>VMRM01000005.1:18321013-23319763 GCA_010277075.1 Poeciliopsis retropinna | reverse complement strand
TTGATAAGGGATCTTGTTCTCTGTCCTGCAGCCTCTTCCTCCTCCTCTTCCTCTGTGGTTCCAGTCCCAGGAACGTTTTCTTGGCCCCTGGCCCCCCGGGGGAAGCCCAGGAGGGGCATGCTGCGGCGGGCCGTGTTCTCGGACCTCCAGAGGAAGGCGCTGGAGAGAACCTTCCAGAAACAAAAGTACATCAGCAAACCAGACAGGAAGAAACTGGCCAGTAAACTGGGACTGAAGGACTCACAGGTGCGACTGGGACTAGTTCAGGAAGTGATTAATAATCTGCCGCAGACAGTGAGGGCGAAGTGCAGGTTTGCTGCCCTCTACTGGATCATCTATGTAATGGAGATGGGCTTTTTCTTTTTTGTAGATTTTGACATATTTATGGGATGGAAAACCTAATAATTCTGAAAATGTAAAAGTTTTGTTCAGTTCTAATATAAGTGAATTGTTTAAAATATTAAAATCAGTTAAGTTTATAATTCAGTCATTATTTAACAACAAAGAAAAATTTATCACCATTTTCTGGTTAAAACTTTGTGATTCTAGTCAGATGATTCTCAAAAGCAACATATCTGCAAGACAACAAATGTATCCACCCATTCATCTTTTCATCCAACCATCCTTGTCGGTTTTTAGTCATTTTTTCTGATCATTGTCTCTTTGACCTCGGGGTTAATTAGCCAGTCTTTTCCCTTTCTGGGAAATGTTGCGTCCACCTTAAATATTCCCCCAGATTGATGGTCACCAAACAACCCAAAGACTCGTTAATCAATACCTTTGATCAGCAGCACCTTTTATTAAATAATGTGTAAAAATTAAAGATGGCGTCCGTTCTAACCAATGCTCTGTTTCGGACTTCGTAGGTGAAGATCTGGTTTCAGAACCGCAGGATGAAGTGGAGAAACTCCAAGGAGCGCGAGTTGCTTTCGACGGGCGGCTGCCGCCAGCAGACCCTCCCCACCAAAACCAACCCCCACCCGGACCTGACCGACGTGGGCAGCACCTTCTGCAAGCGGCTGACCCGAGCTGCAGCCGACAGCCAGGAGCCGCACCCCCACCGCCACCATCATCATCTTCATCACCAGAGCCCCTCCTCTCCATCAGATCTGAGCAAACAGTCGGAGTCCGAAGGTGAAGAAATCACGGTTTCATAAAGAGGAGTGACGTCAGAAGCTCCAAAGTGCCTCAATCTGCTGTGTATATATCTGTATTTACTCACCGTGTTCCTGTACAGAGCCGTTTATTGGCAGCTAAATGAAGCTCACTGTGCTGCTCTAGATTTAATATTTGTAGATTGGAAAGTTTCAAACTTAAGGTTGCAAAATGTTCTGCATTTTTTCATATTTTTGTTAAAATAAATTTTTTTTAAAACTCTCCTTAGTGTGTTTATTGGTATATTCAGCTGAGGTCACATTGGTCTTAGCTAATTAGATCCATTAATTAATTAATATAAAGTTGATTGATCTTATCGATCATTAAGTGATAAACATGAATTTCCATAAAGGGTTAAATTTTTCATAATATGTTTAATAAACATTAAATTTAACAATTTTTACACCAGCTGTATTAAATACAGACTGGATAAACAGAAAGAGTTTTACACTTACACATACTGATACAATATAACAAAACAGAAATATGTTGATAAATAGACAAATAAAAGATGGCAAGAATAAAATGTTAAACAATTCCACATTAACAAAAATATTCATAAGAATTGTCTATTAAAACTTCATTAACTCACCACAGACCTCAAAATCATCTTTGCTTTGTTTGCATCATGTTTTTAAACAGCCGCCATTTTTGTTTTTGTATCAACGGCTCTGCTTACGGATGACCAGCGGCGCCCCCTGCCGAATGGCGGCCAAACTGCAACACTAAAATAAAGCTTAAGCGGACTTTATTAGTTAATCGATTGGAACTAATTTTAATCTAATAAAGCATTAATCGACCCTCCCTAGTTTCCACTAATACCTCACAATGCTCTTCAATAACAGCTTGAAAACCACATCAGACAGATGAGCCCAGAGTTGAGATGTTAGGAGAAAACCAAACTTATCATGTTAGAAACAAAACCTCAGCAGCATTTAGGAGGAGGAGGCCTGATGATTTGTTTATGTTTTACAGACAAGATGATCTGGGAGTCAAATGTGAATTAGCCGATGGACAATGATACTAAAACACAGCAACAGACACACAGAAAACTGTCAAAGTGATGCAATGGCATAGTCAAAGTCCAAATTGAAGTACCGGAGTAGAAGAAAGTTGTGCAGAAACAAAAATGTCCAAAATGATGATGTAGTTTCACTGAGCAGTTTGATCCAGATGTTTTGCCCGAGGATGTAATTGGTTATGTTCGCCACATGAGGGCGCACCAGGACCAGAAACAACAAACTTACTCATTGAGCTAAACCAGGATCTGCAACCTGACAGAAAAGAGCTTATTTAGGACCAACATGACAATAATTCATATAACAAACATGCTTATTAGAGCTTTTTTTTTTAAATTGCATTTCCACAACAGAATGAGACAAAAAATTACCTGTGATTTTTTAGATCAATTTTTCTCCTTGTTAGATTAGGAAGTTTGTGCTTCTTTAAAATATTTTATTTTTTATCCATCTACCATCTATCTAAAAAAAAATTTGTTGTTGTTTTCCCCTCTTTTAAAAACTAAAAGTAGAACAAGTATGGTAATACATTTCCTACATAAGATATTCATCAACAATTGCAAGTATTTTTCTGAAGTGTAAGGTAGCATTTGCTTTTATTTAGCTGAACTGAGGGCAAAAAGGACTATTTTAATTTTAAAGGTTGCATATTCCTGAGCTAAGAACACACTCCGAGCACAAACACAAAGTTTTTGGATTTAAGGAATATTTTATCCCAACCAACTTAATCAGTTTTTTTCTGAATTCTTAAATATTTTTGCTGTAATGTTGAAAGAAGAAAACACATTTACAGACTGAGTATAAATAAAATAAACTTATTAAACATCAAACATCTTTTAATCAAATGATAATTAAAAAGTTTATTCTGTCACTGAAGTTTTTAAAAATACAACAAATTAAATCATTTTAGTTAAAAACAAAACTTTTGATGCTCCTGTTGTGTTTTAAAGCATTAGTTAATCGATATATACCACCGGTCTCTCTGTTCCAGGTGAGTTTGACTCGTGTCTTTGTGTCTCACTGTGTCCCATTTTGTCCTGCAGAACCTTGGATTATGTCTCGGATTATCTGGGCGTCCCTCTGCAGCGCCTCATTGTGGGGCTCGATCTTCAGAGCTGCTTCATAGTCTTGTAGTCCTGAAAACAACGGATCGATCAGCTGATCACCTGTTTTCTGCAACGCCAGTAAAAAAAGAGAAACAGCATTTTGTCCTCAAATGATATTCACAGTGCCATCAAATGTATTGATATAGCTTAAGATGTGTTTTTTATTTGGATTTCATATGATAAACCAACCCAAAGTGGTGCATAATTGATTAAAATATTGATTAATATAATCTGCCAGTGGAACTAGAAGTTTCTCATTAATATTAAGGAATTATTTACTTAAACTTCTATATCTTGATGAAAAGTTACTTATTAATTTGTTTTTTCTTATTTCAAGAGTACTGAGATACTTGCACTGGAAACAAGACAAAAAAATACTTGGTAAGATTTTGTGTTTTTGCAGTGCAATGTGGATAAAATGCATAAAAAATGGGGCGTGAATACTTTTGTAAGGCACTGTGAAGGTGTTTAAACCCTTAAGGAAACAGCAGACCTTCAGCGTAGAGCTCCAGCTGGCAGAATGCGGATCCTCGGCGGACTCTGGCTCGGACTCTGGCTGCAGCGTTGGCAGAAACCGCCGGGGTCATCAGGTCCAGAGCCTGCAGACAGAACTCAGGGTTAAATTTGGCATCTGAAGCCAAATTTCAGATGCTGTACAAGTTTACAAAAGAAATACTTCCAACCTCAAAATGTGAAAAGATCGACGTAGGACTGGACGATAAGACTGAAAAACGCATCACTATATAAACGGTTCATATCCAAAATTATTGATTTGTTTCTTGTTTTAAATATTGTATTTACTGTCAAAGTGGCAAAGTGACATTTCCTGTTTTCTCTCCATGTCGTTGTTTTATTTATTTTTAAGCAGTTATGATGCACGGTGGGGAAACCTTAAACTGATGCGCAAGTTCTCAACAAGTTGTTGCTAGGTAACCAAAGAGTGAGTGAGTTGCTAGGTAACCAAAGAGTGAGTCAGTTAGTTGATTCCACCAATCTAGCTTCCCTGTTCATGAAAGCTTTTTCTTCGCCTACTTCAATCAGAATGCTGTGCAGTTCTGGATCAAAGTTCAGTTAAAGTATTGAATTTTCTATCACATGTATTAGCTAGTAGTATTGATCACGTGCCTATGGGGATAAGCACTGTTATTGATTTATTGTCCAGCCCTACGTGGAGGTCTAACAAAACCATCATCAGGCCAACCTTGGAGGAGTCCTCGACGGCTTTGTGCAGATTCCTGAGCTTCAGGTGACACGCCGCTCTGTTTGAGTAGAGAGCAGGCAGCTTCCTGTTGAGGCGGATCCCCAGACTGTACGCATTCACCGCTCCCACGTAGTCGCCGTTTGAGAAACACTTGCTGAAGAGGAGAGAGTTCGTTTACTGGATCTGATCAGATTTCACTAGCTGCGTTTCCATTGACCGTATGATTGTGCAAACTGAAAATGAATTTGTTTAGAAGGAACATTTCAATGTCGAAAAAAAACTCATGGTTTTGCGCCAGCATGTGGTGACATTTTTGGTCGTATCAAAATTAGCATATTTTGCAAAACTGCAATGGAAACACTTTTTCGCATCACGAGTCATGTGGTCAACAACCGGCTGTTACTACTGCCAGAAATGATGAAAATGACCACAGGAAGTGGTAGGAAGATTATGTTTTCTGATGACTTATCATGTGAACAAACTTATTCGCGTGATCTTAATTGCGTTTCTTATTTAATGGAAACAGCGCAATTGCGAAATTGTGTTTTTTTCAATGTTAGTAGAAATCTGACAAAGTTCCTAAGGCTTCTACTCACTCGCCCTTCTGCTTCAGCCAGTCGGGGTTCCTCTCCTCCTCCGTCAGGTCCTCCAGCTCCTCCAGCTCCGTACTCATCGCTCGCCTCGCCTCAGCCTGCTTCTTCAGCCACTGTTTAGAAGCGAAACTTAATTACTTAAAAGTTAAAGCTCCTAAAAGCTGAGGCAGAGATGGAGGAAAGCTTTTTTTATTATCAATATTAAGAAATTAATGACTCAAAACAAGCCTCGATGTATGCTAAAAAGTTACTTGTAAGTTAGTTTTGTCTTACTTCAAATTTACTAAGATATTTGCATTACAAACTAAACCAAAAATACTTGGAATTATGTTGTGTTTTTCCAGTGAAAGAATGTTCACTGCTGGCCTGTTTTAAGTGGGAACATCACAAAGTGGGAAACTAACAACATTTTGTTGAAAAAGTAGTAGGAATGTTTGGATTCCAACAGTTTTCCAGTGAAATGTTAAGCATCACAGACTCACCTCTTCCTCTTCGGGAACCCGCGACTCTCGGAGTGCTGTCGGGAAAACTCGAGGAGTGAACGTAACTGGAATGTTTCCGCAGGTTCTGGGAGGAGGCAGCTGGGCTCGGATCTTCTTCTTCTCTGCACCGCTGTGAACTACAAACCGGAAGATTTTCATTGAATCTGACGTTATGGATCAGCAGGAAGGGTCTCACCTTGTTTGTTCTTCCTGAAATCTGTTTGTCTGTTTCCAGGTGTCTTTGGGTTCTGTTGGATCTGATGGTTCTGGTTCTGTTGGGCCTGTTTCTGCCTCAGCTGCCATGCTGCCAGCTCCGCCGTCGTTTTCTCTCGCTCTGCGTCCTTCATCTGCTGGATTCTGTCTCTTTCCTCCTTCTCCAGCTGATTTAAAGTCATTTTAAGTCACTAAACATCACACTGTAAAAAGAGAACGCAGCTCCGACTTAAAAAAAAATGTAATTCCTCACAGTAAATCAAGCTTATCCATGTTAATTTATTAAGTTATCAAGGTAAACAAATGTAAATAAAGTAAATTTGATCAATTAAATTACTTGTGACCAGCTAAGTCTTTTTTTTAGTTTGAGCTGCGTTCTCTTTTTAAGTGCACGTTTCCAGTAAATCAACACAATTCCTGATGTTTTTTTTTTACCTTCATCATCGTCTCCAGAGCATATTTCTTCTCTGCTTGCCGTTTCTCTGCTTTTTGTTTCAAATCTGCAGAAAGTTTCTGCTCCTGTGTCAGTAAAGCTCTCTCTCTGATCGCCTTCTTTGTTCCTTTATCATCTAAAACGCAATAAACTTTATTTATTACACAGCATTTACACTTCTACTGGTGAATAAAATGCATTCAATTCAGATCTTTTATCCCCGTTTAGGAATAATTTGGAAAAATCTGACCTGTGGTTATCATCAGATGCTCCCAGATTTTGTGAGTCTTCTTTGGTAAAGTGAAAACAGCGACGCCGTTTCCGACTTTCGCCGAGCTTCGGTCGTCATCGACGGGTTCGAACAGGAAGGCCTCAAACAGGAAGGGAGGAAAATGGACCTGAGGAGGATGAGAACAAGGAGCAAAATGGATGATCAGGAAACATGTTGCCATGTTTTCATTTATCAAACTCATCAAACATTCCAACAAAAAGCCAGAAGAAAAACTGCAATTTCATTAAATTTGAAAAATGTTTCCTTCAGCAGAACATTTAATCTCCTCACCACTAATCTTTAATCTTCGTGTAAAATATGTCTTGAATTTCTAAACACATTTCTAAATAAATTTTTCTGTAGATGTATATATATTCTTAACTTCTGGAGATTTAAGAGATGATTTAAATCAGATTTATAACTTCTGAGCAACAAGATATAATTTAAAGTGACTTGTGAAATAACCATGATTAGGTATGGAGAAGATTTATGGTTTTTCCTCTGAACCTGGTCTCAAAGTTTTAAAAACTCCTTTTCTGTACAATACATAATACATCTATGAAATTACTCAAATAACAGTGAAAAAGTAAACATCAATCATTTAATATTTTAAAATTACTTCACAGGACAGACCAAAAATTAAAATTTACGCGAAAATGTTAGCGTTATAAAGGACCAAAATGAAAAGAATTAATGTAACATGATGAGAAAATGACAATCAGAAAAAGCAGAATTTTCCACATCAATTTCTTTCAATATGAAACTTCTGAAATGTTAACAAAAACTAAAGCTTCTGGTGATATTTTGGTCAAAACAAGCTTGCTCTTCATTCAGTGAAGTTACTCAGTGAGTAGTGTATCATACTTTAGATATTCAAGTATAGCTCAAATACAATTAATGCAATTAATCAAGTAAAAAATCCTCCATGTCCCCTTCGGGGCTCCATACTAGGGGGCTCTGTGATATCAATAAACTAAATTGAATTAAGTTTATATTCACCAAAAAACTGTACTTATCATTATTAATATTATTGTAAATATATACATAGATTATTTTGCCATAGTTTTCTTTTGGTAACTCTTCTCCCTACACTACTAGTTGTACTAGTAGTAGTAGTGTAGTAGTAGTACTAGTAGTACTAGTTCTAGTTTTAGTAGTAGTAGTATTACCCCCTGACCCTTCACCTTTAGATACTCCTCCGTTGACACGATGTCCACTCCAGCAGCCGTCGCTCCCTTTAAGGGGACGCTGATGTGGACCGTGGAGTCCGTCTGGGTCCACGTGTAGTCGGTCACGTACAGTGGCATATCGGCCTAACTGCGTGTTGGTGCTGCCGATAAAAACACAAATGTTATCAAATTTCACCATAAAATTCTGGGTCACTGAGTTTCCCTGCGTTTCTCTGTGTTCTGTTGCTATGGCGACAAAAGAAAAACAGCGTGTTGCGTTCGCGAGCGTCGGAAATGTCAGCGCTTTACTTATTTATAACACCGGTTATCTCTGAAAACTATAAAAACATTGGTTGTTTTAGGTCTCGGCCTCTGGTGTTTAACACAAAACCTAAAATAATTTTAGTGGGTATCTAAAATCACCTCTAGCAAGAATCTGACTGTTAAAATATATTGTTCCAACTCTTTTTGATCATTTTCATTAATATCTTTTGTCAAAATGCTCCTGATCTTTTTTAATATTCATCAGAGAGCCAATAAATAATAATAATAACAATAAAAAAAACTCAGAGGCCTGCGAGAAAACGATATTTAGTTGGTGGGAAACAATACAACATAGAGAGATGTCTAGGAATTACAGAGAGACACGAATGAAGAGAAGAGACTACAGAGAAATAAATAAATAAGCAGAAGTCAATATCTAAAATTTTAACTCAAAATTCTTTGGCAGATTTATGTGATATATAATGAGCTTAAGATAAAACATTTAGCATATTTTCTGACATCTATGTTGTTGAAAGTACACCCTATAATAAATTTCTGTCCATACTCATGGATGTGGTGGTTTCTGCAGAATTAGATCAGTGTGTTCAAACAGTTGAGAAATGAAACTGATGTGAGTTTGGGGATTTGTTCTGGGTCCTTGCCCTTTTTATCTAATTCACCATCACTTTTTTTATCTTTATTGATTTGTTTTGGAGTAAAGAGCACTGCCTATGTTTATCAGGACGGTGTGACGTTTAAAACACTACGAAACTCAGAAGTCATAAACTTCTGGCTGGAAGTGACTGAACACGGTTTGTGAATGGAAAACTAAAAGTCAAATACAGACATAAAGATAAACTAAACTTTCAGCCTACACCTCTGTAATTAAACTATACTTATGATATTGTAACATATGAATGTGCCCTATTGGTAACCTGCAACTGGGCATTTCAATTGTTCACTATGTCCTTTATGACTTGGTATTTTTTGTGTTTTTATTATGTAAAGCCTTGAACTGCCTTGTTGCTGAAGTGTATTCTACAAATAAAATTTATTGATTGATTGATTGGTTGCATAACCCTTCTGTTTGTCTCAGTTCCAGTAAGTTGACTTCACAACAGACACACTCAGGTATTTATTCTAACAAAAGAGGAAATCAAGTCGGTACTTTACTTTAAATAAAATACAATTTAAAAAAACTTCCAATTAGGAGTTGACACCAATAAACAGTTGTAAAATTAATTAAGCATGGGTAAAATACACAACATTAATAACATTAATAATAAGAACAGCTACAAACATAAACCAAAAATTTCTCATGAAACGCTGCATATGATTAAATTTGTCTAAAATATAGCACTTGTAAAGAAAACACAGACAGAAGGGGGGCAAACTGCCAGTTACTGGTTGCTACGGTAACCACCAACCGTCAAGAGCATAATAACAAAAACTTAATACGTGAATAAATGTCTCACCTGAAAATACACCACAGGTATTCTACGCTGCAACAACGGAGTTGGTGTCCTGCATGCACTAAAGGTTTCTGGAACACCCTGCAGATATGCTCGTTTGCCTGAGAATACAAGTACCATCAAAAAATATGGTTGATGTCCTGCAAGCGTTAACAATACTGCGGCGTAGGGTAGGAAGGTCACGTCGGGGTCACCAATGTTTCGGATGTCAGCAGAAAAAGACGAAAATATAATTTGAGTCTTGTTTTATTCTCAACGTCTTCCCATCCAAAACAAAATTAGAATGTAGTCCAACCGTTGGTGTCTTCTCACCTCACCTTCACCCCTTCGCCATAAAAGTATTCACTCGGGTGTGAAATATATACATTATATAAAATAGTATTTTGTTTGTATCAGGGTATTACTTCTTGCTACCTGTTGGAAGAAGTAACAGGTATTTCACAAACTTCTAAAAGCAGATGTCTTGGAGCAATATCACCAAGCTGAAGCATATTTTGATATATTTACTTTCAAAATATTGAACTAAAAAAGGTAAATAAATCCCGTTATTACAGCAAAAACTGACACTTTCCATGTTGAAAATTTGAATTTTGTGCTTTATTTTTCTTCAAATGACAAACACTTATTTATCTAATAAACTGAACTTATACGTAATCTCAGCTCTTTTATCTTTGGCTTTTAATGAGTCATTAAAAATGCTCTTGAGAGATAAAACAAGATATGAGCAGCAACATAATCACATAAACGGTCGCTTGTGAAACCTCCACATTCAGATTCGCTCACTGACATTTATCGTCATCATAACTGAAAAATATTCAACCTGGGTTTTCAATAAATAGATGGTAATCAAACATGTTGTGCTTTATATGACCTCATAATTTTCCCTATCTGAAAGGAGAGTTTTTCTCATGTGACGTGAGAAAAACATCACGTGAGAACATTCAGGGTTTGCTCTGAGCAAACTCTAAAGTTAGTTATTATCCAGTCAGGAATGTTAAGGACAGCGTCGTGACATTGGGTTCAATATTACATTTAAATGGGTTTTGTAGGCTAATTTTTTTTTTTTTAATTTGCTTTGTTATGGCACTTGACTTAATGTAATTTTTGATTGTTGATTCTATGTTACATGATTTTGTGTTTTTGTGTTTATAATGTAAAGCAATTGGTGCTGAAATGTGCTATACAAATAAAATTTGATTTGATTTTTTTTTTTTTTTTTTTTTGGATTAAAGGTATTTTTGCAGGAATAAAGCAGAGACCAAGTATAAAATAGGTGGAAAATTTGTTAAAACTGGAATATTTATAGGGAAATGTGATAAAATATTTGTTGTAGTTAAGTTTAGGGGACATTGTGTTTGTTATTATCTTTGGTTTCAACAAGATATCCTTAGTGTCACGTCCAGGTTTTCAGTCCAGGTTATTCTATGTTTTTCCTGTCACAAAAAAATCAGGAACAATCTGACTGAAACATTAACAGAATATTTCACAAACCTCTGAAAGCAGATGTTTTGGAGCAATATCTTTACAAAATAGTATAGTTTACAACATCTTTTTAAAGTTGATGTCATCATAAAGTGGTTGTAAGATCATAATTTTCTTAAATGCTAATATTAGGCTTGGTGTACCTCAAGCTTGTGTGTTCGGCTTTAGCTAGTTATTCCCAAAGTTTGTCCAATTTAAGGTAACCTGATGTTTACTAGTGATATGATTGTATGTTGTTATGTAAAGAAAAATTAAACAGCAGAACTCAAAGTTAATAGCAAGATGTCAAAATTAATGAGTTATAGATGCTGATTTGATCATCCAGTTCATTGAGGGCTTAGTAAACTGGAGCGCCTCAAGGTTGTTTGTTTGATCCCCTGATTTTCTGTTTTTCTTCTCTTCAAGCACAAAAAACAAAGATCCTGAAATATTGTAGAAAACAAGAATTAAACTGAATAAATTACAAACTTAAATCAATGTTTAGATAAAATTAAATATTTTTTACTAAGCAACCAAATGTCATGACCTTTCACTGTTATCAATGAGAATCATAAACAGAACAGATTAAACTGTAACAAATGGTCAAGCTGGATGAAAAACCCAGTTATCATTAAGGTTTTTTTCTTTCCTAGTAGGAAAACAAAATAACATTTATATTTTATATTTGTGGACTTTCTTTTCCTCCCTCTGTAGAGTAAATTTGGATTCCTTTGCCTAATTAATATTTCAAACATTATTTATTCATGCAACTTCTTGATTCTAAAAATCTGGAACTAATCTGGCGTGTATTTAGTAACTAAAATTAAAACACAAAGCCAAAAATTCAGAAAGTTGTTTACTATTTGGTTTGCATACCTTTCTCCTTATTAAATAAAATTATTTCAAAACTTCTTTTTATTATGTTCATTCAGTGGTAAATATTGCTTGATTATGTCAGATTTGTGAAGAAGAAAATTCTGAACCCTGCCGTTTCATTACTGCACAGTAATTTAATTGGTTTATGACATGCATGAACATAAATAATTAAACCCTTGAAGGGAGATAATTCCCTTTACATCCTGGTTCTTCTTCAGTAATTATTGGCCGTAGGATGACAGGAGATATCGATCTTAAGGACAAGGATCAGAATCTGAATCTTGATGTTTCATAACCTTTCTTCTACCTGCTCATCGTGACTCTGCTTTACTGCTTCAAAACCATAAAATAATATTCATAAAATAAAAAGATGATGGAAAATTGGCCACCTGTTAAAAGTCCAACACATGAGATAAAATCTGATTATACAAACTTGTGGAAATGTACTAATTAACAAATAGAAAAGTTTAAAACTGTGTTTCATGAACTCCGTTTCACATTCACTTCTTTTGAAATACTGAGGCTGTAAACTCAAAATGAAAAGTAGATTTCTTCTACTGATTATCCAACTCTTTTTGTTGCTTTTATTGTTTTATGAAAATACAAAACCCAGAATGACGTTTTGTATTAACAGAATTTCCAGAATTAGTTCAGCAACATGTTGGTAGTTTAGTTAAGTTTACCATAAATTAACACATTTTGTATTGCTTATATCATTTTAGCTTTGGTCATTTCAGCTAGGTTTAATTTAGCTTTGCTTGTCTTAGCTAAGTTTAGTGCTACTTCTTTTACATTAGCTTAGTTTAAACGAGTTTAAACTTCATTTTGCATATCGCAACTATATTTTACAAGGAAAGCCTGGCTTGCCTTAGTTTAGAATATAAATTTCCATTTGACTTTAATTAATCTTTGCTGAGTTTAGTTTAGTTCTGCTTATCTAAACAAGCTAGCTTAGCCTGTGTACGTTTTTCCATTTTAGCTGCATTTTGTGTAGCTTTAACTTAGCTTAGCTTAGTAGAGTTAATTTCCTTTTGTTTGGCATAGTTCATATTAGTTTAGAATATCACACTTGCATTTCATTTAGCTTAGCTTAGTTTAGAGCAACTTACCTCACTTTAGCTTAGCATATTTATTTATTTTAGATGCACTTAGCTTAATTTAAATTAGCAACATTTTGTGTAGATTAGCTTACCTTACTCTATACACTTTAGTTTAGAGTAATATACTTTACTTAGCTTGTGTTAGATGTCTTAAGCCTAGCTGCATTTTGCTTATATTAGCTTACCTTAGTTTTGATTATCGGTCTTTGTCTCACTGTTTTATCAAGTCAGCTGTTTTTGTGTGTGTTTTTCTACTGCAGTTCTGAAATTTGGTGCTGTAATGTAGATAACATCAGTGGATCCTGAAGCAATCATGAACCACTTATCAACAACCGCTGTGGATTTGGATTATTGATTTTTTATTTGTATTATAAAAAAGTGTTTTTTCTCCAGGGAAAACCACACTGAGATTAACAAAAATCAATTCTGCAAGAGAATCCTGGTCAAGACTGGAAGCAGCACACAGAGATTTCAGAACAATAAATAAATAAATTTAAAAATCCTCAGTTGAATCATTTACAAACAGATTATTCCTTCTAAAAATCAGTAATAACAGCCTGAAATATATATTTATAAAATATATTTATAAATGGCAAGAATGTTTAAGGAGAATTAATTCAAATTCAATTTAGGGTTTCTAAAGTTTCTCATTTCAGGGAGTCGCTATCAGGTAGGTGTTCCGTTCTCTGTTAATATGTCACCTGTTGCTGTGAATGGGAGGGGCAGATGGTTACAAATAAAGGGTCAAGAGGCATCACTTGTCAGTGCAGGCAGACGGACACCATGGCGAAAGGCTTCTTCATCAGCAAATCTCTTGCAGTCGTAGGGATCATAATAGGAGTGGCTGCCCTGTCCACCATCATCGCTCTGTCTGTCGTTTACTCTCAGGAAAAATCCAAAAACAACGAGGTGTCGCCAACTCAGGGAGGAGAAACGACTCCTAAACCCACTACAACACCGACCCCTTCCAACGAACCATGGGACAAATATCGGCTGCCAAAAACCCTGGTGCCGCACCACTACAGCGTGACCCTGTGGCCCCGACTGAGACCAGATCTAACAACTGGGCTTTACATCTTCACAGGTAAAGCTGGGCGGTGGAAACCTTCAGTCTAGATCACAGTTCAGGTTTAAATCTGTCTTTCTTCAGCCACAAGGACTGAGCCCAGCATCATTTTTAAAAATCCAACCAAATCATGTAGAACAACTAAAATGGACTGAAAGTTTCAGGCCTACAAACCTCTTGAGTCAAAAGTGGAAAAAACATGTGCAACATCTGCAGCGATCTACTCCTTTCAGTTAAATTACAAAACTAAACAGATTGAGTAACATTTGTAATTTACCTCAACACAGTTTGGAATTTTACAAGATTTTTAAAAAGAAAGATTACATTTATATTTAAATACAACATTTTTGGAAATAATTTTTTAACTGAAACATTATGACGGCTTTCTTGTATTGCAGGAAACTCATCTGTGGAGTTTGAGTGCGTGGAGGAGACGGATCTCATTCTTATCCACTCCAACAAGCTGAACTACACACTGGATTCAAATAAGAAGCATGCACAGCTCTCAGCCGTCAGCAGTGGCAGCGCACCATCCATCAAGAACTCCTGGCTGAAGACGGAGACTCAGTACCTGGTTCTGGAGCTGGACGGTAAACTGGTGAAAGGGCAAAATTACAGCCTCCACACCGAGTTCACTGGAGAGCTGGCCGACGATCTGGGAGGTTTCTACAGGAGCGAGTACATGGAGGATGGAGTCAAGAAGTAAGAATATTCTCTGTTTGTGTTTCAATAAAACGTTGTCCTCTTCCACCCTGAGCTGAAATGCTGCTATTAAATGTTCTGTGCATCTTTGTCGTCTTAATGGACTTTTTATCCGTTATCACTGGAACCCAGAGAACTTTGCCCTTCTGTTACGTAAAAGGGTCTAAAGGATGGACGTAACCACGACAACATGATCCATAAACAGCCATCTTTAAAACCTCTTGTTGGGAATTTGAGTTTTGCTCACAGCAAAGGAGGGAGGGAGGAATGGATTTTTTTTAGTTGCTTGGTTGATTAGTTGGATGAATAATTGGTTGGATGATTTGTTGGATGGTTGATTGGTTGGTTGAATGTATGGTTGGTTGGTTGGATAGTTGGTTGGTTGGATGTATAGTTGATTGGTTGGTTGGTTGGATGTATGGTTGGATGGTTGGTTGGTTGGATGGATGGATGGATGGATGGATGGATGGATGGATGGATGGATGGATGGATGGATGGATGGATGGATGGATGGATGGATGGATGGATGGTTGGATGGATGGATGGATGGATGGATGGATGGATGGATGGATGGATGGTTTGTTGGTTGGTTGGTTGGTTTGGTTGGTTGGATGGATGGATGGATGGATGGATGGATGGATGGATGGATGGATGGATGGATGGATGGTTGATTGGTTGGATGTATGGTTGATTGGTTGGATGGATGGATGGATGGATGGATGGATGGATGGATGGATGGATGGATGGATGGATGGATGGATGGATGGATGGATGATGGTTGGTTGGTTGGTTGGTTGGTTGGTTGGTTGGATGGATGGATGGATGGATGGATGGATGGATGGATGGATGGATGGATGGTTGGTTGGTTGGTTGGTTGGTTGGTTGGTTGGTTGGTTGGTTGGATGTCTGACCCCAGCTGCTCTGTTCCCTCCAGGGTCATTGCGACCACCCAGATGCAGGCGACCGATGCCAGGAAGGCGTTCCCCTGCTTCGACGAGCCGGCGCTGAAAGCGTACTTCAACATCACTTTGATCCACGATAAGGGAACTATGGCTCTGTCCAACGGCGCTGAGAAAGGTTGGTTTCATATCTCTGACCGCTGGACAACTTTAAATAAGGAACCTCTGGTTTACTGTCCAGTACACTACAGGATAAAACAAAGAGAATAGGAAATGATTGAAAGTCTGTTGGGTCTAGTTAAAATTTGGAAACCAGAAATTGCTTCTCAAAGTTGATGAATCCTCTTCACACATTATCATAAATAAAATGCAGATTTGATTTTTATTTTCATACAGAAACCACATCCATCACCTTGGAGGGTCAAGAGTTATCGAAGACCGTCTTTGAGCGCACTGAGAAGATGTCCACCTATCTGCTGGCCTTCATCGTCAGCGACTACGGCTACATCAACAACACTATTGATGGAGTTCAGGTGCTTCACTACCTCCAGTTTCTTTAACCTTATTGAATTTGTTTGGAGCTTTTATGTGAATTATAAATCCGGGTTCGGATCTGACGTCAGGTCTAAAATCTGTGGATTTATGGGTTACAATTGTATTTTTGTGTCCATTTCAGATCCGGATCTATGCTCGGAAGCCCGCCATCGCAGCTGGCCAAGGAAACTACGCCCTCAACATCACTGGACCCATCCTGAAGTTCTTTGAGGACTATTATAACTCCAAGTACCCACTGCCCAAATCGGGTCAGTTCAACACTCTGACACTGGCTTTATGACACATACATTTAGATATCCATATATCTATTTAGGTATCATCCGTCCATTCATCTGACCAATTAGTCCATCCATCTAGATATTCATCATCCATAAAACCTCCACAATCTATAATCATCCATCCATCATCCATCTTCCATAAATAATCCATCCAGAACAATTTACCTGAATCGCTTAGCAAGGTGATGGCCAGATTAACATATTCAGTTGCCACAAGTGGCCCCCGCCCCAACCTTTGCCCACCACTGCTTTAATGAGACGTTACCAGGAGGGAAACGCTGGCATGCTGTGCTTTAGCCTCCTCGCTGGCTTGTTGTTCTGTCTCAGTGAGGGATTATTTATTTTCAAAATGACATGAAAACATACATGAAGAATTAAATGTCTGAATCAGCTGAAAAACATGCCTGTATCCCTGCTGGTTTATGAGACGTCACAAAGAGCATCGGCTCTGGGCGTTTTTACAGCCGATTCCCTGAATGATTTACCTTTATGGATGACTCAGTGAAGTCAGTGAAGCTGCTTCATCAGCTTTTCTGAGATTAATTTAAAAACAAATGATCTTTATCATCTGTTCTCACTGTTTTAGTGTCAGGCCGGAAGTCAGAGCAGCGCTTTTATCTGCTGGCTGGCAGTTTTTTGTGATGCGTTCTGTGAAGATACGATAATAACATCAGGGTTGGGCAGATAAAGTCTGATCCTTTGATTTACAGCCGTTTGTCCAGTAAATACATTTTATGGCAGCCATCACATCTGAAAAGAACAACGTTTTACTGTCCTTCTGTCACCTGAATATCTAAAATAGAAACAGTCAACCTGAGCGATCCAGCTCACACAGGAGCAGCTGATTCTTCTTTCAGCTCTTTCAAGGTTCAGTGAAGAATTTACGGGAGGCCAAAAGAGTCAAAATTAAATGAATAAATCAGCACATCATTAAGTAATCAATTAAATGTGCCAATAGATGAATAAATGTCAATTTAAATGTTAAAATCATTTGTTTAATAGACAACTATTTTATAAAATATGTCAATATTGTTAAAATGCAAACACTCAAAACCTTATTTAAATAATTAGCCCTGCTCATTAGTAGGATAAAATTATTTTATGTTGACGTTACAGGACCCATGAGATACTTAAATACCCATTTAATTAATTGGTATTAATGAGTATTAATTCAGTTAATTAGTGCTCATTTAATTAATGGTATGCATCAGCTGATGTTGCCTTATTGATTAAACCTTTAAAATGTAAACATATATGGTGACCTGGCCAGGGTTTTACCACTTTTGTCAAAAAATAACATAACAGAAATGTGAGGATTTGCAGGTTGTATCCATTGGAAACTTGCCTGACTCTTTAAAATGTCCTCTGTCCTGCAGATCAGATCGCCATCCCTGATTTTAACGCGGGAGCCATGGAGAACTGGGGTCTGATCACGTACAGAGAGACGGCGCTGCTGTATGACGAAGCCTTCTCCTCCAACTCCAACAAGCAGAGGATAGCCACCATCATCGCTCACGAACTGGCCCACATGGTGAGCTCAGATAAATGCTAAGACGCAGAGACATTCACAGACTGTTCTGAGTTATGGGGAAAATAAAATGAAAATTAAAACTGGAGGCAAAATACACCAAAGCTTCTCTTATTGCAAACCAAACTTCTGAGAACAGGATATAAGTACGGCTCTACGGAGCCCCCTAGTGGACATGGAGGATTTATTTTCTTTGCATAAACTAAATGCGCAAAAAAAAAAAAAGGAAAAACAACTTCTGTTATTTTTATAGTTACACAAATATTAGGTTAATCTATTCCTCTCTGTTTTCTCTATTTGGGGAAATAGAAGACATTAAACTTATTGTTTACTATAAATTCAGTGTTTATCAGCTGAAGTTACTTTACATATTTAAATAAAATGGCACAAAAATACCAACAGTCATCATCAGCTATAACACCTGATATCATAATCTTTACCTTTGTATTATGAGAACAAAGTCACAATGTTATGACTTTATTCTCATAATATAACTTTATTCTCGTAATATAACTTTATTGTCATCATTTTATTTTATTTTTTTCTCAATATGGCTCCATCGTACTTAGGTGAGGTATCGCAAAAGAACACATTTTTCCCACGTCCTATTGGGGCTCCGTAGGACCTAGACTGTTCGGTCATTATTTATTTTAGTTTTTATGGATGTAATTTTCTCATCTTGTCTCTGTTGTCCCTGCAGTGGTTCGGTAACCTGGTGACTCTGCGCTGGTGGAACGACTTGTGGCTGAACGAAGGCTTTGCTTCATACGTGGAGTACCTGGGAGCGGACAAAGCCGAACCCGACTGGAACTTGGTACGAATTTTCTCTACGTTTGATGCTAATAATCGTTCCAGATGTTCGATGACACTCTTAATGGAGACACCTTCCTCTTGTTTCTTGGCAGAAAGACCTGATAGTCCTCAGTGATGTACACAGAGTGTTTGCAGTTGACGCTCTGGCGTCGTCTCATCCGCTGTCCTCCCTTGAAGACGACATCCAGAAACCTGCTCAGATCAGCGAGCTCTTCGATGCCATCTCATACAGCAAGGTCAGGAAGCACACGCAAGTATATGGGATGCCATTTGTAAAGTTACACCGAATAAAATGAACAGCTATACTTTTGGTATATTTAGCCTTCCATAGAGAAAAAAAGTGGGCGTGCATTTTTCACATTTATAAATGTCAGCATTCCAAACTAAATATTTCATTCACAAACGAAATATTTAGTAGTCCAGCTAAACATTTAGCTTGGACCCAAGTATGTAGTTACCAGCTAAATATTTAGCTGACAAATTAATTAGTTACCAGATAAATATTTATCTAGTAACCTAAATATTTAATTATGAGCCAAATATCTATTTAGCAACCTAAAACTATAGTTTGAGAACTAAATATTAAGTTTAATATCTAGTTTAGCTTGCGTGCTAAATATTTAGCTAGCATTCTAAGTAACCTATGAACTAAATATTTAGTTTGCAGACTAATTATTTAGCTAAACTAAATATTTCATTTGGAAATTAAATGTTTAGTTTACAAGCTAAATATTTCATGAACTAAATATTTAGCATGTGAGTTAAACTATATATATGAAACTTAAAATTTAATTTGTAAAGATATTTTCAGTTTGACTTGTGAATTAAAGATTTTGGTTTGCTAGCTAAATATTTAGCTCATAACTCGGGATTTAGGTTGTTATTACAGCTCACTTGTACAAATTATAATCGAAGATGGGTAAAAATGCCTCACTGTGCATGTAGCATCTTGACATTATTCCTCTCCTGCATGTAAAATATCTGAGCCAGGGTATGTAATAAGATCTATCTTATTGAATATTGTTCTTATCTCCAGGGAGCCTCTGTCCTCAGGATGCTGTCAGACTTCCTGACTGAACCGGTCTTCACCAAAGGACTCCAGGTACTTCCTGAAAAATACAATCAAACATTAGTTTGTGAATTTTCTGCTGTTAAAACATATTTATTAAAACATGATTATGTCTCTCTGTGTCCTGCAGAGCTACCTGAGGGAGTTTGCCTTTGACAACACGGTCTACACAGACCTCTGGTCACATCTGCAGACGGTATGTTGTTTTCACACACTTTAAACGTTCAGGTTGTGTTTTTCTGAAGAAAACTCACCTGTTAGTTCTGGTTCACTCCCCAGACAAATTATAATAAAATCCAAGGGCTCAATTTAAAATTCTATTGGGGCTTTAAACATTAAAGCTCATGCTTTTTCAATTAGAAAAACAACTGGTGATCTATATCAATCGATAACACATCTAATAGAATATTCATTGAACTCCGATCCAGAACCACACAGCATTCTGGGAGATGTAGGCAGAGTGCAGCCTCTCAATCTCTCACAGCGAGCTAAGCTGTATGGGTGGAATCAACTACTTCCCTCTCTCCGGTTGCCTAGCAACAACTTGCTGAGTAACTTGCACAGCAGCAATTTAAGGTTTTGCCAACGTGTGTCATAAATGCCTAAAAATAATCAACAACAGCGTGGAATGAAAACTGTGGATACAGGCAGAAACGCCAGGCAGTATTTCAGATTTTTAAAACTAAAAAACTAATCAATAATTATCCATATCAACTGATACGAGACGCTCATATTGTGATACGTTTTAATAGCCATATTGTCCAGTCATATTGCCTACCAAACTATTCTTGATTCAGATGTGAGGCAATTAGTCCAGAATGAGGTGCAAATTGGATCATCAACAGAAAAACAACAGAAATTGGCTGAAGGAGAGAAGAATCAATCTGTTGTAATGAGAGTTATTTCTGGTAAAGGTGTTTTTTATAAGTGGTTCATTTAATTTTTCCCCTGATTGGGTGTGCAAAATACTTACACACAAATGAACTCACCAATTTAAGAAAGCAAAAAAAAAAAATCCCACATGTCTCTTCAATATGTGGGATTCACAGCATAAAATGAAACCAAAAATTTTTTTTATAGAATTTGTCAAAAAAAAAAAATCCACATCTTTATTTCATTTGTGTGTCAGAATGTTTTCAGACTGAACTTAGTTAGTTTTATGTTTTCTGGTGTTCAACAGGCTGTGGACACGAGTGAAGTTAAGCTTCCTAAAAGTGTCAAGGACATCATGAACACCTGGGTGCTGCAGATGGGCTTCCCTGTGGTCACCATAGATACCGCCTCCGGCAGTGTTTCCCAGAAGCACTTCCTCCTGGACCCAGACTCCGAAGTTACCGCTCCATCTCCCTACAAGTACATAAACAGCTCTCTGATATTTTTACAAGAATGCCTATGCTATCACAAACTGTTTCCCCCCATTTAACTGTCCATAAAAAGTGGGTCTAAAATTACTAACAGAGTGGTTTCTGCTCCAGTTATGAGTGGAGCGTTCCAATCAGATGGAGGAAGAGTGGAGCCGACCAGCCTCTCACCTGGCTGACGGAAAAATCAGGTATAAAAATATCAAATGACCATGTGATTCACTCATTTCTGTTCTCACAGAGTAGCCAGTTAGTAGCTGGTTTGTTTTTCTATTTAAAGTTTTTGGAATAGATAAAAGTTAGACTTTAGACGTAAATTTACAACGGCATAGTTAAAGAGAAAATTTTCAAGAAAAAAATTCCGAAATTTCTGAGATTTAAAGGTGGAAAATTTGCACAAAAAATAAACAAATCTCAGAATTTTCTTGCAATAAAACATTGAAAAGTAAAAAAATTGTGGGAAAATTTTTTCACAAATTTATTTCTCCTGTTTTTCTGTTTACAGTAACTATAGTAATTACACCACTTATAGATAAAAATAGGGTAAATATCATCAGCAACTACACTTGCAAAATTATTAATAAAGATAACAAAAAAAAGCTTATTTGAGATTTGTTTGGGATTTTTTTTATCTTCTAAAAATCTCAGAAATGTTGCTATAAATTTTCAGGCAAACATTTAATGAAGGAATTTCAGCCTAATTAGAGCAGAGGATTAAGTGAACTCTAAAGTTATGTAATATATTTAATAGAGAAAGAAAGAAAAGCCCTGAGCTGGTCTGACCCCCAAAAAGCAAATCTGTTATTTCACTGAACAGTCATTCTGACCATTTAATGGCTAACCTGGCAACCCCAAGGAAGCCCGTTACCTAGCAACCCCAGTAAAGCCCAGCCTGTTACCTAGCAACCCAAGCGGAGCTCTAGCATTCAAGTTCAAAAATACTTCAGGGACCCCAAAGGGAAGTTAAGTCTTATTTAAACTCATTAATTCAAACAGTTAAATGTTTGTTCAGCAGATTTTGCCACTGTACAATGAACGCTGGAAAAGACAAGTGTTTTTCTGTATACATGCATACATTTTTGTCATTGATAACAACAGGAATGCTGCTCACTGCTTCCATGTAGCTGTAGAAAAGCAGCACTGCACCAACTTTTATTTAAAGCCCCAATAAACAAGCAGTTTTTGCTTTCTTTTTAATCCAACCAGTTTTAGCTGCATCCAAATCTGGTTTGTCAAACTTGGTTTAGTACATCAGATTTTTAAATAGTTACCCAAATGCTGTACTTAGGCGACTGTACAGTTTTCAGGCTAGAAAAAGAGAGTGCAGATGACCCCAAAAGACTTTCATGTATAGAAAGCTTTGACACTGTCACTTTTAATCAGAAAATGGTGACAGAAAATTGCAGATATTCAGCAAAATGACACACAAGAATGAAACTAAATCAAATTGCCCGCTCTAACGTAAAAAATAATTTCTCCTGAAGTTACAAATAACGACATGAAGGTGGGGACTTCTGACTGGGTGCTGGCCAACCGTGACGTGGTTGGATACTACAGAGTCAACTATGATGATGGCAACTGGGAGAAACTGCTAAACGCTCTGATCAACAACCACATGGTAGGAACAGCTTCCTGAAGGCTTTTCCGTCCATGTGGTTCACCTGTACCTGACATGTTGCTGTTTGTATTTCAGGACATTCCAAAGATCAACAGAGCTCAGCTGGTGGACGATGCCTTCAACCTGGCCAGGTAAGTCTGGAGCTAACAGACAGAAACAGGGATGAGGGTCGAGCCTGTGCTGCGTTCAGGAATAATATGGTAAAAGCTTGTAGTGTTGTTAGAAATTGGTGAATTAGAGCCACTGTAGAAATTTTCTAGAAAAAACATGGACATTTCTGAGTGTCAAAAGTCTAAAATCTTCAACTTTTGTAACTCAGAAATGTCCATCTTTTATCAAGAAAATTTCTGAGATTAATCTAAAAAAAAATTTACAGCATTTTTTTACTTTTCAAACCCAGAAAAGTATTTGTTTTTTCTTGCATATTTTTAAGATGAATCTCATAATTTCAGAGTTTTCCAAGTAAAAATTTTAGTATGTGATCTCAGAAATTTTATTTATTTATTTATTTTCAGTAAATTATGAAATTAATTTAAAAAATTGAAAGTTTTTTCAAGTAATTTGACTTTTTGAACTCCGAAATTTCTGTTTTTTTATATCTAGTTTCTGAGATTAATCTCAAAGTGTTTGAGCTCTTATTAGAAAATTTGCTCTGTTTTTTTCTATGTATAACGACCGTAATTCAAATTTTATGCAAACGTTGATTTTGAATACATCGTCGCAGAGACATACAGATCTGAGCTCGTGAAAACACAGATTTAGAAACAAATATTTCCTAAATTGACCTTGTTTGTCATCTGATCAAGTATATTTTAATGCCACTGCCTGTTGTTCCCCATAGAGCTAAGATCATCCCGACAGTTCGGGCGCTAAGAACCACCCTGTACCTGAAGAACGAGAGGGAATATATGCCGTGGGAATCTGCTCTGAACAACCTGGACTTCTTCGTCCTGATGTTCGATCGCAGCGAGGTTTACGGAGCCATACAGGTGCTCATCTTTCCCGCCATAATCTATGAACGTTTCTGTACGTTTCCCAACCTTTGTTTAATATTGTATTGCCTCTTACTGTGGATCTCGTGTTTGCAGGAATATCTGAAGAATCAGGTCACCCCCTTGTTCCAGTACTACAGAGAGTTAACAAGTAACTGGACCAGCGTACCAGATGGTCACATGGACCAGTGAGTGCATAATAATATAATAATATTGATGAAGAAGTACTAGTTCCATTTAATTTCAGTTAATCTATCTGGAACTAGTACTTCTTCATCAATATTAAGGAGATATTTACTTAAAACAAGCCTCTATTACTTGCTGAAAAGTTACTGTTATGTTAGTCGTACTTTAAATGTACAAAGATATTGTGTTTTTCCAGTGATTTCATGCACACAGGCTCAACATATTTTGTCTAAGAGCAGCTGGTAGTTTCTTTTTGCTTTGCAAATATAATTTGTTTAACCTGGATTGACCAACTTTCAGGACAACTCAAGGAACTCATCCATGGATAAATTTAGATTTCCAAAAGGTGAAACAGTCTTTTATTGCATTTTTTTATAAACAGTTGCAGATTCTGACAGCACAGGCTCAAACAACTGAGTCCAAAAAAAGTCAAACATTTGGGAAGGTTAATGCAGTACTTCTCAAATAGTGGGTGTGTCTTGCATCACGACAGTTTTCATTAATAAAATAGGAAAATTATGCCTCCACTTGGATCTTTACTGCTTCTAAAAACGGCTCAAGCTCTTAAAGAAACACCCAGAAGGTTTTTGTCAGTGTTTTTTGGTGTGTGGAAAGTGAACTGTTTCAAAAAGCTTCAGAATTTAATGTTACAAATCAGCAGGGGCTGCCCCGTCACCTAGCAACCCCAGAAGCCCAACCCGTTACCTAGCAACGAGTTGTGGGGGCGTAGCCAGCAGCAGCTTCTTTGGATTTAAAGTGACAGAGGCTCATTCTAAAAGCAGCTCAACATATCAACATGTTTTTTATTGTCCATAGACAAATCCTAATATGTAGAAGAAAAGGCATAATCGATCACCTTTAAGTGTTTTTTGTCATAGATTTACCGCCAAACCAGCATCGTCTTATTTGACAGTTTGTAACTGTTTAAGTTGTGTTTAGGAACCAGTAAATAAAACATGGATTTCTGATTGTCACCACCAACTGGTCTGTCCTCAGTTTAAACTTTCTGTAATCTTCCTGCAGGTATAATCAGGTGAATGCCATCAGCCTGGCCTGTAAGACCGGTCTGCAGGAATGTCAGGAACTGGTCCAGTCGTGGTTCAAACAGTGGATGGACACAGACAAAAACCCGTGAGTGGCAGAACATTAAGTCAGTCCTCTGAAAGGCCGTGCTTTAAGGCTGCTTCATCATCATGGTGATGTTGTCTCTCTCCAGAATCCACCCCAACCTGCGCTACACCGTGTACTGTAATGCCATCGCAGCAGGGGGCACCGAAGAGTGGAACTTTGCCTGGAAGAAGTTCAAGGACGCCACCATCGCTATTGAAGCTGATAAACTGCGTGCAGCGATGGCCTGCACCCCAAAACCATGGCTGCTCAACAGGTTGGTTCACGTGATGCTAATGACAGGAGATATTTCACACATATTAGATCAGGAATGATGGAGTATCTCATGTTGTATTTTAAAGTCTCACGCTGGTTTTGCTCCTCAGGTATCTGGAGTACACTCTGGATCCGAACCGGATCCGGAAGCAGGACGGCACCTCCACCATCGTCTACATCGCCCAGAACGTGGTCGGCCAGTCTCTGGCGTGGGACTTCATCAGGGCTCACTGGAATTACATCTTCACTCAGTGAGTGGGACGCTGAAGCCATGTGAAAGTCACATGCAGACATGACCTGTTGGGTAACATCTGTCAACTTAAAAACCATAAACTCCACCTTTATGAAAGGAGATGGACGTTTTTATGAGGCTGTTTACCATCAATGAAAGGTTTTATGGATCAAGACTGTCCTCAGCTTATCTTTGAGCCTCGTAAAACCATCTGCAGTTAAGTTTGGTATTTTCTTTAGACTCATTTGATTTGTACAACTACAGCATAAAAGCTTGAGCTTCAATGGCAGAATAAAATTACAGAGATTTATTGCGTGATACAGCCATCAGATTTATCCTCTAATGTATGTAAGAGCAGTATTAGATTAACTGATGCTGGAGATATGGGAAAAAAGTCTGAATATTTTTTCTTACAGATTTTTGCTTCGTTTTGTTTTCGTTCCTCTCACATCTGGTCATGTTTCTTCTCGTAGGTACGGCGGTGGATCCTTCTCCTTCGCCAACCTCATCAATGGAGTCACAAAACGCTTCTCCACAGAGTTTGAGCTTCAGCAGGTTAGACAACATTTTGAAATGATAAAGGTTTTTGCGGACATATTGTAATTTGTATTAGCCAAGTATTAGCCGTTTGTGCTCCTTACAGCACAAAATCTCAAAGATTTCTGAGGATATTGATCATGTGTTCTTTGTCACTTAGAGATAAAGGACCTTAGCTTGAATGATGAAAGGATTCAGGTGTTGCACAGTGAAGAAAGCTAAGATATAAAGGACATATTATGCAAAATTATCATCTTGCACATTTTTGTACTTCCATTTGAGTTTCTACTGCTTCCAAAATCAATCAAAGCGCTAAAAAAAAAAAAAGTATGTCTTTCGGTATCTGGAAAATGAATCGTATAAGAAAACCCTCCTAGTGTAACGACACAAATCAGCAGGCAGCCCGTTACCTAGCAACCCCAACAGAATTCTGCCCTGTCACCTAGCAACCCAAGTAAATTTCCAAGATGTTCGGTCAGGCAAGTAAAATTATGTTTTACTGCTTTAGAATTTAAAGCAGTAAAACATAATTTTACTTGCCTGATTTGTGAACATTCAGCTGAATAAAGTTCAACATCGGTGTCAAAGTTTTGGTTATCGGCTGCTAAGAATTCCTCAACTAGTTAAACGGTTATATTCATGCTCTTATTTTGAAGTTGTTGAAGATTGATTGGGCAGGAGTTAACATAAAACATAAATGCAATATCTAAGGGTATTGTAGGACATGTAAATTATAATATCAAATTAAATTGGTACTCAAAAGTTGAAAGTTTTCAGGGGCAGATATAATTTAAAGTGAAGTTAGCAGTTTAACATTAGCTCATTACCTCATGTTTATTATTAGTGTTTTAGGGTTAGCACAGCTAACTTTTTAATTAGCTGGTTAAGACTACCTGCTTTCAGAAAATCTGAATCAGAACTTTACTTGGAGAGTTTGTGCTCTCAAGAAATTTGACTTCAGTTTCACTTTAATCTCAACGAAGACAAATACGTACACAAGCATTTTACAAAAGTAGAAGAGACTCAAATGTAGATTTAGGCTCTCTAGTCGCGATAAATACAAACACACAAAGCTACAAGAGAACATTTAAAGGTTGTAAAGTCAGAAAATCTGTAGAAAAGGTAGCAGAAGTATGTTTTATCAGAAATCAGGCCTGTTTTCCCAAAAGCAGATTGAATGTCCATATGTGGTCTGTTAAAATAACTTAAAATACCATTTACAAGCCCTAAATAGAGCAGACCTGATCAATGATGTTCTGTGTTGTTTCAGCTGAAGCAGTTCAAGGTGGATAACGCTGATGTGGGTTTCGGATCCGGGACGCTGGCAGTGGACCAGTCCATCGAGAGAACACAAGCCAACATCAAATGGATCAGCGAGAACAAAGAAAATGTTATAAACTGGTTCAACAATCCAGTTTAGATCATGACAAACACAAAATCTTATTCCTATTTATTTAATTAGAAATGCCTTTTTCATAAAAAATAACCCGTTTTTTTTTTTTTTTTTAAGAAGTTCATACTTTCTTCTGGTCCAATGATTATTTTTACATCTTGAAGAAGCATTTAGGTGGCGTTCAGCTCTAACTTCACCACTAAAGTTATATTTTATTTCAAGAAAACTGAGAAGTGCCTAGATAAACATAAAACTAAAATGAATGTGACGCCTACATGTGAACATGAGATTAGAGAAAAGTTGTTTTTGTTCCTTCAAATTTTCTAAATGTTTCAAAACAATTAAGGGAATAAACTTTTAGTCAACAGAAAGTGAAATATTTTAAAAAGCAGATTTTTTTATTTATTAAGTTTGTTTTGGTAATGAAAGCTGTCTTCAAACATCACATCAGCCTGAACCAGCAGTTGTCTTTTACCTGTTGTTGACCATATGGAGAGAGGAAATAAATCTTGGTGTATTTTATGATATCTTGTGTCTAAATTCATAAATTTATGTTCTGTGTTTGTGTGTTTGCTCTGATTTTATTCAGGATGTTCCAAATTGCATTCCATGTACTTTATCATGACGTTCTTGTAAATTCTTTGGACATTTTATGAATCCACAGATAATTAAATTGTTTGCACAGAAATCAAACTGTGTGTTTAAAAGTGAGCGTTTTTAAACATCTGAAAGCAACAATTCAACTCTGTTTGGAAAGAAAACCAATAAACTATTTAATTAAGTTGCTGTTTGTGATGGGGTTTTTGCAACACGTACTATTATCCACTGTGGTTTTATAAAATCACTTAAGAAGTCATTTTAATAAAAACAATAAGAAAATCAGGTCTCCGCAGTTCTTCTGTATTTGCATTGAATACTTATTACTTAAAGCCACTAGTGGGAATCTGTAATGTTTTATATTTTGAAGTGGGCTTCAAATCTTTCGCCATGTTCCATATTTTTGCAAAAAGCTCAACATATTGCTTTATTGTATAAAAATAAAGAGTTAAGATGAATCATTTTCTACAATCTAAAAATAGAAAAATATTTTACTATTTTTCTGGCTTTCAAAATAAACAGTTAATTTGGTATATGTGCATATATAAGACAGCATCATTGCTACACTGAGCTCTGCACAAAACTTTTCTACTTTAAAAATAGATTGTTTTTCTATCCTCCCAGAAAAGTTGGTCAAAAGAATAACACAACATTTTAAAGCGATCAATACAAGATATTGAAAGAAATAAAAATGCATTTAAAAGTGCATTTTGAATAAAATTCATCATAATGTCACGGTAAAAATTACAATAAGGTCACATCTGCTAGTCATGTCATATGAAATGTTTGTGAACTCTCACCAAAAGAACTATTTGGGTTACTTGTACGAGGTTGGAGGTTGTTTTCCACAGCTGCGTCAGGACCAGATCGTCTTGCTCCTTGTTTTGTTGTTGTACAAAAACATTGTATAAAAACAATGCCCGGCAGAGCTTGGAGAACTTTGCAAGCTTGGTTAGCCTTGCATCCAGACTGTCTTGATTATTGATTGCCTTATTGTGCTGTATTGTGCACAATGCATGAATAAACCTGATTGAGTGATTTTATCTGTGTGCTTGGTAATACTTTTTTTCCACGACAATAAGCATAATAAAACAATTTCACCCCAAAATAAATAATCGAGGCAAACTTAATTCCATTTGCATCAACACACCCAAAGTTCTGTAACACAACAAATGAAGAATCAGAAATAAAAGTCCAGGGAGTCAGAAAGGTGGTAGAAACGCTTCATCCAGGCGGTTCTGTGTGTGTGTGGTTATTTTCTAAAGTGTTTGACCAATTTGCCCCCACAAACAGACAATAAAATTCCTGCGTCATGCATTTGTGAACTCTTGGCAGAAATGCAGAGTTTTACGACTGTAGGGAGATCATAGGCTAACTTTCTGAGTAGTTTATCAGTGATTATCAGCATGTATGGTTCCCACCAAAGCTACCCTGACCTAATATATAATCCATTCATTCCCCAAGAGTGACAGCTCCATATGGAGGAGCAAAGGGGGAGCTTAACCGCTGACAGGCACTTCTGTTTTTATTCCTGCATGGACTCAGCTAACCAGACAGGCTCAGGTTTGTTCAGCCGTCTGCAGCAAAGCAGGGATTGAGCTTGAAGCTGCGCTTTAATCTGCACTAGCAGATCGGAGTACCATGGGGAAAAGATGCAAAGTCAGCTGGCTGCGTGTTCTCTGCGTCGTCTTGGCCCTGGTTTCTGTGGCAACCATCGTCACGTTGTGGACTATCGCCATCACAGGAGGGAAAGGAGATGACGTCACAGCTCCTTGGGACAGGTACGATATCAATGACGCAACAGGATGTTTGGGCGAAAAGGTCTGAATATCCAAATTCACATGACAAAGCAACGTGAGAGTTTCTCTTCTTTTAAGGAAACTTTACAACAAAACCTGTCAAGCTGACTCGTATTTGATTCTGTGCAGATTCAGAAAAATGCATCTGAATTACCATAATAAAAAGGAAAATGCTTCCTTTTTGTACAAATCATAACAGCAGTACATCCAGGAAGCAGAGCTGAAGGTCTGAGAGTGGCAACCAACTCTGCAAAGAAATTCATTCGAAATCTGGAGAAGTTTTACTAACAAAGACAAAAAAAAAAACCTTTAATCTAATCTGCATTTAGGTTGCAACTCTACCATCACACTCAATGTCGTTTTACTTCATTTGTTATGCTTCTCTCTTCAGGGATCGTCTTCCTGGAGATTTAGTCCCTGAGTTTTACAACATCACCCTGTGGCCTCGACTCACGCCCAACTCAAACTCTAACCTCTACATTTTCACTGGTGAGTAAAAGTTGCAATATGAGCCGAATCCCAGACGAGGGTGAGAGGGTGCTGGAGTCATAATCTGGCTCTAGGAGCATGAAATGCCTCCTGACTGCAAGGCTAGGAGCCTGGCCTGGTATGTGAGGCTGGGCGATACCACCCAGACATATTCACTTCCACAGTCTGGGATCTGCTCATCTCCCCACGATGGCATGGAGCCACTCGTACATTTGAGTGTCCTGGAGAGAGGAAGGCGCCAGACAGAAGGTATATTTAATGTGGTAAACAAACAATGAGATTCCTGGAGTCTCTGGAGCAGTGGACGCTGCTCTAGAGACGATTGCAGTTGGTGTCAAACTGCAATCGTCAAGGGCCAGAGTCTCGCAACTTTTAGATCTGTCCCCTCTTCCACTCCCTTGATTAAATGCCGAAACTATCTCACTAGAATCCAGTCAAGCTCTTTGGATAGATATCCAAAAGTTATCTATCAGGACGGCAGCCCTTAAAGGACTGGAGTTTAAGTACACTGATCTAGCTGATGTGCTGGGAGGGGAGTCATCTCAAGATCCCCTTGTGCTCCTTCAGGACTTTGCAGGCAGTGATAGAATAATGTGGAGGGCTGTGAGAGGGAGGTATGGTCTCCCTGTGGTGTTTGGTTATTAACAATCATCATGTGGACGCAAACAGTGAAGTGAAATGACATCAGCTTTTCTCTACACCCAAAGATGCTTCACAATGAAATCAGTTACTCCCATATAAGCACAAATTCACATTCACTGAAGGTGGCAAGCTACGGATTGTAGCCATCAGTCCTTCTGACCACCAGCAGGCAAAGTGGGTGAACCGTTTTGTCTCCTAAGGACACAAGGAAAGACATGGGCAGAGTGGGAGCTCGAAACCGCAACCTACCGATTACAGGATACCATCATTGACACCACTTTGCAACCATTGCCATGCAATGGGTGACCCAGATGTCTGCCAGGTGCCAGGCTGGCTTGGGTCAATTATCTGTTTTGCGATCATGCCACCAAGCATAAGGTCAGGTCTGTCAGACACTTGGGTAAAGAAAGAGGGAGAATTGTCACCTGATCACCACCTGGTGATGAATTATAGTAGATAAAGTAAGTCCTGTCCAATGAGGAAGGCAAAAACAGGAAACCTCATGAATGCACACTAAATATCCCAGCTTTGTGTACGTATGCGCTACTGACACATTGTTTTCACTTACTCACAGCCCATCTTAAATAACCTAGAGTGTACATAGCCTCATCAGACCTGCTATTATTTCCATAATGCTGCAGTTATGAACCGGCTAATTGACAAATTGTCCCTTAATTAGATTCAACAGGTGATCAGTAGATCAAATACAAAAATGTTTGGATGTTGTCCTGTCTACTGTGTTGGTAGGATCAGTTTAAATGTTGCATGTTTCCATTTTTTCAGGTTGGTCCACCGTTCAGTTTGAATGTCTGGAAGCGACAGATCTGATTCTGATTCACTCCAACAAGCTGAACTACACAAAGATGAAAGATGAACATTTCGTCAGCCTGACCTCTGAAGGTACAGAAAACATTCATGGAAAACACGTTTCTCTCGATAAGCTCAGCTCAGTTTGTCCATAACATGCTGATTCACAACAATAAATGTCATCTCAAGGCACTTTAAAAGAAAAACAATCAAATAGTGAAACCCCAATACAAGCGTGTGCGAAGCCTGGGGTTTTCAGGGGTTCAATTCCCAAACACTTCCTGTCTGAATTCTGCTAAATAAAAGCCACTAGTGCCACAAAAAACTTTTGAGAAACTTTTCTATCTAAATACTGAAAATTAAATAAAAAAATCCTTACAGTTTTGTTGCAATGGCTGGGTTTCAATCTGATTGAAATGCTGATGTAGGAACTTCAGAGTGCAAAGCTCAAACAAACGTCTGGTGATGACCCACTGGATCTTACTGGAGCGAATTTCTCACATATTGACAAACCCTCTTATACAACAGTCTGCCATTCCTAACGTCAATCTTAGAAAGTAAAGTGGGACAAAGTACCTCTAAATTAATGTCAGAGACCAATAAAGTGAGACAGAAAACAACTACTGATGTTTACTGGTGGTTCTTCCACCTGTCAGATTGTTACTTTTAAGATATTTCACAGCTTTCTTCTCACTCTAAATGTCTTTTCCAGAAGGTGTATCTGTCCCCAAAATCAGGTCAACTTGGTTGCAGCTTAAAACCCAATATCTGGTGGTCCAGCTGAGGAGTAAATTAAATCCAGGACATAAGTATCAGCTGCACACCCAGCTCACAGGAGAGCTTGCCGATGATCTGGCTGGATTTTACCGAAGCGAATATAAAGAAGATGGAGTCACAAAGTAAGATTTTCTACCCTGTTTTGGTATCTTTGTTAGTCTTTTTAAACAGTTGAAACTCTTCACAGGATTGTTGCAACCTCCCAGATGCATCCCACCAATGCCAGAAAAACGTTTCCTTGTTTTGACGAGCCGGCCCTGAAAGCAGTTTTCCACATAACCCTCATCCACCCAACAGGAACTGTCGCCCTGTCCAACGGCATGGAAATGGGTGAGAAAGACTATAACTGCACAAACATAAAGCTCTAGTCCTAAAATGGTTCTCAGAGGACACAAATATTGACTAGAAAGAATACATCTGTGCATTGGTTTACTGAAGCCAGTCCGGAGCAAACCAAGTATAATGCTGTATTTAACCTTGATGAGGAATCTTTAATGTCCTTCTTTAAGTAACTTTAAGCTAGGTCAGAAATCCACACCAGAAAAACCCAAAAAGGAGAAAATGTGAGAATCAGGGACTTGAGAGCAAAAATTAGCATTTGATTCAGGACCAATCCATAAAAAACTAGGAAGCATCTGCCCTTCCTTTCTATTGACCCTTGAGAGTTAATTTATTGCTGCTAAAGTCGGTCAGCTTCGACAACAATAAATTAAGTACTTTAATAATCCACAGGGTGAAAGAAACCCGGTTTATTCTGAGTTCTGCGTCTGCCACAAGATCGCCCCCTGGTGGGGCAGTGAAAGGAAAAACAAACCAGAATCCACCTCAGATCCAACTCAGTTGGCTCATTCTGATGATGCAGCTCTGTTTGGAGCAGCTCCCAGTGTCACCCGTCCATCCTGTTGAGGAATCTCTTTTAAGTCTCTAGTAACTAAGACCTCATGACCAAATGTGAGGGTTGCAATGTAGATCAACGAGTCCAAGAAGTTGTAGCTTAGCTTCTTGATCATTAAAGCAGCATCCCAATTACTGTAGATACTATATATGTCTAAACAATCATATCCACCTGCTGCTCCATCACTTTCCTTCATTGCTGTCGGATATATGCTCTGGTTTGTGCAAACTACAACATAATACCTTTTCTTTTACATTTAATTGCAACATCATAACAATGTTCGCTTTTGTAATTTAAACTTCAACTGCTTCCTCCGTTTAGAACGAGCGACCATCACTGTTGACGGAGAAACGTTGCTACAGACAAAGTTTGAAGCCACCGAAAAAATGTCCACCTACCTGTTGGCCATCATCGTGTCTGACTACGCTCACCTGAGCACAACCCAAGGAAACATTCAAGTTTGACATTTTATTCTGTCGTCTCATGTAGTCCTATCTCAAGGAGTTGATCATTGGTTTCACGCTGCTTAGTTTAGCTTTAGCCAGAGTTAATTCTGTTATGTTTGTAGTTTTTCCTGATTGTTCACTGAAAATTTGCTTTTGTGTCTGCAGATTCGAATCTGGGCTCGCAAAAAGGCCATCGAGGAGGGACAGGGGAACTACGCTCTCAATGTAACCGGACCCATACTGGACTTTTTCCAGTCCTACTACAACATCTCGTATCCCCTGAGAAAGTCAGGTGAGTTTTCTTCATGGTGAAGCTCAGGAAACTCAGCACAGACAAATCCCAAAGCCTGAATCCTTCAACTCTTGATTCACAGACCAAATCGCTCTGCCAGACTTTTATTTTGGGGCAATGGAGAACTGGGGACTGGTCACATACAGAGAAACCAACCTCCTGTATGATCCTGAGACCTCTTCTAACAGCAACAAAGAAACCACAGTCACCATCATTGCTCATGAACTGGCACACATGGTAGCTGTTTTCCATTTTAAACTGAAAACTTCATGGATTAGTGGGCCAACAGACTTTCTCCTGGTGTGCTGCAGTGGTTTGGTAACCTGGTGACGCTGCGCTGGTGGAATGAGGTTTGGCTAAACGAAGGCTTTGCTTCATACGTATCCTACCTGGGAGCTGACTATGCAGAACCAGACTGGAATGTGGTAAGGAGACAATAAGGGGTTCAGGACATACAGTGATGTGAAAATATTTGTCAATTTTTGCCTTGAAGGTAAATAAAGTTAGCAAAAGTAAATACAAGAATAAGTCTTCAAATGATTTCATTCTTTAAGGGAAAAAAATAACTATCCACTAGCTCTTTGTATTTATGTCCATTTCATTCAGAAAGATTTGATCGTGTTGGACGACGTGCAGAAAGTCTTTGCAGTCGACGCCTTGGTATCTTCTCATCCTTTGACGTCTAAGGAAGACAGTATCAACCTGCCAGAACAGATTATGGAGCAATTTGACACCATCTCCTACAGCAAGGTACACACAGGTTGGCTCCACTCAAACACAGGGACAGAGAAACATGTCGTGTTGTCAACAGTTGTGAAAACTGAAAACAGACATTTAGCATTTTGTCAAGTGCGACTGTTAAAATCGTCAATACATTTAAAATATGTTGGTCAACGTTTCATTTATTGTTTCAAAACCAACTCTGAGCAGGTGGGGTTTGAGTCTTGATTTAAAGGAACTCGGTGTTTCAGCTGTTTTGCAGTTTTCTGGAAGTTTATTCCAGATTTGAGGTAAATAAACTGAATGCTGCTTCTCTGTGTTCGGTTCTGGTTCTTGAGATTCAGTGGGTCTAAAACTAAAACATTTAGTTTCTTGGATTATAAACTTATTTTTTCTAGTTAAAAGCCACTTCTTTTTGTTTTTTAGGATGCAACATATTTCTAGAAACATGTTTTATTGAGGTGTTTTTATGTTTAGGTTCCCTCTTCCTACACTCTATCTATCTATCTATCTATCTATCTATCTATCTATCTATCTATCTATCTATCTATCTATCTATCTATCTATCTATCTATCTATCTATCTATCTATCTATCTATCTATCTATCTATCTATCTATCTATCTATCTATCTATCTATCTATCTATCTATCTATCTATCTATCTATCTATCTATCTATCTATCTATCTATCTATCTATCTATCTATCTATCTATCTATCTATCTATCTCTGTCCATCCATCCATCCATCCATCCGTCCATCCTCTGGACAAACAAAGAGCCATCAAATGGTCGTTCATCGTGGAACATTATCCAAATCCATCATTCTTCCTTTATTGTTCAACAAGCCGGATTATAAAAACATACCCTGTTTATTTTTGGCAGACATTTTAAGTCTGCGTTTAAGTTATCTTAAAACGCAGTAAGGTAAACTTTAGTCTCCAGCTGATGTATAGGTGACCTGATTCCTTTTCTCCGTTTGTGCCTCAGGGAGCCGCGGTGTTGAGGATGCTGTCAGACTTCCTGTCAGAGTCGGTCTTCAAGCAAGGACTCAGTGTATGAGTTTGTTCTTTCCACACAAAAACAGCAGATTGCTTTATCTTATTGTGGTTTAAACTATTTGAACAAAAGCAGCTTTCCCCCCTTTGTCCACAGAGTTATCTCAGATATTTTTCCTATGGTAACACAATTGGGAGTGACTTGTGGAAACATCTGCAAATGGTGAGATGAGGACTTCTGACTTCTACATCTCCAATATCTGTATAAGGTTTCCTGTGATTGATGGCATTTACATCCTTCATTTAGACATCGTTTGTGAGTCTATTCACACTAACTTGATTTCTGCAGGCAGCGCAAGGCAACAATGTGTGTCTTCCTCATAAAGTTGACGCCATCATGAATCGCTGGGTGCGTCAGATGGGCTTCCCGGTGGTTACCATAGACACAAGCACAGGCACAGTTTCCCAGAAGCACTTCCTGCTGGATCCAGAAGTCAACGTCACTGTGGAATCGCCATACGAGTACGCAAACATGAAAGTATTTAAAACACAACTTCTGGCAAAGCTGATTGCCCACCAATCGTAAGAAAAAGTTATAGTTCTTCCAAAAGAAATGGTCACATATTGATTTTCATTATTTCTGTTATTTCTCTGTAGAGGCAATTGTTTGTCAAACCAACTATCCTATGAAAAATTCAGTCAATGGAGAAATCAAAGACTAAAAATTGATAAAACAAAAAACCATTAACCTACAAATAAACCTTATAAATAACCCACAAAATATAAACTAAGAACAAAATTCAGAGTGATAAAAATGAACAATAAATAGCTCAAATGCTCTCAAAAAAGGGATTTAATCACAGGTATATGGTCTGAATCCTGTGTGAAGTGAAGCATCTTGTTGGACCAGAGCAAAATGAAATCATCAGTAAAGAAAACTTCAAGCACAATTAATGGTTTGAAGCTAAAAAAACTAGAAACTTAAAGAAAAGAAATGAAGGTTCTGTGAGATAAAACAGAAGAGGCACTGACTTTGATGCTTTGGTTATATGAAAAAAAGAAATGTTGAAATAAACGCCTAAATTTGAGTTTGTAGAAAAAAGCAGCAGATGTTGCATGAAGGAGCAAAGGAGATGGTAAGTTCTGCAGGAAATGCAGAAAAGTTTTTGTTGATCAGCATTTTTTAAGATTCCAACATATAGATGGACTATTGAAAAAAAACACAAAATCATTTAAGTTTTATACCTTGTTTTTGTCTAGTTTCTGGTGCAACTCATTCAGTACACTTGAAATAAGACAAAACTAACTTACTCAGTAACTTTTCAGCAAGATATCTGAGCTTGTTTGAAGTAAATAATTTCTTAATGTTGATGAAAAAGTTCTAGTTATTTCACACATATCATGGGGAAAATGTCTTTCTATAAGTAAAATAATCTCCTGGTTGAACTTGTACTTTTTCATATTAGTGGCAGTGCACTAATATATTTGCAGTAGAAACCAGACCAGAAACACTTGGTAAGATTTTGTGTGTTTGCAGCGTACCATCTTCAGACAGTGGTGATTTTGTCTTTTTGCCAGCAGTTGTGCATCAGCAACACTTTTCCCACCGCACCTCTGCTGACTAAACTCTAACAGCTTTGGGTTTTTTCAGGTACGAGTGGATGATTCCTGTGCGCTGGATGAAAGACGGAGCCACCAAAGACATTTGGTGGCTTTTGGAAAAAGAAGGTGTGCAATTAAAGTGCATTAAATGTGCAGAAAGCTTCTGCTAAATATGATAAAATGTTTTCAAAATGTGTTTTGTCAGATGTGAATATGGACATGAGGACTGGGCCTTCCTGGGTTCTAGCTAACATCAATGTGACGGGGTATTATCGGGTGAACTACGACCTGGGGAACTGGGAGCGGCTCTTTTCTCAGCTCAATACAGACCACCAGGTTACCAAACACACTTTACTTGACGAAGCCAGCAGAACATCTGCCAGCTGATAGATTTACTTTGCATTCTCCAGAAGTATGTCAACCTCTGCAGACTGACTTTGTACCCCAATTTAGGTGATCCCACTGATCAACAGAGCCCAGCTGGTGGACGACGCGTTCAACCTGGCCAGGTAGGACCAGTCTAGTCAGTTGAATTTATTTTAGTGTAAATTACAAATACTTGCTTTGTTTACAAATATAATCAGGGAACAGTTCTTGGTTCATCTTATCTTTATGTTTACCAGATAATTTTAAAGGAACCAATGTCAAATTGGATCTTTAAGTTGCCTTTGTAGTATGTGGGAACTTTAAAGACGTCATACCTTGACTGACAGAAAATCATGTTAATGCTGAAACAAGGTGGCTTAAAACTTTGTAAAGATCAAATCATCAAATGAAATCCACTGCAAAAACACAAAATATTTGTAATTATCTGCAAATATCTTAGTAACAGCTGAAATAAGAAAAAACTAACCTATAGGTAATTTTTAGCAAGATATTGGAGCTTGTTTAAGTCAGTAATTCATTAATAATGATGAAAAAGTTCCTAGTTCCACAAACTGATGTAAAAATAATATCTGTTTTAGCCACATAAAGTATCATGCTGAGCAGCAAACATACCCAACTACAGCTCAGAGTAACTCACTGATATGTTAATGCAGAACCCATGCAGCCTGATGTAAAAACATTTAACTAGTCATGTCAAACATTGAGAAGTTTTAATTATAGTCATCAAACAGCATAAGTCCTTTTTTGCGACATTGTTTAACTTATCTTCCCCCGTTGCTTTGCACAGCAGCTCACATTACCGGTGAAGTGTGACCTCAGGCGCCCACCAGGGGGCTCCCGAGAGCAATGAATGTTTTATTTTTGCCTGAATCTGGTAGAAAGCGACTTGCCAGATGCGGAGTTCGGATAACTACGAAGCTGTTCGTGGCTGTGGTCTAATAATCAGACCAAACTGAAACTTGTGTGGACAAAAACCCAACGGAAGAAAACCATCATCTGCATCGGAAGCAACTGAGTCAAAGAAGTAGCCAAATATGCTAGCGCAGGTTATTTTAAGTCAAAATGTCACCCTTCAATAGCTGGTAAAACAATACCGTCACAATACTGAAACATCCTACATATTTTATCGTCTAAAACGTCTGACGAAAGCAGGTTAGCGAATTGCTAACATGTAAACAAATGGTGCTTCCGGTTTGCGGCGGAAGTCGCGCCCATAATTCACGCAAAGCCTCATGGGGGCTAGGAATGAAGCGGATAAAGAATGGTTTCTACATGATCAAATATATATTGTTGTAAAATAAATCACAACTTTATAATAAAAACTGTTTTTTTTTAAATATATATATGACCACTTAGAAATCAATACTAAAAAATTCAGTTCCACTTTGGCCCTGATTGAATGTGATTAAGTGTGACTGCTTAATAATTGTGGGAGGTTTCAACATCCATGTTGAAGAGCCTGAAGAAAGAGGGGCAAAAAAGCTGTATGATATTCATGATAATTATGGTCTAATTCAGCATGCTGACAAAGCAACACAAATCATCTATATCTGTCCTCTTGCAGAGCTCAGGAGATCTCCACCTCTCTGGCTCTCAGGACGATTTCCTACCTGTCCAAGGAAACCGAGTACATGCCCTGGCAGTCTGCACTCAACAACCTGAACTACTTCAACCTCATGTTGGACCAAACCGAAGTCTATGAGCCCATGCAGGTGAACCCTTCTCAGATGTTAGCTGTTTGGATGCTATGAGCGTTTTAACATGTAAAATCTTTTCCTGTTTCTGTGATTCATCAGGAATACCTCAGGAAACAGGTGACTCCACTCTTCTTGTACTTCAGGAGTATCACGTCAAACTGGACCAAAGTTCCTGAGAAGCACACTGACCAGTGAGTTTATTCACATAAACAGAAATAACAGTATTCAATCCTTTTCTCCCAGTAATTTCTCATTAATCTGTTCAGTACAGAAATGTGATTATGGTGATTATGGCACTCAAACAAAATCAGCAAGATGTTGCAGAAACTGCATTTTTTTTCTAATAACCAGAACACGCTCATTCTGAAAAGCAAAAGTGGTCCCACTTTGGAACAACATTTATAAGAAATTAAAAAGACTGTAAACATTTAAGGGATGTTATTTGAAATGAGAAATCCACAAACTTTAGATACTTTTATCGTAATTCTGAGGCTAAAAGATACGAGTATTAGGGCCATACTAAATAAAATAAAAATACAAATTAAATTATGAGAATAAAGTCAAAATAATGCAAGAATAAATAGTATTATAAGAATAAAATCATACTATTATTATAAAGTTGTAAGAGAATAAATTAAAAATATTATGACTTTATTCTTGTAATTTTATTAATTTTTTTATTTTCTTTGACACTAAAACTGTCATAAAGACAGAACTACTCTTCACACAAATTCAAATCTTTATAGGTAATAGCGCCCCCTTTGGTCACACATGGCAGCTTTGTGTCAGTGTTGCTGCTTCATGTGCAGAACTTCTTGCTCTAACAGGTTTTGTCTCCCCCTGCAGGTACAATCAGGTAAATGCACTCAGCACGGCCTGCAGAACCGGACTACCAGAGTGCCAGAACCTGATCCGCATGTGGTTCCGGCAGTGGATGGACGAGCCTGAACGCAACCTGTGGGTCTGATTTATGCAACACTTCATCATGTTTATTTCAATGTGTGTGAAAATAAGAGCAGAATAAAAACCTACAGCGACACAAGGGAGGCTAAAAATAATCAATATGTTTTACGGGTAAAGAGTAATAATTAACACTAAGGCTAAATCATGTTTTTAACTTATAATTGATCAAATACACATCAGTAACACTAAATGTAGTTAATCAGGACAGTGGAAAAAGTGTTTTAAATGTTTACTAAGCAGAGATATTTTATTAAAAAGTTTATGACTATCAGTTAATCTGTTGCAAAAACAAATGCTACAGAGTGCTACCAGTGGGATACATGGATGAAATATTTACATAGAAGCATTAAAAATATATATACAAAACTGTATATGTAGCCAAAAATAAAACTGAGCTTTTTAAAAATGCCATTGAGTAATTATTAGAAACGTATCACCCCTGCAAATGAGCTTCGTCAGAGCTGATCCAAGATCGCATGAAACTCGAAGAGAAATCTTTTAATTCGGACTGCAGACACTTTGTTTTTAATTGGGAAAAAAAAATCAACCAATCGTTAATTTGTATGGCATATTTCAGCCACAAGGAGTTCAAAGTGCTTTACATCATAAACACAAATACAGTCAGTAAGCATTTCATTTTTCCAGCTCTCCTTCGTTACACATCAAAATGTTGGTCAATGTTTCATTTACTGTCATTCAAAATCAGCTCTAACCAGCTGGGTTTTAGTCTGGATTTACAGAAACTCAGTGTTTCAGCTGTTTTGCAGTTTTCTGGAAGTTTGTTCCAGATTTGTGTTGTGTAAAAAAAAACACACACAAAAAAAAAACCATGTAATCTGAGTACAGTACCATGTGGAACTCCGTCGTTTTGATGAAAAAGTGAAGCTAATCGTTCCTTCCTTCAGCATCCACCCGAACCTTCGCTCGGCGGTGTACTGCAGCGCCGTGGCAGCCGGCGGCGAGGTCGAGTGGAACTTCGCATGGTCGCAGTTTCAGGACGCTACGGTGGCCAGCGAGGCCAAGAAACTCATGTTGGCTCTGGCCTGCAGCAACAACACAGAGCTGCTGGAGAGGTGAGCCTCGCCTTCACTGGCCTCTGCTGGTCCAGCAGCTCAAACCAAATGGAAACCAGTCTGGTGTCCAAACTTTAAACTACTGGTGGACCACAAAATTCATTAAATTAAAAATGCAAAAACTAGGATGATTTTTATTCTTATTATAGAATAATCGGTGCTGTATAAATGCAGATTTTACAGTGTAGGAAAACATGATATGGTTGAAATACTTTGTGCGATAACGTATTTTCTCATGTCGTTTTGAAATGTTTCCAAGTTGTTGAAGCAGTTGATTTTGTGTTTAGTTTAATTTTGTTTACGTTTTCAGAAATACCTTTACGTCCATTTATGAATATTTGTAAAGGATCCTTATCGTAATGTCTGATATGAACCTCAGGAAGAGCTGTGTCTGCTGTGGTAGAGGCTAATGTAGACCCTTAAATAAACAAATAAACATTACTTATACCATAGTCAATTTTATGGTCATTAATAAAAACTAAATTTAACCATTTAGATGTTTATATATGTTAACCTTAGATAAACAATAAATTTCACATGTGAAAACAGATTATCCAAATCCTCGGTTACTTTGTCACAAACTCATCCACATCCGTTTCAAACTGACTTGCAGGTATCTGGAGTTCACGTTAGACCCGGCAAAGATCCGGAAACAGGACGCCACCGCCGTCATCACCGCTGTAGCCAATAACAGAGCGGGACAAAGTCTCACCTGGCAATTTGTCACGAAGAACTGGGAATACATGTTCACAGAGTGAGTGTTAAACTCAGCTTGTATTATTAACCGCTGAGATTAAATGGTGTGTTGATTTTTAAAGTATTATGAATTTATTGGTTTATTTATTGCTCAACTTTTTATTCCTGTTGATGTATATAAGTTTTTGATCGACAAGTTTTGTGTTTTTAACCAGTCTGTTTTTAGTCAGAGCGTTTCTTCTTCTTACCAACCCCCCACTGACGGCGCTTTAGTAATCTGAGAGGTTTAATTGTTTGCAGCTGTAAGATTTTAAAATCTTTTGTGGGTCTTTGCCAGGTATGGTGTGGGCTCTTTCTCCTTTGCTTCTCTGATCAGTGGCGTCACAGCGAGGTTCTCCACACCTCAGGAGCTGCAACAGGTAAGTGATTCTGATTTTGCTAACAAATACAATTTGTTCTGATCCACAGTCAAAGCTGCAGTCAGACCCGGTAGGTGAATAATTATCGTATGTGTTTTATCAAAAGAAAGATGGATATAGTTCTTTTGTTGCCTGGAAAACTTGACAAGATTGATTGGCTGGAATTAACTAAAATGTTTTTATCTCCAACAATGCAAAAGAGCCTCTAGAAGATGTGCTACAAATATCAGAAGTTGGGATTTCTGGGGTTTATTTGATGAAGATGTGCAACATATGCAGATAAAAATAATAATAGTAGATTTTATTTAGAAGCGTCAGAATACAAAGAAACGGTACACATTAAAAATTGTGCTAGTAAAATTTCCAGTTTGTTCCGCAAAATTTTGAGTGTTGTGTGGTAGTTGGATTTTTGTTTGTCACTGTTTGATTCGTAACGATTTGGCGCCCAACATGGGGCACCCACAACCCTGAAGGGTGCATTCACACCAGCCCTGTTTACTCTGCTTTAATCGAACTCTAGTCTGTTTGTCTAGAGAGTCTGTTACATTTGGGCAGTTATGAATGCACAATCGAACTCTGACACAGACCAAAACCACAAACTGTAGTCCACCTGAAAACCTAGGTCTCGGCTGAGTTGATGTGACTTCTAGTTCAGTTTGAACGCATATGAGATTAATCTCTCTAAAAGCAGGAAGCAAACTGCATGGCATTCTGGGTAAATACAGCTAAAACAAACAACTCTAGCGCTAGCAGGAGAAATGGTTTGTGGCCTTTTACAAAAGACAAAAGAGAAATCTACCAAATAATCTCATATTCTACCATAATCTGAACTTGAGTCTGAGCTGTGTTGAAGTCTGAAGTCCTGTGATTCCTTTGATAGTTGCTGGATTTTGAGGAGGAGCACAAAGATGCAGGATTCGGTTCTGCAGCGCTCGCAGTGGATCAGGCCTTGGAGCGGACCGAGGCCAACATCAAGTGGGTGCAGAGGAACAAACAGGAGGTCCTGCAATGGTTCAGCAGCCAGACTGGAAACCAGCAGAGCTAACTGGGCGCTGTGAGTCTGGAAGGAGGTGGTGATGATGAAGAGCAGCCTGGAGGTGTACATGTGTTTATCAGAATCATAAAGAAAGAATAAATGTCCACAAAGAACAAAAGGGAGGATGAACAAATAATGATTCCTCTCAAAACCAATGCAAAGGCAAAACCAGTTTTATATAGAATAGATTCTTGTACATACGGTAAATTGAATCTGGTTGTTTTGAAAAGTGTAGCAGGACTGTGTTAATGATCTGGATTTAACTGAATTGGAGTCTGTTTTACAGTGGCATCAGAAAAGCAACACGTGGAAATAAATGTTGAAAACCTATTAAATATAACTATTGTAAAGTTTTTCATTGATTTAGTAACTGTACTTGTATTATTGGAGTTAATATAAATGACAAAATAAAGATAACTTTGTTTGGTTTCTTTCTGAAGACAAATTCAACAATGTAAAGATATCAGGTACAATTCAAGTACTGAATGTTTTCAGCTTGCTTTGTTACAAGAACAAACGATTAGTAATTTATTATTATTTCAATAATAAAACATTTTCCCATAAGTGAAATAATCTACCAGTAGAACTAGAATCTTTTCATTGATATTAAGGTATTACAGACTTAAAAAACAAGCTCCTATATCTTGCTAAAAAATTACTTAAAAGTTAAGTTTTGTCTTATTTCAAGTGTACTAAGATATTTTCACTACAAACTAGACAAAAATACTGGGTAAGATTTTGGGGTTTTGCAGTGTTGCTGCATTTCCACTGACCAGGCACAATTTGACATTTTGAAAATAAATGATCTGAATGGAAACACCAATAAAAAAAAAATCTTTCCCTAGGTTGAGGTGTTTATTTTTTACTGCATCGAAATTGTTTTGTTTCCAAAACTTTTTCGCATCACGTGAGTCACATGTTGTAAAGACTGAAATTGCAAAACTGTGTTTCTTCGACAATAGAGGAATATTGACGGTGTTTTAGGTAGTTTTTCATCAGACTAAACCATTTTCTGCATCAGGAACAACAAAACCAAGAGATCCGGGCTGCGGTTTGGTGTCAAAGTGCTCATCTCTCCTTTTTATTGAGTAAAAACACAGTTCAGACTCAGACCACTTTACACTTACATATTATGTTGAAAACGCAGAGCCACGAGAAAACACCAGACAGACATGCAGCCACCTACACAACCAGAACCAAACAAGATAAATAAAACAAACGAGTGTCAGAGTCAAAAACCCCAAAAGACACAAAAACAAGTAACAGGCTGATGGGAAACTGATTTTAAAAAATGAAAAAATGTCTCAGTCCTGGATGTGATTGTCTATTTTGTCCACTAGATGGCACTGTAACCACTTTCAGATCGATTCCATTTCCAGTGAAAATGTGAGGGGGAAAAAAAAAAACAAAGATGGCGGAAACGCACATCAGTAGAAATCAGAAGAAAAACCAAGCTAGACGGTGAAAACAAAATCAACTCCGAGCGCACAGAAATTGTTACAGCTACACACAGATAGGTTTGTCTTTCTGAGGACGGAGGTTGTCATGCAGGACACACAGGACAGGAAGACACACAGCTGGACTCTGGGACGATAAACAGCTGTTTGATCAGAAGCTCCAGTTAGTTTCATGGGATGAGAGTTAAAATCCGTCTGTGGGATGTTGCAGCTTAGAAATTAACCTTATAATTTGAGAAAAATTACTAAAACTCCAATTAAATACGATTAAATCCAGCTGGTTGGTAACCACTGTTCTGGAATAAAAGATCTGGAATCACTCCTGTTTTATTTACCAACCATTTATTCTGGTTTTCAAAACATAATCAGTTAAGATTTACTAGGAATTAATGTGACTGTCATAAAAGACATAGAAAATCACATAAATAAATAAGCAGGGATACGTTTATTATGGCAATAAAGATAAGTGATGATGTTTATAAAGCCAAACACACAGTATGTTTTTTTTGGTTTTTGGTTTTTTTATTGCTGCTTAAACCACTTTTTTGCATCATTAGATATAAATATGCTAAAAAAATATAATGTACTGCAATTACTGAGTAGTGCTTAATGGCAGAAATGCATTTAAACGCTACACTGTGGGCAACTGTAGACAGAAGAAAAGAGTAAATTTCTGCCAAAAAACACAGAAATTTTGATTTATCTCAGGTACCTTCTAGAAAACAATGGAAATTTCTGAGCTCCAAAAGTGAAAAAAAAAAAAAAATCGACTTTCTAGTAAATTTTTGAGATTATTTTAAAAATGTTGCTTTTATTTTCTAGCAAATTTTGATTTTTCAGGCTCAGATATTTCCAAGATTTTTTCTAGAAAACTTCCAAGATTAATTTAAAAAGTTTCTGTGATTTCGGGTGGAAATTTACTCTTTTTTTCTATCCACAAAAGCTGTAATACGCCATTGTGTAATTTTGACTTTATCTCAAAATCAAAATCGCTTAAATTGTTTATGTACCATCAGATTTTACAAGTCTTAAATCTAAAATCTAACAAATAAATTTGGAACAAAGAAGAAACAGTTATATAATTTTATTTGCTAAAAGAATAACTTTAGCATACATGGGGACAAATATCTTAAGTGAAATAATCTTCCAGTGTAGCTTGTAGGTTTTTCATCACTTTTAAGGAATTACGGACTCAAAGCTTTTATATCTGGATGAAAAGATAGTTGTAAGTAAAGTTTTTTATATTTCAAATGTATGGAGATATTTGTACTAGAAACTAAAGTTACTTGGTAAGATTTTGTGTTTTTGCAGTGTAACATCACAACTAAAGAGTTACTTCAGTGACTAATAATCACACATTACCTGTTTATTAGGAGTGACTCCAGATCTGTTTTGAATCGTTTCAAAGATCTTTAACGTCTAATCCAGGTTTCAGAGCATAAACTCTCTTTGTTGGCAGATTTTAGAGTAAATTTGATTTTAGAAACTGCTTCTTTTGAAAACTTAAGCATCTTTCACAGCATCAACATACAAACAGGAAGTTTGTGAAACTGCTGGAAGGCAAAGTTCCTCCTCATGCATGGAGCTGCTGCTGACAGACAGGAAGCAGAGGATGGATCGAGTCATGATCAGTCATCAGTAGCTCCACCGCCGGGTGATGGACTGAGCTGAAACAAAAAGCCTCCTCCTTCCTCCACTCTGTACAGATGGATGTGGTTCACGTGAAGAAACGAGCGCTTGGCGTTGGACCTGAACAGATGAGGTGTTTCTGTTCTCGCCTTCTGCAGAGCAACATGAAGTCCGACAGCTTCCGACGTGAAGCGGACTCGCTTCTTCTGCCTCCGGACGCCGCGGCGGAAATCACTGCAGGATTTTCTGCCTCGTGTCGGGCAGCTTGAGGGCCACCAGGCCACCGCACACCAGGGCGGCGAAGGACAGAAGGATGGGGATGGCTTTGGTGATCCCCACGAAGCTGGCGAAGATGGAGCTGCCGAGGATGGCGGCCAGCTTACAGAGCGCGTTCAGCACGCCAAACGCCGTCGCCCTGCGACAAAAACACAACCGTGTCGGTCCGAGGTGCTGAAGGACCAAATCTGATGGTCAGCAGGACTCGAAGGCCCCGTTCACATGGAAACAAGCGCATTTTTGTCAACGATTAAGAAGAAATGCGCATCTACAAGACAGAAAATGGTGCAGTAAATCTACCAGGCCAATTGGTGGTGCTGTAGCACTGCCAGAGAATGACACCGAAAACACTGAACAGCAGTCAGAGTTGGGTAGTAACTCGCTGCATTTACTCAATTACATTTACTTTACAGCGCTAGGACCCTCCTCCTGGCTCTGATTGGTTATTTTGGTCACCTTGGTGCATTTTTTCAGTAACTCGGGGAGAAGATGGAGGAGATTGCTCTTTTCACAGATTATCTGTCTCGTAACGACATGATATTTAGCTTACAAACTAAATATTTAGTTGCTTAAGTTGCTTCTCTGCCATTAGCACATTTCGCAGAAAGTACATGAGGATGATTGACAGCGCCAAAACCAGACTCCTGGCTCTCATTGGCTGCTTTTGTGCATTTCTTTAGACAGCAATAGTAACTCAGAGAGGTGGAGGACAGACGATCTTTCCACAGATTGTCTCACAACAACAATCTGTTTTAACAAATAAGTAAAAAATATATTCGTTATAAAGGTTTCGTATGCTTTACAATACTTTAGAGGTAGAGAAGAAGTTACCTTTTCGAAGTCGGGTAGAGCTCCACGGTCACCACCTCGATCCCGTTCCACGCAGCGGCGCTGACGGCGCAGAACATGCACTGCAAGGCGATGATTGCTGATTGGCTGAAGCTCAGGAACAGGAAGAAGGAGCATCCGGCAGAAATGAGCATGGAGCCACCTGAGGAGGTCAGAGGTTAACATAGCTGCAGTCTGTGAATCCTCAGTGATAAATCTCGTGGTTTTCTGGCGTCACCTATGATCTTGACCCTGCCGATCTTCTCCACGAACAGCGCAGAGATGATGTTGCCCGGCAACACGGCCAGGCTGCCCAGGAAGCTGACCAGGTAGATTAACACGTCGTTCTCCTCCACTGAATCCAGGTGGCAGCCATGTTTGTTGTGCTCGAAAGTGGTGTTCTCCATCCGGCAGTCGATGAACTTCTCCTCCCAGAGGTCTGCAGAGAGGGAGGAGGTTCAGGGGAACAGCAAGCACACAAACTCAGCACCTTAGTAGCTATGATTCCTTTAGAAATGTTTACAAATCTTTGCCTATATTCCACTAATGTAAAAAAAAAAAAAAAAATCCATTAAATAAGAAACAAATAAGTTGTTATTGTTTACAACTATTGTTTGCAGATGATTCAAGTTCCTATTTGTAGATTTATATTCAGCTTCAAACTAAATATTTAGTTTTAGATTTAGGCTAAATATTTGGCTTGCTAACTAAATATTTAGTTCAGAGAAAAATATTTAGCTTGAAGATGAATGAATATTTAAATTAATAAGTAGCAATATTTAGCTACATATTTGACTAAATATGTAGCTACATATTTGACTAAATATGTAGCTAAATACATGCTAAATACTACATAATACATGCTAACAAAATAAGCCAAAACATTTATTTTGAAGCTAAATAATTAGCTTAGAGATCAATATTTAGCATGAGTCTAAGTATTTAGCTAAATACTTAGATAAATATGTAGCAATTTTTAGCTGCATATTTAGCTAAATATTCAGCTAAAATAAAAACTAAATACTTTAGCAAACTAAATATTTAGTTTGGATTAAAATAGTTAGTTTGAAGTCAAAGTTTTGAGTTAATTATTTAAGCTCAACATTTGTCTTCAAGTTAAACATTTAGTTTGCAAATTAAGGTTTTAGCTTGAAGTTAAATAACTAGTTGGAACATTAAATGATCAGCCGCTGGACCCACCTGTGTTGTAGAAAACGGTGGAGAGGATGGTGCAGTTCTCGAACACCGTGTTTGTGGACCGGATGTCCTCAAAGGTGCAATTATCAAACAGGGAGTCTTCGAACTTCACTGATTTCATCTCGATGCCGATGAACCTATGAGGATGGGATGGGACACACACCAGCAGACAGACACAGGGCCTTTCTCAGTGCACAGCTCCGACTCCTGCTTTTGGGATCTCAGGAGAAAAACAAAGCCTTCTGGAGTGAGAGTGGAAGAGTTTGGTTGTTTACAGAAACACAACTTCACCCTCTTCAAAATAAAAGCAAGAATATAAACGCCTAACTGCAAAACATCGTAGTACGTTAGCGCTTCAGTATTTAGCCAGAACAATTAACTGCAATAAATGTTAGCTAAAGAGAAAAACAAAAAGAAATTGGTCCACCAATAGCAGATTAGCTAAAACAAAATATCCAACATACTGAGAGATTTAGCGGATGTTGCGTTATGCAAGCCTGACAGATCAAAAAGGTTCTGAAATACTGAATTCCTCAGTTCTTTTCTTTAACCACTCAAATCACTCAGTGGATCAGAAAACATTAGTAAAAGTCTTAGTTAATATTTTAGGCATTCAATTTCTGATTTAAAAAATATGACAGCGTATTAGGGCAATACTAAGAAAAAATAAAGTAAAATTAAAAAATAATTATAAGAATAAAGTCATATCATGAGAATATAAACAAGAATAAAGTTAAAATGACAATAAAGTCTTAATATTTTAAGAAGAAAGTTGTAATATTACCAGAGTGAAGTCGAAATATTATCACTTTGTTTTGTAATAGTACCAGTTTTGGTACTATTACAAGTATTTTTGTATATTATGACTTTATTTTTATATTATTGTGATGTTATTCTCAAAATAATTATGTCTTTATTCTCTTATGAGTTTATTCTCATAACATTATGATTTAATTCTTATAATTTCATAACTTTGGTCTTGAAATTTTATTCTTTTTATTTTCTTAGCATAGTCATAATACTCTGTCGTAAAATAACTTCCCCTTTTAGCAAAAACTGTATAGTAGAAGAAAAATGTCCGTTTTTATTTTTACCTTTTTTACTTATAACCGTAATAAAATAAATGGTCTTAACTACAGTAAATGTCGTTTTATAAATCCCAAAGCACACGAGTGGGGAGCGTAACGCAGGTTGAGAAAGGCCACCACTGACTTCTATTGCTGCAGAATGAACGAACAGGCCCAGCGTGGAAACGCCAACATGTTTTATGTTCCAGCAGCATGTTGGGCTGGGAATGGTGGATTAAAGCAAGTTCTGCTGTAATCCCAATACAGGGCCCATTCGGTCTGTTGCATTCTGCTGGAAGCATAGAAGGTTCATAATATACAGCCGTGGTACGTACTGTATATCTGCAAAGTCTCTGATCCTTTGGTAAAAAACAAACCATAGAAAAGCTGACATTACAGCAAAGGTCAAAGTTCACTGTAAAAATATGAATGAGTCATGAATGTTTCAAATCAAACAGGAAGCAAAAAACAGAGCAGAAACAAGAGACTGAAATTTGCTTTCAAGACATTTTAGATATGAAACTTTTCCCAGTCAACCGAGGTGACGACGTGTCAAAAATAATGTAAATTATCACAGGATAATCTGACTTCCACTCATTTACTAACTGCTTAATCCAAACCACTAACCTTAACCAACATTTTATCACATCATCTCTGTAAACCAGTGTTTCTCAGACTTTTTCAAGAAAAACCCATTTAACACTCAGAGACCTCCTAACTTGAAACTGACCTCACATTAAAACGACATCTTAATATATTCAACCTGGAATAAAAATGTTAGTTTCTTATGATATTTATTCAATAAACTACTTTTAGGTAAGCCTTACCAAACAAAAGTTCAGCAAATCACCTGAAAAACTGAAAAATATTCCTGAGATTAATTCATCCAATAAAATATAAGTCAGGTGTGTCCAAACTTTTTGGCAATGGGGGCCAAAAAATGACAAGAGGAAAGAACTACAGGGGCCACAAAACTTTAATATCAAACACTATTTTTTTTGTCTTAGCTGCTAAATAAAAAGTAAACTGAACACACAGTATGTTAATGAAATGAGTAAAGCAATCAGATTTCTGTAGACAAGGTATTTTTAAATAATACGTTTAATTTTGTCTGATTTGAACAACATTGGGGGATGATTGACCTTTCATGACCTCTAGAAACATTTAGCAATATCTTTAAAACGACAGCGACACAAACAGAAACTTTTGCTGTACAAACATTTGGCACCGATTTGAAGAAGCATTTATCTGCTGACTGTGCAGGTCTGAAGGGAGAAATGAAACCAAGTGAAGGACTTCCTGTCTGCCTGTGACTTACGTGTCCCGTTTGTATTCTCCCTCTTTGTGGATCTGGTTCTTCAAGGGAAAGTCGAATCTGACGTCCACCACTCGTTCTCTGTGGAACGTCTGAACAGAAAGAAAACAACATCAATCTGTACAGAAGTTTCTTTTTAAAAAAAAGAAGAAAAAAAAGACGTTTTCTAAGAAATATATTCATATTTTAGGTTGTCATTGCAGCAGGAACTTCCTCTTTCAACCAAGAAGCTTCTGGATCTGTAAACTAAACATTTGTTCTCTGTCTGTTAGGTTTATGATGGCTGCTTGCTTCATGTTTGGTTTTATCATGTATTTGTGCATACAGTACGATCAGTGAATGTCTTAACTCATTGGCTTTACAGCCGGCTGTCATTTATTAAGATGCTTTGTTGATGCGGTTTGCACGTCAGGGCCACCGCAGTTACGTAATTTATATTCAAAGTAAACCTGAAAGCTGCTGCAGGATCCTGTGATTTACTCAGATTTTGGGTCATTTTGTCAGGAGATAATGAAAACATCGTGGGGTTTCGGTGAAGAATATAAAACAAACATGTTTTTTATCAGGATAAGTTGCTCACCTTCACCTTGGTCTCATACTCCTCGTACTGCAGGTGTTTGATCATGTCGGGGAACCACACAGACAGGCCGTAATAACTGGGTAAAACACGACAGAGACGACCGCATGCGATTTAAAACAACACAAATTTAATTTATTTTTGGAAAATTTGATAAACTAAAGGAAAACAGAATTATTTTCCTGTGTTCATAACATAGATGCTTTTCCTTTCTTCATAAATGCACAAAAAAAACAAAAAAAAACGTTTTGCCGATAGAAAGTGTTTTTTCACCTGTATTGAAATTTGTTTATTTTCAAAATTGCAATGGAAACACTTGCACTGACTTCACTGAGTCATGTGATCAACAACCGGATGTTACTACTGGTGGAAATGCCGAAGAAGACGACAAGAAGTGGAAGGAGGATGAATGCGTAGCAGGACTTTTTAATTACTATCAAGTGAACAAATTCATTCACATGTGATTTTAATTGTGTTAATCAATTAATCAAAACACAGCAACTGCAAAAGTGTGTTTTTTCAGCAGAGCATCATAAAGTTTTGTGCTCATTTGTAAAGCAAGCTGCAGTCAGGCTGGATGATGAACGTTGAACTCACCTGAAGGCCATGCAGAACCAGATGATGGCCATGAAGAGAGTGGCAAACCTCAGCTCTGCAGACAGCAGGGACGCCATGTTCCTCAGCACCTGCAGCAAACATTCTGTTCATTTCACATTTACTCCACCCGGACGGTGAACACAGCCAAATACCAGAAGTAAGAAAAAACACAGCAAAGGTCTGACGGGACCCAGCTTTGATCCAGTTTGTCCCATTTAAAAACAGGCAAAGTAAATCTAATTTTTATGTATATTTATGCACCGGCAGGAAGATAATGTGCAGAAGAGGAACAAAAACAATTCAGAAAATTATGATTATCAGAATTCTGACTTTTATGGTGCGTTCACACCAAAAGCGTTACGTGCGTCAAAAGACGCTTAAAGTTCGACGTGTGTGCACTTGAAAGCAGATGCTTGACATCTTGCTCTACACCTGGCGTTTTGTGCATCTGGTTTATATTCAAGGCGCATCAAACGTGTCGGTTCTAGCTGTTGTTTTCCGTTGGATGCTTCAATCACTCCAAACGGTTCAAATTTCTAGATGCTTGAGACGCACCTCTACAGTCCTCGATGCGCCTCCACATAGACTTTAAACCAGATGCGCCTGATGCTCAAAACGCTTTTGTTGTGAAGGCACCATAATTCCCTGTAGTCTGAATTTAATCTCATACTTTTAACCCTGTGTCAATCAATATCAAAATCCCAAAAAATGACTAAATATTCTTAAATATTTTAAGGTTGTTTGTATATAAAAAATAATCACACAAATGTTTCTTCCTTGTCTGAGGATTTTTCTGTAAGGACGTAGTTAGTATCTAATCAAGTCTATTTTGCTTGTCAAATAAAAGCAGATATTGAAAGACATTACACAAAGAATGTTATCAGATGAACTTCTGGATCAGAAAGGTGGAAGAAGTTCAGCGCTCTATCCAGAGTGTTTCCCCTGTCAAATCAGTTGAAACCAGACCAGTCTGAACCAGTTTGTTTCTGGCGTACCAGTTTGCACAGTGTAAGCGAGCGAACGGCCCAGCGCTGCACCGGTGTTCCAGTGCCGCTCTGAATCTCGATGAGTTCGTCTTCGGCCATCTTGGGCGCCTTAATGTGAGTCACCTGGGAAACAGGAGAAAAGTAATGGGTTCACTGGAGCCTCAGATCAGTATTAAACTGGTTTAACTGGTTTACTGGTTTCCCCTTCACCACCTGAAATGTGACTTCATGGAACATCTTCTGTCAGAGGTAAGATTAAGGAGTAAAAACATGATTTTCTGAATCCAACTAATCCAAACGTTTATTTTAATAATGCAAAAACTGTCTTTTATTCAATAAAATAGCTTTTTGTGAAAATAAAAAGCACCATAAGAAGAATGTTTTACTTTTTATTACCATGAATGATTATTTGTCAAGTTAAACATGTTTAAAAACTAATTTTACTGCGCAGTTAATAAAAAACTCATTTTGTCCAATTTTCTAAAATTCTAACTGAAAAGAAGAAAATGAAAGTGTACAATAAATATTGAACGAGTGCATATTATTTTTGCTTTGAAATTACAATGAAAACCATATAAGTACAAGAAAAACTTGTACTTTTAACCCATTTAAATGCATGTTCAAAGCTCTTATTAACTTCACCTGCATGTGCAGATCCACTCAAATACAGAAATGCACCTCTTTCTTTTTAAGCCAGAAGAAAAAAGCATCTAAATCCTAAAAATACATTATGTTGACGTACGAATGTGTCAGGAACAATGAGTCGCTCCTCGCCTCACCTCACCTTTTACTTGTCAGGTAAAAACTGGGACAGCAGGAATGTGCATGAGTCTATTTTGAGTCGAAAACATGAGCTTTGCTTAAAAAAAAAACAAAAAAACAGCTATAGTCTTTGGTTCCTAATATTTGTAAAACAATCTCCTGATTATCTGTTTCTGCACCTACTTGTGATTTTCTGTTGCTGCTTTTAATAAACTCACAGTGAAGACTTTCTCTGGTTTCCCTTTGGCTCTCCAGTTGGTGTCATGAACTTGCTTCAGGATCATCCACGCTTCGTCGTGTTTGGCATGCTGCTCCACACGCACACACACACACACACACACACACACGCACACAGTCTATCAGTATATCAGGAAGATTTTAGGATGTTTAATCCACCAAACTACGACAGAGACACATTATTTCATCAAAAATCTGAGTGAATTTTTACAACACACTTCAAAAACACAAATTTTTACCAAATATTTTTTGTCTAGTTTCCAGTGTAAATATCGTAGTACACTTGAAATAAGACAAAACTAACTTAAAAGTAAATTTTCAGGATAATATAGGAGCTTGTTTTAAGCCAACCATTTCTTAATATTTCGAAAATGTCTGGCTATATTTTATATTTTTGGGGCTCTAGGTTGAGGCTGTCTATTACAATTATGTATTATGGCCATTAATAAAAAAGAGAAAATGAGTAAATTTTTGCCACCCCACCCCTCTCAAAACAAAAAAAAAAAACATTTGGAAATTTCTAAGTTTCAAATGTCCAACATTTTTGACTTTAGAAAAAAAAAAAAGTCCATGTTTTTTCTCAAAGATTTCTGAGATTAATCTAAAGATGTCTGAGTTTTTTCCAGCAAATTTACAACTTTTACAAACTCAGACATTTTAAGGTTTCAGAGTTCAATGTAAATTTATGAGATTTTTGGTGGAAAATAATTTTGTTTTAATCTACAGTGGCATCAATATGTCGTCGTACATTCCACCCGAAAGAAGCACAGTATATTTTTGTAAACAATTAAGAAAAAAATGTTTTTCCACAGGTTGAACTGAAATGAAACTCATACATTTCCATTTTTTTTTTAATCTGAGTTTTTTAGTGGAAATTTACTCAGTTTTTTAGAAGCAGAGTAATATTTTTGCAAAAAATGTTGCTTTATATTCGCATTGTCCGCATGTTTCGCAGACTTAAGTTAAGTTTAGTTTTGTTTGTGAAGTAAGACTTTCTGTTTATTAATACATCAAAATTATGAAAGCTGATCAAGTCTAACAAAATTTTGTAAAAATGTAAGACTAGCGCGCATTTTGCTGTCAAAACATAGTGATTGGTGTCAACAGCAAACGTCTGTATAAAGTCAAAAAGCAAACTCTTTGTGAACTGTGGAGGAAATGACATTAAAACCCAGCAGAAACTCTTCACAGAAACATTCATTAAAAACTATTTTGAGAGTTTTAATGCAGCTTCTATTAAAGCAACATCCATCAAAGCTGCCTGAAGGCAGCAGCTGCAGTAAAGTCATCAACATAATAAGCTCCCAGCAGGTGCAACCGTGGGGTCTCACCTCCAGCAGGAAGCGGGGACTCTCAGGCATGAAGGTGAGTCCAACCAGAGACGTGACGGCCGGAAGAGCTGCGATGATGACGAAGACCCGCCAGCTGTGGAACTGGAGCTCTGTGCCCATACTGAACCCCCACCCTGCTCAAACACACAACGATGATGATGATGACAGCCAATCAGAGAACACCTCTCTTCTGTTCTACACTGCAAAAACACAAACTCTTACCAAGTATTTCTGGTCTAGTTTCTAGTGCAAACTGTATTTTACAAAACTGCAAAGGAAAAACTTTTTTTTCCCGCATCACATCATGTGATCGTCATGAACCGGATGTTACTACTGGCAGAAATGACAAAGACAACAGGAAGTAAAATACTGTTTTTTAATGACTAATCGCGTGAACAAACTTATTCACATGTGATTTGAATTGAGTTTCTGATTCAATGGAAACACAGCAATTGTGAAATAAAACAAAATAAAATGTAAAATACAGCTGAAAAACAACTGCAAAAATTTTTTAATGGAAAATGTGAGTTTTTTAAAATTGTCAAGGGAAACGTAGCTAGTGGCAAAATATCTCACTTAGAGCATGGAAAAATGCTCCAAGTAAAATAATATGACATTGAAACTAATGTTTTTTTGTTTTTTTTTAATGTTTTTTTTTTACCAATATTAACAAATTATTGACGTAAAACAATCTCCTACATCTTGCTGAGAAGCTACTTGTCAGTTAGTTTTGTCTTATTTCAAGTATAGTGAGATAGAAATGAGATGGAAAATACTTGGTCAGAGTTTGTGTTTTTGCAATGCATACAGAATATACAGATAATTTAATAGTAAGTCATAGTCATCTTATCATAAAGTCTTGAGCATGGATTCGTACCGTATCTCGGGATGATTCCCCAGGCGGTGAATGAGGCGTAAATCCCACCGAACATCCAGAACATGCACAGCCAGGACAGATGCTCCCCTCTCTTATCTGTCTGCAGGAACTCGGAGAAGTAAGAGTAGACAATGGGCACCGTGCCGCCGATGCTGACAGCATCAACAGAAAACACAGAAAATAAAATACTGTCAGCAAAGGGATTTAACAGGAGAAATGCAGTACTGGTAAAACAGATAACAGGAAGGAAAACAGAAAGAAATTAGGTATAAATCAAGTAGATGTAAAAAATTTTTTAAAAAAAAGAAAGAAAGACAAATTCAAAGTGAGGATGCTATAATTGTTTTCTTTTAAGATATTTTATTTAACCAAGATAGTTTAAAGATGTGTTTCTGATTCTTCTGTGTTGGAACCTTATCTTATCTGTCAGATTCAGCAGGCAAACTGTGCATGCCTCAGTGGCTCTGCAGACGGTTCTTACTGTTCAGCTCAGTTTGTGACCTTGTTTTTCAGTCCCAGCGGATCGCAGTTATTCTGAGAGCAACTCTGCTGCGTCACTGCAATCCAACACCGACTCGGCTGCAGATGCATGCACGAAGCTCAGCTCTCATTGCTTTCACAAATAAACTGAAAATTCTTTCAATTTTGTATCTTTTTCAATTACAAACTGCAAAAACAAAATCTTACCAAGTATTTTTGTATAGTTTCAAGTGCAAATAGCTTAGTACACTTGAAATGAGTAAAAACTAACTTAAAAGTAACTTTTTCAGCAAGATATAGAAGTTGCTTTAAGTCAATAATTCTTGAATATTTATGAAAAAGTACTCATTACATTGGCAGATTATTTCATTAGCCAAACATTTTTTTCCATCTGTCAATGGAGCAAAAACGTTTAAATCAATATTAAGCAATTATTGACTCTAAACATCTCCTGAAAAGTTACTTATGAGCTAGTTTTGTCTTATTTCAAGTGTACAAAGATATTAGCACAATACTAGACCAAAAATACTCGGTAAAAGTTTGTGTTTCTGCAGTGTGTCTATAGAAATAAGATAAAAGATATTCTTAAAGTGGCAGTATTACATATTTTCCAGGCATTTCTAGTATTATCAAGTAACTATGTTACCAGTGGGTGGCACTCCCCTGGGGTTGCTAGGTAACGTGCTGAGCTACCCTGGGGTTGCTAGGTAACAGGTAGAGGCTGCTATTTTGTGACATTACTTTCAGAAGGATTTTGAAACAGCTCATTTTCCAGACACCAGAAAACATTAGCTTATTTCCATAAAACCTCTGGGTGGTTTTTGAAGCGTTTTGGCTGTTTTTAGAAGAAGTAGAGACACAAATGGAAGCACAAAAACAATACATCTTTTTTAAATACAGGAGTAACAGACTCAGATATTTAATAGGCTCTGTGTGAAAGTTTTAGGAGATACATTTTAAATAGCCTTAAAAAGTAAACAAGAGCCTTAAAAAAGCTCTTAAAGGTGATAGAGACATTAAACTTAACAGAATGATAGTTTAGTTACCCAATGCCAGACAGCAGCCTGAAGAAGAGGAAGAAGCCGTAGCCACCAGCAAACGATGACAGGAAGGCAAAGATACAGTTTATACCTAAAGCTAAAATCAGACAGCGTCGACGGCCAGTTTTATCAGCCAGACCGCCCCAGAGGAAAGCTCCGACCATCATGCTCAGGAAGACCACCAGACCTGCACAGAAACACACACATTAAAGGCTGTTAAATGTAGTTATTTTTAGTTTCTGGTTTCAGAAATGTAGTTTCTGCACCAGATGTCTGATCATATGGTGCAGAAACTGCTGCTTTGCATGAAACTGCCTCAGAAAAACTACCTGAAACAACTCTGTCAGTTTAAAAACAAAGTAGGGTAATCCCTAGTTACATTTATTCAATTACATTTACTTGAGTAACTTTTTTGAAAGAAAAAAAACTTAGGTAAAGCAAGGTGCACATATAGCACATTTTCATCAACAAGGTAGTTCAAAGTGCTGGAATTAGAAGGAAATACAAACAAAACAACAAAACCAAAAGAAAGACAAAAAGCTAAAGTACAAAATTAAATATTGGTTCCCCATATTTAATAAGAATAAGGATAAATAGTCGATAATTTATAAACTAATACAGGTTTCTCTGGATCTTGGGTTTGTTCTGGATTTGAGAGGTATAAAACTAAATGCTGGTTTTCCATGTTTTTTTTAAATAAAATTAAAAAAAGAAGAAGAAAAAGAACAAAGGAAAAACCACCATAATACATAATACATAATAACCCAGGGAGCGCCAAATAAGAACAAATAAAATAATATTAACAACAATGGTTTCCATATGTAGTTTTTTAGGTGAGAAAACACATTTTCTGTGTCCTTGGTGGTCACTCCTTCAGCCTCAAAAAAAGTTTTTGTTTTCTTTGCACCAAGATCTTGTAATAAAACTTCTTCAGACGGGGAACTTTGTTCTATTAGAAGTTTGGATAAATCATTCATTGGGACTGCGCTCTCTTCCTGGATACAGCCTCCAATTGTCATCTTCTTTAAAACCAAACTTAAGTCTTCAGTATTGACTGTGTCTGTTTGAAAGCAAACTTCCCCAGCCGGGGAAGGATTGAAAGGAACAGAATCAATAATGTTGTTACCAGACAACCAAACCTCCCTCCCCAGCCGGAGAAGTTTGCTCTTGGGGGAGATTAGAAAAATCATTCCCAAGGGCAGACCTTTCTTCATTGGTACTGCCTTCAGTCTCAGCCGTCTCTTTTGTTCGGCAAACTTCCCCAGCCGGGTGGGGATCAAAAGGAAGAGAGTCTAACTCATCATTACCAGAGAAGAAGATCGGGGACCGATCAAAAAGAAAAGAATAAAAAAAGGCGTTACCTGAGAAGCAAACCTTCTCCCAGCCAGGGAGGTTTGCTTCTCAATGGGGGAAGAGTCAAAAAGATAAGACTCAAACTCCTATCTTTTCAATCCGTCTCCGACTAAGAATAGGAACATAGGAATCAAAAATGTCGTAACCTGAGAAGCAAACTTCCCCAGCCGGGGAGGTTTGCTTCTCAGTGGAGGAAAAGAATCAAGCTTGTAGTTACCAGAGAAGCAAACCTCCCCAGCCGGGGAGGACGGGGGAAGACTGACGACAATTGGAGACTCTATCCAGTGACTAGGGCGGTTTCAGTGACTCGGGTTCAGTAACAAGTTGTCATAAGACAAAGAGCGACCGGTAATAGGTATGCTCTGTGAAACTAGTTGGCTGCAGGTTGCTCAGTCTGGCTAATTCACAGGGGGAAGAAGGGCAGGGCATCTGGATGGAGGTAGTCAGAAACCAGGCTAGTCTTTCTCGAAACCAGCTAAAACAGAGTTTACTTCAGTTCTGGACAGGGTAAATCCCAGCAGATTTAGGAAACTCATTTCACCCGTTAGAGAGCTGGTAGCACATCTCCGCTCTCAGCAAATACTTTCTCACTCTTGAGTAATTTGTTGGATGGCTGCTTTTTAATTTTACTTTACTAAAAATATGTTGAAGTAGTAATACTCTTACTTGAATAAAAGTCTCTCAGTCTCCCCCTGTTTGGTTAAATACAAAGAGCTGACAGAACTTATAAATGAACTCGACCCAGTTCAATACCATTATTCATCTCGTCAGACGGTCAGGCTGATTCAACCCATCAAGTCTGAGTCACGTTCGCTTGCTCAGCTCTTTCTGAAATCTCCAGACCTGTCTGCCAAGAATAAACCTGATCAATGCCAGAAACCAGCCGACGGACAACATTTCACCAGATGGTGCTGCAACAAGGGGCAACAGACGCTGTGACTCAGCGCGCTGATCTCAGGTTATGAAACCCCGTTCTTTATGTATTTGTTTTTTAGGAGACTCTGCACAGCTCCTTTCAAGGTCAGCATTGATCGGTCCGCTGCTGAGTCAGAGCAGAAACACAGAAGGAGGTGGAATCGGCTCTGGCTCGAAGCGCTGGAAGGTGGGAGGATGGAGGAGGCATGGGACAGACGAGCAAGAAGAAGATCAGAGTTTCAGAACAGAGTTTGATCCTTGCAGGGTTCCTATCTGATAGATGAAGAGGAGGAAGGGGCAAGACTTAACGCCGAGTTGTTGTTTGGAGAAGATGCTGGGAATACAATTTCTTTCTAAAGAAAGACATACAATAAAAGTCAAATGACAAATTTGACTTTTATTGTAGCAAACTGGCACAGAGAAAGTGTTTTAAAGGTGAGCAATTGTGCTATTATGAACAGGTTTAGATAGGTTTATGTCCTACACAAAACCTGTTCATTTTTTGCACAAAATTATTCTTAGATAATCAAATTTCAGTCGGATGAGTTCTGACTGGATGTTTTAGGTTTAAATCCAAATAAGCACCCCCCAACTCAACATTTACACTCATATTTACACTCTGCAAACAAATGTGAAATTATACAACCGTACGTCTTTAAAAAGCAGAAGTGGAGCCATCTGCACATTTAACAAGAATGCAGCATGTGGCTTCTGGATGGAGAGTAAACAACAAAACACTTCACTTTTCCAGCAGCCATTATGCAGCGCAAACAGCGTTACAACCAGCTGACCAAATGCCCTGAAGCTCAGCTGGTGTTGCTAGGTAACAGGCAGAACTCTGCGATGGTTGCTAGGTAACGGCATAGTACCTGTCAAATGTGACTTAAACAATTCAAAATTCAAAAAAAATTTTTAAATGGCCCATTTTTACAAACACCAAAAAACATGAACTTATTGCCCCAAAAAACAGCCGGATGTTTTTAGTTGAGACTTAAATTGAAGTATAAAAACAAGCAAAATGTGAATTTTGCATAATATTGATAAAATATTGATATCAAGGCATTATCCATATTTCTACACTTGTAGTCTCCAAAATTCAAAAGGATTTAAGTCCTTTATGGCTCAACATCCAGTCTCCGCAAGGACTCTGAGTACTGAAAGGCTGGTACTTAGAGGAATCACAAATATGCCCATAATGCGACTGAAGTTTATTTAAATACAATAAAATAGTAAGGTATAGTAACATTACTCTGCAAAATAAAGGACTCTTTTGAAAACCCTCTTGAATAATTCTCCAAAGAAGAGTGGGTCAACACTGTTCACGGCCAATTATTGCAAATGCCTTTTCCTTAATAAATGAAACCCATTACCATAGATGGATGGATGGATGCTCAAAGACTTGCCACAGCAGCATTAAATAAAAACTCTCAGTGAGCAGGGTAAGCAGTCGAAGACGGCTGCTGCATTTCTTTTTTCTGCACCATCCATTGAGCTGAGTCACTGCTGCTCATTAGCTAATTAAGCTGCAGGAGAGAATTAACAGCTCCCTCTGAAAAGCTTTCAGGACGTCAATCACATCAGAGCCACTCTGTTTTCCGGCTTTATTAGATCTACTCACAATTTTCAAGTAAATTTGTTTGTGTTTGAGTCAGTAAAGCAAATTAAGCTCCATATGAAGGATGACTTCTGACTCTCAGATCATTCACCCTTCAATCATCTTTCTCTTTTCTGAGGAATTGTTTGCTAGTTAATGACTTTAGAGAAATAAAAATCTTATTTTCCAGTTTCTACTGAGAAACTGGAAAACCAGAAGGAGTCCAGAGAGTTCTGGTTCTGCCCAGAACCTCCAACCTGAGGTCCAGAATAAGGTTCTGTGACTCAGTATCTTTAGAAGGGGAGCCATTTGTAAAGTCAAACAATCAAAAATAAACAGCAATAATTGCCATTAGTTAGCCTGTGATAAGAGATAAGAATTCAAGTTTATTTTAAGTTATATTTTCACCATGTTATTCATTAATTTACAATGATTTGCTAATTAAAATAAATATTTAATAATTAGCGAGCTAAATATTCAGCTTACAAACAAAACATTCAGCTTGCAGATTAAATATTTTTGCTTGCTAATAAATATTTAACCTGAAGATGCATATTTTGGAGCACAATGTGTGGTTAGCAAGCTAAATATTTGATTGAGAGACTAAATATTTAGTTTATCAACCTAAAAAATATATTTAATTGATAAATAAACTATAAACTAAATATTTAGTTGGAAACTAAATATTTACATTCCAACTAAATATTTAATTTAACTAAATAGTCAGCTCCAAACTAAATAAGAACTAAATATTTACTTTGTGAAATTATATTTTTAGACATTTAGTTCTTAAACAAAATAGTGTGCATCCTAAATAAATATTTAGATTGAAGCCACATATTTATTTTGGATTGAAATATTTAGTTTCCTGTAATATTTAGTTTGTTAATTAAATATTTAGTGAACAAGCTAAATATTTCTGATATAAACATTAAATTTGCCAACAAAATATTTACTTCTGACCTAATAATTTGTCTGCAAACTAAATTTTAGTTTGCAAACTAAATATTCATATCAAATGCTGATATGAATATTTATCTTACTAACAAATTGTTTATCAGAATATTTAGTTTGTGAACTAAATATTTATAGTTATAACCAGCATGTTATAACTTGCTGGTTAAATATTTAGATTGAAACTATCATTTATAAGAATATAACAGCATAGTGAAAACCATTCCCTACTTTTTCTCTTATGACATACTAAATAATTCACATTACTGCTGTTAATCTTTGACTGTCTAACTCTGCAAAGGTCACACTCTGCCTTCATGTAGAAGTTTCCAAGTAAAATCAAATAAAACATGTTCATAAAACACTAAAATACTCAAACATTGAGGTTGGATACGGATCCTTTGAGAATGTAATAAAATATAAATAAATGAAGTGCAGAAAGTGGTTCCAGAATCGAAGAACAAGAGAGGAAAATGTCCTGCAGTTTAATTAAAACCTGTTTAGGAACTAAATCACAGCCTGTGACAGGAAAAGCGCCCCAGAGATTCATTCAGGAGGCATCAGGATGTCGTTCTTTCAGTCACAAAACTTGATTTAAACAGAAAAGAGTAGCTGCAAGTAAATCAATTCAGTGGGATTTATGATCTCAGCTCTTACCCAGCATCCCTTTCTCCGCATTGGACAGACAAAGGTCCTTTTCTGCTGACGGCAGAGCGAACGCCACCACGTAGCATTCGACTCCGTCGGCCATGAGAGCCAGACCCAGCACCATGAAGAGCATCCACTGGAACTTCCCGTGGCCGCAGTCCTGCATGATGTCCTCATACTGCTCCGATAACTCCTCCAGCTCGGACGCGGCGCTGCCGCCTTCTCTGGACTTCGCCCTGACATAGAACACATTTGGACTTTGTTATTAATAAGATGGAATCTGGGAATAATCTCATAATGCACTGTATTAACACAGAAAGCTCTACTAAAATGTGTTCTGTATCGTCTAGGTGTTTTACATTTCGGCCTTATTTTTCTGATTCTCACTGATTCTCTTTAGGGGTTTTCTTAATTTTGTGATATTTGTGATCAGCCGATACTTACATATGAAGCTAATCTTATCTCCTGATCTTATCTACCTTTGCCAACCTCTAAAAATCAACCACTGTCCTCTTCTGCTCTGCAGGGAGAGAGGTTTGACTGACAGACTGGCCCATCAGGTCATGCCTGCTGAAGTTACCAATAGTTGCTCCTCTGTTTCCAACTTAGCGACTTTCTTGTGACATTTAGCAACATTTCAGACCAAAAAACATCCGTATCAGCCAAAATCAGAATCGGCAGGTCAGGCTTTTTAAAGATCAGTAACTGGTAGTTCTCTGTTGTCCTGAAGCATTGTTTCCATAACCCATGGAATTACTCTGCCTCATTCTCGTCTTCATCTCATTCAGGCCAATCCCAGACGCTGGCAAACATATTTTGAAACTTAATAAAAAATATGTTTGTTACATATTTAATGTCAACATGACAACAAATATCTTTTTTCATAGATAATATCTGAAAAGGTCCCATTAGCTCCCAGTACTAATTTCTGAAATACACCGCTCAGTCAGAAACAACCAATTAGAGCCAGGAGGAGCATCTTAGTGCTGTCGATCATCCTCGAGTACATCCGCCTCACACCCTTCCCCTTCCCATCTGCTATACTGCGGCTGGTTCATCACAACAGAACCTGATATTTAGTTTGAAGCAATATATTTAGCTTATTAGAAAAGCTAAATATTATTTAGTTTATTAAATAATATTAATAAGCTAAATATTAGCTTAATATTTGCTAATATTAGTAGCTAATAAAAGTTCTTATTTATATTATAATATAAATAATAATACTTTATGTTATTATAAATATATTAATTAATAAATATCTATAATAAGCTAAATACTATTTAGCTTATTTAGCTAAATATTTGTAAACTAAATGTTTACAAATATTTAGTTTGTAAATTAAATGACTTTTCATTTCTTTAGGCTGTTTTCCTGTAATGGTAATTTGTTTCTATGCCATTTTGAGATTGATTGAAGACCCTACTCCTGCCTCTGATTGGTTGTTTTTGGTCGGGAGTTGTGCATTTCTTTAGACGGCGATACCAGCTCAAACAGGAAGTGGAGCATATCGGTCTTTTCACAGATTATCTGGTCGAATATACAATAACAAATTTTGCTGGACTATAATTTGTCCCAGAAGTTTTCGCAATAAACGATAACATTGTTGTTTTGAGACCATTTTCAATAATGTAATGGTATAATAATGCAAGAACACATTCTCAAAGATCAATGTTAAGTTCTAATGAACATTTAACACTGGAACTGGAAGACATTTAAATTATATAAAATAAATAAAACTACAGAAACAACAAATGAATAATGAAGACCAAATTGCTCTCCAAACAGAGAGATAGTTGAGACAAAACAGCAAACTAAAGACTTTTATCATCCAGTTTTTGGTAGAAAGAGAGGAAAAATAAAAACAATAAATAATGTAAATGGAAATTATCAAATTTGTTTTAATTTATTATTGGACTAATTGATTTATTTCTTATGTCAACATGCCTACTCATAACACTCTCACAACATGGTGACAGTTTTAACAAATATGTAAAAAAACATTTTTTTGGTAAAGTTTTATACTGTAGCCTGAGAGCGAAGAGTAATGCCTCACCGTGCGGCTCTCTGTGCGGCCTTCACCTCATCAGGATGTGGAATCCCCTGGTATTCTCCTTCGTACATCTGATCTTCATCATCGTGTCCCTCCGTCACGTCGCTCGCTGCGTCCTCTTCCTGAGGAGGATAATCCGCTTGGTAACCGTAGCCGTCAGGACCGCCGCCTTCTCCGTAAGTCCCATAGCTGTCCCCGCCTCCCTGGTGGTATACGTTGTTCTGGTAATGGTCCGCCATTTCAGCTATTTCAGCATTTAATAATGAGGGAGCTAAAAGGCGTGCTTGCTGTCTCTTATGGTGTTTTAGCAGAAAGTTAACACAATAGACGTTCTTGTTTGCACTTTCTGGTGACCAAAAACTAAATCCTACAGAGATCTCTCATCATTTGCTTGTTTTTTATTGGTTGAAAAGTAGAAAGTCAAAGTCGCTGCAGTCATGTATTGTTGAAGGGAAGTTAAAAATCCAATCTGAAGTCTTCATCAGTTTGACCCTGGAAACAGAAAAATACCCATTAGTTAATTCTCCCTTAACAGCAGTGCCTAGAGCAAAAGATCAATTTGAGAAGACGTACTCAGAAATTGCCATTCTTTTCTAGAAAATGTCTGAGTTTGAAAAGTCAAAACTTTGCTAGAAAACAATCTAAAATTTTTAGATATTTTGTAAAAATAAAAAATAAATAAATAAATAAAAATTGGATATTTTTGAGTTTGAAAAGTCACAAATTTGTTACAAAGAAACTTGGAAATTTTCTGATTAAGCTCAGAAGTTTTCTGTACAATTTAAATCTACAAAATTTAGATTTTGAAAAGTTGAAAAATTGCAAGAAAAAAATCTGAAGTTCAGAAATTTTCTAAAAAAAAAAAAAAAGACATTTCTGAGTTTCAAAAGTCCAACATTTTCAGTTTTTTTCTGGAAAATTTCTCAGACTTTTCTCAAGTTTTCTAGTGTTTTGTGTTAATTTACTCCTCCTTTTCTTTTTGCAGTGTCCTTACGAAACCATCATACAAACATGATGATATTCAGTGGATTATGTTGTGTATGGCGCCACTCTAACTGTACATGTTATTATTGTTTAATGGACCTACAACTAAATGACCAGGAATGATGCAAAATAGCGTATCTCAGTGGAAACAAGACATAAGGCTCAAACCATGTTATAGATAAATTTCCTTCTCATCCCAATTTAATGAAATGGGGCAATGAATATGGGATATTTTGTTTCACGTTATCTGGAAGCAATATCAGATTACATCAAACGCTGAGGCTGTTGTTCTTCAATAAACGCACAGAATAAATCAAATGTTTTCCAGAGTGAGAGTTAAGATGATACACTGAGCAGTTTTCCACTTCGTTCATCACCCATATAACAGATGACCATATGAACAATAAGCTTCTGCTGGTTTCTTTTCTTCCCTCCCAAAGCTGCTGGTGATCAAACAGCATTATGCCATTAGGTTAACAGCAGAGCACCATTAGTGGTCAGAACTGCTGCAGTTACTGCGGCACTTTGTTCCTCACAAACCGGCATTGTTTATCCGTCCACCGAGGTTTGTTGGGTTAATTCATCGGGGTGTTGCCCTCAGGGTTTACCTCCATAATCTGGTTCTGCTCCCCAGATTAGGAATGCAACATCAGCATCGACCGATGTTAGGAATTTTTTCACATATCACTAACAAGCATTTTTGTCTATTTTATCGTGCAAATATTTTAGTATAGTTGAAAGACAAAACAAACTTATAAGTAACTTTTCAACAAAATATAGGAGCTTGTTTTAAATCAGTAATTTCTTAATATTGAATAAATTAAGTACTGGTTCCACTAGCAGATTATTCCATTTATAACAAGACATTTTTCCAGTGTAATAAAATATGCCAGTGGAACTGATACTTTTTCATCAATATTAAGACAATTTTCACTTAAAACAAGCTATTTCTTGCTGAAAAGTTACTTGTAAGTTAGTTTTGTCTTATTTAAAGTGAACAAATATATTTGAACTAGAAACTAGATCAATGCTTGGTAAAAAAAAAATGTGTGTGCTATTGGTTTGCTTACAGGCAAACAAAAATATGTTTTAATGCACATAGGGTTGCATTTTAATTATTAATTATTTACCTGCTCTGGTTTGATGAGTCTAATTCACAAATACAGAATATATTATATAATTTTAAATGTTAATTACTTAATAATAAATTTCTGGTCTTTGGAAACTTATTGCATTTAAAAGTTACAATAATGAGGATTTGGTTATTTTTATACAAAGTGCAAACCATGAGGCTTACAAAAACAAATATGTGTCTACAGCTGAAAGCTCCAATAATCAATAATCAAAGGAGAAGATGAACCAAAGGAGGACGAATATTGTCATAATATTAAATTCATAAAAGGCATCACAGAACAGAAGTAAATAAACAAATGAGGCAGATGGAGATAAAGAAAGTCTGTAGTGACACCATCTGATAACAGTGACACAGCAACAGGTTGTTCAGCAGGAAATTAAAACAGACTTATTCATTCTGAATGTATCACATGATTGAACAGAGTTTCAGTCAAACTGTTTCTCAAGAAAAATGCGTCACTTGCCATTTTGTTGCTAATAGCTGCAGGAATTAACAGCTCTACATGATCTATGAAAAGCAGCAATCAAGTTCTGCTGATCAAATATTGATTAGTTAAGGGTTCTATAACATTGCAATATCGCTTACAAAAGTAAGCGATAGAACACTATGTTTTAGAACACTTAGAACACTAAGTTTTATTTTCGACCAGTAAACACAACTTTTAATTTGTTTGGCTTAGAGTTGCAGGCAGTACACATAATGTTGATTTTAGATTCACTCTTAATTGTATGTTTCACTTCTCCTACAAAATCAAATTCTGTAGTCAAACAAACTAGAGTTTGAGTAAAGTGGACTGAAGAGGGTGTGAATGCATCTTAACATGAATCTAACCGTGACAAAGAATAACTGAACACAGGAAATAAACATGATCTAACATCTAAATAAACTACTAGAAGAACTGATCAAAAGTAAAAACAGAAACTCAGATTAAACATGAAAAAAGTAGGAAGGCAAATAAAAGAAATCAGCTTCCAGTCTGCAAATCCCACCAAACATCTTTAAGGATGTCCACTGAAGAGATCGCTGCAAAAATACAAAATCTTACCAAGTATTTATGTATAATTTCTAGTCCAAATATCTCAATACACTTGAATTAAGATGAACCTAAGTTACAAGTAACTTTACAGCAAGATATATGAGCTTGTTTTAAGTAAATGATTCTTGAATATAGATTAAAAAGTACAAAGTAAACTGATATCATTCATTTGTATAAGACATTAGGGATTTCCACAGGGGAAACCCCATATGATCCTAATGCAGGTCCACTGTTTCAATATATTCAGCGGTTTATAAGCAAGAGTCGGGTGCCACTGTAAAATTTTGCTGACAAACGTATTTCTCAGATCAGACGGCTGAGCAATTACTACTGTCTGTGCTTTATACGCCACAATCATTGCCCTTACAGATCATGACAGCTTTGTGATCCAAGGTTTCCCCAAGAAAACCTGCTAAGCCCAGTGGTTGGGTTTGAGTGCAGTCATTCATCCAGTAATCATGTGTTACTGAAACATTGGAAGATTGATATGTGAACACTAAAGACTTAAAAAATGCTAACATTTTTAAAAGACTTAAGTAAATAAGCAATGCTTAGCCTGGTGGGGGCACAAGTAAAGCCTGGTAACCCGCCAGGCTTATAATACACTGGGGGAAACCCTGTGATCAAAGGCTTTATGCTGTTTAATTCTGGAGTCAAATGTGAGGCCATCTGCCTGACAGCTGAAGCGTGGCCCAACTGGGTCATCAACAGGACAGCGATCCCAAACACAGCAGATTGGCTGAAAAACAACAGAATCAAGTCCAAGTCCAAACCTCAGCCTGATTGAAGTGCTGCTGTGGGACCTTTGGAGAGATGTGCAGAAACAAATGCCTGCAAACCTCAAAGAACCAAATCAATGCTGGAAGGAAGACAGGATGAAAAATCCTCTGCAACAACGTAAGAGACGGATACAGTCTAAGAGAAGGGTGAAGGAATAGGGTGTAGGGAGCAGAGTCTTAGGGTTCATTCACACCAAACCTGTTCAGTCCTCTTCAATCAAACTATGGTTCATTTGTCTAGAAAGTCCGGCTCATTTGTGGAGGTGTGAATGCAGAATCAAACTAAAGCGTGAACTCAGATCCATCTACAAACCTCGGTCTCGGCTCGGTTGAAGTGAACCCTGATGCGGTTTGAATGCATATGTGAATACCAAGTGGACTGGAAACTGCTCCAAAAGCAGAAAGTGGAACGCAGCGTGGGGCATTCTGGGTACATACAATCAAACCAAATACGCAAGGCTGATAGCGGGAGAAATGCCTTGTGGTCTTTTACCAAACACAAAAGAGAAATCGTACAGTCGCTAAAACCTAAACTACTCCATTTGTTGACATTTTGTGAAGAAGGAAGTTGTTGCGCTCAGTGTCTTCTTCAGAGGTTTTCATGTTGTTTTATTCAGCGGTTCTTGGTGCAGCACCCCAACAGGTGAAGAGGGGAACAGGTTTTTCAAAGAGTTTGGTTCGTTTGACACAGTGCAGTGCGAAAGCAAACTGCAGCAGATGAAAATGTAACAAATGTTGCAAATTTGGTCCCAATTGAACCAAGTCTACCGGACTATCAGGTGTGAAAACTCCCTATAACTCTGCATGACATGGAAATGCTTCAACACCAAAACAGTGTTTTATACTAATAAGGAAAAGTTTTAGTCCATCATCTGAACTGAAACAGGATTCAGACTGAATGTGAAGCACTCCACCATCAAGAAAGAAGAGCCGTCTCATTCTGGGAGATAAAAGTAACACCTGCACCAAAACACCTGGCCCCGTTTCCCGCTCCAGAAACAGCACAGCGAAGCTGAGGCAGCTGCAGAGAGCCGCGTCAGCCCCGTCATTTAGAGCAGATTAATAATGCATAGAGTTTCTTTCTACATGGACTGAAGGCGCTTTTCTGCTTCAAAGTGGAGCAGAAGGAAACCAGCTGCTATAAAGGACAGATTTTCTTTAACGTTTTTCACATGACCTTGTTTAGAAGAACATATAGTTGTTGATGAAAGCAGGCTAAATCCAGCCTGGCAAAGAGCTTCACCAAGCTAACCCAAAACAGGAAAAAATAAGATAAATGTACTGTAGCTAAAAGAAGCTAGGCGGATATGTAGAAAAACAAAATAGATTAAAATAAGCTAAAATGGGATAAGCTCATGTCAACCCCCTATCTGCCCCCGCCCCCTCTCCCACCTTGATGCACACCAAGCTAGTACTAGCCAAAGTACACCAAGCTAATTAATGCCAAAACAACAAAACAAACATGTAAGTCTAGCGCTATCTGGGAAAATGACTTGGGATTTTTGACCAAACACAAAAGAAAAATACTGCAACTGCTAAAATCAGACGCCACTCCAATTTTGTTTACAGTTTTGAAAAAGGAAGTTGCGCTCATTGTCTTCTACAGAGGTTTTTGATACTGGTCTGCTCAGCATCCCCAGGATCAGAACCAAAGATGGAGAATCAGCATTCAGCTTTTATACTCCTCTAATGGAGCAAACTTCCAGAAAACTGCAAAACTGCCAAAACACAGAGTTCCTTTAAAACAAGGCATGTTCAGAGTTCCCTTTGATTAATAACAACTGGAACTTTGATCAATACACTTGATGTGTATTTGATTGATGCATTTGATGATGTCATTTGACAAATGTAATGTTTACTGTTGTTTCATAACTGGCTACTGTGTGATGTTTTTATGACAAGTCTGAATTCATTTTAAATTCTCTGTGAACTTTCTAAAAGTTTAAATTGCAGATGTCATCAAAATCTGTGAATTTCTAACAGCGTCTCTGGGTCATCAGTGGAGAGTAAAACCGGGGAATTCTGCTTCTAATGAAAAAGATGCCCTGGTTTACCCAGAAAGGTTTTTGTTCTCTGCTCCACAAACTGCGGATGAGTAAACAGTAACAATCTGGTTCTCTGCAGTCAAACAGTTGGCATGGAGCATGAAAAGGATTTCTGAAACGTGAGAATAGTGTTTGCTTTGGTGTATGATTACATAAGGTTGTCGGCACTAAATCCCTGCTCAATGGATGCTTCAAAAGCTTCCAGCGGCTCATCAGAAACAGATCCATGTTTTGATTAGATCTGAGACAAAAAACTGAGTTTGAGAGGAAAAAGTTCTGATGCAGATCTCACATGCTTCATTTTGCTTCAAATATCAGAATAAAATCAAAGCCAGACAGAATTTAAAACCTCCAACTGACACAATAAAGAACAACAAAGCACTTCTCTTACCAGGACAAATAATCTTGAAGTATATCCGTTTGTTTGGGGTTTTTTTGTGGTGTTGTTTTCAGGAAATTAAAAATCTGCCGTGGACTTTGAAGAAAGCATCCCACGCTGAAGCAGAACTGAGGGATTACTGAGGGAGGACGATGCCAGCCTTTCCCAGTTTCACTGCAGCGCTCCTCCCTGCTAGTGACGACCCCCCACCCCTCCACCCTGCCACGCCCTCAGTGGTTCAGTCCTCCTCAGAGAACCGAGATGAGCTGGAGCGTGCTACGTTCCTGCCAGGAGGGGGGAGGAGAGGCCTGAGGAGGCAGATGGTTGGCTGGTGGGAGGGGGTGGAAGGATGGACGGATGACAGATGTGTTGACTTACAGTAGAGATGCTCTAGATTCAATAAACGCATCACCACTTTGTTTTTTTCCCCTCTTTTCTTGATTGATTGATTTTATTGATTCATGTCATAACCATTGTGTTGAGCATACCCACATTAACACTATGATCCTTTGCAACTACGTTACTTAGGCTACATTCACAATGCCTAAATAATCTGATTTCTTTTTCCTAATGCATCCTGAATCGGATCTTTTCATGACAGTCTGAACAACACAAATCAGATTTTTACCGTGTGACCCAGGCCACTTGGATGTCCGTATCTGATCTTTTCAAATGTGACCCCAGTCTGCACAGCGAGGTCACATTCATCCGACCCGAACGTCATAGATACTCGACAAACGTCACAATTATGCGTTCTGATACAGCAAACGGGAAGAAAAACAACAAATATGGAACCATAAAGAGAATTAAGTTGTTAATGTGCTGGCTTCAGTCGCACAACTTCAAAATCGTAAAATATGCTTCACCATTAGCATCTATGATTACTTCCGCAAACACTGAGCGCTCTCTGTCTGTGACGTTGTTGCGCCCTTTACTGCGCATGCGGGACACTTTTAGGTCGTTTGTAGAGTTCAAATACAGGTGGCATATATTTGGAAGTGTGAACGACCACGTCAAAAGTAAATAAAAAAATCCGATTTAAAAAAAAATCGGAATTGAGGCACTTCGGGATGCAGTGCCTCAAGTGCCATGATGATGGCACTCGAGGTGCCATGATGGACATCGGAATTGACAGACATCGCAATTTAAATCGGTTTCCCAAGTTGTTTTTCTCAGTTTAGTCGTGGCTTCTACTTATTCTACAGAAGCTAATTTGTCTGTGAACATAACACACTTGTAATATTTATAAACGTTTTAAATAGCTAGCTTAGAAACCGACCTGTACCAAAGGAGGAGGAAATACAGGAAGTACAGGTACTGGGCGGGGGAGGCTATTTCGTTACCTGAATTTTTTTTCAGGTAAAGGCAGAAATTGCTGCCTTTACCTAAATTCACACCACCGGAGAAGCCTTAAAAACGTACAGAAGACGAGAGTCTAACCAGTTTTTTTTTCCATACATGCTAGACTACATGACGGTGTAGCCTACACAAATGGTTACCAATTGTTAGACATGTACCTTCTCCAAAACGCGATATTTAATATATTTCTAGCCACACTTAGTTACACAAAATTTGAAAGTTAATCTTACCTCGTAAAAAGTGTTCGCTGTAAATCCGCGGTAACACCGAGGGCTGCCGGTTATGATTGACGGCCGCCATCTTTCGCCACCTCATCTTTCCTCATTAAAGGTTGTACAATAAAATAACACATTTGGTTTGCATCCTTATCGACCGCGCAGCACCCTGTGACCACTTTGAAAGTGAAATCAACTAAATACAAGTGATATTAGGCCACCAGATGTCTGTTTTTCGACAGGCTTTACAGGAGCGCACAGGTTGTTGTTACGTATGTAATGGCGGAGCTGGGAGAGTTCTGGAGAGCGTGACGTCACGAGCAAAAGGTCAAATACACTAGAATCGAACTCAGTTCATTGTGCACGAATAAAGCACGAACATTTTTTTTTTAAATAGCAACTCTCAAAAGCAAGTAAAAAAAATATTAACTAATTAATAAGTATATGTCAATAAATATAAAATATATTTTATATTTATTGACCGGTCTTTCAGGAGGGGGAAAGATCCCCCCTCCTCCTACATCTCTATCTATATAGCTATAGATAACTATCTATAGTATATAGAATATATATATATGAACATCCCTAGAGTAGCAAATTCCCTTTATGGAAAGAGCAAGTGGTTAATTTTTAGAGATTTTAATGCCCAATTTGTCTCCTCAGATCATTCCTTTTGGAGTTATAGCAGCTTCCTGACCTTCTAAGCATCAAATCACATCAAATCTGAAGGTGAAAAATCCCTGAAGTCTGCGTTTGTGGCGTGTATTCTGCTTTAAGAGTGATTACAGTCAGAGCGAACCCTCCTTCCTAACAGCAGGCCATATGGAGCCGCTGTGCTGGGCTCATTAGCGCGTTCATGCTGATGCTGTTTTCACCTTCAGGTGGAGGAAAAGGTGTCAAAGAGGAGGAACAGGCTTATTATCTTTGAAAAATCTGATGAAATCTACAGAAAAGGATAAATTAGTTGGTCTGCAGTGAAGATTTACTGTAAGAGTCTCTCATGTGTCTGAGATCTCTAGACAAATACTCTGTTTGTCATTGAGAATAACAGTGATGAAAAACAGTAAAGCTACAACATACAGGATAAAGGAAGGCTTTTAAAAAGACAAACATTTGCTGATGGAAACAAATCTGAGTAAACCATCCTCACAGAAAAACATTCATGACCACATAAACAATAACTCCAATCCGGAGATAAAACACAAAAACCACAGACAAAGTAGAACAAAAACAGAGAACAAGTTACTAGACAAATAAATGGATAAACAAGCAGATGTGGTGCAGTGCTCAAATACAAAAACAAAGCTACATCATAGTTTCTGTAAGAAACAAAATAATCCAGCTGACCCACCACCAGAGAGGAGCTCCATTAAGTGACAAAGCAGCCAAAGTCCAAAGAAAAACACAACCAAAGCTTCACAAAACCTCAAGAATCGATAAGAAAATATCCTCTACATGTACCAGAAGCAAGATATAATGACAAGTGGGAGCGTGCATATTCACACAAAGGTAATAGAGAATGAGAGTAAAGGCAAATTTGCAACAAAAAATAATATCCAACAGTTATTAAACAACAGCATATTCAGATTTTGTTTAAAAGAATTGAAACTGTGAACGGTAATTTAAAAAAATGTACAAAACAACAATAAAAACAACAGTCCATTTGTAAGAAGTGAACAAAAAAAACAACTAACGAGTTAGATAGACAAGCTAGCATGGATGAAATGTTTAATTTAAGGTAACACATTTCATAAAAAATAACTGATTACAGTAGCTAAGTAAACAACCCAGAGTGATAAATATTATAATGACCATAATATAAACAAATCAATGCAGGGTGATAAAGAAACACTACAGGGATGAAAAACAAGAATAAGAGACTGAACAGCGTACAGGAAGGGCAAATCCACACCAAAATAAAAATACCCAGTTATTAAATAATAGCATACTCAGATATAAAAAATATAACTGAGTTTAGTGAAAAAATGTTCAAAAAGTGCATATATAGAAGCTAGCTAGTTACTTAGATAGATGGATAACTATGTTCAATATTTAATAATTTCTGAGATTTTTGGAAGCAGTGATATTACAGCTGGGTGGAAGGATCTGCTCTAACACTCATTAGTGCACTTAGGATACATCTAGGACTAATGAGTATCGCTTTGAGGAACCAAACATAGTGATTTAAACTAAAATATGTTTTATTATTATTATTTACTTTGTTGATCTGCTCAGATAAATTGGATCCACACCCTGGATATTAAAATTCTGTGATCCACATTTGATCCTGGAAAAGGTTAAAGTTCATCATACAGTTTGGCCTTCTTTTAGTAAAACAGTTGGTTTGGACCAGCTGACCCTAATCCTTTCACTCCCATCGGAGTGACTCTCTCTGCGGTCAGACCACCAGCTGTGGACGTTCAAACACACAATCAGGTGATGGGGAACATCCATAATCCCAGCGGCACACTTCAGCAGGGATTACGCCGATGTAAGCAGTCGGACTGGAAACTCTACGAGTTCATGGCGAATCACCGCTCTCGTGTCACATGTGACCTCACAGGAATTCAGTTGTAAACATCAGCATCACTGCAGATCAGAGGGATGCAATAGTTCCTCGAGTGCAACTATTGATTGCCTTCCTGCTCCGACACACCTGAATCAAAAAGGCTGATTTACCTCTTTGGTATGTCAGCGAGTTTGCAAAGGCTTGGTTGTTAACCATTAATTTGATTCTTCCAAAAGCTGCAGGACAGTGGCACTCAAGGACTGAAGTTACAGATGCTCCTGACATCATTAAAGGTGACCCTCTATGGTTCCTTGAACAACTTACAATAGGTCTATGGTCTTCAAAAAATGTTTTTTACACAAAGTCATTCTTAGGTTTGGCCATTTCTACCTATTTTGAATACCTTCCAGCTGTTTAGGACGTCTTGTCCCTTTAAATCCAAATAAGCTGCAGCTGACCACACCCCCAACTCAATGTTTACACTCCTTGGTGAAAATGGCTGCAAACAGATGCAAAATTATACAACCACACAATCTCTGAAAAGCATTAGTAGAGCCTCCTGCACATTCAACAAGAATGCAGAAAGTGGTTTCTGGACAACAAAACACTTGTCTTTTCCAGCAGCCATTGTACAGCGCACACAGCGGTAAAACCAGCTGACCAAATATGCTGGAGCTCTGCTGAGGTTGCTTGGTAACAGGTAATAACTGCTGATTTGTGACGTTATATTCCGTAGGCTTTTGAAACGGCTCATTTTCCGTACACCATAAAAACATTATTTTATTCCCAAAATAAGCTGGGTAGGTTTTTTTTTTTTAGAAGCAGTTGAAACCCAAACTGAAGTATAAAAACTGAAAAAATTTGAATTTTGCATAACTGGTCCCTTTAAGTTATGTCTGAACACATAAACACTCTCATTATCACATGGAATGCAGATGCTTTACTTTCTGTTGTATCCGCAGCTGAACCGAAAGCTTCAAGGCTTCTATAGTTAATTAGTGAAGCTTAATTAGTGAGCTAAAAAAAAAAAAACAGTTTCTGTACTTTAGCAACAGCCTTAATGACTGTGGACAGTAGTTCTTGTCATGGATCCAGAAAGCTGGAATTTCTCAGGTTGATCTCCCTGATTTGGCTGGTCTCAGCACATTAGATTGGATTGGACCGGTCCGCCAAGCGATTCTGCAGCCTGAGTAGACGGCAGCGAACGCTGATCAATGAGCAGGATGCTGATTAAAACACAACCCCTCCCTTTTTCTGCTGGAACAATCCCTGCTGGCTGCTTTCCTTCAGCCTTCGGATCACGCATCAGGTCTCCCCTCAGCCACAGAAAACCAGAATTCAAGTACAAGTTTGCTCACATTTTTTTATTGTTCATCTGAATTCTGTTATTTCACTCTTTCTAGGTCTAAATAGGTAGAAATTGAGCACATAGTCTAATAAAAACATAAAAGTGCTTGATGTGAACTTGAATCTGTTTGCGTGAACCCTCCTCTGGTGTTAAGCATCACTTTCTTGCAGATGGATCATAAAATCTACATTTATCTTTCCTTCTTCTCACAGCCATTTTCCTCCTCCGCCTTCATCTTATTTCTGATTACGCCCCCCATCTGTTTCCTTTCCATGCATTATAAATCAGGCCGAGCCCAAACAGCGCTCTCTGCAGCCCCCCGTCCTGTCGGCTCTCTCCTCAGAAAACTCATGAATTAATTGAGGAATGCAGATTCCTTTAAAACAATTCATGCCGTGTTAAAAACCTTCCCTTCTTTTAGCCTCACTGCAGATTAAATGAGATTGTTGCACGAACCCAAAACTGGTTTCTTAAAGGTGAAGGATCACCTGATTGCAGTTATGGAAGCATAAATTAAAGAGGTGGCATTAAAAAAATGGAGCAAATGGGAAAACTGTGAAACTCAGATCCAATTTTATTTTTAGTGACCAACCTTAACAAAACATAGCCACCCTCTAATAATAATTTGTGTTTTTATTTATTTGTTTGCATTTCTTACTATTTATTTATTTTTGCATTTTTATATTTTTCATCCTGATCATTGGAACAGTTGTTTTTGTGACGACATGTTTTTGTAAAATTTGCTTTCTTGGGAATCAATAAAGACAAAAAAAAAAAATAGAGCCAGGCTATTAATTCAAGTTTAAATAATTAATGCAATAATAATAAAGCTGTTTGAAAACCAAGAACAACCCTCAGTCTTTGGTGAAAAGCCAACAAAACTCAAGGTTTTTAAGAACTTCATGTTCTTAAAAAGAAAATACGCTATACAAAAATCTGCTGAAGCTATTTATTATTAGTAGTACATGTATTATGATCTGATATTATGATTAAATTTGATTTTTATTTATTTGAAGCACTTATTTTTTATTTTTTCAAATAAAGATCTTTTTTTTTTAATGTATTTATTTCAGTCACATATGGTGAATGAAATAAACAAAAGTGTTGAATGAAAATAAGTAGTTGTAAGAAAATAATTCTTAGTTTATTCCTTCATGGATGTGATCGAACATTGCAAACACTTTAATAAAGTGTAAAATTTTTACCCAACTTTGCCTTGTAAGTGTAAAAGATAAAAAAAAGATCAAAAATAACTATATATATGGATATATTTAGAAGTAAAATCATGCGTTAGCATTTCCAATTCTTATGTAACTGTCTTAGTTTTGACTGGTTTTAAATTATTTTAACACTTTCCTATGAACAGCGACTGTTTTTAGTACGAACAACATGACTCTCTGCCCATTTATTTATCATAAATTTAGATTAGGAAGTTTCTCAAAATGCATCAAAGAAGAAAATTTATAGGCAAGAGCCAAAAAAATTAATTATTATTGTTCTCAATTATAATATCAGCCATCTATAAACATCTCAAGCTGCTGTTACTGCCTGCAGTACCTGCAGATTAATGATGAGAACGGAGCCTGAAAATGGCCCTGATAACACTGGGCTTTATTTGTGTTTTGTTACAGATGTGAAGCAGCAGAACAGCTGTTCTTTATCCCACACAAACGAGCAAAAACGCCACGTTACATAACAGCTGGAAGACGCATCTTAAAAACACGTTTGGTTTCTCCTGATGCATTACTGCAGCGAGTTTCAGGGAAAGAACTTCATCCAAACTAAATGCGGATTTAAAACAGCCAAACGCGGCAGCTCCCTAAGAAAAATTAAATATTAATATTTAAATGAGTGAGAGCCGCAGAGCGGAGATGAAAAATGACAGAGAGGTCGATTACTTGCCTTGTTTTAGTGCAGGACGGGCAGAAGAAGAGTGGGATTTCCCTCTGTTTCCTTCCCCTGCTCCTGCCTGGATGAAGGAGATCCCACAGCATCGATGGAGAGAGGAGGAGGAGGAGATGGAGGAAGAGGAGAGGGAGGCGTTTCTGTCCTGATGCAGTCTAGACAAGGTCTGAATACTTATCAGCTCCATGGGTTTCCTGCTTGCTCCACCTCATTCTGCACAGCAGTGCAGCTTTAAATCAGCTGAATTCTGAGAATTCATTATAGTCTCCCTTATTTATTTAAGCTACCTGCAGACAAAGTTTCATATTTGGAGGAATATTTAAAATTACATTCTGGACCTGACCTTGAGAGATGCTCAGTCAGTGCCTCAACCAAACCAATTTTTAGTCCAATTTTAAAAGAACTTTTAGAAGAAATTCATATTTTTAAAAGGGATCTATTATACAAAAATCACATTTTTTATGTTTACATGCTTCCATTTGGGTCTCAGATGCTTCTAAAAACAACCCAAGTGCTTAAAAATAAACAAAAACCTGGTTTTCTGGCAATGAGCTAATATTTTTTGGTGTCAGGAAAACGAGTCATTTCAAAAACCTGCAGGCACTGCACCGTTATCTAGCATATTTATAAAAAATACTAGCTCCACTGGCAAATTATTTCACTTACAGCAAAACATTTTTCCCATGTTATAAGTGAAAGAATCTAACAATAGAACCTATGCTTTTTAAAATCAATATTTATTAATTATTTACTTAAAACAAGCTTCTGTGTCTTGTCTTTGTTTTATTTAAAATGAACTAAGATATTTGCACTTGAAACTAGACCAAAAATACTTGGTAAGATTTTTTGTCTTTACAGTGTGGGAGAACTGAGCTCATCACGACGTTTGCACATTTAGATCTATTATAGCGTGGTGAATTATTTTTCAATCATGTAGAGTAAAAGCTCCAGCTGAAATTGCTCTGTCAATCAATCAGCTCACAGACTTTTGTAAAAGCAAAATGTGAAGGAATCTTCGTCTTCTTGAGTTAGCAATGCTTACCTCCAAGAGAGGCATGCAGTTCGTCTTTAATATGGCCTCTCATGCAGAAACTGCTGCTTAGCTGCAGAGGGGAGGGCATCAGGATGTCCAAGATATATAAAATGCAATACAAATAGTAAAAATACTATATTTTGTAGACAGATGTAGACAGGAAATTTGATCAGATTTGATTTGATCAGATTTCAAGCAAAAACTTGGAAGATTTTCTGTTTTATGTCAAATTAATAAGTGGGAAAAGTCTGAGTTATATAATTACTCTTCCTTATGCTTTAATAGGATAAACTGCTGTTATATCATACTACAGTTAAAAGTCTTTAATTTTCCTGAAAGATTTTCAAATTTCACTTTTGAAGCAGTTTGCTTTTTGTCCACAAGGCGTTGCTAGAACTCAAGACATGTACAAACTGATTCAGAGAGAGCATCATCGATTGAAGGTACTAAATAAAATGGAGTTTACTAGTTTATTTAATGTTCAGTAAATGAAGACATTTACTAAATTTATTTGAGAGATTTGTGTTCTCTTACAGATTTAAGTTCTGTTAGAACAGAAAAACCCAGGAGCAAACTTAAAAACTGAACAAATCACATCACAGTTAAAAAGATGATGAAACATTTCAAGGAGAATAAGTAGAGTTCCATGATAAACAGATAAAAATAAAATAAAATTTGTAAAAATCAACTACTTCTTACGTTTGAATCTGAATGACAAATTAAATATGAAAAAAGAGACCAGAAATGAGTGAACAGGAAGAATGACACAATCTGACAAGCAAAGATTCAGGTTGTGAATTATTATTCTGAACAAGAAAAAATGTTGGTTTGATTATCAAAACCAAATGTTTGGTTCTCAGCAGGTCTAAACGTCGTCCTAAAAAATACAGCTGTTCTAGGAGCAGGTAATTTTTTTCTCACCTACTCTGACAAAGTGCTGCAAAATACGTGGGGAAGACGAAGAAACTGTTAAAAAAAAAAAAAAAAAAAAAAAAAAAAGCTTCATTTTATCCAAAATTTACTGGTCAGAAAAAGATTCAGGCTTCAAGAAACTCATAAATCTTTGTAGAATAAACGGCTGATCCTTATTTCTTACATAATGTAATTGGTAATGTCCTAACTATTTATCTTTAAATATTTTATAATGTATTATTTGTATGTTAGCATCTAGTTTAGATGAACTATAAGTTTTCAATATGATCTGGACCTAATATTTTAACACTAAAATGAGGGGAAACATTATTTAATAATAAAAAAAAAATAGACACCAATTAGGCTGATTTAAATAAATTATAAATCAATAATGTTATTACTTACACATTTGGTTCAGTTACAAACCGAATCTGTTCTGGGCTGGCATCTATCCGGATCTCCTCCCAGAGTGAGTCTGTGCAGTTCTCCTCCAGCCCAGCAGAGGGCACTACACGAAGAGGCTCTCGGTCTCCTGGAGGAGATGTTTCCCCGGTTCGGTGGTGGTTTGATTAGATGTTTCAAACAGAATCGGCTCGAACCTCTAACCCGTGTTCCTGCAGCTGACTTGGTCCCGGTGTTTAGCTGCTCCTCTTGGTCCACCCGCCGGTCCTCCAGAACCACAGCGATGCCCCGGAAGCAGAAAGAGGTTAGTCCGAATCTGAATCTGAACTTCTAGTGGGGATGGTCCGGTGTTTCTGTCAGGATCTTTAACCGATCCTCGTTTAATTCCCATTGTCATTAAAGGGTTATAGAACTATTTTAATTTAATCTGATTAATCATGAACTGTGCCTTTCTACACCGAATAAACAGAACAGATGCTTGCAGCTCCATGTTACATTCAAATGCACCTCCTGCAGTAGAAAACTATCATTATTAAATATGTTTTAAAATGAGACACTACGCGTTTCAGTGGCGTAGGAAGAGGCAAAGACATAAATAAAACAAAAATAATTGTCTTGCACCCCCTCATTCCTATTCATTTGAAACTAAAGCATGCAAATTTAAACTGTAGTTCAACCAGACTACTTAAGAGTTGTTAAAACACACACACACAGCATATATGCAGTGATAAATGTGTCACTCCAGCAGAATCAGCACAAGTTAGATGTTGCAGTCAAAACCCAGTAACATTACTTTACTACATAGTAACCAATGCACATGCACTGTCTGCGCTGATGAAAACTCTCTCTTATCTTCATGCAAATTATCAAACTAATGACAGCCTCACATGTTTCCTGACTAATATTGAATAATCTGAGTTTCAAAAAACAGAGAGCGAGAGATTTGAAAATGGTATGGCATACAGATAAATTAAAGTTCAACAAGCTAACCAGAACAAGAGAAAATAAGACAAATGTAGCCAAAAGAAGTTATGCTAAAATGTAGAAAATGAAAATAAACTAAAATAAGATGGGCCAAACTATTCAAAGGTAGGGTAAACTGCTTTAAGAACAGCTAAAGTACACCAAGCTAATGGAAGGATAAAAACAAAGAAAACCACACAACACTAATATAAGGAAAACTACAAGTGACCCAAAATATGGGTAGCTAGAATAAGATAGCATATGCTAAGCTATGATTAATTACGCAGAGCTAACTTTAAGCAAGTTAAAGTAAAACAAATGTACATAAAACAAATTAAGCTACATTATTGGAGGCTTAAATGCAAGCTGAAAATAAGATGAGTTGGGCTAATGTTAGCTTCCGTAAGGTATTAAGGTATTTCAAAATAAGCTTAAATTCTCCAGGATAATCAAGACTAAAATAGTCTTGAATTTACATTAAAAATTAAACTGTGCTTCAGGAGGCTGAGATAAATTTAACGACACAAAGAAAAGCCAATCCAGTCACACAGGGAAGGTATTGCCAACGTGGTGATCGATATAATAAAACTATCCAGTAACCTCTGTGCTGTTAAACAGGTGAAAGGACAGGTGAAGGCGGCTGTAGGTGGAACTGCAGAGACACCGGATTCTGGTCCGGTAACCCGTGACAAGAGCGGATCTGTGTCCATCACAGTGCACGTGAAGCCGGGCTCCAAACACAGCAGCATCACAGGTCTCGTTGCACCAACATCAGACCTGTTACTAAAACAGAGGTCACACTTTGTTCTGCCTCTCTTCCAGATGTTTCCATTCAGGCTGTAGGCGTCTCCATTGCAGCGCCACCTACAGACGGAGAAGCAAACACAGAGCTTGTGCGCTACCTTGCAGAAGTCCTGGAGCTGAAGAAGAGCCAAATTTCACTGGACAAGGTTTCTGAAACTCCATTTGTTTTTGTTTTTTATGTGTTTATTCAGCGATCTTTGGAGTCCAACATTCCAAGGGATATGAGTGAACAAAAACACTTTGATAGATTACAGGACAGATTAAAATTAACTCAACTGAGTCATCAATTAATTTACATTTTTGCAGCTAAATTATTGAACAGACATGAGTTCAGCAATAAACATATTTACCTTTATCAACCTGTTTAAGTTAATCAAGTTTTAATTAAAAACATGCCGAAAAAATAAACATTTTCAATTTAAAACATTCTTTTTATTGCAAAACTATTGAAAAAAAAAGAATTTATGAACTCAACAACATATAGACTTTTATTATTTAAGTTATTCAACCGTCAGATCCGTGCAACGTGCTTTTATACTTCACTTCAAACCCCATTCAGTTTTGAAGTGTTTCAGAAATGCATGATTATTTATGTAACTTTCTTTATATATCTATACATAAATCTGGGCCGTGGACGCCGACATTGGCGTTGGGCGTGGCTCTGCTGCTGCTACATAGTTAGCATAAATGCTACTTTAGGCATGAATATCTTTGCTGATAGGCTAACTCCTTTCAGCATAACTTCAACACACAAACGTATTTTCCAGCGTTATATCAGATATTTTTTGAAGCAGAGATTTACCCTTACTGGTCCAAGAAAAGCTGCTTTATCGTCCATTACTGTTGTTCGCAGATTCCGCATGTGCGTCAGATCTACGGGCGTACCAGAAACACGAGGCAAAGGTTCCGGCTGTATTAAAAAGAAATACAAACAACAAATTTGATTAATAGAGTTAATTTTTTTTAATTTGTTAAAGTCACAGCCATATTTAAAATGTAAAGACATGAAGGTAAAGTTAGGAGTTTATCTTCATAAAATTCAGCATAACTAATATTTCCTGAATAGCTTTTCAGTCAGCAGTTGTTTAAGCTACAGTTAATGCCTCGTCATTTGGATTAACTATTTTTTTCCTTAACTTTTAAATTTTATTCTAATGGATCAACAACATTTCACCCTCTAGGGTTCTAGATCCAGAGACAAAGTCATCAAGGTGGACTCCTCGTTGGATCCAGAGGAGGTGCTAAAGAGGCTCCGGCAGGCAGCCAGCTGAATGGCAAAGACTGGGTGGAAGAAGGGTTTTAGTTACCTTCTGAACAGTCAATTGGACCAGTAATGGATCCGTGGGACTGGAACTTCTCCCATATTGAGATCAACATCATCTTTCCATCCTTCAATTTTCTAAATAACAGATTCTTCCGAGGGTGGAGCTGGAAAAACATAAAGTGAGAAGAAAAAACGACTTGAAAACAAGTGTCAGGTCTCTGAAGTGTCAACATGACGCTGGTTAGAGCTTTTCCACAGTCATGTGGAAAGGTTTGTGTGTAATCATGGAAAGCAGGAGGATTTCCGCCCTTAAAAACAGAACCTATTACACAAAGTTCACATCTTTCACATTTTTGTACTTCCATTTGGATCGCTAATGCTTCTAAAAATGCCCAGACGTTTTTTTTTGGTAATAAGTTCATATATTTTGGTGTCTAGAAAATGAGCCGTTTTCAAAAACTTTCTGAATGAAATGTCTCAAATCAGCAGGCACTGACCTTCATCTGGTGACCCCGGCGAAATCAACCCGTTACCTAGCAACCCCAGCAGAGTTCCGCCCATCACCTAGCAACCCAAGCTGAGCACCAGTATGAAATAAGTCACTTTCAAATAAAGACTTAGCTGAGCACCAGGTTTCTGACTTAATTTTGTTGTAAGATTTTTAGTTTTTTAATCACTTGCGTGCTTCAAAACTTAATTCTGAAGGCTATTGGGGCTCAGACACATTATAGCCTTTACAAATCCAATGCAGTAGGTGGCGGCAATGCTCTACTGGAATACAACCAAAAAATCCTTAACCAGCATCTTTCACTGTTTTTTGTTGTTGTTTTTTTTACTTCTGTTTACATTATAAAAGGTAAGTTTTGTGAAAAAAATAAATCCATTTTAATTTATAATGTAAATGTAACTAAATTTGAAATAAAATTCCTTTAGAATACTTCAAACTCCAGTTGCTTGGTTTATTTCAAGTTTAAGCGACAGCAAATTGATTACATAACTAAATAAATATGCATTCTTAAAAACAGTAAATGTATCTTTCTGTTCTTTTACAGACTGGCTAATTCAGTATGTTTCACTGAATATATTCATATATTTGCTTTGACATTATTTCCAATTGACATTGTCTTGTGTTTTATTAACTCTATATGCGAATATGCTATTTAAAAGTAGTTCACCCTATTTATCTGGCACCAGGTTAATTCTTACAGGAAATTGTGGTTGTTTTGAAGCAATTTGATTAGCTGACAGCTAATCTCCACTTTCATCAAATTGGAGAAATCCCTGGCTTTTGTAATGTCTTTCTTTTTTCATATTATTTACAATTATTATTCACTGTACCAAGGCATACTGGAATATAAAGGCATCTGTTTTTCTCCAGACAGATACTTTTATACTGGGAATGCACCATCCATGTTTTCCACTTCCGATACCTGAGGTTTAGTATCGGCCAATGCTGATCTAATAGAGAAAAATGGTCCTGAATTTCAGAACGTAAACATAAATGTCTTGTCCCTAGTGGGTCGGGAGGTGCTGGTGCCTCTCCAGTTAATGTTCCGGGCGAGAGACGGGGTCACCCTGGACAGGTCGCCAGTCTGTCGCAGGGCAACACAGAGACATACAGGACAGACAACCATGCACACACACACTCACACCTAGGGAGAATTTGGAGAGACCAACTAACCTAAAGTCATGTTTTTTGGAGGAAGCCGGAGAACCGGGAGAGAACCCACCATGCACAGGGAGAACATGCAAACTCCGTGCAGAACGACTCCGGGCCGGGAATCAAACCCAAGACCTTCTTGCTGCAAGGCAACTGCGCCACTGTCCAGCACCAATACCCAATATAGATTTTTTTTTTCAATATCGGTTCTCAAGCATTAATATCAGATCTGTGCATCTCAACTAATGTTCAGGTTTTTTATAATTTCTCTGCAAAACAATTTTTAAAGGATGTTAATAAGAAAATTCTTTAAAAAAAAAAAAAGGAATGCTGCCTGCCAGCACAGCTGTGGTTTATTTCTGGCTCTTCAGATTCACTGTCGTAAAATGCAGAAGACTAAATGCTGCAACTAAAGGCGTTTCAGAAACATTTTTGTTTAATGCTGTAAACGCTTATGCAACCATGTTATTATAGCTTTCTAATTACTTATACATTCCTTCAGTGAGTTTCAGCTGAACAGCAGACATGCCAAGATGAAACCTTCACTAAGTGACTGCAGAGATGATCCACAGTCCAGCAGCAGCCGATGAGGAGCTTCTGAGCACATAAGCTTCTGGATCCTTTACATTTGGGAGGAAAATGTTTGTTCAGTCATTTGAGGCTTAGCGCAGCGCCTGAAACCCTTCGTCACCCTGACAGTCGCAGACGTAAAGCTGCTGATCCTGGATCAGCAGAGGAAGACAGACACTGAGAAAAACTGACTCTGAAGTCATTCTTATGAAATCCTGCAGCTTCCCAAACCAAGCAGAAAGTTTGTTTGCCGAGCTGGTTGCAGAAAGAAAGTCAGCGGACCTTTGATATTTATCTGCTTGGCCTTTCATGTCGGGCTCTCTGAAGTCTTTTAGTTTGAACAGGAACAATCTGAGCCTCATTACTGCTTCACTAATTCACAGCTCTCTGATTCAGAGGCTGATGACTTGATGCTGATCAGAGATGTCTGCAACGAGGAGGCTTCAAGTCCTCGGAAACCCCAGGAGTCCCGGAGGGGCCAAAGTTAAACCCTCTGCAGCGTCTGATGAACATTTCTCCATGAAATGGTTCTTTTTAATCTCTTGTGAAACATGAAATCGTCACATGTTGTAGGAGTTTGTAGTTTATTTATGCAGCACCAAATTATAAGACTGTAAGAGATCAAATTCATGTCTATGCATCAAATTCCATAAAGATTCAAACTCATGAATTTTTGCAAAAACACAAGATCGTACCAAGTATGTTTGTCTACTTTCTTGTGCAAATATCTTATCAGTTGAAATATGACTTATAAGTAATTTATTAGCAAAATATAGGACTTTGAAGTAAATAATTTTGAATTTGGATTTTCAAAAAGTCCCAGTTCCACTGGCAGATTATTCAGCTTAAAGTAAGACATTTTTCTAGAAATCTTTAAGTGTCAAGCGATTCCATTCAGAAACAATTTTTCTACTCAAAGGGTAGCTTAAATTATGAAGAAAATACAGTGATTTAGCAGATCCAGAGGATTTGGATGAAACTACTACAAACAGTAAATATGTTGGCTACAAAAAGCAGTTTACAAAAAAAATTCTAATGTACAGATATTTTACAGCGCTTGTGAAATTTAACTGAAATGGTTTAATGTCTTAAACTCTACAGGTTTGTAATTCAGGTTTTTTGAAAACCTTGAAGTTTCTCCAAACTGATGGGTCACTCTGGTTAAATGCAATTAAAAGATAGCATGAGGTCATTAGCTGCCTGTGCAGATAGAACTGAATGAGGCGATTAGGATGAAAATGAGGAAGTTGATCATGAAGACGGTAAGATCTGACAGTCTGATGGATTTAGATAATGTTTGAATGTTTCAAACTTTAAATTTCACTCAAGGAAAACTGCAAGTTTGATTTCCAACATTTTACATGTGAAAAGAACATAATGGGCTCAAAAACGGTTAAAGTGCCAGTTTGTCAGAAGCTTGAACCTTATTCTGATTGAGCCAAAATGGATTTCAGTCAAACAGATCAGCTCTGCAGAATGGAGCCGAAATGCACCAGTTTAAGTTTCCATTTTGGATTTAGCTCTGACCAAGAATTTGTCCCAGAACTGATTTAACACTGAACTTGATTTTCCCCATGAAGCTGAAGATCACCCTGTGTTCCAAGCTGGACCTGTAAGTGAAAAGGGTTTAACTGGAATATCAAGTTTTGGAGAATGCAATGAAACATCCAGATCAATTTGTACTCAGATTAAAGCAAAAACGATTGAAAGACCTTGAGTGTGGAAGTCAATATCATTCATCTACATGAATATCCAGTTGTGCTGCAGACAATAATTTTGTTTCGTTACCAAATTTGCATCATTTCGTAATATGACTAATGCAAAGTTGGTACTTTGCTTTCAAGGCACGTTCGCATTAAAGTGTCATTCCTGAAATGACACTTCATGAGAACAGTCAGACAATTATAAAGACTCCTTCATGTTCATGACAGGAGTTTTGTCAATCTTATGCTGAGTGTTATTGAATGAGTATTAATTTTAGGGTCCTAACTAACTTATAAACAATATTAGCTTCTTATTTTTTCCTTATACTTTCTTTTTGTTGGTCTCAAAGCCATGGTTCATCTATGCTTTGTACTGCACTTTCCTACCAACATGGCAGTTCAATGGAGTAGATCACTGAACTGCTCTATTGCTCTGTAGTTTATTTTGGGTTATTTATTGTATTTTATTTAATCCATGGGGGCAGAAACTGCTGGACAGATGTTGATTTTCTGTCTTATTTGAATAAATACAGTAAACCTGAATGTGTCTGTTGTGAAGTCAAACTGGACTTGAGATAAACAAAGAACGGCTGCAAATGCATAACTTATCTAGAAGTATTCTGTATCTTTGTCTATGACTATATTTTGAATGTTTTTGTCCTGTAAAGCTAATTGTCGTCACACTGTGACAGTGATGAATGAGTGACGATGAGACTGACACATCATCCAGTTTCCGGTTTGTTTACGGTGTGAGAGGCGAGGATTTTCAGATGCAGCTCCTCTGACTGTCAGAAGGGTTTAAGTTGTGTTCGGATGAACGGCGTCGACAGTAATATCTTTATCCCAGCAAACTGATGGCAAATATAAATAGAAGTGCTGCAGCCAGAAAGTGACTGCCACGTCTCTTACACTGTTTCAAAGTTTGTTATATAAGACGGGAGTTGAATATGTTTGTTTCATAGCAGAAAGTGTCTGAGAAGTAATGTGTATAAATTTCTCAAAGCTGACTGGTTCATCCACAAACAAGCTGCTTCTTCAGAGGATCAGTCTGATGCTAATCAGGGAGGAAACATGTTGCCGCACCAAAGACATCAGCTTTTTTCCCATTTGTGTGCAGCAGCTATGAACAATTAGTTTTGCAAATTTCTTGAGGGATGCAAATTAAGATAATTAATTTGAAACAAATTCAAAGCATTCACAATTATTAGAAGCATTTTGACATTAACTTCTGCACAGCTCCCATTAGCAGCATGTGAACTTTGATTAGGTCTTTGCAACACCTGGGTTATTTACTTTTATCTTAGTTTGTGATTCTTTTTACCTTAAACTGTATTTCCCCTCTGTGGGACAGTAAATTATATTTCTATTCTGCTCTAATTGCTTATTCCTGTCCATCTTAGTATTGTTGTGTCACACAACCACCTGACTCTGCGAGCTTGTCTCATCATTTATAAGTGAAATAATCCTAAGGATTATATCTGGATTTCTGCCTTTCTGGAGAATATTTACACCCAGGTTATTTCCCTGAAGCTTGTCTTCGTTCTGTTTCTTCTCCTGGATTTTCTACAGAGAGGTTTTCTAATAAAAACAACAACAAAAAACAACAACAACAAAAAACAACAACAACTAGAGCTTAGATTTAGGCACAAGTCAAAATGTTTGAATTAATGTAACAAAAAAGACACAAAAAACAGCCTCTACGTCACGTCAGTGACGTCATCAGGGGGGTCCAAAGATGCCCCGCGGTGCGGAGCGCGCGGCATTCAGCGCGTGAGACTCAGGTAGAGGAAGGTGAAGTCCACTCGCGGTCTGACCTTTAACTTTCCCGCACTTTGCTTGTTTGTTTGCTTGTTTGTTTGTCGGCATGTGGGCGCGTGCTGTGTTGTGCGCGGCGCTACTGTCGGTTCTGTGTCCGGCCGGCTCGACGGAAGCCGAGAGGGACGAGAGAGAAGTGCAGGACTACCGCAACTCCAACAGACTGGTGAGCTGCTCCCAAAAAACTACATGCATTAAAAATAAACCTATGAGACGCATATAGAAGTTTAATATCTTTAAAACTAAATAGACTGATATTATAAAACGTTATAAAACTATATAAATTGTCTTTTTTATAGTTATTTTTAGATTATATTATTATATTTTATGTCCCGAAACTATCAAAAATATTTTTCTTTGACTAATAATTCTTTATTGATAGGAAATAAAATAAAATACTCTCAAAAGATTATATGCAATAACGTAAAAAGACTATAGAATTAAAATAGTTTTAATAATTTGCTTTTAATAATGTTTTGCTCCCTGCACAGATTATCTGCCTGGGGCACTTCTTTATATATTATTATTTCTTCCAGTCATGAGAATTTTGTATGTATGAATTAATGTTTTATTTTTTTAATGATGTTTCTATTTGTTTAAATTTCTTAAATTCTTAATTTAAAAAGCAAAATATATTTTAAAATCATGAAATAAATAAAGTATTTAAAGAAAAAGTACAATAATAAACATTTAAATTGTATTTATTTTGAAATATGTTTAAAGTTCTTTCAAATACTTTATAAATAGGAAAATAATACAATTTTCTTTCATGACTCCAAGAAAGAAGCATCTTTCTAGTCAGAAACCTTTCTGAACCAAGCATTTATTGCCTTAATGCTTCTGCAGTTTCACATTTCTTGTTTTTTGTTGTCAGCTCGGAGCGCTGCATGAAGTTCTGGAGAAGCTGCAGACAAAGAGGATCAATCCCTGGGAGAAGAAATACGGACAGGTTCCTTCTGTGAGTCTCTGCAGATCCTTTTTCTCAACTTGAAATATGTTCAGAAATTTTCATTGTACAACTAAAACTGAAACATTGTTGACAAAAGAATCCAGAACATCGCATCAGATTTATTATTAAAAGCAATCTGGAAAAAAAAAAAAATCAATAAATATTGTTTCAACCAGTTGCAATGGCGCAATTTTACCAGTAGATGGCGCGAAAGCATAAATTTTACAATTAAAATCAATAATATTAGATTCAAATAGTGTTGTTTTTATGAATATATTAGTCACTTTCATGAAGGCAAAGTTATTTGAATAATTATTAAATGCCTCAGGTTATGCCCAGGTTTCCCTGCTCTGTTTACTTTTAATGTGTAAAGTTTCAGATTTTGATGTGTTAAAACTGCAAATCATCAGCATAAATATTATTAATTTTTGTCTTTTAATGACTTTGAATGTGAATTGTTCTTTTTCCAAAGTGGAATGACCGCATAACATAGTTAAATTTTCTAAAGACAAAAGTTGAGTGCACAATTTATGGATTTGATCAAATCCAGCCGGTGTTAAAATTAACCAAACTTTAGCTAACTAATAAAATAGCTTCATTCTGGGTGGATATTTGACCTCTGCCCTGATTTCAGACTTGCCCATCTTGTCTAAATTCCCAAGTATTGTATAAAACAACCTGAAATTGATTTAAAATTGGCTACAAAAATATTCATCTAATCAACAGTTCTCCTTCTAGGGTATTCATTAAGTTCTTTGGACCAACTGATTGTTAACATTGCGAAACAAAATGGCTGACCCCGTTTAGAACAGGGTTTCTTCAGGTTTCACTACGTCATTAAGCTTTTTTAAAACCATTACAAATTAAATCTTACACCTGTATAACTACTGAAATATTAAACAAATATTTTATAGTGGTAGTGCCACGTTTTTAGCACAGAATGCACCTAGCAACGTGTGAATTGGCAACAGGAGTTAATGGGGAAGACGGACGTTATTTAGCCGACTGGCAATATATTTACATGAGATACAATAAAGTACAGAATCGTATTGATGTCACGGAGGAAAACACATTTTAGAACACTATTAAACAATATAATCATCACGTTACAACGTGATTGCGTTCGAAAATATATTTTCCTCCGTTACAGCAAAAGCTAGCTAGACAGCTAGCTGCTAGTTAGCGGAAGCCTAAATGTCTGCGGGTGACTTAAACTTTTGCCTGACAGAAAAGTCGCACAAGAAAAAATAAATTACACATAATGCCAGATTAAATAGTCCTGCTATGACAAAAATTTTAAACCTGTGATTATTCAAGGCCAATTTATATTTTTCTAATAAATGTAAGACATTTTAAGGTCTCAATTTTAGATACAGGAATTTGAGACACCCTGCAAAAAAATAAACGGTTACATGTTTTTCTCTTATCGAACCACTACGGTTTTTCTCTGACCAATACCAAAGTTAATATCGATATATTGTGCATCCTTAATGTGGATTAGATTAAGAAATCCCCCAAAGTTCAAACTTTTGCACCTAATTCTTGTCTTCTAAAATAATTTCAGTTGAATGCTTTATTTCACCGTGTAAAATGAATGCTTTACATTCCCTCTAATGATTAGTGCTCAGATCTGTTCGATAAATCAGATACATCATTAACCGTCTTTACTATTTATTTCTTCCCCTGTGTTCAGTGTGACCTTGGGGAGCACTGCGCCATCAGGAAAGGATCTCGGATCGGGAAGATGTGCGACTGTCCCAGAGGAGCTTTCTGCAACTTCTTCCTGCTGAAGTGCTTATGAGCCAAAACACGCCATCAAATGTATTGTAAAGCTGTAAATTTTCCATTAGAAAGACAAACATCCAGGCTGCGTATAAGGAGCCTTCAGTGTGGAATCAATGTGTGTTCTGCATTAAAGATGTTTTTGCTTTAAACGGAGACTCTGCTTCATTTTATAATCCACATGAACTGGATAAAAACAGAAATTTAACTGGTTATTAGGGCTGGGCGATACAGTGTCAAAATAAACTGATTTTTCCATTCCAGATGCATTTTTTTCTAATTTGTTTAAATAAGGCGTAGAAAATATTTTCAAGTTAAGTATTTTTATCAAGTAGTATCTGTGAAACTTATACCAAAGTGTAACTTCACAAGATTCTCAATATTCCTCATTTAAATTTTTTTATGTTGGAGTTTTTGTAAAATTATACCTTATTCTCATATTACAACTTTATTCTCATGTTATTTCCAATGTATTTATGAAATATTTTAACTTTTTTCTTTTTCTGGCCCTGATATTCTGTTGTAAAATTAACCTGAATTCAAAATCCGAACAAACAGAAGTTGTAATAGACGCTTGTGAAACAAGATGGTGCCTCTGGTCGTGTTGACATCGCTGAACTACGGAAACCCGAGGAGTTCATTGGTGGAAAAACAAGATTTAATCTCCAAAGGTACAATCAAAAAAATCTATTTATCGCTCGGCCTTACTGGCTACTTTAAAAAACAAACAAGTTTGCTTAAAAGTTTTAATAAAACATACTGAATATACGACGTTAATTCAAAGATCTTAGAAGTGGCAGGATTCAAACTCCATCTAAATGTATTCCAGTGAAATATAACTTAACACGTCAGAAATCAGCAGTCCCGCACAGCCAAGGCTTTTTTTTTTTTTTGTCCCAAACGGATTTTATTAGGAATAAAGTTTACAGACGTCTAGACTCCTCGGGGCTGCTTGAAGTTCATGCCGACAGGTGGCTGGGTGACCTGCAGGTTGGACAGACTGCCGAAGTCCTGCAGGAAGACAGAGAGAAGACGTGAACAGGTGTGAGACGTGGACAGGTGAGCGGTTTTCCTGGGACATGGTTTGTCCGAGAGCGTCAGGGTCTGACAGGAACGAGCGATCCTTCAAACACGGGAAAGCTCTCGGTTTGATCTGCCTGTAGTAATAAATGACAGCAGCTACGAAGACGCTGCCACCACCTTTCGATACAGGCAGACAAAAATACACACAAATTCACTAAACGTAATCTGCTGCTAATCTCATTTTAGATTGTTATTGAACCATATTTGCAGCTGGAACCAGAAGAGACAAACACATTTTCTCAAGAGATGCAACAATCTGATATTAATATCTGTACTGGTTGGATATTGGAAAAAAATTCTAGATTGGATATTAATGATGAGTTCGATCCATAGGAGCGGATCTATTCAGTCTAATTCTATGGTTCGTGCTCTGAGCGACATAATAATGCTTTATTTTTATATTCTTAATTCCTAACTGCAATTTCTGAACCATTTGAAAGAAAGTTTGTTGCTGTTGTATTTTATTATGTGTAATATAATGTCTTCCAGCTGGAGTGATAAATGTTCATTAAAATGTAAAGTTTACTGATCTTTTGTTTTTTTAAAACCTGTTTAAAGAAAATAAAATAAAAAAATATTTTAGAATATGTTCTTGCATTCATTACTATTTTATTCCTTAAAAATGGTTCTGAAACGACAATGTTATCGTTTATCGCAATAACTTCTGGGACAATTTATCACCGAGCAACATTTGTTACCGTAGCATGCCGAGTTGTGTTTTTGAAAAAATGTATAAATAAATCTGACATTTTCTGTTTCATTACTTGGCAAACGCAAATAATTTTAGTATTTGACCTAAAACAAGACAAATTTGGTCAGATTTAACTTCAGAAAAAGAAAAAAAGTGTCTTTTTAGGCAGCGTATGTAAATATATTTGGTTTCAACTGTGAATTAATCCTAATCTGATTACAATATGACACCAGATGAATCAGTCCAGCCAGCGGATTATTTAAGTTTTTCTTCCTTAATCTCACAACTTCAGCCTTTCTGAATGCGTCTGACTGGGAGCTAACTGGATCCAGTAGGTTTTTTCCAGTCAGAAACAAAAGAAAAAACAGTTCTCTCTGTAACCACGGCAACCACCATTAGATAACCAGTAAAGAAACATCCGGGGTCGTTATCTCCAAACGGACTTCACAGAATGTTCTCCGAGGTCTGATGTCTGATCCAAACCCTTGAATTCCCGTCTGTGATGTCGCTAATGAGCGCAGAAACGACCCGACGATCCCTCAGCGCCGCCAAACGCCAACTTCTTACAGCAGCACTTTTAATATTCTGGGAGTCTTTTTAAAACTTTCCTTTTAACTCATCCGGTCCAGAACCAACAGAGATCCAGGAAGACGAGCGTGGAAACTTACCAGCAGCTTCAGCATCTCCTTGGTGTCGGGGTCAACCTCGATGAGCTCCTGGTCCAGAGCAGACACCTGCACAGGTAAACGGAAAGCAGACGGTCACAATGCAGATCTGCAGGAGCTGAAGCCATAAAACCGGCGATAAACAGTGAAATGCTTCACACAGGGCTGAAACGATTAATCGTGATTAATTATTTAAATAATCGTAAACTAATTTATTAATTGATAAATCATTAACTGGATTTTACAATTCAACAATTGATTAAAAAAAATTTAAGATTCAGAGCAGAAATTTATACAAAAATGTAAACAATTTGCATAAAAAAAAAAAAAAATCATTTTCTGTAAATATGTTCTATCCAGAGCTTTCAAGCTGAAGTTTTAGCTTCACAATTCTGTAAAAACGTACATATATACAAAAAAATCTACTACGCACCAATTATTGATTTAATTAATCAATAAATAACAGATCATCTCTACAGTACCAATATTAATTCAAGCAGAAAGGCCAGAGATGCTAGAAGTATTGTAACTGCAGATGCATCCTTTGTTACGAATAAAGTGTTTACTGAAGTAATGTTGTGAAAATGTTTATTTTTGTCATTTAAAATAGGAATTTATTTGCATCTTTTAATGCATTTCTGGGATATATACATAAAAAAAGATACGTAGTTAAAACAATATGCAGAATATGAATTTTTTTAATCCAATTTCATTATTTAAAATCCTCAAAGTAAAAATGCTGCATTTCTTAGCAGTTTTTAATATTTATTATAGTTAAAATATTGTTTGGAAGCGCCAGGGTTCAAGAGGAACAGGAAGTCCTTTAAACACGGGAAATGCTCCCAGATTGATGTACCTGTAGTATCAATGACCTGGCAACAAACACGCCATGATCACTTTCGATACAGGAGCAGAAATACTACACAGAAACCAGCAGGATAAATCTAAGAAATGAATTTACAGGGAATCAGGCTGATATTAAACCGAACTTCAGGAAACCGCTCCAAAGTTTTATTTCACAAGGAGTGAAAAGTTTTAATGACAAGATGTAAATACAGTCTTTTTGGGTTTTTTTTTTATAGATAAAACGTGTTTGGGTCAAACTCTGAACTTAAAACTACAAATGATCTGCAAGTTGAGATTTTTCATGCAAAATAATCCAGACTTTTACAATTCACAGTGCTTTACATTTAATAATAAAACACAGAAGTTTTCTCCATTGATTTGTGGAAAATATTTCTACAAAAATGACAAGACCCCTAAAACAGGAATGTGGAAGAGAAAAACAGAAGATTGAAAGAAAGGAAGAAAAAGCAAGAAAGGAAAGAGGCAGAAAGGAAAGTCGTAGATGCTAAAGGAGGGAAAGTAAGGACGTAATGAGTTTCAAAAGGAAGGGAGGCGATAAAGGACAAAAGGCATGGAGGTAAGACAGAAGGAGAAAACAGAGTAAAGGAAAGGAGGACACAAGGAAGGAAGTGGAAGGACAAAGATGGAAGAACAAGAAAGAAGGAAGGGAAGAAAACAAATGATGGCAGACGAGCCATGAGGGAATAAGAAAGGAATCAAGGGAGGAAAGAAAGGACGCAAATTCCCCCCTAATTATCCAGAACTGGAATTCACAGAAATCAAATCACACTTTTCCAAACCAATTTTAAAAACATAGCAAAGTTCACAATGTTTTCTTCAATATGAAATAAAACTATGGCCTTGTTTGTCTCCATTTTGTTATGAAAATAATTTTAGAAAACTCTAACTTAGGTAACAGGACAGAGATTTCAGTCTGGAAACTCTGATGTCTTTCCATACATTTAGACTATTTCTGTCATTAACTAATGGAAGATACTGAAAGAAAACAGTCTACTTTTCATCATTTCAAAGATTAAAATAAAAGTTGCAAATGCAATAGGTCAAATCCAAGTCCAGACATTGCAAATGTAGACTTCAATCAGTGAAAAGAAAATCCAAAACAGCTCCAACAAACACAAAACGCCTGAATCACCAGCGACATTTCTAACGATGCATTCACTGACCTCTGGAACGTAGTTGTCCCTCCTCTCTCTCTCCTCCTCCTGCAGCTTGATGGAGATTCCTCTGACAGGACCGCGCTGGATCCTCTTCATCAGATGTGTCACATACCTGCAGGAACAAACACTCTGGTTTTTAACTCCTCCTGCCCTCTGCCGCGCTGCAATCTGACCGTCACGCTAAGATCTGCTAACTCACCCGGCAATCTTGTTGCGGAGCTTCTTGCTCGGGATGATGGCGATCTCCTCACACACCCTCTTGTTGGTGTGGAAGTCGTTTCCCAGCCGGGTGTAGTATTTCTCGATGATGACCCTGGCGGCCTTCTTCACCGTCTTGGTCCTGACTCGTCCCTGCAGGTGCAAAGATTTCAGATTCGGTGATTAGGAAAACATGTTGGAAAAGACTCCTGCGTTATTACTTCACATTTTAAATTAAATGCAGGTTCAGGTCACTAAAGAGTAACAGAACCAGCACATAATGTAGTATTATCAGAATCAGTTGACCTCAGAACATTTCTACTTGCAGACTATAGATAATAATACTGCCCCCTACAGGTTAAACAGTTGGCACAAAGCATGATGGGAGCATCTCTTCCTGATACTTCTATCAATCCGAAATAATGCTTCCGAGTTTCTCATCCAGTTTGTTTCTAGATTTTTTTAAATGACAGTATGTTATCCAGCCTTTTAAACTTTTTCAAAAAATTAGCCGAAATAGCTGCATGTAAACCGCATCATCTTGCTGCAATCTGTAAGGTTGCATCAGGAAAACTATAAAAAAAGAAGCTCGGTTTGAAATAAAACAGCTTCAAATACATTTCTGACACCTTTAATACCAGTTCAGTAGCTTTTATCTAACATGACAAGATATTGGACGTTTAAACACGGCACGTTTTACACTTTTTCATGTGAAACCGGGAGACTTCCTCCGCAGCACAGCTCCAGGTCCGATCCGCCCTCCGGCTCCTCTATCCGGGGTACCGAGCCCGCTGTCTCCGCGGCAGAGCGAAACACTCCCGTAACTTTGATTTAACCACATTACGAGCCGGTGTTAAACACAAAAGTAAGAACATGACACTTGCGGCCTCGTCTACGTCTGAACCCGAAGCTCATTTAACTAATGGCGGCTAGGTTTAACTGACAATAATCTGCTTAAATTATATAATCTAATGTTAATAATGCAGTGAATCGTAAGCTTTCGCATTCCGGCGTTTATCAATATGACTATCAGGATGAATAAAGAGATAAAACGGGAGGATTGATGTGGATTAAACAGAAAGACATGAAATGATCACCCACCATGTTGGATCGGCCTGGTAGAAGAGACCGAGAAGGCTTCCGGTGGAAGTTTAAAACCGACGGAGGTTTAACTGCAGTGACACCAAGTGGCTAAAGGCTGAAAGTACAAAAACAAAAGCGTTTAAAAATATTAAATCACACTTCAGAGTGATTTAATTTCAATCAGTGGTATTTTTAGTATAAGGAAGAAAATTCCCTACTGTAAGAAATAAAATATTATTGTCAAACAAATCATGATGGGAAAATCCTGCTTTGTTTTAGCTATCAGGTATTTTAATATCTAGACTTGACAGAAAAAAATAACTTTTATCGATTAAGCTGTTCTTCAGTTTGATCCCTTCTGTCATAAAATATGCAAAACCCTTAAAACTGCAAAGCCAGAATGTAAATTAGATGATCTGATGGGCTTTCACTTTCTTGTTTGGTATTTATAAAATAATACAGCAGGTTTGTTAGTATTAGGGAATGCTATAGTTTTACAATGATTCCAGTGCACATATACCTTAATGTTCCTGTGCAAGTGGCAAACTGTATGTCATTTTTTTTATCCAGAAAGTACCTTGTTTTTCTGCTTAAATGGTAATAGTGATTGTAGTTTGGTTACAACCATTGTCCTATTTTCCCTACCAATTTATAACAGTTTATTCAGTGACCCCTGTTCCTATCCTAAATTGTATTTCATGACTTTTGTCACTTGTTTTCTGTAAGTAGAGTACATTGATTTGTCTTTACTTTTGCTACATTTTGTTAGGACCTTGTCAAAAAAAATAACATTTATATATTCTGTAAAAATTTGTGAAAATTCAAAATAACTCATAGCAATCAGTCCTCAATTAATGTTTGTATCAGATTTAAGAGGAACGTTTTCAAAGTACAAAAAAAAAAAACACATGAATAAGAATGCACCACAATAATCTGATAGTCATGTGATCTCATTTATTTAGTGTAAAATAAATCTACAAAACAGATCCACAACAATACTGCTTATTCTGCTTATTATATTAGCTAACATACATTCAGTAGCTTTCTATTAAAGGGAAAGTCCAACATTTCAGCAACTATATTGAGGATTATTGCATGATTTACAGTTTCTGGCTCTAAATGATCATTTGTAGCTTATTCAGTGTTTAAATGAAAATAAAATGATTGAACAGATCTGAGATTTAGTTTCCTTTACAATCAACCAAACCACATATTTCCCTGATTTTAGTCTCTGCAGAATTCAACTGTTTTTAAACTTCATGCATTGTTCTTGTAATGTGTGCTTTTACTTTTATAACACCTTATTGGAAGTCAAATTAAACAAAAAAAAAACCATTGTAATTCATCATCGTGATAGCAATGGAGTCTAAATATAAAATTGAGATAAAATACAAGAAAAACAGAGCTCATTAAACATTGTTTGTTTGATTTTTTTGGATAAATGCACAAAGAAATAAGACAAAATGGACCAATAAGAGTTACGTTTGCAGTGCTCCTTGGGATTTTTCAGTGATTCGACTTCCTAAGAGCACAAGTTGATTTATTTACCTTACAAACCATTCTTTAGATGGTTTTGTCCAACTGCTTCCTCCATTTAGGCTTTACTGTTGGTCTAATTCTATCAGGATTTCCCTGAGCTATCCTTGAAAGAGCCCCACTCTTGCTGCTTTGAGTTTTCAGAAGAAAAATTAAGCCATCAGTTGCACTGATTTACCTGTAACCATCAGTATAAGTACTAAAAGAAGGAGTGTTGGCAGTTTGTCTGCTATGGACCACATGGGTGTGTTTTAATACAGTACACACACAGAAAGACATCAGCGTCATTTTAGAGAAACAATTGCTGCTGCCCATGAAAGGGTTATGTGGTCATTTACAGATTATCTAAAGACAATCATTCTACATGGAGAAAGATTTATCAAAACAAAAAGCTTCCCATCTTTTAAGAAATGGAAAACCCACCAAATTCACCATAATTAGGTCTGGCCTAATTAATTTAGGTCTGGCCACCTTGCAGTTACCAAGGCAATCATTAACTCCTCTGTATACAAAAGCCACCTGTCCAACAGCTGAAGTTTGGTCAAACTTCAAACACAGCAGCAAATCTAAGACAGCATTAATGTGTTGGTCTGGCCTAGTCGAAGCCCAGACCTCAACTTGATTGAAATGCTGTGATGGGACCTTCAAAGAAGTGCAGGAAAGTAAAAAAATAAAAATAAAAAATCCTGCTGAAAGCTTTTCCTGTGGATGTGGCTCTATCAGCTGATGGATTCTGTGGTGAACTAAGTGTTTCACTTTTTTTATTGTTTTTTTATTTTTATTTTTTATTTTGAGCCACTTTTCGACCAACTGAAGACCAAACTATACTTACCAAGTATTCTTTGTCTAATTTCTAGCTTGAAAATCTTAGTACACTTACAAGTAACTTTTCAGCAAGATATAAGAGCTTCTTTTAAGTCAGTAATTCCTTAATATACATGAAAAAGAATTGGTTCCACTGGCATTTTTTCCAATCTTGTTATAAATTGAATAATCTGCCAGTGGAACTAGTACTCTTTCATCAAAATAAGTTCCTATATCTTGGTAAAAAGTTACTTGTGGGTTAGTTTTGTCTTATTTCAAGTGTATTAGGATATTTGCACAAGAAACTAGATCAAACAATTCTTTGTAAGAAGAAGAGTGTTTGCACTCAAGAGATAAAACCTTGGAACATGTAGAAGTTGTACCTCTGAAGACCAAAAGCTGATCATTAAGTCAGGTTCAGTGGGAACTCAACAGACTCTATGTGAAGTTTTTTTTCTTTGTGTTTTTATAAACTACAACTCATGAAAAAAAGAACAAAAACGCAGTGAGAAGGATTCTCCTGAAGGCACCCGTCGACCCTGTTTCTCTTTATAGCTGATTCACTTATAGAAAAGTGCAAACAGAAGTGTCAGAACTTGCATATTATCAGAAGTCGGATCCAACATCCAGCTCCAGAGTCCGATGAGACGTTGTCACTGAAACGGCAGAGGCACCAGCACCTCCACATAGCTGACAGGTAGAAGCCCGGATCGCTCCCCGAGCATTCCCTGGTACCAGTCGCCGTCAACCTGGCCGGTGAGGATGATGACCTCTCCCTCGCTGAAGTCCAGCTCGTCGTCGCGTTTTGATGTGAAGGAGTAAATCGCCCGGCAACACGGCTGATTCAGGAGCAGCTTACAGTCAGCTGAGAGGAAATCAGAGGGACAAAAGAGAGGAAATGCAGTTAAACCTCCAGCTAAACTTCAGACGTTTTGATCGCTGGTGCTGGACTGAAACTTCTCAGACAAAAAAAAAAGACCAGTGGAAGTTTCCCCAGTGGAATCTCACTGGGGAAACTGGTCTCTGCTAAAACAGCCAGAAGATGTTTTCTCACCAAAGTTGGAGACAGAGCTGTCTGAGGTGGATGTTATCACCGAGCTCTCTTCTCCTGAGTCCAGATTAGATGAAAACAAAAATAAGTTTTACAAGACATTCGCAGATCAGCCTTAAAGGGCGTATCATGTGTTTTCCAGGCACAGAGTGCTACAAAACTGCTACCTTCAGTTGTTATTCATGCCACACCACTGTTTTTTTATTTTTTTAAATTATTTGTGGCAAAACATTTAACTGCTGCTGCGCCAGTTACCCAACAGGTTGTTGCTAGGAAACCAAAGAATGAGAGAGTTGCTAGGTAACCAAAGAATGTGTGAGTTGCTAGGTAACCAAAGAGTGCTTTGTAATTCCCCCAGAATTTTGTGCCATTCTTGATCAAATAGCTCAGTGACATTATTGACTATCTTCTGTGAGATGATGTTGTTCTAGAACCTGAACCAGAACCTGAATAATTGATGTTTTATTTTTATTCAGGTTCAAAAGGTTGACCTCTAAACACCTTTAAAAAGGTTCAACGTGGAGGGAGAATCTGGAACAGACCTGAGGTCCGAGGAGCTGCAGCTGGCAGCTGGGGGTAAAGCCCAACAGTACTGCTGGGGTCGGCTCCGACGGGAATCTTTTCGGATCTGAACTGGCGCGCTGGTTTGTTACTGGCAGCAGTTAACCTGATGTAAGGCAGAGGTCAAAGGTTATGTGGAGACAGATTTCACACTTTAATTCTGATGGTTCTGATAATCAAACATGGAAGAGGATATTAATAAACATTTGGTTTTGTCTCACTAAGATAGATGACACTTTCTGAGCCATCTGAGAGAAAGTTTGTAGTAGTTTATTTTTTACATGTTTGACCAAAGTAGTCAACTTGTTGTTTTTGTCTGTTTCAGTTTATTTTATTATTTATTTTACTTACAAGTGTGTTGTAATTCAGTACATTTATGTCAGTGGTTTTTTTTTGTTTTGTTTTTGTTTTTTTAAAGAAATGTCTGAAGTCACTGTTTTTCTGAATCACATCGGTATCAGCGGATACTTCAGATATCGGTATTGCAAGTGAAAAATGTGGATCCGTGCAGCCAAGCTCACCTGGCCTGCAGGTCGCGCTGCAGGTCCAGCAGGATGTGTTGGGCGTTGCGGTGGAAGTCGAGCAGAGCGGCGATCAGAGCAGCCAGCGGGCCGATCAGATCCACCTGCAGGAGAAACACCAGAGCGGATCGGTAGCACAGCTTTCTGACTCCATGCATGAATCACGTCCAACTCATCATTTCTAAGGATTTTCTCCTTTAAGTCATCTGTGCTAATCAGACAGACAAACGGCTTTTTCCCCCTAGTTTGATGTGGACATTTGGGACATGTGACATTATTGGACAATACTGGAGCACAATAACTCCAGTAACTGGAGTAATTATTGGAGCACATGTGAAGAAATGCAACTAATGATTATTTTATTTATTTCAATTAATTTTAAATCACTAGAATCTAACTGGAATATATGCAACTCTCTCTGACACTGAGGGCAGCACAATCCACTGACTGATGAAAAGGAAACAAAACAAAAGAAAATCCTTTTGTCTTAAGGCATTTCTTTTTAGCCAAAATTTTGGTTCACTTTCTTAGATATTTGTTTTAATCTCTTATTGATTAATTTATTTAGTTATTTTATTTAGTTAATTTAATTTGCTTGTTTTTTTGTTTTGTTCTCCTTTGAGATCTAAAGATATAAATGCCATTATAAATAAAACAAATTATAACTATAATTATTATTATTTATATTATTCTAACTAATCCTTCTGCATGATCTTTTTTGTCTAAATTGAATTGACTAAGATTTTAAGAGCTAATATTATGGTTAAAATTGGTGAAAATAAATTTTTATGAAGGATTGAAGAGTTTCAAATTCATCCTCAATAAAAACGTTTTATTTAATTTTGAAAATTAGAGAAGAATCAAAATGGCAGGATATTTTGGGGGTTAAAGTGCAGGGAAGTGTATTTTCTGTCTTTCTGGAAACCAGGTCATGAAGATTTTTGTTCTGTCAATTAGTCTCAAACTTTCTCTAGACTTGTCTTACGGTTTCCTACAGTACAGGTTGAACAACATTAAACAGAAATCGTAAAAGAATAAACATCTGGTTTCCAACTCACTTCACTGTCTAGCAGGACGAACATGCTCCTCTCTGCCAACTCTTTGTACGTCATAAACTTATCCCACGCCAGCCGAACACTTTCCGTTGACACTTTTCCTCTTCGTCTCTTCTTATAGTCAAAATCGAGCCGTTGGCCGTTCACCTTCTTTAGCTGGTACTGAGGAACCAATCAAACAAACTTCAGACCTCCTGCTGGTCTAGATTCTAGCACCAATAACAAATGAGCTCATATAATTCAGTTCGAATAAAGATTTAAGGTGGGATTTAATGGCGGCTCACCTTGATCTGCTTCATGTCTGACTGCTGCAGCCCCTGCAGAGGGTCGATGAACGTCCGCTTGATGCCGTCGTCCAGAACATCTTTGGCCTCGCCGACCTTCTGCAGAGCTCCGCCCACATCCATCAGAGCGCCGCCTGATCAGGAGGCGAGGAAGAGGACGACCGCAGAAAAACACCAGGAGAGTCAGGACTAACAGCGTTCAAACACAACAAATATGCAGGTGCCTCATTCGCAGAGTTTGGTAGTAACATTAACCTGTACAACTTTTTTTTTTTAATTTACTTTTAGGAATATTTATACTTTGCTGTGCTTTTTATCTTTACTTCAGTAATTTTATTATGAAGTATTTCTACTCTTACTTGAGTAAAATTTCTCAATTTTTTACCAACTGAATAAAAAAAACACACCTGCAGTTTTAGTTAAAGTTTCATTTTCGGTTTTTGTATTAAAAGAAACTGATTTGGAAACATTTATTCATAAAAGTAACGAAAAATAACAAAATCAGAAAATGTCATTTTGGTCCTTAAAATGCCAAAATTTTCACTTAATTATGTTTTGGTCTGTCTGATTATGTAATTTTGAAATATGAAGTGATTGATAATTTGATCAATTACTTAGTACTTGAGTAGACTTTTTACCAAATACTTTTTTACTCTTACTTGAGTAATTTTTTGTAAATTTCTTGGATGGCTACCTTTTACTTTTATTTACTCTTACTCGAGTAAATGTTTTAGCTACTCTACCCACCTAATTTGTTTAAATTTATTTTAATTTGTGTGTACCAAAGTCAGAAGCAGATCCGAGCTCCTGGCCATAGAGCAACATGCACTTCCCCAGCATTCCCTCCGTCTGCGGGTATCCCAGCGTCTGCGCCTGTCCTCGGATCCTGGACACTGTGCTGAGCATGCTCAGTTTAGCTCTGTAGGCTGCAGACACAAAAACACATTTCAATTTACATTTTTTATTCATTTTAATTTGTCTCATCAATTTCATTTCTGAACACAAAACTTTAAAGAAAAAGAAGTTTTGCCACTGAGGACAAGGGGTGGGCCAAATGTCATGCCATGTAGTTACATTTCTCCATTAAATTCCTCCATATTCCTTCAAATCTGAAGTATAATTAATAATATTCTGATCTATGGAAAAACATCCATATTTCTTCTATCCTTCAATAATATTTTTTCTCTCACATTTTTGGTGCTAATTTGGAGATTTTCTGCTTTGCATGCATACAGACCTGGACCGAAATCATTATTCAGCTTGGCTTTCATAATAAAATTATGAAATCTATCCCTCATGTCGACACCCCACAAGCTTCCAAATATTTATTGTTTTCAGCTAATTTCGGTCAGAATCTGTAATAAGCAGAACTTTGTCTTTTTAATTAGGGACGCACAACATTTATGCATTAACATTGGTATTTACTGATGATGTGTTGGACAGTGTAGGAGAAGCAAAGGGAGTTTTTTCTCTGCTTTGAAAGGATAGAAAAATATATAAAATATCAGTAAGTATCACTAATTAGTCAATAATATAAATATAAAATACTGATATTGGCTAAGATTTTTCATATTGGTGCATCTCTATTATTCATTGTAATTATTTAAACGTGTTACAGGTTCTGTTTTGGTTCAGATGTTGGTTGGACTGTGAGTTTGGGTGTTAAATCATCTGGTACCTGGGTTTGGCTGGAGTAGCTCTGTGGTTCTGGACATCAGCTCACCCAGAAGAACGTTCATCACTGCAACAGTCTAATGAAAAACACACAGAGGGAAGAAGTTCAATCGGTTTTTGATCAATCTCTGCAAAAACACAAAATTACACCAAGTATTTTTGGTCTAGTTTCCATTGAAAATATCTTGGTAAACTTGAAATAAGAAAAAAAATAACTTTAGAAAGATATGAGCTTGTTTTAGATCAATAAGTCCTTAATATTGATTTTAATAAAGGTACTAGTTCCACTGGCAGATTTATTCACTTAAATATGGGAAAAATGTCCCCCAGTGGACCCAGTACTTTTTAATCAATATTAAGAAATTACTGCCATAAAAAAAGCTCTTATATCTCGCTGAAAAGTTACTTGAAAGCTAGTTTTGTATTATTTAATGTATACTAAGATATTTACACTAGAAGCTGCACAAAGAATAAGATTGGTAAAATGTGTGTTTTTATAGTGAAGGCTTTCAGGGCTAATGGTTCATGTAACTGTCGTGAAAAAAAAAACTATTTCCAAGCTCTGTTCAGGTAAAATCACTCAATCAGATTTATTCATAAATTGTGCACAACTCAGAGACGATCAATAATCAAGCCAGTCTGGATGCAAAGCTCTACCAGTCAGAGACAACACATGAGTTTATGCAAGGATGGCAGCTGTGGAAAACAAACTTCCAACCTTGTACATGTAACCCAAATAGTTATTTTGGTGAGAGTTCACAAGCATTTCATATAACATGACTAGCAGATGTGACCTTATTGTAATCTTTCCACCACAGTAACATGACCATGTAAATATACTTTACTGCTGTTCTTTTGTTTGCTTTTAAAGAAATTTATTTTCTTTGTATATATTTTCTGTTTATTATTTTATTATAATTTGCTCAATAAAGACAAACTCAAACATTCACCTTCTCCATCTTCAGGAAATCTTCATCCAGTTTGGTTCCCTCAGCTCCCAGCAGGCGCTCGTTCAAAAGCTGCCAACAGAAATCCGGTTAAAACACGTCAGAGCTCCAGAAAACCAGACAGAATTTAGTTTTTTACTTTCAAAAACTAAATTCCTGAAAGTTTCAGGCTCTGAAAGTGCCGAAAGATGAAAAATCTTCTCAAATTTAGATTGATAACTGCTCTAGCTTGACACAAACTGTCTGAACTACCTCATTGTAAAGCACTTGATCGCTCAGCTTTGAACTGATCCAGATAAACTAGAATTACAGTTTGATGAAGCCAACAGAACCACATTCCTTCAACTCGGGCTACACCAACTGCAGTTTTCTTGTCGAGCTCCGATTAACGATCTTTAAAAAGGCTGACTGGTTAATTCCAATTTTGGTCAATTCCAATTGTTTTGTCTGAAATGTTGTTAAGTATAACAAGAAAGTCACTGAGTTGGTAACAGTGGGGGTGACCGTAGTTAACTGCAAACGTGCAGACATGACCTGGTGGGACGGTCTGTCAGTCAAAGGGTTATTTAGGACAAAACCCTAACCGTAGACCTTTGGTGAGGTAGAAAAGATCGACGTCACATGCAAGTATCACCGATCTTCCAAAATTAAGTAAATCTGCGCCAATACATTGCCTGGCCAATAAATCGCTGCACCCCAACCCTCAACACCTCAGCTACATCAAGAAAATTTGTCCACAAAGGTTATGGACAGAAAAAGAACAAGCATGACTTACTTATTTGAAGCACTGAAGGATAAATTTAAAAAAGGAGAGGAAGAAGTATAAACAGAGCGCCCATTAAAGTGTTTATCTCAGACTTTTATTCACATTTTTTGTTAGAATTTGGAAAACTTTTAAGTTTTTAATGTCTTATCTATCTAAGGAGAAAATCTGCAACTTACAAGAGCCTCTGTGACTTTGAAGATCAGGAAAATTTTGTTTACTTATAGTCAGATTGGGATATTTTAGTGACAAAGTTCAGAGGAAAAGTTTGTATGGCCTGGTTAAATCAAAATCAGAACTTTAAAATAATCTTTCCCTCCACCTTTTGGAGCGAATTAACGCATAATCTCCTTCTGATAATTAATGTTTAACCGATAATTACAACCCTAATAAAGTGCAAAGTGCACCTGCATCATACTCTGATTTTCCGTGAATAAAAATCTTAATAAACATAAACAAGGCGGACCCTCAATCCTGCAGCTTTCCTAGGGAGAAGCTTTTCAGATGGATCGGTACCAGGCCCTGTGTCGCAGTGGAGCCTCGAAACACGACGGCCCACATCCTGAATCCCCACTCGTTTTAACCCGGTTCTATTCGGCTCGGTTCGGCTCTTACCTGGCTGGCTTTGTGGAACTGTTTCTTCATTCCGGAGACGGACATCTTGACGGCTCCAAGCGGCGGACCTGCTGCTGCGAGCGCCGGGGTCCGGACAGCCTTCAGCCCGTCTGCGATGCTGTATGCCCCCACAGGGAGTTTCTGCAGGGACCTGCCCACACCTCCGCAGCCACAACCAGGCCAGGACCGGAAATTTGGACCGGAAACAACTCCGTTTAACACTTCCTACCACGAAGAAGAGCACAGAAAAAGTTCTGCAGCCTGTAACAGTGTATTTAATTTCATTTTGTCTGCTGTGGTCTGAGATTTGCCAGATGTCTCATATTTATTATTTTTTCTGTGTCAAATCTGGTTATTTGCTTTTCATTTAAAGCTAGCCAATCTTTCCAATAATTTATCTTGTTGAGCTTCTATTAAACTTCAATTATTTCATAAATTAGCTTAAAACAACTACATAATTTATGTATTTTATAAAGCACAGTAGGTGTGATTAGTCTGATATTCAGTTTGCTGTCCTTGTGAGTGAAAAATAGATAATAACATATAATATAATAAAATGATATAAAATAACCAATGAGATAGTAGGATTCAAAACAATAATAATAGTAATAATAATAATAATAATAATAATATTTTTTAAAAAATACAACTTTTTCTCACTTCAATTTTTTTTGTCTTTCAGTCCAAATAAAGCAAAAAACTGTAGTGAGTTAGATATTACACACTAATATTACACTTCTTACAATAACATAGAATTACTTTTATACCCTAAATTATGTTCTTATTTTTTATTATGGTATTTATGTTATGTTGCTTTTAATTTGTTTATCAGAGGTATGTCAATAAAGTTTGAATTGCTTTTTATTGAAATATTGTCTAGCTTAATCTTTTTTCTGCCTAATTAATATGCGTAATATTAGTTTTTTAATAGAAGTTTTCATTTTGTTTTATCTTTAGGTTTTATTTGTATTTTTTTTTTATTGTCTGTTGTTTTGACCAAAGTTACTACTAGGAACTTAGATATTCTTTTTGGTAAGTCAATGTATATTTTTTGTTGAAGTTATTAGTATAATTACAAAACAAACTGTAAAATATGGGATGTAACACATGGACATTTCCATCCACACCAGTTGTGGTTAATAGTTTTATTGATTTGTTTATTATATTTTATTTAATTAATTTTATTTTTCTGCTAAACCAGATGTTTTCCTAATTCTTAGTTGACCCACATCTTGGTTAAAACCTCATTTCCCATCAGTCATAGCACCTGCGTTGCGTCACATGACTCTTCTCTTGTCAACATGGCTGCTGCGTTAAGCGGTGAAGATTTCACCAACTTGCAGCTCCTTCTAAAGGTAATGAACGTTGTTTTTGATTGTTTTTAATTGAGACTTGATGTAAAACGTGTAATTGTCTTCTGAGTGTTCTAGAAAACCTGGTTAAAATAGGAATGTCGGTTATCTGCTTACTTTAATCTGCTCTAAGCACTTTATCTGCGGTTTTTTGTATTGAAAACAAGACTTGTTTTTAAGAGGAGGGTTATTTCACAAAACCAGGACAGCTGATTAACCCTGGAGTTTCCGCTTGAATTAAACCTCGACTCGGTTTCATAAACGCAGTAGCTCATAAGTTACCATGGAGATTTATCTTCTTCAGTTAGCCTGCTAGCTGAAGAGGCTAGCTGAAACCTGGAGCTTCATTTGTTCAGTCAGATCGATCATATTTAAAACATATTCTTATTTTATATAAAAAAAATACCTTCTGCCTCTATCAAGAGGGCCGTTTTTAACAAGATGCATTTTAAGCTCTTTTAGAAGTTACCTTGCCTTTGGATTTCCGTTAAGCTCCATTTGCGCTAACAGTTAAACAGGAAGTTGTCCCTTCAACATAAAAGCCTGGCAACTCAAACAGGAAGTAAAATATAAGAAAAATTATTTAAGGATGATGTTTTTAACTGATACTGGTTTGGTCTTTCAGAAACAGTAAAGGCCACAACAAACTGATCACCTTATGGCACGCACCTCCTGTATTTATGAATTGTGTTTTTAGTGAAAGAGTCCTTTGAAGGCCATGTTTATTTTCTGATAAATTTTTTTTAGATGGAGCTTGTATGTTTCAGGCTCCATCTAAAGACGCAGTGAGAGATGTCTGTGTTCAGAGCCACAGAGCCCCGAACCGGAGGCTGACAGAAAACACTGCAGCCATCTTCAGCATCCCTGCAGCACAGGCAGCTCAGGTAACACACACACACACACACACACACACCCACGCCTACACACACACACACACACACCCACACACACACACACACACACACACAGTTTACCCAGCTGCACTGTGAGAATTAAAGTTAGCAGTAGCATTAAAAGCATTAATAATGCATTAAACGGCACTATACATTAATAAGGATGGTTGCTTTTAATGTTTTAATTAATTATTAATATGTTAATATGTTACAATTGTACTTAATTACTTTGAGCAATTATTTTTGCTTGAGATTTTTACATCCACATCCATCATCTTTTATGTCATAGTTTGCACACTAATAGGCCATAACAAATGTTAGTGGAGAATAAATTATCCCAGAAATTATTGTATTTAATGATAATCTAATATTTAGTCCATTTTCAATTAGCATAATAATATTAAAGGCAAGTACACCCGCTGAAAGATCAGTGGTAAAGAACATTTAACACTGGAAATTAAAATCATGTAAAATATCCAAAATAAATTCAACAATGTAAACAACAATAGTTAAATTGAATTATGAAATTGTGTTTAAAAAAATTTCATTATTCACTTTCGACAAGGAAAACAGGCAAAAGAGTTAGGCAAAACAAAAAAAGAAAAACGTTTGACACCAACGTGTCAAACTTGGTGTCACTTGTACTTGACACCAAGTCACTTTGTACTTGACTTGGTGTCAAGTACAAAGTACATACGTTTGACACCAAGTACTTTGTACTTGGTGTCAAACATTTTTCAAAATGACGGCTTTTCAGCAATATTAAAGGGGAACATATTGAACACTTTTTGTCCAAATGGAAATTATCAAGCTCATTTTGAGTTGTAGTGACTTTTACTAAACTAGCAGATAATTTTTAACAATCAGAGTCCAGATTTCTCCACTCATAGTGTTGGAGTTCATTCATTTTTGTCTCTGTGCTCCACCAGGTCTGTTAACCAGTTTCAGGACCCGACCAGAACCCCTAAGTGTAAATTACCTTGAGAAATAATGAGGTTTGGTTATATTTAAAAGCAGGCTTTACTGCCGAAAAATGACCAAATGTTACAAGCCATACCTGTCATACAAAAGGAACAGATACAGAGTTTCATTCACCGTCCAGCACTGGGCCACACTTAGCACCTTATGGATGAAACCAAGTGAAGCAAAGACTGTAGCACATGCTTATCTTTTTATTCTGTTCTGCAATCTGTACCTTCCAAGGGTTGTCTAATCAGTTTCAGTCTGTTTATGTATGCCTAGCGACAGTCATACAAAACCTGGTTGTGTAAGCTGTGGTGTGTGCATGTCAGCAGATTAAAAAGTAGGCTAAAAGAGATAGAGAAAAAGATAGAATATACAACAATAGAAAAATTAAAACATAATTTAATTTGGATTTTTAATCTGAATCTGGCCATCCATCTGTCGTTTAGCTGGTCCAGTCCCTCCACACTCTGTCTCACCACGTCCTCTTCCACAACCTGACGTCTCCGGATCAGATCCTTGCAGTATTCCCAGAGTCTTTCCACTCCAATCTGAAGAACCTGATCACTAAGATCCTGCTGGAGAACAGGTCAGACTTACTGAAACTTTAAGAAGGATACAAACTGATTTGATTATTTTCCAGGTCTGATGAGGATGATAAAAAAAATAATTTGATTATTTTTATACTTTCTTTCCATTTCCATGTCCTATTTTCCTAAAACACAAAACTCTGTCTTTTCAGTCCGGCGTGGAGGACAGAAGCTCTCAGCCATCAGGGTGAGTAAACACCATGCTTCTCTTTACCGTCTTTGTGAGGACAAACATTTCAGGAAATGTTCTGGCGCTTGTTTATTTAATTAGAAGCTGCATTGTTACCTCTAAGTTTAAGGTTCAGTAAATGACTGCTTGTGTTCAGAAGTGGGTAGAGTACCCAAAAATTGTGCTCACGTACCAGTAGCACTGCTCAGACATATTTTACGAAAGTAAAAGTAAAAACTAAATGTCCAATAAATTACTCAAGAGTAGAAAAGTATTTGGTAAAATGTCCACTTACGTATTGAATAACTGATCATCAGATGGATCAAAACATAAAGCTGAGTGGAAATTTTGGTATTTTAAATATCAGAATTAAAATATTCATGCAAATTACAGAATTACAAAACAACAAAATGAAACAGAAAAAAAACAAAATAAATATTTTTCAAAATCAGTTTCTTTCAGTGTAAAGTTTTATGAAACTTTTACATAAACTCCATGTATGTGTTTGGTGAATATTTTATTAAAACAAGTTTGTTCTTCATTCAGTGAGAATCCAGATATTTTACTTTAGTAAGAGTAGCAAAACTTTCTAATTAAGTTACTCAAGTAAAAGTAAAAAGTATCAGTCCACAAAATTACTTGAATAAAAAATGTATTTGGTCAAAATGCTACTGATCAAAACAAACATTTAATATTTCAGAAATAATCTGTTGGACCAAAACATAAAGTTATGTGAAAATGTTGAGCTCAAAATGAGAATAATTGATATAAATCAATCAATGTTTTTCAAATCAGTTTCTGTCAATATAAAAGTTATTTTAAAAAGCTGCAGGTGTGTGTCTGTGTCTGGTGAATTTTTTGGTTAAAATATGTTTGTTTTTCATTCAGTGGGTAGAAAATCCAGAAACTTTACTCAAGTAAAAGTAGACCCTTTATAATAAAATCACTCAAATAAAAGTAAAACAAACAGCGTAGCAAAAATACTCATAAAAGTAAATTTTTTCCAAGTCGTTCCTCCAGTAAATGTAACTTGTTGCTACCAAACTCTGCTCGTGTTTGTAGTCTCCCTCCCTCAGCTGAAGGAGCTGGACTGGAGAGTGGACCTGGTGACCGGTTCTGACTCGGTCAGTCGGATGGCGGTGCCGACCTGCCTGGTCCAGCTGAAGGTGAGAACCTGAACGACCCTCTGCAGGGGTTGTGACCTTCCTGATGACACAATAAAATGAATCTCGATATGCAAAACCTTTTCAGATGGAGGATCCGTGTCCGTCAGCAGGCGGGGAGCCAGTTTCCACGGTTACAGTGGAGCTGAGCAGGGAGTCACTGGACACCATACTGGACGGACTGGGACGGATCAGGGACCAGCTGGCTGTGGTGGCAGGGAAGTGAGAACACAGACTCCAGATTTCGTCTATAAATGGTTTACACATTTAAAACGTGGATAAAGTTCTACGTTTTTCATCAAAAACCTGGTGGGGTCTCATTTACCCGGCGATTGAAAAGTTGGAACTTTTTAACACGTGTTGTCCATATGATCATTTTTATACATTTAATATTAATTATTCTACTCAACCCTCATTCATGTACAAAAGTATTGTTTCCATTTCTACTAATGTGAAAATAAACTGGTCAGTCAGATTCTATTCTGTGGTGCATCTTTTCTATTCTTTCCTATTTTAGTATATCTTAATGCAGTTTAGGTCTCACTGAAGTTTCATCACATTTACATATATAGTAATGTAGCGTTAAACCTCCTTGAACTGGTCGCTACATGCATATTTTTGGTCATTTTGCCAAATGATTCTTAGATTAAGATCTTTTAGACAAAACTGGCTACAGGTCTTTCACCATAGTTTCTGCTTAAGGTGGAATGAAGTGTTGCAGCTATATATTATAAATCTATTACCACATATGCTACAGCATTTCAGAGCTCATTTTCATTGTTGCAAGGCTTGAACGACACATTGCAATTTAGGTAACTATTATTTTTTCTTTTTGTTCTCAAAACTGCAGGAAGCTGTTGCTCATTTCAAATACTCAAACTCATTAAAACAAACAAAAAACTGACTGTGTGATGCTCCTCTGTCTAGCAAAGATGCTGCATGTCCAGTTCAAATCTGGTTGAGGCTGCTAGCAGTTTGAGCATCTTACTACAGGAATACAATCACCACTCTGTTTTTAAATCTTTGTTATTTTAATGGATTAACAGAAGAGATTAAAATTGGCAGTAAAAGTATATCTGAAACAAACAAGAATAAAAAAACAAGTCTTTTTTAAACTGGGATTAACAGTGTAACAGATACATCATCATTACTGGTGCTAAAAAAGTCACATAAATGATGTCGTACAGCCAACCTCTGTACTTCATAGTAAATATACAATAAAAACACTATTTTATTTCTCTCTTTGGATTCATAGCTAAAAATGCAGCTTAAAACATAAATCTGAAATTAAAAAGTGAAAGGAGGTTTATCAGTCTGCAGTGAGTTGCCGTCCTACAGCCTTACAAAGTCCTCTGTAGCTGCCCAGTCCTCCGTCATTATTCCATCCACATTTGCAGAAAACAAATGATTTTGCAAAGGAAAAATGGAAAACACACAAAGATGTGTTGATGGAGTCTCTATTAACCCAGCAATACTGGATTATTACAAAACCATCTCTGCAAATGTTCAGAGACGGTTTGAATTTTCTCAATCGTTCCAATATGATGTCCACTTTTTGAGCTTTTAGTTTGTTTTACCTACATATCAGTTAACTTTAGCTACCGAAACTCTTCACAATTTAACCAAAATTGCTTATAACACCTGTAGTGCATTTTCAAGGTTTCAATCAAAATATCTTAGAATTTGGATATTTTACTGTAGTTTAAAAAGTCTTGCTTATCTTGATTATTTTCCTGAAGTTAATGACAAACTCTTCAATATTCCTTTTTTCTATCTTGAGTGTAAAATATTTATTAAAAAATAATATATCTCTTTAAAGAAAATCAGAATCAAATATCTTCTTTCCACTTCCTTCAAAAGTAAAATAAAATAATGTCAAATGTATGTATGTTTAACCTTATTATAACTTTTTGCAAAAGAAAATAAAAACAGATACCAACTCTAGTGTGCTTTGAGACAACATTTCTATTCCAAGTTATATGTTTTTATAAGGATTTTCAAAATTGGATCTTGTATTAGAAATCTTTTCCACTTCAGTGTTTTAATATGATAAAGGTTAGTCTTCTTTGAAACCACTGTTGTAACAATTTCATCCTTCTGGCTATTTTCATTCACATGTGCCATTTAAAAAAAAAATGCTCAAGATTTAAAAGTAAAATGACCTTATATTACGAAGCTCTTGATAAACGTTGCTTCAACATAAAAGCGCAATCTTTATGCAAATATTTTAAAAACTCAATTAAGGTTTGAAATTCACTCTTGCTCTCTTAATATTTTGTTTTTATTTCCCCCCCCATTGTTTGTTTTGTATTTTAATAGACCGCTATTATTTAGGTCATTTTCTTTTTTGTGGAGAATGCCTAATCTTTAATCAAGATAAAAACAAACAGGCGAAGGTATAGCTCCCCCCGTTGGACGAAATACGTACAGCACCTGGTATTTCCATCCGGGTTCCCGTACAGTGCGTGGTGCGCGCTCCCGCTGAAGACCCTGTTGTGGCGGGAAAATTGATAGAGTTGAAGTTAGGTACGTTGCTGACCTAGTTTATGTTAGTTCGTTTTGTTTTATCATAAACATCAATCTCAAGAGATTATAAAGACCTATCTAATTTAATTTTATAATTCAGCTCGTTAGTAAACGCTTAATTCGACATTAGGCTATTTTTTGTTGACGCTTAGCATTAGCATTTTTTCTTTAACGTTTCGTTTTCTTTTTTTTTTTAACAGTCAGAGGTTTTCAAAAATGGCAGCAAGAAAACAAATGAAGAAAAAGCTACTAGAAGAGAAAACAGAGAAAAATGTTTATGATTTTCCCGTAGGAGACGATAAAAAGGAGCTCAGCGGCTCGGAGGATGACATCAGGGAAGGTAAGGGAGCTGATTTCTGAAGATGGCGTCTTTTTTCACAGCTCTGAAAATTTACCAGTGCGTAAGATCAGAATGGAGAAAAATTAAGCCTTTCAAGCATACGTTTTTTAAACTTTTTTTTGATCCAAGACGAAACGCCAATTGTGGACAAGCTGTCAAAGAAAAGGCCTGCACCGGATTTTGATGAGGAGGGAACAGCTTGTGCCGTGGGGTATATATCCATCCATCCATCCATCCATTTTCTGTTGACCTTTGTCCCTAGTGGGGTCGGGAGGTTGGGGTATAAATCTCTTACATTATTCCTCTTTGCATATAAACTTTAGGTATTTAAAAAATATTGGAATCACATTTTATTTCTTTAAAACCAGTGTGAAGTATCAATAAATGATTACATAGATTCTCATAACAGCAAATATTTCATATTATTAGTGTCTGAAAATGAAAAAAAAAAACTAATTAGGTTCAGTTCTAATTATGAATAGTTGTACATGCTGAGTGTTTTCACTGGTTTATTTGACTTCCCCCTCTCCTTTTTACTTGTTTAGAAATGAAGTCCAGTCTATGTTGGAGAAATTTGGAGGTAAGCAGTTGGGTTTTTGGTTATTTGTTGTTTACATTGATTAGAAGTATTTTGCTTAAAAAATACTCAGGTTCATTTTCTTAAATGGGTCACAGAGAACAAACAACTGAGACTGTGTTGTAAAATCTTATATTTTTGCCCTTGTGTTACTTCATCATGTGTCTTTCTTTTTGTCTTAATCAATTTTAACTTCTGTTGTAGAATGGAGCTGCAGCTTTGTTAGTGCATTTTGGCTTGGGGGTAGATAGAAACACTTTGTGTCTGAATAAAAATCCTTCTCTGTCTTTTTCTTTACTTGTAGCTGATATCAGTAAAGTGATGCAGGCCAAGAAGAAACGCCTGGAGTGTCTGACAAAAAACTACATGAAGGGAAGCCAGCACAAGCTGGAGCAGCTGTGGACCAACTACCATGGACAGAGGTTCTTCTTTCTGTAACTTTAAAAACTGCTGAAGCACCAACTGCTTCCCACTGAGTAGTTCTCCAGACCTCCTGATAGACCTTTAAAAGATGTTCTTTTTTCTGTTAGATGATCTTACAATGATTTAATAACATTCAGCTCCAGGCTCTGATGTGTCTTTTTTTTCCATTTTGGATTCATACTTTGAGATTAGAATTATTCTTGGCCCAAATAATTCATATATCAGCAACTGTAGAAGAAAATATTCATTGGAAACTAACCAGCTTCAAGAAGTTTTATGAAAAAACAGCAAAAACACAAAGGGACTTGTAGAAAGACTGGAGAACTGTTCATAGAGGCTGCAAGAAATAGAAAGAAAAGATTAACTGAATCAGGAATTTACTTTACACCTAAACTATAAATATGTTAAAGTAGTGAAAACATGAATTTATATTAAAGTTAGAATAACTGGTGTGCTTTTTTCCAGATCTGTTTGTGTATTTGGGGTGCAACTAACGAATATTTTACTAATCAATTATTCTGTTGATTAATCAGATGAAAAATCATGAGCACCTTTTGCAGATTTGTCATTAAGCTACTTAAGCTTTTTTCAGATATTAAGAACACATCAAAAGATTAAAATAAATTAGTTTTTTTTTTCTTAAAGAAGCAAATCAATATTTTATTAACTAAAATACAGTAATGTATCATTTGTTCATTCATTTAGTTTATGTTTGATCACTTGTAGCAAAGGATTAATCTGCAACTAAAAAAATGCTCCTAACATCAAAATCTGAAAATCTGCTCTTTCTGCTTGTCATAATATCAATTCAGTGTGGGGCTGATCTATTGATTACATTTTGGATCAATTGATTATTAATTGGATATCAAAAAGAAAATATTTTGTACAGTTTCTGGCTTAATTACTTCTCTGAGTATGTTGTCCTTTCTGCAGATTGCCTTTTAAGTCTCAATTCTCCAGTTAACGATTAATCAAATACTAAATTAGTTGATGATTATTTTAATAATCGATTAATCTGATTAATTGTTTCAGCCCTAGTTAGTATTGATGAGTTGATGTGGATCAGGTGACTAGTAGTTACCGCTCTGAATATGTTTTTTTTTTCAGAGAATTATCTTTTTGAGTCTTTATGCGCCAATTAACAATTAATTGATCACTAAATTAGTTAACAGTTGTTTTAATAATTGATTAATCATAATTAATTGTTTCAAGCCAACCTTATATGCTCTTATTATATTGTATTTGTGTAAAGGAAGAAGATGACCCAGCAGTACCATCAGCAGGTTTCTTCTGCGCTGCAGCAGTGGGAGATTGAAGCTCAGCGAGCCGAGGAGCAGGAGGAGAAGCTCAATGTCAGTTTATCCGCGTCATCTACATTATGCTGCACTACAGACTGCAAAAACACCATGTGACCAGTGTTTGCATTTACTTTTTTCATTGCAAGAAGGATGGTATGATGGTTGTTTTCTGGTAGCTTTCTTGATCTATGAGCATTTTGTGTTTACTGGCTGCACAGAGATTTAAAAAAAAATCCCAGATACCATTCACAGCAAATACCAAACATGGTTTAATTCAACAAAAACACGATGTTGATGGTTATTCTTTGTCCTTTGTGTTCCCAGAATTTGTTTCGGCAGCAGCTGAAAGTCCTGCAGCAGGCTCGAGTCGTGCAGAACCAGAAGCTGAAAGCCGTCAGAGAGATGTATGAGCAGTTCATGAAGGTGAGCCAATTTACTGAGTAATTCCCAACTCAATGGTGTCATCTTTCTTGCTACATCTGACTGGATTTTAACATTCTTTTGAATTATTACATTAAAAACCCTTTAACTGTGCCGTCTTTGAGAGAGGTCAGCTCAAAAACGACTAGGACTATGATTTAGTTATTAAGCAATTGTGACAATTAAACACATAAACATTTGGCATGTTTTGCATTTTTCTGTGCAATATTAGAAATACATTAAAAGATTCAAACAATTAATTCAATTAATTTTTTTAATAAGCAATTTTGTTGCCTAAAGTACAATAACTCAGCATTTGTTTAGTGAACATTTTATTTTTGTAGCGTCTGCAGCTAAAATATACTTATAACATCGAAATGTGAAAAGCTCAAGTCTTTCTGCTAGACTTAAGTTCAATGCAGTGTACAGCTGATTTTTTAAAATTATTTTTCAAAATAACCAATCAGTCATTGAATAGAAAAAGGTGCTTAATAGGAGATTTTTTTAACTGAATGAATGAATTCGAACTGTGTACTAAGTTACTTGATGATTACTTCAATAATCATCATAATTTGTTAATTTGCTTGTTTCAGCCTAATAAAATATTATACCTCAAATTAATTCAATGTATTTCAGGAAGTACCAGGTAAGTGTGGTGGTGGAGTATTTCACATGGTCCCCAGAAGACAAAAACAGTCAGAAATAACAACTTAAATTACTGTAATTCAATATGTAGCAGGCTGTTGACTTATGGCTGGGAGTTTTAACACATTGTCATTATGTGACAGAATTGAACCTGCAGTTGAGAAAAAGAAAATATTCTGTGACTTATTGAGAAAATATTAGGATTTTAGTCGTGACATCATGTTTAAGTTAAACAATAACCTGAAGTTTTTGCTGTTTGCCTCCAGAACATGGAGGACATGGAGAAAAACCACGAGATGTTCCTGCAAGGAACGCAGCAGGAACTGAGGAAGGAGATGGCCACCCTGCAGAAGAAGATTCTCATGGACACGGTGAGATTTAGGCTGCATTCATTCCCAGTATGTTTTAATCAAACTTCAGTTTGTTTGTCTAGAAAGTCGAGTTTGTTGTGTGGAGGTGTGAATACGCAACCAAACTCTGATGCGGTCTAAAAAAAAGGAATCCCGGTCCGTCTACAAACCTCGATTTCGGTTCAGTTGAAGTGAACTCTGGTGCGGTTTGAATGCCTATGTGTACGCTAAGCAGACCAGAAATCGCTCCAAAAGCAGGAATCAGGCTTTAGCACAGAGCATTTTGGGTAAATATAACCAAAACCAATGCAAGAGTCTAGCGGGAGAAATGACTCGTGGATAAATCCTACAGTCACTGAAATCTGACACCAATGGACCATTTTTGTTTACATTTCCTGGAGAAGAAAGTTGCGCTCAGTGTGTTTTTCAGAGGTTTTTGTGTCGTTTCTTTCAGTGGTTCTTGGAGCAGCGCCACCACAGGTGAGGAGGGGAACAGATTTTTCAAAGTAAATGTAACAAATGTTGCAACTTTTGTCCCCAATCAGGTGTGACTAACACACTTCAATTTTATGCACAAATATACTGGGCAAAATATTGCAACTTCTGGCACTTGTGACCAGGTCCCAGAACATATTGGATGCATTTCTAAGTTTCTCAGGATTTCTTGGATTGGCCTCAGAAATGGCATATTTGATGTCACTCCAACAGATTTCTATTGGATTAAGATCCAGAGTTTGGACTGACCACTTCTTAACTTTCATCTTGTACGTCTGGAGCCAAGGTGCTGATTACTTACCTGCTTGTTTGGGTTTTCATCAGGTTCAAACTTCAATTTTAAGGTCAGACTCTTTTCGAGCACAAAGCAAAATGGCCGTCTGGTGGACAGTCTGTACCAAAAACATTTGTTGTTAGTGTGGCCTGTTTTATTTTCCTTTTTGTGCATGTTTGGGGTTGTAAATCAAGTAAAATGCTTTGTCCTTTCGGTTCTGATGACATATTGTCATGTGTTTCCACAGCAACAGCAGGAGATGGCCACAGTCCGCAAGTCGCTACAATCCATGCTCTTCTAACATGCCGTTACCATGGCGACTGTTCCAGCATCTGAGTTCGTTGTTCCTTAATGCAGCAACATTTTGGTTACTGAACCACTTCAATGTTTATTTTAATAAATTAAATTTTTTAACAGATGATGCCGTTTGTTTCAGCCCCTCTCACTGTGCTTTGTTTTTATCGCCAGCAGGTGGTGCTGTGTTTATATTTGAAGTCGTTTTGTAAAGATGAGCTCTGTTGAGTGCCTGTTAAATCTAACAATAAAATTTAATGTTTAAGTGTTATTGATGCTTTTGTTTTTAATAGCATTTAACTTGTCACCAGAGTAAAAGAAAAAAAATCTATATTTCTAGTTATTTGAGATCCAGAAGTGTCTGAAAAGTCCCTGCAGGTAGAGGCTCACTCAGGTCGGCCATTTTGTAAGGAACAGCAGTGCCAGTCAGACACAACCTCAGCTTAGTGAACCCACCTATGTGGAATCATATGTGCTGTTCAATATTTTATAGCTTTATCTTTGACATTTTACATTTAAAATGACTTATTTATTGATTTTCTTAACAGTGGAGAAAATGTTAAAATTGACAATTCTTGGAATACTTTCAATTTTGGATAAATGTCTCAGATTATGCATCTGGATGTGACGGTTTCCTTCCATTCTTCCTGCTAAGTTGTTCCATCTCTGTCAGGTTTCATGGGGATCAGCTATGAATAGGTCTGGGCTTTAACTAGGCCACTCCAAAACATGCGCCTTGTAGTCTTTCAACAATTTCTGTGTAGCTTAAACTGGACGCCTTAGGTCGTTGTCCGGTTGGAAGTGAAATATTTACTCCAGTCATGTTACCTTCTGTCTTTACAAGTCATCTAGGGCCTGCTACAGAGAAGAATCTCCACAGAATGATGCTGCCACTACCATGTTTCACAGTGGGTATTGTGTTTGGTGACCTTCGAACATATAGCATCTTTAATGGCCAAAACACATTTAAGATTCTTTTTTAATTTCTTTTGCCAAAAAAAGCCAAATTTTGTTGATCAAAATTGTTTATTTTGAGTCTTATGCTGAATGTTCAGCATATTATTCAGAATTTAAGTTCCACAATTCTTCAACAAACAAAAGCACATTCATGTTTGGTGTAAAAAAAATGGACAAATTAGATAATTTTGTGTAAGCGCTGAAAATTAATCAAGGACATTAAATACAAAAAAAGATAAAAATGCAGTTGCTTTTCATACCAAATGGATGTTTTTTTGTCTTAAACTTGTGAGAAAAAATAATTGGGTCTTTTGTTTCAGTCTGAATTCGGTGAGAACTAATAAATAAATGAATCTAAATTTAATCGAATTTTGTTTTCTTATGTGTCATATTGAAACCGAAAGTCTTTTATTATGAAGGGGAATTTTTCGGTACTTTCTCCCCAGAGTGTTACCGGAAGTAGCTTACCTTATTTTGAAAGGGACTGTTGTGAGACAAGCGGCGGGTCTCTGGCTGTATGTCCGTTAAGAAACCGAAAAGAAGGCAGAAATTGCAGGTAAACTCGCTTTTAAATCTCATCACGTTTCCTGCTCTGGCGAAGGCAGCGAAATTTAATTAATCTCTGACGCTTTAATTGTCTTGTCTTTAAACCGCTTATTAATTAGCTTGTTGCAGCTAACTGAGCTAGCTATCACTGAAACTACTCTCAGTTTAAAATGAATTATTTTCTCTGTTTTTAAAACAAATTTCACTGCAGTATTTGACGTATCAGTTCGGCGGGTATTTCAGGTTTTATACCGGTGGTTCTCTGCTACAGGCGACCTGCTCTTTATCCTCGTCACCATCCCGTTGATATGAGACTGAACCGCAGGTGATCGGTCAGTTTGGAGACAGGTTTGTGTAACGCGATGGCTGAGAGGTTCCCAGCCAGCCCTGGTTCTTCAGAACCGGAAAGTCCCGGAGGTCCGAACCGAGGATTTCTGCTGGACCCCACAGAGGCCCTGCTCAGTGATCTGTCCGTCATTGTCCCAGAAACCCCCAGGTACAGACTCACAGTTGTTTTAGTTTCACTGTCAAACTGCTGCTAATCTCTGGCTGTAGTTGTGGACCTATTTAGACCAGGTTCGGTTCGGTTTGTTGATTCTGGGTTACAAATGTTAGTTTAGTTCAAAGTTTTATCCATTTTGTCAACACACAACTGTCACAAAATATACAAGGTTTACTTGTTTGAGTCCAATCTCTTAAAATTTAAAGATGACACAGTTTTACAGATGGAATATGGAAACTAGACGTGGACGATACGGTCTCAGGATTTTACCGCGATATTTTGTGATACTATTATGATAATAAAAATGATTTAAAAATGCTATTTATTACTTACTTTAACAATATGTCCGACACAAACATATGTGCCCCCAACACAATTATGGTTCTTTAAAACCAATCCCATTTGAAACTGGGTCCTTCAGGAGACCTCTTATTTAAAAAAAAAAAAAAAAAAGTGTGATTTTATATTAACTGCATTTAGTCGTATTTTAAAATTTACTCATATTTGTCATGCTCTTATGGAACAAACAATGGGAAGAGAAAATGGCAAATGTAACTTTTCCAATCATACTGTAAGTATTTTGTTTCTTAAGGTTGATAACTGAAATCCGTCATAACATCGATAAATCAAAATTTTTATCCTAAAAAATAATTCACGATAAATAATAACAATAAATGCTCAAACATGAGCTTTCCTCCATGTTAATCAGTTTTAGACTGCAACCGAAGGCCACATAAATGTCAAGCTCACAGCTATTTGGTTCTGACTTCTTTTTTTCAGTCCACAGCTTGGCAAACGGAGGAGACACCGCCGTACCACGGAGGAGCTTTACAGCCCTGTGAGTCCCGTTCTGGCTGAACATTATTTGCGGGGATATTGTGATAGTCATAAAGGTGACAGAGAACTATTTACTACATCTTTTTAGGTAACTGTATGGCTAACGCAGCAAACATACCTCCACAAACACAAATACTTCTGTTGAAAAACATTCCTTTTGTAATATGTGTCTTTAGGACACCAGTCAATCAATCAATCAATCAATCAATCAATCAATCAAATTTTATTTGTATAGCACATTTCAGCAGCAAGGCATTTCAAAGTGCTCAATATCATAACAAACATAAAAACACAAAGTCTTGTAACATAGAATAAACAATCAAAACATTAATTTAGACGGCTGTCAAATTTATAACTTGTTATCCATTTATCTAAATGTTTTACTTGATGCAGATCCTGATCTTTGACATACTTCCAGTCGTTTGATTTTAGACTCTCTATTGGCTAATTTGGAAATAAGTCATGGAAATAAGTGTGATTTGTATCACTAACCTGCTCACACATTTACAAATGTATTGGTATTTATAAAAAAAATAGTTGAGAAAATAGAAAAACTAACATTCCTGACAATATGGACAATTTTTTTAGGGGGGTTGAGGAGGTTATGCATCATAATTAAAAATTATGCATAAAACAACAATAAATCAAAAGTTTTATTATAACAAATTTATCATGATAAATGATATGATCAACCAATCAAGTTGATTTGTATAGGCCCTTTTCTGTAACAAGGCAGTTCTAAGGGCTTTACATCATAAAAATATCAAAAATATAAAAGTCATAAACTTTGAAACATTACATTTTGCTAAATGCCGTCGTTACACATCAAAATATTGATTTATGTTTCAAAAGCAACTCTAACCAGCTGGGTTTTTAGTTTTGATTTAAAGGAACTCAGTGTTTCAGCTGTTTTGCAGTTTTCTGGAAGTTTATTCCAGATTTGTGGTGCATAGAAGCTGAATGCTGCTTCTCCATGTTTGGTTCTGGTTCTGGAAGACCTGAGAGGTCTGGAAGGTTGCCATGACAACAGCAGATCTTTAACGTGTTGTGGTGCTGATCCGTTCAGTGGTTTATAAACTAACAGTATCTTAAAGTCTATCCTCTGAGCTACAGGGAGTCTGTGGAAGGACTTTAGAACTGGGTGATGTTCTCTAACTTCCTGGTTTTAGTCAGAACTCCAGCAGCAGCGTTCTGTGTCAGCTGATTATTTTTTTAAGCAGACCTGTGAAGAAGAATGATAAATGCTCAGTCAATGTTCTCTCTCTCTGCATAGAGTCCTCCGGTGGCGGCCGGCGGGTCTCCAGGACCAGAGAAGTCCATAGGGGACGGAAAAGGTTTTTCATGTAAATCTAAGCGCCGGCGACTGGTCGACCCAAGCGTCGGCTTCGTTCCAGCGTCATCTCTCAGGAGTTTTCCTCTGGGCAGCTGGCTGGAAGCCCCGTCCTCCTCATCATCTTCCTCCTCCTCGTTTTCCTCCTCCTCCGTTTCCTACCTCACTCCAGAGTCAGTCCTCAGATCAAATCGTATTGACGCGTCAGCTTCGGCGTCTCCCCCTGCAGCAGCATCCTCATCCAGCTCGCTGTCCTTCCTCACCGATGAGGAGAGAAAATGGCTGAACGAAGGACAAGGAGACGCCTCTCTCGGTCAGAACACAGCGGAGCTCAACGATGGGGCTTGAAATAAAACCTCATGTATTCATACCAGATTTTAATCAATTTATTTTTTCTCGCTTTCTTTTCTAAAAAAAAATGACAGAAAATGTTTTAAAAATGGCTTTTATTTCAGCAATCCCTTCCCATGAGGGAGTTTGAGTCTTAAAAAAAAAGACAATTTCTTGAAAGAACAAAAATATTCAAAAAATATTTACATTTAATAGTTCCTAGGGCTGGATAATAGATCTGTTTATTGAATTTTTTGGTTTTTGAAGATTTAATTTTTACAAATCTGGATTTTCTTTCCACTAATGCACTCGTTTAGTTTCCATAGTTCAGCGTCAAACAAGATGGCCGCCCTGTGCTGATATCATTCTGAACTATGAATGATGCATTGGTGGAAAAAAATCCAAATTTTCCAAATATTAAATCTTCAAAAATCCAATAAATCAATAAGGTCGTAGGTCACAGTTTGGACATTAAAGTTGCACCGGAAGCTTCGTAGCGTCATCCGTCTGTCTGTGCTGCAGACCTGGAGGAGCAGATCGTCATCAGCGACGACGAGGAGGCGACGGTTCGCTCATTGCAGATGAAGGCAGATGAGGCGCTGGCGCGGAGCCTGCAGGTGGGACTGCAGACTCACAGCAGCTCACCTGACCAGGTGGAGCCAACTTACTGTTTTGGTTTTGTTTATTTCAGGCTCAGTTCGACCAAGAGGAGTCGCTCAGCAGACATCATCATCACAGCCATCATCATCATCAGCAGAGTAATCAAAGGGTGAGGCGAACAATTTATCAAAATAAAATGTCTGCATATTTAAATCTGATTTATTTATTTAGTGTTGGTTGTAGAGCAGGGGTGTGCAAAGTGTGGACCAGGGACCATTTGTGGCCGTTGGACTGGAGACTTTGTCAACTTTGTGGCATCCAGATCAACTTTTATTTATTTAGAAAGGAAATGACACAAATCCTGATCTTTTAACTGAAAATAAAAATTTGTCTAATTGACTTCAAAAGAATTTGGAAACTAGATGTTTCTTTCAATACAGCAAATGTGCAAAAAAAAACCTTTCTTGAAAAACATACATACGTGGTAAAATAGAAACATTTTCCCCCAGTGTATTATAAGCCTGGTGGGCCACCAGGCTTTTTGTGCCCCCTGCCAGACTAAGTGTTGTTTATTTACTTTAAATATTTCTTTATACACCAGTAACAGTGACAGCAAAGACGGATTAAGCTGGGTTTATATATAACCAAACATCTGTAATCTTTAGCAGACAATTATCTATTTAAAAAGATGATGGCATTTTATTATACAAACACAATTTATAGAAAACTAGTTTTGTTTAGATTGGTGCTGTATTTTCTTTGCTGTTTGTTTATATTTCCATAATTTCTTGTTAACTTTTAACATTTTTCAACAGAAACTGTTTTAAACTACTATATTTTACTGCAGTGATGACCAAAGTGGAGCGTCAGTCGGGTTTATCTTTACAGGAAAAATAAACCCGACTGACGGGTTTATTTTTAATGTTAATGTGACCACTTTCATATCTACTGAACTGTTAATTTTGCTCCATTTGGATCTCTGACAGTCAGCTCCTGCTGTTTGGTTTAACCCGGTTCTGGTGTTGACAGTGTTACTCCTACATGCAGCCCAGCTGGATGTCTCAGGTGTTGGCTGCCGTCTCTCCTCTAGTTGGATTCGAAGATGGTATGATCAGAAAGTTGTTTGACTGACTTCCGCTTTATTTACATCATTAGCTGCGTTTCCACTACAAATGAGTGCAAAACTTGCTTTTGCTTTGTTTCCATTTAATTAGAAATGCAATAAAATAAGTTAATAAGTTTGTTAATGACTTACTGTCATTAACAAACATGCAAGATTTACATCTTAAATGCAAAATGTGTACATTTTTTGTATGGTTTTGTCTTAATTACAGCTCTGAGTGAGTTATTTCAGTAAATTATCTGTTTTAGAGTCTGTACACTTCAGTTAACAATTAAGCACTACATTAGTTTACGACTATTTCAATAATCGTTTAATTTGATAAATTGTTTTAGGACACCAAAACTTTTTTTCATATTACACGTCATAGAGATGATATAAACCAGCATCCGATTTGTGTATTTTTTTAACCAATGCGCCTGGTGTGTTTGCACAGATCTGATTGGTCAGCACAGGTGGCGTGGGCGGGGCCGAAGGAGGAGCAGGTCACCCGACTTCGTAGAAGATCTCCAGGGGAACGACTACGAGGTGAGGAAATGACCCGAACCCAACGTAGTCTCCGAACCTCGGACGGTGTTTTTCTTTCTTTCTGTAAAGTTCTGAAAGGTTTCTCCCAGAGCAGGGAGCCGTGGAAACTAGAGGTGTGCCAATCGATCGGCCACCGATCATAAACGGCCGATTTCCGTGAAAAAAATCTATGATCGCCGATCTCGGTATCTTGTTGCCAATCACCAAAGCAAATCACATTTATCTCACTTCGCAGCCGCAGGTCATCTCCTCTTTCCTTCACTTTGCTCAAGCGCGCAGCAACAAATCCTGTTGTGTGGAACTTTAACGCTCTGAGAGTGAATGGAGACGTTTGTGTGCTGTGGCGCAAAATTACCTCAGGAGTGAAGCGCGTCAAAATGCTTCAACACAACAAATCTAATGACATTTAAAAAAACAAGCACTTGGCGGAGTTTGGCTACATCGAGGCTTAATGCAGGAACAAAAGAACATCCGGAGCGACCAGGTAGCGGGTAAAGCAGCGCACAACTACCAACAGTCACCTGGAAGAGCATCACGGTCAGAAAGCTAAAAAAATGACCAGAAAATAATTTAAGTCTTCGAGCTGGTAGTTTAAGATGTGGGTTCTGCTCTTGCTCTTGGACCACCGCTACATGCGCCGCTCGACCTCCACCAGACAGTGAACTCTCCTACCGAACGTCTGCTTAAAGCTGCAGCATGTAAATAAAAAAAAAATATTTTAGATATTAATTAAAATATGTCTATTATGAATAAATTAGGTGAATTTATTGCCTGATCATTTTTTTTATTTTCTCAGACAATATAGTATCATTTTTACCTGAAGCAAAAAATTAACAGCCATTCCAGGCATCCCTAGTGGAAACACCTGGTTTCCGTGGTAACCGGGGTACGCGGTCTCAGTCTGGATTCCTTTCTTTTCCTCTCAGGCTCTCCTGGAGTTCGAAGAGCAGCAGGGCGCCGTTGTCTCGAAGAAAATGAGTCGCAGGGAAATCCAGAGGTTTCCAACCAAAAACTTCTGCTCTGCGACCAACAGCGGGAACACCCAGTGAGTCCAGAACCCGGTCTGGGCCGACCCGACCCGACCGGAAGATCTGACCCGCCTCTCTGTTTGACCCGTCCGCAGGTGCCAGATATGTTTCTGTGAATACGCTGACAAGGAGAAGCTGAGGATGCTGCCCTGTTTCCATGACTACCATGTTCAATGCATCGACAGGTGGTTAAAGGTACAGGCACAGAGAAAACCAACACCCAAGTTTTTATTGTCAACTTGCTAAATTATCCCCAAACTCTTAAAATATATGATGCGTAACCATTATTTGAGTAATCAATTATTTTATCAATTATTCTGATGATTAATCGCACATTCTCCAGGGTTTTCGTTTAAACACTTGAGCCTTTTTTAATACAATATTATAAATTAGAAAATTGGAATAAACAATTCATTTCCGTTTCGTGAAAAGGAAAACATTTTATTGCTTAAAATGCAGTAATATATTATTCTGTTGATCAATTGCAACTAAAAAAATACTGCTAACATAAACATATGAACATTTCTGCTCGACTTTGCATCAATTAGCTGATTAATAATTGGATTATAAAGGTGTTTAATTGAAGATTTATTTATTTATTTTACAGAATTTGAACCAGGTGAAGCTAAATCAGTGCTAGCTGGAAGAGTTCTTTGTAAAACATATTTACAGACAGAGAAGATTTTTCATCTTAAATGCAAAATGTGTATCTTTTTGTACAGTTTCGGTTTAATTATTTGTCTAAAGATCTGATTCTTTCAGGAGCTGTCCTTCTTTTGAGTCTGGGTATTCCAGTTAACAGCCAGTCCCTATGTTAGTAAACATTATTTAAATAATCGACAAATCATGACTAATCATTTCCGCCGTAATGTTTTCCATTTCCGGTAAAGCCGTTAATCACAAACCAAATTATTCATACAGTAAACTTGCAAAATCCTTTCAATTTTGGATCAACAAAGAATAACAAACAAAATAAAAATAAAACTACTGATTTTATTTTTTTTCTTGTTATTTTCCCACGCAACAAAAAGTTTGGACACCCCTTCTTTAGAGCAGGGATGTCACAAATCTGAATGTTCTTACAGGGCCAGTTGTGCCAGAATATATTGATTAAATCTATTAAACTGTTAAAATATCAATAAATAGCCGTTCCTCCAGAATTTTGTGATTGTTTTAATGTTTTTGGGTTTTTTTGCAATCAAAATTGCAGATTTTGTGGTGCAAATTTAGAAATGTTTGATATATGATGTTAAATGTGTCTGTAATTGATACTCACTGCATCAGTTACAGACTACAGCTAGACATCAAGCTATAGTCTTGAGTTGAAGCAGCAGTCACTTAAACTCAATGTTTTTGACCAATTTTGCAAAAAATTTGCAGTACAATCAGAGAAAATTTGGAGATTTGTTGATTTTGTGTGAATTTTGCAGATTTATGACAAACTGGATGTACTTATTGATGTAATCTGGAGTCTAGAGGGTCACATAAAAGGCTACGGTGGGCCAGATTTGGCCCCTGGGCCTTGAGTTTGACACATGTGCTTTAGATAAACCCTGCTGATTTCCTCAGAGTGAGATGTCTGTCTGTGATGAACATCTCTGTATTAACCTGCCTGTTTCCTCCTGACAGGACAACACCACCTGTCCGATCTGCAGGGCCAACCTGGCTGATGGAACTCTCTAGCGCCCCCTATGCTGTGACCAGAAACTCCTCCCTGTTTTCTAAAGAATAACTGATCGACTTGATTATTTTTAGACTTTTATTTCCTTTGTATTTTTATTTTTTTATATTAAACTCTGCAGGGTCAGTTGAAGCTGCTGCTGTTTGATCTGTTCTGAAATAAAAATGTTTCTATTTTCTTTTTTTTTTTTCTATGTGAGTCTTTGCGGAGCGTCTTCACTCGTCGTAGTAACGCTTCTTCATCACCCGGTACTTCCTCAGGTAGTAGAGCGCCTCCAGCTCCCGCACCACGTACTCCCCCCGGGCAATCATGGCCTTGATCTGCTCTGGGTCTTGGACCGACTTGTTCTTAGTAAACGCCGCTCTCAGACGGTCCCTGAAGTAGTCGCCGCCTTTCGGGTATTCTCGGCCAAGGTAGAGGAGCTGAGGAGGAAGACTGGTGAATTAAATTTAAAGTGGACCCATCACGCAAAATTCAGATTTTGCATGCTTCTGTACTTTCAATCTGGTCTCAACTGCTTCTAAAAACACCCTGCTGTTTTTGGCAATAAGTTAATTGTTTTTGGTGTCTGGAAAATGGGCCATTAAAAAAAACCCTAATAAATCTAGCAACACTAGGAAGCTCTGCTCGTTACCTAGCAACCCTGGCAAAACCCCGCCGGTTACCTAGCAACCGCAGCTGAGTTCCAGCATGTTTGGTCAGCTGGTTTTAGCTGAATGATTGATAATGAGGAACTGAAAACCCACGTTCTTGTAGAGCCGAACCACCTCAGACCGCAGAGGGTTTGCCATCATCCACAGAGCTGCAAAACAAAACAGCATGAATATTTCTGAAGTTTCTGTTGACGAATAAATATTTTTGCATTTCTGCACCATTTTCTCTCCATAGCAGTGAGACAGAATTCGGTTCGGTCGGATTACATATAACAGGATATTTTTGTACCACAGTGAAGGCTGAACTACGGTTTGTTCAGTTGGACTCAGGATAGTTACAAATGACGACTCTCTCCCTTCTGTCTAGTTAAAACCAGCAGATTCTTACCTGTCCAAGTGACCTCCGGACTCTCCGGTGAACCGAAGGCGAACTTTAACCCGGTTAAACCCGGACAATGGTTCGGTTCGGTCTCAGTTTGTGTGGAAAATAAGTGTGGAGTGGACCGCTCAGACAGACTGATTCAAAGTTCAAACTTTTCTCTGTAAACCTGAACCTCAAAAACGAGCCGAACCTGGAACTCCGAGCAAACAACCAAAGAGGCGCGAATATCAAGATGGTGACCTGCTGAAACGGACACAAAAAGGCCGACGACGATAAAACTGGCAGCTGAGAATCAAAGAGTCGCGAAGGTTTGGATGCTAATCCTCCAAACTTTGACCAAAACGAATAAAAATCTAAAGCTAATGAGTTTTTAAGCGTAACTAATTACATTAACTTTGAGTAGTTTTAGTAGTTATACCATACGTTTTTACGGAGCCCCCGAGGCAAATAGCAGCAGGAGTCTTAATCTGCTCCAGTTTTTCTTTTGATGGGTAAAAATATATTGCACTTCTGAAAAAATAATCTCACATGTGACAACAGACACCACTGTAAATCTGATTGGGAAGATCACTATCCTGCTGGCTTGGTGTGTGTGGGGAAGCGGTGAGCGCAGCGGTCAGTCCTTGCAAGTTTGGAGCCTGATAATCAAAATGCAATAAATCGATAATTGTGACAGAACAAAGAAATGGTTTGGAGTTGATTGATACACGGACAGATGAGATTCCCCGAGTTATCAGTGCGGCCCTCTACCACCGTTAGTTTGCCGTGTTTTATAATATATATTATTATTATTATTATTAAGTCTTTGGTGCAAAAAACTGATTGAAAATCGATTTATTTACTGCATGTTTATGTCTGTTAATGTTGAGATGGAGCTTCACATAAAAGCAGCCCTTTAAGCCATTCAGACTACGAACACAGCAGAGACACAATCAAAACTGACAGATGACTGATTACCCTGGGATAGATATTTCACAGAGGTATTAACATTCATGGAAAAACCTCATATAACCTTCTGTTAAGCAGAAAGTATGGCGGCCACCGTACGAAAGGCTTACAGTGTTCAATTATGCCGCATAACTGATCAGTAGTTTTACTAGGGGACGCAAAAGAAAAAAAAAATTCCATGTCCTCTCGGGGGCTCCGTACGTTTTAATTTTACTTGAATAGTATTATGAAGTATGTAGTACACTTATCTTAATCGCATGTTAATAGAAAACCTTCGAACTCTGACCAAAACTGAAATTGAATTGAAATAAAAGCGTTAAATGTACACTTCTGATTCTGAATATCAATAAATACATATGAGATTCTCATTATTGTGGCATTTAACAAATAACATTGGTAATTCTAACTCATCTAAAACAAGAAAAGTTTGCTTTAATTTAACTTCAGAGAGGAAAAAGAGTTGGATGTCTTGATTTGGTGTTTGTAAACTACTAGTTTTAGTTAATTACAAGTGATGCATGACTCTCCAGATTGTTTTTAAATAATAGTCAATTTATTTGAGGTTCATATTAAGAAACTTCTGGACAAATTTAATTTGTAGTGAAAAACATCTCCTCTTTTACAATTCTCTATTTTTCACCCAAGATGTTTCTTGATAAAAACACAAACACAGACGAACCGCTCACAATTTCCTGCATCGACAGACAAAATATTATATATTTAAACAACATAACACGTTGAGTCAAAATGCTGGTTTTGTCGGTCATTTGCTGAATTTCATGCAGACAAATAGAACAGCCAGTTAGGGATGAAGGCACTGCAGCCTGTCAGACGAGACTTGGGGCTAAAGACTCGATGGCAGCGGCTCAGTAGTTCGCTTTGAGCCGGCGGTTTTCCTCCCGCAGCCTCTCGATCTCCTCCACCAGAGACTCGTTGACAGAATATTTCTCGATTAGACCGTGGATCTCCATCTGGAACACAACATGTCAAACAAACGTCACCGGTTTTAGCTAAATAAAAGGACCAAATTGAACATAAATCCTTGAATTAAGTCCTCAGAATGAAAAACAGAAGTTTTTACCAGCTGGATGTAAAACTGTCGGATCATTTCCACCTGCAGGTTGAGGATGTCCTGGTGACAGGCGGTCCTAACGACAAGGGCAAAAAAAAAAAAAAAAAACAACCTTAAATTCAGCATTTTCCAGTTTTCTGTTCAGGTGAGGAAACTTTTCAAAGTGGGGTGCGGGGGCCATTTACGGCCCCTGGACTGATTTATTTGCAGCCCCCCACCAACCACAATTCAAGAATAAATTAGAACAAAAATATGACTTTTAAATGAAAATCTTACAAAAATGTTAGATGCAACACAAAGCAATCAACTTTCCCAAATTTTCTGGTTTCCTTCTGTTGTCATGGCGACGAGGACCACATCTACTCATTGACTTAAACTGTAAAGCAAACCTTGGTGAACCACAGTCTGCTTGGCTAAATAGAGCAGGTGTTTTCAGATGGGAACTGAACTAGATTCAGTTTTTATTGCTGAGAACAGAAAATATTTAAGAATTATTTTATTTTTGGCCTGCTAATAGTTTTGAGTCCAAGTGATAAAACGTTTGAACACCTGAACTCCTCCAGGGTTTCGTGGATCATGTTCTGGATGAAGTGGATCTGCAGGGACGTGAGTGGAGCGGCGCCGTCCTGTCCGACCACGTCTGCGATGTTGTGGGACAGAGACGAGCACGCCGCCGCCATCGCAGCTGAACCTGAAGCTTAACAGGAATCAGAATATTAGAAACCGACCCAGACTGATGCTGTAACCATGGAAACCAAGCTGTACCTGCTGCGGCGGCAGGGGAGTCGTAACTGAGCTGAGACTGAATGCCGTTGGCTCTGTGAAGGCTCGGTTCTGTGGTGAAAAAAGGCGGCGCAGCCTGACTCTGATTGGTCTGCTGGGCTGTGGTGGGCGGAGTCCGAGGGTCCCCCTCCTGGCTGGAGCCGCTGCTCCTCCCAGGCTGAAACAAAAGAGGTCAGAGGTCAAACTTTTGCTTCAGACCAGAGTTTATCAAAGTGTGGGGCCACCAGGGGGCGCCTCAGAAAGTTGGAGAGAAGATGAGAAAAAACATGCAAAAAAAACAACAAAAAATATATATATATATATATATATATATATATATTTTTTTTTTTAATTTATCATAATTTTTGTTTTTCAATAATATTTTTAAAATACAAGTTAAAATTATTATTTCTGATGCTCATTTTCTGATTGGCTGCCAGTTAAATTAATTGATAGTTTTGCTCCTCTAAGAATTGGGAGAATAAAATAAAATCTTATGTGATGAACGTGAAATATTACATGTTTTCTTTAAATCCAAAAGGGGGAAGCATAATAAAGAATTTGGTTATTTGGTAATAAAGTCATAATATATTATTAGTTCATGATAAAATTTTCCGTCACAGAACACACGACCATCTAAATTAATGTAATAATTGTTGAATAATGAAGAAAAACACTTTAAAACTTGATGTTTGTTTACATTTTGTAGCAATTTTGTAATCGCGATACGAGCCCCTGACTAACTATGGTTGTCACCTTCCTGTCAGACGGCTCAATGGCGGCGGCGGCGGCGGCGTTGGTCGGCTCCTCCTCTTTGATCGTCTGCGGGGACTGGAAGACGGACAGCGGGCTGTAGGACCGGCCCCCGGCGGCTCCCCGCTGGGTCCCCAGGGGCGTCCGGCGCTGTGAGCCGCCACCTGAGAGAGGGTCTGGCAGCAGCCAGAGGTCATCGCCATGGCAACAAACACACAGTTAAAATGAGATCAATGATTTTCTTTCTGATTATTAATATATTAAGGGCAGCTTTGTTTACAAACCCTTTATAATCAGGTTTATTTCTGCCTTAGTTCTTCTTTTTAATTTGTATATTTAAAATGTTCAGTTCCAGTGTGGAGAGTTCTTTACCAAATTAAAGTTTATTAGTGTTTGAGAGGGAAAACTTACATTATTCTGCCATTATCATTTGAAAAACATCACAATAATTACTGAGACAATTTATTGTCCAGTAAAATTTGTTTTTGTGACAGAACAACGTACAGCGGTGTGAAAATAACTTTTTTTTTGCTTATTTTTTTACGTTTAAGTGTTTAAAAACTTCAAACCAATTTAAATATTAGTTAAAAGAAACAAAAGTTTGTAATTAAAGGTGTTGATTGTATATATTGTGTTGTCTTTGGCTTGATGTTCTTAAACCCTTAAATGTGACAAATATGCAAAAAATAGAAAATCAAGACATTTTTTTTTTACATCACTGTAGATTTATCGCCATGGCAACAGGCAAACACATGTAGATTAATCTGCTGAAAAGTTGCATCAGAAGAGGATTTCCAGTAAAACTCTGACCTTCTCTGACCGGAGAGAAGATGTCCAGGCTGGCCCGTCCCACCAGCTCCTGACCTTCGCCCTCCAAACCGGTAACTATTGGAAACACAGACCAGGCGTTAATCCAGAACCAGACAATTTATGAGGAGGTGGAAGGAAGTGATCTGTTCTGCAGTACCCTGTGATCTTCCAAAGCCAGCGTCTCCTCCAAACCCCTGAGTCCCCGGGTCTGGACCTGCAGCTGCAGCAGAGAAACCAAATTAAACACGTCTGTCTGCAGCTGGGATGGAGAATAAAATGTAGATTTAAAAGTTAAACAGAGACAGAAAATGTGAGACAGCTTCATAATTATTAGCAGCAGAACAAACCGCTATTGTGCTGTTACGGCCTTAACATATTGATCATGAAAATTGTAACATTTTCCCAAATTTGCAAAACAGAAGTAGTTCAGTAAAGGTTTGAGTCGCCCTGTGCTGGCCGTTCCACAGAAGGCAATCTTATGTACTGATTTCATATTTTCTGTCTTATTGAAGTAAATATAAATTCTTATAAAAATATTCATTTATGAAACTTAGAGTTTTGGACCTTCACGAGCAGGAGAGAAGATGTCCAGACTGTTCCGACCCACGATCCCGAACTTCTCCGCTTGAGGACGTTGCTCTGCCCCCTGCTGGCCTTCACCCTCACGACACATCACCTCCGCGCTGGCGCCCCCTGCTGGACAGAATACTCCAATCACTGCCTGCATTTCCTTCCCAGAAAACAGGATGACACGTTTCACAGAACCAGAACTTTTCAAACAAGTGTTTCGGGAAGCACTTAATTTCTCAAGACTGCCCTCTCTTGAGGCTGCATTAATAGTTTTTATTTTGTGTCCCAACTGCCATTTTTTAAGCATTTTGCTCATTGTTATACTTTTTATTTCTTCGGTTCATTCTTCTGCATGTGTTTGTTATGCAGAACAGGATTCAAGATAAATCCCATTCAACACAAATCTGATGTTCAGGTTGGAAACATCATTTAAAGATTTTTGAGTCTTAACATTTGTTTTTGAAAATGATCAAATTCCTGTGAAAATTATTGGAGTAAAACTTTCATGTTTTTTATTCCTTCAGTTCAGAAATGATTTAACTTTATTCCAATAAGAGATAAAAAACAGGAAACTTTAACACACAGATTGTTTATTTTTCCACTTCGTCCAGATGTGGAAAATGGTCTCCAGTTAAAATTGGATTATTATTTTATGCATTGGATAGAGTTGCTTCCCTCTACATAAAATATTCAGAGTTAATAGTCAAAAATGTGACATGAAAAAAAAAAAAAAAAGCATTGGAAAACGAGTCAGATATATTTAGAAATTGTTACAGTCTGGAAAATCCTGTAATTTAGATATTATTCCATCTATTGTTCTGGAAGCTTGTTTTTCAAACATGGAGACTTTCTGTTTACCAACAAGGAGATGTGATTTGGGAAAGGCAGCGTGTGTTAATCACCCATTTATTTAGACATTAAAGTCGCTGAAAGCACAAACTTATTATACCTGTTTAAAATATATACTGTATTATCAAAACAGAATAATTTTTCCAGTATATTTTTCTAAAACAAATCTGCAGACACGCTCAAAAGAAAACAATCATAATCAAACCTCATTGAATTTGCTTAACAAATTGATTTCTGTACTTTTTTTTTAATTTGAAGAGGGGAAAAACAGTCTTAACTGTTTTAACAGCAATTCTCACTCACATAAAACCCTGAAGTGTTTAGGTCAGACAGTTGTGGGTTACCTGTGCAGGTGACCTGTCTCTGGTGGGCGGGGCCTGCGCTGGGGGCGGGGTCAGGCTGGCTGCCCAGTTTGGAACTGGATCTCTTTGAACTGGAAATCTTGGCAGACCCGAGTTTACTGGACTGAAGCGGGACAGAGAGAAAAATCGGGTCATGAGTGTAAATGTTTTTAAATAAATGTCATCTCAGATTCGTCAACTAGTTGGCCATTAATGAGTTAATTTACTAACTTGGTCAGGTGCCATTTTCTTAAAAACTTGAATTTTCTCTTACAACCCATCCATCCATAACATGAAGGGCCAAATATTTTGTAATAGGCTAAATTAAAAAAAAGAGAAAATATCAATAAATGTAGACATTATTTTGAGTCAGTTGTAATAAATACTGATTACTAACCAGAAGCGTGTTTTTCCTCACTTTATGAAAATTAGACAAATTTATAAAATATAAAAAAACGTGAATCTCTTGGGTTGACAAATAGAAAAATAAAAGAATAATAATATGTGAGACACTTGAAATGGAGATATGTTAATAAATAAATACCGTCTGTAGTTGCTTTTGAAGGAAAGTTAAAACTTTGCTCTATGAAATGCTTTAACTCAGGAAAGTCTTAAAAATCAATCTTGATTATTGGCATCATGTTTTTTTTTGATCATGTTATAATTTTGCTGTGTTATATCCGCCGCTTCTCTCTCATCACGTCCTCCCCATCAGATAATTTTAGGATGCTGTCGCTGCTCCGTTATGAGCCACGATAACATGAAACTTAACTTGTCGAGTGTTTATATTTTAAAACTGAGTCTCATAAAGTGAATTTCTTTCCCGGACTTTGTTTGGACCGATTCTCCTCCGTTCTGGTTTGGTCGTCATCTTTGTTTCCGTATCAAAGGATCTGCTTATTACCTGTGAGCAGCGGCGCCCTCTGCTGGATGGCGGCAAAACTACAACGCTAAATTAAGGCCGAACCAGCATTTTTCATTGGAACCGATTTTAATATAATAAAACATTAATCAACAATTTATTGTAAGTTGATTAATTGTTTGCATCCCTAGTCTGATAATCCAGGTTTTACTCCACCTTGTGTCTGCTGGCGTTACTCTGGAAGCGCAGGCAGGTGACGGAGGTTTTGTGGGCCACCTGTGGTTCTGGTGGGGCTGCTGGAGTTCCTCAGGTCATACTGGTAGATTTTCCCCTGAGTGGACCCGACCACCAGGCCGGTGCCGTCCAGCGTGAAGTCCACCGAGGTCAGAGGGGCGTCCACACGGATCGCCCGCAGGATTCTGCAGGGCGATCAATCCGACACGGGCATGTTCCAGACTTTATTGCGTCGGCGTGAAACATCAGAACTGGACCGATGTCTCAAAGCGAGCAGAACTCACAGCTTGCTGGCCGTGTCGTAGCAGATGATCTTCTTATCGAGGCCGACGCTGACGACGAGCAGGTCGCTGGTCGGGGAGAAAGCCAAACCCGAGCCGGGCGCCTTGTGGGCGCCGTCGAACACTTGCAGCTCCTTCTGAGTGTTGGCGTCCCACAGCACCATGGAGCCGCTGTCAGAGACGCTTCCCAGCAGCGAGCGCTTCACCGTAGACAGCCGTAGGTCGTGGATGGGCTAGAGAGGAAGAATAGGGAGGGGCGGACATTTATCGAATCGTTCATCATTATAAATTACATATCATAAGATTTTTTATTTACCGTTTTCACAATGTATTCCAATTAATGACGTTTAAAATTCCCAGAACTGTCTGTATATTGTTGGAATTGCTATTTAGTAATCGATTATTCCGACGATTAACAGATTAATCTGATAATAAAATTGGCACATTCTGCAGCTTTATCAGTTACTTAATTCAGCTTACTCTATGCAATATTAGGAATGCATTCCAAAAATAAAAACAAATAATTAAATTCCTTTTTAAATAAGAATCTAAACATTTTACCTATAATATTTTATAGGTAAAAATAGGTAAAACTTAAACTAATTATTTGCTGCTCTGATGGTTTCGTTCTTTCAGCAAATGGCCTTTTTCTGAGTTTGTAAACTCCAGCAGTTAACGATTAATCAGTTACTAAATTGGTTGATGATTATTTGAACAACTGTTTAATCACAATTAATAATTACTTGTGATTGAATTCAAACTCCTAATGTCTCTCTCACCTGGTTGCTGCCGTGGCCGAAGGCTCTGCTGGACAGGTTGGTGGTCAGGCTGTGCAGGACCAGGTCGCCGCTGGTGGAGCCGGAGACGATGCAGCTGTCGTTAGCGTTGAAGGACACGCAGGTGACCTCTTCTTTGTGGTCCTGAGAGACAGAGACAGGAAGCATCAGCAGCTCAGACTCCCAGCCGGGGGGTCGGGTGGGTTTCTGTGCGGTCAGGTCTTCTTACTTTGAGGGAGCGGTGCAGCCTCTTGGTCTTCAGGTCCCACATGTGGACGCAGTTGTCCAGACCGCCACTGACCAGAAACTGAGATGAGGAACTCAGACACACCCGGGTCTGTTTTTTCTGCATCAGAAACAAGAATAAAAAACTTATAATAATCACACTAAACAATTTAAACTGCTGACAGAATCTCCCACACTGTATGATAAGCCTGGCGGGCCACCAGGCTTGATTTGCGTCCCCACCAGGCTAGATAAAAAACACTTTAATTACAATGAAACCACTGATATTTATGTTAATTAAAAATTGTCCTTTTTTAATTTTTTAGTTGGTGTTGATAATAATGTCTTCCAAAAACACATAATTGCCCAGTCATAATTTAAAATTTTTCTGAACTTTAAACATTTTTTTACCCAAAAACCCGTTGGGCAGCTGGCTGACAGCCCTGGCGCCCCCTACTGGTAGGCTCAGTAATTTTTCCTCTGGTTTTAAATTTAGCTCAGAGATAAAACAACCAGAGAGGACTCACCCCATCAGCCAGTTCAACCACTGGAACAGGAGCCGACTTGAGACTGGAAACCACCAGCTTGTCTCCGCTGCTGCTGGCACTCACCAGGTACTGGTCTGAGGGAACTGGGTCAAGGATGGAGACGTTTTTAACTTGGTCGGCTAAGAATAAGAATAAAACACTGACGTTAATTCGAAAACACAACTGTGAGATTCTCTAATTTGTGAGTGTGTGTGTGTGTGTGTCTGTGTGGTTATTAGTCCTATGATGGACTAGCAACCTGTCCAGAGTGTATAGGATTTATGTGCTTTCCAGTCATATAATCCCATTTTACAGCACAATCAAGTAATTATGTTGCCTGCAGTTCTTAATAAAAATGCTGTATATCAAATCTGACTTAAATTAAATTTCACTTTGTCACTTGATGCCTTAAAATTGGGCCTCTGTCTCTTTAAGGACTCCTGGTCTTTTTGAAACTCTGCCTTCAGGAAGTCAGCACAACATCGATTCTCTATTGACCCTTCAGCATCATTTTTACCAGCGTTTCACTGAGAACAGGCTCATATAAAGAGCTCAGCAATGTGCAGTTCAATTAGGTGTTTGCTAATTGGTTCCAGCTAGTCTGAAGGAGCCGAGCTGCCACGGGTTGCTCTGTGAGGCGGAAGCTCTGAAGCTTTTAAAATGCAGCTTAGGGGAGGAGCTGCACCTGGAAGGCGGGGCTAGGTCCACCCAGACGTTTTGTACAGCTGAATGGTTGCCATGGAGATTAAAGGACTTCCCAAACATTCCCGAAAGACTTAAAGCAACAATGGATGATGTAAGTTTTGACAACATTTAACTTCCCTTGTTTATTAATTTGTTTAACTTTTATTAAACAAATTAATAAACAAAGTATTAATTCCAATGTTTCTGATGTTTTGCTGAAAATTTTATTTAAAAAACAAATTAATAGAATTTGAATAAATATATACGAGATGGAAACACTTTGTTGCCTTAGATTATCCATTTTCTACCATCCAGATCTCAGCTGCAACCATTCATCAGGATACTGTTGGAGCTCCAGCAGGCCTGAGCAATGGAATGGCTGACACTGTGGGGGTTAAACTGCTCCAGAGTCGCCATGGAAACAGCATCCCAGATCTTCACACAGTCTCCGGTTGACACCAGGCGCGTCACCTCCTCCATGGCAGCAGCTAAAACAAACACACCTCAACGTGGTTACCAATCAAAAAACCCATCAACTTTCCATATTAAAAACTAATCCTGCATTTGAGGTGTTAACATATTACAGAAAAGTTTGGATGGGGAAATTTAAAGCAAATATAACGGCAACAATTTTAGAAATCATGACGTTCAGAAGTTGAACTATGATCTGCACTTGTACCTAAAGCAGCAGAGTCTCTGAAGAGCAAAGATGAACCGAGGATCTCTTTGACATCAGAGGTGCACATTCATCACTGAACTAATTAACTTAAGGAGAACTTCTCAGATTTTTCCTTTATTGAGTAGAATCTCATGTCTAAAACTCCCCAAAAACGTTGAAAAGCTGGAAAATAAATTCATTGAAACTTTAAATTAAAACAATTCATAAGTCTTTTTAATTATTGTCTTTTTATGTATGCTTTATTTCAAGTATGTTTATTTTGTAAAGAACTCTAAGTCACTCCTCTGTGTACAATGGTGTATTATAATCAGGTTTTATTGTAGTTTTCAGATTCTTTGTGAGGATATGAAAACAGTTGTTGTTGGTTATATCACAATGAAACTAAATTTGCTGACAAAATCATTTAAATGCAAGCAAATATAACAAATCTCCCCGCAGAAAACATCAGTTTTTAACCATTACACTAAACGTTTGTTGGTTAACATTGACCAACCCAGCGACAACTAGTCAACGTTAACTAGCTAACGTCTGTGAGCTACTAGCGGTTTAAAGTTCCCGAGAAGCCAGAAAAGTTTCGTGAACAACATAAAAGTTTTTCGGAATCTTAAATGATTTTGGATAAGAAAGTTATACAAACCCTGAAAGAAAAGAGGATCAGCAAAAACTGGTGAATATGTTTAGTTTTCGATCCTCCTGCAGCCGCTAACCGCCACTACGGAACACCAGGAGGTATAAAACACCCAACAGGCGCCTGTCTCAGCTGCGGTAACGCGTCAGCGACGCCGCCATCTTGGAAGGGGAAACGACACCGAACGCGCAGACCCTCCTGTCCATCTGAAGATGACATTTTTAAAATTAAATATTTGTCCTTCTTCCATTTCATCTTTTCGTAATCATTTACATGCTGTTAGGATGGTCGTTATTTTTAAACAGAACTTTTGGTCACATAAGTTTTGTTAGTTTTATATGGAATAAATGTTTGTCGTCGTGGTAGTTCACCTGTTTACCAAACTATTTGCATTTCTGTGTGAAAATAGTTTGCAAAAGAAAGCACACAAAGATAGTGTATCGACACAGCGAAGGATGACATAAGGATGTTTGGAGTGAGAAAAAGACGCTTCAAGAGCTATTTCTATCGTTTCCTTAGACTCTAAAAGTTGCTATAGCACATCTACACCGCTAGGGCGCAGACTCGCGTCACGTTGAATCTGAATCAGTCCCATTAACGGAGAGAATAAGAAATCTCCCGCCCCATCCGCATATGCTTTTAAACGGAGGCGGGACGCTTTTCTTTATTCGGTGTAATTTCTTTATTTGGATTTACTGTACAGGGTCGCTGCCAACATGGTGAGGACTAAAGCCGACTGTGTTCCTGCATCATACAGAAAAGGTAAAAGTAACAAGAGTCATTTTAATTCTACCAAGGCATTTTTTTTAAATTTAGTATTGTTTAAAAATCATGATTTTTGTATTGAATCTGGTGACCTGGAATCAGTCAGACATGCTTCATAAACCGACATAAAGAAGACGTCCTAAAGTTTTTTAGATTAAGTTTGTATTAGATGTATTTTATTTCCTCCCATATGTGATTAGTGTAACTGTCAATGAGTTAAATAATCGCCTTTTGGTGCATCTTTAAACAGCCTCCCGCCAACAGGGGGCTGGTTCCGCACTTTTCGGCTCATACTGAATAAAACAGCATATTATAACACTCTAAAAGGTCGCTGTAGTTGTAAAAGAATGTTTATTACAACAGATTTGGACTTAACTGACACCTTGTCAGCTGACAAAATTTTTTGTCTTGTTTCGTTTTCAGCTTTCTGCCAAACTGGCGCCAGTTTTTAGCGCCTCAGAGCGTCTCTATATGAATGTTCCACCAAACTCCATTCAGAAGTTTCATAATTACGTCTGTTCACGCTAATAACAAGAGATACATTAATGATGAAATATTATAAACTGAATATTTATATTTTATTAAATGTTTTGCAAATTCGGCATATAAATAAATCATATTTTCACTTCTTTAGTATGTTTAAGCTGTATAATTTGATTAATACCGTTTATAAATGCCCATATTTGCAGAGTTGTTGCGCATAAATGCTTAGGCTTTAGTTATGGTTGCATTTTTGTTTCATTCACAAAAGTATGGAAATTGCTTGGTCTGGAACTATAGAAACAAGAAATTAAATGATGGAAAAGCAACCATGTTCCCTTATATTTGAGTGAAATGTAACTCTTAGTTCTTCAGTTAATTGGTTAATAATCACCAGTTTTTGGATGCATTTCAGTAATTCAGGTTCTGTACCAACAATCTAGTGAAAATTCTTGAAAGTTATAAAATTCACAAACATATGATGATGAAATTCTAAAACTATCTAAATTGATTCAAAATATTTCCATTTTCTAGATTAAAACTGTATCCATTTGCACTTTTTGCATCACAAGAGAAATACATGAGTCGGTTCTTCTAAGTGTGTGTTTCTCTCTCTCTCTCTCATCAGTCTGTTGCATCTTATTTTCCAGCTGTTGCGGCGTCTGCGCCTCGTAAGTCACTGGGCTCCAGTTCGGCCAACGCGTCGTTGTCGTCCGGCGGCCACTCGACCACTCTGGGTCAGTCCGAGTTCACCCTAGGTCACAGCTGAACGCCGACTGTACATGACGCAACTGACACTGAAGTTTGCTCCACAGCTAAGAACAAATACGCTGGCGGGAACCCCGTGTGTCCCCGCCCGACCCCCACCTGGCAGAAAGGCATCGGGGATTTCTTCGGCGGGCCGCCCAGAAAGCCCGAGAAGGAGAACCGGAAACCCACAGACTCTGACGAAGAGGAGGCCGGCGGCAGCGGCATGTTGAAGGCCAGCAGGAAGTATGTTTGATGAAACAGCAGATTGATATCTGGTCAGATAAAGACGATGCTGAGCTGACTCTGATTTTATCCTGATCGTTTAAAGACATTAAAATGTGATACAAGTGCAGTTAGAGGCGTGTTTGATATAGACTACAGATTTTAACACTTTGGCATTAAACTGCAGAGCTTTTTGTAAAGTTTGAGCATTCATTTGTACATTTGAGATGTTAACTTCAGGTAAAATGGTTTGTGCATTTCATGGTTTCATAAAGGTGATTGAAATGCTTGCATTTTGATTTGGTGTTTGGAAGTGCTTTTTAAAAATAGTCCATAAAATTACAATGACTGCAGCCTTAAATACTAAAATTAGACATCATGCAGTTGATTAGACATATTTATGCATCTAATAAAAAGGCAACCTTTTCCTCTTTCTGTCTGAAGTTAAATCAGAGTAAACTTATCCTGTTTTAGGCCAGATAGAATGACCAAAACTATATGCGAAACATACAGTTTTGCATATAGATGCTGCAGAATGTCAGATACCATCACAAGACGTTATTAATAACAGTAATAAATTATATAATGGTGAATTGATTTTTGTTTTTAGTTAAATGTGTGGTGGGAAACTTAAACTGCTTAAATTTGATTTTAAGAAAAGTACAAACCCCGGTGTTAATGAGGTTTGATTTGATGAGGATTGTGTTTTTGTTTGGATTCCAACTGTTTATTTTTTTTATTTTTAGATTTAACCTCTGCTGTGATTGGTATAGCCAGATGTTAGAGGTTTTTTTTTACACATCTGCCATTCATGAGATGTGAATTGGGCCAATATTTATTTTGGGGCTGTGTTTATTTTGGTTTTTTCCCATTTTATAGTGATGCACCGCAGGATTTTGGATTTTTAAAGCAAAGACGCAATCTGTGAATTAGTCTGGAAAGCCTTAACTTCTCGGTGTTTTGTTTTTATTTTATTTTTTCCCCTGTTTCCTTTATAAGCAAATCTTTTTTTCCAACATGTTAGGGGGGGGGGAAAGATTATTTTTCTTTATATGTAGCCTTGATTCCATCTTTCCAGCACGTTTGATGACTCTCTTTCTCAGAGTGAAATGTTTTTGGTGTAGTTCTCAGTTTAATCTCATGTTTGGTTCAGGTCCAGACCGCTGCCTGCCGAGGATGAGGAGGAAGATGACTGAGCACGCCTGACGACTCTACCCAGGAGAAAATTTTAATGTACATCTGTATATAAATACTGAATTCTGTTGTATAGCTCCTTATACATGTTTTTTACTGTTTGTTTGTACATTCTGCAGAGTCAGGATTATGATTTGTGGCTTTACTTCTGCTCAGCTGTTTTTTATTAAATATTAACTGAATATATGTGTAGTGGCTATTGTTTGTCCAATCAAACATCCAATAAAAGTTCCATAAAGCCACTATAAGGCACTGGGGTCCATATTCTTCACGCAGGCAAAAGAGGTTGAACGTCAAAACTTGATTGTCTTTGTTGCTTTTATTATTTCTTTTATGCAAACAATTACAATGATCAAACTTTTCTTGTTCTCCTATCTCTCTTGCTCTGGTAAAAACCCAAATGCCTGCTGGTACTTTACCAGGCCCCTACATTTATAGAAAAGTGGACTGACCCACACTACTTCCTGTCTGACTTACAAAAAATAAATAAGAAAAAACAAAACATAAATAAAATCAACAATTATTAACCTACAAATAAACCCCCCAAAAATAATGCAAAAAAATAGAAGTTTAAGAATAAACTAACAAAAATTCAAATGGATAAAGAAATAAAGAATAAATAGCTCCAACACTCCGGCCCCTAATTGTGAATACTGTCACAAATACTTTAACAAGGAAAGGGAGCCATTTCCTCAAACATGTCCTTACTTCCTCAGGGTGATGCTTCCAGTAGCAACAGAAGTTTGGTCACAGGTCTTTCCAAAACACTGGTCTTTGTTTGCTATTGCACAGAACGCACCAAGCCTTTTGCATCCTGGTTTACACTCAAGACTTTAGCCATCATCCATGATCCTCTTGGAGCTGTAGAGTCTGCAATTAAGACAGCATCTCCTGGAATAAGACATCTTTTAGTTCTTGTCCATTTTTGTCTTTCCTGCATCAGAGGTAAGTATTCAGAAAGCCATCTTTTCCAGAACAACTCTGCCATGTATTGTACTTGTTTCCACCTTTTCTTGACATAAAGATCCTTTTGATTGAACAATCCTGGTGGCAAAACTGGTTTGTTCTTCAACAACAACAAATGGTTGGGTGTAAGTGCCTCAAGATCATTTGAGTCATCTGAAACTTTGGTAATGGGTCGGTCGTTTAATATGGCTTCAACTTCACAAAAGATTGTTTGAAGTCCTTCATCATCGAAAACTTGTTCTTTAAGAACTGAGACTAAAATACTTCTAACAGAACGAATCAGACACTCCCAAACTCCACCTTGGTGAGAGGCTGCCGGGATGTTAAAGTTCCATTTGAGTCCATCCTGCACAAAAGCATTTTGAATTTTAGCATGGTTCAGTTCAGCCAAACTCTCTTTCAGCTCTCGATTCGTGCCAACAAAATTTGTGGCATTATCAGATCTGATGGTGGAAACTGGGCCTCTTCTACAGATAAACCTGCGGATTGCATTTATACAGGAATCTGTATCGAGGGTGTAAGCAATTTCCAGATGTACTGCACGGCTGGTGAAACAAGTGAACAGAACTCCATACCTTTTCAGGAGACTGCGTCCTCTTTTAACACTTACAGGACCAAAGTAATCCACTCCAACATTTGTGAAAGGAGCGGTGGCTGGCAGAACTCTCTCTTCTGGCAGATCTGCCATCTTTTGGTCAACAAACTTTCCCCTGTTACGTCTGCAAACAACACAATGAGAGATGATTTTTCTGGCAGCTGAATTAGCATTTATTATCCAGTACTTTTGTCTTAATCTGGACAGCATATGAGCTCTTCCTGCATGTCCCAACTGTTGATGAATATGGCGTAAAATCAGGGTAGACACAAACATATCCTTTGTCAAAATCACAGGATGCTTTGCTTCGACAGGCATGGCTGTTTTATTCAACCTGCCACCCACTCTGAGGATCCCAGCATCCAATACTGGGTCAAGTTTATATAGAGAACTTCTCTTGGCGACTGCTTTAAGGCCACTGGTGATTAAAGCCATTTCAGTTGTAAATTTCTGTTGCTGTGCAAACTGAATAATAGATAGTTCTGCCTTGACCAAGTCTTCAGGAGTCAGATTTTCTTTCTTTAGAGTGGTCTTGAATCTTTCCATCTGCTTTTCCAGTTCTTTCTTTTGATTTTCTGGATCATTTTTATTTAGGTCTGCAGCAGCAAACTCCTTCCTTTTCTGTTGCAACAACATCAGGATGTTTTTCAGCTTTAAAAACCAGGCAACAGAGGTTTTAAGCTTTGTCCAAGATGAAAAATAATGAATCAGATAGTCTGCAGCATTTTGTGATTCCTTCACAACAACACTTACTGTTAGGTCTCTTTTTTGACCTCTGGGTGATCTACATGAATTACATGGTGATCCACATCCAGTTTAGGCCATTCCTCTTCTGATCTGTGGAGAAATTCAGGCCCATTTATCCATCTGCTGCATTTGAGGAACTCCTCAGCTCTCATGCCTCTGGATGCATCATCTGCAGGGTTCTCCTGTAGGAAACGTATCTCCACTGACTCACATCTGTTGCTTCTCTGATGACAGAGATCCTATTTGCAACAAAGGTGTGAAATCTTCTGGTTTCACTGGAGATGTATTTTAGTAGAGTTGTACTATCAGTCCAGAAAACAGGTTTTACCAGCTGTATTTGCAGCTCTTTCTGCAACAAGTTATTCACTTGGACAGCAAGAACAGCAGCTGTCAGTTCCAACCTGGGGATTGTTGTTTGCTTCATAGGGGTAACTTTGCTTTTCCTAAAATGAAAGCAACATGTGAAATGTTATTCTTTTCCAGTTTTAAATATGACACTGTTCCATAACCATCTTGACTTGCATCAGAGAAATGATGAAGTTGTGCCTTTTCTGGTTTTCTGATGCAGCTTGGTTTGATACAACGGCCCACTTTAAAACTGGATATCAGCTGGAGATCCTCCAGCCAATCAAGCCACTTCCTAGAAAGAGAATGGGGAATAACTTCATCCCACTTCAAATTTTGTCGACAAAGTTCTTGTAGCAACAGTTTAGCTGGCATACTGAAGGGAGCCAGGATTCCCAAGGGATCATACAGTGAGCTAACCACAGACAAAATACCCCTTCTGGTGTGTGGACGGTCCTGCACAGAGGTTCTGAACTCGAACTCGTCTGTTTCAATGCTCCACTGCAAACCCAGTACTCTCTCAGCTGGAAGCTGATCTGTGTCCAAATCCAGATTCTTAATTTCTTTTGCTCTCCTTTCCTCTGGGATTGACATGAGCACTGTGCGACTGTTGCTGACCCATTTTGAAAGCATGAATCCTCCTTTGGAGCAGAGGTCTGTCAGCCTCTTTGATTAATGCCTGGTTTTACAATTAGTTAACTGGGCTTGTTGCCATTATTTTGTCATTTTTCAATCGGAGTCATCAACAGAAAGAGAAAAGGGCCGGAAGAAACGATAAAGCCGACAATTAAAATGAGGTCGATAGTTTTAATTTATCGTGCGATTAATTGATTTATTGTTTATCGGGACAGGCCTACATCAGAACATGTATTTCTATTAGAAATGGGGAAAAAACATGTAGATGAAACATTTGAAGCAGGAATGTTTTCTTGTGTTTTCTGTTCCATCTGCACATGTCCAATAGAATATGTGCAGCTGAAACATGTGGAGCTCATACATATAAACAAAACAACAAAAGTAGAACATGCGCAGCAGAGCTTAAGGACTAAAATGTGTATAGAGCATGTGAAGAAGAAACATGTGCGATGGAATATATCTAGCAGATTATGTGAACCCAGCACATGTGGAGCAGCACATTTACAATAGAACATGAATAACAGAAAATATCAAATACACAATGTAGAGTAGAACATGTGCAGATGGAAGGAATATGTTTAACAGACCATGCGAACCAGGCACATTTAATATGTGCAGTTGGAACATGTGGAGCTGGTACAAATTCATACAAAATATGAAGAAGAAATTGTGGATTGGAACGTGTGAAACGGAAAATGTTCAACAGAAATTGTGAAGCTGTTACAAATTAATCTAACATGTGGAGCAGAACATGTGCAAATTAATATTTATTAGCATCCACAATCGTTTCCAGCGAAGTGGTGACAAATCTTCCTAACTGACAAAAAATAAAACATTTCAACATTAACATATAGTAATTAATATAATTAACACATATCACAAAATTAACCAGACGTCACATTTTACAAATTACAAACATAAATTGAGATTTAAATAATAATAATAAAAAATTTGAATGCTCTTTTAAAAGAAAATGTGCTTTTTAAACCTTGTTATTCCTTTCCTGAATCTGTAGACAAGTAAGTTTATTTTTTAGTTAATTTTGTCTCATAACAAAATCTAGTAAAATGATTCAGGTCTCCGTTTATATACGAGTAAATTATACAGCAACATAACATTTAATGGGCCACATAACATGTAGAATAGAACATGTGAAGCAAAACAGGTGAATAGAAAATCTGCAGCTGTAATGTTGGTCCAGTTCTGTTATGAATATGGTTCCTATGGATGGTTCTGGATGGTTCCTCCTGAGGAATTAAATTGTTCTCCGCCTTCCTCATCCCCTCCATCCATGTTTTATTTAAGTTTGCCTCATGAATATTTGAAAATCTGCCAGTGTGACTGGAAAGTATCATGAGAGAGCTTTTAGAGGATGTGCATCACTGAGGCAGCAGAACCTCTGCAGCTTCATCTTTTTTCATCAGAATGGCTCACTGACACCAAACCAGAACCAGAATCAGACAGAAGCTCCGTCACGCAGACATGAAGAGCAACAGCTAAAACTCAGACATGTCCAACTCTCTATTCTGTTTCAGGTGTTCCTGTCCTGGAAGCTCCTACATGGCCTGAACGGAAGGTAAACATGGTGCCACAGCACCACCTGCTGGACACATGCAGCATTACAGCAGCAACAGAAACTCGTTTCCTTTGCATTTTGCTGATAAACTGTCTAAATAGGTTATTTATCGTTCTACCTTTATGTTTCTGGGGGAATGTTGACATTTTTGTGAATTCGTACGGCAGGATGCTGAATATCTGTGCAACTTAATATGTATGTATGGATTATTAGGGGCATAAAAAAAAGAAAACAAATACAATTGAGAATAAAGTAACATTGCAAGAATAAAGTCAAAATAATATGAGGTAGAAGTTGTAGTATTATTACAAAGATTATTAAAATTATATGATGACAATCTCGTATTCAACTTTATTTTCGTACGACTTTATTCTCAAATTACTTAATTCTCATAATGACTTTATTCTCTACTATTTTGACTACTTTCATAAAATCTGACGCCACTCTATTTTTATTTACATTTCATTCAGAAGGAAGTTCCACTCTGTGTCTTCTTTGTAGGTTTCTGTGTTGTTTACTTCAGTGGTTCTTGGTGCGGCACCACCACAGGCGAGGAGGGGAATGTTTTTTTAAAAGGGTTTAGTTCATTTGACACAGAGCACTGTGAAAGCAAAACCTAGTAGTTGAAAATGTAACAAATATTTAAATTTTAGTCCGAAATCAAACTGAGTCTACTGGACTATTGCGTGTGAAAACTTCCTTACATTCCTGTTACAGTTTCACTCTGGTTCAGAAGTTCTAGCCTCTGGTCTGTTCTGTGTTTCAGGTTCCGTCCTGGCAAACTGAAGACGTTTTCCCAGCGGGACGTTTCCCCGGCTTCCCGCCTGTCCTCAATCTTTGTTCTGACCCGTTGCTGGGCAAGAAGCAGCCCGTCACTAAGCGCCATAGGAAGCTGCTGCTGAAGACCGACCCCCCTAGAGGTTCTACGGAGCTTAGGACGCAGCAGTTTCGGCGCAGCCAGCTGAACAACGTCTGCTCCAAGTACCAGCCGGTCCATGGAAGCGGCAGGTCAGGCTGCAGCAGGTGTCTCGGCTTTACGTGGAGGACCGGTTCCGGCTGCTGTACTGTGAGGTGCCGAAAGCTGGCTGTTCCAACTGGAAACGGGTCCTGATGGTTCTGGCAGGCAGAGCCCGGTCCACTCAGGATATTCCTCACAATGCAGCTCATTACAGCAACCAGCTGCGGCGGCTGGACAGCTACAATCGGGCCGGTATCGCCGAGAGACTCCGAACCTACACCAAGGTTCTGTTTGTCAGGGAGCCCTTCGAGCGGCTTGTCTCGGCCTTCCGGGATAAGTTTGAAAGTCCGAACTCCTACTATCATCCCGTGTTCGGACGGGCCATCATTTCCAGATACCGGGCCAATGCCACAAAGTCGGCTCTGAAAACTGGCGCTGGCGTCACTTTCAGGGAGTTCGTTCAATACCTGCTGGACGCGCAGCAACCTGTTGGGATGGACATCCATTGGGAGCGGGTCGGCCAGCTCTGCAGCCCGTGTCTGATCCCATATGACTTTATTGGAAAGATAGAAAGCCTGCAGGAGGACGCTGACTTTCTGCTGCGTGGCATCGGCGCTCCGGAAAACCTCACCTTCCCGGACTTCAAGGACAGGAACCCGCGGGCGAAGCGGACCTCGTCCAGAATCACGCAGGATTATTTCTCCCAGCTGAACCGCACAGAGAGGCACAAGGTGTTTGAGTTTTATTACAGGGACTACTTGATGTTCAGCTACCCCAAACCATTCTCCGACCTGCACTGACTTACACCGTAAAGGGGCAGTATCATGTAAAATTTACTTTTGTAAAGGTTTACATCATGTTATGTCATTTCTTCATCAAAAACAAACCTGGCAACCATTCAGTTGTGCAAAACACATGGGTGAACCTAAATCTGCCCTTGGAGGTGGGGCTAGGTTCCTCCTGCTCTAAGGAGGAACTGCTGCAGAAGAAATACGTGTAGTCCTGCTTATTTCAATATAATATATTAAATATATATTATATAGATATCAATATATATTCAATACAAATAAATTACAAAAAACACGTCAACTCCAAACAACTTTGGAAATCCATTTCAGTCGCTCAGTTCAATATTCCCATTCCTCACTTCCAACGTCCGTCATGGCGCATCGAATGATTGAGTGAAGCTGTTGCAAAGGGTTAATAGTTTGGGTCATGCAGAACTGTTTTGATCGTTTCCATAGCAACTAGCAGAAGCAAGACATTCCCCCGGAACTACAGTGAGCTCATTGTATCTATGACCTCATCTATGACATGCGGTTCTAGATCAAAGAATACCTGAGGTAATGAATGCTTGTGTTTCAAAACACCAGTTCATATCCAACCATCTCTTCAGACCTCAGCACCGTTTCACCACAAGGATTTTCACTATGGAAGAAATTTTTGACGAGTTCGATTCTTTTCTTTTTAATCCATCTCCGATTGAGAAGCAAACCTCCCCGGCTGGGGAGGTTTGCTTCTCAGATTACGACGAGTTTGATTCGTTTCTCTTCGAGCCGTCCCGGATTGAGAAGCAAACCTCCCCGGCTGGGGAGGTTTGCTTCTCACATTACGAGTTTTTTTATTCCTTTCTTTCAGAGTCATCCCCGACAGAGAAGCAAACCTCCCCGGCTGGGGAGGTTTGCTTCTCAAGTTATGATATTTTTGAATCCGTTCTTTTTTATCCATCCCCGATTGAGAAGCAAACTTCCCCGGCTGGGGAAGTTTGCTTCTCGGGTGACGAAATATTGGATACTTTTGTTTATGATCCAACCCCGACTGAGAAGCAAGCTTCCCCGGCTGGGGAAGTTTGCTTCTCAGGTGACGGAAATTTAAATTTTTTTGTTCACAATCCATCCCCAACTGAGAAGCAAACTTCCCCGGCTGGGGAAGTTTGCTTCTCAGGGAACGATTGTTCTAAAAACATGTGTATTGAGCAAACCAACGACGACACGTGTGAACAATTGTTTTTTATATTTCTTTGTTTGTTTCTATTCTGCTTTTTCTGCCTTTTTATTTACCATTATGGTATTTTGTTTTTTGTTTTTTTTTGTTTTGTTTTGTTTTGGTTTTTGTCCCCTCCAGCTTTTGATACTATCCCTGATTGAGAAGCAAACTTCCCCGGCTGGGGAAGTTTGCTTCTCACATTACGAGGTTTTTTATTCTTTCTTTCAGATCCATCCCCGACAGAGAAGCAAACCTCCCCGGCTGGGGGGGTTTGCTTCTCAAGTTACGACATTTTTTAATCATTTCTTTTTTATCCTTTTTTATCCATCCCCAACTTCTCGGGTGACAAAAAATGTGATTCTTTTTTTTTACGATCCAACCCTGACTGAGAAGCAAACTTCCCCGGCTGGGGAAGTTTTGAGCAAACTGTGTGTGTTGAGCAAAACAACGAAAACATGTGCGAACAATTGTTTTTGATATTTCTTTGTTTGTTCCTATTCTGCCTTCTCTGCCTTTTTATTTACTGCCTGCCTGGGGAGGTTTGCTTGTCTGGTAATGACATTTTGAATCTTTTCTCTTTGATCCGTCCCCAGCTGGGGAAGTTTGCCATAAAAAGGAGACAGCTGAGACTCAGCTCAACTTCTGTTTTGACTATGATGGCATTTCAAGAAATTAGTCCAAAAAGATTTGAAGACAGTGCCCATGAAGAAAGCTCTGTCCTTGGGAACGATTTCTATTGTCTTCCCCAAAAGCAAACTTCTCCGGCAGGGGAAATTTGCTTTGAAACGGAGACGGTCAAGTCTGAAGACTTAAGTTTGGTTTTAACGAAGAGGGTATTTGGAGAGAGTATCCGTCAAGAGAGCGCAGTCCTCAGGAACGATTGGTCTAATCTTCCACAATAACAAAGTTGCCCGCCCGGAGAAGTTTCATTAAAAGATCTTGCTGCAATAAAAAAATCTTGCTGCAAACAAAACAGAAACCTTTTTTGAGGCTGAAGGAATTACCACTAAGGATACACAAAATGTGTTTTCTGAGCAAAAAAAAAAAAACATATGGGAACAATTGTTAATATTTCTTGATTTGTGCTTATTTTGCCTTCCCTGGCTTATTATTTACAATCGTATTTTTTGTTTGTTTTGTGGGTTTTTTTGCCCCCCTCCAGGGGGCTTTTGCAGGCTTGAGTTTCCCTTATATGACAGCAGGCTGATAGGAAAGGGGTAAGGAGAGGTGGGAAGACGTGTCAAATATCGTCGGGTCCAGGAATCGAACCCGTGACGGCCCGTTGAGGACACAAGATCTCCAAATGGCGCTATCCCCTACGCCCTATGGTGGTTTTTTCATGTATTTATTTGTTATATATTCTGTCTGTGCATTGAGAGCTTCGTTTAAATTTAATGTCAACTGGTAAAACATATATACCAGTTGAAATTCAATTTCCTGTTTCAGGTTAAATTGTAAAATACTTGAATCCCACAGAAAACTCAATGTTGTAGCTCATCAAGATTTTTCAAAGAGCCATTGAAGATGGCGATGGGTGTTGACAGAAAAGATTTCCTGAAGCGGTCTGTACCACATTGAACCTGAAGAAGCCTCTGACTGAAGACAGATGCTCTTCCCTCCCAAAACGGCCTTGTATAGAAAATGGTCAGGATTGTCCATAATTTACTTGATCCTATGAAGAATCCTTCTTTGCATTACCATTGCCAGAGGTTCCACAGACATCCCCAGAACAGAACCAGCCTTTTTAGGTCCTTGGGACTGATGCTGCCCCAACAAATCATGCTCTCAACATCAGACTTCCTCCAGAAGTCCAGTCTCCTCTGTGCCTTCTAATAGATGCTTCACCTTTGCGTCTCCAGTCCAGATGAACACCGAGGTCTTTATATTGCTCAACTTCTTCTCCCATGTTAGAAACAAGCTTTGATCTAATCCTGTTCCTCCTGAAATCAACAATCAGCTCCTTTGATTGGTTGTTTGTTTCAAGTTCTCTCTGGTGCTCCGGCTTCATCCCTGTCTCTAAATAAATATATATATATACATAAGCATATATATATATATATAAATATATAGATATATATATATATCGATATCTAAATCTATATATATATCAATATCTAAATCTATATATATCGATATCTATAGATATAGATAACTATATATAAATATATAGATATCTATATGTAGCATATTTGAAAAGACAACTATATCGTTATTCAAATATAAATGGATTTTAACCAAACTAAAAGGCTAGTTTTGTTTCTTTTCAGAAAAATAGGTACGACTCAAAAAAAGGAGCAGGTAGGCTAGAAGTTGCAGCTGCGAGTGTTGTGTATTTTCAAAGTGAATAACATATATACATATTTACAACAACAACATTGGGAAGATCCAAATGGTCATCAAGGGGGGGGGGATAAAATAAAAAGAAAGGGGAAAAAGAAAAACAACAACAAGAAACTAAATTAATCGTTCCCAAAGTCCAAAAATTCATAACTTCACACCCATTAGTCCAGCCACCCCGAACGGGGATTAATTAGGCTCTCGGATAATATTGTCCAGGGCTTGGTTCACGTCCTGGGTAAATAAAAGTCAGCTCAAAGAAGGAGCAGAGTCCTTTGGGGATAACCAGAATTCTCCTACCAGCTGGGTAGGAGAAGTAAGCAGCAATCTTCAATCACCAAAAGGTGAAATCTTTCCTTGGCTCTAGGCCTGGTCTTTTAGCTCGCCATCACCTGGCCTGAATAACAAAACATGACCACTTCCTCAATATATATATATATATAATCTAAACATTTCTAGTGTATACACAATTCAATAAATAACACTTTGTATTATAAATAATTCTAACAATCATGTTCAATCAATTTCAATAAATCTAACATTTAATATAAATTACATTCATGAAACACTCAATAAATATACATCATATAATCAATTAACATGACATGAAAAATTCTAATGTAAATCAGTGCTCAATTTTGTTTATCAAAAGCAGTGTACAATCAGTTTTTCTTTAGCGGCTACACAACAGCAGTGATTATAAGCCAACGCTAAGTCATGCACAAAAACACTCACCAGTTCCGCAATTTTATCGCGCACACTACCGGGTCTTTTTTCATCTCCCTTCTGGCTCACAATGACTGGCTCCTATAGTTCAGCACATTAAGTGAGTATCGTACATATTTACAGAAAATGAATGACACCACGCTTTAACTGACCTGCAACTCTGCTCCTTCCAACGCGTTCTAACCTTCATGCCTTTCCGCTCCAGCTAATATACCTAACCGGTAAACTGCGAAGGTACATGTGACCCCACTACGCAGCCGCAATTGGCTAAATAATAATCTCGCGAGAATCGCTAATGATTTTATTAAAACATCGCGAGATCTAAGAGCTAAAGAGTAGAAAATCATAGGAGGAAATAAAGGTTAAAATTACACTCGGGTTACATCCTCCCCCCTTAATTCCATGCAACACCGGTGCATGCTAAATTATCTGAACACTATAACGCACAGGAGCATCTGAAACAGGTTCAGCAACCATTTCACCATAAGCAGTAGCTAGACTATGTAAAAGATTTTGCACTACAGAGATTAAAGGATTGCCTAAAGCAGCATACTGTAGGCGCTCAATTGGTTTTGGCTCTTGACTAGACCGACGAATTGACTGTTCAGCTTTTAAACCATCACTAGCCTGATGAACAGCTATAGGTGATTCAGTGGCATGTGATGATGATATGGTCGAATTTGGTAATGTCTCTACTGGGCCATGGCTCTCCAAATCTTCAGAAGGGCTTAGCTCAGGAACATGTTCAAGTTCAGGTGAATTTCCTGGGTCCAGCTGATCTTGTGAAGGAACTTTTTCCAGGGCTGGAAATGGATCCATAGCATCAGACAGTAGAGACGACTTATCCTCATCAAGTGAAGGATTTTCTTTTTCCATCTCAGGAACTGGTACTCTGTTCATGGGCTGGGTAGGACATGTCCCCTCAACACTGACCTTCACAGTTGGTAAAACTGAAAACCGAGGGGCACTCCAGTCCTCATCCTCCTCATCTGGGCTTTCCTCCAATTCTTCCACCGTTTCCTGTAGACTGCTGGTCTGCGGCCTACGAGCAGGTGTGGAAACTGGTTGGTCAACTTCAGCCTGAGGAAGAAATCCACAAGGGAGAAGAAGGTCGCGGTGCAGAGTCCGGGTCCCTCCAGAGGGATCCGTTTCTGGTCTTACAACATACACAGGAAGCTCACCCACACGACCAATCACTACATAGATGTTTTTGAAGTGTCACCATGATGCCACCACAGGAAACGGAGAAAGTTGACATGTTTTTCAGAGACATACACTTGGTGAAACATGGCATCAATGTCGGCCATTAGTGCAACAGGCTCTTTTCTAAATCTGATGATTTAGAAAAAATAAATAAATCTGATGACCTCACAAACTCTCCAACCAGAGAGTTTGTGAGGTCAGGTCCCTGTTGAAGCTGACTGTTCAGTGATGCTCCTTTATAAGTTGATCCACAATCAAATACAACTCTTAACTTGCCTTTTGTGGGATGATGCACTCCATGATGCAGTTGTCCATCACCTTTCTGTAGCTCATCTGCTGGTACAGCCTCAGCATGTCCTTGTTGCAGCATGTTGTTTACACATGCAGTGTATTCCTCCTTGTACTGAGCATCCTTCTCAAATCTCCTCCTGAGGCTCTGGAGGCGCTGCTCTGCAACACAGATGTTATTTGGCAAGCTGGGACTTTCACTCCTGAAAGGTAAGTCAACATAATAATGACTTCCAACAAGTTTTGTTGAGTTATTAACAATGTTCATGAAATGCAAATCCTCTCTGGACATTTCAGTTTTCTCCTCTGATGATCTTTCGTTAAAATCATGATTGTACTGTTTAACCAGCATTTCTTTAAGATGCTCAACAGAGATCCTGTTGGCTGTTACAGCAGTGCAAATATTTGTATTTCTGCTGTTGCTTCTAGTGCGCAGGGGACCATTTATGACCCAGCCAACTTTAGTTTTTACAGCATAAGGCCCACCATCCACACTGTTTATCACATCCCAGGGCTCTAAAACATTTGAAGCATCAGTTCCTATCAGTAGTTCCACATCTGCATTGATGTTATGAAGCTTAACAGATTTAAGATGAGGCCACTGATCAATGTCTTTTTGCTGGGGAATATTCAATGTAGAAACTGGCTTAGTACTTTGAGTCAAAACATCTGGCAATGCTATGAAGTCATTTGTTTTCAAATCAGAGACTTCCAAACCAGGCAAAACTTGTACATTAACAATCTTATTTTGATTCATTGTTCTCAACAGAATATTTGTCCTTTTGCCCTTTAAGTTCTGACTTTTCTGAACTTAAAGGCCAGAGTTTCTGTACAGAATGTACCTGAACTTCCTGGATCAAGAAATGCATAAGTTTGTACAACTTTGTTACTCTTTTGACTTTTAACTTTAACTGCAACAATAGAAAAAACAGCATCATCATGACCGGCCCCAATATGCCCACATGTCTGAGTGGTTGCAGTTGAGAAGTTGACATGAGACCTTGTTCTGAAGAGGCTCCTGGCTCCTGGCTCCTTTTGCTCTATGTGAAGAACCCCCAGATGTTTTTGGTGACACACGTTGCAATCCAAACGACTCCTGCAGTCTTTGCTTGTGTGACCAACTTTCAGACACCCGAAACAAATCCCCTTTTCTTTAATGAAGGTCAACTTGTCCCGATGCATTTTAGCTTTAAACTGCATACAGTTTTCCAATAGATGATTTCTTTGTAAACAATACAAGCAGCTGTAAAAAACAGTAGACTTGGGCTTGTTTTCGGTTAAGTGAGCTCTGGCTTCTGGAATTGTGCTGACATTGGTGGCAAAACTGCTTCCCTTTTTCCTTTGCTTGCTGGAACTTGAAACTTTAGAGTTGCTCCCAGTTTGTGGGTCCTGGATGTTGCCAAATACTGGATCTGATGCTACTTTTACTTCTTTTACTATAAAAGCAACCAGATCAGTAAACAAAGCTCGGTGGCCATTTTGCTCCTGCAGCTCATAAGCAGTAACTCTCCATTTTTCCCTAAGCTTGTATGGAAGTTTCAGGACGATTGTTCATATATTCGAAGGTAAATCCAACTCTCTCATGTAAGCAATTTGTTGTGTTAGATTTGAACATCCTTGAAGGAAAAGAGAGAATGATTGAAGACTTTTCACATCATCACCTTTTATTGGTGTCCAACTCATAATCTTCTCCATATATGCAGAAGCTATTTTAGTTTCATTTCCAAAATGTTCTTCAAGAAGATATTTAGCCCTGGAATAACCTAGCTCAGGAGCCAAGTGCTGACAACTGTGCACCAGATCTTTAGGCTGCCCCCTGGTGAACTGCTCTAAGAAGTGCAAACAGTCGCTCCAGTTGTCAGTTTTAGCTTCCACTCCGTTCTTAAAGGCGTTCATAAATGATCTGAACCGCAGGGGGTCCCCATCAAACACAGGAATATTTCTAGATGGGAGAACAGACGATAAATTTTGTCTTACAAGTAAAGCAGTAATGTCATTTTGTCTTTGCATGATGTTCACAATATCATTCTGACAGTTCTCAGTCAAAGAGGAAGATTGAAATTGTGTTTGATGTGATGCTTGAGTTGAAGAATCAACTTTTACTCTCATCTGATCCATTTGAAGTTGTTTCTGCCTTTGTTTAGGTCTGACGACAGGAATGTCGGATGAAGAATTTGCTCTTTCTTTAGGAACAAACTCATCAGCGCGAGGATTTAGCAGGGGCATGTCCTTTACTTGAGCTCTTTCAAAATAAGAGTTCATGCCATCGGGTCGTTTAGAACCAGCAACTGAATTCATTAAAACATTAAGTTTTGCATTAGTTGCTGCCAACTCTGTTTCCAGGTCCAATTTTTCCTTTTCTCTTCGCAGCTTTTCCTCTTGCGCTTCGATCAGATGTTTTTTGTCCAACGTGGTGAATCTCTCCATAAGCGCCGCCTTTTCAGCTGCAGCTTTGATGCGAGCAGAAGAGGCGGATGAAGTCCGAGACTGCTGTGAAGATGTTTTTGAACGTGGCTTTACACTTGAAATATTAGAGACACTGTCTTCAGGATTTATTTCATCCAGATCTGCAACAACCTGATCATCAACATTATAGTTCTGCTCAGTATATGGATCTCCTGCTTCATGCAACCAAACCTTAACATTGTCCATAAAATCAGAGAATGCCGTCACCTTGGACTGAAAATACACAGTTTTCCTTTTCACTTCTTCTTCTGGCAATGGCAAACTTAAAAAGGATTTATGTAAATCAGTTGCATCTTGATAGCATTTAATAAACTTGGCAAAGTCAGAAGACACTTTAACATTTTCTTGTGGCGTCATTAATGCGGAGATTTTCTCCACAAACTGTGAAGCTTGTTTACACTTTAAACTTCGTTTTTCTTGACATGTTTTCATATAAAACTCCAAACCCTTTTGTGTGAATTTGATGTTTCTTTTCTCTTGTGACATCTGAGTGTCCTCCTCTTTGCTCTTTACATCAAACATTTTTAGCGATCCTTTGAATTATTTCAAACATTTAAAAGCGACATTAATCCAAAGAATCCACAGGATGAAGCACAAACGTGTCTCTTTGTTTGTTCTTGTGAACAAACATTTCCATGATGGGCATCGGCGCACGTCTGGATCCAATTACGTGTCAGCTTGTCACATCAAACTCATCTCATCAGTCTTTGCAGTGAAATAATGTCTTTAAACTCCAATAGTTTCACCGTTTCCCTTTACGGCTTGAACATTATTGCCACGTACCAGTTTGATGAATGAGTGACGTGTTAATCCAGGCCTCCCGCAGCAAGTCGCTTGATTTAATCAAAGATCCAAAACCTTTTGTTTGATGATAATCCTTGAGATCCATAAATTCATCATGTCCATTGACGAAAGATTAGTCCTTTTAGTCCACAGGCTGGTTCCTTACTTGATCCACGGGGAGGTTTTTACTTGATGTAGTGGCTATTGTTTGTCCAATCAAACATCCAATAAAAGTTCCATAAAGCCACTATAAGGCACTGGGGTCCATATTCTTCACGCAGGCAAAAGAGGTTGAACGTCAAAACTTGATTGTCTTTGTTGCTTTTATTATTTCTTTTATGCAAACAATTACAATGATCAAACTTTTCTTGTTCTCCTATCTCTCTTGCTCTGGTAAAAACCCAAATGCCTGCTGGTACTTTACCAGGCCCCTACATTTATAGAAAGTGGACTGACCCACACTACTTCCTGTCTGACTTACAAAAAATAAATAAGAAAAAACAAAACATAAATAAAATCAACAATTATTAACCTACAAATAAACCCCCCAAAAATAATGCAAAAAAATAGAAGTTTAAGAATAAACTAACAAAAATTCAAATGGATAAAGAAATAAAGAATAAATAGCTCCAACTATATGATCATTAGTCTCAAGTTTTTACTAATGTGGGATTTTCTCAGATAATGCTGGATAATCTGTGGACCTAATCCTGACTGATGCATGTTTATATTCAGTTCTTGGACTTCATTCCAGAAGAATAACCTGAAATCAAGTGAGATTTTAGGTTGTTTATGCTATTAAAGACACTTAATATCCACTATAAACTAGTCAAAGTGTGGAAAGAAGCTGTTTTGTGTGCAGAATGTAATTAAATAACTGCAAATCAACACTTTAAGGAAATATATAGTCATTAATTTGATTAAATTGTCCCTATTAAGCAGAATTGAAGGCGCTTTTTTTACTTTGATACACCGCCCCGACGGAGGGGCGGGTAGTAGAAAACAAACACATACGGAAGCCCGCGCAGTCATGCTATTCTGATAAAAAAAAAAAACGGGCAAGGGTTGAACAGACGCCATGGATTAGATTTAGGCTATACCCTTTTTAAGACTCGCTACATTTCAACATCTAAAAATGAACGACTTTAATGCTGACAGGTGTTGGTTTTAGTTTATTCCGCCTGAAGATCCTCCAACCCGCCCCTCTTCTATTGGTTTGGTTAACTAGTCGTTGATGCTTCTTCGTGCGCAGTTTGCGTAAGTATTAGTAGTTAAACTAGTCAAACAGCTTCTGTTGTGTCCACTTTATCCGGGGGATGATGTCGCAGAACGGCGACTTTCCGTGGACGGTGGTCGTCCTCACCTGCCAACACAAAGACAGCGTATACGCTTTCCAGAGAGGTGAGAAACATCTGTTCAATTTACAATCTTAGAAGAATCTTTATACTGTGCAGTTGCATCAGTCGGCCTGAGGGTGTCGCTGATGTACGGAAGGAATTACAATGAGAAGAATCAGCTTTATTGAAGAAATTTGACTTGGGTTTCAATGAAGTCATTTTAAATCTGACTATATGTAAATATATATATTTTTTGTTAATCGTAACGCTATGAGGATTTTACAAAAGACAAAGACGAGATTAAATTAGTGCCAAGGTTGAAACAATTTTTTAGTTATGAAGTTATTGCATTAAAATAGTAAGCCAAATAAGAGCAACTTTTTCTTCTTTTTTTAACAACTTTAACTGTGATTTACTACAGCGAATTTTTATTTATACAGTTAACAAATATAATCCCAATTTTTGGATTGATTGATTGAGTCTGTACTCCAGTTAACGATTAATCGGTTATTAAATTAATTGACGATTATTTAAATAATCACGTTAAACTGATTCACTTTTTCAGCGCTAATAAACTAAAACGATAAAGCAGACGCATTAACTAATTCACAGTATCCAGAGGTGTTGCAGTATTCAGATGGTTTCCAATATGTTGTGCTCTTGTGTGTGAAGAGTTGGAGTTGCGGCAGAAACGCGGCACCTTAGCTGGGGATGCGTTGCTTTTGACCGTGAGGGACCGCCAGGAGCCGCTGGGCAGCGGAGGGGCGACGCTGAACGCCCTGCTGGTCGCTGCTGAACACCTGAGCAGCAGAGCTGGACACACGGTGAGTCACAGCTAGCTTGGCAAAAATCAGCCTCTGCTTCTAAGCTAACGTTTGCCCGTGACGTATGTAACGCGCCAGTTCGACGCTAGCTTACCGGAAATTGCCGACTTTATAAATAAATAAATAAAAGCCACTCCCCACTGTAAAAGGAGAACTGCTAAGCTAGGACAAGATGGCAGTTAATGTTAATTCAATATTTGGAAGTTTGTCCACCACGGCTTTGCTCACGTCTCCGCTGCTATTGCTAAAACTACAGAGACAACAGAGACGCAGGAAATCGACGTCATCGTCACGATTTCTGCTCACTGATTGGCTCAGTAGAAATTATACCGGAGAAATATATTTCACTGGAAGAAAGCCGAGACGGGGCAACGATAAAAGGAGGGATACAAAAAAAAAGCCAAACTCAGAAATTTTGAGCTTAGAAGTTTTCTAGACAAAAACAAGAAAATGTCTGAGCTCCAAACATTAAGAAAGCTACAAAGAAAATTTCTTAATTTTCTTTGTAGCAGATTAATCTAAACAATTTTCCATTAACAAATATGGAGATTTCAGAATTTTAAAAGTAAAAAAACTAAATATTATAAAAATAAAAAATTAGATTAAAAGTCGAAAAATTTCCAAGTTTCTTTTGAGAAAGTTCATGAGTGTACTCTGTCTTTGGCCATCTACAAAATCATAAGTAAAAACATTACACTTAAAATAATGTCAAAATGTATTAGCATAAAATAAGCACAACAATTCTAATATATTTCAAGCATTATCAGTATACATAAAGTTGTTCCATTTTAGCACATAAAAGTAAATAAAATACACTTTGAATTTAATTTTAATTGTATGTAAAATGAGCTAAAGTACAAAACAAGTTATTTCAAAATAGCGCTTTTACTATAATATCTGAAATATATTTAGTATATTAGATTTTAGAAAACTTAAGTGTATATATTTTTCACATGGGCAGGCTCGACAGGAGGTAAAAGGTTTAACTGTTTCATGTTATTGGAGCTAATCTGCCTCCTTTATTCTTTGTTTCCAGGTAGTGACCGCCGACGTCCTGGATGATGCTCACATCCTCATCCTCCACACAGTGAGTCCAGAACTGAGTTCGGTTCTGTTCTGGTGTTTCCTTGCTGTAGATTTTTTTTTTTTCCTCTCCCAGGGTCGGGATTTTCCCTGGAGCTCCTGCAGCCGAGCCTTCTGTTGGCTTCCCGAAGAGAAACCCGGGCAGAAAGTCCAGGCACCGGTTTGTGTTCTGGATCTGCTGCTGGACCAGCTCAGCACCCAGGTCTGCTCAGTGAAACATAAGAATCTGAATCAGGCCGAGTTCTGTACCGTCATTCATTCTGTTTGGCTTTCAGATCTGTCCGGGTTCTCCTCCTGGAGTCTGGGTCTGCAGCACCGACATGATCCTTTCCGTCCCGAAAGACTTTGGTGTGTTTGTCTTCACTGATGCTGCAGAATCTGGTTCTGATCCAGATCAGGCTTGTCATAATAAGGAATTTAGCTAAACAATAAATTGTCCCAGAAATTATTGCAACATATTGTTGTTTTGAGACCATTTTCAAGTAATATAACAGTAATAATAATAATAATAATAACACATTCTCAAAGATCATTAAACTTTAAATTCCAATCAACATTTATCACTGGAACTGGAAGACATTTTAAATATCCAAACTAGATAAACAAAACAACAGAAACAATAAATAATATAAACTATGAAGTCTCGGTAAACAAAATTGTCCTTCAAATAAAGAGCTAGTTGAGACTGACGCACTAGACTGAACACTTTTATCATCCAGTTTTTGGTAAAAAAGAAAAATAAACAATCATTCAAGTTAAAATTATTACTTTTGTTTTACTTTATCATGTAATTAATTGATTTATTGGTAATTGTAACAGACCTTTGCTGGATCAGGAAAAAGTAACAGTTAATAATTTGTTCAGTTGCATCAGTCTTTAATTGTCAGTTTTCTGATCGTTAAATGATTTTGTGACCAGTTTTATCCTGGGACGAGTTCTCTGGAGTTCGCGTTGTGGCGGTCCCGGGCGACGTCTCGTACGCAGCCGATCATGGAGTCTACCTGAGCGACTCGCAGGTGCCCACCATGTGGAAACCTTCTGTGTGATTACTCTGGCTGCTGGGGTCAGCTGATGATGTCAGGGGTCGTTGTCTCCAGGGTCGGGTCCGCGACATCCTCTACAGAGGAACCAGAGAGGAGATCCAACGAGCCCTGATGCCTGATGGGAAAGTCCCGCTGGTGCGTCCTCGAATGTTTGATAGACGCACCGCCGTAGGCGGCAGCAGCTTAAACAAATCCTGTGGAATCCCTGCAGGTGTCAGGCCCGGTCTTCTTCTGCAGATCCGTCTCAGAGAAACTGCTGCAGACTCACGTCAGTCCTCCCCTGGACGGCTGCACCTACCTGGGCCTGGACTCTGGAGCTCCGCCCCTCCAGGTAGCTTTCTTCATCAGATTCACATCATGAACTGAAAAACCTGTCATGATTTAAGCGTTTCATATCGGTAGATATTGATAGTTACTGATTGTTTTTTTTTTTGTTTTAAATATCTGAAGTACCCTTTCCTGTTTTATGCACAGTTTTCACTCCATGCCTTTAATTTTTAAGCAGTTATGAGGCACAGTGGCAAAACCTTAAACTGCTGCTGCGCAGTTTACTCATCAAATTGTTGCTAGGTAACCAAAGAGCGAGTGAGAAGTTGATGCCACCACCTTGCTTAGCGACATGGTGACAGTTTCAACAAATATGCTGCAACTTTAAGTTGTTGACTAAGAATCTGTTAATTAACAGATTTGGTTGTTTGAACACATTTTTCTGTCTCTGTCCACAGATCTCCCTCTTCTTGGACGTGTTGAAGTGTCTCTGCTCAGATCTGACCCAGGATCAGTTTGTGAATGAGGGGAGAGCAGGCTGCAGTCCCACAGACGGTCCCCAGGGGGCGACAGTGAGGGCGGGCAGGGCGGAGCTGTGGAGGATCCTGAGAGGAGCCCCACTCTCACTGGGTCAGCATCAGACTTTGCTTAAATCTGCAGGTAGTTGGTCTGAGTTTAAACATATCCTGTTTGTTGTTCTCACAGTGTACATCCCCGGCGGTCGCTATGACTACCTGACTCTGTCCGGGAAGCAGCACGTCGACCGTCTGACCTCTGATTGGACAGGTGGAAACACTCTGTCTCACATTCAGGTGGCACGTCTCACTCTTCTTCATCAACGTCATCCACGATCAAAACTGAATTGAAAGCAGGTCTAGATCACACAAAAAGGGCCAATAACTGATCCCTGTGGGACACCACCAAACCTTAAACGCCTCAGAAGAAGAAATTATTTTAGAAAAATCATTAATAAAAAAATGACTTTTTTTTATTAGTGAAAGAAAAATCACTAATAATTCATATTGATCATAGTTTTAACCTGCTTTAATCCCTCCAGAATGAGAGGCTGCTCAGTGAAGGAGCTCGGATAATCAACAGCGTTCTGGACGGAGACGTTGGCGTGGCGACCCGGGCAGTGGTGCAACACTGCCACCTACAGGTCAGAAAGAGTCTTAATCAGTCTTTTCAAGAAAACATTGGGTGGAAATACAATTTCTACGCAAAAAATTAATAATTATCCCAAAAAAGTGGGAAATATGGACTCAAAATCAGTTGGTTTTTTATGGATCTGTAAATAACAAGCACAGTTCTTTGATCTTGCCATTTCTGACAGCTTTATTCAAACTTTACTCTATTTTCTGAAGATATCTGTAAATATTTTACATCTTTGTATGATATGCTGATATTGCAGTGTTCAAATTTGCTAGATAAAAACAACAATAAGAGAAAAGATTCAAGATATTAAAGGTCACATTGAACAGGTTTGGATAGGTCTACTGCTCCTTGTCAAGCAAATTGGCATTTACCTCCTAAGTGATGCTGAAATTATTTTTATATTAAAAAGCAGTAAGTGAAAAAGTAAATCAGTGAATCTGAATGTGAAACTAATTAATTTGAATACAGCAGGTTTGGATGGTGGTTCATATTCTGTCCTCTGGCGTCCCTAAGGGTCCTCTGGACGTCCCGTCTGGTTGTTTGCTCTCAGGTGTAGACGTCTCGGAGTCAGCTTACCTCAGGCGGCTCGCGCTCAGCAGTGACATCATCATCCAGGGACATTGGATTCAGCTGGGGGAGCTGAAGCTAAAAGTGTACACGGTGACCGGCTCTCATGACGACCTGCAGGTAAAAACGCAGCAGGTCTGTTTCATCTGAAGCCCTCAGGTGAATCTCATGGTTGTCATGGAGACACTGTGATGCTCAGGGAAGCAGACCATGGTTTAGTTTTTTTAACATGAAGCAAAGTAAACTCTTTCTTTCAGAAGCCGAGGGGGTTTCAAGTCTATATTCATGTCTATATTCATAATTAATGTTCTTAAAGGGCCGGTTGGGCCAGAACATAATGATTAAACACATTAACAAACAGCTGAAGAAATATCTATCTCTGAATTTGATAAGCACTTTATTAAATTAAATAATGTTGAACATTATTTCACACTGATAAGTCCCTCCACATTTCATGACTTTTTTTTTGTTTTTTTCTTTAGCTAATAGACTCACTGATTTTGTGGAGCTAATTTGGAAATATTTACATGATATTTGGACTTATCTATGACAGTAAATGTAGCTTTTTGTTACTTTCCATTTTGACCGTGGACCATTACTTGCCATCAATAGAGGCTAAAGGGCAGCAAATTTGTAAAAATAAGGAATACCACCTGCAGCTGGGAGTTAGCATCACTTAGCCTGACATTTTTTGCATTTTTGCAAACCCAAAAAAACAAACTGCAATACAATTATGCATTTGTGAGGAAAAAGTGCAGGGATCTGTTGATGTAATTTGGCAATATTCATATAAAAACTGCTTTGATTTGATTGATAAAATAATATTTAAACACCCAGCTGTTATAATGAAGGTCCTGGACAGACAGACAGACAGAGCGTGTGCTTAACATGACCACAGTCTTCCTCATCCTCCTTCCCTCAGGTTCCCTTTAATAACAGCAGCGCCTCCTTCCTCAACCAGACCTGGACTGTTTTCTTCAGCTCCTCAGGAATACAGTAAGATCCAAACCTTTCCACTCTGATCATCTTTTATGTCTTTTTCTTTATAAACAACAGATTATTCCTGTGTGTTGTTTTATTCGTTTTCTCCTCCTCAGGCCAGAGGAGCTGTGGGTGAAAGGAGAACAGCGCTCCCTCCTGGAGGCTCGACTTTTCCCGGTCCTCCACCCCAGAGGGGGCACTGTGGGCCTTGAGGGAGGAGTGGGCTGGCTGCTGGGGGGTCCAGGCTGCCTGCAGAGATGGAGGGAGGCCTGGAGAGTCTCTCTGAGGGAGGTGCTGTCACTCACCCACCAGGAGGCGGAGCTCCGGTGGAGGGAGGAGTTGCTGTTCCTGGCAGGGAGGAGGAGAACCGCCGACGCCCTGCGGGGTCGCACTGACGTCTGTCTGTTGCCTTGCTTCAGGGCGGCAGTGCAGGGAGGGCAGCAGGGGGCGCTACTGGAGACTCTGGACAGCAGTGAGTTACAAGCTGGTTTTCATGATCATGATTGACTACATGAAAGCTCACTGGTCATCAGATGTTTAAATGGGCTTTACTGAAGAACTGTAGTTTCTGAAAATACAGAAATAAAAAATAAAAAAAGTTCTGACTTACTCCTGTAATAAAGTAAATATAAAAATTAATACAAGTGAGTAAATAAACCAGTACCAGCATTAATTCCCTCTATCAAAAGTGCTGTTTAAATTTGAATAATGCAGAATAGTACCAACAATCATAAAAATACTAGTTTAGTATTTTTAACCGTTAAATACTAAGCTAGTTTTGATACTAAATCACCACCATATTAACAGTAAAAACAGACATTAAAAAAACAATAGTAATATATTCAGTGACGCTGTCAGAAGTGATAATTAACATCCAGTCCACATATTTATGTCACATGATTAATATCTCTACTCACATCATCAATGACTGTCGTACCGCACTAAACAGAAAACAGATCAGCTGATAGCACCTTCATTAATTCACCACTAGCTGAAATGTTATTGTGCTAATGCTAATCAAACCATTATCAAGAAGTGAATAAAATATTTTTTAGTTGCTGCTGGAAGTGTTGAGTCGGGGGCGGAGCCAGGAGCTCAGGTGGGCGTGGCTGCCCGCTGTCTCTCCTGCATCGCTGACGTTCTGGTGTGCATGGCGGGGGGTCAGGGGGGCCTCAGGAGCGGTCCAGCTGCTAACGAGGCCTGGAGCTCCGCCTACTTCCTGTTGGAGGAGGGAAACTTGAGGGAAGGAGTTTATGCTCTTGCTGCACAGCGACGGCTCTGGCTGAGCAGGTTAGCGTCTCACTGTCTTTTTCCACTGCTTGTTGAATGCGTTTTGACCTGCTTTACTGCCCCCTGGAGGCCAGACCTGCTTGTACGGGCGGCTCGGCACTACGAGGGCGCTGGCCAGGTGCTGCTGCGGCAGGCTGTGATGTCATCCCAGAGGTTCATCTCCATTGGACAGGGGGAGGCCCCGCCTGTCGGGGAGTGGCAGGAAGTAGAGTGTCCAGCCAGACTAGACCTGGCAGGTGAGGAACAGGTGTAACTTTTCTGTTGAAGGTGACCAATTATGTTTCCTTGAACAGGTTAGGATGGGTTTATGTCCTGCAATATATACAAAACATATTCATGACAGTTTTTTGAAACTAATAGGTCACCTTTAAATCACACATTGTGGAAACCATTTTCAACTTTTGAGCTACAGTGTTTGTGTTTCAGGGGGCTGGAGTGACACGCCACCAATCGCCTTCGAGCACGGTGGATCGGTGACGAACGTCGCTGTGAAGATCGATGGGAAACGTCCAATTGGAGCCAGAGCCCGTCGCATTGTGAAACCCCACATCCTATTGGTCAGCTGCAGCGGTGGGCGGGGCAGCGGCGCGTCCACAGAGATGGTGTGTGAGAGCCTGGATGACCTGAGGGACTGCAGCCAGCCTCACGCTCCGGGTACAACACCTCAGGGTTCCTGAAGAATGAAATTTAAGATCAGAAATGTACAAAACAAAATGACGTATGTTATACAGTAGCAGTGGTAAACTTTCTTGCACTGAATGAATGCAGCATTATGCTAACTGGTAATAAATATAAACTTATAGATGCAAAATGCTAGCTAGTTAGCTACAGTTTCACAAAACTTTGACATAGCTCTGTTAGCAGCTAGTTAGCGATAGCCTCATCTACTTTGAGTCACAGAAAGCAACAAAGATTTGTGAGTGCTAGTCAGAAAAAATCCCACAAGAAGAACAAACTTCTGGTACATAAAATATATGAGAGAAACTGGTGTTGCTACTTTGATTGACATATTTAAGGCCAACTTACATTTTTTGTAACAAATTTAAGACATCTTAATGCCACTGAATACTCACGTTGATGTGTTTGTGCTGCAGGAGCTCTGCTGAAGGCAGTCTGTGTGTGCAGTGGTCTGGTGTCTCTATCCTCCCAGCATCCTCTGGGGCAACAGCTGATGCAGAGCTGGGGTGGAGGGGTGGAGCTGCACAGCTGGTCGGAGCTGCCTACCGGATCCGGTCTGGGTGAGCAATGCTAAAACACGTCAGGCGGAGCAGCTGCCGCATAAAACCTTGAACAGGTTAGGAAAGGTCTGTGGTCTATACGAAACATTTTCATTACATTTTCTCACAAAATTGTTCTTAGATACTGAGATTTTAGTCTGGTCAGTTCTGCCTATTTTGAGCTCCTTTCAATGTTTACACATGAAAATGGCAGCAAACAGATGCGCAATTATACAACCGTTCATCTTTCAAAAGCAGAAGTGGAGCCTAAAGTACAACCAACAAGAATGCAGCAGGTGATTTTTGGATCATAAGTCATCATCAAAACACTCACCTTTTCCAGCAGCCATTGTACAGCGCATACAGTGATAAAACCAGCTGACCAAATATGCTGAGCTCAGGTTAGGTGCTAGGTAACGAGCTGGGCTGGGGTTGCTAGGTAACAGCCTACTTCCCCTCCAATGTAACTTAATAGCTGGAGGTTTTTGAATCTGTGTTCAATTGAAATTGAAATTGATTCTTTATTGATCCCAAAGAGAAATTAAATGTTTCATATTAATTCAAAAGTTAGTTATTGTAGATGACGGTTGTGGGAAGGAAAATCTACTGTAGCAGTCTGTATTACAGTGCATTTGAAGAAGCTTCTGACCGAAGACACTCTGTTTTAGAAAAACATGAAAAAACAGGAATGAAACTGTTCATTGTCCAGACGCCAACATACTTTAATTATTGCCAAAAAAAATGGGTGTTCATTTAGTTGTTTTTAGTTTTTAAGTGTTTGGTCTGTTTTTAGAAGCAGTTGAGACCCGAATAGAAGCACAAAAATACCCAAAATGTAATTTTATTAGAATAGGTCCCCTTTAGTGCTTTGGTAAACCTGCAGGTGATGAAATGGTATAAATGTCCTGCAGGTACCAGCAGCATCCTGGCGGGGGCGCTGTTGGCAGCGGTCTACAGGTGTACAGGCCGGACGTACGACACCGACTCCCTGATCCACGCTGTCCTGTACCTGGAGCAGATTCTCACCACAGGTCCCCGTCTCCCTTCCCTCTGATCTCCTTCCTCTTCATCTCCCTAATCACTTCCTGCTGCTCCACCAGGTGGCGGCTGGCAGGACCAGGTGGGCGGTCTGGTGGGCGGAGTCAAGGTGGGTCGTTCCAGAGCGTCTCTGCCCCTGCAGGTGGAGGTGGAGCGTGTGAGTCCTCCGCAGGAGTTCCTGGTGTCTCTGGAGCAGCACCTCCTGCTGGTTTACACCGGAAAGACGCGTCTGGCTCGAAACCTGCTGCAGGTCAGCGGAGAAGATCTCACTGAGAGAAGATGCTTCACTCCTCTCACTTTTAACTTTGAGAAAACAACATTAGCCTGGATGAGAGCAGCTCTGTCTGGGAAAATGTTTAACTCGTCTTTAATAGTTTTGGGACTCTACAGGTGCGGTAGAGTCAGTTAACATTTTTGTTAACTGAAAAATGTTATTGAGGTGGAGCTGCAATATGTAACTAATAAAAAATATGTTTTTTTACGTATTTGTTAAAACTGTGGCTGTCATTAAAGTGTAATATCAGACAGATAAAGAACTGAAAAGATTAATCTCTTCCCCGAGCTGCTATTTCTGTCAGAAGAAATTCACCGCTCCCAGCCAAAAGCAACAAGTCAGAACTAGGAGGAGGATCTTAGCGCTGTCAGTCATCCTCGTGTACTCGCTGCTAAATGTGATAATGGTGGAGAAGCAACTTACTATGCCATGGTAACTAGCCTTTGCATTCACAACAGGCTACGCTGATGGGTAGACCAAGTGGGAAGAAGTGCAACTGGGCCTGATTGACAGCGCTAAGACCCACCTCCTGGCTCTGATTGGTTGTTTCTAGTTAGCACTGGGAGAAGCCAGAGGAGATTATCTTTCACAAAATGGCGACAGTTTCAACAAATATATAAAAAATATATTTCTTATAAAACATACATACTGCAGCTTTAGTGGCAAGGCCTGTAACTAATTAATTACTTAATCAAAAATCATATAGTGACAAAATAAGCAATTTTTCAATTCAAAATTGGACCCCAATTTTGCCCCCGTTTGGGTCCAATCTGCTTCAAAATGGCGCTCGCTGTGTGTTTGTTTTGTACAGGATGTGGTCCGTAGCTGGTACAGCCGTCTTCCGGCGATGGTTGAGAACGCCCAGCAGCTGGTGTCCAACTCTGAGGAATGCGCCAAATCCTGTTCAGAAGGTGAATTTCAGAAATATGTAATCCAAGTACACATTCATATCAATCAATCAATCAATCAATCAATCAAGTTTATTTGTATAGCATATTTCAGCAACTAGTCATTTCAAAGTGATTTACTTTATAAAAACACAAAAATACAAAGTCATAGAAGAAACCACAGTCAACAATTGAAGCATTAAATTTTTTCGTTGGTAAATATCAGATTATTGATTAATGTTTCATTGATTATGATTCAAAAGCAACTCTAAACAGGAGGGTTTTTAATCTGGATTTACAGGAACTCGGTGTTTCGGCTGTTTTGCAGTTTTCAGGAAGTTTGTTCTAGATTTTGGTGCATAGAAGCTGAATGCTGCTTCTCCATGTTTGGTTCTGGTTCTCCATGCAAAACAGAACCAAAGCCTGAAGACCTGAGAGGTGTGGAAGGTTGCTATGACAACAGCAGATCTTTAGTGTGTTGTGTTGCTGAGCCGTTCAGTGATTTATACACTAACAACAGTATTTAAAGTCTATCCTACAGGGAGCCAGTGGAGGGACGTTAGAACTGGGTGATGTTCTCTAACTTCCTGGTTTTAGTCAGAATTCCAGCAGCAGCGTTCTGGATCTGATTGATTTTTTTAGGCAGACCTGTGAAGACACTGTTGCAGTAATCAATGTGACTAAAGATAAACACATGGATGAGTTTCTCTAGATGTTGCTGAGACTGAGTCCTCTAGTCCTGGAAATGTTCTTCAGGTGATAGAAGGCCGACTTTGTGGCTCTGAAGGTTCAGGCCAGATCGTTCCTCTTTAGGTCCAAAGATAATAAACTAAACCAAGCCATGACTCAACCTGGTGGGTAATGCTTCCCTCCCAGGCTCTCTGCCCCGACTGGGTCGGTGTTTGGACCGCTCGTGGCAGCAGAAGAAGCTAATGGCTCCGGGATGTGAGCCGGCCTCCGTCAGAACCATGATGGAGGCTCTGAGGCCGCTGGTTCTGGGTCAGAGCCTGGCAGGAGCCGGAGGCGGCGGCTTCCTGTACCTGCTGACCAGGGAGCCCCGACAGCAGGAGGCGGTTCTGAAGACCCTCAGGAACACGCCGGTGAGACTTCTGCAGACATACACAAAATAAAGGTCCTACAAGCAAAGGTCACACACTTCGGACCTTTGATTGTTTCAATATGCTTCTGCAATTTAACATCAAAACATCAGTGGTCAAATATTGTAGCATTGCCCATGAATGAAGGATGAGGCTTTACTGATGGAAATAAACCTTCAGTTTCACCGCAGGAGGTGAATCTACAAAAACAGTGTGAGCTACAACCATAACATCCGTAGCTTAACATTTACAACCCAAAAATATTGGCTAGTTTTTGCATACAACAAAACAAATGCACAATTTTTATTGCTCTGTATTTAAAAACTCATTTACAAAATAAACCTTGTGCCTCTATCGAGGGGTGCTGCTAATAAGATACATTTTAACTCTACAAAAGGGGGATCATACACTGGAAAGCTCTAAAAAGTAGCTTTTACATACAGAACCAAGTTCAATCTAGAGTTGCACAACCAGCTTAAATCCACTGGATTTAGATTTAATCTGTAAATCTCATCAGCAACTGAACAGATTTAAGTGGTTCACACAAGTCAGGTTTACAGCAGTGATATTTTAGCCCAGATTTAAGTCACCCAGGTCTTTAGCGCCACTTCAGAACCTCTAAATGAGCAAACCAAGTCGGACCAATTTAAAGCCATTTATGTAAGAAGTTGCAAGCAGCAGCTCAAGAACCAGACCATCAGTAGCAAAGTCCAAACATCCCCATTACAGTGAGCCTCAGGACTTCAGTCGCCCTTCTGCCCTGGACGGTGAGGCAGAAGGGCGAGGATGGGAACACTGGTGGCTGGAGGACAACTGGTTCTGTTGGGTTGTAGCTGATAAAGGAGCTCCAGCTTTCCTATTCAAACTGGTAACGGCACCCTCTGCTGGATCCCATGGGTAGAACCACTGTCAGTTCCTCTGGTTCCACGGTAGTCCTGAAATCCTGGGTAACTAGCACAGCTACCAGAACCACCAACCTGTCCACTGGGGTTCTGGTAGACTGGACTCGATGGTTACCACTGAGAAGATGCTGATTGCTGAGCTGCTGAGGCTCAAATCAGTAAGATGCTCACTCTGATAAAATAACAGAAATGTTGAAAGATTCTGGGTATTTTAAGAGTTTTAAGGCACAGAGAGTATTTATTCTGTTTAACAGATTGAAGCGTCAAATTTTTAATCCGTGAGTTTGAGAACCTCCTGGTTGGAAACTGGAGCTTGAGTTGAAATATAAAAGGAGTTTGTTTGTCTCCAAACAGGCCTGACCTCCAACTGGTTGGCACAGATCAAGATTCTGATTTTAATTCATCCTCTGCATCTTTTTTTCTTCCTCCACTGCTGCGTTTTCATTGATTTTCCCCTGAGCTAAACTTTGGGTCCATCTCCTCATTTCTGTGTTTCAGGGTTTGGGAGATTTCAGCGTTCACTCAGTGGGGCTGGACATGGAGGGAATCGCAACCCGGCCGCCGTCCGCTACAGAACCGGCAGAAAAATGACAATTTTTCACTCAATCTGACGTCACTTTAAATAATCACTCTTATTTTTGATTTCATTCAGACTCTTTACAGTCTGTCATGGATGGTAGATTTGTTGGACTTTGAAACAATCATATTGATTGTTCTCACCTGTTGAAACTAACTGAACGTTAGCATTTTATTGTATAAAAATTTTTTTTTGCATATTTTAAAGGTCTGTCTGCTCCAAATGATTGAATAAATACCAATACCACCCACAGTTTTAACTTTTTATATATTTACTTTAGTACTTTTAAAAGGAATGCATAAAGTTTGGGTTGTTTTCTCATGTTATTCTCTATTTTTTCTGGATTTCTGGTCCTAATAAAGAAAAATTAAACAATGTGTTGGTTTCATATTTGTAAGCTACATCAAATCCTAAACATAGTTTTGCTGAGACGGAGCTTCAAACCATGACCAGGCCTCCGTCGCAGTCATTTGATAAGAAACGGCATCTCTGTCTTTAGTAAACAATTTAAAAGATTCCCCAAAGGATGATCATTTAAATTCCAGGTTCAGGACTTTATTATTCAGAGATGTCACTGTTTATCTTCCACATAAATCATAAAAAAGCAACCAAAGTTTAAAAAAAGACTATCAGTCTGGATGACGGTAAAGAAAATGCAGGACAAGAAATACAAGAGAAATGTTTACCAAAAAAAAAAAAAAAAAACAAAGAGGAACATTTACTGAAGTCGTTATCAGGTAGAAAGCATCCAAAAATCTAAATAAAACAGACTTCCTGTTGATTTGTGAAGCCACTTTATAACCCAAATCGTTGGTTAATACACTCAACAGATAGTGGAACAAAAGGGATTAAAAAAGGAAAACAGGACACAGTTTGTGTTTTTGAATTAGTCTGTAAATAAAGTTTTTGGGAATGTGTGCTTCCGCACCTCTTGATGCAGTGAAATGTGTTTGAATTCCGTCTGAAGATGGTTTCCGTCGCTGGTCAAGAGACAATCTCCGTCTGAAAATCAGTTTTTACTCAAATATCAAACTTCTCCTCACAGATGATGTGTCCGTTCTCTTCATAGTCCTCCCGCATCACCACCATCTCGTCGTAATCCGGACTGTGAGCCAGCAGCTTCCCTCCCTCCCAGGAATAACAGACGGGACTGGAAAACAGGAACACAGTCACAGATGTTAGGATCAGAACCAAAGACGCTCAGCAGCTGGTTCCTCTGCTACACGATTCACACTCTTGAGTTTCTCCACTTTTTTCCACTTTAACCCCACTTCAACCCCAATCCAACTCTAATTCTAACTAATTCCAACCCTAATTTCTGTTTTGAACTTTGCACCTGGACCTTATTTGTTAGTGTTTTAATGGCAGCTCAGCAGTATAAGCATCGTTCTGTTTGGTCCTTCTGGAAAACCCTGAGGCATCTTACTTTTCAGGCAGGAGCACGTTCACTGGTAGGTGGGCGGGGACAAGGGACCGAAGCTCCGCCTCCAAACGCTCTCTAAAACCAGGAAACAGTGAGTTCCCTCCGGTCAGGACGATGTTCTGGTAGAAGTGGGGGTGCATCTCTAACAAACAAAATCAGTCAATCATCAATCATCAATCAGTTAATTAAGTTTATCTCTACAGCACATTTCAGCAACATGGCAGTTCAAAATGCTTTACATCATAAACATCATCTAGTCAACATTTTTAAAGTCATCAATACAGATAATATATTGATCAGTCTTCCAGGAATTATGTTTTTAAATCAACTCTAACCAGCTGGGATTTAAATCTAGATTTAAAGGAACTCAGTGTTTCGGCTGTTTTGCAGTTTTCTGGAAGTTTCTTCCAGATTCGAGGTGCATAGAAGCTGAATGCTGCTTCTCTAGACCTGTGGTGTCCAAACGTTTTGTAAAATAGGTCAAAATCCCAAAGTGGAAAGTATTCAGCAGTCATATTGTTTTTATGAACAAAAACACAAAAAATGTTGTGAATTTTGAAATGTTTTTAATAAAATAAAGTGTTTTTGTTGTTGTTTTTTTAATAAAAGGTGGAAAGTTTTCTAACTTTTTGTAATTTTTTTCTCACTTTTTTGGTGGAGAAAATCTTTTAGTCTAATCCTTCTATAAACCAGATCTAATGATGGATGCGCTCTGGTCTCTTTTTTTATTAAGTCGCTTGATGTTTATAACTCTGTTTAATATGAAACTAAAATTCAAAGAAATATCTTTCCAATAAAGAAAGTATTTTACCTCACTTTTTGTCTGCTCTCTAGGGACGCTTTGTTTGTGGGTTAAAATTTACTAAAATTTTATTGATATACTTTGTACCAAATTTTTTAATATATTGCTAATAATCAATAAAATCCATTTTACATTTAAATTTGTCAATGAAATTCAAAAACTAACAAAAGAAAGGACCAAATTGGGAAGATTCTTGAACTGCAGTTGGGGGCCATACAAAATTGCTCCAAGGGCCACAAATGGCCCCCAGGCCACAATTTGGACACCCCTGCTCTAGATCTAGCAATTTTTTTAAAAATGGAAATGTTCTTCAGGAGAAAAAAGGTTGACTTTGTAACGTTCTTTATGTGACTTAAGGTTCACAGACATGTTCATGTTAAAGTTGAACAGGATTTGAATTTATTTTCAGATCTGACAATCAATTTGAACCACAAACCTTCTGGAAGCGACTGGACCGAGTCATTGATGGCCTCCGGGATTCCCATCTCCTGGATGCCGATGTCCGACGGATGGAAGAGCATCTCCGGGACCGCGAACCGCTCGTTGGCCAACCGCAACGTCTGCTCGCCTGTCTTGTACTTTCCGCTGAAGACCATTTCCTCCCGTGGCTGATAGGCGGAGAAAACTTAGAATCAGACCTGAACTGCTCTCACAGAAACATCAGAACTAGAGCAAAAAGAACCAAAACCAACTGGTTTAAAGGAAATACAGGTCCAAATGTTTTGTCCAAATCAAAATAAATTAGAGCTTTTAAATATTTATACATTTTAAAGTAAAGGAATGCAAGCCTAAATTTTTAGATCAGCTCAAAAAAGATGAAATTGTGACTGTTTGCTGGCCTGAATCAAGACAGAAATGTATGGAGCTAAATTGGGGACATAAAGTTTGCTTAAAATGTTTTTTTTTAAAACTGAAAAATAAGTTTGAAATTAAAAAGAAAAAGTTCAAAACTACTTTTCAGATACAAAGTTTTCTTCAGTTTCTAATATTTTCTCTGTTTTCTATGAAGACGAGGCTTCAGAACTGACAAAAATATTTCCAGTTGTTGCATTCAGTGGGAACTGGGAATGTCTTTAAAACATTATTGATTTTTGTTTATGTGATTGGTTTTGAAAATTAAATGTAATAAAAACTGACTAAAAAATTACTTTTTAAATCTTTTTTTTTTCCAATTTCAAATCTTATTTTGTCTGTTTTTAAATTTGAAACTGAAATGTTCAGTTTCAAATTTCTAAATTCAGATATGAAACCATTTGTCTGACAACTGAAACTTGGTTCCAACTGGCTCACCAACAAAGCAAAGAATCTACAACAAAATGATACAACAAAATGCTTAAAAATATTAGAATGTTTCTGGCGATCAGTCTCACCTTACAGAAACCTTTTTTGATGGCACTGAAATCTGGAAGAACGTAATCCCTCATTACGGTGTTTTCTTCCCCTTTCATCCTGAAAAACAAAACAACAGAAAGTGAGATGGATCGAGACATTACGGGTTTGGTGCCGGTAAAATATGGAGCAACATCGGTGCGCCTCACTGTGCGATCTCCATGTCCTTGTAGAACTGCTGAGAGACGTAGCAAACGTCTTCCTTCACCTGGTTGATCACATACGTTTCATCCATCACGTGTAACTGACTGCAAAATTAAGAGAACACACATAACTATGGAGCTAATGGGGCCGAAAAGTTAATTAATGGCCCAAATTTAGCTCCATACTATTGAGCTAATTTTAGCTCAAAACTAAGGAGATAAATTTGAGTGATAAAGTTTGTTTTAAAAATTTTATTTTTTAAACTGGAACAAAATAATATGAAACTGAAAAAATAGTTTGGAACTTAAAAAAACTGACACTAAAAAAAAACTCCAAACTTTCCCCCCCATTTTTTATGATTCATTTTGACTGATCACATAAATGTAGAATGCTGATTAAAGACATTTTCAGTTCATATGGTTCCTGAATGCAACATCTGGGAATATTTTGCCGTGCTGTGATTACTCAGTAATTTTATCCCCCCACACCAAAACAGAGCCACAAATTTGAAACTGAAAACAACTCTTCAATCTGGAAAAATAGTTTTGAAGTTTTTTTTGTTTCAAAAATTTTTCAGTTTCATACATTTGGTGCTAATCTAGTGCCATACTTTTTCTTTTCTGTGTTATCATTTTTCAAAACCAGTTCCCCAGCAGTTTTGAATCATTTCCAGGATATTTAGTGTAAAAATTTTTTTTTTTAATTTCAAATCCTTTTTTTACAGTTTAATTTTTTTCAGTTTAAAATTTTTTTTCAATTTCATATCTTTGCATTTTAACCAACTTTATGGTCCCATTTTAGCTAAATTTTTGTCATTGTGTGTTGTCATATTTCAAGACTAATTCCACAATAGTTTGAAACTTTTTTCAGTGTTTCTATGTAAAAATAACTTTTCAGCTTCAATTATTTTTTTAAAGTTTAGAATTATTTTTCTCCATTTCAAATATACATATATTTTCAACTATATATCTTTTGTTTTCCAGCCTCAAAAGTTTTATTTTTTAAACAAATTTTTGACCCCAGTTTAGCTCCATACTTAACACTTAATCAACACAAAGAGTTGCTGCTCTCCGTACCGATATGAGATTATCTCCTTCAAGTGATTTGTGAGCAGTTTCCCTCCCACATTGATCCTGAAAGGTGAAACAAAAGAAACAAGCTTCTGTTAGCGCCCCCTGGTGCTGCTCTCCGTGTCATTTCCTCTGAAGGTCGCTGCTCTCTGACCTGCGGATGCCCTCCTTCAGCTTCTTACTGCGACAGTAGGGGACGATGTGGGTGAAGGAGAATCCCGAGTCGACCACCAGGCAGCAGAGCTCCGATGGCTTCGTGGTGAAGTAGTGATGAGCGCCAAGCGACCCGGCTGGAGGACAGCAAGGAGATTTTAGCCAAAATGTAAACCATAAAACAACTAAATTAGAAAGCGACCGGTCTCCAGCTGAGACTCACCGTTGATCCGCAGAGCCGACTGGAACTGGTATTCCTCAAACAGGATCTCGTTCATGGACTCCTGAATGGAGGAGAAGTTGAAGTACGGCTCTGTGATGATGATGCTCGTGTCTGGAAACTCCACCTGCTCAGAGAGAAAACTCTCAGCTACGTCTTCTGAAAAACAGAAATCATTCAGAGGTTTTCTGAAAACAAAGCAGCATAAACAAACCTTAAACATCTCCTTCCCAAACAGGTGATCCCACACTTTCCTCTGGACATCCCAGTTAACCAAGTAACCCTGCAGACCCAGAGGACATATTACCTTCATTTTGTTATTTTTTTATCAGTAGCGCCAGATATTTTCAGATTTATGCTCACCTTCTGAAAGGGCAGGATGTAAAAGAGACCTGAGGGATCTTTGATCTCATCCAGCTGGTTGGCTGTGAAAGTTTTTAATCTGGACGTCTTCGAGCGAAACTGACAGTTTGGGATTACGCTGAGAGGAAAGGAAAGAAGTCAGAATTATAATTGCTACATAAAAAAACCCTCATTTTTATTACTTAGAAATCTGATGAAGCAAAGTTCACATGCGGTGTTCATCAGGGCTCCATTCTTGAGTTACTTTTATTCAATATGTAAAGTTCAGGTAATGATTTAGAATGTCACCTCTCACCACACCGATGTTGATGAATGACATCTTTCTGAATTGTCTTAATTCTTAATACAGTTTTAATTCAATTACATTTATTTCGGTAGCACCAATTGACAACGAATGTCGTTCTTTACAGAAAGATCATTTCAATTTAACTGATCCCAGTTAACAAATAGGACAGCATGCTCTTGTTAGTTGAGTTTATGTCTGGGCTTTGACTAGGCCCTTCTAACACATGAACCGTTCCATTGTAGCTCTGAATGTATGTTCAGGGCTGTTCTCTAAAAAAAATAAATAAATAAAACGGACTTTAATATGTTTTCATTTTCATTCATTTGCCCAAGGCTACAATTACGATTCGGAGAACTAGTTGAACTTAATATTTCAAACACTTAACATTTGATTGAAGATTATTGTATATAATAAGGAATTTCGATCAGTTTAAAAACACCGTAAAGCGCTGGGCAGGCAGGTTTATTCAGTAACTGGGTATAAATAATAATTTCCTGCATTTATTCATTTATTTAAACTCGCCCATAGCGGATGTTTTTGTTTGTGCTCACCTGACTTTGTCCTGACTGTAACCGATCTTCGCCCAGTAAGCTCCGTTATCCAGAACCAGCGTAGCCATCCCGGAGCCTGCCTTTGATTCAAGAAATCATCACTTTATTTTTATTTACCTCCTCGCTTACTAAGCGCAACACATTTTGGGATTTCCGCTAAAAAACTAGTCCGGGTGGAAACACGACTTTCCGTTGGTTCCGCTTCTCTATTTTTCTGCAGCTTGATCGTTTTTCCCCACCGGAGGCGCAAATGGTTGAAGCACTCGATTCATTGCCTAAGTTACATTAATAAATGTTACTTTGGCTTTATTTGTTTATTTTTTTTTAACTTGCTTGAATATGATTGACCGGGACGGTGTACACCTGTTTATATCTATATTCAGAGTGAACCATGACATGCTATCTACATGCTAACCTTTGGGAGGGATGGCAGAAAAACTCCCCAAAGTTTTATCCTACAGTCACAAGTGTGACATGTGACGTTTGCTCAACTCTGCTGGTACTTTAACTAGAAATGTGCTTTAATTGGGAAAGATTCTTCTTGTCTTCCTTAGATATTAACTTGCATCCTGACTGATCTAATTATAAGAAAATTGCCATAATAACAATTAAATTCCCCAGGTCTGCTGATGTTTCTGTAATACTGCAAAAACTTTAAATCAATTATTATTACAACATCAGCTTTGCCATCAGTAATCAGAGTTGGATTTTTATGCTGTTAGCTTAATTGCTAAAACAAAGAATGAATATGTGGGAAAAAATATACTGGCTGTTGTTAAATACAGTAGAGGATCTGTGGGCCCACGTCATTTCATGAAATCTTTGATACATCAGGACATATTAAACAGTTAAATAAAAATCTGGTGGAGTCAGGTGGGTTGCAACTTTTTATTAAACAATTTTTTTTGTTGAACACTTCAAAAAAACTTGCAGGATGTAAAAAGGTACTTAATTTACATCACCTCCTTTAAATAGCTTTTCTCCTCTTATGTACAGAATATTTACATAATCTTTCTCACACTAAGCGGAGGTGATGATAAGCTGGTTACACAGACAAAAACATGGAAGCAGAAACTAAATTTCAAGTTATACTTAATGCAGAAAATTGTTCTACCTGTAAACTTTAAATTACACTGAACAAAATGATATTATGCTATTGTTGCTAATGATCTAGTAACGGATGTCTAATAAAATGAAATGAAAAAGAAATCAAGAAAAGATAAATGGATGGGAGATGGATATAAACTGGTTTTCTTCACTCAGACAAATTAATACATGTTCAAATGGTTTTAACACATAATTTAAAATAAAACAAACTAAAAAGAAAGATGTTTTTAAAAATATTATTTACAAAAAATCCAGACCAAAACAAATGAAGTAGCTCAGTTGGACGAGGTTCATTATGAAGTTTGCTTTTACAGAACAACTATATCTGTGGCAGTCAGTTATTATAATAATCAATAAAACTTAAAAAAAAAAAAAAACTAAACTAAAACTGCTGAGAATATTTTCTCAGAAACTGGAACGTTCAGTTCAGAGAAAAAAAGAAAGTAGCAAAATCTTTTCAAACTCCCACATTTAGAAGAACATCTGCTGTCGAACACCCGAAGGTTCTCGATCGGTTAAAGCCGTCTGCTCGTCGCTATGGCGACGCCGTCAGTGGGAGGAGCTGCGGTCGTTGGCGATGTCCTGAAGGCGGCGCAGCAGGGTGGTGTGGCTGTCGGGACAAACCCGTTTCGGGGACGCCTCCTCCTCCAGGGGGATGCTGCGCTTCCTGCTGGGAGTCTCCCCGGTCCGGATCATGCTGTTGATTTCCTGGAGGCGCTGCGGAGAACGGAGACAGAGGAATATTTACTGTATTTAACCAGCCGGTACGGTTTTAAATCAATGGAAAAAGCCAATGCGCGGGACACTTTATTTTAAATTTTTGTCTTACTGCAACCGGTATCTGATCTTTTTATAACAGATTGGATTTTTTTGGAATGCGACTTTGGATATGTGGTTCTAAATCCGACCTGAATCAGAACGGCCAGGTCGCATTCAGCCAACCTGAACGTCATTGATACTAGACAAACATCACTGTTCTGTATCCTGATGCGAGCAAATGGGAAGAAACAACAACAACCATTAAGACAAAAAAAAAAAAAAAAAGTGTCCCGCACATTGGACCATAAAGAGGATTAAGTTGTGAATGTGCTGATTCCGGTCGGACAGCAACTTCAAAATCGTAAGATATGATCCGCCGTTAGCATCCATGTTTACTTCAGCAAACACTGAGCATCTTCTTCTTTTTTATGGCAGCGGGTAAAACACTGATCATGCCGCTTTCAGGTTGTTTCACAGGAAATCACATACATGTCGCATGTAGCTGGAGGTATGGAAGCCCATTCCCGCCACTCTGATAAAATAGTTTTTTAATTAAACTATGTCAATGAGATCTGTTGTCCATCAGTTAAAGTGACGGAAAATAAAAAAGTCTGGTGCGTCCTGTGGAGAACTTATGAGTGGGGACTCCGTGATGGTATCTGTGGAGTCTTACGTTGGGGGGGCTGGTGCAGATGTAGTAGGAAATGCGGTCCCGGTGGGTCGGCGAGGGGGAGGAGCCTGTCCTGTGAGGAGAGATGTAAATGGAGTGTTTGCTGGACAGCAGCATCCGACGAGGGGAGCCTGTCCTCAGGGTGGGGTACGGACACAGAGGGGGGGTCTCCACCTGCAGACAAGATGAACAGAACAGCACAGGTAAGATACAAGCCAGGTGGAGTCAAACGGATGCCACCTTTGGTTGACTTTTGACCTTTGCAGCTAGCTTAATTTATTATTTTCTGGTGCTAGCAATGGTTACCTGCAATGACAGGCTGGGCGATGTGGCTTAGCATCAATACAGGTTGGGTCTGATCTGCGGATTTTTTTGATTAACCAATGAATAACTGAATAGCAAAAGGTGCTTAAAAGTAAGTTTTCATATTTGTTAAACTGTTGCCACGTTCTGGCAGTTGAATATGAGATAGGTGACCAAAAACAACCAATCAGAGCAAGGAGGAGGGTCTTAACTTTGTCAATCACCTTTGTGAACGTGCTGCTAAATGCACTAATAGCAGAGAAACAAGAGATAAAGTCTCTCTTTTCCTTCAAAAAAACTGAGATTTATTATTTTTATTTATTTTATTTTTATTTTATTTATTATTTACATTTAGGCACCAATTTTTCAGTTTTAACATTAAAACCTCAGCCTTTTCTAAACAAAGGGTTCTGAAAACTGAAAATTTTAGCTAATTCTTCATGGTTTCATTGATTACTACCGATAAATCAATGAGGAAACACGTACCCCTGCAGACGGAGAGCTTGGCGAGTATCTCAAAGCAAAGCTTCTCATGTGTTTGATGTAGACGTTGTTGTAGAAGAGGATCAGATCTCCTCGTTTGTCCTCACCCACGGAGGAGGAGAAGTTTCTATCGGAGGCGCTGGTCGGAGTGGAGGCAGCGCTGTCGGGCTGCGGGGCCGACAAGGTGCTGCTGGAGCAGATAGGAATTGGGCTGATGTCGCCACCTGCTGGTGGAACGTCAGAGGGACACTAAGTTAAGAAAAATTCAAATTTAAAAAGACAGTTTCATAGTTTTTCCCCCTTGATCAAAGATGCAACATTTGTTAGATTTTCAGCTGTAACGGTTCTCTTTCACACTGCACTGTGTCAAACAATTCAAACCTTTGAAAAACCTGTTCCCCTCCTCACCTGTGGGGGCACTGCACCAAAAACCACTGAAGGAAATGACATAAAAACCTCTGAAGAAGACGCTGAGTGCTACTTCCTTCATCACAAAGTGTAAACAATAATGGAGTAGTGTCAGATTTTAGCGATTGTTGGATTTCTCTTGTCCGTGATAAAAGCCATTTCTCCTGACAGCGTTTATTTACCCAGAATTCCCTGCGCTGCAGTCTACTTCCTGTTTTTGGAGTGGCCTCCGGTCCTCTTGGCGTTCACACATGCATTCAAACTGCACCAGACTTCACTTCAACCAAAGTGAGACCGAGGATTTTAGGCGGACTAGAGTTCACTTTTTTAGTCCACATTGGATTTTGCTTACAGTTCAATCAAAGTGCACTAAACAAGGCTGGTGTGAATGCATCTTTAAAAACATGATGGTATGTTTCCCACCTGGATCCTGGCTGCTATCAGCCGCTGTGCTCCGTTTGTCACCGCTAACGGAGGCTTGCCTTTTCCTGCCTGAGATCAACACGTTCCTGTACACCTACAAAACCACATAGAAGTCAGTCAGTGCAGAAGCAGATGGTTGTCCTCTGAGTCTGGACCGAAGCATAATATGGAATCCGGACTCAAAGCGTGGGATCTTACGTTGCTGCTGGCCTGAGGCTGAGTGCGGTAACACTTCATGATGTTCTGGAAGGACCGGTCTTCTTTGGTCACCTGTTAGAAACAAATTGTTACTTCATGTTTGTCCACAAGGTCACATGATAACTGCTAAGTGCTGGATTAAGACTTTTGTAAAAGACTTTTAGTTAAAAATCTCAAACTAGAAATAATATTAGCTATTAGTCTACAAATGAGAAAACAGTCATTAACTCCTGGTATACTCGGATATTTGCACTCTTTCAAAAATACCTGGTCAGATTTTGTTTTAGTAGTTACTAAATGGTTTTTCTGCCATTCAGAAACCATGTGCTGCATTTTTGAGGTTTGTGCAGGAGGCTCTACTGCTGCTTTTCAAAGATGTTCAGTTGTATAATTGCGCATCTGTTGGCAGCCATTTTCTCGTGCGAGTGTAAACATTGAGTTTATACTCATTCTGCACTGACCAGACAGAAATGATCTCATTATCTAAGGATGATTTTGTGCAAAACATGTTTAACCTATAGATCTATCCTAACCTGTTCAAGGAACCACCTTTAAAACTTTCATTTGTGTGTGTGAACTGTAATCGCACACCTTAGCCATGACGTAAACAGCACACATGAGCAGCTGGTCCATGTGACGGTCCTTCATCATGTCGGTGCAGTGAACCACAGAATATTCGAAACACGTCCAGATCCTCCTCCTCAGCTCCGATGAGATGTCCAGTTTGGCACAGAGGTCCCTGAGACGAACGCTGGCCATGTGATACACCTGAGACAGGACAGGTCACTCAGTCAGCACTGCAAAAACACTAAATCTTACCAAGACTCTTGGTTTCTACTGCAGATATTTTATTTCAGGGCTCTTCCATCCGATGGTCCCCCAAAGAGTATTAATCTCTAACTGGTGACCCCTTTTGAAAGTCCCAAAAAACGCTACAAAATATAAATAAATCAACTTTTAGAATGTTTTTTTATTCATTTAGCATAAATGTTGCCTCATACCTTCTGATTTTAGATGGTCATGAGTTCTATTATTTTTTATCTGGGAATATATTATGACTTTATTAACAGATAATACAATTTTTCAGCATTATTTTTATTTCCCTCCAACTTTCTGAGTCCCCACAGCGCCCCCTGGCGGCCCCCATGTCTTATACACATGAAATAAGAAAACCAACATATATCTTTTCTGAAAGAAATGTGAGTTTGTTTTACGTCAATAATTTCTTAATATTGATGAAAAAGAACTAGTTCCACTGGCAGATTATTTCATTTATAACATAGGAAAAATGTCTTGTTAAAAGTGAAATAATCTGCCACCAGAACCAGTAATTTCTCATCAATATCAAGGAATTATTGATTTAAAAAAAAGCTGCTATAGCTTGCTAAAAAGTTACTTACGCTAGTTTTGTCTTATTTGAAATGTACTAAGATATTTGCACTAGAAGCCAGACAGTAATCAGTGAGCGTATGCAGAAAGAGGAGCGTTACCTTCCTGAAGAACAGAGACAGAGAGCCTTTCCTTAGCGAGCTGCTAGCTGCTTTAGTGGCCGGTTTGGTGATGGGTGACTGGATGGTGAGGGTGCCAGTCAGAGTCTGAGCTGAGAGTGGCTGCAGTGTGGCTCCACCCATCTGCACAGGGATCAAAGTGATGCTTCCGCTCTCATTGGCTATACCTGCAAAAAGTTCAAAGGTCAATCAATCAATCAAGTTTATTTGTATAGCATATTTTAGCAGTTCAAAGTGCTTCACATCATAAAAACACAAAAATACAAAGTCACAGAACACACAGTCAATAATTTAAACATTACACTTAGTCTGTCGTTAAATTTTCAGAACACCTGAGAGGTTCTGGAAAGTTGCTATGACAACAGCAGATCTTTAATGTGTTGTGGTGCTGATCCGTTCAGTGATTTATAAACTAACAACAGTATTTAAAGTCTATCCTCTGAGCTGCAGGGAGCTAGAAGAAGGACTTTATAACTGGGTGATGCTCTCTAACTTCCTGGTTTTAGTCAGAACTCCAGCAGCAGCGTTCTGGATCTGATTGATTTATTTAGGCAGATCTGTGAAGACGCTGTTGCAGTAATCAATGCAACAATGCAGTAACCGACTTTGTCACTGTCTTTATGTGGCTCTGAAGGTTCAGGCCAGAGTCCAGATTTCTCCCCTGTCATGGGTAAAATCCCGCTCTGAGTCTCTCACCCTGTAAAGGAATGGTCATGGTCTGGCCATTGTTGGTGGTGACGGTGAACACAGTCTGTCCAGCTGGGATGGCGGTGACGATGCTGGACGGAACCGTCTTTGGGATGGGGGTCTGTGGCGGGCTGGTGAGGGCGCTGGAGCCGGTGGAGGCGACGCTGGGCTCGCCTTCCAACGGGTCAACAAACAGACGCCGACGAAACCCACCGGTGGGGGGGGAGCTGTACCTGTCCTGCAGGCTGGTGGGGGACGGAGACACACCTGCAGTAGAGACAAGTAGTAACTAGTTACATTTACACTATTACATTTACATGAGTAACTTTTTTGAAAAAAATTACTTTTAGGAGTATTTTTACAGCATTGAACTTTTTACTTTTACTGCAGTGATTTTATCATGAAGCATCTATCCTCTTATTTGAGTAAAATTTCTGGATTCTCTACAAACTGAATGAAGAACAAACATGTTTTAACCAAAACTTCAGACACAAACCTGCAGTTTTGTTAGTTTTGTTAGTTTGATACATTTTATACTGAAAGAAACTGATTTGGAAATTTTCTCTTTTGCCTGTTTTTGCTATTTTTTGTTAATTAATAATTATTTTCATTGTAATTACTAAATATTAAAATACTAATAATTTGATCAGTTACTCAGAATTTGAGTAGACATTTTACCAAACACTTTGCTCGGACGCAACTGGACTTTCAACATGGCGATGACCCCAATCTGTGCTTTTGTTGGTTTGTTGCTTCTTTATTACTTTTTGCCAAAGGTATTAACTGGAGGGTCCAATGAGCCTCAGTTTTCAGAACCTTGAGTAATTTGAACAGACAGAAAGTGTCACCTTTGACGATGCTGTTGGTTCTCAGATCAGGTCCAGACTTGACGGGTGTGAGGGGAATGCTCCCGTTGTTGGTTTCCTCGTTTTGCTCCAGATACTGAGGAGGCATCACCTGAAACATTGATTAACGGTTAATTTGGAAGAATTATGTCTGTGCGGTTTTTATATGTTATATGTTTTATACGTTGCCAACCTCCTGACATGAAGGCACTTTGGCTGAACGGAGGCTCTGCCACAGCGGGGAGTCGCTGGTCCAAGCCAGACTCTCCAAAACCTGCTCCTCCACCTGGTTCAGGTGCTTCACCACCTCCCGAAACAGACCCTGCTCTGAGCGCACCAGCACCTCAATCACCTGTATATGCACACAGAATTAGAGAAATATAAGTATTAGCTTTATATCTGCACATCAGCATGTTGGTTTGTTTTTGATTAAGCTTAAACAAACTCACAACTCAACTGCTTTTTAATAGGTTGAATATGTTTTTCACTTTAAAGGTCTTACAAAAAGCAAACTAACCAAGAATATGTAGATAAAATGAGTAAAATACGAAAATATCTTAAGACTAATAAATTAAATAAACCACTGATATAATAAGATATGGGAATGTGGAATAAATTAAAGTCAAGAAAAAAAGCTCCATTCTTTTAAAATAAGCCAAATATTTTAGTTAGGTAATGCTAGCATAAGCTAAAGTTAGTTTTAGCAAAGGCAAGCTTAAATAAAAAACATTCAGGTTTTATCTAGGTTTCACTAATATGAGTTAAAGTCAGATTTTAGCTAAAGCATGACATGATAAAATGAGCTCAATTTTTATCTCGGTTCTGCAAATATAAACTGAAGTTTGATTTTAGCAAGAGCCTGCAAAAATAAAATATGTTATACTAATATATGCTAAAATAAGATTTTAGCTAAGACATGCAAGTTAGTTTAATTTCCCTTTGGGATTAATAAAGTTTTTATAAATTTGAATTTGAAGTTCAAGATCTGTAGGTTAGCCTATGCTAACACATGCTAATATCAGAGTTAAGCTAAACTAAGTTTAAGCTAAGTTATGCATGTCCAGAATGACACTAACATAAGGTAAAGTTAGCTTTTAGCTAAGGCTTGCTAGCTAAAAGTTCAGGTTTTATCTAGGTCAGCCAATGCTAACATGAGCTAATATCAGATTTTAGCAAAGGCATGCTTAGAAAAAACAAGTTCAGGTTTATCTTTGTTAATATAAGTTAATTAGTTATTTAGCTATTAGTTTTTAGCATTTGTCCGTATTTTTCAATTAGTTGTTCTTGTTGTTACCTTGTAGAAATTATAAGCAGGGAGTTGGAAGATGTTGATGACATTGGGGAAATCTCCTGGAGGCCTGTAGGAGAAAATGACAATCTCCAGGCAGCAGGCCAGCAGAGAGCGGTGAAAGATGTCCTGCTCCAGAATACACTGCGACACACAAAATACAGGCAGTTAACTCCAGTCATTAAGGCACTTATCCTCTTTCCTGTTAAAACTGGGATTAAACAAGAAGAAACACCTGAATATTCATAATTTATTTACGGCTAGCTTCCAATGATCAGATGCATCTACATGAAAAATGAGGGGCAAAATAGCAAATGTCCAAAAAAACCCAAGTGAACAATATGTTCTACCTAATGAAATTTGATCTAATAGTTGTCTCTGCATTCAATAATACTCCTTGAAATGAATAATGCTGAACATTGTTTCAAGCCGATCAGTCCTTCCAGGGTTTTGTGGTGTTTCTGCAATAAAAATAAAAGATTTTGTGGTGCTAACTTAAAAATATTTGCAATATTTTGCTATAGTTGCGCCTATACATGACATTAAATGTGACTTTTTGTTACTCAAATCGGACTATAACTTGACGTCAAGAAAGGTGGCAATGTAGTAGAAGTAAAAAATACTGCCACCTGCAGGTGGGAGTTGGCATCATTTAGACCTGTAGAGTTCACCATTTTTGCTGAATAAAATTGGCATAAAAAAGTGCAGTAATTTGTTCATTTTGGGTGGATTTCTGCAAACACAAAATTGTGAAAAACTAGGGGGACTAACTGATGTAATTTGGTAGTATGCAGATAAAAACTGCTTTGATTTAATTAATAAAACAATATGTGAGCAGACATGTTATCTTAAGGGATCTATTTATGCATTTCTCTGGATTCTTGAACTTAGAGCAACGATCCGGTTAGCGCTGCACTCACAGACAGGTCAGCGTCTCCCAGGATCATCTTCTCTCGCTCTATGATGGACTCCAGGATCCTGTAGTAGAGCGCCTCCGCCAGGTGAAAATACTTCACTGCCAACTCTGTCAGGAGAAACTTTATTAACACAGACAGGCAGAACGAGTGAGTGAGAGGCTGACTGGTGAGGAATCACGTTTCCACCTTTCTCCATCGCTTTGGTTTCAGCGCCGGTGTCTTCATAATGCTGCGAGTAAACGTCAAACATCTCCTTCAGGCGCTGGCTGATGACATCACTGGGGTCTCTGGCGCAGCCTCTGGAGGTCAAAGTGCGCAGGGTGAAAAACATCGAGATTCAAACCTTTGACAGTGTCAGGATCGGGCTAATATTTTAGTTTTTTAAAATTGTGAACATGAAGTCATAATATTATCAAAATAATACCACAAAGAAAGTCATAAAATTATGAGAAAAAAATGTTGTTTTATAAAAGTTTCGATAGAGTTTTTAAGATCTAAGATTTTCTAAAAGTGGTTTAACAGCCTCCTGCTGTCACACGGTGCGTTACCTCAGAGTCTCGGTCAGCTTGGCGCTCGGCCCGTGTTTGGTCCCTGACAGCAGCGTGTGAAGACGGCCCACGCTCTTCATGGCGTACGAGAGCGGAGACGACAGTCGGACCTCCTGGATGTACTTCCTCCCCGTGAGCGGAGTGGAGACCTTCAGAGCCGAGGCCTGGAGCGAGCAGAGACGTTCATTTACCAGACAAGAGCAGAGAAGACAGGATGAGCAGGAGAGAGTCTTACAGTCAGGTTAGTGCTCAGCCTGTAGGTGGCGCTGTCCTGGCTCTCCATCCCGTCACAGAGGCAAGGCCCGGGCGTCCCGATGTTCTCATTCGCCCCCTCTCCAGTGAAGATCCTCTCATCCAGACTGCCGGTAGCCAGAACGTGTTCCTCATAGAGCCGGCTGAGCGACAGGCTGAGGAGGGGAGCAGGACGAACAGGTTTTATCTTCTATCGTCTCCTTTCCTAACAAATTCTGTCAAATTTAACGCTTTCAATGTTGACTTGTTAATATTACATAGATTAATTGACCAACATCTGCCTCAAAATTTTACATGCACGAATTATGGCGGCGGCTCGGCTGGATGAAGGCGAGCGACTGTCGCCTCAGTCAGATCCACAGGAAATGACTGGAGAGTTTCTAAACTAAAACAAAATGGCTTCCTTTGAACCTTCCTGAATATAAAAACCTGGAAGACTGGGAATCTTCAGACATGTTTGGCTTTGGACAAAAAACATTTTTTTGAAAATCTGCACACAGTGGCGGTTTTTCATATGGGCAGTTGCCCAGGGCAACATCAGAATGGGGCGACGCACACAAGAACAAAAAAATAAAATATTTTAACTGTTAGCTTGGCTACTGTTTGTATACCAGTTTCAGTTAGTTGCTGTTGAATACTGGGAGACTAGATTCCCTGCATACTGCTGCAAAAAAAAAGAAAAATAAATAATTGTTTCCATTTTAGTTGGTTGGAGTGCAACAACAGGAGTGATTTATGTGATTACATTTTTAATCAGTTAATAGTACTGGAATAAAATTACATGTCAACTGGCATGACTATTTGTCTTCTTATGTTTTTTCTGTTTTTACTTTTTATTGTCTGTTTGAAATAAATAAAATCAAGCTGCTTAGTGCACACTGTGACTTCTGCATGAAGAAACTCACAAACTGTCTCCAAAGTTCATAGGATCCAGAAAACCAGTCAGACTATCTTCCTTTCCTCTGAGAATCTGCAGAGAAAAAGAAGAAAACTGAGTTTCAGAGTCAAATAAATACACAAGAAACAAGAACATTTGGTTTGATTTAACTTCAGACAGTGGGATAAACAACATTTATCTGTCTTTTTATTAGCTTTAAATAACTAGTTTCGACTGTTAACATTTCCAAATTTAGGCTTTTAACTAAACATTAGGTTTCTCTTTAGTACTTTATACAAAAATCAAGCACTTTTTTAAGGATTTCAAGCACCTGACTGATAAAATATATGGATGTCAGTTTAGTTATTTCAGATATGGCGGTTTTTCCTTTCAGGACTTTTTCCATGGATGAAGCTCAGTGAATCAGATTACCGAACAAAGCTCAGAGCAAACAAAGTCTCATTAAACCTTTCCAAAGGTAAAGCAGAGCTGGGACCGACCCGCTTGTGGAAAAGCTTCCGGATGAACGGTTTCCAGAAATGCTCTTTGACTCCTTTGGCCTCCAGCACCAGGCCGTCATGCAGCTCACACAGCTGCTGGATGAAACAGAACGGGCCTGCAGACGGCCTGTAATCCTTGTTGCTGAAGTCTTCTGGGAGACCTGAAGGATGCAGGAGACACAGACAGCTCAGAGGAGATCTAAACAACCAGCACACCATGACATTTCAGACACTCTGGATAAATTTACACCTACATTGTAAAAACACAAAAGTATTTTAGGTCTAGTCTCAAGTGCAAACATCTTATTACATTTGAAATAAGGCAAAATTACCTTACAAGAAACTTTTCAGCAAGATATAGGAGCTTGTTTTAAGTCAATAATTCATTAATATTGATTAAAAAGTACAGCTTTTAGAACATTCCCATGTTATAATTGAAATACCGTATTTTCCGTACTATAAGTCGCAGATTTTTTCATAGTTTGGCCGGGGATGCGATTTATACTCCGGAGCGACTTATGTGTGAAATTATTACCACATTATTATATCATATCACATGTTATTTTCACACTAACCCGCCAGAGGGCGCTCTAGGCCTGTGTTGATACTGTGTGGTAGAAGCTACGTCCGGAGTTAGCCGAGTTGTTTACAAGCGACACCGAAGATGAAGATTTAGTGATTTGGAGCGGCACGGATGGTTTGGTAAACTTGTTAGCATGTTATTTATGCTATAGTTATCTGAATAACTCTTAATATGTTAACATACCAGGCACGTTCTCAGTTTGTTGTTTATGTGTCATGTAACATTAGCATAACGTACAATTATTCAGCCTGTTGTTGCCTCTATTCTATTTTTATTGCCTTTCAAGATGACATGTCTATTCTTGGTGTTGGATTTTATCAAATAAATTTCCCCCAAAAATGCGACTTATACTCCGGTGCGACTTATAGTCCGGAAAATACGGTAATCAAATTCTTCAGAGTTGTTTTTTTTAATTTCATAAATGTGGGGATTGATCTGCTTGACCTCTGATGACCTCTGAAATTTTTTTTTTTATTAATAGCAGCACAAACAAAAGGTTTTGATGCACAAATTTAGCACAAACGCTTGGCACCAATTTTTAAAAATAAATTAATTCAAGTTTAAAGGTCAAAAGGTCACTCTGAACTCCCACTTTACCCAAATTAAGCAAAGATAGTGTCAAATGTTTGTGCAGCAACATTTTTTTGTTTGTGCTGTTATCATTTTAAACATTTTAATAAAAATGTTTCCAGAGGTCCCAACACATTTACCAAATTAAACAAAATTGGTGTCAATCAACTGCATTACATTTGTGCAGCAAAAATTTTCATTTGTCCTGCTTTTGGTTTTGAAGATATCATTGAAAATTAGTTTGTTTGATTTTGTAAGTCTGGTGAAACTAGATTTAAAATTATTTGGTAAGATTTTGTGTTTTTACAGTGTAACTGAACTCTTATTCATCCAGGAAGAAAATGCTCTAAAACCCAAGTGTTGGGTCGACACCTTGGGGTCACAAAGACGATATTTCCTCTAATTTCTTTAGTTGAATCTCAGAAAAATCTTAAAAATAGTTAGTTTGAGAACTAACCAAACATTTTAAAATGTTTCTTTGGGATCATTCAACAGTCCAAGGAAAACCGCCCATTGGTCAGTGTGTCAGTCTGTTTTTTTGTTTTTTCTGCAAAGGGTGGAGCTGTTTCCACGCTTCGGTTCAGGCGTACAATAAACTCTGGGTTCAGAGACGGAGGGTCTGCAGGAAACACAGGAGTCAACAGGAAATGAGGGCAAAGCTGATAGACTACGCTGCAGGATTTCGGCTGGAATCCTTTCACTTTTGATTTATTTAGGTATTAAACTGAACCCGAGCCGATAAGCAGACTTCCTTCACCGAAACACAAATTTAAATTTATGAGCCGTTAAAGTCATATTTCATGACTCGGAGAGAAAAACATTCAGAACGCTGAGAGCAGTAAAATGATGAAATACTCAAATATTCACAGTAAGTTAATAACATGAATCCGCTAAATGTTTGGCGATACTTTCCAGATACATTTCAGAGGACAGGAGTCGATGGCTGCATTTCCATTGACCTTATAAATGAGCAAACTGGAATTACAAAAATAAATTCACCTAACATAAATACGCCAATTTTGAAAACCTTTTCATAAAAAGTTGTTGCGCAACGATGATCTGGTTTTTCAACGATATTGAAATTATACTGAGAAACACACAATCTTATTTTTTGTCTAGTTTTTAGCACAAATATCTTACTACACTTGAATTAAGACAAAACCAACTTAAAAGTAACTTATCAGCAAGACACAGAAGCTTGTTTTAAGTAAATTATTCCCTGATATTGATGAAAAGGTTTAACCTCAGTTCAGCCCCATGTTTGGCCACGCCCCTAAGTATATTGGCTCCACCTACTTTAGCAGAAATTTTCAATAAAGCATGACAAAATATGACAAAACATCAAAGTTTGATTTTTTTTCCTAGGATATATTTATTGAATTGGTTGAGATTAATTTTGATGTTCTTTTGCACAATATCAGTAAAAGGCATCCTGATTCTCATTCTGATTGTAGTGTTAGGTGGTATCTACCTAACCAAGAATGTTGCTTTATAAGTGATGAAAAATCTTTTTTTTTTTAATTATTTTTTAATGAACACACGTGCATCTCAAGGTTCAGTTCATGGAACAGTTCTTTTTAGTTCAAATGATTCATGTAATTGCAGTATTGTTAATAACACAAGCCATCACAATATGTACTTGTGTACAACTTTGTGTACAAAGTTTCTCCTTTGATACTTTTTATCCCTTGTACATTACCTCTAAAGTCAGGGTTGAGCAGGTCTTTCCTGGCGTTGCACAGCAGTGCGTTGGTGAGGACGAGGTCGAAGGCGCACAGCAGCAGGTGGTACGAGTTCACCAAGTCGTCACTGATCATGGGGAAGTTCCCTGAACAGGAAACAAGCAACAACACGACCGCACATTAGGGGGAAAAAATCGTGTCTGCAGGCTAAGTTGGCACAGCTGACCATCACAGAAACACGGCCAAGCCTGAACGGACACGCTCAGACTCGTCTCTGGAGGGAAACAGGAGAAGTGTGGAGGCATTTTCCACTCCAGATTTTAGTTTCCACTTTACAACAGTTACTGGGAAGGCTTAGGACTTTCTTTACCTTTAGCATGGACAAACAGCACCCAGCAGAAGTTGAAGACTTCGCTCACAGTGCATGGATGGCGTCTGTTAAAAAGAAATGGAAGAAATTAAATGTAATTCTGTAAAAAATCAGAAAGTCTTTACTGGAACTCCTTCAGAGGGATTGATTGATGGAGGTAGTTTGTTTTACAATAATCAGCACAAAAACGTCTCAGTGTTTATTCAATGAACAACAGACAAAGATTCTTTAAAAAACTGAGATTAATACATTCAAACAAACTTTGCAAAGATTATTCATTGTCCTTTTGGGTGGAAAACAATCATTTAGACAGAGTAACTGTCGGGTCAATGAGTTTAATGCACCAGTTGTTGTATACAACCTTCAGTTGTAAGTTGAAAAGTTAAATTTAGAGCTGAAATATAATAAGAATGAGTCATAACTACTAAATTTTAATTTAGTAGTTTTAAAAAGCAGTTGAAGACCTTTCCTTTTAAATTTAAGTTTAGTTGAATTGGGTAATATTGCTTTCTATTTAACTTTCCATTTTTTTTTTTTAGCTTTCAATTAGTTTTTACTCTTATATTATAATTTACTAATGCACTGGAGTAAGGATAAACTAGATCATGATACCTACATTTGAATGTGCAGACTGTACATAGAGATCATTTAAAAAAATACTTCACGATTAAAATTAAGCTCTGATTGCGTAAAAGCTTTAAGTGGCAATAAAATGCCAAATTCTGTCAACTAAAGTCCAGCTTGAAACATTGAGTTTCGTTTCTGCTGGAATTATTAATAAAAGGGAAATAAATTTTACAAAAAAAGTTTTACATGTCACTACCAAAACTAATAACTCACTATCCATGAATGAGTTGCATATTTTTATGTATGTTTTAGTTTGAGTCACAACAGAGAGTGAGGTCAGAGGTCACAGGCTCCCACCTCTGCTTGCGGCTGCGGTGAACCCGCGGCGGCTCCTCCGACGGAGCCTTGAAGATGGATCTGAAGATGGGGACGTACTTCTTGAAGATGACGGCCGACACGGTGAAGTTGCGCTCCAACTTATCCGTGCTCTGACGGAAATCCTGCGGCAGGTTGGCCATGTCCTGCCACTTCTTTATCTTACTGAAGAACTCGATCAGACTGGGGGAGAATAATTTATCAGATCCAAGCTGCTGCGTTTTGTTTTACTACTCAGAAACAAAACTCACATAAACAAAACCAACCTCATTTCTGAGCAGTGGAGGATCCTGGTCAGAGAGACGTAGTTCCCCTCAGCGGTGCCTTTCCCCACCGTCGGCACTGAAGACCTGCAGGCCACATACAGAGCGCAGGCCAACCAGTGCAGCTCACTGCCCTGCATCCAGACAACATTTATTGGTTAACTGATTATTACCAATATGAAAAGAAGCTTCTGCAGCTGGGATATTTGAACAGGGATGTGACAGTGTCCACATCCCTCAACTGGTCCAGTTTCTGCTCAAAACTGGTTTTAGACGATGGCTTTGGGTTTTCTTGTGATTTTTGACATCCAATTCACATAACACAGGTTTTATACAATGCATAGTGAATAATTAAAAAATTATAAATAATATTTCTCACACAAAGGGCATACCAACAGAGGAAATCTCTATATGAATAATCAAAACATATCATTTATATATGTGGCGTTTATTACTATTTGTAATAAAAAAAAAATTCAAAGGATTCGTCACTGTTGTAAATATCATTTTCAAAGAAAATTTAATGTCATTTTATCATTTAGAAATTAATGTGATAAATTCTTATCATTTAAAAAAAATGTATCACTGTAGTAATAAATTCCAATTAATGATGTTTAAAACACCTCCAAAACTCTGTATTGTTGGGTTTGTTTGAACTGCTTCTTCAAAGAGAGCAACAACAAATATCACTACGTTTGAAAATATGATTAAATGCAGACAGTGTGTGCAGCTTAATGATACAAATTACACTCCTTTAATGACTGGTTCCCTAAAGAAGCATGTTACACATAGGTATGTTTTTAAGAGCATTACTTGTGTGGGGCTATGATTGCTGAGTCATGCAGTCACAGCCATATAGTAACCTAAAAAAGTGACAATAAATAGTTCTTATGGTCACTTTACCGTTATAACAATGGCACTACAAAATATCGTTATAAAACGTTCTCTCCTACACTGTGTACATGTAAATGATTTGATTGTAAATGTAAACATTATTAAGAGACGGTATATTAGTATATATAAAACGTCTAAAAGTGTTGTACATGTACTTCAGAGCTTTTCAAGTTTGGAAAACTCAGAATTTAGTAAACTTGTCACTGGTTTCCTGCCACTCACAATATGGCGGACTTTGTGACAGCCCCTGCAGCCCGGTATTAGTGGTCTGCGGGCCGAAAATTTGTTCACCTGTTGTGTCTGAGAACGCTTACCTCCAGAGTAAAGTTCCTGCTCATGCTCTCGTAGCTCCTCCAAGCCTCGGTACTCGCTTCTTCGTCCATGTTAAGGGCTCGGCACAGATCATCGAACCTGGTTCGGGCTTTCTGCATTAAGTCTTCTTCGTCGCTCATTTTTGAAGCTCTACGGACAAACTGAACGTCTTTCGCGCAGAGAGACAGTGCCGAGTGCGGACCGAGGCGCTGTTTGTGGAGCTGTTTGCCTTAATAAATGCGTTATTACGGAGCTCCGCGGCTGCACGGTGTGGCTATTTAAATGTCCTCTCACACAAACAGAAGCCCAAACGCTGCCGGCGTACCCGACTGCCGCACATAGAGGGAAACGTCACATTTGTGCGCATGTCAGTTGGAGAATAGCGTGACGAGCGTATCTCACCCCAGCCCACTAAAATTACGTAAAAAAGCCGACTACTACTACTTCCGGTTGTTTTTGTTGTCTCGTTCGTCTGTTTTCCCGGAAGTCGGTTAAAAAAGTGTTAATTTTTCTTCTTAAAGCATAAAGTCATCGATTATTTAACTACTACTGGTTTATTTACGATCACATTGAAGCTCTGGCTTCAGCTCTGATTACGGCTGAGCTTCAACACTAAAATACCCACTTTAGTTCATAAAACTAAAACACCAGAAACAGAAGGAAACTAAACATCGGTTATTTCCGTTATCCAAAGTTTGACAAAAACTCTCGGATTTATTTTCAGTTACAATATTTAGATTGACACCATTCTGGTTTCAGAGTCGTACTTTCTCTCTTTTACCCGAAAAGACAAAATAAGGTGGAAAAACAGCGTAATATGGGCTATTTTGTAAGCCCAACCAGAGTTGGGTTGTGGGAGTGATCCAGCATACTAACTTAGGTTTTTTAAACTAAAAAACTGCTGAAAGTGAATAAAAAAATTATACCATAATGACTGAACTATTAATGTATTGCTTAAAATGAATGATTAAGCTCATTGAGGCAATCTCGGTACACAGTTTTATATATTTTTATAACAGTATCCTTATACATTCCACATACAAAACAGATTATCTTACCTCTGATCATCAGTTAAAACGGTATAAGATGTAAAAAAAACACAATGCAATTTAGTCTTTAACTGATTTTTTAAAGGTGGAAATAAATTTTCACCCTTTTAAGCTCTTGTCGAGCTCATTACAAATATGTAACACCATCCAAACAAAACTTCAACTAGGGATTTTTATAGATGATGAAAATCTATGAATTTTGGAACAAGGACTGATCGGAACAAGCTCAGTCTATTATTAGGTTTGTTTACAATTTGGAACATCATACAGGTGTTTTGGTTTTGGTACACATTTATTCCTGCTTGAACCATGACACAGCTTTTATTACCTTCTTTTGAAGGCTTTGGTGTTTTTTGAGCTAACTAAGGTAAACGTTGCACCATATTACAGGAATTAATGTGTGACTCAATGAGAGTTCTATACATTATTAAAAGTGTGAATAACAATGCTTAATTAAAAAAAAACAGGGCCAACATATTTAGGTAATATGAAGTTTAAAATTTTAGGACTCATCTATAAGAACCACCAGTAACTTTGCAAAACTTATTCTCATTAATTCCTCATTTTTAATTTTGAGATTTATATAATCAAGTATTGATTATATAAACAGAATAAAATTAGTTTTGCTGATATTGAGAGATAGCTTGTTACAGTTGAACAAGGTATTTATTTTATGTAATTCTGTATTTACTATTTCCTCATTTTCCAAAGTATTTGTCTGTGGAAAAAACTGGTTTGTATCAGTAGCAAAAATAACTTTATGAAATATTTTTAAGAGAGTTTAGAAAGCCATTAAGAAATTATGAAAAGTAATGGTCCCAAGATTGGTATAGAGAGAAAAATTCTTGTTATGAGATAACTTTCTCTCTTCCTGAGTCAGAAAATAATTCTGAATCTGAGCAGATACCTTATTCTTAAAAAGATTCATGAATTTGAACTTCTTTCTGTGCCAAAACCTAAGACACAAGTGCTTTGTAAACTTAGGATGTATATCTGAACAGAAAATGTCTGAATGTTAAATATGAACCTAACATAATTCAGCAGGTTTTGGTTGTTTTGGTGGTATTTTCTTCTCGGTGAGGCAGAATCCAGCCTGCAGCTGGAAGGATGCTGCTCTTTAAAGGTGGAGCTTCAACCAGCAGAGGCGTCTACAGCGGTGAGGCTCCCTGGCCTGCAGGGGGCGTCGCTCCATGCACAGTTGACAGCTAAAGCTTTCCAGGATGTCTGGGAGCCCCTGCTGAACTCAAAGTTTGTGTGGCACATTTTGCCTCTAACTTTTTCTTTGAGTTGGATTACTTTATCATCATGTGGTGTGTGATGATTGATGCCCACTGGATCCAGTTAATATGTGACTGCTGCACAGTTTTCAGGGGAACACAGGTCATATGCAGAACTTCTCAAAGAGGCCACTTATGTAAATACACTCTCAGCACTAACAAACTGCATCATTCAAAACTGAAACTCAGCAGATTCACTTAAAGGTGGCCTATTTGTTTTCTTGAACACGTTAGAATAGATCTATACATGTTCTTTACATTTTTTGCACAGAGTTATTCTTATAAAATTACATTTAGCCTATTTTGAGCTCCTTTTAGAACTAGCTCTTTTAGGACCTCTTGTCACTTTAAATGCAAATAAACTGCTGCTGGCCACGCCCCCCAAACGCAACGTTTACACTGGCAGTGTGCAATTATACAACCATCGCCTTTGAAAAGCAAAAATGGAGCCTCCTGCACAACCAACAAGAATCGAGGAAGTGGTTTCTGGATGGTAAGTCAAAAAAAAACCCCCCAAAAAACACTTGTCTTTTCCAGCAGCCATTGTACAGCAAATACACAGCTCTGCTGGGGTTGCCAGGTAACAGGCTGGGCTTCCCTGATTTGTGACATGCAGATTGTTTTTGAAAGAGCTCATTTCCCAGATACCAAAAATCATTAATTTATTGCCAAAAGTTATAGCTGGATGTTTCTATTAAGTACTTGGGCTGTTTTTAGAAGCACTAGAAACCCAAATGGAAGAATAAAAACATGCAAACACACAATATAAAATTTGAGTAAACTAGTTTTCCACAGCATAGATTGTGTATCTGTAGCTGAATGGATGTGGGATGATGTGCAGATATGATCACAAAGCATGACAACCCACAGAGCTGCTTCCTGCTGTCTAATGTTCAGCAGTAAGTGTCACCATCTGTCAGCTGCCTGCAGGATGATCCACCTTCATTCGCACCTTCAGGCCGACACCAGACAGTCGTTCTGAACTGGGAAACCAGCAAACAACACTTTGAATCCTCGTTAGTTCCCATCAATCACTGCATGGGTCCACAAATCATTAAATGTGTGAAGATATCAGACATTCTTCTGCATCGTTCCAGAAGAAAACTCTCTGAAGGTGACATGAGATCGGACGTTGCACATATTGTCGGTCCTAAATTGCTTCTTACTTTTTTTAAGAAAATGTGATCATAATTAACTGATAGGTTTTATTTTTTTGCAGAAAATCTTTCCTCCATTTTCTAGAGGCTTCATTTTCATGGAATATTTCTGCCTGTGTCCTGATAATTATTAAAATTAAAACAAGCATTTCTGAAAGTATATTTTCCAAATTGGTTAAAAAATAACAACAACAAACAACTCCTTTATTTATTTATTTTTTTCAATTTTCTGAGATTAGATATTTTCTCACATTTTTACAAATTGGTGTGTTTTCAAAAACATTCAGACATGTTTGACCACTTGTAAAAGAACCTGAAAATAATAATAATAAAGAAAACAAAAACAAAAAAACATAGTTTGAGGTAAAATTAAAAAGTTTGTGAATTAAACTATATTAGAATTAGACAATAATTTTTGAAAAAAAAGTTATTCACATAATTATATAATGATGTAAATCACTTTGAATATTGGTGCGGTGGATATTAAAAAACATTCTCCATGCTGGAGAGCAAATACAAATTGAGGATTAAAATTAAAACAAGCATTTCTTGTTTTAAAGAAAGCAGCATGGGGACATACTTTTTAATATTGTTTTTATTACATAATGAAATAACAGCAACAAAAATTTAAATTTAGGAGCAACGATGAACCAGTTCATCATTGGCAGTAAGATCTAATAAATATGTTGAGTTGTAAAGCTTAATTGTAATTTTTAATAATTGCTGTGTTATTTATTCATCCTGTCACACATGAAAGTTAGAAACAGTTAGAAGATTTACAGTGTTTGTAACTTAGCCACCAGCAGGGGGCGATCAGAGCAAAGCAGAATCCAAACCTGGCCTTCTTATTTAAATATAAATACGAGATTTAAAAAGTTCTGGTCATCATCTCCTGTTGTTATTTTTTAACTCAAGAATAAAAATGGTTTTGCAGTATTTATATAGTTTAAAATGTTTTATTAGAGAAATCTGATCTGCTTTTCTTTCTGCTACTCAATAACGTTAACATAAAAGAGAAAAAAGGAGACATTAATAGCACTGAGTGGAAAGAGACAGAATGCAACTTTCTCTCTTTTTTTCTTTGTTTTAATGTCAAAGAAAAAACTTCAGATCTGCAGTATCCACTCTGGATTTCAGCTCCTACTAATACATATCAGTTCTGAAAAACAGGAATTTTTGTTCTCCAAATTAGTTTTTATTTTGAAAATAATTCTACTTTTTGCTTTTAAATTACTAAACAATCAAGGCCTTTCTTACCTATCTGACCTCATATTCTCCTGAAAAAAACCACAAGGTCCAGATCAAACTGATTCCCAGGTCTAAACTTAAAATCTCAAGGTGACAGCGTCTTCTCTGCTGAAGGTCCACAGATTGTGGAAGTGGTTTGCCTCTAAATATTAGATCTGCACAAACACTGGAACATTTTATATCTCTGGTGAAGAAACATGATGATGGCCTGACTGTTAGCACATGTTGACCTAAACATTTTTGTTTTTATTGCTTTGTGTTTCAGTTCTCAATTACATTTTATTCCTTTCATGATCATAAATTTTATTTTTGCTGCACCTTAGTTTGTGAAGCACTTTGTGCACCATGAATTATTGGAAATGTATGATACAAATAAACTTAAACTTTACCAGAATTAGCATATAAAATAATTAACTAGAACTACATAAACAACAAAAAAGCCTGTAATGTTTTCTGTTGTGGTGAAGTCTACTGATTAATAAATGGTTTGCAAACAAATAATGAGTTTAGTTGATTTCTCACAGCATTATAATTTTACTATTTTGTATACTTGAATATGAGAGACTGCAAATTAAAATATTAATTTATTGATTTATGAATAACTGGTTTCTGTCAGTTAGTGACACATACATATATATATATATATATATTAAAGGAAGAATAAAAATATAGCAGTGGCATATTTGCACATTTCTTTGATGCAATGTGAAAGAAAATTTGCACACAAAACTTCAAAAATTCACATTACTGCATGACTTCTGACTTCAATTTCCATATTTATTTACATTCAGAGGCTCTGATCTGCGACCAGATTGCAGTGAACAGGGGGTCAAACAGTGGGGATGGGAAGCAGAGCAGACTGGTTTGCTGCAACAGTCACTGGGGACACTGGTGTATTTTTAGGGCCAGCATGTTGCGAGAAGCCGCCCGCTGGTTGACGCGCCTGTCCAGCTGCCGGAGGAGCCGCATGGCGGGAGGGTTGAGTGGCATCACCACCAGACGTCTGTTGGTCCTGGGGGTTAGACGGCCCACGGCTGGGCCCCTTGCTGGCTCGCAAAGATGCTCGCTGTCGTTTGACGGCATTTAGGTCGCTGTAAACACGCAGCTGGAAGCAAGAAGAGGTAGGGAGGCAGCTTGGAGCCACTGAGGGGAGAGTTAGAGAAAGTTTGAGACGCTTACACGAGACCCCAATTAGCATCCAGTATTTACGGATGCTAATTGGGGGAGAAGTTTTATGTTCAGACGTACAAGACACCTCAAATCAGCTGTAGTTGTCGTGCCAGGCCACTATATGGCGCTGTGGTTTTAGCACGTCATTGAACGCGCATGCGCTTTTGACACCTAGCTTCCACCGGACAAGTTTCCACCCAACAAAGTGTTGCTACGTAAGATTAGCACTACTTCAACATGTTTTTACTGAAGAAAAAGTAAAAATTAGCCATCCAAGAAATGACTCAAGAGTAAAAAAGTATGGTAAAAAGTTTACTCAAGTACTGAGTAACTGATCAATTATCAATCATTTAATATTTAAAAATTACATCATGAGACAGACCAAAATATAAAGGTAAGTGGAAATGTTGATATTTTAAGGACAATAATTCATATAAATAACAAAAATAATAAATTAGGAAAATTATATTTTTTCCAAATCAGTTTCTTTCAATATAAAACTTAATAAGCTTTAACAAAACTGCAGGTGTCTGTGTTTGGTGCATTTTTGGTTACAACATGTTTGTTCTTCATTCAGTGCAGTTACTCACAGAGGGTAGAGTATACAGAAATTTTATTAAAGTAAGAATAGCAATACTTCATAATAAAATGACTCAAGTAAAAGTAACAAGTACAGCAGAGTAAAATACTCCTACTCAAGTAAATACAGCTGATTAAATACAGCTATTTACTACCCAACTATGATCAACAGTAACCCGTCTCCCATGAAAGAATTGCTCATGTACGAATTGAATAGTCAATATTCAATATTGAGTATTCACTCATCTACATTCAGAACAGCACAGCATTCTGGGAGATGTAGTCTTAGGAAATGCTTTAACCCTTCAAGCTAGGTTGGTAGAATCAACGAACTTACTCGATCTTTGGTTACCTAGCAACAGGGCCCTTGAGTAACTTGCGCAGCAGCAGTTGAAAGGTTTTGCTGCCGTGCCTCTTAAAAATAAAAAAACGGTATGGAGTAAAAACTGTGGATAAACGAGGAAAGGTCCTGGCACCAGTTTGGGAGTATTTAATTTATTTAAAACAAAAAGCTGATCAGTAATTATTGATATGAAACGTTTATATTGGGATAAGTTCTTCAGCTAATATCTTATAACCCTGTACATGTACATAATCTTATAACAGATATTTATTTACCAAGAATTATTAATGTTCTTTTTACAACAGATATTGTAATATCTGTGGCTCTAATTAAGTTTTATCTATCTGGACTGAGGGAGAAAATGTCTCTGTGGATTGTAAAGATGCACTTTAAAAGCTAAGCAGTCTGAAACAGTCTGGCTCTCACTGTTTGTTGAATGAGGAAGTGGGGATTCATGGCTATTTGCTGTCAAAGATGTAAGGAAAAAATATAAAAAATTCAGTGTTTGTATTTTTTCTGAAGACAGAAGGTTGCGGCTTCACTCTTAAACTTTACACTGTGATGGACAGCACTTTCTATTCACCAGGAAATTCTGGATCCTGTAATCCTGAAATCTAAAATAACATCCCAAATCTGATCAGAGAGGTTAAAATGCGAGTGGATCTCATCCACCTTGAAGAACTAAACTGTTTTATACTAATTACGGCAATCAGTCAAGTATTTCTTGAACACAACTTCTCCAAGTTGTGCTGATGTGGAGCAGATTTATTTTCTGCGAGGCTTGTTTTGTTTGTGTTACTGAACAAATCATTTAACATGTATACCTGAGGAGATTTTCATGAACGCAGCTCGACTGTTAAAGCTGCGTTCAAAGCTCCCGGGAGGCTCTTCTTGACCTTCACGCCTCTGTTTGGTTTTAACGGATCGATACCTTCGGTTTCCTCTGATCAGTGCCTGCGTTGCTCATGGATTATTTACTGATGTTGGTCTTACCTGCAGCCAGTCAATAATTCAGACTGCAAACCTCAGTCCTGCTGAGGATTCCTGAATTATTATTGTTATTTACTGTAAAATTAAATTAATGCTAAAAGATGAAATATGAAAACTTTGATTTGTAAAACTGCCTGAACCCAGATGTGACAAATGGGCTATGGAAAACAAATTGATTTCACAATTTGTTTGAAACCATTAAAACTGAAAAAAAAAACATGAGATTAAAATCTGATTTGATCTATTTAACAGCTGAACAATAACTGACTGAAAACAACGGTTTGTTAACTCAATCTCAGTGTGTTCAGAATTAGGATTCTGTTCAGACTCTAGAAGTTTTTGAAATCAAGAACTTGTTGAGAATTAGGAACCTGTTCAGGGTTAAAACAAAAGGCCAAAAACACAAAATATTAACGAGTATTTTTGTTTTGTTTTTACTTCAAATATCTTAGTATACTTAAAATAAGACAAAACTAACTTACAAGTAACATTTGAGCAAGATATGAGTTTGTTTTAAGGCAATAATCTTGTAATATTGATGTAAACATTTTGGTTCCACCGACTTATAACATGAGAAAAGTATCTTGTTAAAAATCAAATAATTTGCTGGTGGAACCAGAACTTTTTCATTGATATTAAGGAATAACTGACTTAAAACAAGCTCCTATATCTTGCTGAAATGGTCCTTGTAAGTTAGTTTTGTCTTCTTTCAAGCGTAATAAAATCTTTTCACTAGAAACTAGACCAAAAATACTTGGTGTGCAAAATGTTGTGTTTTTGCAGTGTTTCTGGAATCTTTTCAGAATCGACAGACTGAGAATCAGGAATCTGTTCAGAATCGGATTAGAGTGATTGAACTGTTCAGTCAATCTTTTCAGAATCAAGAATCAGAGCTCAGCATCAATCCAGATCAGATTAAATCTGGATTAAAACTGGAACAAAAATTATAGAAAAATCTGTGTCAAGGGAAGGAAAATGTGAGAAATGAAGGTTTTAATTTAAATTATGGCCCGATGTTCAGTAAACGTTTTGAGCCTACTGAATGGAGCTACACAATTAGACCTGCAAATATTTGTTAAACAGCTGGTAGTTGAAGGTAACACTGCAAAAACAGAAAATCATGCCAAGTATTTTGGTCTAGTTTCTAGTGCAAATATCTTAGCACTCCTGAAATAAGACAAAACTAACTTAAAAGTAATTTTTTAGGCAAGATCTACAAGCTTGTTTTAAGTAAATAAATCCTTAATATTGATGAAAAATACTTGCAGATAAATTAACTTATAACCATGGAAAAAATGTCTTATTTTAAGTGAAATAATCTGTCAACATAACTAGTATTTTTCATCAATATTAAGGAATTATTTACTTCTACATATTTCTAAAAGGTTACTTTTAAGTTACTTTGTCTTATTTCAAGTGTACTAAGATATTTTTGCTATAAACTAGACCCAAAATTACTTGGTACGATTGTCTGTGTTTGCAGTGAATGTATGCAAACACAGCAGCTCAATTCAAAATCAAATTTGGATGGATGGATTTTTACCCGTCAGCCGATGATGCAGAGTGTGAACTGGCACTGAGTAACCCGCTCACTCGCTGTGAGCAACACCTTTCACCACACACAGAGACACCTTGGCGTTTCACATTTAAAATCTCTCCGCGTTAAGCCGCAGCGATTTAACACCTAAAGACAATTTTCTATCCCTTGAGAAGCAAATGTTATTTTCCAGAAAACTGAAGTAGATCGTCTTTTTCTTTGAGGTTTAAAACTCTTAAAAGGAACCAATAAAAACCAAGAGATATTTAGTTTTGGGTCCAGTAGTTTGGTTTTAAATTTACGCTCTGTTGGGAAAACTGAATATGATTTTTTATTTCTAAGCCTTCTCAACCTGTCTTCCGTGAGCAGAAATAGCTGCTCAATTTGTTAAAACATGATTAATTTTCTGTGTTTTTAAACGAAATTTATATATTTGAAGTAATATTCAGACTATAAAATCATCATCTGTCAGACAGAAAACTTAACTTTACTTTAAAACTTTGATGCAGCAGAATCTCTCACCTGTTCTCGAATCTAACAGATTACCTGAAATGTAACAGAAAGGGTTTAGCTTTGCAGATTTTTTTATATTTTATCTATTAAGCAAACTTTTGATTTTTAAAGATTTTTGGAAAATCTGGATTTTTTTTTCACCAATACTTTGATTTCCATAATATTCAGAGTGATGTCAGCGCGTCCAGAGCCGCCATCTTGTTTGACAATTGTGTTTTACAGCTTCTACTTATTTGGACTTTGAATTCGATAATTTAAATCTACAACAAAGTAACAGGACCAGGGTGAGATTATTTTTAAATTATGAGGATAAAGTCATCATATTAGGAGGGAGAAGTAGTAATTTTATGAGAACTCTTGCACAAAAATGCCAAAAAATTAAAATGAGGAATGTTGAACATCTTGTAAAAGTTATACTATATCGGTCTCACAAATAAGAAAATACTTCATCTTTTAACAGATTGTGGAGGTTCCTCCATCTTTCCCCCAGTGTTAGTATTTATTTAAATGTTTTCACACAATATATTCATAATTTCACTGTTTCTTTGGTGGTGGTTATTGCATTAGGTTGTTTACTAATTTGGGTGCACACATTTAGTAAACACCTTATGTTCATTTAGGTCAGTAACTATTTTGTTTTGTTGAGTTTGAAGGACTGGCTAGGGGAAGATGATTGGTTGCAAGAAAAACCAGGAAGTGGAACAAACCATTAGGCTGCTGGAAGCAGGAAACTTGATGTTGAAGATCCTTCCTCTCCACTAATGGAACAATTGCTAAAACATTTTGGTGTTAGGTTATCTTGTTTTTATAATTGTATTAAAGTCAAAATATTTTAGTTTGAATTAGTTATTTATGTTTATGCTTATTTGTCTTTGTCTCTTCTCTCAGCCCTCCTCGGTCGTGTATAAATTCCCCTGTGTGTTTATTGTGTGAGGTCAGTTTTGGTTTGTCATGCTGAGTTAGGTATGCCTTAGTTTTGCTATATTTTAGAGATTTGTTGTTGAAAGCCTTTTGTTAAATTTTTTTGGGAAAAATAAATAGAAGATATTTTTTTTATATATGCCTTTTTCCTTGTGCCTTACTGGTTGGAACGTAACAGAGATGACTCAGCAAAAGTCCTGCTACTGATAGCATCAAATTATTATCAGTGTGACAGGACTTTGAAACAGCTGCCACATTAGATCTCAATAACTTTATAGAAACATTTTTCTCATTAAAGCGACTTTTTTTTTCTTCTAATTTTCAGACTGTTTTATTTTTGCGTCTTTAATCTGCTGTTATGACGATATTATAGTCATTAAACAATTACTGATTGTAATATTGCATTGTACAAGTCACAGAAGGGATGATTGAAACAAAACCAACTTTTTGAGAATATTTTCTTTCATTTGTATTGTTTTTAATTTTACCAATACTACTTTATTATTGATGAAGAAGTTCTAGTTTCACTGGCAGTTTATTTTACTTATAACATGGGAAAATATCTTGTTACAAGTAGAATAATCCAAATGGAAATAGAACTTTTTCATCAATATTAAGGAATTACTTACTTAAAATAAGTATCTTGTATCTTGCTGAAAAGTTACTTGTAAATTAGTTTTGTCTTATTTCAAGTGTATTAAGATATTTGCCAAGAATCTAGACTGGTAATATTTTCTGTTTTTTAATTGTATTGCCCAGCCCTACTTTATATTTAAACATATTTATCCGTCTTGTGTATTTTTTAATATTTCAGAAAATACAAACTCCAATAATGGCACATTAGTAACCCACAGCACTGCTGCGTCGTTTTGGGACATTGCTTTAAAGAAGCAGCTTGATAAACCCGACTGATAAAAAAATAATATATGATCTTTTCTGCATTGCAAAATCGCAAAATCTTACCAAATATGTTTGATCTAATTTCTCGTGCAAATACCTCGCTAAACATGAAATAAGACAAAAGTAATGAACAAGTAACTATTCAGCAAAATGAAATAATTAATTTTAAGTAAATAATTCTTTAATATTGATGAAAAAGTGCTACTTCTAGTGGAAGATTATTTTACTTATGACATGGGAAAATATATTGTTACAAATAGAATAATCTGCAACAGGATCTAGAACTTTTTCATCAATATTAAGGAATTATTTACTTAAAATAAGCTCCTATATTTTGCTGAAAAGCTAATTGTAAATTAGTTTTGTCTTAATTTAAGTGCATTAAGATATTTGCACTAGAAACCAGATTTAAAATGAAGATTTGGTATGGTTTTGTGTTTTTTTGTTTTTGCAGTGCAGCTGCAGGAACCTTCTGCCAACAAACGCAGGCGCTCACTTTCATCTTAATAAAACTATTTTTTAATCAATGACATGTCATGTTGGGTGCAGAAACGCACTACAAAGGTTACATCTGATCAACATAGAAAAGTTGTGAAACTGTCTCGGGGTCAAGGTTCAGCAGGATTCTCTGAGCTGCTACACGTTCGTCATGCCTCTCTTTAGTTCCTGCAGCTCTGTCTGGCTCTGGCTGCGCAGTCGGCAGTCTCTGGCTGCGGCCTCGGCCCGCTGCAGCATCTTCTGCTGTAATCCGTTAATGTGTGAGCCGGGGCCGCCCTGCAGGGGCCCCAGCGGCCTGAAGCTGGAGTATCCAGGGATGAACGGGGAGGCGTAGTACAGGTGCCTCGGCAGGGCGGGGCTGTGGCTCAGAGAGCTCCGCCCCCTGCTCTGCGGCGAGTCGCTACTTCCTGTGTTTTTGTCCACAGACGTGGCGATTTCTGCCAGGGACCACAGTTTGGGCTTCGGGGCCGGATTCGGCCCCTGAGTGGCGCCGCAAGAATCCAAGGAACTCGGTGATGACGTACGCTCGGATCCAGAGGCTCTGAGGGCCTCCAGGGGCCCGCTGTGAGGAGGCGCCGCAACATGGGGCAACCTCTGGTCCAAAGGGGCCCGGTCGGTGCCGGGGTCATCCCGGAACGCCAACCGGCTGGAATCTGAGGCGGACGGGTGATGGACGCCTGTGGAGAGAAGAGAAGTGGATCAGAGCAAGAAAAAATAAAATAAACAAAACAGAATCGGTCAGAAACAGAAAAATCAGAACCAGGGAGGCAAATAATTAATGGACTTATTAACAAATATAGCTGTATGGATATCTTACAGGAGACTTTAGATAGTAAGCATCTTAACAATAAATTAATTTAATAGATATAATTTGTAAAGAGCAGAAATTGTGACCTTAGATGTGTAAATATGAGACTTTTTTGTTGTTTTTTCTGTGACATGTTACTTTTTCTAAGTAAAGATTTTACTTCATTTCAAAGTTAATTCCAATCGATTAACTAATAACGCTTAGGCCTTCTTCCAGTGTCGTATTTTGGCCGCCATCCTGTAGAGGGCGCCCCTGGTTGTTAAGCGGAGCCGTTCATCCAGAAACAAAGATGGCGGCGGTTTCTCAGACGCTCAAATTTAATGTTTTTTTTTTTTTTTTTTTTTAATTCAGCATTTTATGAAAACGTAGTTCTTAATTCAGTCTCCCCTCTTGATATGAGAAAACTAAATTTTTTAAGAAAATGGCAACTTGTCAGTAATGATCAGATTAATCAACTTTAGATAAAATCATTAATCAATAATGATCAGAACAGAACAAATTGGGCCCAAACTGACAAGTTTGTATAATAACAAATTAATTAGAGCAGGTCCACATTAAGCAAACTGGGTCAGTCAGAATCAGTGATACCAATATGAATATGATACTTTTTATTGACATATCATCAAACTTATGACTTTTAGGTGATTTTGTGATTTTTCCCTTTGAATTATTTTGTTAAAACTTCGGACAGAACTTGAATGAAGTTTATATGTATCTACAAAATACTTCAGTGACATATTAATGTAATCAACAAAAGTAACAGAACAATTTTTGTGTCTGACTTTTCAGAACTAAAGTGCAAGAAATTATTTTTTTTATTTGAGAGCAAATTAAAACTAAACCTTTTTGAGAAACTGCAGTACAAACGTGAGGATAAATAAAATAGAAATTCAATATGACATATTTTGAAGCTGAAGTATGAATCTTGCCACACTAATTATCGATTCGATACTGATATGGTCCGGATCAATAAATGGGGATACTTTTTCTAATTTTAATACAGACAAAAAAACTAAATAAATCAGAAATTGAATTTATTATTCGGTTTCCGAATCACCAGAACCAGAACGAATCAATCTGCAAACTTTCTAAAATTTGGGATATTCATTTTTACTTTTGGAAATAAAGAAATTAATCAAAAATTCCTGTAGCAGGAAATTAAAAACCAACAAATACACAAGATGAGCTCAGAAAGTTGTTCAAATCAGAAGTCCTGATGATCAGGTTTTTAGTTTCTGTTTCGTTTAAATGTCAGGAAAATCAGATTCTCATCCAGGATCCAGTCTGATCAGATTCACCTCATCTATTTATCTGAACCTGCAGGATTTTCTTTGAACAAACCAGACCGAAAAAAACATGGGAATAAAAGATTATCTGTTATTTATCCTAATATCAAAGTTTCTTTCAGCAGACTGAATAAAAAAATGAAGAAACTGTCAGATTTTTTAAAGACAAAAATGATTTAAACTCGGACAAATTCGATTATTTTTAGTTTTTTTTTTCTATTTATCTACACATTTCCCCAAATTTTTCTTGAAAAATGCAGCATCCAATCTATGGAAAATCAGATTTTTATACTGTTGGATATTTTCAGAAAATAAAAGCCTCAGATGAAATAAACGTCCTGCTTCCTTCTCGTCGTCTCTGGGAATCTGTTTCTGCAGCTGCACCCTCCATCTCCATCCTCTCTGCTTTCTCTCTTCTGGTGTTAAAATCCTCCACAGTCTAATTCATCTTCATTGTGCTTCGGTCTAAGGCTGCAACTACCAATTCATTTAGTTATCCATTAATCAATTATTCTGGCAATTAATTGCATAAAAATAACTGCCACATTCTGTAGATTATTTTATCTAAGCCTTTTTATGTAATTTTAGAAATACATTAAAAGATGCAAGTAAATAATTCCCTTTTTAAATAAGAAAATAAACATTTTATTGCTCAAAGTGCATTAACATTGCTCCAGGGGACGCCAGATCTTTCGCATTAAAACAAAAAACAAAAACAAAATGTATTTTCTGCACAGTTTTGGCTTAATTTCTGCTCTGAGTTTGTTCTTTCAGCAAATTGCCTTTTATTGGAGTCTTTGTACTTCAGTTAATGATAATCGATTACAGAATTAGTTGACGACTATTTCACTAATCAATTAATCACGATTAATCAATTATTTTATATAACTCTGTGAGTTAGCTACCTAAAATAACTCTTTGAAGAATTTTGAATGTATAAGAGTTGCAGCATTTATTTCCTTTTGGGATCAATGAAATATATCTGAATTTGAATTTAAAACAGAAGTGATCAGTTAATTGATGATTGAGTAATCGATTAATCGGTGCAGCTGACCCTCCTGTAACCACTCACCGCTGTCGCTCCGCAGCTCCGTCTCCTCCTCGGTCAGCTTCAGTGGCTCGTCGTCTTCCTCGGTGCGCTCCAGGTCGATGGCGTCCTCCTCCTCCTCGTCCTCGCTCCGGTTCCGCGGCGTCCACGTCATCTTGTTCTCCTTCTTCAGCCGCCGCCGAGCGTTGGCGAACCAGGTGGAGACCTGCGTCAGCGTCATCTTGGTGATGATGGCCAGCATGATCTTCTCCCCCTTGGTGGGGTACGGGTTCTTCCGATGCTCGTTCAGCCAGGCCTTCAGCGTGGCCGTGGCGTCCCGCGTGGCGTTCTTCCTGTAGGTCGGGTCTCCGTACGGGTAGGCCCCCAGGGGCCCGAAGGCATGGTAGTCCAAGGATCCGGAGACGCCCGTGGACGGATCGTAGCCCGGGTTCTGCAACATTAAAAACTCGCTTTAGTCTGGGGAGATGCTGAAGCAGATTCCTAATCTGGCTGGGATTATGTCAGTGACGGAAACAGAAGGAATTTAATCTGATCTGTGCCCAAGGCAGTGAAAATGTAGAAACAACCTATAAGTGACCAGCACTTCAGTTCTTCATCATTCACAATACAATACAAGAAAAGAAGACATATGGTTGCTGAGTCAAACAAAAACACTTAAAGGTAAAAATACAAATTAAGACAAGCGATTAAAGATTACAGACTGGAATTATGGCTGGACATTCAAATTTATTCACTTTTAAATGTAGAAATTTATATAACTTTACCTTCCTAAAGGCAGGTTTTGCCAAATATTATTTTCTTTTTGCCTAAAACATATTTTGGAAAGAAAGAGGTGGTGATGTTTTATTTTTTAGCCAAAAAATAACTTGAACCTTTATTATATCAAGGCAATGATAATGTACTATGGCTTTTATCTATGTCTGCTTAGTTTACTGTAATTATTACAAGTTGAGCAATTTAGTACTTTGCTTTGTTGTCTGGCATAATACTATCTATCTATCTATCTATCTATCTATCTATCTATCTATCTATCTATCTATCTATCTATCTATCTATCTATCTATCTATCTATCTATCTATCTATCTATCTATCTATCTATCTATCTATCTATCTATCTATCTATCTATCTATCTATCTATCTATCTATCTATCTATCTATCTATCTATCTATCTATCTATAGCTTTGATTTATCTAAATAGTTCATATAGAAGTCAGAGTAAATATTACTGAGAAAGATTTATGTTTTACATTTCTTACTTTAAATCTTCAAACATTCTCTAAAGTCAGTTTTTACGCACACATTTCTAATTTTTAGCTCCTGTGAGACTTTTCTTTCACTTTCTGTCCCGCAGCTGAACGCAGAAAGCAGAGCCCCGCAGAGCCCCGCAGAGCCCCGCAGAGCCCCGCAGAGCCCCGCAGAGCCCCGCAGAGCCCCGCAGAGCCCCGCAGAGCCCCGCAGAACCCCGCAGCTCGGACCAGACACTCACCATGAAGGAGCTGATGGTGGCGGCGGCCCGCGGCTCTCCTCCGTACGGCGAGTGGGAGCTGAATCCGGGGGAGGAGGTCGCGGATGAGGAGTACGGAGCGAAGGCTGAGCCCTCGGTCCTCTGACCCAGGATGATCCCGGAGCTGAAGGGCAGAGCCAGGGACACGGAGGGCTGGAAGAGGAACCCCTGAGGATAGGCCATGACGGAGCCGGACACTTTTACGCACAGACGAGCTCACATCGGAGAGTTTCCCCGCTCAGAAGGAATAGAGCGCGGACAGGAGCATCCAGGAGCATCGCAGGTGCGTTCAGGTGCAGGCTGAGTTTCAGCAGCCGCTTCTCCACTCCTGCTGCCGCGGAACCCACGGACACACTGAAGACACGCAAAGGGAGGAGAGGCTGAGCTCCTCCTCCTCCTCAGACACGCACCTCCTTCGCTTTCTGACGCTCCCGCCTCAGCAGAGCCATGCAGGTGAACATTTCGGAGAACACCTGAGTCCCGGACAAAGCTTTGTGGTTCCCAACCCGAGGTTCGGGGGCTCTGGGCTTAGCTCCTAACAGGGAAGGAGGTCAATTTATTTCACCTCCTAAACTTTCCTTAACAAATCTGTTTCATATTTAAAAACTTATGAGCTAACCCCGCAGCTATTACCAGGAATCTTGGACCCCATGACAAAAAATGCTGGTCTGGGAGCTGCAACATTTGATTTTTACTGATAAAACTATTTAGAAAACTCATTGTAGTTGCTGGTTAGAAAGATGCTGCATTCACTCTCTTTATTGGACAAAATGCAACGTTTACTGTCATCAGGGGAAAAAATACTACAGCCATTACCAAGAAAAAAACAGGATTTGATATAATTTTAGAACATTTTTAGATGTTAATATGGAAGAAAATTCTGTAGTTTATATAATTTTTAACAGAATAATGGGTTTTAAATAAAATTAATGCATTCAACTAAACATGTTCACTGTCACTGACAAATTACATTTAACTATTTTAGTGTTGTCTTTTTGACCATTCTGTCTTGTCAGAAGTTATGCAAAAAGGTAAATATTTTTTAAAAAGTACAATTTCTAAACAAAATATATTATTTGTGGCCTATTAGATGGTAAAATACAGTAAAAACAAATCCATGCTGAACTTTGAAAAGTTGTAATGAGCTTTTTGTAAAGATGTTTTGAATTAGATCTTTGCAAAACAATGAAACCAGGAATAGTGATCAGAGTGACGGCTATATTTCTGTCTGTTGCATTGTAATCTAGAATATTTGATTATTAATGTCACCAGCTGAAATGTTCAGTGACACCAAGAGTCTGATTCCCTGCGGGATGTGTTCAAATGAACGTGACTCTTTGTGCTCATTGAAGTCGCAGAGTAAAAGATCTGAGTGTTAATCTGATTTGTAGACTCTATAATTAGCAGAGCAGAAGCCTTTTCTCTCAGCAGGAGGAGAGTGAAAGGTCCGTCGCTGCTCCTCAGTGGTGTGTTTGCTGTCGGGAAGAGAAGTGGGTTTCCTCTGTTTGGATGAGCAGCGTCAGGCCGGACTCTTTACATCTACAAGCGAGAGTTCAGTTGGAGGGCCAAGCTCTATATTTCTCACCTGGTGAGTCTGATTATACCTCAGCAGATCCCGAACTGTCTGCTCTATTTTCAGTCCATGCAGGTTGATAAATACTCTTTAGAGTAACTATAGAGAGATGGATCATTTATGAGAGTTTTTTAAAAGACGGAAGCCACCTTTCGCTGTCTGTGCTACAGTAGAGACCAGCAACGAAGCTTTTGTCTTTGTTTCTGCATTAAGAAGAGCCTAAAATGTTTCAGTTCATTGTCAGGAATGAAGAAACCTGATGCTTGTATGGATAAAGTTCAGGGGCGTATAAAAACGACTTTAATAGTTGACACAAGATTCAACTGGAAGCAAGAGTTGGAGGTTTGGGGTGTTCAGGGTCTTGGGCATTTTGGAACCTTTCAAGCACTGTAGTGAATTACCCAAACAAGACATTGTAGCAGTTATGCAGAAAAGGGATTGTGAAAGTAGTTTGAATTAAAGTTTTTTTGTTTTTATTGTGTTTAGGGTTGAAGAAGGACACCAAAACTAAAGCTGTCAGAGGACAGGCAGAGCAGCCTTTCCAGGAAGTTCCTATAGGGAATATCAATTTTCCCATTGATTTGCAGACATCCAGGCTTTGATATCCTACAACATTGTTTAGCAAAGAGTGCAAAGGTTTTGGTTATGATAGAGATTCATATTTAGTCATTTTATCAATGAAATTGCAGAGCAATGTGGAAATTAATTCAAAAAAGGTGAATCATGTAAATAATAGAAAGGTAGTGGACTGAGTACACAACCCTGAGGCACTCCATGTTTGATTTTTAAACTACTGGGAAGGTGTGTGTGAGTGACAAGAAAACCAGGTGTGATTAATTAGTGGAATCCAGTGCAATTAAGGCAGAATGTCAGCAGGGAAGTTAACACTAACAAACAAACATGAGGGAATAAAACAGATAAAAAACAACTAAAAATATCAACACAAATGAATAAACAAATTACAAAACACCAATGGAACAAAAAACAGAAACTCTAAATAACCAATTGTAGTTGTTTTCAACAAACAACAGAACTCTTGTCTTTTCCAGCATCCATTGTACAGCGCATACAGCAGAAGAAACAGCAGACAACATATTGTCAGTACATTATATGTTATTTGGACCTATTTAAAATATGAAAAATACCCTAAAATAGCAGTGGACATCTGCTGTTTTGAAGGCAAATTAAATCAACACTTTTTACCAGAAAAATATTAGCTCCAAACCAAATATCAGAAGATGCCGTTCAAGTCGACCAGAAGTCGGTATCATGACTGAGATCATAATCTGTTCACCAGCAGGAACACCCAGCTCAGTTTTCCCGCTGAATCAGCTGAAAGTTTCCCTGTTTAAAGCATGAAAACATCTATGCAGTTCTCGCCTCGGCGCCGAACGAAGGTTGATTCGACCCAATGAAGCCAGAGAAATGTGCGAAGCTCCTCACGAGCCTGGCTGCATTGATTGGTGAAATGATGCGCGCTGCTCCTCTGCAGCAGCAGACTGAATGGTATTTTCATGCTTCTTTAAGCACCTTTCATTAGAAACCTCAGTGGCAGGACAGGTGAACAATCTTCTTTTTCTACTCCTGCCTCTCCTGCAGGAGGAAGCAGTGGCTCAGAAAAAGGTCTAATTACTCTTTCATCATTGCAGAGTGGAGACCCCAGCAGGCCTGAAATGACTCTGTGGTGCAGCTTTATCATATCAAAAAGTTATGTCCACAGTTTGCATGAACAAAGTTGAATATTCAGGGAAATATGCAGCTATTCTCAGAGGTACTTTGTGAGGGTTTTCACATGAAAGGAGCTTGGTTTGTTTTCCTGCAGCAGCTCATAAATGAGCTCAGCCCGCAGGGCAAATGTCCAGAGGTTACATAAAGACAGTGTGTTTAATTAATTGGAAAACACTCTTCTTTAATAGTTATTATTCAAGTCTGAAATGTGCTCCTTGTTATCTGAGCTCAGACATAATTACCACCCCTGGGACTCCTCTGCTAAGTGTTAGCAGCGAGATTCTTCACAGAGCACATAATAATTTCAGTGATGTAAAGGTCTCCTGTTAGTTTACACGCTGCAGATCTCTGAATTTTATCTGTCATTGAGCAAACAGGGAAACTTCTGAGAAACAGGAACCACAAGATCTATTAATGTGTACTTCTGATTACATCAACCATTGTGTCTCGATTTTAAGTTTTTCTCTCTCAGTTGTTCGGCTTAGTTAACAAAAGATGTCCCACAGACTCATACATTCAGTTACCTTCTTGCTCCATCTTGCTCAGGTGATCTGCTCTCGATGTGTCCAGATGTTTTTAACCACTTTGTTAGAATAAGTTTAGCTTACTCTGCACAATCGCTCCACAACTGCATCTTTTTTTTTACACAAATCTTTGTATATATTATGTTATGCTATGTTAGAAAAAACCCCGCACAATTTCCCTTGACGTCACACTTCCGTTAACTTTGTAACTGACTGCCACCTTAGCAGGCAGTTGCTATGGAGTTGCTATGACAACAGTAAACAAGCTAAAGCTTAGAACTCGCTCTGGCCTCGTTCCAATCTAACTTATGAACAATATAAGTCGCAGGTGTCAAACTCCAGTTCTCAGAAGTTGCCGGTGTCCTGCAACTTTTCGATGTGCCTCTGCTGAATGCATTAATTAGGTGATTAAGGCTCTGGCGAAATGATCTGCACAAGGAGGATGCAATTAATCCATTTCATTTTAGTGTTTTGTACCTGTGGTACATCTAAAAACTGCAGGATAGCGGCCCTAGAGACCTGGAGTTTGATACCACTGATATAAATACATTAAAACTATATTTTTGAAGGGCCCAGTAGGTCAATGTCCATTGGCTGAGTTTGGTAGGTTAAATATCACATTTAACTGAGTTTGGTAGGTTAAAATATTATAAATGTTTTATTTTTATTTATTTTATTTTATTTTTATTTTTATTTTTTATTTATTTGCAGTAAGGTCTGCTACATGTTTTAGTCCGTTCTCAGTTTTTACACTTTTCGGAGTATAAGTTCCACCTTCCTAATCTGTGTTGGGTGAATAATGCAACTTTGTGAAGTTTTATTATCCATTTTGCTCAGTGAATTTCTATCTGTGTGTGTCTCCCCTCAGAGTTCATCTAAAATGGAAGATGTCTCCAAGCCTCCGTCACCTTCAGCTCAGTATGACCAAGAACTGATGCCAGACCAGAATCCAAAGAGTCTTGGAGATGATCAGGACCAGAAATGTTGGCCGGTAAATCCAGATGAAGATGATATTTCTGACAAAGTGCTTGAAGAGCATGATCTTCATCTGGCTCATGAACCAGAGGTCCAGATTGAAGACAGATTTCCAACACAGACTCATGAAGAAAATTCATCAGGACAGTCAGAGTTCAGTCCAGTTGCAGAGGAGAAGATCCAGGAGAAGATCCAGGACTGTGTGGACGAAGGTGAGCAGAAACCTTTATTAAAGGGTTTGGTTTGTTTCACGCAGTCCAGTGTGAAAATGTAAAAATGTTGTCAATTTTGCTACCCAATCAAGCCAAGTCGACCAGACTATAAAGTGTGAAAACAGTCTGTAGAGAGCATTGCAAAACATACAATCTTCTGTAAATTTCTATTGTTTTCAAATCTTAAATTTCAATCTTAATGGTTTTTAAAAGTCTTTGAAAGTCGTAGATTTGAATTGGTGTGGCCCTGCTCAAAACAAAATTCCTGCTGTGAGAGACGGATGAATTCAGCCAGAATGCCACCAGTTGTTGCAGCAGAGTTTTGATTTTCTCTACTTTGGTGGTGGGGAATCTGATGTGTGTTTTTATACACCTGAGGTTAAATTATATTAACCTCAGGTTAACCTGTCGAAGACCAGTTGAGCTTATAAACCCCAAACCGACACATTAAAACTTTCCCCGTGTCGGAAACTAACCTGCCTTCTCAAATTAAATGAGATGTTGAAGTTTTTAGATAGACTCTGCGAAAATAAAGCATTAATTTACACTTCAGACCGTTTCTGCAGAGAGTTGAGCACTGAGAGGCTGGGAGGTGTGAGTCTGCAGTCGGTCAAAGTGCACAAGGAGAACCACGGCAGGAAGCAGGTTGAAGCGTGATAGCACCTTTATTCTGGGAGGCATGTGCTCTTCTGCACTGTGAGCGCTGCGGCTTTAACATGAAGACCCAAGAGCCGAGGCAAACGGCGAAGAGGCCTCAGAAACAAACAGAAACAGCTCAGAAAGTCGCAGCTTCACCGCAGTCACTGCTGCTCTGTTTGATGTGACAATACTTTGCTTCAGGATCGAACATTACAAAGCTGCTGATTCAGGAACGAGAAATGAGAATCTGTGGGTCTGCCGTCAACCTGAAAGAGACAAACAAAGCCTCTGAATCCGCAACAAACATTTCTAAAAGATGCGGCACGACCTTTGTCTTCATTCACAGGATTCTTTTAATCCAACAATATAAAGAAGTGACATAAAGGACCGTGAGGATCTTTAACAGTTTCTGCTTTCTAGTATTTTTTCCTAATAAAAACATTTTGTGCATCAGTTTGGTTCCAACTGGGAAAACTATTTATATGACAACAAATTTGTATGCATTGTTTTCTAAATAAATCGCAAAAAATATATAATTTGAGAGAAAATCAAAGCAAAAAAATTTATTATGGTAGAATAAAATAAAATTTAGAAGGGCGGGAATCTGAAACTTAAGTATCAATCTGATACTGATACAGACCTGGTATTGATATTATCAATATTTTGGATCAATTTGCCCTCCTGTATCAGAGACAGCAAAAACAAATGGTCGCTATGATGTCTGAAGTTTTAGTTTTCACTGGTTCAGGTCTCTGCTGGTGAACTTTTCCTTAAACAAGAGCATTATGCTTCTTTGAATAGGTTAGGATAGGCCTATGGGCTAAACATGAAACATGATCATTACATTTTTTGCACATTTTTAGATAATCAGATTTCAGTCTGCTAAGTTCTGCCTATTTTGAGCTCCTTTAAAGACCTCTTGCCACTTTAAATCTGAATAAGCTGCTGCTGGCCACATCCTCACCTCTATGTTTACGCTCAAACGTAAAAACGCCTGAAAACCGACGCACAATTTTCTAACCATACATCTTTGAAAAGCAGAAGTAGCGAATCCTGCACAACCAACAAGAATGCAGTAGATGATTTCCGCTAGCAGCCATTGTACAGCAGTAAAACCAGCTGTCAAAGCTGGAGCGCTGCTTTGGTTGCTAGGTTACTGCACTGTTTTGCCCATTGTGACTTAACATTCAGGAAGTTTTTTAACTGCTTATTTTCCAGACACCAAAAAACATTAACTTATTACCAATAAATGGATGGGTGTTTTTTTTTTAATGTTTGGACTATTTTTAGAAGCAGTAGAAAACTAAATGAAAGGGAAAGAAGTGCAATATGTGAATTTTGCCTAAGAGGTCTACTTTAAACTTTGTTTCTGCCCAGTTGATTTGAGATTACTGCTTCTCATTTTTATTCTAAATTCTTTCAATGTGAAGCAGCTTAAAGTTTTTTTGTTGTTTTTTTGCTTAAGACAGCGCCCCCTAGAGGTTCTTTACACCTTGCATGAGCTTATGAAAACTAAATTGCACAATATTTCTCTATAAGTGTCTCTTTCCCCACCCATCAGCCTCCGGTGTGAATCAGAACCGATCAGGGCCGGACCTGACGTCTGATCCGACCAATCAGGATGAAGCTGGGGAGTCAGGTGGCGGCGTGGCGGCGCTGATGGTCACTGAGGCGGATCAGGTGAGTCCAGAGACAGAAACAGTCTTTATTCATGAGCTGAGCGCCTCTGTTTGTTCTCAGCTCCACGTTGAGCTTTTCTTCTGCCTTTAAACGGCGTCTCTGATCAAAGCCCGGCCCTCCTGACAGCCTTTCACTTTCTTCTTCAAAAACACTTTTCTGCTCACTTTTTATTACCTCTCCGCAGAGTCTGTGGGTTTAGGATGTAATTATACTTGTGTGCTTGTCACACGGTAGATTTAAGAGATGTTGAATGTTTTCAAAATTCTTTTTTTTCCCTGTGAACTCTTTATTGTATTTTTTTATTTCATTCTGAGTCATGCATCCTTTCATCACCAACCCGAAGCTCCGTTCATCCTGACACTTTTATTCCTGTTTTCGGTTAACTGCTCATCATCTGCAAACACTCACATTCAAAGCTTTATTGTAGATGACAGCAACAGTGAAGTCCAGATCAGCACTTCATTCACTGAGACACGCTTCCTCCTGAACATATGGGGACATAAAACAATAATAATAATAATAAAATCACTGTCTGAGACATTCTCAGTCTTTTGCTGGTTCTGAAATTGGACCGTGTTAACCGTGATGTTTAACAGTTTAATGATTTTGGTTTGAGAGATGAAAAATTAGGTTTTAATATATAAATTAGCTTACTTTTTTGTTGTTGTTTTAGGACAGATTCAATTTCTGTTTTCCGATGATTTTTTTGACATTTATGTCACTCCTATTTCTGCTTAAACTAGTCTTCCAGTTTAACCCAGTGCTGTTGTAGATTAAACCAGTGATATTCTGGATTAAACCAGATTCCCTCCAAATTTAAACTAGTGCTGTTCCAGCACTGAACCAATGGATCTGTTCATCTCTCCACATCAAAAACACAAAATCTTACCAAGTATTTTTGTTTAGTTATTTTATATTAGTCATTTTTTAACATGTCGGTATCAGTCCGGTATATAAAACCAGGCCGATATTAACAATCAATATTTGTTTTCATCTTCTTGTCATTTGTCTCATTTTCTTTCCAAATGAATCAAAACAGTAGATAAATACATATAATATTGGTAGATATTGATATCAGCCATATGTTTTATATCAGTGCATCCACAGTTAATTATATGAATTACTGTCATTTACATCCTTAAAATACCAACATTTCCTCTTAACTTTATATTTTGGTCCATCTGATGATGTAATTTGTAAATATTAAGTGATTCATCGTGTCATCAGTTACTCGGTACTTTCAGTAAATTTCTTACCAAATACTCTTTTACTCTTCAATATTTCTTAGACGAAGTAGTGACACTCTGACTTGAGTTCAATGTTTATGAACACCTCTGGCCTTATTTCAAGTCAACTAAGATATTTGGACCTAAGTACTTGGTATTTGCAGTGTGGGGTCCTGGATGGTTTCCTGCAGAGGGAGTAAAAGTTTGTTTTGGTGACTCGGCAGAGGCCCACAAGCAGGTTTATCCCTTTGTGGACCTGATGGGGACACACCTGCAGCATTTCCTCCGCTGCCGAATTGCTGCGCTGAGTGGAAGTGGTCGGCACCGCCTCTGATGGAGGAGGGAAGGAAGACGTGTGAGAGAGTTTCTAATATACTTCCACGCTTCCTCGCTGAAGTGAAGCACCTCCAAATAAGTTTCCTCTGCAGCTCGGTGGCACACGGCGCAGGAGCACTTCAACCAAATTGACTTTGCTGATGTGAATTATGAAGATACTGATATCATGCATAAAGTTATTTCGCCCTCAGTAGAATTCAAATAAGTCCTCCCTGAGATGGTGATATGAGAACTAATATGAATGCAAATAGGATTAGGCTCCTGCATTAGTGTCTGATAAACAATTTACAGGCTTGAATGTTCACTGGGGGTTCACTTTCTCTACTATTTGGGGAAAGAGGCAAGGAGGGGGGAACCCTCATCACCTTATCAGGGTTAACTCTCCATCATCTGCTGCTGTTAGCCTTCACCATGCTGCTGCTGCTGCAGCTGCAGGCGCAGGAAAATAATGAAGACAAATCTAAATGCAGCCAATAATTGGAGAGGTCTTCACAGGCCGCATGAAGCTGGATTCTTCCCGTTTAAATCGGTTTTAATCTGTCCTGAAGGGGGAAAACGCTGACAGAGGACGAGTTGAAAAATGAAATAAAAACATCACTGCGAGGAAACAGACATTATAACAAAGGACTGCAGGTAGGGTTTGAACAACATGTGAATCTGCAGCAGGTCTCTTTCTGATCAAACAGCGACAGGAAGTGAACAGAATGACATCAAGGATAGCTCACCAGCTGCAGACAAACTGAAGGGGCTGTGGTCGTATTAAACCCCTTTTTATCGTCACCTCTGCTTCCTGTTTGTCTGCACAGTCTTCAAGAAGAAGACACGCCATGCTTTCTTCCTAATTCTGAGGTTTTATGTATGAAGACAAACAAAAGGATCAGTCACGCAGCAACAGGAAATTACAACCGTGACTGCAAAAACAAAATTTTACAAAGTATTTTTGGCGTAGTTTCTAGTGAAAATATTTTAGTACATGTGAAATAAGACAAAACTAACTTAGAAGTAACTTTTCAGCAAGACATAGGAGCTTGTTATTAGTGAATCATTCCACAATATTGATGAAAAAGTACTAGCTATGTGGGAAATAATCCATCAGTTCAACAGTGGAATATATACAACAGAGGTGCATTGTAGATAGAAAAAGGCAGCAAATTTCTATAAAAAAATATGAGTTATGAGATTAATCTCAGAAATTTTCTAGAAAAAAATCTTGACATTTTCAGTTTCTAAAGTCCAAAAATCTTTTACTTTAAGACTCAGACATTTCAACGTTTTTTTCTAGAAATTTTTGAGATTAACCACAAATTTTTGACTTGAAAATTCAGAAATTTCCTTGTTTTTAATATAGATTTTAACCCTGACATGCTGTAAATAATATTGCATAAGAAAGGGTAACATGACAAATCTGCATTATGTACCATTTTTTAAATCAAAGTGGATAACTAAAATAATTGTTAGTTGAAGCAACTGTATGGCACACTGGTTTCTCCTCATCTCTGGTTCAAATCAAATCAAGTTAAGGTTCAGTTTATGAAGCACACAGAGATAAACTTGTCTTTCTCATGAATGTCTGACATTAATAGTAGCCGTTACAGTTTCCTCACATACCAGAACATCGTTTCGGAAGCGGCAGAAGCTGCACCGAGTCTGGATTAAAAATCTTATTTGAAATGCAAAGTAGTGTCATTACTGTTTACAGTAGCCGCCATGTAAACCTGGAAGTAATTAGCTGGAATCAGAATGATAGGTGCGGTGTTTCTTTTGTCGGGCCTTCCCGGTGAGTCTCTGTGGACCTGAGTAGGAGTTTGTGTGATAATTAGCCCCCTTGGGACTGCCGTCCTCAACAGTTAAAGGACAATCACAGCTTTGTGAGGTGTTAAACTGCAGCTACCGACTGAGGCCTAATTGGACCGAACAGGCCCCGGCCTCGAGTGATGGTGAGCGCCGCGTTCTGTCACAGGCACGCGGAAATTTTGTGGAGCACCAAACGCGCTAATATGCTAATATTAAAGCTACTTGAGAGACGGGCTATGAATGTTCTGTACAGTGAGGTTCATAGCTGGTGAGACACTGACTTAATCATAATCAGATTTACAAATATAGATCCCCTGCATGTTATTGTTTACATAAGTAAATTTCGCGCATGCGGACAACGCTGGAGGGCAAAAAGACACGTCTTTTACATGCCGTAGAATAATAACGTTAACTCAGTCAAACTTCTGAGATATAGATATTTTTAATTTCGTGTTGTGCTCCACAGTAAAGGGAAAAACCGTTAAAGTCCAAGTCAAAAGCACTTCTTTCTCGCTTTCTGTATCAGCGCAGCTACTCGTTGCCATAGGAACTGACAACAACGCCACAAAAAAACCAAACAAAAAAAACAACACTTAAATATTTCCCACACAAAGCATATCATTTAGTCTGTTACAGGTGGTGTGGTTTTAGGCTTAATGTTTATTTTGTGATTATTAATAAGTGACTGCTGTGAAAAGAAGAGAAAACCATAAATATATCGCTGCACTTGACTTTACTGTATGGCTAGCTTCATGGCTAGCTCGTTGCTACTGTCTCTTACTCTGCAGTTGTAGAGTCAGAATATCTGGGACATGAGCTCCCCCTGCCATGAGGGAAGAGAACTGCTTGCCTCTGTTATTCCTCCAGATGACTGTATTCATTCTTTAGTGATTTTGATTTTATTATAATTAAAGTTAAAGCTATTTGAAACTGATTATGAAGCCAGCAATGCCAAAGTTGCAGAATATTTTGTGGAGTTGGATAGTAACTAGTTACATTTACTTGAGTAACTTTGAGAAAATTACTTTTAGTAGTATTTCTACTACGCCATACTTTTTACTTTTACTTGAGTAATATTATTACGAAGTATCGTTACTCTTGAGTAAAATTTCCAGATACTTTTCCCACTGAGTTACTGAACTTGATTTAACCACAATTTTACCAGACCTGCAGTTTTTGTTAGTTTCTTAAGTTTTATATAAAAATAAATAGATTTGGATTTTTTTAGGCAATTATGTTACTTATACAAACTATGGTCTTTAAAATGCAAACATTTCCACATAATTTTGTATTTTGGTCCATTTGATGTAATTTTTAAATATTAAATGATTGATGTATTGATAATTTACTTGAGTAAATTTTTTGGGTACTCTACCCATCTCTGATTGTTAACATGTTTGTCTGACTGAGTGTGAGGTTCAGTTAGGTTGGTCCAGCTTTGGGTTTAAAACTTAAGAATGCGTCAGAAAATTCCACTGGTTTCTTGAAAAGACGCCTTTAGTTGGAAACACATTGGTGTTAATCAGAACCAGTTAATCATTTTACATGACATGAATCCGTCTCATTTCTCCAGGCTCGTCGGTCAGCAGCAGTTCCTCAGAGAGCAGCGCGGCCTCCGGACCTGGTGATCCCAGCAGCCATTAGCTTGCGCAATCTGACCTCCGGCGGTGATGGAAGAGACGCAAACTTCTGTGACCTCCCGTCTCCAAGGAGCGACTCCTGCTCTGTGACCAGTGAGCTGAACATCTCCAGGAGGGTGAGTGGAATAAAATGGCATCAAACACACGTTCAGATGAAAGTGTGAGTCTCACATTGCCCTCATATGTCCAGCTGTAATGTCCAAATCGAGTTGGAAAGCCCTGTAAATCGATTAGATCCCCTGGCTAGTGGGTTCGCACCATGGTGAACAACATTTTCAAGAGAGCTGAAAATTATGGTGTTTATCCAGGTCACTGAATGCAGCTTTTTACATTTGACGGCGTTCAAAGCAGCATTCGATGACTCAGACAAACGGCATAATTTTCAGTGTTGAGAATGTTTTCTTATAAAACCATAAAAAGCACCATTTTGACATAATTTTCACCATGTTTTGTGGAGTCCTAAGCCATAAACCAAGGTTTTTTGTATGACTTTTTATCTAGATGTCTGCTAAAATTGGTGATTTATGGCACACTTGATTCTGATTCGGATTCAGATTTGAAGTTGCCTTCTTCTTCTTGAGTTTATTGGCGATTGGCAAACAGCTGTTTTATGAAAATTACCACCACCTACTGGTGAGAAATGTGGGTCAGAATAGCACTATTGTGTAAATATGTTTAAAAATTATGCAAAAATTATGCATATTGTCTTTTATTCACAAGAAAAATAGAATTATTGACATACATTTTGCATCAGTTTTAATACAATATTATCATGTTTTACATTTTTACTCCATTAGTGTTATCATGCTTTTTTTATTTGCTGATCAAAACATGAACACATACCACCACATATGGGTAGGGAAAAAAAGAGTTATACATAAAATTATTAACAAGTTTCCCAATGAATTATGTACCTACTACTTACTACTAACTCAGTATGGAAGTATTTAAATCAACATTGACTCAAACCAGCATTTTCAATTTCTAACTCCACCTTCTGAACCAATGAGAAGGAAGCGAAGTCACACTCTTAGTTTTTAGACGATGTGTGATGCTGGAAAATATGCCATTAATGTACAAAACAGCTTTCCATAGACCTATCCATTAGGTTTATTCTGCATCAGAATCTCCCGGGAGATGCGACCTTTTTCATGTCTGAACAGGCGACTCAGATGTTAACGGGTCAAAGTTACGGATTGAGGCCAAATAAAAAAAAGAAGCTGAATCATCTCCATTATAGTCCTGTAATTTTCCCCTCAGTTTCATTTATTGGTTTGTGAACGACCCTCTCTGTTGGTGTCAGCAAACACGTGTTGAGTTCAGGCTGAGTTTGAATCTCCAGCTGATTTACATGTGAATCTCATCCTGCCGGGTATCAGAGACCTAAACGGGCCCCGCCGTGTCGAGACGAACCTCTGAACTGAACAACGGCTGCCGTCCCTCTCAACAAAACGCTCATGTTCCACTTTCATCACCGTCTCCGCGGAGGGGTCACCGGGGCAACGACGAGCCCGCCAATGACGCCGTACCGTAATCATAATTCCTTTGACCCCCTTGGACCCTGAAGTCTCCGACAACGAGGGCCACGCTGCAGAACAGAAGGCGGCGGCGGCGGCTCCAAAATGGCTTTTTCATCAGAAACAATCAAGCGGTGGCGGCGCGGCGAATGAGAGGGAAGATTACATAAGGCCGGGCTGCCCATCGACAGATAAGACGCTGCAGCGCTGCGGGTATCAGTCTCATTAAAACTGCCTCACTCACACTCGCCGCCTCTCAATCCGTCCATTAGCAAAACACGATTGTTGGGAAATCTCAATTAATATGATAATGAGGGGAGAGATTTTATCACTGGAAGGGAGCTGCTGGTTTTACTGGTTCGGTTGGACTGAAGTTTGAGCTTTTCCAGATCAAGATCTTCAAGAGTTTATAGAGCCACATGGACAGGGATTATTCTGGGAAACAATAGTTATTATTTACGATATGTAGTTGTGTTGTACATAAATGTTCTTGTGCAGAAAAATAAGCAGCATTAAAGCTGCAAGATGTAACTTTTATAAATAGAAACAACCAATCAGAGCCCAGAGGCGGTTCTTTGCTGTCAATCACAATTTTTCTAATCCCCCTCCTCTTCATTCCTTGCTTTCTGCTACGCTGCAGCTTGTCCCAGTCAGCAGATCATGTTGTGAAGGCTATGCTAGTTAGCGTAGCCACTGTTGACGGCAGATAAACGATTTTCCTTGTAATAATAATTTGTTTTTCTGCCATTAGCTCATTTAACAGCAAGTACATGAGGATAATTGACAGCGCTAAGACCCGCCTTCTGTCTCTGATTGGTTGGTTTTGGTCGGGAGTAGCAGCTCAGGTGGAAGGTGGAGGAAATCGATCTTTTCACAGATTATTTGTCTCATATTGTCATGACATGGTGACAGTTTTATCAGATATGTAAAAAAACATTTTATATAAAAGTTGCATGCTGCAGCTTTAATACATAAAGGTAAAGTAGAGCCGTTCTGCAAATAACAGTTATTTTAGTAATTGGTTAATTTATCAATTATTCTGACGATTGATTGATTAATCAAATAAACAATAGTTTCTGTTTCTACAGCTCACTCCTCTATGCTTTATTGCTTCCAGGTCTGAATATCCTTGAATTTATTTTCATGTGTGTTTTGGTGTAGGGCAGAGACTAATGATTATTTTAGCTATTGATTAATCAATCATTCTGGTGATTAATCGTGTAAAATAACATCTTTTCATTGAGATGTGGCTGTCAGTGAGTTACTTCTTTTAAAGCTGACAGCTGAATCCTGTGAATATCTCAAAGTTTAAAGCACATGAGCATTTCTTTGCGCGCTAACAGCTTGATCATGCTCTGTGGCCTCCAACCCTTTTGGCGCCTTCACTTCCCAGCATGCCTCAGTCTCAGGTTAAAACTCCACACATGCCGCTGTTTTCGAAGACGCTGACATGTGAGGAGTTGTCTTCTCTGATCACTGAGGAAACAGACGTGAACGGAGGCAGCTGTGTTCCTGCTGCTCTCTATGAAGTAGAGAAGCAGAGTTAAAGATCCTTGCGGAGGTCATGGAGGAGATCAGCAGCTCAAACTGTCAGCAGGGACTCAGGTACAATGAAAGAGAGGAAGACAAGCCTGCAAGACAAATAAAGGCACAAACCTTGAAAATTAGTCACTTCTCATTTCCTTATACTCCAAACGAAACAGTTTGACAGACATGAGATGATGTCTTAACACTATAAAGCAGCAGTGTCCAAATTTTTTGTCACATGGGGCAAAATTATCAAATCAAAAGGAATATTTTAGACAAGCATAAACAGACAATTCTGATTGAACAAGAGGATTTAAAGAAATCTGTTTTTTTGTTATGAAAGGGAAATTTAAATCGTTGTAGATCCAAAACTTAAACATAGTTTCACGTCATTAAAAGACAGACATCCAGTTTGCAAAATAAAGAAAAAAATTTAGGTTACTCCCAGCAATATGTGGGTCACTCTCTTGTGAAAAGTGCTTGCTGTATTAACTGAGGTTCAAAGGTGACCTATGATGCTTCCTTGAACAGGTTAGAATATGTCTCTGGAATACACAAAACATGTTCATTACATATTATTTTTGCACAAAGAAATTCTTAGATAATGAGATTTTAATCTAGTCAGTTCTACATATTTTGAGATCAATTCAGAATGAGCTGTTTTAGGGCGTCTTATCACTTTAAATCCAAATAAACTGCTGCTGGCCAAATCCCCTCACCTCAATGTTTACTCCACTATGTGAAAATGGCTCCTAACGGAGGGCCAATTATATAACCAAATATCTTTGAAAAGCAGAAGTAGAGCCTCCTGCACAACCAACAAGAATGCAACAAATGATTTCTGGATGGTAAGTCAGCAATAAAACACTTGTCTTTTCTTGTACAGCGCATAGAGCGGTAAAATCAGCTGACCAAATGGGCTGGACTCGACTAAGTAACGCCGCTGTGTGACTCAACAATCTGGAGGTTTTTGAAACGGCTCATTTCCAGACACCAAGAAACATAAACTTATGGTCAAAAGGCAGCTAGGTGTTTTGATTTTAAGAACTGTGATTGTTTTTAGAAGCAGTAGAAACCTAAACAGAAAAATATATTATTCAAAAAGTGAATTTTGCATAATAGATCCCCTTTAAAAATCAGAATTTGCTATATCGTAGTTTCTCCACTCATATAATTTTTAAAATCAGTTTTCCATTCATTATTCATTACAATAATCAACACAGAAATCTGCATCTAATTTTTCTGTGCATCATAGGAAGAGCCTGGAGATCCTCAGATGATACAGTCACAACTAGTATAGCTTCAGATGTCTCCGCCAACATCTCTGTGTTTCAGAAGTTTGATTTAACCTCCTCAAACTTCATTTTCACTAAACGATGGGAAAAGCTCCACCATCCCCGCTCCTAACGACCTTCAGGGAAGTGGGATTATGGAGTCTCTTCACGCCATAAAGCTTAGTCCTGTGTCAGCGGAGCGGACTTCATCGGAGGCTTTAATACGTTTTGATCCGGCTCTCTGGACTGTGGAGGAACGTCTCAGTTCCAGACCCGCCGAGTTGTGAAAAGACGTGAATTAACGATGAAGATCCAGCAACAAGCTTCTCCTCATCGTCAAGATGACATGGGTCTGCCTCTGGTGGTGGTGCAGGATCGAATGCCGTCCGGACTTGATGAGCGGACTCACGGATTGATTTTAAACCGCTCTAACAGGAAGGATCAGCGCGTTCAGTGCTAATTATTAGCTATTTAGGTTAATTATGAGTGGAAGTTTTCATTGAAAGCATCAAAACCAACAAACTGCAGCAAACAAGCTCAAATATTTAACACAAATTAAAGGTTTATTAAATATAATTCTAAATATTTAATAATAATAACATTTTATTTGTAATGTCCTTTTAATCTTGAGATCTTAAAGGACTAAAAATAAAACAAGCAATTACATTTGATAGAAAATAAGAAGTTAAACAAACATCTAAGGTGAAACATATTTGCTAAATCTTTTTTTGTTTCTTAAGGCCTGCCTTAAAACCGTCTTAGTACACCTGAAAAAACACATATATATTATATATATTGCCGTAATTCAACAATTAAAAAAAATAATTAATTCAGAATGAATACTCCAAATGTACAACCCAGAAGGAGTAACAGAAATAAAAGCCTCTTTTTGAAAATATTTCCCAACATTTGTAATTTCTGTTTTAGGAAAGAAAGTGAGAAAAAAAACTGATTCAAAATGGAAATCTGAAATTTTATTTTTAAGCCATACACTGCAAAAACATAGTATTTCTTGTCTAGTTTTTAGTAAAAATATTTTACTACACTTGAAATAAGACAAATCTAACTTACATCAAACTTTCCACCAAGGTAGAGGAGCTTGTTTTAAGTCAATATAGTGATTATAGCTTTAATCAGTGGGAAAAATGTCTTGCTCTAAGTGAAAATGTCTGCAGGTGGAAATAGTACTTTCTGCCAATATTTAAGAATTATTGACTCAAAACAAGCTACTACTTCTTGCTGAAAAGTTACTTGTAAATTAAGTTTGCCTCTTTTCTAGTCTGAGATATTTGCACTAGAAACTCGACCAAAAGCATAGTAACATTTTTTGTTTTTGCAGTGTAGTCAGGTGTCTTTATTCAGTGAGAACAAGTAAAAAACAAAACTTTAAAGGTCATGTCAACCTAAAATGGAAACGTCGTCAGATAAAACTCTCCCTTCTAAATGTTGCGCCTCCTCCTCCATCGTTTTGCACCTTGACGCCTCAGGTTTTACCTCCCTTTGCTCTTTGCCTCCTTCACCCGCTCTGCAGGGCTTCAGCGCCTGGCAGCACCTTGTAAACGCCAGCAATTAGGACAGGCAATCGGCATACAAGAGAGCCGCTCCTGGTTGGCGATGAAGAGGAGGCAGCAGGGGGGTCTGACAGAAGATCTGAGGAGGGGGGAGGAGAAACCAGCCGGCTGTGTTTTGACTGGATGAATAGACGGAGGAGTGGAAGTGGCTGGGAAAAGCTTTTGTTATGCAAAACAGAGGAAAAACTGGAGATGATTCCTGTCTCGTCCGAACTGACGGAGCTGAATTTAACATGGAATCAGATCTGCAGGAGCTGCCATGTCTCATGAAGGGACTCTCAGCAACCGCAGCAGCCTGCTGCACACGGTTTACTCTACTGAGTGTGAAGAAGCAGATTTAGGGGGCGTTCACACCAGCACGGTTTAGTTCGCTTTAATCAAACTCTACTTGGTTTTTCTAGAACGTCTGGTTTGTTCGGGGGAGGTCTGAATCTGCAATCAAACGCTGATGCGGAAGAAAAAAAGTGAATTCTTGACCATCAGGTGTGAAGGCTCGGTTCGATTGGACCGAGCCTTGCAACATCTGTTACATTTTCAGCTGCTGTAGTTCACTTTCACACTGCTCTGTCAAACAATCCCAATCCTTTGATAAACCTGTTCCCCTCCTCGCCTGTGAGGGCGCTGCACAGAGAACCAATGAAGGAAACGACACACATTTTTCTTCAGAAGAAGAAGCTGAGCGCAACTTCCTTCTTTTGAAATGTAATAAAAATGAAACGGCGTCATATTTTAGCGGTTGTGGAAAACCACGACTCATTTCTCCAGCCAGCGCCGGACTTGCACATTTGTTTTGTTGTATTTACCCAGAATGCCATGCGCTATAGTTGCTTCCTGCTTTTGAAGCAACCTCAGATCTAGAGTTCACTTTAATAGAACCAAGGTGGAGTATTGCAGGTCAGAGTTCACTTTTTTGGTCAGGAATAGAGTTGAATTATTCACAACTACTCAAACAAATCGGACTCTAAACAAACAAGCTGGAGTTCGATTTAGACTAGGGTTGGGTGATAAATCGATCTTATCTATTAATTGAATTTAGTTTTGAAGATTTAATCCCTACTTCTGTGAACTTTTCCCCCAAATAAAACCACAGAAATTATCTCTTTCTTCAGATTTAAACTTACAAACTGAAATCTTCTCAGCAAACATTAAATCAGCAACTGTGGACGTCCAAATTCTTGTTTTCTTACCTTTAGTTCACCTCTGAAACGAGCCACAATCATTTAGTGAGACACCTCACTGAGACTGTGTTGGATTACTAATGAGGTAGAAGAAGAGCAGCTTCCTCCTCCTCCTCTTTGTCTCCTGGGAATCCCTCCTCAGCAACACACCAACACAGTTAACGTCCATCATATCACCGAGACGCTGCAGGAAAGAGGCGATTGTTTCCTCCGTCCCCCCCCAACAATCCTCTTAGGGATTCTGTTCCAGATATTCAGGTTTCATATCATCAACGCCAAAAATAAGAGGCTTCAGCTCGTATCTTAAAACCAACCCAAGCAACGAGAAGAACAGCGAGGATGAGTCTGGATTGCTGCATCATCGAGTTTTTTTGGATCAAATCAACAATTGAAAATAATAAAAGAACAACGACACCAGTAAAACTGAACAAAATCATCTAAAACTAAACAGACACTGCCTAAAAATTTTAACTAAATTTATAACTGAAACCAAATCTAATCTAGACTGGAAGCTAGTCTAAATCCAGATGCTATTAAAAACTGTTGCCATGGTGAACTCAAAATGACACAAACCAAAAATTAAACTAATCCTGGTTCAAAGTGAAAACCAAGACCAGCACTCATGTTGCAAACCAAACATCCATGAAATTTCATCACCAACTTTTAAAATTTGACTCAAACAGAAATAAAAAATGGGACCAAAATTACTCACATTTCCCAAAACAGTAGAAAGACAAATTTGGGTTCAAAACAGTTTGAGTTATGTCCAAAGGTTTATTCCCAATATCACAAATTGGTAGTAAACTCCATAAAACAAACACAACAACAAACCATGTCAAACCAAACCATAAACTGCTCCAAAACCAGTTCGCACTCGAAATTTTAAATCTGTACAAAATACAATTTAAAAATGTAATGAAAGATTTGTTCAGAATGTGTACAAATATGTATAGCAGAACTAAACATCAATAACTTTCACTCCCAAAGCAATCCGAGTTTAAACCTAAAACAGTCCCAAAACTTAAACCAGTGACATAAAAACAAAATATCATATTCAGCCCAAAATCAGTTAAAGAACTCATGAAAGCAGTCAAAATTTTAAAAAGGAATATTTTAAAAATAATTTGTGATAACCTGATAAAAAGCATTGTACAAGAATATATTCTTATATTTGTCATTGCTTTTGAACCAAAATATTTTATTGAAGGACGAGAAATTTTAGCATTTTAGGGGAAAACTTCTACATTTGAAAGCAGAGGAACTTTTTCAATTTCTGCTGGTTTTATTTTGTCATCAATGTTTCGCTTCTGCTTTGGAGAAAATCAGGAAAAGATTTCTAAGAAAAATTCACAACATTGGAAAACATTTTGAACATTTAAATCTCCTGGTATTCTGCACTGTTGTCAGCTCAAAGGCCTCCGCACCAGCAGGGGGCCCCCAAGTACACTGAGAAAAATTCATTTAGAAACTTATTTTTAAATGTGTTTGTTATTCCAAGTGTTGTACATCATCAACAGCCATCTGATGTTTTATATTATGTCGTAATTGTTCCCATAATGTAATGTTATAATCAGCTATTATAATAATCTCGGCTGTATGGTGCACATTTATTTAATTTGTGGATGAAATAAAGCTGATATTAACTGAGCTGTGTTGATCATATAATGTAGAATCGGCTCTGGTTTAATGTATTTATTGACAGTAAAATGTCAAAAACCAGTTCAAAAACAAACTGCCAATGTGTAAAATGTCAACGTGTTTTTAAAAAAGCCATGAATCAGATTAAATGTTTTGTCGGGGTTGATGTTTTGCAGAGTGAAGAGGACGACACGAGGAGCGTCACTGCTTCGTCTGTCATGGTGAGTTTAAGAGAAACAGTGTGTGTTTGTGTGTGTTTGCACTCATTTAAATGGTCTATTTACCGTCTTTCCTGGTACGTTCAACAATCTCCTGAAGACAAAAACCGCACATGAAAACAATCGGTTTTTTGTGTTACTAAGATAATACTTTATCTCCGTATTTGCATGCTAAGATGCAAATATCTTAGCATACTTGAAAGTCTGTTTTTGAGTGAAAACATGTTTGTACCGCAGTTAATTATGAAATCAAAGTAAAATCCAAAATAAGAGAAAGCTAACTAAAGAAAAAATGTTGGTGTTATTAACATTTTCATTTAAAAAGATGTAAACTGGCCACATAAAAGCTCATCCTAAAAAAATTACAGACAATGTTGGGGGGCCCAATTAGCGCCACTCTAACTGTGGTTTGGGGCCAAACAAAATTAATTCAAGGACCACAAATGGCCCCTGCGCCTCACTTTGGAGAGCCCTTGGTTAGATTTAGGGCTAAGATGTAAAGTGAGTTTAGGTTTAAGGTGAGACATGTTAATGTTAATTGTTAGGTATAGAGTAAAGTAAAGGTTATTGAAATGAATGAATGGATGGAAGTCAGTGCAGAGTCCTTGTAACGATAGAACGATGTAATCTGTGTGTGTGTGTGTGTGTGCGTGAACCCTGCAGTGTAAATGTTTGCTGAGTGTCATTTAGTCGCCAGCTTCCAAAAACACTGCCCCCAAACCGTTCCCATGACGATACCCCGTAATCACCGGCGTCTGGGACTCAGAGCCGGCTGCTCATTGGCTGGACGGCCTCCCACTGCTGTCAGACTGGAACCACAGGGTAACTGGAGATGAGCGGAGGTCGGCTCTGGAACCTGCTGCTGTTCAGTCAGAGAGCCGACTGCTTCTGTTACCTCACTGCAAAAACACAAAGTATTACCAAGTATTTTCACATAGCTTGTACTGCAATATTTCTTAGTTTTTACTTTACTTTCAGCAAGAATAGGAGTGTTTTAATTCAATAATTCATTACTACTGATAAATAGCCAATGGAACCAGGCTTTTACTTAAAACAAGCCTCTATATCTTACTGAAAAGGTACTTGTTAGTTAGTTTTGTTTTATTTCAACTATACTAAGATATTTTCACTTGAAATACTTGAAACCAAAGAGAGATCCTTACCTTCACAAATATATTTTGATGTTCTTTAGCTTTGTAAAATCAGTTTCAGTGTTTCTGTAAACGTGTGCCAGCAGCGAGCGTTTGGCCCGGAGCCGCGCTGTCGGGTTGAAGGACGGCCCCCCTCTGAGCTGCTCAGCCGCTCTAATTAACACGGAGGTATCAGGTAAACAGTGCCGCCGGCCCCACAGGCCGCTGATTAAACACCGCTAATGACATCCTGACCCTTCCTCGGCCCGAGGCCCCTGCCGGGGCTAAAGGGCAACCAGGACGAGTTTGTCTTTTCTACACTGTCCTTCGCAGAGAAACAAATCTGCTGAAGACGCTGCTGCAAAAACACAAACGTGTCTTAATCCACAACTTGCTTCCTTTGAATGTTGTGAAAGAATAACAGCAGAAAAACGAAGGCTCCCCCAGACGATGCTTGCAGGTTTCCTTCATCATTGAGGAAATTACGCCACACTAGTGGAGCATGCTAATGCTAATGCTGCATTCCAGTTTTATTGAGAATTGGGAAATTCCGACATCCCATTCAGAAAACCAACTGGAACGCCCTTGGAAGTCAGACTTAACCACTGGGAAATTGGGAGCAACTCAAGCGGGATGTAAAAAAGCTAGCACTGTAAGAACATATCACATTTTTGAGAAAAAAATTAATGTTCCTATAAAAATTTCTACCAAAACAGACTAAGCTGTTAAGTTATGCTTAGTGAAGTTATGCTTCCTTGAACAGGTTTGGATAGGTTTATGGGCGACACAAAACATGTCCATCACATTTTTGCAAAACATTATTCTTAGACAATGAGATTTTAGTCTGTTCTGTTCAGACTATTTTGAACTGTTTTAGGGTGCCTTGTTACTTTAAATCAAAATCCCCTGCTGCTGGCCACGCCCCCCAACTCAATGTTTACACTGGCGGGTGAAAATGGCTGCAAACAGATGTGCATTGAATAGCAGAAGTAGAGATGTGGTTTCTGGATGGTTTTGGAACTCTGCTGGGGTTGCTAGGTGATGTGCGGAACTCTGCTGGGGTTGCTAGGTGACGGGCAGTGCTCTGCTGGGGTTGCTAGGTGACAGGCAGAACTCTGCTGGGGTTGCTAGGTGACGGGTTGAGCTTGGCAGAGGTCACTAGGTCAGGGGCAGTGCCTTCTGATGTGTGACTTTACATTCTGAAGGTTTTTGAAATGACACACCAAAAACATAAAGCAGTTGCCTAAAAATGGCTGGGTCGTTTCTTTAGGTGTTTGGTCTGTTTTTAGAACCAGCAGAAGCCCAAAATGGAAGTATATAAACTTGCAAAATGTGAATTTTCCATTATGAAGCCCCAACATCTCCGGGGTTCATCCTCCTGTTGAGCTGAAGAACTTCTTCTCTCCCAGTCTCTGTTCCACAGGGTTCAGCTGGATCCGCTGGAGAAGGACTGGCTGAGGAGTTCAGCTGTGGGAAACATGGCCACTCAGCGCCTGCTGCTCGCTCAGGACCCCGGCCTCGTGCTGAAGAAGGTCAGCTTCTGACTAATTGAGTAACATTTTTACCAAACACTTTTTTACTTGAGTAATTTCTTGGATTGCTACGTTTTACTTTTATTTGAGTAAATATATGTTGAAGTAGTGCTACTCTTAATGAAGTACAATTTTTAGGTTCTCTACATACCTTTGGCCAAATCTAGTTCTTATATCTGAAAGTCGAGCTTGAAAGAATTTAAAATCTAGATGCCTTTCTTTCTTCAAAATTTATCTAAAGTTTTGGATCTACATTGAATAACATCCATTTTGCACAACAAAAACCCAGATCTGACATTATTTGCTTGATTTTAGTATTTTTTCTTTTCACTCAACAAGTTTGGCCCACGTGACATAAAGTTTTGACAGCCCTGCTCAGCTTCGAAAATGTATTGAATATGGAAAAAGTCTTTTTCCATCCCCAATTTAACCCATATTGTGTTTGTTTCCTCTCTGCTTCCGTAAGGACTTCGTCACTGTGAGTAAAACATAAACCCTAAAATCGGTTCGTTTTAAAATCATGACAGCTGGTGTTTTACAGCTGAAGTTTGTAACTTTTATAAGTATTTTACAAATTTGCTAAAACTATGACTATGTCATGAGACAGATCATCTAGAAAGATAGATTTCATCTATTTCCTCCCTGAGCTGTCATTGCCGTCTGCAGAAATGCATCGTTCCCGACCAAAAACAACCAAAACAGCCAGGAGGAGGGCATAAATGCTGTCAATCACACTCGTCAATGCGCTGCTAAATATACTTATGGTGGATAAAGAACTTACCATTACAGGAAAACGTTTTATCCTCTGTTCTCAGTGGCTATGCTAACTAGCCTTAGCATTCACAACAGGATGGCGGGTAAAAGCTGTAACGTAGCAAAGAGTGAGGGAGCAGCGCGCACACTGGTAGGCCTGTCACAATAACAAAGTTTACTGGGAAAAAAATGTCCCACTAATACACAATAATATTTTACAGTAATATAGTAATAGTGGCATAATAATGCAAGAACACATTCTCAAAGATCAATAAACTTTCAATCTAATGAACATTTAACATTTTAACTAAAAGACATTTTAAATATCCCATAAACAACAACAACAAAAAAAACAAATAAAAGTCTCCGTAAACAATATTGTCCTTAAAAAAAGGGTTAGTTGAAACCAAAGTGGCAGACTGAAAACTTGCCGTCCAGTTTTTGGAAGAAAAAGAGAAAAACAATAAATTAAAATGGAAATGATTAAGTTTGTTTTAATTTATCAAACAAATAGTTTGATAAGTTAACACAGGTATGATGGACAGCGCTAAGACCCGCCTCCTGGTTCTGATTGGTTGTTTCTAGTTAGAAGGCAGAGGAGTTAGGTTTTTTTTTTCACAGATATTCTGTCTCACTTTCTACTGTTGCGATACAGTGACAGCTTCAACGAATATGTAAAAAAAAACATATTTTTAATAAGAGTAACATACTGCAACTTTAAGTAGAAATTCAACAACTGACTGCAGTAAACATCCCTTGTAGTGGATCAGCTTCCTGCTACCGTGCAGCCAGGCAGTGAAACTGGAAAGCTTTGAGAGAGTAATTGGCTTAAAGGAAATGAAATGTTCAAAGAGCCGTAAACACGTCCGTAATCTGCTTATTGGAGTGAATGGAGGAGAATGCGGCGCTGCAGAGTGACGATCCTATTAGTGTGGATAAGACGCTGCTGAGACTCAGACAGCAGGTGAGGATGAGGAGGAGATAAAGAGGAATCTCATCAGGAAGTCAGGATGCTATTCTATCACCACAGAGCTTAAATAAAACCAGAACCAGGAAAGAATGTTAACTTTTTACGTTTTATTCAAACCACTGCTCAGCGTTTAACAAAACCGATTCGTATCCAGCTCATCTTTTCTTCTTCCTGGGATCCAGACTGTTCTCTAAAGTCTTCTTACTGAACAGTTCTCAGGATTTCTAGAAGCTTTTCAGAGCTTTACTTTGTTTTCAGATTGCGTAGTAACTAGTTACATTTACTTGAGTAACTTTTTTTTTTAATGTACTTTTAGGAGTATTTTTACTACTCTGCCCTTTTTGCTTTTACTTCACTAATTTTATTATAAAGTATCTCTGATCTTACTTGAGTAAAACTTCTGGATTTTTACCTACTGAATGAAAAACAAACATGTTTTAACCAAAAATCCACACCTGCAGTTTTTGTTAAAGTTGCTTAAGTTTTATATTTAAAAAAAATGATTTTGAAAAATTTTCTTTTGCCTGATTTTATTTTTTGTTACCTATATAAATTATTGTCATTTTGGACTTAAAAATGCCAAAATTTCCTCTTAACTTTATATTTTGGTTAATTATTAAATGACTGAAGTACCTTTTTACTCTTACTTGAGTAATTTCTTGGACGGCTACTTTTTACTTTTTTACTTACTTTGACTTGAGTAAAAACATGTTGAAGTATAATTTTTGGATACTCTGCTTGTACCTTTTTTTCACCCAATTTGTTGCATTAGCGTTTTTCAGATCCTGAGCAGATTTTGGAAAGATTTCCAGCTTTGAAGCTGAACTCATTCCTGATTCCTGACTCCATTCAAAGTGATCTGGATCAGTAGTTCTCCAGGCTTTCTGACTGTCTTTCACAGTTTGACACTGAACAGTTTTCCAACTCTTACCAGATTTCTAATTTGGAACAAGTTTCTAAATCTAAACAGATTCCTGAATCTGAACAGATGAGACTAAATTTCTGTTTCTGACTCTTTGTGGACCTCGTGGGACGGGAACCGGGATCTTCATGAAGGGGGTGAGTTGATTTTTATTGGCTGCTTTAAGAGAATCCGTCTGCTGGAAATGACTGAACATAGATTTCTTTTGTGCTGTGGGTAAAATATTGACTGCTCAAGCATCTCCACATAACGTCACCCTAAGGGTGTTTTCACACCTGGTAGACTTGGTTTAATCGACGGAGAAAGAGTGCAGCACTTGTTACATTTTCAGCTGCTGTTCATGATGCTCTGTGTCAAACAATCCAAACTGATAGAAAGACATGTTTCCCTCCTCGCCTGTGGTGGCGCTGCATCAAGACCCACTGAAGGAAAGAACACAAAAACCTCCAAGACACTGAGCACAATTTCCTTCTTCACAAATAGAAACAAAAACGGAGTAGCTTCAGATTTTAGCGATTGTAGGATTTCTCTTTTGTCTTGGATAAAACACCACAAGTCATTTCTCCTGCTAGCGCTTTGTTTTGGCCGTATTTACCCAGAATGCCCTGCTTTTGCTTTTGGAACAGTCTCCAGTTCACTTGGCATTCACATATGTATTAAAACCATGTTTCAGTTCACTTCAACCAAACCAAGATCGAGGTTTGTAGGTGGAGCAAAGTTAGCTTTTTTGGTTTAATTTTATAGGGAGCTAGTTCTCAGTGTTGGAGTGAGAAGTGGCTCAGCAGATGCTCAGTTACACCAGGTGTTTGCTAATTGCTGTTGGCTAGTCTGAAGGAGCTCACTGGGGGAATCACTGGGGAGAGGCTCTGTGAGGCATTGAAACAAGAAAAAACTTTAAAATATTGAGTTGATTTGTTACTAGTTATCAAATTAAGTTTATCCAAGTAAATATACTAAGCTTAATAAGTCTTAATTCAATAACATGTAACAAATTATCTTTTTTTTTTAAAGTTGGAGCTCCATTCTCTTTTTGTTTTCAGTGCAGGAAGCTCTGAGGTAGAGCTTCATCCTCGAAGGCGGGGCTAGGCCCCCCCAGGTATTTTGGTTGTCATGGAGATTAAAGGGTTTCTTAAACATGAATGAATGAATGGATGAATTAAAGCAACACTCCAGGTATGATTTCGATGAGGTAACAACATGATAACATGATCTAAAGCTCAAAAAAGTCGATTTTACATAATACTGCTCCTTCAAAATCTGAGATTTTATTCTTCAGTCATTTTACGGAGCCCTAATTAAGACGAAACACGAAGGAGCATTTCGATGCTCTGGAGCAGAAATTACAGCAGCGGTGGCGTAACCCATTAGGCTCCTTTTCACGCCCGGCTGGGTCAAGATGGAGGGAGTGAAATTTTCTCCTTTTCGATAGTCTCCTTCCTGCTGCGCCTCTTCCTGCCCGTCACTCTGGATCCAGCAGATGCTGCTGCTGGCAGGCAGTTGGCAGCTTGTGCCGGGTCACCGCCGGCAGTCCTCCCTCCTCAGAGAGTCTGATGGTGGGCCGGACCTCCTGCTGAGCCTGACGGGTGTCTGTCATCTTTCACAAACATGTGAACGTTTGACACAGAACGTCTTTACCTTTTATGCAAAAGCTGCAACTGACTGATGGATCTGATGTGAATTACTGTTAAAAAATCCAGGTTAAACACTGCAAAAACACAGAATCTTACCAAATATCTTCATTTTCTTAGTCTAGTTTCTAGTGGTAATACCTTAGCAAACTTATTAGTTTTCAGCAAGATATAAGAGCTTGTTTTAGTCAATAATTCCTTAATATTGATAAGGAATTGTTTAATTTTTTAAAATTAGAAAAGTTAGTTAATCTGATAGTTGAACTTTTTCATCAATATGAAGGAATTCTCGACGAAAACAAGCGCACATATTTTCTAAAAACTTTTTTATTATTATTTGAATATAAAAAAATATACAAAGCACTACTTCTACTTGCAGATTGCTTCACTTACAACAGGAAAATGTCTTGTTAAAAGGGAAATAATCTGCCAATAGAAGTAGTACTTTTTTTATTCATATTAAAAAAAAATAGTGATAAAAGAAGCTCATAATTCTTGTAAGATAATCTTTCCTTATTTCAAGTGTGCTAAGATATTACCACTAGAAACCAGATTAAAAATAATTTGTGTTTTTGCAGTGTAACTTTTCAGCAAGATTTGGGAGCAAATTATAGTCAATAATTCCTTAATATTTATGAAAAAGTTCAAATTGTATAAGCAGATGTTTCACTCCTGGTAAAATACGACTTTGGCCATTGTTTTAGGAAGGCAACAGAAGATATAGTAAAGAAAATGGTGGATTGACATTGTATAAGTGAAAAAATCTTCCAAATGAAATGTTTTCATCAGTATTAAGGAATTATTTATTTAAAACAAGCTCCTATTTCTTGCTGAAAGTTACTTTTTCCTTACTTTAAATGCACGAGAAATTAAACCAACAATACTTGATAAGATTTTGTGCTTTTGCAGCGACTGCTGTGTTTAAAAACCATAAAACCCGAATTGTTTGGAAGGAAAACATGCTGAATCAGGAGGTTTATCAGCCTAACGTGTCACCATCGGTAATAATTACAGCACACAGAAATGCCCACTTTAAGGGAAGATGACCTGTGAGGTTGTAATTTAGGTGCGTTGAGGGTTTTGTGTTTGGGTCTCAGGTGGAGACACAGACTAGCCCAGCGTGTGGTGCCGGGTTTGGTTAGCACCTGCTAATGAAATCTCCACCCGCGGCCCGCCTGGCCTGTCCAGCCTCAGCAGTCGCTCTGCGTCGGGCCGCCATCGCAGGACAAAACAAACCTCAATTAACCTTCCTGCAGACAACCGCAGGCTGCACCCATTGTAGCCGAATAACAGAGGACATAAATGGCTAAAAATATCAGCAGACTACAGAGTTTGGATTGTTTGATTTGCTGCAGCAACATGAAAGGAAGGAGATAACAAACTGTCAGATTGTAATTAAATTAGGAATAAAGGGTGTTTGGATTTTCCAGAGGTGGCAGAAAATAAGCCCTATGTGGTTTATCCTGAAAACACTGGTTGGGTAAGGATTAAATGTTTAGGCTACAAACTAAATATGTAGCTAGCTCAGAGCTAAATATTTAGTTTGGATCTACATATTTAGCTAGCTAGCGCAGAGCTAGCTAAATATGTAGCTTAGTATTTAGCTAAACTGTTGTTTAGCTAAATATGTAGTTATGCTACATATTTAGCAACTTTAAAGCTAACTAAATATTTAGCTAGATCTGAGCTAAATGCTTAGTTTGGAGACACATATTTAGCTCCACTAAATATTTAGTTAGCTTTATTTAGTTAGAACTAACTAAATATTTATATAGGTCAGAACTAAATATTTACTGTAGTTTGGAGCTAAATATTTAGTTTGGAGATAAATATGTATTTGGTTAATTCAAACTGACCATTCAGTTTATGAGCTAAATATATATTATGGAGTCAAATGTTTAGTTTGCGAACTAAACATTTAGGTTGCTGACTAAATATTCAACTTCAAACTAAATATTTAGCTTGCTAACCAAACATTTAGTTTGGAGATTAATATTTAGTGTGTTAACTAAACATTTAGTTTGCCAAAGAAACTTGCCAACAGAAAAGTTTGGTTTGATTAAACTTCTGTCAAGAATAAATTTATAGTTAAACTTCTTCTTTCTTTTCTACTTTCCTTTGGATTCATCCAGTTTGTAAGTTTAAGATTCTGAATTTGTTTTTTTCTTTCTCCTGTTATTTTGCATTTTGTTGTGGATTTAGTTTGTAGAAATTGTTTGGATTTAGATTTAATAGAACATCATTAAAAACTATCAAAATGTTTAATCCTGAACTTTTCTAATATCTTAACAACAAAAAAAATCTGTTTATCTTGAGTTTTCTACCTTCTGGATGTCCTGAGCAGAAAACAGTAACTTAGCAGAGAGCATTTTAATTAAAAGTTCAGTTTTATTTGAGATCATAAAGGAGTTTGATCGGCTTTATTTACTTTGTAAATATATATTATAGGTATATTTAATATAACAAAACTGTGCAGTTAATTTGGTAAAATTGGGCCAGAATCCAAAAAACACAAATTAATTACATCCTAATTTCTGCTTTGAAGTTTGTTTTAATAAAATATATCTGGATTTTTAGGAAATTAAAAGAAAACTTCATGCTCTTTGTTAATGTTTACCAAAACACGCAGCAGTTTTCAGGTTTATTAACTAATCAGTGTTGATGAAGGGAAAATTAGTTGACAGATTGATCAGCGATCAGAAACTTTTCTGTTTTATAAATGTTGTTTCAAACGTTTTTGTTCTTTCTTCTAGCTACGTGACATTAAATTAATTTAATTTCTCCATTTATTGCAGCCTTCTTACAGTTTCAGTTATTCCTCTGGAAGTTTCCCTTAGCTTGAAATGCACAGTACGTCTTTCAGTGCTTCTGCTGACACAAGAAAAGTGTTCGGATCGACTATTTTTATCATTTTCTGCTCCTTTCTGCTCGTCTCACAGATTCTAAAAATCGTTTCTTTCTTTCTAAATGTGTGTCAGATGTAGGTGATTTCTTTGTGTCCTTCACAGTCGTGCTCACATAGATTGATTAGGGGACATTAACAAACACGATTAGCAACACATTTCCATTCAGCACAATGGTGATGGGATAACCGTCCTTGAATGTGGCTCTTTAGTCGAGAATTAAATCCCACTGGGCTGAATTAAAGCTCACATTACTGCAAAGCAGTTTGTCTGTCTGCAGCTCGCAGCCAAAGCTGTTTAAACTAATTAACCATGAATTCACTTCAAAGCGGGACTTTATTGAACGAGCCGCGTTTCTCTGTCTGTCTGACACAAAGGCTGAAGCTGGAAAACGTCTTTAACAGAGAAGATCGGTTCAAAGCCGAATGCAGCGGGGAGAAAAAGGCAACATTCCTGCAGCGCAGAGACGAATATTCCCATGAAGATCTGAGGAATACCAAAACTAATCTACATCTTTCAGGCAGTTTATTTATTGGTTTATTGATTTAAAAATCATTTAGCAGAATTAAAACCATTTTATTTGATTGACTTAATTGCTTTAACTATCATAAGAAGCTACACATCTCCGGTTTATCGTTCTCAAAGCTGCATCTGTAGTTGTTTTATTTTGAAGGGCATATATTATAATTTCTTACTCTTTCTTCATTCAGTTCTGTTTAACCTTATAGCTCACTTTAATTTTATTTACCTTCTTGACAAAATGATTTTATAACATTAAGAAAAAGAGAGAAATCAGCTGAACACATGAAAGTGAAGCTAATAGCAATACAGCTTGAATTTGGCTAAATAAAGTAAAGATTTTTCCAGTGAAGAATGTCAGGAGAATTGTAGCTCAGAGACCTAACCACCCGGCATCTAGCTCAGTGATTTAAAAGCTCTCTGTGGTGAAACCAGTCTGTGTGTAATTTACCATGGTGTTTATAATGACAAAAACTAAACTTATTGCAGCATTTACATAGGTGTTATGATTTCTGCTCCACTTCTGACCTCCATTTTTACCTTGATGTGCCTTTTAAAAGCCAACATTCACTGCTTGGTAAAAATAATTGTTTATGCACATGAATCTTATAGGCAGTCCCTCCAGGTTTTATTCTTTCTTTTTTTTAAAATCAAAACCACAGATTTTGTTGTGCTACTTTAGAAATATTTGTAAGCTTCTTCTAAAATTACATCACGGAGGTCAGAACTGGAGCACCCACACTTACCTGAATGCTTCAAGTTTGTTTCTGAATAAAAAAAATTATACAGGATGCAAAATAATTTTACCCCTATTTCATGGAGAATTTGCAATTATATATGATTGAAAATGTGACTTTCTTTGAAAATTATGCAGGAATCTGCTGATTTTTGTGTGAATTTCAACAACTGTGGAATCACAAAAAACTAAAGGGACTGTCTAGATTAGTCAAATAGTGGTAAAACAGAGTATTAAACTTGTGAAAAAGTTTAGTTTTTTAGGTGACACTGCCTTCTTGATTGTGAATCTGTAGACCCAACCTCTGCTGCTGGGCGCCCCCTGCTGCCCTGGAGGCCCTTAGCAGCTTCTTAATTTGTGTTTCTGCTCAGTTTAACTTAAAAACAGCATTACCAATTATGCTGCCATTGTAATCGCTGTATGTCTACCAGACATATTGTGTTACAGGTGTGTGTGTTTTAGCTGTCATTCAGGTGTGTGTGGGTGTGTTTCAGACGGCTCTCCACTGGGCAGCAAAGCAAGGCCGTCAGGAGGCTGTGGACATGATTATTCACTCTGGAGCCGATGTCAACGCCCGATCGGTGAGGAAGTGTGAACAGGTGGGATGGATGGATGGATGAATGGAGGGAGGGAGGGATGGATGGATGGATGGATGGATCTTGGAGGATTTAACAGAGGATCTCAGTCCTCTTCCTCCTGCGCTCCTCTTCCTCTGCCGATGAAGATGAGCCTGTAGGAGATAATGTTTTCTCCCGGCAGATTAAACCATAGCAGACAAGTCACTTATTGGCTCCATAACTACATAATTAACTTTCTGTCTCTGATCGTTAAGGGCGTAATGGCTCTGATTGAAATAGCCTCTGTTGGAGTCACATATAAATCAAAAATCAATAATCCATAAAACAGCAAGAAGTCGAGAAAAACGTTTGGGATTCACTGGAGGTTTTCAACAGGATGGATTTCCTGGTCTGAATCTGTATGAAGAGTCGCCTGAATGTGGGAAAAAAAGGAGAACAAATCTGGAAAAACTAACGGATTTAGTTTAAAATATTAAAGAAAAGCTGTGAGATTTCCTTTGATTCATTACTGGGAAGAAGGATGAATGGATGGATGGATGGATGGATGGATGGATGGATGGATGGATGGATGGATGGATGATGGATGGAGATGGATGGATGGATGATGGATGGATGATGGAAATGAAAGTTTGATATTTTTTATTTCAATGATCTTTTCTTTCTCTTCGCTGATCTGACAGCATGTGAGTTTCTGATCTTTTTCATTTCTTAAATCTTGTTGATAACGAAACATATTTTAAATGATCAGAGCCAAAACATTTCCTGGTGTTTTCTGATTCTCCGTTTCTCTCCACTCCTCGCTGAAGGGGGTGAGTCATCTCCCAGTGTCTCCTTACATTTATTAAACATACATTTGTGTTTTAGCTGTCAGTAGGTGGAGACCTTTCATTTTGAGTTTGGATTTAACACAATAGACATCAGGGTATTTGGAGTGAAAATCAGTAGCTGCGTTTCCATTGATCGTATAACAGCGAAAACTGGAATTATAGAAATAAATTTGCTCTATGGAAACACTTCAGTTTCAATTTGGTTTTGTCGGCGTTATCAGAATGACTGTATTTGACAAAACTGCAATGGAAACACTTTTTGCATTGCATAAGTCATGTGATCAGCAATCGGATGTTGCTACTGGTGGAAACTATGAAGAGGACAACAGGAAGTGGTCGGATGATGAAGGCGCACCGTGTTTTTAATGACTTATCGCCTGAACAAACTTATTCACATGAGTTTCTTATTTAATGGAAGCATCGCATTTTCAAAATTGTGGTTTTTTTTTTATTTTTTGGGCTCATTTATAATGGAGACGCAGCTACTGACATTTTATGCATCCAAAGTCTGAAGCTGATTTTTACTCAACAAATTCACCAATTTTCTTTTACTTAAAAGCCTAAAATAAAGTCTCGTGATCTGCTAGTATTTGTGCTTTAGTTCTCTTAATTGTTTCTTTTCTGATTCTTTCTTGGGTTCATTATTACTATTTAGGTTAGCCATATTTAGTTTTCCTTCTGAATCCATTATTGTTTAAAAGTTGTTGCCATATTCGTCCATTCCTTTGTGTTTGCTTCTTAGTTTATCCTTGTCTGTTTTTTCTGCAGTTGAATTTAGTTTCCTTAGATCAGTGTTGGCCTTCTTCTCTTGATCAACAAAGTTCTTCATAAAAATAAATATCTCTGCCACATTGCGTGAAAGAAATAATATTGTTCTCATGGGATTTTCATCCAACACAGACTGAACGGCTTTGTTCACTTCCTCTGCTGCTGTTACTGAAACTACAATTTTAAAACCGCGCAGAAAATCGATGCCGTCGTTCACAAATTCTCCTTCTTTTCACCGATTCAAATTCAACTGGAGAAATCCAGCTCAATGGGAGAAATCCCAGACAGAGCACTGAAGTGAGATGAGAATCAACTAGAGGGCAAAGGCCAGGCTAGCCTCTCAGCTCTATTGATGATCTGCCAACCAACAAATTTCTGATTGTTTTTGCAAAAAAATCAGAGATATAATGTTGTGGAATGGAGCACAGATCAGACCAGTTTGTGCTCCAGGTGGATGTTTCCTTTCCGGCTCGCCGTCTGGCCTTGATGTGACTCCCAGAACCCCCTGCTGCTGTGGCCTTTAGAGCTGATATTAGACTCAAAGAGAGTCTGAAAACATGAAAGCAGCTCAGCGTTTGAGGAAAATGTCAGATATTTACGTCTTCATGCTGCCTGTCTTCCTTTGACATCCAGACCCTTGAAAGTGGCAGCTAACAGTCGGCCTTCTGTAGCAGCTGCTCGTCCGGAAAAGCAAAATCCTTGTTTTAAAAGGCGAAAGTGACTCAGTTTCCACTGATCTGGAGTCGGCTGGTTGTCTCGCTGCTGCTGGGACAGCAGGAAGAGTGTGACGGTGAGGAGGAGTCTTTGTGTTTCCACATCAAACGTCCTCCAGGGCCAAGGCTGTGATGAGAGTTTACCGTGTAATCTACAGACCCGTCTTCCTAATGAACGCAGACTTCCACCTCTGCTTTGAGTCTTCTGTCAACGGAGTCGGGTTTAAACGGCTTTCTGGCAGCGAGGAGAGCGTCTGCTCGTCTCTGACGCTGACAGCAGCTCCGGGTGACGAGCAGCAGGTCGTCAAAAACTACAAACGACTCACGTTTAACACGATACCGGCTCTTAAGACGACGAGTTTCTGACAGCAGCGAAGGAAACAAATAGACACAAAGAACAGGAAGTGATCAAATCTGAATCCTGCAGAGTAAAATAACTTCCAATTTACACTTTATTTAAATATATTGGTTTATTCATACTTTATTTAAATCTGATTGCTCAGCCTTTGAGCACTAATAAACCAATCAGCCAATCATTTTGTTGCTATGCATTTATTTAGTTTCTTTATTCTGCATGTCTTTGCAGTTAGGGCTGGAAAAAAACGATTATTTTAGTTATCAATAAATCTATCAAATATACTGACGATTACTCAGATAAAAAAAAGGCACATCCTGCAGATTTTTGTTTAAGAAACACATTAAAAAATGCAAACAAATAATTCCTTTTTGAAGTAAGACAAACATTCAAACAATTATTGTGCAAAAACAATATTTTATATTTTATTGTCTAGTTTCTAGTGTAAATATCTTAGTTCACTTAAAATAAGACAAAACTATCTTACAAGTAACTTTTCTGCAAGATATAACAGTTTGTTTTGTCAATAATCTCTTAATATTAGTAATAAAAAAAGTGCTAGTTCTACTGGCAAATTATTCCACATATAAAAGACATTTTCCCACAAGTGAAACAATGTACCGGTAGAACTAATACTTTGTATATTTGTTAATATTCAAGGTTTATTGACTTAAAACAAGCTCATATTTCTTGCTAAAAAGTTACTTGTAATTTAGTTTAGTTTTATTTCCGGAGTTCTAAGATATTCACACTAGAAACTAGACAAAACATACTTGGGAAGATTTTGTGTTTCTGCAGTTCTGCTAAGAAAATACTTGTAGCATGTAAAGCTGATTTGTTGATTTATTTTTTATAACCAGTTTATAATTGGGTAACAAAATCTGCTTAATTGGATAATTATTTAAAGAATTTGAACGAGGTGAAGCTAATGTTATGCCACTTCAGCGGATTTATGTATATATTTCTTTACCTCCACTGCAAAGTGTATATATATTTTTGCATAGTTTTGGATTAATTACTGCTCTCAAAATTAGAGTCTGTGCACTCAGTTAATTATTCAAATACTAAATTAGTACTAGTGATTATTTCAATCATCGATTAATCCAATTTATTGCTTCAGCCCTTCATGATATCATTTTCAGTATTTGTTTATATTTTTCTCTCCCTAATTCATTAGAAGAATATTAAGACGTATTTTCATTAATTTAACTGCCGATTCTGCAGGAAAGGGTTAACCAGCCTGTTTGTCCCTGAATGGAAACAGAATCATCATCTTCCTTTAGGCAGTTTTCTGCTCATTTCTGCACCGTTTAAGGCCATGAACTGAACTGAAAGTCCTTGCTTGGTTAACAAAATGTTTTCCAGAGTCTGCAGGTATTTTTGTGCAGGAAGCATCTAGTTTGCATATTAATAAGTACATTTGAAAGTTATATTTCTATTACTGCTTAAAATATAGAGCTTTGTGCAAAAACCCCCCCAAAAAACTAGTTTGACAGAAAATAAATCAGAAACAAACTTTTTTTATCCTGCAGTAAAGGAAGAGTGATTTATTTTACTTGGTACAGTTTTGACTCACTTTAAAATACATTTTTTTTAGTTTTTTTTGTAATTATTGATGTAAATAGAAGACGCTGGGAGTTCCCAGCTTGTCTTGTGTCATTATTTTCAGGGTTACACCGCTCTTCATCTCGCCTCCATTCACGGACGTCAGGAGGTGGTTCAGACCCTCATCAGCTCATACAGTTGAGTCGCACCCAAAAGAAACACATTTTGTGTTATTTACATAAGTTTAGCTCAGTTTTAATCTGAAAAAAGGCCCCTTGGATGGGCAAACTGATATTTTCTGCTAATATAAACTCCACTTGTGCTGCTTCTGTGCAGACGAGACATTCAGATACATTTTAAGAAACAATCGCAACGTCAGGAGAATATTTTCTTTCTCTGCTGTCAGTCTGTTTTCCAGGCAGGTTTTCTTTATATGCACATTTCGAATTGATATTCAGACAGCGAGCGTCAGTCAGCGAGGGATTCTTCATCTTTACGCCTCACAGACTCACCGGCCAGAAGAAAGCACTGATGCAAATCGCTGCTGCCAACAAAGAGCTCAGATTGACAGTCGAACCTCCTCCACCTCCATTCCTCCGTGCTCCGGTCTCCAGCTGCCTCCATGACGGACCTGGACCATTTACCACACAACCCATGGATCCACGTGGCTTTATGTGGATAGATTGGTCCAAAATTATCTTAGAAAAGCATTAGTAGAGCATCCTGCACGATCAAGAAGAATGCAGCCAGTGGCTTCTGGATGGTAAGTCAACAAAACACTTGTCTTTTCCAGCAGCCATTACAGTGTAAAACCAGCTGACCAAACGTGCTGGAACTCTGCTGGGGTTGCTAGGCGACGGGGCTTGGCTTTGCTGGAGTGCCTACTGATTTGTGACGTTACTTTCTGAAGGTTTTTGAAACAGCTTATTTTCCAGACACCAAGTGAAATTATAAAAATAATGCAATTTATTTATAAAGCGACACTCAAAGTCCAGTTATAGAGATTAAAAATAACAACAGTAACAACGAGTACTAAACATTAACTTTTTGCCTGAAAGTGGCAGATGTGTTTTCGGGCTGCTTCTTTAGAACAGGGGTGTCAAACTCATTTTCATTTTATCAAAAATCAGAATGTTCTTAAAGGGCCGGTTCAGCCAGAATGTATTTATAAAACCCATTCAATAGTTAAAATACCAATAAATAGCTGTTTCAGTATTCAGTAAGTGTTTCTTAAAATTAAATAATATTGAAGATCTTTTCACACTGATCAGTCCATCCAGGACTTTGTGTGTTTTTTGCATTCGAAACAATAGATTTTGATTTCAGTGATCATAATTTGTGGTCCTAATTTAAAAATATTTCTAAGGAATTTTTATGATACTTGTGCTAATGTATAATATTAAACATTACTTTTTTATTAATCACTATCGATCACGGGCTATAACTTGACATCAAGGAAGGCTGAGGCCACATGCACTTAAACCCAAAGATTTTGAGAAAAATTTGCAGTAAAAATCTGGAGAAAAATGTGGGAATTTGTAGACTGTGAATTTTATTTGGGTTTACAGATTTGTTGAAAAGCTAGACGGACCTATTGATGTAATTTAGAGTCTGGAGGGCCACATAAAAAGCTCCTGCGGGCCACATTTGGCCCATGGGCCTTGAGTTTGACACATGTGCTTTAGAAGCAGTAGAAACCCAAATTGAAGTATGGAAATATGCTAAATGTAAGTTTTCGCCTTTAATACATCCAGTGTTTTACAATAATGAGAACAAAGCCAACAGAATCGTCTAGTCAAAGTAGGTTTTAAAATGCCAATAAATCCTAGACAATTGTTCGCAAAGTCTGCAGGAGCCTGATTAGAGGGATATTTTTGGACACACAGATTACTGATACTGCATTCGGATGTAAATCTGTAAATCTCAGGTTGTTGCATTATTTCGTCACGTTTTCACCTCAGCTGCAGGCGGATCTGTTGTTTAACTTTGAGGGTTTTGTGAAGTGAAACCGGGAGGCTTGCGGCTCGTGTTGATGTCCCACCTGAGGAGGCTGGAGGCTGAGCGGAGCGGCTAATGGTTACCGACGGTAACCGACCCTCGTCATTACCGACACTTTAACTCCCACCCCCGTCCTCCTACCAGCGCTAAACACAGTTTCTGCTGCGACTTTAGAGGAATCCGAGCTGCTCTCCGCAGCAGAGAGAGGACGACGCGCGTCGCTTGAACACGCTTCACATGAAACAGGATCTTTAAACTCCAGCTGAGGGAAACTAAACTCTCCACTCCAGCAGTTTGTGTTTTATTTCAGGAAAATTACACCCACCGCTAAAAAGTTAGGAGGAACTCCTCCCTTTCAGCTGTGAGATGTTTCAGGGGTTTCTTGCTGTCACAGCCAGTTTCAAGTCGCCCCACAGCATCTCAATAGGTTTGACTTTCTCAATCATCATCCAGCTTTGGTGTGTTTTCATTCATTATAGCTCAGCTTCAGCGTTAAAGGAGACCTTTTATGCAAAAATCACATTTTGTACTTTCTTTATGCTTCCATTTGGGTCTCTGATGCTTCTACAAAAAACTCACCAAGCCGTTTTTTGTCAATAAGTTCATGTTTTTTAGGCTGTGGAAAATGAGCCATTTCAAAAGCCTTCAGAATGTAACGTCACAAATCAGCAGGCACCGTAGCAACCGCAACGAAGCCAACCCTGTTGCCTAGCAACCTCCCGCTGGTTTCAACACTGTATCCTATGTACAATGGCTGCTGGAAAAGACATTGTTTTGTTGTTGATTCACCATCCAGAAACCAGTTGGTGCACTCTTGTTGGTTGTGCTGAAGGCTCCACTTCTGCTTTTCAAAGATGTACGGTTGTGTGATTGCATATCTGTTCGCAGCCATTTTCACATGCAAGTGCAAACGTTGAGTTGGGGGGCGTGGAACTCATTTGCATATAAAGCGACAAGAGCCTTTAAAACAGCTCAATATGAAAGGAGCAGACTAAAATCTGGTTATTGAAGAATGATTTTGTGCATAAAGTGTCATGAAAAAGTTTTGTATAGCTCACAGATCTGTCTTAACCTGTTCCAGGAAGCATAATTGGTCACCTTTCAAACTGACCTGGAGCACGCTTTTCAGTTTATTCACAGACATACTGTGTTGCTTTCCAGTTTGAAGTTTCCTGGGAGTTTGGTGCTTCAGATAAGCGGACCAGCAGGTGTGGCTCTGCTGGAGTGAACCTGGATGTTGTTGCTGTGTTATTCATCCTGAGAAGCTGCCGTCTCTCCTCAGTCAGAGGAAGGCGTTGACCTCCTCAGCTTCACGTTTTATCTCTAATTACTCACCGTGTCTGTGTGTGGTCTCTGAGCTTTTCTCTGAGCCTGTTTGTGGAGGTTGAAGAGCTTAAAGTGGTTCCTCATGCGCAGGTCTAACCGTTTGTTAATGAAGGTCAGCTGCAGGCTTCATTATTTGATTGGTTCCAGCTTTGCTGACTCCACAGGTCTGTCTGCACATCATGCAGTGACATAAAGGTGGACTTTACGATCGCTACGTCACTATCCAAACAGAGCACCCCGCTGTTTCCAGCTCTTCTATAAAAGCAGGAATAAATACTGGCTATTTTGTGCTAAACTCCTAATTCAGTCCTAACTTATTTTCCTTTATGTCAGCCAGACTTCCATGAAATCTCTTACTGCTTCATTTGTTTGCTTTTCAGTCCTTATTCACTGGCCAAAAATCTGAGTAAAGTAGACAAATTGAGGATAAAAGATCTAAAAGTCTAAAAAAAAACAAAATGTAGTGTTTAAATGAAAATCTATATAATCAGACACTTTGAGGTGTATTTTTCTCTTCACCAGATGCTAAAACGAACATCAGAGATTACCACGGGAAGACAGCGGTTCAGTACTGGAGCGGCTGCACGGACATCTTCTGCAAAGCAGATCCTCACACAAGTGAGCGAATGATGCTAACCGCTAAGCAAAACTTATGTTTTGGTGTTAATTTAAATTTCCTTTTGATCCAAGAATAAATAAACTAAAACATTCACTTTTCGGATGGATGGGAAGTCACTGGCCTAATTGGAGCGTTATTGGAACGATGCTTGGTGTGTTGTGGAAGTGTTGTCGTGTTGCTGTTGTCTCTGTGATTCTGATGTCGTCTGTCGGCCATGTTTGCAGGTCGGACGTTTTGCCCCGGTCGCCGGACGCAGCGCTTTGCTCTTCCGTCGCTGCGTCTTTCTCGTTCTCGCAGTCAAGGACAGCTCCACCTGGAGTTCGGGGCGGTGCATCAGTCAGCGTCCTATGAAGCATTGGACCTCCATGTTTGACTTCCTGCTGGGTTTTGCTAAAAGTCACCTGGGAACTCTCTGCAGTTTCTATACATGCAGTGATGAATTCTCAACTAGAAGGCTATGGAACTTAAATACAACATATATTTCATTTTAAAATCTTAATTTTACATTTAGGTGCAACTTTCATTCTCTTTCAACTCTCTTATTTTAAATACTTAAATGTTATTACCCTCATTAAGCTCCACAGAAAATTCACATAACCTGTTGTGTACATCAGCTTGAATATAAAGAGTTCAAGACAAATATAATTCAAGTGACTATGCCAGGTTTGAATAAAATCTTGTTAAAAAAACATGTATCAACACCTTTCTTTCACCCTCACAAATGTCTTCATTAACTTGCTCATCGTCCAGTGGAATAAAATTTGTCATCTGTTTTAATAAGACGGATCGGTGCCATTTGTGGAAACGGTAGAAAAAGAAAGAGTGAGCTGAGAATGAAGAGGAGGAAACGACAAATATCTGAGAAGATCCATAATGTTACATCTTATTTTGCTCAGTGTCCTCTAATCTGGCTCTGATTTAGCTGTTTTGGGTTAAACTCTTTATAAAGCAGGAGCAGAGAAAACCCGACAGTTTCCCAGAGTTCCTGCCGCCGATGTTTGCTCCCTCTTGTCTTTTGTTGGTTAAAACCAAATAAACTTGCAGAGTCTCTTTGTTTTCTGCGGACTCTGAACGCCGCTCAACGGAGCATGTTATTGCAGAGCATGCCAACCCTGCTGATAAATGTCCCCGTCCAATTACAAGATGTAATAATTCTGCACTCGGCCTGGTAATGAGGTCTAATGCCGGGCCCCTGTGATAATTCCCGGCCGGATGCCCGCCTGATCAGATGTTGAGCTTTGTAATTAGACTGGCAGAAAATCATTATTTGGTGTTCAAATCGAAAATGAGGTTGGTGAAAGTCAATTTGGCTCGGCTCTGTGAAGCGTAGACAAGAATTTAATGATTTAATTACGGCTCTAAGCTGCTTGGATGAGAGTCGAGCTGAGACTTTAGCCGGTCGGCTGCATCCTGGCGGCCGGCGCTGAACCGACGGATTTCTCCAGGTTCAGCGACGTCACCGAGGTCAGACTGCGGACCCATCTGCCGCTCAGTTTTAACATCTGTTTCCCGACTGGTTAAAAATAAAGCATTTTTGTTTATTTGTGTTGTCTCTTCTGCTGGTGGTCAGAAAAGACACTAAAATATTTGAGTGAATTAAGGCCTGTTCCATCAAACATACAGAAAAGATTTGGGTGTCATGTGAATTGTGACCATTGGCGGGAAACCTGCTAACGAATTATCATTTGATTCAGGTGTTGAACCAGAAATAACTGAAACTTTGTACAATAAGTTGCTGGCATAGGCTCCAGATTTCATCTGCTGCATGTTGAGGACAAACATGTACAATTAGCACTTAAAGGATTTTCAGCTGACCCAGATACCTTCAGATTACAGGAGATTATGAACATATAATTGAATTCTTAAGTTTGCTAAAGGAATACACAAAAAACAAAACATTTATTCCACATGTAAAAACAACTCAATAAAAACTCAGTAAGACTGTTTAGTTTACATAAATAGTAATAGTAAAAAAACTGTTATACAGAAGTCGCCGTAAACAACATGGCGGTCGCTTGGTGCTAACGGCGTTTTCTCAGTCCAGCCAGAACAGTAACTTTTGCGCAGTAAGTAACGTTCAGTCGTGTCAACTGAAACTGAAGCGTGTTGAAATATGAAGCGAAAAGAGGAAATAATCAATGAAGAGGAAAGATCTGGTCAAAAAATCTACTATTTATGCTTCTGCTAACCTGACTGTATACAGCAAAAAGCTCCAGTTTTTAACTCAAGATGTTTACGATAAGCATCCGGATCAAAACCTTTTCTCAAATATATTGGAACAGTGTGTTATAAAGACTTAAAGATGCTTCATTGCCACTTTAAACATCCATTGCCTATTTCTCAATTTGTTTTGATTTAGCATTAGCTCCTGCTAATTGTGTTAGCTCTAGCTAATATTGTAAACATCAAATCACATCATGTCTTTTTGTTTCAACAGATACATTTTGTAGAACAGCATATCATTTTCTTTTACACCTCCAGATGTTTTTTAGGCAAAAAATATAATAAATATACAATTTCTGAAGTAATTATGCGTTTTTAAATATCACAATGCTTTTAGGTTAATAGGACTGGAGGTCATAATTTGACCAGGAAGTGCAGAACTAATTTTGTTTCAAGGCAGCTTCATGCTTCAATCAGAGAGTAATTAGTGAAATGGTCTTCTCATTTTTCTGCTGAGGAATCAGTTTATGTGAACATTTGTTTGGCTTTATGAGATGTAAAGATGTAGTTTAGTGCCAGTTTTCACATTAAAGTCTCTGCCTTTCTAGTACAAGCAAATAAATACAGATCCACAAATTACAGGTTTGTGTATTGGTTAAAAATCAGTTTCTATCTCTTCCATCCAAATCTTTGTTGTCAAAGGAGACATTTCTGTATTAGTTATTTTTAGAAATAGCTTTTTTGTTCATAGAAGTCAACTATTAGGCATTGCTAAATGTATTTGATAGTTTGACAAAACTCAAATTTTATTGTAACCGGAACCATTTTTTTCTGGTTCCAGGCAGGACTACCTTCATCCCGATGAAGAGCAGGTGATGGTAAATTCATAAACTGTTACACCTGCAGTTAAAACAGGCTGTCGGGATTCCCACACCTCCTATCTGTCCAAGCTTCTTAGCCCTTCCAAGGCCAGTTATGGATTTACCTGCCGAGGAAAACAGCTGTTGTTGCCTCAGCTTTCTTATTCATGTGGAAGTTGAGCCGCAGAGAACAACCTGGGAAGGAGAGGAGAAGGCCATGAAATATTCACCCTGACAATAAACAGTCCCAGGAGAGACATGACCAGGAGAGAATGAAAGACGATAGCTTTTGTTTTCCATGGGAGAACAAAGAAAAACCATATTGGAGTTCACTGTAAAATCAGCCGGTAAACAGAAGTTTATTGACAGCAGGACGAGTCCAGCAGAACAACAGCCGCTGATGAAATGCTGGATGGTGTAGAAAATGTTTCACCCCGACTGATTTCCAGTAAGAGAACAAAGCTGAAGATGTCCAGGCAGGATGATTTAATACTGTATATTTCAGCTCTGAAAACTGATTTATGTCCCATAATATAAATAATCAACAGGTTTTCCAGCCTCATGCAAAGGAGGTTTCAACACTGTTGGAGGAGTTCGGTGCCGGCCCGGCTGTCGTCCTCCCTGCCTCTCTGCGTTGACCTTCCAAACTTCTGGATCCAGCAGTTATCAGGCTGTCCATCAGTTCATTTGGCTTTATGACCTCCAGATGTCCTCCAGTGGAGTTGGCATCCACGGGTTCACCCTCCTAATACTCCTAGATTCTGCACATCACTCTACAGTCCTCGTTGAATTGGACCCTCCAGAAACTGGTCTTTGGCTCTGATGCCCTCCTGGTTGTTAGCCAGAATCCTTTTCTTGGGTCTGAGTCATCAGAGATTCACTGTTGGCTCAGACAATCTTCTGTTAGCCATTAGAAACTCTTCATTGGGACTGGATTCCTCTCGCTCTCCAGAGCCTCCCTGTTGATGCTGGAGCCATTCTGATCTTTCTTTGGGTCCGGCCTCCTCCCGATCACCCAGACTGACTGTTGTGTATAGTGCCTTACCCATTGTTCTCCAGAAACAATTGGGTCTGGTTTTTCCAGTGTCACCCTTCAGTAACTTCGTATTGGAAGTTCCCATTGAAAGTTTCTGAACTTCCAATGCAGCCTCTTCTGGATCACCTTGCAGAAACTTCCCTTTCTGATCTCAATCCTTTATTGGATCTGGTCTCCTTTGGTCACCCTGCAGTGACCTGCCCTTTGCTCTTTCAATTTCTTGTTATTGGGTTGAGCCTCTTCTGTAACACCATCCAGAAACTCCCTTCAGCGCTCTCCCAATTTCTTTTGAGAAATGTTTTATTGGATCCGGCCTCCTCTGGATTACCCTGCAAAGACTCGCCATTGGTTTTCTTCCAATTGCTCATCTTTTGGGTCCAGCCTTCTCTGGGTCACACTTAAGAAACTTCCCACTGGTACCAGCCTCTGGTGGATCACTTCCAGAAACTTCCCTTTACCTTTGGCGCCCTCCTGGTGTCTTTTCAGGAATTCGTCACTGAGTCCAGCCTCCTATGGGTCACCCACTGGAGATGCTGTTGGATATGGTCCACTTCTGACTGCTCCCAGAAACTTCTGGGTCGCCATTGAAAGACTTGCTATTGTCTCCCAACAAGAAGCAGTTGGAAATATCATGGTACCAAGAGAAAATACACAGAAGGATACTGTGCAAACTCCATACAGGAGGTCCTGCTTTGACCTATTAGGCAAAGAGAAACATCAGTCTGAGATCAAATTTAAACTAAACATCAGAGTTCTGCTGCAGTGCATCGAGGAAACATGATTGACAGAGCCTATCCAAAGTTAAAAGTGAAGGGAAAACAAAGAAATGCAGCTTCTTGACATTCGTTGTAAGAAAGCCTTTCTCTGAAATGTTTGTCCTTTTGATCAGAGAATGATTGTACAACAGACTGATTGTGAAGATAAAGCAAACAGAGAAGATTAACAGCGATCTCTGAGGATCTTGTTTTCAGAGACTGATTCAGTGATATGATGATGAGCCTCAGGCTGCGGCTGCATGTTTACATTTAAACCACTGAAATTGTTAAACTACAGTCACCTGAGGACTGGCAGCTTCCGGCTTCTTCACTTGTACAAATGTAATGAAATTCACTCAGCATTTCATTTAAAATGATGAAAAATCTGCACATCAGAGTTGACCAGTCTGCAGTGTTACTGTTTCTAAAAGGTGCTGTGTTCATACTTGCAGCATATTTGCATCAGTGTACATTCACAGAGATCCACTGAGCCTCCTCTCCACTGCTGCAGCTAATTAATCAAAGAAAACAATGAAGACAGTGTGAAACATGGCTGTCACACGGCTCTCCAGCACAAATACCAAACACAAAAAGAGTCTTCAGCCGCCTGTCACCTCTTCTCTCTCTATCACAGCCAAACGCTCGTCAGGGGCCATTTACTTCTTTATCTAACAGAAATAAAGCCCCAGCCTGCATCTCATTCCTGTGCTGGCAGCATGTGAAGGTCTCAGGGGCTTCGCAAGAGAAACCAAAGGCATGATGGTCCCGGTGTTTGTCTGAGAATGATGGCCGCCTTGCTGCTTATCGGAGCTCTATTAAATGACAGTCTGAGCCTGAATGAGGTCGTTATCACTGAAAGGCAGAGCTGAGAGCCACAGTCTGACAAAGCCCAGCATCTCCAGCTTCGATTTGCTGATGGAGGAGAGTAAGAGGGATGTTTTTCATTGTGTTAATGAGTTCAAAGAACCGTATTCATGCTGCTTCGTCATTTCTTCTGATTCTAGAAACGGCTTCCATGAAGAAACCCACAAATATCTTCAACCAAAGTCACTGGATTGAGCTGCTGATCAGCACAAACATTGTATCTTGGAAAGATAGCAAAAATATCATGAATGTAGGCATAGCTCAGATCATTTTTATTTATCTAAACAAATTTACATCTTAAAGCAGGATCAAAAAACTGCCAAAGAGGCAAAGAAACATTTTCAACAGTAATGTCATCCTAGAAGAACGTAACCTGAAACCTGGAGCACACGCCTCCAAATTGTAGCTATTCTCACGGCAATTTGCGTCACAAAGCCTGGATAAAATCTAAAAAGTGCATTCCTCCAAAGTGTACCTCGGTACTGACACACAAACGTTTGTGAGATAGACAAGTGATTTGTGATTCCAGTCCTCGACGGCCGGCATCCTGCAACTTTTAGATGTTTCTCTGCTTCAATACACCTGAGTCATATAATCAGGTGATTAGCATGAACCTGGCTGCACACTGAGGTGATTCAGCTGTTTCATGGTGTGTTGGACAAGGGACATCTCAAGGTTTGAGGATGCTGGTCTTTGAGACATGGAGTTTCAGAAAGGAAAACCTCGGCACTGGATGCTTTAAGGAGGACTGAGACATTGCATTTAAGACGGCACACTTGTTGTTTGCAGAGAAAACTGATGGTGGAGATGGAGAAACATTCAAATTCAGACAAACAAATGAAGTTATACCAGCAGTTCAGTTTGTTCTGATACAGGGATTTCCACAATGTGGTCATATGAGACTTCCTGAATGATTTTGTGCTTTTCACCACTGAGGTTTATGGACACAGATTTGGCCTGTGAACATTGGAGCACCTCAGGGAAGAGTGCTTGTCACCTTTCCTTTGTTCTTCATACACCTCAGAGACCTAGTGGATACTTTACACCTTTCCTTCCAACACCCATTACCATTTGCAACAACTTTTAGAAGCAACATCCAAAATATTTTGTGTCATTGAGTAGAGTTAATTTCACACTTGGTGTGCAGGAGAACAGCTAACCACTGTAAGAGTAATTGTACTTGGCGATTAGCAAAAGAAATATAGCGTCGCTTCAACCTTCACTCTGATGGGAGACGTTTTAAGAGCCGATCTGTTTTCTGTCAGAAATATTTTATGCGTCACGAAGAGCAGAATTGAAGAACGACGACCACAAATGAAGTATGTGGGAATCCAACTTCAAACCTTTACCTTGTTTGCACTTACTTCATCTTTGACATATGAGCTTTGGAAACTTGGTAATGACCTCAGTGTGTCTGTGTTTTTAACACATTAGTGTCATAACCACAGCATTGTGTTTGATGAACACAGAAAAACCTGCTTTCAGTTCTCTTGTCTATTTGTTTCTTATCAGGATTAAATTTAGAGCTTTTTATTGTGTCGTCCTTCTACTAGATATTCAAATTACCCTCCAAAAATAAATATTTCAGGTTTACAACAATTCTTCAACAAATAAGATGAGAGGTAAACTGGAAAACTGAACTGTTTAGCATTCAGAAACAGGATTTGGAGGATAAGGCAAGATGGAAAGTAACCTGACATTAAAACAAGGAGGAAGATAAAGTCTAACACCAGCAGATGAATATTTAACATGGACTTATAAGGCTCGGTCAAATCTACAGGAAACAATAAAATGAATCCATTTCAAATAAAACAGGTTGAGACAGAAACTAACCAGAGACCAAACAGGAACTTTACACAGAACACCGAGGCTGACCGGACTAAACCACGAGATATTTACAGACCGTGACATTACAAACTAAAACTTATTTATTTAGAAAACTGCTACCAACCAAAGCTTCCCATATATATGGCAGCTGTATATCACCACAAACACCTCATGCCAACGGTTAGGACTGATGGTCTGAGGTTATTCTGCAGCTGCTATTGAGCCGACCAAAAACTCCCCTGCATACCAGAGCGTGGTGGAGTCAAAAGGCCGTCTACCTGCGAGCTGAACCTTGGCCCAAACAGAACCCCAGTCAACAGAACTACACTCCCAAATACAGCAGCATAACAGAATGGATCAGAGGAAAAGGATCAAGGTGTTCCAACGGTCCAATCAACGCTCAGAGCTGATTGAACTGCAGACTTACGAGACGATCACCAGAAAATTACTACATGTTGAATAACATGAACGGCTTCGCACCGGGTGTTGTTGTTTCAACCTTCAGACCTCCCAGGTCTTCTGGTTCTGGTTCTGGTTCTGCTCTGCGTCCCCAGAACCAGAACCAAACATAGAGAAGCAGCATTCAGCTTCTGTGCACCACAAATCTGGAACAAACTTCCAGAAAACTGCAAAACAGCTGAAACACTGAGTTCCTTCGAATCTAGAGCAAAAACTCATGTTTGTTTTGGCCCCAATCAAGTTCATAAAAGCTCTTAAAGGGCCGGTTTGCCAGCACGTATTGATGAAACCTGTTCACAAACTGTTAACATATCAATCAATTCTTAAAATTCAATAATACTGAACATATTTTCAGTCCTTCTAGGATATCAATACTTTTTGTGATTTTTTTGCAATAAAAATCAAAGTGTTTGTGGTACTAATTTGGAAATATTTGCGCTTATTTATGACGATAAATGCGACTTTTTTATTACTCGTTGTATAAATCATGGACTATAATCTGACATCAGTTAAGGCTGCAGCAGCTGTTTACTACAAGAAAGAAAGTTTTTGACCATTTTTAATAAAAATCTGCAATAAACTCCCAATTATTAGCACAAAAACCTGGGGGGATTTGTTGATTTTGCATTAATTTTCTTAATAATTCTGATTGATATAAGGGACTGATTGATATAATTTGGCAGTAAACACATAAAACTACATTGATTTGATTGATAACATAATATTTAAACATTCTAAGTGTTTAGTCTATAATCGAAAGGGCCACATAAATCTAGACTAAGTACTGAAATGTGCTATACAAATAAAGTTTGAATATGAATTAGCGGCCCTGTTCCAGATCCAGGAGGTTTTCCTGTTAGCTCACCACATGTCACCATCTCTGCTGTTTAATTACTTCTCAGCCTGATAGCCAGTTAATATTGTCTGTCCCCCCCACCAGCTCAGAGTAATGTGAGCTGATGGGGTGTACACACCTCTGCACCCTGCAGACCATCCCGACTCGCTACACCTGCTCCGAGTCTTCACCGCCATTTTTTATTAACCGAGCAGCAGCGCGGCGTTATTGATTTTGGCAGGAAAATACAGAAGAAGAAGAAGAGCTGAGTTGTTCGTCTCAGAGAGGGGAGCTGTCACATCCCACTAATGAAACACTGGATCTGTTTGTTTTCCCTCCACGCGCCTCACATGTCACATCCGGCCAAACACAGCCTCCATATTAATGGAGCTAATTAACTCTGCTTCTGTCAGCTATCGGCTGCTAACCGAGGTGACAGCGAGGAGCTGAAGGCTGCTAATAACTCAGGAGGATAACAATGGCTGACAGCGAGGAGGAGAACGAGACCTGTCCCATCAAATCCACTTATCTCTCCGAAGGAGGGGAGAGAAGGAGCCAATCTGCTCTATAACGGCCTTATTGGCAGCAGCGAGTGGGCCTTTATTCACCACAGCTCAGAGAGGCTCTAATGACGAGGAGCGGCCCTGCGAGGCAGAGGAAGATAAGTCCCCAGAGACCCCGAGAGCCCAGCACCCTGATTCAGGACACATTTATCTGAGCGCTGTCGCTCTGTGGAGTCAGGAGGCCCAGCTGCTGAATCAGGGGCCCGTAATTATCAATCATGGAGGAGATAGAGAGCCACACGGGAGCCGTTTTCATAAAGAGGTGCTTAGGGCCGCGGAGAGGTGGGTGGGATTAAATCAGAACGATATGAATGCTGAGAGATCCCCCCCTTCACATCACAGTGTCATCCATCTGGTTTCTGTTTTTTTCTGTTTCTCACCTCGACGTGATTCGCTCAGAGACGACAAACAGCCGAGACCGAACTAGAGAGACTGAACGAGATTAAAGGGGCAGTCATGTGTTTTCCAGGTACATTGTGCCATCGTATAGCTCAATCAAGTTACGATGTCACCTTCACTTGTTATGAAAATATTAAAGATGCAGCACTGAACCCCATTGAAAAGCTGCTGGTTATTCCACCAAATATCGATTCCTTCACATATCAAATATGACTTAAAATAAATTTTACATTGTAATTTAATGTCTTGAAATTGGGCCTCTGTCACTTTAAAAACTTCCATGGAAACTCAAAACCCACTTCAGGATATCATCACAACATAGGTCCTCTACTGTCACTTTAACAACATTTTTACTTGTATAATGAGCTCAGCAGACGACCAGTTCCACCAGGTATTTGCTAATTACTGCTGACTAGTCTGAAGGAGCTGCTCTGTGAGGTGGAATCGTAGAAACTGCAGCTCTGAGAAGGAGCTGCACCTTGAAGGCGGGGCTACGGCCGCCCAGGCACTTTGCACAGCTGAATGGTTGCCATGGAGATTAAAGGATATCTCAAACATGCATTAAAGAATTAAGCAACACTCCACGTATGTTTCTGATTAGGGAGTAACATTATGAAATGACGTAAAGCTCAAAAACTTAAATTTTTTATGACTCTGCCCCTTTAAGGCTTTAAAGGGTTGAAGTTGAAATAAGAGCTTGTTTAAATCGTTTCACTGGCAGATTTATCCACTATTTTTATCATAGTGTGACAAACCTCGACCTGCCTGAGGCTTTTTAAAAGGTGCCTCAGAATCAGGAAGTCATTAAAACGCCCGGCTACAATTAAAAGTTAAAATACGTCTCTGCTCCAACACGAATAAGAAGATTTAAACGTCTTCTGGTCCTCACTTGGAGGAAATTCAGAGTTCAGTCGCAGGAATCGCACTGAAGCCAAATCCTTGAACACTGATCCGATCTCAGCACAACAACGATGTAATCTCAGCTCTCAAAATAAGAGCATCAAGTGTGTGTTTAACTGAGAGTAAACGGCTTTCCCGACTCCTGCAGCTGCATCCAGATGTGACGGATGGGAGAGAGGAGAGAGGAGACGGCTGGCAGCCGGCCTGATTAGGACGAGAGCAGCCGAGTGGAAAACTCATTAAACTGGATATAAGCCTCTTAATCAAATCAATAGCCAAAGTAACTCCAAACTGATAAGCGTTATCAAAGCTGAAGTAAAGCTGCCGCCTTCTCGCATTTTAATTATGACGAGGGAGACTTAAGAGTGAAAAACAGACGAGAATCCAAATGTTTGAAGGAGCCAAAGAGGACAACAAATACTGAGAATGACGCGCAGACTGCTTGAAAAGGAGAAAATATTATTTATACTGACTAACACAAAAGTGTTACAGGTAACTTTTTAGCAAGATACAGGAGCTTGCTTTAAGTCACTAATTTCTTTCTGTTGATGAAAAAGTGTTAGTTCCACTGGCAGATCATTTAATTTACAACAAGGGACAAATGTCACGTTGTAAGCAAAATAACGTCACATTAAAGAATTACTGACTTAAAACAAGTCAGATTCTTCATGATTCATTTTATGTGTTGTTTCCATATGTTTTGTTTATTTATTTTGGGTATTAAAATGTCTTCCAGTTTCAGTGTTAGATAATTCATTATAATGTTTATTTATTTCAGAATGTGTTCTGGCATTATTATGCCATGACAATTATAGTTCCTGAAAATAGTCTCAAAATAACAATGTTATTGTTTATTGTCCAGTAAAATTTTATATCATCACAGGCCTCTCTGCACCATCGTCCTCCTACTACTTCCTGTCGTCTTCTTCATCATTTCCGCCAGTAGTAACATCCGGCCGTTGATCATGAGTGGGATTTTTCTTTTTATTCCATATGCCAAAAAAAAACAACATAATTATTAGAAAAAAGTGTTTTTTATTATTAATTTATCCCCCAAATTGGCGTGTTTCAAGTAAGCAAATTTATTTTCGTAATTACAATTTGCGCAATTATATAATCAATGCAAACGCGGCTATTGTTGGCGGATGAGCTGGTGGAGACATGCAGTCACCTCGCTGCCTGTGCAGATGTTGGGGTTTTTTTGTATTTGCTTTCTTCTTGTGAGTATCACTCTCTCTCTCTCTCTCTCTCTCTCTACACACACACATACACACACACACACACACACACACACGGCCGCAGCATCTGTCAGCTTCACCTCCATCTTTTCCCGCCGCTCAGAAGCAGCTGCAGCCGCTCGGGGATCCGGAAAGCCCTCTGCGCTGTAATTAATTGAGGGGAGATTACACGCTCCTCCAACCATGTAGTCTGTCATCAGAAGCCATTACACATTGATATTAGACGCTTCTCCACGGTGTCAACAGCAATTTGGAGGGCAGCTCAGGCTGAGTGGGTGTGAAAGTTTAGACCTGATGTGCGCCGGGGCCAATTTCCGGACACGCGTGTGCTGGGATTGAGTCTGCAGGTGTATTTATAGCAGAGAGGGGTCAGCGTGCTCAAAATGCAGCTGATGGGTCAGAATAATTCACTCCAAACTAGAGATTAGAGTTTATATTCTGAGTGCATTCACCTTTCTCTGCTCTGTCAGTCTGGCTCATCTACATGCAAACAGCTCGGTCATGTTTTCTATTGTGCATATCTTAATATATATATGTTAGTAATAATGATAAATATATATTTTTCATATTTTTTGTATTTATTTTTCTAGAATGTAATTATGTTTATTTATTCAATTAGCTAATATATGTGTATATTTGTTTAAGCTGAAGTGAACAGGAACTCAAAAAGTTCAAAGTTGAGGGCTGAATGGTTGTATGGGAAGACAAAAGTGCCACAAAACTAAGTGCAAAATTAGAAAATAAATGTAAACAAAGCTGGATAATAGGATAGTAAATGTAAAAACAACAACAATAAATGAAACACAAAAATAAATTAATGACTCAACTATTTAATTGGGTAAATAACCCACAACCAAAGAGATCAATACATTGCGTCAACGCTTAGAAAAAAACCTAAATAATTTAACAGTTTTGAGAAATAAATATATAAACAAACTCATTATTTAAGTATTTAAATAAGTAAATAAATAGATTAGCTAAGATTAGTTAGCTAATAAATAGATTAGCTTGCTAATTTACTGATTAGCTAACTAATTATTATTACTTATTATTATTACTAATAAGTAACAATTTTCTTATTAGTTAGCTAATCTAGCTAGTAAATAGCTGGTTGAGTTAGCTAGACAGCTGTTAAGTAAACAAACTCATAAACTTTTTAAATAAATAAATACATTAGCTTACTATTTAACAAATAAATTGATTATTTAACAGTTTGATAATTAAATAAGTAAATAAATTATCTAACTTTATAATTAAATAGATCAGCTAATTATTTAAACATATCTTCTCTACGCAGAGCACCAAACGTCTGCACATCAAGATTTATTGAACTAAATGCTCACATGTTTGAAATGATGAGGGCCTCTGAAAAAATAATAATTCTGACTTTTCTCTCAGAATTTGGACTTTTTCCCCTTATTTCTCTTCCATACATGAGTCAATTCTGAATATGAAGCACAATGAAGTGAAGCTCTGGTTTCACCAGAAAGAAAAGAAAGAGAAGCTGTGTGTTGTTTTATTTTTTCAATAAAACCATTAAATATTTCTATTTTAAAATTTAAATCACGTTTTTTTCCTGCTTCCCCTCAGAAACGTGTTTGACTCCTGAAATCCTGATATGGATCTGGATAATTAACTCCAGCTGAGTGCAGAGGAACCCCGGCTGCAGGCGGTTTGTTGGCGATGTTTATCTGATTGTAACGCTTTACGTTTCGCACGCGGCGGAGAGAGAGAGAGAGACTGCAGAACAAAAGCAGCAAAGTGACATGGAGAGGCAGCAGCAGGGAAGACGAACGGATTGGAGGAGATTTATCTCCCAATAAGGCAGAAACAAAGAGGACTTCTTCTTTTCTGACGTATTTACTCCTAATGAGGTGAGTGACCCTCCCTCTGAAGTCCCGCTGATTAAACACCGAAACCAGCAGAATAATGGGATTAAACCAGACAAACACAAGGAAAAACAAACCAGAGCTTCACTTCATTGTGCTTCACATTTGAATTGGAATTAATAAATTTCACAGTTTGGTTTTAATCTGCATTTAATAATCATTGCAGTTTATTAAAGACGCAGAATCCCTGAGCTGTTAGAGACTCAATCTGCAGTAATTATGATGAAACAAAATGGCTGCCTGATGGCTCAGGAAACACCTGAATCATCAGCTGCTTATTAACACAGATGGAAACATGGCTGATGCTCGTTACCATGGCAACAGCCCAACAGAAAGTTACCTCACGGAGAAGTTCCTGCCAGAGTCACCATCAACAGGACGGAGAAGAAGATGGACAGAGGAAGGTGGAGGGCTGGAATCAGAGCTCCATCCATCCATCCATCCATCCATCCATCCATCCATCCATCCATCCATCCATCCATCCATCCATCCATCCATCCATCCATCCATCCATCCATCCATCCATCCATCCATCCATCCATCCACCAGTCGTTGAATTTCTGCTAGACTAAAATGAAGCATCACTTTGATAATTATTAATCTTTTCCTGGTTGATTTTATTTGAAGACTTTCAGACTCTCAGACAAACACATCCTCACCTGAGCAGGTCTTTAACCCACAACAAAAACAAACATGTCACTAAATCAGTAAAATGGACAGAAGGTGAAGATCTTATTGATCTGAATATTGACCAGGAGTTTGTTTCTGGTTGTTTCTTGCCTTTAAATGCAGAATATGAAACCCTGATTTCTTCTGTGTTTATCAGTCACAGCTCCTTTAAATCAATGCTGCCTCCTCTCGTACCGACAGTAAATAAAACATTAGTGAGTTAAAGCTGCGGCAGTAATTGGTTCAGCAACGACGGGAGACAGGTTTCCAACCTGACACGCAGCGGAGGTAATTACACCTTAGCGCTGCGCCGCAGACTGGCCGACATGTCGTCACATTTCCAGCGCTGACGGTGGGATGAGAGGCGACGACAGAAACACTGAGCCGCGCTGACAGCGGAGTAAACAAACACCATTCATCTGTCCTCACCGGAGGAACAAGCTGACCTTTTTTAACTCCGAAGACAATTCAGCAGGGAGCGATTTAAACATTTCAAAGTTTAATCGGCTCCAATTTGAAGTGTTTTCTTCTTAACTGACACCTTTGTCTTTTTTCAACCCTCCATCATGATCCCCAGGAGGAGCAGATTAAACATTTTAGCAGCAGATTGTCTTTTCAAGAGTCTGACTGCACACTTAAAAGATGGTTTGAAAACACAAAGCAGAGAGATGACCTGCTGACCTCATTCACGCGCATGAAAAGCAGCGTAGATATGAAGAAACGTCTGTCTTCTTTTTTTGGGAGGAAGTGAGAAGTCTCGGCAGGAGTTCAGAGTATTCATGTCTGCGGACCTGAAGGCTTGACTTCTGAAAAGACAAATTTCACAAGACGTTTTGGTGTGTGTGACTGACGGTGAAGACGTTACTGCATGATCTTACTTTAGATATGTGTCCAAGATTAGGCAGAAAGAGCCACAGAGCAGACATGACGCTATCAGGAGCTGCGATTCGATTACAAATGTGCGCAGAGATATTCCAGTAATGTTTAAAAAAACCCACAATTTTGACAAACTAAAAAAAAGAAACAATTTAAATCATATTAGAATATGTTTGTTCACAGTAAGTTATTAAAATCATACAGCGTCATCATCCTCCAACTACTTCCTGTTGTCTTCTTCGTCTTTTCCACCAGTAGTAACATCCGGTTGTGATTGCAGTTCTTCAAAATACACTGATCTTGACATGGATGCTGAAATACCCTTCCTTTGAGAGTTAAAACATTTTAGCAAAAAACATGAGCTATTTCAAAATTTGCATGTTTTCATTAAGCTATTTTGTTTTGTAATTCCACTTTGAACAATTTTAAAATCAGCGGAAACACAAATACTGAAGACATTACTGCATGATTTCAGCTTAGTTTAGTTTCCAAGATCCAGTGGGAAGAGCTGCAGAGCAGACATGACATCAGTTGCTGCATTTCCATTACAAAAGTGCGCAAAAAGTTGACGATCGAAAAAAACCAATTTTGCAAATGCAGTGTTTCCGTTAAATAAGAAATGCAATCAGAATAAAACATGAATAAATTTGTTCATGTGAGAAGTAATTAAAAACATGCAGAGTCGTCATCCTCCAACTACTTCCTGTTGTCTTCTTCATCGTTTCCGCCAGTAGCAACGTCAGGTTGTTGATCACATGACTGTTGTGATCTGAAACAAGTATTTCTATTAAAGTTTTACAAAATAATCTCATTTCAATACGAGGAAAAAATCCACCTCATCTTAGTGTGGAAAAATTTTTATCAAAAAATTTATTTATTTATTTATTTTTAGAAATTGGCGTGTTTCCATTAAGCTAATTTATTTATGTAGTAAATGGAAACACAGCTATAGCTTATTATACTATTTAAACTACTGGTATTCATATGTTCTGTAAAAACAGGTATGCATCAGTAAATTATGAGATTCTTTTGCATTGTCTCTTATTTGATTTTATTTTTTATTTTTTACATGCAAAGAATAAATTAACTGTTTCATGAAGCAGAAACTAAAACATGAACAGCTTTTGGAGGAGCAGACTAGTGAATGAAGGACAATGACGGTGCGATCCCCTCTGACGTTCAACAGCTGCCACCTAGCGGTGCATCAGGGAACCACTAGAACTGTAAATCACTGATTCTAAGTCTTTCACAAACATTTACTCCAGATCAGAACCATCAGATGTTCAAAGAAAAACTATCAAAGAAACTTTAAATTTAGTTTTTTTGCTTCTTTTGGAGCCCATACTATTAATTGTATATAAATAACTAACAATTCTTAGATATTTATTTTCTGATGATAAAAACGCTTTTGCAAACAAAAATCCAAATTAGTTTGGACAAATAGTAAACTAAGAGCTAATAAAAATAGATACTTAGTGTCAGTACATATTTTTCTGTTGGAATAAAACAAATTATAAGATTGTTTGTCCAAAATACATGAATAAAAAATGCAAGAGGAAGTGTTACAAAATTCCTGTTGGTCTTCAGTGATTTTTAATCTTAAATATTATATTGAAGATTTAACAAAAAAGTCCAAATATCCTGCTTTGTTTTTAAGAAGTATAATCTATATATTCCCCTATTTACCAGTTTATGATGTTTCTATGATGTAAAACCCTTTGAACTGCTTTGTTGCTGAAATAAACAAATAAACGTGACTTGACTTTGAGTAAAATTTTTCCAATTCATGCAAAAATCTAGAAACTCTCAAGAGTCGTCAATTTATCTTAATACTACAAAATAATCTAACAAATTAAAATATTTGTTTGTAGGACTATTATATGTTCTTTGCATATTGCTGTATTGAAGAAATATTTTCCTGCTGTTTATGCAAGAAAATGTAACAAAGTCCTAAATATGAATTGCTTTGACCTGCTGAGTATTAATTTCACTCAAAAAGAATGAAACCCAGAGATTAGACGATTTAGCTTTTTTTATTTGATGTTTTAAGCATCTTTATATTCAATTTGCTTCCATTTCTTTCTGGTCACCTTGCATGTTTTTTGTATTATTTTAAGACTGTTTATGTTCAGTGATGGCTGGATTTCTCTGGATCTGCAGACACCAACATTTTCCCTCTCCCATTGAAGAGTAACATGCTCAGACCTGCCTGCCTCCCTCCTCTTTGTAAATCTGAATAAACAGCCTGATGCCATATGCTTTGGGGAAATCTGCCTATATTAGAATATGGGGGTAGAGATGACTGTACGAAGGTCCTGCACGCTCGTCTGATCATGCACTTGACAGCTGCTGCACGGACCCGTGCATGGCCTGCTGAACACCAGCTTGGTGGGCATCATGAATGTGAACGGCAGACCAACTCTCTGACAGATTTCACTACGTTACCAGAAGAGGGGAGGGGTCAAAGGTTACAGCACATTGTGTCACGGCCCAATGGAGTCTGACATGTGGAGAAAACTCATCCTTTCCAGCCGGATTGCTCATCTCAGGATGCAAAATTAGATCCATCGGAGATTCATGAGAGGCGTCTGACAGCCGGCCTGTCAGACTGTGTGATACGGCAGCGAGTCGCCTCTGCATCACGCTGCTCACATGTGCATGTACAAACTGTCAGGCTGTCATGGCTTAAACATGATGGAAATCACAGGAGATGAAGGAGATACACAAATATTCATAAACAAACACAAACACAACCTCTTTGCACAGTCAGACAGAGTTTTGAACTGTATTTAAAAGTAGAGTACACATTTAGAACTACAAAACATTAAAAACTTTGATTCCTTTTCGCTTCAAGAGCTTTATATCACTTAACATCACTATTTCAATCCTTTAAAACTGCATAAACACAAAAAAGAAAGGCTGTGAGTCATTTATTTTAAAAAAAAAAAAAAAAAGACTACAATTCCCAGAAGGCTTTATCCTTTTGCGCATGCGTTCTAATACCATAGCGACATAAACGGTTGTTTTCTGTAGCAACCGTGACTCTGAGCCGAATAAAGTCTTTTTTAAAGGTAAGAAATGATTAAAATGTGCTCAAGATACTAAAGGTGGTGCATTATAGTGAAACATACACTTGTGTATGTTAAAAATGTCATATTTGACCGTCAAGAGGTGATTGAATGACACCGTTAGCTTCTTCGTTAGCTTCAGTCTGATGGAGATAAACTTGAATAAACCATTTACTCTGTAAAATTTCTGGATTTTTATTAAGATGTTTACAGATCAGGAAAAATATGATATGAGGAAAATATAGCAAAAGGGAAAATAAAATATTTGTGTAATTTCCAGAAGGTTCCATTAATTTTCATACAACCATCGTTTTATTTAATCATTCGTCCATTTATCCATCCATTTGACCTGCTGAGGGGATTTCGCAAGTTTCTCAAGCGCATAACTCTCAAAATAAACTCGCTGTTCAATCCACAAAGGCATTGCTCTTACAAATGTGCCTCCATAAGGAAATAAACAAACTCTCCAAGTATTATTCTGAAGTGTTGTTACAAGAAAGACACGATAAGACGAGTTTTCTGGAAAGTTTATGACAAAATCTGTCTGTAACACAATGATATTGTTCAATTTGAAGTGAGGAAGACTCCAAAGTTGTACTCAGATTGCTTGTTTTTAATTACAGTACCCATTTAGAGCTACAAAACATTAACATATGTAATTACATGACTGTTAGGTTAATTGGTATCTCCAAATTCTGCATAGGTGTGTGTGTGTGTGTGTGAGTGTGTGTGTGTGTATGGTTGTTTGTCCTGTCTGTCTCTGTGTTGCCCTGCAACAGACTGGCGACCTGTCCAGGGTGACCCCGCCTTTCGCCCGAAACCTTAGCTGGAGATCGGCACCAACTCCTCCCAACCCCACTAGGGACAAAGGTGTTAGAAAATGGATGGATGGATTACATATATTTCCCTCTGTCTGTGAATCCAACAAATGAAATCACATCAGTATTAGTTCTAGATATTGTTGCCTAAAGTTTTTGTAATGAACAAAAACTACACTGCTAAAAAAAATAAAGGGAACACTCAAATAACACATCCTAGATGGACAGTTTGATTTCACAGAAGTTTGATTTACTTGGAGTTATATTGTGTTGTTTAAGTGTTCCCTTTATTTTTTTGAGCAGTATAGTAAACATAATCCAGCTTCAACTCATAAACCCTGTCATTATTAAGCACTTTAATCAACTAAAACATATTAACTCTGTAAAATAATGCCCAAGTAAAATGAAAGTAAAATTAAAAGTAAAATTAAAAAGTAATAAAAAGTAATAAAAAATAAATAGCAGGAAGGTAAAAAAACTCAAATGTTTGTGTTAATTATAGTTCCTGAACTTGACCTGTGGTGTGTTTGTGCTATTTAGAGATGGATGATGTGGACTTAAAATCTTGCCATAATATTTTAACATATTTTTTTCAATAAAAATAAAAGTGATGATAAAAAGTATTTACAATGTTTAATTCTGCCTTTTTTGTGGCAGTAGTTTGTATGGGTGGGACTGTGTTGAACTTGTGTCAAAGCCGTACAGACTTCAACAAAATCAAAAAAGAAAAACTTACCAAACTACTTCAAACTAACAGTTTGAAATCAACAAACTAACAATAATTTTAGTTTTTGTGGTTCGTCGACATCATCATGGATAGCAGATGTCCGCAACTCCAGTTCTCAATGATCGGTGTGCTGCAACGCTTAGACGTATACCAGGGCTGGCCCAAGGCATAAGCAAACCGGCCCTGTGTACCTGCTCCAACAAATGGCTGAACTACCTCCTCAGTATGCAGTCAGGTTCTCCAGAGTCCTGCTAATAATTCAGCTTAGGGGAGCTAGTTCAGAGGTTTACAGCAAAAACTGTCTACAGAGAAATATCATATTAATCTAGATGTTTGCGTTTGGATGATGTCTGTGACTGAAATCTGAGAATTTAAAGAAGGTTGTATTTGTTTTCAGACTGGAACATGTCATATGTCCTCGATGAGACGGCTTCAGACCTCCCGGTCAGAGACATGACCATCAACTTGTCCCGACTCACCACCGCTCCACAAAGTGCGTCACGACTCCTATGTGTAGGCCTGTCACAATTAATCAATTAATCACATGATAAATTAAACGAGCCCAATAATTTCTATTTGCATCATATGTTGCTTTAACTCTAAAAAAGCTATATATATATATATATATATATATATATATAATATAATACATATATATATATATATATATATATATATATGTATATACTATACATATATATATATATACTATATATATATACATATATATATATATATATATATATATGATATATATATATATATATAATATATATATATATACACACTTTAAAATGGTCTCAAAACAACAATTCTATCGTTTCTTCTGGGACAATTAATCGTCCAGCAAAATGTTTCCATTATTATTGTGACAGGCCTACATATGTACAGTTCCTGTTTCTACTATTAAAAGTTCAACCAGCAACTGGACTTATGCATCGAAGTGTATTTTCAGTTATTTCTAACATGTCTGCTGTTTCCTTTCATTGAAATGTTAAATACCCAGGCGGAGGTCTGACGTTAGTAAAGGTGTTGATGCTGTTTCCACCTGCAGATCCGAGTGTCCATCAGTACGCCCGGGAGAAGCAGAACATCGGGAAGATGTCCAGGGATGAGCTGGAGGACCGCTACCTGCGTCTCCAGGAGGAGACCCAGCAGCAAAAACAGCAACTTCACAAACAGAACGACAAGATTAAGAAGTGAGATGTGCAACTCAATCAGTATTGCTGTTTTCAAATGGATCTGTTCCACACAAAGGGGCTGACCTGATTTTTATCTTCCATGTTTGCTAGTTATTTTTCTCAGTGTAAGCAATGTGTATGTTTTATAAAATAATTGCAGTGTGGAGTTCTGCAAGGCAGCTGCTTGGGACCTGTGTTATTTTCAGCCTGCTTTTTGCCCTGCAGCAAGAAGAAAATTCAGAAGTTTTACCCAATTAAGAGTAGAGATACTTAATAACAAAATTACTAAAGTAAAAGTAAAACATACAGCATAGTAAAAATACTCCTAAAAGTAAATTTTTTCAAGAAAAGTTACTCCAGTAAATGTAAATCTGACATTCAGTAACACTGCGACTGTCGACCAGGTTGGGCACGAAGCTGATGAAGCTGGTGAAGGACCGCGGGCGGATGGAGCAGCTGGCTGCCGGCACAGCTCCGACCCGATTCAGAGACGTGGAGATGGAGGAAATGGTCGAGGAGCTGCAGGAGAAAGTCAGAGCGCTGCAGGGTGAGAAGGAGGGGCTGAAACAGCGCCTCCTGGTGGCCAAACAGCAGATCCTCAACTCGTACAGCCGGAGGCAGACTCAGTATGAGCACGTTCCGTCCCGGGTGAACTCTGGCCTGAAGAAGCACAGAGACGATGCTTCATCTCCTGCTCGAACAAGAAGTGAGTCAAGCTGCCTGCAAAAAAACTGATAATCAAGAAAAACATTTACAGAATGTCAGAGGATGGAGCCAGTTTATTTCATTAACAAAGAGCTGCAGACAGGGGCGGCCCAAGCCTCCATGGGGCCCTGAGATTATCTGAATCTGTTCATTTCAGTCCACCTAAATCTGTTCAATCAGTACCAACTGAACTGTTCAGTAAGGATCATCCAAATCTATTCATTCAAAGCCAACTGAATCAGTTCACTTCAGACCGTTTGAACCTGTTTAGTATCGACCAGTTGAACCTGGTCAGTAATGATTGTCTAAATCAGTTCAGACCACCTTCATCTGTTCAGTTCAGACCATTTGGTTCTATTCAGACAGAAACTCAGTATGTCTCTTCCCCAGGTGGGAGGAGTTTGGAAGGAGGCCGGAGACCTCCGACTGGCCAGATTCCTCGATACGGACACAACCTGCTGGAGGAGGCGAGGGCCGAGATCCGCAACCTGTAACTTCTGTTTGTTTGCATCATTATCACAAAATCATTAATTATGTGTCTTTTTGTATCATCTGAGTCATATGTTCCATGTTTGTCTCAGAGGCCTCTTGGTTGAATACTATAGAGCCACTGGGTAACATTACGCCCGCGAGGTCCCGCCCTCCATCTCCCTGCTGGAGAACAAAAAGCTGACAGTGGCTAGCATTGTTTCTAGCTGTCAATTTATCAACGTAACATGCTAAATCTTAAATGTATGCCTGATATATAAAAGAAAGAGGGACGCAGTGCTTTGCTACTAATTGTGATTATGACAACTAGATAACAAGGTCAGAAAAAAGTTTAAATTCAGAAAAACATAGTGAGAGAGAGGGAAGTAGTTTGGTTACACTAGCTTGATTTTGACAACTTATTAATGATTGCAAAATAAACATCAAGCCTAAAAACATAAAACTCTAACGGATCGAATGTTCTGTTCTTTGTATGGAAAATGTTTACCATACAAAGTACGGCATGTAAAACAATGCCCTCCATAACCTTCCAGCGTTGTGCAAAACGCCCGATGTAAACAATAACATGCAAAGGATTTCTTACTGTAGTGAAGAAGCCGTTTTGTGTTTGTTTGAAAATGTTGAGGAAAAGCTCATTCAGAAATGTTTTAGGAGCTGTAGTGAGTGGATGTTTCATGGTGCTCCAGAGACAACATGGTGGAGTCTCAGCGGAGACGTATGGAGGAGCTGGAAAGAGCCTCAGAGGATTTGAAGGAGGAGCTGAGGAAGAGGGAGGAGGAGTTCGAGGAGAGGCTCCTTCAGGCCCGACAGCAGCAGACTTCCACTCTAAAGTTGGTTTCTTCATGAAGGAAAGCTGTCTGACTGCAGCTGGAACATGGGGATCTAAACACACCCTGTTTCCCTCGCAGATCGCAGGTCAGCAGCAACGTGTCGATGATCAAACTGCAGAAACAGCTGGCTGACAGATCCAACACCGTGACAGAGCTGGAGAACCGATATCGGCTGCTGCAGGAGGTGAGAAGTTTGATCTAGGATGATCAAACTTCATCCTAGATCACCTAGAATGATCAAACATAGAGAGAAACAACCAATCAGAGTCAGGAGGAGGGTCTTAGTGCTGCCAATCACTCATATGCTCACGCCCTGCCCCTTTCTCCAGGTACAGCTGGTTCACCACAACATAGCCTGTCATGAATGCTCAGGCAGTTAGCATGGCCACCAATGATGGCAGATAAACACACATTCACATTAAAATAAAATTAAAAAGGAAGCATACTGCAAAAATTGTAAAAATGCTAATTTAAGTCAGATAAAAACTGGACAGAAATTAGCTGTTAAGATAATCTTTATTTGATTGGTTGTTTTTGAAAACAACCAATGAGAGCTAGGAGTGTCTTGGCACCGGCAATCACTCCCATGTACACGCTGCTAAATGTGGCAATGATGTTTGACCCCCAAAATTTCCTTGGGTCAAACCAAGCAGCTGAAATGTTTCTTCTTGTGAGAGTTAACGTCAGCATTCAGCGCTGCAGCAGGAGAAACCGAAGCTCACCTGTGTCCTCCAGGCCCAGCGGACGATGAAGGCGAGTAACGACGCGGCGATGGCGAAGGTGGACGAGCTGACGGCCCAGCTGAAAGCCGAGCGCATGAAAAATCTGGAGCTGAACAAGCAGCTGCAGACCATCAATGTCACCAAGATCCTGGTGGAGCAGGTGAGATGCAGAGCCGTTACCGTGGTTACAGGCATTCCGGTGAGCGCGCTCAGTAGCCTCCGTGTTTGCCGACAGTTACAGGAGCGGATCGGTGACCTGGAGCAGGAGAGGGAGCTGCTGAAGGAGAGCAACAAGAAGCTACTGAACAGGTGAGCAGGGGAACGGGTGGAGATATGAAGTTAAAGTTTAGAGTACCCAAAAATTATTCTGAAGTAAGAGTAGCACTACTTCAACATATTTTTTCCCAGGTAAAAGTAAAAAGTAGCCGTCCTATAAGTGATTTAAGTAAGAGTAAAAAAGTATTTGGTAAAATGTCCTCTCAAGTATTGAGTAACTGATCAAATTATCATTTAATATTTAAAAATTACATAATCAGACGGATCATCAAAAATATAAAGTTAAGTGAAATGTTGGTATCTTAAGGACCAAAAACACAACAATTCATACAGGTAAAAAAAAACAAATTCAGGCAAGAGAACTGCCTGAATTAGACCCAACAGGGTCTGAGCTCAGCTGTGTCTCACCGTCATCGCCTCTGTTTCCCGTTTCGTCCACAGCGCCTTCGATGTCTCCCAGGAGCAGAAGTGGCATTTCCAGGAGCAACAGCTGAAGCTACAGATCGTCCAGCTGGAGACGGCGCTCAAAGCCGACCTTGTGGATAAAAACGAAATCCTGGACAGGATCAAGTCTGAGAGAGGTCTGTTCCCATCTCATAACTTCAACCTCCCGGTTAAATCAGGATAATAAGTGACGTAAAATAAGTAAATCTCTCTGACTGATTCAGACAAAAATGAGCAGCTGACAGAAGAAAACCAGAAGCTTCAGCTTCAGTTTCTGGAACAGAAGCAACAAGTGGAGAAACTGAATGAGCATCTGAAGCTGCAGAGCAAAGTGAGTGTCTCCACCAAACCGTAACCCTGAGATCTGATCTTTCAGATGATAAATACGCTCAATCTGACGCTCCTCTCTTCACAGGAGAAGGATTACACCGCAGCTGAACTCACAGAGGCCCTGCTGCTCATTAAAGTAAGAAGATCAAACATTATCACTGCAAAAACACAAAGTATGACCAAGAGTACCAATCAATCAGTCAAGTTTATTTTTATTGCACATGTCAAGGCAGTTCAAAGTGCTTTACTTCATAAAAACACAAAAATACAAAGTCACATAAACAGTCAACTATTGAGAAAACAAGTAGACATTACTACTGTTACTACATTACACATCAAGATGTTGGTTTAGGTTCATTTGTTATTCAAAAGCAACTCTAAGCTGGTTGGTTTTTAGTCTTGATTTAAAGGAACTCAGTGTTTCTGCTGTTTTGCAGTTTTCTGGAAGTTTGTTTCAAATTAGAGCAAATATCTTAGTGTGCTTGAATTAAGACCAAACTAACTTACAAATAACATTTTAGCAAGGCACAGGATCTTGTTAGTAATTTCTTAATATTGATTATAAATGACTAAATCCACTGACAGATTATTTTACTGATAACAATACATTTTTCCCATGTTACATAGAAAATAATCTGCCAATGAATCAAGCACTTTTTCAACAGAGTTAAGGATTTATTGAGCTAAAAGAAGCTCATATATCTTTCTGAAAAGTTACTTGTAAGTTAGTTTTGTTTAACTTAAGTGCACCAAGATACTTGCACTAGAAACTAGACTGAAATTTCTCGGTAAGATTTTGTGTTTTTGCAGTGATCCTAGTGATCCCCCTGTGCAAAAGTAACATCCAGATGTTTTCTCAGAAGCAGAAGTGTGAGAAGAGCGGCGATCTGGCCTTCCTGGTAGAGATGGATGAGGACCGGAGCGGCGCCCAGCAGGGCTCCATCAGGGAGCTGCGGGCCGCTCACGCTGAAACCATCCAGGAGCTGGAGAAGACCAGGAACCTCCTGAACATGGAGAGCCAGATCAGCAAAGACTACAAGGTGGAGAAGCACACACAGACCAGCAAACATCATTTTTGCTTCAGAGTTTAGCCGATTAGAACATAATAACTCTGTTCCGTCTGTTTTCTGTTCCGTCGGTCTTCAGCTGGAGCTGGAGGCGGCTTTACGGAAGATGAGCAGCGATAAAGTCGTGTTTGAGCAGAAGTTGGAGCGTCAGATTCAGCTGCTGGACACCAGAGCAGCAAAGATCTCCAAACTGGAAGGTATTCATCGACACGTCCAAAATCCATGTACAGTTGGATTTTATTTCAATTAATCAGTGTCATAGAAAAAAGACTGAACCCATCTAAATATTTAGTGCCAATCTAAATATAGCTAGCTAACTAAATATTTACCTCCAACCTAAATATTTTTTAGTTTTCTAACTGAATATTTAGCTTCAAACTAATTATTGGGCTTCTAATAATATAGCTCAAAATTAAATATTTGTTTTTAGATTTCGAGTTAAATATTTTACTTCAAACTAGTTTTTTAGCTTACTAAGAATGCAGCTCCAAACTAAATACTTATATCTTCCTAACTAGATATCTAGCACCAAACTAAATATTTGTTAGATTGTTTACTAAATATTTAGCAACACACTGAACATGTGGCCTTATAGCTAAATATTTTGCTTTAGTTAGCTAACCAAATATTTAGTTTGCTAATTAAATATGTAGCTCCAAACTAAATAGTTTTTAAGCTTGCCATCTAAATATATTGTGAATATTTAGTAGTTATTTTGAAAACTACATATTTAATTAGCTAATTAAATATTTAAATTGAAACTGGGAGATCTATAAATGAATTACTTACATTGGCAAAAAATATGATTTTTAAAAATGAACCTCTTCTCTTATTACAGATTTAAAAAACTAAATCGTTAAAGAATGTGAATTTCTAACATAAATTTTGTTCTCATACAACATCACAGCTGCAGGAAAATTTGCATCTTTAAACGATGTTTGTTTGTTTTTTAGAAGCAAACAGCTGATTCTGATTGTCTCCTCCTGTGCAGCGTTTCAAACTTTGGGTTTCAGTTTCTGCTCCTGCAGCTTCGATGATCCTTCAGCTGAGTCTTTGTTCTGGTTCTGTAGGTCAGCTCAGAGACATTGCTTACGGCACCAAGTCTTTTCCCTTCAAACCGGACATGACGGCTGAAGATGAGGCGGAGTTTTCTGATGAAGACGTCCATCTGGACCGAGGAGAAAACCTCCTGGAGCTGCAGATAGTCGGCGCCTCGCTGACTCCTCCGGCCCTGCAGGCTCTGGGTGACGCAGATCCCTCCACCTTCTGCACCTACTCCTTCTACCTGTTCGAGCCGCACGCCACTCCGGTGGCGACGGGCCGCAGCCCCAGGTACGGCTTCACCTCCAAGTACGTGACGAACATGGACGAGCGCTTGGTGGAGTACCTGCGCCGCAGCCCGGTGAAGGTGGAGCTGCACCAGGCGCTGGGAGTGGACTGGAGGACGGTGGCGACGGCGCAGCTGCGGCTGCAGCAGCTGCTGGAGCAGCAGGGGAAGGTTTACGGCAGCATCCCGCTGGTTGGTGAGTGACAATGCCTACATGCAACCCGGCAACAGACAATAAATCATAAATAAAACCATTAAAGATATTACTAAATGTTTCCAGAAGTCATGAAATGTCAACCAGCCTCATCCAACTTCTTCAAATCAGACAAAATGTATCTTGATCAACTTGATTATGTTGGGCAGTAATAATTTTAATTTGTGCTGCTTTTGCTTTGAAGATGTTGATGATGACCATTTCATGAGCAAAAGTCGAACTTTAATCAGTTTGGCTTTTCTGTGCAAAAAGTAAAAAGTGTTTTTACATTTTAATCAGGAATTCATGAAGATGCCCGAAGCTTCGGGTCCCTGGAATACTGGCTGCGACTGAAGAACCCAATAACTGAGACAACCAGCGCCAACCGGGACAAGATGAAGGCTGGGGACCAACCAGAGGTCATCCATCAGAACATCCATCAGAACATCCATCAGAACATACATCCATCCATCAGAACATACATCCATCCATCAGAACATCCATCCGCCCGCCCGTCTGCCCGCCCGATAGCCAGCTGTTACAGTTCATTCAGTAATTTTCTGTATTTTTTCTCCTTTCTTTTATTTTTCTAACTCAGCCACCGACCGGCGCCAGCAGGAACGAACTCCTGATCTGCGTCCAGCGGTGCCGAGGCCTTCGGTCCAGGAGCTCCGGCTCACCGAGTCCCTACGTCGTCTACAAGTTCTTTAACTTCCCAGATTATCCGACGGCCACCGTGGACGACAGCGGCGAGCCGGAGTTCAACGACCTCAAGTCCTACGCCGTCCTGATGGACGATGACCTGGACCGGTTCCTGAAGATGGAGGGGCTCCAGTTCTACGTGTTTGACTACAAAGAGGAGCAGCTGGATGCCTACCTGGGGAAAACCCGAGTGACGCTGCTGTCCCTGACCCAAGGTCAGGAGGTCTCAGGTGAGATTTATGAGGGATTTACTGGAATTCAGGTAAATAAAACACTTGAATAATCCTGAGTGGAGTTACTCAGAGTTACTGGGCCAGACTTTAGAAAGACATACTGGGCCAGTAGAGCAGGGCCCTGATTCATGTTTGGGGGGACCTGAAAATATTTTCCTTTTCTATTTTAACAAATGTGTGTTTTCCAAATATTTTATCAAATATAAAGCTGTATTATTAGTAGTATATCCAATGTTCAAGTATGTAAAAATTATGAAGCTATACTATATTCCACACTGCAAATACACAAAATCTTAGCAAGTATTTTGGGCTTAGTTTCTTGTGCAAACATCTTATTATACTTGAAATAAGTAATTTTTCAGCAATATAGGGGCTTGTTTTAACTCGATAAATTCTTAATATTAATGAAATGGAGCTAAATGTTAGAATTTTTTTCTGTGGGAAAAGTGAACCAACCTTGTTTGTTGTTGCTGCTCATTTTGGTGTTTTTTTTTTGTTTTTCTTTTTTTCAGGTATGTTTGAACTTGCTGATCCTTCTGGAAAACCCGCCGGCAACTTAGAAGTAACGCTGAGGTGGAAGTCCGCCTACTGTCCCTCAGCGGAGATCACCAGAGCTGCTGAAGAGCTGAGATTATTCCCAGAGCATCAGGCTGGAGAACCGGTCGATCCTCATCAGGAACAGGCAGAGAAGAAAGACGGATGGCGGCAAGATGTTGAAGAGATGCTGGAGGAGGACATGGAAAGGTTTAGGAGCTCTGACTCTGGCGCTGCCAAGGTCAGACATTCACCTTTGGTGTCTTTGAGTTCACAGTCAATGTGCAGAATTTCAGACACAGAAAGGTGTTATCGTCTGTTTTAACATTAGGTGGGACTGCCCACAATCAGAGGACAGAAGACGCTGGAGCGGGTCGGATCAGGGGCCAAACGGGTCACGTTTGTTGATGTGACACCTGAAGAAGAAAAGGTGAGATCTGTGGGATCAGTTTTAAACTGTTTGGTCCCAAAAAGTCTGATTTGTTCATGAAGAACCAGAGAAACAAACAACTATCAAAACAGAAAAAGTACCAAAATGTGGGAGGTAAAGGGGACTTATTACTCAAAATTCACATTTAACACAAAGTTTGTATTTCCATTTGGGTTTCAACTTCTTCACTGAAACCGTTTTTTGGCAGTAAGTTAATGTTTTTGGTGTCTGGAAAATGAGCCATTTAAAAAACCTCCTAATTGTTAAGTCACATTCAACGGAAAATACCCACTACCTAGCAACCCACGTTGAGCTCCAGCCCGTTACCTAGCAACCCAAACTGCTAGGTAACTAGCAGTTACCTAGCAATGTTCACAATGTTCAGTCAGCTGGTTTTACTGCTATAAGCGCTGTACAATGGCTGCTGGAAAACACAAGTGCCTAGTTGTTGACCATCCAGAAACCACTTGCTGCATTCATGTTGGTTGTGCAGGAGGCTCTGCTAATGCTTTTCAAAGATGTATGGTTGTGTAATTGCGCATCTGTTTGCATTCATTTTCCTGCGAGAGTGTAAATGTTGAGTATTCCATCAGCAACTAATTTGGATTTAAAGAGACAGGAGACCCTGAAACAACTCTGAGCAAACTAAAATCTCATAATCTATGAGATGTTAGTTTATATAACATATGTTTATATGTTATATAAACATATAACATGTTCATATGTTGTTTATTACAACATGTAAGCATGTTGTAATAAACATGTTTATATACATCCTAGACCTATCCTAACCTGTTTAGGAAGTGTAATAGGTCACCTTTATTGCCTAAGTTTGAAACAAATCCACCCTTCGCAGTTTTGATATTGAGCAAAGAGTCGGATATTCTTTGCTCTTCACAAGGCTTCAGGCCTTTGTCTTTTATGTTCAGTGTATAAAAATTGTTTTCATGTTTCTTTCACAGTTTAATAAGCAGAGCTCAGCAGAAAGTTTCCAAAGAAACAAAAGACGACGTTTCAGGTAAACTCAAACAGGAGTTATTCTAACAGTGACTCTTGTGAATGACTCGTCATCACCCTGACCTGTTTGTCTGCACAGGCGGCGCCCAAAGCTCCTCACAGGACAGCAGAGGAAGGCGACGATGAGGAGGAAGAGTCTCATGTTTCCGAAGGGCAGCTGGTTCAGGACGCGCCGTCCTACTCTGATGACTCCGACATCTCAGAGGAAATCATTGAAGGTTGGAATGTTGATCATTAAAAAAAGAATTGAATTAATATTTTACATATTTCAGGATGGATTTATTTAGCTTTTTATTTATAATAACTTCCAAAATAGAGGAACAGAAAATGCAGCAATGGAGCATCAATCTGAGATGAATTCAAGGGCTTCGTCTTACAGAGCGAATAAAATCCAGAAAGTTTGATGCTTTACCATGTAAATAAAAAAAAGATATTCTGACTTATAATACAGAAACACAAAATCTTACCAAGCATTTGTGTTTAGTTTCTAGTTTCCTATTAAACCTGAACTGAAACAAAACTAACTTACAAGTAACTAAGGAAGGCAGTTACTTGTAACAGTTTCGTCAGCTCTTTTTGGCGACTGTGAAGAACCGGTGGCATTTATTAATCATTTATTAATTCCCACACTAATTCACCTTATACTTGTAATTTGCACATAATTTTGACTATTTTTTTCCAAGGGTGCCTTTTTTTACTTGTAAATTTGTATCCAAAAGAATTTCAGTCCAAGCTACACAGATATCCCCGTCTAACTTGGACTAGTAAACCTTACAATGCTATGTGAATTATGTGCAAAAAATCTTGGCACTTTTATATAAATTATGCGATTTTCTTTAGTACATTTCTGTCATGATACAGGTCTTAAATTTAATTTATATGGTCTTAAAAATGATTTAATTTGAGTTGGTAAACCTACAAAACTCTGTTTAACATGAAGCTGGTGTCCAGCTCCATCTGAAGGGGACATTAACCCTTTTTTCTGACATTTACTCAGAATAAATTTAAAGCATAAAAGTTTAGTTTTTTGTTGTTTTGATTTGTTCCAGATGTGGGGGAAGCTCCAGCTGCTGCTGAGCCGCAGGGAGCATCCGACAGTGACGACTGCATCGTTCAGGGACAGGCAACACGGAGGAAGGTCAGTGAACGCCACATGATGTCATTTAACTAAGGGCGTCCAAAATGTGGTCTGGGATCCATTTTTGCAGCCTTTTTAATATTTTGGGTTTTTTTTTTCAGGAAGCAAATGTCAGAATTTTAAAATAAAACCTGCGGAAAGATGACGCTGTTTGCATTTTAATTTTATTGTTAATGATTAATATCAGCCAGGACAAACGCTGACTCAGGTCTTGTTGCTACGCTAAGCCCATATTAAAAAATGTTTCCAGCCACAAAAAACCCCACAAATAGCTCAAATCTTAAGCCTGATTTGTTAAAGGAATTGTCCAAAATATAGATACACCAATATGAAAATTTGGCCTGATATCGATACCCAATATCAATATTGCTTTTAAAGCTGATCACCAATATTTACAGATATCATAGGTATTTTTTGACTGTTCTGACACCTTCTGGAAAAAAACTACCAGAGACAGATGGCAACAATATGGACATAGACATTGATTGTTAATTTCAGCCCAGTTTTATTTATTGTGCCGATACCGATATATTAAAAATGACTAATACTGGGCAATACTGATGTTAGTATCGATATATTTTTTGCATCCTTAGCCCGAAACCTTTTTTTACATTTTGGTCCTACAATTGCTTAAATGTTACTGTTCCACTACTACATGTTTTATTAATTATTTTAAAAAATGTCACATAAAATATGTTTTTGCATTTTTATTTTCCAACTGAGCAATAAAATTCACAGATTTGTGATTTAAATGATTAAGGATGTCTTATTGTTACATTTTATTCTATTTTCTAACATTTTAAAACACTAAATTAACATAAACTCCAGTTTTTTGATTCAATATCTAATTTGTTTTACTTGTAACTTTCATGACTGATAAACATATTTTACATATAACAGCTTCAGTCTGTGAGTTTGTGTTGTGAACTGAACCATAAAGTTCGTTTTTAAATCCAGCTGCAGCTTCTTTAACCTGATTCAGTGAAACAATGTTTGGTTTTCAGCTGAGTGAGCGAGTCCGGGTGGAGGTGGTTTCTCTCAGCTTGACGCCTGAGTCCCGGCTGGCACAGGACGACACCGTGGTGCGTCTGTTTGTGGAGTACAACTTCCTGGATCTGCCCACCGAGGAGACGCCGCTGTCGCTACCCAAACCGCCGCCGGGCCGTAGCATCAACTTCAACTACAGCAAAGGTCTGTATTCAATTCTGTTCAGAGACTCTTGAGTTTCAGTTTTCATTTTGAGCCGAATTCCAGTTTCTGATGCTGAATTTAAACAGGAGGTTTGTTCTGTTAAAAATAGAAAATTGATTTAAGTCTATGTTCACACTGCAGCCTGAGGTGACCCAATCTGACGTTTTAACAAATCAGATTTTTTGGCCAAAATTTAAAATTAACTTTATATTTTTGTCCATCTGATGGTGTAATTTTTAAATATTAAATGACAGTTACTCAGTAGACTTTTTACCAAATACTGTTTTACTCTAACTTGAGTAATGACTATTTTTTACTTTTACTTAAAATTATGTTGAACTCTTACTTGAGTCCGACTTTTGGCTACTCTGCTACCTTTGACTAAAACAGACTCCGATTCATCTGTACTTTGCCAAAATCTGTTTATTTTGGTTGAAATTTGCAGCTGTGCAAATTGAATGTGCACAAATCCAGAGAGATTTTTTTTTACTTACATAAAAATGCTAGTTTGTACTGATAACCAGCAGTTAAAACTGGTTTAAATGTACATAATTTTACAAAAACAGATAAAGCCAACTTGTTCCACAGTTTGAGAGCGTAATTACAACCCCAGAAGAAATCCCGTTATGCTTATTGTTTGTCTGTTTGTAACATTTGTTTGTTGGCTTGTTTGTGTTTCCGTAGTGATTCTTGTAGACGCAGAGAACAACACAGCGAGGCGACGGCTGCTAAAGGAAGTCCTGCAGGGCCGAAACGCTCAGATGGAGAGGTAAGCAATATTTTTTTGTTTAACTAAAACCAACAAAAAACAAAAACTGGAATTGAGAAAACATTTTCATTTATAATAAATAAAAACAGTAATTAAAGGGGAAAAAACTACAACTAACGGGAACAATATTGTGCATTTATAAAACGTCTGTTGAGTATTCATTAACCATTTGATGTGAACATAATCACAATACTTTGACCTTTTAACCAAAGTATGAAAAAACTAAAACTACTACTGCAACTAATAAAACCTAAACAATATGTAACTAATAATAACTGGTAAATCCACTCTAAAAACTAATTAAAACTAACTGAATTGGATAAACAAAACGTCACAATAAAGTAAAACTATAATGAAAACCCAAAACTATTAAACCCGTGGAGGTCCGGAGATGAGAACGGTGAGACAGGAAGTGACATCAATTGACTACCCAAGGCCGCTGTCTCTAACCAGATTACATGGATTGTATTTAGAATGGAAATACCTTTATTGTATTTTTATATTTATTGTGTTGTATATTATGACAGAATGTGTTGTATATTGTGACAGAATATATAAATAATAATAAGAGTGTAAATGTCTTCAGGGAAGTGAACATTTATTGATTTTAAGTCTGTTGGGAGGAGCTTTGAGTTTAAACAAGTTCATCTCCATATTTATTGTTTTTCCAGGAATATTCCTGTTTTTATGCATCAGATTGTTCTGGAAGAGTTTCAGTGTTCAGTTAATCTCTTACTTTCCTTCTTGGTTGAGTGAATAAAACATGATTCTTTGATGTGGCCGCATTTTTCTCCAGCAGGATCCAGAGATTAGATATGAAGGAAGGAAACCAGAGCCAGCTGTTAGTCTGCCAACAAAACAAAAGAAAAACCAACAAACCTGGAGGCCAGCTCCCGAGGAAGCTGCTTTGCCAGCTTCCTCGGGCTAGCTAAATATCAAAGAGATTGATATTTAAATATATGATTTAAAAGTTTCAAGGAACTTTTAAATGTTATAGTTAAAAGTTCCTCCAAACAAAAAACAAATCATCATGAGAGCTTCAGTTTGATCAGTTTCTAGTTTTAGCATGAAATTAGATTTTATATCTTCATCTAATAGTTGAATGTATGGAAATAGCCAAAATTATACACTGCTCCATCTGACGCTGTGTTGAATTTCTCTAGACAACATTTTGTGATTTTCTACTACATTTTAAACCAAGCCCACATTTCAGAAAGGGAGGGACAAATGTTTGTGTCACTCGCTGAATTTCTGTTTCAAATGTGAGCAAAACTTTGTTTATATTCTGCTAATGTAAAAAAAAACAACAAAACTTTGCAATTGCTGTGTTTTCATTAAATACAAAACACAATTAAAATCGCACGTGAATAAGTTTGATGATGATGATGATGTGTCCGCCAACAGAATCCGGTTCACGGTGGTGAGCGAGCCGCCGGAGGAAGAGGAGCAAGAGAAGGAGTGTGAGGATGTGGGCGTGGCCTACCTGAGGATCCCTGAGATCCTGGAGAAACAGGCGGATATGATGGAGGCCAGCCTGAGCGGTGAGCGCGCGCGCACACACACACACACACACACACACACACACACTGAGAGTAAAAGGATCATCTGATTCAGCGCCATCATTAAGATCTACCAGCTACGATTTGTAAACTGGACTTGTTTCAATATGGCCGCTCTTCGCCTCAGCGGGAGTAAGATGTGGTGAAAACATGTTTATTTTTACAGGAAGTCACACATGTAAGAGTTCATCTGAAATCAGGGTTACATGCAGCGCCGGCAGCTCCAAACTGAACAAATTGAAAATGGTGTTAGCTTGTGGAAAGTAAAGGACAAATGATGTCTATAAGAGCTTTTGAAAACGTTTATGGGCGCCGCCATGTTGAAATTCCGACTTGTTAACTAGAACGTTGTTATGTCAGGTCTGATGTCAAACCCAGCTCCGTTCCCACTTCCCAGGTTTACTGGGAAGCAACATGACTCAAAGATCTGCACATTTTTATATTCAGATGCATGCTTTAATAAATATTTTAAGGATTTTAAGAGAGTTGCAGATCTTTTTTCACCAACAAACAGAACAGTGACCAGTACTTCTTCCTATACTTCTTGTTTTATTACTGTCTTTTGCTCCAAAATCTGTAAATCTGTCAATTTCTTTGCTTATTTGTGCAGCTGTATCTCCCCTCTGCTGCTCATTATCTCCATGTCTCTGTGTCTCTGCAGTGCTGGACGTGGAGGACAGCAGCCAGGTGGTGGGACGGCTGACCGTGTCCATGGAGGGACTCCAGGCTCTGCGGGCCATAATGGAGGACCAGGATCTGGAGTGAAGCTGCAGCGACCCAAACAGGAGGATTTGGGTCGCTGTTCTGTTGGTCCATCAGAATAAATGGAGAGTAAAGCGACCTGGTTTTTAAACATCCAGGAGAGACTTTGAACTGGACAGTGGGAATCAACCAGTGATTCTTTCAGCTCCAGAGCCTCAGCTGACAGGAAGGTCTCTGCAAATACGATCACTCCTTAATTTCCGTCCTCAGATCTCTCACTGCCAATCAGACAATCGAAGTCTGGACAGACAGGATAATGTTAAACACGGCGTTCTGCATTTTCTGCAGTCTGTCAGCTGTTTGGACTCAGGTTAACTACAGAAGCTGTTATTCTGCAGGTTGGAGCAGCTCCTGCGGCAAGTCAGCCTCAGGTGGTTCCTCCTGAGAAAACACCTGAATGTTTTACAGTTTCACTTCCGATGACGAGAAACAAGCAAAACAATGCCTCACTTGATTTGATGTTTTTATACCAGACTTAGCAAACAGTCTCACTCTGTGCCTTAAATTATTTTGAACGTAGATCCTTCTAATAAACGTTTCTTCAGAATCCAAGCATGTCTGTTCTGGGAAAAGTTATTCTCTTTCTTTCAAGACAAAACACTCAAGTTTTAAAAACCTTGTTGAAAGTGAGACTGGAAGATATTGACTGAAAAACGTATCATATCAGTTGATATCAATAATTATAGATTATTTTATTTATTTTAAATATCTGAAATATTGCCAAACTGGCGATGTGAACGTTCCTCTTTTGTAGTTTCCCTCCACGCCGTTGTTTTTATTTTTAGAGTTTTTGAGGAACGGTGGTGAAACTGCTGCGCAAGTTACTCAACAGGCCGTTGCTAGGCAACCAAGGAGTGAGTGAGCTGTTGCTAGGTAACCAGAGTGAGTAAGTTAGTTGATATCACCAACCCAGCCTACATCTCCCAGAATGCTGTCGGTTCTGGATCAGAGTTCAGTAAATATTGCATAGATTGAATATTCATTCTATAGAATTGGATATTCTACATATTGTAATAGACGTATTGATCACATGTCTACACATATTGATCATATGTCTATCACAATATATATGTTTACTGATTTACTGTCCAGCACTAAGTTTTAGCTAGAGAATTTAAACAGTGAAGAGTTTTTCTGGGATTGTAGGAAAGTTTAATGGAGCAGCGTTTTCTTTTCCTCTGTAGAAAGGGAGAGTTGCAGGTTTGGCTGTGCGCGCGCGTGTGCGTGTGCGTATGTGTGCGTCGGGCAGCGGCGGCTCAGGAGGCAGCAGGATGTCGGCTGCAGCTGACTCGCCTCAGAATAGCAGCAGGAGATGCAGAACCAGACGAAGGGGATCCGGAGCAGCGGCAGAACCCAAGCCGGACGGAGCCACTTCCACTGCAGCAGGTAAAACTGACCTGAGAATAGTTTCCCTCTAAGAATAGAGAAGATTCGGTTGCTTTTACTGCAAAAGATACTACTTAAATTAATAAAAGACTGATTTTATGCTCATAATAAAATTCTACAATAACAAGAAATAAAATACAGAGAAAGAGTTGAATAGTTGTGCTACATTTCTGGTGGGTTTGGTCCAGAACAAAAATTACACTACAGAGTTTTTGGAAAGAGTAAGAAAATGTTCTGCTAGATCCACTGTGGATTTCTCTGTAGCTCTGAAAGAACTGTTTGTGATCTGTAACTTCTCATCGGTAATATTTTTGTCATTTTCAGTTAAATCTGCATTCAGTGAAGTTTGAAGACTGTTATTAAAAGTTAGTTTTACCATAATGTCATTATTATTAAACATTTCAGATTCCTCAGTTATCATAAAAAGTCAAAAATATTCAGAAATATTTTAAAAAGCTATAAATGTATCATGACTACAATACCTGCTGTGCACAATATTAATATCTCTGGGTTTGTTGCTGTTATGAATGAACAGTTTGCATGTAAGAAATCAATTTAATCTGCAGTAGATGCTCCTGCATGACTTTGCTGATAATGATCACAAGAATCAACAAGAAGAAAGTAAGGATATATTTATATATTCAACAGTAATGTCGCCCCACTTTAAGCACAGTAAAATATTTATTTTCCTCCTTTTAAACTGTTCTCCAAACATCTTCAAAGGTTTGTTTTTTCTAATCAGTGCTGTTGCAAAGCTAGGCAAAATCAAAAATGTAATGTTTTAATACAGAAAATTAAAACTTATGTTCCTATCTGAAGGATTGTGAATCAAATCTCTGATTAAATAATTTCAACAATATTTCTCATGTCCAAAGCAAACCCATCAGTCTTCAGTAAACATAATCAGCTGTGTTGATCGGAGTTTTTTGGAAATAAAAACATGCGCTTTCCTGGTTCTGGTGTCAATGACGGCAATGTTGTCTGCAGCTGATGTTGCCATGGCAACGGCCTGCTCTTCTTTGGTGTCGAACCGAAGGACAATCAGCTGGTGCTGAAGGCTGAACGAACCGCAGCAGCAGTTTGGAGTAATGACGCAAACAATCAACCAATTCACGATTAGCTGTCGATTGCTGGTTTCTGGTTTATTGATTTAAAACTAGTTCCAATATATTAACTATTAACTTCCGCTCAGATCGCCTTTTAGAGTTGTAGTTTGGTAATCCTTAAACGGAGCCAGTTGATCGATACAGAAACAAAGATGGCGGCCAGAACAGGAAAAAGAAACGGCCCAGTCTGAGTCCGGTGTTTGATGCAAAAAACACTTTCTGTGGTTCTGTTTAGAAATATGAGCACTCAGCAAGCTGCTTAAGTGAAGTTTGATCTTAATGTCGTTTAATATCTCCACACTCCCGCTAAACACTTTGATCAGGAGTCAGTCACACTTTTCTGCCAAAAACAAATGACTGCAGTTTTTCTGATGAGTGCCTAGATCACTTCACCAGCCCAAAGTAACTCCTGGTGGATGATCATGACTGAGTGGTGCTGAAAACCACCTGCATTGTGTCATTGACTTTAGAGCAAAAAGTGTTTGGTTGAGGCGCAGCTTTCTAATCTACATGTATATATTTGACCCAACACGGATTTCAGAACATTATCTTGTAACTTTCAAACTATCATTGGTAAGAAATAACCAGTCAGGAGTGCTGACATAAACATTTGCTGCATGAGAGCCATAAGAGACAAAACAAAAACTTTCAAATATGCCAAATTTTAAATTGACAATAAAATGTCAAAAACAGAGTCTGAAAGTAAAAATCCTGAACGAGTTGATGCAAAAAACATATTTGTTTTTTTTTTTTTATTTTGGTCCAGTTCAAATTCAAATGCAATTCAAAAATACATTATCCCAAAATGAAATTAAATATCATTGTAACAAATGTAATAAGAGTTATTGTAGAATAATAATAATTGGGTCTTAACTGCTTCTAAAAGAAGCCCAAGAACTTAAAAATACCCAGCTAGTTTTTAGGAATAAATACAAATTTTTTTAGTTTAAAAAACCTTATGAATATAACGTCACAAACCAGCAGGCACTGCAATTTACCTAGCAACCCCAGTGGAGCTCAGCCTGTTACCTAGTAACGCCGCTGCATTCTTTGTACAATGGCTGCTGGAAGAGACAAGTGTTTTGTTGATTACTTACCAGGTGGAGATCACTTTCTGCATTCTTTTTGACTGTGCAGGAGGCTCCTCTTCTGCTTTTCTGAGATGTATGGTTGTATAATTGTGGATGTTTGCAGCTATTTTCACATGCGAGTGTAAACGTTGAGTTGGCCATCAGCAGCTTATTTGGATTTAAAGTGACAAGGTGCCCTAAAACAACTCATTCTGAAAAGAGCTCAAAGTAGGCAGAACTGACTAGACTAAAATCTGATCATCTAAGGATGATTTTGTGCAAAATATGCACTGAACATATTTTGTACTGCCCATAGACTGATCCTAACCTGTTCAAGAAAGCATAATAAGTCACCTTATAAGCAGGTTTCTCTCTGACAGATCCAGAAACGTCCGAAGGTTTTTTTATTGTAGAGCTGACTTAAATTTTGTTTCTGCACAGCTACAGTCTCCCTCCAGACATGCAGATCCACAGATCTGTTATCCAGAACAGAAACGTTGTTCTTGTGTGACCCAACGTTAAAACCCTGAGTGCTGGGCGGCGGCCCAGGAACAAAACCGACACACTCAGGATGACAGCTGTGTGTTTTGGACTGCATTCAGCTCTTTACTCAGTTCACATGAGAAGAATTTGTTCTTCAAGAAACAACATTTAGATCCGATCACCTCCTTAATGTCCCCATGTTCCTTAAACTAGTGAATTTCTGTCTATTTTGAAAGAGAATCACATTATAGCTGCTCTGTTCAAACACTGAAAGAAATGCAAATAGAAGAAATCATGTTAAATAGAATCCGACTTTTTTTTTTCATCTCCAAACTAAACAAACACCTTACATTCATTTTGGAATTTTCAAATTCAAACTGTATTGTTGATAAATTATAATTGATTCAGTTTAAGGTTTTTTTTCCCTACCATTCATACACAATAATTCAAAGTTCCTTAGGCAAGGCAACTTTTAAATTATTGTGTATGAATGGTAGAAAAAAAAATTAAACTTAACATCCTTAAAGATAAAACACATCAAAACAGATTTAGATTACAAAGCTTAAAAATTAAAGAAAAAAAACCCACACACAGTAAGGAGCAGCATGAGATTGTATTTCACCAGCAAAGATGTTTAGTATTTTATACTTTAGGGAGAATATGTAGCAATTAGTAATAAAATAAAAGTGGTGCCACATTTGATTCTTTTTTGGTCATAATAGGACCCAGCTGGCCAAATAAAATTTCCAGTCTGGATCAATGGGTCACCAGTGAAGAGTTAGATGAACAGATAGTAATGCCTGAAATGGTGGATTTCTCTACACTGAAGGGTTGTAATCATGAGTGTGGATGAAGATTCCCGCTGGCTGGAGTGGGTAACCAAACAGTTTGAAACCATCGCTGGAGATGACAAAGAAATCGACATCGACGAGTTTAAAACTGCGCTCAAAGTCAAAGAGGTAAGAAACAGCCAAAAGTCTTATAACAAAACCTGATTTTACCACAGGGCAAAAAGACAGTGGTCTTCTACTACCAGACAAGGTAATCAAGGTTTAGATGCACAAAAAAACTGAAAATACATTTAGATCCACTATTCGTTTCTTTCCCTGTAAAAATGAATTGTACAAGTTGTTTTATCATTGAAATGTAGAAGCTGTGGCTTTCAAGCTTCTTTCTGCCTCACAGAGCAGCCCTCCCCCAATCAGCTCCTTCAGACTAGCCAGCAGCAATTAGCAAGCACATGGCGGAACTACGTGTCAGCTGACCCCATTATACAAGATTCTTTCAGTGCACCTGTAAAAACGTTGTTAAAGGGCTAATAGAGGAGCCATGTTATGATTACTTCCTGAAGGAGGAGTTTCAGAGACAAAAGGAGTTTTTAAAGAACCAGAGGCCCAATTTAAGGGCGTTAAATTACAAAGTAAAATTTATTTTAAGTCATGTTTGATATGTGCAGATATCAATTCATATTATGTGGCCATGTATAAAATGAGTGCCTTTTTATAGATGTGCCATTTTATAGATGTGCTATAAAATTGCACATGTATAAAATGTGCTACTCTGTAGCACAAATGTGCTACTCTGTAGCACATTTTATACATGTGCTATAAAATGGCACTACGTGGCTGGAAAATACATACTACTGCATCTTTAATTTTTTTCTAACTTTCTCACAGAAAGTTTGATGTTTGATCAGATGCTTCAGATTCTGATCCTGAAAAATATTCAGAAACATTTCAGTTCAAACTGTTTATGCCAGTTTGATCTCCACACATACAGTTTACACATCAAAGCGTAGATATTTCCGTTGACTGCAGGGAGCACACAACCAAACTCATGGTGCTGTTGAAGGTTCTTCATGTTCATGCTGCTTTATGATTGTTTCCAGGAAGTCTTGTGTTTTCACAGTTTGTTCTGATTATACTTCACTTGTTTCCAGTCCTTCTTTGCCGAGCGTTTCTTTGCTCTGTTCGACTCGGATGGCAGCGGATCCATCAGTCTCGACGAGCTGCTCAAAGCTCTGAACCTCCTCATCCACGGCGACGAGACTGACAAGCTGCGCTTCCTGTTCCAGGTCTACGACGTCGACGGTGTGTTCGCACTATGACCGTAAACAGTGGGGGCAGGGCAGAGATGTACGACGGCATATTAAGGCCTTTGTAGATATTCATAACAGAGGTGTAAATTTTGGCCAAACAATTTTTATATTTAGCTCAGGAATTTTCTAGAACATGGAAATTTCTGAGTTTGAAAAGCTGAAAATAGCTTCCGGTGACATCACCTTCCAAGATGGCTGCTTGAGCTGACTACTCCTCCGGTAAATCTTAATTTAACCCCCATTACTTACCAAATACAATGAAAAATGGAGTGCTTCTACATGGCAAACCGATATATTTTGATTTTTGATTTGACTGTTATAAGGTAATGGTCTACTTGTGCATCTTCTTTTAAATGTTGGAGTTGATTTTGTGATGTAGATGCCTAAGACCATGTAAGTGACACTTTCTTGAGAATCAATAAAGATAAAATTAAAAAAAGAAGAAAAAAGGAAAAACCACCATAGTACATAATAAGCCAGGGAGTGCAAGTAAAACCACCATAGTACATAATAAGCCAGGGAGTGCAAGTAAGCAGAAATAAAATAATATTAGCAAAAATGGTTCCCATATGTAGTTTTTTAGGAAATAAAACACATTTTCTGCGTACTAAGTGGTAATTGCTTCATCCAGATAGACCACTGCCTTAAAACAAAAGATGAAAGAAAGAAAAAGAAAAAGAACAAAGGAAAAACCACCATAATACATAATACATAATAACCCAGGGAGTGCCAAATAAGAACAAATAAAATAATATTAACAACAATGGTTGTCATATGTAGTTTTTTAGGTGAGAAAACAAATTTTCTATGTCCTTGGTGGTCACTCCTTCAGCCTCAAAAAAAGTTTCTGTTTTCTTTGCACCAAGATCTGGTAATAAAACTTCTTCAGGCGGGCAACTTTGTTCTTTTGGAAGTTTGGATAAATCGTTCACTGGGACTGCGCTCTCTTCCTGGATACTGTCTATAATTGTCGTCTTCTTTAAAACCAAACTTAAGTCTTCAGAGTCGACTGTGTCAGTTTGAAAGCGAACACAGCAAATCTCCCCAGCCAGGGAGGTCTGCTTCTTAATTGGGGACGGATCGAAAAGAAAAGAGTCAAACTCATCGTAACCTGAGAAGCAAACCTCCCTGTCTGGGGAGGTTTGCTTCTCAGGTCGACAGACAGTTGACCAGAGAGGTCAACTGTCTGTCGACCAGACAGTCGAGGATGGATTGAAAAGAAAATCGTCAAAAAGATCGTACCCAGAGGTGCTCTTGTCTGTCTTGTCTTGATCCTGAGAGCTACCTCTTCGTCTTCTCTGCCAGGAAATAGCTTATCACATACTTTCCTCATTCCGGTTGTAACTAAATAGCCAACACCAAAACAGAGGGGAAAACACATGCCGACGAACATTTCTGCCATACTGACAATCCTTGCGATAAAACAATGATGACGTTTGAAGAGCTGGTTGGATATGAACTGGTGTTTTGAAAGACAAGCATTCATAACCTCTGGTGTTCTTTGATCTAGAACCGCATGTCATAGCTACAATGAGCTCACTGTAGTTCCGGGGAAATGTCTTGCTTCTGCTCGTTGCTATGAAAACGATTAGATCAGTTCTGCATGAACTAAACTATTAACCCTTTGCAATGGCGTCAGTTAATCACTCGAGGCGCCATGATGTTGTGGACATTCAGTTAAAGAGTCACCTCAAAGTTCTTTGATGGTTGTAAAAGTAGCTATGATATTTGATTCTGGGGAAGAAAAAGTAGAAAATGTTTTATAGGTTGCTTTTAGCCCAAAACTATATGTAAAACAACATCCTTGGGACTCACCCGAGTCACTAAAACCATCACAAATTATCAACTTGCAGCACTCAGAAACTCAGACCTGATTTTATGCTTGCAATTTTTTTTTACTTTTCAGGCTCAGAAAAGTCCTTATTTTTCAAGAAAATGTCTAAGATAAATCTCAAAATGTAATTGTTTTTCTTGCAAAGTTTTGACTTTTCAAGCTCATAAATTTTCTTATTTTTTCTAGAAAATGTCTGACTTTAATCTCAAAATTTCCCATTTTAATTTGCAAATTGTTAATTTTTGGAGTTCATAAATTTCCTTGTTTTTTTCCAGAAAATTTCTGAGTTTCTTGGCAGAAATGTAAAATGTTGTGTTTGTTTCATGCTAAAAGGCAGCGGTTCGATCGACCCAGACGAGCTGAGAACGGTTCTGAAGTCGTGTCTGCAGGAGAGCGCCATCTCTCTGCCAGAAGAGAAACTGGACGACCTGACGCTGGTTCTGTTTGAGTCCGCCGACAAAGACAACAGCGGCTCCATCACCTTCGAAGAACTGAAAGCTGAGCTGGAGAACTTTCCGGAGGTGATGGAGAATCTGACCATCAGGTGAGCGCCTTGTTTTCCGTTCTGTAATGTCATAAAGACGGGTGTTAACAGCTGTCGTCCACAGCGCCGCTAACTGGCTGAAACCGCCGGATCAGGAGCAGAAGAAGCCTCAGACGCCCCGGTACCTGACCCGGGCCTACTGGCAGAACAACAGCCGGAAGCTCCTGTTCCTGTGTGGCTATGTTCTGCTCAACCTGATGCTGTTCGTTGCCGCCATGTTGTACCACCGCAAAGGTGGCGGCTGGTTCATGCTGGCCAAGGGCTGCGGCCAGTGCCTGAACTTCAACTGCACCTTCGTGATGGTATGGCGGAAATATCATCACTAGTTAGCGCCTCTTCTACTTAAATACACCAAATACCAACATTATGTTTGCCAAGGCTGGTAGGGTAGGTCAACATCTGAAATGGTTGTTCCAGACTGCAGAAAATGGAAAATGGAAGAGAATTAGAGCCACTAAAAAAATTATCACATTTTGATTATATCTCTGAATTTTGATCTTTATTGTATTCAGAAATCTGACTTTTAGTCTTAGAAATCCAAAATGTTCCTCAGAATTCTGAGGATATGTTTTTTAAATTGTGATTTTAACCTCAGAATTCTGACTCTTCTCAGAATTATTTTTTCCTGAGTTTTCACATTTCTTATTAGAATTCTCACTTTTAAATTCAGAATTCATTTTCTTTGTTCGGTTTTTTCAAAATTCTGGTATTTTACCTCAGAATTCTAACTATTCCCCTGAGACTTCTGACATTTTTTTTCTCAAAATTCAGAATTTATTCACAAAATTAAGATTTTTTTTCTCCTAATTGTGACTTTTCCTTTCATAATTATGACTTTAGACCCCAAATTCTTATTCCGTGTCCATATTTATCAAAATTCAAATAAACAACCAGACATTCTTATGTGTATGTCAGATATGTTGCTTGTACATGACAAATAATCACATAATCTTTTCTTTCTTGTTATAGGATTTGTAAACCTGCACTTTATCCACACTGAAAGTTCATCTCAGATTTACTTGATATATTTTACAACTAGATTTGTCTGATGGTGCATGAACAGTTTTTATTCGAAGAAAAGTCAGGATTCTGTGATTAAAGTCAGATTTTTTTTCAGTGGCCTTAATCTCCTTTCTTAGAAAAAGTGATTTGTTTTTCTTCACATGATCACCTGCAGTTCCAGAGCCTCCAGTGGCTCTTTGGACATTCCACAATGGCTTCTAATAACATGGCTGAAATACTGAAGAACTTACTAATGTTTTTTAAATACCAAAAAGTACACTTTAGTGGTATCTAATAGAACAGTTGCATTGAATTTCCACAAAACACACACCAAGCAGGTCTGTCTAGGTTTAGGTTTAGTGAGCCTCCACCTCATCCGAATCAGTTTTCCTATCTAGTGTTTGCGTGTTTTCAGGTGTTGATGCTGCGACGCTGTCTTACATGGCTCCGGGCCACCTGGGTCGTCAGAGTCCTTCCTCTGGACCAGAACATCCTGCTGCATCAGATCGTCGGCTACGCCATCCTCTTCTTCACACTAGTGCACACAGCGGCACACATCATCAACTTTGGTACTTGGCATAAACATGACTTGCTAATCAATAATGAGTTCTTTCAGGGTGTCCTTGCATCCTTGTTGTAAAAAGTCTAAAATCTATGTATCTAAATAAATGTTTTAAGTTGATTTCTTAAAAAAGTAAGTTGTCTTTTAATATGTAAATTACGGATCTTAAATTTTGTCTTGAAAAGATAATTTAATCTTGTATTTTGTATGTATTTTTTCTGTCAGGTAGGATGAAATATTTGGGCCAAATTAAGAAAATAAAAATAACAAAATTACAAGAATAAAGTGATAAGACAACAAAGTCAAAATAATACAATAAAGTAGTAATAATAGGAGTCGTAAAAACACGAGAATAAATTCACAGATAGAAATGTTCAATCAACCTTATTTCAATTTGAAAATAAGGTTGTAGTATTACGAGAATAAAGTCGTAATTTTGCGACTTTATTCTCTACACGACGTTATTCTTGTAATAAGACTTTATTCTCATAATATTGACATTATTTTATTTTTATTTTATTACCTTATTCTCATTATTTTAAAGTTTGAGTGTCATTCAGACATATTCATTGCGTTTTTATGTAGTAGTTGTGAATCATTTTGTGAGTTGAGGCGACCGTTAACTGACTGCTAGCATACACTTGCTAACTAGCTCGATGGCTAGCTTGTTAGCTCATTTGCGTTTATCACGGGTAAGTTCGAATTTATCGGCAGTTTGCTGGACAGCGATCGTTGATTTCAGTTGATGGAGCTCAAATTCTACTCAGAATTGTCTTTAAACGTTTTAAATTTTTACATTTGAGTTTCTGTAGGTTTCAAACCTACAGAAACCCAGTTATTACAAAAAGCTAATTACACCTGTTCTTCTGACGCCTTGTATCTCAGCCCGGAAGTCGCAAAGCGGGGAGTTCAGCCTGTGGGAGTACCTGCTGACCACCAGGCCGGGGATCGGCTGGGTGAAGGGGACCTCGTCGCTGACCGGGGTCATCCTACAGCTGCTGATCTGCCTCATGGTGTTCTGCTCCAGCACCTTCGTCCGTCGCAGCGGACACTTCGAGGTCTAAATCTGTAGAAACTTAACCTGGACTTTGAATTTCTATTTCGCTCGATTAACATTTCGCTTCACAGACACCTCGGGCTTTCTCCCGTTTACAAGAATTCCCTCCAGTAATTATTTTATTTTTCTATCAATAAGCCAGTCAGCGAATGGAAGAAAAAAAAAAGTGACTCATGACGTTGATTTTCTTAGTCTGTCAAATCAAATCAAATCAAGTTTTATTTGTATAGCACATTTCAGCAGCAAGGCATTTCAAAGTGCTTTACATCATAACAAACATAAAAACACAAAGTCATGTAACATAGAATAAACAATCAAAACATTAATTTAGACGGCCGTCAAATTTATCTGTAGCCTGTAGTTTTTGCAAGTTTTAGCCGTTCACTTTGTAATTGTCATACTTCCAAATATTGAATTAACATTAACAACCATGGTGGAGGATGGTTGCTTGCATATGCAATGTGTAATTTCTGGTAAGCATCATGGCATCCAATTGGCACTTTACACTCATCATGGTCAAAAATTAGCGATTGGGTAATAAGGGTGGGCGATGAGTTTTACTTTGTGGTAATAATGTGATAAACTAAGGGTGCACTGATTGCAGTTTTCTGGCCGGTGACCAATTACGATCTATAAAAAGCCTCACCTGCTGAGGCTTTTTTTGGCCAATACCAATTTTTTTGTCTCAAATGTTGTTAAATATAGAAAAAAACAGTTGCTGAGTTGGTAACAGTGGGCTGACTATTGTTAACTGCAAACATGCAAACATGACCTGGTGGGTCGGTCCGTCAGACTCACAGGAGAGCAGAAGAGGACAGAGATTGATTTTTAGACCTTTGCCAAGTTAGATAAAATTGGGGGATAAGATCAGTTTCACATGTCAGTATTGGCCGATCACCAATCTCCCAAATAAAGGAAATCAGCAAAGATAAATCGGTGCACCCCTGTCATAAACAATAAACTATTCTCATTAATTGTAGTACCCTTCATCTGAACCCTACTCACACAGATTAATGTGATTTGTATTACTGACCTGCACACAGTGACTGCACCGAATCACATTTTCAAATTTATTGATTCATCTTTTTTGAACAAACAATGGAAAAAAATTGTAAAAATAACAATCCAGAGAATACGGCCATTTTGGGGATTTAACTGGAATTTATTGTGATTAACCTGTTGTGTTTCTTCCAGGTGTTCTATTGGACTCACCTGTCCTACATCTGGGTCTGGATCCTCCTCATCATTCATTGTGCAAACTTCTGGAAGTGGTTTGTGGTTCCAGGCTTCGTCTTCCTGCTGGAGAAGATCGTGGGAATCGCTGTGTCTCGAATTGGAGGCCTTTACATCGTAGAAGTCAACCTACTGCCATCCAAGGTGCACAAAACAAACGTCCTGTCGTGTCCTGAAGTGATTGCAGGCAACAGAAATAAGATTTTCTATTTTAAAATCCTGAAATTTGTGAATTTCTTTTAGAATCTGCACATGCAATATCCAAGTATACTAAATACAGCAGTAATTCTTTTAGGTGTGCTTTTCCTCTTACTCACATTTTTCCCCATTCCTTTTTCCTGATTTTCCTTTTCTATTCTTTTTTTAGCCATTTTTCTTTCATTGGGGAGATAATGAAAGAAAACTTTCCCCCTTTTCCTTTGTATTTTTTCCTTTATTTTCTTTTTTTTCTTTTGTCCCTTTTTATCTTTTTCTTCCTGTTTTTTTAAAGGCACAAACTGATTTGACACGTTCTGATATGTTTGGTTAATTTTAAATACATAGTAAATGTTAACCACGTAAATCTGTTTTTGCTTAACAATATAATATAATTTGCATATTTTTATGTAGCAGAGATCAGACTGATAATGTTTGAACCCATCTTTTCTTGCATTTTCCTGTATCAAGTCTGCTCTCTGTTCCTGAATTAACCAGGTGACTCACCTGGTGATTAGGCGTCCCCAGTTCTTCCAGTTTAAACCTGGAGATTACATCTACATCAACATCCCAGTGATTGCCAAGTACGAGTGGCACCCGTTCACCATCAGCAGCGCCCCCGAGCAGCCAGGTGTGAACAGACATGCACCCCCTTTCTCATTAAAATTCACCTGAATCCTTTCAGGAAGTCAAAACTTTTCTGAAGTTTAAATTCTCAGCAGGTCACATTCACAGTTGTGAAATTTGTTTGGATTTTGTCATCAATAAACATACAGTTTTGTGACTCAGAAAGCATAATAACATGAATTGTCTGTTCATGACCTGTGACCTGCAGACACCATGTGGTTACATGTGCGCTCCATGGGCCAGTGGACCAACCGGCTGTACGAATACTTCAGACAGCCGGAGAGCCAGGCGGTTTGTCCCAAGCGGCTGGCCACCAGTCTGAGGAAGCGGCGCCAGGAGAAGAGGCAGCAGGTAGGAACATCTGGACCCTCTGCAGCTGGTTCCAGTTGTTCCCAGAACAGGAAAATTCCAACGTCCAGCTGGGAAAAAATTAGGGCAATTATACAAGTGTACATCTTTGAAAAAGAGAAGTAGAGCCTTCAAGAATGCAACAAGTGGTTTCTGGATGATAAGTCAACAACATCAGACCTGTCTTTTCCAGCAGCCATTGTACGGCACATACAGCAGCAAATCCAGCTGACCAAAGGAGCTGGAGCTCACTGGGTTGCTAGGTGACGGATGGAACTCTGCTGGGTTTGCTGGGTAACGGACAGTGCCTGCTGATTTGTGACGTTACATTATGGAGGTCTTTGAAACAAGTAAACAACAGGAAGATGTTTTTTTAATTGCTGTGGTGTTTTTAGAAGCAATTGAGACCAAATTGTTGTTATTCTACAATAACTCCTTAATTAAACGAGTTATAACAATATTTACTTTCCCTTTGGGATAATAAAGTATTTTTGAATTTTATTGAATTAAACTGGACAATAACTGAAACGCAGTATTTATCACTGACATCTGTGCTCCTCAGAAGGACCAGATGTTCCTCTCCTCGGAGTCACAGAAAGCCGTGGCTTCGAACCAGGATGACACCATCGAGCTGACGATGTTCCGGCAGAATGGGTCGCAGTCCGGATCGGCTTCAGACCCAGAGACTCTGGTAGAGTTTCCTCCAGAGGAGCCTGGGCTGACAGAGAGAGGAGAGGTCCCACCGCTCAGAGAGGTCAGAGCTGCTGACTGGCTGGATAATAGTACCGGTTCTGAGACAGATCCGAAGGAGAGGAGACGTTATGCTGGAGGGTCGTGCCTCTAACACCCAAAATTACACTGAAACACTGCAGCCTTTTAAAATGGCTCCTCGTGTAAAAGCATCCCTCTGTCTGAAAATAAGCTGGGTGCAGCATCACTGTTCAGAGAAGATCTCACATGTGAGCCACTAAAGAAACACACCGATAGTTCTGATTAAAAAATGATTTCATCTGAAGTTTAAATGTAAACAAGTGAAACAATATATTTGGTTTATTTGTATTAACTGACATCTATCCAGCCATCATCATCCTACAAACATGTTTATATTACAGCATAATAATCTGTAGTGAATCTGTGGATTGTTTTGTTGTAATGTAAACTGTAAAACAGAATCCTCTCTAGTTTATTTAAAGACATTTTAAGGTTTGATCCTCTGCTCCTTGTTTTACCTGCAGGTTTCTGCCAAGTCTGGTGAGAATCACAGATTCTGCAACATAAAGGTACCAATCTGATAACTCTGATAAATCTCTGTCTTGTTACCAACCTCTGCACTGTTCATGTCGATTCAAAGTGTGAAGATGGTTGTGAACCTGCAGAAAATATTCCTTCTTTTCTCTGTTTTACGACGTTTCTGTTTGGTGGTTAGATGGTTTACATTGCTATGCCAAACTGTTACAGCTCATTTAAATTCTGTTTCATTTCAACCAGAGACTTTTATATTTTATATAATGGAGTAACACAAATGGCTAAATAACTGTGCAGTGATATTACACTACGGTGATGTTGGAACATCACAAAAAGTGTATTTGTCAGGACAGATGATTCTGAGTAGAGATGCCCTGATATGATATTCATATCTATATCGATCTTGATATTGAGAAAAATTCTAGATTGAGTATCGGAGACAATGTTCCAGATCTGTAAGGGTAGATCTATTCAGTCTAACTCTATGCTTTGTTTTCTGAGTGACGCCATGCTTTATTTTTTATTTTTTACCTTACATATAAAATTCCTTATTACACTTTCTGAACCATTTGAAGGAAGATTTGTTGCAGTTTAATTTTACATGTTTGACCAAGGTAAATAATATTGTATTTGTCAGTTTTAGTTTCATTATTTATTTTACATGAGCTGTTCTACTCATAATTGCACTGACTGAACAAATTAAGGTTGTTTTTACATGTTTGACCAAGCTTGTGAAGCTGTTGGTGTATTTAAGAGTTATCAAATAAATTGGTAATTCAGTGCATTTATGTTTGTTTAAAAAAAATAAGCATTTCGAGTCAACTCAGTGATGTATCGGCGATACCAAACCTCAGATATCGGTAGCAGATGTGAAGAAAGTGTATTGGTGCATCCTGAGTTGTGAGTGTGCTTGTTTTATGCGTCAGTGTTACGTAGACGGACCGTACGGGACTCCGACCCGGCAGATCTTCGCCTCGGAACACGCCGTGCTAATCGGAGCAGGAATAGGAATCACGCCTTTCGCTTCCATCCTGCAAAGCATCATGTACCGGTGAGAAAACCCTCCAACGCTCAGTCCATCTCCAGTCCTCTGGTTATACTGGTAATACTGGTAGCGAGCACACAGAGCTACTGATTAGACCATTTTACCATCCAGCTATTCATCCTCTCTCTTCTTCTTCCACTCAATCTGAAGTCTTTACTCGCCTCCACTTTTCCATTACATCTTTTTCAACCTGACCTCTAAAGCTGCTCAAACATCTGCTTGATTAAGTTCATCATCTCCTACAATAGACATTTGAATCCAGGTTCAGAGTGGAGTTATCACATTTCCTCTCGGCAGGGCTTCCTGTCTGCTCCGATGTTAATGAGAGCCACCTGTCTCTAACCCGGTTGTTGTTCTACCTCAGCTACCGCATGAGGAAGCACACCTATCCCAACTGTAGCTCCTCAGGGTGTGAAAACGTTAAAGACAGCGACATGAGGCTGCGCAAGGTAAGAACACGTTGTCCTGCAATTTGTCCTGAGACATTTAACATGTCCGATCTGATGTGTTTCCGTCTGTTTCCACTCTGCAGGTCGACTTCATCTGGATCAATAGAGACCAGAAGTCCTTCGAATGGTTTGTTAGTTTGCTGACAAAGTTGGAGATGGAGCAGGCCGACGGGGAGCCGGAAAGTGAGAGTAAATAGCTGTAGCTGGTCACAAAAAGATGAGCTGGTTGAGAACTAAACTGCAGGGCTGAAGAAAGAATAGATCCAGATGTTACCATGTTATGAAAACAATTAAAACACAATTAATGGTCGATTAAAGATCGAATAAATTAAAATCAGTTTCAATCCATTGGTGTCCTTTAGTCTTGCAGTTTGGCCGCCAGCCAGCAGAGGGTGTCGATTGTCATCCTTAAGCGCAGATTAGGAACAAAGATGGCGGCCATAGAACGTGAAAGAGAAATGGTCCAAATAGAGTCCGGTTTGGGATGAAAAATGCACTTTATGTAATTTTATTTAGAAATATAAATATTCAAGAAGTTCCTTGAATGTTTATTTCGGCTGAATGAGCGCTATTTGTCACCTCATTCAGCCGAGCTGCAACGAAGCGTTAACTTCTCAACCAAAATCTACTGACATGTTCCGAAGAATAGAATAAGATGAAGAAAAGCAGAGTAGAGGATGGAGAAAAAAAATTTAACATGATGGAAAAAACGCGATGCCAATAATCAAGGATTTAGCATTCCTTCAAGGCCAACCACAGCTCTGTAAGAATATTTCTGTTCATTGGGGAATTAAGTGTTTCATATATTTTATTCTTTTCTTTTTTTTTATTTTTTTATTCAGCAATATAACAGATTCCTGTTTTGCTATATTTTATAAATATGCCTAAGTTTATTAATGTGAGAAAATCACAGTTTTCTGTTTATTCAGTCAGTGTTAATACAGCTGACAAAAAATATGTTAAAATTTAATGTTTTTTTTTAATTCAGCATATTTAAAAAAAAAATAGCCTTTTATGTTGTGGAAAGACAATCATCCCTCTTAACACAAGCACGTAAACTCAAGTTTTTAAGAGAATAGCAGGTTATTGATTAATCATTAGTGATAAGATCGAGCTTTAGATGAACTTATTAACTGATACCTTGCATCCTTATCTACACCATATTTCATAATAAATCTTAAATAAATTATGTTAATTGGTTTTAATTGTGTTATATTGGTCTAATTTCACACCATAAAACAGTTACATCACAGTAGCAGCTTAGGTTTCATTGACTCATAAATGTCCATATTGTTGCATCATTTTGTTATGAGTCTCATCTTCTGAAAAAGGGTGAAGTCGGATTTATTAACACAGCTGCTGTTTGCCAGGTCAGTTCCTGGAGATGCACATGTACATGACCTCAGCGCTCAGCAAGAACGACATGAAGGCCATCGGCCTGCAGATGGCGCTCGACCTTCTGGCCAAGAAAGAGGAGAAAGACTCCATCACAGGCCTGAGGACCAGAACTCAGCCAGGCCGACCCGAATGGGAGAAGGTGAGAATCCATCGGAGGATGATGATGATTCACTTATTAATCAAACTATTAGTTCATGTCTGACATTAGTTCATTTGTTCATTTATTTCCAAGGTGTGGTGCTGGAAAAGATTGAAAACTTACCTTGTAAAATGCTTGAAAAGTTCTTGAATTTTGCTGTGGAAAGTGAACGAACCATCAGTCTGGTCTTCAGTTGTTTGTGTTTCCATCTGTCAGGTTTTCCAGAAACTGTCCGAGGAGAACAAAGGAAAAGTTCATGTGTTTTACTGCGGCGCTCCGGCTCTGGCTAAAGTCATCAAAGCTCAGTGTGAACACTTCGGCTTCAACTTCTACAAGGAAAACTTCTGAAGATGTCTTTGTTCATTTGATTTTATATTTCTATAAGCACAAAACCTGACAGAACACCAGCTAAAGTAAGCAAACAGCAGTCCCACTAAAGATTTAAGACTTATTTAGACTTAGAGTTAAGTTTTAGTTAAATTTAATTTAGGGATTCAGTTGTGATGCTTAAAGTCTGTAAATGGAGTAAAAAGTAAATGGAATGTCTCTATATGCCAAAATATAAATCATAATTTTTGGAATTAAAAGTGATTTTTTTTTCTGTTTTTAAAAAAATAATAAAACCCATAAATGATAAATCTCAGAGTCATTCATTTGTTACAGCTAGTCTTTATTAAATTCAATAAATGGATAAATTACACACATTGATTCACTTTTAAGCATTTCTTTTCCTAGTATATTCTTCCACACTTTTTCCTTCCACTCAACTTTCTACCTCTATGTTCAAATACAGCACAGTAAAGAACAGCTCTTGAGCAATGATCCGTGGTGACTTACCCTCATTGTGAAAGTCCATAACATAATTTCGTAATCCACAAATAGTTTGAGTGTATTTCTTATGAATTTTATTACTAAAATAAAGAAAGTTTTAACGCTAATCTAATTATTGGAATTAACCTGATTCTATCCATATGTCTGTTAGTTAAAGTAAACTTTTTTTTGCTAATTTTTTTTTCTTTCTGTAACTTATTTTTAGATTACATCAGTGGATGATGTGTAAACCGTTTGACTCTGATTTTATGCAGTCCATTTAAGGAGCTCCAGTCGACTGAAGAGCAACTTCTTTGTCAAGATCAACGAAACAGCCTGATTTTCTGGCAGCTTTATTGTTTGCGAATTAGTGTCGACTGCATACACCAAGGTCAAAGCTAATATTTCACATTTGCGCCTTACGTTGGTGGTTTATATTAAAATATCCTCCCTACATTAGTAGAGTTTGATTACTCGGCGATCTGCGAGCCAACCTGCGGAGTTAGCCTGGTTAGCCGTTAGCTGGATGCGCAGCAGCAGAGTGCAGTCTGGCAGCTATCAAACCATCGGACCAATGTCTAATAAATCAACCTGGATTTGCTTTACCTAGTTGGAGACGAACGTTGGCCGCTAATCTTAACGGAGCCTGCCCAGCAGTGTGACCCGGACACGCGGATGTTTCTGTCTGACGGTTTATTGTTCAGCGGCCAACCGAAGCTAGCCTGTTAGCAGCTAACCCGTTAGCAGCTGATGTGAAGGTAGGCCGAGCTCCGATGATTTGGCTTTAAATGTGATTTTCTTTCATTCTGTGATTTAAATCCTGGGTTTATACTGTAATCTTTTACTATGGCTTTTTATAAAGAATATTTAGAAACACTGTATATATTTAAACAACAATTAATGTAGGCTTTAACTTCATCTAAAGGTTAGCTGGACATATCGAGCTAACATCACCAGATTAACGATTACTGGTTTTGTTAGTGTCTCTTTTAGGTTAGTTAGTGGCTTTGTTGTAAATAAACTATGCTTGAGTGACTTGGTACATTAAACTGCAGCTGATGTTGACATTTTATAACGTTTTTAGGTATTAGAGAGTCGAAGTTGAACACAAACAGTGTGCAAAATGGATTTATTCAGTCCTTATTTCTCGGTATCACACAAGAATATTCAAACAAAAGACAAACACAAGACCAGCAGCAATAAATAATATACAAATGTAACATTTTTGCGTGAAAATATAACTCTTAAGCAATAAAAAAAATGTCATTAAATACTGTGAAATGAGATAATTTCACATAAAGGAGAGTTTTTCTGCAGGCCAACATCCTAATTTGCAGAAACTGTTCCTGAATCACATTCCTTTAATCTGGAACCTTCTGTTACTTCTGCCTCATGGCAGGAGTTGGAAATGATCTTCTACTCCAACAAAGCTCTCTTCAGAAATCCTGGATGGCTTCAGATCTCTACTGGCATCATGCTGAGCTCATCAGATCATTATAACTGTCCCACCATGATGCAGAAGTTCCTGGAGTCCTACTGATTCTGTGATCAGAATCAGGATCCTTTGTTTCCAGACAAGAAGTAGTAGATATAATTTAAAAAAATAAGAAATAAATTAAGTGGAGAGGGCAACACATCCATCTGAGGTAAATCTATGTCTGTCACCATGAGGAATACATCAATAAATTGCATAATAAATTTAAATAAGTGTGATATTTTCCATTTGCGTGCATGTTTGTGCAATTTGCCTAATCGTTAATGTGATGCTGGCCTTTAATATTGAAAAGCCGCCATTTTAAAAAATACAGCAAACTTTTGACCCACAGTACAATGTGGTTAGTTTGACTCTTTATTTTGTTACAAAAGCTCTGACTGGAAGTTTTGCTTGTTGAGCAAAACTCAACAAGCAAAGTTTTGCTTTGCTGAGCCTAATGATTCCTATGCTGTTTTGTTGAGATGTCATAATCTATTTTGCTTATTGTTTCAGTGGTTTGGTTGATTTATTTTGCATATTCAAAATGTCTTCCAGTTCCAGTGTTAAGTGTTGCTTTTATTGATACTGATGTTAATGCTGATAGGTTGTTCATTTCTACTGGAAACTGTTTTCTTTCCAGTTTACCAGAAATTTTTGCTATTTATCTCTGTCTGACTGTATTAGTTTGAAACCTAGATTGAAATCAGATCCTTGTTATAAAATGGTCGCTGTTTGGTCTGATTGGTTCACTTTGATTTATGAAGTAAGACCAGTCATAAGAATATGGTAGTTGTTGGGAAATGTGAAGTGTTGCTCTTTCGCTTTTTTTAAATAATCATAAATCTCCATGTCAGAGTTATTACTGCTTGTTCTCAGTTATAATGGGAGTTCAGGTTGGTTATAATTTCTTGTGCTATTGTCCTCCTGATCAGATTTACTTTCTTTGTTACTGGAAAATGCTTGGAATGTTGTTTGCTGATTTCAGTTTTCATGGTTTATTCTGACCTGCAGTCGTCAATCCAGACAGTTTATATTTATTTTAATTGAAATAAAAAATGTCCAGTGCCATGCCATTTATGCATGCATCGATAAGTGAAAAAAACGTTATAACTGAAGGAAATGCAGATCGTCCATTAACTTGGTTTGTGCTTTTCAGACGGGATTAGGAAGAAGTTGGAGAAACTGAACAGAAATTAAAAACCTTAAGGTGAAAAGCAAAGCTACAATCTGGCTGGGATTTAATCCTGGATCTTCCTGCTGTTTCCCTCTGTGTGAAACCAGCTAATATTATTATTACAGGACCTAAAGTGGAGGAAAATTCCTTCCTTAATGTGATTTACAATCCTTACTCTGTCCTGACGACTCATTCTAATAGAGCAGTGTGCTACAGACAAAAATGTTGCATTTCCATTTATATTTCTGCTATTTTAATAATTACATAAGCCTGTCACAATAAGCTATCTATTAATCACCTGATGAGTTAAAACAAGCTTGATCATTTTCATTCTGATACGTTTTGAAGGGCAATATTGTTTAGGCAGGCAAAATAATCCATTTTATTCATGGTTTCTATTGTGTGTTTTGTTTTTTAGTTTAATTGTTTTTACGGTTTATTTGGATACATTTTACAAAATCAAAATGTATTGTTTTTTGAGAGGGAAGACTTGTATTATTATACCATTATCATTGTATTATTTGAAAATTACATAGAAATAAAATCTTATATTGCGGTATTTTATCGTCCAGTAAAATGTATCATGTGACAGGCCTATTATCACAAGATGATTTCAGATTACCAGTCATTTCTAGCAAAGCACGTTTTATTACAAACTACAACGACAAATTAAAATAAACATTAATTACTAATAATATTAAAAGTTACAAACCTTTCCATTAAGCATTCTGGATCAGAAATAAACAAGATTAAAAATATATATACTTTCTATTCTATCGGTTTGATGATGAACAAAATCAATTTGCAGCTGTTTCTATGAATATGTTGCATGTTAAACATAATGTAATTATAATTTACACAAACTGGTTGCAAAATATGTCGCATCGCATTATGAGTGTGTTCTGCATTCATATCGCAAATAAATCGTTTTTCTCTTTTAACCAAAAACTGGATGACAAAAGTTTTTTGGTCCCAACTAGTCCTGCTTTTTTTCTTTTTTTTTTTTTTGAGGACGATTTTGTTTACAGATACTTCATAATTTATTTTATTTATTATTTCTGTTGTTTTGCTTATTTATTTTGGATATTTGGAATGTCTTCCAATATTATCGCAGTAACGCCTGGAACAATTTAGCGCCCAGCAAAATGTATGAATTATTAGGCCTAAATATATTGATATCACAACTGTTATGCTCATTCTGCAGCCCTGCTTCTCTGTCTTGTAAAAATGCCACAACTAATGTCTCTTATTGAACTTTTAAGCTTTTCTTTGATCATTTGTCGTGTTTTCCTCAGTAAAATATTTTACTTTTCTTACATTCTAATTTAAAGTTTTTTTCTGAATTAAATGCGCTGACTTCCTTCCCTCTCTTCTGACTGAGATTGATGCTTTAAATCCAGGTATTACCCTGATCCACCCTGCTCTCTGAATGAAACCCATATGTTGCAGCGGGGTCAGCGAAAGGTCACGCATTAACCAGGTTCAGCTGTGTGGATTATTCTGATCTTAGGCGCTTTATGTCGACATGTTTACTCCTTAATCTGGCGGTGACACATCATCTGGCGTTCGTTCCTCAGCTGATACTGAGTTGTAGCGGAGTGTGTATGCGTGTGTGTGTGTGTGTGTGGACAGGAGTAAGCTATGCAACTCTAAATAAAGCTTTGTGTTTAAAGATTTCAGATGGGATCAGTCTTAGAGGTCAAGTAGATTCTGTTTGTGTGAATTAGGTCAATAATCAATAAATCACTTAACGGCATTTTAAGTTAAAACGAGCTCAGTAATTACCATTTGCATGAATGTTTCTTCCAAAGACTGGATGACAAAAGTTTCAGTCTGGTGCTTTAGTCTCAACTAAACCTTTTGTTTTTTAAGGGCGGTTTTTGGATATGCTTGGATATTTAAAATTTCTTTCAGTTCCAGTGTTAAATGTTCCTTAGAATTTAAAGTTTATTGACTTTGAAAATGTGTCATTTTATTATTAAATCAATACCCCAGGGTTTCCCCCAGAAAACTTGCTCAGCCTGGTGGCCCGTCAGGCTTATAATACACTAGGGGAAGCCCTGTATCATTATATTATTTGAAAATGATCTCAGAACATCAGTGTTATTGTTTATTTCAATAACTTCTGGGACAAGTTAGCTGTAGTATATTTTTTGTTTTTACATGATCAATAAACAAAACAAAATTTTATGCTGGTTCTGATAAATATCAGAATGTTGTTTGTTTTAATGAAACAAAGTATTCTGATGAAAATGCTTTCGTGTGTTTGCCATATTTGAGAAGAACAAAAAGGAAAATGCCTCAATTCTTCTTCATGTAGATTATCTGAGCAGCAAGATCAGGAAGTGGGTCAGTCAGTCTTTAGAAAGTTTTTGGCTTATTTAGCAGAGGTTATCGCTGGTTCCCCTGTGCTTTTATTTACTCTAAAACAAAGTTGCAAGTGAAAAATGTGGTGAGCAAAAGTTTCCGTTTTATGATTTTAATTTGTATCAGTTTTGAAAGCTCAGGCCTTTAACAAAGAAATAAAAAAACGGTGTGTCTGAATCAATCTACCAGGACCCGTGAAAGGACTTTATTTGGCTCACAAATGGCCCCCGGGCCACACTTTGGACACCCTTGAGCTAACATTTTTACAGCTGATTTTGAACTTTTTAAAATTAAATTTCCCACCTTTAATCAAATTTCTGGAGCATGTAAATAATAAAATTATGGTGAAAATATTTTCTGAACCGATCTGTTTCTGTCGTAGCCTGGCCTCTGCATGGCGACAACAGACTGACGGCAACCGGAGAGAGCAGCCAATCAGCTGAGGCCCGCCCCTTAGCAACATGGCGTCCCGTCAGAGGAACTCGGTCCGGATCCTGTCGAGCCGGGAGCGGGGATCCCAGACGTTCGGCTCGCAGCGGCTCTTGCAGCTGCTGGTGGAGGAGAAGGTCCGCTGGATGAAATGGCAGAGTCAGGTGGGTTAAAAAAGTTCAAGTCCCAACAGCTGAATTAAATGAAACTGGACATCCTCAGCACATAAATGCTGCAATCAAGTGCAGCCTTCCACCAAATGCCTAGTGTTCTCCTGGTCATCCATTATGAATGGCAATAAACATAGAATTACATTAATGGCTTAAGAAAGTAATCTGGGTCAAATATTGCAACCAAGAAAATAAAAAAAACACTTATTTTATTTGATCACACAGTGTAGCAAAAATGTATATTATTTTTAACATGTCACCGTTTAAATTTCATTTTATTTCCAAACTTACTGTTTTTATTAACTTTTTTTTTAAAAAGTACAATTTTTTGTATTTACTGTCAGATTTTATTTAAATTTTTTATTTTTATTTTTTTGCATATTCTGTATTTATCTACCCTCCTATTATCTTTCACGTTTTCACAAAAAATCAGAAGGAAAAAGAGAAAATGATGAAAACAAAACAATTAATCTTCAAATAAATGGAAAAAGAGGAGAAAATAAATCAATGTATAATTAAAAAGTGACCAAAAATAAAGTACAAAATAAATACAGATAATTAAATGTGACAGTAGATTAAAAAAATAACATTTCTAAAATAAAAAATGGAAAGTTAAATAATATCAATCATTTTAAATTAGTACTGTTGAAAATGATAAACACTGACTTAATAAGTCAGGAAAGTTTTTATTTTTTGGAATCAAAATGGGTACTTTCATTATTTTATCAAGTATTTATTTATTTTTATGTTTATTGACCAATTAAGTCAGGATCAGTCCTCCATAGCCACCTGAAAAGGACTCATATTTTTCAGCTATCTTGTTTTTTGTTATTATTAATTTAAAGTGTTTGAAATAACGGACGTTTTAGGATTATTCATTTATTCCGGATTGAGTTTAAATGTTTTTGTTTGTGTCTCTTGTAGAAAGTGGAGCTTCCAGACAGCCCTCGATCAACGTTCCTGCTGGCCTTCAGCCCGGACAGGTCGCGCACGCACACACACACACACACACACACACACACACACACACACACACACACACACACACACACACACCACACACACACACACCACACACACACACACACACACACACCCTTCAAAAGATGTTGTATGCACTCCTAGAAATGCTTTTAACATTATTAGACCAAAGCAAACTCTTGGATTTTAGATTAAAAAATTAAGCCTTTAAGCTTTGATCAGCTTTTTATTTTTACATTAGCATCCTTTATCAATTAGATTTAATCTGTTAGAAATAAAACCTCTTAACTTCTCCCTCCGTGGTCAAGAAGGGCAGCGACACAGAACAAGTGAGGTGAGTCGAAGAGCTGTCGCCATGATGCGAGGCCGGGAACCCAACCGGAAGATTTGACCCTCCAAAACGCTGCGTCACACTAAGGCTTTAAATAAAAACGTTTAGTTTTAGCTCAGGCCTTTTGGAAGTGAGCTTCTGTTCAGTTTAGGGCAGGGCGATATTGTTTGAATAAAATCTGAGATCACTCTGAGTTCCAGAATAATGAATAAAGTCTTTATGTTTTCCGTTATTCCCCTCATGTCCATTTGAACGTTAAAACCAACTGGAATCATTAATGATTAAAACTGCCTCGTTTGTCCCTGCAGGTCTTTAATGGCCTCCACACACGTCAACCACAACATCTACATAACGGAGGTGAAGACTGGAAAGTGCCTCCATTCCTTAGTGGGCCACCGAAGAACCCCCTGGTGTGTGACCTTTCACCCCACCATTCCTGGCTTGGTGGCCTCCGGGTGCCTTGATGGGGAAGTCCGCATTTGGGACTTGCATGTGAGTGCAGAATAAATTTGGACTGTTTCAGGAAATCTCCTCATCTTTGTCCAGTAAGAAGTTAAACTAAGAAGACATTCAGTACGACTAGAAGGAATCCTGAACCAAACAAAGTAAAACTTTAAAAATGTGATAAATGTTGCAGTTTGAGATTTGGGTCAGATTTGGTTTGGATTATCTAAGTTTTGCTTTTTGCTTGCAAATATTATAACAAGAAACAGAATTATTTCATTTTGGGCTGAAACGATTAATCTGTTTCATTGATTATTGAAATTTACAAATTCATGATTATTAAGTGGAACATGTATGTCAAAAATGTCAAAAACAGCACATTCGGAGCAGTAATAAAGCCAAAACTGTGCAAAAATATATACATTTTGTATTTAAGAACTGTTGTCTATAAGTAAGTTTTACCCAGAACTTTTCTTGGAACAGTTTTAGCTTCACCGCTGCAAATTCTGTTTAAAAAAATTCCCTGCTGAGCGCTTTTTGTTATCCAATTATCATCAAATTATTAATCATTCAATCCAAAAAATAATAATCAGATTAGGTCTGCAGTGTATTGATGTTCAGCCAAGTAGAAATGACAGAACTTTTTACATGTTGATGTTAAAAGTGTTTTTGCTTCAAGCGTACACAAAAGAAATGCAGTGTTATTGCATTTTAGGCAATAAAATGTTTATTTAAAAAAGAAGTTGAAATATTTGTTCATTTGCATCTTTTAATGTGTTTTGATTGTTTATTCTATGTTGCATGACTTTGTGTTTTTGTGTTTGTTACGATGTAAAGCACTTTGAAATGCCTTGCTGCTGAAATGTGCTATACAAATAAAATTTGATTGATTGATTTATAAAATTGCATAAAAAGGCTGCAGAGGCTAGATGAAAAAATATACCAAAGGCACCATTTCTTTTATCTTTTATCAATTTTTAAAATAATCTTTAGTTTAATCTTCTCATTATCCAACAAAAGTCTTAATTCATAAAGTTAAATTTAAAAATTCATAACATTGTCCTTACATTGAAAAACAATAGAAAATCTGAACTTCTCATTTCGCATCTTTAACATAAAACCTGTCATAAAAAACAAGAATCAGACATTTTTGCAATCAGAAATGTCTGAATTGTGACTGATTGAAAACGGGAATAAAAGCATTAAAAATATACCAGTACAAGTAGTTTATTCCCATTACGTTGTTGGGCTGAACTGGGTGATTTGCTTTCAGGGCGGCAGTGAGAGCTGGTTTACGGAGAGCAACGTGGCCATCGCCTCTCTGGCCTTCCACCCGACCGCCCAGCTCCTCCTGATCGCCACCAACAACGAGCTTCACTTCTGGGACTGGAGCCGCCCGGAGCCGTTCGCCGTGGTCAAGACGGGCAGCGACACGGAACGAGTGAGGTGGGTCGCCACGATGCGACCCACCTTCCGGGAACCCAACTGGAAGATTTGACCCTTCAAAACGCTGCATCACTCAAAGGCTTTAATAAAAACATGTTTAGTTTTGGTTCAGGCCTTTTGGAAGTGAACTTCTGTTCAGTTTAGTTGAGCGTGATATTGCCCAAAAATTAAATCACCTCATACTCTTTTAAATATCTTGAAAAGAGACGATATTCCACATTTTCTGAAGGATTTTTTATAATGCATTTTTATTTTTAATACACACACGATATGTTTAATGTGTAAAAGAAAATATAAAATTGATAAACAGAAATGTGAACTAATTTGGCTAAAAAAACCAAACCTGAAATAAAAATACATAAATTAAACTGTTGTGGTTCAACAGAACATTAGTTTTAAATGTTCTGTTGCTGATGACAAATTCATAAAACCCTACTTTAAACAAAACAACAAACTATCCCTTTAAGGAAAAGTGTAAAAAATAGAAGTCCTGTTCTTGTCTGTTCCAGGCTGGTGAGATTTGATCCTCTGGGTCACAACCTGCTCACCGCAATTGTGAATCCGTCCAATCAGCAGGTGAGTTGTGCAAAGATTTCCAAATCCTCCCAACTTCCTGCACATCTTGTCGTGTCCTGTGGCATATTGCAGTTTCACTGAAAGATGTTGACTTTTATACTTTTTGCTGTTTGTTTCTGACCCTTTTGATCAAATTGGCAAGAAGGCTTTCATTCACTGCGCTCTCTCTTAATTGAACTCATTACAAGAAACCTATAGACTGACTGAACTCGCCTTTAGTAACTTTAAATATAAACTAAAATGTCTTGAGGCAGATTGTTGTTTTTCCATTTCATTTCATTTTCTTTTAACCTCATTTCCAAAAACAGGTTTAACATCTCAATGGATATTTTTATCCTGGTAAAATAAAAATTAGTTCTTAACATTTTGTAAGATGGGAAAAATATCGCGCTATAAGAGAAATAATCTTGCAGGTGAACTACCACTTTGTCATTATTGGCTTAAAACAAGCTCATTCCTTGCTGGAAAAGTTACTAGTAAGTTAGATGTTTATTGTCTCAAGTGCACTAAGATATTTCCATTACCAAGTCCAGAAATAATTGGTAAGATTTAGTGTTTTGAAGTGAACTTTTAAATTGGTGTTGATTAGTGTTTTTATTTTGAAGAAAATCTTCATGTTGGTCATTTCCTCGTTTGATGTGTTTCTTCTGTCCCAGAATGAGGAAGACTCTGAGGTCCCGATGGACAGCGTGGAGATGCCTCATTTCCGCCAGCGCTCCTTCCTGCCTTCCCAGCCGGTTCGCCGGACGCCAATCCTCCACAACTTCCTGCACATCTTGTCGTCTACTCGCTCCCCGGGACCCAACGTCGGAGCCGAGCAGCAGCCTCCGCCGCCGCCGCCGCCGCGGCCTGTAAGCGACGGCAACAGCGGAGTCAGCGAATCACCCGGCGGTCCCAGCGGCCCTTCGCTCCCTGGCTGCACCCAGCACCTGGGCATGGTGTGCGTCTGCACCCGCTGCTCCGTCAGCCGGAAGCGCTGCCTGCCCACCGGCGCCTCCACATCGACACCGTCGGTTTCCACGGAGACACCAACGCTCTCCACGGCCTCCACCTTCTCTTCGGCCCGCACGGAGCCGCGGCAGCCCTCGGAGCGGCCCTCCGCCTTCACTTCCGTCTATTACAGCGCCGGCGCCTCCCTGAACCCCATCATGCCGAACATCATGGAGCCGCTAGGCGCGGCACGGCCCGGCCCGGATTGGACCCGCAGCCTGCTGAACATGCGGGACAGCGCGGCAGGCCCCGCCATGCTTCCTCCCAGGACCTCCTCCTCTTCCTCCGTCAGCCTGCTGTCGGTGCTCCGCCAGCAGGATGGCTCGTCCCAGTCGCCGCTTTACACCTCTGCCTCCGAGGGGCGGGGCTTTGCCCAGCAGGGGGAGTCGGGGAGCCGGGACGGCGCCGGTACGAGCAGCGGCCACCACCCGTTCTGGGACGGCGGCCGTGGCTCCTCGGCCTCCTTCCGGAACGTTCTGCAGTGCAACCTGAGCCGCTACTTCCTGGAGATCGACCGCATCGACATCGACCCGTCGCTGGGCGGCAGCATCGCCGATGGCAACCAGGAGCCGAACCAAGAGCTGCTGAACAACAACATGGACCCGGACAGGCCGGGCCAGTCCTCCTCTTCCTCACCAACCATCATCCACTACCAGCCGCCAGCGCCACCGCCCGCCGCTCACAGCCTGGAGAACAATGTGCCACCGCCACCGCCGACCTCCAGGGGGCACCACCTGAACCGCTGCCGGGCCTGCCACAACCTGCTCACCTTCAACCAGGACTCCCAGCGCTGGGAGCGCACGCACCAGACCTCCTCCACCACCTCCTCCTCTTCCTCACTGGATCCTCCCTCCTCTTCCTCCTCCTTCACCTCGCCTGCCGCCGCCTGGCAGCCGGAGGAGAGCAGGAGGACGCTGGAGACCCAGGAGAGGGAGAGGAGGGCGGCGCCAGAGACCAGCGAGCAGCCGCCTCTTCCTCCAGGAGGAGGAGGAGCGGTGGCGTTCCCGCTGGCGCCGCCGCCCAGCCAGGCCGCCGAGCAGACAGTGGGCCTGGTCTACAACCAGGACACGGCGCAATGGGAGAGGGTGTACCGGCAGGCCACCGCCAGCCGGGCCATTGAGCCGCCAGAGGCCTTAAGCCAAGAAATGCCTGTTGACCCGCCGGACGAGGATTCCCTGAGGAGGTACGGCGCCACAGTCGGCTCCAATCCGGGATCAAAGTTATCGATACTGATTAAAGGGGCAGTATCATGTAAAATTATCCTTTTTGAGCTTTACATCATGTTATGGTGTTATTTCCTCAAATCATATCTGGAATGTTGCTTCGATCCTTTAATCTCCATGGCAACCATTCAGCTGTGCAAAACACCTGGGTGGATCTAGCCCCACCTTTGAGGTGCAGCTCCTCCTCAGAACTGCAGTTTCTGAGCTTTCATAATGTTCTCGATTAAAAAACAAAAGCAGGTAGTTATGGGGTGCTGATTGTAAACAAACATTAATAGCAATTATTTGTTCAGCCCAAGAGGGGAAAAAAACATATGTGGACTTATCTTTCATAGATTATAAGTAATATCATAAGTAAATTTGATCTAACTTGATTTAATTAAAATGTAAGTCATATTATAAAAATAAAGTATCATTTATTCATGTATAAATGGCAGTTTCAAAGTAAAATTGTATTTTAGATGCAAACAAAATGTCTATAGTAGATGCGGGTGCAGTAGCTGTAGATGGTCTCTAACCTAATATTAGAAAAAATGAATATAAAAATATTATCGGCCCGTTTAGTGTCATTATGTTGTGGAAATTTAACACAATTATTCCATAAAACTGCTTCAAAACGGCTAAAAACGTCATTTCTTATCATATCTATATTTGGTTTTTAGTGAAGTCATTCAGAGCCATTTTTAAAGGTCCAAAGATCCACTTGATTTAGTGTTTGTGGAAGGCCAGAAAAAGTCCTAAATCCATCCAATTTTTCTATTTTAACACTGAAGTTCCTCCACGCTGCAGAAATCCCGTTCTAACAACGGTCTGTTCCCGACAGGCGGCTGCTGGAGTCATCCCTGCTATCGTTGTCTCGATACGACATGTCCGGGTCCAGAGACCATCCCATCTACCCAGACCCGGCCAGGTACCACACAGCTCTCACCTGCCAGACTTTTGTTCTCCAGCGGGATAGAGCTGTTTATCAACAGGACTCTATCCAGATAAACAAAAACAAAACTGAAGTTATTATCTTTGGACCTAAAGAGGAACAATGTACAGTCAGACACAGCTTTAGTTCTTACAGCTGGAGACAAGAAATCAGACCCAAAATCTGAGTTTGAGCCTTCAGAGATGCATAAAGACGGTTAAAAATTCAGCCTTTTATCACCTGAAGAACATTTCCAGGATTAAAGGACTAATAGAGAAACTCTTCACAGGTCTGCCTACAAAATCAATCAGATCCAGAACGCTGCTGCTGGAGTTCTGACTAAACCCAGAACGTTAGAGAGCATCACCCAGTTCTAAAGTCCTTCCACTGGCTCCCTGTACCTCAGAGAATAGACTTTAAAATACTGCTGTTAGTTTATAAATCACTGAATGGCTTAGCACCAAAACACATTAAAGATCTGCTGTTGTCATAGCAACCTTCCAGAACCTCTCAGGTCTTCTGGTTCTGTTCTGCATCCCCACAACCAAACATGGAGAAGCAGCATTCAGCTTCTATACGCCACATATCTGGAACAAACTTCCAGATTTGTTTCTGTTCTGCAGAAAACTGCAGAACAGCCGAAACACCGAGTTCCTTTAAACAAGACTAAAAATTAGGGATGTAGACTTGCATGTGAAACTGATCTTCTCTGCCTCATCAAAGGTCTAAAAATCAGCCACTGTCCCCTTCTGCCCTGCAGTCTGACTGCCTGACTGACTGACCGGGCCCACCAGGTCATGCCTCCATGTTTACAGTTAACAATAGTGACCCCACTGTTACCAATTCAACAACTTTCTTTCTATATTTAGCAACTTTTCAGACTAAAAACATTATCAGCAGGTCAAAATTTTTGAAGATGGGCGATCGGCCAGAAAACTTCAATCGGTTCACCCCAACTAAAAACCCACCTGTTTAGCTTTGCCTTCGATTAGTAGTAACTGGAACATTGGTTAACTTGTATAACGTGTGCTCCTGAAAATGTTCTATTTAAATAAACTTGGCTGTGATTGGCTTCAGAGGAACCAGTCTGTGACCTGAAGCGCTTTGTTTGTTCTGCAGGCTTTCTCCTGCAGCCTACTACGCTCAGAGGATGATCCAGTATCTGTCCAGGAGGGACAGCATCCGCCAGCGCTCCCTTCGGTACCAGCAGAACCACCGCATGCGGACCATGTCCACGTCCTCCGACAGCCCCACCCCCAACCCGTCCAGCGCCATGGACAACAGTGATGTCGACTTCGAGGAGCTGGAGTTAGTGCTTACTTTGCCTTTAACTTTGCCGCAGAGTCACGATTCCTTTAGGCAGGATAAGAATCTGGAATTTAATCAGCAGCTGTAAAATTATGGTGCAGTTTTATGTTTTATTAGGCCTACAAATAACAAAAAACTATTGTTTTATTTAAACATATTTGCATATTTGAATCAGAAATCTGCAGACAGAGGTAAATTAAATTAAACTTTGGTAAGAGTAGCTATACTTCAACATAAACCAGGGCTGAAACGATTCCTCGAGTGATTCGAGTACCTCAATTATTAAAATTCCTCGAGGAAAATTTATCTGACTCAAAGCTTCGTTAAGTTATATTTTATTATTTAGCGCACCGTGTTCCGGCTCTCTCACTTCCGCCTGAGTTGTTGACAAAGCTAACAGCTTACCGTCCAGTTTTCGGCCTGGGAGGATTTTATTGATCGATGATGATGTCTGGGTCTTTGTCGTTTTCGGGGGACCAATAAGCATCCTTAAAATAAAAGAAATACTTCATAATAAAATTAGTTGAATAAAAGTAAAAAGTACAGTGAGGTAAAAATACCTCTACTAGTAACTTTTTTTTTTTCAAAAACAAAACTTTGCTTAAATCTAATTGAGTAAATGTCACTAGTTAATAACGTAATGGGACTACAGTTGTAGTTTTTAGATGAAACAACTGAAAAATCCTGTCCTGGTAGAACTGCAACTGACACGAAACCAAGATTTTATTTATGTGTCATGTTTCTAGAACATAATGAGTGGTACCCTCAGTGATGGATAACGATTATTTTAGTAACAGATTATTTTAATAAAAGCAGATAAATCCAGAGTTTTTATTTAACTATTTCAGTTTATGTTACTCAGTGCATTAAAATGCAAAAAATAATTATTTTTGTCCTGTTTTTAAGTTAGAAAATAAACATTTTATTTTCTGGAATTCAACAACACAGTATTTCTTTAGTGTACGCTTAATTATTTGCAGATAAAAAATACTTCTAACATAAACATGTATAAAGTTTCTTCCTTTCTGCTCGACCTATGATCAGTACAGTGTTGAACTGATTTGTTGAAGCACTTTAGTAATTAAGTAGATAAAAAAGGTGCTTAATTGCAGATGTATTTATTTTTACTAAATTTGTACCAGGTGAAACTAAAACCTCTGGGTAGAACACATTTACAGATAAATACAAAATATATAGGTTTTCTGTACAGTTTTGGGTTAATTATTATTAATATGTTGTTTTTCAGCAAATGAAAATGTCTGAGTCCTTCAGAAACAGTTTAAGGAACAAATACGAACCTTTCCTGTTTTCCTGCAGTGATAACGGAGACAGAGCGAGACACAGGACACCACGGAATGCCAGGATGTCTGCTCCGTCGCTGGGGCGATTTGTCCCGCGGTGAGTCCGTTACATGATTAATTCCCGGTTACATTTGGTTTCTACCAAATGCTGAAATAATCTGGTTTGGTCCTGCAGCCGCTTCCTCCTGCCGGAGTACCTGCCGTACGCCGGGATCTTCCACGAACGAGGACAGCCGGGTCTGGCTACACACTCGTCTGTCAACAGAGTTCTTGCTGGTGAGGGAGACTATAATCTGTTTAAAAGTTTGATGAGTGACGCATTTGAACTGCACCAGAAACCGCTTTAACCAAACCGAGACCTGGTTTCTAGATAGACCAGAGTTTGATTCACACCTCAACAAACGAACCACACTTTCTAGATAAACAAATTAGATTGATTAAAGTGGACCAAGCAGAGCTGGTGTGAATGCACCCTTGATCTGTTTTCTACTCCATTTTTAGGAGCCTCTATTGGTGAAGGTCAGTCTGCCGTCGCCAGCAACATCGCCAACACGACGTACCGCCTGCAGTGGTGGGACTTCACCAAGTTTGACCTCCCAGAGATCAGTAACGGTATAAAAACTCCTCCATTCCTCCCTCATTCCCCTCATTTCTTCTGATCTCTTGATGTTTTTAAAACTTGTTAGGCGTCTAGTACCGGGGAAGATGTTAACTTTTTTTCTCACACTCTTTACTGCACCTCATATTTGGTATCCATGGAAACGTTAGACTCTTGGCTAGAAGTTGATAAAAAGTATTGAAGTTTATGTCTAAGGGCTGCAGAACAGATGTCAGTTATGAGAACCCTTCATCAAAAAGACACTGTAGGGAACTCTGCTAGTGCCAAAAAATATTTTGGTGTTTTTTTTTTTAATTTAATTTGTTTATTGTATTCATTTGCAGTTTAACATGTCACATGTCAACGCATTTAAAAAAAATTCATGAAACTTGATCAAAAACTGCAGGTCTGTGTCTGGTGAATTTCTGGTTAAAACATGTTTGTTTTTCATTCAGTGGGTAGAAAATCCAGAAATTTTACTAAAGTAAGGTCAGAGATGCTTCATAATAAAATTACTCAAGTAAAAATAAAAAGTGAAGTGTAGTAAAAATATTCCAAAAAGTAAATTTTTTTAGCTTTTTCTTTTTCTTTTTTTGTTTCAAAAAAGTTACTCAAATGTAATTGAGTAAATGTGATTAGTTACTACCCAGCTCTGAGTTTGAGTTAATAAATGTTTGTGTTTCTTGTTTACAGCCTCGGTCAACGTTCTGGTGCCAAACTGTAAAATCTACAACGACGCCAGCTGCGACATCTCCGCAGACGGTCAGCTGCTGGCGGTCTTCATTCCCAGCAGTCAGCGGGGTTTTCCTGACGAGGGCATCTTGGCCATCTACTCTCTAGCGCCGCACAACCTGGGAGAAATGCTCTACACCAAGAGATTTGGTACGCCGCCACCGACCGCCGCTTCCTCTTTCCTGACTCCGCCCCCTGTTAAAGCTGTTGTTCCCCCCTCAGGTCCCAATGCCATCTCCGTCAGCCTGTCTCCCATGGGATGCTATGTCATGGTGGGCCTGGCGTCCCGCAGAATCTTGCTGCATCCCTCCACCGACCACATGGTGGCGCAGGTGTTCCGCCTGCAGCAGCCGCACGGTGGAGAGACATCCATGAGGGTGAGAAGAAGAAGAAACGAGGGCGGAGGAATGTTTTTCTGTATTTCCCAATACAGAAAAACTTAAAATGAGTTAAAATGTTTTTTTATAAACACAGTCATAAATGTACTGAATTACACATTTATTTGAAAACTCTGCACCACTACAGCTCACCTAAACACACCAAACTGGTCACATCCAATCCTGGTAACTGGTAATCACTTTCATATTCTCTCCCTGACACTCATACAACTCAGAAAAGAGTTTACTCATTAAAAAAAAAAAAAAAAAAAAGGTTTTGGAAAATATTTTCTGTCATGTCTTTTTTTTTAAAAAGAAAACAAGCATAAATAAAAAAATATCAGACCTCCTTTTTTTGTTTAAATCACTGGGATATCAAGTTTTATACCCAGATTTCCTGAAGTTCAGGATGTTTGTGGTTCTCTGCCTCCCAGATGGTCTTTAACGTGGTTTATCCCATGGCTCCGGACCAGAGACGCCACGTCAGCATCAACTCGGCCCGCTGGCTGCCGGACCCGGCCATGGGTCTGGCCTACGGCACCAACAAGGGAGACCTCGTGATCTGCCGGCCCGTGTGAGTCCAACACCTCCAACTCTGCCTGAATGTCACAAATCTGAACCAGAAAACACAAAAAAAGTTGGACGTTCACCTCATAAAGCAGGTGAAGAATGGTACGTCCTGTCAGGAGCTAATTCTGACCAATCAGAACCGAGGAAGGGCATCACTTCCTGTTCCATGGAGAGAGGAGGAGATCGGATTTTTGTTTAGTATCCTCAGGTTTGTCTGTAAAATCAGTCATAGCTGAAGGACTTTTAATTTGTTCCAGGTTCTGGATATTTCTGAACCACTTTGGGATTAAATTTAACCCAGATTTTGAAAAGTGTTGGGGAATAAAAAGTAGAGTCAAAATATAAAGGAGCATTCCAGGTTTTATTCTTTATCCGCTGTCTAAATGTTGTAGCAGTCCCTCTTTTCATTAGTATCCTTTGCTTTCTTTCCTGTCTTCATTTCTTTTAATCTGTCCTTCATTTCTCTCTCCATTCCCGTCTGTGATAATCTCTCCTCCTTCCTTGTTTTCTTGTTTTTATATGTTCCTCTGTTCTATCATTCCTGACATTATTCCATATTTTTTCCTGTTACCTTCTTTCCTCTTCTCTCTCATTCTTTTTTTTATTTTACTTTTGTTTTCCCATTTTTGTTTTTTTCATTTTTTTCTTTCCTTTTATCCCTCTTCCTTTCTGTTTTTCTCCTTTTCCTTTTGGCTGTTTCCAGTTTTATTGATTTTCTTTTCCCCCTCTTTATTTCTTTTTTCTTTTTTTCTCTCCGTCTCTCTCGCTTCCCCCGTCCCGTCCCTCCAGATCTTCACTTTCATTTATCAGACTGTTTCTTGTCTCTCTGCTCATCATTCGCTCTGACCTCCATCATCCTGATGGAAACCTAAGCATCATGTGACCCCGCCTCCTTCTCTCCTCCATGTAACCTCGTTATCCTAATGAACGCCCTCACAGGAAGAACTCTGAGTGGAAAAGCCCATTTGGATCCGCTAACGAGGCTGTGAACCGAGTGATTCCTTCCTCCAGGCTGCAGACTTCCTGGCTGGACGCGCATTAACCCGGGACGCCTTTCCGTCCGTTTGTGTTCAGGTTCTACAGAAGCGACGGTGAGAGTCCCGCCGAGCCCAGCAGCGAACCGCTGTTCTCCGTCAACAACAGCGGAACCGGCCGGACCCGAGGTTCTGACAGACCAGGGTGAGAGCTTCAGAGGCTGAGTCATTCTGGATGTTTTATGTGGAAACGGGCAGAACACACACACACACACACAAAATTTAAAAGTCTAGCTCCGCCCCTGTGTGGAAACAAATACAAAAATTATTTTATTTTCACAAAATGATCTGATTATTCAGTCCCTCTAGGAAGCTACAACCGCAGTTGACGCAAATTCTCTCATAATTTGCAGAATTTGTGTAGACTTGCATTTTTTTTCTTATTTTTATCTTTGATTCCCAAAGAAGCAAATTTTACAAAACAGTCATAAAATTAAACTCTTGATGGGAAAAGACAATTAGACGTTTGTATTATGATAAACAAAACAACTGATACTTTCACAGCGATTTTAATAAACAAATGCAAAAGAAAAGAAGAAAAATTAAAAATAAATGGTAAGAAATGTAAAGAAATAAACCAGAATACATAGTATTCAATAATGATGGGTGTAGACTTGTCACAATAATCAATAAATCAATTAATATTATGATAAATAAATAAAATTATTTTAATTTGCAGGATTTTTTGTTTTGTTCTTTACTTTTCTACAAAAAACTGGATGATAAAAGTTCTGAAAAAAGGGCCAAAACACCAGACTGAAGACTTTTTCCCATCCAGATTTTGGCAGAGAAAAGAGAAGAACAATAAATTATGCAAATGTAAATTACTGAACTCGTTTTTACTTTTCATGCGATTAATTGATTTGTTGCTTATTGTGACCTAACTGTGACTTCATTCTGGTCACTTGATTATTTTTTTTCTCTGCGTTGCTGTAACACTCAGTGGTCAACAATAACGTAAAGTTTGTGGATTAATGAGACAATAAAGTATATATTGATATGAAATAATCTGACGTGTGACGAGTTTATGGAACAGATTCAGATTGATGTTTAAAAGCAGCTCTGAGTGAATCATCCGTTTGTTTTTTCCTCAGACCAAACCGCTCCGGCTGGAGGCTCGACAGAGACATGGGACTGATGAACGCCATCGGTCTGCAGCCCAGAAACCCCGCCCCCTCAGTGACATCACAGGGAACGCAGACGCCGATCGTCCAGCTGCAGAACGCCGAGACGCAGACGGAGAGAGAGCTGTCGGAGCCCGGCGCGTCGCAGCAGCCCCCCAGTACGAACCCACTCTTTCTCTTTACCCTGTTAAAACATCCCAACACTTCTGCCTTCATCTCTAGTTTTCAGATTAGTTGGTGTTAAATTGTCCAGATGAACCGATTCTGTCATAATAATCAGTAAAAATCAATTGCATAATAAACTAAAGCTCAATTTTCATTTGCATGATTATCGTTTTTCTATCTTTCTGCCAAAAACTGGAAGTTAAAAGTCTTCAGTCTGGTGCTTTAGTCTCAACTAAACCCTTTTTGAAGGACAATTTTGTTTCATAATTAATTTCATTTGTTGTTTCTGTTATTTTATTTATTTTGGATATTTAAAATGTCTTCCAGTTTTAAATGCTCATCATAATATAAAGTTAATTCGTTTTGAGAATGTGTTCTTGTGTTATTATGCCGTTACTATTTCTTGAAAATGATCTCAAAACAACAGTATTTTATCTCAATAATTTCTGGGACAGTTTATCGTCCAGCAGGATGGCCGGTCCGTTCTCCATATCTCTCAGAACCGGCATTTGGTTCTGTTTGGATTTAGTAGAAATGCTCCTGATGGAGTTTTTGTCTCTCCTCAGGCGCTGAAGCTCCATCTACGAGTCGAGCCGCTCAGGTGCCTCCAGAGACGCCCGAGAGCAGCGCCGTCCAAGATGGAGTCCGGACTGAAGCGTCCGCCGAGTCGGGCGGTCCGGCAGCTGGTAACTGACTCACCGTCTGGACTTACTGTCTCCTTCTCTGGAGGATTGTTTTCATAAAACCACATTGAATTTAAGTCGTGTTGTCAGGTGTCCACATCTTTGATACATTTTAAATTAATTTTAAAAAATGTAAGTTAGACCTAAATATGTTAATCAAGGACCTAAATTTGGCTGCAGCGCCGCAATTTACTCCAGGATAGTTTTTTTTTTTTTTCTCCAAGGATTTTTCTGTCAGGCAAAAGTTTGGATGAAGCGCAGAAATTTTCATTTTGTCCTGCGACTTTGTTTTCCTTTTATTAATATATATTTATATTTAAATACATATATAATTTTAAGAATTATATAACATTAAAATATATGTATTTATATAAAATTAAATATATACACTGCAGTGAAACCTGCAGGAACTCTTTGTTGTGTGAAGAAACGCAGCGAACTCTGATCACATCTGCTGATGATCCAGCGGTCGTGATGGAGGGATGAATCGAGTCGTTTCTCTTTCAGGTCCGGCCGAGTCCGCCGAGTTTGGTTCCGGAGAGGACGCCCTGGCTCGGATCCGGCGGCTGATCGCGGAGGGCGGCATGACGGCGGTGGTGCAGCGGGAGCAGAGCACCACCATGGCGTCCATGGGCGGCTTCGGCAACAACATCATCGTCAGCCACCGCATCCACCGGGGCTCCCAGACGGGCCCCGGGGCCTCCAGGGCCCCCGCCGACCCACCCCTCCTCATCCCCCAGCCCTTCCAGCTCCGCCCCCTGCCGGCCGCCGACCGCCTCTCCCCCATGTGGGGCCCCCAGGTGCTCCGGGGCCCCGCGCCATCGGGGCTCTCCGTGGCCGTGGACATGGACGACGTCTTCGATGGCGGACGGAACGACGATGACGACTCGCTGCCCGGACCTTCCTCATCTTCCCTGCTGCTGTCCCCTCCTACTTCTTCCTCCCCCTCCTCTCACGGGCCGTTGCCCGGCAACGGAGGCAGGCCCAACAGTTACCCTGGTGACCCGTACAGCAGGTAGTGCTCTGATTGGCCAAGAGGAGTAGAGTCCGGCGTGCTGCTCAAAGCCTTAACTCTCACAGAAACAGGTGCTGCTTTGACACTGAAGGCCCCTTCCTCACCCTGCCTCACTCCTCTTCCTCACCCGCCACTAGTTTCCCTCCGCACTTTTCAACCCAGGCTGAAGCTGAGCTGAACTGCGATCATTCCTCCCCGACTTCTCCGCTTCGAAGTGCCATCTCTGAGAGGGTGATGATGATGAGGAGGAGGAAGAGGCAGCCGCTCACCTTCCTCACAGATTGTCCGCCGCGCTCGGCGCCGTGTGATGTAGAGGCTTAAAGCAGAGACTGAAGTGTCCAGCGCCGAGCTTTTGTTGTGTAAGACTCTTTGGATTTTGGTTTGGGGGAGGACAGAGGGAGTGGGGAGGTGGACGGGGTCAAAGGTTATAGGTGGACAGTCCTGACTGCAGACTGATTGGACAGATGAGACTGAATCTGCTGCGGATCATGAAAAAAAAACACTTTTGTTTTCTTTTTTAAAAGAAGGAGAGCGACTGTTTTCCAGCCGATGGGGGAAACCACAGGACTGTTCAAGCCCCGCCCCCCATCCTTCTTAAAACCCAGTTGCACTACGGTGTGTTTTGGTGCTACATGAGCCTGAACAGAAGTGTGTGTGCGCGTGTGTGTGTGATTTTAATGAATGACTTCTGATTTCATCCATCATGTCTGTTTGTTCACGGTTCTGTTCCAGAATCCGGTCCGTCATCCAGACCTCCAGGAGTTCTGGAAAACTTTGGATGAACGAAACAGAGTCAAAATCTACGGCGGGATATCAAAGCCAGGCTAATAAAAACACTTAAGATAAAATTACAAGAATAAAATTGTAACATTATGAGAATAAAGCTGCAGTGTAATAACTTTATTCTCGTAGGACCAGAACTGAGTGAAAGAGAAACAAGTCCTTACGCGAAAAGTCGGAATATTGTGAGAAAAAAGTCGTAATATTAAAAAAATTAAGTCTGAATATTATAATTTACTATCCACATTACTATAGCTTATTGTAATATTATGGCTTTATTTGTCGTAGTAGAGCGACTTTAGAGAACAGTCATTATATTACAAGAGCTTATTCTCGCATTATGACTTTATTCTCATAATATTACAATTTTATTCTCGCATTATCACAACTTTATTCTAATATTACGACCTTCTCGCGTTACGACTTTATTCTTGTGATACTTTGAATTTATTCCTGTAATATTACAAACTTTTTCTCACGTTCCAGGATTAGTTACATAAATTATTTTTCTTTTTTCTTATCCTGGCCCTGATTCTACATGATAAAACTCATCCAGAGTCCTAGCAGAACTTTGTCAGGAACAGAACAGCAGACCCGGTCCAGGAAGGTCTGTATCAGGAGCGGAAATGGACCAGAACTGCTTATCGGATCCGGGTTGGAAACTCGACTTCTGTCTCCTTTTCCAAAATGACTCCTAACAAATCCTGTGTCCTGTGAATCGGGTTCTGGTTCCGGAACGGGTTTGTTTTTGAGTCAGACCGTTCAAAGGCCCAATTAGGTTTCGTTTTCCGCCCTCTGAGCGCCGGCCAATCAAATCATGGACTGACCTTGTTCCTGATCATGTGACTGATCCGGTTGTTTCTGCAAAGCAGCGTCGAGTTCTCCTCAGCATCCGGTTCCGACCCAATCAGGACTCTGCTGCAAGAAATCTCTTCACAGCAGCATCTTCCAGCAGTTCTGATGGACTCTGGACTTAAACAGGATTACACCCAGAACTTGTCCTGAATTGATCCCACGGAGCCCACTGGTGTCGTCAGTGTGTTCAAACTCTGAACCTGGACTGGTGAAGTTCTGGTTCTAATCGGATTGGAGTACCAACCGAAGCTCTTAAGCGTTTACCAGCTGATCTGGAGTCAGAGCCAACATTAGAAACTGGAGAAGTGCCCTCAAAGCATCATGGGATTCGGAGTTCTGTTCGGTAAAATTAAAGCAACTTGACGCCTCCAGGTCTTCATCTCCTCCTCCTCCTTCTCCTCTGCTGTCTATGGATCCATGTGACATTCGGTACCGATCGCCATGATAGTTACATACCTGTTACCATGGCGACAGTAGAACCTCCTGAGCTGACTTGATTGGTGAACGCTTTAGACCCAGTTTCTCTGTGACGTGTGTGTGTGTGTGTGTGTTCAGGTTGCGGAGGGATGAGTGAAAACGCTGAACGGTACTGCTGTGTCAGGATCCCACTGTGGAGTTCGGACGGCTCCGACGCGACTCTTTGACTTTTAGACGTGATGTAATTAAAGAGCTTTGAGAGTTTTTCTGTGATGTGACGAATGTTTGTGTCTTATCCACACGATTCGACACATATTTCATTCATAAAATACAAAAAAAAAATTATAAATATGCCTTTTTTTTTTTCCTCTTTCTTTTTAACGTTAAATCGGGGGGGTTCAAAGTATGGCTGCGGGCCATGTGTGGACTTCGGACTGAGCTTGTGCGGCCCCCAAACTGCAGTTCAATAATGATACAGAAGATGGAAACTTTATTTGCAACCAGGGCAAAATTATTACTGACATGGAACATTTTAAGTACAAAACAAAGTTTATATATTTTTATAAACAAGCTTTTATAAGTAGAACCATGTTTATCCAGAGACTTTTACTAAAAAAAACACTTTGCTGCACTTAACTCAGCTCTGAATTTGACTAACTATAGCTAACATTTAGAAAGGAGGTGACTTTAGCAAACATGCAAAATATTTTTCTCTTTTTTGAGCGAAGGTTAATAACCTTTTCTACAAAAAAAATACTTTTTTTTTTTTTTTTTTTAGCTATTTCCTTGACCCAGTTGTTTGACTAAACAGTTATGATTCGTGTGACGAAATGTTTGTCTTAAACAATGGAGTTCTTTCTCTATTTTGTCCCATAAATCCCTCACGACTGATAATTTATTTCTTATTATTCCAGATCAGTCCAAATTAATTTCAAATAACTGCAGTTCTTAAGTTCAGGTTCAGTCAAACTCAGTTTGACAATATTGGGTGTCTAAATAATCCCAGCTGATTGCATAGAGTGATTGACTCACTAGCAATTCTCTTCTTGATCAAGCATGTGGGGAAAGTGGAGAGGAACACTCCGCTTTTAACAGAAAGAGACTCCCATAAAAATCCAGCTGTGACTCAGGATTGAGACAAAAGTAAACGGGTGGACGTGTAGGGATGCACTGATGTGTAATATTTTGCCGTTAAGGCCAATATTTACCAATTTGTTTAAAAACTGTAAAATCAAGTAAAATGAAATCTAGGTCACACTTAAACAACGTGTGGGTCTGAGTTTAGGAATATTCCTCCCATGATAAAAACAAATTCAATCTTAATTTCTTGTAATTATTACAGAACCGTCAAATTAAATCAGACCGAACAGACGGTCCTTGGGATGTTTTGTCAGGTTGGGGAACAAAATCAGAACATTTCTTATGTTTTCCGCTGCTGTGGTTCGTTTTCACAACAATCCAAACCGTTTGAGAAACTTTCAGCAGGAAGATTCTGTAGCTGAAGGCAAGTGAAGAAGGTTTTCCTGAGGTTAAAGGGTCAAACCATCAGGGCTTGAGATGTGAGCTACCGTCACCATGGCAACACCTGTCCAATGGCTCAGACAATGGCTTGATCTTTAGTTCAGAGACGACTGTCCATGAAAGATTTTCTTAACGGAACAAAAAGAAGAATGGTTTGATTCCTGTTTGGCAGAAATCTGTTAAAGGAGACCTATTGTAGAGTCAGGGTGGATCTGTGGTCTATTCAAAACATGTTCGGTTTTGCACAAAATCATTCTTGGTGAGATTTTAGTCAGTTCTGACAACTTTGACCTCCTTTGGGGGCTCCTGTCACCCTAAATCCAAATAAGCTGCTGCTGGCCACGCTCCCCAACTCAACGTCTACACTCACACATGAAAAGGGCTGTAACTGTACATCTTTGAAAAGCAGAAGTGGAGCCTCCTATGCAACCAATAAGAAAGCAGCAAGTGGTTTCTGGATGGTAAGTCAACAAAAAACATTTGTCTGTTCCAGCAGCCATTGTACAGTGCAGTGGCAAAACCGGCTATTATCTAGCTTGAGTTGCTAAGTCACAGTATAGTGTGGCTTAGCAATTAGGAGGCTTTTGAAACAGCTTATTTTCCAAAAACATTTAAGTTATTGCCCAAAAAACAACAGTTTGAAGTGTTTTCAAATAAAAGTATAAAAATGTGCAATTGTGAATTTTAATTGATACGTCCCATTTAAAAAGAAGATGGATCCTGGAAATGTTTGTTCTGGACAGGAAGAACTAAGATGACGAGTTCCTCTTTTTAACACGGTAGTGGCGATATTATGGCACGGGCCTGTGTGGCTGCACTGTAAACATCACTTGTTAAAATTAGGTAAACATATACAACAGCTTTGCAGAACTTTCTCATTAATTTTATGGAATTTAGTCACTTTTTATCAACGATCAATGATACTGATCAGGTTTTATGTTTATATTAAAGCTTATTCAACGTTTGTCTTTTTTTATGTGTATTTTTAAATCTCTAAACTTTTCATGCCCTCCTGCATGAAGCTGACTGCTGCTGTAAAGATGATGTGATGTTTCCGCCTGCTGTCGGCGTTACGGCCCTCGTGAGGCCGATCTGAGGTCAGATCAGGCGGCGGCAGCAGCAGCGACCGCAGGGTGAGGCTCCGACGATGAGGAGGGACGGACTCTTCCTCGCCTCCTTATAAGCGGCTCTGAGTGAAGGCGACGGCAATCAGCCTGAGCAGCTGCAGCAGCTTCATAACCAGGTGAGATTTTTACTGATTTATTCCATTTATTTAAATTTCCTGCAGTCAGAAGAATAAAGAAATGTTTTAATTACATTTATGTCTCTCTGTATAATCATTAAAATGTTGCTTTATCAGAAATTATTTAGAAATGATCAACTTTCACTTAACCCAATCAAATATGTTTTTCAATTGATTTCCTCCACTTAATGTGGACGTAGCTCTCATTTGGAGCATTGAAATAATGTCTATTTGAAACTAAATCAGCTTTTAGACAATAAAAGTTGTGAATAAGAAGATTTTTGTTATATTTAGAGCTAAACATTTTGACAGAAGACAAATGAAAATAAAACCTTAGCTGGAGGGATTTTGGAAAAATAACGGCAGGAACTGTAAAAAAAACAAACAAACTTTGATCAAAGTTCCTGTTGGATTTTAATTAAAATTAAATTAAATACTTTTTTAAACCCAAAAATTATTTAATTATTGGGCTTTGTGCATCATAAGGTGCTGAAAGATGGTAAAGCAATTGATGTAATTTATTTATTTACCAATAAAAACAGCTTTAATTTGATTGAGAAAATAAAACCTGAACACACAGCTGTTATTTTGAAGGTTCTATTTATGTCTAGTGGCCTTCATGTTTCTCCTTCATCGATGTTGAACTTTGACTGCACAAAGATTCACTCTCACAACACCAGAACGAACCTGCAACGTTTCAGATCATTCTGTCGATTAATCGTATTAAAATGGCACATTCTGCAAATTTTTTCATTTAAGCCTTTTTACGCAATGTTACAACACAGAAAAGTAAATAAATTCCTCTTCTTAAATCAGAAAATTTACATTTTATTGCCTAAAATGCAGTATCATAGCATTTCTTTAGGGGATGCTTCATCCTGGATGCAAAATACTAACATCAGCATGTGAAAAGCTACAGTGTAGCGCTGATCTATTGGTTATTTTTAGGGATTTTTTTTTATTAAGTGATTAGGTGATTAATTAGGTGAAGCTAACACTGCTACTAGAGGTCTTCTGGGTAGAACATATTTACAGAAAACCTTTTTTTTGTGTAAAAAACGTTATGCACTTTATGTGGCGTTCTGGTTTAATTTCTGCTCTGATTGGTGAAAGAGTTATCCTTTCACCAATTGGCCTTTAAATGAGGGTATATTCCAGTTAACGTAATCGATTACTAAATTAGCTGCCAATTATTGAAATAATCGATTAATCAAAATCCATTTGATTAATCAGTTAATGCCTAGTTTCCTTTTCTTGTGATATAATGTTGGCGTTGCTCTAACAAGACTCTCAGAGGCTGTGGAAGAGATAAAGGTCCACAGAATCACAGAATACTCCAGTTAACGATTAACTGATTGACGATTAAACCGATTAATCGTTTCAGTCCACATGAAGGCAGCATTATGCCTGCAGGAAGCCTGGGTCGGGCGGCGGACCCCGCCCTCAACGCCTCCGCTTGGCCCCGCCCCTCTGTGAACGCCTCATCCCAGTATCCAATCAGAGCGTACAACAGCACTGCCGAGCTGATCCTGGTTGTCATGGTAACCGTCTCGCTGAGCATTCTGACCGTTATGGGCAACACGCTGGTCATCCTGTCCGTCAAGGTGAACCGCCATCTGCGGACCGTCAACAACTACTTCCTGTTGAGCCTCGCGGCCGCCGACTTGTTCATCGGCCTGCTGTCCATGAACGTGTACACGATGTACCGCCTGCGGGGCCGCTGGCCGCTGGGGGCCGCGCTCTGCGACACCTGGCTCGTCCTGGACTACGGGGTGAGCAACGCCTCGGTGCTGAACCTGCTGCTCATCAGTTTGGACCGCTACCTGTGCACAACATGTCCCCTCAGCTACCCGCTGCGGCGGTCAGGCCGCGTGGCGGGCCTGATGATCGGCGGCGCCTGGCTGCTGTCGTTCCTGCTTTGGGCGCCCGCCATCTTGTGCTGGCAAAGCGTCGGCGGCCGGCGGGTCATCCCGGACGGACAGTGCTACATCCACCTCCTGGCGAGCCCGGCCGTCACGCTGGGCACCACGCTGACGTCCTTCTACCTGCCGGCGCTCATCATGGTCGGGTTGTACAGCCGGATGTCGGCCGCCAGCCGCCGCAGGCTGACTTGTCTTCAGGCGGAGCAGGGGACGCCCGAGATGGCGGACCCGCCGGGGGAAGGCTTCACCTGGAAACGACGCAGCTGGATGGCCAGGAAACTGGACTCGGATCAGCGGGGAAGTCCGGCCAACAGCTGCAAACACCTGGTAGGTGATTTACCTACAGTATCTTAGGGCCGTACTAATAACAATCTAAATAAAAAATAGGGTTAGGGATAGGATTAAGTCATATTTCCAGAATAAAGTCATATTTTGAGAATAAATTCATAAGAAAAAAGTCATAATAATGGGAATAAAGTCATAGTAGTATGAGAAGTGATATGAGGATAATTTCATAATATGAGAGTAAAGTCAAAATTGCACAAGAATAAAGTCATATGCTGGAAATAAATTTGTAATATTTTGAATAAAAAGTTATAGTTATAATATTTTAAGAACAATTTAATTTTACAATTAAATCATATTTCCAGAATAATGTAGTAATATGAGAATAAAGTCATGACAGTGTGAAGTTAGTCTGCTAATACTATGAGTTTATTTTTGCATTATTTCCACATTATTCTCGTAATATAACTTGATTTTCGTTTTTCTTTTTTCTTTGCGTGGTTCTTAAACTCAGTCCAACATCTTCGTCTTTGTAGCACATCAGTAATTTTTTAATCAGAAGTTGATTCTGCTCTGCTTATGTGGTAAAACGTAAGGTGCTTGTTGTGTGTTTTCATTTCTAAAAAGAAGCATAAAGTGCATTTTCCATCCCAAACCAGACTCTGGACCGTTTGTCTTTCCTGTCCATCTTTGTTTCTGTATCAATGGCTCCTCCAGCGGCGCCCTCTACTGGACGGCGGTCAAACTACAACACCAAAAGAAGGCCTGAGCGGACGTTATTGGTTAATTGATTGGAACTGATTTTAATCTAATAAACAATTAATCGACAATTGTTTGCATCCCTGCTGCTGCCTGTCAGTTTGAAGGAACTGTGACTTCACTAATCGAACTGTTTGTCTCATCAGCAGCCGCTCTCCCGAACCTCCTCATGTGCAGCGGGAGACGAAGACGCCTTATCGATCACCGACCTCCACAGCTCGGCCTCCGTGGCGCTGTCCTCCTGTCCCAGCTTCCGGTCGCAGGAGCGGAGGAGGCGCCGGGCGATGGCGCGGGAGAGGAGGCTGACCAACACCCTCCTCGCCATCCTGTTGGCCTTCATCATCACCTGGACGCCCTACAACGTCATGGCGGTCGTCGCCGCCTTTCGTCACATCCGAATCCCCGACGCTCTGTGGACTACGGGCTACTGGCTGTGCTACGTCAACAGCACCATCAACCCCTTCTGCTACTCGCTGTGCAACGTCACGTTCCGGAAGACCTTCTGCTGCCTGCTGAGCTGCCGCACCTGGAAGCTGCACCAACGCTGAAACAGGTGAAACAGGAACCAGGTGTTTACCACAGTCAGGTGTTTACCATGGCGTATTAGTCGATAGAAGATGGAGTTAATTTCTGCCAAATAACTCAGAAAATGTCTAAAACTTTCATCTTTCAAAACTCTAGAATGAGCTTAGTCTCAAAATTTCAGAATTGTAAATTCTATGTGAATTTGCGTCAGGTATTTACCACAGTATATTAGGAAAAAATGAGAAATGTTCTTCAAAGAACTCAATTGTCCAAAGTCTTAAATTTTTTACTTATTCAATTTAATAGAGCATTTTTGGCTTTTAAAACTCACTAATGTAAAATGTTTGAGATTAATGTGAAATTGAAGAAATCATTGTTTTTCTAGAAAATTTATGAAGTCAGTCTTAAAATTTCTGATTTGTTTCTAACAAAGTTGCAACTTTTCAAAGTTAGAAAGTTCCACGTTTGTTTTTTTTTCTAGAACATTTCTGAGAATAATCTCAAGAATCTTTCAAAAATAATTAGAAATTTGTGCAGAATCTGTTCAGTCAGGAATTTGTTCAGCTTCAGGAGCTCATGAAGAAAACTTTAGTAATTAATTTAAAATCCTTTCGATTCAACAATCTGAGATCTGAATCTGTTCTGGTTTGTAGTTGAAACATCTGATCAGTTTTCTGTCAGCCTGACAGAAATTATGTTGCTTTAATAAACAAACACACAAACGTTTTCACCAAAACAATGTACAGCATTTATTTGTTCATTTGTACAAGTCTTATCAATAATCTGTAATTCCAAAAATAAACTTTCCCTCAGTTCAGATGTGGAAGCATCAAACTGTGGATGATCTGCAGGATCAACTTTTCCCCTAAAAACTTTTAAAACTACAAGAGGGAGCATTAAACTACCAGCTACCCAACAAAGGTTATTCTGATCAGCTAAAGCTTGAATCCAAGGAAAACAGGAGAACATCAAATCAGAGCAGGAATCAGCGAGTCGGACGGGTCAGTTTGAGGACAGGAAGTCTGTTTTGGAGTCTCTGGTTTTAAATTTGTAGAACGGAAGACGATTGTTCAGCTGGCGCAGGAGGAGAAATCCTGTCGTCTTCTGGTTCACTCTCCCTTCTTCAGTTTGATTTCTTCTCCCCTGAAGACGAAAACAAAAAAGTTTAAGGTCGAGCCAAGCCTTGTTGCTAGGATCGGTAAAAGCATCGATCATGTGACCAGGTAGAAGGAATCTATAAAGGTGGTGAGACTTTTATTTCTAAAAAAAAAAAAAAAAAGTTTTTCACTTTTCAATGTGAATTTAGTTTGTCATAAGTTTAAAAATAATTGCTTTTTAAATTAACTTTTTTTATTTTAAATTGTCAATCGTGCTATGTAAATTTTCACCCAAAAATTCTTAAATTTTGAGATTAATCTAAAATTTTCTAGAAAAAAAATGTGGAAAGTTCTGAGCTCAAAGAATCAAACATTTGTCAGAAAAAAAAGTCCCAAATTTTTAGATTCGTCTCAAAAATGTTTTACTAAACACCAAGACATTTATGGTCTTAAAAAGTCAACAGTTTGCAAGAAAATATTTTTGTTTAATCCCAGAAATTTTCTGGAAAATAATGGAAATTTCTGAGATTAAATAAAAAATGTCTCAAGTTTTTGTTTTGCACGTTTTTGACTTTGGAGCTCAGAAATTTCCAAAATTTTCTGTAAGATTTCTGAGGCTTTTCTCACTGATTGCTTTTTACTGTTTTTTAGCACTAAAGTCCTTTTTTTTTTTTTGAGAATATTCTAGAATTTCTGATTTATTTATTTGCCCTAACACAACACTGCAGTTTAGCAGTAAAACAGTTTTTTCTCATTGAAATTAAGCTCAATATTCTGAAATGTGATGATGAAACTGCCTGGCTGCTGCTGCTGCTGCTGCTGCCGTTGAGGCCTCACCTCTGGTCTTCTTGGGTTTGTGGGAGCAGGGCTTGGACACCTTGACGGTGCTCTGGCAGTCGGCGTTGAACAGAGCTCTTTTCAGCGTTCCTGACCGGGTCTTGGTGTTGGTCCCGGCGTCGCAGGAACTCCACGCTCCGAACTTGTACTTACAGTCGCCTGAGAATAAGAAGATACAATTACAAAGCTTTCTTGCAATCAAGGTCTAAATTTAAAGATTTTTTTTTCCAGATTAGCCATAAATGTTCAATTTAAAGTGTGATGATGTCGCACACTGATTTTTTAAAATTAAACTTCTTTATGTTCACAGTTTAAGCTCCACATCTACAGTTTGTATATCAAATTGAAGGTTTCCGTTAAACTGATTTCTGTCAAATTGTCCAGAAACTCCACACCTAAAACTTTAACTCACTCCCAGTATTATATTTCAGCTCTAACATTTTCTTTCCAAACTAGAAAATCCAAGTTTGGAAATCTTCTGCATAAAACTATCAAAATGTAAAAAAAAAAATTTTATTAAGTAAATTTCATTTTCATAATGAAATAAACAAAACACCAACAAGAAATTTAAATTTTCAGTCAGAATGATGCGATTCAAAGTCATGATTTTCTAATAATCTAATAATTATGACTTTGTATATTATAATTTTCACTTTATATCTCATAAATTAGATTTTTAAAGCTGAAATCTTGACTTTGTGCCTCAAAAGTATGACTTAATTTTATAATTATGATTTTGAATGAATATAGTATTCATTAATTAATCTAAAATATTTTCAGTTCTTTTCTGTATTCTGTGGTTTTCCACTAACAGGTATCCTGTACTTTGATGCAAAATAAATTTCTATTAAAAAAAATATTTTATTGTATTTATTCTGATTCAAACGTTGACCACCAGGAGGCGCCATCCTTCACTTTAATGATCTTAACTTCATCTCCTAACAAAGAGCATTTATTAACTACTTTAAATCTGTTTTCTGTCCCCATGTGGAGCTCCTCTCCTCTATAAGCCCCTCCCCCTTCCGTTAGTGACCCCGTGACCCCTGACTGTGAGTCTCACTGATGTCCTTCTTCCAGTTGCAGGGGATCCTGCAGTGGATCTTGTCGGTGCGATCTTTGCAGGTCGCCTCCCTCAGTCCGTCTCCACAGTCTCCGTTATCCGGCACACATTTCCCGTACCGGGTTTCTCCCGTGGTGCATTCAGAGGCCGGTCGGGATTTATCAGGTTTCCCACCTGCAGAGCGGAGAAACGTCAAACCAACGTGACATCATCTCCTGATTTAAATGTTTCTACTTCCTCCAGTCAGATTTGTTGAGCAGTTTACATTTATTTTCATACTCTGAGATTTTTATCTCTAAGACAGGGGTGTCCAAAGTGTGGCACGGGGGCCATTTGTGGCCCTTGAATGGATTTTTTTTTTGTGGTCCCCAAGCATAATAGTTAGGGGTCTTTCATTTTAGTTAAGTTTTATTTCATTGTGACTTTTTGTCAAATTCAATTAGTTTTAATTAGTTTTTAGTGTGTTTGCTAGTTTTAGTTTCTTCATACTTTGGTTAATTTTTAGGTGAATAATTAATGAATACTCAATAGAAGAAACTGTTTTCTAAAAACGTATTCAATTATTAATAACCAGACGACTGGAGTTTCATCCCGACTTTTGCTGTTGCCATTTTGCGGGAAGATTATGGATGCGCCAAAATTAGCCAACAGCCGACAAACTGTTTGTGCTGATCAAAAAAATCAATTTCAGATCAGTTCAAAAGGCTAATAAATAGATTCATAAACACGAAAGCTAAGGATATTATATCTATAATTTCACTATATGACTGAGAACTAATTTGTATAGTTCTAGTTAGTTGTAGTTTTTCCATATTTATTACCGTTTTTATTTATTTCAGCTAGAATTTTTTTCTCAATTTCAATTTTTATCGTTTTGTTAGTTTCAGTAAAAACCAACTGCAGTTCAAAAAGGCTGCAGCTGAAAACGACTTGCAGCACAAAGTATTTATGTTTTCATAAACAGTCTTTTATAATATGTAGAGCCATGTTTATCCACAATGTTTTACGGAAAAGTCGACTTTGCGTCACTAAAATAAGCTTTTGTTTAAGTTATTAAATTTGTCAAACTGTAGCACTTTTCATAGATAGTGACTCAAATCCTGTCCTTATTCTGAGAATAATCTTGTTCCAAATGAATAAACATGCAAAATCACTTATAAGTTCTGGATTTATGATGAACAACAATAATTCACACATTTAATAATCATTTTAAATCTAAATTTTATGACTGACTCCTGAATGAAATGGGGCCGATCACAAAGCCTTGAGGGACTCCATCAATCAGAATCTGTTCACACCTGGTCCAAATGTGCATCCTGAGTCAAGGGTTAAAGCGTGTTTCATTTGGAAGAGGTTTGGTGTCACTGAAAAAAGAAATTCGGAATTTTCTCATAATTCTTCCTCTGTATTCTAACCAGATTTTCATCTGGGGAAACTATTTTGATCTTTCAATGAAATGGGACCTTCAGGGACCAAAAACTGGTTTAGAAAGTTTATTATCCTAATCCACAACTCGCATCCTGGTCGCTAAAGCCTGTTCCTCCCAGGTGCCAACCTCCTTTAATGTCAGCATTTTGATAAAAAAAAAAAAGACAGATAAATTCAAGATTCTGTTAAAAACGTCAGAATTCTGATGAATTAGGATAAAAAAAATTCAAAATTCAGGTAAAAAAAAAGTCAGAATCTGATTTTAAAAAGTCTGAATTCCAATAAAGCAAAAGTTCAGAATTCTGTTCAGAAAAAAGTCAAAATTCCTACAAATTGTTTTTTTATCTCCTGTGAAGCGAGAACTGAACCGAGCAGAGCAGCGCAGGACGGCATTTAGAGCCGATTGCGGCGGCGTTTTGTCTCACCTTTGTGATGTTTGGCTCGTTTGTTGGCCTCGACGGCGAGCGTGAGAGCCAGGAGCAGCAGCAGCGTCACTGAGAACAAACTTCGCATCCTGCAGAGACCAAAACAGGGAGGGAGACGCAGTCAGGGTTATCAGCCACGGAGCAAAACAGGCAGAGACGACGAGGTCGGGGGTCGTCTCCCTGCAGATTACTGAGCCGCAGCTGCTGGATGCGTCAACACAAACACCGACACGTGCACAGATGTACAGTCAGGGGGAGATGCCCCACTGCAGGGATTAATGAGTGGGCTTAGTGGGCTCCAAGGAGGTCAGGGGGCCCGAGTCACTCAGATTCACAAAACAGCGAGAGAGAGTTCACAAAGAGACACAAAGCTCGTTTACAAACTCAGAAAAATGGTTTATAAAGAGGAGAGGCTGGCAAAGAGCGACCCGATACGCCACAGAAAACCTCAACAAGAGGAGACGGAAACAAAGAGGCAATTAACTCCTGAAAAACGATTCCGAAAGGCACCGCAGAGATTAAATTAACACAAACAGGGCTGGATTTCACTGCATAAACAGGCACACATAAAATAAAGCTTAAAGGGGGGGAAACTAAATTAAACCCAGTTAACCTCAACAAGATGACTCAAAACAGACACAAAGAGATGGATGATTACTAAACACTGACTCAGAAAGCCTAAAGTATTCTGCAAATATGACACAAAACTGGAAACAAGTTAGAAAAAAAAGAAAGAAAAACAGACAAAAGAGACGGATGATTACTAAACACTGACTCAGAAAGCCTCAAAAGAAACAAAACTGCAATAAACACAAGCAAATCTGACATAAAATGGAAAATTAAATGATGTGAAACTCGTTATGTTTTATAAAGCAAAACAATGAACTCCTATAAACTGAAAGAAAGGCAGAAACATTGCAGACAATGAAAAACACAGAAAACATGTCTGCAAAATTCACTGAAATACAAACGCAAAGCAACAGAACAAAAAACAGCATAAAACAGAGAAAGCAAGAAAACCTAAAATCAGCCATGGAGACAAATTATTAATCAGTTATTGATTAGAATAAGGATTTTAGTACTGAATTCTGAGTTTTAATCAAAGCAAAAGTTCATGAAATAATGAGATTATGGACAGATTTTGGAAAACAGCCTGGATCCTGAACCAGGTTTCATTGGAAAAACAGCACAACTACACATTAAACATAATTTATAAAACATATGTTTATTGAAGATCTCACCTTAGTCAATATAAAATTTATTTAAAAGCGCAGTTCAGCTACAAAATAAGCCAAAACGAGACAATATTAAACAAAGTTAAAAAGAAAAACTAAAAAATTGACAAAATTGAGAGGAAATAATGACAATTTTGAAATTGTGAAATTTCCAGAGTGAATCCCCTTATTTTAAAACAGAACCATAAGGAACCAATCAGAGCTCTTTAATTCGTCACATGACTTTCAGGAAGCTAATTTCAAACTAGTTTCTCCTTAATTAATACTTTTTATAGAATATACAATGTTAAAATAAACAAAAAAATAGTTTTTTTACACTACCACCAGCAAAAATAAATACATAAATAATAAAAAAATAAATCGAGACATAAATTTTTCTTAGGTTGCGACATAATGATCACCACTGAGGATTAACAAGGACACAAAACAGGAAATATTTACAAAATATTTAAAAGAAATAAAAACAGAAAGACTAGAAGACACGAAAAGTGGAAGGAAAACCTCCAGCAAGACACAAGAGTGAAAATAGCAAGGAATGTCGCATTTTTAGCAAATTACAGGCATGAATATTCTGTTTAATTCATTTGTATTTCCATATCCTACATCAACCACCAAACCAGCCAACAACAAATATTCATCCTGCAAAAGATGAGGAATCAGACTTTTTTCAGTTTTTAGCATGTTTTTAGTTTAAACTGGTGTCTTGGACTAAATTCAAAACAATAAATGTATTCAGGGATACATTTATTATTGGGTAAAAGTTTTCATTAAACGACGATTTATGAGAGATTTATAACTGAGGCGTCCAAGCTTTGGTTATTATTAAAAGTCTTTAATAATTTAATAAAAAGTCTTTAATAATAACAAATCCCAAATTTGTAATGTTGAAATTGCAAATTTTGATGTAAATTTGCAATTTAGAAAAGAGACAAAATAAAAACTCGGACAGAAAAATTATTTTTCTTCTTACTCCTTTCCGAACAGTCTGTTCTTGTTTCGATTTATTTTCCTTTCCATTAACATTTGAAACAAATCAATAAACGAAGACTAAATTATTCACATTACAGTGGTAAAAAGACTAAATAACCAAAATATTGTGGTGACATTATGAAAGAATCAGAGATTTTTTTCAGTAGCTCCTCCCTGAGTTATCAGAAAAAATGCATCGCTCCCGACCCAAAACAACCAATCAGAGCCAAGACGAGGGTCTTAGTGCTGCCAATCATCCTAGTAAATTAGCTGCTAAATGAGCTAACGATAGAAAAACAACAACTGCTACAGAAAAACAGGTCATCTGCCATCAATGGTAGCCATGCTAACTAGCCTTAGCATTCAGGGTAGAATCTGCACATAGGGGATGATTGACAGCACTAAGTCCCGCCTCCTGGCTCTAATTGGTTGTTAGACAGAGGAGTACAACACAGTTTCAACAAATATGTAAAAAACTTTTTTTTTTTAATAAAAATTACATATTGCAGCTTTAAGTAAATTATTTGAACATATTTTAGTCTAAAAATAATTGAAAAACAGAAAACCTTCCATATTAAAAGTACAGCACATTAAAAATACTCCAAAAAGTTACTCAAGTACATGTATTACTTTTTGCGTTTACTTGAGCAATTTCATTATGAAGTATTTTTACTCTTACTTGAGTAAAATTTCTGTATTTTCTGCCCACTGAATGAAAAACAAACACGTTTTAACCAAAAATCCACCAGACAGAGACACACCTGAAGTTTCTGTTAAACTTTCATAAATTAAAAAATAATAATAAAAATTTTTAAGAAACTGATTTGGAAGAAATGTTCATTTGCCTGATTTTGATATTTTTTGTTACTTATATGAATTATTATCATTTTGGTCCTTAAAATAGCAAATTTCCATTTAATTTGATATTTTGGTCTGCCTGATGTCATTTTTAAATATTAAATGATTGGTAATTTGATAAATTACTCAATACTTGAGTAGATTTGTTGTCAAATATCTTTTATTATTTGAGTAATTTTTTTGTACGGCTATATTTTACTTACACTTGACTAAAGTATGTTGAAGTCGTGCTGCTCTTACTCTGTACAGTTTTTGGGTAATCTACCACCAGAAGTCTCCTGCTGACGGTTTCTAGCAAAATAATCTGATTTTTCAGCTTTGAAGCCTCCTGTTGTCACTTTAATCTGCTGAAGGCTCCGTCCGGCCGGACCAGATGGTCCAAACTGGGACCAGGTCAAATCTCCTCCTCCTCCAATCTGAGGCAGTTTAAACCCAATAATCTGAGCGCGGGGGTGGCTGCAGGATTATGGAAGTGGGCTAATGTATGCAGAGCGTGTTGCGCCGCCAGCACACGTCCTGATCCGTGTTTCTGCGGGACGATGGATGCTTCAGATGTGAGCTGGCTCTTTGTGCTGGGAGATGACAGACTCCTCTTTCATGAGAGCTCTGCTTCTCTTTCACATGTCAGCTGGCCTCCTCGCTCCTCCCGCAGCCTTTCATCGAGAAAGAACCGGCTCTCAGCAGGCCTCCAGTCTGCTCCGTACCAACGAAGAAGAGGAGGAGGAGGAGGAGGCTGGGGCAGCTGAAAGAGCTCTTTAGATTCCCACTCAAAAGAATACTGATTCATTGGAGCAAAACAAAGCCTCCTCTTGCCTGGTTTCACTTCTCTAAAGCTCAACACAGATTCCACGCCACCTCCGAGGACCCCAAGCTCCCCCACTGGTCCTGGGGCCTTCGCCTTCGTTCCTGAATGGGGGCCGATTAGCATGAAAAAACAATCAGATCTTCACATGGAGAAAAGGAAACGGGATGCTCCCTTTGGTTGGAGGGCAGGAACAACATTTAAAGAACTTCCTTCGGGAATCCCGAGGTTCATGTTGGAGGAAAAAAAAAAAAAAAAAAAACAGAGTCCCCCCGAATAAAAAAAAAGAGTCCCATGTCCCTGAAGATCCTGATCCAGGATGATCTCAAAACACAACATCTGATTTCAGAAGCTTCATCATTCCTGACCTCCTTCTTCTCCAGCCAGAAACTTGAGTTTTCGACAGGAAACCGTATTAGTATTAATCGGTTTACGATTAACTGTCGATTAATGGTTCATTAGATTAAAATTTGTTTCAAAAGATTAACCGAAAATGCTCGCTTCGACCTTCTTTTAGTATTGCAGTTTGGCCGCCATCCAGCAGAGGGCGCCGCTGGTCAATCTGAAGCACACACTTTAATACAGAAACAAAGATGGTGGCGGTGCTATACCAGAACGGGAAAGAGAAACGGTCCAAACAGAGCCCGGTGAGAGCTGGAAATGGACTTTAAGCGGTTCTGTTTGAAATATAAACACCTCAACTCTTTAAGTTTCACGGTAATATCGCTTATTCAGCTGTCAAAAAATTACTGATGTGCTACAAAGACGAGGAAGTGGAGAAAAAAAACAAACAAGATGCTAATTAGCAAGATCTGTAGTGAGTTAATGCACTAAATAGAGAGAAGAGCAACCAAACAGCAGCCTACATCTGCATTAATGTCTCTCTAATAGTGACGTATTAAGAGCTTAGCATATTTTATTATTTTCCTCTTTTATTTTTCCATGTAGCAACCGATTTGGTTCCTGTTTTGCTATTTTTATAGGCATGTCTAATTTTAATATTGTGAGTAAACAGCAATTTTCTGTTTTTTTTCAGTTAGTATTTAATACAGTGGACACAAAATTATGTAAAAATGTAATTATGTATTTTAAATTGAACATATTATGAAAAATGTATATGACGGAAATCGAAATTTTAAGAAAATGGCCGCTTATCAACTAATCGTTAAAATGAATCGATTAATTAATTAACTGAACTTACATCCTTATTGAGAAATCTTCATCCGATTAAAAGAAAAACAATCAATCCGAGTCCAGAAGGTCAATTTAAAACATATATCTCCTGATTGTTCAGAGTATTCTGCAGGCCGATGAGGATCCGACTTTAAGTTCTGCAACGGATCTTAACAACTTTGGCTTCAAATTAAAAAGAACCAGTTAATGTTTTTTTAAAATACGGATAATAAAAAAGGCAAGTTTTTAACCAATTTTTAAAAAATTCTGCAATATTTGCTCCGAATTTCCATACAAAAATGACATTAAAAGTAATATGCTTTTACACTGGAATCTGTTTGTGTGTTTTAATATTTATACTTTTATATATTGATCTTTCTTTTACATCTAAAAGTAAAACTTTAAAAACTACTTTTCAAAAATAGAAATGTTACATTTACGGTTATTAACGAGTTTTATTTTCTGTCCTGAGAGGAAAATGGCTCTTTAGGAAGGAAAGTTTTTATATTCCTGATCTAAACCAACATTTTCCAGGAGTTTTTCCTCAGGAGCAGCTTCTCAGTGAGCCAACATGCACGGTAAATATTTCCATCTGGAGCTTTCAAACTGAACACAGTAACCCATCCCCACTTTGCATTCCTTTTAATCATTACTTGTTCCTTCATGTCCATGTTTCCTTTCACAGCTCAATTTCTGCTCTGTCTTTTCTGACTGTTTTTTCCCTTTAAATCACGATAAACATCATCAAACTGGAGCCAAATCAGGAATCAGAGACACGTCTGAACAAAAGAATCAACGATTAAAGCAGAAACACTCATTAATTCCTCTAAAATGAAGCTTTTCTTCCCTGTAATCAGAGATATTTCATTAAAAATGATGAACTGAGTGATAAATGGATCCAGAGCCGATGGAAAAGCTGCAGACTTACGTGTTAAGCTCAGAGGAGAAGCCTGTCGAGCTGTGGAGTCGTTGCTTTCTGTCTCCGATTCAGCCGCAACTCCTCAACAACCCCTCGGGCGCGCGCACTTCGTGCACGTGCACGCTGCCTAGTACCGGCCTCGCGGTGACGTCACAGGCCGTCATCCTGCTTCAGATAACTGCAGCGCAGATATAATCTATGTTTTGACGGGAACGCCCGCTTGATACACACCGAACTGAACCGGTACTAAGTTCGCTAATGATCCGGAACCGGCTCCGGGATCCGGTTGCTCACCAGGAGACACCCAGCAGTCTGATCACCCATCCTGATGAAGAAGTTCTAGTTCCATTGATTATTTCACGTATAAGATGGGGAAAATTCAATTAAAAAGAATTTTTGACTTAAAACAAACCAGTATATCTTGTTGAGAAGTTACATCTAAGTTAGTTTTGTCTCATTTTAAGTGCATTAAGATATTGCCACTAGAACATAGACCAAAAACACTTGGTAAGATTGTGTATTTTTGCAGCGTGTGAAGCATGGAGGTGGAAGTGTCATGAAATGTCACTGAAGTTGTTTCTGAGATTATCTATCTGGAATTGGGAAAACACTTTTTTTTCATTGATATATTTGTTAAATTGGTGAAAAAGCGGTTAGTTTTTACCGCAGGAACTGGTTTCCTGAAGTTGAGTGATCTAAGCGAGTCATTTGTGTAGTTTGGTTGTTTCTCAGATGTTTCCTGTTGTGTCTGAAGGATCTTGTCCGGTTCTCCGGAGCGTCTGTCTCAACCCGCCCGGATGGCTCAGTCATGCGTTCGGCTCTTTGTCTGCAGCTGGGAGCAAAGCACAGCAGGAGGCAGCCGGGTCATTCAGTCCCGGAGGAAAACCTGTCATTACTCATGTCTCCTCCTCCAAATGAATTCCTGAAACATTCCCTTTAAGTCCCAAACAGGTTTGGACCCATCGTCCACTCAGCAGAACCCGGGATGTTTCACCCAATAATCCCAGTTTCAGTCGAGCTGTTGTTTTGTTTTTGGTCTAGTTTCCACTCCAAATATCTTTGTATGCTGTTTGTTGCTGAAAAGCTGCTTGAAAGTTATTTTGACTTATTTGCACAGAAGAGGATTAAGGCGACTAAAACAATTACTGATTTTAATGTCAAAGTTCATTTGAGATTAAAATTTGTTTTATTTTTTCTCACAATTGAGTGTTTCAGAATTTAGAGCTTTTCCTCAAAATTTTGATTTTAATCTCAGAAATTTGACTTTCATCTCACAATTCTATTTTCTCCCCTCAAAATTTTGACTTACTTCAAAATTCAGATTTTTTTCCCTCAGAATTCTGAATTTAATTTTTGACAATTTTTTTCGCAGAATTGTGACTTTAATCTCAGAATTTTAATATTTTTTTCTCACAATTTGACTAATCTCAGAATTGTGTATTTTTACATGTTTGTTTCTTAATCTCGGACGCTTATCATTTAGGTTGAAATAGGGGAACATTCACCAGTTTTGCTTCATTAAAACCAAATAATTTTGTTGCCGACATGCTTTATTGCAGGTCACTCAGAAATGATGAAACCAAACAATCCTTACATGAATATGTTACAGTGATAAGAGTCTCCTGACTGATGTAGAAGCTCGTTATAATCATTCGGGCTGCTTTGGCAGAATCTGGATTCGGCTTCTTTTTAACAAACTAAGGGCTTTGCGAGTATTTACAGTCCACAGACATCAAAACAAAAGCTCTCCGCTGTAACAGACAAGTAAAACATTAAAAACTGATTACAGGCAACGTGAGTTTATCTCTACAATCTGATCATAAATATTTAAATTCATCGCTGTCTACATTAAATATCCAAACATTTATTTGATTGCAGTGAACATCCAAAAGGTCACTAGAAGCTTAACAGAAGACACGTTTTGCTTTATTGGATATGAAAGCTGCAGAAACATGAATGCTGTCGTTGTTGGTCGCCAGCAGCTGCGTCGCTCTCTGTGCGTCCTTGTGGCTCGGAAATAAAACCTAGTTTGAGTTTGTTTTAGTGTCCACAAGCCTTTTGTGTCGGCTCTGAGCTTCCTTCAGGCAACCGGATTCATCAACACGCCTCGTCTCTCATCAGTTAAAGCACACAAAAAAATAAAATAAAATAAAAGAGAAGAAGAATCCATCTGGCTCCGACAGCAGAGAGAATCTGTTCAGTTTACGTCCCGACAGACGGAGCTCTGTGGAGAACGAGAACCAAAAAAAAAACCCAACAGAGCCGGGAGGAGAAAGGCGTCCGGGTCACACTGCCGTCTCCTGGTCCTCTCTCTGGATCATCTGGTAATGTTGGCAGTTCTCCAGGTAGTTGGCCAGGTCCTGGTCGTCGGCCTTGGCGGCCCGATGTTTGGGAGTGTCGCCCTGAAAGACGAGACCAACGGGCGGCTTTAGTTTAGCTTATTTAAGGATTCCTATTAGTTTCTACTGCAATATTCTTCTACAGCACAAACATTACAATAAAAATCAGACTATTACATGTGATTATTAGGAACGTCCTAAAATAAAAGGAAAAAAATTTAATTATGAAGATAAACTGGTACTAGAATAGTCAAATTATGAGAATAAAGGTGAAATAATATTGGAATAAAGTCAAAATATAAGAATAAAGTGGTTTGAGAAAGTCGAAATAATACAATAAAGTAATATCTTGAGAATGGAGTCATAGTATTAAGAGAATTGTCTTATTACAAGAATAAACACATAATAATAATATAACAATACAGTCAGAGTATTATAAGAATGAAGTTGTAAAATGAGAATAAAGTTGAAATATGAGAATAAAGTTATAATATTACAAGTTATACTATTACAAGAATAAAGTTAAACGTTGAGATAATATTATGAGAATAAAGTCATAATATTATGACTATATTCTTATAAAGCTATGACCTTACATGTAATTATTATTTTTGATATATTCAGAACTCTATTCTTGTAGTGTGACTACTCTCTTAATTTTTTTACTTATTTATTTATCATATTTCTGTTTTACAAAAAAAATAAAACATGTCCCAAGATTTCTTAAAAACAAAAAATCAAAAATACAAACCAGTCACCTCAACAATTTAAAAGTATTAGAAACAAACGATAACCAGATTTTTTTTAAGGGTCTTTAAACATTATATGATCACCAAGATGATTTTTTTGTGAGCTTAATTTCTGGGCCGAGGTAATGTCAAAGTAACAATAAAGACTCTTCTAATGTTAAAACCATGAAACGGAGAACAGATCCGTCTCCAAACAGCAGAGCTGGTACCTGTTAGGACTTCGTGGGCTAACAGGTAAGCCAACTACTATGGCAGGAACTGGTGATTTACTGGGTATTGGCTAGGCTAGGCTAATGGGTAAGCAAACAGCTCGACTTACTGTGATGGTAATAGCCGGGCTAACTATAATGGATGAGCTGCTTGTTAGACAAAATGGCAGGCTAACCATTGAAGAGGAATATAATTATGTTAATAGTTAAAAATTATGCTGTTTGGTTGATTCTCACCAAGATACGTTTTAACCTAAAATAAATGTACTGTGTCAAATGGTCTGGGTCAATCTGACCTAGAAGTCAGGAAGGAATTCAGATTTGGAGAAATGTGGAATAATAATCACTAAGCAAGGAAACTGTTGGTTTAAGTTGTTGTGCAAGAAAGTTCTGGCACCCGACCTTTCCCCTGCTTGCCTGCAAAGGAACTGGACCAGAGGCCAGGACATGGGAAAGGATCTCGGGTTGGACAGATGGGGAACAAACAATTTGACTAATAGTTGTCTGAAATGGAGCAGATGTTGAGGTCGAGACTTCTCTGATTTTCCAGAAAACCAACTCCTAATTCTTGGAACTTCCGATACACAACCAGCATAAAACAGCCAGAAGTGCTACGCAATTGAAGGGGAACACCACCATTGGTCAAAGCTTCCCAATAGTTGGGAACCCATAAAAACTGGTGTCAGAAGTAGGAGTCAAGAGATTTTGGATTTTTGCAACGATGTGAATGTGATGTTTTGAGTTCCACAAATGTGCATTAAAATCTCTTCCCATTCGACTATAGCAGAAGGGTTCAGAGTCTTGTGTATTTCTAGTTTGTATATTTCATGAGTTTAGGCACCTTTAAATTCCTCAACACCAGTAGTATTTAGTAATGACTTGGCTAACAGCTGTAAAAAACCCTAAGCTAACTGCTACGCTAATGGTTGTGCTAACTGCCGGGGGAATGGTGAAGCTTTACATGCGCCTGCAACCAGGTGGATAAAATGCTAGGCAATAGCTAGCGTAGGCTACTAAAGCTATGCTAACTGCTATTGCTAGCCGAACAGTTAACAACATACTTTAGTAAAAGATTAGCTGATTAACTGTTGAGCCAGAAGATAAGGTAATGGTCATGCTAACTAAAAGGCTATCTGCTGGGATACTGGCTGAGCTACAAGCTATGCTAACAGGCAGGTTAGCAGTAGAAATATGTTTTTCCTAACAATGATGAACGATTAAAGGTAAATTAAGAGACAAACTTTAAAGCACGCATTCATCTGATTTATTCAAGTGCAGGAACAGTAAGCTAACATCCAGGAGCTGGGAACCGTGCTGAACTCAAAAGTCAAAGATAACATGACAAAATCTGATCTTTTCATCTGAAAAAGTAGCATGAGGCCAAACGGATGGATGGACGGACGGAGGGACGGATGGATGGATGGATGGTGTGAGAAATGAAGGAGGAGTAGCCTCTCAGCCCGTCTAAACTCCTGCGGTGAATTCCCGCTCAGCACCAACTCTGGACTCTAAATAACACATAAACTCTTTATTTGTGTAGCGGAGGAGAGAAAGCTCAGATTATGGGCTGTTTCCTGTTACCACTGGCTTCACCATGGCGACGGTGAGCCAAGGCTTTTGTGTGTTGAGGATGAAGGCCGGGGAATCCTGCAGAGCTTCGTTTCTCACTGACACACAACATTAATCACTTTATAGAAGTGGGTCAAATACTGCTGGAGACCCATTTAAAGTGCAGAGGCACGGATCGGGCTGGTGGCCGCCGTCCTGCCAGCAAAAAAAATAAATAAAAAATGGCTTCATACAGCAAGAAGCAGTTGCTGACCAGAAAGTAAATCTTTACTGATCATCTGCAGACTTTGAGTTTGAAAAGAACCAAAATATTTCCAGAAACGCTCACTTAACGATGACCAGACGCAGACAGAAAATCAGGGCTAATTCACATGTAGCCAGATATCTGGGAAAAGGAATATATTTTTATTTGTTTTGTCCTTTCATCCACACAAAAACTCAATTTTTATATCACTAAAAATTATTACTTATGAAAACTCTGACATGAAGATTTGAGAAAACAAAGATTTAAGGTTCAGCACATTACAGTTTACGACACATAATGCACCAATATATCCACATTTCGCTTTGATAAGATTTTCATGATTAACTTTACGTTCTAATAAGCCGTTTAAAAGTAGTCCAACTGAGTAATCTGTCCAAACAAATGGACCTCCTGGCGCCATGTTTAATTACAATCAGGAAGTCATCATTGATTTGAAGCAATCTGATTGGCTAGCAGGTTTTAGCTTAGCGCTGCACTGCCCCCTATAGGTTTGGCATGTTACAAGCAACTCTTGGGGTAAGACTTGTGGGGATTATTATGAATTTTCTTTGTACTTTTTATTTTTTAAATGATGTAGTAGAAATATTTGTTTTATAAAGACCCGTCTACCTATGTGTAAAAGGCCTGAGACTAAATAAAAATTATCAAAAGACAAAAAAGGAGGAGATAATCTGGCCAGAGACGAGGAAAAAAACAACTACATTAAATTAGAACAAAATAACCAGAAATTGAATCAACCAGAACTTTGAAAAGAGGAAAAATATTTAAAACTTATTAAACAAAATTAATGTCATGTTTTTTGTTTGCTGTTTTTTCCCATCTTTTCTACTGCTACTAAGAATATTTGTGATCCCAGATTAATTGAAATAAGGAATTTTAGAGAAAATAATAATAAAAATGAGAAAATAACTGCCAAGACTAAACGAAAAATAAAAATATCTTTTCCATTTTTGTTGTGACACCACTTGGTTTTTTTTTCTTTGTCATAAATGTACCAATTTTAATGTGCAATTCTTTTTGGTTTGTTTATTTTTATTGAATTATTTTTGTTGTTGCTTCTCTTATCTAATTGGTTATTTGTTTTTTTGTCGATCAATACTTCTGTGTGTTGGTCTGTAATGTATGTTTGGCAATTAGTGAATAAATAATAATAATAATAATAATAAAAACAAAATGAAAAGAGGATGACAGAAAACAACACAGAAAAAAATCTACCAAAGAGAGAATCTATAGGGAAGATAAACAAATTTCAAGAACTGGAAAACTCCTAAGGAATATATCAGAACAACAGACAAAAGATTTACATGAAAACTACAAAAAGATGCTAAGAAACAGCATTAAAATACATGAAAATGTACATAAGTCTAAAAAATCCCTCAATTTATCTGCAAACTGAGAAACTGAAAACTTTTTCTAACGCAGAATAAATGGATTAACGTTTTGATGAAAGAGTAGTGTGGTAAATCTGACTTTGTGCTCCAGGTGGGTTTACCTGCAGGTCCGTCTTCATGAGCGACGCCCCCGCCTCCACCAGGAAGTGGCAGATGCTCCTCTGGCAGAGAGCGGCGGCTTTATGGAGCGCCGTCTCTCCTCTGGAACAAAACCGGGAAAACCGGATTCACTTCCTGGAACGTTTGGGCTTCGTTTGGACAGAACAAACACGAAACTTCAGAACAAAGTGGACTCACGTCTCCGTCTCTGCGAGGTCCAAGTGGGAGGCGGGAACTGATGGGAGAAGAAAACAAACTCAAAAACTGAAGCTACAAACTCTTCAAAAATAACGATGAGAGTTTGATGAAGTGATGAAACGAAGGAGAAGCGATCAGTTGAAACTGATAAAGACAAGACGAATTAAAGAATTAAGTTTTTATCGTTTCGTTCAGACTGAGGTGAAAAACCTGCAGATATTTTACTGGAAAATTATCAAACATTCCTGCTTCATTTTTATCCGATCACAACTACGAAGGCCTCAGAAAGTTGGATTGAAGATGAAAAAAGGGGAAAAATCATAAATTTGAAATTTCAAAGACCGCCCTGGGCAACTGCTCATACAGCAGATTTAAAGCTGCCACTCAAGATTTCCTGACAGATTAAAATAGGAGCAAATACAGCGGACATGTTCTGCTTTTGTTGCGGATTCAACAGCAGCTTTTGGAGCGTCTCACCGTTTTCGATGAGGTACTTGACGATGTCTTTGCTGCCGGTCTGGACGGCGTGATGCAGCAGCGTGCAGCCGTCTGCGTCCTGCAGCGCCAGCTCCGCCCCCTGCTGGTGGAGCTCCGTCAGCTGCAGGAGGAAACAGACACATTTAGAGAGAAATCTGCATCATATACAAAAAGGAACTGCTGAAGTTATGCAATTAAAACAAACTTTAGGTTAGAGTTTGGTGGAAGGAAAAATATTAACCTGGTTCACAGTGAAAAATATTTGAGGTCCAACTAATCTAAAAAAACTGGGAATTTCACCGAACTTTAATGTAATAAGTTTAAAATGTGCTAAAATATAACAGAGAAGATGCCTCTAATGTCCTTCAGATCCTGGTATTTTATGATTCATTTTAAAATTTGTACCTAGTTTTTACTGAATTATCCCAAACTTTGTAGAAGTTTGACATTGTTAGTAAAAGTTAGAAAAATTAAGCACTTAAGGGCTTTGCGTAAATTTTAGACAATACTTAGCATTAAAACTGCAAACAGGTGAAGCCTAAAACTCTGATCTAATGTCTGAGTCCAAGAAAACCAATAAAATACTAGAGAAGCTACAAAAATTTATCTTTTTTTCATTGTTTTACACTAAATATTAGCAAAAAACAAACAAAAATATACTTATTTGAATATGTATACAAAGAAACAAAAATAAAAACTATGAGATTGTAAATAAATTTGATCCTTTATAAGTTTTTTAAAATTAAATATTTGCACAAAAAGAAAAAAGTTTTAAGTTCTGGATCCACAAAATCCAGTAAAAATGCATTTTCTCTTATCTCCAAAGCTAAAGAATATTTTTTTAAAAATAAATAAAGAAATTTGATACTTTCTGCTTTTTTTTTCTTTTTACACTAAATCTTAGCACAGAACAAAGAAAAAATTGTTACAGAGAAAAACTATCAAATTGTTTAAAAATTTTAATCTTTCTAAATAGAAAAACAAAAAATCAAGTTTGAAAACTGAAACTTTTTCATGTTGACAATAAGTTCAAGATTTTGCTGAACTAATTCTACCAATCTGTGTTGAGCAAGAAACTTTGAGATACAATATTAACATTTTTGTTTTCAGGTCCTTGATACATCAGTGAATGAAATAACTGAAGGATCAGCAGGAAAAAGGAAAAAGTTTCAGTATTTCCTGGCTTCTCCAGTGTCAGATCTGATCTGAGGTCTGCAGACTCACCTTGCTCAGGTTCTCATTCTTCACGCAGCTGATCAGATCCACATCTAAAAACAGAAACAGATGAAGGCTTGAAAACCAAAGTAGCAGCGCCATCTAGTGGTCACATCTAGAACATACAGTATTAAAAAAAAAAAAAAAACGTTTGCTTTGTTTTTGCATCATTAATAAAGACCTTGCCTCTGGACTGATTTTGTGAATCAAACAAATTCGGACAAAACTACGACTTTCAAACTAAAATCTACTTACAAAAATGTTAGATGAGTTTTTCCGGTTTTCTTCTATTGTCATGGTAACATCTACCCATCAACTTAAACACTAAAGTACACATTGCTGCACCCAGATCTGTTTTTAATTGCTTTATTAAACCTTAACTAAACATCACATAAAAACTAACCTAGATCTTGTTTTTATTTTTTATTTTTTGCTGAGAAAATACTACAAAATATATATATTTTTTCAGTTTTCATCAAGCCCAAAATAAGTAGGCTGGATGCATTCCATTTAATAAAGAAAACATTTAATTTTTGTATCTGCAATCCCTTTTCCACAACAACTAATAACCTTATGTTTAATTGTTTAATTTAAAAAAGTACATGCTTAGTTTATTGTTGCATATGTTAAAATCCCATCACTTTGGTGACTTTAGTTTTTAAAAATTATATTTATTTGACCCAGAGTGCTTTTGAGCTGAAGAGTTTGGTCCAGGTGACAAAACTTAAAGTAATTTAAACGTTAATTTAAGACAATAACTGCTGCAGGATGTGTCACTATGGTAATTACAGGTATGTCTGTATTAATGCAAACCATGAATCGATTTCTAATTAACTGATGATGATTTATTAGATTAAATGAGTTCCAATCGATTAACTAATCCACTTCGACCGTCATTTAGTGTTGTAGTTTGGCCGCCATCCTGCAGAGGGCGCCGCTGGTCATCTAGAAGCAGAGCCAGAAACAAAGATGGCGGAGCCAAACCGTAACAATAAAGACAAGTCCGGCGTGGGATGGAAAACGCAATTTATGCGGTTCTGTTTTAAAATATAAACATTCTTTAAGTAACATTTCATCTCATTAATGGTCATTCAGCCGAGCTGCACGACGAAGCAGCACATTATTCAAAATGTAGCCCTTTATCTTACGGAAAGACGATCAGCCCTCTTGATACGAGAGACAATTCTGGATTGTAAATTAATCCTTAGTCGATCGATAACATAAATCAAGCTTAGATTAACTCACCTTTATCAGGGTCCTGTGAGGTAGCAGTGGAGGTTCTGTGAGGAGACAGACGACAGAATCAGAACCAACCCGGACGATAGTGAGAAGATGTTCAAAGTTGACCTTTGACCGCCATTAAGACATCAACCAGAACTCCACCCAAACACCAGCGTGAAACCCTTTACTACTCAGGTAATCCCTGTTCCCACACCAGAACATGTTAGAGCCAAAACACACAGAGAGGAGATCGTCGACTACTTTGCTCTAAACCTTCCCAGCATGCATTTGGCTCATTATTTTAAATAATCTCCAGCGTTTTAAAAAAAACAAACTAAGACGCCCTTTTCCCTGCAAATATCTATTGCAGCCTGTTCTGCTTTGTCCAGTAGGGGACAGAACTCAACCTGAACCTGTTTGAATTTTATTTTATTTCCAGTTTCAAAAGTTCTGGATTTTAGATCCAGTTTTATTTTTCTGCAAGTTTGTGTTGAAGAATGAAGATTGAGCAGCAGTTAGAGCTCGTCCAATCATAAACACTTTTCATTTATAATTTAAAATATCAAGAAAATAAAAATTATTTATTTCTAATGAAAAAAGTAATATTAAAATAAAAATGTAAGAAATAATTTGATTTCAGAAATAAGTTTAAAAAGAAGCATGCCCCCCAAAATGTATAACTATTTGAATAAAATATGAAACCTATTTTGTATCTGATTTTTAAAAAGTATTTTTTCCCAAAATTTATAAATGAATTCAATTAATAAGAAATAAATTATAATAAGAACATTCAAGTATTTTAAAAACCATTTTCCCAAAAAATGTATTTGAATATACAGTTGAATATAAATACAATTTAGAAATGCATTTGGTTTCTAAATTAAATAAATACATTTTGTTTCAATTAATTAATTAGAATATTTAAAAATATGTATAAATAAGTGTAAAAATGAAGTAAACATTTTAAGAAGTATTTGATTTCTCAGGAGCTTAAATCCTGTTTCTCCTGATGCGTTTTTTTACTGCAGGGCATCTAAAGCAGAAACTGAGAAGTTAAAACCATAATCTCAGTCTGAATGCGTCAACATACAAACACATAATCAGAATGAAGGCAAAGCCGCTTCGCCACAGCTGCACATCGTCTCCTCCTGCAGAGCTCAGCATGTTTCGCAGAATGAGGTTGGGACAGCAGAAAGCAGAACCCAGAGCAGAGGAGGAACCAAAAGGAGCCAGGAGGAAACAGGGAGAACCAGGAGGAAACAGGAGAAACCAGGAGAAACCAGGAGGAAACAGGAGGAAACAGGAAGAACCAGGAGAAACCAGGGGAACCAAGAAGAAACAGGAAGAACCAGAAGAAACCAGGAGAAAACGGCGGGGGGGTACAGGGGGAACCAGGTGGAACCAAGAGGAACCAGGGGATACAGGGTGAACCAGGAGGAACCAAGAGGAACCAAGAGGAACCAGGGGGGAACCAGGAGGACAGAGACAGGTTGGTCCTACCTAACAGCTGGTCTGAAATCAGCCGCGGTCGTAACGGAGCGATCGACACTGATTATCTTTGCTCCTCTCCTTCACACCATAGACAGGAAACAGCAGACATGACAGCGGGAGAAAGTTAGCGGGACCTACAGGCGGTTCTTCACTTCACACACGACACAGACGGAGCCGCTCCAGCAGGGGGCGCTCTGGTCTCACTCTGCAGACGGTCAGGGCTGGAGGAAGTTCTCAGAAACTGATCTGAGTCAGTTTGTTTTCCATTCGGATCAGTCAGGAGATGCATTGCAGAACTGGTCTGGATCAGAACCACCAGCTCATATCTGATGGCTCATTTTCTCTAAATCAATATTCAGTTTCTCTTCTTGTGATTTTGAAATATTTTCAAGGTGAACATGAGTTTATTTTTGCTCATCATTTGAGCCGCAAACTAGGAAATACAAACAACTGTTAAACGTTAAAATTTAGATTTTTTTTTTTTATAAACAATATTTAATTTATTTAGTTCTAGTTTTAGTCAAGCGGTTCTGGACCATCTGGACTTCTCAGAGATCGGTCAGACTGTTGTGTGACTCGGACGAGACTCCTGAGAGAGAACGAGTCTCTAGTGTTGAACAAGTTCTGGACTCGGAACAGAACCAAGACTCGAGAACTACAAACAGAAGCCACACTTGGATCAGAACCATCACTCCATTTAAAGAGTCCATAGTCTGCAGACCAGAACCAACAATCCAGACTAGAGTGATCCAGACCAAAATAAACAATCAAGAGTTGAATGAGCTAGAACAGAATAAACAATCCAGGCTAGAACCAACGATTCAGACCAGAATAAGTGACGCAGAGCAGAACCAGATCCAGACCAGAACCAACGATTCAGACTAGAACAAATGATCCAGATCAGTTCAACAGATGACAGCAACTTCTGACTGCTTTCATGTCCAGGTACCAGAACATTGGACATGAAAACTTCCTCCATCCCAGCTGTCCAGAGAGGCGGAGTGTGTGTGTGTGTGTGTGTGTGTTTACCTTTGCAGAGTAGTTTTAGGTGAGGTCTGGGTCAAAGCCTCTGACACCGAACTGTCACTGGAGATCCTCTTCCTCTGCCTGAAACACAGACACACACTCTTCATTGTGTGTCCTCCAGGTTATCCTCGGGGACTGATCGATCATGACTGAGTGACCAACACAGGGACAGATGAGCGTCTCCGTGGCAACAGCACTCCAAACAGCAGCTGGAGCTCATTTTATTACTGATTTCTGCATTAAATGACGCCCCCACCTATTATCTGAGACAATGAGCTGCTACAGTACCAACTTCCTCCAGCAGGAGGCCCTCTGCTCACTTAAAGGTGACTTACTATGATTTCTTGAACACATTACGATAGATCTATGGCCTGTACCAAAGTCGGTCCAGGAGTGCCGGCATCCTGCATGTTTTAGTTCTCTCTCTGGTGGCAGCAACACCCTCCTCAGCAATAAACCAGGGAGAGAACGAAAACATGCAGGATGCCGGCCCTCGAGGACCGACCACTGGCCTATACAAAGCATGTTCATTACATGTTTTGCAGAAAATCATTCTGAGATCATGATATGAATGATAATGTTTGGTCAGAACTGTTTGCGCATCTGCAAACAGATGCACAATTATACAACCTTACATCTTTGAAAAGCAAAAGTGGAGCCTCCTGCACAATAAGAACGCAGCAAGTGGTTTCTGAATAGTAAGTCAGCAAAACACTTGTCTTTTCCAGCAGCCATTATAAAGCGGTCAAACCAACCTGGCTGGAACTGTGCTGGGGTTGCTAGGTAACGGGCAGAACTGTGCTGGGGTTGCTAGGCAACATCACACTGCCTGACGAATGTGATGTAATGGGAGACGACTCATTTTCCAGGCATCAAAAAACATGAACTTATTGCCAAAACACATCTGGGCATTTTAGAAGCAGCAAAGACATAAATGGAAGAACAGAAATGTGCAAAACTTTGAATTTTGGATGATAAATCCCCTTTAAAGGAATTATGCTTATAAGCTTAAGATATAAGTCTGTTTAATTTGGCTTCAATCTTGATAAATGTCAAACTAAAATGACACGTTGCTGGACACGTTCTTAGATTTCAGGAGATGAATCAGAAAGAGACTCACCTGGGAGAGGTGGGTGACGAGGGGGAGCAGGGGAAGGAGAACTGGTCCGGCATACTGGGGGAGGTTCCCACAGTCTCCTTCGCCACCAGCTCCGGGTCCAGGATGTAGAGCTCATCCTGAGAGATCTCCGTCACGTAATTCAGGTGTTCCTGGGGGGGAAAAAAGTAAGAAAAACATCAAGTCTCACATCAACCCAGATTCAGTTTTAATTTTTAACGTCTTGTCTTTAAAAGTTTGGTAAAAACAAAAAAAATATATATATAAATATTACTTCTGCACTGATGATTTGGTGGTATTTAATGAGTACAATAATTAATGGAATTTTCTTTGGGACGTGACTAAATTATTTGCAGATTTTTTTCCAAGAGAATATCTAAAATATTGAGTTGAAATAACTCAGTGTAATGCTGCGGTGCAAAGTAGCCAATCAGGGAGCGCCATTCATTCTCCCTGGTGCTGATTGGTTGAAGAGCAGAAATTGTCCCACACTGTATTGATACGTCCAGCAGAAAGAATTGCGGTAGTGCTAACCAGGAAGTGGACTTCAGCGCAAGGCATTCTGGGTAAACACAACTAAAACAAACCTGTGAGTAAAAGCGCCGGTTTCTGACTCCATTTCTGTTCACTGTTAGTGAAAAAGGAATTCGTGCTGATGTCTTCTTCATAGGTTTGTGTGTCATTTACTTTAGTGGTTCTTGGTGCAGCGCCCCCACAGGGCAGGAGGGGAACAGATTTTTTAAATGCTTTGGTTTGTTTCATTCAGTGCAGCGTGAATGCAAACGGCAGCAGCTGAAAATGCAACAAACGTTGCAATTTTGGTCCCAAATCATGCAGAGTAAAACACCCTAAATAATGGCGTATGTAAAATTAAAAAGTGTAAAGGAATACACAAAGCTGCCACTTACGCTAATATTTTTAGAAAACACTTTAGTTAATAATTAATCCAAATAAGTTTAAATAAAGACTAACATTTTCCTCCAATTTAAATGTAACACCAAATTTCATTTAAATTGGAGAAATTAAAGAAAGTCTTGCCCAGAGTGGACTGGACTCATCCAGAACCTCCACTGGGTTCTGGTTCTGACTGTCATGGACCAGAATTAAGTAAAAATATAGAGCTGAGTCTTATTTAACCTCGTATCAGTTGCTAGTTTGTGATCCGTTGAACAAAGAAAGCACTCAGGAAAACACTAAGGTCATGAAGGTCTCCGCGTTTTGTTTCCTGAAGGTCTGCAGAGCAGAAACCTCTGGTCCTACCTGAGCCCGGTCGATCCTGTAGAACCGATCTGCAGTCGTACCTGGGAACAGAAAGCCGGGTCAGGATTGGTCAGGATCTGAGGTGAGATGTTGAGTGTGAGGCTTACAGTCCAGGAAACACCAGCTGATGGAGAGTTTTTGTGACGACAGGCTCTCTCCTTTCATCTCGTCTCCATCCTGCAGGATCAGAAAAAGAACCAGGATGAAACCCGGTTCTTCCGGACTCCTGCTGGATCTGCTCCACCATCACCAGCAACATCTGGATAACCAGGTACGCACCTGCTCTACTTCCTGGTCCTGGTTGTCCTGGAGACGCTCTATGTGCAGCCGGCACATCTCCAGGTCGCTGTCACCGGGGACGATGATGAGTCCCAGCGGCGTCGCTGCACAAACAATCGTCAAATTGATCATCTCTGGGTTTGGATTGGGGTGTTCAAAGTGAGGCCCGGGGGCCATTTGTGGCCCTCGGAACGATTTAATAAAAATTTAAGACTGACTTAAAGTGGGTTTGCCAGGCTGTCGATGCAGGTGCACATTTACAGGGGCAATTTTCAACATCTTTCAAGAACGATACCGACAATTTAAAATCCTAAAATGGAAATTATAAGGTGCAACACAAAGTATTCATTAAGGTTTTTGTTTTGAATTTATTTTAATAGTAAAAGGGACAAAAACATTCATTAAAATGCAGACTTGTTTCTAACCGTTTAATAAACTTTATTGTTGTTTTAGCTGAAAAGATACAAAAAATATCGAGAAAAAGATAAACAACCTAAAAAGTTTCGAACATAAATTCCTCGTTTTTTTTGTTTTTTGTTTTTTTTTCCATCTGGAAAATCTGAAAGACCCATTTTATGTTTTAAAGATTATTTGTAGACAAAATATGCTTATCACTTGCTTATTTAATTAGACATTGTGAGCGTAAAATATTGTTGAGCAGGTACAAATAAAATGATTTTGCAATTTTAAACGTGACATTTTTCAGCCCTCATGCCAAAACGTTTGGACGCTAGTAGTTTAAATTCTTTAAAATGCAGGTTTTGTATCCTAGTTTAGCTCGGCGTCATCTAGAGATAAATTCAGCGGTTAAATCGCAGGTCAGTCTGAGTTAAAATCTCTTTTCTTCAAAAGCACCAAGTGAATTTAGCAATGAATGAAGGACTGAATATTAGGGTTGTAACTAACGCCTACTTTAGCAACTGATTATCAATTATTCTGACAATTAATTGATTAACATATAATAATTGGCATAGTCATTTTTTTCAATTTAACCACTAAAATGTTTTACACATTATAATAAATACAGTAAAAGATGCAAATAAAAGAAACATTTAAAAACACATTTCATTACTTGAATCTGCAGCTAAAAAATACTTCAAAATGTGAAAAGTTCAGTTCTTTCTGTTCTTTCTGCTGGTGTTGGATAAATCTGATTATTATCTTTCAGATTATCTAGATAATAATTGTAAAGCGACAGTTGCTTTATAGAATTTTTTTTGTTTTAACTGAAAAAAATGTTCATCTTAAATGCAAAATGTATGTAGTTTTACTGGTCTGAGTGGGTTTTTCTTTCAGCAAATAGCATTTTTGGAGTCTGTATACTAACGAGTAATTGATCACTAAATTAGTTATACGATTTCATCAATAGTCGAATAATCACAACTCAGTGGATTAATCGTTTCAGCCCAGCTGGATTTCAGTTTTAAAGTGTGAGGAGAGTAAAACCAGCACTCACAGGCCTCCTTCAGCTGGTCCTTGTCGTAATGCAGAGCCTCGTACGCCGCCATGCTGATCCGGTTCACTCTGATCTGCAGCTTCTCAGGAACCGGCTGCTGGCTGCGCACAAACACACACACACTGACATTTACACACTAGCCTAAAGAGGACACACACACACACACACAACGTTTCAAGAACACAACACGGACCGAGACAGGCAAGAGCTACGCCTCCGACTCTCACTTTTAAGAAAAAACTTGCTAATGTCCATCTGTACACTGCAAAAACACAAAGTAATTTTGGTCTAATTTCTAGAGCAAATATCTTTGTAAGTTAAACTAATTTAAAAGTACATTTTCTGCGAGACATAGAAACTTGTCTTGTCTAATTCCTTAATATTGATGAAAAAGTACTGACTCCATTGGCAGATAAACTAACTTGTAATATGGGGGGAAAAAAATATAACTGAAATAATCTGCCAGTAGTACTAGTATTTTTTCATCAATATTAAGGAATTATTTACTTAAAACAAACTCCTACATCTTTCTAGAAAAGTTACTTTGAAGTTAGTCTTGTTTCAAGTCTACTAAGATTTTTACATTAGCAGTTAGATGAAAAAAACTTGGTAATATTTTGTGTTTTTGCAGTGTACTCACTGATTTCTAACTTTAAAAGGATCCACAATTAGTTATAACAATAGACTTTGCATATTTTAGATGTAAAACCAATGTTGTAGGTTCTTTAGTTTTCATAAATGTTAATAAAATATCGTCACGCAAACGTGTTGTTCACGCTGCAATGCATTATGGGTAAATGACTCTACAGGTCCGACTGCGCTAGCTCCGTCCAGCCCAAACAGCGATGAGTAACGTTATTAAGCCGTTTTAATTTGAACCGGACCGGGTTGAAATCGCTCGGATTCCAGTACAGAACGGACCAAACCGTGTCATGAACCCAACAGGTGCAAAAGTGGATGAAAAGTATAACAAAATACACATTTTTTGAAGTAATTATAGTTTTGGTGTATCTCAAAAAGCAATTTTTTTAGTTAATAGGAAAATTATGACATATCTAGGCTAACATGTTCAACTAATCTTGGATCCCTTTAAATCATTTGTGGCTTTGGAAATGGGCTAAGAACACAACCCTGAGGCACTCCGTTAATAATCATCTCCTCCTGAGTTTAGCACCGTTCAGTCCAGACTCTTACTCGTTCAGATGCGGCATGGAGATCCTTCTCTTGGCCTTCTGGACCATGTTGGCCTGGTTCCGCAGGTTGATGCGGATGATGGACGGCGCCAGCTTGCAAGGCTCGCCGTCCACCTGCATGGGGATGGACTTGAAGGTGGTGAGGGTCACCTCTTTGCACTGGTGAAGACGCTCGCCGTGGCCGCCCACCTGCAGCGTCGCCTTCACACAGAGCACATGGAAACATGAGCGGAGTCATAAAGTGAAGACACTTAGAGGGGCAGCATTATGCGCATGTGCCACTTAAAAGAAATTTGACTTTGCAATTTAATGCTTTGAAATTGGGCTTCTGTCTCTTTAAAAGCTCCTGCTCTTTCTGAAACTCCACCTTCAGGAAGTCATAGCAACATGGCTCCTCTATTAACCCTTTAACAACATTTGATCAGCGTTCCACCGAGAAGTAGCTCCTATAATGAGTTCAGTATAGGTACAGTTCCACCAGCTGTTTGCTAATTGCTGCTGGCTAGTCTAAAGGAGCCGAGTTGCAGGGTAGGCTGGTGGAAATATTGACTAATGTAACTTGGCAGTAAACGGTTAAAAACTACTGGTTTGATTAATAAAATCAAATTTAAGCACACAACGGTTATCTTGAAGGTTCGATTTATGCACAAGTCAGGAGTATAGGCGGCCCTATAAAAAGCTGTGGCGGGCCGGATTTGGCCCCAAGGCTTATGTTTGACACAGGTGCTCTAACTGACAGCCGGTGACTGAAGAGCTTTATGTTTTTATCTAAATTAGGAGGATTTTATTGTTCTTCTTTGCCAAATCACATACCAGAAGCATTTATACTATGTGATCGCAGTCATTGAACTTTGACCTCACCAGCGAAGTCATGGTGAACCCGATGACCTCTATGCAGCCGTCGTCGTGACGCTGAGGTTCAAAGTCTTGACTCTCACTGGGGTTTCCCCACGGAGTGGTGCCGGCACAGTACCTGCAGAACAAAACAAGAACGATCCGAGGAGTTTAAATGACACAGAGGCAATGCTTTAATGCACTGTAAAAAATATTCCTCTACTGTTCTACAACCTGGGAATGTTGAGGAAGAGGAGGCACTGCAGCTTCATCTCCTGGACTTTCGCCGTCAGATCCGTGCCGTCACACTTTGAGAAAATACAAACAGGGTTAAAGGTGAGACGACCGTAATTAAAACTGTGACCAGAATACAGTTTTCTGGTCACTGATAAATAAAATCACAGCTCAGCTGAAATAGATCAGGGAAATATGCCTAAAAATATTTCAATAAAAGAGGGAAAATGACTGAAAAACAATAGATATGGAGCAAAAGAGGCTGGAAAACACAAAGGAAAACCTGCAGCTTCAGAGAAACTCGTATTCCAGCTTCCACATCCTTATTTTTTCCATTTTGCTGCTTCTAAATCATCAAATTTCAGGACAAAATCTGCACTTGCTGCCAGCAGTGGTGTGTAGATTTCTACTAATCTGCTAATAGCGAAGCTAACTTATTGTTTAGCTAACTTTGAAAGTGTTTAGCTTAGCACTGAGCTTACCCTAATAAATGTTTCCACAGCGATAATTTACTTGGTTCTACTGTGAACTTTCAGTTGAATAAAGTTTGACGACTGTGTTGTTCTTCAAGTAACGAGTAGTTTATAACATGCTCTTATTTTGAAATGTGTCAACATTGTTTACGCAGCCGTTCCGTTTCTACAGCAGCATATTAGGGCAAAGTAAATAAATATATTTCTGCCAAAAAACTCAAATTTTGAGATTAATTTTAAACATTTTCAAACAAAAACAAGTTCTTAGTTCCAAAAGTCAAACATTTGCTAGAAAAGAAAAAAGAATTGTGAGATTAATCTCAGAAATTTTCTAGAAAAATTTGGTAATTTCTGAGTTTGGAAAGCCAAAAGCTTTGGACTTTTGAAACTCTGAATTTTTTTGTGTTTTTTCTGGAATATTTCTGAGTTTTCTTGCGGAAACTTAAACGGCCCGTCATACATTTCTTTTCCTCATGTTCTCACTCATTTTTTCCCCCAAATAACTTAATTTAAACATTTATTTGTACATACTGGAAGAAAATAAAACACAGACAGCAGAGAATAAGATATACACAGAAACACAATTAAATATGCAAGTTATGACAAAATTAAATTTGCGCTTGATGGTTGTAGTCTTTCAAGTTCATGTAATTTAATGTGTAATATCATCATATAATGTGGTAACTGAGGTTTGCACTTTAGCATTAGCTTCCACCAACACAAAATGAAGGTGCAGCTCTATAGCATTAGCGGAACAAATGTTTACAATTATTCTTTAGAGTTAGCACCATTCTAGTTAGCATAACACACCACTAATATTATGCCTGATTATTTATATTTTTGTGTTAAATATCTGCTACATTACAGCTGAGATACAACTAGAATAGAGTATTGTTGATTTTAGAGAAATGTACTGGTTATGTTCAGACCAAATATATCCTGTGGCAGCGGTGGTTGTGTCAGTGGTGGAATAATGCATCAGAGGCTATAAAAAGGACCGACGAGATGCAGTAACAAAGCCTGCTGATGTTATTGAAATGGATGAAACTTTGTTGTATCTCGTCGGATACAAAAGGCTCTGCAATGTCACTTAAATGTGTTTTATTCTTTCTGAATGCAGGCTTGTTCAGATGGAAATAAAACCAAAAACCCAAAAATAAAACCGTCTGCAGCAGTGTGTCAGACCTCAGTCTGACCCGGTGATGGAAAATGATGCACAGAGCAAAATACTGGTTCTCTGAGCTTCAGAAATAAAAACCAGTGGCTGTTTTTAAATGCTGCTCAATTCTGAGAAACCGGCGTAAAGGAGAACCTGGTCGCTGCCTGCACTCACCACCACTCTGATGTGTTTGGCGAGGTCTTTGGAGCTGCCGCTCAGGAAGTCCGAAAAGGCCGTCTAAAATAAAACAAAAACCACATATGAATGGATGTAAGATGTTTCTGAAGGGATGGACTGAAGGGGAGCCGGACTCACTCCAGCGTAGAACATCTTATTCCTGAAGCGGCTGTTGAACTTCTCCGGATTGGCCTCTGAAAACACAAAACAGGAGAAAATGGGATTATTGTTAGGATTATAGTATATTTAGTATTTGATCAAAAACCAGCCAGCAATTAAAAAATATATTGCCAACAACTCAATCTTTAGCTCAAACTGAAGTTCTGTGTTTGACCAAACTGACTGATGACCACAGTTGCTATGTATAAATCCTGCTATACGTATTAACACCAAGAAACACTCAAACGTTTCCCACACAAACAACAGAACATTCAGTCCGTAACGTCATCATGTTTTTAGGCTTGATGTTTATAAGCGGTGGTTAATTAGTTAATTTAAACAAATGCTCTACTGATGATCTGTGGTGTTTAGGTTCCCATTTTTTATTTTTTAACTGAACCGAATCTCACCAAATTCCACAGCATACCTACATGATAAAGTTATCAAAGTCAAGCTAGCTTAGTTTGGCCTACTTCTCTCTCTGTTTTTTTATTAAACATTTTCCTGACCTTGTAATCTAGTTGTTGTAGTGTTGACAATTAATAGCAAAGCGCTGTCCCCTTTTTCTTTTATATTTCACACGTACATTTGAGATATAGCGTGTCATGTTGGCAACTTGGCAGCTAAAACGAAGCGCTAGCCTGCAAAAAGGGGACACCAGTTGATTGTTCAACAATAATTCAGTAAATTTTTGGAAAATTGCATCTTCCTTTTGAATTCTGCATGTAAAAATTAGCAAAAGTATGAAAAACCTTTAACTGCTATTAATAGCGTTTTAAAACTAACCAATATTTAACTGATAATAACTCATTGAAAATGAGCAAACAAACTCCTAAAACAAAAACTAACTAAATTAGACAGAAAGAAAAACCCCAAACTAATATAACCCTGCGCTGGACTGACCTCTGGATTCATGGAAGCCCAGTGTGACGTGAGCGTCGAAGCCCAGACTGAAGTAGTTGTTGAAGACGTCGATCGGGAGCTGAAAAGCAAGCAAACAAACCGTGACGTAGCTGCGGGAACGCTCGGTTTCATCTACGCCAAACCAGAGCTGACCTTGTCGGTCTGCTGCTCATCTCGCTCCTCGGGTCGAGCCTCGGTGTTCGGTTCCACGTTGAGGTTCCATCGATCCAGCTGGACGACGTTCCCGTCCTCCACGTGCGACAGGATCTTTGTGATGGGTTCGTCGGTGTAACCCTGAGACCGGAGCACAGCAGGGTGACTGGAAAACATCTTCATTTATACTCGGGGTCTTCAAATAAAGTTTACATTTCCAAACAGAAATGTTTAAAAATATTAATCACGATTAATTAATCTACCATTTTAGAAAGCCATTAATTGTTAACTTAAGTATACAGAGTAAAAACAAGTTACTTATTGAGAGAACAACAAACTCAGAGGAGCAATGAAGTTAAAACTGTAGAAAAAATATGTACATTTTGCATTTAAGATTAAAAACCCGTTTTGTCTGTATATATGTTCAGACAAATTGCAATTTTAGCTTCACCTGGTTCAGATTTTGTAAATTCTTTCTATTCAATTATTAATCCAACAATAATCAGCCCAACACTGCACTGATGTGAAGTCCAGCAGGTTTTCACATGTATTTTTAGCTCCAGATTCAAACTTTCACAGTTGCCAATTAATCAATCATTCAGATGATTAATCAAATAAAAAAAAAATGGCACAATCTGCAGATTTTTCATTTAAGCCTTTTTATATAATATTACAAATAGATTAAAATAAATAAACTAATACTTCAAATAGTCATTTTATATCCTAAAATCTAATAAAGGTATTTCTTTAATGAATGCTTAATCATTTGTAACAAGGAACAAACAAGTTTTTTTTTTTTATATCTTAAATGCTAAATGTATATATTTTTTGTACTATTTCGTTTAATTTCTGCTCTGAGTGTGTCGTTCTGTCAGCAATGGCCTTTTTTGAGTCTGTCTGCTCCAGTTAACTAATCAAATGCTAAATTAGATGACGATTATCTCAATAGTGGATTCATCGCGATTAATCGTTTGAGCCCTTTAACACAGTTGATCAAATGTTCAGTAAAGGAATACTGTAACTGGATTTTAGGCAATAAATTGTTTATTTTATTATTTAAAAAAGGAAATGAATTATTTTTTTATTTGTATCTTTTAATGTATTTCTAATATTGTATACAAATCTGCAGAATGTGCCATTTTTAATCAAACTAATTGATTAGTCATCAGAATAATTGGTGACTACTAATCATTAGATAAAGCTTTATTTCTAATTCAGAATAAAGGAAATAAAACCTGAAGCGAGTGGACTCACCCCTCCCCAGTTCAGAGTCCTGGCCAGGTCGTTTCCCGTCCCCAGAGGAAGGATGGCGACCGGAGGCTGGGGGCGGAGCTTCAGCTCGTCCAACACGGACAGGATCCATCCCACCTGAACGGACAGAGGTCATGTGACCGCAGGATCCGTTTTATCCACAGCTCTGTTTTATTCACGTTTAACTCACTGTGCCGTCGCCACCGCAGGCCAGGATCCGCAGGTTGGGAACTTTGGAGTACATTTCCAGCCTGCAGGGAACAAAGAAACGGATCCGGCTGGAATGTTTGAGGTTCCAGTGAGGAATTACAACGAATGAGGAAGACTGCTTACCCCTCTCTGGGTCCTCCTTTGGTCAGGTCAAACACCTGCCGAGGGTTCAGGTACCACATGAAGGACTGGATGATCTTTGCTCCCTGAAAAAAAAAAAAGAAGAAGAAGAAGAAGACGGCAAGTCAGCTGCTGAGTTATAATAGTTTTTTATTGCAAAGACCAGAAAAGCAAATGGAGAAACTGATCGATGTGAAAAGACAATCAGTACTACTTAATTTTAAGAAGACACAAAGCGTTATTTATTAATATTTTAACAGTTTGTTAATGAGTTTTATCAATACATTTTGGCACAGCTGGTTCCTAAGAACAGTTAAGATCTTGATATGAACCAAAGTGAAAACTACCTGATTCCCGCCGCTTTTTGGATTAACAAACACCAGCAGAGGCTTCATGAGCTGCGAAGGGAGGGGCTTCACCAGGAAGGGCTTCCAGCGGCCATCTTGGAGCTGAAGATCAGGAAGTGAGCAGACACATAATGCAAAACGCTGCGTTCAATGTCTGATTTAAGCTGCATTCAGAGTCACTATAAGTGGCTTTTTGCTGACCTCTGCTCCCTTCTTGGTCGACTTGTTGCACTTCAGCGACGTCCGTTTCTTCTTTTTACTGGATTTCAGAGACGTCTGCAGAAAAAATATAAACTATCATTAACTGCAGACTTTTCTCTAGGCTTTGAGCAACTGATCAGTCTTTGGCACACCAGCCCTCCCATTGATCAATGAAAAATTATTTGTGGTGGCGGTTAGACTGAGGGTAAAGTTACTAGAAATTCAATTAAAAAATACTTTATTTTTCCAAAGAGAAATTAAATAAATTAAGATAAAGTCAGCTCTAGTTTACAAGCAGCTTATTTATCTTTGTCAGTCAAACAAGATAAACTGAGGTTTATGAGGTTCAGGTATTTGATAAACATTTTTGCAGACAGGACTTTAAAATTTACAATGGCATGTTAGAGGAAGTGTAGGAAGAAAAAAGGGATTAAATTTCCATCAAAAATCTCAGAAATTTTAAGATTAATCTCAGAAATTTTCTATAAAAATAAGGAAATTTCTGAGCTTCAAAAGTTAAAATTTGGAAAGAAAAAAATTCTGAAATTTTGAGATTAGTCTCAGAAATGTCTGGAAAAAGTTGAACATTTTCTAGAAGAAACAGAAATTTCAAAATTCACCTCAGAAATTTTCTAGAAAAAAAATCTCGAAAATGTCTGAGTTCCAAAAGTTATAAATTTACGTGAAAAAACTGAGATTTTAAGATTAATTTCAGAACTTCCTAGAAAAAACTTGGAAATTTCAGAGTTTTAAAGGTGAGAATCTTTAATTTTGAAACTCAGAAATTTCTTTAAGTTTTCTAGAAAATTTGACTAATGTCAAAACTTTTTAGTTTTCTGATGGAAACTTACACCTAATTTTTTCCCCTTATATAAGTAGACCCTAATACGCCATCATAAATACTGAGTAAAAAAGCAGCAAGAACAAAATAAAAACTTCCATGAGAGCCTGGAGACCCAGACCAGTTTAAAGGACGATGGGGAGGTCTGGATCACAGAAAGGAAAAACAGGAAGTAGTTGGCCCTGGAACCCAGGAAGCTGCGTAAAACACATTTCTGGACCGTAAATACCTGCGGCTTGCGGACTCTGATGATCCATGTTGGAGGGACGATGACGGCAGCGTGGGCCCCCAGAGAGCAGCACTCCTCTATCTGCTGCAGCATGAAGCACGTCACTTTGTTGTGATACTGAAACGGAGACGGAGAGTCAGCTGGCAGGAAGTTACCTGGAGCTTTGTGTCAACGACGTTAACTCACCGCCTGTTTGCACCACGAGCAGCTGATGGCTACGATCTCTTTGCTGTGAAATGTAAACTTCTGCTGGAAGCCCTGTTGGTGACACGATGGAGGTGCAGTTAGAGGAGCTGTCGATCTGAAACTCGCACGTTTGATTCCAGTTTCCTCCTTGCACAAGTTGCCCATTGACCGATGGTCAGTATGACTAGAAAACTGCTAAATAAATTCAATCTTTTATTTAGAGCCCCATTAGTTGGAGTTTTCTGAATCTACTCTTCCTGGGGTTCACACAAAGAAACACATGGCATACATAGATCACACGATAAATTCAAAATAAAAGTAACTATAAAATAAACAAATACAATATAGAGGCCATAGACCAAAAATAAATTATACTATAAAGAAAAAAAACATATTAAACAGCATTTGCTTCAATATGTTGAGCAACACATATACAGAAAACACACACAATCAATATAACACATAACATTACAGAGAAATACCTTCTTATCTTATTTTATTTTATAAAACTCTCGAAACAGTTTCTGATTGCAACCACCAGCAGAAACTTGTGGTTGCTATGGCAACTCCCTCTTCTTTCAGGGAGCCTCCAGCACCGTTCCACTCACCCGCATCAAACGGTCACTGTGTTCAAACTATACGTTGTACCAGAAACATTCCTGAACCATGAAAGTTAGAACCTTCTAGCGGGCATTCATACGCGTTTTTATGCGTCTACAGAGTTTTATTCAGGAGGTACGAAAGGTTAAAGAGAGCCTTCAGTTTTATTTTAGAGAGAAAAATTCAGAGTTGACATACAATTAGACTTTGGGTGTGAGCTCTCTGCACATTGGGGCCAAACTGATGGAAAACTGTAAGTCCTGTGACAGTGAAAGAGAAACTGGGTGAAAGTGGAGAGAAATACCAACGTTTTGATGTATAAAATGCACATGTGGAGAGAAAACTGTCGGGGTGAGAGAAGTTTAAATCAAACAAATTTCAAAACTTTTCTTGAGGTTAGAATCTAGAGTGTGTGACATTATTACTCGAAGCTGAACATTTTGATGGAAAATGGGAACAAAAAACCCTCAAACAGTTACACTGTAAAAACAGAAACAAGTTGTTTAAAAGTTTGAATGGTTGTTTTATTAGTTGATGTGGGAAATGTTAGATTTTTTCCTACATTTTTAAGCTGCTGCCTAAAGCCATACTATTCTTGTTCCTGAGACGTTTTGATGAACTTTTCGTTTTTCCAGCAATGTGGAAGGAGCAGGAAACAGAACATTCATTATCTGCTAAATGTCCCCAAACCAGCGATGATTTTATATGGAAAACAACTGTAAGGAGAAGAACTGCTGAAGGAAATTGTTAAATCTGGTTTAGAAACAGGATAAAAACTCATCCCGTCAGAGACCAACCTTCCCACACTGCCGACACTTCCCAGTCTGCCGTCTCCTGTGGACCCAGTGATGTCGAACGACGTTGGCCTGGAGAACGAGACGTCAGATCGTTATTTACCTCAACGCTACGTCCACAGCGAACGCTTTCAGATCGTGAACATGCGCCGCTGACCTCTCGGACGGCTCGAGACGCCGGTTCCCTGAACGACGGTTTGCACCTGAAGTTAATCTGGGCAGAGGACAGAAACCCTGAGCTGAGGAGGAGAGACGTCTGAGACGAGCTGCTGACCTGGAGCTCACTTACCTTCTCCAGCTGCTCCATGCACATGACGTGCACCGATATCTTACACCCAGCGCATTTCATCCGTGGTACGGACTTTTGCTGGGAAAACAGATCGAGTTCAGGGTGAGTCAGGGACGTTTTCCCTTAGGGCCCCAGAAAGGCTTGGGCCGGCCCTGATAGAGTCGCTCCTCTTTTCCCGCTGGGACCAAAAACAAACCAGTGGAGGTGAACTCACCAGAGACTTGGCGACACAGAACTGTTCTCCAACGTAACAGAAGTCTCCAGAAACACTGGCTTCGAACCAGATGTGTTCCCCGTACTGGGCGTTCTCCTGCAAAATACACAAAACTGATTCACTGGGAACCAATCCTGGGTCAAACAGAGTTTAGATCCCAAACTGCTGGATGATACGACTGAAAAATGTATCACTCTATAAGGCAGGGTGTCCAAAGTGTGGCCCGGGGGCCAATTTTGGCCCTCCGGTGGGCACTTTTGTAACTTTATGGCATTAAACTTTAAATTACATATTATAATGTAATTCTAATTTATCTTTAATGGAAAGTGTTCGTCAAAAAGCATTTTTCTTTTAATAGCTGTGTTTTATAAACATCCAAAAATAAGACAAAAACACATCAATTCATCTATTAAACTTGATTAGTAGAAGAAGTGTTTTTAAAGAAAAGTTTTCATTTTGTTGCTGAGAATAGATTAAAAGATTTTCTAGACAAATAAACATAAAAAAAAAGAGTTAGGAAACTGTCTACCATTTATTAAGACAAAAAATTGTCTTAATAAATAAGTTTTAAGTTGGAAAAACAATATTGACCCCAGATTACTTTTCACTTTTCCATGTGGAGTTCGGGCACATGTTGCAATAAGTTGACATAAGGGTTTAATATCAGTTGATCTTAATAATTATTGATTTTGGGTTTTGTTTCAAATCTAAAATACTACCAAACTGGTGATGTTACTTTTCCTGTTTGATCCTCATCTTCACCTTAAGCTACTCTAATCCTTTTCTCTTTCCGCCGGTATTTATTTTAAGCAGTTATGAGGTATAATGGTGAAACTTGAAACTGCTGCTGTGCAAGTTTCAAGGTTGTTGCTAGGTAACCAAAGAGTGAGTCAGAGGTCTGAAATGGTTCTTTAAGTGATGGTTTAGTTTTAGTTCCTTTTAAATCGGGGTAATGGGGATAATGGACTTCATGTTTTATCACAATATTTTGTGGTAATGATTAAAGAAAACAACTATTGATGCTCACAAATAATGAGAGAAATAAACAATAGTTATTCTAGTGAAATCTAGAAGTTGAGAAAATTTGTGACCCTGGGGATTTTTTTAAAAATAATTTTGCTTCAGCGCGCAGAAAAAATATTGGAACGTTTCAAAAAGAAAAGAAAATTATTGTTCTGTTGAATAAAACTTGGAAAATACTTTAAAAACATTTACATTTTCATGAGATGGAATAATGTTATGTGTCCTTTACTGGTTCATTCAGGCTTCATATGATGTTTCTACATGTAAACTAATGCTTTTCAAAAAGCGAAACTAATGTTGAGTCTGTGTTTTATTTCTGAATGAAAAACGTGACTTACGCTCCAGTCGATGGTGCTGTTGGGCTGCTGAGAGTCCGTCTGTCCGGACGCGTTGGACTGAGTCGCAGCGTTCTGCAGGCCCGACTTGGCGATGGCTTTCCTGCAAACAGCAGCAGAAGAAAAAAAACCTCTGAGAAAGTTTCATTTACATCGGGCGTTAAAGCAATTTAAGATTAATTGTACTAAATGTGATCAGAGCTAGCGTCATTTCAGTTACATAGAAATGTCTTCCCATCAATACTGGATAAAATAAAATGTGTGAAGTAAATTATTGGAAACACTAATTACTATACAAGTATTGATCACTAATGTGCTGTGCTAAACAAAATGTACCTGCAACTGTTTTAAACAAGGCAAAATGCAGCCCAAACTCTTCTAACAATAATGAAATAGTCCTTTAATTTAGTACCGATTTGGACTGAACACCGAACTTCAGTGATATTCAGTGGAGCACAAGGATGTTTACACACAGTGACAAAACAGTGCAGAGGGCGCTATTCCATACTGACCTTGTTCAATTAATAAAAAAACCTGTTTGGACTGTTTGAAGTCATGGCCTGTGGCATGGCGGCATGGCCTGTGGCATGGTGAGCCACAGGCCATGCCGCCCTGGGTGGAGAGCCGTTTGACCGATATAACTTTCCATTAGATGTTTGAAGAAAAAAACTATCATGTTTCTAGGTTATAATTTCACCCATTTTTCCCCTGACTGACTCAGAAAAAACATTTTTGTTCATTCAGCTTTAGAAATTTCAAACTTTGGAGCAAACCTTTGAGCAAGATTTCATCCATCCTTACAGTGTTTCTACATTTAGAGATTACATCATCACATATAGTCATCAGTCCAAGTTTTCAATCTCCTTGGTTTTCTGTGAAATAGCAACCCCGGCAGAGTTCCGGCCGTTACCTAGCAACCCCGGCAGAGTTCCGGCTGTTACCTAGCAACCCCGGCAGAGTTCCGGCCGTTACCTAGCGACCCGGGCAGAGTTCCGACCGTTACCTAGCGACCCCGGCGGAGTTCCGGCCGTTACCTAGCGACCCCGGCAGAGTTCCGGTCGTTACCTAGCAACCCTGGCAGAGTTTCCTCAGCTGCTTTTACCGCTGTGTGCGCTGTACAATGACTGCTGGAATAAAGTGTTTTGTTGTTGATGTATTTTTCAGAAACCACTTGCTTCATTCTTGTTGGTATGTGGAGGTTCTGCTTTTGCTTTTCAAAGATGTACGGTTGTATAATTTCACATCTGTTTCAAGCCATTTTTGTGTGCAAATGTAAATGTAGAGTTTTGGGGGGGGGGGGGGGGGGCGTGGTCAGGAGCAGCTTATTAGGATTTTAAGTGACAAGAGGCCCTAAAACAGTTTGAAATAGCCTATTTTGATCAGACTAAACTCTCATTTTCTAAGAATGATTTTGTGAGGTAATTATCATGTTTTGTATAGACCGATCCTTAACTGTTCAATCATAAATCACCTTTAAGTTCTTAAATATTTGGGTTTTCATCACACAGAGCTAAATTAGTGTGGACTACATACAGCAAGAAGGCACTCAGACTCTCCAGATGGGAGTCGTAGCTGTGGGGCCCCAGCGGGCTGAGGGGCCCGGGGCTCCTGTAGAAGGCCGGGTGGTTGAGGTAGTAGACGGAGCTCTTGCGGCTGGGCAGCGGGTGGCCTCTGCCCGGCCAGGGCTCCCAGCCTTGGAGACGGTGGAGATCTTCCTCCTCTTCCTCTGGCTGGAGCTGCGGTAGCAGACGAACGGGGACAGGTCTCCGGCGAACACCTGGGAGGAGTTCCTGCGAAGGCAGCGAGGGGCCCGGATCAGGGGCCGCGACTGGGACAGAACATCCGGGGGCTTCCTCAGCACCTGCAGGGTGGAGGTAGAGAGGGAGGAGGTGGAGGCTTCGTCCTCCTCCTCTTCTTCAGGCACCTGCTCCGTCTCAGACAGCAGGCTGCCTTCTGATTGGCTATTGCTGGAGTAATCGCTGCTGTCGTCGTCGTCTCGGTCCGATTGGAGGCTGCTGGAGCGGGAAAATGCCGCTCTGTTGTTGACTCCGCCCCTCACCTCCACCTGCTGTTCACCTGCGGGAAGCCCCGCCCCCAGTCCGCCCTCCTCGTCCTCCTCCGCCATCTGGATGAGGCTGGCCAGCAGCATGGACGGCCCCAGCAGGTGGGTGTCAATGGTCCGCAGCTTCCCCACCTTCTTCCGGCACACGGCGAACCGTGGGTTCAGGCTGGGCGTGGTGGTGCTGGACCGCCGGCGGCCATGTTTTCTCTTTGGCGCCGGCGGCTGGACGGTAGAGCGTCGGCGCTGCGTCAGGGCAGAGGATGGGAGGCCCACGCTGGAGCGGCGGCGGGCCTTACTGGTGGGGATGGCGACGCTGGGCCGGCGCTGGCGGCAGGCGGCGGCAGGGTCCGCCTCCAGGGACGCTTCCTTCCTCCGGAAGTGACGACGGAAAAATGTGTCCATGTTGGACGCGGAGGGGTCTCTTACGGCTGTTGGTGTAGAAAATTTGCTGAGTTACCGGAACTGATCTCGGTGAGAGGTAGGGGTTGGTAATTATCACATCGTTTATCAGAATAAATGATACGATTTTGATTTATCATTAATGATAATTAAAACTCCTAAAACTGTCTGAATTGTTGGGATTGTTAATGTACCAGGGCTGCACAGTAAACCACTGGACCACCTCTTTCAGTAGCTGCGTTTCCATAACAGATGCGAGCAAAACTTTGTTGGTATTTCGTTAATATCAAGAGAAACACAATTTCCCAATTCCGGCGTTTCCATTAAATAAAAAACGCAATTGATATCACATGTGAATATGAAAAACATGCTGCGCCATCATCCTATGACTTCCTGTCGTCTTTATCATTTCCATCAGTGGTAACATCCGGTTGTTGATCACATGACTGATGTGATGCGAAAAAATGTTTCCATTGCAGTTTTGCAAAATACACTAATTTCAACACGGCCGAAAAACCGCTTCATCCTGGCACCAAAACGTTTCTCAAAATTGCCATTTCTATGAAGCTAATTTATTTTTGTAAATCCAGTTTACAGAAACGTAAGGATTGGAGGTTAAGAAAGGTTGTAAACGGCATAATGGAGGAGCATTGTTGTCAGAAGAGTAGAACCTTTTTAAAGAGACGGAGGTCAATTTTCAAGGGGTCTAATTGCAACATAAAGTTTCTTTTTGTTTATTAATCACTAATCAATTAATCAAATTAAAAATTGGATTTAATTTAACCGTTTTTCATGCAATATTAGAAATGCATTACACAAAGCCAACTGTGTTTTTATCCTGAATGCAAAATGTATATAATTTTTATACAGCTTAATTACTGCTCTTAATGTTTTGGGTTTTTTTTATCAAATGCCCTTTTTTTGAATCTGTACACTCCAACTGTTAATCGATTACTAAATGAGTTGATGCTTATTTCAATCATCGATTAACCACAATTAATCCGATTCATAATTTCAGCCCTACTCGATTATGCTTTAAAATGTCACCATGTGCCTGGAAAATGCGTCACGCTGCCCCTTTAAGGCTGGTTAATCCACAGGTAAATGACCTGACATGTTTTTGTCCAACAGGTTCACTTTAAACTCACATCTCAGCAGAATGCAGGACCAGGAAGTTTCTTTCTCCTCTTTTCTGTCTCTTCTCTTAAGGAAGTTTGTGTGGTTTGGTGAAACCAGACTGAACGCCATTTATCTGCAGAATTTCCCTGAAATCTGCAGATAACTCCTTCCTGTGGAAGCAGAGGACAGTCTACCTCCTGGTAGCGACAGCAGCCCTCTGACTGCTCGGTTCAGTCTGGCTGAATAAAAGTCTCCTCATGTTGCAGAAGCACCTGATCCCTGTTCACCTGGAACATGAATTATAAATTGCTCACAGGAAGTGAGGCTTTCACTCCTCAGGAGAATCAGCACGACGACAGGAAGCCGTCATCGCCTCAAACCACAGCTGTAATTAAAGCCACGACAACCTGCTGCTTTCCAGGCCTCCCCACAGAAAACATCAGGAATCTGAAACGCCACCGTCAGCGTTCTGATGCTCAGGCTGAGGCTCGATGATCCAAACATCATTATCCATCACTGCAAAAACAAAAACTTACCACCTACTTTTGGTTCTAGTTTCTCATGCAAATATCTCAGTACACTTGAAATAAAACAAAACTAACTTTTAAGTAACTTTTCAACAATATAGAGAAGCTTGTTTTCAGTAAATAATACCTTAAAGTTGATTTTTCTTTTTTAAAAAAGTACTTATTCCACTATCAGATTATTTTTTTCAAAATGTCATAAGTGAAATAATCTGCCAGTGGAACAAGTACATTTTATCTATATTAAGGTGTTTACTGAAAACATACCTTGTATCTTCCAAAAAACATTATAGAAGCTTATTTTTGGAAGCTCCTGTATTTCAAGTATTGCACTTGAAATATGAGAAAACTGAGATTTTTTCACGAGACGCTAAACCAAAATACTTGGTAAAAATGTGTGTTTTTGCAGTGCATCGAAAAACTATGAGCCTCTGCAAAAAGTCAAAAACCTTGAGAATCAAATAGAAATTTGTCAGAAAAAACACACAAATGGTGAAAAAATGGTTAATAGAAGAAAAAGCTACAAAGAGAGACAGAAAAAGTCCATAAAAACCAGCAAAACGCCCAAAGAACCCAAAAGAACCAACCCAGAAAGAAGCTAAACAAGCTCCAAAACAATGCAAAAAGATGCATCATGAAAAACTGACAGAAAAGATGGCAACAAAACAAGTAGAGTTAAAGAAAACAACCCAAAGAAGTATAAATTAGAAAAAACAACAAGATGTGAAACAAACTAAAATCAAGTTAAAGGAAACAAAATAATCTGAATGGATTATCTTTAAGAGGACAGAACAAACAAAAAGAGCTAAACGTCCAAACAGACAAGTCGACAGAAACACGGGAGGAACCTGGACGGCAAGTCGCTACTTCCTGTTCTGCCAGCCTTGCTCCACCTTTAGAGACGGTCACCAGTATCACCAGTGTTCCCAGTATTCCCAGTGTGTCTGCAGCAGTGGGTGTGATCCCTGATCCCTGCTGTGTTTCCTCGACTGTCGGCTCCAGCAGATTAGCAGGAAGACGTTACGTGAGCGTCTGCCGGCAGATTATCAGGGACAGCAGCTATTTATAGACCCTCGTCTTCCTCACTGTCTCTCTGCAGCCTCGCACGCTCCTCATCTCGCCTCCTACCAGCCTCGCCTGCTCCCCGTCTCGCTTCCTACCCGCCTCGCACGCTCCTCATCTCGCCTCCTACCCGCCTCGCCTCCTACCCGCCTCGCCTGCTCCCCGTCTCGCCTGCTCCCCGTCTCGCTCCTACCCGCCTCCACCCTCCCGTCTCGCCTCCTACCCGCTCGCCTCCTCCCGTCTCGCCTCCTACCCGTCTCGCCTGCTCCCCGTCTCGCTTCCTACCTGCCTCGCCTACTCCCCGTCTCGCCTCCTACCCGCCTCGCCTACTCCCCGTCTCGCCTCCTACCCGCCTCGCCTACTCCCCGTCTCGCCTCCTACCCGCCTCGCCTGCTCCCCATCTCGCACGCTCCCCGTCTTGCCTCCTACCCGTCTCGCCTGCTCCCCGCCTCGCCTCCTACCCGTCTCGCACGCTCCCCGTCTCGCCTCCTACCCGTCTCGCCCGCTCCCCGTCTCGCCTGCTCCCCGTCTCGCCTCCTACCCGTCTCGCCTGCTCCCCTTCTCGCCTCCTACCCGTCTCACCTCCTACCCCGTCTCGCCTGCTCCCCGCCTCGCCTCCTACCCGTCTCGCACGCTCCCCGTCTCGCCTCCTACCCGTCTCACACGCTCCCCGTCTCGCCTGCTCCCCGTCTCGCCTCCTACCCGTCTCACCTCCTACCCGTCTCGCCTCCTACCCGTCTCGCACGCTCCCCGTCTCGCCTGCTACCCGTCTCGCCTGCTCCCCGTCTCGCCTCCTACCCGTCTCGCCTCCTACCCGTCTCGCACGCTCCCCGTCTCACCTGCTCCCCATTTCATTTGCTCTCGAACTCGTTATCTGTGTCACCTGGTAACTGACACAGGTTACCAGGTGTCAGGTGTCTCACTTGTTCCAACCATTACCCGTCTTACCTGGCCAGTCTCACCTGCTACCTATCTAATGACAATTATCTAAACTGTCATCTGTATCTCTTGTTCACTTCCTCACCTGGTAACTGTCTCACACTTTACCTATTTCTCCAGTCACACGTCTCATCTGGTAGCTACCTAAACCTTTCACATGGCTTTCTTGTCACCTGTTCCAACCATTACCTGTGTCAAATGGTACCGTCTCACCTGTTAACTATCTCACCTGACACATGGCTTAATTCACACCAGTTCCAACAATTACCCATCTCACCTGGTAACTTTCTTACCTGGTAATTGTATCATTTGGTAATTAAACTGTCTACGGTCTCACCTGTCATACTTGTTCGCTTCCTCACCTGGTAACTGTCTCACACTTTACCTATTTCACCAGTCACACGTCTCACCTGGTAGCTTCACCTGGCTTAATTCTCACGTGTTCCAACAATTACGCCATCTCACCTGTAAACTAGGTTTGATTCAGGTCCAAAACCGCAACATTTGTTACATTTTCAGGTGGTGTGGTTCACTTTCACATTGCACTGTGTCAAATGATCCAAACTTATTTACAAAGTTGTTTCCATCCTTGCCTGTGGGGGCGCTGTGCCAAGAACCACTGAAGGAAACCAGATAAAAACCTCAAAAGAAGACACTGAGCACAACTTCCTTCAGTTTTCAGAAGTTTCTAAAAGCGATTGATGCTACTAACTGGTTATAATAAATAACTTGTATGAAGAAAAATCTTCAAAACCAAGCTAATCTATAAATAGTTTCACAATAATATCCCTCAGATTGTTTGTATTTATGATTCCCAGCTTCATTTTTACATATTTCACACACACCGTTTAACATTTTGCATTGCTGCCGCTGCTGTGTAAAATATAAATCAATCCTAAGATTAATAATCCATAGTGCGATGAAGTATAAAACCCTGAATTCTGCGTCACATGTGGGAGATTTCTTCTGCATGAGGCAGAGCTTGTTTTCATACATTTGCATGATTCACAGCGCCTCTCGTTTTCCTGCTCTGTATTAGAAAGCTGGGACGTTCTGCTTTGCCTCGACGTTTTTCCAGGCGTCTGGATTTTTATCTGCAGCTGCATGAAACCAAACAGTTTTATCAAACAGTAACCAAACGCCGGCTGCTTTTTAATTATAAAACCATTGTTGCCGCGGCAGCTGATGAAGCTTCTGACGTCTGATGATGAAGATGTAACAAGTCAATGCACTTTATAAATTATATTTTACATTAAATCCTATATTTAAATGGTTATATTTTTATTTTTACTGTTTTATAGGACATATATTTAAGTTTTGGATTTTTTTATCTTAATTTTTGTGTTAAAATAACCAATAATCATCTGTATCTGCAATGTTTGTGAACACAAGAAATTTGGTTTTGGTTCCATTTTGCTCTCATGAAGATATGTTAAACCAGGAGTAACTGTTTCTAAATTCAACAGGTTTCCACTTTGCTCTCAATGAATACATTTTAAAATATATAAGAAGAGAAACAAATTAAAAACTTAAAACTAATTCAACTTTTTTTTATTTTTTATTATTATTTAAAGTTTTTTTTAATTTTTACCATTTGTTTCTTTAGGAAGGACTTTCAGCTCTGTGTTGCTAAATTTACTTTTTTCTTGTTTCTAAAACAATTTTCCTCCAACACCCAGAAATAATCATTTTTAAAACATGAGACAAGATCTGAAAGTCAAACTTTTCGATTTTAAGCAAATATTTTGTCTCCTGATTCATTAAATTTAAAAATAGCAACGTTACAGGAGCAGCAGCGACGGTTTTAAGGGTTTGATCGTATCGGGAATGTTATTTGGCAGCAAACAGGAGCATCAGAGGATCAGGAGAGGAAATCTGAGAGCAATCTGTCTCATTAAATCCGAGATCGACCCGCCAAGAGGCAGGAACACCGGCTGAGATGGTCCAGTGGTTTTAAAATAAATCAAAACATCAAATAACAACAGAATAAAAGAAAAGCGGCGGATCTTTGCAGCTGAATACAACCTGACAGGCGGCGGGGAGACGCTGGGGTCCTGCGCAGATGGAGACCAGAGGCAGCACTGTGTGAACGCACAGCGAGCGGCCGGTTTAAATAAACTCTGCGGGCTGAAAACTGCAGCTTCACCTCAGCTTCCCTTCGCTGAGCCGCTGATCCAGGACCAGCTCCGTGCTGCACATGTAAATAACCCAAACTCATCCCGATTTAGCTTCCTGGCGGAGGAGACCAGAGCTGATCCAGGATCAGGTTTATGTTTGAACCCAGAGCGGTAAGCAGTTCACCAACAACTGATCCAGGACCAGTTAACTTCTGTACCAATAGAAATGATCTAAACTAGGCCCAATTAAGGTCATGAATGTTCCCAAAGGTCCAAGTTGATAAAAACCCAGTAAACTATACAAATATTAAGCTGTCAGTACCTTCAATTTAAAGGTGACCTATTTTACTTCCTTGAACAGATCAGGACAGGTCTGTGGTGGTACAAAATATCTTGATTACATTTTTTGCACAAAATCATTTTTAGATGATCAGATTTTAGTCTAATCAGTTCTGCCTAGTTTAAGCTGTTTTAGGGCGTCTTGTCTCTTTAAATCCAAATAGCAGCTGCTGGCCACGCCCCCCCCAACTCGACTGACACACGCACATGAAAATGGCTGCAGACAGATGCGCAGTTATGCAACCATACACCTTTGAAAAGCAGAAGTGCACAACCAACAAGAACGCAGAATGGATGGCAAGTCAACAACAAAACTTTCCAGCAGCCATTGTACAACAATAAAAACCAGCTGAACAAACGTGCTGGAGTTCAGGTTGGGTTGCTAGGTAATGGATGGAACTCTTCTGGGGTTGCTAGGTAACGGTGCAGCGCCTGCCGATTTGCTATGTTTTATTGGTTTAATTTCCCATTAACTTATTGACAACAAAGAGGCTAGATGTTTTTTTTTAAGTGTTTTTAGAATCAGTAGAAACTCAAATATAAAAACATGAATGTTCAATAAATATCCAACATCTTTCCACATTGATCCCTCCAGGATTTTGAGATTGTTTTTGCAATAAAAATGACAATTTTGTGGTGCTAATTTAGTGATTTAAGTAATTTTGCAATATTAGCGCTCATATGACAGTAAATGTAACTTTTTGATAGGTCATGGACTGTAACTTTACATCAAGTAATACTCAGGCAGCAGTACAGTAGAAGTAAGAAATACTGCCACCTACAGGTGTGAGTTAGCTTCAATTAAACTCAATGTTTTGACCATTTGTGAGGAGAAATTGTAATAAATTCACAGGGATCTGTTGATTTTTTTGTGAATTTCTCAGCGGCTGATCCAGGACCAGTTGATCTGCAGCTGCTTTTTATAAATCGCTCTTCAGTAGAGATGAATGGAGCCGCCGGCCGCTCCAACAGCTCCTCATTAACACTTCAAGGCCAAAGCGCTGCTGCATTATGGATCCAATTAGGGAGAAAAATGACAGGAAGCGAGGCCGCATGTTAATCTGTCCAAACACGACGTCTGACTCAGACAGGACGCGTGGATCGCGGGTTAATTAGAGACTCTGGTTCTGGTTCTGGTTCTGCTTCCAGATCAGCCGATCTCATGAAAACAACAAACCGAATTCAGGATGCCGTGAAAACGGAGCTGCGCGATCAGACGGTCATATTGATCACAGTTTTTTTTCACCAATTCACTCCTTGGGTTTCAGTGGTTAAAAGTGAGCCGCCATCTTCTTTTACAGCTTCTATTTACTTGGACTTGAATCCAGTTCAACTGCACAGCAGGATGCGATTTTACTGGGCCTTTACAAAGTTCGTTTCTGAGCCGCCGTTTGTTTTCCCTGCTGCTGATTGGCTGAAACTCCAACAGACTGCAGTTTCTGCTCCCAGTGCTTTGACTATTCCACTGTGCATTAATGCATATTAAGGTAAATCTGGTGCTGGAACTAATAAAATATTAGCATTTTTAGAGGGTTTTTCATTTATTCTTGGACTTTAGCTGTTCACATGTTGCTGTGATTCCTAAAACAGCAGGAACTAGTTTTTTTTTTTTTTTTAAACAATTTTCTGATTTTTTAAAGAGAGGTTACTATGTACTTTCCAGGTATATTCTGCCTTTTTATTACACAATGTATATATTAAATATAACTTGCAAGAAATTTAACTTCTCAAATTAATGCTATGAAATTAGGTCTCTCTCTCTAAAGAGATTTCCCTTATCAACATTTTTACTAGCATCACACTGAGAAGTAATTCCTATAATAAGCTCAGCAGATAAACGGTTCCACCAGGTGTTTGCTAATTGCTGCTGGCTAGTCTGTAGGAGAAGAAACTCAGAGTCCTCAGACATGCATGAAAGAACGAAAGCAACACTCCAGGTATATTTTTAATGAGGGAAAAACATTGGAAACATGAGTAAAGCTCAAACAAGTCGACTATTCCTGAAGGTGCTTCCACATAAGAGAATAAAAATATTTAACATTTTGATTGCAACAATATTCTGTGTATTTTGCCATTTATCCTGGCTAGTATTTTTCATTTTTTATGTTTTTGAAGCAGTTTGATTCTGTGATTCATTCAGTTAAAACCTCAACCTAAGCATAAACAAACTAACCATTTTATGATCAGTTGTGTGCGTTTTGTTTAAGACATAATCTTATTTTTTTGGTTTAGTTTCTTTTTGTTTTGCTGCTGGGAGATAAACCAGTTTTATATGTTCTGTCTGCAGCTCTCCCCTGTTTAACTGATGATAAAACCTTCATTTCTTGCATCCTGACCATAAAACAGCGAGCTCTGCTTCGTCCGCAGGCAGCAGGAATTCATTTGAGACTCTCTTCTCGCTGCTATGTTTCAATTAGAGGACAGATTTGAAACCTGGAAGAGGCTTAAAAGATCAGCAGCTCCCATTGGGTCGCCTCCTTCTGCTGCCTGGACAGATTAGCGTCAGATGCTAACAGGAAGGTGTGACTCTCGGATCCTTTCCTCCGCAACGCTTCACTGGGAAAAATGGGAATTTACTTCTTATAAGACGAAAAGGTTTCAGATTTAAAACAATAAAAAAGCAACACTGAAGAAACCAGGATTGGAAATTGAGTTAGAGAGAAATTGGTTTTAAACATTTTGGAAAGTCTGAAACAAGCTGGTTTTCTCTCAAAGAACTAGAGATTAAATCTCACAATAAATTAAAACAAGCTCAATAATTTATATTTTTGTGATTTATTGTTTTTCTCTTTTTCTATCAGAAACTGGATGATAAAAGTCTTCAGTCTGGTGCTTCAACCAACCCTTATTTTGAAGGATAATTTTGTTTACAGAGACTTAAACATACATTTTATAAATTGTTTGTTTGTTTATTTTGGATATTTAAAACGTTTTCCAGTTCCAGTGTTTAAAATGTTCATTAGAATTTAAAATGTATTGATCTTTGAGAATGTTTTCCTGCGTTATTATATTACTTGAAGATGGTCTCAAAACAACAACATTATCATTTATCGCGATAATTTCTAGGACGATTTATTGTCCAGCAAAATATGTTATCATGACAAACGCAGCTCAGCTTAAACTTTTTAAAACATCAACTTCAACATTCACAAAACGTTCATTCCTCATGACGCCACCTGTTTTTGTTAAAGCGCACCAGTCCCTCCTGCAGTAAAACACCCCCACATCATGATGCTGCCACTGCCGTACTTCACAGTAGGGAAGATGTTCTCCAAGACCAAACCCCAAGAAGCAGCATCCAGTTTTTGTTTTCCTCTAATCTGGAACAAACTTCCAGAAAACAGCATAGCAGTTGAAACACTCAGTTCTAAAATTTTTTCACATTTTTTAGAATTTACTTTGACTGTTCCATTTATTCAATTAACTGAAACATTATTCATTTTAGTCTGTTGTCCAGCTTACTAATTCATCTAATCACTCTGTAAATTACCGTTTTATGTTTTCGTCATATAAAGGCTTTAAATTATCTTTTTCTTCTCATCTTTATGCTTCATTTCTTGTATTTTATGTCCAATTTGATAATTAAAGGGACATTTCACAACTTTTAAAGCTCGAGATCAAAATCTGCCATAATAAGTTTAATAAAAACGAGACAGAATTATCCAAAACAGACACTTTGGAGCAAAGTTTGTGGACTTTGAAACCTTCATCCTGCCATTAAAATCTCAGAAAGTAGCACTGACAGAAGTGAGTTCGGCAGACAGAAAACAACAGATAAACGTTTGTCACAATTACAAATTTTGCTGGACGATAAAATGTCCCAAAATTTATTGCACTAGGTAATAATATTGTTGTTTTAGAAACAATTTTCAACTGATATCAAGGAATAATGCAAGTTCACCCTCTAAAAGATGAATAAATATTAATTTATTCATATAAATTAATATTTATATGAATAAATACAAATTTATATAAATAAATAATAAAACCAAAAACAAAATTATGTCAGAGTAGAAATGATCAAGCTTATTTAATTTGTCATGTGATTAAGCAGAAACACTTAAAAATGCTGATATAAATTTTATTGTAAAAATTATTGTTTACATCAGCGTAAAACAAAATGTAGAGTTTTTTCTTTAAGGATAAAGAACAGTGGTGAAGATTATAAATCTAAACATTTCTGAAAAAGTGCTGCACAAAACAATAACAATAGAATAAGTTTATAAAAAGAGGAAAAAAAATCATAATACAAAAAAGACTAATAATAAGTAAATAAAATAAAAATAAGTTTTAAGAAGTGATTTTGATCCAGGCGGCTCTGATCCAGAGTTTTAAGATGATGAAAACCTTTTCCTCAGTATGAACCTCATCAGTATCCGGTTCCTCTTAATGCGGCTGCATCCAGTTGCAGGGAAACTGATCCCAGATCAGGTGAGAGTGACGGATCGGCTTTCTGATCCAGTCAGACGGGAGACAAACCACTGAGGAGTCAGTTCAGATCAGCTGTATGGGTTTAATTCAAACAGAACCGGCTTTCTCCTTCCTGCCTCCCGGGTTTGTTTTGCTATTTTTGTCCCTGTGCTGCCATCTAGTGGTCAAACGAGTTACAGCCCACCACCCCAGAGCGTGGAGGTGTTCCTGGTTCCTTTCCATCCTCTCCTCCTCGGAGTCTCAGCCTCCCCTCCGGACCCGGATATTTTTAGAAACAGGGCAGCGAGTGACAAAGATAGTCCAGGAAGTGGGCCTGTGTAATCCCTGGGTTCTGACGGCCTCACACACGCTGTAATGGGGTCAGAGGTCGTTCTGCGGGTCCGTCCCGCTCTGACGGACCTCATCTGCAGAGACGGTTCTGACTCTTATCTCAAAGTGGCGCGTTGCTGCAGTAACCCAGTTCCTCTTATAGCAGAGAAAAACCACCAACACACACACGCTTTCATATTTCTGACCGTATTAGGAAATTACAGTAACCTCCATTTGCTTTTGTAACTCTCTTTGCTCTTCACCATGACTGACACTTACACTTAAATAGGAAGGATAAAGGAAAGATAAGAGAGAGAAAAAGAAAGATAGGAAGGTAAGGCAGAAAAAAGGACAGAAGGAAAAAGAAGACAGTAAAAGAGGAAAAGGCAAAGAAAGAGAGAAAGAAAGTAAAAAAGATTGAAATAAAGAAAAAAAATGAAAGAAAAAGAGAGAATCTGAATCCGTTTTAAGTCAGAAATGTATCTGTGAATCTGTCAGGCTGGAAGTTTGATCAGGTTCTGGAATCAGTTCATAATTGGAAATCTGTTCGTGAATCTGATTGCAAAGCCATTGATGTTAGAATTCTGATTAGATCCTGCAGTCAGTACATAGTCAGAAATCTGTACAAAGCCCGAAATCTGTTCAGGAATCGATTCAACGTCCTAATTTTGATCAGAATCTGGAATCAGTTTCTGATCCAGATTCAGAAACTGGGCTCTGTTTAGGAATCTGTTCAAAGTTGGGAAATTACCACAAGTAACCAATCCATCCCAGAACACGATCTGTTAGAATCCATCAATAATCAGATTTTAAATTGTTCAAATTTAAAATCTGCTTCTTACTTTGTTTTTCGTCACATTGTCCTTCTATTGACAAAAGTTCACTTTAGAAGATTAAAGTCTGGAGCTTGTGGTCCGTTTCAGCCTGAACTCATAACTTCACACACAACAACTTCCTCAAGTGTCAACACGGCATTTAGCAAACATCTGCCACACAAAATCTCTAAAACAAGCCGGACCTGACCCGAAAGCGAAAGCGTCGAGTTTCTGCAGTGAGACGCCGGCGTGCAGTACAAGCCCTGCTGACCTCTGGGTCTCAGAGGTTCTGTTTGTGATCCGAGAACTGGTTCAAAGTCTGAACGGCGGGAGGAAACGAGGCACCGGCGCTTTTATTAACTTCCAGCTTCTGCAAATATTTACATCAGACACAGAGTCACTCGGCATGTGAGCCACGCGGCCGGGAAAATCTCCCAGGATTTATTTCCACTCAAAATGCAGAGAAAATTTTACATATTTCAGATTCTTCATAAGTTTGTGATCAACTCTGGCTGGTTGCGTTTTCCGTTCCCTTCGTTAACGAGCTCCAACGTTTTTCAAAACGCAGCTGCACAGAAACACGGCTGTTGTGCATTTATATGCGTTTCAGTAAAAAGTGCAGATGGTTCGTTGGATCTGGATACAAAACGGACAGAAAATCCTGAAAATTACTAAAAATCCTGAAAGTTTGGGTCGATTTGCGCTTAAAGCTGCAATATCTGACTTTGATCAGAGTGAAAAATATTTGTCATGTCATGACAGCATGATATGAGACGGATTATCTGTAAAGAAAAATATAATGGCCCTCTCAGTGCTAACTTTAAACAACCAATCAGAGCCAGGGGGCGGGTCTTGGTGCTGTCAATCATGTCTGTTTACATGAATGATAAGGCTAGTTAGCATGGTCACCAGTGATGGCAGATAAATGGTTTTCCTTTATCTGCAAGTTGTTTATTCGCCATTAGCAGCTCATTCACAATCTTAATTGACACCAATAAGACCCGCCTCCTGGCTCTGATTGGTTGTTTTTGGTCTGGAGCTCAGAGAAGGCATCAATCTTTTCGCAGATTATCTGTCTCAAATTGTCACAACACAGCGACCCTTCCACCAAATATGTGTCTTTTATAAAAGCTACGTACTGCAGCTTTAAATTCCAAACTAGGGCATGGAAATAATTTCCAGGATGGAAGAAAATCTCAGTCCCAGTCACACCCATCATGCCACCTGTCACACAAAGTCCAACAAATTCCTGAAAGCGTAGCTGTCATGTTGCCGTATATAAACAGACGAACCTGTAAGACACAACTCAGGGCATAAAAAGTCTGTTTTTCCCACTCTTTCCCCGCCCCAAGCTGTGACGTCACAGCAGGTGTTTTCCATCAGGTGTGAGAGGTCAAAGCCCTGCAGTAGCATGAGAGAAGCCGGTGGCGGGGATTCAGTTTCGGGCTGAAACAAAACCAGAGCTCAGAGAGCGAAACCCGATCCGCCTGCGGATCAGAGTTCATCTCTGAGGAAACATAGAAAACACTCAAACATTCACACAGAGCACACCTGAAACGATTAATCGGATCAATCGTGATAAATAGATTAAAATCAACTAATTTATTAATCGATTAACTGAAGTATAAAGACTCAAAAAAATCAGTTTGATGAAAAAACAACAAATTTAGAGCAATAATTACAACAAAACTGTACAAAATAAATATCAATCAATGTAAAAACCTTTGATTTTTAGAACAGAAGTCATTATTTTTTACAGTGAAGCTGTATCTGGTTGCAAATACATTTAAAAAATACAAATTGTGTCTCAGTCTCACAATGAAAACCACGATGGGAACAACAACTGAGAAAAGAGAGAAAACGGTCATTCAGACTTTGAGTCAATCTGCTTTCTACCTTTAGGTTATTTTAGGACGATTTACAGACATTCACAGTCATATTTTCAGCTGATTGTGCTCGATAAATAAGTGAGGGTATAAACGACCGAATAAATCAGGGGTATCTATAAACAAATCGCTGAGGGTGACTCACATCTAAATCAGGCCAACAAACTGACTTCTTAACTCAGGTTTCAATGAAGAAATAAGTTTTATTTTCTTCAGAAATATGACAGAACCTTAAAACAAACCAACACATACCAGACTATTGATGTTATTAGTTGTGAAGCAGCTTTTCTAATGTCAGTAGCTACGTTTCTCCTACAATCAGCTGTTTCGCAGCTTTTAGAAATGTTATTTGTTCACATAACAGCAAAAGGTGACATAAAAACAAAGAATGCATTCCCACCAGTCAGGCTTTTTAAAGATCGCCAATCGGTCAAAAAACTGCATTGGTGCGGCTTTAGTTTGGATCGTTTGACACAAACCAATGTGAAAGTGAATCACAGAAACTGAAGATATAACAAATATTTCAATCTTTGTCCCCAATCGATCCGAGTCTACTGGAATAGAAAACACCCAAAGTGTCACGTTAATCCCTGATTAAATCCAGATTGAAGTTCCTGCTCAACTTTTTAGGTTCAGAGGAAAGTCTGTTTGTACCGTAAACACCATAAATCTACTGAAAACCATAACAAGAACGCCTGTTTGCAGCCTGTTTGCAGGCAAACAAGCAGCTTCAATCAAAAGGGCAGAAACTTCTCAACAAATTGAGGAACCTGGCCGCCTCTTTCTTCTTCAGACAAGAACTTCAATCTCATGCAACACAAAGGTGCAAACCGTCTCATAGCGTAGCTGAGATCTAAGAACTCGGCAGCCGTCTGTCTGTGTTCAGAGGGAAACAGCCCAGAGTTTTCACCTGCGATCAGGGGAAGACAGACACGACCTCGACCTGACAGAGACGAGCTCTTGCCGAGATCCTTCAGGATCACGGCGAGTGAAGAAGAGCTGCACTTCCTCCAACCGTCGGCTCTCATCAGCTCCAAAACAGAACAAATATCCACCAGCACAACTTCACAAAACCGTTTCATTAGAATTGGCTTTTTAAGCAAGCACAAGTTGTTTTCTAAATGAGAAATCAGAATCAGAAAAACACATCAGGGCTGAACAAAGCTCTGATGGCATCAGTGTGAACAGAAACCAGCCGGTTGGACGGCTCAGTGCTCATCTGTTGAACAGGTGATGACAGAACAGGTGAGATGTGTTCACAACGCAGCATTTTGAAACCTAACTTATTCATTAAAACCGAAAGTAAGCAGTTTATATCCGGTCCGTCTGATCATGACTGATAAACACTCAGAGAACAGATTTAAGATGCGCCGATACGAACGAGTTTCACTGCCGGTGATTCAAAAATGAGGACTGAAGAAGGAGAGCAGATGAGAGAGAAGAAGCTTCTGTAACTACAAAAATTTGATTTATTTTGAGTTTAACAATAAACTCAAAAACAAAGAAATAAATCTGAGTGTCGTCGGCGTAGAGATCGGCTTCACATTTAAAAATCGGCCGATCACAGAGCTCCCAAAATTAAGAAAATCGGCACCGATAAATCGGTGTACGCCGAAATTTTACACAGTTTCTCTGTCAGAAGAAATTTCACCAAGTTTTTATGTAATTCTTTTGAGTTTGATTGAACAAATTTATTCTGTTACAAGAAAAGATCTGAGTGACTTTCTTTCAAAAACAATTGCTATATTTAGCCAAGTTTATTATTATTACTTATTATAAAAAGCCTGGTTATAAAAAAGACAAATACTTTGCGTTGTACTTAACATTTTCTATTGTAAGAAATTAGAAAAATTGGTTATAATTTTACTCTGATTACAAATAAAAAAATTTGGCCAAATTTGTGTCATTCTCGAATTGAAGTTCGGGGTCACAATAAAATCCCTCCAGACACGGCGTTCATTAACAGATCAATAAGACCTCAAAGAACCCAAAGGATCAGCGCCTACAATCAGTAGCGCCATGTTTAAAGAGAAGTGGGCCGGGAACGCAGCCCTGAGGTACAGCACAAGTCAGAGAGACTGACTGAAAATGACAGCTACAAAAAGAACTGATCTGCAGATAGGCTGAGATGATAAATCCCCCCAAAACCAACAAACTGACAAGAGATAAGAAAGTAGAAAATGTCAAATGTTATCAATCAAGTCAACTTGCATGCAAAACGAAGCAGCGTTGGTCGAGATTACGGCACAGTCAGCGACAGGCATGGAATTACCCATGCATACAAAAAGACAGAAAACATGTCAGGATTGTCAACATGCAGATCTCTGTTCAAAACAAGAGGCTATTATTAGTTTAATAAAGATTTTTGTTTGTCAGGCAGTTTTTTATGTGCATTAATTGAAACTCCAGAGTCTCATTTGGGCCCCATTGGTCTCCACCGCTACTTTCTAGAGGCGCCGCTGCAGAATGAATGTGATGATCCAAATGAGTAACATGCAGTCATGTGAAAACGTGAAGCAGACTTACAAACAGTTAAAGCTTAACAGCAATATGGAGATAAATGTCACCATGTTTAAACATCAGCAGCTCCGTTTCAAAACAGGAAATATTCTTTACTAAACTGCGATGTCTGATCATTCAGAGAAAGGACAGAGAAAGAAGAAACGCTGAAAAAATTGGAGAAATTACAAATTTCACCTCATTTGCTCAGATTTTACAATAATCTCAATCAGTTTTAACCAGTTTTGTGTCAGAAGCTTCAGTCTAGTAGCTTCATATTGGAGTTTATGTCTGTTTTTTTATGGGGATGTTTGTTTTCTGCAAGAAAAAGTTTGAAATACATAATCCTGTTGCAATAAATCAATTAATCGCGTGATAAATTAAGGCAAAATCAGTCATTTTCATTTGCATGATTTATTGTTTTTCTCTTTCGACTAAAAACTGGATGATAAAAATCTTCAGTCTGGTGTTTTAGTCTCAACTGACCTTTTTTTTTTTAAATGATAATTTTGCTTAGAGATTTCATGATTCATTTTATTTGTTATTTCTGTTGTTTTGTTTGTTTATTTTACATTTCTAAAATGTCTTCCAGTTCCATTGTTAAATGTTTCCAAGAATTTAAAGTTTATTGATATCTTTGTATGTGTTCTTGCATTTTTATGTCATTATCATATTATTATTTGTAAATAGTCTCAAAACAATAATATTATCGTTATCGCAATAACTTCTTTAGCGATTTATCGTCCAGTAAAACTTGTTATTGTGGCAGGCCTACCTACAAACCTGGACTTCAGGTTGGTTGAAGTGAAATCTGGTGCAGTTCGAATGGACCAAATGGACCGCTCCAAAAGCAGGAAGTAGTTTAATGTGAAAGGGATTCTGGGTAAAAACAAACTAGCATCTAACATTAGCAGCGGAAATAAAAGCAAAATCCTACAAAATGTGATGTCACTCCATTTTTGTTTACGTTTTGTGAAGAAGGAAGTTGAGCTCAGTGTTTTCTTCAGTGGTTCTTGGTGCAGCGCCACCACAGGTGCGGAGGGGAACAGGTTTTTCAAAAAGTTTTCAACATTGCAGTGTGAAAGTGAACCGCAGCTGAAAATGTAACGAATGTTTAAATTTTGCTCCCAAATTGAACCGAATCTCTCAGGTGTGAAAACACTAATAATCAGACCAGAAAAAACTATTGATCTTCTGAAAAACTTAGTCGAGTTCATGTTGTTTTGGTGCTGGAGGGTTAAACCAGACATCAACAGGCCTCATGGCCTTCAGCGGTTTATATTTCCAGCAGCAGCAGCCAAAGGAAGCGGCAGCGTCGTTCTCCTTTGAATCCGTCGCTCGTTTCTGGAGCGGATCAGGAAGGAGCAGAGGAGGAAGAAAGTGAGGAAGAGGAGGAGGAGTGGAGTCTACCTCCCCATCCTCGGAGAGAGCTGCAGATTGAATCCTCTTCTCCGGAGTCCAACGCTCCCAGCAGGCACTAAAAATGAGCGCCTTTAATTAATTGCTCTGCCAATCCATTAATAGCAGCTATAATTAGAGGACCATGGGAGATCGCTGGCAGATTAAATGGTCCAGCTGAATGAACCTCAGGTTGCACTTGTTACCTTTTTTATTCACCACAGAGACTTTCTAGGACCTCATATTGTTCTTTCTAACGGATCGCTGGCGCTTCACACTTAGTCATATTTCATAAAAGTGTGAATATTTTCAGCTGACGGTGGATCTAGTGCAACAAATTGTGAGTCTCTTTAGTACAATAAAAGCAAAACGTTTTGTTTTTTGACGGCTCCTGCTAACCATGATGACAAAAGTCCAGTTTGTGACTAAAAAGCATGCTGGTGTGTTACTCAGAGGTCCCTGCAGATCAAGGAAGTCTCAGCTCTGGGAACACATGAGCTCAGACACACGCGTGTCCTCTGCATGTGAACGGCTCATTTAGAGCAGCAAGCATGTGGGTCAGCAGGAGGCGAATCTGTTGGGTATTTTCCTCATTTAATGCGTCAGTTTAGAGTCAAACAACCACTGGGTGGATTAAAACTAATAATAATATTAATAATTTTGCTATTTATTGCTTAAATTTAACCCTGAAAACAAAGTTGCTGCAGTCAATTAAAAGCTTGTTTCTTTTTTTTGCATTATTGCTAACTGTGGACAACCTACACCTTTATTGAATAAACAAAGAAATGCTGCAAAAATAAAAATACCGACAGTTTTAGGGGTTTTTAAATGTCATTAATTGGAATTTATCATGAAAACGATAAATCAAAATCTTATTGTGATAAGAAATGTATCACGATTAATGATAAATGATACGATACATGGCCCAGCTTGACTGTTGTTTGCAGCAAGACCTGGGATTACATGTTCTGCCTGTGCATACATCAGTTCTTTCTGAGTTCTCCAGCTTCCTCCAAAACACGACTGCTGTGTAGGGCTGAAACGATTAATCGTGATTAATCGATTGTTGAAATAATCGTCAGCTAATTTAATAACTGATTATTCGTTAACTGGAGTTTACAGACTCAAAACAAGGTCATTTTGCTGTAAGAACAACATATTCAGAGCATTTTGACAAGCCAAAATTGCATTTAAAAATATTTATATTTTGCATTTAAGATGAAGAACCTATAAACCTGTTCTACCCAAAACTCGTCAAGTGGCAGTTTTAGTTTCACCTGGTCATTACATCCAGGCAATAAAAAATAATTTTATCCTTATTTTAAAAAGAAATTTCATTGTTTGTATGTTTTCATCTTTTAAAACACCTGGACTAAAATAAGTTTAGGAGGTTTAAAGAAACATCTGCAGCATTTGAACATTTTTATTTGATTAATTGATTAATCATCACAATAATTGAAACCTAAAATTAACGGTAGCCCCTCTGTTAGTCTCTAAATTGGCTCTGTGTATATGTTTGCTTCCCAGTGACGGACTGCTAATAAACCACTACAGATGACGGATTGAAGATTCTTCCAGACAAAAAGAATCATAAAAGTTACTTCAGCTTAGATCAGCGGTGTCCAAACCTTTTGTCACATGGGCCAAACTCATCAAGTCAGAAGTATTCATGTGTTGAGAAAATTTAAAGAACTAAAATCAAGCGAATAAAGTAGTTTGATTGTTTCTGTTTTCTAGGAAAGAAATGTTGCTCAGCACAGATCCAAAATCTGAAGGGATTTTGCACGTTTGCTGTATTAAAAGAAAGGCATCTGGTTTTTAGCTTCTTTTGGCTTTGTTGAAAAAACTTTATTCCCAGTAAAAGAACAGGATTAGGCTCTCAGGATTAGCCAAATGTAATAAATTAAATAAAAGCCGATTTAGGTGCAACAAAGTTGGCATTTCAGAAAAACTCTCTGGATGTATATGACTGTTTATTATAAAAGACTGTTTATAAAACACATGTTTTTATAAGTGCACACATAGTTTAACTTTTTATATCATAAGAAAATTATGTCTGTAATAATTTTGCCCTAAAACGTAATCCGCATCAACCACCTGTGCTGGACGGGACAGATTATTTTTTAACTGAAGTAGGAGGCCACAAAAATATGGCCAGGGACCACAAATGGCCCCTGCGCCACACTTTGGACACCCCTGGTTTAGATGAAACCCATCTGGTGTTTTGTTTCCCCATTTCTGACAGAAGCTCACAGAAAATGACTTGTTCTCATCTTATTCAAGTTTAGCTTCACCAAATTAGCATCATGTGAGCCATTTCCTCTAAATTTATCTTTCAAAGTTGCTCGACTCACGTCGCATGTTGAACGAACCACATGCATTATAAAGATTCGTTAAGTTCTGATTGGTCCGTTTTGTTTATTTTTACTGTAATTGCGTTTCTCCATGAGGGGAGCAAATGTTGTAATGCTTCATAAAACAGGAACAAGATTCAAATTAAATGCTTTAAGTACCAAACACTTCAGCAGGTTTTAAAAAGCATAATTCATGAGAAATATGAGAAATGTAAACCTGTTAATTAGAAACTGATCCTCTATCGTCTCCATAGAACTTCATCCTGCATCCAATAAATATGAACCTAGACCAACAGTAACTTAATGAATGGCTTTAGATGTGAAAATGAAGAAATTAAAGGTATTTCTGTGGAGGAAGTAGAAAAACCGATCAAGTAAAAGAAGTTAATTTCTCTTCATATTAATATTTCTAATATTTCCACTGACATGAAATTCACACAAGATGTCGGCAGCAACCCAAGTAATCGACTACTGGGTTGGAAATCAAAGCAATTAATCCACAAATGAAGGAATGGATGAACACAGAGACAACAGGAAGAAGTATTGGACAGGTGGTAGTAAAAGTACTGATGCACAGATATGAAAATTTGGGGCGATACCTATATTAAAGGGGCAGTATCACGTATTTTCCAGCCACAAAGTGCAATTTCATACCATAATCAAATAACTATGTTACCTTCAGTAATTATAAAATTCTATATATAAATTAAATTTTACTTAAATTAAATTTAACGCCTTGAAATTGGGCCTCTGTCTCTTTAAAAACTCTGGCTCTTTTTGAAACTCTGCTTTCAGGAAGTCAGCACAACACCTCTCCTCTATTAACCCTTTAACAATGGTTTTTACCAGCGTTTCACTGAGAAGTAGCTGCTATAATAAGCTCAGCAGATTCTCAGTTCCACCACATGTCTGCTAATTGCTGCTGGCTAGTCTGAAGGAGCTGCTCTTTCGGGTGGAAGCGTGGAAACTGCAGCTCTGGGGGTGCAGCTCCCCTGAGCTAAACCCCCGCTGCAGAAGGCGGGGCTAGGTCCACCCAGGTGTTTTGCACAGCTGAATGGTTGCCATGGAGACTAAAAGATAAGTGTCTGATACGTTTTGGTTATTTCTCGGTTTTTATTGAATTTGTTTCAGGTTAAAGTAAAAAGCAACAACAATTCTATGTGAAAAAGAGAAACAAAAGGTCAGGAAACTGAAACATTTGTCTATTTTTGGACAGCAGGTTTCCAGATCTGGTCTAAACAGCATTTACAATCTTTTTATAGTTTCTGTGGTTAAAAAAACAAAAAAAACAACTAACAAACACCCCCAAGATCAGATCATATCTGTAACCGTTTTCACTGAAACTCTGACACGCTTCAGCGCTAAGCTCCAGCTGGAAACATCTGGATGGAGGTGAAAACCACAGCAGGATCGTTTCTCTCTTCCTGTGCATGCAGAGGTGTCCGCCGACTGTCAGACTAATTTCACTGTTTACCAATTCATAAATCTCCTTCCGACTCATTTTAGAAATGATCATCATCATCATCAGGGAAACATCTTTCAAGCTGTAAATATTCAGAGTTAATCTGAATATGATCGCCTCTGCTGGATTTTTCACATGTAAACCTCCAACTCAAAAGTTTCCAGTAAATTAAAACTTCAAGCCCGTTGTTTTGGAGCGTCTGAATCAGTGTTTAATTATACAAAATGGCGAAAGATGATGGAAAGTTTCCAAATCGAGGCTTAAACCAGTGAAACTGAAATTTTTTTTGTAACGAACCGATCTGATGGGAAACAGATTCATAGAAACTAAACTGGTGACAAAACGTTTAGTTAGTTAATCATAGAGAGCGGAGGAGTCGTATGGTAATTCACAGAGCGCTGAAATGTCAAATGAAACTAAATTCATATTCATTACCTTATAAACATTCGGTCTCAACTATAAACGGGCTTAATGTCGTTCCATAAAAGTAGTAACGTAAAATCCAATAGATAAAATAATAAATCAATATAATATGTCTGATAAAATGTTGATAATTTCACTGAACTCCGATCCAGAAACGCAAAGCATTCTGGGGGATGTAGGCAGATTAAATGTTTTAGCAGCTCAGCCTCTTGCAGCTGGCTACAAAATGTTGGTGGAATCAACTGACTCTCTAACTCTTTGGTTGCCTAGCAACTCTCTCACTCTTTTTGGTTACCTAGCAACGGCCTGTTGCGTACGCGCAGCAGCAGTTTCAAGCTCCCCCCCAACATATTCGGCGATGCTGTCCGACTATGCCGGTTTCTGCCCAGCTTTTGAGCGCGTTTGGCTGGAAAAACAACTTTGGTGGCCTGTTAAAATTCAGAACGTTTTTCACGACAATTTTTTCAAAAATAGTTGTCACTGCGTAGAAAAAAACCACAGAACTTTTAATAAAATGCAGTGTTACTTCACTTATCTTGTTAGTTAATTCATTTTGAAATGGCTGGTATTTGTTGAATGCAACATCATCAAGGATTAGTTATTGGTTAATCAAGTGTTGCGAGTGTAAAACAGAGGTTCCAACATTATTTAAAAAGGCAAAAAACCCAAAAACTCCATGTTGTTTCCAAAGAAAATCGACTATCACTTCATTATTCTCAAATATTTGAAAAATGTGTGCATTACAAAAAGTCTTAAAATGATAGTACAATGTTTGCAAAACAACCATTAATTCAAAAAAAAAAAAAAAAGACACATTTTTGGAACTCCCCATGCAGATTGGAGCCCTGGGCTACTGCCCCATTAATATTAATATTATTGCATTAAAACATGGCCACCACCAGTACCATTGTTTAATGCCGAAATATTGTGCACCTCCATGTTAACTACAAAGTTAACATGGAGGGAAAAAAAACATCAATAATTTATCAGAGGAATTCATCTTTTAAAGTCTTGAACAAAGAGGAATTATTTTTCCGTATCAGGTTTCCGTATTTATCCAGAGCTAAAACACACAAAGCCAAATATCAGGTTTTCTCGAAAAATCTGATAGTACTGATGACCGACGGATCAAACAACCAAACAAATTCCACAAAACAGCGACAACTACACAATAAATGTAGTTTCTTTTTATCCACAGTAAAATAAACCTGCCAGCTGCACACTGCAAAAACACAAAAACTCACAAAGTACGTTTGGAAAATATCTTAATACACTTAAAACAGGAAAAAACTAACTCACAAGTAACTATTTAGCAAGATTTAGGAGCTTATTTTAGGTCATTAATTGCTGATTTTTGATTTAAAAAACATATGAGTTCTACTAGCAGATAATTGTTCTTATAACAAGACATTTGATGAGTGTTTTAAGTGGAACAGTTACTTTTTGATCAATATTAATATTATTGGATTAACTTACTACACTCGATTTTCCTCGGTGGCAAATATATAAAAGCACATTTTTTGTGTTAATATCTGTACATCTATAAGTCAAATTCTGTTTCTGTACACAAACTTGGCAAATAAAGTTAATTGTGAAAATCTTTTTCGATTTTTTTTAATTTAAAGTCAAGCAAATAGTCTGGAAGCTAAAAACTTCCCATCAGAGTTACCTGCAGATCCCTGCATCATAAAACAATAAACCGGCTTAAATTTTCAGTTAGTGGCAGAGTTGTGATAAAAACTAATTATTTCAGCATTGTGTCGACTTTTCTGAATGAGGAGAAATTCCTGGGTTGTCATGAAAACTTTCTGTTTCAGGCTAAACTGCTGCTCTTCCTCCAGACGTGAAATATGTGGCTGCTGCGGCACCGACGTGCTGCAGCATCACGTGCTGCAGCATCACAGCTGGATGCAAATCGTAACAGGACCTGCAGGTTATTTATGGCTCGGCATCTTCTGCTATGATCACGGTTTTACTTTCATTACGAAATATCTTTCTTAGCCCCTAAAGGAGGAAAACACGTTTATGTGTTTTAAATATTTTTTTATTCCCTCGCTGGCTCAGCTTTATTCTTCTTTCACTTTTAGAAAATATTAAACTAAATCAGATGGACGTTCTGCAGGATCGCTCAGTCAGAGGCTTCTTCAGATTCACTGTAATACAGACTGCTACAGCAGATCTTTCCTCACAACAGTCATCACCATGTACAATAAGTATTTGAAGAATTTTAATTAATGCGAGTTACAACAACATTTAATTTCCCTTTGGGATCATATGATCATGTGTGTTTCTTCCTCCCTTCAGGTTTTATTTCCGGTTATTTGGACTAAATAAAAATTTCTAAGGATTAAACCCGTTTCAATTACTTTTTCTAATATTTGTCAGTTATCTTTAGTTGTTTTCTGGACATGATTTTGTGTGTAATAAGTTTTTGGGTCATTAAAAACATGTTTATATTGCGTTTTCTACCGTCTGCCGGTTTTCTGGTGCATATTTCTGCTCACGCTCCAGGATGGAACGGGTTCAGAAAATTTTCTTTTCTAATTCAAACTGAATGAATCATTTTGTTCAATCAGTTTTTGCCCAATGCAGTTTAACAACTGAGATATAAATAATTTTTCAGCATAGGAGCTTGTTTTAAATCAATATTTCCACAGGTAATATAGATGAAAAAAACTAGCTCAACTGGCAAATTATTTCACTTAGAGCAATTAACTTTCCCTTCTTATAAGTGAAATAATCTCGTGAAGCTCGTACATTTTTGTCAATATTACAGAATTATTTACTTAAAAGAAGCTTCTATATCTCGCTGAAAAGTTACTTTTAAATTAGTTTTGACTTATTTCAAGTCTACTCAGACATCTGCAAAAAAATACTTGCTAAAATTTTGTGTTTTTGCAGCTGTTCTCTTTTTATTTCCGGAAATAAATATCTGATTTCTGCTCAGATCACCTGGGACGACAGGTTCAGTCAACCTGTGTGTATTTGTTGCAATGCTCTTTGTGTGTTTTCATGTAATAAGTTAAATAATTTGTTGTAATTACCGACTGCAGCCGATCACTAACTGATCTTTTAGAAAGCCTGTCTGCCGATTCTGATTTTGCCCGATACCAATTTTTATGTATTATTATTATATGAAATGTCGCTCAATATAGCAAAATCGTTGGTAACAGTGGGGTGACTATTGTTAATCGCAGACGTGCAGACATGAGCTGGTGGGCCGGTCTGTCAGTCAAACTTATCTGACTGGAGAGCAGAAGAGGTCAGAGGTTGATTTTTAGACCTTTGCTGAGGGAGATAAGATCGGCTTCACATGTAAAAATCGGCCGATTACCAATCTCCAAAATGAAGGAAATCGGCTGAAGTCATGCACCTTATTGATGCATGACTTTCCCATGCATTATAAGTGAAATAATCTGCCACTGAAATTAGAACTTTATATCAACATATTTGCATTATTGGCTTAAAATAAACTGCTACAGCTTAGTGAAAGTTAGTTTAGCATTAAATCAAGTGTACCGAGATATTAGAACCACGAATACTTCTGAAATGTGTTCTGCAGTGTTCTGGCAGCATTTATCTTCTCGGTTTGCAGTTGTTCTCTTTATATTTTCTGATTAAAAAAAACGTTTATCCTGCTCAGATCGGTCCAGCTTACGCTCTGTAACCCTGTGGGCTTCACTCAGCCATGTGTGCATTTGTTGCAAAGCCGCATTTCTCATCAAAAAGGAGCAGAAAGGAGGAACTCACTTCCTGCAGAAGATCCTGAAGCCGAAGGTCCTGCTGTTTTGCTGGCAGCTGGGCGCCGGGGCCTCGGAGGGCAGCTCTGCGTTGGAGGCTGAGGAGGACGATGCGGAGGTGACGGGCTGCTCCTCCTGCTCCTCCTGCTGCTCCTCCTGCTGCTCCATGTCCCCCTCCTCCGCTCACAGGCTGGGCTGGTCCGGGGTCAGCTGCTCCGGGCCGCACGCAGCCATGCTGACAGCTGCTCAACTTTCCACTGACAGCTCTCAGACACAGGAAGTGCAGCTTCAGATCTTCCGCGTGCTGAGCTTCACTTCACAGCAGGAAGCTGAAACTCTCAGTTGTTGGTTTTGTTGTTGTTGAGGAGGTGGAGGTAGTTGGGGTAAAATGGGGGGTTGCTGGTTTCTACGCTCACTTCCTTACTTCCTTCCTGGTCCTAACTAACCCTCCCAGCCTGAGGAAGCCTCTCTCCAAAGCATGCTCTCTGAACACAGCTGCATATCCAGGAAGTTTCCAAACAAATGAAGAGGAAAAACTCGGGGCTCCTCTTCCTCCCGGCTCCTCTTCCTCCTCCTGGGTCGACCTGTTGCTGCTCCTCTTCAGTTTGGCCGAGTCCAGCGTCTCTGCTGCTGTGCTTCACTCTTTTCTCTTGACTTTTTATCTCAGCTCTCTGTCTCTCCCTCTCCTTTTCCTCCCTGTCTCCGCCCACAGTCCTGCTTCTCGGCTTCCGATTGGCTGGTTACAGAGAGGTGCGCTCTGCTGCCACCTGCCGGCGCCCGGGTCGCCCTGCAGGTGCAGCAAGGAGACCTAAAAAGAAAGGTAGCGAGAGGAGGAAAGTAGTGAACTCATTTTTCCAGGAGACTCATGTTTCGTTTTCTTTGTGTTTACTAAAATCGGAACTAATCATGCTGCTCCTCTTCACACCATGAGTTTGCTCCTCTTCACTTGGATCGCATCTCTGCAGCGCGGCTCGGTTTGCCCTCCCACATACGTTTTACATAAAGATGGTAAAAAACATCCCACACTGCAGTGAAGCAGAGGTCGCGCGGCCGCACCGAGACCCACGCACGCTTCTTCACCGCATGCACGTGGCGGCTTCATCCCCCGGGTTCCCGCTCCGAGGAGGAACCGCACCGTGAGATGAGGCAGGTTATTTTTGACAGCCAATTAAAACGTAGGTGCAGCGGCAGGAGGACGTTTAGCTTGAAAAAAAAAAAAAAAAAGATCTCCAACATGCAGCACACACAATGCTAGAAATCATAAAAATAAAAAAACAACAGAAAAGATAAAACATTTCCAAATCCTCCAACTGTATCTGCTTCAGTTCAGAGAGGGACAGCTAATATGTTGACACATTTTTGTTGCACAAACAACTGTCAAACACAACACCGACTTGTGGCGCCCGCTTTAGCCCGGCGCCCCCATGCATCACATATAAGGGCCGCAACACAGAGAGCGAGAAATGACAGCGATGAATGGCTCTACTGGCCTCCAGCTGTGATTTCCATTAACCGTAAAATTGCACAAATTAAAATGACAAAAATAATTTAACTTAATGGAAACACACCAATTTCAAACAAATTCAGCTAAAAGTTTTTTGCACTAGGATGAGGTGGTTTTTTAACCATATTGAAACATTACACGTTAAACGAGTCACGTGATCAATAGCGGGATGTTACTACTGGCGAAAACGCTGAAGAAGATGACAAGAAGTAGTAGGAAGATAAGATTTTGTTTTGTTTTTTTAATTATTTTAATTATCCAACAAGAACAAGTCATTTATTACAGGGATAACAGCAAATGCAGCGTTTGCACCCGTCCACATCCATCCCCACCTTGTTACAAATAATAGAAATAACAATAAAATAAGAAAAACAAAACAAAAATAAACAAAGTACAATATGTTTTGTTTTATTTTTTTGGACAACATGCAGCCAGAGCATTTTAGCATCACACAGTTCATAAACAGTCAATGTGTTGAATCCGTAGCTCTTCTTTAAAATGACAGATGAATATTTCCCCAAAACGCCGCTCCCACTGCGTTACAGTCTTGTTGCTCCAACACCTTAACAGTCGGTAAGCAGCCAGTGGACTAAAGCGCAGGGCATTTTGGGTAAATACAACCAAAACAATGCTTGTGTCTAGCAAGAGAAATAGCTCATGGTTTTTGTTTTTGTCAAAGACAAAAAAGAAATCCTACAATCACTAAAACACACTTTTATTTACATTTTATAAAGGAGAAAATTGCGTTCAGTATCTTCTTCTGAGGTTATCGTATCATTTCCTTCAGTAGTTCTTGGTGTAGCGCCCCCACAGGCGAGGAGGGGAAAAGGTTTTCAAAAAATGTGTGTCTTTTGACACTTCAGTGAGAAAGCAAACCGCAGCAGCTGAAAATAAACAAATGCTGTAATTTTGATTCACAATCGAACCGAGTCTCCTATTATCAGGTATGAAAACGCTCTTTAAACTCAAAAACTCGTCATGGATGAGAGCACAGGGAACGCTGCGGCCTGGTGCTACGGTGACCTGCTGTCAGCGCGGATCAAAGGAGCTTCTGGTGGATCAAACGAGTGGGACATGAAGCCTGTTTGGGGCCCGGTTCGTCCCACATAATCACATCATGCGGAGCGTCTGCAGCTGGGCAGGGACAGATATCTGTCCTGCAGCTCCAGCAGGACACACACACACACTCTGCAGGTAATCCCATTACTGTTCCCTGTAACACAGAACCAACATAAACTACTGTTTGATCCTGACTTATTACATTACGCATAATGAGTCGATGAAACGTGCTCAGAACCGAAGGAGGCGTGATCGCAGAGAGCAAACACATTTATTCATTTTAAAAAGTTAGGACAGCTCATCATTAAGATATTTAATATTTATTTGAGCAAATCTGAACATTTCATGTAACTAAAACAACAAAAACAAATAAAATTAAACCTTAAAATGCTCTTATATAAAATGCAGTTTATAGTGAAGAATAAATTAGGACATATACAAAGTTTTTTTTTCTCTCCAGTGTAAATATCTTAGTACACTTTAAATAAGACAAAACTAATATACAAGTAACTTTTCAGCAAGATATAGGAGTAAATAATTCCTTAATATTCTTTTTTTGTTGTTTAAAAAAAAGTACTGATTCCATTGACAGATTATTTCACTTTTAATGGGGAGGAAATGTCTTTTTATAAAGGAAATATCTGCCAACAGAAAAAGTTTTTTAAAAAATATTAAGGAATTGTTTTAAACAAGTTCATGTATATTGCTGAAAAGTTACTTGTAAGTTATTTTTTTGTCTTATTTCAGTTTTACTGAGATATTTGCACGAGAAACTGGACCAAAAATACTTGGTAAAATGTTGTTTTTGCAGCACAACCTCATATTTATTCTTACTTAAACCACAGTTAAATCAACTTGAGGGCAATATAGACTTAAAGTTTTATCACAATATTATGTGGTGTTATTCAAAAGAATTAATCAAAAGGTTAAGGTTATATAGTGAAGGTATAAATGACCTAACTGCACAAATTTAGTCAATAAATATAAAACTTTATTGAACAAACTGTAGGATAAAATAGTAAAAATAATCCCAACAATATGGACATCATTACTTGTAATTTATTGTGACAACGGTTAATCAAAATCTTATCACAGTAAGAAATTTATAGCAATAAATGCAGCATAAAAACTAACCTAGATCAGATTTTTGCTTCTTCTTTTTGATTGCTGCTTCTCATATTTGGTTCTGGTTCTGGGGAAGCAGAGTCAGGTTAGTTTTTCTTTCATCTAAATAATTCCTCCCCCCGGGATTTTATTAATAGCAAACGAAAGTAAAGATGTGTTTGTTGATGTTCAGCTTCCATCGGTTTGAGTCAGACGTGACGCGTCTATGTGAAAAGCAGCCAAAGAAATTCCTCATCTCATCTTTCACCCAGCAGGACCAGAAACTCCAGTCGGGCGCGGAGCCTGAAAGATGAGCCGATGGGGTTGCGTCAGGACGCGGACCCAATCCTCTCCGGGTTTGTTTAGACGCGGCGCTCGTTCTGTTTGACTTGTCACAGACTCAAGGAATTTTCTCGCAGAAAAAAATCCCTGCAGGTATTTTTTAGAAATATCTGTCAGTCTTTCACTCCCCTTTTTGTTTGGCAGTCATTCCCTCCTGTCATCTGCATGTAGAGATAAGTCATTTAACATGTTTTTGTCTGATATGGACCGGATCTGAACGCTTGAGACAACAGGATGGGTTCAGTCCCACTTGCCATGTTTAGTTCGCTTTAATCAAACTGTTTAGCTTGTCTACAAGGTCCAGTTTGTTTGGGGAGGTGTGAATGTGCATTCGAACTCTGATGCGGACCATAAAAGCGAACTCTGGCCCACCTAAAAACCTCTGGTGTGTTTTGTGAATACCAAGTGGACTGGAGGTCACCCCAATAAAAGGAAGTGGAATATAGCGCAGGGCATTCTGGGTAAAAACAATCAAAACAAAGTAGCACCTTGTACCAGCGGGAGAAACGTCTTTTGTGTTTTTTATTTTTTACCAATGACAAAAGAGAAATCCTACAACTGCTAAAATCTGACGCCATTTTTCTTTACTTGTGGAATACGGCGCAGGGCATTCTGGGTAAATACAACCAAAACAAACGAGTCTCCAGAGCTACCAGGACTTTTACCAAAGACAAGAGAGAACTCCTACAACCGCCAAAATTTGACACTAGTCCAATTTTGTTTACATTTTGTGAAGAAGGAAGTTGCTCTCAGTGTCTTCTTCTGAGATTTTTGTGTTGTTTCCTTCAGTGGTTCTTGGTGTAGCGCCCCCACAGGCGGGAAAAGGTACAGGTGTTTCAAAGGGTTTGGTTTGTTTGACAGTGCAGCGTGAAAATGTAACAAATATCGTCTACTGAATTATCAGCTGTGAAAACATCCTTAATCCACTTCCTGGTTTGGAGAAGTCTCCAGTCCGCTTGGTGTTCACATATGAATTCAAACCTCACCAGAGTTCACTTTTTTGGAGTTCGGCTGTGCATTCACATCTCCCCAATTGACCTTCTGGACAAACGGACTGGAGTACGATTAGAGCGGACTAAACAGGGCTGGTGTGAATGCAGCCTTAGTCAGTTTGCTGCAGAGTGAACCTTGTTCCTGGATCTCCTTTGACTGTCGGTTTTCTGGACCCGGTTCCTGTAGCCTGAACCGGCCTGCAGCCTCGTCCTGCTGTGGTTTCTGAGTCTGTGTGGGACGTGGAGGATCAGTGGGAGGCTCAGCAGCCGTTCGGATGAACGTTGGAACATCCGAAGGAGAATATTTGTGGATGAAATCCGCAGATGTGGAGCGGAGCCGCAGTGGAGGTGGAGGCAGGTGGAGAGGCGCCACATCCAGCCCCCTCCTCTCCGTCTTTTACATAAAGAGCGTTATGAAATCCCGTCGACAATCTGCTCAGATTCACTCAAGCCGCTCTCATGAGTCACTTCCAGCTGCTAAAAGTAGCAGAGCTGCCGTTATGTCATCAGAGGGCAGTGTTTCCCTGCGTCGAGGAGCTCTGTGGGCTCAGATACTGTGGAGTGTTGTTTCCTCTTCACACCGACTCTGCTGCTTCCTACAGAATCATGACTCTGAGTCTGCTCACAAAAACCCTCAGAAGGTCTTTTATAATCAGGGGTTTAGTCATTTATCTCTTCTGATTCACAAAACCTTTAGAGCAATTAGAGAGTCTTTAAAAACATCCTCTGAAACAGCCGACTGACCTTAAACAAATTGTGCAAATTGGAATTTGGAAAATAAATTTGCTTAATAGAAAAAAGAGAAAAAAATTCAATCATGATCCACAAATTTAGACTTCTTCTTTCACACTCACAGAAAAACAGAAAAAACTTTAATGTTCAAGAGGAAACTAATTTCTGCAACAATAGTGACAATGAAATAAAAATACGCAATATAATAGTTATAAATATTCACCCCTTAAAGGGACTGACCCAGTTCAACAGAGGCCCAGCCAAGTGGTGCTGCTGGTCATTGACCAGATAACCAGAAGGTCTAGTTTCCAGTGCACATGTCCCAGTATGGCTTAAATAAGGCAAAACTAACTTACAAGTTACTCTTCAGAATGATATAGCAGCTTATTTTAAATGAATAATTCCTTAGTATTAATAAAAATATGCAGATTATTTTACCTATAACATGGAAAAAATGTCTTGTCGTAAGTGAAATAATCTACCAATGGAGCTAGTAAGGTATTATTAATTGAAAACAAGCTGCTATATCTTGATCAAAAGCTACTTCTAAGTTAGTTTTGCCTTATTTTATCTGTAAAATTTGCACTAGAAACTAGACAAAAAATACCCAGACAAGAACACAGGACAAGAAAACAGGAATTGATTAATTGTAAGAGGAAAACAAATTAAATTATTTTGATTTTTTGTAGCTTCATGTAGACTTACAGGAAATAAAAATGGAAACAAATGTATTCCAGTGTTTCAAAAGGGGTTTTATTATATGTTTTGACATTTTGTATCATAATCAAGTAACAGTCTTAGCTTCAGTTGTTGTAAAAATCAAATATAACTTAAAAGAAATTTAACTTCCTTATTTAATGCCTTGAAATTGGGCCTTTGTCTCTTTATGAAACTCCTGCTCTTTCTTAAACTCTGCCTTCTAGAAGTCATTACAACATGGCTCCTCTATTAACCTTTTAACAACATTTTTACCAGCGCTGCTCTGAGAAGTAGCTCCTATAACGAGCTCTGCTGATGTTTGCTAATTGCTGCTGGCTAGTCTGAAGGAGCTGATTGAGGGAGTCTTAGGGGAGGATGCGCTCGGAAACTGCAGCTCCAAGGAATAGCATCGTCTTGAAGGTGGAGCTAAGACCACCAAGATGTTTCCCTCAGCTGAATGGTTGCCATGGAGACTGAAGGATTTCTCAAACATGCATGAAAGAATCAAAGCAACATTACAGGAAATTAAACTAAAACTATAAAGCTAAGAAAAAGTTAATTTTACACAACACTGCCCTTTTAAAAATGATTCTGCACACAGTTTAGATGAGATGAAGCAAAAAGAGAGAAACAGAGAATAAAACAGGAACGTGTGTTTCAGTGTGTCGGCCCACAGAGAGCATCTCCTCCAACTCTGGTGTCCTACTTGAATTCATGGTTTAATTTTTTTTTTTTTAATTATTATTTATTTTTTCTCTCTGATCAGTTTAAATCCAGATCTGAGCCAAAGAACAAAGAGGCAGAGCTGCTCTTCAAAGCAGAACAGACACCTCTGGAAACACGTTAACTGCGTCAAGATCCAACACGGCCAGAAGTTGTCCCTCCACCTCAACATCCATCTGCTGCGCTCTGATTGGACTACGCAGAACCACAGATAAGGAAATAATCTTTTAACATGTGAGCATAAAATTATAATCAGTTGCAGGACTTAGGAAGTTTTGAGCAAACAAATGAATAACTATAGATAAAACATTTTTTTCTCCTAACGTTAAGAGGTTCGTCTGTTAAACTTGGTCTTTTTTCTGATAATATTGTTGATATATTCTCGTAATTAAGGAATTTTTTTTTTCTTTTTGACATTAAATTGTTTATTTTTCTTTTAAAATTTTCCTTGTCAAAAAGCCAAATTTTTAATTTTTGTTGATTTCTAAAAGCAATAAAACTAAAACGTCCAAAAGGGACTCTTCTTTTTTAATCTAATGTGTCTGACTGGGTGATGGAGTTGCTGAAAAATAAATTAAATTCTCATCAGTATTCTAATTAATTGACTGTATGGGTGTGAATTGGATGTTTATTTTTATTGGGACACTTTGTTTTGAATAAATTGACTAGAACTGATTAGAAGTATTTCCACTAAGAAATTATATTATTATTATTATTTATTAGAAATTATTAATTGAGGGAATTTTTTTGGGGTAATTTAAAATAAATAAATAACAAGAAAGGGAATTTTGTTGTTTTTGTTTTTTTTTCTAAAAGTAAAATAAACAAAACCTTTGAAATTAGTTAATCGGTTACCTCTTTACTCACAGCCGGTTTGCTGATTGGACCCACAAAACGTGTCAGAAACTTCCCTCCGTGTCTGCGGACCTGGCTTGACCCGCAGCGGAAGTTCAGGGTGAACCTGAAGGTGACGCTGGGATGTGTCCACCGGTGACGTTGCTCCCTCTAGTGGCGGCTGTGGGTCGTTACAGAACAGGAAGTGACTGCATGAGCAAACAAAGAGCATCAGCTGTTAAAGTTAAAGTCAATCTGTGCTGAATGAGCCCGAATGCATCTGAATCATGAATCATCAATGAAAACTTGGAGGATCAGTCATCTCTAAGTTTGTTTTCTTTTTTCAGAATTAATGTAAACTGAACATATTTATAATTTCTGGGTCCATAAACTTCCCTTCATTTTTATTTAAACTCAAACAAAAGGAAGATTTTTAAAAGTTTTACCTGATTGATCATTTTTATTTTTAAATGTCAATCAATTTACCATTACAGGCTATTATTTGTAGTTTATTACTATAAACCTTTTGATATTTCATAAATATTTTATGTGTTTATTTGTATTATATTTACTACTGTAAAAATTTTTTAAATTAATATTAATTAACTGTTCATATAAAGTTATTTACAAATGATTTTATTTATTTTTCTTATATATATTTTATTGAACTTTTATAATTACGTCGTTATTAAAGTTGTATTTATCAGAAGTTAAATGTACAATACTAATTACATCTATACTTTTATAATGTATTGTACTTTGAAATAATTAAATGTTTTCTGTGTTCATTTGTATTATATATTGATTTATTTCTGAAATTGTTGTAAAATGAATATTAATTATGCATAAAGTTATGTAGAAAAGTCTTTATTTACTTTATTACATATTTATTGTACTAGTCAAAATATATATATTTGTATATATATATTGCAATTGTTGTGTTTGCTATTCCTATTGTGTATTTAAGTGTGTTGTATTGGTGCAGAGTTATCAAATAAATTTATAATTCAGTACATTTATGTCTGTTTTATTATTTTTTATTTTAAAGAAACAGCCGATGTCCTGTATCGGATCAATATCAACTAAACCTTATCGGTATCGGAAGTGAAAAAAGAGGATCAGAGCATCTCTCCTAATTGTTTTTCTATTATATTTTTCTGAGTGTTTTCATTGGACTTTCAGGATGAAAACCATTCGATTCTGGTTGCCTGCAGAGAAATATGTGCCAATTTTCACAAAATAAACCAAAAGATACAGAAACAAACTGAAAGAGCAAAAAGTTCAGGAAACTGAACACTATCATCCTCCCACCACTTCCTGTTATATCCATGTTTTCACTTGGACATTAAAGGATTCAGTGGATTATTTTATTGCTATTTTTGTAAGGAAAAAAAAGCCTAAATTTGTTGACATTATCGATGTTTAAAAGCAACAAAACTTCCAAGAGAGAGTACTTCCAAGAGAACTATATTCACCAACAAAACAAGAAGCTCAAACTGATGTTAAACTGTTTTCAGTTTTACTTCTGCTAGCTCCAGTTGGTTGAATTAGGTCAGTGGTTCTAAAGGCCTGATATTTATATCTATTTTGTTTCATATTTTTATTTAACTTAGACATTAAATGTCTTTTTATTTTTGTAATTTTTGTAAAAGAAGTTAGTCTGCCTTTGCTGATCATGATTGTTTTTTTAAAAAGCAACAAAACTGTAAATACTTTCAAAAGAATTGTTTTCAAGATGTCTCGCCCTAGATTTAGTGTTTTCAGTTTTTCTTTAACAGTGTGGCATTATGCAAGCAAAGTGCTTGCAGTTTTTAATATATTACTCAAAGATAGTTCAGTATTTTAACCTCAAAGTACATTAAATAAATAACTAAAACTAAAACTGATGTTAAAACTGTTTTCTGTTCTATTTATGCTTTCTCATTCCTCCAGGTATGTGTTTTTTTGTGAAGCTGTTCTTCAGCTAAAAACACTGGAGCAGAGGGAAAAGGCCGAGCCACCTGTCTTCTTCTTCTTCTTCTATTTTTATAAAGTGCATCAACAGTCGCGAACCGCCGAACATGGAGGCTGGGAACGGACGGCCCGCCTGTGAGGAGGAGAACACAACAAGAACACAACTCCATCCTCGGCGTGTGTGTGTGTGTGTGTGTGTGTGTGCGAGAAAGACTTTCTCTCCGTAGAGTTTCACTGAGTTTACATCCGGGTTTTTTCCCTAGGCAATGGGAGTCGCAGCACCGCCGTTCCTTAGGCAAAGTGAAATAAATTCGCCGCACCGACACAAAAAGTAGTCCGCTCACCGAACAGCCTTTCTGTCCGGCTCGGTTTTATGATCGGTCTGTTTTAACGAACTTTGGCGCCGAACTAAGACGGTATCAAACGCTTCGTGGCGGATTGGGGAGGTTTTTGTGGGCCGTGGTGTAGTTTTTGTGCCCCCTTCCTCCAGCTTGGCGGCGCAGGGATCTGTGTTGTGCTGAGGCTGAGCTGAATGAGATTGAAGAAGAGTTCTTCTTGTTTTGTAGCTTCAGTTTCTCTGTTTTTACTCGTTTTATTTACTCCAACAGCAGAACAAAGTGCAGTTCTGCGGGCAGGAGGCGGCCGGACTCCCGCTCAGCTGTGGCTCCACCGTGGATCGGCTGCTGGGAGGAAAATATTTAATTAATCTGGAGGAGGACTGCTGCTGAGTAAGTGGGCTTTTTTTAATTTCATAACTTTAATTCAGTCCTGTGTGGAAGTTCAGAAGGCTGAAGGATGAGTCTGATGCTCTGAGCAGGTGTGCGGGCAGGTGTGTGAGCGGCCGCAGGGTGTGTGTTCCGGCTGGCTGTTTGTGTTTAGCTGCGGACCGAGGTTCTGGAGTTCTGGAGGACAAGGGGCCGACAGAACTTAGAGCCACCGACAGACGGCGGCTCTCCGCCAGGGTTTATTCCGAAAAGATGGCGTCCTTCAGGGTTGCTGCTCATCTTCTCCCTCGGTTTTTTCTCCGGGTCTCCAACGGAGGCTCCTCACGGCTCTTTGCGTGAAGTTATCCGCCTGCTGGCGCCGTTAGCCCGGGCAGCTAGCAGGATAGGTAGCGTTAGCGGCTAACGTTAACGGTGCTGAAGTTGGCGTCTGATTGGTAGTAGTTTAGTAAAGGAGCATTCCGCTGTTTTGGGGAAAACCTGGACTAAAGTTTATCAGCTCTTGCTTAAAATTTACAATACCAAAATTAGTGAAACATGAACTGACTAATTTTAGATTGTGTGTAACACATGATATGGTTTACGTAACTTACTCTGATTGTGTTGACACAAGTTAGGAGGACAATCTAATTCTCTTCTTGTTATCTAGACCATCTCAAATAGGGCTGTGCCTACAAACTTTGGACAAGTCAAACTTGTTCTGTAGTGTTAGAAAGATTTTCTTAAACATTTCAATATGTAAAAGTTTGATTCTATTTATAAAAACAGGAGCTGTCCATTTTTAGTCTACCTTTGTTAGGGTTCTGCCTGAAAACTGCTCTACTTAAACAATTTAAATTTGATTTAAGTGATCCAGACTGGGTAGATATTCTTTAAGAAAGCAGTTATTTGTAAAACACTTTACTCTGTTTATGAAAACAAAAAAGTTTAATACCAATATTTTTTATTTTAAAATATATGTTCCTAAGCTGCTTTAAAGAAATTTGGCTTCATTAAAACAAACTATTAAAGTTTACATTTAGCCAATTTACTGATGGTCTTTATTTATTTTGCCTTAAGTGCTTTGAAATTACTCTTAATGGAACTTTGACAAATAAAACAAGTTTATTTAATCTAAAACTGTTTTTAAAGCTATATAAGCATTTAGAAGAATAATTTTCTCTGTTTTGGTCTGTCTGAGTTTGATATAACAAAGTCCAGATGACAAAACAGTGACATTTATAATTTTCTTTAACTTTAAAAAAATGATATAAAAGTTTCTTCCCATATGTTAAAGTATTCATTAACGATGCAGACTAATTAATTCCAGGTTTGAACTGAGTAAGTGGTTTAGATTTTTCCTCAGCACTTATCTTAAGGTAGTTCAATATTTCAAAAACAGCGGAATGCGCCTTTACTTATGAATTAGACACCAACTTCAGGCCCCATCCACTTGTTCTCGGTGAAACGGTCGGAGCTTTCACACCGACAAAAAAAAAAAAAAAAGAAAAAGCGACAAAACAACGAAGATCCTGCTGAAATGTCCCCCGGTATCACTCTGCTGGGAATCTGTCAGGCAGCTCGGAGGGTTTGTTGCGGCCGGCCGCGGTCGGTTAGCGGCGGTTTAATGGCCGGTTTCCCCCCGAATCGAAAGAAAAGCGGAGTTTGTGGAGCTGCTCGCAGGATCAACCCTCCATCTTAGCCTCACTTCTCGGTGCTTTCGGGCCTCTGCTGCTGCTGCGGCGGCATGCGGCTTCATGGAAGTTTATATCCCGGCAACTTTCCGACCCAATCAGGTTAATTACGCCACATCCCGTCCGGGACGCCGAACCTGGTGCTTTCACTTGGATTCCCTCGTCACTGGGAATACTGGGGTGTAAACTGGAGGTGCTGGGATTTAATTTCAGAGCACATGAAGCGTCACTGCGGCTTTACAATAACAATAAAGATCTACTTTTTCCTGCTTTTGGAAAGAAAAGTGACTATTTTTTATTCTAAACTACTTTTGTTATTGTTTCCCATTATATTCCAGTGGGAATACTGGACTTTTTCCAATGTTCTCTGTGAGGATTCCCTGGTAGTTTGTTGTAGTTTAGTACTGTTATTATCAGTACTGTTATCAGTGCTACTGACAACAGTACTGATAATAACAGAAACAATCCTTTAATATAATTGCATCATTAAATCTATACATTTTAGCTTCGATATCAATATTTTTATTTATTTTGATTTACCTAGGGAATATAATCTGTTTTTAGAGTACTAATGTTTACAAACCATTTAGATGTACTCTGACAGCAGAAATTTTTAAATATCCTGTGTAACCTTAATATATATTCTACTTTAACTCCTTTTTTTAAACTTATAACTAAATAGAAACTGACGTATTTTGGGATACTTTTAATTGTTTTCCAGTACGTCTAACAGAAAATACTAAATTTATTCTGTTTTTTTTATATTTAAAGCATATTTATGTTAGAAAATATTACAAACCTCAGTAGTTTGTTATATTTTATTAGTTTTTAAGCCTTATTTTAACTTTTCCATCAAGCTCTACATGTGAAAAATTCAAAATATTTTAATAAAGTCAAATAAATATTTGGTAAAAAACTACCTGATGAAAAAGTTTTCATCAGATAGTACAAGTTTCAGCTGCGATAAATCTAAAAACTCGACTGTTTTCCAAGAAAAACACTTAAAGTTTTTAAAAGGTACTTTGTTTCTTTATTTGCCTTTAAAGTACTACTGCAAACATTTTATTAAATTGTACTTGAAAAACAGAAATACTAAAGTATTTTTCTATTTTAAAAAGCTGTACTTGTACTTTCCTGCACTTTAAAGTAAATCTATTTATTCAGATCTTGAAACTGTGATATTTACTACAGATTACTATAAGCAAGTAGCTCGTTAAACCACTTTGAAAGTATTTTTATACTGAGTTAATTTGTAATTTTTCCTCCAGAATATTTTAGTGAAAAACCGTAAAGTGTTTTTAAGAAAAGTACATTTTATCCACTTTAAAGTACTACAGTATGTGTAGAAATGAGCAAAACTTAAGTATTTTTTCCATTTCAAATACAATAGACAGTACTTTTACTTACTTCTAGGGTAAATAATGCAATTTTTCACATTTAGATTCAGATTATACCACATCTGAACTGAAATGATGTATTTTTATCTGGCAGTACTTTATTATTGCTTCCCAGTACATTTTACTGGGAGGTTTGGATTTTTTTCTGGTTTTCTTTGAGCACAAAGCAGATTTAGATAAAAAAAAATCAAACTTTATTAGTTTGTTGTATTTTCATAGTTTTCAGTACTAATAAAAGTATCTTTCAGTTGTATTTCAAACACAAAATCAGTCGGTTTAATTCCGACTTATTTATATTTACAGTTTAATATTGAAGTAGTTTTTAATCAGGTACAATCTGTTAAAGTCCAATAATGTAAACAAATACTTGACAGTTTACAGTGTCAAAACAAAGTACTTTAAAGTACTGTTGTGTTTTTGGAAAGTAGTTGATAGGAAGCAGAACTTATTCAACATTTTTTCATTAAAAACAAAACTATACTTTTACTCCTCGTTAGAATAAACGACGTACTTGTGAAACTGAGATATTTTCATCCTGCATTACTTTGTTATTGCTTCCCAGTTTGTTTTACTGGGAGTTCTGGCTTTTACGCTGGTTGTTTCTGTGGACGGAAAGAAAATTCAGGATTATTAATTAGTGATTTATTTTTGCAGAGTACTAATAAAGTACTGAGTATGCACCGATATACAGTTATGTGTATACTTTGGTTTCTTTTAACACAGTTACTGGTCTAGTTTGTGAATCTAAAGATGGCAGGTTGTACTTGCATAAAACTGACAGTATAACAGTAAAAAGTAACAGTACTACGTCGTACAGTTTGATCATCTTGGTTTCATTTTTTTTATTTTTTTTTTTTTTCTTTAGTTCATTTTACAGGAAACGTTGAAAGAACTTCAATTTGGCTGATCTGAATCGGGTTTAAAGTTCTGATAAAAGTATTACTGGATGATTTTCTGCTGCTTTAACAATTAAAACACATCCTGAATACTTTATTTAAATACTTCAGAGCTCTTCAGTATACACTGCACAACTTTAAAATGCTTTTTTATATTCATTAACGGGTTTTAGAAAGTATCTTGTAGTACTATGGTAGTTTCTAACTGGTAAAAGAAGCTGAAATAACTTTTTTAAAAAGTATTTTCAACAGATTCTCACAAAGCTTCAGGTATTTTTATCTATTTGGAATAGTTTATAAAGTAATGCCTCTGTGGTATAAAGTATTTTTAAAGTACTGCTGTCAGGTGATGTACTTTCTTTTAACAGCAGTTGATATTCAAATACTGAAGTGACAAAGTCTCTGCGTATTTTTACTTCCTGTCTGGTTTTACGTTTCACATGCAAATGTTCTAACTGGTTCTGATTGTTTTACGCTTTAATCTCATTGTAGGGATATTTTAGGTTTCAGGAAGGGAAAGTTCAATGGAAAAAAATTAAAGTACTTCCAAAGTTTTTGATACTTTGAAAGTAAAAGTATGACAGTTTTTCACACCCGGAGCAACTTGTAGGACTCTCACCCCGTTTTAATACTTGTACTAGACCTCAGCAGGAATAAAGTACTGCAGAAAGTTAAGTAAATACTTTCTGGTTCTGAAAGAACTTTAAGGTTTTAGTATCAGAACCACTAAAGTTCAGTTCAGTCTGAAATTTTCACCGTTTTATTTTTGACTTAACTAAACAACACTTTGTCACTTCAAAATGTTTTAAGTTTAGCAATGAAAAAAAAAACTTTATTCAAAATCCAGACAGAATTTAAAAGTATTATAGTACTTAATGTCAAATAATATTCAGTTTAGTATTTTTGTTTTCATTTGATTTATTATAATAAAAAAATCTAATTCTTGTGAGGAACTAATGGATGTTTATACCTTAGTAAAATGTAAATACTTGACTGTTTTCACCAGAATTAAAACTCTAAAAGAAGTTTTATTGCTTTACAACATTTTTACAAAGGAGGAAGATGAGGTTGAATTACTCGAAATATGCAAAGTGATGTAAATTTGTGTCCAGGATGTGTGGGGTCTGCAGAGATTTTATTTCTAGCTGAAAGTAAAAAGAAATTCACTACAATTTATATTTGATTCACAAGTTTAAAATAGTTTTTATTTTTTGTTTTCTAATCAAATCTTAATAATAAAAGGCTGTAGAGTAAATACACTTTTAAATCAAAATGCACATACAAAAATGTTAGATGCAACATAATCACCGTTTCCGTCTGTTGTCATGGCAACTGGGGCCATATCCACTCATTGGCTTAAACTTTAAAAACACAAATCTGCTTTTAAAACTCAACCAGAAACAGGAAACATTTTAAAATGTTTTTACAGCTGAGAATAAATTTTATTTATTTTTTTTCATTTTTCTTTAATTAAGTCCAGAATAACAAGCAAATCAATAAAACTTTAACATTTTTGAATCTACAATGCTGTTCCCACAATAAAACCTTATTAATTAAAATAGTTCATACTTAGTTTATTGAGCAGGGGAGAAAAAAAAAAGAATCAACATTTTTGGTTATTTTAGTTCTTAAAAGTTATATTTTTAAGTTTTTACAAGCTTTTTTCTAGAGTGTCTCTGCGCTGCACTGTAAAATCTAGAAAACATAAAAATGTTTTAAGTGGTTTAATAATAGAAAACATAACTGGACTGTGTTCCTGTTGCTCTGATGTCTGTTTAATCTGCCAGATTAGATTATGAGTTCAACATTTTGGCCTCCAAAATCTTAGTTGTTGGATTTGATAATCTGCAGATTCTGAGATTTTTAAAAAAAATAGTTTTTTTTCCCTAAAAGTTGAAGCTGCTTGAATGAGAAACGAACTGAAAAATGACAGTTTTTTTTTTTTTTATTATCTTTTTAAGAATCATTTTAGCAGATTTGAACCAGCAACCACTCAGCAGCTCCTGGTTACTTTTAGATAAACTTTATCTCTCGATTGTATTTTTTTATGAATTAACTAATTATTTTATTTTTTATGATTTAATATATATATTTTTAATCATTTATGTAGTTTTTTTTCTAAAAATCTTGATGTTCAGAGGAATATTTATTATTAATAAACGGTTTAAAGCGGTTTTATGTTTCTGCAGTGTTGCACTTTCTCTGAAGCGTTCCTGCAGTATTTCTCTGGTTAGAAAATGTTTGTACAAATAGTTATTTTCAGCTAAGTGAGGCTTAAAAATAAAGACTGAGTCAGATTTATCGGCATTTAAATGAGAAAAAGAAGTCACAGAGTTCAAACAGGTAATAAAATCTGAGCTGATTTTTATTTCTTTACTTGTTTTAACTCTAACTTTGCCTTTAAGTGGAATTTTCCTGAGTTTTTAGCCTTTTGTTTCTGTGATTAAGTGTTTTTCTCCCACTTTTTTTCACTCCACATTAAAAACAGGTTTTGTTTCGGTTTGACTTCCAGCTGTAAATCTGTCAGATCTTCTCCAGAATAATTTATGTCCTTGCTGATGGATGAGTTTCATTTCAGACCTTCAGAGGATTCTGACGTCTTTGTTTTTCTGTAAATGAAACTTGTTTTATCTAACCTGTAGGCAGCCAGCAGGGGGCGTTGTGGGAAGTAATTATTAGACCATTAGATGAAACAGGAAGGTTTCTAGTTAAATATAATTAAATTTTAACCCGATTATGAGTGATTTCTGATTAATTTCATGTTTGTAATGATAATTAAGGATCTTGAAACAATATCTTTGGATTACCGTAGTTGAAGCCTGATGTCTTTTTTGTGATTTTTTTTTTTTTTTTTTGTTTGTTTTCTCCTTTAATGGAAAACTGTTGATTTGTCGTTCTTTATAAAAGTGCCGGCTGATTTTGTGATGGAGTGTGTTTGTTGTGTTTTCCAGGGCAGCACAGAGGGGTGGAGTCCAGTCCCACAGCCAGGTGGTGAGTCCTGTTTAATCACAACAACAATGCAAAAAGTCTTCAAATACTGTACAGATTTATTTTTTTGTTTAATTCTTTCTATAACCTTTAGTGGAACATTTGCATCATTCTGTCAAAAACGCTCCTAAACTCAAAGGAAAGTAAATAAACTGGATATTTTGGTTGTTTATTACCATGAAAATCTCAAATGTAACATATTTTAGCTTTACCTCCAGAAATTTTTTTTTAAAGCGCTACAGATGATTTTCTGAAGGGAAAATGTCTGCTGTCTTTTAAAAATAGGACTATTAGATCTGCAGGAGTTTCTATGTTTTATATTTGTTACTTTGGACTGAAACGGAGAATAAAATCAGCCAAAAACAAAAGAAAGATCTTCAGAAAGTGTGTAGATCTGCTGATGTAAATGAAAACCTGCATCAGGACCTAAAAACGGTTTCAGATGAGGGCATGGTCTCTGTATTGCGTTTAAGTGCTGTGAGTTTTCTCTGCCTCTGACATAAGGAGCCACAGAGCAACACTTTTAATGTTTTTTACTTTTGCTCACTTTCTTTTCTAAAAAAGAGCTTACAGGGAATATTTTCAAAAAGTGGGATTTATTCCAATCATGGCTATGAGAGTTTTTTATTAATATTAGCAGAAAGAAAGTCACATTTTTACCAGAAAAAAACAGGAGTTATTGTTATAAACAATAATATTGTTGTTTTGAGATAATTTTCAAATAATAATGTTAATGGCATAATAATATGTAAATAATATAATAATAATGTGAGAATATATTCTCAAAAATCAATAAACATTAGATGCTTATGAACATTTAACACTGGAACTGAAAGACATTTTAAATATCTAAAATAAACAAAACAGAAAAGACAAATAGAATAAATTATGAAGGTTTTGAGACCAAAGAGCCAGACTGAAGACTTTTATCTTTTATCATCCAGTTTTTGGTAAAAAGAGAAAAACTGTAAATTATTCAAATGGAAATCATTAACATTGTTTTAACTTATAATTTTATTAACTTATTTATTTATTATTGTGACCAGCCTGTTCAAAAACCAATAATCAGATTAATAAAATCGATTTCTTGCCCAGTCCTTGTCAGTATATTTATTCCTAATAAATTCCAGAGTTTAATGCTTTTCCTCTTTGCTTCCAGCGGCACTTTAATGCTTCAGTTGGATGGTTTTCCTACTGGAGAAGGTGTTCAGGTAAAAACTCTTTGAATGCACCGCTCAGACAGGAAACTGTCATCGGCAAACAGGAAGTGGTAACCGGACAGGTTTGTGTTCCAGGCTGATCGATCGGTTGGCAGACTGACTGGATCCATGATGGAACTACAGACGCTACAGGAGGCTCTGAAGGTGGAGATCCAGATCCATCAGGTGAGTCTCCGGGTCCAACACCCGCAGGATGCTGCTGCCTCCATCAGGTGTCGCTGTGACCCCTTATTTTTCTCCTTTTGCAGAAACTGGTGGCTCAGATGAAGCAGGATCCGCAGGTAAAATCCAGCAGGTGTCCGTGTGGGTCCGGTCCAGTCCGGTCCGGTTCTGCTCAGCCTGACCCGCTTTGTTTTTGTTTCAGAACGCAGATCTGAAGAAGCAGCTTCACGAACTCCAGGCAAAGATCACAGCGCTCAGCGAGAAGCAGGTGAGTCCACAGGTAGACCGACTCACCTGCAGGTCAAGGGTCAGGGCGAGTCCTGGGCAATACGGACCGGTTCTGATTATACAGATATTTGTACCCTTTATTTTTTCATTATTCCTTTCTTCCTTCCTCTGCATCCTTCCTTCCTGCTTTGTATCTTTTAATTCTTTCCTTCATTTGTTTTTTCTTTTCAACCTTCCTTCCTTCCTTGTTTGCATCCTTTCTTGCTTTTATATGTCCTATCTTCTTTCCTTCATTGCATCTTTTATCCTTCCTTTTTTGTGTCTTCCATTTCTTCTTTGTATCACTCCTTTCTTTGCTCCTTCCTTGTTTTCTTCCTTCCTTCTTTGTAGTCTTCCTACCTTGTATCCTCTCATTTTTTTATGTATCATTCCTTCTTCCCTTCCTTCTTTTTGTCTTTCCTTTTTACTTCCTTGCTTCCTTCTTTCCTCTCTTCCTTCCTTGCTGATACCGCTGATCTGGTAACTTTAATTTAACTGAATTAAACTTGGTGACTGGATGATGTTTAGAGGTTGGGACCTCCTCTGAGTTCTGCTGACCCCTGACCTCTATGACCTCTCCGTGGACGTCTAGTTTGGCCTCAGAACGAACCGGAGACTCTTGACCCGTCCGGATGTGTAACTTGGAGCTGATGATCTCGATGTTCTCCTGGTTACATTCTGCAGACAGGAACCTCAGACTTTTATTCTGAAAATAATCAGGAAGTCTAAAGCCTGATTTCCTCAGTTTTAAAGGAGAGATTCACATTGTTTGGGTTTTTTATGAAGTTATTTTATTTTATTAGTTTTCTCTCTTTCTGGCTGACATTTCTGTTTATCTGCAGGTTATTTAACAGATTTTCTGTGTTTTATTTTTTAATTCTTTTTATTAGATTATTTCGTTTGCTGTTTTTATATTTCTTTTAATCCTCTTCGTGGCTTTGCTGTGACTTCTTTGCAGTTACTTTTTGTTCTTGGGTATCTGTTTGTTTCTTTATGATAATGTGAGTAATAATGTAAATGAGCTGCAGCAGTTGTCGTTTCAGATTTATGTTTTTTTGTTTTAGTTGAGCTTCAGGATCTTCTGAAGACTTGATGCTGAAGCGTCTTTGTTGTTGGTTGCAGATCTATTTTTGTCGTCTTTCTGAGCGTTTCTATTTCTGTCCGCTCCCTGCAGGTTGGATTTTTTTATTTGTTCTGCTGTGATGAGTGTGGACTCTTAAGGTGAAACGCACAGATCAGATGGTTCCCATCATGCAGGATGGAGTCGCTGAATTGTGAAAAGCTGCTTTAATCTTAAGTTCTTTTTCATATCTGTGGGTCAAACTTCCCATTCGTTTTAATTATGCTTCTTCTAATGTAGCTGAAACCTCAGCAGGGTTTATATAGGTGCTGGAAATCCTTGAAAATGCTTGAATTTTAATTAGTTTAAGGTTTGGAAAGTGCTTGATATTCAAACTGTGCAATTTTGCAATAAAGTGCAATGTAACATTTGATTAAAATATGTACAGTTGAAACTTTTTTCTCATATTTAGTCTCAAGTTAAATCAGGCTGAATATTTCTTGTTTAGGTCAGAGGTACTAAAATTATTTGTATTCGCTAAATACAAGAAAACTTAGTGAGATTTTTTAATTTATCTCTGCTGTAGAGTGTAGAATATAATCACAAGACATTAAAACAGCAAAAAGTTATGTAAGATAGTAAAATTTTATCATTTTATTACTTTATGCTCATTATTTTGACTCTATTATTTCTGTAATCTGAATTCGAAGCTGAAATAAATATAAGCTGTCAAACAAGATGGCGGCTTTGGGCGCGCTGACATCACACTGAACTACGGAGTGCATTGGTGGAAAAATCTCCCAATTTTACAAGAATTAATTCTTCAAAAACCCAAACTTCAATTAACTGATCAAATCAACTTATCATCCTAATCTAAATCTGGTGTTTCTGGTTTCAACTCCTGTTTTTAAGTTGCCACACTTCCTGTTTTTGTCTGTTTTCCGTCTTAGCCGGTCTTTGTGTTGAACTCCTCTGATTGGCTGGAAGCGGACACTTTCTGGTTTGAACCAGGAAGTGAATGAAAGGTCACTCTGAAAGTGTGATCTGCAGGTCAGCCTTGGACTCTGCCGTTAATTTCTCTCAGTCGGTCTTTGATCGGCCGTCGATGCATTTGCTTCATGCTGTTGCCGAGTAACAGATGGGCCTCTTCCTCAGCTTCCTGTTGCCATGTGACCTGATTCTGAGCTGCTGTCCCGCTAACTCTGATTATTATTCTTTTGATGTTTGCTTTCTTCCATCACTAGTTCCCTTTCAGGATATAAAAGGAGACATTTGGCATTCCTACAGTCTGGAATAATCCAGAATTTAATTTCTGTAGTTTTTTTATGAGCCTTGAGAAACATAGAAGAAGAAATTATGGATTAGAAATAAACTTTTGTCAGACTTTATTTCTGTTCCACTGTCCAGAACTTCCTTTCTTACTGACTTCCTACCTTGTAACAATCCTTCCCTCCTTTCTTTTACCTGTCCTTTCTTTTCTTCTTTGTTTTTCAACACCTTCCTCTTTATAATGTTCCTTTCTTCCTTGTTGCATTATTTTCTTCATTATTTCCTTCCTTCCTTCTTTCTAACCCTGTATTCCTTGTAACTTTCCTTCCTTCCTTGTAACCTTCAATCTTTCTTTGTAACCTTCCTTTCTTCCTTCCTTGTACTTTTTTATTTCTTGTCATCTTTATAAATTTATGTCATAATATAATAGAAGATCATTAACACTTAGCAAAAATATTTATAAATAATCAATAAACAGATTGAATGTTTTCAGTTCTGACTAAAAAAAGTCTTCTGGTTCTGGAACTGAGGAGTTCTGGTCCAAGCCCAGTTCCTGTTGCTGTTCACCAATATTTTTAAGGTGGTTCCTTCCTGATAGATTAAATGACTTTCTTATCATGACAAGAGGAGAAATTTTCCATGTTTGTATAAAAGTAAGAAAATACTATAAATAAAAGTGTTTGCAGAGGGTTGGTTTGATTATGTGGACATTTCAAAAGTGAATAAAGGAGAAAACTGATTTTTATTTGTTTTGTTTGTGTTCAGAAAAAGGTGGTGGAGCAGCTGAGGAAGGAGCTGCTGGTGAAGCAGGAACCAGAGGCCAAACTGCAGCTGCAGGTTCAAGCTGCTCCAGTAGGGGGCGACCTGAAGCCGACCAACCTGCTGCAGAGCCAGCAGATACCTGGAGGACTGCAGCAGGTGGGTGACCGCCACATCTCTGCTCTGATTCAATTCAGTTTGATAATATTTTATTTATTATAAAGATGCAGTATATAACTTTTATAATATATATATATATATATATATATATATATCTGTTAAAACTGTCACTACGTCATGACAACGTAATATGAGAAATGATCTGTGAACATATTGATTGCCATCTGAAGAAATTCACCAAAACAACCAATCACAGCCAGGAGGAGTGCCTTAGTGCTGTCAATCAATCTTGTGTACTCGCTGTTCAATGTGCTAATGGTCAAAACACAACTTACAGAAAAACTGTTTATCTGCTGCCATTGGTGGCCATGCTAACTAGCCTTAGCATTCACAACAAACTCTTCTATGGCACACAGTTGGGGTCATAAAGTTTGTTAAAAAAGTTCAAAACTTTGGGTCTTGAAAAATAATTTTGAAACTAAATAAAGTTTTAAAACTGAAGATAAAGTTTTGAAATGGAAAAACAATTTCAAAACTACTCTTCAAATTCAAGGTTTTTATTTTTTCATTTTCAGATTTGCTTTTTTTTTTTTTTTTGGGACAAACTTTATGGCAGTAATTTAGTTCCGTAGTATGCTAGCTGCAGCTTAACAAGGGAAGGAGCGAGATGTTCGATGGGCAGTGACACACATGATTGACAGCGCTAGGACCCGGCCCTTGGCTCTGATTGGTTGTTTCTTGTTAGCACTGAGAGAAGGAAGAGCTACATTTTTTTCACAGATTGTCTCATAAGGAGCAAGCATTTTGTATATATACTTTAGCAAATATATACAAAATATACTTTTTACAAATGTTATGTACTGGAGCTTTAAATGTTTTAACTCTTATTAATTCTTCAGATTTAATCCCAAGTTAATCTGGGTGAATTTCTCTGAACAGACGCTGACGGTCACGCCGGTCCTCACCGCCAAGACCCTGGTGCTCAAAGCTGCTGCCACGCCCACCCTGCCCGGCGCCATTCTGTCGCAGCGCCCGCCCACCGTCGCTATGGTAACCACAGCCATCACCAAGCCCGACTCGCAGAGCGTCCCCATCAACCTGCAGGTGGCCAGCCGGCTGACCAATCAAAGCTCGGAGCCCGTACGGCTGGTGTCCAAGAACGCAGTGGTGGTGAGTTCGTCCCGCCGCGGCTCCGGGGCCAGTTTGTGAGCATCGGGTGAGACGCTTCCCAAGACGCTCCCGGGCCTCAGATAGGCTCGCCACGTCTGGAGCGAGTTCTGCCAGGCCGTGGTGTGAGTGGTGGCCGTTCAGCTGCTGCCAGATGGAGTCCATGAGGCGCAGAAATTAGACGGTTCATTTCTGATCTCCTCAGCATTTGCTGTTTGTCACAAAGGAATCCGTTTTCCCTAACTCTGCAACAGCTTTACTTAGAACTGACCCGCTGAAGTGAGTTTCCACCAACAGCCCCCCATAGATCGCACAAAAAATTAATATAGATAAAAATCAACCTCAACCAACCTCATGTATCGCTGCTAAATGTGCTAACGGAGTGTTGCTTTGAATCTTTTATGTTTGAGAAATGCTTTAATCTCCATGGCAACCATACAGCTCTGCTAAATGCCTGGTCGGATGTCACCCCACCTTCAAGACACTGCTCCTCCTTAAAGCTGCAGTTTCCAAGCTTCTGCCTCTCAGAGCAGCCTTCCAGCTCCTTCAGACTAGCCAGCAGCAATTAGAAAACACCTGGAGGATCTGCTGAGCTCATGGGAACTTCCTCTCAGTGAGATGCTGGTGAAAACGTTGTTAAAGGTTTAACAGAGGAGTCAAGTTGTGATGAGTTCCCAAAGGTGGAGTTTCAGATTGCAGGAATTTTTAAAGAGACAGAGGCCCATTTTCAAGGTGTTGAATTAGAAAGTCTTGAAATTCTTTTACATTATATTTTATATGTACAGCTTTTTTTAACAACTGAAGTTAACATAGTTACTTGATCGATGTTTAAAATGGCACTGTGTACCTGGAAAACACAATACTGCCTGTCAGTGTTGTAGTCAAGACCACATAAACTGAGACCAAGTCAAGACCGAGACCAGCGCCCCACGCTACATGACACAATAAAATATGAAATATGATCAAAATTGTTAATCAAATTGATCTGAAAGATTCACATTCCCATAAAAACACCTAGATGTTACATACTTAGAGCTGAAATAAATGTAACCAATATTTAAAGCGGAACAAGCTCTTTGTTCTGCTTATTTAAAAAGATGACGCCCTGGGCATTTGCCCATATCATTGTCAGAAATTACCACTGTCTGCAGCTTTAAACATAACAATTGAGCCAAAGCGCTGCCATCATGGCAGACATTACAGCTGCCACTTTGAACGAAAACAATCAAAGAGCAATGTGCATGCTCTGCGTGCTCTTTTGTTCTTGTGTTTTATATGCTAATTAATTAAATATCAATGTATATAATTAAATAAAATAATGATAGCTACTGCAGTTTACGCAAAGCAGGAGAAGAACAAAGAACGGCTCTCAGTGAAGCTCCAGTCCTGTCTTTTTAGTAAAGACAAGTTCAGAAGACTCGGATAGTTTGTGAATGTCACATGACTATATTGCAGACTTTTGGATACAGTGTTGTCCCATATATCCGACACGTTAGTCAAACCTCCCCACAATAATTCAGCACAGTGAGTGACTTTTTTTCATCACAAATGCTTACGTGTCTCTGTACAGCTAGCTTTGCTAACATCAAGTCAATGGAGATGACCTTTATTTGAGCTTCTTTTCTAGTGACCATAAAAGTTAGACGTAGTCCCCACCGTCTGTGAAAGCGAAGCACTGCTGAATTAGCTGTCGCCATCGGATTTCTTATGATTTATGCAGTGCAATTCCATTACTGATGATTAGACAGATATCTTCTGCCACTCAAACATACAACATACCCTAACCCTAACAAATAAACTGGACAGTATGCTGTAAGTTTAGTGATATTTCCACAGTTGCGGTCTTGACTGGTCTTGAAATAAAATCCCGAGTCCTCAGCGACCGAGACCGAGACCAAATGCGGTCGAGACCATCAAAAAATGATCTCGCAAGACTGGTCTCGGGTACAACAACACTGCTGCCTGTTTAATCACCTTTTGCTATCCAGTTATTACTCGTTCAATATAGGAGCAATGTTGTGGCGACTTCCTGAAGAGCAGGACATCTTAAAGAGACAGAGGCCCAATTTCAACGCATGAAATTGTGAAGTCAGATTAGATATGTAGAATGTTTTTTGTTTTTTTTAACAACTGAAGTTAACGTGGTTACTTGATTGTTTTTTGATTTGCACTATGTGCCTGGAAAACACATGATACTGCCCCCTTAACTAAACTAATTTGTGGTGGACTGCCATATTAAGCTCTAATGAAACGCAGAGTTTTGGTTTTACGTAACAAACAAAGCTAAACAATGTCTGTGCGGATGCACCTCAGAGGAGCTGAAAGTTGAGTCGTGTTGTGACGGCAGCGGTCGGGTTGATCAGCTACCAGCTGTGTGGGTGTCAGACCCACAGACCCACATTCTGCTGTGGTTTTGTCTCAGCTGCAGGCCACCACCACCTCCTCCTCCGCCCAGCCAATCAGAGTTCCTCAGTTTGTCCCTCCTCCTAGACTGACGCCTCGGCCCACCTTTCAGCCACAGGTGCGTCCCAGAAGCCCCGCCTCCACAACCTGACCCCTCCTCCCTCCCCTCCTCTTCTCAGACCAGTGTGTGTGGCCCTACCTGAGGTGATGTGCTCACTCTCCAGCAGAGGGCAGCAAAGCAAACACTCCTGCCTTGCTCCGTGGCACTAAAACATTGTTTTCTCTGTGCCGCCTCATCCCTTTTCCTCTTGTTGTGCTTCTTTTTTGGTTATTTTCCAACTGACCCGTGAGCAGGTGGTTGTGGAGGGGTCGTGACCCCCTCTGACTCTGTGTATGCGTGTGTGTGTTGACCTTATCGTGGTGACGGTTTGTTCTCCTGCAGCTTCTTGGTATTTTTTCAGTTCCTGGCTGTTTGTGTGTTTTTTTTTTTTTTTTTTTTTGTTTGTTTGTTTTGTTTTTTTAATTAATCCTGGAAGTTGAAGCGGAAATGTTGGCAAATGTTTGAGCTGAGTAACGCCTCTGGGAGCCGCCGCGCCCCCTGGTGTCTGCAGCATGAACTGCAGCAGCCACTGCAGAGACCAGGAGGCGTAACAATGATAGAGACAAGCAGCACAACCTGGTTGTAGTGATCAGCCTAGAGCTGGGCAATGTGGATTAAAAATTTACTTGTTGCTCAATCACTTCAAAGCTTTGCTATTAATAATTTGATGCTGATTTGTTAGAAGGTGAAGTATTTTCTTGTATGTGAAACAGATTGCATATCACTTAACTTCAAGATGCTCAATATTCCTTTTATTAATATTTTTTTTGCCAATTGGAGTTTTCATAAAATTACAACTTTTATTCTTCTAATATGACCACTGTACTCTGGCAACATTATGACTTTATTCTCAAAATTACAAATCTTAGCCTGATCCTTGTATTCTATCATAGAGTTGATCTAAATTCAAATAAGTAAAAGCTGTAAAACACAAAACAAAATGGCCGCCCTGGGTTTGCTGACATCACTCCAAACTTTTAAAACTCAAGGAATTGATTGTTAAAAAAATCCCGGTTTGAAAAAATGTAATTTCCAAAAAACCAAAAATGAATTTGTTGCCCAGCCCTAGATTAGCCTTTATTGAGTCTTGAACATTGCTGTTACCACGGTGATATAATGCATACCCAGCTGAAGACTTGAAGGAAGTTGAACTGAAGATATCAAACACGGCACAAATGAAGGTTTAACGCTGACGGCGAGAATGATTAGAACAGAATATGTTGAATATCTGACAGTGGAGAACAGGAATATTTAGGGATACTTGGGAATATTTGGGAATTCTCGGCATCCTGGAAGCCTGTGGAAGTTGGTTTCAGGAGCACCAATCAGCTTGAAGATCTTGGAGTCGTTACCCAGCCATGTCTGATTTCCACACGCCCATTTCCTGACTGGTTGTTTGTCGTCAACAGGTCAGGCCGAGGCTGGCCACGCCCACCAACGTCCCCATCGCCCCAGCCCCTCCCCCGCCCATGATGGCGGCCCCCCAGCTGCTCCAGAGGCCTGTCATGCTAACCACCAAGCTGGCGACCTCGCTGCCCTCGGCCGCGCCCATCCACCAGGTCCGCATTGTCAACGGGCAGCCGTGCGGCAAGACGGGCGCCGCCCCGCTGACCGGCATCGTCATCACCACGCCCGTCACTGCCACGCCCTCGCGGCTTGCGAGCCCTGCCCAGGCGCTGACTAACCCCGCCCCTCTCCCTGTTCCCCCGCCTCCAGCCCCGCCCATCCAGATCAGCAGCCTGATCTCTGAACCCAAGGTAAGAGTCCATGATGGCCATCAGAGTGCCACTTCGCAGTAGCTGCGTCTCCATTACAAACCTGCACAAAACTTTACTAATCTAGAAAAAACACAATTTAAAAATTCTAATTTTGCAAAACTAATTTGTTGGACAGCTACTCTTTACTTTTACTTGATTAAAAATATGATCTAAGTAATGCTACTCTTGAGTGCAATTTTGGGGTACTCTGCCCAACGTGGTACGAGTAGCGCCACACAGAGGGTGATTGACATCTCTAAGACCCTCCCTCTGGCTCTAATTGGTTGTTTCTAGTTAGCAGCTTGTTTTTTCAGACAAATCAAACTGTCACAACACTGACAGTTTCAACAAGTATGTAAAAATATTTTGTTATAAAAAGTTACATACTGCAGCTTTCAGCAGATTTATTTTCATAATTCCAATTTGCACAGTTATGTGTTGAATGGAAACGCAGCTATTGGTGCAGTCTGACTGCTATTTGCATATCTGTAAAAGAAATGAACTATTTGGGTTTTATTTCAAACACCATGTGAGTTCTTCCAGTCCAGGGTAATTTCTCATGGGTTCTGGTTATTCTCCTGCAGCTCTTCATCTCTCCAAACCTTAACCTGCTGTCGTCACCTTCCTCCTCATCCTCCTCTCAGCAGACTGTTAAACTGGAAGCAGCAGAACAGAAAGCCGCGGTCAGCGTGCCGTCCTCCTCCACCCCGCCGCTCTCTCCACCCCCTCGACCCAAAAAGGAGGAGAACCCCGAGGTGAGACCAGCAGAACTTTTCATATTGAATGCTTTCTCTTAGTTTATCCAAATATGATTTAACTCCTCCATGTTCTGCTGATAAAGCCGCTCTTCCTCTTTCAGAAACTGGCCTTCATGGTGTCTCTGGGCCTCGTCACACACGACCACCTGGAAGGTGAGCGGTGCTACGGGCGGCTGCTGGTCCAAAAGCTGCTGCAAAACAAACGTTTTCGGCTCTGAAACTTTTGATTTCTGTCCTTGCAGAGATCCAGAGCAAGCGGCAGGAGAGGAAGAGGAGAACGACAGCCAACCCGGTGTACAGCGGAGCCGTGTTCGAGCCCGAGGTAACGTCGATTTGAGCACACAGGTGTATTTTAATCGATCCCTCCTGGATGTTATAGTTTTTGTGATTGTTGCAGTCTAAAATTGCTGATTTTGTTGCACCTTTTACAGAAATTTGTGGTCCAAGTTGCATTTTTGTTTGTTTTTAAGCTTTGTTTGCTGCAACAAAAAAAAATTATTATGGCACATAAACTTAATAAAAAAGACAGGATTTTAACATGCTTAACATTTAAAGAGCAAATAACATTCTTAAAATAAATACAATCATGTCCTGAGGATTTATGGAAATGCAAAACAAAAATTCCTTACTGGTCAGTTATACCATGACTGTATATAATGAATAAGCAAATCCAACAAAACACCACAGAATGATTTTCAAACATTACCGTTTAGCATCACACATGCTTTCATCTCGCAGCTTTGACTTTCAAGACGTCATGAAACAGGAAGTTAAATTAGAAGGAAGGGGATTGGTAAAAATTCAAGTGAGTTTCAGTGATTGGTCAGAGAAGAAGGAAATCCAGAAAGCATTTACAGAAAAGTTGCGATGAGTGCTTAAAATTGCAAGTATATAAATAATTTGCGAATGATGACTGAACTTGCATTTTTAGTTGCAAACACACCACCATAACTTCCTGGAGGGACCACTGAATGAGTTTGAGAACCACATCAGTAACTCTCACGCTGAGTTAACCTGCAGATTCTCAGAGTTTAGTTCGGACTGAACTAAACTCAGATAAAATCAGATTTTTTTTTCTGTTGTTGATCCAGTTTTTCTGTTTTTGTTTCAGAGGAAAAAGAGTGCAGTGAGTTACCTGAACAGCCCTCTGCACCAGGGGACCAGGAAGAGAGGTCTGTATGAAACTCAGAGACTGACTCCCAGTCCAAACCAGTTCCAGTCTGTAGAGACTAGATTTATTAACACGCTGTGCAACTCCTCCTCCTTTCCTCTACTGCTTCCTGTTGTTTCCGTCATTTCCGGATTTCTGCTCGTTTGTCAGAGCGCTTCCATGAACAACCTCAGCGAAGTTGGACTTTGGTCTCCTTGTGTGTCTGCGGCTTTAAACGACGTTCAGTTGAATCCAAACATGTTCACATACGTGTTCATTGAGGCGTGTAGTCAGATGCACGCATGAATAGTCAGGGAGAGAACTGGGAGCGAAGAAAGTGGTTTCGTAATAAAAGAAATATACACAATCATCTGGAATCAGAATTTCAAAGCTCATTTTTCAAATTTTAGCTACAAATTTGAAAATGATAGAAGATGTAGGTGTGGTAACATCCTCAGCCTGCTGTCCACAAATTTATAAAACCACTTTTATCAGGTGATTCAGTAGAATAGTTAAAATAGTATTGATTAGTATTTTAATACTGTACAATAGGTACATGCAAGCTAATCAAAAACAGCCATTTGGACTGTAATGTTTTTATTGGGTAACGCTAATTAAAAAGTTAGTTGTGCTAATCCTAAATCACTAATCATAAACATTAGTTCCGCGCTGTACCAACACGGTACTGAGCTGAAGCTAACGCTAAAATGCTTTGGAAAAGGAACTGTTGGGTAAAAAGTTTACCCCACGTCAAAATAAGAGAGTAAATATTAATGTCTAATTACTTAAGTCGATAGCCAAAGCTTTAACTCTTTAGCACATGTTGAATAAAGTGAGTTAGGGTTTAAATGGAAAATGGTTTAATTGAAGTTAGGGTATAAATGGAAAAAGTTTGTGTTTTCAAAGTTGACAAAAACGCAAAAGCAAAATCAAAGCAGTTAGCTACAATATTAGTGGAACTGTGCCGACCCTTGGTTCTCGGTTTGGAATGTCTCAATAAGCTCTTCACTAAATGGATGGGAGGAAATCTGAGAGTAACTGCACATCACCAGGGTATTTTATTAACACCTAGTGGCACTATACTTTATAAATACCATGTGGAGCAAAAATTAAATCCTAAAGGTCTTTCCATAAGAAGCTCCTCTGTTCCTTCGGTCTCCCAGCAACCAGCTAAGCTGAGCTATGGTGGTGGTGAACTAATGGTTCCTGCTTGAGTGGCTCGCTGTGGTGGGTTCAGACTGGTTTCTGGAGCTCTTTGATAAACATTCATAAATCCAGTTTAACCTTTTAACAGAAATGCATACTAATGTCTACTTTCAATAATAATAAGAAAAAGGTGTTTGTTTCTGAGAGTCATGCTGATGTGTTCCAGCTGTAACACAACTAACAAGCATCTGCTGGTGTAACATCTCACTGGTCTTCGACTGGACTGTACTGGTTTAACAGTGAGCATTTTAAACTTAATAAAAGGATGAATGTTGTCGTTTTAACTCGGAGCTAGACGCTAACGCACCTTTAAATGGATCTCAGGTCCCTTTTGTGCCCTCAGAACGTCAGCTTCACCTACAGCTGAGGTTCTGACACACTTGATGGGGAGGTGAGGCGACGGTCAGACTCCTGGCTCCATTTACTTCACTTCCTGTTTGTCTTTTAACTTCCAGCCTTAAGTCTCCACTGTCATTGGTTCATGGCTTGATAATAATGGATGACGCTATTTATTTGCCAATCAAGACAGGTTCAGTGACAGGTTAATGAAATCTGAAGCTGGGCGTACACTGCGCTGTATTTTCAGTCATATTCAGCTCGCAGGGTTCAATAATTCACATGTTCTCACACTGTATCTGCATTCCCAACACGTTGTTGGGAATGCAGGATTGGCTTTTTTGCCAATCCTTTTTTTTTTTTTTTTTTTTTTTTAACTGTTCAGAACTGGACTTGAATTTATTTATATAAATTCATATGTACAAACATATATATATATATTACAAACTCATATTTTGTACTTCCATTTGTGTCTCTACTGCTTGTAGAAGCAAATCAAGCACTTCTTGGCAAAAGTTAATATTTTGGAAAATGACCCTTCCAGACTTCCAGATAAGTCACATTCAAAAGACACAGAGTAGTTACCTAGCAACCCCGGCCAAGCCCAGCCTCGTTACCTAGCAACCGAAATGGAACTCCAGCACTTGTGGTCAACTAGTTTCACCACCATATAATGGCTGCTGGAAAAGTGGATGTTCTGTTCAATTAATTTTTGAATTATCCTGTTCTGGCAGTAGTGAGGCCTGTGAAACTGAACTAAAAAAATGTGATTATGGACCTGATTAGTTTGATTTTTTTAACTTGATTTTGGAGCTTGTTTGCTCTGAAACAAGTGTAACAAACAAGTAAAAACAGAAGAATCCTGCAGTGGAGGGCAAATACTTATTCACTGATCTGTGTGTACCCTTACAGTGAGTTCTGGATCTATTCTAGACTATAGCCAGACCCAGACTGATTAACATATGGGCATTTACTCTGGTCATGAGAATTTTTATTTACTTTTGCAAAGATAAATTTCAGTTATTGGTGGTGAATAAATGAAAACCAAAGTGACGGTATGATCAGACATGTTGTTTTTGATAGTTTGACCAGGTAGTCGACCTATTGTTTTAGTCAGTTTCAGTTTAGTTATTTTACATTGGCTGTTATTCTCCTAATTGCTCTGACTGAACAAATTAAATATGTTTTTACCCAGCTTGTGAAGGTATTGTGTATTTAAGTTTGGTGTACTGATAGAGTTATCAAATAAATTTGTAATGTAGTTCACTTATGCCTGGATTTAAGGTAATTTAGCGCTGTTTTTTTTTTTTTTTTTATATATATATTTGTGTGGGATTGGCTGATGCTAAACCTCAGATATCGGTATCAGAAGTGAAAAAAGTGGATCGGTGCCATGAAACGAATGGATTTTGGTCACATTTTTTGAAAGTAGCTGAAGTTAAAGACAAATAGGGCGTGAGTTTGGTGTTGAGGTGTTACCTGAGCAGGTGTGTTGGCCTGTCTGTAGCCTGCATGGAGCTGGTGTCGTTCACTAACACTGCTGTCTGTGCTTCTGACTCCTCTTCCTCACTGCTCCCTGATTCATGCTAGCCAACGAAGACTCCCTTTCCAAGGTATGTCATACAGACGCTCTGTTTTTTTTGTCTTCTCCCCCCTCTCCATCTTTCTTTTTTTTTCTTTTTTTTTTTTTTGTTTTGTTTTGTTTTGTTTTTCCGTCTTTGTCGTCTGTCTCATTCCACCCAGGTCGCCCACCCAAATTCAGCAGCGTCCCGGAGCTGGGCAGACTCACCCCGACCTCCCCCTCCAGCCCCGTCCGTCCCCTCCCCCTGCCCAGCCCCGGCTCTGGGGACGTAAGTAACGATGGGGGAGACGGCGGACGCCCCCGTCACACGCAGCCCCGCTGTCGCCCATTCACACACACCGCCATCACTTTGTTGTCCATGTGGTAACCATGAGCCATCACTTCCTGTCATTCAGCCTTACAAAGTGAACAGAGTCCATGAATAACACACACATCCTAACACACACACACACACACACACACACATCCATCAGAGCTCTAAACGAGACCAGCTGTAAACTAAACCAGATCACGGTCCCGCCCCCTCCCCTCCGCCCCGCCTCTCCATGCAGGGTGGGTGGGGCTCCTACGGAAACTGATTTGGTCCAATTCTTCCTCGCAGGGAGACATCCACGAGGATTTCTGCACTGTGTGCAGACGCAGTGGCCAGTTGCTCATGTGCGACACGTGTTCTCGTGTTTATCACCTGGACTGCCTGGATCCACCCCTGAAAACCATTCCTAAAGGCATGTGGATCTGTCCAAAATGCCAAGACCAGGTAACCGCAGCAGCAGAGACTGATCCAGAGTCAGGGGAGCGTTAGCTGTGCTGTAGTCAGGGCTGAAACAATTAATTGGATTAATCGTGATTAATCGATTATTGAAATAATCATCAAATAATTTAGTAATCGATTACTCGTTACCTGGAGTTTACAGACTCAAAAAAGGCCATTTGTTACACAGTCAGAGCAGTAATTTAGCCAAAACTGCATAAAAATATATACATTTTGCACTTAACATGACATAATGATCTACCCAAAACTTAATTTGCATAGTTTTTAGCTTCGCCCAGTTAAAATTTTGTGGAAAAATATTTTATTAAAGGGACAGAATTATGTAAAATTTACTTTTTTGAGGTTCACATCATGTTATAATGTTATCCCCCCCCCATCAAAAACATACCTGTAGTGTTGCTTTGAATCTTTCATGCACATTTGAGAAGTCCTTCAATCTCCATGGCAACCATTCAGCTGTTCAAAACACCTGAGTGGACCTAGCTCTGCCCTTGAGGTTAAACTCCTCCTCGAAGCTCCAGTTTCCAAACTTTCTCCTCACAGAACAGCCCTTTCTCTGCGACTCCCCCTCTCAGTTCCTTCAGACTAGCCAACAGCAATTAGCAAACACCTGCTGGGCTCATTACATGAGCTACTTCTCAATGCAGCCCTGGTAAAAATGTGGTTAACGGGTTATTTTTCTGAAAGCTCCTGAGTTTTTAAAGAGACAGAATCTAATTTCTAAGGCGTTTAAATTACAAAGTCAAATTTCTTAAGTCATTTTTCATATATACAGCAGTTTCATAACAACCAAAGTTAAAATAGTTACTTGTTATGCTATAATATGCCACAATGTGTTAGGAAAATACATAATACTGCCCCTTTAATAACTTTTTGATGTCCATGTATTAGTCGGTTGATTAAAAGAAAAAGTCAGTAATACCCTTTGTTGATGAGTCGAGCAGAAAGGTCTGAGCGCTCCATATTTTGATTTTAAAAGTATGTTTTGGCTCCAGACACATCCTTTGCTACAAATGATCAAGCATCCACTATAGGAATGCTATGTTGTTGCATTTTGAGCACTAAATTATTTTTCTTATTTAAAAAAAAAATGGTTATCTGCAATTTTTAAATAAAGTCTAATTCATAAAAAAGACTTAAATGAAATGTGCAGAATGTGCCAGTTTTTTTTTATCCTATTAATCATCAAAAGTAATCAATAGATTAATTGCTAAGTTTAAAAAAAATGGTTAGCTATAATATTAAACGCTGTTTCAGCTTTAGGACTGTTCAGTACTTTGTAAGCACACACATGATGCAGTACTGTTTTTTTTTGTGCTTATGTCTCATTCATTGTGTCAGTTGAGGTTGACATCTCACGTCCATCCACTCCATCAACCGTTCCCCGTCAGTCCCACGCAGCGTGGAGGCTAACCTCGACTCTTTAAATCTGTTCTGGGTCTCAGCCTTTGTGACACCCCTGAGCTTCTCCCCTCAGATCCTGAAGAAAGAAGAAGCCATTCCCTGGCCCGGCACCCTGGCTATCGTTCATTCCTACATCGCATACAAAGAAGGTGAGTCTTCCTCAGGGTTCCTACGGGGACTTTAAATGCTTGAGTTTCAAGTTTGAAAAGTGCTTGTTTTCTGTTTAAATTCATCGAAAGTGCTTTGATATTCAAACTAAGTTTTGTAATAAAATGCAGTGTAACCTTTGAGTAAAGGTTTAAATTTGTAAAGCGTTGTTTACAGTTGGAACCAGATATTTAAATTGGTCCTGTTGTGCAAAATTGGAGGGTTTTTTTGTATTTCTGTTTGTGTTTCAAACGGTTCTAGAAATGGAACAAGCACTTTAAAAAAAAAGCACTTGTTTTTCCTAGCTGTTTTTTGGCAGTAAGTTAGTGTTTTTTGGTGTTTGCAAAATGAGCGGTTTCATTAGTCGCATTTTAGGGGCACTATCCCTGTTACCTAGCAACCCTAACCTAGCCCAGCCCCGTTACCTAGCAACCCAAGCAGAGTTCCAGCAGGTTTCACCAGCTAGTTTTGTTGCTGATAGGCTGTTAAACTCCTAATTGACGGAACAGAGTTCTGTTGTTTCAAGCTTTGTGTATTTAAGTGCTACACTAGTGCAGAGTTATCAAATAAATTTGTAATGCAATACATTTTTGCCTGCTTTTTAAAAAAGAAACATTTTAAGTCAATTCAGCACTGTTTTTTTTCCGTCTTGATCGTAATCGTGGTCGATATCAAATCTAAAATATCAGTATCAATATTAGAAGTGAACGAAGTGGCTTGATGCAGCTCTACCTAGAATCCAGAAACCAATTGCTGCATTCTTGTTGCTTTTGCAGGAGGCTCTACTTCTGCTTTTCAAAGATGCGCTGTTGTATAATTGCACATCTGTTTGTAGCCATTTTGATGTGCGAGTGTAAGTGTTGAGTTGGCCAGCAGCAGCTTGAATTTGAATTTAAACCAGCAAAAGGCCCTAAGACAGCCGAGGCAGAACTGAGCAGACTAAAGTCTTATGATTTAAGAATTATTTTGTGCAAAAAATTTAATGAACATGTTTTGTTTAGCTTATCAACCTATCCTAACTTGTTCAAGGAATCATAACTGGTCACCTTTAAAGGTAATAATAAGACACATTTTTTTGTCATTGTCTGAAGTTAAATCTGACTAAATTTCTCATTTCACACAAGTTGCAATTATTAAAATTATTTTTATTTACTTAGCTGCTGTTAAACTGTGTTTCAGCTAAAGAAGAGGAGAAGCAGAAGCTGATGAAGTGGAGCTCGGAGCTGAAACTGGAGCGCGAGCAGCTAGAACAGAGAGTCAAGCAGCTCAGTAACTCCATAACGGTGAGAAGCATCAGCTTTTCAACAAGATATTGAAGCTTCTTTTAAGTCAATAGCTCTTGAATATAAATTAAAAAAATATATTCTAGTATCACTTGCACTTATAATAAGACATTTTTCTCATAAGTGAGGAAAAAATCTTAGTGGAATTTGTACTAGTCACTAAACCTCCTTGTTTTATAGAGGTGATAACTTCTTATGATGATACATTTCTGCTACATTGCCTCTTAATTTTGTCAACAAATTTTCGCCGGTCTGATCTGATTCTGCTGTTTTTCTGCAGAAGTGCATGGAGACCAAAAACACCATCCTGGCTCGTCAGAAGGAGATGCAGCTTTCCCTGGACAAAGTCAAGCATCTCATTCGCCTCATCCAAGCCTTCAACTTCAACCAGGCCCTGGCGGAGACGGAGGGAAAGGACGTCCAGGTGCAGGACAGCGCTCGGGTCATTGTCGGCTCCGGAGCTGCAGCTGAAGTTGGCGCAGCGGGGAAGCCGGTGGTGAGCAGCTCTCTGGTCAGCAGCAAACAGGAAGAGCAGCAGACAGAAGGAGCAGCAGCAGGAGGGGGAGGAGACGGAGGAGGAGGAAGCGGCAACAGCACAGTGCTGACTAACTGCCCTGCTGCTGGGGCAGGGGCAGGGGTTGCGCCGGGGTTAGGGGGTCACACAGAGACCACTCCTTGTGTCGAGGTTCAGCCCAAGCCTGAGACTGAGGCAGCTCCTGCGGCTCCTGCAAATGTTGCCACCACCAACGGTACGACGGAGCCGCCCCCATGCCCCGCCCACAGCCCCGCCGCCACCGCCGCCGCTGAGAACATGATATCTGCCGTGAACCCTGCAGAGACGGCGGTGGAGAAGAAGCAGGAGGAGCTCGGCGACGGCAGCAACAACAGCAAAACCTCAGAACCCTCCCAGCATTCTTTGCCAGCTCTGCTTAGCAGTTTGGACGATAAAAAGTAACGCTGCGTCCCTGTGGCTGCAGGAAGTCAAACATATATATTAAAAAAAAGACCTTTGCTTGCACCGCACGGTGCCCTGAAGTTGCCAATCTGTATAAATGTTGTTTGTTTGCATTGTATTGTCAGACTGTGTCAATGGTAGATGTACAGCCCAAGTCACATGACTCTGGGAAGACCCGGGTCATCATGCCAATTAGTGATAGACGTCATGGAGGGAACACTCAAAGGAAGATTTTCTTCATCATCACACCGGTGTGTGCCTGTTACAGTGGCCCCTGTGTTCTGGTGACGGCTCCAAGGAGAACCCAGAACATGGAACCAAACATCTGTCGGGGGGAGCTGGTCCAAGAAGCAGTGTTGTAAACGTTTGTGTACTGAAAAGAGAACCTGTTCGCGTCCTCGTCCCGTTGACCCTGACGGGAACGGCGTTCCACAGTCTGAGTTCTCAATTAATTTCTTCACCTGAAACCAAACCAGAACCCAATCAGCACCAATCTGCTCCAACCCAAAGGTTTCAATTTGATTCAAGCTGTCATCACAAAACAAAATTGATGAGCCAAATGTGACCATGAAGTGTGTTTTCAAAACTTGATGTTTGTCACCTATTACTTCCACAGTCTGCTCTCATCAGGCTCCGCCCACTTTTGGTCAGACGCCGTCCGTTTTCTGTTTAGACTCTGCACATATCCTGCATCAGCTCAGTTTAAATTTGATTGGATGAAAAGTTATGACACACCCTTTAGTTCAGGAGGAGTTGCAAACATTTGGCTTTTCATTTGGTTTTTTATGAAAAGAAACAAAATGAGTCAAACACATAAGGCCACTGCAGCTTTTTGTAGAGCTGTAGAAAAATTAAAAAACTGAAGTCAAACGCCTTATTGGATTATTTAACTCAAGGGTTTCCAAAGTGTGGCCAGGGTGCCTTTTGTGGCTCTTGAAATCATTTGGTCTGACCTTGACTTCAAGTCAAGAATGGTAAAAAATTTAGCTAACAAAATAGAAAACAATTGATGAGCCAAAAAAAAATGGCATTTGTCAAGTTCTTCTTTTAATAAGAAACTATTTTATGTTTTGGATTTTTAATATTATATAGACTTAATTAAAATGTTATTTATTTTTAGTAGCTATGATCAAATTTTTGCATGTTAAATTCATTTGATTTTGTGGCCTGCCAGTAGTTTAAATTTGCTAGTTTTGATGAGGACATTATGGAAAAGCTCTCTTGTGTCTGGTGCAGGAAGTCCAAACCATATATTTCCAAACTTTTATCTTCAGTACAAGTTTTGACTTGAGCTAAGTTTGTTGAGTTGCTTCATCTGTAAAGGGAATTTCACCTTGTCAAACAGTTCAAAGAACATTTCAGGGTCCCCAAAAGTCCCACCAATCAGTGAAGGAAGGTTAATGTAGATCCAGAACTGGGTTTCCTTTAAAAATGAACTCGCACTGAGTCGCAAAGTTTATTTGAGTCATATTGAAGCCTTTGAGACTTTCAATTAATCCAAAAAAAGTCCAACTCTGTCTGTTGACCCTGTCGCCCATCATCGTCACCTTCCTTGCAGTCCTAGGTTTTGTACCAGGGTCTCCCAGTGAAGGCTGGGTGCAGCCCTCTGGTAGACTACAGATGGATACCGGGTTGAACCCCGATTTGGTCCCGGGATGAGGACGAACAGGAGCGGTAGCCTAACAGATGTTCTCAGTGGTGTCGGTCAGTGTAGTGATTGAGTTTTCATTCGTGAGTCGTGTGTGTGAGTGCGTGTGTGTGTGTCAACTGTGAGCACTAAATGTGAATTTGCAATATTGCAACGTCAACACACACAAACTCTATCTGGGCTGTTTGTTTTTTATAGGAAAAGATATTCAGGTCTTCCTAGTCTCCAGAATAAGTGCTTTCTGTTCCTGAACCTGCTGGACTGGCATCATCATTATCATCATCATTGCCGTCGTCGTCATCATTGCCGCTGCCGCCGCTGGGCGGTGGTGATCGTTTGAATCCTGAACTGCCAAAATCCTGACGTTGTTTCCAAATTCAGCAGGGACTTGTCCTCTTACTGTCCTCAAAGATCAAATCATCGGAAAGATTAAGATGCAAAGTCCCGGCCGAGACTTGGGAACAATAACCACCGCAGGACGTGTTCCCGTCCGGAAAAACGGAGGGAGCTGTTGGAGGTTAAAGGGCGGCAACACAATTCCTGAGATTAAAGCACAAGCTTGCTGCATTACAAAGAAGTGCTGAAGAGCTTTTTGTACGTTCCCGTGGAGTTAAACAGAGTATGCATCTCTTCATTGTCGTGTGACTTCCCCTTACATTGCCAATATTTCCCCTCGGTGCGACTCTAAGGCTGGAGTCCAATTAGGAGTTTGTCCCACTGAGTCTGGCTTGGAGCCGGAACATGAAGCCGATGGTTATCGGAGCAGCTGATCGGAACATTGACGAAGTGAATAGAGATTAAAGTTGCCTCCATTTATGCTGGAGATGTTAGTTTGACTTGGGGTTCCTTTGGTTCTTCGACATGCTCACTCCTTCCTGAATGTGAGGAAATGTTTCAGACTTTTAAGGAGAATTCCCTCTGAAAATCCGTTTTGTTACACAAAATCAGTCCAGAAGTACATATCGCCAACTCAAGTCCTCAAGAGCTACCGTCCTGCTGTAACTTTTAGATCCATCCCTACTCCAACACGCTTGAATTACCTTGTTATAAAGTACTGCTTCAGTACTTTGTACCTTGAGATAACAAGGCATTTGTTTGATTCTGGTATCTTGGAGCAGGGGTGCATCTAAAGTTGAACTTGAGGACTGGAGATATGCCTTGTTTCTACTGAGTGGTGCTGTTCGGGACATTATTTGGTCTATTTGAACAGACCAGTACAAACAGTTGTACATCTATGGGACAATAGTACAGTTAGAGCAGAGACTTTTGTCACACCACAGTCCATTTGGAGGATATGATATAAGCATGAGACATACTAGTAAGTCATATTTGTTGTTGCCTTGCAATATTGTGTTTAGGTTTAACCCTCCCTGTCCAGTGAGAGTCCAACTGGTGATGGAAACATTCCCTTGAGAATGCCATATAGACCTATTATGTACCTCTGTCGAAATGAGGCAAAAAAGATGCTTCTCTTCTCCAACATGAAGAATTCCTGTTGGATACTTCCAACAGGAATGGTAGGGATTAGCTTGTCCATTAAGTACAACCTAATTCATTAGCTAAGGAATTGTTATAAGTGACAATTCCAATTCCTGCATAGGCCTGGTCATAGTCATTTGTTTGATTTTGGTGTCTTGGAGCAGGAATGCATCGAAATTAGTACTTGATGAATAGGCATGTGCCTCTTTTCCACTGAGCGGTATGGTTGGTGCAGTTCAGTGTAATATTTTTTTTAATGTTTCTGTAGAAAGCAGCCCGTATAGCGACCCATACCTCACCATCCCTAGGCATTCTTTAATTGTACGTCTTTAGGTTAGTTAGGCTGGAGCTATTGGTGTTTCACAACAGTCAGTTGTTTAGGGGACACAAGAAATTTTAGCAAAACACATTAGTCGTTACACTTGTATGAGGCAGCTTTAGAAGTTTGGGTTTGACCCCACCTGTCCGGTGAGAGTCCAACTTGTGGAGGGAACGCTCTTGAATATACCGGATCATGCCTCAGTGCAAACAAGGCAAAAGAGGCATCTCTGGTCCAACCCACCTGAATAACTTTCTTAGCTTGTCGTGAAGTACTGCAGAGGTCTAGTAACGAGCCATTTGTTTGATTCTGGTGTCTTGGAGGAGGGATGCATCTGAAGTTGAAGTTGAGGACTGGAGTTATGCCTCGTTTAAACAGAGCGGTGCAGTTTGGTATGCTTTTTGACTGTTTCCAATGAAAAAGCGGCCCATAGAATCAGTCCGTACTGCACCATTCCTGGACTCCCTTCACTTGTAGGCGTATGGGACAATGGCACTGTTATGGTGGAGCTACTGGTGTCACAGTCCATTGATTGGGGTACAGAAAAACATCATTGCTCAAGACATACTAGTTCTCAGCTTTGGGCATTTGGGTTTAACTTCCTCTGCCCATTGAGAGTCCACCTAGTATTGGAAACACTCTCCATCATGAATAAACCAGACAACAAAATAGCGTATTGGACCGTACTGACCAATACCATACCGCTCAATGAAAGCGAAGCTCGAGAGTCCCCACCTCTAAACTCAACAGACAAATATCCCAACACTTCTTGGATTGCTGCTCTCCTAGAAAAGACCCATTTCCTCTCATGATGGTGGGGGTGAGCTCCTGTTTGGGTGGTGATCTGTTGCGGGCATCTTAGTTTTTATTTAAATTCATATCATGCAGACTCTTGTGAGTGAATCAGCATATCCCAATGGCACCTGGTTTTCTCCCATCAGCTGCACAGACTGCCTTCATTCCAAACACCCCAGAGAAATATGTGTGTGTGGAGGGTGTGTGTGTTGGGTGTGTCCTGTTGAGTTCAGCTGATCTGATGGGGGATGAGCCAGACAGGAAACCCAAGTGTCCCCACTTCCTTTTGGGTCCCACTTGTCATGTTTAAATTGTGGTTCTCATTCCGGCCCGTAGATCCGATAGGTCATCAGGTCTCTGGATCCTTCCCTCTGTACAGTAGGTACCTTTGAGTGCCTTTCTTCAAACAGCAGATAATATTTGTCTCTTGACTTGCACTGTGACTCGTAAAACTTAACAAACCCTCCGGGATCGCTCCCCACCTGACACCGAGCCCTGTCCACAATAGCCCCGCCCCAGAGGAAGCTGCGCCCTTCTCCGCAGGCTGCCAGGAGTCGATGCAAGCTCGCCACTTCACACCAACCTGTTTGATTTGACCACATAGTGTTTTGTTGTTCATCCCTAGAAGTTGCCTTAAATGTATTTTATTTTCTGGTGAAATGTTCAGATTTCGGGTCAGAGGGGGTGGGGTTTGTGCAGAGGCAGTCTGAGATCTCACTTTGATCCGTTTGTCATGCACTTTTAGTTTGATCAGTATTATCAGAGATGGGTTGTGTTTTATTTTGAAAATGCCCCCCACCCTCTCTTTCTTTTTGTTTCTTATTTTGGAGGAGGGATGAGTTTGCAGGATACGGTCACATGACCCAGAACGCATTGAACAAACCTGGGCCCAGCCAGCATCACCTGTGCTCGCTGTGGTGCAGCACATGCCTTCTTATGCAAGTTTTTATACCAACCTTTTTTATTATGCATTGCTTTGGTTTTTTTATGTTTTTATGTGAAACTTAAGTCACCTTTTTTCTGTTTTTCTCTGAACATTCTGGCATCTCAATGCCAAACGTGTGCATGTGTTTACACATTCAGGTAGCCATTCAGGGTGGGTTTTTCTGACAGTGCCGAGAGGTTTGCTTTTATTAGGGGGGGAGGTATTCTGTTGCAGTACTGCGAGTGACTACCGGGGGGCGGACTGGAGCGAGAGTTTGGAGCCATCTTGGCTCTCCTTTTAGCTTAGCTTTTGTTTAACTCTGCCGTTGCTGCGTGGAAACGGGGCGTTGAGATCTAAAATGCTCCTTAATCGAAGTCTGGAAGCAAATATATCCAAAGAACTCTGCATATCATCGGGGTGTGAGTTTTCTGCGTCGTCCATCAACAGTTTGTGGGACACACTCTGGGGCTTCCGCGTGGGTCCTGGGGAGGAGGTTTGCTTTCCATCTTTCGGTTTTAAAGCGATCAAGTCATGATTGTGGCCTTCTAGTATTCTGTGGGTTCATGACGTCATTCACCTGTTGTTCCCGCTCAGCATCCATCTATCCACCCATTTATTCTGTCTGGATCCTCTACACCTGCAGCTTCTTACCTCATCCACAGCTGAGTCCATCGGGGGTGTGTTGAGTGCAAAAAATCTGAAAAATAATACAAAAAAAAAAAAAATCTAAAAAATGAAAAGAAGTCTTTTTCTATCTTCCATTCGGTGAGATGCATTGTAGCGATCAGAATAAAGAAAAAGTTCACCTGGTGTGCTGAATAATGTGTAAATTGGTTATTACACAATCTGAATATTTGTATAATTGTTTGTATTTTTTCATAATGATTTTGGAAAGGAATGTGTTTATTTTTTTGACTTCTGTTCCAGATGTGTCTTCTGTTGGCCTGACATTGTGACTGGTCTGGTGGGATTCTTACCTCTGTATTGAGCCTCTTCTGTGATGAATTCTTTGTATGCAGTGTTTAGGAAATACTGTAGGGAACATGGGGAGGAGTTGATATTAGGAGCATTTGATCAATTTGTATTTATTTATTTTATCATTTTGTTAAAATAAATTGTGAAAAACAAAACAAGATCATCTTCTGAAATTATTTATTTGCAATCTGCCTTTAAGGTAATGCTAAGAAAAATAAATTGACTATGCTAATTTAAATTTAATGATGAGACATTAGTATTCTTAATAAAAAATTAAGAATACTAACTTTTATTCTCAGTTTTGTGCGCATTGAGCAATAAATTAAATAAATTTGTTCTCAAGTAGTTCTGCACAAATGCAGAATAAACACCAAATATGAATGTTTATAAACAAAAATCCTCAATAGTTAACATTTGATAAAACTGAGGAATAAGAAAAACGAATAAACTACATAAACATGTAGCAGGGAAACCATTTTTGTCATTTGTTTATAATTATTGTACTTTTATGTTCACAACTCTTCTGCTTAATTAAAATGACAGTTTCATTTTAATTGACCCTTTAAATATACCTTTCTTGGGCTCAATGAATTCTTACCTAATTAAATGAGGGTTAATTTTAAAAATTAAAACTGAAACTCCAATAAAATAATGCAGATATCGGTTTAGTGTAGGTTTGAAGAATCAATGTTTATTATGAGGAATTAGAAATGAGGCCAAATTTAAGAACATTCAGTTCATAATGAAAAACAGAAAAAAAAATATTATTTTAATAAAACAGAAATCGAAAAGGAAATCGTCTGTGGAGAGCATACTTGAGATTTCTGATTTTGTTTCTTTAGCTCACTAATACTGGATGTTTTTTCACTTTCGACCTGAATGCTAGACGCTATCATGTGTGGGCGGGGCCAAGAAACACAAGAAAAAATACATAGAAATAAAAGTTGGAACCCAAAACAGCGCTTATTTTCGTCCTCTATTGAATATTTGAACTGCTGCTGACATGTTGATTTAACACTACAGATAAAAAATTACTATTTTGGGGTAAATATTCGGGGTGCTAGTATTAAGTAGCTCCATGTTGACATTACACAACAACAGCAGAGTGGCGCAGCGGAAGCGTGCTGGGCCCATAACCCAGAGGTCGATGGATCGAAACCATCCTCTGCTATGATTTTATTTTTTGTATTTTTTTTATGTTGGAAAATTTAGGGTTACATTTTATGAGTAGAAGATTAAATACAATGCCCAGTTAGTTTCCAACTACCATAAAATACTGGGCGGTTTGTGATATGCTTCAACATGAAGTACCTCTACGGACATTTACGTTATAGTCAGAACAAACCGTTAACTCGTGTTAACAGTCTGGAATCTGATCTCTGTGATGAAAACTCACCCATCCCCGAAAATGAAGAGTTTTTTTTTTTAAATACATTTTCTGAACCTAATATTTAATAACTAAGTATTTGTACATTTTCCACGTTAAAAACCGTCTTAAAGTGACGTCACATACTTTTGGATTGTGGATATTGCAGTGCGGGTTTATAACGCTCAGCTGTTTCCTGCGTGTTTATGCCACGCCAGGAATGGGGGGCAGAGAATGTTGCGTGAATAACTGTGGGAGCAGCTCCCACGACCACCAGGGCAGGATGCTCCTGAACGGCCTGAGCTTCCACTGCTTCCCCGCGTGGAGGACGAAGGAAGGCGACTTTATATCGGGGCTAACGAGGCGGCGGAGAGAGGCGTGGGTGACCGCCGTGGGCCGCAGAGAAGTCACCTTCGACCGCATCCCGACCTCCATGAGAGTCTGCTCCAGACACTTTGTCTCTGGTGAGTCCAAACAGGTTCTATTTCTCTGCTCAGCGCGAAGAAAGAGGATCCAGAGACACATTAGCATCAATGCTAATCACAGCACAGCCGCCATATTGGTCAGGGCAACTCTCCTTTTTTAACATCGCTTTTAAATGCCATATAAATTCATCTTCAAATCACTGGGTTTCATACTAGAGAACGTTTGCCTTTGGGGACATTATAATTTATTATTTAATGCAAATAAAAAACTGAAAACAGGCGTTTTTAAATTTGTAAATTTTTTTTCGGTTCATATAAAAGTAAAAGTAAAAGAAAATATCTTGTTGCAAAGCAACATTGCTTCCAACTTTGCCACCATAGAGCAGTTTACCTTCTTCCCATGTCTGGGGAGAAACCCCACACAGTAGCAGTAGAAGCTATTTTTATTGTTTAAAAAAAACTTTTTCATGCATTAGAGATGCTAATTATGAATGTTTAGTTGCATATGGCAGAAAAATTCTGTTGATGCATAAACATTTATGGAAGCACTTTTTGTTGGGCCACATTTTGTAAACAAGCTTGGGCAAATTTTTTATTAATTGTGCTATTATAGGAAAACCAGCGTATGAGATGCTGGACTCAGACCCAGACTGGGTACCGTCTCTACACCTGGGTCATGATGGTGATGATGAATGTGGAGAAAAGTCCTGGAGTAAAAGAAGAAGGTTGCCTTCTGATGAGAAAACAGTAGAAGGTGGGTCTCAAAGATTAGTTTTAAACATTTTTTAACGTGCGCTCAAACCTGCATCACAAACAGTCTGACGCATGTAAAAACCTAGATGTGAGAAGAAAGTGAATCATATTTTTGTTGAGAACAGGGTGCGCAGGTCAGACCAAATCCAAGTTCTGGGGGTTTTAATGTTATGCCTCATCTGTGTATAAACTGAGATTATTTTCAGTTCCTGCACAGAGCATTGCTTAGTGGGAACATGCCCGATTAAAACAGCAGAGGTCCTTGCACACAGCTCTGTGGTACATCTCTGTCTATGTCAAAATACAAAGATTATATTTTCTGAATCATTTATTGATGTAAAAACCAATTATCAGAGCTCAAAGTTATGTCAGTTAGAAATTAAACCACACTATTGCTCCAAATGGCTTCATGTAAAATAATAAACATTATTATAGAGCTGCAGCAGCAACTGATTATTTTAGTAATTGATTAATCTATCAATTATAAATTCTGATAATCGGATTTTAAAAAATGGGCAAAAATTGACATAAAAAATTGGTTAATTTAACAGCCTTTTTTATACAATATGAAGTATTTTCAGATTTTTTTGTACAGTTTTGGCTTCATTACTGCTTTGAGGATGTTGTTTTAGCAAACAGCATTTTTTGAGCCTGTATGCTCCACTTATCTATTAATTGGTTACTTAATTAGTTGCTTATTTCAATAATCGATTTATGACTAGGTTGAAGTAAAAGTCGTTGAGCATTAAATGCTCTAAAGTGTCGTGTTAGTCGGCTGCGCTGACGGTGAACTGACTGAATGTCGTCCCTGTGTGTTCAGGAGCAGATGGTGCTGCTAAAGCCAGGAAGCCTCCTCCGCCTGCTTGGAAAGAAGTGAAATCTGCCCTGCAGTCTCTTTTGGACGGTAAAACCGTCATCAGGCAGCAGCAGGGAGACGATGAGCAGAACCAAGGCGCTGAGACGAGGACCGACTCTGGCTTCCAGGTACGAGAGGCCCTTGATTAGGTTAAAACTGTTTGGGGTTTTTTTTAACTAGAGATTTAACTGATCAATTCATAAGTTAATCTAAAGTTGATTAATCTTATCTATGAATTAACAATTAATTAATAAGTGGCCATTTTCTTAAAAACTTGAGTTTTCTATTATATTAATTGGGCTGACAGTCTTTCCATAACAAAAATTTCTATATTTTTCATTTAAAAAAAAAAGAAAAAAGAAACGCGTCAGTATTTTAACATTTTTATGTCAGTTGTGTTAAATACTTACTGAAGAAATGGCAACATTGCGGTTTTCTCACATTATTAAACTTGGCCGATTTATAAAGTACAACAAAATAGGAACATCTTGGTTTGGTGGGTAGAAAAACAAAAGATGAAAAGAATAAAACTTGATACTTTTCTTTGAGGAGGAGAAACTCTATTTCCAGTCTGAGTCAAAGAAAATGACAGAAAATGTGGTGAAATTCTCTGCTGTCAGGGAGTTTACGATTCAGAGCGACACCTTAAAATCAACCATGCTTATTGGCATAATGACTTTTCCATCATGTTAGAATTTTTCAGCGTTATCAATTGTTATCGATCACCACATCTTCGTAGCACATCAGTGATCTTTGAATGACAAGTTGAAACTGTGCTGCTATTAATGTATCCATCTTGTTTTTGTAAATATCTTATGTTTTTATTTATTTTAAAACTTAAAAAAAAAATAATAAAATGGTGATTCTTTCAAAATAAGCACAAATGTCATAGAGCATTTACATTTGCAGCTCTAAAGTTTTATTTTGTAAAGGTTGCAGAGCCTAGTGGACGATATTAGTTAACCGATTTGTAACTAATCTTTACTATCTAATAATTCTCTATTTCAAACTGATATTTGAGGTTCTATGAAAGAGAATAAGTTTGACTAATCCTCCATTTTTTCCAGGACTTCTTCAGGAACGCTCTTCACTCGTCTCTGGAGGCCTCCATCCAGGCCAGAGCTCGCTCCAAGAGTCGGCCACCGTCCACAGAGTACGAAGTGGAACTGAACGTCGAGCTTCCATCTTCTGCAGAAGAACCGTCCGCCCCGGTTCGTCTGCCGTCCGTTTCCTCGTCGTCGTGTGCAAACTGCTCCATGATGCTGCAGAGGATTCGAGAGCTGGAGCAGAAGTTGTTTGAAGTCTCCAGCAAACATAAGATCAAAGTACTGAACAGACCCAAGCAAACGATCACAGAGGAGACCAGACCCTCAGGGGAGGAGGGTGAGTTCAGGAAGCTGAAGAGCTGAAAGTCTTTATTTTCTCTCTTTTCTAATTGTACCATATAATCATTAACTAATTCACCTGTTGGGGTGAGAATCTGGACCAAATATGTCCCAGAACCTGCAATAACAAATGAACAAGTTGTTGTTTTTAATTTATGAAATAATTCCTGCATTGACACACAGTGACCACAATCGTATCCGTGATATTATTTCTTTCTTGTCATTTTGTTAGAAATTTGGTGTTTTTGTTTACATTGTTTTACACAAACATCGACATCCAATAGACACAAATTTATCCATCTTGTTTCTGGTAATATTTTATGTTTATATTTATTCTAAAACCTAAAAAAGAATAAAATGGTGGTTCTTTAAAAATAGGCACAAATTTCATAAAGCAGGTTAGGGTTGAAATAATTAGAGCCGGATTGTTTTTTTTTTACCCTCAAGAGGGCAAAAGTCTGGTTTTGATTTTGATTTATTTTCCTGGAGAAAAAAAATTCCCACTTTATCGTTATATTTTCTAAAAGACAAAAACGTTTTCTTTTTTTATCTATTTATTTTTCTGTCCTGTGCGAAAACAACTCCGAATATTAACGTCATCATTCTCCACCTCTTCTGTTCACTGATTCGGTAAAAACTCAACCAGAGAAATTCAGCTCAATGGGAGAAATCCCAGATCGGAGTTCTGACGCGAGATGAGAATCGAGTGTCAAAAGCCAAGCTAGTTGTATTCCAAATGAATATTTCCTCAAAATTCTACATTCAAATACTTCATTATGATTTTCTATCCAATTACTAATTGGTTAATCCAGAAAATAATCAACATATTAGTTCTACAATGTATTGATAAGTCAAGCAGAAGGAGATAAACTTTTCACATATTAGAAGTATTTTTTAGCTGGAGATGCATCCATTGCCTCAAATGACCAAAATATTCACTAAAGGCAATAAAATGTTTATTTTCTTATGTGAAAAGGAATTTAATTATTTGTTTATTTACATATCTTAATGTATTCATGATATCGTCTAAAAATTCTTAAGTGGTTAAATAAAAAATTTAATTAATTAATCGATTAACCGTTAGAATAATTGATTGATCAATAACTACTGACCCCGTGTGCCTGTCGGGTCAAGAATGAATGATCAGTGGAAACGTCTAACGTTTGAGTTTATGAACCCGTTTTCCAGTTCCAGTCTCGTCCTTCTGATGGTTCTGATTGTTCTGTCTCCGCAGCAACGGCTAATATTGGACCAGTTCAAGGTGAACCGGACTCTGAATCCATGCCTCCCACCTTCTGCCCTCCTCGTGCTCCTCAGCGCCGCCGCCACTGCTTCAGGAAGGAGTGGCTCAAGACCTTCCCGTTCCTCCGGTACTCTCCGAGCCTCAACGTCATGTGGTGCCACATGTGCCGCATTCACGCAGACTCCTTCTGCCAGAACCACCGTCTGATCAAAGGCTCCAATCATTTCACCAAGTCCAACATCAGGAAGCACACCAACTCCGTCTACCACCAGCAGAACATGCAGCGCTTCCTGTGGAGCAGCCGCACACCGTCCGAGGATCCGTTGGATCTGTCAACATCCACCCGCTGAGCCACAATCATAAATACTTTCTGGTGACTCTACAACTTCTGAAAGAGAGAAACTGGAACTGGGTGGTTTTTGAGGACTTAAGTTTTGGAAAATATGTTTGTGTTTTTTCACCAACACGCTCCTTTGTTTCCATATTATAGAGTGATGTCAGCGGACCGAGAGCCGCCATCTTGTTTGAGGAGCGTGTTCTACAGCTCTGTATTTATTTGGACGTTGAATTCAGGTCAACGTTCGACAGAATTTTAGTAAGACGCCAAGATTATTTTTGTTTTAACTATGATAATGCTATAAAACTATACGATTCCCATATTTTTGAGTAACATCAGCACCAAGAGCCGCCATCTTGTTTGTTAAATGTTACAGCTTCTCTTGAATTCAAGTCAATTGTACGTCGAAATATTTTAGGTCAGGCTATGATATTTTTATTTTAGTTATGAGAATAGATATCACAAAAATACAGTAAAAATAATACAAAAATGTCATACTACCATAATAAAGTTGTAATTTTATGAGAACTCCCAACATGATAAATAACAAAAAGTTAAAATGACGAATGTCTTGAGAAGTTCGACTTTAGCATCAGTTTTACAGAGCAGAGGCGGTCTAAGCCTCTGTTAAGATGTCGCTGTCTGGATAAGATAATATTTCACCTTTTAACGCATCGGCGTCAAATTATTGGGACTTTGAAACAATTGAGCGATGACCAAGTCTAAGAAGAAAGAATAACACAAACTGGGTTGGTCATGTCAGATAATGAAGCTAATGTTTGTAATTTTAAGAATTTGTTTGTGGTAAACTTGTCTTTATCTGATATTTAGTGACTATATTATTATTATTAAACAAAATCCCTCGTAGATGGCCCTGATGTCTGTAGTACAACTCAAAGAAGAAAATATATTTTCTATATTTGTAAGTTTTTTATTTTGTTCTTTTTAGAAAGCGGTCAATTAAAAACATTGAGTGAAATCGGAGCTGCTTTGAGAAAATGTGGAGATCAAATCAACTTTTAAAACGTCACCAACTCTGGGTCAGTTACCATGGTAACAAACCACGGCAAGCGCCAAAGCAGGTTGTTGCGATACTGCTGTGCGGGTCGTTGTGTTAGCCGGAAGCTAAAGCACTCGACTCGCAGATAATTAGACCTGTGGAAACGTCTATTTTGGTAAAATCGATGGAGATGAAAAGAATCCAAAAGGGAAAACAAATGGTTCCGATTGGAGCTAGTAAAGCTAACTTCCGGTTCTCACAATGATGGCGGCTGTTGCTGTTTTTCACTCGGATCCCCGACTTTCGTTTTCATTATGACTGTTTTTGTTTTGTTCCAGAAATAAATTTCCCATTTCCTGTTATGATCCTGGATTAGTAGAATCTGTGAGCTGCTGCTGTTTTGGTGAGAAAGTTTATATTTTCTGACTAAATCTGTGAAATACGGAAGTACTCAACTGTCAAGAATGTAGAAATGAATTCTGGAGCACTAAGAATAAGAAAGATGGTGACAGTAAAGCAGAAATGCCTTTTGTGACATTTTTTTAACAAGTTGTATAATAAGTTTTGCATTTCATTTGTAGATACTTCATCTGAATTTATTTCCAAGCTCTGGCAGTTAAAACCGCTAAACTGAATAAATGACACTAAACCATTTTTTAAATTATTATTGTAAAAGTGCATTAAAGAAAGACATTAATGAAGTTGATATTTGTGTTGCCTCCCTCTGTTTGTGCTGATTGCTGATCTTTATTACTACTAAGAGTTAAGAAAAATGTTCTTGCGCTCAGATTAGTTCTTGTGGATCAGTTCAGATGGGTCAAAGTGAGCCAGGTTCAGATTAAGAGAACCAAACCAATCAGAAACCACAAGCTCACACTTTAGTTTTTACTGCATGATCAAACTGATGAGTCCTTTGGAACACCAGTAGGGGGCGCAAAGAGTCAGTTCAGATGCAGGATATATCCGCACTGACATCGGAATCGGTCCGATAATTAAAAATGGGCCAATATTAACAAGTGATATTTATTACCATCTTGTTTGTTAAATGTTGCAGCTTTTCTTGAATTCAGGTAATTGTATGTCTAAATATTTTAGGTCAGGCAATAATATTTTTATTTTACTCATGAGAATAAATATTACAAAAATACAGTAAAAATATTACAAAAATGTCATAGTGCCATTTGGTCATGTGACACTATCTGGTTCTCCAGAGACCAAATAATTGTTTAAATTAGATATACAAAAATAAATGTCCTTAATAGAAACACACTAGTCTCCTTGAGGAGGAGCTTTGTCCACCTAGGTGTTTTGCACAGCTGAGTGGTTGCCATGGAGATTATAGGATTTCTCAAGCATGAATCAAAGGAACAGTCCAGGTATGTTTTGATGAGGGAATATCATTATAACATGATGTGAAGCTTAAAAAAGTCCTGTCAAATTATAAATTTATGTTTGAGGGGCCCCTAAACTGGGTTCTGCCCTGGGACCGGCATTCTCCTAATCCCGGCCCTGCAGAAGTGCTAAGGTGATTAAATTGGATATTTATTATTGTACCTAGAGGCTTATTTTCAGTTTTATAAATCATAGAAGGGCGGTAGGGGAAAATCCAGATGTGTTTATCTACCCCAGATGGTCAGGGTAACCTCAGCACAGTTTGGGGAAATTTACAGATCATTTTCCTGCTGCAGATCAGAGTAGAGCCCATATTTAATATAAATCTGTTTAACGTCCATTCACAGCGGGCGGTAGAGCCCCGTCCAGCCGCAGCCCGGTGCTCTCCGACCGGACTCTGCATCGGATTCTCCCCGTTAACTTTAACATTCGCGCAGCTGCTTTCTTCCGCCTCTCCATGTCATTTCCTGTGATAAAAATGGTGGCCACAGCTAAAGAAGGCGACTGAGTCGGTGCAAACAATTTAACGCAAACTTTGCCGCCGCAGAGCCAGCGGCCGGAGGAGGAAGCGGAGCAGAGAGGCGCTGCAGCCCGGGGAGCAGCTCGGCGTCCCCGCAGCGGCTCTGGTCCAGGTGGGTCCGGCTCTGTGGCCACCGTGGCCACCGAAAATGGCTTCCGAAAACAGCAGGCAGATCGCCAGCAGCCTGCAGGTCCTCTGGTGCAGGGAGGGAAAACAGAGTGGCGCAGATCTGCGCTCAGCACAGCCGCAAAGTGCGCAGTTATCCGTGGATTTGACCCGAGGTGACGCACAAAGTTAAAGAGAAGTTTTAGTTTGGGAATGTTTTATGCTGCAGAGATTATTTCATCTCTCACAGCTTCACAGTAAAACTCGTTTTCATTTAGGGCCATTTTCAGATCCTGGATGTCATTAAACAGCCAGTTGCTATAAAAACCTTTAAACAAACTTAAAATATTAATAAATCACAGATTCTGCATTAGATAAGTTGTTAAAATCAAACAATGCTTCATGTCTTTTCACATTAATTGGACCCTTCATTCCCTGATTGTTTGTGATTTTTTCAATCAGAATCACATTTCTGTGCTTTTTTTTTTTTAATGAATTTTGCCATTTTTGTACTTATGGGCAACAATAAATGTGACTTTATACCTCACATTATCAATCATGACTAGAGCCATTGTAAAAAGGCAATTTTTAGATAAAGGTCTGAAATTTTCCAAAAACATAAATCCGTTCCCATCCCAGACTCAGGCTGTTTCATGAACCATGGATGTAACTCACTTTCTTAAGTTTAAAGAATTTATTATTTCTGCTTATATAAATAATTCTGTTAAGTTCAGTAATGTGTTCAGTTAACAGGATTACATCAGTGACTAAAACCCAATATTACTTATTACAGGGTGTTTTTATCTGTAGTGTCCAAACTTATCTTTGAAGTCTGACCAGCAGGGGTCGCTGTTTGTCCACGTTACCATTCTCTAAATGTTTCCTCATCTGTGTTTAGTTTCTTCATTTGCAGATTCAGGTTTTCCTACCAGAAACCAGGAAGACGTTTCCTGTGATGCAGATGAACAATCAGTTTTCAGCAGCAGTGACGGCCCTCAGAGGTCTAACCCCTGAACCATGAGCTGGATTTCTACCAACATGGTTCCATCATGACCCAGCAGCCATCGGACCTCTGGTGTGAGTGTCTTCTTCATCATCTTTCCTTCAGTGTTTAGGTTCTTCTTCTGATGATGTTTTCGTCCTCCAGTCTGCGAGGACTGTCGGAAGTATTTCCAGGAGGAGTGTCCGTCCCACGGGCCGCCGCTCTTCGTCCCCGATACGCCGGTGGCCCCTGGACCGGCCAACAGGGCGGCTCTGACGGTCCCATCAGGCCTGGAGGTCGTCACTGAGGGGGGCCAGGTAGATGTTCGCTGCGCGGATGCAATCTTCCCAAGGGGGCGCTGTTTGGTCCATATCAGGGTGAGCTGGTGTCCAAGGAGGAACCAGCCAGCTCCTTCTCCTGGATTGTAAGTTCAGACCAGTCTGGGTCCAGTTTGGGACCAGTTTAGGACAAAATGAACCCTAAAGTGGCTGTTTGGTGTTTCAGATTGTTGGTCTGAACAATTCGTCTCAGTCCATCGATGGCGGCGATGAGACCAAAGCCAACTGGATGAGGTAAACATTTCTCTGAATGTATAAAAAGTCGTAACTTAAATAATAACTTTATGAGAATCCCGACACAAAAAATAACAAAATATTACTATGAGGAATATGTTATATTTTAGTATCGTTTTTATAGATAAGAAAATTAATCATCAGAATGAAAATTATTGAGCTTATTTTCATTTATCATGCGATTATTTGATTAATTGTTGACAGACTTTCTCTGGTTCCACAGGAGAGTCTGATAACTCAAGCCTCCTATTTTACATTGATAATCTCTTAGATAATGGGTTTGGCCTGATCCACAGGTTTGTTCGTACCTCGTCAGAGGACAGCGACAGGAACCTGACGGCCTTCCAGCACAGCGGAAACATCTACTTCAGAGTCTGCAGGAGGCTGGAGGCCGGAGAGAAGCTCAGGGTTTGGTACAGCGACGACTACATCCAGAAACTTCAGTGCATCTCTCAAGACAGCATCAATCGCAACCTGGACACAGGTAGGGCTGCAGCTAATGATTCAATTAGTAGTCAGTTATTCTGATGGTTAATATGATTTTTAAAACTTGGCACAATCTCAGATTCTCCATTTAACCACTTAAGCATCGTTATGTAATATTAAAAATGCTTTAAAAGATGCAAATAAAAAAAGTAATTCAGGCCACATGAGGAGTTCTGGCTAAAACATATTATAGACACAGGTGCTTTACCTTAAATGCGATATATATATATATATATATATATATATATATATATATATATATATATATTTTTTTTTTTTTTTTTTTCAGTTTTCTCTCAATTTGTATCAAATGGCCTTTTCTGAGTCCATATACTCCAGTTAACTACTAATCAATTCCTAAATTATTTGATGACTATTATTCAAATTCAGCCCATTGATTATTCTGACAATTAATCCATTTTTAAAAATTGGTACATTTTCTGATTTTTCATTTTTAAATCTTCTTTCTACGATATCGGAAAGACATTAAAAGATGCAAATAATTCAATTCTTTAAAAAAAAAAAAAAAATGAAAATAAATATTGTGTTGCCTAATAAGCAGTAAGATAGCCTTCCTTTACTGAATAAACTAGATAAATAATAATATTAATCAAATTAACCGGATTAATCGTTTCAGCCCTAAGAAAAGGTGAAACACGCAGAATCGAAACTTTGGCCCCTCTTGTGACCTATGAACGTATTTGTCCACCAGATGGCGCTGTTTTATCGATTTATTTTGTATCTCTAGCTGATTTGTACCATTTGAACTTTCAGCACTCTGCCCACCTGTCCTGCATTTTGCCTTTTGTCCCCCATATGAACAGCTGAAGACCCTTTAGGCTTTTATCTGTGAGCAATGGGTCTGGTTCTGTTTCAGGTCCTGAGACATCAACAGTCCCTCAATGCCTCCATAAGGAGCTTCCAGCTCACAAACTGTGCACCGCCAAGCAGTCCTGTGAAGAAACAGACGGTCAGCCTCCTGCCAAGAAGAAGAAGATTGACCTGATTTTCAAAGAAGTTCTAGAAGCTTCTCTGGAGGATTACACCAAGCCCAGGTCTGGATCCAGCCCCAGTGTTCCCAACTTAAAGGTGGAGAAGGGTGAGGATAACCTGACCGGCGGAGAGCCCTCCACCTCCTTCTGCCCCAACTGCGTCAAACTGAAGAGGAGGATTCTGGAGCTGGAGGAGGAGCTGTCTCATCTCAGAAAGCAACAGGGGAACTCGGTTGGTCCATCAAGTTCTGAACTCCAGCCGGATCCACCGCATCCCGAACAGGGTCCCATCGAGGACTCTCAAGGTGGGTTCAAATACACGATGCAGTGATGAGCCACAAATCATTTAGACGTAGGAAGAAGTTGCTTAAGCTTTAGAGGTGAAGATAGGAGAGCAGCAGTTTGGTTTCATACAAAGTTCCCCACAAACATCAAGTTTGAGAAATGGACAAGAAGAAACGTCCCGGAGAACCTGGCCCAATATCTCAGTTTCCATTAACCATACAATCGTCCAAATTGGAACTGTAAAAATAAATTCGCAAAATGGAAACACCTATTAAAAACACATTTGTCCACCAGATGGTGCTGTTTCTGCACTGGGATCTGGTGTTTTGTGTTTCATACGGCGCCGTTGGATCAGATGTTAATACGGGTCCGGTGTGTTTTGGCCTGGACATTTTTCTGTCAGCAAAGATTAAACAAGTTTGTGTTTACAGGGATGGAACCCTTGACGCCCACTCAGATGGTACTGGACGAAGATGACCAGGAAGTGGACTCGGCTGATGAGTCGGTTTCAGCCGACCTCGTGATTTCCCCGGAGGACTCGTCAAAGCTTTACTCTGGATCAAGCAGACGAATTCGCCGCTTCAAGCAGGAGTGGCTGAAGAAGTTCTGGTTCCTTCGGTACTCACCGACCCTTAATGAAATGTGGTGCCATGTCTGCCGCCAGTACACCGTCCAGTCGTCCCGAACGTCAGCCTTCATCATCGGCTCCAAGCAGTTCAAGATCCACACCATCAAGCTGCACAGCCAGAGCAACCTCCACAAGAAGTGTCTGCAGCTCTACAAGCTGCGGATGCATCCTGAGAAGACGGAGGAGATGTGCAAGAACATGACTCTTCTGTTCAACGCGGCGTACCACCTCTCTCTCGAGGGACGGGCCTTTTCCGACCTGCGTCCTCTGGCTGAACTACTGAAGAAGTGCGAGCTCAAAATTGTAGATCAGTACATGAATGAGGGTGACTGTCAGATTTTGGTCCACCACATCGCTCGAGCTCTGAAGGAAGAATTGGCGGAGAAGATGCGTCTGTCTCCTTTCCTGAGCGTCATTATGGATGCTCAAAATGACGACCTGTTCTCAGATTTGGTGGCAGTATATGTCCAGTTCACAACCAGTGACAGTTCCCCACAGATGGAGTTCCTGTCGTTAGAGAAAGTGAGCATGCCTAACGTGGACGGATACCTCCAGCTGCTGGATCGGGCCTTTGGCGGACTGGGACTCAGGTTTCAGGACTTGCTGGTTGTGGGTCTTGGAGTGGATGGCACCAACATCTCCTCAGGGATTAGAGGAAGCCTGTACATATCAGTCCAAAAGACTTTTCCTTGGATCCTCTGTCTTCCCATACTGATCCACCGGCCTCATCTGGAGGTACTGGACGCCATCAGTGGGAAGGAGCTCTCTTGTCTCGAGGATCTGGAGAACAACCTGAAGCAGCTCCTCAGTTTCTACCGCTACTCTCCACGCATGATGGCCGAGCTGCGGTCCACCGCTCCGACTCTTTCAGAAGAGACGGAGTTTCTGGGTGACATCAGAGCCGTACGATGGATCATAGGAGAACCAAACGTCCTGAATGCACTCATTAAGGATTACCTGGAAGTTTTGGCACACCTGAAGGAGATCAGCAGCCAAACACAGAGGGCTGACGCTGCAGCCATAGCCCTCACACTCCTCCAGTTCCTCATGGACTATCAGTCTGTGAAACTCATCTACTTCTTGCTGGACATCATCGCTGTTCTCTCGCGACTGGCCCTCACCTTCCAGGGGGAGCACCTGCTGGTGTCGCAGGTGGAAGCCAGGCTAGAGGAGGCGATTCAGGAAATCGGCCAGCTGGTGGATTGTCCTGGTGAATATCTGCAGGAGTTTGAGGAGAACTTCAGGGAAAGCTTCAATGGTGTCGCTTTGAAGAACCTTCGTGTTGCAGAGTCCAAGTTTCAGTCCATCCGGAAAAAGATCTGCAGCAGAAGTCAGGGGATCCTGTCACAAAGGCTGGACCTGCAGAGCCGCTGCTTCACCAAAGCCTGCAAGGTGCTGGACCTGGACAGCTGGCCCGGCAACCGCGAAGACCTGAAGACGTTTGGCGAGGAGGAAATCCAGATCATATTCAACCACCTGGACTCCATTCCTTCTGCAGGTCAGGAAGACCGGACGGAGACCAGGAGCAGCCTGCTGGTGGAGTGGAAGGAGCTGAAGGTGGACTACTTCAGCATGAACAGCTTCAAAGACATTCTGCATCACATCTGCAGGTACAAGCAGCGTTTCCCGCTGCTGAACCAGATTTTGCAGGTCGTCAGGGTCCTGCCCAGCTCAACGGCCTGCTGCGATAAAGGCAGAGGCGCTCTGCAGAGGATTTGTAAGAACAACCGTTCCCGGCTGACCCTGGAGCAGATGAACGACCTGCTCACCGTGGCCGTCAACGGACCGCCCGTCGCAAACTTTGACGCAAAGCGAGCGTTGGACAGCTGGTTTGAGGAGAAGTCTGGGAGCAGCTACTCTCTTTCGGCCGAGGTGTTGAACAGGATGTCGGACGCTGATCCAAAGTCGGGCCTGCACAGCGGCGACATCAACGCAGAATATCTATAGTAAACAGGATAACAAATCACAAAAAACTAGAAGAAACGAGGAGGAAAACCTTTATGCACTGGAAAGTGATGACAGGACAAGAATTTATTACAGACGGATCAGGAAGGAGGTTCAATCTAAAACAGCTGTGAAAGATGTTAAGGTTCTAATTAGGGATGCAAGTTATCAACTTATGAGTTGATATAAAGTTGATTGATTTTATCTATCGACTTATGATTAATTTATAAGCGACCATTTTCATGAAAACCTGAGTTTTCTCTTGTATGAAGAGGGCCGGCCGCCTCTTCTGCATAACATAAAGGGCAAGATTTTCATAAAATGCAGAATTTAAAAACAAAATCATTCAACTTTAACATTAAATGCTGTCCTGGAACTAGAGCTGGGCGATATGGCGTAAAATTAAAATCTCCAGATTTTTTTCATTCCAGGTCCAACATCCCATTTCAGTGGATTTTTTGTTTTTTTCGCTCATTTTGTTTTGTAAAAAAAAGAAATTACAAATCACAGAAAATACAGTTGTAACATTCTCATGATATTACAACTTAATTCTGGTTATATTGTGACTTTATTCTCATAATTTAATCAAATAAAATCTTAGCTTTGTCCTAATATTTGACCTGAATTCAAAGCCCAAATAAATAGAAGTTGTAAAACAAACAAAAAAGATGGCGGCTCACTAATTATGAAAACTGTTGAGAAAAACATCAAGATTTTCCAAAAATCAAATCTTCAAAAACCAAAAATAATTAATGCAATCGATTATTGCTGTAGCTTCTCCTCTTGTTCTGCTTCTAGATTCTCCTGCGTCTTTTTCTGGATCCTTTTCTGGATCTTACTGTGGATTTTCTTTGGGGGTTTTTCTGCTTGCTCCTGACGGTTCTCCTTTGGATTCTGCTCCGTTTTCTGGATCCTCCTTTGGATCGCTGAAGTTGTGCGCCGAGCTGCACGTGTTGGCAGAATAAGACGGTCACCATGAGGAACAATGAGTTGGTGTCAGAGTGAATGTCTGTCTCTGTTTCAGATGATTTAACAGCAGGACGCTCAGTCTCAGTGCCTGACAATAACACAGTGTGTGGATGCATAAAGGCTTTATAATTCTGTATAGAAACGGTGCAAATGCTGCCGTGTCTCGTTTTTAAAGAGAGTATTTTTCTCTGCTATGTAAAGATTGTCAAACTGAATGAATGCTAAAGCTGCTCTGGGTGTTTTTTTCTTCTGCTTCTCTCCATATTTGTTTGAATTTTCACAGCAGTGAATGATTTGAATTAAAACTTTCACTTTCAGTGATGCAAAGGCTTCCCAGCTGCATGATCGACATGTTTAATGCATTAATGAATGTTGGGATAGAGGGTTTATTTTCATTAAATTTCTTTTGGTCAAATAAATGAATGATGTGACATTTTTTCAAGCTTTCATTCTGAAGGTTTTCCAGATGTGAAGCGTTATTTGTGTTTCTACTGCTTCTAAAAAAAACAGTTGGTTTCTGGCAATACGTTAATGTACTGCAACCCCAGCCAAGCCCAGTTCATCGCCTAGCAACCCACGCAGAGCTCTGGCACGTTTGGTCAGCAGGTCTTACCGCTGTATGCACTGTACAATGGCTGCTGGAAAAGAGAAGTGTTTTGTTGTTGGCCCAAAGAGATGAAACCACATTTTCTCTGTGAAAAGACACTATCCTGCCTCTAATTTATGTTTTATTATGAAAAATTTACATTTTGCACATTTTTGTATTTCAGTTTAGGCGTCTCCTGCTTCTAAAAACAGCCTAAGGGTTCAAAATATCTGGGTTCAAAATATCTAGATATTTTTAGGCAATAAGTTAACGGGGGGGGTTTTTGTGTGTGTTTTTTTTGTTGTTGTTTTTTGCTTGGAAAATGAGCCGTTTCAAAAACTTTACGATTGTTAAGTCACATTCCACAGGCGCTGCGTTGTTCCCTAGCAACCCCAGCAAGGTGTTGTTACCTAGCAACCTAAGCTGAACTCTGGCACGTTTGGTCAGCTGGTTTTACTACAATGACTGTAGAAAAAGACAAGTGTTTTGTTGACTTACCACTTTTGTGTGTTGTTTAATTGCGCATCAGTTGGCAGCCATTTTGCGAGTGTAAATGTCGAGTTTGGGGGCGTGGCCAGAAGCAGCTTCTTTACATTTAAAATGACAGATAATGAGTTTTTAGAGTGCGCGCCTCTCAGAATGAGCTGCTTTAAGGCCTCCTGAGAATGATCTTGTGCAATAAATGTAATAAAGATGTTTATAGGATCCATAGACCTATCCTAACCTGTTCAAGGAAGCATAATAGATCACCTTTAAGAGTTTGGTTTTCTGGCAAAGACTCAGATTTTATCAAAGTTCACAGCTTACGGTTGGATCTTTAGCTAATCTATTCCATAAACTTGTTATCCTGTTTCATCCATTCAAACCAGTTTGGGATTCTTTCCCTGTTGGCATGGAGGAATTTAAAGGTGCCTAAACTCATGGAATATATAAATAAAGAAATTCCCTCTGCTCATAGCCAAACGGGAAGAGATTTAATGCACATCTGCGGAACCAAAACATCACATTAACATCGTTACAGGAATCCAAAATCTCTTGCCTTCTGCTTCTGACATCAGTTTTATAGAGTCCCAGCTACCGGTGTGTTGGGAAGCTTTGACAAATGGCATTACTTTCCTTCATTTGTGTAACACGTCTGGCTCCGTTTTACACTGGATGTGTATTGCAAGTTCTGAGAATTAGGAGTTGACCTCCAGGAATAATTTGAGACCTCATGATCTCAACATCTGCTCCATTTCAGACGAACTATTGGTCAAGTTGTTTGTTCCTCATCTGTCCAAACAGAGATTCTTTCCCAAGTCTTGGGCTCCGGCCCGGTTCCTTTGAGGGGAGCAGGGAAAGGTTGGGTGCCAGAACTTCTTGCACAACAGCTTAAACTAACATCTTTCCTCTCTTGAATGATTGTTATTCCACATCTCTCCACATTTTCTTGGTCAGATTGACACAGTACATTTCTTCTAGGTTTAAACATATCTTAATGCGAACCAACCAACATAATTATTAATTATTAACATAATTATATTCCTCTACATTGGAAAACTAGTTAGGATGTTTAGGATCATTAACTCAGAGTCACATGTTGGACTGCTCCTTTATAGTGCAGGCTTTAGTGGAACCCAGTGGGAGGGCAATGGGCCCAGTTGGGTCAGAGGTTCTGAACCCATTCAACAAACAATTCACCCATCAGAGCATCAGACCACATCTACGGAAATGAAATTAATACAAGGAGTCGTTTGTCGCCAGGAGACGGCAACCAGAGAAGATTTAATGAGAGAACAAAACGACTTGCTGCCAAGTTTTCCAACCATTTAGACTCCAGTCTGCAGGAGAGAAAGAAACTGGGAGCACTGGGGAGAACGGATCAACAAAAAGAGACAATGGAGAGGAAGTTCTGTGACACAATGTTTTTATATGAAATATGAAAGAGACGTTTATTAGCTTAAAACACCAACAGAATCATTTATTAAGCTCAAATATCAGAGGAGCTTCTCTTGTTTTTACAGCTCATGTTTGCATGTGTAACTGGTTAGGAACTGGTTACATTTACTCAGTTACATTTGAGTAACTTGGAAAAAAAATTATACTTTTTACTGTTAGTTGAATAATAATATTTTTATAAAGTGTTGTTATTGAGTAACAACATGAGTCAAAGTTTAGAATAATCTCCACACTGAGAGTAAAGTCAATGAAAAAATCAGAAACAAACTAAACTGAAGCTGAAGTTTCTGACAAACACTTTACCTGGATCCTTTTTATTTTTTCCCGTTTCACTTTTTTTTACCCCCTTTTCCATTTTTCCTTTCTTTCTCTTTCTCCTATTTTCTGCTTTCTGTCCTTTTCCTTTTTCTTTTTTTTAAACTTTTTTCTCTTCTCCCTGTTCTAACTTACAGTATTTGAGTTAAAGACTATAAGCATAAGATTTTTTTTAATGACTGGTAAAAGTGCAGCCTGAATATGTTACCTTGTAATCATGTCATTTATTTGTATTCTTTTTTTTTTTATTATTATTATTACTTTAGACTTTAAAATACCAAAATTTGGACATAACTTTAGATTTTTGTCAGTTTGATGACATAATTTTTAAATATTATACCAGACAGTTCAGATTTGTTTCCCAGAATCAAATCTGAACTGATTTTATGTAACTTAGAAATGAGTTTCCTGGTGGAAGACCAGTGATTAAATTAGACAGAATCCATTTTGTATCCATCAGATTATTTCTCCTCTTTTAGCTGCAGGGATGTTTTCACAGTAAGAGGAAAATGTTTGTCTGCAGCAGCAGCTGGAGAGCAACAGTCGCGTCTCTGTGAGCTGCAGCTGATGGTCCCATCTGTCACCAGAACGAACCTCCATCCTGAATAAGTTTAGTTTTTTGTTTTGCCATATAATGATTGAAGCAGTGGTGTTCAAACTGCAGTGCACGGGCTAATTTCAGCCCTTTGGATTATTTTCTGGGGCCCTCAGTCACAGACTTTCTACAAGTCAGACATTTTCTTTAATGAACTGACTCTAAACCTAATGTTCAGGATTCAGTTCAGCTGAGAGGAATCAGATATTTACTTTTTGACTGATGACTGCCCTTTTTAAAATCTAACAATATAACCATTTTAGTTAAAATTGCAAATAAAACACACATGAACAGACATAAAACATTAGGTTATTTCCTGAGGGATTTAGAACTACAACCCAAAGTGAAACAAGTCAGTTCCACGTTTCTGGAGAAACCTTTGAAGGTTTGTGCGGCGTCTGGATGTCTGCAGAAACACAAAGCCCTCATACCAGAGCAGGGCCAGTTTCTCCCACGTCACAGACTGACAGTCCGCTCTCTCTCCAAACAAACCCACTCAGATCTGACGACACCAAAACCCTGAACTTCTCCTGCCAAATTCAGGCCACCAGCAGCTTAGGCTCAAACGTTTTACCAAAATTGTCGAGTGAAAGATACAAGAAAAAAGTAAAGCAGAAAAATAAAATCAACAGAACAACAGAAAGTTATCTAGTGATTAAATCAAGTTATTCTCAGTTATAAAAACAGGATTTGGGTCACTTTGTTTCAAAATGTTTGCTATTTTGAAACAATATAAGTTTATTATGCAAAATTCAGATTGTGCAGGTTTTTGTTTCTTCCATTTTGATCTCAGCTGCCTCTAAAAACATTAAAACATATATACAGCTTTGGAGAATAAGTTCATGTTTTTAGGTGTCTGGAAAACGAGTCACAACTGACAGCATATTGCTAAACTCTGCCCTGCTACCTAGTAACCAAACCAGAGTTCCAGCACATTTGGTCAGCTGGCAAAGACAAGTCTTTTGACTTACGATCAGGAAATTACTCGCTGCGTTCTTGTTGGTTGTGCAGGAGGTTCCACTTCGGCTTTTCAAAGATGTAGCTATAAAATTTGGCATCTGCTCAAAAAGCAGGAAGTGAACTATAGTGCAGGGCATTCTGGGTAAATACAACCAAAACAAAGGCAAAAGTCTTGAGTTAGCGGGTAACAGACTTGTAGTCTGTTACCAAAGACTTAGAAGAAATCCTACAACCGCTTCTCTTTTTTCTTTACATTTTGTGAAGGAAGTTGTGCTCAGCGTCTTTGGAGATTTTCCTGTCGTTTCCTTCAGTTGTTCTCAGTGCAGCGCCACCACAGGCGAGGAGGTGAACAGGTTTTTTAATTAGTTTGTTTAATTTGACAGTGCAGCGTGAAAAAAATAACCATGCCAGCTGAAAATGGAACAAAAATCACAGTTTGGATCCTTATCGAACCGAGCCTACCGGACTATCAGGTGTAAAAAATCAAACAGTTGGAGCAGAACCTGGGTCAGGAATCAGTGCAGATACAGATGGGCAGCACCAGAGGCAGAGTGGTTGCTTCAGAGGAGGAGGAGGGTTCTGAACACTGCGGGTCTTTGTGGTCCGGTGGACAAAGAGCTGCTGTCCCGCGTCCTCTGCGGGTCACAGCCGAACAGACCGACACCGAGCCGGACGCTCCACTAACAACTGCTTCACTTCAGCTGCGACATGAAGCGCTGCCTCGGACTGGTTCTGCTGCTCTGGTCTGGGATGCTGCATGTGGGTGAGTGGAACTGGACCCAGCAGAACCTGAGCTTTAGAAAGAGAGAGAGAGAAACAAACTGCACAGAAGAAAAAAACTAAGGAAAATATTCACATTAGTTGAACATTTCTGCTTTTTGTTTTGGATCAACTAACTTCAATTTTGTGATTTTGTCTCTAAGCTGTGAAGATTCACACATTTCTGATTTGGAGGTTGAGCAAAAACATGAAATCTTACCAAGTATTTTATCTAGTTGTTCCTGGAGGGATCTTTACACACTTTAATTAACACAAAACTAACATAATTAACTTTTCACAAGGTATAGGAACTTGTTTTAAGTCAACAATTCCTTGATATTGATCTTAAAAAGTCAATATTTTGATTTTTTTCACTCCTATAGAAACTTTTAGGTAAAGGGAAAAGGTGTGTGAGCGAAGCAGCTTTCACACCTGGCTCAGGTAAACCAGTTCTGTCAGGAGGAATGAGATAAAATCCCAGCAAACACAAAAGAGTTTGACTTAATTCGTAACGGTGAGAGATAATATTATCCACTACTGGGAAAAGTGTCATAATCTATAAATGTTTCTGTTTATTCAGATTTTTATCATTTTGGTTTTAGATTTGGTTCTTTATTTTATTTCATTGTGTGTTTCATTAAGTTTTAGTGTCGTGTTTGTTTCTGTTTTGGATTATTTACTTGCTGTTCATTTTGCCTTTGTTTACTTGTTGGTTGTTAATGTGTATTTAGCTGCTGTTTCTGTTAATGTCAGAGTTTCCTGTAGCCTCATTTCTCCTGCCTGCCCTGTTTTCCAGCTGCCTCTACTCACCTCTGATGAGCTGAGTCATTTGAAGACAGTTTTATTCAGAAAAAAACAAAAAAAAACACACACCTGGCTCAGGTGTAATTTGCCAGAATAATGAGATAATCTCTCAATATTATTCTGGCTTTAGACAAATAGAAACAAATTTGTTAATACCAGCTGAAACAGAAAACATTCAGCCTAATTTAACATCAAAGAAATTAAAATAAATTAATTTTTATTGTTGATTGTTGTGTTAATAATCAATCTGAAACACAGTTCCCCTGAAATAAAACTTTTTAAAGTTTATAGGCGTTAAAAGCTGAAAGTTTATTCAAATTATGTAAAAATCTGAATCAACTTCAAAATCTTCTGTTTAGGGCTGGAATTAACGATCAATTGATCTGTTGATTATTCTGACGATTAATCGAATAATAAATTTGGCACATTCAGCAGATTTTTCATCTAACCGCTTAAGCCTTTTAATACGAGATTAAAAATACATTAGAAAATAAACAAATAAACAAATAATTCACCTCAGAGTTTAAATGAGAAAATAAACACGTCAGTTGATCATCTGTAGCTAAAAATATTTATATTTCTTTCTGCTGGACTAACTTCAGCACAATGTTTGTATGACCTGTTTTTGGATTAACCGATTCATGATTGAACAGCAATTTGGTGCTTAACGGGAGATTTTGTTTTACAGAATTTGAATCAGGTGAAGCAAAAACTGCAACTTGGTAGAACGTTTATCTGACAAATAAAGATTTTTTTTAATCTTAAATGCAAAAATGTTTATATTTTTCTACAGTTTAGTCTCAATTACTGCCCTAAATATGTTGCTTTTCAAGAAATTGACTGTCTAGCTGAATATTCCAGGTAACAATTAATCAGTTATTAGTTGATGATTATGCCAATAATCAATTCGTTAATCTGAATAATCGTTTCTGCTCTACTAGTCAGTCTGATCAGTCAGATTTTCTTCTAAAAATCACATCAAATCTGTGAACGATGGGACCCATCACCAGCAGCGATCTTCCTCCTGACTCCCTGCTCCTCTTCCTCAGGTTCTGGGCTTCGCTGCTACAGGTGTGCAGATTACACGGGTCGCTGCGAGAACGTGCAGGAGTGCACATTCGAAGACTCGTGCATCTCTCTGAACGATCAAGGTCGGTTTAACTGGACTGCACTTAAACTTTCATACCACAGAGCCTAAGATGACATGTTAAGGTCTTCTCAGCATTTTGTGGTCTGCTGTAAAGATGGACTTGCTAAAATGACCAGACCTGGGCTTTTCTGCAGCTGTTTGCAATGTTTAACCCTCTTAAAATCCTTTATCAGACAAATAAGCTTCTTCAATTTACTTTCTTCAAATAGCTTTTTAGATAATACTTCTTCACTCTCACTTCACACCAAATTAAATATTTGAAATTTAAAACTACAACGTTATATTAAGGCCATTGTAAACAGAAAAAAAGAAATGTAAATTTCAGCCAAAAAACTCAAGACATTTTCTAAAAAAAAAAAACAACTGGAGAATTTTGAGCTCCAAAAGTCTGACATTTTCTTGAAAAAAATCTGAAATTTTGATCTTAGTTCCAGAAATTTTACAGAAAAAAATTTAATTTGAAAAGTTGAAAATTTGACAAAACTCAGAAATTTTGAGATATAAAAAAATTCTAGAAATAAATTGGAAATTTCTGAGTATGAAAAGCTGCCAGACTTGATTTTCAGACATTTGTGACTTTCAAAACTCAAACGTTTCCAAGTTTTTCCTACAAAATTTCTGAAATTTATATTAAAACTTCTGATTATTTTCTAGCAAATTTTAAAGTTACCCTGACACGCCGTCATACAAACCTTCACCACAATGTTCCCATCAGGATTTTATGACTTTTATTTCCTTTCTTGTCTTATGTTGAAGTTTAACATTCGGACTCTGCCCAGGCTCTCAGGTGTTCTGTGTTGCAGGTGGGAAGACGATCCGGCAGTGTATCCGGTACACAGAGTGTGACGTTTCCCGCCTCTCCCAGATGTTCCCGTCCATCTCCAGATTCACGTACAGATGCTGCAACAGTAACTTGTGTAACTCGGGCTCCACGGCCCCCGCAGCCGGCCCGGTCCTGGTTCTGCTCTGGTCCCTATTGAGCCTTTGGTGGTTCTGGCTCTGAATCGCTGCAGCTGTTCTGGATATAAATGTTAGCTTGAACTAATCTTTGGCTCGCTGGTTGTTTTCAGGCTCCTGCGGCTCCTCAGGTCTCTTCTGTAAATCTGATTTTACTCATTTGAAATGTGATTTTCTGTTGGTTTAGCAGGAAATAAAATGTTCTGGCTTTTAAATTCTGGCTTTTGTTTGGATCTTGGGAACATGATGTTGCTGCAAGTCAAATTAGGTCAATCAGGGATTTTTCTATGGTGCTGAATTGAGGCCATAAAGTTTTATTTCCCCAAAAAATGTTTAAGCTGAAAAAAAATTGAAAAGTAAAATAAAATTGCATCTGAAAATAAAGAGATCTGAAACAGAGAAAAAAATAATATGAAAAGTAGCTTGGAACTTTTTTTTTAACTAAAAAAATTTTGATGTGAAAATAAATTGAAAATAAAAATATCCGAAACTTTGGGAAAAAATATTAAAAGTAGTTTTGAAATTCTTTTAGTTTCAAATCTTTTTTCAACATTTAAATAGTTTTTCAGTTTCCTAAATTTATTTTTTCACAGAAAAAAACATTTGAGCAAACTTTTTTGGCCCCAATTTAGCTCCATAGGCTCCTGATCTAATTAGTTAGTTACAAAAGCAGACTGCTAAGTTACATTTAAAGGACTTTCTTCTCAATTCTATTAATTCTAGTGATAAAAAACACTTCAATACCAACAAATGTTATTTAACTTCCATGATATTTTAGTATTATGGTTCTTCCATATGTCTGTGTTGATCTTTACGCCACTCTGACCAGTTATTATCGTCAGCTACTAAGACCTAGACTGGATTCAAACTAATGAATTCCATTCCTGCCATGAAAGAAGAAAAAAAAAACAATAGGAAGTCAGAATTTCAACTTTCAAAGATATAATTATGAGATATAAAGCTATATTTCAACTGGATTGATCTCAAGACAACAGCTATTTTAAAGTGGACAAATGACACAAATAAGGTGCAGACATAACAAATACAAAACTGATTTATTTAAACATTATAAATAACAAGAAGAGTAAAGATTATTTTTAATCTACTGAGAGGTAAAAATATCCAGAGCTGTCCTCTGAATGTTCTTTATGTATTCAGTAAATAATCTGGATATGTGAAAGTCATCAATAATTTACAGAAACAAGAGAAAAGCACCACAAAAACATGACAAATCAACAATAAAACAGTTAAAGGTGATTTATTATGCTTCCTTCAACAGGTTAGGATAGGTTTATGGGCTATACAAAACATGTTCATCTAATTGTTTGAAAAATGGACTGGAGCGCTGCTGGGGTTGCTAGGTAACAGGTGGAAGTTTGCTGGGGTTGCTAGGTAACCTGCAGTGCCTGTGGAATGTGACTTAGTTGTAAAGTTTTTGAAACTGCTTATTTAAAAAAAAAAAAAAAAAAAACATCCAGATATTTAGCAAAAACATCTGGATATTTAAAAAAACAAAAAACAGTTGGGCTGTTTTCAGAAGCAAAAAAAACCCAAATTAAAAAATAAAAACGTGAATTTTGTATGATAATTCAGAGAGAAATCAGAAGCAGGATAGAGTCTGTTCTGACTGCGAATTCACAGATGGCATCTGGTTTCATCTCTTTGGACCGTCTCAGCCAGACTGGCGCTCTCCATCTTATTTTTTTTTATGTCTCTTTGGTCCTTGTGGGTCTCAGAGGATGTTTGAACTTTGAACAGCTGGACTGAATCTAAATTTAACGACACATTTGAGTATGAACACACTGAATCAGGAATCAGTTCTGTTCGTTCAGTCGCTCACATCTCCGGGTCCCTCCTCCTCAACCTGCCGTCCAATCACCTCCAGCTGCACTTTCTTCTTCTGCCCTTCTGCTCCGCGTCTTTCTCCTGCTTCTCTGATTGGGCGTACCACGGCTGGGGGGCGGAGCCGTCGCAGGCGCGCCCTCCTCTGCGGAAACCCCCCCTTCCGGCTCTGACCAGCCCCCAGCCCTGCAGGTGGGTCTCGGACGTCCCCTCCTGGACGCCCCGGGTCTGGTCCAGCTCCTTGGCGCTGAGCGACGACATCCTAACCGGAACCGTGTTTCCGAACTTGGAGTAGTCCACGCAGTAGCGGCCTTCTTCCTCTGTGATGATGGAGACGAACCGCCGCCCCCACAGAATCTCCTCGGGGGTGTAGGAGGTGCGAGCCTGCATGCTGATGCCCGTCGTCTCCACCACACCTGGAAGAAGAAAAATATCAGAATGGGTTTGTGGAAACAGAGATATAAACCCCCCAATGCTGCATCAGAACCACATGGGCCAGGAATCTGCAACCTTTATAATGCAAAGATCCAGTTTGCTCTCAGTGGAGCCACAAATATTACATGCAACAGTATATCAGATATAAAAATAAGTAAGGAATTCATTTCCGTCAAAAACTCGGAAATGTTCTAGAAAAAGAACTTTGTGATTTCTGAATTTGAAAAGTTGAAAATGTGTTAGAAAAAGATCTGAAATTTTGAAGTTAATCTCATAAATATTCTAGAAAAAACATGGGAATTTCTGAGTTAGAAATTTCCATCAATTTCCAAAAGTCAACATTTTTCTACTTTTCAAACCCAGAAACCTCCATATTTTTCTATAAATTTTCTGAGATCTCTGAATTTTTTTCTAAAAATGTTTCAACTCTTCAAACTTCAAAAATTAGCTAAAAAGCTCTGAGTTTGAAAGGTCAAATATGTTTGACTTTTAGAAAGTTACATCTTTTAGAAAATTATCTAGAAAAAAAACATGGAATTTTTAGTTTGAAAAGTGGAAAATGGAAAACTTTTCAAACTGAGAAATTTTCTAAAAGTCAAGGTATTTTAAAACAACTTTAGCTTAATCTAAAAATTTCAGATTTTTTCTTTTTCAGAAATGTTACTCCTACATAATACTGCCCCTTTAAGAGCCATTGTGAAAGGTCCAATGGCTCGCGAGCCACTTGCGGCTCGCGAGCCTCAGGTTGTAGACCCCAGGTGTACCGTGTCAGGTGGAACCAGGTGAGGGCGGGGCCTGACCTTCCAGGATGACGATGATCTCCAGGTCTTCTGAGGCCAGGGACTGGGCGGACAGGTCGTACAGCGGACTCCCTCTCTCGATGGTGTGGCTGATGATCAGAGGAGAAACCAGGAAGACGCCGTTGCTCCTCAGAGGGTTCTCCACCTGGATGTCCAGCTGGCACACCGGGATCACCTCCCCTTCAGTCGTCACGGTGCGTCGGATCACCTGCGGGGGAACACCGATTAGCATCATATCCCGTGTTGGTGATTCCAGAGGAACTGACGTCTCACCTGCAGCTGCACGGTGGCGGAGATGATCATACTCTTCCTCAGGTCCCCGACTCGGAACATGAAGGTGGGTCGGCCGTTTCGAGTGGCGATGACGGCGTTCCTGGAGAAGATGAGCGTCTCCGCCCTCCGGTTGGCCTGCGCCGTCTTCATGAAGACGCAGCCGAGCATCACGGCGTTGATGATCAGCCCCAGGATGTTCTGGATGATCAGCATGATGATGGCGACGGGACACTCCTCTGTCACCATCCTGCCGCCGAATCCGATGGTCACCTGGAGTTGGAAGGAGAGCGTTACCAAATAAGGATTAGATTAGAGTCCAATTAGATTAAAAGTAGTTATTTTAATCATTAACGTCTGCTGCCACACCATATTTTAATGTTGTAGTTCGACCGCCAACCAGCAGAGGGCGCTGCTGGTCATTCTCACAACTTCTCTTATTTACTCATGTGCTGTAAAGGAGGGAATGTGATGGCAGAAAAGCAGAGGCATAACACAGAAAAGTTGTAACATTATGGAAAAATACATAATCCCAAGAAGCAAAGCTGAGTTTGACGGCTGTCATAAGTAAAACTTTATGGAGCAAAGTTTTAACATTCTTTCAAGAGCAAACAGACAATACTTCTACATGAACATCTCTCTGTTAACAGGGGATTTAGTGTTTAACATATTTTAGTCTTTTCATCTTTTCTGTTAAGTGTTTCCTGTTTTGTTATTATATTGTGTTACATAATGTGACACAATTCAAGGATGTCTTCTTTATAGAAGACATCCTTGAATTTTGTGGTTAGAATTTAAATTCAGCATATTATGAAAAATTTGCCCTTCATTTTGTAGAAAAACAGCTGACCCTGTTGATAGAAGAGAGAACTAAAACTTTTAAGAAAGCAGACATTTATCAATTAATCTTAGTCAATCGTTACAATCAATCAACTTTAGATTACCTCATTAATCGACATGTTGCAGCAGCAGAGATGCTCACCTGGACTTCGATGGAGAAGAGGAAGGCTGAAGTGAAGGAGTGGATGGCGGTGACGCAGGGCACCGGGCCCGGGTCGCTGTCCGGGTCACGGGGCTCCAGGTCTCCATGAGCGAAGGCCAGGAGCCACCAGATCATCGCGAAGAGCATCCAGGAGCAGAGGAAGGCCGAGGTGAAGATGAGGAGGGAGTGCTGCCACTTCAGGTCCACCATGGTGGTGAAGACGTCCTGCAGGAAGCGACCCTGTGAGAGAAAACAACGAGAGAACATCAAAACATGGCTGACCTCCGACCTTTGTCGTCATCATCTACTGTTGGAGGAGGATGGAGAGTCATCGTTTAGCAGAAACACAAAGAAACGGAGGAAAATCAGGGCAAAAATGTGCAGAGGAATGAGGTTCTGGTTAACATCAGGCTAACAGAACACTATTGATGGACTGAAGCTCAAACCTCCACTTGTAAAGTTACAATCAAAAATTAATGGCAGCAATTTCATTTATATCGCCTGTCAAGAGAAAAAAATGGGGATTAGTTTTTCAAAGTCGTATTTTCGTCGTGTTATTTATAAATGTTAGTTTCAAACAAAATATTTAGTTAGAAGCTATATTTTAGCTTCAAGCTAAATATGAAGTTAAGCTAAATATTTAATTTACCAACTAAATATTTTGCACCAAATTAGATATTTAGTTTGCAAACTAAATATATAGATCCAAACTAAATTTTTAGCTTGAAACAAAATTTTAAGTTAGCAGCTTCAAGCTAGATATGTAGAAGCTAAATGTTTAGCTTGCTAAGTAGCTAGTTTGGAGCAAAATATGTAGCTTGAGCAAAATTTTTAGCTTTGAGCTAAATATTTGGCTTGAGATAAATTTTCAGTTTTCAACCCAAAGATTTAGTTTGCAAAGCTACCAGATATCTATTTAGTAAGCTCAATATCTAGTTTGCAAATTAAATATTTAGGTTCAAACTAAATCTTTAGCTTGAAATGAAATTTTAAGTTAGCAGCTTCAATCTAGATGTGAGGAGACTGGAACTAAATGTTTAGCTTTCTAATGAAGTAGTTAGTTTAGAGCTAAATGTTTAGCTTGGGCTAAGCTTTTAGTTTGCAAGTTAAATATTTTGCTTGCAAAGCTACTATATGGGCGACATGGGCAACCATCCAGGGTGGCATCTTATGGGGGGGCGCCATAAGGGCAGTTCACCCAGAGCGCCAAACAGGCTAGGACCGCCTCTGCATCGAGTCCAATCTGGTTGCATCTTTATAACAAAACTATTATTATCATGATTTCAGAAATACATTAACCTTTTTCACCAGAACCGACCCGCATCCTGGGTCCACATTTCGAACTAAACACAGAAACAGACTCGGCCCGTCTACCTGCTCCCGGATGTTCTTGTGAGCCACGTTGCAGGATCCAGTTTTGGTGATGAAGCGAGCTCGCAGGGATCTGGTGCGGCTGCGGTTCGGCTGGTTCTGGTCCTCGGCCAGCCGGGTCAGCAGGAACCCGTCCGGCAGGAGGCCCTTCCTGGCCAACATGGTGCTTCAGTAACAGAACAATATGCAATATTTACTTCATCTGATTGGAGAAAAGATCTTCAAAAACAAGTTTTTAAAGCTGCTTTTCTTGCACAAAAAACATTTTTCTGTTTTTTTTCCCATTTTATTAAATGTTCAGGTTTGGTTTAATAAGCTGTGTTTCTAAAATAAAACAGCTTAATTGAAGCAGAAATAACTCATCATGAGCTGCTCGGTTCTGGATCTCTTTTCCTTTAGGACATTAATTAATGTGAACCCAACCTGCAGCGTGTCACTTCCTGAAACATCGCAGCAGGTTTGATGAGTAAGAACATCGAGAACCGAACCCGCAGACTTCATTAATCACAGAAAGGCTGCAACTAAAGACTATTTCAGTAATGATTATTCTATTAATTGATTATTCAGTTTAAAAAAATGGCACCTTCTGAAGGTGTGTCAACCACTTCATCCTCTTTCTACACAATATTAGGAATAAACGATGCAAATAATTCAATTACTTTTTAAATAAGAAAATAATTTTATTGCCTAAAACACAAAAAACAGCATTTATTTAGCTTCAGATGCATTTAGGATCTACTGGTTCTAAATGCATCTATTGGTCTATTGATTTGTTGATTTGTTTTTTATTAATTATTGGATAGCAAAAGTCACATAATATAATTTTTTGTTTATTAACAGAACTTGGACCAGGTGAAACCAAAAATGACACTTGAGTTCTGAGTAGAACAGATTTAGAGGTAAAGAAAGTTTTTAATCTGAAAAGCAAAATATTAATATTTTTTGTACACTTAATTTACTAATGGCCGTTTTCTTGTTTAATCTAACGGCCATTTTTATTTGAATATCTATTATTTTAAGGAACAATTTCATCTCCCTGGCCTGATGCAAGAAGAGTAAATAAGGTCACAGAGATCCTCTTTCTGCTGCTCGCGCTCCTTCAGAATATTTCTGTGCTGTTTCTGTTTTTAGGATCTGATCTCATCCTGCGCCTCGGTTTTCCCAGATTTACCTGATGGATCCTGGAAAATCCTGGAAAAATCGGCGACAACGAGGGAACGACGCTCAGGTTAACGCGACTCATTCACCGGGACACGTCGTTTCACCTTCATCCCCATCCTCATCATCACTGGGTGGATAAACATCAGCACCTGCAGACGCGCGCACTGGAGTTCGAGCGCGCGCGCGCACGCGATTGCGATGTCACGTAGTCACCTGTTGAGGTGGGGAAACAGATCAAAGGTTTTCAGGACGTGATCCGCGACACGGACTCCATCATTCCCATCAGGATGTTCTGAGACAGGGAGAACCGAGTCAGGGTGGAACAGGTGGGAGCACAGCTTCCTGTTTGACCCTTCAAAATAAGACAACACGCAGTTATTTCTCCTAAGGTCAAAGACGGATCCTATTTTTAATTCGTAAATGTAAAAATATCAATTCTATTACCAACATAATAATAATAATAATAATAATAATAATAATAATAATTTTAATGATTGATTTATTTGTAATATGTATTATTATTATTGTTATTAGTATTATTATTATTATTATTGTTGTTGTTATTATAGGTCATGTTATTTTCTACCTTGTCTTTCACATTCTGATTTCTTTTTAAAAAACTATTTTCAATTTTTTATGTGTTCAGTTATTCAAGACAAGAAAAAATAATAATTTTTATGATTTTTCTTCTCACATTACACGCAAGATATTATCAAAAACCTCTTTTAAAACACATTTTATTTTATTTATCATCCATCCATTTAAATGTTTATTCTGCTTTTAAAACTCCAAGTCTGAATTTAACGGTAAAATCTGATTTCCTGCTTTTTAATTGTGTGAATATTTCAAACTTGACTTTATTCTGCAGGATGTTAACAGGTTCACTGTGCAGAGACTTCCTGCGGCCTGCAGGGGGCAGCAAAGCACAGTTTAGATCCCATAGAAAAATTAAAAGTCGTTTTTGTCATAATGTTGCTGTCTCAGATGATCAGCTTCACCACCGAAGTTTGAACAAATTAACAACTTAATTTTCACATTTACATGCTCCAGATCAGCCATCACATTATGACCATAAATGTTTAGAAGATTGATTATTTCCCATTAAACTGATATTTCGTGAAGGAGAAACAAAAAATATCATCCAGTCAGTGAAGTCAAAAGGTTTGTGCGACCAAGGTGGTCTTCATTTGTTTTGTCTACCAAAATTCAATAAAAAAAAGATGAATAAAAATCTATAAAATATTCAGTGTCTAATTATTATGGTATTGACCAAAGAGATTTCACTTTAGCAATGCTTACTGACCTAAAAAACAAACAAAAAAAACTTGTAGTTGGATTTTATATCAGAAAAAATTGGATACAATATATATATATATATATTATATATATATATATATATATATATATATATAATATATATATATATATATTATATATAATATGTATCCAATTACATCCAGTAACATTGTATCCAGTAACATCTAGTTACTCCTAGATGTAACTAAAGATGTTCTATGAACAAATGCAGATGTTCAAAACTCTTTTTTACAAATTAAAAAAAGAAAACAATCATGATATATTACAGTATATATTTATATATATAATATATATATATATATATATATATATATATATATATATATATATATATATATATATTGTATCCAATTTTTATATATATAAAAATATATAAAAATTATATATATATATATTATCTGCAAACAGACACAAATATAAACACATCCGAGTATTTGTTTGCAATAAATTAAGACTACTTCAAGACTTCCCCTCCTATAAACACCTTTACTGACTGAGAAGAAAACAAACTGCCCCTCATTCCTTATTTATTAAAGTTAGAACCCTGATCTCAGTTTTTTTCTGTCATAGTTTGTTTTTATTTACAGTAAAAGGGGCTCATTAGAATATATATATAATATAATATAATATAATATAATATAATATAATATAATATAATATAATATAATATAATATAATGTGTCTGTAACTCCGCCCGCTCCAGATTTCGGTCACATGACTTCAGGGAAGTTTGGGCGGAGGTATCGAGCGCTCCTTTCCTCAGCACCAGGAGCAGCAGCAGCTAGCCCTGGTACCTCCATCGGGTTTATTTACGGTTCTGCCCGATGATTCTGCGGCGGTGTCATTAAATTCTGACCCATGCCGGACATCGGAACCAGTCCCAGCTGTCTGTAACCGGACTCCCAGCTCAGCAGGAAGCTCGGATCTGTTTGGTTTGTTGTGTTGTGTTAGCCGGGGAAAAAAAGCTAACGGACGGTTTAACCATTCGGAGCTCTGCCGAACCGAGCTGGACCCAACTTGCTGAATGGACCGAAGCTGGAGGAACCGAACTACGCGATGAGCTAACTTGTAGGAAGCGGGCCCGAACACCAGAACGAGTCCCCGCTCTCCCATGATCACCATGGACCCGACCCTCCAACCGAGCCTGCAGCCGAACCTCCAGGAGAACTCCTACAAGAGTGAGTATTTGCAGCCCCTATAGGTCCTGTCCTGCTGATGCACCCGTGACCTTTGACCTCTGACCTACAGTGACGGAGGAGGACGTGAAGAGGCTGATCCAGTTCCGGGCCTCCAACGAGGTTCTGTTCACTGGGAAGAGGAATTCGGCCAAGATCGCGTGGAGGTGAGGAGGTCTCAGCATGGTCTGGTCCGAGTCCGGGTTGGTTCTGTGGTCCAGGAATGGAGGCACCACGCACGCACCTGCAGCTTTTGTTAAAGTTTCATCAGTTTTTTTTATTGAGAAAAATTGATTTTGAAAAATTTTTGTTATTTTTTGTTACTAAAATTAATTGTTGTCATTTTTGTCCTTAAAATACCAACATTTCCACTTGACTTTATACTTTGGTTCAAGTGATGATGTAATTTTTGATTTGAGTAGACTTTTTACCAAATGCTTTTTTACTTTTACTTGAGTCAAAACATGCTGAAGTCATGCTTCTCTTACTGGAGTCTAATTTTGGAAACTCTGCCCACATCTGGAAAAATACATCAGATTAAAGCCAGAGACTCCTGCTGTTGAACAAATGAGTCCAGAGTTTTGGCCTGGTTTTAAATCATCCCGCTTTCATCACTCCCCACACATGCAGTCTATAAACTCGACATTCTTGGATTACCTCAGGCTCAGGTGTTCTCCTCTGTCGCCCTGCAGCACCATCCTGAAGGGTTTGGGTCTGGAGGGGAAGCTGACGGCTGACCAGATCGCCAAGAAATGGGACAACCTGCGGACCAAATATAAGGTGAGTTCAGGTGACAGAGGGATGATCGGCAATTTGTGAACCGTTTTTCACATCAGCACAAACTGCTGTTCGAGATTAAACATAAAATAATTAAAGCAATTGTGAGAGTTAAGCAATTTAAAGAAAAATGCATGAGCAGGATAATTGGGTCTGTAACAATCAATCAGATTAATCTTGATAAATCGGTTATTCAAATAATCGTCAACTTATTTAGTAATTCATTAATCTAGATATAACAAGAGAAAATCGCTGAAAGAACATATTCAGAGTAATAATTTAACCAAAACTGTGCAAAAAGATTTGCGATTTGCATGTAAGATTTCATCACCAAAAGGAATCCTTTTTTTTTTGTTGGATTTAGGCAATAAAAGGGTTTAATGCATTTTTTATTTTAAAAAATTATTTAAGTATTTGTAATTCTTAATATATTTCTAATATTGTATAAAATAAGCTTAAGTGATCAAAAGGGTTTAACCTGAACATTACGGTTTGATTTTTTCAGCTATATCTCACCATATCAGAAGATTTCTGTTGATTTTTAGTCAGAAAAAAAAGCTGTTTTTTCGCAACATTTTGTTAATTTTGTGTCACATGTTGAACTCAACATGTTTAATGTTCTGGGTTTGCACTCGGTCAGGATTATTGTAGGAAAAGACATTCAGTACCAGACTGCCATTGTCTAAAGGGGGTAGGGAATGCTGTGTCACTGCTTCCTTCCTTCCTGTCTCGTATCCTGTGACCTGGTTTTCCTTTCTTTCTTCCTTCCTCTCTCATGTCCTTTTGTCCCTCATCTTACATTCTTGTTGCCGTTTTCCATCCATGTGACCTTCCTTTCTTCTTGCATCCTACTTCCATTCCTGCAGTTCTTCCCTCTTTCCTGATTTTCTTTTCTTTTCTTGTGGCCTTTCCATGTCCGTTCTTTCCCTTCCCATCTTTTCCATCTATGAAGATCTGACTGAGTCAGAAAGGAAACCACATTTCTACATCTATGGTGTGTTAAAGAACAGATTTGAGCTTGAGCTCACTTTAACTGGTTGGTAAATGTGTTAAATTATAAATATAAACCATGAAAACAATGTTACGTCTTTGAAATATAATATGAAAACAACTATAGCCCAGTGTTAGTTTTATCTACAGTAATAGTTTGTTTACATGTTGTCTCATCTTTAAAGTACGTGGTTATAAAAACTAATTTCTTTGAAACCATTGGTTGTTTGTCCGGTAAACTCTGCCTCTTATTGGCTGATCATCTTTAGTGACGACTCCTTCCCTGGAACGCTCAGGGCTACGGCAAGCTGTTAGTATCAAAAATATTACGAGTAGTAACTTACTTATTGTTCTAATCCTTGAATAACAGCTTTTTTGAGGTACACTTCAAGGACAGACACAACCAGAAGATCCCTAAAACAAAATTAAGGGATAGTACAGTATTGTGTCTTTCTGTAGATGGCGTTTAGTCATTCTGTTTCAGACTAGTGATGTTTTACTGTCCAAAAATAACTGGTAGGGTGAGTTGAATGTCATAAACTTAACTGTTAACCTGGGTGTGATTAAGAGGGGAGCAGAAAAGAAGATGCATGTTCTTTCTGTCATTCCCCCAAAATTAGGGATCCAGAGTTTTGATAATAAAATCTAAATAAAATGCCACCACATGTTTTGTACATCACCAGGTGTTAAGATTCGCACCAAGGTAACGTAAAAAACAGCACATCTCATTATTTACTTATTACGATAACATGTTACTATATGTGTTATTTTTGATACTAATGGCTTGCCATACAGTGTATGGAGAAAAACTGGAAGTGAAAGAAGTAAGAAATTTGTCTGACCTTGATAAACTCTATTTTCTCTGTCTTTTTTTCTTTCCTTATGTCCTTTCTTTATTTTGTTTTTGTGTACATTATCCAGCTATGTTTTAAAACTTTCTGATATTTCTGCTTCTGTTTTACTGGATCAAGTGATTAATTTAGATAACTTTTCAAAACACACATACAGCTAGATATCATTGGCGTAAAAATGGGGAAGGACGTGATTAAAATACTGAATAATATCAGCTAGATGGCAGAATACAGGATGAAAATAGGAAAGTTCCCAGTATTGAGCCATGAGAAACCCCAATAATTTAAATAGTGTTGACAAATGGAGCACTTTTTAGCATTTACAGAGTAATTACTAACAGGAGCTGCTACATTAATAAGGATTTTGATGGGTTCTTTTATCTTTTTGGGTCTTTTTAATCAACTCCTCTAAATATTCCTGCATTAAACCCTCTGCTGTAACAGCTGGATCTCTCACAGAACCAGCCCTGCTGTGAGGACGCAGTCAGACTATGAACCGGCTTTAGCTCATCATTTATTTATCCCTCCTTCAGATGTTTGAGTTCTGTTCGTGTAGCTCAGCAGGATGGGATGTGATCAAGGAATCTGCACCGAGCTGCAAGGGTTTTTAATAACACAGCAGTGGGCTGGTTCTGGGTTTGCTTCATCTGCTGCTGCAGCCTTTTTAAAGCTCTGATGTTAGGATTCAGCTAAACTTCTGCAGGAGTTTATGAAGAAAAATAGAAATTTTGAGTAATTTCAGTAAAAAATGAGACAAAGCTACTTTTTACCAATTCAAAACTTTGGTAAAAATCTCCTACATCTTTCCAGATACCTGGATTATTTAAGATGCATTCACACCAGTCATGTTTAGTCTGCTTCAAACCAACTCTACTTCATTTGTCTAGAAAGCCAGGTTTGTTTGGGGATGCAGTTAAATCAAAAAAGAAATTTAAAACAAAAGGCTAATCAATAATTATTAGTATCGACTGACACGAAACGCTTACTTCATGATACGTTTTTCAGCTGTTTCATCCAAACCTACTTTACTCTGTTTTTGTTTACATTTCGTGAAGAAGGAAGTTTCTTTCAGTGTCTTCTTCAGACATTTATGTGTCATTTCCTTCTTGGTGCAGCGCCCCCACAGGTGAGGAAGGGAACAGGTTTTTCAATTAGTTTGGATTGTTTGACCCAGTGCCATGTGAAAGAGAATTACAGCTGCTGAAAATGTAGCAAATATTGTAATTTTGGTTCCCAGTCAGGTGTGAAAACCCCCATACGGCTTCTACCAGTTAATGCAGTTTCTCGTCTGAGCCTGCAGGGGTCACTGTGTTCCTCTTTCAGGACCTGAAACAGCCTTATCAGGGCCAGGAGCACTTTGGGGTCGTGGTGGAGTCATGGCCCTGGTTCCACATCATGGACGAAGCGATGCAGGGCCGCCTGTTTAACAGCAGCCTGGTTCTGAGTCCGGACAGTCCCGGCAACGCAGCCCACCCCCACGACTGCCAGCCCTGCCAGAACCAGGAGAACACGGACATCCTGGAGTTCCTCATCAAGACGGAGATGGACGAGACGGTGACGGGCGAGCCGGTGGAGGAAGATGAGCCGGTCCACGCCGAGGCCCCGCCCACTGGAGGCGTTCCCATGGGGTGGCGGAGGATGACAGAGTGCACATATAAAAGTAGGTGAATCTTCCCGTGATCATTATATTAGCATAATGATTTGGGAAAAATGTACTTTTAGGAGTAAACCGAGTGTGCTTGTACACTTGAGTTATTTTACTATGAAGTATTGCTACTCTTACTTGAGTAAAATCTCTGGATGGATTCTACTCCCATTGTGAGTAACTTCACTGAATGAAAAACTTTCGTTTTTAACCTGCAGTTTTTGTTAAAGTTTTATATTGAAAGAAACTGATTTGGAAAAATATTTATTTTGCCTGGTTTTGTTACAAGCATCTTTCAGGGATGAAAATCAAACAGTAACACAGAAATGAACTGGACTCTTTAGCTTCCTTTCACTATAAAATTGTGAAAATTGGAATTACAAAAATAAAATTACTTCATAGAAACGGTCGTTTTGACAAAAAGGTTTTGCACCAGGATGAGGTGGTTTTTTGGCTGTATTCAAATTTTGTGAATTTAACAAAATTGCAATGGAAACACTTTGTATCAGTCATGTGATGAACAACCTGATGTTACTAAAAAGATGGAGACGACAGGAGCTGGTTGGAGGATAAAAGTGCAGCATGTTTTTTTTTAATGACTTATCACATGAACAAACTTATTCATGTGTGATTTTAGTTCCTAACTGGAAATAGAACTGTGAATTGTGTTTTGTAGACTTTAGCATATCGTCATAGTTTTGTGCACATTTGTAACGGAAACCCAGCTAGTGATTTTTTTCATCTTGTGCTTCTGTTTCTAACCCGATTTTTCTGCCCAACAGTGACCGAGGCAGAAACCGAGAGGATGATCAAACTTCGAGCTGCAAACGAGGCGCTGTTCACGGGTAGAAAACACTCGGCCAAGCCAGCCTGGAGGTGAGATTCCCTCACTTTAAATTATAACTTTGGCTGCCTAAGTTAGAAATAAAACGTTGTCTTTGTTTTCATTAGAGCCATCCTGTTCGAGCTCGGCCTGCAGGGCCGGCTGACCACAGAGCAGCTGGCCAAGAAGTGGGACAACCTGAAGAGGAGGTATAAGGTACATAAACCGCCTGAACCCCCAGAGCGTCCCGCAGCGACGCTGTATGGAGAGAAATCTGCTCCAATATTACTGCAAGCAAAGAACATGTTTAAAAAATAAAAATCCACCAATATGGAAATTTGAGCTGATATTAATGCTGTTAAGAGTCGATAACAGATATTTACTGTCACATGACGGTAAATATGTGACAGCCTCCTTCACTTCCCCCACAGAAGCAAACGGCTTTTGAGGTTTTCGAGTCGTTTCCTCCAGTAGTTGTTGGTACAGCGCCCCCTCAGGCAAGGAGAGGAACTGTTTTTTCAAAAGATTTGGTTCATTTGACTCAGTGCAATGTGAAAGTGAACTGCAGCAGCTGAAAATGTAACAAATGTTATAATTTTGGTCCCCAATCTAACTGAATCTACCGGACTATCAAGTGTGAAAACTCCCTTAAACGACGGCGATGAGGATCTGTTTGCGTCTCCTCCAGGAGCTGAAGTTTCCGTCCCGCGGTGTGGAGGCCAACCCGAGCTCCTGGCCCTGGTTCTACCGGATGAACGACGCCATGGAGGGCCGACTGGCCAACGCCGCGCCCATCCTCGCTCCCATCGTGGAGGAAGGAGACGAGGAGTGCGAGACTCTCTTGCCGACGCCAAAGAAACGAGCGCGGCGAAGCCGGGGCGGGATGGCCGAGTTCCTGACGGAGTCTGAGATGGATCTGTTGGTCGATAACGAAGAGAAGATCGGCTCATCGGCTCTGGGAGATCTGCACCGGATCACAGAGTTCACCTACAAACGTAAGAGACCAGAATCAGTAGGAGATTGTTGTTGAGTTGTTCCTCTCGCTGGATGAGTTCGCTCAGATTAATGTGCCGGTGAAACTGGAAATGTCCACAGTAACAGAAGAAGACACGAGGCGACTGATTGAGCTGCGAGCTGCTAATGAGGCTCTGTTCACTGGCAGGAGGAACACGGCGAAACCCGCCTGGAGGTCAGGAATGTCAACACTTACACTAACGTCACTGATGGAGACCAGTTATCCCATCACTAATATAACAGGATTATTTTATTACGTTGTGTTTAATTGATTTAATTGTGACATTTAGTTGACCACAGCGAGAATGTGGGAAAAAATTTTAATACAAGTGAAACAAAGAACCATTTTGTCGGTAAATCAATTAAATATAATATCAATAATCCTATTTTATTAGTGATAGATCCCTGGTCTCCATCACAATCACAGATGAAACACCTTTAATATTCATGATTCCAGCTAAGCTTCCTGTTTAAAAAGGTTCTGGTTCTGATTCAGGGGGATTGTGAAGGAGATGGGTCTGACTGGGAGGATAACTCCAGACCAGGTGGCCAAGAAATGGGACAACCTGAAGACTAAATTCAAGGTAATTGGGACAATTGGGAAAATTATTTCTGTCATTTGTAATTTCTTTTTTTGAAAAGAAAGCGAGAAAGAATTGATTCAAACTGGAAATTTTATTTTTAAGACCGGCCCTATTATGACCGACGTATCTGCACTGCAAAAACATAAAATCTTAACAATTAATTCTTGACTAATATATAGAGCAAATATCTTGGTACACTTGAAATATGACAAAATTAACTTACAAGTAACTTTTCAGAAATATATAGAAACTTGTTTTAAGTAAATAATACATAAAAATTGAAAAGCTCTAGTTCATTAAAAACAAAACATTTTCCCAAGTTATCAGTGAAATAAAAATAATCTAGTACTTTTTCACCAATATTAAGGAATTATTGACCCAAAGAAGCTCTTATATGTTGATGAGAAGTTACCTGTAAGTTAGTTTTGTCTTATTTCAAGTAAAATAAGATATTTGTGCCAGAAACTAGACGAAAATTACTCTAACATTTTGTGTTTGTACAATGTGTTTCTTATAATTCCTTCCAGATTCTCTGGAATCTGTTGCGAAGGTCATTAAATGATAAACTATGTAAATTTATCAGAGTAAATCCGTCTCTTTAGCGCTGCTGGTTCTGAATCTTGTGTCCTGCCTGTGAAGGACCTGAAGTTTCCTCCTCGCGGGATGGAGGCCCAGACCAACGCGGCCTCCTGGCCCTGGTTCCAGCTGATGAGCGACGCTCTGGAGGGCCGGCTGGCCGATAAAGCCCCCAGAGTGACGCCGGTGTGGACCAGCGAGGAGGACGCCGTGTTCGGGTCGTCCCCGACCCCCGACTGTCTGATGGGGGAGCGGAGCGGCATGTCGGAGCTGGACGGCATGGCGGGCGGAGACCACGGCGAGGCCGACGCCACCGTCACCTACATCGACGCCAGCGGAGAGGAGTGCGCCACGCCGTCAGAGCTCTCCTACAAAAGTACGTACAAGTACTTTCCTGGACAAACTAAAAAGTCAACACCAACACAGAGTTCACACTCTATGATTTTCTTCATCTTTGTGGCTTTACTATTAATCAATAAGCCTGTCATAATAGCACATTTTGTTAGACAATAAATTGTCCCAGAAGTTATTGTGATAAATATAATAATATTGTTGTTTTGAAGCCATTTTAAATTAATGTAATAATAACGGACTAATAACACAGGAACACATTCTCAGAGATCATTAAACTTTAAATTTTAATGAATATTTAACACTGGAACTGGAATACATTTTAATTATCATTATATATCAACAAAACAACAGAAACAACAACATAAATGAATTATGAAGTTGCTGTAAACAAATTTGTCTTTCAAACAAAAGACTTGTTGAGACCAAAACATCAGATTGAAAACATTTGTCCTCCAGTTTTAGAGAGACAGGAGAAAAACAACAAATCATGCAAATGAAAATTGAACTTGTTTTAACTGATTACTTTATTTTGTATGTACATTACACAACTTTGCATAGCTCCTATTAAAGAAACCTAAAGAGCATATATTTTACAAAAATGTAATAATTTATGCTAATTTTAAAAATATTATTTTGTTAAGAATTAAATATTTTTATATGTAAATTGCACAGTACCACATTGCATCAACAGGTGGCGCAAATGTTTAATTTATTACTATTAATCTGAACTACCAACATATGCTTAGTCAAAATCAGCAATTAATATTTAGCTTAAAATCAAATTCATATTGGAATAGTTCAGCAGGAAGTGAAGATTTAATAATTATTTCATAAACTGGCCAATGTTCTGGTTTATCTTGATCCGGTTTGTTTCGGGTTTCTTATTAGCTGTAAAACTGCCTGAGATTATATCAGTCTATATGCAAAACTCCTTTGATGGAGCTGCAGGAAACGTTTCCTCTGCTGTAATGATGTATCTGATCTGAACTCACCCTGAATCCGTCTCATGTGTTTGTTCAGGAAGAAGGAAAATATGGGTCGCTGCTTCAGAACCTCCAAAATACGTGACAGATCCACCACAACGCCAGGCTTAACATGATAACGTGTTATTGTGATGTCAGTGCACAATATTTTTTATTTCACCAACTTCTGAGATGCATCCACCTAAACAAGATTTAATTTGAATATAAGTAGTTACTGCCCATTTATGGCCATTTCCATGTGACATGATGGATTAATAAGAGGAATTTAATCAACATAATATTTTTATTTATCTCTTACTACTTACATCTTTCCAGCTGATGTCTTTAAATTAAGATTACAACCTCAAGAAGAGTGTAAATAATATATTTAAAACTAATCCAATAGCAACTTGCATTTTTATTCAAAAGCATATTATTTATCATTAAGTTTTATTTAAACAGCTGGGATAAATTGTTCTCACCTCCATGTCCAGTTGAAAACTCCTGGCATAAACTATAAAAAGCTATAATCACTGAGAGTTTTCGTTTGTTCCTGTAACTTTTTGTAGTTGCAGAGTCTCCCGTTCTTTGTACATTTCTCCATATATGTAAAATACATTTTTCCACATATATAAATATATAATATATAATTTCTCCATATATATAAAATGCATTTTTTGAAGTAGCTGCGACTTTTGATAGGAAGAATCGATTAGTGTGGGCGACTGTGGCTGTATGGCAGAGTATCGGAAGGTTGTAGGTTCGATTCCAGCTTCCTCCTGCCACATGCCGATTTGCCTCTGGGCAAGGCACTTAAATTGCGAATGGGTGAATGTGACTCTAGTGTAAAGCGCTTTGAGTGGTTAAAATGTATAAGTTCAGTCCATTTCCAGTTGCGCCAGGCTTTCTACGTCGACGTGATATTTTTATCTAGATGTAAGGAGAGGAGCGCCATCTAGTGTTTGTAAATACAAATTGCAGGCTAAAGTCAACATCCGGGCTAATCGGGACCTTTGGCGACGATATCAGTGATTCAGAGGGAAAACGAACCCAAACTTACCAGAGTTCAGGGATCTTGCAGATAAACAGCGAGTAATTTCCAGAAACACGTGACTGCAGCGGCTCTCTGCTGTGTCTGCTTCCCAGTGAGCGACCAGGACACCAGGAGGATGATCAAACTCCGAGCGTCCAACGAGGTGCTCTTCACCGGGAGGAGGAACGCCGCCAAAGCTGCCTGGAGGTGAGGCGGAGATGCTTTCTTTCGCAAAAAAAAAAAAAAAACGATTAGTGGTCCGTTAGATTAAAACTAGTTCCAGTCGGTTAGCTAAAACCGTCCGCTTAGAACGGCGCCATCCAGCAGAGGGCGCAGTTGGTCACCGTTAATAACCAGAGCCGTTGATACAAAAACAAAAATGGCGGAGGTTTCCAGAACGGGGAAAGAGAAACGATCCAAACGGAGTCCGGTTTGGGATGCAAAATGCACTTTGCGCGATGATAGGAAAGCCGAGGGTATAACACAGAAAAAAAAAAATACATATAGATATAAAAAAAACACAAGCACGGTTGATTTTGATGGCTGTCTGAGTTGATGTACTTCATGGAGTGAAGTTTTGACATTCATTCAAAGCTGTATTTCTGTAAAAGTGTCTCTTTTTTCATGGGTATTTAAATTTTTCATACGTTTAATTTTTTAAAAATCTTTTATATTTTTATTCATCACCAAAAAGGTTCTTGTCTTTGTTATATCCTCCTGAGACCCAGAGAAAAAAAAGTTTTTGAATTTCTTTTTTTTTTACACTACATGACTCTTTGGAGTTAAAAAACATCACTACAATTGAAAAAATTTCAAAACATGTTTTTATTTATTTTTTAGAGTATGTCCTTTGGAGAGGACATCGGGACTCTCTTGTGGCAAATATGAACACATTTCGAGGCATACATTTACCTCTGAACTCTGACAATCTTTAGTGCTGTAAATTTCAAATGGCTACATCATTTAAGCCAGTGGTTCAGATTTCCAGGCACCTCATTCAACTTATCAAAAGCAAGCCGATTAGTGTAGTTTAATGAGGTGTGTTAGTTCTGTTTTGGTTTGTGGTAGTCCATAAAGCAGTTCTTCTTCTTTGAGATGCAGAGGTACATGTTGCATTTGATGCACTTTATGTAGGTTTTTCCAGTGCACCCTTCTGCTCTGCACCTGGAAGTATTAGGATTGTCCATCATCTGTGGCAAATGGACAGCTCCATACTTTCTCACTTCCTTATCTGGCTGGGGCCTCCTTCTCTTCTGTGATGGAACGTACTCCTCATCATTCGACGCATCAGATTCAATTGGATTGGGTTGGCCTGACTGCCCCTGGGCAATCAGTTCCTCACCTAAGAGCAGTTTGAAGTCATGGTATTGGAGAGTTTTCTTCATAGGTTGTGCCAAAGCTTGGCTGTCTTCCTTATACTGTAACCAGGAGTTGGTGATGGCCAGATCGAAGAAGTGTAGGATTGTGCGTACAGTCCACTTCCTTGTGCGGTTAGCCATTCTATAAAAGCTAAGCATTCTATCACACATATCAACCCCACCCATGTTGGTGTTGTACTCTGCCACCACTGCAGGTCTGGACACTTGAACATGCCTTTGTCTTTCAGTGACCATCTGGTCCGGGTATCCTGGGGCTCTATTCCATGCACTGTTGATGCCATGAGTACAGGTTTATTGTCAACCCATTTTGTCACAGCCAGTTCAGGATGCTTCCTTGTCACCATTACGGAGGAGCCTCTTCCTTGTTTCAACAACTCTTTATCAGATGTAATGTTACAATCCTTTGGGAGTCTATTTTTCATCAGTGTTCCACTTGCAGGCAGACCCATTTCTAGCAATTTATCCAGTAGTTTTATTGAGGTGAAGTACCTAGACAGACAGACACAAACACAAAAAGTTAAATAAGTGTCATTTGTTTACAGAGAATCATCATCAACAGCACCACAGTTGACATTTTCATCATACCTGTCAAAGTACAGGTGAGTTCCCCTGGGAATGGACTCAGTCAACCGAAGAACTGCATTTGCTCCTATTCCAAGTCCTGTGTCTCTGCCGACGAAGGTGTTTTTTCCTTGGTAGACTTCAAAATCCAATACAATTCCAGTTGGAGTAGCGAGAACAAACACCTTCAATCCGGTTGGATTTGGCTTGCCAGGAACGAATTGACGGACTGGACATCGACCAGTAAAGGGAATCATTTGTTCATCAATGGAAACATTTCCTGGCCTGGGTAGGTTTAGGCAGCCTTGTTGCACCTTCTTCAGAAGTGGACTGACTCTCCAAAGCATATTTACTTCCTCTCTTCTTCAGTTACATCAAGATCATTAGTGATTTTCAGAGAACATCTGATCTTGAAAAAGCGATCCCTTGTCATGGACTCGGCAACTATTGGCACTCTTGTTTTTTTGGCCCAATACATTTTGATTTTTGGGTAACCAAGGCATGCCATGTACACCGAGACTCCAAACAAGGTCTTAATCTCCTCAGGTGTTGTATTCAGACTTGAGCCTGACACCTGAATCTGTCTCTGGTTTGTGCAAAAGGACATGTCCTCAAAAACTTTGTTGTCAATGTACTGCTCAAAGTATTTTGATGGTGGCCAGTCTACACGGTTTGGGGCAGTACAGACAACCTCTCCGGAGTCTTCCAGCACAGGCAGGAATCTTAAGAGACAGACAATACGTTAAATAATTATGTCCTCTAAAAGTGATAGCTCATCCAAAAATACTCTTATCTGTCTATGCTTATCTACTCTTGTCTCAGAAGCCTACGTGTTAGTTTTGGTCCAAAGTGGGCGACGGGCCCTTGCATCCTCAACTTCACTCTCCTCTTCCTCACTTGATGCCTCATCCTCTGAACTCCCGACCTCAAAATCACCATCAATCTGTCCCTCTTGGTCCTCCTCATCTGACAAATCTATGTCTGAGTCTCCATCAGTAATCCTGTTTAGGATTTTCTCTGCCTCAGTCAGTGAGCTGACTTCTATTAAAACAGGTTAAAAAATAAAAAGCAAATCCTGATGTCCTCTATGGAGGACACACATAAACAGGTTATGCTTTATGCCAACAAATAATTAAACTGCTCTGAAAATTCACCTAACTATTCCTTAGATGTTCATTTACTAGAAGCAATCTGAATATTAAACTCACAAAGCTCATAATTAGAAAATAATATACTTACCTTTCTTCTTTCGATAAAATGTGCTCACAGGGATGGCAGCCATTTTGAAGAATCAGGAAGAAAATTTTAGAAAAGCCCCACCCCCACACATGTCATATCATTGGAGAGCCCAGGATGTCCTCTCTAAGGACCAACAGGATTTAACACAGTGGCATGTATGGTTTCAGAGTTATGAACAAAAAACCTATGTACTCCACAGAGGACAAAAATGTATTGCTGGGTCTCAGGAGGATATATATATTTAAAATATCTCTGTTTAATAATGTGAGAACACCACATTTCTTTTTTGTTTATTCAGTCAGTATTTAGTACAACTGACATAAAAATGTCACAAAAATTTTAGCATATTATAAAAATAGCTCTTTATGTGATGGGTAGACAGTTAGCCCTCTTGAAACAAGTAAAAACCGAGGAAGCTCAGACAACTTTAGATTAACTCATTAATGGATAACTAATTGGTGATGATGTTATGACCTGCTTCCTCAGAGCCATCTTGAAGGAACTCGGCCTACAGGGAAAAGTCTCCACCTACCAGATGGCAAAAAAGTGGGACAATCTGAAGAGGAGGTACAAGGTGAGACATTCCTACAGTCCTATCAATGCTTCCATGATTCCTGCTCCAAGCTCACAGGAAATGGTGAGGCTTAGTCCACACATAGCTGGATATCTCTGAAAACAAATACATTTTTATGTATTTTGGCATTTAATCCACCAAAAATGACTTTTTTAAATCACTAAAAGTGATTATTTATAGAAACCCCAATAAAAAAACACCAACATATCCACACACTGGCTTTGACAAGATTCCCAATCAACATTGTCTTGTGTTTTATTAACTTATTAACTGGTTAGAACATATTTACAAACTAAGAAGTTTATTTAATCTGAAATGCAAAATTTATATATTTTTGTACATTTACTTATTTCGTGTTTTGCTTTTGTAGAGTTTATATTCTCTAGTTTTTGACTATTGGATTACTAAATTATTTGATCATTAATTTAATAATCATGATTTACTCAATTAATTGTTTCAACCATATTTCTCTTGTGATACATGTCTTAAACTAAGGAGCAGTATTCTATAAAAATCAACCTTTTTGAGCTTTACATCATGTTATAATGTTATTCCCTCATCAAACCAAACCTGCAGTGTTGCTTTGAATCTTTAATGCATGTTTGAGAAATGCTTCAATCAACCACTCATCTGTGCAAAACGCCTGAGTGGTCCTAGCCCCGCCTACGAGACACAGCTCCTCCTCAGAGCTGAAGTTTACAAGAGAATATCCCCAACTACAGCATAGAGCAGCTCATCGATGTAGCAGCTATGTAGCTTGACGTAAAAACATTTTGCTAGACAATGTCAAACATTGAGAAGTTTTAATTATTGTTATCAAGAGCCCCCAACAGCAATTTTTGGGTTTTTTATCCATAAAATAATGATTTCTATATGCATTGCCAAATATATATTATAGTGAAAACTAATCACTTCATAGTGAAATTGTGTGTTTTTGATATTATAATGACTTAGAAATTATTACTAAAAAAAAAAATAAACTCCACTGACCATTTTTTAATTCATAATGGTTTTGAACTAAATTTGGTGAAAGGTGCAGAAACCGTGTCCCACCTTCTGTTCAGGACCTGAAGTATCCTCCCGTTGGGATGGAGAGTGCAGCTGACAGCGCCTCCTCCTGGCCGTGGTTCCACCTGATGAACGACGCCATGGAGGGCCGACTGGCCGGTAGTGCCCCCGTCCTCATGCCTCTAACTCAGGACGACGACCAGCACCCAGACCCCGCCCCCAGACACAGGCTCCGCCTCCCTCCTGCGCAGCAGCCGTCCTCCTCCACGGATTTCCAGGAGCCGTGCGGCAGGACGCTGGGAGGACTGGAGCGGGAGTGGGAGGCGGTGGAGCGGGAGCGAGCGGTGTTGGAGCGGGAGCGGGAGACGGTGGAACGAGACCGGGCGGCGGTGCAGGCGGAGCGGCTGTGGTTGGACCGGGAGCGGGCGGCTGTGGAGCAGGACCGTGCCCTGGTGGAGCAGGAGAGGGCAGCACTGGTCCGGGACAGGGAGGCGCTAAACCAGCGGGCCCTGATGATGAACCCTGTGGGACACCTGAACGGCCTGATGTAGGCGGTCGTTGGAGGGACAATGTGGAGACGCAGAGCGTCATCCTGCTGTGGATCCAGACTGATGCTGCTGGGGGGAAAAAGGCTGGTCCTGGCTCAGGTTCAGAGGCTGGTTCTGCAGGTCCACTGGGTTTATCAGGGAGTTATTGTCTCCTTCTTACTGCTCATCATCTCTGAGTCAAACTGACTCAAAATACAAAATCTTACCAAGTACGTTTGGTCTAGTTTCTAGTGCCAATATCTTAGTATACTTCCAATAAGACGAAGATGACTGAAAGGTAACATTTCAGCAAGATATAAGACAGTGGTCTCCAAACATTTTACAAACTGGGCCAGAATCCTAAAGTATTCAGGGACCATGCTGTTCTTCTAACTTTAAATCAACAATAATGCTATTATGAATAAAAAAAATTTGTTTATGTGCTCAGTACAACAGCATATTAGAGCCATTGTAAATAGAAGTAGTAAATTTCCACCAAAAAACTAAACTAGATTAATCTAATATTTTTTTAGAAGAAAATCCCCCCCAGAAATGTCTGAATTTCAAATGTTGAAAAAATTTGAAAGATTTTGAGTGAGGGGTCCACACAAAATTATTCCAGGACACACCCGTTACACATCCCTGATATAGTAGATTGTTTTAGGTAAATAATTATTTAATATTTATTTTAAAAAGTTCTAATTCCACTGGCAGATTATTCCACTTTATAACAAGATTGTTTCTCTGTGTTATACAGAAAAAGGTTCACTTTATCAATATTAAGGAATTGTCAACTTAAAAGAAGCTCCTATATCTCTCTGAAGTTACTTTGTTTTTGTTTTATTTCAAGTCTATTACGATATTTTCACTAGAAATTAGACAAAAACGCTTTAAGACAATGTATTTTTAGAGTTTTTATGACTTTTCATTAGAGACAGCTTTCCTCCTGGTAAGAAACTGCTTAATGAGGTGAAACGGCGGCCTCTTTGGGTGAACTCAAAGAGGCCGCTGGAGAATCAGATCTGCAGCGACTGTGTGAGTCCATCACTGGTTAAAAGAAAAAAGTTTGTTTTATTTTTATAATCTCCGACGTTCTGCTCTATAATTTATGACCCGAATTGAAGAAGAAGAAGAGAGATGCAGCAGTTTCCGTCCTGAAGTGCTGTCACAGAAGCAGCGCCCCCTGCTGCTATAACCAAGATTTTAAAAATGTGTTGAACGTTTTATACCGTGTTGTAAAAACTGCCTTTTAATTTTCTGTCTTGACACCTGTCTGTCCATGTGTCAAGTTTCTGTGGAGGATTAAAACTCTTGAGTCTTTATCGATTTGATAATATGATCAAATCTTAATCACTTTCTCTTATTTGGTTTCTTATGAATTTGATCAGGTTATTGAATAAAATTGAGCAGAATTTTACATTTAAACAATGCAGTAAGCCTTCTAACTATCTATCTAATGTAGTTTGTGCAAAGTCAAGAATTTTGTGTTTGTCGGGCCCCAAAACTGTAGCCCAGAGCCCCACATCCTTCTAAATCTGGCCCTGCATACTAAGTAGGTCTGAAACAAATAGTAGTGGTGAATCAATTATTGAGATAATCATCAACTAATTTGATTAATTATGGAGTATAAAGGTGAAAAAAAAAACTAGTAAGAGCAGTAAATAAGCCAAAATTATATAAAATACATACATTGTGCATTTAAGAATGGATAAAAAATAGCAAGATTACATTTTAAAATCTATTAGGATCTTAAAAATACACGAGAGCAAACATGTATTTAACATGCTTAAGTATAAGTAAAAATGTTATTTTACTTTATTACAGAACTTATTAAACAAAAATATTTCATAAAATTTACAAATAAAATCCTGATTAGCTTGTAATACCATTTCTAAACTAATAAACTGAATTAGTATATAAATAAATTTTACACACAAAGTAATAAAAGTAAAAATAATCATTTATGGGATATTGAAGTAGGGAAAAGATTAAAGATTAGTTTTCTTTGAACTTACAGCAGTAACATTACTATAGTGAAAGTTCATCAATCAGCAGCTGAGGCCAGAAAACATTATGATTTAAAGCAGAGCATTCAGTATTCACCAAGAAAGCTGTTTCCTAAAGGTATCAAAAAAGAGAAGGATCTAAAACTGAGCCTTGTGGAACACCGTATTTAAATGATTATTGGTGCTTACAGAAACAAACCTCTTTATCAGGAAACAGTCAGTTTATCAGGATGTTTAAGTGAAAATGAATATCTGACATGGTCGTGGATGAACTGAAGCTTTCACACCCTGAAGGAAACAAGAAAAACAATGGAAACTTAAACTTAGACGCTGTGACACTCCCTGAACACACCATGGGTGGTTTGACCGGAACAATCAGCTGTAGACCCAGACAAACAACTTCTTACACTTTGCAGAAGCCAGGAATCCAAAACTTCAGGTTTGACATTCAGATTAGTTTCAAACTGTGTGGTTTCCTCTAACTTCGGATCGTCTGTGGGGTTTAAACCTGCACACTGCTTGGATTAACAACAACAAAGATGATTCACATAGATTTTGAAACAAGTAGCACAAAATAATCATGACTAATAAACATAAGTATAATCAAAAGGGTTATTTTTACACTATTAAAGTGTTAAATTCTGATAGATTATTAATTATGAAACTCAAAGAACCGATGCAAACTAAAAATAAACTCCTGTAAATTAATAAATAAAACATTCCCAATCCTTCAGTGAGGAATATTTGAGTGTAATGTCAATGTAATTATCTATACAGGAAACACCTCTGGCGTCTGCAGCCAGACTGTTACTGTGTAGCTGCTGATTGGCTGTTGCTAGGCAGCAGGGGGCGGCGCAAGTTAAACCTGTTCCTCCTTGATCCACCTGTGGCCGATCACAGTGAATGGGAGCCGGACGTCAGAAACATGTTTGCCTTCAAAATCGGTCAGTTTGATCTCATTTCTTTATGATTTTGATTTATTTCTCTGCTTTGTAACGGAAAATTACCTATACAGGTGTTGGTAGCAATAGAGAAAACATACCTGTACAGGTGTTAATCGTAGAGTAAGTTACCTGTACAGATATTAAATGTTACCAATAGAGCAGAAGTACCTGTACAGGTGTTAATAATAGAGTAGAAATACTTTTATAGGTGTTAATAGCAGAGTAAATATCCTGTACAGGTGTTACAGGACACCTGTAGAGTTACACATAACTCTACAGGTGTTGACATTAGAATATAATTACCTTTACAGGTGTTAATAATACACCAAAAATATTCTGTGCAGGAGTTAGTTGATAGTATTAGAGCAGAATTACCTGTTCAGGGGATGCAGCTAATTTACCTGTCCATGTATTTGTGAGGCAGCTAGTTTACCTGTCCAGGTGTTAATAATGCAGCTAGTTTACCTGTCCAGGTATTAATGAGGTATCTAGTTTACCTGTTCAGATCTTAATAATGCAGCTAGTTTACCTGTCCAGGTATTAATGAGGCAGCTAGTTTACCTGACCAGGTATAGCTCGTGTTTCTGGTACAATCCTGCCTCACCTGTTTGCTAATATTTCAGGTATTTCCCTCCAACTGACTAGATTTGACTAATTTCACCTGCTAAGGATTTTAACTTTCGATGTTTTAAAGTGAATCATGAACCGCAGTTTCACTGATAATATGTTTTATCTTATTTTCCTACAATCTCGGGGAGTAAAGTTTTTATCTTTATCTTGATCAAACCTTAAGAGTAAAAGGAATGAATAAAGAAGACATGCCAGTAAAGCTAAAGACTAAACCAACCGGAAAGCCCAGCTTATTGTCTCCCATGGTTTCCTGTGTTTCTGCTTCTTCTGTTTAAGTACATAAAATATTTCAGTGTCTTTGCTGCTTTGTTTCTGAACCTTCTGGATGCTGATCAGCAAAGAGTCGTTGTAGCATCAGAGATGGAAAGATGTTAACATCTTGTGAATCATGATGAAGTTTTCCTCAAAGCATCAAGAAGAAATCAGTTTCAGTTTCACTTCTGACAAAGAAAAAGTGAGAATAAAACTATGCATTTGTCAGAAAAATGATCATAGTGTTCTTATTTCTTATCTGATTTCTAGAAAACATATGCCTTAAATTAAAGCTGAGAAAATTTATGTTTTGATACTTATAACATATATTCTAAATAGATATATATTTATAAACAGTTTGGTTTCTGGAATTTCTGTCAAAATGCAAGAAATAACTATAATAATTTCTCTTTTATATTGGACAGTTAAGTGAATTTGACAAAATTACAGCTGTACTAGAAACCAGTTTGTTAGATTTTATGAAATATTTTGTCCCATTTTGAAGATTATGAATCGAGATTTTCTGAACTAAAGAGTCAATTAGTCCGGCTTCTGTCCTTTATTGGACTTTAAGGAATTACAATGGCTGCAGTGCACCACAACAATGGGAAAACAAATGAAGAATAACTCAAAAGTTATTTTGTCACGCTATCTGCGTCGACTTTATGCCTGACGGAGCTCCGTTGCCGTGGCAACCGAATGACAACAGCTCCACTAGCCAAAAGAGCAGAGATTTGGCTCAACGGCAAAAAACACAACACAAAACCATTTAGTTGGCTACATTAGTTTTTCAAGTTTAATGTTTATTTATTGAGTTAGTTTCTGTTACACAACAGGCTCTTGTGTTTCATCTGTAGTTGATTAATTGAAAGATTAGTAACAAAAATACACACAAAGTCCGACAAACATATGGAACCAAGCTAACTACTTCACATCTTCACAATATGAATTTTCAAGGATTTACACTTGAAAATACTTGAATACTTGATGGAGATTTTACACAAAAACATACCAATATCTAAATATCTAAATATCTAAATATAAGATAAGCATACAATAATCATATGCAATAACAAATAATGTTACAAAATGAACAGGCAGCTTTCTTTACCCTGCCAGTTCACAGCATAAAGGAATAATTGAGGTTTTTAATTCAGTTCGAAAGTATTTTATGGAGCCCAAAGGGAAATAAAACATTGTTGTAACTCATTAACTAAAGATTTTTCAAAGAGTTGTTTATGGTGATGGCTGTGTGCAGAAACAATCTCCTGCAGCAGTCTGTATTGCAGAGAATCTGAAGTAGCCTCTGATTGAAGACACGCTGACAGCCTCATGAAAGTTCAGAATCAGCCATAATTTTCTTGATTTTATGATGAATCATTATTTGAAATTTATAAAATTTCACTATCATTCTTTCTGGTAAGAAAGAATGATGAAAGAATTATTTCCTCATTTTGATTCATGTGGTTCCTGGTGGAAGAGGAACACCAGAAAATCCCAAACAGAAGCGTCCGGCAAACTGCAGCAAGTTTCAGTTTATTTCTCCTCATGTCTGTTCAGGAAATGCTCAGCGCTCCCTGCTTCTCTTACTCTATTTATTTAATTAGTTTTATTTATCTCTGAACATAGAACAAAGCATAACAATGGCTGCCATCCTCTGTGTTCGATCCTTACTGTCTCTTTAAGACACTCCTTATTATTAGTTATTTGCAGAAAGTCACTATTTTACATCTGATTGTAAAAATCTGTTTAAATTGTCGACTCGTTAAAATGTTTGAACAGTAATCTTGGTCTGAAGCTGATTTGTTCACAGATTATTGATGCTTTTTAACTCTAATGTAGTCTGTGTTTGTGTTCGTTTTAAATCCTTTAATCTTGCAAACACAGATGATGATTCATCCTCTCACTTGTCTGATCTATTTATCCTGAAAAACTCAACACTCACACAACATCACTTCTTATATTTCAGGGAAAAACAACCTTGGGAATCAATGCAACATCGTCAGATGTAAGTTTCAAACCTCCCTGATTTTATTAGTTTGATAAAACTGGAAAAATACAAAAATCTTACCAAGTCTTTTGTCTATTCTGGTGCAAACATCTTAATATACTTGAAATAAGACTTATAAACAACTTTTCCACAGAATATAGGAGATTATTTTAAGTAAATAATTCCTTATTATTGTTGAAAAAGATTGTTTCACTTATGGGAAAATGTCTTTTTATGAGTTAAATAATATTTCTCATCAATATTAAAGTATTATTGACCTAATACAATCCTCTGTATCTTGCTATAAAGTTACTTCTCTGTTAATTTTTGTCTTTTTGCAAGTGTACTAAGATACTTTCTCCAGAAACTAGACAAAAACACTTGGTAAGATTTAGTTTTTTTGCAGTGAACGTCCCGTTTGTATCGTTCCTGCTGCAGAAATTATCTGACCAGAAAATCTTCATCTTCATTCTCCTGTTGTTTCTCTAAAACTGAATTTTGCCATTTATTTTTTGTCTTTCAGGGTTTCTCCAGGCGCTGATGTTCTTCATCCTGCTGCTGTTCATCGTCGTCGTCTACCTGAAGTTCAACAACGAACAAGTGAAAGGTCAGAACCTCCAGATTCTGCTGGTAGAGACTGTTTCTTGCAAGACAAGACAAAAGTCTTGCAGGAAGAGATTAATTTCAGGTTTCCTAGATGATAAACTTATTTTATCAATTAATACAACTTTTTGTTTTTGAAAATTATTTTTCTGGAAAATCTGGATTTTTTTCACCAATGCAATATCAGATCGCGTGATGTCACCACACCCATATCCGCCATTTTGTTTGACTAGCGTGGTTTTTATCTTTGATTTATTTGGACTTTTAATTCAAATGAACTGTCTGACAGAATAGTAGGGATAATTACAAGAATAAAGTCAGAGTACTGTTGTAATATTGGGAAAATAAAGTAGTAATTTTATGAGAACTCCAACAAAAGAAATCAAAATTAAATGAGGGAAATTGAGCATCTTGTGTAGTTTATACGTTGGTATAAGTGCTGCAGATAACTTTTTCTGGGAAAATTGTGTTTTTCTTTCTGCAAATATTATGACTATTATCTCATAATAAAACAAAAATTATCACAGTTTTTCCTTAGCATTCGGTCTTTTTTTTTTTTTTTTAAGAAAAAAAGCAACAAAACAAAACCTGATTAAAATCTGACCTGATTTGGAAAAAAATGTTGGATCTTATTTAACTTTGACTTGTTTCTTCTCTTGCAGATAGAATTAAAAATGCACTGAGATTCGATACTTCCTCCAGGACGGAATCCTACGCAGGTGAGTCTGAACCGGGTCAGAACGGACCGGATCCTGTGGGTTTGTTGGGATCTGATTTGTGTTTTTTCCTGCAGAAGGGCCATGCAGGAAGAACGTCTGTCCAGTGAATCACATCAGTTTCTTCATCGAGAGCGGAGCTGCAAACGTTGTTCCTCCAAAGATCTGCGTCAACAGCAACCTGTAGGATCTCTGTCCTCTTCATTCTGTCTGCTCCGTTTGTCTCTGTTTGGACGTTTAATTCAGTTTGTTTGGTCTTTTTTGTTGTTTCAGTCATGTTGTTGTTCAGATTATGTTTGTTGACTCCCAGTATTTTGTTGCTTCAGGGCTTTAGGAACTGTTCTGAACAACGTTGGCGGCGGAATCAACGTCGTGGTGGTAAACGGTGAGTGATGGGGATTAAACCCGTTTTTTTACATTTTTATTTAAATACGGATTTATAGCTAATTTTAACAAATTTTTCATTTATTTAACTTAACCTAAAAGATGAATATTTTTATTTACTTATAAAATGTTTTTTTTTTTATCATAAAAGCAGCTGTTTTTACAACCTGCATATTGGAGTCGTACAAAGAAACTCAATAAATAGGAGTAAATTTCCACAAAAAGAATCAGGAATTTTCTGAATTAAAAAAAAGAAAAATTTCTGAGCTTGAAAAGTAAAAAAATAAATAAATAAAATGGCTGGAAAAAAATAATATAAAATTTGAGATCAATTTCAGAAATTTTCTAAAAAATTACTGGAAATTTCTGAGTTTCAAATGTTGAAAATTTGTTAGAAATTTAACATTTAATCTGATAAATCATTTAGGAAAAACTAGGAATTTTTTGAATTTCAAAAGTTGAACTTTTTTTTTACTTTAAACGTTTTTTTAATCATTTTATTTATTGTCTTTTTTTCTAATCTTTTTCCTCATAATTTTGCATTTTCTAATTATTTAGATTTTATCTCACGAGCTCAACATTTTCATCATCATTTGGACTCCAATTTTAAAATAGGTGATCAGCAAATTAAAAAAAATATATAAATAAAAAAAATACATAAATAAAAAAATAAAGTTACTCCAAATCTTTTTTTTCTCTAGCTGGCCCCTATATTCTGCTACAGTTTTGCATAGAGATTAGAGGCTAAATAAAATAATTTTTAGTATTTTTTAATAACCCGCCCTGATCTCACCTGGTTTGTGTCCGGCAGGTAAATCCGGAGACGTCCTAAAGACGGATAACTTCAACATGTACAGCGGCAGTAAGTCGCCATCATGAGACCGGATTCTGCCGGATCCAAACAGATCCTGATGCTGATGTTTGTGTTGCAGAGGTGGAGCCGCTCATCGAGCTCCTGAAGAAGCTCGAGACGGGTTCTGTGGTTCTGATGGCCGTTTTCGACGAGGGATCCACAAAGTCAGTTCTCCCTAAAGACGCTTCATATTTACAGACAAAAGCCTAAATCTGCTCTGAGGAAATAAGATAAAGTTTCTGAAGAACAAAACTTATGAAAGTCTGAAAAAATACCAGAAATAATTTGATCCCAGTTTGTTTTATTAGCTTCATTAAAATGAAAGTTTGACATTCATTTTATATGATTTGATCACAGAAATCCAGTCCAGCTGTAATCAGACTTTCTTCATAAATTTATCCACAAATCACATCAGAAATCTCATCACTAAAGATATTTACTGTCATAGATTATTAATCAGATACTTAAAGAAATTTGGTTTATTTCAGACATGTGAGAGGACATGTTATATTTATAGATAAATAAATGGGTAATAATGCTGCATTTGTTTACTTATACTTTCTAATATTTATTAATTTAACTTTTATTTATTGTTCACTTATACTTATTTATTGTTTTATCCATTTATTTAAATAATTTTATTTACCTGAAAATATTTTTGCTATTTATAATTTTTTTTCTTACTGATTTATTTTTAGTTTTTATTTATTATATAATTATTTGTATTCAGTCAATAATTTCTTTCATAATATTTTTCTGTATTTCTATTGACTTATTATGTTTTCACTAATACTTACTTATTAATTGATATCCATTCATTTTAATTTATTTACTTGCTGATGCAAATGAATTATTAGCTAAATAATCAATTAATTTACTCACTGATATTTATTAATTAATTATTTATATAAATTACTTATGTATATAATAAACAGTTATATAATTTTTTATATAAACAATTTTTCTAAATCAATATTTATTTATTTTATAAATAGATATTACTTACTAATATTTACGTGTTAATTTATCAGACCCAACATCCAGTGTTTTTGCCCCATCAGGTTAAATGAGGAGGCCCGGACTCTGATCTCGGAGCTGGGCAGCACCTCCATCCATTCCCTGGGATATCGGGATAACTGGGTGTTTGTCGGTGGGAAAGGGATGACGGGGAAAAGCAACTTCGAGAAGGTAAAGTCAACAAATTAAACTAATTTAAACCTGGTTTGCTGATTCCTCTGTCTGCTGTGGAACTAAAATCTGATCCATTCGTGTGTTTCAGTACATAAAGAGCGACAATTCCAAAAACAAGTACGACAACTGGCCTGAGATGGTGGGGGTGGAGGGATGCATTCCCAAATACGTGCAATAACCCCGGAAAAATCAGCAGGAAGCTGCAGGGCGGAATCTTTAGGACATACTAAACTGGTCTGGATGAATCCATGAGATCCTCCGCATCCTGCAGAAAGCTGGGCCTCATGCTGAGACTTAGAGTCCAGGTTAAATTAAAATAATCCGGTCAGCTTTGGATGGCATGATTAAGAAAAACAGGAAACATCTGAACATCTCCACTGATCCAGGATCCTAATCCATCTGGAATAATCCTGCTGCTGCTGACGTTTAACTTTCCTCAAAGTCCAGCTTCACCTGCAGGAGCTGCTGAAGACAATTTCTAGACTTCAGCAGATTATAAGCAAATTAACAAATTATTAGGGCATCATGAGGGGGCAAAGTGTTTTTATGGGATTTAAATTTGATGAATTTCCGTTGTTAGATAGAAAAAGTGGGAAAAGGTAAAAATATTATAAATATTTCTATTAAACTGAAACATTTAAATTCTGGTTGTTACCTTGTTTTTCTGTTTTTTATTAAATAAATCCTGTTTTTACTTTATGATCTTTGTTTTAAACTTTCATTTTAACCCTAAAGAAATCATTAATCAAATGAAATAAACTGAAAAAGCAGACTACAGCTAGTTAGTTAGTTAGTTAGTTAGTTAGTTAGTTAGTTAGTTAGTTAGTTAGTTAGTTAGTTAGTTAGTTAGTTAGTGACAGACACAATAAGAGGGACAAATTCCAGAATTCCAGAATTTTGATTAAAGTCAGATTTTTAAAATTAAAGTTAGAATTCTGAATTTAAAGTCAGAATTCTGAGATTAATGTCAATTTTCTTTCTTTTCGGTTTGTTTTTCTTTAAACATTTTGAATCTGGTCTTAAACTTTTATATTGATAGCGAGTGAGTGCCAAATTGAGAGAGCTGTTTCAAGTAAAAGTGATTCTATAATAAGGAACCTTACATTCATTGCTACTAAAAGCTGCTCTGTTAGATCTGCTGTCGCCCTGCAGTTGCTGAAACAACCACAGAGAAAAATAAATTCTTCCTGGAAGAAAAACAGGTTGGACCAGAAGAACAAAGACAACTCTAAAATGTTCCAACCCAATTGAGGAACAAACACACCTCACACCTTCTACCCAGAAAAAGATAGATTTCCCTCAGATCTGAACAGATTGACCCCTCACCCCAAAACGGATCCAGAACTTTCAGGAGGAATTGAATAGTTCATCTAAAGAAGAACAGTTTCTGTTCTCATCACATCGTTCCCTAATCTATCAAGAATATGTAGAGGAGAAAGATTAATTTGTGTGGCTTATTAGATGATTTTGTGTTGTGAAATGTAATTTCTAAGGAATTGAGCAACAGAAATGCAGCAGAGTGACTCAATTTACAGCTCTACATGAACTCTGCTGCCATCTAGTGGTTAAATGTAAAATAACAAAAATAACTGCAAAAGCACAAAATCTTAGCACTTATTTTTGGTCTAGTTTCTTTTGCAAATATCTCATCCCACTTGAAATAAGACAAAACTAAATTACAAGTATCTTTTTAGAAATATATACTAGCTTTTTTTTTAAGTAAATTATTTTATGAAATTACTTTTAAAAAGTACTAGATCCACTGGCAGATTATTTCACTTATAACATGAGAAAAATGTATTAATAATAATAATATAATAGTGGAACTAGTAGTGTTTTGTCAACATTAAGCAATTATTAACTTAAAACAAGCTCCTACTTCTTGCTGAAGTTATTTGTGAGTTTGTTTTGTCTTATTTCAAGTGTATTAATAGTTTTGCACTTTAAGATTTTGTGGTTTTGCAGTGAAGTTATAGCATGTAAACTCTGAGTATTAAAAAGTATGCACATATAAAACGTTTTGAGATGGATTAATTTAAATATGTTAATAAATGTTGCATTAATTGTTGTAAATCGAGTCAAAAAGTCCCAGTGCATGTGTGACTTTTAAAAACTGAGGCGATCCAAACCATTAACATGTGGATAACTGAGGTTAAAAAAAGTATTAAGTCTAGGGTTCCCAACAATAAATTGACAAACTATTTTCTTATGAAATGAAGTTTAAACATATGTAGCATTGTTTTAAGAGCCTATAAGACTGCAGAAAAAGCAGCTGTGTTTATTTAGGGAGGATCTGCTTTATTTGTTTTTCTCAAGAAATTTCACATGAAATTCACTGTTTAATCTTGATCACTCAAATAAACAGAAGACACTCAGAAATAAGAGGACAAACAGTGACAACTGAAGACAAACAGAGAGAACTTGTCCAACAGGACTTAATGTTCCCATGGATCAGATGAAATCAGATTTCCAGGATAATTTCTTGTCTGAACAAACACTTCACATCCTGCAGATCTCCTGTTCTGAAAGCAGTTTTAACCCTGAAGCAATAGAAATGACTTTTTAAAGCTAGAAAATTTCACCTTTTCCGCTTCACGTCATTTGTTGAAAATCATTCATAATTGCTCAAGTAAAGCTCCAAAAATGTAGAATATTATGAAAAATATAATGAAAAACTGAAATGTTTTGTCACGCATTTCAGAAACAGTCCAGTTATTACCTCTCAAGCATTTACCTTCCTCTCAACGTTTTATGAATGTGCTACAGCGTTTTCTGAGACATTACATTTTAAGTTTTCATCATCTGTTTATCCATAATCGTCGCACTGGTGCAATACCAGTTTCTGCCAGAAGATGGCAGAAGCGGCAAAACCAGAGAGGCTAACTTCAAGCCTAGAAGAAGCTCAGCGTCAGCGTCGCTGCGAAACCATTATGTTTTTTTAAAAAAGGAGCCGATTTCTGTTCTACCAGGTGGGTGAAGTCTACAATAATCGATAAGGTACCATTTCTGTAAGTGTTTGAGTGGAGAACAGTATTTTATTGACACAGAGTGTATTTTGAGGAATTCCTGTGTGTATTTTATTAGAAGTGACCCTTAACTGCCGCTAGCCTAAATGCTAACTACCGTTGGTGAAACTGCCGTTACTTAGAGTGCTTTCCGTTACCTTCTTCGAAGAAAACGTTTGGAGGTTTTACGGTTGTTTACTCCGTAATTTTTGGTTAGAGAGTAATTACAATGTATCTTTTAGTTGTTTTTAAAGGTTTTATCAGCTTCAGTGTTCTTTATTTGACAGCTGTCAAACAGAAAGCGGGCTATGGGAAAGAGAGAAGACATTTGTTCAAAGATCAGTCCACATGTTCTAAGAAAAATAATAAATACATTACGAGAATAAAGTAACGAAATTCCGATAATAAAATAATAATACGAGAAGAAAGTCGTGGCACTACAAGGCATCCATACTATTACAACTTTTTGCTGGTAATATTGGCACCAATTCTTGTAATTTTATTATTTTATTTTTGTGGTTTTATTTCTTCTTAGTTTGCCCCTAAATAGTCAAAGTACAACATTGGAAATTATTTCTATTAGTAATGTTATGTGAGCTGAGTTCATAATTGTTTGTCTGTTCTAATTAATATGTTTTATTTCTTTAAATAACATATACAGACGGTACAAACAACTGTGCAATTATTAAAATAAAAGTCTACTTTGCATAAAAGCAGTGTAAGTATAATAGCAGAGAAGCCATTACTAAAGAAACTGATTTCTATTTTCACAGAATAAAAACACGCAAATCATCTGCAGTCACATGAAACCGGACAGCATGAATTGATAATTGAAACTGAATATCTGGTCCAGCAGCAGAGCAGATGAAGAAGGTAAGAAAACTGGAAACCTGATGCCAATCAGCAGTTTTGTTTTTTTTATTGTTTTTTTAATCTGAAACCAGTTGAACTGTTTCTGTTGCACTGAGAGCTGAAGGATGCGTCTCAAAAGGCTGCAAACAGCGCCACCTTGTGTGGTTTTAGAGCTGCTGATTTCTCTCACTCTGACATTCAGTTTCCCAGCACCAAGTGAACTGACTGCTCAAACAAATGTTTTTCTCGCTTCATTTCACAGAAAAAAGGTGCAAAAACATCTGCTGCAGCTTCCAGAGCCCTGCTGCTTTGTTAATCTGCTGGTCAAGTCCAATGCAACGGGACTTCAGCTTCTTCCTCTTCCTGCAAGAAAACATGCAGTCATGATGGAGACCTGAATAGAAAGGTATCAGAACCAATCACTTTCCTTTATTCTTCTCCGCAGACAGTTTCTGTATCAACATTGTGAGGTTTCTTTATTCAGACCTTAATAATTAAGTGTTTGCTGATATTCAGTGCTCTGATGTAGACTCTGATAATCTTCAGATTGTGGAGGAATGTTCTGCAGTTGGTCATATTTCCTCAAGAGACTCTGACGGTCTATAGAACTGTGTGAACGACCTTTTCTCTGAACATGTTAGCAAACTAAAACCTCTCTGACTATGTATTAAGGCTGTTGTAAACAATTATTCTAGAAATCAAGCAATCTATCAATTATTTGTAAGACTAGTCAAGTAATCATATAAAAAAATGTATAAATAAAATCTTAGTAAATACTGCCATAAAAGCAGTAATAACATTGGATATCAACGTGTATATATAAGACCTGCTGATTAAAATTATGTTTCCAGTTTTCTGAACTTCTCCATGTAGAGTTGTTCTGCTGTTGGACCTGAAACTTCCCATATTCCAGTTCAATTACCATTGCTCCCTATGTTGTCCAGTTTCATGTGAATGTGACACACTGATTTGGGAGTAAAAGTGCTTTTATTGTGCGAAAACAGAAATCAGATTTTTTAGTAATGACTTTGCTGTGATAACGGTTATACTCCATTTATACAATGTAGAAATTACACAATATTTTGTACTGTCTACTATTAAGTCAAAAATCAAACATGTTAATTAAAATAGACAAATAACCATGAACTTAGCTTACAGTACATTATGTAAGGTTATGATTGTAAATATTAATCATTGACAGCTGTTCACCTGATTGACAGTTAATTCATCCTCAGTTAAGCCATTAACTAAGTAGATAAGTATCTACTTATACTGGTAATTTTTTTTTTTATTCATGAAACATCATAGTTTAATAAGCTGCAGCCAAAACATCACACATATTATCACTGTGTAGAGCATCCTCCCATCTTTTGCACTGCTGCTGCAGCTCCAACAATTGCTCCCAGATTAACTCCAATACCAGCTCCAACAGCAACTCCTACTGGTCCTCCCAAAACTCCAACAGCAGCTCCAATACCTGCTCCAGTTGCAGCTCCAGCAGCAGCAGCCCCCAGAGTAGCACGCATAAATGAGTTGTCTTTCTCTGCCTGCCTTCTTGCATCTTCAGGATTAATTTCTGGATCTTCTCTGATTAATCGATCTGCTTCTTCTTGCTTGGCTCTCTGTGCCTCTTCAAGCATTTCATTGGTGTAGAAACTTCCTCCATTTTTCTTAACCAGTCTGTTGATCTTCTGCACCAGTCCCCTGACTTGACCAGGATCCTCAACTGTGTTGTCAAAGACATGATATTTTTCTTCAAATGTCTGGAAGAAGGCACACTGACTGATGAAACGCTCTAGAGGTCTGTGTTTTTTTAACATTTCTCTTATTGCGATATTTTCCCGTTTTAGTTCGTCTCCATGGGTAAACAGGATCATAGTGTATGTGGCTGCTTCATTACCAAAAATTTTCTGGATAATTTTTAAACTTTTTTCCTCTTCTGTGGTGAATCTGGTCGGTTGGAGAACAATCAGGAACACATGAGGACCAGGAGCCGCCAGGCAGATGCCTTTAGCAATTTCTTCCATAATCTCTTTATTACTTCTATTTGTATCAAACAGACCTGGGGTATCAATAACAGCCAGTTTTAAACCATCAAAATCATTGATTTTCTTCTCACAGACCGATGTCACAGAAGTAAAAGAGAGGCAAGAATTAAAAAATCTTCTTCCTAACATGGTGTTTCCTGCTGCACTTTTTCCAACTCCAGTTTTCCCAAGAAGAACAATCCTGAGCTCTGTGTCCTTTTTAGCTGTTGGAGAATTTGAAGACAACAATAAAGAGAATTTAAATTTAGATAACTTCAAAGTAGCTTAAAATATGTCTACTGATGCCAGTTACAGAATTATATGTTTCTTTTTAGATGTATAGATTGGGAGGAGAATGTAGATGTTTAAATTTTCAGCGAATAATGTTTACAGAAATATTTGTGTGTTAGATTAATAGTTTTATGGACTTAGAACAAGTTCTACAGTTGATCAACTATTGATGAGTTACTCGACTTTCAGTAAAATAAGTAAGCTTTCACCAAGCTTATCTGAACTCCTGCAAAATATAATGTTGACAGAGTTTTAGATTCCTCAAGAAAAGACACTGTATGATTATACTGATGAAGTGGTTTCCACTCTATCTTCCTTTAGATAAGGACTGTAGGTCTGGATGCGTGAGGTTTGCGGATGTCTGAGTGGAATCGTTTCCCAGATGCTTCATCCTAGCAGCTGCTGACAATTTTGGCTTCTTTGCTCATCAAACCCACAACTCACTGACCCATCAGATGCCTTATTGCTCATAAGAACTGCTCTAATAAGATGTTGTGTCTGGGCAGAGAAAGTTAAATTAACCGATCTAATTCAGTCAGTCAAGTTTATTTGTATAGCACATTTTAGCAACAAGGCATTTCAAAGTGCTTTGCATAAAAAAAACAAAAATACAAAGTCAGAGAAGTCTACATTTTGTAGACTACATTTTACATGACATTTTGTCAAGTGCCATGTCACACATCAAATTGTTGATTAATGTTTAATTCATAATGTTTCAAAAGCAACTCTAAACAGGTGGATTTTAGTTTAGATTTAAAGGAACTCAGTGTTTCAGCTGTTTTGTAGTTTTCTGGAAGTTTGTTCCAGATTTGTGGTGCATAGAAGCTGAATGCTGCTTCTCCATGTTTGGTTCTGGTTCTGGGGATGCAGAGCAGAACCAGAACCATGTTGACACAATTGAGTATAGGAGGGGATTAACAGGCTTTTGCAGCACTTGATATAATGCATACAAAGTCATGCAATCATTTGAATCAGGGGTTCTGGAACAGTAGCAGATATAAAATACTTAAATTGTTAGAGCTCTGGTAAATTAAGAGATGTTCAACTCGTCCCTTTGACTATACCCAGTGTCCTGCAGATGTTATACAGTATGTGGCTCTACCTCACCACGCCTGGGTCTAATAATCAGGCAATTAGCAGCACTTTGGAGAACTTGACTGCACTGAGGATGTAATTCAGTAATGTGACTGAAGTGTGTTTACCCAGGGACACATCTAAAATTTGCAGGACTCGCGGCTTGGACTTGAAGATTCCTGCTCTGAAGGATAAGATTTCCGTCAATACTTAGCTTTAACATTTTAATGTGAACTTAAGGCAGAAAAAAAAGTTCTTGGTATTTGAGTTTTGTTATTGCTACACAAAGAAATCAGAGCTCTCTCTATATGAATTGAAATACTAAAAAAAAAAACTAACACTGCATTTTATTCTGCCAAACTGAGATGCCAAGCAAAAAAGGAAACATAAGGAAAAACAAGGAAGTTTACACAGGCAGGAAGTGGCTAAACCACCGTTGAGAGCACAGGAGGGGTTGAGTAGAGCCACCAAACCCTTTAGAGAAAAGCAGAACAAGAAGCAGAAATGGAGCAGAAGAGGGACATGTTGAGCACAAGACAGGAAACCTTCACACCGTTTTGTTTTTTGGCTGAGAGACACATAATCCTGTTAGTTTTAAGTTTAACTGTGCATGCTGTGTTTTGTCCTGGATTGTTCTGGGTTTTTTTTTCAAACAATCAAAACATAAATTATATTAATAATTAAAATTTTGCACAATTTAGACGGGTTTTTTGTAAAATGTTACCTGGTACCCATAAATCTTTAAGTATCGGAGAATCCTTAAATTCTATTCACTTAAAATTTATAATGCTTTCCAAGTCATGTTTCACATCAAATTTCAATTTTGTTACAGCTTGAAAATACATACTTTAATAAAATAGAAAATAATTGTTGCCCCTGCTACCAAAAGAGAAAACAACTCAATGGAAGACTTTTTATTCATTTACTTGCCCCAAAAAGAAAGTTTGAAGGGAAGCCATTACTAAAAATTATTAAAGGTTAAATGTTAGGACTCGAAAATATTTTACACTAAAAAATACATTGTGATATTTAATGATACTTAATGGAAGGTATAATGTTTTATATTTCACTATAAAAACAACAGAAATAATGAACCTATCAAAGGTTCATTATTTTAATTTTTTTTGATAAGGTTTTCCCCTATAGATAATACACTATTAATCATAAACTCTTCTTACCAGCTGGACAATAGTTGGTCATTTCCATTGTGTCCCTGGAGGCTGTTGATTTGTGACGATACACGGTTGTTGATTTCTTGGCAGCAAATGTTTGTATCAGTTCTGTTTTATGGTATAGGTTCTTGGCTCCTCCCTTTGAATCTGTCTGCCAATGCAGTCACTGTCAGAACTATGCAGGTTGCTTTCAAATAGAAAACCATGAGAACATAATAAACTAAATGTTTTGAGAAACACAGGACACATATAATAATACATAATACATGTAGTGTAGTTCACTACATGTATCTATTGGTTTTGGCTGTTAGGTTGTTTGGGAAGCAACTCTTCTAGACCAATTTCCACTAAATCAGTTCAGCTGTAGACATTTGTAAAAAATCAAACCAGATGTTCAAATGCTGTTTGCTTTGTACAGAGTCTGGACACTGGGCCATTGGAGAAATAATTGCTTGCTAGAGGTGTGGACTCTGTTGAAGGTCATAGTTAGCAAGTTTACTCAATTGCTAACATTTGGCTATAATGTATATAATGTGCGAGTTCTATGCTATGAAGCTTTCCAGAAATTCCCTGCACTGTAAACAGCCATCCTCCACTGCAAAGAGAGAAGTGCAGAAACAAACGAGATGGTTGTTGCTGTTAATTCAATATTTGGAAGTGTGGCCAACACAGACTGAACGATTCCCGTGGATGGAATAGAATTCACTTCCTTCATTCCTATTGCAGCAGAGGAAGTGAATAACAACTGAAGTTATTATGTTTGGACCTAAAGAGGACTGATCTGGTCAGCACACAGCTTCAGTTGTTACAGCTTGAAAGTAGTGATCAGGCCTGAAATCTGGGAGAAGTGATGAACTCTGACCTGAACCTTCAGAGCCACATAAAGGCAGTCAGCCTTCTATCACCTGAAGAACATTTCCAGGATTAGAGCACTAATGTCTCAGCAAGATCTAGAGAAACTCATCCTTGGATTTATCTTTAGTCGCATCGATTACTGCAACAGTGTCTTCACAGGTCTGTCTAAAAAAATCAGACAATGATCCAGAACGCTGCTGCTGCTGCTCTGACTAAAACCAGGATGTTTTTATGTTTTCATGATGTAAAAGCAATTTTAACTGTCTTGTTGCTGAAATGTACAACACAAATGACCTTGAATGATTTCTAAATCTACAGACAGACTGTTAGAGACAAGTCATCTAAAACACAAAACACATCATCAGTCAGTGCTCCATCTTGGAGAAATTTGAAGATAAATATCATGTGTTTGACAACACAGTTGAGGATCCTGCTCAAGTCAGTGGATTGCTGCAGAAGATCAACAGAATGGTTCAGAGAAGTGGCGGAAGTTGCTGCACCAGTGAAATGTTTGAAGAGGCACAGAGAGCAAAACAAGAAGAAATTAAATGACAGCTCAGAGAAAATCCAGACATTAAATTTATCCATGTTGTTATAAGTGGAGCTGCTGGCGGAGCTGTTACTGGAGCTGGAGCTGTGGGGGGGCCAGTAGGAGCTGCAGTAGGAGCTGCAGTAGGAGCTGCAGTAGGAGCTGCTGTTGGGACTTCAGTGGGAGCAGTTATTGGAGCTTCAGTAGCAGTGAGAGAGAAGAAATGTCTTCTACAGTGATAAAACATCCACAGCACTCATCCTCTGCTGGTTTGGCTGCAGTTTATTCAACCCTGACGTTCATGAATAACAAAAAATATTTACCAGCATAAACAGATATTTGATCATCTCGTTAAATACTTACTGAAATATCTGAGTAGCTGAGGAAGGAGGAACCATTATGTCTTTATTTTGAGATTTAGCGCTTGACAGCGCAAAGTCCCTCCTGGTTCTGATTGGGTAGTTCTGACTTAGTGGTGCATTTTTGCAGTTATAACTGGAAGCTCTGGGAGAAATTATGTTATGATAATTTAACAAATATGTAAAAAAATATTTTATAAACGTTACATGCTTCACCTTTAAATATAGAACTTAAAAATAATCTGTTGTATAATAGTAAAAGGATGGTTTCCATTTCCCAAACAGACGATCGATTTAAAAAGTTCTGAATTCAAAACATTGAGTATTATTATTATTTGTAATGAGATCTTAGGACAGCATAAAATCTTCTCCAGTTTTATGTAGTGTGGAGCGGCGCTCCCCTCCCCCACCTGTTGAGCTGTCAAAAGAAAATGTTGAAAATATATCGATGAGTTGTGAAAGGAGAATGGAGAAAAATGAATATTTAAAACTAAAGTAAATAAAGAGGAAGTTTATGTAATAAATAAAATAATCATTATTTATCTTCATGACAAAGTTTTAAACATGATTTTAATAGGTGGGAGTTGATGCAGTTACACGTTCTTATACAGCAGGTGGCGGTATTGACCTACAAGCTCCTGGCGATCCGCCAGTACAGAAAAGAAGAGGCAGAATTTTTTTTTTTTCACACAAGTTTCACTTTCGCTTTTGGCATCAAGCCGCCTCCGTTTTCACCGAGTTGTTTTTATTTTCTCTGATTAAACCTCAGCTCGTCTTTTCGTCAGAAAAATAGTTCATTTGTTTATCAACAGTGCTGCAGACCGTGAAGGCACAAATGATAAGGTATGTTACATTATTTTTATCTTTATTATTTTAGTATGAACGTTATTAGACTGAAAGCAATGTGCTAATCCCAGTGGTAAATGTTTAGAGATTGCTGCATTAATGAACAGTCTTATAAGTGTTTCCATATTTTAATGCTTTGACTATGTTTTCCTGCTTTGTTTGACACCAGTTTCATAAGCAGTTATGAACCAATCAGGGCTCAGTTTCATAAGCAGTTATGAACCAATCAGGGCTCAGTTTCATAAGCAGTTATGAAACAATCAGGGCTCAGTTTCATAAGGAGTCATAGGTGGCAGTTACTCTATCTATGTGGGAACACAATGCGAGTCAAATTAGCTCAAACCAAAAGCCAATGACAGCCTACAGGTTCAGACGTCACTAAAACTACAGTTACCAGACTAAAAGTTATAAGAACCAATCAGGAAAAACAGGAGACACAAAAAGTTTTGATTGGCTGTTTAGTAAAGAAGAATAAAGCCCAGGATGAAATCAAATTTAATTAAAGTTATTATTAGAACTCACTGTATGGTCATCAGAAATGGATCTCAGATTAATCAAATATTAAAAAACCAGTGAAGTGACACTGATGAGAGCGCATACATGGAGAACCGGTTCTGTCTGTTGAAGCTCGTTTTTCCATTGCAGACCTGATCATAAGGAACCAGGCGCATTACTACGTGTGTTGAAAGAAATTGTAAGCTGCTGTTTTCTGGATATACAGCTTCAATGGCTTTATCACCAACATCCGCTGTTTGTGGTAAGTAATAAAGCTTTTTTTTTTTTTTTGCTTTGCTTTTTTTAAACATGAAACTGAACAAGAGTACAAGAACATGGCAGTTTGAATTGTTTTGTTGCTTAAATATAATAAATGCTGTTTTGAGCCTAGCATTTACTTATTCATTTTATTTTTATCATTCATATGTGCTAAGTCTAAGATCACAGATGATTGAAAACTCTTAAGAAAAAATAAATGCTATTTTTTTCTTCAAATAAAAAAAAGTTAAGTTAATTTTATTTCAGCTTTAAGAAAATTAAATTTGCTTTTCATGATAAAAAGATAAACATAAAATCATGTGACAGTGGGAAAATAAAGAGAAGTACTGAAAAGATGTAATCCAATAGTTAGAGTTCTGGTTATTATTAATTCAAGGCAACCAACTGGGTGTTTAGTCTTTATTTATGGTTTATTCACACCAGGAAAGTCCTCTGGTCTGGACCGAAAACTGACTTTATGATTTGGTTTGGTGCATGGCGCTTTACCGGGACCAATAATCTATTCAAATCAACAAAATAATAATCTCAACATATGAAAATAAAGATTTTGGAATGACTTAACCAAAGACCCGTCCTGATCCCAGTAGGGACGTATGATAATGGATGGACTTAACCAAAGTACAGAGTTAGATCTGACAGAAAAAGGTTGGATGTAAACAAGATAACAATCTGCTTGGTTTTATGTATTTGTTGTATGTTAAATATTAACTTGTGTATTAGCTGAAGTTCTTAGTATTTATTTGCTGTGTTTATGTTGGTTTGCTGAACTGCACCAAAGAGTTCTTTAGAAAATGTTGGCTCAAAACTGAAATAGATTTTCTCACATGAGGACGATTTGCAATGTATAAAAGAAAAAGTATTTTGCTACAAATCCTTTTCCTGAACTTTTTGTAACTGACATCTATCTGAATAAAAATGCTGAGGTTGTTGTTTTCTAATTCTCCAACAGGTGAAAAGGAGCCACGCCTCAGGATTGTTCTTCTTGGAAAAACTCAAGTTGGAAAAACTGCAGCAGCAAAAACCATATTAGGGAGCAAAGCTTTTGATTCTCATCCTTGGGTTTCCTCAATGACATTGTTCTGTAAGAAGAAAACCGATGTTAATGCTGGTCTAAATGTGACTGTTATTGATACTCCAGGTCTGTTTTGGACTATACAAATTAATAACGATATTATGAGGGATCTCGGTAAAGGCTTGAACATGGCGGCTCCTGGTCCTCATGTCTTCCTGATTGTTCTCCAACCGACCAGATTCACACCAGAAGATGAAAAAACAGTGGAAATAATTAAGAAAAGCCTTGGAAAAGAAGCAGCCAGATACACCATGGTGCTGTTTACCCATGGAGACAAACTGAGAGAGGCAAACATTAACATAGAAGACATGTTAGAAAAACACCAACCTCTAAGAAACATCATCAATCAGTGCTCCAGCTTGGAGAAGTTTGAAGATAAATATCATGTTTTTGACAACAAAGTTGAGGATCCTCATCAAGTCAGCGAACTGCTGGAGAAAATCCAAAGAATGTTTCAGCAAAATGGAGGAAGTTACTACACCAATGAAATGTTCAGAGAGTCTCAGAGAGCGAAGCAAGAAGAAATTAAACGACCGATAAGAGGAAATCTGGCTTTTTTCCTGAATTTGCAGAAAGAGCTGCTCCTCAAGGTAAGACTGGTGATATGGCCCAAAATCAATATTATAATATTCTGATCAATTCAACTAGATAACGATAAGTTAACCCTAACCAGTCCCACCCACAGCGCACCAGGAAATAAAGAATGTGAAGATGAAACACAACACAAACTCTTCAAAGCCACTTACATTGGTGGTATAATTTACGCAATTATTTTTATAATCACTTTAATTAAAAATAAAGTGGCATTCTGCAAAATTTATAATGTATGTTTTTGTCAAGTTATGTAATTATGTGATCTACCTAATCTTTTTCACCAAATCAATAAATCTGACAAACACATCATTCTGTATTTTACGTCATCAAAACCATTTTTAGTTTCTACTTCTATCTGGAAAAAGAAATTAATTTCAGTTTGTTGTTGTTTTCTAATTCTCCAACAGCTAAAAACAATCCAGACTGCAGGATTGTTCTTCTTGGAAGAACTGGAGTCGGAAAAAGTGCAGCAGCAAAAACCATTTTAGGGGGAAGATTGTTTCAGTCTAGATTCTCTCTTTCCTCTATGACGTTCGTCTGTCAGAGGGAAAGCAATTATTTCCATGGCTTAAATCTGGATGTTGTTGATACTCCAGATCTGTTTGGGTCAAACCTGGAGTATCTGGTCTGCCCCAGACAGATGGCTAGATCCATCAGCATGGCGGCTCCTGGTCCTCATGTCTTCCTGATTGTTCTCCAACCGACCAGATTCACACCAGAAGATGAAAAAACAGTGGAAATAATTAAGAAAAGCCTTGGAAAAGAAGCAGCCAGATACACCATGGTGCTGTTTACCCATGGAGACGAGCTCAGAGAGGCAAACATTAACATAGAAGACATGTTAGAAAAACACCTACCTCTAAAACACATCATCAGTCAGTACTCCAGCTTGGAGAAGTTTGAAGATAAATATCATGTTTTTGACAACAAAGTTGAGGATCCTCATCAAGTCAGCGAACTGCTGGAGAAAATCCAAAGAATGTTTCAGCAAAATGGAGGAAGTTACTACACCAATGAAATGTTCAGAGAGTCTCAGAGAGCGAAGCAAGAAGAAATTAAACGACCGATAAGAGGAAATCTGGGCTTTTTTCTTGAATTTGCAGAAAGAGCTGCTCCTCAAGGTAAGACTGGTGATATGGCCCAAAATCAATATTATAATATTCTGATCAATTCAACTAGATTACGATAAGTTAACCCTTACCAGCCCCACCCACAGCGCACCAGGAAATAAAGAATGTGATGGCCCAACACAAACTCTTCAAAGCCACTTACATTGGTGGTATAATTTACGCAATTATTTTTATAATCACTTTTATTAAAAATAAAGTGGCAATCTGCAAAATTTATAATGTTTTTGTCAAGTTATGTAATTATGTGATCTACGTAATCTTTTTCACCAAATCAATAAATCTGACAAACACATCATTCTGTATTTTACGTCATCAAACCCAATTTTAGATTGTACTTCTATCTGGAAAAAGAAATTAATTTCAGTTTGTTGTTGTTTTCTAATTCTCCAACAGCTAAAAACAATCCAGACTGCAGGATTGTTCTTCTTGGAAGAACTGGAGTCGGAAAAAGTGCAACAGGAAACACCATTTTGGGAGGAAGATTGTTTCAGTCAAGATTCTCTGTGTCCTCTGTGACGTTGGTCTGTCAGAGGGAAAGCAATTATTTCCATGGCTTAAATCTGGATGTTGTTGATACTCCAGATCTGTTTGGGTCAAACCTGGAGTATCTGGTCTGCCCCAGACAGATGGCTAGATCCATCAGCATGGCGGCTCCTGGTCCTCATGTCTTCCTGATTGTTCTACAACCGACCAGATTCACACCAGAAGAAAGAAAAACTGTAGAAATAATCCAGAGATTGTTTGGAAAAGAAGCAGCCAGATACACCATGGTCCTGTTTACGTATGGAGATGTGCTGAAAGTGAAAAACATAACAATGGAAAGCATAATAGAACAACACCAAGCTCTAAAACACTTCATCAGTCAGTGCTCCGTCTTGGAGAAATTGGAAGATAAATATCACGTTTTTGACAACAAAGCTGCAGAAAGAACTCAAGTCCGTGGACTACTAAACAAGATCATGAAAATGGTTAAGCAAAATGGAGGAAGTTACTACAGCAATGAGATGTTCAGAGAGGCACAGAGAGCCAAGCAACAAGAAATGGACCGATGGTGCAGAGAAAATCCAACAACATTTTTTAAAGAGGGAAGAAAACAGGCAGAGAGAGAGAACTCATTTATCCGTGCTGCTATGGATGCTGCTGCAGATGGAGCTGCTGCAGATGGAGCTGCTGCAGGTGGAGCTGCTGCAGATGGAGCTGCTGCAGGTGGAGCTGCTGCAGATGGAGCTGCTGCAGATGGAGCTGCTGCAGATGGAGCTTCCGCCTCCATCATCTCCAACATGATGGAGACGGTAGGAGTGCTGCTGCTAGAGTGAGCGGTGAAATGGTAGAGATTCACCGATCCGATATTAATACCTGTATCAGTTATTGGTGACAGTGGGAATTGATGGTGATGCACCAAATGACATAATTATTTTTGTTTTACATTATGTTTATTAGATATTTTGAATATTTATATGGGAGAAGGGACAACAACAACAGGACAAAACTTATGCTGGACATACATAGAAAACAAACATAAATTACTGTAATTACTGGAACAAAATAACTCATGTAAATATAATATGGGTCAATTTGCACCAGAAATGTGAATATCAGATCTGTTACAAAGCAAAGGCTTCAACATGTGTTTAAAGTGAAAGATGCATTTTAAAGATATTCATCATCCCGGTTCACATTTATGGGCTTTTAATTTTGAGATGATCCAGTACTTGCTCCCATTTTTAAATGCATTTTCCATTCAGATAATTTCTTAGTCTTTCTAATACAATAACTTCACAAATTACGTTTTCCCACAACTGGACTGGAGGGGCGTCGAAACCCAACACCTCTAATCACTATGTACTTTCTAGTCAACATCAATAGGAATTGTATAATCTCTTTGCCAGTATCCAGGTGAAAAGTTTTTTATTTTTATTTATGTTAAAGCAATGTAAAGCACATGAAATATAAATATATATGGTCTATATTTGTGCATTTGTACCAGCCATAATCATAGTTTGAAATAAATTTAGGTATTATGAACCATTGAATTTTACTTTATTTCTAAAAACCAACAGCGTCGGTGCGTTTCCCTGCATAGCAGTGACTCCTGCCGTCTGGCTGAGCTGTTTGAAAGGCTGCAGAGGGAAAACCTTCTGCTGATTATTATACTGTTTTTTTTTTTTTACTTTATGTATTTATTCCCAGTTTGGTTTTGGACAGTAAGTTGTGAGTTTGAAGCAAACGGCTTATTAGCATCTCCAACACATCAGTCTGGGATTGTACTGCTGCGTCTTTATTTATTTTCAGAGGTACCCAAAAATTTTACTCAAATAAGAGTAGCACTACTTCAACATATTTTCATACAAGTGAAAGTAAAAAGTATCCATCCAAGAAATTACTCAAGAGTAGAGAGTACAGTGTAATAAAAACATTCCTAAAAGTTTTTTTTTTCCAAAAACATTACTCAAGTAAATGCAATAGTTTTTACCAAACTCTGTTTATTTTACATTATATTTAGTGTTCCTAATTGCACTTTCTGAACTGCTGCAGTTTATTTTTGCATGTTTGACCAAAATCTACGTATTGATTTTGTCTTTTAGTTTATTTACAATAAACTGTTTTCTACAAATTGTCAGCTGTCCTCCTAATTGCACCATCACAAATTAAAGTTATGTTGTTTTTACATGTTTGACCAAACTTGTGAAGCTTAAGGTTTCCTTAAGTGAGCTAAACTGGTGCAGAATTATCAAGCAAATTAGTAATTCAGGACATTTATGTTTCTGTTTAAAAAGTTTTTAATCAATTCAGTTCTGTTTTTCTGTATCGGATCAGTATTGACTGATGCCAAACCTCAGATATCTGTATCGGTATCAAAAGTTGAGACAAGTGGATGTGTGCATCCATAGAAATGGTTTTATTTGCTGTTGGAGCTGCTGCAGCAGGAAAAGAGAACGATGATGTGTCTAATGTTTTGGCTGCATCTTGTTAAACCCTGATTTTAATGAATAACATGTTGGGCAACATGGTGAATCCCACATTAACAGTTTGCATGTTAGTGCATAGAAGTTGGAAAATCTGAAGATGGAAGGATTTGGTTTTTCTTTGTTAAGTTAGGTTTTTTTGTATTCAGTTAATTGAGTCTAGTGTTGTCCTGTCTACCCCTTGATTGTTCACAGGTGTGTCTCGTTCCCTGATTACTCTCTGTGTATTTATACCCACCTGTGTTTCTTGCTTTCTGTCAGGTCCTTGTCAAAACTGGACCTGACAGTTTTGACTGACAGGTCTTACATCTAGTCATGTCAAGTCAGATGATCCTGTTTATTTTGTCCATCATGTTTTCCAGTTGCTACCAGTTGAGGAGTCTTAGCCTTCTGCTCTCTCTCTCTGCTGTCTGGATTATTTCACTTTATATTTCTGGAATTTATCATTAAATTCTTAATTTCTTCACTGGGTCCTCAGTGTCTGCTTCACCGCCGCATATCATGACAGAAAATGATTATATTGTGGTTAGACTTTAAACTTGGTCAAGTTAAAACTAAAAGTTAAATGTCATTTAGATACGAGTGTAACTGATCTAATCTCTGCTACACTTTTACAAAAAATTTAGGGCTTTAAATAAAATTTTTTAATAAGTAGCACCTTCTAATAAAATTCCTCATAAACATTCATTTATTGTAGTATATCTCAATACTAGTTATGCATTATCTAAATTATAACTTAAGTTGCTCTATTTTTAAACCTTTTTTGGTTTTTCCATGTCTTGAATGACTGAGAACCTATAATAGGTAGAAATGATTAATATCTGGAAATTATCATAACTTAAACAAGGATTTTGTGATATGTGAAACAACATCCTTGGGACTCGCCCGAGTCACTAAAACCAACCTGGGTCAGTAACAAGCGCACGTTGCAATATAGAGAAAAAGTGACCGGTAACAGGTGTGCTATGAAACTAGCTGCAGTTTGCTCAGTCTGGCTCATTCACAGGGGGAAGAAGGGCAGGGCATCTGGATGGAGGTGGTCAGAAACCAGGCGAGTCTTTCTCAACACCAGCTTAAACAGTTTCCTTCAGTTCTGGACAGGGTAAATCCCAGCAGATTTAGGAAACTCATTTCTCCCATTAGATGGAGAACTGGTAGCACATCTCCATTCTCAAAGAGAAAGTAGAGAGTGGAGGGCAGGAAGTGAGGTTTCTGCCTCACCACTGCATAATGTGACAGAAGATTGACCTTTAAACTGAACTCTTAAAGTTTAAAGGGTCAAGTTTAAACTTGACTCTTAAGGTCAAGTGAAGTGAGAACATTTTAGAGTTGTTGACTCACTTATTGAGGATAGAAGATTATTTTTAACCATGCATAAACTTTGTCTTTTATATAAAAGAAGAGGATGTTAAACTAGACTTCAACTGAAGCTTGTTTTCTCTTTGTGCATATTTGTGATGGAACAGGATGTTGTGTGGGAAGAAGTGAGAAGTGCGTATGTGATGAAAAAGAATGTAAAAATTACATATGTACTGTGAGAACTCGCTCTCATTCTGAGTCTTCAGGATGCTGTTTTAGCTTCTTGAATAAAAATAAAATGACAAAATGCATCTTCAGTCAAAACTGATTCTGTCATTAATTGAAATTGTGTCTCATCTTTGAATAGGACAATACCCATAACAACTAGTAGTGTACAGAAGCTTCTAGCCATCAATAACAGTAGAAACAAATACTGTTAATTTAGCAACATATTTTCCTGATTATTTTAAACATTCTACTTTTTTTATTGATTGGTTTATCTGGTGATTAGTGATAATCATTACTGGATGGAATATGTTATATTGTATATATTTTCATAACCAAGAAAAGAAAGAAGATGATTTACATTTAATTTGCTGATTCATTTTACTGGAGATCTAAAAGAGGAACCTGGGATTAGTTTCATTTTGCTCTTAAAACTCCAATAAAAATTTGTTTAAGCTTTTTACCTCTATTTGGTATTTCCCCAGATAGATTAATATTTTTACAAAGATATGTCTATAAAGTTGAGTTTTCCTCAACAGCTTCAATGCTCCATAGGCAGGAATGGGGAATATATTGAACTTCATCAACATTCTGTTGTGTTTATTGCAATGATTAATATTTTAAAACAAATGTAAACTCTTTTTTTTTTTTTTTTTGCAATAATCTTTTGGGGCTATGCCTGAACATCACTGCAACTTATCAGAGCCCCACAAAAACACAAACTTATTAGAAAGTTCCCCATAATTAAATAGGCTACTTCATTAGTCCAGTTACATTTGGTAGGGCAATTGTACAGCTAACAGCACAAAAGTGCATTTAAATTATTGAATTGAAGGAGCCAAGAACCTCCATTGAATCTCCACTACGAGACAGCATAGACGTTACAGAAAACATGTCCTGGTTGGTTAGCAGCTAAATGAGCCTGATGCATATTGTTTATGCCTCATTAACTCAGAAGATGGAAGTACACATCGTAAAAAAAAATGAGTGTCATGTCAGTTTTATGCACACCCCATCAAATAAAGTGTTACCAAAATGGTAATTTACTGAAAGCACGATGTAATTAATAAGTGTTGTAATGCATTGTTAGAATTGTAAATAATATGCCATATAAATGCTCGTCTTTATGTTTAAGGAATGTGAGATTCGTTGTTTGCTTGAAGAATGTGCGCCTTTTTAGTGATGTCTGCAGGAAGTGATGAGCACAGGAGGATGTAACTAAAACATGCTCTTGCAACCCCCCTTGCAAGTAAATGTAAAACACTCACTTGTCTCTCTCTTCTTTGTGTTTGTGTGAAGGTGTCTTAAGCTGAATTGAACCTGACATGGATCCTTCTGTGTTCTGGTACCTGATGTGTTTGCAGTGCTGCAGTGTGTATGAAGCATGTAATGTACAAAGTGGAAAAGCAGAATAATTAAAGACATTTAGTAAAAAGTTACTTTGTTAGCAATTATAATAAACCCAAAGTGTAATTGTAGCATACTGTAATCACACTACTAAAATATAAAATATGTAATGCCAATATACTTAAAATACATTCTAAGTATATTTTAGATGTAATTCAATCACAAAAATATCACACTCAGAATATACTACTCAAATATTAGAATACTTGATTAGTATACTACTCAAGTATATTAATCACTTAGTATACTTGTGATACTAATATATTCATGTAATATATTGCTTTATATTACATGAAAAGCAATATACTTAAAGTCCTGTACGGTTCTGAGTGACTCCATTCAGACTAGACTAGAAAGATTCAAGGGGAGGAGCCAAGAACTGACTATAAAACACAAGGGACATAACAAGGAGAATTATTTGCAAGCAAGAAACCAACACCACACATCATCACAAATCAACTGCCTGCAAGAAGACAGTGAAAATGGCTGCTGGTAAGAAGAGTTTAAAATGTTTTGTATTAATATCTCAACAAATTTCTGACTGTGAACATAATTTCCATCTTTTTTCCTGTTTTGAATGACTTCTTAACTCTGGCAAAATGAAATGAATTTAGCGATTATTATACCAGAGCTCTAGATTATTAAATAGAGAATTACAAGTAATCTATATTTTTGTTGTGGCTCACATTTTACTAACAGAAAAACTATTGAACTTAAGCCAGAGCTGCCAAAAATAAAGACTAATAAACAAAAATGTATATAAATAAAAGGTTTATTTTTTCCAAAAATGCACTTTTTTCTTCTCATCACTCCAACCAACAAACTATACTGAACAAAAACATAAACGCTCCATGTCAAATGTTGTTCCAGGTCTATTTAACAACTGTAAATGAGCATTTGCTGACATTTTATTGTACAAAAGTAATGTTTCTCTTGATTTATGTATAACTTTTAACCCAACTTTCTGTCAGTGAGCTTTACTCAGTGAGTTATTCCTTTACTCAGTGCATGTTTGGGTACAGTGGGTGATCAGACAAAATGAGTACCAACTGGACAATCCTTGGACAGGGACAACAAAAGGCCACCCCAAAATGTCAAACTTTGTCACAAGTCATAATGCCTGAGATGTCACAAGTTATGCGGGAGCGTGTCATTGTCATGTTGGATGTCCACCAGAGCCTCGATCAGCTCTTAGACGGACTATAGGTCATCTAAGAGTTCGCTTCCAACAGACTGGCGCTACTGCAAATCGACCTCATCCTCATCAGCCACGAGTGACCACACAAGATGGCCACATCCTGCTCGTCCATCTGCAGGGTCAACTAAGATCAGCGACACACACACGTTTTTTCCAATCTTCTATCGACCAATTAATGAGGCTGTGTATTGCCTGAGGAACAACTGATATGGTCTTCTGCTGCTGTAGCCCATCTGTCTCAAGGTTCGGCGTGTTGTCTGGTCAGCGCTGCTCTTCTGCATACCTCGGTTGTAACGAGTGGTTATTTGAGTTACATCAGCTCAAACCAGTCTGGCCATTCTCCTCTGACCTCTGACCTCTGACCTCTGGCATCAACAAGGCATTTGTGCCCACAGAACTGTCACTGGATATTTTCTTGTTTTCGGACCATTCTCTGTAAATCCTAGAGATGATCCAACAACCATGCCACGTTCAAAGTCACTTAATCACCTTTCCTGCTCTTTCTGATGCTCAGTTTGAACTGCAGCAGATCCTGTTTACCTACTTGCCTAAATGCATCGAGTTGCTGCCATGTGATTGGCTGATCCAACGGTAGTGTTAATGAGTATTTGGACACATGTACCTAATAAAGTGGCCGGTGAGTGTAGACTCTGGAGAATAGAGAGTTCCTGTATGTTATAACTCTGTCGAGCCAAAGGGCAATAAACAGCAACCAGAATGAAATAAATTAACGATATTTATTGTTACACAAATAAGAGGGTTCCCCGTTAACTTTGTCCATTCGTTGTCAATCCAATAATTTAAACACCACTTCAGGTGGTCAAACCTGCATATGTTGAACTAAAGTGTGTCCCCTAATTATCATTACAGGTATCCTAATCCTTGTAGTCAGTCAATTCATAGGGGGAAGTTTAGTGTTTAGAGTGTGAAGCTCACTGAAGATCCAACCTCCCTGACTGCAGGAGGAAACTGATGTCAAATTGAAGAGAAGGATAACAGGAATGGTCACTAAAGAGCCTAAACTACCTCCAGATAGAGTCAACATAACCTCCAAGGTCAAAGTTCGTCAGAGACAGATTACACTGAAAAAGCCAGACTGAAATCGTCCTCTATGCTTATGATGAACCACAAAACTTATGGGAGATTGTCCTTTGGTTGGATGAGACAAAACTGGAGGTTTTTGGTTCATCAGCATTAAGTTAACAGGAATTACCAATGAAATAAAATGATTACTTTTGGAGGAAGCTCAGTTATGCTCTTATATTTTGGCTTGCTGAACCGAACCAAAGAATAAAACAACATTGATTTCTTTAGAAAATAATAACTCAAAATTTAAGTAGATTTTCTAACTTGAGCCTGTTTGGCTCCCTGGGTGAACCATCTTGCTGACCCCACCCTCTTCCACAGAAAGGGAGGTATTGTTTTGTAACTGGTACTGTTTTGGTTTACTTCTATCTGAATAAAACTGCTTTCAGTTTATTATTGTTTTCTAATTATCCAGCAGCTGTGGATCTCAGGATTGTTCTTGTTGGGAAAACTGGAATCGGCAAAAGTGCAGCAGGAAACATCATTTTAGGGAAGAATGCTTTCAAGTCTACGCTCTCTCTTTCCTCTGTGACATCAGTCTGTGAGAAGGAAACCAATGTTTTTAATGGTCAAAATCTGGCTGTTATTGACACTCCGGGTCTGTTTGATACGGATAAAACTAATGAAGATGTTGCGAAGGAGATCGCTAAATGCATCTGCATGGCGGCTCCTGGTCCTCACGTGTTCCTGATTGTTCTCCAACCAACCAGATTCACTAAAGAAGAAAAGGACACAGTGGAAATTATCCAGAAAATGTTTGGAGAAAAAGCAGCCAGTTACACAATGATCCTGTTCACCCATGGAGATGTGTTGAAAAAGGGAAACAAGAAAATAGAAGACCTGTTGCAAACATCCCAGCCTCTAAAACACATCATCAGTCAGTGCTCCGTCCTGGAGAAATTTGAAGATAAATATCATGTTTTTGACAACAATGCTGAAGATACTGATCAGGTCAATGGATTGCTGCAGAAGATCTATAGAATGGTTCAGAGAAATAAAGGGAGTTTCTACACCAATACGATGTTTGAAGAGGCACAGAAAGCCATCCAAGAAGAAGAGAAACGACTCCGCAGAGAAAATCCAAACATCAAACCTGAGGAGGCCAGAAAGCAGGCAGAGAGAGAAAACCCATTTATCCGTGCTGTTCTGGAGGCTCTTTTTGCTGCAGTTAAAACTGTATTTGGAACTGCAGGTGGAGCTGTGGTTGTCGGTGCTCAAGCAGTGAAAGAGAAGGCCTGTGTTATACAGTGATGATGTGTGTGTGTTTTGGCTGCAGCTTATTAAAGCCTGATTTTTATAAATAATTAGATATGTGTCAGTAATAAGCAGACATTTGTCATTAATTAGTTACTGAAATGTCTAAACAGCTGCAGCAGAACTGAGCAAGGAAGAGTTGTTATCTCTTAATTATGAGGTTGTTGGTTTGATTCCTGTTTCCATTAGTCATATCTTTAGTTGTCAATCAGCCTGATCAATATCGCAAAATGTGAAAATCTAAAGATGCTTCGTTGTTTACAGGAGCTTCAGCTGACAGTAACCATAACAAATACATTTAATTTAACGATACATTATATTAAAATGATGATTTCCTCTGATGTTGGACAGGATATCTTTGAGTATTGATTGAATGTTTTTGTAGTCTGGTGATTAAAAAATGTTTCTTGCTGGTTTATGTAACAAAAAGACAAGTTAGGGACGTTGTTGATTTGTGTTATTTCCTTGTGTTGCTAAAGCGCTAATAAAGCTTTTAAATAGTGAAATAATGAAGCTTTTTGTGTAGCTTATTACTTCCATTTGGTGTTTTCTCACTAAAAGATAAATTGTTTTATTCTAATAATCAACTTTATCTTTACATGTAACAACTGATGATAATCTGTGATAAATTCATGCACACATCAAAAACACAATAATAACAGTTCATCTTCTCCAACATGAAAACATTTTACAAACTTTTGGAGAACATTTTTTTTATTCTCATGAATGAATCAATTAGTCATTATTGTTTTCATTTCTCATCATATTTCTGCACAGTTTAATCAGTCAGGATGGCTCCTCAACTCATCTGAATGTTTTATGTTTAGCCGTGTTTCGCCTGTAGATGAAGATCCAGGGCCGTGCAGAGACCTTTGGAGGTCAGGGGCTCAAAGTTAAAAAGGGGCACATTGAACAAGATCTTAAAACACCACAACAACAGAGCAACAACCCATATTAATCAAGAATCTAATATTTAATTGACTCATACTACATCATTCTCAAAATGTGGGGACAATGCCAAGTAAATATAGTATATGAATAGCAAATGTTGGCTATATTTTCCCCAACAGGCATAATGTTTCTGGTTTTGCTGCTGACAGTCCTGGAGTCCTGATTCTAGACCGGCGAGAAGGTCGCTGGTTATGAAGTCATGAAATAAGCAAATTTGCTGCTATTTTACTAAATAAGCCCTAATAATATTTAACCTCTAGAACAACTTGGCTGCAGACTGATTTATAGATCAAAAAGCTCAAAGGCGTTAACTCTACATAATGTTTTGATGTTGGCACCTCTGAGATCTAGAATTATAAGGTTGAGATATCAAAGTAAAGAAAACTCAGTAGCTGCTGGTAGGGGCCCCATTCAGGGCCCTCCAGACATTCAAGGGCCCCTAGAAATGATTGAATTGTAACACAGACCATAAATCTGAATCTGTAGCATAATTTATAGAGAATGACAATATTATTAGATTTTATTTAATGCATTCAGTTGAGAAAAAAAATAAAATAAAAAATAGTATATTAAGGATTTATTAGGAAGTTTACTTTGTAAAAGTAAAAGAATCTTATTAATAGTTTGATTGGTGTGTTACCATGGCTACAATATTGTGTAATCTTTGTGTTTGAGTTGGGTTTGTTCACAAATACATCAGAGCCAATAATGGCATATTTACTTTAAAAAAGTAACTTTAATTGGATTACTGATTACTCCTTGAAAAAGTAACTTAGTTAGATTAATGACTACTTGACTTAGAAAGTAACTTAGTTACATTAAAAGTAACTTTTAATTACTGTCTGCAGCTGCTAACACAGCACTTCGCTACCTATGAAAATTACATTGATCTCTGCCAATACTTAACTGCAACAGCTGAACAGATTTGTGATATTTATCTTTATATAATGATTATAATGCCGTTTAGTTGCACAACTTTACGGACTCGTTCATTCTTGGCTGGTTTCACTTTTATTGTGCTTTTCATATTAGTCTTGATGTTTGCAGTTTCCTGGAGCGCAACGCGAAGCTCAACGTCATTCACAGCAAATATATTAACTTGACATTAACAAAGACACAGCAGGACGGATCATCCAGGAAATGATGGACAAGAAGAGTCTGACTAAAACTGCCTTAATGACGGACAAATTCTAGGATTTATTATGTGTCTCTGCTTATTTCCAAGCCCAAATGAGTAACTTTGTGTTCAAAAACAGCCCAAAAGTGCAACCCGTGACTCATTAAATTTGCTAGAGACTTTAGAAAAAAATAACAACAAAAAAACAAGCCCAAAGCCGCTTGTAATAATCAGACTTGGCGATAGAAACTCAAAATAGTTCCTGTTTTTCCACCAACAAAATGCGCATCTCCCTCCATTGTTTACATTTCTGTCGTTGTTGACACTATCGCATAGAAATGGCAGTTACTCTCCAAGACGCGTAGAGGAAATAAAATTAAATTACAACAAAAACTAGTAACGCACAGTAACGCAAAGTGGTTTCAATAAGCAACTGTAGTTTGACTACCGCATTTGAAATAGCAACGAGTTAGAATACCCCTTACTGAAAAAAGTGGTCCGACGTTGAGGGGCATAAGCAGGCCTCCTGACACACAGATTAACACATTTTATAAAATAATGAAAAGAAAATACATAAAAAACTCAAAATTGGCACTGGGAGCATCAATGATAAAAGGGGCAAGGGCTCAAGGCCCTCTGCACCCCCCTCTGGACGTGTCTCCTACTGTTTGTGTCTGCCTAATCTTCTCAGACAAACTTTTAACAAACAGGCATTAAAGCTGCAGTATCTAATTTTTATGAAGAATTTTTTTGATACGAGACCGATAAACTGTGAAAACAATCAATCTCCACTTTCAACCTGAGCTACTGTTGCCGTCTGAAGAAATGCACCACTCTCGACCAAAAACAACCAATCAGAACCAGGAAGTTGGCGCTGTCAATCATCCTCATGTACTCGCTGTTCAATGTGCTAATGGCGGAGAAACAATTTACCGTTACAGGAAAATCGTTTATCAACTGTCGCTGGTGGCCGTGCTAACTAGCCATCAATTAGCATTCGCAACAGGATCTGCTGATGGGGAAAAAGCTGCAAGGTAGTTTAGAGGTCAGATTCCTGATGTTACTTCACAAACAGGAGAATGACTGAAAAGATATCACATTCTAAGGATGTTAAATGTTAAATCTGATGTCTGTTACCTATAATACTATCACAAGCTAAATGTTGCTCTGCAGCTCCTGAACTCTGTGTTGTTTTCAGAACCACAGGCCGACCTCAGACTGGTGCTGGTGGGTCAGGAAAGAGTCGGGAAGAGCTCAGCAGGAAACACCATCCTGGGAAGGACGGAGTTTAACTCTGAACTCAGTCTGGCTCCTCTGACTCTGAGCAGTCAGAGGGCAGAAGGAGAAGTTTTGTCTCGTAGAGTCTCTGTGGTGGACACCCCCGGACTCTCCAGCTCTGTTCTTAAACCAGAAGAAGTGAAAGCTGAGATCCGGAGAGCTGTGGAGCTGAGCTCTCCTGGTCCTCATGTTTTTCTGCTCACCATCCAGCTGGGAAGATTCACTGAACAGGAGAAGAGAGGATTGGAGAAGCTGCAGGAGATTCTGGGTCCAGAGGTTAACAAGTACATCATGATCCTGTTCACCTACGGAGAACGACTGGACCAAACAGACATCAATATTGATCAGTTTGTAAAAGGAGATCAACACTTGCAGAAAGTGGTTAGGAGCACCAGTGGGATGTATCATGTGTTCAACAACAACAACATGGAAGACAGGAAGCAGGTCCAGGATCTGCTGGATAAAATAAATTCACTCTCAGGCGGAGGATGTCGTTATTATCAGAGAGAGTCTGGGTTAGTATGTTCTGGCTGTTTCTTTATTAGCAATGATTGCAGGGAGATTTATCAGATTATTTATAACACAGGGTCTCTGTTAATATGGCCTCTTTGGAAATTAACACTCAGAGTTTACAACCTGTGCTGCAGAAGGATTAACAACATCATCAACTGGTTTAGATAAGAGATGAATCAGGTTAGAGGTCACTGGAGAAATAGTGGCTGGAAGTTGAGTTAAATTCAGAGGAAAAAGTCAGTGTGAATAAATATTACCATTATTAAATAAATTCCAAATATGCTTTGTAATTAATCTCAATTTTAAACATGATAAATAACTAGTTATTTGATTGCTTCAGTTTCATTGTCACAACTTTAACAAATATTAAAACAAACTTTTGCTGTAGATTATTGTGAATCAAGTCAGAAAAATATTCATGTTCAAGATCATCTTTTTTAAATCCAAAAACATCCATAGAAACATCATTAACTTCTATAATTTTCTGTATTTGTCAGTGTCTATTTGGCTAAAAAGTAAAACAGTGTATATAATTAATTACTGTGTTCATGTTAAAGTGTTTAAAGCCCGATCATGATGTTTTAAGAAAAGGCTTTTAACTTGTTTTAATATGCCAATAACCAACATCAGAAGGTTTGAGTGGATGATGAACCTGCGTTTTGTCAACCTGTACGGCTTAAATATATTGTTGTAAATTTTGGGATTTTTATCTAATTACATTTCTTCTGAAATATTTAAAACTAGATCTCCGGTTCAGCAGAAGGACAGTTTATTTTAACAGTTTCAGTCAGACACAAGCTTCTCTGAAAATTGGTTTTAATTAAAAATCTGTGAAGATTTTATAAATATTGACTGTAGTTTCTTCATGATTATTATTATTATAATTATTATTATTTATTTATGTATTTGTTTGTTTTGGTCATTTTAAGAGCTGACACGTGTCCCCAATGTTGCTTTTCGTAAAATGCAGTTTCAAGACGGCATCTGCAGGTGGCGCTTCATGGACATCTGTCTCCAGTAAGTGTTATTTAACTCCAGAGTGTTGAACCCAATAATTTTTCACTATTTTTGAAAACTTGTTTAAACTTAAATAATGAAAATGAACCACTTTTAGTCTCATAAAATAACAAAAAACATCAAACATGATGGGGACAAATTCATTTGGACGTAAACAATAGAGCTTCTCCTTTTTTACCTGGTGCAGGTGTAAATTCATCAGGCAATAATTAATATGCATAAGATCAGGGGGCCATATATGGGGAAGGTCATGATAATTTCCACAATTTTTATTTTTTTGTTCATAGATATATAATTAATGTTGTCAATTACAAAATTAATTATACAGTGTTTTATACATTTGTTTTTGGCAGTAAAAATTAAATGTACCCAAAAACACACATTTTACCCTGAAACCCCCTGGATCTGCATGAAATGGTTCCTCCTGCTTGGAGCTTGATGTTGTTCAGCAGCAGTCAGAGGAAAACAAGAACGACTGTGGCTGTTACTACGCCGCCAAGAAAAATAATAAGTCAGGTTTTCAAAGAAATTGAGAAATAGAGAGAAAACAAGGTTAAAGTGTCAATTTGTAACCCAGTTTTTCTCTGAGTGGTGGGTAGACTGTGAGCTTATCAACCATTTAGCATAATTAGCTTAGCTACAGACTGTTTGTCTCCTTTTCACCAGCATTTAATGAATTAAGGAAAGAAAATAAATTTATTATAAAATGGCTGGAGACATTCTGGACAATTTTAGTTATTTGTATGTTCATGAAAGGATATTTAATGTTCACTAGCTGAACTGTATAACATATTTATTTTAAGTAATTATTTTTCTTATTTTGGTTTGCTGAACCTTACCAAAGATTCCAACTATGTTCGTCGCAATAACCAATAAAGCAATAAATCAATAAATCAATAAATACTATAATAAATTAAACAATGATTTATTATTTTTCTCTCTCTTTGTACAAAATATTGACTGGTAAAAGTCTTCAATCTGGTGCTTTGGCGCACAAAAACACCAGATTGAAAACTTTTATCATAATCAAGTACCATTATGTTACTTGAAAATGTCCTCAAAATAACAATTATTGTTTATTCTAATAACTTCTGGGATAATTTATCATCCAGCAAAATTTGTCATTGCAACAGGCCTAATTACAACAATGTTAGTTTCTTTAGAAAATGTTAACTAAAAACTGAAACAGATTTTCTTACATGAGGATAATTTGCAAAGTTTAAAAGAAAAAATATAATTTGTTTCCTTTTATTATTGTTTTTAGAATTGTGTGATCATATTGTTAACCATAACAAATCAATAACAGATCTGCTTAACTGACATTGATATGAATAAAAAAGGTTTTCAGCTTATTGTTGTTTTCTAATTCAACAGCTAAAGAGGAGAACAACTTCAGGATTGTTCTTCTTGGGAAAACTCGAGTCGGAAAAAGTGCAACAGGAAACACCATTTTAGGAAAGAGAGCTTTTGAATCTAAAGCCTCGTTTTCCTCTGTAACATCAGACTGTCAGAAGGGAACCAATAATGTTGCCGGCTTAAATCTGGCTGTTATTGATACTCCAGGTCTGTTTAATATATGTAAATGTAATGAAGCCGTTATGACAGAGATCGCTAAATGCATCAGCAAGGCGGCTCCTGGTCCTCATGTCTTCCTGATTGTTCTCCAACTGAACAAATTCACTACTGAAGACAAAAAAACCATTGAAATACTGCAGACAATATTTGGAGAAAGAGCAGCCAGACACACCATGGTGCTGTTTACCCATGGAGATGTGCTGAGAGAGACAAACATTAAAATAGAAGACCTGTTAGAAACATCCCAACCTCTAAAACACATCATCAGTCAGTGCTCCATCCTGGAGAAATTTGAAGATAAATATCATGTCTTTGACAACAAAGTTGAGGATCCTGATCAAGTTAGTAAACTGGTGGACAAGATCATCAGGATGGTTCAGGGAAATAGAGGACATTTCTACACCAATGAAATGTTTGAAGAGGCACAGAGAGCAAACCAAGAAGAAATTAAACAACTGCTCAGAGAAAATTCAGGCGTGTATGATACTAGAGGTTCAGGGAAAACAGGGCAATGTGTTATACAGTAATGGTGTCTGTGTTGTTTTGGATGCAGATGATTAAACCTTAATTTTCATAAATAACAAAATATTTACCAGTAATATGCAGACTTTTGATCCATCCATCCATCCATCTATCATCTTCTTACACCCTTGTCCCTAGTGGGGTCAGGAGGTGCTGGTGCTGATCTCCAGCGAGACATTTCAGGCGAGAGGCGGGGTCATCCTGGAAAGGTCACCAGTCTGTCGCAAGGCAACACAGAGACATACAGGACAAACAACCATGCACACACACACTCACACCTAGGGACAATTTAGAAAGACCAGTTTACCTAACAGTCATGTTTTTGGACTGTGGGAGGAAGCCGGAGAACCCGGAGAGAACCCACCATGCACAAAGAGAACATGCAAACTCCAAAATCCCAGGCTGGGATTCGAACCCAGGACCTTCTTGCTGCAAGGCAAGCCCAGACTTTTCATCATGTCACTAAGTAACATATGATCAGCCAAGCGTCATCACCTCTCATTTGTGAGGTTGTTAGTTGGATTCCTGCTTCCTTCAGTCACATCTTCAACTGTCAAGTTACCTTGAATAATAATAATAATAATAATAATAATAATAATGATGATAATCCTGAAGATGCTATTGTAATTTACCAGAGCTTTGAACTCACAGTGTGAGTAGCAACAAACATGGTTAATTTAACAATATATTGTCTTAAATAACAAACACAAGCATAAAGTTCTGGACATATAAGATTTGGCTATAAAACAATATTCTAAGATTTGAACTTACTTTTCATGTTCTACAGTTTAAACTGTGGAGCAGAACAATCTGAAGTTATGAAGTCAAGTTTATCCTGACAGTTCTGAGACGGTTTGGTGTTTATGGTTTTCCCTCTCAATAAACCGTGGATGGGTTTTGTAATATATGTCCTTCTAGTTTGTTCTGATTTCAGACATTTGTCTCTGAGTAATTAGTGGTTAAACCAATTATTGATTGACCTGATTAATCAATCAAGGGGTGATTAATAACAATCACCACCTGCTCTATTATATCTTTTTTTTTTTTTGCTTTTGACTTCAAGATAAGGGAGGAAATCTACATTTAATTTTCTGATTGTTGCTTCAATTATATAACAGAATAAACCAGAACATTATTGATTTTTGTTCTTTCTTTTTGTTGCTCCAGTTGCAATAAAGCTTTGAAACAATAAAAATGAAATCATTTTTTCAGTTTATTACCTGCATTTGGTGTTTTTCTACTAAGGGACAAATAGATTAATTTTATTCTAATGACATCAACAAATTTTGATAAGTAATGTTTTTCTTGCTTAATTATTTATGTTTCAAATCTGGAAATTGACTTCTGCCTTTAAAAGAAAACTTTTAAAAAATGGAATAATAAACTGAATTGCTTTGACCTTCTCTCCTCTGGTCTGTTTAACAGCTACAGTCTCAGATCAACTCAGGCCTCCAGGACAATCAGCAGCAGAAACAGAAACTTTATACCTGTTAGAGAAAATATATTACATTTGCTTTGCATTGTCCCCACATGATGGCAATGATATAACAGGATCCAATTAAATTCTGGATTAATATAGGTTGTTGCTGTGTTGTTGTGGTGTTTTAAGATCTTGTTCAATGTGCCCTTTTTTAACTTTGAGCCCCTGCCCTCCAAAGGTCTCTGCACGGCCCTGAGTTGTTTTATCTGAAATCAGTTCAACTGTTTCTACTACACTGAGAAGGTCCACCTCAAAAGGTTGCAAACATCGCCACCTTGTGGAGTTTTAGAGCTACTGCCATCACTGGCAACAGCTGATTCCTCTCACTCTGAGATTCAGAGTTACACTGCAGCAAGTGAACTAAAACAAATATTCTTCCAGCTTCTTTTCACAGAAAAAGAAAGTTTCACAAACTGCTGCAGCTTCCAGGATCCTGCTGCTGGAATAATCGACTGGTCAAGTCACTGATCCAGCAGGACTTCAGCTTGTTATGTAGGAAAGCATTCAGTCAGAAAGGGAGACCAGGATACAGACGTATCAGATCTGATTATAGGAGCTACTTCTCAGTGAAACACTGGTAAAAAAATAAAAAAAAATGTTAAAGGGTTAAGCCATATTTTAAAGAGACAGAGGCCCAATTTCAAAGCACTAAATTACAAAGCCAAATTTCTTAAATTATGTTTGATATTTAAAGCATTTTTATAACAACTGAAGGTAACATAATTACTTGATTGTGCAGTAAAATGGTACTATGTACCTGGGAAATACTTAATACTGTCCCTTTAATAATATGTGCTGCATAAATAAACCGGATTGAATCAAACTAAACAGTAAAATGTTCCATCTGTGTTTATGGCTGCTCTCCCTGCTACATCTTAAGAGTGCACACATAAAAAAAAGTATTGTTGTGTGTGGTTAAAACCCCTGCGTGATTGTGGCCAGACATAACTATGCCAAGAACGGCCTTGTTTGTGTCTCTCAGTGTCTTATTTATGAGGCCTTCACTGAATATTTTACACTCTGTTTACTGTGACACTTGAATATTGTGAAGTGTTGACATCTGCTTTCATTTACTTCCAGTTTGAATTCCTGCACTGGGAGAGTTCAGACTGACTAGGTTTTTACATTACGCTGTACATAAGCAAACCAGCTAATCGTCATACTTTTATGATGAGCTGCTGTTTTTTTTAAAACCACCCCTTTAACAAAAATCTTTTCCAGTTACTGAACCGACTCTCTTAAACAGAAAATAAATCAGGTTTATCAAGCCAACCTTCAGAAAGCAACACCTGCTAGATTTATTTGTTATGAAATATGACCTAGGGGACACTCAGTATTTGAGGCTTTCTGAGCTTCACTGTGAACTCAACACCTGCACTTCCTTTTCTAGGCACCAGCGTGAGAAGGTTCATCCAGCCATGAATAGCATGTACCTGCAGTGAACCGTCAGATAATGCTTCTGCATGTTGGAGTGTTACTTGGTGGTGTGTTATTATTTTTAATTATTAAAAAAAATAATTAAAAAAAAATTTTTTTTTTGTAAAAAAAAAAAAAATCAAAAAAGGGCACTAGGGGCATCAAGGGTAAAAGGGACAGGGGCTCAACCACCTTCTGCCCCCCACTCTGCACGTGCCTGATCTGAGAACTTTGCCTCTGATAATAAGAACGTTCTCTGTCTGAGAATGAATCTGTTTTTTCCAGCAGCTTGTTGAATATGACAGGGAGCCAATCAGAAAGCACGGTGACGTAAGCACGGAGGGGAATCCCAAACAGTTGGCATGGCAACTGAGAGTCCGGTGGATATCGGAGGTGATATGTGGAAATGTTCATTACTATATGTAAAGGTTATTTATAGATATGTTTATTATATGTTGTTATGTTTATTCAGTTAAAAATGTTAATTAGGAAAAATCATAACTCACCTCCAAATGACAGAGCGGCTCATTTTATCAAACGCCTTTTCTTTTTGTTTCGTCTTTTATCGCTTAAAATGATCCACAAACTATCACTGCTGCTTCTGCAGCTTTATCATGTTTGGTTATTCTAAATTCACTTTGGTATGTTGATGGTTTTACTGGATTTTCTTCTGGAATCGGGATGTTCAGTGGAATCGGTTCTGGTGGTGTGTTGCTATTGGAAACACGAACCGACCGAACCTGTTGGACTTTTATCGGTTCTGTGGTCACAGAGGTTTGGAAAATCGGCCAGCAATCCTTAAATCATTGTGTGAACCAGACATAAAACTCACAAGCTCCACTCATCTCATCTCATCTCACTGCTTTAACGCGCGCTGACTCTGGTTGCTATGGTAACGTTTACATAGCCTTCAAAATAAGATGCAAATGCGCCACGAAAATGAGCATTTTACTTACTTGAAAATTTTAACTCAGGATAACGACTAATGGAGCTCTGAGCTCGTTTCTCTGCAAAGAGACGGTCCGTCTGGGAGACAATGACCGGATGTCCGTCTGGGTGTAACACCGGATGTGACACACAGGGTGTCTATGTGGCGTTGACACCGGCTGACTTCTAACACACCAGAAGTCAGCCAAAGTGAAAGCAGCACTTTGGAGAATTAGGCTAATTCTCCAAAGTGCTGCTTCGAGTGATGAGTATGAGAGTAAAGATTAGTTGTCTGATTGGGTCTGATGCCAAAGTGCTGAGCTCAACATTGCCTGCAACAGGTGGGTTTGGATTAAATGGCAAGATGGCACCTACCTGCATGGTCTGAGCACCAGACTCATCATCTCCAACAGGATTAGCTTTAAACATATCGAATGAAGCAAAAGCTCAGCAGGATTGTTGAAAGACCTTACAAACCCAAAGTTCTTTAAAGATGCAGTGTGTAGCAACCTGTGGACAGCTGAAGATATGAGCAACCCTGACAACCAAGATGCCTCAGATCATAAGGTTTGTGCCATCACAGCACCATTGTGACCAGGTCTAACCTTTAACCTATGCTGATGAGGTGCAATAAGAAAAACAAAGATCAGCTCCGGATTCTTCAAATGTTCTTCAAATCTGCATGGTTCTGACAGTGACTGTGTTGGCAGAGACATTCCAGGGGAGGAGTCTGGACCCAGACTATAAAACAGCAGGAATTGAAAAGTTAAAGTATTCACAACCAAGAAATCAACAGCCGCACATCATCCCAGATCTACTGCCTGCAAGAGGACAACAGCAATGACCAGCCATCGTTCAGTTGGTAAGAAAAATACATGATTTCTAACTTTGATGACTCACAACAGAAATTATTTTGTTAAAAAATGTTTCATTTTTATGGGTAGATGTAAATGCAACAAGATGCAGAATCATTTTTGCAGCTTTCTATCTGGAGGCTTTAAATGACATCCATGAAAAATCAAAGATTCATTACTCAAATAAGTAAGTAAATTAATGAATAAATTAGTTATACTCCTGAAACGAAATAATTGGAGAAACACATTTTAAGAGTTGAAAGGTCGGGGCGTGCTGTGGTGGCGCAGGGGGTTAGCACACCCCACGCTCGGAGGCCCCAGTCCCCGACGCGGACGTCGCGGGCTCAACCCCTGCATGCCCCCCGTCCACCCACCGTCAAAAATATGAGCCACTAGCGACGCAAAAGCTCTTCAGAGAGAGAAAAAAAGAGTTCAAAGGTCCAATTTACTGCTTGCATAATGAAAGTATGTGAGAGGCTGCAAACTTTGAAATGGCTCGAGTTGACAGCAAGATGAGAAAGGAGATGATCTACATTTAATTTTCTAATTAATGCTACAGCAGATCTAAGAAAGGAAACTGGGATTAGTGGTATTTCATTTTGCTTTTGCGGCTCCAATAAAGTTTTTTTTTAGCTTATTACCTTGATTTGGTATTTCTCCACTGAGGGACAAGTATGAATATTGCAATATTAAATGTTAACAATGGACAAGTAACTTTTTGTAAGTAAGTTTATATCAAAAACACAAAGAGTTTCTCTTGTCCAAAGGATGTTTTCCTTTGGATGGACCCAACTGGTTCAGTTACACATCAGTCAATTCTCTATATATGAGCAGGAATGTTAAAATGTTACATTTTATCACAACATAGACTTGTGTTTATTGCAATAATGAAAGAATACTTTAAAATTAATCTTTCTTGGCAATAGATTGTGGGATTATGTCTGATGTAAATGTTGCTCTGCAGCTCCTGAACTCTGTGTTGTTTTCAGAACCAGCAGCCGACCTCAGACTGGTGCTGGTGGGTCAGGAAAGAGTCGGGAAGAGCTCAGCAGGAAACACCATCCTGAGAAATAAGGAGTTTAACTCTGAAGTGGGTCTGAAGCTGCTGACTCGGAGCAGTCAGAGGGCAGAAGGAGAATTTTTGTCTCGTAGAGTCTCTGTGGTGGACACGCCCGGACTCTCCAGCTCTGTTCTTAAACCAGAAGAAGTAAAAGCTGAGATCCGGAGAGCTGTGGAGCTGAGCTCTCCTGGTCCTCATGTTTTTCTGCTCACCATCAAACTGGGAAGATTCACTGAACAGGAAGAGACGGGACTGGAGAAGCTGCAGGAGATTCTGGGTCCAGAGGTTAACAAGTACACCATGATCCTGTTCACCCACAGCGACCGACTGGAACAAACAGGCATTAATATTGATCAGTTTATACAAAAAGATGAAAACTTGCAGAAAATAGTGCAGAGCACCAGTGGGATGTATCATGTGTTCAACAACAAGAAGATGGAAAACAGGAAGCAGGTCCAGGATCTGCTGGATAAAATAGATTCACTCTCAGACAGAGGACGTCGTTATTATCAGGGTCAAAGTTCACAGATCAGTTTCTTTAGACGGGCTCAGTTATTGTGGTCAGACAGGAGAGTGAAACTTGGAGTTTTCTTTCTGTGCTGTTGGGTTTTGAGCGACATCTATAGTCGGTTGAGAAACGAAGAGATGAAGTGAAAAGTTACTGGAGGAAGAAAGTTTCATGGAAAATGTCAGTGTGAATAAAATGATCATTATTCATTACAATCCAAACATTTGTTGTATTTGAATGGGTTTAAAAATAAATCATCTGTTTGATTCGTTCTGGTTGTGCCTAAACAGTTCTGCCGAACATCAACATGCAGCTGATTTTTCACAATCTGCTTCGACTCTAAAAAGGTTTTCACAATGAGGTTTTTTTTTTTTGTCTGCAGGTACTTGATCCACTTTGTCACCCTTTATCTTATTCTAAACTCTAAAACTCATACATTTGAGTTTTAGAGTCTCTGTTGAGCTTTAGAATATTTTGTAAATATTGACTGTAGTTTAGTCACAACACAGTTTTTTGTGTTTTAATAACTGACATATGTTGTTTTTTTAAAACATGCAGTAACAAGGAGGCGTCGGCAGGTGGCGCCATTTAACCATTCAGTCACAGATTTGCCAAAGGAACTTTTACGCATATTTACAATGTAATTAAGATGCATTTATAATGTTCAAATTGACAACAGATGCCATATTTACAAGAACTGACCCAATTCCCAGATCAATTAACTTAGAGGCAAATTAAATAAATTTATATTCTTTCCTGTATTAAATAATAAAGTTTCTTCAAACAGTGAGAGACTTGAATAATATCCCATTTAAAGCCCAAATGAAGGTTGTTTAAATTATTATTGGTGTCCAATTTAATCAGATTTTGTGTTTCACAGACATTTGGCTGTTTGTTTGTCTGAATCCAAGAGTAGAAAATGAAAGTCATGCAGGAGACAGAGTTACATGTTAACATGTTACCTTCTTTCATATCACTGCACGATTCTTGCATCCATTGAACTTGTCAGTTTGTGGAAAATTTCTGCTTGAATTTCTTTGCAGGATGTCAGAAAACCTTCCCAGAGCTGCTGCTTTGATATGAACTGCATCCCACCCTCAGATCTTCTGCTTGAGGAAACTCCAAAGGTTCTCAATAGGGTCAGAGGTCAGAACCAGAACCAAACATGGAGAAGCAGCATTCAGCGTCTATGCACCACAGATCTGGAATAAACTTCCAGAAAACTGCAAAACAGCCGAAACACTGAGTTTCTTTAAATCTAGACTAAAAACCCTGAGGGTTATTATGTTTTGAAACATAATGAATGAAAAATTAATTAATATTTTGACATGAAACTATGGCACTTGACAAAATGTAATGCCTCAGTTGTTGACTGTTTTGATTTTGTATTCTTGTGTTTTTATGATGTGAAACATTTTGAAATGCCTTGGTGCTGAAATGTGCTACACGAATAAACTTGACAAGTTTCTCTCGTCTTCTTTAAAGCATAAAGCAGTTTGCTGTAGGGAGCACGGCCGTGGTGGCATGGCGAAGGTCGACGTCCCGCCATTGCAATATGTTTGGCTCTATAAATGTCTGGGCAAGGTCAGTGTTCATCTATTACACTGACTGGAGATAAAAACATAAACCAAAAGTTGTAATATAGACATTTTTTATAAGCGTATTTGTGAGCTTATGTCTTTATTATTAAATTCCAGATTTTCATATAAGTTTTCTTCAGGTTAACTTGGCTATTATTGTTACAAGTTAATTTTCTAAACTACAGATAAGTTATTGTTTGGGAAGCTCAAATGGAAAAAAAATAGACTGATCTGGCTAGATATGCAATAGTAATACTGCTGTTATATTAGATTTATCAATGTTTTGGTTTTTATCCGATTACTTGATTAATTATCAAGTTGATTACTTGATTAATTATCAAGAATAATTGATAAATTACTCGATTACTAACATATTTGTTTACAACAGCCCTATTTGATACCTTGATATGTTGGTTTCAGATGATTTTGTGATTATTTTTTTATTTTTTTTTTTTATTTTGACGTGGCTCAATGTGTTTTTGTTGCTCATCATTCATTGAATCATTTTTTGTTGTTTTAACTGTAAAACACTTTAGTCCTGCTCTGATTGTCTTAATTGGCTTTATTGTTAGATTGTATGTCACACCTCTGTTATATGGAAGAGAAATTTTATTATTCAACATTTTTACTGGGTCTAATATTAAACACTATATTGAACTCCAGTAAAATGACCTAATATTACTGGATAATATTAAGCCCAGTATAATTATTACAATTACAGGTAATATTGGACCCAGCATAATGTTGAATAACAGATAATAAAATATTAAAATGGTTTGGTCAGAGTGAAATCTGACAGAAAATATGTGAACTTATCAGAAAAGGGCTGTGGACAAAATAGACATTTAAAAATATTCTGTATGACTGAAAAAGGATATTAACTGATCTATATACAAAAACCAAGAGATAGAGCAAATTGTGTATTAACTAATCTGTAGAATTTATTCAAATTACTTTGTGTGTGTGCTTTGGTTTGATGATGCACATAAAAATATACAACATCTATTGGTTATAAAAGCATTTAAAGAAACTATTAGCTGAAACTTGAAACACATTTTAATAACTTTAATAATAATGATGGTCAAAGTTTATAAAAATATTTTTTTAATAGTTATGTGAAGTAGATTTTTCTTTAAAGAGAAAATGTTTTATTTGCATCATACAGTGTATCATAGGATGTTTTTCCGTGCAGCTGCAGAGGGCGTATAAACTAACTGAACAAGATGTGTCTGCTGAACTTCCCCAGACCGGTTGTCTGGGAACTTGCTGTTTTTCCCGTAGCCTCCCCTGCACGAAGATAGAATGTTTAGTTTTCGCATCCCATAAACATGATAGTGGATGAGCATACAAGGTTGAACTGTTCCATCTGTTTTCCTTTGTTTCTTTTGTTTGGTCTTAGAAGATTGAGTCTCCGCCTCTGTTAGGTGAATAAAGTAACTATGCAACTCTGAATTTGTTAGAGCAGAATGATTTTAGCCTAATGCACTGTGTTTTTGCTCTCCGTCTGCAGATGTATTAAAGATTGTTGTTGCTCCCTGACTTTTGTCTAGATCTCAGTCTCTGAATTGTGCACTTCACAGTTATTTATACATTTCTTCCAGATTAATTAACCATGAACATATTACATTAAAGCCCTTTTTAGTGGAGGTGCAGCAGTAAAACACAACTCACACATGGAACTCCACTACTTTCCTGTCTAATTACTTTCTAAATAAAGCCCGTCTGAGCGAAAAATCCTTTAGAAACGTTTTAGTTTCTACTCTAAAGTAATCTAAATAAAAATTGCTTTTGGTTTATTGTTGTTTTCTAATTCTTCAACAGCTGAAAAGGAGCCACACCTCAGGATTGTTCTTGTTGGGAAAACTGGAGTCGGTAAAAGTGCAGTTGGAAACACCATTTTAGGGAGGAAAGCTTTTGAGTCTAAACTCTCTCTTTCCTCTGTGACACAGGAATGTAAGAAGAAAACTGATCTTTTTGCTGGTCTAAATCTGGATGCTATTGATACTCCAGGTCTGTTTGAAACTGGTAGAAGTAATAAAGAAGTTGTGAAGGAGATCGCTAAATGCATCTGCATGGTGGCTCCTGGTCCTCATGTCTTCCTGATTGTTCTCCAACCAACCAGATTCACTAAAGAAGAAAGAAAAACAGTGGAAATAATCCAGACAATGTTTGGCGAAGAAGCAGCCAAATACACCATGGTCCATTTTACCAATGGAGATGAGCTGAAAAAGAAAAACATTAAAATAGAAGACCTGTTAGAAACATCCCAGCCTCTAAAACACTTCATCAGTCAGTGCTCCAGCTTGCAGACATTTGAAGATAAATATTATGTATTTGACAACAAAGTTGAGGATCCGGCTCAAGTTGGTGGACTGATGCAGAAAATAAACAAAATGGTTCAGGAAAATGGAGGAAGTTGTTAGACCAATGAAATGTTTGAAGAGGCAGAGACAGCAAACCATGAAGAAATGTAACGACTCCTCAGAGAAAATCCAGGCATGAATCCTCAAGATGCAAGAAGACGGGCAGAGAGAGACAACTCATTTATCCGTGCTGTCCTGTGGGCTGCTGCTGTAGGAGGGCTTGCTGGAGCTGCTATTGGACTTTTTGGGGGACCGTTAGGAGCTGCTGTTGGAGCTAAAGGAGGACCGTTAGGAGCTGTTGCTGGATTTCCTGCTGGAGCTGTGGCTGGAGCTGTAGCAGCAGTGAAAAAGAAAGGAGGATGTGTTATACAGTGATGATGTGTTTGATACTTTGGCCACAGCTTATTAAACCCTGATTTTTATGAATAACAAAATATGTATCAGTAATAAAATATTTAATCATGTAATTATTTAATAAATATTTCAGCATCTGTGGCTGAGATGAGGAAGTCGGCCTGTCGCGAAAAACAATAAATCAATTAATCGAACGATAAAACTATCGACTTCATTTCAGTTATCGGCTTTATCGTTTCTTCCGGCCTTTTTCTCTTTCTGTTGATGACACTGAATGAAAAAAGGCTCAACTCCGGTGCTTCCACTGACCCTCCCTTCCTCATTTCCTTAGTGTATGTCCCAGCGCAAGTACACGATCTTAGAGCTGTCCGCCCACTTTCAAAACCTGAGAGACAATAAATTAGCCGACAGAAATCCTAGGTATAACGGTTCGATCGGGTTCTATTGTGCCGTGTGGTTGTGACGGTGCGGTGAGAGGCTGGAGAAGGAGTTAGCAATGGCGGTTAGCCACTCTAACCCAAAACAGCAGGACGCGCTGTTGAAGTATTTCACACTTTCACTTTATTTCGCTTCGTCCATTTAAAGCCAGATCTCCACGGTACTAAGATTATAGTCTCATACATGAGAAAAGTAAGGATAGTTTACCGCTCCGCACCTCATCATCACCGATCATCTTCTCTACAAGAGTTCTCACTCTGCACAATAATACAACTAAGGAAAAAGGGAATAGGCGCCCCCTTGTGGTGATACCTACTCATCTCTAGGAACCAAGCTGTATAATGGTGTCCAACAATGGGCACAAAATAATGGCAACAAGCCCAGTTAACTAATTGTAAAGCCAGGCATTAATCAATGCTTTACTACAATCTACCTGTAATGCATGTGGCTAGTGTCAGTCCTGACTGAATGAAAATCATTATAACCTATTTATGTCACGTTAACGAAGAACAGCTGAAAAGTTGCCGGGTTTACCGGGCAATATAGTATACAGACTTCATAATCTGCACTCTTTTGATTGAATGCAGTATTTATTTCCACTTTGGCTTTATGTTGTTTAGTTTTTATCCAAGTACACTTTTTGTTGATAGAGACTGAGAATCCATTTTATTTTTGTTTTTGGTTGTTTATCAGTTCCATTGTTAAGTGTTCTTTTGAAAATAAAGTGTATCTATTTTTGGCATGCATTATTACATCATGTCCATTAAATCAGTGTAAAAAGGTCTTCAAACAATATTATCGTTTATCGCAATAATTTTTGAGACAATTATTCGCTCAGCAAAATTCCAAAAATAACAAAAATTGTGATTATATAGTGAAACTATTTTAGTCCTATTTTCAACAATATTGCTCAAGTAATTGGAAAACTATTTGGATATTAATTAAATTATGGAAAAATGTGTTGCTTTATTAAATTTGTGATTGTATTTTCTAAATAAAATCAACAAAGATATCAGGTCAAATCTTCAAGCAAACCTATTTGCCCCTCATTGGATTGTAGAGGAATCACACAAAGGTTTAAATAACCTGTGAATTTACATAAAGACGGAAACATGAATGTCATGAAATGGTGTAGATGTAGAGCAGATGATGTAAACACAGAGACTAATGTCCTCAACACAACTATACTGGGAAGACCAATGGTTGTTCACCATTCTATTATGCTGTTTTGGTTGTTGCAAGACATTGAGAATAAAACTCAAATTATTTTTGTCCCTTTCTGCTGACTTCCACCAACCAATAGTAAGATGCCATCTTTGTTGTGGCAGATGCTGAGTAGATTGGAGCCATGCATGGTGTAATGCTAACCAACCAAAAGGTAAATGTTGGAGCCTTGAGACTGCAGTATGTAACTTTTATAAAAATGTATTGTTTTACAGATTTGTTTAAACTATGTTGTGATAATATGTTATGAGACAGATAATCTGTGAAAAAATTGAGCTCCTCTATTTCACCTTGGGCTTTTAAAAACATCTAGTCAGAGCCAAGAAGCACCTTGTCAATCACACACTATGCTAGCTGCATTCATAGCCTGAAGCTAGCGCAGTGTGTCATAAATGCTACCGCTAGTTAGCATGGCCACCGATGATGCCAAATAAGCGGTTTTCATGTAGCAGTAAGTATTTTCTCAGCTGTGACAAAACTAAGACCTTCCTCTTGGCTCTGATCGGTTGATTTTGGTTGGAATGACTTGGTAGTGAAGCGTTTCTTCAGTAGCTCAGAAAGGAGGTGGAGGAAATGGATCTTTTCACAGATTATCTGCCTCATAACAAACTGTTACAAAATAGTGACAGTTTGAACAAATATGTAAAAACCTATTTTTTAATAAAAGTTACATGCATCTTTAAGACACTGCTCCTTCTCATTTGTGAAGCAGAAATTCAAATTCAAACATACTTTATTAATCCCAAAGGAAAATTAAATGTACTTGTAGCTCATTAATTCAGATTATTGAAAGAGTTATTAAAGATGGCAGGAAAGAGCTCTTGTAGCATCTGTATTACAGTGAATCTGTATTGCAGTGAATCTGAAGAAGCCTCACTTTTATTTTAATTATGTCTGTTTTAGTCCTCCATACAGTTCTACATGGGAAAGGTCTGAAAAGGGGTAATGTGATTTTAATCAGCAGTTGTTGTATCTGAAATCAGTTCAACTGTTTCTACTACACTTAGAAGGTCCATCTCAAAAGGTTGCAAATGTTACATGTCTCAGCTGAAATAATTGAAACAAATGATGTGGTTTTTGTTTATGTCTCCACTTCTCCTTTCTTCTGAGTAGAAAGCCAGTCAACATGAACAAGTTCTGTAAATGAGGGAGCGACCGCCGTCTTCTTCCTCAAACTCCGTCTTTTTTATTACAAAGTCACAAAATCATAAAGTCATGTAATTATACAACGAACATTCCTTTATGTAATCATGTCCAAGTGTCCTTCTGTTGTTCTAAAATAGCCATATACTATCCACTTCAGTGAACAGCATCAAGGGGCCAAATCAAAACAATTCAACAAGAAATTTAAATCTCACAGATTTACATTAAAGAAAGTGCAGCGAAATTTTAAGGGTACTAATTTTTTAAAATTGTAATAATTCTGAAAGAATTAATCATGTTAGTTATATAATTCAATGTGGACGTATTTAGATGACCGAATAGATTTAAAGCTCTCATAAGCTTTGAATAAATGTATGACTGACTGTACAGTGGAATCAATTACACAGTAGGGGAAAGTGGTAACGTCTATAATAAATATTTGAAACTCTGATGAGAACTGATTACATGTATCTGGGAGTGACCTTAACTCTTCTACATATTAAGCATAACAACATGTCAGGATACCACCATAACATTAATAAAGTTGGGTAAAAGTGGAGCCGTTTTAGAGATATCGCCATCTGTAAAATGGCCGTTAAACGACCGTTATAGCGAAAAACTCGCTAACTGCTATTATGACAGAAATTTTAACAAAATTAAAATTAAAATTAAAAATTAAAAGAAACTTTTTTAACATCTAAGCATGTGGTTGCGGAATCAGTACCAAATTAACTTTTCACTTTAGATTTTAGGGGGACAGTTTTCACCAGCTTCACATTACTGACCTGTGAACTTGAACAAGTTCTGTAAATGAAGGAGCGACCGCCGCCATCTTCTTCCCCAAACTCTGTCTGAGGAGCGAGGGGTTGGTGCTCCCCGCTCTAGGCCTCCTGGTGAAACGCTGACTGCATTTTGGTGTAATTTTGGTTCCTTTTTTGCTTCACAAATGAGAAGGAGCAGTGTCTCCTTTTTGATTTGACATGGTATTTCGGTCAATTTCAGTCTAAAAAATGCATATATAATACACTGGAAGATATATAATATATATATATAATTTATGTGAAGACTAATACTAATACCCAAACAGATATTTCTGACTATATAAACAAGTGATGACTTAAAGCTCCCACTTTATGGTGTATCACACAAACATCGCCACCTTGTGGCTATTGCCATCACTGGCAACAGCTGATTCCTCTCACCCTGAGATTCAGAGTTACACTGCAGCAAGTGAACTCAAACAAATATTATTTTAGCTTCTTGTCACAGAAAAAGACAAGCTGCAGCAGTTTCAGTTTCAGAAACTGCTGCAGCAGCAGTTTCAGTTTCAGAAACTGCTGCAGCTTCCAGGGTCCTGCTGCTGGAATAATCGACTGGTCAAGTCAATGATCCAGCAGGACTTCAGCTTGTTATGTAGGAAAACATTCAGTCATAATGGGAGACCAGGATACAGATGTATCAGGACTGATTTTTACCCTTCATTCTTTGCAGCAGACAGTCATCTGTGTGAACATGAAGTTTCTTTGTCCAAACCTTAATAAAGGTCACTGTGTCTGCTGATGTTCAGCACTCTGATGCAGAACCCAAAATCCTGGTTCATGACCCAGATGTTCATGTTTTCTCATCAGGACCTCAGTCATCAGGAGACTCCATCCATCTGGAAAACTGTGTGGACGACCTGTTCTCTGAATAATGTTCTTACAGATAGACACATTTCACACTCAGGAAACTAATTTTAAATGTTGTTTACTTATCAAAGAGGACATCGTCCCGTCTGAATCTAAATTTACAAAAAGCTCTTCTGAAGAGATATGTCCTCATTTCTTCTTGGAATTGGTTTGAATAAACTATTTTGGCCTCCACTTTAAGTTTTTGTTAGAACCAACAAACCCAGAGGAAATACCAAATGGTAGTAAAGTGCTAAAAAATCATTTAAAAGCTTTATTACAGCTGTAACAACACAAGGAAGTAACACAAATCAGTCATGTCCCAGTTTATTCTGTTATATTATTATAATATTGACGATTTTTTTTTTTTTTGCATTTTAAGAGCTAACAAGTGTTTCAGAGTTGTGTATTTTAAATGCAATGGCACCGCGGGGTCGGCAGGTGGTGCTGTTTAACCATTCAGTCACACATTTGGGACGTCTAAGCATATTTACAATTTGATTAAACTATCTATATTGTTCAAATTAACCACAAAGGTCGTATTTACAACAAAAACAGGCCCAATTCCCAGATCAATCTAGACATAGACTCAGATAAATTTACAGCCATTCCTGTAAATAAAGAAGAAAATTCTCATAACTATTTAGTAAATAATGAGTGACCGAAAGTTGAAACCAATGTTTTTTAAATTTTATTAGTGGCCATTTTAATACCACAAATGACTGAATAAGTTTCTTAAGATTTTGTGGTTCAAAGATGGCCGCCGTTTGTCTTGTCTGAGTCTTAAAGTAGAAAATGAAGTCATCAAGGTTCTGTGTCTTTAAGGCATAATTTTAGATGACTCAACTGTTTGGAGACTGGTCCTGTTTGTCTCCATCAGCCATTGGGTGAAAGGTCATCAGTCCATCACAGAGACGCACAAAAAAAAGACATGATGGAGGACATGACCGTCTGTAAAACATTCTTCCACAATTATCTGAGTCTGCATCAGAAACCTGAACATCAGCCGACACAATGACCTTAGTTAACTTCTGAATAAAGAAAACTTCATTATGTTCATACAAAAGAAAACTGCCTGCTGAGAAGAATGAAAGAAGAAGATCAGTTCTGATACCAAACAGAGACACAACAAGCTCAGACGGTGGAACCGATGGTGATGCTGATATTTTGTCATGTTGGTTCCAGCGCATCAGTTTATTAATCTCTACTGCAGCCATTGCTGTGATGCAGAACCGCACACTAAACTGCAGCAGGAAACATTCAAAGTCACGATAGGAACTTCCTTCTTCATAAAATGTAAATAAAGTCTTATCTCTGAACCACACAGCTGCATCAGATGTTAGCAGTTGTAGGAATTCTCCTTTGTCTTTGGTAAAAGACTGAGATTTGTGTTGGTTGCTTTTACCCAGAATTCCTTGCACTGTCGTACACTAACTGCTTTAGGAACGGTCTCCAGTCTGCTTCGCATTCACCTTGTAGGATCTACTTATCCACTTTCAGTCAAATCTTAGAATTGAGATTATTTAGTTCATTTTTATTTGCTTATTTTCTAGTTGATTTATAATTAGAATTTTTGTTTAATTTGTTATTTAAAATAGGTTATTTGGTTAGTAATTCACTTAATTAGTTAATTAATTTCAGTTTGGGTGTTTCACAGTATAAACAGGGAGGTTCTAGGCAGCTCATTATGCACCTGGGGGGTCATAAGGTTTTTTACGAGTCTATCCAATCAGTCAGTCATCAGTCAGTCACTTCAGTCTATCAGCTTATAATTTGTTTTTCCTGAACTGTGGAATAAAACAAAGAACTGCATTTTGACCCTTCTTGATCTTTTGGACTACATCAGCCAGAATCCATGATGCATCAGGTGACTATTTGAGTTTAATTCACTTTTTTTTTTTTTGATCACTTTGAAGTCTGAAGTTTTTTTTATTTTTGAATTTGAGTTGTAGACAAACAGTCACTACACACCTTTTACATTCAGCTGAACCAAGCCCGAGGTTTGGTTTTTGATTTGCATCAGAGTTTGAGTTTGCATTCAAACCTCCCCAATCAAATCAGACATCCAAACTAATGCTCAATTAAAGTGAACTCAACATCACTGTTTAGTCCACTTTGACAAAATCTTTTAAACTACAAACCAAACAATGAGTGGATCAGTACAGTTTAGATGTTTCCTGCTCACCAGCTGCTTTGTGTTCTTTCCCAATCTGTTGTCTGGTCTGTATTGTAAAGATACCTGCAGGTTTTCTTCACTTCACCCCATTTGTTCTGGTTCTGCTTCTGTCCGCACCAGAAGCTGCTGCCGCTATGCTCTGCTTCACTTGTTAAGTTTCCTCTTGTCACACAACAAATATAGAGTTTCATTTATTCACATAAACACAAAAGACGAACTTCATGTTTATCTGCACTTGCTGCTTTTAGTCACGTTTCAGGTGACTGAAACCTTTCTGTAATTCTCCTGAAATATTGAATCTTTGTCTACCAGCAGAAAGAGGAGCTGGGTTTGAGTTTGAGTTAAATTGTAGTTTTGTGAAGCATCCAATTACTTTGTGAAGACATAATTGATTATGATGTTGTCCAGTGAATATCCAAAAACTTTGCAAGTCCTTCAGAAACTCTGGAGAAACTTCTGATCTCTGTAGAGTAAATTAAATAAAAAAGTTCACTGATACAGCACTTGGGCTGCACTGATGATTATTTCAATTAACCAGAAAAAAATAGTCTCATTCTGCAAAGGTTTTATTTTACCACTTAATTCTTATTTAATATAACATTAAAGCACAATAAACTATATTCATAAAACTTTTTTTTTTTACGTAAAATGCAATAACAGTATTTCTACAGTGAACTCTTGATTATTTGCTACACAAGATGCATCTGCAGCTAAAACAAACATTTAACATCAGCCTGTGAAACGTTCAGTTCTTTCTGCTTGACTTAACCTTAACGTAGTTTAGGGCCGATGTGTCGATTATTTATTTTTATGAACTAATAACTGGATTCAAAAGGTGATTTGTGGGAGATTTTATTTACATACCTTCACCAGGTGGAGCTAAAAATGCCACTTGAGGAGAACATATTTACAGACCAAGGTTTATTTTATTTTGAATCCAAAATGTAAAAAGTTTTTGTACAGTTTTGGCTTCATATCTGCTCTGAATATGTTTTTTTAGCAAATAGCCTTTTTAGAGTTTGTAGCGATTAATTGATTACTAAATTAGTTGATGATTATTTCAATAATTGATTCACCACAATTAATATGTTTAATTGTTTCAGCTCCATATAATACCTTTCAAAACTTTCTGTGGTAACAAAAAGACTAAAACCAACAACTTTAAACATCACAACATCCATATGGATTTAAATGAGTTCATGTGTTTGGATCACAAAAAGAAAGTATGGAAACATTTGAGACATATTGATAAGATCTCTCCTGTTTGTTTCTCAGGAAGCAGGCAGGTTATCTGTATTCTCCTTTACATTTTTCATCCTCAGTTTCCCCTCAATGTTACCAGTTCAGACTTTGATCCTATCTGCATGTTTGGTTATCAGATTAAGAACATTTGTGTCATAAACAGTGTATATGATCAGAGAACTGCACACACATGACTTCTTTCACTCTTCTTTTTCTTTCTATAGTTTTGTTGAGTTTATCTGAACGTCTGAATAGGGACACTGCATATTGATACACAGCTTGAACAACACGGATATAAGCACACCCAATTACAACAACAGCTGATTTTCATTTATTGTTTTCCTGCTAGAAGGTACAGAGTGAATGATCGAAAATTAAAAGAAATCTCTAAAATAAACGAACAAAAAAAAAAACGACATTATGTACAAATGGGTTATACAACACGTTGTACGTCTCGGATGATTATCAACACAGATACAGCAGCATCAGATTTCTTTACCTTTTATATTATGAAAGACCACCTGATTGAGCTCAAGCACCGATTTATCTCCAGGTTCTCCACCAGAAGGAAGCAGGAAAATATTCACCAATGAGCTGATACAGAACCTGTATCACTGAAACTACTTTTTATTGATTTCAGTGGTTAAGTAAGGTTCTTTAGCAGATATATAGAGTTCTTGTCTTCTGAAAGATACAAAAGTGTTGTTGATTTTGACTAACCAACTCCTGGTCATTTAAACCAACATCTGCCTCCTGAGATTATTTTAATTAACCTTTTATTTGAATCCTGTTTATAAAATATGTCCTTGAACAGAGTGTCAACAGGGACCAGTGGGTTTCTGTGGGTTAAAACATCCCGTATTCGATGACAGATCTCCAGACAAAAGTTTTCTTCATATGTTGTACATATCATGGGAGGGGATGAGGGTCAGGTTATTATATAAGAACAGAGACGGGAGTCAAAATATTCATCAGCAACGCATCAACAGCGGCTCTACATTAACCTGCTTCCACCTCCAACACGTCCAGAGGAAAATGTGAGTTTGTATAAAACATATAAACTCCTTCCTGATTCTCAATTGATGTTTCTAAAATGTTTCAATAACTATCATTTTATGTGTTCATTTATTTTATGCAGTTTACATATTTGGTCATTTTTTATGGTGTTAAAGATTCATTTCTTTTATTCCAGTTTTCTCAGTTAAATTTTTTTTCTGCCTGAATTTTGATAGTGTTTATCTCCAAACGTTTAACATTTGTATGACAAATGCAAAACCTAATTACAAACAATTCCTTTCTCTATCTTGACTTTATTTAACTTAGTCTCTAAATGTGACCACAAATTAAACAAATTAAGACTTTTACTTTGAAAATATCTTTAAAATATTACTGTATCAGGATATCTGAAATTTTACTTGGACTTGTTACTATATATTTCTAACTATTCCTTAAGTAAGTGGGTCTTGTATATTCTCATTTTGTATTATTGAAAAGAAATTTCAGATGAGTTATTCACTTAAATTATTTATGATTTTGGGGGAGCTTAGCTTTTGTCTTCTAGCACATCTGAACTTTAATAATTCAATAAACTTTCCACCTCTTTGAAATGGAAATAATTTTTCTGCATGTTAAAATTTGTGTTTTTTGAATAGTTAAAAAGCAGATTCCATTTTTATTTTATTTTCAGAACTTCTGAAGAAAGAACTGTTTTCCATTGACAGGAAATTAACATTAACATGAAATGAATCAGATGTTTAAACGGTAGTTTTCTAAAACTACAGTATCACAGTATAGAGCATAAACTCATCTAAAGTTTTATAGGCATACACTTGGAATAGAATAATTTAGTAGAAATATCCTTTATTGTCCCACAATAAGAACATTTCTGTCAACAGAACAAAATGGCAGGCAATAACAGCAAATAGACTAATTCAAAAATGTACAATACAATATCAGGATAAAGGAAAAAACTCAAAAATTTCAACATAATCAACATTTAAGATTTTAATTCAGCATGATTTAAATAGATTTGTTTTTTTACAATAACAAATTTACGCCTCCTGTTTAGGTGCAGAGGGCCTAAACATTTTAAGTATATTTTAAAAGTTGACATTCGGTTCTTTTTGTCATGAAGTAGTGGTGGAAGATGGTGAGACATACGCTGAAGACCCAGGTTGAGGTGAAGAAAAACGATTTCATTATGAAAATGTCCAACAATAAACAGTCCAACGACCAGGCGGCACAGCAGAGCGGAGGCTAAGGCTCAACACTGGTAGCAACTTGGGAAATGAAAGGACAGAATAGACAGCACATGACAAGACGACAACAAACGACTGACAACTGAATCAACAAGGATTTGACGAGGAACAAGGAACACAGGTGGGGTTAAATACACAGAGGCTAATCACAGAACGAGACACACCTGGGAATAATCAAGGGGAGACAGAACAACATGGAGACCCAGAGACACAGAAACTCAAAATAAACACACAGAAAACTCAAATCCTGACAGTACCCTCCCCCCTCAAGGGTGGTCACCAGACGCCCAAAAATGTCCAAGAGAAAGCAAAATAGTCAAGGCGGGCGGAGGGGCGTTGGACGGGGGGCCAGAGTCAAAAAAACGAAAAACAACCCAACCAGGGTGGGCGAAGGGGCGTCGGAAGGAGGTTAAAGAGTCCAAACAACAAAGAAAACACTGCCCAACACTGGGCAGAGGCGCAGGAGGCAGACTGTTGTGGGAGGTCTGGCAGACATTGACAGAGCAGGGACCGGTTGCCCGGAGGCGGGTCCGGCGAGTGATGTCAGCACGGGAGCCGGACGCTCGGAGGCGACGATGGTACTCCAGGGCCACCGGGAGGTGGCGACGAGGAGTCTCTGGGGCCACCGGGAGGCGGCAACTCAGAAGGAGCACTAGGGACCGGAGTCTCGGAAGGTGCACTAAGAGGCGGAGACTCGGAGGGAACAATAAGAGACGGAGACTCGGAGGGAGCGATAAGAGACGAAGACTCGGAGGGAGCAATAAGAAGTGGAGACTCGGAGGGAGCAATAAGAAGTGGAGACTCGGAGGAAGTAATAAGAAGTGGAGACTCGGAGGAAGTAATAAGAGGCGGAGACTCGGAGGGAACAATAAGAGACGGAGACTCGGAGGGAGCAATAAGAGACGGAAACTCGGAGGGAGCAATAAGAGACGAAGACTCGGAGGGAGCAATAAGAAGTGGAGACTCGGAGGGAGCAATAAGAAGTGGAGACTCGGAGGAAGTAATAAGAGGCGGAGACTCGGAGGGAACAATAAGAGACGGAGACTCGGAGGGAGCAATAAGAGACGGAAACTCGGAGGGAGCAATAAGAGACGAAGACTCGGAGGGAGCAATAAGAAGCGGAGACTCGGAGGGACCACCAGGGTGCGTGGACTCGGAGGAAGCACTAGGGGGCGGGGACTCGGAGGGAGCAATAAGAAGTGGAGACTCGGAGGAAGTAATAAGAGGCGGAGACTCGGAGGGAGCGATAAGAGACGGAGACTCGGAGGGAGCAATAAGAAGCGGAGACTCAGAAGGAGCAGTAAGAGGCGGAGACTCGGAGGGACCACCAGGGTGCGTGGACTCGGAGGGACCACCAGGGGGCGGGGACTCGGAGGGAGCAATAAGAAGTGGAGACTCGGAGGAAGTAATAAGAGGCGGAGACTCAGAAGGTGCACTAAGAGGCGGAGACTCGGAGGGAGCGATAAGAGACGGAGACTCGGAGGGAGCAATAAGAAGCGGAGACTCAGAAGGAGCAGTAAGAGGCGGAGACTCGGAGGGACCACCAGGGTGCGTGGACTCGGAGGAAGCACTAGGGTGCGGGGACTCGAAGGGACCACCAGGGGGCGGGGACTCGGAGGGAGCACTAAGGGGCGGGGACTCGGAGGGACCTCTGGTGGGGGGACTCCTCCTCGTGGTCCCTCTTGAGTCCGAGAGACCACTGGGGGGGCAACTCCGAAACACTACTGGGGGGAGGGGCGATGAGGGAACACTTGGACCACCAGGGGGTGACAAGGGAACACTGGGAGAAGGCTCTGGAGGCACACAAGGAGGGGCCGTTAACCCACTAACTGGGGCCAGCCATGCCACCAGCCATGCTGCCTGTCGACCAGGGGGCCAGCCTGACCATCTGGAACCATATGGTCATGGGAGTGGCTGCAGCAGTGGCGGAGAGGCTGCAGGAGAGGCAGAGAGGTTGCAGCGGACTCTGGATGCTGCAGCTTCTTTGTTGTCCTCTCTCAAGGGGAAGGATGTGGAATAAAAGACTTTTAAAGACAAGCTGAACTGAATTTACAGATACGGACTGAACATTGAGACTGAACATAAGAACTAAAGTTGACAGAAAACAGACCCTACTGGAACAGAATGAATCAGCCACAGGCCCAAGGAAGAGCCAAGAAAACACACAGGCACACACACAGGCATACATGTTTGCATGGCTATCTTTATGGGGACTTCCCATTGACTTCCATTCATTTCTACAGCCTAAACCTTACCCTTACCCTTATCCTAACCCTACTCATTACATACCTAAGCCTAACCAAAACTCAATTCACATCTTAGTCCTAAACCTAACCCCTGACCCAAAAACAGCGTTTCCCCTTGTGGGGACCAGGCTTCAGTCCCCACAACGTAGCATGTGTCAGGAAAATTTCCCCATAAGGTATTTCAAACAAACGCACACACACATACACTCACAGACACACACACACACACACCCCCACACACACACACACACACAGACACACACAAGCACTTATCGTAACTACAATAGATCAACAAGTTTCTGTGTGCTACACCTATTGGTGTAGCACACAGAAATCGGTTTTTGGTAGCTAAACCAACAAGTTGCTGTCTACAAACAGAAACAGAAAGTTATTTGAATATTAGGTTTCTGTTTCAGATAAAAGTTTTTCTTGTGTTCTCGTATATCATGGGAGGGGACATGGGTCGGGTTATTATATAGGAACAGAGACAAGATTGAAGCTGTTCATCACCGACGGCTCTACATCGACCAACCTTAACCTGTTGTAAGGAACATGTCCAAAACAAAAGGTGAGTTAGAAAACCTTTAAACTTCTGATCCACTTAATTTGTTTTTTAACCAAACTAAGTGATTGTCATGTTTTTGTAGTTGAGGATTTAAATGCAGCAGGCAGGAGACGTAGAATTGAGTTGAAAACGTAATGAAAACAATGCAAATAAGACTTACAAAAATGCAGGAACCCAGAAAGAAACAAAATATAATCCAAAACACAGCCAGACAGGAGAAATGAAGCACTAAGGGGAAGTACGAGAAAGCGATGGGAGTTGACAAGACAAGCAGGCGAGGAGTGACTGAGAATAAACTGCTTAAATATGAGGGAGTTTGAATGTGGAACAAATGGGCTGATGAGCTAACAGGTGAGTGGAGGGAGAAAGAGGCAAAGTGAGAAGAGGGAGAGAGAAAAATGGCAAACTAGGGAGCAGAAAATAAAAATACTGTAGAATAATTTGAATAAAGAAATATAATAAAGCTAGAGTGACAAAGAATTCTGCTGTGGAATAAACATAACAGAATAAGAATTCCTTTTAGTGTCATTGTGCATGAAGAAAGCACAACGAAATGTAAAAAATAGCAACTCTCAAACGCAGGTAAAACAACTGAATAGAATAAATAAACATATCAATAAATATAAAAATATAGGAAGAAGAATAAATAAACTGGCAACACTAAGAAGAACTGAAAAAACAGGAACAAGATCTAAAACAAAAGAAACAAAGTAACAATGAAACTAAAATGGCCAATAAAGGACTGAAGAAAGTGAAACAAAAACTTAAGTGATCTAAATAAAAAAGGAACAAAAACCCCACAGAAATAAGCAAAGATCCAGAGCTCCTAACAATGAGAACGTTTTGATCACTTTTGTATTGTTTTCTAAATAAATATGAAACAGTTAGAATATATAATTTCTTATCGTCTTGGTGTGATGATAAGAAGAGCACACAATTTATCTTCCTACTAAAGTCATGGCTAATTTTTTAAATATCATTACAAACAATGTATTCATTAAGGAAAATGGTTAAATAAAGATCAAGGTATTTGATCATCATTTATTTTTTTCCTATCTGTTCGTCCCTTTTAGGTTCACGGGTGGACATGGGAGAGGCTAAGAAGAAAAAATATGATCAGAAAACAGGTGAGACCAAATCCATTTGATTTATTAGTATTATTCAAGCTTCAAAACATAACTATAAAAAGTTTTTACAGAGATTTTATTTGTAGCTAATGCAGCCTGGTATTTTTTTCATTTGCCTCTGATCAAATTTCCTTCAAAGTGATTTTCTGCTTCAGTTTGGATCTGATATTGAAACATGCATGTAACATGTGACATTTAAAACATCTTAAAGGCTGCATTTGGCGCCACCTATCCTGACATATAGAAAGTGAAAGCAGGAGGATCAACTGACACTTTACTGAAAACAAATGCAAGACCTAACAGAGGTTTCACTAAGGTAAACAAAAGCGACAAGAAAAACAAAAATGTCAACAGGATAAAAGGACACAAAGCTCCTTTTATCTTGTATATATATATAAATATATATATATACACATCTGTGACATATTACAATGTCAACAATTAAATGTGATTGCAAAAGTACATGTAGTATGAGTTTACAAAACTTTTCTTTCAAATAAACATTTAATTTTCAGTTTAAACATTATTTGTGATTTTTTTTCTTCTTACAGTTGAAGATCCAGAAGATGTTACCATTTTGCTCATTGGCAAAACTGGAACTGGCAAAAGCTCTGCGGGAAACATAATTGTGAACGCTAATGGTTTTGAAGTTAGGAAGAATACACTGGTGTGCGAGAAGAAAATACATCCCCTGCCTGATGGCCGTAGATTGGCAGTGATCGATACTCCAGGTCTGTTTCACACCAAACTGACAGCTGAGGAGATGAAGACACAGCTGACTAGATGTGTCTCATTGTGTGCTCCTGGTCCTCATGTGTTCCTGACTGTGATCGAGCCAAAACGTTTCTCAAGAGAAGACAAAGAGATGGTGAAAATGATCAAGAGGATGTTTGGAGATGGAGCAGCTAAATATACCATGGCCTTGTTCAGTCATGGAGATGAAATGGAGAGAGATGGAGTCTCAGTAGAAAGCGCTATGTATTTCAACCCATCTTTCAATAACTTTCTCAGCAAATGTAAAGGAGGTTTTCATGTTTTTAACAACGACAATGAGAACAGGAATCAAGTTAATGAGCTGGTGGGGAAGATTGACAATATGGTTCAGAGAAATGGAGGCAGGTGCTACACAAATGATATGTTCAGAGAAGCCCAAAGAGCCATTAGTCGAGAGATTTCTCAGGCTGGAGTAAATAGAGAGACAGCAGAGAGAAACAACTCGTTTATTCGAGCTGTTGACCGAGCTGCTGCAGTTTCAGCCGTTGCTGAAGCTGCTGCTGAAGCTGCAGCCGAGGCCGCTGCTGCAGCCACTGCTGAAGCTATTGCTGCAGCAGCGGCTGAAGCTATTGTTGAAGCTGCTGTTGGAGTGGCAGATGTTGTGAGTACAGTCACAGCAGTGAGAGAGGATGGATGTGTAACTCAGTGATAATCATCTGATTAGGAATAGTTGCAAGTAACCTCAATGATAGTGACCAGCTTGTTAGCTTGTTAGTGAATAGTAATTATTAATTACATAACTGATTAAACACTTTTAATATAACCTTTAACATACAACACGTGTTCTGTTATTTAAAGACAATAATTAACCTTGTCTTGGTTTGTGATCTGCATATTTAATATAACAGAATACATTTGTTTTATTGTTAATTTATTTATTTTATTGTTTGTTGTCAACAATAAATTCTAAAGATGATTTTTATTAACTAATATCTACAAAATGATTTGGAATATATGGCATGTTCTTTATTTTGTGTTCATAATAAATATGTAAGCACTTTATTCAATTCTGTTTGGTAAGTTTTTTTAACCAGTTTTTTTTGTTTGTTTGTTTGTTTTTTTAAAGAAGTACAAATAAAAAAGCAAACGTTTTACACTAGAATAGAATAAAATAAAATAGAATATTGATGATAGTTCAATGTTTTTCCATCACTCAGCCAGTTTCTCTCGGTTCTCTATAACTGCCTGTTTATTTGGGTGTGAACCTCATCAGTTCATTCGTTCTTTCATTTTCAATCATTTATTTATACACTATTTTTACAAAACAGTGAAAAAAGCTACCGGAAGTGTTATTCTTCCTTTTATGGTCTGCTTCCAGGTAGCTGAAGTCTCGCACAGCTTGCTTGCATCGCGGTAGTTTGGATTAGCCGTTCAACTAGCAGTGAGCTAACTCAGAAGAACCACCGGAGACACCGGAGAACTCAGAGAACCACCCAAAGGACTGAGCTCCTCCGCGGCCGCCTGTTGACCCACAGCCCGCGATCACTGCGCTCACCCCGACATGAATTCAAATACAACCGGTCGATCAACGCCAGAAGACGGGGAACTAGAGGACGGAGAGATCTGTGATGATGAAACCGAGGAGAGAGCTCCTCCGCGTCGGGGGGAAGGGCGCAGGCCCCGAGGCGGCGCCAGGCCGCGGCCGAGAAAACCGCACCAGTCACCGCACAGCTTGCGGCCTCTACTTGGACCCCCACCGCAGGATTTTAGGCACATGATGCCCTACAACCCCGGACCTCACTTTCACGGCCCGTTCCCCCCGAACCTGAGACAGCCAGACCATCCTCCGGTCCCTCCGCCTCCTGGGATGCCGCTTCCGCCGCCACCCGGCCTCGGTCTCCACGGAGAGCCCAACAACCGCTCCAACTTCTGGGAGCGGAGCCATGGAGCCCTTGGACGTTTCCGGCACCGGGGCTTGCCGAACGGAGGACGAGGGTCCTGGAACCGAGGTCGAGGTCTCGGGGGGAACAACAGAGGAGGGCCGGGAAGACCCGGACCGGTGGACATCCACGGATCTCCCAACAGAAAGCGTATCCTTCACGGATCTGACAGGTTTACAGCTGGACCGGAACAGGTTCCAAAGCTACCAGGAGACCCAGAACCAGTCCAGAACCGCATTGCGAAAACACAACATCTTATTTGTTTTTATTTAGTTTCTGCAGCCAATATCTTAGTATACTAGAAATAAAACAAAACTAACAAGTTACTTTTCTCAAGATACAGCAGTTTTAAGTCAATAATGTTGAATATGAATGAAAAGGTACCATTTTCACTGGCAGATTATTTTTACCTATGGGAAAATGATTCAGTAGATTTTCCAGATACTTTCATTTAAAAGTCAGATTTGTCACTTCCTAAAGAGGAAAGGAGATCGGGCTTTTTCTGTTGTTGTTCCTAATCTATGGAACAATTTACCTTTCCAGATTAGATCTGCTAATAGCCTGGACCATTTTAAATCGCTTCTTAAAACTAATTTTTATTCTTTGGCTTTTAAGTGAAGCATATTCTGTTTCTATCAACTTGTGTTATTGTCGTTCCTGTGCAGCACTTTGGTGCAGTTTTACACCTGATTTTAAAGTGCTATATAAATAAATTTGACATTGACATTGACTAACACCCAGACTATCAGATAGTGATCAACAGCTTTTGTATGTTTAACTTCAAATAAACTGATTTAGTTTTTTGATGTTGCTGTTTGATCAGGTTTAAGAAACATAGACAGACTTTATCATTCAACTGAACATTTAAAATGTACATATTGAGCAAAATTTGTTTTCAAGGGTCCATTCCATTGATTATAAATAATTAAATAAAAAGTATCAATATAATTATGTACAATAAAACGATTAATGGGAGTTTAGAAGTGTAATGGGATGAAGCAGTCGTGGAATCTGGTTGTTCTCTGTTCGTTTTAGGGAAATACAAACTCAGATTATCTGATTATTCAGATGAAATATGAGGTTAATTAATTACACATGGAGTTTCTGGAATAATTTCAATAATTCTACATCAGCTTTGTAGGAAGGAATTTCAGACTCCAGTTACACTAACTTCTCCAAAACTGCTTTATCTTCAGGAAAACTAAACTTTTTCACTATGTCTTCCTCCCTGACATGTAAAATGATTAGTTTTCTTATCAAGAACCTCAGAGAAGCAACCGCCAAGAGTCCGGGTCAGGAAAGTGGGTCCTAACGCCACCAGACAGGATCCCAGTATGAACGAGAGCTTTGAGGATCTGCTGTCCAAGTACAAGCAGATCCAGCTGGAGCTGGACTGCATCCGCAAAGCCGAGACCATGGCGCTGGAGCCGGCCGCCTCTTCTGCTGCGGAGGAAGCCCCCGCTGCTGCTTCTCCTGCTGCAGAGGTCCGACTAGAGCCGGAACCAACACCAGAACTGCCTCTAGGTCAAATTGGAGCAGAGCAGATGGAGAAGGATGAGAAGAAAGCTTTCCAGGCGTTCAACATCAAACCACTGCGGCATAAACTTCTGACGCCGGCTGAACTGGATGAGCTGCGTAAGAAGCTGGAAGGCCAGGAGGGAGGAGGTGAGTTTATTTCCACAGATTTTCCACTAGGCTGTGGTTTGCTGGAAGAAAAATTGTCCCAGAAGTTCAATAATGTTGTTTTGAGACATTATTTTCAATAATAAAATGGTAATACGCAAGAAAACATTCTCAAACGTCAATAAACTTGAAATTCTCATGAACATTTAACTCTGGAGCTGGAAGACATTTTAAATATTCAAAATAAATCAGCAAAACAACAAATAATATCAACTATGAAGTCTAAACAAATTTGTCCTTCAAAAAACAGGGCTAGTTGAGACCAAAGCATCAGACTGAAGACTTATCATCCAGTATTTGGCAGAAAGAGAAAGAAAAACAATAAATCAAATGTAAATTATTGAACTCATTTTAAATTATGATGCGATTAATTGATTTATTACTTATTGCGGCAGGCCTAGTGACGTATGATTGATACGTGAGGTGTTGTCTGCAATCAGAACTCAGCCGAGCAGAACCTCAGCTTTCCTCTCAGGGTTTCACTCCAGTGCCGCTGTGTGTCACCAGGTGCAGAAGCAGGAAGCTCCGACGCTGCAGAACCTGAAGAAAATGTGGCTGCAGCTGCAGAGGAGAAGCAGAGCGCATCCTGTGGCGAGGAAACCATTCCAGAGGACAAGCAGAACGCTCAGGATGTCATCTTGTGTCGCAGTGAGTCATCGGCGTCCAGCGAAGAGTCGACTCTGTCATCTGACAAGGTGAGCTGAACACAGAACTTGCATCTTTTTCACACCTGTTAGTCATTCCACACCGTTGTTTTTTATTTCTAAGCAGTTATGAGGCAGAGTGGCAAACCTTAACCTGCTGCTGCGCAAATTATTCAACAGGCTGTTGCTAGGTAACCAAAGAGTGAGAGAGTTGGTGCCACCAACCTGAGAGGTTGAGCAGCTAAGGGTGTTTTCACACCTGGTAGTCCGGTAGATTCAGTTACATTTTCAGCAGCTGCAGTTTGCTTTCAAAATGTTTGCTTGTTTCAAACAAGCAAACTCACCTGTGGTGGCGCTGCACCGAGAACTGAAGGAAACAACATAAAAACCTCAGAAGAAGACACTGAACGCATCTTCCTTCTTCACAAAATGTAAACAAAAATGGAGTGGCGTCAGATTTTAACGGCTGTAGGATTTTTCTTTTGTCTTTGGTAAAAGAGTAAAAAACATTTCTCCAGTTAGCTCTAGACTCTTACATTTGTTTTGGTTCCATTTACCCAGAATGCCCTGCGTTGTAGGCCACTTCCTGCTTTTGGAGCGCTCTCTGGTCTGCTTGCATCCACATATTCATTCAAACCGCACCACAGTTCAGTTAAACCGAACAGAGATCAAGGTTTTTAGGTGGAACTCTGTCTCTTTGGTCCACATCAGAATATATTACACATTCACACCTCACCAAACGAACCGGACTTTCTAGACAAACAGACCTAGAATTGGATTAAAGCGGATTAAACGCGGCTGGAGTGACTGGACTGTACTGTCTTTCCTCTGCCTACATCTCCCAGAATGCTGTGCGGTTCTGGATTAGAGTTCAGAAAAATTATTAAATATTCTATCAGACGTATTATCTACTAATACTGGTCAATTATGATATATGTTATTATCAATTTATTGTCCAACCCAGCCTCAGTCCTGGTACTGATTTTACAACAGAGCATTAAATCATGTCAGTTTCCATGGTGATGCTGCATCTGTGATTCTGTTGGATGTTTCTCAGCTTAAGTGTGGCCTGGGTCACACTTAAGCATAATGATAATGTGATCATTATGTCTCCTCAGCCGGTGGAGAAGCTGGAGGAGGAGGAGCTATCGGAGCTGCAGCTCCGCCTCCTGGCGCTACAGTCGGCCAGTAAGAAGTGGCAGCAGCAGGAGCAGCAGGTGATGAAGAAGAGCAAAGATCGGATCGTTAAAGCCTCGCAGGAGAAGAACTCTGCTCCCGGTTCTGGAGCCGCTCTGCCGGAGAGGCAGCGAGTCACCACCAGGTCCGCCTCCTCTGCTGCGGCGGCTGCCGCCGCCGCTGCCGCGGAGCAAAACAGGAGCAGGTCCAAACTGTCAGACAGAGACAGAATGAAGAGTATCAGATCGGCCGACAGGGACCGGATCAGACAGAGTCCGAAGCTGGGGCCCAGAGTCCCGATGGAGAGGAGCCGAACGCCAGGAAAAGCTCACGGAGCGAAGAGGCTGATCAGCCCAGGTGTGATGAAAAAAGTGATAAAGCCAATTAATCGCCCGGCCTTGTAATGACCCTCCTGACCTCTGACCCTCCTGACCCCATCATGTCTGCCTCTCGCTCTCTCCAGGCTCCTCGGCCAAGCAGGCGGTCAGGAAGCAGCAGCTCCGTACCTGGAAGCTTCAGCAGCAGCGGAAAGAGGAGGAAACTCTGCGGCAGGAGGAAGAGGAGCGCCGTAAACGTGAGGAGGAAATTCGCCGGATCCGTGACCTGTCCAACCAGGACGAGCAGTACAACCGCTTCATGAAGCTGGTGGGGGGCAAGCGGACGCGGAGCAGGGTGAGAACCTCAGAACCGCCACACGGGCTGAGCTCAGGTGAATGTGATGTCATCGTCTGGTCACCAATCGGCTGCCTGTGTTCAGTCCAGGGATCAAGACCACAGGAAGTCTGCCGGGAAGCCGGGCCTGGACTCCTCAGGGAGCCTCTACCAGTATGACAACTACGACGAGGTCGCCATGGATACGGACAGTGAGACCAGCTCACCCGGTGAGTAGGATACACACAGCTGACCCGTACTTCCTGTTTACGGCTGAATGACACGTTTCTTGTTTCAGTGCCGTCTCCGAAGCACAACCTGCTGGCGGCAGACGAGGCGGCGTGTTTCCCTTCACTGGGTTTCTACGGGGCCGAGGCTGCAGCCTACGGAATGGTACGCTCCAAACTCCAGGCTTTGATTACATCCTCGTTGCTAAATGGGACACTTCCCACCACTCTGATAATTTAATCAGAGTCCACACTGAATTAAACTCTGTTTGCTACACTGTTCATTTAACCTTAGCAACATTCCCTATAACCCAAATAACGCAGTTATTTCTAATCTTATTTTTCTGACTTTTTTTTAACATAAACTCTGAATGGAACTGTTCCCACAGCAGTGTTTGTTTAATATCAACTCCAATTGGAACACTCCCCACCTCGCTAATTCCTCAAAGTAAACTTGAAATGGGACGCCTCCCACCTCCCTGACCGTTCAGTATGAACTCTAAATGGAATGTGTCCTAATACACATTATATAATTTCAGAAAAGATCGCTCCCCACTTGTTTCTGTTTAATCTGATTGTGGTGGTGAATAAAGTAATCTATTACTCTATGGATTTAATGTCTCTTTCCTCCTCAGGATTTCTCGCAGGCTTTCCTCTCCCCCCTGCTGTCTGGTATTCCTCCGCCGCCTCCGCCTCTCCCCCCGCCTCCTGATGACCTGGAGCCCCCACCCAAACCGCCGTTTGCTGACGAAGAGGAGGAGGAGGAGATGCTGCTCAGGGAGACGTGTCTGATGTCGATGGCCAACAAGAGGGTGGCAGTGACCGAGGTGAGTCTTACTGATGAATAAATTATGTTTAATTTCACAGTAAAATGTTCCACTGAGCTTTCAGAAAATAAAATAGTTTCCTCATTTAGACCTGGGTTAGGTCTAACTACTACAGGTCATCAAGTGCTTAAATCCTTGAATTTCAATCAGATGTTTTTTGAATGTTTGTGCTTCGTATTATGTCTGAAAAGTTGTGCAATAAACGTTTAGGAGAAAAGATTCCTTACAGAAACCCGAGAGATTATTTGTATCGTGTCAAAGCATTAAATCTGAACAGGAAGGTCATTCCCCTTAACATGAACTGATTTGTTCAGTGTAATAAATATTTATTATTCCTAATGACTGGATTAGTTATTGATCTGTGTAATAGAAATAAAGGTTGTCTTTTATTTTACATGTTAGTTATTGAAATTGGAGATTTTTTGTTGGATTAGTGTTTTGTTTCTGGTGTATTAGATGTGTGTGAGAATTTCAAAGCATAAAATTGACTTTATTCCTGCTATATATACAATACTGTAACACTGCAAGAACACCTAATCTTGCCTAGTATTTTAGTCTAGTTTCTAATGCAATTATCGTAGTTTTGCCTTATTTCAGTTCTTCTAGCTTTTCAGGAGGATGCAGGATCTTGTTTTAAATTAATAATTCTTGAATAGTGATTAAAAATACTAGTTCCACTGGCAGATTATTTCACTTGTAACATGTATCAGATTTTCTTTTCTATAAGTAAAGAAAATCTGCCAGTGGAACCAGTACGTTTTACTTTATTTTCAAAAATTACTGACTTAAAACGAGCTGCTATATTTTGCTGTAAAGTTACTTGTAAGTTAGTTATGTCTTATTTCAATTGTAAGAAGACATTTGCACTAAAAACTAGACTAAAAATACTTTGTACAATTATGCGTTTTAGCAACATTAATAACTGATGTTATATATTTGAAAATCTATCTGTGGGAAGTGTGAGCTCTGCTATGTTTTCTGTCCCGATCAGAAGACCTCCAGCGGTCCTCCGTCCCCCAGCAGTCTGCCTCCTGCTGAGCTGCAGCTGCCTCCCCGGGGGAACCTGAGCACGGTCAGCCTGAACACGGTGCCGCCGTCTCGGAGCAGCCGCTTCAGCAGAGCTCATCCTGCAGCCAGAGGTCCACTGGTGGTGAGTCGCTCCCACATGTTCCCACTTTGCCCCAAACTGCTCTGTTTTGTCACACACTGATCCAGGATCAGCCTCTCGCTCATGAATGTCTTCCTGCAGCTTCCCAGGCACAAGTCAGTGGTGGTTTCCCTCAAAGATTCAGACGACAGCGACTCGGACATAGACACCTGCAGCTCCTCGCAGACCGTGTTTGGAGGGCTGGAGTTCATGATCAAAGAGGTCCGACGGACTGTGGAGGTGAGCAACTTTTAGTCCAGGGTGTCCAGCATCCTTAAAAAGTCTTAAATTAATATATCTAAAACCATCCTTAAAATGTCTTAATGTTTTTGTTGTTGCTTATTTGGTTAAATATTTGGCCTTAAAAATGTTCATTATAGGTCTTAAATTTTGTTGTGAGTATTTAATCTTCTATTTGTAGTTTTTTGGGGCGGTTACCACAGGACTTTTCTGTCAGGCAAATTTTGAGTCGCATTATCTCTGTTCACTGGAAAAATATCAAATCTTAACAAGTATTTTTGTCTAGTTTCTAGTGTAAATCTCTAACCACACTTGAAATAAGACAAAACCAATGTACAAGTAACTTTTCAGCAAGACTTTAGGAGCTTGTTTGACACAAACACAGTGTAGAAGAGAGTCAGTATAGTGGCCCTGTTCTGCATCCTTTTTTTAGTGCCTGTTAAAATAACTGACTTTATTCTCAGAATTTTCTTTCTCAGAATCTTGACTCTTTTCCTCATAATTCTGCCTTAAATCTATATTTATTGTTTTTATTGTTAAATTTCACTCAAAGTGACATTAGAAAGACATTAAAAAGTCTTACATTTGACTTGCAGAAACCTGCAGTTGTAATCTAACATTCAGAGTATCCTCTGTTTTCTGATGTTTGGCAGGCGACGAAGCCAAAAACAGCCTCAGGATGTGAGAAGGAGAACAACCCGGTCAGAACCCCAGAATCTCTCCCTGAAGCCAAGAAGGCAGAGTACCGACTCCTCAAAGAGGAGATCGCCAGGTAGGAGCAGGACGCCGTCATAAACACGACATAAACGTTGAGATGTGTGAGGGCTGAAATGTGTCCTGATGCTGCAGCAGGGAGAAGCAGAAGATGCTGAAGGATCACGGCTCTCCTGCGGCGGCTGATCATGTTCTGGAGTCTTCCTCAAAACCGGCAGCTGAGCTGAGGCTGACTGAGACCGAGCAGAGACTCAAAAAGCACAGGTGAGACACCTCAACACCTGCGGAGCTCTTCGTGAGGCGTTCACGGTTCAGCCAGCTCATCCTGTCTCATCCTGTCCCCGCAGAGAGCTTCTGCAGCGGGACGAGGCCGTCCTCAGACACCTGCTGCAGCAGGAGCTGAAAAAGACAGAGACACTAAGAGCAGCTGAAACCAAGATGGTCAAACTGAGGGAGCAGCTGGCGGCGTCGGAGAAGATCGTAGCGGCCAACAGGACCCTGCTGAGGAAGCTGCAGGAACAGGTGCGTAGGCCTGTCATGGTAACACGTTTTGCAGGACGATAAATTGTCCCAGAATTTATTGCGATAACTGTAGTTTTGAGTCCATTTTCCAGTATATTTAATAGTAATGGCATAATAATTTAAGAAAACACTGACAAAGATAAACTATATAGGTGGGAAAAAATCCAGATTTTCCAACAATTAAAATCTAAAATCAAAAATTTGATCAAATCAAATAATCACCCAGCCTCAGCTCATACCCGTCCTCTTCCCGTTGGTGTCTGAGAGCTCACAGCAGAGTCCTGTCTCCTGCAGGTTCACCGTGTTGAGCAGCGGGTTTCCCAGAAGAAGACTTTATCCGTCCGACTGGAGCAGGATCTGATGCGGGCCCAGCTGGCTGCTGGCAGAGGAACCAAACGTCCCGCAGAGTCCAATCAAACCACGGTGAGACACGGCTTCAACTTCCCAGTTTTGTCCTAATTTATTTAAGACATATACTTCAACTGTGGTTTGGGGAACTGATTTTAAACATCCTCACTACAGAAGCTGGTTCTTTGTATTTCCTGATGTATCGAGTATATAACAGGATAGTTAGGTGGAAGGAAAAAGTGTGATAGGTAAATATACAGTAGCATGGACTGCAGCTTGAGTCAGTTAAGTCACTACACACATTAGTACTTTCTTTGTGTTGAGCCACTCCTGCAATAAAGACAGACATAATCACTAAAGAGGAACTGGACTGTTTGTGTAATGGTCCAAAGTCCTTTTTTAAGATAAAAATACATTTTACTTTTCATTTGGTTAAAAAGTTACAAAATTCAAGTTGCTTGACATCATTTTTGATGCTTTCACAGCCAGTGATGTTTCCAGGTGTTGATCCACTGTATTGTTGTTTTTTTAAATTCAGTTCAGAGTCAGAACATTCCTCTTGTCAGGAACTTTTATAGATCTCATACTTCCTTCTTCTGTCAAGCTTTATGGAAATGCATGAGTTAATTTTCCAGAAGGACCTGGCACTGGCTCACACTTCCCAATTTTTTAATTACCATGAAATGACTGTGATTGATTGGCCAGAAAAAAATATATTTTTATGATCACCAATTTTTAGGTGTGTCTGTGTATTTTCAGTAGCCAATATTTCTGGTTAAAAAGTCAAAACTTTATTGTGTTTTCACTTTTTAAATTGAGTTGCTGCTAAAAAACATTCCCATAATATTGAAACGTATTAAAATACACCTGCAACCTCTCTGAGAACTACTCCAAGAAGCCACTGCGCCCCCTGCTGTCAGTGCAGCGGCACAGTTTGGTAACACACCTGTAATAAATCTCCTAATCTTCCGACCGAACCGGATTTACCCGGACTGCCGAACTGCAGTTACAGTACAGGTAAACATATTTGTTCGAAGGTCTGTATAATCAGGTATCGATTAATTTGATCGATTAAGCCCTCTGTTTTTATCATGTCAGATGTGATAACAATTAGCAAATTGGCTATTTGCTAATCAGTCGATTTCATGAGTAGCTGCACGTGTTACAGCAGTAAAATGACTCAGCATCAACCTTAGTGGGTTAGCTGGAAATTAATCAAATAGGCTGCAAGTGCTTGACCTTGGTATGCTAACAATGACTGAGCATCAAGTTGAACCATGATTAATCGAATAACTTGCTACCTGTGTCTGCAAGATAACGTTGACTCAGCAATATTGGTTGAAGCAGTAAGTAGTTTGGTAGCTAGCTAGACGAGTTGAACTTGTTGGCTAACGAGGATTAGCATGAAGTTACAGTGGTTTAACAGATACCTAATCTGAAAACTATGACTCAAATAAACAAATAATGCAAGTGTTGCAGTGTTTCTGGTTTGGGTTCATTGGGGGAAACCCTGTATGAAGCAGGTGTGAAGGATATTTTTGCAGCTCAGGGATATTAGCAGTGTGGATGCTGAAAAGACAGATATTGTGATAACTATAAATTTGTCATAAATTGTGCAGCCCTTAAAACTACTGCTGAAAACTACAAAATGACCTGGTTGAATGTTCCAGAAATTCCTGTTTTCACACGCTATGTTTTGAGAGATTTTCAATGCTGATCTCCAGAAGTAAGAATTGTTTCTGATTGTGTTTCTGTTCTGTCTCTGCAGTCCAGTAAGCTGCAGCGTCTGGACGCGGCACCTCGCGGCTCTGAGAGACACTTCGCCGAACTCATCGCTCAGAAACGGCGATTACAGCAGCTGGAGTCAGAGTACGCCCTCAAGATCCAGAAACTGAAGGAGGCTCAGGCTCGGCGAAACAAAGTAGTCCCACCAGAACCTCCTCCCCCACCTGCTGTCCCACCGCCTGCCCCTCAGATCCAGCAGCTTCCCCCCTCCAGCCCCTTCCACCTGCCTCAGCCCTCCCTGCACGACCTGTCCCAGGACAAGCTGGTTCTGGACAGCGAGGACATCCCCGAGGCAGAGGATCCAGAACCAGAACCTAGCCTTGCCCCGGCTGCGACTAAAGGCAGCCGCCGCTCCTCCCTCCGGCAGTCCAGTAGCTCCTTCACCAAACCCCACCTGGAGACTCCAAGCTCCGCCCCTTCTAAAGACGGCGGCAGCAGTAAGCCTACCAAGATGGTGTCCAGCACCGAGATGGCGCCCAGCGCCGAGGTTCCTGCGGAGATGTTTGCCGGGCTGGACGTGGACGGCCTGAAGAGCCGGTACCAGCAACAGGCCCAGCTGGAGGAGCTGTTGCAGAGGGAGCTGCAGAAACTAAAGGAGGACACAAATGACTCCCCCGCTGGACAGGTAACGACCTCTGACCTCTTATACTGCTCTTACTTGTAACTCATAAGAAACATATTTGTCATATATGAGACAGATCATCTGTGATAAAACGGACCTCCTCTGCTCCCTCCCAATGCTCCCAGTACTAACTGCAGAAACAACCAATCAGAGTCAGGAGGAGGGACTTGGTGCTGTCAATCATCCTCATATTTTCTCTAATCACACAATTCTCTTTTTTCTTTAAGTTACATCCTGCTAACTCCAACATAATCTGCCACAAATGATAAGGCCACTGATGATGGTGGGTAAGCAATTTTCCTGTAATGTTGTGCAGAACATTGAGCAGCAAGTACCTAAGGATGATTGACAGCACTAAGACCTTCCTTCTGGCTCTTTTTAGGCTCCTGGCTAAAAGGAGTTTCCTCTTTTTAGAGGTGCTTGGTGAACTGAACTGACTGATCTGGTAGTTAATCATTAAAAAACCATAGGGATGAGAGTTAATTAGTGTTTTTGTTTTATTCCTGGTCAGATGGTCCCAGTGGAGCTGGAAGCTGGGAACCAACCTGTGGTGTCTGAGCTGAAGCCGGTCTCGTTTGAGCCGTATCGCAGCCCGCTCCTGGTCTTCAGGTCGTACAGGTAGGAACCACCAAGCTGGTCACAATCACAAGATAAACTCTTCATCACACTCTTCAGCAGGGCTGGTCAGTAAAAAATAAAGTCGTAGCCTGGTTGTAATTAATAGAAGCTGTAAAACACGCTTATCAAACAAGATGGCCACCCTTCACATGCTGACTTCACTTTGAATTATGGAAACCCAAAAAGTGCATTGGAGAAAGATAAATCTGCATTTTCCAAGATTAAAATGTTTAAAAACCATAAATTCAGTTAATTAATGAAATTGATTTATCGTCCAGCAGGACAATGAAGTTGTTTTCTTAAGTTTTCTGACCTCGTTTCTCTCTGGCAGGTTCAGTCCGTACTACAGAACCAAGGAGAAATTTTCCCTGAGCTCCGTCACCTACAGCAACACCATCGAACCAAACAAATGTTTCTGTCGCTTCGACCTGACTGGAACCTGCAACGACGATGGCTGCAGATGGTGAGCGCCCCCTTCTCCTTTTTTTTTTTTTTGTTTATGGAGACTTCATAATTTATTTTATTTGCTGTTTCTGTTATTCTGTTTATTTAATTTGGATGTTTAAAATGTCTTCCTGTTAATTAGAGTTCAAAGTTTATGAATGTGTTCTTTCACTATTATGGCATTACTATTATATTATTGGAAAATGGTCTCAAAACAACAATATTATTGTTTATTGCAGTAACTACTGGGGCAGTTTGTCATCCAGTAAAATTTGTTTTAGTTTCAGGCGATACTTTAAAATGTGCATCAGAAAGTTTGATGTAAACTCTGTTTCTGCGTTTCTGTTCGCAGGCAGCACATGAGGAACTGCACGCTGAGTGGAAACCAGCTCTTCCAGGACATCCTCTCCTATAATCTGACCCTGATTGGCTGTTCAGAGAGCAGCTCAGACGAGGAGGTCCGCACCGCCACAGGTGGGTTTAATCAGAGAGGAAAGAGAGAAGTTCTGGTCGGATCAGTGAAAACCAGAATCAACTGTCAAACTGTTTTTGTTGAGCAGAGAGCTACATGAAGAAGCTGTTTGGTCCAACAAAGACCGGATGGGGATCGATCAGAAGGCGGTTCTGCTCGTCAGTAAAGTCAACGAAAGCAAGCGACACGGTTGGTAGTTCCTCCTCCAGCCATCTGAACATCAGCTGCTGGTTTCAGACCTGTGACTCCCTCTGCTCACGGCTCCTCAGTTCCTCCATACACGACCTGCAAAGACACGCGGAGGTGGAAACCGAAGCCATCGACGCCGGGATCCAACGCCCCCGAAGATGACAGCGATGACGAGGCAGCAGCTGCGTATCTGACGCCTGCAGGAAGAGGTGAGACTCCTCAATGTTCTGCAGTTGGCTCCAGAAATGGAGCCTTTTTAAAAGTTCTGTCTGTATGGATTATATTTATTAATTATTTTCAACAACCTTACCAGGCACAACAAGGATTAAGAGACAGATATTCTTCCTTTCTTGCGTTTTGATAACTCGTCTCTGTGTCTTGGTGTTGGACCAGACGACTGTCAAAGAGCATCATACCTGCCGTGGACGTCGTCACCTCTGAGGACCGGCGCTACTTCATCAGCGAGACGGACGACATCTCCAACCTGGAGGCCAGCATCCTGGAGAGTCCCAGAGACACTCAGCTGTGGATCAAACTGGCCTTCAAGTACCTGAACCAGACCGAGGCGTAAGTTCCCACCTGAGCTGCTGGTTCCTCCCTGGTTCTGGTTCTGGGTTTAACTGGTGTTTGGGTCTCTGCAGGTCTGCGGCAGAGTGTCTGGAAGCGGCTCTGAACACGCTGTCTCGAGCTTTGGAGAGTAACTGCGACGACCCGGAGGTGTGGAGTCACTACCTGTCTCTGTTCTCCAGGCGAGGGAGCCAGGAGGAAGTGAGGGAGATGTGTGAGATGGCCGTGGAGCACGCAGCCGACCATCGGGTCTGGTGGAATGTAGGTTCTGCCGTTTCACTGCACAGGGATTTAAAGATCCCTAAAGAGGCTTAGATTTAATTCAGTGGTTTTAAAGTTTGGCAAATGTTTGATATCCAAACTGCACAGTTTGGAAATCTATCTTATATTTGATTCAAATGCTAAATTTGCTAAATCATGGTCCATTCTGTCTGCTCCTCAGTACCTGAAGCTGGAGCGGTCGTTTGAAGGGAAGGACTACGTCTGCGAGCGGTTGCTGCAGTTCCTGCAGGACGAGGCGGCGGTGGGCGTCACAGAGAAGCTTTCCTTCCAGATGATGGAGGCTCTGCTCTACAGAGTGCAACTTAGTCTGTTCACGGGCCGGATGGAGAGCGCTTTGGCCGTCCTACAGGTAGAACTTCACCTCCATGTCCTGATGAAACAGTTAATTAGCAGACAATAGTCATGACCGACTGCTCACACTGGCTGCATTCACACAGCAGACAAATGTGACATAAAGCCGCTTTTTTGCCAAAATGTGACATCCAGATTTTTTTTTTACAGCTTTCTGAGCTTAATTATGATCTTTTCACCTCAAAAAATCTGATCTGTGCCACTTTAACACGTGGAATGATATTAATATACATATCCGATAGTTTTCAAAGTGTCTGCAGTCAGAACGCTCATGTTGCATTTTCTCCAGGCGTCCTTGAAATCGGCTCAGGACCACAGCATGGCGGAGTTCCTGACGGCCAGTGACCGGGCGCTGCTCTGGCTCTGCTACATTCACCTGACCGAGTTCGACCAGCTGCCGGCGAGCCTCTACGACCCGGCGGAGTCCGGCCCGGGACGGCTCGTCTGCACCAAGTCCTTCCAGCTGCCCTGGAGGACGCAGGACGACATCAGCACACCTCCCGACATCCTCATCGCGCTTTTCAAAGGTCTGAGGTGGCAGCGTCGGATCACAGCAGCTCAGACTCTGATCTGAGGTTCTCACCTGGTTTGTTGGTGTTTCAGATGCCATCGGTCAGTGCAGCGAGGAGAGTATGACAGATGCTGAGAGGACGCTGGCCTGCATGCCGCTCTACACAAACCTCATCCTGCTTTACAAAGTTCTGCAGAAGTGAGTCCATCGCTCCTCTCCCTGCAGAGAATAACTCACCACACAAATCCCAGGCTGAATGCTGGGACTCTACTGGGATAAAGCAGCTGCAAACCAGTTGGAGTTGAAGATGTAACTAAACCCACAAATTAACTTTGTATTTGTTGATATAACTAGCTGATCTCTGGGTCTATTTTTATGTTTCTGTGCAAATTTTGACTTTTTCTTGTAAATATGTTTATATAATATAACTATATAACTGATAGTTATGCGAGGGGCCAGGGTTATTCCTTCATATGGGGGTGAGTTAAACTTTGAGCAAACATGGCGTTTATTTAATGAACAGTTTGATTTCAGGTCCCTGTGAGTTTCACCATGATCAGTAATATTTGTGACCCTTCAGGTTTGATGATGGTGTGGATCTGTGCGTCTCTCTGTTGGAGTTTTGTCCCGACTCGTGCACGCTGCGCGACGCTCTGGCCGACCTCCACATCAGCAGAGGGAACGGCGAGCAGGCGGTCAGCATGTGGCTGAACGCGCTGGCTGACTGTCCGCACAACGCTCAGGTGTTCTACCACTGCTGCATGTTCCTCATGGCCCAGGTGAGCTCCCCCACCTGCTTACAGACCGCAGGTTAGAGAGCTTACAAGCTGCTGTTCTTCATCCTGGCTCTTTAACATCCTCTGCAGGACAAGTCCAACGCCATCCCGCCTCTGTTCCGGGGATTCATCCTGTCACTCTGTGAAGACGAGCAGAGTCAGAAGACGCCTGTGGACGTTCTGCGGTAATGAAAAGGGACATTTTGCACATTTTTGAACTTCGATTTGGGTTTCTACTGCTTCTAACTAAACAGCTCAAGTGCTTAAAAAATCACTGAGATGTTTTATGATGTCTGAAAAATAAGTCAACAACCTCCTTATTAAGTTACATTGGACATGCACTGCACTGTTTCCTAGCAACCCCAGCAGAGTTCCACCTGTTACCTAGCAACCCCAGCTGAGCACCAGCACATTTGGTCAGCTGGTTTTGCCACTATATGAGTTTTACAATGGCTGCTGAAAAAAAGAGAAGATTTTTGTTGTACCATTCAGAAACCACTTGGTGCATCATATGTGTCAAACTCAAGACCTGGGGGCCAAATCCGGCCCGCCATAGGTTTTTCTGTGGCCCTTCTGACTCTTGAGGTTCAAGATACCCAAACCCCTAATCCTGAAAGAAGATCATAACAGACAGGACTGAGATTAAAATCTGATTATCTAAGGATGCAAAAACTGTAATGAACATGTTTTGTACAGACCATAGATCTATCCTAACCTGTTCAAGGAAGCTTAATAGGTCACCTGTAAAGCTCTGCAGATGTCCACAAAGGTTTATGTGAGATTACCGCTGCTTTCTGTCCCATCAGTCACATCCTGGGCTTCTCCAGCCAGAATCTGCTGATCAGTCCCTTCATCAAGAAAGAGCTGGAGGAGCAGCTCAGTCAGCAGACGTCCTTCCTTCATCTGCTTCACTGGTGAGTGCGCTCTCTGCTGGAAGCCTGAGGGCTGAAACCGGGTTGTCTTTAGAGTTAGACCTCTGCTTTCAGTCGCTGGATGTGGCTGCACGGTTCAGAGGAAGAGGCCGTCGAGGCGTTTGAGCGAGCGTTGGGGTCCATCCCGCAGCTGGAGGAGCTTCACACGCTGTGGATGGAGTGAGTGTTCCTGCTGCTGAATGAAATGTAACCAAACAGAAAGGTTTATCCTCACTCAGACTCTGTTCTTCTCTCAGCTACCTGCTGTTCAGCTGCAGACCGCAGACTCTGAACGTCTCCAGAAAGCTGTTCCCAGATCTGGTCCATCGCTGCCTCAGCACACTCCCGTCACGTTTGGAGCTTCCCTTCAATCCCGCACAGTTCTGGAGCTGCTACCACTTCCATAATAAGGTAAGGATTCAGCTCTTGACTTCATCGCATCTCCAATGACAAATAACTACTCAGATTGTTGGAAAGCAGATGTCTGACTCAACCAGAAACTTTACTTATAAACCCAGTAGAGCTGAAATAACTTGGGGAAATTATCTATACTCGGTTTGATTGGGGAGCAAAGCTGCATTTTCAGCTACTGCGATTCACTTTCACACTGCACTGTGTCAAACAAACTAAACCCTTTGAAAAGCTTGACTTTTTGTTTTGCCTGATTAATTGCTAGGATAATCGACAGAGTACTCAATTACTAAAATATTTGTTTGCTCAGTTGTAAAATCCAGTTCAGTGACAACAGGTCTTGTATTGGTTGCCATTTCCTTCTCCAGGTTGTGTCCCTGTACCTAAAATACATCCCGCCGTCCCAACGCGCTCTGGTCCTGGAGAAGCTGAGAAACGCCATGCCGAGCAACCCTGAGCTGGGCCTGAGGTACACACACACACACACACACACACACACACACACAGCCAGGTGTCTGAGAGTCTGAGGCCGTCTAGTGTTGTGTTGCATCTGTGTGTGAGTCGTGCCGTTGCTTTGCAGGTTGTTGCATCAGGAGTTTGTTGAGGGAAACATGGAGCAGCTGAAGTTTCAGGCCCGCATGCTGACCAGCAACACTCCTCGATGTTTGTCCAGCTGGAGAATGTGAGTGACTGTGGTTCCTGGCTGTTCCTGACACAGTTTGATCCAGACGCTTCTGATGGTGTCGAACATGAAGAGCGTGCTGTGTGTCGCTCCAGTGAGATCAGAGCTGACTGACTGTTTGTGGTGTTTGTGTCCAGAGCAATCGCTGTGGAGCGGGAGCTGAAGGAGCGTGGCCAGGTGAGTCATTATCCATTAACTGACATCATTCATCCTGCTGTGACCACAAGCGGCCACCAGGTGTCAGACCTGAACACTTGTATTTTCATACCAAACAGTTCAGTAGATTTGGTTAGATTGAAACATTTATTGAATTTTCAGCTGCTGAGTGAATGACATGTTCCCCTCCTCGCCTGTGGTGGCGCTGCATCAAGAACTACTGAAGGAAACGACACAAAAACCTCTGAAGAAGACAGTTTTTCTGATATTTGTTTCACACCAGAAACAAATCTCAAAATCAGTTGTAGATCTGAGATAAATGTCCCTGCAGCAGCGGGTCTTTGGGTATTTTTTTAATTTTGAAGCTCATCTCTCTCCTGCAGGTGTTACCTGTCCACACCTGTCCCAGATGTTTTTGTTTGTTTGTTTGTTTGTCTCTGCTAAACTGAGCCGACGCTCCGCGTCTCCGGCTCTTCTTCTTCTTCTCTTTTATTTTTTCTGTTGTTCTTCTAGATGCGTCTTCTGTATCAGCAAGCTCTCCAAAACCTGCCGCTGTGCGCCGCCCTGTGGAAAGATGTAATTCACCTGTGACACACACAAACACACACACAAAAACATACAGGTAACGCTACCTCACCTCCTGAGTCTGAGCTCACTCACTGTGAAACTAGGACTCTTATTTTGAAATATTTTCTAAAATCAGGCCAGATTTGTTCAGTTCTAGAATTGAGGTTGGGTTTGCAAATTGCCCCAAGCTGCACTTTGGGCACCCAAGGCTTAGAGAGTTAGCTTTCAGAACCAACTATGGATGAGTTAAGTGAGTATTAATCAGTTAGCGTCAGGGCTGCAACTAACTAATATTTTACTAATCAGTTGTTCTGACCATTTATCGGTTAAAAAAAAATTATCTGTATATTCCAGTTAACGATTAATAGTTCACTAAATTAGTTGACGATTATTCCAGTAATCCATTAATCGTGATTAATTTGATTAATCGATCCAGCCCTAGTTGAGATTGATGAGTGAATCTAGATCAGATAACTAGTTATTAATCGTTTCAGCCTTAGTATTGATGAGTCGATGTTGATCAGGTGACTGAGCTGTTTTGACTCACCTGTGTACAGCATGTTCACCTGGCCCTTCCCTCCGCCCCCTCCATCCCTGTGACCTCATCTGTCTGTCCCCCCCCCCATCCTCCTCCCTCCCTCTGTGTTCCTACTGTCTCCCCCCTTTCTCCCTCCCGCCCCTCCTCTCTGCAGCGGTTGTTGTTCGAAGCAGCAGAGGGCGGCGCCTCCGACCGTCTGCGGCGGCTGGTGGACTGCTGTCAGCAGGCGGGGGTCAACCTGAGTATCGGGGGGGTGGATCTGTGATCAGACTGATAGTAGAGCTGATCAGTAGGTGACTGATTGACGAGGTAAGGCCACGCCCCCCCCCCAGCCTGCCATCCTCCTACCTCAGTGAATGTAAGTATGCTGCTGCTGAGTGACGCCTTTGCTCTTCATCACCTTCTCTTTAGTTGCTCTCACCTTTCAGTTGGACTCATTTCCCTCCCCTTTTTTTAGTTAACTCACCTAAAGAGGGGTGGGGGCAGCCCCACCCCCAACCCAGACCCTCCCCCACTTTTTTGTTTTCTCTGTGTGTGGACTTTTATTTTGGTAAACCGATGAAAGACCAGTGTTCAGGTTATATTGACCCAGTATCTGTGCGGAGACGGCCCCGCCCACCTGTGTAGTGTTTTCTGATTGGCTGAGTATTGTAAGAGACTGCCTCGGAAATGGAAGGTCGCCGTGGGAACCTGCCGAGCTCAGCCGGACTGCTCATGTGCAATCTGTTGTCATGACAACTAAAGAGACTTTTGTGCTGCCACTTTTGTTTTCTACGTGTCAGATGTTATTAAATTATTTTCTATAAAGAAGGAAATGAGCGTCTTGGGTTTTTCTTGTGTCTGAGTGATTTTTTGGAATACCAAGATGACATCGCACTATAAAATGAAATGTTTATAAAGTAAAGGCTTATATTTAATGTGGGACTCCGATTAAAGACACCAGAAGACTCCTGATGAAGACGATGATCAACCAACCCATCATGAAGACAAATCTTTGCTGAACGACAACATGGGACTAAAAATAGAAGGAAATAACGATTTATATAACATCCACCAAACCATTCAAACCAAGAAACTGAAGGTTATAGATTAACAGATAAATCTATTTTGGGTCTTTTATAAGGAAATAGGGTAAATAGGGTATAGGTTTGCTATACCATAAGCAACTCAGCATCAGTCAATAATTCACATAGATAAATCTTTAAACACAAAACAGGCTATATGTACAAATAAAAAGATGATAAAGAAAATGAAAATCCTAAACGTTGGTTCATATATATTGTCTTCATAAGTGAAATACTCTACTGTACTTAATTAATGAAGTATATTTGAAGTTTTTTCTGATCTTTGACTCCAAATCCCAAATGAATTGAAATAGAGACTTTATGGACGCAGAGCAAGTCCAGAAAGAGAAAAGGTTTAAACCATCTCTTCAATCAAAGAGAACCAAAGTATTTTTAGTTCAGGACAAAAAAAAAACTGCTGTTGGGACAGTTTTAAGTAATTTATCCTACAGTGAGGTGAAACTGAAAGTGCACACCAGAGTGGAATCTGATAATTTACTTATGGCAAGACAGTGTTACATATAATACCTGAAAGATATTTTAATAAATATTGAATTAAAGTTTGAATAAATTGTGTCTATAGATTATTTTCTAACCTCAATCACCAACAAAATAATGAAATTAGTTTTATTTGTGTTGTTCATCAAACTTTTATGCTGTTCCAATGTTTGCCTTTTCTAAGGCTGCACCTGTTCTGACCACACCAGGAAGTTTAGATCTACTGATTTCATATTAAACAAACAAGCAAGCTGTTTACAACTGAAATGACATTATTCCGAAGACAATTATGTTTTAATGGTGGGCTTAATTGGAAATGGGGTCTCAAATCAAATTAGAGCCCCAAATAATCTTGGGTCGGCTCTGGTTGAAAAATATTTTATCTGTCATTTTATGCCTATTAAAATAAATATATTGCATTTTGTTGTGTTTTTATTGTACTGTACTTCTATTTAAATTTCTACTTTTACTTCGTTTTATTTCACCGGAAGTTCCATGTTTTCGTCACAGGAAGCTGAGCTGTCAGTTTTGTTTTGGCAGCTGCTTGTCACGTGACGTGTTGTCGTCAGCGGTAGAGCAGCAACATGGCGGAGCTGTTAAAGGTAGGAAAACATGAAGGAAAACATGAGTCTCAGCAGCTGTTCCGAGTCCGGAGTTTGATGTAGAATTGGGCCGAGCTGCGTGAGGGTTTCCTGGCTTCACCTCCGGCATCTGACCGCAGAGTTAGCTGCCGAGGTGTCCGCAGGAAGGGGAGGCAGCACCGGGGAGGACGGTTAGGGAGACCGTAACAGTCTGTGCTGCACTCCAAACCGGTTCTCCTCCAGACTGGTCCGGTTCTCCGGGTGTCGGACACACGGAGGATTCGGTGGGGCGACGGGTTGTTGTTCAGACTGACGCCCAGAAAACCAGCTGCTGTCCCGGCTTCAGGCCAAGTTTCCTCCCCCGGTTCTGGTAGCAAAGTTCCCAGAAATATAACAGATAGAGCAGCCAGTCTGTTACACCCGGTTAAAATGACATAAATGCGACTTTAAAGTCAGGAAACACTCTGGTTTAGCCTTTGTGCCGTTTTTTCGCTTAGAAAATTGATCTGCGTGGTTTTCAAATCTGATCTGGGTTCTGTGATTCCTGATTGGATCTGAGTTTGCAGGTGAACGTTCTGTCTCTCAGGAACTGAACTTTTCCCTCTGCAGGTGATATTTGAACACGAAGGGATTTTCCTCCATCCGAGCCCAGATGAAGGAAGCCCGGATCAAGATTTGCTGGTTTCAGGATCCCTTCGTATCATAGAGAAGGTAAAACTAAAAAAATCCCCCTGGTCTTTTCCCACACCGAAACTTCTCCTTTCCATTGTCGCATCTGATTGGTTCTTAGTCACAACTTCTGTCTTTTTTTATTTTAGTTTGCTCAGAAAAAAAAGATGAAACCTTTTTACTCAGCTCAGCTGTTGGGATTTAAATGAGGGTTCAAATGAGTTCCAATCGATTAACTATTAACTTCCGCTTAGTTTATTGTTGTAGTTCGGCCGCCATCCAACAGAGGGCGCCGCCGGTCATCCTTAATCGGAGCCAGTTGATTCAGGGATAAAGATGGTGGTCATCCGAGAAAGAGAAACGGCCCGAATGGAGTCCTGTTGGACTCCGAATGCACTCCGAAAATTTTAAAATTTTTCTGTTTTAAAATATAAACACCTGACAATCTTCTTATTCAAGTATCTTGAGCAACAAGCAATCAGAAACTTATATTGAGAAGGAAAGACAAAGGAGTACAGAATGACATGAAAGCCATGCAGCACAATAGATGCATAATAATGTTAGAAAACAAAATGTGTACTTAACAGTTGATGATACTGTAAGAGGGTCTTAATAATCATTAACTTTTGGATGTATGTCAAAATTCAAACTTTTGCAGCCATCCAAGTCCAAAAACTAATATTTTCCCAAAACATATGTTATTATGGAAACGGCAAATGGGGATCCAAACAATGATCCCTAGTCAGCTGATCAGTCTGCTGCTTCTCCTACCTGCAGGATGCAGAGATTCTGGTGGAGTACCGCCCTTTGGAGGACAGTGTGGACCCGTCCAACATGCTGTGCGCTGGACAGGTTTGTCTCTTCTCGCTCTGTGACCTCAGCGACCTTTAGAGTGCAGTGATCTCAGGGGATGTTCAAGTGTGTTGTGTTTCTTCTCAGGACTCCAGCTCAGTGGTGGGGTGGGCCCAGTGTCCCGGAGAGAAGTCCCAGTCCCGGCAGCTGCTGGAGACACAGCAGAGCTACGAGACCGAGTGGGACATGGTGAACGCCGTCTCCTTCAAGAAGAAGAACTACACTAACGGAGAGGGTGAGTCCAGAGACTTCCTGTCAGCTGACTGATGGAGGGAAGGCGAAGACTGCAACTGAACTTAGGGATGGGCATTTATCGTAAAACAAAATCCGGAGCAAAAATTTAGATTTATTGTTGCCTCAATTAGTTTCAATTTATGATGTTAAATCAGAGGTATCCAAAGTGCGGCCAAGGGGCCATTTTTGGGCCTTACACTGATTTTGAATTGCAGTTCGAGAATAATTCCAATTTGTCTTGTTCAGCAGATAAAAAGTTCTGATGGAAACCTTATTTGCAATCAGGGTCAAATTATAACTGACAAAATTTTCCTACAAATCAAAAAATTCGTATGACACAAAGTATTTCATCTTTTTATAACAAAGCTTTAATAATGAATAGAACCGCATTTATCCAGAAATTTTTACTGAGAAGATGACTTCTCCTAAATCAGCTTTTCTTTAATTTACGTCGGCTAAATATGGGAAAGAAATTGACCCAAATCCTGTCCTTGTAGCCGAGAGCGAATTTGCTAACTCAAGACAAAAAAAAAATAGAAAACTTGATGCCTTTCTTTTCCCATGATTAGAAAAGCTGCTGAGTCATAAAATCATCTCAGTTTTCCAATGAACATTAAAAAAAAGACATAAAAAAATAACAAAGCTTCAAAATATTTTCAAGCAAACAGGAACTGAGTTTGTTTTCTTGTTTTCAAAGAGATAAGGTGAAATCTGTGTGTGCATTTTAAATAAATAATTCTGCCGTGTGTTTTCTAAGCCCTGCATCTCATCTGTCAGGCTCTCTGAATCACAGCCATGAGCGGAGCCGCTGGGCGTTTTCTGTGAACATCAGCGACCTCAAGTCCATAACAGTGAAGGAGGAAGGTTGGACCTTTCTCATCCTACAGCTGAAGGACTCCTCCAGCTCCATCCCAGCGCTGCACTTCCACCAGGGCGGCAGCAGAGAGTTCCTGGACAGCCTGCGGAGGTTCGCTCTGCTGACAGAGTGAGTAGCTTGTTCTACAACAGTCGGATACAGTGGAGATATTTTTACTTCAGACTCAGCTGTTTTACAGCAGCAGGGTCAATGGGTTTGAGGTATTAAATTATGGAAAGTTTTGAAATTAATACAACCAGGTCTGTTTCAGATAAACCTGGTTTCTCTCCAGTCTCATTGAGGGGCAGTATCATGTGTTTGCCAGGCACAAAGTGCCATTTTAATGATCAAAATGCATTTAAAATGCATTTTAAGAATTTTATATTTTAATACGGTATCTAAAAGCAGTTCAAGCCATATTTCTGTTCACACAAATGAACTTCCTGGTACCATCTTTAATTCCTAACAGGAAGTTGTTTTTGTTTTTTATAAAAGTGAAAGTACAACAAGCTTCTGCTTCTACCTATACTTTTTTTGTCTGTATTTTGTGTCTTTGCCATTGACAGAAATTTAAATATTATTTCTCTATTTCTGTTTTAGTTTTGTCTTGTTTTTTTTTGTTTTTTTTTTTAGGATTTGTAATTTTTTGATTTGTGTCAAAGTAGCTAAAATAAATAAAGTAATATTATTGGCTAACAGGTTTCAGCTTAGCGCTACACTGCCCCCTGTGGGCTTGGCATGTTTAAAACAATGCTTAGTGGGATATTTGTTTGTTTATGTGGATGAAAATTTTTCTGAAAGGATTTTTTAAAAACAATGTGGCAGAAATATTCCTTTTTATAAAGACCTGGCTACATGTGTACAAGGACTAGGATTTCTTTGAGTCATTAACTTGCAGCAATACCTCCTGGTCAGCAAGCACATGGTGACAGTGGAAAGGAATCACTGATATAGCACCGCCTTCCTGGGTTGTTAAAAGATGGTGCGGTCCATTCAGACTGTCTGACACACAGGTTGTCAAACACATCGAAACACTTAGAAAAGTTTCCAGTATTGAGAAGGATCTCTATGCAGAAGCTCTTTGCCTTCCTGTGTGCAGATTTTACACTCTGATAATGAATCCGTCTCACCCTGATTCAGACCGGCTGAGGTTTGGAGGCTTTCTGCTGGGTTTCAGAAACAGACGGACTGTGTGCGCGTCTGGAGAAATGCGTCATTTATATGTTAATTTCTGTGACGATGAAACGTTCCGAGGCGGAGATGAAGTCAGATTACGGCAGGACTCTCTGCAGCTGATAACTCTTATTAAAGTTCTTATCTGCAGCTCAGTGAAAGGCAGGATCGGTGCCGGATGTTTGGATTCAGATCTGTGACAGAGTGACGCTCTGCCTACGCTCTTACACACACACAAGCACACGCCTGACGGAGGGTCTGTGTGTGTTTCAGGTGTCCAGAGGATGAAACGCGTCTGCTGGTCAGCACTCCAAACAAAGCTCTGTCCCAGTCCTTTGAGAACCTGCTGGACGACAACAACTTTGGACTTGTTCATGTAAGAACACACACACACACACCCCACACACACAATCCTCTTCACAGTCATCGTTCTTCGATGTCATGTTTTTTAAGCATTTTCATTTTTCCTACAGAGTGTGATTGATTGCTCTTATCAAGTTGTTATTGATCTCTTCAGATTAGTTTAAGATTGGTTTGAATCTTTCCTAAAGAACTAGGATTTCTTTGTGTCAATATGTAACTTCTCATAAGTCACATGTGGGGAACCACAAGGTTCAATTCTGGGAACCCTCTTTTCTAAATATCTATATTAATATGTTTTTACATCAATGTTCCCATTAGCTCAGGTTAAAACAAGAAATAAGATTAGCTTCCATAATGATGGGTGCACTGATAAATTGGTCAGCTGATATATCGACCCCAATTTCCTTACTTTTGGGAGATTGGTGATCAGCCAATTCTCTGATCTTTTCTATAATATTATGACTTAATTCTCATAATATTTAAACTTTATTCTCATATTACCACAACTTTATTTTCGTATTATCACAATTTTATGCCTGTAATAATATGGTTTTATTTAACGTAATTTAAACACTGATTTCCTTCAAATCCAGCCTAAAACCCCATTTTTTCGGAGTTGCCTTTCATTCATAATAACTGGAATGTAGATCAACATATTTCATGTATATTTGCTTGATGATTTTGTCAGAATATAATGTTTATTGCTTGTTTCATAACTGGTTATTACAGTGCTGTGTTTGTAAAGCTCTGAACTGCCTTGTTGCTGAAATGTGCTCTACAGATAAACCTGACTTGACTTTTCCTCCTGCAGAAGTTTAAGCGCGACCCTTATGTGACGACGCTGGGCAGCTTCTCCAAAGTCACCAACTACATCTATGACGCCCTGCGGGGGACAGAGGAGCAGCAGCAGCGCCCCCCAGAGGAAGTGGCCGACCTGCTGGGGGAAGTCATCCCAGGGCTGGAGATCAACCAGCAGGAGGAGCCGGGCTTCGAGGTCATCACCAGGGTAAGGAGCCGACCTCCAGCTCATCAGCTGATGTCTCCTCCTCCAAAATGATGACATCATCACCTCTGACGTGACAGATTGACCTGGGGGCGAGGCCGCAGGTGAGCCGGGCGGAGCCGGTGTCGGCAGACGACTGGAGTAAACACCAGGACCCCGAGGGCAGGATAGAGAACCAGGCCGCGCTCAGACAGAGGATCTTTAAAGGGGCAAGTCTCCGTTACATCCACAACGAGACGACTGATTTATTAAATTAAGGATCATATTAGTGCTCTATTATCCTAAAGATTAATTGCTTCTTCTATTGATTTATCTGGTTTTAAAAAATTGGCACATTCTACAGAGTCTTTATTTAACCACTCTCCTTTTTTATAGAACATTAGACATATATTAAAAATATGCAAATAAAATAATTCCACTAATTTTTAATTAAGAAGCTAAACATTTTATTGTCTAAAGTGCAATAACTTTCATACCATTCCTTTATTGAATGTTTGGTCATTTGTAGAAAAGAATGAATCTGCAGTTAAAAAATATTTCTAACATCCACAGGTGAAAAGTTTCTGCTGGACTTAACATCAACACAGTGTAAGATTTGTCAGTTGGTTATTTCTGGATCAAGTTATTAATAATCGGATAGAAAAAGGAGATATTTTTTTGTAGTAATTTGAACCAATTGAAGCTAAAAATGCCACTTGAGGAGTTCTGGCTGGAGCAGGTTTACAGACATGCAGGGTTTTTATATCTTCAATGCAAAATGTTAATATTTTTTGCAGTTTGGGGTTAATTTCTGCTCTGATTGTGTTGTTCTTTTAGCAAAAGGCCTTTTTTTGGGTTTGTTTACTCTAAGTAACGATTCTTATTAACGCTTCACACGCACACTTTTTGGATGATTATATTAATAATCAATAATTGTTTCAGCCTTGCTGAAAATTAAACAAAGTTGTTATCAAATTTTGCTATGGGAGCATATAAATAACCTTTGACCTTTTTATTAGGACTTCCAGTGTTTAGAAATAAATTTTTATGCTTGCCGTGTGTCCAGGAACATTTGGACTATGTTTCCCACAATGCACCAGGCTTCGACAGAAACATGAAGCCACTGACTGTATCCTGTTAATAAAGCCTGTGAATTAAATTTGTATTAAATTTAAACAGATTCTGAAAGTGAAAGAGTTCCCAGACTCTTATGACCAGACCGTGTGACCTTACTGACCATGTGACCTTACTGACCGTGTGACCGGATGCTGTGTGTGTGTTTACCTGCAGGGTTTGTGTCACGCTGTGAGGAGGGAAGCCTGGAAGTTCCTGTTGGGGTATTATCCGTGGACGAGCACATTGGAGGAGAGGAAGTCTCTGCAGAAAGCCAAAACGTACGACACACACACACACAAGCTGATTCCATTTCTGAAAGGTTTAAAAATGTTACAATAATAAAAATAACCTCAAGTGTAAATACTGGAGACACACACCCAAATTTATATTTCTACCCATATTGGGATATTTTATTGACTTCCATTAATTTTAATAATTTTAATAATCCTTACCATTACCAGTGTTGGGTTTATTTCGTTTCCCAACCTGCAAGAATCAACCAGAGACACAAACTACTCTTTTGCAGAAGAGGGGAGAGAGCCAGACGCGGAGAACCGCCGTTAAACACTGTCTGGGATCAACTCCATCGGCTCTCAGTCCCCAACTGCCTTTTATTATGTTAACAACAAAGAGATTGGCTTTTTCACACAGTCACACAAACAATTGATCAATAGCCTTTCACACAAGAGGTTCTGTGATCAAATCAATTAATGATCAAATCACCACAAAGGAAAAGAGTCAAGAAAACAACACACAAAATAATATGAAAACAAAACCTTTAAAATAAACTCAAAAGTAAATGAACTTAGTTAATTTTTCTAACAACCAGTGCATTTCTGATCTTAACCAAAGCTTCATTCACATTGTACCCAGTGGCGGCTCTTTCTCAGGCGATCCTTGCTTCGCAGCACAGAAATATTATGTGATATAAGGTATTTTAAACACCAGATATGATGGGGTAAAAGTGTCACAAATCACTAAAAATATTTTTAAAGAATGTAATCGGTATAAAATAATCTACACCGGTGAACCGCTGTGCTTTAGGTCCAAAAGCCAAAAGACTTCAAAATGCTCCTTTATGTTTTCACAAAATGAATTAAGGTCTGCCTGGCTTTCAGTTTAGGTCAGAGAAGTTCTTTCTTGTCAAATATAAGCAGGTGAACTATGGGATATTGTGTGGTTTCCATAGTAACAGTGACTAATCCTGTAATTACATCATAAATTAAAGTGAATTTATCATTTCCATTCGGATGTTTAATGTTTTTTTAAGGGCAATTTTGTTTCCAGACATCACAAACCCTTTTATTTATAGTTTTGGTTGTAAGTAGTTCGTATTTCCATTTTATTTAGTTTTATATTTAAAATATTTTCCAGTTCCAGCTGTAAGAGTTCACTACAAAATCAAAGTTTAGTTGTTTAGGGTGAATGTTTGTGTTTCCCAGAGATGAATACTTCCGGATGAAGCTGCAGTGGAAATCCATCAGTGAGGAGCAGGAGAGGAGAAACTCCAGACTGAGAGACTACAAGAGCCTGATCGGTGAGGAAGAGGAGGACTCCGCAGTCTTCATCACTTAAATCATCATAAACGTAACGTGTCACCATAAGGCTGCATGTGGGAATCTATAAATCTGCTGGTTTCCAACTTGAGGGGGGCGCCAGAGATCTCACTGCTTGGTGTCCAAACTTTTTAAGTGGTTTAAAAGCTTTACTTCCAGGGCAAGAAAAAAAACAACTAAACTTGTTAGAGAGAGAGATGTTATTCATCATAGATCTAAAACTTTAAAATTGATCTTGCATATTTGCTGTTATAAAATAAATGAATCAAGTTTTCAAAATGTTTTTGGCTCAGCAAAGCAAATTTAATCTCAGTTTGAAGAACAGGATATGGGTCATTTGTTTCAAAACACTTGCTAAATTAAATTTAATAAATTGGATTAAAGCTGATTTGGGTGAATTTTCAGTAAAAGTTTTGGAATAAACGTGGCTCTAATCATTATAAAAGCTTTGTCATAAACAGGTAAATACTTTTGTTCTACCTGATTGCAAAAATTTAAAAAAGTCTGTATCAGTTGCAGTTGGGAGCCACACAAATTAACTTCAGGGCCACAAATGGTCCCCAGACCACACTTTGGACACCGATTCTCTTAGTTATGATCAAATGTTCAGCTGAAGCTTTCATTCTTCCCTTTTCACCTTCATATAGTTATGTTGAATTGCAGACATTGATGTCGCCTTTCTTCATGCTGATCCATCCGGTTCCACCATCTTGGAGAGTAGAAACAGTCGGAGCTTTTTGTTTCTCCTCCTCTGATGGAGACGGGAACAGAAATGCAGTGTGAAACCAGATGGAGGTGAAGCGTTGAAGCTCCATGTTTGTCTTCTTTCTGCTGCAGAGAAAGACGTGAACCGAACAGACCGAACGAACCGCTTCTACGAAGGTCTGAACAACCCGGGCCTGACCCTGCTGCACGACATCCTGATGACCTACTGCATGTACGACTTCGACCTGGGTGAGAGCTTCATGCCGCTCACTGGTTCTACTGGGCTCATTTACCTTCATTAAAAGTTGGCAGGAAGACAATTGAGGCTTATTAGTGATTAAACAAAATGTGATGATAATCGTCTTTAGTGGGGCAGTATCATGTTCAATCAGCTTTTTTGAGCTTTACATCATGTTATAATATTATTCCCGGATCATAAATATACCTGTAGAGTTGCTTTGATTCTTCCATGCATGTTTGAGAAATCCTTTAATTTCCATGGCAACCATTCAGCTGTGCAAAACAACTGGGTGAACCTAGCTCCGCCTTTAAGGCGCACAGCTCCTCCTCAGAGCTGCAGTTTCCAAGCTTCTGCCTCACAGAGCAGTGTTATAAAATTGCACTTTGTTTGGGATGTTAGGTGAAGCATACAGCATCCTGAACAAATGCTCTGGGTCTTCAGAACCGACCGGGTTCAATTTCTCCCTCCATGTTTCTCCAGGTTACGTTCAGGGGATGAGCGACCTGCTGTCGCCGATCCTGTTCGTCATGGAGAACGAGGTCGATGCGTTCTGGTGTTTCGTCTCCTTCATGGACCAGATGGTGAGAAACCAACCAGACCCAGAACCATCTATATTTGATGGTCCATTAAAATTTGACATGTTGGGTTTGTTTTTGCTGCAGCACCAGAACTTTGAGGAGCAGATGCAGGGCATGAAGACGCAGCTGATCCAGCTCAGCACGCTGCTCAGGCTGCTGGACCTGGCATTCTGGAACTACCTTGGTACGGCGCAGTCGGGTCTAGTTGCATTCTGGCCACGGTCCCGTGTTGGATCCATGTCTCTGACGTGTCCCTGTGTGTTTCAGAGTCCCAGGAGTCCGGATATCTGTACTTCTGCTTCCGCTGGTTGCTGATCCGCTTCAAGAGGGAGCTGATCTTCAGCGATGTCCTGCGGCTTTGGGAGGTCAGTCCGAAGATCGGTTCCGATGAGGGTTCTTCCAGCCGGTTTACTACAGATTTCAGAACCAATAACATCATTTATGCTGCGTTCACACAGCAGCCACATGAGACCCAAATACAACTTTTTCATTGCAGTCTGATCAGCCCAATTTAAATGTTTTCAGCCCCTAAAAAAACAATCTGTGACACAATGGCAGTGACTTCTCTACCTTTTTTTTTACCTAAGGTAAAAAATATTTTACTTTTCAAACTTGTTTTTATAAAATATCTCTGAGATTTCTGGCGGAAATTTAGTTTTTTGTTTCTATCTGCCATGGCCCTAACACGTGTCGTACAAGCTGTAGCTTTAGCAGTAATACAATTGAATATTATATAAAATTGTAGTGAACTTCCTTTGGCTTTGTTAAAGATACAGTATTTGTGAGGTAAGAACCAGTCATGGTTCTGCTTCCTGTATCTGGTTCTGATGCCTGATGACGTCACGTCGGATCCGTTCATCCTCAGGTCATGTGGACCGAGCTGCCTTGTCAGAACTTCCACCTGCTGGTCTGCTGTGCCATCCTGGACTCTGAGAAGCAGAAGATCATGGAGGAGAACTACGGCTTCAACGAGATCCTGAAGGTAACGCAGAGCCGATTATTTGGATCATGTTCTAGTGACGAACGATCAGATCAATGGAGTCTTATTGATCGGGTTTCTTCTGTTGCAGCATATCAACGAGCTCTCCATGAAGCTCAACATCGAGGAGATCCTGCAGAAAGCCGAGGGCATCTACCTTCAGATCCGCAGCTGCAAGGTGAGTGTTAAGTTTTCATCGCCTCTGTGTGAACCTGGTCACCGTGGTAACGCGACTCCCGTTCAGCCTGCTTGTTTATTGAGGCTGTAACTACTAAATATCAATTCCGTACTGAGACGATACAAGTTATTGATGATTGATTAATCTAGACTTCTTTGAGCTAGTCTGACTATTAATTAATTGATAAACAACAATTTTCTTAAAAACTTTAGCTTTCTCTTGTATGAAGATAGTTTTTCATAATATGCTGGATTTAATAAAGGAAACATCTGAATTTTTCATCTGGACCGTTTCCCTTTCCGGGATAGTTCTGACACTGGCTTCACTCAGCGGCGCCCTCTTATGGAAGGTGGTTAAACTGCAACACTGAGAGAAAGTCTATGGGGACATTATTAGTCAGTTTTTTTTTTCTAATCTTCCTTCTAACTTTCTGAGGCCCCACTTTGAAAAAGACAAGGTTAATTGTTAGAATCCCTACTTGAGACAGATTTCGGAGACTCAGATGATCCAGTTTAAATCTGGTGTTGATTTAACTATGGCCCGGTTCTGATTCTGATCTGCTCCTCCTCTGCAGGACTTGCCTCACTCAATCAGCTCCATCCTGGGCTTCGACACGCAGCACCGAGTCTCCAGCCAGGTGGACTCTGGGTCTCGACCCGTCCAGCAGCAGGACGCCTGTTCTAACGGACACTGCAGAGACAACAGACCCCAGAACTGCAGAGGGGTTTTCACATCATAGTTAATGTATAGACTGACTGTAGATCAACAGGGGGCGCTGTGTAGCCCCCAGGAGGATCGGGGAAAGGTGTACAAAGGATTGCAGATTATTCAGAATCTTATTTTTCTAACTTCTTGTATCATCTCTTTGCTCCTGATGTTTTCTAAAATCCTGACCTGCAGGATGGACAGGAGCAGGTGGGGACTCCCCTGGACTGTCACACATGTGCCACACGCGTGTGCATCTGTTTCCTGAGTCAAAACTTGCCTGCAGATGAGACGCTGCCTCAGAATCTGTTCTTCTTGCCGACAGCAGCTAATCAGTATTTTGTTATCGAAGCATCAGCTGATTATTGATTTGTTTGTTTTTTATCTGTAAAGTGTAAATGCCCAAAGTGACGTCCTTAAACTGCTCAGTCTGTCCCAAACTGAGGTGCATTATTTTCTTTCATTAAAAAGCTGCCAATGAATGTTTTGGTCTCTGCGTATGAACAGCTTTGTCCTCATCTTCCTCAGATTGCTCCATTCCAAATGTTTCTGCAGCTGCTGGAGGAGGACATTAAGATCCAGAGGGTTTCAATTAGGTTCACCACTTGCTTAATGATCAATAAAGTAATCACTTTTTACATATAGTGACTCTTCACACTCACCTAAGCCTCCCTTATTTAAGCTACTAAAGATTATTGAAGTTGATATTTGTTCAATCCATTTCTCCTTCTTCTGTTTCTGTTATAATTTCTGTTTCCAGTGAGAAAAAACTCACAATACAAACACAGAAAAAGGCATCAGACTCTGTAATATTGTGCTTTATCTTTTGGTAAAAATACAATGTATGATTTTTTTTTTTATTACCTCTAAACCCCTTACATTTTTTTTTAGTTTGAACTTTAATAATTACATTAAATTCATTACATCTGGAGATAAAACTTTAACCTGTTACATTGAAACATAGATCAATAAGGAAATCCCATCTTAAGCTTTTTAAATCACAGTATGTTAAAAAATATCCAAATTAAAGTCAAATCACATACTGATGAAATTCCACCTTTAATTTGTTACATTTGGATATAAAAAAATAACACCCTAAACTTACTACATCAGATTTTTTTAAAAGTAATCTTTAAACTCATTACATCTCAATACATAAAACTAAAACCATAAAATATAGAAAGTTAAAATTTCCTTTCCCATAGTAATACTGCTGTTATGGTAGAATTCACCTATATTTTCTCGTTGTTTTTTTATTTGATTAATTGTCAGAATAACCATTTACAGCAGCCCTAAAACTATTTGATAATGTAAATTGTTAGAGGTTTCTTAAATTATGTAAATAAACATATCAGTTTGACTCTAGTTATGGATATGGATGTTAATTAGGTAATCTAAAGATGATTTTTATCTATCTATCTATCTATCTATCTATCTATCTATCTATTACTGTCTGTATTTTTTCTAAAACTATCCGTTTCTCTAATTTATTCTAAAAATATATTAGGGATTATGAATAAAACATTTAGTGCTAATAAAATGAGTTTTATTAGAGGTTTAGATTCAGACTGTTTCTTTGCAGTTAGGTCGGTTTTACATGTTTAGTTTTACTTTGTGTTTGGACTGGAAAATGTCAAATCTGGCAACAGTCGCGAATGGCGCCATTTTTGTCATTAATGAGCGGAGGCGCATGCGCCACGCTGGATAGAAATATGACGCAGCTGCTGCATGAGCGCCATTTAAAAAAAAAAGGCGCGGTTAGCAAGTTGCCGCACGGAGACGCGAAGCTGTCGGTCTGATATTCGTGAACTTTGGAACCTGGATTAAAAATGACACTGATCTCCCAAGACGCGGAATCCGAGTGGACGCCCAGCCTTATCGATGAAACTTTTGTGGATCCGACTGAAGTCGGATCGTCGAGACCTCGTTTGGTGCCTTGTAGCTGACCGACGAGGAGGCCGCAGTGACAGCAAGTAGGCCGCGGGAGCGCCATGTTTGAAATCGCTGTGTTGATCATTCTGTAAGTTATTTGTCGGAAACCTTATTCTAAGTTGTGTCTTTTTCACTGATGAAGTTGTTGAAGCCATTTTTTGTGTCTAAACAGAGCAGCACACAAGGAGAGACCCGACCATGGCCTCTCAGCGGCGGTTTGTTTGGTGGCTGGCGTCTCCTGTCATCTGAGGAGATATAATGGCGTCTGGAGCGAGCAGTTGATCGATTATGGATTTACTTCAATCAAGCTGAGGACCGCTTGCAGTTGATCGATTATGGATTTACTTCAATCAAGCTGAGGATTCCCTTCACTGAAGCTGAGGATCGCTTCCGTCAAGCTGAGGAATCGCTACAAGGTGCCTGGCGGATCCGCCCAACCCGTCAAAGGTTTGTTAAATCTGTAAAGAACTGTTCCAATGGCGGGTCCAGAAGACATCTCAGGGTAGGAGCTGTTGCGGGTTTTGCTATGCTGTTGAAGGCCAACGCTAGGCCTCTTGGTGTGCTGGTTTGGTTTGATTCTCTGCTGAGAGTCAATGAGCTGAGAAGGAATCTGCTGTTTTAAATCCTTCTATCATTGGGTTTTTAGTGACGTTTGAAGCAGTTGCTAGACTCTGAAGTTCCTGTCAGTTGTGATTTGAGATAAAGATGGCTGCCAATAATTTGGCAAATACAGTTTAGAGATTGTAGGAAGTGATTCAGCTTAGGTTTAATAAACCTTAATATACCTACTTATTAGTCCCAATATAATGTGGCTATGTTGACATTAGTATAGCCACATTAGGATAATATTTATCTTTCCAATGAATATCAAATATATTTTTGGGTAAAGATGAGGTTATATTCTGACAGGCATACATTTTTTTTTTTTTTGTACCTACTTAATATTTAGTTTGAAATTTAGGATCCATACTTTAATAATTCAAAAACTCAAACAAATTTACGTTCAATTTAAACATAAAAAAAGATAAATCTTTGCGCCAAAACAACGGAATTCTGTCATGCGATTTCATTTCCTCTGGACAACAATGGAGAGATCTGCTGGTGCTGACTTCACTTCTCCCGAACTACAACAGAAATCTGCTGGAGCTTCAAATTGGAGGTCAGAGGTAATGCACACACTTTAATCCACCATCTCTTATTTGCAGGATTTCAGCTGAACTCCATGTGTCCTGGAGAAGATCGATTGGGACCTGTCCTTTAGTGTTTAAGTTTGTTTTTAACTCATTTTTTTCCTCCTAGACTAAGCACCTGGCGGAGGTTTTGGTGTAAATAACTTTTTTTTCCTCATAGCTAAAGCCACCAAATAAAGTGGCTTCTACTACAACTAACTCCCTTTTCTCCTATAGAAAAACTCTTGGAGCAGCTGTTTTTCTTTTTCCGTTTCTCTTTACTCTGTCCTTTCAAATCCCCCGGGGGTAGTGGTAGTTTTCCTTTCATACAGAGCTAACTTCTGGTTCTGCTGGAGGGTTCTTTCTGTTAAAAGGAAGTTTATCCTCTCCACTATCACTACATGCATGAGGTATTGATTTAACTAACTTAACTGTTAACCAATTTAAATAATTGGTGCAGTGTTAGCCCTTTTTTTTAAGTCTTTCTGTTAAAAGAAAGCTTTATCTCTCCACAGTCATCATTTGGATCCTCAGTAGGAGTCATTGCTTAAGCTTACTTTTAATTAATTAAACTATTGTTGCAGTGTTATTTTTATTTTTGGAAAGTCTTTCTGTTAGAGGGAAGGTTTTCCTCTCCTCTGCCACTACATGTATTCTCAACATGAGGCATTGCTTAAGCTTTCATAACTTAACAAATAACCAGTTTTTCTTTTTTGGAAAGTCTTCCTGTTAAAGGGAAGCTTTTCTTTTTGGGAAATCTTCCTGTTAAGGGGATTTTTTTCCCCCTCCACTGTCACCACATGCATCCTCAGTGTGTGTGGTGGTATATGGACTAGGAAGATATGGGATCTGGGAAGTTATAGAAGCTGATCATCATCTGTTTGACGGCCTCAGACTGTGAAAGGTAGGAGTGTGAATCCAACGCTGGGAAATGTGGTTTGCTAGCTTTGAGCTACTCCTCCAGGCTTTAAAGTCATTGGATGAGTTCAAGGAAGTTCTTACAAGAATGGATCGATCCATTTCATTCACAATGTTCCACGGAAGAGAAACACAGTAGACTATTTGAAAGGTTGGTCTGATGTTTGTTACAAAAGGGTAAAGGTGTGAAAGCGAAAACGAGCGAAGGTTAAAGGGTTGGGTTACTCTTCAGTCGGGTGTATATTGATCTGTACAGCTCAAAGTACTGTACAGATAAATAAAAACAAACAATTACTCACCCCAACCTCACATGCACATTCACACAACTACATGGAAAATAATTCATCTCAGGAAATACCGTTAAAATTTCCTGCCTTTTATTTGCCTTTCGGTCGGGTGTGAAAACAAACCCTCCTGATGGGTAAAGGTGTGAAAACTAACCAACCAAATTTTGGCTCTTCAGTCAAATATGTGTATGGAGTTCATTATAAAGATTACTAAGAAGGTAACAATAAAGGTAACATTGCAGTGACGACTGGGAAGAGACAGAAGCTGATCAACAAATTTTGCTGCGATGGAACGACGACTCTGAAGACTCCAGATGACTCCAGACTGAGAAAGGTAGGAGTGTGAATCCAATGCCAGAAAATGTGGTGTGCTACTTCTGGTAGCCACTCTTCAAGGTTTTGAAGGCATTTCATGCACAATGCATACTCAGGAAATACAGTTAAATTTCCTGCCTTTTAATTGCCTTTCGGTTGGGTGTGACAACGAACCCTGGAGTCTGAAGACTCCAGATGATTCCAGACTGTGATAGGTAGGAGTGTGAATCCAACCCAGGAAATGTGGTTTGCTACTTCTGGTAGCTATTCCTCATCCGAAGACTTCAAGGCTATGAAGTCATTGGATGAGTTCAAAGAATTTGGTATCAAATGAGTACAACAAAGGGATCGATCCATTTCATGCACAATGCTCCACACAAGAAAAACACAATAGGCCATTTGAAAAGTAGTTCTGATGTTGGTTACAAAAGGGTAAAGGTGTGAAAACAAGGCTGACCGAAGGTTAAAGGCTTGGGCTACTCTTCAGTTGGGTGTGTGAAAAAGAAGCCTCCCAACAGGGTAATAGGTTCAATCAATTTTATTTATAAAGCACCCTTCAAACCGAAAGCAGTTCAAAGTGGTGTACAGAACAATGAAAACAATTACCCACGCCAACCCCACATGGAAAAAACACAACTGCATGGAACCTGCTCAGACTAAGCAGAAATGATTCAATTCAGGAAATGCAGTTAAAATTTCCTACCTGTTAGTTGCCTTTTGGTTGGGAGTGAAAATGAACCCTTCCGATGGGTAAAGATGTGAAAACCAAACTTTGATTCTTCAGTCAAATATGTGTATGGAGTTCATCATAAAGATTACTAGGAAGGTAACAATAAAGGTAACATTGCAGTGACGACTGGGAAGAGACAGAAGCTGATCAACAAATTTTGCTGCGATGGAACGACGACTCTGAAGACTCCAGATGACTCCAGACTGAGAAAGGTAGGAGCGTGAATCCAACGCCAGAAAATGTGGTGTGCTACTTCTTGTAGCTACTCTTCAAGGCTATGAAGGCATTCCATGCACAATGCTCTACACAAGAAAAACACAATAGTCCATATTAAAGGTAGTTATGATGTTTGTTACAAAAGGGTAAAGATGTGAAAACGAGCCCGACTGAAGGTTAAAGGGTTAGTTGCCTTTCGGTCGAGTGTATTAAAATGAATCCTCACAACAGGTAAGATTTTGGTTGACCTTCGGTCATGTGTGTGAAAACCAATCCTCCAGACGGGTAAAGTGTTTGACTTTCGGTCGGGTTTGTGTGAAAACGAACCTGACCGACGGGACAAGGGTTTCGCTGCCCTTCGGTCAGGCTTGTGTGAAAACGAACCTTACCGACGGGACAAAGGTTTAGCTGCCCTTCGGTCAGGTTTGTGTGAAAACGAACCTTACCGACGGAACAAGGGTTTAGCTGCCCTTCGGTCAGGTTTGTGTAGCTGCCCTTCGGTCAGGTCTGAGTGAAAACGAACCTTACCGACGGGACAAGGGTTTAGCTGCCCTTCGGTCAGGTTTGAGTGAAAACGAACCTTACCGACGGGACAAGGGTTTAGCTGCCCTTCGGTCAGGTTTGTGTGAAAACGAACCTTACCGACGGGACAAGGGTTTAGCTGCCCTTCGGTCAGGTTTGAGTGAAAACGAACCTCCCGACGGGACAACGGTTTAGCTGCCCTTCGGTCAGGTTTGAGTGAAAACGAACCTTACCGACGGGACAAAGGTTTAGCTGCCCTTCGGTCAGGTTTGTGTGAAAACGAACCTTGCCGACGGGACAAGGGTTTCGCTGCCCTTCGGTCAGGTTTGAGTGAAAACTAACCTTACCGACGGGACAAGGGTTTCGCTGCCCTTCGGTCAGGTTTGAGTGAAAACGAACCTCCCGACGGGACAAAGGTTTAGCTGCCCTTCGGTCAGGTTTGTGTGAAAACGAACCTTACCGACGGGACAAGGGTTTCGCTGCCCTTCGGTCAGGTTTGTGTGAAAACGAACCGTACCGACGGGACAAGGGTTTAGCTGCCCTTCGGTCAGGCTTGTGTGAAAACGAACCTTACCGACGGGACAAGGGTTTAGCTGCCCTTCGGTCAGGTTTGAGTGAAAACGAACCTTACCGACGGGACAAGGGTTTAGCTGCCCTTCGGTCAGGTTTGAGTGAAAACGAACCTTACCGACGGGACAAGGGTTTAGCTGCCCTTCGGTCAGGTTTGTGTGAAAACGAACCTTACCGACGGGACAAGGGTTTCGCTGCCCTTCGGTCAGGTTTGAGTGAAAACGAACCTTACCGACGGGACAAGGGTTTCGCTGCCCTTCGGTCAGGTTTGTGTGAAAACGAACCTTACCGACGGGACAAGGGTTTAGCTGCCCTTCGGTCAGGTTTGAGTGAAAACGAACCTTACCGACGGGACAAGGGTTTAGCTGCCCTTCGGTCAGGTTTGTGTGAAAACGAACCTTACCGACGGGACAAGGGTTTTGCTGCCCTTCGGTCAGGTTTGAGTGAAAACGAACCTTACCGACGGGACAAGGGTTTAGCTGCCCTTCGGTCAGGTTTGTGTGAAAACGAACCTTACCGACGGGACAAGGGTTTTGCTGCCCTTCGGTCAGGTTTGAGTGAAAACGAACCTTACCGACGGGACAAGGGTTTAGCTGCCCTTCGGTCAGGTTTGTGTGAAAACGAACCTTACCGACGGGACAAGGGTTTATCTGCCCTTCAGTCAGGTTTGTATGAAAACTAATCAACCAAACTTGGATTCTTCAGTCAGGGTTAAACCTGCACCTGTCCTGTTGTTCTCCAGTCTTGTTGTTCTTCAGGAACCCCCCTGGATCATTGCTCTAACTACAACGGAAAAGAACCTCATCACCACACTGCTGTTGAATGACCTTAGTGACCTTACCATCGGGTTCAGCTTCCTCAAGAAATGCTGCAGGTATTTTGCTTTTTAAGTGATCGTTGCATGTTTTTGAAAAGTGACAATTTCAGTTTGAGTTGAGGGTTTGACCTTAAATCTGCACCTGACCTGTTGTCCTTCAGGAATCCTCCTGGATCATCTTTTTGTATCGGATTTCACTCTCCATTGCCCCTTCCCCCAACCTCTCTCATCGACCAACAGAGGAAAATCTCTGAACTTAAAACTTTGGCCTTATGGGGTCACTTTTTTTTTTTTTTTTGGGCAATTTTGTTTTTTGTTTTGTTTAATGTTCATTGATTTTTGAGAAAAGGTTTAGACTGGTTTATTGTGATCTGTCTGTATTTATGCTGCTGTTTGTCATTTTCTGTTTCTACTACATTGTTTATTTTGACTGTTTTTGTTTTCTCAGTTATTTTTCTTTCCATAGATTCTGCACTTGGTCTGGTGTTCTGATTGGCTATGGTTTCTTCCTGCAGGAGAATCATTGGCTGACGTGAGTTCATGAACATGGAATGTTCTCCTGCATCGGTTGGCCTGTTGTTGTGTCTCTGCTCTGTCTTCTCTCAGCTCCAGTCGGTCATGGAAGATACCTGCTGGTGCTGAGCCCAGTTCTGGTTCTGCTGGAGGGGAGTTTTTCTTCTCCAGTGTCGCCACATGCATGTTCTGTATGAGGGACTACTGTAAAGTCAACAACTCAACACAAGCGATTTACTGTCACCCCCTGCTTGTCAGGAGGAGTGAATGCTGTAAGTAATGACTTCATACAATCGGCTGGGTTTTATTTGGTACAAACTTTTTAAACTACTTTAATAATCCACTGAGCTTATTGTACTAGCAATTGGAGTACATGTGATTGAACTACAATTACTTCAAAGTGCATTGAGACGACATTTGTTGTGAATTGGCAATATATAAAACTTTCAAGCTAACAAATGCAGTAAACAATATAAAAAATAAACAAACAATATAAAAAGCCAAGCAAAACCCTAAATAATACAAAAAAGTTAAAAACCCCAAAAGTAGATATCAAAATGTTCTAAACCATAAAAGTAGGTATCAAAAAGTTAAAAGCTTATAACGTTAATTCATAACAATGTTGTCGATGCATTTTACAAAAACCCATCTCAATTTAGTCACATTTATATTGATCCAAGTTATTAATTCATTGGGTTCAGTTAATTATAGAGTAGTTTAAAAAGTTTGTACCAAATAAAACCCAGCCGATTGTATGGAGTCATTACTTACAGCATTCACTCCTCCTGACAAGCAGGGGACGACAGTAAATCACTTGTGTTGAGTTGTTGACTTTACAGTAGTCCCTCATACAGAACATGCATGTGGCGACACTGGAGAAGAAAAACTCCCCTCCAGCAGAACCAGAATCGGGCTCAGCACCAGCAGGTATCTTCCATGACCGACTGGAGCTGAGAGAAGACAGAGCAGAGATACAACAAGTCAACTGATCCAGGAGAACTTTCTGTGTTCGTGAACTCATGTCAGCCAATGCACTCCTCCAGGAAGAAACCGCAGCCAATCAGAACACCAGACCAAGTGCAGAATCTATGGAAAGAAAAATAACTGAGAAAACAAAATTTAGTTTCTAACTAAGCTTTTTAGTTAGAAAAGTTTTAGTTTCTAACTAAACTTCTTGTTTAGTTAGAAACACCAGAGCGCCACCTTATGGCCTCTCTCCCAGATCAGTTCAGGTCAGAGAATGGAACTGTTTCTGTCTTTGTTTTTCCCCTCCGTGGGCTGCCACCTTACCGTGGTGGAGGGGTTTGAGTGTCCCAGTGATCCTAGGGCTGTCGGCGGCTTCGTGCCTCTGTTTGGGTTGGGTCTGCCGGGGCAAACGGGTCCTAGGTGAGGGATCGGACCAAGAGCAGCCCAAAGATTGCTTAGAAATATAAGCAGAGTTCTGTTTAGATGTAGACATGGTTCCCGCTTACAATCAGGACTATTGACATAAATCAATTATATCAACACTAGGGCTGAAACGATTCCTCGAGTGATTAGTAAAATTCCTCGAGGAAAATTTATCTGCCTCGAAGCTTTGTTAATTTGTTTTATTATTTAGCGCACCGTGTTTTGGCTGGGTTATTACTTGCGTTGCGCAGTGCTCTCACTTCCACTTGAGTTGTTGATGAAAGCTAAGTGTTAGCAGCGTAACGTCCAGAATACATGAATCAAAAACTGGAGTATCGACATTTCTTCATTAGCATATTTATTGCCTCTTTATTATTGAATTGAATAGAACTTCAGATTCTTGCATAACTTTTCTTCAGGTTAACTTAGAAAGTGAGCTATTATTGTTACGAGTTAATTTTGTAAACTACTGAAAAGTTATTGTTAGGGAAGCTCAAGTATGAAAAATTGGACTGATGTTGAAATGCGATAGTACTACTGCTATGTTAGATTTACCAATATTTTATTTAATATTTTTTTATCCGATTACCTGATTAATCGTAAGAATAATTGATATATTACTCGATTACTAAAATATTTGCAACAACCCTAGTCAACTCACCTAAAGCTGCTATTTTGTTTGACATTGGTGGGTTTTTTTAAAAATACTTTTAATTGATATCTACAGCGCACTGCTTTAAACTTTTACAAATCAAACCAAGTCTTAAATATTGTCGTTTTTAAACTGGTAATAAACTAGTTTATTAGTGGTAATGAACTAGTTTATTACTAGTTTATTAATTTTACAGTTTAATACTATAAACTAGTATTAAAATACTTTAAATTAAAGACATTAAAGTGTAATCCAATAATTCTCAACAACCTGTTCAATTTCACAGTTGTTTGGCTACAATAAAATGTTAATTGTAACTAAGTCTATTAATAGTGTTTGCGTCCCTGGTTATGGCCTGTTTTTATCTGTTCAGGCCCTGGTTGACTCTAAAATGTCACATTTGTCGAAGCCTCCTTTAAATGTCAGCTGAGTAACTTTCATGACGCTGATGGACGTCTCTTCCTCCTCCTGGTCTGATACGAGCCATTTGAAGGTGGAAGAGACGGCCTCCGGTATCACCTGCCATCTGCTCATAAAGCTGCTCAGAACCAGAACAAAGCTGCTCCGCTTTCATTTCCTGTTCTGCAGGAAATTGGGAAAGAGGCGGCCGATAGCTGCCGCTGCTTATCAGCTGCTTCCTCTCGGCTTCATGGAGAGACAGAGCGTCAGTCAGAGCTTCACCTGCGCTCCTCATCCTCACTGTAACGGAGGTCCGACTTGACATTTAGACAACAGCAAACCTTCAGTTTTGAGAAAATAGAGGTTTATTAAAGCAGACAAACGGGGATAAAAATGCAGCCTGGGAATATAAACAAGTCAGTAGCTGCATTTCCATCGACCGTAAGATTACGAAAATAAATGAGCTTATAGCAAAGGCACCAATTTCGAAGAGTAATTCAAGTTTTTTGATAAGTTTCTGCATTTGGATAAGGTGTTTTTAACAGCTGTATCAAAATTAGAACATTTTGCAAAAGTGCAATGTGATCAATAACCGGATGTTATGTGATCAATAACCGGATGTTATGTGATCAATAACCGGATGTTACTACTGGTGTAAAAGACAGACAACAGCAGGAAGTAGGTGAATGATGTGATGTTTTTATTACAAATGTATTCATGGGTGATTTTAATTGGATTTCTTATTTAATGGAAACAGCCATTGCGAAATGGCGAAATGTTTTTTTGACATTAGTGTAAATATGCATTACAACCATTACTCTATTACAATTTGAGTACTCTACCCACCTCTCTGTAATACTAAGATAAATATCAGTGATATTTACTGTGGTGCTTAATGCCACACTAGCAGAATTAGTTAACTTTCATTTATAAGCTAAGATGGACATAGCCTACGTGTTTATCTTCCAATCACCAGAACCTTGTTATTCACGTCAAGAGTTCCTTTACAGATCCATTTAAACATTGATTTTATGAGTCCTTTAAACTCCTCCATGATGTGTGCACTCTTCATGTTCACCAGGTAGTGAACTATATCAATGTAGATTGAGCTCAGAGGCAGCTTGTCCGTTTTGTCTGACACATTTTCCTTCTCCGTCTCTTTTGGGTCAATTCCAACAGCAGCCATTTTGTTCATGTATTTTTCTTTCGCACATTGGTTAAGGTGTCTAGGCTTTTTTAATTTTGTTGGTCATGAGTCTTGCCTTCTAAGATGACACAGATCACATCCGGTTCAGACTTATGGGAACTATGCATTGTTTGTATTGATCCAGATGTTCTGAAGCCCCGCCCCTCCAGGTATTCCACACTCACATTCTAGCTTTTCTCCCCCCATGAGATCTTCTCTCCCTTCTGCAGCAGTTTGGATCCATCCATGCTGTGGACACGCCTCCTCCATCAGTAGGGGGAGCTTCTCTCTCTCTCTCTCCGCTCCTATGGGAGTATTTAGGTGAAAGTGAGACGGTTCTGATCCTCAGCAGCAGCTGCATCATCTGGACGGCAGGCTGGAGCCCTGGTACTCGTACACCCACTGGTTCCCCATGGCTTCGGCCCATGTGATGAAGGACGGCGGGCCGGAGCCGATACCGCGCATGCAGCCCGCCATGATGATGTTCTCCAGCAAGTACTGGTCCAGGAGGGGGATGTCTCTGGACTCGGCCATGTTCGACCAGCACAACCGGCAGCATCAGCAGAGGCACACCGGCGGACAGATGGTGAGAGCCTGGACTCCTCTTCATTCCTCTCTCCTCTCTGGATTGGTTTCCAGGTGATACAGCTCAGTTTTATCAGTGCAGAACTTCAATCTGGGTCAGGATTCGTCACCTGAGAAGAGGAAAACCCTCCTGTTTGTCTCTATTAGCTACTTCAAACTTATTGTTACTGGTTCAAAACTGCTTAATGAACAGAAAAGTCAGGGAATATTTATTTTATATATTTTATTTTCATTTCTTCTACAAATTTTTTTTATTTTCTTTTATAAAAAGTAATTTAGGTAAATTTTGGTGGACAATCAGTTTGGAGAAGAAACTCTGAACTTAGTTGCAGGGTCAATAATGTGGCTACAACAGATGAAATAGATTATATTTTATTAGTTTTTTCATATTTAGAAATGAAATGAAGAGAAACATTTTTTTTAAATCCTCACTGTATTGAGTCATATATCCAGATATGTTCCATTCAGCTAAAGTTCAACTCTTCATTGTTGGAATGTTAACCAGTATGGCAACATTTTGAAATAAATATATATAAAAAGAAAAGACAACAAAATGGAAAAAAAAAAATCAGAAAACTGTAAGTAGTTGAAATAAAGAAGAAAACGGATATGGAGAAAATTCAATGGGAAGATATCAAAGATTAAATGAGTCCATGGTGGAAAGAAAACTTTAAAGCATATGTGATAAAATAATGGCAATAAAAATGTTAAGTATAGAAGATGAAAAATTAGTGAAAAATCAAATAAAGAAAACTAATTAATAAAGCTAAAAATTATATAGTAGTGATGTTACAATAATACTACTGAAAATAATTTGTCACACTATGATCAAAAAAGTTGGGAAAATGTTCATTTATTTGTATTTTTGGATGAAATATTTGGCACTTTAGCTACTTTTTCAAGCCATTTATTTCTATATTTATTGCCAGTTTTGGCAGGATCAGTCCTCCATACCCATTGTTATTCCTGAAGATCATTAATCTGCCTCTTGGATCCAATTTATTTGAGATCCAGTTCCTGTTGATGCCTGGTTTAACTTCTTTGAAACCAAGATGAAAAGCAGACATTATCATTTTCTATCATACCTTCTCATCGAACTGATGAGAAGTGTTCATCAGGCATTCATCAGGTCTGCAGAATCTGAAATTTGTGTTTCAGTAATCCCTTTGCTTGACTGTAAGGCTCAGATTCTGGACTCTTTCTGTCTAGAAGTTCTTAAAATACTCCTTTAAGCTGCCCATTCAGAACCTGCAGCCTGATTGATTATTGGTCATCGTTCCTTACCTGAAAACGTCTAAAACAGAAGGAACAGAAAGGTGGATCTCATGTGCTGCATCTGATGGTTTGCACGTCGTCCTCTGCGTCTGTCAGCATCTCCATGTTTAATTCAGGAAACAGCTGCAGCTTGTCTGTTTGAACAGTCGGCGTCAGATAAGAGCAGCAGGTTCCGGTTATGTCGCTCTGGGTCGGAACCTCCAGGTTCCATCGGTTTATTTATGTAGGGAAAAACCAGCAGAAGCCAATCAGGTTCTGAGCTTTTTGAGATGTTCTTCAGTTTCATTTCAACCTGATTGATCTTGTCGATTCACTAATAAGTGGCCATTTTCTTAAAAATTTTAGTTTTCTAGTGGATGAAGAGGGTCGACCATCTCCATAAAATAAAGGACTAATATTTTCGTAATATGCGGTATTAAAATCTTTATATTATGAAACTTAAGGAGCTTGTCAAGTGTTTATATTGCACAACAGAACTATATAAAGTGCGTTGTCCATCGAACACCGGACTTTGTTTGGACCGTTTCTCCTTCCCACACTGGCATGGTCACTTTGCCATCTTGTTTCTTCTTCTTCTTTTTGGTTTTAATGGTGGGTTTCTGTATCAATGGGTCCGCTTCAAGATTACCAGCGGCGCCCTCTGTTGGTTGGCAGCCAAACTACAATGCTTAAACAAAAAGGTTTAAGCGGACGTTCTTAAAGGATTTGAACTAATTTTAATTTAGTAAACCATTGATTGACATTGCAGTTAAAAAAATGTAACAACTAATGTAACTGAGTAAATGTCCTCTGATCTAATTTGTTTTTGTTTCGTTCTTCATCATCAGTCCAGAAGGACATCTTTCTGTCCAATCAACGAGAAGCCCGATGGCGAAAACACAGAGGATTCTGGGAAAACAGCAGTGGTGTTTTCTCTGAAAAACGAGGTCGGCTATCTGGTCAAAGCGCTCAGACTCTTCCAGGTCAGAACCAGAACCAAATTCAGGACCAAAACTACAGTCAGACTTGGGTCCACAACCAAGTTTAGGAAACTAGACCAAAATATTTTGTAAAATTTTGTGTCTTTTAAAGTGCATAACATGGAAAAAACATCTCCCTATAAGTGAAGTAATCTGCTAGCAGAACTAGTACTTTTTAATCAATATTAAGGAATTATTGACTTAGAAGATCCTGTATTTTGCTGAACAGTTACCTGTGTCTTATTTCAAGTACTAAGATATTTGCACTAGAAATTAGACAAAAAATAGTGTTAATCCAGATCCAGGTAGTATTTGTATCCAACCACCATCCTCTTCTTCTAGGAGAGACGGGTCAACCTGAACCACATCGAGTCCCGGATGTCGAAGCGGGTTCCTAACGAGGTGGAGATCTTTGCTGACTGCAAATGCAGCAAGAAAGAGTTTAATGAGCTTCTGCAGCACCTCAAAGATCACGTCAACATCATCTCCTTCAACACGCCTGCACATGTTTGGTCAGCTGAGGCAGGTGGGGATACAACACAGATACAAGACTTTCATGGGTTTGAAAATGTTTCAAAGTGTTGAGTTAATTTTGGTGTTTTCCCAGATGAAGAGGACGTTCCCTGGTTTCCCATGAAAATCTCAGAGTTGGATCAGTGTTCACACAGAGTGTTGATGTATGGGTCGGAGTTAGATGCAGATCATCCTGTGAGTTTATAAGTGTGTGACGCTTGTGTATCTAAAGCATGTTTCATTCATGGCTTTCTGATGAATCAAGTGATCATGCAGAAAGCCAAACTGAGAAAGTTCCTGTCTCTGTTCCGCCTTCTTCCAGGGGTTTAAGGATAACGTTTATCGTCAGCGCAGGAAGTACTTTGTGGAGGTGGCCATGAACTACAAATTGTGAGTCATAATTTGTAGGTCTGATTTCTTTATATGTCCTTCCATTAATCCAGGTGGACTTTATCAGCAATATTCACATATTTTTTTCTGCAAATCTAGCACAGTTTTTCTTTTTTGGAAATAAAAATAAAGCATTATGTATCTGCATCAACGCACGTTAAAGACCAGTTTTGGATAGAACCTTAGCTCCCACCTTAGGGAAGCAAACAATCAACTTATGATTGTCAATTAATAGTTACTTTTTACCAATTTTAATTTAATACATTTTAATCAATTTATGATGGCGTATTAGGGCAATTGTTGATAGGAAAAAAAAGGAAGGTGTAAATTCCTGCCGAAATTTTGAGGTTACTCTCAGAAACTTTGTAGAAAAAACTTAGGAGTTTCTCAGCTTCAGAAGTTAAAGTAGGAACCTTTTTTTTTTTTAAACCAGTTTTTAGAAATTTTAGAATTTTTGACCTCAGAAATTTCCAAGCTTTCTCCTAGAAAATATCTAATCTATCTATTTTTCGGCAGGAATTTATTTCTCCTTTTTTCCATCCATAATTATCCTAATGCTCCGTCTTACACTTCCAATTTTTGTGCCAACCGCCAAAGAACAAAGTAGAAAAACGAATGTCTTTTTATACATTAAGTGTTGCAGTTTGGCCGCCATACAGCAGAGGGCGCTGCTGTTAATCTTTAAGCGGAGCTGTTGGCGATACAAAAGCAAAGATGGCGGCGACAAACAAGAACGGGAAAGAGAAATAAGAGTTCGGTGTGGGGTGCAACACACATTTTATGTGGTTCTGTTTTGAAATATAAACAAGTTCCATAAGCTTTACAATGGTTTTAATGTTTTTGTTTTAATCCAACAAAGCAAAAATTTATATAGGGCTAAAATTATGATAATTTTAGCCCTATATATTATCCTTCGATTGTCGACCATCTTTCGATTGTCGATTGTCTTCATACAAGAGAAAACTGATGTTTTTTTAGAAAGTGGCAGCTTATCAATTAACCGTTAGTCGATCAATTTGCATCCCTATCCCACATGTTTTCACTATGAATCGTCCTTCGGCAGTGGGCAGCCCATCCCTCGGATCGAGTACACCTCCGAGGAGGTGAAGACGTGGGGCGTCGTGTTCCGAGAGCTGACCAAGCTCTACCCGACCCACGCATGCAGAGAGTACCTGAAGAACCTGCCGCTGCTCACCAAACACTGTGGCTACCGGGAGGATAACATCCCTCAGCTGGAGGACGTCTCCCGTTTTCTCAGAGGTGGGGCTTCTGTGTGTACAGTAACTATTATTATTAGTGATGCGCCGATCAGGGTTTTTTTGCTGCCTATTCCGGTCACACACGAGGGCCGATCATCTGGACTGGCTGTTAATTTTTCGCTTGAGGTATAAATGTTACTATGTGAAATGCAAAAAGTAATCAGGGAATATATTCACCCAATTTAGACCTAAAACATGCAAAATACTCGCAGACAAAATACAGCATCTACAGAACCAGAATCTTATCTCACCATTTATCGCATCAATAATTTATCATGATAAATTCCTTATCAGAATAAGAATTTCGATTTATCGACGGCACGATAAATTCCAATTAATGATGTTTAAAACCCCCCCATTGCTGACAATAAAGTAATGCCAATCACTATTCTTTTACTGGTGTCTTAAAGAAGCATATTAAATGGTATATTTTTCAAGAACATTATTTCTGTTTTTATGGATTTTATTTCTATGACACACACAGTCATACAGTTACCCAAAAAATATATAATAGTGATTATAGTCACTTATTATTGCCATGATGGTACTGCAAAATATTGTAATAAAACTTTAACACCCATGCAGCAGAAGCTGCTGATGATCCATGAAGGAAGGAAAAAAAAAGAGCTCAAAAAGTCAGCAGCATATCTTCAATGATGAGAGTTTGAACTTTATCATAACGGAAAGTTTTAAGCAAATGAGACAGAACAATGTTGCATCATCAGGAGGTGCAGTGACATCACTTCCTGTGTGTTTCAGAGCGTTCTGGCTTCATGGTGCGGCCTGTGGCCGGTTACCTTTCTCCCAGAGACTTCCTGGCTGGTTTGGCCTACAGAGTGTTTAACTGCACACAGTACATTCGCCACAGCACCGATCCCCTCTACACACCAGAACCGTGAGTCCAAACCTGTAATCTCGTCTAACTCACAGTCACATAATTTCTCTGATTTTTCATTAATCTATTTTCTTCATAAATTTCACATACCCAGTTTCTTGTTGTGGTTTTTCCTTCCAAACGGTTTCTGGTTGTTTCTCTAAGACTAGTTCAAGATAAAGTCTTTGCAGGCCCAGATAGAATAACTTCATTGATTTAAAAAAAGCAATATTTAGGACTACCACAGAAATAAATAAATCTCATAACAAATTAAAATGAGCTCAATAATTTCCATTTGCATAATTTCTGGATGACAAAAGTCCTCAGTTTGGTTCTCTGGTCTCAACTAGCCCTTTTTTTGTTTTTGAAGGACAATTTTGTTTATAGAAACTTTATAATTAATTTTAATTGTTTCTGTTGTTTTATTTATTTTGGATATTTAAAATGTCTTCCAGTTCCAGTGTTTAAAAATGTTCATTTCCATTACTATTATATTATTTGGAAATGGTCTCAAAACAACAATATTATTGTGTATCACAATATTTTATTATCTGACCACCAGCCTTGCAACACTTAAAGCCCGGAACCTGTTTCACTTTAACCAACCAAATTTCAAACCAATCCATTGAAATCCCTGAGTTTCAGGGTGAATTAAAAAGTCAGATTATTTAATTTTAAATAATCATAATTGTATTTAGAGGTAGCCTAGGTCACCGCCCTCCTCCAGAACATCTGGTCTGCTGGTCCAAACAGTGACGACCAAACGGCTGTTTGTGTTCTCAGAGATACGTGTCATGAGCTGCTGGGTCACGTTCCCCTGCTGGCCGACCCAAAGTTCGCCCAGTTCTCCCAGGAGATCGGCCTGGCCTCTCTGGGAGCGACGGATGAGGATGTCCAGAAACTGGCCACGGTGAGTGGGGACCGGTGGGCTGGTAGACCCACCCATCCCATGAACACTATGTAACGTAAGCTAAAGAAAACCTCAGGGTTACTTTAGGTAATGTCTTATGGACATTTGAGCGACTTACCTGAGGTGAAAATTTCTATAAAGCTTCTTGGTGTATTTGTTCACAGTTAATTTCTGAATAACCGTTTGATGATGATGATGGTCATCAATTTACTTCTTTTGTTCTGACTCTTCATATAAATCCAGTCAAAAACATCTGGTCAAAAACAGCTTACCTGTACACTTTTCTCTGATTGGCTGTGTGCTGTCATGTGACTCAGTGGTTCAGCATAGGCCACCAGTGACAAACTGCAGCTACATTCAGTGATCTGAGGGTGGCGCTGCTCTCCAAAACACTGACTGACTGTTTCTGTTTCAGTGTTACTTCTTCACCATCGAGTTTGGACTCTGCAAACAGGACGGTCAGCTCAGAGCTTATGGAGCGGGATTACTGTCATCCATCGGAGAGCTCAGGGTGGGACACACACAAATGCGCGCGCGCGCGCACACACACACGTTTGCGCTGCTATTTTTGCGGAGACTTTCCATTGACTTCCATTCATTTCTACAGCCTAAACCTTACCTTTACTCTTATCCTAACCCTACCCATTACATACCTAACCCTAACCAAAACTCAATTCACACCTTAGTCCTAAATCTGACCCCTGGCCCAAAACCAGCGTTTCCCCTTATGGGGACCAGGCCTCAGTCCCCACAAAGTAGTATTTGTCAGGAATATGGTTCCCACAAGGTATTAGAAACAAGCGTGCGCGCACACACACACACACACACACACACAAATTGTAAACAGGTTTAGGACTGCGACTGTATGCTGCAGAAAACTGAATCCATTTTAGAATTTGTGGAGGTCCTCTGGGTTTTGTTCTTGGATCTCTTCTTTTCTTTTATATTAAAAAAATAGGAACTTATTAATGGTGAGATAATTGATCAGTCTAATGTTTTTTTTCCCAGCATGCTCTGTCTGATAAAGCCTGTGTGAAGATGTTTGACCCAAAGACGACCTGCAACCAGGAGTGTCTAATCACCACCTTCCAGGATGTTTATTTTGTCTCTGAGAGCTTCGAGGAGGCCAAGGAGAAGATGAGGTGAACAACAAAACACACAAACAAGTAGAAAACACGGATGAAAATGCTAGAGGAGTTGAGCATGAAATATCACTGGAAAAACCCCCATAAAATCTTAACATGAAAAAAATGTTTTGTTATAAGTGAAATAATCTGCCAGTTGAATGATTACTATTTTTTAAAATCAATATTAAGGAATTATTAATTTAAAACAAGCTCCTATATCTTGCTGAAAAGTTACTTATAAGTTGGTTTTATCTTATTTCAAGTGAACTGTCACATTTACACTAGAAACTAGACTAAAAATACTGGGTTAGATTTTATATTTTTGCAGTGTATAACTAAAACATCTAGTTTTAATTTCACCATAAAGAAATCCTTCAGTCCAGAGCCAACCAGAGTTAAGCTAATGATACCAGTATGCATCAAACTGATGGTGTTTGTTTCAAATCTTTTTTTTAGTTTGCTCTGAAACTGTAAAACCTGACTACTGATTCAAGAGCAATAATATTCCGCATCTGTGTGCGTTTGTTTTTCTTAATCCTGCAGAGAATTCGCCAAATCCATAAAGAGGCCGTTCTCCGTATACTACAACCCATATACGCAGAGCGTGGATCTGCTAAAAGACACGCGCAGCATCGAAAACGTGGTGCAGGACCTGCGCAGTGACCTCACCACAGTCTGCGACGCCCTCGGCAAGATGAACACCTACTTGGGCATCTAAGGCCGAAGCAAACCCACTGCAAAAAAACTAAATATTACCAAGCATTTTTGATCTGGTTTGTAGTTCAAATATCTTAGTACACTTGAAATAAGGCAAATTAACTTATAAGTTACTTTTCAGCAGGATGTGGAAGCTTGAATTTATGGTGCACTGATAATATTAGCCCAGATTTCCTTACTTTTGGTAGATCAGTGATCTTATCAATCTCAGCAAAGCTGTAAAAATCATCTGCTGTCCTGCTCTGCAGTGAGAAGTTTGACTGGCAGACCAGCCCATCAGGTCATGTCTCCAGTTAATAATAGTCAACCCACTGTTGCTAATTCAACAACTTCTTGCTACATTTAGCAATATTTCAGACAAAAATCATTATCGGCCAAACTTGGAATTGGAAGGTCATCTGTAATCGGCAAGATGCCAAAAAAATGCCAGTAAAATTTTGTTTTTGCAGTGCAGGAGCTCTGACCAGTCCAATCAATTGGTTCTGACTTCAGTCTCTCAGATTATCAAGCTGCTTCATGTATCTGTAAAAACCTCCGTCCAGCATTTCTACCGTCCAAACGTTTGATTTCATCCAGTTAATGTCCGCTCTGCTCATGTCAAATGTCTCCTGTAACCGAGTCCAAGCTGTCAGAATAAAGTGAAGAATCTCCTACACTCAGCAAGTTTGTCTTTCTTTAACTAATCATCAGTAAAGAGATCAATAAGTTTGGAAGCATACCTGATAAATCTTCAACACTCCAACTACTGTGGATCAGTTCTGGTTTCGAGGAAACGCATCAGGACTTTCTTTCATACGATGGGAGTATTGAAAAAAAATTAAATAAAATTGAGAATTAACTTGTATGTCTGTGAATCGGTCTTGCTCGATGTTTGAAAGGAGTATTGTCATGAAGATTAATGTGACGTTTCACTTGCTTGGTGCAACCAAGTTCTAAATCATGATGGGAGAAAACTTCAGGTATGGCATTTAACTTTATGGTTCTTCCCTGGGTCTGCAGCATTGTTTGTGTGCAGGAGAGATCTGACTTGATGAGACTGTGATGCATTTATTAAATAATGAAGGGATTATGTTTTTAAGACTTCAGAGTTAAATATAACCTGCAAATAAATAAGTGAATTACAAAAACTTGTTAGAACTATTTCCCCAAATATTTTATGTACAGCTAAATGTCTTTATGAGAACCCTGATTACAGAACCCCTGACCTACCTGGACTTCTGATTAATGGGCATAGTATCACAGATGATAAACTAAATGACTCAAAAATTAGGGAATGCTTTATTAGTACTTTGTTTCCTTTTGTATCAAATCCAAATTTTATATTGCTTTTCTTTTCAAAGATTCAAAAGGAAAAAATTAGAACAAATTATTTAAATCTTCCCGTTCCTCCAAAAGCCAAGGAAGTCCACTTCAAAACCCTCTCAGGTGTTTACCCCTCTAAGGAATTCCTCAGACTTCGATTTTCTATTGATAATATGTGACGGTGATATTGAGTCGACTGAACATCTTTTCTTTGTGTGTATTGTAAGGTTTTGTGGGATGATGTGCACTACTGGCTTTTCCCTAAAATTCCAAACTTACCTGAATTTTCTAAGAAAGACATTATTTTTGATATCATTTCTGGGAATAGAAAAGAAATTTGAAAGGCTACTTAATGTAATAATTATCATGGGCAAGTTTTTCATTCATAAATGTTTCTTAAAGCCAAACCATCTTTCCCCACTTTTCACAAAGAACTTTGCCACCTCTTCTTGTCACTAAAATTCATGGACAAAGAACAAGATGCAGAACTATATGATAAACAATTAGAAACTGCTGGAAAACCCCTAATGGCTTGTTTTTGTTTTGTTTTGTTTTTATTTTTTTATTTTATCCTCTGTGTATATGGAAGCAGCCTGGATCGGCTTCAAGATTTTCAGGTTTGTGTACATCTGATGCTGTTACTGGTAACAAAAAAAAAAAGACTGCTGAGCTGTGCAGCGTGAGAGTCTGTTTTGAGATGGTTTTAATGTCACATACGAACTTAAACGAACCCTTTTGTAAATAGTGTCGATCATCCAACTTCTAAGCTGGAAATAGTTCTAGAGAGTAAAAAAGACTGAAATTCAGTTTTCTGCCATTGGAGCAGTTAGAACCGTTAGCTCTTTCTGGCAGTTGGTTTGCTGGCAGTTCATCTTGTTCTCTGTTAAGCTGAAGGTAGGGCCTAAACAATAATATATTCTTACTTTATGAAGTCCATATTATTGAGGTTAAAACATAATAAATATGCCTTGTTATTACCGATATGTGGGGCACTAGATAGTGCCCCACATATCTGGACTGAGAGTCACCATATTGTTGTCCCGAACGCGTCGCGTTAAGATCAGTGAGCATATTCTGTGCCTTTCATTTGGGTTTTTGTTCCATTTATCACATTAAATAATATCCTTTATTTGAGCTATTTAATTATTCAAATGTGAACTTTTACTGAGTTTTGGTAAAATGTAATGTTTTATTATTATGTTTGAAAAAAGATTTTGTAATTAGCAGAAAAAGTGAATCTCCTTGCCACCGAGGAGCTTTTTAACCACCTCTGCAACCTCGTCCCCAGAGATTGAAGAGCCCGACCCAGAGTCCCCAGGCTCAGATTCCACAATGGAAGGCATGTTGGTGGGATTGAGGAGGTCTTCGAAGTATTCCGCCCACCAACCCAAAACGTCCCGAGTCGAGGTCAGCAGCACACCATCCCCACTATAAACAGTGTTGGTGCTGCGCTGCTTCCACCTCCTGCGATGCCGGACAGTGGACCAGAATTGCCTCGAAGCCGTACGGAAGTCTTTCTCCATGGCCTGTCCGAACTCCTCCCACGACCGACTTTTTGCCTCAGCAACCACCCGAGTCGCGTGCCGCTTCACCCGCCGGTACCCATCAGCTGCTTCTGGAGTGCCACATATATATATATATATATATATATATATATATATATATATATATATATATATATCTATATATATATATATATATATATATATCTTATGTATATATATATTATTTATATTAGAGACAGGGAGGAAGCCGGAGCACCAGAGAGAACTTGAAACAAACAACCAATCAAAGGAGCTGATTGTTGATTTCAGGAGGAACAGGATTGGATCAAAGCTTGTTTCTAACATGGGAGAAGAAGTTGAGGAATATAAAGACCTCGGTGTTCATCTGGACTGGAGACGCAAAGGTGAAGCATCTATTAGAAGGCACAGAGGAGACTGGACTTCTGGAGGAAGTCTGATGTTGAGAGCATGATTTGTTGGGGCAGCATCAGTCCCAAGGACCTAAAAAGGCTGGTTCTGTTCTGGGGATGTCTGTGGAACCTCTGGCAATGGTAATGCAAAGAAGGATTCTTCATAGGATCAAGTAAATTATGGACAATCCTGACCATTTTCTATACAAGGCCGTTTTGGGAGGGAAGAGCATCTGTCTTCAGTCAGAGGCTTCTTCAGGTTCAATGTGGTACAGACCGCTTCAGGAAATCTTTTCTGTCAACACCCATCGCCATCTTCAATGGCTCTTTGAAAAATCTTGATGAGCTACAACATTGAGTTTTCTGTGGGATTCAAGTATTTTACAATTTAACCTGAAACAGGAAATTGAATTTCAACTGGTATATATGTTTTACCAGTTGACATTAAATTTAAACGAAGCTCTCAATACACAGACAGAATATATAACAAATAAATACATGAAAAAACTACCATAGGGCGTAGGGGATAGCGCCATTTGGAGATCTTGAGTCCTCAACGGGCCGTCACCGGTTCGATTCCTGGACCCGACGATATTTGACACGTCTTCCCACCTCTCCTTACCCCTTTCCTGTCAGCCTGCTGTCATATAAGGGAAACTCAAGCCTGCAAAAGCCCCCTGGAGGGGGGCAAAAAAAAACACAAAACAAACAAAAACCACGATTGTAAATAATAAGCTAGGGAAGGCAAAAATAAGCACAAATCAAGAAATATTAACAATTGTTCCCATATGTTGTCATTTTTTTTTGCTCAGAAAACACATTTTGTGCGTCCTTAGTGGTAATTCCTTCAGCCTCAAAAAAGGTTTCTGTTTTGTTTGCAGCAAGATTTTTTATTGCAGCAAGATCTTTTAATGAAACTTCTCCGGGCGGGCAACTTTGTTCTTGTGGAAGATTAGACCAATCGTTCCTGAGGACTGCGCTCTCTTGACGGATACTCTCTCCAAATATCCTCTTCGTTAAAACCAAACTTAAGTCTTCAGACTTGACCGTCTCCGTTTCAAAGCAAATTTCCCCTGCCGGAGAAGTTTGCTTTTGGGGAAGACAATAGAAATCGTTCCCAAGGACAGAGCTTTCTTCATGGGTACTGTCTTCAAATCTTTTTGGACTAATTTCTTGAAATGCCATCATAGTCAAAACAGAAGTTGAGCTTTCAGTCTCAGCTGTCTCCTTTTTACGGCAAACTTCCCCAGCTGGGGACGGATCAAAAAGAAAAGATTCAAAATGTCATTACCAGTCAAGCAAACCTCCCCAGGCGGGCATTAAATAAAAAGGCAGAGAAGGCAGAATAGGAACAAACAAAGAAATATCAAAAACAATTGTTCGCACATGTTTTCGTTGTTTTGCTCAACACACACAGTTTGCTCAAAACTTCCCCAGCCGGGGAAGTTTGCTTCTCAGTCAGGGTTGGATCGTAAAAAAATGAATCACATTTTTTGTCACCCGAGAAGCAAACTTCCCCAGCCGGGGAGGTTTGCTTCTCAATTGGGGACGGATAAAAAAGAAATTATTCAAAAATGTCGTAACTTGAGAAGCAAACCCCCCCAGCCGGGGAGGTTTGCTTCTCTGTCGGGGATGGATCTGAAAGAAAGAATAAAAAACCTCGTAATGTGAGAAGCAAACTTCCCCAGCCGGGGAAGTTTGCTTCTCAATCAGGGATAGTATCAAAAGCTGGAGGGGACAAAAACCAAAACAAAACAAAACAAACAAAAACAAAAAACAAAATACCATAATGGTAAATAAAAAGGCAGAAAAAGCAGAATAGAAACAAACAAAGAAATATAAAAAACAATTGCTCACACGTGTCGTCGTTGGTTTGCTCAAAACACATGTTTTTAGAACAATCGTTCCCTGAGAAGCAAACTTCCCCAGCCGGGGAAGTTTGCTTCTCAGTTGGGGATGGGTTGTGAATAAAAAAATTTAATTTTCCGTCACCTGAGAAGCAAACTTCCCCAGCCGGGGAAGCTTGCTTCTCAGTCGGAGTTGGATCATAAACAAAAGTATCCAATATTTCGTCACCCGAGAAGCAAACTTCCCCAGCCGGGGAAGTTTGCTTCTCAATCGGGGATGGATAAAAAAGAAAGGATTCAAAAATATCATAACTTGAGAAGCAAACCTCCCCAGCCGGGGAGGTTTGCTTCTCTGTCGGGGATGGCTCTGAAAGAAAGGAATAAAAGAACTCGTAATGTGAGAAGCAAACCTCCCCAGCCGGGGAGGTTTGCTTCTCAATCCGGGACGGCTCGAAGAGAAACGAATCGAACTCGTCGTAATCTGAGAAGCAAACCTCCCCAGCCGGGGAGGTTTGCTTCTCAATCGGAGATGGATTAAAAAGAAAAGAATCGAACTCGTCAAAAATTTCTTCCATAGTGAAAATCCTTGTGGTGAAACGGTGCTGAGGTCTGAAGAGATGGTTGGATATGAACTGATGTTTTGAAACACAAGCATTCATTACCTCAGGTATTCTTTGATCTACAACCGCATGTCATCGATGAGGTCATAGATACAATGAGCTCACTGTAGTTCCGGGGGAATGTCTTGCTTCTGCTAGTTGCTATGGAAACGATCAGAACAGTTCTGCATATTAACCCTTTGCAACAGCTTCACTTAATCATTCGATGCGCCATGACGGACGTCGGAAGTGAGGAATGGGAATATTGAACTGAGCGACTGAAATGGATTTCCAAAGTTGTTTGGAGTTGGCGTGTTTTTTGTAATTTATTTGTATTGAATATATATTGATATCCATATAATATATATTCAATATATTATATTGAAATAAGCTGGACTACACATATTTCTTCTGCAGCAGTTCCTCCTTAGAGCAGGAGGAACCTAGCCCCACCTCCAAGGGCAGATTTAGGTTCACCCATGTGTTTTGCACAACTGAATGGTTGCCAGGTTTGTTTTTGATGAAAAAATGACATAACATTATGTAAACCTTTACAAAAGTAAATTTTACATGATACTGCCTGATAGGTACTTATAGAATCTGCATAAAAGAACAAACAGACAACGTAAGTGAATTTTATAAAAGCTTTTGCAAAAGGAGAAGACTCAGCAAACCGCTCCTCCAAGCAGTTCACCGAGCGCTCTGAAGACCCTTTGGTAGAGCTTTCTCTTTTATTAAAAGATAAGGGAGGGCAGTATGGGAAGACAGTAGAACAGTCACAGACGGTCTCCAAAGTAGGGAGTATTCCAGTTGATAACAAAGCATCTAGCAGCTGGAGTCAAGGTCTGGGAAACACACCGTTAACTATTTCACATGGAAACACAGAAAGAAAAAGCCTCAAAGTAAGTTTATACATTTTAGCAGAGGAAGAGAATACTTTAATTAAAAATCACAATAATCTATAACAATATAATGTTGGGTTAATGATCTAAAGTAATAATAAAGGTTGAATGTAAGAATGATAACAAAGAAAAACCCTAACACTGCCCCTTTACGGTGTAAGTCAGTGCAGGTCGGAGAATGGTTTGGGGTAGCTGAACATCAAGTAGTCCCTGTAATAAAACTCAAACACCTTCTGCCTCTCTGTGCGGTTCAGCTGGGAGAAATAATCCTGCGTGATTCTGGACGAGGTCCGCTTCGCCCGCGCGTTCCTGTCCTTCAAGTCCGGGAAGGTGAGGTTTTCCAGAGCGCCGATGCCACGCAGCAGAAAGTCAGCATTCTCCTGCAGGCTTTCTATCTTTCCAATAAAGTCATATGGGATGACCCGCTCCCAATGGATGTCCATCCCAACAGGTTGCTGCGCGTCCAGCAGGTATTGAACGAACTCCCTGATAGTGACGCCAGCGCCAGTTTTCAGAGCCGACTTTGTGGCATTGGCCCGGTATCTGGAAATGATGGCCCGTCCGAACACGGGATGATAGTAGGAGTTCGGACTTTCAAACTTATCCCGGAAGGCCGAGACAAGCCGCTCGAAGGGCTCCCTGACAAACAGAACCTTGGTGTAGGTTCGGAGTCTCTCCGATTGTAGCTGTCCAGCCGCCGCAGCTGGTTGCTGTAATGAGCTGCATTGTGAGGAATATCCTGAGTGGACCGGGCTCTGCCTGCCAGAACCATCAGGACCCGTTTCCAGTTGGAACAGCCAGCTTTCGGCACCTCACAGTACAGCAGCCGGAACCGGTCCTCCACGTAAAGCCGAGACACCTGCTGCAGCCTGACCTGCCGCTTCCAGTGGACCGGCTGGTACTTGGAGCAGACGTTGTTCAGCTGGCGGTGGTGAAACTGCTGCGTCCTAAGCTCCGTAGAACCTCTAGGGGGGACGCTCTTCAGCAGCAGCTTCCTGTGGCGCTTAGTGACGGGCTGCTTCTTGCCCAGCAACGGGTCAGAACAAAGATTGAGGACAGGCGGGAAGCCGGGGAAACGTCCCGCTGGGATGTCTTCAGTTTGCCAGGACGGAACCTGAAACACAGAACAGAACCAGAACAGACCAGAGGCTAGAACTTCTGAACCAGAGTGAAACTGTAACAGGAATGTAAGGAAGTTTTCACACGCAATAGTCCAGTAGACTCAGTTTGATTTCGGACTAAAATTTAAATATTTGTTACATTTTCAACTACTAGGTTTTGCTTTCACAGTGCTCTGTGTCAAATGAACTAAACCCTTTTAAAAAAACATTCCCCTCCTCGCCTGTGGTGGTGCCGCACCAAGAACCACTGAAGTAAACAACACAGAAACCTACAAAGAAGACACAGAGTGGAACTTCCTTCTGAATGAAATGTAAATAAAAATAGAGTGGCGTCAGATTTTATGAAAGTAGTCAAAATAGTAGAGAATAAAGTCATTATGAGAATTAAGTAATTTGAGAATAAAGTCGTACGAAAATAAAGTTGAATACGAGATTGTCATCATATAATTTTAATAATCTTTGTAATAATACTACAACTTCTACCTCATATTATTTTGACTTTATTCTTGCAATGTTACTTTATTCTCAATTTTATTTCTTTTCTTTTTTTTTTTGTTATGCCCCTAATAATCCATACATACATATTAAGGTTGCACAGATATTCAGCATCCTGCCGTACGAATTCACAAAAATGTCAACATTCCCCCAGAAACATAAAGGTAGAACGATAAATAACCTATTTAGACAGTTTATCAGCAAAATGCAAATGAAACGAGTTTCTGTTGCTGCTGTAATGCTGCATGTGTCCAGCAGGTGGTGCTGTGGCACCATGTTTACCTTCCGTTCAGGCCATGTAGGAGCTTCCAGGACAGGAACACCTGAAACAGAATAGAGAGTTGGACATGTCTGAGTTTTAGCTGTTGCTCTTCATGTCTGCGTGACGGAGCTTCTGTCTGATTCTGGTTCTGGTTTGGTGTCAGTGAGCCATTCTGATGAAAAAAAGATGAAGCTGCAGAGGTTCTGCTGCCTCAGTGATGCACATCCTCTAAAAGCTCTCTCATGATACTTTCCAGTCACACTGGCAGATTTTCAAATATTCATGAGGCAAACTTAAATAAAACATGGATGGAGGGGATGAGGAAGGCGGAGAACAATTTAATTCCTCAGGAGGAACCATCCAGAACCATCCACAGGAACCATATTCATAACAGAACTGGACCAACATTACAGCTGCAGATTTTCTATTCACCTGTTTTGCTTCACATATTCTATTCTACATGTTATGTGGCCCATTAAATGTTATGTTGCTGTATAATTTACTCGTATATAAACGGAGACCTGAATCATTTTACTAGATTTTGTTATGAGACAAAATTAACTAAAAAAATAAACTTACTTGTCTACAGATTCAGGAAAGGAATAACAAGGTTTAAAAAGCACATTTTCTTTTAAAAGAGCATTCAAATTTTTTATTATTATTATTTAAATCTCAATTTATGTTTGTAATTTGTAAAATGTGACGTCTGGTTAATTTTGTGATATGTGTTAATTATATTAATTACTATATGTTAATGTTGAAATGTTTTATTTTTTGTCAGTTAGGAAGATTTGTCACCACTTCGCTGGAAACGATTGTGGATGCTAATAAATATTAATTTGCACATGTTCTGCTCCACATGTTAGATTAATTTGTAACAGCTTCACAATTTCTGTTGAACATTTTCCGTTTCACACGTTCCAATCCACAATTTCTTCTTCATATTTTGTATGAATTTGTACCAGCTCCACATGTTCCAACTGCACATATTATCTGCTTCAAATGTGCATATTAAATGTGCCTGGTTCGCATGTTCTGTTAAACATATTCCTTCCATCTGCACATGTTGCATCTGCACATGTTCTACTCTACATTGTGTATTTGATATTTTCTGTTATTCATGTTCTATTGTAAATGTGCTGCTCCACATGTGCTGGGTTCACATAATCTGCTAGATATATTCCATCGCACATGTTTCTTCTTCACATGCTCTATACACATTTTAGTCCTTATGCTCTGCTGTGCATGTTCTACTTGAGTTGTTTTGTTTATATGTATGAGCTCCACATGTTTCAGCTACACATATTCTATTGGACATGTGCAGATGGAACAGAAAACACAAGAAAACATTCCTGCTTCAAATGTTTCATCTACATGTTTTTTCCCCATTTCTAATAGAAATACATGTTCTGATGTAGGCCTGTCCCGATAAACAATAAATCAATTAATCGCACAATAAATTAAAACTATCGACCTCATTTTAATTGTCGGCTTTATCGTTTCTTCCGGCCCTTTTCTCTTTCTGTTGATGACTCCGATTGAAAAATGACAAAATAATGGCAACAAGCCCAGTTAACTAATTGTAAAACCAGGCATTAATCAATGCTTTACTATGATCTACCTGCAATGCATATGGCTAGTGTCAGTCCTGACTGAATGAAAATTATTATAACTTATTTATGTCACGTTAACGAAGAACAGCTGAAAAGTTACTGGGCAGGGGCGCAACTACGTATTTTTGAGGTAGATGCAAACATCTCACCTAAATACCGCTGACACATTTAATAACCTGTAATGTGTGTCTTTATGGCAAGCTCTTTTAACATAAATTCGGCTTCGTCTGACTATCCGTAATTACATTCCAGATATTTAAAAATGCATTTTGACTGGACAAAACTACATTTTGACTATCCGGAGTGGTAATTTAAGATATCTTTATTTACATTTTGACTAGACAATAATAATTCAGGATTTCTTCAATTACATTTTGACTAGTCAAAATTCCTTTCAAGATATCTCGAATGACGTCACTGGATTCGTCATTTGACGGGATACATATCCGGAATTACGATTTAAGATATCTTGAACGTAATTATCACTAGTCAATATTACAATATCAGAACTACAGCGTTCTAGAAGGATATTTGACAGCTTATTACCACCAGCTGCAGACATGGTTAAACATCTTCAACCAGATGCTCCTCCTTTAATTTACCTCAGAATCTTGGATTGTGCCTATGGAACGGTCCAAGATGGCGATGAACTGTATGCAAAATTTATGGAGCAATTTCAAGACGCAGGTGAAAAACCATCAGTTTATTTACAACGCTTGCAAGTGACTCTGAACCATGCTGTACGGAGGGGTGGGTGGAGTATTGGCTGCTGATTTTGAAAAGCATTTGCTGAATCAATTCTGTCGTGGATGTTGGGATAACACCTTAATTTCTGAGCTCCAACTTAAGCAGCGCAAGTCAAAACCACCATCTTTTGCAGAATTGTTGTTGTTGCTAAGAACAGAAGAAGACAGAGAAGCTGCCAAGGCTCAGCGTATGAAACAGCACCTTGGTTCTAGTAAACCCAGGGCTAGTGTACATTTACATCATGCTTGTGCACCAGTTGAAGAACAATTTGACTATTATCACCCAACAACTTGCCAAGCAGTTGGCTGATATACAAAAACAGTTGGTCGCTCTTACAGCTGTTCAGTCTGGTCAGAACCAGCCCGTTTTGCCAAAATCTATGCATGTTGCTAAGTTCAGTCAGTCCCCGCGGACTAGTAAAAGTGATTTGCATTTAAAAGAAGTTTTAGTCTTCTTGGATGATTTGATTATATTCTCTGACACTCTAGAAGAGCATGAGAATAGGTTGATAAGGGTTTTGCATAGACTTAGAGATTATGGCCTTAAATTATCACCACAGAAATGTAAGTTTTTCCAAACTTCTGTGCGTTATTTAGGCCATTGAGCATGGGGTTGAAACGGATTCAGAAAAGATTAGTGCCTTAAAATCCTGGCCAGTTCCTCAAACTTTAAAAGAACTGCGATAATTTCTTGATTTGCGGGATATTATCGCAGGTTCATAAATGGCTACGCTGCTATTGCCAAGCCTTTAAATGACCTGACAAAAGGGTATCCTCCTACCCGCAAACGTGTCAGTAAATCAACCACCACAATGAAAAACCATGATGCAAAACAACCTTTTAATGAAAGGTGGACTGCACAGTGTCAATCTGCTTTTGAAACATTGATTGACAGACTGACTACAGCCCCAGTTTTGCTAACCCAAGCCATCCTTACATTCTGCATACAGATGCTAGCACTACTGGGGTTGGAGCTGCTCTTTATCAAGAACAAGAGGGGAAGTTACGAGTTATAGCATATGCTAGCCGAGGGTTGTCTGCCAGTGAAGCTAGATATCCAGCCCATAAATTGGAATTTTTAGCTCTAAAATGGAGCATAACTGAAAAATTTCATGATTATCTTTATGGCTCTAGTTTCACTGTTGTTACTGATTACAATCCATTAACATATGTCTTGACTTCTGCTAAACTTGGTGCTGCCAGTCATCGATGGCTTGCTGCACTGTCTACATATGATTTTAAATTGCAGTACCGTGCGGGCAGCCAAAACAGAGATGCTGATGCCCTCTCCAGGAGACCACACCCCCAGACACCTGACCCACAAAGAGAATGGGCTATGGTGCAACAGTTCATTACGACACATATGAATGAAAGGGAGGATGCTACAGAACTCACCTCAGATGTGATCAGAGCTGTTTGCCACAGCTGTCTACTGAGAGGCCAAAGTCCAGATGGTTCGTTGGAGAGAAACATTACTCTAGTGGAAACTGTGAGTATGACCCCTACAGTTCTCCCTGACTTATACATGGATGAGACCCAAGGGTTGCCAGTGCTTCCATCACTGTCCTTTTATGATATCAGGGAGAAACGGAGAGCTGATCCTGTTTTGAGAGAAGTTATTCATCAGCTTGAAACAGGAGAGAAAATCCCTCCAACTGTTAGGGCTGAGCTTCCTGACCTTCCTCTGATGATGAGAGAATGGAAACGCCTTGAACTAAAAGATGACAGGATGGTGAGGTCCTATCATTTCAGCTGGTGTTGCCGGAGAAATGCCGTTCTGTTGTCCTTTCAAGCCTTCATGATGATATGGGGCACATGGGGATTGAAAGAACACTTGACCTTGTAAGATCTAGATTTTTCTGGCCACACATGTCTGTAGATGTAGAAAACAAGATTAAAACCTGCAATCGCTGCATTCGCCGGAAAGCATTGCCAGAACGAGCTGCACCATTGGTGAATATCCAGACCAGCCGGCCACTTGAACTCCTGTGCATGGATTATCTATCAACTGAACCTGATAAAAGCAACACTAAAAACATTCTTGTCCTCACAGACCATTTTACTAAGTATGCTATGGCTTTTCCGACAGCCAATCAAAAAGCAAAGACCATTGCTAAATGTCTGTGGGAGAATTTTGTTGTGCATTATGGGTTTCCTGAGCGCTTGCACACGGACCAAGGGCCTGATTTCGAGTCTCGCCTCATTAAAGAGCTCTGCAACATTGCTGGCATTAAAAAGTCACACACCACGCCATACCATCCTCGTGGGAATCCTGTTGAAAGGTTCAATAGAACTTTGCTCAGCATGTTGGGTACTTTGGAACCAGAGCAGAAAACTAGGTGGAAAGAGTATGTCAAGCCACTTGTTCATGCTTATAATTGCACCCGAAATGAGGTTACAGGCTTTACTCCATACGAGTTGATGTTTGGTCGCTGTCCAAGACTTCCTGTTGACATAGCTTTCAACTTGCCTGTCAGAGATCTGTCATCTCAATCACATTCTCAATATGTGCAGAACCTCCGTTCTCGGCTGAAGGACAGTTTCCAGCTAGCTTCTAAAAATGCAGAAAAGATGGCGAGAAGAAATAAGATTCGTTTTGATCAGAGAGTGAAACCAGCAAGTCTTGAAGAAGGTGATAGAGTATTAGTCCGAAATGTGAGGTTCAGAGGCAAGCATAAATTGGAGGATAAGTGGGAGACAAACATCTATGTAGTGATTGGTCGTGTGGGTGAGCTTCCTGTGTATGTTGTAAGACCAGAAACGGATCCCTCTGGAGGGACCCGGACTCTGCACCGCGACCTTCTTCTCCCTTGTGGATTTCTTCCTCAGGCTGAAGTTGACCAACCAGTTTCCACACCTGCTCGTAGGCCGCAGACCCGCAGTCTACAGGAAACGGTGGAAGAATTGGAGGAAAGCCCAGATGAGGAGGATGAGGACTGGAGTGCCCCTCGGTTTTCAGTTTTACCAACTGTGAAGGTCAGTGTTGAGGGGACATGTCCTACCCAGCCCATGAACAGAGTACCAGTTCCTGAGATGGAAAAAGAGAATCCTTCACTTGATGAGGATAAGTCGTCTCTACTGTCTGATGCTATGGACCCATTTCCAGCCCTGGAAAAAGTTCCTTCACAAGATCAGCTGGACCCAGGAAATTCACCTGAACTTGAACATGTTCCTGAGCTAAGCCCTTCTGAAGATTTGGAGAGCCATGGCCCAGTAGAGACATTACCAAATTCAACCATATCATCATCACATGCCACTGAATCACCTATAGCTGTTCATCAGGCTAGTGATGGTTTAAAAGCTGAACAGTCAATTCGTCGGTCTAGTCGAGAGCCAAAACCAATTGAGCGCCTACAGTATGCTGCTTTAGGCAATCCTTTAATCTCTGTAGTGCAAAATCTTTTACATAGTCTAGCTACTGCTTATGGTGAAATGGTTGCCGGTAAACCGGTAAACTGCGAAGGTACATGTGACCCCTCTACTCAGCCGCAATTGGCTAAATAATAATCTTGCGAGAATCGCTAATGATTTTATTAAAACATTGCGAGATCTAAGAGCTAAAGAGTAGAAACTCAGAGGAGGAAATAAAGGTTAAAATTACACCCGGGTTACAGAAGGAAAACTGATCATCACAGCTGGAATCATTTAGTTTAGTTTTTTTTTCTTTTTCATTTTTGGGCATTTCTGTGATCAGAACCTCTGTACTCATAAATGAGCATTGTTTTTCATAGAAATGAATGGATTTGTGGGGAAAAGGAGGAAAAAAATAATTCATTAAAGAGACACAAATGCATTTGTAAGTAAATACAAAAAATATATAGTTTTAAAATCAGTAAAATTTTACTTATGTTTTAAAAAACAATCTACTGTACCCTTAGGTGAAAGAATAAAAATAAACAGCAATTATGTCATAAAACATGAGGTAAAAATATCCAGTTTTAATTAATTGTTGTGTTCATTTAAATTTAAATTCCTGCAGTAGATTTTGTTGAAATAACTAAGTTTTTCATGTATGTAGCTCTATATGAGAGTAGACCAAAGACAAAAAAAAATAGCTCACATGGTTGTAAAGGTCGCTGACCTTTGACCTAACTCATAACTCCAAAAAGTTCTGGAGTTGGACTGGACCTCAGTACTGAAAAGACCGATGTGTCTTTAGAAGGTGACTGTCCCCAAAATGTCCCAAAGAGGCAAATAAATACACACCCTCGGAAGCAGCTGTTGCGGCAGGCTGAAGCCAATTTACTGCAATAACGGTCCGTGTTTGCACTTCCGGTTGCTGCTACAAAAATAAAAGTCTAGCATAAACGTTTTCTAATTAGTTCTGATCTGGGAGCTGGTTGTGAGTTCAAAATGTATTTAGTTGAACTAAAATAAAGCATTTTCTTAAAAATCTTATTTTATTTTAATCTTGTGGCTCCTGCAGTTTGAACCAGAGGTTAGCAAAGCACCCCAAAACTGTACAAATTAGAGTAACTAACATATTTTTACTCAAGTAGAAACTGTTCAAGAAATTACGCAAGCAGAAGAAAAAACAAGTATTTGGTAAAAAAAACAAAAAACAAAAAAAAAGCCACTGAAGCAATGAGTTACTAATCTAAACTTAAGTCTTTTTATATTTTAAAACTAAGTAATCAGACAGACCAAATGTTAGTATGATAAAATCAACATGAAAATAATTCATATGAATAATATAATTACTGAATAATAAAATTAGACAAAAAGCACACTTTTTCCAAATCCATTTCTTTCAGTATAAAACCTACAAACATTACATGTATGTGTCTGTTTTTGGTTAATTTTTGATAAAAACAAGCTTGTTCTTTTTTAGTTTAAGTTATTCAAAGTGGGTAGAGTATCCTGAAATGTTACTCAAGTAAAGATATAGATACTTCACGATGAAGTAAAAGTATAGCATCTTAAAAATACTCATAAGTCTTTTTTTTATTTTAAATGTTATTCAAGTAAATGTAACTGAGTATGTAACTTCACTACCCAACTCTGGTTTTAACACAATCTGTGTTATTATTATGATTAATATTATTTCATGTCTGGAAGTGAATCGGATCGTGGATCAGTGAAGGAACCTGAAAATCATTACAAGTTCTGAGAAGTTCTGGATCTTCTGGAGATCTCACTGTTTCAGGTGTGCAGCGGATTTATGGAAACTGCCTGGTTACTTTTATTGTGAAGGGACTGGTAGTAAACTTCCGGTCAGTGTCTTCTTCTCCGCTCTGGCTTGATGTTCGGTTTGATCCTCCGCTGAACTCTGGTTGTGGTCCGGAACTTCGGGCGGTATCGAGGGGGCTTTGCATTGAACCGACACCGGTTCCTGGTTCGGTTCGGTTCGGTTCTGTCAGGATTATTTTTTTTATCATCATTGACCCAGACCGGGTCCACGCCGGACCCGAACCTGGAGCCGATCCGGGATTCAGGTGAGTGCCACGTCTTACCTGTTACTACTGAGGTTCGGTTCTGATCCGAATCAACTAGAACAGGATCCAGCTGACCTTCCTGAAGCAGATTGTTTTGGACCAGTTAAACCAGAACAGCACCACATCTCCTGCAGTAAATTAATTTATTGGAAAATAAATCGATTTGATTTTGATTATAATACTTTTTTTTATTTATTTAGAATTTACACTTTTGAACTCAGAAATTTTAAGTTTTTCTAGAATAATTCTGAGATTAATATCAAAATTTCTGAGTTGTTTGGCGGAAATTTACACCTGTTTATGTTTTACAGATATTAGACACCTGAGTCATCCATCTGCACCCTTATAAGCTGCCACAAAAAGTCATTGCTAAAAAAGTTGATTAGTTCTATTTCCAAGCATATTAACAGAAAATTTAGTGGAAGGAAGAAATGTTCTATGGTGCAGCAGCAACAGAGAGAACCTGTTTTGAATTTCAAAAGTTGAAAAGTTTGGACTTTGTTTCTGAGACAAATATCAAAATTTCTAATTTTTTTGGCAGAAATGTGATCTTCCTTTTTTTAAACTCTCTAGTGGCCCTAAAATGTTGTATGAGGAGAAGAGGAGAGGAGCAGAATCCATGTTGGGTGCCATGTGGGCTCCTGGTTCTGGTCCTCTGGGTTTTCTGAAGTCAATACAGCGGTCCACCAGGACATTTTAAAGAGCCTCATGCTTCTTCCTATACATGTTTTAGATAATTTGTCAGTTTGATCTCAAACTGATGAACATCTCAGAACATTTCCAGGTTTATGTCAGGAGATGTTTTTCCTTTCCTGTTTCAGAGGAATAAACTCCTGCAGGAATCCTCAGAGGGATAATCTCTCCCCAGCTGACTTCCTGTTTGTCTCGTTGAAACATGATCCGACCTGTTGCTGGGGTCGGACCGGCATCGTCATAATGACCTGTAAACATGTTGATGCATGGCTGAGACCTGCAGAGACTCGGGTCGAGAGTCTGAGTCCTGCTCTGATTCAGCTGTTTTTTACCGCAGCTTTCTAACTTCCAGAAACCCAGATCGGTTCCGTCTCACTTCCTTCTATTTTTGGCTGAAAGATTTACTTTTCAGAAATCTTTTTGATCGACTAGCGATTATTTGATTTTTGATACTTAGTTTTGTCTTGTATCAAGATGGTGGACGGTCCTAAGGAGCTTACCAGATGTTTATATTTTAAAACAGAACCTCATAAAATGCCTTTTCGTCCCACACCTTACTCTATTTGGACCGTTAGTCTTTTCCATTCTTGTAACCTCGCCGCCATCTTTGTTTCTGTATTAAGAGATCAGCTTAAGGATGACCAGCAGCGCCCTCTGCTGAATGGAGGTCAAACTACAACACTAAAAGAAGGTCTAAGAGAATGTTAGACCTTAGAACTAATTTTAATTTCATAAACAATTAATCACAGGTAGATTAATTGCATCCTTTATCTATCACAAACCTGCAAATATGCAGGTAACTGCGGTGATTCTGGATGGAGGTTTTGACCTTCTGCAGAAGAATTCAAGAAAAGAAAAACAGTTGTAGATTATATTCTGGAATAATCTGTAAACCACCTCTCCTGCTGCAGGAAAGACGCTGTGACCAAGAGAGTCGATAAATCTAAGATCAGGTCGGATTTTATGGGATTATTAAAATAAACTCGATCCTGCAGAGCTGCTGTTGTGGGTGAACGGTCAAAGGGTTGTTAATTATTGAAACACTTCCACTTCCTGTAGGGAAACCTGGTGACCTCATAAACCCCTTAGAAATTAGAAAGAAACTCCAAAATGCAACATATTTGACTCAGAAATGTCCATGTTTTTCTAGAAATAAAATGTAAGACTCGTCTCAAAATTTTGTTTTTTTCTTGCCAATTTTTGACTCTTCAAACTCAAAAATTTCCACGTTTTTTTCTCAAACATGTCTAAGATTAATCTATTTTTTTTGGCAGAAATTGACTCTTTTTTCTGTCTGCAACAGTCCTAATATGCTGTTGTACAAATAGCACAATACTGCCCACCATTTTGTTTTTATCATTTATCCAGATGAATAATATAAACATGCAGCCGTTCGTTCTGCGAATGTCCGACTGGAAATGTGTAAACTTGCTGCTTAATCTGAGTCTCAATAAAAATGTAACAATTTCACTGAACATTGTTTTTAAACTCATCAAATTGTTAACACTGACATATTTCTCCATCATCCAGCTCGTTCATGTGACTCTGCTTTTTTATCAGACTTTTGTGACCATCGTTCATCCAGAGGTAAAACGTTCAGATTTCCGAATCAGGAATCTTCAAGCAGATTAACGGCTGCAGGCTGCAGAAGCGATCTGATTTCACCACCTCTGTTTCTGTATTTGCGGATAAAAATAACCTGAAGCACTCTGATCTATAAATATATCCCAGCTGGGCTCCACTCCAAGCTGATAAAGCCACAGGCAGGAGGAGACCGGAGGATTTACCCAACAAAATACTGGAAACATCGGCAGAGTTTGGGATCAATTTGTAGGATACACTGCAAAATACTAAATCTAACCAGGTATTTTTGGTCTAATGGAAATAGGTACTTTTACATTTGAAGGAAGATTGGAGCTTGTTTTAAGTAAATAGTTTCTTCATATTGATGAAAAGTTTCACTGGCTGATTATTTAACTTAAAACATTTTAAAGATGTTTTATATTTTATTGTTAACAGGAGTTTACAGACTCTGAAAAAAGGCAAAGAATAACTCAATCAGAGCAGTAAGTAAAAACTGTAAAAAAAAATTTTTTTTAAAGTGTTTATTATCTCTATACATAAAGAAAACATACACTAAAGGATTGCTGTTATTGAATTTTAGGTATGAAACATTTATTTTCTAATTTAAAAAAGGTATTGAATTATTTGTATCTTTTGATGTATTTATAATATTGTATAAAAATCTTTAAGTTAAATGAAAAATCTGCAAAATGTGTCATTTATTTATATATGCAAATAATCATTAGAATAATTGATTAATCGATGACTAAACTAGTCGCTAACTGCAGCTGCAGTGACTCGGGTGTGACCTCCTATCCTCAGGTTCTGTGGCTGATCCGGAACCAGCCTGAGGGATCGCAGCGCTCTGTGAGGAGGATGAAACTCCTCTGCTCACGGCCTCGCCTCCGTTGGTGCCTGCTTGTCCTGGGAGTCGGGTCGCTGCTGCTTCTGGTCCTGCAACATCTCACCGACTCCGTGCAGCAACAGAACCAAGGTTTGGCTTCGTCGGGTCGGCTGGTCTGGGGTCAGTCTGAGGCTGAGGATCTGAAACTCCTTCTTGTTTGTTAAAAGATGCATTTCATGCTCCTTCCTCTGTTTGCTCATCATCTTTATTTGATAACTGTAGTTGGAAAATCTAATTTATTAACAATTGTCTAATTTTAGGACTAAAACGATAAATCAGATTAACCACAATTATTTGATTTAATAATCAAATAATCTTTAACTTACAGACTAAATTGCTGAAAGAACAACATTGTTAAGCAGGAATTAGGGCAAAAATATGCAAAACATATTTTGCATTAAAGACTAAAATAATTGTTGTCTTCCCAGAACTCTTGAAGTAGCATCATGTTAGCTTCACCTTGTTCACATCCTCTAAAAATCACCTATTAAGCACATTTTGTTATATTAATTAATAAAATAATCAATAGATAAGTCCTCCACTTTATTGATAAGTTAAGCAGAAAGTTCTGAGTTTTTCACATGTGGAAGTTTGAAGTATTTTTTAGTTACAGGATTTGCTACAAATTATCACTAAAGGAATGCTCTTAATGCATTTTAGGCAATAAATGTTTATTTTCTCATTTATATAATTAGTTTATGTGCATCTTTTAATTTCTAATATTGTGCAAAAAGGCTGAAATACAAAGTGTCCGATTAATCTTCAGAATAATTGATTAACCATTAGGATAATTGATAAATTAATTGATAACTAAAATAATTTACTTGCAGCCGTACTTTGGGAAGTTCTGCCCAGAACCTCTTAAGCTCCATTGGGTTCTAGATCTCTCCAGAGACATCAAATCGGATTTAAATCTTGGAGACTTCGTGCAGAAATGTCGCAGGCTGGGATTTGAACCCAGAACCTTCTTTCTAAATGTTCTGGGAGCTGTAGCTGCAGAGCCCTCACATGTGATAATTAAGCACTTCTGGATTTTAAAAGCAGACATTTAACAGCTTGAAGGAAGGATGATAACCCAAGGTAATCTTGAAACTTCAGCAGAGGTTTACGAGCTCTGTAAATGGGCCGGGAGGAGCTCAGAGTTTGTACCTGTAATTAAGCTCCAGCTTCACCTGAATCCCACTCATTAGCTCCCTCTGTGGAGTTGGACTGCATCCATGACAACAGCGATCATGGTGAAAGTAAACAAAGTGTTTCTGCTGGATGTGTTACAGTCTGCAGCTACAGTAAACCTTAAAAGATGGCGGATATTAGTCTAAAACTGCAGCTCCGGATGCATGACTGTGATTGGTCATGATTAAACTGGAACTGATGCAGTCAAGGAACTGACAGCAGAAAGTCTGGACTGGTTTTAAAACACAACCACCATGATTCTAACAGTCACACTGCCAAAACACTAAATCTTACCAAAAAAGTGTTTTTTGGTCTAGTTTCTGCTGCAAATATCTTAGTACTTTTGAAATGAGACAAAACTCAACTTTTCAGCAAGAAACTGGAGCTTGCAAATTATGGTAAAAAAAAATATATATATATATATATATTTGCACGAGAAACTACCAAAAATACTCGGCTGAGTGGAGACAAAGCTTGGGGCCAGGATGGAGTTATGTCTTCTGGAAGATTTCTGATCTATTTCTGTTTCTTGCCCCGTTTTCTGCATCCACTCTGTCCCTGTGGACTCCCTCCCTGCGCTCTGTTTCTCTTAAGATTTATTAAAAAAAAAAAAAACTACAGCAGCTCCATCCAAACTCCCCGATGTGTTAACGTTGCTGTTTACAGAAATATGAGGTGTGAGACTGGTGAGGCGGATTGATCACATGATCGTTGTTGTTAATTGGATCAATGGAGGGGAAAATGAAGGTGTCGAGTCCTCTGGGATGAAATAACAGCAACGCATCACTTTCTGGTTTGCTGTTGCAGAGTCACATGATGGTTCCTCTCATGTTTCTGCAGCTCTAGGGTCATAACCTCATCACAGAGTGAAACTGAAACATCTGGAGCTGAAATATATCAACAGAACAGGTGGAGAATACGGTGGACCACAGGTGCAAACAGTGAAGCAAAAATTAAACGAGCCGCAAACAGAAAAACAAATACAACGGAAAAGCGACGCAAACAAAAAAGAAATGCTGAAACAACAGAAAATAGAAGCAAAACCTTCAATCAACAAAACACCAAATGCTGAAACCTCAAATAAAACGCAGCAAACACAAAAACTCTGGAATCACAGGAAAAACAGCAAAAACAGCTGCAAACTCACTCCAGTCCACAAGGGGGAGTCGAAGACAGCAGCGAAATACATGGAATATATCATATAAAGCAGAACATGTGCAACAGAGTACAGGCCTGCTACATGTGCATCAGAATAGCCCTGTCACGATAAATTTTGCTGAACGATTAATTGTCTCAAATTATTGCGATAAACGATAATATTGTTTAGAGACCTTTTTACACTGATGTAGTAGAAATGATGTAATAACGCATGCAATTTCCTGCCAAAGATAGAAACACTTTATTTTCAAAAGAACACTTAATGCTGGAACTGATAAACAAAATAAACAAAACATCCAAAAACAAAAGTAAAATGGATTCTCAGTCTCCATTAACAAAAAATGCACTTGGATAAAATCTAAACATAAAGCCAAAGTGGAAATAAATACTGCATTCAACCAAAAGAGTGCAGATTATGAAGTCCCAAACAGCTGACACGGCGCTACGGAGACGATATGTGGAAACAACATTAATGTTGATTCAACATTTCGTGCAAATATAAATGACAAGAGGAGGAGTTGGCGCGAAATCCCTCCCGCAGTTGATAACTACCCGGTAACAGAGCTAAAGATGGGCGCAAAAAAAAACTCCGGGGCACAAAACAGAAAACGGGAGAGGGAGAGGGATAAATATGTTGGAGAGACGAAGAAAAGTTTTTCAAAGTGGTTGAAAGACAGAAGGTAAGTAATGTCAGTGTAACAACAAGAGAGTTGTAAATATTCAGGTTAGCTTAAGCTAGGCTAAAATAAGAGGCGCCTCGTATTGAATTAATACGGGACGCGATTTATTCCGTATTGCTATAAATGTCTGATAGACAAACTATCACACACATCTCAACAATAAGTGTAATAATAATGACCGAAACAAAACACGGGAAATATTAAGGTCAGCTAAATTGTAGTTGCGGGACCGAAATAGGACCTCCTTCCCCCTCCCCCCCCTCCCAAACCCCACCAACTGTCGCTGTTGTCACGGTTGCCTAGAGACGGACACTGCGCAGCCGTAGTGAGCTGCTATCGACCCGCGTCTTTTTAAAATGTCCACCCGATACTACGCCGTCCTCAAAACCTCTGGCACAAATACAGACGGTAGTGGGAAGACATTATGGCAAGCCGTTTTAACATAAATTCGGTTTTGCCGCCCTTACATTCCAGATATCTCAAATTGCTTTATGACTAGACGTTTTAGCGATTTAAGATATCGCTAATGATATTTTGACTAGACAAAATACCTATTTGAGATATTTCTAATTACATTCTGACTAATCGAAATGACGTCAGATTTCTCATTGAGTTGTATGGGGACTTCAATTCAAGACATCTACAATGAATTACTAACTATATGAAATACACATTTCAGATATCTACAATTAAATTATGACTAGTCAAAATGTAAATTCAAGATATCTCAATTTTAGTTTTGACTAGTCATAATTCTAATTAAAGATATCTGTAATGAGTCCGTAATTCAAGATATCTTAAATGTATTTTTGGATAGGAGATATGTAATTTTGACTAGTGGAAATTAAATTATAGATATCTTAAAAGCAAATAATGACTAAACAAAACTAAATTAGACATCTTGAATTATAATTTTGACTAGTCAAAATTCCTTTGAAGGTATCGCTAAATGAACTAGAGATATCTTGAATTACCCAGCTTTTCTCTTAAATTAACAATTTGACTAGTCAGAATGACATTATTGATATCTTGAATATTCTGTCCAGTCAAAACGTCACTGATTTATGTAGCAATTTGAAAGTTTAATAAAACAATTTTAAAAAATAGAAAAAAAAACGAAAAAAGATGTTTGAAAATGCACAACTTTCATGTTGAAACTGGATTGGCAAAAGCAATTTTAACTTTTTAAAGCTGTTTTTAACTGCTTTCGGTTTGTCGGAAATGAATAAACAAGATTCCATTTTTGCAGATATCAGCAGCAGTCTTATAGTTTATGAAGTTTTGTGTTCTCCGCCTTTCCAACATTGCCAAGCTCTTTCTAATTTGTGGCATTTACTGACAGTTTTGTGCAGGAAACATAAAAATTTGCAGGTAACTGTTTGGACAGCACAAAGGGGCTTCCGCGTCATTCTTAATTCAGATAGCTATAATTGTAATATTGACTAGTGATAATTACGTTCAAGATATCTTAAATCGTAATTCCGGATATGTATCCTGTCAAATGACGAATCCAGTGACGTCATTCGAGATATCTTGAAAGGAATTTTGACTAGTCAAAATGTAATTGAAGAAATCCTGAATTATTATTCTTACTAGTCAAAATGTAAATAAAGATATCTTAAATTACCATTCCGGATAGTCAAAATGTAGTTTTGTCTATTCAAAATGCATTTTTAAATATCTGGAATGTAATTACGGATAGTCAGACGAAGCCGAATTTATGTTAAAAGAGCTTGCCATAAAGACACACATTACAGGTTATTAAATGTGTCAGCGGTATTTAGGTGAGATGTTCACATCTACCTCAAAAATACGTAGTTGCACCCCTGCCCAGTAACTTTTCAGCTGTTCTTCGTTAACGTGACATAAATAAGTTATAATAATTTTCATTCAGTCAGGACTGACACTAGCCATATGCATTGCAGGTAGATCTTAGTAAAGCATTGATTAATGCCTGGTTTTACAATTAGTTAACTGGGCTTGTTGCCATTATTTTGTCATTTTTCAATCGGAGTCATCAACAGAAAGAGAAAAGGGCCGGAAGAAACGATAAAGCCGACAATTAAAATGAGGTCGATAGTTTTAATTTATTGTGCGATTAATTGATTTATTGTTTATCGGGACAGGCCTACATCAGAACATGTATTTCTATTAGAAATGGGGAAAAAACATGTAGATGAAACATTTGAAGCAGGAATGTTTTCTTGTGTTTTCTGTTCCATCTGCACATGTCCAATAGAATATGTGCAGCTGAAACATGTGGAGCTCATACATATAAACAAAACAACTAAAGTAGAACATGCACAGCAGAGCATAAGGACTAAAATGTGTATAGAGCATGTGAAGAAGAAACATGTGCGATGGAATATATCTAGCAGATTATGTGAACCCAGCACATGTGGAGCAGCACATTTACAATAGAACATGAATAACAGAAAATATCAAATACACAATGTAGAGTAGAACATGTGCAGATGCAACATGTGCAGATGGAAGGAATATGTTTAACAGAACATGCGAACCAGGCACATTTAATATGCACATTTGAAGCAGATAATATGTGCAGTTGGAACATGTGGAGCTGGTACAAATTCATACAAAATATGAAGAAGAAATTGTGGATTGGAACGTGTGAAACGGAAAATGTTCAACAGAAATTGTGAAGCTGTTACAAATTAATCTAACATGTGGAGCAGAACATGTGCAAATTAATATTTATTAGCATCCACAATCGTTTCCAGCGAAGTGGTGACAAATCTGACAAAAAATAAAACATTTCAACATTAACATATAGTAATTAATATAATTAACACATCACAAAATTAACCAGATGTCACATTTTACAAATTACAAACATAAATTGAGATTTAAATAATAAAATAAAATTTGAATGCTCTTTTAAAAGAAAATGTGCTTTTTAAACCTTGTTATTCCTTTCCTGAATCTGTAGACAAGTAAGTTTATTTTTTTAGTTAATTTTGTCTCATAACAAAATCTAGTAAAAATGATTCAGGTCTCCGTTTATATACGAGTAAATTATACAGCAACATAACATTTAATGGGCCACATAACATGTAGAATAGAACATGTGAAGCAAAACAGGTGAATAGAAAATCTGCAGCTGTAATGTTGGTCCAGTTCTGTTATGAATATGGTTCCTGTGGATGGTTCTGGATGGTTCCTCCTGAGGAATTAAATTGTTCTCCGCCTTCCTCATCCCCTCCATCCATGTTTTATTTAAGTTTGCCTCATGAATATTTGAAAATCTGCCAGTGTGACTGGAAAGTATCATGAGAGAGCTTTTAGAGGATGTGCATCACTGAGGCAGCAGAACCTCTGCAGCTTCATCTTTTTTTCATCAGAATGGCTCACTGACACCAAACCAGAACCAGAATCAGACAGAAGCTCCGTCACGCAGACATGAAGAGCAACAGCTAAAACTCAGACATGTCCAACTCTCTATTCTGTTTCAGGTGTTCCTGTCCTGGAAGCTCCTACATGGGCTGAACGGAAGGTAAACATGGTGCCACAGCACCACCTGCTGGACACATGCAGCATTACAGCAGCAACAGAAACTCGTTTCCTTTGCATTTTGCTGATAAACTGTCTAAATAGGTTATTTATCGTTCTACCTTTATTTTTCTGGGGGAATGTTGACATTTTTGTGAATTCGTACGGCAGGATGCTGAATATCTGTGCAACCTTAATATGTATGTATGTATTATTAGGGGCATAACAAAAAAGAGAAAAGAAATAAAATTGAGAATAAAGTAACATTGCAAGAATAAAGTCAAAATAATATGAGGTAGAAGTTGTAGTATTATTACAAAAATTATTAAAATTATATGATGACAATCTTGTATTCAACTTTATTTTCGTACGACTTTATTCTCAAATTACTTAATTCTCATAATGACTTTATTCTCTACTATTTTGACTACTTTCATAAAATCTGACGCCACTCTATTTTTATTTACATTTCATTCAGAAGGAAGTTCCACTCTGTGTCTTCTTTGTAGGTTTCTGTGTTGTTTACTTCAGTGGTTCTTGGTGCGGCACCACCACAGGCGAGGAGGGGAATGTTTTTTTAAAAGGGTTTAGTTCATTTGACACAGAACACTGTGAAAGCAAAACCTAGTAGTTGAAAATGTAACAAATATTTAAATTTTAGTTCGAAATCAAATTGAGTCTACTGGACTATTGCGTGTGAAAACTTCCTTACATTCCTGTTACAGTTTCACTCTGGTTCAGAAGTTCTAGCCTCTGGTCTGTTCTGGTTCTGTTCTGTGTTTCAGGTTCCGTCCTGGCAAACTGAAGACATCCCAGCGGGACGTTTCCCCAGCTTCCCGCCTGTCCTCAATCTTTGTTCTGACCCGTTGCTGGGCAAGAAGCAGCCCGTCACTAAGCGCCACAGGAAGCTGCTACTGAAGACCGACCCCCCTAGAGGTTCTACGGAGCTTAGGACGCAGCAGTTTCGGCGCAGCCAGCTGAACAACGTCTGCTCCAAGTACCAGCCGGTCCACTGGAAGCGGCAGGTCAGGCTGCAGCAGGTGTCTCGGCTTTACGTGGAGGACCGGTTCCGGCTGCTGTACTGTGAGGTGCCGAAAGCTGGCTGTTCCAACTGGAAACGGGTCCTGATGGTTCTGGCAGGCAGAGCCCAGTCCACTCAGGATATTCCTCACAATGCAGCTCATTACAGCAACCAGCTGCGGCGACTGGACAGCTACAATCGGGCCGGTATCGCCGAGAGACTCCGAACCTACACCAAGGTTCTGTTTGTCAGGGAGCCCTTCGAGCGGCTTGTCTCGGCCTTCCGGGATAAGTTTGAAAGTCCGAACTCCTACTATCATCCCGTGTTCGGACGGGCCATTATTTCCAGATACCGGGCCAATGCCACAAAGTCGGCTCTGAAAACTGGCGCTGGCGTCACTTTCAGGGAGTTCGTTCAATACCTGCTGGACGCGCAGCGACCTGTTGGGATGGACATCCATTGGGAGCGGGTCGGCCAGCTCTGCAGCCCGTGTCTGATCCCATATGACTTTATTGGAAAGATAGAAAGCCTGCAGGAGGACGCTGACTTTCTGCTGCGTGGCATCGGCGCTCCGGAATACCTCACCTTCCCGGACTTCAAGGACAGGAACCCGCGGGCGAAGCGGACCTCGTCCAGAATCACGCAGGATTATTTCTCCCAGCTGAACCGCACAGAGAGGCAGAAGGTGTTTGAGTTTTATTACAGGGACTACTTGATGTTCAGCTACCCCAAACCATTCCCCGACCTGCACTGACTTACACCGTAAAGGGGCAGTATCATGTAAAATTTACTTTTGTAAAGGTTTACATCATGTTATGTCATTTCTTCATCAAAAACAAACCTGGCAACCATTCAGTTGTGCAAAACACATGGGTGAACCTAAATCTGCCCTTGGAGGTGGGGTTAGGTTCCTCCTGCTCTAAGGAGGAACTGCTGCAGAAGAAATACGTGTAGTCCTGCTTATTTCAATATATTGAATATATATTATATAGATATCAATATATATTCAATACAAATAAATTACAAAAAACACGCCAACTCCGAAGAACTTTGGAAATCCATTTCAGTCGCTCAGTTCAATATTCCCATTCCTCACTTCCGACGTCCGTCATGGCGCATCGAATGATTAAGTGAAGCTGTTGCAAAGGGTTAATAGTTTGGGTCATGCAGAACTGTTCTGATCGTTTCCATAGCAACTAGCAGAAGCAAGACATTCCCCCGGAACTACAGTGAGCTCATTGTATCTATGACCTCATCTATGACATGCGGTTCTAGATCAAAGAATACCTGAGGTAATGAATGCTTGTGTTTCAAAACACCAGTTCATATCCAACCATCTCTTCAGACCTCAGCACCGTTTCACCACAAGGATTTTCACTATGGAAGAAATTTTTGACGAGTTCGATTCTTTTCTTTTTAACCCATCTCCGATTGAGAAGCAAACCTCCCCGGCTGGGGAGGTTTGCTTCTCAGATTACGACGAGTTCGATTCGTTTCTCTTCGAGCCGTCCCGGATTGAGAAGCAAACCTCCCCGGCTGGGGAGGTTTGCTTCTCAGATTACGACGAGTTCGATTCGTTTCTCTTCGAGCCGTCCCGGATTGAGAAGCAAACCTCCCCGGCTGGGGAGGTTTGCTTCTCACATTACGAGTTTTTTTATTCCTTTCTTTCAGAGCCATCCCCGACAGAGAAGCAAACCTCCCCGGCTGGGGAGGTTTGCTTCTCAAGTTATGATATTTTTGAATCCTTTCTTTTTTATCCATCGGGTGACGAATTATTGGATACTTTTGTTTATGATCCAACCCCGACTGAGAAGCAAGCTTCCCCGGCTGGGGAAGTTTGCTTCTCAGGGAACGATTGTTCTAAAAACATGTGTTTTGAGCAAACCAACGACGACGCGTGTGAACAATTGTTTTTTATATTTCTTTGTTTGTTTCTATTCTGCATTTTCTGCCTTTTTATTTACCATTATGGTATTTTGGTTTTTGTTTTTTTTTGTTTTGTTTTGTTTTGGTTTTTGTCCCCTCCAGCTTTTGAATCTATCCCTGATTGAGAAGCAAACTTCCCCGGCTGGGGAAGTTTGCTTCTCACATTACGAGGTTTTTTATTCTTTCTTTCAGATCCATTTTTATTCTTTCTTTCAGATTACGACGAGTTCGATTCGTTTCTCTTCGAGCCATCCCGGATTGAGAATCAAACCTCCCCGGCTGGGGAGGTTTGCTTCTCAAGTTATGATATTTTTGAATCCTTTCTTTTTTATCCAACCCCGATTGAGAAGCAAACTTCCCCGGCTGGGGAAGTTTGCTTCTCAGGGAACGATTGTTCTAAAAACATGTGTTTTGAGCAAACCACGACGACGCGTGTGAACATTGTTTTTATATTTCTTTGTTGTTTCTATTCTGCATTTCTGCCTTTTATTTACCATTATGGTATTTGGTTTTGTTTTGTTTTTGTTTTGTTTTGTTTTGGTTTTTGTCCCCTCCAGCTTTTGAATCTATCCCTGATTGAGAAGCAAACTTCCCCGGCTGGGGAAGTTTGCTTCTCACATTACGAGGTTTTTTATTCTTTCTTTCAGATCCATCCCCGACAGAGAAGCAAACTTCCCCGGCTGGGGGGGTTTGCTTCTCAAGTTACGACATTTTTGAATCATTTCTTTTTTATCCGTCCCCTATTGAGAAGCAAACTTCCCCGGTTGGGGAAGTTTGTTTCTCGGGTGACAAAAAATGTGATTCTTTTTTTTTACGATCCAACCCTGACTGAGAAGCAAACTTCCCCGGCTGGGGAAGTTTTGAGCAAACTGTGTGTGTTGAGCAAAACAACGAAAACATGTGCGAACAATTGTTTTTGATATTTCTTTGTTTGTTCCTATTCTGCCTTCTCTGCCTTTTTATTTACTGCCCGCCTGGGGAGGTTTGCTTGTCTGGTAATGACATTTTGAATCTTTTCTTTTTGATCCGTCCCCAGCTGGGGAAGTTTGCCATAAAAAGGAGACAGCTGAGACTGAAAGCTCAACTTCTGTTTTGACTATGATGGCATTTCAAGAAATTAGTCCAAAAAGATTTGAAGACAGTGCCCATGAAGAAAGCTCTGTCCTTGGGAACGATTTCTATTGTCTTCCCCAAAAGCAAACTTCTCCGGCAGGGGAAATTTGCTTTGAAATGGAGACGGTCAAGTCTGAAGACTTAAGTTTGGTTTTAACGAAGAGGATATTTGGAGAGAGTATCCGTCAAGAGAGCGCAGTCCTCAGGAACGATTGGTCTAATCTTCCACAAGAACAAAGTTGCCCGCCCGGAGAAGTTTCATTAAAAGATCTTGCTGCAATAAAAAATCTTGCTGCAAACAAAACAGAAACCTTTTTTGAGGCTGAAGGAATTACCACTAAGGACACACAAAATGTGTTTTCTGAGCAAAAAAAAATGACAACATATGGGAACAATTGTTAATATTTCTTGATTTGTGCTTATTTTTGCCTTCCCTGGCTTATTATTTACAATCGTGTTTTTTGTTTGTTTTGTGGGGTTTTTGCCCCCCTCCAGGGGGCTTTTGCAGGCTTGAGTTTCCCTTATATGACAGCAGGCTGATAGGAAAGGGGTAAGGAGAGGTGGGAAGACGTGTCAAATATCGTCGGGTCCAGGAATCGAACCCGTGACGGCCCGTTGAGGACTCAAGATCTCCAAATGGCGCTATCCCCTACGCCCTATGGTGGTTTTTTCATGTATTTATTTGTTATATATTCTGTCTGTGCATTGAGAACTTCGTTTAAATTTAATGTCAACTGGTAAAACATATATACCAGTTGAAATTCAATTTCCTGTTTCAGGTTAAATTGTAAAATACTTGAATCCCACAGAAAACTCAATGTTGTAGCTCATCAAGATTTTTCAAAGAGCCATTGAAGATGGCGATGGGTGTTGACAGAAAAGATTTCCTGAAGCGGTCTGTACCACATTGAACCTGAAGAAGCCTCTGACTGAAGACAGATGCTCTTCCCTCCCAAAACGGCCTTGTATAGAAAATGGTCAGGATTGTCCATAATTTACTTGATCCTATGAAGAATCCTTCTTTGCATTACCATTGCCAGAGGTTCCACAGACATCCCCAGAACAGAACCAGCCTTTTTAGGTCCTTGGGACTGATGCTGCCCCAACAAATCATGCTCTCAACATCAGACTTCCTCCAGAAGTCCAGTCTCCTCTGTGCCTTCTAATAGATGCTTCACCTTTGCGTCTCCAGTCCAGATGAACACAGAGGTCTTTATATTCCTCAACTTCTTCTCCCATGTTAGAAACAAGCTTTGATCTAATCCTGTTCCTCCTGAAATCAACAATCAGCTCCTTTGATTGGTTGTTTGTTTCAAGTTCTCTCTGGTGCTCCGGCTTCCTCCTGTCTCTAAATAAATAAATATATATACATAAGCATATATATATATATATAGATATCTATATGTAGATATAGAATATAAATTACAATTAATAAATTAATATAAATTACATTCATGAAACACTCAATAAATATACATCTTATAATCAATTAACGACATGAAAAATTCTAATGTAAATCAGTGCTCAATTTTGTTTATCAAAAGCAGTGTACAATCAGTTTTTCTTTAGCGGCTACAGAACAGCAGTGATTATAAGCCAATGCTAAGTCATGCACAAAAACACTCACCAGTTCCGCAATTTTATCGCGCACACTACCGGGTCTTTTTTCATCTCCCTTCTGGCTCACAATGACTGGCTCCTATAGTTCAGCACATTAAGTGAGTATCGTACCTATTTACAGAAAATGAATGACACCACGCTTTAACTGACCTGCAACTCTGCTCCTTCCAACGCGTTCTAACCTTCATGCCTTTCCGCTCCAGCTAATATACCTAACCGGTAAACTGCGAAGGTACATGTGACCCCACTACGCAGCCGCAATTGGCTAAATAATAATCTCGCGAGAATCGCTAATGATTTTATTAAAACATCGCGAGATCTAAGAGCTAAAGAGTAGAAACTCAGAGGAGGAAATAAAGGTTAAAATTACACCCGGGTTACACTTCATTTTGATTTTATTTCAAAACCTTCAGAGGAATATCTTAATAATAAAAAATAAATATCTTCAAGTCGTTCACAGTTTAGTTTTCTCCGTCTGACAGATCCGTTGTTCAGTCAAAAGCTTCCTCCTGATGGACACAGAGAAACAAGATCAGAGTGAAATAAATTTTAAATAAAGCAAAACAAAAAAGAGAGAGCACAGAAAAAACCATTTTGTAGAAATAAATAAATACTTCTAGAAAAATGATAAAAATTTGGAACATCTGGGAAGGATTCAGGTTGGAGAAAATATCTCTCCTGATTGCTCCTGCTCTTAAAAGCTGTTATTCTGACACGCGCGTTAAACGCGAGGCCTGGGGCCAAATCTGGGCCGCCATAACTTTTTATGTGGCCCTTTAGAAATGACATCAATCCAAGTTTTTTGTGCAAATTCACGTAAAATCAACAAATGCCTGCATTTTTGCGAGTTAATTACAAATTTTGTGTAAAAATTATCAAAAACATTGTGTGTAAGGGATGCTGACTCCTGCCAGCAGGTGGCAGTATTTCTTATGTTTCTGACACTGCTGCCTCAGATTTACTAGATATGAAGTTATTGTCAGCAATCGATATGGCAAGTAACAAAAAAAGTCACATTTACTGTCATATCAAAGCACAAATATTGCAAAATGTCAAAATCTTTTCTTTTGATTGTAAAAAAAAAAAATCACCAAAGCAAACCATGAAATCCTGGAGGGACTAATCAATGCAAAAAATATGTTAAATATTATTTAATTTTAACAAGTATGTAATGAATGCACAGACAGTTATTAATTTCAGTAATCAAACCGGGTCAGAACCACCCCTCTTACCCAGCCTCCTTGCTGCTGGACCCAGCCAGCGTGGTTCTCTGCGATGTATCGGGCTCCAAACTGCTGTATCGCCCTTCGGTGGACCACAGTGACGGAGGACAGTCTGCTGGTCACCTCGAAGGCCCAGGCGATCCTCTGCTTCTGGACCAGGCTGTCTGGGCATGTCGTCTGGCCCGGTGGCGCCACCAGGTTCTGCACGGTGCACGTCAGCTTCTCAAACAGGTTGTAGTTCAGGTTCTGGAGCTGCTGCTGCAGGGCCGGGTTCTGTTTGAGCTGAGCAGGAAAATAAACTGATTAAAATAGAGTTTGGTTCTGTGTTTTGGTTCTGGTTCAGAACACACCTTCACATTAATGTCATCTCCAAGTGTTATCATCAGCTGGACGAGTCTCTGGATGATCTCTGCAGCAACACAGGAAACCGATCAGAACCTTCTCCATCTAGACCAGGAACCAGCAACCTTTTCCATTCAAAGAGACACTTTTGCCCCGTTGCTACAAAATAAAACTCATCTACAAGTGCAAAAAATGATATTCTAAATACATACTACATAAATTGCTTGAGTTTGTTAGCTTTCATAACACTAAAATTTAAAATTTATTTCCACTTTCAGATTCTGGTTCAAAACAAATCTTGTGCCATTTAAGGAAAATAAATTATAGAATAAGTTGAGCCTCTTCTATAAATTTTCATGATGAAGAAAGATAGATAGTGGGAATGCAAACAATTGACTTATGATTAATTGTTGATTAATGGTTTATTAGATTAAAATTGGCACTCGATTAACTAATGACGTCCGTCTTTGACCTTCTTTTGGTGTTGTAGTTTGGCCGCCTATCCAGCAGAGGACGCCGCTGCTCATCCAGCGGAGCCGTTGATACAGAAACAAAGATGGCTGAAGCCGGATGAGAACGAGAAACGGTGGAGACGAGATTCTGGTGTTCGATGAAAAATGCATTTTATGCGGTTCTTAGGTTTCACAATGTTAGTTTTTACTACGCTTTTATGGAACAGAAAACTGTTATTTTTTTAAGAAGGTGACTTATTAAATGAAACGTTAATTGATGAATAAGATCATCCAACATTAGATCAACTTATTGACCGATAACCTGGTAGCATAGCTTGAAGCTAGCTACTTTTTGAAGCCTGTTGTAGATATTATAAGAACATTAAAAACATACAAATGAAAAAACGAAATAACTAGAAGGATGCCGCCAAATTAAGGTACATTTTTTGTTGACTTATGATTATAAGTCATGACTACACCGGACCAAGCAGCAGAGCTACAGCAGGATAGCAGTTAATGCCTACATAGCTCTATCATTAGCATACACTGTGTTTGTGTTTTTGGATGCGTTCAGGGCAACACAGAACATTAAAAAAAACAGCAAATCAGTAATGTTATACCATAGCTACATAAATTAATAATATGGTTGATTAATTGAAATCAATCCATAATGGCAACCTGAAAAAAATGCTAACATTACTTTAATTCGGGAGAAAACATAGAAACTATTCTCTCCTCAAAGTTAAAATGACAGGATCTGGACACACAGACAATATCTATGTATTTGTTTTTTTTTTTTTCAATTAAGACAGCTTTATTAACCAGCTCAAGAAAAATACAGTCCGTAATTGTGCCATATGAACAAGGCTTAAAGTGTAAGTTGATTTTCAGATTGAATTTGTGTTGTAACACTGTGAAACCTTTGCAGAAGTTCTGTAAAGTATTATTATTGGTGTTTAGTAATAAGGACAGAGTCGGATGTGGTTATGTTGTTAAAACCCAGAGAGTTGGCTAATGGGGCTGTTACTGTCAGGGTAACTGATGGTATTTTTTTAATGGTCTCACCATCTTGTGTCTGGAGGTTCTGCCCGGTAATCGGTGCCGACTCAGCGATCTTTGCCAGCTGCCTCGGGACATTCTGGGCTGTAGAGCAGTCCGAAGTTTTGTTACAGATGCCAAAGTTTTTCTTTTTAAAATATGATCAATTACATAGCAAAAATGATCTGAAACCATGTTTCTGCGGAAACACAGTCATACAGAGGTCACTGCATGAACACTCAGCAGGACCAGGTGTGCTTCTGGAGAATGTTTCTGACCTTTTTTTGCAGATCCAGAACGATCTAAGGAGTCAGACTCTATGTCCAAGGAGGGTATTTGAAGAATAAATGTTTGATCTGAAGACCTCTCTGGTTTTACTCGTCCCTCGTGATATGGCAGTGGAGGTGACCTGAGGTTGCAGTATTTCTCCACCAGCCGCAACACCTTGTCATGATCCTGCAGACTCTCCATGTTCACCTGCAGAAGACGGAGCAGAAAACATTTAATTTTTTTTGTTCTGACCCTTCACCAGGGTTGCCTGATTGGGCGGGTTGTGAACATATGGGCCACTTTTCACAACATTTGGGGATTTGTAGAAAATATTTAGAAGAAAATTCTTTCTAAATTGTTGTATCAGAATATGTTGAATGTGACATCATCAATGATTAGTAAATGTAGTATTATCAGTGGGCAATATGGACTTAGAATGTATCACGATATTTTATTATTTTGATCATAAAAATCATGATAAAAATGATTTATTGCTTCTTTTTTAGGTAACTTTATGGCTTTGTGGTATAACGAACAAATATTCTTGAAAATGATACTTAAACAAGTATGATCTATTATTATGTTATAACCATGAGTTGTTTTAATCCAGTTGACAGGATTTGAAACTTTAGTCTCAAACTTCTTGAAAGTTTTCCTAGATCAGCTGAAACATGTTTAACTTCCCTAAACCAGCCAGCAGAACAAATCACTGCTTTTAGACACCCGGTAAAAATGAGTTTTTTTCATAACTAGTAGTAGTACTAGTATTGGGTTTAACTTTTTTAACCCTGAGCGGTGAAACAAGTGTCAAAAATTAAGTTCCTGCTCCAACTCTTTAGTTTCACTTTGCACAGAAACAACACAAAAGCACCTGAAGGCGCCTAAACGCCGCAGAAAACGCGTCCGTACCCAATAAAACACACAGGTGTGTCTTTACTGGAGTCCAAACCAGAACCAGAACCAGAACTCACCTTTGAAGCCGCTACTTCAAGCCGCTGGACGCTGAACTTCCTGAAGTCCGCTGGCGGCCACTAGGTGGCGGTGCAGCCCCTTGGATTGGCTTCATTTCCGACAGGTAACGGTCAGGTAACACAATGGCGCAGAGGGTGGGACAAATATGATCTTTTCAATAATATTTTTATTATTTTAATATCTTTGGGGGCGACACTGAAATTTAACAAATTGTCCAACAGCGTGTTTCTTTGTCACTGAGCATGATTTCAGTTTAACTCCACCCGCCTGCTGTGTCGGCTGTTCTGAAACGAGCGCTGCCCTGTCAGTTTGCTGCTGGACTTTGTTTCACTTCCTTCAGTTCCTATTTTATAAGCAGAACTTCCTCATTTTAACCCAGAACTATGTTCTGAGTTCTTGACTTCAGCAGGAGCTGCACAGCCTCCAACAGACCCGTTCAGTCCCAGAACCAGTTTAATGACAGAACCAGTACAGCTGATCCAGTTGGTCCAGTGATGGGAGGAGCATGAACCTGGACGTCTCCCAGCAGCTCATCTGACCTCGTGAGTTTCTCCAGCGAAGTTCTCTGAAGATTTGGACCGGATGGCTGCAGGTACTGTTGTTTTTAATCAGGTGGTGAGTTTTCAGATTATTTTGCCTCAAAAATGTGAAATTGCATGAAGTTCTGCAACACAGCTACAGACATGTGTTTATTAAGAAAAAAAATCTGCAAATTATATTCCTCTTTGTAAGCTACAGATTAGATCAAAGTTATCAAAAACCTGCATAATTCCAGCAGAGAATAAAATCTATTTTTACTGAGTGGAAAGGAAAAGGTTAAAAGAGAAGCAGAAGAGTTTTCAGAGCATTTCCCCCCTAAAAAACAATGAGGAAGGTTTTCAACTTGACATAAAGTTTCTGCAATCGTTCAGTCAGGATTTCACAAACTGTAGTCTGGACTCTACTAAGGGCTTACAGCAGCAGTAACTCAGGCTGCCAAGTGTGGGGGGAAATATTTAGGGTGTTTTTGTACTGAATGCAAGTTTTACAGCACTGTATATTATATAAAACGTTTTAATTTTATATGTAGTGTGTAATTTTAATATTACATTTCTATTTAATCTACACAACACTGGAATATTTATAAATGATAAAATTATAGTGTGTATTTTTGGGACTAACATGGAGCAATCTCTTATTGGACATTTCAAACCATCTGTTGATTTACCTTCCTATTAATTTACTGTAATTTTGTATGAATAGAGTTTATATATATATATATATATATATATATATATATATATATATATATATATATATATATATATATACTTTTTTTTTTTGTTGGACACCAAAACTGACTGAAAGCCCAGAGGCCCTTATCCTTCTAAATCCGGCACTGCAAAGGCTCAACACATACATTAATGCTAAAATAAATTTGTAGCCAGCGTATAGATTATAAATAGGGGTTATTGGTAACTAATCACCAATATATACAGTGACTATAAAATAATTCACCTCCTTGGATATTTTACCCTTTTGTTGCTTTTTCAAATCAGTCATGTAAAAAAAATCACAATCAGATGTCAGATCATCTGATTATGTTGATCAGGACTGATAAATAAAAGTTAGTGTTTAAATCCTAAAACTTGTCTTCTGACTGGTTTTTCTCTGTTTATGTCATATTGTTGGTTTGGATCCTGGTAAGGCAGGAAATTATTTCAGAGTCGGATCAGTGGGGTTTTTAATCCACTCTAACTGTTGGGGCAGAACAGTTTCCTCCGACTGATTCAGGTCTGTGTTTGATTCTGGGTGTTTTAGGTGAAAGGCCCGGTTGTTCCAGTTTAACCACTAAGGAGCTCCAGCAGAACTTGAAGCTGGCGAAGCAAAATGAGCGACCGGTCCGGCTGCTGTTTGAGATCCCATCCAGTCGAGTTGTGGACCAGCTGCTGAACAAATACGTGGTGAGACAATCAGTAGAAACATGATCCAGACAGTAAACAAGGGGAGTCAACTGGGAGAAACAGTTAACTGGGAGAGACAGTCAACTGAACAGTAACGTTTGAAACACCAGCGGGCTCATAACCATATAAACTATTACCGTTACTGATGTTTAACGTTACAATGTGCAAATAGCGTGTAAACTATGTGATGTTTCTGCATCAAAATGTTGCAGGTAATTAATCAATCAAGTTGATTTGTAAAGCATATTTCAGCAACAACACACATAAACAGCGGAGGACCAGGAACCGCCAATGTGAAGAGAAGCGGTTTGGAAAGTTGCCCAGAAGTGACATAAAAAAAAAACCTTTGGCTGTATAATTGGGCCTGAAGTGACCCAATTCCAACCTTCCTCTGCCTTAATGGGACCCGAATCTGTTCTTTTCAGATCCAGGTCGAAATCGGCAGGTCAAGCTTTTCAAATATCGGCTCAGCCAGAAACCTACAATCGGTGGAACCCTCCCCAAATGTGTCTGAACAACACAGATTGGATGTTTTTTAACTTGGCCCAGTGAACTTAGATATCCGACACGTATCCGATCTTTTCAAATGTGACCTGAATCTGAACGGTCAGGTCATATTCATCTGACAGAACGTCATCGATACTCATTTTGATGCACATTCGACTCATAAACATCACATACTTTGCATGTTGTTTGTGTTGTACACGTCAAAGTAATATGAAATGTTGATGTGTGTATGATCCTGCTGGGGTTTCCTTAATTTTGGGAGAATGATGATCGGCCAATGCTTACATGAGAAGCAGATCTTTTCCGCCTAGCAAAGGTTTACAGTTAGACACTGTTTCCTGTTGCTTTGCAGTCAGAGAGGTTTGCCTGATAGACCCAAGCACAAGGTCATGTCTCCATGTTTGCAATTATCAATACTCACCCCGAGTCAGCAACTTTCTTGCTACGTTTAGCAAAATTTCAGACAAAAAAAATAGAAATCTTCCAAACTCAGAATCGGCAGGTCAGGCTTTTCAAATATTGGATTTTCCAGAAACCTACAATTGGTGGAACCTCCCCAACTGTGTTCATGTTGTGTTCCTCTACAGGCGTATCAGATCGTCGTGATGCGCTCTGGTAGCTTTGATTCCTGTCATGTTTCCATCGAGCGCCGCTACAGCGACTTCCTGAAGCTTCACCACAAACTGCTGGAGGAGTTTGACGAAGAGCTGGAGGAAGTTCTTCTGCCCCCGAAGCTCCTGACGGGAAACTTCAGCCCAGAGAACATTCTGGAGCGCCGCCTGGCCCTGCAGGACTACCTGGCCAAGCTGTTCGCGACCCGCTGCGTCAGACACTCTGTCCACTTCTCGGAGTTCTTCACCGAGCACGAGCAGAAGCAGGCCCACGTGCTGCTGCGAGCGGGCCAATTCAAGGCCGCTCAGGAGCAGCTGCAGACGGTCCTGGAGATCCAGGAGAAGCTGCTGCCGTGGCAGAAGTCCACCCTGACCGTCCCCGCCCTCGCTGCGATCGCTGTGTGCTACCGGGACCTGGACGAGCCGGAGCAGGCCTTCTCAGCCGCTCAGCGAGCTCTTCCTCCGGTGAGGCGCTACGGACTGAAGCCCTACCGAGCGGCGCTGCTGGAGCTGCTGGTGGACCTGGGGTACCAGCTGGGTCGTCCCGTGGCTCAGCTGCAGGACGAGCTGACGGCCATCAGGAACGGCGAGAGAGGGGAGGTGTGCTTCCGGTCGCTGAAGGAAGTGGTGATCCACAAGTTCATCTGAGGAAGAGCAGGAACCCAGACTTACCGGAGAACCTGTCAAGAGAAAGTCTGGGTCTACTAAAAACATAAAAGACCTCAAAGCATAAAAAAGTTAAGATTGAGAGTGAATTCCCACCAGTCTGGTTCATTTGTGGAGGTGTGACTCTGCAAAGATGCGGACCAGAAAATTATTCAAAAATATCAGCAAACGTTCAATTGCATTGGGAAAATGTTCTGTTTGGGCTTCAACAAAGGTGAATAATAAATCCAAAAGATTTATTTATTAACTTATTAATCAACCATGCTAAGTTTTGAGGAGAGAGTCTGTTATTACTGTTGAGTTTTAACAGCATATGCTTACAATCTAATTTTTATCTGATCAAAAGGGAAGAAATATGATTTGACCCTCACTGAAGAGTCTGGATGATTCATTGTCTTAATTTATTTTTACATGAAATTACTTTATGTAGGATTTTCTGTCATCCGTATTATTATTTATGCTCCTCTGTCTAATTTCCACATTCTTGTCTTACTTGTACATGGTCACAAATAAAGATGCCTAAACAATTAATGAAAGAAAAGAATCGAAATTCTTCTCCTCACCAGCAGGGGGCACCAAACACCAAGAGCAACCGGAAGCTGATCGATTATTCCAGTCTGATGACCGTTGAAGCTACTCGGGGTTCGATTCATCAGACTGAGCGGCGCGTGGTGCAGGTCGTTCAAGGAGCTAAATTTCAAAACATTTTAGTTTTGAAAGCTCATTTTAGTTAAGTTAGTTTAGTTAATTCGGTTAGTTAGAATTAGCTTAACTGTTGATCGATTGAAAAATGGCCGTGGAGTCGGTGAAATTGTCTAAAAACCTGCTGAGGATGAAGGTAAGTGTTAGCATCCGGAGCTAGCATGATTATTTTGTATTAATATATAAAAAATAAGCAGCGGTAAGTCGAGTAACAGATTCTACATGTTTAAATAAAACCATACAAAACGTTTTCTAATATAGACTTTCTTTTTTATCTTTGATCATGAGATTTTAGTCATATGTTTAGGGCTTTTTCTCCTGTTGTTTACAGTAACATGTTACTTTCTCTGTTCTGTAGTTTATGCAGAGAGGTCTGGACGCTGAAACCAAGAAGCAGCTGGAAGAAGACGAGAAAAGAATAATTAGTGATGAGCACTGGTACCTGGATCTGCCGGAGCTTAAAACAAAAGAGTAAGTATCAAAGTTTCCACCGATCTGAGATCAGTTTCACAATGTTATTGTTGGATTTATTTGACTTAAATGAATATTGATGGCTATATTTAACCAATAGACAGTAAACCTGGCACGTTTTATCAGGGAGAAGCGTATGGAGTGCTCTTTGTAAAGTTACACAGTAAAAAATTAACAGCAATATTTTCGTTTTATTTTACCTTTCATGGAGGAAAAAAAATGTGGGTGTTCATTTTTCCAAGACACATTTTCACCATGTCATTCATACATAACATGATGTATGAGTGACAATGCTAAATATTTAATTTTTAACCTGTTTAGTTTACAAAGATTTAGCTTTCAAATTAAATATTCAGTTAGGAAGCTAAATAATGCTTCCTAAGACTTTATTTTATTTATTTGTAGAGCATTACACAGTTTGTTGTGTTTCAGGAACCTGATCATTGAAGAGAAGAGCCTGGTTCCCTGTGAGGATTTGCTCTACAGCCGCCTGTCCTTCAAAGGGTTTAATCCAGAGGTGGAGGTAAGAACCAACACAACCAGTCCTAGTTTAAAGTGATCCTCTGTCCTCAGAGGATCACTTTACTACAATGTTTTATTAAATTTGTTCCAGAAACTGATGGTGCTGCTGAATCCTAAAGATGAAAAGGAGGAAGAGGAGGAGGACGTGGGCTGCATGCAGACAGACGTCACTGATGAAGATATGGCTCTGAGGTAAAAATGGGAGCAGATTATGAACATCCAGACTAGGGATGATTCATTAAAATGAATTTAGTTCCAATAGATTAGCTAATAACATTTATTTAGTGTTGCAATTTGGCCGCCATCCAACAAAGGGCGCTGCTGGTCATCCTTAAGCAAAGCCGTTGATACAGAATCAAAGATGGTAATTAGATCACTGAACGAGGAAGAGAAAGATCCAAACAAAGTCCGATTGGGTTGGAAAATGCACTTTATTCCGTTTTAAAATATAAATACTCAAAGTTCCCAAGGTTTTATTTTTTTTAAACTCAGCATATCAAAAATTTAGCCCTTTTATCGAAAGACAGTCGGCCCACTTCATACAAGCAAAAACCTTTGTTTTTTAAGATAATGGCTGTGTATCAATTTATTGTTATTCAATCAACATTAGTTTAACTCATCAACCAATAACTTTTGCCGCTAACGGGCAGCGTAGCTTGAAGTTAGCTACTGTTAAAAGCCTGTTGATATTTAAAACAGCATTCAAGTGACGGGTCAGCGGATCAGGATTTGGCTGAAACATTTGGGGAGAAAAAAACCCTGATAAAGTTAGCGCTCCTGTCCACCTACACTGTTATGTTTGCTTGAGTGTTGATTGGCCAACTCTGACTCTCAGCTTCCTGTTTCTGTGTTTCAGGTATGAGAGTTTAGTAGGAACCATGAAGAAGAAGTTTGCAAAAAAGCGCGAGCGAGCGGCGATGGACAAAGACGAAGTCAACCAGAACGTAGTTGTGAAAAACTCCAAGAAGAAAGCCTTCTTGAAGCCCCAGGACTGAAAATATTGTAATCGTGAGGAAAAACGGGAATGTCGGAAACTATAAACTGAACGGACGATACGTTTAGTCGTCTCTGTGAGATGCATTACTGCCAATGAGCTTTTAAAGGAACAATTCAACGTTTCCACTCGTCGCACCGGAAGATTCCCCGGTTCCGCTTTCAGGTACACACCTCGAAACATTCGGACTCGGACTGTGAAACCAGGACAACAGGAAGTTGCTGGATGATCGTTAAAGCTCTGCAGTGAATCTCCAGAGGGACTAAGATTATTCTAATTTGTTACAATGTAACAGATTGGATTGAGTTTTTCTTTTTTAAAGAAAATGTTTTTTTGTTTTTTAAACATTTATGCTGCTGCAGTTGTTCTTCAGGTTGTCGACGTAAAAAAAAAAAAAGTGAATGAAGCAGACAGGAGTCTTTAAATAAACAGTCTGAAACCTTCATGCATCCTTCATAGACGGGATATTTCAGAAATGTGAAAACTCAACCGAGCAGATGTACTGTCTTTCAAAAAAAGAAAAAAATGTCTTTTATTCAATAAGACATTTTTTCCTTTTTTAAAGTATTGGGTGCCAAGAAGGCTGCAAATCTGAAAATAATCTACAATAGATGAGGTCGAAGTCATAAAATTTCAAATTGAAATGCAAGCTTTTCTAAGGACAATGGTATCCAAACTTTTCTAAGCAGGTCAAGATTAAGTTGGAATTTATCACAACCTGAAAAATTACTTTTGTAAGTACAATGTCTAAATTAGTGGGTTCTTAAATGTACTTTCACCTGTCCAATATTTCAATTAAACTAGTTGAGAGGTTCTACGTCTGTGGCAGACCGATTACTCGCCTTCAGAACTGATCAGACAATAGAAACCAATCAGTGACAGATGGGGCTTTTATTGTGAAAGTCTCAGCTACCACGCCGAGGGTTCCCTACAGGAACATGTGCACAGATCAACACTGAAAAGCAACACATGAAGACTCAACACTCAAAACAACACGATTCAGCCAATCACAGAGCAGGACAGGCAGGTAGGCGGGGCTTAGGCAAAGTTCTGTTTCAGGAAGTTGATGAGGCCGTTGGTGGACGAGTCGTGAGACGAGACCGGAGAGGCGTCCTTCAGTTCCGGCTCGATCTTCTTCGCCAGCTGCTTCCCGAGCTCCACCCTGGAGACAAAAAGGACCCCACTGTGATGTCACCGAACGCATCATCAGAGCGAGACGGACAACTGCAGGACTGGATTTGAAGATTGAACTTCAGAGTCCTGGTGGTGATACCAGGTGCCACAGCAGGAAGTCAAAGGCTTTCGGTTTTGTCTGACATTAAGGATGTCAGACAAAAAAATATTCCTGCTACGATAAAATTTAAGGCCTTAATGTTAGAAACACAAATATTAGACCCTGAATTAAACTCACCCCCACTGATCGTAGCTGTTGATGTTCCACATGACGCCCTGGACGAAGATCTTGTGTTCATACATGGCTGAAAAACAGGACAGGTCACATTACCTTTAGCTGATCATAAAAACCAGGAAGTTTAGTTTCCAATAAGCTTCAAGCTGCTCCAATCCGATTGGTCAAAACCATCCGACTTCCAGTACTCACCAATCAGAGCGCCCAGTACGAACGGAGTCAGCTTCTTGAAAACGATGGAGTTGCTCGGCTTGTTCCCTTCGAAAACCTTTGAAAGAGACGCCAGACTGTGACCATGGAACAGTCTGAGACCAAACAGAACCGGGTTCTGTTAGCCAGGCGTGCTTACTTTGTGTGGCAGCAGCTTCTCCAGAGCGTCTCCTGACATTCCCGCCGCTTCCAGCTCTTTCCGAGCCTCCTCTGACGTTTTGCCCTTCATTAGAGCTTCAGTCTGAGCCAGGAAGTTCGCCACAAGGATCTGTGAACATGAATTATTCAGCTGCTGAGTAATGGCAGCAGGTTTTTGTGGCATTGAAATTAATTAATCATCCTCAGGTTTGAATAAATGCTGGTTATTTATGTTACAGTAAACCAGTAACTTTAGGGAAAACTGTAGTGGGAAAAAACAACAAGTAAATAACATTATAAACAAATAAAATTGAGTGAAATGACAATGGACATATGCGGCTTTTATACATTTATCAATAAAGAAACCATGAATATAAAATGTTTTTATAAAATTCTATCAAAACATTTGTTAAAATCTATTTAAACTAATAAAAAGTAGTAAAATAATGTGTAATTTTTTAAATTAACATATGCAAGGGTTAAAATAAAAACATTCATTTTGATATCAATTACTATTAATTAGAATAATTACTTAACATTCCTCATGTTTTTTTATTATTTCAAACCACAAACATTTTAACTCACTATAAAATCAAATTAAATTATTTTATTTATTAATCATAATTATAAAGTATTATTGTCATAATTGGATGATTTTTTAAAAACAATTTTAAAAGTTTGTACCATCTGAAATGAATTTTCCATCCACATTTACTGAAATCTGAGTATTTTGTAAACCTCCCAGTAAAACCAGTATATAAATCCAGGAAGTGTTACCTTGTGGTGCAGGTTGTCTCTGATTGGATGCTGGGACTGAGCAGGAATCAGGAAGTCAGCAGGAATCATCCGGGTGCCTGCGGAGCGAACGTCCGGTCTGTGATGAGTGGTCAGCGGCTACAGAAGAAACCAGTACACCCAGTAAAACCCAGTCACCTTGGTGGATGAGCTGGTAGAAGGCGTGCTGTCCGTTGGTCCCCGGTTCCCCCCAGACGATTGGTCCCGTATGGTAGTTCACGCGGCTGCCGTCTTTGGTGATGTACTTCCCGTTGGACTCCATGTCGCCCTGGGAACACAGGTGAGGTCAAGGGTCAGCGGTCTGGATCGGGTCGATCAAAGCTCATCTCTGAAGGTCGGAACGGAGCTGACCTGCTGGAAGTAGGCCGCGAAGCGGTGCATGTACTGGTCGTACGGCAGCATGGCGTGCGTCTCGGCCTGGAAGAAGTTGACGTACCAGACGCCCAGGAGGGCCAGCAGAACCGGGACGTTCTGGTCCAGAGGAGCGCTGCGGAAGTGGTTGTCCTGGAGAGAAAGTAGGTCCAGTTTCAGACGATTAATCGACTTTGGATCAACTCATTGGTCGATTCAATAATAAGCGGCCATTTTGTTAAAAGTCGACCGTCTTTCCACAACTTAAAGAGCTAAATATTTCATACTACGCTGGATTAAAAAAGGGAAATTTAAGAATATCAAGTGTTTATATTTCAAAACAGAACCGTTGGGATGTAAAATGGGTCCGTTTCTCTGCCCCGTGCCGTTATGGCCGCCATCTTTAAATTCTGTAACAATGGCCAGCGGCGCCATCTGCTGGATGGGGGGCAAACTACAACGCTGACCATACGTCATTAATCGATTGGAACAAATTTTAATCAGATAAACCATTAATCGACAATCATAAGTCGATTATTTGCATCCCCACTTCAAAATCTAATAAAGACTTTTACATTTATTTCTTTTAAATCTGATTTTTGTTAGTGCATGAAATAAATAAATCCTTCAATAAATTTGAATGATACATGTATCACTAGTATTTATTATTTTACCTCATAATTAAAAGACAGTGCATCAATCTTTAATGTCTAAAGAATGCCGGTTATTTAAAAAGGACCACACATTTTCTATAATAAACATGTATTAAAAATGTATTTTTACAAAAAGTTATGTAAAATTTGAAGCTATGAATGCATTTTATTTAGCTGGACTGTTAACAGCATGCGCAGCCCCAAACCGTCTTCAACAAACATAAAACATATTTCATACAAATTGACTTGTTTCTGTTCTGATTCCTAAATAAAAACCCAAACTCTGAAATGTTCTCCTACCATCCAGTGAGCGCCAGACAGAAGCTGCTCGAAGTTCTCGAAGCCTGAAAAACAGAAGACGACTGTGACAACGACACTAATACTCCATCATAACTCAAGGAAAACATAATTTAAATATTTTCTGTCAGTTGTAATTTATTCTTTCGAAAAGCAACCAAGAAAACACATTTAAAATTGAATCTTTCATGAAAAAAAAAAATGCTCATTTTCTTTTTAAGTCACATCCCTAAAGGTGACTTAATGCAACACTAAACTATGGAGAACACTGGCATCTGAAAGCATCATGCACATCGCCACCATCTGAAGGACTCGGTCACAGATGAATGAAGCGATTATTGAAATAATCGTCAACAAATTTAGTAAATGATTAATCGTTAACATAGGCCTGTCACAATAGTCAATAACTCAATCGCATGACAAATTAAAACAAACTCAATTTCCATTTGCATGATTTATTGTTTCTCTTTCTACCAAAAACTAAATGACAAAAGGCTTCAGTCTGGTTTGATATTTTGGTCTGAACTAGAACAGTTTTGTTTACACAGACTTAATACTTAATTTATTTTGGATATTTAAAACGTCTTCCAGTTCCAGTCTTAAAGTTTATTGTTCTTTGAGAATGTGTTCTTGCATTACTATATCTCAAAACAGCGATATAATCGTTTTATCGTAATAACTTCTGGGACAGTTTATCGTCCAGGAAAAGTAGTCATCATGTCAGGCCTTTATATACAAACTCTAGAAAAGGACAACATATTCAGGGCCATAATTAAGTCAAAACTGTACAAAAATATTGCTCAGTTAACCTTAATAGTCATCAGATCAGACCTACACTGTACAATGCAGAAAGCAATTTTTCAGCTGAAGATTCATTCTTTGCTACAAATCAAGGAATGCTTTGTTATTACATTTTAGGTAACAAAAATGTTTATTTTCTGGTTTTACAAGGGAATTATTATTATTTTATGTACATTTAATGTACATAAAATAAATAATTTAAATGTATTTCTAATATTTTATAAAAACAATAAATCTGGAGGTGCCGTTTTTTTGTCCGATTATTTGATTAATCATTAGAATAATGGTTAGTTGCAGCTAGAATCAGTGATGTCATCAAGCCCCGCCCCCTGGTCCAGAGACGTACCTACATGCAGAGCGATGGACAAACCGATGGCCGACCACAGTGAGTAACGACCTCCGACCCACTGAGGACGAGCAGACACGACAGCAACACAGTCATTCCACCAATCAGAGCACGGCACTTCAAAATAAAAGCCCCAGCAGGCTCAGTCAGTTTTAGTTCAGTGGCAGACGGTGAACCAGAACCAAACCCGGATCGTCCCAAAATCAGTCCCAGAAACTGATTATTTTTATCAGCAAAACCTGCTGATTCCGGATTGGCTCGGGTTCAAAGGTCACAGAGATGCCACGGAGTGCAGAAGCAGAACCGGCACAAACTTACGTCCCAGAACTCAAACATGTTGGCCGGGTCGATACCGAAGTCCTTCACCTTGGCCTGAGGACACAGATAGACACGTTAGGCAACAAGAATTGTTCTGCTGGAGGATCAGTCGACCAGAACCAGCAGGACTGATCAGAACCGGTTCCAGCTGGGTCCACTTGTAAACTTTGATGTGTTCTGGCCCGCTTACTTACTGCGTTGGTGGACAGCGCCACAAAGTGTTTGGCCACGGCGGATTTCTGAGGAGGAGAATTAGAGTTAATAAAACCCGGTCCAGTTCTGGTTCTGGTTCCAGGCACCAGAACTCACATCTCCAGCCGCCTTCAGGAACCACTCCCGGGCCGATTCTGCGTTGGTGATGGTCTCCTGGGTGGTGAATGTCTGAAACGGGTCCAAAAACACAAAATCAGAAACAGATGACCTCTGACCCTGAGGGTCAGGTGACCGGCTGGCGAACGGACCTTGGAGGCGATGATGAAGAGCGTGGTTTCCGGGTCGAGCTGCTTCAGCGTCTTGGCCATGTGGGTCCCGTCGATGTTGGAGACGAACCAGACGTTTGGACCGCCGGCTGAGTAAGGCTTCAGAGCCTCGGTCACCATCAGGGGTCCCTGAACGCACCACAGAGTCACATGATCACTCAATGCTGCTTTCTGATTGGCTGACTGGATCAGAACCAGAATCCTGGTGTGTGTGTGTGTGTGTGTACACACTCACCAGGTCAGAACCTCCGATTCCGATGTTCACCACATCTGTGATGCTCTTCCCGCTGAAGCCTTTCCACTCGCCGCTGCGCACTTTCTGTAAACAACACACGCATCAGAACGAGCTCATGAAACCAACACACACACACACACACACACACACGCACCCGGATCAAAACAAAACCCGACATGCGTGGCTGTCGGCCCACCAACCTGGCAGAAGGCCTTCATCTTCTCCAGCACACGGTTCACTTCAGGCATCACATCTTTCCCGTCGACGAGGATCGGCGTGTTGGAGCGGTTCCTCAGAGCCACGTGGAGCACGGCCCGGTTCTGGACGCACAAACGACCCACGGGTCAGAAAAAACCCCCAAAAATCCAAACACACACCGGTATTAGCAGGGCAGGTGAAGCTCTGCACCTCGGTGAAGTTGATCTTCTCTCCAGTGAACATCTTCTCTCTGGCCTCCTCCACTCCTCTGGACTTGGCCTGATCGCAGAAACAAACAGAACCAGAACCGGTCAAAAAGCTTCACAAGAACTCTATTAATTTAGCAACATCTGATGATGAAACAGCAACATTCAGCTGCAAATGACACCCAAAGCCGACTTTTTAACCACAGTCTGAACGACCCGATTCCCATCTTTTCACCCAAAAAATGATCCGATCCACTTCCATATGTGGAATTAATTTGGATAAATGTCTGTTTTCAGAGAGTCTGCAGTCAGACTGGTTATGTTTTTGTTACAGAGATGAACAAAAACACTCCCCAACCTCACCTGAACATTCAGAGCCACATAAAGACGGTTACAAAGTCGGCCTTCTATCACCTGGAGAACATCTCCAGGATTAGAGGACTAATGTCCCAGTGAGATCTAGAGAAACCCATCCATGTGTTTATCTTTAGTCGCATTGATTACTGCAACAGCGTCTTCACAGGTCTGCCTAAAAAATAAATAAATCAGATCCAGAACGCTGCTGCTGGAGTTCTGACTAAAACCAGAACATTAGAGAACATCATCCAGTTCTAACGTCCCTCTAATGGCTCCCTGTAGCTCAGAGGATAAACTTTAATATTCTGTTAGTTTATAAATGACTGAACGGATCAGCACCACAACACATTCAAGATCTGCAACTTTCCAGAACCTCTCAGGTCTTCTGGTTCTGGTTCTTCTCTGCATCCAGAACCAGAACCAAACACAGAGAAGCAGCATTCAGCTTCTATGCACCACAAATCTGGAACAAACTTCCAGAAAACTGCAAAACAGCTGAAAGGTTTCCAGAAGGTTCTGAAGAACCGTGCAGCTTTATCAGCTTCCTGCTGAACCAAACCGAGTAAAAAAAAACTGAAGTTTGGACAAACGCAGAGTGGTGAAACCTGGTTTCCCCATCAGCGCCTCCTGTGTTAGAAGGAAGTGGTATCAGTCTAAACTTTGTTTCCTCACATTTCTCCTTCCTGTGGCTCAACATGTTTGTCTTTCAACAGGCGGTGAGGCAACGTTTTGTTCCCCTGAAGCTGCAGAGTTTGTGCAGCGTGTCTGACGGAGAGCGGAGCTCAGATTTGACGTGTTGGGACATTTCAGACATTCCTGCAGCTGCAGACATTAAACATAACTTTTCTTCTTTAATAGATACATCAAAATGTGAAGTTTTGATCTAAAAACAGAAATATGTAACTTTTATTATTATTGTATTGACGTGGTATTAATAATATCACAAAATCTACACATTTATTATAAAACATTTTATTCATTACTGACTTATTACACCACAGTTAAGTATAAATTATTTTTGTAATCGTTATTGTGGTGAGTAGCAATTACTACCAGTTGCACTTTAGTCAGCCATTTTTGTTTTACACATTATAATGAATTTTATATTAATTATATATCTAACAATACAGCAGAATAATGAAAATAAAAGGTGAATAACTAAATTACCAGTATACTCATTATACTATTACACTTAATTACTATTATTAATTATTAAAAATTTTGAATAATAAAGTTGCTACACTACTGTTCTAAATTTTTTTAGATGTAGAATTAATACAAATGTCAAATTATCTGTTTATTAAGCTTTATATATTCTAGTATTTGTACTTAAAGAATAAATAATAATTATGTCTTGAATAAATTCACCTACACTAAAAGTGTAATAAGTACATTTTAGTGGATGGATTCAACTTTAATCAATCGTTTTTTGTGTATTTATTTTTATTCAGCAGTTTTCTTCTGGCATTTTGTCTAATTTATTGATTAAAACTCAATTTAAACATGTTAGTTTTAGTTACTTTGTCTGCAGAACCATGATAGGTGGAAACTTTTTAACTGAAACATGAGTCGCGTTTCCAGCTGCAGGAAGTTCCTCACCAGAGCCAGCAGCATGGTCAGCACTTCCTGGTTGATCAGGTTCTTGGAGTAATCCAGAAGGATGTCGCCGTCGCTCGACTGCAGGGTCGTACTGTGGACCAGAAACATCACAGAGAAAACATCAGTACAGATGTTTTATTAATCAGGGGTGGGCAGTAAATGGTTAAAAAAAAACAAACAAACAAAAAAACTTTTAGTTGTTTTACTACATTGTACTTTTTACTTTTAAATGAGTAAAATTTCTGGATACTTTACCCTCTGAAACTTCAATAAACGAAGAAAATAAAAACTAGAATGGACCAGATATAAAAACAGATGCATCCTAAACTGAAGTAAAACTTCTTATTTGTGCGCAAAGTTTGCTGGAAGTATTTTACCATTTTCTAACATACAATATATTTGTAGTTTTATAGATTTATGGGTTTTTTATTATTTGGAAATCCGTTATTTTGTATTAATTTCTTTTGTTTTACTCTTTAAAATACCAGAATTTAGACTCTACATTTTTGTCTGCAATATCACTTTTAAATATTAAATCAGATGTTCTGATCATCGGTTCCTCAGTAATTTCTTGTACAGTTACTTTTTAATTTTACTGGAATAAAAATATGTTGAAGTTCGGATCCAGATCAGTTTAGGATTTCGAGACGAGGGGTTCATTATCGGACAGAACCCCAAACTTTGATTGATCTTCTGTGTGTTTGGACTCGGTTTGTGGACCAGAACTGCTGGTAATCCAGATTAAAGCAGACTGCAGCCCAGCGTGTGCCCTTCAGCGCCATGAGGAGACGCATCATCATCATCCTCCTCCTCCTCCTCTTCTTCATCATCAGTTTGCGCTCAGTCACGTCTGCAGCCGCATCCTTTCTGCGCAGTGAGGCTGCGCACGTAGAGTCTGGCTTCATCTCTGCCACATAAACTATTTTTCATTCATTTCTGGTGACTGGGTCAGAGAGTTCGGACCCGGAGAAAAGTACTGCTTGGTTCTGGACGGTACCAGACGGTCCAGACTGAAGCCAACTTGAACTTCAGACTGGATCAGGAACAGGTGGGCGTCAGGTTAAATATTAACTAAAGCTGATCCGAACCCACTTCACGAAGAACTGATGATTTCAAGTTCGGTTAACGTGCCCAGTAATAACCCATTTGGACTTTCATTAATCCCGGAACCAGAACACGCCCCTGTCCGATAATGGAAGCTGTGACATTAGCACACACGCTAACGTTAGCCAGGTGGATCCAAAAAGTCTCGCCCTGCAGGGTCTACCGTTTGGGTCGACCGAATTCTGATAGGACGAATGCAATTAGAGGACGGCAGTTGAGATCCGGCCCGGTCCGTCCATCTGGACCGGCGTTACCAGGATAAATCGGTAGCGAAGGAGTGACCTTGTGAGGAGCATCCGCGGTGGCTCGCGGAAAACCGGAACACGCTGACGGTCTGTCACCGTAAAACGAGCGTCTCCTGCCGGGCAGCGGGCCTTCCCATCACCGGAACTCTGGTTCTTAACGCTTCTCATGTCCTCACCTGAACTTCCCGAACCGCTGCGGGTCGCTTTCGAACATGGCCCTCATGTTCAGGCTGCCGCCGTTGGCCCGGTACCATTGCTCCAGCTTCTGAAAGTTCGGGTCTGCGTTCATGGTGGCTGCTGGGTGTCGGTGCTCAGATGTTAGCTGTTCTGCCTGTCGGCCCGCTTCAGGCTGCTCTCACTGCCCAACTCACTGGAGTCTGAAGGCCTTCCACAGGCTAACTGGGCTCCACCAATCACAGCACGGCTTTCATTACATAACCCCGCCCACTCACTAATAGTTCTGCTGCGATTGGCTGCACCTCACGGCTGATGTAGCGTGAAATCAGTGTGTGGGACTCGTGTATGGAGGGTAATTAGTGTCCAAATTAAATCAATTTAAACTTCAAACTAGAAAAGAACTCGTGTTCATTTTTAACTAAATTACTTTATATAATAGGTAAACTGCACAAAAAATATATTTATAATGCATTACTGTGTTAAATGAGATAAAAATGCTAAAAGAATTTAATTTAAATTATACATTTTTCAACAATATTCAATAATTACCATTTTGAACCACTAAAGTGAAGAAACAAGAAACAAACATTTCTGCAAACTTAGTGTCTTTATTTCAGTTTTTTATTTTACAATGCATCATTTAAAAGCTCACTTTTTTTTTTTCTCCTTCAGTTGTGGATCCAGGCTGGAACCAGAACCTGCCACTGAACACACCAGAACAAAAACTGTTTCTCTGCAAATCCAAACCGACATCAAGTTAGGAACCTCAACGTCTCAAACAGTTATTTTCATCTGAAAAGAACCGGTTCCTTTCCCGTTTCCTGAGCACAGTTTAAAGGTGGCTCTGCATTTCGGAGTCGTGGGAAGTCTTTTTTTTTTATTTTTCCGTGGAGAAACTAAGGGGTTTGCTGTCCGAATTGAAAGCAGTCAAAAGACACAACCACCTGTAATTTACCGAAATGTTCTTCTTTAAATGTCAGATATTCTGATCCGAGCGAGCAGTGGAAACAAAAAAAACAAAAAAAAAAACAACAAAAAACCCACGACTGACATCGTTTACAGGTTCTGATCATGCCTGAACCAAAAGCAGGAATATTGCTGACCGACGTTGCTACAGTGTGCAGCTCCGTCTATCTGTGTGACATCACTTCCTGCCGGCCGGGGTGCAGCGCTTTCGGGTTTAGTGGCTTCATGAAGACTGTAACGAGACTGGCCGGCCGGCCAACTGGCTCCAGGTAGGAAGAGTTAAAGCACAGGAAGAAAATCTGAAGCTTCCTGTTCCATCTCTGAAAAAAAACAAACATTTGGTTCTACAAGTCAGTGCTTTGAAAGATCTATTTCTCACCAATTCAAAATTTCATAATACCAATAATCTGGACTTCATGGTGAGTAAATCTGCTCCTAATGTTGCAGTTTGTATCATTGGATTTAATAAATTCAGATTCCAACAATTCAGAGACGAACAGAAGCAAAATGAGGTTCCTGCAGTAAAAAAAACAGAAAAATAAATCAAAACAAAATTTAAAGGAACAATCTGTGGTGAATCTGTGCGAACTGGGAGTTAGAAACGACCACACAGCAACCAGTGAAACCAGTGATGTTAGACAGGTGGACGAGAGAATGCCATAGAAAAAAAAAATCCATGTTATAGAGAGCCTGCAGCGCCCTCTGCAGGAGGAACCCTGATAAAGCTATGAGAGCGTCCACAGCTGAGGAACTAGAACATTTAGAGGGAATCGCTTTCTCTAATAAAATGCATCATTATCATGGTGGTCTGAGACAGACGGAACGTTAAGCTGCATTCAGAGTCTACTCCAGTGCTGGTGACAGAAACGACGAGGAGACAACGATCTTCGGGAGTTTAGTGGACAGGAGAGAACCAAAGCTAGCCATTTTCCCACGGAGGAAGTTCCAGCGTGACGGAGCCGCCTCCTCCTGTCGACACTACGCCGCCACTTTGTTGTCCTTCTGCGTCAGAAAAACAGCAACAAAAAATACAAATACTCCATTTAGAAAACTTTTTAAAGGTAAATCTTTAGGCAACAGATACAGTTTATAGAAAGACAAAACTAAGAGTTGGCCAATAAGGACTTAGAATTTTATGGCAATAATTTGTGGTATTGTTGTGATAAAGATTATGATTTAAAAAACTACTTATTACTTCTGTTTTAGGTAACTGTATGGCCACATACTAATAATGTTTTTGAAAAATAATCCCATTTGAATCAGGATGCCACTTATTTAAAAGATAAAAACAGAATTGAATATATAAACTGCACAGAGTAACTGCATTTAATCATATTTTTTGAATTAGTTTATATTTATTGATGCTTTCATGGAATAAAAAGTGGAGAAAAAAATGTAAAAACAACATTTCCAATCATGTGGCCGTTTTTTTTCCCCATCAATAACTGAAACACGTTCCTTTACAACAGCAGGTTCTCGAGTTTCAGCATCCTGCCCGTTTTATGTCAATGTTCTTCTTAGGTCTTCTAACAAGCCATCATTTGATCCAGGTGTGTTAAAACAGGGAGAGAACTAAAACATGCAGGATGCCGGGCCTCCAGGACCCAATGTGGGCACCACTGCTTCACAATCTTCTCCTAATGCACTGAAGCCACCAATGAGAGATTCAAGCACAAAACAAAAAATAAATAAAAAGTAAGGGTGTAAAAAGAAGAAAAAAAATTAAATAAATGTAAAATAATATTTTTTGTATGCTGCAACTGACTGAATTCAAAATCCAAACAAATATAAGCTGTAAAACAAGATGGCGGCTCTGGGTGCTCTGACATCACTCTGAACTGTGGAAACCCAACAAGCTACTGTTCGAAAAAAAAAAAATAGTTTTGCAAAAATGAAATCTTCAAAAACAAAACAACAAAAAAATGAATTTAGCCTCAGGCTACACACTCACCCTGTATGGTAGGTTGGCGAATTCGCGCCCTGCCTGGTTGCCTCGGTATCCCCCCCTGAAGCCGCCACCGCCACCGCCGCCGCCCTGTGGGGGCCCAAAGGACCCCCGGCTGGCCGAGCGACCTCTGCCCCCTCTGAAGCCCATCCCCCCGCGGCCCCGGTAACCTCCGCGGCCACGGCGTAGAGGGATGCCAAAGGTCTCTGCATTCATCCTCCTCTCCTCCGCCCAGGTCTGCCGGCGCTCCCTGCAAATCCAGTTTAATCTGGTTAGAGTCTAATCAGGTTTAATCCCCTTAGAACAACAAAAAGCTGCTGATAGAACTGTAAACATCTGCTGACAGAAGCGCTGACGATGTTCTGATCAGCGCTCCGATCGCACTCAGAAAGACTGATTTATAATTCGGCCTCCAGAATCAGTTTAACTCACCGAGGAAAACCAGAAGCTCCAGATTTATCTCCGGCTTTCCTAAAAACACCAGAAGATCAAGATCAGAGCAGGAAAACAAGGAAACATGGCTGCTCAATGACACAAATATTCCTGAACTACTGATCTGACTGATCTCAATCAGTTCCTGCTTATTAAAAATGAATTTCATTGGTTCTTTAAATGATTCTTTTAATGGGTCTTTACACACTTCCAATTTCTCAGATAATATATTATGTTCAGTTCTGTTTCAGAAGCAGTGTACATATTTGGATCTCAGAAAATCAGTTCACGGGTTCAGATCAGTTAACATGTTTAAATCTGTTCAAGAATATGCTTACATGTTCAGATCAGTGTTTAAACATTTGGTTCCCATTTGGGAATCAGTTTACGTGTTCAGATCCGTTCGGGAATCAGTTCACATGCTGCATCGTGCATCATCTACCAGTTTGCCTCCAGGACACAGAACCAGTGCTGTACCTCGTGTCGTCACAGGAGATGTTGTCGAAGAACGACTTGGACTTATCGTAGTAGCAGTTTGGGCCCAGCGGGTCGCTCTCGTCTTCGTTGTTGCCTTCACTGTTCTGGGTTTCCACTCCAGAGTCTGCCTTTTCCTCTCCATTCAGAGCTTTCTCAGACTTCTCATCTGAGACAAAAAAATAAATAAAAATCACAGTTTAGCTGCAAAAACTAAAAGCTAGTGGTTGCATCTATTTCCTTTAACCAAAGAAATGTGTTCAGTTTTACATCCCAGTGATGGTTCCCTCAGATTTCCCAGTATAACCAGTTAACTCCAACCTTTCAGCTTCAGCTTGCTCTGGAACTCCTTCTCGATCTCCTCCTTGTTGAACTGGGCATTGGCGCTCTCGAAGTCAAAGTCCTTCTCAAACTTCATGGGTCCGTCTCGGCGCACGTTGAAACGGCCCCTGCCGTGATGACCGCCCCCCCGGCCGCGCCGGTTCGCCGTGCCGCTGCCACCTGCTGGAGACAGAGAGGAGCACAGCGTCAGCCGAGAGGAAGAAGAGAAACGGAAACAAATGGAAGAGATGCAGAGATGGTGCCGTAGAACAGAGGTGAGGATGAGGAGCTGCAGGAGTTAGGATGCATTCACACCAGCCCTGTCTAATCCGCTTTAATCCAAATCTGGATTAGAAGGTTTCAAAGTGGGGGTCTCAAAATATTGCAGAGAAGGGGGAAAAAATAACAAAACTGAATCCCATCATTTCTATTTGAAATTTATTTGTTATTCAATCATGTTTTTTTTTGTTTTTTTTAATAAAATATAAGTAAAAATAATTTATTTAAATATTTCTGATGCTTATTTTCAAATTGGCTGCCAACCAAATTCATCTTTGCTCTTCTAGCTAGCGTTGCAAGCAAGAAATGGAAAAGTTTCTGGCAAGAGAAAGACCAAAGGTAAAAACAAACGTAAGAACTGTTGTGAGTAAAATAAAATTTTATGTGATTAATATCAAATTTAATCTCATAAAAATATGTAAATGTACATTTTCTTAAAATCAAAAGTTGGGTGTAAAAACTGTAATTTCTGGAAATTAAGTCATGATATATTATATGAAAATAAAATTTTCCACCACAGAACTCTTGTCATCTTTTGGTATAATCATGTCAAAACTATTGAAAAGCAAATAAAAAATTAGCTAAAAGTTGATGTTTCTTGAAGAGGTTTGAATGCACATGTGAACGGCAAGCGAACCAGAAAAGGAAGTGGACTACAGCGCAGGGCATTCTGGGTAAAAATAACCAAAACAAACACACAACTCTAAAGAAATGACTCGTCGTCTTTTAACAAAGACAAGAGAGAAATCCTAAAAATCTGACGCCACTCCCGTCTTTGTTTACATTTCGTGAAGAAGGAAGTTGAGCTCAGTGTCTTCTAAGGTTTTCATGTTGTTTCCTTCAGTGGTTCTTGGTGCAGCGCCCCCACAGGTGAGGAGGGGAACAGGTTTTCCCAAAATGTTTGGATCGTTTGACAGTCCAATGTAAAACAGAGCTGCAGCAGCTGGAAATATAACAAATATTGCAATTTTGGTCTCCATTCTAACCAAGTCTACTGGACTATCAGGTGTGAAAACACCCTTAGTGACAGAATGATGGAGGAGATGCAGAGTCTCCATCATCCCTGTGGAGATGAAGTCTAATAGAAAGATGGAGGGCATGCAGGATGGCTGCAGAGGGGAGCAGACTTTGACCTGTGGAGCGTTTACTGGGCTCCCTGCCTTCTCCTCGCGCCTGATCGCCCTCAGCTCTGCTCTGGACATCTGATCCTGGAACAGCAACACAGTTTGAGTCTCCACACAGCATCCAGGGAGCAGCCGCTTCACTAAACTCCACCCTGAAACTCTGAATTCTGCAGCACAGCGAGAACATGGCGGCAGCGTCTCTGTTGTTGTTCTGAAGTTTAAAGGGGCAGTATAATCTAAAATGGACTTTCTTGAGCTTTGCATCATCAAATACATATTTTGAGCATTGCCTTGATTATTTAATGTATGTTTGAGAAATCCTGTAATCTCCATGGCAACCATTCAGCTTGGAAAACGCCTGGGAGGACCTAGCCCCGCCTATGAGACAAAGCTCCTCCTCAAGGCTGCAGTTTCCAAGCTTCCACCTCACAGAGCAGTCTTCTCCAACTCAGCTCCTTCAGACTAGCCAGCAGCGATTAGCAAACACCTGGTGAGCTCATTCTACGAGCTACTTCTCAATGCAACGCTGGTAAAAACTTTGTGAAAGGGTCAATAAGTTGTGATGTGATGATGAAGGTAGGGTTTCAAAAAGAGCAGGAGTTTTTAAAGAGACAGAGTCCCAATTTCAAGGCGTCAAATTTATTTTAAGTCGTATTTTATATATTCAACGTTTTTTCAGCAACCGAAAGTGAAACTATTGCGTGCTACAAATGTGGATGAAAAATACATAATACTGCCCCTTTAATCTGTTTTCATGACAAACATGAGCAGCAGTCTGCAGCTTTCTGTCCAACAGACCCAACTGACTTGTTTATGTTTGTTTTCAAGGTTCAGATTGGATGAGCTTGTTTTTATTTTGCAGACTGATTCTGGCAGTATCATGGTCCCTGTTTATCTCCAGAGGCTGAAGGTTCTCACCTCTCAGATTGTCCACTCCGTCCTGTTGGTGAGCCTTCTGGCTGCTCTGAGATAGACCCGCTGGTGCGGCACGGCCGTGTGCCGGGCTTCTCCGTGCCAGACCCGGGGCTGGAGCCGTGGCGTTGGACGCCGGGACAGTCGGGCCGCTCTGGCTCACCTGATCCAGGGTGGGACTCTTCCTGCGAGCTTCCAGACCCGGACTGCTGCAGCCTGAGGAGAACCAGCGAGGAGTGAGACAAATTTAAGATTCCCACTTACAAACCAGTACGATTAGTAACTCCAGGGACCGGATCAACCTTCCACCTGCTGGTTAAACAGAACAACACTGAAAAAACACAAAATCTTAAGCACTTTGTCCAGTTAGGGCAAATATCTTCTTCCGCTTGAAAAAAAGACTGAACTAACTTACATGGAGTTTTTAAATCAAGATATAGATGCTTGTTTTAAGTCAATAATTTCTTAATATTGATTAAAAATACTAGCTCCATTGGCAGGTTGTTTCAATAATAATATTTCAACAATAATATTGTTTCCCCATCTTATAAGTGAAATAGGAAACCAGTACTTTTTAAATCAGTATTAAAAGAATTATTGACTTAAACAAGCTCCTATATTTTGATGAAATGTTACTTGTAAGTTAGTTTTGCCTTATTTAAAGTGTACCAAAATATTCAATAGAAACTAGATGGAAAGATTTGGTGATTTTACAGAGCAAGAAAAACATAAAATATGATATTTGTGTATTTCAGCCATTTTCTCGTAAACTTAGAGAACTATTCCTGGAAGTAAAGAGTTATGGGGTTAGTTATCTTCCTGTCTGAATTTCTGCAGAAAGAAAAAGTGAAGCAGTGAGAGTGAAAAGTCAGAGGCAGGTTAATATTCACTGCAGCAGGAAAACACCAGAGATCAACATTAGCAGGACAGGAAGTGCCTCCATGTTTTAAAATTACCCATCACCCTTTCACACACACCACCGGTGGTACCGATCCGAGAGTCCACTTCCTGCTGGTCTTTACCTGCAGTTAAAGTCCCGACAGAGCGCGAGTCAGAGCCGCTCAGACTGGAGTTCACAAAGAAGACTGTGGGCCGCCTGTGTGGAAGAACAGCAACAGAACTGAGACCCGGAAACACTCTCTGCTCCGGACTGATGGACGAACATCTGGAGAACACCCGGGGCGTATCGATACCAGAACACCAACCGACCACACACACCGAGAGCTGAGTCGAATCGAACCTGGTTACTGCCAAACAACCGATAATACATCCATCTGATCGTCTCACCAGAACACTTTGACCTGGAGGTCAGGAGAAACTCTTCCAGCCATCAAGAACTTCTGCTTTACGCCAGATCCCAGTTTGAAGAAATAATCACAGACTAGACGAGTTCATCTATTAAAGCTTTGTTCCCATTCAATCAACTTTTTTCTGAATCTAAAACGTGTCGAGGAAGCGGCGAAGGCCTCACACTGACGCCTCTGACCCGACGCCTCCTCACTTCCTGTGGCATGAAGAACGTGATCCAGAATCACTCACAGACTCTGAACCCTTGGATATCATGCCGCCCTGAAGCAGAAACTCCCCCACTGCCCTGACTTACCCACACCGACGGGTCCAAACTGGGGCGAGACCAGTGGGCTGGTGCTGAACTGGTTGTAGGCGGGAACCGGAGCTCTGTTGAAAAGGCCGTAGGTACCAGAGGACTGGAAGGGAGTCGGAGCCGAGGCCGCAGCTGAGGACGAGCTGGTGCTGATGGAGGACTGCAGAAGAAGCAACGCACAAGGTCAGGAGGTCGTGAAACTGGGTCAGAACCAGGGTTAGAGTAGTTTTTGGCTTTTCATCATAGTTTAGTTTTATTTTGTTGTGACTTTTTGTCTTCATAGAGTAAACATTTGCTCTTTTCTGGACCCATAACAACTTATTTGCTACTTTTTGTCATTAAACTATTGAATGTTTAATTTTAAATTTTAAATTGCATTGTTAGTTACAACAAAATGCCTCTGAGAGCCTTTGAATAAAATCCAGTGACATACAGCGATGTAAGAACAGAAATACCTGGACGATGGCCGGGTCCTGGGGGAGCGAGCAGGTTGGTTTGGGCGGCTCACACACCGTCAGGTCCTTGATGTCGCTGCCCCTGAAAATGATGTACTCAAAGATGTCGTCTCGAGGAGGAATGGGCCGGTCCGTCGGGCGATCCTCGGTACCAAAGGAGCGGACTGAGGGAAAGAAAACTCAGAATATGAATCACAGTTTGACAGTTAGGAGGTGTGGCAAAAAAAACAAACAAAACAAAAAACCCTCCACATTCAGACTGAAACGTTAAACTAACATTAAAAGTTGCAAACAAAATATTCTCATTAGTATCTAAAACGTTTTTTTACGAGGTGTTTTGATTTGATTTATAGTGGAACCTTTAACATGTAGTTTGCCATTGTCGTTATGCGTGCTTGGGTAAGAGGTTAGGCTAATAGCTAAGCGTTTTCCATGTCTACATAAACACCTGAGGATAAAAATGTTCCAATCAGAAACCTCCAAAAAACAAACAAAAAAGCACAGCAGCGTTTTGCTTCACCAAAAACTCAGTTTCCCTTTGGATGAGGGAAAGAAAAACAGTTAAAGATTTCAACATTTTGGAAAAAAGTGAGGCCTAACTTTGAGATAAATATGAAAAAAAGAACATCCAGCACAGCTAAACATGGTAAATTAAAAGCCTGTCCATCTACTGTCAGAAAGGAGTTTTTTTTAATGAAAAAACATGTTGGGGACAAACACAGCAGCAAAATGAGATTTTTCTCAACAAGCTCCAGACACTTAAACATAAGAGATACATGGATTAACATCAGCTGATGTCACTCATCTTTAAAAATCTAATTCCTGTAAGTAAGAAACATGTCTAAAGTTATTGTTTGTACTGGATTTAAATTCTGTTGCGCCTCTTGGATGATTTAGCAAAATCAGACATCGCTTCAGTCATATTCTGGTATAAGTTTCATTTTCTTATTTCTGCCTTAGCAAGGAGGAAAAGCCGCATTTCATTTAAATCTCTCCACTCAAACTGATTATGTGTGAACCCTGATATGCAGCTAAGCCAGTGGGCCAGTCTGGTGACAGGCTGGATTTTGTTGTACAGTGTATAAACCTCATTTTCCACAATGTCAAAGTTGTTTAGAATCCAGATCAGTTTACACTGGCCCAAATGAAATAAAAATACCCTGCAAACGGCAAGGACTGTTAAAACTAATCAGCACCTTGCTTTGAAACTATTTTATTATTAGAAATTTGATGACTGAATTAATTTTTAATAATTTTGATAGTTTTTAAAATAATTATTGGATTTTACATTAATTATTCCGTGTAATTTCCCTTTATAGTCAATTAGAGTTATCTGGATCCCTCTGTTTATTTCTTCAGGGCCAGGATGAAGTTAGTATCTGATTCACCATTTCTGAATCAGCACTTCAGTAATGGGCTATTCTCCATTTTTTAACTCTGTCCTGCTGAAGAGATAATACTTTATATAAAATATTATAACTATTAACATCTAATTCCATGCTCATTATGACACAAGCCTGTCATAATGAAAATAAGACAGGCTTATTTCCATTTTGAGCTAAAGGTCAAAAAGGAACTGTAGTTGAACAGTTTTGTTAGGATATATAAAATAAAGGGTTCCTAAATTAAAAAATACATTGAAAAATATGTTGTTAGTGTTCAGACTAGAGCTAATCTTTAGTAGTTAATATGTCTTTAAAAAAAAGGGTATATACCTTTAAACTGTAAGGCTTCAATAGCAAGCTAACTTCAGTAGCAGCACTTAGCTCGCTTTAATTTTCCGTTAAACACCCACACACCGCCTCCACTTCACATTAGCCTCGAGGAAGCTCTTACCTTTAGCCCAGGTAAAACTCTTACCTTTAGCAAGGGCCACGGTGGAGTTCTCGGTGTCGATGGTGTACAGGATCCCCTCATAGCGAATCTCGGCCTTGGAGATCAGGCTGATCTTACTACCCAGATAAGGTGTACCGCCGCTCATGGTGGCTCCCGCTTCTCGGCTCTGGGAACAGGGATAAGAAGGGGCCGATGCCTCCGAGCCGCGCGGTCAGCAGACAAGGGTTCAGGAGCGTCTCTCCCGGTGTTTTTCGATTCGATTCCCTCTGACGCTGACGCCGCTTTGCAGCTACAACATGGCCGCCTCCACCTCCATTGGCACAGCTCTGAGCGCGGAGGATAACGGGATTTGGAGTATCGCGTGACTTCGTGGCGCCGTATGTCATAGATCTACATAGATCTATGATGAATAGACGAAGTTAATTGAGTTTTTTTTTAACCTAACATACGCAATATCAAATGCGACTAAAAACCTAAAAACCATTTATATTTATTCGCGTGTAATAAAACAATACATTGGTTCATTCATCTGCTAACTGTTATTTATCTACAAAGGACTAGAAACAAACGGCTTTAATTAAGTTTTTGATCTTATATTAGGCCTATTAAAATAATTTTCAAATAATAATAAAACTGACAATGCATAAAAATAGTATAAAATGAAGAACAGTTTCAAAACATGTAAAGGAATGCAACACCTTGTAAAATGCATATATCTCAAGGGCAATTTGTTATAAATTGACAATAATTTTAGCTTACTGACAGTTACAAAATATAATATAAGTGTATGGTAACTGAACAGTATTATTTTTCCAATGTTGTAAACTTATTACTGTATAGAATTTTCTTATTTCTAAAATTATTATTTATTTATTATTACATTTTTTAAAAACATTTTGTGTGAATTTGTGTGCTCCCAACTGCTTTAGGATTGCTGGTGTGATACACCTCAATTTCTCCAGTGTGAGAAAATAAACGATATTTCTACTATTTCGAATTATTTATTAGTATTTTATACATTTATTGGATATCTTATGTTTTATTTTCGACTCTAAATAATTAAAAACGTGTAATTGTGTTGCTTTAGAACTGTTTTTCCCACAGTTCCTGAAATACTTGGTATATCTAGATCTTTGATCTATCTAGATCTTTGCTCCGAATGCAGCCGGATCCTCGGCGCATGCGTACATTCTAAAAAACGATTTGCACAACAGCGAAGCATCAAAGATGGCGGGAGCCCCCGACCCGCTGGAGGACATGCTGTCCACCGAGGTGGACGAGAAGGCGGTCAGCGACCTGGTGGGCTCCCTGGAGTCCCAGCTGGGCGACAGAAACCTCCCCGCGGCTTCTGATCCGGACGGGAAGCGGGACGTGGCGGCGATCGGCCGCCTCTCAGGGAAAGCGGGGTCTTCAGAGCCTCAACAAGGGCACCAAACCGCGGGGTCGACCCAGGAACCGGGCGCCAACCAGCCTCTGTCCGGGCAAACCGTTCCCTCCACTGCTACCGCCGGGGCAATAAGAAACACCGGAACCGGTTTGCAAGCGGCAGGAGCGCCCTCTTTGCCCGCTTTACCCGTGCCGGTAACTCTGAGCAGCCAGCCCGCTGCTAGCTTCCCCCGGGCTGCTGTCCTGGCTCCCAGCCCGGTGGAGGCGATCCGGACCTCTTCCCCCGGCTTACAGCCCCTGAACGGCAGCATCGGAGCCGGAAAAGTGGAGGGCTCATCCGGTGCCCCTCCACCCGGCGCGACCCTGGCTTCACAACCCGGACTCCCTGCCCCTCAATCCCCGGCGAGCTCCCCTGCTGTGACCCTACAGAGCCTTCCCAGCCCCGTGATCAGCACCGCCCAGAACGGCTTGGACCCGAAGGGTTCAGCCTCCCTATCAGCCGCTCAGGTCCTGAACCACAACAACCCTCTAATGCACACCAAGATGCTAGTGACCAGCACCCCGGCTCCTCCTGCAGCCCAGGCCTCCATCATCCAGACCCAGACCGGATCCAACACACCGCTTGCAGCAGCCAAGCCTGCCATCAACGGGGTGGCTCAGACCGGGGTGAGGCCGCCCGGTGCTGCTGTCGGTGCGGCCGCCTCCATCCAGCCGCAGAGACCCCCGCTGGTGACCGCCACAACCCGGCCGGCTGCCCCACAGACCGCCCTGGCTGTCCGGCCTCAGCAGCAGACAACCATCCAGCTGCCGCCCGGCTTCACCATCCCTCCAGGTGAGGACACACATCTGCTTTCTGTGATGGAGGATCCTGGTTCTGGATGGACAGTTCAAAGATCCAAACACTCTGACTCAGCTGCACTGCAAAAACACTTCTTCTTATCAAGTAGTTTTAAGTAAATAAGTCCTTAATATTGGTTGACAAAGTACTGATCCACTGGCAGATGGAACATTTTTCTATAAGTGAAAAAATCTGAAAGTGGAACAAAGGCTGAAACAATTAAAAACCATTTTTGAAATATTTGCCAACTCATTTAGTTATTGATTATTAGTTCAGCCAGATTTTATGGAGTATTCAGACTCCGGAGCATCTGGAGTCTTTATTTTCAATCAGAACAACATATTCAGAGACTTAATCAAGCTAAAACTGTACAATATATATATATTTTGCATATAAGAACAACCTCTTTCCACTGTCTGTAAATGTTTTACACAGAAATGATCAAGTGATGTAGTCTAGCTTCTGGTTAAATTCTGTAAAATAATAACAATAAAATACTACTTAGTAACTTTTGCTTTACAATTATTAAACTGTTAATACAAACAAATAATCAACACTTCAGTCTTGCACTACACTGATGTGAAGTCAGGCAGCAATGAATCTTCATGTTGATGTTGGAAGTAATTTTTAGCTGCAGATGGGTCTTTTGCTGCAAATGATCAAGCATATGCTAAATAAATGCTATGTTGCTACCTTTTAGGTAATATTTGTTTTCTTATTAAAAAAGGAATTTAATTATTTTAATGTACTTACAAAATTGTACAAAAGATGCAAGTGACTAAATGGAAAAATCTTCGGAATTTACCAATTTTCTTTTTAGCCAATTAATAATCAAAGTAATCGATTGTTAAAATTAATGTTAGTTGAAGCCCTAAGTTTAAGATTTACTGTTTTTAAAATGAATATTTAGGAATTATTTACTTAAGAGAAGCTTCTATATCTTTCTCAAAAGTTGCTTATAAATTAGTTTTGTTTTATTTCACATGTGCTCAAATATTTTCACTCGAAACTAGACCAGAAATACTTGGTAAGATTTTGTGTTTTTGCAGTGTAGTAATAATTTAATAGCAAAACATGATTAAAAAAAATTTCCCACAAAATTTGAACCATGTGATGCTAAAACTAAGCCACTTGATATTTATGAAGTTTTATTTTTTAATTTAATCTTAAGTGCTAAGATTTTTGTTGTATATTTTTGCTTAATTGCTGCTCTGACTGTTCTTTCAGCAAATAACCTTTTTTTGAGTCTGTACACAAATTACTTGAATATTTTAATAAGGGATTCATCATGATTAATTGTTTCAACTCTAATAATTTTATCTCAAACTGGAAGTTCTTAATCTTTTTTCCCCAAATTTTCAGTTTTTTAAAAAGTTTTTCTTGTTTCATCCTAAAGCTGAGCACAAAAAACAAATTGTAAATATTTATTATCTGCTTGATCTCCATTCTGTCCAGTTGGTTCTTATTTCCATCCAGCTCAGCTGTTCTGTTTCATTATGTCTGTAGAACCTGTTTGACCACTTGCTTTGTTTCTTCTCCTGCAGGTATGGTTCTGGTCCGGACCGAGACGGGTCAGCTGGTCTTGGTTCCTCAGCAGGCTCTGGCCCAGGCTCAGGCCAAGCTGCAGCAGAGTCAGACGGTGGTCACCCAGAGACCCGCAACACCGCTGGCAACTTCGACTATCCGGGTCAGCACCGCCACCACGGTGAGTTTGATACCATCAGAACTTGACTAAGATCTTCTTCATAAATTCTGGAGTTAATCTGTAATTTCAGTAAAATCAGAATCAGGTTATTTTATTCTGAAACAAATCATAAATCGTCTGCAGGCGCCTGTCGCCCCCCAGGCGGTCCGGCTGGCTGCACCCGCTCCCACCAGAATAGTCCAGTCTCCTTCCACCACCTCTGTTCAGGTAAGTTATCCTGCTGAGAGGCGGGACCAGGTAAAGACACGCATCACAGCCCAACATAAAACAGAGTAGAAAGGCAATAATTAATAAACTTACCATTGATTATCTATTAATGGTTTATTAAATTAAAATGAATTTCAATCGGTTAACAAATAACGTCTGCTTAGACCTTCTTTTCGTGTTGTAGTTCGGCCGCCATCCAGCAGGGGGCATCGCTGAGCCGTTGATACAGAAACAAAGCGAAACAAAACATCCGTTATACAAAAACGGAAAAGAGAAATGGTCCAAACATTAATAACTTCCATTCCTATTTGCTAACCAATAAGCTGAAATACTGACAATATTTTATTTATTTATTTATTTATTTTTTCACTTCCTGTTTAATTATTATTTTTGGGAATTTGGGCAAAAATCTAAAATAATTGCCCAAATTTTCTTTGCAAAGTAATCCAATTTTAGTCAAATTGGATGGAGGCATTTAATAAAATTACTTTATACCACAGGCTCTCACTTGGAGTTTGTTAGGACTTTGACTAGGTCATTCTAACATATGAATATGCAGTTTCATTGGTTGGATCTAATCATGTCTCTCGTTTCTGAAGCCCCTCGCAGTTCCTGCTGCCGCAGCCGTGAAGATGCCGCCGCCTCAGAAAACCTCCACGGTGATCACGGCGGGGGTGACGCCCACCGCCAAGCCCACACCGCTACCCGGCGGCGGCGCCACGCCCCCTCCCGCTGCCCCGCCTGGCGCCAGGGTCACTGTGGTGTCGCAGGTCGGCTCCCGTCATTTTCTAACATTTCCGGCTTCCCGCTGTTGCTTTGGTTTTCACATGTATTTGCGCCCAACAGGAAATGCAGGAAAACGTGAAGAAATGCAAGAACTTCTTGTCCACGCTCATCAAGCTGGCGTCGCATAACTCCCCAACTCCCGATACGTCCAAGAATGTGAAGACCCTCGTTCAGGACCTGCTTGTAAGCTGCTAAGATCCTTTTGCTGATGCATCCTAGGGCTGAGCAATAAATCAGTTTTATTGATTAATCCAATCTCTGGTGTTTGAAGACTTAATTTTTGGAAAACTTGGTTTTCAGTAGTTCAAAGGTCAGCATGACCAGAACCGCCATCTTGTTTGACAAGCATGCTTTACATCTTATATTTATTTGGACTCAGTTCAGCTCTACAACAGAATATTAAGGGCAGACTAAGATTATCTTTAGAATAAAGTCATAACAATACCAGAAAAAAAATTAAAAATCCAGAGATTAACATAATAATTTTAGAAGAACTCCAACACAAAAAATAACAAAGAAGAGGAATGTTGAGCATCTTGTGAGTTCTACGAGTTTTACTGCAACAGAGTATTAGGACCATATTAAGAAAAATAAAATTACAAGAATCAAGTTGTAGTAATATGAAAATAAAATTGTAAGAATTTGAGGATAAAATCGTAACTCCTGAATGAAGTTGTAATGTGACTTTATTCAAGTAATCTTTAACACATTAGCATAAAATTATCAGTTGCAGGACTTTGAAATGACTGTGCAAACGGCTGAGTATTTTGAAGACTGAGCTGAACATGTCTCTATTTTTTGGTCATTTTAATTTTTTCTTCAGCTAAAATTGTCTCTTTATTCTGCTCAGATTCTGACAATATTTTCACAATTAAACAAAAATTGTCACTCCATCGTACAACTGACAGGAGGGATGATTGAAATAATAAACATTACTTGTAATTCATTTTTGAGAAAAGAAAGAGAGGAACAAAATGGTCTAAAAAAAATTTATTTTATTTTTAAGCCAGTTCTACTCCAGATGCTCCTCAGGTCCAGTTCATGGTTTCCTCTTGTGTCCTCTTGCTTTTTGGTCCTGTGACTTCATTTCCTAAAACTTGAACGTGTCTGTCTGTTGCATCCCTGAACGCTTTGACTTTGTGCCGTTATGTTTTATGTCCTCATGTCTTCACGTCTTTGTGCTCTAACGTCTTTTCAGGACGCAAAGATCGAACCCGAGGAGTTCACGTCTCGGCTGCAGGCTGAGCTGAAGTCCTCCCCACAGCCCTACCTCATCCCCTTCCTCAAGGTACCTGTCCTGAAAAAAATACATATTTCTACTGTTAAAGCTGCATTTGCAAATAAGGTTAACTGATTCTAAGTGCTGTGGTAATTGAACTATGTTTTTACTGTTATTAATCCTAATATTTTTTAAGAATTATGACATTTTAACAATGGTATTAATGATTATATTAATACATATGAATGATTATACATGTCAATAACTACATTTATTAAAAATATAAAATTAGATAAGTGAAAATACTTACAGTAATTTTATGTTAATAATTGTTATTAGAGCTTAATGAATGTTTATCAGGCTGTAACTATGGTTATTAGAGGTTTATAACCATAACCATAATAACCATGAAGGAGTGAATAGGGCTGTAATGATTAATTGTGATGAATCGATTATTGAAGTGATAATTATTAATTGGAGTATACAGACTCTAAGAAAGGCAACTGGATGAAAGAACAACACACTCAGAGAAGTAATTAAGTCAAAACTGTACAAAAATATAAAAACAATAATCAATCTGTTTATAAACAGAAAAAATAGTGACTAGGTCAGCTCTACACTTACTGATAAATCAAGCAGAAAGGGCTGAGTTTTTAACACGCTGATGTTAGAAATATTTTTTAGCTGCAGTTTCATCCTTTGCTACAAACGATGAAAGCCTAAATCAATCTGTTATTGCATTTTAGGCATTTTTTCTTATTCTAAACTAAATGCAATTATGTTTATTTGCAAATTTAACTGTCAGAATAAACGACTAATCAAGTAATCATTAGTTGCAGCTCTAGTACAAAATCTAGCATTGCACCCACAGGGACATTTTGCATTGTTTAGGTTTGTAGCGGATATTTTCAGCATGAATAATTGTACACCCAAATTAGAAAACATGAGGTTCTGTAATGTTATCTGAGATGAAATCTGCTGAGAAAATCACCAAACCTCTACCAGCAGCTTCCTGCAGTGATGAACTTTGTGTGTATCTCCTCAGAAAAGCCTCCCTGCTCTGCGTCAGACTCTGCTCAACAGCCAGCAGTCTCTGACTACGGCTCCGCCCACCACCTCTGCTCCGCCTCCAGTCGCACCCGGCTCCCTCACCACAGCAGCCATCAGGCCGCGGCTGCCCGTCAACGCCACGGGAACCACGGTCCGCCTGACTCCACCCATCACAAACACGGTAACCCTCAGCAACCCATCCTTCTTTAGTTGTCTAAAGAGGACCTATATTAAAAAAACAAACATATTTGCACTTTTTTAGGTCTCTTCTGCTTCTAAAAATGGCCCAAATGCTTAAAATAAATATCCAGTCATTTTTTGGCCATAAGTTTTTTAGTGTCTCGAACATGAGCTGTTTCAAAAACCTTCCAACTGTAACGTCAGATCAGCAGGCAATGCCCCTTACCTGTTACCTAGCAACACCAGCATGTTGCCCTCCTGTTACCTAGCAACACCAGCAGAGTTCCACCTGTCGCCTAGCAATGCAAGCTGAGGTCCAGCACGTTTATTTTTACCGCTATGTGCGTTGTACTTTGTGTTTTGTTGCTGACTCACCATCTAGAAACCACTTGCTGCTTTCTTGTTGGTTGTGCAGAAGGCTCTACTTCTGCTTTTCAAAGATGTTCAGTTATATAATTGTGCATCTGTTCCCAGCTATTTTTTACATGCGAGTGTCAACGTTGAGTTGGGGGCCATGTAAAAATAACAAATTCTACTGGATGATAAATTGTCCCGAAAATTATTGCAATACATGATAATATTGTTTTGAGACCATTTTAAAGTAATATGTTGATAATAGTATAATAAATGCAAGTTTGATCTGTCAAAGATCAATTTTATGCAGAGCATTTAACACCATAATTGGAAGACATTTTGTATTTTCATAACAACAAATATAATAAATTATGAAGACTTTGTCAACAAAATTGTCCCAGTTGAGGTTTTCAGCAACAAGGCAGCTCTTAGACCAAAGCACCAGACTGAAGACTTTAGTCGTACAGTTTTTGGTAGAAAGAGAAAACGATACATCAAGCAAATGGAAATTATTGAGTTTGTTTTAATTTAAACAATAAATAAAGCAGAAATATAAACCATCTACAGCCGAAACCATAAATAAAAATAGATTATGAACTCTCTGTAAACAGATTTGCTCTTCACAAAGTATTAATCAGAATGGAAATTATTGAGCTCATGTAAGTTTATCATGTGATTAATTTTATTAATTGATTTATTGCTTATTGTTACAGGCTTAGGCATGGTTACAGGCAGCTTATTTGGATTTAAAGTGACAAGTCTTTTTCTGAAAGGAGCTCAAAATAAGCAGAACTCAGATTAAACTCTTATTGTTTAAACATGATCTTCTGCAAAAAAGTATCATGCACAGTATTTATAAAGCCCAAAGAGCGATCCTAACCTGCTCAAAGAAGCATAATATGTCAGCTTTAATATGTCTAAACAAGGTTGTGATTTCAGTGGTGATTAATGATAAACATGATGTTTTGTTTTCTGCTGTAGGCTGTAGGCAGAGCTACAGTCCAGACCATCCAGACCCGTCCTCCTGTGGTCCTCAGTCAGCCAATCAGACATCCAGGTGAGGCTGGGAGCTCCGCTTTGTGTTAAAGCTGATAAAAATGGATGACTGAAGTCCTTGGAAGTGCTTGAATTTCAATTAGGAGTTTTCAAGGACTGGAAAATGCTTAATTTCTGCAGAAAGCCTTTCAAACTGCCTATTTTTGTATTAAAGTGCAATTTAAAGTGTAATAAATTAAAATTGAGATTTTTTTTTGTTAAATTTTGGTGTTTATTCTCGGACCAGAACGTTGTGTAAGGTAAGAGAGACGTTTCAATGAAATTTAGGTCTATTTTAGTTTATCTTGTCCCTGCTGCAGAATGTAGAAGACTATAAAAATACATTATTAATGAATAGTAAATAATGTCACATAATATTGAATTGAAACTGTCTTTTTGTGTTTTTGTTATCACCAAAGTGGAAAAGTTTGAAAACTAAAAACCTCTTTACTGTGGAGAAGTGAACGATGCATTCAGACCCGTCCTCTCTGAATCGTCTCTCTCCTTGCAGCCACACTCTTACGGGGACCCACCACCATGGCAGGTAAAGCTCCTGTCCACCTGGCAGCTCAGGCCAATCAGAAGAAACCCACTGACCCCGGGGGCGGGACCTTCAGGTGGGTTTGATGTCCAATCAGCACCAGGAACAGAAACTTCATACTACACCTGGCAGATAACTGGTTTTACACCCATTCTGAATGTTTCAGCTTCAGAAATAATCACAGCTGAATAAATTAAAAATAAACACCAATAATTGTGCATTTGAGTCAGACTGTAGGGTGAAAATAAAAAGCTCATTCAGCTTCAGCAGCTTTATTAGTGGTTGCTATAGTAACAACCGCCCTGCTTTCAGTTTGACTGTAATTACAAGTGAGCTTTTTAATGCAGGTCAGATGTGTAACTTTTCTCCTGGTGATGAGAAATAAATAACCGAATAAACGTCACAGTGAGCCGTGCTTCGTCAGCTCAGTTTCATGTTTTTGTCGGGATGCTGAACTTCCAGTCATTCAGTCAAATCTAAAAGTTCTGGCTCTCTCTGAACCTCCACAGAGACGACGACGACATCAACGATGTGGCTTCAATGGCAGGGGTCAACCTTAACGAGGAAAACGCCCGTATCCTAGCAACCAGCTCAGAGCTTGTCGGCACCAAGATTCGGTCCTGTAAAGACGAATCGTTTCTGCCGCCGGGCCTTCTGCACCGCCGCATTCTGGACTCAGGTCAGTACGTCCATCATTCAGTTAATGTAATATATTTCTCCTCACCAGCAGAGGGAGCCACTGCAACATCAATTGCCTTGTCAATGCTGCATTATGGAGCGTTTTCAGTGTCATTAATTGAGAGCAATGGCTGCTTAATGGTTTCTTTCCAACCAAACTGTTCGTGCTGCTGGAGTGGTCCAGTTCTGATGGTTCTCATGGTTCCGTTTGGTTCTATTTGGTTCTGCTCCCCAGCCAAGAAGCTGGGCGTGACGGAGGTGCCTCTGGAGGTCGTGAACCTCATCTCGCACGCCACCGAATCCAGACTGCGCTCGCTGCTGGAAAAGGCCTCTGTGATCGCTCAGCACCGCACGGACGGCGCAAAGGTGAGAGGTCATAGGCAACGTGGGAGTAACATTTACACCTTGGCGGTAACATATTGTGGCTCTTTATATAGATGTAAAAATAACTAAGAAGTGTTTTTACAGAATAAACTCGTCATGGTTTAAGATGGGGGAGTCCAAATGTTTTGTATCTCTGGTCAAAGTACTCAGGAGGCATATTTTCTTTCAATTAAAAATGCAAAATAGTTTTATTTGCCCTCTTATGTCTATTTGCTCAGCAATAAATTAAACTTGCAAAGTTTATGGATGAAATGAGTTACAAAAGAATTAATTATTGTAGATTTGCCTAAATAAAATAAATATAATTTGTGTATTCCTGATAAACCTTTGCTGTGTTTGGCCAAGTTTAATAAATGCTTGTTCCCAATTGTATTTTTTAGTTCTTTTTACTTAATTTCCCTTTGGAATCAAAGTATTTAGGATTTTTCTAAACTGAATTTGAATTTAAAATAAAAAGTAAACTTTTTGTAACTAACATTTTCTATTTAAGAGGATTTAAGAGCAAAGAATTTTAAATCCCATCCGAAAAATACAAAAAGTGTCCATTTGGATCAAATAGCATTTGCTGGAGAGCGAAACCTTTTACCACTCTTCACCAGGGCCACACAAAATTATTCCGAGGCCCCTGGGCTGCACTTTGGATTGGACACCTCTAGTTTAAAAAAAATCACCTTCATCTTTAGTCATTAGCTGAAAAGCTGCATAGATTTTTCATTTTCTTTTTCAAATTAATTAATGTTCTATAAAATAAAATGTATTCATACTTGTTCCAGGGTATTAAATGGACAATATTCTGCAAACTGTCTGTTTCGGACCCATATCAGTTCTTATTGTTCCTAGAGAAAGTCGGTAACCGATCCCTGGTCTTCCTCCCTCAGGATGAAGGAAACCTGACCTATGAGCAGTCGTCGGACGTTCGCTCCCAGCTGCGGTTCTTCGAGGCGCTGGAGCGGATGGAGAAGCAGCGGAAAGACGAGCAGGAGCGCGAGATGCTGCTGAAAGCCGCCAAGGTGCCAAACGCGATGCGTGACGGCTGACCTGGGTTGCTAGGGCAACGGAGACCTGTTAAATTAACCCTATATCTCAACCCGATCTGGGGAAACTGCAGCAGAGGCAGGATGATGATGTCACAATGTAGAACCTCCAGTCAGAGCGAATAAAAACTTTACTGAACTGGAACATTTTTTTAAAATCAATATTAAAGAATTAATGATTTAAAATAGACTCAGATTTCTTTACAGAATCATTACTTGTAAGTTAGTTTTGTCTTATTTCCTATTTACTAATTGCACTTGAAACTAGACCAAAGGTACTTGGTAAGATGACGTGTTTTTGCAGTTAACGGGCACTGTGCTGTTGCCTAGCAACCTCAGCAGAGCCCATCCCTGTTACCTGGCAACCCAAGCTGGGCTCCAGCAACATTACTACTGTATGTGCTGTGCAGTGGCTGACCAGACTAAAATCAGACCATGGGGCGATCCTCACCTGGTCAAAGAAGCATAACGGGTCACATTTTAAGAGCTTTGGTTTCTCTTCCAGAGTCGGGCCCGGCAGGAGGACCCGGAGCAGGCTCGGCTGAAGCAGAAGGCTAAAGAGGTACGGCTAGCTTTCACGTTCGGCTTCTGATGAGCTCCGAGACAGGAAACGGCCCGTTTGAACCACTTCAACTTCCTGTCCACAGATGCAGCAGCAGGAACTGGCTCAGATGCGACAGCGAGACGCCAACCTCACGGCGCTCGCCGCCATCGGGCCGAGAAAGAAACGCAAGTTAGACTCAGGAGGCGGCGCTTCAGCGAGCAGCGAGGTAATCGGCCATTTGGTCACGTGACCTTGTGATGACATCGACACATTGTACTGTGACGTCATGCATGCAAGATCCCCAAATAGCTGTTCACTTACAATGATTACCATTGGTTTTAGCTGTCAAGTTGTCAACATAAAGTGCTAAATATTAAATATACACATGATATATAAAAGAAAAAGGGACGCAGTGCTTTCCTAATAATTGTCAACAGTACGACGATGAGATAACAAGGTAAGGAAAATGTTTTAATTTAAGAAGAAAAGTAGTGAGGGAGATAGAAGTAGGTCAGTTTTGCTAGCTTGACTTTGACATCTTTAACATGCTGCAGAATTTGGTGGTTTGGTTCAGTTACAAAATAAAAAATGGTGACCGACACACCAACTCTGACAAGTTATCATTAGAGCATTTAATCATTAGCCAGTCTGTGTTCAGATGAACATTTAGTAATAATTATAAAATAAACACTATGCCTACAAACATAAAACTGTATTGGACTGAATGTTCTGTTCTTTATGTGGGAAATGGTCAAGTGTTTTTTGGTCCTGATCCATTAGTGGAGCTGTTTTCAGTCAGTTACTATGGTAACATGGTGAGTTAGGGGAAAAAAAGAAGAGTAGGAGTGGTTTTGAGTTATTTATGAAGGTTATTTCTGTGTTATTTTCCCCTTTGCTGTCGCTCACTGCACTAAATTGATAATACCCACATCTCAAGGTTTCATTTAGTTAACAGAGTTGTTCTTCTGCATCACAGTGGCTGCAGACGGCATGTAAAAGAATCGTCTTTCTGGATGTAAACAATAACATGCAAGAGGGTATTGGACTCTTGACTCCTCCCTCATCCCGTAGGCGTTTACTTCCCCAGACAAAGGGGGTCAGAACCCGCTTGGGGGGAATTACGGGGGCTCATGAAGCCCCTTGGCCCTCCATACCCTGGAGACAGCCCTGCAGAAATGAGCTAAAGGCTCAGAGGAGAGAGGGAAGAGGGAGCCATGAACCCTCTAACCCTCATTTCAGGGGTTCAGACTCTGTTAGCAGCTGCTGGAGATTTTCTAAATCAGTTGATTTTACCTGAACTGAGAGAATCCGTCTCTCTCCACAGTTTTTATTTTTGCCATCACACACTGAGCTGCTCAGTCCAACAAATGTCTAATTAGGACTCGAGAGTCGAGCCAAGTTTAGTGAAGTGTTAACTGGGGCGGAACGAAAAATCAAATTAATCATTATTAATTGATTATTTAAATAATCGCCAACTCATTTAAATAATCAATTAAGTAAACTTGCATATACACAGTCGCTCAAAAAAATCGATTTGCTGAAAGAACAACAATCAGAGCAGTAATTAAGCAAAAACAATACTCTATATAGACATACATATTGAATTTAAGATAAAAGAAAAATATCTGTGGTGCAGCATAGACTTAAATTCACCAGGTTTAAAATCTGTAAAAAATATTCCTTTTACCGTTTTCTGTGTAGTTATTAATCGATCGGTTAGTCCAACAGATTAGCTCCACACTGTATTTATAAATATCCTTTGCTACAAATAATCAAATGTACACTAAATAAACGCTGTTATTGTATTTTAGGCAATAAAATGTTCCAGTTCTTTTTCATAAAAAGTAATTGAATTATTTACTTGTATTTTTTGATGTTTAAAAACATGCTTAAGTAGTTAAATGAAAAATCAGCCAAATTCATTATTTGATTAATTGTTAGAATAATCGTTAGTTGCAGCCCTCGTGTGAACAAATCAACGTCCTGATGACCCTGAAAGCTTCATCCTGGAATCTGCTTTAGCATTTTTCTCAGAGAGTCGAGACAAACTGGGCCTATCCCAAACTCTGGTTCTGAGTTATTTTATAAACTGATGGATCTGGAGTTACCTCTCTGAACCTCATGAACTTCCTCTGTAGTTTTCCTCTCAACTTCCTGTAGGTTAACTCTGTAACATTGCCGCCTTCAGGTGACGTCGGGATCCGGTTCCGGCTCCTCTGCCTCTTCATCCCGGCAGCAGCTCCGGCAGCGGATCACTCGGGTCAACCTCAGGGACTTCATCCTGTGTCTGGAGCAGGACCGCAGCACGGCCCGCTCCCTCATGCTCTACAAGGCCCTCCTGAAGTGATTGGCGCCCCCCGCTGGTCCTCCAGTGACAGCAGACAGGAGCGGTCCGGTTACAGAGCGCTGCTGGAAAAGGAGAACTCCCAACCACCAGAACGGGTTCTGCAGAGGAGGGAAGGTTCTGTTAGATTTGACCTGTTCAGAGACTTTTAACCCGTTTAGTTCAGAACTGAACCAGAATCATGTTAGAACATATAGACGAAACGTTTTCTCACTCAGGGACAGTTTGGTTGTTTCAGATCGGCCTGATAAACATGCACTGCAAAAACACAAAATTTTACCAAATATTTTTGGTCTACTTTCTAGCGCAAATATTTTTGGCACACATGAAATGAGACAAAACTTACTCAAAAGTAAATGTTTTCAAAAGATATAGGAGCTTGTTTAAAGTACTGGTTCTATTGTCTTATAGAAAGAAATTTTTCCTTCTTGTTATAAATTTATAAAGTCTCAGTGGTGTTAGTCATTTTTATCAATATTCAAGAATTATATAATTATAACAAGCTCCTATATTTTGTGGAAAAGTTACTTATAAGTAGGTTTTTTCTTATGTAAGTGTAATAGGATATTTGCACTAAAAACTAGAAGAAAAAAAATAGAGGAGTATTGAGGCTACCCTAAGAACATTTAGAAAATATAACTAAAAAATATGAGAATAAAGTTGTAATATAATTTTATTCTTAAATGACGTTATTCTCATAATATACACTGCTCAAAAAAATAAAGGGAACACTCAAATAACATCCTAGATGGACAGTTTGATTTCACAGAAGTTTGATTTACTTGGAGTTATATTGTGTTGTTTGAGTGTTCCCTTTATTTTTTTGAGCAGTATATATTTTTTCTTGGTATGGCCCCATGACAATATATGTACCAGCTAAGAAAATTATAAAAAATTATAATTTTTTACTTCATATTTTTTTAGGGCTATACTAAGAGAGAAAAAGGTAGAATAAAAGACATGTTATGACTATTCTTGAAATATGAACTATTATTTTAATTTTATGACTATTTTTGTAATTTTATTGTTGTTCTTGGTATGGCCTATGCATATTAGAGCCAGGCTAAAAATATATGAGAATAAAGCCATATCATGAATTTATCCCAGAAATATTGACTTTATTCTCTTTATTTTTTACTTTATTCCCATATTATTTTGACTGTATTTTCTTATTATTGCCCTAATGCTCTTGTACTAAAAAATACTTGGTAAGATTTGGTGTTTTTGCAGCGTGATCAATCCTCATTGATCAATTAGAAAACCAATAGTGAGCCTCATTCATGTTGTTTGAACTCCAGAACCAGTTCTGGACCGAAACTCCCCAATGGGCGCAGCAGAACCAGGTGAGAAACGAGGCAGGTGTGCGGTAGAACAGGTGGAACGCTCCTTTAACTGCAGCGGCTTTGTTGCAATTTTCCGCCATGTTGGACCGTGAGCTGCTTTCTGATTGGCTGCCGGCTTGGCCACGCCCCCCTCCAGACTCCAGAGCTGTACCTGAACAGGTGCCTTCTGACTGCTCGCCATGTTTTAAATGTTCCCAACGGTTGGCTCGGTTAGAGGACGCTGTTTTAGAGAGTGTGTAAGTGTGTGTGTGTGTGTCTGCGTTTTTGTGTGTGTGAGAGAGAGCCGCAGACGGTTTAAAGGAACAGTTCAACAATTCAGGAACTGATGGAGGCCAGTCGGTTGGTGTTGGACGCTCCCCTGCAGGGAGCTGGTTCTCCGACACACAGGAACTCTCAGGTTCTGAAGGTCCGACATTCTTCCTCCTCCTTCTCCCGGCAGACTGAGCTGAACCTGGACTCTGGAAAACTCTGGATGACGGAGCACACTTGGACTTTTTAAGCTTTAACAGCTTTTAGTTTGGATCCAGCTCCTGAGCTTCAGGACTTATTTATATTTCCTACATTCAGCCTGATGCAGTTTTACACCGTTTGTACCTTTGTTACAAAATAAAATAAAGGAAGAAGAAAATCCTTGTGTTTCTTTTTTAAATTTTTATCTGCAACACAAACGTTAAATACGAAGCTTAGAAAACATATTGGGTAGAAAAACGACGCTGAAAGCAGCAGCTGCTTCCGGTTTCAGTCTAGAGGTTCCTGTTTGATCCGGACCGGGGTGCTGCTAACGGACCGGCTCGGTCTCAGTTCTCGACACAGGACGTATTCGCTGAACTGGGTAGAGTCGACGCCGCCGCCGCAAGACGCCTTTATGTTGAAGCCTTTGAGGAAAAGACGCTCTAGAACCTGCAGAGAGCAAAGTAAGGGTTCTGATTAGGGCCAAAAACAAGTTGATTAGCTACTCCGCTCAGACCTTTAAGTTTTGCAGATTGGCTGCCATCCAGCAGAGGGCGCTGCTGATCATTCTTAAACTGAGCCAGTGATCCAGAAACAAAGATGGCAGCCAAAGCAGAATGGAAAAAGAGATGGAGAATGCACTTTATGCTGCTCTGGTTTGAAATAAAAACACTCAATAAGCTCCTTAAGCTATATTTTATTTGTATTTCTAAGTTTGTTATTGTGAGAAAAATCTATTTTTTGTTTATTTGGTTAAGTGACAAAATGTTAAGATTTAACCCTTTGTTATGGAAACACAGTGAACATTCTTGATTTTAGCAGAATGGCTGCTTATCAAATATGTATTTGATTGATGAAATAAAAAAACTTAAGATTAATTCATTAACTGATAAAAGTTTCTCCCTAATTTAATAATTTCTGCCATCCAGCAGAGGGCGCCACTGGTCATAATTAAACAGAGCCAGTTGATGCAGAAACAAAGATGGCGGAGTAAAACCACAACAGGAAAAGAATATATGAAGACATAGAAATATCTGAATTCTTTTGACAGAAATGCATTACTTTTTAAAATCCACAACGGCCCCAATTTGCTGTAAACGCAGGTATCTGCTCTGTCATTGGCTTGCTCACCTGTACTGAGTTCAGCCTGCAGTAGCCGTTGAGTGGGAAGCGGATGACGTGGGTCGGGTCGAGGTTCCAGCCGGCGTTCACCGAGTTGCACATGACGTCTCCAGTCTCAGGAAACGCCTCCTCTATCAGAACCTTCTCCCCGCTCAGGGCGATCCGCTCGCCCAGATCAGGCGTGACCCGAACCACCAGGCACTCGCACGGTGACGCCGACCGCCGGGCCTCGCGCTCCGCCTGCCAACGCTCCAGGTCCCGGACCATCGGGGCCAGCTGGTAGAACCGGGCCTCCTCGTACAGCTGGGGGAAATCCTGAGACGAACAAACAGCTGGATGAGAATCTGCTGCTGGAGGAACCGGATCAGTTCAGGAATCTGTTCAAAAGACTCATATTCTCTGGATCTAATTTCAGTATTTTTAGGTCTGAAATTATTGGGAAATAATTGGATTTTCAGGTTTTATTCACCAACATGTAATCTAGATTCCTTCCTTTTGTTTTTTGCTATTTTCTCCTCCACTCCTTTCTTTCATTCCTTCCTTGCTTGCTTTTCTTCCCCTCCAAAACGTATTTATTTTTCCTTTCCTTCTCTAACTCTTTGTGAGCAGTGAATATTCCGACCCGGTCCACATAGGAAGTGACCCCTGTAAGGTGACCTTTGACCCACCTGAAAGTCTTCTGGCAGCAGCAGCTTGCAGGTCCTCAGGTAGTTCAGGATGAACCTGAAGATTTCTCCATCTCTGTCGATGAAGTAATGCTGCTTGAGGCTGTCCAACACAATGGGCTCGCTGCCGCTGAACAGCCGGCCGATCCTGGAAACCGATCACTAATCAATACCACACCGGCTGATCTGATCAGAGAAACAGAATCTATGTACAGTCCTAAACATTTAGAATGTTTTTTATATACTATTCCATAATTACTACATTCATTTAGCTTAAAAGTTGCGTCCGATTTCAGATGGCCATAAATTCTGTGGTGGAAAATTTTATTATCTGATTATATATTATGACTTTTATTACCAGCTGATACAATTTTTTATCACAATCCTCTTTTGATTGTAATATATTACATTTTATACTAATCACATCAAATTTTATTTTATTATTACAGTTTTTATTTTTTTTCTTGTCATTCTTTTTCATTTCTTGCTTGCTACGTTAACTCAATCAGAAATTTAACATCGGAAATGTTTTAAAAAATATATGTTAACTTATATTTTATTATAAAAAACAGATTAAATAACAGTCAACAAAAATTAGGATGAAAATTTATATTAAAAATGTATGAAATTTGTTTTTAATTTTACATTTTTTCCCCTAATCTTCCTTCCAACTGGCCGAGCCTCCACAGCGCCCCCTGGTGACCCAATACACGTACATTACAACTATTTCTCCATTACAGTTTTTCAGTACTCTACCAAGCTGTGTAATGTGAAGATAAATATCAGATATTTACTCTTAAGTACTTACTGCTGAACTAGCTAGGACCGTTGAAACGCTGATCGTATTTTGTTGATAAATATTTCTCTTCCGAATTGATCAAGAATGACAATATACATTTTTGTTGGTCTGCTTTAGCTGTGCTTTCACTTGCCCACGAAGATGGCGAGGATCACTTTCGGTTCAGACTAATGGGATTTATTTATCAATCTCAATAGAATTGATTTTTTTCTCCACCTCTAGTCCGAGCTGTTCTCTTCTAACTACAAATCAAACTTTGTTTGCACCGACTTGTTCCTCAGAACCAACGGTTTGAGTTCACAGGTGTGTCATGATGATATGTATGTCATCACACCTGTCAAGTCCGTCTCACCTGGACTCTGGAAACTTGGTGAGCGTCGCCAGGCTGCTGGTGTACATGTGACCGCCCACGTCGATGTGAACCGGGGCGTTGGCCTTAGTGAGCTGGGCGGGTGAGGGGATGCCCTGCGCCGTCATGGGGGAGACAGGTGAGTGGCTCAGAGACATCCTGGACAGGCTCCGCCCCTCCTGCTGGACAGAGTGAACAGGTGAGAGGAGTTTTAGGGATGGGTCGTAACGCTGAGTCCATTGTGAATCATGTAAGATCTTCAGATGGAACTGAACTGCATTCACCTGGAATCTTTTTCTGACGGTTTTACCACTGCTATTTAAACTAGGAATGCAAGTTATTGTAAAGTTCATTAGTCTCATTGGTCAACTAGCAACTAATTGATAAACAGCCATTGTCCTAAAAGCCTGAGTTTTCTCTTGTATCACCAGGAACAATTGCCTTTCTATAACAAAGGACTAAACTGGAGATCCTTCCTGCTCACAGCATCACCATCCACAACGATTATTTGAAGATACTTGAATTCTAAAAGTTACACCAATATTTAATCTCCGTTTTGGAATAAATAAAAAGTATTCTTGAATTGAGTAGAACGGTTACTCTCATAAAGTGACAGCAACGGCTCTGGGTAATAACAGAGGAGATATTAGCATGATGTCCTGGGGGGTTTAATGGGAGGATCTAACTGGATTACCCCCCTCCACTCCCCATTCCCGGCACCATGAGGCTGTGAAGCATGAGGGAAACAGGAGTCTAGACCCTGCAGCCTGAATACTGCCTGCAGCCAAACACCCCACGCCTCCCCATGCGCGTGCATGTGCCATGATGTGACCTATAGATGGGAGCGTGTGCACAGACATATTATGTGATCAAATATCTGCGGGATTTAAGGCCAAACGGGCAGATTTTTCCACCTTATTCCAGCCCCCGTCAGGAAATCTGGACATTTAAGCCTCTTCTTACATATTAAAACTAAAAGAGCGACTTGGATCATTTATTTCAGCTGATTACGGCTCTACGATGCCTTTAAGGGAATTCGGGTTGTAAAATATCTGTCAGCAGAGACGTCCACTGTATTAACAATGCCGCTTTAAGTAGCTAGCGCCGCATTTCTGTCAGGAAGAACATGTAGCGAGTCGAGAGGGAAAAAGTTCCATTTTAATTAAAAAACCTACAACTTTAAAACTGGGATCCAGTGCCGATTTTAGAGTCGTATCATGTTTTCCGTAGCTCGTTGTTAAGTTTTATGATATCGGTGCTTTAAACGGAATAAAGAGTCAATAAAGCATAAAACTGGAGGTTTTTAAATTAAGTCTGGTTTTACGTCAGGAGCATCGACAGTGTTGAATGTCAGGTTTCAACGAGCAGCGCGTGTTTTTTTCTCACCTGGGAAGACACGGACACGGAAGACATGGACAGCAGCTCGGTATCTCCAGCTGGAGTTCGGTTGGGTTCGGCTCCAGGCCCGCTCCACTTCGTCTCCGTCCTTTTGGTGAGGGCGCGTAAAGCAGAAACAAACCAGAACCAACAGAGAGGAGCGCAGGCTGCAGGACGAGTTTGGCCCGGGGCTCCTCAAACCCTCGGGGCCGGGATTAGGTCCTCTTGCCCGGACTTGTTACTGACGAGCTGAAAGCGGAGCGCGGGGCTCCGGTTGGTGACGCGCTCTGCCGGGGATAAACTGGGCTGCTCAGTCCGGCAAGGCTCAGCACCATCCGCGGGGCTCAGACGCTGATACACCCGGACATGGGGGTCCAACATCCCCCTGGTTCTGGACTAAATGGCGTCTGGCGTCACGCTTCATGCCCACGGCAGCCTGCGGCCAAATGCGCCATTTCAATTAATGCGCACTGATAGATGGAGATCTTCGCCGCAGGGCAGAAAACACCGGGCCGCTCCATGGCGCTCATCTCCCGGGTCCATGCTCCTCCTGCTGCTGCTGGTGGAGGGGATGGGAGGCAACGGAACCACTGGCTCTTCCACGGATCTCAGAACCATAATGGACTGCAGAGTGATAAAAAAAATAAAAAAATAATTTAAATCTTTCCAGGTTAAACCTCCCGCATTTTCACTATATTCTTGCTGCATTTGATTACTTTTTTTTTTGTTGCCATTGTTGTGAGTCACAGACTCTGCAAACAATTAATCGACTTATTATTAGATTATAATAAGTTCAAATCAATTTAACATTCTTTATTTTGATTCTTTTATTATTGTAGTTTGGCCACCGTCCAGCAGAGGGCGCGTCTGGTCATCTTAAAGCGGAGCAGTTGATACAGAAACAAAGATGGCAGAAGACATTCAAAAACGGGAAAGAGAAACGCTGGAACAGAGTGCAATTCTGTTTGAAATAGACAATCTCCTTAAGTTTCACCTGCTGTTGTAGCTTATAAATGTCAATATCTTTAGAAAACCACAATTTTCAGTTTATCCAGGTGTTTATTTTGTCAGAAACACAACTGACAAAGTAATAACATTTAATGAAGTTTATGAAAAATGTAGGTCGACCTTCTTGACACTAGAGAAGACTCTAGAAGGCTCTTAGTCAGTTTTATCCTTTGACTCATTGGTAGTCAAGTGATAAGATCAATCAAATTTAGATAAATGATTTAATCAATGGCTGCATAGTGGCACAGTTGGTAGCACAGTTGCCTTGCAGCAAGAAGGTTCTGGGTTGAATTCCCGGCCCAGGGTTTTTCTGCACGGAGTTTGCATGTTCTCCCTGTGCATGCGTGGGTTCTCTCCGGGTTCTCCGGCTTCCTCCCACAGTCCAAAAACATGACTGTCAGGTTAATTGGTCTTTCCAAATTCTCCCTAGGTGTGAGTGTGTGCATGGTTGTTTGTTTCTGTGTTGCCCTGCGACTGGCGACATGTCCAGGGTGACCCCGCCTCTCGCCCGGAACGTAGCTGGAGATCGGCACCAGCAACTCCCAACCCCATTAGGGACAAGGGTGAAAGAAAATGGATGGATTTAATCAATGACCTGCTTCTGTAATTTATCTTTGTTTTTTAAAACATTTTTACAATCACAAAACATTGCTAAAAAAACAGACTTTTCAGGGTGCTAAATTCAAGCATACGCAGAGAAAGTTGAGTGGAAGGAAAACATGTAATAAAAGTTGCAAAAGGAACAGGGATAGCCACAGCCTTCACTGGAATCAGAAATATTCTGGTTCGCTTTGAAAGGACAGAGGCTACTTTATTTTCTCACTCTTTTTCTTAAAAGAGAAATTACAAATGATAGAAAATATTTTCAATAAGTTGATGATGCGTTAAAAGATTAAAGATTTCTTCATCTGTAAAACTGACGCCAAAGTATAACTTCACAACGACCAACATTCCTCATTTTATCTTGTTATTTTTTGTGTTGGAGTTCTCGCAAAATTTCTACTTTATTCTCTTAATATTACAACTTTATTCTGGTAATATTAATGCTATAGTCTCACACTATTTCACTTTTATTGTGGTATAACTTTTTTAAATTGTTTTTCTGCGACTGTATTCTTGACATGTCTTTATTTTAAAAAAATCTTATTCTGACCCTTATGCTTTGTTGTAGAGTTCACCTGAATTCAAATAATAAATTCATAAATTGGGCTGGGAAAACCAAGGAGTTCATTGGTAGAAAAAAAAAATCAAGAGTAAATCAAAAATACCAATTTATAGCACAGCCAAACCTTAATATAGTTATAATCATAAACATTACAAGAAATAAATATATGTGCAAAATTGTCCATTATCAAATGCAAACCTCCCTGTGGATTTACACAAACACTACAGACGCATTAAATGTTTAATTCAGTCCATCGTTTTCCAAAAGGAACGAAAAAGCATCTTCCTCACTGATTAAACAAACTTTAATGTTTCACTGAATAAAAAATGTTGAAAAAAACCCCCCGCAGCTCATTTCATTAAGTCACTTAAACATCTAAATATCTGCTAAACTCGCCGCAGGCTGCAGCTCACAGAGGAAGAGGAGGAGCTCTGCTGTAACCATGGCGATGATGAAACAGTAAGGCTGCAACTAAGTGAATGCAGTGTTAAAATCTGAGAGGAATTCAACATAAAGTTCACAGAAACTGAAGCAGCTTCACGCCTACATGAGTCTGAACTGCACTGAGATGTTTGTAAAACCCAAAGATCTTCTGTTTAGCTGGGTAATATGAGGAACAAAACGAGCAGAGAATATTTTTACTTAAATTTAGGTGAACCGTTTGTGCAATAGTATGAGCTTAGTAACGTAGAAAGCTAAAATAGGTTAATATGGACAGAACTGTGGGGGGAAAAAAGAGAGTTAAACTGCAAAGAAATAATTTAAAGCTATAAAAATAAAAATTGCATTATGAAACAACTCCAAACTGACCTGAAAAGTACTACTGTGTTTTAGTTAGAAAAGAATGAGGAGTAACTTTCCGGCCAAAAAAAACAAAAAAAAAAAAACAAAGTGACAAATAAAGTTAAAAATATGAAAGAAAGGAACTTTTGAAACTTTTTAATTTCTGAGATTAATCTAAAAAAAATTCTGACTTTTTTCTAGCACATTTTCTGCTTTTCAAGCTCAGAAAATTCAAGATTTTGAGAGCTTAATCTCTAAATGTATGACTTGTCAACCTCAGAAATGTCCAAGTATTTATTATTAGATTTCCTTTTTGCCTAATATGACATCGTAGAAAAAGGTTTTGTATATTAAGTGAAATTCCAAAAACATTCAGTACCACCAGAGGGAGCCACAGTTCTATTTTCTGACCGGCCCTCGTTAGGACAACAGGCTGAAATTTACATGATGAATCTCAATTTTATCTAAACTTTATATCCATATGTTTATGCAAGCTAATTGTTGTTAATCAGTAGAAAAACAAAACAACAAAAACCAATTTAACGGGAATGCTTTTGTCTGAATTCTGTGGTGCGTTTGAGAGCAACATGTAGTGTCAGGGATGATGCTAGCGCTATCAAAACAATAGCCAGGACACAATAAATTAATATTTAAAATAAAGTTAGTTTGCTTTAATGTTATTTGAAGCTTACCACTTTGCTGTGTCTGTCGCTGCTATAAATGGAAGGAATTGACCCTCAATCAGGCGAAATCCTACTTGTTGCTGGCGGATTTTGCCGAAGCAATCCTCCTTCAAATGCTTCGGGAACATGGATAACCTTATCCACCGATGTGGGTATATTTCCAATAAATATGAACTGTGTGGGTTAATACACTCAACAACAGAACATTTTGACTCTTCTACCTGAAGTTTCAGGATCTTTGAACTTGAGATTTCAAAATCTCTGAGGGAAATAAAAATGGCGGATTCACCAAATTAGTTAGCCGGAAGTCCTCGTTAGCTGCTCCACGGGAAATAGTGCGGTGTAGTTGTTCAAGAAACATGACAGAGTAGAGAATAGTGAACTGATTGAGAATATGACCAAAACGGAACATATTGATCAGTAAAGTAGGAAAAATGAAGCGGGAAATTGCTAGGTAGATTGGAGCACCGCCCGGGTGTGAGCAGCGCATGCTGTGACCACAGGAGGCGCTGTTGCATTGGTTTTACACCATGAGTTGGCCTCGAAGAAGAGTATGTAGGAAGCGATTAGAGCAAATTCAGAAGGCATTAAAAAAACCGAGCAAACCCATTTTTCTTGTACAAAACTGTTTGTGATGAATTTCTCGTTCTTCAACTTCCAAAGTATAAAAAGTAAATAACATGACAATATGACGGCTATTATGATCACAGTGTAACTTATAGTAATATTTATAGTATTGGAGGGAAAAAAAATCCTCTAATAGAGAGTCATTTGACCACTAGAGGTGGGTGGAGTAGAAAAAAATTGTACTAATGTAACACTAATGTTTATGTTAACTTGAGTAAAAGTAAGAAAACATTCCATAAAAAGACGACTTAAATACTGAATAACATTTAATACAATATTTTAAAAATAATGTCAGTTAAGGAAATGTTATAATACATTTATTCTTAGTTGTTTGTATTTATAAATATTCAAATTATTTTCAAAATCCAATTTTTTGTACTTCATGTGAGAATGTTTGACTGTTTTTAATTTGTAATGTCAAATGTAATGCCTTTACAGATCTGTTTCACATCTGTTTTATTATTTTATACAGAAAGGATACTTGCAGAGTAATACCTGCAGTTTGCAAGTAACATTCAACTGTCTCATTCAGAAAAGATATGATGGAGATCAGTATTTTTTTTGTTTAATTCATTGTTTCTAATGCAAAGTCTAACTTGCACTTTGCAATTATTATAACATTTTAATACATTTTATTGTCATCAACTTCCTGTTGACCTCAGTGAGCGGTGCCACCATTGTGGGGTAAAGACCACAGAAAGAAGAGGAAGGTAAACTGAAGTAGAAGAAACAGCTAAAGCTATTAACTACTTGGGTAATTTTGTTAAACCACAAAATGAAGACCCAGGATCAGGATGGAGAAACTCGGCTGGCTTGGGAACGGCTTGTACCTCCTGAGTACGAGCTGCACCGTCATAAAAAGAGTAAACAATAAAGAAAACTGAAACGCAAACAACTATTAAAAACTGCAATGTTTATTTAACATGATATAAAACAGATGGGATATGAACATTTGCAAATCAAATCTGTATGTACGTACCTATATATTGGGTATATATTCCCATCCTGATGCACCATGTACATTATATACACAGTAAACCTCTGATAGTTACACTTTATACACACACGCAAAAATATCTTCAATTTACAAAGGCTTCTTTTTTTTATTGCTCTTCTCTTTTAGACATGCATTTTTTTTCAGCTCCAGGGCTTTAAACCAACATGTCCGAAAATAGTACCAAATTTTTGTCCATTTCTCAATTTAAATATATATCTCAGACATAGGGAACAGAGAGCAACTTAAGTCAGAACATTCAAATATGTTTACGCATTGGCAGCTGACTGGAAACATCGAAATTTACAAATCATTTTAGTCTGCAGAGTGAAGTTGCTCCAATATTATATATGAGGAATACAGATCTGGTATTAATCAGTATAGACAAGTGTTCTTTACAATAAATTGATAAATATAACTAGCTAGCTAAATGTCAACATCTGGAAAGCAATCTGAATTAAATATTAAATTTAGCTAAAAGAATATGCAGAAGCATCTTAAAACCTCAAAAAGGTGTTGAAACGCGAGTGGAATACTCTATATTCAGTCTGTAGCCTCCCATATATACATATAGACCTATATTGCAACAACCTATTAAAACTAAAAATTTAATAAAAACAAACTGAAAATGAAACTGCAGCATCAACGGTAAAAAAAAAAAAAAAACGGAAAATGGGGGGACAGTTTCCTCTCGACGTGGGGAAATGTAACCGAAGACTGGCGTACACGCTTCAGATGTCACAGTGAGGATACAGAAGTCCGAGGCTAAACGCTGCCAGGCTGAAGTTGGCAGTTTCACGTTCTGTAGGTCAAGGCCTTGTGCTGATCTCCAGGAAGAAGATCCTCAGGAGGAGTTTATGCTTTCCTTGTTACTTCCTTCATGTGTAGGTCTTTACTGAGGCCAGAGCCTGTGCTGGAGGGCGACAAATGGAGTTCAAAATTACTGTCAGATGGATTTTTACCTGATAAAATGAGCATTTCAAAACATAAAATGCTTCGTAACAGAACCTTTTATACTTTGTCATGTCTTATTGGGATTTTGACCAACACAAAATAGTGAATAATTGCTATAATGTAATACAATGTTTTTACAATTTTACATTATCAGACTTTTGAAAGTTTGCACTAGCAAATTAGCACCTTTTACTGCAGTTGTAGCTGCAAGGCTTTCTAACGATTCTTTATGAAATAGATAAAGAATCATTTATCTGTTCTTTTCTCAGATTTTCTCAGATCTGATGGAGAAAATTTCTATCTTTGTCACAGATTCTCAACTGTAATGAAGCTTTAACATAAAGACAAGTGAAATACACTGCAGTAGCTTCATCCTCGAAGCCGGGGCAAAGTCCAACCAGGAGTTGTGCACAGGTGAATGGTTCCCACGGAGATGAAAGGATGCCTCTAACATGCATTAAAGATTAAAGGCAAAACTCCAGGTATGATTTTGATGAGTTTGTAACATTATAACATAAAAAAAAATCTGTTTTACACAATACTGCCCCTTTAAGGTAACAAGTTGTGCTGGATTTTATTTTGGGGAATATTACTTTATGTACACAAAACTTTCAGATCTTAGATCATCAAAAAGTTTTGCTACATCACATAAAATCCCAATAATCAACATTGAAGTTATTTATCGGAAGGTACAGGTATGTATAAAATACTGGACAGTAACACCAAGCCAAACCATGCTAACGCACAGCAACAAAGAATACATAACAGCACCTGATAACCGTTCCCTTCATCATAGCAAGTTTTACAAATTATGACTGAGAAATTAATTGTACAGAAATATGATTATGAAGAAAACAGGATGATGAAGGACCTTACTGGTGCCACTACACACACATGAAGTGAGAGCCGTCAGTGAGCTGAGGGGGTGTGTTGGGAGACTGTGGGGGTGGGGAAGAAGATGACAGGCTTTTCACTGCAATTAAAAAAAGCAACATGTTGAACACACAGCCACACACAAATGATAATAATAAAAAAAAACAATAATTAGGTCAATAAGCAATTACTAAATGACCAAACAGCAGAATTAAACAATAAGGTAGATGAAATAAATTAGGAAATTAAAAGAGTGTGTTAGGAGAAATTAATTACTAATGGAAGCAGAAAGTTTGTTTCTAAGAACATCCTCCCACCAGTTTTTGTTCAAGTCCATGCGTTTCTTCAATGTAACCCCCCTCCATGTGTCTGTCGTCCCTGCAGACGTACCTGCTACCAGCTTGCTGCGTTTGGAGGCCTCCGCTGCCAGTTCGTAGGAGATATTAATCATCTTCTCCTTCTCCTGTACAGTGACCTCCTCTTCATTCACGTCCTCTGGGCTTAAAGCTAAACTAGGTAGCACATTCGCCATGCTAGGAAAAAAACACACAAATGGCTTCTGTAGCGCATACTGCAGCTTTTATATATACAGTGCAGTAGCAAGGTATTTACCTGCTTATATTTTGCTTTTTTCCCTCATTTGTTTTTGCCACGGTTCAACAACAATAATAATAAAAAAAACCTATAGTGTCATAAAAACATAATAAGGATGACTATAAGTGTTTTAGATTATTAATTTTATTTAAAAGGTGACTCATTGAACAGGTTAGGATATGTCTATGGGCTACAATGATACATATTCACTACATTTTTTACATAAAATCCTCCTGAGATAACGAGATTTTAGTCTGGTCAGTTTTTTCTGATGAAATGTTCTAGAACTCTGCCTGGGTTGCTAGGTAACAGGCAGAGTTCCACTGGGGTTGCTAGGTAAAAGGCAGAGTTCCACTGGGGTTGCTAGGTAATAGGCAGTGCCCGCTGATTTGTGACGTTATATATAAACAGCTCACTTTCTAGACATCAAAAACATAAACTAAATGTCAAAAACTGTCTGGAAGTTTTTATTGAAGTGCTTTGGCTGTTTTTAGAAGAAGCAGAGACCCAAAAAGTAGCACATAAACACACAAAATGTACATTTTCCCTTTATTTTAAACATTTTGCAGCAAAGTGTAGAGTTTACTCACAGCTATCAGACATGCAGAAAACGGTCAGGAAACAAACCACAAGCCCCTCTTTGGTAAATGTTAATATCAGACAGAGATAAGTAAATATAAGCTCATCAATGTTCAATCTAGGGCTGCAACTATTGATTATATTATCTAAATCTGATTTTAAAAAGTTTCCACATTCTGTAATTTCTTCTTTTAACCACTTGGACATTTTAATACAATGTTAAAAATACAGTAAAATTTGTAAATAAACAATTAAGTTCCTTTTTTGAATAAGAAAACTCAAATTTTGCAGATGGGAGTAGTTTCTACTTGTGGTTCTCTGGAGTCCTGAAGCTTTAGAAACGGCTTTCTAACCCTTCACAGGCAGATGGATGTGAAAGACTTTATTTCCAACCTGTTGTTGGATTTCTTTGGATATGTTGCTTCTAAAATTGTTGTCAGCTGTTGCATTTTTCTTAAGTTAGCCACAGCTTATTGAAGATTTAACAAGGGGTAGCAATCACATTTTTATAGTTTTTTCCCCTTTAATCAGCAAAATAATACCTTTAAAACTGCTTGTATTTACTCAGGTTATATTTGTCTAACTTTAAAGTTTGTTTCATGCTCTGAACATAAAGGGGAAAGTACTTTTTAAAAAACAAAAACTTGTGTTTATATAAAGGATATTTCTCTTGTGAAGTGCCTGAACAGAAATGTCCATAGTTTAATGTTATTGACTCGAGTATATTTACCTGTTTTTTGCTATTAGGGCTTTAATACGATCCACTTTCCGCCGCTTATCAGCCTCCTGCTCAGGACTCAGCGGCTCTTCTGGGTCTGATTCAATGTAACGCTCAGGAATCAGAACTTTGTCTGGCACAGAAAGCTGAAAAAGAAAAACACATTTCATATAAATCAATTACTTTGTAGATGACAAATAAAGGAAACAAAACTGATAGTGATACAGTTTAATAGATTTACCAGATTTTCCTCACCTGTTGTTTCATTAGGACTGAAACTAATGATTATCTTAGTAATCAATAATTAATCAATTCATTATATAAAAAGTCACATTCGTAGATTTTTTGCTTAACCACTTAAGCCTTTTTTTTTTTTTGCACAATTTGGAAATACATTAAAAGATGGAAATAAGCAAATAACTAAGTTCCTTTTTTAAATAAGAAAATGACTTTTAATTGTCTAAAATGCAATAACACAGTAATCCTTTAGTGAATGTTTGATCATTTGTAGCAAAGTTTGCTTTCCTGTTGATTATTCTTTCAATTAATAATTGGATAGCAAAAGGTTCTTATTAGGATTTTTCTTTTTCTTTTAACAGAATCTGAAGCAGGTGATGCTAAAACTGCCACTCGAGGCGTTATGGCTAGAATATATTCACAGACAGCAGATTTCTTTTTTTAATTTTAAATGCAAAATGTACTCTTTTTTTTGTACAATTACTGCTCTGACTGTGCTGTTTTTTCAGGAAATGGCTAATCTTAAGAGTCGTCATACTCCAGTTAACGATTTAACAATTACTAAATTATAAGACTTATTTTAGAAAGAATTATTTTAAAAGAATTGATCACGATTAATGCGGTTCATCATTCCAGCCCTAGGTAACGCCACACCAAACTTGTCTAGTAGTACCAGAGTGTGATGACTCGTGTTCTGCTGGTTTACCTCTCGGTCCAGGTTGAAATGATCGTCCTGCGAGGATTCTTTGAGGCGGGCGATCTCCTCCGCCGGCGTCTCCTGGTCCCTCACCAAGTTCTGGTTCCTGAGCGACGCCTCCAGCTCCTCAATGTCACTGCTCATCACCTCATCTCTGCGTCTCATTTGGGACTGAACACATGACAACAAACAAGAAAAAAATTTAAAAAATGACAAAATTACAGGATTTGATAAGACGCATAAGGGAAAATTCACCAATCAGTCGGAGATCATAACGGCCTAAAATCTATAGACGCAAACAATCACTCTGTAAACTAATTTATAAAGCATGTACGAATAACAAGGTTCTGGTGACCAGCAGAGTAAGAAGTACATGTAGTAACATACATTTAGGCTAATGTAGCTAATTAGAAATTAGCTTTTCTAATTAGCTACATTAGAAAAGCTAATTTTGCTAGTAAATATCACTGACATTTATCATAGTATTACAGAGGGGAAGGTAGAGTATTCAAAAATTGCAATAGAGTAATATTTGGAATGTATTTACATTGTTCACAATTTAGTTAGGAACGAGGACAGAGCTAATTATAAGCTTGTGGCTTTTTTGTTGTTGTCATAGCAACTCCATAGCAACTGCCTGCCAACATGGCTGTCAGTTAAAAAGTTCAACGTCACATAGGAGCTATGATTAGGTCGCCTTTAATAAAAACATTGAACTGGAACTCAAAGAAAACTGAACATGAGAATCAGTCAATAAATCTGTTTGTGGGTGTCAGTTAAGCGTCACCTTCATGCTGTGGAAATGATTCTCTCTGTTGAACGAGTGACTGCGTGAGGGCGTGTTCTCCAGGCTGCCTCCCCGGAAGCTCAGCGACTTCTTCTTCTCCCTGAGGGAGCCCTGCTGGTGGCGGCGAATCCTCTCCATCTGCTCCTCCACGCTCATCCTGGGCCGGCTGCCGTCCGCGCCGCACAGCTGCTGCTCCACGGCGCTGCGCGGCCGGTCCTAGCCAAACACCAAAACTCAATCTTTATTTGAACCGTGACTTTTCCCACATTAAATTTTCAAGCACTTTCAAGGTCAATTTTCGAACTGTTTCACTTTGGAGATAAAAACAATACAACTCAAGTACAAAAGAGAGTTGAAACTCACTATTTTATGATACAATTTATAACTATCTTGTTGATAATATCTTGAGATATTAGTCTACATTCCACAGCAGAAACAAGTTAAACTAAAATAAAACTAAAATGGTAACAGTTTATTTGATAGGATGTGCATAAGACTGATATAATAATGTCATAAACATGAAGGAGTATTCATTAATGTTTATACCTGAAGTGTCATTCGGTAAATGATGACACTTTTAATGCAAAGTTGATATTTTTAATGAACTTTTAATGCAACTTTGAATTAAAAGTGTGATTATTTACCAAATGACACTTCATGACAAGTCATAAAAATTTATGAAGACTCCTTCATATTCAGATTGTGGCTTTATTCTTCCAATTGTATCACTTTATTCTCAACTTTGGCCCTAATACTCCATCATAAGTACAGACCTTGTGGCACGGCACAGAGAGTTAATATAATTTAAAAATAGCACAACAATATGGCCAAGATATCCAGCACTGCGACAATATTGCCACAGTAGTGACTTTTTTTTATGTGTGAGACGAAATGGTGTCACGCTCTAGTTAGGTCAGCCCCCCTGATGCTGCTTCAACTGTAAAAGCTGGGGATTGTTGAATACACTGTAAAATCTACCAACAACAATAGAGAAAAAGTGACTTCTTAGACTGTTGCATGTTTTATTAATGTTTCCGTTCTGTGAACCAGACTGAAGTGAAGCCCAAACATCCTGGCTGCTGTTGCTGGCACGCTCCTGCAGACACACATGGCTGCACTCTGAGGGCTCGGGGCTTATTACTGCCTGAATAGAAGAGGCTGATGATGTGAAGTTGCTAATTTTCCGGTTTGTGCTTTGCTGAAGGACTCGCAGATGTGGACCTGGTGTTAAGTCCAAGCACCATCCAAGCTGGACTGAAGCTAAACTTTACTAGCTTCAGAAACAATCCAGTTGGAATTTAGACAAACCATATATAAACAAGCGTTTACAAGAGATAAATTGTGTTATATGTTCATGTTTCTTTAAACAGAAAGCCGTGCAGATGCACTGGGAAGAGGACACACCCTGCAGCGCGGTACACTAATGATATGGTTGGTGTATGTAAAATGATAGTGTTTGAGGCTGGAAACTGCATAAAGCCTGCTTTATAAGCATGAGTAACAGCCTGGCCATGTGTTGCACAACTTGCACACAATTAAAATGGGAATAAATACAATTCGAGAAAATTAGATGGTGTCAAGTTTACAGTTGTCTACAAAAAGTTCACCATGATAGAATCAAAAACAGTAATTTTGCTCCATTTCTACAGAGTAAACAGCTGAAACACTGAGTTTAAGTTTCTTAATCCACGTTTGGTGACTGACCGTCCTGAGATCAGGCTTCTTGGTTTTCCTCAGTGTGACGTAAGATGCGATGGAGGAAGACTCAGGCACTGGAGATTTGGTTCTAGGTGGGACGATGCCAACAGGGTAAGACATGCCTAAAAAAAATAGCAAAAAATGTTATTAACATTCAAATAGTATTGGAAAGATCCAATATTTATAGAGGGATTAGTTGTTTGTAAACATGGCGGATAGGAGAAAGAGCCAGCTTGTCTTTAAGCCATCGCTGGTTGCCATGGTTACACCCTATAGCAGTTTTAACATTAATAAACAAATGTTTATTACAGCATGATAAAATAAGTTATGCTACCAAATTGACATTAGTGATTAAAATAAGTCTCAATGACCCAAACACGCTACATGCAGGTGAGCGGGAGAAAAAAATGTCCGAAACGTCAGTGGCTGGACATTACTTTAGTAAGAATATTAAAGCAATTCAGTTCATAGTACGAACAGCTCTCAATGGGATCCGTTTGAGTGTCTCTAAAAATGTCAAACAAATCCATGGTGAGCAAAGGCACCAAAAAAGGGTTTTTGTAAAACTGTAAATTGACATAAAAACCGAAATTCAAATGAAAATAATTTCCATCTATTTTGGTCACAACTGACAGTCATTTTGACTGCAGAAAATTTAGCACTGTTCTAATTACATTTTTTTGGTCAGGCAAAATAAAAATAGATAATCAGTTTATAAAAAGATATTGCAGTGTTTGGTCATATCCACAGAAAAATCCCACAAAATTCACATGTGAAAATAACTTGTGAAATCCATATACTTTGTGAAAAATGAGCACACAGCTGCAGTTATCAAGGCAGGTGGTAAACGAAGCTGACAGAAATCAAAAGCGCAGCAGGTTGAATGGGAGGCAACGCGAAGTACTGAAAATAAAACCTCCAACATCTGCTGCAGATAACGGGTGCAGTGATCTGCACTAAACCATTAATTTGTATGTTTTTTACTGGTTCCCACCTTTGTTTCCCGCATGTTCTCTGTCAGACGGATGTTCAGATCGGTCCTCTCCGTTGTTCTCATCCACCTCGGCCACGGTGGTCAGCTCTGGTTCACTCTTATACAGCCTGTAGTCGGGACCCTGCAGAGGAAAACAAAGTTAACATAAATGGAGAAGAGAAATATATGTAACTGCATTTACCATTCAGTTAGAAAGCAGGTGGACAAATTCAAACTTAGGCATGGTTTATTGTAAGGATGCAAACAATTAATCAGCTTATGATTAATTGTCGATTAATGGTTTATTAGATATAAATGAGTTCCAATCGATTAACTGTAAATGAACTAATAACGACCTTCTTTCAGTGTTGCAGTTTGACCGTCATCCATAAGAGGGCGCTGCTGGTCATCTTTAAGCGGACTCAGTTGATACAGAAATAAAGATGGCAGAACAGGAAAGAGAAACGGTCCAAACTGCGTTCAGTTTGGGACGGAAAATTATTTTGAGGACAGTAGTGAATTAAAGCATTTCATGGAGTGAAGTTTTAACTGTCCAACAAAGCATCAATAGAGAGTATTTCTGTATCAACATCTCTGTTCATAGGGAAATATGTCTTACAAAATTTTATCTTTTATTTTATTTTTCTATGGAGCAACCCAAGAGGATCCTGTTTTCCTATATTTAGTCAGAGTTGGGTAGTAACTAGAAACATGTTTTAACCAAATATTCACCGGACAAAGACGCACACAGGTTTTGTTAAAGTATTATACAATTTTTATTGAAAGAAACTGATTTGGAGAATTGTTTTTTTGTCTGATGTTGCTATCAACATTTCCACTTAACTTAATATTTTGGTCCGTCTGCCATTTTTAAACATTAAATGATGGATAATTTTAATAAGTTACTCAGTACTTGAGTAGATTTTTTTACCACATACTTTTTTACTCTTCCTTGAGTAATTTTTTGGACGGCTACTTCTTTCTTTTTCTTGAGTAAAAATATGTTGAAGTAGTGCTACTTTGACTTGAGTGCAATTTTTGCATACTTTAGCTAACACTGTATTTCATAAACATGTCTAAGTTTATTAATGTGACAAAACCACAATTTTCTGTGTATCCTGTCAGTGTTTAATACAGTTGGCTTTAATTCAGGATATTATATATAAAAAAATAAAGGCCTTTATGTTACATAAAGAAGATTCTCCATCTTGATACATAGAAAACTGAGGTTTTTAAGAAAATGTCTGCTAAATATTTAATCTAAAGATCAATCGACTTTAGATCAACTCATTAATCGATAACTTGCATCCCTACGTAATAGCATGAACACAATAAGGTGATGCAACACAGAAAATAATCAAAGGTTTGGCTTCAAAACCAAAACTAAATAAAAAAAAAGATGGAAGCATTTTGAGGAACATGGATGTGACCTAACTAAATAAAATAAAAATTAAACATATCCAGGGATGTGATGAAGCGACTGAGAGCGGCGGGGTCAACAGGTCAACAAGCTTACGCTCTGCGAGCTATTCCTTTGATTGGCCTTCCTGTCTTCCGGCCTGTGGAGTGACGCCGGCCGCGCACCAGAGTGAGAGGCGGGCAGAGGGGGAACGACAGGGGAGTTCGGCTCGTAGGAATGGGGAAGAGGCGGCCGCGGGGGAGCCGAGTCCTCCTCCTGGGGATTATATAGGGCATTACAGGACAGGAAGCAAAGGGACACATGGTGCCACCATGCAGGATCAGGGCATCAGCCATCTGCTGCAGAGCCGTTTTAGCCCGTGGTGTGTGCTGGCCATCTGATTAGCCAGATAGCGCCGCCTTTATTGTTGCTGCTTGACTGATGCGAATCTTTAGGGCAATTTATGCTGCAAGCAAAAGGAACCGGCTATTTCTGGACACATTGTTGCAGGAGATTAAACACTTTTTTCTTTTTTTTTTTCACTAGAAATCAAATATGTCTCAGACTTCAATTGTTTTAATTTAATTGATTTAAAAAGAAACTTATAAAAAAGAAGCAACTTTTCTATTCTTATTCAAAAAGACAGGCTGAAAATTTAGGGCTGAAATGATTAATCATGAGGAATCGATTATTGAAATAATCATAAACTAATTTAATAATCAATTAATCTTTAGCTTTGGTGTACAAACTCAAGCAATTGAATAGATTTTCAAAGAAATCTATAAAAAGACAAAAATTAAACCAAATTTCAGTTCAGATTCAAAAGAATAGGCTAAAATGTGGAGCTGAATCAATTGGATTAATCAATTATTGAAATAATAATCAACTAATTCAGTAACAGATTAATTAACTGGACTATTCAAAGAAATTTATAAAAACAGACAAAAATTAACCCCAATTTCTGTCCAATTCAAGAAGAAAGGCAAAAAAATTTAGAGCTGAAATGATTAAACAAATTAATCGAATGCTGAAATAATTATAAACTAATTTAGTAAGTTATTAATTATTAACTTGAGCACATTGACTCAAAAAATTTAACTTATTTGCAAAGAAATCTGAAAACAAAAAGGACAAAAATTAACCCAAATTTCTAAGCTAATTTAAGAAGCTAAGAAATGTAGGGCTGAAATGATTAACCAGATTAATTGCGATTAATCCATTCCTGAAATAATCATCTACTAATTTAGTAATAGATTAATCCTTAACTGGGGTATATAGACTCATGTAAAAGGGATTTGCTGAAAGAACAACACACTAAAAGGAACAGCTAAGAAAAAACTGTTAAAAAAAACAAAACATTTGTTTTTAAGATCAGAAAAAAATCTCTAAATATCCTCAAGCCAGAACTCCTTAAATTCAGTAAAAAATAAAAATCCTAATAAGCACCTTCTGCTAATAATTATTAATTTGTTAAGAAAAAAAAAATCACCAAATCAGCTCTACACTTTGTTAACATTAAGCAAAAAAGGGTTGAGCTTTTCACGTTTATGTTCGAAAGATTATTTTAGCTGCAGATGCATGCTTTGATATAAATAATTCAGAGTTCACTAAAAAATGCTAAGTTGTTACATTTTAAGGAATAAAATGTTTATTTCGGGTTCAGAATGTGCCAGTTTTTTTATCTGATTAATTATGAGAATCATCGTTTACGAAGAATAATCTTGAGTTGCTGCAAAGCAGTTTAAAAGCGCCTCACCTCATTTTTGTGCTTACTGAAGTTGGAATTGGACCCATAGAAACTCGTCCCGTCGGCAGCACTTCTCTGAGCTTTCTGTTTATCCAGAGCCTCCATCACATCCTGAATCCTCCAGAGCTCCTTCTGGATGCGGACGTGCTGCTGGCTGGGAGGCTCCGTCTGAGAAAACAAACCAGTAGGTTACTGGTCTGATCTACGCTGCATCGAGGTCATCATATACAACCACAGTTGGGCAGTAACTAGTTACATCTACTCAGTCACATTTAATTGAATAACTTTTTGGAAAAAATGTACTTTTAGGAGCATTTTTACTTATGGAGTATCTCTACTCTTACTTGAGTAAAAATTTAAAGATTTTCTACCCACTGAATGAAAACCAAACATGTTTTAACCAGAAATTCACCAGACACAGACGCACACCGGCAGGTTTTGTACGTTTTTTTTATCAAAAGAAACTGATTTGGAAAAAAATTTCTTTTACCTTATTTAAATAGATTTTTTGTAATTATGTTATTTACATGAATTATTTGCATTTTGGTCTTTAGAATATCAACGTTTCCACATAACTTTAAATTTTGGTTGGTCTTATTATGCAAGTTTTTTAAATATTAAGACTGTAAAAACAGTATTTTTGCCAAATACTGTTTTATTCTTACTTCAGTGAAATATGTTGAAGCAGTGCTACAATATTTAGGTACAACTGTATAAGACATATAGATATGAGATTCCCATATCTTTGCTCTACACTCTTCTTCAACCGGATGTTACTACTGGAGGAAACACCAAAAAAGACGACAGGAAGTAGTCGGGATGATGGCTTGCTTTATTTTTTTCTGGCTCCACCAGATCTGTCGCAGTTATGTTTTCTAATTACTTATTACTTGAACAAGTTTATTCACGTATGATCTTAAATTAATTTCTTGTTTAATAGGAACACAACAACTGCTAAATTGTGTATTTTCGACAAAGGTTTTCGCACATTTTTAATGAAACTGCAGCTACATGGAGACTCAGAAAATCCCAGCGGTTTTCTATGGGATTAAGTTTTTGTGATTAACAGTGGTAGGTTTGTAAGAAACAAAGGTTGCCCAAAATGACATGCACGTGTCTGACTTTTCTGGTCTAAGAAGTATGAGAGTCAAGCTCTCTATTGCTACACATTTCCCACGATAAAAGACAAGATAAAATACAGATTTAATTAAAACTTGCAAAACAATACAGTCATCAATAATTCACTTTGCCGTCAGCCAAGAGCCCTCAAGCAGAAACCTTGTATTTGCCAGAAGCATCAATAAAAAGCCTCGCTGAGTTTTCTCTGGAGCTCTAAAATTTACCGTTCTGTATTCAGTGTTGATGCTGCCTTAACTTGTTATTCGTGGAAGATAAAGGATCTTACCTGTGGGCTACCAAGAGCTTCAAGCTGCTGCAGTAAATTGTTCTTAGCTACAATCACTTCTGCTTCTATCCGTTCAGACTCCCTACTGGAGCGCTCCAACTCCTAGGAGTGAGAGAAAACAATAAGGTAAAAACTTTTATCTTAAATTACAGAGAGAGAAGAGCTCGAACTCACAGCAGTGACTCTGGACAACTCCCTGCAGGTGCTGAGGAGGCCGCTCTGCAGCAGGTCTCTCTGTTGGATGACGCCCTGCAAGGCGGCCGGGTTTTCTGAGCCCAGCTCAATCTCCTGGCTGGCCGACAGAAGCGCCGTCTCCAATGTGTGCTAAGCAAAAAAGAAAAGAAAAAACACATACATGTTATTAGATATATATTTGAAATGGTGACAGAACTTAATTTTTTATTGTATTGGCAGCTAGTTAGCGGTAGCCTCAAATATCTCGAATCAGAACGCAAAGTCTGTGTGCGACTAAAACTTTCAGAAATCTGGTAGAAAAAGTAATTTTGAGATTAATCTCTGAAATTTTCAAAAAAAGAGATGGAAATTTCTTTTGAGTTTGAGAAATTAAAATTTTTTGACTTTTGAAACCGAAACATCCATATTTTTGCTAGAAATTTTTTAGATTACTCTCAAAATTACAGTTTTTTTCTAGAAATTCTTTTTTACTTTTGGAGCTCAGAAATTTTCTTGTTCTGTGTTTTTTTAGGTGGAAATTTACTCCATGTATTTCTATCTACCATGGCCCTTATAAGCCATCACATTTCTCTAACTTGTAATCTGGTTTTACGTTGGTTTATGATTAACCAAATGAATATGTCGGATTAAATTTTCTCTCAACTCTTTAAAAACCTATGAAAATAAACAATTTTAAACAAATAAACACTACATTGCATATATAATTCAGCTTTTTTCTTTTTTAAATGACACCACCATTTGTCAGCATCTGTGCCGCTGTTTTGTCTGAGGATTTAATGATGATAAATGTATCTTCACCTTCTCTCTTAACAGCTGCTGAAGTTTCTCCTCCTGCATCTTCACCACTTTATCCTGCTCACACAGCCTGGTAATTATACTCTAAATACACACAGGAAACAAAAGCTTAAAAATATATCAAATATATCTTACAGCAGAATGAATAAATGAGCAATGGAGGAGTGAACTTGCATCAACATCCTCCACGTCTGGCATATACGTGTAGACTGGTTCCCTGTAGTCTTCTGGACTCATCTGTGAAGACAAGCACAGCTTTAGATGGAGGTAACAGATCTGCACATACACTTTCGGATCTGGAGATCTAATGCAGTGCCGTTGCAAGGCTCTTTCACTGAGCCAGAAGATTAAAACCCTGAATGGGAACTCATAATTCACCACATCAGAAAACCTACATTACCTAAAACCCGCAGTGGAAAGCAGACGGCCCAAACACAATCTCTCTGCAGGTGGAGCTTGTGAATCATGTTTCTCAGGTTGTTTTTCTCCATCAGTGAGACAACTTTGGAAACCAGAAGTTTGCAAACACCGATTGAAAACAGTTTTTTCTCACTGTCTGAAGTTAAATCAGACCAAACTTCTCTTGTTTTAGGTCAATTAGATTTACCAAAATTATTAATATTTCCTGAAATCCTCAATAATGAGAGGAAGAGAGAGAATATGTCATATTAATTTACTGTATCAATGTATTCACATTGACAGAACCGGTGTAACTGGGTCAAGTTAGTGGGTCGCCTCGACTGAGACTTAAGAAATGTATTGTGTGTAGATATTCAGCTTGGCCATCACTGACTGGTGAGAAGCTGACGGAAAATTAAAACATCAGATCTGGTCGAAGTAACACAACAAAACTCTTCATTGTGGACCATATTGTTGAGTGAGGATCTCTTTTTTGTATCCTTGAAGTGTTTAGCAATAAGGTTGAACAAAGCACAAAGATTTGAGGAGCCATTTAGGAAAACAAAAATGTTTTATACGACAAGTCAAGCTCTGGTTGTTCATGCCAATCGCTAACAAAAGATACAAAACTGTGGAATCACTCTCTGATATTGGTAAAAACTTGCTTTGCAAGGTGTAGTCAAGTCTAAAAGAAATAATAACTGTTTACTCCAAGCGGGAAGACGAAGACATATTCTGTATGCTGCATTTTTATCTTCTTATATTGTAGTTTCTAAAGGGCAAATTGAATAATATTGGTTTTGACAGAGCAAATCAAAAATCAATGCATCTCTAGACGTTTAGGAACAAAATATAAATGTATTGTGTAAACAACAGTACTTCTAAATGAAGATCGAAAACAATGTCATGTTTTTCCCCTTTAACTGATTAATTTGAAGAAGAAAAAAACACTAATGAGGTCAAAATATGACGTAAATAAATACGTCCTGAAACAATTTGTGAGTCTTTGAAAGAAACATTAGATTTCAGCTGCATTGGATCCCTTGTTTCCACAAAATAAATGTGCACATAACACACATTTACCAACTCTTTAAAAATATAAAACAATACAGTCCACAAATATTGAGACAGTGATTTATTTCTGAGTTGATTTATGTTTCTCCCCACATTGGATATGAAACAGAAGAGCAAGCAAGAGATCAGATAAAGTACACTGAAACACCACCAAATATTACCATGTATTTTTGTCTATTTTTTAGTGCAAATATCTTAATACACTTGAAATAAGACAGAAGTAACTTTTCAGAAATGTATAGGAGCTTATGCATCTCTAAACATTTAGGAACAAAATATAAATGTTAAGTTTATATATATTTTTTTTTATTGACTTAAACTATAAAATTTTTACTATAAATGAAAAAATCTTTACTATAAGTGAAAATATTTGCCAGTGGAACAAGTACTTTTTCTTTTTAATAAATCTCCAATCTCCTATATCTTGCTGAAAAGTTACTTGTAAGTTAGTTTTGTCTTATTTCAAGTGTACAAAGATATTTGCACTAGAAACTAGACATAAATGCTTGGTGAGATTCATGTTTTTACAGTGTAAATACAATGTTTACTGCGGCTTTTACTATTTAAGTACATTTATCTTACTTGTTTTGGTAGAAGACTTGTTTGGTTTCACAGTAAAACATTTATTAATTTTAAATCCAATATGAGAGAAATAAAAAATAACCCTTAAAATAACTCACTGCCCAAATATTTTAAGACTCTGCGGCAACATTTCTCTCACACGGTGAGTGGCTCACACACTTTCCCTCTGCTCAACCACATGGTACACTTAAAGCAGCAGGAACCACATGGCATTCCACAGAGAACATGCACGCTCTCCCGCAGCCCGGAGAGCCTCACGGTGGGGTCATGTGGACTACCAGCGACATGGGGAGGACGAGAAGGGAGGGACACAGACTTCTCGCTACGCAACAGGTGGGAATGCAGCTAGCTGGAGTGGTGCCGGTATGTCAATGAAGGGGTGAAACGGGTCCAGGAGGGGGTCAAAGAGGTGGCAAAGTGATGTCAATAAGAGGGCAACCGCTTTATGAGAATATGAGGTGACGGGGGAGAATGGTGAAGGAAGGTTTACTCAGAATATACCAGAATACTTTTAAGTGCTAATTGGTTATATGATATACAGTATGCTATAACTTTAAAGGTGACCTATTATGCTTCCTTGGACAGGTTAGGATAGGTCTTTATATTTTTTGCACAAAATCATTCATTAGTTTGGTCAGTTCGTTCTGACAAAAAGTTCTGGAACTCAGCTTAGGTTGCTAGGTAACGGGTGGAGTTCCGCTGGGGTTGCTAGGTAACAGGTGGAGTTCCGCTGGGGTTGCTAGGTGACAGGACCGGGGTTCTCTGGTGTCACCGGGTGAAGGACAGCGCCTGCTGATTTGTGACGCTACATGTGTAAAGTTTTTCAAACGGCTCACTTTCCAGACACCAGAGAACATGAACTGAATGTCAAAAACCGTCTGGGTGTTTTTGACATTTAGTCAAAAACAGTAAATGTCTGGGTGTTTTTTTTAAGCGATCTAATGAGATTTTTAGGGACCCACCAATATGAAAATTTGGGCCGATATTGATACCAGAAATGTGAATCCAGCCTTTATGTAACCCCCCCAACACACAAAATGAAGAGGGGGGATTAAACTGAGCTGTGGCGAGAACACATACATCGGATTTATTCGTCTTGAAAGTCATGCCCACGAGAACATGACTTCTTCTAATAAAGAGAACAGTCAAAAGCGATGGATGAGGAGGTGCTAGCATAACAAACAAAACAAAGAGACCAGTCTCAAGATGCCGAGAGGACTTGGACATCGAAAAGGAGGAGCATTGCAAAACAACGGCAGCGACTTGGTGAGGATGAGCTGTAGCAACGCCTTTGGCTGGCCTTACTTGCTGGTAAACTTGAGGCCTTGGGGCAGAGTTCTCAATCAAAGTGTGAGTCAAGACGATTAAAGGGTCAATTTCCTTCATCTAGTACAGTGTGAAGAGGAGCGATACAGAAAGTGTCAGAAAGTTTACAACAGTGAACTTGAGTTCTGAGACAAAAGCCACAGCATGATTACACCTCTCCGATGAAGGCGACTCAGACATAAACATGTGCGTCCATAAATGACAGGAATGGATGTAGATTTAAGAGGCAGCAAGTCAAACTTACAAACTGAACTGTGGTGCAAAGCACTAAGAGGATTTATGTCTTAGAAGTGAAAAGCTCCTCTTAAAATCTTAACTTATTGTATTAATACTAAACGGCAAAAACACAAAATCTCACCAAGTATTTTCAGTTTAGTTCCTGGTGCTTGAAATAAGACAAAAACTTTTCAGCAAGAAATAGGAGCTTGTTAAAGTAAATAATTCTTTAAAATTGATGAAAAGGTTCTAGTTTCATTGGCAGATTATTTCACTTATAAAATAGGAAACATATCTTGCTATAAGTGAAAAAATCTGTCAATGGATCTACTACTTTTTAAAACTGATATTAAGAAATTATTTAATTAAAACAAGCTCCTATATTTTTCTGAAAAGTTACTTGTAAGTTAGTTTTGTCTTATTTCAAGTGTACTAAAATATTTGTACTAGAAACCAGGCAAAAATAAAAAATACTTGGTAATATTTTGTGTTTTTGCAGCTGGCTCTACTGTTGCCTTCAATTGTTTGTGGTAAAATAATGTGAGTGAAGAAGTAATTATTTGTTTACAAATATCAGAGGCAAACTGTGATGATAATTATTATGAACATATCAGGGTTGCTTTGTGCATTTTATAAAACATGCTACAGAGATGGGAAGAAAATAAGAGTTTTTACAGAACCCAAATAAAGCATGTGTGCATTTATTTAAGCTTGATGTTCCAATTAAATTATTAGATTTAAATGATTGATTATTGAAAGAATGTATCTGCAAACAGTGGTGGTTAGGGGTGTAAGAATGCATTCTAGCTCACTATACGAGGCAGCACTGCGTTCATGAGGCAGGACTCTAGCAATATTTTGGGGAAAACTAAGAGTGGATTCTGGGTAAATACAACCAAAACAAATATAAAGAGTCTTGCGCTAGCCGGAGAAATTTCTCATCGTTTTTTACTGGAGACATAAGATAAATCCTACAGCCATTAAAATCTGACTCTACTCCACTTTTGTTTACGTTTTGTGAAGAAGGAAGTTATGCTCATTGTTTTCTTCAGAAGTTTTCATGTTGTTTCATTCAGTGGTTTTTGGTGCAGCGCCCCCGCAGGTGAGGAGGTGAACTGGTTTTTCAATCGGTTTGGATCTTTTGAAAAACTGCAGTGTGAAAGTGAACTGCAGCAGCTGAAAATCAAATTTTGCAATTTTAGACCCCAATCGAACCCATCCTACTGGACTATCAAGTGTTTTAGCCTCCCAAGTATCTTGTTCTGGTTTATTTTTAATTAGAGCAAATTTAATGCTAATCACAAAATTAAAAAATTCAGTTAACTTTAATTTGCAGTTTTTATGCTTGGATAAGTTTTTAGGAGGTTCTAATGCTTAAAAAGAAAAATGAAAATATTGATTAAAATAAATATTTCACAAATAGGTTAAATAACTGGTATAATTATGATAGATTTTGTATGAATCTGTGCAATAGATTCATTAAAAGAGTGTAAAATAGCCCCAATTTTACAGTGGAGCATCTAAATATGCACAGATCTGGGTAGAAATAAACAAACGTGCAGGAAGAGCGTGGCAGGAGCCAGCTTGCTGCACATCCCAGGTTTTGTTTCACCACAAGGCTCCACATGTGGCTGCCACATGCACGCTGTGTGTCTCCTGTGTGTTGCACTCTGCCCTGCTTTTCCTCTCCATGCTGCGACATCAGCAGAGAAGTAAATGACTGTCTCTTTCAGGGCCATCAAAAACATGGGAGAGTAGCCTCTTAACGAGCTGCTATAGTGCTTTAGCTTTCGCTAATAACGATGTTGGCATAGCACTTTAGCATTAGCTTCTGCTAACAACTATGTTAGTATAGTGCTTTATCATTAGGTTCCACTAAATACCATGTTGGCGTAACGCATTAGCATTCACTTCTGCTAATAACCATGTGATAGCACTTTAGCGTTATCATCTCCTGCACATCATGTAGCACTTTAGTGTTAGTAGAACTAATGTTTGCAACTAGTTCGTTAGCGTTAGTGCAACAAACTTCTTGTTTGCTGTATTTACCAATTACATCTCCATCACAATACTTTGTAATAATGGCTCTTCCTGAGAGAGCCTCCAGTTTGACAATAATTATCATGTCATTTTAATATCACGAGAGTTTGTGGCGCATGGTTACACCCCTAGTGATCCCACCACGCGATGTGCAATAATAGAGATAAGATAATTCGTAGTTTTGAGAAAACATAAGCATTGCTTTGACCCTTTAAATGTCACTACAAACCTCTTTGTGTAAGTCATGTTTTTGTATGTGTGCAACTGTTGCTGTTTTCTTTGGGAAATACAAATAGAGATGAATCAGAGATGTGGATATTTTGATATTATCACCTTAATATAAATACTTCCAGTATGAATGAACGAGTGTGAAGATCAGTAGGCTTTAAGTCTGAAATGCCATCAAAAACCAGTGAAAATATTGTTGCTAATTTCTTTCAGATATTTCAGCTGATTTTGTGTTTAACATAAAAAAAAATATTTAGAATAGGAAAAAAGGAAAGAAGGAAACTAAGATGGATGAAAGGAGAAACTAAAGGCTTTAGATTTTTTTTAAAAACTACATAAATGTAAAAATTTTTGTGTACAAGAGAAGAGAAAGTACTGACGAACACAACATTGAATTAGTTCAGATCATTACCACAGGAAGGAGGCCATGCATTCATGCACTACCCCACCTGATTGTCCAAATACATGAGGTTCCTTTGGAGGTGATGGGAGAGAATGTCGTTCTACAGTCGGCAGCAAAGCAGTGGAAAGAGAAAGGAACAGCGTGAGAAAAAAAGAAGTTCTTTTATTACCAGGATGCGTCTCTTTTTTACTTAAGAACCACAGAACCATGTCATGTATCCAAATATAGCCACGGAGAAAAGGAAGCAGGACAAGCCGATGTGGAGAAAGCAGGTCAGGCACCATATAAAACTGTAGAACGTGACAACATGAGTCTGCGACTGGATGGGTGCATTATGACAAAATGGCCCCATGCAGCCCTAACAGTACAGGAAGATACATATGAAAGAGATCAAACAATGAAGAGTGAAAATTATCAATGCTAAAAGATAAATTATTGTGCTCTACAGCTACAAAGATAGCATATTCAAAATAATATTGGTTGCTTTTGGTTAGGCCAAATAAAATAAATTCGTTGATTAAAATAAGCTCAATAATGTCCATTGTTTTTCTCTTTTTACTCTTTCTTCCAAAAAACGGATAACAAAAGTCTTTAGTCTGTTTTTTATCAATATAGAAGGTTTATTGAGTTAAAATAATTCCCAGTAACACTTTTGAAGAAATGTGCATAAGTCTGACATCATAGCTGTCATAAATATGAAGACTACATTATGAGTGTTGGACTGTTGTCATTTGGTAAATAACATCACTTTTAATGCAATTTGTAATGCAACTTTGCATTGCTCCATCTTCAAGGTTTTAGTCAGAACTCCAGCAGCAGCGTTCTGGATCTGATTGATTTTGTAGGCAGGCCTGTGAAGACGCTGTTGCAGTAATTAATGCGAGTAAAGATAAACACACGGATGAGTTTCTCTAAATCTTGTTGAGACATTAGTCCTCTAATCCTGGAAATGTTCTTCAGGTGATAGAAGTCCGACTTTGTAACCGTCTTTATGTGGCTCTGAAGGTTCAGGTCAGAGTTCAGCCTGATCTCTAGTTTCCAGCTGTAATAACTGAAGCTGTGCATTGACTCTACATTGTTCCTCTTTAGACCCAAAGTCAATAGCTTCAGTTTTGTTTCTGTTCAGCTGGAGAAAGTTTTGTCTCACCCACACATTTATTTGCTCTAAGCATTTATTCAGTGATTGGATGGTTCTGAGTCACCTGGTGACATCGTAATGTAGAGCTGTGTATCATCTACATAGTTGTGGTAGCTAATATTATAATTAGTTATAACCTGAGCTGGTGGGAGCATATAGATATGAAATAAGAGGGGTCCTAGTATTGAGCCTTGGGGTACCCCACATGTGACTTACCTATTGAAACAAAGACATCCCTGTTCTTTATGTACGATTCAAACCAGTTGAGTGCTGGACCGTAGAGTCCGACCCAACTCTCCAGTCATTCCAGTAATATGTCATGGTCAATAGAGTCAAATGCTGCACTGAGGTCCAACAGAACCAGCACTGTGGTTCTTTCACAGTCTGTTTATATGGATACATTCATAAAGATTCTCCATGGTCACTAAAGGTGTAATATCAACCTCATGCAAACCCCTTCAAATAAAGTGTTACCCAATCTTTTCCTATATTGTGCTGAAAAATATTTTTGTCTTATTTTAAGTTTACTAGAAACTAGAATTACTTTGTAATATTTTGTGTTTTTGACTTCCGAGCACAACAGAGAGTCATTTTCCGAGCCTATAGTGTGCTGGTTCTGACTCGGCCATGCATGAAGACCAACCAAATCTTCTGGACGAAGATGGATCATGAGAGTGGGTGGAGATGGCACATACACCACACGCCAGCAGAGACGACCCTGGGGCCTGACCTTTGGGTTGTTGTGATCCATGTTTAGTTGCATAAGCTGTGCTACAGTGTGGTCCCGGATACTGTTTAGCTCTGCTTGCTGCCGCCGCAGCTTTATCAGGAGCAAAGTCAGTTCCTCAGGCTGCAGGGAGGGCGGAGAAAGGAGGGGACACATCCACAAAGAAACAGGGACACACCGTCAGGGAGAGGGAAGGGGAGGAGAAGTAGGGCTGCAACTAATGACTGTTTTAGTAATCGATTAATCTATTGCTTATTTGATTAATCGGATTTTTAAAAAAGGCACATTGTGTAGACTTTTCATTTAATCACTTGAGCCTTTTTTTTTTAGACAAGATTAGAAGATGCATTCAGTTCCTTTTTTAAAAAAAGAAAGTACATTTTCTACTGCCTAAAATGCAACAACACATCATTCCTCTAGTGAATGCTCAATCGCTTGTAACAAAGTTTTCCTCTGAACTAAAAAAATACTTTAATTCCTTAATATTGATGGAAAAAGATCTAGTTCCACTGGCAGATTATTTCACTTATAAAAATAAAATTTTCCCATGTTAAAAGTTAAATAATCTGTCAATGAAAGTAGAACTTTTTCATCAATATTAATGAATTATTGACTTGGAACAAGCTTTTATATCTTGCTGAAAAGTTACTTGTAAGTTTGTTTTCTCTTATTTCAATATTTACACTAGAAGCTAAACTAAAAATACTTGGTAAGATTTTGTGTTTTTGTATTATTTTTACAGATAAAGATTTTTTTTATTTTTATCTTGAATACAAAATGTATTTATTTTTGTACAGTTTTGGCTTAATTACTGCTCTGAGTACGTTGTTCTTTCAGCAAATAGCCTTTTGTTGAGTGTATATACTCCAGTTAATGATTAATCGATTGCTAAATTAGTAGATGATTATTTCAATAAACGATTAATCATGACTAATCCGATTAATCGTGATTAAAGAGTAAAGGCAAGATAGGATAGGAGATTTAGAGGGATTTGTGTGCATGTGCCGACGTCGGGTTTTCATGCACTTTATCCAACATGCTATTTCAACTAGAAGAACACAAGCTTTTTGCATTTGCTAAAAACAGAGGAGTAAGCATGTGCTGCAGAATCCAGGTCACACTTCACCAGCTCTATCAAAACATAGCATTGTGTGCAGCTTTGACATAAACTCCTGATCTGGCTTAGAGAGTTGTGAGTGATGGGGGGTGCAGGGTTTTAAGTCTCCTCTGATGCGAGTCGAGCCTTAGGAGCTCCTGAAGAGGACGGATGCTAAATCCTTCAACTTGGAGCGCAAAACTGAGTGAAACAGGAAGAGGGAGCGGGAGGCTGCGTGACAGAAATAGCACTGTTTTTAACAAAGTCATGTTCAACCCAAACCGTGAAACCTTAAAGTATTTCAACAGAGCTGCAGACATATAAACATTTACAGTCTGACACGAGGAAGAGACTCGGCACCGATGAAGACTTACAGTTTTGCTTTGAAGAGACTGGGCAGTGATAGTCTGGACTGGGATCCCTGCAGGCAGCGATCGCCTGTCGGGAAGGTAGGCGTACTGCAAAACACAGAGGGAGAAGAAGAAGAGCTTTTTCTGTCAGTGATGGAATAATTAACATCAAGACTAAAATCTGCTCTATAATAAAGACTCAAAACAAGATTCTATATCTTGCTGAAAGGTTAAATTTAAGTTAGCTTTGTCTTATTTCAACCATGATAAGATATTTGCAGTAGAAACTAGACAAAAATATTTGGTGTTTTTGCAGTGCAAAGATCTGTGAGACGTGTTGTGGACGTGTTTCATGCAGAAATGTGCTTTGGTTATTTTGTTTCAACTAGTCCACTTCCACAAACTGGTTGTTTTGTGTCCGTAAGCGACATGAGAACGGAACGTTTTTTAGATTTATTGTTTTACAAAAACCTATGGAAGAAGATCAGAGTGAGTCGGGGAAAAAAGGAAGAATTTTTCCTCAGAATTTTTAGTTTTTCTCAAAATTATGACTCATTTCTCAAACTTTTGACCTTTTTCTCAAAAATCTGACTATAACCTCAGAACTGTGATTTTTTTTCCCTCAAAATTTTGACTTTTCATCAAAATGTAAAGTTTTTTTCCCAGAATTATGTCTTGAACCTCAGAATTTTTACTTTTTAGTTCTTAACCTTGACTTTTTTTTCTCATAGTACATAAAAGTCAGAGTTGTGAGTTTTAATCGGATTTAGAAATCACAATTCTAATTTTTTAATTCTGTCAGAATTAATCTTCTGACTTTAATCAGGGGATTCAAGTCAGAATGTTTTATTTTTCAGTGGCCCTAATCTTCCACAAACATGTACTTAGTTCTCCTTTGCTTACATTCATGTAACCTTTTTAAAGACACAATCTAAAGCCACAGCTATTTATAGCGTTCTCAGATAAGATATAAAAACTGTTTGAAAGACCTTGTTGACTTGCGGCCGCTGCCGTCTGTCGATGCTCAGGTCCCTCCCGTAGACCGGAGAGGCGACCTCTGACCTCGCGTTGGCCATGTTGTAGGATCTCATCGGAGAGTAGGCGCCGTACATGGACAGCGATCCGTGTGAAGGTGAGGGGGGGATGGAGTGGCTCATTGCGGCGTGCTCTGACAGGTTTATCATGGTTTTGGGGCTGGCCATGTTGCTGTAGAGTCCCGACTGCCGGCTATAGGCCTGCCGCTGCTGCCACTCGTACAGCTGCCACATGGTGTCGTCTCGCATGGAGCGCCGCTTCTCGGCGGCCGAAGAGCCCAGGGCTTGATCGTAGAGCGAGGGCGACATGCTGCAGATGCTGTCCCGCTGGGCCATGCTGTTCCTGGGCATGCTGCGGTAGCTGTCTCCATAATGAGGCATGTAGGGAACCCGATGGCTCGGCATGTTTCTAGGCAGAGTCTGGTAGGAGGTGATGCTGGGGAGAAAAAAACACACACAAAAAATATTAAATGAGGTAGGAGGAAATGTTACACAATGTTTAATAAATAAATTCAGCTTAAAATATTTAAAGTTTTATTGTTTTCTTTTGAATAAACACAAATAAAAACACTGATAACTTATAAATAAGTTGGCCTATGTACTTATTTACAAAAATATTAAACTTTCTTGAACTTCGTAAGAGCGTAATAAGTGGTTTTGGATTGCAGCCTTCTGGTCGATTTCCAATCTCAAAAAGCCTGACTTGCCGATTTCAATTTATTTATTTATTTTGTTTGAAAAGTTGCTGAGTTGGCAACAGTAAAATCTGTTATGACAGGCCTATGCACAACAAAAATAAAAGTACATAACTTCACTACAAAACCTATACTTCAAAATAACATTAATCAAATGCAAAGCATGGTGCAGTAAAACCTTTTCTCAAACAAACAAACAGAAAACAGTAGCAGCCTCACAACACCAGATTCAGACAAATCAAACATTCATGTGACAACACGGCTAAAAAAAGCCCAACTTCCTCGCTTGGTTCAACGTCAGAGCGGTTTGCATCGGAGAGCTTCACATAAAGGCTCCCTGACAGATCCAGGCTAAAGCGCTTGCTGGTCTGTAAAACTCAGCAGCATTTAAAAAGACATGTGACTGAATGGAAACTACACATCAGCTCGGGGGAGACAAACCGTGTTGGAAGAGAGGAGCAGAGGGAGGACTGGACACGGACAGTCCATGCTTTCTGCTGCTTTACTTAGAAAATAGTTATAATATTAAATAGTGCACACAAGTAGGTGGGTTTCAACAATATATGAATATGAATGATACTCATATGTAGTTTTTACCTCAGAATGTATCCAAGCCTTTGGATTCTTTCCAAATTGTATTTTTTTAAATAAATGCATGAAATCCTCACACTCAAAATTCTGAGGAAAAAGAATTCTGTGAAAAAAATCTGGATTCTCAAAGTCAGAATTCTGACAATCTCAGAATTCTGAGATTAAAGTTGAAATTCTCAGTTTGTTTTCCAGTGGAATGAGCCAGGACGCCATAAAACATGCCAAGAATCCCATTTTAAAAAATCTGAGACAGTTATCTATTAATATTTTACCAGTGTGTTATTGGGTTTTATCAATACATTCTGGCACAAACAGCCCTATAAGAACTTTCATGATGTTAATACGGCACAAAATGAGTTTGACAGAGTCACTTATAGTACAGAGAATACGGTAAACGCTCGCAGTCAGTGACCCTACCTCCTGGTGTCGTCGTCCTGACCCCGTCCTCTTTGCGTGCGAACCCACTGCTCCAGTTGCTGCATGGAGCTGGTTCTGCTCAGGTTGCGGTCCGGTTCGCTGATTGGACTCTGCTGGACAGGAACCCCGGTCCCGTTAGCCTTACAGGGCTCTCCTGATCCGTTCACGTGGGGGAGGTGGAGCGTCCTGTCCGTCTCCTTTGGTGTCTGGGGCGAGGTCATGTTGGCTTTAATGGCCGCCGCCTGGTCCGGCTGCAGCTTGATGCTGTTGATCTTCGTGAGGGGTCGCTCGTTCTTGGCCCCGTCCTTCTGGAAGCCGTAGCGCTCGGCGTCGCGCTGCTTTTGCTCGTCTTGCTCGTTGCTGGGCGTCACGGTCGCGCTGCGCTCGCGGTCGACTTGAAGGTTGCGTTCGTTGTTTTGGATTTCAGGCTGTGTAAGCGGCGGCTTGTGGTTAGCTACTTGACTGATTTCTTTGGGTCCACACTCTTCCACTTTTAGCTTGTCCAGCCTTTAAAAAAGACATGAAGGAAACTGTTAAATAATAAACAGAGAACTCTTCCAGATCTTTTAACCAGAAAGAAGATTTAGATTAATTAGCTATGTAACTTTTATACAAATGTTAAAACTCTCACCATGTTGTGACAGTTTGTTATGAGACAGATAATCTGATAAAAGATCGATCTTCTCCTTGTCCTACTATTACCATCTGAATAAATGCACCACTCTCGACCAAAAACAACCAATCAGAGCCAGTCTTAGTGCTGTCTATCAACCTCATGTACTCGCTCCTCAATGCGCTAATGGCAGAGAAACAACTTATTGTCACAGGAAAACCGTTTACCTGCAGTCATTGGTGGCTACGCTAACTAGCCTGAGCATTCATAACAGCAGCAGAGACATACAGTTACTTAAAAAAGAAGTAACTTTTATCGTCACTTTTATAGTTACACAAAATACTGTGATAAAACTTTAAGCCTATGTCGTCCACCTGTATGTCTGACTGATAAAAGGTTTGGACGAAACATAAAAAAAATGCTTCTGGTAATTATTTTAGCAGATACAATTTCAAACTATAACTGAGTAGAGGTCAAAATGTTTCTTCCAGCTGCCAGAGCGAACCGGGCGTTCAAAAGCAGATCCGATATCTCCAATAAAACCTTCCCTCCATCCCGTCGTACCGCCCATCCTCCTCCCCTCCAGAAAGCTTTGTGCCTCTTTATGATCTCCTGAGATGCATTCAGAGGTGAATAGCTTCCCAATTTGCTTAGCCTCCGACACGCCCAAGGTCAGAACTTCAAAGTTTCAGCCGTTTCTTTGAGTGGAGCGGCTCAGTGGGTTACCAATAGGAGAGCAGAAGAAAAGACATTCCTTCAGAGTTTCCACTCAGACATTTTTAAATAGTAACACTAGTCACTTAATGTCTTCTCCAGCTTCCTGTGACTCAGTTAACTACCCAGAAGGCAAGCTGGACCTTAGCTGCCTGTATTTATTCTACTGTGGACGCACTCTGTTTTAAGCTGCTATTCAAACATATTTATACCCATTTTGTTGCAAATACAACATATTCTTATTGTTATTTATTTATGTGATGAATAAACAATACATAGAGCTTTATTGTCAAGCAAAATAGGAATCTGAAAAGTGGGTCAGCATTTGCATTCAGCCCCCTTAAGTCAAGTTACGTTTGTCTGTGTAGCACATTTCAGCAACAAGGAGGTTCAAAGTGCTTTACACTGAAAAAACATAACGCAGTAAACAGAATGAAACACGGAACGAACTTTACATTTTGTCATAAAATTATTCAGTAAATATGTTGATGTGTATATAGACCAGTATCCAAATCATAATATAGTCAAATTGTCTGGTTGCATACGCCTGCAACCAACACAATCAGGTAAAGTGGAAACAACATAATATCTGTTAATATTTTCGATTAAGATCAATTACACCAATAGGTGATCAAAAATCATTACATTTACCGTAGAGTATGGCAGGAACCAATCAATAAGCTTTGTTTGTCCACAAACTCATCTGAGTTCAGCTTCTATGCACCACAATCTGGATCAAATTTCAAGAAAACTGAAAAACAGCCAAAGCACTGAGTTTCTTTAAATGAAGGTTACAAACCCACCTTGTTTAGAGTTACCTTTAAATTAATTAATAACTGGAACATTTGTCTACATATTTAATATGTATTTGCTGGATGATTTTTGTATTAGACTACATGTACCGTATTTTCCGGACTATAAGTCGCAGTTTTTTTCATAGTTTGGCCGGGGTTGCGACTTATACTCTGGAGCGACTTATGTGTGAAATTATTAACACATTATCATATCACATGTTATTTTCACACTAAACCGCCAGAGGGCGCTCTCGGCCTGTGTTGATACTGTGTGGTAGAAGCTACATCCGGAGTTAGCCGAGTTGTTTACAAGCGACACCGAAGATGAAGATTTACTGATTTGGAGCGGCACGGATGGTTTGGTAAACTTGTTAGCATGTTATTTATGCTATAGTTATCTGAATAACTCTTAATATGTTATGCTAACATACCAGGCACGTTCTCAGTTCGTTGCTTATGTAACGTTAGCATACCGTACAATTATTCAGCCTGTTGTTGCCTCTATTCTATTTTTATTGCCTTTCAAGATGACATGTCTGTTCTTGCTGTTGGATTTTATCAAATAAATTTCCCCCAAAAATGCGACTTATACTCTGGTGTGACTTATATATGTCTTTTCCTGCTTTATTATGCATTTTATGGCTGGTGCGTCTTATACTGGAGCGACTTATAGTTCGGAAAATACTGTAATGTTCATTGTTTCATAAACGACGACTGTATGATGTTTTAATGAAGTAAAGCATTTTGAGCTGACTTGTTGCTGCAATGTGTTATATAAATAAACTCGTTTGGAAAAAAACTGAGCACGTTCTGTGTGTATGTGTGTGTGTGTGTGTGTGATGTTATAGCGCCCTCTACTGCACATTTTCAGGTCGTTTGCCGTTCACACAGGAAGTCATGTATAAGTCGCATTTATTTGGAAGCGTGACGACCACGCAGAAAAAATCTGATTTCACAAAAAATCGGATTTGGGTTACTTCAGGTTGGCGTGTGAACGTAGCCTAAGTCAGTGAGAATGATTATCGTCGTCTTCAAGAAGCACCAGCAGTGCAAACTAACATGCCCACATCATGCATGCGGCTTTGTCCTCTTCATTGTTTTTTTAAAAATACAACAAAACCCAGCTGAAAAACATGGACGAATGGCAGCTTCTTAAACAAGCCAAGAGACCAGAAATGTCAAAAGTGGGTGTTGAGCTGCTGCCAAAGACCTTAACAGGATTAAACAGGGGGGTTTAAAAGTACTCTCTTCCAGCATTTATGCAAGAAAAGGAGGGAAAAGATCAGGGTGGAGAAGCAAACTAAGAAAAGAGAAGTCATTAGGGAATGTTTTTAAAAATCTCCTCAAAGATCTGCTTCCTTTTCTCTGCTAGCAAAGTGCCCATTAATGAAGCTCTGACAAACCTTTTGGTTGGCTCTGAATGCACATTCGCAGCATCCGTCATCACTTTCATCCACGATTCCATCTCTTTTCCAGTGTCAGTGCAAAAATAGTACGTCCGCATGTTGGGATGTGTTGCCTGAGAAGGATGACGGACATGACTATTACCTGAAACAGACAGAAAGAAGCATTTTAGCCTTTATCTGCAGACAATTTGCTTCATAATAAGCCGATAACAATTGCCGCCGTTATGCATGTTCTTTTTAAAAAATGATATATTAAGCAGAGATGGATTGTGAGACACTACTGACTGCGACCATCTGTGCCATGCAGATAAATCAAATCCTTGAGTCACTAAGGTTTCATGCATACCACCAGATTAGGGCAGTAAATCTGCCTGGTACAATACTGTAGGACTCACCATGCAGTGCATTGTGCAGATAACATGTTGTTCTTCTGTTCCCTCGCAGCGAACAAACCGAGATATTGTGAGAATCCAAAACAGAGACAAAAAACATTTACTCAGCAACCTCAATATCCTGTTTACCAACGTTTCAGAGCAAGAAAAAAACTGTTGTTTCATTAATTCACCCCAAATAGTCTTTAAAAATGACACAGTCGACAGGGACGAGGAGAATGTAATCAACAAATCATCTCATTCCTGCATTGAGGAGGTGGTGCCCTGTGTTCTACGGTTTTCCTGTTTTCTTAAACTCTCTCTGTTTTATCCTGAGTGTAAGTTGGAAAAGCAGCACACTCTGTGGTTAGACAGACCTTCAGCAGACTCCTAAACGTCTGTGTTCAGCTGTTTTTGGCCATGGCAACTTCGTTGTCTCCAAGGGTTTGTGCGGAATGCACCGCTACTATATACATCACAAAGTTTTTTAAGAAAAGCATCTTTCTATGAATATCATGCGACTAACCAAAGTCATGCGACATATTTAGCACAAAAAACAGACTGGATTTCTTATGCAATCAGTTTGCAGGCTTCCCTAAATGAAAGATTTATAGCAGGGCTGCAACAAACGATTATACTAGTTATCAATTATTCTGATGATTAATTGATTAATCAGATAAAAAAAATCAACACAATCTGAAAATGTTTGGCCTTTTAGATTATATTAAAAGATGCAAGTAAACAAATAATATATATTTTTTAAAGGGTTATTCCCTAAAATGCAATAACACAGCAAAAAATTTGGGTACAACAGAAATAATGTAAAATAGATATATATTTTTGCATTGTTTTGGCCAAATTACTTATCTGAGTGTAATGTTATTTCAGAAAGTTACCTTTATTAGAGTCTTTATACTCCATAATAATCAACTGACGATTATTTTAATAATCGATTAATCACAATAAGTCCAATTAATCATTTCAGTCCTAATTAATATTGCAAAAAAGTCACATAACACAGTTTAACAATCACTAAAAACAAAAAGGTATTACTAGTGGAAAACCTACAATAACTTAAAGCTACTTTCTTTTCTCACAGAAAACCACATAGAATTTAAATTTTTAAGCTTAATTTTGCTCCAACTTTGAAAGAATGGACAAACCTTGAAAGCAAATTTTCTATTAATGTGATCGTCCACAGACAACTGGGATATCTGGAAGCTGGGAAGGAGGATGCTGCCGAGAATCCCCTCCTCTTTTTCATCTGCAGAGAAAAACAAATAAAGAAACAAAATAAAACCAAAGTTTTTAAGTTGACCTGTTATGCTTTCTTGAACATGACAAAATCTATTGTTTTCGTCATCATGGTTTTTGCACAAAATCATTCTTAAATAACGAGATTTTCGTCTGGCCAGTTCTGACTATTTTGAACTGTTTTTAGGGCCTCTGTCACTTTAAATCCAAATAAGCTGCTGCTGGCCACGTCCCCTGTCCCCCAACTCAAAGTTTACACTTGCAGGTGAAAGTAGCTGCAAACAGACGTGCAATTATACAACCGTACATCTTTGAAAAGCAGAAATAGAGCCTCCCGCACAACCAGCAGGAATGCAGCAATTGGTTTCTAGATAGTAAGTAAACAACAAAACACTAGTATTTTCCAGCAGCCATTGTACAGTGCAGTGCGTACAGCAGTAAAACTAGCTAACCAACCGTGTTGGAGTTCCATTTGGGTTGCTAGGTGACAGGCGAAGCTCTACTGGTGTTGCTAGGTAACGGGCTTCAGCAAATCTTTGTGTTGTTACATTCCGAAGGGTTTTGTAACAGCTAATTTTCCAGACACAAAAAACATTAACTTATTACCACCCAACGGAATTACAATGTTATTGATAAATTTTTATGAGTCCATTGAAACAGACCAATTTAGAAACGTAAGGTATAAAATAACGCAACACTCTGATTACATTTAGGGGTAACAAAAAATCTGTGGGACTGGTCAAATTAAACTCCGTTCTCACAATAACAGGTTTAATCCTTCCTGTTACACCTGTTCTGAGTTTATGAATTTACCAGAGGTGGCAGCAAATTTCTCCTTGTCTGCAGGTAAACGGCTTCAGTTGCTTAAGGCTTTAGTTTCCTAAAGTTGTCCTGCAGCTAAGGCAGACATTCAGATTTACTGCTGAAGTGAGCGTCAGCTGTTCCTGCAACATGATGGTTCAAAGTGTAGCTGTACATCAAGACTCTTTCTCTGCTGCTTTTTCTTATATACAGTATATATATATATATATATATATATATATAGAAAAAAAACACAACTGCAGAGATGTGTGCAGAACAAAAGCAGCCTTTTGGGATTCCTGGGTGAACAATAATAATCTTAGCAGATAACAGTTGTATAGCTGAGGCGGCAAAGTTAAGAACCTGGCTCTCTGCTCGTTGCTGATGGATACATTTTCTCAACATTTCTGTCCAGATAAAGGCTCTAAGTCTGCTGCTTTCTGTGGCGTTTAAAAGCCTGTGGGCGGAAAGGAGGTGGCAAGAATTATATACTGGAAATAACACAGACTAGACGTAATCTTGATCAGCACAAGTGACGAAGACGTTCAGAGGCAGCATTCAGAAACAGCTGAGATCTGAATTCAGTCAAACAAATCTACATCAGAAACATATTTTCTTACTGTGGTGTAGAAAAAAGGCGACAGTGAGTCAAACAGTGGTGACCAAAACGGAGGGCGCCGGGGGCCAAGAGCCCCTCTTAAAAAATACTGCCCCCCAGAGAATCATGTTCATGCTATAGAACAGTGGTTCTTAAAGTTTGGGGCGTGCCATGAGATGCAGTTTATTTTTAGATGTTTTGATCAATGTAGTCAACTTATTGTTTTCGTCAGTTTCATTATTTATTTTGCATCGGCTGTTTTAATCCTAATTGCACTGACTGAACAAATCAAAGTTGTTTTTACATGTTTCACCAAGCTTGTGAAGCTACTGGTGATTTTAAACGTGCTGTACTAATGCAGAGTTATCAAATAAATTTGTATTTTCTTCCTTTAAAGAAACATTTTAAGAAAATTCAAAAACTCTTTAGTATCAAATATTTATTGACTGATAGGAAACCTCAAATTTTGGTATCGGAAGTGAAAAAAGTAGATCAGTTCATCAAGATTTAAAACAGATAAATACAGTATAACACAGGGTTCCAATAATAGCGGGACTGCCACTAACTATTGTTTTCCTGATATATTGACAAAGTTGATTAATCACCAACTTTTCCTCCAAAAATGTAACCAAAGGTTTGAGGTGGAGAAAGTAAAAATGAGCCTTTATCTTTTCTGTCTTTACAAAAAAATGCAAAGTATTCAGGATGTCAAATATGATGAAAATGAAGTGAAAAAAGAAAAACAAAACAAAACAATAACACTCATGAAGCAACGCAGAATGAAAAGCAAATCTGTTTCCACTGACACCAAACAGACACTGTAACTTACAAATGACTTCTACTTATTAAATGCATTAGTTTGTCTGGTTCATATTTAATTAAGTTAAAAACACAGAAACAGCGTCAATCATAAGTTGGTCTAAATGTTTTAAGAAATATTCAAGGGAAAACGCAGCAGACAGACAGCCTGTCTAACCCCAATGTCTGCATTCAGCTTTAAAAAATTAGGTTCGCCTTTACTGTTGCCAATCTTGTCTTTTCAGCTGCTCATTGCGCATGGTGGGTTTTGCTACGGTGTTAAACCCGGACAGAGCTTTAAAACTCTCCGTTTGTGGTCACTTAACTCAAAGAAGTAGGCTCATAGTTTAGACCGCCTTTGAAAACTTTGGCTCACTTCCCAGATTAGCAGACGCTTCAATTCCCTTTTCTTTGGTGACCGAAGCTCAGAGGAAGCCAACCAACGTCTGGAGGTGAACACATGACCTGAATACACGCATAAGGACTGCTGCTGACTGCAGCTATTTGAAGAAAAATGCATGCAAGTTTTGTGGATTTATCTATCTTAACTAAATTTGATATTCATTGTTTTTGTGTACTAGCTTCTACTGTTTGTACATGTGAAAAACGTAGCTGCTTTTCTGGCTCTGGGAGAAGTAATTTTCAAAGATGACCTATTATGCTCCCTTAAACATGTTAGCAGAGGTCTATTGCCTACTCAAAATATGTTTGATACATTTTTGCACAAAATCATTCTTAAATAATGAGATTTTAGTCTGCTCAGTTCTGCCTATTCTGAGCTCCTTTAAGAATGAGCTGCTTTAGAGTCTCTGTCACTTCAAATTCAAATACTGAATTTGGAGACTTAAAGCAGGTGCTGCTCGCCACGACTCCCAACTCAACGTTTATACTCTCACGTGAAAATGGCTGCAACCATACATCTTTGAAAAGCAGAAGTAGAGCTTCCTGCACAACAAACAACAACGCAGCAAGTGGATTCAAAATGGTCAGACAACAATAGCAGCCATTGTGCAGCGCAAACAACAGTAAAACCAGCTGACCAAGCATCCTGGAGATTAGCTTGGGTTGCTAGGAAACGGGTTGGGCTTTGCTGGTGCTGATTTGTGACGTTGCATTTTTGAGGTGTTTGAAACGGCTCATTTTCCAGGCATTGATGTATTGCCAAGAAAAACATCTGGGCGGGTTATTTAAGCACTTGGGTTGTTTTTTAGAAGCACCAGAAACCCAAATGTAAGTATAAAAACATGAAAAATGTGAGTTTGGTATCATATGTACCCTTTAAGTCCTTTCAGTTTGTCTTGAAAGCTCATTTGCTTCATCGAAAATATCTTAGAAATAAGGAAAAGTTTTGTGAGGTTTTGTAGGCAGGAGCAGAACTTGAGTTGGACTTACCTCTATAGTAGAACAGGCACAGGTCAGACAGGACAAACCACCTCTTCTTCCACAACTTCATGCCTGTGCTGTCCTGTAAGTAAAACACAGGAAACTTCTGCTGTAATCCCTTCAGCTCAGGCTATAAAACTGACTGTAATCTTTACAGCGATCGTGGATATGCTAAATAGCCAGGGTGTGTTAGCATCGATAATAAACTCTGCTGTGATTAAACTGATCTGCAGGCAGCAAAAGACAACATCTTGCAGCGTAAGACTGAGTTTTAAGTGTAAACTGTTCCACTTTTCACTTAAAATCTCTTTATTTATGTCCTGGCACGGACTATTTTCTAATTTACTTTTAAAGAAGAGCAAACAAAATACAACAAACTAATCTTTCTCTACCAGTACTGGCTTTTAGAATCAGCTCAAAGAGATTGTTAGTCTGCTGTGTAAAGAGTATTAGCCGACCCTTTAATGGAAACTTGAGTAGGGTCCTTAATCGTAGATTTTATCCTGGAGACTAAAGCAGGAGGAGGGACTACAGCAACTCTGTCATTATGGTCAAACAGCATGAGAGCTGCAGTTTACCTTAAGGGAAACGTCTCCTCCACAACCCACAGTGTTTTACGCATTAAGATTCAGGCGGATACGAAACACAGAAGGACATCTTGTGTCTATTTATTCACACACATTGCTAAATTTAACCGAACTCTCAAGGATTCATTTTACTATGTGTTAAAAGTTCCTTAGGATTCACATCAATCACTGTGGCATGTTGATTTCCCAGTGGATCGGCTGCGGGGCCGCAGCTTTCCCTCGGCCGCGTGGAGTTCAGCGGCTTTCAGGTCTCAACGAGTTAGGAAAATAAAAGTGCAAATCCAGCTTTTACTCAGTGTAGCAGATTTGTGAGTCTTTTGCACCATCTCCATCTCCCTGATTACGGTCTCCAAAGAGAAGCAGCTGCCAGCTGCAGCAAAAAACAGAAACCGTCTCGTGTGCAGAGAACTGCGATCACAACTAATTGAGCCTCGCTGCAGGGAAGCGTTAGCGTCCAGTTTAGCCCAAAGCTGCTCAAAGCGCCACCTCTCAACCTGCGGCATGCAGCCCAGGTGTGATGCGTTTTAACAATGACTCTGGACAAAACAACACTCACACTGTCCGAGACACGAAAAAACAAAACCAAAAAGTCCTCTCTGCACAGTTGCTGCTGTGCAATTTGGATGGCTATAAATTGGAGGATTAGATTCCATAATTAAGCATTATTCATGTGCCATAGTGTTTTATTTTATTATTATTATGGATGTGAAGTTTGTCAAAATTGGTTTGTTTATTCTTCAAATTCATTCCGTTTAGTCAAAAAGTTAATTTTCTCCAGGCATTTATTGGTTTATAAGTTATATAGTGATATTAACTGTTTGTGGTTCCCATAGCAACCAGTGACCGACAGCTCCTCCCCATTTTTCTCCTCTGTAACTGTGGTATGAACAGAGGAGGAATGGGGCCACCGAAAAAAACACAACAATTCTTACTTTTTTTCTCAGAATCTCAAAAAGTAAGTCATTAATTCAGAGCATTGAACGTCACGTGTGACTGAATAAATGCAGTATGTGTCGCTGTTTACAAAACACAGCTTTTTGCATAACTTTTAAACCAGGTAAATGTGGCGATTTGTGGCAGTATTGGCTTTCTATAGGACACCAATTAATTATGCAGTTAAAAAGTCATACAAAAGAAAACACTTTTTGATATGGAAGGGAATAACTGCCACTGAATTCTCAGAATTCTGAAGAATATGGCATTTATTCAGGTCATTGAATGCCACGTCTTCTAACACCCTTGTCCCTATTGGGTCGGGAGGTGCTGGTGCCTCTCCAGCTGCTTTCCGGGAGAGAGGTGGAGTCACCTGGACAGGTCGCCAGTCTGTCGCAGGGCAACACAGAGACAGACATGCACATAAACACTCATCCCGAGGGAGAATTTAGAGACACCAATTAACCTAACAGTCATGTTTTTGGACTGTGGGAGGAAGAACCAGGAGAGAACCCAGCAGGGAGAACATGCAAACTCCATGCAGAAACACCCCAGGCCGGGAATTGAACCCAGGACCTTCTTTCTGCAGCAGTGCTACCAACTGCGTCACTGTGCAGCGTTCAATGACCTGAGTAAATACGGTATTTTTAGCTTTTCAAAACACTGGGATTTTATGGCATCCCGACTCACAGAACAGCACTTTTTGGAAAACTTTTTAACCAGACAGATTGTAAAAGTGATCATTTGTGGTACTTTTGGCTTGCCATAAGTACCACAAATATACCAATTAATTATGTGGTTATAAAGTCACACACAGAAAAACCGTTTCAGAGGATTAGGGCCACTGAATAAAAGAAATGACTTTTTTTTTTTTTGTTGTCAGGATTCTGAAAAAAAGTCAAAATTCTCAGATTAAAGCCAGATTTTCTTTTGGTTATTTCAGTGGCACTATTCCTCCTCCATAGGTAAGTATTCGAATCAGCTCTGTTTTTTTTTTTTTTTTTTTTACAGGCGTTATGTGTCAACATCAAATTTAATTTGGCCATGTCTTGCATATATTATTAACTATCCTCATAATTAATGTTGTGCATTTTAGCTGTTTATTTTTACAACTGTTCTGTAAACTGTCCATTGCTCTGAAGTTTGTTTAGGTTTATTTATTGTATTTTATTTACAGTCAATCTGATTGTGTCTCTTGTTAACAAATAATGCCATTTTATTTTCTGATTATGTTAGATTAAATGCAACATGACATCCTCACCTGTTTGTAAAGCCAGTTTCTCTTGATTACTGGGGCGCTGGGATTCCGCCTGATGGAGTTGGATCGCTTCCCAAAGTTGTGAATCTTCTTAGACGGTCTTGAGGGCTGGAAAAAAAAAAACATTTTAACAAGAATTATAATTATTTTTAGTTAAATTCTACATGCCTTTAATTGGTTCCTTGTGAAACTTTTTCACATTTTTCTACGATACGCCCACAAGCTTCTATATATTTAATTAGGATTTTATGCAACTCAAGCAAATTACAGTGTGGAAGAAAATATATAGTCTTTCTTAAATGGAAATCTGAAAACTGTGCATTTGTGTTCATTCCTCTAAGTTTAGAACCAACATTTCACTGTAATTACAACCACAAACATTTGCAGAACATTTCTGCCCACTTTGCACAACTACAGACTGAAATATTTTCTCCTCCTTATTTGTAATTTAGCTTAAAGGTGACCTGTTATGCTTCCTTGAACAGGTTAGGATAGGTTTACGGACTACACAAAACATATTTATTTAAATTTTTGTTGCACAAAATCATTCTTAGTAAGATTTCAGTCTGCTCAGCTCTGTCTACTTTGAGCTCCTTTCAGACTGAGTTGTTTTAGGGGTTCTGTCACTTTAAATCCAAAAAAGCTGCTAATGGCTGGATCTACTGGATTTATTAAGGGTCTCAGAGTAAAAGGGGCAGAGCACAGATGTATGCCAACATTTTTTCTATATTGCTTTCCTTCCACTTCACAATTATTCAGGACTTTGTATTAATTTATAACAAATATTCCAATAAAATAAATCAAGTTTGTTGCAAGTAGGGATGCAACTGTCAATAAGTTACAGTTATCAATTAAACTATTTATTATTTGGACGATTAATTGATTAATCAGATTTTAAAAATTGTAGATTTGTGTTTTTTACACCACTAGCAATATATTAAAATAAACAAATAATTAAATTCCTTTGTAAATATAAATATTTTATTTCCTAAAATACAATAAGAGCAATTCCTTTGGTGTTGGTTATTTGTAGCAGAATATTCATCTGAATAAATACATCCAACATTAACATATAAAATGCTCAGCCCTTCCTGTTTTACTAAATATCAATACAGAACTGATTAATAATTGGTTAGAAAAGGCGTCTTGTTTTGTTTTTTTGCAGAGTTTGAACCAGATGAAGCTAAATTTCTGCCGCTTAGTTGTTTTGAGTAGAACATATTTACAAGTAAAAGACTTATTTTTTCATTATAAATGTAAAATGTATCCATTTTGTGTACAGTTTTGGCTTCATTACTGCTCTTAAGAGTGTTTGCTCTTCCAGCAAATGGTATTTTTCGAGTCAGTATACTCCAGTTAACGATTAATTGATTACTAAATTAGTTGAGGAATATTTCTCTCATCAATTAATCAGATTAATCGGATTAATCTTGTCAGATTTAATCGTTTGCCAGGGACTTTCATGATTCCCGTGATCACTTACTCTTCCTGCTGGACTGTTGGCGCAGTCGGGGATCGGCGTGTTGTTTGGGGCCTCGCTCATGGTGCTGATCGGCCGTTCCTTCTTCTCATTCGCTGGCACTTTGGAGGCAGTTCTAAACAACAAGACATGAAGACAAATCTTGCGTCGGTAAATACAGTGCGTACTGTTTCCAACTCATTTAGCGGGAGTCGCTCTCAGAAAACAGGAAAACTAGGAGGACACGGGGTTAGCGCTCTGCTCCCCTCTCATTCCTCTGAAGTCAAAGCCCTCGGTATAATGAGATCCCAGCATGGGCTTATAAATCAAACCAATTACTCCCAGTATGTCAGGGCAGATAATTTTTCCAGTTCTCTGACAGCTTTACAGTAAATGGTTTGTGAGGTCTGTCCAAATGAAAGACAGGGCTGTGGGTTTAAAAAAGGAAACAATGAGTAATAACAACAATAAACACAAACAAATAAATAGATAAATTAAGTAATTTTCCTTCGGATTCGAGTTCCAACATTTTTATGAGAGGAAATGATGAAAACGACCAGGAGAAGAACCGTATTAAGAGCAGAAAAGCTACAGTGAAGAAGGAAGCATCAAATCTAGAATTGATTTCCAGCAATGGAAAAAGAACAGTGTGTTCTAGCAACGGGTCGCTAACTAGCATCAAGGTATAATAAGATTTAACGTTATTGCTGCTTTATCCGCCGTAATGCTCCTACAGTTCAGGGGAGGCCAAACGTTTTGCTACATGGTCTGACGGAGGATTAGGGGTTAACTAAGAAAAACATAATAATTAAAAAATTACAGGAGTAAAGTGGAAATATTCTGAGAATAAAGTCATAATAATAAAGTTGTAATAATATGATAATAAAGTTAGAATGTGAAAAAGTCAAGATAATTATAAACATGAACAAGAATAGTCATACAAGAATAACGTCATAAAATTACAAGGATAAAGCCGTATGAGAATAAAGTTGCAATAATATAAGAATAAAGTTGTGATGTTATTAGAATGAAGTAATAAAATTATGAGAATAAACTCGTATGAGAATGAAATTGTAATATTATTACTTAATTTTCATAATATTGTTACTTTATTCTTGTAGTTCTTATAACTACAGCTGGAAACTAGTGATGCAGTGATGAACTCTGACCTGAACCTTCAGAGCCACGTAAAGACGGTTACAAAGTCGGCCTTCTATCACCTGAAGAACATTTCTAAGATTAAAGGATTAATGTCCTAATAAGATCTAGAGAAACTCATCCTTGTGTTTATCTTTAGTCGCATTGATTTCTGCAACAGCGTCTTCACAGGTCTGCCAAAAAGAAATCAATCAGATCCAGAACGCTGCTGCTGGAGTTCTGACTAAAACCAGAACATTAGAGAACATCACCCAGTTCTAAAGTCCTTCCTCTGGCTCCCTGTAGCTCAGAGGAAGGACTTTAAATACTGTTGTTAGTTTATAAATCATTGAACGGCTCAGCACCACAACACATTAAAAATCTTTGCTGTTGTCATAGCAACCTTCCAGACCCCTCAGGTCTTCTGGTTCTGCTCTGCATCCAGAACCGGAACCAAACATGGAGAAGCAGCATTCAGCTTCTATGCACCACAAATCTGGAACAAACTTCCGGAAAACTGCAAAACAGCCGAAACACAGAGTTCCTTTAAATCTCGACTAGAAATCCAGCTGGTTAGAGTTGCTTTGGAAACATAATGAATGAAACATTAATCAACAATTTGATGACGGCATTTGGAAAAATTTCATGTTTTTCATGTTTTTATATCGTAAAGCGGTTTGAACTGCCTTGTTGCTAAAATATGCTATACAAATAAAACTTTACTGATTGATAACGTTATGACATTATTCCAGTATGACTTCATTCATGTAATTTTATATTTTTATTTTCTTAGCATGGCCCTTTTGACACTCCCTTGTAATTTAGAAGAAGTCACACAGTACAGGGATTAGAAAATGACTTTAGATTAGAATGTGTGAACATAATTCATCAATCCTGCCCCAACCCAAATAAGGACAAACCAGGTATACGAAGAAACGTTAGCCAATGTGTTACAAGTTAAGGCAGAACTGAAAGAAGCAGCTACTTGACATCGCTACATACCTGAGATTTGATCACTACCTCATAAATCTGAGTATTACAAACACAGCAGACAGTTTTCTCACTTCATTCCCTATGAAATTGAATAACACATCTGGAAACGTAGAGAAGCCATAGTGTGACTAATGCTCTCTTGAGGTGAAATGCACACATTTTCAATCAGCGCTCTGACTCAGAAACACAAGAGCGCCTGAAACTTGACTTCTGAGCTTACTGCAGTGAACGAGCCCTGAATATTTCCTACGCCGCCGCGACAGACGAAGCTCAGAGCGGCCCAGTAATCGATGACGTGCGATCAAACACTGACGCTCGGGGAGGGCTGCAGGGAGTGGAGGGCCTGTTGTCCGCAGAGGTCCGGCTCCTTTTGATGCTCTATTTGGCACCAAGCCGCAACTCGGCCGCGAGCAGCGGATAATTAGTTTGGACCTTATAATCAATCTTCATGCAGTGAGGCTGAAAAGAAGGGAGTGTGTCAAACAGATATGAGCTGGCAAATGATAACAGGCCGACTGAGATCAATGATTACTGTTAAAATGCTGATATGCAGCCTTAAGGTTGTTTTCTACTGACGTTTATTGGTATATAAATATGTTATGTTGTGCTGCTCTTGACCGTTTGTGGTTACAGTAGCAGCCAGTAACTCAGTCTGTCCGGTTTTTCTGTTGCCGTCTGTAACTGTCGTATGTATGCATAACACATACATACCACATTCTGACGTTTCTCTCATTATTCTGACTTTTGATCTCAGAAAATTAAAATCAGAATTCTTTTTTTTTCAGTCGGTGCAATCATCTTTTGTAGGTATGCTGTATGTTTTCCTTTCAAGTATTATATTTTAATACATAAGATTTGACTGACACCATTGATTATCATTAAAAAACCCCAGCTTTAAGCATTTAATATAATAAGCAGACTCTTATTTATATAAATGAAATAAAATGGTTAAATTAAATTATCAATATAGCTGCTTTTTAGTTTTAAAATATGGTGTAAAGAATATTTATCACACATTGTATTGTCTTTACAAACAATGTCGGAAAGTATATTTATTATTAATTAAATAAAATGAAACAAATACAAAATATATTTACATATTTTTTCTGTTTTTGCTTCTTTGTCACACGTAAATATGTCATTACCAGAAAAACTAAGATTGGGTTTCTGGGTTTGAGTTGGTAGAGCAGAAAACACTTTAAATCAGTGTTTTCTGGTTTGACGCAGTTATTTCCTGTTACCAGCATAAACCCACAATGCAAATGGCTGCAGTGCAGGAAAGCATTAGCTGTAGCAAAATACCTTCATCGTAAGTTGTTTACCATGGCTGTAAGTCAACAGGAGAGGTAATGAGCCTCAAAGTGAAGCTGAAAACGCCATGCAACATTCATTCCTCAATAATGGCTTCTTTCACAAATGAGCAAATAGACATTTGTTATTTTACCTGCAAGAAAGCAGCCTGGTCAAGTTGTCTCTCTTTATGTAATATAAACGGTACAAAATGAGTTAATTGTGAAAAAAAAATCACAATATAAATCAAAAATTGTAAAATTAATATCAATGTTTTGAAATTAGTTTAAGACATAACTCTTGGAAATATATACCGTATTTTCAGGACTATAAGTCGCACCAGCCATAAAATGCATAATAAAGCAGGAAAATACATATATAAGTCGCACCGGAGTGCAAGTCACATTTTTGGGGGAAATTTATTTGATAAAATCCAACACCAAGAACAGACATGTCATCTTGAAAGGCAATAAAAATAGAATAGAGGCAACAACAGGCTGAATAATTGTACGGTATGCTAACGCTACATGACAAACAACGAACTGAGAACGTGCCTGGTATGTTAACATAACATGTTAAGAGTTATTTAGATAACTATAGCATCAATAACATGTTAACAGGTTTACCAAACCATCCATGTCGCTCCAAATCACTAAATCTTCATCTTCGGTGTCGCTTGGAAACAACTCGGCTAACTCCGGACGTAGCTTCTACCACATATTATCAACACAGGCCTAGAGCGACCTCTGGCCGTTTAGTGTGAAAATAACATGTGATATGATAATGTGTTAATAATTTCACACATAAGTCGCTCCAAAGTATAAGTCGCACCCCCAGCTAAACTATGAAAAAAACTGTGACTTATCGTCCGGAAAATACGGTAATCATTCTCTGAAATATAGCGAAAATATGGACTTAAGAGTTTTATTGCGATATTTTGTGGCGCTATTGTGATAACAATAAAGATTATGATTAAAAAATATTCATAATTTTTTTTTAGATTACTATATGGCTGTGACTCCATGAAGAGGCATTTGTAGCACCACAAACAAAATACTGTCCTTATAACAAACATTCCCATTTGAAACAGGCTTCTTCAGGGAACAGCACTCCACAGTAGCTGCATTTAATTATATTTATTTTGAATTTATGGATGTTTACTGTTTCTTCATGTGAAGAAAATAATTAAAATAAAATTTCCAAAAATACTGACTGTTTTCTGGTAATTTAAGATCATCAACTGAAATTTATTAAGACAACAATAAATCAAAATTTTTATGATAAGAAATTTTTTGCAATAAATGAGAATAAGTACCTGCCTCTATCTTTGCCTGTGCATCAAATCAAGATAGTGGAACCAACATATAAGTACCAAAGTGTTAAGATCTTTGTTTGGTGAAAGTGTGAGTCTGTTGTCCAAAAACTGTGTGGCTCGGTTCTGCTGCTGCAGAAGCTGGGCGATCTGAGCCCACTGGGGGGAAACAGTGAACTGACTCGCTGAGAGTGCATTTTTAAATGAACACACAGCACTTTCAAAGAGGTGAAGCTGCTTTTAAGCACATCTGTGCGATGCAAAACTGGACTTTTATCTTTTTAATGAAGAAAGCAAGTCAGCCGCATTCTGGTTGTGTGTGAGTACACAGATTTCATGGTGTCAGAGCCCATTTAGCTTTGAGACAGAACCTCCACAAACTCTAGAATAAATCCTACTAATTTTACACAGCTTATGAAAACTAGTAAAAGAAAAACAAGGAAACCAAATGTTTTGTTTTTGTTATAAACTGACAATTGGGTCTATAAATGGTTACTGACACCAAAAAAACCAACAAAATGGCTCCAACACATTTTTTATTTTAAAATATAATGCAAAAACAATGAAATAGAGAATAAAGCCTGGAAATACAAATATTTCCCCCTATTCTATTTTCCTTCTATGCTTATCCTGACCTGGAAATACTTCAGCCAAAACTTTTCCAGGTTGAGTAGAATTCCCAGAAAAATTACAGTAATGTTTCACATAATCTCCTTTCAGAGTGATTAAAGTGATACGGTGACCCAGAAAGGTCAACAAAATGCAAAAGCTACAACGCAACAACAAAATTACAAAGCAACAACAAAAAGCCACAACTTATGCTAAAATCAAAGCTATGTTAGCAACTATGTTAGCTAAAAGGAATTTATGCTAAATTCCTTTTAGCATAAAATGAAATTATGCCAAAGTAGAGCTTGTACAAAAACGGATTCAAAACGGATTCATGCTGTTTTAGCATGATAGCTATTTTAGCATAATGCTAAAACTGAACTTATGCTAAAACATGAGTTATGCTAACAGGTTTACCATAAATTACGTTTCAGCATAAAATTAAATTTATACAAAAAGAGAATTTATGACAAATCAGATTTCAGAAAAAAACAAATTTATGCTAAAATGGAAGTTTTACTAGCAAGTTTAGTACAACTTCCATTTTAGCATCACAACCATTTTATTATAACTTCCTTCGTAGTTTTTGAAGCTGTGTTGTTGTGCTACGTTGTTGCATTGTGTGTGTGTTTTTTGTTTGCTTTTGTTATTTTTGGCATTGTGGCTTTTGCATTTAGTTGACTCTTCAGGGTTTCCATACATTGCAACCTGAACCTTCATTAAGAACAGAAGATTAAAGGGAGTTCACAAGGTTAAGGTTTCAGACAGTCTGTCTAACAAAGTGAACATTTAACTATGTGTACCACAGAGCGCTTTAGGACCATAATATTTAATCTCTTTAATCTCATTTCAAAACAAGCCTTGCTTTGTTTGAATTCAATGAAATATAAGAGAAGTTTTGTCTTTTAACCGAGCAACAAAACGCTTTAATTTAAAAATAATTTTCCCTAATTATAAAACATGCATTTCAGAAAAAACTAAATAACCATCCCTCTGTGCCTAGTTTATAAGAAACCCTAGTAAATACACAAATTTGTGCAGATAGGAAGGTGAACCTTACAAGATTTTATGGTGCAAATACAACCAAAGGGCATCAGGCATCTCAGTATCATTAAAAATGACTGCTCAGACACAAACTTGTCCAAATATTTTACTTGAAGACAGTAAATCAGATCGGTAAGGTAACAAAAAAAACTAAATTCTGTTGCAGCTGAACACAGTAAATATCTAAACAACAACTCTAAACCCACCTGTTTATTATTTGAACCATGATAAATGGAATATAAACCAACATATTTGATTATTTTAACGATGCCACTTGACAAAATGTAATGTCTGTTACTGGATTTCACAACTGTTTACATCAAATGTTTATATAATGTAAAGAATTTTGAAATAAACTTGACCAATTGATTGGTGGCACCCTTGATCCCACCACACCTGCACTATTCAGAACAGACGTTTATCAAAAATAATTGTCATATTTCAAGACAGGGATTTTTTTTTGTTCCATAAAATCCTTTAAATCTACTCATGTGGCATATGTCTTTCAATATGTTTCAATATGTGTTGTGTGCGACTCAATTCCAGCAGTAACACACTTCAAATTATTGATCTAAAATTATCTCAGAGTAAACATGTTTTACACCTGCCTTAAATCAATAGTATTTGTTAGCAGGCACTTGATCATGCCGACCACTAAAGATAGACGAAGACAAACAATGATGGCAGCAGAATGTTTCAAGTGGCATTTACAGAGGAGGGGGAAGTCATGTCAATAACGACCTGATAGCTCAAGTATGCATCAGATGTGTGAGGGTTAGGGATCACCACCGCCTGCAAATAGCTAATATCTGCAAATACTTTACACTCCCTCTAAAAACATCAAATATGCCTTAATATGCGTCAATAAGCACAGTGTAAACCTCCGTAGCATGACCACAGAAGCTAATAGCACCAAGCTAATTAAATGACGCTCTTGGATTGGCTGCTTTGCAAATGGCAGCCAACAGCATTTCACGCATCATTGTGTCTCCATACTTTTACCTTCTTTAGAATATTTTATGCTCCGCAAAAAAACAAAAACAAAAAAAAATATCTGTGAATAGGTGAGTTTATCTGCAAATAACTTGGAGAAATCTCCACAAATACTAGGAATGGGTTAATCTAAGGTAATCAATTAATTCAGAGATGGTTATTTCTCTTGTATTTTGAGGGCTGGTCATCTTTACATAACATAATGGGCAAATTTTTTCTTAATATCAAGAATTAAAGAAAATATTAGTAATTTTAACATTATTTTGTGTCAACGGCATTAAATACTAACTAAATGAACAGAAAAATCTGGTTTTCTCACAGTATTAAACTTAGACATAGTTATAAAAAATTTGGAAGAATATAAAAATTAAAAGATGAAAAGAATAAAATATACAAAACATCCCACACCGGTCTCAGTTTGGACCGTTTCTCTTTCTCGTATGACACCGCCATCTTCATTTCTTTATCAACTGGCTCCACTTCAGGATGCCCAGCGGCTCCCTCTGCTGGATGGCGGCCAAACTACAACTAAAAAAAATCTAAGAAAACGTTTTCAGTTAATCAATTGAAACTTAATTTTTCTCTAATAAACCATTCATTTACAACTAATGTTAAGTCGATTAATTGTCGACTAATGAACGCGAGTAGACGGGTTCGCTGTAAATGATGTTGACGGTGAATAATGTAGTTTTTTTAAATTATTTGTGTCACAGCAGCAGCAACATGTGGTCATGCTGTTGAATGAGTAGAAAGTGTGACCCAGATGTCCAAAACATTAAAAGCTTAAAACATTTGTTTCTGCCTAACTGTCCACGTCAATTTTGATTTATTAGTTTGACAACATAATAGAAACCAGACTCTGCTTCTTGTTCCTTTAGCTGTTAAACACTAACGGCTCTTTGTCTCCTCAGATCTGCTGCTAATCTGGGTTGTCCTGAATTATTCATAATTCCTATTGGCTGCTTTTAGTGTTGACGATATCTTAAGATAGGCTGAATAAGACATGATGAATAAGACAAGTTTGAATCACAATACAGAGCTGAGATGAAGATTTGTATTTGGGATGTATTTAAAAGCAAGAGAAGATTAAGCAGAGGTTTTAAGGCAGGGATTTTTTTATCCATGTGACATCCAAATCTGCCTTTAGCTCTAATTACTTATGCTAGACAAAGACTTCTCTCTAATTTCTTTTTCTTTTCCAAAAAACTAAACATAAATCAATTCTTAAAGCAATTTATATACCCTCCTTTTTGTAGACTATTTAAAGACATGCATCCAGTTTCTAAGTTAGATGTCATCTTCACTCGCGTGTTGCATTTCTTGGTGTGAAAAACAGCAGAGACGTGAGAGCAGCACAGCGAGGAGAGGAATGTGACGAGAAAGTGCAGCGAGACAAAATGCTCTCTAGTGGATATTAGAGGTAATAAAAAAAACACCAAACAATTATTTTTAGCTTGTTTTCTGAACTCTAAACTGAATGTAAAAATGTCTGACATTTTTTTTTAGCTTATCACCATAGGTCATATGGTTTAAGATTGTGGAAGATCGACTATGATGAGGACGTCCTGGGTTCTGACTAGAGTTGATGCATGTTGCACAACATTAAACTGAGACGCTTGGGTGCATGATTAAAGCAATCACTAATGGCAGTGTGGGTTCTGATGCAAACAGTTGGGTAAGTAAATGGCAAGTACTCCTACAATTTCAAACAGAGAAGCATGTTGGGGCTAAAAGTGGGAGGAACAGCTGCATTTCTTTCTTTATTGCACATCCTAAAAAGTGCCGTTGACCATTGATCAGCAGGTTAAAAAGTTACAAGTAAGCAAACAGGAATACTGATAATTCCTCAGGTGGACATGCACCTGGTTTAGTCTGACATATTTAAAGAGTAAGATGGCTGTTTCATGTGCAGGCATGTGCAAGAAAAGAGTAGCAGAGATAATAAAACAATGAAGTTTTGTTCAAAATATGAATGAGTGCACTCCCAACATCTGTAAAAACAGGAGACGGGAAGTTTTAAAGTGTTTGTTATTCGCTTCGAGATTAGAAATCCGTTCCAGTTACACAGCAGATCAAATCTGAGATGTGCGTCTAAGAAAATTATCTTTTTCCACCGATTTCTTGGAAATTTGATTGTTCGGTTACATAACAGAGCGTGCATTGACTGAACACAAAGGGTAGAACTGCAAATAGAAAATAACTTGGGAACATCTTGTGCAATGTTTTTGACATTTTCAGAGTTTCTCCAGCATTTCGTAGAGCTCCAAAAATGTAACCCAGCAGCATTCTGACAGCAACAAACAACACACTCACTGTTCGTTGACGACAAAGATGCAGTTGTCTTGGGAGGGTAAGCCTGAGACGGGATGTTTGCAGGTCACCTTCCGCTCATTGTGGCTAAGGAGGAACAAAAAAGAAGGGGATTAATTATTCAATAATGCACAAACAAGCTCAACACAAATCCATTTTCAGGAATATGTTCGAATGGTTTGTGTTTAGGTCAAGCTGCTGTGGGAGTATCGAGGATGCCATCAACTCTTCCCGACAATTACAGCCATCCACACTCATTCCCACCCCGACATAATTATAACTCTAAGCTGCAGACAGCTGGCCTGGCAGCGGTGGACCTTCATGAAAGCTGCCATTCTGTATTTTATGTGATTTCAACAAATTTACTGAATTCACAAACATGAGGTGAGATAAGATGTGCTGTTGTGAAGATCAGTGTTATAATTATATTTGAATGTATTACGATGTTCTAGGGCTGAACAACAAATCAATAACAATATATATCGCGATAGACGTGATCAGTATCAATAGGTAATATGTCTGATAGAAAGTTCAGTGATTTCACTGAACCGCACAGCATTCTGGGAGATGTAGGCAGAGTTGAATTAAACTGACAATACTCTCTCGTTTTGTGGAGCCGGGGTGACGCCCCTTGACATAAGGACACCCTGGGCAGCGAGCCATCTTGTCCACGTCAAATTGAACACAGTTTTCAGCAAAAGAAGAAAAGCTGTGGATGTGCAACAACGGACAACCCACAGCAGTAATTTTTCCACCAGCATCAATTAATCCTGATTACATTTTACTTTAATCAACCTTCCAGTAGCAGGATTCAGCTTCTATGCACCACAAATCTGGAACAAACTTCCAGAAAACTGCAAAACAATGAAACACTAAGACTAAAAAAAAAAAAAAAAAAAATCAAAACTAAAATCCATCTGTTTAGAGTTGTATTTGAACCACAATGAAACATTGACCACCATATTTGGTGATTGCTCTCAAAAAAATGTAATGTTTGTTCAATTGCTGACTGCATGGTGTTTTCTTTATAACTTTGCAATTTTGCTTTTATTATGTAAAGTACTTTGAACGGTCTCGCTGCTGAAATGTGCTGTAAATAAACTCGATTAACTGATTATTTTTAGTAATAGTGACTTAAATTCACAGCTCATGCATTATCTCTAGAATTTATTAGCTTCTCATCTAAAACTTACGTGTCGGGTTGAGTAAGATGAAGAATCACAGGTTCACAAGCAGACTGAATCATTTCTACATGTAATAATCAAACAGGTGTAAAGGTAAAGGCATAAGTCTGCTCCATGTTAGAGCTACTTCTCTCCCAACATAGTGAATAGTTACTCTGTTTTATTTAAAAAAAAAATTTCAGTGATATTCAGAGCAAGTCAAGCTGGAGTCCAAAAATAACAATTTTTAAACATGGGGTTCTTGTGTACTGAAAAAAAAGCAAATATCAAAGATGAAATGGGGGTTTTAGTTTCAGTTCGGCCTGGATAGCGGCAGCCTCCAAACTTCTGCTCTATAATTATTGGAGGCACTGTTGGCAGCAGAGCACACTGTGCGGTCTTGGGGCAGACCAATGGCACCAAACTTCTCTGGTATCCTTTCCACATGCCTATACAACCCTGCACACATATGGTGGTGAAGATTTATGAGGAAAAGGGAAAGTCTGGATATACAGAATATTTCCATGCCATACTCTGAGATGTTAAAGACAACTCTATAAAAGTATTTCCAGCAATTAACCCATTCCAAATATTGTATTTTTCATTTAGTTTTGAACCTTTTTACCATAACACAAAGCATAAACAAAGGCAGATACTCACACAGGTTCAACCACAACATTATAACATTAAGGGAGCATTCGCACCAGCCATGTTTAGTCCGCTTTAATCAAATTCTAGTTCGTTTGTTAAGAAAGTGAAGTTTGTTTGGAAACTGACAAAAAAGCAAACTCGGTGTCGGTCTCGGTTCAGTTGAAGTGGATTCTGGAGCTGTTTGAAGACATATGTGAACGCCAAGCGGACCGGATTCCGGCCTTAAAGCCGAAAGCCGACTACAGCGCAGGGCATTCTGGGTAAACACAACCAAAGCAAAGGTCAGAGTCTGACACTAACGGGGAAAATGTCTCACAGCCTTTTACCAAAGAGAAGAGAGAAATCCTACAACCTCTAAAATCTAACGCTGCCCCAGTTGCGCTCATCGTCTTCTTCAGAGGCTCTCATGTCATTTCCTTCAGTGGTTGGTGGTGCAGCGCCCCCACAGGTGAGGAGGTGAACAGGCTTTTCAATCGGTTTGGTTTGTTTGACACGGTGCAGTGGGAAAGTGAACCACAGCAACTGAAAATTTGGTCCCTAGTTAAACCAACTAATTTACAAAACTGTTTGATTAATAAGTATTTTGTATTAAAACTGAATGACAATGAGCAGTTAGTTGGTAGAGCAGCCAAGCCCACTGTGAATGATTAGACAGTTTTAGCTTTTGATTTGACTCGCTAAGTGGTGAAATCCCTAAGGGTCTGAATGATGGTACTGTATCCATGTTTTCTTAATTTACAACCTTATGAAAGCCAAGCCAATGAAAGGCCACTATTCAGGCTTTGACTTGTGACAGCGCTAAAATGAAGCCCAAGTTGCTCTGCTTTTCTTGTGTAGTGAACAATCTTAAGAGGCTTTCAGATGCAATGTGACAATTGCCCCACTGAGCACTGAATGGTATTATTTCCAGTGGCTTGTGACAAGCTATGACAGTCTGAAAAGCTTCACATGTTGCTCTGCAAGCCCCAACATCATCAGCTGTAAAGCCTTTTACGCTCTGAAAGGCTCCACGGTGTGAAGAAAACCACCATGAACAATGTAAACAAGCATCCAGGCTGACAAGGAGGACAGAGGAAAAGCTTTGGGGACTTTGCTTTAAAGAACTTTATGCATAAAAACCAAGCACTTTCAAAACATTGATAACACATAGGTCTGTCACATTAAACAATAAATCAATAAAACACTTAACAAATGAAAATAATTTCCAATTGCATGATTTATTGTTCCACCAAAACTGGTCTTAAGTCTGGTGCTTTGGTCTCAGCTATCCTTTTTTTGCTTATAGCAACTTCATAATTAATGTTATTTGTTTATTTATTTAAAGTTTATTGATCTTTGAGCATGTATTTTTGCATTTTTATCATTATATTCCCATTATTTTACTTGAAAATTGTCTCAAAATACCACCTAATTGAAATTCAAGCATTTTAAAGGATTTCAAGTCACTTAGTGTTGGAAATGTTTCTGCCATTTAGAGGAGGCTCTCTGCATTAAATCTGCTTGTATCGGTTAAAGTTAATAGTATGTCCGGATCAATTCTGGTGGCAGAAGTGCTGTTGCCCCCAGCACCAGGCCGGTGTCTGGGGTATTGGGGGTTAAACAGGCCAGCCGGAAAATCCATGAATACCATGACTGTCTTTGAAATAAAGCTTCAAAGACAGTCAAAATGTCACCTTCAAACTCAAGGCTCTTAAATCACTTCAATAAGAAAACCATCCTGTCAAAACCTAATGCAGACGTGCCAACTATCGCACGACAGGTCAAGGTCCTTATGCTTGTTTGAACAGGTTAGGATTGTTCAATGGTCTACGCAGAACATGCTCATTACACTTTTTGTACAAATTCATTATCAGGTAATGAAGTAGAGATTCCTGCACAACCAACAAGGTCGCAGCAAGTGTTTTCTGGCTGGTAAGTCAATAACAAAACACTTGACTTTTCCTGCAGCCATTGTATAGCGCATAAAGCGGTAATACCAGCTGACCAAACATGCTGGAGCTCCGCTTTCATTGCTTGGTGATGAGCAGAACTCCACCGAGTTGCTAGGTAACGGCGCAGTACTCTTCTAACATGCCTTAACAATTGCGAGGTTTCTGAAACAGCTCATTTTCCAGACACCAAGAGCTATTGCCTAAAAGGGGTTGTGTGTGTTTTAAAGAGTTGGACTGTTTTTAGAAGAAGCGGAGGCCCAAATGGAAGCATGAAAACATACAAAATGTGAATTTTGCAGAATGGGTCCCCTTTAAGATAAAAACTGGACTCACATTAAGTATTTTTACATAACTTGAAGCTAATTTTAGGCTCAAACACACTTTCTAATAGCCGTACATGGTCTGGAGGATGTGGTCTGAGGAGTCCAGAGTTGTACCGCCAGAGAACAACATGGTACAACATGGTTATTTTCTTTGGCTGAGGGGAAGAACATTGTTTCTCTGTTTAGGTTGAAAACTTTTCTTTACCTTCCCAGATGAAGTTGTTGTTTCTTGGGGTGGAAATGGGTTAGGGGAACCAGGGAGTTCCCTCTCTGTTTACCTCAAATGCACGGAAGTGGTAACACAGGGAGGGGGAGCCGCAGCCGACCACCCTGCAGCGTTGGAGGGGTTGGGCAATTTTCTGGCGCTGTCCACAATAATTAGCCGTGAGCTGCAGTAATAAAGAGCTTAAGGTCTGTGGGTCAGTTAGGCACTCTACAGGGTAAGCTTTTATTACTCTGAGTGGGTCTTTGATCCTTCGCACCCCTTTAGCTGCGGCGTAACCACAATAAACTGAGGCTGTCTAAAATGGATCCATACATAACAGAAAGGAAGAATGGCCTCTATGAGTTTTGGCAACATAAGACTGGACTCGTAGCTCTGAGTTTGGGAGATCTTGGAATAAATTTAATTTTCATTCGTGTTCAACAAAAACAAAACTCGATCTGTTTTGCAGGTTCAAGAGTAAATTGGAGTTCAGGAAATTAGAAGCGAAGGGGAGTCAAAGAATCCTTAAATTATTAAACAAAAAACATATATTTAGGGAAAGTTGGAAGTTAGAGCCAAATGGTCGAATGAGGCCAAATTTATGCATAAATTTGACCAAAAGAAAAGCAACAGGAGTTGTGTTTCCATTACAAATGAGCACACATCTTTATCTAGTTTCTGGTTATATTTAAAAAAAAAAAACAATTTTGCAATTGCGGTATTTCCATTAAATAAGGAATTAAAATCATCCGTGAATAAGTTTGTTCATGTGCCAAGTCATTAGAAGACATCTTTTTGTTGTTTTCTTTGTGGTAACATCCAGATGCTGATTGTGTGACCCATGCGGTGAGAAAAAAAGTGTTTCCATCGCAGTTTTGCCAAAAACGTGGGAAAAAAAAGTTGTTTTTAAAAAAAAAATTGACATGTTTCTATTTAGAAAATTTATTTTTGACATGTTAAATTCCTCACGTATGTGGCCAATAGACATGAAGCTAGTGGTGCGTTTGCGAAACTCAAACAGAGCAGTCTTCAGTTTGACCTGTAGAGGGCAGCGATGTGCTTGAGTCGCCAGTGAACTTCAGTGAATGTCCTCACCAATAATGTATTGTCCTGTGTAATTCCTGCAGTGAAGGAATTGATAAGAACCCACAAACTTCCTCAAGCTGAGCCAAACCATGAACCTTAAGTTAAACTGCTGCTTTTCATCGAGGAGCTCAAAAGGAAAGGAAATCTTTTGATTTCCTTTACGTGACTGTTTAGCTTTGGACGAAAGAAACCAGTGAATGTTTTGTTCCCAATGTTTTGTCCTATATTAAGAACCTATGATTAAAAGGTTATTTCAAATAATCTGGTAACATCTACTGTTGGGGAATATGTTTATATGACACACATAAACCACATCTGCTAGTAAATTGAGCTTGAGAGGTCGAAACATCCCGTAAGCCAACTGCAAAATAAATGGAAACATGGCGTACTATTAAACGTTCGAGAAATTTAAACATTTTTACAGCAACAACATTTAACTCCAAAGAAAAATTAATGTGGTTAAACAGGATTTTGTGGTTAGGAAATGGTTTGTTTACAAGTAAAAATTGAAGTAAACTGGGTCCAAATGGCAACAATAAATTTGGTGAGAAAATGAATTGATCTTTTCATATTATCATGAATAAATAACCATAAGAGTTTTTATAACTTGTGTCTGAATGTCTGTCTAAAACTAAACTTGAAACAAACTCTTCTTTGTCCTAAAACATAAAACTTTATGCTGTCTCTCTAAATCATCAGTTAAGAAAAATCCACAAACTAAATCTACAAAAATGCAAAGGAAAAACTTTATGATTCCTAAAGCAAATCCAACTGAAACTCACCAGCTCTTATTGTAGCCCCGGTCCAACGATTGTTAATGCTCACAGTCCTAATCCTATTACAAAGCAAGAAACCTGAACACATCTTTTGACAAGAGCACCAAGAACCGATTCAGGCTTTCATGTTATCAGGTAGGCATTCCTAACAAGCATGAAAGAGTTGAGCTGCAACGGTTCACGAAAAGTACCACCAGAAGTATGAATAGCCGTCCGCACAAAGGTTAAGCTGAATAGGCAGAATGGGCAGTTTACGAGAGGGCATTCGGGGGCGCGCCGAGTGAAAAGACAAAAAAAGACATTAGGGGAGCTTTGCAGTTGCAAAGAGGCCACATGGCAAAAAGCAATGTGCTGTCACCAAGTGGGATTAACGGGAATATCTACTGTAATATCGAAGGGAGGGAGCTGTAGGCATGCAGAGCTTTTAAAGGGCATTTAGAGTCGCTTACAAATGACAATGTGACATAAAATTAAAACAAAACACGTCAAACTGCCAGATATGGGACTTCAATCACATCCCATCAACTAACAGCACAAGGTTTGATGTAATGTTTGGGGAAATCACATGAAGGGTAGAGTCATTTTCTGCTAGAATCAGAACGACAAACTGTAAAGCTTCAAAAAATGCAACCGCACTGCGAAAACAAATTCTTTGGTCAAACTGGACTTGAGTCGTTGCTACAATTGGGCAATTTCAGATCTCAATTTTTTGTGAATAAGTTACTGTGAAAGGTTGAAAGCTCAAAACCTTACTATTATCTGCTTAACAGCTTGTTCTCTTCTTCTATCTTACAGCCTGAATCGAAATACAGTTTTCTCGGTTTGACACGCTATAAAAACACAAAATCCTACCAAGTATTTTTGGTCTAGTTTCTAGTGCAAACATCTTAGTGCATGTGAAAGAAGACAAAACTAACTTACAAGCAACTTTTCAGCAAGATACAGAAGGTTGTATCTGTATAATTTTTTAATATTGACAAGTTTATCAATATTATCTTAATAGTGATAAGTGAAATAATCTGCCAGTGTAACTAGTACTTTTTCATTAATATTAGGAAATTGTTTTCCTAAAACAAGCTCCTATGAATTGTTATTTTTTTCTATTTTCTCCAGATACTATGTGCAGTTCAGGAATATAAATTTCACTTCTTTAAGGAGCTTATTTTGTCTTCCAAGAACAATATTTGTGTTTGTTTCATTATGAATGATGTGCCATACAGTTTCCTAAAAAATAAATAATAAAAGGCGTTTTAGTCATTTTTAGCGACATCACAATAGTACCACAAAATATAAGTTTTAAGTCCCCTACTTGTATAATGAATGCAAATTATACAAGTACAACTATTACCAAATAGTTGGAAAGATATTGTGTTTTTTCAATATGGTTAAAAACTGTAATTTGCATTTTAGCTTATAAAGATTAGAAACCTTGATCGTTGTATTTCTACACAAACTGACTGGCCATCATATTCTTGTTTAAATTAATTTAACCCATTATAGGAACAACATCGCCCACATGGATATTTTAACTGTTCAAATTGTCACTTACTTGGGTGTTTTTTGGGTTCTTGTCATCATTTACTATGAAATATTTCAAGAATCTGCCAGAACATCCACAGGAATATTACCATAAACCAAAACTCAATCCATGGGAAGAACATAGATTAGATTGCTGCTTCAGCTGCTCATTAAGATTTCACCTTAGACCTTTATATTCAACAACAGAATGCAGCAGGCAATTTGGGCAACAAATCAAATTTCTTTTTTTTTTTGTTCACATATAATTAAATTGGCATCTCGCTTAAAGCAGCTGCGACTGTGTGCAAACTGGGTCAAGGTGACACAGCCGATCAAGCGACCCGTGAATCCATAGAAACAGGCTATGCTTCCTCCAAAGAGAGTAAAACAGAAATCAGCCAACGACCAGCAGGAGTTTGTTGAATCTGGAAAGCTGCTCTGCATTAGCTACGTTTAGTAGCCCTCAGCACAACGGCCATGAACAGACAATCAAACTGAAAACAAACATGACATTTAGCATCAATTATTAAGCATTAACAAGACGAACTATTGGAATCACTGAACCTTTAGCCCATAAAAACAAGCAACTGTAATAAACGCCAATCACACATGATTGTACAACAGTAAAATAAGATTCTGACAACATGCTTTTTTTGTGTTTCATTTGGAAAAAATGCCCCCCAACATTACAAAAACCAGTGGAGCAAAAGACATGAAAGTTTAGCCTTTTTATACACGAATTTACACATCACTTATCAATGATTGTGTCAGAATCCCACAAACCACCTAAAGCTTTGAATGTTTGCAGACAATTTTTATCAAAACCTGTTATTATGCTTCCTTGAACAGGTTAGGATAGGTTTATGGGCGATACAAAACATGTTCGTTATTAAAACATTCTTAGATAATTAGATTTTAGACTGTTCAGTTTTGTCAGTTTTGAGCTTTTTAAGTTGTTTCAGGGCCTTTTACAACAAGTTGAAGTTCAATGTTTGAAAATGAATACAAATTATACAAGTGTTCATATTTGAAAAGCATTAATAGAGCCTGCTGCACAACTAGCAAGAATGCAGCAAGTGATTTCTGACAGTGAGTTACAAACAAAACACTTGCATAATAATGCAAGAACACCCTGTCAAAGATCAGTAAACTTTAGTTTATAAAGGATATTTTATGCTGGCTCTTTAAGATATTTTAAATATCTCGTATAAATAAACAAAACAACAAATAAAATGGAAACTGAAGTCTCTGTAAGCAAAATTGTCCTTCAAAAAAAAGGGGGGCTTGTTGATCAATCTCATTTTAATTTATTGTGAGATTAATTGAAGTACTGCTTAATGCGACCAACCGTTCTGGAGTTCCACTTGAGTTGCTAGGTAACGGGGCGGAACTCTGCTGGGGTTGCTAGGTGACGGGCTGGGCGTGGCTGGGGTCTCTAGGTGAAGGATCAGCGCCTGCTGATTTGTGACTTTACATTCCGTAGGTTTTTGAAATCGCTCAATTTCCAGACACCAAAAATTACAAACTTATTGCCACAAAACAGCTGAGTGGGGATTTTTTTAAGTGCTCTGACTATTTTTAGAAGCAGTTGACACCTAATGAAGGTGTGAAAATATGCAAAAAGTACATTTAATAGTTCCCCTTTAACCACGACAGTCCTTTAAGGCATGTGAGAGCAGCGTCCCGTGACCCCCGCTGACCAGACATCTGTTGCAGCTGCTCCTCATGCGACTAAAGTCAGGGTTCCTTTAAAGGCCAAAATATGAACCACAATTCAACTTCCCAACTTTAGATGTTTCCACCTTCGCTTTCGGTGCTTGTGAAACTTCCCCTTCTTGACAAATCAGTGCTCAATCTCAAGCCCCAGTAAAAGCAACTCTACAAAACGCAACATCCAAAACAAACGTTTGTCAAACTTATTTTGGGAACAGCTTTGTGCATTGAGGTCTGTTAGAAAGAAAAGGGAAAATGTCAGTTCTGGACACTTAAAGTTATATTTTCCAAACTGAATTCTTCTGGGTAGAAAAACTAGTTTAAGGGTAGTTTAAGGTACAATGTAATGAATCTATTTTAAATGGATATCTATGTTTTATATATAAATATTTAATTTGAATTAAAAATTAAAAAATCTTTTAAAAACAAAAGCTCAAACTGGAAAGCAATAACTATTTAATCTGATTAAATATGAATGAACTCATGTCATCCTTATCTTTAAGTTGGGATATTGCGGTTTTTGTCATTTCGCTTTTTTTGTTGGCAATAAATAAAACAGAACAGTAGTAAACATGGCGTTATAGTTACGTATTTGTGCTGTATGCACATTTTCAGACGCTGTTTCTTGAACATTCAAGCTCAAAAGCTGCATGCTTTTCCCTGCATCACCAGAGCCATAATACAGAGGGAGAAATCACATTTAAATAGTTATTTATGATGTGCAAACAACAGAAATGGTTTTATAAATAAAGAGTGACAGGTTTATTACAAGTATTGTCATTTCCAGTCCGGACAGCTGCAGTGATGACAGAGTATTTCCACGTTAGATGACAAATAATTTTTAATCATGACACAAATGCACTGTATTTGTGTTACTCAATAGGAAAGGAGGTTGTGTCAATAATCCAGTGATCGTAAGTTTGAGTCAAGCTAATAGCATTCCTTTTTTAACTGTAATAAACATTTAAAAGATGATTTAGATGTTGAAAAAGCCTTAAACTGTAAACAAATTAATAGCAGCTTTAGTCTGGACCTTTGTGAACAATTTTTATAGATATTTTTAACTTGCCTGTTCATATTTGGTGTCTTTCAACATGATTTTATCAAACTTAAAACATCTTTACATGTTCGATCATCTACAGAACAATCCCTCAATTCCCTGTCTAAACAATATATACTTTTAGGCCAACAAATGACAGTTTAAAGATTGTATCAGTGGTGTTGACATAAATTGCTGTTGTTTTTGCAAATTAGGTGGCAGAAATCCACTTTGGTTTCAGCACTATATGTTAGCATCAGATTCAGGGACCAATTAATCTAGATTAATACTAAAAAAATGTCAGGGATTCTGGTCATCCTGCCTCAAAAATGTCTTAGCTTCCCATGTTTGTTTTTTGTATCCAACCTTTTGGTAGTTGATACTTTGTCAAGCAATAATTTCAAATATTTTTCTCTCTTTTACTCATCATCTAATCTAATTAAATTTGGCTGCATGACTCATGCAGATCAGTTATTTTGGCTGGAGTAAGGGATCGTAATCTCTCAAATTTTGTCAGAATGAATTATGACACTGTTTTCAAATGTTAATATGCAACCGGATTAAATTATACAAAAGATTTGAAAGATTTTTATGAACATTTAACGAAATAATTCATCAAAATATTAACAAAAACTTACAAAGTAAATGAAAACGACGTGGTTTAAGTGGATGGATAAAAAATTATTTGTACACAGGCATAAAATTAGCAAATTGGTGCAAGTAGAACTGGTAAAGGAGTAAAAGTACAAGATGTTTAGCATTTTTCCAGAACCTTTTTTCAATTCAACAATCCAGAACAATCCCTTTAAACTTGCTTTAGCAAATGGGAAGTAAGAGTTTCTTCTCAGGCATGATTCCTCTTTTTGCCTCATACAGAAATAAATGTAGCATTTAAAATCAGAACTGAAAGTGTGTTTCAAGCATGAGGCGTACTAAAGCTTTTCGTAAACACCCAGTGATCACTTATGATAATTAAACCTTCTTAATCAAACTAGTCCCACCCAGAGTATTGCGTTTGGCGAGAAGCGAGGGGTTGTTTTCCAGATGATTCCAGATGAGCACATGACAGTGGCAGCAAAATGCCTCCGCAAACATCCTCTAAAAACACCAGAAACAGGTTCAGCTGATCACTTGTTTACTTCTTTCCAGGATTTCTGCTCCAAAACACAAGATCAAAACAGCTATCTTAATAAAATGCTCAGCTAGTTTGTGCCGTGTGTGTTTGGCAGGTTAATGAGAGGTCAGTTTGAGCCACTGCAGGAAAGGTAGCTTAATGCAGCATAATTACACCCTTACTGACTGTGATTAGCTTTCAAAGATCACCAGAAAACCACAGTGCAGTGTGCAGTTCAGCACTGGAAGCAAAGGGAACTGGGATCTTGATGCAGATTACTGGAATGGAGTCACAGAGGGAGGGAAAAAACAGCAATGCTTCCAGGACTGTTTGCAGTTAAGGGGATGGCAAACACTTCAGAAATATGGAAATGCTGTTTCGACAGCAGCAAACTCTGTGTTAAATCAGGATTTATGTCCGATGATTCAAAATCAGATTAAAACCAGATGTGAATCAACATCAAAAATATGCAGGAGTCATGAAAATAAAAACAAACAGAAACCTTAGTATTCTGAATGACTAAAACAATATTTTCGCAGTTATAAACGTCATCTTTGGTATATTTGGGGGTTTCTAAGGATTGCAGGTTGGAAATGCTGATTTGTGTTGTTTTTTGTTTTTTTTAAGCCTAGAAATAAAAATAAGGGTAGCAATTAAGACGCAACCCTGAAGGGTACGCAGTCAGCAAAAATAACGAGGTGCTTCTGGCAAACGCGGGACAGAAATCAGAGAATCTGGACGGCAGCGAAGCTGTTTGTACACAAAAGCCGTATCGGAAACAAAACGCCACGCAGGGGGCTGTGGTGGCCTGGCCCGAGCCGCATGCAGCCGCATCCCAGGCGGCATTCACGGGGCTCATCTCCATAGCTTTCTGCTAGCAGCGACCATCACACAATCAATGCAATTAACGCCCCCTGTTGTTGTCGCGTCGGGGCAAGCCCCGAGTCAGTACTCACAAAGAAAAACGCTCCGCGGAATGTCCAGGCTGTCCGACGCGAAACAGGCGAAGGACCAGAAGGAATTAAATAGAAATAAAAAGCAAGCACGTCGTATCCAGAGATAAGGCAGCAGCTTGATAGTTGGGGGGAGCGTCTGGTGTGAAAACAGCGCTGCTGCTGCTGATGTGCTCGCGGGGCAGAGCGGCGTGCGCCAGTAGTAAGGACGCAATGGAACCAGCGAGGCGATGATGTCACAGCCCGGATGTGAAGCAGGTCCAGCTCGGCCCAGTGTGTATGCACTACACAGTCATGAACGCTTCGTTCATCATGTTGATTTAAAAAGACTAAAGTAGAAAGCAGGAATTTATCTTAAAAAAATAATAATTAATTTAAAAAAAAATGTTTTGAATGTGAATTATTTATTTATTGATTTGGATGTTCGTACAAGTTTTTATTTAAACTAGTAAAAGGGTACAAGGTCCAAAATTTGTACTTAAATTAAGAGTAGAACAACTTCAGCATATATATTTTTTCCTTAAATAAATGTAGCTGTTCAAGTAATTATTCAAACAAGAGTAAAAAAGTAATTTGTAAAATGTATTGTGATTAAAGCTTCAGTATGTAATCTTTTTTTATCAAATATACATATATGTATATTCTAAATATTTGCTGAAACTGTCATTAATCTATGAAAAAAAAACGAGCTCCCACTGTTCCCAATGCCAACCAGAAACAACCAATCAGAACACAGAGGAGGGTCTTAGTGCTGTCAATCAAGCCAGTGTGTGACGTGTAGCTACCTACTCATGTTAGCTCATTTGTAATTAGCTAACGTCATACCAGTGCTATCATGGCTATTGATTTTGACCTTATAGGAGTAGCAAGTTAAATATATATATTAGCTTTTCATAAAAACTAACGCCTCACTAAATGCTACTGTTTCCAACTACACTGTAAAGACATTCTACAATCATTAATCCAGAAAAAAAAAACATTTTTGAAGATACTTCTTTCCCTCAAACTGGATTTGAACACCTAACAGAGGTGGCACACAACTTCTTATAAGCATTTCTAGCCGTTTATATTAACGAATATGCCGCTTTTATGCGTGAATATATCAATTCTGAGAAATTAATTATTACATTGCATTGCAAATAGGTGCACTAATTGCCAATTGGTCAACTGGCACTTTAACTTGCAGGCAGAACACGGAAAATTTGAGTTTAGTGTTTTTCCAAGAACCAAGGTACAATTAAAAAAAATTTTTTTTACTGTCTTCAGCTTCAATTTCTAAAATCTGGGGCTAGCAAATTCTTTTCCACTGCACTGAAGATGAACCTGGATGAACCGGATGGGTCTTTATTTAATCCCAACAGTTTTCAGAGTGCAGCTGCTCCTCCTCCAGCTCATTCTTTAGCAAGTCCTGACAGAGATGTTGCATGATGGAGAGCGAACTGATCATGGCTGCACTGCGCCAGAGAATGAGGAAGGCTGTTGTAAACACATCTAACACCTAAAAACAATGCATTTACCTCTGGATCCCAGTTAAGTCCCCCCTTGTTGCTGGCAGTTGTGCTAACAAGCTGAGAAAGAACTGAATATCAAGCAGGTTCAGCAGGGAGCCTGCAGCTAAGGAGGACGTGAAAGCACCGACAATGACCAAACAATGGGTGCAGTGAAGGGTCACTCTGAGACAGAAACTTATCTTCAGAGCAGCTCCACTGCTCCTTAGCATTGTAAAGAAAAATAAAGTTTTAAATGTAACTTATTTTGCTTCCTTGAAAAGGTTGGGTTAGGGCTACAGGCTACGCAAAACATGTTTGCTACATTTTTCTGCATTCTTACATAATGAGATTCCAGTCTCCTCAGTTAAGAATGAGCTGCTCTAAGGCCTCTTGTTACTTTAAATCCAAAGAAGCTGCTGCTGGCCACGCCCCTCAACTCAACATTTAAAATTGTACCTGAAAATGGCTGCAAGCAGATGTGCAATGATACAACCATACATCTTTGAGAAGCAGAAGTGGAGCCTCCTGCACAACCAGCAAGAATGCAGCAAGTGGTTTCTGGGTGGTAAGTCAACAACAAAACACTTGAGTTTTCCAGAAGTCATAATACAGCGCGAAAATCATAACTCCAGCTGATCAAACTTGCTGGAGTTCCATTTGGGTTGCTAGGTAACAGGCAGAACTCTGCTGGGGTTGCTAGGTAGCGGGCGCAACAATCGAGAAGTTTTTGAATTTGAAACGGTTCCTTTTTCAGACAAAAAAAAATTACTTATTGCCAAAAGAACAACTTGGTGGTCCCAGTTGAAATTCTGTCAGAGAAATCCAAGTGAATGGGAGAAAGCCCAGACTGTCTGATTAAAGACAGATTTGAATCAATGGTCAGGCAAAAATGGAAATACAAAAAGAAGCAAAATGTGGGTTTTTCATAATAGGTCCCATTTAATATAATCAATCTACAAAGCCTAAATCTACTTTATATAACAAGTTGGGAAATCTAGATCATATGTGTAATAATAAGTCATTTGTGAACTACTTTGACCATTCTTTTTTTATATAAATAATGCAGAAAGGGTTCAGTTTCACAGAGGGGCGTAGGCTCCGTTAAAACGCTTGGTCTCCCTCTAGGGACGTCTTCCAATGCTGGCAGGACATGACCACCAGCTGGGACACAGAAAAAACTCCAGACCCCGAGAAGAAGGAGAAGGGGACAGCAATTATCTGGAGGATGTGTGACATATCTAATAACCTAACCCATTGAAAATGAGAGCGCAGCGAATAAAGAGCCTGTGCAATAAAAAGGTGTCAGAGAGAAAAGTCAGCTGTTCAACCATCTGTGTCATGTTCAAGAGTTTTTAAAAACATCCCTAAAGCCGCCATCAGCGTTAGCTGTCAGTTTCTAATCATCCGGGGGAAAGTTTTCATCCCCAGAAAGACATCATCATCTCACCAATTGCCTTTAAGAACAGCTTCATTGACTGTAAATATGGAGCTAAATTGGGGACAAAATGATTGTTCAAAATTATGCAAAAAAGAAAATGTAACCAAAACAAATAATTAAAATGAGAAAGGTTTGAAACTGAAGACAAATTTGAAGCTGAAAAACAAGTTTGAAACTGAAAAAAAGATTTATAACTTGAATTTTTTTTTGAAACTTTAAAAAAAAGAAGTGAAAAAAAAGATTTGAAACTGGAAAAAGATGCAAAACTAAAAAAAAAAAAACCTGTTCAGATTTATAATTTTGTTTTCCAGCTTCAAATTATTTTTTCAGTTTCAAAACTTTTCTTACTTTCAGGTTTTTTCTTTTTAACAAACTTCGTGGCCTCAAATTTTTCAAACTTTTTTTTTCAGTTTCAAAATAATTTTTCAGTTTAATTTTTTTTTTCTTTTGAACAAACTTTATGGCCTCAGTTTTACTCCAAAGACAGGAAAAATAATTACTCAGTGGATCTCTGACTCAACCTGGAACTGAAAGTCGTCCTAATCTGTCCAAAAAGATTTTTATCAAAGTGTAACTGATGCAAAGTTGCGAAAAATATCCGTGGGCATTGCATTTTATCCGGCTTTCAAATGAGCGGTAAAAACGTCACCATCACACCCACGAAGTTTGACTCAGTCACCCTGAGGCAAAAAAGAAAAACTTCATCGTCAGTAGCTCAGAGTGTTTCACATTTGTGATTCAAAATCTTCTCAGCCAAGATCAAGCCAGCAGCTGAGGGTTTGCTTTGATTGAAGGGACGTGTTGTTTGTTGCTGTTTTCTTTTAATAAATCAGGAAACGCCGCCTGGGTCAGCCTTTCACAGTGGAAACATTTCAAAGCAGTCAGCTCATCAGCCACTTCAGTGGGAGTGGGAGTTACTAACTACTGTTCCAAGAATCTATTTAAGTGGGGGTACGGTCAAATCAAGGCCATGCAGAGTCTGTTTATTCTCAAACAACAACAGAAAAAAACTTGACTGCACTTTATTTTGGTGCATAGCACCATTAGACGTTGCAACAGAGCAAACATAACCTGGTGGACTCGCATTCCTTGATGTTATCACTGTTGGCTTGTTTGACTCGTAAAAGCCAGAGACCACAGGAGCAAGGGGAGCAAACAAAGAATCAAAGCCATCAATCAAAGTAATTAAAGCACTTTAATATTTATGACTCAAAGGAATAGAAATCATAAGATGACTAAAATGAAAACTACAGGAAGCACGGCGTCATGCTAAAACCATGATATTGCACAATAACGGAGCGTGCAGAAAGCAGGATCTTTGACCCGTACTCTTTGTACAGTTTCTCTAAATCATCCAAAGTCCTGTGTCCCACTTTTCAGTGGATTTTATGTCTGGTGAAACACATCTGTGGTCAAGTAGCTCAAAAAGGGCCCCAGGACCATTTATACTCAGGGATGTAATTATACAACTAGAAAACTTTGAAAAGCAGAAGAGGAGCCTCCTGCACAATCAACTATAACAAATTTTGTTGGACAATAAATTATTCCACAAATTATTGCGATAAACGGTAATATTGTCCCTAACAACAAAAACATAACAATGCAAGTACACCCTCTCAAAGATCGAGGAACTTTAATTTATAAATAACATTTAACACTGGAACTGGAAATCATTTTAAATGTCCAACAAAAATAAACAAAACAACTGAAACAACAAATAAAAGTAGTACAGAAGTCTCTGTAAACTAAATTGCTCTTCAGAACCAGACTGAAGCCTTTTGTCATCCAGTTTTTTTGTAAAAACAGAGACAGAAAAACAAAAAAAGTCATGCAAATGGAAATTATTGGCCTCGTTTTAATTTATCATGCGCTTAACTGACTTATTGCAACAGGCTTACAAGCAACAGAAATGCAGCAAGTGGTTTCTTAATGGTAAGTCAAAAACAAAACACTTGACTTTTCCAGCAGCCATTGTACAGCGCTAAAACCAGCTGACCAAATATGCAGGAGTTCGGCTTGGGTTGCCAGGTAACAGGACAGTAGAAAGTGACTTAACAATCAGAATGTTTTTGAAATGGCTCATTTTCCAAACACCAAAATAGATTGACTTATTGCCAAAAACAAAAGAATTTTAGAAGCAGTTGAGACCCAAATGTGCAAAAGTATAAATCTGCTTAAAGAAAATCAGGAAAGTGCGTGATGGTTATCATAATAAACATACAGATCTGTTTAGTAAAAGATTTAGCAAGTATGTATTTTATATGCTGCCACCTGTAGTTGGAGAAGAGAGGCTTCAAAACCAGCCAGTTTAAGTGCTTTTGGTTAATATTTATCCTCTATGCTACAACAACCACACAGCGCTTTGAAGTACGCAATCGTCTTGAACGTCTTAACCAGTTGTCATGTTCACTTTGTTAGATACCATCACAAGGATGGAGCTGAGAGGGAAAAAAGAATTTTAAAACTCAAATAAACTATTATTTATTAAAGAGAAATGAAGTGTTTCTTTTCAGCTGCGGCCTGCACTAGATGTTTCATCTTCATCTTGCCTGACAGGTGCCAAGGATGAAGCTTTCAGACTCATTAACGGCCCACTCAGAGTCCGTCAGAAACAGGAAATACTAAGTGTTCACATGTTTATCCACTCTCAAAGGAGCCATTTCTATCTGCCCACACGCTCTTGTCTTTGGCTCTTTCCTCTTCCACCTGCACTCCCACGCTCTTCCCTTTTGTCACCGAGGTGCAAAATATTACCTGCTCTGGGCAGCTGCATGTTCAGCGACTGCAACTCCCAGTAGCCGGAGGCCGATGGAGAGAGAGAGGCATCAGAGTCAGAGCCGCTCTGCAGGGGCTTCTGCTCCTACCGAGCCGTAGCGAAAGAGAACCACATGCATAAACAGTTCCACTGTTCCCTGTCCTCAGGGAGCTGGGGCTGAGATGACCAGTCTCATGCACACCAGTGAGCAAGCGCATGGGGGGAAAGATGGGTGTTTGTGCTCTGGTAATTAGCAGAATGTGTCAAATGGAGGTGGAAAAGCACCAGCTGCCTGAACGGTCACACTCAGACACAGCAGACTGATAGGTTCTGCAAAAGAGCAGCGCAAAACGTGTTCATAACCAGAGTCAGAGCCGCTGTGCATGTTTACATATTTTGTCACACTTTAACTACAACAAAGTTTCTAATCACAGACAAACCTCTCGGTTAAAAGAAAGTGATTTTACTTAAAATCTGCCAGGTTTATGAATGAGATTGTGATTAAAGGTGTTTTCATTCCTGATAGTCTGGCAGACTTGGTTTGATTTGGGACCAAAACTGAAACATTTCATACATTTTCATACATTTTTACAGTGCACTGTATCAAACCAACCAAACCCTTTGAAAAACCTGTTCCCCTCCTCGCCTACGGTGGCGCTGCAACAAGAACAACTGAAGGAAACGACATGAAAACCTCTGAAGAAGACACGTCCTTCTTCATGAAATGTAAACTAAAATGGAATAATGCCAGATTTTAGCAGTTCTAGGATTTCTCTTTTGTATTTATTTAAAAACCACACAATTTTTTGCCTGCTGGTGGAAAGCTGGACAATATGGATTTTTTTTTTTAATCAAAAAAATGATTCCTTTCTTGTTTTAAATTTCTGAAATATTGCCAAAAACCTTTTCCTCTTTTATCCACAGTTTTCACTCAACGCTGTTCTGTTTTTTTAAATGAGGAAGCTGGTGTGAACGCACCCTACTGAAACTCAAAATGATTTCTTGCTACTATGAGACAAATATGCTATTTTCTGGGCCAGGGGTCTGCAATGTGCAGCTCTTCCACAGTGTAAGACATTTAAATAGTGGATATTTAAAAATAACACAGCTTATGTAATAGATGTTCATCAAAATCAAAAAAGTGATGCAACATTTGCAGGTTTTATTAAGTTTTAGTGTTGTCGAAAATGGCTCTTTGGATTGTAAAAGTGACAGACTCCAGCAGCAGGCAGAAAAACATCAGGACTGGTGCTACCCAGTCTGATTCGAGGATATGAGACCAATATTCCTCCATCTGTGTGATGGAAACAAACCCGATAAGAACTGAGACATCCAACGAAATGACAAGTTTCATCATGTAACATAACAGCAGGGATCAAAGAGAGGAGTTCTGTTACAAACCCAAAAGGACGGGAATCGTTTCTTACACACTGCAGTACAAGCAACTTCAAACACACAGTTTTATCTCTCTTCGTTCACCTCTTTCAGGGTGAAGGCAAAGTGGAAAAAACAAACGTGTAAATACAGTGAATCAGGCCAGGAGATCAATGAACTCGTAATATTTCTCAACCCCAGTGGCTTTGGTGACATCTCTCTGAAGGTCATTGTGAAAAACGCTTTGCTTTGCCGTTCGGGCGGCTTTGTGAGCCTTGGCAGCACAAAGATTCACAAATTCCACAGGCTGCAAGTCAAAACACCAGTAGCGAGTCGCTGTGGCACGAGGCCGCGCCCCGCAGCAGCTCAGGTCTACATGCTGACCGCGCTTCACTCCTTCATCAGGTAGATTCAGGGCCTCCTTGTGCAGCTGGTGCTAAAAATAACCGAACACTTTATGTCTGTCATCACACAGAAACCTGCCAGGTTGGCTTTACAGCACTCAGGCAACGCTAAGGTAATTATTTGGATATGAATAATTTAGCATTCAGCTTCAGGAGTGAAGGTGTTAGTTAATTCAAGACACTGCAATTATGTTGAAGTAGATAAACTTTGCTCAGCTTTGGTGGATGTCTTACACTTTATACACTAAAGTTCAACAAACACAAATGTGGTTAGAAAATTAAAGATTATAGTGGCCTTAAAAACACAAATAACATATTTTTACTAAGTGCCCTGCAAGTTTTTTCACACTATAACCGCAAACTGTATTGCATTTTACTGAGATCTTATGTAATAAACCGGCACAAAATGGGGTGTAATTACCAGGGGGAAGGAAAATTATTGCTCCAATAATGTAAAGATTTCCAGCCATGAATGCTTAATCATTTGTAGCAAAGGATGCATCTGCAAGTAAATAAAAGCTTTCAATATTGTGAAAAGCTCAGCCTAATCTGCTGGACTTCACGTCAACATTTTTCTGATAAACCGATTAATAATAAGATAGCAAAAGGTAATTATTAGGATTTTTTTTTTTTTTACTAAAACCACTTGAGAAGTTGTGGATAGAACAAATTTAGTTTAGTCAAGATGTATTCATATTTTATACATTTTTGGCTTAATTACTGTGTTGTCCTTTTAGCAAATCAAATTGCATTTTGTAAGAGTCTTTAATCGTCTCAGCCCTACACACATGTGGACCCTATTTACTAAAATGTTTTTAAAAACAGTGTTTTTATTCCTCTTTATATTATACTACACTTGTACCATGTCATAAAGTTCAATAAAAAAAGACTTAAGTTTGTAACATGACAAAGACGTGTTAAAGTTTAAAGGGTATGAATACTTTTTTAACACTGAGAACTTCAGTTTTAACATTGAATTACATTTATATTAAGTCTGAAGTTGCAGCTTTGGAGCAGGAATCTTCCTTTATAGGAGGCTCTGCAGGCAGATTGTGATTCTGGGCAAAGAGGGACTTTCTCAGCAGCAAATCATGACTAGACTGGAGGTTTCTAAGGCGATTGCACATGGCTGGAAAACACTGCAAGTACCGCATTAGTGGTATTTCAAGCACGATCAGGCAGAGCAAAAACTCAACAATCAGAGGATTAAAACACCAAGCTCAGTTTACACCCCAACAAAGAGGGAACGCAAAAACAAAGGCTTTCATACAGAACCGAAAGCTTCAATCATCAAAGGTCCTGCAAAAAGTACACTGTACTCTTTGAGGACAAATAGTGTCTGAAAATCTCTTCTTAGGAGAAGAAAAAAAAAGGATAAACACAGTGAAGGAGACGATGGTAACAGACTCAAACTTACAAAGTGGTTAATGCAACAGAAATGTCAGAACAAGAGCAGGAGGAAACAAACAGGAGAGGCTGATAATTAGAGATGCAGTAAAAAGCTGAGAAATCTGATCAGGTAACCCACCACTGCAAAATCACAAAACCTTCCAGTTGGTCCAGTTTCTAGTGAAAATATCTTAGTACACTTCAAATAAGACAAAGTTAACTTACAAATTGATGTTTAGCAAGATATTACAGGCAGATTATTTCACTTATAACATGGAGAAAATGTCTTGTTAGAAGAGAAATAATCTGCCAGTGAAACTGGTACTTTTTAAAGTCAATATTAAGGAATTATTTATAGACAGGGCTGTCTAATTTGCTAAAAAGTTAAATTTGACTTATTGCACTAGAATCTGGACCAAAAATACTTGGCAAGAGTTTGTGTTTTTGCACAGTGTAAGCAGAAGCTCAGAAAGTTAGTTAATTAAGAGCAAAATGTATTTCACTGTCAATTCAGGCTGGAAGAAAGAAACAAATTAATCGTGATTAATCAATGATTGAATTTATCGTCAGACATTGATTAACCAACCCAAAAAAACGACATTTGCATTATTTAATGTATTTCTAATATTGTGTCAGAAATCCTGAAAAATCTGCAGAATATTCATAAATTTTTTTATCAGTTTAAATGATTAAGTGGATTAATCGTCAGACTAATTGATAGAATAATCGATCACTAAAATACAGCCCTACCAATTAAATATTTTATTAAATAAATACTGATCATTTCTGATCATTTTTCTGTATTAAAAACAGAGCAGCACATCCAGGTAAATGCAGAGTAAGAAGTGGGATAAATCCAGTTTTACTCACCTTGATTTCCACAGAAGACTCATAAAAATGATGAACAGAGTTCATTATGAGCTTAATGCCTGTATCAGCTCTTCTTTTCCAGTGTAATGAGTCACTTGGGAGCACACGGTGCAAAGTCAATGACAACATCAAAGTCCACAACAAAAACATGATGTTTACACAGCAGAGATATAAAATATGACACCTAAAGCCTCGCACCAAATTTAGCTACAGAAATGACCATTTTTGGAGAACAGGAGAGGAGAAAAGTACAATGAAACAGAGCTCCATCTATCTTTCTGAATACACAGTTTGATGTTTTTGTATACTTTTTTCTTTTTCTTATTTTTATTGATTTTCACAGACAATGCAATCTCCCAAAGGAGACACCCAGACACCTAAATCTGGGTTTTTATTGTCCTTTTGCAGCTTCGTACAAGCCTGGAGGTGTCCAGCTGCTCTCTTTTCAGATCAGGAATCCAAATAAAATTTACTTTTTGGTAAAAAGTAAATGTTACTTTTAAATTAAAACGAGGATTTGATCCACTACTGAGCATGCTCAGTAGGCCTATGCTAACCAACATCTGACAAACCAAAACTGTCATGGACAGTTTCTCTGTGATCATGTATGACAGACAATGAGCGACTGAAAGGAACTTCGCAGGAACAAAAACATGACAAATGGCATGCAGCCCAGTCAATTTATCTAAAATAAAACTCCAGGAACCGCCGCACAAATGAAACCGACTCGCTTCCCAAATTAGCAGAGAGATTGGCCGACTTCAACTGGCCACGTAATTAAATGTAAAGCAGGATCTGCTGAGCTCCAGTTCCTGTTGTCTCCAGTCAGAGGAAGCTGCTGACTGCATTACTCACTTTATACAACCGATTACAGAGAAGATGACCAACAGAACTGGGTCAGCTGTAGCAGTGAGAGGCCAAGACTGTCAAACAGAAACAGAGGCTCAGATGGAAGTTAATGTAAACATAGAAGGAAGAACCACAACAAAACTACAAAATTCATTGTATTTTATTGGGTTTTTCTGAAATGGACCAATAGAAAGTAGGTTCTCTGAGCTTACAGACCTAAATAAAATTAATAATCTATGGTAGGACTTGAAACTGGTGTACAAAGAAGCTTTCTATACAATTTGATTGGGGTGACAATAGCTTATAAAGCTAAAAAGGCTGCAAGTAAGGCTGCAGCTAACTATTCTTTTGGTAATCCATTAATCTATCCATAATTTGGGACGATTAATGAAGTAATCAGATAAAGAAAATTGGAAGATTCTGCAGATTTTTCACTTGAGCCTATTTTGCATAATATAAAAAACACATAAAAATGCAAATAAATAATTCAATTCCTTTTTTAAAATAAGAAAATAAATATTTTATTGCCTAAAATGCAATAACATGGCATTTATTCAGTGTATGCGTGGTTAACACGCATCAGCAGTTAAAAAACATTTCCATCCTTTTCTGCTTGACATAACAATAATAATTAATAAATAATTAAACATCTCCCATTTGGCAGTTGTTGTTTTTTGTTTATATAATTGCAATCAGGTGAATCTAAAACTGCCACTTGGAAGAGTTCTGGGTAAAACTTGTTCATAGACAAAATGTATTTTTTATTTATCTTAAATACAAAATGTATAATTTTTTGCTACATTCTTATAATTCCTGGTCTCAGTATGTTATTCTTTTAGAAAACAGTGTTTTTGTCTCTAGTCTGTGTACTCCAGTTAACAATTATTCAATTACTACATTAGTTGACCTGTATTAATTAATCAATTAATTGTTTAAGCGCTATCTCCTAGTGTGCAAAGCTGCACCTGTAAAAAAAATAAATCTAAATGTCTGACTCTAGGAACTTGAATTAAAAACACACTTTTAAGATTTCTATCTGCAAAATAAAAAGAGGAAAATCATGTATTATTTTCCACTTTCTCATCTTGTTTTTGCCAATTACATTAAATCTCAACACAACACATTGATGTTTGTGGTTATAAAGAGGCAAAATGTGGAAAATGTGCAGTGTTTCTCGTAAACAAATCCTACAGTAATAGGTGGAAATTTCTTCAATAACACTAAACAAGATAACAGAATATATTCTGAAGGCTTATTCCTCATTACACATGAGAGTTGCTATCTTTAACATCCTTTGTGTCACGTATGCAAAACAAAAACAGCAGCGCAAAACGCCAGTTAGCGATAAAGCTTAAATTAGGCAAGAAGTTCTGAACAGACACTAAACCAGGAAAGAGATAAAAACCAGCGTGCACACAGACAGGGACAGGCAAATTAGATGCCGGATCCCGGAAGAATAGATGGGTTGCAGCTTGAACACGTCAACCTGAATGCTGTGTCATCAGCAGTCCTAGTCCAAGTCAGCACAAACAGGCGAGCAGGAGCGGACTTGAAAAGCACGCTGATGCAGAATACGATTGCTCCACATTCACAGGGAGTCATGTGTTCCCCAATTTCCAGTCAACACATCTAAACATGTTACCCATGATAGTGCAAGAGTGTGTTCAGTAGTTTTCTATGATGTCATCTGGGACGGTGAGTCAAATAACAATAACTTTACGGTTAAAGCAAAATTTGTCTCCCTTTTCTTCTAGAGCAAGAAATAAAGTTACATTTTATATCATCTTCATCCTTTTCCTGCTGTTTTTTTTTTGTTTACTTTGTTCCAACTCAGTTCAGTGCATCAGCAATAATATGTTGCAGTATAATTCATGTTAGCTGTTATATAAAAGCAAATTCAGATGAGCAGAAGTAAGTAAAAGTCTAAAGCAGAAACAATTAATCGTATTAGTCGTGATTAATCGCTTATCGAAATACTTCAGTAATTGATTAATTGTTAACTGGATTATATAGATTCAAAAAAGCCATTTGCTGGAGAAAAAACATATTCAGAGCAGAAATTAAGCCAAAACTATACAAAACATTTACACAATTTGGATTTAAGATAAAAACATCTTTGTCTGTAAATTTATCTGTAAACAACTAACAAGGTTTACCTTTACCAAACAAATACTACGTTATTGCATTTTAGACACTAAAATTAATTATTTAGGTTTTTTAGCATCTTTTAATGCATTTCTAATATATCATATGTCCATTTTTTAAAATCCGATTAATCGATTAATCAATTAATTGTCGATTAATAAAATAATAATAAAATAATATTTTTGATTTTCAAAACATTCCTTAGCATTAGCTCTGGACATGCTAACAAAGTGAAGGTTATTTTCTTTATATTTTTGTCCATTTCCTCCTCAGGTTTTTGTTCTAGCTCCTTTTCAGAAGTGTGTAGTTAAGAAAATCTTAAAATAAAAAAACAACAAAAGAAAACTGGATAAGGGAAAGTCCTGAGAACAAAACGTACCAAGGTTAAAACTTTAATGATTGCCTTTAAGAGTTTTTAAAGTAGATGGGGAGAAGAAAAAAAACAACCTTTTTGGGTAACAGCTCTTTTGAAGTATCATTTTAGGTGGAAAAATACTGATTGATATTAAAATACTTATTGACGATGCAAAAAAAGTGAACAGATAATAGCCTATGGAGAAAAAAGGACTGAAAATCAGTCAATCTCCAAAGAAAATCTCTGGAGACCTTTGGAAAGCAGCAATAAAATGCCACTTTCAGAGCTTCTGGGGACATCCATTAGGTATTACTCAGTAGGATGTTTAAGACATCAATTTTTACCTTCACCAATCTGAACAGACAGGCCATCCGCCAACTTTACGTGCTCCCATCTTCCTATTCTAGCCTTACTCTTCAGCTTTCATTACGTAAAGTGCTTGGGGAAAACGGCGAAACGTTATCTCATTTTCCTGTTCCACTTCCTGATTTCATATTGATTTGACAAAAACCCTGTTAATCCGTGGCTGAAACAGGGGCGATCAATACCACTCTAAACAGGAGCGCAGCGTAAAGGCGAGGCGAACAAACCGAGGGCAGCCGATGGGCAGGACGGTCATCTGAGGTTGTGACTCTTTCTCATCACAAAATCAATGCGAGCTATTTACAATAACACAAGGCTTCCCACAGGCAGTAATTAGAAGATTATTATGTTTTAACTGCCATGTGTTGGACTTCATTTCTGGTATCTATGTATTTGACCAGTTGGTTGAACTAGGAGGCTTTATTAGAAAAAACTTGTTGGATTTTGTGGTTAAATAAAACAGTACATGATTTTTTTTCCCCCACTAAAGTATGTGATGTGACAGTGAATTTCCACAGAGTTTATATTCATTAACTTGTTTTTCTCAGGAATTGCAGAGCTAAAGATTATAATTAGAGCAAACAGAGATGTGGAAAAAATATAATAATGCAAAAATATTTATGTATAATATTCTCAGAAAATAATAACGAATATTTATGTATTTGGACTGAATGATTTTTGTTCAGTCTGGTCCTTATTATTACATAGAAAGAAATTTCTAATTATATATGTTGGTAAATGATAAGTAAAAATGAGGGTTAACTATTTTAGTTATTAATCTATTGATTATTCTGATGATTAATCAATTAATCAGATAAAATATTGTCACATTCTGCAGGTTTTTAATTTAAAACGTACATAATAATGGAAATAATCCCTTCAATTCCCTTTTTAAATAGGAAAATTAACAAATTATAATCTGAAAGCTTGATAATTATGTATAAATCTGGTGCTAAATAAATTCTTCAAACATAAACATCTTTCTGCTTCACTTAACATCAACAAAGAGCAGAGCTGATATGTTGATTATTTTTGGCTTAACCAGTTAATAAATGGATAAAAAGGTGATTAATAGCACAAAATCCTGTAAACCTTTTAAAAACCTTTAAAAATTTTAATCAAGTGAAGTTAAAACTATGAACATATTTATTGACATAGTTTTTTTTTTTAATTCTTCAAAGCACTACGTCTAGATTTCTTTCTAGTTTTGGCTTAATTACTTCTCTGAGTGTGTTAATGTTTCGGGAAATTGCATTTTTTGAGTCTTTATACGTCAGTTAATGATCAATTGATTACTAAACTAGTTGACGATAATTTCAACAATCGATTAATCACAATTATTGTCGATTAATCACATTTAATGTAATTAATCGATTCAGGCCATTAAAAAATAATAGTAAAACCTTCTTAAATGTTTGTATAGTTTCCTATTTTTTTTACTAGTTTTCCCAAAAAGAGGCGAATTAAAAAGAAAAGCACATTCAGATCTGATTTAGGGAGCGTCTCCTCCTGGGTCAATGACTTGTATTTTCATAGGTCCAGCTGCATTACTGAAAACTTTAAAGAAAAAGCATAATAAACTATTCCTCTCAACACACCTACTTCTGAAGAGGCATGTCCAGCTTTCATTTTAACTATAGAAGGAGTCTATTGTTTTCTGAACCTTTGAACAATCTGCTTGACAGTTTTGATGTGTGTAGGCTGCAGGTCCCTCTGGTTTACAGTTCACTCTCCAACAGCTGCATGGGATCATGAAGGAAATATCTGACAACCATAAAAACTCAAGTAAATAACTTAAAAAGCAAAGAGACGGAAAGAAAAGAAAACTTGAATGAAAATTCCCATTCATTTCTCTGAGCCAAGGGAAGGAGAAATGACACCAAGCTACACAAAATACCAAATAAAAGTGAACAAGATCATTTAATTAAAACACAAGAACGTATTGAAATGTTCCTTGTTGAACAACTTTCTTGTTAGAACATCAAAAACGCCCCCATTAAGCCTCCTACTCCTGGCAGACCAAAGATTTTTATTGTTTAAGTAATCCTTGTTCTTAAAAGCCACTTAGCTGGATTTATTGAAGAGGCAGAGTGGGAAAAAAAGGCTGAAGAGCCAAAAGGAAGCAGCAAATGTGTTGTAGCGTTTCTTCTCCTTATATTAGTTTAGATCTCAGCCAGAAACTCTTCATGTTGTGACCCAAATCCAACACTGCCCTCTGCTGGCAGCAATAATGTGCTACACTTTCCTGAGGCAGAACATTAATCTATTTGATGGCATGAATTCAATAAACAGAGAGAGAGAAAAGATGTGATTTAAGATTTGAATGCACCTTTTTGCTGATTTAATTACAGTGGTAGAGAATAGTCTAGTTCAAAACCTAAAAAAAAATATTTTCTAACATCAGTGTTACAGTTTCAGATGGACAGACTTTTCAGATCCAACTTAAAGCCGAATTTCACAAAACAGGGATTCCCAAAAGGTCGTGCAACTTTGGCGCCCTCTGTAGGGTTAAAAGTGCAACAACCTCTGCAAAAGTCAAACAGCGTGCATTCTGACATCTGGAGCCAATCTCAAAGTGCTTGTAGGCAGACACAATTAACTCCACATGATTGGAGATCTGTGCAATTTCAGTGCATATTCATCACGGCAATAACAAAGAAATGCGCTTCTTCAGCGCAGATGTTTCTCTGTTCAAGGAGCATCTTTGTTTGGAGAAGAAGTCTAACAAATAAACACAACCCTCAAGTGCAAATAGCCTATTTTTCTGTCAGCTACCAGTTTCTTCTCCTCCACAGCATTGAGAGAATGAATCCAAGAGAGGAAAATACAAAAAGCTTCCAGTGAAGGCTGGTTTTAGAAAACTTTTTAGGTATTTTTAGGTATATATTAGTTGTTTTGTTTTGGCTGAAACTATTAATCAGATTAGTCACAATTAATCCATTATTGAAATGATCGCCAACTAATTTAGTAATCAATTAATCATCAACTGGAGTATTCAGGCTAAAAGAAAGGCAATTTCTTTAAAAAATAAACATATTCAAATGAACAATTAAGCCAAAACTGTACAAAAAATATGTATATTTTGTATTTCAGATATGTTCTACCGAAAACTCCTCAAGTTTCAGCTTCACCTGGTTCAGGTTTCTAATAGCCATTATGGCTGCAACTAACAATTATTAATTTCATATACTCTTAATATTGTACAGCAAATAAAAAATGTGCCAAATGTGTCAAAGTTTTTAAATGATTAGTCAATTAATCGTTTTATATTAAAAAATCTATAATCGATTATTATAATAATTAAAAGTTGCAGCCCTAACAGCAATATAAGTTTATTTTTATAAGTTTGTAGGTTGCCAAAGTTTTACCTTCACCTTGTTCAGCATTACTAAAGGAATCCAATGTTACTGCATTTCAGATGTTTATTTTCATTAAATCATTGATTTGTTTATTTGCATATTTTAATGCATTTCTAATATTATATGAAAAAGGTTTAGGTGGTAAATAAAAACTATAGAAACTGCCAATTTGTTCTCCCATTAATCATTTTATGTGATAATAATAACTGATAGATTAATCAAACACTAAATAATCATTAAATGCAGCACTAATGATGATGTAAGTAGCATATTAATAAAATGCATAAACTCCTAACAAAACCCTTCAGGGTTCTTTTCCTCCTTTGCTTAATCACATAAGAGTAATTGTAATGCTCAGAGAAGCACTGCATGGGATTATTCAGATAATAAAAAACAACAAGACAAAGCTTTTAAAAGCTCAATTAGATAACCATCCAGACTAAACCGTGATCAAAACAAGAACCCCATGGGTAATTTTCCAAAATAACTTCAATCAAATAAGGAAACCTCAAAATAATAAAGATCAAAGCATCTTTTCATCTCTGCACAGAGATGTGAAACTCATTCTAAAAAAGGCCGAGCTGCGGGAAAATAAAACAGCCACAGAGACAATGATTGTTTTCTAAACGCCTGACTCAATACTGATTTTATCAAGCTGCTCCGCTCCAGGGTCCAGCAGGGTCACCAAACCTATCATCTTTTGGTGACAAGTGATGGAAACTTTAATTTTACACTTCATACTACTGCTGAACAGAGGTGGGAGTCAGCAGAAGTACAAAGTTTGAAGCAAAATCACATTGCCAACTTATTAAAACATGGTGAAACATGCAGCGGTCTTTAAAACTCCTGGATCTTTAACAAAACAATTATAGAAACGAGTCAGTGCCATCACATGGTTATCTGGAGATATGAGAAGAAGCCTCTGAATTACTGCTTGTCATTTTTCAATGTGTATCAAGATAAAGGACGCGCTGCCAAGCTACCAGCGAGTTAAAACCGAACAGCTTTAGGACTTTAGGGCTTTCTGTCTCTAAAATCCAGAGCCGTCTATCAAGTCTAATGTTTCTTTTTTCATCAGTGAGCTGAAGAGCTGCCTCAACCTTTCAACGCATCATGAAGTAGTTTCTCACTAAACCCTTTTGCTTCTGCTGCTGTTGCTTCTTTTTTGTTAAACAATAAGGGCTACCTGCAGCGACAGGTAGCTCTTCTTTAATGTTATGAAGTTAAAATGGGCCACAAGTCGCGTGTCAACACGGTGCTTCTGTACAATAATGACAAATTAATTCTTCGAGAGCTTAAAAACAAAACATCTTCAGGAATTAGAGTCAGCATCACAATGAAACATTTGTAATTGAGCAATAAAAGCTGGATCAATAGTTTGACAACTAATCCCTTCATTGGTGATCAGCAGAGAAAATACTAAAAATTGTGTTTTTCTTCTTATTCATTAAATGTACCAGAAATAAAAGCTGTTAACGTCAACGCTAAGCGTGTATTTACATTTTATTTATTGGGTTTCACAGGTTTGTCATAAAAATTTTCTCTTTATGAGTCAAACATGATTTTTTTCTCTGGGGGCCAGAGCCCCCTCTAAGCCCCCCTTTGGGGACGCCACTGCTCTGAAAGGTGGAACTAAGGTCAGGCTTTTGGGATGTAAAGAAATGAGTCTCTGCTAAATAATTTCAAAAATGTTTTCCACATATAATTACGTGTTAATTGGCTAAATGTAAACAAAATGTAAATAAAAATGGGAAAAATAATCAGAATCAGCAGGTCAAACAAAAAAAAGCACTGAATTTAAAAGTAAGGAAAGAGGACAAGACTGCATAAAACATAAGTGAAACAAAACAGAATAGTAAAAAAAAAGACTCTGCAATGCAAGCTGTGTTAAAAAGAAATGGCATTTCAAAACAAAGAAAATCTTGAAAGCCAAAGTTACATAATTATACAAAAGCCTTTTGATGCAAAGGTTTGTGCAAACTAACACAATGCAATCAAGCAAACAGACGTATAAGCTTAAAAAACCGCTGGCTGTGCTGCAAGTTTTATCTCGACAATCAGTCTGAGAACATAGCACTTCAGTATAACTGCTTTATTAAAATTATGCTTAAACTGGTGTGGCTTTGAGGTTTACTTTAAAATTTTCTATCCTCCTGCAGACAGAGGCTTTATTGTGGCTGTCTGAGTCAAAGGTTACACAAAAAACGAACACAATCAGACATGATCTGGGATCACAAAGAAAAATGAGGAAGTAAAAGCACTCCAGTCTGCTAAACCGCGTCCTAACCTTTAAAAATCTACTAAATTATGTCATTAGGCCAAAAAGTCAACGTACCAAAACAAAGAGCGATTTTCTGAGGCAAAATATAAATCAGGACTGTCTTCAAGTTGTTTTTTTACAAACTGAAACCAGTTTCAAACTCACAGGCTGAATTTTTTAACATTTGTGCCAATAATTCATCCGCACGCACACGCACACACGCACACACACACACCCCCCCCCCCCCCCACACACACACACACATTTTCAACTGTCCTGAAAATTAGTTTTACATTTCATATATTAGGGCTGCAGCTAACAATTATTTTAGTAATCGATTATTCTGACAATTTATCAATTAATCGGATATATATATATATATATATACATATCTATATATATATATATCTATATATATATAGATATGTATAACTTTATTTTCTGTTTCTTATTATATTGGATAAATAACTTAATGGCAAATGTTGCCATTATATATGTGAAATCCCTGGACAATATTATTTGGGGTCATCAATTGTTTTCTATTTTCTCGGTTAAATTTTTACTATTCGAGAGCCGAAGAAAAACATTTCAAAGACCAGGAATGGCCCTGAGCCACACTTTGGACACCTTTGAGGTAGAACATATTTACAGACAAAGGTTTTATTTCAATCTTAAATGCAAAATACATATTTTTTTTGTACAGTTTTGATTTAATTACTGCTCTGCTTGTGTTGTTCTTTCAGTAATTGGCATTTGTTTGAGTCTGTATACGCCAGTTGAGAATAAAACATGATTAATTATAATTGATCACAATTAATTGTTTCAGCACTAGAATATATTGTCTCACTTTTTCCAAAATAAAATGTATATTTATAGCATTAAAACAGCATTTAACAAAGTTCATTTTGACAAATTTATTAAGGGAGGTGGGATGTTTTTACTAGAAAATATACTGCATATCTTGTTTCCTCACCTCTTAAAATTTAGATTTTCATTCAAAAGGAGACCAAAGTTTTGCATCTTGGCTAAAAGTCCCTTTTCATTCAGTCTAACAACGATGTCCAGAGCTACGATGACAGATATCTGGTTCAAAACAGAACCAGATGAGCCAATCAGAGCCAAGTCTGTGGACCTGACTGGAGCAGCAGCTGTTTACTCCTACCAACACAAACAACACAATCTGAGCTCAGCGGCTGTTTGTTGCTTAACGAAAAGCTGCTTTGGAGTCACAGCTGACTCTCTCCTTAGCTTTCTTCATGTGCACAGGCATCCATAATCACAGGCCAGCAGCATGAGTTTCATGCCTAATTAAGCAGAAGAGAAACTCGCAGATCTCCTGCTACAAACTCAGAACAATATTAACATTCAAGTCATTTTCAAACATGGGAAGAAACATTATTGGCTTTAACAATCTGTTATAGCGCCTATAATCATTCATAGTTAAAATTTCAGTAATATTAAAGTTTATAAGTGAATTAAAAAAAAAAAAAAATCTAATCGTTTTCTATCAGCAAACGTTACCCTGTTGCCTTGACAACCACTGTTACCAATTTAGTACACTGAAGACGTTTTTATGGTATCTAAAGTTATGTGTTGTTCGCATATAGTTTGTATATGGAAACTTTTATTTAGTGGCTTAAAAAAATAAATTTACTTATTTCATAAAGTTTATATCTAGACGTATTTAGAGTATTTTTTACTGATTTTCTTTGTGATGCCAGCGTTGAGATTCCTGTCTTCTGCTGCCCAGATCTCATTGGACCAAATATGCAACTCTTAGGACAGCTAATAGCTTCTTTCCTTGCTGTGGAGTTGGGAACAGTGCCGACAACACTCTTCAGTGCTGAAGCTTAAAACGGACGCATAAATGTTTTCTGCTAAATCGTCAAACATTGTCCAGGGATTTCACATATATAATGGCAACATTTGTCGTTAAGTTATTTATCCAATATAATAAGAAACAGAAAATAAATTCAATTTCCTATTCTTTTGAAAACACTGCCAAAGTCAATATAAGTAGCTTAAACCACTTCCTGAAGTTTATGTGTCTTAAAATATATGTGAATATATTTTCACAAATTATACCCTTTGCTTGGAGGTAAAGATAATTTACTTTTGACAGTAAAGTAGATTTAAAAGTGCAGTAGTTGCTTTTAAATTTACACAAATTTAGGCTATCACAGTGAATGACTAATGAGTCATTCTCCTTCATAAATAAACAATGAATACAGAAGGAGAGGGAGGCAATAAAATAAACCTAATGAGACCACAGAGTCCAGCCGTAGCATGGCTCCCGATCAAAACAGAAACTTTTAGGTGAAAAGCTTTCAGATTTTCAGACAAATCACATTCGAATTTGATCAAAATAAGTTTAAAAAACAACAACAACTAGGACCGAAAACATGGGAGTCGGTAACAGTGAATCTTGAGGCTTTAAAGACAAATTCCCACTAAAAATATGGCTTTAATTGTGGATTAAACATCTGAGGGGGATGACATGTAGCAAAAAGATGCTCTCTAAACATTCATCAAAAGATGCCGCAACAGCTCGTTAATGTATGCGGTTTTAGCTCGTTTAATGAGGCTGTAGTTCCAAATTACACTTTGAATGCTAATTAATAATGCAACACAGCTTAATGTTTGTTTAATGTGTTAGATAAACACCAAATTATTTAGAGAAATAACGCCAAATGACATTAGATTTAAGCAAAACAAGCAAAAAAAAAAGCATATGCACACTTTAAATTGCCAATAATCTAATCTATAATTTATCTAACTATTGCAACGCTAACTTATAATTATATATGACTCATCTGTCTGTAATTGTGAGTGTTAGACGTTTGAGTTCCCAAACTTAATAAGGAACATATTTCCCACTCCTCAGAGTGTCATCTGAGAGGACTTGCGAAGTGTCGCAGTAGAGTTTTACCCGAGCCGCACAGAGGCGAACAAAAACACACCGATTACAACGTAGCGGTCCAAAGTGAGGGAGTATTTATCTGAGCCACCAGCAGGGATATTACAGCAAGAAACACTGGATTTCCTCTCACTCAGAGAGGCAGACTGGGGATTACCCGCACACATCAATTTGTGAATTACAGCACGAACGTGGGAAGGCTGTATTTATCCTGGAGTAAGGATAAATACTTATTTAAACCAGACCCTTGACTTCTAGCAGAAACGCTCTACAGAAGGCCGACAGCTGATTAGACTGATGGATCACTGGGAGGTGAAGTCATTACTGCAGTTATGCAGTCTCTCTGCTCTCTGGTCTCATCTCACACACGTCCTCTAAGTGAAACTAAAAAAAAAAAACCCAGGTCCTGTTTCTCTGAGCCAAATGTTCGATGATCGGAGGTCAGCTGAGAAATAAAACTAACATTCCTTTCATATTTGGTTTTTGTCTCCTTAATGATGCACTTTAATAAGGTGCAGTAAGCAAATGGAAAAAGTCAACGGACTCAATGTTAATGCAACAAGCAGACTGAAAATTGTTTATAAAATCTTTTCGCAGAAAGTGAGAGCACGCAAAAACTTCTACATCATCCGTTCCAGACTTTTTGCTAATCTTTATTTCATTTTTTAAAATGAAGTAATCACGATTAATCAGATTCATTATTTGTTTTTCAATGTGCATTTGTGCATATTTCTTGTGTTGATTTGGACTTTTGGCTTAATTTCCGCTCTAACTGTGTTGTTCTTTTAACAGTCGGCCTTTTTCCTAGTCAATATACTACAGCTAACATCAATTAGTCACGATTAATCGCGATTAATCGCTTCATACCTAATATATCATTGTCTTGTTTTGTCAAATTAATATGCATTAGGATTAAAATAGTATTTAGCAAAAGCCATTACAGCTCATTGTTTAAGGGACATGGGTGCTTTTATTAGAAAATATACTGCTTTAGATTAATTCTTGTCCTTATAAAAGGTTAATTTTAATTTAAGAAAAGGATCAAAGTGTTAAATTTTAGTTAAATTGGAGCAATTGGAAGTATGGAAACTAAATATACAAAAAAAGCCCATAATGGACTCAATGTAAACAATGCAACAAGCAGATTGCAGATGGTTTATAAATAAGAGTGTGAGAGCAGGATGTGAAAACACAAACTTCTACAGTATTTGTTCCGGGCTTCTGCAAACTTTTAGTTTTTGCAGTCCTGAAACAAATGAAGTTTCGTCTGAAGGGTAACAACTCAAACTACGGTGCATTCCTTGTGTGGTAGCTGCAGTGATGACATTAGATAAAGCCAATCACAGCAAAGTTATTTAAATAGAGACTGAGTTCAAATATTTGTTTAAGCAAGAGCATCAGAGGACAGAGTGTGGGAGAGGATTTTCCAACAAGTCATCTGTGAAACTACAACTCTAGATGCTCAGAATCGGTGTTACACCCAATGAAGAATATAAAAATTATTTATGTATACAAGATATTCAATAAAACATAATGGTGTTTTTCTGTATCCCTGCAGGCTCTAAATATTTCTTTCGAGAGTCGGGTTTGTTTGACAAAATCAAGATGACCTGGGTTACCGTTTCTATCTGCAAAGCCTCCCTTCAAGCAGCAGCACTCGGCTTACTACAGGCGCAACATTAAAACAGCATATAAGAGGTTTGATAAGGTTGAAAAAGCACTTTGACTTTGTGTTGGTGGCTACAGGGAGCGACTTTAGAGGCTCCTCATCCAGTTTTAATGGTTATATGAATGACTTCTACGAGTCCCAAAACAAGTGTGATCGACTGAGCAGAAAATCAGTGCGGGTCTTCCTTACTTGAGTATGTTTCTCAGTGTAAGGTCTTCTGATCATCAACTGATTGCGACTTCATATCTAACTGTATGCATAGAAAGCTTGAACACATTTGATGCAAAATTTCAAAAGTGTGGCAATTACTCAGCTTTTAAGGGAACCTCTAATATTCAAAATTCACACTTTGCATGTTTTTGTACTTCCATGTACTTCCATTTAGGGCTCTACTGCTCCTAAAACAACCCAAAGTGTTTCTTTGCAATCAATTAGTGGGTGTTTTTGTGTCTTGAAAATGTTATGTTTCTAAAATCTTCCAAATGTAACATCACAAATCAGCACACACCGACTTGTAGCAACCCCAGCCAAGCCCAGTCCGTTACTCAGCAACCCAAGCTGAGTTCCGCCCGTTACTTGGCAACCCAAGCTGAGCTCTAATACAATAGCATGTGCTATACAATGGCTGCAGGTTAGTATAGATCTATGGTTACACAAAACATGTTCACAGCATTTTTTGCACAAAATCATCCTTACATAATGAGATTTTATTTTTACATTATTTTCCAAACAAGCCGTTTTGGATCCTCTGTCTCTTTAAATTTAAATAAGCTGCTGCTGGCCACAGCCCCCCAACTCAAGGTTTACGCTCGCAGGTGAAAATGGCTGCAAATATATGCAGAATTATACAACCGTAAATCTTTGAAAAGCATTAGTAGAGCTTCCCACACAACTAACAAGAATTCAGTGGTTTCTGGATGGCATGTCAACAACTAAACCTTTCCAGCAGCCACTGTACAGCACATACAGCGGATAAAGCAGCTGACCAAATCTCTAGGTGAGGGGCACTGCCTGCTGATCTGTGACGTCCGGAAGGTTTTTTAAACAGCTCATTTTCCAGACACCAAATAACTTATTACCAAAAAACATCTGGCAGCAGAGACCTAAATGGAAGTACAAAAAAGTGCAAGATGGGAGTTTTACATAATAGATCCCCTTTAAACCTCATGATGGTGTTTTTCACTTACATTTTCTAACAAAGCTCGGAGGCTTTCGCAATACAACTGTTTTAATGCTGAGATTAAATTGCATTCAACCCCACAATTATGCTCCCCTTTGTGTTGGTTTACCACCAAAAAATCCAAAATCCCAATGAAGCACTCTAAAGTTTATGGTGGGATTAGAAAGACAAAATGTGGAAAAGTTCTCTACCTTTGCGAGGCAATGAATGTAACCAAGACTGTCACTAAGCTCATAAAATCTAGATGAGAACTGTGAGCAGATTTAAAACCTTATGAAAAGAAACAGCATGAAAGTGACCGCTGTGGGACTCCTGAGGAGTGCAAAGGGAGAGCAGGTGATTGCAAGGAGACAGAAGGGAGTGAACAAACCCGAACCTCAGCACCAGAGGGGAATGATATTAATCCCTCCACTGCTGCTGCTAAATTGAAAACTTGGCAACAACCAGTACATCAATATAGCACTGTACCTGTGAAAAAACATGAGAGGGCTGTAATATTTCCAGGAGTCGTTTTCATGAGGGTGTGAATGAAATCAGAGGTTTGGTTCATCTGTCTGCAGAGCAGATGGGGAACAGGGGGGGAAAAAAGCCAGTTGGCTGCCTCTTTAAATGTGGATAAAGGCAAATTAAGAGATTGCATTCGCCACAATCGGTCTCCGGAAGCTGTCCATTAGTCCTAAGTTCTCTTTGGACACTTTAACATAAAGTCCCACAAGCTCACAGCTGTAGAGCATTTCAGCTGAGTGATGCCTTCCAAGAGCTCCCTAATCATCACAGACCATCTGGAAAACAACTGGGCCGAGCGCGGTCCGCTGAACCGAACTGGAGGAGGAGAGAGAGGGCAGGCTTTTTAGGGCGCAATAATAGAAATATAGATGTGTCGGAGGCATCTGATCCAAAAATAAATTATTATTGCTGCAAGAAAATTCTGCACTGCATAAACACATATTTAAAGATGTATCACATCTGATAATCTGGTAGGCTCCGTTTGATTTGTGATCAAAATTGCTACGTTTTCAGTTGGAGCAGTTTGCTTTCACATTGCACTGTGGTCTAACAAACAGAAAAACCTGTTCCCCTCCTCGCCTGTGGCGGCGCTGCACCAAGAAAAACCAAAGGAAAGAACACAAAAACCTCTAAAGAACTGCTTTCTTTTGTTTCAGTTGTATCAACTCAGAATTATTTGCGCTATGGTTCGCTTCCCGCTTCTGGAGCGTTCTCCGATCCGCTTGGATCCACATATCCGTTCGAATCGCACCAAAGTTCACTTCAACTGAAGGGAGATCTATGTTTTTAGGTGAACCAGAACTTACATTTTCCTTCTTTTCCCCCAGACTTTCTAGACAAGCGAACTAGGATTCAATTAAATTGCTGGTGTGAATCCACTCCAACTTCCATCTGCTTTTTTTTTTTTTTTCAGAAAAAAACAATCCTTTTAGAAGCAGCCAAAGTGGCTGAATGACGCACCGAGAACAGCTGACATCAGTCAAACTCTAAACTATGAGTAATAAAGTTCAGTACTGAGGCGAAGGCAGAAACGGACGGATGTGAGCGATCATGAATTTCGACAAACATGAACAAATCCGGGAAACTTTTCCTATCGAGACAAGGCGATGCCTGAGACAGTGGCACACCACGATGCGACCCCCCATGAAGACAGCTGGCCTCAGACTGAACCGACCCGACATCAGCAAAAAAGGTCGGCTCATCACAGATTAATGCAGGGATTATTTGAGTCCGACAGCTTTCTCAGCATTAAATCAAAGACACCATGTTACTAAGAGGCTTTAGAAGAAAATAATTAATTTGCTTTCCTTACTGGGCCTGGAGGAACTGGTCTTTCAGATCAATGGGAAACTGGTCGACATTAAATCACACTAAAGTTTTCCTGTTTCAGGTCACTTGGGATCACTAAAATTATTTATATTTATCAGAATAAGGAGCGAGAGAATCTCTTCGGAGGACATTAATTTCTGTGACACAAATCTGGCACAGACATCCAGAAAACTGAAAAACAGCCGAAACACTGAGTTTCTGTAAATCTAGACTAAAACTCCACCTGTTTTGACCAACATGACGGCGCTTCACAAAATGTAAAGTTTACCGGTTTTCTGTGTGTTTTTCTGTTTCTACAGTGTAAAGCACTTTGACCTGCCTTGGTGATGAAATGTTCTGTACATGTAAAATTGATTGATTTATGTTCAGAAATTTTCTTTAGAATATGATAAAAACTGAAAACATTTGGTTAACGCATCCCAGCAACATTAAATGACACCGGACCTTTAGGTCTGCATTTGAGGATCCCTTATCTAAAGTTTTCCAAATTGTTCAAACGTCTAATAATTTTAGTTTAGTAAACTTCTGAATTTCTTTAAAGAAATAATTTTTTAAAAATCCTTTTATTATTCTGACAATCAAGCAAACAGAAATAACTTAGTTAATCCTAAATGACTTAATCAGAAAATGTTTAGCCTGGAAGCGTTTAATTGCAAGAGCTTGGAAATAAATTCAGGAGAATAATTTCCTGAATTTAAACAAGAAAAAACTTCTGGTTCTTGTTTTAAGGAGATTTTAAAAAACTCATTACAATGAGATTTATATCTCATTAAAACTAAAATATCATCTCTTTTAAATAAGAAAGGTTGTAACAATAAAACAGGAACATGTGTTGGGATTTTTAGATCTCATCCAGAGGAAACAGACGGAGAAAAAGGTGTTGTACTGATCCGCTTTATGCCTTTGTAACAAGTCGTAAAAAGTCAGAGGAGCACATTTTTATCTCTCTTTAAAGTGAGAAAATCTCTCGTTATAACAAGAAACTTTCTCGTTACAACAAGCTCCAGCATTTTCAAGCTCTGGCATTAAATGTTTCTGTATGTCAGTGAGGAAAAAAAAACATTTTTTTTATATAAAAATGTGGTTTTAACAGAAACTAAACATATAGTCTCAAATATTGGACACTCAGACACAAAAGATCTCTCAATAAACTGCAGGGAGACATTTGTTTTAAATACTGAGTAAAAATGTTACAATATAAACAACAAAAACCATTATGTGCATTTGTAAACAAGACATTTTACTTGTTCCTGTGTGGATTTTCTCTGTGAAATTGTCTTAATTAGCACCTGGGGCAAGCAGCTACATCAGAGAGCTTTTTAACTAATACTTTCGCACAGACGGTTCACACACCGCACAATGTTTTCTTCCTGTGCGGGACAGATGGCGGCGATCCCACGGGGACAGAGATGCAGTCTGAGCGCCTCAAAGCCGCCTGCCTGCCTCCCAGTCAGCACCAAACCTCACAAAAGAGAGCAGCGCAGCCGGAGACGGGCTGGATGCTGCACAGCAGATCCAGATCTGCAGTTTCCCCCTTAAATCACGCCACGCACGTTAGTGAGCGGCGAAACTACAGAGCGCTGACGGATCTGCTGAGTCAGCAATCTGAACATCCCCTCTGCAGGAAGGGCGATTAAAAATTCCCTCAGTGCTTTGCAGCTTAAAATAGGCGTAATATTAGCTAATATTTGGTGTGTGAATGACTGTCTAAGTGATTTATTAACAAATCAGTGATTTAGAAAAAGAATAATAACTGTGGTTAAAATTTCTAATCAGGGACTATATTTCTTTACAATAATTTGCAAAACTATTTATGCCCTTTACTTACAACTTCGTCATATTGAAACCACAAAATTCGCTGTATTTTAATGTAATTATAGCAAAGAGTAGCACACGGCTGAAGTGAAAGGAAAGGTTTTTAAATGTTCTCATCGAAAAGCGAGGCCTGCATTAATATTTAGCAGCTGTGATAAACCAAAACAAAATCTAGTGCACTGCAAAAAGACAAAATCTAGTTCCTGGTACAAATATCAGCACACTTGAAATAAGACAAAAGTAGCTTCAAAGTAACTTTTCTGCAAGAAACTGGAACTTCTTTCAAGTCGATAAGTAATTAAAATGGATTTGAAAAGTACAATTCAACTGGGAGATCATTTCACCTATAAAAAGACATTTCTCACATGTTATAAGCTAAATAATCTGCCAGTGGACGCAGTAATTTTCTTCAAAATTAAAGAACACACCAAAAGGGCAGAACGGTCCAGCAACTCGCATTTTCTAGCAACAGAATCTGACGCCATTTTTGTTTACATTTCTAATAAATCCACAATATTTTATGTTCTAATCTGTTCAGTGATTTATTGTTAATTTATACTTTTGGAACTTTTCTGTGAATCTACGTATCTTTACGCACCCAAAAAAAGCTGCGCTTTGTGTCTTCTTCAGAGGATTTTGTGTTGTTTCATTCACTGGTTCTTGGTGCAGCGCCGCCACAGGCGAGGAGGGGAACAGGTTTTTTGACAGTTCATTGTCAAAATGTAACAAAGGCTGCAATTTTTGTCCCCAATCAAACCAAACTGAACCTTAAGCTTCTTTGGAAAGAAGGATATTAAAGACTACTACATTTTTGTTTGCATAAAGATTGGAAAACCTTTAACAGTTACTTCATAATGTGTTAGTCTGAAATATTACACCGAAAAGAAATATGGAGAAATTTCCAAGGGTATTCATACTTTACAAGGTACTGTATGTTCAACTGATTAAAAGATTATTTCATCTTTTAATGCTTTTATAAAGGTCAGCCAACATACAGCACAGAGCTTTCCTTACATAATATACTTAAAAGGTCACACAGAAACCTTCATTATCTCTCTTGTATTAATCCACGCCGACTCGAGTGACACATAAGTAATAAGGGGACTCTTACCCTCAAGCGAAAATCAATATAATGTTCAACTTGGAGCAGCCACATGTTTACCATTTTCATCCAGTAAATCCTGTCTGCCGTGACAGGCAGAAGGTCCGCAGGTCCAAAACAGATTCCCAAAATGTTCTCACTTAAGACTTTTTAAAGCTCCCCAAAGTAACGCAAACAAGGCAAAAATGTCAACATGACAAAACAAAAACATCTACGGGTGTGACTGGTTTTGTTTTTGTTAGTGTGACAAAGTTTTAAGAGAGTGACTTGCCTCCCATCAGATGCATGCAGGAACAAGCCGTAGCTATGGTAACAGCAATAAGAGAAACTGGCTTTTCTTGTTCCTGTCGTGATTTATTTCAAGTCCTGTTTTTGACGTTATGAGCCAGAGTTGGGTAAGTCTTGTGTATAGGTGTATTGTTACAGGTTTAATAAAAAAGAGACACATAAGGTCTCAGGTTTTCTGCAAGTTATCTACAATAAAACGTTACAGGACTGTGAAAATGTGTTTGCTTCCTACTCGATGCCTTCTGGTTTTGCCTTTCTGTCACATGACTATCAAACACATCTAAACCTACTATGACCTATTGTTCTTTCTTAAACAGGTTATGATTGGTTTATGGGTCATACAAAACATGTTTATTACATTCTTTGCACAAAATCATTCAAAGATAATGAGATTTTAGTCTGCTCAGTTCTGCCTATTTTGAGCTTCAGAATGGGCTGTTTTAGGGACTCTGTCACTTTAAATCGCTGGCCACGCCCCCTAATTCAACATTTACACTCACAAGAGAAAACGACGAGAGATGTGTAATTACACAACCACATATATTTGCAAAGCAAAAGTGGAGCATCCTGCACAACCAACAAGAATGCAGCAAGTGGTTTCTGGACAGTAAGTCAAAAACAAAACACTTGACTTTTCCAGCAGTCATTGTACAGTGAATATAGCTATAAACCCTCTGACCAAATGCGCTTGAGCTCTGCTTGGGTTGCTAGGTAACGGCGCAATGTCCATCAAATGTGACTCAACAATCGGGAAGTTTTTGAAATGGCTCGTTTTCCAGGCACCAAAAACATTAACTTATTGCCAAAAAACATCTGGCTGTTTGTAGAAGCAGCTGAGACCCAAATGAAAGAATATCATCATGCAAAACATGAATTTTGAGTAACAGATTACCTTTAAGATAACCTCAGGTGTTATAAAATAGTTTTTAAATGAAGATTTCCATCACATTGATGGAAGTTTGAGCATGAAACACAGGTTTTCAATCAAATTTACATCCATATTTTACACTCCAAAACCTTAATTTTGTTTTTACTTTTTTAACATTCACAGCACACGTTTCATATTTGTTTACTAGTTATGGTTTAAAATCAGCTTAATGTGGAATGCAAACTGTGAAAACGTATACCAGTATTAAAATCAATTAAAAATCTACAAGCTTTCCTCAGCCTTATCTGGATTTTAGTCCCAACAATTGGATCTCTATGTGTTTCAATGATGTAACTGAGTTTTCTTGTTACATAATAATGTCTGATATAAGGCTCGGCTCATTCCCTGCAGAGGAGAGGGGAGCCTTACATGTCTGGCATAGCAGTCTGTCTCACAGGGACTCATCATCTGTGGTTTGAAGGATGAACACCTCGGCTTCCAGCTATTCCTAGATTTCAGGTAAAGCTACAAAGAGAATCAGTTTAAACCGGCAGACAGAAACGAGGACCGATGTGAGCGCAGTCGTGACTGATTTTTTTGTTCACTTTGTCTAACTAGTACCCTATGGTGACACCCTGGAGCATTCTTTAGACCGATAAGATCTCTATAAGTTCACTGACGCTTGGGATTTTTGTCCTGAACATGAAACTACAGTAAAAGAAATTAGTGAAGTCAAGAACAGAAACATAATTATCAACATCTGACATCAAGTGTATCAATCAAACTCGAGGCTCGGGGGCCAAATCTGGCCCGCTGGAGCTTTGTATGTGGCCCTTTAGATTCCAAAATACATCAATAAGTCCCTCCAGTTTTTCACAAATCTGCAATCCCTACATTCCTTCATTTTTCTGACTTTTTTTTTTTTTTCCAAAATTGGCCAAAAACCTTGGGTTAAAGTGACAAACTAACTTCATCTCAAGTTATAGTCTGGGACCGATACAGAGATTAATAAACGATAACATTTAATGTCAAACATTAATATCGTAAATTAGCACCACAACATCTATCATTTTCAATGCAAGAAATCACAAAATCCTGGATAGTCTGATCAGTGTGAAAAGATGTTCAATATTACTTAATTTTAAGAAACGCTTATTGAAAGCTGAAACAAACAGCTGTTTATTGATATTTCACCAATTTAATGGGTTTTATCAATACAATCTGGCACAACCGGCCCAGATCTTTTGGTCTACAGGAACAGCTGCAAGTACGATGAAAATAACCGTTCGGATTTACAAATACGTGCAACATTTCCCAAATATATAATCATTTAATACACATAATGAAGATTAAAAGAAAAAAAAAATCTAGTAAAATTAAAACTGAAACAATTAATTGTGGTAAAATTGGCCGTCAACTAAAAAAGACCATTTGTTGAAAGAACAACATACTATAATAATCTAAATTATGACAACACAGAATTTGTTTAATTGACACAAATAAACTTCCTTCAAGCCCATCTCAATCTAAATCCAATTAAAAATCTATGGAGTGGGATTAGGACTACGGAGATTGGTCAATAATCTCTTTCTCTGCATGCTCCAACGTTTGGTTGCACTCAGCAGTGCAGCCGGTGAGTGTTGGTCTTCAAAGCAGAAAACAGAGCAACAACTGAACAGAGATATGCTGCATATATTTTCTGGTGAGATAAATTATGCAAAAGAAAGGTCCGCAGAGTAAACTTGTACAATATTTATATTTTATGTGCCACTTTATCCTTATAATGAGCACTCACACACCACAAATTGCTCAATGGAAGCTGAAAACCAACAAACTTCAGTTCGCTCAGGTGTTATTCTGTCCTTCATTCTTACAAATGAAGAATGAAGGTACCTCATCGTATAAGTTTAACTCTTATTTCCAAAACATAGCTAAGGAAACCAAAACATCAAACTGAGATGGAAAGTCCGCGCTTTTTTATTTTTTATTCAACCTATTTTCTACAGACAAAAACCGTCCAGATAGAAAATCCTGTCATGACAGACTTCCTCATTTCAAACTGCAACAAGATGTTATCAAAATGTTGATTTTACATAATGAAAAGTAAAACGAAGAGTAAAATAGGATTAATTGGATTAATCTGAAGTCATTAATCGTGATTAATCGATTATGGAAATGACCATCAATTAAGTTAGTAATCAATTCATTGTGAACTGGTGCAAACGAACTAAATGAACAACTCAATTAAAGCAGTGATTAACCCAAATAAATATCTATTAATAATATAAATATATATATTTTCCATTCTAGACTAATGTTCTATTCAAAACTCCTCAAGTTGGGATATTTTTCACTTGGTTCAAATTCTGAAACAAAAATAAAAGTCCCTGCTAATCACCTCTTATTATCCAATTATTAATCAGTTAATCCAAAAAAATGATCAAGAGCACATGAAGGAATGAAATGTTTTTCTTAATTTCAGGCAATACAATTTGTATTATTTAAGGAATTTATTCATCTGCATCTTTTAATGTATTTTTAATATCACATAAAAATGCTTAAATGAAACATTTGATTTTTAAAAATTCGATTAATCGTAAGGATAATCGATTATCAAAATAACTGATAGTCCCTGGAGTAAAATGTTTCTGAAACTATCCTGTTTTTTTCAACAGGTTTTCTTATTGTCTAACTAGAGATGATTGAAAAGAAGCAAAGTTCAACATGAGTCCGGCGTCTGCGTTCCAAAGTTTTAATCTGCCGTATCATCCCCAGCAACAGGAACATTGATCCACAGGGAGGATGTCAGTTACTGTAATGTGTGATTTATTGTTTTAGCTTGCTCTGAGCCGCAGCGGCGGAATGGACGCGTAGAATTCATTATTATTTGATTTACCAAGAATTTTATGAGCTGTGACAGGATCTAAAGCTGCCAGCTTAACAACTTGAATTGGTCCTTTCAAGGAACGACAACGACAACTGCTCGGCTTTTGCTTCTGCTCTCTCCTCAATGAGTAAAACGGATTTATGGTGCGACTGGCTGCAAGTTTCCAGGCAGTCATAGTAAAAAAGACTGACAGTTTTTTTTACTGTAGGGGAATAATATATGTATTATATTACATATATAATACATATATATATATATATATATATATATATATATATATATATATATATATATATATATATATATATATATATATATATATATATATATTATATATATATATATATAATACATATATATATATTATATATATAATAATTATATATATGTGCATATGTGCAAACTGATTAGCAGACCTTTACATTACAACAGTAAATTTTTTAAAGTTGACACATTATGTTTCATTGAACAAGTCAGTATAAGTGTAAGGACTATATAAAATGTTCATCACATTTTCATTTTTTGCCCAAAAATATTTGCAGTTTGCTCAGTTTTGCCTATTGTGAGCTCTGTACACCTTTGAAAAGCAGAAGTGGAGCCTCCTGTACAACCAACAAGGTGCGACTACTAGTTTCTGGAGGGTACATTAACAACAAAACTCCTGTCTTTTCTAGCAGCCATTGTGCAGCACATGCAGCAGTAAATCCAGCTGACCAAACATGCTGGACTTTGTTTTGGTTGTCAAGTGATGGGAGGCCTCCTGCTTTGTGACATTACACAAAATTTGGTGTCTGGAAATGGCTCATTTCCAGACACCAAATAAGTTTAAGTTATTGCCGAAACACATCAGGGTGTTTTTTTAAAGTGCTTGGGATGTTTTTAGAAGCGGTAGAAACCCAAATGGAAGCATAAAAACAGGCAAAATGTGAAATTTGCATCACAGGTCCTCTCTAAGTTTACTCTTAAGCTTTAAATTAATTACATCACAACATCAACCAGAACAAAGAGCAACTGAACACAATAACTTTTAAATGTTCAGTCGGTCAAAAAGGTGAAAATAAACCAGAAACCAAACAAGAGATGCCCTGGGGAGATTTTGGCATCACAGTAACTATAATTTACATCGTAATTTATCCTAACAATGGACTCTCAGAAACAATAAAGTGTCTTCAAAGCATGTTGCCAAAATGAAACATTAAGAACTGGACTGCAATAAAACTAGTCTTCAGCTCAGCCGCAGCCTCACTTATTAGCAACCCGTTCTTCAAAACAAAGCAGCAGCTATCGCAAGCATTGCTTGTACGGTGAGTTTTGTTCTATTCTTTTATTTCCCAAACAGAATTAATGAAACCAAAACAGAGAAACGAGAGAGGGAACCGGCACCAATGTGCACCTGTTTATTCTCAGCATAATTTCTGTAACTACTTCCTGCATCCAGGCAGCAACATAAAACCTAATTGCGATGAATACCATGCCAACACAACAATTAGCTTTTGTGCACCAAAACACCAATTTCTGCAATACTTCTACAGAACAATAACCTTTAAAGGTACAACCTGACAAAAATGCATGTGCATTTTTCTAACTTAGGCTGCGGTTAGAAAAAACAGTCATTAAAATGCTGTTTTGGTTACAGAGAGAAACAAGCTGAACTTTAACATTTAACTGCAAAATGCAGCAGCTGATGAGATGACCCATAGAGCAGGATATTGGTTGAAATGATTAATTGGTATAATTAATTATTCAAATAGTCATCAACTAATTTAGTAGTCAATTAATTGCTGGCTGATGAATACAGATTCAAAAAAGGCCAATTACTGCTGGGAACAGAAACTCCCAGCAGTAAATAAGCCAAAAATGTACAAAACAATATTTACATTTCGCAATTGAGATAAAAAAACAAACAAAAAACAAACCTGTCTGTAAATATGTTCCACCCAAAACTCATCAAGTGGCATTTTTAGTCACACAGTTCAAATTCTCCACATTAAGTAAACAGATTAGCCCTACACTAACAGCCTGAGCTGTTCACAAAGTTGACGTTAGAAGTTTGTTTTTTTTACCACAAATAATCACGCGTATGCTAAAGGAATGCTACATTAATGCATTTTACACAATAAAATGGTCATTTTCTTCTTTAAAAAGGGAATTTAATTATTTGTATAAACAAATAATGTATTTATAATACTGAATAAAAAAAATGCTTAAATTAAAAAATGTGATTAATCGAACCAACATGATTAATCGTCAGCTTAATTTATAACTAAAGTAATTATTAGTTGCAGCAATATTTTGGCTACTTGAAAACCACAGCAGCAGAATATTACAGGTAGTTACAGGTAGTTAAACCAGCGGGTTTATTTGTGGCGAGGAAGCGTTATAGATGCCTGCTAAAAGCCGAGAATTGGTGCTTTGAAGCTTCTCCTCAAATTACTGTGACTCCTCTCTCCTCGGTGAGACACACTGAGCTGGTTAAGATGGCAGTAATCACTTCTGGATGCTGAGGCACTTTGACAAAATTAAATCTGACGTTTTGTACCGAGGCATCCAACTAAAAGAGGAGCACATTTTCACCGCTTCAGGTGCCGAAAATGTTTCCAGCTCTGTACATTTCTGCGTAGGACGTTCCATCCAATTTGCTTTAAGCCAGTCACAGTCAACCCAGAAAACAAGAAAACCACATTAGTCTTAGGAACCCTCAGCTGATTTATTTAAGATGCGGCTGCTTCATTCAAACCTGTGTGTTTGTAGTAACAGTTTAGGGGAGGCCGTGTTTCTAGTTTGCACTGTCACACTAACAACCTGTAACTCATCCCTGCTAGCACGCAGCATCAGAGGACAGACTGCGTCAGCACAATCTGCTACTTGATGCTCACACTGTGTAACCTGATGGTAACAGCCAACTCAGAGCCAGCATGACAACACACCCGATCTTCTTCTGCTGCAGTTGCAGAGCACAGAAAGCCACAGATACAGAAATGGATGTAAACTTGCTGCTTTCTCCAGTGATCAATTAGAGATCAGCTGATAACTGGAGCTGGATGAGCTTCAGCGTGATTGGCCCGGCTGGAAACTCAAAAATCTGACTGGTTTCTGAACGATCAACTGCGGCAGAAACGATTAATCGCAATTAATCATTTATCGAAATACTCGCTGACTAATTTAGTAATCGATTAATCGTTAACAGGACTCAAAAAATATGCTTTTTGTAGAAAGAACAACACACTAAAACTAGTAACTAAAGCCAAAACTGTACAAAAATATGTACATTTTGCATTTAAGATAAAAAAAAAAAAAAAACTTTTTCTGTTAATCTATTTTACCCAAAACTCCTGTTAGCTTCACCTCGTTCAAATCCTGTAAAACAAAGTCTCCTATTCAGCACCTTTTGGAACCAATTATTATTACCATTATTATCAACTAATAATAAAAAAATAAATAACCAGATTAGTCTTCTGCTGTGTTTATGTTAAGTTAAGCAGAAAGGGCTGAAATTTTCACATGTTGATTTTTTAATTAGTACATGTGCATCTTTTGCTACAAGTGATCGAGCGGTCACCAAAGGAAAGCTGTTATTGAATTTTATCCAATAAGATGTTGAGTTTTTTTTCAAAAAAAGGTAATTGAGTTATTTTTTTACTTGCATATTTTAATGTATTTCTAATAATGCTGCATAAAATGTGGTCAAATACATTTCAAAAGCACAAAATGTAAAAGTATTTTTTGTCTAAATATCTTAGTACATTTGAAATAAGTCAAACGTAACTCACAAGTAACACCATTAAAATATTGGAGCTCGTTTTAAGTATGTAATTCCTTAAAAAATCCACTCATAAAACCTGAACTTTTTCATCAATATTTGTGAATTATTTACTTAAAACAAGCTCCGATATCTTAATGAACTTGTTTTGTTTTATTGCAAGTATTTGCACTAGAAACTAGACCATAAATGGTAAGACTTTGTGTTTTTGCAGTGAAGATGGATAAATCTCCAGATTATTTGAGGATTTAAAACGGTTTCACCTTCCTTACATTTCAAAAGGAAGTTACAGTCCTAACTTTATGACACTGGGAAACACACAATTGGCAACAAAGTAATAAGGTCCTACTGAAAAATCTGAGGCACAGCCAAGGCTTGCCCAGCTGTCATCAGGAGAATAGTGTTGGAGACTTCTCAGAGGATTTTATTGGCAGCCTTGCATAAAACCTCAAAATGTCCCACAGACTGTCCAAGTCGCAGTTATCTCATAAACCTGTCAGCAAATCTCCAATCAAAACACTGAAATGAATAGTCTTGACACAGTTTTATGACTCAACGTCGAGAAAGAGACAATGATTGCGGCACGTTGGGCCGTGCACGCAGCCGTCTTTATGGCTCTGGCTTTAGCGACCACATGACTGGAGCTCTGTTGAGTAAAACACTGGAGGGGGAAACCAAGCAAACAAGCCGGAGAAAAGTGTCAGAAATAAAACACTCACCACCAGATCAGGGAGGCATTTGCCACATGTAAGCTGATATCTGTGCAGGTTTTCAATTAGGCTTCGGTTATTTCCTTATAAGCTCTACAGGAATAAATTAGACACATGCTGACTTGTACTGCTAATGAGCCGCAGGACAAATGAAGACATTAAGAGAGGGAGTCGCTAGAAGGCACTGAGATACATCACAATGCAATAAAACTGCGACGTGTCTGCTTGCTAAATTATGCTGCAGAAAGAGCGGCATTATGACAGCTTCACAGAAGAAGTGAGGAAATTATTTGTGCTGCCGATTCTTCGTCCAGCAGTGCACCGCGGGCTTTTGTTGAATGTGAAAATCCCTCCTTCGAACTTTTAGAGACTTGTTTGAAAATCAGCTGACGCACAAAACAAATCGTTTTTCGCTCGCCAAAACGAAGCGTGCACATCATGGGACTGGGCCAGAACCACACTGATCGGCTAATGAGTGTGACGCTCCCTAAAACCGTTTCGCACAGAGAATCTGTGATAAAATAGGAAATTACTGGCGAACTGCCACAAGAAGCTCAGGAAGTCAGAACAGGATTCAGTGGGGATAACAAACCATAATATCCTTCATTTTTCATATCACTGATGCAGTGGCATTACAGTATTTTGGCAGATTTGACTGCTAAATATCAAGGAAGGCTAGAAAATATGCAAAATAACATCTTTTACTCACGTATCAGGATCTGAAGGCCAGATTATGAATTAGCAGAGAATGTGAGGCATTAAATTCGATCCTTGCAGTGCATGAGTAAAACTACAATATCAAAGAGAGAGTAGAATATAAAACATGTCTTTACTGAACTGAACGCCATGAAGCTAAATGCAGATTATGTGGATCAAGGGGTGGGCAATATGGACTTAAACTTTTATCATGATATTTTGTGTTACTATTGTGATAGTGATAAAAGTGACGAAAAGAATGATTTATTACTTTCTTTTAAGCAATCACAGCCTCACAAACACGAATACTCCTCATGAAAAATGTGACCATTTGTCAAGAAGAAGTGTGATTTATGCACACAGTAACTGCATGTAATCATATTTTCTTATTTATTGATACTATCATTAAAAAAATAGTGAAGAAAATAGTAAAACTAACAATTTCTTACACCGTCCCCCAGCATCTGAACCTCTTCAAATCCCTGGTTAAGTTTTATTTTTCTTGGAAATATGCCCACATCTGTGGAGAAAGTTATCTTTGTTTCAAGGATGTTTGTTGCTTCGGGAACGTCGGCCAGTAACAAGAAGGATCTGCAGAAAGACTTCGCCGGATTGAACGGTCAATTCCTTCCTTCGATGGCAGCGACGGACACAGCAAAGAGATAAGATGCAAATAGCGCTAAAATGAGAATAAACTTTATTTTAGACATTCATTTATTGTTTTTGAGACCACTAGCATTGTGCCTCTGAAGGAGTTTAGCTCCTTGACAACATAAGCAGACATGTTTTGATTAGTATTATTATTACATCAACAGTTTGGGATGTAACAACTCACAAACTACGTTGAAGAAGCCTTGTTTGTAAGACATATTAATTCATATTCTGGCCGCATTTAAGGATGTAAGGCAGGACGGACGAGTCTTTTGTTGTGACATATTTTAAGGACAAAGTTTCTGCTAACAAACTACAAAAATGGCCGAACAAGCTGGAGTCGAACGCCTTTTAAAAGCATCATGTGTTTAAACTGGGTAGTTTTTCAGTGTAGACCCAAATTTTCAATAGACTTACGGGTAAGCTTCAGGTACGGCCCTAAACTCAATCTTATGAAGAGTTAATGAATCTGCTTGAAAGCCAGAACAAAGGACTTTGTAAGGGAAGATTCATTCTGGTGGTTGAGGAATCATTAAAACCTAAAATGCATGCATGCGTATTACCCTCAGTGTATTATGTCTGGTGGGCTACCAGGCTTTATTTGTACCCCCACCAGGCTTAGCATTGCTTACAGTTGGTGTTCGGGTATTAATCTTCCAATAACACATAATTATCAAGTGATATTTTAAAAATTTCCTGTCAACTTCAAAATATTTTTAAGTGAAAAACACGACGGGCCGCTGGATGAATGACAGCCGAGCGCCTCGACCGCCACGCTTCGCAAGTTTTCTGGGGGAAGTCTTGAGGTGTATGTAAACTTCTGACCTGTTCGGTGGCCAACAGCAAGCATGAAATATCCCCAAAAGTGGGTTAGTGGACAGGACCGATATGAGTTACATTAGTTCAACAAGAATGATGCACAAGAAAAGTTAATGAAGGGAGGCTTTATATTCACTTTTATGGTATGAAGATTGCTATTTTCCCGAAAGATTTACAGCCTCTGACAGTATGCACTGTGTATTTGGGGAGTCCCAGAAGAAAGAGGATCATTATGAAAAGATTTTGTCAATTGTTGGCTTCGAAAATATGGCCCCAGGTCAAACTGTTAGAACGATTAAAAAAGGGTTCTTTAATTGGTCTTGGAACAAAAAAAAAAAAACCTTTAAATACAATTTCAACAAAACTCAGGATGGAGTTGCTGCAAAGTCACAACAGCGAAAACCTTCTGCAACAAACCAAATAACCAGAATGCAGCACAGAGTGACACATGATCAGAAAAGCTGCTTGCACTTTGAAATTAATACTGTGGATTCCAGACAGCTGAGGTGCATCACAGGGATTATCTGTGTTATTTACCTTCTAACAGCACTGAATGCATGCAGTTAGCACTTATTTGCTCCAAGCTGCAAAGGTTTGCTTGCACCAAACTCATTCTGGAAAAAACAAGGAAATTTCTGAGCTCCAAAAGTTGAAAATGTGCAAGAAAAAACTCCTCAGAAATTTTGAGAAATTCTGAGTTCCGAAAGTTTAAATTTTTGAAATGAATCTCAAAATTTCAGGATTTTTTTTTTTTTTGCAGAATTTTCTCCTTTTTTGAATTAAAAATGCACACAAATTTTCGCATTTATATGATGTGAGTCACATGAAAAAGCTCATGTATTCATGTATATTTGGAACAGTTCATGGTAAAAACACACTTGATTCCCATGTTTCAAAACTTCAAGACAAAATATGCACTTCTTTTTTATATCACATTAATAGAAATATCAAATATTTAGCTTTTAACAGCACTGATTGCAGACATTTAACATTTTTACACATTTATTTGCTCTAAGCTGCAAAGGCTTGCAGCTTATAAAGTTGTGAAATTTTATGTAGGCGCTTTAAAACATCATTCCAAACTTTAGCACAACATTTAAACCCAAACAGCGAGGATAAATTATGAAAACAGAAAACATATTAATCTGCAAACAGCTCCAAACAGGACAGGAACCCTGGCCTGTCTGGTACTTGCACCATATTTCAGTGCAATCATTAACTTTGCGATAGCCTCCTACTGCAAAGAAATAGGGAGTAAAGGTCCGGCATTTATAACCTTTGGCGAGTTTACTGCCAGAACAGAGCCGGGTTTCACAAGCAACATGCAGGCGAGTGGAAATAAATACATTTCTGTTCGGTAATCAAGCTGTCCTGATTGCACGGGAACGGTGAAGTGGTTCAATTCTTTTACTCAGTGTGAACTTGGAGAGTGTTTGGCTACAGGTGTAATGGGTGTGTGGTTTGTAGAGTAAAGTTGAACTCACTTGATAAAGCATCTTGCACCTTCAAAGGTAAATCCCTCTTCCCATCCAGTGGGTAGGTCTGTGAGATGAGGAAATAAAGGTGAAAAATAAAATAAAAACATGTCAACACAGTTCTGAGGAAACATGTTTGGTTACAAAATCTCAGGTTACATTTCACAACTTTACAGGAAAGAGATTTTAGATGCTCTCTCTCTCTTTTTGTGAAAACTGATTCCAGGCAGAAGTGTATTAACGTTTAAAAAGTTACACTAAACTGCTAGAAAAATTTCTATTCAATAGTATTTAAAGTAATTTGACTGAGATGCCAAAGAGTCCAGAGATTTTTGGGTGTGCACTGCAAAAACAAACTTTCACCCAGCATTTTTGGTCCAGTTTCTGGTGCAATAATGTTGTACACTTGAATCAACTAACATACAACTAATTTTTCAGCAAGAGATAAGAGCTTGTTTAAGTAAATAATCCCATACTATTAATTTAAAAAACTGTTAGCTCCACTGGCAGATTATTTCACTTATAACAAGACATTTTTTCCATGCTTATTTCAAGTGTAATACAATGTTTGCATCAGAAAATAGACCAAAAATACTTGGTAAGATTTTATGGAGAATTGACTAATGTCAGCGATGCACCGATTCCGGTTTTCTGACCGATCAGCAATATCTGAAATACGACTACGTATTAGGGCAATGTAGAAAGAAAAAAACAGAAGAGTAGTAGTACATTTCTGCAAAAAAATCTCTAAAAATTTTCTATAAAAAACTGGGAAATTCCTGAGCTCCAAAAGTAAATAAAATTGCTTGACAAAAACTCAGACATTTTAAGACTAATATCAGAAAAATATATAAAAATATGGGAAATTCCTCAGTATCAAAAGTAAAAAAATTTCTATAAAATTGCAAAATTTCTGGGTTTTTTTTTTTACTGGACTTTTCATTACGTCTCTATCTAAAATGGCAGCATTTTGTTCATCTTTTCCATACTTTCTTCAACTTTTGATCACATACCTGCACCACATATGATCAGATTGTCGTCACGTGAAGATCAGGTGATCGAATTCAATGTATCAAAAAAATTCAATTGATATTCACATATCAAAATCACATATGAAAACAACATACCGCATGAAATAGGCACATGTGGTTCACACAAATCTTCACATGTAAGTGAAAAAACGTGTATTTACGCGTAAATGGAGTCATTTCATAGTAAAAACTCTTTTAATTCCCATGTTTTCACATGTGATACGAATAAATTAAGGTTAAATAAATGTTAATATGTTAGGTTACCAAGAATATTTAACATATTAAGACAAAAACTACACTTCTATTTTATATCAGGTTAATAAAAATGTTAATATAAAGTATTTATTTAACTTAATCATGATGTGGAGCCCAAATTATCGCTCCTGTTAAGTTTAAAAGTTCACAAGCTTAAAGCTGACAAGCAGTTTTAAATAAACACAATTACATAAAGGTAAATATTTTTATTTTCTTTTTAAGACATTAAAACTATTTAGTTTTTACTCCAGATCATCACAAATTCCAAGTTTTATTCAGCTTATAAATTAAAAGTGAAACTCTAGTTGCTGTTAGTTTTAGCATCTGTGCTTTTATTTATACTTTCTTGGACAGCAGCTTCTTGGAACACAAATATAACATATTTCAAGGACTTTATCAGTTATTTCTATCATCACCTTATGTGTCTCTTACTCTCTTGACTTTAAAACAAAACAAATATTTAAATTTAGCTTTATTTTACTCAACCAAACTCAAGATTTATTCACTCCAATAAGAGGATAATAGAAGCGTGTTCTAAACGCAGTCCAATGTTTTCTGAAAATGAAAACATTGGACTGCGTTCTTCCTGCTAAAAACGTCAATAAACATTTATAAATAAAGTCGCCTGCATGAGTCCCTGAAGACTCTGTGGCTGATTTTGAAATGTTTAAAGCTGAATGCAAAAATGCCACAAAACAGGAAGCAGGAAGCCAAACAAAAACTAACAAACAGCACACCCTGCTCCAACTTCTTATGTTGCTTCTTACATAAACATCTCCGTTTACATGCCTAATTTAGGCAGGAAATCTGCTTTATGCGACATTTTAAACTCTAACTTAGTGATTCTGGACAGTCAAACATTGTAATTTGTATAAATGAATCAACGTTTTATCCACAGATAGAATTGTGTCAGCTAAAAACTGATATTTGCAGCTCTACAACACGAGTGGATGTCTGATTAATTGAAATATTTAAAAGGGAAAACCCATTCACAGTGTGTTTTCAGGAAACCAAGAGGGAAATACTTTTACAGGAAATCAATTATCGTTAAACCTGGAACACTTACTTACAGACCGAGAAGAGACGGGAGAAAGCTATGATGTCAGCGAGCCTTAGGAGGGATTTTCCGTCTAAACATGTTCTAATAAATCCCAAATCAATTCAACTCTCACAATAGAAATGGTTATTAGAAGTACTTTTAATATTCAACAATAAAAAATATGTGTCTTCCTTTTACATTGTTAATGTATTTCTAATACCGACCAAGTGGTTGAATGAAAAATCTGCAGAATGTGGTCATTTTTGTATCCGGTAACTCGATTAATTGCCTAAATATTCGATAGAATAATCGATCACTAAAATAAAAGTTGGTTTATTAAACCTATCCAGGGTGTTTACCTGCATCTCGCCCACTGGCAACTGGAAAAAGGCACCAACACGCCACCAATTCTGCACATATTATTTCATTTTCTATTCAGTAAAAACGTCTGTTGTTGCTACCAGCTGTCTGAGGAATTACTTAAACACTCAGAAAGTTTTAAAAATATGTCTGCAAAACTATTTAAATCATGCAAAGTATTTTAATAAGTAGTAGCAACATATAAATACTTTTGTTACTGAACTTAATTACATCTTTTATGCATCTGTACTTTACGGAAGTAGATTATATTGTGGGTACTTTCGACTATTACATTAAGTATCTGCAGTTTTCACCTTTATTATATTCATTCATATATGTGTTGTGTTTTTTTTTTACTTATTAGTTTGAAAACGTTTAAAAAACAACCCAAGTTTTGAAAATGAAGTCAGGAAATTAAGATATTGTTCACTATTATTGACCAATTACAAAGTTGAATATAAAGTATTTTTGAAACTGTGGCGTCGATGGGGAAATAATCAAGAGTCTAATGTCCCTTTTTTCAACACATTTTTTACTTAAATGTGTTTAGTGCAGTTGAAATAATGCATCGGTTTTGCTTGGTGTTAAATAAAACCTTTCCATGGTACAATCATTTCTGCTTTATTTGGCAGAGTTTAACTTGCAGAGTTAAACGCCAGACAGTAAACAATAAGAACATGGATCATTTGTTCTTTAAAATGGCACATTATTGACTTACTAAGACAGATATACATATAGTAGGAAAACTTAATGATATTTTAAAAGAAACTTTCACCTTTTTTCCAAGTAAAAATATAAAAGTAGTATTTTTACTTGAGTGTAATTGTATCTGTTTATTTCTACTTTTACTTCATTACTATATTTGATTTCTTTCTCCATGTTTTCCCATAAGTAATTTGAATTTTGGTACATTTTGTGGAAGGGTTTTGCAGGAAAGCAAATGTAAGTTTTTGCATCACGATGCCAAAATATGAAAACCACTAGTAGAAGTAGCAAGTACTCTAACTTAGTCTCTTAATTATTAGGATTATTAGGGCCTAATAATTAGGAAAAGGGGAATTAAAGGCGATTACTAATGAATATATCATGTTGCACCAATCAGCAGAAACTGATTTCACTGTCAAATACAGTGATTTTACAGGAATATCTCAATTTTAGAGGTTTTGTTATAAAACGGCGTTTTGTAGATAGAAAGAAAAAAGTATTTGTAAGTTTCCGCAAAAGTCAAGATGTTTTTAGATTAATCTCATATTTTCAAGAACAAAACATGGAAATTTCTGAGTTTCAAAAGTGGAACATTTTCCACTTCTGAAAATTTTGAGATTAAACAAAAACAAAATTCTGAATTTTTTCTAGCAAATTTTTAACTTTTCAAACCTCACAAATTTCTGGGTTTTTTTGTTTGTTTGTTTTAGAAAATTGCTGAAATTTCTCGCAAACGTCGAGAAGTTTGCGAGAAGCTTCCATGTTTTCTTCTAGAAGATTTATGAGATTAATTTTAAACATTTTGAGTTTTTCGAGTGAATTTTTAATTTGTCAAGTTCACATATCTTCTTATTTTTCAAGAAAAATTCAGAGATGAATCTCCTAATTTTCTCAACTTCTTGGCAGAAATTAACTAAATTATTTTTGAATTTTTCGTGTCTATAATGGCCCTAAATCACCTTGATATAGTTGATATGTGCCAGCCAGATTGGAGCGCTATGGATTCAGATGTAAACACAGCTAATCCCACAGGAACTCAGAGGTTAGCGGTGGGTTTACGTCTTTCTTGAGCTTTCAGAAAAAACATAAAGAGTAGCTTACTCTAGATTAAACGCTAATCGTTTGTACTGTTATAAATTCTGTTGTGATTTGACTATGAGAAGTTTATAAATTAATCTCAGAAATTGTATTGGAAAACTCGAACATTTCTGAACTTAAAAAGTGGGAAAAAAACAACAAAAAAACATTTTCAATTTTTTTTCTAGAAGATTTATGAGCTCAATCAAAAAAAAAAAAAAAAAGGGTTTTTTTCTAGCATTTTTTTTTTACTTTTCAGACTCAGAAATTTCCAAGTTTTGACTATAATCATAAGATTTATCATTTAAAAATGTTTTAGTTATTTTTGTTTGTTTTTTCAAAGCAAATTTTTGACTTTTCTCGCGCCGAAATTTCATTGTTTTTTCTAGAAACTTTCTGGGATTGATCACAAAATGTCTACGTTTTGTCAAGCAATTGTTTTACTTTTCAGGCTCAGACATTTTTTCTATAAATTTTCTGAAATTAATTTCAAAATTTGAGATTTTTCGACTTCTGGAGCTTGTTTGTTCTAGAAACTTTCTGAGATTATTCTCTAATTTCTGAGTCTCTTGATGCAAATGAACTCATTTTGTCCCTGTGCATGATGGCCATCGGTATTGTTGATATTGAAACCTATCCTGGCAGCCAGTTTGTTGGCGTAAACACAGCTAATCCCACAGGAACTCAGAGGTTAGCGGTGGGTTAAAGATGAAAACATCAACATGAGCTCCCAACTCCGGTTGGTTGCTGTTCGTACGAACCGTCGCTGTACAAGTTCTCAAGTTACGTACGCCAGCGTGACGTCGTCAACTTCAGGTGACCGAGCCAACCTGAGGAGGCTCGCGCTCGGCCAACGGTCGGCTCACTTTCCACAGCACGAGCCCACTCGTGCATTCAGAAAGGGATGACAGAGCTCCCCCCTCTCTCTCTCAGCGTGGGAAGAATCGTGTTTTTATTTTTTGTTGTTGTGTGTGGGGTTTTTTTCGGGGGTGAAACGTAACGCATGACGGCGGACGCGCGAGCCAGCCAGCCAGCCGCTGCGGCGAACTGAAACTTGACAGCTGAGTGACGTTTCTTCTCCGTCTTACCTGGAGTTTTCCTGTGTCCGGTTATGAATGCTTCGCCGCTCAACGGATGCAGCCAGGTTGTACTCTTGGCTTCTTCGCTGTTGAGACAGAGAGGGAAAATAAAACAGCGCATGCAATTTCTGTTTTGAGAGCCGGAAGACTTGAACCGGGTTAGTCAAAGGTGCATTTACTTAATGAAGAAGACGCGTCCGTCCCGAGTAACCCCATAAGTCCAGGAAGACGGGAGAGCAGAAATCCACTCGGGCTGTAGCTCCGCCGCCATGTCTGGCACTAATGTATGACAGCGGCGCGGCGCCGCTGGTGCAGGCAGCGCGTACACGGAAACCCTGGCAACGGGGAAAGCTGAGAGGGGGCGGGAAGGAGCCCTGGGTGTGGGGCGGCCAGGTGGAAGGCTTCGGCTGCAAGGGAGAGACTTCAGAATGGGCTTACAGGGGCAGTAGCCCAGGGCTTCATTTATAGGGGGGCGGCGCTCAGCTTTATTTAATGCATGCGCGTACACGGAAACATTTTTACCTGGCATATTTGTGTTGGTAAAAGCTGAGAGGGGGCGGGATAGGAACCTGGGTGTGGGGGTCCAGGTGGAAGGCTTCGGCTGCATAGAGATGTACATATCATATATGGGCATATATAGGTACAGTAGCCCATAGCTATCATATATATAGGGGGGGCCTCAGATATATTATTATATAATATAATGATATGATGTGAATATATATGTACATATATATGTACATTATATATGTACATAATATAACATTATATATATATATATGGTATATATATATATATAATATATATATATATATATATATCTAGTTTAAAAAAAATAAACTTAAAAAAAAGTTTAATCTTTTTTAAAAACAAAAAGATTAAACTTGCAGTATGTAACTCTTTTAAAACGAAGAGACCACTGAAGTCCATTAAAAACCTCCTGGTTATTTAACCAATTATTGATTTCTGACCTTTTCCTGAGTTAAAACATTAGTACTGCGGTTTCTAAATAAACATGAACGTGTTTTCTTTGCATTATTTGGGCTCTGAAAGCACTGCATCTTTTTCTCATTTTCTGCGAATAAATACTAAATTATTGCTTTGAATTTCAGAGATATGTTGTGAGTATTCCATAGAATGAAAGAACAATGCTCATTTGATTGAGCATTGTTCTTTCAAACATAGACCAATAAAAAGTAAAATCAGAGAAACTAATCATTTTAAGTGGTCTCTCAATTTTTTTCCAGTAAATAAATATATATTTATTGAAACTGTCACAGCAGTCAGTTTATTTGAATTGTACATTTCAGCAACACAGCAGTTCAAAGTGCTTTTCATTTTGAAAATATAATATAGTCAACAGTTGTGAAAACCAGTAACAATGGCATTTTGTCAACGACCATCGTTAAAAACATCAATATACATTAAATATGTTGGTCAATGTTCCATTTATTATGGTTTAAAACAAACTCTAAACAGGAGGGATTTTAGCATTGATTTAAAGGAACTCAATGTTTCAGCCATTTTATCAATCAATCAAGTTTATTTGTACAGTAAATTTCAGCAGCAAGGTAGCTGCCAATGATGACGGCAGATAAACGTTTTTCATGAAATTGTAAGTCATTATCACATGAGAATGATTAACAGCGTTAAGACCCGCCTCCTGGCTCTGATTGGTTGTTTTTGGTCGTAGCGGCGCTTTTGTTCAGGCAATAGTAGCTCATGGAGGAGATTGATCTTTTCAGATTTTTTGTCTCAAACTGTCACGACATCACGACAGTTTTAACAAATATGTAAAGAAAATATTTTTTAAATAAAAGTTACATATTGCACTGCAATATGCTGTGACAGAATAAGGCAGATAAAATGTGAAAAAAAAAAAAAGATATACTGCTTTTAATTTGTAGAAACCTTATAAAACAATGTATTCTTTGACTAGATTAAGCTTTAATCTAGTTTAAGATTTGAAAACCTTTGCAAAGCTCTAGTTACATTGCTTTCTTTTTTTTTTTTTTTTTATCAATATTTTGTTTTTAAAAAGAAGAAAATCTCTTCTTTTAAAGAAACTGCAACAGAGCCCCAGGATAAAATTGATCTGCAGGATCCCATCAGGGTTTTCGTTTTTCACAGGAGACATTTTTGATGAAAGTCTTAAATCCCAGAAGAAGCCATCAACAGATGGGGCCCCTTTATGCTGACTGGAGTCCCTGCCTTATAGCTGGAGCCACCTGGGCCTCTGATCACGTAATTAGGCATTATGCTTCAAGAGTACAGCCTTCAAACAATCACCGGGTTCCTTTGTCTGAAAAAGTCTGGAAACTTACGGGATTTTATTTGACTGTTTTTCAGGTCTGTACTGAAACATAAGATAATGAAAAGGAAAATATATTTCCAGACATCATTTCTTTCAAATTTGGGCTGCAGGTTTCGATTTGTGTAGCGCAATTTCAGCAGTAAGGCCGTTCAAAGTGCTTTACATGATAAAAACACAATAAAAACACAGAATTACAAAGTTACAACTAATGATTAATTTAGTAATCAATTATTCTACAAATCGTTCTGACGATTAATCGATAATTCCGGTGATTAATTCCAATAAAATTGGCAATTTCTCCAAAGTTTTCATTTAACATCTTAAACCTTTTTACACATTAAATTAAAAGGTCCAAAATAAATGATTCGGATTCTTTTTAAATAAGAAACTTAACATTTTATTGTGTAAAATGCTATAACATATAATTTGTTTTGCATATTTGAACCAGGTGAAGCTAAAGCTATTACACATGAGGAGCTTTTGGTAAAACATATTTACAGTCAAAGATGTTTATCTGTATACATATTTGGACTGTTTGAGCTTAATTATTACTCTAAATATGTGAGGGGTTTTTAGCAAAATTACTTTTTCAAATGTCTAGTTAACGATTAATCGATTATTAAATTAGTTGACGATTATTTCAATAATTGATAAACCAGATTAATTTACTGCTGGATAATTTTGAGTAAATTAGACCACACTAATTTAGTAAAACGTCCACTTCCACCTTTGCATTTCATATTTTAGGCAGAGATGTCTTTGAAATCTCTGCCTAAATGTAGACATTTCAGAAACAGATGTTACTCAGGTAAAAGGAGAGATAAAATCTAAGGTGATTTTTAAGGAAAATAGTAGAAAAATTATATTTCAACCTGAATTGAAATGTTTGGGTTTCAATGGCACTTGCATTTGAAATAAATTAAATTAATATATGATCGCTGTGGGCATTTGGTGTAAATTAAAAGTAACGTATACTAAAAGTATAGTGTTAAAATCTGCAAAGTCCAAGTCTTTCCAGGGAATTTCTGGCCTTGATAAAATATTTGACCTACTACAGACTGGAAGCTTCATTTATTTATTCAGTTCAATCTAGAAACTATTAATATTCAGTCCACAAAAACTAAATTATATATTATAAAATTGAGCAACAAGATTCCCTTCTGTATATTGAACTTTTCCATATTTTGTCACATTAAAACTGCAAACATATAGAAATATTTTGTTGGAATTTTTTGCGAAAGACCAACACAAAGTGCAGTATAATTGTGAAAATTATACATGATTCAAAGCGTTGGCGTATGAATACTTTTGCAAACTACTGTATTTGTTGCTTATGTCATAATTGAGAAGCACACCCATGTTTTACTTTTGTTGTGCACAGAAACAGCATCATCAGGCTTTCACTGCATCACAAAGCCAGGTCATCCAACACCACTGTGCCCGTTCTGTTGTTGCACTGCCTCGCATTGTCCTCACATTTAATGTCATCTGCAGCCATGATGGGTGGTTCCAGGAGGCGAACAGATCTCCCAAATAGTCAGTCATGCAGTTAGTGAATAAAGTTTGAAAAAAACAGAAGCAGTTTGGGCGCTGACGCCCGGCCAGGTCAACCATCAAACACTCGAATCTTTGTGTTGCGTTTACCTGGAGAGAAATATCCCAGATTTCCCTGATAGTTGGACAATAATCCACATGAGGACAGAAGATACTGATCTCATAATCTCCTATTAATTTAGCCTCATATTAAATTTAGAGAGAGAAATTTACTGGAAATAAACAGCTGTAAGCTGATAGACGATATGGCTTGCAAATAAAATCTCTGATCTTGTTTTCAGACCTCCAATGCGCAATAGGGACATTGCGCATTAGTAAAATTCTGCCAAAAAACTTACATTTTTTTTTTTATTACTCTCAGACATTTTCAAGAAAAAGAAAATTGGAATTTTCTGAGTTTCAAAAAAATTGATTTTAGAAATTTTTCTGAATTTGAAAAATGGAAAATTTGCTAGAAAAAACTAACGTTGAGATTCATCTCAGAAAATTTCTGGAAAACTTGGAAATTTTTGAGTTTGAGAAGTCATGTTCAAATTTCACAAACTCTTCAACTTTTGAAACTCAAATTTTCAAGAATTTTCAAAAAAAAAAAACATGAGATTAATCTCAGAAATGTTCAAGAAAGGCGATTGGAAGTTTCTGAATTTCAAAAGTCAACTCTAGAAAATCTTCTGAATTTGAAAAGTCAAAACATTTGCTCGAGAAAACTCTGAAATTTTGATATTCATCTCAGAAATTCTCTAGAAATAAACCTTAACATTTCTGAGTCTGAAAGGTAATGTTCAAATAACAAACATTTTCAACTTTTGAAATTCAAAAACTTCCAAGGATATTGAAGAAATATCTGAGAATAATCTAAACATTTGAGGTTTTGATTCTCAGAAAATCAAAAATGTCCTTTCAGACAATCTCAAAATGTTTCAAAACAAGCAACCATTAAAATAACCCTATTGTTGTGGCGGTTATTGCATGTGATCTTGAAACCAACCTGTGTGATTATAAAGGATCTGAAAGATGTTGCTCCTCATGTAAAAACCTGAACTCCAATTACTCTGAGCAGAACTTCAGCAGAAAGGAGAAGTGAAACCAACTTAACTATGACACATTTTCCAAAAGTATGACCTAAAAAAATGTTTTTTACTGTAAATTCATTGATCATTTCTTCAGAAAAACCAAAAATTACAAGGAGGATGTGTAGGATTTCACGTTCTGACATAACCAAACATGAACGGAGGGGTTCTTTTCGGCAGAAACAGCCATTTCTCAAACGCAGCCCGCAGTTGCCAGGGTGAACAATGCTGCACTAAGCCGCAGCTTATCATCCCCTCTGAAACAGCCTAAAACCATTTTGCTAAAGCAGCGCCCTGAATCAAAGTGGGAAGCCGTGTTCGACCTTTTAGAGGAAGGATAAGTACAGAACACAGTCCATTTGGTGCTGAAGTGTCTTGGAAAAGTATTTATACCACCTTAGCACTTTCACATTTTGTTACATTACGACACACAAAATCTTACCAAATACACTATAAATAAAACAAAGCTAAAAATGTGCTAATATTAACATCTGTATTGGTGTTATTTACTTAAAAGAAGTGCTGAAAAGTTATATGTAAGTTAGTTTAGTCTAATTTAAAGTGTACTAATATATTTCCATTAGAAACTAGACCAAGTATTTCGGTGTAGTTTCTAGTGCAAATATCTTTGTGCACTTCAAATACGACAAAACTAACTTAAAAGTAACTTTTCTGTAAGAAATGGTAACCTCTTTCAAGTGAATAATTTCTTAAAATTGTTGAAAAGTACTTGCACAATTGGAAAATTATTTAATTTAAAACAAGTAAAAAATATCTTGTTATAAGTGAAATGATCTACCAGAGATTCTAGAACCTTTTCCCCATTATTAAGAAAGTATTTAACTAAAACAAGCTGCAGTATCTTGCTGAAAAGTTACTTGTAAGTTAGTTTTGTTTTATTTCAAGAGCACCAAGATATTTGCAATAGAAACTAGGCCCAAATACTTTTGTGTTTGTGCGACGTAGATGACAAACATATAGGAAAATCACCGCTAGCCACAGGGTTTTATGTAGTTGGGATTGTGCAATGCGTTCTTATGCAATTGCTCAATGCTGAGCAACGCGTGGGTTCTGCCCTCTGCGACTCGGGCCAGACTCGAGACATGAGGCACAATGTAATGAGTAGCTGCACATTATGAGACAGCTGTTAGAGGGCTTTGCTGTGGTGCCAGCTCAGGAGAGAAACCTCGTTCCTGTCTGAGCTGAGTGAAGTCGCTCCTATTTACACTGGAGACACTTCAGCTTCTGCACTCAGCTCTCCACCTTCGACGGGATCAACAGGATGTTAGTTAGTATTCAGAACGTAAACAAAATGGGGATATAGAAGTATGGAAGATGACTGGGGCCGCTGAAAGAAAAAAATAACCCAGACTTTATTCTCAGAATCTTTACATTGATCTCAGAATTTTGATATCAAAAGTGAGAACTCTCAATTAAAAGTCAAAATTGTTTAAAATTTCCGACTTTTTCTCAGAATTCCGGCTTCAAACTAAGAATTCCTCAAAATTCCGACTTTACGAATTTTGACTTTAAATTCAGAATTCTGACTAATCTGAAATTTTTATCAAAAATTTTAATTCCAGGTTTAAAGTCAGAATTAAGAAAATTCAAAATTGTTCAGAATTCTGACTGTTTTCACAAAATTCTGAGAAAAAAAGTCAAAATTTCTCAGAATTTTGATTTTTGTCACACAATTTGGATTCTAATTTTTGTTAAAACACATGGAAAAAATAAAATAAAAAAGACTTACTTTTCTGAAAAAATATCTCGAGATCCCAGCTTAATTTTGCGAGACATAATGAAATAGTTGCATAACATTTATACGAAGCTGAAAAATGTGTGCGAGTAAATCTGACTCGGCCACACGTGTTATTTCTGGAAGAATTTCCTGAAAACAGTTTAGCTTATTTTTTTCTTTTACAGTTTAAAATAAACATCAAACATGTTGATATAAACAAAAGTTTTGAATAAAGAAGAAAAGTTATTTACATCACCCTTCTCTTAAAAATCTACTCACTATGCCAGGGATGTCAAACTCATTTTCATTTTGGGTCAAATTAAAAATCTGAATGTTCTTAAAGGGCCAGCTGTGCCAGAATGTGTCGATAAAACCCATTAAATTGTTAAAATATCAATAAAAAGTTGTTTCAGCATTCAATAATGTTTATTAAAATTAAATATTGAACATGTTTCCACAATGATCAGACCATCCAGGATTTTGTAATTGTTTTTCTTTTTTTGCAATCAAGATCACAGATTTTGTGGTGAAGCAATTTTTATGACATTTGTGCTAATGTATGTTGTTTAATGTGACTTTCTATTAATCGCCATATTGGACACAGACTTTAGCTTAGCTGCCTCTCAAGTAAGGCAGAGGCAGCAGTCACTTACAACCAAATGTTTTTGGCTGATTTGAAGAAAAAATGTCAGCAAAACCAGAAAATTGTGGAAATTTGTTGATTTTGTGTGAATTTAGCATAAATTTTTCAGATTTTTGAAAAATTGGAGGAACTTATTGATGTAATTTGGAGTCTAGAAGGCCACATAAAAATCTACAGCGGGCCAGATTTGGTCCCCGGGCCTTGAGTTTGACACATGTGCATTACGCCACAAACAACTAAACTTAACATGGTAGCCTTTGAGATGTTTGTGGAAGGGAACACTAAATATTTGATCCAAATCATGCGGTTTGCGTCTCAATTCTACTAAATACAAAAGACAAACTTCTACATTTAAAGCAAGCATCACGAAACCCTTTAGAAAGTTTCTCTTTCACCGTTTTGGCTCTCAGAAATTAAAAATACCCGACTGAAAACAGGAAGCCAAATCCGATCACATGACAAAAAGAATCAGAAAAAAGGTTTTAAAGTGTATGTAAATATCTGGTTTCAGTCGTAGCGAATGTAAACTCTAACATTCTACAGCAGAGCGCTTTAAGTCCATCACATAAAGTCATCCGCGCCTCCCCAGTCTCAACACATGGTATCATTTGATCGGCATGCACAAACCACAACCCAGGACGGCTATTATGGCGAGGCAAGTCAGCAAACCAGGTTAATGGGCAACTCTGGAAAAATCATTTAACAGTTAATTTATTTATATGATTGGGAGACGTTTGTAGGAGTTTTAAGGTTTAAGAAAAGGCCCTGGATGGAGTGTTTTTCTCACAGTTTACCTCTGAATCACTAAAGACGCCTCCCTGAATCACAGTTAGTCACTTCAGAAAACAACCAAACCTTCAAACAGCTCATTATTCACTACCATTCAAAGACTAAATCTATTAAATATGCTGGCATAATTCAACACAAATGTTTTCCTTACAGCTTTCCGTGAGATGTAAAATCATTTAATGTTCAACAGATACAAATGCAAACTGGAGAAAGCGTATAAAATAGGTGCAGCAATATGAAGAGCAGACCCATAACGGCAGGGCTTTAGCAGGCAGGAAGTTGTGGAGCTGCTTCTGATTTTGTGGGTGTTTGCCTGATGTCAGCAGATCAAAATGTTTACGCCGATTGTGTTAAGCGTTTCTGAGTAAGTTGCAGAGCTTTGCTCCAACAGTAGTTGACCATATAATTGGAAAAATTGGAAGTATAAATAAACATTTGCTTAACTGAAGCATAACAACTTTGAAAAAAGGTTGTTTTTCAACAAAAGATTTTGGCACTGGGATAGAATAATTTCCACTGGCCGTATAATTGAACAGTTTGACATTTCTAAAATAAATTAGACTACTGGAAACATGACAATTTTGAAAAACTCTTGTTTTTAGATGGTACTAGGATTGCTGCGTTTCCTTTGACCAAACAATTTTTCAATTTGGCAACTCAAAAATATATTTGCTTCATGGAAACACTGCCATTTAAAAAAAAAAAAACACCTTGCTTTTCAATAAAAGGTCTTGGCACTCGAATAGCTGCATTTCCACTGCCTATATAATTGCGCAAATTGGAATTACAAAAATAAAGTTGCTTAATGGAAACACAACAAATAAAAACATAGAACCTCTTTTTTTTTTTGTAAAAGTTTTTGTGTTTTAATGAGTTGGTTTTTTCAGACGCATGAAAATTCTCAAAACTACAAATGAAACACTTTTTTCGCATCAAAAGAGTTCCATAATAAACAACCGAATGTTGCCACTGGTGCAAACCATAAAGTAGAAAACGACAGAAAGTGGCAAGAGAATCATGGGCTTTTTAAATAACTTATTACAAAAACAAACTTTAATTTTATTATAATTTTTATTTTAATCACGTTACTTATTTAACATAAACAACACAATTGCAAAATTCTGTTTTTTCAACATTAGCAGAATATTGACAAAGTTTAGTGCCCATTTGTGATGGAAATTAGACACAAAACAAAAATTGTACTTTATGTAAAATGCAAAGCACCAAATTAGGTGCGTTCCGAATCTGAACAATATTCAAGTATTTGAAAAATTATGAAGTTACAGTTGATATCTTTGGAAGCAACATGGCGTTATTGGGTAGAGGACAGATTAAACTTACGATGCATCAGTTCATACCTGCTGATTTGTAGGATTACCTACTGATGTCCTGCTTTTGCATTAGTAAAATAATTTCTTCTTAGTGGACAGGGCACCAGCCCCGGGGACCCCCAACCTTTTAGATCCGGCCCTGGTCATATGTTATGCTTGTCTTTGAGACATTAAACATCATAATTAACATCATTCATTCAGTCCAAGGTTGTGATAGTTAACTAAAACCAACAAAATGACAAAAACTGAAATTGAGAAGACGTTTTCGTTAACTGAAAATAATAAAAACCACATTTAATGGGGAAAAACTATAATATGGGTTTCTAAAACTAACTACAACGTACCAAAATTATAGATATAATGTAATTCGTTTTTGTGTTTATGAAACCATTTATTAGCCTTTCAGACTGATGTGAAATTGATTTCTTCCCCCATACAAGCAGTTTAAGTCAGTTGTCGCTGAATTACGGTGCTCCATACTCCACTACTTATTCTAGTCCGCAAAAGTTGGGACAAAGCACCAAATTCAGATTTCAGTTTTAATGAAAATGGCCTTTTCTGTTGAGTATTCATTACCCAACTGATGTAAACATAATCACAACAGAATACAGTTTTGAAAAAAATTAACCAAAGTATGTCTTAATACTAACCAAACTAAAAAATATTTAATGAATTAAAACTGAATTGTCACAACGAAATAAAACTAATGAAAACTCTGGTTCATATTTTATTGTAAAGTACTCTCAAGATTCTTATCTGGTGAGTAATTAAACCAACGCACTTATGATTTTCTTGCAGACATGAAGTCTTCAGGCATTATTGGTTTAGACAAGGATCTCTGTGATTAGATAATGAAATTAGCCTTCCCCCTTCCAGCTCTCTCTGTGCTCCATAAACTACTTTATTAATTGCTGTCTCTGCGCAGAGTGCTTTAAAAAACGTCTACTGTAAATACTCCAGACACTAAATTATCCACACATAGCAGGAATGGGTCCTGCGCTGATTGCAGAGGTAACATTACTCTAAAGTTCCTGCTGTGTCATTTCAGTAATGGAGCATATTTTTATTCGAGATAAAGGGCCACTTAACATTGATCAGGGTCTTTAGCTCTACTTAGCAGCAAAGCGTAAATAACCCGACTCTGGAGTGATACCCCAACATGGAGTGCTCATTAAAGCCCATCACATGTGCTGACATCACAACTGGTGATGTGCTGCAGCTTCTGGATTCATCTCCATGAGTGCACCGCTGCACCTTCGCCCTGCAGCGTGTGCTTATGCTTAAGTAGCAGATTATAGATCAGTTCAAGGAAAACTACCTCAAGTGCAGGCTTGATATAGAGTTTCGAAAGCATGATTATACAGCAAAGGTGAGGCTGTGTAAATATAAAAGAAGGTGCATAGACTGCGGTAAGATGAGACGAGACCTAATATAATCAGCAATAATTTAAAACAAACCCAATAACGTCCATTTTCTCTCTTTCTACCAAAAACTGGATGATAAAAGTCTTCAGTTTGGTGATTTGGTCCTTTTTTTGAAGGACAATTTTGTTCATTATTAATTTTATTTTGTTTATGTGTCTTGGATAAAATGTCTTCCAGGTCCAGTGTAAAATGTTCATTTGAATTTAAAGTTTATTGATCTTCAAGAATGTGTTCTTGCATTATTATCCACTTACCATTATAAAAATCGTCTCAAAACAATATTATCATTTATCACGATAAGTTTTGGGACAATTTATCCTCCAACAAAATTTGTTACCGTGACAGGCACTTTTTCTCATCAAGTATATTGTATTCGCTGTACACAATTCAACCGGTACAAGAAGATTTTAATTGTTGCGAATTACAACTAAACTACTGTTTATTAAAAAAAAAAGTCAAACAAAACAGAGAATCTTTCTGGAAGTGAACATGAACATTTGAAAGGGAAAAAACACTCAATCTAAATCCTTGTTTTGGAATCAATTCACCCAAAAGCGACCATTTTGGCATTATTTGTGATTTACGACCTCACATTGTAGCTCATACATAGCACAACTGATATATATATATATATATATATATATATATATATATATGTATATATACAAAAAATTTATATCCAATATGGTCCAAACACAGTTCTGATGAAACGTGTGATAGACTAATTTAATTTTCAAGAGTGAAAAACTGTTTTTGAGAAATAAGTCACCCAAGCTTTCCTCCAAGCTATCTGGTCGCATGATCAATGTTATTTAACATTTTCTAGAAACAAGGGGAGGCTAAACTTACCCTAGTCTCCTCTACTGATAAAAAAATAAATAGATCTCTTTAATCGCACAGGTTGATGCAGCCTGCTGTATAGCGGTTCAACCGCCGCATCTGTTGGCGTTAGCAGTATTTACGATACCTCAGCGTGTTGCTGTCCCCTGGTGACACACATATCCTGTGTCTGATGGGAAAGCATAGCAATGAGATGAGCAGGTCATGAGCGACTTCTCGGGGCACGGAGGGTCATGTGAGCGACACAGAGGAGCGTTCCGGGTTTGGAATAATTCTTCAAAGCAGATGGTAGGCACTCCTCAAGGACAGCTCTGATGTCAGCCGATGACTCTGGGAGGATAAAGTCTCCCAGAATAAAATCCTCTTGCCTTAGCTTTGAGTGGCCGCGTCCCTTATGTTTAAGATTGCAGTTGATTCATAATTCTGGGGCAGAAAGTGTGTCCAGCAAAGAATCTTAACATCTTCTTCAGAGCTTTCTCATAATTCTTGTTTAGATTATCTTTGCTGCAAAGATCATATAATCATATTTTTTCTGTGCCATCAGGAAATATTTTTGGGTTAAAGCACATTTTTGAACTTTGGGTCTCTATTGCTTCTAAAAACAGTCCAAGCGCTTAAAAAAAACAAACAAAAAATTGTGTTTTTGGGTCGGGACTAAAATGAGCCGTTTCAAAAACCTCCAGATTGTTAAACTCACGTTCGACAGGCACTATGCCGTTACTTAGCAACACTAACGGAGTTCCGCCAGTCACCTAGCAACCCAAGCAAAGCTCCAGCACATCCGGTTTTACCGGTGTATGTTGGATGCAGGAAAAGACAAGTGTTTTGTTATTGACTTACCATCCAGAAACCCCTTGCTGCGTTCTTCTTAGTTGTGCAGGAGGCTTTTGAAAGACATGCAGTTGAATAATTGGGCATTTTTTACAGCCATTTTCACACCGAGTTGGAGGTGTGGCCAGCAGCACTTTATTTGGATTTAAAGTGACAAGACGCCCTAAAACAGCTCATTCTGAAAGGAGTTAAAAATAGGCAGAACTGCGCAGACTAAAATTATTTTGTGCAAATAAAAAACAAAACATCATGAACATGTCCAAGGAAGCAGAAGAGGTCATCTATGAATATGTTGATAAACGCCCTTTAATTATTTTTGAAAACAAAAATAGTCAAAGTGAAATCTTCCAGAACAAAGGAGCCTTTGACATCACAGTTTTACATATATTTATGCATGAACATCTGTTCCTGTTGAGCCTATTTTTGGCCTGCAGATTTTAAAATTCAAGGTCATGCTCGCGCTGCAACAATCATACAACTATTCTCATTATCAATTGGTCATCGCTGCCTTTCTGAGTTACCTAATGCTCTGCATGAAAGGGCGATCCGTTGGCGCATGCCTTTGCATTTCAGGGATCTGTGCTTGACCGTTAAACTCAGACAAAGGAAGTGATTGTGAAACATAAAATTAGTCAGCTGTTTTGTCTGCTACCAAAGCTCATGTTGATTCTTGTGTCGTCAGGATTAATCATGCTGCTTACTTAAAGCAAAACTATCAACTTCCACAGACATTATCAGTTTTTAGACAACAATGTCAGCACTCAGCAAATTAGATCCCTGAATCTGCTAACTTCCTAAAAGAATAAAGCTGTCTATTGTGCATGAAAGCCACAGTTTTTAGGCACTGAAACTGTAGGGTAGGTTCTAATCCTTTCCATCCTGTTTTTTACTGCAGGAACCCGGAACTAAACGCAGAGAAATCTAGTTTCCCTCTGACTCATTGCCAGATTGTATAACTGCAGCTGAACTCACCTTGTCTTTTTAAATGTAGCTTTATCGGGTTTCAGCATCAATCAACTCTGCTTCTAAGCCAGACTCGGCGCTCCCACAGAGAGAGAGAAAAAAAAAAAAAGAAAAACCAGGAAGTGAGAATGGTTTTCTATCCATCAGGAAAGTAATATAGTAATGAAATTCCAGTCAGGACACATCAGAGTGCTGAATCTGCTTCATTCAAACTCTGCAGTGACCTGTTCTTGTCTTTATACAACAACTAGTAATATCTATAACACTGATGCAAACATGAACTGTTTCAAATTCAAAGGTAATTTAAAACAGATGGTTATGTCTGAATATGTTGCTACACTGCAAAAACACAAAAGTATTAATGTCTAGTTTCTGGTGCAAATATCTTAGTATGTTTGAGATAAGACAAAACTAACTTACAAAACACATTTTAGCAAAATATAAGAGCTTATTTTAAGTCAGTGTCTTAACATCAATTTAAAAAGTAGCACTATCTCCACTAGCAGATTATTTCACTTAAGGTAATAGTGAAATAATCTGCCAGTAGAACCAGTACTTTTTAATCAATAATAAGGAATTATTGGCCTAAAACAAGCTTGGATCTCCGGATGAAAAGTTACTTTAAGTTGGTTATTTTTGTCTTATTTGACAGTACAAAAATATTTGCACTAGAAACTAGAATAAAAATACTTGGTAAAATTTGTGCTTTTGCAGTGTAGGGCATTTCTCAGCAGATCCACTTCAGTGGGGAGTTCCTCAAAGATTCATCTTTGGCCCAATTCCCTTGAGACAAAATCTTTGAAATTTGTAATATTTTAATCCACTGTAGAATCGTTATAAAACAGATTTATATCTGAGTCCTAATGATCCACCATCAGTTTGAATTTGTGGGGGAGATTGTTTGTTTTACTATACTGGCCCTTTAACTGAGGAAAAGCCTCTCAGCATCCGTCACGTTTTCTCCCTTTGTTGAAATTCTCAGAACTAAAGACTCATTTACCTCCTCTGAATGTCACAGCATGATTTTAAAAATAATTTGCCATTGTGTTTTGTTGCTGAGTATTTTTATAATATATGTTTTTATATAATTTTTTTTTGGATTGGTTTGTTTTTATTCCATTAGTTGGTCGTCACTGTTTTGGATTTTAAGATTTGCTAAGGGTGGCTATTGATATGTGACATTGACATTTTGACCTTTACATCACCTGCGGTGTTTATTATAAGAAATATTTCTCAGTCCAACGTTATGAAGAATATTTGTAAAAGGATTAAAGCAGAAATGTTGTTGTGATGAATGTCGGAAAGAACAGGAGCTTCTTAAAGAGACAGAGGCCCAAATTCAAAACGTCAAATTGTGAAGTTATGTTTTGTTTTACATAGGCTATTCAGCATTTTACATTTATGAAAGTAACAGTTACATGACTGCACGATAAAATTGAGTCATGTGTCTGTAAAAAAACATAATACTGTCTATTTAAACAGACTTTTGAACAAACGTACTTGTTTTAATTGTTCTTTATTAATAAAGTTATCTCAACTTTTTGTCATTTTGTCGTTTGGGTAAAATACTTTTCCTTCATAACTTTAGATTTTTAGAATGTGATAAAACATGATAAAATACATTTTAAAAGAGACATGGTGTATATATTAATGGAATGTTCATCTTTCAGCCTGTGCTAAATATACACCTAAAATCCAGCTGCATTGTTTTCAGTTTCATCAAATCATCATATAGTGTTTCCATTTGGTTTCTCTTTAAAAAAAATACCTGAAACAAGTATACGTCTCTTTCTGCAGCGTTATGTAATATTACAGCTTTTATGGGTTGGTGTCATATTTCTGTTTATTCTGCTTATGTGGCTGCTTCCTCTAGCTAGAAAGCCAAGTATTTCCTCTGCAGCAGATCAGGTGTAGTGACTTTCATATTCCACCTTTGGGTTGAAAAACAACGCAAGCGCATTTACTGTAACCAGTTCTCCCGATGATCCGTGTCAGAAGTAGGGAGGGAGCTGGGACAGTAAACTGGTGCTGGATCGATGGGTGGGAGTGTTGTGAAGGTTGTGGGATATCGGAGCTCATTTCCTCACTGGTTGAGGTCCAGTAAGCAAAGGGGCGGTACGTCAACATTCAGGCGTTTACTGCACATCACCCAGAGATGCTAACAATGATTTATAGTCACTCACTCTAATGAAAAAAAAAAAAACAACAGTATAAGTAGAAAAAAAGTGTTGGAAAGGTGATCTGTTATGTAAAAAAAAAAAAAAATCACATTTTGGACGTTTTTGTACGGCTATTTGGGTTTTTACTGCTTCTAAAAACAACTCAAGCGCTTAAAAAAAAAAACCCAACCACCGTGCTGTTTTTTTTTGATGTCTAGAAAATTACCTGTTTCAAAAACCTTCCAAATATAACGTCACAAATCAGCACCTACTGATTGACCTAGTAACCCCAGCCTGTTACCTAGCAACCACAGCAGAGCTCCACCCGTTACCTAGCAACCCAAACTGAGTTCTAGAATGTTTGGCTAGCTGGTTATAGAATAGAGTAGAAATAAATAGTCTTTATTAATACCACATTGGGTAATTTACTGGATATAGCAGTAGCTTATAATAAAATATCTACAGATAAACTAAAAAATAACCTTAAAACCTGAAGATTATCCTGCTATATGTTCTGTACAATGGTTGCGAGAAAAGACAAGTGTTTGGTTGTGTCTTAATTGTGTATCCATTTGCAGTCATTTTCAAGTGCGATTGTAAACGTTGCGTTGAGGGCCGTGACCAGCAGCAATATTTTTTGGATTTGAAGTGACAAGAGGCTCTAAAGAATCTTTTCAGAAGCTCATTCTGAAAGGAAATCTAATTATTTTGAGCAAAAATGTAATGTATATGTGTTGTAGCTCATAGACCTATCCTAACCTGTTCGGGGAAGCGTAATAGATACATTTTCAACCAATTTTTGCATGAAATTGTTAAGAATGTATAAAAACGTTTTCACCGAGGCTCTTTGACGGTGTACATACATGTAATTTCTGAAAGGAAATTTCATTATCTAAGAATGATTTTGTGCAAAAAAATTTTTTGTATTACTCACAGACCCATCCTACCCTGTACAGAGAAGCAAAATTGGTCACCTTTAATCAAACGCCCTGTGACAAAACAGAGTTTTACCATTTTCTTGAAAAACATTGGCATGTTTCAAAACCATGACAGAGTGCCGCAGTGTGTGTGTGTCTCCTGTCGGAGAATCTAAATTTATAGGTCTGTTGGAGAGGATTCACGACACAGCCGGGTCTTGCTGAGAGGTTGCATCTGGGCCACTAAACAAGTCCTGTTGGCCGAGCACCGTTGGGCACCAGGACCATCTGCTTTCTACAGCACAACACCCCGGCTAAGCCGCGAGGGAAATCGATACACATTGATTCCTCACTTATCTCAAATACGGCCCAGCTGATGAGATGCAACACATCCGACCAGAGCGGAGATTGGTATATAGCATTTACAGGTATGAACATCCATACCTGTACTTTTTAATGCCGCAAACACAGGGAGCGTATACTGATTTATGAAAACACAGGAGGACAAAGGTCATCTCTGTGAGGATCTCTGAAATGCGTATGCTGAAAGTTACACTGCCATTTCCTCTGGTTGGACATGTTCTGAGCTAGCATGGACAGTTATTCCCCTGCTGCTGTTTTTGCTACCCATCTCCGATCCGCCTCCCCCTGCTGCTTTCATTCTCTCTCATTGCAGGCAGACAATTAATCAGCGCTTTGTCGGCTGGATGGTTCACATTCACTGCAGCTGCTGTGCTCAGCAGAAAGGTAAAATAAATAAAGAACCCTCTAAGGTGACAGTCACACAGACGGATAGATGGAGAGCTTTACTGATAGCCTTTTTAAGTTTTTTTTTGATCCAGCTCCTTCTCACACAAGCAGAGACACTGTAGTAAAATTGTAATAAAAAAGGAAGACACAATACAGTTTCTGACAGGAGGCAATAAAGCAGCTGAAATTGCGATAGAAGCTCACAGGAAAATGCAAATGCTCCATAGCTCACAGATCAAAGAGCTCAATGTTCAGAGATTTAAAAAGCCACATATGAAGGTGGCGAAGTGGGACCATAAAAATCTTCTAGATTTGCTTTTTTTTTTTTGTGCTGTGAATGTTAAAAATGCATATTTTATCTCGCTATAACTCCTAATTTTACTGTCTCACCTGGCTTCATTCCTCCGGCTTTTTACACAATACTTCCTGTACATTTGCAGGGATCGAAGGCTATAACTATATTTATTTTCAATCTATTGTGATGTCTAGATAAACTCCCCACCCTCCTGGTAAATGTTTGCTGAACAATTGAACAATTATTCCTTTTGGATTGTCAGGATACATTTGTGGTTAGGAATGGTTGTTATGATGCGTAACCGTGACAACAAGGTGTCGTTTTTTACAACTGGGAGAATCCGATTAGCATCTCTAAAGCCCTAATGACAGCTGAGATCCAGCGCCTTTCTGGATCCAGATGGCCAGACAGAGACTTAAAGAGGAGCGGCAAAAGCAAACGAGGTGGATTAGCAGAGCTTGTCAACACCTGGAGATGTTACTGTGGATTATTATTTATAGTGTCTGGATACGGAGCTGTTAGCATATTGTGACAGTCGTAAGGGTGTCATTCAGCAACGGTCTTCAGTCGGAGGCTTTTTTAGATTTGTTGCAAGACTGACTGCTACTGGAGATCCTTCCTGCCCACAGAATCATCATCCAGGCAACATAAAATTGAACAACTAATTTAATTGTACTGCTACAAATACCTTTTGCCGTCTTGATCACCAGTAAAATTACTTTCAGTTGTTAATGATTCAAATGTAATTTTTCTTGTAAATTATCTTTGTAAAACAAATAAAAACATTTTGGATGTTGCAATATGGCAAATTATGCAACAACTAGAAGAGCAGTGTCAACAAAATGAGCCTATGTCTTCATAAATTGCAGATCATCACCGCTGTGAAGTGTAATTAATGCATCTTGGGTTTATTAAATGAGCTGTGATGAGCAAGTTAGCAGGAGCTCAGAGAGTCAAACTGCACTGTGCACACTTTATACAGGCTGAGCATAAAATCCCTGTCAAAACGTCACGATGTTCTGCTTTAGGGATGCATTAAAGAAAAAGCACATTCAAAGAAATTTAAATTTAGATGTAGAAACAGCTTCTGTAAAAATAAAAAGATACTGTGAATACATACAAGCTGAATATAGAACAAAGTCAGATATCACCAAGTAGTTATAGCTTTAAGCCCCTCTCAGTATATTAATGTATTTAAAATAACCCTGTTATATCATTTTATTTGGAAAATACCAACTTGGGTGTCATTCAGAGGTCAGAGAGATTTCCAAAGAGGTAGGTCTTGAGGGGAAAATCTTTAAAACATGTGGGACATCAGTGCAAAACAGCAAGAAAACCGTAAAGTTGCTCAATAATAAGTGAAGATGCCTTCTGGGGGTTTTAGCCTTTGTTGTTCAGCTTTATTTGAACATGACGCTTTTAATGAGGATATGAGAAGAAGAAACCTGCACAGCCACTGCTCATCTTAGCTGTGCTGAAAAAAAAAAAAACTTTAGGCATGATTGCCTTTCCAACTTCAACCTGAGGCTCCAGAGCCGCTAGCAGCTAAAATGATAAAGAACCAACAGTAACACTTTATTTGTGTTGTGAATAAGACTGTCATGACGCCGTCATAAACATGAGGAAGTCTTCATGAATATTTATGACTGTTGTCATGAAGTGTCATTCGGTAAATCGTGACACTTTTAATACAAAGTTGACATTATTCAAAACGTCTTCATTATCACAACTTGACTTTAACCAAGAAATCATGATCTGACATAAATTTGTCATAAAAGTATTACTGATTAAACTTTAGCTTTATGTTATTAAAGCTAAAGTTTAATCATTAATACTTTTATAACATATCAACTCAAGGTGTAGACTTATAAAAATGGCTGCAAACAGATGCACAATTACACAACCGTACATGTTTGAAAAGCAAAGTGGAGCCTCCTGCACAACCAACAAGAATGCAGACAGTGGTTTCTGGATGGTGAGTCAACAACAAAACGCTTCTCCTTTCCAGAAGTCATTGTACAGTGCATACAGCAGTAAAGCCAGCTGACCAAACATGCTGGAACTCTGCCGGGGTTGCTCGATAACGGCGCAGTGCCTGTGGAGCGTGATGTAGCAATCGGGAAGTTTTTGAAACGGCTCACTTTCCAGACAGTAAATACGTCATTTATTGCCAAAAAAACCGCTGGTCATCTCTTTTACTTTGCACCTAATCTGTTTTTAGAAGCAATTGGAAGCATAAAAATTAGCAAAATGTGACTTTTGTATAATGGGTCCCCTTTAAAGCCTTATCACAATACGTTCCACAAAAGAAAAGAAAAAAATCAATGTTAGCAAACATGATGTTTTTTGCTAACATTGATAAAGGTGGGGAAGTGCTCTGTACAAACATTTTTGCTTTTGAATTGGACTCTATGTTTTTTACATTGTTACTAAAAAAATAAATTAGTTTTAATGAAAAGGAGTCCTTTATTGTTATTGAATGCCATAAATAAAAGGTAAGTAGTTTGACCATCTTTTCACCTTCTTTTTGTGAGCCAATTCACATTTTCTTGTCTAACAAACCAAGATTTAATGAAATTCAGCACCCTTGTTATAATCATTGATCTTCAGACAAGACAGAGTGTGCCTGGAAACGTTTACAGCAAATTCAAATGTGTTCAGAATCTGGAGACTTCAACTCATTACGTTTCTTTAACAGCTTTTCACCAAGCAGATTTATTCTACACACAAAATGCTTTTGTGAGAATGCAGTTAAACTTTTATAGAACAAATAACCAGAGAAAGATTGCAGAAAGATTCTGTGCAACAGATATTTGATACGAGAAAGAGATTTGTCACAGAACATATTCACAGAACTGACAAAGAGATCCAGCTTAGATTGCTCCCAGAAAACGAAGTGTTCAATATCTCTGTGGAAAAAGGCCGCCTCTTTATTCTTCCTACTTTGCAATCTTTAAGGGAATTGCTCTCCAGACTCTGGACGCCATCACTGTTATTGTTCTTGTTGAGCTGTTTTTGCATAAACAGCAGCATTCTAATCTTTTTGTGTTGAGTATATTTGTCACTCAGTTTTATGGTGTGATATCTTATAAACAACAATTTACCCCTGCAGAACAAATAACAAGAATCATAACCTTCTGCTGGAGTTTAAAGTGTAAGCAATATTGATCAGAAGAGATATATATATATTTTTTTCTATTGTCAGTTTCTGTGAACTCTTTATTGTTTGTTTTTTGATGGAGATGACAATAACCTTCAACGATGTAAGGAGGAATAAACTACAAGACCACTGGAAAATAAGCACTACTGAATTATACTGTTATTGAGCTGCTTTGCTACTTCGGCATGTCTTGAATCTGAGCGGGGTATGATGAAATCTCAATACAATCAAAGCATTCTGCAGAGGAATGTGCTGCCTAGTGTCAGAAAGCTTGATCTCAGTCGCAGGTCATGGGTCGTCCAGAGGGATAATGACCCAAAACAGCTAAAAACTCCCAAAAAATGGCTAAGAGCAAAACACTGGGCTATTCTGAATGGGCCCAGATCTATATCCCATTGAAGGCAAGGAAAGCCTTCAAAAGGTTGAGCAACAAAATGAGTTACAAATTTTCTCAGGATATATTAAACTTTTGAACAGTTTAAAGCAAAAAGCAAACCTTAAAATTTTGGCTCATAAACATAATCATGCTCAGGTGTCACAATCAGGATAAATAGAAAAGGACATGGCACAGTATAAATATTGATTAGTACACAGATGTATTCACTCACATTACAATAAAAAAGTTTCTCGTAAGGACTGTGGATATTTTTAGTCCTATGGCATCTGATATCCCATATTTAGATAAAAACATCATCTTTGTTACACAGCCAGCATGTCAGTTAATCAAGAGAGCGGTGTTTCAGGAGAACCTTCTCCCAACTGTCTGCAGCGCAGAGCATTCTGGGTAAATAAAACCAAAACAAATGCAAGATTTTAGCACTAGCCAGATAAATGTCTCGTTGTCTTTTACCAAAAAAAAAGAAAAATCCTACAACCACTAAAATCTGACGGCGCTCCATTTTTGTTTACATTTTGAGAAGAAGGAAGTCGCGCTCAGGTTTTTATGTTGTTTCCTTCAGTGGTTCTTAGTGCAGCGCCACCACAGGTGAGGAGGGGAACTGGTTTTTCAATTGCGAAAGCGAACCACAGCAGCTGAAAATGTAACAAATGTTGCAATTTTGGTTCCAAATAGAACAGAGTCTACTGGACAATCAGGTGTGAAAACACCCTTAAATGTGACCAGAAAAGCAAAAATTAAAAGAAATCTGTAAGGAGCAAATACGTTTACACTAAATACATATTTTTTAAGTTTCCCTTAGTCTCAACAAGGGTTCTTAGATGCTGAAGTCAGCTTAAAGTTTCATAATATTAAAATTTAAAGGGGTACAAACAGTCCTACTACTGCGAGTGTTTGACATAATTCTCCATAATATGATTTATGTTGCCCTTCCCTGACAAAAGTAGCAGCAGAATGCAACCTCACAGGAGGCAGGCAGCAGACAAACTCAAACACGTAACTTATTTACCTAACATTATCTGTTTTTCCATGCTGCAGATTCATAGGAGGAAGGAAGACACACACTGACGGCTAATTCCACCGAGGCCCGGTTCAGCAACTAATTGCCTGGATGGAGAAGGTGCACGAACTATGATGGAGTGCTAAGTGGGTCAATTTTCCCTGCCACGTGAACGGCCTCCTCCAGCAGAACTCTTGGCAGCCAGAAAGACTAACAGATACCAATTAATCTCCCATGTCTATTGTGGGGCAAGCTGGCACAGAAAATGAATGGGGAGTCTCACTGAGACAGAGAGAGGATATGTAATTTGCTGGGGATTACTGCTCATTGGCTGGAACCAGCTATAATTAAGCAGTCAGCAAAAGTTTGACGATTATTCCATAATTTGTTACAGATGTAATTAAATTAGCGCTCTTGCTGTCGTGCTTTCTGGTACTCGTGAGCTGCACCACAGAGCGGACCAATTACGTGTGGCTCGGTTTAAGTGGCTTCAACTGAAGACTGTTTTCTGCACAGTTATGCAGAAAACTGTTGATGGAAATTACTTGTGTTTATTTTTTAAAGGGATTTTATTATGTAAAAAAAAATAAAAATAAAATAAATATACTTTTGAGCTTTTTAAGTCATGTTGCAACGTTATTCACTCATCAAAAACAGACCTGGAGTGTTATTTCATGAGTGTTTGAGAAATCCTTTAATCTCCATGGCAACCATTCAGTTGCGCAAAACACCTGGGTGGACTTAGCCCCGCCTTCGAGCCACAGCTCCTCCCTAGAGCTGCAGTTTCCAAGTAGGCCTGTCATGATAACACATTTTGCTGGATGTTAAGATTCCCCAGAAATTATTGGGATATGTGAAAATATTGTTTTGATAAGTGATATAATAGTGATGGCATAAAAATGCAAACTTAAATTCTAATGAACATTTAACACTGGAACTGGAAGACATTTTAAATATATAAAATAAATAAGTGAAAGATGAGTGATGAAGTCTGTAAACAAAACTGCCCTTCAAAAAAAGGTTAAGCTGAGATCAAAACACCAGACTGAAGAGTTTTGCCATCCAGTTTTTGGTAGAAAGAGAAAAAAGGGAAAAATTATAAATCCTGCAAATGGAATTATTATGTGATTGATTAATTGTTTATTGTGACAGGTCTATCCCTAAGCTTCAGAGCTTCGTCTCCTCCACTCAGCTCCTTCAGACTAGCCGACAGCAATTAGCAAACACCTTGTATAACTGCACATCTGCTGGACTCATTGTACAAGCTACTCGTCAGTGGAGTTAAAAGCTTCATAGAGGAGCGATGTTGTGATGACTTCAGAAAGCGTGTGACTTTTTAAAGAGACAGAGGCCCAATTTCAAGGCATTAAATTACACAGTGAAATTTCTCTTACGTCATATTTGACATGTAAAACATTTGTATAACAACTGAAGGTAACAGTCACTTGACTGTGCTATAAAATGGCACTAATTTTTGTGACTGGCTTCTTAATTGGTGATTGCATGTTGTTTTCATGACTTTGTATTTTGAGTTTTTATGAAATATAAGCTACACAAATGAACTTGATTGATAGATTGATAATACTGTCCCTTTAAATAATTTGAATCTGAAATGGGGAGACTTGTATTTGACCTGTGTTGTGACAAAACCTGCATTCCATCGTTCTTGTTTTTATAAAACTCAACATTCCAGTTGGTTATGTTTAAACAACTCTCTGTTTAAAGCCTCATCTGGGTGTGGCCGGCCTGCTGCGGCTTGCAGGCTTGCCTCCAGAATCTGTGTATTATCAGGAATCGCATGTTTCCCTGGAACGGGCCCAGATCAGAATCAATGGCTCCATCCCGAGCTGGATTACAGATTAACGTCTCTTGTTCCTGCTGCTTTGACCTGCTGATTTCAGCTACAACCTGGCTGCCAGAGCTGCTCCACACCCAGGAACTGCCACAGAATGCAGATTTCAGAGCCTCAGAAACATGCACGCCGTCGCTTCCCTGACAGATGGTCATTTGCTCGAGGCCACAGCAATATCAAGAAATAACAGGAATACTAACCAGCAAGGAACTTTGATTTATTTTCCAGTGGCAAACCAAACTAAACCTCCAGCATGTTTGTCTCCTATTAATGCTTCATTATTGGCATGATCTGTCCTACTGGTGCTGTTGCTTGCTGAGCGACCTGTTAGTTTTATTGTAAGAGGACGCCATAAACTCTCATTATTTCAGGTATTTAAGTGGTAAGATTGGGTGCTTGCCATTTTTAACATGGTATTTGTTACACAGACACAAAGGATGTGTGTAACAACTGGAACAAACCATAACAAATCTGTGGGTTTACCCACAGAAAATGCAATAAAATATGTAAAGAAATACTGAATTTTTAATTTTTTCTCACTTTTACTTACTATTAAGTAATTAATACATCCATTTAGCATAAACCCTGCCTCATACATTTTGATTTAGCTGTAAATGTTTTACCAGGTAAGATAACTTTATTAATCAGTGTTGAATACAATGCCTACCAAGATGGCGTGGCATACTGATCTGTTCGTCAATGCTCCAATCTGCACAGCTGCTCTAAAACCAAACCTGACAGATTTCATGACACCTAAACGCTGCGACTTCCAACCGGTCCTGCTAACCGGCTGCGGAGAAAGAGGGACGAGGAAGCAGAGACTGGGGCCATACAGAGGGGACTTCATACTCACAGCCCGGGAATTATCACATCAGACTACTGCTCCAGATTGTTCTGACAGGCCCAAGGCCAAACAATTAAAGGCTGGTGTGAACAGAAACAACTCTGCCCGCTTCAACTTGGCAACAGCTACTTGGTGTTGCATCAAAATGTTTAATCACACAACCAGGGAAGGAAGGAAGGAAGGGTATGAGTGGATATTATCCTGGAAACCTCATCGACATGCTCAGAGCATTTCTTCATGACGCATCGACACTTTGATCCTCTGTGGTTTTGGCTTTGTGGAGGATCTGGACTTTATTTCATGACAATAATGCTGCTAGAACTAATCTGACTATCGGCAGTCATTTGCATGATATATACTGTCCCCTTGTGGAAAACTGCAAGTCATTTATGAGACACATGCTGAAGCAGAGAACATACTAGGAAACTGAGTTATTGTTTATCTGCTGCACTTTCCACAGAAAGAATAATAATTTAAACCTCAGCAGTGCAGAAGTGAATTGTTCTAATAGCAAGAAGTAAGCAGCAATATGCACAAAATCTGACTAGGTTAGCATCACCATTCATGCAAGATGAAACATTGAAAAATAAAATCAGAAACTAGCTGCTCCTAACCCACGTGTTAAACAGCTTTTTTGTTTTTGTTGTGACACCTTTGTTTTGTCCTGAATGCATCCATTTTAATGTACACCTCATTATTGTTTTTGTTTTTAATTTATTTAGATCAATACCTCTTTTTGTAAGTCTGTAAAGTTTGCTCTGTGTACAAAAAAAAACTGAAAGAGGAAAAAGACAGGAGTGGGAACTATTTCCCAGAATGCTTAGCTGCATGTTTTTGTCTCCTGAGATGGAAGTGCGTCACATTGATCCGACTCTTGTGTTTTATTAAGGTAAATGTTCATTTTAATGCAATTCTCAGTTAGCAAAGCTTGAGGATAATGTCCTGTTCACACTAAATGTTTCTGAGCTGAATTCATTGGGATGTTTAATAAAATTCATGATCAGATCAGAAATTTTGTTCCTGCAGTTTGAAACAAGAATTTAAATTATTAAAGTAAAATAAGTATTTATTTTAACTTGATACTGTTAGCAAAATAATAGAGAAATGTGGCTCTTTGACTAGCATATTGTGAATGTAGTTTAAATTTCAGCATTAAGTTAAAACTCAAGATTAATGAAATCAAAAAAACAATGTTTAGACAACGTGTCTCTTGTTGTTAAATCAACTTAATGAACTTTAATTTTGGAGTTAAAACCAAAACAATTTTTTTGACTTAAATTGCATTTTCAAGGCAGCAGGTGGCCTTTCATTTTCAACTTAAATCACCTTCAAATGTTTTACAGTGTGAGGGGTCGAAGGGTTGCTACAAATAAAGCCTACTAACCTTTAACTGGGATCTTTCATATTCAAATGTGAAAATATTCAAAGTAAAAACAGAAAACTGGACATTTAAAAATCAGTGTTTTCATCAACTTAAAATATTTTAGAGCTCAGAGACGATGGTTTATTATACGCTTCAACAGCAGCTGTACCTCTAATCTGTTGTATTCGTTCTTCCTTAGAAAAGATTTTAACAAAACTAAAAAGTGGAAAGTTTTTATAAAAACAGGAAACATTGAAACGGAGAGAAAACTTCTCACCGGTAACATAAATGGAGAAAACGCCGCAGAGAAACTGTTGCGTTTGTGATTCTCACATTTCCTGCCTTTAGAACTGGAATGTCCCGTCACCATGGCAACAACGTTCGTACCCACAGAGAAACTGGCTGAAAACCTTAGAGATCATTTTCATACCCAACAGTTGCAGCGCTTACTTTTTTTTTAAAAAAAACATATTTTTAATTTTAAATATAGATCTATCTCTACATTTTCAAAGCAGAGGCTCGGCGGCCATCTTTAATCAAGGTAGGTTGTCTCAGAAAGTTTTGGGGAAATTAATCAAGCGGCGCTAAAGCTAACTGACGAAAGCCTTTGTTACTGTAAAAGCCACTGTATTAATAATCATGCATATTTAATCTACTTTTTTTTTTTTTTTAAGTTTGATTTGGTTCTTGGGTGGTTATTAATCTAAGGGAATGTTTAGTTTCTGCAGCAGTATTAAAAGTTAATTAAAAGCCTTTTCTACGCTGCTAACATTGTGGCATGTAGAGCTACAGATCTGAAAGTGAAAGTGGAGGGAAAGTGGCAGAAATAATAAAGAAAAATGAAAATATATATTTATAAATAAGCCAGAAAAAGTCACAGACAAAGATAGGAGAAGCAGATTTCATCTGCGGAGGCAAAAATCCAGACGTCTCTTTCATGTTGAGCTTGAGAAATAAGTATTCCAAAGATGCGAACAGGTAAACACTGAGCTATATCTCATGGCTGACACCTCTGTTCACGGCTTCCTGAAGAAGTTTTGTGAAAATGTAATCTGTCACTGAAAGTTGAGACTCACAAAAACGATCTAAAAAATGCTGCAGCTCAATAAATAAATTAGAATATGATTATTAAAAGGTTAATTTATTCAATTCCAGAACTGAAGCTTGTGGATTACGTTGCAAAAACACAAAATCTCACCGAGTATTTCTAATGCAAATATCTTAAAATAAGAAAACTAACTTACAATTATAATTTCAGCAAGATATAAAAGCTTGTTATGAATCAATAATGAATTAAAAAAAAAAAAAAGTACTGTTTCTACTGGCTAATTATTTTATTTATAACAAGACATTTTCCCCATGTTATAAATGAAATAATCTGCCAGTGAAACTAGTATTTTTTAGAAAGTTATGGACTTAAAACATGAGTGTATTAAGGCCATATTAAAAAATAAAAAACAGGAAATAAAGTTAGAATAAAGTCAAAATAATATGAGAATAAACACTTAATATTTTAGCATTACCAGAAACAGAGTCAGCATTATGGGAAGTTGTACAGAAATACTCATAATGTTATGACTATTCTCGTAATTGTATTTTTTATTTAAGTGTATCCCTAATACTCCATCATAAAAACAAGCTGTTATATCTTGCTGAAAAGTTACTTGTAAGTTAGTTTTGTCTTATTCCAAGTGACAAATACTCGCTTACGGTAATTTGCATAGGGCTGTCACAATAACAAATTTTGCTAGACGATAAATTGCCCCATAAGTTATCGCCATAAACGATATTGTTGTTTCGATTTTTAAGTGACATAATGGTAATGGCACAATAAAACAGAAGAAAACATTCTCAAAAATCAAAATGAACATTGAATAGTGGAACCAGAAAAAATTTTAAATATTCACAATAAATAAACAACAGAAAAAACTAATAAAATGAATTATGAAGTTGCTGTAAACAAAGTTGCCTTTTATAAAAGGGCTAGTTGAGACCAAATTACCTGACTGAAGACTAGTTTTTGGTAAGAAACAAAGACAAAAGAGAAAAACAATAAATCCTGCAAATTGAAATTTTTGAGCTGCTTTTAATTTATCATTTGATTAATTGATTCATTGTTTATTACCTGTTTTTGCAGTGTATTTAGTGTCATCACACAAAGTGTGACATATATCAAGTGTTGATTTCTGTCAATTTTGATAATTATACTTAATCAAAAACCCTAAAATTCCCAGATGAGAATATCAAGTAAGTCCAATAGAAAAAGGCAGCTTTGATGAAAAACCCTCTAATGAGCCTGAATTTATCTTAGTACAGTTTTATAACTTGAATTGATTAAAAACATTTACTTTATGCAGGTAATGTTGAAGAAAAACAAGGTGCAGCAATCCAGGAGAGTAGAAATCCTTTCTCTGTTTCAAAGATACGCAGAAGGCCTCCCTACTTTACCTGCAAGCGCTCTGCTGACGTTTCTCTGTAAGGAACAAATGGAGCTCGCAGCGAACAAAGACACGGCGGAGGATCTGATCGACAGATATGAGATTGAGGAGGCAGGTGAGTGAGTGAATGAGGGGGGATCTCGTCTCTTCGCTGCATCAAGAAGGTTTAAAAACTATTCTGGAAAATAGACGAATCACGACGACGGTGATTCAGTCTGAATGTAAGTTAGGACCTGAATGCTGAAAGTGACAGGTCTACATGTGGAGAAAAGAGGATTCATCGCTGGGAAAGTGGAACAGGTATTGTTAAAAGCTCAATGTGCTGCAGAGTGAGTCACAGAATGTCTCATTAAAAAGCAGGAAATGTAACAGGACGTGTCTCCCAGCCGCACCGAGTCTGCAGCTGTGCAAGAACAAATGTTCATGCAAGGAAAATAATTCAATCTACTCTTAAAACGACAGAAGTGTGAAAAAAAAAAATATATATTCCAGAAAGAAATCTATGAATTCCTAATGGAAAACCCAACAATCCCCTTAAATTAATATAAAATATTTTTTTAGTACTTATTAATATTGTTCAAAGTTTCTAGGAACATTTCTTTAGCAATAACTGATTTTCTTTTTTTGTAAATTTAACATGAAATAGATGCTAATTTCTCTTTTTTGGACACTATGGATGTCTGTTTTATTAAATTTGAATACTGCTAATCAGTCAATCAAATAAATTAAAAAAAAATCTTTTTAAGGCGATTTTGTCAATCACAGTTTTAGTTTTTTGATTTCAGGATTTATTTGTGTATTTACTTATTTAACAATATGAACATAAAAATAAAATCCTCTGAAAATAAGTCACAAAATAAAAAACCATTATTGTATAGACAAATAAGAAAATACACTAAAACAATTTCATATTTATTTACTTTTATTTTATAGTGATGTTCATTTTAATAAACTGACTTATTAAAACTAATAATACATTAAATAAATACTATATTTATTTATAACAGTATTACTTCAGTAAAATGTCTGGATACTCTACCCACTGAATAACTTCATAAATTTGTTTAAACCAAAAATTCAGACACAAACCTGAAATTTCTGTTAGTTTCTTAACTTTTATACTGAAAGAAACTGATTTGAAAAAAAAAAATTTTCCTTTATCTAATTTAGTTATTTTGTGAATGTGAATTATTTAAATTCACATTTAAATAATGTGAATTATTTAAATGTTTTTGTACTAATATTTTTTAGTACAAAAAATATTTAATTTTTTGTACTAAAAAAATGTTTTTAGTACAAAAAATTTAATATTAAATGACTGCTGTTTTGAGCAGTTACTCTGTAGTTTTTACTAAATTTTTTTTTTTTACTAGTCATTTTTTTGGACAGCTCCTTTTTACTTTTGTGCTACTCTTGTGATTTTTGGGTACTTTACTTTTCTCTTATTTTTATGTAACTTGATCTGTGACTGCTTGGTTGCAACATGTCTATTTTGGAGCTGAAATACTTCGACTTAAAGACGCATGCAGCTCCAGTATTGGTAAAAAGACAAAAAAGGGTCTTTGCAGCTCAGATGTTCCACTTAGAACAAAATAAAGTGTTTCTCAATAAAAGAAAAACTCATTAGCGAAGTACTTAGCATGCTCTGTCCTTGCATGTAAAGAGGATCAGCAGTTTTTGTGCTTGGGTTTGCTGTTGCTGCTCTGTTTTATTAAATTTCCTGACCCACAGTTCAGCCTGTTGTTTCCTCCTTTTAGCTGTAGAAAGCAGGTGCATGACGTTCGAAGGCTTCCTCAGATTTATGGAGTCCAAAGACTGCTGCGTGTTCAACCGGACTCACAAGACGGTGTACCAGGACATGGACCAGCCTCTCACCAGCTACTTCATCTCCTCGTCTCACAACACCTACCTGACCGGAGATCAGCTGGTCGGGAAGAGCCACCTGGATGCGTATGTTAGGTAAGGAGCGTTTTTATGACTCTTCACGCTTTTAACAAAGCATCTATCATTTGAAAATTTATGAAAGAGAATGGGCATTATATAGAAAGAGGGAATGACAAAACATTTCTTGGTGAAATCTGGTGAAATCTACGGAAGATCAAAACTGTCAAAATGTGCTGCAATTCTCAGAAGAGTAAACACTATTTTGTATAAGAACAAAGCAATAAGGATAATTAAAGTATTATACAAAGAATACACAGGTCACTGAAATAAACAATAATTCTGGCTTTTTGCTCGGAAGATTAAAGTCATAGTAATGAGGGGGGAAAAAAATCTGAATTCTTTGAACTTTTTTTTTCCTCAGAGTTTTGAATTTTCTGATTGTTTTTCCAACAGAGAAAAAAAAAAGTCCGAACTCTGAGGGGAAAAAAAGTCAGATTTTTTTTAGATTAGTTAGAATTCTGAGAATAAAAGTCAGAATTCTTTTTTCAGTGACCCTGGTCCTCTTCTCTATGATTTAAATAAATCTAGTATATAAAAAGTAGGATAAATTTTGTCTTCTATGCAAGATATAGATATAACATTTACAATCATTAGTATCTTGATATAAGGGGAGTATTGAAGAATACCAAAAATAGGTTGGAGTTAAAATAAACTTATAGCTCCTTTTCGAACAAGTAGCTAAAATGATTGATTCTTAACTTTTGTTTTAGAATATGTTTAAATGTATTTATGTATTCTTGTTTTTAATTTATTTATTGATTTGTTCGATGTTTAAAGAATATAAAAGTACGAAGTGCCTTAAAATAAACAGCGCTGAAATCTACTGGGTTTTTTATTTGTAAGTCGATCCTGACCCTGCAGAGCTGCACATTTGGTTTCTGAACACTGAATACCGTCCTTCTCGTTTCACTGACCTACTCATGTGCTGAGGCAGACAGCAAATCTGCTGTGGATACCTCTGTGGCACAATGAGAGCGATTACAAAGCAGCTGACAGCAGCAAGAGTTCAGTATTTATGGATCCGGCAAACGGCTGAATGCCCCGGCCAGCTGGTAGAAACTAACCATTCAGCCCCAGCAGCCTTCAAGCTCTGCTCTGGCCTGATAACTAAATGTTTATCTGCGAGAAAAACAGGAATACAGCTGCAGAAGGCTGCTGATTAGAGACTCAGCTAGGAAATAAAATAAGAAAAGAGCTTAGATTCACTCTTTGGAGAATGAATGCAACTGAACTGAGGCAGAAAGATAAAACTCCAATGAAAACTATTACAACATTAGACTTTCTTTGTGTTTTATGTGGTTTTCATGTAATAGATCAGTGAAGTGAAATGAATCTAAAACACTGTTTTCCAATTTTCTTCATTTTCTCAGTTCATAACTGCAATTATCAAGGAAAACGTTTTCAACTGAAAAGGAAAAATGGTCCAAAATGCATTCAAGAATTTTATTTCATTTTGCACTGATTATTACATAATGCAGTTTTACTACGTACATTTTAAAGTCTGATTTTGTTACATTACTCCTGAAGAGTGCAGCGATTGCAGTTTGCTGGCTGAAGCCTGAGCTGCTGATTCCAATTTGGTCGACACCGATTGTTTAAAAGTTGCTAAATACACCAAGAAAGTCACTGAGTTGGTAACAGTGGAGGGACTATGGTTAACTGAAAACATGCAGAAATTACCTGGTGGACCGGTCCATCAGTTAGACTTCTCACATGGGAGAGCAGTAGAGGACAGCGGTTTAGACCTTTGTTAATGTAGATGAAATCAGCTTGGCATGCAAGTATCGGCTGATCTCCCCAAATTAAGGAAATCGTGTATCCCTAATTATTACTCATTACATTACATCCTCAGGGTTGCACTGATTAGAGTGAATCTTTAACTTGTTGCATCGATTCATTGGCGCCAATTTTGTTTATTTTACAAGATGGGTGATCAGCTGATCTTATGCCCTGATCTCATCTACCTCAACAAAGATCTAAAAATTATCCTTTGTCCTCTTCTGCTCTGCGGTGAGAGGTTTGACTGACAGACCGGGCCACCAGGTCACGTCTGCATGTCTGCAGTTAACGAGTCACCCCACCTTAGCTATCTGAGTAAGATAATGTTAATAGCTAGTAAGAAAATGGGTAAATGTGGACCCTCCATCACGAACAAAGGATAGGAATAATAGAAATCTACATCATGGGAAAAGTGACATGTCATCTGAGACTACGGCTGACACAAATGGAAGAAAAGTGGACAAAATTGACACCATTCAAGACAAAAGACAGCAATGAAAAATAGAGAAAGAACTGGACAAACTGGATGGGAGAAAAGGTCTGATAGAAAATAGCTTCCAATCAAAAGTTTTATGTTATATAATGTTGAATGTGAATTTTTTATGTATTTTTGATACGTAAGCAAATGTGGAAAATGCATATAAACGGTTAAATGAAAAACAAAACAATAATCACAATAATCATCCACCTGTTGCCAACTCAGTGACTTTCTTGCTATATTTAATGACATTTCAGACAAAAAGAAAAAAAAAAAAAGTTAGTATTGGCTAAAACCAGAATCAGCAGGTCATGCTTTTTAAAGATCGGTAATCACTGATCAGACAGAAAACTGCAATCGGTGCACTCCTTACTTAGACTATCTTGTTTTTCCCCTTTAAAGTATTTGCATTAACTGGACACTATGATTTAAAAAACAACATACTGTCTTGCTGCAGCTTTTCTATGAGCAGCGGAGCGTCGCCTCATCAGTGATATAAGTGAAGGCAATAAACTGGAACAAAACCAAAAGCAGTCCCTCTGGAGAGCGTCTGCAGAAACTGAGATAACTCTTCACTACGCTGCCAGAAAATATATCAAATCCATAACAATTTATAGTGACATCATTATCATCCAGCTCAGGCTGCTTTCCATAATATTTAAATATTCAGCAGAAGGAATACACATCTGTGGTATCATTAAAAACAGAAAGATGAGTGAGAATGTATGCATGGGAAGGAAGTAGTGAAGTTTGTGATTAACCCTGCCTGCGCTCACTGTAAGTGTGTGTGTGTGTGTGTGTGTGTGTGTGTGTGTGTGTGTGTGCGGGGGTGTGTGTGTGCGTGTGACGCAGCGCGCTGAGGAAAGGCTGCCGCTGTCTGGAGATCGACTGCTGGGATGGTCCAGACACGGAGCCTGTAGTTTACCACGGCTACACCCTCACCACCAAGATTTTATTCAAGGATGTCATCAGAACCATAGAACAACACGCCTTCGAGGTAACAGCTCAGGCTTTCCACTCGCATTTATGCAGCGCCGAGAATCAGCTTCTGACTTTTATAAGCACAAGGAATCTCATCTCAGATGCTATTGATCCAGTTAGCAACCTGCAAAAACACAAAATCTTACCGAGTTGTTTTGGTCTAGTTCCTAGTGCAAGTATCTTATTACACTTGAAATAAGGAAACTTGCAATGGACTACGAAGGCCATACTAATAACAAATAATACATTTACTAGAAAGAAGTCATAATATCACACGTTTAAATAATATGTGACTAATAATAATATGAGAATAAAATCAGATTTTGAGAATAAAGTCAAACAAGAATAAAGTGGTAATATGATTATTATATTAGTCCGGTCCGAGTTTATTCTCATAATATGACTTAATTCTCGTAATTTTATTTTTTTCTTATACTTTGTTGGAAAAACTAGCTTACAAGTAACTTTTCAGGAAGGAGTAAGAGTTTGTTTTAAGTTAATGATTCCTTAATATTGATGAAAAAATACTAGCTATGTTAAATAATCTGCCAGTCAAACAATAACTAAACTTCCCATGTTGTGTATAATAAAAATATATGTGAAACCAGAACTTATTCTTCGATTTTAAGGAATAACTTACTTAAAACAAGGCCCTATATTGTGCTGAAAAGTTACTATTAAGTTAGTTTTTGTCTTATTTCAAGTTTACAAAGATATCTGCACTAGAAACTAGACCAAAAATACTTGGTAATATTTTGTGTTTTTGCACTGAACACTGTGACTGCACACTTTCTGATTTCAGATGTTACATTTTTAAACTCTTCCACGATGTGATTTGTTAAATTAGATTTTATTTACGTCCTGACAGGTCTCCGCCTACCCGGTGATTCTGTCTCTGGAAAACCACTGCTGCGAGGAGCAGCAGCAAGTCATGGCCAACTACCTGACCTCCATCCTGGGGGACAAGCTGCTGAAGAGTCCTTTAGATCACCCAACCACCGGCGACCTCCCAAGCCCAAATGTAAGACTACATAAGAGTGGATGTGTTGAAGAATGTAAGGCTACGTTCACACTGCAGCCTAAAGTGACCCAATTCTGCTTTTTTGTCTTAATGTGACCTCTATCTGACCTTTTCTTGACAGTCTGAACAATATTCATCAGATTGATAATTGGATTTGGGTCACTTCAGCCTGTAGTGTGAACGTAGCCTATGTGAGCTTGATGGCAGGATGACCACTTATGGGAATTTTCAGCTGATATCATGGACAGAAAAAGTGTTCATTTGGCCATTGGGCTCTTTGTCTCAGATGAAAACATTCTCTGTTTTTGAAATTAATAAAAGCAACGGTGTTAATGTTTCTCCACAGAGAAACGAGTCCTGTACAAACATCTGCCGCAAAGCCACTCAGAAAGAAAAAAGCCATTATCCTAAAAACAGTAAACACACAGATTATACAGGAACGAAGGGAAATGTCCTTGAGTTTATGAAAATGAGAATTTAAAGAGAAACTAAATCCAAAGTCAAGCTTTCTTTGCAGATAAAATGTCTAAAGTGGGGCTCAAAGACGGCACATCATTATGTGTCTGTGGTACATTTGTTTAATTCTGCATAATTTGTCTAAAACCAATTTTGTGCTGCCCTCTTTTGGTTGAACCGTGGCAACTGCAGTCAAATTTTCCTATTGGTTATGAAACTTGGTTTCACATGTTGTTGCCATAAAAGTACCCAATGACGACAACAAAAGCATGGCTAGATTTTTGCGAGTCACTTGTTTAGGAAAAAAAGTTGCTCTAGGCGTTTAAAAAGTTGCTAAATTTAGAGACTGTAAAGTCGCTAAGTAGGTAACAGTGTTTTACCGAAAACCCGTGCATGATTTAAACAGCTGATTGTGTTCTTGAACCATGCAGAGTTTATCCATGTTTATGCAGATTTTTAAAGATCTGCTGTACAAATCTGCCAATCAATTAATCTCAGGATAAATTAAAACAAGTTTGGTTATTTCCATTTGCATGATTTTAATTTTTCTAGTTTCGTCTCTTTTTCTTCTCAAAGTTGGATGACCAAAAGCTTCAGTCTGGAGAATTGGTCCAAAATGGTCCCTTTTAGAAGGACGATTTTGTTTTTGTTTGTTGTTTTCAGTTGTTTTGTTTATTTATTTTGGATGTTTAAAATATTAACCAGTTTCAGTATTAAATGTTCATCAGTTAGAAGTCCACCATATTACTTGAAAATGGTGTCAAAACAACAATATTATCGCAATAAATTCTGGCACAGTTTATGGTCCAGCAATATTTGTTATGATATTCTTTGTTGGGTTTGAGGAGGGGCTTATAAATGTACGGTTTTATTTTCCTTTTGTCTTGTCAGAATCCCAATTCCTGTACAATTTTCTTTGAAATATTGTTAGTAATAAAAAGAGGGGCCCTTATTTAGTTTTCCACTGCATCTTCTGGAAACACTAAAGTTTTTTTTTTCAAAGCTGTTTTAATTTTGCTTTGAGAATAATGCTTATCTATAGATATAATGTTAAACAAGGGAAGTAATTTGCAGAGTTTATAGACCCTGGCTTTGCTTGCATTGGTAAATCTGTCAATATGTGTCATATTTTCTCCCCAAAAATCTTGTATGTTACAGTTTGTGGCAGAAAAAGACAAAGATTTAAAGCACAAATAGAGTAAATAGAAGATGTATTGGTGTGTGATTAAATGGTTTCTCTGTCTTTATAACCCCCAAACTGTGTGCAGTAATGCGAATATGACCTGAAATGATCTCTGCTGTAGTGATTTATGCAAAAGTAGTGCTTGGCTGTTGCACTTATACAAGTATGTGATAAGTTTTAAAAGATGAGCATGAATTAATGGTGCATGTTAAGGGTTGTGTGCATAATTTTATGACTGGGTTCTTGCCTTTTGTGTGGGACTGTTAGGACTTGATGTATAAGATCCTGATCAAGAACAAAAAGCTAAAGTCACAGATTAGGAGAGAGGACAAGACAGAGGACAGTGCAGATGAGGGTGAGGATGCTGATGATGAGGATGAGGAGGATGATGAGGATGAGGACAGCTTTCAATCCAAAGCAAAGTTCTGGTCTCCAAGAAGAACGAGTTCAAAGAAGAAAGTAAGTTAGGGTTTGTTTTTTCAGTCAGTTTAAAACAGATTCTAGTAAGTGGCATGTTTGTATAAAAAGAGAGCATTAGGGTCACGCTGAGAAAATTAAAAAAATAAATTACGAGAATAATGTATGGGAATAAAGTTGAAATAATATGAGCATGAAGTCATAATATTACGACCTTAATCTGGTAGTATTTCTTTTTCTGGTATTATTTAAACTTTATTCTCATAATATTATGACTTTATTCTTATACTACTTAGACTCTTCTCTTATTAATTAAACTTCTTTTTTCTTGTGATATGACTTCTTGTAATACAACTTTTCCTTGTACAAGTTTTTTCTCATAATTCTCGAATTATTTTGACGTTATTCTCATGTTATTTCAACTTTATTCTCGTACAACTATTTTTATGTAATATCACTTCTTGTTATGAGACTATTTTGCTCATTCTAAATTTTCCTCATGATTATATTGTAATGTTATGATTTAATGTTGACTTTATTCTCCTACAACTTTATCCTCATGACCCTATTTTTGTAACATGGCTGTTTATCTCAGGTTTTTTTTTCTTGTAATTTTATCAGGATTTTCATATCAATTTGACTTTATTTCTGAAATGCAACAACATTATTCTTGGAATTTTATTGTTTAATTTTTCTCTCAGTATGGCCACTATGTGAAGTTTAACCTTGTCTCACTTAACGGCACTGACCAGAAGAAGGTGAAGGTGACCCTTCACCAGGATTTATCGGACCTGGTGATTTACACACGGTCTGTGAAGTTCATCAGCTTCAGCCACTCCATGGACAATCAGAACTGCTATGAGAACACATCCATGTCAGAAAAGAAGGCACGCAAGCTCATCAAGGTCTCAGGTACACAGAGGAACTCGCTGATGATGGCATGATGAGGTCATGAGAGGAGTGATGAGAAGTGATGAGGTCATGGTGAGAAGTGATGAGAAGTGATGAGGTCATGGAGAGAAGTGATGAGGTCATGGTGAGAAGTGATGAGAAGTGATGAGGTCATGGTGAGAAGTGATGAGGTCATGGAGAGAAGTGATGAGGTCATGGAGAGGAGTGATGAGAAGTGATGAGGTCATGGTGAGAAGTGATGAGGTCATGGAGAGAAGTGATGAGGTCATGAGAGGAGTGATGAGAAGTGATGAGGTCATGGTGAGAAGTGATGAGAAGTGATGAGGTCATGGAGAGAAGTGATGAGGTCATGGTGAGAAGTGATGAGAAGTGATGAGGTCATGGTGAGAAGTGATGAGGTCATGGAGAGAAGTGATGAGGTCATGGAGAGGAGTGATGAGAAGTGATGAGGTCATGGTGAGAAGTGATGAGGTCATGGAGAGAAGTGATGAGGTCATGGAGAGAAGTGATGAGGTCATGGTGAGAAGTGATGAGGTCATGGTGAGAAGTGATGAGAAGTGATGAGGTCATGGAGAGAAGTGATGAGGTCATGGAGAGGAGTGATGAGAAGTGATGAGGTCATGGTGAGAAGTGATGAGGTCATGGAGAGAAGTGATGAGGTCATGGAGATGAGTGATGAGAAGTGATGAGGTCATGGTGAGAAGTGATGAGGTCATGGAGAGAAGTGATGAGGTCATGGAGAGAAGTGATGAGGTCATGGTGAGAAGTGATGAGGTCATGGTGAGAAGTGATGAGGTCATGGAGAGAAGTGATGAGGTCATGGTGAGAAGTGATGAGGTCATGGTGAGAAGTGATGAGGTCATGGAGAGAAGTGATGATAAGTGATGAGGTCATGGAGAGGAGTGATGAAGTCATGGAGAAAAGTGATGAGTTCATGGTGAGAAGTGATGAGGTCATGGAGAGGAGTGATGAGAAGTGATGAGGTCATGGTGAGAAGTGATGAGGTCATGGAGAGAAGTGATGAGGTCATGGAGAGAAGTGATGAGGTCATGGAGAGGTCATGGAGAGAAGTGATGATAAGTGATGAGGTCATGGTGAGGAGTGATGAAGTCATGGAGAAAAGTGATGAGTTCATGGAGAGAAGTAATGAGGTCATGGAGAGACGTGATGAGGTCATGGAGAGAAGTGATGAGAAGTGTTGAGGTCATGGAGAGAAGTGATGAGAAGTGATGAGGTCATTGAGAGGAGTGATGAGGTCATGGACAAGAGTGATAAGGTCATGGAGAGAAGTGATGAGGTCATGGAGAGGAGTGATGAGGTCATTGTGAGAAGTGTAGAGAAGTGATGAGGTCATGGTGAGGAGTGATGAGAAGTGATGAGGTCATGGTGAGAACAGATGAGGTCATAATGAGGTTTCCAGAATGAGGGTTAAGATGAGAAACATCCTGAACTTTAGGGATAGAGTCATTAATGGAGCTTTGATTCTGTGAACAAAGAAGAGCTGTGCAAAAGTCTTGGGTCGCTGCAATCTGGAAAAACATGGAATTTGATTTAAGTATCTTCAAGGCCTGGATATCCATCCATCTATTCATCTGTCTTTCATCCATCCATCCATCTATTCATCTGTCTTTCATTCATCCATCCATCCTGTATTCACCCATCATTCATACATTCATCTGTCCATTCATCCTACTGTCATCCATTCATTCATTTATCCTGCCAAAAACTTTGGGATTTTGTATCTGAAAATCCCAAAGTTTTGGGATTGCAAACTTTTATCAGAAATCAGTGTGAATTATCTTCCAACATCCCACATTTCTCTACTGTTGTGGGATGTTATCAAGGCTTTCTTTCATGCTGTTAGTTGTGGTCTTGATTAGAGCTATAAATAGTTCAGAAGAATAGAAGGAAATGTTTACCCGGTAAACACCTTCCTTCTAAATCTGAGGGGTGTTAAAAGTTTATATGTGAAATTATTGTTTTAGTGAACCAACCTTCTTTTGAACCCCAGTTGTCCACTTTCCTCTTTCCTGGACATTAAATGAATAAAACAGAACCAAATGTCCAAATACAAACTTTTAGAGATGTTCAGAAAACCTAAGGAATCTATACATCAAGACCAAGTAATGAGATTACAGGACTGTCTGGCTCCATGGAAGCAAAATGTTAAGAAATGAAGAGTTATTTAAACATTTTCCACAGAACTGCATGTTGAAGCTGCAGATTATTTGTAGTCCAAGAGCAAGAATAAGATACCAAAATGAAAAATGTATTCGAAACTCGTCAAAAATTGACCATGTCCTTTCAGATGAACCCCATTACTGCATGACGGCATCCAGTGTGACAGTGTGGAACATCACAAGGAATTGGCACTCATGCTGTACGTTTAACATTTCCCCCTGACTGGCTTCTGCATCCTCTCTTTCAGGCTCCAGTTTTATTCAGCACAATCAAAGGTTCCTAAGCAGAATTTATCCAGCAGGCTCGAGAACGTCCTCGTCCAATTACAACCCGCAGGAGTTCTGGAACGTCGGCGCGCAGCTCGGTGAGCCGCAGAACCTCTAGACATATTTGTTTAAGCAGAAATGTAGATTTAATTAATTACTGTGGGAATGCTGATATTTAAATATTTAAATGCCGTTGATCAACTAACAATTAATTTAGAGGTGCCCATTTTCTTAAAAATATTTGTTCTCTCTTGCATGAAGAAGGTCAATTGTTTCCATCTTATAAAGGGCAACATTTGTCATTATATTTTGGCTTTTAAGAATAAAAACCTTGTGAGGCTTAAGGAGCTTGTTATGTAAGAGGATTAGGGCCATTAAAAGAAAAAAAGAAATCGTCTGTCTTTAATCTTCTGAGATTAAAGTCAGAATTTTTCAGAATGTTGAGAAAAAGTTCAGAATTGTGAGATGTATCCGAATTATGATAAAGAAAAAAGGTCAAAATTATCATTTAAAAAAAGTTCAGAATCGTGATTTTTTTTTTAGATTAAAAAAAATCTCACGATTCTGATTGAAAACATAATTCTGACCGTCTGACAGGAGTCTGAGATTAAAGTCAGTGTTCTTTTTTTAGTTTTTCTGTGTCTCTAATCTTCTTTCGTAGCTTGACGAGAGTTTAGATTTCAAAACAGAACTGCATAAATGCATTGTGCATCCCACACCAGATCATTTCTCCTTCCCGTTCTGGTATCCCGCCGCCATCTTTGTTTCTGCATCAACTGGCTCTGTTTAAAGATGGCCAGCGGCCCCCTTGACTGGATGGCGGCCGAACTACAAAACTAAAAGAAGGTCTAAGCAGACATTATTAGTTTATCAACTGTAACTGATTAAGTGACATCCCAAATGATATGTCAAAATGTTAAATAAAATGAGTATAGAAAGACTCTTTTTGATCCCTTGTATCTGCAGTGTCACAAGGAATGAAAAAGCTTTCGACATTCACCGAATCGTCTTTGCAACTCATTACAAGCTGAGACGGAGAGAAGTTGCCGTCCAGAAGCTGAGTTGTCAAACTTCAAAGGGAACGGCTTAGAAATCTGTTTTCCATTTGGGATCATCAGCCCCTGCAGCAACGTCTCTCCTGTCTCCTATCACCTCCTCCAGATTGATTTGCTCCTGTGTAAATTTATTTCTTTATTTCCTTTGCACAGTGGCTGTGCCATTATCGGAGCCCCCTACATTTTCATCTTACACACTGAATGGTCTGAATCGAGTTTGACATCAACAGCAACAAACGTCTCTCAGTGAAATTATGCTTTGAGTGAAAATATTAAACTTTACCTGTACAATTCTGCAGCTATTCACTGCGTTTCCTGACTCACTGAATCACTGCATCTTGCAGGCTCCCGTCACGCCGTCTGTCGTTGCACTTCCTCCTCATCCGTCTCCATCGCTCATTCAGGTTGGTGGCGTCTTTGAAAAGGAGCCCTGCTGAGCAGACGGCGTGCGTTTGCGTGGGGGCAGCTCAGCAGCTGCAGAGCTGAGACAGACGAACAAAGCAGCAGCTCAGACAGATCAATCTCTGTTAGATTAGCAGAGCTTCATGCCGTATGCTGGAGAAAGTTGTTAATTCAGACAAACATTTGGTAGATATGCATATATTTCTTTTATTTTACAGATTTCTCATTTGTGCAAGAAGTCTGGTTCAGTGCTTTGCAGAACTGCTTGTACCCCTTGAATTTACTCAATTGTTGTCCTTTAGTATCATTTATTGAGATTTTTTCAGAAAGCCCAATCAAAATAGTGGATTGTCGTGCAGTGAAATGAAGAAAATACATGGTATTAAAACTGCGGCATGCCCCTAAATAACTGCAAACCCACTGCAGTCTGCAGAGTTAGGGTAGGGCATCATTTGAAGCTCAATAATTTCTATTTGCATGATTTATTGTTTTTCTCTTTTCTCTCTCTTCCCACCAAAAAGTGGATGACTAAAGTGTTTTGGTCCCAACTAACCCTTTTATAAGCACAATTTTGTGTACAGAGATTTTATAATTCATTTTATTTGAAGTTTAAATTTTGTTTATTTTATACATTGAAAATGTCCTTTGTTAAATTATTTTTAAAACAAATGCATGGTGTCATTTTATTTTAGCTGCTCAATAATATACAAAATTTAAATTTTATTAAAATGGAAAAAAAAGGTCAGATTTTTGTAGAAAATACAAAACCATTGTAGATATAAAACTTAAAGAAGTCAGACAATTTCTACATCATTTGGGTTTGATTGTTTTCTTGAAAAAGAAAATATGAGAAGTAAAATTTCATCTTAAAAAGGTTATAATTAAATCTAAAATTAAGATGAATGCAAAAACCTTATTGATAAATGGGGATCTATTTTTGTACCTAATATTTATTTATCTGTAAATCATGTTAAAAAAGTGTTCCATCTGCATTAACCCTCTATGTTCGCAAGCCAGATTGGCTCCCTTTGGGCCACACAAAATGCTTTCAGAGGGCTGTGAATGGCCCCCGAGCCGCACTTTGGACACCCCTGGTATATGCAGTGGACATGGTTAAATTTTTTAACAGAAACCTCTGCAGACACTCGCCATCTCTGACGCAACCTTTGCTGCAGAAACATGTGAAGTTGTTCTATAATTTAACTCTCCTCAGTGCGGTGAAAACGTGCATCAGAAACTTGCAGAGATCCTTTTATGCCGGCCTTTCCCCCCCCCCAACAAGCTTTGTGCACACGCAGCGTCTGCTCTCGCTGTTCCTGTGAGGCTCCTGACTCTCATTGTTCTCAGACTGTCCCACTGTGTTTTGCAGTGGCTCTGAATTTCCAGTATCCAGGCCTGTCCATGGACCTCAACAATGGCCGTTTCCAAGACAACGGCGGCTGCGGGTACGTCCTGAAGCCAGCGGTGCTGATGTCCAGCGAGAGGAGCTTTGATCCCAGTGCCAGCTACCGCTACCTCAGACCCACACAGCTGATGCTCAAGGTACAGATATGGAGCAACGAACGCTCAACAATCCCCCCACGGTAGATTATGGATTATGGATTGAGGTACAGTGGTACGCTGCTGTCTGTGTGTCTCTACTTCACAATCTAGGGTTTGTTTTTATAGCAGACCTTATTTCACTCCTAGCTTCCAGAGAAATAGTCCCCTGCTGGATGCTGTGAAGTAACAATGATGTAAAACTTCCTGAGCGTCTCTGTTTAATGAGATTATCTCCCTTTAGAAATTAAGGGGAAAAGGAAACACAGGAAATCTAATGCAATTAGGTTGACAGTCCAATTAATAAATTATTGTATTCCATTATTCTAAATGTCTTAGCGAGCGGTGAAAGGATCTTCAAGGAAGCCTCGTAGCAAAGACTGAGAGAAGTAGTATGATCTGAATTTTTCAGATTTTGCCTGGTGGAGTTTCATAAAATTATCCTTTATAGAGTCTTAAGTAAAAATTCAACATATTAGCAGAAATATCACACACTGCAAAAATACATCTTACCAAGTATTGAGCAAATTTCTTAGTACACTTGAAATAAGACAAAGCTAAGTTGCAAGTAACTTTTCAGCAAGACAGAAGAGATTGTTTTAAGAAAATAATTCCTTATTATTAATTTAAAAAAATACTATTTCCACTGGTAGATTATTTCACTCATAGGACATTTTTCCCTTGTTAAGAGTTAAATAGTCTGTGGAAATCGTACTATTTAATTAATTTTAAAGAAACTATTTGCTTAAAACAATCTCCTCCATCTTGCTGAAAAGTAACTTAATTTAGTTTTGTCTTATTTCAAATGTACTAAGATATTTCCACCAGAAACTAGCCCAAAATTACTTACTTATTTTATGCTTTTGCAGTGAAGAGGCTTTAAGTAAACTTCAAGCTTTAAATTAACTTGAACTCAAGCAGCTAACGTCACCAGATGTTGGTCAAATTCCTATTAAGCCTTTGCTTCACAGAGACAAGTTTGTGCTTTGTGCCATTTCCTGTGATTGCATCATAAAACCTCCATCCTGAAGAAAAATAATAAATTCAACATACTGGCACTTACAGTGCTGAGAAAAGGTTTTTCCTCCCTTACAGATCTCTTCAGTTTTATTGTTTATGTCACATTTGAAGGTTTTAGATAATGGAAAAGTTAATATCAAAGTTTACTTTGGTAAATATAGGATAGATTTTTTTCTTATTTTTATACAAAAATGATATTATGAAACAAACCTGACTGTATTTGAAAAGGTAAATTAACCTAATATCTAGACAACAAGTGCTTAAAAAAACTACACAGTCAATTTTTGGCAAGAAGTTTTTTTCAAAACTTTTCCAAATGCAACCCCAGAGAAGTCCAGTTACCTAGCAACCCAGGTGAAGCTCCACCCGTCTCCTAGTTTCAGCATGTTTGGTCAGCTGGTTTTACTGCTGTATGTGTTGTACAACGGCTGCTGGAAAAGACAAGTATTTTATTGTTGACTAACATTTACAAACCACTTGCTGCATTCTTGTTGGTTGTGCAGGAGGCTCTACTATTGCTTCTCAAAGATGCACATTTGTATAATTGCGGAAATTTCAAACATTTTCATTTTTGAAAATGACTGCAGTCATTTTTAAAAGTTGAGTTAGGGGGCAGGGCCAGCAGCAGCTTATTTGGATGTAAAGCGATAAGAGGCCCTAAAACAACTCATTCTGAAAGGATCTCAGAAAAAGCAGAACTGAGCAGAATCTCATTATCTAAGAAAATGTAATGAACATGTTTTGTAAAGCCCATAGATCTATTCTAACCTGCTCAAGCAATTATAGTAGGACACCTTTAACAGAATGCGAGTTTAATTACTCCGTTAAAGGTTAGCCTCCAATATGTGAGGACCTTTTATCTTTACAACAAAGCTTTGAGTCAATTCCAATCTGAGATTTAAACACTAATATGAAGGTATTGTTCCTGGTAAAATGTAGGTTTTTTTTTTTTTGTATATAGCATGACTTTGGGTGATAAAGAAGGGACTTTAATTTGAGGCTGGACACTGTAAGGCTCCATCACGACCAAGTGATGCATGTCGTGATAAGTGCTTGCAGGTTTGTCTTTGATGGGAGCCAGTGAAAGGGAAGGCACAGTGTGACAGGACTGCAGATAAGTTTGCTGCCAGACTGTAGCAATTACAGTCTGGCAGAAAAAAAAAAAAAAACATTACATAATTTTTTTCTTCTGTTGTTTTGTTGATACCAACATATTCTTTTAATGATTTTGTGTTATAGCATCATCTAAACTGAGTTGACTTCCACCTCTCTCTGTTCACAGGTGATAAGTGGGTCCAACCTTCCAGTCATCAAGTCTCGAAACACTCTGGACCCATTTGTCCGAGTGGAGATTCATGGGATTGCATTCGACTCCCGCAGTAAAAGCACTCACATTGTCAAAAACAATTGTGAGTACCACAAAGCAAACTCCTTTTAAGGACTGGCTCTGCCCTATTTAGCCTGATTTGTGCCTACTTTTGTCTTCTGAGCAGAAAAAAGGAATCATTGAAATACTCTGAGAATTGATATTACTGCAAAGTGGCTGTTCAAAGCGTTTGGGTCAAGCTAAAAGTACCAGTCAGACTTTCTTGTGAAAGCCATTAAACTGAATTTAGATACATATAAAAAATAAAAATCACTCTCCTATGCAAACAAGCTTCATACTTATGATGACGTCACGTAAAGCAGATTATTATTAAGATTATTCTTCCTTCTTGTTTTTTTCCACTTCATTTCCACTACTTCTTTGAAGGCTAATGGCTGCAGCAAAACATTTTAACTGTATCCAAGACAGACAGACTGAAGAACTACTTTAAAAATGTGCACTGATAAATGAAAATTAGTTCATAGTGGATCTGTGAATTATAAACAGGAATTAATTTTACTCTGGCTAGTGCAGAACTACTTCTTGTCAAGGGTGGACTGGTTTCAAATGATTGATTCATTAGCTTGCCTAATGAACTTTGCTATTACATTTGGTCCCAGTGTGTTCTATAGTGGGCTTTTATGCATTTTGCTTTTATCAGTTGAGCCATAAAAACAGAAATAATTCAGATGAACTATGTATAATTTCAGTCTACAGAGGTTAAAATACCACCTTCCCTTTTAATAAAATCTTAATTCTGTTTATGAACATTGGCTGACCACATCTTCAGGAATGTCAAAGACGTCGTCTTTACTTTTACAACTTAATTGCAGGATGTTCTCACAAAAACGTAATACAAAATTAAAAGTTGGACTGATGGCACATTAGGGCCATTCTAGGTAGGAAATAAAAGAAAGGAGTTATAAATTTCAACCACAAACCTCAGAAACCTTTAGACTAATCTCGGGAATTTTCTAGAAAAAAAAACAAGGAAATATGTTTTTCTAGCAAATTTTTTTGCTAGAAAAATTTTAAACATTGCTAGAATAAAAATCAGAAATTTTGTAATTAATCACAGAAATGTTCTCGAAATAAAAGCAAGTACATTTCTGAGTCTGAAAAGTGAAATATTTTCAACTCTTGTATAGTTTTTGAGTTTCAAAACAAACTCAAACATTTCCTATTTTTTTCTAGAAAATTCTTTCGATTCATTTCAAAATTTTTACTCACTAGCACATTTTTAATAGCCAATAACTTGGTATTGTGTGAGATCCTATGGTTCTTAATACTTCATCACCTACCTGTGTTTTATTGTCTTCTTGTGAGTTCAGCTTCACTCCCTGTGGGGATGACTTTCGGTTGTCGCCATCTGTCGAGTTCATCACCATAACAGAGGCAAAAACCTAGTTAGCTCTCTAGCATATATTAGCAGCTAGTTAGCGGTAGCCTCAACTGCCTCGAGTCAAAGGACGCAACTAAAATGTCTAAACTTTTGCCTGACAAAATTCAAGCCCTGTAACTTTTACTTTTTTATTTTTTTTTATTTTTATTTTGCATATTTATTAAAACTGTCACAAACAGTTTTAAAAAACAGTATAAAATGAGACAGATAATCTGTGAAAAAGCTCCTACGCCTTCTCGCGTGATCTAAGGGCGCGACTTCCGCCGCAAACCGGAACCGCCATTTGTTTACATGTTAGCAACTCGCTAACCGGCTTTCGTGAGTTTTTAGGCTATAAAATATGTGGGAACACCAGCTATCAAAGTTTTAGGAAGATATAATTATTTTGTATTGATAAAAAATGCTTGCTCCATTGGTAGATAATTTCACTTATAATAAGACATTTTCCCAAGTTATAAGTGAAATAATCTGCCAATGGAACTAGTACTTTTTCATTGATATAAAGTAATTATTGACCTAAAACAAGCTTCTATTATCTAAATATGCTTCTATATCTTGGCCCAGTTTGTCTTATTTCAAGTATACTAAAATTTCCACATTAGAAACTAGACCAAATTACTTAGTAAGAGTTTGTGTTTTTGCAGTGTTCACTATATGGTGTGTTTATTTTTGTGTTTTATGACATGAAATACTTTGAACTGCCCGGTTACTGAAATATGCTATACAAATAAAATTGACTGATTGCCTAGCTTGTTTCTGGCTCTTAAAATGAGTAAGTGAACCCTTTGTGTAGCTAATAATGATGATTTTTACTGCTCCAGCTCTGACTCCTCGCTGGGACACCGACATGAACTTTACCATCACCGTCCCCGAGCTCTGCCTCATCCGCTTCTCCGTGCGTGACCAGATGACCCTCTTCAAGAGCGAGTTTGTGGGCCAGTACACGATGCCCTTCACCAGTTTGAAAAAAGGTGAGCCTCAAGGCAGAAAGGGTGACTTTTAAGTGGCTGTGGGGAGAGTATATCAGATAACACTGTTGGTCCATCATTGCCTGACATTCACAGTGTCAGCACAGCTAAAGGCTCTGCTCTGTGGAATAGATTTTTAAAAACATAGAAATGATCTTTTCTGTCTGTTTGATGTATTTTCTTTTGCCCCCTAACCTCCTCCAGGCTACCGCTGGGTGCCTCTCCTGTCCCGACAAGGATGCAGTCTGGATCCAGCTTCCCTCTTCGTGTTGGTTTCGTATTAGTATCAATCCAAGATGGACTCTCTCTCACACAATTTAGATACAAAGATGGATGGATTATCCAGCACCCAATAAGAACAACAAAATATCAATAATTAAGTTACACAATGCATGATTTTCTGAGATATAAATATACATTTTATTGACAAAATATGTAAATGTCTATTTTTACTGATGGCTAACAGAGTTACAGAAAGAAACTGATTGCGTACTTTGGTAATCAATATTAATCCATATATTAAATCACACACATTTTCATCCAATAATCACCTTGAAGATATAAACATGGACTACAAAAACAACAAACCAAAGATTCATGTTTTCTTGTAATAGTCTAATCTCACATTGAATTCATTAAAACAATTTTAACTTTAATTTGAGTCTTTTCACTGCAGAGGGAAAAAAAAATCCCATGTTAAGAAATTACTGCCTTTAACAAAATTACCGTTAGCATAATTATTGTCCCCAGCATAATCAGTTTCACATTTTTATACTTTTAAGTGATTCACAGTTTCAAGAAACTTCCTAATCGGGGTTTAAATAATAAATGACAAGAGGGACATTTCCTTTAGCAGTTAGGCTGGATGAAAGCTTCATTAAATCTCCATGACAACCAGTGGGCACAAGTTGTTTGGCATTTAGATTTTAAAAAAAAGGCTCATCTGTCCTGCTACAAAAAAAAAGTCGTTTACAAACTCACGCGGTTGATTCAGATACAAGTAAAATAAAATAACATTAGGGGCAAATGTTAATCAATTTGAGGCCGTAAAATGAAAAATGTTTTATCAAAAATGTTTGCTGCTTTTAATTTACTAAGTTGGTAATTTGGACTGAAAAATATTTGGTGAACTTTACTGTTTACAAACTTGAGCTTAAGCAATTTATAAAAACAAGAGTGAGCTGTACACTGTTGTTGCTGAAAACACACACAGAAAAATCTAGACAGAAATCATCAACCCCAAATATTTGGAACATCGAATGCTGGGTTTTTTTTTTCTTGTCTGTAACTGTGCAGCCCAGCCCGCTACCTAGCAACCCCAGCAAAATTCCGCCTGCTGCCTAGCAACCGAAGCGGCGCTCCTGCACGTTCGGCCTTCTGGTTCAACCTCTCTATGCGCTGAACAATTTGTTGTTGACTTACCAACCAGAAAACACTTGCTGCATTCCTGCTAATTGTGCAGGAGGCTCAACTTCTGCTGCTCAAAGATATACAGTTGTATAATTGTGCATCTGTTTGCTGCCATTTTTAGGTGCGAGTATAAACATCGAGTTGGGGGGCATTGCCAGCAGCTTATTTGGATTCAAAGTGACAAGAGGTCCTACAACAGTTATGAGCAGATGTAAAACTCATTATCAAAGAATGATTTTTGATAATGTAATGAACATGTTTTGTATAGGCATAGACATATCCTAATGGAAAGGAAGTAATATGTCACATTTAAAATACTGTGTGGTTAGTTTATTGTTGGGGGAAAAAGAGAGAGAAGTTAATATAAAGTAACTCAATTAAAAAAACCTAACTTTTGTGCCCCCGAGTATTTTCAACTTGATATTTTTAGCAAAATGTTTGGACTCTACTGACATAGAGAGACTGTGTGTAGAAGAATAGTAAAAAACCTTGCTCTCTTTTCTGCTTCAAAACAGAAGAGTAAGTGTCCTCTGATTGCCAAATGGTCTTTTACAGTAATTTAAAAAAAAGACAACATTTATTTCTAAACACTTTTTTTTTCTCCCTGCTGATTAAAGGTTGACTTTATGTAATGTTTTCAGTGAGATTATGCTGCTCCTGCAGCAACAGATACGTTTATTTTAGAGCTTTTAACACCAGCGGTGCCAACAAACGTGTCTGTGTTCACATATCCGGGCTGACAGTGGTGAGTGACACCAATTTTAATAACACTACATGACCGCAGTCATCAAAAAATAGCAACCAGTTCCATTTCCATTCGAGAAACCCGTCAGGGAATATTATAAATAGTCTCCAAAGAGGTATACATTATTGAGCTGAATCTAGTGCAGGGAGGTCTATTTCCATCTCTGTTCATCACTAAATCCTTTAAATGAGGTAAAAGGAAAGTACGGGTCAGCAGGCCTGTCAGGACTGGAATGGCATCACGATAACACGAAGACCCAGTTTGGCCCAGCAGGAGCGAGCGTGCATGTCGATCAGAGTCGGTGTTTTGGTTGCCTCTACGTGTCGATGCGCGTGCTCGACTGTATTTAAATGCCACTGATGGATAAAACAGTGGATGGAGTGAGAGGGAGGCGGGCTGAGTGCTAACTTGGCCCCTTAGGCCTGAGATGCTGAGTTGTCATCCTGCTCACACAGTCGCCTCTCGTCTCTCGCCTCTAATTCCACTGGTCAAGGACATGCAGCCTGGAGGGACAAACATGTCTGTGCAGGTAAGAAGCAGACATCTTGAAGCATCCCTTCACTCTTAATCTGTCACATAAAGTCTCTAGTTTGACTCACTCACTCAAAAAAACAAAAACAAAAAAACTAGACTACAAGCAGAAGCAGGATGCCGGGGATGGCAGATTCATTTTCACGTAGGGCAACATCCAGATTATAAATGTCCCCTATTTGGAAGAGGCTGAACTGAAACAAGAAAACAACAAGAAGAAAATCTGACTTTAATCTCAGAATTATGAATTTAATCTTCTGAGATCCAAAGTCAGAATTCTGAGAGAAAAGTGTCAGAATTTTGAGGAAAAAAAACCCTGAATTCTCAGATTGATGTCAGTTCTCTCTTCAATCCCAATTCTGACTTTAATCTATCGAAATCCAGAGTCAGAGTTCTGAGATTAAAGGTGTTTTTTCCTTCTAGTGGCCCTAATCATCTTCAGAGGTCCGGTTTGGAGACCTTGAATGCATTAATAGAACTACATATTGACAAACTGTTAAATTATTACAGCTTTCGCTGCACCCAATTTGTACTTATTAGGATTAAATCATATTTAGCATCTTTTCACATTGTTTTAATTTTAAGAGTAGAGAAATAAAACAGATTTGTTTTCACTGAAAAAATAAGTAAGTATTCAGATGTTATCTTGAAGTTCTGTGGCTCTGAGGTCGAGAGGGAAATTTGGGCAATAGACCCTTTCCTTCATAAATCATTTCTATATTATTAATTTGATCTAATTAAAAAAAAATTTAAAAGCTGATTTGATTTATTTAACCATAAACATGCATTTTAAACAAAACATTAGTCAAAAATCCCAGCCAGTCAGTGCTTTAAATTCTGGAGGTAGTTTAACATAGCTTTTGTAGAGAAATACAATTTATAAGGTTTCTTAGTGGACAGTGTCCTGCATTTCCCTGCCAACATTAAAATAAAACATAAAATACAGTAAGTGTGTTGGCACCCCCTGCTGGCGGCAGGCTCACAGTACAGTCCTCAGGGTCAGATTACACAGTTCCCAAGGGGAAACCACAGCTCCTTGTCCAGCAGTTCTTCTTCCAGTTTAATACTGGTTGCAGCTACAAATGTCTTCTTGGCTTTTCTGCTCTTCACCGTCACCTTCAGCGAAATCCCATCCAGCAGCGGGATAAAGTTGTACTCCAGCTGTGAGAATGAGGCAGATTTGTTTATATAAAGGTTGTTTTTTGTTTTTTTAATACACTTAAATTAGTGAGGGGTTTACATACTAACCAGCCTTATAGTTCAGCATATTACTGTAAAAATATTTAATGTCTGGTTACAAACATAAAAAATTGCATCCTCAACATGCTAATTTTTATCATCCTCATCTCTCCAATTAGCCACTTGAATTTCAGGGTGACAGACATTTTTTCAAGATGTTTTTTTTTACCCTTATAAACCAATTATTGTCAGAGCATGTCACCCATTTAGATGAACTTTATGTCACATCATATGTTCAGGACTTTGGTCATCCTAAGTGAATGTTTCTCTCTGCCATCTTGATCTTTTCCAAGTGAAATCAGGATACAGTCGACTATAAAGGGTGAACTTTACCAGCTCATTGAAAGTCGGGTGGTCGTTGTTGCTGACCACCTTTGTCTTCCTCTTGGAGGTCTGCGTAGGGTCTGGTCTCAACCGCGTGACCACGTAGGCATCGGGGTTTGAACCATTTGGCAACTTCTGTAAAACAGCACAACAGCAGAGAACCCAGTAGAGCCTGTTTTACTATATTTCATCAGAACACACAACTTTGTTCAGAGAATGATGCAAACTGACGATGTTCTGCAGGTGTTTCACCAACACAGACAGCTTGCAGTCCGAGTACGATATGCGCAGCTGGATTTGAGGACTGCCTCCTGCAACACACACAGCTTACATCAGACCTCTCTCCATCAGTCTTCAGTTATGCTGTAAAGGTGACAGGTTTTCTTAAAGAGGTTAGGATGGGTCTACAGGCGAAACAGAACGTGTTCATGACTTTTCTTTTTCCAATTATACAACCTTACATCTTTGAAAAGCAGAAGTGGAGACTCCTGCGCAACGAACAAGAATGTAGCAAGTGGTTTCTGGATAGTGCGTCAACAGCAAAACACTTGTCTTTTCCAGCAGCCATTGTACATTGCATACAGCAGTTAAACCAGCTGACCAAAAGTGCTGGAACTTCTCTTAGTTGCTAAATGGACTGATTTGTGACGTTACAGGGACACCAAAAAGCATCAACTTACTACATCAAAATGGTGGGGTTTTTTTTGGGGTTTTTTTTAGCACTTGTGCTGCTTTTAAAAGTAGTAGAAACCAAAATGGAAGTATAAAAATATACAAAATGTGAATTTTGGATAATAGATCCCCTTTGATATTACCTGTTCCCACATTTGTTTTGGCATTGGGGCCATCTAGAAACAAGCTGCACACATATTCATCCTGCATATGACACAACGAGACGTTTCACAGTAAGAATTAAGGATTTGGGAGGATTATGAAAAACCGTCCTGACACTGGATTAGACACTTACTCCCTTGCACGGCCCCTCAAAGAGCTGTTTTAAGTAAGTATTCAGCAGAGCCTTCCTCTTCTGTGGGGTAAACGACATTTGATACCAGCTTGGAAATCTTAGTGGGATAAAAAAGGTTCAGGTTATAAATGTTAGTAAATACAAAAATAAGCCAAAACAAAAATTGGACTGCAACAACAAAATCTTACCACATGTTACTGGTTTAGTTTATATTACATATATCTTGAAATAGGACAAAACTAACTTATAAGTAACTTTTAAACAAGATATAGGAGCTTGTTTTAAGTCAATAATTGAAGAAAAGGTGCCAGTTCCACTGGCAGATTATTTCTCTTAAAATAAAATCTGATGAACTAGTACTTTTTTATCAGTATTAAGGAATTATATCTTCATCAAAAGTCACTTGTAAGTTACCACACTTGAAATGAGAAAAAAACTAAGAAATTTGCATTAGAAACCAGACAAAAGTATTTTGTATTTTGGCAGCATAGTTTGTCTTTTACTCACTGCGGCAGCTTAGATTCAATGAAGTAAGTCTGGAGCTTATTGTGGATCAGTTCAAACTCCCTGAATGTCTTCTGACTCGTCAAAACTCCGTCATCAATTGTTATTCTGAGGTTGTAAGTCTGCAATTCACACACAGACACACAAAAACAGTCTGCAGCCGCATGGGGAATGAATACAGAGATTTAGTATAACCTGCTGCAGACAGACAGGTTGACAGGATTAAAATATTACCAACTGATGTTTTTGTTTAAATGTTCTTGTGAAGGAAGCAGGCAAATCTCTGAGCATTCAAAGGACTAAACCTGTCATAAGAAAACCTCTTTTGATCAAAGAGCAGCAAAACACCCACAAATACCAGTGTCACTCCACTCAATACCAGAAAAACAGGCTTTATGAACTCAGCGTGTTGCTAAAAAAGTTTCTACAGCAAACATGGAAGCCGTCACTTGACAATGAGTGGAGTTACTCCTACAACTGCAAATTAGGGCCATTAGATACAAAAAGAAGAGTAAATTTCTGTCAAAAAAAATCTGACATTTTGCAATTAATCTGAGAAATTTGTCAGAAAAAACAAAAACAATTCTGCACTTCAAATCGAAGATTTATTTTCTAGAAAATTTCTGAATTAATCTAAGTTTTTGACTTTTCAAACTCAGACATTTCCGTGTTTCTTTTTAGAAAATTTCTCAGATGAATTTGAACATTCCTGAGCTTTTTCCTCTCAAATTTTCAACGTTTGGAGGATTTCTAAAAAAAAAAAATCTGGAGATTAAGCTCCAAGTTTTTAACTTTTTTTAAAATCAAAATTTACTGCTCTTTTTTTTCCTGGGGTGTCAGGATGCAACACAAAGCTCAGGTTCAGTGATGTTTCATTGCTAAGAACGCAAAGAACCAAAATTTGGCCTCACCACAACTCGTCCCTTGACAGAAAAGTCCTGGATGACGGCTTCCTGGATGTTGGTGTTGGTTGCAGGAAAGTTGTCCCGGCGTATTGTCTGTTGTTTCTTTGGCTGAACCATAGTGTGGGTGAAGAAGTTAAACTTGACAGCCACACAGTCCATACTCTCCTTGATTTTTCTACAGCAGAGTTAATCACTTGATCAGCACAACAACAAAATATACATCTTAGGATTATGTGTGAGGTGATAACGGGTGGTACGTGAAGTTACTTGGTAAAGAAGGAAGTGGCTTCTAGGTCTGTGTCATGAGGTCTGAGGTTGTTCAGGACGAACTGCAGGTCATTGAAGTCCTTCAGTTCTGGGAGTTCTGCAGAAAGCAGCTGGAAAAATAAAAATGTTTAAGGCACAGGTGCTCTCAGACAGACCATCAGCATGTTTGACTGGACGGTCTTACCAGCTCCAGCATGCTGAGTATCAGTGCAGAGCGGCTTCTGATGATGTTATAAGCTTCGCAGCAGAGCTCCACAAAGTGATGCAAGCGCTGAGGTTTCTCTCCGCCGCCTGTGATGAAGTGCTGCATCTCAGACGTGAAAATGAAGGGTTTTCTGTCCCTGATGTCGTGTGAGAAAAGGATTTTGCAGATTTATTATGTCTCTGTATTTTTTTCTTTTGTTTTATAATTATTAACCCTTGGGCCGGACCTTGCAGAGGGTGTTTGTGCAATAAATGCAAGGTTAACAAACATTATACTTTATATAAAACTCATAGGCTCATATAGAGTGTGGAGTTTTAATATTGTTACAAGTAGAGGGATTATCAGTCGACGTCACGCTGCGTCAGCATCCAGTGTACTGCACATGTCGCCTCCAGAAAGTAAGCAAAAATGTATTACTCTAATTATTTAAACTGTTTACAATTAGGCTAACAAAATGATTTACAACTTGCAGCCAGCGAAGATCGTCTGGCAAAGCATGAAGCTAAATGTTTGTTGGTTCTCCATGTTTGATTCTTGGTCAGAGCTACTATTAGTGAGTACAAAACTAAATGTTGTTTGGACAGCGTATTTTACCACGCTTTGATACAACAATTGTAGTTCTGTGACAACGAAGTGGATGATGTTAAAACAGCAAGAGAAATGTGGGTAACAAAGGCAACAAGTATCAGTTTAAAGGTCAGTTTGCAGGCTCTTTCTGTGTGCATATTGATGTGTTTACAAATAAATAATCTCTTTATACTCTATTTTAAATTCGGATGTCACAGTACATCTTTTTGGGACCAACATGGAGCTGTCAGGTGTTAAACCACCTGCTGATGTGTAGGCCTTATCTATTAATGGGTACAAAGCTTTTTTTTTTTTTTTCTGTTTGTTTGTTTGTTTAGGGCACCAACACTGGCTCTATCCAGGGGCCCCTATCATTCTAGATCCGGCCCTGATTATCCCCACTGTCTCCCCTTTTCCACCAACTTGCCTAGATATATTTGCAAACTTCTGTGCGTTTCCCATGATTTTGCCAAAGTCGATGTGGAACATGTGTCCGCTCTGCTTCAGCATGATGTTGTCATTGTGGCGATCACAGATCCCCAGGATGAAGGTGGCTACGCACCAACCCGCACAAGAATAGATGAAATTCGTCACCGCCTGCACGTGCACAGCAGAAGGTTGATACACAATGACAACAGAAATACCTAACAGTCAAACATCCGCATTGCCTTAAGGTTCAACCTTTTCGTAGCCTTCTTTAGTTTTGTTCAACATGTGGAACCATTTCTCCAGCGTGTCGACTCGAATCGTCCCACCCAGACCCCACTCCTGGTGAATCTTCCGCAGCGTCACGGCATCTGGTACAACTTCCACCAGGCCTGACGACCACAAGCGATATAATTAAGGACGATCTCAGAAAACGTGGAATAATAAGCCGATAAGAATCCTTTACCCTGAGCTTTGCCGGTAGAAACACACCGGAACGTAATCATCTGCAGGTCCAGCCCCTCCTGGAGCCAAACCCAGTCCATCACGCGGACTATCTGAAGAATCAGCATGTCCTGACGCAGGTCTTCCCCCGTCTGAAAGTCATATTGTGAAAGTCATATTTTGTTATTCAAAAATAAAAAATAACTAAATATGTTTATTAATTTATTTTTGCACAAAATCATTATTAAACAGTGAGATTTCAAATAAGCTGCTGCTGGCCACGCCCTCATCTCAACATTTACACTGCATGAAAATTGCTGCAAATAGATGTTAAGTCACGTGTCAAAATTGAGGCCCGGGGGCCAAATCTGGCCCACTGTAGCTTTTAATGTGGCCCTCCAAATTACATCAATAAGTCTCTCCGGTTTTTCACAAATCCGTAAAATTCACACAATCAAGTGTCCACATTTCTTGGGGATTTTTACTGCAAATTTCTCTCAAAATTAGCCAAAACATTGGGTTTAAGTTACTGCTGCCTCAGCCTAACTTGATGTCTAGTTATAGTCTGTGACCGATACAGCGATTAATAAAGAGTCACATTTAACAACACACAGTAGCGCAAAGATCGCAAAAAATTCCTCACAAATATTTCTACATTAACGCCACAAAATCTGACAAAAACAATCAAGAAATCCTGGGTGGACTATTTAAATATTTCATTTTAAGAAAAACTTATTGAATGCTTAAGAACATTCAGATTTTAATACGGCCCAAAATGAAAATGAGTTTGGCACCCCTGTGTTAAGTCAGCAACAAAACACTCGTCTCTTTCAGCAGATACTGCACAGCACACGCCAAATGTTCTGGAACTCAGCTTGGGTTGCTAGGCGACGGGCGGAACTTCATTGGGGTTGCTAGGTAACGAGCACTGGGGTGCCTAGGTGAGGTTTAATTTGTGACATTACATTCCGGAGGTTTTTGAAATGGCTCGTTTTCCAGATACCAAAAAAACATTAACTTATTTTTTTGGGGTTTTTTTAATACTAACTGGTCGGGTGTTTGTTTTTGTTTTTTTTAAGCACTTGGGTTGTTTTTAGAATCAGGGGAAACCCAAGTCGAAGTACAGAAACATTCAATTTCAGTTATAAAACATAGTTTTTTGGGGGTTCCACATCTGGGTGCCCGAGAAAGCCACAGTGTAATCGTGTGCAGATTGACAGAAATATGTTGTTCCTCAGCAAGTCCATGACATTTTAAACTGGAGAAGTTGTCAGGCGTCATTCATGAAAGGAGCAGCAACAAAACTCAGGTTGGTAATACATTTATTAAATGTATAAGAAGAAATATTAGGTAAGCAAACAGTAACCTAGAAAAAGAGGTTTGTGGTCTAGTCAAACAGCCAGACACAAAATACACCAGAGTCAAATGGCAGACATCTTTGTGCACTGAAAAGATTTGATGGAAAATTGTAACATTTGCACCAAAGACAGGCGCTTTTCCTGAAAATAATTTTTTTTGTAAATTACTGTGAGGAAGTGTTTAACTGAATCTTTTTAAAGACACTGCGGTCTCAATTTCACTCTAGGTGAGAGAACCGAAAGAGAAATTAGGCAAAAACCATTAGAGATATCAAAAAGCAGTTTGTTGACGTTCGTCACTAACCTTGCAAATGACACTGGTGGTTTTAGCCAGAGAGTCTTCACAAATGAATGTCACCCCCAGAGGAGCAGTGTTGGAGCTGTAGAACTTACATGCCTGCAAAAAAAGCACAGAGGAGTAAAAACGACGGCAAAACCCTGCAGATGCTAAGCAGCATCAAGTGGAATACTGCAAAAACACTAAATCTTACCAAGTATTTTTGGTCTAGTTTCTAGTGCAAATATCTCAATACAGTTGAAATAGTACAAAATTAAATAAGTAAGTTTTCAAAAAGATATAGGAGCTTGTTTTAAGTCAATAATTCCTTAATATTGGGTAAAAGAAAAATGACTAGTTATATATATATATATGGCAAAACTTTATTTTAAGCGAAATAATTTGCCAGTAGAACTAGTACTGTTTAAGAAACTGTTTTATGGCATTATTTACTTAAACAAGATCTTGTATCTCGCTAAAAAGTTACTTCTACATGAATTTGATCTTATTTCAAATGTACTAAGCTATTTAGACTATAAACTAGACCAAACCCTATTGGTTAGATGTTGTGTTTTTGCAGTGAAGTGCGCATGCTTACATCCAGATTGACAGCTTTTACACTGACTGCAGGATCCAGAGGCAGACGGCAGCTGATGCCACTTTTGAAAAACTCATCAATAACTCCCTTTTCTCTGTTCAAAACATTCTGCAAAAAGAATCAAATGGTGCAAAAATGTAAAACCAAAGAAAATGCATTGCCAACTATTTCGCTGCTCTGATAAAAAGCAACTTTATATGGTTTTACAAACCTTTCGTTGAGGCTTGTCAGCAGAGTAAATTTTTTGGGCCACCTGAACGAGGAGTTGCACCAGGTGGGATTCATGATCCAGCTCCTTCCTCAGTGCTCGGCCACAGCAGTGCCTCAAGGCAGCCTGGACTTTACTCAGCCAGCTTTGGAAGTAGCGGTCAGTGTGGCTGTCCTCCAGCAGCCTGCCGGGATATTTAAACCATAAACAGGCGAACAACAGACATATAAATACCAAAAATATGTAGATTAACCCTTGAAGGCCGAGTCTCAAATCTCCATCTGGTTATTTTTTTCTTATTTTAATTGCACAAAGTTCTTTAAATTGTCTGTGAGTAAATATTTTTTGCCCATTTCTCCACTGAAACTGAAACTTTAAATATCCAGCAGTTATTTACAATTTACCATCTATTAAAAGAGTGCTTCATCGGATTAAACTCCCTCCTGCAACGGCGGGAGTGAAATTACCATAATAACCCAATAGTGGCCGGAAAGTGCAACGTCCCCCTTTCAGAAACTGTTGGAATTTTTCAGATTGTGCAAAATATCGCAGAATTACTGTAACGCAAAGTTGGATGGTAAAACGTGTCATCAGTGACACTTTTCGGCCGATAAGGGGTTGATTACAATTTTTGGTCTAGTTTCTGTTGCAAATATTTTAGTACACATGAATAAGACAAAATGAAGGTACAAGTAAAATATATTTTCATTAATTAATATTTTTAATTGATTTTAAGAACTGTACTAGAGCCACAAAGAGTTATAACAACACATTTTTCCCATGTTATTTATCATCAATATTAGATAATTATTGGCTTAAAACAATGCCTATATCTTGCTGAAAAGTTACTTGTAAGTTAGAGTTGTTTTATTTAATGTGTAATAAGATATTTGTACTAGAAACCAGACCAAACATTTTATTTTTTTAGTGCATTTTCTGTTGGTTTATCGTTTCCTTAATCATACTGGATCTGAACAGTGTGATATTTTAATTCCTGTATAATTTTTTATCAGGCACAATGTGTGCACAGCTGCTTTTTGTAATGAAATACATTATGTAATTACAAAAAATGTAATTTTAATTTAACACATAAGTCCTGGTGCTCCCAGTTTAAAGTCCGACTGACCAGTATAGTTGATGAGCAATCCGTACGTTCTTCAGGGATCGGTCCAACAGCAGCGTCACCAGAGGCCCGTCAAGTTTCCACTCGCTCTTCAGAGCCTTTAAGAAAAAGGACAAAACAAAAAGGTTATTCAGTCATCAATATCTGAAAACTTTCTGCAAACTTTTAAAAAGTTTTGAGTTACTTTCCTTACCTGGACCAGCTGTGGCAGAAACAACTCCAGCTCTCCATCCGGAATCTGAACAAAATAATCCACCGCAGCTTTTCGGACCGTCTCGTCCGGAAAACTGAAGTTTTAAGAAACAAGATTTACATACATTTTAATGGGTTTCTTAGCTAAGAAGATGAATAAAACAGTTTCTATGTCAGTAAAGGCCAAAACTGCATGAAATGCTACAATATTTGTAATCTATAAAAGTAACATTTAAGCAAGAGACATTTAATCGGACTGAACTTTCCCTGTTTTAAGTTACTTATGAGCTGAACGCCAGGATAAAGAGAGAAACTTTACTTCTTCTAGTTTCTAGTGAAAATATCTCAGTACACTTGAAATAAAACTACAATAACTTAAAAGTAACTTCTCAGCAAGACATCAGAGCCAACATTTTAAGATTAACATTTATTATCTGGGGGGAAAGTCTCGTTACAAGTGAAATAATCTGCCAGTGGAACTAGAACTTTTTCATCAATATTAGAGAATTATTTACTTAAAACAAGCTCCTACATCTTTCAGAAAAGTTACTTGTAAGTTAGTTTGTCTCATTTTAAGCGTACTAAAATATTTGCCACAGAAACTAGACCAAACATACTTGTAAGATTTTGTATTTTTGCATCGCAGTAAACTATTTGCGGAATCCCGGGAGATGATTTTATGACTTTAGAAGCTTAAAGATCATTTAAAATCATCCAAGTTAAGTGAAACGACTTGAATGAAAACGTGTTTCTTATTGTTTTATAACATTAATAAAATTCTGCAATGATATCAGGAGAAAATGTGGAAACTTCCACGAATTTGGTTCGTCCTCAGATACAATTTTTCTTAAGTTTGAAGTTTTGACTGAAACTTATTTCAGACAAGTGTGTTTATCTTAAATGCAAAATTTATACATTTTTATACAGTTTTGGCTTAATTACTGCTATGAATATCTTTTTTTTGAATCTACATACTCGAGTTAACGATTAATCAATTACTAAATTAGTTGGCAATTATTTTCATAATCGATACAAATCATTAATCCGATGAATCACGTTTTGAGAAATGTGTGTTTCAACCCCAGAACAAAAGAAGAGATTCGCTCGTCTTCAGAATTAAAAATCAACCGAGGCAGGAAAAATTACATTTTATGCATGTTTTGTAAAGTCATCCTGTTTCTGTTTACCTGGGCGTTAGCAGGAAGAGAGCCTCTTCTGGCAGATGAATGGGCCAGTTCTCTACCACCGTGTAGATTTCCGTCAAGTCCTCAGGCTGCCACCGGGGGACGCCACCGAGAAGAAGGTGGAGGAACGTGCTTCCTTTGTCGCTGAAGGAATGTTTGTCCCACAGGAAAGACTTCTGATCTTTTGTCAGGCTGAAAATGCAAACAGAAATCTGTGAAGGGTTTATGCAAAAATAACGAAAAAAACAACCTGAGTTCCTGATACTCCTGCTTACAAGGAGAGGCAATGCTTCTTGGAGATCTCCGATAATTTCCTTTGCACTTCATCACAAGGGTGAGTAAAGTTGATTAACCCGGGAAGAGCAATGGGTCTGCTGTATTCCCACTCATACTGGTCGTCAAATTCAAGCTGTAAAACAAGACTGATATGTGAGGAGGTGTTTTGTTACAGAGGAAGACTGAAAAAATCTGATGTTTTACTCATAATTTTGGCTCCATCCCCCCAAAGTTCTGACTTTAATCTCCAAGGTAAAAAGTCAGAATTGTGAGAAAAATGAGTGGCCCCTTATCCTAGCCAGTGTGAGGTTGTGTTGCTCACCTGCAGTATGACTCCTTTGGGCTGCCTGTGGCTGTCGGACAGGGCAGGAGACGGAGGGAACGGCGGCTCAGGAAGACAGGACATGCTGAGCAGCACAGCTCCTCTTACAAAAGTCCTGACCAGACACAGAGCAAACAGTATAATCTACATTCAAATAAACAAAACAACAGAAAAAAAAAAAAGAATTATGAAGACTCTGTAAACAAAAAAAAGGGCTACTGTATTGGCTATTGATTGTAAGATTGGTTCATTTCTGTCAACTCATCACATTTGGTTTTTTGTGTCTTACTCTGCTTGGAGTATCAACCAGTCTCAGTCCCTATAAGATAGGGTCACCCCTAGCAACGGGGTCAACCACATCTTTTCACTAAGATGGAGATTTCAACTGACTGAGGACTTTTAGGCTACTTTGAAAATATTCCTCTGCCTTATCAGAACAACGTGAAAATGAACAAAACATTAACGTTTGTATAAGTAGGTACGCATTTTTAAACGTGACCGATCAAGTACTTGTGCAAAACTTAGGGCTGGATGACAAATCGATAATAAATATCATAATAAGAGATGTGATCAATATCAGCAGATTACACATCTGAATGTTCAATAACTTCACAAAACCCTGAACCACACAGCATTCTGGGAAATGTCGGCAAACCTTTAGCTGCTCAGTTTTTCACTGCCAGTTTAGATTGGTGGAATCAACTCACTCGCTCGCTCTTTGGTTACCTAGCAACTCTCTAGTTCTCTGGTTACCTAGCAACTCTCTAGTTCTTTGGTTACCTAGCAACGACCAGTTGAGTAACGTGCAGAAGCAGTTTTTAACGATGGTCTTCAGTGAAAACTGGACAAAAGAGGGAAGCTCACGCCACCAATTTGGCATTATTTCAGATATTTAAGACGAAATAACTAATTAATTATTATCAATATCGACTGGTATGAAGCTCTTACACCATGATGTGTTTATCAGCCATGTCATCCAGCCCTACTTTTAAATTTTTTCAGGGACTATTCATGATCTGCAAACCTACCTGTCGCTGTACAGGGGCAGAACAGCCCAGCTTAAAAGTTCTGGGTTTTTCCCGCGCTTTGTGCCTTTAAGGCGAAATGTCAGCATGCACTCATATGGCAGCTCACTCACTGGAACAGGAAACACCATCCTGAAATTTAAACACAACAAGCAGCCTTCTGAGCGCTTTTCATCGTTCAAATTATGCATTTATAAAACAAAAAAATCAGTGAAATCATTAGGAACTCTGGCCTTTACAGGCGGTTACAGCAAATGTTGTTTCCTTGCGAGAAGGCCGTGCTGATGTTCTCCGAAACGCCGGTCTCACAGATCTTGTTTTCTCCGTATGTCAAGTCGCAGGAAACAGAGAAACTTTCATAATTACTGTAATTGTCAAAAGGTAATAAAAAATAGATTTGTGCCTTATTAGTTTCTGTTCTGGATGGATGAAGAAGAATAAGTGAGCGTGAGCACAAACCTCATCCAGCTCGGGTTTAGTTTGTAGATGGAAACTATGCTGAACTGCAAAATATCCGGATTCTTATCGACGTCATCGGTTTGGGGTGTGCCGATGAGCTTGTGGGATCTGAAGTCTGACTGGAAATTATCAAAATATATCTGCAGCACTTTGAGCAGAGCCCCGTTGAGCATGATCAAGGCTGGAATCAGAAACAGAACGAGTCAAAACTTCACTAAAACATGTTTTAATTTTTAATCGATGTTAGAAAAGAACCTTCAACTATCATTGTTTTGAGTCTAATGAATCATTTCTGTGTTGATTTATTTAAACCCAGTGATTTACAAATGTCTGGTTCATCATCTTTTTGTGCAAAATCCCCAGAAGTGGGTAGAGTACCCAGAAATTGTTCTCAAGTAAGAGTAGCAGTACTTCAACATATTTTTACTCAAGTGAAAGTATTTAATATTTAAAAATTACATCATTAAATGAGCCAAAATATAAAGTTATGTAGAAATGAAAATGTTTTAAGGATCTAAATTCACATAAATAACATAATTACAAAGTAATAAAATCAGGCAAATGAAACATTTCCCCAAATCAATTTCTTTCAATATGAAAATTTAGCAAAAGCTGCAGCTAACACATAAGACCAAATGGATAATTGATAGAATTAGACTTGTGTTTTTTGGGGGTTCGGCTCCTCAAACATGCTTTATAAATGTCTTTTCATATGCACACAGACAGCGAAAGAGACTCACCAGCTTCACACTCCATCATTTGATCGTCGTTCTGTAAAGAGAAATATGTAACGATGCACAGCTGATTAAAGGGAAATATTCTGTTGTGTTTTCACCACCAACACAAAGTTTTTGAACAGTCTAATTTCAATTCTAAAATTGTCTGAGATTAATCTAAGATTAGATTTCCCCCCAAAAAATTTCTAAGTTTGAAAAGTTGAACAGTTTAAACTTTTTGAGCTCAGAAAATTTCCAAAAGTCAAACATTTTTGACTTTTGACACAGAATTTCTTTCTAGAAAATTTCTGAGATTAAATAGAACATTTCTAAGTTTTTGGAGGAAATGTTCTCCATCTGCAATGGTACTAACACACCATCGTTGTGATAATCACACTCATTGTTAAATGATGGCTTGCTTGTCTGTCTCCTGTAGAAACATTTTTTTTTCAGTTTTAAGAGTCAAAAATTTGACGTTTGAAAATTTCACGACTTTCAAAAGTCATAAAGAAGATTTTATATTTTTTCTAGAAAATTTCTGAGATTAATCCTAAAATTTTCTGGCATTTTTTGACTTTTCAAACTCAGAAATTTTAATTTTTTTCCCAGAACATTTCTGAGATTAATAAATTAGTGGAAATTTATTCCCCATTTTTTCCCCCATCTGCACCGGCCTTCGTAATCCGCAGCCAAAAACAACTTTTATTTTAAATTTTTAAAAAACACCTAAAATACCAACATGGCCAAAATGACGTTGTTCATTGTCAGAAATTTCGGTGTGAGTTAATTTTTGGTTTATCGCCCAGATCAGACCAGGAATAAAGTGTAAACAACACCAAATAGACAAAAACAGCGTAATGATTTGGGCCGACTCGTGTCGTACTGCTCAGAGAAAACGAGGCCTAACAGTTTTTCTTCCAATAATACGCTGTTTTAAGCTGCATACTGCCAAAACATACATGCCAAATGTGCAGCAAATACCTACCATAATTACATGATTGATTCGATTAAGGGCATCAATGGCATCCTCTAGCTCCTGACATGTCAGCCCAGATAGAAGATTACTGATGACGCGAACATTAGTCACAACCAGAGGGATGTTCTTACTACCCTGAAGACACAAAAAGACTCCAAACGTTAAAAACGGACGGTTTGAATGAAGGCAATAAAGACCAGACCGGTTCTTCCCTCGTACCTTCGTGCTCATGAGTTCGTTCACGTGTTTGTTGAAGGCACCGAGCACATTCTCCATGCTCAGCCTGAGGAATGAGAAAACACACACAGACGTCAGCCTGGTTGTTTTTGTGCAAACTGTGGCGAAAACAAACAAGAACCGGACGGTGTGTTGTTGCCTCACTTTGCGGTGCAGTGGACGCTGACGGGCCGCAGGAACTGCTGCAAATTGCATCCAGTTTTTCCATCTGCAGCCTGAGAAAACAGATTTAAACAGTTAAGCTGAAGAATTATGAAGGATTCACAGGTGTACATTGGAAAGAAGTTGGTAATTATTTTTACAATTGTCCTTATTACTAATATTATTATTATTTTGGGTCTGTAGATTTTCTTGCCTCGTTATGAGAGTCAGTTTGTAATAAATTTGTTTATGTAAATAAGTTATTTGTTTGTTCTTTAGCGATTTGAACAGGCATATGAATACCATAACACGGTTTTAATTACAAATTTCTGATAACTATTGAATCGGTAAGTAATATATTTCATTAAATTGAGAAAAGGGGGAGGATTAAATAAATGTTCACTTCTTCCAACTCCTTCTCAAACAGAAGATCAGTGGCAAGTTAAATGTTTTGTTCTTGGCTGTGTTTGCATGTTTTCTTGATTTCTTGTTTTTAAAAACCTGTTTGAAATAAATGAAGAAAAAAATAAAAATGAAGTGAATTTTGTCTATACAGAACAAAACCTCACATTTTCTCATTCATTCAGTTCTTTCTGGATCTTAAATAGCAGCATTTATGAATGCAATTGTAAACAAACATAGAATAATTAGGGTGGAGGTTTTTACGGCCACATATACTTTATGTTCCCTTTGTGTTCGCAAGAGCAGGATTGAAGGTTAAAGATAAGACCAACCTTTGATGGGAAATCATTTGAACCGTCAGGAAGGGAGTTTAAATTGACTCACATCTCTGGCAAGATGGCGACTCAGATTATTTACTCGAACCAGTCGGAGATTGATCGCCTCTTTTGTCTTGAAATACATCTGAACTCTCTCATGCAAGCCGAGACGTTCTTCACTACAAAGAAAAGCTCAATTTAACTGCATATCTATGAACAACATCTATATTGACATGAACAGAAAGCAGCGACAGACTCACTTTGTGAGGAACTCCTCAGAGTCGCAAAATTTTAAGACATAATCCTTGCTTGTGTCAGCGGTGCGCTCAAGCAACTTGAAGTATTCGTCTATTAGGTCCTTCACCTTCTTGTTCACTGATTAAAAAATAAAGTAAAGGTTACACAACGGACAAACTGTGTTTTTAAGTGTATAATAATTCAGTTCAGGTCTTAATTAACTAACTAACTAGATAGGGTAGCTAGCTCACGACCTGGTCATTCTCAGTAGCTACACGGAAACGGCTAAAGGGCGATTCCACCTAATTTTTCACTCTAGTTTAAAAACTACAACACCTGGACACTTCACACCTGGATTGGATTATTCTGCTCTAATACCAGAATATTTAGAAGCATGTTTGTGATTTGTGAAGCTGCAATAAATATTCTGCTCTTAGTTGAGAATAATCCAGTCCAGGTTTGAAGAGTCGAGGTGTTGTAGTTTTGGAGCTGAAGCAGTGCTGCTATGACGGAGATCCAAAAAAAGTGGTGAAATCAGCCTTTATTGCAGTTTCACAAATCACAAACATGGTTCTAAATACTCTGCTGTTAGAGCAGAATAATCCAGTCCAAGTTTGAAGAGTCTAGGTTTTGTGGTTTTTAAACTAGAGTCGATTAAAGATGCAGAAGGTAGTGAAACATTAGGTGGAATCGCCCTTTAGCCATTTCCCGAATCAGGAGCTGGAATTAGAAACCAACTTCAGCTTTGTGTAGCTCACTCACTCACACAGTTAATTATTTGTGTGTTTGCTTCTTTTAATGTTTTTCTAATATTACATAAAATGGGTTAAAAGGTTAATTGAAAAATCTACAGAATGGCTGATTTTATTATCCGAATAATCATCAAAAATTAGTAAAATAACCGCTAGCTGCAGCTCATTTATGAAGACAGGGATCTTACCTGGGGTGGGAATGGGAAACTTGATGGTGTCGTTCTCGGATATAGTGACTTTTACCTCCTGCTGCAGCAGCGCAGGGTGGATGTGAAGCAGTCGGCCCCAAACGACGCCCGAGTTGTGAATCCTGTCGGTGTGTTTGTATCGCGACATCAACCTGTTGGAGGAGCCAAAGAAAACACCGTCTGAAGAAATGATGAACCTTCACAACCTGCACAGAGCAAATATCTTAGTACACTTTAAATAAGACAAGTTCCTTTTAATTCAATAATTTCTTAATACTGATGAAAAAGCACTAATTCCACTGACAGATTATTTCTCTCTGTAAAAACATAATTGGTTTCTAGAGGAAACATCTTAATACACTTGAAATAATATTAAACTAACTTAAACATAAGTTTTTAGCAAGAAAAGAGTTTTATAGGAGTTAGTTTTAAGTTTGGTTTTAAGATAATAAAAAAAAGTGCAAGTAAATTAAAATATAATGGGAAAAATGTCTTGTTTTAAGTGAAATAATCTGCCTGTTCTAGGATTTTTTCATCAACATTGGAGAAATATTTACTTTTAAAAAGCTCATATATCTTGCTGAACGGCTACTTGTGAGTTAGTTTGTTTTATTTCAAGTGTACTAAGATATTTTCACTATAAACTACAAGAAGATTTGGTAAGATTTTGTGTTTTTCCAATAAACTCATAACAAAACATATTTCTCATGTTATATGTGAAATGCTATGTACTTTTAAATCAATATTAAGGAATTATTAATACAAAACAAGCTCCTATATGTTGCTGTAAGGTTACATTTAAGTTAGTTTTGTCTTAATTGAAATGTGATACTTTCACTAAAAACTAGACAAAAACATTCGGTAAGATTTAGTGTTTTTGAGGTGTGAAGAACAGCAGGAAACCACGAAAGTTGCACTGATGATAAACATGTTTAATGTCTTACTGAGATGTTGCTTTGCTGAAAGAAGCCAGATTATTTGTGCTGCCTTCTGGAGAGTCTATCAGCCTTATAGCCCAGGGATCCTAAATGTGAAGAACATTTAGTTGTTGTTTTTTTCTCTCCCCACATTCAAATCTGGACTTTTTTCAAGCTGCAGCACGCAACTTTTATATAAATCGAAGGTGGTGAATTTCTTCAGACAGCAGCAAAGATTTTACTCAATTAAGAGTAGCGTTATCTCAACAAACTGAAAGTAAAAAGTAGCATCCAAGAAATTACTCAAGAGCAAAAATGTATTTGGTAAAAAAGTCAACTCGAGACGGAGTAACTGATCAAATTATCGATCATTTAATATTTAAAAATTACATAAACAGACAGACCAGAATATAAAGTTAAGTGGAAATTTTGGTGTTTTAAGGAAGAAAATGACAACAATTCATATAAATAACAAAATCAAGCAAAATATTTTTTTCCCATATTAGTTTCTTTCAATAAAAAACTTATGAAACTTTAACAAAAACTGCAGTGTTTGGTTAAAACATCTTTATAATTCATTAAGAGGTGGAAAATCCAGCAATTTTACTCAAGTAACAGTAGAGATACTTCATAGTAAAAGTAAAAAGTACAGCATAGCAAAAGTATGTTTTTTCAAAAAAGTTACTCAAGTAAATGTAATTGAGTAAAGTAGTTACTTCCCAGCTTTGCTCATAACAAACATGGTGACAGTTTTATCAAACTTGTATGAAAACGATTTCAAAATAAAAGTTGCACACTGCAGCTTTAAGAGTGCATTCATCAGGGATACTCACATAACTGTGTACTTCTGTGTTGGATCGCATCAGTTTCGGAGTACTCTGGCCTTTATCGAAGGAAAACAGATTCCTGCTGGCGCCTACAGGAGGCGGGTTGCGCGGGGGCAGAGGTGGCGGTCCACGCCGCGCCTCCGTGGGGATGCTCGGAAGCCGATGTCTCGGTGGAGGTGAAGGCGGAGGTGGCGGTGCGCTGACCCGCATCTGCCGGTTGGGATTTCCTCCGACTCCAGGCATTGTCGTCTCATACAGAGGATGAAGAGCCTCGACACGATGAATGGATTCATAATCATTCGCCAAATCGTCTCTCAGAGGACTTGGCTCGTCTGGGATGAAATCCATAGGATGTTTGTTTTTTTAGGCTTTGGCTGATGGTGCTGAAGTTTCTTCTCACTTCATTACAAAACAATATGAGGAGCTAAAAGACAAGACAAAACAAATCAGAGTGAATTACACTGCAAAAACACAAAATCACACCAAAGTATTTTCTGGTCCACTTTCCTGGTCAAATATCTTAATACACATGAATTAAGAATAAAGTAACTTACAAGTCACTTTTTAGCTCATTTTAAGTAAATAAGTCACTAAAACTATAACAAAAATACTACTACTAGCAGATTATTTAACTTATAATAATACATTTTCCCATCTTATAAGTAAAATAACTTTTTAAAATCAATATTAACAAATTATTGACTTAAAAAAAAGTTGTTTCCAAGTTTCCTTTTGCATAATTTTACATTAGAAACTAGATCTAAAATACTTGGTAGGATTTTGCGTTTTTGCAGTGTACGTCAGAGGTGGCAACTTATTGCAGCATCGTAAAAACGTAAAATCTTAAGTATTTTACGGCTAGTTTCTGTTAACACACTAGAATTGAGACAAACCTAACTTAGAAGTAACTTTTCAGCAAGAAATATGAGCTTGTTTTTAAGTCAATAATTCCTTAATATTGCAGAAAAAAGTTTTAGTTCGACCAGCAGATTATTTCCCTTATAACATGGGGAAAATGTTTTGTTGTAAGTTAAATAATCTGCCAGTAGACTAGTAATTTTTAACCAACATTTAGTAAGTATTTACCTATAACAAGCGTTTTCTGAAAAGTTTTTTTTAAGATACGTTTGTCTTATTTCAAGTGAACTAAGATAGTTGCACTAAAAGTCCAAAAAACGTAAAGATTATTTGTGTCTTTACAGTCAGGAAAGATAAAGCCATTTTATGAGTGGCTTTACGGACAACCTGAAGGTTTATGCTGCTCTAATCATTAACAAGATTTCAAATCCTAACAGGAAATCCACCAGACCGCGCCGCTAAGGTTCTGAAAATAAACCCGAAACTCTTAAAAACAGGTCAGAACCTGTAAAACAATCCTTCAAAACAACAGTGAAAACATTTGTCTTCTTCAAAAAGACGGTTTAACAGACACCACAGTTCAATGTTGGTGGATTTACGAGGTGTAGAAGTTACTGTTTTCCAAAGCAGAGACTGTGTTTAAGGTAAAACTTACGATTAGAGGTCTGGTATACTGGAGGTGAATTCCTGACTGAAGCCATGCTGAGCGAGTCCAACCTGTACTGCTGCTCCCTGCTGAGCGTCCTCAGCCCTCCCACCGCTCCACCCCCTCAGGTCAACTCATCCTCAACAACCTGCCCTCTGCTGGAGAAAACTAAACACCACCAAAAACAACTCAAACAAACTTCAGAATCCTGCAGTTTAAAATACATTTACCCAGCTTTAATGGTCTGGATTTAATGCCAAAAGGAGGTTTCATTTTCCCTAAAATGTGCTAATTTTAGCATCTGACCCACTCCTCGTTCAGGAATGTTGGAGAGCAGGTTGAAGAATGAGCGTCTGGCTCTGCAGGAGAGCGACACTAAAGGAGAGGATAAGGAGGAAGATGGGTGGCTGCGTCTGCAGCTAGCTAACGCACACACACACGGTGAGTCTTCAATTTTATTCTCCAGTCACCCTTTACCGTCATCGCCGCCTTTCAGAGATCATCTGCAGCGCATACGCTCAGAGAACTAACATTATGTTCGACTGGAACAGATGGATGAAGGTGTGTACACTGCAAAAACACAAAACCTTACCAAGTATATCTTAGGACACTTAAAATAAGAGAAAAACTAACTTATAAGTAACTTCTCAGCAAATTTAGGAGCTTATTTTAAGTCAATAAATCCTTAATATTGATTTTAGTCCCAGTTCCACTGGCAGATTATTTGACTTATAACAAAACATTTTCTGCTTGTTTTAATTAAATAATCTGGAACTGAAACATTTACTTGAGACAAGCTCATATTCCTTGCTGAAGCGTTACTTATAAGTTAGTTTTGTCTAATTTCAAATTTACTATGATATTTGCACCAGAAACTAGGCAAAAAATCTTGCTACGATTTGGTGTTTTTGCAGTGTAGTGAATTGCAAATGTTTAATTAAGCTGACTTAACTCACTTGATTTAAACAAGTTGAGGGCTTTTTGAGGTAAACACGTTTTAAAAATTAATTTAGTTAATTTTAAGCCATGTGGAAGGCAATACCTTCACCAGCAAGGTATCCCACAATGCATTGTTCCACCAACAGCAGCAACTAATTAAGCCACTTTTTATTTCATGATTGTTTTGCTTTAACTGGGAAAAAGTGAGCAAAAATATCACTACTTTCCATTTTTTCTGTAAAAGTTTGAGGAGAGAACCAGATAAAAAGCCATTTCAATCAAGAAACTTTGTTTTTCTCAGCAGTTTCTAGTTAAAATGTGCCATCAGAAAGCTTTGTGCTTTATTTACAAACACACAAAAAATAAGATTTGGTTGCCATTTAAGTAATTACAATATACTTGGTCCTAAAATGATCAGCTGTCACTATATATTTAAGTAAGAAGAACAAATTAAGTTTTACAGTGTGATATCTTTGCTCTTTTGCAGGACTAGTTATAAACTCTGGGATTTGTTTGTCTTGACATCCTGTTATTTCTGGGAATTGCAGCAGTTTTCATCTGAATGTGTCAACAGAGACTTTCCTAAAAAAGCGACAGAAAAAGAGCCAAACAGGAAAGAAGAGAAATGAATCTGAACCGAACGACCTCCTTTATTTCAACTCCAAGTATAAAACCTGAGTTTCCTGGGTACTACGCCCTCTTGCCTCTTGTTGTACTCGCACTGAGTGGCTGCATAGTGGCAGTGGTAAGAATCTGTCTACTACTTCATATACTTTAAAGCAAATAACATAACTATAGTAACAATATTGTGCATATTTCTCTTTTAGGTTTTCTATATGAAAAGGAGATCAAGGTAAATGAGATGCACAACAAGTTAGGACCCCCACACCACCAGGGGGCCCCCAAGACCAACAACCTAGCAGGAATATATAGTTAACATAAGGCAGAATAATATAAACTAAAATGCTTTTACACATGAAAAAATAAATTACTTATTATTAGTTTTGTTGCAGAAAAAATAGGTCAATATGTTGAAGATATCAAACTTGTTCATTTAATTTCCACAAATTTAGTGTTTATCAAGTATTGTCACATTAAAATCGTTAATATAATATACCACACTATGCATTTCAAAATTAATCTTTTAGTTTGCTGCTCCTGTAAGGTTAAAAATCAGCTTTAACTTTATGCATGCTAATTATAAATTAATTAATACTAGTCAGCATGTTAGCCTAGGAATTATGAAGCATCTGGTGTTGTTGGCATGTTGGTATTAGGGGCCCCAGATGAAAATCTGCTTAGGGCCTCAAAAAGGCTTTGGTCGGCCCTGCATGAAGGAACGAAACTCAAACCGAAACTAAAACTGACCAGGATGTTTTAATCCACTGTTTCAGGTCTCTGTAATTATAATAATAACAATTTAAAAAGGGAGAACAAGTCGTAGAAATGATGAGATGTTTGCTTATTTGTAGGCTCGCTGCAAAAACGAAACCATGTTTTCCTGTTTTCTGATGCGGTGCTTCGTTTCAGTCAGGCTCTTACCGAGGCAGCAGCACCAGTGTGATGTTCCAGTAAGCTTCACGACATCCGGGGATTTAGTAGGAACAACTCCAGGTCCAAACGCAAAATAAAACAAACTATTTACCTGCTTGACGTCTGGAGTCGTTGACAAGACTGGATCTGTGCGCGCAAAACCACAACCAGCCCAGCAACATACATGTTGCCTGTAACACAAAACAAAACATCCGCTTGTCTGCAAAAGCACCTGCGGATTGTTGACTTCACTTACAGTAAGAAGCTGCTGTTAGCAGGCCGGCCAGAGTTAAAGCGAACTGCAGTTACCCACCTCAACCACCAGGACGCCTGAACTACACAGGACAGAAACAGCTGTTTCACAGCTGGTTATTCTATAATTGGAGATACAGTTGGTCTTTCAAAAAAATAAATAAATAAATTTGAATTTCTGAAAAAGTCATTTATACTAAAGTGTATTCAGACTACTGTAGACGTAAAGGAGAAGAAAAGAGTTCATTTCCACCTAAAAACTAATGTCAGAAATATTCTACAAAAAACAAAAGACATTTCTGAGTTTCAAAAGTTGAACAATTGCTAGAAAAAAAAAAAAAGAATTTTTGAGATTAATCTTAGAAAATTTCTAGAAAAAAAAAAAGCATTTTCAGATTAATCAGATATTAAAAACCAGAAACTTTCGGTTTCAAAAGTTGAAAATTTGTTTTAAAAAGTCTGAAAGTCTGACATTAATCTCAGAAATTTTCTAGAAAAAACGGAAATTTCTGAATCTCAAAAATCTAAAATTTCAGACTTTTGAAAATCAGAAAATTTCCAAAAGTCAAATACTTCTTTTACTTTTTCAAACTCAGAAGTTTTTGAGCAACCATTGTACCAAAAAATTACAATATTAGCAAAATATTAAATAATACTAAAACTTCTATTTACTGAATTTTGAAGAGTGGAGTTTTATGTATTTATTATTTCTAAGGGAAATAGTAATTTTGTTTGCATCAAAATGTTCTACACAGCTCAGTTCAGTTCAGTTTATTTATACATTCACATTATTCACATAAAGTCATCTTGACAAACTTTAAAAATTAGTTGTTTCAATTCTATTATGCACAATGTGATGAATCGAGTTTGGTTTATTAAATTAGTTTTAGAAGTTAAACCCAGCAGATTGCATTAATACGGCGACTTTGCAGCACAAAATGTAGATATTCTTTCTTATTTTGAATTTTAAAAAGCTGTGCTTTTTTTTGTCAAACATTTCCTCGGTTGCCTGGACAATTATAAACAAAAAGCAACATTTTAATAAAGTAAATGAGCCTGATTTCTGCCTAAGAGAAATGACTGGTTTAGACAGGTTTCCATCCCTTTTCAGTTTGGTTGCATTTATTTTTGTTTCTTCTTCAGGCTGGATGAGCTGCGGCACCAACTGATTCCGGTTTACACCTACGACCCCGGAGAAAACCAGGAAGACTGGGGAGATTATGACAAAGATGAGGAGGAAGAGCTGGCCGTAAGCAAATATATTATTCATTTTGGTCTTCCAACAATTCAAAGCATTATTTTGAAGTGCTCTTTTTTTGGTGGATGGATTAAATATACTTTAATACGTTTAGAAAACAAAGATTTGGTGGAGAGGTTTGATTTATTGTGGGCTTCCTCTAATTTCTCAGCTGAAATACACTTTTAGGTAGACTTGTCACAGTAACAAATTTTACTGGATGGTAAATTCACCCAGTAATTATGATAAACAATGGTGTTGTTTTGACAGCAATATTATCTCCAAAACAAATAAACCCTAATTTTGTAAAGAACACTTAATCCTGGAACATATTTGAAATATTCAAAACAGAACAATACAACAAAAACAATAATAAAAACTTCTTACACGGATTATCACATCTCTAAATAAAAATACCCTTAGTGCGACAGACTCAATCATAACTCGATTTTCATTTTAAATTATTTGTATGCCACAAAAAATATTATTTCTGAGAGAATTTTTTTTAACAATGTAAAAAGAAAATTAATTTTAAAAACAGCTCTTGTTTTCACTAAGATTTTAGTTCAAAACAACAGAATGACAAAAATGGTTCCTCAATAAATAATGGGACAGTGACATAAAACAAGACAACACAACCAGAAATAAAAAAAAACAATTACAACCAAAATTGACCTTCAAAACATTTATTAATGATCAGAAATTGATTTAATTAATTATGGGACTAATGGATTAATTGCTAATCGTGACCTTGTTGTATCATGCTGTTAATAATCTATAATTTACACATTAACTCCAACTTTTAATTTTATTTTTCATTGCAGGAACCTTTGTACAAGGATTCACAGTTCTCCTTTGATAGAATATGAGCAGGAAGGCACGAAGGAGGATTTCAACTAGGAGATAATATTGTACTAATTGTGGTGGAAAGGCCAGACTGACAACAATGCAACAAACCATTAAAACCCACCTGCTGCTGCTGCATTGATCAATGTGCTGTATTGGCCACCAGATGGCGCCACAGTCTTGATTTCTTTGCCTCAAAATGTTTTAATTTTTTTCTTACGGGACTACACAGATTTTTGTTGCTGTTTTTAGTAAAAGTAAAGATGTACTTTTACATGAATAAACTGCGAAGTGCCATCTGGTTTGGAAGCCTTTTGTCTTGTTTCTTACCCCATATTTGCAGTGACTTTAATGCTGCCTCCCAGTTGTATTCTGAACAGGGAAATTCCGACCACCCAGTCTGAAAAGCCAACTGGAAGCCACATTTTCCACTGGGAAACTGGGGGCAACTCCAACTACCCCCCAGTTAAGACCGCGTTTCAGTGTGGCCGCTCGTCGCATCAACAGTAGTAAGACGTGGTGGAAACAATAGACATAATGAGTAAACCCAGGAAACACGGCGGCCATCTTGGAGCGGTCGTCCCTCCTTCTTGGCTGAACCAAACTCCAGAAAAAGCCTCAGCACTGCCGGATATTTGTGTTCAGATCGACAGACTATTGACGTGAGATCTCGGGGGATAAAGTTTCACAAGTAAGATGGACATATTAACGTTTATTTTTTATGAATAGAATATTACTATACTGTATTTATGTCCACCGGCAAAATGCCAGCTAATATTAGCAATAGCCGCCCTAAGGACTACGGTGGAAACAGGTTTGTTTTACAAGACAAAACCGACTTTTTCCTTTTTAAAAAAAATATTGCTAGCTTATTTTTATGGTATCGGACTTTATTGTAGTATTTTAGTTTCGCTAGCTTAGAGTTGTAACCCAGGATCTCAGAAACGTATTAACTTCTTCGATATGATAAAAGCAATTTGTGTTTGCCGGTCCGACATTAGCAGCATCTTCTCCTTCCGCCTCTCGCAACAGAACGTCCGGTTACATTTCAAAATAAGAGCAGCAACAGTCTGCCGTTTTAATAGCAATTTTTAGAATCCATTTGGAAATAACGTGAAACTGACAAATAGTTTAAAAACAAATGTAAAAATTACATAATTCCAAAAATAATATTTAAACAGACTTTCAGACAATTAAATTGTACCCTTCTTCAACTTTTTAAAGCAAATGATTTCTGTAATTTTCTGAAGAATTTATTACCAATTAGTGTTTTATTTCTTTAGAAACTCTCACCTAAAGCCTCCAGAGGATCCTCTCTGGCATTGAACACACCTGTTTGTGATTGATAACACCAACATTTAAATTGATTGGTGGGGCGTGGCTTACACTTACAGGAAGATGAAGTACCAAAGAAAAAACAGGTAAGAATTCAATTCATACAAAGATACTTAAACGCATCAATTAATTTTCTGACAATTTCTTCTTTTCTATCAGAGTGGATGTCCATGTTTCCGCCTGGCACCTGACCTCTACCCTCCTGCTTCTTGCTTTGGTCTTCCCTGCTTTCACCTTGGGGAACCTTTTTTGTAATTTCTGCCCCCTGATGCCCAAAAACGAACCCTGCACAGTCCTCAACACGGAGTGTCCGCCCAACCATCGCTGCGCCAGTTCCTGGGGATGGCAAGGCTTCCGCCATGTTCTATCCTCCCAAGGCTGCTTGGATATCCAACTCTGCAACTCCCAGGAGACGGTCAGGTATCTGGGTCAACAGTACGACCTCAGTCACAGCTGCTGCTGTGGAAACAAATGCAACCTTACACCAAGGGTCAACGTCAGCCTGTTTACATCACTTTGGTTCAAAACTCATCCAGATAATCTCATCTCCACTCTAATGAAGGCGCTCCAGAGTCCCTGTTCAAACCAAACCACATCATCTTCTGATACGTTATAACTGTGTTGAAGACTGAGTGGACCTAGCCTCAGTTCTCAAAAGTAGACTCGCATTGAGTCAGATGTTTGCATGCTTTAACTTTAAATTGATGTGGAAATTGTATTGAAGTTATTGGTGGATTTTGCATGTTTAACCCAGAGAGAAACGGTTGGCTTGTTCATCCATCCTCCTGATTGACTGAGGCCTCTGGTCAATAAAGCACCATGATTAAGAAACAATTGTCTTGTTTATTGAAAGCAGGTGTGCTTAAAGGTTTGACTTTTTTTTTTTTTTCTAAAGCAACTGAGTGAAAACATTGACGTTCGATTAAGTTTGGCTGGTTGGAGTTAAACTCTGTGAAATGACGGGGTAAGTTTTAAAGTTCACTAAAATTATACTGCATTTCCTTTCTAACTTTAACGCTCTGGGTGTGACGGTGAAATTGGTAACACCTGTGAAAGGCATGCTAATAAAGTAATGCTGAGTGAAATGACTAAAGTCATGGAGAGGAAAATCAACTCAGGTTTTTCTTGTTTCCATAAACTTAGAATTACAAAAATAAACTTGCTTAATAGGAAACCTGCCAATGAAGTTTTTTATTTTCCAGACGTATCAAAAAATGTTGCAAAACAATAGAAACTCTTTTTGCATTGTAAGCCGTGTGATAACCAGATCGTGGGGAAAGAAGACAGGAAGTGTTAGGATGTTGTGCCATGAATTAATTTCTAACTTAATTAATGGAAACGCCACAACTGCTAAGTGTTTTTTCACCAGTGGAGTATTAAAGCTTTGTGTATATTGGTAATGTAAACGCAGCTATTCCACTTGGATATTATTCCACTAATATTCTCCCATAGAAGTGCCACAAAGCTGATTACTAGGCCCCTTTTTAGTGACAACCTGCCAACATGACCGGTTGGGTGTTTTACCTTTGATCCAACTTAAACACAGATGTTGCATTAAAACTCATTCAAACTTGTTACAATTGATAAAATTGACTTCTTTTTTTTTTTTAATCCCAGATTTTTGTGCAATTTATTACAAATTGGCCTCAAACTTAATTAAATGTAATCAGTAAATCAAACAGCATAAAAACTGCAATGAGTTTCCAAATAAAACAAGGACATGTTTGACGATCCACAAGACGAATACTGTTGAAGGCACCAAGTTTAAAGTAGAAATTCACCAGAATAAATAAACTTAAAAAAATTCAATTAGCAAGCAGTAACTAAAATGTGAATAAAAGAAGAAGTCGTCAAAGAATAAATGATAAAGTGAGATTAGTTTATAGCCTGGTACCAAAATAAAAGTTCTAGAAATTAATTTTTCCCTTCTAACTCAAGTTTAATAAATAGGTTTCATAATGCTCCAAGAGCATTTAATATGATCTTGGAGCATATTTAAACCTATGCGCCAAGATCTAACCTAAACTTTAATTTTTAACTTCTGTCATAGTTTCTAAAGCTTGAGAGAAACTTTCAGAACCTGAGATGCTTTTAAAAAAAATCTCCAATCGTCCATAACGCAGCATTAAGACGGCGTCTCAGGGTGGCAGTAGACAGAGGGGGGGAAATACAATTCAGCCAAAAAACTATTTTCTACAAAACATTTCTGAGCTCCAGAAATGAGAAATTTGCTATAAATTAAAAAAAAAAATTAATCTCAGAATTTTTCTAGACTAGACAAGGAAACGTTTGAGTTTGAAAAGTCAAAAAAGTTGATAGAAAAAAGCTCAGAAGTTTTGAGTTTAATCTCTGCTGATTCCTGATGTCTCGGAAAAGATGGAAATATTTTAATTTCAAAAGTCAAAAAACCTTCCTAAAATTTTCTAGAAGAGATGAGGAAATTTGAAAGGAATGTGTAAAGTCAAGGATTTACTAGGAAAAAACAAAAAGTTTGAGTTCAAACTCTGAAATTTTCTGATTTTTAAATTTTTTTTTAATGAGTTTGGAAAGTCAGTCGTGCTATGATGGATTATTATGGCCATTGTAAATTAAAAAAAGGGGGAAAAAAGTTTAAATTTGCACCACAAACTCAGAAATGTTGATTAATCTCCCAAAGTCCAGAAGTTGAACATTTTTGACTTTTGAAACTTAGAAATTTACAAGTTTTTCTAGAAAATTCCTGGAATTAATCAGGAAATTTCAGGGTTTTTTTTCTATTTACAGTTGTGCTAACATGTTAGATTTGTTGCAGTAAATCTCCATGACAGAGTAAAATAAGTTTGTCCAGTTTTCCCTTCATCTTGTTCCCCAGGCAGAACGATCCGCAGCTCCTGCCTGTCGCCGTCTTGTGTTTTCTTCTTCTTCTGCCCTCGTTGCTCTGTGGGAATCTGCTGTGCTTTTACAGCCCCATCCTGAAGACGGAGGAGGCGATGACCTTTGACCTCATTGTGACAGAGTGTCCTCCTCGCGAGGCGTGCTTCAAGGCGCTGGGTCGCTATGGAAACGTCACTGCCCTGTCGGCGAGGGGCTGCTTTCCGGTGAAGAGCTGCGGAAAACAAAGCGACATCCGGCTCAGAGGGACGCTCTACACCATGACCTTCAGCTGCTGTGACTGGCCGTACTGTAACTCAGAGGTCAAGGTCAAACCTTTTTATCTTCTTATAACTCTTCTGGCTGCCTCTGTTATTACTTGTTTGTGAGTAAAATAAGTAATAAGAGATTGAGGGGTGAACACGCAGTCTGAAAACTGCAGTGCGCGCCATACGAATGCCAGACGCTTTTATTACGATGTTTTTAATGAGTATTTATGTTTTCATCCCAAGATCTGTAATAAAATATTTCAGATTAAATAATGCTGTGGAAGACTTTTTTTTAAAGCACTTCCGAAATAAGACAAACCTGGTCAAACCTGCAAAATCAATGGCTAAAAGATATTAATCATTTTTTACACTTTAACCTTAACATTTTGAGATTAAATTGAGAAAAAAATAATTTGAAGTCAGAATTATGAGAAATAATTCAGAGATGAAAGAATCTACTAAAAATGTCAGAATTCTAAAAATGGAGAAAAAATATTTATGAAAAAAAAAATTTGTCAATTGTGAGAAAAAGACGAGAAAAGTAGTCGTAATTTAAAATTCTGAAAAAATTTGAGAAAAATAATTCAGATTAAAGAATTTAGTGAAAAAGTCAATTCCAATAACAGATAAAAAATTGAGAAAAAGTAAATTGTCAGAAAAAATAGTTTAAAGTCAGAATTCTGAGAAAAAAAAAACCCTTTAGTGGCCCTAATCCTCTTCCATTCAATCAGATTAATGGCAACTTGCTGCTTCTAGAAATTAAAGGTGATTTTCGTCAAGTCCTAAACGATAGATAATTCGTATCGGCTTTTAAGAGAGGAACAAAATGTGACAAAATGTAGAGTTTGAGGTTTGACAGTTCTTTATTTCCCTTTTATAAGGCTGCTGGGTCTCCCCATAGTGGATATACATATATATACAGGAGATTGCTATACTGGAGTTACACTGAGGGTCAGAGGGTCCATGTTACACAGACGTCCATAAACGACACTAATAGAGCCTCACCTCCAGGTATCAGGAATCAGCAGAGAGAGAGGAAGTGGGAGGAAAAAGGGAGGAAACAGCACAAGAAAACAGGAAAGGACGACGGCGAATTAGGATTGTCGTAGATAGAAAAAAAGGAGTAAATTTCCACCAGAAAGCTCAAATTTTGATATCTCAGAAATTTTGGAGCATTAAGGTCATACATTTGTAAAAACTAAACTCAAACTTTTAGATTAATCTCAGAGATTTTCTAGAAAAAGAAAACGCGTTCAAGCCAAAGATTTGGGAGAAAAAACAAATTTTGATAAATTTTCCAATATTTCCTTTAAGAAATTATTGAGCTCAAAATGTAGAAAATTTACAACTTTTGGAAATTTTCTGAGTCCAAAAGTAAAAATGTTCAACTTTTCAGAAATTCCAAGCTTTTCCTAGAACACTTTGGCGATTAATGTCAATATTTCTGATTATGGTCTTGCATGTTTACGACGTTTCAAGCTCAGAAAGTTCAATGTTTTTTCCAGAAACTGAATTGACCTAAAGATTTGAGGTTTTCTCACACATTTTTGTCTTTTTGAGCTCAGAAATTTTCAGGTTTTTTTTTTCTAGAAACATTTGAGATTAACCTCAAAAATTCTGAGTTGTTTCGCGCAAATTTACAACTTTTAAATTTCCTCCGAATTTCTTTAGTTTTTCAAGAAAATCTTTGTAATTCATCTCAAAATTTCTGAATTTTTTTTTGGTGTAAAAGTACTTTTTTTTCTTAAAATCCGCATCATCTCCAGTTTGCCGTCGTAGGAAAGTGAAGGAAGAGGGGAGATGTTGCAGTCCGAGAGCCTGACTCGACTGTCTAATAACTTAACACTGGAAAATAACATACAGATTTCACGCACAGTGCATCTTAAATAGGTTACGTGAAGAACCATTTACCATAAATATCTGTATTTTTCGGAAACCAACATATATATAAAAAAAAACAAACAAAAATTTTTTTTCCCCTTATTTATTTTTTTTAGTTTTCGTGCAAATCTTTTCCTTCCTTCTCTGGTTGTTGTTGAGGCTTTTTGCTCGTTGCTCATGTGATCCAAAAAATAAAAATAAAATAAGAAGGCAAACAAAACCCAGCATATCCCCCAGTCCCTCCCCTATAATATCATATGAATTAGTAGAAAACGAACAAACAAACAAATAAACGGAACACCACAGTCAACTTATCACAAAATTAACCCACAAACACACAAAACACCAAGAACACAGTACTCTATTTTTTTTTTTTTCTTTTTCAGTTTTTTTTTTGAAGCTTCATTGTTGTTCCTTCTTTATGGTCGTTGTGTGTCCTTCTCCTGGCTTACTGGTTTGGCAGCTTTGGAGGCGGCTCAGTGGAACTGGGAGGCTACTCTCCAATCAGCTGGTCAGTTCAGCAGTGATAAATCATCTTTTAATTTCACAGTGTGGTAGGAAAAGAAGGGATACGGCGAAGGACTTAAAGGAATGGCAGCGACAATTACAAAAGAACTAGAAACCGCGGACCATCCGTTCCAAAATGGCTGCCTTATTCCTTCGTTATGAGTTTTATTGGGTTTGGTTGAGAAAGCCAAGGTGATTGGTTGAGAACGAGCAGAAGATGGGCGGGACGACTCGAATCCACCGGCGGACGGGTCACAATGGGGCGAAATGCGGTCAGGAGGAGAGCGGGGGGGTTTCAGGCACGCTGTTGCAGTGCCCGCCGCTTGCGGCTGTAGTAGTGACGCATCCCGGTCTGTCTGGCAAAGCTCATCATGTAGTTTTGTTTGCGTGTGCTGCAGGGAGATAAAGTCAGTAAAATAAAACGAGAAGAGAGAGAGAGAGAGAAGGAAGGAGTGTGAAGATTAGTGAGAGAGTAAAAGCAAGGTGCAACTTCCCCTCATCCTCACACTTGACGGATCCAAACATGCAAAACACACGGATGGTTGAATGCAGCTTCAAATTTCTCTCACCTCCGTTTTCATTTCTCATGCTCTGGTTTTCAGTCACCCATGACCTCAAACACTGAACAGATACAAAAAAACAAAAAACTCCTACTGCTAGTTTGGATTTCTGCATGAAAACGATGATGCAGCTTGATACCACAGTCATCAAGACAAGACGGTACGAAGATCCACAAATACAAGAGCTTCACTCTGACACAAAGTGTTTGAGGTCAGAGTTTAAAAAACAAAAAAAGAAGTAAATAAAAACCAGAAGTGCGGGATCCTGAGCAGGAAAGGCTTTTAAAGCTACAGTAGCTTGATAAACTATTAAAACCGCTCAAGTTTTTCACAATTTGACACATTAAAGCCACAAACTCCAATGTTTCATTGGGATTTTCAGTATTAGATTAACACAAAGTGGTGAGAAATTGTTACTTTTTCATACATTTTATGCTTCAACTGTCCAATTATTTGCAGTTCCTTTTTATACAGAAATCAGGCTTCTTCATTATATTAATGTTTTGTTTGTACTTGTCCAGGCAAGAAGGGAAATGTTTCGGAAAAAAAAAAAAAAACTTTCTTAAAATCTATACAGAAACAAATATCTACATTTTGTGACTTTTGTTTCCATTCAAGGATTTTTTTATTGCTTGACTCTGGCCCCAGATTAATAAATCTAATACACAAATAAAAAATAAATAAAGTAACTCCTATTACATAGATATTTATAATAAAGAAACGAAAAGGAGTTTCATCTTCATGTAGATTCATGATCCCAAATATCTTGCTCTTGTTACCATGAAAGTATATTTATGATATAATGGCCCAGTCAAAGTCCAGACTTTAAAAATGGATCTTTACAGTAAGACTAAACGTGAGTTATGTAGCAAATAAGAACGCAAACATTTCATGCCAAAACAAAACAAGCATAAGTTTTCTCCCACTTGTGTCGATCTGATGAAACCCAAATAAAATGCATTGAAGTTTGTAGCTGTTATGTGACAAAATCTGCCAAACTTCAAGCAGCATTAATTCTTTTGCAAGACGCTGGAAATTACAGGAAGAAATAAATTAAAAAGCTGCAGAAGATCACTCTTGCTTAGCCTGTTCATTGCCTCTTCCATCCAGCAGGGCGGTGCCAGTGAGCCGGGAGTACAGCCAGGGCAGGCAGGGGGTCTCTGTGAAGCGGGTGGGTGGGCAGGAAGGCAAAGGAAGGTGGGAGATGGTGTGTGTGTGTGATGGCTGGAAGCGTTAGGAGAGAAATGGAAAGCTTCATTTTCTGCATTTAATTAGAAACCAAGGAGGTTTACACTGTAAAAACAAAATCTCACCAAGTACTTTTTGGTCTAGTTTCAAGTGGAAATATTTTTTATACACCTGAAATAAGAAAAAACTAACTCATGAGTAACTTTTCAAGAAGACTTAAGAGCTTATTCAAGACATTTTCCCTGAAAGTTTCTTGTTTCTTTTATTTCACTTATGACTAGGGATGAACCGATCTGATACCAATATCGATACCGGTTCCGATGTCAAAAAAAAAATCTAAATCAAATATCGGAGACAATGTTACCAATCCATGTTTTATTATTGATTTTTTATTTTAAATTTATTGATTTTAAATTAAATTTAAAATTCCTCATTGTACTTTTTGAAGGTTTGATGCTGTTCATTTGTACATGTTTGACCAAAGTACTCAACCTATAGGTTTTTTTTTAATTAGTTTCAGCTTATTTATTTTACTTCAGAGAAAAAAGTGGATCTGTGCATCTCTACTTATAACTAGTATTTGTTTTTTAAATCAATATTAAGGAATAATTGACTTAAATCAAGCTCCTACATTTATCTTATTTCAAGTATATTAAGATATTTGCACAACTAAAATTCTTGGTAAGGTTTAGTGTTTTGCAGTGTAAGGATGAAGCTCTTGGCCCAGAGACATGATGATGATGTTGTTGTCAGACAGACAGACAGACAGTCATTGTGAGGGAGAAGGATGGAGCGTTGTTGCATCGGTTGATCCATGAAACCATGCAGGAAACTGAAAGCTGAAATGTGAAGTTATTTCAGAGCAATGATGTGAGATCTTCAGCTTCATAAGTGGCGTTTTAGTTTGAGGAGGGAACCGACTGTGCATGTTTGAGCTGCACAGACGTACAGTATTGCACGCATCCGGTTTTATGTTCCGATCGAAGTGAAAATAAATAAATTGGTTTGGAGCTGAGGTAGAGTCAAAAACAAAAACAGGTATAGTGATGGTTAACGTCACACATATAAACACTAGAGGGCGACGAAACATCTGGCTCACGAGAGAGACGAGGTACGAAATGGGTTCACGAGAACTGGACAACATTTTGGTTTTACTTCTGGGAAAACTAACCATCTTCTTTGTTGGTTTTCATAAATCGAGTGAAAATTTGTTTTGAATGTTTGGTTTAGATGTATCCAGTTCAGGTTTGATCAATCTAAGCATTTTAGATTTTGAACAATCTAGTCCAGATTTCTCTAAAAACTGTGAAACCTTTTCGCTTACTGTTGTCAGGACATTTTCCATCTGCAAGTTGGTAAACTGGCTAGATTGGCTAATAGCTCTGGTGTTGTACTTCTCTTCATTTTAGGTATTTAAACTCTAAAAGAACTATATTATCAAAAAGTGGCCGTATAGTTGTAGTAGTATGTGTGCGTTTTATTTATTGTAATATAAACTGTCAGAAGTGTTACTTTGCAACTTTGACTGTTATACTTTTAGCAGCCATATTGGACGCTAACCTTAAGAATCATCCCATCTGCGAAGTACGGGGGTGGCAGCATCATGCCATAAAGTTCAAAGGCAAAGATACCAAATACAGAGGAAATGTATGTAAAGTAAATATAGTATCACTAATACCAGTATTCATTATTTAAGATTATTTCCTTTGAATTATTATGATAATTATGAATTATCATAATAATTCAAAGGATAAAGTTTATAGGTGTCAACAAAATATTTGAATCAAACAGAAACTATAGAAAAAAACGAAGAAAATTAGTATGAATTGTTTTCTAAATAAAGTGCAAAAAAACTATAATTTGAGAACAAATCAACGCAAAAATCTTTTATATAGTTGAATTGAGAATCTACAATGCAAAAATAACATTTCAAGAGGGAACCTGAAACTAAAGTATTGATATTATCACACGGCTATTGATCCCATATTGATACTGACTTGGCATTTATGCTGATATTTTGGATTTATCCACCGACCTCTACACTGCAAAAACACAAAACCTTCCCAAGTATTTCTGATCTGGTTTCTTACTACACTTGAAATAGTACAAAACTAACTCAACATAACTTTCCATAGATTTATAGAAGCTTGTTTTAAGTAAGCAATTTCTTAATATTGATAAAGTTCCACTGGTCGGTTATTTCAATTGTAACATGGGAGAAATATATTTTTAGAAGTGAAATAATTTCCCAGTGGAATTAGAACAAATCTATATTAAGGAATTATTGAATTAAAATCAGCTCCTATGTTTTGCCAAAAGGTTTCTTATAAGTTAGTTTTGCCTCATTTCCAGGGTATCAACATGTCTGAACTAGAAACTTGACCAGTGAGATTTGGTGTTTTTGCCATTAATATAAACTTCTGACTTTTAAGGCATTAATAAATACATTTCTGGCATATTCTTTCAATATTCTGGCATTTGGAAAATATAGATATTTTTGATTTCAACTACATGCCACATTAGAAAAGTCTGGATGATCTTTCTGGCTTTGAGTCGAGCCTTCACCTGAACATTGTGAGCGACTGGCCTGACCTTTGACCTGCCTCGTGTGCTAATTTACATGACTGCAGGAGTGGGCAATATGGGCTTAAAGGTATTCCAATATTTTGTGGTATAATTGTGATGACTAAAGTGACCATAAAAACTATTTATTACTTATTTTTTACTGCTTTTGGAAAATTTAGCTGATTATAACACTTCTTTAGGACACCAGTCACATAAATAAGTGTGATTTTTATCACTAAATTGCGTACGTTACACTGCAAAAACAACTTACCAAGTATTTTTGGTTTAGTTTATGATGCAAATATTTCAGTACACTTGAAATAAAACAAAACAAACTTGCAAGTAACTTCGTTTAGCATAATATAGGTCCAGGTTTAAGTCAATAATTCCTTAATATTGTGGTAGCTCAACTGGCAGATTATTTTATTTATAACAAGACATTTTTCACAAGTTATAAGTGAAATAATCTGCTACTGAAACTAGCAACTTTTTTCAAATAAATATGAATTATTGACCTAGAGCAAGTTCTTATATCTTAGCTAATTGTTAGTTTGGTCTTATTTTAAGTGCATTAAGGAATTTGCACAAGTTGCTAGATCAAAAATACTTGGTAAGATTTTGTGTTTTCACAGAGTACGTAGAGCTGTCAACTTACTGCGACACTGTAAAAACACAAAATCTTTCCAAGTATTTTTGTGAAGTTTTCAGCTCAAATATCTTACGAAATGTGAAATAAAACAAAACTAACTAAAAAGTAAAATTTCATCAAGATATTTGAGCTTATTGATTTTTAAAAAAGTACTAATACTTTTAAAAAAATCAATATTAAGGAATTATTGACCTAAAACAAACTCTTCCATCTTATGGAAAAATTACTTCTGAGTTAGTTTTATATTATTTAAAGTGCACTAACACATTTGCACTTGAATCTAAACCAAAAATACTTGGTAATATTTTGTAATTTTGTGCAATTAATCATATTTTTAAATTAACTGATAGCCTCTTTTAAGAAAAAGTGGAGAAATTAATAAAACTAGCAATCCAGACAATACAGGGAATTTATATTTTAAACAATTATTCAGAATTTATTGTGCTAAATCAAAATTCTTATCACAATAAATGATATGATAAATGCCCACCCCTTCACGGAGAACATGGCGATGAATTTAGTAGTGATGAAAAGAGCTTCTTAAAATCATGGAAAGGTGTCTGCAGTTTAAAAAAAAGAAAATAAAGGAGTGGAAGAAGGGTCTGTGTGTTGGTTGAGGTGAGTTTGAGGGAGGGGTTGCATTCGGGAAGAGGCGGAAAAACTTACCTCACACTACAGCCATGCCAGAGGGAGCAGAATACAGAAGAGAGCAGAGGTTAGAGCGCGAGAGGGGATGGGCAGGAGGTGGGGACTGCTGTCTTGTAGAAAGGTCTGGGGGGGAAGGAGCCCCAGTCTGGGGAGGCAGAGGCCCGACGTGGGGGGAGAGAGGAAGGAAGAGAGGTAGTCAGAAGTGTGAGGAAGCAGGAGAGAGAGAAAATGGGAAGAACAAATGAAGCAGGAGACAGTAGAGAGGTAACAAAAATGAAGACAACCAAAAAAGAAGGAAGGAGAGAGAAAGATTTATAGGAGAAATCCATTCATTGAGAAGGATTGAAGAAGAGAGAGAAAGGATTGTGAGAAAAAGTTTGGCGGTGGCATTAAGGAAGCAGGAAGCAAAGGGAGGATGAGAGAAAAGGAAAGGTTGTGTGAGAGGAAATGTGTGAAGGAGGAGTGGTGGCGGGTGGAGAGAAATAAAGAGAGCAAAGTGTGAGGGTCACTCTTTTCACCAGACACTGTTGAAAACCGAGCAAAGGCAGGAGGGAGGAGGACTGTAAAAACACAAAGTCTTACCGAGTGTTTTGGTCTAGTTTCCAGCGCAAATCTTTGTACACTTCAAATAAAACAAAACTAACATACAAGTAACTTTTCAGCAAGAAACAGGAGTTAAAGTCAATAATATTAATGAAAAAGTTCCACAGGCAGATTATTTCACAACGTGGGAAAAACTAATTCCTGTTGATGGCTCCTGTCGTTTATTGTAAATTTATTGATTATCAGCTGATGTTACTTTCAGGCAGTTTAAATAATATGGCACACTTAAATGCCATATTATTTCAAAACTCAAGTATTTTTTTAAGTTTATAACTGCTGTAAGGTTAAAATTAATCAATAAAATCAATGGCAACACTGGTGTGATGCAAGCAATTACAAATTATGCTAATAATAGTAGAGATGTTACATCTAGTAGAGAATGAATTATGAAGCATCTGGTGTTGACATGTTGGTATGAGGGGCCCCAAATGAAAATCTGCTCAGGGCTCCAAAAAGTCTTGGACTGGCTCTGCTTTTGAACTACTAACTTAAAACAAGCTCCTATGTCTTGCTGAAAAGCTAGTTTTGTCTTATTTCAATTATATTCAGGTATTTGCAACAGAAACTAACCAAGAAACTCGGTGAGTTTTTGTGTTTTTGCAGTGAGAGGGACAGGTCACGGCCAGGATTGGCTCGGGTTAGGCAGACGTCAGTGTATTAGTGTGTGTGGAAGCAAATCTGCATGATTTGAACTGAGATGACTGTTATGCAGAATCTGAAACACAATCTGTGTGATGGGATGTTGCTGTGAATCCACCACCAACATGAAGCATTAAAATGCTTTATGATGGTGTTATGTTAGTAATGAGCCAGGATAACCAACCAGTGTAGCAGTGATTATGTTCATGATATCTTCAGTCTTCTGCAGAGTCTCTAGTCTTAATTTGAGAGTTTAGTTGCTGAAAATAGGAAGTGTAACAATCCAGATTGCAAGAAAAGTAATAATAAAAGCAATATTCAGTGAAACAATACGAATGAGGCTCATTCATCTACAGCTACCCTGTCTTATAATTAGAGATGCACTGAGAAATTAGCTGGTGACCAGAGTCAGATGACCTTTCACCCAGATCAATGAGCTTCTTCCAATCAGGGAACACCAGATAATGCCTGACCAGTGTGTGGCAGACTGTATGTGGCAACATTTGTTATATTTTCAGCTTCTGTTCTTCTTTTTCACATTGCACTGTGTCGAATGATCCAAACTACTTGAAAAACATGTTCACCTCCTCACCTGTGGCGGCGCTGCACCAAGAACCACAGGAAACAACACAAAAACCTCAGAAGAAGAAATGAGCGCAACTTCCTTCTTCATGAAACGTAAACAAAAATGGAGTAGCATCACAACTACTGATGTAGCATCACAAATCCTAAAACTGAACAGTTTTAGGATTTCTTTTGGTAACACTTTATTTGAGGAGTTGTGAATAAGACTGACATGACATGAATATGAATAAGTTTTCATGAAGACTGGTGTGAATTCACCCTTAAGCAGAAACAATTTGGACTAAAAATAATTTAAAAAAAAACAAACACAATTTGATGTGGAAGTTATTACTGAAAGAAGTAGATGTAAAATTCTCAGATTTCGGTAGAGTGAGAGGTGCAGAAGCTTTTTAAAAAGGAAACAATTTTCTAGGCAGTCTGTAGATGTATGTAGGTCTCTATTGTAAATTAAAATGACAGGAAGTTGGAAGCACATTTTCTTTAATCAACTAATTCAAAATATAAAATGCTTAAATCAAACCCGAACCGGATTTGTTAAACACTTATTCGACACTAAATGCATTCCCTATTGACTAGTATCATGTACTTTTCAGTGGTGGTGTTTGTTAATATTATATGTGCATATGTTGATTGTTGCCATAGTTACTTGGTTTTGTTTTTCTCTTTTTGCAGGTGTATTTGCATTTTATCTTTTCTTCGTTCTCTCCTATCCTCTTGTGTCCTTCTTTCCCTTGTGGGCTTTTTCACTCCACATTTCTTCTTTAGTCTTCAGTCTCCATGTCCATTACATTTGAAATAAGCCCATAATAATTCTAGTAAAGTTTTATATATATACATATCAAGTGGAGCATAACAATAAAAACTATAATGCTTCACTTGTGAAAGTAAATCTGTTGTCACTTTAGCAGTCAAATAACAATTCTGACGTAAAAAAAAAAAAAAAAAAGAAGAAGTATTGATAATAAAGTTGAATTCTGCGCCACACGGCGGTGGCCCCAGTGTGTTTCAACTCAATGAAACTTACCCGCATTGGTTTGTAGATGTGTTATCATTGAGAGAGAGCTCTGCTTTCAGCAGTTTGCAACCTGTCACCTAGCTTGGGTTGCTAGGTGACGGGCGGAACTCTGCTGTGGTTGCTAAGTAACGAGCTGCAACTGCTGATGAGTGACACATTCCAGAAGTTTTTGACACCAAAAAACCCCCAAAACAAAACAAAAATTATTGCCAAAAAATCAGAAGGGTGGATTTTTTTTTTAAAGCTGGACTGTTTTTAGAAGTAGTAGAACCAGAATGAAAGTACAAAAATATTTGCATGATGCACATTTATGCAAAACTGTGTATTATAAAATGATAGGATAGAAACAATAGAAAAACATAATTTTTTCTCAATAGATAAAATGAAAAAAATTATAATTAGAGAGCAAATCAAAACAGTAGCTTTTATGTCGAATGGAGAAACTGGAATACAAAAATACAATACATTTGTATTTTGATCTTAAATCTTGATCTTATCATGCTATTATTGATCTGATATTATTGATACTTTGGATTGATCTGTCCTCCTCTAATGCTGAGTAAGACAGCGCTACAACATGGTCCCGAGTTTAAGAAATTCTTTAAGCACATTTTCGAATGGTATATTTCTTTAAAGGAAACTCGGAAATCAGCTAAAATGGGTATTGGCCACAAAATCTCTGATCAGTGCATCTCTACTTATAACGACCATATAGAGCAGATAAGTTAAACAATGAACACTGTAAATTTTGACTGGTTTGTTTAAATCAAATAAGCATTTTAATGCTAAAAATCAAAGATAAGCCAGAAAAAACCCCCAGACACATCCAGAGTTAAAAGCTAAATACGATTGTATTTAGGCAATTAAATTGTATGACATCAACGTGTTTGTGTGGAAAATGCCTAACTGAAAATATCATGATCCAACAGCAACAGTTGTTCTGCTGTAAACAAAACAGCAATCATCTAACAACTTTCCACTAAACCACCCTGGTGTGAATTTCCTGCTCCGTGTGAAGGGGAAGGAAATATTTTTACTGCGGTGAGGCAGAGATAGGGGACGCTCAGGGATCTGTCAGGGCCGGTTTTGGGTGGGTGGGAGTTTACCAACAGCTGGACTGGGATTGGGTACTCACAGAACTACTTCCACATGGTCCAAAGCCCACTGGTCATGTCCTGCACCGTCGTGTCTCGGTTGCCACCATCGCAGCATTACGCCTTTATCCCTCGCTTCACTGGGAAGAACATAGAAACATCGTGGAGCGAGTTAGTGAATCGGCATAAACCAGTTCAACATGCACTTTAAAAATAAAATGGGAGTTTTAAGTCAGTTAGCAGATTATTTTAGTTATTTTAGGCCTTGCACACATGTTGATGGAACAAATATGTTATTCACATGGGATCGGTTTCAAAACCGCTTTCATTCACATGAGCGTTGCTGTAAACATGCCAAACCTATAGGGGGCAGTGTAGCACAAAGCTGGAACCTAGGCCAGCCGATCAGAATCCTTCAAAAACTACCACAACTTCCTGTCAGGAAGGAAAAGTTACCTATTTTTGCTCATTTGTGCTTAACTTTAATTTCAGATAATATATTCAGTTATTGGCATGTATAAAGGCAGGGATATTGTGTAAAAATGAACAATTAACCCTAAACTTTATATAATATAAACATTTTAATGAATCAGTTTCTTGTTAAAAAAAAAAAAAAAGCCACTTGTTGGGAAAAAAAACATCCAGAGGCATTTTTAAGCCAAAACTATACAAAAAATACATACATTCTGCATTTAAAGTAAAAACACCTTTATCAAAACTCGTAAAGTTTTAGCTTCACCTGGTTCAGATTTACTAAAGGAATGCTATGTTTATTTACATATTTTAATGTATTTCTATGATTGTATAAAATCGCTTAGGTGGTTCAATTAAAAATCTGCAGAAAGTGCCTTTTTTTACCCAATTAATTATTGCAAAATTAATTGATTACTAAAATTATCTTTAGTTGCAGCCCTAAACATAAAATGAAAGCTTTTGTAAAACACTTTATATAAATTAATAAACTGGTCATAATCACAGATAAGCCATCTTTTTTTGCAGTATGGTGCATTCTCTAATAAACTCACAGTGGGATGTTGTAGGAGACTCTCTGGGCCTTTATGAAGTCTTTGGGCTGATGCTGGGCAATCACGTGCCAGCTGACTCCATTGTTGACGCTGTACTGCAGCAGCACGGCCCGGTCCACTGTGTCAGCCTGATCCAGAGCGATGTTACAGCTGTCTGTCTGTGCTACGCTGCCGATCTGCAGCACAAACATGATCTTACTGCGAGGAGACAGACAGACAAAGGGTTAGAGAGAGGAAATGTAGACATGGAAACATCTGGTCTGTTTTAAAGGAGACATGCTAATACGCACTATCTTTTTATGATTTACTTATGAAGCAATCAAGTTGCTTTTCTTTATAAAAACATAACACAGTCACCAATTGTGAAAGCAATAAACATTACATTTTGTTGAGTGGAATCATCAAAATGATCAATACAAATAAAACATGTTGAATCTCCATCAGAATTCCTTTTATTGTCATTTGTGCACCAAGAAAGAATAATGACACTTAGAAAATAGGACTATCAAAGGGAAGTCAAATTGGATAAGATAAAAATAAACCAGTATATCTCAATAAATACAGAAATGTTGAAAAAATACAGAATAACTAGGATGTTAATAAATATGCTGGTCAATGTTCCAGTGTTTATGATTCAAAAGCTCATTGTTTTCTGGAAGTTTACTCCTGATTTGTGGTACATGGAAGCTGAATGCTCCATGTTTGGCTCTGGTTCTGGATGTAGAGCAGAACCAGGAAGGTTGACACAACCCCAGCAGATCTTTAATGTGTTGTGGTGCTGAGCCGTTCAGTGATTTATAAACTAACAGCAGTATTTTAAAGTCTGTTCTCGGAGCTACAGGGAGGTAGTGGAAGGACGTTAGAACTGGGTGATGCTCTCTAACGTTCTGGTTTTAGTCAGAACTCCAGCCACAGCGTTCTGGATCCGAGTGAATTTTTTTAGGCAGATCTGTGAAGACCCTGTTTCAGTAACAAATGTGACTAAAGATAAACACAAGGATGAGTTTTTATAGATCTTATTAGGACATTAATCCTTTAATCTTAGAAATGTTCTTCAGGAGATGAAAAGCCGACTTTGTAATTGTCTTTATGAAGCTCTGAAGGTTCAGGTCTGAATCCATCACTGCTCCCAGATTTCAGGCCTCATTGCTAATTTCTAGCTGTAGTAACTGAATGTTTTGGTAGTACCTGTACCTGGCTCTAGTGAGGTCCAGCGGTTTGGTAACTGCCTGCCTCAGCTTACAGCCACTGAAGTAGAGAGAGTCCCCGTGAGCATGTGGAGACAGCTGCCCACAGCCGCTGCCCACGCCACCGCCGTGGATCAGCTGCCAGCTCTCCGGAGAAACCGCCCCGGACTCGAAGTTGTCCTTGATGGAGCTCGGCAAATCTGTGCTGGAGAGGGAGCAGTCATCGCCTGTCGGTGGGACAGAAGGAGGGAGATGAATTAGGAGTGTTAGGCTTCACCACAGCAAGGGTAAAACTACAATGGAGCATCAGGGCCATTGTAGATTAAAAATTTAAGTTTCCACCAAAAAAGGAAGCAGAAATTTTCTAGTAAAAAACAGGACATTTCTGAGTTTGAGAAGTCAATAAATTGCTTGTGAAAACTCAAATTTTGAGAATAATCTTAAAATATTTTATAGATTTTTTTATTTTATTTTTGAGCTTGAAAAGTCAAAAATATTTGATGGTAATAATTTCCAAGTTATTTCTAGCAAATGAACAAAGTGTGATATACGGTTGGGCGATAAATCCATATGATCAATTAATTGAAGTTTTGAAGATTTAATTTTTAGAAAATAAATGTATAATATTAAGAGAGTAGCAATTTTTATAAGAACTTCCACCAGAAAAATGACAGAAAAATTAATTATTCAAGCTTTTTTCCTCATTAAATTGACTTTTTTCTTGTAATTTTAAGAAAAACTGGTAAAATTGTATTTTTTATTTCTGTTAATATTACAACTATTTCCTCCTAATTCAACAAAAATTCTTTCAGCTTGGGTTTGTTGTACAACTCACAGGAGGGAGAAGTCATGTTTCTATTTTTAATTTTTTTGGAAAGAAAGATTAAGATTAAAATCAAATATGGAATAAAAAACCTGAGATTTTATTTTATTCTGTGACGCTCAGCCTTATTGTGACATTCAGCTTGTGACTCACCGTGGTATCCTTCATCGCAGATGCAGACCGCTCCACTCGTGCAGTACCCATGGCCGCTGCAGAGCCCTGGGCAAGCCTCGCCAATGTAAACATTATCCACTGCCCAGCTGTGCCTCTCTCCTGTTCCCTCCTTCTGAATCCAGCGGAACTGCGTAGCTCTGGAACATCAACCAGTTTGCAGATGCTTCACAATGATGCCATGAAAGCTCAACAGCGATCTTGTGAAATGCGTTTCTTACCCTGAGGAGACGTGGTCCGGCAGCTGGACCGTGACTCTGGTCCAGGTGGAGCTGTTAACCGGACTGTAGATGGTGGATTCGTGGAACTGGAAGGGGGAGCAGCCGACGTTGTTCACAGATGAAGGAAGACATTCTGACTGGACCAGCTGCCACGAGTCGGACCTGGCGGTGATGAAGTTAAAGGGACAACTCAACATTCTTAAAATTAGGTCTTGTAGATATTTGCAATATATTTGTTTTTGCCCAATTGCGACCTATTTTCACTGAAAGACCCAATTCCGATCTTTTCACTCAACCCCCAAAAAATCAGATCTTTGCCAATCTGATCTTTGAGGTACTAGTTTGTTTTCAAAGCATCTGCAGTCTGAATGATCATTTTATCCGGTTCCACTGGCAGATTATTTAATTTTATTTAATAAACTTTATTTATTAAACTGCAACCAGAGACTCATTTTTACCAAAATGCGCCACAGGAAATCATTTCTACCTGTAGCCACTCATGTATAGGTTATTTATAGATTAACATATTTGCATGTGCATGGTTGTTATTTCATTTATTTATTTGTATTCAGTCATATTTGAATTTTCTACACCACTCTTAAGTATTTGTACAGCTCTGGAAAAAATTAAGAGACCGCTTAAACTGATCAGTTTCTCGGATTTTACTCTTTATATGTAAATGTTTGAGTAAAATGAACATTGTTCTTTTACTCTATGAACTACTGACAACATGTCTCTGAAATTACAAGCAAAAATTTTAGATTTATTTGCAGAAATGAGGAAAAAAGATGCAGAGCTTTCAGACCTCAAATAAAGCAAAGAAAACAACTCAGAAATAGTTCAGAGATCAATATCTGGTGGAGTAACAGGAGGTTTTAATTGGGATGTAGAGCAGTGGGCTCTTCATTTTTTCCAGAGCTGCATATTTTATAGCTTATGGTTATATTTGTACTATTAATCTTGAATACTTTGGACAGAGTAGCTTGTCAACTAGTAAGCAATTTCAATAAAGTATACTCTGTTCTATTCTAACTGGTACTTTTTATATCAATATGAAGGAATTATTGACTTAAAACAAGTTCCTATATGGCAGGGGTGTCAAACTCAATTTCACCAAGGGCCACTTCAGCATATTGGCCACCCTCAACGGGCCACATTGACGGTATAAATCAGGAGTGCCCAAGTGCAATCCTCCAGACTGCAACTTTTAGATGCATCCCTGCTAAAACATCCCAGACTAAAGGTTGACTTCCCTCATTAGCAGCAACTCAGTTCTGTAGAGGCCTAGTGATGAGTCAATGATCCAGGAACGCATCTAAAGTTGCAGAGTGGTAGGTCTGGAAAACTAGACTTGGACACCCCTAGCATAAATGTATGAAAATACAATGTTAAAAATAAATTAAACAACACCTCATATTGTCAAATAACTCATTTTATGTATTCAAGTTTTAAATATTACATTTGAGTTTACATGGATGTAAAGTTACTGCTCAGTTTAAAACTTACAATACTTAAATCAGTGTTTAAAGGTAAGCAAGCAAATAATAAAAACAAGTTTTGATATTAACTCTCAACTTCATTCACAAAACGTTTTTTGTTATTACACAACCAACATGTATTTTCACATAAGAACAAAACAATTAGGTGATGTTGCCTGTCCTCTTCACCCTGACACCAACTCACACACATCCTCATTCATCGGTCCTGTTCTGTAAATAAATACAAAACACAAGCAAAATCAATAAACTATATGCATATTCCAATATACTTAGTCTTGGTTTTACATTCATTCTATTTTAATTCAGTTCGTGCTTACCGATGTTTTATGGCCAGATGTCTGGCACCGTTTCCCTTGGTCAGTTCGTCCATGTCTGGTTTTAGTTCTTGTGCTGTGGCAATCCGCAAAACGGCGTGCAGGTTTTCGTCAGTAATGCGCGATCTGTGTTTGGTCTTGTTTAAATTCATTATTGAAAACATCTGTTCGCACAGATAGGTGCTTCCAAACATGGACAAAACACGAACTGCATGGAGTCGGAGCTGTGGCATCAAATCAGGGGGGCAGTAGATGGTAAAAGTCCTCGATTGAAACATCACGAAACTTCGCTCTCAGGCCGCTGTGGCTTTGAAGCTCAATAGCTCCATCTGAAGGCGGTGGGGCGCACTGCAGACATCGGCGGTGAAAGGATTGGTAAAGGTGTCAAAATCAGAGTGCTGCGATTTAAAGTCAGAAAAGCGCCGATCAAACTCGTTTATTAAGAGTTAGTTTGGTAGTTAACCGAGCACATGAAAAAGCACCGGGAGGCCGAGATGATCTGACAAGCAGGGAAGTGAAGGAGATTGTTTTGTACCACCTGGCGCTTCCATAGGTCGAGTTTGTGCTGGAAAGCTGTGATCATGTCGGACATCTGGGTGATGTTTACGTCCTTGTAGTTTCTGATTTAGCTGAGCAAGATGCTCGGTGACGTCACATAACATTGTAAAGTCACACAGCCATTTCGGATCGGACAGTTCAGACAAGGGTTTCCTTTGTTCTTCTTGAAGGCTACATTTGGCGAACTTAGCTCCGTGTTTGGTTTCAAAATGCCGAAGTATATTGTTTTCTTTCACGACGGACACGGTCCCAGAACACAAAAGACACACTGGTTTTTAACCTTGAAGTACAAACAGGTATTCGTTTTCCCATCGTTCATGAAACAGTCTTCCTTGTAAATCGATTTTTCTTTTCTTAGACATTTTGATGTTAGCTTGTCGATGTCTCAGTTTTATTCGCTGGGAAAATTAATAATGAGCTTGAGGTGACTCTGCTGCACTCTAGTGGAGAGAAGCCGTAATGTTGGCTGGTAACGATCGGAATGCATTATGGGAGATGTAGTTTGTATTCAATTCGTGCTCAAAACCTATTTTAAGTCAATCATGGGCCTATAAAACGGTGGTGGTAGAGGGGGAGGGCCACATAAAATGACGTGGCCCGCGGGCCTTGAGTTTGACACATGTGCTATATGGGGTGCACCGATTTATCAGTTCCAATTTCCTTAATTTTGGGAGACTGGTGATCAGAAGATACTTAGATGTAAAGCTGATGTTATCCACTGATCTTATCTACGTCAGCAAAGGTCTAAAAATCAGTCGCTGTCCTGCTCTGCTGTGAGACAGGTAATAGTCACTCCACAGTTAGCAAATCAGCAACTTTCTTGTTATATTTAGCGACATTTCAGACAAAAAATATTAGTATTGGCCAAAAATTAGAATAGTCAGATCAGGCTTTATAAAGATCGGTAATCTGCGATTGGCCAGAAAACTGCAATTGGTGTACTCCTATACCTATAGATTCAGATTCAGAATTATTTATTTGTGTCCTACAAATTGCTTAAGAGCAAGTTCTAAGTTAGTTTTGTCTTATTTCACGTGTATTAAGACAGTTGCACTAGAAAGTAGAAAAGAAAAATAGTGAGACTTTGTGCTTTTGCAGCGTCGGCTGATTGTTCTCCTTGTTTCTCTTACCGTGCGTCCTTCCTGTACTGCAGCAGGACAGAGTGATGATCCTCACATGTGTCTGCCTCACAGCCGACAACAATCTGCAGAAATGAGACGTTTTAGGACGTAAAACCATAACACAAATGCCACTGTGCGCACGCTTTCAATCTTACCTTAAACTGTAAAATATATCCGGGCTGAACTATAAGCTCTCGAGTAGCGAGGATGTTGTGTGTCCTGTCTTGGTTCTTGTTCGGCCAGTAGAGGTGAAATGAGGGATTTCCACAGAAGCCGGCGGTACGCACAGCGTTAGGATAGAAACTCCAGCTTTCCTCATGAGAAACGCCCTCTAGTGAAAGTAAAACAAACGGTTTATCAGGAATGTGATTAAACATGGGTTTTTACTGATCTGACTAAAGAGGTGCAGAAAAAAATTATTCTATAGAAAATCACAATTTCTACTCCTGGGAAATTTTTAAACAATTAAAAAATTCTCAGATTTCTATTTTAGTCTGTTTCAATTTTTAGCAAACTAAAAAACTAAGTATGTGTTCGGTGATATATACTCTTTAAGCAGTCTAAATTCTTATTTGTAAATAAATTTATATCTACAAAATAGGGATTTTGTAGATATATAAATGCATTTGTATTTTGTATATTTTCTATTTTACATTTGTATATATGTATAGTTCTTTATAAAATACATCTAATTTGTTTTGTAAGTTATATATATTTTTAAATTTTATCTTATAAAATTATATGTAGAAATTTATTTTTATATTTTTTTGTTTTAGAAAAGGCCAGGCGCCTAGCTAAGCTAATACTGATAATTTAACTTACATAATTTTATGCAGAAACCCATTTTTTGTTTAAATATAAACTGATGAATTTTGATACAGTGTGCAACATTTTAGAAATGTTTTAAATAAATGCTCACATAATTCAAACAGAATCTCCAAACTGTTTTAATAGAATAATTGGTTTCTGAATCAAATTGTGACCCTAAAAATTGGAATCAAACAAAGACAGATTCACATTTCTGCTATATCATCACATCCAAACCCACCATCATCAAAGGTGTCCAGCAGTGTGGAGGGGTTGATGTCTGACCCTCCCACCAGGATGTTGTCTATGGCCCACTGAGCTCTCTCCAGGCTCGGGGTGGCCAAGCCTGACGAGACGGTAAACGGCTGCCACCATCGCAGGCGAGTGGCGTTGGTCAGCGCCGCCTCTGGCAGAACAATATAGTCTCTCCTCACGGACACGTACTTCAGGTAATCCATCTCATGTAGCAGAGTCCAGGACACACCTGAGTATTTAAAGAGTAACATGAAAGGTGACCTACTTGAGCAGGTTAGGATGGATTTATGGCTGACATTTTTACAACAAAATCTTTCCAAGATAATCAAGTCATTTTAAATCCAAATCAGAAGTTGCTGTCCACAAGGCTAAAACAAAATCTTACCAAGTATTTATGGTCTATTTTCCAGTGCAAATATCTTAGTACTCTTGAAATTAGACAAAACTAACTTACAAGTAGCTTTTCAGCAAGACATCTGAGCTTGTTTTAGGCCAATAACGTCTTAATTTTGATCAAAAAGTACTAGTTTCACAGGCAGATTATTTCACTTATAACATGGGAAAAATGTCTTGTTACAAATAAAAAGATATATCTGTGGAACTAGTTTTTTAAAAAAAATCAATATTGAGGTATTAGTTACTTAAAACAAGCTGAATAAGTTACTTTTGTCTTATTTTATGCATACTAAGATTTTCGCAAAAAACTAGAGCAAAAATACTTGGTAACATTTTGTGTTTTTGTAGTTCTCGGGCCCTCAACTCAGTGTTTACCCTCGTATGTGAAAATGGCTGAAAACAGACGCGCAATGATACAGTCATACATCTTTGAAAAGCATTAATTGAGCATCCTGCACAACCAACAAGACTGCAGCAAGTGGTTTCGGGATGGTAAGTCAAGAACAAAACACCTGTTTTTTCTAGCAGCCATTGTACAGCGCATGCAGCTTGGGTTGCTAGGTAACAGCCTGAGCTTTGCTGACCTCCATCTGTGGAGAAATCCAGCAGGACCCCCTCTTTACGGCATGTGGGACGGTGGCACATGGTCATGTTGTCGTCGCTTCCGATCCTGGCCCAGTACTCCACAAACCTTACAGCAGAAACATAAAAAAATTCAACAGCGTTAAGGAGTTTCACTAAGCAGAAATCTTCTCCCTTAGTGATGGGACTCACTTGGCCCCCCGGAGGTCCAAATCAGCTGTGACGGCCTGCCTGGCATCTGCTCCTCCAAAATACAGAGCGGTACCCTCCACCAGAACGCCACAGTCTGTGCAGGGCTTCCCGCCCTCCAGCACCTGCCACTGAGGTCCGGCTCCCCCTTCCCAGTCAAAGCGCTCCTTCAAAGATGCCTACAGAAAAAACAAACAAACAAACAAAAAAACAAAACAATATCACACAGTAGCTTGGAAATGTGATCACATACCTGAACACTTTTCACATTTCGTCATGATTCAACTACATAATTCATCATATTGTTTTAGGGATTGATGTAAAATGTAAACAAAAAAATAATTTACAAAGCATATTCGTGAAATTTAAAAAAATAATTAAAAAGTGTGATGTGAATTTGTTTCCAGCCCTTTGAGTCGATACTTAAAGCTGCAATGTGTAACTTTTAAAAAATGTCACTATGTCGTGATTTAGTGATTTTTTTACGATGTCAAAATCTCTGATTTTATGGTGCTAATTTAGAAATTTTTAAACTGAGAGAATCCAGTTAAAGGATTTTCAAAATAAAAGCTCATCCAGACTCAGATAATACTTAAAACGGAAATATTTAATTATTTCTTGTGCTGTCTGGTACCAATTGGTCCACAGACTGGTACTGGTCTAGAGGGTCAAATAAAACCCTCTAGGTATTGCGGGCCAGATTTGGCCCCCGGGCCTCAGGTTTGGCACACATGCTTTAACCATCTCTGACTTCATTCTTTCACTGAAGGTGATCCATAAAGACGGATTAAAAGCTACCTTTAGGGCGGTACTGGCGTAACAGTTGGGTCCGGTGAATCCTGGATCGCAGATGCAGCGCTGATCCAGACAGTCTCCGTGTCCCCCACAGTGGCCGTCACAGGGCGGCCCGATGTACAGGTTCTCCACGCCCCACTGGATGTCCGAGTGCTGCTGGTAAAACCGGAACCGCACCGCACTGAGGACAAGAACAAGCCTCATTCACCAACACAGAATCACATGACTAATTAAACTTTCAGTACATGGAGCCTCTGGCTAAACTTTCATGTCAGTCAATAATCAATAATTATTGATTGTTTTTTTTTCTGTTTTAAATATCTGAAATAATGCCAAACTGGTGCCATGACATTTCCGCCTTTATCCAGAGGTTTCACTCCACATCGTTTTTTATTTTTAAGCAATTATGAAGCACGGTGGCGAAACCTTAAGCTGCTGCTGTGCCAGTTACTCAACTGGCTGTTGCTAGGTAACCAAAGCGTGAGAGTTAGTTGATTCCACCGATCTTGATACGCCGGCCATAAGAGGTTGAGGAGGTTAAGCCTTTCTTCTGCCTACATTTCCCAGAATGCTGTGCAGTTTTGGATCGGGCTTGGTACCAATTGGCCAGTGAATATTCTGTTCCTCCTTTTCCTAAAAACGTTTTCTTTAATTTTTGAAAAACGCTACCTAGGCCATTATTTTAGGAAGGTGAGGATATTGAATATTCTATCCAATGTATTATTGATACCGATCACCTGTCAATCACAATATACACTGTAATTGATTAATTGTAAAGGCTAGCTAAAACCATGCGGAGGTAGGTGATGGACGGCTCACGTTTCAGCCAGGCTGTCTGGAAGAGGGTAGACTGCCCTTTTCCAGCTCTCAGCAGGGAAGAAGACTGACGGCTGGGAGACCTGACCGCCACAGCGAGGGTCAGCAGGCAGGCACTGAGGGACCAGGTACTTCCATGTAACTCCAAAATCTACCGAGTACTGAACGTGGATCTGTCGATCTGCTGGACGGTCTGGAACATTGCAGCCAACAGCAATCTAAAAGAGACAATGACAAGGTTAACTCACTAGATAAGGAGATCATTCAGTTGAAGAAAAATGCTAAAGGAAGGTTTTTACACAAAATATGTATATTACTTCTCAGATTATAAAAAGCAATAAGATTAATATCATGCAGATGATATACAGCTCTTGATTACGATGACATTAAAAGCAGATGCTCAGAAGAGATAAATGTGTGGATGTGCCATAACTTTCTCCAGCTGAAACGACCTAAAGAGGAACGATCTAGAGTCAATGCACAGCTTCAGTTATTATGAATAAAAACCAGCAATCAGGCCTGAATTCTGGGTGTAGTGATGAACTCTGACCTGAACCTTCAGAGACACATAAAGACAGTTACAAAGTCGGCCTTCTGTCACCTGGAGAACATCTCCAGGATTAGAGAACTAATGTCCCAGCAAGATCTAGAGAAACCCATCCATGTGTTTATCTTTAGTCACATTAATTACTGCAACAGTGTCTTCACAGGTCTGTCTAAAAAAACATCAATCAGATCCAGAACGCTGCTGCTGGAGTTCTGACTAAAACCAGGAAGCTAGAGAACATCACCCAGTTCTAAAGTCCTTCCTCTGGTTCCCTGTAGCTCAGAGGATAGACTTTAAAGTTATGTTCTCAGTTTATAAATCACTGAACGACTCAGCACAACAACACATTCAAGATCTGCTGCTGTATCAACCTTCCAGAACCTCTTAGGTTATCTGGTTCTGATCTGGATCCCCAGAACCAAAACCAAACATGGAGAAGCAGCATTCAGTTAATGTTCTAATCTGAAACAAACTTTCTGGATCCCAATGTTTTAGTACTTCTTTTTATTTTGCCACTGTAATGTAGTGTTTCTTTATTGTTTGTTTATTATAATGTTTTTATTTAAAGCACTCTGAACTGCCTTGTTGCTGAAAAGCACTACATTAATAAACTTGGCATTATTACCTTGAACTGCATGACCCAGCCTTTGTCTGGAACAATATCATGTGTGACAGCATACACTTCTCTCCCATCTGCATTTCCACACACCATCACACCATCAGGGGAGTTGCAGAAGCGCTGCACAGAGCAATCCTCAGAGAAAAGCCAGTGGTCGCTCACTGAGAACAAAACGAAGCAAATATTAGAAACCTAAAGAAACGCCTGTGTTTCCCAGAGACAGGCGGCGGCTGTTGAATCACCAATCGGCATTTCTTCCTGTTCATTCAGCTGACTGACTCTTCCAGAAGTCTCATCTGCAGGTGATCTCTCATGGTTAGGCAGAGCCACGCCTCCGAATGTGTCCGAGATCTGGGCCCGCGGGTCTGAACCGGCGATGAGGACGTTGTCCAGAGCCCAGTCGCTTCGGTCTGCGCCTTCATGCTGCGGCTGCCACCACCGCACCCGCACTCCCTCCTGACGTGCAGCAGGGGGCAGCAGCACATTTACGAACCTGAGAAGATGAAACACTGAGACTGCAGTGGCGTTTCCATTACAAATGGGAGCAAAACTCTGCTGATAATCCTCTAATGTTAAAAAACACAAATTTGGAATCGCTGTGTTAAAATAAGTTTGTTCATGCATTAAAAACATGGCGCACTATCATCCTCCTACTGATTCCTGTTGTCGTCTTTGTGCAGTAACTGGTAGACCACTAGGGGGCAGCAGTGGGGGAATAAAACTCACCCAGGTTTGGTGTAGAGATCGTAGAAGATCTCTGTGAGTAAATGCCAGTTAATTCCCCCATTCAAGCTGTACTCCAGAAGGACTCCCTGGTTCCGGTTGCTGGGAGGAATCATGCAGCCGTACATGAAGTAGAACTGGATGAACTCCGCATTCGTCAGATTCAGATCCACCGTCACCAGCTGACGGGTGCATGACTGCGCAAAGACAAATGCAGAGATGTAGTCTGAGAAAATCACATTTTGCAATCAAATTCTTTACTTTCTAAAGTATTTTTGAAGTCACATAGGGTTTGGATTATGCAAAGAGGTATAATTAATATTTTTCTAACATTGCCACAAAGTTCTTTAAACCCCTATAACTTCCTTAAACTCCAACTAAAGAGCAAATTTGATACTGAATAAAACATTTAGGATAACTGTTAAAACTGCCCTGGTGTTTCAGAGAGTCTTACAAGGTATTTATGGTCTAGTTTCTGGAGCAAAATATGAAATACGACAAAACTAACTTCAAGTAACTCTTCAGCAAGATATAGAAGCTTGATTTATGTCAATGATTTTGTAATATTGAGGAAAAGTTCTAATTACACTGGCAGATTTCATTAATTTATATATTAGAAATATACCTTATTACAAGTGAAAAAAATTCCAGTGGAAATAGTTTTTTTTAATCAGTACAAAGGAATTATTTAATTAAAACAAGCTCCCACATTTTGCTGAAAAGGTACTACTTTTGTCTTGTTTTAAGTGTATTAAGATATTTGCACTACATAAAAATGCAGTGTAAAATGTATTTGCCACACATAAAGACAGACATTTTATTACTTATTCTCAAATATAAATCTTTCAGACATTATTGATAACTATCTGACTTTCCTTCAGTGAAAAACACATTGGATCTTTTGCAGGTTTGATAGCAGAAATTTCAATCTTTTAACTCCTACATTAGCATATTTCAGATAGTCCTTTCTGTGCAAAATCCTTGTTATGATGTACTGCATAACACATCATAATACATATTAACCTTAGCCAGATATATGAAGCTAATCAGAGACTTTTATCACACAGAATGGTTTTGCCTGTTGTGATTTTGCCATGTTGCCTGTGATGTGAAGTTAATTCCAACTCAGCTGTCAAGTGGGACCTGCATAGTCACAGACAAGGCCCCAGAATCTCCAGCACAGGCGGACCTACCCCGCTGAAGTGCAGCGCAGCTCCAGAAGCCACGGCTCCACACACGGAGCTGAGCTTCCCACCCGTCAGAACGTGCCAGTGGCTGAGCGACGGCGCTCGACTGAAACTGTCCTTCAGCTGGGACGGCAGCGGCAGCACCGACTCGTCACAGTACTCTCCTCCCCACTCCGGGTCACACCTGGCATGGAAAGTCAATTTTTAACTAATCAGGCCCAAACATTTTTTGCTTTATTTTAATAGTGACCTTTTATGCTTCCTTGAACAGGTTAGTATCAGTCTATAGGCTAAACAAAACATGTTCACTAGATTTCATTAAAATAATTTTTACATCATTATATTTTGGTTCTGCCAATTTTGAGCTGTTTTTAGGGCCTTCTGTCACTTTAAATCCAAATAAGCTGCTGTTTGCATCGCTGCCCAACTCAGCGATGTGAAAATGGCTGCAAACTGATGGACGGTTATACAATTATACATCTTTGAAAAGCAAAAGCGAAGCCTCCTGCACAACCAACAAGAATACAGAAAGTGGTTTCTAAGTAGTAAGTCAACAACAAAACACTAATCTTTTCCAGCAGCCATTGTACAGCTGTAAGAGCAGCTGGATTTGCTGGGCAACAGCTCAGTGCCCATTGGATGTGGCTTAACAAGTTTTTTGAAACAGCTCATTTCCAGACACCAGAAAATATTAACTTTCTGCCAGAAAATGACCTGGTGTTTTTTCTTAAATGCTTGAGACACAAATGGAACCATAAAATGTGCAAAAATATTAAATTTGCATCGATATCACCTTTAGCATGTAAAACTGTGTATATTTTGCTTAATAACTGTACTGTAAAGAGTTAGATTTTGGCTTTAATGCCTTAGTGTTGATGTTCCGGAATTTCTTTTCTTTTCTAGTGATGCGTATGTTTTGTCACTTACACACAGGAGCTCTGTTGGCAGCGGCCGTGACCAGAGCACATATCAGGACAGCCGTCACCAATGTACAGGTTATCCAGAGCCCAGGTCTGCTGCTTGTCAAAGGGAGCCTGCTGGAACCAGCGGAACCTCGTGGCAGGAGATCTGGAAAAGAAAAGTTGAAAAAGGGAAAGATAAACTTTACAAGATTGGATAAATTACATGGTCCTTTTGAGTTTGCATTTTAGTTCAACAGTTGTGTCTTTCTTGGTGTTGGTTTGTGTTCTGCTCTGATTTTTGTTGGGGCTTGTACTGCAAAAAATGTTTTGTGTTTAATGTCAGTGGCTTCAGGTTAAAGTTAGAATTGTTCGTGTCACAATCAAAACAGATACTGCTAAAAAAAATATATTGCCACATTTTCCAAATTCTTCCTCAGAAGTATTTTACTAACAACAAGGTTCAATTTTATATTTTATATGTAACATGGTTTTATTTTAACAATGTTATAGATGTGAAGTTTGTCAAAATTTGTTTATTTGTTCTTTGGCTCTTTTGATTAACGTGCAATTTATCTATGTTTAATTTTACAACTGCTAGCTGCTGTCAACTGCTCATTGTTGCTCTGTAGTTTATTTAGGATTATTAATTGTATTTTATTTAATGTATAGGGGCAGAAGATGCTGGACTGATTAACAGTATTTATCCTCTTTTGTTAGGATAAATATGGTGAACCTGAGTGTGTCTGTCATGAAGACAACCTCCTGCACCTGAAACAAACACAGAAGGATTACATATATATTCTTAACTTCATAGCTGGGAGTCAATATGACTATTTTTAATATTTGTGCACCGATTGCAGCTTTCTGGCAAATTTTCATTATTTAAAAGCCTGACCTCCCAATTCCAATTTTGGCAAATACTGTTTTTAATAAAGTCAATGAAATGAATTGATAGTGGAGTGACTGTTGTTTACTGCAAACATGCAGACATGACCTGGTGGGCCAGTCTATCAGTCAAACCTCTTTCAAAGCAAAAGAAAGTGGCTGATTTTTAGACCTTTGCAGAGAAAGTAAAGATCGATGGATAAGATTGGCTTCACGTGTAAATATCGGCCAAAGTTAAGGAGAACTCTGCCGATTTATTGATGCACCTCCAATTTTTAGGGTAAATGCCTGAACACAATGAAAAAGAAAAAGCAAGACAATCCTGACATATTCTGCACTACTGTATAATAATCATCTTAGGTTGGCAAAGCGTAGATCTCTGCTGACCTTGCGTATGATGGGATAGACAAGGTGACACGGCCCCACTTGTTGTAGGTGTCTGAAACGAGAATCCGCTGCAGAGTGTAAGAAGAGCAGTCGGGACTCGTAGGCAGACAGTCTCTGACCAGCGGCTGCCAAGTCAGACCCAGATCCAGTGAATACTCCAACTCCACAGCTGCAAAAAGAACAATAGACACTTAAAAACTCCTCCATTCATCCATTTATAGACTACCTTTACAACAGCAGACTTGGGTAGTAACTAGTTACACAATTACATATCAGTAACTTTTTTTTTTTTAAATGTACTCTTAGGAGTATTTTTACAATGCTTTGCTTTCTACTTTTACTTGAGTAATTTTATTATGAAGTATCTCTTCTCTTACTTGAGTAAAATTTCTGGATTTTCTACCCACTTAAAAAAACGTTTTAAACAAAAATTCACCAGACACAGACACACACCAGCAGTTTTTATTAAAGTTTCATACATTTTTTATTGAAGGAAACTGATTTGGAAAATTTTTCTTTTGCCTGATTTTTTTTTTTTTTTATAAATTAGTGTCATTTTGTTCCTTAAAATACCCAAATTTTCACTTCACTTTATGTTTTGGTCCATCTGATTCTGTACTTTTTAAATATTAAATGACAGAAATAATTCCAATAATAATGATGTTGTGACTTCTTTACACTTATTTGTTAAGCATAATTTACATAATAATAATTATAAATTGAATTGAACATGATTGTATATAATTACAAAAGCTGAAGTGAAACATATTCAAGTGCGAGGAATGATTTATTTGTATAGAGAAAGTATTTTATTTTGAAGAATGCTTAACAGGATCTGGTTCTGTATTTTGTCACTGTCTTGCTTCTTTTTGATTTTGGTTGCTAGGTAACGAACATCTGTTGCTGTTATCAGCTGTCGCGTTTTTCTCCTCAATAAAAACTGAACAGAAACGTTCAGTAAAAGACATCCGAGCCTCCGTCCTGATTGAAGAAGCTTTCACTCCGTAACAAATAAGACAGAGATAATTTAGTCAGTAAATTAAGTTTACTACATAATTTACTGTTACTCTAGTAATTTCTTGGATGCTACTTTTTACTTACATGTGCTACACTTACTAGAGTATAATTTTTGCCCACCTTCGTTAAATAGGTGACTTTATAAAAAATATTTACAAACTTCCATAATATTATTCTCAGTTACCTAATGTTCCTTTTAAACTAAAACATGCACACTTTAAGTTTTTAACGAATGAAAATAATAATGTTTGCTTATGAGTTCCTTTTGCTTACAGTAGCAAGAATTAGTGACGGAGCAGGATGCAGAAAAGTCAAACTGGATGAACGCGTCTTGGCCCAAACTGATGTCAGTGGTGACGGCGTATCGTGTGTTGGATTTCTCGATGAAAGCGAAAGCTGGTCCGTCAGAACCACACACAGGCATTCGGGTTCCACCCGGGTGGAGGAGCCATGACCGTCCGTCGATGGAGGAGAAATCGTCTTCCAGTGGCCCCCAGCCGCTAGCACTGCCACCCACCACAACCTAAAGTATAAAAGAGAAAACGTCACCGACGGCAGAGAGAGGAGAGTCTAAAGAGGAGTGAAAAAACTACTGATCAAACTTAAAATACATGTTTTTCCCAGTGTATTGTAAGCCTGGAGGGCTGCCAGGCTTTATTCCCCCCCACCAGGCTGAGTGTTGTTTCTTTATTTTAAGTAATTTTATTAATACACAAATAACAGTGATAGCAAAGACAGGTTTAGCTACTTTTATACATAATAAAACAGTTGTAGTCTTCAGCAAACTATTATCTATTTAAAAAGATAACAGCATTTGAATATAAATTCACAACCTACGGACAGACTAGTTTTATTTAATCCACTGCTGTATTTTCTTTGTTGTTGATATTTTACTTCTGAAATTTAATGTCATCTTTTAAAAACTTTTTAACAAAAAATAAAACCGTTTTAGCTAGATTTCTGGAGAAAATCCTAAAATATTATAGCTTTTTCTGAAATCATTGAATAATTCCTAAAAACAAAATATTTACATCTTTTCAAATTGTAGTAATTTGCCACTACACTGATAAAAACTGATTTCATTTGACTAATAAAAAAATATGTTAGCACAAAACTGTTGTCTTAACTTGTGTTTAAGTGGCCCTCTTCAGGGCCAGAGTGTGCCAGATTTGGCCTGTGGGCCTCGAGTTTGACATACGTGATCTATACAATGTCAATATATGGTGAAAATAATGACTATATAATTAAGTTTACATATATAATGCACATTCACAACAAATATTTCAAGGCATTTAAAAAAATAAAATAAAAAAAAATAAATTCAGTCACACATGTTTCAATTGATCCTCGTTATCAAACACTACAGAATAACAGTGTTTAACAGTGAATAAAATAAGAATAACAGTTAATTATTCAACGTAGTTTAAAAAGTTTCCATCTAAGGAAACCCAACAGGTTGCACTGAGTTACTGACTTGCGGCATTGATTCCTCCTGGACGAACACGTAGCAGCAATCGCTTGACTTTACTTTAAGGCAATCGCTCATACTGAGCATGCATGTGGAGACAGTGGAGAGGAAAAACTCCCCTTTAACAGAGGAAGAAACCTTCAGTAGAACCAGAACCTGGTTCAGTACCACCGGGCATCTGGCACCACCGACTGGGGGTTTTGATTATTGTGATTAATTATGTTCACTTTATGGCTAAATTCACTTCATTTACCTGATCTATGACCCACGGGCTGTAAAAGTGACCATTTTCTGACGGCTGCCACCAGCGCAGACGAGTGGCAGGTGTTCTGGCACGCAGTGGGATCTCCAGAGCCACCAGCCGAGCCTGGTTACTGGTGTTACTGAAGAGAAACTCCTGGAGCAGCCCCCAGGTTAGGCCTCCATCCACAGAGAACTGCAGCAGAACAGGCTGAGAACGAGGATCCGGTGCCGCTTTGCCGCAGCCGAGGCGAAGGAAGAACTGAACAAACCTGAGGAAGAATGGAAAGTTTTTAATCAGAACTGAAAATCCAAAATGTTTCAAACGTTTTCAAAGTAATGTAACTGTTTTGGGTGTTGGTTTAAAGCAGATGCACCTTGCATTTGACAGATCCATATCGTTGGTGACCAACATGCGTAGACCATCCTCGCTGAAGAACAGGTGGTTTCCGCTGGACATGATGCCACATTTCCTGGATGGTTTTCCTCCACTCAGCAGAGTGAAATGTTCAGCATCCACAGCTCCTCCTGGATAAAGAACCAGAAGCCAGACATATTTATTAAAATTTACTACATATATGCAGTTATAATACAAACAACTGCACATAACTACTTCGTCAAATAGGGATGCAAGTAATTAAGCAATTGTTGATTAACGGTTAAAATTAGTTCAAAACAATTAACTAACAGCATCCGATTGGACCTTTTATTAGTGTATTCGTTTATTTCGCCATTCAGCAGAGGGTGCCTTTGGCCATCCTTAAGTGGAGCCAGTTGATACAGAAACAAAGACGGAGGAGGGATACCAGAATGAAGAGAAATAGTTCAAGCACAGTCCGGTTTGAGCAAAATGCACTTCATGCAGTTCTGCCTTAAACATAAAAACTCAACAATCTGCTTAAGTTTTACTTTAGTGGGTCAATTTCTCATTCAAAAATTACTGCTGTGACAAAAAAACGCAGAAAATTGTAACATGACGTAAAAAAAACATGATGCCAATGAGCAAGTTTGATTTTGATATGTGTCCTGTTATTACTGTACTGGAGTTTTAATTTTCTTTCAAGAGCAACAACAGAGAGTATGTCTGTATGAACATCTCTCTGTTCATGGGAAATTAAGTGAATCCCATATCTTGTTATTTTCATCTTCTATTTTCCTATCTACCAAAAAGGTTCCTGTGTTGTTACATTTTATAAATATCTCTAAGTTTAAAGATGCCAAAAAACCAACATTTTCACACCCATCTGTTTATGCTTTTGTTTGAAACATTATAAATGAAACACTAATCAGCATTTTGATGTAAAAGGATGGCACTGGACAAAATTTAATGTTTCAATTGTTGACTAAAGCACTTTGTATTGCTTTGTTGCTGAAATATGCTATCCAAATAAAATTGATAGACTTGAAACTTGACCCTCTTGATACAAGAGACAACTCAAGTTTTTATGAAAAAGGCAGCTCATCAATTAATCAGACAATCAATCCACTTTAGATTAACTCATTACTTGATAACTTGCATCTCCATTTTTAATACGCAGCAACAAATAACTTGGTTCTTTTGTACCTTCAAAGTCCTCCTTGAGGAAGTCCGGATTGGGGGTTTCTGGAACAGAGCAGTCGGGTCCAGAGAAACCGGAGTCACACACACAGTGGGTGCCGCTCACACACACCCCGTGACCGTTACACATGTCCTGACACTGTGGGCCGATGTAAACGTTATCCAGCGCCCATGTTGGAGGAGCAGAACCAGCTGAGAAGAAACCTTGGAACCAGCGGAACCTTATTGACCTGGATTCCAGGGAAAGAAATTTACAATTTGCAAAATTTTAAAAGATTTTAAAGACTGAGTGAGTGTTTTGGTATTTTTCTCCTTACCCACACAGGCGAAGCTTGCCAACGTGGATCAGCTCTCTCCTCCAGCCGTGTGTGGTACCAGGGAAATAGATGCTGGCAGGGTGAAGCTCTGTGGAGCAAAGCGAGGAGGGCTGCGGGCCGCCGGCACACAGCGGCACCAAAAGGTGCCATGTGGCTCCAAAGTCCCGTGAAAACTCGAGCCGAACCGGGTTTGCAGAGGAGCTCTCAGTCGTACAGCCAACATTGATCTGAAAAGAAAACCGGAAATACACATGAGAAATGTGATTGTGTGATGGGTTAAGGCAGTGTTTTTATGAGAGGCCACCAGGAGGCGCTGTGGGGGTCTCAGAAAGTTGGAGGGAAGATGAGAAAAAAAGAAAATTAATAAATCCCATAAATTTTCTGTTTTCTGTTATTCAATCATTTTTTTTTAAAATTACAATACAAGTTAAAATAAATATTTTCCCTGATGCTCATTTTCTGATTGGCTGCTAATCAAATTCATCGAGCTGTAAGAAAATTAAGATTTTCTAACAAAAAAAGACCAAAAAAAACCATAAGAACTATGTAAAAAAAAATGAGATTGGATGAGAATAAAATACAATATTACATATTTTCTTATAATCAAGAGGAGATTGTGATGAAAATTTGTATTATCTGGTAATTAAGTCATAATATTTTATCTAATACAATTAACCAAACTCATGAGCCTTTAAAGTCAGATGGGTTGAGGCAGCATTTATGCTAAATTAATGTAATAGTTTTTGAATAGAGAATAAAAAGTATTCTATTAGTTTGTTTCTTTACTTATTTTGTATCATTATCTTTAGCAATAGCACAGAAAATATGGGAAAACCTGTGTTAAAGAACTATTATCGACTCGCCAATGCAGTTCTGGGAGATTCTGTGCATTTGTTATTGATGTGACTTCATAACATTAAAAATCTTTAAAATAAATATCAATCCATATTTCAGATAAGCCTATAAATGATGCAAATATAATACAAAAATGGTTGAAATCTTATTTATGATATTTATTTATGATGTATTAATTTGCATATTTTTTTATTTAAGGAAATCGCAATCCATACGTCATTGATCAGGTAGTAAGCCTTTTCTGGGATTGATCAGTATTGCACATCCACCAGTAGGGGGCTCTCCTGTCATTCCATCATTCTTGTGATCGGGTAATGCTGATCAAAACATTACATATTTGTAGGCTTTATGTTGCTAAGACATTTTATGAACAATCCCTAATTTTTGTGGTAAAACTTAGAAGCATTTTATAGTTTTATGAGTTTATGAGCTCTGCTGTTGCCGTTAAGCTTATGACAGAAGAAAAAAACCTGTTTGTTGTCATTTATGTGACAAAAACATGTTGAAATGCAAATATTTAACCATATTGTCTAATTTTGGCTTACTAATTAGCTCCTACAGGAATTTATTATTTTATATTCTTGTGATTCTTTCTCTCCTATTTCTCTCCAGACATCGAAGAAACAATTCGAAGAAACAATTGCTTCTTCGATGTCTGTGTACCTCAAACTGGATGATGGTGTTCTCATTGACGTCAATGTCCCTGGTGGTGATGGAGTGTTCTCCGAGCTCACTGGAGATGAACACCATGGCCGACTCATCTTCTTCCCTGCATCAACACACACACAAACACTCGGATTAATCAGAGGTCAAAGTAAAAAAAAACAAAAAAAACAAGAAAAACCATAATGTTTTTACAGGTTTCATCACCTATTAGTCTGTGTGACAGAAACATACTAAACTAATTAAAACATTTTTTTCCCCCCATGTTATAAGCAGAGCTGGGCAAAGTACACAACAATTATATTCAAGTAAAAGTAGCACTACTTCAATATATTTTTACTCAAGAAAATGTAAAAAGCAGCCATCCAAGAAATGACTCAAATAAAAGTAAAAGTATTTGGTAAAAAATCTACTCAAGTACAGAGTAACTGATCAAATTATCAATCATTTAATATTTAAACATTGCATAATCAGACGGTTCAAAATTTAACAGTTAAGTGGAAATGTTGCCATTTTAAGGACAAAATTGACAATAATTAATTTAAAGAAAAAAAAAAAAACACAAAAGAAAAGAAAATTTTTCCAAATCAGTTTATTTCAATAAAAAAAAAACTTGTGAAACTTAAAAACTGCAGGTGTGTCTGGTGAATTTTTGGTTAAAACATTGTTTTTCATTCAGTAAAATTTCATTTATTCAAAAAAGAGTTACTCCAGTAACTGTAACTAGCTTTGGTTATAAGTGAAATAATCCGCAAGAAACTAGAACTCTTTTGTCAATATTAAGGAATTATTGACCTAAAACAAGCTATAATACCTCACTGAAAGTTACTCGTAAGTTAGTTTTGTCTTATTTCAAGTGTGCTAATATATTTGTAGTGGAAGTTAGACCAAAATATTTGGTAAGATTTTGTGTTTTTGCAGTGTAAGACTCACAGGCCAGCCTTCTGGTAGGGGCAGTATAGTCCTGTGTTTCCACCAGGATAGAAAAGCCAGTTCTCCTCATTAGGACCTTCCTCAAAAGTATCGATTACCATCGGTGGTTTGTGTAGAGAGCTGCCATCAATGATGAGATCATCGATCACCCACACCTCTTCCTTTTTACCTGAAGGACAAAGAATAAAACAATTACATATTAATCTGTGGTGGTTCTTATGAATGTTTCTTGGGGGAGACGCTTCTTTCTGTGCCTGGAGAAAAAAAAAAAAAAAGGGAAATTCATCCAAATAATTGTGTTTGGGTGAAATTCAAGGCCCGAGGGCAAATCTGACTGATTTGCCCGAATCTGACAAATCAGTCAGTCAAATCAGTCAGATTTGACTGACTATTTTATCAGTCAAATCAAAGCAGTTTTAAATATTATAGCACCAATATTGTTTTAACTATCTGGAATACTGCCAAACTGGTGGTGTGACCTTTCCTATTTTATTCCCAGTTTTCATTCTGCACAATCTTTTTTATTTTTAAGCAGTTATGAGGCACAGTGGCAAAACTTGAAACTGCTGCTGTGCCGGTTACTCAACAAGGTGTTGCTAGGTAACCAAAGAATGATTGAGTTGCTAGGTAACCAAAGAATGAGCGAGAGAGATGATTCCACCAATCTTGTTTAGCTGACGGTGAGATGTTTAACAGCTAAAGCCTTTCTTCTGCTTACATCCCCCAGAATGCTGTGTGGTTCTGGGTCAGAGTTCAGTAAATATTCTGTATTTTAGTATTAATTGTTCTATCAGATTTTGTAACTACTGATAAAAATCTCTTTATTGGTATTGATACTTCCTTTTGTAAAAAAAAAAAAAAAAAAAAGGGCTGTCATTTGTTGCGAATCAACGGCATATAAATAACAAAACAGAAGTTGAATTGGTGCTGCCTGCTCACCGCTGTTGTAAGGCTGCCACAGTCTGAAACGGGTGGCGTTGGTCTGAGCGCTGGCTGGCAGAGGCAGGTGGAGGAACAGCGTGTCTGTGGAAGACGGGAAGTAAAACTCGTCCAACAGGAGCCAGCTGATTCCTCCGTTCACAGAATACTGCAGCAGCACCGAGTGGGAGCGCTCCGGCACTCCTAGAAAAGCCCAGAGGATGGACAGTTACAGCAAAATTCAAGTAAAAAAAATCAAGAATGGAATAGAGGAAGTGAAGGAGAACCTTTGGTAATAAATTTGAAAGAGAACTGGATGTAGAGAGTGTTTGAACAGTCCAGATCCCTCGACACAATCATCCGCAGTCCATCCTGAAAACAAAAATGTGAATGTGATTTAAATTTCCAAGTTCTCATCTGAATTTTTTCTCTGCACAAATTCAGCACCAGCGTTGCCAGATTGGATCAGTTTCCTGCTGGAAAGTTAAAAATTGGGCTGCTGTTCACTAAATTCGGCAAGTTTTTAGAAAATGTTCAGAGAGAAATTATTTCAAAACAGTCATTATGTGGCAGAAAAACGAAAACTTAGGAAAATGCCATGTTATTGAATTTATGAGTTAATTTATTGTGAAATGTCTATAATCTGTTAAAGGTGACATCATCAATTATTAGTCATTGGTTAATCAAGTGTCACTGTGTCATATTATTTTAAAACAGAAATCCAAGTACAACATCATGATTTAGAATGAGACACTGCAAAACACATAATCTTACCAAGTATTTTTGGTCTAGTGTCAAGAGCAAATATCTTAATACACTGTAAATCAGACAAAACTAACTTACAAGTAAATTTTCAGTAAGATATAGAAGCTCGTGTTAAGTAAATAATCCCTTATTTTTGATGAAAATGTACTAGTTCCACTGGCGAATTATTTCACTTATATCAAGATAATTCTCCCGTGTTATAAGTTAAATTTCCACGATAGAAGATAATAATTATTTACCTACAACAAGCCTCTACAACTTGCTAAAAAGTTACTTTTAAGTTACTTTGTTTTATTTCAAGTGTGTTAAAATATCTGCACTAAAAACTACACCCAAATTACTTGATAAGATCTTGTGTTTTTGCAGTGTAGTGTCACAAAAACACAAGTCCGGTTGTGTTTTTTGCAATCGCAATGGGATTATATTATCAGATTATAATAATCAAACCAAAACCGCTGTAAATTTTCACAAGTCTATGAATGCAGTCGACATGCAGCACACATAAGGTTATATATATTTAATATATATTCTCCTGCGACAGGATATCTCTCCTGCCAACAGCCATCACCATCTACAGCAACTCTTTGAAGAATTCTAATTAAATGTTTCAACATTTAATTTTCTTTTGGGATCAATCAATTTGAATTGAATTTGAATTATATCTGGTGCTACAAACAAGAGTTTCATTGGAGGTTTAGATTTGGGCTGTTTTTTATTGAGTTGGTTTTTCATTGTGTTTGGACTAGAAACTTTCAGTCAGATCTGGCAACCCCGTTCAGCGTCCTCACCCCTTTGAAAATGAGCGCAGTTCCAGATTTAAGCGGTTCTCCGCTGAGCGTCCCCCTCTCTGCGCCGTACACTTCGGGCCAAGTCTCCTGCTGCAGATTCTCGTTGAAGTCTTCCCTCAGCACCGAGGGCAGAGGAGCCAAAGGTACACAGTGCGCTCCTCCATATCCTTTATCACATCTGTGTGAGAATGATTGGATTACCAGAAGGAGAAACTACTTAGAAGAAGTCAGGAATGTAGAGATTGAACTAAATCAAGGCAGAAATAACGGAGAAAGAGACACATTTACGTACACGCAGCGGCCGTTGTCACACAGACCGTGTCCAGAGCACATCCATGGGCAACCAGGGGCAAGTAGCACGTTGTCCAGCGCCCATCCTTCTGCCCCTGGTGTGAAGTGGGTCTGGATCCAACGGAACCGAGTTCTGGGGGAACTGAGTGAGTCGGGAAAATTTTATTTAGAAAGTCACCATTACACAAACATTATAGTACAAAACAACAAAACAGTGCATTACTCGGTGTTGAGGTTTAGAATATTTTGTATATATTTAAGGATTTCAATGAATACTTGTTTTTGGATTTCATGCTTGTTTGAGCAATAATGACATAATGTAATCTATAAAGCAGGGTTTTCTACAGTTAGTTTTATATTTACATAATTTTACAAAGACAAAAAAAAAAAACACTTCCATGTCAAAAACTATAAATTTAGTTTTCATTTCTTTTCACCAATAACTAAAAATATGTTCTAATAAAAAATAAAGATTAAAATTTTAATCGGGGATAAAAGTTATTGATTAATCAATTAATCTAAAGTTGATTGATCCTGTCAATTGACGAGCCAATAATTAATAAGCTGCCATTTTTTTCTTGGAGAATTTTGTCTAGTATGAAGAGGCTCAATTATCTTTCCATAAACTGAAGGGATACTTTTTTTATATAAAATGCTTAATTTAAAATAAGGATATCATCATATTTTAACAAATTAGTGTCAGCTGTATTAAATACTGACTGAACAAACAGAACATTTTGGTTTTCTCACATTACTAAACATAAGAAAGCAGGAGCGTCTTGGGTTGTCGAATACAAAAAACAAAATATTTGAAACATTTAATGCCCTTTGTACTGAGATATGTTCATGTCTTCTTTCATCATGTCTCAATTTTTCTGCACTATCGCCTCCGCTTTTCTATCCTTCATTTACATTGGAAGTAATTTTAATTTAATAAAACATTAATCGTAAGCTAATTCATTCTTTGCATTCATAATTTTAACTATGTGTGTGTCCAAAACCACCTACTTAGCAGCACTGGGCAGATAAACCGTGATTCTCCTCCAGTGTTTGTGTTGGGTTGATGCATAGACAGAGCTCTGTGTATATGCAGCGCAGCCGATGGCTGGAGGCACACACTCCGGCGTGATGAGAGTCCAGTGGCGGCCACAGTCTGTCGAGTACTCCAGTCGGACCCCGTGGGAGAAGGAGGTGGACTTACTGCAGCCCATGCTCAGCTCAAACTGGAGGAATGACGAACCCGTCACCTCAAAGTCCCAGCTCTCTGCATATCTTGGCTTCTCTGCAAAGTGATTTCAGGTCGCAAAAGTTAAATCATTGTACAATTTATGAAGCATTATCAAAATTACACAGCAAAAACTCCAAATCTTACCAAGTGTTTTTGGTCTATTTTGTAGAGTAAATATGTTAGTAAACTTGAAACAAGACAGAACTAACTTACATGTAGCTTTCCCTCAGCATATAAAAGCTTATTTTAAGTTAATAATTCCTTAATATTGATATTCTTTCATTTCTAACATGGGAAAAATGACTCGTCATGAGTGAAATAATCTGCCAATGGATCTGGTACTTTTTTTAATCAATATCAATGAATTATTAAGTTCAAACAACCTCCTATATCTGCTGAAAAGTTAACTATAAGTTAAGTTTATCTTATTTCAAGTGCACTAGACACCAGACTAAAATACTGGGTAAGATTTTGTGTTTTTACTCATCATATTCATTTCCTTTCACTTCACAGAGTTGGTGACAAAATCCTTGAAGGTTTAAAAGTTATGAATACTTTTTCAAGGCACCATTTTTGTGTCGGTATTCTTGTTTAGCAAGAAACAATGGCTTTTGATTCCTTTCCATTGTGATCGACAATTACATTCTAAAGAAGTCATAACACTAAAACTCTGTCCAATAAAGCCCAGCCAATCACTTTAAGGGAGTTTGTTTACATAACATTTTATAGCCCTAAATCAGACTTGCACAACAAAACTAAATTATTAATTTATGTTTTCTTTTGGTAAATTATCCTGCCAGGGAAAGAAGAAGTGAACACTCAAACTTAAGCTAAATTTATCTTCCTTTTTATGTCATGAAGCATCCTCAAATGTTCCTCTGACTATTCGTAAACACACAGCTCCTGTGTTTACAGATGTGCTGCCAAATCGGTCATGCTGTGCACACCTAATGAATGGCCCCTTTGTGATGCGCTATTTGCACAAACCTAATCCACTCACAGCTTGATGCAAGCATAAATAACAGGCAGGATGTTCAATGAGGTCTGCTCTCATTAATAATGCAGGATGGATGACACCACAGTAAATCCCAGACTCTGTTTCAGCTGCTTGTTAATAGCAAAGTGCTGTGATGTTCCTTGTTTGAATGAGTTTTAAGTGTCTGGGTAGATAACATGTATTTCAGTCTATATGCAAACACTGAGGAGAGTGAAATTTGTACACAGATCAGTTTGACATCAGCTTGTACCTGGAATGTGTTTCACTTACTATCAATGGCCTCAGAGTTAAAGGTGAGAGCAGTGTCCAGAGACAAGCAGTCCACGGTCACCTCCCGCCCTGGATCCGGTACCAGTTGTGCCTCAGCGGCGTGGTGCCATCGAATTTATCGTGGAAACCCGTTCTGGAGCTGTCGTTCATACCGATCAGAACGTCATCCAGCGCCCACTGGGCACAGTGCTTTCCTGCAGGGACCAAAGAGTAAATGAGGAAAACAATCTAAAGAGTTGGCTTATAGTAAAGGCGACCTAATATTATTAAAAGATTTTATGCTTCCATTTTGGTCTCGACTGCTTCTGTAAACAGACTAAACACTTTAAAAAACACCCAGATCTTTTTTTTTTTGGTAATAAGTTAACAATTTTCCTGATTGTCAAGTCACATTTGGAGTGCAATGCCTCGTTCCCTAGCAACCCCAGTGGAGCCCAGCCCCGTTGCCAAGCGACTCAAGAGGAGTTCCAGCAAGTTTGGTCAGCTGGTTTTACCGCTGTATGTTCTATACAATGGCTGCTGGAAAAGACAAGTTGTTGTTGACAACCAGAAACCACTTGCTGCATTCTTGTTGGTTGTGAAGGAGGCTCAACTAATGCTTTTCAAAGATGTACGGTTGTACAATTGCACATCTTGTTTGCAGCCATATTCAAGTGAGAGTGTGACGCTGCGTTCCAGTCGTACTCAGAACTGGGAATTTCTGACTTTCTAGTCAGAAAAAGCAACTGGAAGTCGCATTTCTCAATGGGAAACTGGGACCAACTTGCAAGGCAGGCTTCCTGTTTCAATATGGCTGCTCCTCACATTAACAGCAGTAAATTGTGGTGGAAACATGTATTTTACAAGCTTATTTGGATTTAAATTTACAAGAGGCTCTAAAACAGCTAAAATCTCATTAAATAAGGATAAATTTGTGTAAAAATGTAATAAACATGTTTTCTATAGGCCTAACCTAACCTGTTGTAGGAAGCATAAAGGTCAAATTTAAGATATTTTTATTGCATAGTGAGTTTTGTAGATAGTTTACTCACCTTGTTGTGGCTGCCACCACCGAAACACAGTGTAGGGAGTTTTTGCTGGAGGTGGAAGCTCAATGGTGACCACCTGAGGCTCCAAGAAGGAGCTGAAGTCCAACTCTCTCAGAAACTGCCAATGGATGCCATTATTGGTGGAAAACTGGACGATGACACCTGAAAGTACAAAAACAGCATTTTAATAGAGATAAGGGAGAATATTATTAACAGAAACCAAATGGGAAGCTTGTACTGTTCTAATCGACACGGTAGTTCTGGATATAAAGTTCAGTCAGAGTGAGTTCATTCATTACACACTTAGCTTAATCTTTTAGTAGAGATCCAGATTAATCCTTAGTCCAACCCCGTTTCTCAGCAGTATGGAAGGGATACTTACTCAGCATGTGGAGGCGTCAACTTCCCACTGATTTCACATGCATAAAAGCAACAGAAAACTTGTAGCACATCACGTATATAGTTATCCCCATTTCTAATGCAGCCCTGGGAAACTACCTACATGACTCTCAGCAGAAAATTCTGATAATTCTTCTGTCACCAATAATTTCATAAACCTGCTTAAAAAACTGTTTTAAAACTAGCTTTTTGGGAAATATGTTGCATAGGATGAGGGTCTCAAAGATCAAAAATGTTTTTGAAGATATTAAAAATGTATAAATAATTTTACATTTAAGGAGGAGAATGTGGGAATAATTTATCTGGTGGTTGGCGATTTAAATGTTTGTAGATTATGAGTATCATAAGATCCTGCTTCTTCTACCTGCTCCTTTTCAAACAAATAATGTAAAATTACATGTCAATAGGCATAATAATTTGTTTTAATTTTACTTTTTCTTGCTTTTACTTCTTGTCTGTTCTAAGTAAATTAATTAAAAAATTATAATCTTATAGTGTGAAATTCAGAAGATTCAGTGTTAATTTAAAACACTGTAATAATTTAGCCTTTTATTCCACTTTAATTTTATAATAGGCAGTAACTCTGACCTGAAATGGTTTGAATATTCTATCAAAACCTCCTACGTTTTAGAAATGGGAAGAATTTTAAGACGATACATATTCAATTTAGTTTTGGATTTATATTTAGCTTTAGTTGGCTATTTTTACACTAAATGTGGAGAGTTATCTACTGCCGGTAACTCATAATAAACTTTTAAAACACCTTATTTTCAGCAATTTGCTAATTAAATTAAGGGAAAAAGACGATAAAGATAAAGTCTGTGGCAGAACAAATTTACCTCCCTGCAAAAACACAAAATCTTACCATGTAGGTTTAGTTTTGTTTTTAGTGAAAATATCTTAGTATACCTGAAACTAATTTACAGGCAACTTTTCAGCAATATTGATGAGCTTGTAAGAAATTACTTAACATTGATTTTAAAAAGTATGCATTCAGCTAATTATTTCACTTATACCAAGACATTATTCCCCCCAGTGGAACAATTTCTTTTTATCAATATTAAGAAATTATTGACCTAAAACAAGCTCCTGTATCTTGCTAAAAAGTTACTTCTAGGTTATTTTTGTCTTATTTTAAGTGTACTAAGATGTTTGTACTAACTGAAAAAATATTTGGTAAGATTTTGTGTTTTTGCAGAGCTGAAATGATCAGGTTAGCGTTTCTTTATTGATTTATAGGGTAGTTCCCACATTGAACCAGCAGAGGGCCTCATCACAACATGTGTTCTATTTGGAAACAACCTTCATTGCGCGAGCGAGGCCTGGTGCAGGTGGGTCCTAAACTCTTGCTGCCAATTCGGATGTAAAACTGAGCCAACCTACAAACAAAAAACAATAAAAGTGAATTTTATATTAAAACAGTATCAACATAATGCTTGAAATGCTGAGAAAATAAGAGGGTTGCTCCTCTCACCGTGTGTTTGTAGTGTCTAGAGGAGCTGTTCGAGCCTCCCGACGTCCAGCACTGCTAAAGTAAAGAGCCTTGCCCTCACTGATGATGCCGCAGCCGCCTCCGATTTGTCCCCCGCTGATACTCTGCCAGAGAGGACTCAGCTTCCCCTCAAAGCCCTCTGTCAGCTCCGTGGGACTTGCTACGGATGGGACACAACTATCTTGCTCCACTATAAAAAAAAAAACATAGGTTAAAATACACCAGCATCGTGAAATACTTGGTGACATCAGCTTTCTTTCATCACAGCACCTGTGAAGCCCATATCGCAGAAGCAGACGCCAGAAATGCAGTCTCCATGACCACCGCAGTGGTTGGGGCAGGGCTCGGAAATGTAGACGCCGTCCAAAGCAAACGGTGGCGCATCTCGGTACACGCTACTCTCCTGGAACCAACGGAACCTGGTTTTACTGAGAAAATGAATAAAGTTCAGGCATTTCAGTGCAAATAAAACTTAGAATTTAAGGGTGAATTCACACCAGCCCAGTTTTGTCTGCTTCAATCAAATTCGAGTTTGTTTGCTAGAAGTTTGTTCGGGGAAGTGTGAACGCGCAATTGGATAAAAAAAAAAACAAACTCTGCTCCGCTTAAAACCCCCAGTCTCAGCTCAGTTGACCTGAATTATGGTGCAGTTTGAATACATGTGAATGCAAGCGAATCAGAAACCGCTCCAAAAGCAGGAAACAAACTACATCGCAGGGCATTCTGGGTAAATAAAACCGAGACAAAGGAAAGAGTCTAGCACTAGTGAGAGAAACTTCTTTTACCAATGACAAAAGAGAAATCTTACAACCGCTAAAATTTGATGCCACTCCATTTTTGTTTACATTTCATGAAGAAGGAAGTTGCGCTCATGTCTTCTTCTGAGGTTTTTGTGTCGTCTCCTTCAGTGGTTCTTGGTTTGTTTGACAAACAATGTGCAGTGTGAAAACAAACCACAACAAAAATGTGACAAATGTTGTAATTTTGGTCCCCAACTGAACTGGGTCTACAATTCTATGAGGTGTGAAAACAGCCCATGGCTACAAAATCTGCCTTTTTCATGGCAGTCTGAACGACCCAATTCCAATATTTTATCAGATTTGTGCTGATAGCTAACAGCACAAATCAGATGCTAATTTGGATACAAAATTAGCATCTGATTTGCGTCTGCTGTCTGAAAGATCATGTTGCATTTTGTCCAACTTTTATATTGTTGTGAGACATGCTTCAAATTCTGAGTCAAACGAAGAAGGAAGCCGTGCTCAGTGTCTTCTTCAGAGATTTTTGTGTAGTTTTCTTCAGTGGTCCTTGGAGCAGCGCCACCACAGGCAAAGAGGGGAACAGGTTTTTCGGTTAGAGTGGTTTGTCTGACACAGTGCAGTGAAACCAAACCTCAGCTGAAAATCTACCGGACTAGGAGCACTGCAAAAACACAAAGTCTTACCAAGTGTTTGTTCTAGTTTCTAGAGCAATTATTTTAATACACTTGAAATAATACAAACAAATTTACACAGAGACAAAGAGGCTGTTTTTTTAAAATAAATAATTCCTTAAGATTATTCTGCAGATTGATGAAAAAGTACTAGTTCCATTGGTAGATAAATTAACTTGTAACATGGGAAAACTGTCTTGTAAGTGAAATAATCTGCCAATAGAACTAGTATTTTTTATCAATATTAAGGATTTGTTTACTAAAAACATGCCTTTATGTCTTGCAGAAAGTTACTTGTAAGTCAGTTAGTCTCATTTCAAGTATACTAAGATATTTGCACTAGAAAGTAGACCAAAATAATTGGTAAGGTTTTGTGTTTTTGCAGTGTGAATACATTTGAAACACATTGTAACATCTGAGTAAATGTAAACATAGGGAGCTACCTGGCTGCCACATTTCGAGGTATGACCACTGTGATCCTGGTCCACTGTTCGTAGTCTCCGGTGTTGTAGACGGTCGGTTCTCTGAGCTCACGGCCGCTGCCTTCACAGACGCCCGTTCCCGGCGTTCCGGGGTAGCAGCCTTCTCGGACCAACGCCCAGGTTCTGCCGGCGTCGTGGGAGTACTGCAGCAGGACCGGGGCTGAGGCGCTGAACTCTGACTCACAGCCTATGTTCAGCTACAACAATAAATGAAGAATGTAAAAAACAAAAAAAATTAATTAAAAAGAATTTAGGGCAGCAGAAAATAATTATTTAATATTTATTTTATTCTATTATGACAATTAAAACAGTAATTGGATACAAAAATAAGTAAACTTCTAACAATATAAAAATATGTTAAAAATTGCAAATGAAAAGTGTCATTTTTTAAAATACAAAAGTAAAACGTTAAATACTTCTAACATGTGAAAAGCTCAGTCTTTCTGCTCGACTTAACAGCAATACATTGTTGGGCTGATCTGTTGACTATTTTTTTAATTAGCCAAATAATAATTGGATCGCAAAAGGTGCCTAACAGGAGTTTTTTTTTTTTTTTTTTTTACAGAATTTGAACCAGGTGAAGCTTTCACCAGAAGAGCTCAAGTTAAAACATGACAGGTTTTTTTTTTATTATCTTAAATGGAAAACATATCTTTATATATATTTTGCTTTGGTTTAATTACTGCTTTCAGTTTGTTGTTCTTTCAGTAAATGGCCTTTCTTGAGTCTGTCTACGCGTGTTAACAAGTAATCAATTACTAATTTAGTTGACAATTATTATTTCAATAATCAGTTAATGACAATTGATCCAAATAATGGTTTCAGTTAGAGAGGCTCTGATCCGATATTAATATATGGATTGGTCCTGACACTGGAAGAAAATCTAAATGGGGAATCAGTGACAATGTCACAATGACCGATTGAGCCTAATTCTATGATTTGTGCTTTGAGCGATTTCATGCTGCATTATTTATTTTACATTATATTTAGATTTCCTAATTGCACTTTCTGAAAAACTTGAAAGGTTTGTCGCAGTTTATTTTTTCAAGATACCCAAACTATTGTTTCAGACAGTTTTAGTTTCTTTATTGTTTATTTTACATTGGCTGTTTTACTTCTAATTTGAGTGACTAAACTAGTTAAAGTTGTTTTTACATGTAGCTTGTGAAGCTATTGGTGTATTTAAATGTCCAGTTCTGATTTAGAGTTATCAGATACATTTGTAATTCAGTAATTATATTTATATGTTTCAAGTCAATTCAGCTGTTGTTCTGTATCAGATCGGTATTAGGCAATACTAAACTTCAGATATGGGCATTGGATATGTAAACAGTGGATCCCTAGTTTCAGTATTTTGTCCTACATTATTTGATTTGAAAACTTCTCCCGAACCTTAAACTGAAGGGTGTACCCAGGGCGGAGGGCCAGGTCCCTGGTGACGGCCACCCTGTCTCCATCAGAACGTCCAAACACCATCGCTGAGGGAGTCGGAGCGCAGAAGCTGCTGTTGTTGTCCCTCTCCATGCCCTCGTTGCCGAGCATCAGCCAAACGCTCATCTGGTTCAGAGGGTAGTCGAACGCCGGCTTCTCGTAAAAGTTCTGTGCAGAAAAGAAAAAACAAAACAAACAGATGTTGTGTTTTCTGGTAATATTTATCTGGAAATGATTTATTGCAAAATAAAAAGAGATTTAAGATGTTTTTGAAGTCAACTGATTGCTGTACTGGAAAAAGCTGTTTATTGGTGGTCTAAACATGTCAAACACATCTTCATAAGTCCAAAAAATGCTTTTCAGACACTCATCATGTGTGTGTTTGACATTATTGGAAAGCTTAGAATCAACATTTTCAGAATCTGTAAACAGTCACATATGGTAATTGTGAAACAGGATTTTTTTTCCCCAGGCATCCTAATCCTCGTTTGTAAATGCCAGATTTTTTTTCTTAATGAAGAATAATATTTGTAAATATATATACATACATATGGGTGCAAATGCTGCTTCATAGAGAAGAATGTATATATAAAAAGTACAACAATAAGTAGATTTACCACAATAACTACTTGCATTTTTCTGGATGATAAATTGTACCAGTAATTATTACGATAAGCAATAATATTGTTGTTTGACATAATTTTCAAGTTAGATATTGATAATTACATAATAATGCAAATAAACCCTGTGCAAAGACCAATAAACTTTAATTTTGTAAAGAACATTTCACACAGGAACTGAAACATATTAAAATATCCCAAATAAAACACGATCAAAAATGATAAATAAAACAGAAATAAAAATCAGACACATCAGACTCCGTAAATAAAATGGATTATAAACTTTGAAAACAAAATTGCCTTTCAAAAAAATATGAATCATCAGAATGGAAATTATTGAACTAATTTTAATTTATTGTGCGATTATTTGATTAATTGTTTATTGCGACAAGTATAACCATATGAATAAAGAAAATAGATATTTTTCCAGTCCTACATTTTTAAAACAAACAAAAAAATTGCTTAAAATAAAGTAATGAGAAAAGAAGGGTTATTAACAAGGTTAGAGCACATAATACTAGATGATGCCATGATGGAGTCTGACCTGCGGCAGAGTCGGGTTGGCCATTGGGATGATGTGTTTCTCCCTCTCTGACAAAATGATGACGTCATCAATCGCCCACTGGTCGTAGCCTTCCCCAGAATGAAGCGGCTGCCACCACCGAAAGCGAGTGGAGGGAGTTTTTGAAGCCAGAGGAAGTTCATAATGAACAAAGCTGTGAAAGGAAAACGAGAGGCTTCGTTATTCTGCAACCGCATGCAACTCTGAACAGCTGAGATGTTTTACTCTGTGGTTTCTCTCACCGAGGTTTGGTGAAGTCTGTGAAGTACATCTCAGCGATGAGGCCCCAGCTGATTCCTCCGTCGTTACTGTACTGCAACAGCACTCCTTCCTCCCTGCTGTCTGCCTGGTTACACTCCGCCCAGTCTCCGCCCACACGCAGGTAGAACTGCACAAACTCCGCCCACTCCGTGTCCAGATCCCAGCTCACCAGCTCCCGAAGCCCAGCCTGACCACAACATGCACACAGAGTCACACCAGTTACACATTTGGTCAGATTTCACCACTGCAAAAATACAAAATCTAAAAGCTTACCAAGTATTTCTGGTCTAGTTTTTAGTGCAAATATCTCAGTTTACTTGAAATAAGACAAAACTAACATGCAAGTAACTTTTCAGCATGAACTGTGAGCTTGTTTTAAATAAATAATTCCTTAATACATATTGATGAAAAAATACTAGTCCCTTGGCAGATTATTTCACTTATAATAAGACATTTTTCCAATGTTGTAAGTGAAATAAATTGCAAGAAGTTATTGCGATAAATGACAATATTGTTGTTTTGAGACCATTTTTAAGTAATACAACGATAATGGCATAAGAATGCAAGAACACATTCTTAAAGATCAATAAACTCCAAACACAAACATCTAACATGCCGACATTTTAAATACCAAAATAAACTTCCAGAAAACTGCAAAACAGCCGAAACACTGACTTCCTTTAAATCAAGGCATAAAACCCACCTTAGAGTTAAGGTTTTCTTTTGATTAATAATAAGTGAACATAGATTAAATATAGTCTAGATTACGTTATTTGTCTTTATTCGGCCACTGTAATGCAATGTTGTATTTTGTTAATTGTGTTATGTTGTCATCACGTAAAGCACTTCAAATGACTTCTTATTAAAATGTTAAATGGAAATAAACTTGACTTAAATATTAAAAATTATTAAAGAAAATTCCACAATAAATCTTAACCCGTGCTTTTCAAAAGTTGTGGAAGTTGACGGTCTTATAATTGTACAAATCTGAAAAAAAGGTTGAAATATATAATTGAAAGCCATAAAATAATAACATTCACTTAATCCAGGATGAGAGTGAAATTCTGATAAGCACTGAGCTGAAAACATTAAAAAAAAAAAAAAAAGTCAAAAAAATGTAGCTGAAGCTGGAAAAACTGATTTAAAAAGTGCTTAGCAATGCGTCAACAGCTGTGTAATCAGCAATCAAACTCATGAACTCTCTGGAGAGTTATTTTTTGAAACATTCAGGGAAGAGTTTAGAGGTCAACGGTTCTTGGCAGCGAGTGCTGGACAGTAATCAGACAAGTTTGGACAGTCATCTAAATTGGTTTAATTTAATTACACAAATTTACCACATTTGACCTGCTATGTGCGAAAACACAGAAACTCTCGTGTGCCAGATTTTTATTTTACATGAAAACAATCACATTCAACACTTTATTTTGACAGAACTGAATAAAATATTTCTCATTGCGCTACCTTGCTGAAGTACAGAGACGATCCAGACGACACCACCCCACAGCCCATGTCGGGCGCCACCACCTCTCCGCCAATCACCTCCTGCCACGTGGCCAGCAGCGCGTCTTGGGACTCAAAATCTGAGAGGACGCTTGACGAGAGCGGAGACGACGGCTGGCAGTCCTGACCCGAGAACCCGTCGTCACACCTGTGTGAGATTAGAGGGCGACTTTAATCCGGCTGTCCGTTTATAATCTATCCCATAATATGCATCCGCAGGTCAGGAGGAAGGACTGGCCTGCAATGTCCGTGGTCACACCAGCCGTGTCCGTGGCACATGTTGGGACACTGCTGGCCGATGTAGATGTCGTCCAGAGCCCACTCGTCCTGCTCGCCGTAGTAATTCTGGATCCATCTAAACCGGGTTGCACTGGACCTGAAATAATTAGAATTTACAGCTCTGGTAAAAATTTAGAGACCGCTTAAGATGATCAGTTTCTGAAGCTCGAATTCAGCAGACTAAAATCAGATGATCTGAGAATGATTTTGTGCAAAAAAAAAAAAATTGTAGCAAACGTGTTTTATATAGCGCATAGACCAATACTAACCTGTCCAGTGAATCATAAGAGGTCACCTTGTAATCCAGTCACATCTAATGTTTCATACTTCTGAATGTCAAACTGAAGAGATTGTATGGAATAAATATGGCATGTTGGAGATAATAAACCACACAGGCCTCTTGGTTTACTGCTTTACGGAGCCATATCAGATTGTCTCGTGTTCATTCAACCTGCTGTTTTATTACCATTAGGGGCTGTGACCTTCTGACCTGTCATCGTTCTCTACAGGAGATTAGAGCATCGTTATTTAGGAGCTGGGGTGTTGGAATGAAATGGAGGTTGAGGTCAGGGTTATGTGACGATTTAAGCTGATTTATGTCCGAACTGAGGCATTATGGCTGCTTCACGTTATTTATAGCCTTTTTAGCTGCATGCGTGTTAAAGATTGATGTAACCCAAAAGCCAAAAATATGTTACCTGATAAAATCTTTAACAGTACCTTAAAAAGAGTAAAACACATCTAGAGACTTTTGCCCATTTTTCTGAGCAAAATAGATCAATGAGAAAGTTACAGATTAAGATCTGGGCCGCTCTAACACATTCATATGTTTTTTAATTTAATTTTTGTCTCTATAATTTAACCGAACTGAATTTAATATCCCTTTGGACTATTTTTTAATATGAACTGAATTTGAACTACCAGAGAACCATATTTTACATGTATTCTGTTCCGACTTTCTTTCAACAACGTATTTTTTCTTATTGTTCTTCAATAAAGTTCATTATCAAACTTTATTTTTTTTTATTCCTATTGGATCATCCTGTTCAATAGTTTTCATAATTGGTTTCGGTTTTGTTTTTTAAAAATATAATTTTTTACCTAAAATTGAAATAATTATTGATAATTTAGATTGAACATGTTACATATGTGGCTTCCAACTAATTTCTTACAACTTCCATATTTGTAATATTTTTTAGTGTTTACAAATACAGTTAATTTATTACTATTTTTTTTTGTAAATTTAGTAATAATTTGTTTCTGTTAAACAAAATGTTTGTGTCCTGTGCAAATATAACAAATATAATTTTGTTTGATTACTTGAAAATGTAATTAAATAAAGTATAAACAGTTTAGGACCAAACTCTGGCCCCTGAGGAGCCCCAAATGATACATCCAAACTACTGATAACCAAATATTTGCAGAAATGACTGCCTGTTCTTTTAGATATTGCTTTGTATCTGCTCTAGCAACATTTTTATCATACCATATTGTTTTTATTTATGAAACAATATGATCCATATATTTCCAACTGGAATTTATTTAGGGGTATCAGAGTGAAGGAAGCTGGATTTATATGCATGCTACACATTTCAATGTTATGTCTAAAAAACTTTTACAAACCTTCTACATTTATAAATCATAATAAAATACATGTTGGAAGAACAATTTTGTGGTTTTAACGGTGAAAAATGTTTAAGGGATATGAATATATGTGAAATAGTAAAAGTGTTAGCAGATGTGAGATGATTATGTATTTCTATTCAGGCCTGCAGCCACTGATGGAGGAAAATGCAGACCTTTACTCGTATTCAGCTGTTCGTTTTCTGTAATTGACCTGACTGCTGTCAAACCCCACTGTGCTTATTAGCCATAATAAAAAAAAACAAAACAAAAACAAGGCAAAATCAAGATCAGAGAGCGTTTAATCCCAAAGGACACTTTGTGAGCTTTTTTCTTCTGTTTTAGTGAATTGTACTTACCACGTCTTCTGAGGCAACGAGAGCGTAACACGTCTCCAGTCTTTGAACTCAGACGGATGGTAGACACTGGGAGCTGTAAACTCAGAGCAGCTCGGCATGCCAGGTAGGCAGGCCTGCAAAAGAAAGGAAACCTTTTAAGATATATTTTCTTTCACATATTCACCAGAGGGGCTACAACACTGCTCACTCTGAATTCCTGATATATTTGTAGACCTGCATATTAGGTTTAGCCAGTTTTATATGATCATAAATAGAGTTTGCTGAAATACAGTATCTTTGACCTGAAGCATTGAATGATCAGCATGGATTAACTCTACAAAGCGCACAGTCAGTCTGTACTTACAGGATGCATACACTGTAAAACATTTGAAGGTGGTTTTACTTGAAAATGAAAGTCCACCTGCTGCCTAGAAAATGCAGTTTAAGACAACAAGAAAATTGTTTTGGTTTCAACTCAGAAATTAAAGTTCATGAAGTTGATTTAACGACAAGAGACACGTTGTCTAAACATTGTTTTTAAACTTCATTAATCTTGAATAATCAGTTTTGACTTAATGCTGCAATTTAAACTAAATAATTATTTCACAATATGCAAGAACAAAATCTGCCCTCACCAAGTTAAAGAGCCACATTTCTCTGTTATTTTACTCACAACATCAAGTTAAAATAAATACTTATTTTACTTCAATAATTTAAATTCTTGTTTCAAACTGCCGGAACAAAATTTCTGATCTGATCATGAATTTTATTAAACATCCCAATGAATTCAGCTCAGAAACATTTAGTGTGAACAGGACATTATCCTCAAGCTTTGCTAACTGAGAATTGCATTAAAATGAACATTTGCCTTAATAAAACACAAGAGTCGGATCAATGTGACGCACTTCCATCTCAGGAGACAGAAACATGCCGCTAAGCATTCTGGGAAATAGTTCCCACTCCTGTCTTTCTCTTCTTTCAGTTTTTTAAGTGCTAACCTAAAAACTCTAGTTTATTCAACTCTTGGAGGTTTGACTAAATTAATAAAAAGCTAACACAACTTACTGCTGTAAGTTTCTCTTTCATAAACTCACATTTAGGTTCAAAATTTAAAACTGGACACATTTATTTGACTAAAAGAGTAAAACATAGTAAACACAACTAAATGTTTTACAGTGTATGTGAATCAGTGAAAAGTCACTGATGAAGAAGAGAAAGTCATTATAGTTCATTAAGTTTCAAAAGCAATAAAAAAATAAAAAAAAAATCAAACTTCTGAATATTTATGAAGCCGTTATGATTATAGAAAATTCTTGTTGAAGATAATCTGCCGTCTCATTCACATTCAGCAGTGTATTTGCTGATAACGCAGTGATTAAAACTAATTGTGATGATTTGTCATTTAAAATAAAGTACCACATTTAGGCTCATTATTTACATATTATCTCTGCGGCTGTAATGGCTAAATCAATATTCATGATCATAAATAAATAATTTGTGTCCTTGCCTCTACACGGGACAATATGAGAAGTTTCTGCCACAGAGAAGCATGTGTTGGGAAAAATAAAAATCACATTTACCTCTTTGACCAGGTGCCAGGTGAGGCCGTGATTGGTGGAAAACTCCAGGCGCACCTGGGTGTCGATGTGAGGGGAGGGGTCGCGGCCGCAGCCCATTACCAGGGAGAACTGCAGACTGTAGGAGGCGCCGATCTGCATCGACTGAGTTTCAACATAACGGATACTGAACCCAGGACTGGGCTCACCGGAGAAACTGAAGAGTGACACGAACAACCCGGGAGGATCACACTGTTAGGATCAACTTGTTAGGTGATTTTTTTAACACTAATACAGATTAATAGCAAAACTATTACTGTTATGGGAATTTCTGAAACCTTAGAGTCCAGTCGTGCTGGCAGTATGGCTGAACGTTTCCCAGGTAAAAGCCGAGACTCTGGGTGACGTCCAGCACGTTGCTGAAGTCCAGACTTATGGTGTTGAACAGAACCGAGGTCATGCTGATTTCATCCAAGGCCCAAACGTCGCGGCTGCGTCCTGAGTGATACGGCTGCCACCAGCGGAACTGAACACCAAACTTACGAGCGCCCGATGGAAGTTCGACTGAAACGATCCTAAAGGAGCGAGAAAATCAGATATCAGCAAAAATAATCATTAATGTCGGTAATTTAATTCTAAAAGCGAAACTCAGGTTATTTAGATTCACTTAAAGAAATGAATTTTGGTTTTTTAATTTCTGCTGACAACTCAGAACTACAGAAAACTTAAAATTCATTTGCTCAGAAAATTTGACCAATAAAAAATAGATTTTTAGTACTGAAATGTTCACTCTACGATAGTACTATAGTACTATTAGAGCAATAGTATGCAGAAAAAAGGAGTAAATTTCCACCAGAAAACTGAGAAATGTTGAGATTAAACTCTTTCTAGAAAAAAAAAGAAATGTCTGAGTTTCAAAAGTAAAAACGTTTTTTCTAGAAAATTTCTGATATTTTTCTAGCAGATTTTTTACTTTTCAAGCTGAAAAAAAATTCTTGAAAATTTCTGAGATAAATCCCAAAATTTTTGATTTTTTGGCAAAAATGTTATCCTCTTTTTCTCTATGTACATTAACCCTACTATGCCGTTGTACTTTTCAGTATCTCCAGGATTTTGCATTGTTTTGCAATCAAAATCACAGATTTTATACTGACATACTGCCACCTGCAGGTGGGAGTTAGCAGGTACTTAAACACAATGGGTTTGACCATTTTTGCAAAAAAAAAAGAGAAAAAAACAATTGCAACAATTATGCATTAGTAATGCACTGAAAAAATACCGAGATGTGTTTATTTTTGCATTAGTCATTATATTATATTTTACTGGGCTTATGTGTGATCCTCACCGTCTGGGGAAATGAATTATGGGTTCTCAGTAAGTCATAATAATTCAAACTATCAGCAAGCAATGCTTGAATTATACCACTCTATCCATAAGAACAAGAGTCCTCTAGGAAAAAACAAGACCAACATTTTATAAACTGGATCAGTATAATTACTTTCCTTGTTTTGCCAACGCCTGAGCAGCACAAGTGTCATAATCACAGCCAAGCCAGTGTAGGAACATTAAACTATACAGTTTATGATGTAATCCAAGCAGATCAGCAGGAATTAATCATACAGACTGACAGAAGGGTGAGTCAGGCCTCGACTTGGACGGAAAACCTACACAAACACATTCTGTTGTTTGTAATTAATGTACATGCAGACGTGATTTTAACTCTTTCTGATCGTCAAATTTTAACATAACTTAAGAGCAACTTTTCAGCAAGCTCTAAAAACTAGTGCTTTTGATCTAGTTCAAAACTAGATCAAAAGCACTAGTTTCATTGGCAGATTATTTTGCTGGTATTAAAACATTTTTCCCTTGTTATAAGCGAAATAATCTGCCAAAATAACTAGTACTTTTTCAGTCAATATTAAGGACATTTTTAGTTAAAACAAGCTCGGATCTGACTGCAAAGCAAACAATATTGCTCCAAATCAAAATATAACCGAACACAAGCACAAATGTTGACGTTACCTTGGCTCATGGAAGCCCTGGTATGCGTAGTGCCGCAGCAGGGTCCAGGTGATGCCATTATCTGAAGAGTAATGCAACAGAACGCCTTCGCCCGGCTGATCAGGAGCCGGGCATGAGCTCAGGATGCTGCGACTGCCGAGGCGCAGAGTGAACTGGAGGTATCTGCAGATCAGATCAAAAACATCAGGAAGAAGTTAAAGCAGATTATTTAAAGGGTGATAGATAGAAATGAGCCGGTTCATTGAAAAGGAAGGCAGGAAAGGTGAACAATTTCTACTTCATAATTTGTAATTGTGAAGTAGAAATTAAATTTTTTGTTTAAAACATTTTCAAATGAAAATGAAAGTTTTTTGGACTACATGCAAGACACAGAATCTAATAGTGAGATATGGTGGATCACTCAAGTAAGAGTAGCATTAGTTCAACATATTTTTATTCAAGTAAAAGTACAAAGAACCGTTGTATCTATTTAAAAAAACTTGCACCTTTCTTTCCCCTTCAGTGATCAATTATGGTCTACTTCGTGTTCCAAGTGAAACACTGAAGTTTCTTGTAATAAGACAAAATTGGAAAAAAGTTTTACAGTAGGATGCATACAGTGATTATAACAAGGATCTAATTACAAAAGCGGGATTGGAAATAAAGAGTAGACTCAACAAGGGGTGTAGTTTACTGGCTGATTTTTAAAAAGCTTGACTTGTTGATTCCAATTTCCAATCACTGATCTCACAAAATTAAGAAAATCAGCCAATAAATCAGCTGGCCGATAAATCAGTGCGAAACTATAGACACAAGTATTCTTTGACGTCTAAGTTTAGTTATGAAAAACTTTGGATCACATCTTCTGATCCCTGCAGACACATCAGTTTCTAATCTCGTTTAATGCATTTTTTATTCAGATTTCAATCATCTTCTCTTGGCTTCACCACCTCCGGCTCTCTGTCCTCGGTTAAACTGTTCTTTCATTAACAGCACACTTTCCTCTCTCAGGCAGCTGTTTACTTTATCAGCCAGGAAACTGGCGTTAAATATGGCCGCCATCTGCAACAGGTCCAATCAATCTAACATAATGCCAAATCTAACTGCATGTTTATTTTCATCTAACACTTTAATGTCTTCTTCTCTCGGCTAAAGCTTCGCCACAAACACCGTACATCTACAAGCGTGACATTACAGCAGGAGAGAGCGGTGATGGATCACTGGAACAAGGAAGCTTTTTGCACTACTTTCTCCTCAGACTCCAGATTTGCTTCTGTGCATGATAAACACTTTATATCCGCTCTGTCAGTACCTGGCCTGGGAACTGTCGAGCGGCGCTGTGACCAAGTGTCTCCTGCCATCCCTGTTAAAGACCAGAGCCTTTCCGCTGGCCAGCACGCCGCAGCCAAAGCTGACTTCAGCGCCGCGCAGCGACGAGAAGCTGTGGTAGGAGGAGAGACGCGGGCTGGAGAAACCCTCGGACAGGAAAGCGGGGAAGGTCTGCGATGCAAGCTCACAAGCCGGACCGCTGAAGCCCGGGTCACATCTGTGCAGAGAGAATGAGGTTTGAAGGCAGAAATGACAAAATGGAGCGACAGAAAATGAAAATTCATTAATAAATCATACAAATAATACAATGTGATTCATTTTTAATAGAGCTAAAGGCTTAAGATGTCAGAGCTCAGTCGTTCTGGATTTATCTAGAGTAATAAAAAAAGTCGACTCTCACTTGCAGCCTGTGCGGGAGCAATGTCCTCTTCCAGAGCAGAACCGGAGACAAGCTGGTCCGATGTACACTATAAACACAACAAAGCTTCAGACTGCTTACATAGATTCTAAAATGTCAAAGATTAAAAAAGAAATGAAAGCAGTTTAATTAACTCAAACACTACAAGCCGATTGAGAAATTTTGACACAAACTTTGCATGAATGTTGTAATAATTTAGAGCTTTTAATAATTTAATTAAACTGTTCCTTTTTTGGAAATGACTGATACAACACATAAAACTTGAATATTTTTTAAAATAAACACTGGATACACGCATTTTAATTTATTTAAATTTTACCTATGAAGCATCAATTGTAGACGAGAAGACCAATGATAGCATGCTTACTCTTTAGAAAAATGGAATAGAGTAAATATTTACCTCGCTAACTTACTAAATATCGTAATAAATCGTAAGTAACGCTTTGATGAGTAAATATTTAGCTATAGTTAAATAATCATGAACATAATTAAACACAAACATGTTTAATTTAGCTACATATTTAGCTAAATATTTAACTAAAGCTAAATATTTAGCTTGAAGCTAACAACTATTGAGCATGTTAACAAAATAATTAGCACTTTAATATTTGAAGCGGGGTGGTTAAACATTTAACACGCTATCAAAATATGTAGTTTGGTGCTAAATATTTTGGAGCTAAATAATGCATTTATAAAAAATTAATAACTGTAAAAAATTACTTTAAAAAGTTAATCCCTGTTTTTTGTCTCATATGAAACATTAAATAAACCATCTTATTCTTGCTAATTTTCCACTTCCACCTGAATTTTTGCCAGATAGAAATTTTAAATGTTTAACTATTTTCATTCAAGTCACTAAAACCTCAGTTTCTCTCATAACATCTGCTACTTTCGTAGCTATTTGAGTTCTGTGCTTATTTCACAGAAAGTCTCGCTTTTAAACCCTGAATTAGTCTGAACTGTAAGTGGAGTTCTAACCGTTGTCTACGGCCCACATGTTGCCCGTTCCGGTGCCGGTCTGCTTCCAGCGAAACTGAGTCGTCTCTGTCAAGGCAGCATTGGGCAGGGGGATAGAGATTCTGGTCCACCTAACCCAACAAACAAAGCAGACTTTGGAAATAAGATTCATTAAATGCACAAACGTACGGCAATAAGTGAGAACATGTTAGCAGAAACTTGTACCCGCTGTAGTTGTCTGAGGAGTAGATGGTGCTGTGAGGTAGATGTGGCCCAGCACAGAGTTCTGGCAGACACTCGGTGTGCAGCAGAGACCAGGAACGACCAAGATTGGTGGAAAACTCCAGGCTCACACTAACAGGATGAAAATCAGCTTCGTTTTCGGATCAAGCTCCCTTGTGGCTACTTTGTTCTGCTAGAACGTGTGTCATACCTGTTGGCAGGCTGGTAGGAGCCACAGCCGAGGTTGATGGAGAACTGAGCAACATGTGTGTGTGTGCCAGGCAACACAGGGAGCAGCTGCATGAAATCCACGGCCCACACATGACGGTTAGCGCCTCCGTGGGACCGCTGCTCCAAGCAGAACTGTGTGACCGGTGTTTGCAGCTCAGATGGCAGGGCGACGGATACCACTGAAGGAGTCTGAGGAAGAGGACGGAAAAGATCCGAACAGAGCAGCATAAAATTAGAATCAAGTTCCTGATTTTACATTTTACAGAACAATAAAGGCTGTTTCTATTCTATAAGTCTGTGAGCAAACGGATTAATGAAATTTAATTAAATATTGGAGGGAAATATGGATTTTCCAGGCATAAAGTACCATTTTATAGGACAGTAAAGTCACCGTTTTAACTTTAGCTGTTATGAAAACGCTGAATATTTCAAATGTAACTTATAACAAATTTTATTTTGTAATTTAACTCTTTGAATTTGGGTCTTTGTCATTCAAAAAAACTCCTACTCTTTCTAAAAACAAACCAAAAATACTGTTCCCCTCTTTGCCTGTGGTGGCGCTGCACCAAGAACCACTGATGGAAACGACACAGAAACCTTAGAAGAAAACATGAGCTCAACTTCCTTCTTTCCAAAATGTAAACAAAACTGAGTATCGCCAATTTTAGTGGTTGAAGGATTTCTCTGTTTTGTCTTTGGTAAAAGACAACGAGTTATTTCTCACGCTAGCGCTAGAGTAGCGTGTTAGTTTAGGTTGTATTTACCCACAATTTTTCCAGAGATTATGAAAAGGTTCACTAAAAAGGTTTCTGGAAACAAAAGAAGTAATTCAGAAGTGAATTAATGTGGTTTCTAATTCAGTTTTCCCACTATAAGGAGCTGTGTCTCACCCTGTAGGAAGAGTATGGGAGAGTGTCGAGCACCACACGCTCTCTTCTGCCCTCTGACCTTCCAAACAGAACCACATCGTTCTCATGCGACTCCCCTGGATCGCAGTCCCCACCACCTGCACAAAACACCAGCCAACACCCATAAAACTACTGATAGCAACTACAATAAAGGTCATAAGGAGAAGCCAGAGGGAATACGTACCCATGGTGAAATGGAAGCGGAGGTTTCCATAAGATGTGGTGTCCAAGTAGGGGGTGCACACTCTTCTCCGACCCTCCTTCTCGAACACCAGAGCGGCGCCAGATTCAATCTCTCCACACTTTGTCCCGTACATTGCTCCCTCTATGTCCCAGCTGAGGAAAAAAGTGAGAGATTTATTATGTATTATGTAGCACAAATCTGAAACAAACATCCAGAAAACTCCAAAACAGCCGAAACATTGAGTTCCTTCAACTCTAAACTAAAAACCCACCTGTTTAGAGAGACTTTTGAAACATAAGTCAACGATCTGGTGTGCAATGACGACATTTGACAAAATGCTTCAATTGTTGACTGTGTGTTCTATGGTTTTGTATTTTTATGATGAAACACACTTTGAACTGCCATGTTACTGAAATGTGCTATAGAAATAAACTTGACTTGGCTTAACTTATGTATTTTCGAGCCACAGAGAGCTATTTTATTGCACAATCAAGCAATTATGTTAATTGCAGTTGTTATAAAAATGCTGTATATGCCAAATATAGCTTCTAATAAATTTGACTGTAATTTGATGCCTTAAAATTGGATCTCTTTAAAAACTCTTTCAGGAACATGGAACGTTTTCTCAATCAGTGTCAGAAAATACTGTCAGTTTCTAGGCAGTGTTATCGTGTTGCATACCCTTAATGTTAAAACCAGGCTTATAAGGCAAACAAACAGTGCCTGTTTTTTGTTTTTGGAATGGGACTTCTACAGGATGCACATATTTCATCACGGCAGACTTTTCAGATTCTCATTATCCCTGACAGAAGTTTGCTCAGTGTGTCAGCCCAGCTCTCCGTAGTTCATCTGACTCCCCTCACAGTTTCTGTTTTTCTCCTGTTCCCCTTCCTGCTGTTACTATCCGTTTTCTGTCTCTGTCACAGTCACTGCTGGGTTAAATAACACGTGAAGTGTACCATTAACAAAAGAGGAGAAAACGTCTTCCCTGCCTCCTTATACATGTGTTCAGTTCACAGTTCCCTGATGGGTGAGAGCTTCACGCAGGGCGGCGTATCGGGGTGTAGGTGTGAGGGCGTGGTCCTTCTCATTAATGGAAACGCGTACTGACAGAGCTGATGCATGAAGCCTGTTAATTACTCCCTGGCAGCAGTGCTATCCATCAGCCCTCTCTTTTCATCTCTGTGCCTCACGCAGAGCATCAGACAGTGCTTCCTTGCTCTCTGCTGCCGGGCGTGTGTTTTCCCGTACGGTTGTGTACTCTGAACAGATGGACGGCCATCGCTGTAGCAGTCAGAGGTATGCCGATCACCTGTGTGAGTTCCCACGCTTGACTTATGCAGCGCTGCGTGTTTCATTACAGGACATATGACAAGTGACAGGTGTCAAAGCATTTTGAATGTTTGCATATCTCAGTAACCCTGCCAACGTAATTCTTTCCCACTTGCCAGGAGTTAAATATAACCACAACCTTATAAGCAAACCAGGAATTCATTGTTTATGTAGATTCATACAACCACGCTGCAAAAACACACAATCTTAAAGTATTTGTGTTCTAGTTTCTACTGCAAATGTCTTAGTTCGCGTGAAATAAGACAAAACTAACTTACAAGTAGAAAGATATGGGAGCTTGTTTTAAGTAATTAATTCCTTAATATTGATGAAAAAGTAATAGTTCCACTGGCAGGTTATTTCATTTATAGCAAGACATTTTTCCTGTTATATGTGAGAATAATACTTTTTCATCAATATTAAGAAATTATTTACATGCAACAAGCTTCTATGTTGTGTTAAAAAGTTACTTTTAAGTTAGTTTTGTCACAATTCAAGATATTTGCTGTAAAAATTAGACTAAAATACTTGGGAAGATTTTGTGTTTTTGGAGCGTAGAGGCATATAAACTTGGGAAAACAATCACAGTCGCTCAGTTCCTCATGGCGCCTCAACATGATTAAGTTACATAGCTGTAAAGGGTGAGTTGATAAAATATGAAAAACACATTTTCACTCTGATCTCGACTTACTTTAAAGGCGGCGTCTCAAAGTCTTCTTCCCAGTAGCTTCTTCCCTCTTCACGGTGCAAATCGATGTCTCTGGTGGAGGCGAAACTGCGGCCGACTCCTTCACCGCCGTGGAAGTACAGAGCATTGCCCTCCGATTGACAGGCATGCTGTTCAATAAAAACACATGAAATTACATGCTTTAAATTGACATCTGGCATCAGTATAGTTTATATTTCTCCAAACAACAGATACACGCCTCCTCTTGACATTTATTATTTATATGCCTTGAGCTTTTATACGTTTTTTCCCTCATTATAATCACTGTAGTGTATTTTTGTAGAACATAGAACTGATATAACAACACAAAACAGTACATTTAAGGGGAGAGAATATGATTAAAATGTTTTCGATTTGTTTTCTGGGTCATTTACAGAAATAATCTCATGACTGCAGCTGTGCAGAGAGCTGATGATCGTACTCATCTTAATTTAAATGTAAACAAAAATGTTAAAAATCAAGGTACTCAAGTTATACAATGCATTGATAAGCACAAGTTGTGAACGCTACAAATTTGTCCTTGAAGGAGAAAATTCATTGCTGAAAAACGGGTATAATATAAATCCTGTTTATAGTTTTCCAGAAGTAGGCCTGTCACGATAAAGTTTGCTTCTTCATGGTAAATTGCCCCAAAATATATTGCGATTAACAATAATATTGTTGTTTTGAGACCATTTTCAAGTTACATAATGATGAAGGCACAAAAATAAAGAAAAATTAACACTGGAAGTGGAAGACATTTGAAATAAATAAACAAAACAACAGAAACAACAAATACAATTAATCATGGAATCTATGTAAACAAAATTATCCTTCAAAAAAAAAGGGCTTGTTGAGACCAAAGCACTGAACGGATGTTAAGTATTTTCCATCCACATCATAATTCTGCTCTACCTTGTGTTGGCCAGTTCAAATCCCTTAAAATACATTCAAAGGCACTTTATGCGCTTCCATATGAGCGTACCTTGATGGTGGCTCCGGGGAAGAAGAGCCAGTTGGACGTGTCCAGAGGGTCCAGGTTGTCCTCTACGAGGGGAACTCTGTGGGCAGAATTCACCAGCAGCACATTGTCGAGGCCCCAGCAGGACTCGTAGCCTTCAGGCCCGTGGGGCGTCTCCTGAGACCAGCGCAGACGAACGGTTTCTCCTCTGGAGGAATGTGGGAGTGGTACCAGGTGAACGACGGTGCTGCTGTTAGTGGGAGCTCTGAAAAGGAAGGAAAAAAAGACTTATAACTGGCTGATATTGCATGTAGTGAAAATATTAAATGAAGAAACACATTATGGACATCATGCGTAATATTTTCAAAGTGAACCTGTTAAGCAAAATGTATATTTTGCATGTTTTTTTTTACTGCTTCTAAAAACAGACCAAATGTTTAAAAAACACACAGAGTTGGTTTTTTTTTTGGTGTTTGGAAAATGAACTGTTTCAAAAACCTTCTGAATGTAACATCATAAATCAATGGGAACTACCCCTCACCTAGTGATAGGCGAGGGCCCCAGCCTGTTACCTAGCAACCCCAGTGGAGTTCCACCTGTCACCAAGCAACCCAAACTGAGCTCCAACACATTTGGTCAGTTAGTTTTACTGCTGATGTGCTGTATAATGGCTGCTGGGAAAGACACGTATTTTTGCTGCATTCTTGTTGGTTGTGCAGGAGGCACCACTTCTGCTTTTCAAAGATGTATGGTTGTATAATTGTGCATCTGTTTGCAGCCACTTTAACATGCAAATGTAAACATTGAGTTGGGGGCAGCAGCAGCTTATTTGGATTTAAAGTGACAGAGGCCCTAAAACATCTCACCTGAAAGGAGCTCAAAACAGGCAGAACTAAAATTTCTTTATCTAAGGATGATTTTGAGTAAAAAACATAATAAACATGTTTTGTATTGTCCGTAGACTTATTCTAACCTTTTCAATGGAATCAGAATGTAAAGTAAACCAGACCTGTTAAGAGGTTTACGAGCTAAAACTGAAACCTCACATCGTATCCTGACTAAACATAATAATTTCACTATGCCTGTTTGAAAGCTGACAAAACACAGAGGCCAAGAGAGAGGGATTAAAACCAGGTGGATCATCATCAAGACACAAACAGGAGAGAAATGACAAATTAAGAGGGGGAGGTGTGAAGAGGGAAAAGGGAGGGCGGGTGTTTATAACAGATGGAGGGACTGTGTGTGTGACGGATGAGGCGGGAGGAAGGAGACGAGAGAGAGAAACCGACCTGATCTTTTCCAGTGTGATCCAGTCATCCGAGGTGTTTGTGTTGCCACTTAGGCTGTAGGACACTGTGATGCTGGGATCCGAGTAGCTGAACCGACAGGAACCCGAACCTAGACACAGAAAAAGGGCACTCAGATTAGATAATAATAATAATAATAATAGTAATAATAATAATAATAATAGTAATTGTAAATAACATAAAATTAAGCTCCTTATTTGTTGCATCACCTTTTTAGAGCTTATTGAGTTTTCCTTCATTTTACATGTATAATTTATGGTTGACTTCTGGTTTTTGATGCTTTTATTTGGATAAGACAACTTCCACTGTATCTATTATTGAACAGCAGCTTAACATCAAAAACGAGCTGCAACAAGATACATTTCTAAAAGGTATCCTGTTATTAGCACCACCCTCATAGAGGCACAAGGTATGCTCATTTTGCAAATAAGGATGTTTCTAATATTAATCGGTTAAAACTGTAAATTTTTATTGGATATAAATACCAGGGTAACGTTTTTAAATACAGTTACGTTGATATATTCAGTGGTAAATATAATTTTTAGCTTAGTAAGAGCATGGTTTTGTAGCGTACCCTGTTTTTTTTTTTTTTTGTGTGTATGTGTACATACAGCTCTTACAGAGAAACTAATGATTTATTTCCAATAAACCTTACTGTTCACCAGTAAAGCCTCAATCCTTCTTTCGCTACAGTAAAAAAGAACTGTTTACTATCGAGTACAAGCCTAAAAGACGGATCCATTTTCTGATTCGTCAGCCAGCGTGCTGGGTTCTCCCACACTTCCCTCCAGGATAAATTGGGAGGTTAAACTGTAAATGGTGTCATGAAGAAAGAAGTCAGTCAGCAGTTTCTGAGGATTTAGAGAAGATGATGTATGATAAAGATAGTGAAGGCACACTGACAGTTGGAAACTCTGTCTGGGTGTATGTGTGTGTGTGTGTGTGTGTTTCCACCCAGATTTGACTTACACTATTTTTAAATGTGGACCTCTCTGGATGCTATGGGAGTAAATGGGGTCAAAGGCTGCTAATGGACTAGTACAGTAACTCCCAACGTCCTCACCTGCTCTCCCTCTCTCCGTTAACTCTGTTTAAAATTCATGCATCAACCAGAACGCCACGATAGTTTTTACCTCGCATATCTAGCAAAACAAACCAATTCTTTTGACCTTCAGAGAGCATAGCAGCCTGTCAGACAAGCAGTTGAAGGTGAGGCTTTACCTTCATGTACTTTTATTTTCTCCTTGCCACGCTCCCTGGAGAACAGGTGGATGGATGTAATGGACATGAAAAATACAACACCTCTAAAACTCTTCCATGGCCTTCTCAGTGTCTTTCCAGAAATTGTAAATCATTCATTACAGATACAGGAGGGGGGAGGCGGGAGCGAGGACAGTAGGACGGAGGAAGAAACGCTGAAATATGGTTTGCACCAGCAGATTTACTGACATGAAACAGCGTACATGAACACTGTCTCCCTAAAGCAGACAAAGAGGTATTTTCTCCTCATGGGTAGATTGTTTCAACACAGTTATAAAGGTTTCGCAAAGTAGAAACCTTTATAATTTTAAACAAAGTTTACACACCTACTGAAATTTTTGAGATGTAGAAGGAAGATCAAATTATATAATTTAAGAATGTTTTGTTTAAAATTACACTTCAGATAAAAAAAAACAACAGATCTGTGAAGAGCAAAAACAAAAGCACTTAAAATCTCAACAATTATAATAACCTTAATCAAGGCTTAATGACTATAACTTAAAGCTATAATCTGTGGGATAATCTGGTGGTGCGGCCAAAAAAATAACTTTGTATTCTGACTAGTAATGAAAGTTATCGATTAATGAGTTAATCTCAAGAGACCAATCCACTAATGATTGACTGAGAAGCAGCCATTTTCTTTTTTATCAACAAGGTTAACCATTTTTCCGTAACATGAAGGGCTAAGTTTTTCAAATGTTTAATTTAGCTATTTTGTGTCAGCTATATTAAATACAAACTGAATGAACAGAAAATTGTGGTTTTTGCAAATTATTAAACTTCACATATTTCTTAAATACAGGGTGGGCCATAAGTTTCCTTACAGAATGTAAAATGTATATTTCTTTTACATTTCAGATCCCAAGAAGATGCGTTTGACAAAAGAGCAAAGAATTGAAATTATATTGATGGCTGGATCGGGAAGCAGTCACATGGCTGCACGAAACTTTAACAGAAAACAAGGAACGAGCATCACACACGGCACTGTGGCAAAACTTATTTGCAAGTTTCAGAAAATTGGAAATGTTGCAGATCAACCACGAGGTGGTCCAAGACGTCCCAGAAAAATAAAAACGGTTGTCCAAAATAAAATGTTTATTTTTTTCTATGTATGGAAACCTATGGCCCACCCTGTTTAACAAAACAGTAACTGATTAGATTGCTAAATAGAAAGATATTAGATGAAAAAAAAATGCTTGTACCATTTGTTAATGTTTCTTTTCATCATGTTACAATTTTGTTTATTTCCTGTTCTGGTTCTGCCTCTGCCATCTTTGGTATCTGGCTCTGTTTACGAATGACCAGCGGCGCCCTCTGCTGGATGGTGGCCAAACTACATGACTAAAACAAGGTCTTAGTTAATGATTAGAACAAATTTTAATCTAATTAACTATTGATCGACAATTAAATGGAAGCTGATTAATTGTTTGCATCTCTAATTTTGACAAAGACCTCTTTCAAAGTAAGGTCAGTGAATTTTATAACAGGCTATGCGTAATTTAAAGGTTAAAAAAGTGTTTTAATGATTTATCGTGGTGTGACAATAATAATAATAAAAAAAACATTGACTGTATGCAGCATGTTTTTGCAAATACTCACCCAGAGCAAACTGCAGGACTGAAGCTGTGCTGGTGTTGAGAGATACTGTGGTCTAAGGAGGAAACCAAAGAACAATAATATTTTTATAGCAAAAGAAAACAACAAATCTTACAATGTCAATAAAATTTCTACAAATCCACATATTTTATTTTCTATATTTTAAATGATGAATACTACATGAAATAAGCTGTCAGTACTTCAATTAGAATTCAATAAATCAGACTTTAGGATGTAATAAATCTGATTTTCTGTAGGCGGTTTTATTAGATCTCTTTAAATTTAAAAAGTTTTGTTTACATGATTTAACAATAGCAACCTATGCAATGTTTTCAGCTATAGATTGCTATAAACTGCTTATTTGTCTTTGCCTAAATGTGTGTGTTGTTTCTGGATTAACATTTTTGTTGCACTTGACAGAAGAGCTGCCAGGGAGCTGCTCAAAAACATCTGGAACAGTGACAGACAAAGCGGCTGTTTATCACAGAAGTAAACAGAATCACAAGGCACTAAACACTTCTCTGCTGTGAAGTGTGAAGCTTTAATCTCTCACAGCAAAACCGACTGAAATCCACAGAGACAGAAAGAGGAAAAGAAAGGCCGGAAAAACACTTTTCACTGTGTAAGATATAACTTTGCTTTAATGTAGTCATGGTGGGATATGCAGTTGTGTAGCTCCAACAAACATTTGCACTGCAGGTCCTATTTATAAACTCTTGTTTTAGGCCTTTAAATGCCAAAACCTAAAGTCAAAAACAGCACCTTAAGTAAATCAGGATTAGGAAAGTCAAAGAAACAAATTGATATTAAAATATTTTTGCTTCAATTCATAAAATCTAATCAAAGAAGAAATATAAAAAAATTAACTTTCATCGACTTATATTTTATTTCAAACTGATAACTACAGTTTAAACTTTAAACCATAAATCAGGGCAGTGATATTCCTTTTTAATAGATTCGCTCCTTTTATTTATGGATTTAAATACCTACACAGATCAAATACATATTTAAATAAAAGCTGGTTTTAATTTTTTAGCCACAAGCACTGAGTGTAAGCTTGTTCTCACTCCTTTTTGCTAAAATGACATAAAACATTGTTTTTTATTAATTTGTTTGAAATAAATGAATAAAATAAATAAAAAATGTGATGTTATCATGTTTGCTTTCAAATTAAATAAATACCTAATGAATAATTTCACATCTTACTCATTTTCATTCCTATGTGATTGTTGATCTTAATAAAAATGTCAAAACTGATGTTGAATTGGAGAGTTCAAGGTAAGTGCTGCAGCACTGCGACATTTTAATTTTCCAGCTTCTGTTGTCACAGCTCCCATGTTGTGATTTAGCGTGGATGTGGTTGTGCCCACTGGGCAGCTGGTTTGGATCTATCGTCAATGGGCCATGAAATATGCAGTGGTTGCGTTGTGGTCGAACGTGGTAGTTACCAGCTCTCGCTCTCCAAAGTGCTCACAGAAAGTGACGGCTCTGCCATGCAGCAACACACCACACTGCTCCCCGACCTCACAGTTACTGCACTCAGACCTGGGAAGAGATCAGGATAAGAAGAGTTGAAACAAAGATGAGAGCTAAAAGGCAGTCATCTTGGAATGACACAAACTGTTACAGTGCTTTGCAAAAGTTGTCATACTCTCTCAACTTTTTCATAGTTTGAAATATGTCTCATTCCAATTTCTTTTATTAACAAAAATCTAGTAAAGATTGTGATACATTTGTGTATCTAACCTTCCTGAAGCAACGGACATGATGCCGGTTTTACTTCCGCAGAAGTGGAGCAAACCCCAACAAATAAACGACAATCGTAGAAGTAGTAAAACTAAAATAAAAATCAATAAAAATAAAAAATGTGCTACCCGAGACATTTTTGCCAACACTGAGGCAAAGACGAGTCCTACATCAAACAACGGAGAACTCAACAATAAATCCCAAGACAAAAAATGATGAGGGACACAAGGTCTGGTTGGTTTGAGTGTGAACGAAGTGTCCGACACACGTTGCATGTACAAAACGGGTAAGTAACGACTTGTGTAACATGAGCTTGAGAAAATCTGCCTTCAGGAAAATGCTTAAAAATAAACAGCAGCATAAAAAGCCGCTTAAACGTAAATACCGCAGTTAGTGCAGCACAAGTTTTTGTCAAAATACTTCCAATTAGAGCTGGAAGTATTTTGACCAATGTCTCCACTTACCGTTGGAATCTACACACATAAAGCATAACTATCTTCACTTATTGGTCTTTGATTTGACCATCAATAGGTCATACCAGTTATCTTCGTACAGAAGAACATGTGGTAGTTGCCATCAATCACAGTTTCATTCAATGGGACATGAGGTCAGCTCCAGGCCATTTCTAGCCATATTCCAGTCTCTGTTTGGGTTTTGGAAATGTAATATACTGTATTTCGCCCTCTACACACTCTGGGTAACGGCTGTCGGGATTGCACATTCCCCACTGATAATGTTTGACCATGATTTTCTATTATTTTCCTAAAGATTTTTGACTGCAGCGTGATTGCAATGATAAAGACTTGCAATGTTGTCGAAGGTCAGCTACTCTAGATAAGGGGCATGTAGTTCAGGACAAATTGCAACTGCTGATTGCTGACAAACGCCCCAGGATGATTGACGGAGGATTGCTCTACGTCCGCATAGGGGCGGAGCCGGAGTCATGTCAATTGCAGCTGGAAGTATTTTGACAAATGTCTCCACTTGCTTTGCACATAAACCTCTTGTAGAGCACAAATTTTAAGACTCCTAAAAAGTGGGCGGAGCCAGGACACACAGAGGGGCGTGGCCAAGTGCGAACATAAGGAAAACTATACCGTTGTAACCTATATGAAAATCTGACTGCAATAATCATCATTCAGCCCACAGGGGGCAGCACTAAAACTATGTTTTAGACTAAATATTAGACAATTTAAGAAATTTACATAAAAATGTCACAGTTTTCACAGAAACATGACATCACCCTTAATGACTAATTTACAGAGTTTATCTGAAAAAAGAAATGATTTGGAGTTTAGTCATTCTTTAAATCTTCTCAGAGACTCTTTACCTGTGTCATAACGTAAAGGAGAAGAATAAAGATGCACAACATTTTTGAGGTTTTTATAGGTAAAAAAAAAAAATTAACATCATTTGTCATTTGCCTTTCACAATTGCTGGCTACTATGGCTTATCCTTGCACATAAAATCGTATGGTGATACATAAAAGATGTCTTTTCAACATGGCAAAATGTGGGAAAGTACATAAATGCCATTTGCAAGGTACTTCTTGTAGTTATCAGGCTCAGTTCACACAGCCACAAAATTCTGGTTTACTTGGACCCTGCCACAAAAAGCAACTTGATGATCCATAAAAACTGGTAGAAACGAGTGAACCTCTGTCAAACTTAGTTGAGCGTTCCCAGAAAACAAAAGAGGCCTTTCAGGCTGCAAGAGAAACAGAAACTTTTTCACCTACCATATGTTAGAGTCCAACTCTCCTGGGATGTTGGAGTCAAAGTCATCGCGCAGAACAGCATGTTTCGCATGGAGCTCCACTATAAACATGCAATGCACAATGTGCTCACAGTTAAATCTACTGTCTGTGCAGCTTTGTAGAGAACATTATTGGCAGGATTGAAGTAATGAATGAAATTAATAACATTTAATGCAATTGAAACTCACCAAGATTGGGTCTCAAGGGGGTTTCTGTTGGAGCTGAAACAGAGAGCAGGTGTTAGTCAAGTCTTGGTAAGTCCACCTAATTCTAACCTTACACTGCAAAAATACAAAATCATAAGTATTTTTGGTCTAATTTTTAGTGCAAATATCTTCACGCATTTTAAATAAAACAAAACTAACTTACAAGTAACTTTTCAGCAAGATGTAAGTGTTTGTTTTCTGTAAATAACTCCTTAGTATTGATGAAAAAGTGGTAGATTATGTTGCTTATGACATGGGACAAGAAATTGTTGCCAAATAATCTGTCAGAACTAGTAAATATTATCAATATTAGGGCATTATCGACTTAAAACAAGAACCCACATCTTGCTGAAAAGTTGTTTGTAAGTTAGTTTTGTTTTATTTCAAGTGCACTAAGATATTTGCACAAAATGTGACTAAAAATAAATGGGAACATTTGTAGTTTTTGCAGTGTATAACTTGCACACAAGTTTCTATATTTTACACAGTTTGCAACTTTAAATGTACTCTTTTGGGAAGTGAGGACAAGAAAAAGCGGCCAATCTTACATCATATCTGAGTAAAACAAAGTTTCTCTGTGTTTCCCCAAAGTCTCCTAGCTACTGATGTTAATTCCTTTCAGTAATGAAAGGCCTGGCTGCTATGATTAATAGTTCAATGGCAATTAACCGCCATCCTCCCCAGAGGCGGAGGCTGTGATCTGTGGCCGCTGCCCAGCAAACACACTCAGCCATCAATCTCTCCCAGGGGACATGACAGCTCCGAGAGGAGGAAGGAGGTGAATGGGAAGTTGATGAAGAGGTGGGGGCTCTGAGTGGTAGATCTTAATGAATCAACTGTGAGTTTAAAAAATTACTGTAACTCAATTACAAAGAACACTTTGTAGAAAAAGATCTAACTCCAGTTTAGAGCAAAAGAAAAGTATTTCCAAGTTTTTTGTGCTGAAAAATGTAAAGGTTAAAACTTACGACCCCAAAAGGTTTGAGGGAATAATTAAATTAAATTAAATAAACAAATGTTTTAATCATATACTTTTAAGTAGAACTGTATTTTTTCTTAAAATCTAATCAGTTCTTTAGCATTACTAATTTTTGCTTTAATTTTTTTAAATTAACCAAGTAGAGCCCCATCAAAAGTTAGATGTCATTTATTTATGTCATGATATGTTTTCAAACCATTCAGTGCTAAATTTTAATAAAGTAATAATTCAAAAAAGAAGAAACTGGGAGCAACAGGAGTTGGACGGGTAAAGGATCTGACAAACAGGGAGGAAAAACTGGGAGTAAGAATCCTGGGCAGGTGAAAAGGTGCTGTGGAAACAGGTGAGCAGTAACACTAACGCCTGATAACTTTAGTACAAATATCTAAATGGAACATAACTAAACACATCAGAACAAAACAAAAAAAGAAATAACTAAAAAATAAAACTAAAATCACAACAGTGACTCAGAACATAAGAAACGGAGCACTGAGATTAACCACAGGATTAATAAAACTTAACCAAATTATTAATCTGTTCATAGCTACACCGTGACAGTTTGTGTGTGCAGCTATGAATGACATGTAAAACAATCGTCATTTTGCGTTGTGCACATACTTAAAATAAGGGATCCATCGCTGTTAAAAATGATTGTTAATGTAAGTAAATTTGATTTTCGTTTGAACCAGTTACCTGAGTTCTGACCAATCGTATTTTTTAATTTTAGCTAGTCAGTCTTACTGAAGTTTTCTCACCGTACTTTAGTTGCGGGAATTTAAAGCAGCCTTATTTCAGACTTTATAAAAAGAATAATCTGTCACAATACTCTCTTCCCTAGATGTTCGTGCTCAGCTAATAAGACACACTCAGATAACAGAGCAAGGATTCATTCCAAACTTTTACTCAGTCCCTTAAGACTCCTTTAAAATTTTAAAGGAAAGTCTACCTAAAGCCCCTTTTAAACAACTGAACCTGAATAAAGTCAGGAGGGATTAAGGAAAATGGTCCTCTCCTTTCATAACAGTCCTGCAAATGTCCTTATTTGAGCTGAAGCTTTACTTTCGTCAGCTGCCCTCATTTCTTATCAATGCAAATGCTTTTAGGATGGATTTATAATTTTTGCAAGGGTGCAAAAGTTTCCATGCTGACTGTGGATGCTAAAGTTTTAGTGGCTTTAGTGACTGGATCACTGGCTGCTCCTCTAAAACCCACTCTGCGATGAAACCCAACAAAGCACATGAAAGAGCCTCTGTTGTTTCTCTCCATCTTTATTCCTCACCCCTCTAATCCAACAGAGTTTGCTGATTCAGAATATGTTGACAGTAACCATCAGTCCCAATGTTTCCTGTTCATAACAAGAGTTGTTACTCAGCTGTAACAACCAAAGTGCAGAAATTGTTTGATAGTTCTGCTCTCTGTGGCCTCCTTTGGCTTAGTTTTCAACTCTTTCCAGATAGACAAATATCCAGCCAGATAGATTGGCTGGAGAACGGCCCAGAAGATTTATTTATTTCTTTTGTGGATAATCCCTTCCAGCTTCCAAAAAGGGCCTCATTTACAGATTTCTTTTCTATGCTTCATCACGTCTCTCTATCACACCCATTCTGCCTTTCTCCGCCTCACCCACAGCAGACAGTGGTGCTCATTTCGCTTGGATTAATCCCCCTCTCACTTTCTTAAAGACTTCAATTACCGCCTCGTCTATTAGCGGCTCATCTCTACTAATGCCTGTATCTTCCTGGCCAGGGCTTAAACATGCAAGAGTGCATGGGGAAAAACATACATTCATAGAAAGCTGAACGAGTGCTCCCTATGCTGATGCACAAATAATAAAAACAGCTAAATAAACACGAGGGACACCCAAATCAGACGGGTGCTGATGAGGAGGATCGGAGCGCGACAACTGGGGACAAACGAGGATAAGCTTTGGCAGACTCAAACATGTACAAAGAGCACAGGGCACAAGTCATCTTAAGTCTTCTCCCCCTCATTCAGCCCTAATCTCTTCCCTCTTCACTTTTCTAGGAGCGCTTTAAACTGCATCTGCTCTTGCACATTTGCTCTTTCCCTCTTCTGTCTGACTTGTCGAAGACGTGAACTGCATTTGAAGTTGCCTCACTCTCGTCCAACTGGTGGTTGCAATTATTGAATCACCAGGGTGCAGGATGCAGCTTTTGTTGGTCTACAGTGACTTGAAAGAGCAGCTCCCTATGGTCAGATTGTAAATACTTTATTCCGCTGAAGAAAAACCAGACTTTGCCACAGTAATAATTAGGGCTCTGATCTTAAACCGATACTACAGAGACGAGTGATAGTGCTTAAATGTGTTACTTTTACAAGCGACTGAAGCAGCGATGTAGGTTGGTACCACATCACTCCTGTCTTCCTGTGATCTAAATTCATAAACTGAGCAATTTTGACTACCAAAAATCACCGTAAGTGTTAACATTTAAACATTTTCTGGAAAAGAATACATCAGTTTTAATGAGCATTAAAATTCAAATATTTGGACGCAAATATTATAAAAATGTACTTAAGAATGACTTCAAAGCCAAAGTACATTCCAAGCTGTGATACATATATTTTCTTTTTACACCACTGATGTTAAAAGTGACTTGTTATGCTTCCTTGAAAGAGTCAGGACTGATCTATGGTATATAAATTTTTTTTTTTTTTGCAAAAATTATTCTTAAGATTTAGTCTGCTCAGTTTTATCCGTTTTCAGCACCTTTCAGAATAAGCTGTTGTAGGGCCTCTTGTCACTTTAAGTCCAAAAAAGATAAGCAATTATTCAACCACACACCTTTGAAAAGCAGAAGTCGAGCCTCCTGCGCAACCAACAAGAATGCAGCAAGTGGTTTCCGGATGGTAAGTCAACAACAAAACACTTGACTTTTCAAGCCGCCATTGTACATACAGCAGTAAAACGAACTGACCAAACGTGCTGGAGTTCCATTTGCGTTGCTAGGTGACGGGGTTGCGAGGTAACGAGCTTGGCTCCAGTGCCTGCTGACTTGTGACTTTACATTCTTGGTATCTTGGAAAATGGCTCATTTTCCAGATACCAAAGAACATTAACATATTGCCAAAAAGCTGCTTGGCGTTTTTTTAAGGACTTGAGATGTTTTTCAGAAGCAGTTGAGATCCAGATGGAAGTACAAAAACATGCAAAATGTAAATTTTGCATAATACATCCCTTTCAAAAACCCATTCTTTAATGTACAGTGCCGTCATTTGTTTGAATTTTGATGAAAATTAAGGCAATTTTAAAGAAAAAAAACCCAAAAAGACTAAAGATCAGAACACAATTTCGGAAAAGCAGGCACAATTCCTGAAAAAAGCAACATATTGCTGGAGATATTTAGGACTCTAGAGGGGGAGACATTCAGACAACGAAGGTCTTAAGATTTCTTGCTAGTGAGGAATGGCATCCAGCCAGGAGAGCAGGCTGGCTGGCAGACTGGGTGGGTGGGAGGTGAGGAGGTGGGAGAGGGTAGGCCACCCGTCCCCTCTATGTTGCGCTGTGATCAGGCGACCCTCAGGGAGCGGTGGCCTCTTTGAGTTATATGTCCCTTTAATAATCCATCTGGGCCACAGAACGCTCAACCAGGCCCATAAAGATCTGATTTATGCTCTCATTGGAAATGAGAGGAGCTGGCGATGCTGGGCAGAAAGCTGGGATTGTTGCCCCCACTGTCAGGAGATAGAAGTGATGGACGGCACACAGCGCAATTCAACACGTCCAAAGGCTCCACCCTCTTCTCCAACTGTAAGCCATATTTCCTTATCCACTTGGCAAGACTTGTTTTTTACGCTGAATTTATGTTTTTGAAACTAAATAACAAAGAAGAAACTTTTATTAACTCATACTCTTTGAAACTGTATTTTTCTTTTACAAACAACTTAACCCCTAGACTAATGGATGCTTTATTACAACTGGTTTTGTTTTCTAATTTGCTAATCTTGCGCTATTTAAGTCATTGTGCAAAGATTTAGGACAATAATCACAAAGCTACGAGACACTACTAATATTACAAACAAGCAATGAGAATAAAAACTATTTGTAAAATCCAAATGATTCAATTCACTGACATGGTGAAATTACAGATAGCGCTAATTCTTCACAATGTTTTCACCGTAAAACATTCAAAAACTGTACGTAAAAACTTCACCAGTTGCCGCAATCGATTGTGGCCACACAGGCACACCCAGTAGCAGGAAACAAACACACCCAGTTTAAAGCCTGCATTCTATTGGCTGAGAGGTTGCCAGGCAACGGTACTTTTCTGTTCCAAGCCCAGCAGAAAATGATTCACAAGCAAGCAGAAAAGTTTGCAAGTGTAGATTTGACCCATGAAGAGACAAGTTTTGAGCGTGAGGAGAAAGGTTTGAGAAAGCACAGCGAATATTTGAAAGAGAGCAGACATTTTGAGTACAAGTATTAAAAGTTTTGAGAATAAAGACATGAAGTCCTGCTTTCAAATTGAAAATGTAATCACAAGTATCAAAGGTTTGAGAAAAAAAGATAAGAAATTCTGCTTTCAGACTGAAAATGTGTGCGCTCGAATTATGGCAGAAAATTCTCCGATATAAAGTACCTAAAAATTTTACTCAAGAGTAGAACTATGCTTATATCATAATACCGTATATCATCATACCGTCTGAAAAACAATATGACTATTTTAGGTTAACTATTAAAAACGGGTTTAGTGTTGGATGTATGGATTATACATGTAATAAATGTAAGATTATGCAGGTGGTTACACCCACTCACTCTCTTTAATTTGTAAAAGAAAAGTTTTGACATACTACGGGAATATCAGGGTGAGTTATTAGAGTGCAAATCCAAGGAACCCAAACTGGAAGGGATGCTGGAGGAAGATATTGCTGGCAGATTGAAGGGAAGAGGTGAAGAAGTGTGCTGGCACAGCAGAAAGGAGCACAGGGGGGAGCCGCCTGTCTGGTATGAGGCAGGTATCCCCCAAAACTGCTGCAGATTATTTTACGCACAAACACACACACACAAATCCAGCCCCCTGCTCATATCTTCGAAGGCTTTATGTTACTGAGAAGCAGAATGTTGCAGGTCACTTGATCCAACATTAGTTGAGGTATTACAGAAAATCAGATTTTATCCATAAATTAGGATTTTTGGATTAATCCTTGTCAGAGTTTAGCCTCTTTGCTAATCTACCCATTTGTTCCTTACTTGTTTTTGATCAGTCCCAATTGCTTACCCTCTTCTTCCATGTCTCAATCCTTTGTGCTCCTTATTCTACCTTTCCTCGCTCTCCTCTGTGGATCATAACCTAGATTTATATAACTCCCATTTCTAAAAGCTTGAGTCTTAAGTATTTAAACTTCTCAAATAGCTTGAAGCCTCATATGGTTTGGTTAAATTTTAAAGCTAATTCTGAAATTTGTCTACTTACTGCATGGCAGCAGATTTTATGAATCTGATAAAGCAGGAAAAAAAAACATTTCATGTGTCACCAACTGGTAAATGGGCCTTTTGACAATTTATGAAAGGTTTAATGTTTTTCAATCTGACTTTGTTTAGCTTGCGTCTTTGCAGTTATACTGCAACATCAAAAGTTTGACAATGTAAAAGCATAAATATAATATTTCACTAGTTATTATTAGGATTTTATGTGAAAGACCAACACAGAATAGTACATGCACGTAAAATAAAAGGGAAGAAAAAAGATACATAGTTTAATTTTGGATTTGGATTTATTTTTGGTGTAAATCTAATTCTGTGAAGGATTCATATATTTGTTGGAAAACATTAAAGAATAAGTTGCATCACACAGAAGGAAGTTTGAACCAGGTTGTAGGTTAAAAGATAAAATCCCAAGAATTGAGCATCTCACATAGAACTGTACAAGTTATCATCCAAAGATGAAAGATGCATGGAAAACAACTGCAAGCCTAACAAAATGTGTCCGGCCACTTAAACTAATGCGACAATAATCAAAGCAGCTCTTAGAGGCCCTTGATAACTCTGGAGGAACTCCAGAAATCCATAGCTCAGGTGGGACAATCTGCTGACCAGAGAAATATTAGTTGTTTTCTCAAATTTGTTAGCTTAAAACTTAAAAGTCCTAAAATTTTGACAATAAAGCAACTGGTTTTATTCCCTCGTTTCTTGGAGTCTTATCTTTTATCCAAAAAGCTACTTTAAAACTTAGTAACTGAGATGTTGCCTTCATTCCTTCATGCATGTTTGAGAAATCCTTTACTCTCCATGGCAACCATTTAGCTGTGCAAAACACCTGGGTGGACAAAGCTCCACCTTAGAGGCGCAGCTCCTCCTCAAAGCTGCAGTTTCCAAGCTTCCGCCTCAAAGAGCAGCACTCCCCCACTCAGCTCCTTCAGACTAGCCAGCAACAATCAGCAAACACCTGGTGGAACTGTGAATTTGCTGCGCTCATTGTAGGAGCTACTTCTCATTTGAATGCTGGTAAAAACATTTTTAAAGGGTTAATAGAGGGGCGATGTTGGAATAACTTCCTGAAAGCAGAGTTTCAGAATGAGCAAGAGTTTTTAAAGCGATAGAGGCTTAATTTCAAGGCGTTAAATTGCAAAGTAAAATTTATTTTAATCCTTTAAGGCCTAAGTTTCAAACTTGTAAAAATGTGTTGTCGCCAAATGAAGTTCAAAGTTACTTGCTTGTGCTACAAAATGTCACTAAAATACATAATACTGCCCCTTTAAGATGAGTACAAACAACAAATTCATAAGAATTAGGCTATTTTCACTTGAACTGTTATTAAAATAAATTCTTTGTTTCAGTTCTGTAATTCATAGTCTCCAGTATTCAGACTGATACCTTCCTCTTTGGATCATTTATCGCTGTCACCACTTTGATCCGAGCTCACTCTGTTCTCATCCTATCCGTATTACATTACCGCACTGTCCGCTTTACAAGTCGTCTCCTCCAAGGTCTTGTAAGGACTAAATATCTGCTTTCCAGCTTGTCTGCGGCCAGCGGCTGTGTGTTAGTTTTGATACTTTGGGGCCTTGGCACTTTATAGCTAAGTGACTGTTGTTGGCTGCAGATATTTCATGTGCAGGGAGGGTAGACTGGGGCAGTGTGTCAGGGGTGGTGAGAGGATGAGCTCTCCGGCAAGGAGACAAAGGAGAAAAGCCTTCTCGCTTTTCCGTCTCTCTGTTGATCATCCATGGCTAACTGAGCTCTGAGCTCCATCTCTTCCAAATGACACATTTAAGCACTTAATTCCCAACTAGTTTTTATTCTAAAGGCTTTCCGATGACCTACTGAAGAATATATGGACTAACTTTCGTTGTCTTTTCCTAATTACGTTTCTATGCACTGCAAATAAACATAAAAAGTAAGTGTTTATTTATTAAAAGCCACTTTTTCACTGCTACAACTAGAAAAAGAGCAGCAGCATTTACACTCTGTCTTCGTTTGGCATTAAAGATAAATTTTGATCTACAAGCGGGGAGTTCTTAAGTGAGGAGGAGGGAGGCATCTTGCCTGTAAACAAGCAATTATACACACTCAGCATGCAGAGTGGGACTGTACTGTCTGTCAATAGCTACTTAGGACTGTCACAGAAAGTGGATGTAAGACGTCTTGGCAATACAGTGTAAATCTCTGACAGAGAAGGAGCAAAAAGGAGTGGGGGAAAAAGCTGAGTTTAGCATAAGCTGAAATTAAGCTGGCAATATAGGGCATCCGAATCTCTCTAACTGGCTGCATCATTAAGCAGAAAGAAAGCCAGGAAGTGCTGCAAAGGCACAGTCCTGAACATCAGCTGCTCTGACATCCGAATCCTGACTATACACTCGTACACACAATGGGAACTGACAGAAGGTGAGACCATGCAGCATTTGTTGGTGCACATGTTTGTGTTTCTGCACAGATGTGAATATATTACCCCTACGAGTGCCTCACGATGCCTGTGTCATGCCACGGAGAGGAATAGAGGAACGTCGCTGTGTTGTCCTTGTTACTTACCTCCTTGCTCGCAGAGCTGCTGGGCCAGCGCATCCTTAAAAATGATCTGTCCTCGATGCGTTGCTGTGGCTCTGGGAAGGAGAATGGAACAAGAAGGGGAAAACGAAGGAGAGGAAGATCATTAAAATAAACACCACCACGGGGAAAGTTAACTGGTTGTCCTTATTATACTGTCTGAACATCGATCTAGCACAAATGGCATCATTTTCTACTTTTCCAAAATGCATTTCACAGTTCTACATGAAAGAAGGCTTTTTATAAAACCATTATCACCTGACTTTGAGATCAAAGCAAGAAACTTCTTCACAAAGTCAAAATTTCTATTTTAACAAGCTGAGACTAAATCAGAATGTGGAAAGTAGTGGAATATGTTACCTTATGGATGCTCAACGGGATCTGATGGCTGCTTCTAATAAAGTTCTAACATCAGTTTATCATATTAAGCAGGGATACAAGTTATTGATTAATGAATCAATCTAAAGTTGGTTAATCTTATCGATCAACTAGCTATTACTTAGTTTCTTTTGTGTCTTGACTTTTCCTATCAATATCCTGAATTTAAAAAATGTCAACGTTACACTCACTGCAAACAGATATGCAACTCTACAGCCATATGTCTTTGAAAAGCAGAAGTAGAGCCTCCTGCATAAACAACAACAATGCAGCAAGCAGTTTCTGAACAGTAACTCAACAGCAAAAACGCTTGTCTTTTCCAGCAGCCATTGTACAGCGCATATAGCGATAAAACTGGATGTCGTGAAAGCTCAGCTTGAGTTGCTAGGAAGGTTTTTGAAAGGTCTCATTTTTCCAGACACCAAAAAACATTCATTTATTGCCAAAAAACAGCCAAATAGATGTACAAAAACATGCAAAATGTAAATTATGCCTGAAAGGTCCCCTTTAATAAATTTAATAAAGTCTCAAAAACTGTTTTCCTTTTATATTGTGGCATTTCTGTGTAGAATTTTGAGGAAAGAGATTAATTTTATATAAGTTGGAATAAAGCTGTAACATAAGAAAATGTAGAGGCGCTGTGAATACTTTTTGGATGCACTGCACTTTTATCTCACAGAAAAACTCAATAATAGATTTAGATGGCTTGCAAAAACTACATTACCCTACTTTTAAAACATTTTTCTAACACAAAAGGCTGCAGGAAAATGCCTGCAGTGGGACTGAGGTCAAAAACATAACGAGGAGCAACACAACAGCTGCGACGTATTTCTCCCAGACTATGTGCATGTTCTGCGCTCATCCATCAAGGGGAGTGTAGAGCAGTTGTATCATCTGGCACACAGACAAGCATTTTTCACATGTTGCAATTAGGGTTAAACATTAAATATTAAAATTATCTGTGGCTAATAAATCTGACCAACCTCCCAGTAATGAGCAAACAAACACAGAGCTACAGTATGTGTGCCACCCACAAAGACACTGAAGAGCTCTCCAAAGATGGCTACTGTCTCGAAATCCACAAACATTGCACACATTTTTAAGACATTCAATCTGTGGTATCGGCACAAATGAACATCAAACAGCACATATGCTAATGTAGAGAAAAGCAGAGATTAGTCTTTGATTGTAGGTGGTCTGGTATCCATCTGGGTATTTCCCTTTTAGGTTGTGACTCTAAATGTGTTTTAATTTAATGTGATGGGTTTAGACCAGTTCACCAAAGTGCACTGTTGTTTCTCAATTCTAGTTTGAAAAACTGAACATTTGTGGGATTTTAGCAATGAAATTGAAATGATGTGCATACAATGTTTTCTTAAAAACAAAAGGAACACATCTTTTCGTTCTTCTAGCACAGCAGCATTTTTTCAATAGATCAACAACTTTAAAGGTTCAAAGGAATCTATTATGCAAAATTTATTTTTCACACATTTTTGTTCTTCCGTTTGAGTTTTTACTGCTTCTAAATACACCCAGCTGTTTTTTGGCAACATGTTAATATTTTATGGTGTCTGGAAAATGAGCCATTTCAAAAACCTCCAGAACATAATGTTACACTGCCTCTAACCTAGCAACCCCAGAAGTGTGTCACCCGTTACCTAGCAACCCCAGCAGAGCTCCAGCACCTTTGGTCAGCTGGTCTTACCGCTGTATGCGCTGTACAATGGCTGCTGGAAAAGACAAATGTTTCTTTGTTGACTTAGAGGAACGGGCGATTTTAGTGGCTTCAATGTCGCTCTTCCTACAAAAAAGTTCTTAACCTTTTGTTTTATGGAACATGTTTTTTGAATCCAACACACTTAAAGAAAAACCTGATAATAATTCTTCTGTTTTCATCAATTTACTATCAAAATATGTGTTTCATTTACAGAAACCTTTTCTCGGAAAAAGATAAATACAGTACAACGTTTTGAATCAAGGAGTTTCTTGGTGCAAGGACACTAAATTTTACTTACTGGTTTAGTATCTCTAGGTTTATATTTCTGTGATCTTTAACATCGGTAGTTGGAAGAGAGTAAAAGTGGCAATAGTATAATATTTTATACTTGTAATAATTCTGATTACAAGTGAAGTACAAATAAGTTAAGTTTGGAAAACACCAGACAACTGTATGCCTTTAAAATGCCTTGAAAGTTGAATCTTTCCATAAAAAGGAGTGACTTAGCATTTCGCTGTGGCAGAATCCTCCGTGAAGTTATTGCCAATTTATTTTCAGCACGGCAGTCTCTCTCGCTTAAAAGTGACAATTTACGTAAACAGTCCAGTTTCTGACCTACTGTGGATTTACAAAAAACAAATGCCAAAGTACGATGACAGATTTGAGCGGAAATGTGAGGCTGCAAAATTTGTACCAACTCTTTTTGAGCGCATATGCTTCACCAAGTGGGTGTAAACGATATACCACCAGCTTCCTTATTCCTCATTCATCTTTCCTCTTTTTCTTTCTCAACCCACATGAATCCGGTCTCATCTTCCAAACTCTACCCACCCTGCCAACTCATGCCTTTTTACGTGTGCCGAGGCATTTACACATTCATCTCATCCTATAAATAATGAATGGACTGCTCATTAATTGATAAAGACCTCTTGTGCCTGAGCATAGCTGGGGAGAAAACATACTTAATTACACTCATATTTCAGAATTGGTGAAAACTAATTTAAGGTTTGGTATTTATGAATAAAAGATGATGCGTAACGAACAGCGGGTGGGGATGTAGGAACAAGGCCCTTAAATATTTAGTAAACAGCTCAAGCTCGCTTAGCGGATTTTGCTTGGTGGCCAAGAAGGAGAGATCCACTTTAGAAAGCACACTTCCTACACAGTTTAGCACTAAACCTCAGCTTAAACAGTAAAGCATTGTTTTTCAAAGAGTGAATATAAAATACGATTTATAGAGAAAGAGTCTGTTGTTTAATTTAGACTATTTGGGAGCAGGAGTGGTTCTCTGAGAGCATGTTTATGATTAAAACAGGAGCCGGGAGAGAGCAGTTAGTCTAAGCCGAAACGTGTTTGATCTGAGCAGCATGACCCCAGTGTCTGTCTGCTGTCACCCACCAGTGGCTCCTCAGCGTGTGTCTCTCATTAGTCCATCCACTCTCTGGAACCCACACAAACATAAAAAGAGCAGCTAAATGTTAATTTTATTCGGTTTTTTTCCTTAGTTCAGTGGGTGGGGCAATTAGGGGCTGTAATATGTGTCTGGTTTTTTCCGCTCTTCTCTTACTTTTGGATTCAGACCGGAGTTAATTTCATGAAAATACAGCTCTGGAAAACAGTAAGAAAACACTTAAAATGATCAGTTTATCTGATTTTACTTTTTATATGTATTGTTTGAGTAAAATGAATATTGTTGTTTTATACTGTGAACTACTGGCGACATGTCTCTGAAATTCCAAGCAAAAATGTAGTATTTATTAGCAGAAAATGAGAAATGGTCAAAATAACAAAAAAGATGCAAAGAAAACAAGTTCATATTCATTTAGAAACAACAACATCAATGTTTTAACTCAGGAAAAGTTCAGGAATCAATATTTGGTGGAATAACCAGGAGGTTTTCTATGAGGTTCGGTGCAGTGGGCTCTTAGTTTTTTCCAGAGCTGTACAAGTCACCCGTGCCCCATCTGTCAAAATGTTGAATTGAAAATAAGCAAACCACTCATAATTATGAAGAAATTTCAGAGAGAATGGAGAGTGGATAGGAAGAGAAGGCAGCAGGGTTTGGATTTGGTCAGAGGGAAAAAATGATTTAAGGGGGAAGGGTTGATGGCCTTGTCAGTCAAATACCACAATCTGCTGTCAAGTGGCGAGGCGAGCCAGTAAAAGCAAAGCAGGCACACACATGGACTCTCTAAGCTATATAGGAGCGGCGGTAACATGTATGCAGATGGACAAGCTGTCACTCACAGATCTCCCCAAAGGGCTGGGAGTGGGTAATTACCATCCATGTCATCCATGTTAGATTACATGTTGCTGTTGGCCGCAAGTATCCCCCGGAAACCGGCTTGACAGCTCCCTGCTAACCACACGCTCAAATTATATAGATTGCTGATTTACCCTAAGCCGCAAATACATGTTAAATAAACTGCTGCTTAAAAAGAAAGAATAAATGAATAAATTATATGTACCACAAAAGCAAACAAGGCCAGTAATTTTCTCTACTCTAATATTTAACTTGAATCTAGGCCTGCAAATGATTAATCGGTTTAATCATGATTAATTGATTGCTGAAATAATCAACTAATTTAGTAATCGATCAATCTCAACCAGGAGTGTACAGAGTAATTTGCTGAAATGACAACACAGAGAGCAGTACTTATACAAAAACTGTGCAAGACATATGTACGTTTTGCAATTAAGATTAAATAAAAAAATAATAAAAAAAACAGCCTTCAAATATATTTTACCCAAAATTTCTCAAGTGGCAGATTTAGCTTCGCCTGGTTCAAATTCTGTAAAAAACAAAATCTCTGATTAAGCACTTTCCGCTATTCAATTTACAAGTGGTCGATTCAAAAATGACCTAATTCAATGAATGCTATATTATTGCAATTAAGGCAATAAAATGTTTATTTCCTTATTTACAAAGGGAACTGAATCATTTATTTCCATCTTGTAATTTTAATATTGTCTAAAAATGGCTCTAAGATGCTTTTTCATACCTTTTTGGCTCATAAGAAATTCATATTTTTAACTTTTTTTTTTTTTTTATTCGATTAACTGATTAACCTTCCAAATAATTTAAATAATGATCTATTACAAAGATAATCATTGTTTGCAGTCCTAGTTGCATCAATTGTTTGGACTTGGAGGTGGAGGATTTGCTTGGCGCCCAAATGGACCACAATCTTTGGGGAATGTTTTCAACACTTCATTAAATTAAGGCATTTCTTAAGTCCAACCCTGCTGTCAAGAAATAACTAAGAAAGATGGTGATGAGTGTCTAACGTGTGAGAATAGAAAACACACACTTTCCCAGTTAGAGGAAAAAAGCCACTATTCGCCTGGAACCCCAATTAAAAGCTCATCTTCTCTTCCAGCCCACTAAGCCCGTTTAGTAATTATGATAAATACGTGGAGTTTCAGAGGGGTGCGGTCTCTGTTGCCAGCGCTGATTTGGAGCATTTGGACCTCTCCTTTTAAAATAACAGGCCCTAATTGGTTGATTTATCCCCAACGTTGAGGACTCCAGCTGCGTTTATGACTCTGCTGACCTGGACTACACAGGGCAGAAACAAGAATCACATTTCGGCTGAAAAATATCTTATTTTCAGCTCTCATACAATACAGTTTAAAGCTTTTCTTCATCCTTATGCACAAAAAGGTGTACCTATCTCTGGTTTGTGCGACTCCACCATCCACTCCCTCCACCCTTGAATTAATTAATTGGAAAAGGGCTCTTAGAGAGCATGCAAATTTAATGAAGCTGCACAGAAGAGGGATTTGGGAGTTGTTTGGCAAATTACCTGCTTGTTAGCCCGGGGTCATTGATAGTTGTTGCTCCAAATACAGCCAGAAGAAACACGGTTACTGCTCTCAGTATGGAGCTTAAAGACGAGAGCAATTGACCTTGACTGCTGCAAGTAGGTAATAATGGGAAAGATTAAGAAAACAACTGTAGCTACTTACTTTGGGGTGAATGTGAGATTCAGAAAAAATCGGGGATGTGAGCAGCTTAATGTGATTGGAAGAAATACTTTTATTTTAAAGGGGCAGTGTTATGTAAAATCAACTGTTTTTCATCCTTACATCAAATTATAATTTTATTCCCTCATCAAAAAAAACCTCGCTGGAGTGTTGCCTTGATTTTTTCATGCATGTTATACAAGTCCTTTAATCGCCATGGCAACCATTCAGCCGTGCAAAATGCCTGGCTGGATCTAGCCCTGCCTTCGAGGCGCAGCTCCTCCTCATAGCTGCAGTTTAAAAGCTTTGGCCTCATAGAGAAGCCAGCCCTCCTCCATGACTCCTCCTCCATGACTCGGCTCCTTCAAACTAGCCTGCAGCAATTAGCCTGCAGCAATTAGCAAACACCTGGTGGAACAGTGACGCTTTTTGGTGAAACACTGGTAAAATGTTGTCAAAGGATTAATAGATTACTTCCTTAAGGCAGACTTTCAGAAAGAACAGGAGTTTTTAAAGAGAAAGAGGCCAAATTTCAAGGCATTAAATTATGAAGTCAAATTTATTTTAAGTCTTATTTGTTATACATAGCATTTTTCTAACAATCCAGTTATAAAATGTCACACTGTGCATGGAAAATACATAATACTGCCCCTTTAAAAGCAAAAAGAGAAACTCTGATACATGAAAACTCAAGGAAGCTTAATGCTTTGACAAAGATTTCTCTGCCTGTCACAGAGCATCTGGGTCAGACTGGATGTTGGGCAGAATTAACTACATTTACTTAGAGTCAACGAACGAGAGATGACTCCAAGCAAGCGGTCGTGTCTGGTTTTCATCAAAACTCAGAAGGCCTGATCACGGACAAATAATCCGACACCAGCATACAGTCCATCTGGGGAAGCTGTCTCCACCGTGGTTCATTATGCTACTTTTTTTTATTATTATCATTTCAACCTTCTATTTAATCTCAGACTGTTAAAATGATCATCAACCCAGCAGGTGGGACAGTGACCTTTTGGTAATGAGGATGTGGGATTCTGGTGATGTGGACAATATGTAGCATTATCGATTTAAGAAGTGGCGTATCCCGAACAGCTAAGTGTGTGCACCTGAGTCTCTGTGCACACTGGGGTGGGCGCATAATTACAGGGGTCACGGCCTTTCCTCAGGGAAATAACCCAATATAAATACAGAGGAAAACTTGAGACAGGATCTCTATGCATTTTTATTGCCAAAATTTCACAATTTTACAGAATTAAATCCTTAGAACTCTTTGTTGTTAGCCTCAAAAAACCAAATTAACTTAAATAGTAATTTATTGGATGAAGCTACTTATGTAAGAGGGATAGGTGTAAAAATATGCCAATTATTTCTTCCCTGGCTTAACATTTCCAGTAAATCTTCATGCGCCCAGAGGCCTTTGAGGACCTTTAATAAGGATGAAAGGTCATTAACCAGTGGCTTTATGATAAAACAGAGTCGACTGATTGACTTGAATACAAACAAATCAATGGAGCAGACTTATAACTGGGTAAATTAGGAGCGCTGGGAAAGATAGGTCAGGTCTCATGACAAACATAGAAAGATGCCTGATATTTTGTCAGACTCACTATAGTGGATTAACAGAACATTTGCAAACTTTATTATGCAAATTAATTGACAAACTTGTTTAAACATCAATTTCAGCAAACCGTTTGTGGTTAAAGGTGACCTATTATGTTTTTTGAACAGGTTAGAATAGATGTATGGACATCACTTTTTCTGCACAAAATCATTACCAGATTGTTATTTCTGCCTTTTCCTTTCAGAATGATTGTTATTTTAGGGCTTTTTAGCACTTTAAATCTAAATAAGCTACAGTTGGCTACACCCCCCCCCCCCAACTCCATGTTTACACTCACAAGTGAAAATGGCTGCAAACAGATGTGCAATTATACAACCTTACAACCAACAAGAATATTTTAAACACTGAAAAGCTCATACAGCTTTAAAACCAGCTAACCAAACATGTTGGAACTCAGCTTAGGTTGCTAGGTAACGGTGCTGGGCTTCCCTGGGGTTGCTAACGGTGCAGTGTCTGCTGATTTGTGACATTACATTTGGAAGGTTTCTTAAACCTTTTCCAGACACCAAAAAACATAAACTTATTGGCAAAAACCAGCCGGGTGGGTTTTTAAGTGCTTAGGTTGTTTTTAGAAGCAGCAGAAACCCAAATGGAAGTTCATAAAATAAGCAAGATATGAGTTTTGCATAGTAGATTCTCATCTGCAACTCAGTGTAAGAAAAATGGCAGCCATTTTTATCAAAATCCACAAAGTTAGGTTATTTAAGCAGTAAAAATTACCAGGAAAAGTTCACTTTAAAGAGTGTTGGTTACAAATGCTTCAGGTTTACTACAAAAATACAAAAAAAATAGCCACTATCTGTCAGCCTCCCCCGCCAACAGATCCAACCAACTTTCAGGTTGACAGTTTTTTGTTTCCAGTCCAGAATTTTAGACATAATACCTCAAGTTTGGTGACGGGATTAAAAAAACCTTTAATTTGAGGTATCCTGCCACCACATACACATTGAATGACGGTGAGCATGGAGTTGATATTCGACATCCTATGCCTGCCACAGAAATCCAGCAACAACAGAAGCTGTTTGCACAAACATGCTTTGGCTTGTTTCAGTGTCTGCCTCAGCTGTGACAGTGGTGTAAAACACTTCCCAGAAAGAGCCCAATATTGTTTCAGTGAGGTTTCCGTAGAGCAATAACTTTTGGATGTATGTGTGCTCTCCACCTTCCTCCATCTCTTCTTCTCATCTGTTCTCCAAGGCCTGGCCTTCTCTTTTGGTGGCAATTTACAGCCATCCAGAAAATTAATTCTTTTGGATGCCCACATCACTGCACTCTATCACTCAACTGCAAGTGATGTGTTACCAGGGACAATCCCACAATATTGGCCATAAAACTGCTCACAGGGCCCATATTAATGCAGTGGTGGACCGATTCCAGCCTTCTGAAGGACAGAGCATGTCTGCGTCTTCAATTTAAACACTTCTTGGCTCGGCTTGCAGAAAACACTTTTTGTATCAATCAAGGCATGATAAAACTGATTACTTTTTTAGTATTATGTGCAGGAAAGTGAAATGAGATTTTGCAAAGACTTTTACCAAATCAGATGTCATGCATAAACTGAAGATAACCATGTTTTCATTTAGTTTTTTTTTATGTGCATATTGAAGGATCGCATTAAAGAAGGTTGATGAAAATGGAAAAATCTGAAAAAACGTCCTAAAAAAAAAAGTTTGTTACATTCACTTGGCTTTTCTGAAAAGGTTTTAATGCATAAAAGGGGAAATGGAAATACAATTGCTGAGCAAGTTCTGATTATGGATGCACCGATCCACTTTTTTCACTTTTGATACCGAAGCAGATATCTGAGGTTTAGCAATGGCTGACACCAATCCAAACGGACTTAAAATGCATCTTATTTTTCAAAACACAGACATAAATGTACTGAATTACAAATCTATTTGATAACTCTGCACCAGTAGACCTCACTTAAATACACAAATAGCTTCACAAGTACATCAAATACAACTTTAATTTGTTCAGCCAGCATAACAGCCAATGTAAAACAAACAATGAATCAAAATTCTTGTCATGATAAGACGTTTTACACCATAAATGATAAACAATACAATAAAATTCCCACACCTAATGGCAACAGGACTAATTTGCATTTTCTTTTTTGGAACATTTCTTAAAATTCACTCAAAACCTGTGTTGCAATTGGATGGAAACCAGGCTTATGACTGACAGAGTAACAGTTCTCTCACCAAAGTAGTTTCCATTACAAATGTGCGCAAAACTTTGTTGATATTCAGCTAATGTTAAGAAACACAATTACAATCAAATGTGAATCGGTTTGTTCACATATGCCATTTAAAAAACATGTTGCACCATCATCCTCGTATTACTTCCTGTCGTCTTCTTTGTCTTTTCCGCCAGTAGTAACATCCAGTTGTTGATCTCATGACTCGTCTGATGCGAAAAAAGTGTTTCCAGTGCAGTTTTGCGAAATAAACCAATCTCTATATGGCTGAAAAACCACTAACGCAAAAATGTTTGAGTTTTTCCGGAATTGCCATGTTTCCGTTTCCGTAATTACAATTTGCACAATTTTACGGTCAATGGAAACGCAGTTACTGACAGTTCAGTCTTGGAATATTTTCTCCATCACCACAAGTGGCCCACGTTTTGGTTAGACACCCACATGTATGATGAATTCCTACTATGAGACACAAGGGAGTCACTCTGGAAAACAAGATGAAGACAACAGAGTCCAGTAATTATGTCTGCTTGAATGCCTGCGTGTATTTTTGAGAAGCGTTTCCAGTCAGCCGGAGTGCAAAGGACTGACTTTGATAAGGTCAACTGCAGGGACTCCGATTGCCATACAATTGTCCAGCTGTCATCAGCAGTTTTGCATTTTCACATGCATGCACACACAAGTCCTCAGACGAAAACACAACCCACACAAGCTTGACAGTAAAAGTGTGAGCTGGCAGACGCAAAAAGCCAGTAAATCCATTTATTGTGGCGGATATCGTCTAAATGGCAGCTTTAATTTAGCAGAGCTGTCATGTTGAATTGTTTTCCGACAAAATTATCAGTCTGAAAATTAGTTGAAACATTCCAGGAATTTAGCCAAGCAGTTTTTGAGTATTGTGAAGAGAGTTCAATAATGGGTTCAAAAAACAAAGAGAAAGACTTTTAAGTTGTTCGGCAGTTCTCATCAATCCATGACATGTTGAGCCACACGGACACAGAGTAATGAGGTCAGAGCCCGGACGCTTAACCCAAACCTGTTATATAAAGATGAACATTCCACTTTTACACTTCAGCTTTCTGAATAAATTATTAGTTAATCTAAGGGAAAATTACAAAACTGAATAAGTGCAAGTTTTTATACAATAAAAGTACACTGTAAAACATTTACAGGTGGTTTAAATTGTACATGAAAGTCCACCTGCTGCCTTGAAAATGCAATTTAAGTCAACAAGAAAATTGTTTTGGTTTAAACTAAGAAATTAAGGTTCCTGAAGTTTATTTAACAACAAGAGACAAGTTGTCTAAACATTATTTTTTAATTTCGTTAATCTTAAATTGTGAGTTTTAACTAAATGTTGCAATTTAAATCAAATAATTATTTCACAATGTGTAACGAAAAAAATCTGCCCTCACCGAGTTAAAGAGCCACATTTCTCTATTATTTTACTCACAATATCAAGTTAAAATAAATACTTATTTTACTTTGTAATAATTTAAATCCTTGTTTCAAACTGCAGGAACAAAATTTCTAATGAATTTTATTAAGCATCCCAATGATTTAGGAGGAAAAGCAAACTTTAATGCAGCTGATGAGCCGCTCTCGGCCTTTCTGGTTAAGCACGGAGCCTAAAGTCATTAACAAATATGTTTATAACTTCCATGTCTGGAGCAGCAGCTGTAAAGTTACCAGCAAATCCACCCATCTGCACCACTTTCTCTCTGTTTTATTCTTTTCTTTGTGTGAATCTGACAGCAGACTTACAGGAAATTGACGCAGCCGGTGCCCGGCGGCGGGGCGATCCAGACGAAACTGAAGCTGGTGGAGGGCTGATGGCTGACATGAGAGGCCACAACACTGCAGACGAACTGGGTTCCAGCAAACTGGCGATCTGGTATCACACCTGGATCCCAACAGAGAAGAAGAAGAGAGATTAATGGAAAGAGCAACAAGGAGATTCGTAGGAGATGAAGTTAACCGACTGTACAAACTAAACAAACCCCGTGTATGAAACTTAAACGCTTCGATAATATTTGGTTAGTTTTAAATACCCAACAAACCCAATTTCTTTGTATTTACTTTGCTTTTCCACCCATCAGTGATGATATTCTACTGTTATTTTTCACCTCACAAGTTTGTTTTTCATCTTTTTTACATTCACCGTCTCTTCTCTTTGCTTCTACCCTCCATCTCTCCCTCTTTTCTCCTCAAAATGCATCTTTACACTTTCCTGTGAGGCGTTGCTCTGTAACGGCGCTCTTATTAATGTGCGTCCTGGTTCCGGATGATTACATAGTTGGAAAAACATCATGTCACATAATCTTTTCTTTATATGGCAAAGGCCAAGGCCAGGACACCAGCAAACGCATCAATCAATCTTCAGACATCCTGAACGGCTGAATAATTTACCATCCCTAAAAGAGACACTGCTGTGCAGCAGCAGTCACAAAAACAACTCAAGTATATATTTCTCAAACTGAAATTTTTTTTTATTATTCAAATAGTCAGCGTACTTTGGTCCTGTGTAAACAACATAAACTTATCTAGCAGTTTAGGGTTGAAAAAACATCCCTAAGTCTTGAACTTTTTTCACATTTTCATCATATTACAACTACAAACATCAGTGCAGGTTATTAGGATCTTATGTGACACACAAACAAAGCAGAGCCTTAAGCCTTAAAGTATACAAAAAAAACCCCATATTTTTAAAAAACATTTCTTTAAATAAAATGCTGAAAAGTATGACATGTTGCTGTGAGGCAATGCTCTGCAGGAAAACATTTCATTGCAATTATTGCCGCACGTCTTCTTGCAAAGGTTGCTAACGGCCTTGATCATCTGCAGATTCTAAATTGTTCTTTTTTGCAGAAAGGTTTTAGTTCAGTCAGATTGGACGTTGGCACAAGACATTTTGATTTGCAATATTCCCTTGTAGCAAGACAAGACTAATACTTCTTCATCAATATTAGGGAATTATTGAACTAAAGAAAGCTCGTATATTGTACTGAAGTTTTTAGTTTTTTCTTATTTCATGTGTACTAAAATATTCTCACTAGAAACTAGACAAAGTACTTGGTAAGATTTTTGCAATGTGCAGCTAAAGATGTTACTCTGTAGCGTAGCACAATTATTTACTACTTTGCTTTATTCACATAAAACCCTATAAGACCAATTCAAATTTAAGGGGTTTAGCATGATAAGTGCAAAGAGTGTCAATAATTTGCAAGGCTCTTATACGCTGAAAGCTGCAGAACCTTCTTGTCTTCTTAATAAAATCTCACTTCACTGAAAATGTAATCAGCTGTGATTAACACCACCGAAGCTTTAATATCCTGAGAATCAATGTGCAGATCAATATGCACTGATGGTGTGAGTGAGTGTGTGTGTGTGTGTGCGTGCGTGCGTGTGTCTGAAAACTAATTTTCTGAAACAGAAATATTTACACCCCCTTTTGGCAGGAATAAAACTGACCTCTTGGTTGAGCATTTATAAACACTCCTAATGTTAGCAGTGTGTTCGTGTGTGAATGTGCTTGTTAATTCTGCTCTTGTGTTTGTGTGCCATGACACAAACAGACCGAGTTATCATTGCTGTTGGCAAACAAACATGTTTGTACATTGCGCACCATGTATTAATTAGGATTTCTATGGAATTTTTATGTTTGGGGTTTTTTTATAACATGGGGAAAAAAAAGAAATACTTTTCAACTGCAAGTCAAAATGAAAAATTAGCGACCCAATAACATTTACAACCTTTTTACAGGACATGTGTACATGCAGTGTGTGGTCCTAATGTGTCAGATTTACGAGGTAGAGAGCAAAAGCTGCCTTTAACCATGCTAACGAGGTGCTGGAGTGTAATGACAGAATGAGATGTAATCACCCACTAATAGTGCGGCTGTTCTCCATTCACCTTGCCTTCAACCTCTCGGCTTAATGGTTGCAATTTATCGTAGACATAACCCAACACATAAACATTCGAACAAGGGTTAAAGGAACTTTATTAGAGTGAAGTCAGCCTTGGAAGCTGAACTGGAAGTGTGGGATTTTCCACATATGCCACACAGATGATCCAAGACTTAATAAATGAATTATACAGAAACGCAGGTCAAAACCTACCATGTCAGCTATCTGAGATATTGCATTATCTGACTGAAACATCCCTAAAAGAGACGTTTTAAATTTAAGGTGTTTTAAAACGTTGGAATGTACTGAACTGCAAAAATACCACGTTAAAAATACTTAACATGTATTTCTGGTTAGTTTCTACTGCTTATATCTTGGTACAATTGAAATAAAACTGAGTTGCATATAATTTTTCAGCAATAGCTGCATTTTTGGAAAAATAAATTTGCTTGACAGAAACACGCCAGTTTCTCTAAAACTCACGTTTTTTGATTAAATGTTTTTGCTAAAAGTCTTTTTTTAGCTTTATCAAAATTAGTGTATTTCACAAAATTGCTATGAAAACTATTTTTCTGGACAACATGAGTCACATGATCAAAAACCAGATATTACTACTAATGGAAAGGACACAGAAAACAACAGGAAGTAGGGTGCACCGATTGCAGTTTTCTGGCAGATTACCAATCTTTCAAAAAGCTTAACCTGCCAATTCCGAAACCAATTTTTTGGGGTCTGAAATGTTGCTCAATATAGCATGAAAGTTGTTGAGTTGACAACAGTGAGGCAACTATTGTTAATTGTAAACGTGCAGACATAACTGGGTGGGCCGGTCTGTCAATCAAACCTTTCTCACCGGAGATAAAGAGCACAGTGGTTGATTCTTAGACCTTTGCCAAGCTAGATAAGATCGGTGGATAAGATCAACTTCACATGTAAAAATTGGCCAATCACCGATCTCCCAAAATTAAGGAAATCGTCACAGAGAGATCAGCCGGCCAATAAATTGGTGTACCCCCAACAGGAAGTGGAAGAGAATTATGGCATGGCATGTTTTTCAATGACATATCACATGAACAAACTTATTCACATTTGATTGTGTGTGTGCATGTGTGTGTTTTTTTTCCATTAATGGAATATCAACAAAGTTTTGTGCACATTTGTAATGGAATCACAGCTAATGCTTTGTCATTTTCAAATGGCCAACTGTTGTAATACAGGTCAGAGAATGTAAGTACACTGCAAAACCACAAAATCTTACTAAATACTTTTGGTGTAGTTTCTTGTGCAAATGTCAGTTTTATCTTATTTCAAGGTAAACTTTGGCAATTTTCAACAAGAAACAAGAGCTTAGTTTAAGTCATTAATTCCTTAATATTGATGAAGAAGCACTACGTCAACTGGCAAATTATGTACCTTTACCATGGGAAAAATGTCATAAATGAAATAATCTGTTTGTGGAACAAGTAATTTTTCATGAATATTAAGGATTATTGACTGAAAACAAGCTCCTATATTTTGCTTAAAGTTTACTTGTCAGATACTTTTGTCTTATTTCAAGTCAACTAAGATAGTTGCACTAGAAACTAGACCAAAATTACTGGGTAAGATTTTATTTTTACATGATATTGGGTGATTAAAAAGCACCAATGTGGCTATTGAGTCAAAGAAAGGAGATGGAAATTATACTTTTGAAAAAATTATGAAAATGCAAAAAGAAAAACATAAAACAGAGAGCAAAATGCACATTTTAGAAGTTCTTCAGAGAAGTACGCTAAAGGTCTGGTTTCAGGGAAGCAGGGAGCAGTTAGGCAGAGGTGAAGATGAAAAGGCAGCCTGATGCACTTCAGGACACAGCAGCACTGGGACTTGACTCTGCTCATCGAATTTCTATTCCCACATGAAAAACACACCAAGGCATAAAAATGCAAATAACAGTCCCTGTCTCCTTTCATGTCTGAGTGGGGAGTGTTAGAAGAAGAGCAGGAAGAAATCCCCATTATTCAACGTGATCCAAATCCCAACTGTCCAGAGGAGCAACAAGGTTTAGTGAACTTGGACTGGAGAAAAACCGCCAACATTCCTGATGCTGTCCAGAGAATAAGCAGAGAAATGCATAAGCTGTTTTGCAACTGTGAAATAAAGTCTGTTGCAAAGCCGTCTCCATGCATGTCAGCACCTGGGTTGCATCAGCTGAAAACATTTCTCACTCCTTGTTTAAGTTTTCTTAGAATTTAACATTCTCCGCAGCCGAGGTGCTTTTTTTCCTTCCTCTTGATTTATCATTCGTCAATGTTTTGTCATCCTGGTCAAAATCAATCAGTGATTTAATCAAACAAAAGAAAATAGACGCATTTTTGCTTTGAAAGCAATTCCAGATGACAAGTAAACATTGAAATTACTTAAGTTTGATTGATTTTGTTGAGACACAAAGGTAGTCGAAGGCAAAAAAACTGGAGAATCCTTGATCTTATTAAGCAAATTTTACAGCCGATGTTCGCAGTCACCAACATCTTATAACTCTGAAAAAGTTTGATTTTGAGTTTAAAGAAAACAAAATACTTTAAACATCTGAATGCGTTTTCTGTGCAAAGCATGTTGTTCTGAACAGAAATCCTAATTTGCCGCATTGTTTTCCACATAAAGTCCTGCTAGTGCAGTGAGAAGAAATCAGATCCAAAATCCAGTTCTTCCACTTTCACACAAAGGCTAAAATAGTCCTTCACTAGATCCACAGCGACTTTTGCAAATTGTTCTGTGAGCCCAATAATCTGTACGTTAAACATCTCCCTCTGACTTTTCATTCACATCGAAAAAGTCAAAACTTCTTCAGGTTAACCAGCTGCTGTGCCAGTTACTCAGCAGGTTGTTGCTAGGTAACCAAAGAGTGAGTGAGTTGCTTGGTAACCAAAGAGTGAGTGAGTTAGTTGATTCCACCAAACTTTTAGCTAGCTGTGAGAGGTGGAGCGGCCAAATCCTTTCTTCTGCCTACATCCCCCAGAATGCTGTGCGGTTCTGGATAAGGGTTCAGTAAAATTATTGGATATTCTATCAGACGTATTGTGTATTGATATTGAGGTCATGTCTATCGCAATATATATATTATTGATTTATTGTCCAGACCAAGTAGAAGTCCATTTTTCTGAAATTTCTGAGTAGTGTGGATTTTGAAGTTTTCTCTGCTGCTATTTAAAAATCTTTTTTTTTTATTCCTGAAAATTTGGATTTTCAGAAAGCAAGAACTAATCACTATCCTGAATACCAAAACACTGAACAAAGGCACTTCGGTTACAACCTACTCTGAGGGAAAGGGAATACTCTGCTTTTACTTAATCAGATTAGACATTTGTAGCTTGAATCGTGTGTCCAAACATCCCCTAATGAATTGTCCACAGTAAATGCCGGTGCTGTAGAGCATCTAGCGTCAGTCAAATACGCAAATGCAAATACAAACACGCTCACACATGTAAACACATGCAAATCTTTCACATGCAGATTGGGCACTTATGAGCTGTCAGCAGTGATTAATGACAGGGGAAGATGACCTGCTAACTCCCACAATATAACTCGGCCCAGCTTGTTTTATTAATATGAACCTCCAGCACACCTCCCCCCCCACGCTCACACACACATTTACATGCATGCATGCTCACAAACAAACTCGGTCAAAAACACAGGAAATGGGTGTGTTAGCATATTAAATGTCCAACAGTGGATGTAGGAGTATCATTCTAACACGAATCTTTGAAGCTAATTTCGTGAATGTTTTTTTTAAGTTCCCATAAAAGTGGAGGAGGAAATTGACTGTCCTTTGTTCATGTATATTCAGTCTGGCTATTTATCCATAAAAACTAGGCTTTTTTTGGTCTGTTATTTTTATGCATAACTAAAAATGTTAAGAACTAATGTCAAAACAAGTCATTTTTATTAGTGGTAGATGTTTTAATGCAAACATCACAAAGATGTGTAGTTAAAAAAAAAAAAAAAAACACTGCAAAAACACAATTTTACCAAATATTTTTACTGTAGTTTCTGGTGCAAATATCTCAGTACAAATGAAATAAGATAAAACTAACTTTTTAGGAAGATATAGGAGCTTGTTTTAAGTAAATAATTTGTTAATATTGATGAGTTCAACTGGCGTATTATTTCACTTATGGGTAAAATGTCTTATTATACAAGAGAAAAAAACTGTCAGTGGAAAAAGTAGTTTTTCATTAATGTTAAATTAAATTAAATTCCCATTCTTGCCAAAAAGTTACTTGCAAATTGTTTTTTCTTATTTCAAGTATTCTAAGATGTCCGCACTGGAAGCTAAACTAAAAATACTTAGTACATTTTTGTGTTTTTGCTGCTAAAGAGAAAATGAAGCCTTAAAATGTGTGCTTTAAAAAAAATCAACATTTTATTTGCAATCTAATAGACTTTGTGGAGAAAAGCTCTAAAACAAGTCAAATACATGGAGCGAGAAATATCCTCGGTGCAGCAGATGGGCACTTGGTGGCTCAACCTGGCAGCAGCTGATCACTGTAGGACCAGCATGCTCTAACTGGCAATACAGCGAACATTTCTGCTTTATGGTGTGAGGATTCAAAGGGCAACTTATTTAAACTCATGAGTACAGTTACCAAATCCATGCACACCATTTGACATCTGGTGAGCAGCAAATAGCTGCTTTATTTTCCTCTGAATCCATAAAATGTCCTTTAACTTTGTCTGGCTTGAGGGGCAATGGGAAGCCACCAGTCTGATAGAACCATCTGTGTTTGGCTGGACTGTATCAATGCCTCCTAAATGGTTTTAAAAATGCTTTCAAGATCATTGTGAAATATATCTTTATTGTCAGAGCTCTGTGTGACAGGAAAGCACATGATAAAATCAATTTGTACTCAGAGAGACAAGAGTCTGGTTGTTTATTCCTTCCTTTAAGCTAAAAGTAAATTAGTGAACTTATCTAGCTTTACTTTACAGAATTAATTGACAATGTTATGCAAGCTTAATAAAATTGCATTATTCCTGCAGAATAACACTGATAATACTGTAAACACATGGACTGATATGCTAACACAAACACAGAAAGGAGAACAATCAGAATGACGCTACCAAGGCAGATTGCTTCGAGCGAAGGCCCACAATGCAGCATAATCTGGCCACTTATATTGGAATCAACAGAGAAAAGAGTAGATTATTTTAAAAAGATGAGTCATGAAAATACACTGCAAAAACACAAAATCTTACCAAGTAATTTTGGGATAGTTTCTAATGCAAATATCTGAGTTCATTTAAAATAAGACAAAATTGATTTACAAATACCTTTTCAGCAAAATATAGGAGCTTGTTTTAAGTGAATAATTCCTTAATATTGCTGAAAACTTGTTCTACCCACAGATTATTTCACTTATAACATGAGAAAAATATCTTGTTATATGTGAAATAATCTGCCAGTAGAACTAGAACTTTATTAACAATATTAAGGAGTTAAAACAAGTCAATATTTTGCTTAAAAGTTACTTACATGTCAGCACACTTCAAATAAGACAAAACTTAGACATTTGAAGTAGAAACTAGACTAAAATCCTTTGTAAGATTTTGTATTTTTGCATTGTAAAATGGTAGAGAATCCTCTTTCCTCCGGGATGTTGAGTTTATGTTGCGTATGTTGTCTCACACAGGCAGATAATAGCCGAATAACCAGATCTCATCCATAATTTTCCAGTTCAGACCTAAAAAGTACCTAAAAAACACCCTAAGTAATTTGGAACACAAGAAGCCTAATATAGGGTCATATTCCATGCAGCAATTCTTAATACCTGTCATAAACTAGCTGGAGCATTAACATGTGGTATTAAAAGCCAGTGAATATATGGGAATCTGTCAAGGCGAGAATAATGGCTCCGTCAACATGTTTCAAGAGAAGACCACACAATAGGGACATAAATGATACATCACAACAGTACTGACAGCCTGAGCAGGGACCCCCATACGCTTTGTGCTTGCTGAATGATCCCATGCAATGTGTGTTGCTGCGCGCCTCACATTGCGTCGCATTCACTCCTTCCTTCCAGTGCTGTCTGCAGCTGGTCAGCCGGACGACTGCGGGGGCTTGCAGCGCATGACAACCCTGCTCTGAGCCGCCATTGGCCAAAAAAGGGGATCCATCTCAGGAATTGCCAATCACGCTACCATGGAGACGGGTTGGAAACTTTTCGTTGATGGCAGGGGTCTGGCAACGCGCTGCCAGGAGGAAGCTGTGTGTTAATATGGGTGGCAAAAGATGCCAGTGGTCCGAGAGAAGTGGAGTGAGAAACTATGTGGGAAAATGAAAGGATGTTTGCCACATGAATGGATTAAAGAATTGGCATTAAAGGAACTTGTAATGTTTAATGGACGGTGCTTTAAATTCAAGTGCATTGGCACTTTGGAGAATTTCTATTAAACTGAGGGACATTTGAGATGATATTAACCCAGAGTTTAAAAATGAGTTGCCTGTTACTGATAATAAATCTTCAAAATAAAAATAAAAAAAACAAGCCATTCGAGAAAGGAAGATGTGTTTTGATCTTCGTAAGTCAGAGAAAAAATGGCAATAAACCAGAGGTCTGCCAACTTTAGAAACCAAAGAGCAGTTTTTGCCCCAAGTCCTGACAAATAAAACTAGTTTAGATCCACAAATACTACTTAACCTTTCGCACAGGGACAACTTCAAACTTTTTAATGCATATTTACTACTGACCCTTTACGCCACTTAATCATTCACAGCGCCATGATGAAGCCAGAAGTGAGGGACAGGTCTTGAACAGAGCAACTGAAGTCGTTTCCCCAAGTTGTTTTTGCCAGTTTATCCTTCTCTACTTGTTAGCATCGAGCTAATTTGTCCGTGAACGTAACACACCTGGTTGGAGCTCATAAATGGCGGCATTTATAAAAGTTGGAAACAGCTAGCTTAGAAACCGAGACCCATACCTCCTCCCTCCTGACCTGTTGATCAAATTACTGTCTTTACCTGAATTCGCGCCAGATGATTTAAGTCACTATGTCATAAACCGCGTTTCCCCTTAAACCGGAGTAGCATTAAAAACGTACAAAAGCCGAGATGCTAACCAGTTTTTTCTATACATGCTAGGCTACATGACGGTGCGGCACTGTTTCCATGGTTACCAATGGTTAAGTGCCAACCTTCTCCATAATGGAATAATTAACATCTTTCTCGTCACATTTACTCATAACATACATAATCTTCTTACCTTGTAAAAGGTTTTTGCTGTAAATCCGCAGTTACACCGAGGGCAGACAGTCATTATGACTGACGGCTGATTTCCATCACCGCCTCACTGTCCTCATGAGAAGTTATGAAATAAAAATGATGACAAGTTGGGTTTCCAACCTTCTCTGTTTGTGCAGCTGACTCCGCAGCACCCTGTGACCATTTTGACTGTGAAATCAACTAAATAAAGGCGATAGTAGGACACCAGATGCGCAAGTTGTTTTGACGTCCATCATGGCGGAGCGGGCTGAGATGCAAAGGGAGTGACGTCACTTGCAAAGGGTCATGTTGGAAATACAGTTATTTTAGAAGAACCACAATTTAATTTCTTACTTTTTCTTTTTTGTTGTTGTTGTTTTAAAACTCAGACAAAATTATATACAAAAAGAATATTGATACGTTGTCTTTTGATATTTATATAAAATAATTTTAAAAAAGAAATCACTTACAGTAGTTTTCAATATAATGACCAGACAAACAAAAATATTACTCATACTTAGGCCATTCTGTTGTGGAAATATAATGCAGCATTTACAGGTTTGCAAAAGCAAACTACTAAAATGTGCATTTCTTATATACATTTTTAAAAAAAAACAACATTTTATTGGTTTGGCGCTTTGTTAGCCAAATTATTAAGAGCCATTTTGGAAACTCCAAAGAACCACTTGCAGCTCTGGAGCCACAGGTTGAAGGCCTCCTTCTGCAAACCTCCAACCAAACAAAATCCAGGAAATCATCTAAATTATAGGGGGTGAATAAAATGCAGTGCAGTCCTACATAAAACCTCAAAGACGATACGCATAAAGGTGACAGAAAACTTGTTCAAGAAGTTTCTTGTTCAAGAGAAATTTCTCCATCTGATTTTTGTGTGCCTCAGTTACTAATGTTGCCATGGGCAACTGCCCATATGGTCCGTATCAAAAACTGCATCAGTGCCAAAGCACACCTTTTAGATCTAAACCACATTTTTTGAAAGGAATGCCAGGAGAAAGTTGTTTTCATACTGGAAAAACACAAAATCTTACCATGTGCATGTGTTTTTGTTTAAATTCTAGTGCAAATATCTTAGTACACTTGAAATAAAAAATTACTTTCAAGCAACTTTACAGCAAGATATGGGAGCTTGTTTTAAGTCAAAAATTTCTTAATATTGGTTAAAAGTAGGAGTTCCACAGGTAGATTATGTCACTTAAAACACGTAAATAATGTGAAATAATGTGACAGCAGAACTAGTACTTTTTACAAAAATATTAAGGAATTATTGACTTTAAACAAGCTCATACATCTTGCTGAAAAGTTAAGTTAGTTCTGTCTTAATTCAAGTGTGCTAAGGTATTTGCACTAGAAACTAAGTAAGAATTTGTGTTTTTACAGTGCAGATATGCCATATATATAAATTTATATATATATAGTTGGACATTGATGCAACATTTATGCAACCATTAACAGTAGTTTTATTCAGATGAAGCTAAGATTAAAAAAATGTTTTTGGCAACAATTACTCCAGATAATTATGAAAAATTATTCATAATTTTCTCGTGAAGAAAAATTATGAATACAGTGGAAAACATTTCACAAGCATATCCACACCCAAAATTTGAATTTTCATGCCATTTTGAAGAAACAGATGCAAATATGCATAAAAGTGAAACATGTTTATATTCATCCTAAGTTTGACTACAAGTGACTTAAACCAGCACATAACTTATCGTAAAAAAAAACCCACTACAAATCCTCAACTAAAATTTTAATTGTGCTTTTAGGCTTTCATAAAACTAGAATTAGGAAAGAGATCAAGCAGAACGTTTATTATATAAATGCTGAAGGTGAAGCATTGCTGAAAGGCGTGATTGCGGAAACATTTCTAAAACTGCTGAGTGAGGCCTGGGAGAAGGGCCCGCTGGAGGACTGCCAGCTTCGTGCCTGAAGACAAGCCGACGAAATTGGGCGGCAAAGTCAAAAAGCAAATCTTCCCCATCCCTGACATCCTTCAGTTCTTCTTGAGCAAGAGTTTCTTCCTCTCGTTCTCCATCCATACATCAATCCGAGAGCGAAGCCCGTGAGCAGCTGCGTCCTGTGGGTGTGTGTCATTGTGGCTTGGCAGGCGCGCAGCCACAGCTTTACCGGCAGGCGCCTTGGCTAATTTGATTTTTAATTCAACAGGACTCCTCAGCTAATAGTTTGATTTGGGGATTAATTAATCTGATATGACTTGTGCTAATTTCTTCCACCCGCCACCCTGCTTTCCACCCATCGATGCAGCAAACAAACAAACTGCGTATGAAAGACAGAGACCTGGGGCGACAGGTGAGGAGTCAGTGGAAAGCCCTGGGAAAGCGTCGTACAATGGCTGTGAAGGATGTGCACCCCCATTGTACGCGTTTCTGAATGTGTTTATGACGGGAGTTGGAGTTGCTCCTGGTCTGACCGAGAGGCGCTGGGAGGCAGCGGAATAATCACGGTGACAGACCGGCTCTCATAAGGAGGGAAAAACAAGGAGAAGGTCAGAAACTTTCCTCTGCCAGAATATGGGTCAGAGGATCTGGGTGAGTTTTGAGAAACTCTCCACTGCAAATAAAACATAAAAAGACGATTTAGAGAAGGATTTATTTAAACTGTTTTTCTTTATTTGACCGTTTTTTTTAGAAAACCAACATTACAAAACAACAAAAAACATTTTTAAAGGTGACGTATCATGCTCAATTGAACAGGTTAGAATCAGTCTATGGTCACACAAAACATGTTCTTTAAATTTTTTGCAGAAAAAATTTAAAGAACATTCAAAATGAGCTGTTTTAGAGAGTCCCAATAAGCTGCTGTTGACCACTCCCATCACCTCAACGTTTACACTCACGTAAAAACGGCTCCAAAACATGCGCAATTATACAACTCTGCATCTTTGAAAAGCAGAGGTGGCGCTTCCTGCACAACCAACAAGAATCCAGCAGGTGGTTTCTGGGCAGTAAGTCAACATCGAAACACTTGTCTTTTCCATCAGCCATTGTACAGCGCATACAGCATGAAAACCAGCTGACCAAATGTTCTGGAAGCTCAGGGTGGGTTGCTAGGTAACGGGCTGGACTTCACTGGGGTTGCTGGGTAACATGACAGTGCTCTTCAATGTTACTTACCAACGGGGAGGGTTTTGAAACAGTTCATTTTAAAAAACAATTACTTATTGCTAAAAATAATAAAAAAAAAAAAGTTGGGTGCTTTTTGGAAGCAGCAGAGACCCAATTGGAAGTACAAAAATGTCCAAGAAGGTAAGAAAAAGTCTGATGAAAAAAAGGTTTAATTTCCTTAAGGGAAAATATGAATGAACAAAAGATCAATAAAAAAATAAAACAGGAAGTTGCTTTAATAACTTAGCACTGTCTTTTTTTCTTCTTAGCCAAGATAAATGAGCAACATTACCTCACTTTTTTCTTCCACACAACTTTCATGTCCATGTGGCCTACCTGCAATGTGTCCATGTCAATGACATTTCTTCCTTACTGATATCATGTAATATTCTGATATTTTCTGATTAACTGAATTATTATAGTTATTAATAATCAAAATGATCAAAGATGTATTAATTTCTATGCACTTGCCTGTCATGGAACTAAATAGCAGATCACAGAAACTTTTAGAAAAAAGTACAATCAGGGACGTAAGGGGAGAAATCCTCCTGCGAACAGAATCACGTAGCACTTAAACTGTTTAAAAGTGGGTAGACTTGAGAGAGCAGCTCAGTCGGCAAGCACGAATTTGTAAAATCACATGTACGTTTTGCCTAAGGAACCCACACACTTGCAAAGTGCCTGTGGAAGCACAGAATTTAAAAAGTTTTACATCACCAAACAACAAAGATCCATTTCAAAGTCAGCTTCCCTGAGTGTTGAAATGATGCAAACCCACTGGTGTTCACAGAAATGTGTCGAAACGGGCAGCGTTTTCAGTCGATGCTCTCCCCGTCTTTCTTCCATCCATATTTCTCTCTGACATGTAACCAGCCTCTCCGCACGGTTAGAAAATAACTTAGCTCTACTCGTAAGAGACCACACATGGGAGAAACAACCTACGCCTGCTGCTCTCTCCTGCAGCATAAAAAATAAAAAATAAAAATAAAAAAGTGCCCAACAGCTCACACGCTGCTTTGAAATCTCTATCACAGTGAGTTTGGCTCCTGCCTTCCTGTTTCTGCTTTCTCAGTTACCCTGAACCTCCTTACCATACATTTAGATGCAAAAAAATACAGGAAGAAAAGGACAAAGCCCAGCATGAGCATACAAATTTATGTGGGGTCAAAGCTTTAAAAATGCATAAAGAAACACCAACATTCACACACACAAAGTCTTACCACGTTTCCAGTGCAAATATCTTTATTCACTTGAAATAACCTAACTTAAAAGTAACTTTTTCTAACAGGTCTATCTTACAATCACATGACACAGAAAGCTTCAGCAGGTAGGATGTCTGATCAAGTCCTGCAGCGCGATTTAAAGGGGACGAATTATGCAAAATCCACATGAAGCACGTTTTTGTCCTTTCATTTGTGTTTCTACCACTTAAAAAACACCCAGCCGTTTTGGGAATAAGTTATTGTTTTAAATTAGTTTTAAACCCGTTTTAAAAATCTCCCGGTTGTTAAGTCACAAATCAGCAGGCACTGCACGTTACCTAGCAACCCCAGCAAAGCCTCGCCCATTACCTAGCAATGGGCTAGGTTTTACCGATGTACAACGGCTGCTGGAAAAGACAAGTGTTTTGTTGTTGACTTAACATCCAGAAACCTCTTGCTGCATTCTTGCTGGTGGTGCAGGAGGAGCCACTTCTCCTTTTGGTTGTATTATTGCGGATCTGTCGGTATCAATGTTCATCTGTGAGTTTAAAAGGGGAGTAGGAGGCGTGGACAGCAGTAGCTTATTTGGATTTAAAGGGACAGGAGGCTAAACAACAACTCAAATTTGGCAGAACTGAGCAGACTAGAATACGATTATCTAATAATGATTTTGTACGAAAAATGTAATGAACAAGTTTTAAACTGCTAAAGGAAGCATAATAGATCACATTTAAGTAATTTTCAAAAAAATTCAGTTTCTAGTAATAGGGCTTGTTTTTTTGTTTCTAATGAGGCTGTGCACATTGAGATAATCTACTGTTGATTACTTAGTGGTGCATAATTATCTGAGCAGTCCTCTGGACTCTGACAGAGCGCAAATGTTTAGCCACCTGTTAGCAGCCTGCAGGCCTTGGGGACGGGGGTGCTAAGCAACAAGAAGGACAGAACAGCAGCTCATCTGGACGAGAGGGATGGGGAAATCCTCTGCCAGCAAAAGAGCCGTTATTTACAACAAGCCGACCCAACAGATCTCAGAGTCTGATCCAACGCCGTGCCGCAGAGGACACAAATCACCTCCCATACATAACCCTGGCCCTGACAACCCATTTCATCTCAGGCGCTAATGAATTCATCAAATCTGGAAGGATCTGCCTTTGGTGCCCATATCCCCAGCAGAGAAGGAGTGATGGATCAGATCAGTTATCATCCTCATCTTCAACATCACTGTGGCTGCCACACTACAAAATCTTACCAAGTACTTCTGGTCTGGCTTGTAGTGAAAATATTTTAGTACAAGAGAAAATTAGCTTACAAGTGACTTTTCAGCAAATTGTAGGAGCTTGTCTGAGGTCAATAATTCCTCAATGTTGCTGACAAAGTGTTTATTCCACTGATTATTTCGCTTTTAACATGCGATAAATGTTTTATTATAAGTAAAATACTTTGTCAGTGGATCTAGTACTTTTTCATCAATATTAAAGGTTCAGTATTACATATTTTACAGCCACATAGTGCCATTTTACAGCACAAATAAGCAACAATGTTACCTTCAGTTGTTAAAAAATGCTAAACATTACAACTTAAATAAAATTTGACTTCATAATTTAACACCTTGTCTCTTTAAAAAACTTCCTGTTCTTTCTGAAACTCCACCTTCAGGAAGTGAACACAACAAAGATGGCACCTCTTTAACCCTTTAGCAACGTTTACTGAGTATTAGCTGCTATAATGACCTCAGCAGAGCCTCAGTTCTGCTGAGGTCAGCCAATTGCTACTGGCTAGTTTGAAGGAGCTCAGTGGGGGAGGAGTTTCAGCCTTGAAGGCGGGGCTAGGTCCAACGAGGTGTCTTGAACAGTTGAAAAATGGTTGTCGTGGAGATCAAATGATTTCTCAAACATGCATGAAAGAATCAAAGCAACACTCCAGGAGGAGTCATACTGCTGCTTTAAGGAGTTATTTGCTGAAAACAAGCTCCAATATGTTGCTGAAAAGTTACTTGTAAGTTAGTTGTGCCATACTTCAAGCAGACTAAGATGGTCTAGAAACTAGACCAAAAATACTTGGTAAAATTTTGTGGTTTTGCAGTGCAGCACCACCTCCCCCCCACTGAGCCCAAAGTTTCGCAGCAACAGTTTGTGACTCTCAGGCGACCTTGACGATGTCGCTACAAGGTAAACGCTTCACAAATGTGCATCCCATGTATGATGGCGAGTGAAAGTGTGGAATACGAATGTGTCGGAGTATGAATGGATAAGTCGGAAAGAGCGAGAGCTCTCGTGGCTGCAGGAAAGAGTAAGCGTGCGTATCTCTGCGCCGGTATGAAGGAGTGTAAGCGGCACAGTCAGGGAGCTGTCAGAGGAGAGCCAGGGTGCAAGCTGATCACAGGGCTGCACTGCGTTTGATGTCTCTCAGGGACTGACAGCTTCTCTCCCCATGGGAGCCCCTTTTTCCTCACCCCTTCTTTGCTCCGTGCACCACCTCTTTTCTCTTGTATCATTCTTTTTTATCCTGCGCTCTTTCCATACACGGTATAGCTCCTCACTCTGTGTCCTCATCAAGCTGATTGAGAAGAAGGAGGGCTACGTGGAAGCACAATCTCCCGGGACTGTGCGAGGAAACACGCAGAATTTCAAAACAAGGCTTTGTTCTGCAGGAAAGTATGTCTCTGTAAATACTGACATGATGAGCTGCCATTTCTCATATACTGACATTTCGGCTGACACTCCATCCAGCCTGGTGGCATGGAGGTAACGGCAGCTAACCTTCAGCCTTGAGATGGATGAAAGCGTAGATATTTACAACCTAAACGTGCGCATATTACAGGGGACCAATTTTATCATTTGAGTTTTTTCCCTCTCTTTTAGAACAAAATACCACAGGTTTTAGGGTTTAATGGATCACTCTACTTTGCAAAAACACTAAATTTTACAAAATATTTTTGTCTAGTTTCTCATGCAAATATCTTAGTGCTCTTGAAATAAGACAAAACGAATTTACAAGTAACTTTTCAGTATAACAGTTTTCTTAAGTAAATTTCTTAATACTTGGTTTTAAGAAAAAAAAAAACTCCACTGGGAGATTATTGCACTTTACAAAGTGTTTTTCTCATATTACGAGTGAAATACTCTCATCAATGTTAAGAAATTATTTACTTAAACCAAGCTTCTATTACTTAATGAAAAGTTAGTTTTGTCTCATTTCAAGTGTACTAAAACATTTGCACTGGAAACTAGAATAAAATCCCCTGGTAACATTTTGTGTTTTTGCAGTGTATCAATTATCACACCTTCTAAATTCCAACGTTTCCATCAGAAACTAATTTTCCAAGAAATTCTGGCTTCCCAAGTTGCAGCCTTGAAGTGGAAAAATATTTGTGCAGTTTTAGGGGTGATAACCCAAGACTGGAAAGGTTGCTAAATAAAATCCCAAATGTTCATGCTCCAGTTCTGCTCCAAACTCAACTGATCATTTGATTGACGGAAAAAATAATTTGCCCACTGAGCAGCCTGAAGTACATCACTGCTTGCAGAGCTGATGACATTAAATCTGTCTAAATAAAGAGGGGAAAAAAGACTCAGTGTAACAAAATATGTCTTGAAGGCATTTTCATTTCTGGCATAAACATTTTTCAAAGTATTTAATTTCTACATCAAATAGGACAAAACTAACTTACGAGCAGCTTCAGCCAGACAAAGGAGCTTGTTCTGAGTCAATTTCTTTATGTTAATGATAAAATACAAATTTAACAGGCAGATTATTCACTTAAAAGCACAAAATCTTACCAAGTATTTTTGTTCTACTTTCTTGTACAACCATCTTAGTAGACCTGGAATACGACAGACTAAATTAAGACGCTTTTCAGCAAGAAATACGCACTTGTTTTAAGTAAATAATTCCTTAATACTGATGATAAACTATTAGTTCAATTGGCAGATGAATTAAGTTTATGGGAAAAATGTTTATAATCTGCCATTGTCATCAATATTAAGAAACTATTTACTTAAAACAAACTCCTATAACTAGCTACAAAGCCACTTGTAAGTCAGTTTGTTTTATTTCAAGTGCATTAAGATATTTGCACTCGAACCGAGTCTAGAAATAATTAGTAAATCCTTGGGTTTTTGCAGTGTATCTCAGTCTCCCCTACATTTGTGTGGCACTGTAGGTGCTGCCAATGTTCAAAGGTGTTCCTTTGGGAATTAAATGTGCATGATTACGCTCTTGGCAGCAGATCTCCTCTCGCCCCACCCTCTTAAGGTCAAGGTTCAGCTGGATTTCATCTCTAATCGTGGCTGTGTGTTAGCATGAGCCCATCCGTCACGAGAGCCGAGTGTCAGCTGGATGTCCCCGTCACTAAGCTGTCCGTTTTGTCAGACAGCCAAATTCATCATAACGCGACGTGGGGCGGGACTGAACCTCACTGGCAGGAGCCAAAGACTCAACAAATACATACAAATATGCAAATTAACGACAAAATAAATATCACCCAAGCAAACGAGCTATCCATCAACGACCGGTTTCTCAGCAGCTCAGCGCTGGCAAGGCAGCAGTAATCAGCCACTCCGTCAGAGGAAGTGATGGAATGCCATCCCTTCATCTTCCTCCTCTCCTCTATATCAACCATATTCGGTCGTACCTTCATCGGTCCCGTTTGCCATTTTTCATGCATGTTTGGGTCATTTTCCCCGTCTTATTCCTCTACTCCCACACTGTAAAACATTTGAGCTGCGTTTTGTTGTGTCTACTATCTTTTACTCTTTAAGTCAAATAAATTTATCCAGTTTTAGATTTTGATCCTAAATGTGATAAACTGACAGCAGTAAGTTGTGTTAACTTTTTATTAATTTAGTCAATCCTCCAAGAGTTGAATAAACTAGAGATTTTAGGTTAGCACTTAAAAAACTGACAGAAGAGAAAGACAGGAGTGGGAACTATTTCCCAGAATGCTTAGCGGTATGTTTTTGTCTCCTGAGATGGAAGTGCGTCACATTGATCCGACTCTTGTGTTTTATTAAGGCAAATGTTCATTTTAATGCAATTCTCAGTTAGCAAAGCTTGAGGATAATGTCCTGTTCACACTAAATGTTCCTGAGCTGAATTCATTGGGATGTTTAATAAAATTCATCATCAGATCAGAAATTTTGTTCCTGCAGTTTGAAACAAGAATTTAAATTATTAAAGTAAAATAAGTATTTATTTTAACTTGATATTGTGAGTAAAATAACAGAGAAATGTGGCTCTTTATCTATTTTTTTCTTGCATATTGTGAAATAATTATGTGGTTTAAATTGCAGCATTAAGTTAAAACTCACAATTCAAGATTAATGAAGTTAAAAACAATGTTTAGACAACGTGTCTCTTATTGTTAAATCAACTTCATGAACTTTAATTTCTGAGTTTAAACCAAAACAATTTTCTTGTGACTTAAATTACATTTTCCAGGCAGCAGGTGGACTTTCATTTTCAACTTAAACCACCTTCTAATGTTTTACAGTGCACATACTTTGTCAATTGTGTGTTAGCATTTTTTTCTAATCCCCTTTTGCCTTTAAGTGCTCCTACATCATTGTAATTATAACGTAGCTGAAGACATGTAGAATGAATACTTGTTCTGTTTTTGTGTTGGATAATGATGTGAAGGGAAACATTTAGCCCTTAGGGGAGCAACACAAAACATGCCAAATGTGACAATTCTTTCCATTTAAACATGAGTTTTAATGCATCACTTCATTACTTGCCATGTGTCAGATGAAAGCAAGCCTTTTGTTTTGATAACTAAACCGATTATTAGGGTAAGGAAACGCTTTCAGTCTGAAATCTTTCCAGATCTCAATTCGAGTTCCCTAAAGCCTGGAGGGACTGGAAAGAAAGTCGTCTAAGTTGAAAAAGTTTTTTTTTTTTTTTTTGGAGGAAAAACAAGAACATGGAGAGGCTCTAATTCTCAGGCTGCTGAGTCAGTTCAGATTCATATTGCTTTGCTGGCAGCAGATACAGACATCCCCATGCACTTATACCTATGAAGTTTGCAACTTTCGAGTCAAAATTACCCCGAACAGGTCCGTAGTGAATTCCCGAACTGACAAACCTTGCCACCCACAAGCCTCAAATGAAACCACACGGCCTACTTTAGCTAAAAAGTGTGAACTATTATCATAAATTTCAAAATAAAAGTCAACGCCTGGCACCAGGACACAGACAAAAAGACTGCAGACGGACCCAGCCTCCAGAACCAATGGGTATTTTTATGAAAACCACAAGCAATTTCTACTCCTGTGTTCTGAGCGGGCACCGATCCAAAAAAAGAACATTGTTTTGAGCTCCAGTTTGTCTCACCAGTCATAACAGAGCAATTATAGTATCATAAAGGTCCTGAAGTTAGCCAACCAGCGGCAAATGTGTGATCTGCTGACTGAAGGCAGAGGAGGGACGAGCTGCAGCCGCAGTTCAGCCCAAAACCCACATAAATGGCATTCTTTTGAACACCTTAATAGCTGCCACAGTTTTGGTCAACTAATTTAATAAAGAGTGGGTGTTGAGATCTGATGACGCAGTAAAAGTCAGAACAACACATTTTTTGTTAAAGTGTTGAGACATGCGTGGCTGTTTAGGGAAGGGGAAAAACCTAAACCGATGCCTTCTGTCTGCATGTCATTGTCTCTTTGTGACTAAACATTGGAGGGTCTAAATTTACCAATGTGACACACCAAAGAGAAAAACAGCAAAATGCACAATTATACAAAACCAACCTAAACACAAAGAGAACAGCTACCTACACACGTAAAAACACAAAGTATTTTTGTTCAGTTTCCATCCATTCATTTTCTTCTGCTTTATCTGGGTCGGGTCGCGGGGGTAGCAGCTTCAGGAGGGAGGCCCAGACGTCCCTCTCTCCAGCCACTTCTTCCAGCTCCTCCAGAGGAACCCCGAGGTGTTTCCAGGCCAGCCGGAGACATAGTCCCTCCAGCGTGTCCTAGGTCTTCCCCGGGGCCTCCTCCCGGTGGGACATGAACACCTCACCAGGGAGGCGTCCAGGAGGCGTCCTGACCAGATGCCCGAGCCTCAGCCGGCTCCTCTCGATGTGGAGGAGCAGCGGCTCTACTCTGAGTCACCCCAAGGAGGAAACCCATTTCGGCCGCTTGTATCTGCGATCTCGTTCTTTCGGTCATGACCCAAAGCTCATGACCATAGATGAGGGTAGGAACGTAGTTCAACCGGTAAATCGAGAGCTTCGCTTTTTGGCTCAGCTCTCTCTTCACCACGACGGACCGGTACAGCACCCGCTTCACAGCAGACGCTGCACCAATCCGCCTGTCGACATCCCTCTCCTTTCTTCCCTCATTCAAGAACAAGATCCCGAGATACTTGAACTCCTCCACTAGGGGACATCCCACCCCCTTGACCCGGAGAAGACACTCTGCCCTTTTTGTTCAGTTTCTAGACCAAATATCCTTGTTCTCTTGAAACAAGACAAATAGCTTAGAAGTGACTTACGAGCTTCTTTTAGGTCAGTAATGCTTAATACTGAAAGTATTTGTTTATGTATATCATGAAAAAATGTTTCACACTTTACTTGTGCATAAGGCCGACAACAATGTCATGAGTCTTTATGAATGTTTATGACTGTTTCTTGTGCAGGTCTGTCAGGAAGTCATTGCGATAAATGATAGTATTGTTATTTTGATATCATGTTTATGTAATGTAATGAAATGGCGTAGTAATGTAAGAACACATTCCTAATGACCAAGAAACTTTAAATTCTAGCAAACATTTGGAACAGGAAGATAATTAAAATGTCAAAAAATAAACAAAACAAGAAAAACAACAAATAAAATGAAATTTCAAATCTCTGTAAACAAAATTATCCTTCAATTCGTTGAGACCAAAACACCAGACTGAAGACTTTTATCATCCAGTTTTTGGTAGAAAGAGAAAAATGATAAATCGTGCAAATAGAAATTATTGAGCTGGCTCTAATTTATAATGTGATTAATTGCGTAAATTTCCGAGAAAAAAAACAAACCCCAGAGGGATTGACTGATATAATTTGGAGTCCAGAGGGCCAAATAAACAGTCTACGGTGGGCAGAATTTGGCCCCCGGGCCTTATGTTTGATGTCTACTAGACAGTGTCTTCACAACGGTAAGTGATATTAGTTTTAGGTCTAAAAGTTGGTCAGTCAGCATTTAAACGTTTACTATAATGTGATTATTTATAGTGAAAGCTGCGTTGGTCCTTGAATGCATCTCGCCAGGAAAAAAAAAAACTGCTAAAAAGTAATGTGGTGCAAAACACAAAAACATTCCTGGACATCCAATAAATGCTGGTTTATTTTCCCCCTCTGATGATCATGAAAAGAGGTTTAATTTTAGCCGTTTTGTGAGCGGACATTAAATATTGCACTGATACATCTGCTAACCACATGTTTCCTAAACCACTTCAATAACACACATTAGGAGAGTGTGTGTGTTTTGAATAGGAGGGAATCAGTATTTGTTTTAGTTGATGTGTTAACTGGCTCCATTCACAAGAATTAAAGGCACACCCTGTCTTAACTCCTCCAAACAGCGTCAATACAAGAGGCCCTCGTGGGGAAGGGTGACCTTAATGATCTGCTCAACATTAAATCTTATTTTTAAATTGTTCTACTTCATTATTCTCATCATGTTTTGATCCAACAGAGTAACATCATTAGGTTACATGCTGCAAAAATACAATGTAGGAGATGTTTCTAGTGCAAAGACAAGACTAATTCACTTATTTAGCAAGAAATAAGAGTTTGTTTTAAGTTAGGAGTGTCCAAATCATCTGATTCCAGCAAATGATTTGGCTGGAATCAGAGACTGGAATAAAACCTTCTGCTTGAAACAAAAAAAAAAAAGACAATCAGTATCATTATGATACTTTACCTAAAAATTATAGAAAAATTTACATCTTAAATTCAATCCATATCAATACATTTTCTAATCAGAAAATCTATTAAAACCATGTCAAAGAAATGGTTTTAATTTCTTTAATTTCAAAAAGTTTGCCACAGTGTGTGGCAAACTTTTTGCCACACACTGTAAAACATTTGAAGGTGGTTTAAGTTGAAAATGAAAGTCCACCTGCTGCCTTGAAAATGTAATTTAAGTCACAAGAAAATTGTTTTGGTTTCAACTCAGAAATTAAAGTTCATGAAGTCGATTTAACAACAAGAGACACGTTGTCTAAACATTGATTTTTAACTTAATTAATCTTGAATTGTGAGTTTTAACTTAATGCTGCAACTTAAACTACATAATTATTTCACAATATGCAAGAAAAAAATAGATAAAGAGCCTCATTTTGCTGTTATTTTACTCACAATATCAAGTTAAAATAAATACTTATTTTACTTTATAATAATTTAAATTCTTGTTTCAAACTGCAGGAACAAAATTTCTGATCTGATCATGAATTTTATTAAACATCCCAATGAATTCAGCTCAGAAACATTTAGTGTGAACAGGACATTATCCTCAAGCTTTGCTAACTGAGAATTGCATTAAAATGAACATTTGCCTTAATAAAACACAAGAGTCGGATCAATGTGACGCACTTCCATCTCAGGAGACAGAAACATGCCGCTAAGCATTCTGGGAAATAGTTCCCACTCCTGTCTTTCTCTTCTTTCAGTTTTTTAAGTGCTAACCTAAAAACTCTAGTTTATTCAACTCTTGGAGGTTTGACTAAATTAATAAAAAGTTAACACAACTTACTGCTGTAAGTTTATCTTTCACAAACTCACATTTAGGTTCAAAATCTAAAACTGGATGAATTTATTGAAAACAAGCTCTTAAATCTTGCTAAAGGTGCTGGTGGGGGTCACCCTGAACAGGCCGCCAGTCTGTCGCATAAAAAGTAACTTGTAAGTCAGTTAATTCAAGTGTACCAAGGTAGTTGCACTTGACAAAAATACTTGGTAAGATTTTGTGTTTTTGATGTGTAGAAGCTCATTTATGAGGTAAATTAAATTTGAGGAATCCCAAAATTCGAGACTCACCAAATGGTTTCGTCCAGTTTCTGTTGCAAATATCTGTTTCAAGTCAATAATTACTCAATGCTGACTGAGAAAGCTACAAGTTCCAATGGCAGATTATTTTGCTATTAACCGGAGAACATATCTTGTTATAATCTAAAAAGAATCTGACAGTGGAGCTCCAATGTTTTCATCAGACTTACAGAATTATTTACTTCAACTCCTTTATCTTGCTGAAAATTTACTTGTGAGTTAGTTTGTCTTAAATCCAATGTACTGCCATATTTACACTAGAAACTAAATCAAAATATTTGGTGGTATTTTGTGTTTTTGCAGTGTGGTTATCAATTTCAGAATTGTAAATAAAGCAGATTCTCCATCGTCTTTATGCCTAAAGATCCCACAGGTAGAAAATTCAGTAAGAAAGAAACAGATTGCACAAACTCAAGCTTGAGGATTTCCAGATTTTGATCACATACTAGAGCCCAACAGTTCCTTCCACAAGCAGCAACATTATGCAGCAGTATTTCTAAATTTTCTAGTCATTAGAGCGTAGCGAAGGTGACGCAATTCATGCTTGGATGCCACCCCAGTAAGCAGAACTGCCAAGAAGGCAGAGCAGACCGGGCCAGGGTGAAGTCAGCGTCTGAGGAACACTGGAGTTAGTCAGGATGAGTGAGCGCACTGGGCACCAGCTCCGAGTCGGGCTTCTCTGAGGATTTCTTTATAGCTACACGGGTCAGACCCCACCCAGTGCAGAAGGGGATCTATCATCTAAAGTAGCCTCTCACTGAACACTTTAAGCTGAGCATTTCCCCTATGTTTTCTGAAAGGAGCGTTATTGTGTTTGTCTCCACTTTTATGTGTTGGAGCTGCCAAGAGATGGAGACGAAACTCCTAATTGGGCGACTTATGTAAGGGTTAGCAGGCTTTGCAGCTTGAGAGTGAGATGTAGCGATGACTGCAATTAAATATTTTAATGAAAAATTAAAACAAATCATTGTTGTGCCACACAAATGATTTATTATCGGTTGTGCTGAAGTGCAGAGGAAAGAACCACTTTTGTCAAAAGCAGGGAACAATCAAATATATTGCCAGCATTATGTTTAAAACTCTCGTGTTAGCTCTGTTTTTGATGTGGCTAATGGTGCGTTCGCACCAAATGCATTGTGACTGGTTTACATCAAAGTCTATGTGGATTTTAGCAATTGTAGGATTTCTTTTTTTTGGCATCCATGTGCGCATTCGAACCGCACCGGAGTTCACTTCAACCAAACCGAGGTTTTTAGGCAAGTTTTTGGCCAAACTGTTCCGTAAATGGGGCCATTGTGTTCCTAGAGAAAAACTGCATTTTACTCTGCTGCCTCTTCAAATAATTAGACTGAATTTACAAAACAAATCTAAACAAAATTATTTTTTCCTTTTTTGCTGTGAGAAAAAACCGGATTAAAAGGAAATGATGAACCCGCCGATGGGAGAAGAAGAAGTAGATAATGGATGCAGGAAATTGTTTGCACAGAGAAAATCCCTGAAAATAACATTTCACATCCACTAAATTGCCTCCTGAAAACAGTTGTTATGCTTTTCTGTAGTGGAAACCAATTGCAGGCAAACCAACGCAAAGAACATTTTGCAACAAGTCGAAGTAACTGTGCCTCCTTTTGGACTTTTCACCACCCATACTGGTTTGTTTGTGTTCAATTTACATTTATGTCATACTCAGTTTGTATTTTATTTAAAAACATGAACAAAAAAACACATATTTGGTGAAATTCTTCCATCATTCCCACTCAACATTGATCACTCCCTGCCGTTAAAGAAGTTGAATTCTCATTCTGGGAACAAAATGACACATACTAATTTCAAAACTCATTTCTCTATAATAGTTTTGTTTTCCTAATAGAATCGTTAAAACTTCATTATAACGAGCCATCAAGTTGTCAACATAACATGTCAAATTTTAAATGTACATGTGATATATATATATATATAAGACATGGATGCATTATTTTGATAATAATTGTGAATACTACAACAACTAGATAAGAAGGTCCAAGAGTATCACATTTCACAGGTCAGTAAAACGTTTTACTAAGAAAGAAAAAAAAAAAATAGCAAGGGAGACGAGCCTCGCTAGGCATGCTAGCTTGACTCTGAGAAATTTAACATGTAGCTGTGCTGCAGAATTTGGTGTGTTTTGGTCGATTTGAAAGAAATAAGGTGACACACAAAACAACTAACTGACAGATCATCAGTAGGGCAGGAGTTTAAATTAGCTTATCAACCGCCGCTTTGTTCAGACGATCACCTATTGATAATTGCAAAACAAACATCAAGCCTGAAAACACAAAACTGTAATGGACTAAATGATCTGTTCTTTACAACTGAATATTGTAAACAGAAAAAAAAACTCAGGATCTTTTTGATTAATCTCAGAAATTTTCTAGGAAACAAAGCTTGAAATTTTAAGATTCAAAAGTCCAAAGTTTTCATGACTTTTTCTGAGATGAATAAAAAATTTCTGACTTTTTTTTTCTTATGTCTATCTTTCAAGTATTCTGTGTGGGAAATGTTTGTGCGTTCTTTTTATGTTCAACCCTGATGCGCCACAACACGATCTCTACTTGGTCAGGTAGTGGAGCTGTTGTCAGCCAGTTGCTATGGCAACGGCTCTGAGCGTGTGGTATGAGGAGAAGAAGAATACGAGTTGTTTCGAGCCGTTCATCGTTTTTTTCTGCATTATTTTCCCCTTTGCTCTGCTGCACCACACTAAATTAATAACACCTCCATCTCCAGGTTTCATTTAGGTTTAGCAAGTAAAAGAATCGTGATTTTGCCCTCCAGAAAGGCGCAGATGTAAACAACGACAATGAGAAACACGAACCTTCTTCCACGAGCGCAATCGTAACTTACCAAAGCCGAAAGCAGCGGGGGCAGGAATGGGAGCAGACTGGACTGGTGTGGATGTGTAGAGGCCAGTCACCAGGAGACCATCGAAGGGAACACTGGTAGAGACGGCGACTGAAGAAACAGAAAGGAAGATTTCTTTTAAAAAGCTGAAGGGAAGATCGATGCCTCATCGAAGCACAAAGAGCTAAAATGTTCACGTGTTAGACGTCACACATTTATAAGTGAAATAATCTGCCAGCGGATCTCATATTTTTTCTTCAATATTAAGGAATGATTGATTTAAAAACAGCTCCCCTATGTTGCTGAACAGTTTCTTGTCAGTTAAGTTTAACTTATTTCAAGTGTACTAGGATATATGCGTTAGAAACCAGACCAAAACTATGTTGTGTTTTTGCAGTGTAACAACTTTCACCGTTGAAGTAAATCACTGAAACGACAAAACAAACATTTTCAAATTTACCGACACGAACCTGAACAATAAAACTAGTGATTTACTGATCCAAATGGCAACTCGATGACACAGAAATGTAGATTCTTCGGCTGCATAAATGACTCCACTTTAAACAAGACTTGTCCCTATCGACATACAGATTAGAGAAAACTGATGAGCTAATTGGCGTTAACTCGAATAGCTTTGCTCTCCACAGACAGTGGAAAACCTGAAACGTATCAAGCTGAACGCATCTACAGCTCAGTGTATCCTGTAGAAAGTTAACTATTGATTTGTCTGGTAAACAAAAGCCTGGAGTGACAGGCCCACAGAGTCGGCTTTAACGCTGGAAAAAGACGGAGATCGGCTACTGGACTGCTTCCAGTCAGACGGCGCAGAGCTCAGGGGAACAGTCTGACGCTCCCCCCCAAAAAAACATCTCTGCACACAGAGGAGTAAAACGCTTTGCATCTGTGAAACATGGAGGACTTGATACTTCCTGACCCTGGAATCCCTGTACTTACTGAAAAGTAATTAAGAGAATAGGAGACACCTCACAGTGTTAATGTGTTTTTCTTTTAGTAAGAGTAGAAACATCATCAGTTTTGTCCCAGGGCGTTCGTTCTTCTGGGCTTGGTGCGTTTTCATGGGCAGAGCGGATTCCTGTGTGGGTCCATCTGACTGGGAGACTCCCCTTAGCGTGTCCTCACACAACGCAGCCAAAACGTAAGCATGTGTGTGCACTGTAAAACATTTGAAGGTGGTTTAACTTGAAAATGCAATTTAAGTCAAGAAAATTGTTTTGGTTTTAACTCAGAAATTAAAGTTCATGAAGTCGATTTAACAACAAGAGACAAGTTGTCCAAACATTATTTTTTAAATTCATTAATCTTGAATTGTGAGTTTTAACTTAATGCTGCAATTTAATTATTTCACAAGATGCAAGAATAAAGCTGCCCTCTCTGAGTTAAAGAGCCTCATTTCTCTATTATTTTACTCACAATATCAAGTTAAAATAAATACTTATTTTACTTTATAATAATTTAAATTTTTGTTTCAAACTGCAGGAACAACATTTCTGATCTGATGATGAATTTTATTAAACATCCCAATGAATTCAGCTCAGAAACATTTAGTGTGAACAGGACATTATCCTCAAGCTTTGCTAACTGAGAATTGCATTAAAATGAACATTTGCCTTAATAAAACACAAGAGTCGGATCAATGTGACGCACTTCCATCTCAGGAGACAGAAACATGCCGCTAAGCATTCTGGGAAATAGTTCCCACTCCTGTCTTTCTCTTCTGTCAGTTTTTTAAGTGCTAACCTAAAAACTCTAGTTTATTCAACTCTTGGAGGTTTGACTAAATTAATAAAAAGTTAACACAACTTACTGCTGTAAGTTTATCACATTTAGGATCAAAATCTAAAACTGGATACATTTATTTGACCTTAAGAGTAAAAGATAGTAGAAACAACTAAATGTTTACAGTGTGTTTGAATGTGTGTTCTTCGTGATTGTGTGTACATTGGACGGCTTGCAGCCCGTCTGAGGAGTTTGGGCCATCTCCCTCTCTCCCAGGTTTTCATCTGTATCAAAGCCTCAATAGTTCATCCCATTACCATCTTTATTGCATCCAGACATTTCCTGTTCTGCTCTTCTGTCACAATCCTTAAACACATAAGTCACATTTAAAACTCAACACTTTACACACTCTTAACCCAACTAGAACCTAAACATGCTGCCAACAGACATATTTTGGCTGCCGTCTGTATTTAGTTTCAGCATCAAATTACATTTTAGCATAAAGATCACGTGTCAAACTCGAGGCCAGTGGGCCAAATCTGGCCCGCCAAATCATTTTATGTGGCCCTCTAGACTCTAGACTAAACTCTAAGTGTGCTTAAGTATTATGTTTTCAATCAAATCAATGCAGTTTTTGCCTGTTTACTGCCAAATTATATCAATCAGTCCTTCCAGTTTTGAGTATTATCATGGAAATTCACACAAGAAAAATCAACAAATCCCCCAAATTTTTTTGCGCAAATAATTGAGTTTAATGCAAATTTTTCTCAAAAAATGTCGAAAAACCTTCTTATTTGTACTAAACAGCTGCCTCAAATTGAACCGACATCAAATTATAGTCCATGATCGACACAGGGAGTAATAAAAAGTTGCATTTATCATCATAAATAAGCGCACATATTTCCAAGTTAGTGCAACAAACACAAAATCCTGGAGGGACTGAAAACATGTTGCATAATATTATTTAATTTTAAGAATTCATTGATATTTTAACAGTTTGTGAACAAGTTTTATAAATACATTTTGGCACAACTGGCCCTTTAAGAGCATTCATAATCTTGATTTGGCCCATAGCGAAAATGAGTTTGAAGCCCCTGATATAGAGCTAAGACATAAAAAACCCTAAACCAGCCATAAAGATTAAAGCTAGTATTATGTATTATGTATTTTCCAGGCACATGGAGCCATTTTTTAGCACAACAGCAGCTGCGTTTCCATGACAAACACTGTCAAAATCCACTCATGTCAAATAAACACAATTTTGCAATTGTGATGTTTCCCTTAAACAAGAAACATAATTAAAAGTCACATGTGAATAAGTTTGTTCATGTGATAAATAATGAAAAGCAAGCCGCCATCCTCCTCCTACCACTTCTTCGTCATTTCCACCAGTAGTAACATACGGTTGGCAATTGCGCGACTCGTGTGACGCGAAAAAAGTGTTTCAATTACAATTTTTCAAAATTCACCAATTTCAATAAAGCTGACAAACATATTCAATGAATCCATTAAATGTAAAGTTGTAGGGGGTGTTCACCTACAACTTAAACATCCAACCAGATGGTGCTACAATGAAATGGCCCAGTCAAATCAACAGCTAAAATATCAGCTTATTTGATCACAGAGAAAACCTTGTATCATTTCCCATCAATTTTACAACCATGCACGGCTTTGTATTGGTCTATCACATGAAATCCCAGGGAAATTAATTGATATTAGTCGCTGTAACGCAAGAAAATTAGATAAAATCGAAACTACAAACAGATTGGAGAACCTGAACATTAACTCCAATTTTTTGGAAATAAAATTTAAGGCTGGAAAAATGTAAGAAATACAAAAACATATCAAGAGTAAGTCTGTGAAAATAAGTCCCTCTGCAACTTGAACAAGAATCAGTAAAAGAAGCTTAAAATATAATACAGATTAAATAAAAACAGTTGAAGAAATATTTTATTAATTCCTTGTTTCTGAGTGAACATCTGCCACTGCATCAACCACAAACTGCAAAAATAAATCTAATTTGCATGAATAAGTTTCATCTTTATATTATACTAGACATAACATGTTCTTTTCATCTCCCCCTCCAAGCACATTACCTATTCAACAAATCCATTAAATGTTAAGTTGAGACATGTTTCATTAGTAATTGCATTCTGCAGTATTGATCCAAGGCCGTGACATTGTACTGTATTTAATAGAGTAATGCATTAAACTTGGAGCAACCGAAATGCTAATTTCTGCAATCCCACTGACCTGCATCACCAAGGTTACACACCCTCCATTACTCCAAAAAGATGCTGTGAGTGAAATAAATAAATAAACCTGCCTCTGCAATGCAAATCAGCCCATGTTCATAATGTTCTTCCACAGGTAAATGAGGGAATTACTTTCCCTTGCAGAAATGCACCTGAAGGCGCGCAGGTGAGCAGGTTGTAGAAAGGTGGGGTGTTGGGACAAAAAAAGGAGACGGTAAAGCTGGGGCCAGAAGGTTACTGCTGAAAAGCAAGAGCTGGGAGAGACGGCGTAGCCGAGCTGCCCGAGGAGAACCGCGCTACCTGATCAATACAAATCCAAGATCTAAATTATTTAGCCTGGCCTCCAACAACCCCCACCCTGCCGTACTTTCTCTCTTGCCTGTGTAACGCATCAGACAGATGAGCCAATCAGATGAGATGGGATCAGATCCAATCACCTGTGGGGGTACTTTACGCTCACACACACACACATTTTAGAAAAAAGGCCTTTGATGCTAGCCGTTAACATTCTCGTCCATACTTCATTTTTTGAGAGCTGTTCGCTTTGGCCGAAGGGGATGAGAAGCCATGAGGGAGGAATAAGGCTGAAATTTACTGCTGAGCGTCTCATTCAGAGCATTAAGGTTCAGCGTGATGGAGAATGCGTTTGTTTACACCGTTTACTGTTTATATTCAAAAAACACAAGTGTAAGGTTTGAAGCGGATCGGCAGGCATCTGGACTGAATTTTGGACGTTTCCTGCGTAAGACTGCATCTCTGGTTAGCAAATCAACTACACAAACACACAAGAAATTAGAAATCAGGTCTGGGAAAAATTGTGTATTTTGCAGTTTTATGTGGAAAAAAACCCCCAACAATTTCTTATTTTAGCATTTCGAAAAAGGACCAAAGCTTTTAATCTAAGCTTCTGATCTTTCTGAATACATAATTAGACATTTTAGTTACTAAAAGGGTCATAAATGCAAAAAAGCAATCAAGATGAGACCACATTCCAACATGATGATGTATTTGCACATCTGTAAGAGGTCTGAAGTGAAGTTCTGCAAAATCCTCATCACACTGTATGCATAACACTCAAACCCACACATTTTATACCAGAACACGGCGCTCACTGCTTGGCCCAAAGCCAGCATATAATATTGATGAAGAGATGCGGTAAGCCTCATTACAGACACACACAACCATGCTACTGCTCAACTATTGATGGGCCCAGGGCTTTCTACACTTCCCTGGTTCCACCATGAGTAACGTTAGGGCACAAAGTGTACTGTAAAACATTTGAAGGTGGTTTAATTTCACCTTAAAAATGCAAGTTAAGTCAACAAGAAAACTGTTTTGGTTTTAACTCAGAAATTAAAGTTCATGAAGTCGATTTAACAACAGGAGACAAGTTGTACCAACATTGATTTTTAACTTCATTAATCTTGAATTGTGAGTTTTAACTTAATGCTGCAATTTAAATAATTATTATTTCACGATGTGCAAGAAAATAACTTCCCTCACTGAGTTAAATTACCACCTTTCTCTGTTGTTTTACTCACAATATCAAGTTAAAATAACAATTTATTTTACTTTAAAATAATTTAAATTGGACAAAATCTGACCATGAATTTTATTAAACATCCCAATGAATTCAGCTCAGAAACATTTAGTGTGAACAGGACATTATCCTCAAGCTTTGCTAACTGAGAATTGCATTAAAATGAACATTTGCCTTAATAAAACACAAGAGTCGGATCAATGTGACGCACTTCCATCTCAGGAGACAAAAACATGCCGCTAAGCATTCTGGGAAATAGTTCCCACTCCCGTCTTTCTCTTCTTTCAGTTTTTTAAGTGTTAACCTATAATCTCTAGTTTATTCAACTCTTGGAGGTTTGACTAAATTAATAAAAAGTTAACACAACTTACTGCTGTAAGTTTATCTTTCACAAACTCACATTTAGGTTCAAAATCTAAAACTGGATACATTTATTTGACTGAAAGAGTAGAAGATAGTAGACACAACTAAATGCGGGTCAAATGTTTTACAGTGTACCAGCGCAACAACAAAACAAAACACACATTCACCAGCAAGGCATCTCTGAGCTTAAAAGAGAAATGCAGGAGGGATCTTCTGCAAAATAAGCATAATAAAATAAAAGAAAAAAAGTTTAAGCTTACTGACGTGTAAAACATGACTTTTTTATTTTTATTTTATAATCCCACCGGTTACGGTTCTGAATTTGTTTGATGAATATTTCAGGCATGATTCTCCCCGGCGTTGCTGGAATCACCTGGTAATCAAGAACAACGAGACTGCATTTACTTTTCCTGTCGTTTGTAAAAGCATCCTCAACATCAGAGAAAAAGGTACAAGAGGAAGACGGTGAATATCCACTGAAAATTTGATAAGGTATCACAGTGTTGTTTCACACAGGTCCCAGTGAACCGAACCTTGCAACGCGAATAAGCCTTCATAAGACAGTTAACTTATTTGTACTTTTTATTTTTAAAACACCAAATGCTTTGACAAAACTCTTGAGAAAATAAGTGATTAAACTAATCCTAATTGCCATTTAAGTAGTGAAATAAATAGCAAAGCACAACCTGTCCTAGAACCATGAGCTCATTTTTCAAAGTAATAATATAACTAGAGTCAGGAAAAGAGCTGGACAGCATGTTTTAGAGCCAGCGCTTCAAATTAATTTTTTATTTTGGGAAATATGAAGATCATAAATATCCACAAAGAGCCAGTTGTAGTTGATAAAATCAATTAAACTGTTGAATATTGATAAATACCTGCCTCTGCATTTCATAAGTACTTCTTAAAATTAGATAATATTGAACATCTTTTCAATCCCTCTAAGATTTTATAATCGCTTTTGTGATGTTTTGTCACCAAAATTATATTTTGTGGTGCTAATTTAGGGATATTTGCAAGAAATTTTGTTACTCGCCGTATCAAACTTGACGTCAATATTCAGTATGGCTGAATATTGACGTCAGCTTCATGGCACTGACACAGTTTCATATTGTTGGTTTGGAAAACTCAATTTAAAGCTGCAGCTTTTATGAAAAAAAATGTTTCATACATATTTGTGAAAACATTATCATCATTATTTTGTGACAGTGTAATATCAGACAGATAATCTGTGAAAAGATCAATATACTCCACATTTTCCCTGAACCATCTGCAGAAACGCACCGCTCCCGACCAAAAACAACCAATCAGAGGAAGGAGGAAAGTCTTAGCGCTGTCAATCAACCTTGTGTACTCACTGTTCGATCTGCTGATGGTGGAGAAACAACTTACAATCACAAAACCTGTTTATCTGCCGTCATGGTGACTGTGATAACTGGCCTGAGCATTCATGACGGGCTCTGCTACCAGGAAGAAGCTGTAGAGTACCACAGTTAGTGATTGTCAGCGCTAAGTCCCGCCTCCTGGCTCTGATTGGTTGCTTCTCGTTGGCACTGGGAGATCTGGCAAAAGGCCGAAGAGCTTGATTTTTTTACAACACAGTGACAGTTTCAAGAAATGCTATTTAAAGAGATATATTTTCTATAAAAGTTACATTCTGCAATTTTAACTGCTTAAATGTCACAGACTTACTATAAAGCTTAAGCAAACTCAAAGTGACGGCCCACTGTAGCTAACTTAGCAACTTTGTCACTACATGGTGACAAGCAACAACTTTTTCTGTTGTTATTGAAGACTTTTTGGACAGCCATGTAACTCATGCACTAACGAGCAGTGGGTGCTGACATGGACCCCTCTCCCACGTCTAAGCCCTCACAGCTGTCCCCTCCGGCTGAAACCAGAACCTCCTCCTCCAGGTTGCAAACTGCCACTGGTTGATTTACAATAGAACCGTTCACAATAGAAACAATATTTCTATATTTCAATATTTCAAAAAGAGACAATAGAAACTTTGTCTCTGCTGTTGTCTCTTTTTGGTCCATCTAGATTAGTAATCTAGATTATACACAACATTTTATTAATGTTTTTGGTTTTAAACAAAAGTTGCGTGTTTGTATTCTCCTCTCTCCTGCAGTGACCATTGGAATTACATTGAAATGGTCATTCAAGAAAATTAGATGATTACATCAGTTAAAGGCAGCCAGAAATGACTTTCCAGCCAACAACAACTTTAACTGTCTGTCGCTTAGTATGGGAACATTTCAGCAGTTAGAAGAAGACAATATTATTCAGCTGCTGTGTGTTTTGCACAAAGACTTTGAGCACTGAACACTATGTCAGACTCTCAGAGTGACATTTACTGAGCAGAAAACTGATTTACAGGAGTATGGCTGCGCAGCTTCAAAAAATATCCAATTGGAAAACAAATGCTGAAAAATATAATTTAGATTAAAACTGACCTACTTTTTCTGACTTTTCAGCGAAATATTTCCTTACTATTGATTTTTTTAAAAAGCACTATTTCCACTGGCAGATTTTTGCACTTGTTATAAGGAATAATAGTTCCCATTTAAATTGTAATTTTTAACCAGTCTGAAGGAATTATTAACTTAAAAGAAGCTCCTATATCTTGCCCAAAAGTTATTTTTATGTTAAGTTTGTCTTATTTCAAGGGAACTGAGATATTTGCACTCAAATATAATCTGCGTTAAAACCAAATGTTTGCTGTTTGGTTTTATGAAGTTGGGAGGTTTTCCTGGCAATAAACTTGATAAAGATAACTGCCCATCTGACCCACATCCTACTGGCAGACGCACGTGCCCCAGAGATGACCAGGAAATAGAGGCCAGACCATAGGGAACCTATATATCCATCTGTTCCCATTGCCATGCCAGCCTTGGGGTGTCACTTCACCCTGAGCTTCCTGAAATGGTTCAGACTATCAGTCACCTGACCATAATAATATACCACAATTTACTGGGATAAGAAAAGGAGGAATGATTAGTCAAATTGCCAAGTTGGAGCACTTTCCAGATTGTCAGAGTTACTGACTATTGGTGCACTGGTTCACTTTTAAACAGAAGAACGTGTGGGAAGTGTGTTTCTGCACATGCATGTGTCATGTGGTGTTCCAGTCAGGTCTTACAAGAATCATTCCATTGCGTAACCTACTGGCACCGTCCTGGCCTGCTGGCACTGCCATCTGCTGCTGTGAAACTCTATCACAGATGACCTATGAGGTACTGAGCTTCTACAGGTCTGCTAAACTGCAATTTGGTTTTTTTGGGGGGGGGTTTTGTTGGAATCAAAGCGATTGTTCAAATTAGGTGTACTATACCAGTATTTACATGGGCACTGGCTTTTCTGAGTCATGTTTGCACTGTTGAGACCCTGCCCATGTGTTTTTTCTTAAAATGGAGGTTGGTTTGGCTTCCTACATGCAACGGGGACGTAGAAAAACAACCGCTATAAGACGGTGAAGAGATTTTCTAGACTTGATAGAGAAAACTGTAAACAAAGTAAAAGCAAAACGGCAATACTTTGCATTGTATAATTCAAATCAACACAAACGTAAAATCACAGATTTAAACCTAAACCATATGAGCATTTCATCACCATTTATGCTGGATTTAACCAACAAATTATAAAGCACATAGTTAGTCCTTGAACTCTTTACCACATAAATTCATTAGATTTAACCCAATTTGCCAAAAACCCACATGTAGAACAAAACACATATCTCTCAATCGCTTACAACATTCAGCATCAACTCACCGCATTGGGAAATACTCAAAAATGCAAGTAAGACGTAGCTTTGAGATTAATTTAGCTCGCTTGCGTAAGCGGACGGCGACATAAGCTACTTCCGGTCCGCCGTCATGTCACTTCCGGTTTGCAATTAAGTCCCTTCTATCCGGTGTGAAATAAACTGTGGAGCCCCCGAGTGGAATGGGGTGGATGCCAGACCTATCCAATTGTTAAAGTGTCTGCAGTATGAACGTCATGTCGCATTTTATATTACTTTTCTGTCATTCAAATAAGGTGTGTGTCATAATTCTGGAACAAAAAAAAAAAAGTCAGATACAACAAATCCAGACATAAATAATGGCTGAAAATTCTATTTACGAACTCACGAAGGAAGACCTTGTCCAAGTTGTAAACCAATTCTTCACTAAAGATAAATGCTAACATAGCGCTTTCTTTTATTATTAGATTGCTTCTTGTTGTTATCTTTTAAAAAATACTGTTGGCTCTCATTGCTAAATAAATGTGAAATTCGATCCGTAAACGGCTCCATCCATTGTACTTTCGTAAACAATGCGCTGCTAAGTGACGTCTACGTTCTTCTTCTGCGCATGCGGATCGCTTTGGGACATGGACAGTTCACACAGAAGTCTCATCGCAGTTAGTAGGATGAAGGACCATGTAAAAAAATACTAATAAAAAATAAATAAATTAATTAATAATAATAATAATAATAATAATAATAATAATAATAATAATAATAATAATAATAATAATTTATTTCAGCAAAAAATCTGAATTGAGCACCACACCTGCTGTATGAAGATACTGAGGAGCTTTATTTCTTGACAAAGAACAGGTGAAAATGGGAAATAAGCTGCAGATGTGCAAGGAGGCTAAACAGGTGAGCAAGAGAGGAGATGAGGGGGAGATAAACAAGGTAAGAAGGACAGAAAGATAAGGAAATGTCTAAATAAAATGCAAGAACAGAGAACTGAATACAAATGGAAGAACTGACTGAGGTTGAACAGAAATAAACAGAAAAACAATCAAAATACCCCGGAATCGTGACACAGTCTGTTCCTAATCAACCTCAAAATCACACTTAGTGGTGCTGATCTCCTATGATGGAACACATACATGAGCAAGTACAGGTGTCCAAATTATCCGCCACAGAGCAGATCCTTTGTCCAAGTTCCCTTAATATTCGAAAGTCAAGATTTATGTTTCTGTGCTCCAAGGACTCCTTTTGCTCTCTTTTAATTGGCTTTCAAGGGAGTGACACAATCTCCATCTGCAAGTAATTTGAAAATCATATTGCTCTTCACATAATGTAATATCTTCTCTTTTAATTTTTCATGCCAAAAGATTTACATTTGAATTAAAAGAAATATACAACCCCGCAGGGAAAGGATGACAACATGTGCAAAGAGAGAACAGGAAAGATGCACAAATTCAAATCCAGAAAGAAAAAGCGAATGAGAGACATATTTAATCTCTGCAGGCACACTAAAAAGTGGAAGCCTTTCATTTTTCATTCACGGAATAATACCACAAACTACATACAGGAAGAGTCAAAGTGGCATATTTCAGTGCAACAGAAAGAAAACACATAAACAGTGATCATGTTTGGGCATAAAAGAGTCGCTCAAATCAAATAAAGACTATTCAACAAGTGTAGCTGTTACAGGCTGTGATGCAATCCAGTTTGATGCCCTCAACATAACAATAACTTGATTATTCTTGATTATTTGCTAATGTTGGTCAAAATGTCTAAACTGTACCATGAAGAAAAGGATTATGTAGTAGTAAAGTTTTTACCCACTAGTGATAAAAATGGTCGTCTGCTCTGGGTCTTGAAATTATCTCTCGTTTATAGCTGCTGTTTACATCAAGAACACACATTTTAAGAGGACTTTGTGTTTGATTACAGCAAACCTGTGAAATATATTTGCTACCACAACAAAATTCCCATAATAGTTTTGTTAAAAGCAAGTACTAATATCTAAACTTTTGAAAGAGGCAGAGCTTTTAACAGTGACTATACATCCAGAGCGTCAATAGTTTAGATCTAAGCATATTCACCTGAATGGCCCTGTCAAAGTTCAGACCAAAAGTCCATTCATTATTTCTCACAAGATTTGAAAACTTCCGATTTGACTGAGCTTGAGCTAAAAGCTTCAGTTTCTAGATGTGCAAATGGAGACTTTCACCTGTAAGAAAGGCAGTTCTTCAGATAATCGACTCAGAAGGGCTAAATTCAAGTAAATTTCAAATTATTATCACTTAAAATTTCATTAAATGTGGTAAAGTTTGTAGTCCATCACTGTTTTAGCTGGGAAATGGGTGTGTTCATGATACATCACAGACCTTACCCCACTTTCAAGGAGAGAAATGGACCAAACTTAATAAATGTCAGTATCTCGGGGCCTCTAAGTCATGTTTTATTAAAATAACACACACTGCTTCTACTGAATTATTTCCAGCTGAGAGGAAATAGCTGAAAAGTTTTTTATATATATATATATTATACAAAGTTAATATATTGTGGAAAAAAAACATCTTGCTGTGTTTGCATTGGACTGAATTGCAATTCACACATTTATCACATAGTCTAAACTTACTAAGTGTCTGAGATAAAAGATAAGAAGCAGGCGGACTAACATTACTTTAATTAAAACTGCACTTTTATAAAAAAAATTAATTGACATTTTTATTTTTAAATTTTTCATTAACAAGAAAATGACAGGGGTTATTTTTTGTTAAAGTGAGATTGTTGCTGATCAAATTCCCTATAGCAAAAACAAATTATGGGTTTTCTTAATATTCGGTTTGAGATTATATGACACACGTTTGTCAAAAAGTGACAAAAAAGCTATTTTTTACAGCTGGTCAACTGAGAAAACAAACTATTTCCTTTATCATTTTATATCCGAAACAGACTATTAGTCCCACTGAGTCCATCTGTGTCTGAACACTAACCCATATCTACTGCTATGAAACATCTGGCTGTTTTCCTTGGCAAAGCCAGACAGCTGTTCTGCCTGTTACCAGACATTACTATACATGAGAGCACTCACACATGCAGGCAAAAGATGTCTTTAGCATTCCAGGAACGCAGACGTCCAAACACTCATTCCACAGTCAGGAATAAAACATGAAGTCTCACTTTTATTCTAAATCAACCATTTTTTAAAAAAAGAATTTACTATGTTAGTGGCATCAAGAATGTCAGCCACAAAAAGGAAAATGTAGATAGAAAATTGTTACAACTATAAAACACTTCACTCTATCAGGGTTGTTGTTTATTAGTTTAAGAACAATAATATAATTGAATGTAAGAATTTAAAAAATAAAGTCCGTTTTTTTTTTACTTTAACGTTTTAATTTTGATTAATTACACAGACTTTAACACAATTTTTACGCAATTAATCACATTTTCTTTTTTTTCAAAAGCAAAAGTCCCAACCCGGAACCTTTTTATTGTGTTGTTTCCGGTACACCCATAAATCCGACGCACAACTGGCATCCACAAACAACAGTGATGGACAAAAAAAACTGCTTCTCTTTTCCCACCGGGAGTTAATTTTTACTTCAAAATACGATGTGTCGACAATAAAAGAGACTTTTGTTGTGTTAAGTTGTGCGAATAGAAGCTGATCTATCACCGAAGCTATTGAGGCCTAAAATAGCATTTAAATGCTAAACATGTAGCTTTAAACACAGACGGTCCCCAACATGGAGCCTTTCTGGAAAGACAACCCACTTCCGATTTACGGAGCCCTCTACTGGACATGGAAGATGTTTTCTGTCTTTTCTGAAAACTTTTCGTCCCCTCGCAACAATGTACTGATGAGCTCATACGTCACGCTGATGCTAAATGTGCTAATGGCAGAGAAACAACGTCACAGGAAATGTTTTTACCTGCCGATGTCGTGGCTATGCTAACAGCTAACTACATGGTGGCAGCTTTGAAAGAATATGTAAAAACATATATTTAAAAAAATAAAGGTTACTTACTGCAGTCTTAACACATAAAGAACGTTACATTCTATAACCTTTTGATAAAAAGGAGAGATTAAAATTTCGTTTTAGTCCTCAGTAACTTCAAATTTGACACATAAACATTGTGGTTTCTCAGGTTAAAAATTTAGTAGTGCTGCAGAATAATTAAGAATTTCAGTTGAATTAATACATGTGAATAATCAGCCTCTGCCAGCCTGGTGCGGTGCTTTCTGGCCCGCCAGGCTGCTGGAGGAAGGTGGTGCTGATGGGGGCGGGGCAGGGCTCCACTTAATCCATCTGTGCCAAGGGATGAGGGCCCAGCATCCATCCAGTGTCACCATGCCGCCTCCTCTGTAGTGGGTCCACTGGGGCACTACCAGTCCCTCTGAATGCTATCAGCACAGACGACACACAGCCCCCCCAAGCAGGGATTACGTTTCTTTCATTGAAGCTGCCAGGAGGAGCAGAAAACAGAAAGAGGAGGAGGCGTGTTTTCCTCTAGCAGGAGCTGCAGAACAGGAGTGACATACCAAACTGAAGTGACCCACATGTACAAAAGGTAAACATCACTGTCAGTATGTGTGCTGTAAAGCATCTTTAGTTGTGTCTACTATCTTCTGCTCTTTAAGACAAATGCATTTGGCTATTTTCAGATTTTGAACCTGAATGTGTGAGTTTGTGAAAGACAAACTTACAGTAGAAAGTTGTTAATTTTGTTAAATCTCCAAGTGTTGAATAAACTACAGTTTTTAGGTTGGTTGTACTTTATACTTTTTTTTTATGAAGTATTGCTACTACTTGATTAAAATTTATGAATTCTCCATCTACTGTGAGTAACTTCACTGAATAAAAAACTAGCTTGTTTTAACCAAAAATTAATTTCATATATAAAGAAAATGATTTGGAAAAAAAAATTCTTCCTGATTTTGTAATCATGTTATTTATATTAATAAATTAATTTTTGGCTTTAACCTTTTTCCCAAATACTTTTTACTCTTGAGTAATTTCTTGGACAGCTACAATTTACCTTAACTTGAGTAAAAATATGTTGAAGTAGTGCTACTCTTACTTGAGTACAATCTTTGGTTACTTTACCCAACTCTGATTTTAAAGTAGAATTTAATTATTTGGTTTTAATTGGCAAAAGATGCATAACTTTTCACGAGGCGGTACTGCCAGTAGATCAAACGTAGGACGGAAGATTTGACTGACACAACAGGAAAATAAAAGTAAAAAAAAAAATACAATTACAAGAATGTGGTCATAAAGTTATAATATGAAATATATGACACGAATAAAGTCAAAATAATATAAGAATAAAGCCACAATATAACAATTCTGTTAATAATCTGGTATGAATTTATTTGCATATAGTTTCGACTTTATTCTACTTCAAATTTATTCTCATAATATTAAGACTTTAATCTTGTATTTAAACTTTATTTTTGTAAGATTTTGTAAGACTTTATTTTCATAATATGACTTTAAAATATGACATTATTCTTTGCCTCTTTTGTTTCATAGTTTGGCCCTAATTGTCCTCCGTACAAAAGAGGCTGACAAAAGTGAAGCAAAAGTTGTAGAATCAGGTATTAAAATGAGCATCACTGAAAACTTACATCAACATTTTGTGAATAGAATCAGATCGGAGCAATATGGTAAGAGTTTTATCTTCTTCACTTTGGCACGTTTTAAATAACTATTGCTAATCTTGCTCCTTAGCTCTTGCCATGTTGATCTTCTGGCTTGACTTTTCTAAATTTTGCATTCCACGTCTTTGTTGACATTCATGGATTCACCCCAGATTTTGACACGCCCTCCCTGCTTCACCCTGTTTGCACCAGAGGGTTTGGCTTTCTCCAAATAAACTGTCTATAACCACAACAATGCTGGTGGCACTCTGACTGAAATATCTCAGTTTCTGTTTGTCAGATATCTGATTCTTGTTTCCCAAAGCATCCCCTGCATTCAGAGCACGCTGTTTACCTGCGCATGGCAACAGGGCTAACTTGAAAGCTGGTCAGACATTCTGGGACATTCATTAATTTTGTATGACATATTCACTCACTCTACACATTTTTATGTGCCATACTATAGCCAGAACCAGTAACATCTCTCTTTACAATGAAGGGGTCGATATTCAGAGAGTCAAATCAAGGTCCCTCTATATAAAGCATCCTTTGCGTCTGTGCAGCGAAAGTTAAAGTTACGCTTACCGTATTTTCCGGACTATGAGTCATAGTTTTTTTCATAGTTTGGCCGGGGGTGCGACTTATACTCCGGAGCGACTTATGTGTGAAATTATTAACACATTATTATATCATATCACATGTTATTTTCACACTAAACCACAAGAGGGCGCTCTAGGCCTGTGTTGATAATGTGTGTGGTAGAAGCTACCTTTGGAGTTAGCGGAGTTGTTTACAAGCGACACCGAAGATGAAGATTTAGTGATTTGTAGCGACACAGATGGTTTGGTAAACGTGTTAGCATGTTATTTATGCTATAGTTATCTAGCATATAACATATAACTCTTAATATGTTATGCTAACATACCAGGCACGTTCTCAGTTCGTTGTTTATGTGTCATGTAGTGTTAACATACCGTACAATTTCTCAGCCTGTTGTTGCCTCTATTCTATTTTTATTGCCTTTCAAGATGACGTGTCTGTTCTTGGTGTTGGATTTATCAAATAAATTTCCCCCAAAAATGCGACTTATACTCCGGAGCGACTGATATATGTTTTTTCCTGCTTTATTATGAATTTTATGGCTGGTATTTAAAAACAAAAAAAACAAAACAAACAAATGACTGCAGGTTCAGTTTTTACAAAATGACAGACTCACTTTCTGATGCAAATGTGAAAAAACCTCATAAAATGAACCAAATAGTGTGTATAACATGTTTGCAGATGAATGGAAAAGGCCTGGTGAGCTGTCCATGAGGACAGTGTGAGCTCTGATGCAGCTTGTATTATCAGCGAAGAGGCACTCCAGATCAGGCAAACCCCCAACAGACGAGCGCACACTCCAACATCCTGAATGTACTTACAGCCACTCATCTGCCCACTCATAAAAGTAAATGAAATCACAACTCACATTTGCTTGTTAAGAGCTTTCCTGTTTTGGCTGGGAGACAACTCTACTGAGGAAACTGAAAATAAAAAATGTAGCAGCAGCTTATTGCTGCTCACCCAGATAAGACTGGCAGAGGCGCACACCTCTGCCTGGCAGCGGGCCACTCACTGTCTTTGTTTTTGTAGTTCTTCTTACCCCACCTGGCTTTCCGTTGGCTTCATTTCAGCCAACAGTTTTACGACCAAGTAAATAACATTCTACATGCTTTGATGGAGCGAGTCTGTTTTCCGGGAATAAAACATGTAGGTGGCATTTAAAGTTTTTCTCAGTTGCATTTGGTGCATTTTTCGAATCATTTGACATTTGCAAAACAGTAAGTGCATTTCTCAAAAAAGTAACATTGATTACCTGCAAAAGTCTTTCTCAAAATCCATAGTTCAACTCTCAAAATTAAATATCTGTGTCAGTGAACCTTTCAGTAGACAGACATTGTGTACGAATAGTTTCTTAGTCATGCTGTCAATGTAACAGTGTTCTGTTGTAAATTATGGCTAAAGTTTTGATGTAAATGTAGGAGACCAATGGCAAGAGACTGGACAAAATTTACATTTACTGTAATTTGTTGACAGATTCAGAAAGAAAAAGACAGAAAGCAGATAGAAATGGGAACATAAGACAATATTCTTAAGGAAAATTGTACATGTTGTGCTCCAGGAATCACATTACATTATAATTTCCATCTTCCTGCTGAGAAAAATCCCTGAATGGGGTTCAGGGATGAAAAGTAGGATGAGAGGAACTCCATCCTGTTGTGGGTCACAAACCACTGTTTGGTGACTTTGGATCAACGGAAACTCGTCCTTTTCTGTTCAGAAAAATGCACCAAAGCGACTGAGAGAAACACATCAAACATGAGTATTTGCAAAAATGTCTTGAGACAAGCAGTTGGCACCTGAAAAAGAGAAACTGCAAACCTTTTCCTGTCATTATGTGTGTTGTGATAGTGGATCCAAAATCAGAAATGCAGAGAAAATAATAATAAAAAAAAAAACAATGATGGACAAACTTACAGAAATTACAGGGAGCCAGAGCAGAACAAAAACCATAAATCCAATGAATGTTTTCTACAGCTGGAGAAGTTGTCTCAAAAAATGTAACAGACTCAATTACAAAAAAGGAAAACATATTTTTTTAAATAAAAATTTATAGAAAAAAATAAAATCCCAGTCCGCATGCATCCTCATGCACAACACCTTCACTTAGATTTTCATGTTAAGATTCATGTTCACATTATTTATTGACTGTATCTAAAAGTATCAAAGATATTTTAAATATAAAGGAAGATATGAAACAATAAAATATAAAAAACAATGAATTCAATTTTATTATTGTTTAACTAGGTCATCAAATCAGTGTGAGTTGACAGCACCAATTAGGTTGCCTGAAGGGATTTTTAAAGTCCAGCAGGTGTCAGGATTCAGTGACCCAATACAAATATAGTTTGGCAATGTATCGAACAATTCATGACGCCTCATTAACCCATCACTACCAATGAAAAAACAGCAGGGAACACGAGGAGGAAACCGAGAAAACAACAGGGAATAATGGGAAAACCCAGCAAGGAGGAACTGAGAATGAAGTGCCTAAGTACTGGGAGGTTGGATGGTGAACAAAAGACCTGGGCTGATGAGCTCACACAGTGTTTCGCAAACGTTTTCAGGACCACTTAACCCATTTAACAAACACTCATGGACCACCTAGCTTGAAATTGCTCCTCACAACAACACAGCATCTACATATACCTAACCTGAAATGAAAGTATTCGTCTGTTAACTAAGCAATAATCGGCAAAACCAGTCGAGGACATTTTGAGTTATTTGAAAATTCTGAAAAAAAGAGTAGATTGTAATTTCTAATAATAAACACAATAGAAGAAAAATAAACTTCAGTTTCTATGGCAGAAACAAAAAATAAATATAAGAATTAATCACCCATTTTTATCATTTGTATTTATCTATTGTGTTTATTCTATGATAGATCATTTTTAATTAAATAAGAACGATAATAGCTGTTAACGTGACCCACAACCGATATATAAGCTAACTTTATGCATTACCTCGCTGACCACTAGGGGGCTCCAGCGGACACCACAGTTTGAGACAGACTGAGCTAATGGGTTTCAGGTGTGGAGAGAAAATGGGGAAGTGGCACAAGGGGCGAGGGAGAGGAAATTAATCTAACAAAATAAAAACTAAAGCAACTAAGAAAAGGACTCGACACACAAAAATAAACATAACTAGAGAAACAGAAACAAGGCAGAACTAAGGAACACCAATAATAGCAAAGCCCAAAAGAACCAAGAACAAACTCAAAGAATCGGAGATCCTGACATCTCCTCACGTTATCATATCATATCCTGTCGTTACATTGATAATTGCAGCAGCCCGAGTATCAATATAGCCGGTGGAACATCTGACCTGTCTCCGTGTCATGATGGATCACCCACTAAACGCCGAGCGCTGTGCACATGACCAGGCAGGTATGTGTGACAAAGGGACGATGCCGGCTGAATATGCATTCTCATTTCTCGCCCATCTGCTCCTCTGATAGAAAGGAAAGTGGCATATCTCTGAGCGTGTTTGGGTCCACAAAGACCCAAACACATCTGGCAATGCAGTGCAAACAGCACAAGGCTTGACACACTTCCCCGTGCGCTGTGAAGTGACCTATTCAGACAAATCAGCAGGGGGTAGGGAGACAGAAACAAATGGATGCACAGGTTTGGGCTCTTGAAAAGACAAGTGTTTCTTTTGCTCACGAGAGGGTCATCTGTTACCATTAGCCCTTAATTTGTTCCTCTTATGTTTTCTGGGTCCCTTCATGAAAACTGGGTCAGTCCTTTGATGGGTCACCAGCTAATGATTGATGAACATTATGAGATACACTGACTTGTCTTTGGATTCAAATGCGCAATAAGAGATGCAAACTGGACTAAAATGCAACTGAATAAATCTAATCTTATCAGGAACAAAACTCTGAACAATGTAGATTTGACAAGAAATGGACAAAGGTCAGACAGGATACACTCGACAGCCTCTTCAGAGGTCAAGCAAACATTGATGTCCAGATATCTGCTGAAGTCCTGCACAACTCATGTTCTTTCAGGGGTTTCATTGTGTTGATTGTTGCTGAGTTTCCAGGACGTCTTAAATAACCAGATGTCTGCTAAGATATAAATGCAGTCTTTTAATGCATTTACCTTTTTTTCCTAAACTATAAATTTTGTTTATTGTTCTATTGATATAATTCAACTTTGAAAGACATATTGGTTTGTTTCTCACGTAAGAAGATTAATCTGCTTAATTCTCCTTTAAAACTTATGTATTTCTTTTACTCTATACAAAAATAAATGAAACACTGATCAACATTTTCATGTGTAATGATGGCAAAATGTAATGCTTACTGGCTATCTTAATTGTCGACTGTGTGGTGTCTGCTATCAGTGTGCGTACCTTGAGATTTTCCTTTCAGTAAACAAAGAAAAGAATAGTTTTGGGATTTTTTTGTATTATCTGGCCCTCTTCACTATCAACAACAAAGTTTAGGAAAAAAAATCTTTTGTGTCAAAATATCTTGTCCATAGCGCACATCTGTGTGAGTCTGTTGGGGTGGGCACGCCAACAACTAAATGTTGTTGGTCAGCTTACCTTTGTTTATTTGGCAGCTGTGGTTTTTCTCTGAGCTACAAATGAATGAGAGGAGTTTGAATCCTCCTGTAGTTCTAAAAGCGGCCGTTTGGATCCCGTCTGAGCTTTTTACCGTGCGCGCGGTTTTCTTCAAGTGAGTTGCGAACTGAAGAGCTGAACGATCACTCAGTTGGCCAACCGTGACATCTGCTGCGCTCGTCTTGAGCGTTGCACAAAGACTGCGGGTTAAACAGGTAATCTAGTCAAAACTTTTACCAAAAGAGCAGAAATTAAGCAAACATTGTTGCTTCACCTTCTCCTGAACCTGGGAATCTACATCCTCCTGTTGTGGATCACACAGGGAGACTTTGCTTTCCTGTCTTTATAATTTAGCATAATTTGTAAAAAACAAAACAAAAAACAAATTAATTAATAGGTCCGCTGTTTTAGGGCCAATCGCATTACAAGCTTGTGGCCTGTATTTATGTGGTTCAGGCTTCTGCTGGTTCTCATGATGCGTGTTGGAGACGTGGTTGCGCTCTTGTGGGTCAGGTGCAGGGATAGTTTTGTGCGTACCCTCTGATAATATCCTGCAGGCGCCGCTGTCTGCTCCTGACTTCATATTTTTGTGTTTTTTTGACGTGAAGCACTTTGAACCGCCTTGTTGCTGAAATGTGCAGAACAAGTAAACATGACTGATTGATTGATGAATTTCAGGCAAGTGGAAAATGTTTATTTGTGAATATTCCAGTCCGCTTGTACAAGATGTTCCCTTTTCTTTCCCATTTTTAATATTAGTTAAAAGAAATGGGCCTGTGTGCCTTTTTATATTTAAACCTCAGGAAAAACAACGTTTCTTAAACTGTCGATGCTGGAAAATCTGATTTGTTTTTCCAATTCTGACCTCAAGAATCTTGTAAAACAAATTCGGCTCTCTCACAGTTAATTATGCATAAAAGTATAATTATTCTTATTAAGAGTAGAAACAATAATTTTCAGGGTTTTGTGTAAGCATTTGCTTCAGTGTGAAACAAACAGCTAAATGCTGCTGGACGTTGTTCCCATAATGACGGGTGCGTTGAGCCTGTATTAACTCTCAGGGGCTTTTGTGAATGACTCATTCATTGCTTTTACAATCTCACCAATAACCCTACATTCAAAAGCAAATGCACACTGGTTTTGTTTTGGCACAGCATGCAAAATACAAAAGCGGCATGAACAACCACTTACACACTCTCTCGAGGGTTTTTAATCTACCACAGGTTTGAATAAAAGCCAGCTAATCAGCTCTCAGTGCAAACAGGTACTGACAGCGTGAACATAAATAAAATTGGGTTAAAAAGTATAAGAGATTACCTGAGTCAGCCTTGTTTGTCTTATTTCTGTGCAGAACTCTTTTTGGCAACTCTTTCAGAGGACACCACATCGCAATCCCATTTTCCTTTCGGTCTTTTCCATTGCGCTTCCTCTCAAAGAATTTCATGCTGTTAAACGTAGGAAAGACGTCCTTGTTTTTAAGGTTTGTGCTCGAAATGAAAGGCCGTGTTTTCTCATACTAAAACAGTCAGAGGAATGTTGGCTCCTTCGGTTTCTTCCCATCACTGTCCCTTTTTAACACCATTGTTTGCCTGTGAAAGTGAACAAGCAAGAATGAGAAGAGGGACAAAGGACAACCGAATGAAAACCAGCTCCCTGTGATTAACTGTGTTTAGACACAAGGCTCTGGGTTTTGTATTCTGATATCGCTTCTTATAAACACACGGCCGCTTTGTGGAAGCCGTCTTGTATTCCCACAGCAGCGTTAAAAAAGGTCAGATGCTAAAGGAAAATATATATCAAAGGTTGCTGCTTTCTAAGTGCGGCAAAAATACTTCAAAAGGTTTCGCTTGATTATTTGGACATCAGGATTCGCTTCTTTTTTCTGCTGCCTCGCCTCTTAAAGAGAGGTCGGCATGTGTTTGACACATGGTCTCGCCCTACACTTTGAATGCAAGCACAAAAATCGTCACGTGTTCTTTCATTTCTCCCGCTTCTGTTTCCCAGCAGTTCATCCTCTCTCCGCAGTGTTTCTATTTCCATTTTGTCCACCGTGACCCTGCCAATACACCCACCTCCTCAAATATTTCTCTGTGAGTAACACAGCCTCTCTTGGTCATTTCATCCCGATAGCTTAACACAGTAATCACGTCTGCAGCATGCACACAGAGCAATGCTGCCCACACACGGTCTTATCACTGAAAAGCAACAGAGAGGCAAGCGGCACAGAGGCCGGGTCAGAAACTCAATTACTGTGCGGCCGCTCCAAATCTTCCTTTTGCTTTACAGCGCATGCTGTTCTCAGAGACGTTAACCTCCTGCCTTTTGTTTGCGAGGTCACCGGTCTCTTTACTTTCCCTGTCTTCAGAGTTTTGCTTTATTCCTCTTTTCTAAAGCCCTTCAACAGTCTCTGATGTTTTCCATCCCCCTCTTCATACATGCAGCTCTTTCAGTGATTATCTCACTCCCACTGACCCAAATATAATCCATAACTGAGGTGCAGATTTCTCATAAACTGATTGATATCGGATCAAAATTGCAATGATGGCATACAAAACCTCTTTTAGGTGAAGCAGCAGTTTTCTAGTCGCTGTGCCTGATCCGTCACAAGACCAGACCATTTTATTTAGGCATTGCTTTATGAATTTTTGTTTTTGAATCAATCAAATTTACATTACAAATGCTTTCGTGACAAAGTGTTGCTAATGCTACAGCTGTCTAATTAATTGTGTTGATAGCAGGGCTTGTATTCACATCTGATCTTTTGCGGTACTAATTTGTATTCTCCGCAACAGCAGCAAAACTCATAATTTGTGAGAACGCTCCATAGGCTTCCCAAAAAATGTGTCAAAAATACAAAACCAAATGCATCAAAACAGTTCAGCCAGAGTTTTCTTGAAAGTACCAGTTATACTCCTGAGGATAATCGCCAGCAGCTGCGTTTCCACCACAAACATATGCAAAACTTTGTCAATATTCTGCTAATGTCGAATTTCACACTACAAATCGCAATCGTGGTGTTTCTATTCAATTAGAAACACAACTGAAATCACACAAATACATTTGTTCATGTGATAAGTCATTCAAAAACATGGTTCTCCAACTACTTCCTGTGTCTTTGTGGTTTGCGCCAGTGGCAATATCTGGTTGTTAATCATGTGACTCATGTAACGCAAAAAAAAAAAAACATTTTTCCATTGCAGTTTTGCGAAATAAATAAATTCTTGTGTTATGGCCAAAACGCCACTTCATCTTAACGCAAAAATGTTTAATCGAAAAATTTTTTAAATTCCCTCATGCTTCCATTGAACAAATTTATTTCTGTAATTCCAACTCATGCAATTTCCTGGTCAACGGAAACGCAGCCGCAACCATCACTGTACACAAAACCAGTGGGAAGAATTAAGAAAACATATTTTTATAAGTATTCAGTTAACATGGTCTAAAAGTGTTTTATTATTACATCAAAGCATAAGTGTCAGCACATAACTGATGCTTGTATCCCAAACGTGTTAATTTACCATTCAGAGGTGGTAAATTAACTCGTTTTTTACTTTAACTGCATGTTGTATCTATTGCATTTGTAATGTTTTGCCTGCAGTTTGGGCTAAATATGTTGACAATAATACACACTTACGCTTTAAATTTAAATATTCTTTGGATATGAGTTGTTATAAATTCACCTGAACGGTTGTAAATTAGTTTATTAACAGTTAGGAGGCTTGTGAGTGTGTTTTTGACACGCCACATGTTTACACACGCTAACTAACAACGGTTTGGTATCATGGTGTATGTCTGCAAGCTAAATAATAATACACGCTTGACAAGACTCTTTCATTGAAATATTCCCCTTCTTTATGGTTTTTACACGTGCACTTTGTAGCGTGTTTTATTATAAATTGTCATCTGCAATGACTGATATCAATCAAATAGAGATTTATAAATCGATTTGAACCAGAATCAATGTTCTTTTCTTCAGCCGCGGTGTCCATGTTGACATCCATCATGGCATCGTGGTCATATTCTGGCTCAACCAGACTGATAAAAGCTCCATGAAATTGTATTTTTATACAATTTAATTCAGGAAGGATAGCAAAATAACAAAATGCAAGATTACATTTTGGGGGACCAGTTCAATGGTGTAAGGAAACTAAAACTTAGCTGTTTAATCATTGTTACATTGAAAAGAAAACTACAGTAGAGCCAGGTGAACTGGTGTACAGCTGAAAAGTTAAAGCTTGGACACAAATGGGTCTTTCAAATGGCGAATGACCCTGAGCATACCAACAAATTACTACAAAGTGACTTCAGGACAGCAGAGTCAAAGCCTGGAGAAAGTCTTGATCTAATTCCTGCAGAAAATATGCAGGCAGAGCTGAAAACAGCATGTTTTTTGTCAGGAGGAATGGAAAAAAATTAAAGCAAACGATTGTGGGAGCCTTGTGGAAGGATATAAAACAACTTTATCCCAAATAGTAAAGAGTTTATACTAAAGTTTGAAGTAGTTTACAGGCAATGTGTCTTAAATTTCTCACAAGAGATAATGAAATATTTGGGCAAAACATTGGTTCGTCAAGCAATCTTGCATTTCCCATTCAGTAGCAACCCTGTAAGAACGACATTGACCTGCGATCATGTGACGAAACAAGAGGAAGAGCAAAAAGTGAGCAGCTTGCAAGTGTTTCATTTTTTCCAGCTCGAGCCCCGCTGTCGGTATCTTATCTGCTCACTCCCCTCATCGTCATTTAAATCTCCCCCTACGCCATCCGATCCCAGCCGTGGCCCTGTTTAAATCTCTCCCTCCTCCCAGTCCAACACATTTCTAATGCTAATTATCTAAACCTCTCTCCGTGCTTTCTATCCCTCCCATCCGCCAGCTTCTCACTGAAATCTCTCTCCGCCCGTGTTCCTCATAAGCCCCAGTTAAAGGCAGTCTCCTTCCCTTTTCTCCCTGTTTTCTGACTTTTATTCATCCTTTCCCTTTTGTGAAACTTTTATGAAATATGTCAATTATTTCCAATGAAAATATAAAGCCTAAACATCACAATAAAGTGGGGTAGAAGCATGAGAACGTGACCTTTATCGACCAGCGGGGTCACCGGGTTTGGGAGGAAATAAAATCAGTTTTTATCTCCAGAATCAGGTGGAAACACATCATGAGAAAAGTGGTGATTATCTCCTCTACCCTCCATTTTTCACATTATTATTGCAATCAGAAAACACAACTCTTTCCGCCCAGCTTCTCCATTTGCACTCTCAACTTTTACGCTCTCATTCAGCTGGTGAATTTGCGTTGTTTATTCCTGCGAGGAGCCACCTACACATGGAGTCCCACAAGCATCACTACAGATTACAGTTACATAAAAGCTGGTCTCCATTAGCAGCAGAAACAGAATCGTACAGCTTCAAGCAAAACATCTGCAGGAAGGTCTTAGATTGTTTACGAACTCGTAAATCATCTCATTTTTTTTCTGGTTTACGTTTTTCAAAAAGGGGAAAGCGTTCAAGAAAATTCACAGCAATTGATGTAGGAAATCTGTGAATTTACCAAAATGATATCTAATCGAATAAACAACTGAGAGGAGGACACCTCAGAAGGTGTGCTCACCTTGATACTCCTGTCCAGGCGTGTAGGAACTGGGATTTCCTGTGATCTGGAGGGTCAGCAGCACCTCTCCGCCGCCCTCCGCCACCCCGGCTCCCTCCATCTCCGCGTGGTGGGTGCACAGGAAGAAGAACGGGTTAAAACGGGGGTAGAAGCTCCCCGGAGGTGCCCCGAAATCCACATTGCTGCTCCCCAGCGCCAGGGAAAGCACGACACAGCCCAAAACGCCCCCAAGAGAGGCCCGCGCCACGGCCATTTGCCCCCTCACCAAGCGGGCGGCTGAGGGACTGGAGGTGATGGGAGTGATGACTGGGAGTGTGGACGGCACAGGTTGAGCTCCAGAGGACAGGTGGTGGAGTCCACAGCTGAGTCGAAGTCCAGAAGTGGGTGTGTGAGAGTGAGAGTGTGTGTGTGTTTTCTTCCCAGTGAGGGATATTTAGGTGTGTCAGAGAAACTGCTCTGAAGCTTCTTGTTCCCCTGTCCTGCCTCCACTCTCAGGGAGTTCGGAGCTTCGCCTGAGCTGTCCTGCTCCGGCGTTTAAATACCTCACCCCCTCCCTGTGTTGCCCTCTCTCCTCCCACCCTCCCTCCCTTCCTCTCTCTGGCTCTCGTTCGTTCTAACATGAGCTCCACGCGTGTGCCGTTTCTCTCTCATCCAGCTCTTCTCTCCTCCCTCTTGTCTACCAGTCTATCACTCTTCCTTTCCCCTAATCTCATGCTCCCCCCTCTCTTTACCTCTCTGTGAAATACTCTAAGTTACTCCACGCTGCTCTCCTCCAGAGAGCCTGGCTGTCTTATCTCCATGCATCTGTTAGTTTCTTCATCCCTAAGCAGCCCTCTGACAGATCCCCGTCACTCCGCTCTTCTTCCTTTGTCTTTTTGCCCATCCACCAGACTGTCTCCTCCTCTCCCACCCACTATCACACCTCCTTCCTCCCTCCTCTTCCTTTCTGCTGCTCTTCCACTCGGCCTCCCCTCCCTTCTTTCACTCTCACTCTTTCCCAAACCCCGTACCCCTCCTTCTCTCCTCAGAAATCTTCACTTTGGGTTTTTTTTTTCCCTTCTCCTCCTCTCTTGCCATTTTTTTTTTTTTTTTTTGCCTGGGATTTCCATCAGAACCTTGTTTTCCAACTTTTTCAGAGCTGCGCATGCCACCGCTCTGCTCTGCATTAATCAAACCGACTGAGTGCAACACTAGCCTTAAAGCTGCTTTCTCCTCAGCCCACCAAATGATGGGGATAAGTAATTGAGTAACATATACTTGCTTTTTTCATCTGCTGCTCTCTTTCTCTGCTCATCTGTCTCTTGCGCTGAGTGTAAGTGATACACTCTCCCTCCACCTAACCCCACCTCCGACTGATATTCTCTGCACAGACGTTGTGGATTCTCAGATGCTAAGAAAATGTCTGCAATGCAATTCCTTCAAGTGGTACAAAGCCACAGAGAAAGGCGTGAAATAAATTAACACAGAGCTTAAAGGGATCCACGTTGGTCTAAATATGTTGTAATTTTCCTATTAACTAAAAAATAGTTGTTTGTGATACATTAAAACTAATAATTACTTCAAAAATGTACATCGTTTGTTATATTTTCCACCCCTGGAGGTCGCCGTGTTTTCACCTGCTGGGTTCTGTACTGGAATCTGCAGAGTAAACAGGAAGACTAACTTTACCTGAGTAGCTGTTGTCTTTTATCATGTTGCGTTTGACTGGTGTCATTTTAGATAATGCCACACTGTGTCACTATTGGCTGTCATTTAAAAAAAAAAAAAAAAAAGAAAAAGGAAAAAAGAAGAAGAGCGCAGTGGGAGAGATCCGGATCGGAACACAACTTCCGAAGGACCTACATTTGTGCCCTCAACATTTCTCCCCAGAACACTTTGAGTAATTTGTGTGAGCAAAACTGACAAGGGCTCTAACAGGTGACCGTTACCTTAACGAGCTAAAAATGACGGTTTTCATCCACAAAGCCCCGCTGCCATCGGAGCAAAAGACGCTGGGAGAAACATCAGAGAGACGGCACTGCAAGCTCTTTAAATGCTAACGGAGCTCAGCTGCAGTAGTACGGTGGCATTGGACCGGGAGACCGGACACTAACCATCGAACCGGACACAGAGCTGTAGAAGTACTTACTGGACCACACAGTCCAACCAGAGGTCAGCGTCGTTCATGCATTCATTTACAAAGCTGAAGCAAATACCAGTTCAATTTGAAAAGGCTTAAAGACGTTACTCACCCTGCTTTGGCTGGGCAGTGCTAGCGCAGTTGGACCATGAGACGTCATTTACACAGAATGCATTGCAGCGTGAACAACATGGCGAAATTTGTGTGGCAAATGTATAAAAATGTACATAAAAATGTACACAAACTAAACAGTCTTCGGCATTATCACTGTATTGTTTTTTTACATCTAAATTAAATATTGACCAAATAAAGTCTATTGTTACAACTAATCATGGATCCCTTTAAAGGACTTGCTGTTAACGCTGCCAAACATCAACTCCTGCATTTCTCTTTAGCTGTCTGAGGCATTTATGTGGCTGAGTGCCTGTTCAGTTACAGACATAAACATTCCCGAACCAACAAAGCTGCACATAGTCCAAATAGTCTGGGCGACCTGCAGCCAGAGCGCGCGGCCAGATGCTTCCAGAACCGGAATCCTCCAGTCTGCACATTTACAAATGCATCTTGTGTTTCTATCCTCATGTTTTTGCTGCTTCTGTTGGATTCAGAGGTACAAATTATGCAATTTAGATTTTTGTGTTACTACAATTAGCACCCATGTTTGCATGAAAAAGTTTTAAACATCCAAAATGGTATATTTTGTTTTTAAAAGACTTTTATTTTTATTTTTTAGCTTTACATCATTTTATAATGTGATTCCCTCATCAAAAACATTCCTTGCCTTGACTGTTTAATGCATGTTTGAGAAATCCTTTAATCTCTATGGCAACCATTCAGCTGTCCAAAACACCTGGTTGGACCTAGCCCCGCCTTCAAGGCTCAGAGCTTCAGTTTCCAAGCTTCCGCTTCACAGAGCAGCCCTCTGACTCGGCTCCTTCAAACTAGCCAGCAGTAATTAGCAAACACCTGGTGGAACTGAGCTCATTAGAGCAGCTACTTTTCAGTGCAACGCTGGTAAAAATGTTGTCAAAGAATTAATAGAGGTGCGACATTGTGACAACTTCCAGAAGGCCAAGTTTTATTAAGAGCAGGAGTTTCTTAAAGAGACAGAGGCCCAATTTTAAGGTGACATATTACAAAGGCCAATTTATTTTAAGTAATATTTTATTTATAAGGACTTTTCATTGTACTTCAGCTGCTTTATTAGTGGTTTTCAGTTCAGCTCTGTAGGACATGACACATACTGCACAGTTTAAATATGAGCAAAAGGAACAATTTCTTCCAGTTTTTCCAACGATTCATTTTGGTGACGTTATCTGAGGTTGAGTCAGGAGGCATTTCTAAACATCCTTCTTTTCAGAGGCTCTCTCCTGCTTATTGTGGGGAATCTCAAGGCTTTCCTAATATAGAAATTGCAGTCATTGTGTAACTTGAGTCCCATAACAAAACCAAACATTCACACAATTCCCAAAACCATTCGGGGAAAAAAGAAACATCAAGTTTTTATCTTACAAATTATCCCACGCAGTAAGTCTTTCGTAAATTAATGTTCATCTCTTTCACATTTGGTCTTCAACCATATTAAAAATAATTGTGGAATAAATAGTTGGATGAATTGAGTTGGTGCCATTAAACGACCGTTAGTTTGCCGTGACATCAGCTCAAAGTGCTGCTAGCTTACCGAGAGATTGTGTTTAAAAATAATAATGGAGAACCGGCTTAAAACCGGATCACTCAAAAGAAAAATGTAAGATATTGGTGGAAAGAAAACAACGGCAGGAAGACTTATACGATAGGAGGAAATCAATTCATATTGATGAGTGTTGATGAGTCGTCGCTTGAGATTCGATTCTTTTGAACGGCTCTGTACCGTGAAAGGTACAGTTATTTTTATTTAACTAAAAAGGATTAAATTAAATTATTTAAATACAGTTGATACAATGGGTGGATAATTTTTATATTTAATAGCGCTGAAGAGGATTTTTGAAGATTATTTTCCGTGTTTGACATCATCATTAGATTCCACACTTTCAAACTCTGTAAACAACGAAAGACACCCCAAATAGACCTGTTCATTTACAAAACAGCACCAAAGACAATAATACTTGAGTTAAGAGACTAATATTAGGTTGCATATATTAAGGTGTTGTGTTATTGCAGGGCAATTTCAAGTTTAGGTGAGTGTTTGTAAAATGGGTTGGCTTACAGCAGTGGTGTCAAACTCATCATGAATGCTCTTGAAGGGCCGGTTCCGCCGAATGTACTGATAGAATCTATTCACAAACTGTTAAAATATCTGTAAATTCTTAAAATGAATTAATATTATTGAACATCTTTTCAGTCCGTCCAGAATTTTGGGATTCTTTTTGTTTGTTTTTTTTGGGGGGGTTTTTGCAATAAAAGTCAAAGTTTGAATTATTTACAATATTTGTGCTTATTTTTGACAGTAAATGTGACTTTTTATTACTTGCTGTATCGATCATGGACTATAATCTGACATCAGTAAAGGCTGTTTAGTACAAGTCAGAAAGGTTTTGACAAATTTTGAGAAAAATCTGCAATAAATTACCAATTCTTAGCACGAAAAAGTGCAGGGACTTGTTGATTTTGTGTGAATTTCTACAGTAATTCTCAAGAAACTGATAAATTTGGCAGTAGATAAAAACTGCATTGATTTGATTGATAATATAATATTTAAGCACACTTAGAATTTAGTCTACAATCTAGAGGGCCACATAAAACACTACGGCGGGCCGGATTTGGCCCACGGGCCTCGAGTTTGACACATGTGGCTTAGAGCAACCATGAGATCCAAAATCTTATTCTTTAAATCTTGATAGAGAAAAAAAAATAGTTGAGTTGGAACAGATCCATATCATATATTCTGTATTTTTATTTTATTTTTACCACAACAGACCAGAGCTGCTCAAGCAATACAGCAGAGAAGATACTGCAAACTAAATTAAACAAGGCTAGATAATGTCTGTAACAGGCTGCAAGTAAAAACTTTTAATCTTCTTTTTGCTGTCTGTGAAGATTTCTGCTCACCCTTGGTATTAAGGATTCACAGGTCAGAGAAATAAAACCAAACACCTCTTCAAATCTCTGCGTGAAAGAAGGAAAAAGCACCAAGTTCCAAAGAAAACCTCCAGAAAGCTTACAGAAACAAACCGCCGTATTTTCTGTTCCACTGGGTTTCACAAAGTATGCATGTACTCAAACTGTTGCTCAATCCAGATTTAATACCCAGAAACACAACGTGCCTTTTTATTATTCGTTAGCAAAACAGAAATTTGTTATCTTTTCTTCTCAAAGACCATCGACAGACGGAGGAAGCAGCTTTTTTGTGGCGTGAGAAAATGTTATAAAGCTAAATAATGATATATATAAATCACAAGAACACAAATCGAATATTCTATAGTCTTAATCAATTTATAAGTTGAGCTTAAATAGCAATAGCGAAAGAAAAAACTAAAATATTGTGTTAATCAGCAGATCTAAAGGTATCCAAAGGCTCAATGCAGATCAACCTCACAGTTTCTTTTCTTTTACTTTGGATGTTCCCACTACAATCCGCCCCAAATACGATAAGTCTCAGTGTTAAGTAGTGACTGTTTCAGTTCACCAAAACATTTGTGAATGTGATTCTGCTCCACAATCAAGCTTCCCTTCACTGCAACAATTCATGTGCACAAGCTATTTTAAGGACGGTTGTAATGAGAGCGTCAATGGAAAACCGAGGAACAGTGAACTGATGGCACCAGCTTCGCAGAGGCTCTTTCTGGCCTCCCCTGCTGCTTTACGAGGCCAGACTGGTGGTCCTGTCTGCACACACTGAAGGCAGAGATCTGAGGTTATCGCATCTTTCCCGCTCTCGCGCGGTCCTGCCAGGATGCAGCGCCACTTAATTAAGGACTTTTAATTAAACTAAATGTGTTAAATCACAAGAGAGATTTGTCAGAGAACATAAGTTATTTTGTGTCTCGCTGGCATCCAAGGATTCCTTCTTGTAGTTTCTGCTTTAGGCTCAAGGTGAAAGAAATGTAAGGTGTTTTGAAGTTAAATTTGAGACTTTTATCAGAGTTAATGTTCCTAATTTAATGTAACTAAACTCCAAATAACTCTGTTTTTGCTGGTATATTGTCTAAATTGGTCTCTATGCTTCTGTGCAAATTGCCATTTTCATGTCTATTTGTTTCATTTTGCACTATTTTACCTAAAACTGCCTCAATGCTGCCCTCTGCGTAGAAAGGTGTCAAATTTTCCGATTGGAAACAGCAGCCCGGCTTGGTTGGTGTCACAGACACGCCCCCTGGTGGTGAGTCAGGAGTTGTGAATGTAGCGTCGCCATAAAAGTCTCTAATAACAGAAGAGTTTCTAACTTTGTCGCTACTCCCACTTTTTGAAAAAATGTCACCAGAGGTCACTGACTGTTGGCAACAGCGCTTTTCCTTGTCCTGACGGCACCACCTAACTCCCTCTCCTCATCACTGGAAATATTTGATTTAATTGGACCTATGACGCAAAATTTTCATTTTGCATATTTTCATATTTCTATTTGGGTTTCTACTGCTTCTAAAAACATAACAAGCGCTTTAAAAAAAACCACAAAAACCCACTTTTTTACAGTAGGTTAATAATTTTTGGTGTCTGGAAAATGTGTTGTTTCAAAAACCTTTCAGAACGTCACAAATCAGCAGGCACTGGCACCTAGCAACCCCAGCAAAGCCCAGCTCGTTACTTAGCAACCCAAACAGAGCTCCAGCACGTTTGGTCAGCTGGTTTCACCGCTGAATCCTCGTACAATGGCTGCTGGAAAGGACTTTTGTTGTTGACTTATCATCCAGAAACCACTTGCTACATTTTGTTGGTTGTGCGGGATGCTCTGCTAACGCTTTTCGAAGCTGTACGGTTGTGTTATTGCGCATCAGTTGGCAGCCATTTTGGGGGCATTTTGGCAGCAGCTTCTTTGGAGTGAAAGTGATAAGGGGCCCTTAAACAGCTCAAGCATCATCTCATTATTCAAGAATGACTTTTGTCCAAAAATGTAATTAAAATGTTTTGTATTATATGAAGTGCCGATGTCCGTGGAGGTGATGTGTTTGCGAAACAAATCCTCACTTGTCACTCAAACGGCTGAATATTTTAGTTTCTTCAAGTGAAATACTCTCTGTCTTTGGTTTTGGTTCCTATTTTTCACACAGAAAATTAACGCTACTGTACCCGATGACCTCTGTTTTTTCTATTTCCTTTATGGAGGTTTGGTTTATGTCCTACATCCATTTCCGTTACACTATGGTCATTCCTCTCAACACTCACACAATGTCCTACTGGGGGCTATCGCTCTCCATTATATAAACTAGGTCAGGGAAGGGTGTGTAAGTGGAGAGGGTCAGTAATTATTTTTATCATTATTAATTTCCACCTCAAGGTTACGCCAGGGCTTTTTGTCTGCGTCAATCTTCATTTTTGCCCCCTGCAAACACGCGTGCACACACCACGGATATCGCCGCAGCCGAAAGGCCAAACAAGTCAGAAGAGAAAAGACCTGAAAGGGATGGAGTAAGAAACGGAGGAAGAGCTGAATGTGTCGCTTCATCACTCACTGGGCCCTAATTTACACCAACAGGTTGTTTACTTAACGTGGCAAAAAATAATAAAAGCGAGGCGACTGGAGGGGGAGAGGAGAGACGGATGCCCCGCGGGGGCACTTCAGCTTGCACACTCCAATTAACTCCATGAAAAGCTTGTTCCCTTAAAGTGGTGAAGGAGGGATAGGACAAAAACGTCACCTTCACCCCAAATCTCTTCCAATGGGCCGGCGCATCAGGAAAACGCTTCTTGTAACTTACACAGATCAGATCAAAGTTTGATTTTATAGCGCATTTCAGCAACAAGGCAGTTCAAAGTGCTTTACATCATAAAAACACAAAAATACCCATCCATTTTGTTAATTTAGGGATTGAACTTTTTCAAAAAGAGGGAATCAAAGCAGCTCGACCTGCAGGAAGAACAGCTGCTCGATGCACTGGATCAGTTTTTGGCTCTGTTCTACAAAAATAAAGTCACATGCTCAAATACTCCGAGGTTTTCTGATAAAATACTCCAAGCATTAAGTCCATTTCATGTGAAATAAATCAACTTTTTCCAACACAAAACCCTGGTTCGCTCAGACATCTTTGAGTTCGCACACTGATTTGGCCCCATCTAACTGTGATGCATTTTTTAATACAGAAGCAGAGTCGGACTCGGAGCTCGTTTGCAGAATCTGTTCTGGAAACCCGTCGTTTCGAGCGCCACGCTCAGTCATCGCAGGTTCCCCCCCTCCTGTTCTGCAGTCATGGTAACGGAGCTGTGAAAGAACAAGCCGAGGAATACGAGACGTGGAGGATGACAGACACACGGCCACATTGTGACAGAGACAGACGGAGTGAGTGCAGAGTGGTGTGACACCACAGACAGCAATTTTCCATCCCAACATCCAGCATGCAGACAATTAAGAACAGGAGGGAGAAGTGATGTGGGACAAAGTGGTAAATCTAATGCAACGAGGCTGCTGACTTTGTTAAAGGTGACTTATTATGCTCCCTTGAACGGTTACAAAAGGTCTATGATGCATGTGTTACTTCTTTTGCACAAAATAATTCTTAGATAAGCAGATTTTAGTCTTCCTTTCAGATCGAAATGTTTCAAGGCATCTTGTCACTTCAAATGCAAATAAACTGCAACTCATGTTTACATGTGAAAATGGCTGCAAACAAATGTGCAGTTAGACAGCCGTACATGTTTGAAAAGCAGAAGTGGAGCCTGCTGCACAACCAACAAGAAAGTGGCATTTCTTTCTGGATGATAAGTAAAAAAAACACTTGTCTTTTCCTTTTCTTTTCTTTGCCAGTTAGTGAAGAGGACAAACATTACTGACCAACAAATTAGTGCAAAAATAACTGCATAAGAAAATAAAATAGCCAAGCAGAAAAAACAACAACATTATTTTGCCCATTTCTCATATTCTGCAATTAAATACAAATTTTTTGCTTGTAATTTCGGAGACATGTTGTCAATAGTTCATAGAATAAAAGAACAATGTTCATTTTACTCAAACATATAAAAAGTAAAATCATTTTGTCTTTTCCAGCAGCCATTGTACAGAACCATATTTTGCGGTAAAACCAGCTGACCAAAGCTCAGCTAGGGTTGCTTGGTAACGGGTGGCGCGTGCTGATTTGTGACGTTACATTAGAGAGATCTTTGAAATGGCTCATTTTCCAGACACCAAAAAAACATAAATTTATTGCTAAAAACTGTATGGAGGGTGTTTTTTTTTTAAGCGCTTGGGCTGTTTTTGGAAGTAGTAGATGCCCAAATCAAAGTACAAAAATGTGCAAAATGTGAATTTTGCATAATAGATCTTCTTTAAAATCTGATTTGAGCTCATGAAGAATAACGCTGACACAGAAAAACGCCAAAAACGTATTTGGCGTAAAAAGACATCAATTTACAGACCTGCTGACATTGGCTTTCCAGGTAGCCTCTGACAAACAGCGACCACTGCCGCAAATCAATATAACAAATGATAAAGACATCCACTCACATCATAAATTGTACATGGACACAAACAAAAAGTCCACCGTGTTCAGAATTCCTTATTTCCCGAATAGAAACAATATTGATTTTAGTGTGGTTGGAGGAAATGTCAATGTGTTCTTCCCAACCAGCAAAAACAAAACAGCTCCTGTTCTCACTCTGCTGCATAATCTGAGCTGCTTTCAGGCATTGTGTTCATCAGCAGCCAAGGAAAGCTCGCTTTCTTTTCTTGTGTGAGCAGCATGTCTGGCATGCACATAATAAAACAGGTCCATCCCAATAGATTTTTATCCACAGACACCAGCTCAGACTTCTACTTCTTACTACCAGGACGCCGAAACACATACAGTAATAGAGCAGCTTTTGAGATTTAAACAAACTCTCACTAACCTGCTAATGTACACAACCTTTAAATAGCATCCTTGCAGTTTTAGCAGAGGTGTGAATGTGTGTAAGCACACATATTAGCGCTTGCCAATGCTCAGAAACACAGAGAAGAGGGGTGGGGGCACTAAGGCCACAGTATGCACATAACAAAAAGCAAGCAGACAGCCTTGAGCTATGAGCTCAGCAAAATATATAAATAAATATGAGGAAATCTCATTTTAAACCAGCAAACACTCTCCTTTTCCGCCCAGCTCTCATCCTGTTCCCTCCTCCCATAACCCGGATCAAGGTTTTGTTTTCGAAGAGACGAGGACTCTTTCCAACCCGCCGTTCGTGGAGCAACAGAGACGTTGCTCAGTAAGTTGCTGTGATCGCTCTTTGGGTTTGGAGAGGAATTATGGCTGCAAAACGCCACACCCGGGTGTGGCAACTGACTGTAAATCAGTCCGTTTGTGTGAATCTTTTAGACGTAGCTGGTTCGTCTTGTCGCGTGTTTCAATTTGTGGCAGGAATGATGCAAATTAGGAAAAGTTTGGGCTGAAACAACTCTGAACAGAGTGCAACAGCTCTCACCAAACGCTGCAAATTACTCCAGGAACACACCGTCAATAAATATCAGTGACTGAAACAAACCAGTGAATGAACCTTAAAGTTCAGTCAAACATCTGTTCATCAATCAGTCAAGCTAAGAGACAGCAGGTCAAAGTTGAATAGATATTTTAGCTTTCCTGAGCAATGAAACTCTGATTTTGGATAATTTTTTTCTCTTTTCTGTTGCGCTAGATCTGGTACCAAAAGCGAATTAAATGGGACCGGTTTCAGAGCCTGGTTTCACTTTTTTCTTTTCCTATTTCACAATAATATAAAGAATAATCTCCTGTTATTGCTTAGATTTTCATCAGTCAATTAGTATTTTAAATGTGCGTTCATTAGTTTTAAAGTTTCCCTTCAACCTGTTGTTGTAGAGTACACTGTAAAACATTTACTATCTTCTACTCTTTAAGTCAAATAAATTTATCCAGTTTTAGATTTTGATCCTAAATGTGATAAACTTACAGCAGTAAGTTGTGTTAACTTTTTATTAATTTAGTCAAACCTCCAAGAGTTGAATAAACTAGAGTTTTTAGGTTAGCACTTAAAAAACTGACAGAAGAGAAAGACAGGAGTGGGAACTATTTCCCAGAATGCTTAGCGGTATGTTTCTGTCTCCTGAGATGGAAGTGCGTCACATTGATCCGACTCTTTTGTTTTATTAAGGCAAATGTTCATTTTAATGCAATTCTCAGTTAGCAAAGCTTGAGGATAATGTCCTGTTCACACTAAATGTTCCTGAGCTGAATTCATTGGGATGTTTAATAAAATTCATCATCAGATCAGAAATTTTGTTCCTGCAGTTTGAAACAAGAATTTAAATTATTATAAAGTAAAATAAATATTTATTTTAACTTGATATTGTGAGTTAAATAACAGAGAAATGTGGCTCTTTAGCTATTTTTGTTCTTTCATATTGTTAAATAATTATTTGGTTTAATTTGCAGTATAAATTTAAAACTCACAATTCAAGATTAATGAAGTTAACAAACAATGTTTAGACAACGTGTCTCTTATTGTTAAATCGACTTCATGAACTTTAATTTCTGAGTTAAAACCAAAACAATTTTCTTGTGACTTAAATTGCATTTTCAAGTTAAACCACCTTCAAATGTTTTACAGTGCAGCATCCTTGCTTTTTTGTCTTTGTTGCTATAATTCAAGTTTAAATACTAGATACTGGAGTGTTTAATAAATCATTAATTTCAGCTCTCACTGAGTTTTCTTCTCATTTTTAATTATCCATTTAAATGTTGAGTTGGAATGAACTAATTGTGCTTTTATATTCAATATGTAAAATGTATAAAATAATATGTAAAATAACTCCCTGTAGACGTCAAGAAATTGATGTTTATATGAGTAATTAGATTATATAATGCCAGTAATCTCACAGTAAAAATCTCTCCCTCTATGAACTGGAGAAACTAAAAGTTTGATAAAATAACCCTTAAACCGAGTGCAGGAGATGGAAAAGAGCCTGTTGGCCTTAAAGTGAGACAGATGACACAGATAATAAGGTGACCTTCATCTTTGTGGACTCTGAATTCAAGGAGGAACACCTTTGGCCTCGATTATATGGGTCAGTGGAGCAGGAGCAACCCGAACCCACACTGGAGGGGATCAACAAGTCAAACGGACACACATACACTGCAAAAACACAAAGTCTTACAAAGTATCTGATCTGGTTTCTAGTTCAAATATCTTAGTGAGCTTTAAATAAGACAACGCTGGTAAGACATAAGAGCTTTTTTTAAATCAGTAATTTCTTTATGTTGGTTAAAAAGTATCAGATTATTTCAATTATAATAAGAAATTTTGTTAAATTAAATAATCTGCCAGTGGAACTTTTTTAATCAGAAATTTATTAAGAAATTTATGACTTAAAAGAAGATCCTTTATCTCGCTGAAAAGTTACTTGTAAGTTAGGTTTGTCTTATTTCAAGTGTAGTGAAATATTTGCACTAGAAGCTAAGTTAAAAACACCTATTAAGATTTTGTGTTTTTGCAGTGTGTCAATTATAGCACCTTCTAAACGCCAATGTCTCCATCCGGGGAAATTGTTATTAACTTAAAACAAGCTCCTATATCTTGCTAAAAGTTATTTGTAAGTTAATACAAATGCACTACAATATTTGCACTATAAACCAGACCAAAAATACTCTAAGATTTTGTGTTTTTGCAGTGTTGACAGCTATGAGGTGCTTCAAAAGTAAAACAGAGAGAACTGCAATCACTGTACACTTTTAACGACCGTATTTTCCGGACTATAAGTCGCACCAGCCATAAAATGCATAATAAAGCAGGAAAAGACATACAATATACAAGTCACACAGGAGTATAAGTCGCATTTTTGGGAGAAATTTATTTGATAAAATCCAACACCAAGAACAGACACGTCATCTTGAAAGGCAATAAAAATAGAATAGAGGCAACAACAGGCTGAGTAATTGTACGGTATGCTAACGTTACATGACAAACAATGAACTGAGAACGTGTCTGGTATGTTAGCATAACATATTAAGAGTTATTTAGATAACTATAGCATAAATAACATGCTAACAAGTTTACCAAACCATCCGTGTCGCTACAAATCACTAAATCTTCATCTTCGGTGTCACTTGTAAACAACTCGGCTAACTCCGGACGTAGCTTCTACCACACAGTATCAACACAGGCCTAGAGCGCCCTCTGGCGGTTTAGTGTGAAAATAACATGTGATATGATATAATAATGTGGTTAATAATTTCACATGTAAGTCGTTCCGGAGTATAAGTCACACCCCGGGCCAAACTATGAAAAAAACTGTGACTTATAGTCCAGAAAATACGGTAATTCAAAAGGTTTTAAGAATGGATCCAGCAACAGTGGAAAAAACCAGCCATTTGTTTCATCGCTGTGCAAAAACTGATGTTTCATGTTGAATCATAACAGCTGTGGACACTAGAAACACCAACAAAGAGACGAAAACCTGCTCAAAGTGGATCGTAATGGCTTGATTGAGTAATTAAGCGCAGGGTGTGAATGCACATTACAGTGAGTCGATGCAGACACACCTTAACACTCAGAGTCCCTCACTGTAGGTTCTTCAGCACTGATCCAATTACAGGTCAGAGGTCACAAGACGGTCCCATCCCTCCACAATATAGTCGACGACCTGCCCCCACCCGTTTCTCCCCATCCTCCCAGTATATCGCTCATTCATTTATCCTCCTCTCTTCACACCCTTCTGCTCAGCTGTCATCTCTCACTTCATCTCCTCTAAATGGCTATTGACTGCGCGCACAGAGCTCTCATTCTTTGTCTCTCCCCATCGCAAATGTGTCTGACAATCACAAGCTTATCGTCTTTGCATATTTATCACCCCTCAGATCCAGTCCTGTTACAGCCAAATCCACTTCTGTAATTTGGCAGGAGTTTTTTTTATTTTTTTTTTTGAACAAACAAACTCTGTTTTCGATGTTTCCCCTTCAAGTCGACACGTGTAAATTTCCCTTTCTGCACTGCTTTGATTTGGTCTAGCGTGTAAAATCCCAGTAGCTACTTAATTTAGGTTGCAGCATGACGGCATTTAAAAGAGTTAAAGGGTTATACACTGCAAAAACAAAATCTTGCAGAGTATTTTTGGTCTGGTTTATAGTGCAAATATATTAAGACACTTATTTCACAGAGTATGTGGATAATATATTAAATATAATGTTCAGTATTAAATCAGAAGTTTACTTATCCTCACTGCAGAAACACAAAATATCACCAATTAGGTCAGGATAATAACAAATATTGCTGGACAATAAATTGTCCCAGAAGTTATTGCGATAAACGATAATACCGTTGTTTGGAGAACATTTTAAAGCCATACAGTAATGGCATAACAATGCTTTAACATTCTCAAAGATCAATAAACTTCAAAACTTAACTGAAAATATCCAAAAATAAATAAACAAAACAACAGAAGCAAAGAATAAAATTAATTATGATGTCCAAAAACAACATTTTTGAGACCTGAGCAGCAAACTTAAGACTTTTGTCATCAGTTTTTAGTAGAAAGAGAAAAACATCAAATTATTTACATGGAAATTATTGAGTTCATTTTAACTTATCATGCGATTCACTGATTTATTGCTAATTGTGAAACTAGGCTTATTAAGTCTAGTTTCTAGTGCAAATATCTTAGGTCACTTGAAATAAAACAAACCTAACTTATAAATAACTTTTCAGCAAAAATATAGATTATTTTAAGTCAAGAATTTCTTAATATTGATGAAAAACTGTTGGTTTGATTGGCAGATTATTTCACTTATTACATCGGAAAAATTTACGCATCAAGTTGGCTTTTATAACTCGCTAAAAAGTTACTTGTAAGTTATTTTTGCCTGATTTCAACTGAACTAAGACATTTTAACCAAAAACACTTGTTAGGATTTTGAGTTTTTGCAGTGTAACTCTTTGTTTTAAGAATAAAAACTAAAAGCCGCCGACTCAAAGAGAGTTATGAGCAGCATAAAATGGATACAACGGCGTGCAGCGATGCGTCCCCCACTCAGACGCCCACCGCTCACACAGACAAGGCCATGCCTCATTAATCTATCACTCCAAACACGCTCCTCCTTATGCCGTCCCTCTACTTAATGCCCGTCCTGCACCAGCGCCTCAGATTTACAACCCTTCTCCCGTCACGCCGGCGTCGGCTGATATACTGTAAGCAGTAAAAGAAAAAAGGTGCTCCACTTCTCTGCTGATGAGTTTTTATTCTGCCGACTCAAAAAACTCATCACCTCTCTCAGAAAAAAGGTGATTATGACTAATGACGGGCAGGTTTTTTATGGCTTATCTGCATTTTGTGCTCATGATGGCACAAAGAGACAGGCGCCCTCATGTTCACTGGCGTAAACACGAGGCGGATGCTGGATCAAGGTCACCTCCGCAGATTAGGGAAGCCTGGAAATGAGTTCAATTAGCAAGTTGCTAATGACTACCAGCTAATGACGGACAGCTTTGAGCTGAAAAAATCTGTTTTTTCTACTCCGTTTGATATTTTACCTGCAGGTAGATAAAAAAATATCTTTAATTTTTAGTTTATTCCAAACAAATGAATGTTTTGTTCCAGTGGGTTAAAACCCTCAATGGGAAAAGAAGAGGAAATATTTTGATCAGATCTGATTTCAGTAATTAAACTTGAGTATTAAGATCGCGCATAATTACAACGTTCCCAAGGCATTGCACTTTTATCTGAGCGCGAAGACCGAGGCACAGAGATTTGCTCTTTTTGCTAAGAGGAGAATAAACGCACACTGCAAAACATTTACAGGTGGTTTAAGTTGGCAATGAAAGTCCACCTGCTGCCTTGAAAATGCAATTTAAGTCAAATTGTTTTGGTTTTGACTCAGAAATTAAACAAGAGACAAGTTGTCTAAACATTGTTTTTTAACTTCATTAATCTTAAATTGAGTTTTAACTTAATGCTGCAATTTAAACCAAATAATTATTTCACAATACGCGAGAAAAAAATAGTCAAAGAGCCTCATTTCTCTATTATTTTACTCCCAATATCAAGTTAAAATAAATACTTATTTTGCTTTAGAATAATTTAAATTCTTGTTTCAAACTGCAGGAACAAAATTTCTGATCTGATGATGAATTTTATTAAACATCCCAATGAATTCAGCTCAGGAACATTTAGTGTGAACAGGACATTATCCTCAAGCTTTGCTAACTGAGAATTGCATTAAAATGAACATTTGCCTTAATAAAAACACAAGAGTCGGATCAATGTGACGCACTTCCATCTCAGGAGACAGAAACATGCCGCTAAGCATTCTGGGAAATAGTTCCCACTCCTGTCTTTCTCTTCTTTCAGTTTTTTAAGTGCTAACCTAAAATCTCTAGTTTATTCAACTCTTGGAGGTTTGACTAAATTAATAAAAAGTTAACACAACTTACTGCTGTCAGTTCATCACATTTAAGATCAAAATCTAAAACTGGATACATTTATTTGACTTAAAGAGTAAAAGACAGTAGACACAACTAAATGCGGCTCAAATGTTTTACAGTGCATGTGGACGATTTCCATGCAATTAAACTTCAATTTCAATCAGAAACTGGGAACGCAGAACTCATCATCATTTAGGGATTATGGTTCTGAACTCGCAGTGGCGCTGTCACCGGGCCAGACCAGACCCAGCTGCCGCCCGGACATTGCCAGGCCCTTCACTGAGCTATTACAGCGTGTCATTACTTTTGACGTCACAGCAGAGAACTGGGAGTACTGGGAGCACTGGTCGACTCCGAGGCACAACATAAAAACGGTTTAATCTTTTAACTGGATTTGGTTTCAAGAGGCAGAAATAATGCCTCATGTACACATGGGGAAACCACCTCATAATGGGAGGTCAAAGGTTACTCAAAATAACCCCTGCATACACTGCAAAAACTACTTCGTTCTTCTTACTTAAAAAAAAAAAGAAGCAAAATATCTCCTGAATTTTCTTTTGTTCTTGTTACATTAACTTAGTAACGTGTGCAGTTTTAGTGAGCATAACTTAAGTTAATAAATTGGAGTATGCTGCATACTAAACTGAGAAAGGACTGAACTGAAGTAAACACTGCAAAAATACAAAATCTTACCAAGTAAACTTTCTAGTGGAAACATCTTAGCTTACTTGAAATAAGATAAAACTAACATACAAGTGAAATCTCAGCAAGAAATAGAAGCTTGTTTTATGTAAATAATTCCTTAATCTTGATTAAATATACTAGCTCCATTAACAGATTATTTTACACACATATAGACATTTTACTGCCATTTTACTTTTTCATCAATATGAAGGAATTATTGACTTAAAACAAACTCCTGCTTCCTGCTGTACGCTTGAAACAAGACAAAACTTAGATATTTGCACTACAAACTAGACCAAAACAACTTTTTACAGTGAAACGGAAACAATATCGTAATCAAAATAATAAACTAAGGAACAGAGTAATAATAACGGAGTTAAAAAGAAACGACTCCAAACAACTAACATGAGTTTTGTTTCTCACATAAAGTCCCACATTAAGAAACAGAAGTTTGAAGCTGTAACATTTTAGGGTCAATTTAGGGCTAAAACAAAAAAATTAAAGGAACATTGCACCACGTTTTCCTGTCCTCCAGGATGCAATCGAGGGTGAGACACAGTTGTAGAACTTGTGTCATCAAAACTAAGGAATTATTGACTTAAAACAAGCTCCTACTTCTTGCTGAAATTTCACTTGTAAGTTAGTTTTGTCTTGTTTCCAGCGTACGAAGATATTTGTACTAAAAACTAGACCAAAATTACTTCTGATTTTGTGTTTTTGCAGTGAAATAGAAACAAGGCTAACGTTATCAAAATAAGAAACCAAAGAACACGACGGCGCTAAACTGAAACTTCTCCAAACAATTTTGTCTCACATAAAATCCCAAATTAAGACGCAGAGGTTTGAAGTTATAACATTTTAAGGTTTAAAGAAAATTAAAGGAACATTGCACCACGTTCTTCTGTCCTCCAGGATGCAATCGAGGGCGAGACACAGTTGTAGTACTCGTGTCCAGCAGCAGCGGGAGGTTAAAGCTACTCCGGTGTCGCTCTGACAACCCACAGCGACGCCGACACACTTCCTCTGCCAAGGACAAAAATGTTTCCCCAAGTCGTCCGCTGGGGTCTGAGTCTCTTGCCATGGATGAACAAGTATGAATAAATCATGGGAGTATGACTGAGAGTGTGTAGAGCCAGAAAGCCTGAAGGAACAACAGAGTGGGTTCTGAGCTCCTTTTATATTAGCAGACTGCTGGACGCATGGCTGGGGGAACCGAGCCCTCCAAAGCTCAGGCTGTTGTGAGAGAAACACTGAATTATGCATCTGAGAAGGGAGGGGAGGCGATACCTCCCCCTCCTTTACCTCCATTCGCATTCTCTGACAGATAGATGAGGGCTTCTGGATGAAGTTTCACCGGGGGTCAGCTCCTCAGAATCAGGGTGAGAGGGGAGTGTCTCTCTTTTTCCGTTTTCTGCACCATTTCACTGAGTCGGAGGACCAGCCTCGCTCTGCCTTTCATTCAACTGGGGGGCGGGGGGGGGAAGGTCTCGTCACTCCTGACAGAGATGTATGCCGGATGACGGGATGATGACACATTCTGCGCCTGTGAAATCGGCAGCGAAGCCGGCCGCATCGATTCCCGGGGATGAGGACCGTCTCCTGCCACGGCTTCCGTGAACGATGGGGTCACGGGGTCACGCCTTCTGTTGCTCTCTCGTGCCGTGGAAAATCAATTCCTTATTAGAACTTCACGGCCACCAGAGGAGGAATGAAATTGCGATAAAATGAAGACAGAGGATGTTCACCTTTGTCAGATATGACTATGGATGCTCTGTGGTTTCCGTCCTGTTGTTATGAAGGAATTTCTCCGGTTCGTTCCCTCCTTCATCGGCCGTGCCTGCACTCCTCCTCCTCTTCATTTGAACTTCCTCCCCTCCCTCGTCTCTTGACACCTCATTGCCAGGCTGTTGGTTCTATTTCTGTCCATTGCCACGGGCTATGCAGTCTGCATATTGTGTGTGTACGGACGCGAGACGCCTGCCTTACGCACACTGTAAAATATCACAGCGTGGTTTAACAAAAAATGTCTTGGTGGATCTTTTAATCAGACTCAACTGACAGTAAATCTTTGTCTCTTTGGTGTGTCGACTGATCATTGGTTGTCAACTCACTCACTTCTGCCAGTGCACTTCAAAAACATCTTACCGAGTATTTTCGATCCCATGTTATCAGTGAAATAATCTGGAGCAAATAAGTCTGAAGCCTTTTTTTATTTTTAAGATGAAGAAGGAGTAAATATCCGCCAAAAACATCGGAAATTTTAGATTAATTTCAGAAATTTCTGAGGTTGAAAAATAAAACTTTCTTTGACATTTGACACTCCTAAATTTTAAAAAGTCTTGCACAAATTAATATGGGAGCTTTTTTAAGTCAATAATTCCTTAATATTATTCTGGGATATATTTTATCACCAACATCGGTATTGGCCATTTTTTAACGTTTCTGTATCGATTAGAAAAAAATACTGAAAAATATATAATACACATAAATGTCAGTTATTATCGGATATCGAATATCGGGTATTAATATCAGCTTAATATCCCTAATCTGCTAGTTCTACTGGCAGATTATTGTACTTACAACATGGAAAAACTGTTACAAGTAAAATAATCTGCCCGTTGAACTAGCACTTTTAAAATTATTTACTAAAAACGAGCTTGTATAAGTTACTTGCAAGTTGGTTTTCCTTTTTTACAGTGTACTAAATTACTGGCATTAGTAATTAGACCAAAGACACTTGGTAAGATTTGGTGTTTTTACAGTGTAAACCACAACGTATTCCTCATGTCCTTCAGGTATGTTGCTGTTTTTTGTTTCTGGTAATAAAAAAAGAATTAAAAAAAAGGTTCACAGCGATGCAGTTCAGGTCAGGTCCCTCAATAGATCCTGGTTCTGATCCAGCCAAACCCTCAGGCAAAAACAAAAAGAATCTGCAGTGAGTTTCACTCCTGAAACTGGAGCACTGTGTCAATGCATTTATCTCACCTCTACCCTGATTCAGGTCTGGCACTCATCAGTAAAACAGTCTAGAACTGAACTGGAAAACAATTCCAGTTCAGTTCATACTTTCGCCAATTTATGCTTCAATTTGCACCCAAACGGTGCCGTTTAGTCCAGTCTTACTTCTGTTAAACAGAATTCTTTGTCCCTAACACTTGCATCAGGATATAAGTATTTCTGATAAATTATGAAGATATAAATTCATTTTAAAAAAATACACAAATTGAACTAATTTCACCTGTAAAGATTTCACTACAAAAACAGAAAATTGTATCTAATATTTCTGATCCAGTGCAAATATCTTAAAATAAGACAAAACTAACTAGGAAGGAACTTTGCAGTAAGATATACAAGCTTGTTTTGATTCCTTAATGCTGATGAAAAAGTATTATTTAAATTATAACAAGATATTTTCCTATAAGTGAAATAATCAACCAGTGGAACCAATAAATGTTATGCTTTTTTTATTTATTTTTAAGATGATGTATTATGGTTATTGTAGATAAAGACAAAGGAATAAATATCCACCAAAAAATATTCAGAAGTTTTGAGACTCATCTCAGGAAATTTCAAGAAAAACTCTAACTTCGGAGAAAACGTAAAAAAACTTTCTACTTTCGAAACACCAAATGTTTTTTCTAGAAAATTTCTGAGATTAATCTATGTTTTCTATCAATTTTTTTTACTTATTCATTTTTGCCGTTATTTCTGCATCCATAGACTGTGAGCTATTGCTAATTAGCAAAACAAGAGCTTAAATATAGACAACATTTTAAAGCTTATAGGAATATATGGACCCCATTAGGACCCCAATGATACAGGCTAGATTTTATTTTCTACATTTTCTTTGTCTTAAAGATAATTTACCATCTTTATGAGTCTAGATAAATCCACTAAGATTGAGTGGAAACATGTAAACAAGACCAGCAGACATTATTGCACACATCATGCAAATGCAGGCAGTTTTCTGCTGATGGTATTCGCAGTCATTCTCCAGTTATAGTTTCTCTTCTCTCCTAAAACACTTAACGTCTGCTAGATGGATGCAAATAATACCAGCAGGTCACAGAGATACAACACATAGATCAGAACTGAGCTGTGAATGTGTCTCCGTTTCAAAGCCAGTTTGCATTTCAGACAGATGAGCTTCACTGTTGCTGCTTTTTGAAAAGCTGCGGCGCATCATGGATCAGGTGAGTTAGACGTGCAGAACCATATTTTAAGATGCTACGCTTTAGGTTAGAATTTATTATTGATTCTTTCCTAAATGTTTTGGAATTGAATTAGATTGTTTTTGTCTGTTTTTTTATACATCCGGGTTTTGAAAAACCCGGTATTTATTATAAAAGAGGATTAGAGCCGCTGCAGGAAAGAGAAAGAATTCTGACTTTTTCCTCAGGACCAGAATTGATTAAATTGTTTATGCAGATCTAACCTTAAAACTCAAATCGACCAAATAAATTTGGGACAGGCTTTCAGTGTGGATAAAGTGCAGCTTTTCAAATCTTGGAACAAGGAAGAAATTATTTTCATATGCCAACAAGACCACTGACATACACCTAAGAAAGCTTGGTTAATAATTTGATTTTGAAACAGAATTAGAGTTCTGAGAAAAAAAGTCCAAATTCTGAGAAAAGTGAAAATTTTGAGTATAAATACAAAATTCTGAGAAAAAAGTCAGAATTCTGAGAAAAAAGTCAGAATTCCGAGACAAAAGTTTGAATTCTGAGAAAAAAGTATGAATTGCAAAGCAGGTTAAAATTCTGGGTGTAAAGCCCAAATTCTTGAAAAAAAACAACTTTAAAATTGTGAGAAAAATACCAGAATTATTTTTTTCACCTATAAACAATTATCACTCATAAAAAACCAACTCTGTTCTTTGGCTTTTTTTTGCTTTGATTCACCTGTTGTCAGTTGAATACATTAAAGTTTTGCTTTTTCGGCCGTTTCTCATGAACGACGGTTCAGTGAAAAAGATTTACAGATACGAGCGTCGCAGATTTTTGACGCGTTGACCAGCCGACCAGCAGGCATTCTGTCCCACTAAAAGTTTACCAGTTCATACCAGAGAAATGACTAATGGTGCATTTTTTATGTCATGGCATTAAACATTCAAAAGATCTGTTCTCTTTCTTTATTCTGAGACTCAAGGAAAAAAAACAAGTCTCAATAATGGATGAGAGAAAGGTTTGCTAGGAAAAGAGAGCAAGCGCTCTGCGATTGAGCTGAGAGGGAAGCAGAGCGGAAGTGAGAAGGGATATGATGCATGGATGAAAGATGGAGGGGGAAAGCTGACCAGTGTTTTTATCTATTTTGTGGCTGTGAATGTTGTGAAACTTTTTTGTTCCTCTTGCTACTTTTGTTCCTAAATAAACACAGCTGGTCGCTCCTGATTCTCTTCTGTCAGTCAGCAAACACAGACAGGGCCGACTCGCAGTTCCCAATAAAAGAGCTGCACACTGGCACCAACGCTAACTACAAAAAATAATAACATTTCATGCCTCCTAAAAATTCCAGGTTTTATTTATTAACCCATGTGGGTTTGCCTCAAACCCATACAGGATTCTCGTCGCTCAACTGCAAAAGGAGAACTTCATTACAGCAGGTCATTCATTGGCATGTTTGTTGCAGATTCTCCTCATTTTTAACATTCCTGACAGATAAACAGAGCTGGGTCTGTAGAGGCTCTGTGAGGTAAAGTGTTAGGATCTGGGGTTGTTTGGGTTTGGATTTTTGTCATTTTTAGTGTTCCTTAGTTGATTTTTGCTTCATTTCCCATTTCTGTTCTTCCTTAGTGATTCTAGTTATGTTTAGTTCTTTTCTAGTTATTTTCTTTCATGTCTCTTTAATCATGACCCCTGTTAATTAAGCCTCTCATTCTCACCCACTACTTGCCAGATCCTTACGTCTATTCTCGTCACTTACTCGTGTTTTCCTCGTGCTCCCCTGGACGTATCTCTTTATGGATTTGTTGCAGTATTTTTGTTATCAGATTTTTACTAAAATAACCTTCATCATTTACTCTACGTCTCTATCTGCATTCGGGTCTTTCTACAAACCATACAACATGACATGGAAGCATTTCTCAAAACAAGTTTCTTTTGCTTAGTAAATAAGTTGCAAATAATTTCAAATATGTGCAAAAAACAAACAACATTTTAGAGGCAAGACTCTCTATTTTGGATTTTATTTCATCACATTTTTAATGTAACCAAAGCAATTTTTTTAGATTATTTTCTTAGCTATACTCAAAGAAGAAATTAAGAAAAATGCATAATATTCAGTCATTTGAGCTCAGATTGACCTAAAAACAAAGATGCAGATTTAACAATAGACAAAACTAGATTGTTAACACTAAACTTAATTAAAAAATTAAAAGTTTTAGGAATAGAAAAGATAAAAAAAACATATTTCTTCCCTGTGAAAAGCAGAACTGCTGCTGCTTCCACTAAATGTTCTCTCAGGTTGCCATCTAGTGGCACCTAATAAGACACACGATTCAGTTTTTAACTTCTTATATGTTGCTGATTTTCTGACATTTTAAGCATAAGAACCAGATTAGTGTATATAAAAAAAAGGCAATGAGTTGTTTAATAGCAACAAACATTCAGCTAACTCAAAGCTCAGCCAGCAAATAAGCTGAAATCATATTAAAAAGCATTTTAATAATTACATAATCTTATTTCAAGGTATTCATGTTCGTTTTAATTTACGCAAGCGTAAGATTTGTCTTCCATTTAACCGAATTACACACTCGCTGAGGCGCTTCTTAGTAACGGCCTATTAGTTTGTTATGACTGTTATCTGTCTAATGAATTCTGCATAAGCACTAAAAGGAGGAAGAGCTTTCCTGCTATTCCCACATAAAACTGAAGCATACAGAGAAAAATCATTCTCAATAAATGCAAATATTTTTGATAAAGAGATCAATAAATGTAATTTACTGAGTCTTTATGTGAGAAATACGTCATTGTGAATTTGAAGAAGGGCACAAAATTAAATCAGTGGCCTTTATTTGCAGTTATATCTTCCATTAACACAGTAATTACATCTTTTAACTATTTTTACTGTAAAAACACAAACTCTTGCCAAGTAGTTTTGGCCTGGTTTCTAGTGCAAATATCTTAGTACACTTAATAATAACTTCAGCAAGAAATATGAGCTTGTTTTAAGTAAATAATTCCTTAATATAGACAGAAAAATACTAGTTTGATTAGCAAATAATTTAACTTACAACATAGGAAAAATGTTATAAGTGAAATAATCTCCCAATCATAAATATTAAGAAATGATTTACTTAAAACAAGCTCAGATTTCTTGCTGAAAAGTTACTTGTAAGTAGTAGACAATTAATCGCTCAGCAAATTTTGCTGAGCGATTAATTGTCTCAAAAATTATTGCGATAAACGATAATATTGTTTGAAGACCTTTTTACACTGATTTAATGGACATGATGTAATAATGCATGCCAAAAATAGATACACTTTATTTTCAAAAGAACACTTAACACTGGAACTGATAAACAAAACAACCAAAAACAAAAATAAAATGGATTCTCAGTCTTTATCAACAAAAAATGTACTTGGATAAAAACTAAACAGCATAAAGCCAAAGTGGAAATAAATACTGCAGTCAACCAAAAGGGTGCAGATTATGAAGTCTGTATACTATATTGTCCGGTAAACCCGGCAACTTTTCAGCTGTTCTTCGTTAACGTGACATAAATAGGTTATAATGATTTTCATTCAGTCAGGACTGACACTAGCCACATGCATTGCAGGTAGATTGTAGTAAAGCATTGATTAATGCCTGGCTTTACAATTAGTTAACTGGGCTTGTTGCCATTATTTTGTGCCCATTGTTGGACACCATTATACTGCTTGGTTCCTAGAGATGAGTAGGTATCACCACAAGGGGGCGCCTATTCCCTTTTTCCTTAGTTGTATTATTGTGCAGAGTGAGAACTCTTGTTGTAGAGAAGATGATCGGTGATGATGAGGTGCGAAGCGGTAAACTATCCTTACTTTTCTCATGTATGAGACTATAATCTTAGTACCGTGGAGATCTGGTGAAAGTGTGAAATACTTCAACAGCGCGTCCTGCTGTTTTGGGTTAGCGTGGCTAACCGCCATTGCTAACTCCTTCTCCAGCCTCTCACCGCACCGTCACAACCACACGGCACAATAGAACCCGATCGAACCGTTATACCTAGGATTTCTGTCGGCTAATTTATGGTCTCTCAGGTTTTGAAAATGGGCCGACAATCGGCGACATAAGATCGTGTAGTGTGTGTTGGGACTTACACTAAGGAAATGAGGGAGGGAGGGTCAGTGGAAGCACCGGAGTTGAGCCTTTTTTCATTCAGAGTCATCAACAGAAAGAGAAAAAGGCCGGAAGAAACAATAAAGCCGATAATTGAAATGAAGTCGATAGTTTTATCGTTCGATTAATTGATTTATTGTTTATTACGATAGGCCTACTTGTAAGTTAGTTTTGTGTAATGTCACGCATACTCAGATATTATTACCAAAACTACAGTATTTTCCTATACTATAAGTCCCAGTTTTTTTCATAGTTTGGAGGTGCGACTTATACTCCGGAGGGACTTATGTGTGAAATCATTACCACATTATTATATATATATTTTCACACTAAACCGCCAGAGGGCGCTCTAGGCCTGTGTTGATAATGTGTGTGGTAGAAGCTACGTCCGGAGTTAGCCGAGTTGTTTCCAAGCGACACCGAAGATGAAGATTTAGTGATTTGGAGCGGCACGGATGGTTTGGTAAACTTGTTAGCATGTTATTTATGCTATAGTTATCTGAATAACTCTTAATATGTTATGTTAACATACCAGGCACGTTCTCAGTTCGTTGTTTATCATGTAACGTTAGCAAAAGTACAATTATTTAGCCTGTTGTTGCCTCTATTCTATTTTTATTGTCTTTCAAGATGACATGTCTGTTCTTGGTGTTGGATTTTATCAAATAAATTTCCTCCAAAAATGCGACTTATACATGTCTTTTCCTGCTTTATTATGCATTTTATGGCTGGTGCGACTTATACTGGAGCGACTTATAATCCGGTCCAATCATGCGTTTTGCACATCTGAATGGTTGCCATCAAGATTAAAAAATTTCTCAAACATGCATGAAATAACCAAAGCAACACTCCAGGGATGTTTTTTGGTGAGGGAATAACATTAAAACATGAAAAAAAGCTAAAAAAAAAAAAAAAAAAAGCTAAACTATGAATTGCTTCTACTGCTTTTGGATGAAGGTCTGGGAGATGGAGCAACCAAGCAGACTATAGCAACTGCAGAGATCCACGGTTACATTTGGAAAATTTCATGACAGGTCAACTATTAACGTTCGCTCAACTTCTCTGGCCTTCATGGAGCTGTGGAAGAACTTTTCTTTCTAAACATTTTGATGCACAAATTTAAATTCCTTCGCAATAAATCCCAACTCCGGCTTCCTCTGCCATCCCCTCTCCACCGCTCCTGTTCAACAAACCCCCTCATTGTGTTAATTTTGCTCTGTCTCCAGCATTCATTTGGGTGTTTTATCTTTTGTTTGCTGGTGGGTTTTATCCTCATTGGCTCTACGAGGCAAATTGTTGGCAGCAGCTCAGTTTGATCTGAGGTTGTGGATGAAAAGCACCAGCAGGGGGGACACAATGGCACACTGAAAATAAAATAAAAAACAGTCCAGTGTAATGACTGGAAATACATAAGTATGAGCTTTCCACAGAGAGGAGAAAGTGCCAGTGTCAGCATTGTGATGTTAAATAGTCTGCGAGACAGACAGTGTTTGTTTAACTTAGTAGGGGTCACCTTTACAACACAAGAGTTTCAACCGGGAAGCAAAAAGTTGGGAGGAATAATAAATAAAAGCCTTTTAGCTTTTGAAGCAGTGGGTCGTCACACACCAGGAAGGCTATAATTTTACTTCCACAAAAGATCGAAACCCACTGAGCGTTATTGAAAGGACCAACAAAAGTTAACAAAAGCGAAGTCGATTTGATCATAAGGTATAATTTGTTAAAACAAAAGATGTCAACTTTTAATTTTTTTGTGAAAGCAGGCTCAGTTTGATTGGTGACCAAAATTGCAACATTTATTAAATTTTCAGCTGCACTGCATCAAACCCTTTGAAAAACCTGTTACATCAAGAAAAACTGAGGGAAACGACCTTCACGTTGTTTCCCTCAGTTTTTCTCATTAGAAGACATGTCTTCTTTAAAAAGTGGCGAGTGACTGAGGGTCATTGCGCGTACTGAAAACCCTGTATATTCTAGACTTTAACAGGTAAAAAATAATGCACAAAATCAGTGTAGGACGGCGAAGTTCTAGCGCAAAATTTCGTGTAAAGGTGTACGGAGCCTGGTGCTGCAAGGTTGAGACCTTGTCCTGTTGTGGGCAGCGGGGCCCGGCTAATACCCGTGGTAAAACAGATGGCGGAGTCCGGCAAAAACAGGCGCTTAAATTCCGTGACGTGACGGGAAAGGGATAAGGAAAAATTAGCCAATAGACAGTCTAAAATCAAACGACTGGAAGTATGTCAAAGATCAGGATCTGCACAAAGTAAAACATTTAGATAAATGGATAAGTTATAAATTTGACGGCCGTCTAAATTAATGTTTAGATTGTTTATTCTATGTTGCATGACTTTGTGTTTTTATGTTTGTTATGATGTAAAACACTTTGAAATGCCTTGCTGCTGAAATGTGCTATACAAATAAATTTGATTGATTGATTGATGAGCACAACTTTTTTCAATACCAAATGTCAACAAAATTGGAGTAATATTGGGAGTAATTTTTTTACTGTTTCTCAACCAACTACAAGTTCATCAATGCTGCTAAATTTGATTGAATGGTTTCAGCATGTTTATTTATAACACAAGATTCTCGGGCTGCCCATTGATTTACTGCTATTGGTGAAAGGTAGTCAAAGAGATAAGAGCAATTCTTGGTTTTGGAATTGAGCACAACTTTCAAATTATATATGTCAGTAATTTACCAAATGAACTCAACACTCAGGATAAGTACCTTTTGAAAATACTACTGATAGCAGGGAAGACATCAAAAACAAGAAAGTGGCTTAGTGGTAACTCACCGACATTGAGAAAGTGGTTTGTCACTGTAGAAGAAATATATGAAATGGAAATGCGTATCTTCTCCCTAAGACTCCAGGATGATAAATTCCAAAAATACTGTTTGAAATGGTTAATATATCGGAGTTCGAAAGTAAGTTGAGTATCATTAATTCATTGGTCGGGGTGGTGAAAGGGGTTTGGTGCTGGGCGGTTTGGCAGGACTTGGTAAAGTGAAAATAAACTTTCATTAAACATAAAGTATAAAAGAAAAGACAAAGCAAAAGCAGAGCTTTCAAACTCAACTGATAGGGACTTTTACTCCCCATTTGGTGAAGGATCCAAAATAAAAGTCTTCCCCAGCCGGGGAAGTTTCAAAAAGAAAATCATCTAAAACCTCCAACTCAGGCAACACTTCCTCAGTTGAAGATGTGTTTTTTCCAGCTGGGGAAGGATCCCAAAAAAAAGTCTCAAAAAATTCCTACATTGTGAAGCAAGCATCCTTCCCTTCCTGAGGAGCAAGCTTCCTCAGGTGAGAAACAGCTGAGGAAGCTTGCTCCTCAGGAAGGGAAGGGTCCTCACGAACTTCCCCAGCCAGGGAAGCTTCAAAAAGAAAATAATCAAAAAGTTCCAAATCAGGGTAGAGCACTTCCTCAACTACCTCGACTGAGGAAGTGCTCTTTCCAGGCGGGGAAGGCTCCTGACAAACTTCCCCAGCCGGGGAAGGATCACAAAGATAAGCTTCTAAAAATTCATACCATGAGAAGCAAGCTTCCTCAGCTTCCAAGTCCTCAGCTTCCTCAGCTTCCAAGCTTCCTCAGCTTCCAAGCTTCCTCAGCTTCCTCAGCTTCCAAGCTTCCTCAGCTTCCTCAGCTTCCAAGCTTCCTCAGCTTCCTCTCAGCTTCCAAGCATCCTCAGCTTCCTCAGCTTCCAAGGTTCCTCAACTTCCAAGCTTCCTCAGCTTCCTCAGCTTCCAAGCTTCCTCAGCTTCCAAGGTTCCTCAGCTTCTAAGCTTCCTCAGCTTCCTCAGCTTCCAAGGTTCCTCAGCTTCCAAGGTTCCTCAGCTTCCAAGCTTCCTCAGCTTCCAAGGTTCCTCAGCTTCCAAGGTTCCTCAACTTCCAAGCTTCCTCAGCTTCCTCAGCTTCCAAGGTTCCTCAGCTTCCAAGCTTCCTCAGCTTCCTCAGCTTCCAAGCTTCCTCAGCTTCCTCAGCTTCCAAGCTTCCTCAGCTTCCAAGCATCCTCAGCTTCCTCAGCTTCCAAGGTTCCTCAACTTCCAAGCTTCCTCAGCTTCCAAGCTTCCTCAGCTTCCTCAGCTTCCAAGGTTCCTCAGCTTCCTCAGCTTCTAAGCTTCCTCAGCTTCCTCAGCTTCCAAGGTTCCTCAGCTTCCAAGGTTCCTCAGCTTCCAAGCTTCCTCAGCTTCCAAGGTTCCTCAGCTTCCAAGCTTCCTCAACTTCCAAGCTTCCTCAGCTTCCAAGCTTCCTCAGCTTCCTCAGCTTCCTCAGCTTCCATGCTTCCTCAGCTTCCAAACTTCCTCAGCTTCCACGCTTCCTCAGCTTCCAAACTTCCTCAGCTTCCAAGCTTCTAAGCTTCCTCAGCTTCTAAGCTTCCTCAGCTTCCTCAGCTTCCAAGGTTCCTCAGCTTCCAAGGTTCCTCAGCTTCCTCAGCTTCCAAGCTTCCTCAGCTTCCTCAGCTTCCAAGGTTCCTCAGCTTCCAAGGTTCCTCAACTTCCAAGCTTCCTCAGCTTCCAAGCTTCCTCAGCTTCCTCAGCTTCCATGCTTCCTCAGCTTCCAAACTTCCTCAGCTTCCACGCTTCCTCAGCTTCCAAACTTCCTCAGCTTCCAAGGTTCCTCAGCTTCCTCAGCTTCTAAGCTTCCTCAGCTTCCTCAGCTTCTAAGCTTCCTCAGCTTCTAAGCTTCCTCAGCTTCCTCAGCTTCCAAGCTTCCTCAGCTTCCAAGCTTCCTCAGCTTCCTCAGCTTCTAAGCTTCCTCAGCTTCTTCAGCTTCCAAGCTTCCTCAGCCGAGGAAATACGAAATTGTGTCTTTTCTCATCAAGGGAAGCCTCCTCGTGAACTTCCCCAGCCGGGGAAGTTTCAAAAAGAACCCCACCAGACGAGGAAGCAGCCAAGGCTTTGTTTGATGTTTTCAACAAACAACCAAGTCCAAAGGCAAAACATAGAAAAATTAAAAACCTATAAATACCCCCAAAGTAAAAACAACCCCATGGAAAAAACAAGGAACACAAACCAAAAAACAACAAAAATGGTCCCCCTGTATTTTCAGTTTTTTGTAGAGAATATGCCATGTCTGTCTCTTCCTCGATGATCCTTGCGGCTTCTGAGAGAACGAGAACTTTCTCTATTGCAGGACAGCGTTCTCTTCTGATGCCACCTCCTTGAAAGCAAAGGTTTCAACTGAAAACTCCTTCTCCCAAGGAGGATTGGCAGAATCATTCTCCAAGACAGTGGTGTGGTCATTGCTCTCCTCATGGCTGCTGTCCTCTGATGGCGTCTTCTTTAAAGCCAAGGTTGAGCTCTCTACCTCAGCTGCTGGGGACGTTTGCCTCTCCGCCGCTGGTTCCTCGACTGAGGATGTGCTCTTTCCAGCCTCAAAGCTAGCATCGTCTGAATAACAGCCAGGAAATACTTTGTCACATAGCTTTTTCATTCACGTAGTGACCAAATATCCCACCCCAAAACCAAGGGGAAAAATCATCGTAACAAATATTTCTTTCATCCTAAAACGTCTGGGAACGAAGAGCTGCTTGGAAATGAACTGATGTTTTGAACTATAACCATCATAAGCTCAGAAGTTCTTTGATCTATTTATGTCACAGGTGACATTATAGATACTATGAGCTCACTGTAGTTCTGAGGCAATGTCTTGCGTCTGCTCGTTGCTATGGAAACAATCAGATCGCGACGCCAGTGACAAGAGGTCGCAGTGGTCCATGAGGCGTCTATTCTTTACATAGTCCTGTGGTTTCTTTGCTAGTTGTTTGGACATTTTCTGCTCTATTGTTCAGCTTGTAGTGGGTTCTGGTTTTGGTTCATATAGTGAAAACAAACAAACAGAGATTTTCGGGTTCTCCACAGCCGAGCACCATTACCGTCATACATAACGAACAGTGACGCCGATGGTCTGCGGAAAAGAATTAGCACTTCGCTCAGTTCACTTTCAAACTACTTTGGTAGTTGTTTGTAAAAACACAGAATAAAATAAAATAAATAATTGGGTCGTTAGCAGCCCCGGCTCCAGATGAGTTTAACAGAGGGGGCATCGGTTTATTGTGCTCGTGACGTCACGCTCTCCTGAACTCCGCCATGATGGACGTCAAAACAACCAATACGCTCCAGTAAAGCCTGTTAAAAAGCTACAGCGTAGTATCACTTTTATTGAGTTGATTTCACTTTAATCTGTATTGAAACAGACAAGGATAGAAACCAAACTTGACATTTTATTTTATGCCTTTTAATGAGGAAAGAGGCGGCGGCGATGGATAGCATCACAATCAAAATGCTCTCTGTGTAACCACAAATTTGCTGTTTTACACTTTTTACAAGTCAGAAGATTAACGTTCACATACTTTAAAAGTGTGATTAAAAATATTTCAAATATAGAATGAGAAGGTACGCATCTATCCATTGGTAACCATGGAGACATTGCCGCATTGTCATGTAGCCTAGCATGTAAGAAAAAACTGGTTAGCATCTCGTCTTTTGTATGTTTTAAATGCTGCTCTGGTTTAAAGATTAAACGCTGTTTTTGTTTATGATACAGTGATTTAAATCGTGTGTGAATTCAGGTGAGGTCGGTATTTTGGTCAACACATCAGGAAGGAGAAGGTATGGAAAGTGGTTTGGCCATTAAAAGTACTGCTGCCGTAAAATGTGCGCAACTACTGCGGATGGCTGTAACCATAGCAACAGCGATCTATGACGGTTTGAATCTGAGGTACATCAGATCAGGGTTTCTAAAAAGCCTTTAGGAGTGAATATTGACAAGATATCGATGGGATCCGATGTGTTTGGTCGTTAATCCTGTATGTGTGTGTCAATGTGTTGCCGTGGTAACCTGCTTGCTTCTCGACCAATGACTGCTGGAGATAGAAACTCCCGTCCCCAAGATCAGTCCTCTAAAATTTTGCAGGTTTTTCTACATTATTTTAGTTAAAATCCAGTTTGAATTCATTAACAGCAACTTTGAACACATTTACATTAGTAGCTCAATAAACTTGAGGTCTAACCTGCAGGTGTATGTTCAAAAAGGTGGCTCAGATACGCCTCAAACACGCTTGGCTGTCGTCACAGCAGCGTTCAGAGTTCGCCTATTAACATGCAATGTGTTCATGCATTCATGGTGACCTCTCATTAGCAACAGGCAGGCAGCAGGACACCGTCAACATTCACTGTTGGCAGCAGAACAATGTTAACAACCCTCTTGAATCTAATCTGCATAAGAAAATAAGTAAACAACAAATATTTCAAACAACCAAACTAAGCTGTGGGAAAACCAACGACTTCTAGGAACAAAATCAGCAGCAAACGGAGACAGCTTATCGTCAACGGCGCCGTTGTTGGTTTGAGATTTCAGAAATGACTGTTGGCATTTCCAAACTACTAATCAACAACTAGTCAACACCACTGCGTGCAAATACAAAGGCTGTTGCACAAACAGGCACAGGCGCAGGGTCTAAAAAACAACCTTCCAGCAACCCGGCTTATCTCATCACATCCAGGCTCTCTGTCTCTCTGTCTTTGGCATTCACTCGTTCTTTCTCTCCCAAACATGCACACACACACAAACAATGCGTTTCAGTCCCAAATTCAACAAGGCAAATCTCTCTTATCCTCCTCCAATCATTCTTTTTGTCCAACTCACACAGACGTCGTTCCAGTTTTTGTGTCAGCACAGAAATCAGAGAACTGAAGTCACATCACTGTGGCTCCAGCATAAGGGTAAATGCTTTATAATGCAGTGTAAACTCAGTTTGCCCCATAAATGCATATAAATAACTGTATTAAGTGGATTATTTCCCCATAACGTGACTTACATCATGTGATGGAAAGCTGCACTTATTCAAATTAGAACCTACATATGATATTATACTTCAAATTATAAGGTTTTGATTATTAAAAATTAAGTTAATGACTAAATTTTCCAAGTAATTTTTAACCAAGACTGTTGACTCCTTCTTATGTCTTATGTATTTAAGAAGACATAAGAATCATTACAATAATTCACTTTAACGAAAGAAACAGAAGAAATACAGAATAAAAGCAAGTAAAAGACAATGCTAAAAAATAACCATGACAGCAGCTGGGTTTCCATTATAAATAATCACAAAACTTTGCTTATATTTCGCAAATGTTTAAAAGACACAATTTCGTATTTCCATTAACCCAGAAACGTAATGATAATCACACATGAATAAGTTTGTTCAGGAGATAAGTTACATGCCGCGCCACCATCCTATTATCACTTCCTGTCATCTTCTACATGTTTTCCATCAGTAGTAACATCCAGTTGTGATCACATAACTCGTATTTCCATTACAGTTTTGCGAAAAACACAAATTTTGATCCAGCCAAAAAAATCACCTCATCCAAGAGCCAAAATATATCAAAGAACGCGAGAAATTATTTCTGTAATTACATTTTGTCCAATTTTATGGTCAACGGAAACACAACTTTTGACAAAAACATTGAGAGTCTCACTCTGTCGACATCAAAAACCGAAGAAAATTTAAAGTGATTTCAACAGAGGTAGAGTGGGCATGTTGTGAAAAGCTATTAAACATTTCTTAATGTTTAATACTGGCTGGCAGAAGACTGGCAGAAAAAGGTTCACGCATAAATACCTTACTAAAGGTCTCTTATATTGCAGTAAGCCTTGGTTCTAATAAAAATCCCTGCTATTTAATGTAACTTGCAGGTTGGACTGAATATCAGCATCATATTGTACTTCTTAAACACAGAGGCAACGGTTACAAGGTAAAAATCTGTTAACCTAGTATAGGTTCCTGAGGGACTCCAAAGATCAGAGTGGCTCTGGGCTCACTGCTATTATTTTTTTTAAATAAATGTAATTTTTCTTTACCTGATAAGGTCAAACTTTTTTCAAATTATGCAAACATATCCCACTAAAAACCTAACTTGCTATGCCACTCAGACGTTTGACTAAAACCACCTGCAAATACAACGTGAGAAAAAAAAAATACATGAAACGCGTATATCAAAGATTATTGAATATGAAAATCGGTTTTAATAGGGAAATTAAATTTGAGAATGTGGTTAAATAGTAATGAAGTAAAAGGAAAGATAATTTTTTTTTTTTTTTAAATACTGGTCTCATTAGGGGAATTTAAGAAAAAATAAGTATTAAAAACCAAGAGATGGCAGTAGTGAGACACTAATGGATGCAAGCTGATGTTAAAATCTAAAGAATTTCCAGAAAATTTTATTCAAATTTTCACCCTCATTCAAAATCAGATTTTATAGAATGAGCAAAACTATTCAGAAACCACCAAGAAACAAACCTGTAACTTAAAAATGATGAAACAGCTGCTTTCTACTTTAACATGTTACTTATTTCCCTCCTTTTTTAAAACTATTATTTTCACAAACTGTCAAATTTGTCAGTCAGTTTCTTTATTTTATACTGTGAAAAAGGAAAAGTGTGATGGAGACGATGGTTTCAATCAATAACAAAATAGGATAATTGATATCATGTTGTGTTTAACTGCTTTACAGACTAAACATTTCTTCAAGTTATTTGTTATTTTGGCATTTGTTAACTTTTTATTAATTTAGTCAGACCTCCAAGAGTTGAGTAAACTAGAGTTTTTAGGTTAGCACTTCAAAAACCATTTCCCAGAATGCTATTGAGCTTCAAAGCCACAGCGGCCTGAGAGCGAAGTTCCGTGATGTTTCAATCGAGGACTTTTACCATCTACTGCCCCCTGATTTGATGCCACAGCTTCGACTCCATGCAGCTCGTGTTTTGTCCATGTTTGGAAGCACCTATCTGTGCGAACAGATGTTTTCAATAATAAATTTAAACAAGACCAAACACAGATCGCGCATTACTGACGAAAACCTGCACGCCGTTTTGCGGATTGCCACAGCAGAAGAACTAAAACCAGACATGGACGAACTGACCAAGGGAAAACGGTGCCAGACATCCGGCCATAAAACATCGGTAAGCACGAACTGAATTAAAATAGAATGAATGTAAAACCAAGACTAAGTATATTGGAATATGCATATGGTTTATTGATTTTGCTTGTGTTTTGTGTTTATTTACAGAACACGACCGATGAATGAGGATGTGTGTGAGTTGGTGTCAGGGTGAAGAGGACAGGCAACATCACCTAATTGTTTTGTTCTTATGTGAAAATACATGTTGGTTGTGTAATAACAAAAAACGTTTTGTGAATGAAGTTGAGAGTTAATATCAAAACTTGTTTTTATTATTTGCTTGCTTACCTTTAAACACTGATTTAAGTATTGTAAGTTTTAAACTGAGCAGTAACTTTACATCCATGTAAACTCAAATGTAATATTTAAAACTTGAATACATAAAATGAGTTATTTGACAATATGAGGTGTTGTTTAATTTATTTTTAACATTGTATTTTCATACATTTATGCTAGGGGTGTCCAAGTCTAGTTTTCCAGACCTACCACTCTGCAACTTTAGATGCGTTCCTGGATCATTGACTCATCACTAGGCCTCTACAGAACTGAGTTGCTGCTAATGAGGGAAGTCAACCTTTAGTCTGGGGTGTGTTTTAGCAGGGATGCATCTAAAAGTTGCAGTCTGGAGGACTGCACTTGGGCACTCCTGATTTATACCGTCAATGTGGCCCGTTGAGGGTGGCCAATATGCTGAAGTGGCCCTTGGTGAAATTGAGTTTGACACCGCTGTTTTACAGTGTAATGTGAAATTACATATTTGTACTGTTGCAAACAAATTCAAAATGTTAGACTGTGCTGACCTTTAGTGGTCAAATAAAGTACTGCGTGTGTATTTTTGTACAAACAAGCTAAACCACTGTAAAATTAACAACAGAGGTCGGTTTGTAATTTTTTAAACTGGTTTATTTTGTAGAAAAATATAAAATTTGAAAATTTTATCAAAATGGGGATGGGAGGAAATGATTAAATGTCAGTAGGTCTTACCATTAAATTACTGGACACCGTCTCTTTAAATCTTTTTAACAGGGAGTTTCCTATTTATAACTTAACATCTAAGGAATTTTGTTTTATTAAAACCAGTTGCCATGGAAACCGTGCTGATCAGTTTCAGTTGATGTCATCAGTTTCAAGGATGATTCATCTTTGTCGCTTTGGTAACCAAACATTTTAAAATAGGTCAAACATGCAGGGCAAATCACAGGCTGTCCAGTTTTATCTAAAATAAAATAACATATTTAGCAATTATGGAAAAAAGTTAATTTTTAACATGTAATCAAATTAAGTTAGTCAAACATGTTTTTTTTTCTTTTTTTATATTATAAATGTATATATTTACTTGGATAAACTTAATTTGATTACTTGTAACAAATTATCTTTCATTAATTACATAATTTATTTGTTGTTTATTAACACAATGACTTGGTTTTAATTACAAATTTCTGATTATTATTGAGTCGGTAAGTAATATATTATTTATAAATTGCGATAAGGGGAAGGATTAAATACGTGTTAATTTCTTCCTGCTCATTTTAAAACAGAAAAGTAGTGATAAGTTAATTATTTTGTTTTCACATGTTTTCTCTTGTCCTACTAATTATTTCATTACTTGTTTTTAAAAATCATTTTGAAATAAATAAATGAAAATAAAATTATTTTAAGTTTGTCACTTGTTTTTTTTTTTTTTTTTTGGGTGAAAATTAGATTCAGGATAGTAAAAATAAAAATCCTGTACCCATTTCCTTTTGAGTTAATGTTCTTTTGGTCAACTGCTTCTTCTGTTCCCATTTTTACAGTTTTCCTGATCTTCAACTGTTCCTAATTAAAAAATAAATAAATAAATAAAAGCTTTGTTTTTTTACTTTCACACACAGACACAGGTTTCATAAATCTAAAACAGTTTGACATTTTGTCTTGGCAAAGCATGAGGCTTCTTGCTACTCAGAAACTTGCCTCAATGTGTGACTAAGAAAAAGGTTCTGCATCTGACAAAAACAAGTTGTAATGCCTTTATTTTATATGATGTAAAAAATAAATACATCTGATTTATATGACACTATTAGGGCCATACTAAGAAAAACATAAATTACAATTACGTGAATAAAGACATGAAGTTACAAGAATAAGCAGAATATTTTGAGAATAAAATCAAAATATTGCAAGAATAATGTGAAAATATGAAAATAAAGTCATAAATATGAGAACAAAGTTGTAATATTGTGACTTAATTCTCGTATTATTTCGACTTGCACTCTTACAACATTGTTCTCATACTTTCATTTATTTTTATTTTCTTAGCATGGCCCTAATACTCCATTGGAGCTTTAAAGAATATCAGTTCAGCATGAACTAAAATACAGCTCCAGAAAAAATTAAGAAACCATCTAAAATTATCAGTTTTAAATATAAGTTTGAGCAAAATTATCTTTTATTCTATGAACTACTGACAATTCAATCTGCAGACTCAGACGGAGAAAAGGGAAACCACTAGAAGAGTTTATTGACATACAAAATTAGAGTCTTTGGCGCTCGGGCCCCGGCTGAGGACATCGTTTATCGCAATCTTTGCGATGGGCTCGGATGAGCATTCGTGTGCTGAAAGGAACGTCATCCCTCCGGTGGCGGGACACTGGTGGCGGCGGCGATGAAAGCCGGGCGAGTGGAGGTGAAGGGGTGGAGGTGGGTTGAGCTCTGCTGGAAAGCGGAAGACGCCATGGATGATGGTCCGTATCAGCTGGGGCTTGGACGATGACTGGACGTGACGTGTCTTGGACCAGCGTTGATTGATCAACGGTGATGAGCAGGAAGCACCGGTTGGATGATGCAGGTGGGGCTAGAAGAGTCTTCCAGTTTGAATTTGCACCTAGGCTTCATCATGCCAGCAATAAATATCCAAGCAAAAATGTATTATTTGAAAAGCGCTTTATAAATAAACTTTACTTACTTGCTATTTATTTACAGAAAATGAGAAATGGTCAGAATAAGGAAAAAGATGCAGTCCTTTCAGACCTCAAATAATGCAAAGAACACAAGTTTATATTAATTTAGAAACAACAACACTAATGTTTTAAGTCAGAAATCAGTATCTGGTGAAATAACCAAGAGATTTTCAGTGCAGTGGGCTCTTAGTTTTTTCCAGAGCTGCAGTTCTGAAGCCCTCATGCTGCCCCAGGATGCATGTCGCCCTGGGTGGTGAGCCACATTTACCATTTGAGAAACTTCACTATTATACTGTGGGATAAAATCACATGAGAAAATGAGAAAAACGTTCAGAGCATGATCAATTGTTATTTATTTATTTTTTAATATCTTCGTCTGGCGTTTAGTAGGAAACGAAAACCAAATCTGAGGATTTAATCTTTGCATTTTTTCCGCAGGGAATTGTGCGCATGAGTTCAGGTTGCATAACCTCGCGCATTAAAGGAGACTGTCATCCAGCTGAGACGGACGCAGACGCGCATGTGCTGATGCGTTTGGGACCGATGTGTCGTCAGTTCGTTGGATGTTGACGCAGCGATCTCCAGAAGGTGTGTGTCACCGCACGCGCGCCCGTCCACCAACTGTGCGCGCGCCCCTCCCCTCTGTGACTCTCGCAGCATCACCGGGAGCCCAGCGGATGCTGCTGTGAAGAATATATTTACGCTTCACGACCGGAGAGCGAGAGAGGCAGAGAGAGAGAGAGAGGTGTGATATCTGAATGCGTAATTCGCGGAGGGATGATTTGATGCGTGATCTTACGTGAACGCGGTCCCGTTTGGAGACATTCCCCCCCCCCCAACAAGCTGTTGATTTGTAGGTGTTGCCTGCGGCTGAGGTTGTTGTGAAAACGCGTCTTTATCCGTTGGATTTTTCCAAGGGCACCGAAATGCGGCGGCGATGAGCTGCGAGCGAGTCAGAGTCACATCCAGGGTTCGAGATCTCCTCACTTTGGTCCATTGCCTGATTTTTTCTCTTTTTTTTTTTTTGGAGGGGGAGATGCGACGTCATGAGCCTGATCCCGTCTGACAGATGTGTTGCAGCTGCACAGGCACAGATCGTCCGATCCGGCGTGTTGTTTTAACTATGATTCTGTAAGAGGAGGAACCGGGAGAAAAGCGTCTTTCAACGTCCATGTTCGATCCCCTCCTCGGCGCACGGACGGACCGCAGCCTTCGTTTCATTTTCGGCTCTGCATAAGATGATACCTGGATCTGCCGCATCAATGCTCCCGTCTGCAGAAGCCGCGAAACTCTACCAGACCAATTACGTCCGCAACTCGCGTGTCATCGGACTCCTGTGGGCCATTTTCACGATCCTGTTCGGCATCGTTAACGTGACCATTTTCTCGCAGCCCTATTGGATCGGGGATGGCGTGGACACCCCGCAGGCTGGCTACTTCGGCCTGTTTCACTATTGCGTCGGGGACGGACTCTCCAAGGACCTGGACTGCCAGGGCAGCTTCACCGAGTTCTCCGCCATCCCCTCCGGTGCGTTCAAGGCCGCCTCCTTCTTCATTGGAATGTCAATGATGCTGGTGGTCACCTGCATCGGCTGCTTCAGCCTCTTCTTCCTCCTCAGCACCTCCACCGTGTACAAAATCTGCGGCTGGATGCAGGCAGCATCAGGTAGGTCCGGAAACCTCGTCTTTAAACTGCGGCTGCACCGATTGGAGTTTTCTGACCGACCTTTAAAAAAGCCGGTTCCGATTTTAGCCGATGACCAATTTTTGTAAGAAGAAAAAAAAGTTGCTCAGTTGGCAACAATTAACTGCAAACATGGCGGACTGATCTTTCAGTCTCTCAGTCCAGCAGAAGATGATTTTTGATAATCAGATAATCAGAATATAACTGAGTTTTAAACCTTTGCTGAGGTAGAAAATATTATTAGATACAACTGACTTCACATGTAACCTTTAATTTCCCCAAAATTAAGTAAATCTGCGCTGATAAATAATCGGCTCACTCCTACGCATTGGTTTGATATTTATCTATAAACTGATTAGATTAACTTATCAACATCAATCGAGTACGACAATTGGAAATAAGTAAAATATTGTCTTAAAATGTAGTTCGGTCAATCGATCAGCTACAGAACGGAACTGGCTGATTTTCCCTGTATCAGTTCTGATCAGTCTAATTATGAATTTATTACAGATTTTCTTTCACCTCCTGTTCATTAAATCAATCAAAACTAAGAAATCCTACCATTTTCCATCTCTAAGAACTTCTTGCATATTATTGATCTTTTCTTTATTATGGTTCATTATGTTTTTATCTGAAGAGTGTGTCTCTATTTTTAAGTATTTGATTGTTTTATTGCGCTGCACAGGGATGCAGTTGCTGCAGCACAAAGGCCCAGGATTCAAATCCTGTCCAAAACCTATTTTTATGGAGTTTGGATGTTTTCTCCAGGTACTCCAGCTTCCTTCTTCAGATAAGAAAAATGCATTTCAGCTTAATTTCTTTAATTACTGGTGTTGTTCTCATGTTTTGTTCGCTGACTGATGGAAATAAGTGCCAGAAACTCTGCAGGAACTAAGCAGTCAGGTATAGAAAATGACTTTTTGGATAAATGATTTTCATAAAAATTTGATTTATCAAATCTTTAAAATTCATCTTATACTAAAAATAAATCTTTATATTGGAGTATATTCTTAATATAGCTCTAATCAATGCTTACACTAAGAAAATATATTTGTCTTTAGTATGTATAACAACTAAAATACACTGATTTATATTAAAAGTAATTGCGAAGTGAATGAATAATTAAATCACGGTACGTATAGTTCTGTCCGTGGTGCTGAATTGTTTTGCAGACATCTTGCTCTGCATTTGAGTTACTTCCTGACTCCTCCATCCTTTTTTAGACACCAATTTTCAATAATAGATACTGAATTGTGTCCAAAGAATTCTAATTTTTGAAAAGAAAAAACAAAAACAACTTTATTCTGATGCTCCTAAATAAAAGCAGGTGGACATCACTTGATTAGTGTGTAATTTATGCAGTAAATTACACACTAGTAACTATACTCTGCATAGTTTGAGTACTCAAAAGCATAAATACTAAATACTTTTTGGACCTCAGAGTTTTACTACAGAAGAACTTTGTGATAGAATAACCTTCTGCTTATGTTGCAAACTTTCTACTAAATACCCGTTTAGCTCTATGAATACAACTAAAACTTCATCATGCTCCCATTTTAAGTTGCTTACATAACACACAGCAGGCATCAAACCCAATCTGAGCCGTTACAACGACCAGATTTCCTTCTAATCTCCTGCAATCGAATGTGTGCAATGCGTCTGTTCTTTTTGTGGTTTTAACAACAAATTTGAGTAAAGGTCGACTCATGAGCTGCAGCATTTTGTCATTTGTTGTGACTGTGGGTGATCATAAGCCATCATTTCATCTGAAGAGTCCAGTCATAAGTAGCAGCAGCAAAGCTTTGAGTTTTTAGGTTAGCACTTAAAAAACTGAAAGAAGAGAAAGACAGGAGTGGGAACTATTTCCCAGAATGCTTAGCGGCATGTTTCTGTCTCCTGAGATGGAAGTGCGTCACATTGATCCGACTCTTGTGTTTTATGAAGGCAAATGTTCATTTTGATGCAATTCTCAGTTAGCAAAGCTTGAGGATAATGTCCTGTTCACACTAAATGTTTCTGAGCTGAATTCATTGGGATGTTTAATAAAATTCATGATCAGATCAGAAATTTTGTTCCTGCAGTTTGAAACAAGAATTTAAATTATTAAAGTAAAATAAGTATTTATTTTATCTTTATATTGGGAGTAACATAACAGAGAAATGTGGCTCTTTATCTATTTTTTCTTGCATAGTTAAAACTCATAATTCAAGATGAATGAAGTTAAAAATCAATGTTTAGACAACTCGTTTCTTGTCGTTAAATCAACTTCGTGAACTTTAATTTCTTAGTTAAAACCAAGGTAGGTTTAATTTCAAACTACCTTGAAATTAAATTTTCAAGGTAGGTTAAACCACCTGTAAATTTTTTACAGTGCAGTTATTTTGGAACAGCTCCATGTTGAGTTGTTGTGTTGGGCTGAATTAAGACAATAAGCTTCTCTAATGAGGCCACTGCTGGTTTCACTGAAAGGAGATGAGAGAGAAACTAAGAGAAGAGGTGCTGGTCATGGCCGTCTGACACAGGGAGGCCTGGCTTATTACCGCTGTCAAACATTATTACTTAGCTGATGTTTAAACTCACACCTCAGCTGAGTGGCCCGTAGGGAGGACAGGTGGCCCAACAACATCCACACACCATCAGCGTGACGGTGATAAACGGCACGTCAGCCTGCCAAGAAGCGTGCAGAGGAAAGACAAATTTGGTTTTGTTTCCTTTCACAGTTTGTCACCTTGAAGGATTTTTAGAGTGCAGTGCGCAGAGTACGTCAACCCTCGTGGCTTTGAGAGAATCTGAAATAAAAAGTGATGGAGGGTCAGCATCCGCTTGTTTTCTGCCGTGCTGCTGCTGCTGCTGCTGGAAGGTTTGGAGGACATTAATGACACAGTCAGTATTCAGGGCACTGCTCTCTGCTACATGGCATCATCACAGGTCATTCCACACTCACATGCACATCTTTAGAGATTGATGCTGCAGCTTTAAGCTAGCATGCTACCAGGCTATTTAATGCCAAATGATTTTGAAAAGGGTTGCAAATTTGTCGTTTTATATTGCATACCATTAGACGTGAGGGAAGACGACGCATCGTTTTTATATTCTGGCAGTAAATGGAAATGTCGAGATGTTTTAACCAGGCATTTATTAAAATATTTTAACTACTAACTGCATTTTGTTGTGATTTTGTCGCATAAAACCAGAATATAAGGAACATTTGGTTCTCAATTTTCTTAACAAATAAAAATCTGAAAAGTGGGATTAGCACTTTTATTTACTCCAACAGGTCTAAATAAAATTCAGGACAAAGCATAAAGCTAAGCTAATACTAGCTTTAAACATTAAGTTTAGGGCTAAGCTAAAGCTAGTTTTAAAGCTAACACCTTAAAGCTATTTTTAATTTTGAAGTGTAATGTAAAATGTCACTAATGTATCATTTTACATTAGTGTTAAGCTTTAAATTAGCTTTAAAGCTACTGTTAGCTTTAGAGCTAACGCTGGCTTCATTTACTGTAAAGTACGATGTGTTGCAAATGTTAGCTTGAAAGCTAACATTTCACCGCATACCCATGAACACACTGTGTTCATAGTAAAACATAGTAGTGGCAGTATCATTCTGTGGTGGTTAGTTAGTTTGCCAAGAAGAAAAAAAGAGTCAATATTGAGATGTGAAAAGATGAAGACTAGCAGCGCTAACTGTAGCTGTATAGAGACTTAAAATACACTAAAGCTTGTGGTTGTAATGTGACAAAATTAAAAAAAAATAAAAAGGGTTTTAATATTTATCAAGTTATTGTTGATGCAGTGGCTTTTTTACCTGATGTCAAACATGCTAAGATTTGTACTTTGCTTCCTTTCGGTGAACAAGTAATGGAGAACTGGCACATATTTCCTTCCTTTTCCTTGGAAGAGTTTTCTGCTGAATATTTAATAAAGTGGCCAGCGTCCAGGACTTGTCAGAAGTCTCACACCGTCTACATGACAGCTGAAGCTGAGTGCAGAGATCTATGATGCATCCATAATGCCCTGGATGGAGCCAGATTCGTCTTTCAGAGCTAAGTTTGGGCGTCTGCAGATTCATGGAGATGTAAGAGTACGCTTTTTCTGCTGAGCAAACTAAGACTTTTCTCTCAGACTTTGCACCTCATCTCATTTCACATTTCATATCTTCTATTCTTAAATCCGTGCAGTGTGTGTTCATCTTTTCTCCAATCTTTGAACCGGAGTTATTTTGAACTCTGCAGACCAGTTAAAGAACATTTTGAGGTCATTTTTAATCACCTCTATGTTTTATACGTGTACACGGTGGCCGCTACGGGGCTTTTAAAGTTTTACTCCAGTATAAATAAAGTATGAGGTTTTCTTTTGTAGTAAGATTTTGCATGGAAAGCACTTTCTGCAGCTTTTGCCTGGTTGCTCTGATTGTAGCCTGATCTGGATGAAACAAACTTCATGTGAGATGTTTTATTTTTTCAGTAACAATTGAAGCTCCATTTCTGTACCATTACCTACATAATTTCTTAATTTACTAATTAAAACTAATTTCTCATCCATGCGTCATTTTTCCATTGTAGTAAAAAAAAAAGAAACTTAAAAAACTTAAAATATTGAATTTAATTAACTTAATATGATCATTTCTCACCAATGAATACATTTTTATGAATTCTGTATTTTTCAGTGTAGCTACCATTTTTGCAACCAACTACAAAATTAACATTTGACCTTTTTCCCATTTTGTCAAGTTACATCCACAAACTTCAGCGCGTTTTGGGGATATTTTTTGATACACCGACACGAGCACATAACTGTGAATTGGTCAGGCAAGTAAACAGTTTTTACACATTTTCAAAAGTAAAAATTCAGAAACTATGGCAGGTATTTACGTCGATTATTTCCTCTATGAAATTTATTATTATTTATAGTAAGATTTTTCCATGCAAAATCTTACTATAAAGGAAGACTTCATAGGGCGTATTTGAGCTCTTGTACATAGAAGGAAAAAAGGAGTAAATCTAAAAATTTTGGACTTTTGGAACCAAGAACCTTCCGAGTTTTTTTCCAGAAAATTTCAGAAATTGATCTTAAAATTTCAGAATTTTTTTTAGAAGTTTTCTAACTTTTCAAACTCAGAAATTTCTTCGTTTTTCTAGAAAAGTTCTGAAATTAATTTCAAAATGTCCGAGTTTTTTTTTTTTTCAGAAATGTACTCTTCCCTTTTTTCTGTCTCGAATGGCAATAATACGCAGTCATCCTCCCCGGTCAGTGCCTGGTAGCCTCTCCCAGTTTAAGCACTGGAACCATAAACCCATTCTTCTTTGCCAAATAGCCAAACTTCAGTCACACAGGTTGGAAATAATCTGTGAACTATTTTTGCTTTTCTTTCTACAGATTTTCAAATAAAGATTGAACGGTGCTCTGGGAGTCGTTAGCAGCTTTCGATATAATTTTATAACCTAACGGTGCTTTAAACGCCTCCATATCTCCACTGTTTGTCTCCAACATGGTTTCACACTGAAAGAAGCTTTTTAGAAATGAAGCGACTTTCTAATGACATAAGATTTTATTTGGGAGTGCCAAGAGTTTCGTTTTCAAGTTAAACCACCTTCAAGTGTTTTACAGTGCACGTATCATCTCTCCTTTTTCTGTCACCTTGTTAGCTTCATCAGCTCTGTTGAGAGGTTTTCTCTGAAAACGGCTTTAAAGTCTTGTTGAATGCAGAGGTGGATCTGAGCTGCTTCAGTTTTAGAGATAAGGCGGTTCGGTGTGGAGCAAGTAATAAACTCCAAGGACCGACTCGCAGAGAGGTTGGTTTATTCGTCATCATTGAAGAAAAAAAGCAGAATGATATAGAAATTAAAATATGGCTTCTTCTTTATTGAAATGCAAGGTCTGACGCTGCTTTGATGGTACAACTTGACTCTTTAAATGTTCATCACGAGGTTTTTTTTGTGATTAAGAATCCTTGCAGAGCCGTCATTTGTCCTTCATGCCTCCTCCATCTTTATTACAACCAAGGTTTGGTTATTTATCTTACATTTTAAATAGAGAGAAACTGAAGTATTGCACAAAGACTCTGTCACCAGGACAACTATTATTTATCATCCACTGCACAAATATGACTTCCGTGAAAGAAGGCGTTTAGAAATAAGTCCTTGTGGAGCACTGGAAAAATACTAAATGCAAAATGTATTTTTTTTGTCTTTTTTTTCTCATCTGAATCATGTAAATAAACTAACAGTTACAGGAATTCATATTTAGATCTGATTATGGATTATGAAGCCATTTTGCTTCTGAAAGTTTTCAGAAAAAAGTTTTTTCCAGCTCCAAGCATGATGTTTTAACTAATATTTACAGTTTCGGTGTGCATTTTAATATTAGTTTAGATTTCAGGGGTAAAATAAAACTGCATGGTGTCCCTAACCTGACAGTGTGTCAAACTCGAGGCCCATGGGCCAAATCTGGCCCGCCGCAGCTTCTTATGTGGCCCTCTAGACTCAACAGATCCCCAAATTTTTTCTTATTTTATTCATATTTTTTCTCAAAATTGGTGAAAAACACTGAGTGACTGCTGCCTCAGCCTTACTTCACATCGAGTTATATCTGTGACCGATACGGCAATTAATAAAAAGTCACATTTAACATCATAAATCAGCGTAAATATTGTACGAATTCCTTACAAATATTTCTAAATTAGCACCACAAAGTCTGTGATTTTTTTTTTTATTACAGAAAAACCACCAAAAATAAATCACAAAATCCAGGACGGACTGATCAGTGTGAAAAGATGTTTAATATTATTTTATTTTAAGAAACACATATTGAATGCTGAAACAGTTATTTATTGATATTTTAGAAATTTAATGGGTTTCATTAAGACATTTTGGCATAACCGGCCCTTTATGACCATTTTTGACTTCAGGTTTGGTCCAAAATGAAACTGGGTTTAACACCGATGGTGCAGCATCTATTATCAGTAAGAACTCAAAGGTCTCTGATCGCCGCTCGCCTCGCCGGTTTTTATTCTCTGTGGAGGTTCAGCTGCATCTGGAGCCGTTACATAAGCTCTCTGCTCCACCCTGACTCTCTCCTGCTTCACTCATTGCGGTTTTACAGCGAACCCCTCCCCCGCTGTGCACCCTGCAACTCTGCACACTGAACTCGGCTTTAACCTGAACCTGCCATGTTGGCTTTAGCTGCACCTATGCAGGGATTTTGTCACCTTAACGGACAAATTTGATCAATTAATAGCACATTAATAACACTACTTCCTGGGGTCCTTCATCCAGCATATCTTCTGAGAAGTCTTAATTATTGAGCGTAAAGAGAGACTTAACTGTCAGAAAGATGGATGTAATCAGTCTTACTCTCCACCCTCATCGTTTAAGTGTGAAGCTCACAGAACCGAGAAACTGAAGGGAAAGTTTGAGTCAGACTCGGATTAATCTAAACATTTCTGAGTTTTTTGCTCTCAAATTTCTGGAGCCCAGAAATGTCCTTGTTTTTTTTATTTTTTTTAAGAAGGTTTCTGAGATTAATCTCAAAATTTATGAGGCTTTTTGCAAATTTTTCACTTCTGAAGTTCTGAATTTTCTGGGTTTAATTAAAATATTTCAGGTTTTTTTTCTCTCAAACTTTTAACTTTAGGAGCCCTGAAATTTCCTTAATTTTTCTAGGAAATTTCTGAGATTGGTCTCAAAATTTTGAGAATTTTCCAAGCAAATTTTCAACTACTAGAATTCAGAAATTTCCGAGTTTTTTTCTTGAAATTTTATGGGATTAATTAAAACATTTCTAAGGTTTTTTTTCTGTAAAATCTTTGACTTTGTGAGCCCAGAAATGTCCTTATTTTTTCTAGAAAATTTCTGATAAATTTGAGTCAGACTAGCATCGATGTTGAATCCTTTTCAGGAGAACAAAAGGAAGTTTCTGAGCTCCAAAAGTCAAAAATTTGCAAGAAAAAAAGAACAGAACATTTCTAGAAAATTGATAATACATCACATTTTTGTTTTGATTTTTGTGCTTTTGCAGTGACAGAAACAAAGCGACGTTACAAGTACCGTTCTACTGCAGTACTGTCATTTGTTAGACTTTCTTTGAGTCGTTTTGGACCACGATGCTGAGCCGTATTGAATCAGAGCACTTCCTGCTGCCTTCGGGGTAACACTGAAAAAAGCAACACATTTCTATGGGACCATAATTTGCAAAACTTTCAACATTTTTTTGAGAAGAACAGAGACAGTTTGATGAAATAAACCCTCTGAATTGAGTTAAAAGGTAAGTTCCAGGCATGATGTGCTTGTTGGGCAAAAAAACACACCACAAAAGTTTTTGTTGAGTGGAATATAAAAGGATGCCTGGAAGCTTCCCACTTCCCTCCAGCAAACCATCAAGTGTTTGCCAGTCGCTGAAGCAGAAATAGACTTGGACTGGAGACAGCTCATCTCAAAAACACGCTCTTCTTCTTCCAGAGGAGACTGTCAGAGTCACTTTTAAAAGTTTCTCTTGCTCTACTTTCAGCTGCCTCTTTGACACTTTCACGTTAATTTCATTTTTAGAACCGTCTTAAATTGGTGTCCAGCTGTCTTCAAACATATTCAGTCCCTAGACGTCTAAAATTTGGCACATTTTCAAGCTAATCTTCTCTCATTGCTATTAGAATATCTCTTCTCAAAGCTCTCATCATGGAGATGTTTCTTTGTTCGCGTTCCCCCTCATAAAGCTTGTGCAACTTCATGACACATTTTCACACCTCATTTATTCTCACTGCATGCATAATACACTCTTAATTGCCCCATTTATCTACAAGTGATTAGGGCATATTATTGTCTCAGTCTCAGGCCATCTCTCAGCGTATCCGGTCATCACTGCAGCCTCTAAGAAGTCTTAATTATTGAGTGTAAAGAGGGGCTTAACTGTGAGAAAGATGGATGTAATCTGTCTCATCGTTTGCCTGTAAAGCTCACAGAACAGAAAAACTGAAGGGGAAGTTTGAGTCAGAATAGCTTCAGTGTTGAATCAATTTCAGGAGTAGAAAAGAAAATCTCGTTTGGCGGTGAAAACAGAATTTTATGTGATAAGTTCTTAGCGATATTTTATGGAAATCTACTTACTTAAACTAACTAACAAACTTTGTTTTAAATAATCTGTAATCTTAAATGCCAAAAAGACTATGAAAATGAAATAAAATAAAGTTTACATTAATCTCAAGCTGCACGTTACGTTGCTTTTCAGTGTGCAATTGTCCAGTTCAGATTATTGACCGTGCTTTACTTAACAGATACTTTCTGCCCAATTCACATCACAGTTTACATCAAAACCGGTAACATATGATTTGATATTATGGCCTTTGTAGATGGAGACAAAGGAGGGAGTAAATTTCCGCCAAAAATTAAGAAATTTGAAGACTAATTTCAGAAATATTCTAGAAAAAATTGGAAAATTTTAGAGCTCTGAAATTCAAAAATTAGCACAAAAAAACTCAGAAATTTTCTAGAAAAAACAAGACAATTTTTGAGTTGTAAAAGTTGAATATTTGCAAATAAAAAAGGCAAAACTCTGAAACTTTCCTAGTTTTTTTTTTTTTTTTCTAAAAAATGTCTGAGATTAAGCTCAAATTTTCTGATTGTGTTTCATAGCAGAGTTTTGATTTTGGGAGGTCAGAAACTTCCACTTTTTTTCTTGAAATTTCTTTGTTTTTTCTGGAAAATTTCTGAGATTAATTTCAAAATTATAAGGTTTTTCCACGGGTGTTTTTTTTTCTGAAAATTTTCTGAGATTGATCTAAAAATTTCTAGATTTTAATCTCAAATTTTCCCCTTTTTTTCAAGCAAATTTTTTGACTTTTGGAGGTTAGATTTTTTTTTTTTTAGAAAGTTTTGCAGAAATCCACTCCTTCTTTTTCTAGCAGCCCATGCCAAACAGGATTGTTGCCGAGGGTCTCTGACCTCTCGCCTGCTTCATGGAGACAGAAACTCGTAGAGACTCACTCTGTGCACAGGGCAAGTCACACCAGGAGAGAAGCGCTGCACGGCTCCCCCGGCTCTCCCTCGATGTGGAGCTCAGCCTCGGGCCTCCTGCATCCAGTCTCAGCGGCGGGAGTCACGTCAGGCGCCCAGCTGTGCTGTCGCACCGCGCCTGCATGTCTCCCTCCGCCTGCAGCTTTCTCTGGAAAACAGACATGCAGAGGAAAAGATTAAACAAATCTCTACAAGGTTGATAGGTCACACAAATCACAAGCCTAATTTTTAGGCTGTTTTAATTAAAGTAATGAATAATGTTTTATTTTTGACACTTATTTGATTCCCTTACCATCTGTTGTGACAATGGAGGACTCTTCATATACATGATATTAATATTAAACCTGCAATATTTTCACTGATTATGAAACTGAGGCAAACACTCGTTTGGATATTCATATGAAACCCTACTGGGATAAACGCTCAAAGCAACCAGCAGGATGTTTGCTCTGATTTTCCCCTGAAACGACCTTATCACAGCCTCAACGCTGCCACTCTGGGAGTTTGTAAAATATTTTAAATTCTGTCCATCATGGTGAAAAAAAGTCCAGTGGTGATTTGAGTTGAGGGACATTCAGTTAAAAACACACACAGTGCTGTGAAAAGACATTCGCCCCTCAGAGATTTCACTTATTTTTGTTTTTTTTGTCAAACTCAAATGTTTCAGACCATCAACCACATTTTAATATCTCACAAACACAAACTTAGTTTATCCCAAAGTCAGTCCTAAAATTAAAAATACATTCATCAAAAGAGGGGGGAGCTTTTTAAACCATCATGTCCCTTTGTAAAATGAAGATATATATATATATATATATATATATATATATATATATATATATATATATATATAAAGCCCAGCTGGAGGGATTTAAGCATGAGCTACTAGTTTATACAACAATACAATTGATTTGACTAGGTCATGCTAAAACCTTCCTTTCTTTTTTAACTTTTGTGCACACCAAAGCACGTAGTGGAATATTTTCCCACTGTAAAACCCAAATGAACTTAAGGTCACACATTTTTATTCAGGATTTTCTGCAGAATTTATGGTTCTTTTAATAACAGCAAGAAGCCCCAGATCTCGGCACAATTACCGCCATGTTTAACCGTCAGCGTGACGTTCTTTTCTGGGATGGTTTTTCAGGATAAACAAATTGTTTTTTGGCAAAGTGTGCTTTTTGGTTTTTGTCATTGATGCTATTTTTTCATAGTGTTAATATTAAATCACAAACAATGACCATAACTTCCGACAACTTTGGATGAATTGTCAAAAGTACTTGGAAAACATTTGTCGGGTCGACGACTTTGAGAAGAATCCCCACTTTATTTTCATTTGTAAATAGTGAAATAACTGCATTTTATTTTGTGATAGTGCAGCAAGTACTGAAAGATGTCGATGAATTGTTTCTCATCTGTTTTTGAATGTGTTTTTTGATTGTTGTTGAGATCTTTTAGCCTACTTCATGTTGTCAGACAGGTTCTATTCCAGTGATTTAAAGATTCTTTGTAATCAGGTCTGAGGATCACTAATAAAACTGAAATGAGAAAATTGGAAAATCCTAATTTAACTATAATATCACATGGGACCAGGACTAGTCTGGGAAGTTTTCTTCCCTTTTATTTAAAAACTTTTATTTTTAATCGTCTTAGATTTTTAAATTCATCTAACACACTACAAAAACACAAACCTACCAAGGATTTTAGTCTAGTTTCTGACAAAACTAACAAGTAACTTTTCATCAAAATATAAAGCTTGTTGTAAGAAAATAATTCCTAACATTGCTAAATAAGTACTTGTTCCATCTGCAGATTATTTTAATTATAACAAAAGTAAAATGTATTTTTATAAGTGAAATAATATTCCAGAGGTACTTAATATTATTTCCTAAGAACAAGCTCCTATATCTTGCTAAAATGTTAGTTTTGTCTTATTGAAATTAAAATTCTAAAATACTTTATTGATCACAAAAGAAATTAAATAAATATTAAATATGTAAACATATTTGCACTAGATGCAACACCAAAGATACTTCAGATTTTGTGTTTTTTGCAGTGTCTAATGTGGATTTATTACACAGTGAAATGCAGCCCTGTTCAGAAAGCACAGGGCTGCATTTCACTAAATCTTGTTGGTCACAGCTTTTTAAATACAAGGAGAAAACAAAGAGAATCACAACAATAATAAAAAAAATGTGTTTGGTAAAACTGATTTCCGTTCTCGCTTTGGATGTGTGACCGACGAAAGAAAAGGCTGACAAAGTGTTTATTTCCATCCAACACGCAGCTCCGTCCGTAACAAGCCACAATCAGACACGCAGCCGCACTGACAGCGTTACAGCAAAACAGATTACAGGGATGTTTGTGTTTGTTGGCAAACCAGACACACAAATCCAATTCCGCTGCTGCGGAGGAGGTCACCGGGGATCCGCGCACCTATTTGCAAATGAGGATGAGAGACAATGGGAGGATCTGTGACTCTGGGATTTATTGGCCTCTTCTGGAAAATGAGGAATTGTGTTTGTGACAAATCCAGAGTCATCGCGTCATCCTGTGCCATCTGCTGGTGCGCCGTCAGACTTCCCTGCAGCGCTATGCGTACCTCAGCTGCCCTACCTACCATCTCTTATATAAGCTGCCGGTTTGCCAGCAAGCTTTTTTTTTTAATCCCCTTTTTTCCCTAACTGCTTCATCCCGCTGTTCCCAGGAAATGGAAAACACTCAACAAAGCAGGTGTGTGGGGGAATAGAATATACTTTATCCATCCCCAAGGGGAAATTACTTATTTGTTGACAAGCTGCTCCATACAAGGTGTTAAATATTAATAATATAAATGTAACCATTAAAGATAAAGTTTATAAAATAAATGCAGCTCTGGAAAAAAAAAAAAAGAACCCACTGCACTGAACCCCATTGAAAACCTCCTGGTTATTCCTCCAAATATTGATTCCTGAACTCTTCCTAAGGTAAAACATTTGTATTATTGTTTCTAAATGGATATGAACTTGTTTTCTTTGCATTATTTGAGGACATAACGAGCATCAACATGCAAATATGTTAATCTAAAAATAATTTCAGGTTTACTAAGGTAGTTGCACAAGAAACTAGACCAAAATTACTTGGTAAGATTTTGTGTTTTTGCAGTGTGTAAGGTCTAAATGACTTCCTCTGTGTCTGGTGGTGCATTTAGGTAAAATAAGTCTCTGGCTGAAGGTGCTCCTGTAAAACAAGGAGAAATGGAGAAATGGGGTCTGAAAAGAGGCTCCAACATATGGCGTTAGGAGCTTCCTGGTGTCTGCACACAGATCCAATCCTCACAAACTGTATCCAACACACACATAACAGTCTCTGGCTCATAATCAGTCTCCTCACTCTCCCTGCCTGCCTGATCTGCCCCCATCTCTCCTGGGAATAGAAGAGGTAACGGTAAAGAGCAGGATTATGCAGTCAGTTGCTAGCTTATCTTAGCTCTGACTGGCAGCTGCTTTCCGTCAGCTGTGCTGCTGTTTCTAAGAGATTAATCTACTGTTTACTATTAAGTACTGTATGTGGTGAGCATTTGTCATTTATCACTGCTACATTAAATGAGATATTCCTGAAAATACCTTAACTGAGCGATGACAATCGTTTGCTAATTGAGCTAGCTTCAGCTAATTTGTATTGCTAGCCACTTCTACTCACCGGGGTAATGCTGATATCAACCCCATTATCGATGGTTTCGGCTGTCAAAATGGCAGGTTCTAAGCTGGACTTTAGGTGCAGATGGTTTATTTAAAAAGTAGCTTGTTTTCTCATCATTTTCAGTCAAGTCCGTTGTTGTAACATTGAAAACGCTCCGACTGCTACGTTTTTCGACTCCACTCTGTCGGAACTTTTCCCTCCATGTTCTCAGCCAATCAGAGAAGCTGAATTCGGAACCAATCACAGAGCAGGGAGCCATGCGCTCAGCCAATAGCGGTGAGCCTCAGATTTAAAATAAAGATGGAGAAGCTTTACCACAAGCGAATGTGATAAATACGCGCTGGATACACACAGATTTGGGATTTAAGTAGTTATATGAGTTCACTTAAAAATATTCACATTAATGAATGGATTTATATATTATAATGGTGATGATAAAAATCTACATAAACTGGATGTATATGTATATGTATATGTATAGGTGTTGTTTAAAAATAAACAACACCTATCTCTTCCGCTGGACAATATGATAAAGAGGAGGGCCTAAGTGGTGCAAACAATTTAACAAAAATACCACAGAAGAAGAATTAAAGGAGCGGGCCTCCCGATTTTAAAGTCACACGGTTATAACAATGACAGAGTTTTCCAAGGTGTTACAGTCAGGTAAAGGAAGGAATTCGAATAAGAAAAAAAAGACCTTTTGTGTAATTATAACAAAGGGGAAATACAACCTGGGTACACAAGTACTTTCTTTTTATCAATATTAAGGAATTACTGACTTAAAATAAGCTCTTATATCTTGCTCAAAAGTTAATTGTAAGTTAGTTTTTTAAGATATTTGCACAAGAAAGGAATCACAATTCCAGTTCCACTGACCTTTCATCTGCTCCCTTATTCTTTTTTTTTTTTTTTAAATCTCTTACTTGCTTCACAGCTCTGCAGCTCTACTCACTCCACCTGAGCCTCCATGTAATATTCATGATGGTATCGGATGAAGCCAAATCCATGTGGGGGGCACACAGAAGGATCTAGAAAAAGCCAGAAAAAGATTGCATGAGGACTCAGAGGGAGCATAGAAGCAGACTTTCCTCTCATCTTTGTCATTTCCTCACTCTCTTCCTCAATCACAAAACAATGACACCAAATACACAACAAAATTGATAGATAGTTACGTAAACAGCAGTTCAACAGCTCTCTGACATTTGTCAGTCAATGTATTTCAGTGTGTGTAACCAAAATAAGAGTGCCTGCTTCAGAAACAGCAGTCCTCTTTTGGATATAAACGCAGCCGTGGGCCTCAGTGACGTTCGCTTTGAACCCGAATCTTGAGGCCGACTCCAGAAGCGCGTTTGACAGACAGTGATCCTACAACATCTTACGCTTTGGTGGAGATGAGTGACTCAGGTGCTTGTGAGTCCGTATCGCTGCCTGTTTAAGTCTCCCTTGTGGGAAATGGGTTTGTTGTGTAATCTGGTGCTGCTGCCTGCTACAAGCCGAGTGAACTCCATTCATTCATAAAAGCCGAATTTGTAGAGCAGCGCTAATGTGGCTGCAGCAGCCCGGACTTTGACACCAATGTTTGTTGCGTAAGAGCTTGAAAAAATGTAGCTGGTGAAATTGCAGTCAAACCAGACACAAAATGTTTTGTTCCCAGACTATAAAACAACAATAAAATATAAGCATAAACAACAACTGAGGTCTCTATCTGCCTACCAATAAATGATTATTACACTGTAAAACACTTTAGCCTCATTTAGTTGCGTCTACTGTCTAAAAAACAATGTCTCTTGTTGTTAAATCAACTTTATGAACTTTAATTTCTGAGCTAAAACCAAAATAATTTTCTTGTTGACTTAAACTGCATTTCAAGGCAGCAGACAGACTTTCATTTTCAATTTAAACCACCTGTAAATGTTTTACAGTGCGCGCTCTTTAGCCGTCCCTTTTATTCCCCTTAACCCTGTGATGTGCTGGAGCCCATTTGACCTCCTCATATTGATTCTATAAAGTGTTTGTTGTATTTCAATAAATACATCTGGTGTATTATCCAGCTTATTATGTTGCAACAAGTCAACGATTAACTAGAATCTGAGAAAATAATTAATTTTGATGTTGAAATGGATGTTTTTCTGATTCTGTTTAGGTTTTTAAAAAGCAACTAAAAATATTTTTATTTTCCCAGTCTTTTATCTCTTAATTTTATTGTGTTTCTTATGTTGGTTTTATGTTTTGTACAGTTTTAAGGTTGATTTCTATTGTACAGTCCGTGAAAAGCGCTTTACAAATAAACCTTACTTACTTATTTTAATGGTCTTCCACCCACAGAAATGCTAAAAGTTGTTCTCAGCCTTTTTCGTACAGATGGCTCCTTTTGCAACGCGCCTGACCAGAAACAACCAATAAGAGCCAGGAGGAAGGTCTTAGAGCTGTCAATCAATCTAGTGTACTCACTGCTCAGTGTGCTAATGGCGGAAAAACAACTTATCGTTACAGGAAAACTGTTTATCATCAGTGGCCATGCTAACTAGCCTTGCATTCACCAGAGGCTATCCTATCTGCTAAAAGATAAAGGGTTGTCATGTGAAACGAGTAAAGTTACAGGTTCCTAAGAGTTCGTCCTCTGTGACGTTTGAGTTTTGTACGACATGGCAGTAAATGAGTCAAGTCAGCTGTTTGGTGGTTGAGTAGTTTTTGCTCAGGATTTCTGTGTCAATATGAATTAGTAATGACAACAAAAACCAGAGGAATAAAGGGAGTAAAGTCTACAACAGATGAATGATTCCCACTGTTTCTAAGGTATGCTCCATAATCTGAAGCAAAGATATGGCTCTGTAATTCCTGCACTACTCCCTTTCTCACACGGATGTATCTCTTAATAATTGATGCAGGTCAGGAGTATCGGGGCTGCAGAATAACTAACAAACTGCAGTGTCTCTGTGCTGCAAAGGATTTGTGAGAAATATGTGAATATTCCCTTCTAAGTTTGTATGGCAGGTGGAAAACTACAATAATCTTGGAACAGGAAATACACATTATCAAGAGATGCAATGCTACAAAGTGTTTAGGGAGATAAAAAAAAGATTATTTTATTATTTATGTAGATGTAGCGCTCAGGATAAATGTACACTCAGCTCCTTTGCTGGGATGCAGCACAGGAGATCTGCATTCAAATTAAAGATGAGAGGAATTTTACCCTTGGGGCCAAAACTAAAAGACCAGTGCAGGCTCTTGAATTTCTGGTGTTGCAGCTTCACCTCAGAAAGGAAACTCATTTTAAACAAACATTAGAGAGTCTTTACACTTCAGAGAAAGCTAAAAGCTTTATGATTTCCAGAGAGGTGGTCCAGGTTAGAAGTTCGACCTGATGCAACAAAATCCACGCTTTCATGGATTTGAGACACAGTAACTCGCTCTGTGACTCTCCTCAGCTCTATTTTGGTGTTGACTGTCTGCTTTTCCACCCGCTGGCAAAGGGCCGGGATGAAAATCAGCAGGATAAATGCAACACCATGCAAGCACAGGAGAGGCCGCAAGGAGATTACACCAGAAGACAATTTCAGTTAGTCCTTCCTCTCTGGATATTAGCCTTAAAATCAATTATTACACTGCAATTTACAGATGAAGCGTGTAAAAAAAAAGTTTGTTATTTTGATCTGTAAAAAGACCTTGCTGTCTGAAGAAATGCCACACTGCTGATAAAAAAACAATCAGAGGCAGGAGGAGGGACTTAGTGCTGTCAATCAACCTACAAATCTGGAACAAACTTCCTGAAAACTGCAAAACAGCTGAAACACTGACTTCCTTTAAATCCAGACTCAATACCCGACTGACTAGAGTTGCTTTTGAAACATAATAAATGTCGCAGTAATAAATATTCTGATGTGTAATAATGCCACCTGACAAAATGTTGCTTATGTGTTTCATGACTTTTTGTGTTTTTATGATGTAAAGCTCTTTGAACTGCCTAGTTGCTGAAATGTGCCTTAAAACAAACTTGAACTACTCACTGCTCAAAGTGTTAATGGCGGAGAAACAATTTACTGTTCCAGGAAAACGGTTTATACGTCGTCATCGGTGTCCATGCTAGCTAGACGAGCATTCACCACATCAGGAAGAAGATGCAGCTTAGCAGAGAGAAAGGGGCTTGGAATGAGCACAGCCACAAGATTGTGATTGACACCACTAAGCCCCTCCTTCTGGCTCTGATTGGTTGTTTCTAGTTAGCGTTGGGAGACACAGAGGAGCTTAATTTTCTTTTCACAAATTATCTATCTCATATCAGACTGTCACCATGTAGTGACAGTTTCGACCAGAGGCGCTTGCAGGATATTGTTGGAGGGTAGCACAATATTATCACTGCACAACCGCATCCCCAAAATGCTACAGGCATCATGTGCATAGCGCAAAAAAACCCAAAACAAAACACCACACAAATACAAGCTATTTGCAAATAAATCACATGGTGCACAAAAACAGCTAATCTATTCCACTTTTTTTGTTGTTGTTGTTTTGTTTTTTGTTTTTTTTACAAATTACACTAAATAATAAAGACAGGAAAGCAAAGCCTACCTATGTGATCCACAGGTCGTGGAGGATAGAGGTTCCCAGGTTCAGGTGGTGTTTCAGACGTCCAGAGGAGGAGAAGGCGAAGCAACAATGCTTGCTTAATTTCTACTCTTTTTGGCAAAGTTTAATCAGTTAGATTTAACTGATTAACCCGCAGTCTTAGCGCATACTCAGGATGAGCGCAGCAGATGTCACGGTCGGCCAACTGGGAGACCTGTCAGCTTCTCGGTTTGTGAAACCACACACAAAAAAAAGCTCATAAACCTGCGACACAGAACCACACACGGAAAAAAGCTCAAGCAGGGATCATTCAATTCCTCTTAGAACTACGGGAGGATTCAAACTCAGCTTATTTGTTTTAGCACCAAGCCGCAAAACAAACAAAAGTGAACTGACCAATAACATTTACGTTTAGGATTTACAAAATTTTGTTCATAGTAGAGAAGGTTAGACAATAAAAAATCCAGTAACTTCTTTTTTACTTGAAGAAAACTCTGAAGGTATGCACAGTTCGTACAGCTGCACGGCTGCAGGCGCTGCTGGTTTTAGATATTTTTTAATTAAGGTTTCACACTGCAGCTCTAACGTCTGTATTTGCTCTGTCTTCTCTCTGTTAGGTGTCTGTCTGGTGCTGGGTTGTATGATCTATCCTGATGGCTGGGATAGCGATGCAGTGCGGCGGATGTGCGGAGAGCAGACGGACAAATACAGCCTGGGAGCTTGTTCAGTGCGCTGGGCTTACATCTTGGCAATCATGGGCATCCTGGACGCGCTCATCCTCTCCTTCCTGGCCTTCGTCCTGGGGAACCGGCAGGACGGACTCATGACGGAGGAACTGCTGGCTGAGAGCAAGGGTACGAATACGTATCTGATGAAATTTGATGCCTTATCCCTTTTAGAAATATCAAATCGAGTTTGGCTTCTGTTGTTGAAGATAAAATCTAAGAGGAGAACTGATCTTGAAACAGTGTTCAGATTAAATATTGCAAGCAGATTTACAGCTAAATTTACCGCCTGCATTTAAAACACATCACAGGACTGAAAGTGGAGTAATGAGGGTAACAAAGGGCGGCTTGTTGCAACGTAATGATTGATGCTGCAACTAAGTGGACTACCACTTGTTTCAGTGGTAGTCCTTTCAGATACTACAGCAGTTCTGCATTCAACGCTGCATTTTATTAGAGTGACTGGAAACATAAAGGGATCTCAGTTAGTTTGCTACATTTAATACAACACTGTAAAACATTTGAGATGCTCTTAGTTGTGTCTACTATCTTATACTGTTTAAGTCAAATACATTTAGGGAGTTTTGGGTTTTGCTGCAATTTAAACCAAATAATTATTTCACAATATGCAAGAACAAAAATAGTTAAAGAGCCACATTTCTCTGTTATTTTACTCACAACATCAAGTTAAAATAAATACTTATTTTACTTTATAATAATTTAAATTCTTGTTTCAAACTGCAGGAACAAAATTTCTGATCTGATCATGAATTTTATTAAACATCCCAATGAATTCAGCTCAGGAACATTTAGTGTGAACAGGACATTATCCTCAAGCTTTGCTAACTGAGAATTGCATTAAAATGAACATTTGCCTTAATAAAAACACAAGAGTCGGATCAATGTGACGCACTTCCATCTCAGGAGACAAAAACATGCCGCTAAGCATTCTGGGAAATAGTTCCCCCTCCTGCCTTTCTCTTCTTTCAGTTTTTTAAGTGCTAACCTAAAAACTCTAGTTTATTCAACTCTTGGAGGTTTGACTAAATTAATAAAAAGTTAACACAACTTACTGCTGTCAGTTTATCACATTTAGGTTCAAAATCTAAAACTGGATAAATTTATTTGACTTAAAGAGTAAAAGATAGTAAACACAACTAAATGTTTTACAGTGTTTACTCAAAGGAAGCAAGAATATTTCAATTCATGCTTTAAGATTAGAATTTTGATTTATAGAAACCCAAGTGGTTTTAACCAGACTGAAAATAGAAAGTGGACACTAATTAAAGAAGCAATAAAACATGAAGGAATTTGGCAATAGAGCTAAACCATAAAATATATTACACTCCTTTTTTATGGGCCACGAAGCAATGCTGAAAAAGTACAGCTTAATTTAGAAAATCTTAATTAGCATTTAAATCTAATTAGAGGAAGCAAACAAGCCAACTCTGGTCAAATTGATTGGTATAAATGTAAGTGAATTTTCTTTTTGAATTTGCTGATCAGGGTTATTAAATGCAGGGAATCATTCTAATAGTTTAATTGCTTAGTATGAGTTTGGGAAGAATAGTTTGGGTTTTTCTACACTGGAAAGTTAATTATAATCTTCAAGGAACCAACTGATTCCAGGTGAAATATTCACTTGAACAAGAACTAAACACTTTTAATAGTCCTATTAGTTGGGAGACAGTATATTACTTGTGTTGCTCTGATTTTCTCTTTATTTCTGCTTTTTCACAGAAGGAGGAAATGCCTAATTGTTGTTTAGGTAAGTTTAAGGAGAACACATTAAAATTATTTGCATCCATATAAATAGTCTTGAGCATCTAAAATACTTTTTTAGTTCAACAAAAGCAACATTTACGACAACATCCACTTATTTCTCATTCATATGTGGCACAACATTCTGGGCTATAATAATAATACATTTTAGGACATATTAAAAATAAAAATATTTAATGTGATTTGCATTTGTATTCAGCTCACTGAGTTGATGTTTTTCACACATTCTTAACCCAAATCCTTGATTGGATCTTAATTGCAGCTGCACAAACTGGCTGTTGTTCCTCTGAACAGTGAAACTTTACATTTGTGCAGAGATACGTTCAACTTGGAATTTTGTTTATAACCTATTTCTGCTTTAAATTTCCCCCAATTTCTTTTTATATCTAGTTTCCAGCGCAAATATCTTATTGAACTTGAATTAAGGCAAAACTAACTTAAAGGTAACTTATCAGCAGCATAAAGGAACTTATTTTAAGTAAATAATTCTTTAATATTGGTGAAAATGTATCTGTTCCTTAGGAAGATTATTTCACTTCTAACATGTGGAAATTGTCTTATTATAAGTAAATTTATCTGCCAATGGAGCAAGCACTTTTTCACCAATTTTAGGGAATTACTTACTGAAAACAAGCTTGCTGAAGAGATACTTATAAATTAGTTTGGACTTATTTAAAGTGGAATAAGATATTTGCACTAGGATGAGACTAAAAATAAGATTTGGTGTTTTTGCTGTGAAATGCAATTAAAATAAGCGTCAACATCCTTCTACTTGCTCTCATCTTCTTTGTATTCTCTGTCAGTAGTAACATCCAGTTGTTGATCACATGACCTGTGTGATGCAAAAAAGAACAAGTATAACCAGTTAAGTTTGAAAAATACACAAAAAACTTTTTTTTTTTCTAAATTGCCGTATTTCCATCAAGCACATTTATTTTCAAAATTCTAATTTTTGTAATTATTTGGTCAGAGCTATCATCCGCTGCTCAGTCAACACACATCTTTCTCTTTTTTTTCTTGCAGGTTCGCTTCGTTCCGTCTCTCCGATCCTCTTCAGTACCAGTCGTTCAACAACCTTTTTCAGGAAAGCAGACAGAGGCGACGGTGAATTGGAAACCAATGGAACCTGATAGCCTTCCTTTTCACCACTGTAACCCACCTTTGATGTTCATCCTCCCTGCTCCCTTTCATTGTTCCCAGCACTTAGACGGAGCCCAGAGCACCGTTTGTCATCTAAGGACCTAACCCTTGCACACCAATGCACAGACCATGGCAAGGGCAGAGACTGTTATTCTGTGGAGAAGAACAGCATTCGTATGGAATATCCTTTATCCAACTACCTGAGACATTGAAGCTCTTTCTGCATAACCACACATGTTCCAACTCTCACACCAGTCTGTACACAAATGTAATTACAAGTATTAACCTATGTTAACACCAAAATGTGTGTCACCGTCAGAATGAGTATTATGTTTTATTTGTGAAAAGAAGAAGAAAAAAAACCAATTATATCGGATTAATCTGTAGTGTTTAGGTTAAACAAAGTTAAGGTTTTACTTTACTCTCTCTTTCTCTCTCATGTGCTACTTTATTTCCCTGAAAAAGATATTTAAAACTGTTTTGTAGTGATATTATCATGCGACAGAGACAACTAGAATTACAAAGTGTGTACAGAGAATATTTAAAAGTGATCTATAAGGATTTTAACTGAACCTGTTCTGCACCCTACTATCTACTACCCAACTTTGCACAGTGCTCAAGTTTGAGAGGGGCGTTAATATTTCATTGTTAGTGTATCGACACTGTGAAGGCGGCTATTTGAACTGCCAGCAGCAGGACTTCTAGCTGCTAAATGAGTTTAACTGTATGTGTGTGTTTGATGAGAGCATGCACGTACACGCAGCAGCATCGCTGCAAGTGTGTTATGAGTGTAACAGTTTGCCAACCTCACATGCAGTTTAGCCGTCCTCTTGTGTATCTTATATCTGTCTTTGTCTCTAGGTGGGTCTTTCTTTAACGACCTTGCTCCGTTTGTTTCGTTGGGACGTACAGGGTAATGCGATGGAGCGACAGGCGCGGCTGACATCTGAACTCAAGTGGAGACGAACTTTTGAAGCCTGTCCCAGCCTCACTCATGCATATGTTATTGTGTAAATAAATATTCTGTAGATATTGATAAATCAGTAAGTTAGAGCAACTAAAGAGATTCATTTAAGACTATGAACACTTAATAAAGGTTTTCACTGTAAGTCTCTGCTGTGTTTTATGCCTATCTTAACAGAAAGGAGGGTTAGTTTATTAATTATGAAAAGCCCACCCTCATTGAAACCCTCAATGTTATTCTACCAAATATTGGTTTCTGAACTCTTCCTGAGTTAAAACATTAGTATTGTTGTTTCTAAATGAACATGAACTCGCTTTTTCTGCATCATTTGAAAGCTCTGCATCTGTTTGACCATTTCTCATTTCCTGCTAATAAATACTAAATTTTTGCTTGGCATTTCAGAGGCATGTTGTCAATGGTTCATAGAATAAAAGAACAATGTTCATTTTATTCAAACACATACCTATAAAAAAGTAAAATCAGAGAAAGAGGTCATTTTGCAGTAATCTCGCTGAAATACGCAGCCTTAACCCTAGTCTAAAAAAATTTAGAAAACATATTTGTGTTTGTGTGCATCCTTGTTTTGATATAATTTATTGTGCTTTATTACCTCCATATTCTAATAGACTACTTAAAAGTAGTTCAACCTACACAACTTGACCTGATGGTGCCATCTTTAATTCCTAACAGGAAGTTGTGATTGTTTTGTAGGATTCTGATTGGTTGACGTAGGGTTTAGCGTTGCACTACACTGCCCTCTATGGGTTTGGCATGTTTAAAACAATGATCACCTGCGTTCTTATGCAGGTTTATTCCAATGTGGCAGAGATGTTGTGTAACCAGATCCATAACTACCTGGTTACGTGTGGGCGTGGCCGAAGGTTTGGCGTTTTTTTTTTTGCAAACTCGCTCCATGTAGTTGTTGTGTGAATCAAAGTATGAATATTTGGTGATACTATGATCCCTTTTCTCTTCAGAATCCCCAGAGAACTCAAATTAAATGGTTGGATTTATTTATTTTTTTCAGGGTGAGATTGTTTTTCTGGATTAATACAAACTCATGTTAACACACATTTACCAGGGGTGATATGAAATAGGCACTGTTTATTGTAGCCACACATAACACTTAGCACATTGCAAAGAAGACTCAGCAGAGAAAACATTACTTTCGCTGAAATAACATGAAAACTCTGAAGAGAGTGTTAGCAAAAAGGTTCCTCCAAATTTAACAACCAGTATTGATGCTATTGAATAGAAACTATCATAAATGCACATATATTTTTTGAGAAAATAAAAAAATTCACCTGGTTCAGTTAGTCTCCAGACTGTTTCTTGACTATCACAATCAACGCAGCCATGGAGAGAAGTGAAGGGCGATCAACAGACTTTAAGGTCTAAAAATAAAATTGACTAAAATTGGAGCTGTGAGATTTCTGCCCAACAGCGACAATGAGCAGAAAGAAAGCCAACGGTATTGTAAGAAATCCCTCCCACGTGCTTTTTAATCTTCTGCCACATCGCTCTCAGTCCGGCCAACGACAGCCAGAAAGGAGTGGATAAGCAGGAAAGGAGTAGATCACTCCATTAATACACATATTTATATCTTCTGATCACTTATAAAGGAAGTTACTTTAACATTATTCTAAGCTTGAACTTTCCCAATAAATGTATTCACAAATAGGCAGACTTTTTTGCAGTTTTTTTTTTATATTCATAGGCTTATGAAAACTTGTTCTTACTTCATTCAGAGTAAGAATTGCATAAGAACAGTGTTTGCATTTTAGGAACAATTTGATGCATAAGATTTAATGGTAACAAGGTAGCATTAAAAAAAAAAAAAGTTTATACAAAGAAAATTTTAAATAATTTTTTCTCCATTCATAAGTATTGATTTGCTTGTTTGGATGTCGATGATGTGCAGCGAAGACGCAAGACAAAGAACCAGAGCGGCCGAGTAAAGGTGAACTCATTAGTTTAGAGGAACTGGCAAGAAGTAATTAAGATAAAAGTACAAAAATAGACTATTTATGTATGGCTTTCATTTCTGTATCATAACCCAGATCCTAACATAAACTGCAGTTTTTTTTAATTTAGTTGTTCACTATTTGTCATCCACTGAAAAATAAAACAGTTTTATTTTAGGTTTAAATAAATTGGTTTATTTATTCTTCAAATTAATTTTGTTTAGTCAAAAAGTTATTTCTGCTGACATTTAACGGTGTATAAGTTCTGCTGCGCTGCTCTGGACAGTCGGCGGTCACCATAGCAACCAGTAACCTACAGCTCCCTCTTCCCGCTGCTGTCAGCGATACCAACTTCAAAATAAGTCACCAGTTTGACCTTCAGCTTCAGGGCAACACAATTAGGTTTAAAGTCTAAGAGATTATGAAAGATTAACGTCTCATTCATAAGCAAATATAATCTTAATGGGGACTTTCACTGTGTATAAACTTTACTTCTATGACAGCGATAGTTTATTTTTCAGGTTGCAGATTTTCTGAGTGTGAGAAAAGTTTTGGAAATTGTACCTTTTTAATGACTAGAGTTATTTAAACTGACACCTCCACATTGTTTTGCTCAGCTAAACAATTGCTTTCTACTCCAAAACATACAGTTTCCATTCTATTGCTAATGGGCTGATAATGCCCTGGTTTATTATACAATGTCTACTTAGAGGAGAAGAAGACAACAGAAAACAAACAATAAAGTGATTTCTCACCAAATATCAAAGTAACTTTTGCATCCTGTCTCAGAGAAACTATCCTCAATGGTAAAACTAGGAATTTGTTGTCATATTATATTTTTTCAATGACAAATGCACTAAAAGTGGATTATTCTAATTTACTAAAATCCATGTGTTACTCACAATCTCCAACAGTGTAGCCATCTCTAAAATCAGCATTAGAGTTTATCTAAATTATCCTCAGAAAAAGGAAGAAATAAGAAATAATATACAATCTATATATCTTTTACCCTATATATTGTATTCTTCTCATAACTTGATGTATCAGTTATTTTGCAGAAACTGTCTCAAAGAAAAACCTTACCTGCGTTGTATGCGTTTTGTTATTTTACCAGGTTGTAAGCCATTTTTTCCCAGGCAATATACATACATGAAAAATCATACACACAAGTTACAACATACAATATACCTTTTCACATATGTACATATACAAGCATAAATCCAAACTATTATAAGATTATCTTATATATTGATACTTTTTATTCTTTTATAATTGTGTTTAAATGTCAAAAAGTCACTGGCAGAGGACGCCACAGAATGTGTTCAAACAAGAAAGTTCATTTATCGACATTATTCATCAACCAAATTTTAAAAACATTTTTTCCCCCACCACAAACACATGTTCAAAGTACCACAACATATAAAGGTGCCGAACCTCATCCATCCATTTTCTCTTCACCCTTGTCCCCAATGGGGTCAGGAGTTGCTGGTGCCGATCTCCAGCAACGTCCCGGGCAAAAGGCGGGGTCACAGAAACGGACAGGACAAACAACCACACACAGTCACACCTAGGGAGAATTTAGAGAGACCGATTTACCTAACAGTCATGTTTTTGGACTGTGGGAGGAAGAACCTGGAAAGAACCCTCCATACACAGAGAGAACATGCAAACTCCACGCAGAAAGGCCTTGGGCCAGGATTCGAACCCACGACCTTCTTTCTGCAAGGCAGCAGCGCTACCAACTGCCAAACTCTGTCAGTCATAATAAAGAAGCAAATTCAACCTGCTCTTCATGTGTTTGACCACCAGATGCCGCCAAAGAAATGTCTGTTGACATAAAGACTTAAAGTAACGCATTTTTATTTTTTTCTAAAAGATATATAGCAACCCGAGAGCTTGATAGGCGATCAGCATAAAATCATTTTTTATTTTCGTATTAGGGAAGACGTATGCTGCCTTTTTTCAGTTTGACGTCTATTAATCATGTTTACTTTATATAATTTATTAATTTATTATTATTATTATTATTATTATTATTATTATTATTATTATTATTATTATTATTATTATTATTATAAAGGTTTCAGATGTCCTTTGCTCTAATGTGTACTGTACCTTTAAGACTCGTTTCCAGGGAGAGCGGGATTCAAAATTTGGCTCCGCCTCCATTTTTTCCTGCCATCGCGGAAGCAGAAATTAAACATTAGCCAAACCAAAATGGGGGCATCTCTCGACACACCAGCGAAGTGCCTTCTCTGCGATATTATGACCCAGACTCCCGTCACCCTGAAATGCAACCACCGGTTCTGCCGAAGATGTATTGGAGACTTGTGGAGCGTTAGCCCGTCCGGACCGTACCACTGCCCTGAGTCCAGGTGTAAAGTTGTCTACCAGAGCCTTCCGTTTGATAAGAGCTTCATACGGCCGCCTAAACCGAGTCGACAGCCGCCTCCACGGAGCGCTGCAGGTAAACCGGACACACCTTTGACTTGTAACTGGACACTAAAGTAACCTAATATTCACAATCTGTTACGGTTTACCGGAAGAAGCTAACCTAGCTAACATTAAATGACTTCCGGCCATAGAATGCTATAAGGTGTTAGTGTTGCCATAAGATTCTTATTATTACCAGCTTACAACGCAACATTCCTCTGCAGCTTAAACATTAGAAAGATGAACGCGGTTCTGATGGTGTTGACTGGAGATCATGACCAGAAGAAACAAACAAATCAATTTAGAAAAGATGCTTTATAGTTTCCACAGAGCGAGCTATAATCACTGATCAATCACTGATCAAACCATTTCTTTAAAGCAACAGCACTGATATTTAATTAGCTACAAACATCTGTTGTAGCTAATTAATATTTCCCTTTGGGTTTGCTGAAGTATTTTTGAATTTTGAAGAAAGAAAACTGTAAAATTGCATGGTGTAAATTTGAATATTAAACAGAAATTAACCATGTTAGGGGAAGTGAAATTACTGAAAATGGTAAAAATCCTTCACATCACTTTTCAGATTTTTTGGGACGCTGGTTAAATCTGTGCTGAAATCTTTAACACAGATTGATCTTTGATTGCAATAGCATGATCTGACTCTGAAACTGGAAGAACTTTTGACTTCAGTGATTCGAATGTAAATCCTGTATTGATTTTTTTTTTTTGGCTTGGTAAATAATCACAGGTACGAGAACTCTGAAGAATTTCAACATCAGTTTGTGACCTTGAACTCAAGCATACTTAGATTATGCATCAGAAAAACAATACAAAGCTCACTAGAAGTCCACCGCTGAGTGGTTCAAAGGATTTGGGAATGGCCTACTCAAAGTCAGGACTTTGATCAGGAGGCTGTCGCGTGATAAAAAGTGAACCAGTTTAATTAATCTGCCCCTCCAGAATGTTATACCATCATAACTACTTGTGGAAATTCACTCATCATTCGCAAAATTGTGCATAAACTTTGCATGTTCACCAGTCAACGTAACTTTTTTTGTTCATCATCACATTAATGTTTTCTGTATTTTATTCTTTTTTGACCAATCGCTGCAACTTGGCTGAATTTTGACTATCCTTGTGTTAATTCAGTCTCATTCTCATCAGTGTTGACCTGCTTGCGTTGTGTTTGGTACAGCGACATCATCCAGTCACAGCGAACAAAGTACGTCTTCCTCGGAGTTGAGAAGATCCACGCTGACCAGCCGGCTCCTTGGGAAGAGAAAGGCCACCACGCCCGTTTCAGAGGAACATGTGGCAAAGCGAACCGCTGTGGAGTCTAACAATGACCGGTCCAGAACCGCTGAGACTCCCACCGCCTCCTTCTCAGGCAAACCTGAAGATCCAGTTGATGCAGGGATGTCCACAACACCAATCAACCCAGAGCCCACGCCGTCTGCGAGTGGTGATGGCGAAAGTGATTGGTCTCAAAAGTCAGCAGATGATTCTGACAGCTCCAGTGAAGTAGATCTCTGCGACGCTCCTCTCACTGCAACCCCCAGGAAAGACGCGACAGGAATTCCCACTTCACCAAAGAAACTCTCCTCACCTGGAAGCGCTGAAGCCTGTCCTGAGAGTTTAGGTCCAGGGAACAAATCGCCTCCAGTCAGCAAGACGCCTCTGATGTCCACTTCTGCCTCCTCCAACCGTTTGGGCCTCTTCCTCAGACCAGAGAGGTCAAACAGCTGTCCAGTCCCGTGTCATTACTGCCCTAAAATGGGGCACCAGCCGGCTGTGAAGACCTGCCTGGTGTGTGGGGCGTCCATGTGTAAGGAGCACCTCCGTCCTCACCTGGAGTCGCCCGTCTTCCAGAACCACACTCTGGTTTCCCCCATGGAGGACATTTCCCTCTGGCGGTGCCAGGAGCACCAGGAGATCAACCGGATCTACTGCAGGCAGTGCGCGGCGTGCGTGTGCACCGTGTGCACCGTGATCGGCTCGCACCGCGACCACGCCTGCATCAGCATCAGGGAGGCGGAGAAGGAGCTCAGGGTGAGAAAAATGCATCTTTTACCTTTGTTCTCCAGAACAAGGTGATCAAGGTTTCCCCCAGAAAACATGCTAAACCCAGTGGTTGGTGTTTGGACCCGTCGTGTTTTTGAGTTAAAAAATTTTAAAGTTGACAGGCAATGTGAAAATATCACTTGATAATTATGTGTTATTGAAAGATTGAAGATAAAAAATGCAAACATTTTTTAAAAAGACTTAAATAAATAAGCAATGCTAAGCCTGGTGGGGGCACAAATAAAGCCTGGTGGCCCGCCAGGCTTATAATACACTGAGGGAAACCCTGTATATGTTTAGAGATGAATGGTGTCATGAATTTTTGATTGGTGTTTTTATGTTTATTGTGATTTTTCCAGGCAAACCTGAAAGAAGAAATCAAACAGCTGCAGGAGGCTGAACAGCAAGTACAGAACAGAGTGACTGAACTCACAGAGAAGAAGGAGACTTTCAGAGTAAGAGGAAACTAATTTTACTAATTTATCATTGGCGTAAAGATCTTAATATTCTGTAGTCTGTTTGCTTCGTCCAGCTAAAATTCCTGAACCAATTTAATTGTTTAATAAACCCATTTATATTATTAGACTCTGCTGCTCTTTATGAGACCAATCCTTGAAAATGCTTGAATTTCAGGTGCTTGATATTCAAACAGCAGTTTATTAATAAAGTGCAATCTAACATATGATTAAAAGCTAAACATTTGGAAAACCTTGTTTACAATTGAAACCAGATATTTTCATACACCTAATAAAAAGACAAATGTATTTTCTTCTGACTATCTGTAGTTAAATCGGACTAAATAAATTTTTGCTTTAGATCAGTTGGAATTACAGAAATTATTTCCATTTGCTAAATTACAGAAAACTTAAAATATCTTGTATATATTTGTTTCTTTCCTTCTATGTTGTGTTTAAGCATTTAATTTGAGAAAGTTTGGTTTGCCTCAATGTAGTAAATATTTGTTATTCCTGATGGCGTAATGACTTTTTAATCTGTTTAATTAAAATAAAGGTTGGCTTATATTTTCCACATTAAACAACATTATTAAATTTGGGCAAATCTATTTATTTATGTTTTGTAAAATTAGTGTTTTGTTCTCAGACATGAGACACTTCGAAACATAACATCTTGTTATATTTTATTTTACTTTGTTGCTTCTGTAGAATGTGTAATAGTAATAAATGATGTCATATAATAGTGAAAAAGTGCTTTAATTGTACGATCCGTGTGAGAAAAACGCAGATAATTATTTCCAGTCATTCTTTAACTCCGGTCTTCTGATTATATCTCACAGTGACATCATGACGCTGCTCTCCTTTCGTCTCCAGGCGGTTCTAACCGAAGCGCTGGACGGAGTGAAGCAGCAGTACGGCGCCATCAGAGAGGCGTTGGATCAGGAGGAGCAGTCGGCTCTCGGCTGTGTGAAGAAGGAGGAGAACCGGGTCCTGGGCGGTCTGGAGAAGAAGCTCTGCCTGCTTCAGAGCTCGCTGCAGTCCATCCAAAATGGCCTCCACACCCTGGAGAGTCTGGCCGACGCCAGGGCCGACACGCGCGTCCAGGACCAGGCGTTCATAATGGTCAGCTGGAGCGCTCTCTCTTAGATATACGGCCACTTTATTACAGAGTAACACAGAAATATCTTCTTCTTCTCCACTTTTCAGGAGTACAGCAGGATTTCTCAGCTGTAAGTAATTCAACTTCTGCTTTTTCTTGCGTTTTAATGAGGGCAGAAATCTAATCGAACAAATTAACAATAATTTGAGTAAATAGTGTGTTTAAAAAGCTTTAAGGAGTTCTGGTGTTGTCTCTTTCTCATTAGCAAACAACAGAGAGGACATGTGCTTTCAGAGAAACAGCATCTCTGTTACAGATTATAGTCTAGACTACAGGTGTTAAACTCGAGGCCTGGGGGCCAAATCTGGCTCGCCATAGCATTTTATATGGCCCTCTAGACTCCAGATGCCAAATTTCATCAATCAGTCCCTCCTGTTTTGTGTGATTTCTTGATCACTGAAATCCACACAAAATCTACAGGCAGCAGCATTTTTTCGTGCTAGTAGTGAGTTTTGAGTTTATTACAATTTCTTTTCTTTTGCAAAAATGGTCAAAAACATTGGACTTAAATGATACTCACTCCTACCTGCAGGTGGCAGTACGTATTACTTTTACTCCACTGCTGCCTCAGTCTAATTAGATTTTAAGTTATAGACTGCAGTCGATGTGGCAGATATCACACATATAAGTCACATATTCATGGGTAAGTACAAATATTGCAGAATTCCTTGCAAATATTTCCAAATTAGCATTACAGAATCAGTAATGAGTCATCACAAAAAATAATCATGAAAACCTGGATGTTCTATATTACACAGATATTTATTAACTGTGTTTTAACAGTTTCCTTACTGTTAAAACACACAGTTAAGAAACTGTGTGTTTTAACAGTTAAGTTAAAATAACTGTTAAAAAAATAACTGTATTTTAAGTTGATGCAATCAATGATTGTATCAATGATACAATCATTAATACAATGATTGCATCATTGCATGCAAATGATGCAACGATATTTGCATCATTGATGATGCAACGATATTTGCATCATTGATGATGCAACGATATTTGCATCATTGATGATGCAACGATATTTGCATCATTGATGATGCAACGATATTTGCATCATTGATGATGCAACGATATTTGCATCATTGATGATGCAACGATATTTGCATCATTGATGATGCAACGATATTTGCATCATTGATGATGCAACGATATTTGCATCATTGATGATGCAACGATATTTGCATCATTGATGATGCAACGATATTGATGCAATCATCAGTGCATTAAGAGCACTGATGATCTTGTTTTGGCCCAGAGTGAAGGAGTTTGACACACCTCTTTGATAATTTCCCATTTTCTGCAAATAGATACTAAATTTCTGCTTGGACTTTTAAGAGACATGTTGTCAGTAGTTCATAGAATAAAAGAACAATGTTCATTTTACTCAAACATAGATCCATAAAGAGTAAAATCAGAGAAACTGATCATTTTAAGTGTCTCTAAATTTTTTCCAGAGCTGTAAGTACAATCTATGCATTTGCAAAAACGCTCATTCCTCTTGTGTGTGATTTTAAAACTTTTCCTTCAAATCATCAAACACCGTTATTCATCTTCATTCTGGTCATATTGAGCATCTTAGAGACTTTGTTTGGGACCCATGAATCCAGTAGTTTCACCCACTGCTCTTCCTCTCCAGCACCAGTGAGGTGGGGAACTGTGCCGATCAGTTTGCGCCTCCGGAGGAAGTGGACCGCGGCCGACTGAGCTGCCTGCAGAGGTGGACGGAGAAACGTCTGGACGCCGTCGTCATCACCATGCCGGGGAAAGACAGAGACCTCTACAGGCTGCTGTGTAAGAAACACTTCACACCTCATCCTCCATGCTCGTTATTTTAGCTTAGAAAGCATCGCTGAAACAATCAATCATGATGAATAGTTTACTAATGCCACCAAAAACTCCTCAAAATCACCTATTAAGCACCTTTTTCTATACTTTTATTAATCTGTTAAGCCAAAAACAGTCAACATATATTAGTAAACTTGTGATTATCGCATAAATTAAAATGAGTTTGATCATTTCTGTTCTGATTATTAATATTTTTTAAAGAGCAATTTTATTTAAAACAGCCTCAGCTGGCCAAAGTGCTTCCCAACCATCACAGATAGATGATTGATAAAATAAAAATGTAGTTTGATAGTAGAGCGTCCTGTAAAGAGATCTTCTCCCTGCGTCCAGACGGCACAGTCCCTGCCATGGACGCAGACACGGCTCATCCCAAGCTGCAGCTGTCCGAAGCCAACAGGAAGGTGGCGTACAGCGAATCCCCGCAGGCCTACGCCGACCACCAGGCTCGCTTCAGCTCCTTCCCGCAAGTCCTGGCGTCTTCCCCGCTGCAGGGCGGCCGCTGGTACTGGGAGGTGTCCGTGTCGGTGGACGACGGGCGCTGGAAGGTGGGCCTGAGCGCGGCTCAGATAGAGAGGAAGGGCCAGAAGGACGGCTCCCGTCTGGGCTGCAACAGCTACTCCTGGTGCCTGGCCTGCGACAAGAGGAAGCTGGAGGCTGTGCACAACAAGGAGACGGCGCCGGTGAGGGCCGACGGCCTGCAGCGGGTGGGAATGTTCCTGGACTTCGAAGAGGGCAGCCTGTCGTTCTTTGATGCGACACCAGGGGGCAGTCTTGCTTTATTGCATTCTTACAAGCACAGTTTTTGTGAGCCTCTGTATCCGGCTCTCTCTGTGTCTAAAACCCACCTGACCATCTGCGACCTGTTCCACTCATAACCAGTTTAAACTTTTATATTTCTGACAGCCTGTGCCTTCTTTTCATGAAAATACTTGATAGCATTAGGTTTGTTTTTATATCTGCTGAACCTGAAACATTCTTGGATGATTTGTTAACACTGGAACCATGTTAATAGAGTTTATGTAATATTCCCAACAATGAGAAAGTTTTTTATAGCCCAAGATTTTAAATGAAAGACAAGCTAAACATGTCTAGTTTTAATTTGTTTTCCTTCTTCTTCATGCTGAGCTCCTGTGGAATAAAACGCTGGTTTCAAACACAAAACCTCGCCCTCATTCCTTCACATTTCAAACAGAAACACAGGTGTGGGTGGCGTGTTTCCCTGGAGCGGGAGCTCACTTTGAAACCCCCGCAGCTCCACTGACAACAAACGCCGCCTGCGGCTGGGACTCCTCAGACCGTCGCAGATCTGAACACGTGAAATTGTTCTTTTCCTTGAAGTACGGGTCATTTATTCTGACTCAGGTTTCTGCACAGCTGACGTCATTTAGGATGTTTACCTCGCCTGCTTATTGCCTTCCTACGCAATTCCACTGGAGGCTTTTTTTTTTTCTTTTACTTGACTTTAATCTCACTTCACCGCTCTCCTCTGGGTTTTCTCCCATTAACACGGATTGCTCTGGTAGCATTTGAACCGGGCCAATTAGCGAGTAGAAGAAGAAGTTTGATTTTATTTTGTTTTTTGTGTTTTAGAATTATAGTTTTAGTAATGGCAGCAGGAGAAATGAACAAAGCAGCTTCCAAATGTTGAATTAACACTAAACCTGCAACTTTTATTCTAAAAAATGTTTGTTTTTTTTACATACCACTGGAAAAAATGATGTTTCTCTGATTTTAGTTTTTATATGTATATGCTTGAGTAAAACAAACATTGCTTTTTTTATTCTGTGAACTTTAGTATTTATTAGCAGAAAATGAGGAATGGTAAAAAAGATGCAGAGCTTTCAGGCTTCAAATAATGCAAAGAAAACAAGTTTATGGTAATTTAGAAACAGCTCCTAATTTTTTCCAGAGCTGCATTTGTTAGAACTGTCACCATGTCGTGATGTGAAAAAATGGAGCTAATCTACCTTCTCCTGGAGCTAGTTGTTGCTGCTCAAATAAAGAAATAAAAAAAGAAAATAAAAACAACCAATCAGAGCCAGGAGGAGGGTTTTGGCTGTCCATCACCGCATGTAATGGCTGCTCAATAAGCTAATGATGGAGCAACAACTTTCTTTTACAGAACAACCTTTAATCTGCTCTCATTGGTAGCCATGCTAACTCACCTAGCGTTCGGAAGCTGTAGTAGCAGAGAGTGATTGACGGCGCTAAGACCCGCCTCTTGGCTCTGATTGGCTTTATTACACTTACATACTGCATCTTTAACAGCCATCTTGTTCTCTCTTCTCAGTGGATTATGGTTGTTTACGACACATAAGTGGTGCATTGAATATGCCACTGGAAAACATTAGCGATTAGGTAAAATTTAAAACCTACATCAGTTTTTAAAGGGGCTGTTTTTTTTTTTTTGTTTTTTTTTTAACTAGGTTAAATTTACCAGAACTCCTCCTGGATGTTTGGTCCAGATCCAGAAAGCCTCTTGTCTGTGAGCAGCTGCTCCTGGATCACAGTGAATCCAAGCCCACTGCAGTAATAGAGTTGAAAAGGACTTCATGAAAAGTCTCAAGTGAATGGGGCCTGGTAAACTGTAACCACCGGCAACTAATCACCCCAAAATATCTCCTCTGATAGACTTGTATTTGGTATAATTTCTGTTCCTCACACAGGTTCTCCATTCAACCCTGACAATAATTTCACACATGGAGCCACCCGATCCAAAGGTAATCACAAACCTTTTGCTTTCTGTTCCTCCTGCCTCCCTCCATCAGCTTGCACACGAAGCAGGAGACAAGAGGAAGGCGGGAGGCTTTAACTCAGAGTTAATTAAATTCTGCTCTTCCTTCTCATCCTGCAGCTCTCAAAATCAGCCAGGCTCTCATAAGCTTTTTTTTTTTTTCTTTAGACTTGTTGCTCAGCGTGTGCTGGCAGGGTAAAAAATAGGACAGGTAGCTGTGACGGAAACAGGAGGAACAAGTCCAAGATGATGTTCCTTCTCTGCTGATCAGTGAAGCATCACTAAACGAAAAGATCTTCATCAGAGGCCATGAGCCCTCTATAATATGTACAAATTATACATTCAAGTGGTAGTAATTATATTAACATTACCCGCTGCATTTATTTAACCATAACACTAAGTTGTGGTAGCTGCAGTTCTTTTTTTATTTTACTATTAACTGGAAATATGAAAGAAATACAGACCTGAAGATGAAATGTTAGCTGCTAAACATTAAATTTTATTAAAAAAATGTTTTTGTTAACCTTTCCATGCACAGCAGTGACTGCAGTGGATACCTTTCGAAGAGCCATTCTGGTGGATTTTTATGTCATAAATTCGCACAGAAGTAGACACTAGTACACTATACACTGCCAACTACTGGCCACCCACTGCAACTGCAAGAACATTTTTTATTAAATCCAAGATGGCAGAGAGACAAAAAAAACCAACTCAAGAATATCTGGTCCTTAATTTCTGTACCTTTTGCTTTTACTTGAGTAATTTTACTATGAAGTATCGCTACTTTTACATGAGTAGAATTTCTGGACACTCTACCTGCTGTTGAAAAACAAAAAAGTTTTAACCACCAAACACAGACACACACCTGCATTTTTTGTTAAAAGAGGGAAAAAAGATTTGGAAAAATATTTATTTTGTCTGATTTTGATATCAATGTAAATTATTTTCATTTTGTTCTTAAAATACCAATATTTCCACATAGCTTTATGCTAACAGCATAAAGCTATGCTATGCTTTCAAAGCTATGCTAATGAAAGCTGTAATGCTAATGATGTAATTCTTAAATGCTAAATAATTTAGGTTCAGTTCTTGAGTAGACTTTTTACCAAATACTTTTTTTACTCTTACTTGAGTAGAAATGTGTGGAAGTAGTGATACTTTTACTTCTACCCACCTCTAACAGTAAGAGAGCTCCCAGTGCTAGCTGCAGAAATGCACGGTTTGATCAGAAACAACCGATCAGAACCAGGGGGAGGGTCTTAGCGCTGTCAATAATGTTAATGCATGGCTTCTCTACCATCAGCAGAACCTGCCATATGGAGCACAGATATTTTGTGTCCATTTTCTCTCCACAATAGCCATGATTGCTAAGGCTAGTTAGCGTAGCCACTGATGTCGGTGGATAAGCAGTTTTCTCCGTCATTAGCACAATGGGCATCAGCATATTTAGCAGGACGTCTGAGACTATTCTCTCAGGACATAGTGAAACAAACTTTGTTTTTAATTTTTTATTTGTTTTATGAAAGTAACCGACCATCTTTTCACTGTTATATTGATTTAAGATAATTATCTGAACTCTGAAATACCCCCGTTTGTCTGCGGATAGAAATGCTTTTGTCTCCAGGTGTAGCATACTGAAGAGATTATATGAGTGGGTTGAAACTGGACTTTCCTGTAAAGCGCTCTCTCTTAGATTACATGCTTTTACCTCTAATCGCTGTTTGGAAAGAAAGTGGAGTGGCATGAAATTACCAGGGTCAGACGGTCCACAGCAGGGCTTCGTCTTCCAAACGACACAGAAAGTCACGTCTGCTTTACTCCGACTGGATGACGGCCGTGTTGTGCTGAGGTTAAATAACTTTAAGAACATGTCAAAAGCTTTGGCGCCAGTAAGTTTAAAGAAAGGGGGTTCAAAGTGGGGGCGGGGGCCATTTGCGGCTCCTGGACTGATTTTATTCAAGAAAAACTACAACTTTCAAATTAAAATCTACTTACAAAAATGTTGGATGTGATAATCTTTTCCATGTTTTATGCTTTCCTTCTGTTGTTATTGTAAATAGGACCACATCTACTGCATTGACTTATATACTAAAGTATAACTTTAATTGCTGCATTATGGTTGCCATTCATTAAAGAAACTCCACTTCTCGTCTGTCACGTTTTATTCCAACTGGTCTTTCAGCATATGTTTGTAAATCAGGCCAACTTCTGTAAAAGTAATTAATTGAGTTGGGGTTTGGCAGCATGGATTTAATTTTTCAGTGCTCATTCTCTCAGTGCTATTAACCAAATTAGTTTGGTATTTTTCCAGAAAATGATCAGTTTATAAAACCATTTTTATATCCAAAACCAGCTGGATTACAAAATATTTTTAGCAATTACCAAAAAAATTATTTATTGTCTATATGTTTTGTTTTTCCTTTTTCTGAATATTGGAAACCTTTCTACACTGTAAAACATTTGAGCCGCATTTAGTTGTGTCTACTATCTTCTACTCTTTTAGTCAAATAAATTTATCCAGTTTTAGATTTTGAACCTAAATGTGAGTTTGTGAAAGATAAACTTACAGCAGTAAGTTGTGTTAACTTTTTATTAATTCAGTCAAACCTCCAAGAGTTGAATAAACTAGAGTTTTTAGGTTAGCATTTAAGAAACTGAAAGAAGAGAAAGTCAGGAGTGGGAACTATTTCCCAGAATGCTTAGCGGCATGTTTCTGTCTCCTGAGATGGAAGTGCGTCACATTGATCCGACTCTTGTGTTTTTATTAAGGCAAATGTTCATTTTAATGCAATTCTCAGTTAGCAAAGCTTGAGGATAATGTCCTGTTCACACTAAATGTTTCTGAGCTGAATTCATTGGGATGTTTAATAAAATTCATGATCAGATCAGAAATTTTGTTCCTGCAGTTTGAAACAAGAATTTAAATTATTAAAGTAAAATAAATATTTATTTTAACTTGATATTGTGAGTTAAATAATAGAGAAATGAGGCTCTATAACTCGGTGAGGGCAGCTTTTTAAGTTAAAACTCACAATTCAAAATTAATGAAGTTTAAAATCAATGTTTAGACAACTTGTCTCTTGTTGTTAAATCGACTTCATGAACTTTAATTTCTGAGTTAAAAGCAAAACAATTTTCTTGTTGACTTAAATTGCATTTTCCAGGCAGCAGGTGGACTTTCATTTTCAAGTTAATCCACATTTAAATGTTTTACAGTGTCGTGTTACCAGGTCAAATTAGTCAAACTTTTCCTCTCAAATGATGCCTGAGTAATTATAGCATTTTATGCAGAAACATTACCGGTCAGTGCAGTGGGACGGTTGGGCACATTTTCCATTTCTAAACTCTTGAGTTTTTCAGGGACCTTGAATTGTGGTGAAAGATTTCTTTCAAGTCCTTATTTTCCATGCAAGTGTGAAGAGGCTGTGACAGTATGACCGCGCAGCACTGTTGCCGTGCCGTGTGTTGTCATGACAACAGCTGGCGAGCTCAGGTGAGCTATGAGTCTCACATATCTGACCCGGTCACCTGCCAGACCTGACACCGTCCAACAGAAACCAGAGACACAAGGAGAAGAGACAAGCCTTTTGTTGGTTCATGTGCCGCTACCAGCAAATTGTTTCCATCTTATCTCAGTCATGCAAGAGTCATGGCGGCAAAGATAAAATAGGAGCTGACAAATGCAATTTTTCACCCATCTGCAGGGTTTTTGTTATGACAGAGTGTCAGAAAAAAAACCCCAAAACCCTGTTTAATGCTAAGAAAGAATAAAAGAATAAAATTATGAGAATAAAGATGAGATAATATGATAAAGTTGCAGTATTACAAGAAAAAAGTCATAATATTAAGAAAATAGTTGTATGAGAATAAAGTCAAAATAATATGATAATAGAGTCGCAATAATACGTCAATAAAGTCATAATATTATGAAAATAATGTCCAAATATGAGAATACAGACATAAAATTACGTGAATAAAGTCAAAATAATATGAGAATAAAGTTGAAATTATATGAAAATTAAGTCATAATATTACAAGAATAAAGTCATATGAGAATAAAGTTGTAGTATTATGAGAATAAAGTAATAATAATATGACAATTCTCTTAATACTATGATTTTATTTTATTTATATGTTTTTATTGAACTTGCGTGGCCTTAATACTCTGTCATAGTATTTATTTATTTTTTTTTTTAATCAAATGATTGCAGTTATTTGTGTGTTTCCACACAAATAAGCCCACAAATTAATAAAAGATCAATTAAATTGAATTCCAGATTTTGTTGATCTCATATTTTATATTTCCAAACTAAATGGTACCAAGGCAAATTCCCAAAATTGCAAAGTAATTATTTTTCACAAAACAACCAGGCAGACAGTTGGGAATGTGACAAAGAGGGACGAGGATCCACGTTTGTTTTGCCAACATGCACAGTGAGGAGGTAAGTTTAGTCAAAATAAAGAATATCCGGGGTGCCGTGGTGGCGAAGGGGCAAAGCACAGCCCACATATTGGTTCTGGTTCCGATGGTCCAAACTAAACGGTAGGAAGGCCTGGCGAAGTTTGCCGCATGTCGTCCCCTCTTTCCTGTCAAACTACGAACAAATAAAGGCCACAAGAGCCAACAAAAGCTTTAAAAAAAAAAAAAAGAATAACCAAAACAAAGCATGTCACCATAGCAACCATTACAGAATACATCCATCCCATCTTCTGGTTGATTCAGCAATGGGAGGAAAAACCTTTTCTTTTCCACCATCACAAATTAATTCTGCTGGGAGTTCAAACTACATGCTGGATTTTTCAAAGTATTGTCTAATCAGATTATGCTTTTGTAATTAAAGCTGAATTTATCTTTACTATTCGTCCCTGTTACTCAAGACATCCTGCGTTTCCACCCAGCGTCGCTATAAAGCCCTTCAGCACATTTCCAGGTTTCACAATCTCGGCTGTCAGCTTCGGTGCCGGTCTGTCTCTGCTTCCCCACACACTGTCCTAAGTCTCCTGATCGCCGCTCAGAATATCAGCAGTAACTTTAGCATTTTATATTTATATATCTTGTGCTCTTTTCACCTGACCTCTCTGCAGGGAGGTCAGAGTGCAGGTCAGTGTCAGACGCAGACCAGGAGGTGACGGGAAGTAATTATCTTGTGTCTGATGGAAGAGCCGGATTTTTTTTAATCGAAGAACCTAACCTCTTTTATTTAGTTTGTTGGTATTGTAAGCTTTTTAGTTTGCACCATGCAACTTGATCTTTCAGCAAAATTCCCACTTTCTTTGTTTATTACAGAGCATCAGCAGGTAATGTTTTGTGAATAAAAGAAAGAGAAATGCAAGTTTTCGGGATCTCATCTTCTAGAAGCGTAGTACATGTGTGAAATATATGACAGTCACTATCATGACAGAGCCGTGTGTTTACATGGATCCGGTTTCTGCCGATGCAATCCAGAGGTTCAGAGGCGAGAAACACACGGAGGCTCTGCAGGAATAGGAGACGGACTCAAGGCTGATTGTAAGGAGGTTTGGGCTGATTGAGAACTGAGATTTAGCCCCGCTGGGAGAGAAAGCCCAGAGATATGGAGTCAGAGCAGACAGGATTGCAGACGAAAAAAAAAACAACAAAAAACTGTGAGCCATGGGAAACAAAAATTCTGACTACAGCAAAGTTTTACTTGAAGTGCAGTTTAGCAGAGTAGAGTTGGAGAAATTAGTGTAAATCCCAATTATTGGGATGAGAAAGAACAGTCTCCGGTTCTGCAGCGAAGACAGAATTTGCCACTTGAGGTGCGACAACAAGTCAGGCTGACCAAGGAAGGGCCACAACAGGAGTGAGAAGAGGATTCAATGTGATTAATCCCTTTAATTTATTTAGTTACACTCAAATGCAGCACATGGTTACATCAAATGTAGTTTCTCCATAAAGATAACCTTTTCAAAGTGAGGAATAATAATAATTCTGTTGAAATGTAACAAATATCCAACCCAAAATTCAAAATACAGATATTTATGCATAAGTGGGGCTCATAGGGATAGCTATACCTCTTGCTCTCGTCCTATAATCTATGACCAATCAAGTTGTGGCTACAGATACAGGAACAGAAAGGACCTTGCTTGGACGAGGATCACTGAAGTTCTAACTTTAACTGTTTGAAAATATTTCCCCTCATTTGAGCCACCCAAATCCGTCCAGCAAAAACTTTGAGTCACGTTAAATAAACGTATTTATTTAGCTGAAATGTGCAGGAGACAGTTTGAAGGACAAATATGCCAAAGAGTTTCCTCTCATCATCCGCTTGGAGTGATTTTCTCCTTCAGTATTTAATCTTCCCAGCATACAGACATCTCATTCTCAGTCACTCATTGCTGGTTTCTCCTGTCTAATCCCATTTTCTCCTTGTTTTTTGCTACTGGATTCCTGTTTTTGTTCTTCTCTGGCTCCCTGTATTCCCTCTGTGACATTTTTTCCCTATTGCCATCCCCCAAATATTTAATTTCCCATCATATTCAAACCGGGTCTCTGGCTTAGCCACTTCAAAAACCTCGATGCAACTGCCAGCCGGAATAAATTTGTTGGTTAAATAAAAGGTTACTTTAAATCTAAACATGCCATAGGATGTGAAAACATTAAGGTTTAACTGTTGGCAACATATGATAATTTAATCAAGTAAATTACTGTGTTTGTAGACAGTCTTACTTTTCAGTGCTGCAATCAGCCATGGCTTTATTCCAAGTGTTAAAAAGAAAATTAAGATGGAAAAAATAGCTTCAGAAAGATGCATAAGGCTCTGACTGAAAGCTTCACTAATTAGCATAATGGAGTCCAAATTATCCGTGATAACAGTATGTGTGCTGCTTTTGAACAGCAGACTTGTGTTATTTTCTCCTAGAAACCCTCCAAGCTCTTCATAAAACCTAATAAAATGTCTAATTTGAATCGGTTTGGTTATTAGCAGACATAACAGGGTGGTTATGTATGCAGTCGGCCATTAGCAGGCAGCAGCTAATGCAATTTAAAATTCTTGTAAAAGGCATTCATTCAAGAACGACAAGCAGATCTTATTTTTGTTTTACAGTCGATAAATAAGCTACAGTTAATCAAAGGAATTATTCTTATTTATTATAACAACTAATGGTGAGTCTGGGAGATATCAAAGCATCGGTCAGGAGCGGCGAATACAAGCGAACTAATGTGAATGAGGGAGTATAAAATTATTGTGGCTTGGAAAAAGATTGGCATGAAATGATCAGATCTGTCCAGCACACTCAGGCCTTTTTTGGTCACCCGACCGTTTATATTTCCTCTGGGTCTTAGTTTCAGCTGTTTGCATAGTTTTTCTTTGCTGAGGAAGTTGGGGGAGGTGATTGTTATGTTGCTGTGTGCGCCTCGACACAGAAATGTTCCGCATGCATCAAAACATTATTTTTATGAAGTCCAATAACACCAGTTGTGGGGGTTTTTAGTCGGGGTGTCTCAGAGGTGCCGTTTCCGTGTTATGTGCCGGATTGTTCCCCGTCTCCACGAGGATCGGCCGTTTTCTGTGGCATGTTCAATAAAGCAGAAATCTGGAAATAAGATTGTGCCGTCTCCTCTTTCCCCTGCCTCTCAGAACAACCATCCTCATTAGATTGAAACTCTCACCGTTTCTTCCCTTTGCTGGTTGAACTTTGTTTTTCTCCGTCTTCCCTCTCACACTCTGTCATTTATCTCCTCAGAGCTTTTTCTGACTTTGGTGATTCATTCACATCTCAGATTTAGATTGGTGGCATCTCAGTCCCCGGGGCGGCTGGCTGGTCTCTGCTGAATACATTTTGAATCCACGCTGTTTCGTCTCTGCCTGTGATTTGAGAATGACTGAAAGTGACCTCGGTGGGTTTTAGACGAAGCAGAGTATGTAGGACCCCCGGTTAATGTAAAGCATCCAGATCTCAGCCATTTTCAGAAACATCGTACAACTTAACTGCGTCATCTTTGTCTCAATGTCAGGTCCACTGATGTACCATAAAGGTATACAGGAATCAGGCTGCGTTCACACTGCAGCCCGAAGTGACCCAAATCTGTTTTTTTGTCAAATCTAATTTTTTTGCCGTGGTCGTTCACGCTTCCAAATGCAGCTCTGGAAAAACTTAAAATGATCAGTTTCTCTGATTTTACTTTATATAAATATATTTGAGTAAAAAGAACATTATTCTGGGGCTGCACAGTGGCGCAGTTGGTAGCACTGTTGCCTTGCAGCAAGAAGGTCCTGGGCTCGATTCCTGGCCCGGGTCTTTCTGCACAGAGTTTGCATGTTCTCCCTGTGCATGGTGGGTTCTCTCCAGGTTCTTCCTCCCACAGTCCAAAAAAAACATGACTGTCAGGTTAATTGGTCTTTCCAAATTCTCCCTAGGTGTGAGTGTGTGTGTGCATCTCTGTGTTGCCCTGCAGCAGACTGGCGACCTGTCCAGGGTGACCCCGCCCCTCGCCCAGAACACAGCTGGAGATCGGCACCAGCGACACCCGATCCCATTAGGGACAAGGGTGAAAGAAAATGGATGGATGGATGGAGAACATTATTCTTTTATTCTGTGAACCATTGACAACATATGTCTCCAAAGTTCCAAGCAAAAGTTTAGTATTTATTTGCAGAAAATGAGAAATGGTCAAAATAACAAAAAAGATGAAGTGCTTTCAGACCTCAAATAATGCAAAAAAAAAAGAAAAAAAAAAGCTCATATTTATTTAGAAACAACAATAATAATGTTTTAACTTGGGAAGAGTTCAGAAACCAATATTTGGTAGAATAACCAGGAGGTCCATTGCAACGGGCTGTAAGTTTTTTCCAGAGCTGTGAATGCGACTTGTATATGATCCCAATGTGAACGACAAACGACCTGAAAGTGTCCCGCATGCTCAGTAGAGGGCGCTGTAACGTCACACATATAGAGCTTGCTCAGTGTTTCACCAACCGCCAGAAAACATGGATGTTAACCGCGGAGCCATTTTCAATTTGTTATCCAAACTGCGTGTCGGGGCGCAGAATAGTGACTTTCATCGATGACTTTCGGGTCGGATGACCAGGCCGGTCGGATCAGATACGTATCGGACATCCAAGAGGCCCGGGTTGCATTCAAAACCAATCCGACCTGTGTCGTTCACACTGCATGAAAAGACCAGATACAGGATGAAATAAGGCAAAAAAAACAAAACAAAAAACAAACCGCAGCCTAATAATACTTTTTTCCACTGGCAGATTATGTCACTTATGTAACTACCACTGGGACTTCGCCGTTACCTAGCAACCCCAAGATGTCACCCAGCCTAGCAACCAAGTTTCAGTTCCACTGCCAGGTTATTCCACTTATAACAAGACATTTTCCCATGTTGTAAGTGAAATAATCTGCCAGTGGAGCACCATTTTTCACCAATATTAAGGAATTATTGACTGAAAACCAGCAGATATATCTCGATGAAAGGTGATCTATCAGTGTGTGTTATTTCAGGTTTACTTGCACTAGAAACAAGACTAAAATACTTGGTAAGATTTTGTGTTTTTGCAGGTTACCAGTTTGCTCATGCCTCAGCTTTTCTTGCATATTATTAACAATCAGGAGACTGATTACCTTTGAATAGATATATTGGTTTTCAGCATCCCACCGAAGGGACGAAAGAGTTGATTTTGTTTTCATGAATACTAAGACTAATTCTCCATGGACTGTGGAAATTAAGGATGCACCGATTGCTGTTTTCTAGCCGATTGCCATTCTTTAAAAAGCCTGACCTGCCTGTTCCATTTTATTTGTGTGAAATGTAACTAAATATAGCAAAGAAAGTTGATGAGTTGGTAACAGTGGGGTGACGATTAACTGCAACTGTACAGACAGGAACTGGTGGGCCGATGTACCAGTCAGACCGGGAGAGTAGAAGAGGGCAGTGGCTGATTTTTAGACCTTTGCTGAGGTAGATAAGATTTGCTTCACATGTAAATGTCAGCCGATCAGCAATCTCCCAAAATTAAGGAAATCAGCACAGATAAATCGATGCACCACTAATAGAAATGAACACAAAACTTACTGGGTCTTGTATGTAAGAACGCTGCGAGATCTTCTGTAAAGGACAGAGGTCCGACTCACCGATGGGAGTTTGGTGAAGTTGTCAGTGCCGTTCTGACCTTGGAAAGCTCTCGTGTTTTTATTGGGTTTCACATGACCTGCTGTTCGAGGGGAAAGGCCAGACACAGTACTGACAGTCCTCCCTGTCCTCATCGATACGCAGACTGACCTCTTTCAGCAGGATGCATGACGAATCAATCGTCTTTGATGAAGAGAGTCGGCTAAAAAAAAAAAAACCCTCTGTTCCGACTCAGCACTTTTAGTTACCTGGCAATTGATACAAGCAGTAAAACTGAATGGAGTGCTTGGATAAGAGAGTGTAATAAAACAAGTACAACGCTTCAACGTGTTATTTTTCCCAGCCCAACGGTTGTAAAGTTTAACCGCTCATTGCAGTTCTTGTTTTACTTCAGTTCAAGGGGGGAAAAAAAATGTTGGTTCAAGCAATAAACTGACACAAGCAGAGTAATATTGTCTGTTTCCCTTCCTAGTGACAGTTTAGGCCACGTGTGTTAAACTCGAGGCTCGTGGGCCAAATCTGGTCCGCCGCAGCTTTTTATGTGGCCCTCGAGACTTCAAATTACATCAATAAGTCCCTCCAGTTTTTAATATATACACAAAATTCACGCAAACTAAACAGATTCCCACATTTTTTCCCCCCACATTAATGAAATTTTTTCTCAAAATTGGCCAAAAACTTTGGGTTTAAGTGACTGCTGCTTACTTGATGTCAGGTTATATTCTGTGACCAATAACGAGTAATGAAAAGTCACATTTAACATCAGCCATTAGTGTAAACGTCATAAAAATTCCTCCAGGAAGAAGGTTAGAAGCAGCAAACTAATTCATCTACTGAAACTTAAGGTCAACAACTTACCTGAGGAAAACAAAAACAATTTGTGGGAAATAGGAGAATTGATAACAGAGTGAGTGACAGGAAATGGCGGAAGCACAGATATGTTATTCTTGCTTAAAAGAACAACATATCCAAGTTAGAATTTATTCTGTTCTAACAAGGAACAGAATAAATTAAGGATCATAGTGATTACTGGAGCGGATCAAAGCAGTTTTGATGAAAAACCAAGAAAGCAAAACATAAACCAATGCAAGATTTCTCATTAAAACTACAAAAACAACAACCTGCAAAGTCAGAGGATTAAACAAAGAATGAAACTAAAACTTACTGAGACTGAATTTTTTTATCTAAATAGGTTCTCTGGTCCATAGCCCTCCTGATGCTGAGTTTTTCCGTTTAATAATTCAACCTGCTGGTGTCACTAGAGGCGAATCAGTCTGTGAAGAACCGTGTCTGTATATTTTATGAAAGCCTGGATGGATGGTTGGTGGTTTTTGCTTCTAAGCATGAAAGGTTCCTGTTCTGAATCCCATAAGACTTCATCCTTCATGTGCAGCGATCCCTCGCTCTGCCTGTGCTAGAATGGATTTAAAGATGGTTTTATCCACTGAACTCTCCACACAAGAATAAATTAAATATTTAGGTTCAGCTTAAGAATTATCATAAAAATTAATAATAAAATAGTCTTTATAGTCGGTAGGAAAAATAATTATAAACTTTTCTCACCAGTATTTGCCTTATTTACAGATGCAAGTCTTGCCATAGAGTGTCTATAAACACCTGTTCATTAGATTAAGGACTTACCTTTGACTAGGCCATTCCAACATGTGATTATGCTTTGATTTAAACCATCCATAGAAGCTGTCAGTGTATTTAGGGTTGTTTTCCATCTAGATCATGTGTCAAACTCGAGGCCCATGGGCCAAATGTGGCCCGCCGTAGCTTTTTATGTGGCCATCTAGACTTCAGTCAGTTCCTTCAGTTTTTCACAAATCCACAAAATTCACACAATTTCATTAGATTCCCATGTTTTTTTTGACATTGTGCTTAATTGACTGCTGCCTCAGCCTTACTTCATGTCAAGTTATAGTCTGACTGATACGGTGATGAATAAAAAGTCACATTTAACCTCACATATTGGAGCAAATATTGTAAAAACTTCTCACAAATGTTTCTAAATTAGCACCACAAAATCTGTGATTTTGATTGCAAAATAAAAATCCTGGAGGAGCTGATCAGTGTGAAAAGATTTTTACTATTATTTGATTTTAAGAAACACTTACCGAATGCTGAAACAGCTCTTTACTGATATTTTAGCAAATTAATGGGTTTTATAAACACAATCTGGCACAACCGGCCCTTTAAGAACATTCATATTTTTGATTTGACCCAAAATGAAGATGATTTTGACACGTGAGTGGCAAAAATCCACTCGAGTGTTTTAAAGTTTTCATAACTTTTCAAACTTGCCTCTCACTGCTGAAGAACAGAAATCCCACAGGACCATGCTGCAACCACCATGTTTCATAGGGGAGATGATACATTCACTGTGATGCACTGTGCAAGCTTTCCTCCACATATGCAGGACAAAAACTTTTGGTGAAATAAAATGTATTCTGGCTTTCTTTCAAAAATTCTTTTATTTTTTGAATTTTTCCATAAAATCCAGGTTGATGGATTTTCAGGAAAATTTCCATCTATATTTGTATCAAGTGTTTAATTTTAACACTATATCATAAAGTACAATTTAGATTAATTTAATGCCTATGTAATCTTCCAAAATAATACATAATTAAAGCATTGATTCTGCGTTAACATTCTTTCAATGCTGTAATTGTTTTTAAATGTACGATTAATGTGCCGTTTTATGTACTTTTTGTACGTCATCTGAATGTAATTTTGTGTTTCTATGGGGATAATCTCCTGTTTCTTATACAAGTAATCTGAAAACAGCTCTAATCTCTCTCCTCTCCTCTACTTTGTGGCGCTGAAATTATTTTACTGTTGTAGACAAAACAACATAGCGAAGCATCATTTTACAGAACCAACACTAAGCTGCTATTATTTAAAAAACATAAATAATAGCACAGACATGAGAAAAGATCCCATCTTCTGCCCGTTTCATCATATTCTAATCAGTCGGCAGCCCTAATGAAAACATTTAGAACTGATTAACTAATTTCTTTCTTTTAACAATTAAGATATTTTCCGGACTATAAATCGCTTCAGATTATTTTATGGCACCAACCATAAAATGCATAATAAAGCAGGAAAATACATATATAAGTCGCACCAGAGTATAAGTCGCATTTTTGGGGGAAATTTATTTGATAAAATCCAACACCAAGAACAGACATGTCATCTTGAAAGACAATAAAAATAGAATAGAGGCAACAACAGGGTGAATAATTGTACGGTATGCTAACGTTACATGACACATAAACAACGAACTGAGAACGTGCCTGGTATGTTAGCATAACATATTAAGAGTTATTCAGATAACTATAGCATCAATAACATGCTAACAAGTTTACCAAACCATCTGTGTCACAACAAATCACTAAATCTTCATCTTCGGTGTCACTTGTAAACAACTCCGCTAACGCCAAAGGTAGAAGAACAAAGGCCTAGAGCGCCCTCTGACGGTTTAGTGTGAACATAACATGTGATATATGATATAATAATGTGTTAATAATTTTACACATAAGTCGCTCCGGAGTATAAGTCGCAATCCGGGCCAAGCTATGAAAAAAACTGCGACTTATAGTCCAGAAAATTCGGTAATTAATTGTGATTAATTCATGGCAACCCTGAGATTAATCAGATTTTAAATTATAGTCATTCAGATGATGATGTGTTACAAAAACCTTTCTGTTTCTCTCTGCCTGCTGCAGTGTTTGCTTGTCCTCATACCTTTATGAAGGATGGGAGAAAAATAGCCCACACATTATTCAGCATTATTGCTTACGGCAATCTTCTCTCTTCTGCAGTGATGAAATATAACATGAATGTTGCAGGCGTACATTCACTTCGCAGCACGAGTGGAGGCTTGATCACTGTGAGAAATACCTCTCTACCTTCAGGTGATTCTTTCTGTTCTGCTCAACAGACATTTGTGCTCCAGCGCTCGGTTTGATCAATTACGCTTACTTTTATTGTTACAGACTGAAGCACCATTTTTTTCTTTTCTCTGTACTTGCACATCTGTTCAGTTGACGGCACCTCTAACTGAATCAATTTGGATTAATCTTCTTTTAATTACATCATTAGCATTTCTCAGTCCTGTTGGCTCTGGAAATGAAGCGTTCACTTTTCTCCCTCATGGGAAACTCTTCGGATTTAAAAACTATTATCTTACATACAAAAGACATAAAATATACTCATTACTCAGGGTTTATGTGTTACTTTGAAGCCAAGTTTGATTTTAATTATTAATTTTCTCCCACTTCATTTTTGGCTGACGTACAGAGAGAATTTAATTAAAATGAAAGTAGGGATGCTATTGTTTCCATAAGAAGAGCAGCTTATAGGTGTTAAATCTGTAGCTCGTCGTATGAAAAACTGTTTCCATTTGCTTTTAAATATCCTCAATTACGTAAAATATGCAAGGTTTTCAGTGTAAATACAGCTGATGTGCTTCTTCAACTTTTTTTAGTTTTTTTTTTGCAGCAAAGTATTTACTCATCCGGTTTCAATAAATATACACGCCTCCTTTTTCAGATTGTTCTACTCCACAATGATGAACTATTTTATATTGATCCAGCAAATAAAAATACTTTGAAATTTGAGGTTGTAATGTGACTAAATGAAGAAAACCGAGAAGCAGAAATACTTTTTCAGGGCATGATGTCTACAAAACTGATATGTGGGTGAAAAAGTTCAGGCCATTTCCACAGAGCTCATTAGCAGTGAAAAGTATTGGCTGATTCTCGCTATTTTTCCAGTTGATTCCTGTTGTTATTGATTTTTTTCTGCAGTGATGCTATTAGGACGACTGCTGCCCTCAAGTGAAAGAAATCTCACATTTTAGTTCTGCTCCATCCTCCTGTCTCGATGCAAATAAAGCGGTCTCATTAAAGCTTTTAAGAAATAGCTCATATTTTTAAAGAGATTAGGCAAAAGGGTAAAAAAGGAAAACAAAAGACGTGAAAGCTGTTTACCGTGATTAACTGAGGAGGCGGGATGTCTGCAAGCAAGCTGATAACAAGACCTTGGTGGCTGTAAGGGTTTGGAGATGTTTTAGTTATAAAACTACTGATCTGAGACGATCCTGAGGGTTCTGGGTGTTTATTTCTCCTGTCTTCTTATTTCAGCTCTGTGAGTAACAAACAGTGACGATGTTAGATACAACCAATTCCCTTTTTTGATCCAATACCGATCCAATACGATACTTTTATGCAAAAACACCCAACATGTCTGGGAAATCTAAAAAAAAAAAAAAAGTGGCGTAAATCTTACAACACGTGACAATTTATTTAATTGTGGGAGCAGCCTCATTTGTTATAGCCAAGCTATTTTAACAACAGCAGACAATCAGACAAAATATGTGAAAATTGTGTTGCAAAATAATAAAAAGCTACAATTATTAAACAAATAACCCTTCTGAAATAAATCCTTGTAGGGCTGCTGTAAAGAACTGTTTTAGTAATTGAGTATTCTATCGATTATTCTTACAATTAATAGAGTAATCAAATAAAACTTGGTAAATTTTACCATTATTAGACATCACATCCCTAACAATTACTATTCTGAAGTATAAAAAAAATAATCCGTAACAATGATGGCTCCTTTTTAAGTTAACCTGGACAAATTAAAAAAAGAAATTATATTCAATTTAATAATAAAGCAGCAGGCTCAGTTTTTTGCTTATGTATTAATTTTCAGTCAATTTAGTAGATGAAATCTCTCTTTGCCCAGACATTTATAGCGATGGATTTTGCTCCTTTGTGACATAAAAACACAAAATGACAGATATGTACCGAAACAATGCGCCCCGCCACCCATTTGTTGAGACCAAGATGGCGGTAAACTCATTTTCAGGTTCGTCCGCGGTGTTCAGTCTATCCGCTCACCTGAATAAATACTCTGGGGAAAAAGGCTGCCGCACTCCAGTCATTTACTTTAAGGACGATTATGGATCCATGAAAAAAAAAAATCAATTAAATCCCTCGGAACGAACTTAAAAATTGGACGTTATGTTGCTAGCACTTAGCACTGGGCAACAACTCAGAGGCGGAAGTGAGGGCGGTGTGCAACACAAACAATGACCCGGCTGAAACACGGAGCGCTAAATAAAAAAAAACATAATTTAACGAACCTTAGAGATAAAAATTTCCTCGAGGAATTTTAATAATCGAGGTACTCGAATCATCCGAGCCCTAAATCCTTGTTTCATTATTTAATATTACAAGGACATGTTTGTTAATGAGACTGCAACAAAAGCATCAAACTTTTACATTGATAATCGTTACACTCTTACCAGATTGAAGAAACAGTAGTTCCCATCAAACCCGACTATTTTAGAAAAATATTAATAACTTAATTACTTTCTAAAAGATATTATCAATACTTCAAGCAAGTGAAGTATTGAGAATCAATTTTAAAGCACAAAGCTTATTAAAGAATCAATATCTAAGTATCAATCCTCACATCAATAAGAAACAGCACAAGACTGGCTTGAATACAATCACAAGCAGAATCGTGTTTTCAGATTTAATTGACTGTTTAGTAGCTCGATTCTCCTGAATTCCTATAAATAACCTTATTTATTGGAAAATAATAAAAAGAAAAAGGAGGCATGCAGCGTGTGCTATTTCTGCTCCCTTCTTAACTTACAAAAGAAATGAATGACAAAACACAAAATGGGATTTAAAGCTTCCTGTCTTCGAACAAAGTGGAGAAACACCTTGTTCCAGTCAGCACCAGTGGGACGGGAAGATGGCAGAAATCGGGTTTTGTAATACTGGCGCCTGATTGGTTGCGTCGTGATGGGGGTGGAAGAAGAGTGTCTTTCGTTTGACAGGTCTGAGTGTGGGTGAAGACAAAGCCTCCCCCAAACATGCAAGGCCCCCCATCCCCTCAGAGCCCACGTCTCGTGATTCAATAAGCAAATTTTACAAAGCATGTGCAGAAAATGATATTTATTTCCTCTCTGCACCTTCGTCTTTTGTTCTCTCACACCTGTCCTGCTTTTCTTATCCTCTGTAAGACCCCCATTATCTTGCAGCATTGCCCACCTCCATCATTGCTTCAGCTCAAATGTCACATTTTCCCATGAGAGGCCTGTAACCTGGCAAACATCAGCGAGACGGATGTCATAATAATGCATGTGAGAAAACATGGCCTGCGTTTTAATGTTTAAACGCTCTCAATATTGCCTCAGCAAAATTATAGATTAGGAGAAGAGCTAGATGCTGAAAGAAATGTTCAGTATTTCTTAAAGAAGACAGAATTGGTTGCCTTATTACTGGTGCAAAATGTGTTTTTATGTTGATTTGATTTAACAAATCAAATTGTTTACTCACCACAAGTAAAAACTCAAATCTACAATATGATACAAAAGTATTAAAACCCCAAAATGTTTTAGATTTTGTCACATTACAACCAGAAACTTCTATTTATTTTATTTTACAGGGATTTTGTGTCATAAATCAACATAATTCAGAGCATTGCTGGCAAGTATAAGAACACTCTAATGCTAATTTATGCAAATTATTGTTACATTTTCAGCTTTAAAATAATAAAGTTGAAAGTTGGGTATAATCCAAATGTGTCATTCTGTGTTTCTGTAAAACAACAGCCTATTAAATTTAGCACAATCTGAAAAAAAAAAAAACTAAAAATAATCCCAACCAACTGTAGTTCACACTCCGACCACTGGATGGTGGCAACGTGCTTCCACTACAATCATTTGCGTGTTTGGAATATAAACTATCAGGCTCCTTCACTGAATTAAGAACAGAATAAGGCAAGGACTGTATGACTTTAAACAAATTCTCCATTCAGGCCTCTTTACTTTGATACCCCTAAATAATGTCCAGCTCAACCAGTTGCCTTCAGAAGTTGCAAATGTAGCAAAGAGACATTTGCAACTTCTAAAGGCAAATGCATAGAAGTTGCCTACTAAACAGTTCTAAACACTAATTTAATCTCAGCATAATTGCACTTCAGAGGTTTGTCAGGGAATATTTGTCAACAAATTGGTTCTTAAGGAAAAGAACAGAAAGGTAATTTGTAAATTTGTGCAGCGTTAGCTTGTAAATCAACATCCAAAGCTTTAATTATTTCTCTGCTCAGTCAATCTAGCTGAAAATGGAACGAGTTGGTCTTAATTGTAGGTCTACCAAGAGCATTAGCAATGCAAATGTGTGGAAGAAACTAGGTGGTCAGAGGACAGTAAAACTAAATGTTTTATGTGTAATGTGAGGAAGAACATTTCCTCAACAGGAAAAATGGCAGTGGCAACATTATGTCCATTCTCACTGATTGTCTTCATGCAATTTCAAAAATCTTGAGCTGCTTTGAGTTCCTATCTTGACAGATTTGCAGATTAGAGTCATTCACCATCAGTTAAATTCACCTGCAAACCAAATTTTTAATTTCTTCTTTTATGAAAACAAATATATAGAAAGTACTTTGTCCCAATAAAATACACAGAAGTCTGAGGTTGTGATGTGACAAAACGTGATAAAGGTCTAAAGTTCAAAGAGCATGAATACTTTGCAAAGCACTATTAAATATTGACCATCAAATCTACTATGTCTCCAAGCTGATTTTGTAATGAAAACTTTCCAACTCAGGATATTTATGTCCTAAAATTTCACCTATTTTCCACCTTGAATCTGTTTTATTAATCTCCAACATTTATCCATCTATCCACCTTCTAGTTTTTCCTGCATTGCAGGAACTATCCTAAAATGAAAAAGCTCCTTTTCATTCTTGTGTTGGACATCTTTGTCAGAAATATTTCCCAAATAGCTTTTTGATAGAGCAGCATTCAGGGGCGGCCGACTCAGCCACAATTCAGAAAAACGACCCTGCGTCTCCCTCTGAGGACAGTCTTCATTTATCAAAACAGAAGACAAAGGAGTGAAAGACATCAGAACGCAAGCTGGCACACACAGATATTTCCTTTTGGTCATGGCATCAAAAAAGATCCAAAAATATACATGTGCAAGAAAAACAAGATTTATTCCCACCTCCACCTGCAATTAACATAATACAGAGAGCTGTTTCGCCCAGAGAAATCTATTTATGTTGCCATAGAGCTGCTCTATTTAATGTGAGCCACTTCGTCTTGCTGCCAACATCCAGCAAATCCTCAGTGGTATTTTCTCCAGCAGTGAAGCAGCAGCCCTTCGCGAAACCAAGCAGCTTGTTTTATTAGCACCTGGATGCTGTTACAAACACAGGAAATCACAAAAAAACACTCCACCTTTTAATATATATATATATACATATATTAACTGTTTACTGTTGCTTCAAATGTTACGTGAACTTTCAAAGCATAGAGTTGTCAATTTTTAGAAATGCACTGTAAAACATTTGAAGGTAATTTAAGTTGAAAATGAAAGTCCAACTTGAAAAGTTGCCTTGAAAATGTAGTTTGAGTCAACAAGAAAACTGTTTTGGTTTTAACTCAGAAATTAAAGTTCATGAAGTCGATTTAACAGCAAGAGACAAGTTGTCTAAACATTGATTTTTAACTTCATTAATCTTAAATCGTCAGTTTTAACTAAATATCTGCCCTCACCTAGTTAAAGAGCCACATTTCTCTATTATTTTACTCCCAATATCAAGTTAAAATAAATACTTATTTTACTTTGGAATAATTTAAATTCTTGTTTCAAACTGCAGGAACAAAATTTCTGATCTGATCATGAATTTTATTAAACATCCCAATGAATTCAGCTCAGGAACATTTAGTGTGAACAGGACATTATCCTCAAGCTTTGCTAACTGAGAATTGCATCAAAATGAACATTTGCCTTAATAAAACACAAGAGTCGGATCAATGTGACGCACTTCCATCTCAGGAGATAAAAACATGCCGCTAAGCATTCTGGGAAATAGTTCCCACTCCTGTCTTTCTCTTCTTTCAGTTTTTTAAGTGCTAACCTAAAAATTCTAGTTTATTCAACTCTTGGAGGTTTGACTAAATTAATAAAAAGTTAACACAACTTACTGCTGTCAGTTTATTTTTCACAAACTCACATTTAGGTTCAAAATCTAAAACTGGATAAATTTATTTGACTAAAAGAGTAAAGATAGTAGACACAACTAAATGCAGCTCAAATGTTTTACAGTGTAAGAAGTTGCTAGACTTTTTTTTTTCTCACTTTACTAAAAATCCTTGGGTCAATCTGGACGGTTTGTGAGATAATTAACAAGGAAAAAGTATCGTCATGTTCAGTTAACCTTCGCGGTCTCCCCTACACAAGCTTTATCCAAACACTAGGAGGTAAATACTGTATGCTGTGATTTATTGCATGGTGGCAGAAGTGGCTTTGCATTTCATCTTCTGTTTATTCATCTCTTTAGAGTTTCTAGTCAACCAGTGCCAGTGATCTCTGTTACAGGTCCACACCAAAACCTCGCCAAACAAAAACAACAAAGCAAAAATCTTTTATTACATTTATTTGCCTTTCCACAATTGACGAAGAAATAACTTACATTTATATGGTTTAAATATAACACATTAATCAAATCACAAAGGGGGAACAAGCAAAATGCAAACACTAAGGAATAACCAGACTGAACAAATCTAATAAAACCAGAAACAAGAAATAAACATAACTTGAATCACTAAAGAAGAACAGAAGTGAAAAACAAGGCAGAACTAAACAGAAGAAACTAAGGAACAACAAAAATGCCAAAAATCAAAAATGTAGGGCCATTAGAATGTGGCCCTACATTCTGGTTCTGGTTCTGTTCTGCATCCCCAGGACCAGATCCAAATATGGAGAAGCAGCATTCAGTTTTCATGCACCCTACTCTGGAACAAACTTCCAGAAAACGGCAAAACAGCTTAAACTCAGAGTTCCTTTAAAGCTACATTAAAAACCCACCTATTTGCTTTCGAAACATAATCACTTAAAAATTAATCAACAATCTGATGTGTAATGAAGCCAAAATGTAATGTTTCAATTGTTGAATGTTTGTTCTATGACTTGCATTTTTGTGTTTTTATGATGCAAAGCACTTTGAAATGCCTTGATACTGAAATGTGATATACCAACCAAATTTGATTGATTGATTTGACACATTCCCACACTGCAGAGGCATAGAGTGACATTTTATAATGAACTACTTGGTGTTTCTGTTTGTAGCACTGTGACCTCACAGCTAGAAAGTCTTGCTGTACATGCATGGATACTTCACCTTCACAGAGACTTTTATGATACGAATTGCAACTTTTATTAATTTATTTTTTTCTGAACTGATTTGTGTTTACACTCCTTCTTTTTTTTTTTTCTGCGCGCACTTGTTTCTGTTTTACGGTAACAGCAGGCAGGTTTGTTCTCGCTCCCTGCTGTGGTGTATTACGGTAGGGCATTGTTTGCTGCCTCTGACTGAAAGCACGGAGCGCCTCCGCGAGCTTCACCACAAACCGCTCACCGTCTCCCGGTGAACACGGCCAACGTTCCCGTCGACCAAACTCCGGATCCCGTCTCGCTCCCCGCCGTAAGTTACTCTTTCTCCCGTCCCGCTCGCTTTCGCCGTGTTTATCGCTCTCCGTACGTCAAAATACACTTTTAATTTGTGATGCTTCGCGCTTTGTTTTACGTCTTTGTAGTTAAATATTAAACTGCTCCCTTTAAAGTGTAACCAATACTGGACGCTTGTGGCTGGAAAGTAGTTTAAAGGTGGTTTTATTGTTTATTTCTGCTCATGTAATTTTTAAAAAAGGAAAGTATGAGAGTAAAACAGCTTAGTGATGAAACTTAACCGAGCGCAATGAGGCTCAGTTTGATTTTTCCTGAATATCAGCAGCAGATTATCGATAATTACCAACACACACAACACAGCTGTGCTCTGAATAGACGCCTGCACCGCCTCAACCCTCCGCTCCACCCAACAAGTGTGAAGTTATATTGCAGCCAAGATTAAAAAAAAATGTTACTCATTGTTTTTCATGCACAATTAAAGTCTTAACTGTTGCTTATTTCATATCTTCTGCTTCATTTATAAAATATGAAAATAACCCAATACTAACTACTTTTTTATCTGATTCATGGCAACCAATTAGCTGCATTTTAAAATAAATTGTGACCTGCAGGAAGAGGGAGCTCTGCTTGTCTTTGCTGCTGCTGTGTTTATATTAAAATGACATGATCTGTGCATGTTTTCCCCCACTTCCCCTCCTAAACTTTGCTTAAGATGAGCCTTAAATAAAACACACAGGGCCATACATTGAGTCCAGGTTTGGGAATGGTGAATCAGGCTGTTGTTGTGGTTGTGCAAGTTTTCCTCCCCAGCCTTTCAAGGCTTGTTCGTTCATGTTGTCAGGGAAGATTTCAGATCTGTTTCTCATGGGCCGATCTTCTTAGGCATTTTCTTCCTGAGTCTTTTTGTTGCTAATTTTATTTACATAGCACATTTCCAGCAACAAGGTAATTCAAAGAGACATGAATTAGAAGGAAATACAAATAAAACCAAAAGAAAGACAAAAAGGTAAAATATGAACTTGCATATTGGTTCCCCATGTTTAATAAGAATAACGAGTCCATAACTTATAAGCTAATAGGTAAGGTTTCTTCAGAGAACTTGTTAAGCCCAGCGGCCCGTCGTGTTTTTGAGTTAAAAAATGTTTAAATTGGAAGATTTAATACCTGAACACCAGCTATAAACTATTCAAAAAATGCAAAGATTTGTAAAAGAATTAAATAAATAAGTAATGTTTAGCCTGGTGGGGACACAATTAAAGCCTGGTGGCCCGCCAGGCTTATATTACACTGGGGGAAATCCTGAACAGGGGTTTCTTAAGTTTGCTCTGGAGTAGTGAGGTATAAAACTACATATGGTTCCCCATGTTTAATAAAAATAAGTAGACCATAATTTATAAACTACAGGGGTTTCTCTGGATCTTAAGCTTGTTCTGGATTAGTGAGGTGAAAAACTAAATATTGGTGAAGTATAAAGCTAGATGTTGCTTCCAGTTGTTCTGAGTTGAGTTCTAGATTTGTATAAAAGCTAAATGTTGATTCTCCATGTTTGATTCTTGTTCTGGGTTGCTAAGTAACAAACTAACAGTTGGAGACGTCGTTATAATGCATTTCCTTCGCTCATTTGAGGCTGCAATCGATCACATTACAAAACTTTACTTTAGTTTATTTGGTTTTTTTTAAAGCTATGCTGGATGTTCTTTTCACTAAAGTTAGAGGTTATTTATGAGGACTAATAGACAAAACAATAGTGGCTGACAACTAGAATTAACAAAGTTTCAAATGAATTTTGTTAGCTTTTGTAAACACGATGCTTAAGAGATTTTAAAGCTTTTAAACAAAGGGAGTGTTTTGGTCTCAGCTAGCCACTTATTTTGAAGGATAATTTTGTTTCCAGAGACGACATGATTCATTTTGTCGTTTCTGTTGTTTTGTTTATTTATTTTGGATATTTAAAATGTCTCCCAGTTCCAGTTCTGAATTTAAAGTTTATCGATCTCTGAGAATGTGGTGTTGCATTTCTGCTGCATTGCAATTACTTGAAAATGGTCCCAAAACAACAATGTTACCGTTTATTGTGATATATTCTGGAACAATTTATCATCCAGCAAAATTTGTTATTGTGACAGGCCTGCTAATAATTATCTAACGGAACCAAATCAGGTTTTGAACTTTTTGTTTCATTGGTTTTTGATACTCATTAAGTAGGTTTGCCCCAATAAATCGGCAGTGATCGGCCAATGCTTGCACGTGAACCTGATCTTATCTGACGATCTTATCCACAAAAAAAAAAATCTAAAAATCAGCCACTGTCCTCTTCTGAAAGAGGTTAGACTGACTGACGTTTGCAGTTAACAATAGTTACTCCATCGTTGCCAACTCAGACCATTTTCTACTATATTTAGCAACTTTTCAGACAAACAAAATCAGTATCGGCCAAAATTACTGCAGCCTTGGGGAAAAATGTTATTAATTTCTTCGCCCCAGTCTTGGTGGTATAAATTGTTCTGCAGATGTTTGGGGTCCCTGGTTCGACTCAGTCCGTCTTCTTTGGAGATCGTTCTGATAGCTGTAGCGGATGGTCTGATTGCTTCGCAGCAGGATATGGAGTTGGTACTTTAAAATAAAATAAAATCTCACAAAAACAACAAAACTCTGCTTCATGAATTGCACCCAAAATATCCGGAAACCTATGTTACGTATGTCAACCTATTATTTCGTCAGTTTATCTATTTTATATTGGCTTTTATACTCCTAAATTCACCGACTGATCAAATTGAATTTGTTTGTACATATTTTACCAAACTTGTGAAACTATTGGTGTATGTAAGTGTGCTTTACTGGTGCAGAGTTATCAAATAAATTTGTAATTCAGTTCATTTGGTTTTTTTTTGTTGATTTTTTTTTAGAAAAGGAAATGTTTTAAGTCCATTCAGGGCTGTTTTTCTGTATCGGATTGGTATCGTTCAATGGTAAACCTCAGATATCGGTATTGGTATCAGAAGTGAAAAATGTGGATCGGTTCATCCCTAAAAAAAAAAAATTGGTCTGTTTTATAGAAAATGAGCTATGTGAGATAAATATTGAAGCAAAGTCTGTTTCAAATAAAAGGAATGATGCGATTCTGTCAAACAGTTCACATTTTTGCATACGTTTAATTTCATAGCTCGTCCGTTAAGGTGGCAGTAACACTTTGTTCCTCCAGTGGAGAAGCGGATAAGATTCAGGTGGCGTGGGCGGGCAGAGGTTTCTAATTGGATGAAGAAACGGCTGAGTTTCCATCTCTGTTCTCCCTGCTAATGGCAACAAAGTTCTGATGTTTTTTGAAACGGCAGATAGTCGTCGTGGAGCGAGCTGCATATTGCCGTCTGTTCGTGTTGCTGCGGTCGTGTCGATGTAGCTTTCAGCCGTTTCTCTGGTTTGGGTATTTCAAAGGCTGCTCTGTCCTTTTAACCATTTTAATCACCACATCGTTTTATGTTTACACTGCTCACAAAGTGGTGAATGGGAGCATTATGAAGTCGTATAAAGGTACACCGCCAAACACTAGACCAAGTACTTTTGGTCTAGTTTCTACTGCAAATGTCTTAGTAAACCTGAAATAAGACAAACTAATTTACAAGTAACTTTAATATTGTTGAAAAAGTACTAGCTCCTTTGGCAGAAACTTATGTCACTATCAACGGGCACTTTGCTGTTACCTAGCAACCCCAGCCAAGCCCAGGACGTCGCCTAGCAACCCAGTTCTAGTTCCACTTGCAACAAAACATTTTTCCCATGTTATAAGTTAATTTCTCTGCCCATGGAGCGAGGACTTTTTCATAAATATTTGCTTAAAACAAACCTTTACTTCAGGGATGACAAACTCATTTTAATTTTGGGTCAAATCAAAAATCTGGATGTTCTTAAAGGGCCGGTTGTCCCAGAATGTATCGGGAAAAACCCATTAAATTGTTAAAATATGAATAAATAGCAGCTTGTTTCAGCATTCAATACGTGTTTCTTAAATCTTTTCACACTGATCAGTCCATCAAGGATTTTGATGTCTTTTGTTTTTTTTTCAAAGTCACAGATTTTGTGGTGCTAATTTAGAAATATTAGTAAGGATTTTTATGTTATTTTATTTTTTTTACAATATTTGTGCTAATGTATGATGGTAAATGTGACTTTATCAATCACTGTATCGGTTACAGATATAACGTCACATTAAGCAGCCACTTGAACCCTAAGATTTTGGCCAATTTTGAGAAAAATGTCAGAAAAAACAAAATGTGGGAATCTGTTGATTTTTGTGTGAATTTTACAAATTTGTGAACAACTGGAGGGACTTATTAATGTAAGTTGGAGTCTAGAGGGCCACATAGAAAGCTATGGTGGGCCAGATTTGGCCCCCAGGCCTCGAGTTTGACATGTGCAAGATTACTTCTTGCTGAAAAGTTACTTTTAAGTTATTTTGTGTAATCTCAAGTTTACTTGTATATTTGCAGTAGAATTTTGATCAAAAGCACTTGGTCAGATTTTGTGCTTTTGCAGTGCGTCAGGCTGGACTCGGTGGTGACATTTTTCGGCTTGTTTTCTCTCCTGGTTCGTTTTATTAAATTCACATTTTGCCACCTTCAGAAACCCTCCCAGCTTTTCCCTCTAATGGCGCTAATGCGGAACAAGCTTAGGAGTGCCAGACAAATGGAGATGTATCATGACCTCACATTTGCTGCACAAAGTATTGCATGTGGGGATTGCAGCAGCCTGGAATGAGGGTTCGGCCTCTTGAGCCCGGCAGTGAGGCAGAAGTACCCCTCCGAGAGTTACAGTAAGCCGTATCAATGGAGATGCGTCTGTTTGGTTTTGATGCAGGACTGAATTCAGCCTCAGCGGGTCTCAGGGGTCCTTCACATTTTTTGTTGAGCTGGATGACAAAAGCAGATGGTAGCAGCTGTAGCTCCTTTTGAAATACCACAGTCCAGGGACAGATGCTAAGCTAAGTAAATGCTATGGCGCAGAAATATAATCTCCATTTTTTTTCATACCAATTCTGACTTTAATACATTTTTTGGTAAACAGTTTTCATTAAAAAAAAATAAATTTACAAAACAGTTTATTTTACTAAAAAGAGTGTTTTGTAAAAGTTTTTTTTATTTTAAAACTTACTTTTTTGTATTTTTTTCTATTTACTTAAATTACAGAAAATATCTTCACAAAGTTATTTTTATTTCAATCATTATTGGAGTCTTCTTCTGTTCAGGCTACAAGATTATTTAAATACATTAGTACAGAAAAATGGGTTATTATTATCTCAATGATTTTACATTTTTTATTTTGGTAAATCACTGGAGCTGAAATTAAATATGTCTTTGTTACTTTTTGTTATTTTCTGCAATTTTTATAATTTCTTCTTTGCATCAAACATAATTTTTGTGTCGTGAAGCACTTTGCTCGTAAATAAATAAACTTCGACTTGACTCTAGAATAAACAATTTTACCAGATGATCATATTAAGATTATGATAAAAAAAAAGTCATTTTAATGAGAGATAAAAAGCTTTGCTAGTGTCTGACATGTTCAGTATATGTGGTTATGTGTTCAAAACTGATTCGTTTCAATATTACTCATAATTAATTGATGCTCATTTGTTTAAAATAACGAGCTGTTAAAGATTTATTATTATACTATCTGTGAAATTCACTAAATGTTCGACATTTCTCACTTAAAAAAATTTTTTTAATGGAATTTCTTATAAAATTGCAAATTATTCTCCTGATATTAAAACTATATTTTTGTAATATGAGTTTATTCTCATAATTAAAAACAATTCCTTTCTTGTTGAGCTAATGTGACAAACTCTACATTTAAGTTTATGTAAACTCCTAATCAGCAGGAACATTAGCAGCAGCGTAAATGTATTGTTTTGGAGCCACATCTTGTTTTTGAGATGAAAAATAAAAAAAATATGAGATTTATTTTACGCATTTCCTTACTTCTACATGACTGCATAAACTCTTGTTGATTTATGTTAAGAATAACCTCTTTTTCTTGAAGTTTGTCTGAATTAAATATGCCAAATAGTTCTTGGTAATCTCAACTGTTCTGCATTTATTTATTTCTATCAGTTTTCCTTGAGGGCAGAAAAGCTTTTTAATAATAGAAGGAGGGAAAACACTTAAATATATGAGTGAATTTGGCAGATTATTTATCTCTCAGTGCAGCTGTTTTTTTTCAGACTATTAAAAATCTGTATGGATTCAATAGTTCTTTATTTCTATTAGTCTCTGTTTGATTGACATCTTTTTTTTCAAGATGTCTGGAATTTACTAGAGTAATTACAAATACAAATATAGTTTTTTGATGCATTTAATCAACAAAGAAGTCAGTTAAATGGATTACAGTCATTTAAAATGTGCAGTATTCAGGGAAAGCTGTGTTATGAGTCTGTTTGTTTTCATATCGTCATTGTTTTGGCTGCGAAAGCTAATGCTGAACTTTCTTCCTGCAAAAGCAGAAGAATGCTTTATTCTCCAGAGATTGATTTTAAAGATTTTTCTTTTGTGAAACTGTCTATAGTTAAATGAGAGTCTTGACATCTGACCGCAACAGTGATTTTATATTTTCTTTCAATCAGTTTACCTTTTTTCTTTCATTTAGATTAAATCTTTTTCCTCAACACTCATCTTGCATAAGGTATGGACTCCTTGCATGTTGTTGTTGTTTTTTTTTTGTTTTTTTTTATATCTGGAAATTTCGCGCATGCGCCCAATGCTGGGGGGCAAAGAGACGATTCGCTGTCGCCCAAAGCCGCAGTAGAAAAACTCCGTCAACTAAATGAGGCCTGGAGATGTTACTATTATTAATTTATCGCAATGCGCCAGAGCAAAGGGACAAAATAACGCAGAAAAGCTGTTAAAGAACAAGTCAAAACTGCTTTTTTCTCACTCTGTTGTCTATGCAACATACAGGCTTGTTGCCATAGCAACTGACAACAGCGCCACTACATGTTTCAGGATTGGAATTGGACCAGAAACAAAAAAAAAACACTCAAACATTTCCCACACAAGGAACAGAGCATTCGGTCCGTTACAGTTTTGATTTTAGGCTTGATGTTTATTTTGCGATTATTAATAAGTGATCGGTGTTCGAGATTAGCTGCCGCTGCCATTAGCTGGGCTAACACCGCGGTGGTTGGCTAGCTAATTTAAACACCTGCACTACTGATGATATGTCAGAGTTTAGGTCACCTTTATTTTTATTTTTATTTTTTATTTTATTGAAACGCACTGAATTCCACATCACACTCTACATATTACGGTTGTCAAAGTCAAGCTAGCATAACTGAACTACTTACCTCTTCCTCGTTATTTGTTTTCTTAATTAAAACTTTTTCCTGACCTTGTTATCTAGTTGTCAAAGTGTTGATAATTAGTAGCAAACCACTGAGCCCCCTTTTCTTTTATATGTCAGGCGTATATTTAAAATTTAGCATGTTATATTGATAACGTAACAGCTAAAATCAATGCTAGTCACTATTAGCAAGCAGATTTTCTCCCTCCAATGGTGAGATGGAGGCGGGATCTTACCATTCTAAACATTTACCTGGTTTACTTGGTTTGTTTATTTCAAGGAAAACTTTTACTGGAAGTTTTAAGATAAACACAACAAAGAAAGAAATCATCTCTTAATTGTTTAAATGTTTCCTGGGGAGCTGAAATCTTTCTCTGATTTAATTGTTAAAATAAAGAACTCGCTTTTGTCAGTGCCTTAGTTTGAGAACATTCAGTTCCCACTGAACCCACAACTTTAACTCGTTTTCTTTTTGATTGATGGCCTAAAATCTGTATTTAATTAAAGGTTTCTCTGAAGTAGTTTCCTACTAATTGACCTTGAAGACTAGAGATTTAAAATGCATCACACTCTTGTTTGTGTGACCATGAACTAATCTGCCTCTGCGCTACACTAGATTGTTATTTTTAACAGGCGTTTTTCGGTGAGCTTGATGAGGTCATGGAGGTCATTTCTTTTTAATCCAACATTGAACCAGCTGGCAATGAGCCCATATGTAGTGGATTATCTTTGAGAATTAAGGGCTTGATGCTGCAGAAGAGTAAGAGATTAAAGTGTTACAAACAAGACCAAATTATAACAAAATCATTAGATTACTGTGGATTATGACTCGGTTGATTATGAATTAACTACAAGCACAAAATTATGCTTTAATTGGTTTGAAATGACAAACAATTAAGGCTATTATAGGCAGAATTTTTTTTGTATTAATCTCAGTAATGTTTTAGAAAAACAAGAACATTTCTGAGATTCAAAAGTAAAAACATCAGAAATCTTTCAGATTAGAAAACCCATTAAATTCCTAAAATATCTGTTTGTTTTAGCATTCACTAAGTGTTTCTTAAAGTTAAATATTGAACATCTTTGCATATTGATCAGTCCATCCAGGATTTTGATTTTGGTTTTTTTGGGGGGTTTTTTGCAATCAAAATTACAGATTTTGTGGTAACTTAGAAATATTTGTATGGAATTTTTACAATATTTGTGCTAATGCGTGATGTTAAATGCGACTTTTTATTACTCTCCGTTATTGGTCACAGATATAAGTAATGCTGAGGCATCAGTCACTTAAATCCAAAGTTTTTGGCCAATTTTGAGGAAAAAAGTGGGAATCTGTAGATTTTGTGTGGATTTTGCAAATTTGTGAAAAACTGGAGGAACTTACTGATCTAATTCGGGCCACATAAAAAGCTACGGCGAGCCAGATTTGGCCCCCGGGCCTCAAGTTTCACACAGGAACTTTTTATATTTCACAGAGGAAAAAGTGTCTATCAGATTGAATAATATAAAGTATTTTTTCTTTGTTTTTAAATGACTATTAGTGCTGCTAAATTGCTCCGTATCATCTCCTGTTTGTGTGTCATTTGGTGATTCTGCGCTTCAATTAAGACTCCATATACAGAAGTAATGGTGCGGTCATGGGTTTGTTTGGACCAATGTGATTCCCACTCTGGATAGTAAATCTGTCCTAGAAGTTAATCAGATGATCAACGTCCCACCCAGAGGCAGTCTGTGTGTATTAAAGCTTCAGGGTGTTGATGAAGATCTCTTCTGTTTGTGGTTTTTATGTGAATCTTTGCTCAGAGCTGTAAATAAATAGTTGGAAAATCTTAGTTATTATAATTTTAGCATACAGTTTTTCAGAGTGATAGAAAATTACTCTGCATGAGTCACACAGTAAATATGCTGTGGTTATCTTTCCACTTTTTGTACGGTGAAGGAGAATCCTGGACGCCATGTTGTTTAAGAGCCGGAAACTCCTAAAGCGCGTGTGTCAAACTCGAGGCCCGAGGGCCAAATGTGGCTCGACGCAGCTTTTTTATGTGGCCCTCTAGATTCCAAACTACATCAATAAGTCCTTCCAGTTTCTTTACAAATCCACAAAATTCACACAAAATCAAAAGATTCACACATTTTTTCTGATTTTACTGACGTTTTTTCTCAAAATTGGCCAAAAACAGAGTTTGAGTGACTTTTGCCTGAGCCTTACTTTATGTAAAGTTGTAGTCTGTAATAAAAAGTCACATTTTAATCAATGAATAATCAAATTTTATTTGTATAGCAGTTTTCAGAAATAAGGCATTTCAAGGTACTTTGCATCATAAAAATACAAAGTCAGAAACTGAAACATTACATTTTGCCACCATTACACATCAGATTATTGATTAACATCACAGATTAGCGCAAATATTGTAAAAATTCCTTACAAATATTTTTAAATTAGCTACAAAAAAAAATCACAAAATCCTGGCTGGACTGATCAGCATGAAAAGATGTTCAATATTATTTAATTTTGGGAATATTGAATGCTGAAGCAAACATGCATTTATTGATATTTTAGCAGCTTAGAAGGTTTTATTGATTGAGAACATTCAGATTTTGATACGACCTAAAATGAACATGAATTTGACACGCAGGTCCTAACATGAAAATGCATCCAGGCTGAGTTAAAGGAGATCCGATGAGGACGCAGCCGTCCTTCTGATTAGGTGTTTACTTCAGCACCAGCCAGCCGACCCGTTCAGGCATTGATTTGCCACCGGGCTGAGGTTGATTGCCTCGTTTGTTTCCGTGTAAACTCTGGATGGCATTTGAGCCGCATGGTAAAAACCTGATTAGCAGGCTCTCGTTTGCAGAGAAGTGCCTCTGGAATGTCTGGAGATGCGTTAACTAAACCATTTGTGATCGGGGAGGAGAGGCGCTCTGACATTCTTGTTTGTTGAGAGAGAGCAGGCACAATATGTTCTGAAGCAATTAAAGCTCTGCAGAAATGCTTTCTGACAGCAGAAACCCAGACTAACTTTAATTTCCGGCCTACATGCATCCATATGTTGGTCAGAGCTGGGCAGTAATGCGGGATACGAACCAGTACCAGCAGAATGTTTCTAAGCGCATCATTAAATCTTATTTTATAAAGAGAGTACGTCACGTACAGCTCTTCCTCTGCTGCGTTTTTCTGTGATTTACTGTCAAAATGGGACATTGATAAATCCAAACAATCTCTCCACTGCATTGATTACACAACTCTGTTTTATAGAATTCACAGTGGTGTCACTAGGACCGTTTTAGGGGGGCTGAGGCCCAAATGAAATATTCTGAAACCTGGAAAAATATATGGGAAAAAATATTATGTATTCTTTTTTTAAGTGTGACTTTTTAGTCGATCACAGACCATAACTTGACATGAAGTAAGGCTGAGGCAGCAGTCATTTAAACCCAGTGTTTTTGGCTAATTTTGAGGAAAAATGTCAGTAAAATCAGAACAAATGTGGGAATCTGTTGATTTTGTGGATTTGTGAAAAACTGGAGGCACTAATCGATGTAATTTGGAGTCTGAGGGCCAATTAAAAAGCTACGGCGGGCCAGATTTGGCCCCCGGGCCTCCAGTTTGACACCTGTGGCTCACGTATGCATCACTTATCTGTATGGGTGGCGTTTCATACCTGCTTTAAAAACAGATAATTTAATTTAAATAATTTTACAGATTCTACTCCCTTGAACCTGCTGCAGTAGATGGGGAACAGACACCCAAATAAATGGAAAATATGATGTAAAGCAAAGTTTTCAATCGAATTATAAGTGAGATTTGACCATTTTTATTAACATTTTATATACAAATCTTTAACTTTGAGAACAATGAACTATGATGCAATGGCAGAAGTAATTAGGTGTGAAATATTTTGGGCAGAAATGGGCTGAGTACAAAGGATTTTGTTTTTATTAAAGTATTTTCAGTTTTCTTACATTTTACATATATTTTAAGTGTGAGCAGCGTATTTAAGCTTTCCTTTATTATGTTATTAATCTACTAAATGCTCATTTAACTACCCAGTATTAAAGTATTCCCAGCTGCTCTTAAAAAGATTTATCACTCTTAACACATCGTGATACGTTTATCTTCCCTTAATGAAAGCACTAATAATAAAATTAACATATAATGTCATAATCCAGCCTGAATCTGTACCTCACTTTATTTATTAAAGTAAAATGTCATACAAGATGTAAATCATCTATTAGTGCAGCTATAAATGTATGTCTACATGCTATTTAATGCATTGTCCAGCAGACATATTAACATAAATAAACAGATTAAGAAGCTGATGCTGTCCTGCAGCTCTCTGGTTCTCATCTGGCTGCTGCAACACAGAAACATTCACTACACAGTTTACTTTATCGCTAGTTTTGTGTTTACATTTCTGCCTGAATGCGGCGTCGGCTCAAACCTTTGATTTTAATCCAGAGAAACCCAGATGTATGGCAGGGGTGTCCAAAACCGAAATATTAAAATAAAATAAAGCACGTTGTCTTATTTTGCTGTTTTTGGTAGAAAATGGATGTTATTCATTGTAGATCAGAAATTTTAAAAATGATTTTCTGTATTAAAAGAAATTTAATTTGGTTTTTTGGGGGGGTCTTGATTGAACAAAAATAATTGAGTCTATTTCAAAACACTAGTTTTATTTATCCAAGTTCAATGAATTTAATAAAAGCTGATTTAGGCAGAGCAACGTCAGCATTTCAGCAAAAGTCCCAACATCATCCTGGTTCTGCTTGTTATGAAAGGGACAAATACTTTGTGTTTGTCATTTTCTGTTGTAAGACATTTATGTTGGTAATTATTATAAGTTTACCCTGATTAAAAATAAAAAGTTTGCGTCTGGTCAAATTTGTATCATTGTAGTTGGGGGGGCCGCACAAAATCACTCCGAGTGCCACAAATGGGCCCCGGGCCGCACTTTGGACAACCCTGCTTATCGCCATAATTTTTTTACTTTGTAAAAAGAAGCGAATCTTTTTGATGTAGATATCTTTCCTGTGGTTTATTTTCTGAGTTTTGTTAAAAATGGGAAAATAAAGCTGTCAGTAAGTCGTTAACCTCCACCTTGTTACTTCCTCTCCTTCAGAAATTATTAATGCTCTAAGAAGTTTACCGTACTTGGAAAGATTAAAGCAAACATCAATTACCTCAGCTCAAATGTTTCGCTCTGACCCCAGTTTCCCTCCTCATAATGAAAATAAAAGCGATTCAATTAGCTTTAGTCTTCACTCTCTGTCGAGGTTGTAGGCCGCTGAGCAAAAGCTCCACAATTAAACTAAGTGGCTGTTCTTTTCCTGACACTTTATTAAGGCTTGAACGCGCTGTGACATTCCTGCGTGAAAGGCGTCTGCAGGCGCAGACCTCAGTCAGAGTTTTGGAGAGCGGTTGAGGTTTGGGTCTTTCTTTGCTCCAGGTTTAAGCAACTCAAGCACCTTTTGAGGAACAAAGCGTGTTTGCTTGAGAAGATGAATGCTCTGGAAAACTACACTTCCTGTACCAACTCCAGTGAAAGTTGACTATTTTTTTTGTTTTTCAATTCTTTTTCCTCTTGGAGTTAGCGTGCCAAGTTTGACCAGACCTTAATTTATTGGCTGGCTGTTGTTGTTGTTTGTGCTAATGTTTAAAGAAATACTCCACACCTTTAGTTTAAATCGGTTCCACCCATTTTATTTTAATTTGAGGGTTCTTGGTGCAAAGTATGCAATGTTAGAAAGAAATGATGGTTTTTATAGGATGAGAAAAGGAAAATATTGCACTGCAAATTTTCATTTTCTAGTAAGAAAAAGAAACAATATTTGAAAATCATGTTTACAGAAATAAACATGACTATTTATATGTATTTTCAGACAAAATTAACTTACAAGTAACCTTTCAGCGAGCTGGTTTAAGTCCATTTCTTAATGTTGAAGAAACAAATACTAGTTCTGTTGGCAGATTAATTCACTTATAAAATGGGAAATTTTCTTGTTGTAAATTAATGGAATTCTTCATTAACACTAAGAAATTACTGACTTAAAACAAGCTTTTATGTAAGAAATGTGCACTAGAAACTAGACCAAAAATACTTGGTTAGATTTTCTTCCATCGCTGGTGAAAGTCTGAATAAAACGGACCATTTCTGACCGGTTCTGCTCTGTTTTGTTCCACATTTAGTTCTCCATTCCTGTGCGGTCAGCTGCAAAAAACGGTCTCCTGTTAAAGTGGCCGACTGTCAAATGTCATGTCTGTGAATCCAGTTCCTGCTGGAAGGACGTTCCGAACTCAGTTTGGGGGAAAACGGTCAAATCAAAGACATTGATTGTAGTACGAAGCGGTTTCTGCTCTGATGGTGCGACGTGTGCATGCATTGTGTGGGTGTGTGTGTGTGTGGAACATCATTTTCATTTCCTGCTGTTAGGAGATTAGAGCGACCGCGTTGGCTCTGGGTTGGTTGCGCCTCAGCTGCGACTCGTTGCATCCAGTCCTTCATTGCGGCTTTAGCATCGTAGTTCCTGCTTAAAAGATACAGATTCAACATTACCGTATTTTCCGGACTATAAGTCGCACCAGCCATAAAATGCATAATAAAGCAGGAAAAGACATATATAAGTCGCACCAGATTATAAATTGCATTTTTGGAGGAAATTTATTTGATAAAATCCAACATCAAGAACAAACATGTCATCTTGAAAGGCAATAAAAATAGAATAGCGGCAACAACAGGCTGAATAATTGTACGGTATGCTAACGTTACATGATAAACAACGAACTGAGAACGTGCCTGGTATGTTAGCATAACATATTAAGAGTTATTCAGATAACTATAGCATAAATAACATGTTAACAAGTTTACCAAACCATCCGTGCCGCTCCAAATCACTAAATCTTCATCTTCGGTGTCGCTTGTAAACAGCTCGGCTAACTCCGGAGCTAGCTTCTACCACACACAGTATCAACACAGGCCTAGAGCGCCCTCTGGCGGTTTAGTGTCAAAATAACGTGATATGATATAATAATGTGGTAATGACTTCACACATAAGTCGCTCCGGAGTATAAGTCACACCCCGGGCCAAACTATGAAAAAAACTGCGACTTATAGTCCGGAAAATACGGTAATCATTTCTCCATTGTAGCTTCATTAGGTTGCCAATACCCCGCAGATTAAAGATGTTGTTACCCACCATAATGATGAATGTAATTAGATTTTTATAACTACATGTGACTGGCCTCAAGAAAACAACCCGTGAACTCCCTGCTCTCCACTTTTCAAACCATATCAACCATGAATTACACAGTTTTCAGGAGATTTCAGGGTCATAAACATATAAATTGATATTATAAACACGTTCAAGGCTTTACTGTTTTTCCTGCAGCGCAAAAAATACTTTGAGGTAGAAATGGATGCAGTGTTTAAAAGAAAAATTAGGAAAACATGTCTCAATAAGCAATAAATCAATTAATCGCATGATAAATTAAAACGAGCTCAATGATTTTCATTTGCATGATTTATTGTTTTTCTCTTTTCTGACAGAAACTTTAACATGTTCGTTTTGGTTGTAGATTTTAATGTTTTAAAAATGTATAAAAACAATTCGCCTTTACAAAAATCCGAAGCTGAAATATTTTTTCAAAGAATGATCCTGGGTTTCTAAAACACTGGGAAACTTAATGTGTATAATAACACTTTGCACTGATATAAAGGTTGGATAACCTGAAAAACATTTAAAATATTTGTTGTTGAGATCAGGTGGATTTATTCAACAATTTAGCTGCAAAAAGTGTTTTTGAACTAAAAATGTTGCTTATTTTGTTTGTGGTTTTTAAGACCCTGCAATTAAAATTTGGATCAAGTCCCATTTGAAAAAAAAAACAAAACTATTTGAGTTTGTAAGGTGACAAAATGTGAAACATTTATTTTTACATGACACATTTTTAGCTGCAATGTAATTTCCTACCTTTTGCATGACGTAAAGGGCACAAAATGTTCAAATTAAGTGTTTTCTGCTCATTTTTCAGCATCTTGTTGGGAAAAAAAATTACCCTGCATTAATTGACAACCATTTGTGTTCACAATAAGTCAAGTTTAGAGTTTCAAAACGGGCAGGTTTGCGTCCAGGTTTAAAGGAACTCAGTGTTTCGGCTGTTTTGCAGTTTTCTGGAAGTTTATTCCAGATTCGTGGTGCGTAGAAGCTGGATGCTTCTTCTCCTTTTTTGGTTCTGGTTCTGGATGCAGAGCAGAACCAGGAAATCTGAGAGCTTCTGGAAGGTTTCTATGACAACAGCAGATCTTTAATGTGTTGTGCTGCTGAGCCGTTGAGTGATTTATAAACTAACAAACGTATTTTAAAGTCTGAATAAATCTAAGCATGTTTTGGCAGTCCGTCACATTTGCCTTTCAAACTGACTCCTAAGTGTAGCTAAACATTAAATTAAAGGCAGGATTGTTGTTGAATGTGTACTGAGCCTGTTGAGCCTTACTAACAGTGTTAGCATGTGTACTTAGCATTTTAGCATTTGCTAGCTTGTCAGCTTCCCTTCGATTAGAGGACACCGAGCTGCAGCATGGAAACCAATCTTCTTCCTCTGAGATTCTCACCAGTTGACCGCATGCTGGCATCACGCACGCACGCGCGCACCCATGCACGCGCGCGCGCAGTTTGTTGAGCCATGAAAAACAACAGAATAACTGATAACATTCTGGTGTGAAGACAGGACAGGACAGGACAGGACATTTTCTTTAGTGGCTTTCTGCCCTTCATAATGAAACTTCAGTCGGACATTTAACTTTATGGGAGCTTTGGAAAACTTTCCCATGTTTATGTTCAGCATTCCTGCATAAACAATGTGCAGTTATCCAGTGTCTTGTGAATGTATCGACGTCCTTTTAGCTTTTCCAGGTCTTGTTACAGCCATGTGTGGTTTATTTCTTTTTACCAAACATTTGCTTGTAAAAAAAAAAAAGAAAGAAAGAAGGAAATTAGATTTTTTGTTTAATAAATAAAAATTCTTCAGAACGGTTCAGGTGAAAATCTGCATTTTAATTAAAGATGTCAGTTTGTGGACTGACACCTTAAATCACTTTCTGCATTTAAAATAAATGTTTAAGTCATTATGATGTAGCAATATAGCATTGAATAAGTTACTGTTGTGTATTTTGTGTTTATGGCTAAAAGTCTTTTGAGCTGAAAAGCTAATTTGCTTTTTATGTGAATATGGGGCAAATATTACGTTTACACTTCTTTCTGCTCCTTTTCGGTCAATATTATTTGTGTCAAACTATTTATATTTATTACTGAGTGACTAAAATGAAAGTACACTGAAGCAAACTTTTTTTTTTTTGCCAATTAAAATCTGAAAAGTTTGTACATTTGTGTTGCTCTGTACATTACAAGTTCTCCTTTTTCTTACCAGTTTTAGACACGTGAAGATTGAATTTAGTCTTTACATGTCGACTTAGATTGAACATTAAGTATCGAGTCTTTCCTCGGAATGATGATTCATTTCATTTGGAACTCGGTGTTTCGGCTGTTTTGCAGTTTTCTGGAAGTTTGTTCCAGATTTGTGGCGCATAGAAGCTGAAAGCTGCTTCTCCATGTTTGGTTCTGGTAATGTCAGAGTATGAACTCTTGCTCTAAATGCCGTCATGTTCTGCACAAAGTGTGTGCGCCACATCCCAGTGATGAAACACTAACCTGGATTCCCATTTGCATGTTACGCTGGTTGCTGATGCCGTCACAACCTTTGTTGGCTCATTTAAATCCTATAGGTAATAGAAGCGCGTTTGTCTCCCTCCGAACCTGCATGTGTGTGTGTCCACTAGCCAGGAATTGCACGGGAGACCTTCTCTCACGCCTTCAGGAGGAGAAAATGAGACGCCGCAGAGAGCGACTGGTGATACGTTACCAAGTGGCAGACTAACCAGAACAAATAACAACAACCCATCGGTTATTTTAAGATTTTCATTTTGACATTTTCCAAGCAATTAATTCCAGTGGAACGGTGACATGAGCCGAGCCCTAACCGAGCGCGCTCCATTATCGAGCGCGGCTGCCTAGCAACCAGGTGAAAGCTTCAGCGCGCGACACAACCTGAGACGGGAGGGATCAAGTTAAAGGCCGGACGTAAATGTCCTGTGAAGGCACCTGGGGTGTATAGTTTAATTAGCTCTCTTGTTTACGTTAAAGTTTACATAGTGAACAACAAGCGTCATCCAGAGAGTCTCTGGATGCATGGCAGTTCTGCAAACAGAACTATGATATATCATGTAGTGGGGATGTGCGATTATGGCACAAACTTCATTTCACAATATGCATCGTAATTGGTGGCGATAACGATACATATCACGATATGATTTGTATAAAACAAACAATACAAATGAAAAAAATGACTTATTGAATGCTATGTGTATATTTTTATGCGTTAATACTCGGTTTTGTTTATTTGTAAACTGTTTTTATAAATTCCTGAAAAGAAATCGCATTTTAGGGGAGACCTGGCCGCAGACTCCAGTCTCCAGCACGTTTCATTGTGCATTTGTAACTTATTTTATTAGTTACAAGAAGATTAAATGCCAAAATGTGTTTATTTGTTTGAATTAATCATGTTTTGTTCCAACCAAGGCCAGATATTAAACATGCCTCTTATGTTTTTTTTTTCTCTCAGAAAAAAGAAACAATCAGTTTACAGTTGTAGTGGTTAATAGACTCCAAGATGCAAATGCAGCCAGAGTGCAATCGCATTACAATAATGATTTCTGTGGGGTTTTTTTTCTCCAACTAATTTATCTGGCAGCACTTTAAAAAGCCTCAGGGCTAAAAGCATCACTGTGGTGAATTAGTTTGTCCCCAAATTTAAATTAAATTGTGCAGTAACTTGACCCTTTTTACTGCGGTGGTGTTTGCACTGAACGGCAAGGGAAAAATAATTGGATGTAGTGAATTTTATTCGCTAATAACGATTTGTTGCGCATCATTAAAGCCTGCTTCATTAGACGATTTAATTAGTAGTTACCCATGACGACAAGCTCTGCCGGTCGGATATGTCAGGCTACCTGTGGCTCCATCATGGCCGCCGGAGCTTTTGGCTCTTTCACTTCAAGCTTCGGTCACATCATAGAGGCCTGGAAACTTTCAGGGTTCACCACAGTATGTTAGCGGTTAGCTTTCCACTGGAACAGGGAGTCTGGAAAGATTTGATAGGAGAGATGATTAAAGCTACATGCAGTGGAGTTCTGGGGGAAAAAGGTCTCAGAGGCAGCAGAAAACTTGAGACTAGTGGAGGTTTACCTGTCAGACAAGCAGGCAGAGAAATGGAAGAATATTTCACATTAGACAGATTTCTATTGACGTGACTAAAATGGAGGAAGAGAGCCTTTCTGTATAAGATTGACGATGCGCTGGAAGAGAAAATACACAGTGAATTAAAAGTTGTGCATCTAATTCTTGTTTTCTCTCTTTCTGAAATTGTAAATAAATAAAAAAAAGAACAAATTAAATCCACCACTAAAATCAATCAGGTTAAGAGTAGAGATGCACCAATCCAATATTAATATCGGTATCGGTTCTGATATGGATTCTGTATCGGTGACAATGTGCCTGATCCATAAAGACAGATTTATTCAGTCTAATTCTGTGCTTTTTGCTCTGAGCGACGCCATGCTTTATCATTCATCTACATTACATTTAGAAATCCTAATTGGACTTTCTGAGCCATTTGAAACCAGGTTGGTTGCAGTTTGTTTCTCCAAAGTTTTTCTCAAAGTTTAAATCCCAGTGGAAATATAACACTGGAACTGGAAGATATTTTAAATATCTAAACAAAACGATAAAAAATAAAATGAATTATGCAAACAAAACACAGATATCTGAGATCAAAGCACCAGACTCCACCATCCAGGTTTCATTCAGATGGAAATTATTGAGTTTGTTTTAATTTTTCATTCATTTAATTGATTTATTGCTTTTTGAAACGGACCTACTCTAGATTATTAATTTCTTCTGTATGTAAAAAATCTTAAGTTTTACAGACAGAAGCGATTATTGCTGACATTTTAATAAATCTCAGTGGAAAGGTGCAGAAGTACATATAAAAGCTTTACAGTTTTTATGTTTTACTTTTTTTTGGCCCAACTCTCCCATTTGTGGTTGCTCTGTGCTAATCTCATGTTGAAAAGACCCAACTCATGTCCCAGCTGTGTGTTTGCGCCATGTGCCAGGTTTGCTTTACCTCAGCACACCTTTCCTGTTCCTACGTTGCCTTCGCGGTGAGCCTGCTGTGTCAAGATGGTTTCTAAGATGGAAACATGAAACGGAGCCTGGCAGCCTCTGACTTCAGCCGCTCCGTCTAAATCCCGTCCTCCGCAGGGGCTCAGTGCAACAGATGGCAAAAAATAAACTGTCCCTCCACACAGACCTGTACCGGAAATTACACACAGGAGCCGCAGCACTGAGTGGTTCAGATGGGGGTGTCCAAACTTTTTGTCACATGGGCCAAAACGGTCAAGTCAAAAGTACTTGCGGGCCAAGAAAAATGTTAAATAAATAAAGTAAAATAAAATCAAGAAATTGAAAAACTTTCAAATGATTTTACATATTTTCTGTAAAAGAAATTTAATTCAGTTTCCACATTTTATGGGTTTCATTGGACACAAAAAATTTCTCCTTCAAAACAGTTGTTTAGCTAAAGTTTAATAAATAAAAGCTGATTTATGCACAGCAAAAAGTCTCTGTAGACTTATTTTAAAAGCTTGACAAATATTTTATGTTGTACTTAACATTTTCTATTGTAAGAAAATCATGTTTATAATTTTACCCTGATTATAAATTAAAACGCTTGCATCTGCACCTCAGAAGGTGCAGGGCCACACAAAATCACTCCAAGGGCCACAAATGGCCCCAGGGCCACACTTTGAACACCCCTGGTTTAAAATGTAACTTTTATTACATTTGTTTTTCATTTGCTTTCTGTTTCTGTAGTTTGCCAGAAACAGGTATTCGCCTGGTTTTTGAGGCAACTTCAGCTGGCATCTCTTGACATAATCTAGAGTGGATTTCAATCCCCTTGTCAAATAATTTCCACTTTTATTCTCAACCATTTCTTCCACGCCGGCTGCTGGGATCGTATTGAATCTATTCTTGTTCTGTCTGTGACACGGTTCTGGTCTGCGGTACGATCGGTCCACCCCCAGGCCAACCGTCGGATAGATGTTCATTTCTTGAGATTTTCTGCAAATATGTCATTTCTCACAGCAAGCAGCTTATTTTTGGCCCAAAATGTATCAGGTTTCCTCTGTGGATGACTCCTCCAATAAGGCCGTAACTGTTACTGAAATGTTTAGGGCTAATTGATCCTCCTCGCTTTCTTTGATAGTAGTCCTCCACTTCTCCAATTTTACCCCTAAATGCCAATTCTTAATTAAATGAGTGTTTTTTTTTTTTTATAATATCTGCCTTCCTTGTGTTTGATCACCATTTTCATGCTGCTTCTCCAGAGACTTGTGTCGTCTGACCTTTGCTGACATCTTTAAAAAAAGAAAGTCCTCCCCCAAAGATCATGGTTTCAAATATTCGAAAGGTTCCTTTCTGGTAATTAAACATTTCCTTGGCGGCAGTCTGCCAGGAAAGATTCATGCCCAGATGCTTAAGCGTTGGAGCATTTTTGAGCCGCTGTGGTGACATTCCTCTTTAATGTCGCATGGAGGCCTTGGACTGTGGAGCCAAGCTGGGATGGTGGGACCAGAATCAAGCGTATCAGCCACCGGAAAGATTACGCCAATCAAATCTGGGTTCAGGATTAGCAACGTTGCTTCCATATCGTCATGGCGACATCGGCGGGTGCAATATTTACATCACGTGCAATTAATGTATCCCGAGTGTTTTAAATGTGGCATTTTTAACCAGCTGGACAGAGTCTCAAGTAGGACTAGACTATGGCTGAATCGTTTCATAGCCGTCAGTCAATAATTATTGATTAAGAGTTTTTTTATTTTTTTTAAATATCTGAAACGCTGCCAAGCTCATGAATGTGACCTTTCCTCTTTCATCCCCAATTTTCACTAAACTCCATTGTTTATTTTTAAGCAGCTATGAGGCATGCTGGGAAAACCTTTAATCGCTACTGTGGCAGTTACTCTTCAGGCTGTTGCTTGGCAACCACAGAATGAGTTGAGTTGCTAGGTAACCAAAGAGAGAGTGAGCTGGTTGAGTCCACCAACCTTGACTTTAGGTTGGGTGGCTTCAGTCTCTAAAATTCAATTTTAAAAATGCTTTATTAATCACAAAAGGGAAATTAAACTAAGTATGCAAACCGCCTTGTTGCTATGGTTACGCATCAAAACGAAAATACCAGGAATCTGAAAGACATTGCCAAAAATCGGTGCAGCCACACAATGTCCAAACCAAAAATCATCAGTTTTCCTCCAAAAAGGCAGGAATGAAAGTTTGAAAGAGGAAAAAAAAAAAATCTCAGGGAAGGTACAGAACCACTACATCCTCTGCCTCCATCCCCCAGAATGCTGTGCAGTTTGGAATATTCTACTACACATATTACTGATCACGTATCTATTGTGACGAATATTATTGATTTATTCACCAGCCCTAATTGGGAGCATGTCTGCAGTAATGCAGGAGCTGCTTCAGTCTGTTTGCAGAAAAAGCCGAGCCAAAGCTCCCAGTTTGATGTTCACTTGTCGGCAATAGATACGGATTTTGACAGAAAAAGATCCTGAGAGGTTTTGAAGAGTTTCTTCTCCTCCACATCAACAGGAGTCGATTTAAATGGTTCTGTCGTCTGATCAGGTTTTTCTTTCCTTTGGAGGTTTTTCAGGCACATCACATGCGGCGGAGACAAAAAAATTAATTTCCTGCTCTTTTCAAATGTGCTGGAAAATGTTATTTTTAAACGGCAATTTGCTGGTTTCCGGTTACACCGGTAACCCCGTCACAGATCGACATAAGATGTAAATCAATACTAAATACAAGAACTCTGTTAAACGTTATTTTAGGTTTTCTCAGGGGTTGTCCAGATTTTCCCCCTGGTGTTATACTTTCTTGTGCTGATTGGAGCTTTTTCTCCTGCACCCACTAAAATAAAATGAACTGAAAGTAAGAGTGTATACATGACGGTGTGTTTAGACAGGTTTTCTGCTGTGGGAAGCCATTCCTGCCGAGACTCTTGTTTGTTTTTTTTTTTCCCCGTCATCTTGTGCTCTTGGCTTCACCAGCCTTTTCATACGTATTCTGGGCTTTTCTTAGTTCATCAAATGAAATGGGAACAGAAGACGACACTGGATATAGTATTTAGAGTAATTTTTCACATAGTTTGCTGTGTTTTCACGGTTTATAAGAGCAGTGCTTTAATACGTGAAGCGCGGTTGGAGAACTGCGGACTGGAGGAGACCTGCAGGGAGTCAACAGAGACCCAGCTGGACAATAACACTGTAATCTTACTGATTATCCACAATCCCAACAGCTGAGATCATAGTATAGTGCCTGAAATTGTTGTCTGGAAGCAAAACATACAGTTACGATGCCAATAATTTGGGGACTTTTAAGCAGAATTACTGTTGAGAACTATATATTTTTTTGTTTCACGAGTGTTTGTTACTGGTGGAATAACACGCTTTGTTGTTGTTTTTGTTTGTCTACGCGTCCTCCCTGACACGACTGGTTTGGCTTTAGTCGTACCACGAGAGTCAATCCCATTATGTTATGTAACGACTGAAGATTAGAGGGCAAACTGGAAATCCCAGCGATCATTACAGCCGGTTCATTCCATGGCAATGATCCCCAGATGATCCAGCAGTACGAAGTGTTTGTCTCTGGATCCAGCAGTAACTTTACCAGCTTCGTTTAATACGCTTTGAGTTCCTCCTTTTTGACTTTCTTTGTTTGTTAATCAGCCATCACAGCCACTTCTGTCCTTATTTCTCTTTTCTCTACCTTGCGCTACGACGAGTCCTCATCTGTAATTCGCGCTGTACCAGAATCGGCGTCTGTCAGACAGGAAACTCTTGCCTCAGGTGATTGGATCAAGTCTGAGTTGAAGCGTCCCTCGACAGTTTAGAAGATCAATCCCTCCATTCACACCGCATAATGTCCCTCTCTGCTCCGTTTAGCTCCTTGTCTCGGCTTCAATGACGTCACGAAGAGGCTCTGCTTTATTAGACGTTCCGTGTCCTTAGTTTTCTTTTGCTTAATTGCGTAAGGTGCAGTGGCAAAGGTTCAGAGAGCACTTATTCTCTAATGATGATGGTTTCATTAGTGGAGCTGCTCTAAATCATCCTTGTGTTGATATTCTCTCCCATGTGCTGTAAAAACCTCTTATGGAACCAATTACAGGAAGAGACAAAGTGCAACTTTCATGAGTCGATGAAATCACGTCACAATGTGCAAGTTTAGATTCAGTTGCTGAGTTCTTCAGGTAAAGACTGAGACTCTGTTCACACTGCAGGACTGAATCTCATCTTTTCTTGACGATCTGAAAAACACAAGTCTGATTTTTCTATTTTTTATTTTTATTTTATTTAATCCACCTGAACGTCAACGATGCTCGATAAATGTCGCTATTCTGCGACCTGATGGGAAGGTCAGCGGGGAGAAAAACAACAACCATGGCGAACAGTAACGAGGGTTAAGTTGTTAATGTGCTGCTCCGGTCAGACAACAACTTAAAAATTGTAAGCTGTGCTTCATCCATGTTTAGTTCTGCAAACACTGAGCACTTCTTCTTCTTTTTCATGAAAAAATCCGATTTGACAAAAAGTTTAAATTGGGTCACTTCAGGCTGAACGTAGCCAAACGCTGCGTTCACACTGCAGACGCTGATTCCAGTTTTATTGTAAACGTTTTTGTTTTGCATGGTTGTCCACATTTCCAGATATTTTTGACTTGCATGTGATCTACTGTGTGACCGTGTAACGTCACACGCAGTGTTTGCAGAACGTAAACACGGATCCTACCGGTGGAACTCGTCTTGTGATTTTAAAGTTGCCCCACTTGAGCCAGCAACTTGACGCACACGATTGTCGGCCATCTTTGTTGCTTTGCTTCCCACCTTCATATTTGAGGACGCAACGCAAAATAACCGTTTGGCTCACATTGAGAACATCGGATCAGATTTAGAACCACATGGGTCGGATTTGTAAGAATATGATCGATATTGTCAGGAGAAGATCTGCATGAGGGCAGAAACATTGGGTTTGGGTCACTTCGTGCTGCTGTGGGTTAAATCATGGCAGAGTTGTCCTTCTGGTTGCCTTACGCCATATTAAAGATTCGCAGCACAGTGGAGCGGTGTCGGTTCTTCCTCGGGTCTTTGGGTGATTGGTTACTTTAAATCGGTGTAATCTTGTGGCGTTCGTCTCTGTGATGCTTTAAGAGGAACTGGTGTCCATCGGATTCAGGTTATGGCTTTCAATGGGACATTCAGTAACTAACTTAACAGAGACGATGTGTCTCAGAATCACACATCTAAATATAAGCAGTCTGTAAGTCCAGAGATCTCCAGATTTGTATTTAGCGAGCGAAGGACATGCTTTCACTGTGCACAACGTGCCTCCATGTTGTCCTTCACATACCAAACAGCTTCACAGTGTCTCTTCTGCAGAAGTGGGACTTTTTCCTCGTCACCAACCTTGCAGTTCTTTCTTGTGCAGATCTCAAGCGATTGTCTTCTTCCCAACTAGGATGACTTGTTCATTATTGTTGCTCTGGGGTCTTTTGATAATCCCACATCCTTAAAAAAGTTTTAAATTCATGCATCTAAAGTTAAGGAAATGTCTAAAATTCATTAAAAACACATTAATCACAAGGCTTAAATGTTATTACTGAAGCACTACTTACTCTCATATATATCGGGATTTTTTTATTTATTTTTTTTTTTTAATTTTATGTTAAGTAAAAGTTTGAATTGTCTGCAGACGTTTTAATGTCGTTCTGTTATCGAGACTGCCAGTGATTGTAGAAGAAAAAATAAGCGCTGTGATTGAAATTGGACAGCCACATGGTTGTTTTTGTACCATGAAGGTGTTTGATATCCCAGACATGGCAGTGGGAGTATTTACCGGCTGCTTCCCCTGTTGATTATGGGGGGAAATAGGTGGAGAGTAACAAGGTCTCAAATAGTCTTTCTTATTTTGGGTAGCACGTTTGCTCACAGTTGTTCCTCCACACCCACACACAGCTTTGTTCCTAAGATACAATCATTTATGTAGAACATCTTTTCAGTTGCCAGCCAGATATCTCTGAAGTAGTTCGCACCTTTCCCACAATATCCTCCTCGTGTGTTTAACAGATTTTCTTCTCAGCAGTCGCAAAAGTTGAAAATGGAACCAAGGTGGTGTTATTGCCTGCTGCTTCTGGACACTGTGCAACATTTTAAGCCTGTGCCATAAAATGTTCTCTTGTGTTTCTCATGTCTGCGTCCCTGTACTTCCCTCCTACTGACAGACTAGCGAGGCCAGGACCCCCCTGCATGTTGTTGTTTACATCGGGAAATTTTGTGCATGCGCACAGCGCTGGAGGGCGAAAAGACGATTGTCTTACATGGCGTCCATAGCCACGCTGCCCAGAGGAACAACTTTAACTAAATGAAGCCTGGAGATGTTGGTGTTATTAATTTATTGCCACAGCAAATGAGAAAATAACGCAGAAAACGCGTTAAAGATCAACTCGAAACTCTTTTTTTTCTTTTCCTGCTTTCTGTCGGCTACGCTATACACAAACTCGTTGCCATAACAACCGACAACAACGCCACTCTATGTGTCAGGATTCAACACCATCATTTCCCACACAAAGAACAAAACATTCAGTTCATTACAATTTTATGTTTTTAGACCTGATTATGGTTTTGCGATTATTAATGATGGTGAAATAGCTAAATGTGATAGATTAGCTACCACTGCTACTAGCTAAGCTAACACTGCAATGGTTGTTGATTCGCTAATTTAAACACCTGCTCCACTGATGATCTATCAGAGTTGGTGTTTATTTTATAACTGAACCAAAACACAATGAATTCCACATCACATCTACATGTTAAGGTTGTCATAGTCAAGCTAGCGTAACTGAAACACCTTTTCCTCGCTTTTTTTCCTTGTAATTTAAACATCTTCCTGACATTAACTTTTTTTTTTCCAGATCATAATATTTCTAACACTTAATTTTTTTAGGTTCAGCCTCTTACAAAGTATTAATTTCCCACTTGAAATATTGTTTTGAATAAACAAATCAAAGCTTGTTGTTTTTTTTTCTTTCTTGCTATCAAACTTAGAGGGTCAACTAAAATACCCCGGGGTCAGCACCAGCTCCGCCTTTGTCAAAGGTGGTTTCAGTCATGAAGGGGCTTTCAGTTCACAAGAGGGGATTGGTCCTTTGGTGGTTGCTAGGCAACTGCATCAGCATTATTCTCGCAAGTCAAGAGGAGCCGGTGGGGACGCCGAGGGGGAGAGACGACACGCAAGGGCATCTTCAAACCTGTAAGGAGTGCTGGGTCCTCCTGCTTCTAGTGGGATCTGTCAATAGCTGCTTTGTGGATCTTGAACTGGAATTTCAGAAAAGTCTTTGCTGGAATTTTGAATAATTTCTGGGAATAAAATGGAGCCTGAAACGCTCAGATGGCGTCTTTGATATGGTGATGATTTGATTTCCCTTTTTAACCTGTGAATGGGGCACAGCTGGTGGTTTTGCAACATCAAAAGAGGGTTTAGTTACAGAATCAGCCAGCTGTTTATTCAGCAGATGTTTGGCCATTCATTCCCACTGAATCATCAGTTTCAGGAATATAATGCAGTATTTACAAAAGCAAACAGGGGGAGGTCACCTCTGCTTTTTCTGACAATTATTTTATCCCCTTTTAGCAAATATGAAGAAATTTTATTAATGTTTTCACAAATGCATTTTTGTTTTATTTTGGTTTGCACATTCTGCAAATATTGTTGAATATTTCTTTAATGATGTGATTTGCAATAAATTGTCTACTTTTGGCTAATGGTGAAGGTAACTTCACATTTCCACTGCAACAAGGCTTTAATGAAAAAGCAGCTTCTGCAAATGGTTTTTCCATTATACTAAATAACAAAATTGGAGTAACTAAGGATGAAAACCACAGCTAGCTCAGTCATAAACATTAGTTATGCTAATGCTAAATACCAAAATGCTATCAAGCATTTTGCTAACGTGCAGAATTCAACCACGCAGATACCCGCCATGTATCGATGTCGCAACACGCGTTACAACACGGCGCTTCGCCCTCAGCGCGGTCAGATGTGTGACTGCACACCTTCCTGTGTAGTTGAAATTCAGGAAGCGGTTGTTTGGAGCAGACTTTACACACAGTTTCTGTTTATGAGGTGTTGAGTTTTATTAACTCTGCTGCCTAATCATTCAGGCAGAAATCATTCAGGATGTCGGGAGATTTTAAACTGTTTTAGACGCATCGTGGGACGAGAATAAGCATCGTTTGCTTTTCAAGAAATAATAATTTAGGGGAAACAAAGTTGGCAAAAATGCTAAAGGAACAATTAGCTCTGCTATTAGCTGACGGTTTCCAGTAACAACAATCAATCATGGAGATAAAAGCGACATTAATTTTCCTTTTTGAAGTAGGGAAAAAGCAGAAGGAATTTGCTCATCATTATTTGTTCTCTGGAAATCAGATTAAGACATTTGATCATAAATTATGAACTCACTTCTTGGAATAAATGCCGCTCTGTTTGGGATGGTCGTTTGTCTGGAAGGTCATTTGAGAAAATATACGTTATGTAACCCACTCAGCCATGTCTCGGGCCCATTACTAAACACCGTAATTATCCCGTCATGTGTACATTTTCTGCAATGCCTTTTAATAAATGTTCACTCCCAGCTCAGACGGAGAACAAAGTCTTTGAATCTTTAATGTGTCCATTATCATTGTTTTCCTCGCTGACTGGAGAAATGGTGAAGAGCTTTTATCTCCCACAGCACGGCGGTTAAAAGCAAAAGGTTTTTCTTATACATGCAACAAAAGCCAGTTTTGGATTTATATTAAAAAGCTGTTTTGACCCGAAAGCTAACAGTTGTGTCCCTCTTTCACGAGGCCAAAACTCTGTTAGACATTTTCCTTATCGCTGGAAGTAAAGTTCAATAACTGCCCTTGTTTTTCCTCTGAAGGCCACCACCCCGTGGCGGCGGCATCAATTTTTGGCTGCCCCTTTGTGTGCATGAGTGCACTCATGTTGGCGCATGCCTTTTAGCCTCCCCTTTAATTATGGGGCAGCTTATTGAGTCAGCATTGATCTCTCCCGGTGTAACTATTGCTTGTACCTGTTTAAATCCAAAAGGCAGTGTTTATGCCATTGTGATAACAGGGCAAACATCCAAGGAATCCTCTGCATCATTATTTTCTAAATAAACTCTGCATGCAGCTAAGTAAACAATTGAAATGCTATTTTTGCGTCAGAGAAAAACAATGTTCTTTGTAATAAAGTGACGCTCCTTAGCTGAGCTTTAATCTGCTTAGTCACAGAAACATGTTGGCAAAAGGCGAGGAAGAAAGAGCAAATGATGAAAGAAAATAACTGTTCACAGAGGTTCACTGCACTAAAAAGGTTTATTGAATTAATTCAGCTTGGAAAGTGAAATTTATATTATATAGTGATTCAGTTTTTCCTTATTCAGGACGACTAATACAGAGATGTTGTTCATGTATTATTAACATTGTAATTATGGATCTGTTGGCAGGACATCAGTGGAGCGGCGCTGATCAGTCTCAGTGATACCGAGGTGATTAATGCGTGTTTTGGTACTTTTGGCAGTTTGGGCCGGTGCCGAGTGTCTGGAAAATTAAATTGGCATCTCCATGAATTCTGTTTGCAAAAAGAAGCAAAATTTAATATAACGCAACAGCAGCTGAAACGGCTCCTGAAAGCCACACTCGCTGTGCGACTTTAACCTCAAAATTTACTTTTTACCTCAAAATTCTGACTTTTAAGAAAAAGTAATAATTCTGAGATTAAAGTGGGTATTATTTTTTCAGTGGCCCATAAAGAAGAGTCCAGTTGTTTTTGTCCTGGTGTTTCAGGAAGCGTTTAACTCAGCGGTCTGGAGACGCCTGTGTTTTTCTAAATCCTCCCCAAAAGCAGCCGTCATTCGCTGCATTTCTATTACAAATGTGTGCAAAACCTTCGGGGAAAAAAAACAACATAATTTTGCAATTGAGTTGTTTCCATTAAATTAACAATTCGGTTTCGTTCTCCTGCCACCTCCTGTCGTCTTCTTTGACTTTTCCGCCTCTATTGTGATGCAAAACAAAACGTTTCTATTGCAGTTTTGTGAAATACTTTAATTTTTATACAGGTGAAAATCCACATTATTTTAGAGCAAAAGCTGTTTATGAAAAAACGTGAGTTTTTATTTAAATTGCCTTATTTCCATTGAGCAATTTGCACAATTATTTGTTCCATTTAATTGCAGTTACTGTTATTAAATGGACTTTACTTCATATTACATAAAAAACACCTGGACTTCCTTAACACCTCAGGTTATCTGTGTTGCTTATTCATCTTTTTTTCTTCCACTTAACTTTCCATTAACATGCTTAAACAGAGATTACTGCACAGCCATCAGTGGTGCCTCCGTGTGGCTTTTCACCCATATTAAGGGTAAAAATGTCATAACCTGGGCATAATTTAACTTTTCTACATTAGGGATGTTTTTTGTTTTCATTCACTTTTAACTATAATAAAATTTACCAGAAGTAAACAATAAATCTCACCTTAACACATCTGATGGTCTTCATTAAGACCTTTACAGGCAGAAATAAAACAACTTTCACTACTTCCTTGACTGTTGCCGATGTTTGGAAGAGTCCCGTTACGTAATTCTTGCATAACTACAGTCCTGAAGGTATTTTTTTCTAGATTGGTAGATACTGATTTCCCTTTTTTCACAGCAGTTTTCCGTTCTGTTCCAGGTGTGCACCATGTCATCTAAAAGTCACCCTCCCCTCATGAAGAAGCACAGTCAGACGGACCTGATCAGCCGTCTAAAGAGCCGGAAGATCCTCGGGGTTGGTGGCGAGGACGATGACGGGGAAGTGCACCGCTCCAAGGTCGGGACCAAAAGCACCAAAAGCGAATTTAATAGGACGAGAAACAGCTGCAATTATTATCCTGATAATCAATCGGTTAAAAAAATAGGCACATTCTGCTGGTTTTTGTTTTAGATATTTTCTCTACAGTATTAGAAACATATGACTATTTTTGGATTAACTGATTAAAGATAATTGACATTTTTGAGCTTTACAAAAATATCTCAAACTTGATGCCTTGATTTTTCCACGAATGTTTGAGGAATCCTTTAATCTCCATGGCAACCATTATCCAGCTGTGTAAAACACCTGGTGGGACCGAGCCCCGCCTTGGAGGTAGAAGCTCCTCCCCCACTCGGCTCCTTCAGACTAGCCGTCAGCAATTAGCAAACACCTGGTGGAACAGAGACTCTGCTGATCTCATTATGGGAGCGACCTTTGACACTCTGGTAAAAAAAAACCCAAAAACGTTAAAGGGTTGATGGAGGAGCCATGTTGTGACGACTTCCTGAAGGCGGAGTTTCAAAAAGAGATGGAGCTTCTTAAAGAGACAGAGGCCCAAATTCAAAGGCATTCAGTTACAAGTTATATTTGATATATTTAATCTCAATTTTATAACAATTCAATGTAACATAGTTTCTATGAGACTGGAAAACACATAACGGCTCTTAAAGAATTAGATTGCAAATGTTGCCTAAAACCACTGAGTGAAGCTAAAACCACTTACTTACAAAGGTTTTTCTTTTTTTAATCTTAAATGCAAAATGTTCTAAACGCCGTTAAAACCTGCTTAAACATTAAATGAATATGAACTTGTTTTCTTTACACTATTTGAGGTCTGAAAGCGCTGCATCTTTTTATTATTTTTGACCATTTCTCATTTCCTCCAAATAAAAACGACTACTAGTAGAAAGTAGTTGATAGAGTAAAATTAACCTTGTTCTTTTATTCTAACATATAAAAACTAAAATTAGAGAACTGATAATCTGAATTTTTTGTGTATTTTGTAGAGCTTTGGCTTAATTGCTGCTTTGAGTTTATTGTTTCTTCAGCAAATTACCTTTTGTGAGTCGAGTTTTTTACTTAATTAGCTGATTCAGTAACTGATTCATTAACCCGACGAATCGTCTCGGCCTCCACAAACAGCTCTGCTATAAATGAAGCCATTCAGTTAAGCTGCCATTAGTCCAGCGGTGCATAAAGAAAAATGCCAGATGCCGATATTAACCCTCAGAGGAGTTCTGGATTCCCTTTAAAAGCCGCGGTGGGCTGTTAATTGGCTCGTCTCTGTCGTGGGCATTCGCCTCTCATGCTTCGGGGAATCTGGCTCACGTAATGCTCTGGGCTCCGCTGAGACATGGCCGGCTCCCCCGGGGAGGCCGCCAGCCCGTTTCATGTCACGTGTTGGACTACTTCCTCTTGTGTTTATGTCCGTACTTACGGACGATCCAAACCAAAACATAACGGCTCCCAAGCTGGTTTGTGGAGGAATATTCGATTTCATGCCATAGCTGCAGGTTGTGGATCATTTCTCTCCTCCCAAAGGACTCAAATATCACAGTTTTTATCATATTTCTTTTTAAAATGTAAGATTTCATCGCTGTGCGTGGCCACAGCAGACAGCTCTGCTCTGAAATATTAATCAGGGAAGCGAGCAGAGCAGAAGGGAGTAGGCATACGGTGGCAGCTGATAGCTAGTGATGAGATGTCAGCCCCCTTTTCTCAGCCCTCCCGAGTGTTTGTTTTCTCTCTCAATGTTTTAGCGCGGAGCCTAACCCAGACATCTGTCACGCAAATCTCTTTCAGCGAGCGCAGCCATGAAAACAGACGCATTTAAATAAAATCACTGCATCTCTCCGTTTCTGACTATTATTTGACGAGACGCAGACTCTTCAGTGCTGACTGGGTAAAACAAACGCAGCAGGAATTACCAGTAAATCTGAATTTATATGTGGTTGGTACTTGGAACGCACCGATCCACGTTTTTCAGTTTTGACACCGATATCTGGAGTTAGAATCAGCCGATACAGGAAAACAGCAAAGTTGATTTAAAGTGTTTCTTTTATTTTACACACAGACAAAAATGTACTGAACTGCAACTTCAGTACAGCAATAAAGCAAACTTAAATGCACCAATAGCTTCACTAGCTTGGTCATTCATGTAAAAACAACTTTAATTTATTTAGTCAGTTCAGTTAGGAGGACGACAGCCAATGTAAAAATAAATAAACTGATAAAAACATCAAGTTGACAACCTTGGTGAAACATGTAAGAATAAAGAAAAATTAATTATTCAATATAATGTAGGATAAATAAATCTTCACCAATACCTGATCTCGAATTGTTTTTCAGTATCAGTACCGAACCAGATATTAATATTGATCAAAAATGTTCTAGTTTCAGATATACCAAAACATTTTTCTCATGTTATAAGTGAAATGATCTGCCGGTATCGAGGAATTATTTACTTAGAACAAGCTGCTGAAAGTTTCTTCTAATTTAAATGTCTTATTTCAAGTGTCCTACAATATTAGCACTGGAAACTGGACCAAAAGTACTTGGTTAGATTGTGTGCGGAGTGAATTGATTTGTCGTCGTCCTTGTGTGGAGAAGAGGCTCCTGGGATCGAATCTAAAAGTAAAGCTGTCGAGCTTAAGTCATAGACTAAAGGAAACGGTTGGACTTGACCTTACGGGACCCGTAAACAAAGGAGGGAAGTGCGGCCTGCTGACCGTCTCTTCCTGACTTTAACAAACACGGCTCGGGAGCGACGGTCGTGTTGAATCGCCAGGCTCTGTTGTTTGTCCTGTTTATTGTTACCAACAGCTCCATTGACCCTAATAATGAACTGCCTTAGCGCTACGGTGCTGCAGCAACAAACAGACCTCGAGTCAAGCCCTCATCTCACTCCATACCATAAATGTTTTGTGTATACTCTTCAACCTTGGCTGTTTGACTGGCGCACATGAGATGGTGACTGCTGTCGATCTGCTTAATGTGAAAACGTTGGCAGTGACTCACTGCGGCCCCAAGCCACTTTATTGGCACTTTATGTTCGGTACAAACTCAAACCACTTTGTGGTTTTAAGATATTTTGAAAATGTTTCTATCGTCTCTGCACCAGGCCTGTCGCAATAAATCAATTAACCGCACGACAAATTAAATTGTGCTCAATAATTTGTGAGATTTATCCTTTTTTTTCCTCTTTCTGCCAAACACTGGAGGGTAAAAGTCTTTGGTCTGGTGCTTTGGCTTTATTTGTTGTTTCTGTTTATTTATTTTGGATATTTAAAACGTCTTCAGTGTTGAATGTTTGTTGGGTTTCAGGGTTTATTGATTTTTGAGAATGTATTCTTGCATTTTTATGCCATTACTATTATATTACTTGAAAATGGTCTCAAAATAACATCACTGCTTATCTCGATAACTTCTGGGACAATTTATTGTCCAGCAAAACTTCATCATGACAGACCTGCTCTGCACATCTGACACAGGTGAAGCTCAGACTTGGAAGACATTTACCGCGTTGACTTGGTAAAAACCTGCTTTTAATTGGTAAAAGAGTAACTGACCAAATTATCAGTCATTTAATATTTAGACCAAAATATAAAGTTATGTAAAGATTTTGGTAAAATAACTAATTCGTTTAGGTAAGTGTAACTAGTTTCTACTCACACCTGCTTGGTTTCGTCCATTGAATTGCAGTTCGTTTGTCCAGAAAGTCCGGTTCATCCGGGAAGGTCTGAACACTAACTTTTAGTTGTATTCACCTCTGGTACGGACCAAAACCTCTGGTCCTCCTACAAACCTTTGCTTTGTTGTAGTTTGTTGTTTGAAAGCGTTAGAGGATGTGCATATGTTCCTGTGCTCTGACTGTTTTTTAATCGTTTCTGAAACCAGTCAGTTCTTCTCTGGATCTGACCGACTGATGTGAAGACGAGGCGTAATTAGGCCAGTTTGCGTCTCGTTCCTGTTTTTCTCTCACACCCCCGGCCAACCCGGAGCCGTCAGTTAACTCTCGGCTCCCTTTGAGTGTTTGTCATGAATATTTATGTGTTCCTGTCAAAAACAGCCTCTGGAGCGCGGCACAGGAAGGCTGATTCACCTGGCCATGTGTTCGCAGCTGGTGCACGAACAGGCGCCTCGGCTGCACGGCCACGAAGGATGTGATGGTTTCTGACTGAAACTTTTCATCTCGGTAATTTTTAGGTTTTGGCTCCAAGGGACTTGGGTTTTTATAAAAGCTCCCGTTCAAAGATGGCAGCAGCCGCTGGCGAACGTTTAGAAATAAACCGAAGGGAATTTTTTTGGGGTTTTTTTTTAGCTTTCTTGCTTATTTGCAAATTCTTGAGAAACAGCTTCTTGTACATTTAAAGGAAAAACTGCATAGTCTCCATCAGGCCGGTCAATTAATAGCATGATAAATTAAAACGAGATCAATAACTGCCATTGAATGATTCATCGTTTTTCTATTTTCTCTCTTTCTACCAAAAAAACTGAAAATGTCCAGCATTAAATGTTAATTAGAATGTAAAGTTTACTGATCTTTAAGGATTCGTTTTTGCATTATTGTCATGACATCACTGGTGAAAATGGTCTCAAAACAACAATATTATCGTTTATTGCCATAACTTCTGCAACCGTTTATTATGACGGGCTCAGATGTGACGTTGGTCCAAATTTAGATTTAAATGTTTCTTCAGTACAGTGCAAAAACACAAAGTCTTACCAAGTATTTTTTGTAGTTTTTAGTGCAAATATCATAGTACACATAGACACTTTTTAGCAACAAATATGAGCTTGTTAAATTATTATACTGGTGAAAAGTTACTAGTCCCATTGGCAGATTATTTCACTTACAATAAAACATTTTTCCCATGTTTACAGATTAATTTATCTGCCAGTGGAACAAGACTTTTTGATTAATAGTAAGAAGTTATTTGCCTAAAATAGGCTCCTGTAATGTCCAGAAAAGTTAATTTTAATTTGAACTAATCTAGAAAAATTGTCTATTTTTTTTATATAAATCTATTTAAATTGTTTGTGTATAAATATCAAAATACAAATATGAATTAAAGTGTCATATGTAGCTAAATCCTCTTTTTTTTTTTTTTTATTGCTCAGTTTATTTTCTGTGCAGCTTTCATGCATCAGTGGACAGAAAGCTGCTCCAGTTGTATGTTGGCACAATAAAAATGTTATCTTAAATTGTAAAACCCTCCTCCTCCTGCCTGAATATCAGAGCTTTTCTTTCATTCATTCTGATGTTTAGTCGAACAGAAAATTACTTTCCAATTGATGCTGAGCTGCCGGTGAACACGCCGAGCCAGAAATGATTCATCGTTTCTCTCGCGTATTTTTAGTTTCGGTAACGCCGCCTGACTGCAACGCTGCTCCTCTTCAGAGACGAGACATTTCAGGATGAAGGTTGATGTTGGAAACTCAGAAAAACTGTTTTCTTTTGTTATGTGTGATCTAATATGTGGTTTTTTTTTCCCCCCTAGAGATGATAAAAATATAAAAAATAAATGGGTGGTAGGATTTAAGAAGAGTTGTTTGGGTTTTAATTCTGACTTTTACTTTTCTTTTTTCTTTCGGGGGAAGTTTGTTTACCCCTTGCCCTTCTGTATCTCAGTCTGAAAAGGAAAATCTAAATTTGTCGGTGCATTTCTGAGAACATAATTTCCAGTTACTTGAGGGCAAAACTTCTGCTCTTTGCAGATAAAAAGTAGAAATAAAAGTAGAACATACGGCTCTGCACACAGAAAACTCTTTAGTATTTAACAGAGGGAAGCTTAAAGGACATGTTCAGATTCTGAATTATCCAGTAGATATGTTTTGGTTTTATTTTTTGTTTTGAGTCCTATGGGTTGATCGGAGATTATTCTGGTTTCTCTTTTGCAAATATCACAGAACAAACAGATTATTCGTGTTAATCTCCTGGCAGTGGTTACTCCACTCCTCCTTGTATTTGAGGAAACAGTTTGAATCTGAATTTTCAGGACATTTTGTGTTCTGGCGTCGTTTAAAAGATATGAAAGGAAATGCTTGAAGACCTTGGAGCGGCATTATGGGACAAAATGTTTGTTAATGCTGTTTATCAAATCTTTGGTTTCTCATTCAGGGTCTCTGAAGTGGCCAACGTCCAGGAATTACAGTTTTAGGAATCGTGTGTTTGTTTTGTTACATTACATGCACAAACATTAATGTATTTTTTTTACTGGGATGCTGTCTGACTTGCACAGTGTGGAGGATGAAATGTGGAGTGGAAGGAAAAAGCAGTCGTGGTTTTTACAAATGAAAAGCAGAAAAACTTGTAATTCCACCTGCAAAATCTTCTGCACATCCAACAGAAACCTTTGACCGTTCCTCTTTGCAAACCGATTAAAAGTAATCAGATTGGATTGAATTCACATGCATGATCTATTATTTATGACAGATTTCAAAGTACAGATAAAACTAGTATAATTTACAGTAAACATTATAAAATATAAAAACATATTCAGTTCAAAAATTAAACAGTTTTGATCATCTAATATCCATTGCTTTAATTACTTCCTGAAGCAGTTCAATGATAGTTGTTTTTTAGTAATAAGGTCCTTGCACTGGATTTAATTAAAGGGTGTTAGAGTAAGAGGGGAATAAATAACAATGATTTTTACTTATAAAATACTTCTACTTACCAGTCTGTGCCAGTTTATCATATAAAATACATTTTGTAGGGTTTTGGTTTGTCTCCAACTCCTCTGGAAGTATTTCTTTTTTCTTTTGGCATAGCAACAGCACTTGATCATTCGTTAAGACGTTATGACAAACAGGTTATTAAGGTGGTGAGGACTTTCCGAGTCTCCAGTTTGCATAATAATCTGTTCTTTCTCTCTCCAAGGTTGATTTAAAGTGCTTCTTTTTAAGAACTGCGCAGCTTCAAGTACAGCTGCTTGTCGAGGCTAAATATCTGGCGGGATGGCAGGATTGTGATAACATTTTCCCTTTCGTAACTCATTTAGTTTTTTTTTCTTCCTCTTCTGCCCTGTTTGCTCACAGATTAGTCAGATGCTCGGAAACGAGTTGAAGTTTGCAGTGCGAGAGCCGATCGGGTTGAGGTAAGTCTTCGAGGGCTCTCTGAGTTTAGCGCGCTTTTGTTTGCATTTGTTTTAAGACGGATTCATTGTGGCATGTTTTTTTTTTGTCTCTTAGGGTTTGGATTCTCATCTCTGCTGTGGGTTTCACACTAATGGCCATAACGGTAAGCGTTTAAAAGGATCCACGGTTAGCTGTAGCAATAGACTTTGTTTGAGAAATATTTATTTTAGATGTAAAAACATTAAGTTTTTATAAATTTTAGTAAAATATTGTCACACGAACGTCGCCATGTTGTTCACGCTGCAATGCATTCTGGGTAAATGACGTCTAATGGTCCAACTGCGCTAGCGCTGTCCAGCCGAAGCAGTGATTAACATTATTAAGCCTTTTCAAATGGAACCGGATCGTATTGAAATCGATCGGAACATAGAAATCACAAGAGGTGATGAAGATGAGGAGGACCAAATAGAGGAAGAGGACAGAGTTGGTGTTATGCTGCTACCTTCAGCTTCATAAATGAAACAATGAATAACACTTACCTCTGGTCGGACTGTGTGATCCAATAAGTACTTCTACAGCTCTGTGTCCGGTTCGATAACAGCTGTTTAGGGTCCGGTCTCCAGGTCCAGTGGCACCGTACTACAGCCTCAAGAGCTCCATTAGTATTTAAAGAGCTTCCAATGCTCTTTAAGGGTTTAGGCGCTTTGTGGATAAAAACTGTTAGCACTGCATTTATTTTTAGCTTGTTATGGTTACGATCCTTTGTCAGTTTTGCTCGTACAAATGACTGGAAGTCTTCTGAAGAGAAATGTTGAGAGCACAGATTATTGGGCTCCAGCTCTCTCCCACTGCGCTCTTCTTTTTTGTTTTTTTTGTTTTTTTCATGTGGCAAATGATCCAGATTCGTGTGGGACGATATCCAGGTCCAGACACAGTGTGGCCTTATCTAAAATTACACCAGTCAACCACAATATGACAGGTAAAGTTAGTCTTCCTGTGTTCACTCTGTGGACTCCAGTCAGAATGGGCCTAATGACGTCATCAACCCAGCAGGTGAAAACATGGCAACTCCATGGTTGGAAAATATTTTCTAAGTAATTGTGATTTTTGGCGTATCAATAACAGTAATTTTTTTTAGTTTGTAGGAAAATTGCAACATATTTAGGCCAATACGTTAAACTCGGATCACTTTAATGCTGAAGCATTTCAAAAGTCGTTCAGTTTTAATTGACACCATCTATAAAAAATGTGCAGATAATAAAAGAAGGAAGATGCATTTTGCAAAAAGTCAGACACAACTATCTCCAGATTCATCATCAGTGTATTACTGAGCGTTATCTGCACACACAACTCTCGTCTTTGTCAGCCTCGCTGTCAAATTCTCAATATCCTCAGTGTTCTGGGCATGAGCGGTGACACTGACTCACAACCCAAAAGACTTTGGGAAGCACAGAATGCTACTGTGTTGATATGACGGGATTGTGTTGAGCCTTTCTTCCCCCATACAGGCTCTGGTGTTTCCCAACCAACTCTACGAGCTTGTTTTCGAGGAGGAGCTTTCCACAACTAGCATCTCTGTTCGCCTTTATGGAGCCGCGCTGCTCAGTAAGTTTCAAAATGTCCAAACTCACAAGAAAGGCACTGTTACTTTTACTTAAATAACTTTATTATGATGCCTCGTTATTTTCCTGGAGTAAAATTTCTGGATTTTCTGTCCCACTGCACTGCAAAAACACAAAATCTTACCAGGTGCTTTTGGTCTAGTTTCTAGTTCAAACATCTTGAAATTAAACAAACTAACATACAAGTAACTTTTCAGCAAGAGGTTTGTTTTCAGGAAATCTTTAATATTGATGAAAATTACTAGTTCCATAACTTATAACACGGGAAAATGTCTTTTAAGAAGAATAATCGAACTAGCACTTTTTCATCAATATTAAGGAATTATTTATTTAAAACAAGCTGCTAAAAAGTTCCTTGTAAGTTAGTCTGATTTCAAGTTTATTAAAATATTTGCACAAGAGTCTAGACCAAAAGTACCTGGTAAGATTTTGTTTTTACAGTGTGTGAGGAAGTTCACTGAATGAAAAACTAATTCAGGTTTTATTAGTTTCATAAGTTTCTAGAAATAAATTCATTTGGAAAAAGAACATTATTTTACCCTATTGCTCTTTTTACATAAACTATTTTCATTTTGAGCTTTTAAATGCCAAAATTTTCACTTAATTATACATTTTGGTTAATCTCATGATTTAATTCTTAAATATTGAATAATTGATCATTTCATCAGTTAGACAGTACTTGAGTAGACTTTTTACCATCTTGAGTAATTTCTTAATTGACTACCTTATACTACTTGAGTAAAAATAAGTTAAAGTAGTGCTACTCTTACTTGAGTACGTTTTTAGGTGCAGCGCCCACCTCTGCAGGGTTTTAACATTTATTTGTGCAAATGCTATTAATACTCGTTGCTCAACTGCACGTGGGATTTTTGCGATAATGTCTTCTAATGCATTCATCAGAACTGGCACACACTCCTCATTCAGACGTGACATAAAGAGCTCTCTTTCTGCTGGAAAAGTCTCTCCTTCAGGCCCCAAGCAGATGCTGCTTTAATTTGATACAGTTCAGTTCTCCAGGAAGGGAGACGGCTTCAGGCGCGGAGGAGAGAAATTCTCAGGAAAACTAACAGCTAACGCTCCAGTCGCTTGTTTCGGTCGCTTCAGATGTCAAGTTTAAATCCGGGGGGGAACTTGGTGGGAAATGGCAGGACTGCTGAGGCGCAGACACAAGGAAATGCACTTTGTTTCAGTTTTCGCTTTACTCTAAACCAGAGGTGTCAAATTAAGATCATGACTGTTTTTAATGAGCCGGATGTGCCAGAATGTATTGATAAAACCCATTAATAAACTCTTAAAATATGAAATAAAATAGCTGTCTGCATTTTATAAATGCTAGTTGTCATGAAATAAGGCTGAGGAAGAGGTGTTGTAAAAGTGAAAAGTAAAAAATAACTGACTCCTATAGAGTTTTTCTCAATTTTTGTGGAAAATTAACAATAAACTTAAGTTGTACATTAGCATAAAAACATCCTGGGAGCTGTTGAGCTTATGTGAATTTCCACAATCGCAGTTTGGAGACTAGAGGGCCACACAAACAGCTACAGCGGGCCAGATTTGGCCCCCAGACCTTGAGTTTGGCACGTGTGATCTAAACTCTAAACGCCCCCTAGTGGTCCGCAAGATGTTTGCATGTAAACAAATGTTTGTCAGAATCACAGCAAAATTTAAAAAAATAGTAGTTGTCAAAGAAACGGAACAACTGTGTTTATAAGAATTGATGATTTAATTAATACATGATACATAAAATAATAATAAAATGAAATGGATAAATATTTATTTGTCATAACATGAGCTCAAAGTGTGACGCATAAGCCTGGTTTACCAAAATATTGTGGTTAAAAATGGTAATGTCAACAGCTGTTGTTTTTACTTGATAAAAAAACATTAAATTAATTAACTCCCATCCATGGTAAATCTAGTTTGTTTTAATACTCTACCTTTTTCACCGCCAGTTAAGGGGTTAAATACAATAGATAAATACAGTTACCGTATTTTCTGGACTATAAGTTGCAGTTTTTTTTATAGTTTGGCCGGGCGTGCTACTTATACTCTGGAGTGACTTATGTGTGAAATTATTAACACATTATTATATCATATCACATGTTATGTTCACACTAAACCGCCAGAGGGCGCTCTAGGCCTGTGTTGATAAGTTAGCATACCGTACAATTATTCAGCCTGTTGTTGCCTCTATTCTGTTTTTATTGTCTTTCAAGATGACATGTCTGTTCTTGGTGTTGGATTTTATCAAATAAATTTCCCCCAAAAATGCGACTTATACTCCAGAGTGACTTATAGTCCGGAAAATACGGTAATAGAAATTGCACAGCAAAGCAATCCAAGTCTATTTTTCCTTTTCTTGTGCTTTTAAATCACAAATAGCCCTAAAATGTTATAAATGCAGACAACATTTGGTAATAAAGAACAACTTGTTTGTTTTCTATTTCCATGTGTTTGACATCATTGGAAAGATTAAAAACTACGTTTTCATAATCTGTGACTAACTCAAAATGCCCCAAGACTCATTTACCAAAGAAAACAATACGCGAGTTGAAAATATTTTAATTTCAGGTTGTATTTATTAAGACGTCATGTTACTGCGGGGGAGTTTCATGTTAGGTTTTGCTAAATACTGAAAACGTCTGAGAAACCCAATAAATCTAGATTCATTTTTTTATTCTGATGTTCTGTGCCGGTCGTTGACAGGCGACAGACACTGATTATAAATAAGCCAGGTAATTATGCTGTTGGTGCATCGCCCTGCTCTTAGGCTGTATTTTAGAGAGGGCAGCAGTCATTTTAACGGCCCTAATTTGGGACGAGTCTGTCAGTCGGGTGATTAAATGGCTCCATGAAGAAGAACTCGCAGTGATTAAAGGCCAGGGAGGGAGAAAAGAAAGAGCGGGATTTATCTCACAAAGTTCTCGCCTCTTCACAGCAGTCTGAGCGTTTTCCAGAATTTCATCATCTTAATAACTTTGTCCCCCTCCTGCTCCAAACCCAACAGGAGGCATCCACTGCAGTTGAACTTTAACATTTCTACAACAAAAATAAGCGATGAGCCAGTGAGAATGAGCTGGTTTAGCTCATTTAATTTTCTCTTTCAGAAGTAAAATAGAACATTTTCTGCTCTTCCAGTCATTAGACACTTAAAGCTGCACAATATAGTCTTCATCACTGCATCTGCGTTGCAGCAATTTTAATTGCAAGTCAATAAAATATCTGGATTTCAATTTTGTAACCAGTGGTTGAAATGCTAACAAAGAGCAATGGGGCTTGTTGAGAAATGAACTAATTACCTTCATCAGTTGTAATATTCTAATTTTTTCATCATGGACATTTGGTGAGCAATCTCTGCCAAAATTGTCTCATCGTTTTAAAATGGACGTCGTTACAGTTGGCACACCTAGAGATACAAGAACGATTATTTCTTTGTGTATTTTGTAAAGCGTTTGAGTCAAACTTGAGGCCCGGGGGCCAGATCTGGACCCCTATATCTTTTTATGTGGCCCTCTGGACTCCAAGTTGCATCAATAAGTTCCTCCAGTTTTTCACAAATCATAAGGATAAATTAAATATTCAGGTTCCGTTTAAAAATGATTATAAAAATTAGTAATAAATTATCTTTACAGTCGCTTGGAAAAAATAATTATAAACTTTATTTCACCACTATTCGTTGTATTTATAAATGCAAGTCTTGCTATGGCGTGTCTTCTAACACCTGTTGAATGTATTTGGGACTTAACTTTGACTAGGCCATTCCAACATGTGATTGTGCTTTGTTTTAAGCCATCCAGAGAAGCTGTCAGGGTATTTAGGGTTGTTTCTGTCTAGATCACATGAGTCAAACTCGAGGCCCGGGGACCAAATCTGGCCCGCTGTAGATTTCTGCATGGCCCTCGAGACGCCAAAATACATCAATTAGTTCCTCCAGTTTTCTGCAAAATTCACACAAAATCATCAGATTCCCACATTTTTTTCTGATTTCTATGACAGTTTTCCTCAAAATTGGCCTAAAACTTTGGGTTTAATTGACTGCTGCCTCAGCCTTACTTTATGTAAATTATAGTCTGACGATACGATTAATAAAAAGTCACTTTTAAAATCACACATTAGAACAGATGTCATAAAAAATCCTTTCAACTATTTTAAATTAGCACCACAAAATCTGTCATTTTGATAACAAACTTCTGGATGGACTCATCAGTGTGAAGAGATGTTCAATATTTTATTTTACGAAACACTTATTGAATGCTGAAACAATCAGCTGTTTATTGATATTTTAACAATTTAATTAGTTTTTAATCAATACATTCTGGCACAACCGGGCCTTTAAGAACCAAAAATGAAGATGAGTTTGACTCCGCTGTCCTAACGAATGTAGATCTCTGTCCTAACCAGACGGTGTGGGAAAATGCAATAATAAGTGTTTTATTGGAGTACTTTGATCTCATGAGGACATTGTCAGTAACTATGTCAATTTCCTCAATGCCAAAAACAAAACAACATTGCATTCAAATAATCCAGATGCTTGTTTGAGTGAGGCAATAAGTGTGAGGTTAAATTTATCCATATCAACATTCATATCTATACCTTTAAATGAAAAACAGGAAGTGATGCAGGATGTGGTGGCTTACAGAAACGGTGTAGATTATGATTTCCAATAAGTATTGTTTTTACCTCTTCACTCCATTTCCTGACTAAAACTTAAACACGTCTCCCAAACTGAAGAGCGTGTCTACACCCTGACAATTACATTTACTCGCTCATGTTTTCTTCAGTAACTTTAAAAAAAAAAGAAGACTTTTAGGAATATTTTTACGACTCTGCACTTTTTACTTTTAGAAATCTTGCTAGAGTAAAATTTCTGGATTCTCCAACTTCACTGAATGAAAAATGTTTTAACCAAGAACCCATGAGACTCAGTCACACACCTGCAGTTTTTGTTCATTTCATAAATAATTTGAAAAAAATTATTTCACCTGATTTAGTTTTTTATTTATATGAATTATTTTAATTTTCGTTCTAAAATATCAACATGGCTCTTTATATTTTGCTCTTGTTGTGCAATTTTTAAATATTAAATTATTGATAATTTGATCAGTTACTCAGTAAACTTATTCCCAAATCTCTATTTACTCTTGAGTAATTTTTGGAGGAATACTTTTTACTTTTACTTGATTAAAAATATGTTGAAGTTGTGCTACTTTTACTCGAGTCGTCTGCCCAGCTCTGAATTTAGGTGATCTTAGAAATTGTGCCAGACAATCTAAGTTTTGCTACAGCCGGGGTAACTGTAACTTTAAAGGTAAAAATAATAAAATGTCCTTGAAGAATCGGGTCGAACCTCCTTGATCTTTATTCATCTGCAGATGCTGCATGAGTGCTAGCAGGAGGTTATTTGTCAGATGTATTTTCTTGTGCCAAGACTGTTAATCCTACCAACTGCTTTGATGCTCAGCTGAAAAGTTACAATTTCCAGTAAAACGCAAATGAATATGCAATAAGCTGAAACTGTAAGCGCGTCACAGCGAGGCTTTATGTGCATAAATCAAGGCTGAGCTCCATAAGGCCAGCTAGAGCCGGGCTTCATTATGATAAATGTCAGCAGAGCTTCAGGGAGCAGCAGAGGGAGGGGGCATGTCTTGCAAGACGAGGTGCAGCAGTAGGGGTGAAGGATGGAGGCTCAGCTGCCACACAGATGGATCCTGGCAGGGAGAGGATGCAGTCCATCAGCCCTCCCACCTCGCTGCCCACCCCTTCTTCTTCTTCCAATGGACCCTTTGCAGCGTGACGTCACACGCGTGAGATCCCTGCTGGAGGGCAAAAAGCTGCTGGCTGATGATGACTACCATTGGTTTTAGCTGTTAATTTGTAAATATAACACGCTAAATTTTAAACGTACATCTGCTGTGTAAAAGACAAAGGGAGTCGGTGCTTTGCTACTAGTTGTCAACACTATGACAACCAGATAATGTTATAAAAAAAAGAAAAAAACGAAGAAGACGGAAGTGGTTCAATTATTTCTGCTTGATTTTGACAACCAGAACATGTAGATGTGAGGAGGTGTGTTTCAGTTCAGATACTAAATAATAAAACTCTGATGTCTCATCAGTAGAGCTGGTGTTTAAATTAGCAGTGTTAGCTTAGCTAATCGCAGTTGAAGCCTAGCTGATAGCAGTGGTAGCTTAGCTGATCGCAATGGTAGCTTAGCTAATAGCAGTTGTAGCTAATCTACCGCAGAGATCACTTATTAATAATCGCAAAATAAACATTAAGCCTATAAAAACACAAAACTGTTACAGACTGAATGCTCTGTTCTTTGTGTGGGAAATGTAGGAGTATATTTTTCATGTTTTTTGGTGAATCCTGAAACACGTAGTGGCATTTGTTGCCTGTTGCTATGGCAACGAGTCTTTAGGGTAGCCGACGCAGAGAGCGAGAAACGAAATGGTATTACTTTGTTCTCTACCGGTTTTTCAGCTTTATTTTTTCCCCTTTGCTGTGTCTCACAGCGATAAGTTAATACCTACATCTCCAGGTTTCGTTCAGTTAAATGAGAATCGTCTTTTTTGCTCTGCGTTGTGCGCATGCGCGAAATATCCGGACGTAAACAATGACTTGCAGTGGGTTCGGAGCCTCGCCAGTTTCAGTGTCGGAGAGCGGACCTGAGGAATACGATGAACCATTTTATGACACAGGCTTTTATAAAGCTCAGATGTGATGTACATGATGAATTGTCATCCCGCTTCAGCTGTTCAACTTCAGCTGAACCGTTTTTCCATTTATTGGTGGTAAATGGAAGCCGGCGCTCCCCGGAGCTTTTCTCTTTGCTCCGTTTTAATTCCCACGACTCTAAACCCTTAAACTATGAATCCTCTTTGATCGTATCTTTTTCCAGGCCTCGCCCTCATTATGTGGAACGGTCTCTACACAGCAGAAAAGGTCATCATCCAGTGGACTCTGCTCAGTGAAGCCTGCTACTTTGCTGTCCAGTTTCTAGGTAATTAACAGATCTTAAGAGTTATCATGTGGTGTTTCTGTTGCCGTGAGACGCGCCGTTCAAATGCTCTCTAATTTTACTTTGATAAACGTCGTTTGAGTTCAGACCTCAGTGGGAATGAGTTTCATCACTTATGGATATGTGGACAGTGCCCTCTTGTGGCACGGTTGGAGAATCACAGCTTTGAATCACTAAAGATTACATTCATTTTTCTGATGTCGGATTCAATGTAAGGTTTCAACGTTTATTCACACCTCCAGTAACATTTGCACATTTTTGTCACATTGTAGCTTAACTTTGGTGTTTTGTTTTTTAGAATTTTATTTGAAAAACTTGACAGTTATACTCTATTTTCGGTTGGTTTAAGGTAGATTTTCACATTCTTTTATAGATGGTTTAATGTGTATTCTGCTCCCATTATTAATAATACAATCTCAGAATATTTCCTGATTAAAAAAAAAAAAAAAACTCTCAAGCAAAACAACTCCAGAAAGTAAATTTGAAGGACAGTTCCTAGTGTAAATATTGCCAGAAGATGATAAAAAAAAAGATTTTAAGAATATGCTGGAAGCATCACACAGAAACCTCTGGCGGTTTAGTGTGAAAATAACATGTGATATGATATAATAATGTGTTAATAATTTCACACATAAGTCGCTCCTGAGTATAAGTCGCACCCCGGCCAAACTGTGAAAAAATCTGTGACTTATAGTCCGGAAAATACGGTAATTTTGGGAGATCGGCAGATACCTAAATGTGAAGCAGATCGTATCTACCTTGGCAAAGGTCTAAAAATCATCCTCTGTCATGAGAGGTTTGACTGACAGACCAGGTCATGTCTGCAGTCAGCAACAATCAAGTTTATTTATGCACCACATTTCAGCAACATTTCAGAAAGCAGTTCAAAGTTTTCACATCATAAAAATAAACACAAACAACACAAAGTTGAAGAATAATTGTCAAGTGACTTAACACATTAAATGTTGATGTTTCATTTATAATGTTTCAAAAGCAACTCTAGATTTAAAGGAACTCAGTGTTTCGGCTGGTTTACGGTTTTCAGGAAGTTTGCTCCAGATTTGTGGAGCATAGAAGCTGAATGCTGCTTCTCCACGTTTGGTTCTGGTTCTGAGGATGCAGAGCAGAACAAGAAGACCCACCTTTGCCAACTGAGCAACTTTCTTGCTATATTTAGCGACGTTTCAGATAAAATAAATCTGAACCGGCGGGTCGGGCTTTTTAAAGATGGTTGATTGGCCAGAAAACTGCAGTCGGTGCATCGACCACATAAAAGTCAGATTCTGCATTTTTAGTGTTTTCTGAAAAAGAGAATGTATTCTCAGCCAACTTAAATAAAAATAAGAGAATATATGTCCAGGACATGGTTTTTGTTTTGCTGATGTGGCTTTGTGTTTCAGTGACGTGTGTCACCCTGATAGAGATCGGCATCCTGCCCGGCGCCGCCATGCTGCTGCTCCTCAGTCGAGTGCTCTTCTTCGTTGTCACCGTCGCGTACTACTACCACCTGGGCCGCAAGCCCAAGAAGATCTGAGCCGACTGCGGCGCTTCGGCGAGGGGCGTTTCAGCACAAATCACAGCAGGGGGTCAAGGGGTCTCATTGCTTTGTAAGTAAAAGGCCTCATACCCCCTTTCTGTGGGACCTGGCCTACTACAAACCCCACCAAAGTGATATTTAACAGACGAGCAGAGCGTCACATCGCCGTCGATTCAACAGGAACAAGAAACCTCAGCTGAGCGGCTGGACTTAACACACATTCCTCCTCTGCGTAGTTCTGAGGGCTGGACGCTGCATCTGTGTGAAACTTTAAAGTGTACAGGACAGACGGCCACGTACCACCTGTCGGTGTTTCTCTACAGCTATACGACATCCAGGTGAAGCGTTTAGTGTTTTTCCTTTATCACGCTCAAGGGTTTGTGCCATTTGTTGTTTTTTTTGGACGTGAACTCATATTTTATACGTGAAAATGCGAACTGCCTTCCTCTGAATTTTCTAGAAAAATTATTAGGTGAGATCAATGCTGGATTATTGACACAAAAACAAACAAAAAAAACCTGATGGGTTGAGTGTCCAGAAACTTTGTTCACCCGTTTAGTCTAAAAATTGGTGTCTTAATTTTGAAATCTCTTATTTGTCAGGTTTAGGCTGAGAGTTTTTAAAGCACAACTAACCGTCATGTTGTTATGTGAAGCTGTGAGGTGAATCGTCCCAGAGAAACCATACAGTTGTCTCTGCTGCCTGTGGAGGAACTTTAACCTGAGTGAAAATCAAACCCTTCATGTGTAATTAGCGGGTCAAATCAAGCATGTCTTGTGCTTGATCAACTAATCTCTTAGTTATGTAGCATAGCTTTTTTTTTAATGCCATGCACCATATCCGTAGTCTTGCCTTAAAACAACTTTAAAGAACAGTCATCAGTTCTATTGTAAATATGTAAATAAGTATTTAATATTAAGTGGTGTTCTTGTGAACCAAACAGGGAACTTGTTCAGTATTAATCAGTGATTATTAAAGGTTAAACCTTCTTTTAACGTGTCTTTATTTTTGTACCTATTTGAATCATATTTTGTTCAGTCATTTGCCACCCTGGTGAAGATCTGTAGGGAAGCTTTTTAATCGAAAACACATTTTCAATTGTGAGGAAAAGTTCATAATGCACTAACGCAATAAATTAATAATAAACACAATAAATAAAATCGCAAAATCCATCAAAAGTGTACAAAAAAAATTCAGAATTTTTCATAACTGCACCCCAACTTAAAGCAAGATCCATAAAATAGAGGAGAACATTTTTCCAAGCAATAAAAACATCGTTATCAATGTTTTTAATGAACATTGGACCCCAAACTGTTAATATTACTAAAGAATATGTGGAAAAATCCTTGACATCTTTTAAATATTCCTCAGATATTCTGATGAATTATCATATTATCTATCATTACCATTGATGGATAATTATTGATTATCTGTCAAATTGAAGTTAAAACTTTGGCTGCTCTAAATATATTACTATAATTTAAATCTTAAAAATATATATCGTAAAATAATAATCTGTGTCTAAAATAAATGCTTGTTATAAACATTTGTGAGCTTTAGAAGGACTTTCTTTTTTTATTTTTATTTTTAAACCTTGTCTAATATCCACTTTGCTTTACATTTTCTGCCTTTTTTTTTATTTTTGTTGGTTTTTTTAAAACGTTTCATTGGAGAACCAGCTGAATCTAATGGTTTTCTATTCTGTTCTGATGTGACGTATAGCTAAACGAAATGGGAACATTATATTTACAACCAAAGCAAACAGGAAATCATAAATAAGCAGACACTGAAAAACTGAAATGAGAAAAAAAATGCTCTATTTTTGTAGGAATTATCACTTTATTTAAGAAACAATTTTTTGAAGGTACACCTTTTTACACGTCTTTACCGGGGATCCAAAACATGCAGAGGATGTTATAAATTTCATCACCAAACTGATTTGTCACGACTTTAGTCGCCATCCTATCAGATTTATAGATGCAGTAACCAAAAAATATTCTTAAAACAAATCAGCACATTAAAGTTTGCTTACCTAAGCAGATATTTATATATATATATATATTCGCACAATTTTCTATCTGGAATGCTTTACTGAGGTTTAAAACTGCTTATTTGTCATTAAAAAACTTTTTTCATCAGTTTGAAGCTTGAAAATCAAAATGGATTCAGACTATAAGCAAGCAGAGTTTCTTCAGTGGTGGTCCATCAGGTTTCCAGTGGCCACATTAAGTCCTGCGCCAGAAGGGAGAGGTTCTGCGGTCAGAGGGTGTTTCGTTTTTTTTTTTTTTGTTTTTTTTTGGGTCCGCAGCTGCAGATTCAGCACTGAAGGGAAATGTGCGCCGTCCTCTTCCATGTTTCAGCTCAGACGGGGGAAACTGAAACACGGGCGAGGTCTCCTGCACCCCTAAAAAGCCGTAATTATGCTTTTTTTTTATTTTTGCAGGGTTTAATTAGAAGCAGCTCTCCCGAGTAACATTGTGTTCCCCGACCTTACGTTGCGCCGCTTTGCGCTGACTAGCATAATTATTGAGTAAGAAAAAAAAAAAAAAAGTGTCGTTCCGTTTCCATCAGCGCTGCAGGCCTCAAACGATCAGCCTGATGAAATGTTCAAAGGTCTGCAAGGCAGGTCTATTTTTGGAGAGAACAGCAATTTTGCCGAGGAGGCAGAGCAACTCTTTCATCATCCCTGATGTCGTAAATTAGAAATATGGAACTGGAAACTAGTCTTCAAGTCTGAAAATAGTGCAAAAATGCTTCATTCCCTCACAATGTTACGGAAGGCGTATGTTGTTTATCTGTTTTAAATTGTAGCAAAGTGTTTTCTTGTATATATGTGCGATATTGTACATGATAAATTAATTGTGATTGAATTCTGATTATTAGTTTGAAATAAAAAGAACATTTGTTTATTATTGGAACATCTGAAAATTAAGTCGTTTTGTTTGTTGCCCAGTGAAAAGTATGTGTGGGTCAGAAACATAAAAACACTAAAATTAAGCAAATAAAGTGGTTATTTTTTTATTCTTTGGATTTCACTGCAAAACCACAAAATATTACCAAGTCTTTTAGGTCTAATCTCTAGTGCAAATATCTTAAGTCAAGTTTACTTAAATATTTACACTTAGTAAACTTGACTAAGATATTTGCACTAGAAACTAGACCAAAACTACTTAAGTGTAGATCCAAAATAAAATGTTTTTGCACATTTGCTCCATTAAATGGAAGGCATCTACTTGTCAAATTAAACACATTTACTAAGTATAAAAACAAGATTTGGGTCAGTTTCTTTCAAAAAGCTTGCTCAAATTTAGCAAAGATTAATAAATTAGATAAATATGGAACTGGAAACTAGTCTTCAAGTCTGAAAATAGTGCTGAAAAAAGCTGATTTGAGTGTGGTGATGTTTGCTTTTCAGTAAAACTGACATGGTTCAACTTACAATAAAAGCTTGTTTATAGAAAGACAAATACTTTGTTTAAAAGTTAATATTTTTCAATGTTGCCAAACCCTGTGACATCACCGCTCACACATTGGCAGTGATGGCACTGATATGATGCCCTATATGACATCACTGCTCATACATTGGCAGTGATGGCACTGATATGATGCCCTATATGACATCACTGCTCATACATTGGCAGTGATGGCACTGATATGATGCCATACATGACATCACTGATGCCATACATGACATCACTGATGCCATACATGACATCACTGATGCCATACATGACATCACTGATGCCATACATGACATCACTGATGTCCTACATGACATCACTGATGTCCTACATGACATCACTGATGTCCTACATGACATCACTGATGTCCTACATGACATCACTGATGCCATACATGACATCACTGATGTCCATACATGCACATCACTGATGTCCTACATGACATCACTGATGTCCTACATGACATCACTGATGTCCTACATGACATCACTGACGTCATCACCTCGGTAATTTCACACGTTGATCAAATTATCGACTTTGCAAAGTAAAGCAGTGACTGTTTGGAACGACGTCAATCAAGGCGCCATGACGGACGTCGGAGGTGACGTATGGGAGTATTGAACAGAGGTAACTAAAGGTCCCCCCCCCCCCCCCCAAGTTGTTTTTGTCATTTTATTAATGGCTTCTACTTGTTAGCATCGAGCTAATTTGTCTGTGACCGTAACGCAGCTGGTCTGGGCTCCTGCCTCACAAACCAACTGTTTCAGCTAGCTTAGAAACCGGCCCATACCGGTTCCCTCCTGACGTGTTCATCAAATTACCGACTTTGCCTGAATTTATACCGCATGATTTAAATCACTATATCAAACAGCGTTTCCCCCTTAAACCGGAGCAGCTTTAAAAACGTACAAAAGACGAGATGCTAACCAGTTTTTTTTCCATACATGCTAGGCTACATGCATTGTCTCCATGGTTACCAACGGTCAGTACCTTCTCCATAATGTTTATTAATATATTTCTAATAATACTTATAAAGTATAAGAACGTTAATCATCTTGTAAAAACTGTTCGCTGCAAATTCGCCGTTAAGGCTGACGGTCATGACTAACAGCTGCCGCCATTTCTTTCCTCATTAAACGTCATAAAATGACAAGTTTGGTTTATATCCTTGTCTGTTTCTGCAGCCGACCTCGTAACAACCTGACTGCGAAATCGCCCGAATATTAGCGACATTAGGCTACAGATGTCTGTTTTTAGACCGGCTCTAAAGGAGCTAGTTGGTATGTTTTGACTTCAGAGTGGGCGGAGTTCTGGAGGGCGTGACGTCACGCGCGAAAGGTCAATATGTGGCTCAAAAATCTTAAAGCACTTGTACCAGCTCATCAGCGGAAATGACTCGTTAACGTGTCTCAACAGGCTGTTGTGTAATCCCACTTTGGTAGTTAAATTCTGAAACATGTTCAAACTCCTCTAACCATATTTAACCTTTTGTAAAACCTACCGAACCGCCTGCTTTCCACTTCCACACACACATCGCACAGGGGCTGAAAAGGGACATTGTGTGGATGAGGAGATCAGTGTGTGTCGTCTGGGTTGTTTACGTCCTAAAAAGCTCCTATGTGTTTGTGTGTGTGTGCTTTCTCAAACTTTCCACCAACTGAACTGGGTCCTGGTTCATTTTGGAGCTATTTATTTCTTTAACCATTTGAATTTTGTTAGTTTATTCTTAAATTTCTATTTTTTGTATTATTTACAGAGGTTATTTGCAGTTTAATAATTGTTGATTTCATTTATTTATTGTTGTTGCTCTCTATAAGCACAGCGCCTGGTAAAGGACCAGCAGGCATTTGGGTTTGGGGCCTTTGGTTTTTACCAGAGCAAGAGAGGTCGACAGGAGAACAAAGGAAAGTTTGAACGCTGTAATTGCTTGCCGAGAAGGAAAATAAAAGCAGCAAAAACAGTCAACAAGTTTGGACATCCAACCTTCTTTTGCCTGCGTGAAGAAACTTGACCCCAGTGCCTCATAGTGGCTGATGGAACATTTTATTGGATGTTTGGTTTGGCAACAATCGCCACTACAGTTTCATTTTGGGTTATTTTCATTGCAGCCTGTTGCAGTAGCTCTGCTATGTTTTGTTTGAAAACTTTTAAATATATATATATATATATATATATATATATATATATTTATTTATTTATTTATTTTTTGTGTTTTTTTTTTTGTTTCGTGCATTGCATTTTTGTACAATTATTCCTTGTGGTTTCAGACGCAGTGAAGCTGAAAGGATATTTGCTTCTTCCTTTTTACTTTTGGACAATGGTTATAGTGTGTAACCGTGGCGACAAGATATTGTTTTTACAAATGGGAGCAGCTGGTTATCTAAATTGTTCAGATATTCACTGATTAAGAGGAGTTGAAAAGGAGGAATCTCTTAAATCGATCATAATCTGCAGCAGCAGTCTTCAGTCAGAGGTATCGTCAGATTTGTTGCGAGACTGACTGCTCCTGCCCCAGCATTACCAGCCACATCTTTGAAAGTACTTGGATAATATATATAAACATTTAGATTTTTACATGAGAAACATATTTATATCCAAATGTCACAGGGAAACAAATGAGTTGGTGTTTGAATTTATATCTTTTAAAGACAAATGTATATTTTTTTCTGTTAAATCCTAAATATTTAGGCAATAAATAAATATTTAAAAATTTAAAATTCATGCTTGAAAACTGAAAATATCAGATGCTTTTATTCCTTCAGTATTTTTCTAAATAGATACTGGATGCTGTTTATTATTATCTAATTATAAGACAATGACATATATACCAATATATAGACTCACTTCTCTCTGATGACGTATGTGACACGTAGGGGTCGATGGGAATATGTTGTATCTGCCGCCGCATGGTGGGGGTGTGAACACACACACACACACACACACAGACACACACACCACAGAAAAGAGGCAGAGACAAACATCCAGTTTTCTTTCTCACGGACTTTTTGCGTCCCACATTCAGCAGGATCCGCTGAGGACGTCCGCAGACAACCCACAGTAAGTCCCGTCCACGTTTGTTCATCGAACCGAGTTAAAGCAAAAACTTTGACTATGACACTTTGAGTCCGGCTCGGTCCGAAGCGACCCGGACTGTCTGGGTTTTTGTCCTTAGAAGAAAACAGTTTCGGTAAATTGACCTAGAAGTGAACTGAATAAAACGAGCCGACTTTAAACTCATCTTTGTGGTTTGACGGGATGAAAATGTTCCGTTTTTCCGAGAGATCTGTCTCACTGGATCAGTTGCATCTGTTTCAAACTAGTGTAAAATCTGCGTTTATCATTATATCTATAACAGCTGGCATCACCAAGTGTCCTACACAAAGTTTGTCATGTTATTACAGGATAAACAGGAGCCTTCGGTTGAGTTTCTTTGCTTGAAAACTGAAAATAAACAGCAGCCAGTTGTCAGATGACTGGCAACGTGAGTTTGGGACTTTTTGCTCCGCTTGGTTGCTAAATGTGTGCAGTGGCGTAACTCTGAAATCTGGGGGCTGTGGGTGACCTGTCCTTCTGCCTGTTAGGAAATTTTTTATTTTTCCAAGTTAGCTCACCCATGGATACTAGTTTAAAAATAAACAACTAAAGTTTATGGTGTTTTTAGCAAAATAGGAAAAGAAAATATTTAATATTATCAAGTTACTTTTACTCAAATAATTAAAAAAAACAAACAAAAAAAACAATTTACACATTCCAACTAAAGCTGACAAAAATAAAATTAAACAGACCAAACTGTAAATTAGGACACATAACAAGCTAGTATTGGCTAATATTGGTACTATTAGCTCATTTGTACATTTTATAAAAATGATCATCATTATAGTTCTACAAAGTGTAACATGTTCAATTATTTATGATGTTAGTTAAAATAATACTTGCTATAAAATGATGTATTTTAACAATTTAATAGTCAGAATTTATTTTGAAGATTTTAATTCAATAGAAAGTCATTTATTTGAATCCTTGGACAGTAGTGCGCCCTCTGGTGGACACCTCAAGAGAAGACTTTTTAAAAAATAATAATCTAATCTTTTATTAAATTAACTAGTTATCACCCTGTACAAGATTATACCCCATGTATTCAAGGGAAACACAAAGTTATTTCTCCATCTTTCCACATGTTTAATACACAGGTACAGAAAATACCAAACTACAGTCACACTCTTCATCAGTATTTTTTATTATTCTCTTTAAAACATACATTATTTTGATTTTATTACAATGAGATACAAAAACATAATTAATAAAAAAACTTCATCCTTGAAGTATTTATTTTAGCACATGCACGATTAAGCTAGCAGCTAGCTTAATTGTTTTAAGATGCCAATGCCTTCATCGGAGTGGAGTTAGTTTAGTTTTCACCAAATATTTACAAAAAAAAAACAATTTTCTTTTATATGCAAAGAAAAAGTGCTGGAGCATTTTTCACGTAGCCAGGGAATACAGTTTTTTTCTTTTAGCATATGCTCTTCATAATAAGTTAACAGTTTTAAAACCATAATTTGTGAAAACCTGTATAGTCTACTGGTAAGTGTCCTGTTTATACCTACTAATTTAAAAGAAATATAAATCTATATCATTTATTTCAATTGAATTTCATGAGGAACACCGCAGTAAACATTGTTACCTGTTCAAAACAAAGCAACTGTTGAAAGCAGCTTTTCCAGCCGCATGCTAATTTGCAAACCCACAACCCAAATATTTCCAAATTCGTACCACAAACACTTTGATTTTTATTGTAAAAAATGACAAAAAGAATCACAACATTCTGGAGGGACTGAAAAGACGTTCAATAACATAATTTGATTTTAAGAATTCATTGATATTTGATATTTTATCAATACATTCTGGCACAACCGACCCTTTAAGAGCATCCATGGTCTTGATGGGTTTTACACCGCTGAATTAAACAAAAAAATAGTTTGTAAGATTTAGAATTGAGTGGTGAAATTGCAAAATTTAAAAAGGTTTTTAAGCTCTGCTTATAAATGCCAAACATAGAATAATATTAAATGTAGCTGCTGTTGTTCAATCTGTAATCTCAGCCATTTAAGCCATTAATAATTGAACATTTCTAACTCCATCCCATTATAAAATATCTTTCTTTCTTTTTATTGCTTTCAGACGTTCAGTCAGCGCCTCCCTGACCTCCACATGGTCGTTTTCTTGTCGCTGCTGCAGTTTTCTCAAACAAACAATCGACACATTTCAGAGAAGGGAGGCGCCTCATACACACAGATTAGAAAGCAGTATTTTAATTTAGGCTTTGGCTGATCCGCCCCACGTTTAACAGCGCTGCCAGCTAATGATAGGGCGCCTTTCCAAACTGGGGACGACAGAGTCAGCAAAAGTCTGCGAATTGTTCAGTTCTGACATGATATTTAAAGCTGTTTCTCTTATTAATGTGTTTTGTTCAATTGGAGAACATGAGTGGTATCTTTTTGTTTTTAAACTGAAAGAGTGAAAGCAGCACTCCTTATATGGAGCTTCCTGTTACCTCACTGCTCTGATGAGCAATATTCTGCTCTAGGTTTTAGTTGGTGGCTCAGATGCTTCATGATTTCCACAGACAGAAAGAGGGAAGTCACCTGAGGCGGTTGCACACGTTTTTGTCACGGCGTCGTCATAGCGATGCTAAACAGGAAAGCCCCTCGTTATCTCCCAAAACGTATCCCAAACCTTTCAGCGTCATGAAGGTCCTGTTTTACAGCATTACACTGTGAAACATTTGATTTAAGTTGAAAATGAAAGTCCACCTGCTGCCTGGAAAATGCAATTTAAGTCAACAAGAAAAATGTTTTGTTTTAAAATCAGAAATTAAAGTTCATGAAGTTGATTTAACAACAAGAGACACGTTGTCTAAACATTGATTTTAACTTCATTAGTCTCGAGTTTTAACTTAATGCTGCAATTAAACCAAATAATTATTTCACAATGTGCAAGAAAAAAAAAAGTTATTATTTAACTCACAGTATCAAGTTAAAATAAATACTTATTTTACTTTAATAATTTAAATTCTTGTTTCAAACTGCAGGAACAAAATTTCTGATCTGATCATAAATTTTATTAAACATCCCAATGAATTCAGCTCAGGAACATTTAGTGTGAACAGGACATTATCCTCAAGCTTTGCTAACTGAGAATTGCATTAAAATGAACATTTGCCTTAATAAAACACAAGAGTCGGATCAATGTGACGCACTTCCATCTCAGGAGACAGAAACATGCCGCTAAGCATTCTGGGAAATAGTTCCCACTCCTGCCTTTCTCTTCTGTCAGTTTTTTAAGTGCTAACCTAAAAACTCTAGTTTATTCAACTCTTGGAGGTTTGACTAAATTAATAAAAAGTTAACACAACTTACTGCTGTAAGTTTATCACATTTAGGATCAAAATCTAAAACTGGATAAATTTATTTGACTTAAAGAGTAGAAGATAGTAAACACAACTAAACGCAGCTCAAATGTTTTACAGTGCACATTAAATTCAAAAGCTGCGGCTCCTTTGTGTAGAAGACTAAACAAGATGATTGCAGATGTTTAGGCTGGACTCTGGGTGAGCAGTAAAAGCTTCAGCAGCAGCAGAATAAAACTTTCAGCTTTTATCTTGTTGCATGGTTTCAATGTCAGCATGAAGCAGTGGAGAGACGTTGCATCTGTTTTAGTCTGTAGCTTCCTTCCCTGCAGGACATCAGACTGTTTTTGCGTCATCTCTGATGGCTTCAGAACCAGCTATTTTTCTGTTTCAAACTCACGGCCCAGGGGCCAAATCTGGCTCACTGTAGCTTTTTATGTGGCCCTCTAGTCTCTAAATTACATCAATAAGTCCTTCCAGTTTTTCACAACTTCACAAAATCAACAGATCCCCACATTTTTTTTTATTTTCCTGAAATTGTTTCTCAAAATTGGCTGCCTCGGCCTTAGTTGATGTCAAGTTATATTGATATGGCGATTAATAAAAAGCCACGTTTATCATCATAGATTATTAGCGCAAATAATGTAAAAATTCCTTCCAAATATTTCTAAATTAGCGCCACAAAATCAGTGATTTTTATTGCAAAAAAAAAAATCCTGGATGGAAAAGATGTTCAATAATAATTTACTCTAACTTATTGAATGCTAAAACAAACAGCTGTCTATTGATATTTTATGAGTTTTATCGATACATTCCCTTTAAGAACATTCAGATTTTTGATTTGGCCCAAAATGAAAAGGAGTTTCACACCGCTGGTTATTATTCCCCAAACTTGTCTTGGCAGCAGCATTTTAAAGTTAACCACAGCGCGGATCCAATGTTGCAGAGGGAAAATCTATGTCAGTAAGCCGGAAAGTTCTGGTAACTGGTCCAGACTTGTTTTTCACCAGTAATTTTAGTGCTGCATGCAGCATATAAAGATAGACTTCCCCACAGTCTTTTAATTTCAGCTGCGTTGTACAGTATTTGTTATGCAAGTTATAAAAAGACTGGTGTTTTTAGTTCTGCTTTCAGTTTCTAGTCAGAGGACTTTTACTTTGAGAGTCATTTTAAAGAAAATCACTGCATTAATGAGACAAAAATAAAAATTTTGTCATGAATTTGTTGTGGAATAATGCTCTAAAATGCATTAGAAACATGTTTTTATGTTTTAATAAAATAAAGATTTCATAAACTTTTATCTCTTCGACTTAAACTTTCTTTATTGATTGTTGAATTACGAAGTCAACAGGTGCTCAAATGCTGTTGAGCTGTAAAAGAAGAAGAAAGACGGAGGCTGTGATGTTGAATTAAATGATAGAAGAAGAGTCACCACCCTCTAAATACACGGTGTAGAAATGCTGTGTTTTACTGCAGCGTTGATGGCAAATAAAAGGAAATACTCACATTTAGAGTAAAAAAAATGCTTTTTGGCAGGAATGTAACGCCATACAGAGAACGCCATGCGAAATCTTAGTTCATTTCTGTCAGCTTAACAGGGCAACTCAAAACCTACTTCATTTCTTTATTCAAAATAAAAGTCATCCATACAGTAGATGCTGAAGCTAAAAAATAGATGTTAGCTTTAGCGTTGTTAGCAGCTAATATGCAGCCAGACAGGATTCTCACATCGACATCTTGTATGTCCAAAATGTTGCCATACAAACACTTTCACTGGTTTTCGTAATCAAGGGTTTTTAGAAGGAAGATTGGTCAATAATGTCGACATAAAGAAGCAACTCAACTAATTCCTTCCTCCCTTCAAATTAATATGGGCACAAAATGCCATGTTTTACTGCTCACCTGCAGCGTTGATGAGAGAATAAACGAAAATACCCACAAAGAGAGCTGTGTGCTCTCAGTCAAAAAATACGCTGCTGTGATTGCTTCTTACATGGTTTATGGCAGGAATGTAACACCATACAAAGAACCCTACAGGAAAATCTTTGTTCATTTCTGTCAGCTTAAAAACCACTTCCTTTCTTATTTCAAAATAAGATACAACAGATCCAGCAGGGTTTGGGTGAAGCTACGAAATAGATGCTAGCTTTAGCGTTGTTAGCAGCTAACATGTAGCCTCACAGGATTTGGCTCATTGTTTTTTGTTTTTTATAACTGAGAGTTTTTCAGAAGCATATTGGTCAACAATGTCAACGTAATAATGCAAGAATTCCCTCCAAAATAAGAGTCTCAAACATGGGTACAAAATGCTAACTTTAGCTAAAGATTAGCCAGTTGTGTCATTTTCAAAGAGCCTTAAATCATAAACAATTTAGCAGTGGCAGAAGGTTCTTTAAGACTTTTCTGTCCAAACTTTAGTTACCATTGTGACAAAAAGTCTTTATTTGTCAACAAAAGAATCTTAAACTCAGAATATTCACCACAACAGCAGAGACTTGGAGACTAAACCACATGCAGAATGAGATGCATGTGGTTTATGAGGCTTTATTATGTGGGAAACGGCTTTATTTTAAAACTCACTTCACTGTTTGGCTTCTTCTTGTAACTTAGGATAAAAATGGAAACTCTAAAAAAAAAGTTTGTTGAACTAATTCCAGTGTCGCCACTTTAAGCCTTACTTGCAACCATTTTGGTGATCATTTAATTTCCTGAAAATGCAGTGGCGATGTTTGCAGTGATGTGAGCAGACGGTATCATAACTGAGCCTTTTTTAATCCGCATTGCTGCTCGACATGGAGACAACAATCTCCTTTGAGGATTATCTGCTTTGCTGCTGAGTGCTTTGGGGTTTGGACTCGTTTCGGTTTTGTAAACAGGAAGCTCTCTCCGTATTTTCTGGCCGATAGGTTAATGTTGTGGATGGAGAGTTTCAGTGATGGAAATATGTGAACATGGAGTCAGTCACACATCGCTTTTTATTTGACATTTTATCAAATTAGGGTCAAAATTACTGTAAATTTTATAGGAATTTTGACTTCATAATCCATTTTATTTAGTATTTTTTGTTTTTAATATTTATTCTTTTTGGTTGTCATGTTTTACTTTGGATATTTAAAAATATCTTGTCATTGGTAAACTTTATTAATGTGTTACTGGAACACGTTCATTCACAGAAAATAGAATGAATGCTAAACGGATATACGGGTATTTATTTATTTTTACAAATGTAAACGTGGCTTCTGTTCCAGACAGACGTTTTCCACTGCATTCAGACCCGTTCTCTGTCTCTGCTGAAGAAAAATCATCCCCAGAGCATGATGCTGCCACCACTATGCTTGCCATTTGGAGGTTGTGTATCCAGATTGATGCATTTCCAAACGCACAGAGTGGAAAAGTGTGTCATTTTTGTCTTTTTTTAACTCGTTTTCCGTGTCCTACTCTGGCTTTCTTCTGTCTTGGAATGATGAATCAGCAGAGATGCTCAACGCTGAGGATGTTTTATGGTGAAGCTTTTCTTTAAATGTCAGCATGACTTCATCTTTGAACTGCTTTCTTCTGGTTCTTAATGGTTCTGTTTGTTTACTGATGTTCTCTGACAAACCTTTATAGGACAGCTGGATTTATGCAGATTACATGGATTCTGTTTCTAATTGTGTGTCTCTGAAGGCAGGAATAATTGGATTGTCACTGTTTTGAGCCTTTTTAGTTTTGGAAGTTGTGTATTTTTATGCTTTACATTTTGTAAACCAATTGAATTATAAACAGCTGAAGGGCTGTGAGTATTTTTGTATGGCAGTGTGACGATACAAAGCAACAAAATGGCTGTGCAGACATCTGAAAAAATTAAATAAAATAAAAATAAAAACCTGATGCTGGGCAGTGACAGAGCGCTGCATCCGAAGTGCACAAAGGAGCGTTAACACAGATCCTTCCTACGACTTTGTACTCATCACTGCTCACAAAAAACTTTTCACAGTTTCTAATTTCATATAACAGCCATGTTGTTTTCACTTCTTCTAAATATATTTCAGCAACGAGGCAGCTTTATGTCACAAAAACACAAAAATACAAAGTCATAGAAAACACAGTCGACATCATTACACATCAGATTATTGATTAATGTTTCATTGATTGTGATTCAAAAGCAACTGCAACCCGGTGGGTTTTTAGTCTAGATTTAAAGGAGCTCAGTGTTTCAGATGTTTTACAGTTTTCTAGAAGTTTGCTCCAGATTTGTGGAGCATAGAAGCTGAATCCTGCTTCTTTATGTTTGGTTCTGGTTCTGGAAGGTTGCTATGACAACAGCAGCAGATCGTTAAATGTTTTTGTGGTGCCGAGCCGTTCAGTGATTCATAAACATAATTTTAAAGTCTATCCTTTGAGCTGCAGGGAACCAGAGGAAGGACCTTAGAACTGGGTGATGTTCTCTAGCTTCCTGGTTTTAGTCAGAACTCCAGCAGCAGCGTTTTGGATCTGATTGATTGGTTAGACAGACCCGTAATCAATGTGACTAAAGATAAACACATGGATGAGTTTCTCTAGATATGGCTGAGACTTTAGTCCTCTAGTCCTGGAGATGTTCCCCAGGTGACAGAAGGCCGACTTTGTGACCGTCTTCATGTGGCTCTGAAGGTTCAGGTCAGAGTTCAATCTGATCTCTAGTCTCCAGCTGTAATAACTCAAGCTGTGTGTTGACTACACATCGTTCCTCTTTCGATCCAAATATAATATCTTCAGTTTCATTTTTGTTCAGCTGGAGAAAGAAACATTTTTCAGTTCTCAGCATCTCTTCAGTGATTGGATGGATTCTGAATCACCTGTTGACATCATAATGTAGAGCTGAGTACCAATTATTGTGCAGTCTTATAATTTTTTTAATGTAACATTCCTGTTACTGTACAGTCACTTATTCTCATTTTTATACTTTTTTTAGTATAAAAATGTTTTGCTGCTGTTGCACGGTGGAGCATCTGTCTGTGGTTTAATCAATAACTATCTCTAAAAGTATCAAAAACACCAGGTGACGGATGGATTCAGGTTTAGAAGGATGTTTGTTTTCAGTTCCTGTTTTTTTGTGAGGTTTTGATCTGACAGTGGTGGCATCTTCCTACTCAAGTTTGTCAAATGGCATCAAATTATCCTCATATTAACCTCTAGGAAGCTTCTGTTGAATCCTTTTAACAAAGTATTTTGAATTTTTGTTGATAGCGACGCATTTATTGAGCTTGCCATGGTGAACTTTGCTCTTTAAAAGGACTTAATCGAACAGACAGAGTCTAAACTAGAGATTTTGAGAAGTGAAGGGAAGCAGCTTGTAATCTGATCCGCAGGGAGGGAGTCGTCAGTTTGGGATATTTTCAGACTCTTCAAATAACCACAATGGACGGGTGTATTTTTGCTCCTTCCAGCGCAGAATAACATCTTGTAGCGGGTGTATTTTCCTTGGATTTAATGAAGTTCAGGCTGAATGTTGCTGGCTTGATCAGTTTTAGGAAAGTATACTCTGTGCTGAGTTGGTTTTCTTGACACTTTGAGAGAAATACCAAAGCTTAAGTCAGATCAGATTTACGTCCACATGACGGTTTCTGTTTATATGTTTCCTATGACACCAGATAAAGTCGTTGAATGCGGCGCCGTTTAAAAATAGCCCATAAAACAATGTTTGCAACCAGGACTGTTGTTGCTAGCAAACACAGCGGTGAATCTGTTTCCCCACTTTCATGCAGACTGAAACCAAATGGCCAACACTTCACAGAAACTTTGCTTCCTTTTCGTAGAAAATTTGCTGCTGTAGAGGTAAAAAAAAAGCCCCACTTTTAACCTTCTGAGGTCAGTGGTTTGCTGATACACGCGTAAATGAGAGGAGGGTTTTAAGAAGCTGTTGTGAATGAATTCAGGGTCTTAAAAAGTCTATTTGAACATTTTCCAGGCCAAGATATGGAAAAAGAAATACAACAGAGCATGAAAAAGTGTTTTATTTTCCAGCTTTATCACGCCTTGATTTTTAACATTTTATCCAAAGTTTTGAGGTTTTGACTTATGACTGAATGCACACATTATTCACTAATTATTGTTGCTACTTTTTGCATTTTAGATGACTTCAAATCAGGTTGGGAGTGAAATAAATGGTTAATTTCATTTTACCATTAATAAAACTTTATTGTTGTTGTTGTTTTAATTTTTAAAAATATTTTATTTTTATTTTTTTTCAGTTATTAAAAAATCCAATAAAATTAAAAAATTTTTCAGCAACAATTCTTTTTTTTTTCATATTTTTTTCTGGAATATTTTAAAACTTATTTGACAAATCCACCAGTTAGTTTGAAACGCAGCCGGAGTCCAAGCTGCAAAATGGAAAAGCGTACCACATGTGATGTTTTATGATTTCTGAAACCTACAAATCGGACTGCCGTTTAATTGGAATAACGGTGAACATTTTGTTATTAATTGGAAATCTAGACATTTTAGCCTGGAAAAGTATGAAATCGTGAAAACCCATGAATGATCGCAATGTTTAATCTTTGCAGATTATGGCTGTGTTTAATAAGAAATTTTCCCTTCAATCTGCTCTGAAGTTGTCCGACTGAGGTGAGACTAAATGGATGTTTTTATGTTTCAGGCTCACAACTCACTGCTAAGTAGCACCGTCCCATCACAGCCATGTCGAAAGGATGCATCACAGTCACCAAGTACTTCTTATTCCTCTTCAACCTCCTCTTTTTTGTAAGTAATGCCATTTCTTTATCGGATCATTAGTTCTGACTTTGTTTAATTAAAAAAGCAGAGCAACATTTTTCTCCATTGTTTGCGATCAGAAATCTGAATTTCTGATAAAATGGAACGCAAATCGAATCAGTGCAACATCTGCACAAATAAAACTCTGGAAAAAGTGCATAAACACAAAATCTTACCAAGTGTTTTTGGTGTTAAAAATTATTGGTGTTAAAATAACTGAATCATTTATTGAAATAACGCTTAAAGAATCAACACCACTTCTGAAAATTACTGTATAGAAAGTTAAATGGTGTTATTTTATCCTTGCCAAATTTGATGAGTTGAAACTGAAACTTTGAGTCTTCTTCTGTGTTGTTGTCAATGCAACCAAGTAGCACTTTGGTATTTTCCGTTCACTGATCAGAAAAAGATTGAATTGTTGAGTTTCAGGACCAACTAAGGTTAAAATCACCAGCTAGCTTCTCTGTGCTAGCTAACGTCCCAGCCAGCTAGCACAGAGAAGCTAGCTAACTTCTCGCAAAAGAGCTTCGATACTGGACAGTGAAACCATCACTGGTGCCTCACAGATAACCTGAAAAACCATGTAATCTTTAGAGATGTTTGCTGCCTTTCGGCTTTTTATTTGAATAATTATCTCTATTCAAATATCAGATACTGTATAAGGAAATTATGCCTGAGGAAAGAGACTTTACAGACCAGCCGGGTCTGAATAACAGCAGATGGTTCCAGTTTGCTTCCTCCTCTCTTCCATTAAAGTCCAGTTCTGCCTTCCAACACTGACTCTGCGAGGCTGTCCAGACCTTTCCAATGAGTCTGCATCTATAAACCTGACACAGGCCTTTTGAAGTCAACTGGGGTCTAATAGGAAGCGTGTGTGTCTGTGTCAAGCATTTGTCCATGTGGACAAATTATGCACGGTGAGGCCAGGAGAGCCAGGAAGTGGTGGGTTAATAATGGCTGCTGGTGCTCTGCAGGCGCTTTAAGAGATCGGCTCCTAAGAAGGGCACTAATTACTGCTGTGGGGCTTCAGAGGGGGCAGCAATACCAGCAGGAAGCGGGAGAATCAACAGAGCCTCTTATTGAGGACTTTGGTCCCCAAGACAGAACCCTGCAACGTCTAAACAAAAGCTCTCAGTCAGAACGGTACAAACTCAGTCACAGTAAAAATTTGAGGGAATGAAATAATCATAAACCAACAATGCTGAATTTGTGAGAAAATGTGGAAGAGGCATTTTCTTCATTGCTGCTACGACAGAAAGACAGAAATTAAGGTTTAATGACTTCCAGATGCAAAAATAACAAAGTGAAAGAAAACTCTCCCATGTTTTCAGGCATACCCGTCTGTTTTCTTCTCATATGACACAGAAATGCACCGATCCACTTTTTTCACTTCCGATGCCGATACCTGAGACTTACCGATACAGAAGAACAGCGCCGAATTGGCTTAAAACGTGTCTATTTTTTAAAAACATAGGCATAAATGTACTGAGTTACAAATTTATTTGATAACTCTGCTCCAGTACGGCACACTTAAAAACACCAATAGCTTCACAAGCTTGGTCAGACATGTAAAAACAACTTTAATTTGTTCAACAGTAAACGTAAAATAAATTATAAAAATCAGAAACTGACTAAAACAATATGTTGGTCAAAACATGTCAAAATAAACTCCAGCAAGTCTTCTTTCAAATGGTTGAGAGAGTGCAATTAGCGATTCTAAATATATTGTAAAATAAATTATAAAGCAAGGAATTAGACTGAACACTGTAAAAACACGAACTATTAGTTTCTAGTTGGTTTAGTTATAGTTCAAATACATTAGTACACTTGTAATAAGACAACGTAACTTTTCATGAAGCTGCAGAGGTTTGTTTTAAGTAAATAATTTCTTGAAAATGATGAAAAATTACTAGTCCGTCGGCAAATAAATTAACTTGTAACAACACGTGAAAATGCCTTGTTGTGAAGTGAAATGACTTGAGAATGGATCATGGATCTATTTATGATCATGTTTGTTTACTTTATATAAAGCCGATCAATATGTTAGCAAAACATTTGGAGCTAAATGTCATGATCTCGTATTAGCAGTTAGCCTTGCTAGCATTACCAAAACAGCATTTTACATGTGTAATGCTAGCGATGCTGACAATATCAGCATAGTGAACTATTATGTGGTTAAGATCAAAATTATTCAGATATTGTAGATTTTCTCTGAGATTTGCAAATGACAAAATTCAGAAGAATAGCACAGAAAAGCTCGATTATCTCACTATCAACGGGCACTGTGCCGTTACCTAGCAACCCTGGCCAAGCTCAGGCGTCACCTAGCAACCAAGTAATAGTTCCACGAGCAGATTATTTCCCTTGTAACAATACTTGGTAAAATTTTGTGTTTTTGCAGTGTATAAAGTGAACTAATCTGCCAATGGAACGCACACGTTTTCATCAATATTATTGTTTTATTACTTAAACCAAGCCTCAATATTTTGCTTAAAAGTTACTTTAAGTTAGTTGTGTCTTATTTCAAGATATTTTCACTATAATCTAAACCAAAAACACTTGGTAAGATTTTATGTTTTTGCAGTGAGTAGATATGTCTCTTTATGGATCTTACACATTGACACCAATACCTGATCTATTACTTTGTATCAATATTAACCAATATTGGATTGGTGGATCTCTTATGTTTCCACTTTCTTCTTTCGCAGATCTTTGGAGCGTTGATTATGGGCTTTGGACTGTGGATACTCTTCGATAAGGAAAGCTTCATAGCTGTGCTACGTAAGTGCCGACACACTTGGACGCACCTGCAGATATTTTAATATCCAGTCTCTTTCTTAACCAGAGGGGTTTTAAAATGTTAAACACTGAAACAGAAACTGGAAACTGTGGGAAACCCCAGAAGTCTGTGTTCAGAGTCTGCGTTTTATGGAGTTCCCGGGGGGGGTCGTTTCCATGGAAACTCAACATTGTTTTAAAAAAAAGTGACTCACAGATGAAATGAGTAAAGGCCGTAGATGCACAAACATTCACATCTGTGCGGCGGAGGTTTCCCAGTGTGGGTGAGGCGTCTCTGAAGGTTTCATCTCAGGTTTTATCACTTTTACTTCCTTGTTGCCTCCACAGAGTTTTTCAGTCTGCCCACTCAGCAGGGGGGCTCAGGTGGAAATTCCCTCTGCAACAGATCATAGCACTTTTACCGTTTGTGTCAATATCTTCAGACAAACATGTGCAACTCTATATTGTCTCCGTTTTTAAATGTGCAGAGCTTTTTTCAGGCAGGCAGCGTAATTAAACCCAGTTCCAGCCTCTGTGACAGAGAAATGGAAAATGTTTGTTTCCAAAAACTATTCGTGTTTTCAACACACATGGATCGAATCCAGCAGCAGCAGCAGGGCTTTCTCTCTCTTCCCCCTTAAGAGTTTAGTAATTTATTGCTGGTCTGTTTGGTGAGTGTGAGTAAATATAGCGCTGCTTAGTTTGGGACTTTAACCCTTTAGTAACTCTTTGTTAACCCTTTATTAACATTTGTTAATCCTTTATTAACCCTTTGCTAACCTTTATTGACCATTTATTAACCCTTTATTAACCTTTCCTAACCCTTTATTAACATTTGCTAACCCTTTATTAACCCTTTCCTAACCCTTTATTAACATTTGCTAACCCTTTATTAAGCATGTGTTAACCCTTTGTTAACCTTTTATTAACCCAGCTGAGATGGGACTAAACCAGAAACAAAATGAGGAAAGTTAATCACTTTAATAGGATGCTAAGATTTACTTCCCTCCATCCATCTGTCCTTCCGCTTTGTAATTGTTTCTTTCCATCATCCTTCCATCCCACATTTTCTATCTTTCCATCCATCTGCTTTTTTCTTTCTTTCTTGTTTACCTTTCCTTTTTTATTTCCTTCTTTGTTTGTTTGATTCTTTCTTTCCATACATCCATCTTTCTATCATTGTTCCTTTTTTATTTTGTTTTTCTTCTTCTCTATATTTTGTTAACTTTCTTTCCATCCTTCCTGTCATCCATCCATTATATATGATCCATCTGGTTGTACTAATGCATGTAATAGATATTATTTTCCTTTTTGTTGTTTAAGATTTGTAGCTCTCTGAATGGAAAGCATTTGTGTTATAAAACTCTTTAAAGTTGATGAAGCAGTGAAAGGGTCTTCTAGAGGACATTTATTGTAATTTCGGTCAGTAATTCTCTTGCTATTGTTCTAAAACAGTTCATAGAAAGGCTCGCGTTTTGACAAAGGTCATGCAGAGCTGATGTTGTCTCCCAGCAGCCATTGTGTATCCTGACTGACTATTTAAGGCCTTGAGGTCAGAAACAATGGAAAAATCACACCCACGATCTTATTGAGTGTGCTAATCTTAAGTCAGACCTTTGGAAAACAAATATCCATCATCCCCTCTGGGTTAGCTGTGATGTTGGTTTGTCCACAGATTGTGTAGCTCTCTGATGCTGCCTGGATTTTTCTACTGTGGGAGTTTTACAGGGAACCCATTATGCAAAATTCACATTTAGCACATTTTTATATTCTCATGTGTGTCTCAACTGTTTCTAAAAACAACACAAGCGCTTAAAAGAAACCACCCAGACATTCTTTGACGTTATGTTTTTGGTGTCTGGAAAACAAACCCTTTCAAAAACCTCATATTGTTGAGTCACATTCCACGGGCACCGTTACCTAGCAACCCCAGCCTAACCCAAGCCGTTACTTAGCAACGCAAGCTGAGTTCCAGGACATCCGGCCGTTGATTGTAGCAGGTTATAAACCCTTTGCAACTGCTTCATTTAATCATTCGAGGCGCCACGATGGACACCAGAAGTGAGGGATGGGAGTATCGGAACAGAGCGACTGAAGTTGTTTTTGTTATTTTATTCATGCTTTCTACTTGTTAGCATCGAGCTAATTTGACTGTGAACGTAACACACCTGGTTGGGTCTCTTAGACGGTGATATTTACAAGAGTTGGAAGTAGCTAACTTAGAAACCGAACCGAACCTCCTCCCTCCTGACTTGTTCATCAAATTACCGACTTTGCCTGAATTTATACCGCATAATTTAAATCACTATATCAAACAGCATAACTGGGAGTGTCCCATCCATGGGACAAACCTAGTTTGTCTCAATTCTCTGCCTTTTTCGCCGCCAGTAAAAGGGGTAAAACCGGAACAGCATTAAAAACTTACAAAAGGCAGGCAGGTTTCTGAAGAGCGTGACGCCATGTGCAAAGTGTCAATACACTGTACAATGGCTGCTGGAAAAGGCTAGTGTTGCTTTATCATCCAGAAACCACTTGCTGCAGTCTTGTTGGTTGTGCAGAAAGACCTACTATTGCTTTTCAAAGATGTACGGTTGTATAATTGCACATCTGTTTGCTGCCATTTTCACATGCGAGTGCAAATGTTGAGTTTAAGCAGCAGCTTATTTAGTTTTAAAGTGACAAGAGGCCATAAAACAGTTCATTCTGAAAGGAAATCAAAATAGGCAGAAGTGAGCAGACATAAATCTCATTGTCTAAGAATTATTTTTTTGATTTTGTGAAAAAAAAATGTAATGAACATGTTTTGTATCGCCCACAGACCCATCGTAACCCGTTAATGATAGGTCACTTGTAATGGCCGCCTCTCCAGCATGTATGTTTGTGCCTGATCCCTCCAGGAGTCGGCCTTAGTTAAGTTCACTGGAAATCTTTCTCACTGTGTGGAAGGAACAAAAGCTGAATTCGGCTCTGTTTATTGACTCTGGATGTTCCCCTCAAACGCTGCACCACTGCCCGGCCATAAACAGGATCTCTGTGTTTTCAATGTGCTATTCTTTAGGATATCTACCAGCAGAGTCTTCTGCAGCTGTCTGACTGACCTCAGGCAGGGAAACTATGTGAATATTGTAGTATTTCTTATTCAATGAACAGAACTTCTCTTTTTAGTGTAGGTTTCAACATTGACACAGCGAAGTCGACATTTTCCTCCAGTGCTGGGGTAATATAAGTCTGTGTCAGCGGCGTTTGCCAAAACACTGCTTGCCATGTGCTTAAACAGACGTCAGCCTTGGAGAGGAGGAATGTGAGCCAGGGTGTGCGCCAAAGTAGAGGTCGTTGAGAGAGACCCGGCAGGGAGCCGGGGGCTGAAATCGCTCTTCTTCGGACTGTTTAAACCCAGCATAAACTTAAAACTCAGTGCAGAGCCGGTCCGCTGGTGTTTACTTTTAAAATCTGGTCACAATGTCAACTGTGGTTTCATACCGGCTGTATGCAAGCTAAACATGTGGCTCTGGTCATGTTCAGGTTGGCAGAATATAAATATCCTTTATTGTGCCGCAGCTGGGGAGTTCAGGTCTGAGTGGGAGCTACTGAAACTGGCTGAAAAGTCAACCTAAGTTTTTCCAACTTGAACAAAAACTTCCATAAAAAGCTCTTTTGTTTAAGCCACAGACAGACTCCTAACCAGTCAGCCTGACACTTTGAGCTGCTAGGAAACCTCCGCTGTATTTACCTCACTGTAGGAGGAAGATAGATTTGGTTTATTACCAACATCGCGCTGGAAGTCCCTGTTTGCAGCTTAAAGTAGGCAATGAGAGCACAACAAACACGTAGAAAGTTCTGTGGTCAGATGAGGGTAAAAAAAACCGATATGCAACAGAAAGCGAACCGTGCATATCGGTGAACTGTGAGTATACCATGAAACATGGTGGTGGAGGCATCATGCTGTGGGGAGACCAGGAACAGACTTTGTAGAAACTGACCTGGAGCAAATTTGGAAGGAAGAAGAGCTCAAAATTGGTGGAGCTGAAATCAAATGGAACATAATTTAAATTTTTAGTTGTTAATTTTTTGTTATTGACGATTTCCTGACGTGGTCTGACAGAGATGCACCGATCCAATATTTATATCTGTTGGTCCCGATATCGAGAGAAATTCTGGATCGGGTCATAAAATTAGTAATTTAGTTCATTAATGTTTAAAAAAGAAACCTGTATCGTATCAAACAGGTATTAAACCTATGATAATTTGTATTGGAAGGGAGAAAATGGAGCGGTCCGTCACTAGGGTCAGACACTTTTCAAAAATGATATTCTTTGACCGCTTCCCACTTCCATGTAATCCACTACTTCATGCTGGCCGACCACAGAAAATCCTCTTAATGCCACTCAAGTGTTACGAAGCTGTGAATATTTTTGCAAATGCTCAGCGTTTAGTGCATTAGTTGTCATGGTTTTACCACAGATAAATGTACCAAAGCAAGAGGAAGTATCTGGTGCTCTGCAGCTGTCATTCACCAGCAGACTGACTGAGATGATGCAAGACCTGTTTGAGATTACACAAGTAAAAAGATAAAAGATAAAAGACTCGCTGATTAGGTCTGAGATTAAGGGTTAATCCAGCAGTCAGATGTCTTGTTACACCTTATAAACTGTTACGTTAGGGCTTGTTTACAGGAAATCGACACATAGGCTTCGTTCACACTGCAGCCTGAAGTGACGCAAATCCGATGCTTTGTGAATTTATTTATTTATTTTTCTTATTTTTTTGGATGCGTCTTTGACATATGCAATTTGTATTTTAAAGATCCCGCATGCGCAATGGAGTGCACACGTTGAGAGTGTGCTCAGTGTTTTTGCCAACCGACGTAAAAAAAAAAAAAAGTAGACGCTCCAGTCCAGTAGGTGGCGGTAAATGCACCTGAATGTTTGTTGCGATCCGTCATAATAGAAAAGAAGAAGAAGTAGCACTCAGCGTTTGCGGAAGTAAACATGGATGCTAACGGTGGAGCATAGTTTACGATTTTGAAGTTATAATCCAACCGGAACCAGAACAGTAACAACTTAACTCTCATTATCGAAGCAGCCTGGATCGGCTTCTTCAAGTTTTTCAGGTTTGTGTACATCTGATGCCGATACCATCTTTGTTGTATATGATGGTAATAATATAAAATAAAATAAATTTTAACCGCCATGGTTGTTGTTTTTCGTCCCGCTCGCTCGAATCGGGACGCAGAATGGTGACGTTTGTCGAGTATCGATGACGTTCAGGTCGGATGTGCCTTTCAGACTCAGGTCACATTTGAAAAGATCAGATATCGGATATCCAGGCAATCTGTCCGGGTCACATTCGATAAAGTCTGATCTGTACAGGTCGCATTAAGGCAAAATAAATAAATAAAAAATCGGAATTAAGGCTGCAGTGTGAACGTAGGCTTACTCTTTATGTTAATATCACTTTACCTCCTCTTCTGACTGTTTTTCTTTCACACCCTAACTCTTTCATGTAATTATATTGCTACAGAAACCTAAGGACATATGTTGCTTTTTCCAAAACACTGGTTGTGTTTTGGAAGCCGTGTGTGTGTGTCAGAGATCCTAAATGACATGTTTCAGCTGTGTGTGTTTCATGTACAAGCTTCTCCTTCCTTTGAATGCTACCCTGCAGCCACATAAACCCTTAGCATGTGTTCACCCGAGTGTGTTCGGCCTTAAATTACATCCCAAACCGCCACAACATGAGCTGCTGCGGCGGCCCATGTAAAGTCAGCACTTCTTTGGTGTAACATCATATGAAATTTTTTAAAGCTTTTTCTTCACTGTTTTACATTTACAACATTTGGAGAAGTTTGCATCTGTTCAAGGATCTTCCTGTTTTGATGTATGTAAAAGCTGGAACATGATAGGAAAATATCCTGTTAGATTATTTGCCTTTCAGATGAGAATGCTGTCTGCATCCTGTGATAACATGCAGGCAAGATAACAAAAAGACTGAGGAGATTATTTTTATCTTTCTACACTGCAAAATCACAAAATCTTACCAAGTAAATTTGGTGTAGTTTCTACTGTAAATATCTTAGTTGACTTGAAATAAGACAAAACTAACTTACAAGTAAAATTTCAGCAATAAATATGAGCTTGTTTTAACAGCATAATTTTGAAAAAGTGCTTGTCATTTGGCAGATTCTTTAATATATTACAAGACATTTTATAATCTACACAGTGGAGCTAGTGTTTTTCATCAATATGAAGAATTGTTCACTTAAACCAGCTCCTATATCTTGCTGAAAAGTTACTTGTTAGTTAGTCTTGTCTTATTTTAAGTGTCCTAAGATATTTGCATTAGAAACTAGACCAAAATTACTTGGTAAGAGTTTGTGTTTTTGCAGTGTATTACTTGATAAAACTGTTTTAAAAGCAAAAGATGCAAAAAGTTCTTATTCCAAGTTCTTGTTGCTTTAAATTCAATAAATATTAAAACTACTAATGCACCAATCAGTGCCGAGGATCAAAATCAACCATTTCTCTCTTTGTCTGCTCTGACTAGAGCAGACAAACCAGATTTGTTTGGCACCACTGAGCTAAAGACTTTCTTCTGCCTACATCTCCCAGAATGCTGTGATTGTGGACTTTATTTTTTAGAACGACAATTTGAATTAGCAGGTCAGACCTGCAAAAAACCCCGGAGATTGTTATCGACGTTTAAAAGGTGCGTTTCTGAATTCTAGCACCTGTAGAGGAGATTCTGCGACGGTTTTTATATTTCAGATTGACAAGTCCTCCTCGTTCGCTTCAACCGGGTTTCTTCCTAACTTGGACTCTTCACGAAGCTCAGATTCTGGCTCCGTCTGCAGAGCTTTCCGTCTCTGGATCTCCTCCAGCACAGACAGCGCAGAGCCACATAATGGCTCCCGTTCATCTCCTCATCTCTCTTTTAGACTCCTGCTCCTCCTGCATCTCTCCCTCTCCACATACCAACAACTGAAATCAATTAATCAGGCCCACTTGTCCCAGTCCCACTCCCCCTGGTGGCAAAACAAAATCATCTGCCACAGAGAAATGCTTTGATTTTAATAAAAAAGTGTTTATCAATCAATCAATCAAATTTTATTTGTATAGCACATTTCAGCAGCAAGACATTTCAAAGTGCTTTACATAATAAACACAAAAACACAAAGTCATTAATCAACAATCGAAAACTACATTAAGTGCCATAGTAATGCAAATAAAACATTTTCAATTTTTAACCTACAAAACTCAGTTAAACGTAATATTTAACCTACAAAACTGGTCTGTGAACAATTATAACTCAGGGTAAACAGTACAAGACCAAATTAAGGGTTCGCTGAGTTAAAGCTGCATTTTGCTGTTTATGTCATGTCTGTGTTTTCTCCGTCTCATGCAGAAGAATCTTCCGACACGGTGAAGGTGGCTTCGTATATCCTCATCGGAGTCGGATCTCTGACGATGGCCATGGGCTTCTTCGGCTGCATCGGAGCCATCTATGAAATCCGCTGCCTGCTGGGACTGGTGAGGAGAAACACACAGAGGCTGTTTTATCACCGCTGACCGGATCAGCACGAACGAGCACCAAAAGTTACTCAAGTAACGTTTGGAATAACCTTAGGAGTATTTTTACTTTTACTGGAGAATATTATTACGAATTATTGCTACTCTCACTTGCAGAGGTGAGTAGAGTACCTGAAAATTATATTCAAGTAAGAGTATCACTACTACTTCAGCATATTTTTACACAAGTAAAAGTAAAAAGGTACTTGGTAAAAAGTCTACTCAAGTAACTGAGCAACTGATCAAATTATCGATCATCTAATATTTAAAAATTACATCATCAAATAAATCAAAATATAAAGTTAAGTGGAAATTTTGGTATTTTAGGAATAAAAATGACAATAATTTATATTAGTGACAAAAAATAACAAAATTGGGCAAAAGAAAATGTTTCCAAATGAGTTTCTTTCAATAAAATATTTGTGAAACTTTAATAAAAACTGCAGATGTGTGTCTGTGTCTGTTGAATTTTTGCTTAAACATGTTTGTTTTTCATTCAGTGGGTAGAAAATCCATACATTTTGCGATGCTTCGTAATAAAATTACTCAGTTAAAAGTAAAAAGTAAAGTATCATTGTCAGAGAGACAATGATATAAAATTAAGCGGAAAATCTGGTATTTTAAGCACGAAAATTACAATAATTAATTATCCACAACAAAATAAGGTAAAATAAGATTTTACCAAATCAGTTTCTTTCAATAAAAAACGGATTTATTGGTAGAGGTTGCAAATTTTGTAGAGTCCAGGGACATAATCGATGTGGGTCTGCGGACCAGGAATCGAACCAGCGATCTACCGATTGCAATCCTTGGATATCAATACAAAACCCCTCATTGCGTTTTGTATTCATGCCAGTTTTAATTCCCACCTGCCTGGTTAATAGCATGTGACGGATTCCTGCTGACAGCAAAGCCTCTTGACGCTCCTGCTAATGTGTGAGGCTGAGAGGCGAGAGGTGCTGCAGATAAAACCAGGGATGTGGGGGCAGCTTCCACCAGCGTGGGGATGGGTGGGTGACCTCAGCAGCGTTAAACCTGCTGGGGGTTAACTAAAGAACCGACGTGACCTACTTCTCTGAGTGACAGAGACCAGCTGGCGGCGAACAAACCCCCCTCATCACACACACTGTAAAACATTTACAGGTGGTTCAACTTGAAAATTTAGGTCAAGAAGAAAATTGTTTTGGTTTTAACTCAGAAATTAAAGTTCATGAAGTCGATTTAACAACAAGAGACAAGTTGTCTAAACATTGTTTTTTAACTTCATTAATCTTGAATTGTGAGTTTTAACTTAATGCTGCAATTTAAACCAAATAATTATTTCACAATATGCAAGAACAAAAATAGATAAAGAGCCACATTTCTCTGTTATTTTACCACAATATCAAGTTAAAATAAATACTTATTTTACTTCAATAATTTAAATTCTTGTTTCAAACTGCAGGAACAAAATTTCTGATCTGATGATGAATTTTATTAAACATCCCAATGAATTCAGCTCAGAAACATTTAGTGTGAACAGGACATTATCCTCAAGCTTTGCTAACTGAGAATTGCATCAAAATGAACATTTGCCTTAATAAAACACAAGAGTCGGCTCAATGTGACGCACTTCCATCTCAGGAGACAGAAACATGCCGCTAAGCATTCTGGGAAATAGTTCCCACTCCTGTCTTTCTCTTCTTTCAGTTTTTAAAGTGCTAACCTAAAAACTCTAGTTTATTCAACTCTTGGAGGTTTGACTAAATTAATAAAAAGTTAACACAACTTACTGCTGTCAGTTTATCACATTTAGGTTCAAAATCTAAAACTGGATAAATTTATTTGACTTAAAGAGTAGAAGATAGTAAACACAACTAAATGCAGCTCAAATGTTTTACAGTGGAAGCATTATTAACTGCAGAGGGTTCTGAAATTTCTTCAATTTATTTTGTAACTCCAACATAATAAATCTAACAACAGCTAAAAGAGGAAGAAAAATATTTTGCTTTTTCACAAACGTGACTCCCTGCTACGTCTTTTTTTATTATGACAAGATTGAGGCATTAATGTTTTTGTGTTATTATTATTATTATTATTATTATTGAAATGCCTTCAGTATTTTCTGTTAATATTATTTCCTGTTTATTTCCACAGTACTTCACCTGCCTTCTGCTCATCCTCATCGCTCAGGTCACTGCTGCTGTCCTCATTTACATACAAAGAGATCCGGTGAGACACGCTTCACTTTCTTCTCTTCCTCCTTAACCCTTTGATTTAAAAAAAATAAAAATAAAATAAAATTTCAGTGAATTATTGTGCCTACAGCTACCCTGAAACCTGCCTTTCTCGTGCACCGCATTTCCTACTGTGGGCACAGCATTTCCTACTGCAAAATACTGCAAAAGTTTGCAGTATTTTGAGCACTGCAAAAATACTAAATCTTACCAAGTATTTTTGTTCTAGTTTCTAGTGCAAACATCTTAGTTTACTTAAAATGAGACAAAAGTAATTTACAAGTAAATTTTCAGCAGATATAGGAGCTTGTTTTAAGTCAATAATTCCTAAATATTAATGAAAAAATCCCAGTTCAACTGGCAGTGGAATGTTACTATCTACTTGCCGTTACCTAGCAACCACAGCCAAGCCAAGGCCGTCGCCTAGCAACCAAGTTCTAGTTCCACCAGCAGATTATTTCACTTAAAACAAAACACTTTTCCCACGTTCTTTTTTTCATCAATACCAAGAAATTATTTACCTAAAACAAGCTCATATTTCTTGCTGAAAAGTTGCTTGCAAGTTAGTTTTGTAATATTTCAAGCCGGCTGAGATATTCCCACTAGAAACCAGGTGAAAAATACTCGGTATTGTTGCGTTTTTCAGCGTCGGTGTCTCGTTAAAACCCGCAAGGGAACCTGCTGCATCCTCTGATGAAACACGGAGCAGATGATCGAACGGAAACCCACAGGAAGTCAGTTTGTAACCGAAATGACTTCAAGTCCGGGTAGAAGAAGGAAACGCAGGAAGTAGAGAAGGGATTGTTTGTGTTGAACGTTTTCATCGTCCTCTCGGTTCCCCCTGCAGGATGTCTTTAGGTTCGTTATGCGAATAACGACAGGTGTTACCCCTAGAAATGATTGCTTTAGGGTCAGTAAACACTTCTGCTGAATTATGAATAAAAAATAAACTGCAGCACCTTTTACATTTAGATGAACAGCACTCAAAATGATCAGACATTTCAGTGTATTTACTTTAAAATTACTTTATTAATTAGGACGCAGAGTTAAATAAATTGATGTATTCTATATTTTCTTTCTGAATTGGACCCGTTTCTCTTGTAAATTGCCTTAGGATCAACTAAAGTCTTTTTCAATAAATAAGAAAATATGTCTGGAAATGTTTGGCAGACTAAAAGTACTTTTAATTAAGCGCACATTTTTGTCTTTACAATAGGTTTTATTTAAACATTGTGTTTATATTCGTTAGCAGAAAATTATGATGATAAAGAGAAATAAAGTCTTTGTCTTATTAACCTATATAATGCAACGGAGCTTCTGAAGTAAACAGACTTTTGAATGTTATTCTAATTTATTGAATGAGTTTGTATTATTGAATATAGTGGTGAATACATTTACTTTCAAAGTCTGTTGGGGTAAACAACAAAAACTCCAGATGATATTCACTCAAATTTAAGAGTAAATATTTTAAAAGCTTCTTAAAGCAGTAAAAAAAAACATTAAAAACCCCAGTAAATATTAAGGGAAAATAATTCAAAAATATTCTCAAAAATGTTCTTTGTACATATCCTTAAGCAAAACTATAATAATAATATTTTTTGTGTATCCAGATGTTGTGGCATAACCCAACTGCAGATGATAGATAAACCAGTGCAGTCTCTTTATTATAAATATCTCATTTATTAATTATAACAATAATAATTATTATTTTATCTTTACACCATGACTGCATTGTGTCTTTAAAACTGAGGCAGTTTATTTAAGATAATGTAAATGTATTTATATTGCACATTTTCAGTGCTTTACATGAATTAGAAGGAAATAATAATAAAAAAACAACAACAAACCAAAGGAAAAGGCAAAAGAAGAAACAAAAGAGTGTAAAACTACATGTTAGTTCCTCGTGTTTAAGAATAAATAGTCCGTAACTCATAGGCTGGTTGGAGTTTCTCTTGTTCTGATGAAACTAAATGTTGCTTCTCCATGTTTGATTCTATAAAGCAGAGATAAAATAGAAGAAAGAAAAGCCGAATTGATCCTATCAGATTACACAGCGCATTATTTCGGGATCCATTCTTTAGTGTTTGTTTGAACACATCAGAGTCTCGGCCATGTTTTTTTCTCTGAACAGCGGGGTAGGTTGATGCTCTTCCAGCTGTGTGTGTGTGTGTGTGTGTGTGTGTGTGTGTGCGTGTTGGTCACATGTGGGTCTGCAGCCTCCTACACACTCCCTGTGTTTAGGACTCGCCGCAGGGCAGGGCGCTGCTCCTTCCCAGAAAAGGGCGCGGCCCTCGCTTGTCATGAAGCTGCATCGCCGCTGCCGCTCTCTGCGGTCTCACACACATAAACACAGAGCCGGTCCCGGCCTCAGCTGCATTTCTGCAAAGCTTCAACACACAGGTTCACGTGTGTGAACTGCAGCGTTCTGCTGAGAAACATGAGACATGAATGTTGATGATTCACTGTGGGAAGAGATTTGCTGACATGCAAATCTCTTATTTTTGAATAATTAACACTTTAGTCTGTAAAAGTGGGGTAGAAAAATGCAGAGTTTGTAATAACTAGATACATTTACTCAGTTAAATTTACTTGAGTAACTTTTGTGTTATTTTTTTAAAATTACTTTTAGGAGTATTTTTACTACACTGTACTTTCTATTTTTACTTGAGTAATTTTATTATGAAGTATCTCTACTCTTATCTGAGTACAATTTCTGGATTTTCTACCCATTGAATGATAAACAAATCGGCCCGATTACTGATCCATTAAAAAACCTGACCTGCCGATTCCCATTTTGGCCGATACCAATTTTTTTTTTTTGTCTAAAATGTTGCAACATGTAACATGAAAGTTAATGAGACGCCAAATGAGATGACTGTTGTTAACTGCAAACATGTAGACCTGATCTGTCTGCCAGCCAAACCTCTCACAGCAGAACAGTTGAATTTAATATCTTTGCTGATGTCGGTAAAATCGGTGGTTAAAATCGGCTTCACATGTAAAAATCGTCCGATCACCGAATTCCCAAAATTAGGGAAATCGGTGCATCCCTGATTTTAATCAGAACCAGACACACCTGCAGTTTTTTGTTAGTTTTTAAGTTTTTTTTTAGTGAAAGAAACTGATTTGGAAACATTTTCTTTTTCCTAATTTTGTTATTTTTTGTTACTCATATGAATTATTGTCATTTCTGTCCTTAAAAATACCAAAATTTCTTCTAAAACTTGACATTTAGTCCATCTGATGATGCAATTTTTACATGTTAAATGATAATTTCTTGAGTTTCTCAATACTTGACTTTTTATCAAATACATTTTTAAGTAATTTTTTGGATGGCTAATTTTGAATGTTGAATTCGTGCTACTCTTGTGTTTGGGTGCTTTAACCACATCTGTAAAAATGTAAAAGGATTTAAATCACTTTACAAATGAATTATTTAAATACTTTTCAATAAAATGTAGAAAACTGGCTGCAGATTTAGACTCATGGAACCTCTGTTCATCATTTCAGTGTTAGTACCTGTGTGGTTTTATCTCATCTCATGTTGACTGTTTTCTATGACTGTTTTTCTCCAGCTGAAACATGAGATGTCCGTCATCATTAGAGGATTGATAGTGAACTACACGGGTCAGAACAAAACCACAGAACACGCATGGGACTTTGTTCAGAGGACGGTGAGTCAATGAGTGCAACCGGATCAAAATAAATAATACACGCTTCATTTGATGGAAAAGGAACAATGCAGGCGTGTCTTCATACAGAAAAGAATTATTCAGTAAATTGATTAATTTTTATACTGATAATAGAGTTTCTTTGGCTCGGCTGAAACAAGATTTAATGTTATAGAGGCAAAAACCTGTTTTTGCCTCTATAACAGAAAACAAAACTTATTCCCAGGTATCTCAGATTGAATTTGTCTCCCACACTGTAAAATATTTGGGCCACATTTAGTTGTGTTTACTATCTTTTACTCTTTAAGTCAAATAAATTTATCCAGTTTTAGATTTTGAACCTAAATGTGATGAACTGACAGCAGTAAGTTGTGTTAACTTTTTATTAATTCAGTCAAACCTCCCAGAGTTGAATAAACTAGAGATTTTAGGTTAGCACTTAAAAAACTGACAGAAGAGAAAGACAGGAGTGGGGACTATTTCCCAGAATGCTTAGCGGCATGTTTCTGTCTCCTGAGATGGAAGTGCGTCACATTGATCCGACTCTTGTGTTTTATTAAGGCAAATGTTCATTTTAATGCAATTCTCAGTTAGCAAAGCTTGAGGATAATGTCCTGTTCACACTAAATGTTTCTGAGCTGAATTCATTGGGATGTTTAATAAAATTCATCATCAGATCAGAAATTTTGTTCCTGCAGTTTGAAACAAGAATTTAAATTATTGAAGTAAAATAAGTATTTATTTTAACTTGATATTGTGGGTAAAATAACAGAGAAATGTGGCTCTTTATCTATTTTTGTTCTTGCATATTGTGAAATAATTATTTGGTTTAAATTGCAGCATGAAGATAAAACTCATAATTAAAGATTAATAAAGTTAAAAACAATGTTTAGACAACTTGTCTGTTGTTGCTAAATCAACTTAATAAACTTTAATTTCTGATTTAAAACCAAAACAATTTTCTTGTTGACCTAAATTACATTATCAAGGCAGCAGGTGGACTTTCATTTACAAGTTAAACCACCTGTAAATGTTTGTGTATAATGTATAATTGCTGTCTGGTAAGAAACCATATCTATGAGGAGTTCAGTAACATTAACTGTTTAAAAAGTTTCTCATCTTTCTCGTCTCTCTTATGACTTATTTTTTGTTCCATCTCCTCGTTTCTCTCTCCAGATGAAATGCTGTGGATGGACTGGTCCAGGTAACTGGTCTGACAACATTTTGATCAAGAACAGTACGCAGAACCTGTACTCCTGCTCCTGTCGTAACGACACCATCCCGGGAACCGAAGTGAAAGAGTTTGGCCTGTGTGAGCGCCTGTCGGCACAGCCGCCTGTCTTTGAAATGGTGCGCGCCTCAACTCATCACATCTCTCGGTTTGTTGCGTGACTCCGGCTTTTCAGCAGAACGTAATCAGTGCTGGACTCACTGCCCACTGAGACGTTTGTTCTGCGCCATTTGTTGCGCCTGCTGTTCGCTGTTTGGTCTGCGAGCTTCAGGAAGGTTCACAGGCTGCTTGTCCTGTTTTCCTTTCCCCCCACAGAGCCGACCCAAAGCCAACAGTTCTGCCGTTAAAAGCCTCTGAGCACGTCCGTCTCGCTCCCTCTTCCTCTTACACGTCTGCTTTTCTCTCTCAGGGCTGCATAACCAGCGTGGAAAAATGGCTGCTGGATAACTGTGGGATTATCCTGGGGATCTGTATCGGGGTGGCTGTTGTGGAGGTAGGATGTTCATTTCTAACTTTCTATCATGTTCTGTAAAGATGTGACAATGTGACCCAGTGAGCCTGACCCACATTGAAACAAACGTCACTGTACTCAACACAAAGAAATGTTAGCATTGTTTTCTATTTTGGTTCAATGCCGCCAGGCTTATATCTCCGTGGTAAAACATGGTGGTGGCAGAATCATGCTGTGGGGACACTTTTCTTTAGCAGGAAGCAGGGAAGCTGGTGAGTGCACTGTAAAAATAAACATCTCTAATTTACAGCTGCGGTCGCCAGAATTTTACAGTGTAAATACGGATTTGAATTTGTATAAGATTTGATTTTCTACGGTACAATCTGTATAAATACGATGAAATTTGTATTCATGCAGATTTTACCGCATTTATATGGTAAAATTCTGGCAACCACAGAATTTTACCATATAAGTAAATAAATATGTATTTATTCGGTAGAATTGCCAGAATTTTATTGGAAGTGAAAATTTTATTTTACTGTATAAATACAGCATAATTTATAGATTTTATAAATACAGATTTATTTATTTTTACAGCAACTCTGTAGAAATATATGGTAAAATCTGTATTTATCTGGATTTTACAGTAAATAAATTTGGTAAAATACCTTAGTTATATGGTAAAATTCTGGCAACCACAGAATTTTACCGTTTAAGTAAACACAATAAAATCCATATAAATACAGTAAAATTTGTATTTATATGGATTTTATTGTATATGTATTCAGATTTTACCATAAAAAAAATCAGGATTTATTAAATTTATAGATTTTACCGTACCTTTACGGTAAAATTCTGGTAATCACAGAATTTTATCGTATTTATGCGATAAAATTTGTGTATAATTATGGTCAAATTTATGGATTATATAAATACAGATTTTACAGATTATACAGATTATATACAGATTTCACTGTATAAATTCTGGCAACCACAGCTGGTGGTTTTTACCGTAATTGGATACATTTTTTACAGTGTGTATAGGACGAGGTTATTGACCCCAAACAGCTTTGAGCTGCGGTGAAACTGTTCAGATCAAGACAGATTCATGTGTTAGAATGGTCTAGTCAAAGTTCATTTAATAATCTGTGGCAAAACAGATGCTCCCCGTTCAACCTCACCGAGCTAGAGCAGATTATTCTCATATTTCCTGGTATCACAGTGGATATTATTTACAGAAAACATGGAAATAATTTGAATTATCTGTATTTGAAGTTTTTTGACTTCTGAGGAAACATTCCCAGTTTCCAGTGACTTCTCAGTGAATTTTCGATCATTTGTTGGTGAGTTTAATCTCTGATGACTCCATTTGCTGCAGCTCCTGGGGATGATCCTCTCCATGTGTCTGTGCAAGAGCGTCGTCCAGGAGGATTACACCAAAGTACCGAAGTACTGAGCCGAGCACGAAACCAGCCAGTTCGACGCAGATGGACCGACTCCCCTCCTCTCCTCCACACACACACGCACACACACAATATATAAAGAAATTAAGACAGCTGTCTTCACCATTCGAGGTTCTCGTGTCTCGACAGCTGTGCAGATTTCTCACACACTCACCCAACATGTCCCACGCTCAGTAATTCACACTCAGCTCTCAATCATCCTCGACACACACGATGGACTCATTTGATGGGATTTTTTTTTTTTTTTAAGGTTAAGAATTTATTGTTTATGACTGAGTATTGGGGCCAAACTTTTAGAAAATCCAGGGTTTCCCCCGGTGTATTATAAGCCTGGCGGGCCGCCAGGCTTTACTTGCTTTTGTGTAAATGTCCATTTAGATTTTAGTCGTTTTTCAGCTGACCTCGGCGTTAGAGCGAGCACTTTAGTGAGATTTAGCGATCTGAGAACCAGATCAGTAGATTTCTCGGCAGGCGGATGGGAGGGAAACCAGAGTGTGTGTTTGCGGGTCCTTCTTATGGATTACCGTCACCCTGTGATCCTGCACCTGGTGTTTCTGGTGCTGAGTAAGCGTTCTGCTCGGCGCCGAGGTGGTGGAGGTTTTTGGTTTGGTTGAAAATCAGCTCTGACCCGGAATCCCTGACATCCGCTGACCCCTGCTGACCTCTGCTGACCACGCCTCCATTTCATCCTACACTGTAAAGAGCAGAAGATGGTAACACAACCAAATGTGGCTCAAATGTTTAAGTCAAATAGTTTTAGATTTTGAACCTAAATGTGAGTTTGTGAAAGAGAAACTGACAGCAGTAAGTTGTGTTAACTTTTTATTAATTCAGTCAAACCTCCAAGAGTTGAATAAACTAGAGTTTTTAGGTTAGCACTTAAAAAACTGAAAGAAGAGAAAGACAGGAGTGGGAACTATTTCCCAGAATGCTTAGCGGCATGTTTTTATCTCCTGAGATGGAAGTGCGTCACATTGATCCGACTCTTGTGTTTTATTAAGGCAAATGTTTATTTTAATGCAATTCTCAGTTAGCAAAGCTTGAGGATAATGTCCTGTTCACACTAAATGTTCCTGAGCTGAATTCATTGGGATGTTTAATAAAATTCATCATCAGATCAGAAATTTTGTTCCTGCAGTTTGAAACAAGAATTTAAATTATTATAAAGTAAAATAAGTATTTATTTTAACTTGATATTGTGAGTAAAATAATAGAAATGAGGCTCTATAACTCGGTGAGGGCAGATTTATTTAGTTAAAACTCACAATTCAAGATGAATGAAGTGAAAAACAATGTTTAGGCAACTTGTCTCTTGTTAAATTGACTTCATGAACTTTAATTTCTGAGTTTAAACCAAAACAATTTTATTATTGACTTAAATTACATTTTCCAGGCAGCAGTTGGACTTTCATTTTCATGTTAAACCACCTTCAAATGTTTTACAGTGTCGTGTCGTCCAGCTGTGTGTGTGACTTTCTGTTTAGTATCTTTTGTGTTTTCATGCCATGTAAATATGTTCACTAAGGGATTAAGGCACGTTGGTGCTTGGTCAGCATTTCATATGGGAAAGTTTTTCACCCACATGCTCTTGTTTTAAGAGTCCTACTCTTCTTGTTTCCTCTCTATTGTTCAGGATGTGGCTCCCGTTGCGCTTCGTCAGCATTTATTCAGTCTGAATCTGAGAAGTTGGAGTCCCTGAAGTGAATCTGTCTTCACTCATGAACCCATACTGTTATTTATATAACGTTGAATCTGTTGGAAGTGTTTTCAATTAAGTTATTTTTTTATTTTAAGTAAGACAGCCAATATTGTTCAGTCAAAATAAAATACAAATAAAATAAAATATTAAAATAATTCAAATTATACAATGAATTATTTCAAAAAGCTCATCTATTTTAAATCAGTAAAATTCATGAATTAATTTCACACAGCTCAGAAAAGTATTTGTTTTGGATGTTACAACAAACATTCTTTAATAAAAACCCTTTTCTTATTTGTTTTAATAAAAATATTTAAATATTCTGATAAACTGAATTTCAGGTTTCCCTTGAATTGTGTAAATGAACAGAAATAATATAATTCTGTGTGAAATAAATCTAAATAAACCTTTCTAAATTTGATTCAACTTTACTTAGACACATCCAGTAACATTTGGAGAAAAAAAAATAAAATAACAGATAAACCTTAAAATAGAGGTGATTTCAAATTTATTAGAGCATCACCGACTGAAAAATGTTGCTTTGATTAATCCATTTCTTTTCAAATTAAATAACTGTTTTTTTTAGGGTACATGAGTGACCGGGTTGCATTTTTATGTTGTTTTTTATTAAGCTTATCAGCATGAAACAGTCATTTTCATTTTTTATCCCTGCAAACCTCCACATTAATTTAACTTGATGGAAAATGAAGGCTTTTTGTATAAAATGTTTTGTGTAAGGATTTCATTTGGTAGAAGGAAAAAATGTGGATTTGAAAGCCATTAGAAGGTTTTTATGTTTTTTTATTATAATAAATAAACCTAAACTATTATGAGTTACGAATCTGTCTCTTTCTGTCATTTTGGCGCCTTAAATTAATAATTTTATTAAACATGTTTTTCTTTAAACAGTTCTGTACAGCTCAATTTTTTTTTTTAATTGAGAAAACAAATAAAAAACTAACAAAACACTGAATATGAAATAAATATGCAAATTGTTTATAGGTTTCTGCAGTAAATATATTGGTATAAAAACAAAACCGAAAGCAGATTATTACAGATATAAAGATTTTTTTTTTAATCAATGATTTACAACATTAATATGTGTTAACAGCTTTTTTGTTTGTACTTTTGCATATAGTTGATAAATATAGTTTGATTTCCTGAGCCAAAACTAGAAAAGGGTGAAAAATTATAAAAATGTAAATTTCTGAACATGAGATTAGACAAATATTTACTTGTGTGAAACCAGGTTGCAGATTTCTGCACAGGTCCCTCTTGAAAATGAGATCTGGATCTCAGTGGGTTTTTTACCCAGTTAAATAATGAAATAAAATATACAGCTGCAGAAAAAACTAAGAGCCCTCTGCACTGAACCCCATCGAAAACCTCCTGGTTATTCCACCAAATATGGATTCCTGAACTCTTCCTGAGTTAAAACATTAGTTTTGTTATTTCTAAATGAATATGAACTTGTTTTCTTTGCATTATTTGAGGTCTTTTTCATTATTTTAATAATTTTCTGCAGATAAATACTAAACTTTTGCTTGGAATTTCAGAGACATGTTGCCATTAGTTCATAGAATGAAACAACAATGTTCATTTTACTCACACGTAGACATATAAAGAGTAAAATCAGAGAAACTGATCGTTTTAAGTGGTATTTATATTTTTTTTCTGAGTTGTATATACCATACTTTGATTAATTGCCAGTTTTCCATCTGCATTGGTTTTCTTTTGCAGCAGCCAGCAGATGGCAGTATGCACCTATAGCTGTTTGTTCTTTAAAGTGCAAGAGGAAAAATTATGTTTTGTAATTCTGCATATAAAATCAGTGATTTTACAACATTTCAGCATCTGAGCTTTTCCGTTTGTCTTCTTGTTGTCTAAGTGATGCTTTCTGCCGATTGGGACTAAACAAAAAGCTTCTCGTATTATGAGATTGTTCCTCTGCAGTGCAGAAAAGATCTCCAGATATCCTGAGTGCCTGACTGTTTTTACAGGAAACAGGGAATCGCATGGTGCCATGCCAGAAGCAAATTCCTTGGCGCAGGCTGCGGCTCTTAAACCAAACAACAAACTCCCACCGAACCTCACACTGATCCACTGCGGTGTTGTGAGAACATGTTCAGTTACAGCCTATTTCCTTCTCCTGGCAAATTTAGTCTCACTGTCATAACTTTTAGTTGCATTTTTTTATTAAGCACTTTTTAACACATATTTTAATACAAAACCAAACAATTGCTGTATTTAGTAGCAGGAACTGGCTGTTGCAACAGAGAGCTTAGAGACGTCGGCTTCTGATAAGATCACAAGTCTGATCTTGTGAATAAGAAAGGACACAGATAGATTCAACCGCTTAAATCAGTTAGCATGAGCGATGGGATAAACAAGGAAAGAGGTGGAGTTAGCGTCTCGCTTTAATTTAAAGAGAAAAACTCTTGACAGTATAATAGTGTCCTGATCCAGTCCCAGGTATCAGATTAGGGTTCCAGTAAAGAGTCAATTTTACTTATGTGTTGTTTTATGTCAGCTGGACAAGATGTCTGCACTTTACACATGAGTTCATTGAAGATGTAACATGTTTTTGGTGTTCACTGCCTTCATAATTTATGGTGTGATCTGACAGATTTTAGCGTTAACCCAACAACCTGTGTGTTTTTAATCATTTACAACGACACTCACAGCAGTAGAGAGACTGTACTGGCTGCTTAGCCCCTACGCTAAAACTTAACTTATTACATTTAGCAAAATTCAGAGCAAAATGCTAAATTTCCGAGACGATTTGTCCCTTGAAAATGTACTGAAATACGATGCAAGCCGTATATTCAATGAGTAATATCAAAAGAGGAAGAAAACTTTGCAATGTTTCAGTACCACTGCAGCAGTATGCTATGAGTCGGTCAGTTATAGCTTTTAAAAACAAAATCAAGTCCTGCTGAAACTTGCTAAGCTGTCAAAATATTTGTCACTGTAAGAAAAAAATACTCCAGTTTCTGGAATGTTCTTGGTTAATAAGAAGGAGACAATTACAATACTAATTTGAACCATTTGATGTGGACGACAAATGGTGTTATTTTATGGATGTCCCATTCCCTACCCTGCGCACCATTCTGATCACGTGATCGGAAATCGGGCCAGTCACGTGATTTCAGACTCGATCGGAATCTGGTGTTACGTCCCTATCAGGGCTCGGATATGTATTTTTATTCTAAAACCAGATGGTAATTTAAAAAAAAATAGCATCTATCGTTATGTGGCGGTACAGAGACTGCACGAAACAACATATGCGCGGCATTTTGCAGCAGTGACTGCCGTAAAACGAAGCAGAACACGGCATAAGCTGGAAGAGGGAACATTCTTGACAACGTTGCATATTTAGCGACTTTTCAGAACCTCCTAGCTTCTTTAAAAAAACAAATCCGACATCCCAAGAAACGGTAAGGCTGTACCTTTTGCAGCAGATTCACCTTTTATTATTGTTTTGACCGGCAAATTAAACATTTCATGAATCAAAAGAGTTGGAAAACATAAAAATAAACTCATTAGCTAATTCAGCTCAGGTTTCCAGGTGTTTCTGGCGACAAGCGCTTTGAAAAGATTCCCTTTTCTTCCAGTGCATTACAGTAAATAGGTTTTCATGTTGCTTTACCAAAAACAGCCACTTGGTATCAACCATCATAAATGATTGGGATCAGTAACGGGTCGGTATTCCCCCCATCAAACATGTCTGCTGTTAATTAGATGCTGCTTTCAGCATTTTGATGAATGTTATTCACTTTGATGTTTTACTAAATTACTAAATTGTTTTTGAAGTTATATTGATCAACAAAAACAGGAATCTTAACGAATGAATGTTAATATTTGCAGTTTTTAAAGGTTATTTTTCATCATATCACATTAATACGTAAAACCAAAACTAAACAAATAGAAAAGATCAATTCAAAGAGTGAGTGCAGGACTAACAGATTCATACAGCAACTGTTTACAGGTAGTTTAATGTTTTTCTCTGCAGGATATTTTTCTGCTGCTGGTGTCGACTGACCTGACAGCTGACAAACTGAAATAAATTGCTGAGGTCAAACAACATGAGGAAGGATGCTCCGTCTGTCGGTCGGCCAGTTCAAGGCAGGGGAAGTTAGTTTTGTAATGGTCCCACTGAGGCCAAATACAATAACAGAGATGAGTGATGAAGATGTTGAGTTGATGTTTTTTTTTTTTTTTTTTTTTTACAGATGTTTGCCGGCGAATATTTAATCAGAACAGATTTATTCGCTTAAGGGATGCAAAGATTTGTGGCAAGTTTATCAATAAAACTACAGATTAAACTGTTAGAATAAGAATAAATAGGTGTCTCTGCCTTTAATGAGTCCTCCTTAAAGATTTATAACATTAAACACATTAATGTAATTTGACAGAATGCAAATCAAAACTGCTTTACTATGATTGATAAAAACTTAGTTTTATGTGTCTCCAGATTCTAGAGGGCCGAATAAAACATTATGGTGGGCCAAATTTGGCCCTGAACCTTCAGTTTGACACATTTTCGAGGCTTCAAAAGACTTGGAATTTCTTCGTTAAGCAAAACAATCCCAAATATAAAACTAGAGCTGCAATGAAATGATTTCAATCAAAGCTGTTGATATTCATATGTTTGAATGGCCTAGTCAAAGCCCAAACCTTGATAATCAGTGACGAAGCTTGAAAACCGATGCTCTGTCTAATCTGACTGAACATGACTTATTCTGCAAAGTTGGTAGATTCAATACCCCAAAAGACCTGCTAAAAAGCACTTTTAATCAACTTTTAATTTTCTTTAGAACCTTTTAGATTTCTAGATAACAAAAAAAACGCAATATATTTTCCTTCCACTTTCTAACTGGAAGGAATTTACAGTTCACTAAAGAAAATAGCTGCTATCCTGCTTTTTACTGCTAATTAAAATGTGTTCTCTGGGAGTGCACCGATTTATTGGCACCAGTTTTCTTAATTTTGGGAGATCGGTGATCGGCCGATACTGACGAGTGAAGCTGATCTTTACTACCTCAGCAAAGGTCTAAAAATCATCCACTGACCCCTAAGCAGCGCACAACTACCAACGCTCACGCTCATTTTGCCAGATAACATAACATCATTTATACCTAAAGCTAAAAATTAACAGCCATTCCAGGCAACCAGCAGAGATCGACCTCAACGACGATCGTATTGGAATCGGCAGTAGCAGTCCTATATTATTGTTAATATAAACAATATTCCTAATATTTAGCAACTTTTCTAACAAAATAAATTAGTACTGGCCAAAATTGGAGTCAGCAGGTCAGGCTTTCTAAATAATAAGTAATCGGCGATCGATCAGAAAACTGCAATCGGTGTATAAATTAATGTTTTGATTGTTTATTCTGTTACATGACTTTGTGTTTTTATGTTTGTTATGATGTAAAGCACTTTGAAATGCCTTGCTGCTGAAATGTGCTATACAAATAAAATTTGATTTGATTTGTAATACTTTCTGCTCCTGCGGTGGCGATCTGATGATGGTGGCGGTCTCGCTGCAGCTGCAGCAGCCCCCCAGCATCCTGTCCCCGGCTGCATGTATTCAGTCAGCACCCGCAGCTTCCACCTGCAGGCTGACCTCCCTCTGGTTGGTCCCTTCCTGTTCACAACCTTTCCTATCCCTCATACACAAACAAAGAGAGCACTCAGTCTGCTCCACGTATCGGTCTGACAGATATGTATAATAACATAACCGTCTGGCTCTATCCGGAGTCTGGTGCAGATTACCCCTGAAGCCCGAGGAGCTCTAATCAGAAATGAGCAGTGTGAGTCACTGCGGCCCTGTGAGCCATGGAAAGAGGATCAGTCCAGTTCCATTAGCAGTTTAAATTGTTTTGGAGATAGGCGGAGAGCCGGCAAGTGGCTTCAGGTCAGTGGGTGTCCTTCGCCTCATTTCCTGCCCACTGGCTTGGAGGATCCAGGAGGATGATGGACAGATCCTCCTTCCTTTCTTCCTTTCCTCCCGTCCCCAGTTCTTTATATCTCCACGCCTCCCCTTGTGGGTAAATCCGGCTCGATAAGGGCAAGCTCTCATTTTCACGTGGCCTCTTTGGCCTCTGCAGAAGAAAGGCTGCTGAAATCATTCTGGCGTTGCTCCACTACCACACCAAACACCAGGGAGCATCAGCAGAGTCTGTGAAAACTCATGGTTTCCACTAAAGTCCAGTGAGACGGAGGTGAGAGGAAGAGGAGGAGGGCTGGGTATAAAAGAAACGCCATAAAGTGACGAGTGATGAAGAAAGAAAAGAAAATATCGCCTGATAGTGCAGCCATCTGCCTTGTGCACACTGCAAAAACACAAAACCGTAAGTATTTATGGTCTAGTTTCTAGTACACTTTAAATAAGACAAATCTAACTGACAAGTAACTTTTTAGCAAGAAAGAGGCTTGTTTTACACAAATAATTCCTTAATATTGATGAAAAATACTAGTTTCATTGGCAGATTATTTCACTTTATAACATTTTTCCCATTTTAAAAGCTACAGTATTTTCCGTATTATAAGTCGCAGTTTTTTTTCATAGTTTGGCCGTAGGTGCGACTTATACTCCGGAGCGACTTATGTGTGAAATTATGAACACATTATTATATCATATCACATGTTATTTTCACACTAAACCGCCAGAGGGCGCTCTAGGCCTGTGTTGACAATGTGTGTGGTAGAAGCTACGTCCGGAGTTAGCCGAGTTGTTTACAACACCAAAGATGAAGATTTACTGATTTGGAGCGACACGGATGGTTTGGTAAACTTGTTAGCATGTTATTTATGCTATAGTTATCTGAATAACTCTTAATATGTTATGCTAACATACCAGGCACGTTCTCAGTTCGTTGTTTATCATGTAACGTTAGCATACCGTACAATTATTCAGCCTGTTGTTTCCTCTATTCTATTTTCATTGCCTTTCGAGATGACGTGTCTGTTCTTGATGTTGGATTTTATCAAATAAATTTCCCCAAAAAATGCGACTTATACTCCGGAGCGACTTATAGTCCGGAAAATACGGTACTTCTGCATGGCGGCAGAGCTGATGTCATGTCAGTTCCCACACTTCTTAAATCACACATTTTCTGTTAATTAACCACATTTGTTTTGGAAAGATAAGGTAATTTCCACTAGTCACACCAACACCAACCCAACAAATGACTTAAATAGAACTTAACTTTCAATGCTATGTAGGCTAGAAGATCTCAAAAAGCCACACATCATGACCCAATCTAAAGAAATGTAGGAACAGATGAAAACAAAGTCACTGATTTCCGGTTTGGAAAGGTTTATGAAGCCATTTCATAAACCTTCAGGACTGCAGTGAAACACAGTGAGAGCCCTAAATTCAAAGTGATGAAAAGTTCGGCCCACAGAAATCAGGCTGACCTCGTTTGTTTAAGGTTCAAGTTCATGATTTAAACAGAAGAAAAAGACTGGATAAAAATCATAAACATGTTTTCAAGGTAGGAAAATGGAACCTAGAGGAAATCAGAGAAAACCAAAACAAAACTATAGACTGATGATTTTTGGAAGGTGTTGAATCGGACCTAAATCTAACGCAGCGTTTCAGAAAAGAACGTTGTATCAACAGTGTCTTTGCTGCATTTGGACCTTTATGCTATAACTGATGGAACAATCAAGGACGACCTGCAGGACAATATTATTAGTTTGTGACTTTAATGTCCAGCAAATTTGACTTATGAAACAGAACAATGATCCAAAATACATCTTGAAGTTCAACCTTTGAATGCCAGAAAGAAAAACGTTGGGTTAGGTTTTGAATTCAGCCCTTCAATCTCACTAAATGAGACTATTGTGTCAATAAAGTAACTCAGTTAGTTGTGAATTTATTAAATTATTGGAGGCTTTTAAAAGGTGTGAAGATGGGCAAATACTTTTTATTTAAAGCAGCGAGTGTATAAAACAGAGCATAAAGCTGGTCCAGCCTTCCCTTCTCACGCTGAAGCTGTAAGACACAAACTCCTCTTAAATTATTTTGTGATTTCAGTGGATAAAATATGTGATTTTTCTTTCATACATTATGCATGAAATCAACAATAACGTGTATTTAAGCAGTTTTCTCCCTGCCATCTGCAATCTGTTTGCCAGCACACTGATTTTTATGTATTTATGTGCTATATTTTGTTCTTGCACACTGTGCTTACTGTATAAATTAGGGATTCTGGCAAAAGCATAATCCACAATGGGAAAAGCTTACTGTTAGTGGAAATATAACTAGAAAGTAAATATTTTTATCAATATTACATTTAGTAGGGCCATGCTAAGAAAAAAAAAGAAAGTAATATTACTTTAAGTACTTAAAATTATGAGAATTAAGTCAGAATGTTATGACTTTATTTTTCACAATATTACAATTTTATTTGGTAATATTACAACTTTATTCTTGAAATATTGACTTAATATTTCAATTCTTATGACTTTCTGCTTTTTTTAAATTATTGCATTGCTACTTTTTTCCTACATTGTTTTCATTTTTATCTCTGTTTTGCAAAAAACAGAATATTGCAATTTTGTTCTCATAATTTGACTTAATTCTCTCTTTCTCTCTTTTTTTTTAATTTTTTTTTTACTTGTTCTTAGTGTAGCCTTAATATTCCCTCATACAAAAAAATAAACAAGAACTATGGATATTTGTCCAAGGTATTCCCATATTTTGAAATATTTTTGCTCTTTTATTCAGCATATTATTATTACTATTTAAATTAATTTAGCCTTCAGTGGCTGGTTGCTCACTGGTTGTCAGGTCAAAATGATGTCAGTGGGGGGCAACAACAAATCACTGCCCTCAGGCCCTGCAGCCTTCCCTTCCAGACCTCCACTACAGTCACTATAAAGCGAGTCCATATCATGTTTGATTTGCAGAAGCAGTAAAAAGTGTAAAACATCCAGGAGTGCAAATACTTTTTAAACACGCAGCATAATTTTCATTGTGCAAGCTAACTTTGTGATTCCAACATTTATTATTGAGTTGAAGTAGTTTGATCAGGTTTGTTGCCTCCTTAGCAACGAAAGTAAAAGCAAATTCTGCGTAACCGTTCTCATTAGAGCAAACCTTAAAGAGGGGGAAAAGGACAAACAAGCCAGAAAAGCAAAATTCCTTGCAGTGAAAAGCTGTTATTTGGCTCAGGACAATGCATTGTGTTATTATTTATAATAAGATCTCCAGCTGGAGGGAGAAAAAAAGCCTTTCAAGGCCTCTAGTTAAAACCTGTATTATGTGCTGTATGTGCTGCGGTACAGTTAACACGGTTTGATGATCACACCTGAGATCAGTGCTTGAAGTGCTAATTATTCCTCATTGTGTCCGTAAATACCTCATAATCACTCCGCAATCTCCCGCACCAAATTAACGCGGTAATGCTGCTCAGTCAGAGCACTTCGGGCTGAAATGAGCCGATGCTGAGCTCACATGTGGGCCGGTGTTCTGTCAAGACAGCATACATTGTCAGGTTAACGCAAAACAAACTGACGGCTATTGGTCGTTTGCACGTGACGTCACTCCCTTCGAAACTCCGCCCACTCCGCCATGACATCTGTAGCTAATGTCGCTTTTATTTAGTTGATTTCGCTTTAAGAATGGCAATAGGTTGCTGCGCGGTCGGCTGCAGGAACACACAAGGACAGAAACCAGACTTGTCATTTTATTTTATGACTTTTAATGAGGAAAGTTACAGTTACGGCTGTTAATTGTTATTAACAGCAGTTAATAACGGCTCGGTGTCAGCACGGATTTGCTGCAAACACCTTCTACAAGCTAAGAAGATTAACGTTCATATGCTTTACAAGTGTGGTTAGAAATACGCGATCAAATACCACATTATGGAGAAGGGAAACCATTGGTAACCATGGAGACAATGCCGCGCTCCGTCATGTAGCCTAGCATGTATAGAAAAAAAACCTGGTGAGCATCTCGTCTTTTGTACGTTTTTATTGCTGCTCCGGTGTTAAGGAGAAACGCTGTTTATGGCATGGTGATATAAATCGTGTTTTGAATTCAGGCAAAGTGGTAATTTGATCAACACGTCAGGAGGGAGGAGGTATGGGTCGGTGTCTAAGCTAGCTGTTTCCACCTTGTGTATATACACCAACCAGGTGAGTTACCTTCACAGACAAGTTAGAACAAGTAGAAGCCATGAATAAACTGGCAAAAACAACTTGGGAAAACAATTTCAGTCGCTCAGTTCAATAATGAAGTGTCACACACTTTATTTACAGCTGTATGACGTCCTGACTCAGCAGTTAACCAGTCAGACCATCAACAAACAACCGTGTTTTGTTGTTTGTTGCAGCTTAGCTTTGCTTTAAATACGCTTTGAAACAACAACAATGCATGTATATCCATCTCGTTATAATTAAAAACAATGTATTATGTTTTTTGGTATCTTGTCGCGTCTGATGAACTGACCGCTCCTCTTAACTGTCGCGGCCCTCTTAATGCGCATGCGTAATCACTGCAGGTGTGCTGCTCTGACGGCATATTCGCCTCCACCTCCGTACGCTGGAGTGAGGGTTCCTGTCTGGTCTGATTGATGGCGGTGCCGGCGGAGGCAGCGGTCCCCTGATTGCAGCTACAGGCAGCACCGGGCTTCTCATTAACCCGTGATAATGCACCTGTCACCCTGATACCAAATCCTCACAGCGCATTTGTTGCTGTTCTCGCCGCTCACCTCCACCTCTGCTTTTCCCTTTTCTCTCTCAATTTGTCCTGAACTCAGGTTCTTTATCAGACACGGGATAAGCTCAGACAATGCTGACCACAGCAGATGGAGGTCAGCGCCGTGTTCCCCCTCCTCTGCTCGCTGCTGCAGCAGTTACACGGTTTAATAGGATCTTTCTCCGGCTAACCTACTGGGACCAGGGTTGATACTGGATCAACTGTTCCAGCCTTCATGGCTGTGTTTGTGTGTGGAATATAAATGTGGTGGCAAATGTGTGCGCTTCCAGACAACATAAGCCTTTTGAGAGTCTCATTTGTTGGCTGGTAAATTCATAATCTCTCCCTGTGGTCAGTGGCTTAGGTTGAAACCGAAAATGGGAAGCTTTCTTCTGACTAAAACACCGAGAAGGAATGGGTCAACCATTAGACCTACAAACCAACTTCCTTGTGATCTGAAGACCTGGAAGAAATGTAAAAACTATTTAGCCAAGTGTTGTCGGTCAGCTGGTGGCATTAAGCATATGTAGAATCACACTGTAAAAACACAGAACTTAAGTATTTTTATGTCGTTTCTTGTTCAAATATATTAGTACACATAAATTAAGACAGAACTACTTTGCAAGAAACTTTTCAGCTACATATAGGAGCTTGTTTTATGTAAATAAACTCCCATTAAAGTGTTAAAATATCAATAAACGGCTGTTTCAGCATTCACTAAGTGTTTCTTCCAATAAAATATTGAACATCTTTTCACACTGATCAGTCCATCCAGGATTTTATTATTGTTTTTCACAGATTTTGTGGTGCCAATTTAGAAATATTTGTAAGGAATTTTTATGATATTTCTGCTAATATGTCAAGTGTGACTTTTTATTAATTGATCTAATTGTTGATCACAGACTATAGCTTGATATCAAGTGAGGCAGAGTCACTTAAGCTCAATGTTTTTGCCCAGTTTTGAGAAAAAACTTCAGTAAAATCAGAAAAAAATTTGGGAATCTGTTAATTTTGTGGATTTGTGAAAAACTGGAGGAACTTACTGATGTAATTTGGAGTGTAGAGGGCCACATAAAAAGCTACAGCGGGCCAGATTTGGCCCTTGGGCCTCGAGTTTGACAAATGCGCTGTACTTCATGAACTTACCTAACCACAGATCATTTCAGCGTTAAAAATTACTGGGGTTGTGTGGGGAATTGTAATTTTCTAACGTGTGATCATTTAGCAGCTTGGTAGCGTACAGATGAGCGCTGCCACCTGGTGCAAACCTGCTAACTGCGTTCACTGGAGGTTCTTGGGACACTGAGGCGGGAAGAGCTGCGACACCTCTGCAAACATTTACTCAGTAAAATCCCACCTTAAACACCAGCGTATGAACAGCTGACTCAGTTAGATCTGGGAGTCTGTGAGCGAGAAGCCGTCGTCCTCTCATGCAGCAGAAAAGCTCCAGCGTCTTCACCATATGCCTGTTTCTGCTCCATGCTGCTCGTTCCACTCACTTTCCCTGCTCTCTGTTGGGTCTGTGCTTGATTTATTTATCCTATCTGAACACGCAGCGCCAGGAATACACCCCAAGCTTTCACGGGAATTGGAACAAAGTTGCTGAGGAGAGAAAAGTGAGAAAATGAGCAAGTAGACTGTAAATCACTTTGGATCCGATGATGGGAGTCAGAACTGTTGCAGATTGAGCGTCTATAAATTAATTTAGGTGTTTTAAGAGCTTCAGTAGCTCCTTTTTGTCACCCTTAGCAATGAAATGGAGGAATCGGCTCTGGTTGCTTTTAAAGCTGAGGAATTCAGATTTCCCAGTATTGGCAGAATTTGATCCTGAATAAAGAATGAGCATGTGTGGTCCTGGGAATGTGTTTGGCACGTCTGTTTGCCTCCAACCTCCGAATCTCCCGTTTTATCTTCTGCCACCCAAATTCCTCAGAAGACAGACAAATATCACGTTCACTGTTGAGCCCAAGATTGAGTCCCTCTCATTACAAAAAAGCACTGGGGCAAATTAAAACGTAAAAAAGCCTGTGTATGGAGCCAGACCTTCCTGCTTCATGCTGATGGCTTCCTGTGACAAATGTTCACTGATACCTTTAAGGGTGAATCTCTGTCACCTTCCAATCCCAAATTATAGTTCACATAGTGGCACAAAATGGTGAAGTGGACAAAAACAATACTTTGTTCCCATATTTCAACAATGAATATGGGATGTATTGTTGTATTTAAAACACTTGAATCTGCTACTTATTTTAAAACTGATCTACTTTGCTTTCTTGAACAGCATAGGATAGGTCTGTGGTCGACACAAAATATGTTCATTACATTTTTATTTTGTGCACAAAATCAAAATGAGAGTTTAGTCTGACCAGTTCAAGTGCAACATCTGCCCTGTTTTTTTCAGATAGTGCAAAGTATCGCGGCGTTATGGTACTGCAAATTTGGCTTATAAAACTTGTTGCCGACTGGTCCGGTCTGCAAAGGTAAAGTCTGATAACAGGTCAGTGCAGTAGTCTAGTTTTTACCATTTGAGATGAATTGGCTAAATCAAATCTAGTTTACCATTTTATAATTGATTTTAAGGTTTTGAAATGCTTAAATTGGCCGACACTTTAATATCTGGTCCAACTTTTACAGAAGCATGTTTCCAGAAGAAGCTCGAAGTCTTTCTAGATGTTCTTTGTGACAACTTTGTGTTGTTGCAGCTAATACTTTGAAGGATTTGTGTAGCTTGATTTTTAATTGCAGTTGAGCAAAAATGATCAGGCTATTCTTATCAATAGTCCTTTCTTTTCTTCTACCCACAGTTTTTTTTTTATTGCCTTTTTTAGTTCTTCAATCAGTTTAATTGTAGAAATTTTTGCCCTATTGGTTATGTTCTCTTTCATGGACCTGTACTGCGCAAATGCACTGAGGTTTTTAGCATTGTGGTTTTTAATGTCCCTTTTTTCTATCAAAATCCTGTCATGTGGAAAAACTTTCCAGCTTGAGCCCTCATTTGTCTCCGCTGCTTGCTGAGTGGAAATGATGGAAAATGAGCCTGTCACGATGTGACAAGGGCACCGTGGATATCTTCAGCATGGCAGCCTGCTGTGTTTCACATAAAAGGAAAGCCCAGCGGACATAATGGAGACGCAGAGCAACTCAGACGCCTCTCTCAAAGAGTTTAATTCGAACCCTTTTAGATATAAGACGGAAAAGCAACGGTAGATTTACTCATCAGAGTAATCAGAATGCAAGGAAGGAGGTGGATGGCCTTCAGACGAACATTCGCAGCTGCTGATTAGAGAAGCCATGTTAATGAGATTCATTGACAGTCTAGTACGGAGAACAGCATGCCCTCCTGCTGTGGGTGTCTGTGTCGTCCCCCCACCTCGCTCTTTTCCCGTATTTTGCTCATTTTCTCCATTTCCATCTTGCCGCTGCTCTTTTCGCCGTGTTTTTCCTGGACTCGGCCAGCAGAGTTTCTGTCTGTTTTCAGGCAAATTCTGCAAAGAACACAGCAGAGTGGTTTCACCTTCAATTAGAGATAAATACAAGGACTTTTATGTTTTTTTAACCAAGTCGCAAATCTTTAATTTCAAAATTCAATTCTGGTCTCGAGTCCATAAAAACTGAAATTAATGTTCTATCACTGGATGCATGTAACGTTTTAGTTAAATCTAATAACAAAACATTTAGAAACGACAAGCAGCCTGTGCCGTAGTGAGAGAATGAATACGCATTTTGAATTTCTGTCAGGATGTTGAAGAAAGGACTTTCAGTTTGAAGAGCAGCGTTAGTTATAACAAGATAAACAGATGCAAGTGTAAAAGTAAAAAAGTCTTCAGTAAAGTACTCGAACCTGAAAAAGCTACTTAAAATGATACATGATTAGTTAGTTGTGACAATAGACTTTATTTGAGAAATATTTATTTCAGATACAATAATAATAGTGTAGGCTGTTTAGTTTTTATACATTTAATAAAATATTATCACTCTAATATTGCCATGTTGTTCACGCTGAAATGTATTTTGGGTAAATGACGACTAATGTTCAATTATTGAAGTAATTGAACTGGAGTGCATTGAAATCGATGGGTGTAGAAATCATAAGAGGTGATGAAGATGACGAGGACCAAACGGAGGACAGAGTTGGCCATGGGAGTCGGGTGTTTGCTGCTGTTGCCTTGAGCTTTGTAAATGAAACAATGAATGACACTGACCTCTGGTTGGACTGTGTGATCCGTTAAGTACTTTTGAAGTTCTGTGTCCCAGCGTTTTTTGCTCCAATGGCAGCGGGGCTTTGTGGATAAAAACTCAGCATGGCGTTCATTTTTAGCTCGTTAAGGTAACGGTCACCTGTTAGAGCCCTTGTCAGTTTTGCTCGCACAAATTACTCAAAGTGTTCTGGGGAGAAATGTTGAGGGCACAAATGACCGTATTTTATCTAAAATTACACCAGTCAAACGCAACATGACAAAAAACAACTAGCCTTCCTGTGTTTACTCTTTAGCTTCCAGTACAGAATGGACCATTATGCATCACTAACCCAACAAGTGAAAAAACGGTGACCTGCATGGGTGAAAAATACAACAAAAGATGTAAATTTTTGAAGTAACTATGAGTTCACAAGCATATCACAAGCAACAATTTTTAGTTAATAGGAAAATTACAACATATTTAGGCGACATGTTCAACTAATCTTGGATCCCTTTAACAGTAACAGAGAACTTTTACATTTTTACTTTACAACTCTGGACTTTTCACAGTTCTCCAAATTTATTCAAATGTTATTGGACTTGATAAAAAAGCTATCTGGGAAACTAAACGGTGATTGAGTGAGGGTTGTTCATGTGAAATAGCAATCGGCTTGGACCAAATAAACAGAAGTACCAATAAAATGAACTACTTCTGCTTTACACTCTTCCACTCTGAGCCCGTTCACCTTCCTATGTGCACCATGTGTTGTTCACCAACAAAATCCTGGGGGGATCCCACGTTTGGGGACTCAGTGGAAAACTGCACAGAGAAATGAAGGAACACAGATGTTTTAGCTCAGCAGGCTGAAGGATGAGTTCATGGAGAGAACATCTGAGGTTTTTCTGCTCTGCTCACTCCAAAAGGAAGTCTTAATCCATCCAGTCAGAGAACTCGTGTGCAGATATTCATTAAAAACAAAATAAAAATTAAGGTACAACTAATGTTCTTTTGTTCAAACCGTTTGAGGTCGTAACTATTTTTTTGGCACAGCCACACTTCATAAAAGAAATGGCAGATTAAAACATCAGCCAGATGCATAAGCAGAAACAAATGTGCTGGAATGCTTTTAGGTTTGCGTAAGACTCTCTTTGTGCGACCGTAGCAGACGTCAAAGTGTGTACCGACTCCCCTCAGGTCTGTGTCCTTTCACCACTTTCATTTCTATACTGATCGGTGTCATCGTCCAGCTAAGGACAGGAACATTATGAAGTTTGCTGATGACTCTGCAATTGTGTCTTTGCTCGATGACTAGGATGTGTCCAATCATTGACAACCACTTGACCTCTGAGGCTAACCTGTGAGGCTAACAAACTGTTAGCCTCAAGGTCGTTTAACTTGAAAATGAAAGTACACCCCCTGCTTTGAAAATGCGATTTAAGTCAACTGTGGCAGATTATTTCACTTATGTAACTATCAACGGGGACTTCGTGGTTACCTAGCAACCCCAGCCAAGCCCAGGTCGTCACCTAGCAACCAAGTTCTGGCAGATTATTTTACTTTTCACAAGACATTTTTCCCCATTTTATAAGTGAAATAATCTGCCAATGGAAGAAGTTCCTTTTCATCAACTTTAAGAAATTCACTTAAAACAAGCTCCTATATTTTGCTGAAAAGTTACATGTGAATTAGTTTTGTCTTATTTCAAGTGTACTAAGATATTTGCACTGGAAACTAAACCAAAAGTACTTTGTAAGATTTTGTGTTTTTGCAGTGCAAAAGGCGTAAATGTTAGGTCTCATTAATAATTTGAGATAAGCCTAAAAATTGTGATGATATATAATTGTTCCATGTGCTACATAGATGTTGTGATGTATTTTATTACTGTTTTTTCTCTTTAAGTTATGTATTTATTTGCAATTTGTCCTTGCTGTCTGCAAAGCAAATTACCCTTTGGCGGATAATAAAGTTTAAAGTTTATCTGAAGTGCTAGTGGAAGTTTGTAAAGGAAAAAACAGTTGAATGTTGTGTTTACACGCCATGAACTGGAGCTGCTTGTAGTTCCACTAAAGTGCTTCTAATTAAGATGAACTATTTCAGTGTCTCAGTAATCACGCTTCATTACCAGACAATCAGCTGCAAATGTGCTTCTGTCACGTCGTTCATTCGCTCTTTCCTTTTTGCTGAGTGGCTGCAGAATCAGCCTGCAGGCAGAGAGAGGAGCAGCGGAGGTCAGATGGTGGGTTGAACCACTTCAGTTCCCATCACAGCTTCATCCGACCTCCATCCGCCGAGGGGAAACTAAACTCAACAAACCGCAAGCAAGCACAGCTTCTGTCCAGACCGCACCACCGGAGACTGGGGTCACACTTGGACCCTGTTGTAAAATTAGTAATATAATAATAGAAGAGCGTCCTCATCTGGTTGACAGCGCTTTGTGAACGCATGCATTCATTTCCAGACGTCACTTTTACTAAGATTTTTCAACTGATACCAAGCTTTGCATCTTCTCTACCTCAGGGTCAGAACCAAACCAAGGTTATATTTTAAAATTAAAAGTTTACTTTTTTTAATTTCGCCACATGCACACTGCATTGGCTGACACAAACCAGGAGAGGCTTGTGATTTAAGAGTTAAAAACTGACATTACATGCAAACCGGACTGAGGTATTGCCTGTTTCTTGGTCCTCGCTCATACTTGAGTAACTGGTGCGAACATGTGCTCAGCAACTGGATAAACGGTCTGTTTTGCACATTTAACTGCACACAGGAGACTGAGAGCAAATAAGTCGTTAGATGTCGTAATTATTTTTCCTCTGCCATGTGTTATATTTTAAAGAAATCAGAAAACATTTTTTATTTTGAGAAAAATTATCATGGAATTATCAATCAACTTCCTGTCAGTCCGCTGCAGCTCATAAATAAATTGAATTTTCACTGGAATATTGAAGCATTAAGAGTTAATTCAGCTTTTTTTTTTTTTTACTCTCCTCTCTTCAAAAATATGCATTGGAGAAACTTCAGGTTCACTACTATTTCATTTGTTCTTCTTCCTTGATTTTTTCCTCACCTGACAGTCAAGGTCGTTTTGTCACATCTTGGCCATATTTCATCCTTTGTTTGTGATGGCTCAGGCCCAGGTAATTTTTGCTGTCTTGGATGAGGAGGAGGCCTCCTCACACTGACCACACAGCTGGAAAGGATGAGCTCATCTGTGAGGCAATGAACCGCGTTACCCTTTGAAGTTACAGCCTTTATTTCCAAGGATTCAGCCAATCACTGATCCACCGGACAAAAGGTTCATGTGAGACCAGTTAAGGCCTTTATGAGGCGGGAACGGGCAGAGAGGGGCTGACTGGACTGTGGGTTGCGACTCCATCCAAGCTATGGAAGGTTTTCTGTACAAAGAGACCCTGGCTGCACCTGGGATCAGACTAAACTAAAACTTTAACCTCTTTCTCACCTTCACCTGCCTGTCACTGCACATCATTTTTAACTGTTCTTCAATGGGTGGGTAATCATACAGAAAGATTATCGTCCTTCCATTTAAATCACATAACATGTTGGATCTAATGGTTGGTTATCAAATCCCTCAGGTTTGGCCATCTGCAAGCCATTTTGTGTGTTCTTGTTTTCACACCATAAAAAGCTCTGAATGCTTTGGGCCAGTTGACCAAATTTCAATCTGGCATGTTTCTGTTTCATCTATTTATACTTTCACTTTGTGGCCACATTGAGACTGTTGTGTTGTTGGTGGATTTTCATAAATTATAGCTCAAAAAGATAATATAAATGTTAAAATTTCATTTATACAGGATATTGTTTTCTGGACACTTTCTATGATGCCCTGTTTCCATTCATTTTTCTTCTTATCCTCATATGATTCATTTGAATCTCAAGACATTTGCCAGAAATATGTTCCCATATATAATCGAAAACCTTCATGCAACCTAATGTCTGCATAGTAGATTACTGAAAATTACTTTGTCAATAATGAGTTGTCTGGTAAAAACATCCCTATGCATAATGCATGGTTGAAAGATGGTATGGGGACATCGGGTGATTTAGCGGCGGAGCGGGCGGCCATCTTGGATTTGATTCCTGACCTCAAAATCAACATTTTTACTGTTTACTAATAAAGGTGAATAAGAAGAATTTTTTTAAAAATAAGGGCAAAATGGGGTATCGTCAACCCAGGTTCAAATTAAATCTCATTTAAATTAAATTATTAAGGATCTCACAAAAAACAAAATAAAACAGAAATTTTAAGTCTCTCCATATATTCTGTCCTATCCAGTTACTTTTAATTACACTGCAAAAACATAAAATAATACCAAGTAATTTTGGTCTAGTTTAAAATGCAAATATCTTAGTACACTTGAAATAACACAAACTAACTTTAAAGCAACTTTTCAGCAAGATATAGAGATTTGTTTTAGGTGAATAATTCCTTAAAAGTGATTAAAAGTTCTGGTTTCATTGGTCGATAAATTAACTTATAACCTGGGAGGGAAATATCTCATTATAAGTGAAATAATCTGCCAGTTATTTATTTATTTTTTTTAATCAATACTAAGGAATTATTTACTTAAAACAAGCATCTATGTCTTGCTGAAAAGTTACTTATAAGTTAGTTTGTCTTATTCCAAGTGTACTGAAATATTTCCACTAGAAACGAAACAAAAATACTGGATAAGATTTTGTTTTTGCAGTGCAGATTAGATTATTTGTCAATCCAATTAAACACACAAACATTTAAATGTTCCCAAGTTGAACATTTGATTCAACTTGGGAGAAAAAAATATAATTATTACTCCACTCAAAATATATAAATGTGCTAATCTAAAATTTCTGCATAAATTGCACCGGAAGGGCTTTTATTTTGAAGAAACGTTCTTTGAAATGATCCAGATTTCTTTAATAACAGAGTTGGATATCTCTGATCATTCTTATTATTAAGCTACTAATATGGACGTTTCTAGGAGGTACAACCTCTGTAAATCCCTCTGGTTTGTAAATAAAGTTCAGCTTTTAACAGTAAAAGAAAAGAGACTCTGTGTTTTCTTTTATTTCTTTTTCTAAGATGTGTTTCCCTGGCAGACCAGTTCACCTACTGCAGTGCGTTACGTTGCTGTTTTCTACCTCAATCTGTAGATTTTAGCTTTCAGGTCATCTTTCAGCTGCAGGGATCATGGCGCACAGCTGACCTTTCCTGACAGAGCAGCCTCTCTTCTGAGATGGCTCTGTGAAAGCCATTCCACCTCACATTAAGCCACAACCCGTACGACTAGTGGGAAGACGAGTCCAGTAAACCAGAATGTGATCAACTCCACTGGAGGGAGTAAGCGGTGGCGTTGTAGAGGCTGTTCACCTGAGTAATTGAGTTTTATTTCTTAAATTTCACTCCCTCGTTTTCCCAGCCGGCACTTTGCCGCATCCGGTCTTCCAGGGAGCCGAGCCGTTTATAGCCAGCGTGAGAGAATTTGTCGCTAGATTGGCTTTGTCATTTTGATTCATGTGGGGCTCGCTGCCGAGCGTGTTACTGTGCGATACTGACTCTGCTCTCTCTCCTGCCGCTGTTATTAACTTAGATGTGTCCTGAGAAATGAGGAGTCGCACTTTGAGGAAACTTTTTTTTTTTCTTTTCTCGCTTTCTAAATGTTTTTTCCTCACCTCCTACGTCGCGCTGCTGATTGAACTTTTGCCGTCTCCATCTTTCGCACTCTGGGTGGGTGGCGATGGAAAAGCTGGAGTGTAAGACGGCGTGTGGATGAGAGGGAGCAGCCATTACAGCTGGTTCTGCCGCACAAGTCGTGACACCGGTTAAGATGCGCATGGCTGACCTTTCACCTCTTCCTCTGCTGTAGGATTTATCTCGCCATCTCCAGGGAAAGTTGCACAAATTCAGGAGAGGAAGGAGGTTTGACTTATGAACCTCAGTCACACAACTCAACCTTTATTATTATGTGTTGTACTTCTGTTGCAAAGCAAGTTGAAAACGTAAGCAGGGACCAAAATTATTTACATTATTTTCATGTTAAATTCTAAAGTTTAATTTGTCTCTGATATTGCATATTATGTTCTACAAATTACTAAATGTCAAGCATCTCACTGCCAAATCAGATGAATTACAGGAAGGAAGAATACAGCTAAAGTTAAAACACAGTTTGAAAATAATCCCTAATCCCAGACATCAACCCAATTGAAAATTTGCGGACAATCTTCAGGGATTCAAAAATTTTTATCGTCATGCCATTTTGCAATTGTTTGCTTGAAACTCAAACTCAGGTCCCAGATCAAGAAGTCTTCCCTCAGCCTCCTGCCTGAGAGGAGCGGCTGGAGCAGTCTGTGTGCAGGATGGGTTGAGACCTTCATGATGTGGAGCGCTCTCCTCCTGCGTCATGCGATGAAGAGGTCTATGATGGAGGGAAGGCTGCTTCCACCACACAGCGATAGAAGCTCCCCAGGACTGAGCTCCCTGGTCCAGCTCTCCGCAGCTTCCTGAGGAAGTAAAGATGCTGTGCTATGCTATAAATACAGATCAGGTACCTGTAGCTGGAGATCACCTCCACAGCTGCTCCTCCAATGTACAGCGGCTGAAGAGGATCCTTGTCCCTTCTGAAATCCACCTTGGTCTTCCTCACGTTGATGCAGAGGTTATTTTCTCTGCACCAGGTGTTCCACGTCCTCTCTGGGGTGTCTTGCCGAGCAGTCGTACGTCAGCAGAGTGAAGAAGAGGGGGCTCAGGGTGATGGAGGACGAGACGGTGTTGAGAATCCTGACAGTCTGAGGTCGGCTGGTCAGGAAGTGCAGAATCCAGTTCCCCAGTGGTGGCGCTCTGTAAGAGTCGGATCTGTTCCAGGAAACCAGAAACATATCTACAGTTCAGAGAAGAGTAATCAAACACGCTGCAAGAACCGTGTTGGAAGCAGAACCTGGAGATTCTCTGTCTTATTTTGTACTGTCATGACATAGTGATCCTTTGAACAAATATGTAAAAAAAATTTTTTTTGTAGAAGCCATATAATGCAGCTTTATGCCTGAATGACAAGTTGAGCTGTTTGAAATGCCAGTAGCTTATGGTTTGCATATTTTTGGGGTCCTGGGTTATGTGTGGAGTTTGGTGCCACTTGCTCCAACTTCTGTCCACAAACCTGCATATTAGGTGAAATAAGTGATCTAAATCAGGAGTAAACATGGCTGTTTTCCTGGAACGGACCGCCGACCCGTTCAGGATGTCCTCTGGATACAGGCGAAAGGAACCCTTCAAGGTTTAAAAGGTTACAGAAAATAAACGGACTGGGTCATGGGTTTTCAGGCTTTCTTGAGTTTTCTGCTGTCAATAAGTAAAACGCAAACTACTAAAAATACTTTATAGCCCCGTAATTATATAAAATTATTCTTGAACAGACTTCTCCGTTGCACTGACTCCCGTTCTTTACTTTGGAAAGGTCTGTTCTCACATATTTCTTTTTCCTCTTTTCAAAAGAAGATTGCTTAAAATTGCAGATGTGGTTTAGAGCACTTGTTTTGTCATGCAAAACAATAAATCAACAGTTATCTCTCTCAATAAATCAACAGCGTAGTTGATGTTTTTTTCCCCCCTGCCCTCCCAATGCCTCCTCTGCTTCACTGCTAACCAGGCATGTTTGCCGTTTGCATTGCGGTCTGTAAAAGCAAGAGTAAAACTGACGAGATGGGACAAGAACCGTCCCCCTCGAGACGTGGCGTGTTTCTGCCTCAGTCAGTCCTGAGTGAAAGCTTCAGCCCTGACTAGTCGTTAGCTTGCAACAACAACAACAAAAAACTCTCCTGAAAAGAGAGCAGCAGGATTTTGCGGTGTTTTTGCAACAGGTGCCTTGGGTTTAGTTCAGAGCGCCACATGGCAGAACGCTGCTGCGCCGACGTCACCGAATGTCACTGTAAATCACTCAGAGAAGAGTTTTTTTGGCTTGTCCGCGTTGTTAAATATGCAGTCTCTCTGGTAAACTTCAGGAGTCTGCTCTGTGATTGGAGGCAGAAATGATGGGCTTCTTAATGGGGAAAGCAACCGGCGGTGGAAGTGTGGGTTTTTCTAGCTCATCTGGTTTAGATTAGAGATTGCCTCAGCGCCGCTGTCACACTGGAAAGTGGAGAGAGGATGGAGGCAGGAGCAGATGACGAGGGTGAGGAAAGAGTGGACCGGTAAAAACAAAACAAAACACAATAACAGAGTGATCAGCAAGAGGTTTGTGATGAGCTCTAGCTCTGCTACACCAAATACTAGAGAGGTCTTGTGTAAGAGTGAAAGGCAGAAAAAGCCTCTAAAGCAGTCTTCCTCAAATTTTTTAAGGCTGAGGATCTCCTAACGCATTTAATAAACACTCACAGACCACCTAACTTGAACTATAACTCACTTCTTGTTTTGTTTTGTTCATCTTAATGAGAATGGTGGTGCTATTTTCCAAATAAACAAATTTATTTAGGGAATTTTGAGCATTTGCAGATCCTGAAAGTGGAGATTCTAAGCTCTCTAATGATGTGATTGCATGAAAAGGGAGAACATGCAAACTCCATGCCGGAAGACCCCAGGCTGGGAATCGAACCCAGGACCTTCTTGCTGCAAGGCAACTGCACCTCTGTGCAGCCAACTAAGAAATCATATTAAAAGCAAAACTTTGAATGAATGCTGTGGATTAGGTTTCCACTACTACCTTTACATCACTGTTCCCTCAGCCTCGGTTAATGTGAAGTTATAGTCCATGATCGATTATGGTGAGGAACAAAAAGTCCAGATTAATGTCTTATCTAAGTGCATATTGCAAAGATTCTTGAAAATATTTCAAAATCCGTGATTTTGATTGCAAAAAAGAAAACAAAAAAATCACAAAAACTATCGTTAAAATTCTGAAGGAACTGATTACTGTGAATAAATGGTATTTAATTTGAAGAACTTTTCAACAATGATTTATTAATACTTTAACAGTTTTGCTGACGTGTTTCATCAATACATTCTGGCACAACCGGCCCTTTTGGGTCACATCATAAATGATCTCGACATGACCCAAAATACCCGTGCCACGTCCTTGTCTGCAAACTATAAACAGGCATACTACAGAGGGACGTTTCACCCTCTTCACCTTCAAAACATCCTTCTGCCTCAGCATCTGCCCGCCTCTTGCTCCTCTGCTGCTGCACTCGAGATCGCCCCTCAGACTCTGACAGTCCCTCCAGAAGGAGGAAAGACAAACACAGGCAGAAGAGAGCGAGCGCAGCCATATCTCTCTCTGCTGGTAGATGTTGTTTCCATGGTTTGCCAGCTTTCTCTTGGCTGTGTTGTGCGGTTCATACAGAGTCACAGAGAAAAAGTCGCAGACACGCTGGAGCTAATTATTTCTTTTGCTGACAACCTCACGCTCAGCAGCTTCAATTTGGATCACTGTGGCTCTCCACCCGAATCTGTTCTGTGCTTTGCTTTAGCATAAAAAAATGTACCTTCAGAAATACTGCGAATTTCTCTCTACATGTTTTTTTTTTTTTTTTTTACTTGTTTTTGAGTTAATCCAGGCTTTTAAAGGGGGAGCAGAGCAGGGAACGGGGGTGGGGGGATCTGGAGTGTTTTGAGCCCGTCAGTCTGTTTCAGCTTGTTGAGCAGCCTTCGTGCAGACAGCATTTCTAGGTCAGGCCAAATTGACGACCTGTATTACAATGAGTGGCATGTGTGTTTGTGTATCTCTGGGTGTTTGCTGTCTCACTGTCCTCAGGCTCAGATGAGACCCTCTGTCATCACGCACAGTCTCCAGAACTAAAAATCACCCTTAGGGTGGGAGACGCGCTTCAAGATGTTACTCTGAACATGAAACGTCATTCTGTAATCAGTCTTAAAGTGACCATACAGGTGGACTGCAGTAAGTTAAATATTTAGAACCTAAAATGTAATTTTATTTTTTTTAATTTAGTTAAAAATGTAAAATTCCTCTATATGCAACTGGGTTTTATTTTAATATTTTACATGTGTCAAAATGTGTTTATTTCTTCTTTGAATTTATCTTTGTTGAGTGAAGAAGCTGTTTCTCCAGACATTTATCGGCATATTTAAGTTACGCCGCTCGTGACGGTTACCATAGCAACCAGTGATCGACAGCTCCTCCCCAAAAAGTATTTGGTAAAACGGTAACTCGAATACCCAGTAACTGATCAAATTATCAATCATTTAATATTTAAAACTTAATCAAACAGTAAGGTTATGTTGGTATTTAAAGATCAAAATTTTAAATAATTCATATAAAATAATTACAAAAGGAAAAGGAACATTTTCCCAAATCATTTCTTTCAATATAAAACTTACGAAACTAACAAAAAAAATGCAGGTTTGCACTTTAATCTAGTGTATTTTTGGTTAAAACATGTTTGTTCTCCATTCAGCGAAGTTACTCGAGATTAGGGATACTTCACAATAAAATTACTGTAGTAAAAGTAAAATGGTCTCCTCCTCAAGGTACATTTTTTCCAAAAAGTTACTTGAGTAAATGTAACTATAGTTACTACCCAACTCTGGTTTTATTACTTGTAAGCAGAAAATCACCCAAACTAACAGAAATAAAGGTTTAAACACATCAGTCTGTGTGTAATTATCCATGTAAGTAAATAAAGCCATGTTGGTTTTCAGTCTGCTAAGTCCAACGAGGCGATACGGAGGACCGGCACCATCAGGTGATTGTTTCCATGCCAACAAGTTTATCTCCTGAGTCTCTTTGCTCACAACCCCAGGACATCCTCCATACTGTTTCCTGTCCAGTTGCTCCTGGTTACAGGTTGATTTTTGGTTGTTTTTTGCATTAGAATCCCGTCTTGGTGTCATTTTACCCGCCTCATGTTGAGCTGTGATCCGTTTTAATTGTTCTGCAGTTTCTGTTCTGCCATATATTTTGTTATAATCTCTCTGAATCCGCTCTACAGTTTCTCATTCAGCGTCTCCCGCTCTGTTAATTAGTACCTCGCCTTTCTCTTGTTCCATTTTTCAGCTTTTTCTCACTACATGTTCTCTTCTGGTTCGTTCTGTTTTTACTCATTTGTGCATCTTGTGATTAAATTTGTCTCTTAATTTTTGATCAGGTTTTTGACTTCATGTTTTTGGATTGGATTCAGTTTTGTGAGTTTTTTTTCTGTGATTTATGAAGCAGCATCTTTCTGCATCATGTCTGCTTGCTCTACAGTTATTATCCTGAAAATGATAGATCACAAATTTACATTCAAAGTATTGGCAGTTGAAGAGTGTGTGACACCAGGGAACCTGTGTAACCAGGTTGTTGTGTGTTGCAGATTAAAATGACATCTGGATCTCACTGGGGTTTTACCTGGTTAAATAAAAGACAAAGACTGAACTGGTTTTAATTAGCTAAAGAAGACACTTTATGGTCTAAAGACGACTGTAACTAAATTTTCTTAAAATTAAATAATATTATTAAACATATTCTCGGTCCCTCCAGGATTTTGTGGTACCTCTTGTGATTTTTAGCAATAAAAATCAAAGTGTTTGTGGTATTAATTTGGAAATATTTGCACTTATTTATGATGGTAAATGCAACTTATTTCTCACTGTATAGATCATGGATTTTAATCTGACATCAATTAAGGCTGAGGCAGCTGTTGAGTACAAGTAAGAAAGTTTTTGGCAATTTTTAGAAAAATCTGCAATAAACACCCAATTATGTTAAAGTACAAAAAAAGTTTTGATTTTGCGTGAATGTCCACGATAATTCTCAAGAAATTTGAGGGACTGATTTATATTATTTGGCAGTAAACAGATTAAAAACTATATTGATTTGATGAAGACATAATAAGCTCACTTGATGTTTATTCTAGAATCTAGAGGTCCATATAAAAAGCTACGGCGAGCCGGATTTGGCCCACAAGCCTTGCGTTTGACACGTGTTCCAGAGAGATTTTGATCCGTTTTCCTTCATGTTTTGGTTTGAAATAGACTCTGCTAGATATTATATGTTTTGTTCATACAGTGATTAAATGTTATTGTAATTCTTGCAGCAGGAACCCGAAGGAGGCTGGAAGAAAAAGTCGCGTTACCTTGAAAGCAGTCAGTCAGTAAGCTGGAGGAAATCTCTCCTGCTGGGTGGCCCGCTAATCTCTCACGGAGCTAACATTGCGTTTCTGTTTTCTGAGGCACACCTCATTTATTGGTGTTTTCCTGTCTTTTGTTTGTGTATCATCCTCCATCTCCAGCTGAAACATACCTTTGTTCCCCATCCATCTTTTATACAGCAGAACGGCTGGATCTCCCAGAGGAGATGTCAAAGCAAGCAGACATCATGTCCGCCGACGGAAAACTTCAATGCTTTGACAGAATAAAGCCCAGAGCAGCAGCAGCAGCGTGTTTGTGTGGACAGCAGTGAAGTAAAGCTGCAATTATTTGTTTGTTTATGTGCCGTTTGTTCAGTCCCAAGTATTTATTTTAAAATTCTCCCATATGAGAGCTCCAGAACAATAAAACTCCTTAAGACAGTGGAATACAGACTATTTACCATTGGGGTGAAAATTGTCAAGTTGAGAACACTTCATTATGTTTTAATTAAGGGTGAATTTCTTAAGACATTTGTTTTTTTCATGTCTTTGCCATACTAAGAAGACACTAATTTAATAAAGCAGAGTAATTGAATTTGGAATCTGTAAGTCATTGTTGATCCAAAATATAAATGAGGTTTTGCACAATTGCAGCATTAAATGACATGTAAATATTTTCCAAAGCTTTTTGGGAGGCCGGGGGTTTTATTGTCTTATTTTTTTCTTTTTAAATTTTGTTTTATTTACATTTTTTGCAACAAAGATTGTTCAATTCAAATTCAAAAATACTTCATTAATCATTAATCAGGAAAATAAAAACTTAAATTGTGCAGCATTTGCTGGTTTTAAAAAAGTGTAATCTATAAAAACATTGGTCATACAGTTAAATACTCTTGTCTTGTACCTGAATAAATATGTATTTAAGAAATTGTATTTGTCTGTAAAAATCTAAAATTAATTGCAAATTCGCTCCATTTTTGACTTACGGACTAAGAGACCACAAATGGGCATCCCCGCCGTGAGACATGTTGGAGTTAGACAACACTGACGTGGGGTTAGGGTTAGGGTTGCACGTGACGTCACGCTCTCCAGAACTCCGCCCACTGCGCCATGACGCATGTCAGAACCACCAACGATCTCCTTGAAAGCTGGTCTAAACAACAGACGTCTGTAACTCTGTAACCTAATGTATCGGTTTTATTTAGTTGATTTCACTTTAAAAATGGTCACAGGATTGGAATGCGGACGGCTTTAGAAACAGAGAAGGATATAAACCAAACTTATTTTATGACTTTTAATGAGGAAAGCTACGGACGGTGACGAATAGCAGCCGTTGATCATGACTGTCGGCCCTCGGTGAAGTCACGGATTTACAGCGAACACTTTTTAAAAGGTAAGAAGATTAACGTTAATATACTTTATAAGTAGAAACATATCAAATACCGTGTTATAGAGAAGGTAGCGTCTAACCGTTGGTAACCATGGAAACAGTGCCTCACCGCCAGGTAGCCTAGCATGTACGGAAACAACCGGTTAGCATCTGATCTTTTGTACGTTTTAAGGCTGCTCCGGCTCGAGGGGAAACGCTTTTTATGACATAGCGATTTAATTCAGGCAAAGTGGTAATTAGATCAACACAACTCTTGCTAATACCGGCCGTCTAAGAGCCCCGACCAGGTGTGTTACGTTCACAGACAAATTAGCTCGATGCTAACAAGTAGAAGCCATGAATAAACTGGCAAAAACAACATTGGAAAACAAAGTTTAAGACTCCTGTCGCTCACTTGCAACGTCCATCATGGCGCCTCGAATGATTTAGTGACGTAGTTGCAAAGGGTCAATATGATCAAAGTGTCCTGTGCTTGGTGCCACCTCTCCAAGAAGGTCAGAGGTCATCCCCTCATGCTCTCTTCCACTTGTCTTGACATCAGCCTGTTCAGAGTGTGTTACATCCGAGAACACGCGTCCTTCAGACGCTGAAGTTGCTGCAAATCAGCATTAATATTAATGCCGCCGCAGCGCTTCTTCCATATAACAACCCGAGCTGCTGGGTTTTTGGCGGGGACAACCGAGTCCTGCTCCGATGGAGAGCTCCACTCCGTTGTCATGGCGACAGAGACGTCGTGGCTGTTGGAGTGCATCTCCCCGCCGAAAATAAGGACCAGCGCGGAGCATTATGCATCCACTCGCGCTGCCTCTTTACTATTAATGGACATAAATATTTATGCGGTTTGGAAGATATTTTCGCAGTGGAGGAGAGCCAGGGGCCTGTGGCGAGCGGAGACATGAGCTGATGAAGTGGTCTTTGTCAGACATTTGTGATCATGTGCTCTGTTAAGGATGCACAGGCTCCAATGCAGCGTGAGAATAACGATGCTGGGTTTAATGCCTGATGCAGATTGTGCATTTAAATCTGATTTGAGTCCTGAAAGTTATTTTCCTAGACTGTCATATTTTTATTTTCAGATTTTTTTACTTTTTTGGGGGGTTTGTATTCAAATCAAACAGGTGAAAACACTTAGCTTTGCTGTTACATAAATCAGACTTTGAATTTTGGACTGTCTCCTGCCCATTTCAGCAACCATCCAGATTAATCCATTTAGTCAAAGTGAACTCTCAATTCAACCAGAAAAATCCTTTATTTTCCTCTCTGCTCTGTGTTTCAGAACACAGTGAGCTTTTTTGACCTTTTATTATTCTGTTCATCAGATATTTACATGCATGAACCAATTTTTCTCACTGTCTGACATTAAATAAATGAATTTATTCATATTTTCTAGACAGGATAATAATAAGTGACATATTTTAGCCTGCTGGGAGAGCTAAAGCTTGGACTGAAGCTACTTCTAGTAGTTTATTAATAAGATACAAAAAAATTGGCTCATTCTACAGATTTTTCATTAACCATTTTGTACATTAAAAGATGGAGATAAATGCATTTTCTAGATGAGAAAATAACTATTTTATTTCCTAAAATGCAATAACAATCCTTTAGTGATCATTTGTATCAGCATGTAAGAGCTCAGATCTTTCTGCTTGATTTTAACATTGATACATTTTTATCATGTCTCTTGTCTTTATGATCATTTTTTGTTAACTAGGTGTCTATTTGGTCCCATTTAACTTCCTCATCTACTGACCTTATTGTCTGTAAAGAAAATACAGTTTACAAATGTATGATCAGGCTTGTTTTCTTCATGAAGTGCAATTTAATTAGCAGAGTTCATTCCAACTTTTAGTAATATTTACTTTATTTGTGTTACATTTTACTTAAAGCTTTTTAAAATCTTCTTTTTTTGGTCTGCAAGGTCACCTTGTCATCTCAGTACAATGTGTCAAATTAATTTTTTATTGGCTCTTCCATCTTTTAGCCGAGTCACCTCGTTTCTCTAACACACATCCTCTTTTATCTACCCTCTTTCTCCTGAGGTTCTTTCAAATCTGAACCACGTTCTGGTGAAACTGCAGCACAAAGACTTGTACAGCGATTGTAGATTTGCAGCAGATTAAATTATGAGCAGAGCCCATTGAATCTGCAGGGACAGGAGGAAAACCCGTCCCCTTCAATTTTCTTCCCAGAGCTTTTTGTTTAAAGTAAAACCAATGGCTCATCGTCGTCTCACAATCTACCTTGTCTATATAAACGGTTTGGCTAATCCTTTAGCGCCATTATTAAAAATCTACAGGAGAGCTCACAGAAACTAAAGACAGAACAGAGCTTTATCTAACAGGTCCAGAGATGAGTTTTGAAAAGGAGGATATGGCGCACCACCCAGGGCACCACTCTGTCAGAGGGCGGCACAAAAAATGTATTTTTAGTGATAATTTTAGTGAAGAGTTGGTGCACCACTTTACTGTTTGAATGAATGATTCATTTATTTCAGACAAATAACACATATAAAGCCTAGCACAAAACTAGACCAAAAATACTTAGTAAGATTTTGCGTTTTTGCAGTGTATGATTTTCTGACCCTCTCATACTCATAACCTACAAACATTTAAATCTCCCCACACCAAATAAACTCTTAAATTATTCCCACATTGAATGAAACTTACACCTCATGTTCTCATCCTTCAGTGTACAATTAAACATTCATTGTTAAAATCAGCATTTTAGGCCTTTGAAACACACATCCTATACAACAGATTTCACATTAAGCTAATTTTGAAACAGGTTGGTTTATATTTGTACTTTGTTTATATTTGTACTTTGTTCAAGCTCATCATCTTTGTGGTTGTTTTTTGTAAAGTCTCCTTTTAAAAACTGTCACAAAACATTTTCGTATTTATGTATTGGAAGTTGATGGTTTCTTACTTTAAACATAAAATGTACTGTTTTAAATGTTACTTGGTCCCAAAATTGAGTATTTGAAAAATAATGGGTTTCTATGTTCCCAATTATAAAACTTTTAGTTTAAAACTAAGTTTGCCTGTTTAAGTATGTGCAATTTATTATCAGATTTAAGAAGGTCCAAAACTTTGAGCTTCAGGTGCGATTAGTTCAGGATCAACCATCAACCACAACAGCTGAGTCAGTGCACTGCAAAAACACAAAGTCTTACTAAGTGTTTTTGGTCTAGTTTCTATCAAAAATATTTTTGTTTACTTGAAATAAGACAAAACTAAATCACAAGTAACTTTTCAGCAAGATATAGGAGCTTGTTTTAAATCAATAATTCATTAATATTGATGAAAAAGTTCTAGTTCCATTGGCAGATTATTTCACTTATCACAAGACATTTTTCCCATGATATAAGTTAAATAAACTTCCAATGGAACTCATTTTTTCCCCTCAATATTAAGGAATTACTGACTTAAAACTATCCTCTATATCTTGCTGAAAAGTTACTTTTAAGTTAGTTTTGTCTTATTTCAAGTGAACTAAGGAATTTGTGATAGAAACTAGAACAAATTTGGTAAGATTTTGTGTTTTTGCAGTGCTTGAGTTATTTGGCCAAGGTGAGCAAACGTTTGCAGGGAGGCGTACGCTGAATGAATTTAACCCCCAGGAGCGCTGTGCTCATTGTTAGCCACAGTGGTGATTAATCTCTGTCCCATGATGCTCTGCAGCTATTTTGCTGAATGTGGTAGATTGGTGAAGTGAGTCAGAATTAAAAAAAAAAAAAAAAAGAAAAATAGACTACCCCAGATTTTGTGGGTAAGTTGAAGGACGTACATTTTCTTTTCAGTGCTGGGGTGAATTTAATAAAACACAGAAATGTTTTATTAGAGGAAAATGTTTGTAAAAACAAAACTTCTAAAGCTTTATTGTCTCCCTGTTGGAGTAAAGTTTGAACCTTATCACTCAGCTTTTCCTAATATTACTTCCACTGTATTAACACAGTTCTGCTTCACCAGATGCAAACATCAACCTTTTTTTCTTGACATAAATACCTGTGAATTGAGCGGAGAAGAAAAGAGTTCAAATTTTACTCTTTTGCATATTTCCTCATGACTCGCATTTTCCGCTGCAGACTAATTTTTGAGGTTACAAAAACAGAAATGAACTTCTGTCATGCGTAATCGCTACCTGCTGCTGGCTTTACTAATTGTTTCACAATATAAAGCAAAGATAGAAATCATCCATATTTTCAGTTTGACTGATATATAGTCATGTTGAGGCGACGCTGTTAAACGAAAACATACGGTAACTTCTCAAAGTTTATCAGTGGTGTGCACTTCGTCACATCGCCTTCATGAAACAGAAAAACAGTTTTATTATTAAACCAGGCCCAGCAGCGCCAGGAGTCTGTATTGTTAGAAGAACTTAACGAGGCGTTTTCCTTCACGATGAGTAAATGGATGGAGAGCAGAAACCTCCTGATGCAAGGTGAGGCTGGAACAAAGTCTCCACACTGTAAAACGTTTGAGCCACATTTAGTTCTATCTTTTACTCTTAAGGTCAAATAAATGTATCCAGTTTTAGATTTTGAACCTAAATGTGAGTTTGTGAAAGATAAACTTACAGCAGTAAGTTGTGTTAACTTTTTATTAATTTAGTCAAACCTCCAAGAGTTGAATAAACTAGAATTTTTAGGTTAGCACTTAAAAAACTGAAAGAAGAGAAAGACAGGAGTGGGAACTATTTCCCAGAATGCTTAGCGGTATGTTTCTGTCTCCTGAGATGGAAGTGCGTTACATTGATCCGACTCTTGTGTTTTATTAAGGCAAATGTTCATTTTGATGCAATTCTCAGTTAGCAAAGCTTGAGGATAATGTCCTGTTCACACTAAATGTTTCTGAGCTGAATTCATTGGGATGTTTAATAAAATTCATGATCAGATCAGAAATTTTGTTCCTGCAGTTTGAAACAAGAATTTAAATTATTAAAGTAAAATAAGTATTTATTTTAACTTGATATTGTGAGTAAAATAACAGAGAAATGTGGCTCTTTGGCTATTTTTCTTCTTGCATATTGTGAAATAATTATGTGGTTTAATTTGCAGCATTAAGTTAAAACTCACAATTCAAGATTAAGAGGTTTAAAAACAATGTTTAGACAACTTGTCTTCTGCTGTTAAATCAACTTCATGAACTTTAATTTCTGGGTTTAAAGCAAAACATTTCTCTTGTTGACTTAAATTGCGTTTTCCAGGCAGCAGGTGGACTTTCATTTTCATGTTAAACCACCTGTAAATGTTTTACAGTGCAACAAGTGTAGTTTAAATCTCAAACGGGGAAATCTCACGAAGTTGGCTCGTGCTATTTTTTTTTTTAGTATCTGCAAAATGTTCCCAAAAACCACGTCTCACGTCAAAGTGTCATGTTTCTGTCATAGCGAGCTGAGCGCTCATCCTAAAGGGAGTTTGAATATCACTTCAAAGAAACGGATCCTATTCATGACTGATATTTACCCTGCCAACTGAAGGGAACTCAGCTGTCCCCTGATGCGCTCTGGTTCATGGATTTGTAATTTTAAAAATTGTGAAAGTCAGCAGTCGCATGTTTCCCCTGAAACCACCTGCTAACTTCTGACAAGAACGGGAAATTGAACGACCTTTTCCTTTTTTTATTCCCTCACTGCTCTCCTTTGTATTTTCCATAAAACCTTGTCTCTCTTCCACTGTCTGTGGTGTGTTTGTCATTCAGTCTTGTTGAGTTACGAGGCAGGCCTTCGATATAAAACCATTTCCCATCAAATGAGTCACAACCATGGAGGTCATTTCAAGGTCAAACTTTCAGGTTTTCAGTCTTCCTCCTGAATTCTCCTGTCTGTAATTGTTTGAATTTCAGGGTGACAGTTCCTCCTGATAACAGAGATTATCCCTGCAGCATCAGAGAATCTCTCGCCTTTTACGCTGCTGCACAAATAACTCACCGTCATTAACTTTTCATTTCCCTTATCCTTACTGTCAGTTGTTTGACTTCACTGTTAAACCAAACTGTGATATCGACTGAATTTTCTGTTACTCTAAATCTCAAAAATAATTCTCGTTTTATGAAGTCACTATCATGTCACCCTTTATAGCCGAACCTCTGAAGCAAATATAATTTTTTAACAATGTGGTAAATATATGTTGCATTTATGGTTTTTCTGAAAAACAAATCTGTAAGGGGAAAAAATAATAATAACAAAAAAGCTGCAATAAACTCCCTGCATAAGTGTGTTCACCCTCAAATAACCACCTTTATATCTAGGGATGCACCAATACAAAAATTTCAATATCTGATATTAATATTGCTATAATGTCCAAACACCAATATTTACAGATGTTGTATATATTTCTTTACTATTTTGTCACCTTTGGGAAAAAAAAGGATTAATTACATTTGGCAACAAGATGGAAATAAATGTCAGGTTTTAATATTGGCTCAGTTTTATTTTTGATACCGGTGTGTTAAGAAATGACTAATATCAGCCAATACGATGTTACAATGAGGTAAGCACAATATAATAATTATATCTGTGCTTTTTACTATTATTGTTCCATCAAATAAATGGGCTGTTTGTGGCGTAAACTACACAAAAGCTCACCAATCTTTCCACACGTGTCAGTCAGGTGGGAAATTGCTTATTTTAAGGATTTTGAAAAAGTTGCAGTAGAAATAGCTCAACGGCAACCCTCAGCAACTTTCAAAACCAACTCCTCATTCAGCTTACATTACTTTATGGTCATAAGAGACCAACGTCTGCTGCATCCGTCCTCTACAACAAATAAGTTGTCCATTTTGTAGACAAAAAAAACGTGCATTTCTTTCTGTATTTGTACCTGCTTCAATCATTACACCTTAATGTGATTAATAATTAACATAACTAATAGTTACAGGTAATTACTTTGATTGCCGTTAAATAAATCCTAATTGGAAACATATTAAGAATGTGATTGCTTCTTTAAATATGTGATGCAGCTGTTCAGTGGGATAGGTAATGAATTCATCCTTCAGATATATTGTTAGACTGATTACACCCCTGATTATCAATTCATGTTAATGCAGTTTAATGCGTGACACCAACTGGAGTTAATCTGGAAGGTTTTATTTTTCTTACAGTCTGATAAATTTATTTCCATCTAGTAGCTTTGACTTAATCATCTTTTCTGGGAAGAAGAGGCATCCAAACAAAACAAAACATCTCATGTTGAGACGTATCATTAAGCAGGATTTAATTTTTTCCCCTTTCAGAGATTTAATTTATGCATACAGGAACAAAACCAACACGGAGTGACTGAGCTTTGGCATACATCAGGTATAATAGGTATTTGTGCCTGAAGTTCCTCAGCATGTAAAAACATTGCAGCAAACACAACCATCATAAGACAGGGGTCCTAATTTGTGTTTTAAGATTTCAAATAAAATTATGCATGCAAGTTCTGGCGCTTTGAACATGTCTAAGCGGTTTCTCTCTGGGAGGTGTGTTTACAGATGTATCTGATGACATCTGGAGTGTTAACTGAGGAAAAAAAGCTCTGTTTGTCAGCTCAAATTTCTGCTCAGAGGACCCGACAGGTGTCTCCGAGCTGCACGCCTGTTCTCCTTCTTGGCCATGCTGTGCAAACACATGCGTAATTCTCTGATGGCTGCCCCGTGTCCTGGTAAATCTCACATAGAGCAGGCAGTAATGAGAAAAAGGATAACTGTGTTCCATCAACAGCTGAGGCCTGCTGTTCCTGTCAGCATTTAATGCACACGTATAGCTGCTGGCATGGCAGTTGCTAAGCAAATGATGGTATCCAAGCAGAAGTTGGCAGGAAAACACTGCTAAAGTTGATTCAGTGGATCAGATGCCGCTGGAGTTGATTTCAGGCTACATCTATAGTTCATTTAACCGTAATAGTTTTCTGAGAGGAGACGGAAAATTGGCTTGATGTCTGTCAAAATGTTGCAGGGTTGAAGGTTGCAGATCCAAAGTGGAGTCTGGGAATGTCATTTATGGTTCACAGGACATGAGGAAAGACATGAAGATCTGCTGGAGGACAGCAGAAAAGAGCTAAGGTCTCTGGGTTTAATTCATAAATGATTAAGAGGGAACCTACAATGGAAAATTCACATTCGGTACATTTTTGTACTTCCATTTGGGTCTCAGCTGCTTCTAAAAATAAAATAAAATAGAATAAACAGACAAATTTGGTTATGTTTTTTTTCTTAACCTTGGACAGTTTGGTCCCTTCTGCCTATTTTGAGCTCCTTTCAGATAGCGAGCAAGTAGTTTTTCCAGCAGCCATTGTACATCACTTATAGAGGTAATGTTCACACTGAACGCGATTTGAGCATCAAGAGTGCCTAGTTTAAATTCAGAGCCTATGTGGACACACGTCGAGGTTGCATCGCGATGCAGTCTTGACCGTTCTAAGCGCTGGAGTTGGAAACTTTGAACTTTTGCTGCTAGACGTGGAGTGTCAACCAATCAGAGTGACTTTGCTACATGACGTATTGGCACCCATGTGGGTTAACAGATCAAACTGTTCTGGGCTGAGATGAAAGCAGCGCTGATGGCGACCCTTGTTAGTGCCTAGCTAGCTTGTGAAACTCACAAAACTCACAACATCATTTAATTATCTGGTGAATTCAAACACACGTCTGATGGCAACATTCTGTTGATTTCAGTAAATAAAACCAAAACACTCAGTATTTCATCTGCCGTTGTTCAAAGTAACAGGGAGAGGAAAAGAAGGCAAGAAGCTCCAACGCATGTCGCACCGTTATCAGCTGTCGGCGTTGTATGTTCAATAGAAACTGAACGCAAAATGTTCAGCAAAGACATCTGAGCCTCCATTATGATTGCAGAAGTTTCCACCACATAATATTTTGGTGTCCCTCTCTCAATTTCATCCGCCGTAGCACAAAGAGAAAAGCTACGGAAAACAATGGCTCATCCCGACGCACGCATAGAGCGATTTTGACGCACGTCTAGAATAAAATGTCAAGTTTCTGACTTCCGAGCACGCTTTTGAAACGTGTGTGGTGTGAACGTAGCATAAAACAAGCTGGCCAACTGTACTGGAACTCTGTTTGGGTTGCTAGGTAACGGACTTGGCCTCCATGGGGTTGCCAGGTAACTGGTAGTTCCGGAGGTTTTTGAAACGACTCATTTTTCCAGACACCTAAATACCTAAACTTGCAGCCAAAATCAACAAGATGTTTGTTTTGAGCAGTAGAAACCCAAATGGAAGTACAAAAACATCCAAAATGTGAATTTTGCATAGTAAAATTACAGTTATTTTTAAATTAAAACAATTTCAAGCAAATATCCCCAAATTAATGGCTGGATTTTTTTTCTAAAATCTTTAAATGTGCAACTCCAATGAATGAAGCCTTTTTTTTTTTTTTTTTTTTTTTTACACTTGTTTTAGTAGCATCTGTCAAAAACACAGAATATGAAGAGGAGAGTTGGTTCTGAGTCAGTTCTAAGATAAACAAAATTGCTTTAGGAAAACAGTGAAACTGGAATATTTGACTGGACATGCAAATAGATTGTTCGCTCCCAGTGAACCAAATTTCTAGAAATGGAGGAGGAGGGAACGCAGCGGTGAATTTCCTGGCCTACTTTCCTCCATTCATCAGTGAGTTTGTTCCTCCTGGGAACTCGGGGATGTACAGTATGCAGAGAGAGTTCAGCCACGCTTGGCCAGCCACCATAAGACAAAACCCCGAAATGGCTGCACCCTCTGTGTTTTGAGAATCAGCACATGACGACTGGTCCAGGTCCAGTCATTCCTCGTTTCCATCTTCGCACTCTATTTCCTCTCCTCTTGCTCCCCCAGTGCATTGTGTGTGACTCCGTGCATGTGTGTGTTTGCGCTTGGTTAAGATTAGACCTTGCAGATGTTTCTGCTGTGTGGATTCCTGACAGAGGTGGTGTATAATATATCTGGAAAGATTGACACTCGGCTCACCCCCTCCTGGTGCCTCTCCCTCACTCGTACCCGTATCCCCGGGCTGCTGTCACTGAGCTGCAGCAGGTAGACATCTGTAATTATTAAGGTGGAGGAAAAGATTTTTTTTTTTATGCCGAGGAATGCACACAAAAACAGAGAGAAAACAAGCTGTCTTAATGCAGCTTTCTAATTCCATTTTAAATCTATTAGCCTGTTCCTGCAGATTTGCTGATTTCTCCTCTAAAAAGTACTTGAGGCTCATTGCTAGGTTACAGACAGGTAGCGCTGCTAAAAATCTGTTTAAGTCGAGGTGTTTCCGAGTAAAGACGACTTGTTAGCTGCTGGCTGAAGAGTGAAAATATCACGCTGTAGTGTCACCTCTGCCTGACTCTCCTTTCGGTTGAAATGACAGATGCAGACAGGCTCTGTAGGCCAGATGGAGCTGCATGAATTCACACTTCATTTCCAGTGAAAACTCACTGATTCTAATTTATGTCTTAACAAAAGTCTTTGAGGGGGTTTGAGGTACTGGTTCACCAGAAACTACATGAAAACACTGAAATATCACTCAAAAGTTTCCCCCTCAAGACAAAGACATGGGTGACATTAAAGTCTGGAAAACAGGATTATGACTCATGCTTTACAGTGGAAAATTAAAACAGCAGCTCTTATTCAGAGGCAGTGTTTCTGTACGGGTGTCACAGGCTCCCCACAAGGTATTTAGAGAACAACTAATGTTTTACGGATTGATCTTCCAGTTGTGGAGTCACGGAGGGGCCGGGAGCGCGGCGCGTCTCCTCTGGGCGCCGGATGATGTCCCCTGACAGATTGAGGCTGCAAGCTCATCTTTACCGCCTATCTGTAGGTTCACGTTTGAGGATTTTATGAGAATCAAAATAATGGGGAAACGAAGTGCACGGCTGGGGAGAAACACGCTTTCGCTTAATTTGTTTGTTCAAGTAAAAAAAACAAATAAAAAAAGGCCAAGAAAACAAGTTCCATAAACCAAATCATAATTTTGTGAAATTTTATTTATTACTGCAAAAACGCAAAATATTTTTGGTCTAGTTTCTGGTGCAAATATCTCAGTGTACTTAAAATAAGACAAAACTAACTCACAAGCAACTTTTCAGCAAGATATTATTTTAAGTAAATAATTTCTTATTATTGATGAAAAGTAATAGTTCTATTGGCAGATTATTCCGTCTATAACAAAATGTTATAATTGAAATAATCTGCCATTGGAACTAGTAATCCTCATCAATATTAAGAAATATCTTGCTGAAGTTAGTTTTGTCTTATTTCAAGTGTACTGAGGGATTCACACCAGAAACTGGACCAAAAAGGCTTGGTGACATTTTGTGTTTTTGCAGTGAAGCCTTTGCAAAGGTTTCACATTTTGTTAGATTTCAAACAGAAACTAAACTTTAATGAATTTTATTGGGATTTCATGTGATATATGAAATCACATGATATATATATGTCCCATAAGTTATTGCGATAAATGATAATATTGCTGTTTTGAGACTTATTTTCCAGTAATATATTGGTAATAATGGCATAAAAATGCAAGAACACATTCTCAAGGTCAATAAACCTTAAATTCTAACAAACATTTAACACTGGAAGTGTAAGACATTCTAAATATCCAAAATAAATAAACAAAAACAACAAATAAAATGAGTTATGAAGACTCTGGAATATTAAATAAATGAGGAAAGTGGCAAACACCTTTTCACACGTCTAAAATCTGAATGAAATACATTAAATGACGTGATTGGACTTTATCGAAATGTGGAAAAGTTCAAATTGAATGAATACTGTAGATGATTTTTGCTGTCGTCTTCAAAGCTATGGACTTATTAAAAAGATGAAAGACATGTAATAATTCATAGAACAAGTAAGACTCCAAATTAAATAATTCCATCCTAAGCATCTCACTATATTGACACTTTTTGTGGGGTTTCTGAGTCTTTCCATCGTTTAAATTTATATCACCAAGGATGAAACATTTATGCATTTATGCTTTTACAACAACAAAAAAAGCATTTAAACATAAAACAGATCACCATCTCATTTCCACAGAAATGTTTTGTATTAAAATATTCTGCTGCTCTTGCCAGGGGAAATCTTCAAGACCATTTGTGTTTCTGTGTGTATTTCTCTCTCTCTTTGTATGCATGCGTGTGTGTGTGTGTGTGTGTGTGTGCACAACAGGGAGCACTGTGTGAAAACTTGTGAGGCATGACCATGGCCTATTTAATGAGACAGCATGTGGTCCAATGCTGTGTGTGTGAAAATAAAGCGCTCATAGTGCAAATTAAATTAAGCAGGTTAGTGTGCCAGAAGAATGTGAGTCTGAGGAAGACTCTGTGAGAAAGCGTGGGCCGTCTGTGATTGTGTGCATCATGTGGTTAGCGTGGACAAAGAACAAAATGGACATTATACTGACCGCTGCTTTATGGGGGACAAACAAGACGACCACACAGCAGCCGAAAACAGGACACACTGAATCCAATTTACAGAAGCTGCAGTTCCTCTAAAGGTCCTGCCACGTAATTAGATTATTTTCAATTAAAAAAAAGAGTTATAAACAAAGAAACTAGTACATTTATTGAATCTGGGTTTCTAATATGTTAGATTGCGACATTTGAAAACATTTGTTAAACATTTCAAGACAACATCTCAAGCATGTTTGTTTCAAGACCAAATATCAGAAAGCGAATTTGGATCCCCAGAAGTGTTTTATAGATGCTGGAAAGTGCCACATTTATCTTTTTAAACGATTATTTGCAAGTAGAAACAGCATCAGAATGGCCAGACTTTATGCGGGTCAGAAAGGAGATGGGTTCAGTGGCTCAGAGATCAACTGGATTTGGTGAGTTGGAAAAATCGGCTCCAGAACGAGAGCAAAGAACTTGAGAAAATGCATGAATCTGGTACCAAACAGTGAAATGAAACAGTTAAAAAATTCTCAAATTCATTTATGAAGACATTTATGTTTTCTCTTCACGTTAAACTTAAGAGGAGAAATGGAAAATATGTTACCTAACTTGGTAATAGATGTTCTGGCTGGAAGAGAGACAAAATTTCAGCAAACTAATGTCCGAATCTTGTGTCCCTCCAATTTAAAGGTAAGTGTTGCTTGATGAGAGGAGTGAGTAAAAACAGTTTGTTTTCTATGGTCTGTAAAGGCAGTGGCTCCGGGCAGCATCAGATACCAGTTATTGACTGGACCAGGTTTCTACAGGTTTAAGCATGCACTGCAAAAACAAACTCTTACCAAGTACTTTTGGTTTAGTTCCTTGTGCAAATATCTTAGTTTACTTGAAATAAGACAAAACTGACTTACAAGTAACTTTTCATCCAGATAGAGGAGCTTGTTTTAAGTAAACTATTCCTTAATATTATTTACTTGCAGATTATTTCACTTATGTCACTATGAATGGGCACTTTGTCGTTACCTAGCAACCCTAGCCAAGCCCGGGCGTCGCCTAGCAACCAAGTAATAGTTCCATTGGCAGATTGGAACTAATAGCTTGTTTTACGCCAATAATTAGTTCATATTAATTTAAAAAAATACTTTTTCAATTGGCAGATTTTTTTCACTTATGACATTTTTCTCATAAGTGAAATAATCTGCCAATGGAAATAGTATTTTTTCCATCAACATTAAGAAATTATTGACTTAAAACAAGCTCCTATTTCTTGCTGAAAGGTTACTTGTCAGTTTTGTTTCGTTTCAAGTGAACTAAGACATTTTCACTAGAAACTAAACCAAAATTACTTGGTAGGATTTTTTTTTTTTCCAGTGTGTGCAGTCAAAGCAGAGTATATCTGTCTTTGTTGGTTGTTTTGTGTGAAGCTGAACTGCAGTTTATCTTGCCCCAATCCACGACTGGAGATAATCTTTTATTTCTGGCTATTAGCGCTTGCTGTTTATTTTGCAGGTGAAATGTTGGATTTAAAATTGAAATCTAATTCACATTTTTTCATTTTCTTACCTTGAAATTAATGTACATTTGTTAAGTCTTAAAAAAAAAACTTTTGCTACTTTATCAGTGGGTACAAGTTGCATTTGTTGATCAATCACTGATTAGCCAAAGACAACAAACAGTTTCTTTACTTAACAAGAGACTTGGAGAGGACTCCTCCCCTAACCAGTGATCCATGCGAGCGCTCAGATGGTGGAAGGGGCTTTTTTAGTCACCTTTCTTTACTCTCTAAGTCCTCTGAAAATACCCAAGGAGCCAAAAAGAAAACACCTCACAGCTGTTCCTTCTGCTGCCAATCCTGTGATACCTCGCTTTACTCAGCCGCACGTCTCAATCCTGACAACATTCTCAAACTCCCCAAGCTAATCGTTGTCCAGTTTTGACGACACATTTTGCTTTCAGAATGCGTTTTAAATCGGAGAGCTCCCAAGGGGCAATAAGGACGAGATGAAAAGAAAACACGAGGAGACGGGGGGTTGAAAGTATCACGTTTGCCAGGGAGAATGTCAGTGTCACGACCTCGGAGGAGAAGGCAAAAAGATCAGCCTCTGGAGCGCTTATCTTGCTCTCCATCTGCAGTAGATTCTGTGACACGAGGAGCACAGAGGGAGAGAAAACACTTCAAGCCCACTCCAAACGTGGAACAAAAGCCCTTCTCCTGTTTTTCTGGCTAGAGCGACAGGCACACAGCATGAATAATTAACAGGGACAAACAACAGCTATTAGGTGGTAGATCTGAAAAGTTGGTGCTGGTCGTCAACAGGGCAACTCATTTGTTCCTTATTTTTGTCACTTTTACGCAAAAATGAACAATATCGACATGCTAAGTATCCATTTTTGCATTTGGCTATGAATACTGCCTGTGAACATTATGATGTGCGTTATTTGTTTTACTTTTCATTTTGTGTTTGGGTCGGTTCTGGAGTTCAGATGCTGCAGCCCTCTGCAGACGATGAGGAGCTGATTTATACAGTAAGAGTTTCGCTCCGTCCTCTGAGGCTCATTTGTCTGAATTTGCATTTCACACTTTTTGCTCTGTTTTGTTTCTCCATGACTTTATTGGTTTAACGGAGTAAAACATAATATGTTGTCCTTCCACACTGCAAAAACACAAAATGTTACCAAGTATTTTTGGTCTTGTAGTGATAGTCAGCTCTACATTATGATGTCACCAGGTGATGCAGAATCCATCCAGTCACTGAACAGATGCTTCGAACAGATGAATCTGTGGATGTGCCAAAACTTTCTCCAGCAAAACGCAAACAAAACTGAAGTTATTATATTTGGCCCTGAGGAGGAGCTTTCTAGAGTCAACACACAGCTTGAGTTATTACAGCTGGAAAGTAGAGATCAGACTGAACTCTGACCTGAACCTTCAGAGCCACATGAAGACGGTCACAAAGTCGGCCTTCTATCACCTGAAGAATTAGAACCAAGATCTAGATAAACTCATCCTTGTGTTTATCTTTAGTCACATTGATTTCTGCAACAGTGTCTTCACAGGTCTGTCTAAAAAAAATCAATCAGATCCAGAATGCTGCTGCTGGAGTTCTGACTAAAACCAGAACGTTAGAGAACATCACCCAGTTCTAAAGTCCTTCCGCAGGCTCCCTGTAGCTCAGAGGATAGACTTTAAAATATTGTCGTTAGTTTCTAAATCACTGAACAGATCAGCACCACAACACATTAAAAATCTGCTGTTGTCATAGCAACCTTCCAGACCTCTCAGGTCTTCTGGTTCTGCTCTCATCCCTAGAACCAAACATGGAGAAGCAGCATTCAGCTTCTATGCACAACAAATCTGGAACAAACGTCCAGAAAACTGCAAAACATCTGAATCACTGAGTTCTTTTAAATATACATTAAAAAACACACCGGGTTGCAGTTGCTTTTGAAACATTATTACCTAAATTACATCGTGAGATGACCCAAAATATAAAGCTAAGTGAAAATGTTGGTATTTTAAGGTTGAAATTTGAAATAATTGATTAAAAAATTAATAAAAATAACAGAATCAGGCAAAAGTAATTTTTCCAAATCAGTTTCTTTCAATAAAAAACTTTATAAACTTTAACAGAAACTGCAAGTTTTTTGTGAATTTCTGGTTAAAACATGTTTGCTTTTCATTCAGTCGGTAGAGAATCCAGTAAGAGTTGAGATACTTTATAATAAAATTACTCAAGTAAAAGTACAGCCTAGTAAAAGTAAATTTCTTCAACAAAAAAAAAAAATACTGAAGTAAAAGTAGTTGAGTAAAAGTAACTGCCGGCTTCTCCTGCCCTGCTCTGCTGACATGAAGTGTGCGGTTCGGCTGAAGGCGTGTCCGCTGCCGCAGAGTCTCCGCCCTCCGGATCCGGACCGGCTGCTCCTGGATCAGCCGCTCAGCCTCCACTGACTCCAACTAACTGTTTGCTGCCTCCAGTCGCAGCTGCGTGCAGGCAGGAGCGGAGCGCTGGATTTTGCTTCAGCTGGGCGCTGCTGGGCATGACTCTCTCCGGCGGACATCCACTCTGACCAGCATTTTGTGTTTGGCGAACAGGAGCGTCCAGAACCACGTCGAGGTTTTCTGAGGTTTTCTGAGGAGAAGCGGGTCGCCGCAGACAGACTGAGGTTCGGCTGCGCTTTGAGGTAAGAAGCGGCTCCCTGTTCCTGAGTTTTAAAGTTTAAAGGGGATTCTTCCTCATACTTTGTTGGGGCAAGTTGCATCTTTGCCCCACCTTTAATGACTTGTTGAAAAAAGTAACGAAATTAATAGTTAGTTAATAAAAATAAAAAGCTCTACATTCATGCTTCGGGTCCATTCAAATCGCATGTCTTCTATTTATTATTGCGAGTCTTTCCCATTTTTCCGTAACCTCGGTGTTTTACTGTGCTCGGTCCGGTCTGGTCCGGAGCGCCATGCGTCCGTCCGTCCGTCTCCAAGCTGGCACCCTTCCCACGGCGGATCAGCCCCGACCCGAAGAGGCTGTCTGCCGGGACCTGGGGGGGTCACCAGATGGATGTCTCTGACGGCACTACCTCTGCTGCAGGGCAGAACTTCGCTGTCAGTTTGCATTAATCAGAGGGATGCATCATCCAAAAACCTCCGCAGCCTCTTCCCCCTCTGTCTTGTCAGATATCCGCTGAAGCGAGCGCAACGCGTCCTGTGAGGGAAAAGAGAGAAAGTCAATACTTTTAAGGACAGAGTCACTCATTATACATCAGACATGTGATTTATCCAAGTGTTGGGGCTCAAAAGCCGCTTTATTCTAAGGAAAAGGGCTAACACAAAGTTTAAATTCAGGATATATTGCACAACAAAAGTATGAAAATAATTTCAGTATTTGGTTTAGTCAACAATTAGTTATACTGTGTCTAACAGAGAACATTAAGGGTTGCATGAATCATTATATCAACTTATTCAGAGTTTGTATTTAATTTTGAAAGCTTTTGAATTTAAATTTGTACCGAATTTGAAAGCACCTTTCATATTCAAAGCATGTCTATCCCAACACACTTTGATACACAAGTCAATATATTCTAATTGTGGGTTTAGTATCTTAATGTCAACATGTCACAGGAGGAAGCTGGAATCAAACTTACAACCTTCCAATTACAAGACAACACCACCACCACTGGTCCACATTCACCACAAGTTTCCACTCCGTTAGCAACAATGCTAACGCTAATAGTACAGTTTAAATCTGGTTTTCAGGGGACAGAAAAAGTTTAATAACTTGTAAGAATTGATTAAAAAAAAACTTGCATCCAGCTTGAAGTGGGTTAGCAACAATGCTAACACTAAAGCAAAATATCTAGCAAGCTTTGGTTGTCAACCCTTAGCAATGATCAGAATCTAATCTGCTCTTATGTTGGGATAGTTGAAAGGCCTGCATGTCATCTTGTTAAAATAGATTTAATGTATTAGTGTTAAGCTTTAACTTGTAGTTAATGACAATGCTAATGCTAACATCAAATTTGCTAGGAACATTTACTTGCCAGCTTAGGACAAATTTAGAAACGTTCACCAGCGTTTTATGACATAATCATTGCCCAATTCTTGTATATGTTTCTTTTTAACGTGAATCTCAGTCTAATGATCGCAATAATTACCTACAATTTAACCAGTTTTGCTCAAAATTGGTTGAATTTAATTTATATACCTATCAGCTGTTTTATTTTATGCGATTTATAACCAAAATGCTGATCAAAATGTGTCCAATTCCAATTATTACCCCAATTTTATTGATTAAATCCTCACTGTTTTCGTCAGGGTAAAAAAGTGACATTTTTATATTCCACTCAAGCATTTAGTCTGGTTACAGTAACTGCTAGGAATCTGGATCTAATCACATTTTGCCCCAGGAGATTGTCTCCAAGGGACTCATTAACACACAGCAGTGTCCATGGGAGTGTGCCTGGAGTCGGGGCCCTGCAGCTCCCTGAGGTTTGCATGTCAGAAGAGAGGAGAATCACATCACAGCCAGTCAGTTTGGACACACTGACAGACAGACTAACTGTCAGCGCTGCTGCACTAAAGCATTATACTGAGAGAAGAGCTCTGCTTCCTTCTGTTCTCTGCTATTCTTTAGTCTAATATCATTATTCCTAACCAAGTAAAAAGAGGTTGGTGGAGACAGAAAGAAAACAGAGATCTGTTTGTTCACCATGTTGCTGGGGAACAATTGCTTTGTCAAGTAACGGGGGAAAAAGATAAAGAAACAGTTGAATTGATGTGTTTGGAGGAGCTGCCAACACAGATGACTAGACTCTGCCTGCAGCTTTTCTCTTCTCCGTTTGTTAAAAGAATATATACGGAAAAATAAATAGTTTTAACACAATAAACATCAACAGCTGCATTAGTGAACTGGTAGTGAAAAGAGTGCTGTAATTAAGCGGTTCAACATTTCAGTTGATTCCAGTGGGTTTTTTTCTCTCCACCCGCCCACACACAACATCTTAGGTGTTAATAGTATCCCTGTTAATATGCTGCTTTTGATTTAACATTTACATTACAATGAAACAAAAACACATCGTCAGGATGTGACTGAGTGATGAGTTCAAAGCTGCCGTTTCATCCAGGTCTTGGCAAAATCTGTGAGCTTGCCTGGCAGCATCTGCTGAAAAATACGTGACACCACCTGACCTGGCACAGCATTAAAGGCCTGACGTTAATCAGCCAGTGGTCTATTCGTTCGGTGTCATTTCCCCACTTTTTTCCTTCTTGGTCTCAGCTGGCATGATTGCAGATGAGGTGCATCTCTTTTTGGCAGGACATTTAATGTGACTTAACCAGATCCTCTCTCAGCTTTCTTTCCTTGTTTCCACTTCTTCTTCTGTTGTTCCTGACTCCACTGCAAAAACGCAAAATCTTCCCAAGCGCTTTTGGTCTACAGTGAAAAGAAAAAAGTCTCTGCCAGTAAAATACCGGCAGCTGTGGTTGATGAAGTCTTACCGTATTAAAATGGTAAAATTCTGAGAAATTTGGTAAAGTTCTCTTCTGGAAAATATACTAAAGAGAGCATTTTACTAAATATATAATATTTGGTAAAATATTGCATATTTGACCAAATTACAATATTTGGAAAATATACAATATTTTGGTATATTTTACCAAATAAAATAAAATTCTGCCGGTACTTTACAAGCATAAATTAGCTTCTTATTTACCATAAATAAACAGTTTTTTTTTGACAGTGTAGTTTTTAGTTCAAATATCTTAGTTTGCTTGAAATAAGACAAAATTCACTTACAACCAAGTTATTGGAGCTTATTTGAAGTCAATAATTCCTTCATACTGATGAAAAAATATTGGTTCTATTGGTGTATTATTTCACTTGTAACAATGGAAAAATGTCTTGTTATAACAAGATATGTTAGAAGTGAAATAATAACCAGTATTTTTTCATCAATATTAAGGAATTATTGACATAAAACAAGCTCTTATGTCTTATAGAAAAATTACTTTTAAGTTATTTTTGTCTTATTTTATGCAAACTAAGATATTTGCAGTAGAAACAAAGCCAAAAATACTTGGTCGGATTTAGTGTTTTTTTGTTGTGTGAATACACATGCTGGAGCTGTGCCTTGGTTGCTAGGTAATGGGCTGGGCTTTGCTGGGGTTGCTAGGTGAGGGCCAATGACGTTTCATTCAGGAGGTTTAGAAACGACTCATTTTCCAGACACCAAAAACATGAATAACTGAAAACAAGTCTGGTGTTTTTTAAGCTCTTTAAGTGAGTTAGTTTGGTCGTATTTCAAGCAAACGAAGGTATTTGCACTAGAAACTTGCACATCCTTTCTCATCCAACTTGCAGAGCATGTCTATATTCATACCAAAGCCTTTGCAGCACCAGAAATGTGTAGGCAAAAAAAGACAGGGTCACCGCTCTTTGTTCGCTGTCTCCCTGAATCATCCTCTCTTCTCTACAGCAGCAGTAATCCACCGAGAGCTACAACTAAATGGAGTATCTATTGGCTCAATGAGAAAATAGCTTTTTTTTTTTCTTCTCGATTGCAAGAGGACCCTTCATTTAACGTGTGTGATGCACGCGCCTTGGCCCGTAATGGGTTCAGCATCTTTGTTGTCGAGAGACAGGAGAAAATGAAATTTGCTTTTCAGCTGGCAGAAATAATTTACTCTCTGAAAGGTGTGTTTTTCATCAGCTGTACAGGAGCCAAGAGATGTGCAAGGTCTGATACTACAGCCTGAGTCTTTTCTTTGTTTATCAAAGCTTTGGAGTTGTCGGGCCTAAAAAGTTGATTTAAGTTGTTTGTTTTTGGCCCAAAGCATGCACACAGCAGAGCTATACATGAAGGGCTTGTGTCTGAAATAGTCCAAAGAATGTTTTTAGAGGGAAAAACTTTGCTGCCTTCATTTAAATGGTGTCTGTTTTTTATGTTGCATATTGTCGTGCATCTTCCATCAAACCAGATCAATTTACCATCACTTAATCAAAAAGTAAACAAGATTTTCAGATCATACAGCAGACTAGTGGATCTTGTAAGCATATAAACAATAGCGACAAAAACTGAAATTAGAGTAAAAAGTGTAAAAATGTATGCAAGTTCAGCATATTTATTTACACTGGAAGCAGTTCTCTATTTTAATGTTGCAGTATTGTTTGATTACAGCAGTTGAGCTTTTCAGCTCCCCTCACCGTCCCCTGCAGGAACCTCTGGGCTGCCATATTGGACCTAGAACAGTTTGTCAACATGTTAGAGTTTCCCTGAGAACACTAAACACAAAATCTTACCACCGTTAGTTTAGTTTCTAGTGCAAATATTTTAGTCGCAGTTGACTGTTTTGCTGAACAGGCAACTAACTGTTCAGCAAAAATACAGGAGCTTGTTTTCAGTAAAATCATTTCTTAATATTGATGGAAAAAAGAGTCGTTCCACTGGCAGATTTGTTCACTTATAATTAGCGGAAAATGTGGAACCAGTACTTGGTTGCTAGGTGATGTTCTGGGCTTGGCTGGGATTGCTAAGTAACCCCAACGTGCCTGTTGATAGTGGCATAAGTGAAATGATCTTCCACTGGAACTGGTATTTTTTTCATCAATATTAAGAAGTTATTGACTTAAAACAAGGTCTTGTATTTTGCTGAAAAGCTACTTTTAAGTTAGTTTTATCTTATTTGAAGTGAACTAAGATATTTGCACAAGAAACTTGACCAAAAATACTTGGTAATATTTTGTGTTTTTGCAGTGAATTTGTCTCGTTGCTGGAAAGTTAAGATTTTTAGCTTAATTGACGGATTGAAAACTCAAGAACTTGATATTTTACAGATCAGAGAATATACCACAACTAAACCCCATCAAAACTGAAGGAAGCACATCGATGTAAGTAGCTACTTACAAGGAAAATGTATTTTTATGACATGTAAAGGCAAGTCTGTGGTTGATTCATATGCAGAGAATGCAAGACTGAGTCATAATCACTAGTCTCCTACTCACGCAGTATGACTTTGCCTCTTCTTCTAGTGCAAATTATTACTGATACCTCAAATTAAACACGTTGAACTTTTAAATCAGCATCAACAGGTAACTCTACCGCTCTGCCACAGTCGCTCTACTGTAAACCAGCCCGTGTGTTTGCCTCCATTACCCTCATTAGCTGACATGCCTGAAATAATAGTCTTCCATAAAACGTGTCAGTGCTTCACTCAGGCATTTATCAACTGTGTGAGTATAGATCATTTTCATTGCAGCCGTTGGAGCCTTTGTGTGTTTGGCTGAAATGTGAGCACATCTCAAATGAGATCGACCGCAAACGTTATCCTGGCACCATCTTATCTGTAAGCTTTTCATTTACCCGCTTTCTCTCAGAGCTCAGAGAGAGTTTCTCCCGGCTCCTTTTCTCCCTCACGTGTTTTGTCCTCCGTTCGCAGAAACCTCCTTAAGGTCTTCCTTCCTGTTTTTAACTTCCTTCTAAAATAATTTAGTTGCAAACTTTGGGGGAGATTTTAATAGCAGACTTAATCAAAAAATTTTAGGAAGAATGTAAACGGAAGAAAGTCCATCTACCTAGAGGTTTACTGGTTAAATGATTTAGATGTTTCTTGTTTTTTAGACATAATTAGGAGGTTACGGAGTGAAAAATAGCATTTTACTTTCCTATTTTTGAGCTGTTATTCCTGGAAATTCACAAACTCTTTTTGTGAACAATTACTCAGTTAAACAGTCTATGTTTAGCTTGATGCTACTTGGTCAATTATTGTAACATTAACAGACAGGCTAAATTATCAATGTTAGACATGACCTGGTTACCTGTATCGACGTACATCTAAGTTTTCAAAAGAATAACAAATTTTTATTGGTCTACACTGAGGCTGGACAATAAATCAATAACAATATGTATCATGATAAACACACGATCAATATCAATCGATAACACATTTGTTAGGATATTTAATATGTAGAATATTCCCTGAACTCTGATCCAGAGCCACAGCATTCCAGAGCATTCTGGGAGACGTAGGCAGAGAAAAAAGTAGCCGCTCAACTTCGCTAAGCAAGGTTGGTGGAATCAACTGACTCACTCGCTCTTTGGTTACCTAGCAACTCACTCGCTCTTTGTTATGTAACAGTTTGTTACCTAGCAACAAACTGTTACATAACTTACGCAGCAGCAGTTTAAGGTTTGTCTACTCTGCCTCCTAAACGGCTTTGAGTGAAAATTGTGGATAAAACAGGAAAGGCCATTTCAGATGTTTAAAACAAAAAACTAATCAATAACTAAAGATATTGACCGATATGAAACCTTTACGCCGTGATATGTTTTTCAGTCATATTGTCCATCCTTAGTCTGTACCTAAAGTTTGTTGTTCTTTCTCAAGTGTTGACTGTGTTTTGACTTTTATGATTTTGTATTTTTGTGTTTTTATTATGTAAAAAACTTTGGACTGCCTTGTTGCTGAAATATGCTCTTCAAATAAACTTGACTGATTAATGAACTGACAAATAATGTGTCAGAGTCACAGGAGTTTTCTCCAGCTGTCCACTGGCAGTTGTAACAAAATCTGAAAAAAATGCTGCCTTGGCAATTATCAAAAATAGATAAAGTCACGTAAACAGAAAATAATGAATGCAGCATATAAATATCTGGTTTCATCTGTACATGAAAGATTTTATTTTCGATTTAACTGTAATCCAAATTCCTTAAAAGCACAAAAAAAAAATGGTATTTTTGATTTTGGACCCTTGAGGCGTTGATGTATGAATCATTTTGGACAAATCTTAAATACTGCAGGACTTCTGCTTTTATAATATGTTTCAGAATATATTTCGCTTCTACGTAAATCTTTATTCGCCGCGTGTCTCCATGAGGGTCTGGAAGTTGTGAGTGACCCAAACACGGGGCAGCTCCAGAGTTCACAGAGGGCAGGAAGCTGAGGGGCCTCGCTTCCTTTTTATCAGGAGGAAGCAGGATGGCTGTTTGTGCTCAACCCAAGAATTCCTTGTGCTTATCTCACATTCACGCCTTTTCCTCTTTATAACGGCTGTGCTGAGCAGGTAATGAGGTAAAAGGTATGTATTGGACAAGCTGCGGCAGGAGATAGCAGACCTCCAATAGGCTTAGGATTCGGCTCCGGTGGGGGGAGGAACTCTCAGCTTCATCTCAGGATGCGACAAATGATCTCGAAGTTTCCCCACAGCTATATTTTCCTTTACGTATTTTTCCAGAACTAATAAACCAGTTTACACAGGTATCCATTAAAGGCTGAGGTCATTGCACAGAGCAAGCACGCTCGGTAAATCTCAGGGTTTTTTCCCCGTAAGGATTCTTCATCACCTCATGCTCTTTTCATCCCCAAGATGTATTCAAAGCTCTGCGAGGGGCTTAAAGCGGGCCAGCTGTCGGGATTCGTGACGCGGGTCTGACGGGTGGGAGGAGTTACCTCAGGAGCTCTGATCAGAGGCGGGCAGAGGACCCAAAAATTATACTCCAGTAAGAAGAGCAAACATATTTTTACTCAAGTAAAAAGTAGTTATTCCATAAATTACTCAAAACGTATTTGGTAAAAAGTCCACTCAAGTACTGAATAACTAATCAAATTATCAGTTATTTAATATTTAAATATTACATCATCAGATGGATCAGAATATAAAGTTAAGTGGAAATTTTGGTATTTTATGGACAAAAATGACAATAATTCATATAGGTAGCATAAAAAAACTAAATCAGGCAATTTCTTTTTTCCAAATCAGTTCCTTCCGGTAAAAAAAACTTATGAAACTTTAAAAAAAACTGCAGGTGTATGTTGGTGAATTTCTGCTTAAAACATGTTTGTTTTTCATTCAGTGGGTAGAAAATCCTGAAATTTATTTACATCTTGTTTTCAAAAAAGTTACTCCGCACTAATTATGCGTTACTATTTTTTAATTATTTTTTCCTCTTTATGTTTTCACCAACTTAGTCTTTTGTGTTATCCTTTTTGTACTTTGGTGCAGTTTTTAAAGTGACATGTAAATAAATTTGACATTCACACTGACTCAAGTAAATGTAATTGAGTCAATGTAACTAGTTACTACGCAGATCTGGCTCTGATGCACTGAATGATGCTGAAGTTTGGGCGCCACAGAAAGTGCTGCATAAACCATATAAACCATGTTCCATATGGTCACTTTAATAATTTAAAACTGTCTTTCTCAAACTGTGGTCCGCGAGCTACCTCAGTTTGTTCGCCATGATGTCAACTCAAAGTGCGACGCTACAGTTAGCTTACCAGAGGATTGTGTTTAAAAATAAAAATGGATAAATAGCTTCCTGCAGAATCGTTGTTTTTGAACACTGTTACGATACAAAGCAAACTGCTACGTATCGTAACAGTCTGCGGCTGTGAACAGAGCTGCGCCCCGCGCTGACTAACTGCATTTAGACACCTAAAATACAATTATTTATGTTGGAATACCTACTGGCTGAGGGACAATGTTCGTTTTTTCCAAAGCAACTCAAGTCTATTTTCCTTTTATTATGCTTATAAATTAAAAATAGCAGTAACGGTTACAGTAAGGAACTTTTTTGATTTCCACGTGTTTTCACCAGAAAGCCTGGAATTCAAACTGTGAATAACTCAAAACGCTCTGAATAGAAGTGTTCATGGTTTTATTGTGGCTTGTCACATTTACATAACAGCACCACGCTTCACATTAGGAGGAACAAGACAACACGCTAAGAGACTAATACTTTAATTTGTTGTGTTATTGTTGGGGTAATTTCAAGTTGAGTGTTGGTTAAAAGAGGTAAGTGGTCCTCGGCCTGAAAAGGTTTGAGATTTAAAGGTAAAAACTTGTTTTCATTCCAAAATTTTGAATGTTTTTGCTAAAGTTTGCATCCTTCTAAACCCAGAGGTGAAATAATGTGCAGGAGCTCCATGAAAAAGCTTCTCCTCTCATTGTTCTTACTTGTTTTCTGCGCTACTTAACACTCAGTCTTCAATATTCAAGGCCCTGTTAGGAGTTGCTTCTTGCTTCTGTTTTTTGCATACATTAACTGGTTTCCATTGTCACATGATTTATTTATTACCCAATATGGAGGCTTGTGCTCTGCTTATGAACTGACTGAGAAGGGAAAATCTGTTTGCAGAATGAATAATGTAGTTTCCTCGATGCATCAAGTAAACAGTCTCAGTAGATTAGTTCTTGGTTATTAACACATGTCTGTGACTAAGCTAAATCCAGTTAACTCTGGATGCACCTCATGCAGGTTTTTTACTGCTATCTTTTGGTTAAGGTGAAGAAGATAAATCTGATAACTGTCATTTCGTTGGACTCTGGATCTTAGAAAGCCCAGTCCAATGAGATTAAAAAAGAAAAGGCTTGGAGTTGGATTTTTAGCTTCTTAACTGTGAAATTCTGTATGCACAGACCTTTGTTTGGAGTGTTTTAACTAAACAAACAATGCAACATAAATAGAGTTTTAAGCTTTTCTGGGCATGAAAGTCTCCCTTTTTGCATGTTTTCTTTAGTATCTTTTCATTGTTGCCCTGCCAAAAAAGAAACGTTAGAAACTGTGACGCCGCATCGACGCTTAACTTGACCAGTTTCCTGCTCATCCTTCACAAGTCGAGTCTTTGCTGGCACTAATGTGATCTCCAGCTTCTGTTTCCTGTCCAATATGTTTAAAATTTACCCTGCAGCTGAACGCAAGCAGCTAACCGCTAATTCACCATGAAATGATCTCTCACAGTTTATGATTTAAATAGTTTTAATCAGATATTATAAGCAGTTTTTCATTTACTGCTGAATGAAAAACTCATTCAAACTCACTCAGCAGTATGTTGTTGCAGCAGTATGCAGCAACATACTGCTGCAAACAGCCCATGTTTGCAGCAGTATGTTGGCTAACTTCCTGTCCAACCAGATGCTGCTGCTGCTGGAGAGGTAGCTAGATCTGTGGAAGCAAAATTCAGAGATTAAAGGTGTCGTTCAGCGATCTTGATTAAAAATTTATCAAAACTTTTACGATGATCCCTGTCATAAATTGACACTGGAGTATTTCTGCAATTCAAAGCTTCTTTAAGTCCTTATTAATGCATATCATTTCATATCAGGGTCAAAATCTGCTGATGATGCTTTCAAAGACATGAACATAGTGTCTGTTGTTGAAAAATAAAAATATATGTGCAAAAATGTATCATATTCAGTATATTTTAATACAAAGATCCTTTATTAATCCAAAGGGAATTGAAGCTCTCTGTACTCAGCTTCTTGTTCGTCTCTGATGAACTTTCAAACTCTTAGATTTGTAAACTTCTTGCTTTGAACTAATGAATGTTGCCTTTTTTGTTTTGTTGCTTTACAGTCTATAAATCCTACATTTAGATAAAAAATATATGGAGAGAACGTGACTTTATAGTGTATTGTAAACGTAAGCACAATTTATTTCCACCAAAAACCTGGGTCAAAATGATAATTATATATATTATAATTCAATTAGATGGGAATTCTGTGAGGAGGGAAAAGGTTTCTGAGGTTTATGGATGAATACAATTGATGACATTTTTTTTTGTCACAACAGCAACATTTTGTTGATGTTGTTTGGCTGTTGGTGAGGGATGACGGCGGCACGCTGCTTGGCTTTGAGCCGTTTCTATTCTCGCTGTGACTCACCGGGCCCAGAGCTTCTCTCCTCTCCTGACTCAAGCATTTTTCAGATAAATTGGGACTCTCTCCAATCTTCTGGCTTTTTACGGTTGCATCAGCCGTAACTGGGTCCAAAATGTTCTCTTTGTGCCTCCCTGCGCCTGGACTGTCCTCCACATTCCTGTCTGAAATAACACGAAACGTGAATACAGAAATGCTGTTGTAACTATTTACATTTACTTGAGGAGCCTTTCTGAAAACATTTTCTTTTATGTGTATTGTCGCTACCCTGTACTTAAAGTTTTACTTTTATTAAGTATTGCTACTCGTACTTGAGTAAAAGTTCTGGATTTTCTGCCCACTGAATGAAAAACCAAAACCCGCAGTTCTGGTTAAAGTTTGACACATTTTATATTGACAGAAACTTTCTTTTTCCTGATTTTTTTTTTTTTTTGAGGGGGGTGTTTGTTACTTTTATGAATTATTTTCATTTTGGTTGTTAAAATACAAACTTTTCCACATAACTTTATATTTTGGTTAATCTGATGATGTAATTTTTAAATATTAAATGATTGATAATTTGATCAGAACTTGAGTGGACTTTTTATTAGATACTTTTTATTACTCTTACTTGAGTACAACTTCTGGATTTTCAATCAAACATGTTTTAACCAAAGATTCACCAGACACAGACAATGTATCTGTGTGTGTTTTGTTAAAGTTTAATAAGCTTTATATTGGAAAAAAAAATTATTTGGAAATTTGCCTGATTTTATTATTTTTTGTCATTTCAATGAATTATTGCAATTTTGTCTTTAAAATTCTAAAATTTCCACTTAACTTTATAATTTGGTTCTTCTGATTGTGTAATTTTTAAAAATTAAATGCTTGATATGGAGTCACACGTTGGATACTTTTTACTTTACATGAGTAGAAATATGTCGAAGTATCGCTTCTCTTCTCTGTCTGGTCATCAGATGAATTCATAAAATGATCCATTTCACTTCATGTCTCACGTTTTGCTCCAGTTTGGCATCTGAACTCTTTAAAATGTCCTGTTGATTTCCATCCAGGGCTGCACAGTGGTAGCACTGTTGCCTTGCAGCAAGAAGGTCCTGGGTTCGATTCCCGGCCTGGGGTCTTTCTGCACGGAGTTTGCATGTTCTCCCTGTGCATGCATGGGTTCTCTCCGAGTTCTTCCTCCCACAGTCCAAAAACATGACTGTTAGGTAAATCGGTCTCTCTAAATTCTCCCTAGGTGTGAGTGAGTGTGTGTGGTTGTTTGTCCTGTTTGTTTCTGTGTTGCCCTGCGACAGGCTGGCGACCTGTCCAGGTGACCCCGCCTCTCGCCCGGAACGCAGCTGGAGATCGGCACCAGCAACTCCCGACCCCATTGGGGACGAGGGTGAACAGAAAATGGATGGATGGATTTCCATCCACTGAAGATCACGTACTCAGGATGACCGTTGGGTCGTTTGGACTGAACATATTGTCGGGCCGGGCTTATTAATGGTGACGCCGGTAATGAGGTCGTTATCTTCGTGTACAGGTTGATGCTAGATGTTTACCCGTTATTTCATTTCTTCTGAAAACGTTTATTTCTGATACGAATCAGCTGCAGACGTATCGACACGGTGAGGACAGTCGCTGTGAATAAATGATGCAGCTTTATTAGCTTTCTCCACTTGTCCTTCTGAGGAATTTATTTCCAGGATGACTCGCGGTGCATCCTGCCTGGTTAATAGCACTTTAATGTCTCAGGCAGTGATAATGATCCCCCCTGCCTCTCCTTACAGCCTGCGGGTGAAACACAACTGGAACCGGCGTGCTTTTCTATTTAAAACTCCCAATCTATGCTGCATGTTTTAAGACATAATCGTTTTTACTTGAAAGTGAATATTTCAAACCTCAGCAGATGTAATTGGGCTAATTTTATTCCAACTTATTGTGTTTGCATGTTGCCAGGATGGGTTGGAGTCGGTAAGCAGCTATAAAAAGGCTCTAAATTTTCCTTCCTCTAGGCCTGCTGCGTTTTTCTGCTGCCTTTGTAGCCCGCACACCTCGTCCACCGCGCGGCTCCCCGCAGCGCTGCCAGGATCGCAGCGAAGCCGCGGTCCCTCCCACAAAGTGAGACTCGCCACAGGTCTGATACGCACATGGGCTGCTTTGTTAGATCAACAGAATCAGAGAAAAAGATCAGAGTTTGTCCCTCATCAGGTTGCAGCCTTGATCTGGAGAATCTAATAATCCCACTTAGACTTTGTTCAAGAAGTTTTGAAGTTGATATTGTTACATAACACCTTAGAAACAAGCCCTCAGAGTAGATGTGCTCAGACTTTAAATAGTGTTAGTTTACAGATTGCTCAATGACTTAGCACCACAATGCTTTAAAATCAAATCAGTTTTGTTTGTATAACGTTTCAGCAGTTAGGTCTCTCAAAGGGCTTTACATCATAAAATACTGTCAATGGTTTAGACATTTTGCCGTCGTTGAACATCGACAGCGGGGTATTTAGTCTGGATTTAAAGGAACTCAGTGTTTCAGCTGTTTTGCAGTTTTCTGGAAGTTTTCTCCTGATTTCTGGTGCATAGAAGCTGGATGTTTGGTTCTGGTTCTGAGGATGCAGAGCAGAACAAGAAGACCTGAGAGGTTCTGGAAGGTTGATAGGACAATCAGTTTAGAGAATATTTTGAATGTTTTTTTAACGTTCCTGTGGAGCTGTAATAGACTGGAGAATAAGACGTAGTTTCTTTGTGTTGTCTTGTTTTTTCACTTCTGTTAACTTGATTAAATTAGTAGGAATTGGAGGCTAATGTTGTTTGTAAGAATTCCATCTTTTATGTCCAGTACATTTGATCAGAGATTAAAAAAAAAAAAAGACTTGGATGAGAGTATAAAATGCCTTTTTCTCAGAAATGAAAATATAAACTTATGAATTCACTGCAAAAACACAAAATCATACCAGCTATTGTTGGTCTAGTTTCCAGTGTAAATATCTCAGTTCACTTGAATCTAACTTAGAAATAACTTAGGTGAGATATATGAGCTTGTTTTTTATCAATATTAACTCCCTAATATTGATGAAAAGTATTTTTGGTCTAGTTTCTAGTGTAAATATCTTAGTTCACTTTAAATAAAACAAAACTAACTAACTTCAGCAGATAAACAAACTTATTTCAGGTCAATAATTCCTTAATATTGATTAAAAAAACTACTAGCTCCACTCGCAGATTACTTCACTTTCAATAATTTAGTTAAAACAAGCTCCTATTTGTTGCTGAAAAGTTACTTGTAAGTTAGTTTTGTTTTTATTTCAAGTTGACTAAGATATTTGCACTGGAGATTTTAGATTTTGTGTTTTTGCAGTTTAAGCCCTTAAGGATCAGAACTGAGGATTTTTAATGGATATGAACTGATAGCAGTGTGTGTGTGTGTGTGTGTGTGTGTGGGTGGGTGTGCGTGAATGTCTCTGCTGTTTTCCATTTTTTCCAGAGCTTCGCCTCAGATTGCATGTGATGAGGAACTTGCAGGGTCATGGTGGAGTCAGATGAGACTCCCCATGTGACCCAGCATCCTCCAGTGATGCTGGAGATTTGCGTTCAGATTACTGAGAGCATTCTGGGACAAACTCAGGACATGCTTTTAAAAGTTCAAGAATTATTTTATCTGAATAGTCTGATTAAATAAGAACCTTTTAACAAAAGATGCTGTGTTTTTTCCTCTTCGCTTCTCACAGGGGAAAACAATTCGGCAGAAAGACAGAGTGGCACGCCGCTTCATGCCTTTTTGATGGCGGCTTATGAAATTTTTAACCTTCCTCTCGTTCTGAAAGCGCGGCACTCCAGACGGCGTTTGCGGGTCAGCGCGCTAAAACACGGCCTCTGTCCTTTGGGCAAACAGTCGGGTCAGTGCCAGCCGAAGTGTTACAGCCGCAAGCAAACCATGCCATTAGCGTGCGAGGAGGGAGCGCACTCGCATTTTAGCTCCCTCTTTCAAACTTCCTCAAGGAACTGCGGTTTTCCAAGAAGAGATGCAGTTCATTTTCTTTCCTAATAGCTTTTGGAGGAAATGCATTCGAACTGTGAAGTCGGTTCCCTTTTTTCACTTAATCCACAATTCTCTGGGCGCTCTTTCCTTTGAAGCGCGCAGTAAATAGAATCCACTGCACTGGAAACACATCCAGCCTTTAATAAACCATTTGATGTTTATTAAAGGAGTTTGGTTTTATCACGAAACGCTTTAAAGCCCAGAAATTTGCTCCAGCGCGTGTTTATCAGAGGCTGCACAGCACCGACAGGTGTCCCTACCCGCTGAATTTAATTTGGCTGCTGCAATGATTGATTTAAGTTGATAATAAAACTAAAAGGAAGGTAAAAAAACAGCAGAACATCAGGTGATCCTGGCCGCCTTCCTGCTGATTTCTCACCTGCACCAGGTGTCGAGTCGTCCAGCTTCACGCCGGCGGCCACCTGTCTCCGCTTCTCGGTAGTGTTTCCCGAAGCAAACGCTCGCTTTGGGAATGCCTCCAAAAGTGTGCGCCTGTGAGAAATGGGCTCAGATTATGTTTCCCAATAACACTTGGCAGGACGCAGATCCCAGATGAAATGCTCGGATGCCGAAGCCAAAGTAATTTTGTTGCTGATTTCTTTTTGAACCTCCCCCCCCCTCAACTGAGTTGATGTTCTTTTGGCTTCACAACTATGAAGAGACGCATTAAAAAATCATCCAGCTCGTTCATCCAAGCTGCTGTTTGAACGAGACAAATGACAGAACAGACATTTACTCAGATGGATCTGTTTGATTCCTAAACCTGGAACTGATTTCTCCCACAAGGAGAAACCATAACAAGGAAAACAATCCAAGCTGGAAACGCAGCTTTACTCCGGTTTGAAAAATGGACACCTCACTATTTATTTAATAAAGAGCACATGTCTGCAGTTTCTGAATCTGTATCTAGAGGAGCGTCAATGCCTCAAACATCCGTGTAGTCGGTTCTGTGAGCTTGTTAAAACACCCACTTCCAGTATTCAGCCCTCTCTCCACTTCTCTGCACTTATTCTGTTGCTTTTGGCTCAAACTGCCCGTCTGTTGTTCTTCCAAGAAGCTGGAGATTTTAAAAGAAACGAAGGAAAGAAAGACATATCTCCCTCTGCAGTTCTTCAGCATCTGGTACCGAATACATGCTGGTTTTTATTTAAACATTCATCATCTGGGAGGAAAAATAATCCATCCATCCATCCAAAAATAATCTAACATTTTATATCATTTTAACCCTTCCATGCATGAATTACAATTTTTGATTTTCTTAAGGCATAAAAAAGGTGGTAAAATATTTTGTAAAATAACATTTATTTTATTTTTTTTCTATGTGATCGGTTGTAATTTTCTCCAAGCACAAGTTATTTGGAAAATACATCAGGGGTTACATGATGTCACAATATTTTTTACCTGCAAGAGTAAAAACATAGACTTACATTTTTTACTCTTAATTCATGCATTGATTATGATCCTTTGTCATTATTTTTTTCCAAAGTCTTTTTGATTTTCTTAAAACATAACAAAGGTGGGAAAAACTGTTCTCCTAGAATTTTTTTCTTAAGTGATCGGTTGTAATTTTCTCCATATAAAGTTATTTAGAAAGTACATCAGTAGTATTGGCGTTTATTGATGTCACAGTATGTTTTTACCTGCTACAGTGGAAGGAGGGACTGGATGTTTCTGAGTTGCGTCTCTCTGCCATATTGGATTTAGTAAAACTTTTCTTGGACTTGCAGCGGATGGCCAGTAGTTGGCAGTATATCGTAGTCCGTGTGCATTTATAACATAAAAATCCACAAGAAACACAAGAAAACGGCTTTTAATTAGCTGGGCTGCAGTTAAAACTTATTTACAACCTTAAAGCATTATGTTTACATCAACTGAATTATATAAATTTGTGTAGAGTTGTGGAAAAGTTGCATTTCTTCTGGGAAAATATGAATAGTTTTTGATGTTTGAGATTAAGAATGTTTGCTTTTGGTTTTTTCCCCGATTGTCGACTCAGAAAAGCAATTTATTTTCAAATGCCAAAAGTCGTGTTCGTTTTTGTTGCGTTTGCATGTGAATACAGTTCAGCGGGATCAATTTCATTTTTGCTTTGTCTTTATGGTAATCCGTCTGTTTTCCCTTCCTCTGACATCAATAATACACCCGCTGCATTAGAGTAATGCTCTCCTATGTAATAGCTTCTCAGTAGATGCATAAAACAGTCTTTTGGGGCTGAAGCTTTACAAGCAGCTTTAAACAATACACCAGATCAGATTTAAACATTTACATAAAAACTTACTCCATCATGAAAATCCCAGCTCTTTGTTTTATGGGCATGCAGCGCTACGTGGGTTGTTTATTTTTAACTTTATGTTTGTGGTGAGGCTGATTGAATTATTTACCCGCCAGTAAAGCTGCAGCTCAACCTTTTGGAGCGTTGCTCACAGTTTCATCACCGGCCCAATAATTACTAAAGTTGGCATCAGCAGGATCTGCTCAGGCAAGAACTGTCATCATTTCCCTCCTATTTCTGCTGAGACACCTTCAAGTAAATCAACAGAGATGATCCTGTGTTTATTCTAGTTTATTACACGTTTTTATCGTCTTGTTTTAAATTCTGAAGGCAACTTTTTAGACCGTTTTCTCATCATCGTACTGCCGATGTATCTCTGACCCTCAAACTGCTTCAGATCCGTCATGTTTTGTGGCCTCAAACTATTGACTTGTGTTTCTTTAGGGACTTCATTTTGGAGCCGCTCCAAGCAGCTCGGTTTTCATCCTCTCCCCATCGTTTCTCTGGCCCCCGTAAATCAATGTGATGTAATTGTATAAACTCCCTTTTCCCACAGCTCTGAACTGGAGGCACAACGTTCTCAGGGAGAAAGTGATTCAGCGTGACCCGCTAACCTCAGCCTGTTGATTCCCACAGTGTTGTTGTCCTCGTCCTCTGAAACACAGGCTTTGCTCCTTAAATATCTGTTTCAGAACAAGTGCGTTTGCTCCAGCGGTGTTTAGCATTTGCTCAATTTGTCAGGGAGGTCCTGAGGGCCAAGCCCCCTGCATGCACCTCATGACATCATGAGATGCAGTAACAGGATCCGCTGGAACCTTTCACACTTTGTACGCGAGAGGATTAGGATCACTGACGAGACAATTATTCTGACTTTAATTTTTTGATATTAAAAGTCAGAATTCTGAGTAAAAAAATTTAAATTATGGAAAATTTTAGAATTCTGAGATTAAAGTCAAAATTCTGAGAAAAGTGAAAATTCTAGCAAAAAAGAATTCTGAGGAAAAAAATTAAAACTATTTTAGAATTCTGAGATTCTAAAAGTCAGGATTCTGAGGAAAAAGTCAAAATTGTAAAAAAAGAAAGAAAAAGGCCAAAATACGGAGGAAAAAGTCAAAATTCTGAGTTTAAAGTCAGTTTTCCAAAACAGTCACAATTTGGAGAAAATGTTTTTGTTTTCCTCAGGAAAAAATAAAAATTATTGGCTGTAATCCACTTTTGTACATTTTTTCACATGAAAACCAAAAACAAGGTGTTTGAGGTGAACTAACAGAAATGTTTTCAACAAAGTTAATAAAATCTGACCAGTTTGTATTTACCCACATTTACTCTGATGCCCCTCAAAAAAATCTAAATACCTTAAATTAAATATTAAATAGATCAGCACTTTATTTAATTTAACCTTGAGAATAAATACAGCCGTTAATCGCCCACCTGAACTGACAGGTCAGGCAAGCAGAGCATTCATCCAAGAGGCTCATGGGAAATCTGGCAGAGCTGCAGGTCAGGCTGGAGAAAATGTTAATATGACATGTATTAATCATGCACTACTCTAATATGGCCGAAGATTAAAGGAAAGAAGTTCTGCTCAAAACAGAACAAGATTAAATCTGACACTATAAACAGCTCCGAAACATAGTATCATGGTGAGGGGATAAATAAAATGTGAGGCTTTGTCAAATGATCAATACTAATTGAAAGAGCTGTTCCCCTCCTGCCCTGTGGTGGCGCTGCACTGAAGAAAACGACACAAAAGCCTCCTCATTCATGAAGTTTAGTCAGAAATAGAGAATGGTTTTATCTTTGACAAAAGACAATGAGCCTTTTCTCCTGCTAGCGCTAAACTCATGCATTTCTTTTGATTGTATTTACCCAGAATGCAGTGCGGCGTAATTCACTTCTGCTTTTGGAGCGGTCTTTGGTCCGCTTGGCATTCGCATTCAAACTGCATCAGTTCTCTTCAATCAAACCAAAACTGCATCAGAGTTTGATTAGGGATTCATACCTCCGAAACGAAACGGACTTTGGAGGAAAACCAACTAGAATTAGATTGGTGTGAATTTATCCTTAGCGGCCTAGTCAAAGTCCAGGTCTAAATTCATCTGAGAATATGAGGCAAACGTTAAAATGGCGGTCAAGATGTCCTCTGTCTAAACTGATCAAGATGAACCCTGCAGGATTTGCAAATATAAAAGATTTAAGATGGATGGAAACAAATAGATTTCACACTTTGTTTAGATTATTATGTTTAAAAATGTTAGAAAACCGTTTGTCCTTGATATCTTTGAGATTTGTTTTGCCTTGCTGGTGATTTTTCTGTGAAAATAGTGGCTCAAATTATTGAGCAGCTGTGTTAACGCGCTCCGTGTTTATACGTTGCTTTAAACTGTGTGACTAAAGAAATATTTTGCAGCTGTAAATGAGAGCTTTTTTCATTTTTTTACCCTGTTTCATAAACCATGCTGGAGTAAAAACACTCCCACACCTCAGTTCACTGCCAGACAGTCTCCGTTTTATTTTTTATTTTTTTAAAAAGGCTGACAGCTGAGTGACGGGTGGATGGGAGGAAAATGCAGGTGTGGATCCTCACAGCTCTTCTCTCGCTGCCTACCAGCTTTTCCTCAAAAAGATGCTTTTTTTACTTGTTTCTATGACAACATGATCCTGACATCTCATCCCCACTTTAACCACGGGTTTTTGATAAACCAATATTACCTGTTTGCTTTCTAGGAGAGTGTAGCAATTTTCTAAACCTTTAATTCAGTTTAGGAATTAACTGGAGCCTTTTGTCTCCAGTTGTTTAAAACGTGCTCTTGTTCCCAGGGCAACCGCTAAGATAGTAATATTGCCAGTACAATCACCTTTAAATTAAACATTTAGGAAAGCAGAAAAGCACCACAGAGGGTGTCAGTTTGATCGACAGTAGATTGGGAGAATATTTCTACACTGTAAAACATGAAACTTTGACGCGAGACGTGGTTTTCGGGAATACTTTGCAGATACTAAGAAAAAAAAAATAACACAAGCCACCTCGTGAGATTTCCCTGTTTGAGATTTAAACTACACTTGTTGCGCTGTAAAACATTTACAGGTGGTTTAACTTGGAAATGAAAGTCCACCTGCTGCCTGGAAAAGGCAATTTAAGTGAACAAGAAAATTGTTTTGGTTTTAACTCAGAAATTAAAGTTCATCAAGTTGATTTAAGAAGAAACAAGTTGTCTAAACATTGTTTTTAACTTCATTAATCTTGAATTGAGTTTTAACTTAATGCTGCAATTTAAACCACATAATTATTTCACAATATGCAATAAAAAAAGCTGCCCACACCGCGTTAAATAGCCACATTTCTCTATTATTTCACTCACAATATCAAGTTAATGATAGAAAGACTCCTGTCTTTTTCCTCTTTCAGTTTTTTAAGTGCTAACCTAAAAACTCTAGTTTATTAAACTCTTTGAGGTTTCACTAATAAAAGTTAACACAACTTACTGCTGTAAGTTTATCTTCCACAAACTCACATTTAGGTTCAAAATCTAAAACTGGATACATTTATTTGACTTACAGAGTAGAAGATAGTAGACACAACTAAATGCGGTTCTAATGTTTTACAGTGTATCTTTTTATTAGTTTTGGGTTTAAATCACTGCATTTTCACTCATTCTCCTCTTGGTGTTTAAAATCATCTTATTGAGATGCTTTTTTAAAAATGTGCATTTTACATTTCAAGCTTGCAAAAACACCAAATCTTGCCAAATATTTTGGTCTAGTTTTTAGAGCAAATGTCTAATTTCACTAGAAATTAGAGAAAACTAACTTCCAAGCAACTTTTCAGCAACAAATAGGAGCCTTTTTAATCAATAGTTTTTGAGTATTGATGAAAAAGTACAAGTTTCACTGCCAGATAAATTCACTTATATTCACTTCTTATTCACATAAGAAAAATGTTTTATAAGTATTTATCTGCCAATGGAACTTTTTAATCTAAATTAATGACTGTTTAACTTAAAACAATCTCCCGTATTTTGCTGAAAAGTTGCTTGTAAGCTAGTTTTGTCTTATTTCAGGTGTGCTCAGATATTTGCTCTCGAAAGTTCACAAAAATACTTTAGATTTTGTGTTTTTGCAGTAATTAACCGTTATTAATCTCATAAAACGATACATTTAGCAATTTGGAAGTATCATTCTGTTGAGGTTTTCGAACTGCTATAGTGGACTCATATAGCAGTTCGAAAAATGAAAGTCGAACTGCTATATTCGACTTTAAAAAGCACCAAACGCATCTTAAACCAGGGGCGTCCAAACCTTTTGCAACACGTTCAGGTTTGTGTGTTTGTTGGTCATCCCTCACGGATTCCATGATGTTTTTAGAAGGTCATCATGTTGTTAGATTTGCATAATCACGTTCATCTGCGAAAGTATTTCCTCCTCTGTAAACGAAGCGTCTGTGGGTTTCTGTGGCTGTGCTGACTGTGCGCACCAACAGCAACAATAAAAACTCAAAACACAAATGGCGGCGCAGTAAATCGGCTGCAATTAGTGACCAAGCCAGAAGGTTTTGTCAGCGAGTTTCCTTACATTCTCCAGATGATGTCACATTTTTGCAGCCCATCCATTTCAATTTGAAACCGCAACACCCCCACGTCCTCGCATGTCAGATTCCCATTTAACCCCTGATGTTTTATGCATTGTGTTTTTCAGGCTGCACAGCTGAGGAAGTGAACTTTCTCACAGCCAGCACTGACTGTTTACATGCAGCTAATACGTTCTAAGCTCTGCAGATTAAATCTCATTTCTCTGAGTGCTTTTTGTGTCGAGCCAAGCCTGATTTCTCCTGACGTCTCCTTGCTTGCGGCTCCCTTGGCTGTTTGAACAAATGTTTCTTAAAGTACTCCTGCATTTTCACAAGATTAAAACCCCCACCCTCGCCTCCTCCTCCAGTTTTTCCCCCCACATTTCAGCGTCTTCCTGGCTCGCTCTGGGGACTAACTAGAGGTAGGATATCTCGTCAAAGAAAATCCTTCAACTCTTTCTCCAGTGCAGAACTTACTGGTAGAGGAAAGGAGTGTATTCTGAGGTTTTGGACTGAGCAGAGTTCGTGCTTCTTTGTCCAAAATTCATTTTTCTTCCTCTCCACATCCTTTCACACCCTGCCCAAGTGATAAATCCAGTTTATTCCCTTGTGTCGCTGAAGGATATTATTGAATTTTTGGCCGTTATTGTACATATATTTGACAGGATAAGGGACAAAAAAATAAACATTCATTTAGTTCTCCCTTTTTCTGTTCAGTTTAACCTGCAGCCTGTGAAATTTTTTGTCCTTAGATATTATATTTTCATTCAAATCAAATAATAATTTTTCTATTTAAATTATTTTAGAGTAAAATAAGTATTTATTTTGACCTGATATTGTGAGTAAAATAATAGAAATGTGGCTCTTCAACTCTGTGAGAGCAGTTTTTTTTCTTCCATGTTGTGAAATAATTTGGTTTAAATTGCAGTGTTAAGTTAAAACTCACAATTCAAGATGAATTAAGTTAAAAAAACAATGTTTAGACAACTCGTCTCTTGTTGTTAAATCAACTTTAATTTCTAAGTTAAAATCAAACAATTTTCTTGTTGACATAAATTGGACTTTCATTCTCAACTTAAACCACCTTCAAATGTTTTTCCGTGTAAAAAATTATATTTACATGCTTAGTTTTTGGCTGTAATTTGCAAGCTGCTGCGTAATCTGACAGCGCTTGCAGATTCTGAGAGATTTTGGGGTTTTAGAAAATGTGCAGCTTTATGGGGAGGTCCCAGTGTGGCGTCTTTGTGCCGAGGAAATGATCCAGATGCAGAGCTGCTGGCTCTTGTAACCCAGTGGGACTCCTGCTCTGCTGCTCCTGTGCTGCCGCAGGATAAATCCACACAGTCAAACACCTTGCTGCACTCAGCGAGGCGCTCTTATGTGCAGTTTGGTTTTCTGTGAAGCATCTGTGATGTTTGTGTACCGGCTTTCCTCCTAGCTCTGATTGAAGATTTTCAGTACGTCTTAATTACTGCTCAGCGACATAAAGTTTCCATATGTTGTTGCCTTGGCATGTTTTTGGAAACCATCAAGACGTAAACACGCAAATAGTTCTTAGACATCAAAATTATGGAAATCCGTTGTAAAAACTTTGGAGACCAAAATGTGTATTTTGACCAGAAATGTTAACATTTCCTCGTCTTTGTTCCCCTTCAGTCTTGGGGATGAGTAATGTTGCATGTAAAACTTCCTCTAAACAAACGCTAAGCAATGCTGCAGCAAAGATGACCTATATATCGGGGTTAACACTGATGTCAGCTGGTGTAAGTCAACTTTTAACATGTTGGTTGCTGTTTGTGTGTATTTAAAGCTACGTTCACACTGCAGCCTGAAGTAACCAATTTCGATATTTTTGCCTTTATCGACTTATATCTGATCTTTCCATGACAGTCTGAACAACACAGATTGGACTTTTTTCAAATATGACCCAGGTCATTTGAACATCCGACACGTATCTGATCTTTATACGAATCTGAACGTCCAGGTCGCATTCATTGTCCAGAACGTCACCATTTTGGGTCCTGATGGGCGCAAGCGGGAAGAAAAGCAACAACTATGGCAGACGATAATGAGGATTAAGTTGTTAATGTGCTGGCTCTGGTTGGACAACAACTTCAGAATCGTAAGATATTCTCCGCCGTTAGCATCCACGTTTATTTCCGTAAACTCTGAGCACTTCTTCTTCTTTATGCACGCTTGCGACTTATGACGTTGTTGTGTCCTATACTGCGCATGCGAGACACGTTTGCAGTTCACACTGGAGAACACATGCAAGTCGCATATATTTGGAAATGTGAACGATCATGGCAAAAAAAAAAAAAGGAAGGAAAAAAATATTGGATTTGGGTCACTTACAGCTGCAGTGTGAGAGTGATTTTTGTGCAAAGAATGTAATATGTTTTGCATGAACTTATCCTGACCTGTTCAAGGAAACATTGGTCACCTTAAAAAAACACACACACACACACACACACACACACACAACCTAACACTGTTTTCTTGTGATGGCAGCCAGTTATATCTTCAGCCACTGTTTTAAAGTTCTTGTTTTACTTTTGCACATTTTCAGGATGAATATGATGTAAAATAGTTTTGCGTTTCTGTCAGCCACAGCTGTGAGTCGTATTCGTTGCTAACCAGCTGATTTCAGAGGGATTTGCGAACATTGTTGTATTACTGGATGTTCTCTGCGTCAAACTCAGAATGTAAACCATTAGGATTTGGACCTGAGCCTGCAATTTGGGCCGGACCCATTCTGTAACCACCAGGCAGCCGTCCAAGTATCTTTATTCCTTTTTTATGTTGAGTCCTTTGTGTCAGGATTTATATTTTATACTCCCCATTCATTCCCTTCATGCACTATTATTTAATACACAGTCTGTTGGAAAGTGGCCTTGGAGCCTCGGCAATATAAAAACAAATCAAACATCAGAGCTTTGGCTCGTGTTGTTCAGCCATAAACATTTCAGAGAAACTCATGCAGGAGCCCAGACTCAATGGCTTTTAGTAGTTTTAAATAATAAAAAATAGCTTTAATCTGGTGGCATTTTGCTAATTGTCTGTTTCCACTCCGTATGTACGCCACTCCACTGTTTATTGTTGTCAGCACACTAAGCAGCTTTGTAGGTTGTGTGCTGACATAACAGTTGTTTTGCAGTTTATGTTGCAGACAAAGAGCACTTTATTTCCTCCTAAAATGTTTTTCCTTAAAATGTTATGCTACAGTGTTGTTTTTTTTCTAAGCAATCTGATTTCAGCAACTGTACAGGAAACCCAACCGCTCTATGGTATTTTAGCATCATTTAAATGAGAGCTAGAAATTGTTACCAGATGTGTTCTTAACACATGTTTAAGTGGCTGGCATGGCTTACAGAATAGCGCAGACCACATATCTCTACATCTGATGTGTTTGGAAAAATGTCCCATAGTTAGCCATGTCGGTATTTTTGGATTTAATGGCTGCTGGTTTGTGCTAAATCTCTTCATACAATCATCACTTGTGTAAGAGGTAATTTTCTGGAATCAGCTGGAAACTCTTTCATATCTGAGCTGAAAATAACTGATTATTCTGGCAGCTATTTTTTTTTATAAATACGTTATTTTGACATTATCTATAAAACCTAGAGGTCTGCAGGTATTCAAACAGCTCCTGACTTTCAGACATTTTGATAGTTTGGTTGGATTTTGATTTATTTATTTCAATCAATAGGACAGAGAAAACCTAACCAAGAATAAAATCATTTGTCTACCGCACCTTTTCTGTTTATGTTTTAACTCATAAACTTTTAATTTCTGATCTAAAATCAAAATAACTTTCTTGCTGACTTAAATTGCATTTTCAAAGCACCAGGTAGACTTTCATTTTCAAGTTAAACCACCTTCAAATGTTTTACAGTGCATAGTACTGACTGCAGGGGGTTGAACTGAATAGTTGTCATATATTTTTGTTTGTTAAAAAGCACATATCATTTGCCTTCTGCATACATTTTATGCCTTACTTCACCTTACTCAACTCTCTTTAAATAAATGTGGAATTTAGTTCATTTTTCACTGTAAGGTTTAAGTTCATGATGACCTACATGATGAGTAAGGGATGTTTTTAGGTGGGGTTTTTTTCTCATTTTCAGGAATATATCACCACATTTTCTCTCTTTATTTGCATATTATTGCAGAATACAAGACATTTTGTTGTTTTTGAGATGCAGACAGGCTGGATGGGATCTTTATCCCCGTTGAATCTCTCTGAGCTCTTCGCCGGCAGCTCTCAAGCTTTCCTGGCTCCAGGATTTGACAGAGATGGAAATTGTTATCGTGTGTCTGTTGGACAGCTTGCGGGGCGTGTGGGCGGGGGCGGGAGGGAACAAACCAGGTTTAACAGCCCCCACTGTGTGTAGTAATGAACTCTTACCTTGGCTCAGAAGGCAGCGGCGCTGATATCCTTGCTGTGTTTTCGTAACCCTTGGTAAAAAAAGGCCTTGCTCTTAATTGCGTCCCTCGGGTTCAGAGCGCTTGGTATTCACAGCCTTTCCTGTCCCTCACGTTGATCCTCCTCCTCTCCCAATCTTAACCCCATCATCCCTATTCGACAGGTCTTTCCTCTTTAATCGTCTGACTTCAAAGCGGCATTGTGATGCCCCCGGGGCGCCGAGCTCTTCAGAGACTCGGGGCGAATCTTATGGGCCTGGGAAGTTGGCTGAAGGTGTGATGCTACATGAGGCCACAGCCAAAGTTATTAACAGAAAGTTGCTTGGTTTCTGCGCTTCATCATGTTGTCACAACCCTGCAAAAACACGAAATTTACTAAGTAATATTGATCTCGTTTGTTGTGGAAATATCTTAGCTTTGCATTTTTGAGACGAAAATAGTTTGGATAATTACATTTTTTTTTATTTTTCGTGTTGGAGTTTTTATAAAATTACCACTTCATTCTTCTGATATCACAACTTTGTTCTGGTGATTTTAAGACCATTTTCTCATATTGCCACGTCTGTATTAGGTTTTGTTGTAGAGTTTTACCTTAAAAAGAGACGCTTGTCAAGCAAGATGGCAGCCAGAACAATGGAAACCAAAGGAGTGAACTAGTGGGGAAAAAAATCCAGATTTTCCAAAAATAAAATATTCAAAAACCAAAGATTCGATGAGTCGATTAAATTGATTTATCACCCATATCTTCTCTGAGTGCTGGGCTTTAATGAAGGCATCTTTTGCAGAGGTGAGAGACAATCTGCTGCATGAAGAACCTGCCAGCCAGACGAGCGATCTGGCCAACGTTCACCACAAAGGGGTCGACACAACAACGTCTTTCATTTGCATCACAACACATCCTCCTCAACTTTTCATTCAGCCCAATATGATTAATGCCTAGAAAACAGTGGAAACTGCTTAACGAGTCCAACTTCCACCTTTTAGCTGAAGTGATTGTGTATGCTATTTGTGTGGAACCCCCCAGAGTCTGCAGTGGAGCAACGAACAAAGAAAACAGTGGGGAGCAGTGGCCGGAGAGGGAAGAATGACTGATTATCAGTGTGGTGCCCTCTGATCAGTGTGGGGATTGTTTCTCCATCGTGGTAGTTTATCTTTATCTCCTGTGGCTGACTTACACTGTTGGATCAATAAATCCAGATGGAGTTAGGCGATAATTCTGCCTCAGCATTGCCCTCATTAAAGCGGACATTCAGGAGATATATAGCTGCCGGCATGTGCCATTTTTTCCATTTCTATAATACAGCAGTTGGGTGGATATGAACTGCTGGGGGTTGGTGAGACCAGACCGAAGAAAAATGACATCCAAATGGCTACAGACTCTTTTCTTTGTTGAGGTGTTTAATAAGATTTTATCGAACACTGTAAAACATTTAGAGGTGGTTTAAGTTGAAAATGAAAGTCCACCTGCTGCCTGGAAAATGCAATTTAAGTCACAAGAAAATTGTTTTGGTTTTAACTTAGAAGTTCATGAAGTTGATTTAACAACAAGAGACAAGTTGTCTAAACATTGTTTTGAATTGAGTTTTAACTTAATGCTGCAATTTAAACTAAATCATTATTTCACAATACACAAGAACTAAAATAGTTAAAGAGCCACATTTCTCTGTTATTTAACTCACAATATCAAGTTAAAATAAATATTTATTTTACTTTATAATAATTTAAATTCTTGTTTCAAACTGCAGGAACAAAATTTCTGATCTGATCATGAATTTTATTAAACATCCCAATGAATTCAGCTCAGGAACATTTAGTGTGAACAGGACATTATCCTCAAGCTTTGCTAACTGAGAATTGCATTAAAATGAACATTTGCCTTAATAAAACACAAGAGTCGGATCAATGTGACGCACTTCCATCTCAGGAGACAAAAACATGCCGCTAAGCATTCTGGGAAATAGTTCCCACTCCTGCCTTTCTCTTCTTTCAGTTTTTTAAGTGCTAACCTAAAAACTCTAGTTTATTCAACTCTTGGAGGTTTGACTAAATTAATAAAAAGCTAACACAACTTACTGCTGTAAGTTTATCTTTCACAAACTCACATTTAGGTTCAAAATCTAAAACTGGATAAATTTATTTGACTTTAAGAGTAAAAGATGGTAGACACAACTAAATGCAGCTCAAATGTTTTACAGTGAAGGTGCAGGGTAAGCGTTAGTTTACATTGGACAACTTTGCCTTGTGCGTAAACAATGTCGGGTTAATTAAATAGATGAGACACAGGCTAATTTTCAACACATTTTTCCAGGCTAGAATTGTTCAACATTCAATAACCACAAAAAAAAATCCAATCCATGGATGTGAAGTGGAAAAATTTAAAAGGTTTGTTTTTGACCAGAGAGAAGCTGATTCCAGACCAAAGATCCATCACTTCCTGTCTGTTTCCTTCCCACTTCCTGTCCTCAGAGGAAGGGAACTAACCAAACTACCTGCTGTTGTGTGACCTTTGACATTTCCGACAAAGCTTCCTGCCTGATCAGAGTGAGACCCAGAGAAAATACAGCCAGTATGAATGGGCACACGGATTTAAATAAAAAAAAAAAACGATGTTATAAAGGTCTGCTGGAGAATTTCTCAGTGGAAACGGTTTGTTAGGTGGCAGCTGTATAAAGACGTAGTGGCAGAATACTGGGTCAACTGGAAATATATCTTCATCTTTTAAGTAAGCATTTTTAAAAAAAATTTATCTGCTTTTATTAACTGTTGTTATACCTGCAGCTGACAGTTTAGGAAATTGGATGGTCCGAAACTAATGATGACTGGTCACAAATGAAAAGCTCTATCTGAAGCCGAATTGATTTTCTCCTTGTCACAATGTTGTTAATCTTTGGAGGAATGTGGCTGTCTTACTTAGTGATTACAGTGCTGTGTTGTTCCTTCTGCCTTCAAGAATTTATTTTAAATAACTTCGACTGGTAAGACTTTCAAGAAAAACCTCTATGCTTTAATCAGTGAGAAGTTTTTGGTTCAGTCCCAAAATATACAGAAAAGGTCATGATATGATTTAAACAACACTTTAAAGTAACTATGTTTAACATTTTATAACTTATCACACTCAGCGGCAGAAATGATTTTGTACTTCTTAAGGAAAATTGCAAGTGGTATCAAAAAAACCTTTATAGCTTTATAGTATTCATGTTTTGCTTATGGCTCTCTAATATTTTATTTGAAGACTAAAAATCGTCTCTCATTGATGTAGCCAGCTGTAGTTGTCATGCCAGGTCACCAGATGGCGCTGTGAGTTTATCAAGTGTCTTTTGACCTTTGGCTTCAAGCTCTTTAAACAATAGAGAGTCGGCATGAATACCTTTGGGTAGCATTTATCAGCTGTGGTGAAGAATTACATTTGAATAATTCTTCATAAAATACCCAGAAAGATCGTGAAATGTCTCACTTTGGTTTTTGAATACGAACTTCCTTCAACCACGTGATCCATCGCGCATCGACTGTCGGTTTTGGGTGAAGTATGAGAGAGTTTAGCTGTTAGTATGGAGATGTGAAGTCACAATCACATTCACTGTCAAACAAAAAGCATGAAGGACTTTATAATTTCTGTTTTGAGCCAGTAGGATGGAGTCCAGGCTGTTGGAGTGAGTGCTATAAGTTTGCAAATATTTTTGAGACTTTTATTTTGAAATACAGACGTAAGTTTAGAGTTGTTTCATTGACAGTCGGTTAAAACGGCCTGTTACTCTTTGGTCTGGCTGATAAGGTGAACAAGCCTCTTTCTCTTTTAAATAGTTTACATTGCTGTGTTTTAGTTAAAATTTTAGAGCTTTGTTCCGAGAAAACATCTTATAAGTAAGCACCACTTGGAGTTAGATGAGCATAAAAACACAACATAAAAAATACATCACTTACCTCAAGGTCTGTTGAGCAACTGCTTCAACATTCGGCCTTCAAAAGTATGTTTTTATTATTAAGACGTATCTTCTGATATGAAATATTTCTAAGCGATCAAATAAATTTTTCCTTTAACTAGGAGTAAGCTTTATTTCTCAATTTAAAATCAAGGAAAAATCCCAATATATTTAATGACAAAACATATATTTTTGCAAAGATTTTTTAAAAGGAACATTTCTTATTCTTCTTGCCAAAATTGCTCAAGTTTTTTGTCGTTTTAGTCAACTGCAGCCCCCCTGATTCCTGCACACATCAGCATGCATCCCTGCCCTTCATGCTTGTTAAATGAGATCAGCGGCAAACATGATACTAATAAAAACAACCAGAAAATGCAGCCAACAATAGACTTACTGACTCTCAATCACTTCCAAGATGTCAAACAGGTGGTTGTGCCAAAGAAACTGTTTTTATTGTCTTCATGCTTTTAGCTTAGCTACAATATAGGGTTTTAATTCCACAGGGTGAGTTCATTATAATAGGGTTTTATAGGCCCCACCAGCCTAAGCATTGCTTATTTATTTCAGTTTTTTATTTTAATGTTTTCATTATTTAGAGTTTATATTTGGTGTTCTGGTATTAATATTCCAATAAGACATAATTATCAAGTGATATTTTCAAATTTCCTGTCACCTTTGAACATTTTTAACTCAAAAACCCAGTGGGCTGCTGGGTGACTGACTGCCTTTGCGTCCCAACCACCGGGGGAAACCCTGCGTAATGAAAATTAATGGGATTTTGAGGGCTGCACATATTTTGGTGGGAGAGTGGTAGTGGGAGTTAGGATTAATTATTTTAATTTCCAATGTTTTCAGTGGAGAAACGAGATAAAAACTGCTTTAAGCAAATAAAATCTCTATTCAGACTCTACACCGTAATTATGATACAGAAGGTTGATCCTGTTTGCTTATAAAGATTGATGGAATATAATCACTACTGTGACGGTAAAAGGATATTTTCTTGATTTGTCTGGAATAAAAAAATGTGGATGCTCCTGGTTTTAACCACGTTGACAGACAGACACTAATGATGCAATACTTTTGTCAGAACCTGAAATATCAGCAGACTCTAATCAATTACTGCCTGCCTTGGTGTTTCAATCGCCCACAATACTCCTGAGCTTAAATGTCATTGGCAAATTGGCGGGAGTGATTTGTTCAGAAGCGACGCCGTTGGGGTGGATGCAGATGAAACCTTTGTTGGCGCCCCGGGCGGCGTGGCCTTTCCCCCCCCAGAGACGCCGTCCTATTGTTGTGCTTTCTCAGCCGTCTGCGCCGATCTCCGTTCGCACCCCCATAACCGATTCAACGAGGGCTGCCGCATCCCATCGGCGCTCCTCTTTCATATGAAGGGGTTTCCATGGTAACCGGGAAAATATTGCAGGACCCTCCGCACCGCTGCTCTCCGCCCGCTAATAGTCCTCCTAAACAGAGGGTTCAAGAGAAACTACCTCTGCAACAGGCTTCAGGGGTAAAATCTGATCACGCAGCAGCTCAGTGCCATTATAGACCGAGATAATGACGATTCCTTACTCATCTGCTGCTTTTGTAACGTCTGAAACAAGCTGGCACTGGGATTACTGCACTGCACTACCTGGGGATATGATAGCTGGGCCATATGGTGATTTAAAGACAGTTGTTTTTTTGTAAATGACTCTTTCAGCGTAGAGTACATCCTCACCCTCCCTGCATGTGTGAAGCCGGTGTTGTTGATTCTCTCAGCGTGGACGCTTTCAAGCTCCCACGATAACAGACTGTATCATTCCAGTGCATCTCCCCACTTCTGAGATTTGTCCCTCTTCGTCACTCTGGCTTTGATTGCCTCTTCTAGATGCAATCAGAGTCACATATTCTCCACGGGAGGAGAAGACATGATGCTTTCACTGTCGCTCGGGTTTAGTGTCCTGCCGAATGTGATGTCAGCTGGAAATGGACCCTTGGAGAGTGATGTCAAACTGCTGGCTACCAATGATTAGCATTGCTTTTAGCTGTCAAGTTGTCAATATAACGTGCTAAATCTTAAATGTATGCCTGATACATAAAAGACAAAGGGACACAGTGCTGCTTTGCAACTAATTGTCAACACTAAGATTACTTGATAATGTCAGGATAAAGTTTTAATTTAAAAAAATAGCGAGGAATTTGGTGTGTTTTGGTTTAGATAACACATTTTAAAAAAGACAATCTAAACAACAACTCTCACATATCATGAGTAGAGCAGGTGTTTAGGTTAACTAACCAACCACCACAGTGTTAGCTTAGCTAATAGCAGCAGAAGCTAATCTGCCACAGAGTTCACTTTTTAAATAATCGCAAAATAAACACGAAGCCTAAAAATATAAAACTAACGGACTTAATGTTCTGTTCTTTGTGCGGGAAACGTTTGAGTGTTTTTGGTGTTGACTCCTGATGTAGAGTGGCCTTGTTGTCGGTTGCTATGACAACAAATCTGCACGTAGCCTAGTCGACAAAGAGCAAGGAAAAAAAAGTGGTTTTGAGTTGTTCTTTAACAGGTTTTCTGCGTTCTTTTCCCTTTGCTGCGTCTCACTGTGATAAATTAGTACCAACATCTCCAGGTTTCATTTAGTCAATGGAGATTTTCTAACCCGCCAGCGCAGCTTTGGACGGCGTGTAAGAGAATAGGCTCTTTGCCCTCTGGAGTTGTGCGCATGCGCGACATTTCCGGACGTAAACAATAACTCCATCTGCAGGAATATTCCAGGGATCTTCTCCCGTCCTGTTCCTCGACAGGGTGAAAATGCCCTGCCAGCTCGTTGCACCAGCTAACTGCGCGCTGCTTTGTGTCTCACAGAAAGACAGGCTGCGCTCTCCATTATTGGGTACCAGCTTGTCAATGCCAGCGCTTTGAAACCGGCTCCAAAGAGTAGTCAGTCAAAAAATCGGGCTGCCGACTATTTTTGCACACAGAGGCTGGAGGAGCAGCGGTTTAATTGGCGCTCATCGCCGTATCGTTATTTTCAGCTGGGAGACGGTTGTGGCAAAAAAAAAAAAAAAAGCCATTGCAAGACAGGAAAAAGTTTAAAGCGTTTATGCTCATTAGACACACATGGCTGGAGACACTTGCATTGACAGTTAAAGTCAGCAACGTGTGCTAAGGAAGGAAAGTGAATAATGCATGAGTTCAGACGCTCCTCAAGGTCAAGCCAGAAGCCGTATGAGGAGAGTGTGGTGTGCTGGGTTTACTAATAATGGACAGTTAACCTTAACCTTACTTTAGTACTGCGAAACCGTTAATAGCCTTTTATTTGGATGCAACATTAGTCTGAACTGTTGCTATTAAAGTTGTCTTTTATTCTTTTTTAATGCTGTTAACATTGGTGAGAAGTGAAGTATTCACACAGATGAAGCACTTCTGCCTCTTATTAAAGCGGCACTCGGGGCAAAAGCTTCATACATAATAAATGCAAACTCTGTCATTTTAAGTGGCCCAGAATTTCCTTTTCTGTGTTTTTTTTTCCTCTCACTTTTATTCTGCTCAGATCGATTATAAGAAAGAATTGCCACATTTATTTCTGCTTTCCACTCCTTTGCTGTTTATTCATCTCGTTAGCTCGGTCCTAACCTGTGTTTCTGTTTTTTGTCGTGTTTCTGTTCTGCAGCCCATGAAAACGGGAGCTGGGGGAGAAAAGCAGGACAAGTCACAATCAGTTTCACCTGAACAAAGACGAGCAACAAAGGGATCCGCATGGTATGGCTGAGTTTCATCTTCAAATGCTGCGCATGTGACATTAAAATAAAAAAGGAAGTCCACCACTTTCATCTCCAACACATATTTGTGTTTCAAACATACTGGTGCCCTTTGGTTTTCTGCAGTAATGCATAGCTGCTGCCTTGAGAGATCCCAGCCTCTGCACACACGTGTAAAATCAGTGAGAATCACAGCAGAAAGAGCTTGTTGACAGACTCTTTTCAGCAAGATGCTGACAGCACAAGCGAAAAGCCATTGTTACCGCCGACAGGAGGCAGAGCGCCGGAGCGAGAGCTGCTGCTGCGGCTGCAAAACAGACAGAAAGGCTTTCGTCCTTTAACCATCACAGTAGGCTTGTGCTGCTTTATTGTTAGGCTCTGATTTGCATTGACATTTGCAACATTAGTATTCCAGGCATGGCTGAGCAGCAGACATGTAAAGACTGAGAGGTTAAAGGGGAGTTCAGATCCGGATGGATCAGCTGTTAACAGCCGTAAGACATAACAGACAAATGCAACATGCATTAAGGCATGTAAATTTATTGGCATCATTTAGCTGATGATAATATAAACTACAAACAATGCTGGTCTTTTCAATGTTTACTTTTGTTAAAGACACCCGACTAATCATTGACTTTTCACACCTGACAATCTGGTAGACTCTGTTCGATTAGGGACCAAAATTGCAACATTTGTAAAATGTTTAGCTGGTGTGGTTTGCATTCACACTGCACTGTGTCAAACAAACTAAACTAATTTAAAAATTTGTTCCCATCCTCGCCTGTGGTGGCGCTGCACCAAGAACCACTGAAGGAAGTGAGACAAAAACACCTGAAGAAGACATGGGAACATCCTCCTTCTTCATGAAATGTAACCAAAATGGAGGGTTGTCAGATTTTGGCGATTGTAGGATTTCTTTTTTGTCTTTGGTAAAAGGTGATGAGCCATTTCCCTTACTAACTCTAAACTCTCACATTTGCTTTAGTTGCATTTACCCAGAATCCCCTGCACTGTAGTCCACTTCCTGCTTCCTGGTGTCCAGTCCACTTGGTGTTCACATATGCAGTCGAACTGCACCAGAATTCACTTCAACTGAATCGAAACCTACATTTGTGGCTTTTTTTTGGCTTGCATCAGAGTTTGATTGTGGATTCACACCTTCCCGAACAAATCAGACTTCCTATTAAGAAACTAATGTTTGATTAAAGCGGACTAAACTGGTGAAAATGCATCCTTATAGTTCTGTTGAATTATTGATGAGTTTTTGTCATTCAGCTCTTAGGAAGCCTTTTAAAAGGTTTTCTTTTATTTAATGTCAATTTGTTTTTTTAAAATGGTAATGTATAATCTGTGATTTACTGATTTGTGAAAAAATAAGTAGATATGACAGTGTGGTTTTACGAGATTAACTTAAAAACTTAAAAAGCCCTGGTCCAGTGGTGTCCAAAATCGGTCCTCAAGGGCCGATTTCCTGCAGGTTTTAGTTATTTTCTGGTTCAACACACCTGTATCAAATGACGGTTCATTACCTGCCCTCTGCAGAACCTTAACATGCTCAGATCGTAGTTGGGCCATTTAAATTAGCTGGGTTGGAGCAGAAATGCATCTAAAATTGGCAAGGCACCGGCCTTTGAGGACTGAAGCTGGACACCCATCCTGCACTTTCTGCTGCATCTCAACATCTGGAACGCCATGAGATAAATTCTGTTTTTGGATTTTTAAAATCTCTGGATAACTTGTCACTGGAAACCCGCTTGTGGATTTTCCAGTTCAGCACTTCCCTCCTGCACTTTCTGGTCTCTCATCAGAGGGAAATCATTAACATACTATGGCACTAAATTTGAGCAGTTTTGAAACTGTAACTTTTAAAAAACTCTGCTATATTTTTGTAAGCGGTAACCTTGTTCTAAAAGATTGTATCTTCAGATTGTTTCTGTCTAAATCTGCTGGATTTTTGTTATTTAAACGTCCCTTTGCTGCTTTTAAAGTTGTAGCCATCACTTGTTGGTATACTGGGAACCTTCAGGGATCCAGTGCCTGGTGGTGGATCGGGTTTTATGTCACTGTTCTGGTTTTGAAAACTACAAGCAGAACACACACTGCAAACAATGTACTGGACAATAAATCCTTACCATTAAAAATTAATTGAGCGATTGTCATTTTCTTTGAAATGAATACATCAGACTTGCTTTGACATTCCAATAAAACACAGAATTAAAGTCTAAATTAACACCTAAGATTCAAAGGAACAAGTTTCACTCGACACAGATAAATCAGGTTGGAGTTAGCTTCTCTTTGACACAGTTCACCATTTCCCCTCAGTCAGTGCCTTTCTTGACACGTTTGAAGTTTAATGTATTCAAAGTGCGGAAAAAGTGAGAGAGAAGTGGAAGGAAATCACAGTGACAGCTCTGCTGTTCTGATGATTTCATGCAGAAAGTAAAAGGAAGCACTCAGGAGGAAGGTCGCTACTCCAGGGATTTATTTGTTTGTCATTTCTATAGGAATACACTCTTAACGCTACAAAAACACAGAATCTTGCCAAGTAATTTTGGTCGAGTTTCTACTGCAACATCCTGGCCCCTTAAATAAGACAAAAGTAACTTACAAGTAACGTTTCAACAAGAAACAGTGGTTTGTTTCAAGTCAATAATTTCTTAAAAACTATGAGAGCCACTAGTGTTAGCGTGGGAATACTTTTTAAGGAGTTGTTCCTGCAGAAAGATTGTTGGCCAGTAAGGTCGATCTGACCTGACTTCCTTGCGTGCAAAGCAAAGTTTTGCGCCTTTCGATTCTCCAATACTAGCAGATTATTTATTTAACTTATAATACAGGATAAATGTCTTTTTCAGTGGAACCAGTACTTTTTGTCAATATTAAGGAGTTGTTGACTTAAAACAAGCTCTTATTTCTTGCTAAAAAGTTAGTTGTGGGTGTACTGAGGTATTTGCACCAGAAACTAGAGCAAAAGTACTTGGTAAGATTTTATTTTGCAGTGAACATGTCTGTACAAACGTTTTCTCATCAAAAACTACACTTTTGAATGATTAGAAGTACGGCTGTCACAATAACCAATGACTCAATTGATCACATGATAAATTTGTCTGATTTATTGTTTTTTTTCTCTTTTCTTTTCCTCTTTCTACCAAAACTTGTGATAAAACTTTTCAGTCTGGAGTTTTGCTCTCAACTAGAAAATTTTGTTTACAGAGACTTTACAATTCATTTTATTTGTTTTTTCTTTTGTTTATTTTGGATATTTTAAATGTCTTAGTTCCAGTGTTAAAAGTTAGTTAGAATTTAAAGTTTATTGGTATTTGAATGAGTCCTTGGATTATTATGCCCTTACAAAACAATATAATCATTTATCGCGATAACTTCTGGGACAATTTATCGTCCAGTAAAATTTGTAGTCATGACAGACCTAATTACGTCCCCTTGTAGTCGTAGGAAGACATCAATCATCTGCGTAACCACAAAGGCATCTGAAACTTCTCCTGTCATTTCCATATTCTCTGAGGCTTAATCAGCGGTAGCAGAACCGCCCCGTGCAACAATATGGACCTATAATCACCCGGGGCAGAGAAATGTCTGCTGAGAGACACATTAATGCTCCAGGCTTCAGACCAGTGGGTCGAACATAAGGAATAAAACTGTGAACATAAAATGCACAAACTAACAAACTTGAATTATTCATCGAATGCTGTTATACAGGAAATAATAATTACCCCAACCAGTTGCTCTGTTATCACACTGTCTCAGTGTTATATTAATAAGCACTGACAGTACAAGCTGTCAGTGCTTATTAACCCACCCAGAGATATTAACCCACTTTGTTTTCTTCTGCAAACATTAGCAGCAGAGACTGGTTTTTATACGGTTATCTCTTTCATCTCCCACCAAACCACATTCAGAACCGTTACCCTCCAGGCTTTGTTTTGATCGCTTTAGACTCCAACTCGTATCAGAAACTGGGTTACGCCGTCGCTCTTTTCCCCTCTCCCTTATCTTGTTGAACCTTCGCTAACTTTCGTTCTCAAGGTTTTGGATATGTGTGCGTGGCACGCAGCCATCTGTGAGTGATGAAACAGGTTTCAGGCTCTCTACACAAGGGAGCAAGCTGTATCCAAACTAACATATGGCCTTGTACCAAAGTGTGACTGATTGTTCATTAGACAAATGGCGGGCCAAACTGTGCTCCCCCCCACTGTTGTAAAGTGCTCCCCTGTGCTCCCTTTTGTTTTCTAACAGGAACTAGCATTAGGAGGAGATGCCAAACACAGTCCTGCAGACAAAGGCCACTTTAACAGCATGTCTGGGTGGCCTTAGAGATTACTTTTTATAGAGAGTAAAAAGTAAGATGAGAAAGCAACCATTTGAAGGTAAGCAGATGTTGCCAGGGAAGTGATAGCTGCAGTTTTTAGAGGGCTTGGTTGCATGATACAGCAACTCTGGTTGAGAAAAAGGAGGAAATTTCAAATACTGAAGTGTGGAGGAGGAAAAGGAGCAACTCACTCCCAATCATTTGGCAACATCTTGAGTCCAGCAATGATGTTGGAAGTTGGGTTAGCTTGTACTTCTAAAATCTTATCATATCTTATGATATACTTGTCTGTATTTTTTTAGGATGGGTGTTGCTCAGGTGGTTTCTTTAATACGGGTAATTAGTATAATACAAGTTCCACCTGCAATCATCCTCGCTCTGCCAGTGATGTTATAATGGTAGACTGGGAAAAACTGAAGTAGCAGCACTTTTCCCCTGCCATTCACTAGATAATGAGAGCCTGCATTGTGTTATTGCAGAGAAAGCTATCAGAAACCTTCTCTGCTTCTGAGAAAGTGGGTCTGCTGTGAGGATATTCTCACCAGCCACTTTTATTGCTAGTACCGTGTTAAACCCCCTGTTGCTTTCAGAACTGCCTTCGTTTTTCGTGGCAAAGATTCAGCAACATGTCGGAAACTTTCCTCCAGAGGTTTTGTTTCATATCGACATGATGGCAACACAGCTGCCGCTGTGGCTCATGGTGAACCTGTTATCATGATCAAAAGCCAGTGTTGGATGATCTGAGCTTCATGACATGGTGGATTGTTCTTCTGGTTGAAGATGTGCTCAAAGATTTTAACTCTGACGTCACCGGATCATTTTATTCTCACAAATGTTGCTTATTGGATATTTTCTCTTTTCTTGCACCGATCCAGAGGCAAACCTGACAGATTTTTTTTTTTTTTTTTGCAGAAGTCCCTTTAGATTAGAGTTGGGTAATAACTAATTGCATTTACTCAAATGCAGTTACTTGAGTTTTTTTTTTTGAAAAAGCGTACTTTTAGGAGAATTTACTATGTTTTACTTTTACTTGATTAATTTTATTATGAAATATCTCTACTCTTACTTGAGTAAAAATTCTTTATTTTCTACCTACTGAATGAAAAACAAACCAAAAAATAAAAAAATCACCAAGTACAGACACACATGTCCAGTTTTTGTTAAAGTCTCATAAGTCTTTTTAGTTAAAGAAACTGATTTGGAAACATTTTCTTTTGCATGATTTTATTTTTTGTTACTTTTATGAATTATTGTCTTTTTTTGTTTTTAAAATACCAAAAATTCCACTTAACTTTACATTTTGGTCCATTTCATAATGTAAGATTTAAATATCAAATGATTGATAATTTCATTAGTTAGTCAGTACTTGAGTAGACTTTTTACTTTTACTTGAATAAGAATATATTTACTTAGTGCAACTCTGACTTGAATGCAATTTGTCGGTGAGATTAACAGCTTCTGAAAGAGGACATATTATGCAAAATAGTTACAGTCCATTATTGTTTTAGCGAGTAACAAAAAGTCACAATTAACGTTATACATAAGTGGAAATATTTCAAAGTTCCTTGCAAATATTTCTAAAGTAGCACCACAAAAAATCTGAAAAATAATCACAAGATCCTGGAGCGGCTGTGAACAGATGTTCAATACTAATTATAAGAATCGCTTATCAGATCCAGAGACAGCTGTTTATTAATATTTGAACAGGTTGTTAATGGGTTCATTAATACATTCTGGCACAAACGACGTTTGATAACATTGGTGATTTTGATGTGCTTGATATGGAGGTGAAAAACGCATAATACCAGGAACTCGAAGAATAAGCTACAGAAAGTAGAATTTGGCAAAAAAGAAAAAGCAGATCTGCAGAGGAATAATTCCCATGTTGTGTAATTATGAACCACTTCATTTTGAATTGAGTTATAACCCAGTTTTCTGGAAATCCCCCAGGATCATGTGTCATCCTCCCCCTCTATTAAAAAAAGAAAAAAAACTGTAAAAGCGTTCAGAAGTGTCAGAGTGGAAGTGTTTATGTGGAGTACCACATGCCCTCACTGCTGCAGGGCCAGCGGTCGACTCGGAGCTGCAGCTCCAGCCGATTAATGCGTCCATGACCAGCTGTTATCGATCCCAGCTTGTATCTTCACTCACCCAGATAGAGGCGGTGAAGCAATTAAATAAAAGTCTCTGGTAAGTCAAAGTGAGGATCACAAACACATGTTCAGTGCAGACAAAAAAATCAGTTTGTTTACCTCACAAATCAACCACTTATGTTAAATATCAAGAAGAAATCAATGCCTTTCACATTCGCCCTATCTTTCTAATCCAAGGATCTGGGAAATCGATTCTCTGAGTCTTAGCAGGAGCTTGGCCTGCACTAACAGCTGGATCTGCGCCCAGTTGGGATGTCAAGAATGTGGCCGGCGGTAATGTTGACTTCACATGGCCCTTCTGTTTCTGACTGTGCATTTGTTCGTTCTGAATGTGCTGTATGGCTAATCAGCCGGTTATTCAGGAGAGCATCAGCTGCCTGGTCAGAGGACTTCAGCCCTCAGGGTTTCTATAACATCATTTTCATGTGAATGGATGGGGTGTGTGCCACTCAGCTCTTACAGGAGCAACAGTATTAAATAATAGATGACCTGGTGGATTGGAGCTAATTCATTATAGCCAATTAGTTGCACTACTCTTATATTATGCATACTGTAAAAAGGCTCATTAGGCAAAGGTTCACTGAGAATGAACTATTGATGTGTGTCCCTTAGCTTTTAATCAGCATAGGAAATATTCATATAGCTTGGCAGATTCCTGAACTCTTTTGTGGTAATTGCTTGTCAATTATGCTAAATATCAAAGACAGGAAAGCGAAGCCGACCCATGTGATCCACAGAGGAGGATGGAGATTCTCAGATTCAGGTGGTGTGTCTGGCGTCTAGAAAGGGAGAATGTCAAGCAACAATATTTGCTTTTTCTTCTCTCTTGGCAAACATTTTGACTAGATTTAACAGTTTAACCCGCTCAGGAAGAGTGCGGCAGATGTCACGGTCGGCCAACTGGGTGACCCATCAGCTCTTCAGTTTGCGAAACCACAAAAAAAAGCTCATAAACCAGTGAGCCTCTCAGGCAGGATCCAAAAACCCTCTTAGAACTACAGGAGGGCTCTAGTTATTAATTTTTAGTTCACAGAGAAAGCTCACAGCTGCTTTACCTTCAGTGAACTTCAAAGCACTTTGGAGCGACGGCCCCGCCCAGGGCTCATTCCCTCCTAATTGGAGGTTCATTAAGGGACATGCTGGTCCTCTGGGGGAGCTCATTGCTAGTGGATTTTGGGTGTTTACTTGCTGTGGATGATTTAGAAAGTCACGGAGAAGTGGGAAAATGGGTTTTTAATTGAGATAAAGGGCGATGCGGCATGCGTGCGGTCCCTCACTGTCGTCCGAGGGTATTAGCGCACAGAGCATTAGCGCGCCCTGCCACATCGTGGCACCTGGGACCTCAGGGTGGACCCCGGGGTTCAATTACAGGTGATCATTTACAGGGTCAATGGCATTAAAGCAGGTCAAGTTTTACCTCTTACATTTTCAAGAGGGTTTCATTGTTAATGATTATCTGTTACGCAGACCTCCGCCCAAGATGAAGTAGACTGGCTGTGGTTGGTGGAGGTGCAGACAGGGTGTCCTTGTAATCCATTTATCCAGGGGGGAGGCTGCTCCAGAGGCATATGGATTCAGCTTATTAATTGTACCAAATGAGACATTTGTGACCATTTTTAAGGTTTTGACAAGCACACGGCTGATTAAGCCAGGTGTGTTTTCTCTTTAAGACCTATAACGGCCTTCAGATTTTCCAGTTTTTCTTCTGTGAGCGGTCATTAAATTATTTATAGTAGAAGCTGAGGTGACCGCACACTGTGTGAGAGAGGGAGCAGTCACTGTAAAACAGAGAATTGGACTTTAAACAAAGACAAAATGATTTGTAGTTTTAAAGTCGATTAAGCATCTTATGTTAGCAATTAGCACAATTATCGTAGCTTCCATTAAACCTTGGTTTTTATGTTTGGTCCCCATGGACCTCAAAGGTGCCGCATTTATTATACTCAGACAAAATCTTGGTTTTATTTGCACCTAAATAAAAACTAATTGCAGCTCTGGAGTCTCCATTTATTGTATTTGATGAAAATTTGGACCTTGGAACTACAAATGAGCTCAAACCCAATTGAACAGAAATCATTTGGCTCTTCTAAATCTACTCTGTAACATCGAAGCTAATTATTGTCAGCAATAATTAACAGTAATAAAACTAATGCAGTATTTCTGTATGTTGCGTTTGAGCAAAATACTAAATATACTGTGGAAAAATATAATGACATACAAATCATTAAAAATGCATGTAAACTATTATTTAATGCAGGCATCCCTACATTTTTTAAGCAAGGCAGCCATATTTAATGTTGTGGCTGGTATTAGTGAGAAACCTTTAACGATTATAGACTTTCCTCAATTTGAATCTTGAAAATGCCTCTGAGTAAAGATGTAAGTCATTGCTACATTGCAATCAGTACCAATATTTTCCATTTTCTAATTCCTCTTGTGTTTATGCTTTTGAAATGTCAGTCAGTATGGTTGTGTTTGAAAAACTCAGTATTTACCCAGGTGATACTTCATGTAAAACGTTTATGAAATACCACCCCAACGAACATAAAGACACAGACATTTCAAAAAGAGTGCCAATTTTTACAAATCCTGCATATTTTATGACAGATAAAGACTGGAAACAAAAGAAAGAAATAATTTCCCCAGGTACACTTAATTTCAACGTGAGTTAATGATGCATCTAGTCTAGAACTATGTTTTTGTTTATGTTTAAACCAACTAGTGCCTGGAATAAAAGTCTAAAAAAATGTCAAAAACAATGAAGCAGAATTCATTTAGGTTATTTTTTTAGTTGTGATATTGCAGTAATATTTGAAATGTGTATTTCAGTGGAATAACGTGTTACAAATGGGTAAATATGATTAGATATTTAATATTTCTTGCTGTGCTGGCACATTTCAAAAAGACACACTTTATATCTAATCTAATCTGATTTTCTAGTAGTCTCAGCAAGATACTTCCTGGATAACACCAGAGGCAACGCTCAGATCGTTTGCATAAAATATAAATGAATAATGCTACTCAGTTGAAAAGACACTGGATTTGTAGTGAGTTTGGAGATCAGTGTTTTTCCAATCTCTGCTTAAAAACATCTTTGTTTTGACTTGTAACAAAACTCCAGTTTTAAACGTTTAAACCGAATTTGCTGTAAAAGTAGCCTAGAGATCTATTCACTACCAGGCAATCTTTTCACGTTTTCTTGTTGAAACGTTACTTTTACGTTGGTTTGTCTCATTTCCAGTGTAATAAGATATCTGCTGCAGAAATCAGACCACAGATTTTGAGATTTTGTGTTTTTGCAGTGTACGCTTAACTGCATCCATCAAGGGATTGTCAAGATAAACAAACAACCGCCTTTTATATGTGTTTTTCCTGTCGTCAGAGGTTTTTTTATCTTTGTTTTTTTCAGCCATAGTTGTTGATTTTGTGGGTGCAAAGAAAATGGAGCTCTTGGTGTCTAAGATCGGCTTGGAAAAATGCTCAGGGCATCGCTTCAAAACGCTCCCACTGGGAGGAATGTAGGTCGGATGGGTTTGTCCTCATTACAGAGCACTGGCTTCTGCTGGTATCATAAAGTTGATTTGGGTTTCGGATCTCATTAATCCGCCATCAAACACCACCATTCTGAGGTCCGCAGCCGGGGATCTCCAGGAGCAAACAAAGGGATTCTTGGAGCCGCGCGGCATTTAATGATGTCAGTAACGTAAGAAGCAGTTGATGTAAATTGAGTTGGCTTGTGCAGGATACCTCAGGGCAAAGACTGCTGTTACATTGTCACATCAATGACATGCAGTGTTTCTCTCGAAGAAAATATTTCTCTAATCTCATCAGCACAGCATTTCTTTCTGCATCTGTGTTGGTTAATTATAATATCTGCATTTTGTCATACCAACATAAATTCATGCATTTTGCAAACTTTGGCTGCGTTCACACTGCAGCCTGAAGTGACTTTTTTTTTTTTTTAACCTTAATTTGACCTGTATCTGATCTTTTCTTGATGGTCTGAACAACACAGATTGAACTTTTATTCACTTTGATATCCGACACGTATCTGATGTTTACAAATGTGACCTGAGTCTGAACGGCTTGAACGGTTCATCTGACCTGAACTCAACAAACGTCACTGTTCTGCGTCCTGATACACGCAAGCAAGGAGAAAAACAACAACCATGGCGGACAGTAATGAGGATTAAGTTGCTCCGCTTGGATAACGTCTTTAAAATCGTAAAATATGTTCTACTGTTAGCATTCATGTTTACTTCCGCAAACACTGAGCACTACTTCTTAGTGTTCACACCAAACGCTTTTGCGTGTCAGATGCGTCTGGTTTACATTCAAAGTCTATGTGGAGGCGCGTTGAGGGCCCATCGCGACGCGTATCGCACGTCTAGCGCAGTGTGATTTGGAGCACTTTGAGTGTTTGACATGTTAAGTGCGTCCAATGTGTCCAACAAATAGGCCAGCAACAGAAAACGATGGCTGGAGCGATTTAGACGCATCTGACGCGCCTCCACATAGACTTTGAATGTAAACCAGATGCGCCAAGTGGTAAGGGTCGAGCAAAATGTCAAGCGTCTGCATTCAAAGTGCAAACGGGTCGAACTGGAAGTGCCGGACGCATTTTTGACAAGCATAATGCGTTTGGTGTGAACGCACCATCGTGGCAGATGGCAAAACACTGAGCACCCTCTCTGTGTGGCAGAGAGGGTGCTCTCTGTGCGTCCCCTACTGTGCATGCGGGACACTTTCAGTTTCTTTGCAGTCACATATTTGGAAGTGTGAACAACAATGCCAAAAAAATCCGATGTGAAAAAACATCCGAATTGTATCTCTTCAGGCTGCAGTGTGAACGCAGCCTCTGTGTTGTTGTCCTTTTCCAGATAACAGAATCTGCAGACTTGGGTGTCTGACCTGTGAGGCTGAACTGTGATCGATGAGGGCCAGCAGTCTTATGGGAGTCATGGGAAAGGCCAGTTTGTTTACTCTGCACTTTTGCTGTGGCAGTTTGATTTATACGGTGCTGGTTTCCACCTTGTACTGGAAGCCTCGCTAGGCAAATACAGTAAAAGCGATCTTAAGCAATGAATTTTAATGCACAGAGGAGAACTGGCCCCACATCTGACAGCTGGGCCGACCCCGAGATGGGAGTGCAGCGAGAAAGGGTGAGGCTGGAAAAGAGATCAGACATTTTTGTTTGTGGTTATAAAAACTGAGAGGTTTTCCAGCAGCCCGTCTCCTCATCCCCTGCTGTGGAAAATACGGTTTGCTCTCTTAAGGCCCAGGGATTGACAGAACGGACCGTTTCACTCGCTTTTCTGCGAGACAGTAATTTATGCAGATCTCAATTAAAACCTACTGTGACCTCATTAGGCCTTTCGGTTGGATCTAGGAGTTAATTAAAACCCATCTCAGGCAATGAGGTGGTTGGTAGCTCAGAGTACCACTCCGAGGGTAATCAATACGTAAGCATATTATTATGATTTACAGAAAGTATTTAACCGTCACTCTAAATCAGTTTCCTAAATCATGGGGAAAACATAATGCATCCTCTGGCTGCTGAGGAAAGTAATAGTTCTCATTATATGTTAAATCATCCCCGAACCAGACAAAGAGACACGCAGCATCTTTAGATTGGTTCAATTTGATTGTCACGGCAACTTACACAAGCTGGCAGCGAGACAAAGAAAAAGCTTTCTCTGTGGCTCAAAACACATCAATACTCTGCAGCAAGTTAAAAACAAACCAACCCAAGCATGCAATATTAAAAGACAAAAAGATAAGGCTTTTGTTCTGCTTAATTATTCATGCAATTTTGATTCTCCGTGAGTGCTGGACTTGAGGCAAATGTTTGGCAAATGTTTTTGGTTTGCATCACCTCAAAGGTGAATTTCTGTGTGTAAAGTGAGATCATATTTGACAGGAGTTAGACCAGCATTGATCATAACCCAGGTGTCAGTTCTGCAGAGAGATTTACCCAGAGGAGTGGAAAGCCTTCCCAACAAAAGGGAATGAAAGAAGGTGCTTCTTGTTTCCTTTCTTCTGCTTAGAGGCTTCTAGTTGGTGGTTATTAAATCTATTACAACTCCTTTGAGAAGCTGCTTTTTGATCTGGTTGTCACCAAGTTTCAATCCCAACAAAACAACAGATTAATAAAGCAGGGAGTCATTTAGATTCTGACAAATTATTAACTGTGTTCCCTTGAAGTCACAGCAATTACAGCTGCCCCACAGATTGCTTCTCATCCAGTCCGAGCAGGATATATAAAGAGAAATCCTTGGAGGAGAAGAAAATACGTTTGTTTAATTGCCAAAATTTAGCGGAAGCACAAATTTAATTCAAACGCAAATGGAAAGCGGTTTAAAATGCAACTAATTTTCACTCCAAACATCAGCGCAGGAGCTGGAAGCTAACACTCCCCCTAGTGGTGGCTGAAGATTGTTGCAAATTTATGGAGCGCCCAGTTCAAGCAGCATAATTCAATACTGAAAGTCTTTTCCACCGTACTTTCTGCTATGATATAAGGTTTTCCAATGTATATTGATATCTAGCTTGTTTTATATCTTTTTCTTTAAAATAGAAATGCACTATAAACCTCTGTGCAAAAACAAAACAGGCCAAACATGGACTTTCCATCGACTTAGCTGCCATTTCTGTTGCAGCAAAGTAAGGTGTGATGCTAACCAACCAGTAGGCAGCAGCTGAAACCTGATGACACGGCCCCTCATTTGCATTTAAGCATTCTTTGATTATTTTCTCACAATGCGCAAGGAAACATAAAAGAGGAGACAAAGCAATGACAAAAGGACAAACACTTGTGTCAGGAAAAGACAAAACAAAATGTATAAATTTCTTGAAGAAAACATGTTTAAGAATAAAGAAAAACAAGTAATATAGGTCTCTGCTTTTATTTTCAATCATGTCAGTTTTGGTCCTCCATACTTTGGCGAGGTGACGCAAAATACATTTTTCCCCATTGCTCCTATGGGACTCCGTACAAATTAACTCAACACAAGTAACCACAAAGACGTTTTTTCACACTTAGGGATGCTGACCAAATAAATTAAACTTTTATAAACAACCTGCGGTTGTTTTGCGTAAACCAAATTCATAGACGCTGCTTTCTTTAGGCTTAATTGCAGATGGACGAACAGCGCCGATCAAAAGGCAGCATCTGTGGTGTTGGTGTGGGGCGTGACGGGAGCATTAGCGCACATGCCGTGTGAAACCCACTCAGATGTGAAGACGTAATTAACGCCGACTGACACATGCAGGCATTCGGACAACAACCACTTCAATTAAAATTTGTTTATTTCAGCAAGACAAACTCATTTAGCTCATGTTGGCAACAGCAAGATTAAGCTGTAAAAGAAGCTTACAGATTAATGACTAACAATACTAGATGTGTTCTGTTGTAGCATCAGTTATATTACAAAATTAGCCACTTTACAAGAACAAGTGTCTTAAATGTATGACAACAAGATGATGATAACTCAGGCCCCATTTATATATTTATTTATTTTGTAAAGCGGCTTGTTGGTTGCAAAAACATCCACTTCAACGTGGGACTGATTCCAGAAATTATTTCAAAAACATCTCAACACAGGATGGACCAAAATGCTGTTTATACTCCCCCAAACCTGTAAGTGGCGCTGTTGCTAAAGCAGAATAAAAAACAATTTCTGTTCCAACACAGAAATTTTCTCAACCTCGACAATGATAATTCTTACTTTTAACAACTTGACTTTTTGGCTCATATTGCAACCCGTACAAACATATCAGCCTTATCACTCTCCACTGGGATCAAGAAAACAGTTATTTAGAATAACGGTTAACTGAACTAATCTTCAAACTGGTGTGTTTGATTAAAATGTAAACTACTTAAATAATATTTAAAACCCTCCAAAATATCAACATGGTTGGTTAAGAAGTAGAAATCCCATAAATGTAATAAAATTATTACAAATTTGACCACTTCTACACCTTTTCAATGCAAATTAAGGAGGGTTAATGACTAAAATCTTTTTAAAATGTGTTATTGTCTGAAAATTCAAAAACTAGCTTCCAGCTTTCAAACTGCAAAGTTACAACATCTTACCAAGTAATTTTGGTCTAGTTTCTCGTGCAAATATCTTACAACACTTGAAATAAAACTAACTCACAAATAATGTTTCAGCAAAATATAGGATATTGTTTTAGGTCAATAATTTCTAAATATTGATTTCTAAAAAAGTTCTGTTCCTTTGGCAAATTTTTTCACTTATAACAAGACATTTTATCCATGTTGTAAGTGAATTTATCTGCCAATAGAACAATAACTTTTTCATCAATATTAAGGAATTATTGACTTCTAACAAGTTCACATGTCTTGCTAATAAGTTACTTTTAAATTAGTTTTGTCTGGATATTTGCACTTGGAACTAAACCAAAATTATTTGGTAAGATGTTGTAATTTTGCAGTGAATGTCAATTGAATTTTTTCATCATCTCCTTTCTAAGAGATTTCAGGTAGTTCCTCTGTTGTAGGAAGTTAGTGGCTGACTTTATGTGCGGGGTCAGGGATACAGACAGCTCCATATCGTCCCTTAATGCACAAGAGAGGCTCTTCATTATCTAGGAGTGCTTTGAGGAAGGACCTTCATCAAGTAAAGTGTGTTTATGTCAGGTAGAGGGTGAGCTGAAGGTGCACAGGAGCTTCTGCCTTTCATTACATTAACAAAAAGATGCTCTGAAGTGAAGGCCATCCCCTTTGGGTTAATGCACAAGGAGATTTGGTCAGGAATTACGTCCTTAAAACGCTCAGCAATAGACCAGAAGAACACCATATGTCAAGTGCTGATAGAGAAGCCAGTCATCTGACTCTGAAAATTAATTTTAAAGCTTAATTCACTTTTATATTCTTGGAAAAGATAAGAATCATGACATCGCCAAAGAGTTTAATTTCTTTAGAAAACGTTTGGAGATTAAATCTGGCATGAATTTAAAGCAACCCAGCTAGCGCACTGTAAAACATTTGATGGTGGTTTAAGTTGAAAATGAAAGTCCACCTGCTGCCTGGAAAATGTAATTTAAGTCACAAGAAAATTGTTTTGGTTTTAACTCAGAAATTAGAGTTCTGGAAGTCGATTTAACAACACGAGACAAGTTCTCTAAACATTGATTTTTTAACTTAATTAATCTTGAATTGTGAGTTTTTACTAAATGCTGCAATTTAAACCAAATTATTTCACAATGTGCAAGAAAATAAACTGCCCTCACCTAGTTAAAGAGCCACATTTCTCTATTATTTAACTCACAGTATCCAGTTAAAATAATTACTTATTTTACGTTATAATAATTTAAATCCTTGCTTCAAACTGCAGGAACAAAATATCTGATCTGATAATGAATTTTATTAAACATCCCAATGAATTCAGCTCAGGAACATTTAGTATGAACAGGACATTATCCTCAAGCTTTGCTGACTGAGTAGAAGATATTAGACCCAACTAAATGTGGCTCAAGTGTTTTACAGTTATTTGTTGGTGTTTTGTTGAACTCATGAAAATGCAAACAGGTCCAACCGGAGCGTCATCAGCCTAATAACCGTCCAACATGGAGGATTTATGCGTCGCGTTTTCTGCTTTTCCCTGCAGGGTCAGGGAGAGGCTTCAGCTCGGGGGACGACCATGGAGGGCGACTGCCTCAGCTGCATCAAGTACCTCATGTTTGTCTTCAATTTTCTCATCTTTGTAAGTACTTTTCATCTCTTTCTCAAAGAGGCTACCTCTGAAGTTAATGATTTAAGATGGGCCTCTGACTAATAGAGCCGCATTTGCATTTCATTAGACGAGGCAATCTTGATTCTATCAAATTCTCTTTTGATTAAATTTTAGTGTGCCGACACACATCTGAGGCTCACTGTGCCATGTGGAGCTGGTGACTGACACCTGAGTTTATCAGACTTGATAAGACAATCAGGGCTAATCCCGTTAGCCGCGTGGTGGGGGGAGGGTCAGAGTGGGGAAGGTTTGTGTCTTTTCCTGCTTTATTAGGCGCATCCAAACCATTTAGAGACTCCACTCACATGAGATTGTTCAAGGCTGGGCTGATAATGCGGCCAGTAGAGCAGAGAAGGAGGGTGTTTCTGTTTCTTTTTTTAAATTTTTGCTTCATTTTTTAGCTCTAAAGTTTTGAAAATGTCCCCCAGTTTTCATAATTCCCCAATATATTTCAGCTAAGCTGTTTAATTTAGTTAACTAAATCAAACAGAATTACAAAAACTGAAATCGAGGAAACATATTTTGTCAACTTAAATAAATAATGGGAAGAAACTAGAACTAACTGGAACTATATGATGCGTTTATCTGATGTGAAGTCAGTCAATCAATCAATCAATCAAGTTTATTTGTGTAGCACGTTTCATCATCGTTCAACAATAATTTAATTGATTTTTTCTGAAAATGATGAGCATTACCCAATCACATAATCACAAAATAATACCTTTATCTGTTTAATTCTGCACCAAAACTTTACCAAAGTATGACTGTAACCAAAAGAAAACTAAACTGAAACTAAACATTTGGTTAATGATGGCTAATAAAAACTAATTTAATTCAGCTCAATTAGACAAACAAAAAACTAAACTGTAAAGAAAAACTATTATAGCAGCCAGGTTTCATAAAAGGCTGCGGGAAGAGGATTGCAGTAGAAATGCTGGAGGCTCTGATCTTTCCCCCACCTCAGTATCTACTTTTCTTAATCACATGAGTGGTTAGCCTGTGGTGGAGGTGGATGGGATTTTGGAGAGACGGAGGATGGTGGAGGATGGGAGCTTTAGCAGGTTGGGTGGGGTTTGAAGCAGGGCTGATATTTCTACACTCTGGAGTGACTGGAGAAACTAAACCTTTGCTCTTTTTTTAGTCCTGAAAGACATTTATATTACTGAACTGTAAATCAGTGACTTAGTACAATCAGCTGGGTTTCCTTACATAGAAAGTTTCTAACTACTCTGAATGATTAACTGTCTGCTGAAAACTGGTGCAATATAAATAAAATGAACTGGTTTTTACCGCTCTACAATGGCTGCTGGAAAAGACAAGTGTTTTGTCGTTCAGAAACAACTCGCTACATTCTTGTTGGTTGTTCAGGAGGCTCCAATTCTGCTTTTCAAAGATGTATGGTTGTATAAATGTTCTCCTGTTTGGCATTTTTACATGAGAGTGTAAACGTTGAGTTAGGATTCAAAGTGACAAGGTGGCCTAAAGGAGTTGTTCTGAAAGGCAAAATAGGCAGAACTGAAATCTTATCAAAGAAGATTTTGTGCAAAAAATGTAATGAACATGTTTTTCAAGCCCAAAGACCAGCGGTGTCAAACCCAGTTGGGCCAAATCAAAAATCTGAATGTTGTTAAAGGGCTGGTTGTGCCAGAATGTATCAATTAAACTCATTAATTTGCTAAAATATCAGTAAATAGCTGTTCCAGCATTCATTAAGTGTTTCTTAAAATAAAATAATATTGAACATCTTTTCACACTGATCAGTCCAGCCAGGATTTTGATTGTTTTTGTGTTTTTATTAATCATTATTTGTGTTTTTTTGCAATCAAAAACACAAATAAAATTGTGGTGCTAATTTAGAAATATTTGTAAGGAATTTTTACGATATTTACACTAATGTGTGATGTTAAATGTGACCTTTTATTACTCACCATATCGATGACGGACTGTAATTTGACATGAAGTAAAGCAGAAGCAGTAGATACTTAAACCCAAAGTTTTTGACCAATTTTGAGAAAAAATGTCAATAAAATCAGCAAAAATTTGGTGATTTTGTGTGAATTTTGTGGATTTGTGAAAAACTTCTCGGTGTGCCAGATTTGGCCCCCGTGCCCTGAGTTTGACACCATGGCTAATATTTTGTTACAATTTTAGTTTTTTAATGAAGTGACCTCTTTTGTCGTCTCCTGCAGCTGGGCGGCTCGTTCCTCCTGGGCGTGGGCGTGTGGGTTCTGGTGGACCCGACTGGGTTCAGGGAAATTGTAGCGGCCAACCCTTTGCTGTTCACCGGCGTCTACATCATCCTGGGGATGGGAGGCATGCTGTTCCTGCTGGGCTTCCTGGGCTGCTGCGGAGCCATTCGGGAGAACAAGTGTCTGCTTCTCTTCGTGAGTTCATGCCAACATGTGCAACTCTGTGCAAAAGCGAAACCATATGTGTGCTTTCGTACATCGCCATGTTTTTACGATGACTTCAGAGGGCACAGACGGCGTCTAATTTGTTTTTTTACAAGAACCTGGAGTGCAGTTGTCCTGACTCACCTAGCCTGTAATTTTCACACTATCTGGTTTTGTGTTATTTAACTTTATTGCAGTTCTTCATGCTCATCCTGCTCATCTTCCTGGCAGAGCTGGCCGCTGCCATCCTCGCCTTCATCTTCCGGGAACACGTAAGTCGCTTTAGGGAACTTATTATCTTCGGTCCAAACGAGCTTGAAGTCGAAGCTCTTCTCACTTCTTTTTGACTTTGAACCATTTCTGCATTCAGAAAATACGTCAGTGATTACACAGGGAGAGAGAGTCTCAATCCCTGGTTTTCTTCTCTAAACCAGGGATATTTTGTTACCTTTGATGCTGAGTCCGTCGGCTCTCTGGGACAAAGCAGAGCAGCGATTTGTCGAATAACTGACTTTCCTCCATTAAATGTCTTTTGTTCCCAGCTGATGTTTCACCAGCTTGCATCATTTTTACTTCTTTAATAGACTCCTCACATCTTTTTTAGGGAGGATTTTCACAGTTGTGGCTTCCTCACTGATATTAGGCCTAGTCCAAACAAAAGAAGAAGTATTCATCGTCCTACGCTGAAAAAATAAATTAGTTGAATCAACTTAAATGAATCAATTAAGTTGATTCTATTATACTTTTTTTCAGTGTGCAGGATCTTTGAAAATAACATGTTAAAACATACATTTAAAATAGTTTAAATGTATTTTAAGTATTTTAGTTTTTAACGTAAAAGTTTGAGTTGACTTTCTGTAGAATTAAGTCAAAGAGATTTGAATTATTTATTAGAAAAAATTAATGACTTGAGTAAGAGTGACTTGAATTTGTCTTATTAAACACACTTAATGAATTATGTTATAAACCATAATAATAAATTGAGTTGGTGAGACAGAGGATATGAAACTGTCACTGACCTCAACTGTTTCAAGTAAAGACACAGTAAAAAGTTCCTTAAAGTTGAAGAAGTTGCCATCACTAAACCAAATGAATTAAGTGAGATTAATGTAAATAAGACCATAAACTGAAATGCACTTTGAATTCAGTAATTTCATTTCAGGAAATGTAACCTTTAATTTCACTCTGTGACAAAAAGAAAATCCTGTGTTAGGAAATAACAGTTTTTAACTAAATTACCAGTTTAGTGCCGCTGGTGTCAGCAGCCGCGCCGCCAACAGGAGAGCATTTAACAGAGAGACAAATCTATGACTATACATCTATATTTCTCTAATTATCCTGTCCTTTCAGCTCAACCGACAGGTTTTAAATGAATGAAGGACTGTTACTGTATGTTGCAACATTTTAATTTTAAAATCCGGTAGATAAAAGAGTTCATTATGACGTCCTTTCTGGAGCTTTTAGAAGAAAACCAGGCAGACCTACAGCATGAAAGATGCTCCACTTTAGTTAACAAGATCTGCATTTCTATTAACAATAAAACAGAATTACAAAAATAAATTTGTTAAATGGAAAACTTATTTTGATTCAAGTTTTAGGGCTGGGTTGAGGCGGTTTTTCAACCGCAAAAAGTGTTTTTGTGAAACACGGATGTCAAAATATCGACAAAAAAGATGATAGGAACACTGTAAAACATTTGAGCTGCATTTAGTTGTGTCTACTATCTTTTCCTCTTTAAGTCAAATAAATTTATCCAGTTTTAGATTTTGAACCTAAATGTGATGAACTGACAGCAGTAAGTTGTGTTAACTTTTTATTAATTCAGTCAAACCTCCCAGAGTTGAATAAACTAGAGATTTTAGGTTAGCACTTAAAAAACTGAAAGAAGAGAAAGACAGGAGTGGGGACTATTTCCCAGAATGCTTAGCGGCATGTTTCTGTCTCCTGAGATGGAAGTGCGTCACATTGATCCGACTCTTGTGTTTTATTAAGGCAAATGTTCATTTTAATGCAATTCTCAGTTAGCAAAGCTTGAGGATAATGTCCTGTTCACACTAAATGTTTCTGAGCTGAATTCATTGGGATGTTTAATAAAATTCATCATCAGATCAGAAATTTTGTTCCTGCAGTTTGAAACAAGAATTTAAATTATTAAAGTAAAATAAGTATTTATTTTAACTTGATACTGTGAATAAAATAATAGCGTAATATGGCTCTTTAACTCTGTGAGGGCAGATTTTTAGTTAAAACTCACAACTTAAATCACCTTCAAATGTTTTACAGTGTAGTGGCAGGATGATGACACGGCATTATTTTTTACGACTTATCGCTTGAACAAACTTAACCACCTGTAACTTTATTTGTGTTTTTTATTTAATGCAAAGATCACAATTGCAAAATAACTTTTTTTTTTTTTTTTTTTTACATTAGCAGAATATCAACAAGTTTTTACTCACATCTGCAATGAAAATGCAGCTGCTGCTGGAAACGAGGCGTTTCTCACATATTCCTCTTGTTTTTTAATGCCAGCCTCACCTGGTTATTTTTTGGTTGAAAAGCCCAACCTTAATCCTCTTTTTTTTTCAAACTTCTCCATCATAAAGTCCTGAAGCTCCTACCAACAATTCACAGATCCAGAGTGGAGACAGAAATTTCCTGCACAGGTGTGAAGCTTTGAGAAGCGATGCCGGCAGGAGGTTTGGTGTGGCAGTAATGTCAGCTCCACACATAAATCCATGATGGATGTCACCCTGTCAACATCTAGAGGAAAAAACACAACAATATCAATAAAATTATTCAAATTTGAATTAGAAATCTTTAGTTTTCTTGATGAAATTACTTCTGAGTCGTGTTTTGGTTTGAAATCCTGCTGCTAGCTGGTCACACAAATCAAACGTCATAACTACCCCACTTCTTCCACCCGCAGAGTAGTCGGCTTTCGCTGAACGTAATCAGCTGCGACTCGGCATGTCAGGGCTGTAACAGAGGTGGGCTGATTTTTACCCCCCGCAGAGCAACACACACAGAGACAGAAAAAGAAAAGAGCGCTTCATCTTGTGTTGAGGTGCTTTAATCGAACCGTGGATCATTTTCCTAGAAGGTCAGGTTTGTTTTCGGAGGTCTGAATGTACAATCGAACTCTGATGCCGACCAAAAACATGAACTCTAAGGCTGCGTTCACACTGCAGCCTGAAGAGACCCAATGCTGATTTTCTTTTTTTGCTGTGGTCGTTCACATTTCCAGATATACCTCTATACCATCTCCACTACGAACGACCTGAAAGCGTCCTGCATGTGCAGTAGAGGGCGCAATAACGTCACACAGAGAACGTGCTCTGTGCTTTGCCAACCGCCGTAAAGAAGAAGAAGAAGAAGTGCTCAGGGTTTAAACATGGATGCTAACAGTGGAGCATAGCTTATGATTTTACAGATGTTATCCAACCTGTGCCAACACATTAACAACTTAATCCTCATTACAGTCCATCATTGTTGTGGTTTTTCTTCCCGCTTGGGCGTATGGGGACACAGATTTGAGTATTGATGTCCTGAGGCAGGCACTTCCTGCCTCTGTAGCGTTCTCTGGTTCTCCAAGCAGCCGGGTCGGATGAACGCGTTCAGACTCGGGTCGCATTTGAAAAGATCAGATACTTCTGATGAAGGAAGTCGCTCTCAGTGTCTCCTTTAGATTTTTGTGTTGTTTCCTTCAGTGGTTCTTGTTGCAGCGCCCCCCACAGGCCAGGAGGTTAACAGGTTTTTTAGTGCTGTGGGAAAGCAAACCACACCAGCTGAAAATTTAACAAATGGTTCAGTTTTGTTCCCCAGTTGGTCGTCTTCCCAGATAATCAAAGTGAAAACACTCAAAGTCACAGAAGCATGTAAACAAACTCAGAATGAAGTTTATTGAGCTCATTTCGACTCATCATGTGTTCTTGCTTCAGGCTTCATCTTTAGAGGCGTTGATTAACCTCTGCTCTTTTTGCTGATTCAGCTGACCAGAGAGTACTTCACCAAGGAGCTGAAGAGTCATTATCAGGGCTACAACAACAGCGACGTCTTCACCTCCACATGGAACGCCATCATGATCACAGTGAGCAACACTCACCACAGTTTCTCCCTCCTGACGCTCTGCTGACTGAATGGAAACACAGACTCAGAGCTCACTGGCTATTTTAAAGACAAACTCTTTATATTTAGGTCAATATTTCTGCTCGGTTGGCGCCCACACACAGCCGACCGCAGGTCACTGCACAAATAGGCGCTCTGCAAATGCAACTTCTTCTTCTACTTCTTCTGCCTTTCAGTTTGACTGCTGTGGAGTGAACAGCCCAGAGGATTTTAAAGACAGCCTGTTCAGGCTCAACAACCAGAATCACATGGTGCCAGAAGCCTGCTGCCAGCGCATTCTTCAGAGCGAAGAGAGGGTCTACTCCGGCCAGGAGCAGTGCCTATCAGGCAATATGATGTTCCGCAACAACAAGGTAACTTTTGGCACCGCTTTTCCCCACTCAGCCTGGTTCTAGACCTCCTCCGGGCCTAATTAGAGCATAAAACAGTAGATAAATGCACTCGGGGACTGCCTGACTCTGCCATGTCTTATTAGCGCTGTTCTGTCTTGGTGTCACGGTGGGTCATGTGCAGCACGCAGATGGCAGCTTACAGATGAGCCTGTGCATACAGGCTTAAATTGGAGGGTTTTGTGGAGGATATATCCGCTCAAAAATAAAGCCTGTTAAGAATATAAAAATAAAGCATGCTGAGAATTAAAAATATGTGAGAATTCACTCCTAAATCTGTTATTTCATGCGTGCAAGAGCAAGCTTCGTATGTAATTACAGTGATAACAGGTATAGGGAGGTTTTAAACAGCAGCCTTTTCCCTCCACCTGTTGTTTTCCATGCCATTATGATAAAGAGATGTTCAGAGTGTGTGTGTGTGTGTGTGTGTGCGTGCAGCTCGTTCTGCTTATTCACACAAAGAGCCCTCATTAAAAGGCTGCAGGCCCCGCTTCCCACTCGTTCAGCGGGGCCTTTGTTCCGATCCTCGCTCTATTGAAGCCGTGATGTCGCCTTAACTATCTCTGTAATTGTGTAAATTTATAGCCGATTGATTCACTGCGGAACATGTCGTCCACATGTGTGTCCGTAGGGCTGCTACTCTGCCGTGGTCGACTACTTCGAGCTGTACATCTACGTCGCAGGAGCGCTGGCTATTGTGGTGTTAACCATTGAGGTAGGAGGGGCTTTTGAAATGTTCGGCATCTTTTCCCAAATGATCAGGATGTCTATTTTTGAACGACATCACTCTGTTTTTAAATTTAAGACACGATCTGGCTGTGGAAAGATCGCCATCTTGTGGTGATGTTCAGTATCACAGGGAGACGTGAACTAAGAGCCCATTGAAAACCTGCTGGCTATTCCACCAAATATTGATCCCTGAACTCTTCCCGAGTTAAAACATTAATGTTGTTGTTTCTAAGTGAATATGAACTTGTTTTCTTTGCATTATTTAAAGTCTGAGAGCACTGCATCTTTTTGTTACTTTGAACATTTCTCATTTTCTGCAGAAACCCTGAAGTTTTGCTTGGAATGTCAGAGACATGTTGTCAGTAGTTCATAGAATAAAACAATATTAATTTTACTCAAACATAAACCTAGAAAAAGAAGTAAAATCTGACAAACTGGACATTTAAAGTGGCCTACAGATAATAAAATTCAAAAATACTTTATTGATCCCAAAGGAAACTCAAATCCTGCCCTGTTGCTATGGTTACGTATCACAACAAAATGGAAAAGTATAAAAAAATATTGACAAAAATCAGTCCAACTACACATTATCCAAAACAAGAAGCAACGATTATCCAATAAAACAAAAACTATTTTCCCTGAAAACAAGGGAAGAAATGAAAGTTTGAAAAAGAGAAAAACTCTTAATAAAAGTGTTAAAAGTATTAAACTACGTTTGATTAGCACAGATTGTTGCTTGAAATTAAGTGTGGACTTTGACTGGGCCGTTTTAATATGTGACTAACTATCAATAATGTGTATAAAAACCAGATATCCAAACATTGTACTCAAGTAAGAGTAGCACTACTTTAAGTAAAAGTAAAAAGTAGCCGCTCAAGAAATTACTGAAGCAAGAGTAAAAAAAGTATTTGGTAAAAAAGTCAATCAAGTTCTAAGTAACTGATCAAATAATCATTATTTAATGTTTAAAATTACATAGTAAGAAAAACCAATATTTAAAGTTATCTGGACATTTTGGTATTTTAAGGATGAAAATGACAATAATTCATACAAGTAACAAAAAAAATAACAAACAAAAGAATATTTTTCAATAAAAAATCTTATGACACTTTAACAGAAATTGCAGGTTTTTGTCTGGTGAATTTTTGGTTAAAACATGTTTGTTTTTCATTCAGTGGGTAGAAAATCCAGAAATGTTAGTAAGAGTACAGATACTTCATGGTAAAACTACTCAAGTAAAAAGTACAGCGTAGTAAAAAATTCTAATAAAAGTACATTTTTTCAAAAAGGTAGCTAAAGTAACTGTAACTACTTACCATCCAACTCTGACTAAAATGTTATTTCTGTTTTTTGTGTTTATGGAAATGAAGCTCTGATGTTTTGGTTATAGAGTAAATTTATATTTGCTGGTACATTGATGTATATGTAGGTTTATGTAAGTTTATATTCTTATATCTGCACATATGCAAAACTTATATGAAGACTTAGGGACATTAAATTGTATGTTATTAATGGGTTTTTTTTACAATTAGTTGAATTTACTATATAAGTGATTTTTATGAACAGTTTATGTCACTAATTTTTATTTAGGGGCTGAATACAATGTATCTCACCCTACACAAGTTGTTTGTTTCACAATATGTGCTACTTTGAGTTGTTTTAAGGTCGCCTCTTTATAACTTTGGACAAAAATTATGCAAAGAATCATTTTTCTGTCAAAGCAGCAATGAAGACCAAAGACAAAAAGACAAATAAACCTCTAAAAATTTGTTCCAGAAGGAATATTGAGATTTAATTAGTGATAAATTGAATTAATCTGGGTTATTTTGGTTGAAATAATTGCATCTTGTGACTGTTTGCTTTGTTTTTCCTCCAGCTCTTCGCCATGGTCTTTGCCATGTGTCTCTTCCGGGGAATCCAGTAGAAGTGCTTCATTTGCAAATCGCTTTTTTCTTGAACGAAAAGGGAATTCAGGAGAAAACAACAAAACGGACATTTGTAAATTTGTGGATCTCCTTTTTTTTTTTTATTATTGTCCAATTGGTTTAAAAAACAAGAAGAAGAAGAAGAAAAAAAGGCAAACTCTTGTACTTCACAGCTGGACTTTTGAGGTACTGGGTGATTACAAAAAAAAAAAAAAAAAGAAAGAAAGACAGAAAACCAGACACAGAAACCGCTGAGAAAGTTTAAAAATCAAAGATTAAAAAAATAACGATTTGTGCATAAAGTGGAAGCAGTAATTAGTGGACCAGGTCTAGCACAGACTGGGTGTTAAGCCTGCGCAGAAGGCACTGCACTGACTTTTGGATGAAGAATATTTATATAGAGTTATGTTGGCTCAACTGTAAAAACCGTGTTTCATGTACACTCTGAATGGCAACCCGTTTTCTTACTGTAAGCAGCCTCCTTCCTCCACATGCCCTTTTTTACTGCCACCTCTCAAATACTGTATCTTGTCGGCTCATTATTATTGACCCTTTCCACGTGACGTCACGATCTCCAGAACTCCACCCACTCCGCCATGACGGACGTCAGAACGACCAAAGCGCTCCTTTAAATCCAGTCTAAAAACAGACATCTGTAGCCTAATGTGTCGCTTTTATTTAGTTGATTTCAATTTAAAAATGGTCACAGGTTGCCTCACAGACAGAGAAGGATAGAAACCAAACTTGCCATTTTATTTTACAACTGTTAGCAGCCGTTAATCATAATGACTGGCAGCCCTCGTCGGATAAATATACTTTGAGTAAATATGATTAGAAAGAAACCTTGAGAAGGTACCGTCTAACCGTTGGTAACCATGGAAACAGCGCGGCACCGTCATGTAGCCTAGCATGTACGGAAAAAAAAAACTGGTTAGCATCTCGGCTTTTGTACGTTTATAAATGCTGCTACAGTGTAAAAGGCAACGTCGTTTATGACGTAGTGATAAAACATGTGGCGTGAATTCAGACAAAGTCGGTAATTTGATCAATAAGTTTGGAAGTAGGAGTTATTGGTCGGTTTCTAAGCTAGCTGTTTCCAACAACCGCCGTCAAAGAGCCCCGACCAGGTGTGTTACGTTCACGGACAAATTAGCTCGATGCTAATAAGTAAAAGCCGAGAATAAACTGGTAAAAACAATTTAAGTCGCTCTGTTCAAGACTCCTTTCCCTCACTTCCGACGTCCGTCATGACGCCTTGAAGTGACGTAGTTGCAAAGGGTCATATTGACTGTGTGTGTGTGTGTGTGTGTGCTGGATGTTTGTGAGCATGTGATTTTCTCCATAACCCCTCCCAAGCCAACAGCTGTTTTTTTTCTGTTTGTATGGTGACTGTTATTTGCATTAGAAATGTGCTTTTAGGTGGTGACATGTATGTGTATGAATTTGTATTAGATTGTTGAAAAGTCTGTGACATAAATGGCATTTTAAATGATTGGCTTTGTCTGCTTCTTGTTCAGTTTGCACAAACCTAATTTTAAGAAAATTATTAATTTATTGCCTCTTCAGCTTAGATGTTTTTTTTAATCCATCATTGTTAATACAAAAAGGCAAAAATTAGATTTTTTTTCCTCTCAAATTTAATAGTAAAATCTATTTTCACACTAGTGAAGGAGACATTTTTCAAACATGACAGTTATATTATTTTTCCCTGCATGGATGATTTGCCTGTTTTCCTCATCAGGTAATTCCTCTCAGATACTCTGGTGACATCTGAGGGACTGAAACACAAATGATGGGCCGTGATATTTGTTAATGGGCCAAATAATAGAAAAATCCCAGCACTGTGCTCAATTTGCTCTTGGGTTCGCTGTAACAAAATCAATTTAACTTTGATTGTCTTGGTGGTTTGATTCGCTGCTTTTCTTGGTGTGAGAAAAGCGGGACGATAACGGCAACAGTTTCAAAGACCCTGAGGAAATCAAACCAATAGAGAAAATTCAGAACAATATGGAAAAGCAGCAAAGACTTTTAGATTCTGCAAACATTGATTTATGTTCTTAAAGGGCCGATTTTGCTAGAAAGTAGTGATAAATCAGATGAGGAAATTGTTAGAACCGTCTCTGCATTTGATAAGTTCTTAAAATTAAACCATATTTAACAGTTTTTCACATCAATCAATCCATTCAAGATGTCATTATTTTATTTATTTATTTATTTTTGCCATAAATTGCAAAAATATTTGCAAGGAATTTTGCGATTTGTTGATTTTGCCACATGAAAAGCAACGGCGGGCCAGATTTGGCCCCCGGGTTTTGTGTTTGACAAGCATTTTAAAATGTCACTTGATATTTTGCAAATATTTTGGCTTTATTTTGACTCAACACTAACTGTAAATGCTGCAAAGTGGAATCATAGTGATTTAATTTAGATATTTTAGAATTAGCTGTTGCTTTAAAATGTCCTGCCTCAGATAAATGTGATGCACTTTAGTCGGTTTTGTTTATTTATTAAATATGTTACTTTGCTGCCCATCTGAGGTGTTTTTATCCATCTTATTTCATCCACCCCTGTGAAAAACAAACATGTTCATTATTATAAGTTTCCGTTTAGAAGGATGGATGTCAGTTATGCACAAATCTGGAGAATCGTGGCACTTTTTGTCTTTTGTGGTGAAAAGCCAACATTTTGCGTCGTCATCACGTCATTTTCACATTGAATATAGAAATGCAGCATCATGATGTGGAGAAGTTTTTCCTTCAGCAGGAAGGAAGGAAGGAAAGATCCATGATTTAAAAGTCATGGATCAATTTTATTTTACCTAATCATTCACTACTTTCTTAGTCACAATATATTAAATATTTTGGTTTTAATTTATTAAATATGTAAATGTTCAAAATCTGCTTTTTTAGAGGAAAGGCCCCTTGGCTTACAGCACAGGTGTCAAACTGAAGGCTTGAGGGCCAAATCTGGCCCACCGTAGGTTTTTAGACTTTTTCACAAATCTGCAAAATTTCAACAGATTTCCACTTTTTTTTTTTTTTTTTCTGATTTTCTGCAAATTTTTCTGAAAATTGATGAAAAACTTTGAGATTAAGTGACTGCTGCCTCAGCCTTACTAAGTGTCGAATTACAGTCTGTGATCGATACGCCGATTAATAAAAAGTCTCATTGAACAACACACGTTAACGCAAATATTGTAAAAATTCCTTCCAAACATTTCTAAGTTAGCGCCACAAAATAAGTGATTTTGATAGCAAAAAAAAAACACAAAACCAAATCAAAATCCTGAATGAAAGATGTTCTAGAAAATTGTATTTTAAGAAACATTTACTGGATGCTGAAACAAACAGCTATTTATTGATAGTTTATTAATTTAATGGGTTTTATTTATACATTCTGGTGCAACCGGCCCTTTAAGAATATATAGATTTTTGATGTGACCCAAAATGAAGATGAGTTTGACATCCCATGTTGTAGATTTGAATTAATTTCTGCCTGCGATCTAAATAGCACCAGCAGCCACAAATGATTGTCGGAATAAAACATTTTGTGCTTAAATTTTGACTTTGAACAAAAATATCCAAGCAAGATGAAGCGAGTTGCTAAGTTCTGCTTCCCCTCTGTGTTTGGAAAACATTTCTCACTTATTTTTTAGATTATGAATGCCTCAGAAAATCTAAAATTATCTTTGTCTGCAGTTGATCAGCTTCAGTTTGTATTTTGAAACAACTGGGCCAAACTGGAAAGAATGTGCTGCACAAGAGATTTTTTTCCCCCGTCCAAACAAAAGGAAAAACATTAATTTGCAAATAGATGCCAGTTCTTATGAGGTGTTATTTTTATTATTATTATTATTTATTTATTTTTTTGGCTGCTCAAATCCCAGAAAACATTCTTCACGGTTCCAACTTAATTTGTTTCAATAATACTCTATAAAAGGTTATGCAGTGTACTTTTATTGCATCTAATTTATCCTGTATCACATGAACACATTTGTGTTCGGGCCTTTTGATCAGCCCCGTGACGGGGGAGAGAAAGAAAGGAAGAAAGAAAGTGCGAGAAAAGTCGACACAGCAAAACATGTGATCACAATTTTCTTAACAAGCCTTTCCAGAAACTCTCCTCCGTTCTGCTGTGGATCCTTGTTGCGGTCAAAGTGAAGTGAATAATGTGGCAGCTGACGTTTTTTAGTTTTCCCTGCCTCATTACCATATACTGGAGCTCATTAGAGTAACTCTGAGCAAGAAGGAGCTGAGCCACTTTGTTTCTGGTGCTGTGTAAGAGAAATTGCAATAAAGGGAGGTGTTGGCTGAGCTGCTGCTCCGCTGAGGTTCATGAGAAATCACCTCACAAAGGTACTACTGTTCTCAAATTAAAGACATTTTATTCTTTTGTATTACTGCTCTGTGTGCACTTTGAATAAACTGCATTGTACTTCTTGCATTTTGCCACCCAATATAGGAGCAATTAAGTTTAAAAGGAAGATGTGTTTCATTTAACTTCCACAAGAGGGCAGTAGCATCCCAGTCGTCAGATTTTAGTGTCAACGTGCAACAGGAAGAGATTTTTTTTTTTTTTTACCAGAAATCGGACATTTATCTAAGCAGAACCAAGTAGAAAAGTTTCCATCATTAAAGTCTTTATGACAGATGTGGTGTAAATATGAGGAAGTAAAAAGCAAATGTTTTCCTTTTTTTAGTAGATAGTTTGTTTCAAAATTGTAATGAAAAATAAAAGTAATTTTACTAAAATGGTCTGAAGTAAAAGAACAAGAACAATCAGTAACGAAGAAGAAGGAAGGAGATGATGTTACGTTTGGTGAAGTCCTCTCAAATTTCAGTTCAGTGAAGATTATTTGGTGAATTGCACACTGACATGCCACTGCAAGGAATTAAAAGTGCTCTGTCATTATTCCGGCCTGCCCATAATTCACCAGAGCTGAATGGTCTCTTGTTCAAAACTCAGTCAGTTTGTGATTTCTGCTCCAGTTCTGACCAGCATTGTTAATCTCATGTCCATTAGCACGTTAATGTCTTGTACTTACTTCGTTCAGAGGGTCTGTTGAGAAACTATTTCTTCCATGATATATGTGCCAGTTCAACGCTATGAAGCTTACTGGAAATTGCCAGCTCTGTACACTGCAAAAACACAAAGTCTTAGCAAGTGTTTGTCTAGTTTCTAGTACAAATATATTAAAACACTTTAAATATAAGACAAAGTAACTTTTCAGAAAGAAACTGAAGTCAATAATGAGGAAAACTGGTAGATTATTTTCACTTATGAGACTGTTTTCTCAGGCTAACATTGATATTCCTCTCCTGGTAGCCTGGATCACATGACTAAATATGCAAATTAGTCAGTGACGTCATGTAGCAACCATTCAGGAGTTGGCAGCAGTGGGATTGTCTGGAAAGAGTTGTTACAGATTTCACACAATCTGTGGCCATCATCAGATGTTTTGCACTAATGCTAAACACATGAAAATAATAATAATAAAAAAATAAAGTAAAATACGTTTTCAGACCTGATCAATCTTTGCCCTGTTTACAGCTAAGGACTGGCCTCCACGCATATCTGGTTTGAAATCAAATCGTTATGCAAACACACCCTTGTGAATTGAATTTGGCAGCTACTTCGTAAAAGGGCTGGATATAAAAAAAAAACAACGAGAAACACAAAACATCTGTAATTCAAAGTCTGGTAAATATCAACCTGACCAAAGTAATAAGCCTGTCAAACTTTACTTTTACTCAATAACTGTTAGAAAAACAAATTGCAGTCATTTTCTTTGAACAGTTGAATTAATTTGACAGTTTATTGTAAAACTCCTTTCAGCAAGCATTGTAATATTTGCGTCACAGTAACAGTTGCTGCCAAGATAAACTTTGCAGATTACCTTTAAACTGACAGACATCGAAGGAAGAATAAACAGTAAAAGATGAAAAAGCCCCTCGAATGTTATGACTTATCTGGTTTGTGATTGTTGTCTTTTCGGATGTACCAAAGTTGTTGAATTTTTATTTACTGAGTACATATTTAACTTGCTCCTTTTTGTGATCAAAGTTCTTATTTCTTTTACTGCTTAGCATTTTCGTGCGGTTGAACTCGTGTTTCTTACCTCATAAAAATTCCTACCAGGAAAAAAGGAAGGCGTAGTGATGGATGGCGAAGATGTGAGACTCGTGGGGGTTCCGTGTTGAGTTTGTTTTAGGCCTCTGTTTGGAGAGGAGAATTTCATTGCTTAATGATTTATGAGTGGTCAGCCTCCCCGGGGAATCAGAGTGAGTTCTTTTTCCTGCTTGTAATAACCCACCGTCTAACATAAAGCCTCGGCTTCTCCTTTGTGTTGTGTTTTTCCAGCATGAAAGGTGTTAGGTCCGGTAGGGAGGCGCAGCGCACAGAGAAGCTCTCTGTACGATCCGCCCCCTGCAGAGGCAGATTTACATCTGGTACAGCAAAACCGAGAGCTACCAAAATACGAGAATCTAAAATAAGCCTAAAAAGATGTCAACATACTGTAAGTAAGGCTGCGTTCACACTGCAGCCTGAAGTGAGCCAATTCTGATATTACCGTATTTTCCGGACTATAAGTCGCATTTTTGGGGGAAATTTATTTGATAAATCCAACACCAAGAACAGACATGTCATCTTGAAAGGCAATAAAAATAGAGGCAACAACTGGCTGAATAATTGTACGGTATGCTAACGTTACATGATAAACAACGAACTGAGAACGTGCCTGGTATGTTAACATAACATATTAAGAGTTATTCAGATAACTATAGCATCAATAACATGCTAACAAGTTTACCAAACCATCCGTGCCGCTCCAAATCACTAAATCTTCATCTTCGGTGTCGCTTGTAAACAACCCGGCTAACTCCGGAGCTAGCTTCTACCACACACATTATCAACACAGGCCGAGAGCGCCCTCTGGCGGTTTAGTGTGAAAATAACATGTGATATGATATAATAATGTGTCAATAATTTCACACATAAATCGCTCCGGAGTATAAGTCGCACCCCCGGCCAAACTATGAAAAAAATTGCGACTTATAGTCCGGAAAATACGGTATTCAGTGTGTTGGCTCCTATAGCCTGGAATCAGCTCCAGTCTGAACTCAAGATGTTAGAAATGATTTCATTGGATTTATTTTGTGCGGTTCTTAAAAATAGGCAACAAGATTCTATTAAACAACTTTTAAATTGTTTTCTATTGTTTTACACTTGTGTATATGTATTAATCGGTTTTATTTTGTAAGCAGATTGCTGTGTATTGCAGACTTTTGCCCAGGCCCCTCTTGCAAATGAGATCCAGATCTCAACGGGGTTTACCTGGTTAAATAAAGGAAATAATAATTTAAAAAAACAACAACAACCACGGCGGACTATAATGAGGATTAACTTGTTACTGTGCTGGTTCCGGTTGGATAAAAACTTTAAAATCATAAGCTATGCTCCACTGTTAGCAGAGCACGCTCTCTGTGACGTTATTGCGCCCTCTGCTGCACATGCGGGACACTTTCAGGTCATTTGCAGTTTACGCTGCAGATCACTTACAGGTCGCACATATTTGGAAATGTGAACGACCGCAACAAAAAAAATCCAATTTGACAAAAAATCGGGTTTGGCTCAGACATCTTGTAGCCTCATTCACTCCCTGCTTGCATTAGGTCCAATTTATCTTTATTAAAACAAACAAATGGTAAATATTAAAGCAGAAATTCATAAACAGACTGACATTCACAGAAAAACTAAAAACTCCTAAAGAACTAGATGAAGACCGTCTTAAAATATTGCAAGAAAGTCCGACTCACTCATTCCAGAAAGCATCTGTGTGGTTTTAAATCCAATTAGAGTATAAATACTGCAGTGAATAATAAACTAATTTGGATCAGAAGGTGCCATAATTGCAGGTATTGCAGTTTTTATCAGGTGTCCCTGGATATTTGCCTTTAAAGGAAGATAAACCCACCTACTCTCCATTCGGACATTGTTCCTTTCATATCCCATCTCTGATGGTCGCTCATAGTCAACCTGCCATTGCCTCTGGTGCCGTAATTGCTGCCCCGCTTTCCGTTCTGCCGTGTCAGATGACCGAATTTGCTCATAAGTGTTCAGACATGCATGCATCCAGTCCTTTTGTAATCCTGTTTCCTTTCCAATTCTGCATTTAAAAGGGAACTGTCATACAAAATTCACTTTTTAAGCGTTTTTATTACTTCTATTTGGGTCTCAACTGTTTTTAAAGTCAACTTAAGCTCTAAAAGAAAAAAAAAAACAAACAACAAAACTACCGAGCTATTTTTGGCAATAAGCTAATGTTTATTGGTGTCTGGAAAATGAGTCATTTCAAAAACCTCCCGAGGAGAACTGCACCGTTACCTAGCAACCCCAACTGAGAAAAGCCCGTCACCTAGCAACCCAAAGGACATTTGGTCAGCTGGTTGCTGTATGCGCTGTACAATGGCTGCTGGAAATGACTTATTGACTTATTTGGGTTTAAAGTGACAAGAGGCCCTAAATCAGCTCTAAAGACGCTAAATGACCAAACTAAAATACATTTTTTAAAGAGTGATTTTATGCAAGAAATATAATGGACATGTTTTTCATGTTTCCTTAACCGGCTGAAGGAAACATAAGGTCACCGTCAGCGCTCTGGAGCAAATCATCGAGCTCATCTCCAGTTTTTCTTTACAGCGTTTGCTTCTAAGTCACCATGCAAAACCTAAGTAGGTATTGACAATTTGGCAACAATTTGCCTTGTATGTATTCTTGTGCAAAAAAGAACAACAGGAATGATCTATCTTAGTATTTGTGCATCTCCTCAACAACAGCAGTTTCTGATACTGTTGGCCAGCAGACAGACTGGAGTCTCTACTTGCTTTGCAGTTTTGTTCAGTTGCTTTGTATCTTATTATCCATGCTTTGGAAAATGTTTCAAAATTTTTGCCTGTGTGCATTTCTAGTTCGTTTTCTGTTTCTTCAAAACGTAGTTCTTCAATCTAAATCTTTCATTTTTTGTTTGTTTTAAATTTTTATGTTTACTTGGTTAAACATAAGAGGGTCATTTGACATCATTCTGCTTTTTTGTGTTTTCCAAGTAATTTCTGTTATTCCTTTTTGCACAAGAATACGTTCAAGGCAAATTGTTACCAAATTGTCAATACCTATTTAGGAAAAACTTTAACCAATATAGTGCGGCAATTGGCTCTAAATGGCATCTTGTTGTGGTGTAGAACATCATAAAACGTCCCGTGAGTACCGAGTTCCACAGATCCAGCGGTTTTTGACCCAACCAGACAATTTCTGTGACTCAGAACGTGGTGGTCTCAAGTAAAACAGGAAGTGAGCCGAACACAAAACTGGTCTGCAGGGACGAGCTGTTTCTCAGGCCGAGCCGCTCTGCTGTCTGAGAAGCTCTCGTGTGCCTGGTGACTCACTTGTTGAGCATGTGTTTTCAGTCCCCAGGACTCGAGCGTAGCTAATGAACGCCACTAAATAGCTGAGGCTGTCCCATGTGAAAACACCACAAAGTAATCTTTGGTCACAATAAAGATGAGTTGTGTAAAAAGTCAGTGATGAACCCGATGATTTTTGAGTCTCTTTATTTCTCTTCTTTTCGATCTGTGATGCAGTTTCCCAGTTGGAGGCCGAGCTGTGGCGGAGTCGCTCTCTGCGCTGAAACTTGACTCGCGGTGTGGCGTTTGGACCCGAGCCGTCGGTCTCTTCCAGAGTGGCATCCACTGGAGGTCAACTGTAGTCTGACCTCTGTGCTCTGCCACAGGAGGCCTTCATGCGCGACGGCACTGAGCAAGAGTGGACTTCAATGAGCAATAAATCACAGGCGTGCTTCACCATCCCTGTTTTCACCAGATTCATAATTGGAAGCATATTGTGAAAGAGGAGGGTCGAAAAGGTTCTCTGGAAGGGTTGAAAACACAAACCGAACAAACTTCAGGACTTTGGGATGAAACTCACTATTACAAAATTACATCACAGCCCCAAATTTTAAGATGTTTTCTTAAGATTTCATCTGAAATTTCAACACCAAGTAGTGGAAGATTGTGAAATGAAGGAAAATTATACATTATAAATGTTTTTGTTGCAAATAAAAATCGGTAAAGTGAGAACTTTTTAAGCAATTGTCTGAAAACAGAGCATGGTACAACTGCAACTGTTGGATTATCTCCTACCAGTCCACTAGGGGGCTCTACAGTTTGACGGCGGATCGGAAGTAGATTCATTGCGAGCCGGAAGCGGAAGCGATTAATTAATCCTAAAACTACATATTTTTTGCGTTTTTGATTAAAGCTATTGAGAGATATGTTTTGTTATTTTATATGCCGGTTTTGGCAAAGTAGCTTTACGCTCATGAAAATCTCAGATTTATTAAAACAGATTTATCACCGTATTTTCTGGACTATAAGTCGCAGTTTTTTTTATAGTTTGGCCGGATTTATACTCCGGAACGACTTACGTGTGAAATTATTAACACATTATCATATCACATGTTATTTTGACACTAAACCGCCAGAGGGCGCTCTAGGCCTGTGTTGATACTGTGTGGTAGAAGCTACCTCCGGAGTTAGCCGAGTTGTTTACAAGCGACACCGAAGATGAAGATTTAGTGATTTGGAGCGACACGGACGGTTTGGTAAACTTGTTAGCATGTTATTGATGCTATAGTTATCTGAATAACTCTTAATATGTTATGCTAACATACCAGGCACGTTCTCAGTTCGTTGTTTGTCATGTAGCGTTAGCATACCGTACAATTACTCAGCCTGTTGTTGCCTCTATTCTATTTTTATTGCCTTTCAAGATGACATGTCTGTTCTTGGTGTTGGATTTTATCAAATAAATTTCCTCCAAAAATGCGACTTACACTCCGGAGCGACTTATATATGTCTTTTCCTGCTTTATTATGCATTTTATGGCTGGTGCGACTTTTAGTCCGGAAAATACGGTACTTATTACCTTCTGACTCTTTGTAGGAGGTAATAAATGTGAATTTTTTTGTTTTGCTTAAAACCTTTGTAACATTTGTCATCATTATGTAATTTTTATTATGTAAATGGAGGAAGAAAAAGCAATACCGATAATTTATGAACCCATACACCGCTATGTGACCTTTGACCTGTTAGCATATGCTCAGTGTTGTTAGCATACGCTTGCATCTGTATAGAGAAAACTTTACTGTAATATTCCTACATAAAATCCAGTGCGACCCGTTGCTTTCAGACGTAAACAGCCAAACCTTGTGTAATTAAATCTCAGTATAAATGGAGGTATTCCTAATTTTGGTGCTGATGCCGTGCCATAATAAGATCATTAATTGGATCTTGAGTTGCCTCCCATTGTAGCTCTTCTGGTAAGAAGACCGCTATGTTGAAAGAAATAAAAAGTGGTATTTACAGTTTGGCATGTTGGGAATTCAGCTAGCTCTGGTTAGGAGAAATCAACATTTTTCTTGTTTAAAAGTTTGAAAATCATGTATAATTTTCCTTCTGCTTGGCAATTAGGCACCACTTTGTGTTACTTAAATGCATAAAATCCAAATGAAGTGCAGTGAAAGCTTTTCTAAGGCTCGGTACTGTGGGCCTACTCTTCCATAACTCGCCTCTGTTCAAGGATCGGTCATCATTCTTCTTCTGTGTGATTGATTTCTTATGCATGTCAAAAGTGAGTGCTAAATATGAATTGTTTTCTGGCCCTGTAATGAGGCACGTTTTTGACTGAGCAAAGATCTATGTGCGCCTTCATCTTCAGCCACCCCACTCCTCTGCATGTGGCCAAACAGAAGGGCTGTGGTGTTTTGTCCGCGACCGCAACAGGAGGACGCTCCTCCTTGGACGTCCTGCTGTTGGACAGCACCACCGTGTCAGATGGATGTTTGATTTATGAGCTCATGTGAGCGAGGAGCCGGTTGGTTTCATCAAGGCCAGTGTCAATTCATTTATGTCGCGTCACTTCGCCTCCAGTCCTTTAATGTTTTAGGAGTCTTTTCATTAGAATAAGGAATCTGATTTACAGTGCGAGCGCCAGCGTTCCTCTGAGGGATCATTTAACACTGGAAGCTGGAGTGCAAGCCCCAAAAATATGACCTAGAAGAAGTTTCTGCTGAAAGCTGATATCAGGGCAGATTTACAGCGCCGGCCTTGCTAACGATGGCCCTTAACGAGCAGCTCAGACTGACTGACGGGTCAACTGATGGGAAAATAAGGCAGTAAATGAGGAATCGGATATTTCCCCTCTTTGCTATATCAGTCTGGCCCTAATGCAAAGGGGTGAACTTTGAAGTACCCTAATGGTCTTCATGGTCTTTTAACCGAGCAGCCCTATATTATAGGGTTGCCAATGGAGCCTGGCTCGAGCAGCGTGACCCGTCAGCTTTAACGAGTTCTTCTCAGGGCACAGTAGTTTGCTCTTCTTCCTTATTCTGGGCGCTTATTTATCATTTAGCTGTGAAACAGAAGAGTTACAAGGTTTGAGGAGAGTCTCTTTAATATCTCATCTTTTGATCAGACCAGAGGAAGACCAGCATCTATAACAGAGTTACTAAAGCAGACAATGGTGCATGCTTTAATTTTTATTAGCAAAAAGTTACCCTGAACTTTAATTTTTGTTTTTTTAGACATTAAATATTGAATATTTGTGATATTTTTACACACAATAAAATTCTGACACATTCAGGATGACGCTACGAAAATAAAAAACATATGTGAAATTACAAAAAAATAGTCATAAAATTCCGAAAATAAAGATAAAATATTACAACAATAAAGTAAAATAAGAATAAAATCATAGTACTGCAAGAATAAAGACTTAATATTCTGACCGTATTCTTGAAATATTATTAATTTATTCTTGTAATAAAAAAAATGTTCTTAGAACAAACTAACACATAAAAATTATATATTTTTTTCTAAATTGTATAAAAATGAACAGTTAAAAATATTACAAAATAAACAACTTTATTGTTTATTGTGTTGTTATTTTGGTTGACATAGTTTATTTGTTTCCTCTCGTCCAAAATGTTAACACTCTTGCAATAAATTTGTTCTCAGTTTCAGGTTAATTAACTTTTTTTGAAGAAATATTTCAGTTTATTTTTGAATTAAGCACCCCATGTTATTTTTTAATGTTTCAGAGATTAAGGCGACCTTTACTAAAACAATTTATTTTTTCCGGCTTTGACAGAACTTGGACTGATCTAAAAATTTAACCCTTTAAAGAAGAAATTCTTCAATCTTTGATTCTTTAAAGCACAATTTATTTCAAAATTCCAAACCAACATTGACAGAAAAACAAAGTATTAATTCTGTACAAAGTCCTGCAGCATGAGGACCGCACTCTGATCCTGTTTCTGATACTATGGACGGGCTTAAAACTGGGACAAAAAGCTGCTCAACCTTTGACTTGAGGTTGGAGAGAACGGCCCCAGCAACACTTTTTCAAAAAAAAGCACAGTAAGTGCAATAACTTATTGCATAATGGAGACCACCAAAAGTAAAAATATATGATTAATATACAAAAAAAGCTGCTTAAAACCACAGAAAACAAAGCATTTTTCAGAATAACGAACACAACGTGGCACATTTAGCATTATTCCTGTTATACTTCATTGGTTTAGATCTGGATGTCCAATATTCGAAAGAGAAGCAAAAACACATGAACAAATAAACGAACAATATTATTTATACTGTTCACATTCAAACAATATGGCGTCATTAACTTGAATTTCATTGCATTAATTCAGTAGTATCAACATAGATGGAGCGGCAGTGGAGAGGAGCACTGAGGAAAAACGTCAGAAATAAAAAATGAATTGATGTCATGGATTAATTTTGGCTGTATGTCAAACATTAGAGACATATGGGAGGCAAAAGATGACTAACTTGAACTAAAGCTGGTTTTGCAGACTGCATGCTACACTTCTTTTGCAATATTTTCCTTCCTACATGCACAATTTTATGTTGCTTGGTTGGATGAAATCCTCGTTGACGTTTGTACACTGCAAAAACATAAAATCTAACTAGGTATTTTTTGTCTAGTTTTTCTGCAAATATCTTTAATACAATTGAAATAAGACCTAACTAACATAAAAAAAACATTTTCAGCCAAATATAAGAGACTTTTTAAGTCAATAATTCCTTAATATTATTTTTTAAAAAGCTGCTAATTCAACTAGCACTTATTTTCTCAATAAGTGTTAAAGGTTGACTTGGAGCGCAGCTTTGGTTGCTAGGTAACGAGCTGGGCTTTGCTGGGGTTGCTAGGTAACGGGCAGTGCTTGCTGATCTGTGACGATATACAGGATTTTGAAATGGGTCATTTTCCAGACACCAAAAAATATTAACTTATTGCCTAAAACCAAATGTACGTCTTTTTTTTTTTAAGCGCTTTGGCTGTTTTTTAGAAACAGAAACCCAAACATTGAACTATTTCTTCTCCTGTGTCATGGTGGAAAGTTATTTTGTAAGTTAGTTTTGTCTTATCTCAAGCGTAGTAAGATATTTACACTATAAACGAGTCAAAAAATTACTTTGTCAGATTTTTTGTTTTTGCAGTGTACTTGTAAAGAGTGAATGTGGCTCAGCTCATGTCACAAAGAGAGATCGTTTAAAACGCTAATCCTGCCATCGGGTTCATCCTGGAGCCCAGCTCCGCTGATAACCGCTGTTGGCATGGCAACACAAACCGATCCACGCCGTCGATCCGGGTATCGCAGCGACGGCGGCAGGCTGTGAAGAACCAACATTTAATGATAAACTGAGCATTTAAGAACGTTTGCAGGTAACAATAAATCAATTCATCGCACGATAAATGAAAATTATCGACCTCATTTTAATTTGTCGGCGTTATCGTTTCTTCCTGCCTTTTTCTCTTTCCGTTGATGACAGTGGCTGAAAAAAGGCTCAACTCCGGTGCTTCCACTGACCCTCCCTTCCTGGTTTCCTTAGCGTAACACGATCTTAGAGCTGTCGGCTCATTTCAAAACCTAAGAGACCACATACTAGCCGACAGAAATCGCAGGTATAACAGGTTCAGTCGTGCCGCTTGGTCTCCAACACTGGGCACAAAATAATGGCAACACGTCAAGTTAACTAATTGTAAAAACAGGCATTAATCAATGTTTCGCTACAATCTACCTGCAATGCATGTGGCTAGTGTCAGACCTGACTGAATGAAAATCATTATAACCTATTTATGTCACGTTAACGAAGAACAGCTGAAAAGTTACCGGGTTTATCAACTGCGGTCGGGATTTCGCTCCAACTCGAAATGTTGAATAAACATTAATGTTGTTTCCACATATCATCTCCGATGTCCGCTGGACTTTGGGTTGCGCCGTGTCAGCTGTTGGGAGGCTAACACGAAAACCCCACACGCTGCAGAGACAAACTGGCCAAGACAAATCCAACATGTTGAATATTTAGATCGGAGCGGCCACGAAGTTCTACCGACTGGACCCGATCAGTCGGAACACACCACACGCTACCGGACGGCCGGATTACAGCAAGTCCAATCTTAAAACGTTGGACGTTCTAAGATTGTCGTAATGTATATGTTCGTCTTTTCTATCGAAATCTAATGATTGTTGAAGGGCAACATAGTATACAGACTTCCTAACCTGAACTCTTTTGGCTGAATGTAGTTTTTATTTCCACTTTGGTTTTATGTTGTTTACCAGTTCCAGTGTTAAATGTTGCTTTGAAAATAAAGTATATTTGTTTTTGGCAGGATATCTCTTGCTTCAGCGTTACATCAGTTTAAAATGGTCTTCAAACAATATTATCATCTATCGCAATAATTTTTAATCGCTCAGCAGAATTTGTTAAGGTGACAGGCCTCGCTGTCACCATGACAACGCCGGCTGACGCTAGTTAAGTTTGTCTCTTCCTGTTGGTTGCAGATTGAAGCTGGCATGGCAGGCTGGTGTTGACGGTTGCTGCAGCGTGTCTGCCAGCAGGCACTCTGTTTCCTGAAACTGGAGGCCTGAGCCCCGTGGAGGCGACCCTGGGAGGGGAAATGACAGCTTGGTTTGAAATTACCGCCGGCCTACAGAGCCAGACTCGACTGACGCACCATTTCTGTTTCTCGTTTGATTGCCTTCACCTCCCTGCGCTAAACCTTTGCCCCTCTCTGCAGGGAGATGAACTCCCAGCAACAGGCTTGGGCTAAATGATTGTTTTCTGTCATAATTGTAGTTTGCAATGGAAAGTGACAGGGTGTAAACTGTCCTCCCAGTGCGTGCGTCTGGGAACGCTCACAGCGAGCGGACTTGTTCCCAGACAGCTTACAAAATGACAGCTTTGTTTAGAAACACACTTAAACAGGCTTATGCAATCTGAGGAGAGAGTCTGAAGAGGCGTCCATTATGAGTGCAGCAGGACGGCTGCAGTGAAAACATCATAAATGAATCTTAAATGGCAGTAGTGTGTGATCTGATGTTTTATTATTGTTTGAAGGGAGTAAAACTGAGAGATCAAGGAATTATGTGCTCCTGTAAAGACATACTTAAGTCTTAAAATGAATTAATTTTCACTGCGGTAGCACAATCTCACACTGAAAAATCCAGTCTAACTTACAGACATTAATCCAAGTTAGAAAAAAAAACATTTATTCTTCTATTTACATTCACAAGGTTGGAGCATAAGATTTTCTTTAACTCACTCTAAAGTTTTCTTTTATGATTTAGTTCATATCAGGTGGTTGATTCTGTCTGGTGATCCAGTTCAATGTAAACTGATCACATAGATATGGATCATTATCTTGTTAAAAGGTCCAGTCACGACCCAGTTGGAGTTTTCTGGTGAACTATATCAGATTTCAAAGAGTCTGTGATACTTGAACAAAAATACACAGCATCACGGATCCTACGCCGCACTTAATAAAAGGCATGAGACACTTTTTTTTCACATATTCATTCTTTGTTTAACACCAAATCTACCTGCATTGTAGGAGTTAAACTAAGGGGTGGATGTTATGTATTTTCCAGGCAATCATATAGCACAATCAATGAACTATATTTCTTTGAGTTCTTATAAAAGTACTGTATGTGAAATTGGGCATCTGTCTCTTTAAGAAGCTCCTACTCTTCCCAACACTCTGCCTTCAGCATGTCATCACAATGCTACTCCATTATGCCGTTTAGAAGCTTTGGACTGAGAAGTACCTCCTATGATGAGCTCGGCAGACTCGCAGTTCAACCAGCTGTTTGTTGATTGCCGCTGCCGCTAGTCTGGAGGAGCTGAGGAGAGACAGCTGGGTGCTCAAGCTTTGTGTAAATAGCTGGCGCTTTGAGAGAGCAAGAGGTTGAGCAACTTCAAATGGCTGCCACTGGAGTAGCATAACATAAAACTCAAACATGACTTTCACACACTTTAAAGGGGCGCACAATCAAGTGACTATGTTAGCTTCAGTTAGAAAAATGCAACCTTGTAATTGGGCTTCTGTCTCTTTAAAAAGCTCCTGCTTTCTGAAACTCCGCCTCCAGGAAGTCATCACAACACGCCTCCTCTATTAACCACTTAACAACATTTTCATCAGCGTTTCACTGAGCGCAGCAGGAATGCAGTTCCACCAGGTGTTTGCTAATTGCTGCTGGCTAGTCTGAAGGAGCTGAGCGGGGGGGGGGGAAGCTCCTCTGTGAGGCGGAAGATCTGAAACTGCAGCACATAGGAGGAGCTTTGTTCTCGTGGGCGGAGCTTAGCCCACCCAGACTTTTGTACACCTGAATGGTTGCCATGGAGATTAAAGGATTTCTCAAACATTGTAGTGTAGTTTTCTCACTACAGTGAGAAAACACACACTGCAGGTATGTTTCTGATGAACATTATAACATGATGTAAAGCTTGAAAAAGTCGATTTTATGCAATACTGCTGCTTTAAAAAGGAATTAATGATTTTGGTTAAAGCTTGTTTCTTAACATTGTTCAGTGTGAGATTAAAACACTACAGTGAGAAATGTTATTATTTTAAGGCACTTTATGCATCTTTATCAGGAATGTGAATAATTACTGGGGGTTTTTTCTTTAAAGTCACACAGCTATATTTCTGTCTAAACGCAGAATATTCCTTGTCACAGTTATCTGACTTGCTGTTCTGGCCCCTCTTATCTCCTCTGTCTCCCCCTCTTCATCTGACTGTTATCGTTAGTGCTCTCAGGAAAACCCCTCTCCTCCTTCTCAGTGCTCGCTGTCGGCGGCTCCGGAGATGAGCCCGTCGCGGGGACCGGGCCGGATCCCATCATGTCGCCCAGGAGATGGCCGCGCTGTGTTCCTTGGCCTTCATCCGCAGCGCAGCTATGCTGGACGACTTGCGATCGGGGTCAACGTTGAGGTCGTAGCCGTTGATGCCCCCGCTGATCCCGGCGCCCCCGAACAGGCTGCCCATGTGAGTCTGTCCCATGTGGCTGCTGCCTGGACTGGGCACGCCCAGGAAGTCGGAGACGCCTCCGGGAGCGTGAGGGTGAGGCGGCATGCAGGACGGGACGGAGTCGCACGGCACCACGCAGCCTGGCACCGGGGAGGCTGCGCTGCTGCTCCCGATCCACGAAGGGTTCTGGATCTGGAGGGAAAGGGCTGGGATTATGGTCTGGTTTTACTGGTCATAAATTCAGACAACAATCTACAAACATGGGATTTGTTGCTTGGCTTTTTTATTCTCGTTGTGGTAGCAGAACCAAACCTTAAACTCATTTAGAGAGCCAAACTCATAACTTACTTTTAGTATTCAGGCTGGTCAACACAGCTGGGTTCTTACAGCGTCTGTCACTGAATATTCGTTCAGCTCGTCTTAAAACACCACAAGCATGAGATTGCTCTCGCGTGCGGTACAGTCTCACTTTTGTTTTTTGTATTTACCCAGAATGCCCTGCGCTGTCGTCGCTCTCTGCTTTCGGGGCGGGTCTCTGGTCCACTTTTATCCACTTATGAAAACAGGCCAAGACCTTCATCAGAGTTGGCTTTCTTGGTTTGCATCAAAGTTCGATTGCTCATTTACAAAAGGACTGGAGTTCAATTGAAGTGGACTAACATGGCTGCCATGAATTAGGAATGAAATATATAAATAAATTGAGTCTCTAGGGTAAAAACTGAGTAATAAACCTTTGCTACTAACCACACAATAAATCTTTCATTCAGGTGATACTTTCCCAAATCTTTGCCGGTCCAGATAGATTAAAAATGAAAACAGTTTGGGCGCCATTACTTTCTTTTTTCCTGTTCTGGATTCACAGAGCGGATTGCACTAAATACCTGCAGGAGCAAATGGCAGAAAAGTCCAGGAGATGGAAACGATTCGGTTGGCAGTCGGCTTCGATCGAGCCACAAACACAGCAGGAAGCGTTATGATCGAAGACATGGAGATTTGTTTTAACATTAATCACATTTTCTTCTTCAAATGCTTAAGAATAACACCGGACATGACAAATTTCTGAATAATTTAGTTGCTGCAGGATTCATCTCTTGCAGAATGCTTTAAACTCAGATTATGTACTTTTTGTAAATGCTCTCTACAACCTTCCTTCTTTAATTTTTAGAGGATTGTTTATTGACCTGAGTTTGTGAAGCTTGCTGCTTTTTCCCCACTTTTTCTTCACAGCATTTTTTTTCTGCATAAGGAAGACAGTTTTGGTCTTTTTAAATACAAAGCTATTTGCTCTGCCTGTTATTTACATAAATATACAGAAATATGGTCAGGATTTAAATGTGGACAAACTGCTTCAGTAAAGAGCGAGACGCTATATTTGTCTCTGTCAGTTTTTAGTCAGTGAATGCTGCTGAGTTCAGAAGAAAGCATCTGATTCACTTGGAGCCAGAAAGTTTGTCCGCAAGAGTGAACCAGATATTGTAACACAGATAAATAATACAGAGCTAAGACAAACTGAGGTTCATATTATTAAGATTTCAAATGGTTCCTGTACAACAGAGGTGCCCAACTCAAGGTCAGCGGGCCAAATCCGGCACACAAAAGCTACTTTTGTGGCCCTCTGGACCTCAAATAGCCACAAAATAGAACTTCAAGATAACAGTTGTGTGCTTAACCCTTTCATGCATGAATTATGATCCTTTGTGTCAGGATGTTTTGTAAAAAAAACTTTTTTTTAGGTGATCAGTTGTAATTTTATCAAACTACAAAGTTGTTATTTGAAAAAATACATCAGTAGTATTGTTCTTTAGGGGTTATTTGATGTCACAATGTATTTTTACCTGTAAGAGTCTACAGTAGAAGCACAGTAGTTTGCATGTTTTTTTTTGTCTGTCAGCCATATTGGATTTAAGAAAAATAATTTCTTGCCTTTGCAGCTGATGGCCAGGAGTTTTATAGTGTATTTTTTTATAGTTTTATAGTGTACACTAATGCATTAGAGTCCACTTCAGTGGTCTGAGTGCATTTATAACATAAAAATCAACAAGATGCACAAGAAAACGGCTTTTAGATACCTGTCCACTGTAGTGACCACTGTGCATGAAAGGGTTAAATATTATTTTATCGGTCGAATCAAATCAGTTTTTATTGGTGCAATTCCAAATTACATCAATGTGTAAACTTAAGTAATACAAATTGAATGCAGAGAAAGCTCTAACATTTTAACAGTTTATTTATATATATTTTTTAAAAAGTATTAAAAAAACAAATTTTCATTTTGTCAAAAATCAGAACGTTCTTAAAGGGCCAGTTGTGCCAGAATCTATTGATTAAATTAATTAAACTGTTAAAATATCATATCAGCTTTTTGTTTCAGCATTCAATGAGTGTTTCTTAAAGAGAAATAATATTAAACATCTCTTCACACCGATCAGTCCATCCAGGATTTTGATTGTTTTTGTGATTTTTGTTTTGCAATCAAAATCACAGATTTTGTGGCGCTAATTTAGAAACACTTGTAACGAATTTTCACGATACTTGAGCTAATTTATGATGCTAAATGTGACTTTTTACTAATCGCCATATGGATCACAGACAGAAGTAAAACTGAAGCAGCAGTCACTTAAACCCAATGTTTTGGGCCAATTTTGAGAAAAATTTGCAGTAAAATCAGAAAATATTGAGGGGATTTGTTGATTTTGTGTGAATTTTGCAGATTTGTGAAATTTGGAGGGACTTATTGATGTAATTTGGAGCCCGGAGGGCCACAAAAAGCTACGGCGGGAAAGATTTGATCAATACTTTTATCAATACATTCTGCCGTTTTTGATTCTGATGAGGCCCAACATGAAAACGAGCTCCACACCCCTGCATGTAGCACTCTCACATGTGGGTCTAAAACATGATTCAGTAGAGATTTCGTAGTAATCTTTGATCGGCACTTCACCTCGGAGATCCTTACCTGCGCGTAGTTTTCCGGTCGCGTGAGAAGTGGAAGTTCGTAAGCGGTGGAAAAGTGCGTGCGCACTTGTTGCATCTGGCCAAAACGTTCTCTCTTCCTCCACTTGGCTCTGCGATTCTGAAACCACACCTGCGAAGAAGAAGGCAATCCATCAGAACAGCGGATGTCGATTAAAAACAAATCGTCAACCGTTTTGCACATATCTGCTAAAGCCTCCAAATTATTGCTAAAATAATTTTGTTCATCTAGTCAGAGTATTAAAAAAATCTGAGTGTATTGAACATGGTAAAGAAAATAAATTGCACTACACATGAAAGTCTTTTTGGGACTTGACATGTCTTTAAAGTGCTGTCCACACTGGACTATTGATGTGAAAATGGTGAGTCTCCCCTGGTGCAGCGCGTTTCAGCTCCTCCCTTTGATACAAAGCCGTCTGCCTCCCTTCAGGCTGCCAGCGTCGACAGATCCACATCTGGGGCTGCAGCTGTTCATAAATCACTCTCAGAAAGGTGTGCTCTCTCCCACATGTCAGCACAGGGAATCCCTTGGTACAGCCCATGAAACAAGCACTGAACTTTTGACCAACATGGTCAAAGAGACACATTAACTGATAATCTCTGTTTATTTTACTTTCGACGGGTTTGATCTTGTCTTCTGGATCAATAGATTTTAAAAAGGTTGCTTTCAGCAACACTAAGACAAACGTCTTAGCCTTGTATCCAGGCGTAACTACAGAGTTTAGGAAGAATTTGTTGTGCTCCAAAATGTATAAAAATATCGGCAGGTTGAGTTAATTCCTCAGAAATACAAACACAGTTTGATGTGTTCGCTGCAAAAAACACAAAATATTACCAATAAATTTTGGTCTAGTTTCAAGTGCAAATATCTCACTCCACAAAACAAACAAACCATCAACCTCCTACTACTTCCTGTTGTCTTCTTCCATGTTTCTGCCAGTAGTAACATCCAGTTGTTGATTATGTGATTTAAAATAAAATGTGTCTCCGTTGCAGTTTGGCAAAATACTGCAATTTTGTGATATGAAATACTAAAATACTACTTTGATTCAACTGATAAACCGCCCCATCTTAGCGCAAAGATTTTTTTAAATGCTGCTTCGTTTCCATTAAGCAAATGTTATTTCATAATTTTAATTAGCACAGTTCTATGGTTAATAAAAACACAGCTACTGTGGCTGAATCTGTCAGAAATGTGCCTAACAAATTAACCCTGCGGTCAGTTAACGGTGCGTGCTAAAGAGTGTGAATATAACATTTATGTTATAGAGATAAGTTAAAGAACGTGTCTGTGATTGTACTGTTGGCATAAATTCCAGTGCGATTTATTTTGAGCGTGTAAATCAAACTGTAAAGAGTTGCAAAATAAAAAGCCTGAGAAATTCTGCTTTGTGCATCTGTGGAAAGGAATGTATTTATGTAAAAGATTTTGTGATTGTAAATCAGAATGAGTGGTTATAGAAACACTTTGCCAACTTGTAAAGCAAAATGCCTGAGAATCTTTGCTTTGTGCGCCCATAGATAAGAACTGATGTGTCTATAAAAACAAGCTAGAAATGTTCTTTTGAAAAAGTCTGTTTACAAAAGACAACATATAAAACTCTTCACTCAGGTTCTGTTATTTGGGTTACAGTTTAAATTAGCACGTATGAACTATGGTGTGGAGTTTCTTCATCTCAGCTGATTGGTTACTGTCACTTCATATCACAAATTTAACGGTCCATTCAGAGAACAGATGGGTTTGGTTATCAGAATGGAGTTTTGCCATGTAAAAGTTGAAAAGTAGCACATTTTGAAGTTTGAGGACAGCACTAACATTTGGGCATCCCTTCACTATAGATATTTATATAAAAACATATCTGAGTCTGCTCATTCTCCTCTCATTTGTGACTTTACCAAGAAATGTCATCCACACAATGGCTGCTCTTGGGAAATGTTCAACTTTGGACAAACGTAAGAAAACGTTTTTTTTTGTTTTTTTTAAACAAAGGCTTAGTATTCAACCTATGTAAGTTTAGACCCTTAATGCACTGAGTTGCTGATTTGCTAGTTCTGTTGAAAAGCATTTGACCTGTTTAGCTGGTAAAGTGGCTGGTGGGAGTGTTACTCTTCGCACGTGGCGTCACGTTCTCCAGAGCTCCGCCCACGCCGCTGTGACGTACATCAAAAAACAGACATCTTGTAGCCCAATATAGGTTTTGTTTATTTGATGCTGCACAGTCGGCTGCACAGACAGACAAACGTGTCATCTTATTGCATGACTTCTAATGAGGAAAGTTACGGTGGCGATGGATATCAGCCGCTAATCATAATGACAGCCGTCGGTGTCCGGCGCTACGACTCCCATTGATCAGTACAACAGCTGTTACCATGGAGACCGAGTGCAGGGTAGTGCTGATCGACCTGTCGTTTATTCTTCTAACTTATAAAGAAAACCTGTACTTCCTCGAGGCCGTCTGTAAAAAGGAAGCACAATTTTATTTCATCGTTTCATTTTTAGTGCTGTTTCTTTATAACAAGAATGTCCTTGAATTCAATATTGACCATGTTTTCTCCATCCTTGCGTTGATTCTCTGAGTGCTACAGCTTCGGCACACAATATGTATGCTAGGTGAATTTTTGTCTGAGTTGCACTGAGAATAGGGTTTCTTAGCCCGGTGGTTGGGGCGCTCGACTGTCATCCATCCAGCGGCCCAAAGTGGTTTTGAGTTAAAAAAAATGTTTAAAGTTGACTTTATAAGTATGTGTTATAGGAAGATTGGAAGATTAATATCTGAGCACCAACTATAAAGTCCTAAAAAATGCAAACATTTAAAAAAAAAAAACTTAAATAAATAAGCAATGCTAAGCCTCCAGGGGACACAAGTAAAACCAGGCTTTTTATACACCGGGGGAAACACTGATCTATAATAAATAGTAAAAAAAAGAAAAAGATGTACACAGTTATATTTGAATCTTTATTTGATAAACATCATGAGATTTTTTTCCATTTCATTGAACTCGAGCTGAATTGAAGAGAAGATGGCAGTGCGAGTCTCCACATGTTTGTTTGCGTCTATTTGTTGGTTGTCTGAATCGAATCCTCCCGAGAGAAAAGTGGAAACATCTTCAAAGACTCGAGAGAGAAAGAGAAAGAGAGAGAGAAATCTCGCTCTGGCGCGGGGGCTTGAACTCGTATTGTGGGTTGATTCCCAGCCCAATCAGCTTGTGGTTTTCAGAGTCCCTGACATGCAATTTTCCCTCAGTTATTCCCTTTATATGCCACCACTCCCCACCCAGCCACCCATGTTTTTCTCACTGTCATCATTTCTCTTAGTAAAGAAATGCACATCAGGGTTAAGAGGCAGAGCTGAGCTGTGAATTTGCAGAATGTGAACTGTTGGAGACACTGCACAGATTTTGAAATGTGTGCAAAAACACAAAATCCTACCAAGTATCTTTGGTTTAGTTTCTGGTGCAACTATCTTGCTAGTTTTGAAATAAGACTAAACTAACTTACAAGTAACTATTTTAGCAAGACACTTATAGCAAGACATTTTTCATAAGTTAATTTATCTGCTAATGGAACCAGTACATTTTCATCAATATTGAGAAATTATTCACTTACAACAAGTCTATGTATCTTGCTGAAAAGTTAATTTAACTTATTCCAAGTTTACTAAGCTAACTGCACTAGAGACTAGACCAAAATTACTTGGTAAAATGTTTGGGGTTTTTTTGCAGTTTTTTTTTTTGCAAAGGGGTTTCTGACAAGATGAAGCTACATTAACCAGAGGAACCCCAACATGTGCAAAATATATATTTTTTGTTTAGGGACTTTAAATAGATTAGACCACATATGGCTAATGTAACATGGTTTTATATTTGTGACAGATATGAATGGCACTGAATTATAACATTTCTCAGTTCAGCTAGTAAGATTAGTCGACTGCAACAGGGAAGATGATTTCTTCTCTGGTTACTGGAAGGTCAGGCTGCAGAAAAAAAAAAACACAAGGATGCAAACCAAACTTGCCACTTTATAATAATAACTTTCCTTATTACTTCTAACAAGGAAAGTTACTATGGATAGCAGCTGTTAATCATAATGACTGATCAGCCCTTGGTGCAAACACTTTTTACAAGGTAAGAAGATTGTTTATTTACTTTACAAGTAAGTGTGATTTGAAAGATATCAAATATTTTTATGAAGAACGTTGGCGCCTAACCGTTGGTAACCATGGAGACAGTGCCGCACCGTCATGTAGCCTAGCATGGAAAAACTGGCTAGCATCTCTCGTCTTGTACGTTTTTAATGCTGCTCCGTTGTAAAGGGAAACGCTGTTTATGACATAGTGACTTAAATCATGTGGCGTGAATTCTGGGAAAGTCGGTAATTTAATCAACACGTCAGGAGGGAGGAGGTATTGGGTCGGTTTCTAAGCTAGCTGCAAATCTAGCTAGTTTAGAAAGTAGCTTTCTAAACTAGGTTTTTGTAAATACCGCCGTCTATGAGCCCAAACCAGGTGTGTTACGTTCACAGACAAATTAGCTCGATGCTAACAAAAGTAGAAGCCATGAATAAACTGGCAAAAACAACTTGGGGAAACAATTTTCAGTCTAATGAAGAGAATGGTCAGGGTTGTCCATTCTTCATAGGATCATGAACAAAACATCTTCAGATTCATCGTAGCACTTTCATCACCATCTTCAATAACTCAATGAAGAAAATAAATTAATGAGTTGCAACGACATTTAATTTCCATTTGGGATTAGTAAAGTATTTTTGAATTGAATTGGAAGGGTTGTTGCTCTTAGCTATATTGTTTGAAAGGGGCTCTGCCTTTATGTTCCCTTTGTAGGTTTGGAGTCTATTATTGTTTTCCATGTTTTCCTTTTGGTGAAACTTGAATTACATGAGCTTATTGCATCACAGGTTTCCATATGAGCTCTCACACATGACGGCGGCCTGTCTGGACTGATGTCTGCTCAAAGTGGATTTATTTTCAGAGAAATAGGAGAAAAACTGAGAAAAGGTACATATTTATCAAATTTATTGCTCTATTTTTCATATCACCAATGTTTTTTTTAACCTTAAGTGTTAATGTTGCATTGAGCATCCCTTGGGTCAGAACATGCAAGCTGCATTTCATTTGCTCTGAGAAAACATGATGCCTTTCAAAGATTAATATCTCAAATGTCCACTGTCCTCTCAAGAGATAAACCATTCTTAGTTTATTGAGCCGTCATCTTAATTGTAGCAAATCAAGATAAAGACGCTCCTTTTTTCATCCTAATCTCTTTGCAGCGCTCCCCCTCCTCTGCTAAAGCTCATCCTCTTCTGTCCCTCAACACCCCGGCCTCCGTAACACTGACCTCGTCCCTCTCTCCAAATGTCGCTTTCCTCCCACCTCCCTTTTAAGTCGACCAAGGGAAGTGGGGATATTGGAAAGTGAGATGGGAGAATGTTCAAACCGGGGCTTGTTTTCATTTCATGTTTAATTTCCTGACGCCTAAGCCCTCGGCTTCTCCACGCCTAACCTTCTCGACCTCTGGGAAGCGTGCAGACGAGAGCGGCAGACTGGGGCGCTCTCGTCTCCACACACACACAAAGCAAAGTCCCCTTCCTATCGACTCTTAAATATTTCTAAGCTGGACTTTCTGAGGACACTTTTAGAAACTATTTTTTGAACTTTAGAGTGAAATGTTTTTCAGATGAACCAAAATACTTTAAAAAAGACACAATACACAGAAGCCATTTGTTTCCTTTGCTTGTCATTGTCTCCTAGATTTATGATCCTTTAGTCTGATCATTTTACTGTTGAAAGGGATAGTTTACACATTTTTAGGGAAAGTTTTATTGAAAAGTTATAAGTAGTTAATAAAATACCTGCAGAAGATAATTACCTTGGTGTTTTCATTTGGAATAAATCCAGATTAGTTGATCTAAAGCTAAGCAAACCTTTACAATCTTAAAACAATACCAGTCTCAAAAATATTCTACTTTTTCTTTTTTTTTTTTTTTTTTTTGTGAATGATATTTTCTGAACCTTTGAACGTCGCGTTTGCAGCAGGTTGGATTTCAGTAAGTGTCTTTCTTTTCCATGTTCAGTTGTCTTGGTTCTGGTGTTGAATGCTAACAAATTGAATTTCTCTTTGCATATTAATGTTAAATCTCTGGAAGATTGATTAACTCTTGTTAAATTACACTTAAAGCTATTAAACATTTTAATCTTTAATATCCCTTCTTTAATTATAAATCTGAATGAACAATCGATGATGATGTGTCCATTTCAACTTAAAACATGAGTTCATATTTTAATAAACAATAACTCAAATCCCTGATTAAAGTTGTTTTTCTTTTATTCCCTTGTTTAAGAGTAAATATACTTGGCTGATCTGAAATATATTTAGTTTAGAAAATGTGCAAAAATCCTTTAATTATTTTTTATGGAGCTTGCTGAGTTTCAAGGAAAACAGTAAATCCTACAAACCGAAATGGAGATTAAGAGACTGATTTTTTAAAGATTTATTTCTGTACAATAACATAATGCAACACACTGATGTGATCTTATAGATTTCTTTACATATCTTTATATATATATATATATATATATATATAGTTGGACTTGCTGGTGTGCTTTGCATCATTGACCTGCTGCAAAACCCAAATGCGCTTGATTGCCATACGTTTTCCTTTTCAGGATTGTTCCGACAACTGCAGCGAGTTTCCAGCTCTCGAAGAAGCTCAGCGGCTCCAGACCGTAACACGGCAAAAACCACGTTTGACTTTAGGTATGAGGCATTTTTCTGAACGTTTTTGTTTAGTTTTACAACTAATGTAACAAGATCGAGACCTTCCTAGTTTCTTATCCACGGAGCGCCATCATCAGGACGTTTTGTGACAAACATCAGATGTTCATTTTGTGTCAGCAGAGGTTTTCACCTGGAAACTCCCCAGGTTGTAATTTTTTCCCCATTTCTTTCTTATTGCTGAACCGTGGGCTTTTACTGGTGAACCATGGACTGTGGTTAGCGAGTCCTGCAGACAAGGATCTGGGTTCTTCAGTGAACTCCTGGAGGAGTCGTCAGTGTGGTTTACTAGAGTCCCAATCCTTTGAAATGACTTTAACCCTTTCTAGGTTGATGGATGTCAGTGGCTTTGCTTTTAATTGATTTTTAAATCGTTGAGTCTGAGATTTTCCACCAATTTCATGTCAGACGTTTTACTATAGCCAGTGAAACAGAAGTTGGCTTCTTACACATTTGGTAGCTCATGCTTAATTCATTTTAAGAAAGGGGGGGAAATTACTTTTTCCACAGTGATCCAGGTTGGCTGAGAAGGTTTTTCCCCTTTTAATAATTAAAATCATAACTTACAAACAGCATTTTGTATTTGTTTCGGTTATCTTTGTCTAACTAAGAATTTTTTTATGATTTAAAGCAATCCAAAATATTTTAAATCTCTCAACAGACAAATAATCTTTTGCTGTAGCTTGACACCATTTTGAGTTTCCAGTCCAAGTTAAAATATGATTCTGTCTGATTAAAATGTTTCTCATTGTGATGCTTTCCCATTTAAATGAGTAAACTTAACAACGGCTTTATTGGAATAGCATTTTCCCAAAAGTACTTTGACATTTTTGAGTTCAGAGTTTTCTACTAAGGTAAGATATTCGCTGCTTATAACTCAACAACTCACAAATCCCTGCCTTTTACCTCATGCAGTGTTTTAAACATACAACACTTCAGTACCTCTGTCCTGAACAACTCGCCCACCAGGGTGAAACCTACCGACTGCAAACGCGTACTACTTTTGTTTGTATTATTTAACAGACATCTGCAAGGAAGGTGACTCGGTATTCTTGGAGCTCAAAGTGCTTGGCGGTGATACAGTAATTGCTAAAGACGCTGACAGCAAAATGCAGCTTACAGAGTCATTATGGAGCTTTATTTATGCTCCAGAGCCAGCAGGCAGAGAACGAGAGCGAGAGAGGAAGACGGAGAAAGGGAGGGCAGAGTCTCGAGCTACAAAAGCAGCTTTGAAGTCCAGCCGTCTCACCTCATCTCTGTCATCCAGGTCCACTGCAATTGATAGAGTGCCTCACTCACTTACTCACACACACACCCCCCCCCCACAGACACACACACACACACATTCGGCCTCCCGGTTCCATTAAAACATGGGCAGCAAGGGTGAAGTCCAAGACCGAGGCTCTGAGCCAATTGTACCAAACTGGTGGCAGCAAAAAGTCACATGAGTGATTACAAAGAGCTGCAGCAAGACTTTATGAAGACATTCATCAGCAAACTGAGGATGAAACCGAAGGACTCTAATGGTGGCGTTTAGGCTCCGAACATCTGTAGTGTTCGTTCCAATTGCTGTTCTGCTGGAGATGAAACAGATTCTGCAGTTGCTTGGCGCTCCGACTGCCCCACAGTCCTCAACAATTCAACATCCCTGGACTTTGTCTCCGCGGACCTTCAGTGAAAATTATGGCATTTCAGTCTTGATTGCACGCATGTTTTTTTTTGTTTTTTTAGAAGTTTGGGTCAAACCTCACAGCAACTCTGCTGCGTAAGATGAAAAACTTAATCATATTCATCTGGGGAACGCTCGGCCAATGAAACTGTGCTTATTTTACTGTACCACCGCGAGGACCAGGCCAGGTTCCTCCGTCCCTGACTGTGTCTCAGGCTGTGCGTGGAAATTGAAACTGGCATCTCAGAGTGTCTTTTATATCCATGCCAAACGGCTTTGATGACTTTCCATGTGTTTTCCTTGCGTGCCTCCAGAGCGGAGCGGTGAAGTGGTTTGAACGTGGTAGTTGCTGCAGAGAAACCCTTGGCCTCTGACCTTCATGTGAAGTCTGCACCGTGTAAGTGCAATGAGCAGAGTCTTCCCCCGGTCCCACCCACCCGATGCTCTGATCTAAACCTGGCAGGGGGAAAGAGAGATTTAAAACAATAGGCCTCGCTGTTCTGCTGATCAAAACAATCTCTGTCAACGTGCCAGAGTTAAGTCTCTCAGCGTTTTCTATCGGATCAGGACTGATTATCAGCATTCAAACAACAACTATGCAGCAAGAGACGCTTCAGCATTCAAGGGACGATCTTCTGTCGTCAGGAGCAAAACCATCGACCAATTCTAGGATTTGCACTGCAAAAATACAAAACTTTACCAAGTATTTTTGGTCTAGATTCTGGTGCAAATGTCTTAGGACGATTTAAATAAGACAAAACTAACATAATTACATTTTCCGCAAGATATAGGAGCTTAATTAGAGTCAATTATTTCTTAATATTGATTTTAAAAAATGCCAGTTTTACTGGCAGATTATTTCACTTATAACATGAGAAGAATGTCTTGTTATAAATTAAATAATCTACCAGTGGAACTACAACTCTTTCATCAATATTAAGAAAGTGTTGAATTAAAACAAGCTCCTATATCTTTCTGAAAAGTTACTTGTAAGTTAGTTTTTGCTTTTTCTTCAGTGTACTAAGGTATTGGCATTAGAAACTATACAAAAATACTTGACTAAAATAAAGTTCTGTGTTTTTTACGATGTGGTCCTCCTTCTATGACCTCTTATTATTGTTCCTGCTGTGACAAACAGTCATATTTAAATTTGGCGTCAAAAAGGATAAAACTGTTTCAAATCTACATGCCAAAACTGAGCTGACCTGGTAACACAGCAACCCTTTTGTCCAGATATATATAACCTAAACATAGTGGTTAGTTTGTTCTTCTCTGCTACATGAAACCATCCTGACATTTTCAATTAGCAAACAGGCGCATATTTCAAGTTTGCTGGTCTGGTGCTTGTTTTAGTCATCTGAGGCTGCAGAGTCCTGTAAGAGTTCAGAAAGGTTGCTTTAAGGTGTTCTCTCTTAGCTTAATCTATTTAATACGGAGGCCCCTAGGGGACATAGGGACATTTTTCTTTTGCATTCCCTCACAATAAGTCTTACGTTCCCTCGCAATAAGCAAATACACCCTGGTCTATTTTGTAGACGATCACAAATGTCAATTTAAAAATTGCAAATGTTTACACAATATGAAAACGTGTTTATATATTCTTAACTCTTTGGTGCAAAAAACTAATTGAAAATGGATTTATTCACTGCATGTTTGTGCAAGGTTGCGAATAGTTTCCTCCTAATGGAAAGTTTCTGTTTCCATCCATTCTGAGATATAAAGAGCCCATGTTTGGCACGTTTTATTTGTGCACAAAGGTTTGTGACGCATTTCTCTCCTAAAGAAAAAAATATAAACCTTCAGATATCTCACAAAGGAGGTGCATGGAAAAACTTTATGAAAACCTCATATTATAGCAGAAAGTACGGTGGCCACCGGAAGAACGACTTTCAGATTTCAGTTATGCTGCATGAACTGATCAGTACATTATTATGAGGTTACGCAAAAGAAATAAAGCTCCTCCATGTCCCCTAGGGGGCGCCGTAGTTTGAAGCTGACAACAAAACAATCTGGTTGGTTTTGAAAACATGATTTTTATGTTTTCAAAGTTTTTTACAACTTTGAAAGACAGAGATGGATCAAGATCCTGCATACTTACTGGCACCTCTGGGAAGAAAACATATTTACTTTCAGGTAAACTGCTGCTTAGAAGATTTTAATCTGAAGTTTGGTAACAGATTTGAAAAAGACGTTTACCTTTTAAAATCCAACAGATTTATTGTTGTCCAGGCTTATTTTTCCCATTTCCAAGAGCTTTAAATGTTTTAAATATTTATCGGAAAAATTTAGCTAATTTTCTATTTCCTTGTCTAACATGAATGACATGTTCTTTTGAGAATGTTGTTAAATTCCTAAATTTGTCTCTAAATGTGTATTCCACTGGAAAATAAATTATATATTGGTGATAAAAGGCTCCTAAACTTTTAAAAAGTATTTATTTTAAGGGAAAAGTGTAATACTTAATTTGCATTTTATGCTCACAACATTGGTACAGTCGATACCATAAAAAAAACGTTAGCACAATATTTTCCATCTGAAAACTAACGTCTCCCACAAAAAGTTTAAAAATCTTGTGATTTTGCAAGTAGAAATGTTGGTAACAATAAATAACACAACAGCTCACAGGTAATACTTGTACTTTTCCAGGAACTTGGAGAATATTTTTTGAAACTTAACGAAGCGTACATAATTTCCTCAAACTTTAAAAGACTTTCCTACTGCCTTAAGATAAACTAAAATACCTACTTAGTTCTGAAAAGCTGCAGAAAAAGAAATTAGTAGGTCCAATGAAGTACCCGTAAGTAAGCTGCAGGAAAATACCTCATCAGTTTCTGGAAATATCCTTGCAAATATTTGCAAAGTACCTGCCAAATTTCTGTGAGGTAATCATAGAAATTTATGGTAAAGTCTGTTATAAGTTCTGCAAGGTCCCAAGTAATCTCCAAGTTGTGGGAAAATATGGTCTGTACCGAGTGTTACCAAGGCTTTTTGGAAACACAAAATGGTGACTTCAGTCCAGGGAGACTGAAACTACTTGGGGAAAATTTCTTTTTCACTCTCACCTGAACCCGAGCCTCTGTCAGGTCCGTCCTCAGCGCCAGTTGCTCGCGAGCGTAAACGTCTGGGTAGTGTGTCTTCTGGAAAACTTTCTCCAGCTCTTCCAGCTGGTAGCTGGTGAAGGTCGTGCGGTTGCGTCTCTTCTTGCCTTTGTTGCTCTCCGCCTCGCTTTTCTCCAGCGGGCTGGAAAGGTCGGACCCCGATCGCTCGCTTGGCCCCTTCACAACGGGCTCCTTCAGGTTCAGGTAGCTGCCCTCCATCCCAGGAGGATCAACACTTGGCGGAAGCTCAGACTCCGTCAGGCCGCTGTTGTCTTTTCCTGTGTGTGTAGGGACAGGATGGGGAAGAGAAATTTATGAGGCTATTAACAAGTTGCAAAAATGTGACCTTTAGATATTTGGGAATAAAATCTGGACTGCAAATTGAAGAGTGGCCACTGGAACATTTGAGTTTTCTAAAAACCTCTGCAAAAGGAGGAGAGTTGACGCTTGGCAGATGCTGAAGGGCATAACTCAGAATACATCACATTAGTTTGGACTGTTGTATTTTTTTTTGGTTCTCCTACTAGAAATATAAACAAATACAGATTTTAAAAAACATCAGGTTGTTGTATAGCAGCTATCGACTTAGCTTGTTAGCTAAAAACATAATCATGTTCTTGCTGTAATTATACTAATTTCACATCATCACATCAAACAAACATTTGAACATTATGCCACCTGTAATCCTGATATTTTGATTACTTGTAAGAAGCAGTGTTAGTTTTTAAACTGCCTCACATCCATGTCAGAAAGTTTCTCTGCTTGTCATCATGTTACAGTTTTAAATAAAGTAGAAGTAATGGTTAACTTTTCTTAAAAGTCTGGAAAACATGAAATTTGATTTGATCATTTTCCAAGTTTGGATATTTTTGGAAAAATTAAAAATTTAATTTCTTGGAAAAATAAACATCTGCTTAAAATGACTTGTGCTTAAAAGATTACTTTTGTTTTGAGTCCTTTTCCACCTTTTCTGATATTTATTTGTAATTTTTGGCTCACAAATTCAACATGTTTGAAAAATTAAGATCTGTTTATTTCTGTGCTGTCTGATGCTTTTTTTTTCCATCTTTATACAATTACGCTAGTCTAGTTCCTTTAATCTTGGATGATCTTGTCCACATTTTTCAATATTACAGCGGTTTTACTAAACCCAAATGCCCAAAAGTCTCTTATAAAACTGTGCACTTCCCCTTTAACACAGCTCCAAATCTGAGACACCTTGCAGTTTCAGGATGTGTGGGAAAATAATAAAACCTACCTTCACAAACATATTTATCCCTGATTAAATATTTAGCCCTAGCAATAAAACATTGAAAACTGACTCTGGAAAAGCTTAGATATGAACGGAAATCCTGTGGGAACCACATGCATCGTCTCACTCATGGTTTATTTAGAGACCTAAAGAAATGCAGCATAAATCTCAATTGCTGAGAAGAAGTTCCTTCTTTTTTCTTGTTTGAATGGTTTGTCACAACACATTGGTATTGACCTGTGACATGACCTACGAAGCCCCCTCCCTATCATCTCTCCATCATGCTTCGTGAAATCCGAGCTACGTGAAATCTGCTCCATCTTGAGATCTGTTCGGTGCCGATGTGGAGGGGGGGAGAATCGCTCTAACTACTACCATAACCAGTCTTACCCTGTCAGATGTAAACAACATTGTGTTTGTCGCCTTCGATTTCTGGAGCGTCCATTTTGGGACAGGACTCGCTCTGTTCCCGTCGGGCCGCGCCGCGCTACCTTTCTCTGTGTCTTTCTGCAGAGATGAAGAAAGCTGTGCCTTCTGCTTCAATAAACAAACAGCCATGTGAATAAATAAGCCAAGGGACTCTGGTTGCAGACCGGCGAGAACACTGAGCTCGGTCAGCCTCTGTTTGCCTTTCCTGCGATGGGGAAAGGGAGCACCTCATCCTAAATGCACTGGGCGTTTAACTTCTCATCATGGAAACACATCTGTGGCTCTAATGCATCCAATTTTATTTGCCCGTGTGCATGTATTTTAGTTTGTCACTTTGTATTTCAGTTTGGAACAATCAAACTCCGCCTTACGAACTGTCGAGGGAAGCAAAATTGTAATTTCTGGCCGTTGCGAGTCTTGTTGATGACTAAATATCTTTGGACTGATGAAGCTAGGCGGAGGCTGTCAGCAACATCCATGTTTGTTTTCACAGATTAGCTCTGCTTTGGCGAGAGCCTCCTTCAATGAAATGTCAATATCTATTGGCCGAAAGCTGCAGCAGCAGCCCTCCCCCGGACTCTGTCTCCAACCTGTCCCAGCTGAGACGCTAATGGAACAGCACAGCTCTCCCAGCTGGAGTTCGTGACCTCAGATCATCACGATCTACCTGTCAGACCTTTTTATGGTCTTCCCGCAAGCAGATGTTCTGACATCACCAACCCCTTGAATTTGGCCTCTTCTCCTCATGCACTCTGCAATATTTTTGTTTCTCCTCCCTCGAGGAGGAAGCATAGCTGCCATGTTTGTGAAGAAAGGCATGTCAAATCCAAGTTCCTGCCTGGCATTCGTGTCCGTGAGGGAAAATACAGCTATTCCCCGTGAGCAAGGCCCATATCCTGTCAGGCTGAAGGTGCACTGAGCGTGGGAGCAGGAAGGTGTCCGGAAATATTTAGAATTCTCGTTCCTTTTTATCTCCATTTTGGAAAAAAAATTATGTTTACTTTTCTCATAAAGAAATAGTTCAGTGTTTATATACTTATATAAAAAAACACTGAACAGCAGCTTCCTTTCAAGGGGACGTATTATGCAAAATTGTACTTCCTTTTTGGTCTCTTCTGCTTCTAAAATCAGCCAAAATGCTTTAAAAAAAAAAAACCACACTGTTAGTTTTAGGCAATGAGTTAATATTTTTTGGTGTCTGGAAAATGACCCGTTTCAAAAACCTCAGGAGTGAAACATACAAATTAGCAGGCATTCCCTGTTACCTAGCAACCCTAGCCAAGCCCAGCCATCACCTAGCAACCCAAACTGAGCTCCAGGAGTTTGATCAACTGGTTTTACCGCTGTAGACGCTGTACATGTATGTTGTTTTTGGCTAGCTGTTCAGAAACCACTTGCTGCATTCTTGTTGGTTGTGCAGGAGGCTCCACTTCTGCTGTTCAAAGATGTACAGTTGTATAATTGCGTATCTGCTTGTAAACATTGAGCTGTGACCAGCAGAGGCCATAAAACAGATCATCTTGAAAGGAGATCAAAATGGGCAGAACAGAAAATGTAATGAATATGTTTTGTGTAGCCGGTAGTCCTATCCTAACCTGCGCAAGGAAGCATGAAACCCTTCAGACTCAAAATGCAATAAACATAACAAATAAGATAATATCTTAACATTAAACTCCTGTTCAGTTGCTGAGACACTGAAAAACGTGTCGCATGAGGATAAAAGTGGGAAATTAAAGAGCATCTTGGGGAATATCAAGTCCTTTCATGGCCTTCAGGAATGTGTGTTTCTTTTGACGCTATCTCTCCCTGAATAGTTCTCCATAATTGGGATCAAATGTGTGGAATTCACCATTCTGTACGGTGTGAGGACAGATAAGGTTTCCTTTAATTCAATTGTAATGTACTGCCTTATTTTATGTTTAGCAGCTGAATAAATCCAGTGCTTATTCTGGTGTCAGTTAAAGAGATCGACATTTAAAAGTGAGTTGATCTTCCTCGGTGCAGACTGAGAATCTGCGTAGAAGTTAAGCAACATTTATTATAGGGTCACTGTTCATCAGCTATGTGACACATATGTAAGTAGGTCGCAGTAGAGCATATGTGAATTATATTTGCTTCCTCAAAGAAACAAAATAATGTTTGTATTTTAAATATTGTGGCAGGCTGTTTTAGTCGGAGAGCAAACTGCATGCTACAAGGTCAAATGCACAGGAATTAGTAAGGCAATGGTGGAAAGTTATTCACTTAAAGCTGATATATACTTACCTGTAAACAGCTGCATATCAGAGGACGCAGAGAATCAGGAAATGTCTCTTTTCTACATCCTCAATCTTAAGTTATTACACTCTGTTGCTAATAGTAATCATTAGCAGCAAGCTGATGGTTAATTGTTGCTAATGGTTGTTGCTATTAGCTTGCTGCCATTAGCCTGTAACCATTAGCAAATTTACTTTAATGGAGTAGAACATGAGATAAAGGTTTTACAGATTTTAGCTTGAAAAAATAAATAAAAAAGAACAAGACTGCATTCCAGTCTCGATTTAATTCCCTGTGGCCTTACAGCATTAAGGCCTTAAATTTGAGAGCAGTTCACTTTCTGTGTCCAGTCAAAGCTTTCATAGAATAAGAGCCTAGTTTGGTCACAAAACGCTTGGTCTGTTTTAGAAACAGAAGACAAATGGATGTACAAAAACTTCCAAATGTGAATGTTGCACACTGTGTCCCTTTTAAATGAGGTGTTACCATCTCATATCTTCAGGGAACGGCTAATGACCCAATCATTTCCATTAGGTGTATTGTTCCATAAAAAACAACAACATGGGAAACAACCCTGAAATTTTCCATCGTTAGATGATTATAGGTGGTGCATCATCATCTACCCTCATTTCCTGTGTCAATAATCGTCAAATTATGTAAACATGATGACCGTGTAAAGGATCATAAAATAGATTTTTAAATAAGCCACTAAAGTGTTTTTTAAGGCAGCAGAAATCTTTTTTTTCTTGGTTTATCTATTAGCTTCATCTTGCAGGACGAGACAAATCTTTTACTTAATGATGATCCCAGAAGGTAGACTGTCTGCTCATCAGACACTGCCTGTTTTAACAGAACCTTCCCTTAAAAATCCTCAACTAACCCCTAAATATAACCTTTCAAACTCAAGACATTTATCGACATCTTTTTACGGCTTCTTCAAGACAGCCAGTTCTTCTCTTTATATGATCCCTAAAATATGCTAAAAACGTCCCTTTTTTAGCCAGTACATCCTGTTCAGATTCAGTCAGAACAAAGACATCAAACGTCAGGCGTTTTGTACCACATTGGATCAACGCTGACAACCTCATTTAAATATGAATTAGACGGCGAAAAGTATGCTTCATGTAAATCTGACCAGACTGAAAAACCAGACATGCGTAATACATTTAACAAAAAGCACGTTTTTCTGTCACATTACTTCAGTAAATTTGTGTAAAAAGAAGAAGTTATAATGCTATTATCAGATAAGACGTGGCGTGTTCAGACTCACCACTGAAATCCCATCTTATTAGACAATAATGCTACTAAAAATACAACACTAAAGCATTTTAGAAGATTCAGGAAGTGTAAAATCGTTCCACTGAGTTGGGAGCTTTGCTTAGAAATAAACAATATCCTAAAGATGAAAATCGGGCATCTTTCAAACACGTAAGCTGGAGATTATAATGTGTTTCAGACAGTCTATCTGCAAGCTGTTAAACTTTAACAGATCTAAAACTTCAACAAAAGTTAAATAACACCTTAAGCAAGTTTTATATGTAAGTCCTCGTCTATTCTGACATTTATCTCCACAAAACTCTGCACTAATCAACATATTTTCTCTGTTATCATCTCGTCTCTTTCTAACCACACAGATGCATTTGCCACAAGCATTTTCAAGTTTTTCCCCGCATGCTGAGCTGTCTCTTCTGGAAAACACAGCCATCAGACAGGGCTTTCTTTGGGAAGCCAAAATTCCTCTACATTGGCTCTGAATTTTTTTGGCATTCGAAGGAATGTGTTTTTTTTTTTGACAGCGGTTCTCGTTTTCAGCGCTCATCAACATACCGTTTCACACACATACGCGTATGCGAACGCGCTGAACTTCGCCAGCTTGTCCCGTAATCTGCCGGCGTCGCTGTTCTGTGACAAGCTGCAGGCCGCTTCAGTTAGCCGGGGTCAGATGTTTACTAGGGTCAGCAATTTAATCACTGCTGAACACAGAGAGAAAACATCAAAGTGTAATTTAACTGGTTGTAAAGCAACAGGGCACCCTCTTAGTTTTTATGGAATGGGACAGGGAGGGTCAAGTGAAGCCAAATAAAAGAAACACTATAAATTAGTAACCTGGGGAAGGGTTAATGACAAAACACTAAATAGGGGAAGGGAATGCTTTTAAACAGAGTGCTCTAAAAAAATGCTCCCTCTGAACACTTAAAGTTGATTGCTGTTTGCTGCAGTGGCTCTCCATGCATCACACCTTATATGAAGTAAATACAAAGCAAATATCCCATTAGGTTTGGCTGTCAACAGGTGACAATGGATTTATGTCTGCCGACGTGTTTCATGCTGGAGTTTTGTTTTCCACCGCTCAGGATAAAGCCTGATGCTGAGCGTTGTTTCCTCAGTGGAAGGGAGGCTCCCAGATGTTCCTGAGGAGAGATCCACGCGGCTCAGAGAAGAATGCAGATTCCCTGGGAATCGGAGAAATCTTTCTGCTAAGCCTTGAGAAAAACCGGCCTCTGCACCGTCACAATGCGACAAACCACTGCTGGCCCAGTAGAGGACAAAGTTAATTCAGGTTAGGTTATAGTTTTGAACGGGGGGGCGTCTATTAATTTACAGCGCATGATTGACAGCGCTATGACCCTCCTCCTGGCTCTGATTGGTTGTTCCTGACTATTTCTGCAGCAGGTAACTTAGAAAATTACCGCTCATGTACCATAAGGTCACAACATGTTTACAGTTTGAACAAATATATAAGAAACATGTTTTAATAAAAGTTACATACCCCGGGTTTAGCTCAAGATATTAGGTCAACAATTGTTCTCTCTATTGACAATATGTGTGGATTTTTATTGTTGGATTTTTATCAGACAAGTCTTGCTGGTGGGAAAAGACTCATGTTGTTGCACGTTTGCTTCCATTTTTAAACAGATCAGCGAAGAAGCTAATGCTAACTTGCTTGTAAGCTAAACCACTGAACTTTGCATCTGCAGTGGAGCCATTCGTAACTCAGAGAAGCAGCACAATCCTGTTGATTGAGGTTTTAGCACAGATAAACAACCAACAGATTTTCACCACAGTCTTAGAAAGCACCTGAGCCTTTTCACAGTTCAGTGTTTGCAGATTATATATGAAATATTTAAATCTGAGATTCCTATGTGCAACGGTACTTGACATGCTATTGACTAGCATATGCAAAGCAGCGGCATTCATTTTCCTCGCTACTGATTGGCTCCTCCCAGTAACAGTTGGGTAGTAACTAGTTACATTTACTCAGTTACATTTACTTGAGTAACTTTTTTTGAACAAATTGACTTTTATGATTAGTTGTAGTACGCTTTACTTTTACTTGAGTAATTTCATTATGAAGTATTTTTACTCTTACTTGAGTAAAACTTCTGTATTTTCTACCCACCGAATGAAAAACAAACATATTTGAACCAAAGAATCACCAGACAGACACACAACTGCAGTTCATGTTAAACTTTCATTATTTTTTATTGAAAAAAATTTATTGGATTTTATTTTTTTTTGCCTGATTTTATTTATTTTATTTATTGTTATATGAATTATTGTCATTTGGTCCCTAAAACACCAAAACTTCCACTTAATTTTATATTTTGGTCCAACTGATTATGTTATTTTCACATATTAAGTGATAATTTGATAAGTTGAGTAGCACTTTTACGAAATACCTTTTTACTCCCACTTTAGTAATACAGCTACTTTTTACTTTGACTTGAGTAAAAATATGTTGAAGTATTTTTACTACTTTTACTTTAGTGTAATTTTTGGAAACTGCTCATCAGCTGAGATAAATAAGACTGTATGTTAACGTCTGTAGTGTTGCTAAGATGTTTTCCACTGTGCGTGTTAATGCATATTAAAGTTTATTTGGTGTTTGAACTTTAAAAAAAGGCAATTATAGACGTGTTTAGGGGGATTTCAGCTATTCGTGGTGGTTGTGGTCTCCAACCCCCATAAATACTGGGGAATCCACTGAATTGCACTGCTTTCTGTTCTCTTTCCTTGTTGTATTTCTTGTTTTTCTTCATCTGCTTTGTGTTTGGTGCCACCTGCCAGCATGGACGGAAACACAAACACAGAGTTCCTTGTGTTTGTGGCAGATTTACAGGCTTTACCTGAAGTGAATGGACATTGAATAATTTAGATTCACAGAGAGATAACCTAATTAATTTATTTGAGTCATTTTGAATTTGACGAAAATGATGTTACAGAAATCAGGCATTGGAGGAATTAATTTTATCACAATATTCTCTGACACTATTGTGATAACAATAAATGTGGTGTTAGAAACTGTTATTCATTTTTCTGTAATCATGGCTGTGATTACAAGGCAAAGGAATCATAACCCTACAACATATACACTGTAAAACATTTGAGTTGCATTTAGTTGTGTCTACTATCTTCTACTCTTTAAGTCAAATAAATGTATCCAGTTTTAGATTTTGATCCTAAATGTGATAAACTGACAGCAGTAAGTTGTGTTAACTTTTTATTAATTTAGTCAAACCTCCAAGAGTTGAATAAACTAGAGTTTTTAGGTTAGCACTTAAAAAACTGACAGAAGAGAAAGACAGGAGTGGGAACTATTTCCCAGAATGCTTAGCGGTATGTTTCTGTCTCCTGAGATGGAAGTGCGTCACATTGATCTTGTGTTTTATTAAGGCAAATGTTCATTTTAATGCAATTCTCAGTTAGCAAAGCTTATAATGTCCTGTTCACACTAAATGTTCTGAGCTGAATTCATTGGGATGTTTAATAAAATTCATGATCAGATCAGAAATTTTGTTCCTGCAGTTTGAAACAAGAATTTAAATATTTATTTTAACTTGATGTTGTGAGTAAAATAACAGAGAAATGAGGCTCTTTGACAAGGCGAGGGTAGTGTTTTTTTCTTGCATATTGTGAAATAATTATTTGGTTTAAATTGCAGCATTAAGTTAAAAATTATCATGATAAATGACACAACAAACGTATCGTTTATCATCAAAATCAATATTTTTCTTCTGGCTAAGAAAAATATTGATTAAAATGTAATCAAAAACAATGTCTGCAGATTGTCTCACTGATGTTATGAGTTAAATTGTAACGCCGTGTTTTTATTTTTGTAAATAAAATATTATTTATTCTACCAAATCCGGTCCAGATCGGTTTGAGTCTCTAAACAGAATTTAACTTTTTTTTTTTTTTCAAACCAACACAACTCAGCTCATAAACAACTGGAGGATAAAATCAGCTGTACAACAACAAAGTACTTTACTCAGATACAAGATCTTAGCTGTACAATTACTCTTAGTTACATTTGACTTTTTAACTTTCAAGTATCACGGTTAGGGTTTACACGATTACCGGTCAGATGTGCAAAACGCTTCAGAAATGTTATAAGTGGTGACCAGATGGGGGATGTTTATAACCTCTGGATGAGGCAGCGGCACCGAGATCAGAACCTCAGGAGATTCATTTAGGTGTGAAGGAAGTTCATATCAAAGTTTGATTTAAAACAAAAAATATCCTCATCCTTTAATTTTGTTTAAAAATAGAGAGTATGTTCAGGATTTTAATGTAACAAACAAAACAAAACAAAAAAACATCTGATTTGATTAACTAGCACATAGTTTTTCAAACTTAGACGTTTGTATGATTTAAAAAATAGTGCAACTCATAATGTCTGACCTTAATGTGTGATTCTGGTTTAATCACACAGGAGGCAAAACATTTAAAAACTTAACAGGTAAATGTTACAGTTCATTTATTGTCCTTTATTCTGAATTTAATTAACAGGACGTCATATTATGTCTATAAGTTGGGGGGAAAGGTCAATTATTGGTTCCCTGGAGAAAAATTTACATTTTAAACTCAGTTTGTGTTACGAGCCTAGAGCCAAATATGGCCCGCCACAAGATTTCATGTGGCCCTTTAGACTGTAGAAATAAAATCTTTAAGATAACAGTTGTGCTTTTAAATATGATTTTATCAGCCAAATCAGCAGTTTTATCTGTACTGTGCCAAATTAGAGAAAGGTGAAAATATGTTAAATATTATATAATTTCAAGAAGTTCTCATTGAATGCAGAAACAGACATTTATTAATATTTTAACTGTGTTTTAAGAAGTAGTTTTATCAACACAATCCACCACAAACGGCCCTATAAGGACATTCTTGATCTTGATGTGACCCAACATGAAAATTAGTTTGACAACTTTACTCTTTATGCTTCCTAAGATAAATTCAGGCAATAAATTCAAAACTTTAACTTTGCAGTTTCAAATCTTGCAGAATTATTTACAGATAAGTAAGACGTGTAGAGGTTTTCCCCCTGCGTTAACACAACAACCATATATTAACTGTATATAAATTAATAATATATTTATTTGGATGTCTGCAGTACTTTTACATCCAAATGTTGCACTTTGTTGCCATGTGATTGCACAATTCAGAAGCTCCTCCATTGTTAAAATGAGCAAATACTGAAGGAATGAATTCATATTTCTGGCAGCAGAGTCAGTTTAGTGATTCAAGATTTGATTTTGGAGATAAATTGAAGAGTTATTTCCCTAATATCCGACTATTTTATCCTCAGAAAGTGAAATACTTTGAGTATAAAATCAATTACTGTAGCCTGATATTTCTAAAATCTTTATTTATTTGGTAAGGAGCCTCTCCACCAAACAATAATGAAGATACCAGCAGGAACAAGGAAAAATGTTTTTAAGTTAAAACTAAACACCAGTTTGTTAATCTGATATAAAAGCTATGAAAATGTTGCCCTGCCTTCTTAATGATGCATTTAAATTGTTTTGTTTTCGTTTTAAAGTCAGTCCTTCAGGCCTTTATTAAAGTAATTTTACACCTGTTTTTATTTTATTCTAGCTTTCGTAATGATTTGCATGCTTTCTAAGTGCTTTCTTTTACTTTTATTCAGAGAAGCTGGTTTGCTGGCATAAAAACAGTTTAAACATTTCTGGCGTTTTTATTAGAATGTAAATAAAAACAAATCATTTTAACTTTTTTATTGCTTCTTTTGTCTTTTGGGAGACGATAGTGTCCTTTGCTCTCAGGGACAAATTTATTGGATGAATAAAAATAGTTTTAAACCCAAATTTGCCAGTTTTGACCCTGCACTGTAAAACTTTTGAGCTGCATTTAGTTGTGTCTACTGTCTTCTACTCTTTTAGTCAAATAAATGTATCCAGTTTTAGATTTTGAACCTAAATGTGATAAACTTACAGCAGTAAGTTGTGTTAACTTTTATTAGTGAAACCTCAAAGAGTTTAATAAACTAGAGTTTTTAGGTTAGCACTTAAAAAACTGACAGAAGAGAAAGACAGGAGTGGGAACTATTTCCCAGAATGCTTAGCGGCATGTTTTTGTCTCCTGAGATGGAAGTGCGTCACATTGATCCGACTCTTGTGTTTTATTAAGGCAAATGTTCATTTTAATGCAATTCTCAGTTAGCAAAGCTTGAGGATAATGTCCTGTTCACACTAAATGTTCCTGAGCTGAATTCATTGGGATGTTTAATAAAATTCATGATCAGATCAGAAATTTTGTTCATGCAGTTTGAAACAAGAATTTAAATTATTATAAAGTAAAATAAGTATTTATTTTAACTTGATATTGTTAGTAAAATAACAGAGAAATGTGGCTCTTTGACTATCTTTGTTCTTGCATATTGTGAAATAATTATTTGGTTTAAATTGCAGCTTTAAGTTAAAATTCACAATTCAAGATTAATGAAGTCAAAAACAATGTTTAGACAACTTGTCTCTTGTTAAATCGACTTCATGAACTTTAATTTCTAATTTTAAACCAAAACAATTTTCTTGTGACTTAAATTGCATTTTCCAGGCAGCAGGTGGACTTTCATTTTCAACTTCAACCACCTTCAAATGTTTTACAGTGCAGTGAAAAAACATTGTTTTACTTTCTGCACCACGTATTTCTGCAGGCAGAAATATACCCTCCCAAACGTTCGTTTATTACATATTCAAATTTATTCTGGTGCACAGAACCACATGGGCGAGACTCTGGGTGTCACCTCGCTGCTTTTGTTAACCACACAATGTGTTAGCCATCAGTACATGCATATCCTGTGACATCACCTCCACTCGCCTTTTTAAACATGGAGTCTGACTGCTATATTTTGACAAGATTCCTTTCTGAAGCACCGCCAGGGCTTTTCCAAGGTTGTGTTTTGGTTTTCGAATCTTTTACACATCACAGGATGCGCAGTGTCCCACGAAGGTTTGACTCGATGGTTGTGTTTCCTGAATGTACGTCTCAAAAGGACGCATCCGAGGATCACGAAGGTGCTAGAATATTCTCCGTAGAGGAAAGATTTTTCAAACTCCAGCAATTATTGGCAGCCGGAGCTTAAAAGTAAAACCCAAGATTCAGCGGTGAGTTCACTTGCATGTAAACAGTCTCTGAAGCACAAAGTGAGGCTTTCCCAGAAACAATCTCATTTCTCCAGAGCCTCTCAAATCATTACCCAATCTCTGTGTCCGTTTCTGACTCTAGCTTATTTGTACAAAGTATTGTTGAGACAAGGTTATGTAAACCAGTCCCACTTTGTCATCTCGGGGACTCTGTAGCTTTGGAGATCTGATGTTTTGGGGGAGTATGAATAATAACCGTAAGGAGTCAGTAATGCACATCTGCCTCACATTAATCCAGACCTCTCCTGCGGAGCTGACCTGCATTCCTGAGCTCTCCATCAGCTCCAGGGGCATTTATTTCATTCAGCCCTCCGCCAGCAGGTAAAGCGGCCCCGTCTCCGTCCACACATGGTTGGACGGATTAGCGTCCTTTTAAAGGAACTTCCCCCACCGATCTGGTCGTCCAGAAACAGCTTGCAAAAATATTCATCTTTTTCCTTACTCCATCACATTACAGCCACAAAAGTGCATCTTATGTGATAGATTAGAAAAGTTGCACATGAATAGGAAGATTTTTTTTTTTGTAAGAAATTAATGTGCAGCATGATGCTGCCACCACCATGTTTCACAGTGGTCATAAAGAAGTAGGCAGCGGCAGCCAAAAAGGTAAAATTGATCTTATTTAGTGGGTTTACTGAGCTTCTGCTATGCACAATATTATCGGCATTGTATCGGTATCGGCCGATATTAGCTGTGAAATTTAAAATCAAACATATCTTCAAAATAACCGATATAAAAGATGTTTTTATATAACAATGATGCCTGCAGCACAGCTCAACGTCATGACAGCGGGAGAGCAGGACCAAGTGAAAATGTCAATGGTGTGGAAGTTTTTTAAAGTGTCGGAAACTGATAGCACAGCTGCTATTTGCAATGACTGCTCAGCATCAGTGATGCGAGGAGGAGCGACAACAAAGTCCTGCAACATGTCGAACCTAATTATTCATCTCAGGAACGGCCATTACGGGACAAACGGAAAGAAAGAGAGCAGCTAACCACAGAGAAAACCCCCCAGCAGCAGTCCATCCCACAAGCTTTGGATAAACATCGGTATCGGGTATCAGCCAATTTCAGGACGTCGGCATGTCGGATATCGACCAAAGATCCAATATTGTGAATCCCGACTCTCTCCGTAACATGTGAGCAACATTTTAAGCTTTTAGTTTTCCTGACAAGATGATTGACATGAGCTGTTGACAGATTGTCCCACCTGAGCTGAGGATCTCTGCAGCTCCTCCAGAGTCACCGCCTCTCTTAATAACACTCGCCCAGCAAGACGACTCTTAAAACTAATTCTGTGATTTCTTAATGAAATTTATTTCAAAGGATTTCATTTTAGGGTATCTGAGTAAAGGGGGGCTGAATGCATTATTGACATTTCGCACTTTCCAGATTTTTGTTTGCAAAAGAGAAACATGAACCTTTTTTTGTCTACTTCCACAAAAATGTAAGAGTATAAACACTTTATACTCATTATCACCAATATTAACGCTGCAAATATTCTCACTTTAGCTTCTTCAAATCGGATTACAGCCCATATACCCAATCAAAATCTTAATAGATTCTCCAAATGTTTTTGTTCTGGTATTTTATGTGTTTTTAGCGCTTTTTAATGTGAAATCGCAGACACAACCCGTCTGGATCTCCATCCCGGCAGTAAACTCCTCTCAGCGCATCATGAGGAGCCTTTAGTCGCAGATGAAGCAGCAACCAGCGTTGGGTAATATATCTCCCGTCGAGGACCACACATAACAGCACAACCCTGTTGACGCCTGAGGCTTTGGCAAGCGCCCCGAAGCATCCTCCCCAGAGCCACGACGCCTTCATCTGGCTGCAACATTTTCAATAATAACATTGCACAGCTCGGCCTCTTGGGACGCGTGTTGGGTTTTAATGGCGGCGTTTAAACGAGCCTGTCAATGCACTTGCCAAATCTACTCGCGTTCAGCGCAGGCAGGGGTCCTGCAGGCTGGGGAAGAGGCAGGCCGGGCCGAAACCGAGACGGGATCTGGTCGTTTGTTATGGGGAAGGAGAGAGGAGTGGATTGGACTTCATTCTGGCAAACTATGTTTAAAGAAGAAAGAAAGAAAGAAAGGAAAGAAAGCTCGGCTGGCTGCAGACTGCAGGGAGCCACCAGGTTTCTAAAAGAAAAGTAGCAACACAACAAAAATAAATATTAAAAAAAATCAAGCTTAGGTGTTTATTTATTTCCCATGTTTTTTATTTTTTTATTTTTTTTTAAAAAAAACGCTTTGATAACTTTAATTTAATAATGTCCCGCTGCAGCATCAGGATAAACATCTGGAGTTTAATTAAGATCTAAAGGCGCCATCCAGTCTATGGCTGAATGAATGACGAACTGTGGATGCTGTAAATATCCAGAGCACATCTCCTCTCATAATGTGTTTTTAAAAATGCTTCTGCAAATAATAACAGATCGATTTAAATGCGAAATGACGCACAGAGGGGTTGTTGTCTTTGCTCGGCTTTTGGAAGCAGAATCAGTAGTTTAAAGATTTATTTTTAAACGTAACTTTCTTAGAACAAAAAAAAAAAGTCAGAAACTAATATTTTATAGTTGGTAGGAAGCCTGTTAACTGATCATCTGGGACTTTTACGGCCCATAAATCGACCTTTCTTTTGGCTTGCGAAGCTCCTTGTAATAAATCCCTGCCCATATTTTTGTTTTATTTCATCTCAGTTTCCAATTATAAAGGCTCTTCCTATTTAATATTTATATTATCTTACCAAGTTAATTCCGTTTGGGGATTTTTACATAATTTTTTTTAAAAAATTGCTGGAGTCGTAAATGAATTAGTCCAAATGTCTTATTTATTAATTTCTTTATTTATGATTTTTTTTTGGTTGGTTAACGATAATCCACAAAATCTGTCAGTAAAATTTAAAGGCAATAAAACCAATCTTTAGTTCAGTTTATTTATCTGCTGTGGCGAAGCTATAATTATTATGATAATTATTACTCTTGCTTTATTATAAACCTTTTATTTAATGAACTGCTGCTGTTGCAAAATGCTGCGGCGCCACAAAGCAGAAAAAAGAACCAAAACCCGCTAAAATAAAAATCAGAGTCAGTGAACGCAACACGGATAGAAATAACAGACATGGCCTGAATAAAACAAACAAAAATATGTCCTTAAACTGTTAAGTTTCACTTGATAACCTGTGTGCATTTGTGCAAATCTTTGATGCAACAGCGCAATAAAATCAGAGAACAGCGCAATGTTTGAAATGATTTTCCTCCATAACCTAATTAGGAGTTTCCGACCCAAACAGACCGACTGAAGCCTCCCTCCTGCAGAGGCCCGGTGAGTTTCTCATCATGAATCTGTTCACCTGCCATCATCGCTGCTGTGTTTAGTGCAAATGTGAAGCGAACCCACCGTAGCAGGGGATGAGCGTCCCGTTGTGTCCGCTGTCCGGGTGCAGCTTGCCGCCTTCGGGTGGAGTCTTGCAGCTCGGCCGCTGCATGAAGAGCTGGTATTTGTTAAAGTTGCTCTCCTCGGCGCCGTCCAGTGACTGGCACTCTGTCTGGAAGGGGCTCCGGGAGCCTTTGCCCGGAATGAACGTGGGACTGTATTTGGTTTCGGTGGTCTGGAAAGTCCTGAAAGGATTCGCCTGGTGGTCTCTGCTCTGCGCAGGAGACGCGCTGTAATAAGAGTCCATGGATGTCATGTCGCAGTATGAGACGCACGTATCTGCGTTCATACCGAAAAGGTTACAGTCAGGGGGAAGAAACAAGTCCAGACGCCTTTTCTTCTTCTTCTTCTTTCTCTTCTTCTCTTGCCCTCCCCTGCAGATCTTCTCTCCTAATTCTCATGCGCTGACAAAACTCACACTGACGCGCTCAGACGCGCTCACTCTCACGCTGCATGGCGCATCTGGGACTGGTTAGAAAAAAAACGAATCAGATGTTTTCCAGAGACCTCAGACCGAACAAATGCTAAAAGCTCCCTGAAGGTTTGTCGGCTGGATGAAGGGGGCGGAAGGGAGGGGATGAGAGAAGGAGAAACGCTGGAGCTGAAGCGGATTCCGCCGCATGCGGTAGCCCGGACGCAGCGCAACGCTCCGACCTGCAGGCGGGTCTGAATGAGGCCCGAACCGACCCGCAGCCCGCCTGATGCGTTATTATGCAGCCAGTAGGGATGGGAGGTCAGAGCAGAGCAGGAGGGAGGGAGGCTTTTTTGGTAAACACGCGGGAGACGCAACACATGACATTAATGTAATTAGAAAATGAATAAAACCGCTTTGATTCCTGAGCCGCGGCGCAGCAACCTCCATAACCTCTGACTTTCCTTTTTATTTTTACGTGTGCGCAGATATTTAAACACATTTTGACTTAACTACTTTATTCAAGTCATAACAAATGTGAAAGATTTGCCCATAATTGTTTTCACTTGCAAAATTGCGACAGTGAGGAATAAAACGTCCGCATGAGATGATTCTGGGACCTGCAGAGAGAAACAGAGGAGAATCGTCTCAGCTTTCACTCCTTCCCTCAACATGGAATCAATAATAAGTCATTAACATCTATTTTGGTCGCCCATAAACCGCCTGCATTGTAAACCGTTTATTGTTAAAATAGCTGCAACACACTGGCAACAGTCACCAACTGTCTTTGTATTGGATGTTTACATTAACCTGAATAAAGGATTTTGTTGTAAAAACCACCAAAACTTATATTATTGCGCTAAAAAAATTATTTTAACCGTAAAAAAGGTAAATTAAAAATATTCCACTTAATTAGGAACAGATTTCGTTTCATTACAGCTGGGTTTTTTTTTCTGTTAATGTGATTAAAATGTCAATATAAGTGTAGATTTGCAGTAACACACAATACAGTATGTGGCAAACATAAACATTGTTTAAACAGTAAAACAAAGAAGACATTTTACTGTTAAAACAACAAACACATTGGCAGTTTGCGCTGCCGCAAGTTGACCAAAAGACGCAGCGGGAGAAATTTGCGTCCTTTTATTTTTCTAACATTAAACAGCCGGAGAACAAGATGGGCCTCATGGATGATTCAACAGCTTCCCTACAGGCAGGAGAGGCGGCAGCACAGTTTAACTACACGAATCTAAAATAATAATAATAATAATAATAATAGTTGTTGAGGTCGTTCATCCAAATAAATCCGCGTAAATAAATGTGCGTAAATTAAAATAATTTCCCCCCTTGTATCTCTTATAACTATATTATTAATTCTCTACGTTCTCACTATGATATTCTGGGTTCATATTTCCATCATGTTTTTTTTAATTAATATAATCAGTGCGCTTATAGATTCCATATAAATTATGCTTCAATAATTTTTTATTTAATTTATGATTTCGCTGCACTTTTGGTCCTTTTTTTGAATTTATGGACGCGACTCTCCTAAAAATAAAGCCTGAACTGAATTGAATTTTCTTAATTAGCGCGTTAATTAGGACGCGGGCTGTTGAGTCGCAGCTTGTGAAGTTTTCCCACATATTATTATTTATTATTATTATTCGTTTCTTTCTGCCAGTTTTACGCACACAGACACGATTCCCTCTGCCCTTTTCTCTAAAAAGTGAACATTGATGCCCTGATTCAGACTCTCCTCCACTGGGTCGATGGATGCCTCCTTTAATGGTTCAACAGTTGCTATTTTCTGAATTGCGTGTCTCTAACAAGGCTATTAAATTTTCTTCAGCTTCTCAACGTTTACAGAGCCACTCGTTTATTTTAAAATATCGAAAAGACCTAAAAGTAATCATTTTTATTTGTTGTTTTAATCATCTCGTTATGATTTGCTTTTATTGAGCTTACAATAATGAACATTATTAATTTATTTGTAAGGTTATTTCATGTTTGGTCGTTTTCGCACCTAAATAAAATTTCTTTGATTTCCCTGGTACTCATGTTTGAATGTATTTTAAGCTGATTTAAATGTTGCACTGTAAAACAAACAAACAAACAAAAAATCTTCTCTAACTTACGGTAAAATCCCGGCAGCCACAATATTATCATACTTATACGATACGATAAAATTCCGTGATTTTATCGTATACATTCCAATAAAATTTTACTGTATAAATAAGGATTTTATTGTAAAATTATTGCAAACACAGCTGCCGGTATTTTACCGTAAAGTAGAGTACTTGTTTTTTTGTTTGTTTGTTGTTTTACTGTATTGAGTAAACAACAACAACAACAAAATACTTATTAAATTTTGTCTTATTTTATTTTTGTTAGTGTAGGGTAAAATAAAAACAAAATTTAAAAAAATATTTTATTTTTCCTCTTTCATTCTAAGCCTGTGTAACAGTTTTAGCTGATGTCCCAATTAGGAAGCCGGACAGAAAAAAGCTTTTAGAGTAAACAGGAGTGAGCGCGCTGTCTGTCTCCCCATAAATAAAATGTCTGCCTCCCTTAATGTGAGCCACCGGCTGCCACAGGCCGAGGCTCAGCTGTCAGACATCCACAGGCTGCAGCTCTGCCTCACTTCCAGCTGGAAACACGAGCAGCTGAGAGGCTTCATGTAAACACTGAACGCCGAGCTGCTGAAAAACCCGACTGAGAACAACTTGATGATGGCGGAGACCTGGATGTGGAGTTTCTCTGCGCTCAGATAAGGACGGAAAAGACAGTGAAGGATTCGTGAAGCAGCTGAGATTATCCACTTACTGGCCTGAAATGTCAGAACTGAAGATTACATCTGCTCTGAGATCGAAGCCAGAGTCTATATTAGGGCTGATTTTTCATTCTTATTTAATTGTTTCATAGAAAAAAAAAGACCCTAACATTCACAAATGTTGAATTGTGAAGGCTTTGCAGAATAGATAACATGAGGTAAAAGTGGATTTACGTGGGTTTTAAACAGTAACACACAGCAGTTCCTTCTCTTATCTTCTCACTTCATAATTGCAGTAATTTGTTCAATAATCTAATAAAGAAGGAGCGAGTGTATCCTCCAGCACCACAAGAAAGGTTTAGTTGTTGAGCTAATCTCCAAAAAGCATCAGTTCTCATCTTCAAAATCTCTTAAAAATATTGATCCCATAATTATGGAACAATGGAAATGCAAAACAAGCCAGAATCACCAACAATATACATCTATAACCAGACTAAAGACGTGTAGTTTCAGTTAGGATGGGATTATTTAGTTTCAAATTCAGACACAGATATTGTTTATGTTGTTCATGTTTACATCGATAATTCCAGGAATAGCAAGAATCACAAGAAATGAAACTTTGTACCAGTGAGTTCAAGGCAAAATTACAGAAGAATATCAGGGCCACGGAAAAAAAACAACTAACTTTTTAAAATCAGAATTCTCACTTTGGATTAAAGTTTAAAGAAAAAGTCAGAATTTAGAAATAAAAGTCGGAATTCTGGTTCTTTGTTTGCTCATAATTCTAAAATCAGAATTCAGAATTTCTCAGAATTCTTAACTCAAAATTCTGAGAAAGAAGTCAGATTTTTATTTAGAAAATAAATCCGGTTTTATTTTTTAGTGGCCCTGATTCTCTTCCATACAGACAATTAGGTCTGATTTCATATAGGCCTAAATTTTCATCTGTCGTTTGACAACGTTAAAGAGGACCGATGGGATTTTTATTTTATTTTTTATTTTTTTACAAAAACTCCAATTTGTCTTCAGCTAGCTGTTCAGCAACAGGTGGAGGAGGGGCAGCAGAGCTTTTCCTAAATTCCCCCCCCCAAAACCAGAAACATTGTCTTTATTTTCTCATCAGAATAACTTTAAGCCACAGGAATGGTTTGTCTTCTGAAACCGGATATTTTTAGGAACGTTTTCAGGTCACATGCAGGTTGTTGATGTTGTTCGTGTTCTTAACGTGTCACCTTTCTTCACCTTTTTGTAAAACTGACTCACATTGTTCTGCGTTAGTGGAGGAGATCTTCAGGTTGCAGTTTTTCGGCCGTTGCTCCCACAGAGCAGCGCCGTGATGCACGTCGTCCTCTGCGTGGCTCGGAGAGTGAAAGGGAGACCAGATTTATTTTCTGTCTTTTTATTGCGTAGGTTTAAATGACTTTCACATGAGTGGGGCACACACTGCATCAGCAGATTCTCTGATCAAATTAAGCAGCGATGAGGGGAGAGGAGGGGAAAAAAAGGAAAGAGGCAGTGGTTGTACTGATGTTTAATTCAATAAACAGAACCAAGAGGAGCAGACAGAAGAGACGCTGTGCTGCCTTCAGCCCTCGACTCTTTATCTGGACCCAGGAGAGACAAATGTTCACTGATGCAGCAGAATGCAGATGCATGAAGCTGATGCTCTTTACCAGCATAAAGAAACTGTTTCTATCCCTCTCCTAATGCAGCATGTTGATATCATTTTAAGTAATTTAAAATCAACATTTCTCTAATTCTAGTACTAGTTTTATGGGCTATTGTTTATTTATATAAAGTAAAATTGGCTTATTAAGCTCATTAATGCCATTAAAATGTCTTTGGTTGCAGATTAAGCTAATTTATTGTCACATTTTAACAGTTTTTCCTCATTTTGATGTTTTCAAACCTGTAATTTGTAGTGCTCAACTTTGCATGAAAGGTGCAAATAAAAAAAAGACTAACACTAACAGATTAAAGGCCAGATTTACAGGCCTTTAATCTGTAAATTAAAGGCCTGTACTGATATAGTTCTTAACATTTTTGTAGATGTAAGGATTATCTAAAAGTAATCACGATATTGTTTCAAGATGCCATTAAAATGTAATTACATCAATATGTTGTTGTACCAACAGTTTAATAAGGGTAAAAAGTAATTTTTGTTTCCTATTTGTCAGTCTGTGCTTTAGTAATTTAAAACTGTAGAGCCATTAGAAAATAGTTATTACATTATTATAACAACCTCAAATGAAGAATGTATTAACTGATTACTTAATAAACATAAAGTCCACGGTTTTATACATTTACAAAGAAGAAAAGTTAAATTTTATCAGCTTTTATTTTGTCATTTTGAGGCAAAAGAAGCATTAATTCATAGTTTTCAGACAGGAAACTCCATGGTCTGCCTCAATACATTTTATTTATATACAGTGTCATGCAAAAGTATTCCTACCATTCAATGTTTAAATTTTTATATATTTTAATTAGATTTTTTTTGAATGGTGAAGTAACTGAAAGTGGCACTTAAAGGGGCAGTATCATATGTTTTCCAGACACATGGTGCCATTTTATAGCACAATCAAGTAACTATATTAACTTCCTTTTTTATTAAAAAAAAAAAAAAAAAAAAGTTGTATATATAATATACAGATATTTGACTTTGTGATTTAACTCCTTAAAATTGGGCCACTGTCTCTTTAAGAAACTCCGCCTTCAGGAAGTCATCTCAACATGGCTCCTCTATTAACCCTTTAGCAACATCTTTACTAAAGTAAAATGTTGCTAAATCTCATTACAGGAACCAGTAATGAGATTTGCAGATTCTCAGTTCCACCAGGTGTCTGCTAATTGCTGCTGGCTAGTCTGAAGGAGCTGAATGGGGGAGTCACGAGGTCGGGGTTCTCTGTGAGGCGTTTTGCACAGCTGAGTGGTTGCCATGGAGATCAAAGTATTTCTCAAACATGCACGAAAGAATCAAAGCAACACTCCTTTTGGCAACTTAAAGATGAATTCAAAATAAGATGAACTCTTAGTGTGACTCAGCAGTATCATCGCTCTGGTTCAGGTTTCTTTCTGACATCGGCTGCAGCTGCATCAGGTGACTCTTTCCTGCATCACCTTTAAAACTGCTTCAGTGGATCTGCTCTTTCCTTTTACACAGTGTTTCACTTTATGCTCAAGTCGGATTTTTATCTTCTAGGTTTTCTATCGCGCTGCGCATCTTAAACATGTTCTGATACATTTATTTTGTCTTTAATCGTCCGTGTTTCCATTGTAAGTCTGATTCATTCTTTTCTTAAGTTTCAGTTTTGCATGAGCAACTTCATCCAGTCGGTTCTGGAATAAGTTATGCACAATTTATTGTTTTTTAGTAACATCCCCATTAGCATCCACTGCATCTACTGTTCCTCCTTCAGTTACTTTACATAAAAATACAGATTATATTTAAAAAATTTATATTAAGGATTAAGCATTAAAATAACACTTTCTGTTAGACTTTATTTTCAAACAGGGAGATGTTTTACATTAAAAACAAACATGTAGTCTCTTTTGTCTAATACATAAAGCACATGTATGACATGTAAACATACAAACAGATGCATACATCTATTAAAATTATACATTATTTTTATATTACACTGAGTTTTTACATCTCACATGCAACCAGAAACGTTTCTACATTATTATGTTGCTCTTTTTTTTTTTTTTTTTTTTTTTTTACAATATGTGGGGAATCTTTGCTCTCTTACATTTCAAAGTCCAGCTGCTGTTCGCCTCCTGACCGCTTTCAAACAGCGACTCAAACTCAAGACCAACCTAATGCAAGTCAAATGCTTTGAGTTGAGAAATAGCACTTATTGCATTTCCATGTGGTTGTGTTAAGTGCTGCCAGCAGCTGAAAAACATGGTCAGTTTTTACACTTAGAGCTGAGAAGCTAATGATATGTCTGTCCTTTTTGCATCATGAGAGAAACTGAAACATTGGCTGTGAAAGAATATCACTTCCCCTTGAACTTTACTACATGTTGTCATTTTACAGTTTCAAACCTCAAAGTTTTCATTGGGAGTTTGGCAGAAAACTGTCAAATGGAAAGAAACTGTTTTCTAGAAGCAAATGTCTGAAGATCTTCCAACCGGGAAACTTTTCCACACACAACGGGTTTGCACAAAACAAAAACAAACAGTTTTGGTCTCTTCTAACCAAAACTGTCTGCAGCTCAAAATACTTTGTAACCTTATCAGTGTTGTTTGCGTTTTTCTTCACTTCACAGAAAGTGAAATGTTTGTAATTAAGTTGCAAACAGCTGCACTGCGGTTAACGTATGAAAGGAAATGGGTTGCATTGGATTTTATTTGGGGTACCAGGGAAAAGGGGGCTGAACACAGATGCACACCACACTTTTCAGACTTTTATTTGGTAGTAAAGCAGCAAAACTGGGAGTGTTAATTCAACTGTGTTAAACTTGACACACATGAATCTATTTTTAACTCCCTATTTTCTACAAGTGCACATTTATTAGCATAAATTGTGCTATTCGTGGCACATTAATGTGCATTTCTAACACTGAAAGAAACAAGTTAAATTGCAAATCGCTGGATTACAGTGCAGATATGAATGTTTTAAATATTTAACACCCTTGGTGTAGCTTTACTGTACATGAATGCAGTTTTAACTAGAACTTGTTATTCCCTTTTACAAAAAATTAAAATGTTTTATGACATGTTAATGTGTATTTTTGAAACATTTCCTCTCCCAGGAAGAAAGTTAAATTACGAACATCTGGATTACAGTTGATTTATGAACGTATGAAATACTTAACATTCTTGGTGTTTTACACTACATAAATGCACTTTTAACTCAAATTTGTTATTCATTTTTACAATTAGGTTAAATGTCTTAAGATATTTTGTTATTTTATGGCACTTTAAAGTGGGTTTTAACTCTAAAAATATGAATTCCTTTCATCAATGTATTCACTTTGCAGAAAAAACAATTTATAACGAAAATTAAATTACAAACATCTGGATTACAGTTGACTTATGAGAGGATATTGGCTTTTATTCTTTTATTTAGGGGCATCAAAGAAAAGGGGGCTGAACACAGATGCATTCTCTACACTTTTATTTTGTAAAAAATAATTCAGTGACTTATTTTTTCACTTAAAAATGTTGATCTTTTGCAGGAACATCCTGGTAAATGTTTCTTTCATCATAAGTAAAAAGAGTTGTCTACAATATGTTTACCAAATTACCCATAATGCAACGTTATAAAGTGAAGAAAATACTCAGGCTCTCCACACTCACTGGTTTGCTTGTTAGTAAATTTTGTTCTGAAGATGTCTTCTCGTCTCCTCGCGTCTAAGAAATCAGCTAAAAATGCTGCGGCGTTCTCTTTTCACGCTGCAGCCGTCCTCCTTGATACGCTGATGGCCAATGTTTGGATTGTAACCGAATGCCATGTGTGGCTTGATCCGGCCTGATCTTCCCACAGCAGTGTCTGGTCCATGCAAAGTGGAGTGCACAGAGGCGCAGGGTCAAAGCAAAACAAACGCGTCTGAGAGAACAAGTCTGTCAATCCGGGGTTCATCGCCGCCACACAGGGCTCGGCCAGGACTCCTATCTAGATGAAGAAAGAGTCGCATTCCCCTGAAATGAGCTTCTACGGGATGAAAGCCTTGTGTGAGCTCCTCACATGACCCACGACCTCGTCTGTATTTGTGCAGCAGGAGGAGGGCCCTGATCCTGGGCTCTGTGCCTCCCTGCCGGGATCCTGGGGATTCAGGTTGGGGTGGCCAGACGAGCCTCACATTCTGCCCTCGGGTGTTTTGCTTTTGGGGTAGAAGAGAGACCCTCAGATGAGCCGGCACTGTCACAGCAGTAACCTTTCACCCCCACGTAGTTTCAGAAGTGGACCACAGGGGGCAGCTCCTGGAGCGCTGCGGTGTCCTGTGTCTGAAACTTTGGTCAATTCTGCAGATCTGCTTTCGGCATTTCATTTCAAAGATCATCTCGGAGTTTAATATTGCAGAAAAATCATATGTGTCCGGTTTTAGATCGTAATGTCTTTTCCACGTGCACAGGCACCAGGATGTCCATGTTTTACTTTTTACTTGCGCTGGAAAGTTTTTTAGAAAAAAGCACGATTACATTTTGTGTTCTGATATCTTCTCTGTGCATGAAAAGAGAAGAGAGAGAAATTATTTCCCATGTAAAAACCAGAGTCTGAACACATGCACTGCAAAAACACAAAGTCTTACCAAGTATTTTTGGTCTAGTTTCCAGTACAAATATCTTAGTACACCTGAAATAAGACTTTTAAGTTAGTTTTGTAACTTTTCAGCAAGAGGTAGAGGATTGTTTTAAGTAAATAATTCATTAATAATGATGAAAATATATTAGTTTCACTGGCAGATTATTTCACTTATAGCAATGCATTTTTCTATGGTTACATGTTACTTTATCTGCTAATAGAACAAGCACTTTTTAATCAATATTAAAGAATCCTTTACTTAAAACAAGCGGCCAATTCTTGCTAAGAAAATACTTTTAAGTTAGTTTGTCTTATTTCAGTGAGCTAAGATATAAATATTTTTAATATTTTAGCAAGATAAGAGCTTGTTTCAAGTAAACAATTCATTAATATTTATGAAAAAGTGTTTATTCCACTGGCAGATTATTTCAGACGTTTTGCCGTGTTGTAATTCTGGGGCCAAATCAACATCATGCTCTTAAAGGGCCAGTTGTGCCAGAACGTATTGATAAAACTTGTTCCCAAACCGATCAAATATCAATGAATTCTGAAACTTAAACAATAACATTGAACATCTTTTCAGTCCCCCCAGAATTTCCTGACACTTTTTGTAATTTGGTCAAAGTGCTTCTGGTACTAATTTGGAAATATTTGCGCTTATTTATGACGGTAAATTGCTCAATAGATCATGGACTGTAATCTGCCTTCAATTAAGGGTGAAGCAGCTGTTTAGGTAGTAAAAAAGGTTTTGACAATTTTGAGAAACATCTGCAACAATCTCCCAATTTCATCCATCCATTTTCTAACACCCTTGTCTCTAGTGGGGTCGGGAGTTGCTGGTGCCAATCTCCAGCAAAGAGGAGATTGCTGGAGATTGGCAATCTCCAGCAGAGAGGCGGGGTCACCTGGACAGGTCGCCAGTCTGTCACAGGACAACACAGAGACAGACAGGACAGACAATCATGCATGCACACACACACACACACACACACACCTAGGGAGAATTTAGAGAGACCGATTTACCTAACAGTCATGTTTTTGGACTGTGGGAGGAAGCCAGAGAACCCGGAGAGAACCCACCATGCACAGGGAGAACATGCAAACTCCATGCAGAAAGACCCCGGGCGGGGAATCGAACCCAGGACCTTCTTGCTGCAAGGCAACAGTGCTACCAACTGCGCCTTAAACTCCCAATCAGAGGGACTGATTGATATAATTTGGCAGCAAACGGATGAAAACTGCATTGATTTGATCGAAAACATAATATTTAAGCACACTTATTGTTTTGTGTAGAATCGAGATGGCCACATAAAAAGCTATTTTGAGCCGAATTTGGCCCACGGGCCTTAAGTTTGACACATGGGATAAGTGAAATAATCTGCCAATGGAACAAATACTTTTTAAAATAAATGTTAAGGACTTACTGACTCTAAACAAGCCTCTATATCTTGCTGAAAAGTTACTTCTAAGTTAGTTTTCTCTTTTTTCCAGTGTTCTAAGATCTTTGCACTAAAACAGTTGGTGAGACTTGGTGTTTTTGCAGTGTATGACTAGATTTCACCTATAAAAGTCAGCGGGCCGTTTCTAAAGCTGAAGCTCTCTGGGTCTGCGATGACTAACCTCTGCCCTGCCCCTCAGGCTGTTCAGGATGTTGGGCTCAGTCCCAAACATACCTACTTACAAACAAACACAGATGCCCCAAATTCCACTTTCTCTTGAAACAGTTGGTTGACCCCGTTTTTACCCTCTGTCCAGGTTGCCGCTGCCCGCGCTCCCTCCCTCAGGCCCAGTTTAATCCAATAGAGAGCTGGTTTAGAGCAGGGTTGATCAAGAGGGCAAAGTGGGGGACAAACTGAGACGCCTCATTCATCATTAGTAACATTCAAGAAGCAGCACAATCAGTTCACCTTGACCTGATCTTATCACGACCAACAACTTTTACAAACAACTTTGCTCTGCTTCAAAACTTCTGACTATATCAGATTATCGTTGAGTAGATTTAACGGCGCTTTGGTTCAAAAATAGTGACCGCGGTTTGTTGGTACAGGAAAAAAAAAAGAAAAAGGACTCAGGTTATTCTTTAAAAAAGAAAATCACTGTTTTACCTACAGTTAAAACTCGATGTTTACATGCACTTCATCTAATGACCTGTAATATTTTCCTCTCTTTCAGTTAAGATTACCAGATTATTTCTATTTGCTTCACATCAAAATAATGAGAGGGATATTTTTAAAATACTTTTTCAAATTCAGAAGTGTATTATTATAAGGTTTTAAGAATTGAATTAAGCACAAGCGTTGCAGTTTGTAAGCTCTTGAGGTTAAATTTGAATATTTATAATAAATGGAGCCACACTGTGGATCATGAAAAACCTCAAACACATTTTCTCCTGATTTGACATTGTGATAAACGACAAAGCAAGTCAGAAACATGTCAAAAAGATGTAGACATCCAGAGGTCTTGGTAATACTGATATTTAAACGGTTCTGAAAGGTTAAAAAGCAAAGAGATGAACCAGAGAAAAAGGTTTGAATCAATCCCAGAATAAAACACCTGAAGAAGCTGACTGGAGTTGGGAATTATTATTCTGGGTGAAATAATCCGTGGACTGAACGGCCAATCAGAGTGGAAGAAGATATAACGTCATAAGTGCACTGTAAAACATTTTAGCCGCATTTAGTTGTGTTTACTATCTTCTACTCTTAAAGTCAAATAAATGTATCCAGTTTTAGATTTTGAACCTAAATGTGATAAACTGACAGCAGTAAGTTGTGTTAACTTTTTATTAATTTAGTCAAACCTCCAAGAGTTGAATAAACTAGAGTTTTTAGGTTAGCACTTAAAAAACTGACAGAAGAGAAAGTCAGGAGTGGGAACTATTTCCCAGAATGCTTAGCGGCATGTTTCTGTCTCCTGAGATGGAAGTGCGTCACATTGATCCGACTCTTGTGTTTTATTAAGGCAAATGTTCATTTTGATGCAATTCTCAGTTAGCAAAGCTTGAGGATAATGTCCTGTTCACACTAAATGTTCCTGAGCTGAATTCATTGGGATGTTTAATAAAATTCATGATCAGATCAGAAATTTTGTTCCTGCAGTTTGAAACAAGAATTTAAATTATATAAAGTAAAATAAGTATTTATTTTAACTTGATACTGTGAGTTAAATAACAGCAAAATGAGGCTCTATAACTATTTTTTTCTTGCGTATTGTGAAATAATTATTTGGTTCAAATTGCAGCATTAAGTTAAAACTCACAATTCAAGATTAATGAAGTTAAAAAACAATGTTTAGACAACGTGTCTCTTGTTGTTAAATCAACTTCATGAACTTTAATTTCTGATTTTAAACCAAAACAATTTTCTTGTGACTTAAATTACATTTTCCAGGCAGCAGGTGGACTTTCATTTTCAACTTAAATCACCTTCAAATGTTTTACAGTGTAGTTCTCATATCGTAATGCAGAAACAAAGAACTTATTTTTTTGAAGATTTTGAAGATTTGAAGATATTTAGGAGCAATATCTTACAGATTAAGCTCTTAAATACATATTTGAGATTGTGAAAAACAAATATTATTTGCTAAGAAAATGTAATAATAACAGATTTGTAGCAAGTCAGTATTAATAATCACTAGGTGGATGATAACTTTTGAAAAGTATGAAGTTGCAGAGTTGTGTTGATGCTGGTAGTGACTCAACCTGGGGGAGAAGAAGAGAAAATGGAAACAGACCCAGGAAAGAAGGGAAGGTGGTGTCAGGAAGCAAGAGGGAAAATAATAGGTCCAATAAGGTAAGTCGAGAATTTAGCTGTTTCAGTCCAAACCAGCGTGAAGGACAAATGCCTTGTTAATGACACAGGAATCATAAAACCTGCACATCCCAGCGGGTGACTTGCCTTTTTGTGACAAAGTAGACATGCAAAGCTGGTCCTGTTTGGCTACTTAAAAGAGCTTCTCGACAAAAGTTGATTTTTCCATTGTTTTCCAGTATAAATTACCAGTAACGTCATGTGGTGGAAATAAACCTCATGGAAGACATTTCATTGTTCATATTCTCTAGTTTTCTTTCTGGTGTGTTTGGAGAGCTGAGCATCCTGGGAGGCTTTATCCGGAATTGGCTTTTGTGGTTGTACCATAAAAGAGATTACTGAAGTGATGTTCCTTTCTGCTCAGATGGCGCCCCTGCCGAGCCAATGGTTTCCCGCTACTCTCATATTTTAAGCAGAATTTCCCCAGTAAACATTTATTCCATGGAAAAATTTTATTTCTTCCATTACAAAGCACTTTTATTTTTCTACTTGCCGTTTCTTGGGCAACTGTAATAAAAAAAATGGTAACACTTAAAATTGGCATTATGTGGTTTGACCCCGTGCACCGTACACTGAAAAAACACAACAACTTACCAGGTGTTTTTGGTTTTGTTTCTTGTGCAAATATCTTAGTAAACTTGAAATAAAACAAACTTAAAAGTAACTTTTTAGCACGATACAGAGGACTGTTTCAAGTAAATAATTCCTTCATATTTTTTGCACTATTAAGTATTTATTTACTTAAAACAAGTGGCCATATCTTGATGAAACGTTACTTTTAAGTTAGCTTGTGTTACTTCAATTGTCCTAAGATATATACATTATATTAGACCAATAATACTTGATAAGATTTTGTATTTTTTGCAGTGCATGTACTGTAAAACATTTGAAGGTGGTTTAACTGCCTGGAAAATGCAATTTAAGTCAACAAGAAAATTGTTTTGGGTTAAACTCAGAAATTAAAGTGCATGAAGTCGATTTAACGATAAGAGACACGTTGTCTAAACATTGTTTTTTAACTTCATTGATCTTGAATTGTGAGTTTTAACTTAATGCTGCCATTTAAATAATAATTATTATTTCACAATATGCAATAAAAAACTCACCTAGTTATAGAGCCTCATTTCTCTATTATTTTACTCACAATATCAAGTTAAAATAAATACTTATTTTACTTTAGAATAATTTAAATTCTTGTTTCAAACTGCAGGAACAAAATTTCTGATCTGATGATGAATTTTATTAAACATCCCAATGAATTCAGCTCAGAAACATTTAGTGTGAACAGGACATTATCCTCAAGCTTTGCTAACTGAGAATTGCATTAAAATGAACATTTGCCTTAATAAAACACAAGAGTCGGATCAATGTGACGCACTTCCATCTCAGGAGACAGAAACATGCCGCTAAGCATTCTGGGAAATAGTTCCCACTCCTGTCTTTCTCTTCTGTCAGTTTTTTAAGTGCTAACCTAAAAACTCTAGTTTATTCAACTCTTGGAGGTTTGACTAAATTAATAAAAAGTTAACACAACTTACTGCTGTCAGTTTCTCTTTCACAAACTCACATTTAGGTTCAAAATCTAAAACTGGATACATTTATTTGACTTAAAGAGTAAAAGATAATAGACACAACTAAATGAGATTCTAATGTTTTACAGTGTGGTGGTTGTTCATCTCAAGCTCCCAGGTAGTCAGACAAGGTCGCCTGCAGGAGACAAACAGAGCGCTACACATCCTCTTAATTGGGGGGAATGTTCTTACTGAGACAAGAAAGAGTCTCTTTCACATGGCAGCTAATCGGAGTCATGCTCCGCGCTCTTAATTCCAGAGGACACTTGCTGAACAGCTGCCTTGTCCTCTTTTTAAACAGCTGCAGAGAGTTGGAGTCCCTGTAACCCTGCAGAACCACCACATCCCAGTGTTAGTCCACAGCCCGGCCCTTGTCACCTTCTCTGTAATGATGCATCCGGTCGCTGCCACCTCAAACAACGCCTGAGTATTGTCCGTCACGCTGCTTTGATTATTTGCTCCTGCCTTAGAGGGCTGTGAAGTTAAAGAGAAATTATAGATCTGCAGGAATAGTTAATCGGGTTTGTGTCAGAGTTGAAACTAAGGGCGCGTACTGAGAAAAGACGGGGTAAAGCTACAACATGAAACAAAAAAAAAAGAAGCACAGGACGAATCTTTAGAGAAGTAGATGATCATACGAACCAGGACTTTTCAAAAGTATTTTTATTCAATCAGTTTTGGATTGTATATGTTGCAGCACAAAGGAAATCCTGTTTCATGAACCGTCCATCTGGAAAAGATAGTAGTTAGGTATGATATGTATTATCTCAATTCAGTTTTTCTTTATTATAACTATTTAAAAATAGATTTATTGTAAACAATACTTTTTTAAAGGGGGCAGTGTTATGTAAAATCAGCTTTTTTAAGTTTTATGTTATGGTATAATGTTATTCCTTCATCAAAACATACCTGGAGTGTTGCTTTGATTCTTTCATGAACGAATGAGAAATCCTTGAATCTCCCATTCGGGGCGTCAGCCTTCCTCAGCTCCTACAGACTAGCCAGCAGCAACTAGCAAACATCTGGTGGAACCGTGCGTCTTTATATTTATCTATTTGACAGCTCTCTGCTGTTCCAGTTCTGTTTAAGTTCAAGTCGATGCTGTTAATTTATTTCATTTACAGTTTGTTGTTTTTAATCTTTTTAAATCTATTTTAGTTATTTAGGATTTTAAAGTCTCGTCAGGCTTTGTACTTTTATCACTATTCTTTACACCTCCGGGTGACAGATTTGTGTCCGCACATCCACTCAACTCAAATACTCTCAGTGAAGTGATTCCTGACTCACACGGTCTGGACCAGATCTGACTTTTTTTTTTGTTTGTTTGTTTAGTGCGGTTTACTTTTACTTTTACAATGTTCTTTTTTGCAAGTGGACTATAATTTGTACACAAACCATGTTAGCGACAATCATTGATCCAGTTGGACAAAAATGAAAGCACAGACCCAGAAAAAACAAACATGGAAGACTGTTTTTGTGCTGTTATTACAAATGCGTGTGAAGATCAGCTCATTAAACACAGGTTTCACGATGAGATATGTTTAGTTTTGGAACAGCGTGAGAGAAGATGTTCTGCATCTCTGACCTGCAACATCTATCTGCTGTAACCTCTGGAGAATTTTAATTAACATTTAATTTCCCTTTGGGATGAATAAAGTGTTTGTTTTTTTGTTTTTTTATTTGAATACTGGCAGCAGCATAGCTAAACAGAAAACAAGAGATCAGGTACGATTTCAGCAACATCAATCAATCAATTAATCAATTCAGCAACAAGGCACTTCTAGTTGCTTTACATCATAAAAACACAAGAATAAAAAGTCATAAAATCATCAGACATACATCAGATATGTTGGTTAATGTTTCATTGATTATGTTTCAAAAGCTGATTGAAATAGGTGGGATTTTAGTCTGGATTTAAATTCTCTCAGTGTTTCGGCTGTTTTGCAGTTTTCTGGAAGCTTGTTGCAGATTTGTGGTGCATAGCAGCTGAATGCTGCTTCTCCGTGTTTGGTTCTGGTTCCGGATGCAGAGCAGAACCAAAAGACCTGAGAGGTCTGGAAGGTCGCTATGACAACAGCAGATCTTTAATGTGTTCAGTGATCTGTTCAGTGATTCATAAACTGACAGCAGCGTTTTATTGATAGTTAGCAACACTGACGGGCTCATAGTGGTCAGCAACGGTGGCTCGTGAAGTCCAAAACGATGTATGTTTCCTGTGGTTAGTTCGCATCGAGGCCGGTCTGTATTCACATTAGATGCGAACCGCCCCACAGCTTGTTTAAGAACCGTGTCTCGGTCCGCAACAGGATTCGCTTGAGTGTCGTTACGTCTGCACAAAAAGTCTGAACCAAAAGGAAAAAAAAAAAAAAACATGGTCTGTTTAAAACGGATCAAATGTAAGTTATTCTTAGACACACACCTGTACATAACCCAAATGATGAAAGTTCACGCACACACAGATTATTATTCTCTCACTACTTTTACTCCAGATGCAGTTTTGATTTATTAAAGCGAGTTAGGTTTAATAAACAAGAAGAAAGGAGCCTCCCTCCAAAGATGCTCTATTTAACCAAATCCTATTAACTATGACGTTCAAAGAAAACAGAAAAATAATTTTTGTTGTGCACCTAAGATTTTCTGTTTGAATTTTTTAAAGCTGATGTTCAAAGAAAGCTGCAGAAGTTGTTAGTGCTTCATGTTTTACAAACGCAATAACAAGTTTACTGACCAGAAGGGACCAGTGTGTGCCGCTTTGCAATGCAGTGGTTTCTTCTTTTAAATCTGTGGGCTTTTTTCCCAAGAGCCAAAACTTTGCAGTCTGGCTTTACAATATGGACTCAGCATGTGGGCTGAAGAAGACACACTGAGTCTTCTTCAGCCCAGTGAAAAGTGTTTGTCTTTTCTCCAAACACTCAGTTCTTCTAAAGTGCATATAAATCTCTGATATTTCCACAAACCTTGATTTGAGATGAGCATTTTAGCATTTTATTCAGTGTGTTAAAACAAACACTTATCTGTTTGTAAGCTTTTCTCTGGGGAAAAGTGCCTTTATGCACTTGAGTTCCTCTGGAGACTTTGATTAGTTCAAGATTCTTCAATATGTTCAAAAATGTTTTGTACTAAAAAATAAACATTTTGGAAGATGGGAAATTGTTCAGTTGTTTACAGACGTGTTTTATTGAGCTCAGTGTCAGGAACATGCAAATGCAGTGGCAATAAGTCAGTATTTATATGTGAACTTAAGTCAACAAGAAAATTGTTTTGGTTTAAACTCAGAAATTAAAGTTCATGACGTCAATTTAACAACAAGAGACGAGTTGTCTAAACATTGTTTTTAACTTCATTAATCTTGAATTGTGAGTTTTAACTTAATGCTGCAATTTAAACCAAATAATTATTTCGCAACATGCAAGAAAAAAATAGTTAAAGAGCCTCATTTCTCTATTATTTTACTCACAATATCAAGTTAAAATAAATACTTATTTTACTTTAATAATTTAAATTCTTGTTTCAAACTGCAGGAACAAAATTTCTGATCTGATGATGAATTTTATTAAACATCCCAATGAATTCAGCTCAGAAACATTTAGTGTGAACAGGACATTATCCTCAAGCTTTGCTAACTGAGAATTGCATTAAAATGAATATTTGTCTTAATAAAACACAAGAGTCGGATCAATGTGATGCACTTCCATCTCAGGAGACAGAAACATGCCGCTAAGCATTCTGGGAAATAGTTCCCACTCCTGTCTTTCTCTTCTTTCAGTTCTGCTAACCTAAAATCTCTAGTTTATTCAACTCTTGGAGGTTTGACTAAATTAATAAAAAGTTAACACAACTTACTGCTGTCAGTTTGTCACATTTAGGTTCAAAATCTAAAACTGGATACATTTATTTGACTTAAAGAGTAAAAGACAGTAGACGCAGCTAAACGCAGCTCAAATGTTTTACAGTGCACTTATGAAGTTATATCTTCTGACTGTCCGTTCAGTCCATGTTAGAACATTCAAACTTCTGCACTCAATTCTAGTTTTTAAAAATGTTTAAAGAGTTTTATTACCATTCAACGCCGGGTAAAACGTTATTTATATTACAGTGATATTTGTTTCAAGTGGACATAAAGCTTCATCAGAACCAGAACTTCACAGCACAATTAGAAATATTTCTGACTTGTCTTGACAATGTGAGCTGACTGCAGATGCTCCTAAAACTCGGTGAGTTTTAACGGGTTTGAAGTCGTTCGGCTCTCAGACGATAAACATCGGAATGTTTTGTGTCGTTGATTCCCGTCTAAAGATAGCGACTCACATGGCAAACACAAGACATGGCAAGCCCAGGCCGTAAACCTGTAAAGTGCGTGGTTCTGGAAATTGGTGGCCAAGAAAATTAGAGCAGAGGCGTCCAGATAGAGGGGCTGGCTGGAGGCCGATCAGGCCGTGTGATTGAGGCTGAAAGGCAGCAGTAATGATGGCGGGTCAGAGACAAAAGGTCCACTCAATAGTGCTCTTTTGCTTTACGCCTCATACTCACGCGCACTGCCCTTCGATTGCTTATTGAATTATAACTAATCACTCAATTAAAGTCACATGGAGGAGGAACGCACATTGTCTGAACCGGTCCGCTGGATGCCGGATAACGGGCGCTGTGTTGTTCCCCGTGGGAAGTTTCAAAACAAGATGTCTGAAGCGTTTGCGCTGTGACGGAGGCCGGAGTCGTCAGCCGCAGCTTGGGAAAGCACCGTCATGAAACCATCAAATGCCATCATTTCCCCTTCCTATTCAGGCGAGATGATGCTGATGGCATTCAGGGAACTGCCACCATTTTCACAAGCCAAGGGTTTTGTCAAAAACCATAGCAAAACACAAGAAAAGGGGCAAAGGTCATGTGCAACGACCCGAGTGCTATTTGAACACTTGGTAACGCTTTATATGAAGGGGTTTAGATCAGACTGACAGGATGCTGTCATAAACACAACACCTGTTATGTTTATGACAGGTGTTATAAACACCTGCGTCATTCTGTAAATAGTGCAAGATTTAATGTAAAGTTGCACTAAAAATTGCATTAAAAGTCCATTAAAAGTGTAAATATTTACCAAATGAACAGTCAAGACTCCTTCATGCTCACAACTGTCAGGTTTATGCACTTCAAACAAAGTTTTACCAAAAACATCTTGAGATTTTCTGTAAAACATTTGAGCTGCATTTAGTTGTTTACTATCTTCTTCGCTTTAAGTCAAATAAATTTATCCAGTTTTAGATTTTGAACCTAAATGTGATAAACTGACAGCAGTAAGTTGTGTTAACGTTTTATTAATTTAGTCAAACCTCCAAGAGTTGAATAAACTAGAGTTTTTAGGTTAGCACTTAAAAAACTGACAGAAGAGAAAGACAGGAGTGGGAGCTATTTCCCAGAATGCTTAGCGGCATGTTTCTGTCTCCTGAGATGGAAGTGCGTCACATTGATCCGACTCTTGTGTTTTATTAAGGCAAATGTTCATTTTAATGCAATTCTCAGTTAGCAAAGCTTGAGGATAATGTCCTGTTCACACTAAATGTTTCTGAGCTGAATTCATTGGGATGTTTAATAAAATTCATCATCAGATCAGAAATTTTGTTCCTGCAGTTTGAAACAAGAATTTAAATTATTAAAGTAAAATAAGTATTTATTTTAACTTGATATTGTGAATAAAATAACAGAGAAATGAGGCTCTTTGGCTATTTTTCTTCTTGCATATTGTGAAATAATTATTTGGTTTAAATTGCAGCATTTAGTTAAAACTCAATTCAAGATTAATGAAGTTAAAAACAATGTTTAGACAACTTGTCTCTTGTTTAATTTCTGAGTTCAAACCAAAACAATTTGACTTAAATTGCATTTTCCAGGCAGCAGGTGGACTTTCATTGCCAACTTGAACCACATGTAAATGTTTTACAGTGTGTATATCTTCCCATCATTTGCCTTTTTTGGTTCAATAACTTGGTTTGAAACGGACATTTACTGGCGCAGTTCCCCAAGTGTAGCTCGCTCATTATGCAGGGTCACTTCCAGGGTTTTCTCAGTCCACACAAGTTTCATCCAGTGTTTCTGCAGTTGCTATCGGGTGTTGAGAGGCAGCTGTGAGTGAGGAGGAAATGGGTTCTGGCATGTTGACTCAGGAGTAAATCCCGCTGGGCTTCTCAGAAAGGCAGCTATTACAGTTTAATAACCCTGTGATCCCAAACACATCTGAGGCTGCGAAGGACGAGTGATGAGCAGGCAGCATGCAGACTGTCAGCTTCAGCTCATCCGGGAGCCGTGATCAACGACGGTGATGGATGCAGTCAGTGCTAAAACAAAGAACAAACAAAAAAACAGCAACTGTTTTAATGCTTATGTCTTCAAAGTCAACAAAAGCAGCGATCCTCCTCTAAACCTGAAGTTTATTTTGGTCGTAACTCAAACTTTTTCACTTTAAATTGCCAAGGCGCTTCGCATCAGCTTCACAACAAATAAAGTTCCTGGTATTTGTTTTTTCCTTTCTTGCACAACATTTTAAACAAAGGCTCCATTGTGTCGTCTGCAAAATGCAAGAAAAGAAGAACACAAGTGAATTGTTTCAAGGAGATTTACATAATCATTAGTGACTAAGGCTCTATTTTAAGTATTTTCCAGACATAGTTGTTGGTGCAACCAAGGAGAAGAGAAACAGACTATTGTGATGGAGACCAGGGTTCCATCCCTAATGAATGATTATTAATATAATTTTGTTTAGTTTATTTACAGATCAAATGCTTTTTGTTTCAGTTCTTTTGTCAGTTACATTGACGGAGGGACTGGCCGACCTTCCTGTACAGGGAGATTGTGGGCAAAATGTCATTTTGTTTCTGATTTCTATTGGCTTAATTCGAGTTTGCTAATTGTTTCAGTACTTTTCAGAGCGTCTCCTCAGCAGGGTGGAGCAGCAAAGGGAGCTCCAGGTGCTGCTACCATCTTCAATTAAGAGGTCTAATGCTCTGAAGAGTTATATTAAGTTAAATTTAACCTTTGATTGAGATCAGTTTAGTTCTACTGATTTGCATGCATGTAAATATTTATTGGGACCATTTATTGTTTTTGTGTAAATAATTATTTCTTTTGTTTCGTCATCGTCGTTTTAACTGGTATGAGTCTTGGACCAGCTTCTTTGTCTCACTCTAGAAATGGGTGTTGGTGAAACTTTGGCGCAAAATCCATATTGCCAAAAAAATGCATCCCGCTGCTAACTTGAAGAGTTAAGAGGGATTTAACCTTTTCTACGTAATGAATCTTGTTCTCTGAGTTACCGCTTTAAGTTTCATATCAACAGGACAATAAACAGGGGATGCAAATATTAGTAGGCTCAGAAATTAAAATGCATTCCCCGTACATTAATAGACTATATAATGATATAAAATGTTCTACATAATGCGCCTCTGTTTTGTAATGCTTTAAGCTATTATGGTGTTAAAAGAAAAATCTGGGAATTTCAAACCAGCTGCGTAGAACTTGTTCATCAGACACTGACTGAAAAACCTTTGACTCATATGTAAAGGTGTAAAAACTGTATTTATTTCAATTAATCTGCGAAATAAAACCCACCGTTTTAGGGCTTAGATATGCGAGAGTTTAGAGCGATGCGCTCTCCCGCGACAGGGGATGCGTTTCTCGGCGTAACACCTGTTTCTAAGCTAGCTGTTTCCAACTTTTATAAATGCCGCCATCAAAGAGCCCCGACCAGGTGTGTTACCTTCAGATTAATTAGCTCGATGCTAACAAGTAGAAGCCATGAATAAACTGGTAAAAACAACTTTGGAAAACGTCCCCAGTTTATTTCTCTGATTCACATCAGATCCTAAAGCAATTTACAACACAAATTGGTCCAATTCATGCATCTAATTATAAAGGGCCAAATCAGAATTAGATCTAATTTCTTTGGGTAAAAACCAACAAAGTATTTTAGATCTAACATCATACAGTTCAATAGGCCTGTCACAATAAAATAAATCAATTAATCGCTTGAGCTTGGTAATTTCTGTTTGCATAGTTTATCGTTTTCTTTTTCTACCAAAACCTGGATGACAAAATTATTCATTTTGGTGTTTTGGTCTCATCTTACTCTGTTTTTAAGGAGAATGTCATTTACAGACACTTCATAATAATTCATTTTTCCTGTTGTTTATTTTGTATATTTAAAATGTCTTCCAGTTCAAGTGTTAAACGTTTGATGCTCATCAGAATTTAAAGTTTATTGATCTTTAAGAATATGCTCTTGCATCGTGTCGTTCCCGTTACGGTCTCAAAACAACAATATTATCGTTTATCACAATAATTTCTGGGACAATTTATTGCCCAACAGAATTTGTGATCCTGACAGACACTTCAATGCAACACATTCCTGACAAAAATAATTAAGTTTTATTTTGTAACAGGGGTTCTAATCATGGTCTTGGCCGAAGTTAGCATAACGGTCAAATCTTAATTGGCTGCGCAATAAAAACCTGAAAAATATAAGTAATTGCATACAGATACATCTTAAATTGCTGTCAATTCCTGTTTATTTGAGTAAACCACAAACTACAGATTTACGCTCAGTCAATTTTTCCATTAAGACCCAGAGTTCACACACCGATACACACCAGCTACCATTCTACCAGTGTCTCACTGTGCTGGCTCCTTGTAGTGATTGGAAGCAGGCACTGCGTGGGAAGTCAAATTAGAAATGGAAATTGCACCGAGGCAGTCATGGTGTAGCCAAGGTTTACCACATGGTCACTCACCTGCACATCTGCACTGATGTTTTTAAAGCAGTAGCTGCCTTTTTCCACCGCCTTAATTGGAGTTTCTATTGCTCTTTGCTTGAAAATATGAAAACACTGCCACGGTCTGCTTCCTGGTAATGGTCTGGCTTTTGTTTAGCTATTTCTCAGATGTGTCTGATGAGAAGGGGGTATGTGTCGGATTTAGATTCTTACCAGAAGGTACTTTTTTGTTGCACTAATCTAAAAAACGCCGATCTGAACTTGACGTATGCTGCAAGAGGAGACCAAATGTGACATGAGTGAAGTGTTTATAACGCACATGTCATGTGTGCTGCTGCTATGTTTAATCAGAAAGTAGAAGCAGTTGACTGATTGAGACGAGATCACAGACATATCAGTCACTAAATGTTAATAACAGTGAGATTACTGAAGTAAAACTCAATAACTCTAAAGATTTCTCAGTTATGAAAATCATTTTTCTGCTTTTTTTTCAACAGCTTTTGTAACTATCAGCTCTCCAGACTTGCATCCCAGAAAAAAAAGTTAACCTTTGACCTGTAACACCATACCCTCTAAATCATGGCTGCACTGAACCCTCGAAGGTTTTCGGTGTGTCATTCGTTCATTTCCTTCACCATCCATCCATGTAAACACAGGTCCGTGGTTTTGGAGTTATAAAGGGAATAATTCCTGTGATTGCAGTTTCTAATCTGAAGTATGTGGTTTCATTGTGAAGCTGCATTTATTATTCTGCAGTGCTGTTCCCATCACAGAGCGGCTTGTGCACTGTGTGGTTGCTTCAGCATAAGCCAGGGACACTGTTATACATATGGGGATCATTTCAGAAGGAAAAAAAAAGAGCTAGAACCAAAGAAACCATAAAAACACACAATTGATTCCCTGGAAGCATTTACTGTCACAGCATCTTAGATCTAAAAAATTTCCAGAACTTACGTAACATAAACTTTAGTTTGACTCTGGATGGCATCTTAATTAGTCAATAAAAATATGCTACCTTGAACCTTGAGGTTTAAGAAAATTTTTGAATTGCATGCCATACATGAGGACGAAGACACAATATGTTGTCATAAAATCAGTCAGAAGTTGTATGGTAAGACGTCTTCAGAGGCATCTAAACAATTAAGTGGTTGCAAAATTACAGAGTGTGATACAAAAGGTTTTGAGCTCGTATAAAACTTCTGTAGAGAGGACTAAGTGGCTCATTACTGCAGTTGCAACACAATCATGACTCGATGTGCTGGCCCGGCGCTGTTGTCGAGAACGTTAGCCAGCAGCTCGCCTAGCGACACGATGACCTCATGACATTGTTGCCGATAACCTCGTTTTGTCACCTACTTTCCCCGCTAGCAGGGGGAAAATGTGTTGAGCAAGTTCTAAAGTTTGGTAAATTACTTCATGCAGATTTTCTGCAATACAGACATATTTAAATCGGTTGAGGGTAGCAGCATGAGATTTTAAACCATGACAGAAATTACCTATAACGTCTGTGCTTAAGTGGTAAAATTATACAGTTTGACCCAAGAATCATGCTAGCCTTTTTTCACTTGCTTGATATTTTGAATTTACCCAACAAATCTGGTCCAAACAGAAAGTTTTTTTTTTTTTGTTAGATGTGATGAGCAAACTGCATTTTGAAGTTTAATTTTTTTTTTTAAATGTGCATATGTATATATCTTACTTAGCCAGTTTTTGCTCACTCAAGTTAGCCAGCATCTAGTTAGCATAAGAAGACACCAACAAAAATACAAGATAACATTATAAAGCCAAATGAGTCATTAGGGATAGCTATATGTTTAAACAACACTGTCAAAACATTAAAGTTTAATTAAAAGTAATAAAAACAACTCAAAGTGTCGGAAGGGAACATCTGGCTAGACACACCTGCCGTCCAGCTAAATTTAGCTTTAGGATTAATGTTTTTAATGGTCAAAATTATCTTGAATTAGGATTATCTGTTAGCGCCCAGTTTTATTGTAACATCTCAGAGTTGACACTTTTTCCTCAACCCGTTCAGTTTTACATCCGACAACTAAACCATCTGTTTATGCTAAGTGAGATTTATGCTAAGCTAACCAAGTGGCAACGACTATAGTGCTTAAAACTGAAGATAAAATCATTTTTTGGATATTCACATCTCATCCACCAAAGGTAACAGAAGAAAATAAAATGCTATTTGTATCCAGATGTCACATGTTTTGACTTTTTTTTAGGGTTTTTTTGCCACTCAACAGAAAAGTCTGGAAACTTCTTCGGGGTTTTTTTACTTCCTAAAAATGAAATAACTTGTTGTGACTCTTATTTGCACACATTTTGAGGACAACGAAGGAGAGAAAATAATTTTCCACACAGACTCCCTGTAATAAAAAAGCAGAAATGTAAAGTGGCAAGAAGATCAAGAGGAAGGAAAGTCAGCCCTGAATTTTCTAAGCAGAATTTATTTATTTTTTGCCAAATCGGTTCTTAACGCAGTAAATCCATCTGCTCAGCTGGAGTCACAGGATGCCGACTTGTTCACCAATCGACATGTGAACATCCTGCCCGTTCCAAACACCAAGACCCCCAAACTTTACTCCCCCATCTCGTCCTCCATCCAGACTCCAGGCGCTGTGGGCTATCAGGGAATCGGAGCAGGAATGTGACTCCTGACAGACACATCTCTCAGGGCCTCAGACTGAATATGTTCCCAATTAACTCCATCTGATAAAGTGTGGGTGCAAGTGAAACCCAAGGCGGTCATGATCAATAGCATTTGACTCATTTTTTTCTCAGATGGGCTTGACATTGACAGGCTGCTGGGTGATAAATCGCCGTGGTGTTGCAGATAATTGTCCGACCACTTCTTCCTTCGGAGGTGTCACTGAAGTCCGTCGTGTCTGAAAGGCTTTGAATTTAGCTCGTCGCTTTCTGTTCACTTCTAATTAATCTTGTGATCTGGCACATGAAAACCGGTTTCCTTGCAGTTCGCCTGTCGCTTATTTCCCCACAAAGACATTCATAGAGTTCCTCATGCATCAACTTTGGCAAGAACTGCCACCTACTGCTCACTCTGTACACTGCAGAGGGAGGATGCAGATGTGTGTCGGTCATGTCAGACAGGCGAGCTGTTTGATAAAAACAAGCTGCAAGCCACTGCGGTTACATCCTCACAGAGTCTTCTTGGTTTCCATGCTCACACAGCTGGATGTTTTTAGGTTTACCCAAACGGGGTAGCTGTGACTCGGGCACTGGAGATGAAACAGGCCTCCTTTGGCGCACAAACACAGCACTACACTCCTGGCGTTGTGTACCGCTTGTGGGGATGACACAAGAGGCGCAGGGCTTTATTGAGTCCTGCTGAGGGTGGTGTTCAAATCAGCGCAGGGATCTGGCAAAGCTCAGCCTGCAAGGCAGCAGAGAGGAGACCGGGCCGATGAAAGACAGGCCGCTCGACGACGCTGAGGGTCTGTCTAGTTCAGTGTGTTGTGTGTGTGACTGTTGTCAGACCTCTCAGATTTATTCTTACTAAACTCGGTGAACTCCCAGTAGAACGGAGCATAAACAGCACAACATCTTTACGTGAGGCTAATACTCCCTTATCAGGTCTGTAGTTTCTGTAAATCAAGAACTTAAGTAAAGTCAAGTCTAATTTATTTGTGTGGCACGTTTCAGCAACAGGGCAGTTCAAAGTACTTTAAATCATAACAACATAGTTCAGTCAACAATTATGAAACAGGCAACAAACATTACATTTTTACCAAAGTCATCATTGATCAATATTCCAGTTACTACTAATCAAAGGCAACTCTCAGCAGGTGGGTCTGATTTACAGAAAATGTTTCAGCTGTTCTGCAGTTTTCTGGAAGTTTACTCCAGATTTGTGGTGCATAGAAGCTGTATGCTGCTTCTCCATGTTTGGTTCTGGTTCTGGATGCAGAGCAGAGCCAGAAGACCTGAGAGGTCTGGAAGGTTGCTATGACAACAGCAGCAGATCTTTAATGTGTTGTGGTGCTGAGCCGTTCAGTGATTTATAAACTAACAGTATTTAAAGTCCTTCCTCTGAGCTACAGGGAGCCAGAGGAAGGACTTTAGAACTGGGTGATGTTCTCTAACGTTCTGGTTTTAGTCAGAACTCCAGCAGCAGCGTTCTGGATCTGATTGATTTATTTTTTAGGCAGACCTGTGAAGACGCTGTTGCAGAAATCAATGTGACTAAAGATAAACACAAGGATGAGTTTATCTAGATCTTATTAGGACATTAATCCTTGAATCTTAGAAATGTTCTCCATGTGACATAAAGCCGACTTTGTAACCGTCTTTACGTGACTCTGAAGGTTCAGGCCTGAATCCATTGCCACGCCCATATTTGGACCTGATCACTGGTTTATAGCTGTAATAACCGAAGTTACGCGCTGACTGTGGATTGTTCCTCTCTCAACCCAAGTAATTTAATTAAAACAGCCACACCCGCACTATAACAAGAGAACCTCTAGTCCTTGCAGTCTTTGCCACTTTTCAAAATGGGAAAAACAAGCGAAGATGCCATTCAAGTAAGGCAGATTTATGTTGATCTTCACAAGTAAAGAAATGGCTACAGGAAAACAGTGTCATCCTTAAGCTTTCTACAAATAGAGCAATAGTTAAAAGGGACAAAATATGTGCATTAGTGGAGCATTGGCACTGGCTGATGTTAAGTTGATGCAAATAATAATATCAACCTAATATCTTCACTGCAAAAACACCAAATCTTAGCAAGTATTTTTAGTCTCTTTTCTAGTGAAAATATGTTATCACACTTTAACTGAAAAGTATTTCTTCATCAATATATGTGAGCTTGTTTTAAGTAAATAATTATTTAATATTGGTGCAAAAATTCTTGTTCCATTATAACGAGACAATTTCCCCATGTTGTGAAATAATCTGCCAAAGGAACTGGTACTTTTTCACCAATGTTAAGGAGTTATTTATTTAAAACAAGCTGCTTTATTTAGCTGATAAGCTAACTTTTACTTCAGTTTTGTCTTAATTAAGGTTTACTAAGATATTTCCACTAGAAACTAGACAATAAATACTTGGTAAGTTTGTGTGTTTTTGCAGATATTTATTAAATGAAACAACATAAATGTTTTACTTACAAATTTGAACATTTCATTTGAGCTGAAATACTTTAAATAGCCTTGAAATACATATCTCCTTGCACAGTACATTTATTTTTTGTTGCCTGCTATCAGCTAATATCTAAATATTTCTCAAATGATGGATTCCTGAGATGTATCTGGATTTCAACACGTTGCCAAATTCTATTTGTTTCTGCTGTTTGCCATAACTTTCCACACATATTTTAAACATGTCGTTGAATGTTGAGCTGTTTGTTTTTGTTTTTATGAGACCACCACATATTAGTCTGCTCTACTCCAGCATTCCTCACGCATTGCTTAACACCAAGATGACAGTTGTTCAGACCTCCAAATGAGCGATGGCACATTATCCCTCTGTAAGGCTGCACAGTATATTCCCATCTCTAATGTGGGAAGACTCATTAGTTTCACCACAAGCATCTTTTTTTTCTCAAAAAACATAATCTCAGCCTGGGTGGGTTTCGTCTACTGCTGCTTCACTACTCCTTGGTGTGTGAATAAACTCATGACTGAAGCTGCTAATGATCCAGTGCTTCTGTGCCTCTCCTCCTTTATGTGTTTTCCTTCTTGGTCACAAATTATTTATTTTTTAGAAACACTTTTTAATGTTTAATCTCCATTAAAGAGGCATTAATCAGGGAATGTGCAATTTGGAGGCGTGTGTGTCACTTTTGTGCAGAGATAAGTGGAGGAAGGAGATTATTTAATGGGTCTCACAGATGATGATCCTGAAGAAAAGAACTAAAACACATAAAAAATTATGTTTTATTTCTTTGTCTGTTATTCTTTGATGATTGTATTTGATGTATAAACTGTAAAGTACTTTTTATTATGGAGAGAAATCTACAGAAATCATCCCACCAGCAGCTTCCCTGCTTCTTTTAAATCACTTAGTGACCTCTTGTGGTGAAAACTGGTTGTAGCTTTTTCTCAGATTTGAAATCTCTGCCCTTTCAGTGAGGGAGGTGAACATGTAGATGATTTGATTTTACTTCTAAAATAGAGAATAAAAGTAGGAGTAGACTTTTTAAACACTGAACTAGTCAAACTTATATCCGTGAGCCAAAATCTAAGCTGAGACAAATAAAAAAGTTTTGATTTTCAGTCACTTTTTACCTGAAGATTTAGCGTTACTGTCAGTCATTTACAAAATGTGATTAGATATAAATTACGTTTTCTAAAAGTTAATCTTTCAGCCCAGCAGAGACTGATAGTTAAATTCTTATTTCTATGTCTGACTTGGTTTTGTACACAATAAATACAATTGATTAAGAAAAAGAAATATTGGATTTATTTTTTCTTTTAAAATTTCTCATGTGAAATTTTGTTTACTGTGAACTCAATTAGCCACTCTAATAATCTCACAGATTTACTGTAAAATGGTGCAGAAATATTCATAAAATGTTTTTAAAATTCCCTAAATATTCAATTTAACTTTAATTTAAGTCACTTAACTTTTTTCTCTTCAGTTTTTAATTCATTTTAAACTTATTCTCTTTTATTTTTGGGTTAAATTTCAGTAATTTCAGTAAATTAGACGTTTGTTGAAGAGATAAGTTCCCTGGGTTTAGGTTGTTTTGTTACCACATCCTGTTTGTGTTGTTATTAGCATTTTTCATGTTAAACTCAGATGTTCCTGCATATAACACCAGGTCCTGTTAAATGTCTTTTATAAAATACCACTTATCTAGACCTCCAATAAATGTTTTTGTTTTCTGACAAACGTAACAGTAGGATTATTATACGCTACTTTTGACTCTAAATAAGCAGTAATAATAATTATTTGGAAAAATTTGTATTTTTCCTGGCTTTGTTTTCAGTTTTGTTTTTAACTATAATTGCACTGCAGGGACCTCCATGTTTTTCAGTTTCTTTAAAACACTCCAGACACAAATTTAAATTAAAAAAATGTTTGTTTTTTTTACTTCAAATTGTCATTTATTAAACATACTGATCAGTTAATATCGAAACTTCAGGATTTTAGCGAAATTACGAAAGTTTCTTAAAAGACTCTGTATGAACAAGCTGTAAAATAAATGTTGCCACAAGAGGGCGCCATAGTTCAACCTTTAAACATAAACATCCTTGATTGTTTTCCAGTTAGAAAATAAGAATTTCACAGTGTCAACTTACATAACATTTTAACTATGATTAGTTATTGCAGTATATTTATAAGGTTTTTTTTCACAGACAAAAGAATTAAGATCATATGATTAAGACTTAAAAATATAAAATAAGTAAAAGGAAGCTTACCAATGTTCTTACTCAGCAGGATGTCTGACGTCTAAACATACCCAAGACATTTTTTGTTAATTTTTATCATTAGAAATTCCAGTGTATAACAAATTTAAACATGTTCAGTTTTTAAGTTTGTTTGTTTTGCTTTCAGGAAGGAAGCTTTGGATTATAAACCATTTGATCATAAGTGCAGGTTTGCATGCAGAAACACTGAGATCCAGCTTCTCTCCTCCTTTGATTCCAGGCTTATTGCGTGAATTTGCCTTCCCTTCTTCAGGTTCGAACACGTTTGTTCATCAACAGCCAGAAAAGTCCCTCAGAAATCGCCCTAGACGACGCTGCTGTTGTTGAGCTTGGTCCACTCAAAGATGTCCTGCTCACACACAATGTCCGAGTTGATGAGAAGGTAGCGATCCCCGACGCAGAAGTGCTTCTGGCAGGCGGCGCACTTGAAGCACTCGAGGTGGTAAACCTTGTCCCTCACGCGCATCGTCATCTCAAACGCCCGGATCCTCTTTTCGCAGGAGGCGCAGAGACCGTCCTGACCGAAGAGCCTGGGAGGAAGAGACAGAATCAGGATGTCAGTGAAGAAAAAAGACGACTTTCGTTCAGTCGTCGTTCGTATCGTTCACATCTTTCAGTTCTTTCAGTGATTGTTTGTGGCCGTTCAAGAATTACACAAATTTGTAAACCAATTTTCTTGCAATAGAAAATATTTATTATCACACATATTGTCCGTCTTTCTATAATTAAACTTTATAATAAGTAGAACCATTTTTATCCAGAAACTTTTACTGAAAGTGCAGTACTGGACTTCACTGTACCCAAACAAACTTTAATTTAATTCATTAAATTTGGCTAAACATATCAAGCATTTTGAAAGTAAATTATCCAAATCCTGTTCTTATAACTGAGAATAAATGTGTTCAGTCAATCCTAAAATAATTTTAAAAAGTGGTTCCTTTCATTTAATACAACAAAAGTGAAAAATCCTTGCTAGGTTTTGTAATTATGATCCGTTGATTGTGGCCCACCTGACAAAAGGTTTGGGTCTGGTGATTCGATTTGATTCAGAAATAATTTCTGATTTGGAGACCAATTTTTCTATTCAAACGGTCCAGAGATTCTGTTTAAGTCATGACTGACAAGAGGAAAACAATTTATTTAAAACAATTCTGCATACGATCACTTTAGTTTATGTTTAGGTTTGTGCATAAAATCTTGTAACTAAAATTGTTATGTTAGCTTAGCTGCTAAACTTAAACGAAATCAAACATTTAGTCAAAATAAATAAATCGCTGTGGATGTAAAATGTGATTTTTGAATCAATTCAGACTTCTCAGGACAAAGAATTGTGATTCTGTATATCAACGTTTCAACACGTTTCCATAGAAACGAGCAACACGTCACCTGAGATAATCCCGCCGGCATAATTTTCTTCCCAGCTTGTAGTAGAGCCTGCGGCCGACCTCTCCCAGCCGACAGCCGCACAGGTCGCAGCTCAGGCAGTCTTCGTGCCAGTACTGCTCGATGGCCTTGAGGAAGAACCGGTCGCCGATGCTCTGCTGGCAGCCGCCGCAGGTCAGCAGCGACGGCGGCATCTGGAGGACCTCGTCCACCGGCTCCCTGCACCCGCAATTAACAACCAGTTAGAAAATGACTGGGTTTTTTCTTCATACAGAGGTGAGCAGATCGATTCAAAATATCGGTACTAAGTCCGTATCGGAGAAATACTAGCATGGTAAGATTGATTGTTTAATTTCAGGTTTTATTTTTGTGCTGTAGTTTCTCAACTTGACTTCAAAAAATATTTTGTTTTGATTTTCTCTGAGGTGCTAATTTTTTTTAAAACAAATTAGTTTTGTCCTTTTTATCATGTTTTTAAAGTATTTTATGGCTTAAATCGTTTTTGCTATAAGAGACAGATGGGCATTTCTTTTTTCTTTTTCCTAAAATAATCACTTTTGGCAATAAATGACTTGTGTCATTATCTTGGGAAGGTGATAATATGCAAATTAAGCAGCTGCAAAGGGCCACCCACACCACTAGAGGGCCCTCAAGAGCACCAAGCCAGCATGATAAAAATACATATTTTTTCAAAGCAACATTTAATAATACTAACTAAATGCTATTACATATGGAAAATGTATTTCTAAATCATTTTTATTAACGCCACTGCTGGGGAAATGTAAAATACTGATTTTGTTAACCTGTTTACTGTAAATTCAAAGCCTTTTGCATTCAAATAGCTAAAATGACATGGCACAACTCTGTATTTCAAAATCCAAATTAATTACTGTTAGCTTGCTACTCCTGTAAGGTTGGTATCAGTAGCTTTAATAAAAACAGTACCATGTATGCAAATTACAAATTTCGCTAATGATAGTAGGCATGTTACACACATAACGTAGATTAAAGCCTCTGGTGGGGCTTTAAATTAAAATCTTCTTATGGTCCCAAAAAGGCTTTCACCAGCCCTGACTGTAAATGTTTTGAGAGGAATACAAGATTACAAGATTTGTTGATATAAATATGCTTATTACACTGGTTTATGCCACTTTGAACTCACAAAATAATATTCCTCTATATTCTTCAAGATTGTAACTTTTTCTGTTATTCATGTAGCTGCTCCAGGTCATGTGGGACCACTTTAACTAAAAAAATATTGTGTTAAATGCCAGGGGGGAAAAAATATCTGATTACAAACCGACCTGTTTAGAGTCGCTTTTGAAACATAAATGAAACAATAATTAACATTATGATGTGTAACATGGCACTTCACCAAATGTAATGCTTCAGTTGTTGATTTTTGTGATGTATCTTTGCACTGCCATGTTACTGTACAGTTAAACTTGATTGATTGAAAACTGAAGTCTTTAATTAAAAATAATATTGATCCTTAAACTCCTGGAAATCGGTTTGATTATTACAGTGTAATAGAGTGTCTAGTTGTTTGGGTAGTTTTGATGTTATTTTTGAATATCTACACAATGAGTCGCAGATGATGTGGTTTTAAATCGTAAAGCATGGACTCACTCATTGGCCTCCAGTGTTTTCCTCTCTATAGTAGATGCCATTCTTGCAGAAGCTTCAGATCTGAGTCTACAACCTGCAGGCGGGCTCTCTGCACCTGCTCCTGATCTCTGCTGTCTCGGTTTGTTTTCCTCTCTTTCGTCTGAAACAAACACAATTTAAAATCCCACACGAACCGGTCGCAGATGATATTTCTCTTCACGCAGCGAAGCGCTGATGGAGGACGCTGTCATCGTTTCCTGAGGCGATAACCTGCGGTGACACCTCCACGCCTTTCCCGTCCTGCGGCGGCTTCACTGACGGCCAACACGCCGAGAATCTGATCCGATCAGCGGGCAGCTCGACCGCAGGCAGACCCGCTCTCCACATGCAGCCCCTGGCATGCCTCCTTGCACGGCGTGTTTAAATAACGTCGGAGCGGCTCCCCCACCACCACCCCGCCTCTTCCTGTTCACCACCGCTTTGACAATGGGGGGAAATGGGTCTTAAAGCGACAGCTAAAAACGGCGCGCAGGGCAGGCGGCGGCCGCGCAGCTGCGTCGTGACTGAAACTAATGAGTCCATTAGAAAGTTCGCCTCCAGAAGAGCTGATGGCTCACAAGATAAAGACTGGGCTGGTATCCTTACCCCCCTGATAATGAGCAGACTGGAGATGAAACGAAAAGAGTAAATAGAGGAGCTTAGACTTAAACCACATTGTGACGTTTGCGAGGTTAATTGTGTAATTATTAGCTTACAATAAATTTCCATGTCAGACTTTTTTTTTTTTTAATTTAAAGTCCATCCATCTATTTTTTTACACCCCAGTGGGATCAGGAACTGGTGCCACTCCAGATACGTTCCGGGGTCAGAGGCGGGGTCACCTGGACAGGTCGCCAGTCTGTCACAGGGCAACACAGAGACAGACAGGACACACAACCACCTAGGGAGAATTTAGAGAAAGACCAATTAACCTAACAGTCATGTTTTTGGACTGTGGGAGGAAGCCAGAGAACCCGGACAGAACCCACCATGCACAGGGAGTCTCTGGAATCGAACCCACGACCTTCTTGCTGCAAGCCAACAGTGCTACCAACTGCGTCACTGTGCACTGCGTAAATTATTTAAAATACCAGAACATTTTACGTTAAAAAATAAATTAATTAATAAACAGAAAATGGATTGTCATTGGGTCGTTCAGCATGCCAACGATCCAAAATGCATTAAAGTATCAATTCACTATTATAGATTCAAAATCTTACCAAATATTTCTGGTCTAGTTTCTCGTGCAAATATCTTAGTTCACTTGAAATGAGACAAAACGAACTTACAAGTAACCTTTCAGCAGGGGCATGAGCTTGTTTTAAGTCAATAACTTCTTAATATTGATGAAAAATTACTTGGTCCATTAACAGATTATTTCACACATAATATGAGAAAAATGTCTTGATATGAGTGAAATAATCTGCCAATGGAGCAAATACTTTCATCAATATTATTACAAGCTCCTATATCTTGTTTAGAAGTTATTTGTAAGTTAGTTTCGTCTGATTTCAGGAGAACTTGAACAGAAACTAGACCAAAAATACTTGGCAGGATTTTGTGATGTGGCAATGCTGTTTTTCATCTTCATCAGAGACCAAAGAAATGGTGGGATAACCAGGAGGGAAGAGAGTTTTAAAGAGTCTTTCCTTTTCCTGGGCTTTCAACTTGTAATATAAGGCAGCAATATGTTGCAACATATTCTGAGAAATGATCTCATAGAATTTTTCCTAAACAAATCTATATTTTTGGCCGTGTCCTTCCACACTTTCCTTTTCAGACTGGAGCTCCAGTGGGCCTTTCTCTTATCTGCTGCCAGTGCTTCAGGGCTGCCTGCAGGAGGGACGGACGCAGACAGCAGTTGGGCTGGGAAGAGAGATAAAGCAATTCGGCTCCAGCGGCCAGAAGCAGAGCAGCGAGAGATCGAAGGTATAAACTCGAGATGTAGGCTGAAAGCTTCTCCAGGCTGCCCTGCTGCTGGATTGTGTAGGCTGACTGGACACACACCAAAACCCAGAAGCAAGGTGAGCGTGGCGCGGCCGGGTGCCAGGTACAGGAAGCACAGCGGCTTGACGGGGATAAAACTCCAGACTACAAATCCCTCAAATGGAGAAACGGTTTTCGCAGACTCATCCGTTGTGTTTGTATAACACGGTGTCTCAGCGGAGTTTGTTGTACAAACTTTGTTCTTTTAAGGCTCTTAAATATGACTGATAAATCATCTCAGCAAACTGAACAGCTGACTAAATTAAAAATGACACAAGCCAATAATTAAGTGAAAGAAATTTTTTACATCACTTTTTTGAAAGTGACATGCCTTTCAAATCCGATACCTCTAAATAAAATCCAGTGACGACTTCTCTCCTTTTTAAATATGTCTTGTCAGAAATTAAGGTGAAGCCCAACAAATTTACATTACAGTGATGTTCCACCATTATATATATATATATATATATATATATATATATATATATATATATATATATATATATATATATATATATATATATATGTATATATCCATTATATATATATATATATATATGTATGTCAGTATTTTACAAATTCAGTTGTGTTTTGGTCTGTAAGTTAGAACTTTTCTTTTACTTTCATCATCTGGGTTTACATTTCTTCTGTTTTCTGTCTTGCTCAGCTTGTTTTTTGATTTTATCTGTTGGATTTATCTCCTTATAGCATTTAATTGTCATCCTGCTTCCTGTGCCCTTCACCTTCCTGTGTAAAGTTTGACTCTGTTTTTGTTTTTTCACTTTTGCGACGTGACGCTGACACGTTTTTATGTTATCTGTGAGTCGATACGCTTATATTCCAGACTAAATTTTTCAACTGTTTTAGTGATTCACCATTGGAGAGCTGGAAGACAAAAACAAAAAGAACAGAGTGAAAGTGAGAGCAGGCAAGACACAAATCATCCAGTACTTCCTGTAGAGTTGACTGTGAAAAGGATGTGCAACTGGCATGCAGAGAGGATGCTTTCCTGGGGGGTGGCGGCTCTATTGCAATCACTTCCTACCTCCCAACATGCACGATGGCACCTTGTCATCATTTCACAGTTGGACAGGCGAAGTCCAGATGTGCCTGCATGATAGAACGGCCTTAAAACTCCAACTGGATGTCATTGAGCGATAAAACCCTTATCTTCAGTAAAAGGCTTCCAGAAAGAAACGTCACTTTACCGCAGGGTCAACATTCACATCGTAATTTGTTTTAATAGGAGATATACTTTTTAAAGTGTTGCTTTAAAAAAAATGATCGTGTTGGAAGTGACGTCACCATGTCCAGCTTCCTGTTAACGTAACTTACATAAAAACAGAATAATTTCTGTTTTATTTTAAATTTCCACAATTTGAAATCTAAAATAAAATTTATATTGACATTTTTGGAGAATTCACAGTATATAGCATCTCCATAAAAGTCCTAATAAACAGCGTTTATTAGGACGTTGTTTTTATTCCTTTCTTTGACAGCATTAACTCTGTTACAGCATTAACAAAGCCAACCGCTTCCTGTCTGGATTGAAGAGTGATAATAACTGGCTGCTCTTTCAGTGCTCTTCCTGAACTGACAAAGTTGTAAAAATGTTTTCTTGTTCATTAAAACGTGCAGACTGGAGAGCTTTGTTTTTTTGTGCTTACAAAGTTAGCTTTAAAGGTCAGGGGCCTGAGGAAGGAGCCACCCTGGGGTGTTTGACTGAGCTGTTGCTCGACTGAAATGCTGCAGCCTGGCAGGAAATGAGTCACTCGCTGAAAGGGAGCTTCTCTTGGCCTTGGGTGCCTCCCCTAATCAGTATTATCCCTGAAAGAAAACACTTTCCATGGAACAATGCAATCAAATAGCTGTGCAGCCATGTTAACTGCTTCCTGTATTTGGCAAAACAACATTCTTTCAAAAATGCCTCAGGTACATTAATTTATCTTTAGAAATAGAAATATAATAAAAGTATAGTTTCATAAAAATGACGCAAGAGGACTTCACAAAAAACATTTAACATTACTATTAATTCTGAGCATTTTTTTTTTCTGGTTTGTAAACTCAGTCTAATAAAATTTAAAATAAAACTAAAACAATAAAAAAAATAAAAATAATATTGGTGGATATATCTACAAGCCAAGTTTCAATTTGAACCCCTCCTTCATGTCTCTTTCCATATTGATGTGCTTCACTGCCACCTACCGTTATATCGAGACTTTATGTGAAAGTAGATGTTAAAAGTTTAAAATTATTTGTAGATATATACATGAGAAATTATTATCAAATCTACTCACAGAAATTAAAAGTTTTACTCAATAAGCAAATAAACAAAGCACATGTTATTAATATTTACGTGAACTTTGACTACAGTTTTTAGAACTATGCACTATTTTAAAAAAATATATACACAAGTTAAATAGTGCACTTAGTACGGCCTTCAGTATTACATAGTTTTAGACCAAAATAACAATGTAATTTAACATAATTATATAACATAATATGAACCCAATCAAATAAACACCTGTAAAATATAACACATTAAAAAAATCTACATTGTAAAACGTATGAGTAAGAAATATTTAATAGGCATATGAAATGCCTACTCCTATACAGCCTAATCAAAGCTAATGATTGTGCAGATTTTTTGACAAGTATGTTTAAAGTTGTGCCTGTCTACAAATAAAATGTACCTGTCCTTTAGATGTTAACTGGTTACTTTGTTTTAAACAATAGAGATATTATTTTACATTATGAGTATGTGAACTATTGTGATGCATTAATATTTTTTTCGTACCTTGTTTTATTTTTGGTGTATTTATTCAGGCATATCTTAAACAGCTAAAGAGGAACCTCGGTCTTTATAAAGAGTTTCTCCTCCTTTTAACAGTCTCAGTTGTCGGTGAGGCCGGCCGGGCGGATCCCACATTAGAGTGAAACAGAAAAATAAAAAGCAACACAACAACAATAACAACTTGGCCTTTTACCTAAATTAAGCTATCAAGCTTCCCCGAGGATATATAACAACAAGGTGGGTGAATCAGGAGAGGGGCTGTCGAGGAAAAGAGGTTCCCGACCAGCTGGTGGTCAACACGCGTTGGTGTTAACGTCAGCCAGGCGAGCTAATGCTAACTCTTCGGTGTGTGCTAACGGTGGTGCGGCCAGGGCCATTTTTACCGAAACGAGGCAAAAGCAGGCGGTTTGACCGCACTGCCGAGAGAATTACGGCGCTCTTTGACGGAATCACCGTTTATACCATGTTATTATGTAATTTCCAGACGTCTGCTCATACCAAACCGTTGAAACGAAAGTTACCAGGTTGCTACAGATATCGTCTGATTAGCAGGAACAGTTCATGTATTACTAAACTATATATTCCTTACGTCTGAGCTAATGCTTAACATATATCACCTTGTATGTGGTCGTTTTTCCTTGATTGAATGGTTAAGTCCTATAACAGTTACTTTCGGAAGCAATGTTCCTCTTTAAGGCGCTGCTTTAAATGCGTAGTTTAGCACCATCTACAATCTGGACAAATCAATTTCCTTTAAAATGTTCAGACAGAATTGTGTTATCGGAGCACAATACAAACAGAAGCGACAGAGATGGTTAGTAAATAGTGTATTAGCTTGATTAGATTTTTTTTTTTTACATTATTGACACTTCAACTGGAAAACCTGCATTGTGTTCTCATTGTTAAGTATCTGCTTGATCTCTTGTTTTTGTAAGAAGGACTCAGGGTTCAGGCTAAAGTTTGAAATGTGTTGACAGAAAGAACATGGAGTCATGAAACTGTTCTGGTATTTAAACCTGAGTCACCAACCTGCCTGATCTGCACAGTACTGATGTCACAACAGAAAAAAAAAAATCACCTGCACTGACAATAAGCCAAAGTTTCTTTTTGTCCCCATGTTTTATTAGAAAATGCAGATCAGTTAGTTTCTTTGTCAATATATTGGCAAACTGGAGTTTACAATAAAAGCTTAGCAGCCAAATCCCTCAGCTTATGCCTGTTTCTGGCATTTAAAATGTAAGATTTTAAATATTACATTAACAAAATTACACTATTATACAGCTTCTGCGATTTTAATGAAACATTAGACATGCTTTCTCTGCCTTTATAAAATTAATCTTAGAAATATTAGCAGTAATAACATAGAAGGTGAAGCACATTTTAAAATGACAGTTGCTCTGTCAACTGTCAAAGTTGACAGAGCACATGAAAAACATCTGAGGCTAACCACAGTGTTGAACATGTCGAGAGTAATTACAAACAAAACAGAGGGGATGATGTTGCTTTCATTTCATAAGTGGACTATAATATGAAAGAGAATATAATTGCTGCAACATTTTTAGCAGAAATAGTGTAAAATATATCAGAAAATAACAGAATTTCGAGATTGTCCTAATTTATGCCTCAAACTTTTTTCTCTAACATTGATCTGATCTTTCTTTTTACCCCTGAAAGTGAACAAAATTATTTGTTACCATGAGAATTCAAGACAATAGTTGGGAACTAACAAGCTCTGTGGGCTGCTACCTGAGCAGATAGCTCCACTAATTGGCTAATATTAGCTTGTTTTACTTATAGCTCTATAAAATAGTAAAAGGTTATAAAATTCTCCACAATAAGAACATTTAGTTTACTATTACAGTAACAGTAAAACTAATCAGTATTCTCTTGTATTTTGGTAGAAAACATTTTTACTTTGAATATTTTTTTTACATAAAAATATTCACTGAATTTTTATGTAAATTCAGTGAATATTTATATTGTACTTATTATTCTGTGAGAATCTCACAGCAGCTCAAGTTGATTTTGTCTCACCAGACATTTGCTGATGCAGATAAAACACATTTAGTGAGTGAAATGTTTTGTTATGATTGTCACATGCTGTATTTTCTCTTCGTAATTCGAGATGCCCTCAGCAATGAATGCAAACAGGACCGTGCAATCCGCCAGTCCAGAGGTGGGATCCGCTCCAGGGTCGATGGGCGGCTGTGGCCAGTCCGAGGTCTTGAAGCAAGTGCTGGGCGTCATCGACAAGAAGGTCCGCAACATGGAGAAGAAGAAGGTAAGAAGCGAGGCGGTTCAGAGTGCTTTATATGAATTAGAAGAAAAACAAAAACAACAATAAAAGAAAAACTGCACTTAAAAATGTTCCATTTGTCATGAAGTAGAAAACTAAATGTTGCTCTGAAGTTCCCACTTCAGAGCAACTGAGAACTCTTACTCTGAAGAGTTTTCAGAGCAAGAAATTAGATTTAGAAGTATAAAACTAAATGTTGGTAAGGGCTTTAAACAGTTGAGAATCCTTTTTTAAATTCTGAATGATCCAGAACAAAAAGTATCATTTGCATTAAGTTTATAACTACCTCATCTGCTGTGTTGTTGGTTTGTCATTGCAGAGCAAACTGGATGACTATAAAGTCAGGAAGAACAAGGGAGAAGGTCTCAACCAGGACCAGCTGGTATGTAACAGAAGGGTAACATTATCTAATTGTTTTAGTACTTGTATAGTCATTTCTCATTTTTAATCTTTTGTTTCTCTTTGACGTTCTTAGGAGGCTCTCTCCAAGTACCAGGAAGTCATGAATAACTTGGAATTTGCCCGAGAGTTGCACAAGACATTTATTACATTGGGACAAGATGTAAGAATGTTTTTTTTTTTTCCTTTTCTTCTCTCAGAGTTGTGTCCATTCCAGTTTTTTCTAACTGATCCTCCTCATCCTCAGTTCCAGAAGGTGGTGAAGAAGTCTGCGCGGCGGGAGCAGCTGCAGCGAGAGGAAGCAGAGCAACGGCGGCTCAAGAACATCCTTGAGCTGCAGTTTGTCCTCGACCGGCTGGGAGACGAAGCGGTGCGGCAGGACCTGAAGCAGTGCGTGGGAGGCTCGCCGCTCCTCACCGACGGAGACCTTTCCACGTTCGATGAGTTCTATAAGTTGGTGGGACCAGAACGGGATCAGAGCGTGAGGTTGGTGTAAGACACCGAGATGCAAAACGATTGTTATTTTTTATACGTATCATAGAGATTCTGACTGTTAGTTTTGATGCTGGCAGGTTGATTGACCAGTACGAAGAAGCATCTGTGCACCTTTGGGACCTGCTTGAAGGGAAGGACAAGGCTGTGGTTGGAACTACATGTAAGTTTGGATCAGATTTGCTTTTCCTGACAGAATAACAAATTACTGCGATAAACATTAACATAGTTTTGAGGCTATTTTGAAGTAATGTATTGATGATGGCATAATAATGTAAGTTTGCTCATTCAAAATCTTGTAAAGGGACTGGGATAAATTTGTAAATATCCAAAATAAAACTGTACATCAAAAAGAAATAAAAAACACACAAATTAAATTATCAAGCTCATTTTAATTTATCTGCCAATAATTGCTTATTCCAACAGACTTGGTTTTGTAATCTTTATATGAATTGTGCCTAGTGTTACCATCTCCTGACTAAATAGATACAATATTTTTTACAGCACAAATTGGGGCTGTAAATTTAAAGATGTCCCTTTGTGCGTCTGGGCCAATGCTGATGGAATATTCACATGTTCTAGATTTACGTTTTAATTGTCTTTGAATAATACAAATTTTACATTTCAAGAAAAATATTTACAGATAAGCTTTAAATATTGGAAATGCAGCTGAAAAGTCCCAACTTTATGCATTGATTGTAACGAGGTAAAGCTGACCAAATATTGTGTTTTTTATTAATTAAATTTTTTGGCATTTATTTTAGAAAACATGGACAAAAACTGCTTTTGTTAATGACTGTGGATGCAATTCGATGTCCAGCTGGAGCTAGTAGTTGGCAGGACATTTTATTTCATCAGATGGCTGCTGATGCAACTGTCGTCTTGACGGTTTTCATCATGTTGTAGCCGACTGTAAGCGATCAGTTTCAGACATCTGAAAGTAGCTGGTTTAAAAGTTTCTGCATCCATGAGCGAGTTTTTGGTTAAAACACTCTGTGTGCAGTGACTGGACTGAAGTGATCAGGTTTAGTGGCTGTGTGCTGAGTCCTGCGCTCTCAGCGGTTTGGTCCCGGGTTTGGTGCTGCTGCATTCTGCTCCTGGGGCTGCAGGCCGATCCTGACTCAGCAGCAGGGCTTGATGCCAGGAGCCCTGTCGCCTGTGGTTCCCCTGGTCCGGTCTCTGGAGTTCTGCTGGTGCGACGGTGACCCAGTTCACTGCAGGCAATCCCTTTCGCCTCATTGAGGGGTCATTTGGAGAAGTAGGGGTCAAATTACAGAGGCGACTGCTTTGCATGAAGAGCCACAAAGCAAAGGAAATAACTTGTTAAAGTGTAAAAATGTCACAGTATGCAGAAGTCTTTGGTTAAGTTTGTACATTTGAAATTATTCTGTTGTGTGTTTTTAAGGCTGTGATTTGTCCCAAGACTCGCTGTTACGTTTGGTAGCCAAATGATTCTCCTTTCTTATTTGCTTAATTTTCTTTCATGTTGCTAAGTAATAAAGGTTTGTTTTTAAAGGGGCAGTAGCATGTAAAATATACTTTTTGAGCTGTACGTCATGTTACGATGTTATTGCCTACAACTCCCACACTCAACTCCTTCAGACTAGCCGGCATCAATTAGCAAGCATCTGGTGGAACTGTGCATCTCTGAGCTCATTATAGTGCAGCGCTGGTAAAAATGTTGTTAAAGGGTTAATAGAGGAGCCATGTTGTGATGGCGCAGTTTTGGAGAAGGCAGGAGTTTCTTAAAGAGACAGTGGCCCAAATTACAAAGTCGATTTTTTTTAAGTCACATTTGATATATATCACATTTTTATAACAACTGAAGGTAAAATAGTTACTTGGTTGTGGTATAAAATGACACTATATGGTTAGAAAATATGTAATAGCGCCTCTTTAAATTAGTTTTGTGAGTAATATAAAGTTAAGACCAAATATAATCGCATTCTTGGCATACTTAGGTTTAAATTGGTCTTTGTTTTCTTCGGTCCAGAAGTAATGTTCATTATTTTGAAGTGACTGAATCCCACCAGTGTTGAATATTTTAGAGAATCTGTGGAGGCAGCTGAAGATTAGGGTGATTGCTCAGAGTTCTTCTGACCGCAGATGTGTCTCACCAAAGACAAATCCTCAAAGTAGAGGAAATGCTCAGCTGTAAACGTGTAATTTTCTGCCTAGTAGCATTTTTATAAAGTTATGTTTCTAAACATTTAACACTAATTCAGAGGGAAATGAACCAATTGATCATCAGTTGTTCCTGTATTTTCTCTCTAGAAGTTCATGCATGGCGCTTGTGCTGCTGTGGTTTACAGCAAAACCTTTCAGTCTAAATTCATGCTCATCATTGACAAACTGGGCATTTAAAAAACTCCATAAAAATCAACCAATCAGAGACAGGAGTTGAACTCCAGTAACGGAACAAAACCTCTGTAACTTTTTAAAGTTTTAGAAAACATATCGATTAGTAGCTGGTCATGCCTGCTTTCTTCACAAGGCTTAAAATATATGATCGAATTGTGTACATGTGTTTCTTTTGCATTAAAGTGCATTAGAAATTGTCATCTTTCCAAGATGATAATTAAAAATAATATTTTGGATATTTAACAGCAGCAAAATATCAAAAATATAAACACTTAAAACACTTGCACTTAAAAATTCAGTCAAAATTCAGATTTATATGTAAAGGTTTACAGTTCATGAAATCGTTTTTGCAACTTTGTTTGCTACTAATCTTAATTCTAATTGCTGACCCTGTTAATCCTGTTCTAGACAAGGCACTGAAAGACATATTGGACCAGGTTCTGCTGAGCGGATACTTTGACCGGATTGCGTCTCACCAAAACGGAGTGTGCGAGGAAGAGGAGGAGGAAGAGCCGGCGGCTGTAGCGGCTGTAACGGCAGCAGTGGCACCAGTCGCCGAGTCATCGGAGGCAGAAGAGCAGACAGTTGATCCAGGTAGCGATTTCTTTAAAAAATCGTTTTTCAGAATTAAGTCATCCAGGCGTTAAATCTGCTCACCGTTCTCCGTTAACTTGGCAGAAACTGAAGTCGCTGAGGAATTCATAGAGGTTCTCACAGTGGAAACCACAGAGGTGATATTAGTAAAACAAAACTTTAATGGGTTTTTATTTTATTTATGCTTTTCAATCATTTTTATTGATTTTATTTTTTTGTTTCAGTTCATAAACAGACAGTTCATTCCAAACAGTTCTTACAGCGGCAGTGAAAAGGAGCAGGCGGATGAGTGGACCAGGGAACCCGAGGTGTGTTGCAGACCCGCTTAACATATTTAGGGATGTTTATTTATAATCTTACAGGCTAAATAGGTCAGATTATGTTTTTTTTAAATCTCTGCTGTTTTCTTTTACACCGACTAAGCTGCGAGTCTGGAGCAAAATCCCTCGGCTCTGAAACACTCAAAGGAAGTGAATTCAGAACAGCCTTTGCTAATGAAACATTTAATCACTCTTTCAGGCTGTCAGTGCCTTGCAGCAGCAGCAACCCGTACAGCCGACAGCGCCACCTGTTGCGCTGGAGACCCATCCCATGAACCTCGCGTCTCCCGTTCCCCCGACTGACCCCATGGTCCGCAAACAGGTGGTGCAGGACCTGATGGCACAGATGCAGGGAACATACAACTTCATGCAGGTGAGGTCGGGTGGTTGTGCAACAGCAGCTGCGTTTCCATTAAACATATGCAAAACCTTGTCAGTATTTTGCTAATGTCAAAGAAACAATTTATTTTAGATTGCGCCGCTCAGGGTGGCAGGACGTCGGAGTAGCTCTGTACTTCCATTCAGATTTTTTTTCTCCCTGCCTTTGCCTTTGTAGGAAAATATCTTTTCCTTGAATTACTGTTCATTATTTTCATGACTGTTTTGGGGAACGTGGAGCGTCTTCAGTCAGAGGCTTCTCCAGATTCCCTGTAGCACTGTCCGCTACAAGAGATCTTAACTGCCAACAGCCATCACTGCCTGTAATAACTCTTTGCAGAATTTGAATTAATGAGTAAAGGTGCGTTCACACGTCTGGTTTACATTCAAAGCCTATGTGGAGGCGTGTCGAGAGCTTGTTGAGGTTTGGTTTGCTTGTCTAGCGTGCCGCGATATGGAGCGTTTGACGTGTCCAACAAATAGGGCAGCGATGGAAAACAACTGCTTGAGCGATTCTGATGCGCCGTCGACAATTTATCGTCCAGTAAAATTGGAAGCGTCGGAAACGTTTTTGACAATCATAATGCAAGAAAACGCGTCATTGCAACAACATTTAATGTCCCTTTGGGATCAAATAACTTTTTTTTTATTTAATTAAATAACAAACTCAATTAAAGTCACGTGAATAAGTGTGTTCAGTTATAGAAAACATCCTGTGTCGTCATCCTCTAACTACGTCCTGTCGTTCTTCGTGGTTTGCATCAATGGTAACATCCAGTTGTTGATCATGTGACTCGTGTTTCCTTTGCAGTTTTGAGAAATAAATAAACGGCCAGAAAAATCCACCTCATCCTTTTGGTGAAAGCAAACTTTTTTTTGTTAAATTCTCCATTCATAAAATGTATTTTCTAAATATGAAATTGTGCAGTGAAGCGGTCAATGGAAACACAGCTGCTGTGTGATATCGTTGTCGTACGTTATTGCTAAGTTTTTCTGCTCTCAGGACTCCATGTTGGAGTTTGACGGACAGCCCATCGATCCCGCCATCGTGTCGGCGCAGCCGATGAAACCTGCTCAGCCTTTGGACGTACCGCAGATGGTTTGTCCTCCAAGTACGTTTGACCCGATTAAATGCCGTGTTGTGGTTTTAACGGGGGAAATCCGGCTGCGTCTGATCAAAGTGCGACTGTTGCAGGTCACCCCGAGTCCCGGCCAACGCAACCCACTTCTGTTCCCGTACAGCCTGAGCCCACACAAGTGAGCATTTACCCATGAGCACCTTGCAGGTTGCCATAGTGACGCCAATATCAAACGGCTGTGTTGTCTTCAGGTCCCCATCGTCTCACCGACACCGCCGCCGTTGTACCAGACCTCTCACACGCCAGATTCTCGACCCTCAACAGAACCGATCGACCCGATCCAGGTAAAGCAGCTTTTCTCTGGCGTCTGTCAGTCCCACGGAAATTATCAAGTTATCGGTTCATTTTTAAGATTGGTCAAGGATTCTGACCCTTTGAACTTCTTCACATTTTGTAAAGTTCTAGTAACAAATGTGGGGGTATTTTATTTGGATGGAGTAAAAAACTAGTGCACGAGGTAGAGCAGTGAAGTGACAACAACGCTTGGCTTCGAGAGTTTTCCTATCAAATTCAGTGTGTATGAACATTTAAGCCCATTTTACTCTGATACCCTTAAAAAATATTCACTGCAATCTATCAGGATTGCATTGTTTGTTGGATGCCAATGTTAGATTGCATCTAACAGGAATGCAATTTAACGTTTGATTAAAAAGCCGATACTTTGGGAAAGATCATTACATTTTTTTTCTTGCTGTCTGAAGTTAAATCAGATAAATTTTCTCTTGTTTTTAGGTCAATTACCAGAATTATTTTTGTTGAATGGCCAAAAACTTAATGAGTGTGGAAGAGAAACATTTCGAAACATAAATTTTTTGTTACATTTTAGTCCGTACTGTAGAATACTATCAAAAGGAGCTATTAACAGTAGTTATAAATGATTTACTAAAACGGTGAATTGAAGCTCTTCTTTAGAGCTTCTTCAGTTTGTATTGTTTTAGCTCCAGAGTCTGGTGCTGGAAAAGTTTGAAAACTTACCTGAATTTTTAAATTTTACTTTGGGGGAAAAATGAACGAACCTTGTAACCATTTCTAGCAAACCATTGTCAGAAAAGTGTCCTAAGATGCAGATAATGGACTAATATATCAATAATCAATAAATGGTCATGGTGGAGCTTGTGGTTAGAATAGCTTTGACCTTATCTGATCACCCTGACGACCAGAAAAAAAGTGTTGAAACGAATTTTCTGCCTTCAAGAGAACGTCTGACCACTCTGGTGTCCATTTTCACTTGTTGCTTTTTAGCAAAAACAATTAACAGAAGGAAAAGACCCGCGTCTTACTAATAATTTATGAAGTGAAAATCTCATTTGCAGCAACAACAACAACAAAAACCCCCCACTAATTTGTCCTAAAACTCCAACCTCAGCCTTTCAGCAGCATACATATCCATCCCAACCCTAAATGTAATGTGTGTTGTGTCTCCCTCTGCAACAGACCTCCATGTCATTGTCGTCAGAACAGCCTCCCCCCTCCACAGCTCTCCCTCCTGCCTCTCAGACGCAGGTCTTTCAGCCTGTTTCCAAAGCTCCTCACAGCAGTGGCATCAATGTCAATGCAGCTCCATTCCAGTCAATGCAAACAGTAAGGCCGTGATGATACTTCCTGTTTCTCTGTCTCAACGCCAAACCAGTCTCATACTGCCTTTAGCCACTGAATGCAAACTCATGCTTCTCTTGTGTGTCTGTCTGCATTGTTCTGCATGACATAATGTCAGTAGCTGCTGAGGCTCCTATTGGCTTTTCACCAGAGGCCTGAGTGCAGCCAAAGATTTGACTTTAAGACTTAGCAAAAAAAACAGAGTGCACATTTCATGAGAAAACATGGATGCCTGTTTTTTTTTTTTTCTTTTTGTTGCAGCATTATTTTTATTTTGCCATCATGTTACAGCAGTTTTGTTTTAAAAACCCAGGTGCTGCAAGGAGAGCAGTATTCCTCATCAGTTTAGAGGGTGTTCATGCCTGTAGCTCAGGATAATTTATGGTAATTTTCTTAAAAATGGTTGAGAGAAAAATAAAGTGAGCAAATGGCAGCTTGGAATTGAGTGGAAAGTGTCCAAAAGTGACAACTGTATGTTTCCAACTAGTTCACCTTAGTCAAAAGTAGTGACAGACGGTAAGATTTGATTCATAAAAAACGATTTTTAGAAGACATCAGTTTGGAAACCTAAAAAAACAGCACTCTACTAAGGGATTTAAAAGCTAATTGTCTCAAACCGAGTCGTTTGACTCACTAAAACTAGTAGCATTTAGATAGAGGTCATTGTTTCTGCTCTAATTCTGTCCTCCACTGTTAATCTGATATCCAAAGTCGTTTTCCTCCCAACAGTTGTTTGCTGTAAGGAACCATGCAGTAATTACATAAGTCCATTCTCTATTGCAGAGAAAAGACTTGTAGATCTGCAACCTGTGGCTCTTTGGACCTTCCATAATGGCTCTGAAACATTTATTTCGAAAGAGAGGAATTAAACAATTAAAAAAAGATATTACATATAACAAATGTAGACTAAGTATTTGCTAAACATCTAAAAAAAAATAGCTTTTTTGCATTTAATTTCATAGGTATCAGCAATATTTATTATTTTTTTCCTCCTAATTTTTTTTGGAAACTAAAAGCTCTTTTCATTTACATCATTTTCCATAAATATCAACATCCCATAAAAGAAAATGCAATACTCTTTTGTAATTTGTTATTTATTTTTTTGCTTTTAAACCTAAAAACAGAAATAAAAAAAATTACCACACATTTCCTATTGCAAATATTCACTCAAAAGTTTTCAGGGTGTAACTGCACTACAATAATGTAAATGTCGGGTAACTTAAATGCTCTAACACCACAAACATTAAACGTATAAAACGTAAAAACCACTGAGAAATAAATAATTTTCTTCCATGAGGAACTTTATGCTCACAAACAGCTCTTGTTGCCTTGGCAACAGACATAAGATTACTGGTGTGTGGATTGTCTTCACTTCTCTCTTTGACAGTAGTTCATCTTTTTTTTTGTTGCCAATAAGTTTTAATACATTAGCTTAATATCATAGCAAAACTTGGGGGAACTTCTGTTAGTTTGTTACTTAGCAACCCAGAACAAGAATCAAACATGGAGAACCAACATTTACCTTTATACAAACCTAGAACTCCACCAAGAACAACTGGAACCAACATCTAGTTTCATACTCAATCAATATTTAGTTTTATACCCCACTAATCCAGAGCAAATTTAAAATCCAGAGAAAACCCTATTAGTTTAAAAATAGACTATTTATTAAATATTCAAAACCAATATTTAGATTTATACTTTTCACCTTTTTGCCTTTCTTCTGGTTGTATTTTGTTTGTATTTCCTTCTAATTCATGTAAAGCGCTTTGAACTGCCTTGTTGCTGAAAATGTGGTATATAAATAAAATTACCTTACATATCAGCAGTGTTTCTCAATTCCAGTCCTCAGGCCCCCCTGCTCTGCATGTTTTAGATGTACCTTTGTTCCAGAACAGCTGATTCAAATGATTGCATGACCATCAAGTGCTACAGAAGCCTGTTAATCACCCACATATTCAATCCAGGTGTGTGGCATAAGGGAAACACCTAAAACATGTAGGGCAGGGGGGGGGGTGAGGACCGGAATTGAGAAACACTGCATATCAGCTTGACATATTTATGTTAAGAAAAAGGTTCATGTTGCAGCAATTATTGCAACATGAACACAGTTTCTATTGGCAGGAAACAGCGTTTTAAACTGTTTCCTGTTTCTCGAGGTGCAGCCATAAAGTTGTTTTGTTGCCACAAAATGCTTTTGAAATATTTTGCTTCCAGAAGTCGAGTCAGGATTACAATTTATGAAGGTTTTAAATATTAAGTGTTAGTTGATTGATTATAAAATATATCTGCCAGTTTTCTGAGTGTTTGCATTGGAGCATTAACTGTTTTCATGCCATGTTTTTTTTTTCTTCCATCCAGGAATGTGATCAGAGATTACACATAATCTGGATTATGTACATGAAGCTTCTGCTTGCTCTGTGTACCTCTCTGCTGTACTTGTGGGTTTCTTATATGTCCAGCGAATGAAGAATGTGGTTTACATCACAGCTAATGAACCCGTGAGCTTTCCTCCGGTTTTGGCTTCACCTCAATGTGGCCTTTGTTTGTCCCGTTAGGTGTTCAACCTTAATGCCCCAGTCCCGCCAGCTAATGAGCCCGAGGCCCTGAACCAGGCCAACCAGTACCAGAACAGCTACAACCCGGCTTTCAGCAGCCAGCCGCAGCATTCTGTGGAGCAGACAGAGATTCAGTCTGAGCAACTACAGTCTGGTGGGTAATGACTTCAGTAGTTTTAGTTTTACATTCTTTATGTTATCGACCGCCGTGCGACTTTTGTTTCTGTCGATGCCGGTCTCCAGTAGTCGGTGCCTTCCAGGACCAGAGCGGCGGCCACCAGCAGCCTCCTCAGCAGGGCCCGGGCTTCGGCAGGCAGGCTCAGTCCTTCTATAACAGCAGAGGCATGAGCCGCGGAGGGCCCAGAAACGCCCGCGGCATGATCAACGGCTACAGAGGCGCCTCCAACGGGTTCAGAGGTCAGCGCTCATCTGCACCAGTGCTGAAACGATTAATCGTGATCAATCGACTACTGAAATAATCGTCAACTAATTTAATAATCAATTGATTAACTGAAGTATACAGAATCAGAAAAAAAACATTTGCTGAAAGAAAAGCACACTCAGAGCTGAAATTAAGCTGAAATTGTAAAAAATATATACACATTTTGCATTTAAGATACAAATAACTTTAGTCTATAAATACGTTCTACCCAGAACTCCTCATGTGTCATTTTAGTTTCACCTGCTTCAAATTCTGTTCTATTGGCAGATAATTTAACTTATAACATTGGAAAAATGTCTTGCTATAAGTTAATCTGCCACTTTTTCATCAGTATTAAAGAATTAATTACTTAAAACAAGCTCATATTTCTTGTTAATTGAAGAAGTTAATTATAAGTTAGTTTTGTCTTATTTCAAGTTTACTAAGATATTTGCACTGGAAACTAGACCAAAAATACTTGATAAGATTCAGTTTTTTCTGCAAATGGAAATTTTTTTGAATCTGTATACTCAATTAACGATTAATCAATGACTAAACTAGTTGATTATTTGAATATTGAATCACTAAGAGATGCAGAGTTGCTTCAGCTCTACTAAAAACATACTTTTTTCCCAACAGATTTATACAAATTAATAGAATTGAGGATTATACCTTGAGGATATTTTTAATCAAGTCATTCGAGGGATTACTGCAGGCCTGCTTTCAGCTTGTTCAATGATGGGCAGGTTGAAAACTCAAAGATGAAAAATGCAGTCCCCCATTAGCTGCTGAGCTTTCTCTTGAAACCTAAATATAAAGACTTCCCTGACTGGAGAAATGTTCCAAACAGGTTTATGTTTTTCCATCAATGTTCTGGAGCTAAATGGAAATCTTTGTTGTTGTTTTTTTCAGGTGGCTATGACGGTTATCGCCCTCCCTTCGCCAGCACTCCCAACTCCGGATATGGCCAGCCCCAGTTCAACACACCTCGCGATTACCCAAACGGGAGTTTTCAGAGGGTATGAAAGAAGCTTTAAGCCTCCGCTGGCTTTGTGAAAACAAAATGTGCTGTCAGGAAAGTTTCTAAAATGTCTCTATTCTTTGCCGCCGATTAAGGACGGTTACCAACAGAACTACAAGCGAGGAGCTGGCCAAGGACCCAGAGGAGTTTCAAGAAGCAGCACTCAAGCAATTCGATCCTGAAATGGCCTTTTAAAATGACTGTGACTGAAAAATTTGCACCACACTGAAAAATTTAAAATTCATGAATGCATTTCCCCATCTCATGTTTGCTCTGATTCCTTTGTTCCTTATCAGTGGTATTTTTACTTTCTGTCTCTTCAATCAAAGTGATGCGAGCTTTGATATCTGGAAATAAAAAAAATCATTTAAAGCTCAAAACACAAGGTAAGCTGTGAACCCAATCACTGGTTCACACGAGCCGTGTGTACCAACAGTCCTGTAAACTTGAAAGATTCCATAAGTTATATATAAATATATATTTTTTATTAACAAATGCACCTGCCACTGCTGGTCCAAATTATGGGAGTTTCTTTCCCTTCTTCGGTTCTTTTCTGTCATTTTGGTTCAAAGAAAGAAGACTTTTTGTTTAACAAGCTCCCGTATTCTTGTTTGTAAATTGATGTTGCTTCAAGAGTTTCAATAAAGTTGTGTTGCATAATCATGTTTCATCTTTGAGTTTTTACATAAAAATATCTTAGTTGTGTATAAAACCGAAACAATTGCAAAGAGTATTTTAATATCCAAAAATGGGTCAAACTGGTTGGGCTTTGTTAGCTTCTTGGAGGTGCTGAAAAATATTTACATAGTATCAAAATTAAAACTATTTTAATTCATTAAAGTATATTCTAGTTTAATAAGTGACTAACCAATCTTCTTGAAATTAAAATTTGAGTTTAGGAATCATGAAAGTTTTGCACATTGACAAAACTGAAGGATTCTTGGGTTTAAAATCGTGTTGAAGATGGTTTGTAAAAGGAAATACGTTACATTTGTATTCTGTGCTGCTAAAATAACCGAATTTAATGAACATGAACAAAAATAGTTGGGTTTGGGTTCATTGTAAGTTTATTTAGTTTAAAAATTAATGTTTATATCATTTTATCCAAATTAACAGAAAATGGCATTTTGCTTTAGTTTCTAGTGTGATAAATACTTTGATTAAATAAGTCAGTATATAAAAAACTAAAGACTCCTTGTTTTAAAAAGCCAACGATAATGATACTCGTTTCCCTTCCCAATATGGCGGCTCGCTGACGTATCCCAGCAACAGGCTGCAGCTTGAGGTTTGTGGTAGCTTTTCATTTCTTGAAGCGTCAGGATAATGTGTCCGTAATAATTACTAAAATAAACAAAATAAAGACATTTTATACTGCACACAGCATGGTGAAAACAAAAATTAAACTTTAAAATACGTCGCACTATTTTGACGTCACACAGGGGTCCTTCGTGAACCACCGTCTCCACGTGAGTTTATCAACATGGTCGGCATGTAGCTCCATGCAGCCGTAAACCAGAAGATTACTAAGTGAACAAAAATATCCAAGAGCTTTATTTAAGGTAATTTAAAATTTGCTGGTTTCATTTTAATCTATAATAGTTTATGTTAGTCTGCTGATAGAATAACTGCGGCCATTGATTTTTTTTTTTTTTATCGTTGTTGTGCTGATTATTTTGAGTTTCTCTCCTCGGCAGAAGTGCGATGGCGACTGTCCGCAAGAAAGTAGACAACCGGATTCGGGTCCAGATCGAGAATGGAGTCGCGCTCCAGCACCGAACCCTGTTTGTGGTGGTGGGAGACCGAGGGAGAGATCAGGTACAAACCCGGAGAAACCACAGAGTTTATGTCCACAACTTTAACTGAAACCGACCCTCCTCTGATCCAGGTGGTGATCCTTCATCACATGCTGTCCAAAGCCGCAGTCAGAGCCCGACCGTCGGTCCTCTGGTGCTACAAGAAAGACCTTGGATTCAGCAGGTGTGTGTAAACACATTCAGCTGCCATCGGCGATGAGCAGGTAGAGATTTGATTTGTCTTTCTGAAACAGCAACCGGAAGAAACGGATGAGACAGCTGCAGAAGAAGATCAAAACTGGAACACTGAACCTGAATCAGGACGATCCGTTTGAGCTCTTCGTCGCTGCCACCAACATCCGCTACTGTTACTACAACGAGACGCACAAGATCCTGGGAAACACGTACGGCATGTGTGTCCTACAGGTGAGTCTGTTTCTGCCCACAGGAGAACAATTTCTGGCTGCTCTACCCAACCACTCACTGAAATATGATATCTTCAATCAATCAAGGTTTTTTGTACTGTACATTTCAGCAACATGGCGGATCAAAGTAAAAACACACCAAAAAAAAACCCCATAAATGCATCATATAGTCAACAGTTTTGAAAACCAATAACATTGTTAAAATGATCAATAAACATCACATTGTTGATTAATTTTTCATTCATTGTCAGGGACTTTTTTCCCCCCCAAACTTTTAAGGTCATCAGTTGTTACTGTTCTTGACTTGTGGCCAATCAAAAATCATCTCAAAGGCCACAAAAGGCCCTCAGACCACACTTTTGGCACCAAAGCTTTAAATCAAGACTAAAAACTCACCTGTTTAGAGTTGCCTTTAATTCATACTATCTGGAACATTGAGTTGCATTTGATATATATTTGCTTGATGATGAGATTTGACAAAATCTTATGTTTATTTGTTGGTTAGTTTGTTTTATGATGTAAAGCACTTAAAACTGCATTGTTGCTACACAAATAAACTTGACAGCAAAAGTAGATTTGCTGCTGGAATTTGTTTTTTATGTGATTTTTATTTTATTGTTTAAAATACCAACAATTTCACATTATTTAAAATATATTTAAAGTTTTTCTCTGTTGGAATTTTCTTTATTGATCTGCATTCTAGTAGATTCTTTGACTTACTGATTAAATCAAATGTTTTCCCCATAAAACTTGCTAAGGTGGTTAGGTGTGAGGGCAGTCATTCATTTCGTGGCCCGCCATTTTTTTGTGTTAAATAATGCTTAAAGTTGACAAGAAATTTGAAGATATCACTTAATAATTATGTGTTATTGCAAGATTGAAAGATTAATACCTGAACCCCAACAATAAAATCTTAAAAAATGCAAACATTTTAAAAAGACTTGAAAGCAATGCTTATCTGGGTAGCATCTGGGTACAATATAAGCCTGGTGGCCCGCCAGGCATACAATACACTGGAGGGAACCCTGAAATCAGTATAAAAAACTTTAATCCAAAGCAACATTTACTGTATTTTCTGGACTATAAGAAGTTTTTTTCATAGTTTGGCCGGGGGTGCGACTTATACTCCGGAGCAACTTATGTGTGAAATTATTACCACATTATTATATCATATCACATGTTATTTTCACACTAAACCGCCAGAGGGCGCTCTAGGCCTGTGTTCTTCTACCTCCGGAGTTAGCGGAGTTGTTTACAAGCGACACCAAAGATGAAGATTTAGTGATTTGGAGTGGCACGGATGGTTTGGTAAACTTGTTAGCATGTTATTTATGCTATAGTTATCTGAATAACTCTTAATATGTTATGTTAACATACCAGACACGTTCTCAGTTTGTTGTTTATGTGTCATTTAACGTTAGCATACCGTACAATTACTCAGCCTGTTGTTGCCTCTATTATATTTTTATTGCCTTTCAAGATGACATGTCTGTTCTTGGTGTTGGATTTTATCAAATAAATTTCCCCCCAAAATGCTACTTACACTCCGGTGCGACTTGTATATATGTCTTTTCCTGCTTTATTATTCATTTTATGGCTGGTGCGACTTGTACTCCGGAGCGACTTATAGTCCGGAAAATGCGGTAATTAAAATTCAGTTTAACTCTATGAGCCCTAAGTCTCAAGTCTCTGCCTGGATATCTTACTTTTATTGTACGAAGTTCTTTAAATGTCCTGTGAGTTAATATTTTTGCCCATTTCTTCTTAATAACTGAAACTTTTAATATCTAGCAGTGATTTTCACTATTTACCGTCTCTTAAAAGAGTGTTTCATCAGATTAAGCTGAAGTAAAACTAACTCTAACCCTGCAGCGGCAGGAGTGAAATTACCGTAATAACCTGATATTGGGTATTACGGTAATTACGGTACCTCAAATTTAGCTTACCAAAATGTGTCGTCACCGACACCTTCCTGCCGATAAGAGCTAAAGTACTTTATTAATCCCAAAGAGGAAATCAATAACAGATTTAGTTGAATATGTTTTAATTTTCGTTACCCAGGATTTTGAAGCGCTCACTCCCAACCTGTTGGCACGAACCATTGAGACGGTGGAAGGAGGCGGCATAGTGGTGATTCTCCTCAGGACGATGAACTCTCTGAAGCAGCTCTACACTATGACCATGGTAAGCCTTCAGCTTCTTCTGCTATCAGTTCATCAGTTCAGTTCAGAGGAGAACAGTTCCCTTCTCCCTGCAGGACGTTCACTCCCGATACAGAACCGAGGCTCATCAGGATGTCGTTGGCAGATTTAATGAGAGGTCAGTTTCTTTTTTTTGTGAAATTTATTCAGTGGAACAAAACTGGAATAAATATAAATCCCTCTGTTTTTCTTTTAGATTCATCCTGTCGCTTTCTTCTTGTAAAAACTGCGTCGTTATTGACGACCAGCTCAACATCCTGCCGATTTCCAGCCACATGGCAAACATCAAGCCGGTCCCTCCCAAGACTCAGGTACCAAAACCGTTTGAAATCAACTCTGTTTTTTGTTGTTGTTGTTGTTGTTTAGTTTTTGCAAAACTAAAATAAGTTGGGAATGAGTACGACAAACCTAAACTGATAATTAAGCAAATCACATCGACGTATTTAGATTTTAAATTATCTCACAAGTTATTGTTATATATGATATTATTGTTGTTTTAAGAACATAACGCAAGAAAACATTTTCAGAAATCCATGAACTTTAAATTTTGATGAACGTTTTAACACTGGAACTGGAAGACATTTTTAATATAGAAAATAAATAAACAAAACAACAAATAAAATCAGTTATGAAGCTTCTGTAAACAAAATTATCCTTCATAAAAAGGTAGAGTTTAGACCAAAAGCACCAAAGTGAAAACCAGAGGAAAGAGAGAGAGAAAAGAAACAACGATAAATCATCCAAATGGAAATTACTGCGATTGTTTTAATTTATTATGCGATTATTTGATTCATTTTTTTTATTGTGGCAGGTCCAGACATATTTATTTGCTGCCCTGGTAAATGTGCAAAAAGCTTAGAAATAAATTCATTCACACTGGAAAAAAAAGTAAAAGTCCAACTTAAATATTTCCTTTTGAAAAGAAAAAGGCCCACAGCATCACAGACTTTCCACCGTACGCAGCAGTGAGTTGGGGAGAATTTTTTCTCTTATTTATCTTTTATTTGATACTAGACTCTCCTGGACTGTGTTTCCAACAGTCTTATTTAAATATAGCTCACATTTCAGGTAAAGTTTGAAACCTAAAACATTTATAAACTGGGATTTTTTTTTCTTTTAGTGAGACAAACATGCAAAACCCTTAAATTTCCCCACGATAATTTAAACATTTGTAAGAAAAATCTGTATTTTTACAATTTTTCTTTTTCATTTGTTCCATTTTTTTTTTGCCTTATTCCCTTATTTTTTCTATTTTTGTTAATTGTGGTCCAAGTTACAAAAAGTTTGGACATCAGTTCTGTTGGATCACTCATGGTTGATCTTTTCTTGTTGAAATCTGACCTCTAGATTCCTTTATCAAAGTATTTGAAACACCATAAATTTCACACACACCGAAGCAAAGAAAAAAAAGGTTCAGTTCTCTGGTTAAATCTGTCCTCATTGTCTCCTGTCCAGGAGGACGGTTTGTCTCCTCGAGAGCAGGAGCTGAAGGACCTGAAGGAGTCTCTGCAGGACACGCAGCCGGTTGGCATGTTGGTGGATTGCTGCAGGACCATGGATCAGGTCAGCATCCATCAGACGCTGCTTCCACAGTTACTGCTGAATGTTGTCACACCCACTGGAAAATTCAGAGATGATAAATGCCGTTTGAAAATTTGAATATGGAAAGAGAAGAAGCTTAGAAAGTAGATTTACGCTTTCACTTCACACTTTTGAGCCACAACTAACCAATTGTTGTTGGATCCCGTAGTGGCTTTTCTGACGCTGGGCGGCACGGCTTAAAAATAAAACTGCAGATACACAAAATATTACCAAATATTTTTTATCTAGTTTATAGTGAAAACATCTTACACACTGGAAATAAGAGAAACCAACTTAAAAGTAACTTTTTGACAAAATATAGAGGCTTGTTTTAACTCAGTAACTCCTTAATATTGGTGAAAAAGTGCCTGTTCAATTGGCAGATTATTTAACTTATAACATTGCATTTTTCCCATGTTAAAAGTTAATTTATATGCCAATAAAACTTGAACCTTTTCATCAATATTAAGCAGTTATTGATTTAAAACAAGCCTCTATATCTTGTCAAAAAGTTACTTTTAAGTTGGTTTTCTTATTTCAAGTATGCTAAGATATTTTCACTATAAACTAGACACAATTACTTTGTAGGATTTTGTGTTTTTGGAGTGAAAGTATCTGATTTTTTTCATGATGATTTGAATCCTTTTTAAAATATATATATATATATATATATTTTGTCATTTTTTTGCTTTGTTTTCTGAAAAAACAAAAGATGACAGAAAATGTTGGGGCCAGCTGGATAACTTTTGTTTTATTATGAGAACGTTGTCATAATATTAGCCAAAAAAGATGCAGTTTTAACTAAAAAAAAAGTCTCAAAGTTACAAGAAAAAAATTTGTTTCAATAAGAAGAAAACTTAGTCATCAGAATATAAAATCACCAGCCCAGTTTGTGTGCTTCTTTCTTCAAAGTAGTCAGTTGTTTGCTTGATAGCTTCAAAGTCCTGCTAATGTTAATAATTTGATAATTATCTTGAAAACATATGCTAAAGTATTCACAAGATGCTCAACATTCCTCATTTTCATTGTTTGCATTGGAGTTCTCATGACTTTATTCTAATATTGCAACTTTATACCAATATTTTTATCTTTTTTTTTTGTCTTGTAGTTAAAAAAAATATATCACAGCCTGGACTAAATGTAGTCTATTTTATTAGTACATCAGAAAGCTGTGCACCTTCCAGTCCTCAGGTAATAAATGTTCTGGTTCCTGTAGGCTAAGGCCGTGCTGAAGTTTATCGAAGCTGTTTCAGAGAAGACCCTGAGGAGCACCGTGGCTCTGACTGCCGCCCGAGGCCGAGGAAAGTCCGCCGCCATGGGGCTGGCGGTCGCAGGAGCCGTGGCGTTTGGGTACGGATCAAATTCACCCCAAATATCAAACATTTTGCTGTTCACCATCGCTGACTCCTGCTTCCTTTAATTCAGCTATTCCAACATCTTCGTTACGTCGCCGAGTCCCGACAACCTTCACACCATGTTCGAATTCATCTTTAAAGGCTTCGATGCGATGCAGTATCAGGTAGACAGCGCCCGCATCTTTCTACCTATAACTAACCAAATATTAAGGCAGAGAAGGTTAAAATGCTGAGCTTTAATCTGCAGGAGCATCTGGACTACGAAATCATCCAGTCGTTAAATCCTGAGTTCAACAAAGCAGTGGTGAGAGTGAACATCTTCAAAGAGCATCGACAGACCATTCAGGTAACTTTAAACCACTTTAAACGGCTTAACGACCTGATATTATGATAAAAAACTAAAATATTCTCACTGTGACCGTCAGTACATCCATCCCGGAGACGCGGTGAAACTGGGCCAAGCGGAGCTGCTGGTCATCGACGAGGCTGCGGCCATCCCGCTTCCTCTGGTTAAAAACCTTCTGGGGCCTTACCTGGTTTTCATGGCCTCCACCATCAACGGGTCAGAAAGAACCACAACCGCCACTCGAACAGAAATGATGCTAACGCATAAAAAGACAGAGAAACTGATGTTTATTTGCAAAAAAAATGTTGCAACAATTAATTCTCCTGAAACTTGAACACATATTTTAACTTTACAGCAAAATCTTACCAAGTATTTTTGCTCTAGTTTTTAGTGCAAATGTCTTAGTTTATCTGAAATAAGACAAAACTAACTTTATAAAGAACCTTTCAGTAAGATATTTGAGCTTGTTTTAAGTAAATAATTCCTTTATATTGTTGAAAAAGTTTTAGTTTTATTAGTTATTATTATTTTATAATAATAACTTCATATGATGAAAAACTTTTACTTCCACTGACAGATTATTTTACTAATAACATGTGAAAAATGTCTTGTTAGAAGTTAATATATCTACCAATGGATTTAGAACTTTTTTTAAAGAATTATTTAAAACAAGCTCCTATATCTTGCTGTAAGGTTACTTATAAGTTAGTTTTGTCTTATTTTATTTTACTAAAATATTTGTTGTCTCTCTTTGTTGTCTGCTAGCTTATATTATATTATATTATATTATATTATATTATATTATATTATATTATATTATATTATATTATATTATGAAGCTCCAGCTGTATGTTTAGCGTTTCCTCCCAGGTTTTCAGTCTTTTGCCACAGTTGTATAGAACAGGCGCATGTTGTGATTATTAGGATGCACCGATTGATCGGCTGATACTTGCATCTGAAACAACTGTCAGTCTGCAAATGTCTTACAGCCTATAAAACACATGACGACGGACTAAATTCATAAGAATTACGTATTTTATATTTATTACATAAGTTTCATAAAATTTCTCATGATGGGATTATAAGACGGTAACAATCTTTTTTAAAGATTGGCGATCGGTGAGAAAGCTGCAATTGGTGCAGCTGTAGGTTTTATTCAATCTTCACCTCTGAACAGCTTCTTGCATTTTATTGGTTCTCCCATTTCGCAGCAGTTTGTGTTGAGCTAACAGAGTCTTAATGAAATGCACTGAAGCTTCTGGTTGTAATCAATGTTTCACTCAGAAGTGTTTGTGCTTCCTCTGCAGCTATGAAGGCACCGGCCGCTCTCTTTCTCTCAAACTCATCCAGCAGCTGAGGCAGCAGAGCGCCGACAGTCAGCAGAACCTTTCTGCAGAGAACAGGAACACAAACACAGCGAGGCTAGCAGCAGGTTCCCATCACCTTTGTCCTCTTATTTCTCCCCTCTCTCCCTCCTCAAGCAGAGTTTAGTTTGACCGTCTCATGTTGTCGTCTCTTGCTGTGCGCAGCTCGGACTCTGCACGAGGTCTCTCTGCATGAGTCCATTCGATACGGTGCGGGCGACGCGGTGGAGAAGTGGCTGAATGAGCTGCTCTGTCTGGACTGCCTCAACATTCCCAGACTCATTTCTGGCTGCCCGCTGCCACAGGCCTGTGAGCTGTATCCTTCATTTCCAACCACTTCGTTTTAAATGATAAAATACTCAAATAAAATGCAACAGCTTTTACATTTACTAACACTCCTCGGAAATAAAACGATTTTCCACTGCCAAATGTTGAACAACAACTGGTAAAGAATTGCAAATATCAGAAATAATAGAAAGTCCTGCCTGATTTATAAAACACATGAGCAGAACATTATGATGGACTAAAATACCTCATCAAAATATCTATTCATATTCAGGCGCTGATCAGAGGTGAATTGTTGTGGTTTGCTGCTGCAGAAGCCACTTAAATCGGGTTCTGGGTCATAATAACTTTGTTTTTTTTTATTACAGTTTAGTTTTATTTCGTTGTGACTTTTTGTTTGTCTGATTCGATTAGTTTTACTTTTTAGAGTGTTTTTAAGAACACATCAATTCAAAAGGCTGATAAATCGTTTCAAAACAAAAACAAAGGGTATTATATCTATAATTTTAATGTTTTAGTTTTAATAATGCCCATGTAGTTTCATTTAGTTATAGTTTTTCACAACTAATTACCGTTTTTATTCACTTCGGCTAACAAAGATGTTTTATCACATTTAATTGTTGTTATCTTGTTTGTTTTAGTAAATAATAACTTTGATCGGGTGTGTAGCAACAGCAGGGAAACGCCTAAAGTCTGCAGGACGGTGGATCCAGAAGATCAGGGTAGAAAAATAAAAAGTCATAATTTAAACCTTTGTATGTCTTTATGTGTTCTATGGATTATTTTACTTTGCGAATTTAGTGAAATGTTTCCCAGATGTTCCAGCGTTTCTCCTTAGCGAACTCCGTTCAGGTATTATGTAAACAGAGACACACTGTTCTGCTACCACAAGGCATCCGAGGCGTTTCTGCAAAGGCTGATGGCTCTCTATGTGGCGTCGCACTATAAGGTGACATTTTCGTTCTGCGGCTGAAAATCGCACGTCGTCATTTATGTCATTTTATTTTTGCTGACCTGCTTTTTTCTGCCGCTCCAGAATTCCCCCAACGACCTGCAGCTGCTGTCGGACGCTCCGGCCCATCACCTCTTCTGCCTCCTTCCGCCCATTCCGCCCACCCAGAACGCTCTGCCCGAAGTCCTCGCCGTTGTTCAGGTAGTACAGAGCAGCAAAATCTTTCACAGTCAAATACAAGATACAAAATTGGCAGATACACCCAGGAACTTGCTTGGGGAAAACAAAAGCGTTAGCCACTAAAAAATTTAAAATGGCTGCCATGGTCATTAAGTAAATGTTTATTTCTGCACTAAATTTGGCTATATTCATCACAGATAATACTTTTGGTGTTAAATCACACATGATTGGGTCAATAGAAATCATATTTAATTACTTTTTTTCCAAGATGGCTGACATGGAAAGTTAATCTTTGCACTAAAATAAGCAATTGGATCAATGTTTTTGGTGTCAAATCATAGCGTACATATCTTGTACCACAGAAATGAGACATGGCTTCCTTTTTCTGGTGGACATATTTCAAAATGGCTGCCATGGTTGTAATGGAGAATATATGTTTGCATTAAAATTGAGAATAATTATTGTCAGTGATGGGCACAGTTAATCAAAATGTTAGGTTCACTGTTGACTTTGCTAACAATAAACCGCAAAACACATTAAAAAAGTTAGCAGAGGCTAAGACTGCTAAATGCATTAAAAATAGTGGAGGCTAACTAAATACATTAAAAATGTAGCAGAAGGTATCGCTATGTTGCTAAACACATTTATAAATGGCTGAAGCTAATGGTAAGCTGCCTTACGACAATAAAAAATACAGCAGAAGCTAACACTAAACTACTAAACACAAAGAATTGGCAGAAGATAACTCTAAACTGCATTTAAAAAAATAACTAACCATGAAGATGACTTCAGAATCAAAGTGTGACACAAAATCTGTCACATCTTCATCGCCTTCCAGTTGACAGTTGATATGACGTTGACTTAAAATCAATCTTAAGTCGTTATGAAATGAGTAACATTGTAGAGAAAACTTATTCTTGTTTGTCTGGTTCTTAAGGTTTGTCTTGAAGGAGAAATTTCCAGGCAGTCCATCCTCAACAGTCTGTCCAGAGGGAAGAAGGCCTCAGGAGATCTCATCCCCTGGACTGTATCAGAACAGGTACACACACACAGTCGTGTTTTCATCACTTGTGGGGACTTCACATTGACTTTGATTAATTTCTACAGTCTAACCTTTACCATATTCCTAACCCTAACCATCACATACATAACCACTAATCCAAAAACAACAATTTTCCTCATGGGTACAAAGAAAATGTCCCCACAAGGAGCAACGGTCCCCATAACCCCACAGACAGAAATAGGTTCCCATAAGGATATAAAAACCTGTTACACAGACACACACACACACACAGTGAGTGTGTTTCTATTGTCAACTGATGACTTGTTCCTTCGTCCCATCACAGTTTCAAGACACAGACTTTGGCAGCCTGTCTGGAGGCAGAGTGGTGCGCATCGCGGTCAATCCAGACTACCAAGGGGTGAGAGCTGCTGCAGACCTGTTCTGAGTGTGTGTTCATAATTTATGGTGTGTTGGTGGTGAAAATCTGCAGCTATATTTGTGAGGCGCCTGAATTTTTTTTAGAGGGGTTCGTACCAATTGTTTTTGATCTAGTTTTAGTGCAAATATCTTAGCACACTTGAAACAAGACAAAGCTAACTTACAAGTAATTTTTCAGCAATAAATTGAGCTTGTTTTAAGTCAATAATTCCTTAATATTGATGAAGAGATCTAAACATACAGATAGTTTCACTTATAACATGGGAAAGATGTCTTTGTGAAACATTTGTATTCCATTATCTAAACGCTGAGTCCTTCCTTTTTTTTTTTTTTTTTTAACAGACTTACTTAGCAACCCATTCTGGAACTCTGAATGGGTTGCTAAGTAACGGGCAGGGCTGCAGTTGCTAAGCAACAGTTTTAGATAATTCTGACTGATATATATGTGTTTTTTCCTTTGAAGCTCTGTTTTTAGAAGTAGTAGATCCAAATGCAGGTTTAAATAACATCCAGAATGTGATAATTTTTTTTCTTTTTATAATAATTACTAAGCTGCCCCTCTCCAACAGATGGGCTACGGCTCCAGAGCCCTGCAGCAGCTGCAGATGTACTACGAGGGGAAGTTTCCCACCATGGACGAGAGCGTCCAACCAGCTCACACACAGATCGCCTCCGTCAGCAGCGAAGTAAGTACATCAGCCACAATCCGATGGTTTCCCTTCTTGTTCTGGTTAGAGGGCAATAAATGTTTTTTGTTTGTCAGGCGGTCAGTCTGCTGGAGGAGGTGGTGACTCCCCGGAAGGAGCTTCCTCCTCTGCTGCTGAAGCTCAGCGAGAGAAGAGCTGAGAGGCTGGACTATTTAGGAGTTTCCTACGGACTCACGGCACAGCTGCTCAAGTGAGGGGAAATACAATGGAGTATCAGGGTCAGAGGGAAAAAAAAAGTTTAAAAAAAGGAGTAAATTTATGAGTAATGCTAAGAAATTTTGAGATAAATCTCAGAAATATTATAGAAAAACAAGGACATTTCAGAGTTTGAAAAGTTGAAAATTTACCAGGAAAAAAAATCTGAAATTTTAAGCTCAATCTAAAATTTTCTTGAAAAATACTTGGAAATTTCTGAATTTGAAAATATTGAACTTTTGGAAATTTTCTTAACTTCAAAAATTAAAACTAAATAAAAAAATTTTCTGGATTATTTTTCAGAGTAATCTAAATGTTTTTTGGCATAAGTTTACTCTTTTTTTTTTTTTTTTTTCTGTCCATAGTGGCTTTATTGTTGAGAAATCCTAGAACATATTTTCGGACTTAAATGCGTTAAACTGTTTGGTATCTTGCAGGTTCTGGAAGAAATCGGGTTACACTCCTGTCTATTTACGGCAAACACCTGTAAGTCCTTATATTGGATAAATATTTTGTATTTGTGTATTATTTCTGAAGTGATTACTGACATATTCTGTTTGGCTCAGAATGAGCTGACAGGAGAGCATTCCTGCGTGATGCTGAAGGAGCTGAACACGGACGAGGCTTCGCAGCAGAGCTTGTGGCTCGCCGCCTTCTGGAAAGGTAAAAATGGATTTGGTTGGTTTTGATGCAGTTTTTTTGTTTCATTCATGATCGTTTATACAACTTATTAAAGCCGCTCGAATCACGTGCAGAGGATTGTTTGCAGAAATAATAATGGACGCCACCATCTAAGAATTCACTTTAAAGTTTATTCAGCAATAGAAGTTGAAGGAAGTGAATAAAAAAGGATGAAAAATAGCGTTGCATTGATTGCAACTTATTTAGATGCGGAGTTGGGATAAGAGAGGTGGGATTGTGATGCACTTTAGTGACACAGATTTGTTTCATAAGTTCATGATCAGAATTTTCAGCCGTTGTTTACATCCTGATTTATCACATCTGGATTTTTCTGGTGCAGAATTATGACACGTTTTATATAAATGACATAAGAGGCAGATGTCCGTTCAGACAGAAGACGCTTTGAAAGCAATCTGATATTTATCTGCATTAGTTTCACACACAAAAACACAAAATCTTACCAAGTATTTTTGGTCTAATTTTTTTGTGCAAATATCTTAGTAAACTTGAAATAAAACAAACTAACTTGTTACAAAGTTAAAGGTAGCTCTGTAGGAGCTTGTTCTTTTTGTAAATAATTCCTTAATATTGATGAAAAAGTCCTAGTTCCATTGGCAGATAAATTTACTTAAAAGATGGGGAAATGTCTTTTTATGAGTGAAGTTAATAAGTCCTTAATATTGATGGAAAAATTATTTAACTTATTAACTTAAAACAAGCTTGTGTCTTGCTGAAATGTTACTTGTAAGTTAGTTTGCCTTACTTCAGGTTTACTAAGATATTTGGAAAAGAAACTAGAACATAAATTCTCAATAAGATTTTATGTTTTTGCAGTTTTGCACAAATCAGATTTTTTCTTTTGGGTGAACAGACTGTAATCATGTGATCGTTCCCTCCTCAGATTTCCGCCGGCGCTTCCTGTCGCTGCTCTCCTACCAGTTCAGCAGCTTCCACCCGAGCCTGGCGCTCAGCATCCTGCAGAACAAGAAGCTGAAAGAAGAGGCTGCCTGTAAGATGTTTTTTAAAATAAAAAGTTAAATCTCGGGTTCCCGCTCTTGATTGCCTCGTCTGGTTTGTCCAACTCTCCACCAGCTCTCAGCAGCGCCGAGCTGGCGGCCCACTTCACGCCGTACGACCTGAAACGCCTGGAGCTGTACTCCAGGAGCATGGTGGACTACCACCTGGTCATGGACCTGATCCCCACCGTGGCTCGCATCTTCTTCCTCAAGCAGCTGGGGGACGTCTCCCTCTCGGCAGCGCAGTGTGTAGGTTTATCCTGACTTCAACACATCCCGTTTGTGATGAACCGGATGCTGATTGGCTGACTCTTCCTGTCCAGGCGTTGCTGCTGGGAATTGGTCTGCAGCACAAACCTGTGGATCAGCTGGAGAAAGAAATCGAGCTGCCGAGCTCACAGCTCATGGGGCTCTTCAACCGTCTGATCCGGAAATTTGTGCAGGTGAGTTTTTCCTGATTGTTTTGTTAGATTTAAATAAAAGATGTTGCGCTAAACAACACGCTAACCTTTGACCCGGCTGCAGGTTTTCACCAGCATCCAGGAAAAAGCAATCGAAGCCGAAATGGTGGCAACTAAAGACGTCAGCATGGAGCCGACTGTCAGAAGCCTTAATGAAGATCTGGTATGAGAACTGAGTGATGCAACACGGGGCAAATAATCTTTATACAACAAACACTTCAGACTAACAAAAAGGGGGTTGTTTATTTTATCTTTAAATAAAATAAATTGAATTATTATTAAAAGAGAGAGAAATTAAATAAACGTTTATGCGACAACAAAAAAACGGGATCTTATTATAAGGTTCTCCCATTTCCAATATTTAGAAATGAAATTAATATTTTATTAATTGCCTAATTCTATATTATATTATTTATAATATTGCCTACAATATGCTTATTCCTGTCATAACAAAGTTTACTGTGAGATTAATTGTCCTTGTTCTTAATGTATTGATAATGACATAATAATACAAATTTTTGTAAAAAAAAAAAAAACCACACTAAAACTGGAAGACATTTTAAATATCCAAAATAAAACAACCAAATACAGTAAATGAAACAGATTATGATGTTTCTGTAAACAAAATTGTTCATCAAAAAATATTAAGATTGGAAATGATCAGGTTTATGTTAATTATGTGGGTAATTGATCATTGCGACAGGCTTGAATTTGCTGATTTAATAGTCTTTTTATGTAATTTTTATTTACTTTTGTATGTTTTTTTAATTTTTTTAGATTTTATAATTGGTGTTTAAATATTATCAATAATATCTCAATTTTTTTCGCATTTCTTGTGAATTTTTAGCATTTTTTTCCACAAAACCAGTGGGATTAGCAAGTTTTCTGGAGGAAGCCTGGTATTAAGACACTTCTGTATCACAAAACATTTTATTGTTTTTTAAAGAAAATTCCTAATTTTAAACAGGAGCTCATGTTTTATCTGTTAGTTTGTGTCTGAAGCAGAAACTGACTGCAGTGTTCTCCTGATTCATAGACTGAAGCTGCCAAAGAGTTTGAGGAGCGGCACAAGAAAGATCTGGAGAAAGTGAAGGAAATGGAGCTAGAAGAGTGAGTATTTGGGTTGACGCATCACTGGACAGAAAACACGGTTTGCTCTACTGGTAACGACTCTCTTTGTGTTTCCAGGTACAAGATCCGTGGAGACGACAAGGAGTGGGACCAGGTGCTGAAGAAAGCGGGGAGCACGGCTGTCGTCAGCATCAAAAGGTGCAGCGTCGGCAGGAAAACACGCCGCCGTCTGCTTGTTTTAGGGGCTCTGTGGTAATCATGTTTCTTTTACCGACAGTGACAAGAAGAGGAAATGGGAAGGAGAAATTGCCGTAACGAGCAACGGTGCCGGGAAGCAGAGGAAGGAAATGAAACACGGAAAATTTAAGAAAAACAAAGACAGACATGGAAAATTTGGAAAGAAGGCATAAAAAACCTGCAGAGTGATCGGACTGCACATAATTTGTCTTTGGACTCACAGATGCATAAAATCTTTTATTTCTGCTCCTTATTGAGTTTATTGCTACACTTTGCATGAGGAACCCGTACAACGCCGTAAAACAGCAAAAGTAACACTTTGCCTCGATGTATTAAACATTTTATATTTTACAGTTTTGTTTTGGATTTCAGCACACTGCAAAAACTCAAGTATTTTTGAGTTTCTAGTGCAAACAGTTTAATGCACTTGAAATAAGACAAAACTAACCTACAAGGAACTTTACTGCAGATATAGGAGCTTGTTTTAAGTCAATACTTTTTTTAAAAAAGTTGCACATAGTACCATTTTGAGGCATAATCAAATAATTAACTTCAGTTATAAAATTGCAATATATATTTAAAACGACTAAAAATTTCTCATAATTTAACACCTTGAGGTTGGGCCACTGTCTCTTTAAAAACTCCTGCTCTTCCTGAAGCTCCGCCTACATTAAGTCGTCACATCATGGCTCCTCTATTAACCTTTTAGCAACATTTTTACCATTGTTTCACTGAGAAGTAGCTGCTATGAGCTCAGCAGTTCTACCAGGTGTTTACTAATTGCTGCTGGCTAGTCTGAAGGAGCTGAGTTGATTTTACATAATCCTGCCCCTTTTGTATCTTGTGGTACTGGCAGATTATGTCACTTATGGGAAAAAAGTCTTGTTATAAGTGAAATAATCTGCCAGTGGAGCTAGTACTTGGTCTTGTTGAAAAGTTACTTGTAAGTTAATTTTGTCTTATTTCAGGTTAACTAAAACATTTGCACTTTAAAAATACTTGGTAAGATTTTGTTTTTGCAGCGTAAAATCAAACCCAGCGATGATCTCTAAGCCTGCAGCTTGGCTCCCGTCAGCAGCCCAGGCTTTAATTCAGTCCACTTCTGTCTGAGCTGCTGCTTCACTTCGTCTCCTGCGAAGACGCAGTCCACCGCGCGCTCCGACAGCGTCCACACCGCATCGGGACGCAGACCGAAGGCGGACGCAGCCAGCTGATATTCCTGAGACAAATCCGTACAGAAGACTCCCTTATCGTCCGTCTGGAACGCAACAAAGAATAGTCTTTTTTTTTTTGTAACTGCGTCACAATTTAAAGCCATAAGAATTAATTTACACAATTTTAATAGAATCACTTATTTCCCCACCAACAAGTTGTTTTTGTAGGATAACAGTGGACCTTGCATTTAAAAAGGCGAGACCCTTTTAAATGAAGGGTTTTATTTTGGATCTACAATGGTCGATAAATTCATTTCAACATAAACCTGACTACAATAAAACATCCATTTTTTTTAAAATTCAGAATTATTTTATGCATTTTAAACTCATTTTTTTTGGCCAAATGTGTTTTAAGACATTTTGGCTCAAATGGGAAAACATTTGGTCAAAACATTTTGCTCTAAAATTTCAAAACAAGAAGGAAGTGGATGTAAACGGCATCTATTTATGAAATAGTGCCACTAAATTAAAAATACATAGTTTTATTGTATTTAGAGGGGAAACTTACACAAATGACACACGGGTGTCCCAGCTGGTACCAGTATCTGAAGTGGTGTTGGGAGTAACTCGGCACCGTTTGTCCTTTGACGTTTGACGTCAGGCAAACCTCTACAAGCAAACGAGGAAGAATGAAATCGGAACATCATCAGCCGAGAGTCGTTCTCCTGATTCTGGATCTCGGCTGAGTGTTACCCAGAGGAATCCTGCCTTTCACCGCTCGGTCTACGAGGGACTGAGAACCGCCCATCTCCGGATGCAGGAAGGTTCCGTGACCGATCCGGTCAGGAGGAAGGTTCAGCAGCAACTCGGACTCCTCCAGCTGGGAGGGAACCTGCAACCAGTTTGGTTCCAGTAACAGCAGTTTGCACAGCTAGTCCAAATAAATTAAATGATGGAGACCTACTTCTGACATGTGCAGCGACAGCTTCAGGCCGCAGTTCCTGGCTCTCTCCAGAGCGGGAAGAAGACAGCGGCCGTGTCCCACCTTTAGATGAAAGCTTCATTAGCATGTGGATGCTAACAGAATCCAAAACACGCGCATGATGAAAACAAAGTAAATAGGAAGGTTTATTATCTGACTAGGGATTGGGGCACGCTTAACCTTTTTGTTTTTTTTACAAAATATCCCAATTTAGGATTTTATGTTTGTCTATTGAACACTGACGTATTTTCCTAACCAAGGTTACATGTAATAATTTTAATAACCAAAAGTTCAATCTTTTTAACAACAAGAAGTAAATATGGCTCTTGTTTCTGAAGCTTAGCATAAAAATAATACATCGATTATCCCGTTTGTCCTCGCTCTGCAAACACACAAAATCTTACCAAGTATTTTATCTAGTTTCTGGTGCAAATATTTTAGAACACATGAATTAAGATAAAAGTAACTTACAAGTAATTTTTCTGTACTTTTTAGCTCGTTTTAAGTAAATAATTCCTCACGACCGTATATAAAATACTACTTTTACAAGCAGATTATTTAACTTATAGTAATACATTTTCCCATGTTGTATGTGAAATAATTTGCCAGTGGGACCAGTACATTTGTAAATCACCAGTACTTTTGTAAGTCAATAATTTTTAAGGAATTATTGACTTTAAAAAAGCTCATTTTTTTCTAAGAGGTTACTTCCGCGTTAGGTTTGTCATAGTTCTAGTATATTAATATAATTGCACCAGAAACTAAACCTAAAATACTTGGTAAAATTTTGTGTTTTTGCAGTGTAGATTAGAGCTGGTAACTTACTGCAGCACTGTAAAAACATAACATCTGAAGTATTTTTGGTCTAGTTTCTAGTGCAAGTGTTCTTACAACACTTGAAATAAGGCAAAACTAACTTAAAAGTAACTTTTAAGCAAGACATGTGAGCTTGTGTTACGTGAATAATAACTTAATATTGATGAAAAACTTCCACTGGCAAATTATTTCACTTTAAACATGGGAAAATATCTTGATATAAGTAGAATAATCTGCAAGTGGGACTAGTACTAGTAATACATTTACATAAAACAACCTCATACATTTTGCTGAAAGGCTTCTTATAAGTTAGTTTTGTCTCATTCAAAGTGTGCTAAGACATTTTTACTACAAACTTGACCAGTAATACTTGGTGAGATTTTGTGTTTTTGCTAAGTTAAAGTTACACTGCAAAAACACAAAATATAGAGCTTCACTAACCGTTGGGTCTCCGCTGAGGTCAATTCCCACCACCAAACCTCCAGACGACAACATGAACTCTTCAGCCAGCTTCACTGTCTCTATAGCAACCTGCGTGCCATTTCTGCGATCGATGGCCACCAAAAACCTGACAGATAAATGATGTTTAGTGTTAAAACAGCAGGATGAGTTAAGGTTAATTCTTCGCAGTGGCACATTGGTTGTGAAGCGCACTGCTTATGTTACGGTCTAATTCATTTCTGCACCTTTATTTATTTCCTCAAGATAAACTCCCGGCTCCTCTGTTTTAGACTATAAATGGATTACCACAACATTGCATCATCTTTAGTTTTCTCTGTTCTGTATGTAATGGAGGCTGGAATTAAAGGCGCCGTTTCTACCAAAGGTTTTGAATGCGCTTCCCTACCCCGGCGCTCCAAACTGTCCGGTCCATAATCCTTCAACACGCTTCAAAGAACTAAATGTTCTTTCTCCATGTGAGAAAGAACATTTAGTTCAGAGTCCATGAAAGAATTCAGAAAGGATTTTTTTATTGATTAATTTCAGTTACCTCTGCCATTAAATCTTTGGTTACAGTCTATAATGTCTGCCCATGTGCACCAATCAGGGGTGTTAATTATAACCTGCCAAATGACCGACGCGCTTCAAATGTTCAAAACAAAACAAAACAAAAAAAAAGGTCAAATACGGAAAATATTCCATTAACGTGACCTCTGGCTGTAACTAACAATTATTTTACTAATGGATTATTCTGGTGATTAACCAGATTTTTAAAAAATTCCACATTCTACATTAACAATTTAAGGCTTTTTATACAAAATTATTCATATGTTAAAAGACTCAAATAAATAAAAATGTTATTGGCTAAAAAGCCACAACAGAGCACTCATTTAGTAAATGTTTCATTATTTGCAGAACATATTTACAGACAAAGTGTTTTGTCTTAAATGCAAAATGTTTATTTTTTTTGTATAGATTTGGTTTAAGTTCTAACTGCTAATCTTTCCATAAATTAAATGTTTTGAGTCTGATTGCTCAGATTCACGATTAACCGCTTAGTCGATTAATTGACAATTACTTCAATAATCGATTTATTACAATTAATTGTTTCAGCCCTATTAATAATAACATGAAAGCGATGAACATCTACCTGACGTCTATGTCCACTCCTTCGTTTTTACACTGCTGAATGGCTTTAATGACTGTCTCTATGTAACTCTTTTTTGTTAGTCCTGGAATTAAAAAAGCATCATAAACCAAAGTTAGATTCTAAGCAGTGAAACATGACGCCAAAGTATCTGAATCCATCTTTAAGATTCGAACCAGTGTGATTCTCTTCCCTCGGTGTGCTTCTGAGCTCAAGATATTTGACATTATCAGCTGCAAACTCTTTGATAACATCCGTCGCCACCTGGATTAGAAATAAAAAAATCTGAGTGGAAATCTGGAAAAAGTATTTTAAATAAAAGTTGTTTTACTAAAGATCTGCGCTCACCATCAGGATATCCTCCTCCGTGTCCACCAGTTTGTGGATTACTTTGAAGACCTCAAAACATCTGCAAACATGGAAGTAAAAGGTAGATATCTGATGTTGTAGAATGAGACAATGAATAACGATTTAACATGACTTTAAATTCTCAATGTCACAAAAAACTGGTGTTATTTGAAAATATTAATTCTCAAATCTTATGAATTTTTAGATTAAAATGATAAATTTTCTAGAAAAGACTCTGGACGTTTCCTGGGCTTGTAAAGTCCAATATTTTCGACTTTTGGAAATTTTCTGTGTTTCAAAAGCTAAAAATTTTGGACTTTTGGATTTCAGAAATGTCCAAGTTCTTTTCTAGAAAATGTATCATTTTAATCTCAAAATTTCTAAGATTTAAGATTAAATATTTTCAAGTTTTTTTTCTGAGAATAATTTTGAGATTTCTAATTCTTTTTACTTGACATTTTTGACTTTTGCAGCTCATGAATTAACATGTTTTTTTTTCTAGAAAATCTCTGAGATGAAACGAAAAATTTCTTAGCTTTTCTCGCAAATGTTCGACTTTCTGAGGCTGAAAAATTTCCAAATTTTTCAAGAAAATTTCTGAAACCAATCTCAAAATATCTCCCTTTTGATACGGGGATATATGGGCGGATATTTATATATCTTTCCTATCTATAATGGCCCTCACACGCCGCCGTACATTTGCGCTATAATCTAGGTTAGTGTATAGTCTGACTCGTCCAGTGTCCTCCGCTGCCCTTTGCCGATGGCCGTCATGCTGTGTTCAATGTTGAGGTGCGGTTTCCGCCGGATGAGCTTCTCCATGGTCTGGACGCTCACCGATCCGTTCAGGTGAGCATGAAGCTCCTGTTCACAAATCAAAACGCTGACGTTAGCCTTTTAAAGCGAACAACACACTCCTGCTGTTTTTCTTTTCCAAAACATTTTTCTTCTTTTCGTAAAACACAACAGCATCACAGAGTTTCCTCACCACCTTCGGTAGATCCTTATAAAACTCAGCATTATCGTCCATCTCACAGTAAAATCACAGCCGGAGTCTCAGTCTCCAACTAGTCCTGTCGGTATTTTCAGTGCACGTTTTCCCGATGCACCTCGTGCCACACAGAAATCCTTCCCTCATTCCGCAGCTCAGTTCCGGGTCCCTCAGCGAATCCCCTCCGTTTTTATTAATCCTTTCGGAAATCTTTAATTTTTAACGTTTAAGAAAACTATATTAAAGAAAACGTAATGTAATAATATTCTATATAGTTGCAGAAAATAAAATCTCACGATTAAATGCTTATAGCTTAACAGAAGTAGAGAAAATGTAGTTCATGTTTCTGGTTTTGCCTCCTTACTGTAATACTTCACTTGTTAAGACTTTATTTCATTTCATTCATCTTGTTTTGCCCTCCAACTGCAGATTATAACTTGTGGTTCCTACATAACTATGTCAACTTTAGGTTATAAAGTCTCTCCTTTGCTTCCATGATATATCAGGAAGGTAAATACTTTGTACTCTAAAAAAAACTAAGCTGAAGACTATTTTAATCATTTAACATAAACAAAATTGATATTTACTGCAGTAGCACTACGTGTCTTTTTCTTCCGACTTCCCTTTTTATTTTGGATGATTGTGTTCACCATTATTGTGTGTAAATTTGGTTTCCTCTTTATTCTTGATGTTTGTGTCTCTTTTCTGCCCTGTTGATTCCTGATGGTTGAGGCAGACGGCTGCTCATATTAACCCTCTTTCTGGATGTTTCTTCCTGTTCAATATGAATTGTTCCTCTTCACTACTGAGTGAATGAATTATTTTAAATATAATTCATTTAGCCTGATTGTTATTTTTTGTTACTTATAAAAATTAATGTCATTTTGGTTTTTAAAATACCAAAATTTCCACTTAACTCTATATTTTGGTCTGTCTGACGATGTCATTTATAAATATTAAATGATTTGATTAGTGACTCACTACTTTTTACCAAATACTTAAGTAAAAATATGTTGAATAGTGCTACTCTTTCCACTGCAAAAACACAAAATCTTACTAAGTAATTTTTGGTCTACTTTCTAGAGCAAATATCTTACTACATTTGAAATAAGACAAATAAACTTAAAAGTTACTTTTTAGTAAGATATAGAAGCTTCTTTTAAGTAAATAATTTCTTAATATTGAGGAAAAATGCTAGTTAAGTTGGCAGATTATTTCACTTATAAAAAATTTGTAAATATTTTCCCCTGGTTATAAATTACTTTAACTGCCAATGGGAGTAGAACTTTTTCATCAATATTAAGAAATTATTTACTTAAAACAAGCCTCTATATTTTGCTAAAAAGATACTTTTAAGTTAGTGTGTCTTATTTCAAGTGTACTAAGATATTTGCACTAGAAACTAGACCTAGATTACAGACACCAACAGGAACGCCTGTATCGACGTTTCCTCCATGCCTTCTGACGGGTGTGAAATTAATACTTCCTTTAAACTCAAAAGTCACGTCGATACAGTAGAAAACTTTTGTTCTCTTCCATTGAAGACACTCGTCAAACATGAATCATTTTCTCTGTAAAAGAAACCTCATAGCAGTAATCCATACTTTTATAACCTCTTGTTTTGGTTACTGTTCTTTTTTCAATAAGTTGGTTTCTTTCTTACAACCGTGACAAAAATACCGCGACTTGACGAACGTCGGATAAACGCAAAACAAAGGGACATTTTGCTGAGTTTCTGTAAAGATTCTTTAGTGTTTACATCTCCATTTTATTTATCTAATTCCTCACTATTTACATCTTTTTTTTATAAACTTTTATATCAGTCGCGTACCTTTAATACTGTGGTTGTATTTTATTTTTAGCTTTATTGTCCAGTAAGTTGTTAAGTCTCCTTGATTTAAAAGCGCTTCAATTAATTTCAAAGTGGCATGTTTTCTTAAAACTATTTTTTTTTATTGTGGAAAATGGCAGCATCGTACATTTTTTACCATTCAAAATCCAAATACTTTTGAGTCCCCAAAATATTCACACAATAACATGTTTTTCAGTCAGATTTAGATTTTTGAAGTGAAATTTTTATACCGGCTGCTTTTCTGGACTCACAAATAAACCGAGAAGTATCAAACATGATCAGACAAATGAAGCTGTCATTTCATTTGAGCTCTTTAAACAAAAATAATTCAACATTCAAACAATAAGCTGTACCTGGAGACATAAAAAAAAAAAAAAATACATCAAGTACTGAGAAGCAAAATCCTACTCAAGAGTGTATTTCCTCTTCGTCTCTGTTGACAAGTTAAAGGTTGGCACCAATATGATGAGGGATATAAAATGGAAAATAATGTGAAAACAGGTTAAGGCAACTGTTCAAAAGAAGGACTTGATGCTATTAAAGTTATTTATTTTCTCCAGATAAAGTGTGGAAGGACAAACAGCTCAGCTGCTGAGAGCTGCTGAGTTTGAAACAATCTGACACGAGGCAATAAGAAGCAAATGTTTGCACTGCGAAAAAAAAAAAAAGTCTTACCACAGCACAGTTGAAATAAGACAAACGTAAAAGTATATTTTCAGTAAGATGTAAAGACTTGTTTTAATTCCTTAACATTGATGAAAATGTACTTGTTCCATAGGCAGATAAATTAACTTATAACACAAGAAAAAGTCTTGTCATAAGTTAAATAATTTGCTACTTTTTCATCAATATTAAGGAATTATTTACTTAAAAGAAGCCTCTATATCACATGCATCAAACTCAAAGTCCGGGGGCCAAATCCGGCCCGCCACAGCTTCATATGTGGCCCTCTAGACTCTTAAATATTATTTTATCAGTCAAATAAATTCAGTTTTATCTGTTTATTGCCAAATTATATCAAGCTATCCCTCCACTTTCCTGCAGATTATTGTGAAAATTCATGCAAAATCAAGAAATCGCTGCACTTTTTTGCGTTTATTGCAGATTTTTGGCCAAAATAATAAAAAAACATTGGATTCAAGTGACTTTTTACTCCCACTTGCAGCGTTTCTTACTTCTACGAAACAGCTGCTTCACCCTAACATGATGTCAAGTTATAATCCATAACAACTACTAATAAAAAGTTGCATATCCCGTCATACATAAGTGCAAATATTCCTAAATTAGTACCACAAACACTCTGATTTTTACTGCAAAAAATCCCCAAAACAGTCGCAGAATCCAGGAGGGACTGAAAAGATGTTCGATATTATTTAATTAAAAAAATTTATTTATATACTTTAACAGTTTGTTAATGGATTTATCAATACATTCTGGCACAATCGGCCCTTTAAAAGCATTTATGATCTTGATTTGGACCAAAACAAAACTTGACACCCCTGCTCTGTATGTTGCTAAATAAGTTACTTTTAAGTTAGCTTGTCTTATTTCACATGTACTAAGGTATTAAGTAGCAAAAATGCTTGGTAAGATTTTGCATTTTTTGCAGTGTGGACAGTTGTACTTTACAGTGAAATGCAAAGAAAACGCTTTGACGTTTTATCAGAGTAGCAGTCCTTGCTTTGAGGAGTCAAAACGGACAGCGGGAGATCATTTTTTCTGAATAATATGTTGTAGCCATTCCTTCAGCATCTGGAAGCTCGGCCGCGCCGCCGGATCCAGGTTCCAGCACTGCTTCATGATGTTATACACGACTTCGGGACAGCCATCAGGACAGTCCATTTTGTAGCCCTTCTCCACTCGCGGCACAACTTCTTTTAACGGCTGGAGAAGAAAAATAAAAAAAAACCCAGCAAAGTTGATACCAGAGAAAATGTATTTAAAAAAAAAAAAAAGAGAAACATTTGTCCTACGTTGAGATTAATACTTACAATTCTTGGATAGGGGACTCGGCCAAAAGAGTAAATCTCCCAAAGTAAAATGCCGTAGCTCCATACGTCTGACTTAGTGGAAAATTTCTGTTAATACAAGAAATAGAAGATTTTTTTTAACCTGACTTATTTATATCCACTGTTTTTGCTTTTTTGTGTAATTTTAAATGTTTCAGATCATCAAAAAGTGGTAAAATTAGAACGAGATAACTGGAGTAAATTAAAAAATATGTTTCAAAATGACAGTTTCCACCTTTTACAGGAAAAAAGTTCTCCAAACAAACCTGTGAAAAGATAATTTCCACAAGCTACAGCTTTAACTGATTGCTGCCTGACACGAAGAACTAAAAAAATGGGCAAGTAGAATCTGCCTGACAACATGAAGTAGGCTAAAAAACTTTAAAAAGCTGCTGACATTGTAAATCACTTGTCTTGTCTGTTTAAATTTGTGTTTTATAAATACAGTATAGCACTTTGGTCCAATTAATGTCTTTTTAAATAAACTGAAACTGACACTGACATATAAAGCATTAAAAACGACAAACCATTAAACCACATTAACATTCTGACAGTCAAACACAGCGGTGGACCTTAAAGGTCTTTATCAATTCTGACCTCTCGTTCCGATTTCTGCTGATAACTGATCGATATTTCTGATAACTGATCATGTCAGGTGATAAATGGTCACAATACATCTTCAGTGTTCTGGTCTTATTTGACTGAAATACACTAAAATAAAAATAATACAAACTTGTTTTAATTGCACATGAGATAAATAAAATAAATCATGCAAATAGAAATTATTAAGCTCGCTTTAATTTAATTTATTGACTAATTGATTTATCGTTTATTGTGACAGGTCTAATTGAGACGTTCATGCTCAGAATCTCACTGAACAATGGCAACATAGAGAGGAAATGATTGACGAAAAACTTCTAAAGAAAAAAAAAAAACAAGAATGTGACATTTCTGAATGTGAAAAGTTGACAATTGGCTTGAAAAAAAATAATTTTGAGATTAATCTAAGAAAGTCTAAAATTTTTGACTTTTGAAACTCAAATTTCTATTAATTTCCTAAACAATTTATGAAATTAATTGCAAAATTTCTGAGTTTATTTCTCGCAAAGTTTCAATTTGTGGAGCTCAGAAACTTCCTTGTATTTTTCTAGAAAATGTCCAAATTATTTTGGCAGAAATTCCTCTTATTTTTCTACCTAAAACGGCCCAAACACACGACCAGAGATCGGACAGCGTTTTTCCTGGTTCTTTTGCATTTACTTTGTTTAAAATAAAAAACATTAGCTTTATGAACTAAAGGTTTCTAGCAGCTGGAAGCTGTGCTGCGTCTGTACCTTTTCTCTGAGGGCTTCTGGTGCCGTCCATTTAACAGGCAGCTTGGCCGTATCCTGAGTCGACGACGCCTCTTTGGTCAAACCAAAGTCGCTGACTTTGGCGATGTTGTCCTCCGACACGAGAACGTTTCTGGCTGCTAGGTCTCGGTGCACGAAGTTGTTGGCCTCCAGGTAAGCCATGGCTTCACAGACGTCTCTGCAGACGTAAAACACAGGCGATAGAAACGAGGCTCAGGAAGCGCTAACCAAACGCTACGACCCACAGGTTTCTTCTTATTCAGATGCTCATCTTTAGTTTAACAAAGCTTCAAAATCAGAAACATTTTATCACATGTGGTAAAAAAAACCCCAACTAATCAAGCACATCACTCTGAACATAATGCACAAAATATATTCAAGTTTGTGATTCTATATTAATACAGTTTTAAAAAGTGCCATATGTTAACACTGTAAAACTGTATTTTTACCCCTGGTTATCATACTTGCATATTTTATTTTAAACTAACAATCGTGTTAATATTTTAGTAAAATTAAACCAGCATTGCAAATAATAAAAATGAGCAGCACAAACTGTTTTCTACATGTCTATTGTGTAAAATCCTTTTATTTGATCAAAAACGCTGCAAGTGGGAGTAAAACGTCACTTGAATCCAACGTTTTTTTATTATTTTGGCCAAAAATCTGTGACAAACGCAAAAAAGTGCAGCGATTTCTTGATTTTCCATGAATCTTCACAATAATCTGCAGGAAAGTGGAGGGATAGCTTGATATAATTTGGCAGCAAACAGATAAAACTGAATTTATGTGACATAAAATAATATTTAAGAGTCTAGAGGGCCACATATGAAGCTGTGGCGGGCCGGATTTGGCCCCCGGACTTTGAGTTTGATGCATGTGATATAGAGGCTTCTTTTAAGTAAATAATTCCTTAATATTGATGAAAAAGTAGCAATTATTTAACTTATGACAAGACTTTTTCTTGTGTTATAAGTTAATTTATCTGCCTATGGAACAAGTACATTTTCATCAATGTTAAGGAATTAAAACAAGCCTTTACATCTTACTGAAAATATACTTTTACGTTTGTCTTATTTCTACTGTGCTGTGGTAAGACTTTGATGAAATGTAAGGCTCAACTTGCTTTTGTTGCAACAAGAATTACGTTTCCTGTAAATGAGCTAAATAAATCTCTGAACCCGTTATCGTTTAAGCTTTTTATTTATTTATAAAATTAATTTAATTCAGTAAAATTATAACAATCCTAAGGAGAAGGTAAATGTCAAATATTTATTTTTTTAGTGTTTCACACTTTTCCTTACTGCAAACTTGAATTTTTCAGCTAAACTGTTGTGTTAATAGTGCGGCTTTGTCTCCATGGTTACCGGTAGACGCGTCTCCATAATGCCATATTTGATATAATCTTTCTGATCATACTTACTTATAAAGTTTATGAATCTTCTAATCTTGTAAAGAAATGTTTGCTGTAAACCTGTGATTACACCGAGAGCTGCCAATCAATATGTATGATTAAAGGGCTGCTATTGATCACCGCCGTATCTTTCCTCATTAAAAGTCCTAAAATAAAATGGCAAGTTTGGTTTATGTCGTTCTCTGTTTGTGCAGCCGACCTCGCAGAAAGCTGTGATCATTTTTAAAGTGAAATCAACCAAATAAAAGTGATATTAAGTTACAGATGTCTGTTTTTAGATGAGCTTTAAAGGAGCGCATTGGTTGTTTTGACGTCCGTCATGGCGGAGTGGGCGGAGCTCTGGAGAGCGTGACGTCGCCTAAACAAGCCATCTGGGATTCCACAAATTGAGAATTGATTTCACAACTTCACAAATTGTGAAATCCCAGATGGGGAAGTAAAATGAGTGTATGTAAACATCTGAATGTGATTAATACAATAAAATCTGTAAGATTTGCTCTGTTATTATCCTGACATTTAGCTAAAAGAACTGCTTTGTGTAACGGACCTAAAACTGGAAAAGTATAGTCTGGTTTCCTGTCAGACAGTGAAAAAAAAAAGATTATTTTAAACAGCATATGTAGACATCTGAATACTCACAAAGCAAAATTAAGGAGAGCTTCTCCACCGAGTACCGTTCGACCTCTGGACCGTAGGTAGTCTACTAAACAGCCCTGAAAAATCAAAACATTTTTTTAATGTTTTAAGTTAAAAACTCTCCCAGCTGGGACAAATAATCCAGTATGTGTCCTCCTACCTTGGCCATATATTCAGTAACTATAAAAAGACTCCCATTCTCTTCTACAATCACACCAAGCAGCTGAACCAGATTATTGTGCCGTAGTTGCCTAAGGAGAAGGAAGAGCATGAGGATGTCACAATGGGCTTTTTTGTCTCCGAGACGCTGTATTTCTGTATTTTAAGGCCTTACGTCATGACAGAGGCTTCTGCAATAAAAGCCTGAGCCGTTGCATCGTTTTTTATGCACTTCACAGCTACTTTTGTCCCTCTGTAGTCTCCCACCATCACATCTGGAGAAAAAAAAACAAACAGCTGATCACAAAATGGGAAAATGTGCAACAGTAACGGCAACATTTTGTAATGGATATGCTGCCATTTGAGTTTTTAATGGTCCCGATCGATTGGGTTTTAGTTGATGGACCGACGCAAAGTAGCAACAACTGGGAAACAGGAAGAAAAATATTTATGGCTCCTCATTTTTAGAGCAAATAAGATATGAAAAGAGTGTTTTCTACCCCTCTAATAAAATCTGCCAATTGCCTTCACACTGCAAATACACAAAATCTGAGTAAGTATTTTTGTCAAGTTTCTAGTGCAAATATCAGTACATTTAAATTAAGACAAAACTAACTTTTAAGTATTTACTTTTGAGCAGAATATAGGAAATTTTGGCAAGAATTGAAAACTCGACTGAGTGAGGAATTTTCTAAAAGTAGAAACAAACAAATATTTCTAGCGATTTGAAGTGAATAAAATGTATATCTAAATAAACAAAACAGTCCCTCATTTTCCTTCCACCTTGCAGTTTTGAAATCTTTTGTTTTGGTTAACCAGATAAAATCTTTATCTTTGTGTATAAATACACTGTAGACTCACTTATACTGAATTCTCCTTTGAATATTAAAACAGAAAATAATCGTGCATGGAGAAGTAAAGCTACTTACCTCCAAATTCTCCTTTTCCAATAACCTGATGAAGCTTCAAGTCTTTTCTGTTCATCGACCATCCACCTGTTGGAAAAGACATATTGGTGGCAACATGTTGTGATAAAGAAAAGGTCCATGCATCATTAATAAACTTCGTCTCACTCCTGGAGAACTCATCCTGCGCGGCCACAGTTCCTTCCTCCAGCTTTGGTTTTATGAGCTTGGTGCACAAACCGTCTGCATCTTTGGTGTAGTGCTGGACACAGAAAGAGAACCAAAACATGGTCAAATGGAGATAATTTACAGTCACAATGATACACTGAAACAAAGAAAGCTGTAATTATTTCAATAAGGAACTAAAACTTCCTTTATACACTGCAAAAACCCAAAACCGTAGCAAGATATTTTGGTTTAGTTTCTGGTGCAGATATCTCCGTACACATGAAATAAGACAAAAGTGACTTGCAAGCAACTTGAAGGAGCTTTTTTTCAGTAAATAATTCCTTAACGTTGATGAAAAGTCCAGCTGCAGGCAGGAGGCCGAGGAGCATCAGGAGCAAAACCACCGGGATCAGAAACAGCTTCTTCACTTCAGCCGTCAAACTCCTGAACTCAAGACAACAGCTTCATCTCATAGATTATCTACACACACGTCTATCTATCACATCAATTACTTTATTACTTATTTGTTTTTGTGTAGTAAATTTCTTAATCTGGGACCTGAGTCCTAATTTTGTACCACAAACAAGTGAAGGTGGAATGACAGTAAAAACTCCTTGAATCCAGATTATTTCACCTGTTTTATGAGAAAAATAATCCGCTAGTCGAACTACCGGATTATTACATATTGACTTAAACCAAGCTCCCATATGTTGCTGAAAACTTACTTGCAAGTTAATTTAGTTTTATTTCAGTTGTAGTAGAAACTAGACAAAAATACTTCTCGTGTTTTCACAGTGTAGATCATTTAGTTTCTCTTCGTGTTGCTGTATAGATTAATACAAATAAAAGGTGATGTTGTCACTCTAAATAAAAAGCTGAGAGCTCGAAGGCTGTCTGCCACATTTGCATCATCCACAGACTGCTAATGAGTCAGAAGGAGGAAGAGAGACAGAAAGCATGAAAAACAAGACTAATCAGGACACATTTAACCTGAAAGATGCCCATCACTTCCTGATATAACATCCGCTAAGTGTTGCACAGAAGTTCATTCCAAAATGTTTTAACTATGAAATAAATTCTTGGATTAAACAGACAGCACCCCTTTATACATCTGCATTAGATAGCAGCCAATTTATGATTAATTTGGGGGGGAAAGAAATAAGACTTTCTATGCTTACTACCAAACTAAAAAAAGTTGTGAAAACAGAGCAACTCGGAAAGTTTCTCAACCTTTACAATTTAAAGGACTTTATTTTGTCCTGCTCCAAAAATTTACATTCATCTCAAGCCAGAAAATGACTGAAATCTTTTCATTTTTACTTTGTGTTTATAAAAACCTTCAGTTTGTTTTATGGTGAAGCCGTTTCATTTCTCCAAAGAGTCTTGAATGTTATTTATTTGGGCTTTTAGGGGGTGTAGTTTTTGTGGGAAAAACAGGATCGGCATCAACTGAAACAGGCGTTTCTGTTTACCTGTGCTACCTGTAAATCCGTGTCGTAATGCGCGGATTACGACGCGCATTACGCCGTAATGCGCTGACGTAATGCGCGTCGGTTACGATGCTACGTCACATACTGCTGACTCAGCAGATTTCTTATAAATACGCCTGTGGAAGTTTTTGTTTCATGTGTTTTTATTTCATCGAAGGTTACGGTAAGCTTTATTTAATTTATTTTATACCTTTCATTAAGCTGCCGTATTTCGTCATGTTTCTACTTTACATGACAGGCAGATTATAAATGTTTTAGTTTTCCGTCTGTTTGGAGGGTTTTTTTGTTTTTTGGACTGTTTTGTCCCTGTATTTTAAAATATTTTAGTTTAATTACACTCTTTTTTTATTATTAAACTTTGCTAAACAGATGTTAGCGATACTATGCGGGATTGAAGCTGTGTAACATTAGTGTATATTAATCATATCCTGATAAAAGTCTGTCATACATCTTATTAATGTTGATCTGTTGTCTGTGTTTAATTTAATTCCAATAAAAACATGTTTCCTCTGTCTGGTACTGCTTTATAATTACAAACGCCTCTGTATTTAAGGTATTTTTTAACAGGTAGGATATTCTAGTGCTACATCTGTAGCTTTTCATTTTAAACGGGTTCAGATCTTCTCGTGGTTTCATCATGTATAGAAATTGTTCCAATGCTAAGCTAATCATAACTCCTAAGCTTCACATCACTCAAATAACGTTATGTAGCGCTGACAGTCAGAACACCGGCCATGTTTGGATCAACGTCTCGTTTCCTGTCGGGGTCTCAGCTGCCAGATAGACGGCAAAAAAAGTTTAGGAAATGGAAATCTAAGCTAACTGTTTATTTTTGGGTAAAGTTTCTGCCAGTTTTGCACATCTACCAACGAAAGTTTCAGTTTTTAAGTTCATCAGCGAGATTTATAGTGAGATTGAAATACACACAGATGGCTCTATTTACTAAATAGCAGGCATTTGTTTGCACTTTAATTTTATTTTAGCGTATCAGAGTACAAGGGTCTCCATATAAATATAAACCACATGTTTCTTTCTCCTTTTTTTGTCAAAAACTATGTCAACTTCCCCTGCAATTGCAGCTACATTCGACTTTATGTTGATTTATTGCAGAAATTCCCCCAAAAACACATGTTTCTGGTTATACCGAGACAAGTTGTGGAAAAAGTTCAAGCATAAATATGGTTGTGTGTATAAATCTTTAGTGAAAAGGACCTGGACACGCATGAGTGAGGCTAAAACCGTTTGCCTGTGCTTTAAGAATGCAGCGTTTAGTGTTTTTTATGGTGGTTTTATTGTTATCACTGCATTTCTTGGTCCCTGTGTTGTTAGGTTTTGCAGAAAATGTAGATGAAAAACTTGAAACACACCAACAGAGCTGCTGCCACAAGAAACCAGCGCTCACTGTGCAGTGTGACCTGCTGGCCTGTAGAGGGCTCTCCAAGCAAATCTGAATGCTTCATTTATACAGAGAATATAAATGAAGCATTCTACTTTTACTTAGTAAGAGTTTTTTTTTTAAAGTTGCAGCTCAAAATAAGATCTTTACACAGGAAAAGCAGCCAGTTTGACAGTAAAAGCGTCTTGCCTTTTTGAGGTTATAACTCTGAGCCTCAGCATAGTGTTCACTTCCTCTTTGACACTTCCTGTTCACCACATGTTCCAGGAACTACATGTTGTCTGTGAAGTTGTGCAGTTATGTTTGCGCTTTTAGTCCCCTCCCACCTTCACTCCCAAACCATATGTAAAAATAATGCATTAATTTGTGGCGTCTAAACTGCGAGTCTCACCTCAACCAGCTGCATGAGATTCTCAAAATAGGCTTCCTCGTCGATAGTGAGCTTTCCGTTTTTGTAGATGATGCGGTAGTGCTCCACCTTCCCGTCGCAGCTCACACACAGGGTGTAGTCGCCGGGGAAGTTGGTGCTCTCGCGCACCAAGAACAGGCCCGTCTCAGGGGGGTCAAGCAGCCGCTCGGCCTGGTCTCGCGTTATCTTCCCGTGGAACCATCTGCAAGAATCGGGGAGCAATTATCACACTCAAGAAAAAGAGAAGCCGTCCGCATCGATGTGGATCCATTTACAAGAGAAACAATAATACTAAACATGTAATTACATCAGTATTCAAACACAGGAGACTTTAGATGTATAGGTCAGTAACTTCGAGAGTTTAGCTTAATTTTATCTTTTTATTTCAACACCTTCTTTCTTTGTTTCATGGTGCCATAGACTGTTCTTCTAATTTACATGTTTAGTGTTAATGCTCAACTTTGCATAGTATTTTACATGGGATCTCGTCCTTCTGCATGAAATATGCACATAAAATGGCTTCACCGCTCTCTTTTTGCACACAGAAACAGCTGCTCTTATATTTGGCTGCACAGCATCAGGAAAACATGCAGTTTTATAAATATAGCTAAATACTGCGATGACTGCAATTAACATATTTTCCTCAGTTTTCAACTGACATTTCCACTGCTATTATTTCAATACTACTTTATGTAAAAGTTAAGGTTTGGGTAGCTGATTTTCTGTTACTTTATATCCATAAATTCATCCGACCATCAAATATATTTTTGACTTGCAGCATCCAAATGCACGGCATTTGAAAAAAAGTCCAGGAAATATTCCATCCAATCAGTCCTTTGTGATTCTGCCTTTAACATTGACGTATGTTATGCAGCTCAACTGTTTATTAATAGAAGTATTTATGACAGGAAAAAGAGAAGGTTAAATAGTATAAATGGTTCTTAATAACTCAGAATGAAAAGTCTAAACCAAACTGAAATTACAATAATGATAACTGCAGTTATTCTTTTTTACGATGTTGCTGATTCTGTGAAAAATACTTGCGTTGATTAGCTAAAACATTCTTACTTTTCAGGGATCAGGCAAACATCATAGTTAATGCTGTAAACATGCTGATCACACTAAATCCTAATAAGAGATGCTAAAGCGTAAACTAAATAATTTATAACAAATAACTGTGAAAAATAAAAGGGAAATTGTGCTTAATTGCAAAGATGCTACGATTCGTTTATAGTTGCAATGAGACAATATAATAATGAAAAAAATCTGATATATAAGTTAAACAGAACTGTTTTTCTGAAATTATTGTGTCCAAGAAAGTTAAATTGTTTGTGACTTTGTGTTTTTATCAGGGCTCTCTGATCTGGATATATTCTTATCTCTACATCTTTAAATAGATACAAACTAAAAAACAAAAACACAAAATTTGCGACTAAAAACAGAAACTTTCAGGTACTTCACATCTATCAACTAAAACTCACAGATATTTTCATGAAGTGATAAAAACAAGAACAATTCATGAACGAAGATAAGATCAAACTAGAACAGCTAGCAGTTATCAGCGGTTCTGAACCCGACCCAGCAGGCCCGACCCAGCAGGCCCGCTCCTGTCCCCGTCACCCCTTCTGCACTACATCATTTGGAAACTCCCATCTACGTCTTAGTAAAACTTAGCATGCCAATGTCATAAAAAGTCTAATTATTGCTCAATGTTTGTAAAAGAACATCCACTCTGCCTGAGTGATGCATTTAGTCTCAGAGAAAAGTTCATCCTCCATTACCTCAGTGACCCTAAATGAACCTTTGATGCAAATAACTGAAATGATGATTATGGTACTTTGCATAGTCCCTGTGACCAGTTATATTACAGAGGCAGTCAAATATTCAAACGCAGCTTTCTGAGGGTGCAGAAACTGCATTTGCATGAGGCTCCATAGGAAATTTAAATATCATGCACAGCTTGTTGGAAAGCTCAGGACAAAAGCATTTCATCACAGAAGTAGAATCCTCCTCCGTCTCAACCGTTGACAAAGGCGTTTCCTGCAACTGTTTTTGTATTAGAGGATAATTATAACCTTTCTGAAAATGTAAATAGCTTTATCTCATCTTAGACTCTATAATAAGAACTTTTAACACCAAGGGTGGTAGCAGCTTTCATGACTTCCTATTAGAGATTTGGTATCAAATCATTTTTTCATATCATTACTATTTGCGTGTTGGTGCATGTGCAGCTTTATCTTCATGAAAATATTCAAGACAATTCTGTGATCAGGAGCACCTAAAAATAAACCTGTTATCCATGCAAAGATGCACACACGCGTGGAAACCCGTCACATGGGCAAAACCGGGGAAGATTTTCGAGATTACTTCCGTCTAAAATAGAAGAGGAGACAACAGGAAACTGTGTCGAGTTCATGCAGAGCTAAGGTGGAGGCAGACACCAGAGCTCCGCAATTACAACACAGGCCGCACAAACTGAGACCTCCATCCACACAACCACAGCAGCACTGCTACGGCTAAACAGGCCACTGGCTTCTGCAACCGCACAGTCATAGGAAGAGGCTCGTTTGGGCCGTTTCTGTAAACACCAGGCTGTGAGATGGTGTGGTTGCAAGAGGTTTGAGCAACAGAAGCCTTCACCTAATCCTGATCATTGTAAAAGGTAAAGATTAGATTGTGGCCAGGGAGCTAGTAAAAGTTAAAATTATGCTAGCATGAACGAAAAAAAAAAAAAAAAAAAAAGTCACATTTTGGTGTTTCTATTGTTAGCAAAAACGACTCAAAGTCGATTAGTAACTTCCAAAATAGCTTTTTTACACTAAAAGGGCCTTCTGGGTCGCACCCTCTAGCCAGATATGTGCTTCCAGCTATAAATGCAGCATCTGCGAGTGTATCCGCATTCATTTAGGAGTGTTAATGATAAACTGCTGGTACTCTGGTGGAAGGATAATTCCTCGTTGCAATATTTACATCCAAACTTCCATCACGATGTTTTTTTAAAGGCAGTTTGGCTCTCTCCGCTCATCTTTTCTCTCTGCGTTGTTGACCGCAGTACAAGACCGTAAAATGTGCTGATTTGAATTCAGCAATCCTCTGTGAGAGACAGGCTTTTGGGTCAAAGTAGGTCATGCAATTGATGTGTAACGTGTGAAATTAACGTGTTGAGCTTTTTAGATGAATCATATCCGTTAACTTTGACAGCTCAGAGTTTTGACACGCTACCTGCCCAAGAAAGTCTCACCATTCAAACCGTTTCTACTCCAGGACTAAAGCAATTTTGATTTTGAGTTTTATTAAAGGAACAGACCAAAACTAAGAGAAAAGAACAAATCACTGTCTCGCAGGAAGCCAGCAGCCAGACCTCTGAGGTGACAGCAGCTAATGTTTGGTTGCATGAAATTCTCCAACCAAACGCTGATGATAATGACTGTCGAGTTTTTTAAGTGTCCTCTGACAGTTTGCAACTCTAAACCTGTAACGGCAATTTCAAAACATCAGTCTGGTATGTTTTCCCCATGTAGTTCTAAAAGTTGTAACATCGATTTGTTCTGAGGTCATGAAAAGACAATTTCATGATCTGAAAATATAATAAAATAATAAAAACATCTTCACAGCAATGAAACCCCTTTGAACTGTTGACCAGCTTTTTTGCATGTTTTGATTTATCTTTGGATCACCGCAAAACATGTTGGTGAAATTAAAACCTTACTTTAACCGAAACCTTCCAGGGTTTTAGCTTCAAATATTATCTGAACTTGACATTAATTAGAGTACTTGACTGCAGATGAGTGTTTTAATGTCCTGTCCATCAACCACATCTGACATTAGCTTGAAAACAAACTGCAGAGGGATTTGGAGTCGAGGGTCTGCAACTCAAAGCCAACAAAAAGTAAACTGTGCAAATACTATTAACAATGCTGGTCAGAACTGGAGCAGAAATGAATACTGCTGCAATTCATGTTCTTTTAATTAGTTAAGTAGGTAATCATCACTGTGGCAACTTATAGGTGGATAAATCACAATCTGTACTTTATTTAATGGCTAATTCCTGCTTGGCTGGACATTGTGCTGTACACAGTCTGTGTTTCCGTTAACAATGAATGTGTGCAAGTTGAAATTGGTATGTTTTCATGCATTTTCGCTACGTGACTCGTGTGATATCCAAAAAGTGTCTTCGTCGCAGTTTTGCGGAATACGTCTTAATTTGATACGGCCAACAAACCGGCTCATAAAGTGTAAATAGTTTTGGTAGCGCGTTTCCTTTGAGTGAATTTATTCTCGTAATAAATCAACAGGAAGATGTTACTACTGTCAAAAGCAACAAAGAAGACAACAGGAAGTAGTAGAACGATGATGGTTTTGTTTTTGTTTTGGGTTTTTTTTGTGCAGCTGCCTCCACTGGAGCTCTCACAGCGTCGCACAGTTCGTAGAAACGTACGAGTCATTTTGACATGTTCTGTAAAATCGCAAACAATTTCCCCAAAACGCTGCATACGTAGCCGCTCCAGAGTACAAGGGGCTTTTTACTCCAACCCGTCACCAGAATTTCATGACGTATCAGAAGCTTATTTACGTGTCATTTTATTTTAATTTCTCATTTAATGAAAACTGTGTTTTTTTTTACATTAGCAGAACAGTGACAAAGATTTGAGCACATTTGACATTTAGGTGCAGATTTTGATGCCTAAGTCACTTTCGACTTCACTCCTCTGATTTGTGTTATTTTTCCTTTGTGTCACACATGGATATGATGAAAATAAACCCAGTGCGCTACAAGCCCCAACACAACTAAGAAGTGAAAGTTGTAAAAATGACGACGCAAGTCCCTCCAGAAGCTTGAGTAATCTGTCCACTTACGGCATGAGACTCAGCTTGCCTCCGGATTTCACACCTTCTCTTTTCTGGACGTAGTTCGCTGGGATCGTTCCCTCTTGGCCCGCGGCATTTTTAGCGTGGTACCAGTTTGGATCCTGGAAACACAAGAATGTCAGCAGTGGAAAATATCATCCGAAGGAGGAATGTTTTACCCTGACAGTCAGGAATGGAGGCTCACTTTTGTGACCACGATGATCGTCAACACGTCTCCTTTGTTGAACGGCAGGTCCTGCTCCGATGTGCCTTTGAAGTTGTACCTCGCCACGCACTCGGTGCCCTGCGGCCATGGACTCTGGAGCATCGGGGCGGATACGCCGGGTCAGAAACTCAGAATAAATTCATAACACTTTAACTGAAAGCTGACATAATGGCTGTCATGAACACAGAGGAGTCTTAATGCTGTTGTCATTGAGTGTCATTCTGTAAATAATCAAGTTTATTTTTATTACACATTTCAGCTCAAAGGGCTTTACATCACAAAATCAACAATTGAAGCAACTCTAACCAAGTGGGTTTTATAGTCTGGATTTAAATCCACTCGGTGTTTCAGCTGTTTTACAGTTTTCTGAAAGTTTGTTCCAGATTTGTGGTGCTTAGAAGCTGAATGCTGTTTCTCCATGTTTGGTTCTGGGGACGCAAAGCAGAACCAGAACCAGAGAGATCTGGAAGGTTGCTATGACAACAGCAAATATTTAATATGTTAATATTCAGTGATTTATAAACTAAGAGTATTTTAAAGTCCATTCTTTGAGCTGCAGGGAGCCAGAGGAAGGACTATAACTGGGTGATGTTCTCTAACTTCCTGGTTTTAGTCAGAACTCCAGCAGCAGCGTTTGGATCAGCTGCACTGTAAAACATTTGAGCCGCATTTAGTTGTGTCTACCATCTTTTACTCTTAAAGTCAAATAAATGTATCCAGTTTTAGATTTTGAACCTAAATGTGAGTTTGTGAAAGATAAACTTACAGCAGTAAGTTGTGTTAACTTTTTATTAATTTAGTCAAACCTCCAAGAGTTGAATAAACTAGAGATTTTAGGTTAGCACTTAAAAAACTGAAAGAAGAGAAAGGCAGGAGTGGGAACTATTTCCCAGAATGCTTAGCGGCATGTTTCTGTCTCCTGAGATGGAAGTGCGTCACATTGATCCGACTCTTGTGTTTTATTAAGGCAAATGTTCATTTTGATGCAATTCTCAGTTAGCAAAGCTTGAGGATAATGTCCTGTTCACACTAAATGTTTCTGAGCTGAATTCATTGGGATGTTTAATAAAATTCATCATCAGATCAGAAATTTTGTTCCTGCAGTTTGAAACAAGAATTTAAATTATTGAAGCAAAATAAGTATTTATTTTAACTTGATATTGTGAATAAAATAACAGAGAAATGTGGCTCTTCAACTCGGTGAGGGCAGATTTTTAGTTAAAACTGACGATTCAAGATGAATGAAGTGAAAAATAAATGTTTGGACAACTTGTCTCTTGTTGTTAAATCGACTTCATGAACTTTAATTTCTGAGTTAAAACCAAATCAATTTTCTTGTTGACTTAAATTTTATTTTCCACCTGTAAATGTTTTACAGTGTGTATCTTTCTGATTGATGTTTTATTCAGATCTGTGAACAAAAACAGTCTCATCAATGCGGCTAAAGATAAACACATGGATGAGTTTCTCTAATTGTGGAAATTTTCTTAGAAGGGCGATTTTGTAACTGTCTTTATGTGTTTTTAAAAGAAAAGTCGAATTAAAACTTGCATTTTAATTCTCATTATTTACCAAATGACACTATGTGCCATAAACATGACGACTCATTCATGTTTATGGCAACTGTGATGTCAGTCTTATGCAAATAAAGTTACCAATAAGTTTTAACTTTGACATACGACAGTGTTGGAGGGCAAGGTTTCTAAATTACCTGGACCTCTGTCATGGTGAGGTTCTTGGATCCTCTCACAGGTGAGGCGTTCTCCCTGCTACCATCAGAGCTGGTACCTGCAGAGGAAAAGGAAAAAAAGAAATGAGCACAAGAGGCTCTGCTTGAAAAACCTGCAAACCACAAGCAAATTTCAGGAAGACGTTGAATTTATCCGGTGTTATTTTTTTTCTTTTTAGTCAGTTCAAACACACGTGACAATTCAAATCATCCACCGAGTTATCATTTGAATGCACTGTAAAGGCAGATCTGACAATGCTGGTAAAAATAACCCGCTCGTATGAAAAGCAGAACCAACGGGCCTTTTTTTTTTTTTTTACAATCACACTTTCACAACTAGTGTGCAAGTTTCCATGACGTAAGCCATGTAAATATAGAGCAGCTTCCATGAGTCCAGAGAGACAACAAACACACAGAAATTGATTTTCAGGATTTTAAAAAATGGGAGAAAAGTCCATTTCTGAACATGTTCAGAGAGATAAAACCGAGGCTCGGGTCTCCACCAGTGCTGGACTCCAGACTTGTGATGACCAGATGTTAGGGACTCCATTCCCGTCAGACTCTGCGCTCCTATCATGCACACACCAATCAGACGAGAGGCGACGTAGTTAAATGTCATGCAAAATACGCCCCCCCTCCCCTCTCTCTGAACCCCACTTCCTCTCTTCCTCTTTCAGTTCCCACGAGGAGGTGAAGTAGCTCAACGATCCACGCCGAAGGGAAAATTCAGCTCCTAATAATCCGTCACTTTACATGAGGTCACGTCCGTCACCATGTCAACTTCCTGCATGATATCCCAGAGTCAGAGTCCTGGCTGCTTAGAAACCAGAAAGAAAGCATTACAAGTTCCCCTCCCTTCGCTGAAACGTGAATAATACTGAGAGTTTACTGGTTTTTACTGGTGCAGAACGCAATTCTCACGAGTCGGAAAGACGGCTGTCTCTCACCATAGTTTCTCTGTAACGGATGTTGACCTCTTGATGCAAAACTGCAGCTGTCTTCTGAGGATCTGGATGCATTTCCTGCCCTCAACACCCCCCTCCCTCCTCAATCTGACTCATCTATATACGACATTTCAGTAACGAGAGCTGCTTTAATTACAACTTTACAAAATAGCAATAATAAGAATTTTTCTCCCAATAATAGATGGCGTTTTTGGTAACACTTTAATTGAAGTGGTGAGTATAAGACTGACATAACACCTGTCATAAAAATGTTTACGACTTTTGTCATCGAGTGTCATTTGGTAGGTAAAAAAATGTAACTGTTAAAGCAATGTTTCATTAAAACTTGCATTAAAAGCTTCAGCTTTGCATTATTTGGAAAATAATGACACTTAATGAAAAGTTGCACTAAAAGTTGCATTAAGAGTCCTTTAAAAAGCTTAAACTTTGCATTAGTTGGCAAATAATAAACAAACTCGTCCTCAAAGTGTTTGAAAAATTCAACCAAAGTGGGCGGAGCCCCGAGAAGCTGAGGGGCGTGGCCAATGGAGCGGGTTAAGCTGGGTCTTGGTCGACTTGTCGTTATATTTGGTGACATTTCAGACCCTTCTAGTGACAAATCTAGAGACAAACTTACTGGCAAATCTAATGACTCTTTTGTATGTTATTGCTGACAACATGAGGGCCGGGGAAAATTCACCTGCAATAACCACATCCGACCCAAAGAGGGCAGCGCTGAGATGGCTTAAAGCCAAATATTGCAATTTTAAGTTTTACAATTTGTAAAGAAACTTAAAGATAACACCCTTCAGGACCAATTTATACCCTTTTTCAGCAAAAAAAGAAGGTAATTTGGGGTTTTGCTACTCTTTAAGTTGTGCTACATACCTCTCTTATTATGAAAGTAGAGCTGAAAGTTTGCTAACTGTAAGCTCTGCCCTAGCAGCTAATTAACCAGGAAGTATTAGCTTCATATATTTTTGTGTTACCCGATAAGGATCAGAGTGCAAATAATAACAATCACTACTATCAAAATAGCAACATACAACATATTACTAAATGTAATACTGCAGGAATTCTTGAGAAATTCAATAATGTACATTATTTTTTTCCTTTATCGCTGCAAATTTGTTACTCACAGTCATTTAACTTAAATCACAAAGTCACATAAAACTTTAATGACTAATTTAAAACAGATTACAATACTTTACTTAACTGGAAGTGAATCATCTTCTTTGGTGCTTAAAGTGCCCTGGAATGACTCCTGCAGCCAATTGCACAATATAAACTAAAGTTAATTGAACACAGATGGCTGCAGCACACCGTCAGGACCAGAAAGTGTAAAACCTTCAAGGTTCACATGTTCGACAGACACAGCAAGGTTTCAAATCTTCAGGTTGTTATCACTGATGAGGCGGAAATCACCAGATGATTATCTGGAGAGCTGCAGAATAATTAGTGTTTGGGCTTTCTGCTGCAGTACATTTGGTCTGAAATAGTTGGATAAAGGAGGCTGCAGCCACATGCTAAGTTCAAACGCTAATGTGAGTCAGTTTACACATTTTATAGTCCACCATGATTAAGGACCCTCTGTAACGCAACTGCATTGTGTTTTATGATGTATGAGCTTGAGTAGGTGAAATTAAATAAGAGTTTACCATCATTTTACACACACCAACAAGATATTCTGTCGAATTTCAAACCATGATCATCAGCTAAACAACCGAATTAGGGCTTGAAATCCTTGGAAAAGCTTGAATTTATGTTTTAAAGGCTTGGAAAGATTTATTTTAAAGTTCTTGATAACGAAACTACACCGTTTTATCATAAAATGCAATCTAACGCTTGATTGTAAGGCTAAATTAATAGCTGAAACCACTTTTTTTTTATACACCTGTTAAAAGACACACACTTTTTTTCCGTTTTTTTTCTCTCAGTGTCTGAAGTTAAATCAGATTAAACTTTTCTTGTAGTCAGCTATCATAAATATTTTTATTTGTTAAATGTCAAAAAATAAATAATTTTTTTGTAACTTTCTTTGCATATTGTGTCTAACCATTTAATTTATCATGTAATTTACTTTATCACGATTTAGTTGGATTTTTCAATGTAATGAACATTTACTATGACTTATTGATCATATTTATATTTTATCAGCATTGCAGATTTGAGACACCATGCTAAAAACATTTATGTAAATGTCAGAAAAATACATTTACATAATTTTTTTAAAATGGAAGGAATCTTATCCAATGCTACTTATTGTGATGCTACTCTGTTCAGATCTTCTCTAAAGTGATGATGATTCCCTCACCTCAGAATGCCGAATGCTTCGAGTGGCTACAACAGCAGGGCAGCCCAACCTATTGGCTGCCCAGAATACTGGTTCTTTAAAAATTCATGAACTTTCAGCTAAAGATAGCTGAGTAGTAAAAATAATTTGACGTAACCTTTTTACACCAATTATTATGCGGCACACACACAGGTTCACACCATTAGCAGCACACACCCTGCAGGAGCAGGTTTCAGGGCTTTATGGTACACAAAATGAAGGTCGTTTATATTTAGACCCAAGTGAAACCTGCTGATGCTGAAACATGTTGTAATATAAGTGTTTAAAGGTTAAGAGAAATGTTGCTCCTAACATTTAGGAAAGAATCAAAGTGGTCAAGAAAACTACCAAAATTTTTTTTTTTTTTTTTGTCTAATTTTGAGTCCAAGTTTCTTAAATGATACACTTAAAATAACACAAAACTAAAAAGTAGCTTTTCAGCTTGTTTTAAATAAATACTTCCTGAATATTGATTAAAAAAAACTTCTAGTTTTGATGGAAAAACTTTCACTCATAAGATGGGAAAAATGTGTTGTTATAAATGAACTAATCTGTTGACTTCTTTGTCAATACTGAAGAATTATTGGCTTAAAACAAGCTCCTATGTCTTGCTGTAAATTTTGTTTTATTTCAAGTGTATTAAGATGTTTTCACAAGAAACTAGACGGAAATACTTTGTAAGATTTTGTATTTTTTGCAGTGGAATTTTGCAGGAATTATTTTTGGAAATAAAAAAAAATAATAAAAAATTCCAGACAAATCAAACATTTATTGAAAAATGTAATGGAAAGCTTTGCCCCCGAAATAATGTTGATTTCTGTCGCTCCGGATGAGAAAAGTTTACATTTTGGAACATGAGTGGATTTGAACTCCATGGAAATAAAACATGGAGGCTAAAGCCGCCACACTGTCTTAGATTTAATTTTCAGGAAAATGAATAGATTATTCCAGCAGAAGCTTTTGGCAGCTGAGTGAATCTCCCTGCAGGGAAGCTCACAAGGAGATCATTGTGAGTCGGTCCAGTTTCCACAGACTCGCGTCTCGCTGAGCGTCCATCACCGTCAGTCTGGACAGCGACAAGCTTTAAGGACTGGAGTGAAAATATGACATATTCTTCTCAAGATAGAGTCCAACTGTGGTGAATCGCTGCCATATTTAATGCTTTAATGTCAGAGGTGGCAAACTCATTTTCATTTTGGGCTGTTTTGAAAATCTGAATGCTCTTAAAGAGCCGCTAGTCCCAGATTGTATTGAATTAAAACCATTTAATCTGTTAAAATATCCATAAATATCTGTTCCCAAAGGATTCTGAACTTTTTAAAATCAAAATTGCAGATTTTGTGGTTCTAATTTAAACATGTTTGTAAGGAATTTTTTACAATATTTGTGCTAATGGATTATGTAAAACGTGTCAAACTCGAGGCCCAGGGGCCAAATCTGGCCCGTCGTAACTTTTTATGTGGCCCTAAATTATATCAATAAGTCCCTCCAATTTCCCACAAATCTGCAAAATTCACACAAATTCAACAGAATCCCACATATTCTTTAAAACATTGCAGTCACTTAAACGCTGAGTTTAACTGACACATTTAACATCAGATGTTAGATATCGTAAGAAAAAAAAAATTCCTTGCAAATATTTCTAAATTAGCGCCACAAAATCTGCAATTTTGATTGTAAAAAAAAATCACTAAAACAATGACAAGATCCTAGAGCAGGGGTGTCAAACTGCAGTCCTCCAGGTGTCCCGCAGTGTTTAGATGTGCCACAGGTACAAAACGCTGGAATGAAATGGCTTAATTATCTCCTTCTGCAGGTCAGTTCTCCAGAGCCTTGCTAACGACCAATTATTCTTTTCAGGTGTGGTGCAGCAGAGAAACTTCTAAAAGTTTCAGGGCAGTGGCCCTCCAGGCCTGGGGTTTATTTTATTTTATAAAACAACTAATATATATACAATCCATTCCTAATATTCCTGTATATTCCATATAATCTGCGTAATCTGTATAATATGTACATAGCTCTCATATCTATATTTATACAAAATATTTTACAGCACATTACAATTACTCTCTTTGTACACCTGTTTATAAATATTTATGTCCTGTATAGCAGTTCTGGATAGATGCAAACTACATTTTGTTGCTTTGTACTTGTGACAGTGCAATGACAATAAAGTTTAATTCTATTCTATTCTATTCTGTGTCCTAGAGGAACATCTATTTGTTGACATTTTGACAGTTTAATAGGTTTTATGAACACATTCTGGCACAACCAGCCCTTTAAGAACACTCAGACTTTTAATTTGGTCCAAAATGAAAATGTGACTTTTTATCCCTCTTTATTTGATTTGTGAAAAACCGGAGGGGAGTGTTGATGTAATTTAGAGTCTTGAGGGCCACATGAAACGCTACGGTGGGCCACATTTGGCCCCTGGGCCTCCAGTTTGACACGTGTGCTTTAATGGAACAAAATGATCAAAAACACTTCACAAAACTACTACAGGATTACGAACGTATTTACACTCCACGGTATAGAAGTTGGTGTTGTGCAAGTCGGTGAATGTCTGAGCTGCTCAGATCAGAGGGAAACTGACTGCATGAAGCAAGACGGGACAGGAATGCAGAACCGACTTCTCTGGAGTTTTTTTTGTTTTTGGGATCTGCCACTCCCTCAACGATCCGCAGACATGACTCTGCTTTGGGCAGAAAGGGATATTTTAAGATATTTTAACACCAAATGAGAGCAAAGCAACATTAGAAATTATAAACAAAGTGCTGAGACGTGCATAAGATGTTGCACTTGCAAACCAAATTCAAAGTTCATTCGAAAAATTTATTTTATAAGATAAAATCAATGACTGACAGAAGATTGTGTTTTTAAAAAGAACTAGTGCTTTTTAAAATATCCTCTCGTCAATTAATGGCAGTATTTTTATTTAAAGTTTATTTTACTTTTTTTTTTTTTTGTAGAAAAATTCAACCTCTAATTTGCGCACATTTATTCCAACCAAATGTTTTTTTTTTTAAATCACAAACATTTGGTAAAACAATCGTTTTATCTTTTCTGTGCAGCAAATATCATTGAAACATTTTTAAAATTTGATTTTCAAATTGAATTTAGTGTGTAAACCTCAACAATAGTTAATGCTTTTCCCTCTGTGGAGTAAAGAAAGCACATTTCTGTCGGCCACTGTAAATAGGAAAGACGTGAGAACATTCAAATTCTATTCAATTAAAAAATACTTGAATTTTTTAATTCAAATATTTAAAAATACTTGAATTAAAAAATTCAAGTTGTTTAACATTTAAAAGTTTAAATTTAGCTCGTCAAATTAAAAAGTTCTTGTCGACAGTGATGACAGGAAAGATCTCGTGTAGCAGTCTGTATTACAGTGAATTTGAAGGAGCCTCTGACTGAAGAAACTGTCAATGTGCGATTAGAGCAGGGAGCAACTTTTGCTGACGTTGCTGCTTTCCAAGCATGAACCATATTTACATTGAGGGCAATAAATAAAAAGCTTAAAACTGATCGAAGGCCGATGTTTATCTCACCAAGCCTCCAACAAAACCACTTATTTTAAGGTTTTCTGAACATTTTTTCTGTGCCATTTCTTGTGAAAGTCACTTAATACACCAAACAATCAAGTTACTTAATTATCCTTTGAAAGATGATTAGAAACGAACTAAAAATCATGACCCATAAACAGGCAACCGTTAAAAAACAAAGTAAGTAAATGTAGCAAATATGGAGTAATTTATTCATCAAGACAATAATGTTAGACGTCAACAGCTGTTTTCTTTTCGACCGATTGCCAAAATCAGTTCTTTTGGTTTTATCAAACCAAAAGTAAGCAAATGTTTTTTGTTTGTTTTATTTTTAGGAGGCAGGTAGAACGATTCAAACTCTTTTTAAATCTCAGATCAAACTTATCTCTGTCTCTGTTAACTGACGTTATTGTTTTTTTTTTTTTTTTTTACTGTCCTCTTCACAGTATTTAATAACAAGATAAAGTTATTAGAGTCTGAATCATTAAAACTGTTTTAGACTTTAATTATAGACATAACTTTGGGAATATTTCTCATTGATGTTCCTTTAAATACTGTGTACTCTTGTCTTTCCCACTTTGAAGAATTACTATACAGAAAATTACATTATTATTAGCAAATATAAAAAGGGTTCGATTACTGTAACACCAATAAATTTAACCTTTTAATAAAAGGTTAAATTAAAATAAAGCTGGATTTTTATCATTTCCTTGATGTGAATTTAAGCTGCAACAATAAAACAATAATTTAATTTAAAGTTTTTTGTTTTTTTACTGGAGTGTCAACAAACAGGCCTGTCAAGATAACTAATTTTGCTGGACAATAAATTGTCCCAGAACTTATCGAGATAAACGATAAAATTGTTGTTTTCAGACAATTTTTAAGTACCACAACTGCATAATAATGCATTCTCAATACATTTTACATTAAACACCGGAACTGGAAGACATTTTAAATATTCAAAATACATAAACGAAACAATAGATAAAACTAATACAATGAATAATAAAGTCTTAAATGATTAACATTTAAGTCAAAGCAAATTGAGTCAAATGACCTAAAAGCTTATTAACATACATAAGTATTACATTAGAGAGCATTAAAAATAATAATTTTTCAGTTTGATTTACACCAAAAACCATTTTCAGGAGCTGCAAAGGGTGAAAATTTGGGTGAAAGTTTCAGTTTGAACAACAAGAAATATAGAAATGTACAAATTTAAGATTTAACGTGAAAATTCCTAATGTATTTAAGACTTTTTAAGGCCCATATTGAGACGTTACGCTTATAAAAAGTCCAATGCAGTTTCAGAAGTCAGAAAATTAGCTAAAATAAAGAGTTCATGTGGTATTTAAATGGTGGTTTCACTCCACAGCTTTTGTGTTTTTACCTGATTTTGTCGTATTTACATCTCTGGAAAAAATGGAGACGCCACTTAAAACAATCAGTTTCTCTGATTTTACTTTTTATAGGTTTGACTAAAATGAACATTTTCTTTTATTCTATGAAATGACACGTCTCTGAAATTACAAGCAAAATTTTGTATTTATTTGCAGACAATGAGGACTAGAGAAAATAATTAAAAAGATGAGGTGCTTTCAGATCTCAAATAACGCAAAGAAAACAACAATACTAATGTTTTAACTCAGGAAGAGTTCAGGAATCAATAGTTGGTGGAATAATGAAAAGAAGAGAGCAGCAGTTTCCAAGATGTTTTCCTCAGAGAAGGAAATCATCTCTGCGTTTGCTGATGGATCACTGGACAAATTGTCCATCAGGTCACAGAGAGGAAGTACTTTTTCCAGCAACACAGTCTTTCATTGTATCATCTTAACAGCCCTCGCTAATTTATTTTCTATGATGCTCAAAATCAGATCAGAATGTAAATTATTCCGGTGTGTAAACTTAAAACATTTCCCTTTTTAAACATAAATGGAGCCAAACTCAGAGTAGCAGGAAAAGAAAAATCAATGACTGTCATTAATTTTGCATTTTACAGCCGTGCCACAGTTTAACTGGCACATTTGGTCATGAAGTTTTACCAAGCTGCTACAAAAACGCCGTAAGTCGTGGATGCGCGCCTGAGCAGCAGACGGACTCTTCCTTGCTCTGCAGCGCTGCATGTGCAGATCTTGCACTGCTGATGCTTTGCTGCGGTTTCTACTAGTTTCACCCGCTTGATCTGCCGCTGCAGCGCTGAACCGTCTGAAACAAAAGGGCCTAGTTAAAGAAGCCCAGTGGCAGCATCAGCAGACCTCCCACTTCATTTAAAACAAGAAAAAAATATGTTTATTTCAGAGACTCACCAGTTTCCTCCTGTGTTTTTGCTTTCTATAAATGCTTTTGCTGTGGTTGTTTTTCTATTTAAAGCTACTGGTCAGATTTGTTTTTCTTTTACATCAACTTTAAATGAAGCTGAACATGTCAGCTTGTGTGTTTTGTTGTGAATTTGTATTTAATCCATTTAAGAACACACCTTTCCACAAACAAACTTCGGCACGTACATGCATCTGATGGGTATTTTTCTTATTTTTACCCCTTTTATTTGCATGTTTTTAATTAAATGTGCGTGTTTTTCTTGTACATTTGTGCAGCCGCAGCAAAACATGGATCAGATTTGTTTGCAAGATCTACAGGAATTGTTTGGAAATAAATTTTGAGCCGTGACACACATGGATCTGCAATACAGCAATCAGTCAATACCAGAAGAAATAAAAAATAAGTATAAACTAAAAAAAAAAAAATAATAATAAAAAAAATCCTATGGCTCATTCATCGCAAAGACAGAAGATGTTCAGTTTAGCTGAAGTAGTACGAGTTTAACTATTTAAGGTGATACAAACAGATTACAGCGTTTATTTTTTTAAATGACTTAGTAACCACGCACACACACACACACACACACACACACAAAACAATTAGATGAGGAAAAAAGATTTTAAAAATGTTAAAATTCTGGAGTGACTGGAGTCAGACTGACTGTTGCAACTCAAATTCTTCTGAATCTGTGTTGAACATTCATCCCTCACATTAAATCACCAAATCTAGTTAATCAGTTTGATTCTTGTGCCTCTTGTGACGTCATCGTCTCAAATGAACGCACAGCAGACAGATTAGCCCCCCCCCATCAGTGCACTTTTCTTAAAAACAAACAAACAAAAGCACTTCGCTGCACAGCTCATCATTTGCATCGCCACTAAAATAAAATTAAAAAAACTAAAATCCCAGCATAGATCATCTTTAAACCCAGCATCGCTATGTGAAGTCAAACCTCCAGCCTGGAGCTGATCCATGGATGATCAATGCTGATTAATGGTGACCAACCAGACGATCAGTGAGTAACAACAGCAACAAAAGTTTAAAAAAAGAAAAGAGTTGGGCTGCATGAAGCGGCCTCTTAACGGCAGGAAGTCAGAAAAAGTGGCAGAAGTTTGAAGGAGGATGTTAACAAAAGCCACGTCAGATCAGAAAAAAAAGCACAAAAAAACTCCTCTGATTTACATTGACTTTGGGGGCAATTTGAACGCAACTGCAGCGTGAAAACGACTTTAACCAAAGTTTGAATGATGCATTTCCACCGCACAGTGATAAACACGGTCATGTTAGAGGAACTGATGCGCACGTATTGGTACATTTGTAGCTTTATGAGGACTTACCTCACCTGTTAGCAGGTAAAAACCAGGAGCTTTGAGGTCGTGTCAGCTATTCTTCGGGGTCCTTGTTCATTGGAGAACAGCCTATAAAGTCCTTCTCGCAAACAACACTTCAGCTGCCTGGACAGGAATGAGTGAAATGCTGAAGGTGGTCGGAAAGTTCAGCAGCCCGAAGTGAAAGCAAACGGGATGGTCGATGGTGCGACTCCTGTCAACATTATTTTCCCCAAATAAAAGGTTTTCTGCAGCTCTCCGCTGTCCCCGGGTCCCCTGCTTTACAATTGCAGAGCAATAAATAAATAAAAAGTTAAATTGCGCGGGCAGAAGTAACTAAGCAGGCAGAGGTTAGGTACAAGAGAAGCAGACTAAATTTAGTGCACTTTCAGGCGGTCCTGCTCATTTTCCCCGTCACAAACATTCAAGTTTTTTGCCCCACCTTGGTTTTACTGCGCGCATGCGCACTGTGGCAACCCTGCTAAAAATAAGAGCCAAACCGAGCGAGGTAGTTGGAGGAACTTCATCATCAATGAGGCAATGTTTACAAAAAAAAAACAAAAAACAGCAGACATGCAAACAGTGAGAGGTTATCGGTTTTTATTGGTTCGATCGGCAGACACGACACGTGAAAAATGTAAAGTTTCTGCAAAAGACAATGAAGTTTTCATTTCACAACAGCCTCCTGCAGACCCAACGCAAATCAGCCACCACTACCATTTTTTAATGCGGTTCTTCTGAACAGAGAAACTAAAACTCAGTTCCCATTTCTCTGTGGAAAAAAAACAACACAACAAAAAATAAGCCGATCAGTGATAATCACCCAAAAGTTGCGGGCTTTTAAAAGAGGAAGCGTGGAAATGTTTCCTTTTATCACCTCCTGCTGGTCAATAAACAAACGTCACATTCAGCAACGCTGGCTTCACTTTCCAAGCCAGGCTTGTCTCAACAGATGTGAAATAATTACACATCAGGCAAGAGGAATGTTGGAGAAAAAGAGAACTATTGTGCACGGCTGTAACATCAGTCCTGTGGAAGCTGCTTCTTAGATGCAGGAAATTTGACCTTTAAATAAAAAATAAAATAAAGTAAAAGTATCAGTAATCTCAACTTTACCCAGATCTTAAAAAACCTGATAGTGAGAGCGTTAAATGATGCTAACAAGGTAGTAACTTTATTTCTGGACTCATTACAAATGAAAATGACACATAAATAATTTAAAAAAAAGAATCAGTTTTCATTGTCAAGCGTACATGGAACGATGCGTCACCCTCAGAAGATGGCACAACAGCAGCTCTTGTTCACAGTTTCATGGTGTTTTTTTCTAAATACTTTCTGTTATACATCATTTACCAATTTTTTTTATTTTGTTTTGTTTTGGGGAATTGTTGTTATTGGGTCACAAAAGCTACTCTGTACACAACGTTACAGCTCTGAGCAGAAATAATCGAATCGTAACCAAATAAAAATGTGCATTTTCTTTGCTAAATGTCAGACATTTTCTATGAATCAGAAATAATAACTTTGTCGTGTTTTAGAGCCTGCTCTTTCTGGACCTTATTTTCTGCAGAAACTTTCAAACATTGTTATAATCTCCTTTCAAAACATGGGTTGACAAAGTGTTTCTACCCACTTGATCAGCAGGATTTTTTTGTGGTGCTAAACTTTACTAGAACCTAAATCTAACGACTGTTTATCAACCGGGCAGCTGGCCCAATCACAGGAATCAGTACAAAAATACAAAATCACCTCGGCTCGTATTTGAGCGTCGAATGTGCCAAATTAGACTTTTATAAACCGAGAACCCGATTCTAACACTGGTGCATGCAGAGTGGGGTATAAAACAGTAACTTTAATTGGATTCTGCTTTCTTAGCTAATCAGCTCAAAACGCTACTGAAGTTACAGCTACAAACTCCCTGCTTTCATGGCTCAAAAGCATTCAGTGCGTTTTCTATCTGTGCCGTCAAAAGGTATAAAAAGGAAAGAACATAAAGTAGCATATCGAAAGACAAAGGAGCTTTCCTGCAGAGACTCCCTGCTGCTAGTACTTAACGCAGTGTAAACCCGAAAACACAACCTGAACACCGAAAGTCAAAGCTTTGGAGCCAGTGAAAATTAAGTGTATTATACGATGGATTTACACCAAACTGTTCAATGTTAAGAGATTGTCCTTTTTTACACTGTTACAATCCTGTAGCTTGATCACCAAGATGACTAATAAAGACTTGAAAGCTTCCACATCTGTAAAAAAAATAAAGTATGCAACAGTGGTCCTTCAGCATGAGGAAACAGTTCAAACGACGACTTAAGAGAAGAAACTGATGGAATATAAGGCGCCAAAACCTAAATGGTCAAGGAAGGTGAATGGTTTAATCAATCAGTCTCGTTAAGCAGAGTGCAGGGGGATGACAAATTTGCAACCGAACGGAGAGTGGTAATTGATTCCCACTTCCTGGAACACCTGCCGAGGAACACCGATGTCGCACAGGTAAACTCTGCCGGCGGCTTCGGCCAGAGGAAGGGGCAAGCAGAGCGACAGCGACCACTTGGCCTCGACTGCGTGGCCCTGCCCGCTTACAGGGGGGTCCAGGCTGAGCACCGGCGCTCTGTTCTGGTTGGCCCAGTCCGCAGCCGCCCGGTACCAAGGCTGGTCCATCAGGAATGTGTTCTCGTGGCAGTCCAGACAGTTTATGATTAGATCCACCGGGGTGTCTGGCAGATCTAACAGGAGAAAAACAACAAACATGACCCACTGATGATCATTTCATTAAAAAATAAATAAATAAAAAATTTACACCGCAGGAAAATGCGACCAAATTTTTTGACCACCTGTGGGCCTGCTAGGAGGATACATCTTTCTGGATGATAAATTGTCACAGAAGTTATCACAATAAACAATAATACTGTAATTTTGAGGTCATTTTTAAGTAAAATAACAGCAATGGCATAATAATGCAAGAACACATTCTTAAAGCTCAATAAACTTTAAACTGTAATGAACATTTAACACTGGAACTGGAGCACATTTTTAAATATCCAAAACAAAATAAAACAAATAAAATGAATCATAAACTCTCTATAAACAAAATATGGTGCTCAATCAAATCGTCTCCGCTATGAACAGTCATGTTGTATTTTATCTGACTTTTAAACTGCAAAAATCTTACCTAGTATTTTTGTCTAGTTTCTACTGCAAATATCGTAAACTTGAAACATGACAAAACTAACAAGTAACTTATCAGCAAGAAGTTGGATGTTTTTAAGTCAGTAATTCCTGAATATTGATGAAAAAGTACTAGTTCCACTGGCAGATTATTTAACTTATATCAAGACATTTTTCCCATGTCTGGCAGATTATAAGTGAAATAATCACTTTGGGGATGCAAATCACTTACACAGAAGTTTGATGGCTCATTTATTTATTGGTATGAACAACCATGCAAGTCGCATTTCATAATAAAAAGGTAAATAAAAATTTTAATTGAGCACCACCAGCCAGGCTCACCTTTGATGCTGGACACCTGTTTGCCGCCGGTCTTGTTGAAAAGCGTCAGCTCGCTTGTCACGGCGTCGAGCATCTTGACGAAGTTGGGCAGAAACAGTATGACCTCGACTTCGTGGTTGGCCAGGTGGCGGCCGCAGCTGATGCCCTGCGCTCCCTGAACATGAGGCCCACACAGCAGCGCCACCGTGGGCCGCTGATGGAGGTTTTTGGGTGTAAATCTGAAACAATTTATGAAAGGCAGTGAAACAGATTCTTTGACTTCCTATAATTACTAATGTCCAAAGTTCCAGATTCCAAATATTTTCCAGACATTTGAGTGAAAAACAATTGAACCATTTGAGTTTTATCCATATTAATCGTGACAGCATTATTGACGTCTGATTCAGCAGGCAGATAAAGGCCAGTAGATTACATATTTATTGGCAAATAACTCCACCAACTTTACAAATTTATAGCAGATTTGTCAAATCTAGACTGAATTATTCTACACTAAACACTCTGTTTATACATTTTACACATTTATTCTGCTTGTAAAAGTTTAAAAGTTAAAGCGCTTTTGTGCTGCGACAGGCTGGCGACCTGTCCAAGGTGAAGCCCGCCTCACGCCCGGGCCGCAGCTGGAGATCGGCACCAGCAACTCCCGACTCCATTAGGGAGAAAGGTGAACAGAAAATGGATGGATGGATGGAGTTTTGGTGCTTTGTTTGATGCCTAAACCAAAGCAAATTTTAAAACCACAAACAGTAAAAAACTTGGAAGATTTAAATAAAAAGAAAGCACTGAATCTCCCTTTTTACTTATTTTTGATACATTCATCTTTATAATGATGTTAGATATTGTACATACGAGAATAAAGAATGAAATTTGAAAACCTAAACCTTTTTGTGATAAACAATGTTTTTGTTTTTTATCCTGAATTTAAAAAAACAATAAAAGCAAAGTCCAGACTTTTCTGAACTTTGCAAAAATGAAAATGAAAAGGGGGGGGGGGGGGAAATGCAGCTGTTCAACATTTAAAAACAAAAAACAAAAACCCCCGAGTGACTCAAAACTTGTTTTTTCTCAACATACCTTCAGTCTAATTCCTCATAATTCAGAATTAAGTTTGAACTTTTAAGTCAGTGTTCGTACCTGTTGGGCCCTCCTAACAACGTGAGTGTCATCTGGCTGGCACACACTCCAGTCATCTCCAGTCTCCGCTCCAGTGTCAGGCCGTGGCGCTCGGCGGCGGACAACAGACGCTTGTGGAGCTCATAGGAAATACTCGGAACAACAAGTCCAGAGTCTGTATGACGTAAAGTAAAGAAGCAGGTTTAAACTACTCTACTGAACACTGTAATTCAGTGGCTGCAACGTGAAACACATACCAGTGCAATACTCTTTGTGCCCAGGCTGTGGTACAATAATCTGTCTATAAACAATCGGTTTGCCCTCCAGGATGTTCTCGTCATGGCGGTACCGTGCGGGCGTCTGATCCTGAGGCGTGCCACGCGACCTCGCGCCGTTACGTCGCTCTGTCGTGTCAATTTCTGAGAAAACTGCAGCTTTGTCGAACAGTGCCAGGTTTCCTTCAAAATCAAAATCCGTGTCCAGCCCGTTATCCATGCCGTCGCCGAAGCACTCGTCGTCTCTGTTTTTCATCTGCCCGTTTTTCATGCCATTCTTTTTTGGCGTTGCTTGATTTGCCCCTCGACTGGTGGACGACCCTGACAGTACCGGGGGAAAAAAGCACCTATTAGCGTCTCAATATTCATAGGAAAGTTTTACGTGCAGCCAAATGAATCACACCTACAGGAGTTATGTCTTCGACGAAAGCCTTTAGGTTGACCCTGTGCATCCAGGTGACGTTCTCCATAACTTTTAGAGCACTGCTGTGGAGAGTTCAGCTTCTCCACAGATCTGGGATCCCCCTTTGGAACGGCAACTGGGACAGTGCCTCCCTTTGCAGACGCACTGGAAGCTGCCCTGGCGTTAAAGTTTCTGATGTCCAAAATTTTTAGTTCCTGTATATCAATGGCACTGGAAGAAAAAACAAAAACACAAGAGAGATCTTCAGTAACAACCAAAATGGATCAGATTTTACCACCTATAGAAACCCAAATAACGTACATAATTGTTTTGCACTTCTAAGATTGTAGCAAATAATTGAATGATAAACTAAAGTGAGCTCGATAATTTCCATTCTGATGATTAATATTTTTGAAGGCTAATTTTGTTTACAGAGACTTTATAATCTTATTCTTGGTTTCAGTTGTTTGTGGTTTTTATTTCCTTTTCATTTGTTGTGTTTTCTTTTGGATATTTAAAATGTCATCCAGTTCCAACGCAGAGTTCGTTATAAAATAAAACTTTAACTTGATAGGGAACATTATGAATTTATCATTTGAAAATGGTCTCAAAACAACAGTTATCGTTTATCGGGATAATTCCCGAGGTGGTTTATTGTCCAGCAAAGTTTATTATCGTGAAAGGCCTGCTCACTTCTGGAATCCAGTTATTTGAGTTTGTATCACATTATTTGAAATGAAAATGACAGAACACGAGAGGAAGTGCTTAAATATAAAAACAGGTTAGCAGCAAAACAACAACTTGGGTCAAAACACCATTTCTATTTAGATAACGTGTCTCAGTATTGTTTTTTTAATGAAGCCAGACCCATAAAACAAACCCAAGCTGTGAGAAAAGTAGAATCGAGAACATTTAAGTCGAGGTTTACCTGAATGTGACCTCAGGAACGGGACATTTGACCCCATTGTGGAAAGGTTGTCGTAAGGAGATGGTCTGGCTGGTCTGGTCTACAGATGACACTTCTCCTTGATAAACTCCCAGCGTTGGTCCACAGTTAAGAGACACCAAACTACCCAACCAGTCCGAGGCCATTATCTGCAGTAAATATTCAATTTCAAATGAACATGAACAGCTAAAAAAGTCACACCAATAACCACCGTCTCATAAGTCCGAACAAGTAAACATTCAGGCAGAGCAGCGAAATATTCACAGTTTGGAGCTAACGTTTGAAAATGTAGTTAGCAATAGCTTCGGCCTTGTATCAAGCTAAGTTGCTATCTAAAACCCGTTTCAGTTGAAAAACGCTTTAAATAAAGACAAAGTTTTATACCTTTCCGATGTTAAATCGACGCGGACTCCTTTGGACAGCTCAAGGCAATGCAATTTTCAAACAACGGCTAAGAAGATAGCTCTTTGAGATTAGCCTCTTAGCTTTTAAACGGCTACTGACACCAGCTTCCTGTTTCCGGGGAACCTCACTTTTCAAAATAAACCACGTGAGAACTCTTTCCCCATGACAACAAAATAACTTCAAGGAGATTATTTTGTTTATTCATTCATTTATTCAGTAATATGTGTGCTGATCAACATAGATGCGTTCGAGCAATTAATAACTAAATTGATTATATATAGATTACCAAGGCCGGTTTATTTACATTTCGATCTGGTTTCCTGATTACTGTAATTAAGTGATTTATTATTATTATTATTATTATTATTATTATTATTATTATTATTATTATTATTATTATTATTACAGTGATTAAGTTCTTTTGGCTAATTATATTTAGCAATTTTGACCTTAAACTGAACATTCAATTATCAAAGAATACTGCACTAGATGTGTGTTGTTAATTGTTTGGAGATGTTTTCTAAATTTTGCCAATTCCTCTTTCAAAATTACTTACAATCAGTCAAATACAATAGAAATATTCTGAGAATATACATTTTCAAGTATTACAAAAAACTTCCCACTGGATTTCCGTTCAGATTTTGCCTGAGATTCGGTTTATTAAGTGGAAACACATTACATAGATGAATTATTACCAATAATAACAGACCAAAAAAACCTTTTTATACATAATTGTGGGTTTAATTAAAATAATGTTTAAATTATGTGTAAAGAAGACTGTTATTTTCCCCATAAAAATACTTTCAATCTGTCTCAAGCCTCAACTGTATTCCCTAATTTATTGGATGTGACTTTATGTCTGGGAGAGTGGTCTGCTTGTTTGTTTTGTTTTGTTTTGTTTTTGTTTTGTGCTTGTTTGGGTTTGTTTCACACGTTATTTTATAAAGTATTTGTCAAATACAAATTGGCTCAACGAACCATATGTTCTAATAAAAAAGCAGTAATTCTATATTCTGGCCTGACTTAATTATACAGGAAACAACTTTGGATTTAGTCACAAGGATGCAACATTTCACACTAAGCTGAAGAAAACCTGCATCCTTAGAGACAGTTTATCACAAACCTGAACACTAAATAAAGCCTCAAAAGAACAAAAGAGCAAGAAACAGTTTTCTTTCTTGTGCCAAATTTACTGTAGAAAGTATTTAATAAGAAGAAAGCTGATGTTGGTGTTTTATAAATGTCAGTAAACAACTGACTGAGGTTAAATGAGATCATGTGGAGAATATCTAGGGAGTCATCCAGCTACTTTTTATGAACTGAGGTCATCATGGATACTCCCAGGATGGGCTTTACAGAGAATCTCAAAGCTATGCAAAGAAAACAAATGAGCCAGGTTGATTGGAAGTGAACAGGAGAGGATTTCTGAAGTAAAATCCCATCAGAGCGGGGTGTCCAAACATTTTGTGGTCACAAAAAGAGATCCACATCTCAAAAAGGGCCAAAAAGAAAAAATAAAAATAAATAATCCAATTTTATTTTATCCAAAATGGATGATATTCATTGTAGATCCAAACCTTAGAAGAGATTTTACACGTTTGCTTTATTAAAAGAAAAGCATCTAGTTTTCAGTTTCTTTTGCACTCGATTAAACAAATTTGTTTTCAGCAATAAGAGTTAGATTTGGGTCGCTTTCTTTCAAAAAGATTGCTATATTTAAGCCAAATTTAATAAAAAATAAAATAAAATAGTAAAAGCTGATTTATGAGCAGCAAAATAAAAGTCAGAAAAAGCATAATTCTACTTATCGTAAAAGCTTGGTCACAAAAAGACAAATATGACTTTATGTTATAATTAATACTTTCCATTGTAAGAAAATTATATCAGTAATAATTTTACTCTGATTTTAAATAAAAACTCTTTCTGCATCAACCACTTGTGCTTGATGGTGCAAATTTGTGTTACTTTTGAATTGCAGTTGTGGGACGCAAAAAAGTAATCCAGAGCCACAAATGGCCCCAGAGCCACACTTTAGACAACCCTACATTAGAGAAATTGTTCTCTTAGATAGGACTGTTTTTCAGAAATCAGTTTTTTGGAAGACATACATTATATGTATAATTAAAAACGTGTCATGACAGAAGGGTTTGTGGATGAGTCCAGTAGCGGCGACGATGTGTTTCCTGTCACGTAAACAGTGGAAATATCAGCAGACATGATCCAATAATAGATACCCACCTCCAGATAACAGCTTTGTGTGAAAGTTTGTCCTCTCGCAGACTGCTGAGCCATTTCTTCCTAACAGAACCGACTGACAGCCTAAACCTCGGAGGACACTGCAGGACGATTCATCCATAATTCAAACATTAGTTTATTTTTTACTCGTGGACCTGGACATGTGGAACTCCAGATCTGACTTTACAGCCCAGGTAAGACCTAAAGGTAAATGTTCTTCATTTCACCAAAAAAAAAAAAAAAGAAAGAAAAGAAATATTAAAAAATGTGCTCTTTTTTCTTTTTAGTCTTCCTCATGGTGTGGGTCAGGGTTCACGTCAAGAGCCAGCTCTGGGTAACTGGACCGTTCTCATGGTTTTAAAGTGATAACAGCAGCCTCCTCATGCACACCTGGTTATCTTTTTACAGTCACACAATCTAACAATGAAACCTTTAAAAAAAAAAAAAGATAATTTCACTTGTATCATGTCATTTTCCTCATAAGAGAAATAGTCTACCAATGGAACTAATATTAAGGAATTATTCATTTAAAACAAGCTCCGACATCTTGCTAAAAGGTCACATGTAATCAATCAATCAATCAAATTTTATTTGTATAGCACATTTCAGCAGCAAGGCATTTCAAAGTGCTTTACATAATAAACACAAAAACTCAAAGTCATGCAACATAGAATCAACAATCAAAAACTACATTAAGTCAAATAACAATGCAAATAAAACATTTTTAATATTTAACCTACAAAACTCAGTCAATGGACATTAACTTACTGGGCCCTTCAAAAGCTCTGTTAATAAACATTAACATACTCTATTCAGACAACGCAGCCAGTATTAGATACATTTGCAGCACTTTCAGCCAATAATCATTAAATGTGTAACTGACTACGTTTCGAATCCAACTCTAAACAGGTGCGTTTTTAGTCAAGATTTAAAGGAAGTCAGTGTTTCAGCTGTTTTACAGTTTTCTGGAAGTTTGTTCCAAATTTGTGGTGCGTAGATGCTGAATGCTGCTTCTCCTCGTTTGGTTCTGGTTCTGGGGATGCAAAGCAGACCAGAACCGGAAGACCTGACAGATTGATACAATAACAGCAGGTCTTTAAGTTAGTTTTGTCTCATTTCAAGATATTTGCACAAGAAACCAAAATACTTGGTAGGATCTTGTGTTTTTGCAGTGCAGCTGTGATTCTTGAGACAGTTGGGTAACATTGGAATGAGTTTTGTGTTTCTGCTCATGTTTGCAGTGCTGGTGTCTTCAGAAGGAGCGATCCGGGTCTAAGGAGGTGGCGGTCAATGTACCATCTGGAGCCTGAGAGTCCTGCAAGGTCCTTTTCACCAGAAATATGGGCTGGTGGAGGCGAAAGGAGCTTCAGACAAGCAGAGGTTTTGCCGTGGCGGCTCGACTCTAAGCTGGACCGGCTGAGGACCAGAGAAGTCACTCTGGGCTACAACAAAACGATGGCACAGATGCTCAACATGGAACAGAAGGTGCAATACAAGATAAAATTAATACATTTTAATTATTTATTTTCATTTGTATGATTTAGTAAATATTAACCTGCACTCCTGTGTCACACAGCTGCTCTCTAAAACGATGGATGCTTTCAGTCAGGATGAATTGTTTGAGCAGAGTCAACAGTGTCGAGATCTCCAAGAAAAGTAGGTGTGGCAAAAGAAAAAGTAAATAAAAATTAAACCTGCCGTGTGTAACTTCTACAAAACTAACATATTCTATCAAACTGTCACCGTGTTGTGACAATTAGACAGATTAAAAAAAATAATTCCTCCCTGAGCTACTATTAATGTCTGCACTGCTTCAGTTCCACAACAACCAATCAGAGCCAGGAGGCGGGTCTTAGCGCTGTCAATCAACCCTTTGTTGGATGTAATGGTGGAAAAACAACTTACCATTCCAGGAAAACTATTGGTGTCCATGTTAACTCACCTGAACATTCATGACACGCTTCATTATCAGGACAGCGATGTAGCATAGCAGAGAGGGTCTGAGCAGCATGTACACGAGAGTGATTTACAGCTGGCTCTGATTGGTTGTACTTGACCTGGAGCTATGTATTTGTGTTAAAACTGTCACAACATAGTGACAGTTTTAACAAAATGTAAAAATAATTTTGTTTTTTAAATAAAAGTTATGTACTGCAGTGTTAAAAAGAATTGATAAAAAATCTTTTTAAGAGTCCAAAAGCTGGAAAATGAGCTGCTGCACATGAGGTCTTCTCTGGCGAATGTAAGCGAGGATCAGCTGGCGTCTCGTCTGGCAGCTTCACACGGCAAATCAAAGGCTCCAGGAGATGTAAAGAAACGGGTGTCTGACCTTTGGAAATGTCTGTTTCTGCTGTTTTTGTACATGTAAATTCTGGTTTGAATACAGGAGAAGAAGGATCTGACAGAGGAGGACAAGCTGAGGGAGGCTCTGAGAGAAGCTGAGGCGAGAGCCGCAGCTCTTCAAGAAGAACGAAACGAAGCACTCCAGGATCTCCAGACTTCTGCCAAGGTAACTCAAACAAATAAATCCTGAAAACAGTCCAATATACCACATGTGCCAAAGTTAAGGCCGGTGGGCCAAATCTGGCCCGCCATAGCTTTTAATGTGGCCCTTTAGATTCTAGACTAAACTCTAAGTGTGCTTGAATATCATGTTTTCAATCAAATCAATGCAGTTTGTACCCTTTACTGCCAAATTATATCAATGAGTCCCTCCAGTGTCTTGAGAATTATTGTGGAAATTTATGCAAAATCAACAAATTTGGAGTTTATTGCAGCTTTCTCTCAAAAATTGTCAAAAACTTTCTTTATTGCAGTAACCAGCTGCCTCAGCATTAGATGATGTCAGATTATAGTTTATGATCTACACAGCGAGTATCAAAAAGTTGCATAAATAAGCGCAAATATTTTCAAATTAGTACCAGAAACACTTTGATTTTTATTGCAAAAATCACAAAAAAGTATCACAAAGTCCTGGAGGGACTGAAAAGATGTTCAGTAATATTATTTAATTTTAAGATTTTAACAGTTTGTGAACTGGTTTTATCAATATTTTCTGGCAAAGTGAATTCGTGATCTTGATTTGGCCCAGAAGGAAATTGAGTTTGACGCCTGATTTCAGATTTTTTATTTGTCTTTTTTTTTTTTTTTTGTCTATGCAGACGCAGAAGATGCTGATTGATCAAATGGAGGAGATGGAAAAGAGAGTCAGTGACGTCAAACCGGGTCATTCTGAGGTGCAGAACCATCTTGGAGAAGCCAACAGCAAGATCAGCCGAGCTTTCAGGTCAGCGTAAGTTTCTATTTTACACAACTTCACTGTGAGAATGAACAGCCTGAATCTGAAATGTACATGCTTAAATTTAAAATATTTAACATTTAAAATATATGTTTTTACATATTTGTTGAAATTATGTTGTGAGAGTATAAGAGAGTAATCAGTGAAAAAAAAAGAGGTGAAAAGAGCCTAGATGCTAACACCAGTTAGCATAGCTACTGATGACGGTGCATAAACAGTTTTCCTGTAATGGTGAGCTGTTTCTCCACCATTAGCACATTTAGCTGTGCATACTAGAGCCTGATTGGCAGCACTAAGACCCTCCCTTTGGCTCTGATTGGTTCTTTGTGGTGCATTTTGTCTCATATTATACTTTCACATGGTGACAGTTTTGACAAATATGTAGAAAAAACATGTTATTTATAAAAGTTAGATACTGCAGCTTTAAATCTCCTTGATTTACTTCATGTAAATTTTAAGAAAGAATCTTTAAAAACCTCCAATAATTATTTAAGAATGATTTAATATTGACTTGATAGAATGTTCAAATTTATATTTAAAGTTTCTTATTGTTTCCTGTATTTAACTTTGTTTTTAATTTACGTGTTGCTATGGCTCGAATTGTTTGGGTGGTATTTTGTTAAGTCTTGATTTTAATTTTGTGTCTTAAAGAATACCATTAGGTCTTTTTTTGTAAAGGATTTTTATTGCAAAGTTTGGTGTGAACCCCAGGAAGAATAAGCTCTGCTACAGAAGAGACTAAAGGAGTTCCTTAAATAAACAAATACATTTAATTTTGCATCTTCTCTTGAAAACTTGCTACCATTTAATCAACTCCTAATCCCTGTTTATGCTACTTTAGTCGTATGAAGTTACAGAATCTCTCCGAAATTCCAAACAAAAATTTAGTGTTTATTTGTAAAAAATGGAAAATAACAAAAAAGATGCAGTGCTTTCAGACCTCAAATAATGCAAAGAAAACAAGTTTATGTTAATTTAGAAACTACAATGCTAATTTTTTAACTCTGCAAAAGTTCAGAAATCAATATTTGGTGGAATAACCTGCAGGTTTTCAAGAGGCTTCAGTGCAGAGGGTTCTGAGTTTATTCCAGAGCTGTATATCTTTTCTGTTCATGTGTATTGAACTGCCTTGCTTATCATTTCTAAAAAATCCTCTTTAACTTTTGTTCTTGTATAGGATGAAGAAAATCCAGAGGAGCAGCTTAACAGAACCATAAAAGAACCCCACAACTTTGAGATCCACAACATCGTCACCAATCCAAAGGAGGAGAACTCAGAGGTTCTCGGAGAGATTTTAGTTGTTTTGTTCATTTATTTCATTTATTTGAGTTACAGAACCTCGTGTTGTGTCTTTGGAGCAGGTAAATGAACAACTGAGACAAGAACTGGAAGTGCTGAAGAAACATCTGGCTGAGTCACAACATCAGCTGCAGGAGCTAAACGAGGAGAGAAACATAAAATTAAGCCAAAGCACAGATCAGATCAGAGAAAAGGAGGATCTGCTGGCTGAAAGAAACCCTGGAGGACTTGATGCATTAAATGAATCAACAGGAAACGACAGCCAGCGCAGGTGAGACGGTAAACAGAGGAACTTAACCTTATCTGAAGGTCAAATTTAGATATTAACTCTGCAAGTTAACACGGTTATAACAGAACTATATATTTCACAGAACATCTCCAGAAGATTTAGACCTGGAAAATCAAAACTTCAGAATCAGTGTGTCTGTTTGGAAGAAAAGCTCAAAGAGAAGGAAAAGATGCTGCAAATGTACGAGAAAACGTATCAAAAAAAGGATGAAATGAGACTCCTGCGCATTAAAGAACTAGAAGATCTGGCCTCACACTGGACAGAAAAATGGCAAAATGTTGCTTTGAACCTTCAGTCCACACAAGATGAGTTAGAAGAACTGAAGAGAAACTGCACCATTGATACAGTAAGGAAGCAATACATTTAAAACTCTTTAATGTGTTTTGGTATGTTTCATTCATGGTTTCAAGACATTTACTATTTCAAGTTGCTCAGATGTGTACATAAACTTCAGGTTTCCTAACTAAATGTCGCATGTTTTCACATTCTGCATTAGAAATATTTTCATCGAGAACTTGAGCTAACCTTAATTTGTCAGGTCACAAAACTAAAAATATGATATCACATGTAGCTTCCAGTCAATATTGAGAAAACAGCTGCAAACCGATGCTGAAGTATACAGCCAAATATTTTTGAAAAGCATTGGTTGAGCCTCCAGCACAACCAACAAGAATGCAGCAATTGGTTTCTGGATGGCAAGTCAACAACAAAACAGCACACACTGCAAAAACACTAAATCTTATTACGTATTTTTGGTCTAGTGTCTAATCCAAATATCTTAGTAAACTTGAAATTAGACTAACTTACAAGTAACATTTTGGGAAGACATAGAAGCTAGTTTTAAGTAAATAATTTTTTAATATTGACAAAAAAGTGCTTGTTCCATTAGCAGATTATGTCACTTATAACAAGACATTTTCCCCTTGTTATAAGTTAATTTATCTGCCAATGGAACTAGTACTTTCTCATCAATATTAAGAAATTATTTACTTAAAACTAGCTTCTATGTCTTCCCAAAATGTTACTTGTAAGTTAGTCTAATTTCAAGTTTACTAAGATTTGCGATAGAAATGATCCAAAATACTTGGTAAGATTTCATGTTTTTGCAGACAAACATCAGTAAAACAAGCTGACCAAATGTGCTGGAGCGCTGCTGGGGTTGCTAGGTGACAGGCAGGACTGGGGTTGCTAGGTAACGACGCTAATTTCCCAGACACATGCTAAAAAAACATCTGGGTGGATTTTATTTTACAATACTTGTGCTGTTTTCAGAAGCAAATGAGACCCAAATGGAAGTGTAAAAATGGGGGAAAAAGTGAATTTGGCATCATAAATCCCCTTTTAAAAAATCAATAAAAAGGTGTTTAAATTATGTAACGTATGTTACTGCAGCAGGAATAGTAACAGGATTTATTTTCACAGTCTTACTGAAATGGGAACAAAATAGAGTTGGTTCCCCAATTTCTTTTTGAACATTTTCACTGAACAGACATTCAGTCACCTTGACCAGAACAAAATGTTTAGACGCAGGCTTACAATTGTTAAAAATAAATAATGAGCTCATCTCCTTTCAGTCCGTTGCTCTCCTATCTCCTCTGCTAGCAATTTAAGATAAAAGGAGACCAAAAAATATCAGTTTGCATAACTGCCGCTTTTAATCTTCCAGAGAGAATCTGAGTCTTTACTGAGGAGTGAACAGGAAACAGGTAAAGGTGCATTTTGTTGTTCTATAATAAGAGTAAATATTTTCAATGAGGCTGCAATTAACCATCTTCATTAACTTTAACAAACCCAAGATAAAAAAAAAAAATGTTTGTACTCTTTGAACACAAGGGGGCAGTAAAGCGCACTGAGCTTCTGTTTGCAGGTAGTGATTTGGTGCAGACTCTTCACAAAGACACACAGACAGAGTGAGTGGATTTTAATCAGATTTTCACAGAATGCAGGGTTGGAAAGATACTCAGACTACAACCTCTGTGATTTGACCTTTCATTGTTCCTCAGCCTTTCAGAATCCTCTGTCACACCAGACTCCACATGCAGCAGAAATAAATCTCCTCAGGTAACAAGATGTTCCTCTCACAAACACACATTTAATGTTAAAGTGTTAAGAAATTTAAAAGTTCACCTGAGCATGCATAATCCTCAGCTTTGGACGCAAAGCGGCGAGGTTCAGAGGCTGAAGCAAAAACTATCAGAAACAGAAAGGGAAGTGAGCGAGAGGTGAGACGAGTGTCAGAAAAACTATCAAAAAATGTTCCTAAAATGATTTTTTTTTTTTTTTTTTACATTTTTGTGTTAGAGAGCATGATTTGAGGACTATGGAACGGCTGAGAGAGATGGAAAGAGCTGAGGCTCAAATTAGGATTTCTGATCTTGAACTCAAGGTACAAAAACCAACTCCTGGTTTAAACCATGAGAAATTCACTTCAAGCTAAAAGGTCTGACTGTCTTTTTTCTTTCTCCCCTTTGCTGTGAAAGCTCATAAAAAAGGCGTCTGAAGTTTGTCAAAACGGTGGAGGAGTTCAGGCGGCCTCAATGCACAAGCAACAAGACGGTGGGAGCTTTTGCTTTTAAAATGATGTGCATGTAAAGAATAATAGTAATAGTAATAGAGGGATTTCCCCAGCAGGGATTTAAAGCTAAAGCCTTGTGTGTGATTTCAGAGTGGAGGGAAAAGTCGGATGAGACGCAGCAGCTGAATCCTCCAGCCCTCCACAAACATCCAGACCAGAGGCAAAGGTTTTCCCACAGTGGGGTGAATAATTTACTGATTATTACATTTTTTTCCCCTGACAAACAAAATAACTCTGCAGATTTTATAAAGACATGTCACAATAAGAAATTTTGCTGGATGATAAATTGTCCCAAAAACAAAAACAATGTTGTTTTGATACTATTTTCAACTAATAGAATAATAACAGCATAGTAATAATACTAATAAACTTTAATTTTGTACAGAACACGCTGGCAGACATTTTAAATTTACAAAATAAAACACAACAGCCAAAACACACTAAATAAAAAGGAAACAAAAACCGCAAACAACTGAAGCTGTAAATTAAATGGATTACGACATCTCTAAACAAAACTGGTCTTGAAAAAAATGTTAATTATCAGAATGGAAATGAATGACTTTGTTTTAATTTATCACACAATTAATTGCTCAAATCAAATTTGTTGCGCAAATCAGTTTATCATGTAGAGATTCTCCTAATCTTAACAAGGCTGGAATGTCTACAAGAACAGACCCTTCTCTCCACGAGCAAAATATTTTATATACTAAAATACATGTAAATGACAAGTATCCTTTCTACAGGGTAAAAATGAGACTTTGTGGATTGAAGACAAGAAGAATAAAACCATCTGCCTTGTTGACCAAGAGGTGGAGCAGCAGAGGAGAATGGTCACTGAGCAGGTAGACCAAGACCATTTTCATTTCCACTTTACATCTGGACATAAGTGATGTATTTAAAATAAAGGTGACCTAATATGCTTCATTGAACAGATTAGAATAGTTCAATGTGCCATAAAAACACATGTTCATCACATCTTTTACACAAAATCATTCTTAGATGTTGAAGTTTAAGTCTGGTCAGTTCTGCCTACTATGAGCTGTTTTAGGGCCTCCTGTCACTTTAAATCTAAATAAACTGTTGCTGCCCACGCCCCCTAACTCCAGTTTTACACTTTAGGTTGCTAGGTAACGGGCGGAATTCCACTGGGTTGCTAGGTAATGGGCAGAATTCCACTGGGTTGCCAGGTAACGCAGAATTCCACTGGGTTGCTAGGTAACGGGCAGAATTCCACTGGGTTGCCAGGTAACGGGCAGGGAGGTAGCAACACTTTTAATTCACTAGTCAAAAACTTTGTTGGATTTTTTTTCTGTCAACAAAATTTGGTTTTCATGGATCCGGCCGCCTAAAAGTAAATGAGCTGCCAATTTTTAACCGATCAATTATATATTTAGATTTTTAGGGAATACCATCAGATCAAAATGCTTTATATGTCAAATAAGTAATAATTATGAATAAATAATGACTTTAAGCTCCTACATCTCATTGATTGTAGTTAAAGAGCTTGTTTAAGGAGCGAGAAGGAAAGGAGGCGAGAAGATTTGCTGATGCACAATCAGTTGCTCAAAGTGGATCCTCCTCATTTCAGGGCTGGACTCCCACATCTCTGGTCGTTAGGGTGAGAAGAAAACACACAGAAAATCCAACTTATTATGGGTAAGATATGTAAACAAGTCCAGCTTTTTGCTTGTTTGCTTTTTCAGGCTGCAGCAGACAGGAGAAGCTGGCAGCCTGGCTCGGCTTTAATGCCGGTGTTGGAGGAGGATGAGGAGAACGGTGACTGGTCAGGAGGGGATGTAAAACAGGAAGCCCTCACTGAGGTAAAACCTTCAAACTGCACGTTTAAAAACATTAAAAAAATAACCATAAAAATACACAATAGTTTTCTGTCTGCATGCTGAAATGTGTGAGTAATCATGGTACACACACAATCTCATATATATGTCCACATATGTGCAGATAGAGCTAATCCCAGCTTCTACTTTAATTAAACTGCATCCGGTACAAGGGGAGAGGATGAAGGTCTGTATGCTCAACTCCTTAAACTCCATGTTTTAGTAACAATCTGAAAAGTAAAAAGACTCTTTCTCCTCTGTTTTTGCTAAATAACCACTTAGCTGGTGCAAATCTGAGTCAAAACGTAAGAGGAATCAGCCTCAGCATGAATCCTGCCTGCTTATTGTATTAATATTAGACTGATTGAGAAGAGTGCTGAATGATGAAGAGTTTATTTTAACTAAAAGTCCACATTTTTAACATTTTTCATGTCGACATAATCAAAACCTCAATGTAGAGAATTTGTGTTCAAATTTAGCCTGTTCATATATTATAACCTCCCCCTCTGTGCCAAGTTATTTTAGACCTTGAGCCAAAACACGTATCAAAAGTGACATTTCTGTGACGTCACAATACTGAATTTCCTTTAAATGTAAAATTATCCAGTTCAGGTTTCACCAATCTAATTAACAAACATTTAAATATTACAGATTCCTCTGAAAACTATTATAAATAGCCTTTTAGTTTATTACTAAACTTGATGTGTGGCCATCTTTTCTTAGTGTTTATAATCCCGATTGACTGGACATTAAGATATGTGGTAGAAAATCAGTTTAGGGTGCAGTTAAAATAAGTTTCGTTGCTCTTATTTAAATTCCCAAATGCTTATGGAGCCCTGAAAAGAAAGGCGCCCTGGGTGGGGAGCCATATAAAGATCTGTTACAGCGTGTTTATAAAGATAAAAACCTTTTTAAAAATACTTCCAAATAACTGGTGTTATGCTAGGGAAAGAAAGGCAGAAAGAACTGAGTGGATATTTTAAATACGGCTGAGAATCTTAAACATCCAGACACTGAAAAGCCGCATTTGTGTGAATCACCACATCTATTAAATCATGAGTACAGATCAGTAATTTGCAACTTATTAGAAATAAACCATGACAAAATATGATCCACTGATCATATTTTCATCAATTAATTTCATAATAAATTGAAATAAGCTCAATAATTTCCATTCTGATGCTTAATATTTTTGAAGGACAAAATTAGTTTACAGAGACATCATCATCATTCATTTTATTTATAGCTTCGGTTGTGTTTATTTCTGCTTCTTATTTATTGTTTTTATCTGTTGTGTTTTATTTTTTATATTTCAAATATCATCCAGCTCCAGTGTGAAGTGATCTCTACAGGTTTACTGACTTTTGAGAAGAAGAATTTGCTGTTGAAAACAGTCTCAAAACAGCAATATTATTGTTTATTGCGATAAATATTGTCCAGCTAAATTTGCAAATGGTTTGCTCTTAAACAATTTATTTGAGAACGGGAGCTTTTGTTTAAGATTCTCATCTTAATTTCTAATGTTTGATATATTTTGTTCACTTATTGTCCATTTTTATGATATTTATCACATTTGAATATTAACTGTATTTTTTATCTTTCTCTCTTTTTTTTGTTTAAAAAGTGCTAAAGGTTCACCGCTCTGGATGCAAGCTACAGAAATGGATCGTCTGTGTGGAGGAAAGGTGACCTGCGGTGGAGGAACACCATCAACCTGATGGAGTATTTCTGGACCAGACTCTAGATGTTTGCAATCAAGATGAAGATGAAGAAGAGGAAAAACTGTAGCTTAGAAAATCTTCAGTATCTGGAAAAAACAAGCAATATTGAACTCTATAATCAAACTGAATGTTAGCCTGCATTTTTGAAAGCATTGCCCAGCTTTGTGCTTTTCTCGCTCACATACATTTTAAAAACTTTTTATGCAAATGTTCAGTCAATTAATTTTACAGGCTTATCTACAGAGTGCCTTGCAAAAATATTTACACTTTGTGACGTTGAAACTCCGAAAAAATTCAAAGTGTCGAATAAATATGCGGTGGAAGAAAAACATTTTCACAAAATCTAAAAAAATCTGTTGTTCACTTGCATTAAACCGTCATGAATAAATTATATGTGGAGCCACTTACAGCTGTGAGTCTTTATGGATATTTTACTTCCAGCGTAGCACAGCAGCGCATTTTCTGTCAGCTCTTCTGTGCAAAAAAGCTCAAACTGAGTCGGATTTGATGGAGCACATCTGTGAACATTTTCCCAAGTCCTGCCACAAATTCCCAAATTGATTTAGGTCTGAACTTTGACTGGGTCGTTCTTACAACATGCTTTGATCTAAACTATTACGTTGTCGCGCTGCGCTGCCTGCAAATGTTAGTCACGCTTCCGGGTGTCAGTCTTGGAGTATTTTCTTGGTTGGAAAGTTTTCAATTCATGTTAATGGTATCATCAAAAGATATGAGTTTTTTTTTTGTTTTTTTTTTTCTATTTAAGTAGGTTAGGTAGATACTTTATTTCATATATGCAATAGCCCATAAAACATCAACAAAAAAATACATGCATGTTAGAGTAGTTTGAGCTAAGAGGCATATAAGAACATCAACACATGACCTACACGCATTCAATGTAAAAGTAGTGAAATAAAGATATCAACAGGAAACAAGATAATTATTGACCTTCTTAACCAATTTCCCTTCATTTGACGGTGAGAGAACGGCTCAGATGGTTGAAACCTGGACAACCCAAATGTACCATAAATGGTTCTGGAAAACCTTCATTGAGGTTTTGAAATGTAAATGTAAATACCATGCTGACTCTATGGCAGAAAACCAACCAATTTAAATTAAGTCTAATTAGAAAATTGGCCAAATTGATGATTTATTGATGCTGTTTTGCGTATATTTGAGTATTTGTGTAATTTTCTCCATGTATGAGTTGAAGAAAATATCAAAGTGACATAAAGCATTTATACTCAACTCTTGTCTTTCTTTCATGCTTATGATGAAACTTCTCATTGGTACCATGTTGTACAACACAAATATTTATAAAATCCAACTGTTCTGTACACAGGCTGGGTTTCTCTGCAGTAAAGATGTTGCTTATGTAGTCTCACAAAGATTATCTCGATCAGATTTTGTTCTAGACTGGAGCGTTTTCCTAAGGATTGGAAATGGTGACGGATTAAACCACAATGGCATTACAGAAAGGGATGATCTCTGGTTGTATTTAGCTTCTGCAAGACTTTACCTAATCCCCTGAACATGAAACACAAACACTGGGAATTACTTTACTTCTGCCCATGAAAATCAAAAGCAAGTTATTCCCACATGCAGTTAGAGGATTTATGTTTAAGTACACTTTTAAAGGAACGCCACGCTGGTTTGGGGCTGAAGTGCCATCATGTCCAGGTTGTCGGCACTGGGGACCGTGGTTCTAATGGAGCGGGTCCGAACTGACATTGAAGCACAATGAGGATCTGCAGTGTACAACTCAGCTCTTTACTCTGGAACATCCAACTGACCATTTGCAGGTGACGTCACGCTCTCCTTAACTCCGCCCACTCCGCCATGACGGGTGTCAAGACAACCAATGCGCTGCTTTAAAGCCAGTCTAAAAACAGACATCTGGTAGATTAATGTCACTTTTATTTTGTTGATTTTACTGTTAGGTTTTTGCATGTTCTCCTCTTGTGTTTTTGTGGGCTGGTCAGCCAGTATTTAAGTTTCCTCTGTCTCATTTAGGTAGGTTTGTTTGTTTGTTTGTTTGAGTTAGTGTTCTTGTCAGTTTGAGTAAAGTTCGGTGATTTGACCTCTTTTATGGGTTCACTTTGTCATTTTCTGTATTTACCCCAGTTTGTGTTTTGGGTTAAATAAAAAAAAAAACCCACTTTTTCAGACTAAAATGTGTGCCTGTCTGTCCGTTTACTGCTCACCCCATCAAAGATGTAGTGAGCAACAGAATTTACAATTTACTAGACACTCGTTCAAGCAGTTGAGGCAACTCCAAGCATTTAGCATGCTGAAGTGAGTGAATCTTCATTGGTTTCTGGGCAGAGTGAGATTAAGATGCAATGTACATGTACAGTCTTTTGAAGGAGATTTACATTTATTGTTCATAGGATGGTACAATGGTGGTAATTCCTAACTGATCAATCTTTTCTTACCAATATACATTTGTAGCAATTTGTATTGTTACCAAACTGTTTATCAGTGCAACGTCGTTCCATGTAACACAGCAAAATACACAAAATCTTAAGTATTTTTGGCCTGGTTATAGTACAAATATCTTGATATATTTGAACTAAAACAAAAATCATTTTGCTGTTACATGTTTCTTCTGAGAAACATGTAGTATCTTGTTTTAAGTCCATTTCTTTAAGCAGCAGTGTAGGTAAAAATGTTTTTTTACACATTTGTAAAAAATAAAATAAAATTACTACTGTGTTGTGACAGCATGATATGAAAAAGATATCCTTTGAAAAGAATTGAGCTCTCCGTTTTCTCTTTATGCAACTGCTGTAATCTAGAAATACACCGTTCCATCAGAAACAACCAGTCAGAGCCAGGAGGAGGGTTTTAGCGCTGTCAATCATCCTTGTCTACTCACAATGCTAAGATTAGTTAGCATAGCCACCAATGGCACCGGATAAATAGTTTTCCTGGAACGTTAAGTTGTTTCTCTGCCATTAGCACATTTAGCAGCATATTTACAGTGTTGATTGACAGCGCTAAGACCCTCCTCCTGGCTCTGATTGGTTATTTTTGACCGGGAGCTGTGCATTTCTTCAGATGGCAAAAGTAGCTCTGCAAGAAGGTGGATGAGCTTGAGTTTTTCACAGATTATCTGTTTCATACAGTCATATATTTTGTAAAGAAAAAAAAAGTTACATTTTGTAGGTTTAATATTTATTAAAAAGGAACTGGTTATAAGTGAAATAATCTGCCAATGGAACAAGACATTTTAAGTGATGATGAGAACCTTTTTCAAAGTCAGTTTTGTCTTATTTCAAGTGTACCACGACATTTGCATAGGAACCTAACCAAAAATACTTGGTAAGATGTTGAGTTTTTGCAGTGCGTTAGAGTTAAAGCACAGGGTCATTTTCCATTTTAATGAGTTCTTTCATAAAGTGCAGCGGATTCTCTGATCTCCAGTCTCTCTCTCCACATCTCACCACCACGCCTCCTAAAGCCACGGTTTCAGTGACGAACAGATTTAGTCGCAGTTCGCAGTTTGTGAGCTCGTCCAGAGAGCTCACCTTCAGAACCAGCACCAGGCTGCTGGACTCGGGGCTGAAGCTGCTCCGAGTCGGACAGGTGCGCAAAGGTGGCAGACTGCAGAGGGCGGTCACGTCCTCCAGTCTCTGCGGTCTCCCAGTGAGGTTCAACACGCTGACTGTCAGTGATTGCTGGTCTGGAGAAAAGGCCGCAGTGAAATGGAGGACAGGTTTGTTGCAGGAGCCGTAGCTCAGCGGAGCCAGGGGGATTAAATGTGAGTTATTACCGATCCTGATTAGTTTGCTGCGTTCACTGGGCGCTCTGTAATCTCCAGCCACCGTGCAGCGCCTCTGCATGGCCTTGCATGTCCTGCTGAGCGTCCCCAGTTTGGGCAGCGACGGCAGGGAAGCTCGGCTCGGGTGGATGGGTTTGTAAAGCGCAGCTGTTTGCAGCGGGGAGCTGAAGCGACGCAGAGAAAAGCGAGATGCAGTCTGCTCGTCTTCATCGCTGTCGGGTTGGGTTTGATCAGAGAATACACGAGGAGAACGTTCACTCTCGGAAAGAGCCGGGCTGGTGAACGTAGACGGATATTCCGGCGTTTCTCCGCCCAACACCAGCCGGGGTCCAGAAACTTCTCTTTGGAGATTCATTTCCAGAGCCGAGGTGGAAGTTTCTGCAGGAGTCTGAGTTGAGGTAAATGACTTGGGGATTGTTGTGCAGATGTCACTTTTTTTCCAGCACAGAAAACATCCCAGCAGCAGAGACAGACAAAACACGACCAGTCCAACCAGAAGAAGAACCTGAAGATGAACTGCAGGGACAAGAAAGATGAGCTTTGTTAGAAGGTCTCAGGTCAAAGTGGAATCAAAGTAAATCCTCTGTTAGTTCTACACTGGAAAAACACAAAATATAAGAAGTATTTTCGGTGTAATTTCTAGTGCAAATATCCTAAAACACTAGAAATAAGACAAAACAGACTTTTAGCAAGATTATCGACAATATTGATGGAAAAACTGCTTGTTCCACTGGTAGATTATTTCACTTATATATATAAAACAAGATCATTTTCCATGTTAGAAGTGAAATAAACTAGCACTTTTTCACCAATATTAAGGAATTTTAGACTTAAAACAAGCTCCTAACTAAGTATTTTGAAAAGTTACTTATAATTTAGATTTTGTCTCATTTTAAGTGTACTAATATATTTATTTGCACTACAAAAGAAAACAAAAATACTTTTGTGTTTTTGCAGTGTTGGCTGCAAAAGACAGCAGGAATATCTCAGTAAACTTTTAAATTGTTTTCCCAACATATACACATATTGAGGCTGAATTTGTTTTCATATCCAGACAATAATTTGTTGATTCCTTGATTTTAGCCACAAGCAAACAGGTAGAGCTGCTTTGAATCTGTGACTGGTCCACATTAAAACCAGGATAACCAGATTTTGTGTGTAATCCTTTGCTGAAGCCTTAATGCACTCCCAGAACGGATAATGTTTCTGTAAAAGTGTCCGACCCGGATGAAAAAAAACAAACGTGAACCGCAGCAGTCACTTCTGGGAGAAAATAAAGCAGAAATAATCCTGACAAACGGTAAAAAATGTATCTTAAAGCAATATTCAGGTGGGTTTTTTTATTTTATTTTTTAGCCTTGTAATTTAGATATTTCCATCCTTAAACTTTAAACCCATACCTTCCAGTTGTTGGGCGAAGAGGACTTGCACCAGGAGCCAGAAGAAGAGGACTACCATGATCCCTTCGATCATGCCCTTGCAGCAGAAAAGCAGCACAGACTGCCACAGGGGCTGACCCGGGTATTCCTCATCATGGTACGGCATGGCACCAAAACGTTTAGGTCAGAGCCTTTTTAAAAACATCCAACGGTAAAAGTCCAAAGATCATGTTAAAAAAAAAACAGAATTTATTAAGTATTTAAAATGACTCTTACTGCTGTCAGTTTAAGAGAATGAGTTAAATCCATTGTTTGACACAGCAAAGGCACAAAAATAGAAAAATAAAATGAAGAAAAACAAATTCTGGTTATTTAATCTCCTCCTCAAGTCATTTTCCTGAAATAAACTAGCAAAACCCTCCACATGCTCCCCGTCTCCATCACAGGACAGCGCTGCCCTCGTTTGTGGAGAGAATCACTCGTCTGCGGTGGGTGGGTGGGGATTTCCCAGCTCATAATACCTCCGCTACATCTCTCTGTTCTGCTCCAGATGCCAGTGAGTCGTCACTACAGGATAACTAGAAACCTCCAGCCTCCACCCACATCCCCGCACCCTGAGGCTCAAACTTCCTGCAGCACCGCCTGCGGAGCGGAGGAGGACGAAAGACTTAATGCATCACTAAAACTTCCTTTAGTTTTTCTGTTGCCATGACAACCAGACGAATGGGAATCAAGCATCCATCCAAATTAAGTTTGTGATCAGAGTTGGGTAGTAAATAGTTACGTTTACTTTTAGGAGTATTTTTACTATGCTGTACTTTTTACTCGAGTAGTTTTATTATGAAGTATCTCTACTCGAGTAAAATTTCTGGATTTTCTGCCCACCGAATGAAAAAACAAACAAGTTTTATCCAAACAGTCACCAGACACACACCTAAAGTTTTTGCTAAAGTTTCATAAGTTTTAAATTGGGGGAAAAAAAAAACAAGATTAGGAAAAATTTATTTTGCCTGATTTTGTTACAATTTTCATTCTTAAAATGCCAAAATTTCCATTTAGCTTTATGTTTTGGTCCATCTGATTATGTATTTTTTTATATATTAAATGATTGATAATTTGATCAGTTACTCAGTGCCTGATTAGACTTTTTATCAAATACTTTTTTACTTCTTTAGTAATTTCTTGGAAGGCTACTTTTTACTTTTACTTGAGTAAAAATATGTTGAAATAGTGCTGCTTCTTGCTGAATACAATTATTGGCTCAGGAGTTTTGACTAAAAGATATTCACAAACAAAGGTGTTTTTATCTTAAATGTAAAATGTATTTCTAGAGTTTGTCTTATTGTTTTTTCAGCAAATGGCCTTTTTTGAGTCTGTATACTCTGGTTAATGATTAATCACCAACTTAGGTGATTGATTAATCACGATTAATCGTTTCAACCCCAATAGTATCTGGTTTTGTCTCCTCAAAGGTTTTTTTTAAAGAAATTGGATGCATAGATTTTGTTCTTAGATTTGACTTTGGTGTCGACAGACTTCCTGTTAAGTTATCTGCCTTTCACAAGCAGGTCTTGTTGTGTTGGAAACTTAAGTAAACACACAACTTATCTGTTACCTGGAGTAACAGATAAGTGTTGCATAGAAATAAGTCTGTTTTTGGACCGCTGGATGGAAAAAGGTATTTTAAGACATTTTCTTAATGACAGTGGAGATTAGCTGTCTTATGATGAATTTTGCTTATTGTATAATTTGGATTGCTCACGCACTCAGTTTAACACAGTAATGAACTCTTTCCCCACTGCAATCAAATATCTGGTTCAAAATACAAATATTCAATCAGCTAACCTTCAGTTACCAGCTCTTCAACCCTTGAAGGGCTGCTAACCGAAGCCCTTTACTTCTTAGCTAACAAATTGTTAGCTAACAAGTTGTTAGCTAACAAATTGTTGGCTACAAATTGTTGGCTAACAAATTGTAGCTAACAAATTGTTAGCTAACAAATTGTTGGCTACAAATTGTTGGCTAACAAATTGTAGCTAACAATTTGTTGGCTACAATTTAATACCTCCACTACATAATTGTTAGCTACAATTTGTAGCTAAAAATTGTAATTCTAATTTGTTAGAATTACAAAAGTAATTCTAAAAAATTACAAAAGTAATTCTAACAAACGGATGCGTCAGCATCTAATTAATTTTATATTTCTTGTCTGACCAAATAAAAACTTAATTTTAAATTTGTTTTCTGATTCAGAAGTGGAGAACTAATTACCTCTAAGACCTAAAGCTAAAGAAGTTCATTTAAAAAATCTCAATAACATTTTTCCATCCAGGGAAAAATTAAGACAAAGATTCAACTTTGATACCAACAGCTGTACCTTCTGTGACGACACTGAAACAACATATCATCTCTTTTTCTATTGTGGGCAAACTGGAACATTTTGGGGAAACTTTCAGGACTGGATCTCAACCAAACTTTCCCTACATCATCCCTTAAAAAGAGAGGATATAATATTTGGAACCACCCAGAGACAGAAGAACCGACCTGATTAACAACCTGCTGATTCTCGCCAAATTCTTCATCTATTCCTGTAAATGGGGAAATAGAAAACCTGACTTTTCAGCCTTTAAAAACTTTCTAATGTACAACCACATCCATTAAAACTGATCAAAACAAGCAACAACTCTATAATGATCTGAATTTATTTGAGAACTAACGCCCTTGTCTTTGTCTTTGTCTGCTTTCGTCGTTCTATTATCCCTCTGTTTGATGTCTGACAAATTTTTACATATTTATGTTTGACTTTTTTTTTGTTGCCTTATAATATATGTGTGGCTTAAGCCTGTAAGACTTGATTTCTTCATGTATGTACATGCCACGTGATCTTGTACAATTGTTCAAACTTGATCCCCTTCATCGTCCGCCATGGTTTGTCAAATATCAATGACGTTCATGTCGGATGAACGCGACCAGGACGTTCAGATTCGGATCGGAGGTCCAAATAGTCTGGATCGCATTCAGAGAAATCCGATCTGTGTTGTTCAGACTGCCATGAAAAGATAAGAGGTCGCAGGACTTGAAATTGGGTCGCTTCAGGTTTCAATGTGAGCGTAGCTAAGATTGAATTTAGCAGAATAAATACACCAGCTCCAGCTGCTTTCCAAAGTTTTTCCAACACCATGAATCACTGTTTTATTTCTCATGGCTGCCCATCCAAACAAAGAATGAAACTCAGGTCCAGCACAGAGGTAAATACCAAAGTCACAGCGGCAGCAAAGATATGTCTACTTGATTGTCCACATCCAGATTATTTTTAGCTCGCGGCTAAAGGAACATGTTGCATATTTCGAGTAGAATGAGGTAGCAATGTGTCAGTGTTCGCCTGTCCGAAACAGGAGGTCATCAACCATACATTCTCTGCTTTTGTACAAACACAGCAATACATTAGCAGATAAAGAACAAGTCTGAGAAACTTAACATGGGAAGACAACTGAGGTAAATGTTGCGCCACTTCAGTATTACAAATAGTTCCTGCTTAAACACAAGTTTCACTTTCACAGCAAACAGAAAATAAATGTTTAAAACTAAATCTAAATGATTAAATAATAATAATAATAAAAAAAGCAGTAAATAGATCCATCCACTGACAGTTTCTGAGAAAACATTTTCTTGCGTATTCCCTGAAATCCTTGATGAAAAGCACAAAGTATCAGTCAAGTCAACCTGAATAATTACAAAAGGCATCAGCAAAAACAATTAGACAGATGCTGGCACACCAAGCTAAGGCTTTATGGTCTCTGCTAGCTACACTTTAGCAACTACATTCAGATTATTATGCAAATAAATTCAAGAAGTAGAACCTATTGGTGTCAGTGAAACCCAAGCAGAGTCCATTAAGGATGTCCATTGTGTTCTGCAATCCCTGTCAAGTTCCTAAATACTCCTAACAGGTACAGTCAACTGATATGAATCTATGTTTATGTGAAGGTTTCAAATGATATAATCCAGTTTGAAAGACTATCAGAGTAAATTAAAAGTGATTAAGTGAAAAAAAAGAGACTTTTTTTGTGCGTGACATTATTATTCCCTGAAGTGCCCACTTTTTAGGTACCAGAGGCATATTAGGTGCATCAGAGACAGATTTTAAAAGCTTTAATTTGGTCACTTAGAGGAGGTGGAAGACGAAAAGGATGGACTGTGAGAGGAGGCGAGGGCACTGAAGCCGCTGGTTCCTGCTGGAGTTACGGTGTGAGACGACACGGGAGCGGAGGTCTTCTGGGCCAACAGCGTCCCTGCAGCACAGAGATAAGACGATGCATTCAAGTCTCATCAAGCTGTGCAAATACTACTGTGAAATTAGCATAAACAGCAGCTTACACTGCCCAGCAGAAGCATTCCCAGCCCTTAAAATACATTTTTTACATTACAACCATAAACATCAACGTATTTATTTGGGATTTTATGCGATAGACAAAAAATAATAATAATAATTTAAAGAAAAATGGCACACGCAGTGTTTCCCTCAGAAAATCTGCTAAGCTCAGTGATAGGGACACTCGAGCAGTCCACCATGTTTTTGTGTGACAAAATATTCAATGTTTCAAAAAAATTTGGAGATGCACGGCTTCATAATTTGGAAATAACAGCTTGTGAGGCCATCAGGTCGGAGGAGGAAGTTCAATGTGTCAACCATGAATGTACTGCGGAGAGTTATCCGTTCTGCATGCTGAGTTCTTGATGTATAAGGTTAAAGAAGAGTCAGTGAGTTGAATTCGTGAATGCCATTTATCAATACCAAAATACAGCTGGTCCATTCTGACATGCCACCTTTAGGAGCCAGCAGGCAAAATGGCAAACAAAAATCTTCCTTCCCTTTGTTAGCCTCTATCTAAGCTACGCCTCAAAGAGGGCGTGTCATATCCTCTAACCTGAGCTTTGAAGGTGTTTCCCAGCATTTCATTTAGCTTTAGCTTTGCAACTAGCTAAAAGAAATAGAAGAAAAACACAGAATTACTTATTCTTAATAGTAGATTAATCTATCTTTCCTGTCACTCTTACTGGTGTATAAAACAAACTTATTTAAAATAATTCTTAGCCTGGCAGGGGGCAAGTGTAGCCTGGTGGCCCGCCAGGCTTATAATACACTGGGGGAGACCCTGTACATGGTGTTCAACTTTTCAACTGAAAACCATGTGTCCTAACTTGAGGCATGTGACACAATGAGTTGATGCAACACATTAAAATTATGTGGTTGTAACCAGGGATCCACTTTTTTTCCCTTCCGATACCGATATCTGAGGTTTATCATCGATGGATACGGATCCGATACAGAACAATAGATCTGGGTGACTTAAACACAGACATAAATGTACCGAATTACAAACTTATTTGATAACTCTGCACACTTAAATACAGCAAAAGCTTAATCAAACATGTAAGTTGTTCAGTGAGTGCAATTAGGAGTATAAAAGTCGATCTAAATTAACAATAAAGAACATGAAACTGACAAACAATAGGTGAGTCAAACATGTAAAAACTGCAACAAACCTCTCAAATGGTTCACAAATTCTAAAAATAATGTAAAATAAATAATAAAGCATGACGTCACTCAGCACAAAGCATAGAATTAGACTGAATAGATCTGACTTTATGGATCGGCCACATCGTCACCGATACACGAAGCAGAATTTCTTTCAATATCAGGACCGGCACAGAAATTAATATCTCTAGTTATTTATCTCTGGTTGTAACATGAATTTAAAAAACTCACTCAGTTTTTCATAACTGACCTGAGTAAACCGTCCCGTTGACCTCCACAGATACGCTGATACTCGCTGGTCCCTTGGTAGAGATGCTGAGAGACAAATCCTTTTTCTTTTCTGCAACCCAAAGAAGCCAGTTAATAGCAGTCCTTCCACATTGTTATTCAAAACAATTAATCGATTAATCGTGATTTATCGATTAATTGGAATAATCAACTAATTTGGGTCATCATTAACTGGTGTATACAGACTTAAATAAAGCTGATTTGCTGAAAGAACAGCATATTAGGGTCAGTAATTAAGCCAAAACTGTACAAAATATATAAACATTTTGTATTTAACAATAAAACCAAAACAAAAAAATGCTTATTTTATTGTAAATATGTTCTCTGAATTTCTCAGGTGGCATTTTAGCTTCATCTGGTACAAATTCTGTCCAGCTATTAATCGGTTACGCAAAAAATAATATGAAGAAATAAATGCAACACCACTAGACTGTGTTGATGTGAAGTCAAGCAGAAAGGCCTTAGCTTTCATATGTTGATGGTAAAAGTATATTTTTTTAGCTGCAGATGCATCTTTGATACAATGATCAAGTGTTCACTGAAGGAATACTACGTCAATGTGTTTTAGGCAATAAAATGTTTATTTTCATATTTAAAAATGAAATTAATACTATTTGCATTGTCTTATGTATTTCTAATAAAGAATACAAATTAAAAATCTGCAGAAAGTGCCAATTTTTAAAGGAATCTGACTAATCAGCAGAACAATCTATTACTAAAATAATCGCCATCTGCAGCCCTAATCGGCTGTGGTGAGGCAGAAGCGACGCACCATGGCCGTTGTTGAGCTTCAGGCTCACGGGGTTGAAGTGGGACGCCATCGCCAGCAGGTTCTGCTGCAGCGCCTGCTGCATGAGACGCTGCTGCTCCTCCGCAAGCCGCATCATTTTCTTCTCCGGACCGTCGACTGGTCGATCCAGCCTCTCCCTGAGATGCTCCAACGTGGCGGGCTGTGCGAGCTGATGGTGTGGATGATGTGGATGATTGTGCTGCTGCTGCTGCTGGTGGTGGCCCAGAGCCATCGGCAGCCTGGATATGACTGGTGTTGAGTTCTCATCTGGTTAAAAAAATAAAAGAAAGAAAAAAGATGGAATTACTCAGGCTAAATCACTGTTTTAGTTTATATACATCCAGAATTTACATACTGGTTTATAAGCCTGGCGGGCCACCAGGCTTAAATTGGCCCCCCACCAGGCTAAGCAACCTCTTTTTTCCCATTTTTAGCAACATAATTCAAAATCTTACCGAGTATTTCTGGTCTTGTTTTTAATACAAATATTTTACTACACTTGAAATAAGATAAACTAACTTAAAAGTAACTTTTAAGCAAGATATAGAGTTTTAAGTAAATAATTTCTAAATATTGATGAAAAAATTAACTTACATTATGGGTAAAAGTCTTGTTATAAGTGAAATAATCTACTTTTGGAAAAAGCACTTTCTCATGAATATTAAGGAATTATTTACTTAAAACAAGCCTCCATATCTTGCTGAAAAGTTACTTTTAAGTTAGTACACTTAAAATAAGACAAACTAAGATGTGTGCACTAAAAATTAGATCAAAATTACTCGGTATGTAGGATTTTGTGTTTTTGCAGTGTTGATTGATATAATAAGGTTCCAAAAACACAAAAACATATAATATCCTCCTTGTTTCACATCAAACCTAATAATTTAACCAGTATCCTGTTCCTGCCCTACCTGTACTTCGTTTTAAATTTGGACTGGCAGACAGGCTCATGTTGATGCCGTTGTGAGCGGCCGGGGGAGTGTGCATGGTGGGTGAGGGCAGGAGGGAATGTGGGGCAGAAGACTGGGAAGGAGAGTAGCGGTAGAGGCTGCTGGTGTAGCTGGGACGGCGGCCCTCTCTGCGGTTGCTGTCGATCGCTGCCTGCAGCTCGCCCGGAGAGCTCAGGCCTTTCTTAGCGCACTCGAACGAATACAGGTATTTCATGTACCTTCAGGGAGACGTTTCACAAGAAAATAAAGAATAATTTACAAAAGCAACAGTTTTGGAATTTAATCAGGGGTGAAACGATAAATCGGATTAACTTAATTTATTTGATTAGGACAGTGCACATTAATCAACATTAACCAAAATTTATAGCTGTGCAAATATGCAGGAATTAGCACAATAGCTACATTTTATCTTTTGTTTTAAGACAACTAACAGGAAAGAACACAGCACATATAGATCTATTAAAAAAAAGAAAAAACCATCAATAAAAGAAAACATCATTATCAATCATGATTAACTGATTATTGAAATAATCATCACCTAATTTAGTAATTGATTAATTGCTGACTGGGGACCACAAATTTAAAATAGACCAATTTCTGAATGAGAAATATTTTCAGATGAGAAAAATAAGCCAAAAATTTACAAAACATATATATATATATATATATATATATATATATATATATATATATATATATATATATATATATATATATATGCATTAAACATAAAAATAAATATGTTCAACACAAATCTCCTTAAGTGCCAGAGATTTAGTTTCACCCATTTAAAAAAGTCTTATTTTGCAATCAATCAATTAATTAGTTAATCCAAAAATAATCAAAAATGCTTTCCTCGCCATTTAAGAGAGACAAAGACTGGTGTCATTAAACAATAAAAAAAAATGTATTTGGATAAAAAAATAATATTTAATCTTTAGCAAAAGTGTGAAGATTTAGGAGTTTGCTCAGAGTCAATGCGCTCAGCCTTCCACTTCACAACAAAGAAAAGAAAGAACTATATAATCTGTGGTTGTAGTCAAACCATTGCAAAAAGGATTTAATCACATAATTATCATCAAAAAATCAAATCAAATTTTATTTGTATAGCACATTTCAGCAGCAAGGCATTGCAAAGTGCTTTGCATCATAAACACAAAGTCATGCAACATAGAATAAACAATGAGAACATGACATTAAGTCAAGTTCCATCATTAAATTTTTAATTGATTATGTTTCAAATCCAATTGTAAACAGGTGGGTTTAAAGAAAGTCAGTGTTTCAGCTGTTTTACAGTTTTCTGGAAGTTTGTTCCAAATTTTTGGTGCATAGACGCTGAACGCTGCTTCTCCTCGTTTGGTTCTGGTTCTGGGGATGCAGAGCAGAACCAGAACCAGAAGACCTGAGGGGTCTGGGAGGTTGATACAGCAACAGCAGATCTTTAATGTGTTGTGGTGCTAAACCGTTCAGTGATTTATAAACTAACAGTATTTTAAAGTCTATTCTCTGAGCTACAGGGAGCCAGTGGAGGGACTTTAAGACTGGTGTTATGTGCTCCATCTTCCTGGTTTTAGTCAGAACTCCAGCAGCAGCGTTCTGGATCAGCTGCAGCTGTTTGATTGATTTATTGGACAGGCCTGTGAAGACGCTGTTGCAGTAATCAATGCGACTGAAGATAAACGCATGGATGAGTTTCTCTAGATTAATAAATTAAAATGAGCTCAATAAATTCTGATGATTAATATTTATTGAAAGGTATTTTGTTTACAGAGACTTAATTGTTAATCTTATTATTTAAAATGTATGTGGTTTTTATATCAATTATTATTTAATATTTTTTGTTATTGTGTTGTTCTTTTTTTTGGATATTTAAAATATCCTCCAGTTCCTGTGTTAATTACAGTTTATTGATCTTTAGGAGCAATTGCTATTATTTATATATTACTTGAAAATGGTGTTTAAAACAACAATGTAATCACAATAATTACTAGAACAATTTATCATCCAACAAACTTTGCAGGGTATTTGTAGGTTATTCTATTGGATATGAATACTTTTGTAAGGCACTGCTTATAGCTGGTAGATTTTTATACCAAATAAACATCAATTAATTACCCAGCTTCCTTTAAGAATATTTAAAAATTAATTCAAACTGAACAAGCAGCTCCTTCATAAGCGTTTCTGCATCTCCTCATTAAGAATGTAATTCTCTTGTCAGGATTTGCGTTAAAAATGAAGACGTACTGCGTGCGCAGGGTGAAGGCTGCGCTGGTGATGGAGGTGGGCAGATTGAGGCCTTTGGTGATTTCCCTCCAGATCTTCTTGTTGATGACCTCCACCAGTCCTCCCTTCTCCGTCACCAGCTTGTAAAGCCTGTACAGGTCCAGCACCTGCTTCGCCATGATGGGAATGCGGTTCACTGGAGTTCCTGCAAACGGAAAGGAACGGATGTAAGGAAAAAACATGTTAATAGAGACCAACCATGAAGGTTCTGTTAGGCTACCACTGCAGCCGGAAGTGACCCAAATCCAATTTTTACTTTACTTAATCAAAATAAGCACAAAAAATAAGGTAATTTACAATAGTGTGACTTTATAGAGGGCATAGCAGAGGCAGATTTAGAAATGAGAAGACAAAAGCAAAACTGATAATAAAAAATATTAATAAAACTTCGACAAAGGGATTAATACTTTAGGATTAACATGCATTGGTGGGCAATTCCATTTGTAATTTTCAATAAATTTCAGATATTTCAACTGTAACTGGAATTCAAATAAAAAAAATTAAAAACTGGGGATGATCTTAGCGCTCTTTGTTTATGAATAAAGAATGTTGCCAGGCAGAATATCAGATTACAAGAAAGTTATATTTTTTTGTTTGTTTTTCAATAACACTCCAAAAGTTACCAGGTCTCTAGAAACAGATTCAGGAAGCATTCAGGTTGGATGAATGCAACACAGCTGTTCAGACTCGCGTCACATTTGAAAATATCAAACATCAGATTTCAGATTGCGTTGGAAAAAATCCGATCTGTTGGTCAGACAGATCGGATGCAGGTCACGTTGAGGTAAAAATAAAATTGTATTTGTGTGACTGTAGCCTTCATAGACTATTAACAAGAGCAGCTCAAGCGGACAGGATGAGAACATTTTCTGACTTCCACACCTCAGGGCATTAGGTCAGTGTTAGGTAATGAGGTTTAGCTTGTCTAATCCATGTCGATTGACTCGACAATGAAGCTCATTTCAGATTGATGGGGGTGGGAGCAGCAGCTTTTGTTCATTTGATTACAGGGGGGAAAGGGCTGGTGGATCTAACCGGGTCTGCAAGTCTCACTGGTTGACAGCCAACTCCTCCATTCTGATTTGGAGCAAAGCTAATTAAAGGAAGAGACTAAAACACAGCTGCAGAAATATGACTAGTTTGTGCTTAAACTGAACACATGCAACAAACTCACACCACAGCTCCAACTTCTAAATTAACTAATAATAATTTTTCAAAAATATTCAGTTTGAACTTTTCCTCATTTTAATTAATCACAATCTTAAACATATTTTACTTAAAGTGAAGCAGACTGATAATGCTACATAATTATTCAACTTTTACACAACTTAAATCTGAAAAGCATGGCATGCATTTGTTAAATCAGCAATCAAAATGTTTTAGATCAAAGCATATCAAAGTGTCACAATGGCCCAGTCAAAGCCCGGACTAAAGAGAACCTAGAATCTGTTGTAAGACTTAAAAGTTTATATTTGCAGATGCTCTTTTGTAAAGATTAACAAACATGAAATTTGGTTTCTAGATTTAAAATCAAGAAGTGAGGAACAAAAAGGGATTATTTAAGTAAATACAGATACATTTTATACTTTTAAAATATTAATTTGTACAAAATTTTTTTAAACCATTTATAATTTCTTCCACATGTTGGTCTATCACTTAAAACTCCAATACAACAGATTGAAGTTTATGGCTGCAATGTGAGAAAATGCTTGAAGGGGTTCGAGTACTTTTGCATGACAAGGTATAGCAATTTTTTAAATTTGATATTAAAATAAAAGAAACAGGGACCTTCCAAGTATAGAGACTCGACATTGTTAAGAAATAATTGCGTCAAACAGAAAAAAAAGTAAAACATTTACCCCGTTTCTGCATGAAGACAAAGAGCTCATCAAGAAACTCCTTCCGGTGGGGATCGTTATCCAGTTCATAGAGCTGCAGAAAAAAACTAACTGTTAAACAGTGGGGTTGTTTTTTTAAATATATTTATATTATTTTATATAACCTTAAAGTCTGCCAACCTTGGCAAAGTCTCTAGATGGCTCTCCTCTCGCTTTTGCTCCGTCAGATTCCTCCGTCCAGACGCCACTTCCTCTCTGCAGACGCACAAACTTCATTTTATTACCTGCATGTTTGGAAGTTTACTTCCGGCAAATTTTAGAGAAGGAAGCAGGGAAAACAAAAACTCATCACATTATGAATTGGGATAATGTTATCTTTTTTTTTAACGTGTACAAACTGTCCAGATTTATTGGAAACCCGAGTCATTTTCTGCAGCTTCGGCCTCATAGTTAAACGTCTTACAAAGTATTTTTTGTCCAGTTTCTTTGCAAATATCTTTAAGTAAGACAAAACTAACTTATTTATCAGTGAGATATAACAGCTGTTTTTAAGTAAATTCCTTAATATTGATTAAAAATTTAAAATTTTCCATTGGCAGATTATTTTACTTAAAGCATGAGGAAATTGTTTTATTGTTATAAGTAAATTTATTTTTGTGTGTTTGCTTCACTGTAAACACACAAAATCTTACCAAGTATTTTTCATCTAGTTTGTAATGTAAATATCTTGAAATAAGACAAACTAATTTACCAGTAACTTTTCAGCAGATATAGCAGCTTGTTTTAAGTCAATAATTCCTTATTACCGAAGAAAAAGTTACAGTATTTCACTCATAAAAAATATATTACAAGTGAAATAATCTGCCGGTGGAACTAGCACTTTTTCTTCAATATTAAAGGGATTATTACTTAAAACAAGCTCCTAAATCTTGCTGAAAAGTTACTTGCAAGTTAGTTCTGTCTTATTTCCAGTGCAATAAGATATTTGCACTAGAAATTAGACTAAAAATACTTAGTAAGACTTTGTGTTTTTGCAGTGTAATGCTTTTCTTGTGACACATTAAATTCTGACAATTTAAACTCGAACTATCTCCATCTAATCGCAGCTTCCTTTTCCACCTCTTTTCGGGTGGCACATCGTCCTGCCGGTGCGTTTTTCGGGGGACGCCTGCTCCTGGGCAGAGCGGAAACTGTTCTAAACTTCCTCCATTTGTAGATAATTTTTCTGATGGTGGACCGATGAACAGCCAGCTCTTTAGAGATCCTCTTGTAACCTTTCCCTGAACTGTGCAGATCTATGATCCTTCTCCTGATGTCTTCTGAAAGCCGATTTGATCGAGGCATTTTCACATCAAAAAGCCTTTGCCGTTCGGAGCTGGTGAACTGCTGTGCCTTTATTTATAGGGAGGGGCTCCAATCCTGTCTGCTTAATTGAAACACCTGCAAGTGGAGACCTTGTTAGCGATCAGGCTCACAAACAACCAACAACTGGAGTTTTATGTGTCAAATAAAAGCATTAGAAGTGGAATTGGGGAAAATTATGTTGCTGCAGAATGAAAGTACTGAAAAAAATTTGATTAACATTCAAATCAAAATATTCCTTGTTGACATAAATAATACAATAACTTAAAATGAGTTTTATAATATCCATTCTGATTATTAATACTTTTTGAAGAGCAAATTTGTTTGTGTGGTTCTCATTTCATTTTTATTTATTGTGTTTCTATTTTGGATATTTGAAAATAGAAACGGTCTGAAGAGTTCTTTATAAAATTATATTTTATTTTATACACTGAAAACTTGCGTCCTTCCTGAAATAATGGCACAACTAATTTTTTTGCCAAAAGTGATTATTGCAAAAGAATAAAATAAAATATCTTCCCATTTTTATTGCCAAAACAAACAAAAAAAAGAAAAGGAAGAAAATACTTTTGGATAAATATAACTAGGGTTATTATTTAGGAAGGTGATGATATGTTGCCATCTGGATAATTTCTGGAACTGTTTAATGTGGAATTGATTAATAATTACAATTTGCAGAGGACAAGCTTGTGCAATTTCTTTTGCAGCACAATCAGCTTTAGATTCTTCAGTGCAGCCTCCAGCTCAAAGCATCTTTTAATAGATCATTCTAGTTTTCCAGTCCAGCTTACTTCATCATAAAGCAAAGTTAAAACCTGCTGCAAACTATAAATGATTAAACTTCCTCAATTTATAACTGTATGAACACCCCATCCTTACAAACAGAGTGCTGCCGTTTCATGCTGAACGCCGCTACTTCACATCCGGCCATTTTTACTCCTAAAATTTCAACATGAGCTAATTGCTAAGTCAGAGCAACGCAGCAGGTCTAGTTTCCTGTTTATCACTTTTTCAGATGCAGTCAAGGCATTTCAGCACAAAGCTGAAAGTCTGAGGTACAAATGTCGAAGTGATCTGGTTAGAGACACAATCTTTCAGTCATGCAAACTTATGTTTGCTTATTAACCACCACATTCAAAGTCATGTTAAATAGTAGTCAGTACTCCCCTGCCATCATGTAAAGTAGCTCTGAATAATCCCAAATAAAGTTCTGATGTTCTGGTTGACATCTTAAAATAAAAGGTATGGCCTGTACATAGCTTGCAAACCAAAAAAATGATCTGATTGTAAAATAATATCAAACAGGTAAAGACTATTAAGGAATTTCCAAACCATTCACTGCAAAAAACACACAAAATCTTCCCTTTTATTCTAGTTTCTAGTGCAAATATCTTAGCACTCTTGAAATAAGACAAGACTAACTTAAAAGTTACTTTTTAGCAAAGACAGAGGATTGTTTTAAATACCGTATTTTCCGGACTATAAGTTGCATTTTTGGGGGAAATTTATTTGATAAAATCCAAAAAACCAAGAACAGACATGTAATCTTAAAAGGCAATAAAAATAGAATAGAGGCAAGAACAGGCTGAGTAATTGTACGGTATGCTAACGTTAAATGACACATAAACAACGAACTGAGAACGTGCCTGGTATGTTAGCATAACATATTAAGAGTTATTCAGATAATTATAGCATAAATAACATGCTAACAAGTTTACCAAACCATCCGTGTCGCTCCAAATCACTAAATCTTCATCTTCGGTGTCGCTTGTAAACAACTCGGCTAACTCCGGACGTAGCTTCTACCGCACACATATCAACACAGGCCGAGAGCGCCCTCTGGCGGTTTAGTGTAAAAATAACATGTGTTATGATATAATAATGTGGTAATAATTTCACACATAAGTTGTTCCGGAGTATAGGTCGCACCACTATGAAAAAATTATTGTCCGGAAAATACGGTAAATAATTCTTTAAAATTGATGAAAAAGTACTTGTTCCACCAGCAAATAAATTAACCTAAAACATGGGAAAAATGTTTTAAGTGAAATAATCTGCCAATGAAACTAGTACTTTTTCATCAATATTAAGGAATTATTTACTTAAAACAAGCCTCTATGTCTTTTGCTAAGAAGTAACTTTTAAGTTAGTTGTCACGTGTGCTGAGATATTTGCAGAAATACTTGGTAAGATTTTGCATTTTTGCAGTGTTAGATCTTGGAGCGAGTGATATGGACTTCCATATGTGGTAATAATTCGGATACGTATCCGATTTCTTTCAAACCGTCTGCATTCTGCATTTTATCCAACATTTATGTCACTGATGTGAGACATGCATCAATTCTGCAGCAGAAAAAGCCAGAAACTGCAAATCCAGATGAAAACAATGACAGAAAGTCTGTTACTGAAACGCATCACATCATAATCCACCATGGTTCTGACTACGCATCCAAACAGTGCTCCATAAAAGCCATTTCTATTGGTTGTGTTTTCTTTTAATTAGCTAAATAAACTATAAAACCGATCCATAAACGGCTCTGTCCATTACCATTTCCATAAACAGAGCGCCGCTGCGCTGTGTGACATCAACGTTCTTCTTCAGTGCATGCGTGTTGTTTTGGGGTCGTAAATCTACAGAAATCTGATTGTTGTTAGCGTAACGACCATGCAAATCAAAAGAAAAGGGAAAGCGCATCAAGATCAGCAGAGTGAATAAAAACTATTTTTATCTGATGTAGAGTGAAAGTAAGTCCGTATCTGACGCTTGAGGACAAACAGTTTAGATTTGGATTCCTAACCTGCAGCGACTCCGGGTCAAAGGTGAACCAGATGTTGTGGATTTGAGGAGGAAATGTTTATTTCAGACGTTACGAGACTCGAGACTGAACTCTGACTTGTAGCAAAAGTAAAGACGGAGACTTTACTTAGAAAAAGTGACTTCTGAACATCTTTTCAGTCAGCATAAACTTATGCAAACATGTGCTTTCAATTTTTTTCATTTTCTCTCAAAAAGATTATTTTTCTAATGAATTGTACAGGTTATAAATCCAATTAAAAGATGGAAAACCTGAGAGGATTTATGTTAAAATCTGGGGTACTTTTAATATCTACTATGTTTCACAGAGATCAGACCAGATTCCACTTTGTGTTGGTAGATTAGTCAATTTCTGTTTGTCTACAAGTAATAATTACACCTCATTCAAACTGTGATCAAAGCAAATAACTGCAGTAGTTAGATGTGTTTTTTTTTGTTGACACCAACTATTCAGACTCTTACAAGATGCCACCAGTTTCTCACCAGTTTGAAAGCATCTTTACATTTACTGAATTGCGCCTGTGAAACATTCAGGTGAGTGGGTGTGGTTGCTATAACACGTATCGCATGACAACGTGATACGTCAAAACAAAAAAATAAAAAACAAAGCCAGAGTGGGGAGAGCTGAGGAGAAGGCATGTTAAAACCAGTTTTTACATTCTGGTTTCACCGCCTTGGAAGTCTATTAAATCCTTTCCTGCTGCCTATAGATGCATCTGAACCCAGAGACCTGCAGCGGGACCTTAAATTTAAATAATGTGAAGAGAAGCAAAGGCACTGCTAACAGGATGGGACTGTCTCTGCTGTTAGGCTTATTTAATGGCCACCATTATCCTCTCCTGTAGTACAGACTATTACTTATTGGATCCACACAAATCCTTGAAGTCACAATGGTATTCTAACCCAAAATTAAACACAAAATTCAAATCAACTGCTTCCACATCTTAAAAATATTATGAAAAGACAAATTACCCGAACACAAACTATTCCAGCTTCTCCATTTCTGTTTTCTCCACCCACTGAATGAAAAACAAACACATTTTAACCAAAACAATTCACCACACACAGACACGCCTGCAGTTTTTGTTAAAGTTTCATAGGTTTTATATTGAAAGAAACTTATTTGGGAAAAAAAAAACCCAATCTTTTTCTTATTTTGTCCTTAAAATACCAAAATTTCCACTTAACTTTCTGTTTTGGTCCATCTGATTTTTAAGTATTAAATCAGGGGTGTGAAACTCATCTTCATTTTGGGTCACATCAAAAAATCAGAATATTCTTAAAGGGCCGGTTGTGCCAGAATTTAAACCCATTAAGCTATTGAGACAGCTGATCGTCCAGGATTTCGTGATTGTTTTTGTGGTTTTTTTGCAATCAAAATTGCATATTATGTGGTGCTGATTTAGAAATATTTGTAAGGACTTTTCATGATATTTGAGATTTAATGGACACAGACTAACTTGACACCAGGTAAGGCTGAATCAGCAGTCACTTAACCCCAAATTTGAGAACATTTTGCAGTAAAATCAGAAAAAAATGTGGCGATTTGTTGCGTTTGTGCATATCTTGAGACTGGAGGGACTAATTGGTGTAAGTTGGATACTAGAGGGCCGCATAAAAAGCTACAGCAGGCCAGATTTGTCCCCCGGACCCTGCATTTGACACCTGTGTATTAAGTGATTGATAATTTGATCAGTACTTGAGTAGACTTTTTACCCAGTACCTTTTAACTCTTACTTGAGTAATTTCTTGGATGTCTGTTTTACTTTTACAGAAATAAAAATATGTCAAAGTAGTGCTAATGTAACTTGAGTACAATTTTTCCTACCAACTTCTCTCTTCGACCGCAAAAAAATGTTTTAAAAAAGCAAAACCTTGAAAGCATCCAAATTGGGCTTTAGCGCACAAAGTGGACGGAGATTAAATGAATCAGGCTCTTTGGGAAGTTTAAAGTGACGTGTGTTATTCCTCAATCACCATCCCCCCTTCAAGGAACCAGCAAGACATTAAAGGTTAAATATGTAAGGGCAGTGTGAGTGCAACTGCGCAGAAAAGCCTGCTGAGAGCTCATTTTCTAGCTGAAGTGCTCTGAAAGGTTTATTATGATGCAGGCATTAAAACTGAAAGCCGACACAGAATGTACATTTTTTCCACAGCTTTCATTCGATTACATTGCTGCTGTTTTGACATTACAAATCCTGGATTTCTGTGCCTTTGTTGGAGATTTGTCAGCGTCGGACTAAAGCATGTCAATGGCATACAGGTGATCCCCGTGTTTAGATGATCATGTTGTAGATTAAAACAAGCATGCGTTACAGGCAACAAAACATGTTTTTATATTGGACATAATTAAATCCCTTAAAGATTGCCTTTGTGGTCATTCATAACATCAGACTTTTCTCAGAGGCGCTTTGTTTAGCAATTATGCGTTATATACAAATATTACTGCTCATTTAATGTTTAATGTGGCAACAAGATGTCATCTGAGGCTAATAACCAGAATTTATTTTCAGCCTGGGAACCATTAATCAGTTAGCTCGTGTGTTTATAGTAAAAACAATTCAAACTGGAAACACTGGCACACAATTAGCAGCTGCATCGCTGTGATAAACCCAGATGTGTCGCTTGTTTCCCAGATTTACAGCCACATTCCTCTTAGAGTTAACTTCCTCTCACGCCAACAGGCCACTTTGTGTCTGGGCTAGTCCCCACACAGTTAGCAAACATTTGGTCAAAAACCACCATCTGTCCAATTAGGAAGTCTTTCTACACTTTAAAATGTTTGGTTCCACTAACCTCGAAGCCTCAACCCACACTAAACTAGGAAACTAGCAGGAGATTGTAGCTGTTTTGCTAGGCAACCAAGCTAACCACAACTAGCAAAACAAACCAATACCAATGCATTCGTAACACTTGAGAGATATTTTCATTTGTAGAGGTTATTTGTCATTTGTAAAAGTGACATTATAAGACACACCAACAAAGCATCTACAAAAACGATATCCAACTTATTGCCACGGAAATGCTGATTTCTTACTTCATGATGGCCAGATTTTGTTGTTATGGTTTGATTTTTCTGACTGAAATGCAGCAAAACTCCACTGGTCTACCATTACACTGCAAAGACACAAAGTCTTATCAAGTATTTTTGTCCAGTTTCTAGTGAAAAAATCTTTGCACACTTGTAATAAGACAAAACTCACCAAGAAGTAGCTTTTCAGCAAGATACTCAATATATTGGAGCTTGTTTTGAGTAAAAATACTAGTTCCACTGGTAGACAAGACATATTTTCCATTTTATAAATGAAATAATTTGCCAGTGGAGCCAGTATTTTTACACTTTAAAATGAGCTCACGTATCTCGCTAAAAAGTTATTTATAAGTTACATTTGAAATAAGACAAAACTAAGATATTTGTACTAGAAAATAGACCAAAATACTTGGTAAGATTTTGTGTTTTTGAAGTGTACCTGAAGATCCTGATTTCTTTTATTCATTTCTTTTTAGGTTTGGTTGATCCTGATTTTTTTTCAAAGTTTATCCTACATCTGGATTTATCCAGCTAGACTGATTGAGTCAGCTACTTCCTGAATATCTGAATATGGCAGTAAAAGCTGTTTGTGTTGATTCTCAATCAGATGAAATGAGCTCCATTTAAGAAAAAAAAAAGGGGGCAGAATGTATCTTTTACAAAAACATATTTGTTTAAAATGTCATTATGTCCTGACAGTTTCTTATGAGATAGATAATTTGTGAGAAGACTGAGCTACTATTGCCGTATGAAGAAAAATAAAATATAAAATAAATAAAAAAGAAACTGACAAAAACAATAGGCTGACTAAATTGTTCAAACATGTAAAAAAATAAACTGCAACAAAAAAAAGTGCAATTAGGAATTATGATGACACAAGGCATAGAATTAGACTGAATAGATCTGTGTTTATGGATCAGGCACATTGTCATCAATAACCAATAGATTTTTTTTTTCCAAGATTCAATACTTTCTCAAAACTAGATATTGATAGTCAAATCACATTTCTTTACTATTGTCTAAACACAGGCTGCTACAAGAGATATATCCTGCCAACAGCAATCACTATCTACAATAACTTTGAAAATACATTTTGAATGAATATGAGTTACAACATTAAATTTTCCTTCGGGATCAATAAAGTGGTTTTGAACTTAAAACTCAACTGATTAAAAATCAAATGCATTTGAAAAACTACAAGATAAAGAGGTAAAGGTCAGACATCTTCTTTATTTAATCATTACTTCCACTTGAGTGCTTCAAAGCTTTTTCCTATCACAACAGCCATTTGGAATCCATCAACCATTTAATCCAGGTAATCATTTAGCCAACCATTTTATAAATATGTTACTTTTAGCAATCAACATTAAGCTTTAGGTCTTACTTTAGTACAGCCATGTTTTAATTAATAATCAACTGCTTGGTAAAATACACATCGCCTCTTGACTGTTGGTACTTTAACTGCGTTTTCTACACACATGCTGAAGAAGAGGATGTGCTTAGCAGACCTCATAAAGACAATTTGTTTCTCAGTTTTCAGGAGTTAAAGCACGTCTCTCTCACACACACACACACACATACATGTTTGTGTGGCTTTCTTTGTTGGGTCTTTCCACTGACTTCCATTCATTTCTACAGGCTAAACCTTACCCTAACCATTACATACATAACCCCAACCCTGTCCAAAACTCAATTCCCACCTTAGTCCTAAATCTAACCCTGGACCCCTGACCCAAAAATGCTGTTTTTGGGTCAGGGGTCCATTTCCCCTTGTGGGGACCAGGCTAAAATGCCCACAAGGAGCAGTGGGTCCCCACAACGTAGTGTCAGGAAACTGGTCCTCACAAGGTATTACAAACAACCGCGCGCACATGCACACACACATGCGCGCACGCACACACACACACACACACAGCGTTCCTATGTTTGAACTGCTGTTGACTCTGCCAATAGCCTCAATTTGGAATTTCTAATAAAGGACGCTGACCGTTCCAGCAAAAACCCATTGAAGGTAAATAAACATCCCGTTCCTTTCTGAAATAACCAACCCCCAACTTATTGATGAGCCAGTGAGACCAACTGCAGGTCTATTAACAAAGAGCCTGTGGTTAATTGCTCAAAGCTTTCACACATCCTGGCCTGGGAGCCCTGATAGCATTCAGCATGCAGGTCAGAAAACTGCTTCATTTGCTCTTTCAGAGATATAATTTAGCAATGTCAGGTTAAGTATTTTAATTTATGTCTTATGTTAGGTAATGAATGGTGCTGAAAGTAGAAATTGGGGCTGACAAACGTATCACAATATAAGTGTCTCATATCAGTCAATATAGATAAGGATCGACTAGTTTTTTGTTTTAAATATAAGGGATACAGTCAAATGATGTAACCTTTTCTGTTTTAACCAGTTTTCAATCCATATTGTTGTTTATTATTTTTAACTTTAAACTGCTGCGGCAGTTAGTTACTCAGCAGGTTGTTGCTGGGTAACCACAGAATGTGTGAGTTGCTAGGTAACCAAAGAGTGAGTGAGTCAGTTGATCCCAGCTAGCCGTGAGAAGTTAAGCGCCTAAAGTATTTCCTCTGCCTAAATCCCCCAGAATGCAGTGCGTTTCTGCATCGCAGTTCAGTGAATTATTGAACATTTTATCGGATGTATTATCTGTCGATATTGATTATGTGTGTATTGTAATATATATTATTAATTAATTTATCTTCATTTATGGATGATACGAATTAATACAAACGTCACTCTTAATAAGCCTGATTAAAATGATTCACCAGTCCAGATGGACGTAAACAAAAAGTTAACCCTTTAATCTGCTTCAGCAAGTCAAGATCATCCAACTATTTAATGAACGATGTTAATAGTTCGTTAAATAACTATTAACGAACTATTAATAGTTCAGCTACTATAATTGCTGATAGTTTCTCAGCAATTATTACTACAATATGGCTCTTTTTTATACTACAGATGTGAGGCAACTGAGTTGATGTCAATCTCTGGTTTTCTTTGAGGTCTGACTTGCTTTTGATTGATTTTGACCATTTTAGACTTTTTTGTCCAATGTTTTTAAAACATAGAAAATGTTCCCACAGATTTAATTCTTTTGCAAAAATAAAAGGGTTTTAAGATTATTTCCAACTGTACATCAAAGCAAGAGTTATGGAGTAAGAGGCAGCGCACAACCTGGATGGTTCACCAGTCCATTTCTCCTCACGTTATCTCCATATAATCAAACTAAACTAAAATGCAACAAAGTGAATTATCATTTAATGAATAACTTAGAAACAAATAGTATCAATCAGAGCCAATTCAGCAACTATAATTGCTAAATTCCTCTGAATTCCTCTGATTTAGCAACTGAATTTAGCTGATACAAACATCTGGTGATGAAGTTCTGCATCAAAATTAGTTTCTTTTTAGTTTGGATCCTTTTATGCACACATTTGTAAATATCTAGCATATATAAATGTACATCTGGTTATGTTTGCTGATAACCAATGATATTATGTCTGAAATGAGGTAATGCAACTCATAAATAATGTTTACCAGTAGATGTTTGCCTGGGGTTATTTTGGAGGTTTAGTCAATTATACTCCATGAAAGAGCAACAAATAAATGGAAATTCGATACAACACAAAGTTTTCAGAACAAAATACAATTAAAAATGTTTTTCTGGTTTGAGGTTTATTTTTAAACAGTTCATCTCAATAATTGATGAAGATCTCTAATAAATATATAAACTGTTTAAGCCAAAAGATGTTTACATGTATGAAATTGAAGAGGAAATAAACTGTGGATAAAAAGGTGCAAACTAAGTAGGAAGTACGTTTATTCCACACGATGGTTTTTGAAAATCTTGACAGCTGGCACTAAAAAGTGTGTTATTAATCTGAAAATTATTATTTCTGATCTTATTTTAACAAACAGAGACCGGAATTGGCCATTTTTTTTATCCTACTCAGAAATGAGGAGGCTGGTTAAATACTAAATTGTTTATTAAAAGCATCAAAACTAGTAACTCCCACCATGTTTCAGACTATAAAACCCATCAACATGTATTTCGATATACAATACTTTGGAGTTTAAAGAACATTGCAGGTTATGGACTTTATGTCTTGTCTTATTTCTTGCAGTTAAAAACAAATGCATTGAAATTATGAGCTCGAACTTGAAAGAAAATCAGAAATCGGTATCAATTGAAAGAAACCTGATCGCTGCATTTCTGGTAATTAAATGCTGAAGCATTGATAGGAATCCACTGTTTTAAGCATGTTAAAAATGTGAAAACTGAAGGAAAACGAGGTCAAAAGAGAACAATTTGTGAATAAATCCTTGGAAACAAAAGAAAGGAAAACAGAAGTAGCTGTTTTCATGCTGAGAGTCACCAGCCCAGCTGTCCCTCCACCCGCTGGCCTCATTAATCATAATATGTTATATTGACATGAAGCTTTTCAAGGGGAATCCACAGAGAACAACCAATCAGGAACAATTCACAGCAAGAAAACCTTTTTCTTAAAAAACATCTGGGAACCATCACCATCGTCACCACTAGCTTTGGATTCACGATTTCCATAAACACATCAATACAGTAGCAAAAATCCCCTCTACTCTCATATTTTACTGCAAAAACACTAAATATCACCAAGTATTTTTGGTCTAGTTTCTAGTGCAAATATCCTAGTCTTAGAAATAAGACAAAACAAACGCACAAGTAACTTTATCCAGATGTAGGAGCTCGTTTTAAGTTCCTTAATATTAATGAGAAAGTCCTCGTTCCAATGGCAGGTTTCTTCACTCTTAACATGCAAAAATATATTTTCATGAAGTGAAATAATCTGCTGGAAGAATGTTGTTCTTTCAGGAATTGGCCCTTTTTTTAAATCTGCTTGCATCAAACTCAGTTAATAATTTCAGCCCTAAACAGAAGCTGCAGATGTTTGTTTTGACTTTAAAGAGGTTAAAACATTCATGAAACTTTTTTACGACAGACATCTGCTCCGATAGAAAATATGAACAGTCGTTAACTCTGGAATCGAGTGCAGCCTACCATTTTGAAGTGCTCATCGTAACCCCAGTCAGCGAGGCCGTTGGGCGACGTGAAGCTGCTCTGACCCACAGGAGGCAGCAGGTTCTTCTCCTCCTTCTCCTCTTTCACTGCTGAAGGCGAAGGCTCAGACTTTTGCTCCGCGGAAGATGGCAGAGATGTGGAATACGGCTGGAAGTGGGAAACATGTTGGAAACTCATTTTCCTCTCGTCTCCCTCTTCCCCCAGCTCATCCCCCTCTTCAGGCTCCAGCATCTCCCGCTGTTCTCCGTCCCAATCTTCGCTCTCCTGCTTCAGCTCCATCTGGTTCAGGACGGTTTGGTGGATCGGTCCGTCCGGTTCCCCACACGGCAGGGGGTCCGGCCTGGAGCCGCCGGGCCCTCGGGCCGCCGCGGCCTGATGGGCCAAGAGGAACTGAGCTTGAAGGAAATGTTTATCCTGCAGGTTCATCTCCAGTTTGGCTCCAGGGTGCCTCTGCAGCTGCTCCATCACCGCCCCCAGCTTCACGCCTCCAGGAACGGACTGCTGCAGACTCCCTTCGTCAGAAAGGTTCGACTGTGGATGAAAACAAACAAAGAAAAAACACTAAATTATCAGAAGCTAAGAAACCTGATGCACCAATCAGTTGGCTAAATATCATAAGGTTTCCCCCAGAAAACACCCAATGGCGGCCCGTCATTCATCCAGCAGCCCGTCGTGTTTTTGAGTTAAAAAATGTTTAAAGTTGGCAGCAAATTTTAAAACATCACTTAATACTTATGTGTTATTGAAAGATTAATACCTGAACACCAACTATGAAGTCTTAAAAAAATGCAGACTTTTTAAAAAGATTTAAATAAATAAGCAATGCTAAGCCTTGCTTATTAAAGTAAAGCCTGGTGGCACGCCAGGCTTACAATACACTGGGGGAAACTCAGAATCAGAATTGTAAAGTTTTTTCTTTATTGTCTCTGATTGGTGATTGGAACAGGGCTTATTTGTTTGTTTTTTAGGAATAATTAATACAGGTGCACCAATTGCCGATCTTTAAAAAGCCTAACCTTCATAATTCCAATTTTGACTGATTTTATTATCTGAAATGTTGCTAAACATAGGAGGAAAGTTGCTGAGTTGGTAATAGAGGGGTGACTATTGCAAACTGAAAACATGGAGATGATCTGGTGGGCCGGCCAGTCAAACGTCTCTAAAAGCAGAGGACAGCGGCTGATTTTTAGACCTTTGATGAGGTAAACAAGATGAGCTTCACAGATAAATAGAAGCCGATCTCCCAAATAAATTGATGCACCCATAATAATTAATGAATTACATTGAGCTCATTATTTAATCCTTTCTGTAGATCTAACTGATAGACAAAAACTTTTTGGGTTACTTTGAACATACACCTCTGGAAAAAACTAAGAGTCCACTGCACTGAACCCACTTGAAAACCTGCTGGTTATTCCACCAAATATTGATTCCTGAACTCTTCCTGAGTTAAAACATTAGTACGGTTGTTTCTAAATGGATATGGACTTGTTTTCTTTGCATTATTTGAGGTCTGGAAGCTCTGCATCTTTTTTGTTAGTTTGACCATTCCTCATTTTCTGCAAATAAATGCAACATTTTTTGCTATGAATTTCAGAGACATGTTGTCAGTAATTCATAGAACAAAACAACAATGTTCATTTTATTCAAATATATAAAAAGTAGAAACTAATAATTTTAAGTGTTCCCATTTTTTTCCAGAGCTGTATATTACATATATATATATACAATTTCTGTACATTTGATTAAAAAACTAATGGATTTGTATGTTTCCAATCTTCCACTTTATTTAGCATTCTGAATGAATTTTGTCTTGTTTTTTTATTGCTGTACGTTTATTTTGCATGTTTTGCCTCAAACTTCTACACTATAACTCAAATATGCTACAATAAGGGTATTATATAAAGTAGACAGAGTTTTGTAATACACAGGAAAATCTCATCCTTCTCAAAACAGCAACACTTTTAGCTGGTCTTGATTTTACTTTGCAGGTTTCCAGCAACATTTATCATCCAATATGACACCAAGAAATTAGATTTCAAAAGTTTTTGCAAATGAGCTTGTGCTTGTTTTAGTTTTTGTAAAAAAACAAAACAAATAAAAATACAAACATATGTAGGAACTTTCTTCATAAAAATTAAAAGTGCATACTGTAGTGTTTGATACATAGAACCAAGTTGAATACGTATGATTAAATTTTAATTATTTGTTCTATAAAAAGCTTTGAGAAGTAAATAAAGTGAACCTTAAAATAAAATACAATCGGTATCGGTCTGGAAAATAATGATCGGTTCATTTGTAGAGGGTGAATGAACCGATAAATCGTTAAAACAGCTTAATATCAAAGTCATCGGGGGAGGTTTATTGCAAATTTAAAGTCAATTTGAAATTTTATAAGCTTATAAATAGAAAAAACACACAGTCATTCATTTACATGAATTCATGCATTCATTCAGTCATCGCATGATAAACGTCTCGCTTTGCTAAAGAGCGGCTAAATCATGAACTCTCACCCGGCGCCGGGTTTCTGTTGCAAACAGCGCGTTTAATTTTCCTCCGCAGCCCGAGCAGCTGGATTATCCTGCATTTCGGAGACAACCTCGTGCTAAATCTGCTCTCTGTAACGTCTTCATCAACCCACGGTCGCTTTGTTACTGTAACAAACACGAGTGGGAGCGTCGACACTCACCATTTGCGCCTTGGAGTAATTCATCGTCGCCAACAGGTTTGTTTTGTTTTTCTCGGTTCCTCCCGGCAGAATTAAGTCACATCTCATCAGCAGCGCTGTCCTGCAGGAATGTGTTTTGTTTTGTTTTGCTCTTTTGGACCGGGGGTGACTTTAAAACCCTGGATTGCTGTGGGAGGCCGGCGCGGACGGAGCTGGAGGAGGAGGGGTAAATAACGCGCAGTGTTTCCTCCCTGGTCACTGCGCATGGAAACTCAAACATCTTTGATTGTCCCTGACTAGGTGACCCCCTCACCCACAGCCCGGGTGAATGAAAGGCCCGCCCCGTGCGTAAAAAAATCCTCAAGTGTTTTTTCTTTTTTCTTCCTTTCCTCTGCTTGGAGGAGCGATGAGAAACTTCCCACCCTCTCCACGAGGAAACTCCCACTCGCTGCACAACGCTGATTATTATTCAGTGAGATTACGAGCCCTGCTGTGAAAGAAAACAGCTTTAAAAAAAGGGGACAACACGTTAAGTTTAAATCTCCGCTTTCTCCAGTTGTAACTAAACACCCCGCGGTTCTAGCCAATCAAGCGCCTCATTGTTTACGTAACGTTTGCGCGCATTTCGGTTTGATTTTGGGGGATAAACCAAAGATATATTACATTTTTAAAAATATATAATAAATAAAATGTGGTGTCTATTCGAACCACCTTCAGGTCACTCATCTAGAAATAGAGTCTGCGACTAATAATGGATAAAATCAAATTTGAGTAATTAATTACTTTTACTCGATTACATTTAGTGGAGTAACTTTTTAGAAAACTTTACTTTCAGGAGGATTTTTTATTACGCCTGTACGTTTTACTTTTACTGGAGTAAAATTTTCAGATTTTCTATCCACTGGATTAAAAACAAACATGTTTTAACCAAAAGTTCAGACACAGACCTGCAGTTTCTGTTAAGGTTTCATAAGTTTTATATTGAGAGAAAATGTTTTCCTTTGGCTGATTGTTATTTTATTGTTACTTATTGTCATTTTCATCCTTAAAAATACCAGAAATTTCACTTAACTTTACATTTTAGCCCATCTGATGACTCAGTAATTGATACTTTTTGGCAAATACTTTTTACTTTTACTTGAGTAAAAATTTGTTGTAGTAGTGGTACTCTTACTGGAGTAGTTTTTGGGTTCTCTGGGTAAAATATTTAAATTGAAAGCAGAGAATCTGTGAATTCGAAAAAACAAAAAAAATAAACATGCATCATTGCAACATAATGTTGCCACTATCGTATTTCACATTTGCTGTCTCCAAATATGACAAGATTTTTTTTCTGATTTTATTCTAGCCAGATTTGATCATTTTCCTACCCGAGTTGTTGACCCCTGCCGCTCCTCCAGAGTCACCAGCGGTGCTTTGGCAGCGACTCTGCTCGGCCCAGGCCTCCTCTGGGCTTTAGGACGGCCGTGTCTTGGCAGGTTCTTCGTTGTGCCAAACCTTCTCCATTTCCTGACGACAGACCGGACGGCGCTCCGGGAGATCGTCAAAGCTCTGGATATTATTTTACAACCAAACCCAGATTTAAACTTTTCCACGATTTCATCTCTGACCTGCCCGCTGTGTTCCTTAGTCTACATGATGTTTGTTCTCTGAAGCATCCACAAAAAAACTAATCGGATCACACACAGGTGGGCCTAATTTACCAATAAACTGACTCTTAAGGGGAGCTGAATACTTACACTTTTCTAATTTGCATTTGGAAAGACTTAAAAATAACACTTCTCAATTTTGCACTTTAAATTAATCTGAGATATTTGAGGGAAAAAAACTAAACAGGTGTGAATATTTTCCACAGGGCATTGAAAGAATGAACCAGAACTTTATTTGAAGTGCTTCTATTCTTACTCCAAGTGATAACGCTGTGGGTGGTAATCCGTGGTTATAGTTGCCCCGCCCCGTCCTAAATAAAGCCCAAGGCAGAGGCAGTTGACATGGCCTGATTGATTACAGGATATGAACATAACTGCAGCAGTACAGCAAGCCAAGTGAAGGAAACTACAAGCAATAAATGCAAACAGAAACAAAAAAAGGAAAAAACAAAAAAAACACCTAATTTAGTTGGTTTTCAAGACTAATTTCTACACCAATCTGCACATTTGGGTATAAAATATTTATCTACTTGTGTTAGTTTCTACAAATCTTGTTGGTTTACTATACAGGCGTCCTGAACAACTGTAATCAAACTAGAAAAATTGTCAATATATGTACTTTTTAAAACAATTTTTTAGGACTATTATATTTGGAGTTTGTTTTGGCTCCAATTACATTTTTGTACATGAACAAATATTAATAATCTTAATAATTATGGATTGATATGCAGCAGAATTGTCAGCAACTTAAAAACTAAAATGTTTAATGAGTTTTCACAAAACAAAATAATTTGCTGAGGCAAGTCAGTCAAAAATAATAAAATATATTCATGTATTTTATGAAAATATATAAAAAACATGTTTTTGAAATATATAAATATATTTAGTTCCAGTATGTTTATATAATATTTATAAATGTAAATATATTTGGCAAATATCCACCTAATATTTAATAAAGATATAACTGGTATAATAATGAAAAAAAAATTCCCAAATAGTAATCACATTCCACCAATGCCATCATTGATAAATTTTATTCAACCCGCAAATACATTTTCCCTGAAATGAACAGATGCAACGGAGACTTGATACAGTAAGATGAATCCTGACATTCGTGTGACTCTGCTGCCCCCTGGCGGCAGGACCTTCACAAGCATTCAGATGGTGTGAACCTTTTGGTAATGCTTTGATCTAGAGCAAATTGTACTTACATACTGCTAAGCAAGCAGATTGTTGAACTTTCAAGAAACAAAAAAAAAAAAAAAAAGGATTAAATTCCAGTATGTTTACGACATACGAAGATAGTATATTTATCCATATTTTACAAGCAAAAGAAACCAGTAAAGGTAAAATTTAATTCAGATGTGTTTTGATGAGGCCAACATTTAAATGCAAGAGCTCGATCTTCTTGGACATCATCTGTGGAAAAAAGAAGGGTCATTTAGAAGAGATGAAATTCTTGATTTAAATTAAAATGATTAAACGTACATTTTATCAAGTCCAAGCTCTTCAGGTGTGGAAATGCCAAGTTCGCTTAATATGGGCCTGAGTTCCTGGATCACGTACGGGTAGATGTCTTTATTAGGCCCGGCTTTGTCCTGAATCAAAGTTGAACTCCATCAGTTTTCAACTAAAATCTTTTTTCATTTTTGGCTGACATTATTCCCAGACGTTCTGAATTTCTGACCTTCACCGCCTCCAGGACGCGGATGGCGCTGGCCAGGTCGTTCAGTCTGCGGCAGGCTCTCAGCACCGCCTCAAGAATCTTTGGTTCTGGTACCAGGTCGTACCCGATCAACGTGTTCATCCCTGAAACATAGTTTACACTTTACGAGCTGCAGGAAACACAGAACAACTTATTATATACTCAGACCCATGCCAATTTGTACCTTTGTTCAGCATTTTCCTCTAATTGCGTCTTTTGATTTCCTGTAAACAAAACTTTTGATCTCATGGGTCTTAATCATGGATCTGCAACCGGCAGCTCTGATTTGTGGTTCTAAATAACTTTTAAATATAAATATAAAAACAACTGGAGCTTCAAGCAATTTTACGGTTTTTCTTTTAATAATTTCATTGAATTTCCACAACGTAATGACACTAACATTTTTATATCTAATATTCTTGACATTAGGTTGAAAAATATTTGCTTCTTTTTTCAATATCAATTATATCCATCACTTTTTGGTAATACAAAAAAAAAAAATTCTGTATTTCAAAACCTAAAAATAGAAAGAATGGTGGTTCTTTCAAAAATAAATTTTCCATAGTAGATACATGTCAAAAGTCTATTTTCAGAAAGCCCGTAGATAAAAACGATGAAAAGCTTGTAGCAGGTTATCTATGCTACAAGACAGATAACCTGTAAAAAATTTAGCTCCTCTGTCTTCTCTCAGCGCTAACTAGAAACAACCAATCAGATCCAGGAGGCGGGTCTATTGTCTTTCTGTTACGCTGCAGCTAGCTTAGCATATTATGAATGCTCAGCTAGGTAGCATGACCACCGACAACAGCAGATTATTATTATTATTATTTTTAACTGCACGTTTCTCTGTCGTTAGCACAATTAACAGCAAGTACATGAGGATGAGTGACAGCGCCAAGACCCGCCTCCTGGCTCTGATTGGTTGTTTTTGGTCAGGAGCGTTTCACAGATTATCCTTCTCATACTGTGACAGTTTAAACAAATATGTAACAAATATATAGATTTTTTTTTATAAAAAGTTACGTACTACAGCTTTATATCTCCCATTCATCTAAATTTAATTTTAAATCTTCTCTTGCATTTAATCTGGACCTGATTCCAGTTTATGCTACTAAAGTTTTATGAAATAACAATATGAACCCACAGCAAAACAAGCCCCTGCTGGTAGATGTATTATTTATATATATATATAAAAAAAGTCACACAACCACATTTCATCACAGTGGACCGAGATTATAGAAAATTATTTTAAATTGTTGGTTTAGTTTTTATTATTACTTGGAAACTGTGGAGTACTCGTCACAGTACTTTTACAAATTTAGAGCAAACTTAGAAACTAAATACTTATTTAGCAACCCAGAACAGGGCTTAGAACTTGGAATCCAGAAAAACGACCTTAGCAAATACTTTCTCGACTCCTATTCTCCCAACCCAGAAAAGGAATTAGACCAGAGGACTTATCCTTATCTACCAACCCTGAATAGTTTTTTTAACTTTGGATCAACATTATTAGCTTTTTCTTCTTTTGGTTTGTTATTTTGTTTGTATTTCCTTTTAAATCCTGTAAAGCACTTTGTATTGCCTTGTTGCTGAAAATGTGCTATATAAATAAAACTACCTTTACCATTTACCTTTTCAAAGCAAGTATGAAATGTCCTGCAATAGAAAAAACCCCAGCAAAACACTTTTACACGATATATACTAATTCGTTATTTTTATTAGTGGGCCACCATTTTACATTTTAAAATGTTGCAAATACTAAAACAATAACTAATAAATACATTAGTGGCAAAATCGGTGGTTTAAAAATATGATCGAGTTTTGTGAAAGTTATTAATTAATCATTGACTTAATTACATTTAAAATGGCCAGAATGATTTAAGTTACTCAGTCAGTATTTTTGTGAGCTATGAAGATAAAAGTTAATCTTTCTTATGTATCTTCATTCAGTTTTACATAATTTAAAATAATTCTGGTTCTCTTTAGGCTGGTTGAGTTGCATACACCTTAAAACAGATTATAATCCCTGATTAATAGGAGTAATCTCCTTGTGAAAGTATTTATATATAAAGTAATAAAAGATGAGTTTAAAAGAAATTCTGTCAAATTTCAGTTATTGAAGTAACTATGTGAAGCTGTTAAGAGACAAACTAACCCACAAGTTAACCCAAGACTGGGAAAGATACAAAATGACTAACACCAAACATATTTTAATTTAATTAATTTTAAACATATTTTCATTAAAAGAACATTGTAAAAAGTAGATATTTTTGTTGATTAGCTGAGAGTCAAAAATGCTAACATAAAACTTTAACACTGATTTGTTTGCACTAGTTTGTCCCATAAAGCAAGTAGAAATGTTTTTGACAGACCAAACCATATTTGGAAACATTTTAAACAAACTAAACAAAATGCTACATAATTATCTAATGTAGCATTTCCTCACTTATCACCGGATGACAAGCATTGTTGTGTAAGTGCTTCTTTTTCCTGGTACTAAAAACCTGCAGTTCAACATATATTGGATCAGCCAAAAGCAAAACAAGAGGCAGGATTTCATTTCAGAGCATTCACTATTAGCTAGAGGAGTTTTTGTTGCAATAACAGCAGCCAAAAAAAAAAAAACAAAAAAACCCCAAAAAGCTAAAATGCTGGATTTTGTTTTTAAAGCGTTGAATTAAGGACCTTATCCAACAAATTAACAGACAAAGGTGCCATTTTTCTTACAAACATAGCCAGTAAGCTAACAGTTAACTTATACAATCACTTCTGCCTCCAACTTAGAGAGTAAAGACCTTAAATCAAATCTTTATGGCAATCTAATCTAAAAGTAGGAAGTGTTACATTTGAGTGCAAAATGACTTAAAATGCAGAAAGATGACATAATGAGCACTCCTCAACAGTACCATCTCAAAAATATGATGGTTAGGGGAGCAAAGGACCATCCAGCTAACTAAATTAATATAATTTCCTATTGTAAGAGCTCATGTCTGTTCTCCGCAACACTGCTGATGAAAAAACTTTTAATTGAGGTTAATTCTAAAAACGGTTCTGAGAGACAATCCAAACTAATTTTACTAACCTAAATAATGCAGTCTGAAACGTAAAGAAGATCCATATGGCATGGATGTTGTGATGAGAAATTAATCCAGACTGACTGAGTCTAATATTAGTCTGACAAAACACCTGGTGACCTACAGTTTATATTAACCAACCTTGTGGAAACAACTTCCTCTTACCGAAGCTTAGTACCATTCTGCACAATTATTTGTGTTGTCTTTTATAGAGTTGGTGTGATTAAAAACCCACCTTTCCTCAACTCCCATGCATCGATGTCAGGCTTGTTGAAGTATGTTATCCAGCGGGCATCAAACTCTTCATCGGTCTCCTCTTTCCCGTGGGAGTAACACCTTGATGCCAGAGGAGCTGTGTGAGAAAAACAAAACAACACTATCACTGGTGTTCAGGGTTACACAACGTTGTCACATGCAAGGCCATGAGAGGTGAAGTTTGCAGTGAGTGAAGGAGAAAAAGGGCAAATGCTGCGCGTCAGGTGGATTACTTCCATTGTCCGGATATAGGACTGCACGTAGCTGACGATACACTGACGCATTATATACGTAAGATCCACTGTAAATCTAATGGATCTCCTGTAGATCAGTCTGACCTAAAATAAATGAATTAGATAAGCTGTAACATCACGTAAGCATCAGAATGATGTGGTTTTCTCAGGCGCCGCCAGTCCATTTTAGTGCAGATGTCCGCAGCCGGTTCACCCAGCAGATGAACAGTTAGCATGTTAGCATGTCCCAGCCGGGTCATGGCAAGGACACAACTACCCCCGAGCGAAACATTTGGATAATATCACAACAAAGCAGCCTCAGATTACGTGTTTTTACGTTTTTTATGTTAACCAATTGACCAAGATGTTAAAAGCTGTAGTTAAACCGAGTGTATTATTAAGCGGCCGGCTGGTTAGCTAGCTTAGCTTGTACCGCAGTGTGCCGACAAACACTGGATATCCGCATGAACTTCGCCCCTACACTTTCACTCTCAATTCTCAAAGAGAAACGATAAACAAATACCTTGGCACCTCGGTTGTGTTCGAGTTAAACTCCGTGCACCGGAGACCGACAGTCGGACGGCAGCTCTGAACATGATGGGGCACAGCCAGGGAGACAAACCAGTGTGATTTATCCGGAGGAAGCGGCTCCAATGGCAGGCGCCAGCAAATAGGTGAGATCTTCTGCGCATGTGCAAAGCGGAGCTCATTCCTGACCTGTTTTGGTCTGCCACGAGTGACACGAAATGCCACGCAAAAAGGTTAAGTATGTTTTTACAAATACTTTCCACACGAGCCACAAAATAAAAAAAAATCATAACTGATAATGATACATTCTTAAATATATAAATATGCATATAATCAGATGTGGATAGAGTGAAAAAGTTGTACTCGAGTAAGAGTATCACCACTTCAACATATTTTCATTTAATTAAAGTAACAAGTATTGCAAGTGCAAGAATTTTCTCAAGAAAGAATGAAAAAGTTTTCTGTAAAAGATTACTTAAATACTGAGAAACTAAACATAATTATGGACGCCCATTTCCACCACTCTGATAGAAAACAACAAAACTAGTATCTGATAATTATGACTGAACTACAGTATAATTATGAGATACTATTTTATAATTTTATCTTAGCTATCTCATAATAATGGAATTTTATAGTTGTGCTACGTCATAATGACTTAGCTGTGAATCTTTATAGGTTAGTTATCATGACTAAGTTTTGTTTATGTTTTCCCATCAAACTGGCAGAAATAAGCTTCCAATCATAACATCTCAGTTCAATTTCTATTTTATTAAAAAAAAAAAAAAAAAAAAAAAAAAAAAAACACATATAAATGAACATAAGCCAAGTGGCTCATTTATGCCTTTATTTCCATTAGGAATATTCATCTTAAAACACAGATTATAAAAACAAGGATGAAAACAACACATACAACTCTAAAAAAGAGATATAAGCGACCATAAAATCCACACATATTTGATAATTGTTGACATATCTAAGGCAAGTTTTAAGAAATGATTTAATACTTTACAATGGCATCAGATGGCCAAAAAGTTTAAAACCCTAAGACTAAAATGGAAAAGAAAATGCATAAAATTAACAATTTCCAAGTAGCATATTTAAAGCAGAAGAAATAATTCCTTTTATAAATAAAACTTATGAAGCTAATTACAATATGGATTATATATATATATATATATATATATATATATATATATATATATATATATATATATATTTGAGACAACACAATGTATTGTGTAGATAGAAAATAATATTTACAGTAATATTATTTCCTTGTTTTTTGTACAAACAAGGAAACCATCTACGGTAATAAACTAAAAAGGTTTTGCTTTGCAACAGTTATTTTTGTATTACAATTGGAAAAACGGAACCTGATGAATATGAATCTCGAAACTGAAATTATAAATCAATTCAATTCAGTTTTATTTAATTAACGCCAATTCACAACAAATGTTTGTAGGCACTTTACAGAAATATAACCTCAATTCAATTATATATACATTCCAATTGATCTTAGTTATCAAACAGTACAGAAAGCTTAATTATTCAATGTAGTTTAAAAAGTCAAAACTGTAATAGAGTTGACTTTTGAATACACCTTGCTACACTTTTGTACTTGATGCTTTTGATTAACTTCTTTTCATTTTAGTTTGATAAGTTAGTCAAACAAAAATTTCAAACGAAAAAATAATCATAATTTATTTCGACTGACATGAAATGTTTATATTGTGATACGTTTTTCAGCTGTATTGTCCAGCCCTAAAACAGCATCTAATAACTGGGAGTGCACCGATTGCAGTTCTCTGGACGATCGCTGATTGCGGATCTTTAAAAAGCCTGACCTGCCGATTCCGATTTTGTCTTTCTTTTTTTGTCTAAAATGTCACTAAATATAGCAAGAAACTTGTCGAGTTGGTAACAGTGGAGTGACTATTGTTGACTGCAAACATGCAGACATGACCTGTTGGGTCAAACTTCTGTCACAGTAGGCCAGAAAAGGACAGCAAACTTGGTTGATAAGATCGGCTTCACATGCAAGTGTCGGCCGATCACCGATCTCCCAAAATTAAAGAAATAGGTGCACCGCTATAAATTACTTCACAAAAAACACGAGTACTTTTTTCAGCCAAACATTACTACAAAGAAGGAACATGTAATTGCACATTTTCTAGCTTTTTAGCTAAACTTTGTAGGTTTTAGGAGGACATCTGGTCCAATCATCCAGACTGAGCCTCTTGGCAGTGTGCAGTGAATTCGGCCTGCCAGCTGTTCTTCGCAGATCCCCGCGTCTCTCCTCTCCCTCTGTGGGGCCGCTGAAGGTTTGCGGAGGCTGGTAGCCTGGCTCCTGGGGATCCAGCGGGTCTTTGGAGAGCAGGATGCAGATGGCCGGCACCGTCCTCTCTACGGCTGTGGTCGCCGCTTCCTGCGGTGCGCTCTCCCAAACCTCATTAACTGTCATGTAGCAAAGTTTGGACACCTGATGCAGCCCTGCCACTTTGCGTTTCAGGATTTCCACGCAGGTGATGGTCTTGGTGATGCCCCTGCCCAGGCCTGTGAAGACCACCTGTCTCACTGCCGCTGCACTGCCGCCCTGTCCTTCCCCCTGCATGCGGGCAATTGCAAACCGCAGTAAATTGTGAATTTTGCTTCCTTCTTTCACTCGCATGTGCAGGACGTCTGCAGGAAGGCCAGGAATGGGAAAAGGAGCTCTCTCCTCGGTGCGGCCGATTCTCCGCCGGGTGCTCTGCTCCGGTTGTGGAAGACAAGATGCAAACTGCACACCTGAAGAGAGTGAAGAAGACTGATCTTCCATTATGGTGGAAACTAAATAAGATGATTCTTCTGCATCTGCAGGCTTAATCCATTTCCCTCGAGGTCTAAAAGCAGCAAACTTAAAGAAAATCTGCTTTGCAATCCAAACTTTTCACTTGTCTTTATCTCCTCTCGGTCGCCTGTCCGTGATGTCCAATTTGTTTTGTCTCTTGGAGATGAGATGACAGCTTGAAGAGTAAGAAAGCCACTTCTTCTTCTCCTAATCCCACAGTTGTGAAAGAAAAGATGTCCTTGCTCTCTTCAGCTCTGAGGACAGATGATGCCAACAAACACATGAGGCTTAGAGAAAGACATGAAGAGTGGGACATAGAGCTCTTAAAGGCACATGCTCATTTTTCTTCCTCTAACAAAGTCACATGCAGTTTTTAAAAAAATAATAATTTTGTGAAATGCTTTAGAGACTTTATCTGTGTGTAGTTGTTTGAGAAATACGGATGATTGAATATGAGTTAATGAGATTTAACAAAGCGTGCAGTTGAAACAATTCTTTTGTTTTCTCAGATTTAGACTTGATAGTTTCGTCTGACGCTCTTACGCTGCAGTTTTGCTGATAATGAACTACAGGAATAAAAAGAGAGAATAAAAAACACTGCAGTACAATAAGGCTGGCTGTTTTGAAGATAAATTTCCTCCTCTCTATCTTTAGAGGCCCATATGGTCCAGGAAAAATGTCTTCCTTTGGGCTATAACAGCAACTTCACAGCTCTCCACTCTTCAATTCATCGCCTGCTGGGGTGACCCAGAAAATACTTTCCACACCACGTCTACCTCTTTTTTCCCCAGTGAATGACATGAGGACAATCACACCTTAAAGCGACTGCAATTTATTTTGATATCCACACAAAACAGGGGAAAAAATAGTAAGAATCCAAATGAAAACAAAAGGATTTCTGAGTCACAAATGACCAGCTGTGGGGTTTATCTGAAATTTAATGCCAAGGTATGTTATATTTAATGGTAGTAAAAATGTTAAAACTTTTTTTTTTAGCCAACTACTTGATGTGAGGTCATTGTGTAACAGCTTTTCAATTAACAATATTGTCAAAATGTGTTTATTTATTCTTTAAATTAACTTTTGTTTAGTCAAAAAGTTATTTTCTCCTGACATGTTTTTTGCTCCATACATTCTGTTGCACTGGCAGTTGGTGGTTACCATAGCAACCAGTAACTGACAGTTTGTTGTCCCTTATTTTTTTGTCTGTAACTGCCGTTTGTGTTCGAATCGGCTCCGTTTTCCTTACCAGCGTCATATTTTAACAGATAAATTTAATTACACACAAGGTTTCATGTGTATTTTTGCTTTGTTTCGACTGTTATCATAATTAATGCATTTTTTGCTCTGTTTAATCTCTGTTCATTGGGAGACATTGTTCTGGTTTGTTTAGGTTTATTTACTGGATTTTAATTACTGTAAATGGGCAGAAACTGCTGGATTGACGTTAACCACCTGCTTGATTTTCTCTCGTCAGAATAAATTCAGTGAGTCTGAGTGTTTGTCTACTGGTGCTGAGTTGAACAAAGTAGGGCTACAACACTACATTTAACTACATATTATGTTTTCTTCCATGTATTGTTTTGTTTTTATGTAATTTCTCGAAACTGTTTTAGTGATGTAAATCATGTAATATGTGGACCATTGTAAAGAGCTGCAGCTAAATGAGGATCCTAAATAAACTAAACTACACTAAACCTCATGTCATTATATCTCAAGGAAGAATGAAGAATGCATGATGTATTTACAGATTTGATGGTTTGGTTTATATACGATCGAGCCTTTTACAATAATGACCAAGCAAGTGGACTTTTATGTTAAAGAAAAACAACTTTAATAAACAGTAAAACATAGTAATGAAATACTGTAAAAATATAAAATATTTGCAGTTTAATACTAAAGTTATTCTGGTTTCCAGTAAATGTGTGTAGGTTCACCAGAAGGCGTGTGCACTCAGGCTTTCTCAGCTTGGCTTTGAACCAGTTGCTTGTAAAATTTCCCTCTGGATTTGTGCATCCTGCGTATTGATGTGCACGTCTCCCACCTGACCGTTTTCATACCTGTTCCAGGACAAAGCAAACCGTGGTGCAATATTAATCGTTTTTTATTGAGCTGGGAGGCAGAAATAAACACTGCTGGGCGTTTTACTCACACAAAGAGGAAACGTGTACACACGTGGTCGGACACCGGACAAACCCAAATGTTTCCGTGCTTCTGAAGAGCCTTTGAGGTTATCACTAAGACACATGGACAACTCTGTTAGACAAGACATAAAACTACAGTGGTGGAGAAAGTACAAATAGACAAAAATCTAGTAAAAGTGCCACACCAACATTTTTACTTGAGTAAAAGTAAGAACTTGTTTTTAAAAATATTTAAAGTATTGAAAATAAAAGTTGAATGTATTCTCTAATGTAATGGTCTAGATATCATTAAGTGTGCCTATAGTGTCTTTATTTTCTTTACTATGTGCTATTATGTAATGTGCTATTTTAATGAACAATGGAGCAGGTAGTGCATGTTTTTATTGTGTTTACATTCTGTAACACAGTTTACACTGACATTTTATCACCTCCACAGTTATTCAACCTTGTAATTGATCAACAGTGAACAATATTTAAATTTCCAGACACTATTTTCAAAACCTTTACCCAAAAATATTCCTTTAAACCGTTTAACTTGAATAAGTTACTGATTGCTTTCAAACTAAATAAACAAATAGTAAAAACAAACAACTCAATGTGACCGTGAAGTGAATGTAGCATATTTTAGAAATGTAGTGAAGTAGAAAGTAAAAATACTTAAGGTAAAATGTGCCTAGGATTTAAATCTGCTTACAGTTAAAACCATATATTTAAATAAATTTTTTCTCACTGCCTGAAGTTAAATCAGACCAAACTGTACTCGTTTTACCTTAGTTAGAACGATCAGAATTATTTCTATTTGCTAAATGCCAGAAAACTTGACAGGAATATTTTCTAGATTTGTTTTGTTGCAACTTTCCTCAAATCCAAAAATCACAAACAAATAAAAAAAATGTTATCTGGCATTTAGCAAATGGAAATAATTTTAATTTAACTTCGGACAGTGAGAATAAAATGTGTATGTATCTTTTTATTCAGTGTAAGTAAATATGTGGTTTCAACTTAAAGTACAGACACATGAAAAATGAAACTGACTAAATACTCACCTTCGCAAAGTGCTATGCAGCTCAGATTACTGCTTTGCAGAAACCTTAGTTGTCCTGGTTCCTCCTAAAAAACAAAAAAAATTATATAGGAAGAGAGATATAAAAAACAAGAAATGCTTTCTTAAAGTGCAAAATGTGATTAATCTGACCTGTTTGATTTTATTTATGTGGTTGTATTTCTTTTTGAGTTCCTCTCTGGTTGGTATTTGGTGTTGACCTTTTCCCATGTCTAATAAATAAAAAATGACTTATGAAAGCTTTAAATTGACAAAGAAGTTGTCTAAACGGTAATAAAGTACAATGTATTCTTACCTGAATATCCAAAAGATATGTTTGAAATGGGACTCAGATAGATGCCTTTACCATAAGCAGCTCCATGAAGCTTCAAAACAACAAAATAAGTTTCTCAACATTTTTTTTTTTTTTACAGAAGCTGTTAAGGAACTAACAGTCCGGTAGACTCGGTTCGGTGTATTCAGACCAGATAGTCCGGTAGATTTGGTTCGATTGGGGACTAATACTGCAACATTTGTTACATTTTCAGAACTCTAGTTCGCATTCACACCGCACTTTGTCAAACGACTAAAACTAACTGAAAAACCTGTTCCCCCGTTGCCTGTGGGGGCGCTGCACCAAGAACTACTGAAGGAATTGACACAAAACCTCTGAAGAAGGCCAGCGCAACTTTCTTCTTCACAAAAAGTAAACAAAAACGGAGATTTTAGCGACTGTAGGATTTCTTCATAAACAGTTTGGTTTCTATCAAGATGCAAGAGAGGACTAAGCAAATTGCTCCGATGATTATGTTCAAACAAATGAGGCAATTAGTTCAGTTTTAGTCAGTACAGCAGCTGCAGAGCGCATGGCAATGGGACAATAAGCTGATAAAAAGTTGTAAAATAATTTTAGACCATTTATATTCTGCTTTTCCTTGCTTAGTGTTGGTACGCAAACCCGTTGATATGACAACCAACACAACATCTCCGTTAACCCGCAGAGCAGAGAGTAATACATTGACCAGAGTGTCCGGCTAACTTCCTGCTTTTGAAACGGTCTCTAGTCAGGTTGCATTCAGACAGGTTTTCTACCGTTTTAGAGTCCACTTCAACCGGACCGAGATTGCATTCAAACCTACCCCAAAACTCGGGCTTTCTAGACAAAACGGTTTAGAGTCTCATTCAGGACTCTAATCCTGGGTTGGTCTGAATACACCCTTCGTTTACCTGTAATTTCGTGTACGACGCATTGATTAAGCCTTTTCTCAAGATGGAGTGCCAGTTTTCAATGTGAGAGCCGCTGAAGCAAAGAGAACGTTCTTATAATCAGGCTTTGATCTTGAAGCATCGTGTGACGTTGAGACGTGATTTCACTCACTGGAAAGCAAAAGTGCTGCCGTATAATTTCCTGGCAGTTTGAAAGCGAAGCTCCTTGGACGGAGGAGCACTGACCAGCAGGAACTGATGGGGTGTGCGCATAAACCTCAGATGCTGTGAGAAAACAGATTCACAGGAGAGAAAGGAAAGATTTTAAAGAAAACCACGCTATAGTCATGGTAATAAAGACGGTAAAATAAAGAAAACTTATTGTTGTTTATGAGTTTATTATAATAATAACACATTTATTAATAAATATGAATGAATGCAGTAACATTAAATTAATACATTTAATAAAATTATGATTTTTATCATAATAAATGCATAACAATAATAATAATTATTATTAAAATATTAATGTTATATTATTATAATTATAATTAATATTATATATATATATGTTATAATATTATTATAATATTATATTAATATTATCATCAATAACATTAATATTGTTGTTATTATTATAAATTAGTATTACTTTTATTCCAATAATAACTTTATTCTAATAATAAAATTATTGTCCTGTTCCATTTTTGTACATATTTTTTTTCCTAAATGAGTCTTTCAATGATTTTTAGCCTGTGATTATTTTTAACCCACCTACCTACCTTGTTGAGTGGAAGCTTGACGATGTGTGATCTGTTGCTTGCTAAAATCCTACAAGAAAATTAGAGATGCCTGAACATTAATTTAAAACACTCTCTGATTTAACATAATTAATTTAATACAGTTTGAATGCCAGTCTAGATTAGGCCCTCACCATTGTAGTAAAGGATGAGAGAGGGGGTCTATCTTGTCCATCTGCTTCTTTATCTCAGAATATGGACCCTGAATATGAAGGAATCAATTAAATTAAATCCAATTAAGGCTGAAAGTCAGGCAGAGAGGAATATGTTCATCTTTTTATATTTAAAACAATTACCTGAGCCATCCTCCTGATTAGCAACACACCGTCCAGCGCTTTCTGCAGCCTTTCATAACTCTTCCTCTGTCACAGAAAGCACTGATAATTTAATACGATATAAAAAATAAGCAGCTGTTTGTGAGCAGTAACTTTTAGCTGATACCTTGGGGCTAAAGGCCAGAGTTTTGGGGTTGCACGGATCAACAACAGAGGGGTACGGTTCAAATATGATGCTTTTTCGGGACGACTGAAGGGCGGCTCTGCACATGGCCACCAGCAGGTCGATCACCTGGAGCAGCAGAAATTACTGAAATACTGGAATATAAAATCAGTCCTGCAGCACATGAAGGTGTCGCTGACCTCTGCACCAGTCGCAACTTCTTCTGTAGCTCCAGACATAACACCCAGGGTATGATAGGAAAATACGCAAAGCTCCCTGGTGCAAACTGCAGTCTGCAAACAAAACCAGAATCTCCATTAAACACACACACATCTGAATCTCCAGCTAATTTAATTTCATAAAGTCGTACCTTAAGCATCGGCCCATTTTGGAAAACATGTCGCTCGTCACAAACGACGCAGTATTCATTCAGCGTTGGGATTCTCTGCTCTGCGTACCTCATTATCTGTGCACAAGGAATAAGATTAGATTTTAAAATATTACAAAAAAAAAGAAACAAAATAAAGCAATACTTTACCAAAAACAAAACAGGCTACAGTATATTTCACTACTATAACATTGAAGAAACTACACTTGTTTGTTGCTGTGACTCTTATCTGGCTCTCAGTGTCTTAAAAAAACAAATAAAAAACAACAACTGAGAATTAAAACAGGGAAGCACTATTTTTGACTATAAATCCTACAGTAACTGGAAACAACCAACACTAAGCATTTAAACATTTACATTTTTAGATTTTGGCCAAAACCTGAAGCTAAACCCTTAATGTTAAGTATTTGTGCTGAATTGAGATTCACTTTTAAAAAAAAACAAGAATGTGTGTTTGTGAATCAACATGTCATCAAAGTATCAAGCTGTCAAGGAAGTACAGAATCCTGCCTTGCCTGTACTAAGAAGCCGTGCTGGAGGGTCGGCGTGCTTTTACAGTGTCTGATGGCCTCGGAGGTGAACAGCAGCTCCACCAGCTGTTTGGTGCTCAGATGTGCTGAAGATTTGACAGCTGAGACCATCACTCTCTGCAGATAAAACCAGACATTGTTTCTGTTTACTTCCAACGTTCAGAGCCCATTTGTAGAAATAATATATTAAATCCACCCGGATTTCCCATATTTAATCCCCCTGGATGTCCCGGTGACAAATGCACCCGGAGATCCTATATTAAATACTCCCGCAAGTCCCAACTCCACCTAGTGGCTGTCAATGGGACTTCCCCTAACCTGGGACACGAAGGAGCATTTAAGGCAGTGTTTCCCAACCCTGGTCCTCAAGGCACACTGTCCTACATGTTTTAGAGGTTTCCCTGCTTTAATGTGCCTGGTTCAACTGATTGCAGTTCAACAAACGACTGAAATCAGTCATCAATTGAAATCAGCTGGACTGAAGCAAGAAAATACCTAAAACATGCAGGGCAGTGTGCCTGGAGGACCAGGGTTGGGAAACACTGATTTAAGGTATTTTTTAGGTGAACTTTGCCCTCTTTGGGAGGTTATCACGGGGTCACCGTGGGTGTTAAAAATCGGGAACACTAGGCATAAAGGTAACGAGGGATGGCCCTTTCAGGGGACCCCCACCCCATGACCTTGTGACCTATGGTTAGCCCCCCCCGGATTTTTCAAAAATGGTCATTTTTTGCCCCCCCATGGCAAAAAACTCAACATTTACATTCGCGTGAAAATGGCTGAAAGAAGATACGGAACTATAAAAACTGTCTTTAAACAACAAAACACTTGTCTTTTCTAGCCGCCATTGTACAGCAGTTAAACCAGCTGACCAAACATCCTGGAGTTCTGCCTGGGTTGCTAGGTAACGGGCGGAGCTCCGCTGTGGTTCTGACTTAACAATCTGGAGGTTTTAAAAATGGCTCATTTTCCAGACAACAAAAATAAATGTAACTTATTGCCAAATACATTATTTTTTTTGAGTGCATGAATTGTTTCTAGAAGCAGCTGAGACCCAAACGAAAGTACAAAAACATGTAAAATGTTAATTTTGCTCAAAAGATCCACTTTAAACACCAACATTTCTAACACAAATTGAATTTAGCATTTTAATTTGATTCCAAGCAAAAATAAACACATTTGGTAAATAAAATAAAATAAATTTCTGCCCGAGAAATGGTTCCAACACAACCATTTCCATCTGCATGTGCATCAAATTATTAACAGGAAGTCCTAACCTTTCCTCCCGCTGTGTAAGTGAACAGTTCTCCCGTTGAGTTCTTTATGTCATAAGAAGTTGTTTGACTGGTGAAGTGATTATGTTTCATTGCATTCCTTTCTCTGTCAGTCGGTTCCTCCATCTCATTTGGCCTGTTCATGTTGGAGAAAAGACAATAAATGCATCAATGAACTGATCCATCGAAACCGAGCGGAGAGAAGAGATGTTTTATGAATCCTCATCGTACTTTGAAGGCGGTAACCAAACGCTGAATCGAGCGCTGAACTTCTTGATGGTGCCGCTGGGTCGGAACCAACTGTGTCTGCTCTTTCTCTGGACTACTGGGCTGTCGTTGGTCAGATGTTTCCACTCCTGAGATATGAAGACTCTAAGAATACTGAGGAACAAACGAAAATTGGTAACCAAAAGAAGGTCCCTGAATTATTTCAAGCTACAATCAGGTATGGGGAATTTCTTTTTTCTTTCGCGTTACGTTGTAGATTTTCGTAAAGCTTTTCCATAATATCTTATTTGTCAATTTTCTAGAAAAAAATAGAAAATTACTAAGATATAAAAGTCAAACATTTGCAAGATAAAAACTCAAATATTGAGATTAATCTAATAAATGTTCCTTAAGAAAAAGTGTATATTTTCTGAGATTGTAAAGTCAAACATTTTCCACTTTGGAGCTCAGAAATTTCCAAGTTTTCATATCAGTAAAATTCTGAGATTAATCTCAAAATTTCAGAGATTTTTTTGGAGAAATGTACTCCTTTTTTTTTTCTATCTATGATGGCCCTAACATCCTGTCAAAGTTAGTAGCTCAATTTTCATACAATTATCTGCAACAATTTTAAATTAAAGTACATATTTGAATTGTTTTTGCAAATCTATTGCAAGAAAATACAATACTTTTGTGAGGAAATGCAAAAAATTAAAAAAAAAAAATAAATCCCCATGTCCACTAAGAGAAAACTTACTTTTGCAGTTGTCTTCCTACACTGAAATCATCAATATTGGATGGTTGGAAAACATCCACAGAGGGAGCTGTGGTGAGAAACATCGATTACTCAGATGTCAGGATGACTGGTTGAGGCTTTACTTCCTGGGGCTCACCAGGTCCGTCCAGATACTGAGACGGGGAGAAGTGCAGCCGGATGACAATTGGCTCTGATGGATTAATCCTCCAGGCTGTAGCCACTTCCACCTGAAGACACCAAACACTGAGATCAGACAGAACCGGAAATCTGTAATCTCTGTTTGGTTTCTTTACTGTTTGAAAGAGTCGACTGTAGGAAAGCTGCATAACTTCCGGTCAGCTTCCAACGTCTATGTGGGCTGAAGGTTCAAGCTGATAAAAATATACTTCTGTTAAATTTCAAGTCTCATGTTTCTTTTATTGAACAGAACTGAAAAAAACTCCTTAAATACACCCTTTGAATACAGAATATTAACTTTTTTAAATATTTGGCATACTGGGCTGTAATTTTCTTCTTATGTTTTTTTAAAAGTCCAATTCTCTCATAGGATGAACTATTAGGGCCAACGTAGATAAAAAAATAAAGGAGTAAATTTCTGCCAAAGCACTCTAAAATTTCTGAGATTCATCTCAGAAATGTTCAAGAAAAATCAAGAAAATGTTTGAGTTTCAAAAGTTTGACATTTTTGACTTGAAAATTTCCACAGCTCAGAAACTCAGAAATTCTTTTGTCTCTTCTAGAAAATTTCTTAAGATTAATCTCAAATTTTCTTAGTTCTTACTGCAAATTTTCAATTATTCCAAGTCAAATTTCCACATTTTTTTTTCTAAAAAATTACAGAAATTAATCTAAAAGTTTTTTGGCAGAATTTGTTTTTCTACCAACAGTGGCCCCAATACACCATTGCAATCTAAAAACCCAGCTGAGCTTATAGCGATTTTTGAAACTATTCAACAAACTGTCTCTATTTTTTTGTTGCATTAAATTAGCAAATGAGACCAATGTCAATCTATGTACAGCATATGGCAAATTCAAATTTGAAGTAATACTTTGATTTCACTAACATGCTGAGAATTTGTTGAGGGACATAAATATTAGGGTGATGGAAAGGAGTCCTTCCAATTTGGACTTGGAACTCATCAACAAATATAATTCATCAAAATACTGATGGAAGCTGGTCAGAAATTATCAATTGATGTTGACCCCCCCATAACCTTTACCCTTATAAAAACGTATAAATCATCTTGATTTAAAAAATGAGTTTTTTACTTGAATATTTTGTAATAAAACAAGAATTTAACTTACATCCACAATGTTGGGGTTAATGTTCAGCTCCACATCCATGCCATCAATTGATGGGTATTCCCTAATAAAAGAAGAAAAGGGGGGACTTTTATGGAAAATTCAGCTAAGATCTTTACATTTTCAGGAACCCGACAAAAGATTTTTCTACCTGACAGAGACGGCAGCATCTGAGTACAAAGACCGTACGGCTGCCATGTCTGCATCCAGCTGGTGATGGTGATAAAGGTCAGTGGCACAGCTCTCCTGCTGAGACAAACACTAATATGCTTACTGTACGTCCGCTCTGATGGCTCGACGCTGCAGGGGGCAGAAGGGCTGAAATACTTTAAATGCAATAGCTGGGAGGAGTCCTGTGGTGATTAGAAAATGCTTTCAATGCAGAATGCAGGGAATATTTAGTCTCAGTTTGACTTAAATTGAGAAATAACTGCAGCACAGATGTGATTATGTAATAATACACACTGATCATAATAATGAAATAGTTTAGGAGACAATCCCAGAATCAAATCTGATTGTGATTAATGCAATTTAACAAAAAAGAAGATGAAATTTCAAGTAAACTGTTTTTCTATCAGTTAAAACATATTTTTAATCTGTTATTTTTACATTAACACTCTTATGACCTGAATTATATATACAGACCATCTTGATTTGTTTGGGTTTCAAAATTGTCCCGTAAAATAAAAACGTGTAATGAATGAGTGTTTTTGCCTCATTTTCAACTTTCTGTATCTGAAAGTTATGACACTTCATTGTCCGTGTTTTGACTGTGCAATCAGGGTTTAAAGTGTATAATTTAAAACACTTTGTCTGGTTGGTAGGATGGGAATAAAGAGGGTTAAATATAATATATTTTTTTACAGTTTCGCTGAAAATCACCTGGATTCCACACAGGAAGTCCTCTGAGTCGTTGCCTTCTTCATCGCTGCAGCTCTCAGCCCACTGCTGCCATGCATCCTGTGGTTAGTAGAGGAAAACTGTCAACTAAAAGTTTTTTTTTATTCATTTATGTATATATGGATTTAATAATTTATTTGTCAAGTAAATAAGTAATTATTTAAGTGAGTTTCCGGGGCTCACCAGCAAATATTTATTAAGTAAGTAGTTGGTGAAGAATAAATAGTTAAACATTTATTTAGTTATTATTAAGTAAATATCTTGCTATTTACTTAATAAATAAATATATTTTATTAATATTCACAAATATTAATAAAGAAATCTTTTATTTATAAAGTAAATAAATAAATACCTTTTAAAAATATCAAGCAAAAGCTAGAATGTATGTATTTATTAAATGCATGAATGTTTATTTATTTATTAAACAAATACATATTTATTTAAATGTCAACCAAAAGCTAGCATTTATTTATTTATTTATTAAATAAATAAGCACTTGCATTTGTTCAACATTTAATTATTTTTATTTTATTTATCTATAAATTCATTGATTGATCTCTGCTATTCCCATCAAAAATAAATCAATAGTCAAATGAACTTTGCCAGAATCAAATCAATGGGGGAAAATATATATAGGGCTGATCCAGTCCAGGTGAACCATTGATCAAACTGAAACAGGAGAAAACAACATGTTGATTTTATGGACTCACCATGTGGTCATTTCTTTGATTCTCTGTCAGAAGTGATCAGTTTTCCTCATGTTGACTGTAATCATTCAAAAATAAGAAATAACTTCAGAAGCTCTCAACAACAACAACAACAAAAAAATAAATAAACCCAATTAAATACATACAAAATAGCTTTTACCTCTCCTCTGGGAATATATTCGGCCTCCTCATATTTCAGACAAATTGATGAAAATGACAGCAGGTGTGAGGGAGATCCCAGCAAGAAGAGGGTTTCCTGTCTGGAAGCTCTTGCTAATTAGTCCGCTCTCTGTTTGGGACCACATGTTCAGTCTGGCTTGCAGGTCACATGACTGAGGGGAAGTTCAGGTTTACACCTGAACAGGATCAGAGAGATCCGGCTGCTTATTGCCTCTAGAACTTTCAAAGTGCATTTTTTATGGAATCAGTTTCACGAGTCACGTCTAACATCCTGATTTAAACAAAGAGCAGAGCTACAAGGAGTTGATGGATGACGGCCGAGGCGCTGTTTGACATCTATTAGTCACCCTGTCTCTGTGCTGCATCACCACTGACCTTAATCAGCAGTTAGCCTTGTTAGCAGTCGCCTGCTGCTCTGCAGTCTGGTCAGATTAGATATACTTCCACGACTCCCTGCATCGGTGCACTTCTCCTCCCGACAGGTCTTCTCGGGGTAATCTACTTAAGGGGGTTGATTGAGAACAAATTCATGGATTCTTGGGCTTCATGCTAGCCTGCTCACAAAATACCTCTCTTACAACACTGTCTGGCTTTCTCCCCTTCATTCTGACCGTCTCAGGGCGATTTTGATTTTCTGCGCTGCTTTATGCTTCCTTCACACTGCAATGATCCAAATCCGACTCTTTCTTTTCCTTAATCTAACCCGTATCTGATCTTTTCCTGACAGTATGGACAGCAGAGATCGGGCCTTTTGGGTGTTTGGTTCCAAATCCGATACATTTCTGATCTTTTCACATTTAAGTTGGGATCTGAACCTCGTTGATACTCGACAAACGTCACAATTCTGCGTCGAATAGACAAAAAAAAACAAATGATTAGGATTAAGTTGGATAACAACTTTAATATTGTAAGCTATCCTCCACCATTAGCATATGTTTACATCCACAAACACTGAGCCGCTTCTTCTTCTTCTCTTATGGCGGTTGGCAAAACACGAAGCACGCTCGCTACGTGTGACGTTATAGCGCCCTCTACAGCGCGTGCGGGACACTTTCAGCTCGTTTGTTGCTCAGACGGAGATCAAGTCGAATATAATTGAAAGTGGAAACGACCGCGAAGGAAAAAATGGGATTTAACAGAAAAATAGGTATTGAGCATTAAAGTCTGCAGTGTAAACGTAGCAGTAGAATTGTTCAGCAATGGCGGCGGATGAAGTGAAGGAAGCCTTTCAGTCCATATTAGCCAACACTTCCAAATATTGAATTAGCATTAGCAGGCTCAGATCGCCTCTTCTCGCTTCAATGGGTCATAGTTGTTTACAGCACAGGCAACTTGCAGTAAGCTGTCATAGCTTCCAACTGGCGCATTACAAAGAATGTGGCAAATTTTAGTAATTGGATAAAATCAAAAACATTAGCCCCCAAGAAGATAGTTTCTCAATCGGCTAGCGTCATGCTACTTGCATGGGCACAACTCGGGTGCAAAAAAGACAAATCCGGAAGCGACAAGAAATTATTCAGTTCAAACTGAGCAGTTTGCTCTGTGGTTGTGTTCAACATCAAGATGTGTTTCCATTAACCACAGAGCTGCGCAAATTGAAATTACAAAAATAAATTTGCTTAATGGAAACAGGCGAATTTTGATTTAAAAAACCTCAAGCTTTTTGATAAAACCTGCAATGGAAACACTTTTTTCCGGATCACACAAGTGACGTCATCAGCAGTCGGATATTACTACTGGCGAAAACGACAAAGAAGACGACAGGAAGTGGTAGGAGGGTGATGGTTTTTTTTTATGGATGGCTCCACCAGAGCTCTCACATCATCACACAGTTCATGATAAGTTGTGTGTCATTCGAATGTGTTGAATAGCTCTCGTGTAATTAAACTACAATTTCCTCAAAACAACTTATAGCTTTTCTCTCCAAAGTATGCTGTAAAAGTATTCACACAACTTTAACCTTTTCATATTTTCCCTCATTGTAACACACACTTTAATATATTTTATTCAAATGTAATGTAATGTAAGACAAAGGAGAAATAACAAAAATAACAGTCAGCTAATTTAGTAATCAATTAACAGCTAGTCAATTTCTGAAAGAATAACATACTCAGAGCCGTAATTAACCCAAAACTGTACAAAATGTAAATATATTTTTTTATTTATGATGTTTAAAAATCCTTTGTCTGTAAATATGTTTTACCAAAATATTCTCAACTGACAGTTTTAGTGTCACCTGGTTCAAATTCTATAAAAAAAATTTAAAATTCCCATTTAGAACCTTTTACTGTACATTTATAAATTGGATAATCCAAAAAGAATATTGACAGACTAGCCTTACAACATCTCAGTATGTAAAGCAGAAAGGACTGAGTTTTATTATAGATGTTGTTGATTGTATTTCTTTTTTGCTACAAATGATCAAATATACTAGGGGGATGTTGTCTTATTTGATAATAAAATGTTTATTTTCTTATTTAAAAAGGAATTGGATTGTTAGTTTATTTGCATATTTTTATGTACTTCTAATATAAATTAGATTTAAATAAAAAATCTGCAGAATGTGCCAGTTTTTTTCCATCCGATTAATGGTCAGAATAATCGATTCTTAACTAAAATAATCGTTAGTTGCAGCCTTATTGTGAAGTGGATGGAAAATGATGCAGTTTCCACTGACATTTCTGCGCTTTATTCTCTGGAAAATAGCTAAAGCTGAGCCAGATGGACTGGAGAACGTCTGTGAATAGCTGCTCATCCCTTCTGAACTGGATATGCTCCTGGATCCCCGAAGATGATCTGAATTTCCTTCCTGAAGCACGTACTCGGCGAAGTGATCTTGTATAAGGCAACGAAAATTGGCTTAGTCTCGTTTGTCTTCTAATTTATATCAAGTGACGTCTGCATAATGTTCACACGTCTGGAATAAATGACTTGTCGGGCGCTAATCAAGTTACAATACTTCAGCAGTTTATCTAGTTTCATCGACCAGGATAAAACTGCAGACAGGTGAAATTAAAGGAGGTTTAATACAGTTCAGTCAATCGACCACAAGAGGGAGCTGGAGCTGAGTTGTTGAGCGTGTCCCACATTCTGGTTTCACAGCTTCATGCTGTTGCACAGCACTTTTGACCAGTGTTTAAAATGATAGAAAATGGACACATGAAATTAAATATGTCTTGAAGAGACTTTCATGACCTTAGGTTTTGTTCTATAGTTGTAATTGTTCGTGTTGTGCTTTCAGGGCAGCTGTAATTGTTAATCTGTTTGATTTGATTATTATTATGGACTTCAAATAAATTTTACTCTGAGTGGAGTTGTGCATTTTCTCTGAGGCAGTGGCTTGTTTTGGATTTACGGTGTGTAAATGTACCTTTTCTGTATTGGGTAACAGTTTAGAATCAGTTTTCTCTTTACTAAAAAATGAAAATCCTTACATGCTGCAAAATATTGGCCAATTTATAAGTTTATTTATTGCTTTGGGGAATGTGAGAGTTTGAATTTAAAGTTAAATCTATGGTCTTTTTGTGCAAAATCTCAACAAAGTTAGGCTTATTCTTTCAAATTATATGAAAACATAGTGAGTTTTTTTTTTCTTCGTTCTGGGAATTAAAACAAGTGTTTGTCATGTTTGTTTGTTTTCAGAATTAAAATAATCCACACTGCAAAAACGCAAACATTTTAGCAAGTAAATTTGGACTAGTCTCTAGTGCAAATGTCCTTCTATACTTGAAATAAGACTAAATTAATTACAAGTAACTTTTCAGGAAAACATAAGAGCTTGTTTTAAGTAAATAATGCCTTAATAATGATTTAAAAAGTATTGACTTCAGTTCTAACAAGCCATTTCCCCAGTACTTTTTCATCAATTTAAAGAAATTATTGACTTAAAACAAGCTCTTATATCTTGCTTGTTTAAAATATATTACAATATTTGTACTAGAAACTAGATCAAAAATACTTTATAATATTGTGTGGTTTTGAAGTGCATGTTCTGGATTTGGTAATTTTGTATTGGCTGTATTTCCAGATAGTAATGAGAGCACCTCTTAATCATATTCATTACCAGACAGCAATATGTAGGTATATGCTGACAACGCCCATTGGGAGGATTTGATTTTATGTGAGCTACGGTATGTCAGATATGTGTCTTGGAACTGGTGGTCACTCAGATCTGCGTGACATGATTTATCGTGACAACGCGACATCCTGACGGAGGTGCACATCCACCCCTCTATTTGTGGTGAAGTTTCTGCCTGAGTCTAACCAGAAATCTGAGTGATGGCGTCCTACCCACTGAGTTGGTCGATAAAAAGGTTACATGCACTTGAGTCATCGCCTGTCTCCATCCCAACAGGGTAATAACTCCATCAGGTCTGAAGAACGCTGTGTTTGGCAGCAAGAAGAGGAACCCTGCTGATCTAAAAAACACAAAACGAAAAAGACTTCTGAGAGAAGACAGACATAAAACTACTGAACAGACTGTTTATTGTTGTTTGCTCACAACTTCTTTAGTTTATTTTAAACTAAAGATAATAATTATGCATTTAAGTATGCAGATTCTTTTGTATCTGTATTTTTGTTTTCCAAATAGGTAAAATAAAAAAAATAAGAAAACAAGTAGGACAAAGAAAAACATGTGCATACAGAACCAAGAGCCATATAATTTGCTTACCTCTACTTTTATTTTTGAAAAGGACTAAGAAGAAGTGATTACCGTACACTGCAAAAACACAAAATCTTGCCAAGTATTTCTTTTGGTCCAGTTTCTAATGCAAAACTAACTTATAAGTAATCCTTTAGCAATAAATCTGAGCTTGTTTTAAGCAAATAATTCCTTCATATTGATGAAAAAGTACTGGTTCCACTTATAGCAAAACATTTTTTCCATAAGTTAATTTATCTGCCAATAGAACTAGTACTTTTTCTATATTAAGGAATTATTTACTTCAAACAAGTGCTTTTTCCTTGCTGAAAAGTTACTTTTAAGTTAGAGTTTAAGATATTTTCTATAGAAACTAGACCAAAATTACTTGCAATACTCAGAAATTTATGAGATCCAAAATTTGAAAATTTGCTTGAAAAATTCAGAAATTTTTTAATTAATTAAAAAAATTTTGTAAAAAAAGATTCATAAATTTTTCAGCTCCACTAGACTAAAAAATAGGTAAGCACCAAAACTTTGAGATTAGTCTCAGAGAGAGAATTACTTAGACAATTCTGAGCTTTAATAGTTAAAAAACCAGCAAAAAAAATTAAGACATTTTGACTTTAATCTCAGAAATTTTGTAGAAAAAGGGTACATTTTCCAAAGTTGAACATTTTCGACTTTTGGAAATTTTTCTGCGTTTCAAAAGTAGAAACTTCCAACTGTTGAAACTCAAAAAATTCTGAGATTTTTCTCACAAACTGAGGTCTTTTTGAACTCAGAAACTTCCATGTTTTTTCAAATAAAAAATTTCTGAGATTAACCGAAAGATTTTTGAATTTTTTGGCAGAAATGTACTCCTCCTATTTATGTGTCTGAACATTGAATATTATAACATTTAATTACAAATCTTTGATAATTATTGCATCAGTGGGTAATATATTTCATTAAATTGAGATAAGGGGTACACAAAATCTTGTGTTTTTTTTCTAGAAAAATTCTAAAATTAATGTCAAAATTTATTAGATTTTCATTGGAAATGTATTTCCTATTTTTACCTACAATTACCCTAAGACTCAGTCCTTTTTAAGAAAGAGAAAATCTTAACACAAGAAAAAATGTTCCCCTTATATCTGTAAAACAGTTAGCAAGACCCAATCAGGTAAGAATAATTTATGGGATCTTATGTTCCTATGATGCTATTCAGCCAAATACTGTAAAACAGTATGAAGTGAAAATAAATTATTATAATAAGTTCATAATTGTAAGACTAAATCCAGTTTTACAATGCCAAATGGTTTGAAATGTGATCAGAGCATCATGACTTATGTCTCATTGTAGTTGCAGAAACATGACGGAGTGAGCGCTCTTCGTATCAAACGATCTTTGACGGAATTTTTCCCGGTAGCCTTACAAGAATTTTGGCTAATTTAACTTTCTCAATGTTCTTTTCTTTTCACCCTGAAAAACTCCCTGTTTTGTAAGTATTTGTGTGTTTGGAAGACATTTAGACATTTGTTGTTTAGTCGTGACCTTTTATCTCTTTTGTTGATAAAATATAGAGCAGTGTACATGTTATTTTATTTTATTTTATTTTTTAGCTTAGCGGCTAGTGAAGCATACTTCTGTTATATTTCAGTTACAAAAACGTTTAGAGTTCATCGTTAATCTTGTGAATTAATTTTTCCTTCTGTTGCATTTCAGTTACAAAAACAGGTTTAAAAACAGACATTTAAGCATTTTATTGGACGTCTAGCTAGTCACGTGTTACACAATTGTTTTAGTAAACAAAATAAAAAAAATGTCATTTTTAAAAATGTTTTTCATATTTACATTTTCTTAGCTGTATAGCATCTGGAAGAGCTTTTTAAAGTTTGTTTTTATTTTAAACGTTTACAAGATAAGTTCAGAGGGCAATTTAATCAATTTCATGGAAGAAAAAAAAACATGTTTGTTTTAAGATTGATATATTACACACAATCAAGTTGAAGATTTAAGGACTTTAAACAGAAATGTTTCTGCACAAGTATAATGATCTGAAAGCGCAGTGATTGGCCAGGCGAAGAGAAATTGCACCTGCGCTCCATCCGAATCAATATTTGGTTACCTTTAATCTTTAATAAAATAACATAAAATATAGCACACCGAACGTCATGCGTCAAGTTCTTCCACCTTAAATGATCTGTGCAGCTATCTGGTCCCCAACAGTCGCGCCCGAGGTGTCTGGTGGCAGAAGCTGCTTAATGCGCACAAGAAAGTAGTCCCTTGCTGGAATAAAACGCAGGCGCTGCAGCAGGGAGGGTGGCGCATTGGTCCCCTGCAAAGTTCACCCAGTAGGTAAGCGAGATTTGGGCGCCTTTAAACTTACTAACCAGCACGGTAATATGCTGTTTTATGTTCATTTATTGGAGTATTAATTTTTTTCTTTGCACCGTTTTTTTTACTTGTTTTCATTTTTACAAATGTTGACTTAACATCTTAGTTTGCGTCTTTATTAAATAAATAATAAAAATCATTATTCTGCCTATCTAACTGTTATAGGTTCATATATTTTTAGTAGTGACCTTTAGCAAACCTGTTGACGCCACATGTCAGTTACTTTGATAAATAGATGTTTAACTTGACCAGAGACAGTTAATTTAATTTGATATGTTTCATGGTAGATTAAATTTACATGATAATTTCCAAGAGAAAATGCTGATGACAGAAATATGTCAGCCATTTAGCATTACAGCTTAACTCAGCGGAGGATTTTCCAACATTATTGCACCTTTGCAGCATAAAAACTGTTTATGTTTGGTTCTGTTGTTGTGTTCAATGCCACTGAGAGACAGGAAATCAGGGGCATCTTATATTTTTATGTCTTTTAGAGAAGCTATTTTCTGTGCTTCTGTTAACCTGGTGCTTCAGATAAGAACTAAAAGTTATCTATAATAAGAGAAAGCTATTTTTTTATGTTTCCTCTGTTGTTTCTGGTTGTTTGCGTGCCTTGTTTTTAAATGCAAATGTCATGCAGGAACCTGTTCCAAAGCTGAACACCAGGCTCGAAAATCAAAAATAATACGTAGACATCAGGTTTTATTATATTAATCAAGTTTATTTGTGTAGCACATTTCAGCAGCTTTACATAATAAAAACTAAATCTTACAACATTATTAAGAAAACACAGTCAACAATTGATCTAAATCACACAGATCAGCTATGTTTAAGGATCTCACATCAGACTTTACTGTAAGAATCCTTTACAAACATTCCTAAAAAGACATAAAGGTATTTCTTAAGACACAAACAAAACTAAATTAAACACAAAATTCAAATCAACTGCTTCTTCAACAGCTTATAAATATTACGAAAACATGTTGGTCACTTGTCACATCGCTTCTTCCTTTGAGTTGCCAGGACGATCCCTGCAGATTCCAAACCAAACATGTCCAAGTCCAAAGACGCTGCCCCTACCATCATGCAGACCCAGCAGCTCCCCGCCGCCATGGCCGACACTTTAATCGAGCACATGTGCCTGCTGGACATCAACTCCGAGCCGGCCGTGTCCCGCAACACTGGCATCATCTGCACAATCGGTCAGACAAATCCCCACGGCGCGCAGATTCTCTGTTCATCACAGCATGTTAACAAGCCTGCTTTGCTACGCAGGACCTGCGTCCAGGTCCGTGGAGACGGCCAAAGAAATGATCAAAGCTGGGATGAACGTCGCAAGAATGAACTTCTCTCATGGCACACATGAAGTGAGTAAAGAAGCAACGAGACGTACGCAGGCCTGTCGCCTTTAGCATTACTGGACGATAAATCGTCCCAGAAGTTATCGCGATCAATGATAATACTGTTGTTTTGAGAGGGTTTTAAGTAATATAAACCCTCTCATATTAGTGCATAGTCATAATAATGCATAATAATGCAAGAACAGATTCTCATACATCAATAAACTTTAAAGTCTAATAAACATTCAACTTTGCAGCTGGAAGACATTTAAATATCCAAAAATAAATAAACAAAACAACAGAAAGAACAAATAAAATTAAAAATAAAGTCTCTGCAAACAACATTGTCCTTCAAAAATCGGGCTAGTTGAGACCAAAACACCAGACTAGAGAATTTTTTCATCCAGTTTTTGGTAGAAAGAGAGTAAAGAGAAAAACAATAAATCATGCGAATTTAAATTGTTGAGCTCAGTTTAATCCATGGTGGGATTAATTCATTTATTGCTGATGGTGACAGCAATAAATGAGATACATCTCAATATTGGTTCACTATCAGATTTTAAAGCTAAACACTGATAAAACAGTGCAGCAGCAGATTGAAGCTCCATGCATGCGTTTCACTGAATCAGCCTGGCATTTGTCCTGCCGCCTGCTCGCCGTCGGTTACATGATCTCAGAGCTCGTAGTTGCAGCACTCCGCCTGTATCCTAGGATAAAAACTCTTTGGCCGGTCAGCCGCTGACCTTAACTCCCTGACACTTTACCTTTAAAAGTCACGACCCCGCTGACTGTCACCTGAGCGGCCGTCCAGAATCATGACTTGGAGCTTTGAAAGTTCACTGCATCTGTTTCAGTGACGCAGGTCAGACCTGATGGATTGAATTAAAAAATTATATACATCCCCAATCTTCAGTTTAGTGAATAATAATGCCGTCGGAAACTGACAACCAAATGATTCGTTTTGAGAGGAGAGGGAAAATAGATGTGACCTCTGTCTGGTTGGTGTGGCAGTTGTCAGCGCAGCTATAAATAGGAAAGCGGCTCACGGCAACAGTGGCAGCGGAGGGCATGTAGAGACGGAGCAGCAGGCTGCGCTCACTCTGTCTTCTCTAGGAGATTTTTGCTTGTGATACTTTAATTTGCGTGTTGCCATTTTTTCCAGTTGTACAGCAGGAGTTGAAGTGATGCAGTTCAGCAGCTCAAAGTGTATATTTACAGCACAGCCAGGCTGAAGGTCCTGCACTAAAAATATGCTGCTGAACTTTTAGTTTGCCTGACAATGTGGCCACCTGTTGCTCCAGTTTACGCTTTGGGAACGGGATACGATTCCAGATGAGAAATAAAACTCAGTGTTTTGAGTTTGTTAAAGATTGTTTTGTAGCTTTACATCATGTTATAATGTTATTCCCTGGGGGCTGTTTTGATTATTTCATCCATGTTTTTTAAAAAAATCCATTAATCTCCATGGCAACCATTCAGCTGTTAAATGCCAAGGTGGACCTAGCCCCGCCTTCAAGACGCAGCTCCTCCTCAGAGCTGACTGGTGGAGCTTCCAACTCCACAAGAGGGCTCCTTCAGACTAGCCAGCAGCAATTAGCAAACACCTGGTTGAGCTGCGCATCAGCTGGGCTAATTGTAGCAGCTACTTTTCAGTGCAACGCTGGTGAAAACTTTGTTAAAGGGTCAGCAGAGGAGGTGGTGATTCAGGTGGAGTTTCAGAAAGAGCTGGAGTTTCTTAAAAACACAGAGGCCCAATTTTAAATTACAAAGTCAAATTTGTTTTTAAGTAATATTTGATATACAGCATTTTTTATAACAACTGAATTTAACATAGTTACTTGACTGTGTTATAAAATGACACCAAGGTGGCTGGAAAATACATAATGCTGCCCCTTTAAATTTAAATCCACCCATTGTACACCGCAACAACACAACGCCTTACCAAGTATTTGTAGTTTCTAATACAAATATCTTAGTAGACTTGAAACAAGACTAACATAACTTTCAACAAAAATATTAGCTTGTTAACATTTTAAGTCAATATTTTCTTAAAATTAATGAAAGGTTCTAGTTCCATTGGCAGATTATTTTACTTATAACATGTGAAATAAGTGAAATAATCTCTTATTTCACTTACATTAGTGAAATAATCTGGCAGTGGAAGTAGTATTTGGTTGCTAGGTGACGGCCTGTCTTGGCTGGTTGCTAGGTAACGCCAGCCACCTAGAATCTGTCAGTGGAACAAACATTTTTTCATCAAAAATAAGGAATTATTGGCTTAAAACAAGATCATATTTATTGCTGTAAAGTTACTTTTAAGTTAGTTTTGTCTTATTTTAAGTCGGCTAATACGCTAGGAACTAAAACCAAAAATACTTGGTAAGATTTAGTGTTTTTGCGGAGAAGAGCTGCAGAGATTTGGAGGATTATTGTGACATCTTTTTGTTTCTCAGTACCATGCAGAGACCATCAAGAATATCCGCGAGGCGACCGAGAGCTTTGGGCCCGGATCTGTTGAATACAGGCCGGTGGCCATCGCTCTGGACACCAAGGGACCAGAAATCAGGACCGGTCTCATCAAGGGCGTGAGTTCCTGCCAAATTACACCAGGCAAGTGTTTGATTTATGGAGGACTAACGACTGCAACGGCTCTATGTTTTCATCAGAGCGGCACTGCTGAGGTGGAGCTCAAAAAGGGCGAAACCATCAAAGTCACAACAAACGATCAGCACAAGGACAACTGCGACGAGAAAACTCTGTGGCTCGACTACAAAAACATCATCAAGGTGGTGGAGATCGGCAGCCACGTCTACATAGACGACGGTCTGATTTCGCTCAAAGTTAAAGAAGTTGGTAAGAGCGGAAACAAACAGCTACTCTTTGTTCATGTAGAATATTCTGCAAAAGTAATTTTACCCCCAAACTTCTTCACGTTTTGCCACGTTGCAAACACAAACTTCACAGTGTTTCTAGGGGTGTTTTGATAGACGTTCACAAATATACAGGAGATCCATCGTTAGTGTCAGCAAATTAAAATACTACCGGCTTGAATGTGTTTACTGCAGTTAAAATAACACATTCACTGCAAAAACACTAAATCTTCCCAAGTATTTTTGATCTAAATTATAGTGCAAATATCTTAACATAACCAGAAATTTGTCAGCAAGAAATAGGAGCTTATTTTAAGTCACTAATTCCTTGAAACTGATGGAAAAGTACTGGCAGATTATTTCACTTATAAGTCATTTTTCCCATTTTATAAGTGGAATAATCTGCCTATGGAAAACTTCCATCAATATTAATAATTATTGACTTTAAAAAGCTCCCATTTCTTGCTGAAAAGTTACTTATGTTAGTTTTCTCATATTTCAAGTCAACTAAAATATTTTAACTTATTTTCACCAAAACTTTGAAAAATACTTGGGAAGATTTTGTGTTTTTGCAGTGTTTGTTTTACTTTTTGTTCAATAAAACCTTCCAGAGGTAAAATCATTTCTGTGTCACAGAATAAACACAATAAAAATATTCAGCATGTTCATTAAAATACTGCAACACTATTAATGTATTAAAGAAAATAAACATACAGTAGTCACACTTACAGATATTCTGGATAATTGTAATAGCAAATACATTCAATAAGTACTTTTACTCTCAATACTTTAACTATTTTTGAAAAGAAACACACAAACACACATTTTGTGTGTTTATTTGTACATTTACTTACAGTAGTTGAGTACTTTCTGTCTCCATATAGACAATAACTCAATTAATTACTTAATAAATTAAAGTGAGCTCAATAATTTCTATTTGTTTTTTTTTTTTTTCTTTCTACCAAAAACTAGATGACAAAAGTTTTCAGTCTGGTGTTTGGTCTCAACTAGACCTTTATTTGAAGGACAATTTTGTTTATAGAGACTTCATTATTCACTTGGTTTTTTTTTTGTTGTTTTTGTTTATTTATTTTGGATATTTAAAATGTCTTCCTGTTCCTGTCTTAAATGTTAACTAGAATTTAAAGTTTATTGATCTGTGAGGATGTGTTTTGTATTATTATGGTGTTAGCATTATATTACACCGATCACTGATTACCGATCTTTTAAAAAGATTAATGTGCTGATTTGGCTGATACCAAATCTTTGGATGAAATGTTGCTCAATATGGCAAAAGTTAACTATAAACGATGTTAATTGTGAACTCGGTCGTCAAACCTTTCTCACCGGAGAGCAAAAGAGGACAGTGGCTGATTCGGACACATTAGCCGAGATAGATAAGATGGCTTCATATGTAAAAATTGGCCGATAACCAATCTCCCAAAATTAAGGAAATCGGCACCGATAAATCGGTGCATCCCTACTGAAAACAATATTATTGTTTATTGCAATAACAATATTGGGACAATTTGTCCTCCAGCAATATTTCTTGTTGTTAGAAATATTGCTAACAACAATATTAGCAATATTGTTGCTAATATTGCTAATTAGCAACAATTAGCAATAATGTTGCTAATTGTTCACCCAAAGTCTGGGTGGACTTTGTGTCCACCCAAAGGTGGAACACAAAGTGTTTGCATTGTGACAAAATGTGGAAAGTTTTCTCTGAGAATTGACATTGTTATAAAACATGCTGAGTTTTTATTCCTTTGGATCTCCGTCCTTGTGTCGGGTGTGATCTAAAGGAAACGACTACCTGATGTGTGAGATCGAGAACGGCGGCATCCTGGGCAGCAAGAAGGGCGTCAACCTGCCGGGCGCCGCCGTCGACCTGCCGGCTCTGTCCGAGAAGGACATCCAGGACCTGCAGTTCGGCGTGGAGCAGAACATCGACATGGTCTTCGCCTCTTTCATCCGCAAGGCGTCCGACGTTCACGCCGTGAGGAAGGTTCTGGGCGAGAAGGGCAAGGACATCAAAATCATCAGCAAGCTGGAGAACCACGAGGGCGTGTGCCGGTGGGCGGCTCTTCCTGCGTCCTGCTGAAGCCGCTTCACGGCGCCGTCTTCAGGACTTACTGAAGGTGTTTCTCATCGTTTCTGTCAGGTTTGATGAGATCCTGGAGGCCAGCGACGGCATCATGGTTGCCCGCGGCGACCTCGGCATCGAGATCCCAACAGAGAAGGTGTTCGTCGCCCAGAAGATGATGACGGGCCGATGCAACCGGGTGGGCAAACCCATCATCTGCGCTACACAGGTCTGATTCTCTGCATGTCATCAATGTACTGATATTACATGTGACCATGTAGTAAAATGACTGTTTAACTGTAATAAAAAATACCGTACAACAGTAATAAATTCACAATAAAAATGTAAAGATTATAGTATCTGTCTGGCTGCCCTGCTGCCAGTAATTTACGCTAAACTCTATACAGTTACTTTTTAAAGTGCGGCAGCTTGTGAAGTCAGAAATGACACAAACTTGGTTTTGGTTCTGGTTAAGATGCTGGAGAGCATGACCAAGAAGCCGCGCCCGACCCGCGCCGAGGCCACCGACGTGGCCAACGCCGTGCTGGACGGCAGCGACTGCATCATGCTGAGCGGCGAGACCGCCAAGGGAGACTACCCTCTGGAGGCGGTGCGCACCCAGCACCTGGTGAGACCCGCTCACACACGCTAAGGCTAGCCGCACAGCTGAGCCACTTCACAGGATTATTACAGCGTAGATTAACAGATTACAGGTTCCTAAATTATTAGGAAAGTAATGTGTTAGTCCAGTTCTGCATAATTTAATGTCAGTATAAATGTGGCAGGCTTGTAAAGAGGCTTTAAGTTGTATCGTTATTTTGTTCTTGGTTTTGTGTTCACGTTTTCTCTGATTGCTTGTTTTTGTGTTTTTAAGACCCTATAAATAAATCAAATAAAAAACATATAGTTAATTTGTTACAAGTAATACAATTAATTCAAACAAATATATTAAGTTGTCATGTTACACAAACATAAATCTTTTTTTTCAGTGTAGATTTTTGGCCTTTTGAGGACATTCATGGTTTTCATGCAGTCTGAATGAACATGAGCTTAACACATATTTAGTTCGTTTTCTGCTAGAAACGTTTGTTTTTTGTCTTATGAATGCAGCTGAACCCAGCAGCCCAGTTTACTGTTTTTATGAAATGTCTGCTTCCTGCGTTCAGATCGCCCGCGAAGCCGAGGCCGCCATGTTCCACAGGCAGACGTTCGAGGAGCTGCGGCGCACCTCTCACCTCACCCGTGACCCCACGGAGTCCGTCGCCATCGGCGCCGTGGAGGCTTCCTTCAAGTGCTGCGCCAGCGCCATCATTGTGCTCACCAAGACGGGCAGGTACGGCCGCGCCGCGCCGCTTCCCTCAGCAGCTCTGAGTCATGGCTTTGGTCCGCCGCCGCCGCTGCAGGCGCTCGGACTGCTGCGTTACGATACTTCTCCATCGCGACGCCTCCGCTTCCTTCTCACGCCGGCCTTCAGCTCCTCTGAAGTGTGCCAACTTTCACAATCTGCTTTCTGCTGGTGACCTTCTGAGAGGTGAACCCTGACATTTTACAGGTTAATTTTAACTCCCTGTTCATTCCTCTCAGCATGTGATACAGAAGACGCGTCAGCTGGACCAACCAGATGATTACAGCGGCTTAAATACTTTAGCTTTCTGTTTTAACAATGACTCTCACGGCTGCATCAATGTGGGGGAGGAACTTTGTGTTGCTGCGTGGATGTTTTCCAGCTCAACGATTCTTCACTCTGCAGCAGAAAACAGCAGAGACAATTTAAAACAAGCAGAGGAAGGTGGAGACATAAAACATCTAAAGATAACAACGTTAGAAAGATGAACCGATCTGATAGCAACATCTGTACCGGCACCGATATTTAAAAAAGTCTGGTACCAATATGACCAGTCCATAAATACCGATCTGTTCAGTCTAAGTCTATGCTTCATTATTTATTTTATAATATATTTAAAATTCCTAATTGCACTTTCTGAGCCATCTGAAAGAAGATTGAGAATAAAATATGCAAGTTTAATTTTACCTGTTTGACTAAAGCAGTCAACCTTTTGTTTTACTCAGTTTCTGAATTATTTATTTACATTGGCTGTTCTGCTCCTAATTGCACAATTAGTTTGTTTTTACATGTTTGGCCAAACTTGTGAGGCTGTTGGTGAATTTAAATGTGCTGAACTGGTGCAGAGTTACCAAATAAATTAGTAATTCAGCACATTTATATGAAGAGGGCCGTCTAGAGGGCCACAGACAATTACATTGTTTGTGACAATTACATCGAGTTTAGCTCCCTCCACAGGAGGGAGTTTCTCCCTCCTGCTGAGGTAACGAGCCGCTGCCTGCTCCCTGCAGGTCAGCCTACCTGCTGTCCAGGTACCGGCCCCGCGCCCCCATCATCGCCGTGACCCGCTGCGGGATGACGGCCCGCCAGGCCCACCTGTACCGCGGCGTCTACCCGGTGCTCTACACCAAGACCGCCAACGACGTCTGGGCCGAGGACGTCGACCTGCGCGTGAACTTCGCCCTGGAAGTTGGTGAGCAGGAAATGTTGTGATCGTTTGTTTCAAAGTTCAGCGAAACAATTTTCTTCTGCTCAAAATAATTCACACATTTTTGGGGTTTTTTGCAGGTAAATACCGTAAATTCTTCAAATCAGGTGACGTGGCCATCGTTGTGACCGGCTGGCGCCCCGGCTCTGGCTACACCAACACCATGAGGGTGGTGCTGGTGCCGTGAGCCGGATTAACCCTTCTCTCACCTTTGACCTTCCTTCCCTCCATCCTCGACCGGTTTCCACTCAGAGCCCAAACCAGACGCAGATTCTCAGTAACGACATGATTCCTTCCTCCAATATGTCCAGTTTATTGTCTAAATCCTGTTTTGTTCTCTCCCATGTTATATGTGGAACTTTAAGTTGATAAAATATTTAAAATTAATTGGCTTGATAAATAAAAAGGAACTGTTGGATAAGATGTTTTTGTTTTACTCATATTTTACCACCTAGACCAAAATGATCAAAGCTGAAGAACTGAACGCAAACATTTTGAGAAACCAAGACCATTTGACCAATAAACTAGAAAATATTTGTACGGGAACCAAAAGCCCAAAACTAGAAAATTATTAAAGTCTATAAAATCTGATGAAATATTGGATGAAAAATAAAAACTATCCACCGGCTGCATTTCCATTGGCCACTTAATTACACTAATTAGAAGTATTTAATGGAAAAACAATTTAGAAAAAAACTTTTAGATAAAAAGTGTTTGTAGTTGGATGTATTTCACAAAACTGCAAATGAAACATCAGGAGTCATGTGATCATCAGATGGACGTTACCGCTGATGGAGACGACAAAGACAACAGGAAGATGATCGATTGACCCATTGAACAAACTTATTCATGTCTGATTTTTAGCTGCATTTCTGACTTAAAGGAAACGTTGCAATTACAAAATTGTGTTTTTCAGCGTTAGTAGAATATGAAAGTAATGGAAACGCAGCAACTTAATGATTTTCATTTTATAAAAACACAAAACACCAAAATGAGATTTAAAAGAAAGCGGATTCAGTCAGAAATATTTGCTACTTTGTTCCCAAACAATGTTTGGCCTGCCCTTTAAATTCATGAGGCAGTCATTCAATTGGTGTGTAATAAAATTAAAAAAAAAAAAAAAAAACAACAGAAGTTTACATAATAAAATTATGTTGTTCTGTTTAAAAATATGCAAGTTAATTTTTATTGTGGGCTTCAAGAAAACATTGAATTTGTGTCTCAATGTCCAAACATAAAAATTTTCTCTCCAGGAAAAGTCTGGAGTTCGTAGATGACATCTACTTTCATCAATGATTAAATTATTCACATTATGTACAATAATGTTTCACTATATCATCAAACAATCTACTCAGATAAGAAATAAAAGTTCTTTACAGGAAATTTAAAATAATGTTAGACAGAGATGTCTTCAAAGTTATTTATTAGAGGACATATTCAATGTAAAAGTATCTTATCCTAATTAACCTCTGAAGCACCAAATTAAATACCTATTTACTTGCTAATCCACCACTTCTGACTCTGTGAACATGGGAAATAATTTTCTTTGTATTGAGTATCTGGCAGATTATAACCCGGGCTATTTTGAATTTTGGCAGCGAACAACCCCGCGCTGTTCTGGATTTATAATCCGGCTTAAAGTCTGAGACTCCCCCTCCCCGCCGTCGTTCCCATCAGATTTTCCTCTGGTCCTCGTCACTCTGCTCTTCAAAAAGAAACCCACAGCTCGGCGCAAGATCATTTGACCATATGTCTGTTTTTTATTGCATTAAATTCAGTAGCTAAAATAAAATGTGCCTAATATACAGGAGATTAAATGATCAGATCTGGTGATTAAAAAGGCAACAAAATGAGAAATAGACTAATAAACAGATCAATAACTTTACTCCTCGACACTGAATGTATTTAAAATAAAGTGAAACCCCGCTGATGGGAGGTGGATGGAAAAACAAATCAGCTAAACACATTAATTACTAAAAGGATGTCACTGTTGTTTCATAAAGCAGTCTTTTGGATTCAGCATAGCATCACAAAGCAGCAGATGTCAGATTTTACAATCGAACGTTAAACAATGAAAGAGGTAAATATGCAGCAATATGACCCGTCAGGGTTTCGGTGTTGATCACGCGCCCCGGTGACTGCTGGTAGCCCTTTGACTGGTGCAAGAAACATTCACATCATTCTCAGTGCGTTGCTGGTTTCGAGATGTCTGATTATCCTCGATTGCTTTTCGTTTTTAATCAGTTCCCCTTTTATAACGACTCGAAAGCCAAAATCACAATAAATTAGAATATTATCAAAAAGTATTTTCCGCTGATTTTGTATTTATAAAATATTAAATAATGTTTTGTATAGATTCATGACACAGACAATGATGCATTTATTGCTGTTGTTTCTGATAAGTTTGATGAAAGAAACAAAAATATCTTAGAAAATTACATTAAACCAAAAAAATACAATCAAGTCTCATAAAGAGGGTAAAGGTCATCGCCAAAGAAACTAAACCTTTTAACTATGCTGTAGCTGTGCTTGTGACTCCTGATTTGAGGAATCGTGCAGAGTGGTAAACCAAGGCGACGTTCACACTGCAGCCTGAAGTGACCCAATTCGGACTGTTTTGGCGCCGTAAGTGATCTGTAATGGACCTGAAAGTGTCCCGCATGCGCAGTAGAGGGCGCAATGATGTCACACACAGAGCGCGTGCTCCGTGTTTTGCCAACCGCCACAAAACAGAAAAGCTCAGTTTGGGGAAGTAAACGTGGAAGCTAACGGTGTAGCTTAGCTTCCACATTTAAAGTTGTTGTCCAACCAGAGTCAACACATTTACAACTTAATCATCGTTATCGTCCGTCATGGTTGTTGTTTTTCTTCCCGCTTGCGGCGCATCAGGACGCAGGACAGTGACGTTTGTCGAGTATCGATGACGTTCGGGTCGGTTGAACCAGTTTGAATCGGATACGTATCGGAAAGCCAAGTGACCTGAAAAGGTCAGATATTAAGGTAAAAACTGGGTCACTTCAGGCTGCAGTGTGAACATAACCTACTGTTCAGTGTTCATTGAATTATATAAATATAAATACGTTGTATTAACTTAATTGGACAACGACCTCAGCAGTAAGAATGGGTAATAATTATCTTACTATTTTTGGTCATTACGAATATTTGATTTATCATCAAAATAAGGTAAACATGATGTTTGTGAAAAAAAAACTCTTCAAAAAACAAAATTAATGCTAGGTTACTTTCACTTTTTCCCCAAAATATAATATAATAGCAGTAGATACCAATATCTTTAAAAATATGAATAAATTCAGGTATTTTGTGCTGCTTAGTGATACAATCGCTTTACTTGGTCGAGTATCAATAGGAATAATTAATGCAAAAACAAAACCTCACCAAGTATTTTTGTTCTAGTTTCTAGTACAAATATCTTAGTACACCTAAGCTAAAAAAAAAAATAAATCAAATAACTTTTCAGCAAGATATATAATCTTAATTTAATTCAATAATCCCTGAATATTGATTAAAACGTTCTAGTTCCAGGGACAGATTATTTCACTTATAAGATGAACCAGTGCAATTTTAACTTTTTAAAATCAATAGTAAGCAATTACTGACTTAAAACAAGCTCATATATCTTGCTGAATTGGTATTTATTTTATTTAAAATGTGCTACCATATTTGCTCTGGAAACTAGAACAAAAATCCTTGGTAAGACTTTGTGTTTCTGCAGTGGAGCTGATCTCTCTTATGTTTTAGGAGACCTAAAATCTACATAAAACTGCTAATTTATTATAAATATGCCAATAATTACCACAAAATATCACAACAGACCTTTTACTCCATATCATCTGAGAATTAATAGCAGAAGCTGAAAAGAGCTCAAAGGGTTAAAATGCTTCAATCTGTGTTATGAATCTATATAAGTTTCTCTTTTTGAACTGAGTCACTGTTTGTTATATTCTAATTAACTGATTGATTTACCAGTAATCTTACTGATTTGACACAAGTGCTTTAATTCACAGTACCTTTATAAGCCCATAAAGATAAAAACACAGATTATTGCATACTATGCTCATGGCACACAAACCTCAACTCAGGTTTTTTTTTTGTCCGTTCACGTTCATCCACACATTCAAATCCCAAATCCTCTCTTCCCCTCAGACTGACATTGTTACATTCATTGCTTTTTTTTTTTTTTTTTTTTTTTAATGCAGTCTGATCAGTGCGACCCGTTCGGGTGTGCAATATTGCTGAGAAAGCTTTCTATCTTGGAAGACACGCCGCCGCCAAACACTTCGCGCTGCAGTGATCTCTGAAACAAGCAAAGTGCACAGGCTGTCTGTGCGCAGCATTTCTCCGGAAAGGACGCCAACAAGAGGGAAGCCATTTTTGGTTTCAATCATAAACTGAATATACAGCTGTGGGTAATTCTTTTCGGATCAAGAGGTGAAGCTAAAGGTAAAAAGGGAACCAAAAAAAAAAAAAAGGTTTCAAATAAATAATAACAAATCACAGAGGAAGGTTAGAATATAATATAGTATATATAAGAAGTGATATTTCTTATCAGGTCTTAAATATATACCCCATTAACACTTTTAGGTTTTATCATCATAATGAAAATGTTGAGTAGAAAAAATATGTTTCTGTCCGTCATCCACAAAAACTAAACTGATCTCTCATCTGATTAAAACAACACACACACCCCCAGTACTGAATTTAACATTTAAAGGTGACCTATTATGCTTCCTTCAACAGGCGACAATATGTTCGTTACATTTTTCCTCAAAATAATTCTTAGAAGACGAGATTTTAGTTTTGCAGAATGAGCTGACTTAGGGCCTGTCACTTTAAATCCAAATGGCCTGCTGCTGGCCACGCCCCCCCAACTCAACGTTTACACATGCACGTGAAAATGGCTGCAAACAGACGTGCAATTATACAACCGTACATCTTTGAAAAGCAGAAGTAGAGCCCCCTGCACAATCAACAAGGATGCAGCAGGTGGTTTCTGTGTGGTGAGCTAACAACAAAACACTTGTCATTTCCAGTAGCCATTCTACAGCGGTGAAACCAGCTAACCAAACGTGCTGGAGCGCCACTTGGTTGCTAGGTAACGGGCTGAATTCTGCTGGGGTTGAATGTAATGTGATTTGTAAGCGTTTTGAAACGGCTTGTTTTCCAAAAAACATGAGCTTATTGCCAAAAAATATGTGGGTGGGGTGTTTTAAAGCACTTGGTCTGTTTTATAAGCAGTAGAGACCCAAATGGAAGCATAAAAACGTGCCAAATGTGAACTTTGCATAATAGGTTCCCTTTAAAATGCCAACGTGGAGGGGTTTCCTCTGCAGCTCAGCAGGTTGAGGAGGGTGTGTCTGACACTCACAAGTTGGAGGGAAGCTTGGATTGTTTCTGTTCACTGTCTAACACTTTAGCGGGAGACTGGTCGCCGGCGGGCCGGTTCCAAGGCTCAGGCCCTGATTGTGTCCGACTAACGGGAGCACCCTGACCCGGAATGGCGGTGTAGGGTTTGTTGACAGCCATGGGGGAAGGGAAGCCCCCCGCCACCCCCTCTGAGGAGCCGCTCACCACTGAAGGCCTTTCCTGGTGTAAATAGCTGTGAGAGCCTGAGATTGTCTTTATTTCCTGGGTAAAGAGATCCGCCGAGGACTCTGCTGTCTCTCTCAGAGTGGAGCTCTGAAAGCTGGTGGCGCCGAGCGGCTCGGCATGGTGAACCGTCCGTCTCTGAGTGGCGGGGCTGCGGAGAGGCGGCGTGTAGCACGGCGAGGCCTCTGCAGAGCTGTACTGCGCCAGGGAGGCGAGAGCCGAGTGCTCAGGGAGAACCTGCGGGAGGAAAACCGACTGCAGTCCTGCCAGGGTGTGCTGCGCAAGAGAGGCGGCCACCCCGGCCGTAGACGGCGGCGGATTGATCCCCGCCGGCGGCTGCCTGCTGGTTATGATGGGGAAATGTGGGAGGTTGAATTTGCTGGACGTGCTGGTCGTTCTGTTGAGGCTGGAGGGGTGGTATGGCTGCTGCAGCTGGCTCAGGATGGGGTTCACCGAGCTGCAGATCAGAGGGCTGATGGCCGGGGCTGGAAATCTTCCCGAAATCTTCGCCGGCGCCCCTTGCTGTAGCAAACCTAGAGGCTGAGGCGGAGCGGCCGTAGCACCAAGGAACGGCTGAGGGTGGAGCTGAGCGGAGCAGGTGTAGGAGGGGAAGACCGGGGCGCAGTGAGGAGGCTGGTACAGAGGCTGCGGCGTAGGCTGCAGGCTGCTCGTAAAGACGGGCTGCGACATCACCGTGGGTGATAAAACCGCGGTGGAGTGATGCTGCGTCAAAGAGAACCCCAACGTCGGCATCTCAACCACAGATCTGGGTTTAGCAGAGCTAACCGGGGAGCCAGGAACTGAACCAAAGCTGCTGGAGGCGGTCCCTCCCATGTGGACCCTCCTGGAATGGTCCTTCAGGGAGGAACCAGGAACCAGAGGACTGTGGAAGAGGATGGGAGGCAGCTGGGAGTGATGGGCCAAGGCTAGAGCCAGTGGCGTGGTGGCAGCGGCAGCCTGCAGCGGTGCCTGGACCAGCGGCGTCCAGATGAGAGGGGTGGGGGACGACGGAGCGACGGGGGGGTTCAAACTCTGCGCAGTGCTGCTTTGGATCAGCTGCGTGCACTGGGCCATGTCCCGGTCGTGCTGGACGATTCTTTGGATGATTTCTGTTTCGTGGAGGTTTAATGTGCCGGAGCTTTGGTGATGCTGGACTTTATGCTGCAGAATCGAGTTCCTCTTTCCTGAGAGAACAGAAGAAGGAGAAACCATTCAGCTGCACTGGCTAGCTGCACTATTTATTACTCTGAAACAATCCAAACAAAGTGGAACGTAAATAACCTCCAGAATCAAATGAGATGGTTAAAAATGCAAAGAAAGTAACAAAAACATCTAAATGACATTTAGCAAGTAGAAATAATTTGGTAATTCTGACCAAGAAGAAAAGTTTAGTCTGATTTAACTTCAGACAATGAGAAAAAAATGTATCTGTTTTTATTAGCTGTATGAAAATATTTAAACTGTAAATAACGCTTTCCAAATTTGGGCTCTTAATCGAGCGTTATATTCTACTTTATTACAAAACTGTGCAGCTTGAAATTCAAGCACTTTCCAGGATTTCAAGCACCGATACGAACCCTGCAGTGACGTTGAAACCTTTAAGGTGAGCGAATACACTGCAAAAACAAAATCTTACCAAGTATTTTTGGTCTAGTTTTAGTGCAAATATCAATGTTCACTTGAAATAAGTCAAAACTAACTTGCTTTTTAGCAACCCTGTATATCTTGCTAAAAAATTACTCTTAAGTTAGTTTGTCTTATTCCAAGTGTACGAAGATCTTTACACTAGAAATTAGACCAAAATACTTGGTAAGATTTTGTGTTTTTACAGTGTAGCTGTGGAATACAACACAAACTGTTTCATATGTCTCAATAAGACGTAGATAAAAGACACCATTTTACTTTATTTAGTTGTTTAGATGTATCTGAGAATTCTCCAAAGCTCACCGATTCGGTCCAGGCGGTCCAGGGCGACGGCCTCGAAGGCCCTCCTCATCATGGGATACTCCTCCAGCACCTCGTTGAAGTTGTCTACAGACAGAGAGTACAGCCGGCAGTAGTTATCTGCTCGCACGCTGGCTGTCCTTCTGCCTCGAGTCAGCAAGCAGATCTCTGCAAGGACAGAGGAAGGAAAAGGTGAAATATTACACTTCCCTGAACAAGTTAGAATAGGCTTATGGGTTACACAAAATATGTTCATTACATATTTCATTGATTTTTACACAAAATTATTCCTCGTCTGGTCAGTTTTGCCTATTTTGAACTTCTTTCAGAATGAACACTGCAAAAACACGAAATATTAACAAGCATTTTTGGTCTAGTTTCTTAGTAAACTTGAAATAAGACAAACAAATTTACAAACTAAGTAATTTTTTTAACAAGATATAGAGGGTTGCTTTAAGTAAATAATTTCTTAATATTGACAGAAATGTACCAGTTCCATTGGTAGATTATTTCACTTACAACAAGACATTTCTCCCATGACAAAAATTAATTTATCTACCAATGGAACCAGTACTTTTTCATCAGGAATTATTCACTCAAAACAAGCATCTTTAATTTGATGAAAGGTTACTTGTAAGTTAGTTTTGTCTTATTTCAAGTGTGCTAGGATATTTTCACTAGAAACTAGACTAAAAATACTTGTTAAGATGTTGTGTTTCTTATTTGGATTTAAACTGCTGTCACTTTAAATCCAAATAAGCTGCTGCTAAAAATGTCTGCAAACAGATGCGTAATTATACAACTGTTATTTGAAAAGCACAAGTAGAGCCTCATGCACAACCAACAAGAAGTCGACATCAAAACACTTGTCTTTTCCAGCAGCCATTGTACAAACATACTGGAGCTCCACTTTGGTTGCCAAGTAACTGGTTGGGCTTAGCTGGGGTTGCTAAGTAACAGTGTAGTGCCAGTAGTATTTGATTCAACAAACAGGAGGTTTTTACAATAGTTCATTTTCTAGACACTAACAAACATAAACTTGTCGCAAAAAAACCCACCTTTTTTTAAAGCACTTTTAGGCATAAAAATGTGCGAAATGTGAATTTTGCATAATGTGTCCTCTTTAAGAATATTGTTAAAGGAATAGATTAAAAAATGCACGGATCATTAACTTCTAACGTCTTACATGGTGGCAGAGTTCATGTAGTTTTAGATCCATTTCCAAAAGAACAGTGAGGAACAGTCATTAGTGTGAGACAATAAAATGTTGGCCGCCTGATGCCTGAACCCCCACAGATGGAGCACTTAATGCAATTTCTGCAGCTTACAGTTTTTGTCCTGACCTCATCTGCCGTGCCAGATCAGAAAAATAAAATAATGCCCCATTAAAAAAAGAGAGGACAAAAAAATGTACCGTGACACATAAATCGCTTTTTCTGTCCAGGACAGGCAAGTTCACGACACAAACACACTCACATGTTGTCTTCATAGGAATAACATCTAATTATTTATCTAGAGTTCTAATTTAGGAGATGTTTTATTAAATTTAAGTCTTTTTTGATCATGTATTGAAATCATATCAACCCCAGTGTACAATAATTAGAAATATATTTGTTAGTAGTCACCATAATGATTGGTGGTGTGCGCCTCTATAGCACACTGCTACAGGTTGAGGGGAAGCAAACAAGAAGAAAACAACTGGAAAGTTTGATGTTTAGGCTTTAAGCAAAGGGCAAAACTCCACAGATGGACTCAAAGATTGCAGAGCTTTGCTCCTCTTAGAGGCCTTTTAAGGAGATGACGATTTTAACCAGCTGTAATGTTCAGGGAAGTTAATCTGTTGAGTGCCTGCGCAAACTAAATCAAAACAAATCTTACAATCACCATTCCTTCGCACATGTTAAATCAGCCTCGCTGCCCCATCCTCTCCTCCTCTCTCTATCTGCCCAGTGGGGTGTGTGAAAACTTCACCTCCAAAATAAGAGCCATCCGTCAGCTTGGTGTCTTGGCTGCTCTTCGTAATGACGCTGACGACGCCATGCTGGATGAAGTACATCTTCTTCCCGATGGTGCCCTCCCTGATGATGTAGTCGCCCGGCTGGAAGACCTCGAAGCGCAGTTTGGTCAACATGGAGGTGACAAAGTTGGGGTCGGCATTGGCGAACAGAGGCATGGAGGCTACCAGTTTGCGGCAGTTGAAGTTGATGATTTCCTGAGGAGGATGCAAGAAAGTGGCCGTTACGCCTCCTTAAACAGGCTAGGACACGTCTATGGGCTACACAAACATGTCCATTACATTCTTTTGCACAAACTCATTCTTAGAAAAGCTTTTTAGTTATTTCTGCCTCTTCTGAGTTCCTTTCAGAATGGGCTGCTTTAGGGCCTCTTTGTTACCTTAAATACAAATAAGTTGTAACTAGCCACGCCCCTGAACTCAACTTTACATTCACACGTGAAAATGGCTGCAAACAGATGTGCAGTTATACAACTATATATTTTTGAAAAGCATAAGTGGAGCCTCCTGCACAAGCAACAAGAAGACAGCAAGCGGTAAATCAACATCACAACACTCGTTTTTTCCAGCAGCCATTGTACAGCACATACAGCGGTAAAACCAGCTGACCAAACGTGCTGGAACTCAGCCTCAGTTGCAAGGTGAGGATCTGGGCTTTGCTGATTTGTAACTTTACATTCCTTGAGTTGTTTTTAGAAGCATTAGAGACTCAAATAGAAGTACAAAGACATGTAAAATGTGAATTTTGCAGAATGGTTGCCCTTTAAAATGGTTTTTCTTTCTCATTATTCCGTGTGTTTTTTTAGTGCTTAATTACTTCTGCAAACTTCAACTGATTTCATCGATTCATATATCAAAATTCTCACGTTAAATTGATGTCTTCTGTTGTATCTTTTGGTAATTTCAGCTTTCACATTTTTTTAAGCATTTGTACTTTTATGCAAATTTCACCTCCATTGAAATGCATTTAAATTTTTTCAAAATTCCACAACATTCATCAAAAACTTTGTGCTCTTTCACAGCTTTCTGCTTCTGCTTACTTCAATTTAGAAACTCCATTATAATTTTAAACAAATCACAAGATGTTAAGCTCTCTTCAGATGATTCAGCTTTTTGATATCTCTTTTGTTTTTTCTAAAATCCCAATTTAGATTTTATGCAAATTTTAGTCCGTTTTCAGTTTTACGGTGTAATCCAATGAGGGAATCCATCAGCTGCCACAGTGCGCGCTCTAGTAACCAACAGCTTTTCAAGTTTGACTGCTTTTTCACAAACAAAATGCTGCTGTTCAAACATAGTTCACTCTACTGGAATAATTTATGCATCAAAATGTAGTCAAGGGTTTCTGCTGTGAGAAAATTTAAGGGTCATTGCTGTAGGTCTTACAGTTTTCTTTCAATCTTTCAAACACTTCTGGAGCGCAGGCCTGTCACCCCTCTTTGTATTTTGTCCTTGTGTTTATTTTTTTTGCTCTGTTTAGATTGGCCTGTCTTCTGGTCTTTTGCCTTGCCTGTCTTCAACTGTATTCTGGTCTTTCTATCTTCAGCTGTCTTCCTGACTTCAGCTGTATTCTGGTCTTCCTGTCTTCAGGTCTTTTGTCATTTCTATCTTCCACTGTCTTCTCATATTTCTGTCTTTAGTTGTTTTGCCTTCAGCTCTTTTCAGCTCCCTCTGGCATCTTCTGTGAGTCCGTTCAGTAGATTAGCATTGTCACAGCTGTTTCACAAGGAACAGTAATTTTTTGAGTTTTTTTATTTAGTTTTTGCTTGGCTGAGGCATTCTCGATGCTGCATGTGTATATTTCAATCATTATAAAAGCAGCTTAGTGCTCTGTTAATAAGGTTCTCTGCCCTCATATGGCTGTTACTAATCAGATTACAACACTATTAACATTATCATGGAAAGTAAGGCAGCCATATTGGATTATATCAATAATTATCTGAGCACCATTGAGAACGGGATGCTCTCATTTATGCTGACATGGTACAACTTCTATGAATCCAAGTTCATTTGGGCTTCACATTTTTTTAAACCAACCTCTCGCAGCGGCTCATTCAGCTCCTCCAGGATGCTCTCCTCATCGAACATCTTGCCCTGATAGCGGTGCTCGTAATAGTCGTGGATTCTCTGCCTCATGTCGGCGGGGAGCTTATGGAAGGACATGTACTGCTCCACTTGCTTATACTGTGACAAAACAACAAGATTTTAACTTTTAAAACCCGTTCAGAACCGCTCCAATAATCCGACTCGCAACGGCAGTTTTAAAGCGACTGCTTCTCCTGCAAAGACAAAATGCAAAGTCATGTCAGAATGAATATATTAACCTGATTGATGTGCTGGCTCAGAGGTGGACTATAATGTATCTCATTATGTTAACAGTCAACTGTCAGGCCATCTGTGAAACCTGCTCGCAGTGCGGTGTTGTGGCTCTGCCCCATCTGACAATTACAGTTGTGCTCTGCAGGCTGCAGCTAATGACATTAACCAGCGTGTCCTTCAGCAGTGTACTCTACCAGCAGAGCAGCGCCGACGATCACAGCACCCACTGTACGTATGGCGCTTCCTGACATAAGCCTCTGCTTTGAGGTTATTAAATCTCTCTCGTTTTATCCCTCACAGAGGCGGACATGTAGATCTAATAGTGAGTTCCCCTGATTATTCCTCATTTTTTAAAAATGTTTTTGTCTCCTATTCCATTTCACATCAGAAAACAGTGAAGCTTCTGCTGTCCATCTACAAATATTTAAACATACTTTAGGTGAAAAATATGTTTTTGTCACGAGGGTTAGGGTTAGCGAACTATCATTAAATGAAAAACATAATTTTAACCAGGGATAAAAATTGTATTTGTTGTGTTAATATAATACATACAGTGCCTTACAAAAACATTCACACCTCTTGAGGCATTTTTCTGATTTGGTCGCATTACCTCAGTGCAATTTATTGGCATTTCATTGGGATGATGTCAACAAATTGCATGGAGGGTTTCTGCAGGCTTCAGTAACTCAAATGTAAGATGTTTTAAGACCCTTTAAAAACCATTTTGAATAAAATCTGAGCCTTGTGTGAGAACAGAAATGTAAAAAAGAAGATACAGTATATAAAATTGCACTTACATGTAAAATATCCTAAAAATACCCATAAAAGATCTGATATATTAGCAGCTTGTTAGCAGTAGCCTTAACTGCCTCGCGTTAAGATTAAAAACTTTATAAATACGAATCCAGCCATGACAAAATGTAAGACCTGTGATTAAAATATTTAAGGCCTACTTACATAAAAAGAAGACATTTTAAGGCATTAATTTTAGACTGTTAAATTTCAGACTTTTTAAGAATGCATTTTAGTTTTTACTATGAATTATTATTAAGGCTTGTTACATATCCCATCTTGTGTATAGATGGGAAATAATATCATAATCTGCCTGATTGGAGCATTTCTTTTTTTCTAAAGGTTTAGCTGCTTAAAGGTTTCCTAACACAACAACACAAATCTCACCTTTTCTTGGTACTGCCTCCTTGAGGAGTCCAGAGACTGGATCAGAGCTGTGGCGTGACCCACAAACATGGCAAAGCAGGTGGCGCCCACGATCATGCTGAGAATGGTGAGCCAAACGTCGGCCATGCCGATGGGCGGGTACAGGCCGTACCCGATGCACAGCATGTGACTCATGGCTTTGAACAGGGCATAGGAGTACTGCTGACCCCAGGTGTCATTCTGGAGGAGAAGTGGAGGCGGAAAGAGAAACTTCATCAGTAAGTCTGCTGCTGCACTGCTGCAGGATAGTGTCTGTGGGAGATTTGCTGTTTCAGAAAGAAGAGTGCAGGTTAGTGTTCCTAATATCATGCCAGCAGTTACTTTGGCTTCTATTCCACCGATCCATACACTGAGGATCAGAAAAGAAAAATGCCCAAGAAGATGCACAGAAAGAGTAAAAATATTTTGTCATTTAAACACTTAAATTAGTGTTTAAATTAGTTATGTTAACAGGAAATAGAAAATCTTCAAATATGGCCTGTTAAGTCTGTAGGTATGAAACGATTAATCGGTATAATCACGATTAATCGACTTATCAAAATAATTATCAACTAATTTAGTAATTGATAAATCATTAACTGGAATATACAGACTGTAAAAAGGGCATTTGCTGAAAGAACAACATTGTCAGAGCCTTAAATAACGCAAAACTATACAAAATATATACATTTTGAATTTAAGATAAAACAATCCTTTATCTGTAAATGCAGCTCTGGAAAAAAAATGAACCCCATTGAAAATCTCCTGATACTTCCACCAAATATTGATTCCTGAACTCTTCCTCAGTTAAAACATTAGTATTGTTGTTTCTAAATGAATATTAACTGTTTTCTTTGCATTATTTAAAGTCTGAAAGCACTGCATCTTTTTTAGTATTTTGACCATTTCTCATTTTCTGCAAATAAATACAGCATTTTTGCTTAGGATTTCAGACATGTTGTCAGTAGTTATACAATAAAAGAGCAATATTCATTTTACTCAAAATGATCAGTTTCTTTGATTTTGCTTTTTATAGATATATGTTTAAGTGGTCTTTTACTTTTTTCCAGAGCTATATGTTCTACCCAGAACTCCTTAAGTTTAATAGCTTAGCACACACTAAAGAAATGCTGCAATTTAGGTAAAAAAAAAAATATATATTTTTTTTTTATTTAAAAAATTTAATAGTTTATTTGCATGTTTATGTAACATTGTATAAAAGAGGCTTAAATTAAGCCATTTTTTTATCCGATTAATCATCAGAATAATCGATTAATTCTGAAATTAAGCGATTAATCATCAGGATAACCTATACATTCATCAATAACTAAAACAATGATTAGTTGAAGTCATAGTTTGAATACAACATAATGACTTCACGTTGTTATTTGGGGATTTTGTATTTAAAAGGAACATAATTTTCCCAATAATTCTCTTACCACCATCTTGTTTCGAGTGACCCAGCAGTCTGGAGGGAAATCCTGCAGCATCGGCACCAGGAACTGCAGACAGCCGTCCCAGTGGCACAGCAGCAGCATCATGCCAATCAGGTTCATGATTCGCACCATGGCACTGGCAAGATCGTACGTCATGTGAAAGACCTACGATGAACGGGAAACATGAGACAAGACATGATAAAACGCTCACACTTTGAAAATAAACTTGTGATTTTAAGTGGCTTTAATCAGTTAGTGTACAGCGTGGGTAAACACTGTCTCAATGAAGCAGCTTAAAAATTAAAGCTGCACCAACTTTTTGGTGCAGCTTTAATTTTTAGGATTTTTCCAGGATGAAAAAATCTAATCTTTTTCTGAACATTGTGTGCACCAAGTTAAGAGCGACCAGGCTGTGCTGTGAGTTTCCCTGCAGGGAAAGTTTCTCCCATTGGAAGACGCAGAACTATGTTCCTCGGCTGGCCTGGGATCCCTTTGGGATTTCCCCAGATGAACTGACCCAATTGGCTGGAGAGAAGGAAGTCTGGGCCTCTCTGTTTAGGCTGCTGCCTCTGGATTAAGCAAAAGGTAATGGATGGATGGATTTTAAAATAATATAAACTATATTTTACAGCAATCGCTTTCTCACAGAGCGGTCTGAGGATTCCAATGCATTCTAACTAATAGAGAATAGACAAAACTTTAATTCTTGGTTTCTTTTTGGGCAGTACCCAATCATAGTAATGGTAATTTACTGAGTTATTAATAAATAAAATTGATTTTATTTTATTTTTTAAAAAGTTCCTGGCATCCTCCAGTACATGGTATCTACATTTTTAGTAAGTGAGTTAGAAATAACTGTAGAATCTGATGTATGTTTAGATTATTTGTATCAAGCTTGGCCTTTTTCAGAAAAAGCTCACTCTGCTTCATCCTCCTACTACTCCCCAAAAACACATTAACTGCAATTAAATTTATGCTTTTTTTCTGTTTTTTTTTTTTTTCTTCATGAGTGTCCAGGATTTTCAACAGCAGTAGTGTTAACAAAGGCCATATTTCTTTTTCTTGAGAGAGAAAGAAAGAAAGGTTTATCCTTCCTGGTAGAGCACAGTACCAAGTGGTGGAAAGATCAATTTCTCAATGAAGCTGGAAGAAACTCCCTGAGCGATTCTCAAGATTTTAGAGACAGTATTATGAAAAATTGTAGTGGTTTTGAGAATATAAAGCTTTGAAAGTGTGATGCTTGACATCAGTATCCATCCCATGATTTATTAAAAATGAGAGGAAAATAGGAATCTCATTAAATCAGTAGCAGCTTATCAAAGCTTTACAAAAACCAGAAGTCAGAAACCAGCTGCACAAATCTCTACAAAAACATTATTATCTAGAAACAGCAAATGCTTGTTGCTTTCCTGATCTAAAGAAAAAAGCCTAACTGTTCACAGTAGGGCTGCAAGTTGTCGATTAATGATTTAATCTAAAGTTGCTCGATCTTACAGATTGACTAACAATAAACTGATAAGTGGCCATTTCTTAAAAACCTGAGTTTTGTATTGTATAAAGAGGGACCTCCATCTTTCTATAAAGGCAAAATGTTTCATAATATTATGAATTTTAAAATAACTTTTAAATTTTAACATTATTTTGTGAGAGATGTCATAAATACTGACTGGAAAGACTGAAATGTGTGGGTTTTTTTTAACATTAGCAAACTTCGACATATTTACAAAAATAACAAAACTGTAACCTCTTATATTGCCAAATTTAAAAAACAAGGTGTAAAACAGAGGGGTTTGTACAGAATTACTGTTATAAAACGGCAGACCTCAAAATCAACAGTGGTTATTGGCGTCATATTTTTTCCATCTTGTTGCAGTTTTTGTAGCCGCCATCACTGTCCTGTCATCAGATCTTCGCCTTCCTCGCTAACTTTCGGCTAAGAAGTTAACGCTGCTCCGTCATGAAGCTCGGCTAAATGACCGCTATTAAAATGAAACTTACGGAGCTTGTTGCGTTTTTATGTTTCAGAGCAGAATAAAATGTATTTTCATCCAACACAGGACTCCGTTTGGACGGAGTTCTGATGGAGCTCCGCCATCTTAGTTTCTGCATGAGGATTACCAGCGGCGCCCTCTGCCGGATGGCGGCCAAACTACAGCACTAAAAGAAAGTCTAAAACATCAGATTATTGAGCGGATGTTTAATCGTTTTGAACTAATTTTAATCTTATAAACCATTAATTGACAATTAACCGTAAGTCAATTCATAGTGTCCATCTTTAGTGCACAGGCAATACAAAAGAATATGAAAAAGAATCCCTTAATACAGCATCGACTTAAAGCTAACGTTAAAGCAGAGTGCAACCCTAAGGCAGAGGCTCAAAAGCCTTCGTAAGGTTTCAATTTATAAACTTTTCTAATGCTTAAAATTAGGTGTAAACCGATTTATCTGTGCTGATTTCCTTAATTCTGGGATATTGCTGATCGGCCGATACTTAGACATGAAGCCGATCTTATCCGCTAATCTTTTCTACCTCAGCAAATGTCTAAATATCAACCATTGTCCTGTTTTGCTCTGCTGTGAGAGAGCAAAAGACTGACAGAGCAGCCCACCAGGTCATATCTGCACGTTTGCAGTTAACAATAGTTGCCAACTCAGCAACTTTCTTGCTATTGTTAGCAACATTTCAGACAAACTAGACAATTTGTGGAATCATTAAATCAGGGTGGATAGTAAAAGGAAGATCTACCTCTTCCCATTGGTGGATGTAGCGAATGAGTCTGGAGAGACGCAGCAGCCGCAGCAGACTGAGGATCTTGGTGAACCGGACGATCCTCAGCGCCCGGGCCGTCTTGTAAAAGTCAGAGTCTATGCGAGTTTCCACGATGAGGAAGATGTAGTCCACAGGTATGGAGGAGACAAAGTCCACAACGAACCAGCTCTTCAGGTACTTGACCTTGATCTGGTGCGGGTCCAGGATAATCTCTGTGTTGTCCTCCTTAACGATGCCAGTGCGAAAGTTGAGAACGAGGTCCAGGAGGAAAAAGGTGTCCGACACGACGTTGAAGACGATCCATGGCGGCGTGTGCTCGTCCTTGAAGAAGGTGATTCCCACGGGGATGATGATGAGGTTTCCTACCATCAGCAGAAGCATGGTCAGGTCCCAGTAAAACCTGCAAACAGTGGTGGAAATAAGACTCATGCCGGGGCCTTTGACCATAAATTTTACTTCCCGATAGGTTGTCGCAGAAGTTATTGCAGTAAACAATAATACTGTTGCTTTTCAAGTAACATAATGGCATAATAATGCAAGGTCTGAATGCAAATTTGAATTCCAAAACTGACTTAAAAACCAAACTCTGATCTCCCTAAAAACCTCGATCTCAGTCCGGTTGAAGTGGACTCTAAAACGGTAGAAAACCTGTCTGAATGCAACCTGACTAGAGACCGTTTCAAAAGCAGGAAGTTAGCAGGACATTCTGGTCAATATGTTACTCTCTGCTATGCGGGTTAACGGAGATGTTGTGTCGGTTGTCATATCAACACTAAGCAAGAAAAAGCAGAATATAAATGGTTTGAAGTTATTTTACAACTTTTTATCAGCTTATTGTCCCATTGCTGTGGCGCTCTGCAGCTGCTGTAATTTTTAAACTTTTAATAAATGATAAAAACTGAACTAATTGCCTCGTTAGTTTAAACATAATCGTCAAATAGGATGGAGGAATTTGCTTAGTTCTCTCTTGCATCTTGATAAAAATAATTTGCCAATATAACTAGTAATTTTCCATCAACATCAAGGAATTATTTACTTAAAACAAGTAAAAGTTACTTTTAAGTTAGTTTGCCTGATTTGAAGTTTACTAAGATATTTGCGCTTGAAACGAAACCAAAAATACTTGATGAAGCTTTATTTTTGCAGTGCATCTTTTAATTTATATTACCATCAAATTAAAGTTTGGATATTATTCTAATATTTACTTTGCATCTAAACTCACAGGAACAATTAAGAGTTTTATGGGAAAAGGGAGCTTGAACATGCCAAGCTTTTTCCGTACACGCCTGGTTTTGTATGAGATCGCAGGTCTGGTCCATTTCTGAGACCTAATTAACCTCTAATGAATCCAGCTGGAGTTCTGGCACAGCTAGATGTTCGGACAAACCCCGGCGTGAAGAGAGAGACCTGCCAGGACGCACGCATCGCATCGAGACACCCACCGACTGCAAAATACGCCGTTAGCACTCAGTAGGTCAATGGAAAAAAGGAAATGGGATGGGAATGTGAGAAGTCTGAATTGGACCTGCTGCTCTACATTAAACAAGTCAAACTCCAGCAAAAAGGCACTAGAAATGTAGCATTTTGTGGTTGTGGAAGAAGATACAAAACAAAACAGGTAGATAAGAGACACAGATAAAAATAAGCGTCAAGAAACGTAAAACACCTTAATGAACTCTTGTTTTAAAGAGAACTTGTTTGTTTATTCTGTATTTGTTTACAAATTCTCTCATTTATCTACAGTTCTGTGATAACACAGATAATCATAGAAAAACAACGAAGATTAAAAACTATTTGTGCTTTATTTTATGATGATCGGGATCTAAATTCTGATCTAAATGACTCGTTTTATTAATAATTGCCTTCAGCACTTCATAGTTAATCAAAGACAAATCAAACACTTACACAACAATTCAGTTAATGAATTTATCTTATATCGAAAGAATAAAAAATTATTGTGAGAATTAAATTTTGGCCATTATTAAAACCTAAAATGGATCAAATTGAGGGCTTCAGAAAGACAGTTTGTGGATCTGGTAGAAAATTTGAAGAATCTAAAATCAGCCATTCTGCTGAAGATATTCTTCAGATGAAGGATATCTGAACGTGCCAACATGCTGAGGCGCTGCCATCCAAGCCAGTTTACCCAGACAAGCAGAGCATATTAATAGTCTGCAAAGAAACAAGACTCCCAACTCAGGAACTGCAGCAGGTTTGATATGCAAGTGCAAGACAATCAGGACGAGACTGCATAAATTTAACGTTAATGTTCGACAAAAACCAGAACTTATAGGATAGATATGTTTGGACAGATTTGTATAAAGCTGAGTAGTTTAGGGTAGTGTCTCGTAAATTTTAACGCAACAGGGTGGAAGTGTAAAGATGAGCTTAAGGAAGATGTGAACTAAAGCTGAAGAAGAGCTGAACCCTGCAACCTGGCAGCAACCCAGAAACACAACATCAAATTCAACAAGAATTTAGAAATGGAAAGTTTTGGGTCGGAACTGGGTCACTTCAGGCTGCAGTGTGAACACATAAGAACTTTATACCACACAGGAAGATGCTTCTATAATACGGAGGAAAAAATAAAAGTTTTCATGGCTTTATGGAGCGACATTTTGACCTTACATAGACATTTCAGCTTGGAGCTAAAGAACAGGGTTAGCCACGATGCAAAGTTGATAAGGTTATGGCCTTCGCTGAAGGGTCCCGCTGCGGCAGCTTAGCAACGGTTGAACGTGAATCCCTGACCTGCTGGTCGGTCACAAAGAGCCTCAGTCATTAAGCCTCCACTACAAGCAGAGAAGAGAACAGCTTCAACTTCTTTATCTTGAATTTAATTATTTAGAACCTGCACGAAAAGTAGGAACCGGCGATGGGGATGGAGACCATTTGTCCTAATCAGCTTTCTGTTGTTCTCTGCCAAACAAAGCATTTGCATTCCTCTCCACATCTGGCCCGTTGTCTCCGCGCTGACACACTGGTCCTAATTGCACGTCCCCACTCTGGCTAAATCCACCGTTATCTCCTGGGAATCCATGTCATCTCCAGAAGTCAGCTCCCATCAGCCAGATGTTAAGTAGTTAGCATTACAGCTCAGCCCCGCGTCACAGAGCTGCAGAACAGCTGGATGAAAAATAAATAAATTAATAAAAATAAAGGTCTGAAGTGGGCCGTGCAACACTTGTTCGCTCACCGGCTCCCAGCGTGCAACACAATGGTGTGGAGAGAAACTTTCTGATGCGAGGACTTTCAGTTAAAACACCTCTTAAAGCTCACAGTCGTTCGAGGAATCTGGCAAGATCTGGGTTAGCGTGCAGCTACGTTAAGACAGCACAAAGTCAGGGGAGTAACAGGCAAAGTGAACACAACAAGGCTTAAAATGGTGAAAGGAGCTTAGATCAATCAGGACAGCTGAAAAAAGGGATCACATTTGTACCAGAGATACTTATCTCTCACTGGCAGATCGCAGCTGAAGCAGAACAGCCTGCATGCAGCTCAGTGGCTTAACACACACCTGTACTGTGGCTCAGGCCCTCCAGCAATCATATTAAACATATTTGCAGAGCGTGCCAGTTCAGTTTGTCTGCTCCTGCGACCACAAACAGCGTTTAGTTCTCTAGTGTACAAGACAAAAAGATACACAACATACACTGCTGTGGAAATAAGTATCTTTACATTTTATTCTTTACTTTTTGCGTTGCAAACATGTTGGGAAAACTACCAGTTCCATTGGCAGATAATTTTGCTTATAACAAGACATTTTTCCCATGTTATAAGTGAAATAATCTGCCAATGAAACTGGTAGTTTTCCATCAATATTAAGGAATTATTGTCTCTTTTATTGTGACAAAAAGTGTCTTGTAGTTACTTTTATTCCTAATTTTAGGAATAAAAATATAAAATGAGAAAGTTTTTTTTTTTTAAATGGTGGAATGTTGAAATTTGTGGGAAATTTTATTGACACCTTCCTAAAATAATGGCCGAAGTCATTATTTGTCCAAATTTGTTTTGGAAATAAATAAATAAATAAATCACCACCTCTGTCTTTACAAAAGTTTTTCTTTGCTGTAACTTTTTGTTTGTCTAATTCAGTCAGTTTTAATTAGTTATTATCAATTAAATATTGTTCAGTTTTAGTTTAGTTTTTAGTAATTATAGTTGAAGCTTTAGCTTTTTCAAACTTTTCTTAATTTCTAAAAGGTCAAAGGATTTATATTGTGACCATGTCTACATCAGTTAAGTAATAATCAACAGAAGATACCATTTTAAAAAAACGTATTCAGTTATTCTTGAAAAACCGACTGTTTTTTTTCTCCTAAACCTTTGCAGACTGGCTTAATGTGGCGCGCTGTAATTTCCTGTTAGCTGACGTAAACTGATTGTGGGGGAGGAAATGAAGCTCACATCAGTGTAAAAGGTTAACAAATAGATTTATAAGAACGAAAACAAAGCATATCGTATCTATAATATGTTGAGTATGTTTTAGTTAGTTTTATAAACGGACTACATATAATAACTTGACTCAAACACAACTGGACAACGATACAAACCACACCAGGTTGTCCACCTCTGAATGGCTCACACAAAACAAATTGAAGCTTTCTGAGTGGCCTAGTCAAAGGCTGTGCTTGAATCTAACTGAGATACTCAGTCCAATCAGTTTTTCAAACAAGAGAGAACCAAAACTTTTCCACCGGGATGTAAAAGACTCAATGTTGCTGCTGCCAAAGTAATTAGGTATTGGGGTGAAATACTGTGTAGCACATGGTGAGTTTGTGCATAGCTTATACAGTATCTTCAAATGGAGCTAAACAATAAATCAATAACAATATATACATCCCGATAAACACAAGATCAATATTAGTAGATAATACATCTGACAGAATATTCACTGAACTCTGATCCAGAACCGCACAGCATTCTGGGAGATGTAGGCAGAGGAAATGCTTCAGCTGCTCAACCTCTCACAGCCAGCTAAGCAAAGTGGGTGGAATCAAGTATTTGGTTACCTAGCAACAACTTGTTGAGTAACTAGTGGTTACCTAGCAACAACCTGCTGAGTAACTTGCGCAGCAGCAGTTTCTTTTTTTGCCTCATAACTGCTTAAAAATAACAACATCATGGAGCAAAAACTGTGGACAAAACAGGAAAGGTCACATCACCAGTTTGGCAATATTTCATATTTTTAAAGCAAAAAGCAAATAAATAATTATCAATATCAACTGATATGAAACATTTATATAGTGGCAAGTTTTTCAGTCATATTGTTTGTCCAGTTCTGTCTTTAAATATGGTGGTCTGAAGCATTTTTGATGGAAAAAAAAAAGTAAAAACAGAAGAAATGTGTAGAGCTTTGTTTTCACAGGGTGTATTTATTCCACCGTGTTGAGCTGACTCAGTCTGTGTTCGCTGCTCTTTTTATATTTTCCCACAAATGAAGACGAATGTCTGCAGCAGCAGCAGCAGCAGAACTTCCCATGCTCGCACTGATAAGGGCCAAAAAATATAAAACCAAAATCCAGCCATAATCTTCAGAGCTGCAACACAAAAAGGCTGAAAAGAATTTGATCTCATAAATTTGAAAAAATCCCGTCCTGATACAAAATGTGACCCAAAGAGACCCTGAAGTAACAACAACACCTCACAGCACAAGTTCAGAGTTAACAGCTGGACGGCCTGATTCCTCACCACATCATTCTCATTTCAATCTCTCTTGTTTTTAGTCTGTCTGTCTGTCTGTCTGTCTGTCTGTCTGTCTGTCTGTCTGTCTGTCTGTCTGTGTCCTGTGGTGTGTCCCCTCCCGGTCCACGCCGACTCCGCTCCATTAAACTAATTGTGCTGTAATAATCTCCTCTGATGTGTGTTTCTAATATCTTGGATGGTCATGTTACCCTATTTTGATTACCCCATTTCCAAGCCGCCGCTACGTTTTCTGTAATCCACCGCTTGAAAACACAGAAAGAAAAAAAAAAATGCAATTCAGATGAGTGCAAAAAAAAAAAAAAACCTGCAGTGACACACATCAGCGTACAATATGATGACAGTGAACCTCAAGGTTAAATGTCATGAAAATCCCTTGATGGTGGTGATACACATCCGGTCGAGCGGGGAAATGATGCAGCGCGGCTGGGAAAATTAGGGAATTATGAGGGATGAGTGTAATGAAGGCATAAAAAAGCTGATAAGAAAATTGGTGGGTTGGATAGCGACGGTGCTCCTGTGCACATGCACGCCCACACATCTCCAGGCTGGACACAAGAAGAGCTTACGCCCTGTTTATGTGCTTTAAAAGCGGCACAGTGACCGGCAGAATTTAAGAGGATTTTGTTTGCAGAGGAAGTCCTTTTTGTTGCATCAAATGTTTGCTGGTAATAATTGCTCTTGCATGGCTTTGCAGCTTCAATGTAAATTCGCCTAAGGTTCAAATCTTCCTGCATGTTCGGGTTTTGTCAGGATACGCCGACTTCCTCCCACCTGTCTGCCGCAAACGATTATTTTTGTTATTGATTAATCAATCATTTGAACGATTAATTGATTAATCGGATAAAAGAATATTGGCCAATTCTGGAGATTTTTATTTAAACCTTCTTCAAACAGTGTACAAATAAATAAATTGTTCAATTCCTTTTTTGAAAAAGAAAATAAACGCTTGATTATTTGTAGCAAAAGAATAATCTGCAGCAAAAATAAAAAATAAATAAAAATTACATCTAACATCAACATCTTGACTTAACAGCAATACAGTGTAGAGGTAATTTGTTTATATGTTTTTGGATTAACTAATTAAATAAGATTTTTTTTTCCACAAAATTTGAACCAAGTGCAGCTAAAACTGCCACTTGAGGAGTTTTGGGGAGAATATATTGACAGAAAAAGGCTTTTTTCCATCAAACTCAAAACATTTGATATTTTTTGTACAATTTTGGCTTAGTTGCCTCTCGGTGAGTAAGTTGTTCTTTCATTAATTGGATGGCTTTGTGAGTCCAGTTAACAATTCATTATTACTAAATTAGTTGCTGATTACTTTAACAGCCGATTAATCGTCAATAATCCAATTAGTCGTTTCAGCACTAGTCCGATTCTTCAGGAGTTTAGTCTCCTGATCATGTTCTGTTATTAAAACAAATTGAATAACTCTTTGACTGAATCAACGGAGCCTATACATTCATCCTTTGTGGTAATAAATTACCTAAAATCACTGTACGGGTGGATGATCCAGAATCCTGCGGACTTCACGCGTTCCCTCTCATGCTCCACGGCCCTCTCGCTGCCCAGCATCCGCAGGGAAAACTTGTTGACTCCCGGCTGGAGCATCGCCCCGAACTGTCGGTGCATGAAGCCGGCCTGGTACAGTCGGTCATCTTCGGGTATGATCTGGTCCGCGCCCTCCAACTTGATGAAAGTTGACTGGTCGAACACGGACGGCTGCCCGGGTGCGCCGCCCTGCAGCCCGCCCGCCGCCCGGTCCGGGGCCCCCGGCTCCCCGGGTGAACTCTCGCTGGCCCCGGCGTCCGTCTCCGGCAGGAGGCACCGCTGCTCCGCTGGATCCGAGCCCGCAGGATGCCTCCCGGTGATGGAAGAGATGCTGCTCCGGAAAAAGCGGCAGTCCCCGTTCAAGTTGGTCTTCAGCCCTAAAACGTCCCTGTCCAAGTCTTCGCTCCTGGCCTCCTCGACGCTCCTGCAACTGCTTGCGGGAGACAGAGAGGACAAATGTTTTAGCCGAATACTTTTCCTCCTGGTGTCCTTGTCGCCGCTGTCTCCTTCACTGTCAGTCACTGTGGGTTTTTGCACAATGTTTTGCGGCAAGCTGTAGAGCCGTTTGCGCATGGAAGACTGGAACCTTTCCATTTTTATTTATCAAAAGAAGAAGAAGAGGAGGAGGAGAAGGAGGAAGAGGAGAAAGAAGCGGGTGCTCTCTAAGGACAGCCCCAGAAAACAGAGGGATAAATCATGGATCTCACACAGTTGGGCTCCCGCTGGAGGCAAAGCAGCAACAGCGCATCCGCAGGATGGGTCGTATCTTCTCTGACACTTGGGACGTGCCGCTCTCCTCCGGCTCAAACATTGACATGAGTCGACGGTTTGCAGCCGCTTCAGTCAACACGCACATACCGGGCTGGAAAAAACACGAGAAACGCCAGAAAATCCAGGTGGGCTGAGAGAGACGGAGGGAGCGCGGCCGGCCGGGAGCGCATCAGGATGCAGCATGCTGAGCGTCGGACGTGCCGGAGTGGGAGAATAATGCTGCTGATGCTGCTGCTGCTGCTGCTGAGGTCCTCAATGACAAAGCAGCATCTCCACCTCTCCGAAATACCCGAGCTCCCTCTCAGTGCAAGGTGAACACGCACACGCACGCACGCAGCTGGCACAGACACCCACAGCGAGTCGACAGCGCCGATCCTCCCCGAAAAGCCTCCTGCTTTCCAATAACGCGAATATCGATGGAGGTGATCTATCGGGTTGCCATTGGAGACGGGATGCGCCCACCCCACCCTGCCAGGGCAACTGGAGGGAAATATTCACAGAGTTGGGGAGTAACTCGTTACATTTACTCGGTTACCTTTACTGGAGTAACTTTTTTGAAAACATGTACTTTTTACATTGGAGTAATTTTATAAGGAAGTATTTCTGCTTTTAATTGAGTAAAATGTCTGTTTTCTCTACCCTCTGAATGAAAAACACCTTTTTGTTAAAGTTTCACATTGAAAGAAACTGATTTAGAAACAGTTTATTCAGCCTAATTTTGTATTTTTTATTTTCATGAATTATTGCCACTTTGATCATTAAAATTTCCATTTATCTTTATATTACTGTCCCTTCGATGATGTAATTTTGAAACATTAAGTGAATGATAATTTGACAAGTTACTCAGTACTTGAGTATACCTTTTTACTCTCACTTGAGTAATTTCTTTTACTTGAGTAAAAATATGAAGTAGTGTTACTTCTACAATGTTTTGGTAATCTGCCCACCTCTGTTGGAAAACCTGCCTTGGAGTTCAAGGTTCACTTCGAAATTTCATTTCTATCTCTACCAACTAAACAACTGGCACAAACACTGAGATCTAATACAATTTCAATGTGAATTAGAGTTTTAAAAAGCATAATATTAATGATAAATCTGAGTTATGTCAAGCCAGTCAAAAACAACAATTTGTGTTTTATTTCCTGCTTGATTCTTATATATTTAATTCATTTTACTTGTTCGCCACATTCTGACCTACAAGCTAAATGTAAAGTTAAAAATGATAGGTTGCTTTGGTGTTTTGATTATTTATTTATTCCTTGAATTTATTATAAGTTCCTCCTGTTAAATTGGATTTTGTTCGCCCCGTCATGCTTCTTGTTTGTTTTTTTGTTCTCCTCTGGCTCCCTGTTCTCCCATCGCTTTTTGTAAAACCTTATTTCATTTTTTCTTTTTTTTATTAAACCTTCAAATCTACTCTCTGCATTTTGGGTCCTTTTCAAACAGGTAGGCAGAAATTATCTATAATTAGTCTGTGATCCTCAACAGGGATTTAATTTTAGATATAAGGTCCATTTGTTTTATAACATAATTCTGAGTTAAATCTTCTCTAAATCTTTACCTACCTGCTTGGTCTTTGGTGTTATGGTGAAGTTTGTTTCCTAATGTCCTCTAACAAACCTCTGTATTTTGGTCTCGACTGGGAATTTTTTTCATCGCGATCGTTTGTCTGTCGGGTGCCACATTTTAACACCTGAGCTCCATCTGCTAATAAATACAACAGCGTGATAAAACTTATGGCTTCAATTTCTGGTACAACACCCTGAAGTTCATCAGATCTCCATCTGGCCACCTCTGTGAAATCACTCTGAAAGAGACATCAAAATGATGAAAGTTTTCTTTTCTCCTCCGTCAGTTAAACCCTTTATTGGTTTTCTCTGTAAATAACTTAGTAAATGTTGAAACAAAATGAAAAAGGATTGTTTTGTTTATTTTGATCCCTCCATGCTTTTATTGTGTGGAAATATTTGTGTTTATTTCCACACAAATATGTTACACTCATCAATCTGATCTCCTGACAACTGTAATTCCCTCACAATATCACTAGATGGCGCTCTTAACCACGTGTTTTCACAGAAAACAGTCCATTACATAGACCAGCTTTTATTTTGATATTTCACTTATACTTATCGACAAGCCAATTTGCATACAAGTTAAATGTTTAGCATCCTAAATATCTAGCTGGTAAGTTAAATAATTAGATTTGAAAATAAATATTTAGTTAAAAAATGTAATGTTTTGCTTGAAATTAAATGTTTACTTTGGAAAATAAATATTTAGCTCACAGCTAAATATTTAGTTAGAAAAATAAATATTTAATTTGGAGCTAAAATATTTAGTTTGAAAACTAAAATAAGTTTCAAATCAAATAGTTAGAAAGCTAAGCATTAAGTTCGGATGTCTAAATATTCATTTTGCAAATAAATATTTAGACTAAAAAACTATTTTTTGAACTAAACTTTTAGTTGAAAAATATTTAGCTCCAAATTAAATTTTCCTTTTGGAAGCATTTAGTTTGAAAACTAAATATTTGCCTTTCAAACAAATATTTCATTTGAAGGTTAGATATTTAGCTTCCAAACTGAGCATTTACCTCCAATTTCAATATTTATTTTGGAACTAAATATTTAGCTTTCTAACTAAATATTTTGAAAGTTAAATATTTAAACTAAATATTTAGCACCAATTTCAATATTTATTTTTGGAACTTTATTTGTAAATGTATGAACAACATGGTTAAAATATGACTGAACATTTTTTCATGACAAGCTAACTAAAATAAATTGTTCCATGTTTTAATGTAATAGCCTTCATGTTTGTTGGTCTCCCCAGCTGTAATTCCCTCATGATGCCACTAGATGATGCTCTTCTCCACATATTTTCACGGGGTTATTCCAAACGACATATGCTATATATAATAACTGCTTGAAGAAAACACCACAGAGTTTGTTTGTCTTAATATATTTATTGTTAAAAATGAGTTGAAGTCCTGGGAAACGTGTCGGCTCTGACATGGGTCTCTCTCTCTCTCTCTCTCGCCCCCCATGCCAGCTGATGAAAACTCATGCAGCTGTGTAAATATGCCGTCGATGCTCTACGGTGATCCTACTAGTTTAAAGCTTTGTCACAGAGGAATCAGAAGCTGCAATGACTTTCAATATACTGATATGGATAATAATTGCATAGGATAATAGCCATGCTATACAATACACATGAATACAAAATAATATGTTAGAATGATTTGTAACATATTTCCTAAAGTAGATTTGTACATTTCGTTGTTATTCTTAACATTTAAGTGCATCATATGATATGAATAATCTATATATTAAATGGTGAACTGATACATAATTATAGCGGTTTATTACATACAGTACATACATGAAGTAAAGTAAACCTTTAACAGCTTTAGAGGGACATTGCAAAGCCCTTAAATGTGATATACATATATTTTATATATATTTATATAATATAATAAAATGAATTAATGGTATGCAGAAGAATGATAAAACTATACACATCTGTCATACCGGATTAAGGTGATCTTTTCTTTTACATTGCAGGGTTTTTGTTTTTCACAGTACAGTTTCCACAACCTCAGGAGAAAAAAATAAAAATAAATAATAATAACAATAATAATAAATTAACAGGAAGAAAGCCAATTCTGTATCAAACAGAAGGTCGACATTTCGCATGCATTATTTTATAAGTTGTAAAAATATAAAATTAGCGATTAAGCAGGAAAAAACTCAAACAACAACCGCATGCAGCAACAATGGTTATAATGGTTTGAGTAGCTTCATGTCTCACACCCTCACACGATAAAATAATAAGGCATGCCTCATTTGATCCCCACAACCACTCCTCTAATGGCATTTATGAGTGACAGCTATGGAGTCCCTTCTTGTTTACCTTCATATGGTCAATACATGATTAATGAGACCTGCAAACAGAGAGAAGATTTAGATCATTAAACCAGCATCTTTAATACAGATTATCATCTTCCAGTGTCACATTGAGAGCAAGCGTCGCCTGACGATTACGGGTGTAGCCTATTCTAGCTTCTCTTTATGAACTATAACAATACACAAGAACTGCATACAAAACGAATTCCAACATTACCGTCATATTTGTTCATTAATTATTTAAAAGGAGCTAAGAAAAAATATAAAATATACTCTGACAAAACATAAACTCTCCTTGATATTTTTGGTCTAGTTTCTAATGCAAAGTCTGAAAAATAAGACAAAACTAACTTAAAGGTGATTTTTCAGCAAGACATTGGAGGGTGTTTCATGCAAATAATTGATTAATATTGACAAAAAGTCGACACATATTTCCCATGTGGAACTAGTAAGTTTTTGGGGTTTTTTGAATCAAAATGAAGGAATTATTAACTTAAAGCAAGATACAGATATCAGCAGCAATCTCCCTGCGTTTATTCTACAGAAAATATTTCCTCAGTTTAAAGCTGAGACTTTCAAAATATCTACATTTCTTAAATTAAACTTTTAGAAGCACAAAAGGATCAAATTAAGGAACTATTCAGCTTCCATAAACAGGTTGATGAAGGCCGACCAGATGACCAAACATGCTGGAGTTCCATTTGGGTTGCTAGGTAACTGGGCTGGGCTCGGCTGGGGTTGCTAGGTAACGGGGCTGGGCTCGGCTGGGGTTGGGATATGTTTTAAAACGGCTTGTTTTCCAGATATCAAAAACATAAACTCATTGCCATAAATGGCCGTGTTTTTTTTTTTTGTCCTTTTAGTTATTCTTATTTTTACGCTTGGGCTGATTTTAGAAGCAGCAGAAACGCAAATGGAATTACAAAAATGTGCAAAACGTGAGTTTTGTGCAAAAGGTCCCCTTTAAAGCTGGGCCAGGCTGAGCGATCAAGAAGACAATTCCTAGAAGTTAACTTGAACTCGTTGTCTTCGGTGACTCAGTGTGACTGACGCACCAAAAACTGACTCAGTCATGAACATCAAGCCGCGCCTGATGGCTTCTGAGAAAAATCAAGCAACAACAAACGTCTGATTCCTTTTGCCCAGTCGTGAGCATTTCTACCCCTCCAACATCTCCTCTTATTTCCTCCAGTTTCCAGCAGATTAGCCTCCAGCCTTGTAAAACATGACATGTTCAAATCCTGTGAAGCTTTTTTAACTGTTATTTTCCAATTGATTAAAAAAAGAAGTGTAGTTTCCTGACTGGTTTTTGGTCAAATTAAGCTAAAAAAAAAAAAAAAATCAGCTGATTTTCTCATTGCATCTCTTGGCTGATCATTAAAATTACAGGAATAAAATACTTACTGTTCAGACAGGTTTCTCAGTTTGTGTTCCTCTGACGGAGATTCTTGTCTTTGTGGTTGTTGGTCGAATTAGTTTTCCTTAAACAGAAAATAAGCAACAGTCAGTTGTCATCTTGCATTTATTAAAAATATAAATGGTACATTTAAATCTCAGAGTAAAACAGAATAAATAGCTGTTTTAAGACAACATTTAAAGTTGGAACATCCAGAAAATAGAAAAAAAAAAATTTCTAGTTTCTTTTTGAAGAACACTGTAAAAACACAAAATTATACCAAGTATTTTTGGTTTAGTTTCTAGTACAAATATTTTAGTATATTTGAACTAAGAAAATATACAAGCAACTTTTCAACTAGATATAGGAGCTTGTTTTAAGTAAATAATTCTTGAATATAGACAAAAAAGTGCCATTTGTTGTTCACTTATGACCAAGTTAGTTTTGGTACCAAGATGCTTCCCTAGAAATAGATAAAAAAAAAAGATACATTTAGTGTATTTGCAGATCAGGCCTCACATTAAACTTGTTGGGTTTGTTTTTGTAATGTTTTGTCCCCTTTTAAAGTAAATAAAAAATGTTGTAATGTAGCAAAAATATCTGCTCTACAGTATATCACATCAGTGCTTTAGTTTTATATTTTTTATGGGCGTTTATTGTAGTTTACTAGTAATAATCACTGTTTTAGGTGAGATTGAGTTGGTTTTTGAGAATTGAGGTTATTACACTTTGACGTTATAGATGAACATCATCTTTATATGTATTATTTTTTTACATACAGTTGCAACTGAAATTATTTACCCCTTTTGTAAATTAAATTTACTGGCAAAAAATTATGCTTTTACTCAAAGTTTTCACTTTTGTGAAAATCCCAAATAGTAGGGGTGAGAATTTATCGTATCGTTTATCATTTATCGTGATAAAATTCTTATCCTGATAAGAATTCTGATTAATCGTCATGACGATAAATTCCCATTAATCATGTTTAAATCGCCCCCGAGCTCTCTGTATTGTTGGGATTATTGATTTTACTTTTTTTCTCCACTATTTGTTCAGTAAATGACGATAGATTTGAAAACATTATATTAATCGCACTTCTTTACGTGACTGGTGTCCTAAAGTAGCGCATTACAAATGGAGATGTTTGTATCTTTGTTTGTTGTATTCATAGGAAGCAAAAAGTAGTTTTTCCTCATCATTTTTATAATTTTAACAATAAATTATAAAATATCATAATAAAACAATAAGTCTAAAATCACTCACAACTATTTTTATAAACCTTTAGCAACATAAAAACACATTTATCTCCTTGTCAATATTGTAGATGGTTCAGATCAGGCATGTTCCACTCTAACATCGACAATCCAGGGATTTATTCGACATCTGAAACAGTAATACTGCAACCGTATGTTCTGTGACCCAGATCTGAGGACACCATTTACAGTGAGATCCATCAGGATAATCTACAACAAAACGCACACTACTTCACAAAGCTTAACACAGATAAGGTAGCACAGGCCGAATGTTGGCACTTACACTGGTCCAGCTAGGTCATCATCTGCAGCAACAGGGAGAAAAACAGAGAAATGAGGAGCAGAAAATGAATAAAATAACGGTGAAGACGCTGATGAAATAACACAAGTTTAACTTGTAATAATACTGATGGAGCGAGGAGGCAGCATAAAAATACACGCTAAAAAGGAAAAAACTGATTAAATCACTCACAATTAATTAAAAAAAAAACATTTACACACAATCAAAATGCAGATTTTAAATATCATAGACACGTTGAACGTGACTTCATGCACCTGCTGGACGGCAAAAACCTGCTACCCGACGATGACTAGCACTGGTTTTAGCTAAAAACATCTTAAACGTTTTCATAATAAGTACAAGAAAGGAGGATTCAGTGCTTTGCTAATAATTGTCAACACTACAACTAGAAAACAAGGTTCAAAGGTTAACACACTTCACAAGTCTGTAAAACGTTTTAATGAAGAGAAAATAGCAAGAGAGGGAAGTAGGTCAGACATGCTAGCTTGACTTTGACAACCTTAACATGTAGATGTGAAATCTCTGTGTGTTTTGGTTCAGTTAAATTATTGCGTTTGTCTCTATTTGATAGAGCTGAATGTAGACATGGACATGTACTTTGTTTTTGTGCAAAATTCTAACAAAAAGTTATGGAAAACATAAATAAAAAAGGCAAACCACAGAGCAGTTCTGACTGATCGTCGGTAGAGCAGCTGTTCAAATTAGCTAATCAATCACCGCCGCTTTCAGATGATCACTTATCAATAACCGCAAAATAAACACCAGGCTTGAAAACATGACACTGTAACGGACTGAATGTTCTGCTCAGTGAGTGGGAAATGTTTGCATGTTTTTCAGTGTTGAATCCTAGCAGAGCAGTAATCTGTTGTCAGCCGGTTGCTATGGCAACGTGTCTGCGTATAATATAGCCAGAAAAAAGAAGTTTTGAGTTGTTCTTCGCCGGTTTTTCTGCTTTATTTTGGTGGAGTAAATCAATAATACCTCCATCTCCAGGTTTCTTTTGCTTCTCTGGTCGGCAAGTAAAAGACAGTTTTTGCCCTCCACCCCTGTGCACATGTGCAAAAGGTACGGACGTAAGCAGCAGCATGCAACATTCTATACTGTTGTCATGCTTGGATAAACACGGGTCCATCAGTTAGAAACAGGATGAAACAAAAGAACTGAGAGAAACAAAACATCTCCACTTCACTGGAAACGAAACGCACGCTTCAGGAGAGATTAGTTTGAAAAATAAAACTAAAAGAAAAAATCCAGCAGAAGCTTAAGCTGTGCTATGAAGAGGAGGAAGATAAGATGCATTAAAATTCAGGCAGCATGCAACGTCTCACACTTACCACGAACGCGGTTTAGGTTACGCAATTTAGGAGGAGGAAGACGGGAGATGTTACAGCAGTCTGTTAAAACATTCAGCAGCTAACAGACTCAAAAATAAACAGTTTTAATTATTTCTGTTAACACAAAGTTCTGAGAAATTTCTACTTAAATAAAAAATAAACAATCCTGAGCATTTGAGCAAAAAAAAAAAAACAGCACATTTTCCATTCACCAGATCAAGATTATTAATCTGCTTTTCTTAAATGTTTCAAAATCTATATTTGGATTTAATCAATCATTACTAAGTTATCCTGCACTTACAGATTATTTAAGTAATTTAATTAATTTTGTTTGCAAACAATAAAACAAGGAATCAAGATATACCAAGGTTTAAAAAAAGAGTTTGAAACTGTTCAAATTGTCCACCACACTTTTCCTACGTTCTAAATTTGTTTAAATGAGATTTGCAGAGTGGTGACATTCTGCCCCTCCCCCACCTGTTTCTGCACTTCTTGATTACAAGGTGCAAGCAAATAAAAATCACTAAATTCCCGTTTTAAATATGAACATTTTGTAGATTTTGTAGCCTAAAATGCAACACAACATTCTTGTATCAAATGATTCATCTGTAGCTAAAAACAACTCAGGCTGTTCTGCTTTACTAAACATTAATTCAGTTTCTGTTATTGACTTTTTTAATTAGCTGGTTAATAAGTAGTTATCAAAACGTGTTTAATATGAGATTTTTTAACAGATTTTGAAAAGGTGAAGCTAAAAATGCCCCTTGAGTTTTCCTGTGTAGAACACATTTACAGACAAAATGTTTGTATATTAACTGGAAACAAATGGCTCTTTTAAACTATGTACTCCAGTTAATTCCTAAATTAGTTGATGAATATTTCCATAATTGATTAATCTAATTAATCGTATCTAATAAAAACGTAACCTTCCTAAATTCAGCAGCCCATTAATCTTACAGTTTATGTTTTTACATAAACACATTTCTTACCGTTCACCGATTCCCTGCATGTCGCATTTGATCAGCGTGAGACAATATCAAAATTCTGTTTGAGGGGAAAAGGTCACTCGAATACCATTAATGCATGATTTATTCTGTCCTGAAAAGCATAGTAGCTAATTTTAGAGAGTCACTTGTTGGCACTGAAGCAGCCGAAAGACGAGTTACTCTGGTTAAGTTTGCAGAAGCTTTTAAAGCCACAGCTTCCCTGGAAATAAATTAATAATTGAAAAATTCCACATCTGCAAGACTGGAGGATCAGGTTGCTCATTCATATTAAATGGATGAAACTGTTGTGACAAGGTGCAGCCTTCAGTGTCTGTGTTTTGTCTATCTGACCGGGATAAATTATTGACTGCAGCTGCAGCACAGTGTTAAGTGACTCCTCCAGAAAACAAACCACAGCAATGGAAGCTGCTCTAAATGCAAAAATGTACAAATTAATATAGAAAAAACTAAAACTGAGCTCCCTAAAGCCTCACACCTGATGCTTGATCATCACCACTGCTGACTCACCGTCTTGTAAATCCTCGGGCTTCTTGCGCTTCTCGTAAATAACGATGATGACCACCAGGATGATGATCTCAGCCAGAACGCCCAGCAGCGGCCAGAGCGGCGCCAGCAGGCTACGGACCCTCAGCACCAACTTCTCGTTATGGCTGCCGATGATGTTGGTGGCGTTGCACAAGTACTCGCCGGGGTCCAGGTTGATGTCCAGCTTGGAAATGTGCAGCTCGGTGTAGTTCTCCCTGCTGATGACGGAGAAGCGTCCGGTGGAGTTGTCGACCTCCTGCCGAGGAATCGGACACAAAGCCGTTAGAAACTCCTGAAGGTTTGGGAAAATTAAAGCTGCATGAGAAAGATGCATGAACAGCTTACAGATAGATGATTGCAAAGGAAGATTTAAAAACTAAAATAATCAGACAGAAATCCAACTCTTTAGTGGGCAAAAAGAATAATTTTCTACATAGGTTATGTTAAGAAAATATAAATAAAATTACGAGAAATCATGAGAATAAAGTCATAATATTATAACTTTATTCTCACATTATTCATCATTATTTTGACTTTATTTTTCTGCGAGTTAATTATTTTTCTCAGTATAGCCCTTCTCAGTCACTAGAGCCAAACTTCTTTATCCTCTCTTGTCAACAGATCTTCATTTATTCTTCTTCTATAACACTTTATAAGTTTATATCTCAAAGAGATTGAGAGATGAATCCTGTCTGTATATTTTCTTTACATAATGTGGTTTTATATCTTCTTCTGTTTTCTCTACAGTTGTCCAAATGTTTTGCATCACGGTTATATTATACAAACAATATCGTGTTTACAGGCAAGGTCTGTCAGTATTTAATTTAAAGGATGCAATCTAACATGGCCTGAGAAACAGAAATCACCACCTCACACATTCTCCACCACAGTTGGCAGAAAGCATGACGAACCTTTCCACATATTCCTCCTTTGCCACACTCACCAGGCCTGTTTCCTGCAACTCAACTTTATCTCATTCCTTTTATAGTCCACTCACATTTATCACTCTGCAGACCTTTCTGTTTGTATAGCCGCAGCTGAGAGAAATCTTTTTTCTGGCCTTGCAAACAACCAGTTAGCATAAATATAGCATCTAACGGTTGCTATGGAGACTTCAACACCCCAAGATGTGAAGAGATTTTCTTTGCACTTCCTTGTCAATCAGAGATTCAGCTGATCCAGAACCAGGAAAATATTTACTGGACTTTAACATACTTTTCTTTATAAATCACTGAAACACTTAGCAACAAAATATGTTAAGATATGCTGTCAGGCCAGCCAGGATAACCAAATTGTCCCAGAAATTATTGCGACAAACAATAATATTGTTGTTTTGAAACCATTTTCTAGTAATATTATATAAATGGCATCATAACACAAGAACAAACTCTGAAAGATCAATAAACTTTAAATTCTAATGAACATTTAACACTGAAACTGGAAGACATTTTAAATATACAAGATAAATAAACCAAAAAATCAAAACAATGAAAACAAATAATAATTATGAAGTCCCTGTAAACAAAATCTTCTTTCAAAAAAATGGGATACATGAGACCCAAACACCAGAATGAAGACTTTTATCATCCAGTTTTTGGTAGAAAAGAAAAATAATAAATCACATTATCAGAAATTACTGAGATCGTTTAAATTTTTCGTGCTATTAATTGATTTATTGATTATTGTGACAGGCCAATTTGTTGTTGTATCAACCTTCCAACAGATCAATCAACAAGGTTGATTTGTGCAGCATATTTCAGCAACAAAGCAGTTCTGAGTGGTTTGCATCATAAAAACACAAAAACAAAACAGACAAAAAACTGCACTTGCAGAACCAGAACTAAACATAGAGAAGCAGAAATGAGTTTTTACGCTCCATTAATCTGGAACAAACGTCTAGAAAACTGCAAAACTGCTGGAACATGGAGTTCCTTTAATAATTTTCACATTTTTAAAAAGTAAATGTTATTTTTATTTCTTTAGGGGGTTTTTTATTAATAACTGAAAGATTGAATCTATCCTGGATTGAACATTTTCCTTATTTTTCTTTCATATGTTGCTGCAAAATAATGTTTAGCTAAACATGTTTAGCTTAAAACCTCAGTACAAAACACTCTGATTTAAAATACAAACATTTATTACGAAGAATTTACATCATATTAATTTAAGATCAATTTTAACATGTAAGGTATTGTGTATTTTTCAAAAAAAAAAAAATCCTCATTATCGTCTTTTGTTCTCATTCGTTTTTCAGTGTAAAATTATGTAGCAATAAGTTACTTTCAGGTTGTCTAAGCTTGAAAATGTGCAGCAGTGCTTCATGTTTTCTTAGGTTACATTTCTTCATATTGGACCATCAATATTAGATGTTTTAAACCGCCATCTTCTTTAATATGTTAAACAAATGAAAAATCTGGGCCTAATTGCTGCCTCACAATGAGAAGCCATAGTATTAGATTACAGTCGTTAAACAAATGGTGGCTTAGCTAAAGTGGATTTTGACTTCCTAATCTCCAGCTCTGCCTTCTGCTCAGATCATGCAGGCCAACAGTTTTAACTTGGATTTGGAAGATGCGCGACAACCTGTTCATGACCCCCTGCATCTTCTCTCAGCGTTTACCTCTTTATTGTATAAATCTATCAACTTAACAAGCAAAGAAACAGAAAAAGGAGAGATTTGATGGATTGTCTGTGTTGGTTTTCTTACAACTTTGAGCATTTATGTGAATTTTTCTACTTTGTTTTTATTTATTTTATTCTAAACCTTAATTGAGGGACTGAAAGCTGGTGCAGGATGTTTCCTGCCTCTTCCCCTTTTGTTAGCTAGGATTTTCTCCAACACCCTACAGGGTCAAGAGGGGCAGCAGATGCATCATAACATGTATAATAGAGAAGAAACTCAACCACCAATTCATAGCTAATAATATCTATACACTGCTGAAACGCTAAGTGTCTTGACTGTAATGTAAAATGTCTTTTTTCGACAGTTTTGGCTTAATTACTGCTGTTAGTGGGTTGACTTTGCATGTTCCAATTAACAGGTATGATTATTAAAATAGACACAATAAAAAAAATCATCCTGCTACGTTATCTGTTCAGTTAATTTTCTTTAGTAATGATAATTATGGACAGAAAAGTAACTTAAAATGAATAATGCGTAGGCCTCTCAACATGATAAATTTTCCTGAACGATAAATTGTCCCTGAAGTTATTCGCGATAATCGATAATATTGTTGTTTTGAAACCATTTTCAAGCAATATAAGGGAAATAATGGCGTAATAATTCATGAAGACATTCTCTAAGCTTGATAAACTTTAAATCGTATTAACAGTTTAGCCTTGGAACTGAAGGACATTGTAAATAAAACAACATAAACAACAAATAAAATGTAAACAAAACTGTCCTTCCAAAAAATGGCTAGTTGAGACCAAAACGCCAGACTGAAAACTTTTATATCCAAGTTTTGGTAGAAAGAGAGAAAAGAAGAAAACAATAAATCTTACAGATAGAAATTATTGATGCGATTAATTGATTTATAGCTTATCATTACAAGCCTACATCTACATTCACATTGAAGGAAATAATGTGATATGAAACTTGAGGATAGGAGTTAAGTAATAAACTAATTTTCATTCCTGAACTGCGTCTGGTAATATTATTGATGACCTACCCTTATGCCAGTCGGGTCGATCCTGTGCCAGGTCCAGACGGGGTGAGGGTAGCCCACAGACTTACAGTAGAGCACGGCGACGTCGCCCTCGTTCTTATTCTCACTGCGCTTGTGGTGTGTTATGATGGGAGCAGCTGGAACAAAAATAATAATAATTCAGACATTATTTCAAGAAACAAAAGTACCCAGAGTATATTGCAGTTTTTATTTTAGCCAAAGTTACTGAGAGCCATTGTGAAAGGTCGAAAGAAAGGTTGATGGCGTGCCAGATTTGGCCCGCGGACCTTGGGTTTGACACCTGTTCCCTAGAAGTAATTTTTGTTTAACAAAAGTGACTTTTCACTTTGAAAATCCATAGAAATGCTGATTGTTTGTTTGGGTTTTTGGCTCTAAAATTTGACATTTGACACTTAAACTGAAAGAATATATAAATCATAAATGCTATATATTTATTAAGGAGGAAATATTACATTATTCCTTCATAATAAAGAAGGAATGGATTGTCTGCGTAGGTTTTCTTAGAACTTTGAGCATTTATGTGAATTTATCTATTTTGTTTTCATTTATTTATTTTATTCTAAATCTTAATTGAGGGACTGAAAGCTCATGCAGGATGTTTCCTGCCTCTTCTGCATCTAAGAAAGGAACATTAAATTATTCCTTTCTTAATAAAGGAATAATGTAATGTGAATTTAATGCATTTAAATAAGAATTAAATTATGAATTGCGTACTTTAGGAAACTGCTGATTTCTGCTTTAATGAGCAGAAGAAACGCTCCGTCGAATAATGAGTACACCTTCCAAAAAACCAATTGGCCTCCACAGTCATGCATGTGTGACGGCAAAAAAGGCTGACCGGATTTTACCGTTGAGACATAATCCCTTGCCATCAGGCAAACAAGACACCATCTGCTGCCACTGAGCCGGGCATTGGCTGGATGAAGGTGTCAAGGGCGCCGGCTGCCCCTGAGCAGCCAGCAGAGCCGCTTCAAATCGCAAGTCCAAGATGGCGGGGCAGCGAGGGCTCGGCTCTGACTGGTCACAGCTCAGATGGGACCTCATGCAGAACTCGCATTTTACATGTTTTTGTACTTCCACTTCAAGTACAAAAGTGGAAGTACAAAAACTTCCACTTTTGTACTTTTGTACTCTTTATTTTCTTTATTTGCTTTTAAAGAAAATTAAAAAATAACAACCCGGTCGGGTTTTTTGGCAATAAGTTAATGTTATTTCGAGTTTGAAAAATTTTTTGGAATGTAAAGTCTCAAATCAGCAGGCACTGACCTCTCACCTAGTGACCCCAGAGAAGCCCAGCCCGTTACCTAGCAACCCCGGCGGAACTCTGCCCGTTACCTAGCAACCCCGGCGGAACTCTGCCCGTTACCTAGCAACCCCGGCGGAACTCTGCCCGTTACCTAGCAACCCCGGCGGAACTCTGCCCGTTACCTAGCAACCCAAACTGAGCTCCTTCACGTTTGTTCAACTGGTTTTATCGCAGTAGCCGTTTCTGTACGATCTGCTATGGAAGAACAATGTTTAACCAAAAATATACTTCCATATTATCCTTAAAATGAACTTCAACAAAGTGTAACATATTTATTTATGTTAATTAAAATACTACTTGTTATAAGAAGACCTTTTAATTCTCTTAATGAATAATAATGTTCATAATTTAGTTCAAAGATTATAATTCAATAGAAAAGCGCATATCGGATTGATGGGAGTGTTAGCTAGCAGCTACCGTCAAATTGGCCAAAGCCGGACTCATCAAGGACAAAAAAAGATATTTATTTTTATAATAATTACATATTTTATGAGATTAACTAAGAGTTTCCATGTGTTAATGGGAAACACTAATCGATTACAATCCTTCCTTATTATCGCGCACCTGCGTATACATTTACTTGATTTTTTTCTTTTTTTAAAAGCAGTCTTGCAAAATGTGGTTAAGCTGTTTTTACCTTTATTTCTTCTCTTTAAATCATATTCTATATTTACCCACAAAACAAAATAAATAAGAATACCCTCGCTCGTAGTATTTCTTTCAAAACATGCACAAATTAGCTGACGGTACGAACTGCGCAACCAGAACAGATGGTGCAGTCAAAGTAGCCATTTCTATGTGTGAGAAGTCTAAACGTTGAGTTTGTGGCCATTAGCTTTCTTAGATTTAAAGTGACAAGACACCCAAAAACAGTTCATTCTGAAAGGAGCTCAAAATACGTACAACTGAGCAGACTAAAATCTTATTATCCAAGAATGATTTTGTGCAAAAAAAAAAAAAAAAAACTGTATTGAAGATGTTTTGTATGGCGCAGAGATCTATGAATCTGTTCAAGAAAATATAATAGGTCACCTTTAAAAAGGTAAAAATGAGCACCTACATTTTATTTCGATGGTGGCGTTGGCAGGTGGAGCCATTTCAAAGTTGTAGACACACATGTACACGCCGGCGTCATCTCCTCTTGGTCTGGTGAGCCTGCGGATCAGAAAAGAACCTCAAGTTGACCCAAAAGCAGGCAGCAAGACTTTATATTTAGGACAGAGGTGCTAACTTCTCCACCTGTGTTCAGCATTCTTGTTTTGGGTTCGCGTTCCCGAGATCTCCTCCCCGTTCTTCATCCAGTAGCTGTCCTTGGGGTTGCCGTAGGAGCTGGTCAGGTTGCACTGCAGCAAGATGCTGTCCACGTCCGAGGTGATTGTCACCGGCTCAGAGACGGAAATCGACGGCTCTGTAACAGAGAGATGACTCAGCAAAAAATAAAATGAAATGATGCTTGCTCTGCAAAAAAATAAATTAAAAAAATTGTAAATAAATATTGTGAAATAGTAATTGGAAATTATTATGTCAAAGATAAATCAAAATTCTTATGACAAAAAGTTTATTTAAATAAATGCTAACTAATACTATAAATGCCCACTCAATTGATTTCTATCATATTTTATATGCTGGATTATTGTTAAAACTTCCCTCTTCTGCTACATTTATCTTTAGTTTCTTTAAACTGTGATTATTTTAAGTAACTAAAATCAAATGATAAATGTTGCAGTGAAAGAAAACAGTTTAATAAAGAAAAAAAAGTGTGGAAAGGTAAAATAATGAACACAGGGAATAAAGAGGAAGGCTGCCTCTACATGTTGGATGGACATCGAAGGATTGACTGAATTAGGGGAAGAACTGCAGACAATACACTGCAAAAACACACAATCTTACCAAATATTTCAGTCTAGTTTCTTGTCCAAATATGTTGGAACATTACAAATACAACAAAACTAACTTAAAAGTAACTTTTAAGCAAGATATAGGAGCTGGTTTTTAGTACTCGTTTTGATAAAAAGTTCTGGTTCTACTGACAGATTTCATTTATAACATGGAGAAATGTTTTGTAATAATCTCCCAAGGGAACTAGAACTTTCTTAAAATCAATAAAATCAAAGAAATTATTTACCTAAATTTGCATTATTATGTTTTGCAGGCCCATAGTGTCATTTTATTGCACAGTCACTATATCACCTTCAGTTTTTACAAAAATAAAAACTGAAGGTTTTTATTTAGTTATCAAATATGACTTAAGAAATTTGACTTTGTAATTTCACGCCTGAAAATTGGGCCTCTGTCTCTTTAAAAACTGCTGCTCTTTGTGAAACTTCGCCTCCAGGAATTTATCCTAACGTCTCTCCTCCATTAACCCTTTAACGACGTTTTCACCAGCGTTGCACTGAGAAGTAGCTCCTGGAATGAGCTCAGCAGACATGCAGTTCCGTCAGGTGTTTGCTAATGTGCCGCTGGCTAGTCTGAAGGATCTGAGTGGGAGAGTCATTGGGAAAAGCTGCTCTGTGAGGAGGAAGCTCTGGAGCTTAGAAACTGCAGCTCTGAGGAGCAGCTGCATCTTGAAGGCGGGGCTAAGTCCACCCAGGCATTTTGCATATCTGAATGGTTGCCATGGAGATAAAGGGGTTTCTGAAACATGTGTGAAAGAATCAAAGCAACACTCCAGGTATGTTTTTGATGACGGGAGAACTTTATAACATGATGTAAAGTTAGTTTTGCACTAAGGTATCTGCACTAGAAACTAGACCAAAAAACACTTTTTTGCAGTGGAATGCGACTATTTTCCGCTTTCATTCGTTTTCAGGTCTGCAGGGGAGGATGGCACCTACAGAGGGAGCTACTGATCCGCTGGAGAGTCAAACAGGAAGTGGATGGGTTGGTGGGTTCCTCAACACTGACCACTCACTCTGTAGCACAGTGACAGTGGCCTGAGCTCGGATCCACGTGGTGGCCGGGTTTTGGTGGAGGTCGTTACGCCGCGGGTCGTTGCTAGCTCTGCACTCGTAGGTCCCGGCGTCATCCAGGGTGAGGTGCGAAACGCCCAGCACGCTCACCGAGTTGACGCCGTACGCCGTGCCGATCGACACCCGCCGCTTGCGGGCGCCGTCCCACAGCTGCCTGAAAGAGTCCGCCCGGTTGATCTCGGAGTACCACCACTGGATTTCTGGGGTGGGGTTACCTACCACGTCACAGTACAGCTCAAAGGTGTCGCCTGTGAGCTTGGTCTCGGACAGAGGGGATTTCACAAAGCCCGCTGGAGGGCGGCAGAACCCCAGATTGATCAAAACAAGAAACATAAAGAGCCAAAATAAGGAATGGTGAAAGAAAAACAGGCAACAGAAAGCAGATGAGGGGGGGAAATAACTGAATAAACAAGAAAATATGTATTAAAAGAAAGAAATCAACAGGATGAAGAAATAAAACTTAAACTTCCTCTTTTTTTAAATATTAGTCCCACTTATATCAAATAATTTTTTTCATACCTACAACAGAGTATTAGGACAAAAATAATAAAATAAATACATAAAATGACAAGAACAAACTTGCATGAGAATAAAGTCAAAATGATACGAGATTAAAGTGGTAAAGAATAGTCACAACATTTTAACTTCATTCTCATAATTTTATGACTTTATTCTCACTGTAGTTTTTTTGTTACTATATTTTTCAATAATGATCCGTCAGACACTAAAATTTGACTTCAATTTTCTTTTTTTTTTTTTTCTAAAACATGAAATTACAATTGGCAGTAAATATGTTCAGTAAGTGGCTTTTATACCAATCATCCTTTCTGTGAGTTATATGAGTATTCAGGTTAGTTAGGTTACAGAACTTTTTACGTAATTGCAAGAATATAGTCATAATATGAGCAGAATAAAGATGCAATTTTACCAGAAAAACCTCTTAAAATAATGACAAAAAAGGTTGTTTAAAAAAAAAAAAAAAAAAAAAAAAAAGCTTAATTCTCTTTTTAAGAGTTTTTTTACCAAATTGCTACTTAATTCTCCTAATATTATAACTTTATTCTGAAAATATTAAGACTTTATTCTTGTAACATTATGACCATTTTCTTTAAAAAGATCCCAGACTTAGTGTTATATTTTTTGTATAATTTGACTTGAATTCAAAGTTCAAATAAATATGAAGCACTCACTGCTCCGGACTCACTCTGAACTATGGAAACCCAAAATCCAAAAATTAAATCTTCATAAATCAAAAATAGAATTAATCAATTCATTGGCCATCTCTAGTCCTATTAAATAAACCTGAAAGAAAGTTTTATTTGGCGCCATAAATATTAAAATCAATCTCAGTCTGTTATGATAAGGCTGCGGCGAAGCTACTCTGGAGGGATTTCATATAAATTCACAAATAATTCAGAACAAAAGCAAACTATAATCTCATTACATGGGACACAAAAATATGAACTGTAAAAAAAACAAAAAAAACATCTAATTTACAGTAAAATACTAGCAGCTGCGGTTGCCAGAATTTTACCAAACAAGTCGGTAAAAATCCGTATTTATGCAGTAAAATTCTGGCAACCGCAGCTGCCGGTATTTTATCATAAATTAGAGACATTTGTTTTTACAGTGCGCAAACCATCTGACACCAAATGCATTGAGTTTTTTTGACCTCACGTCTGCCTGCGCCATTATTGCTGCTATTCCTGGGAATCTTTAATACAATTCTTTCGGGACGTCCCTTCGAGGACGCTCTCATCTAATTTGTTCAATTAATGATGCCATAAAATCTGCAGCGCAGGAATGTAAAATAAAAAAAAAAAAAAAGTCCTTTATGTGACTTTGTTGTGTCTGCTTAATAAAAACATCATTAGTGATCTCTAGGTAATTATTCAGTGATGAGACATACCAGGGAACAAGCACCGCTGCTATTAAAAACGATTTTTAGTTCGATTTAAATAACAGAAACGATGAAGAGGAGGCGCTGTCTGCATCCAGACAGCATGGAGCGTCTGAGACGGAGGAGATTTAAACGAGCCGTGCAGCTCCGGCTCTCTGGGGAGCGTGTAGGCGCATGGCGATGGACCCAAGTGTTTCCACAGAACCGCACGTCAGCAGCAGAGCAAGAAAACAAAACAGCCAAGGAGATCCGCTGAATCCCTCAGGACGGAAAGTTACTGTTTTTAATTCCAGGAGACACGATGAAGCGCAAATATAAAGCTATAAAATACAGATTCCTACAACAGCTTGATGAAAAAAAAATTAATTTCAGATTTAAAGTGGATGCTGTCAGTTTATTTTGACCAGAGGGACGATGGTCAAATAGAGGTTAAAGTCAGTTTACTGTGAGCCTGAAGTTATTAATGCTGTTTTTAAAGCTTCCAGCTAATCAGACTGATATTTTTACTGAAACTTTCACCAGTTATTGCATCAAAACCACAAATATTAAAATGTGCAACAGCAAGTTTGTTGTTCATCAGTCAAATAAATGCAATAAAGGTAACTGTCACAATAATTTTTTTCTGGACAATAAATTGTCCCATAAGTTATTGCGATAATCTTGTTTAAGTAATATAACGGCATGAAATGCATGAATACATTCTGAGAGATCAATAAACTTTAAATTCTAATGAACATTTAACACCGGATCTGAAAGACATTTTAAATATCCAAAATAAGAAAACAAAAACAACAAATAAAGTGAATTATGAATTCTCTTTTATTTATTGTTTTTGTTTACTTGTTTGTTGTTAACATATTATTCCAACTTTGAACAGGTAACATAAAGGCAGAGGTTTAATGTTTCTAAATGTAATTTAAAACGTTTTAAAAAAACAATATTTTGTGTTGATATTCTTATGTAGGAACATAATGGTCTTTATTTTCTCTCTTTTCTTTTTGTGTATACAAGGTAAATATTATAATCAGTAAATATTCACAGTTCAGAAAGTAAAAGTTTGAGTTAGAAGATGTTTAAGTTTGAACTTTTAAACTTAAGTTATTATTAAAGTTCATATCTGCAGTTTTTTTCGTACATTTTGCACTTTTTCAGTCAAACATGAAGAGACTCTTAAAAACATAATTAGCATTTTTCTGTAACTGATTTCAGAGTTTTACTTGTTCACCAGAGGAGATCAGGGAGTTTCAAAAAGCTTAAAACACGTCAGAGACAAGATGGACTTTGATGTTAAATATAACGGGAAGCTAATTGGACCCAAGACTATTTATCCACCGCACAGATAACAGGAAGAGTCGGAAAAAATCACGGCCAGACTCGCTTATTCTTCAAACACAAAACTCAGTTAAGATTCTGTCTTTGCATCATTTAATAATTAACTTTCTGTGTGTTCTCCATTTGCTTAGGGTTCCCACAAATGTATAAAATTGTACAATAAGCTTGTGGATTTTTAATGAAAAACAAAAGCAGTCGTAGGGTGTCCACCCTCCAAAAACGACAGTTGAATAAATTAATAAACGACCAAAATTGATGCATTCAAATCTGCAAAGTGATTTCAGAAAATCTAAAATTTATTTTCTGGATTTTTGTTTTTATTTTTTGCTTGAATCATTGCGTGTTTGGCAATTATTCCCTCTGGCTTTAGAGTTTTGCTCTTACTATCTTACTTTCAGGCAGCGGCCATGATGCGTTACCACGGCAACAATGTCTTGTTGGTAGCAGCTGATTAGCATCTAAAAAACTCAAAATAACACCTGAACCAAAATTAGATTTTATGGATGCAGAGGAAGTTCAAACCATCTCTTCCATAAAGGATCACGTCTCCGACATCTCTCTGCCGGGATTCCTAACCGTGCGGCCGGACAGAGATTTAAAAAGGAGCGGCAAAAGCAAATGAGGTGGATTAGCAGCGCTTGCCTGTAAACTGATGGTGTTTTCCAGGATTTATTAATGTGAAGTTTGAGTTTTGCAGATTTTGAGCTGTTAGCATATCATGACATTCATGAGACTCATACAGGGACAATCTTCAGTCAGAGGCCTCTTTGGAGTTGTTGCAAGACTGACTGCTACAGCATCACCGTCCACAGCAACTCTTATAACGTGACTGTAAGATGTCTGCATGATATAATGTACAAGGACATTTGAATTGTCCTTCTCTTCCCGCAAGTTACCCAACTGGTTGTTGCTAGGTGACCAAAGAGTGAGTGAGTTGCTAGGTAACCATAGAGAGAGTGAGTTAGTTGATTCCACCAATCGTAACTTAGCTAGCCATGAGAGGCTGAAGCCTTTCCCTCTGCCTACATCCCCCAGAATGCTGTGCGGTTCTGGATTGGAGTTTAATTATTACCAATTGATGCACAGAAACTTTGTAGCTGACGGCCATCTTGGTAGGTATCCGTAACCAACTGTCATGACGGTTGCTATTGAGTTGCTATGAGAACAATAAACAAGCAACATTCAATCGCACATGTTATTTATTGATATTGATCACGTGCCTATCAGAATATGTATCGTTATTGATTAATTGGGAAGCCCTGCTCATGATTAATATTTCAGATGCATGCTTTGTTTGTTTCCTCTTTACTTATTGTTTTTGGTTGCTGTTTTTTTACCCTACAGTCAACAACAGTCAACAGTTTATATATTTAAAAACATTTCAGATAAAGAAAATTGGTATCGGCCAAATCCAGAATCTGCAGGTCCAGCTTTTTAAAAATCGGTAATCAGAAAACTGCAATCAGTGCATCTCTACTACTGATGACTAACATTTTGGTTGTGTATGGTTTTTATTTATTTAGGATATTTAAAATGTCTTCCGGTTTCAATGTTAAGGTGCCATCATTATCTACAATAACTCTGGAAAACCTGCTTTAATATGAGTTACAACAACATTTAGTTTCCCCTTGGGATCAAAATATTTTTCAATTTTAATTGGATTTGAAAGTTTATCAATCATTGAGAGGTGGAACTTGCCATTACTTGAAAATTGTCTTGAAACAGTATTTCTGAAATGCATCATAAGGTACAAAGCTAAAGCGTAACCGATCAGGATTTTATCGACTATTCCTCAGACTGATGTGTGTGCAGGAGTGCAGGAGTCCCAGCCAAAGCTTCCGGCTCAGCAGCTACTCGGGGTGATGCTGCCTTAATCTGTTTGTTGGGGATGAGATTTATGACCAAGAGGGGGTCCGCGCTGCAAGACCAACGCTGCTCTGCAGCAGAGAGCATCTCAGAGAGGAGTTAACAGACTGGTGGGACATTAAAGCCTCGGATCCCAGCGCAGCATCATCTCTACTAAAAATAGAAGCATGCAGCAAAATGGACTGATGCTATTTACAGAGAGCCCTACTCCTGAAGTCCTACATCTAATTACACACCGCCGTGGCCTGAATGATGAGCCCTGATGTCTGAGCATGCATGTGAAGGGATTTGTTTTTAACTTTTCAGGGTGCAGCTTCGTTCCCAAACTAATGAGCGGAACTGGACCTTGCAGGCTGGCGGTGCCGCTCAGTATTCAGCGCCACACTTCAAAGGACATTTTAGGGACGCGGTTCGGGCCTCCGTTTGGCCCAATTCGGCCTCCCGAAAACAGATTGTAGCCCATTAATGATTCATTAACCCTTCATTTTTAACGCAAGCAGCCTTTTTATTAATTTACATTTTTTAGCCACATTGGCAGGGAGCGTTTGAGATCTCTCATGTTTAATTAAAAATGTCTCTGCAGTCTTAAAAAAACCGCATTCCAGCCATGATGAGAAAATGTCAGGCATGCATTTTATTTTTTTTATTATTTCTTAATACAAGTAGAAAACGTGTCCTACCGTTCTGGGAAGAGACGGACTGCAGCATCAGCGTCCCGAATATCGCCACCGATAAGGACATGACTGCGGCTCTCGGCTTGCCAGGTATCATCTTCGGTTGCCGGAGAAATGCCGGTCGGGGAAGCGCTAAGGTGACCCGAGCGGGTGGCGGCGATGCGGGACGGAGCCTCCCAGACTCTCCTGCGGAGCGACGCGGGGAAGGAGGAGGGGAAGGTCGGCGGGTCGAGAACCGGGAGCTGCTGCCGTCTTACCTGAGCGGCTCCACTGCCGGTGCTGCTGCTGCTGCAGCCGAGGAAGGAACCACCTTCTTTTTAATCCGCCGTTAAATGCCAGATCCCGCGAGATTTCGAAGTAGCGCAGAAACAGCGGGACCTGGTTTTATGACATGTCGTCCAATCAGAGCGGAGCTATGAGGGAAAAGGCGGGAGATGGAAGCTGCTGTTTCTGTTGGACAAACTGTCCAATTCCTCCTTCTTCTTCTTACATTTTAATTTAATTAGTCCCTAATTTTATATATATAATATATATATATATATATATATATATATATATATATATATATATATATATATAATATATATATATATATATATATATATATATATATATATATATATATATATATATATATATATATGTTATATACTATTATTATATATCTACATATTATATATATATATCTACATATATATATATATATATATATATATATATATATATATATATATATATATATATATATATATATATATATATATATATTGCTTTTCTTTGTATATATCAATATTACTTAACCTAACCCTAACCTAAACTTAAATTGATCACAATTCACGACTTTGTAGATGATTATATTTTACAAGTTATGTCTAAAAATACATAAAATATTACCAATAACTTTAAAAAATAAAAAAAATAAAGTCAGAATTAATCAAATGCATTTCTTTTTATTGAATAAATATGTGGAATGATCTATGGAATAAAACCAAAAGATTAGATCCATTTTTATTTTTTTAATTAGTATATTGTCTCATTTTAGTGCTGAATCATAGCAAAGATTATTTACCTTTTTATTGCCTGTTTTGTGTTGAAATAGATATCAAATGATTGATATTTAGTTTTTAATGCTCATACTATCATGTGACATTTTAGTATTAAATTAATACAATTTAAAAAATAGAAAATGCCTCCTTATTACCTATGAAACTTTCATGTGCTTTTAAAATCAATAATTGGCAATACTATACTGTTCTTTAACTTGGTATTTCTTTTCAATGTTTTGCAAGGTTAGAGCAATTGGTTCAAATGTATTTAATGGATATTTTCTGTTTTTCTATTTATTTCACATACTCAGCAGTCACAGAAACAAAGAAGGTAAACAGGTAAATGGTAGCTGTTTACCTACCATTACTATGAAACATGATGAACAGTTTTCATAATAAAATGCAACAATAGGAGTCAACAGTGTTGGAACATTAAGCACATTCAATTATAAGTAATTTTTATGTCACTGATATTTTACAGTGTAAAAGCTCTTTTTGTGCTTTATGTTAAACCAACGTTTGTTTTTAAACTTTATTGAAACACTTTTAGTGCCATATTTATTACTTAAATGAACAAATTCTAGCCAATAGTTGATATTTGTCATTTTTTATTCGCAAGACTCATTAAAACTTCACTTTGAGGTTTAATTTCAGATGCATTTAATTTTCCGTTGAAGAAAATATGCAACAAACCAACAGATGAAGAAAAGCAGAAACAGGTTCTGCTGCACAACTCGACCAAATGCAGCTATTCCTACGTTTTCCAGCAGGTGGCGCCACAGTTCCCAGCTGTTCCATTATTATTCATGGAGAAATTAAAACCTTCATACAAACAGAGTGAAAAGTATCGGTTCTATTATGGGTTTTCTTCAGTTCTTCCTTTTTTAACCACAATTATTTCAGATTATAAAATAAATTCAGACAATAGTGATCAAAATACCAAATTTATTAAACCAGAACAGCAATTCAAACCATCTTAATCCTTTATTAAATCATACGTTAACTACAATTAACCATTTTTTTCCATCCTTTCACTGACCACACCCAGATCTCATTACAACCAGACTCATTAAACTAATAAATCACCACTACTGACAAAAGCTCACACATAATGAGACTCAAAACTCGCAAAGGATTTCAGAGAAAATAATGTAATGGCAACAGAAACACATGGTGGTGGCAGCATGATGGCCTGGGGCTGCTTCAGAATAGGGACAGCTTGCAGCAGTTCATTAATTATAAATTGCTTTCAGTTGTTTTGGTTACTGTCTTACATAGTTTGTTTGGATATAAACAGAGTCAGTTGGTTTTTCAAAATGGCGTCTTCTGTTGAGTTTTTATACTTAATCACAATACAATGCTTGGAATACGGCAACTAAAAATTAAACAAAAATATGAAAAAACTAAAACTGCTATTGTAAATGAAAACTAAGCTAAAACTTACCTAGTACTAACTAATAAAAACTAACTGAATATGACAAACAAAAAGTCACAACAAAATAAAACTAAACTGTACCAAAAAATAAAGCTATTATAATGCTGATGAAGACCCAACATTGCAGATGAAACTATCAAAGCAACATGGACTTTTATTTCACCTCCGCAGAACCGCAGGCTGATCAGCTACATCTCACGCAACCCAATTGTTCATGCAAACAAGGACCAAGAAGCTAAGCCCACATCAAACATATCAGATAACGTGTGCAGAAAATATGCAATACAACCCGATTCTCTCCATGGTTGAAAAATACGTTAACCTAAACACAAAGATAAGCAATTTGATATAAATGGATTATTTACAGATAAAATGCAAAAAAAGGAAGTGAAAACATTCGAGAGCAAATAATGCGAAGGAAAGAGTTCCCACACCCTGCGTTGAACACAAGCAGGAGAAAAACTAACAAAATCACTTAAAGCTGGCCTCAATTAAGTTTTATAAAGAACCAGTCTTGTTTTATTAGTCACGCTTTCACACCACCTCTGTGTTTGTTTTTCATTCTCTCAACAACATGCCTCCTTTTAGAGCACTTTGCATCTTTCGTTCCGAACACATTTACCTAAAGGTAATCTAGGAATGCAAATATGTTTTGCGGTTGAAAACAGGAATAAAGGTAGAACTATAGCAGAAAAACCTGGACACGCGACCAAGAAGGAGCCTTTGTTTTCTGCTCACGGTAAAATTATTTATTCCTCCAATGCAAATATGAAGAATGAAGATTTTATCAAATATGTGTTTGTACTTATATGAGTAGTTTTGTTGAATACAGAATATTCCTGGGTTTGAACAGATTTTCTCTGTCTTTTTTTTTTTTTTAATGAATGGGAAGATTTATTTTCACATGTTTCTAGCAACAGTTGATAAGTTCTACAAATTATAAACCATACATTAAAAAGTTATACATAAATTTCTATTCTACAGTTTGCTGAACTTGTATGATTTCTGTAGATGTTTATATGAAGTTGGTCCACCTTTTGCAGCTTCAGCTCTTCCTCAGACTGACCACGAGGTTTAGGACTCATGGAAACTCACATGGTTTGTTGGTCAGACCTTGAAGGCTCCATCAGAAGAAAAACTGTTGATGATGGGAGCTACTTATGGTTTAACCTGTCTATAATTCTCTCTCAAATTGTCTTTTGGGGGAACTTTTCACATCTTTTTTTCTTTGTTAATCTTGAGATTTTTGCATAGCACTTAAAGGAAAGTGAGATCCACATTATAGTAGAAAATACTAGTTTGGTTTTTGTGTTAAATTCCCCTGTTGAATATGGATATGAATATATTAAAGAAGTTGCATTGAGGCACTTTTTCTATTTTGATTAAGCAGTGGATTGGTTAGTAATGTAACTCCTCCTTCACTGTAATACTTATAAAAAGCACAGGTATTGCAGATATCTGCAGGAGAACTTGAATGTCCTTTACATATTTTTTCCCTTTTGGTCTGACAGTTTATTATTTGTCTGGATCTACAATCTTCATTTTCAACTTCACATTGGTTTGATTTGTTCTGCTGAAGACACTGAAGAGTTTTACTCTCGTATTTTTGTTGCTTCTGATCTTTATCTTGGCTCAACCCATCAGGTAAATGTACTTGATTAATTTTAACGAGTCAGTCTTTAGGATCCTAAGTGATTTTTTTTATCTGTAAATCCTGCAGGGCTGACAAAAGAGTTTCAGTCCAACATCTTAAGTTCGCGTTAGAAGGTGGACATGTGCTTGGCAACATTTTGTATGAATGACACGTACAGATAATCTAAAATGTCGAAATAGATTTAGTTTTCTTGCATAATCAGGACCTTAACCTTCTAGCATACCTTGTTGAGGCATTTAGAGAACTGTGCTTAACAGGAAACCTGAAAATCTCAACGAAGCAAATCGACTGAAGCTTTTAACTGCAGTTTCACACCAGCAGATTCTTTACTCATTTATCAAGCCCACATCTCTCCGGTAGAACATCAAATCTTCATTTCACCTTTATTTGCCTGGACTACAGTTCTAAAACAGAAAATCAATGTCATTGTTCACAACTTCTCCATCTTTTCGCTGATTGGCCCTGTGGAAAATCTACTGGAGAAATCCAAGTGAATGGGAGAAAGCCCATACTGTTGGTGAAGTGATATACTAATCGAGCAAATACTACGGGAAAGCAACAGCCAGCATTCCTGTTGGTGTGAACGTTTTAAATAAAAATAATGAACATAGCTGTGATTTTTTAAAAAACTTTTTCTACATGTCAAAACATCATCAGGTGGATTCAGCAAATTACAAGGTTCTGTAAAAACATTCAGAACCTATTAGAAAATGTAATTTGTACTTTTGAATACTTGAGTAGTTTTAAATGGATATTCAATAGTATTTTCGAAAGTGAGTACTTAAGTATTTTTAACTTGAACAAACTTGTACTGAACAATCTTTACCTGTAACTGAATAAGATTTGATCATGAATATCAATACTGGATGTACATGAAGTGAATGTGTATTGTACTAGAGCTGAGTACTTTGTCCACTACTGTCATAGTAACCAGTATAACCTGGAGGGCTTATACTGGGAGGCAGGGAGGAATGGGGATTTCTCAAACTGGTGCCGAGGTTCAGTCAAGAAGTAAAGGATGGATGAATCTTTCTCTTCTCACAAACAATATCTTTTCTTCTCCCTTTTTGTCAAGCTGAGCACATTTTAACTCATGAATAAAGATGCATGCAGTGCATTTACTATGAAAAGAAACAAGTATTAAAACATTGTAAGTTACACTTGGGTATACATTGATAAAATTATATCTACTGCTTCAATAATTTCGCTTCTCTCTCTGTTTCCCAATTATAGAGCCAACTATGGATTTCAAGAACAACTGGATTTCTAAACTGAAAGGAGAATTTTCCAAAAGCCCAGTAGCAACTACGCTAAGCTTTGGACTGATCCAGATGGCGTTTGAGAAACTGGTGGAAGTAGATTTCGTATGTCCCTGTGACTCCAGATACAATCAATTACATTCTTTGCCAAGTTTCATTGTTCCACCAATCGTCGTCTGTTTACTAATGTTTGCCATTAAATGTCACTGTAAGTCACTTGGAACATTTGACTGTAAATCGTGTAGTAAATCAGTCTGTCAGGCCGTTAGTGTCACCATTATTTCAGCCACAGTATGGTTTATAATTGTGTTTTTTGATGGTCGTTATTACACCTGTGCAAAGACCAGTTGGACGGGAACCTATGAAACGATTGCGAAAAATGAACCTCTGAAATGGTGTAAACCAGAGACAGGCAACTCCAACTCATCTCAGGAGCTACTGGACAAAACCGAGCTGTGGTATTCTGAGTCGCAGGTAAGAAACAAATTAGATTTGCACAACCTAATGAGCTTGAATTATTGGAGCCAAAGTCCAGTCTTCGATAACTAGCACTCTGTAACTGTTACGCTCCTCCTCTAACACACCTGGATCATATGAGTGGCTCATCAGCAGAGCTGTGGCAGGAGTCAGCTGTAACTCATCTTCTAAATCAGAAGTGTTGGGATGCAGGATGCAGGTTGGCAGCTTTCGAGGACTGGACTTGGGTACTCCTCATTTAGACGATGAGTAGTTTGTTGTGCTATTGAAATATGATTTTTACATTTGTTTCTCTATTTTGTCTGTTTTTTAGTTCATTGGATTCTGGATAATATTAGGGTTGGTGTTTTTTTGTGTGCCCTGCTTGCTTGGCTCCCGGTGCTTATGCACTTCTGCTGAAAACGATGGAACTTCAAGAAATGAAAGAAACAACGAAGGCTTCTGCACCTGTCTGAAGAAAAAACCTTAAAAGAAATCATATGTGGATGTATAATTACATAGGACAAGTCATGTGTGGTTAAGAATATGAAACATTTATGACGGAAGCAACTTCTACGACTGTAAGATATGCCAACAGGGATGTGCACAGACATATACTAAGCGTGTTTTGGACCATCGGGTATTCTGATACTTCATAGTCCTGTAGACTAAATGGGGGGTCAAAGTTGCTATATTTTTAGCTCATGTGGGTCACAATTGAGAAAACCAGTTCCCTTTCTCGCCTGTGGCGGCGCTGCACCAAAACCAATTGAAGGAAACGACAGAAAAACCCCAGTAGAAGAAGACACGAGCAACTTTGAGAAATCTAACAAACTGAATACGTTTCACAACTTGGGGGACGATTATATTTTACATGTTTAGAATTCATAATAACATATTACCAGTAACTTCCAAAAAACAAACTCAGAAGTAATCAAAAGCATTTTTTATTGAGTAAATATGTAGACTATATGGAATAAAACCAAGAAAAAAAAAAAATATATATATATATATATATATATAAAAACCACTATAACATGCTACTAAAATAAATATTTTGTTTATATTTTAGGAAATGTAATTTTTGATGTTTAAACTATCACGTGACATGTCAATATTATATGAATAAAATGTATAAAAATTTAATATGCTTCCTTCTTACCTCTAAAACTTTGTTGAGCTTTTAATATACTACAAGACAACAAGAAAAAGTATTTAAAATTGGTAATATAATACAAACTTAATTTGTTCAAGGTATTGCAAGGTTAGAGCAACTGGTTCATTGTATTTAATGTTTTCTGCATTTCTATTAATTTCACATACTCAGTCTTCAATGTGAATGAGTCACAAAGAAGGTAAGGTAATTATTCTCAAACATGATAAACAGCTCTAATAAAATGGAACAATAGGAGTATAGTGCTGGAACATTAAACACATTTAAATACCAATCAATTTTATTTGTTTATTTCTGTCATTAGTTACATTTTTATAGTGCATATGTTCTTTTTTCTGCTTTATATTAAACCAAGTGTTTGTTTTTAAACTTTAGAGAATAGCTTTCAAAGCCAAATTTATTACTTAAATTAACCAATTTTAGCCATTTGTCGTTTTTTATACGCAGCACTCTATTATGAGGTTTAATTGTACATGCAACAAACCAGCAAATGAGTGAAAAGCAGAGGCAGGTTCTGCTGCACAACTCGACCAAATGCAGCGATTTCTATTTTATTCCAGCAGGTGGCGCCACAGTCCCAGGTGTTCCATTATAGTTGATGCAGCAATTAAAACTTCATACAAATAGAGTGAAAAGTATCAGTTCTATCATCAGTTCTTCCTTTTTTACCACAATTATTTCAGAACATAAAACAAGTTCAGACAAATTATGAGTTCATTCATTAAGCCCGATCATCTTATTCCTTTATAAAATTATAAATTAACAACAATTAACCACATCCAGGTCTACCAGACCCATTCAACTAATAAAACATCTCAATGGAGCTTGTCTGACAATATGAAGGAGACGAATGAGATTCAAAACTAACAAAGGATTTCAGAGAAAAATAACATAATAGCAACAGACACACATGGTGGTGGCAGTATGATGGCCTGGGGTTGCTTTGCTAAAACTACAACTAATAAAAACTAAACAACAATTTAAAAACTAATTAAAATTAACTAAATTAGACAAAAAGACTCAAAAAAATAAAATAAAATAAAACTATTATGAAAAATCCCAAACTATTATAAAACTGCACAAGACCCGACATTACAGATGAAGCTATGCAAGCAGCCTGGGCTCAGCAGAACCACAGGCTGATCAGCTACATGTGACCCAATGCATTTATTCATGCAAAACGAGGCTCATACAAATATGGTCTGTTTCCTGCTTCCTCCGAACACGGGAGGCTGAAACGTCAAAGGGTTTGAGTTTAATCTCATCGCAGCACCTTTTTGTGACTGCTGATGTTTAAAAAGCTGAACATCTGGAGGATGAATGTAAATGTGTCTTCACACTGGTTCAATCAGGGGGATAATTTGTTACTTTTGATTGAAGAGATCAGATCCACCAATAATGTAAATAAACCTTTTCAAAAATAAGCAATACAATCAAGTTTTACATGAAACTGGAGCATTTTCTGATGGTTGCCACAGTTCTGTAAATACTACTAAAATAAATCAACCATAAATACATTATAAAATGGGTTGTTTACAAGTACAAAGTAAAAGAAGAAAAGGAAAAAACGAGGGGAAACTTCAGCGAATGGATGAATTTCCACAACCAGAGTCTAGACCCAAATTCCCAGGAGGAGAAAAAGTTTTTTAAAAAAGTATTTATGAAGTGTTTATTGTTAAATTAATTTTAATCTCTTCTTTATTTTAATCAGTCATGTTTTCTAATCTCACCAGCCTCGTGTTTGTTTTTCAGTTCGCTGAAGTACAAGCTTCCTTCCAAAGCTCTTTGCATGTTTTCCTTTACAAACACGAATATCTCCTTCAAACAAAATCTCAAATGCAAATATGTTCTGTTGCTAAAAAAATTTAAATGATACCAAATGGAAATTTTCAACCACTTCAGATTTTGATACTGGTTTGTTTTTGCTTTATGGTGAATAATTTTACAATGCAAACTTGATTTTATCAAAATCAAATTGCCTAGTTTTGACTTTTGACTCTTTCAAAATGTATTTAGTCTGTTTTGGAAACTTTTCACATTTCTTTCTCTTTTTCTGTTAAAACTCTTTGAACGTTTAAATATTTGCATCCACGTTTCCCAAAATGATAATTTGTGTTTTGTGTTAAATTCTATTGATTATGTTGGGCCAATATATTGAGTAAGTTTTATCTAAACACTTTTTTCTATCTTGTTTAAGTGGTGGATTGGTTAGTGATGTAGCTCCTCCTTCACTGTCCTCCCTATAAAAGGACAAGTGCGCCGACATTCAGGAGAAATCGAGTTAAGCTGTTCGCTTCCACAGTTGGATTTATTTGTTTTTAACTTCTGTTTTAATTTTTTACTTACTGGATCAACCTCAAGTTGGTTTGATTTGTACATCTGAAGACATTGAACATTTTTGTTTTGTATTTTTGTTGATGTTCTTGATCTTCATCTTGAGTCGCACCATCAGGTAAATATATTTGCTTGATTTAAACTGGTTAATTGTTGGATTCCTGACTGAAATAGTATAATAAGTATAATCAGGAAAAATAAATCAGAGCAACAACAGTTCTTTATGTGGTTGTATTCAAGTCCAACCAAGATTTATCAATAAAGATACAAAGAAGTAAAGTTTCCTTACAAACATGTTGTGTTTTATTGGGATTTTACTTTAAAAACCACCAGAGCAAGGTAGCATATAAAGTGAAATGAAGATCAAACATGCTTTCTGAAACCAAATATATATTTGCAGTGTGCAACACGCATGTATTCAGCCACATTAACTCTGAAAGCATTTCATTTCTAAAATGTTCTTTTTATGATCAGCAGGCTTGAAAACTTTGCCTCTATGTTTCTGAGGTGGAGAAATGTTTCTGATTATGTATTCAGATTGTCTGGATGGACTTTGTGGATTAAATTATATTTTTCTTTATTAATTTCTTAATTTTTTTGTTAGATTTTTATGTAAGAGAAACATAAAAACAGTGCAGGTGACTATAGCAGCAGGAGCTAACAGAGTATATTTGCATGAACTAGTTCCTTGTTTACAATGGAAATGTTTCTGTTTTCCAATACAGTAGGTGTAAATTAATCATCCACAAATTATTCAGAAGGAAATACTTCCATGAAGGATTTCAGTATTTTTCCATAGTGAGGAGAGAGTTGAGTAAACAAAGTTTCCATTTTTTCAGTTAGTTTCCCATCTGTTACCTTTGTATAGGAGCAGATCTATTTAAATAAACCTGAAATTAGCTACGAGATGGGCTGCAGTCAACATCTGGAAAAGCTGTGCAGCTCGGTGAAAGTCAGTTATTTTTCAGGACGCTATCTCAGAAAAAGACTTTCTGTCTTACTGTGGCCTCCATAACCCAGAGTCAGGCTCTCCTTGCTAACAGTGTATTTATTTTCTTAACTGCAGTTAATGTTCCTTTCCTTTGGTCGAGCTTGACTCCTTGATTTAACACATGGATGAAAAGAAAGTTAATCGTCCACAGTAGGTGTAAATACCTTTTAGATTACCAGTTGCCAATATTGCTTTTGCTAGGCTTGTCACAATAAACAATAAGTCAATTAATTGCATGATAAATTACAACAAATTCAATTTCCATTTGTATGATTTATCTTTTTTGCTTGAATAGACTTCATAATTAATTTTATTTGTTGTTTTTGGTTAAAATTTTTATTTATTTTAGATATTTAAAATGTCTTCCAGTTCCAGTGTTAAATGTTTTTTAGAATTTAAAGTTTATTGATTATTATTATTATGCCATTCCCATTGTATTGCTTGAAAATGATCTCAACACATTGTCGTTTATCGTAATAACTCCTGAGGCAAATTATAGTTCAGCATAATTTGTTATTGTGACAGACCCAGTTACTGCTTCTAATTTCATTTTTTCTGTGTTTTCCCTGTTATAGACTATGGATCCAACTATGGATCTCAGAAACAACTGGATGTCTAAACTGAAAGAAGAATTTTCCAGAAGCCCAGCAGCATCTACTTTAGGCTTTGTATTGATCCAGTTGGTGTTGGAGAAACTGGTGGAAACAGAGTTTTCATGCCCTTGTGACTCTGAATACAACTATTTACATACTTCAGTATGTTTCATTGTCCCACCGTTTATAGTCTTTTCACTAATGTATGTCACTGCATGTCACTGTAAAGTCTATGATGCCTTGAAACTTGGCATTATTCCAGCTGGAATATGGTTGGTGATAGTGTTCCTTGATGGTCGTTATTACGCCTGTGCAATGACCGATTGGTCAGGGAAGTATGAGATGATCATGAAAGCTGAACCTCAGAAATGGTGTCAGCCATTAAACTCCAACTCATCTCATGAGCTACTGGCCAAAACCCAGCTCCTGTATTCTGAATCGCAGGTAAGACATAATGATGTTTTCCTGAGTTTTGCACAAATGATGAGTAGTTTTTACTGCGGATGAAATCTAATTTTTAAAATTTGTTTCTCTTTTTTCCTGTTTTTGTTTTTAGTTCTTTGGATTCCTGGCAGCGTTTTTGTTGGCATTTTTTTATATTTCATGTTTGATCATCTCTTCCTTGTCCTCATACTGCTGTGCAAATATGGACAGAATGAGCCTATTCCTTCTTTCTGTTTTTATTGTTCCGTTGTCTATTTATTGTTTAGTTCTAAGGATTTTTGACTCTGTTTTGGTTGCCTGTTCATGTGGTTTGGTTTGTCTGGCCCTGATGTTTGCAGGTAAACTCATAGAGGACTGATGAGTTTAATAACTAACAGGATGTACTCTACCCAGGGTGACCGCGCCTCCCGGCTGTTGACAGCTGGAGATGGGCAGCAGCTCCCGTCCCGGCCCAGATGGATGGGGGGTGTAAGGGAATGGATGGATGAAATTATTTTGTGGAAATATTTATTTTTTGAATTTTTTTTTTTTCTGTTTTTGTTATTTATTTTGGAATTTAAAATGCTATTGGTAAAAACTTTTTGATATAAAATTTCAGGACTAGATTTGACGTGTTTTGGTTGTAGTTGAAAAGGATAAAAACAGATAAAGACCCAGCAGAAGAGAATCTACAGCTGACAAATAAAATTATCAAAGGAGTTCCAGACTGTAAAAAAAAATATATTTATATATTTTATTATATTTTCTGTAGAACAAAGTAATGATTTCTGAAGGTATTTTGTTTACAGCGGTTTGTGTGACTTCTTGAGCGCCTGCTCCGTTTGCTATGGATAAGACAAAAGGTTTAAAGCTGCTGAACATCACAAAGGCCCTACAGGCAATGGTGTGTTAGCTACAAGTCTTTTGTTACAGCAGCATTATTAGCACTCAGCTACTTAATAATTGTTGATAATCTTTTGCACAGGAATATTTGGGAAGTTTATAATTTCTTTGTTAGTTTCTATGGCCACATTTTCAGTAATTATTGCTACATGTGGATGTTACTGTATGCCTTGCATTCACTCTCTGATGGTTCGCCTCATTGCTGCTGCCTTTGAGAAGGGGAGCGCTGTTCCTGAACCACCTTATCCGATCTGTGACGCCATCTGAAGAAACTGCTTTTGCCCTGATTTCCCTGTAGAGAGGTGACCTCTTTCAACAGAGGTCAAAAGGAAAAATAAAAAATGGAATCAAGTATATTCATGTTTTGAGTGAGTTTTGCATATTATAAATATCAAATATAATGCTTTATATTGCTACACCCTTTACAAACTTGTATTCTCATTATAGTTTGGAATGTTCCACCTAAGGATGAGATGAATAATTTTGTTTGCAAGATGCAGCAGGTCAGAATGTTCTACTAACAAAAGTAAAAGGTGAAACATCCAAGAAACCACAACTCCTTAAATGGTGAGCAGCCAAGAGAGGAGTGTTTTATGCAGGAAAGGATTTGACAGGCCTTCTGGTCGTCGTTTATTCGCGGTCTACGCAGGCGTGTCATTCAAAGGATGCAGACATAGATAATTATCAGGTTTTAACAAGATACGTATTACGTTATAACGTGGTAGAGCTCGAAAAAAGTTTTTCCTCCGTGATAGCAGTATGCTTCCGTACTGATCAGCTACGTCTCACGCAATGTAATTATTCATGCAAAATTAGACCCAATCAATATGGAGGGCATAAAAATGAGCAGGTTTTTTCCTCCAACCAAACACAGCAGGTTGAAATCAAAGAGCTGGACTTAGTCCTAATCTTATCACAGCACTTTCTAGCTGCAGAAAACTTAGATGAGACTATTCACGTCTTCCCTCTGGTTTGATCAGTGCACATAATGTTGGATCAAATCTACAAAAAATGATGTGGTCAGAAAATATTCAGTACAAATTTTGAACAACTGGTTCAAAAATACATCAATTTAATATAAATGGTTTATTTACAGGTACAAAGTGGAAGAAGAAAGTAAAAAGAGTGCAAATTGGCGAAGGAAAAAGTTCGCAAGCAGGAGAAAAACTAACACAAAATTAATTAAAGTTGGTTAAGTTTTATACTGTAGTTCTTTATAAATAAATAACCATCCATCCTTGTCCCTAACGGGGTCAGGAGGTGCTGGTGCCGATCTCCAGCTATGTTCCGGGCGAGGGGTAGGGTACACCAGCCTGTCACAGGGCAACACAGAAACAGACAAGACAAACAACCATGCACTCACACACTCACAGACCAATTAACCTGACAGTCATGTTTTTGGACTGTGCCGGAGTACCCAGAGAGAACCCATGCATGCACAGGGAGAACATGCAAACTCTGTGCAGAAAGACCCTGGAGCAGGAATCGAACCAAGGACCTTCTTGCTGCAAGTCAACAGTGCTACCAACTGCCCTAAAAATAAATAACCAGTCTTGTTTCATTAGTCACACTTTTACATTAGCATCATGTTTGTTTTTTATTCACTTAGCAACATAACTCATGTTAGAGCACTTTGCATTCTTTTGTTCCAAACACGTCCACTTATCTAGGAATATGTGTTGTGGCTAAAAAATGAAAGTGAAACAAAACGGGAGTAAAGGTATAATTAGAGCAGAAAACCTCAGCCACGCCACAAAAGGGCTTTTAACTTCACATCCTGTCACTGGTTTTCGCGCAGAGGGTAAAAACTATTTATTTCTACAATGCAAACTTAATTTTATGAAAAATTAAATGATCAAGTTTTAACTTTGATAACCAGGGAACAGTATGAAATTAGTGTTTTATTTTGTTTGATTATTAGTGGTTAATTGTTTGATTGTTAGTGGAGGCATAGTTTATGTTTTAACTCTGTCATCAACTGTGTTGTTGTTAAAAGCAGATATAATCTCAATCATCTGTTTTTGCCATATAGTTTTTCTCTTGCTGGTTATGTTTTGCTTCACTGGAAACATAAATTATCTCATACTGATGTTAGATCATTAAACAGGTGGTGTTGTTCATATTTTTGATCAATAAAATAACATAAAAGTGGCTAAAACTAAAAGTTAATGACTGCTTTTGTTTTGTTTTTTCTTTCTGCAGAGATGAATATAGCAACAGCAAAACAATGGTTCTCAGTAGTGAAGGGACAGCTTGAGAATAATCCTCTGGCACCAAACATTGGCCTTGCACTGATCCTTCTCTGCTTTGAGAAAATTGTAGAGTTGGAGTTTGTTTGTCCCTGTCAGTCGAATCTGAATGCTGTCACTGCGTTATCATTTTTCATAGCTCCAGCACTCATTGTCTTTTTGCTCATGCTTAATACTGATTGTCCGTGTAAATCATGTGTGAAAAATGTCCTTCGTGGTGCAGTTCCTGCTGTAACATGGGATATAATACTGTTAATAGATGGTCGTTATTTTGCCTGTCTTTGGACCAACTGGTCAGGAAACTATGAAGTTAGGGAGGCTGGTTCCCCTCTGAAATGGTGTAAACCAGTTAATGTATCTCATGGAGAGGAGAGCCAGACTCTGGAGTGGTACTCCATATCTCAGGTAAGAGCTAGTTTCTACTTGTTTTACATTCATCACCATATACACAGCTGTTAAACACTGACATTATTTTTGCATGCATTTTTTGATGTGTTTTTTTAAAAGGTCATTGGACTCTGGGTTGCATTTGGTCTCACTGTAGTTTTTAAGCTCTATTTGTTGTCCTGCTGCTGCAAGCATCAAGAAGGAACAGACAATGTAAATGCCACTCAAGACATCCATCTGCAGATGCAGAACAACGAATGACAGAAATTCAGAAAAGAAAATCACATTTCTGACGATTTGAACAGTCAGATATAATACAGAAAATCTGGAGTAATGTTATAATATCTTCCAGTTAGAGGCAAACAATTACTCAAGTGCTATGGCGGATAATAAAACATTTGTAAGATATACTAAATTTACTTCTAGTTATAACAAAACAATGTCTCTACTTTCAAAATGTTATGTTAAATGGTTTGTTTTCTTAGAATATTAATGCATATTTCCTGTTTAGATCATTTATTGTATCATACATTCTAAATGTCACTATTTTGTTTCTTAAACATATTTATGTTATATTCTGTATAATTTTGAAATCATGATATTCAAGTCAAAGGTGTTGTTGCCCTGTTACAGAGACTCTTTGTCTAGCTTGATGCTGTGGGTGTGGCTTCATGTTGAACCTGAGCATACAGCTAAACAAATCTACTTATTCAAATTCTTCAATGTTTCGGGAAAGATTTAAATTTATTCATGTTTATGTTTTTATTTTCATATTCCAAGTTGCAGGACACCAGCTTTAGATAACCTTCACTCTGACTTTTCTAAATAAAATTAATTGCAACAACTTGCTCTTTCTTAATTAATTAAAAAAGAGAACATTAGAAATCAAGCGCTATCACAAAACCTGAACAACTTTGAGGGTTTATAGCTAAACAAACCTCGCTCAACAAAAACAAATAAATTCCACTAAACAGGTCATTTACATTTCAGCAACACAGTCTGTCTTTTTTGTTCATCTCCCATTAGTAGCTCCAAGTTTAACTAGGGGAAACAATGTTTCTTTGCAGAGAAACAAGACATGTAAGTGGAAATACATATATTTTCATCCTGTGTCGTAAGCTGGGATGTATCAGTGTTGCCTGCTTGTTGTGTCTTTTTTAATTCAAGAATCATCTCAGTCTTAATAAGGTGAAGTAAATAAGGAAAAAGCAAGTGGATTGGCTAGTTGGACAACTCGTCTTTCAGTCTCTCCTCTGATAAATAACATGAAGGTTAAAGACTGAATAAACACACTTAAACGATTCTTTGTATTTTCTGACACACTTTTCAGGTAAATAGCTTCCATTTGTTTCTTGGACTTGTAGTTAAAAAATATTTCATCATAATAAGTTGAGTTTGAAAATTTTGCATTAAAATCGGAAGATAAAAAAAACTATCTGAAAGGAAAATCACCTCATTAGAATCAACTGCTTTTAAAGCAGATTGTTCTGTAATGGTAATCCCAACCGGTGGCTAACAGTTGTTAGCGGCAGTTAGCAGTAACTTCCAGCCGAGAGAGTAACTTCGAAAAACGGTATCAATATCCGAGACTCGCCTGTCAAAACTGAAATTTAAATGTCAAGTGATTTCGCAGCGATGTTGTGATGCTCCGATATTTACATCTACACAGCTTATGTCAGTACCGATGATAAGAGAGTATCCGCTCCTTATCTTCTTCTGTATAAGGTTTGGAATCCAGTCTCTCCTTCACTAGCCACTACTGCCATCTTAAGGTGTTAATTGGTATTACACCAGAATTTAAAATGAGTCTACGACACACAGCATAAATAAATAAATATAAATAAATAAAACACAGATAATAAAATAAAAAAATTGCTTATGGGGTGACCTTGAATCGCTAAATAATCTTGAGTGCCACATATAATTCATCAGTCGCAGACAAAAATATGAGCGAAGGGAGTAGCATTGTGGATAATGGTGTCTAGAAATGTAACACCATATATTAAAATTAGTATGTGTGCCAGAGGACAAAAGAGCGAGAAAAGAGTACGGGAAAGTACAGGTTTTTGTGAGCAAAGTGTTTATAGCTGCGTTTCTGTTAAAAATGTGTACAAAACTTTGTAGATTTTCTGCTAATGTTGAAGAAATCACAATTTCACAGCTTCCATTAAATAAGAAAAGCAATTAAAATCGTGTGAATAATTTTGTTCCCGTGAAAAGCCATTAGAAAACATGTTGCACTGTCATCCTTCAACCACTTCATGGTGTTTTCTTCATCAGTATGTGTGCTAGAAGGCACAAAGAGAGAGAAAGTGCAGGTTTTCATGATGGAAATGTCACAAAATTTCCACTTTAAAAAAATAATACAAGAATCAGTGTCATAGAAACTACCTGTATTTCTTGAGTAAATGCAATGCCACGTGAAGATAGAAAATTCAGGCATTCAGTTAATTTAAGGCAAGATACAAAAATATATATATTTAAAATTCAATTAGCCTGTTTATGAAGGGGGTTTAGTGAAGCTGGATTACTATGACCTGGTAGGTATGGGGAGTATACAATATACTGTAACAGGGTTTTAATGCAAAAAAAAAAATCACAAATGAATAAAAATATCACTTGAGAATTGTTTTTATATTTACATTATTGTTGTTTAATTTTTCTCCCAGTGAAAATCTTCTTCCACATAAACCTAACAACTGCAATCAAGATGATCGTTACAAGGAGAACAGCTGCTAACAAAGCAGTAAAGACATCAACAGAGTTGTAAACAAACCAGGACATTTTATGGGCGCGTGTCTGCAGATGACGGGCTCCTTTGTGTTTCATGACATACTCGATCCAAAACACAGCCTGATCCAGAGGTTTCACCGGCTGATCTCTGTGCAGCTTTGAGAGAGTCCGCATGTTATCTCCATAGGCGGAGTTGTAAATTACTGTCATCAGAGCGTCTTTGAAGATATGCCTGTCGAGCATGGCAATGTCTACGATGACAGCTGCTCCCTTCGCCTTGAGCCTGGATAGATTATCAGGCTGATCGAAGAATAAAGGAAGTCCAATCACCGGAACACCGTGGTAAATCGCCTCCTGGACGCCATTGGTGCCACCATGGGTGATGAACACTCGAGTTTTAGGATGACCTAAGAGGTCGTTTTGAGGCAGCCATTTCACTAGCAATGTGTTGTTGCCCAGGTTGTTTGGTTTTTGTCCTACATACCTCCAAATAACCTTCTGAGGCAGCTGAGCAAATGCTGCAGCAATCTCTTCAGAGACATCCTGTGGCAGGTTGCTCACCAGAGTTCCTAGAGTCATTACAACAATCCCGTGATCTCCAGAGCTTTGCACAAACTCCTCCAGATCGGCAGGGAGGGACTTAGAAGGCTTACACTGAAACCCTCCAATGTAGACGACATTGGGCACTGTTGGACGCGGGAATTCAAACACAAAGTCGTTTCTCATGAGCCAGATATCAGCATCGAGAAAAAAGGTTGAGTAATCTACATCAGGGCCAAAGAAGCGTTTGACGATTGGTTTGTAGGCAGGTTCTGAGATGTACGATAAAGTGAACATCCCTATAAAGTAACTCAAGAAGTTCTTTAATCTCTGAGGGAAAGTCATTTTATCTGTGAGCTCAGTTGCAGTAAAGGGAATGTATGAGAGAGGTGAAGGAGCAATGAGGAAGTGGGCTTCACCCTGGATGGTCCAACGGACATTAAACACCAGAGGAAGTTGGAGTTTGCGCGCCAACATTGCACCTCCACCGATGCCAGGGTCTGTCAGGACCAAATCATATTTAGCAGCTTCCAATGACTGCATCAGATCCTCATTCTCAAATATGTGTGTAATTACATCCCCCACTTTCTTATGAAAATGGGAGAACTGGTCTAGTAGCATCCACTCCATTTGCATGCGAGTCCAGATGTTGGACCAAAACGATCCGGGTTTTATCTGAAGACGAATCTCCAGCTGTCGAGATAAGTGCACGCTGAAGTTTTCCTCAAATCCTCCTCGGCAGGGAAGAGTGACGGAGGTGTAAAGGGGCGACTTTTCCTTGATGTACCAGCTATCAGAGGGCCGAAGCACTGTGATCTTGTGGCCCCTGGCATGCAGTTCCTCTATGATCACTTTCATGTTTACCCAGTGGCTTCCGTCCAATGGGAACACCAGAATTTTGCCCCCTGATGCAACTGATAGTTGCACTAAGAGCAACATAAAGGTGAGAAAAGAGGAATGAGGCATCTTCATGCTGATCGCAGAATACCTTCAAAAATAGAGAAAATCAAGTCAGTGAAGGGACATGTTCTCTCTTCTTCTCTCAATACCTTGGTAGAAATTTGCCTTTAAAAATATCAGTGATGGTGACCTTATATCACTTGTAGAGCTGGATAATGTATCACGATATAAGTATTTCATATCAGACGGTATTGATATATTGATTTATTTTTTGTTTTAAATATCTGAAATTCTGAGAAACTGGTGGAGTGACTTTTCTTCTTTTATCCACAATTAGTTTTGAGCAGTTATAAGGCACAGTGGTGAAACCTTACAACTTCTCCACAAGTCACTCACTTGCTAGGTAAAAGTGAGCGAGTTGCTAGGTAACCAAAGACTGAGCGAGTTAGTTGGTGCCACTCATCTTGCTTCGCTGGTAGTGAGAGTTTAAGCTGCTAAAGCCTTTCTTCTCCGGAAATTCACCAGGCACAGACACACACCTACAGTTTTTGTTAAACGTTTCATAAGTTTCACATAAAAACTGATTTGTATATTATTTATATGAATTATTTTCATTTTGGTCCTTAAAATACCAACAATATCCACATAACTTTATATTTTGGTCTGTCTGCTAATGTCATTTTTAAAGCTTAAATGATTGATGTTTTAATCATTTACTCTGTATTTGAATAGCCAATTTACCAATATTTTTTGTAATATACTTCTGTAAGGTCTTGGACAGCTACTTTTTATTTTTACTTGAGTAATAATATGTTGAAGAAAAGCGATTCTTACTTGTATATAATTTTTGGATAGTCTCCCCATTTCTGCTTAAAATCTTCCACATTTTGACATTATAACAACACAATTGTGTTTCTTATTATATGTCATGTGATAAAACACCAGAAAGTAGGAAATAATGGTAAAGAAGGAAGGTGAAATGTTTTTCTAATTAACAAATATATTAAGTATATATACTTTGTTTTGTTCTAAGCAAATAAAACTCCAGTAAAAGAAAACATTGTAGTTTGTGTTTGTAATGGATATAAATAAGGATTTGGATGTTTAATTTTTACTGACATTTTTGCTATTCAACCCTCCTGTATCTTAACTCATATTCAAATATTGGAAAGTGAGAATAATAAATAACATGATGTAGTTAACATAATCCTGTTTGAAGGCACACAAACAATTGTTTTTATGAAAGTGTTTTTTGATGCATTGGACTTTAACTCTTGCATAAGATATGTGCACTAAACCGATGCACGTTTCATGGTAACTTTGCTTAGTTTTTTATTTTATAATATTTAATATTCTTACCTGAGTCTGGTTTTTATCTTCATAAACAGCAGCTGAACAGAAAACACTTTGTTCTCCTCTTGTTTGTGTGTCTTGTAGTCAAACGTCACATACGCTGTGATGGTTGTGTTATGAAATGTGTGCATTGGTCGTTGAACTGTCACAGTAGTTCATGTGTTGTTTCACACAAAACACGGGACATATTAATGTGTGGCGCCATCTAGCGTCAGGTTAAAGCAACTTCCAGTTGTTGAACTAAACTGATCTGATCAAAACGTTGAACAAAGTGTTGTTTCAGTTAAACAAAGTTATTAAATATGCTTTTTAAACTGTTAATTTACATAAATTATTTGGATTATACATCATTTTGAGTTGTGCTGGGAAAAAAGGAAAATATTCGCCAGGTTCCCTATAAATATGTATCAATGGTGGTTTTATCTTTATTTTTTAGGGTTTTGTTAGGTGAACTACATCATACATAATTGTACTTTTTGTGTTCTGAGCTCTACAGTTAGCTAAGAATAGCAGCAGAGGTGTGAAAAGTGTTGGCCCCCTTCCTGATTTCCTCGTTTTTTGCATGTTTGTCGTACTTCAGTGTTTCAGAACATCAAACCAGTTTAAATGTCAGTCAAAGACAACACAAGTAAACACAAAATACAGTTTTTAATTTAAGGTATTTATTATCAAGAAAGAAAAATTACAAATCTGTATGACCTGTGTGAAAAACTGATTGCCCACTAAACCTAATAAATGGTTGGGCCACCCTTAGCAACAACAAATGTATTCATTCAGCTTCTTACAGCACTACAGAGGAATTTTGGCCCACTCATCTTTGCCTTTTTGGGGTATGAACAGTCTTTTTAGGGTCATGGCGCAGTACATAAATGGGATCTTGGTCAGGACTTTGACTAGGTCACTTCAAAGTATTCATTTTGTTCAGAGGTGGACTTGCTGGTATGTTGAAGGATTAGGGTTAGGGTTTGGGTCAGCCGGACGTTTTCCTTCAGGGTAACCAACCAATAGGTAGAAGTTGAAGCCTTAAGACTCCACCCTCCTCATTTGCATAATTTGACTTTTCCACAGTAAAAATAGGAGATGATAAAAAGAAAAAACAACAAATGCCTGTATAAGGAAAGGAAAAGACCAAATAAAATATTTCAATTTCTTGACAAAAATACATATTTAAGGAAAATAAAAAAATAAAATATTTACATTTCTTGACAAAAACGCATTCATTTTTAACTATGTCAATTTTGGGCCTCCATTGACTCCAGCTCAGGGGCCGACATTTTTGTAAATCCGGCCCTGCCTAACAGTCATGTTTTTGAACTATGGGAAACATAATATGTCTATATTGGATTAAAACAATAAATTGAACTTTATAGTTTTATCTATTGTATTTCCCTGTTTAATGTTTTATTATTACTTTATTTTTTTTTTTTTTTTACTAAGCTGTCATTTGAATAAATACAACTCCTATAACAGACAAATCATATATATATATTTTGAAGTTGCCTAAAATTATTTTTTCTAAAATAATGCGTAAAGTCTGTGGGATAATGCGCAACTTATTGATGGTTTCCAGGTCAGTCTCCGGCTCTTTGTTGTCGTTCTCACGCTAATATGCGAGATCCGAAGAACCGACTCCACTGCGCGGTCGCATTCCGCCCCGACTTCCCCTCCGCCAGCGGCCTGGTGCTTTGAGATGAACAGAAGATGTCGGTTTCGGGGCTGAAGGCCGAGCTGAAGTTTCTGGAGTCGATTTTTGACCCAAATCACGAGCGGTTTCGAATAATAGACTGGAAACCCGACGAACTAAGTTGCCAATTCAACGTCACAAGAGAGAAGCTGCTGATCATCCATTGCAACATCACGGTGAGTTTGAGGCCAGGCTAGCGACCTGACTATCATCTGAAACCGAATCACTCCTCCGAACCAACCGTGTTTACAAACTGCGAGTTTAGTGTTCGCTTTTTTTATTTATTAATTAATTTTTTCACATTTGGCGATATATAACTAAATTATTCAACGCGTTGTAAGACAAAGATAATGCCGTGAAATAGTTGAATTCACTTTTAAATGCACAGAATGCTACTAAAACGTTTGGTAGTAACGACGCTGCGGTAGCTATTTTGCTAGCATCTTAACTGAAAGTAACGCTAGCTTGCCTGTTAGCCAAAATAACTGCGTTACCATCTCAAATACAACACATTCCAACTTTATTTTAATAGAAATTTATTTACTTTGATTAAGAAACGGGTTACTTTTGTTACAAAAGCCTTTCTCCTTGTAAGAGGGTTTTGGAAAACATTTTTAACGAATACGTCGTAACCAGACGTAACGTCCAAAAGCGGTTTAATGGAATGTTGTTTTCTACCTTTCCAGTAAATAGACTGGTCCTATTAGCCAACTTTTTGGCACGGCTGTGTTACTTTAACACCTTAACATTTTATGAAAACGATTAGATGCCACACACACGTTTAGTGAATTATTTTCTGGGTGTATTTATTTAGGGACACAAAGAACGTATCCTAGCACGTCACCAGTTATAACATCCCACTTCCCCTTCTATTATTATGGTTTTTAGTCATTTTCAAACTGAAAGCGCTTAAAATCCCGAAAGTGCAGATGACAGGTGTAAGAACTGGATGTCCCCGTTGTCACAGCAGTTGTTTTTTTTTTGTATGCTTCAGGTAGCACAGATGAAGAAGCTCTCTGACATCCTGACCACATCCTTGTTTCTCTGCACAAATACGCACACGCAGTTCAGCATTCACTGGTTTTTTTGGGGGGAACACAGTCTTGTTTTGCGATCACAGGTAGATGCATCTCAATTTTGTGGTTTTGGTGCACAATGGGCTCGTTAAATAACGAGGCTATTGAAGGAGAAAGGTGGAGCTTTGGTTTGCTGGGAGCTCCCAGCGGTAGATGTTTGCACAATTGCATAACTATCACAGTTTCTTAATATAGTTGTTAACAATTGGATATGTTAGGGACATTACTATTTATATATTACATGAAATTATTATTATTATTATTTTTAATTAAGACAATTGGATGCATAAAACTATTTGGCAAATTTATTTGTGTAGCACATTTTGTGTACCAGATAATTAAAACATTTAGAGTTTAAAAACACAGGTGTGAATTAAACAAAACAAATGAAATACAAGAAAGAAAATTAATTAAATTAGAAAAGAAAGGACATAACTAAATATTGAATTATGAACTGTCCAATTCTTCTAATTCAGAGCCACATTTTCTCTTTGCTGCTGCATAGAAAAATGAGTCTAAAGCAGCAAATAACTAAATTTATTTCCGTTTTCAGATTTTTAAACAAAAAATCATTTAACTTTTTCAGATGATTTAAAAAAAACAACATTATTTTGTATGAAGATGAAGAGGGGCTAGCTGACAGAACCGTTTTCATAAATATTGAAAACAAAAGATTCATATACCACTTAAAAATAATATGCAGAAATAGTTTAAAGTTTTAAAAAAATATTAATTTTAAAAGTCTTATCCTTCTGGCTCCCTTCTGTTGTGAATATTTTATTCTGATTTTGCATGAAAACACCCAATGGACCTTCTAAAACCCATCATTTTAATGATTTGTATAATTGAAACCTTTCTGATTTGGCCAGCTTATGGCCTAAAGAGCCACAAGCTGAAGAACTTCAGTTTAATTAAAATGTATCAGCTTCATAACTTTATTTAATTTTGACATTAACATAGAATGTCAAACTGAAGACCTAATCAATTTAGCCATACAAAAATAAATACAGAATAAGAAAATGCACATATGGGTTTTTGGAATAACATTCATTAACACAATTTAGGATCTCAAGTCCATTCAGAATAGTCGTTTTATAGTCTTCCATATATGAGGAAATACTTCTTAATGACTAGCAAAACATCTTAATGACACTTTGAAACGTTTCCTAATGCTCTGAGATTTAGCATAATCAGATTTATTAGTGTTGGCACACAGAGTAATGAGTCTACATTTAAAATTACCTAATATAAATAAAGCCAGCTTTTTTTATAAGCACTTGTACAATGTTAAAACTGACCAAAGGGCTGAACAAATCATATAAAAACATTAGAATAAAATGTATAAAAGCTATTACACATTAACCATTCTGGGTGTTTTTGGTTGATACTGATACTGGTTTTGTTTTAGGTTAAATTAGCTGATTTCAATCTCTTTCTGATTAAGTTCTTTGTTGCTTCCTAATTGTGAGATCGCCGCCAAAGCAGTTCTCAGCGGTGTTGATTCTGCACAAAGAGATATTACAATAATAGCTTTACTCTGCATTGTCCAAACCTAATGTCGTTCAAGGCTGTTTATGCTGAAATGCTCTGATTTTTCTCAATCATTTGAGGTGCTCAGTCTATAAAACCTTCAGTGATCTGTTTGTTTCTTCAGATTGGTTCCAGATATGCTTCCAGAAATGCTCTTGCACATTATTTTAACTCTGAGCCAGAAAAATACGACCAGTCTGCGGACATTATTTGATCCCAAACAAGCAGCAAAATGTTTAAGATGTTTCCTTTCTTGTGCTTTATGTAGTAAATGTATGGGAGGCTAATAAAACAGAAATGTAACTAATATTTTCTGTAATAATTGAGTCTTGATAACACTGTCATCATATTTGCAGCTTGGCAAATCTGCAAGAATACTTAATGCATGGGGGTTTGGGAAAAAAGGCTCACTGAAGGCTGTTATTGTTTCTCTAATTACAGGAAATTAAATTGTCACAAAAATATGGAGACAAGCCCCCAAATTATTAAAAGCTTCTTGCCATTTTCACTGAATTTAATCGTTTTTGATACAGGAGGCATGTTGTGACCTATTTCAGTCTTGTGTTTTCCTTTTCCGTTGATCATCAACAGCGCTTTAAACCACATAGATGTATAGATGTAGAACAAATGTGTGCATAATTGTGAAAACTGTAGGCTGAATTCATGTTTGATGTGAGACTAAATAGATGATAAGTTGTACTCTAGACAGAAAAGTAAGACTCACTTTAAAATCAAAATCAAGCTCTGAACTTGCAGATGTTGAAGACGTCTTTTGTGTTGAATTCTACATTTATGATGCCCTAAGCTGAACAAAGTGCAACATTAATTATCTTCATCTGTAATTTGATCATTTAACAGCTTACATGTCTGAAATATGTAAGCTGTAAAACTTTAACAGGCTGAAGTATCCAATTTAAGGTGATTTAGTCATTGTACAACAACAGGGATGTCCAAAGTGTGGGCTGTGGGCCATCTGTGGCCCTTTAAATTATTTTTTAAAAGTCCTAAGAATGGCAACAATTTTGCCAACAAAACCAAAAACAATTCATGACCCAAAAAATCTTTGAATTGTCAGTTTTTATTTTTATAAAAATGTTTGAGCCAATCAAAAGAAATAAATGGCAATATACAATTCTAGTTATACATATACAGCTATATATACACTTAATACTGATGAAATGATGCATAAAAAATTACAATGCACCAGTTCCAGCCATTTTTTTGCTGCTTTGTCAACTAAAGGAAAAAGAAAATTTAATTAAAAATAGAATTAAACAACAAACCCACCTCAGCTCCCCAAGTCAACACAAAAAGAAAAACTAAAAACCTTAAATATTTATGCCTGTATTCATAATCAATGTAGAAAATCTCAATTACAGGCACAGTCAGCTGGGCAAAACCTCCAAGTTTGAAAAATAGAAAAGAAAACATTCTTCGTTTTTACTTTTAACAAGACAACAGTCTGATGCCCTTCTTATGTTGTGGATCTATAATGATATTCAGTTTTCACTAAAAAACCTGTTTATTAATGAACACGTAAAAGAAAAAGTTTAAATTTAGTGAATTTTGTAGTTTTGATTTGCCAGTTTTAGTACATATTTGGTCACCATTGTGTTCAACAGTTTAATTTCATCAGTTCTTTGAAACATTTGAGTTTTCAATTCTCCTAGAACCAAGTCAACTTTTTAAGAACGTCAATCGGTTTCCTGTTGAACACAAAGCATTCAGGCCGCTGACTCAAAATGAAACTCTGTTGAACAAATAAAACCTCAGAACAGTCACAGCTGTTGTTGTTTCTCCACATCGTTTTGGTGTTTTGTTCAAAAATAACAGAGCTTTCAAGCTTTGTTAAGATATAATTCAGATCAGAGTCTATTTTTAACTCTTATAGCTCTGCAGTTTTTATCTCTATTTATATGTAATCTGGATTAGACGTACAAATCGACATCGTTTATAGCCAGTGTTATGTTGTTTCAGTGTTTAAGGTGACGTCTTCACATTCAGCCTGAAGCTTTTTCTTGCCCAGCGTAACAGAAGTTCGCTGAAAATACAGGCCTAATTGCAGCTTTGGAGCCTCTTGTCATTCATGCTGGAGGTGTTATTTCTCTACATCACACTGAGGACGAATCCTCTCGTTCAGTGGGCGGCTATGTGGGCAGGAACATTTGGTTTGAAATAAACCTTGACTAGTTTTATGTAAATGTCAACATCTTTACTTCAAACCACAATTTTGGTCTCTGAAAAGCACATAATAAAATTTCAGCTGGACACTTAGCCTCAAAGAAAATCCAATTGCAAAATAAAATAGAACAATTTATACACAATTTTATATCTGTATAATTCTCCAGCTTCACTTTCTTGTGATTTAAGACTGTTATGGAAACGGTTTGAAAAATCCCCTGGCATTATCTTCATTAGTATAAATAACCCAATAGTAGCCTACCATAATGTCCTGCTACGCTATGCAGAGACTCAACTGGGCATTGATTAGTGTTTTTGTTTGCAGTCAGAAGTCTAATTTTCTCATTTTTAAGTGTGAAAAAGAACAAAAACAATCCCTGGGGTTATAATTCTGACAAAATTAAGAGTGAAGACATTATGTGTTTTCGTTCCGTTGATTATGACTCTGACTTGGCCATGGAAATGGGACAGATTATGGCTCCCAATTTATTAAAAATGATCACTATCCTGCTGGCAGCTTTTATTTTTCAGCGATATTTAAACTAGGAAAGCAACTAATGATTATTTTAGTAATCTGCTACCTACTGCTTTTTCTGTCTGACGCTTTCTGCTCTTTCTATTCGGTTTATTTTGTTCTTTTACTGTTGTCTATTAATTGATTTTATTTGGTGTCAAGAAAGGTCCCTATAAGTAAAATATATTATTATTAATCTATCCATTATTATGATGTTTAATTGGATAAAAAAATGACACAAACTGTCATTTAAAAAAAAAAAAAAGTAGGCTTTTTTATATGCAATATTATAAATACATTAAACTAGATGATAAAACTGACCAGTTTGGGGTTTTGGTCTCCACTAGTCCTGTTTTTTTGAAGGACAATTTTGTTTTTCAGAGACTTCATAATTAATTTTATTAGTTGTTTTTGTTGTTTTGTTAATTTATTTTGGTTATTAAAAATGTCTTCCAGTTCCTGTGTTAAATATTTGTTAGAATTTAAGGTTTATTGATGAAAATGTGCTTTTGCATTGTGATCCCAGTTCCATTAAATTGCTTTAAAATGGTCTTAAAGCAACAATATTAAAACAATAACTTCAGGGACAATTTAGCGTTGAGCAATGTTAAACGTAACAGAACAAGAATATTCTCGATATTCCCAGTCCCTTCATGAAACGTTCAATAGCAGATTACTTTTTCATACCTGAAACGGCCAAAATTGTAAAATTTGCATCAATGAAGGGGTGAAATGAGCAACAGCCTCTAAATTTGTCCCTTATTGCCTCTCTTACAGGAATCATACCCGTCAACGCCCCCGATATGGTTTGTTGACTCTGATGATCCCAGCCTGGCTGAAGTGTTGGAGCGCCTGGAGGATGTTAGGAAAGGCAGCACGTTGGTACGTTCAGAGGCAAAATGCACATTTTCATCTGCAGTTTGGTTCATGTTCATTCTGTGTCAAGGCACTAAGATCGCAGCTCAGAGGGGTGGCATTATGTAAAATTTACTTTTTTGATTTACACCATGTTATAAAGTTATTCCCTCATCAAAAACATACCTGGAGTGCTGCCCTGATTCTTTCGTGCATGTTTGAGAAATGTGCATGTTTGAGAAATCCTTTGATCTCCATGGCAACCATTTACCTGTGCAAAACACCTGGGTTGATCTAGCCCCGCCTTCGAGGTGCAGCTCCTCCTCAGAACTGCAGTTTCCAAGCATCAGAGTTTCCACATTACAGAGCTCTCCTCCCACATGATCCCCCCCATTCAACTCCTTTCAGACTAGCCAGCAGCAGTTGGCGCCTGGTTGCACTTCACACCTGCTGGGAGGAGCTACTTCTCAGTGAAGCTCTGGTGAAAACGTTGTTAAAGGGTTAATAGAGGAGCGATGTTGTGATAACTTCCTGGAGGCAGAGTTTCTAAAAGAACGTTTTTAAAGAGACAGAGGCTTAATTTCAAGATGTTACATTACAGCGTAAAATTTCTTTTAAGTCATATCTGACATACATAACTTTTATAACAACTGAAGTTAACATAGTTACTTTATTGTGCCATAAATAATACTGCCCCTTTAAAAACATCTTGAAATGTTTTTATTAACAAATGTTGCTGTGTATCGTCCCAATTTAAACACTGGTTATTGATATAGTCCCTTAAGATGACCTTTGTTGTGAATTGGCACTATATAAATAAACTGATTTCAGTTATTTTCCATGTATCAAAAGCCTGTTATATTTTTTTACTTTCTAGCTTCTTCAGCAATTGAAGCGGCTTATTTGTGATCTCTGTCGGCTTTACAATCTGCCACAACATCCAGATGTGGAAATGCTGGACCAGCCTCTCCCTGCTTGTCCGATTACACAAGAGCGCAAGGTGGGCTCAGAAAACGAGAGCCATGTTTGTCAAAATCAGAAATTCAGTTTAACTGGCATTATTTTACTCCACAACAGCATGGGCCAACAGATGAGGTGACGTCTGAAGAGGAAGAGGAGGAGGAAATGGGAGAGGTTCCTATAAATGCTTCTGATCAAATTCGCATTATGAGACACCGTCTTACCCAGTTAATTTAACTTTCTAACTTGGTTTCAATGCTGTAATCTGTCGCAGCAGGACATAGATCTGGACCAAGACCTGGACCATTACGACATGAAAGAAGAGGAACCCCCAGAGGGCAAAAAGTCAGAAGACGACGGAATAGAGAAAGAAAACCTGGCCATCTTGGAAAAAATACGTAAAAATCAGAGACAAGATCACTTGAATGTAAGATCCTTGTCTGTCATTGTTACTTAATCAGAACAAAACCAGGAACTGGCTAAATGTACTCAGTTACATTTACATGAATATTGTTTTGAGAAAAAAATGTACTCTACGCTATACTTGAGTAATATTATTATGAATTATCACTAATCCCACTTGAGCAAAATTCCTGAATATTCGACCCAATATGAGTAACTTCACTACAACCTGTTAAATTTTATAATGAAAGAAATTTCTCTTTCACCTGATTTTGTAGGGCTGGACAATATGGCTGAAAACTTACCATGATACAAGCATTGCATACCAGTCGATAGCGATAATTATTGATGAGGGTTTTTTTTTTTTAATAGATGAAAAACTACCCAACTGGTGGGGTGGGATTGTCCAGTTTTATCCACAGTTTTCACTCCACAGTGCCAGAAAACGTTAAACTGCTGCTGTGACAGTTACTCAGCTGGTTGTTGCTAGGCAACCACAGATTAGTGAGTTACTCTATCTTGAGTAATTGCTTGTTCTAAAAACCTTTTGAAGTGGTTCTTCTCTTACTTGAGTACAGCTTTTGAGTGTCCTTCCCACCTCTAATAATAACTCTGATTGTACTAAGACATGGCGATCTCCTTTCTGGAGTTGGTGCCTAAGAACTGCGTATCTGTCCATGTTGAAACCCTTCAATTATCTACTTAATTAAATTGCAGGGTGCCGTTTCTGGTTCGGTTCAAGCCTCGGATCGCTTAATGAAGGAACTCAGGGAGATCTACAGGTCACAGAGTTACAAGACCGGTAAACACGCCTCTCATTCACTCACCGTAGCTTTTATTCTGACACATTAAAGAAGGCGAATTAATTTTTTTTTTTCCTGCTAATTTCTCAGGTATTTATTCAGTCGAACTAGTCAATGACAGCCTTTATGAATGGCACGTCAAGTTAAGGAAGTAAGTTCAACCTTTGGCTTGTTTTTTGAAACTGATCTGTCTCTGATAAGCTTCTCCAATCTGCTGGATCTGAATTGTGTTTCTGTTCAGGGTAGATCCAGATAGTCCATTGCATAGCGACTTACAGGTTTTAAAAGAAAAGGAAGGAGTGGACTTCATTCTGCTCAATTTCTCTTATAAAGTGAGTCAGGAGGAAACATTTGTATTGTCTTGGTGGGAGAAGGGTGGAAATTATTTCTCAAAACTGACCTTTTTCTCTGCTGCCTGACAGGATAATTTTCCTTTTGACCCTCCTTTTGTACGGGTTGTCTCTCCTGTGCTTTCTGGAGGGTAAGTTTACTGTTACAGTTATGCTGTTCATGCCTAGACAAAGTATTAATTAATTAAAAACATGAATGATGTTTGTTTTCAGCTATGTTCTAGGAGGAGGAGCGTTGTGCATGGAACTTCTCACAAAACAGGTATGTTCACAAGTCTCTACAGTGTCTATAAGTTTCATCTCTGCTGGTTAGAGCGCTGTATTCATTTGTTTATATATGTGTGTGTTTAGGGCTGGAGCAGTGCCTATTCAATAGAATCTGTTATTATGCAGATAAATGCAACTCTGGTTAAAGGCAAAGCCAGAGTGCAGTTTGGAGCCAATAAGGTATGGTGTCATCATGATTCAGTGCCCTAAAAATAAAGTTTTGGACCTTCAAGTTGTTCATTTTTAAACAGTCAACATCCAGTATGTGGACATTTAAACCTGTCAGGTTGTCTCTTAAAGAAACCCAGAGCCCAACAGAACGTCAGCCCTTTTCTATGGAGAGGAAATTGTAAAGCTAAGAGTTCAAATAACAGCAAATAATGCAGGTTGGAGAGTAGTAGGAGAAATTAGTGGAGCGAGGAAATGTGGTTGGTTTGTTCTCCATCAGCAGCCAAACATTCAAAACCTCATTCTTTGAAAAACTAATATCTTACCCACATTGTTTAAAAAAATAATACCGGACACAGGATGAGTTTTAGAAATGTTTTCATCCACATGAACCCACAGAAATCTGCCACTGAGGGTTGTTTTAAACATGCCAAACCCAGAGGGGCAGTGTAGCACAAAGCCAAAACCTATTTCAGCCAATCAGATTGGTCCAGAACAACCACAACTTCCAGTTAGGAATCAAACATCAGGATGGTCATGGGTGTGGACAGAGAGAGTAGTTGAATTACAGCGTGTTAAAATCTAAAATTAATAAATCACAACACGACGCCTGTTGGGAATCATGTCGAAGCAGTTATGGCGTTTTCTCAAATCTTCACTTTTGTTTGGAGTTTTTATTAGAGCTGAACAATACGGCTGGAAAACATATCACAATATCAGCGTTTCATATCGATAATTACTGATTAGATGTTTTGTTTTTATTATCTGAAATGCTGCCAAGCAGGCGGTGTGACCTTTCCGGTTTTATCCTCAGTTTTCAGCCAATCTGATTGGCTGAAAACTGAAATTAGTCAGTTTTCTTTCTACATTTTCTTTTTAAGCAACTGAAACTGCTGCTGCACAACTGACTGAACTGGCTGTTGCTAGGTAACCAAAGAGCGACCAACTTTGCTTAGCTCACCATGAAAGGCTGAGCAACTGAAATCTTTCCTCTGTCGCCTACATCCCCCAGAATGCCGAGCGGTTCTGGATGTAAGCTCAGTGAAATTATTGATTATTCTATCAGGTGTATTGGCTATTGATACCGATCCTGTCTCTATCGCGATATATATTGTTATTGATTTGTTGTCCTGCCATAGTTTTTATAAATAATCCTTTTGATGATTTAAAAAAAGAGTTTTCATGTGGATGAAAAGCCAAAACGTATAAAAATATATTAGTTTTCCCAGATGGCCGGCTATGTTTGGACTAGGCCTAAAACATGGTGGTTTGAGTTTCCTCCTAATTCATGATGATGCATTAATTTGAGTTTGTTTACCACAGAAAAATCAGTTTGCAATTATGTGGCAAAAGCAGGATGAACATTTAGGAGTTTTAATTTTTGTAATTTGTGTTTTAGAACCAGTACAATCTTGCCAGAGCACAACAGTCGTACAAATCCCTGGTGCAGATTCATGAAAAGAACGGTACGTTGAAAAAATGAGCATCTTAATTAGTTTTTCAAAACATCCAACACCAATCTTTTCTTTTGTTGATGTTCCAGGCTGGTACACACCACCCAAAGAGGACGGATAAGGAGCTGCCACCACTATGCACTGGGAACACGTCAACTTTGGGTCAACTTGTTTTATTCAGAATATTTTCCCTCTTTGACTTACTGGGAATATATCATCTTTCTCACAGAAACCATCTCGCTGCCTCATTTGATAAGTATTCTCCTGGAAAAACTAAACTCTGGTTTTGTTTTGTTCCCCTCTCTCCTTCCCTTGGAGCTCCAGCGAGGAGGAGAAGGCGAGGGCTTCGCTCGTCCCGTTTTCTAAATGTTCTCTTTTGTTTTGGGGAGGAAAAAACAAAGATTTTTCTTCCTTTAGATGTGAGGAAATATTTTTTTCTTTAGCTGCTTTGGCGAAATGGAGCCCCACAGTCAGTTTCCCTCTTGTCTAAATGACATTTTTCTTTTTTAAAAAAAAGATCAAAACCGAAGCTCTTGAAGTGGCACCTCATTGCACCAGTTTTTAAATTAACTGTGATTTGATTTAATTTTTTTTTTTTTTTGGAAATTAACAGGTACATAAATGCATTTATTGTTTTTAGACATTGTTTGAAAGCTTTTTGTTGTTGTTGTTATTTGAACATCCTAGACAATAAAAGATGTTGGGATCGTATCTGAAAGCCGAGAAGAACGGCTCCACTTTTCAAAATGTATGAAGTGTAGAATAAAAAAAGATCACCCGAATAGGAAGATTACATGTGATGAGAAGATATTTTACGTTTTGCCTTGTTTCTGTTCTCGCCCCTCAAAGTGCTGGTGGACGTTTCATTTTTTCAGCTCAGAATTGGCAGCAAGTTTTCATTCAGATCTTTTTCTTTGAGCTGGAATCGGCTCTGTGTAGAAAACTGAAGATTTTTTTTTGTTGTTTTTTTTTCCCCCTGCCCCAACAAAGTGTGGCTATTAAATGAGTCCACTCTTAATTCAGTTTAAAGTTAACCAAAACATTTTAATCTTTCGTTTTACTCTTCTGCAGACAGACAGAAGAGTAAAAAGAAACAGAAAGTTTGTCCCTAAATCACCAAATAAGCTATTCTCGATCATTTTTTACCTAAATATTCACATTAAAACGCAATTTTATTTACATTTCCTGGTGCTGTTTGGCTTATTTGTTGTTGGTAAAAGATGAAAGTGGGCATTAAATGCTTAAATCTGACATTTAATCACAGAAACCTTGAATTGTCCTCTATTTAAACATATTTTAGCTCTTATTGCTGTTTGAGCTTGTTGGCTTTATACAGTCTAACAGATTGTGCCCAGATTAAATCATAAAAACTCAAAGTGAACTTACTTCAAGTGCACTAAACGTCTTCAGAAATGAAAAACAGTTTGCAAAATCTAAAACCATTTATTACCATTTTCTTCTGATCCTTTTATTACTTTTTCTATTAAAACATCTTTGTTTCCTGTTTAATAGCCACACCTTGTCAGTTGGTTTCAGCTTTTCTGTTTCCAGAACCCTTTTTGTCTCCAGAATGTTACATAAAATGTATTTTTTTATACATTACAGTTAGAGAGGGATTGGCAATCTGACGTAAATCTAAAAATCTTGAAATTCAAACATTTTGCCCTCCAGTAACACACACTGTAACTCAATCTGATGCTTCTTTTGCAGTTTATTTGTTAACACTGTCTGCAAAAGTATGTCTTAAAGGCAACTCAGGTAATCAGCGACTCTTACGCGAAGGATCGTGCATATTTGTGTTGGGTTATCTGGGTTTTCTGGCTGAACAAAAAGAAACTAAATATTTTAGAAAAACATTTATTTTCATCTTTAATTCAGTTGAAGACGCTGACGGAAGGAGGGTGGGGATTTCTGTAGCATGACGTACCTCTTCTTCGATATCCACTGTAATATTTGCTTTGTTTACTCCCAGTTCTGGTGTGCAATCAAATGTTTCCGGGTCGTTTGCATAGCTGGTCTTGGAGAATCGCTATAGGAACATACGAGGTTCATATTATCAGGTCGGAGACATAAAAAAAGACAAATAAAAAATCTCGCTCCATATCCTGTTGATGCATTTGTTTGGGGGAGTTTTTCACCAGGAAATTCACACCATAAATCTTTTTGGCATTTTTACCAACACCTTTAGCTGCAAAGTCTTCATTCATCTGCCTCCTAAAAACAGCCGAAACGCTGATCACAGGAGATGTTAAAGGAGGCTGACGGACAGGAAGTGAAAACCTCCGTTTTCTCTGGATTGTCGTTGAATTTTGAATTTGTTTGAAACACCAACAGAGAGACGATTGAATCTTGCTTTTGGCTCGCCCCACTTTCTGTTCATTTTTCAGTTTCCATTTGAAGATATTTTGACCATGTACAGCAATTTGTAAACTTGCATCAAGTTTATGAATAAAGAATTTTAAAATATGGGATATTTTCTGTTGTTTTTAAAATTTGAGTCATGATAAATTAGAACTGCATTTAATAATAATAAAAAAAAACCAACAAATATACATATATCCAGATAGCTAAGCATCATTAATACATTACATTTTTTTAGCCTGAATGAAAAAAGTTTAGTTTTATTCTCTATATCTGCATTTGTTTGTTCATTTAAAATGTGCAGCAAAAACAAAAAAACTTAGGAGTAAACATTTTTTTCCACAGAACTATAAATGTGTATTTAAATGCACAAGAAAAAACTAAATAGCAAAAACGTCAAGCCTCAGAAATTGCTCAAAAATTTTAAAAAGCTGCCTTACATTATATAATTTAAAATTTCTGACACCCTTAATACTCAAGATTAAAATGTATAAAAAATAAATATCAAAAGTAAAGAAACTATAAGTTGAGATTTTTTTAAACTATATGTTTAAATAATTTTTCATGGTTTTCATTAAATATATTATCTCGTCCTAAAAGTCGTTTTATGGATTTTCCCCCCAAAAAATCATCACTTTTTAAATTTATTTTATTTATTTATTTTTGCCAAAAGATGATTTAGGCAAAAAAAAATCCCTTTTCGTAAAAAAAAAAATTCAATTGAATTTTTATTATTTAAAACTAATTTAAAACTTTGTCATTGAGTTTTGGAGGCAAATTTCTGTAAATCTGGATTTCCAAAACAAGATCGCAAAAACATATAAAAGGAATACATTTTTATATTCAAGTGAATTGCCAATATTTTAATTATTGTTAGCCATTTCTATCCAGAACAAAAAATACAGTAAATGTTTCTTTAAAAAAACAAACTAAAATTAATGATGAATTTAAAAGAAATCAGCTGTAATAAATAAAAAAGAACAAAACAGGCTGCAACAAGAACTATTTAATTTCTATCAGGGTAAGACCAAATAATACAAAAGTAATACACAAAAATGTTATTCCTCATTTACGTCACTTATGGAGACACAGCCTCCTCAAACATTTATTTCATCTAAATACAGCATGTTCCTACCGAATGTGGCAAATATTTACCTCATTATATATTCAGGACTACCTATGATAGAATATATGATAATACATTTCATACAACATACAGTACAGTAAAGGTGGGAAACATGGAAAATGGCTTCCAGAGGCTTTGATGCTGTGACACGAAATGCGGAGTGACATCTGTCCAACGACCAGCAGCTACTGGGAAACAATAAATTCACATCTCATCCCAGCAGCTGCATATGTCTGTGCAGTGTTTTACATTTACTGTACAGGAGGGAGAAAAGCAGATGTGTAGTGTCCTTTACAGTAATAACTACTTTATGTGCCTCTGCTGGTGAAAAAAAGTCGTAAAATCAATAATCAAGCCTGTTTTTTTGTTTCGTAATACTCTATAATAAATCCAGGTAATTAAAAAAAGCCAGTTTGTGCTGAACCTGACTGGATTCTGTTGATTATATAAGGACGTATTGCTTCACTATGATTTCAACTTACTTTATTGTGAATGTGTACAGGAAACCCAGCACAAACATTTAATTAAAACTGCAGTATTTAACTATTATTTAAATATATATATATAATTTTTTACACATTTGTTAAAAATGCCACTATGTCTTGACAGTATGAGACAGATCAGTGAAAAGATCAAACTCCTGAACCTCCTATATCAGATCCTATTACAATCCGTCAAAATGCACAAAAACAACCAATCAGATCAAGGAGGCGGGGATTAGCGCTGTCAATGAGGCTTGTGTACTGGCTCTTAAATGTCCCAATGGTGGAGAAACAACTCATTATTAAAGGGAAACCGTTTATCCGTCGACAACAGTGGCTATGCTAACTAGCGAGAGGATGATTGACAGCGCTAAGACCCGCCTCCTCACTCTGATTGGTTGTTTCTAGTTAGCACTAGGAGAACACGAAGAAGGTCAATTTCTTCAACAAATATGTGAAAATTATTATGTTTTTAAATGAAAGTTACATACTGCAGGTTTAAATGAAAAAAACAACTTTCAAATAATTACAGTTTGAGCAACACTTCACCACAGGGACTCAATGAGCATGTGCTTCAGTCTCGACTTCACGTTACTCGAAATACACAGGAAAAACAGCGGTGGATGCAAAACCAAGACAAGAAAAGAAAAAACAGAGCTTATTAAAAACCACATCATCACAACGGGACAAGACGACCCACAGAGTTTTTGAAATAATGACCATTTAGTTATACATCTTCACAGCTTTGTCAAGCAAAATACTTTATTTTACCGTAATAACTGTCTACTGAATGCTGAGGAAGTTCTCAAAAACAAAAACAAATTACACTAGTCTGAAATGTCCTGGCTGGAAAATTCACCAAAATCTCACACATTGTCTTCAGTCTTAAGTGGAAATAATTGACTTTCAATTTAATATTCTATTTTATTTTACATTAATTCATGGAATAACACCAACAGCCACAAGATGACACACTAATGTAAGGCCTGAAGTTCACAAGCATCCACATGTAGGAGGTTAATGGAAGGATATGCCAAAGAGGGGAGGGAAACATCCATCACTCTGAGCACCTACAACAAATATTACCATAATTTACCACTTTTGTGTCTTTTTTTTAAACTGTAGTTTTGGTTTTCTTTCATTCTTCCCCTGTACAACATTGATTTGGAATGTTTATCCAATAAAAACCCTAAACACTGAACCAAAATCAGCCTGCTCAACACATTTATAACCAAACACTCCAATATGGGTAAGCCGGGGTAATAAAACAAAAAGATAAATCCAAAAAGCTTGATGTTTTACAGGCTTAAAAACGGCTATCGCACCTTACCTGAGAATGTGGAAAACATTGAATAATCTTAAAACAAAACAGGTCCCAGAACAATAAACTTGATTAAACAGAAGAGGATAAATTAATTGGCAACACTGGTAAAGATGTGAAGGCCTTCAAATAAATCAGACTTTCAATATGTTAGAAATCTAACTTTCAACATGATGACTGTTCAGTGTGGGGTGGGGGGATCATGTTAAGAAATGTGTGTATTAAAAACACACTGCTTTAATTCTTTAACTGGAAACATTTGATTTGTTTGCATTTGACTTAAAGAAGCCGTGTTTCCATTACAAATGTGCCCCAAAGTTTGTCGATGTTTTCGCTCATGTCAAAAAATTACAATTTTGCAGCTGCTGTGTTTCCATTACATAAGAAACGGAATTAAAATCAAAAGTGAATCTGTTTGTTTATGCAATAAATGGTTTAAAAACATGCTGTGCCATCGTTCTCCTTCCACTTCCTGTCGTCGTCTTAGTCATTTCTGCCAGAAGTAACATTCGGTTGTTGATCACATGGCTTGTCTCGTATGATGCGCAATTTCATCCTTTCAGCCTTTTATTGAAAAACATAAGTTTTTTTCAAAATTGCCTTCTTTCCATTATGCATATTTATTTCCATAACTCCAATCATATCGTCAATGGAAAAGCAGCTAGCGCAGCTAACTCCAAATCAACTTTTTTTTTCATTCATAAACTGTCTAAAAACATTATGTAGGTTTTTGTTATATTTTTGTGCTAATTTTGACATTTTCATGTAAACTAGTTTAGTAAAGCCTGAAAGGTCGTCATGACAGAACCTTTTTCTTGCACAATTGTGCCCAACAATTGTTGTTTGACCGGTCAAAAATTTAACAATTACTTCCTAACTTTTTTTTCTACATCAAATAAATACACTCAAAATAAAGTTTGGATTGAATTTTTCTCTTGTGGGATTATTCTGCTGCAATGACAGATGCATTTATAACGAGGTTTTTAACACATCTTTACCAGAGGTGACAACATATTTGTCTGAATCTATCACCCAGTGAAGATTTTGTAATATTTGACAAAAAAAAAAAAAATCACTCATGATTCAACTGCAGCTTCAGCTGTAGAGCTTTTTGTTATCGCTAGCAGATGAGCCTAGCATAGCGGCAAAATGAGAAGGAAGAATAATGACTTTGACTCCTGGAAAACTACATTTAACCCTAAAATTCTGTTTTAAGATGCAATAAACAGAATTAGGGTTGATTGTAACACTTTTGTTGCATTCAAACAGAGTCAGATATATTTTTATACTGCTAGTTAGCTTATGCAGCTTGCTAGCTATATAAGCTAACTAGCCAGCATATATACCTAGCTAGCTAACTAGTTGCATAATGGCTAGTAGCAAGCTAAGAAGCTATTAGGGAGCCACTACATCATACAAGTGCTAGCAGCTAGCTAGCTAGGAAGCTGCTAATGAATGTTCACACTTTTCCAAAACTAGTCCTCAAATTAGAGATTTTTCTAACCAGTTCTCTTGATATTTTGATGCTATTCAATGAGTATTAGCTGAGAAACTCACAGCTAGTCCTTGTAGCAACACAAAAAGGATTCAAAATCAAGCAGGAAATGTCAATTTGTGAGTTTGAGAGCTGCAACACATGATGGGGCCTGAATGAATAAAATAAACACCTCAGGAGATTTCTTTAAGCCATATCAGACTGGAGCAAATCAACACACATGCTGAGCAGTAAAACAATAACAGCAATTTGTTGATCTAAGAGTGAACTTTCTAAAACTTTTAAATTTCCTTAAAAGTATGTTTCTGTCTCCTTTTCCCTTACATTTTTCTACCTAGAAATGATCCTGTCCTGCGTTAAAATGAAGGGCACCTAATTCTTAGTTGTGTTCATAATTGTTCCCTTTTTAGCTCTCCCTCTCCACTCCTCCGGCCGGCCCGTCTGTCCTACATTGGGTCGTCGTAGTTGTAGGTGGGAGCCGCTGAGTACTGGTTCTGCTGCATGGCTCCCTGTGCAGCTCCCATAGCCGCCTGCTGGGCGGCTTGCTGGACGTGTGGGTTCTTCCAGGCCCCCGTGGCCCACTCCTCCTGGGCTTTACCAAGACTCCCACCGCTGCCACGGTAGAAGTTGTGGACCTGGAAAAAGGAGAGCATGAGAATGAATCACTGCCTAAACTAGAGCGGAAACGATTATTCAGATTAATCGTGATTAATCAATTGTTGAAAAACTCATTAACTAATTTGGTAATCGATTAATCGTTAAGTTGAGTTTAGAGACACACAAAAAGGCAATTTGCTGAAAAAGAAAAACACCCTCAGAGCAGTAATTAAGCGAAAATTATACAAAACTAAATTATTATTTTACTAAGTATGGCTGAAAAAATGAATCCGATTAATTGTGATTAATTGATGACTGAAAAAAATTGTTAACTAATTTAGCAATCGTTAACTGGAGGATAGACTCAAAATAAGGCCATTTTCTGAAAAAAATAACATATTCAAAGCAGTAATTAAAACAAAACTGGACAAAAATAAATAAACGTTTTCTTCTTATGTAGGGCTAAATCGATTAATCAGATTAATCTTGATTAATCTTGATTAATCGATGACTGAAAATATTAATTAATCTAGTAATTGATTATATTGTTAACTGGAGCATAGATTCAAAACAAGGCAATTTTTGTAAAAACAAAACAAAAGAAAAATCATAATCACAGCAGTTATAAAGCCAAAACTGTACAATAAATATACAAGATTAAAGCAGAAAATCTAATCTTTTACAGAAAGAGACTAAACAGTAAAATGTACAAAATCCACAACTGTAAATCATACTGGTAAAAGAATAAAAGATAAATTAACCACTACTCAAACTAAAACTGAACCTCTTGTTAAAAACAAAACAAATAATATACAATAAACCAAATTTAAGGACCACAACTGAAAGGCAAAACCCAACTCAGATCAAAAAACAGCTTCCTGATTCACCCGAAGGAAAGCGTAATGATCACCTTAGTAAGGGCAACGAATGAGAGCACAGCCACGGCAGTGAACATGACGGTGGGAATCAGCATCACCACAGCTGAGCCAATGTTGGTGCTAAAGAAGGTGATGGTGGCCAGCCAGCCGCTGAGGAGAACCACAATCAGATCCTGAGTCACATGTGACAGAACCGTAAAATCCTGGCATGCATGACAAACAGCGCCTTCATCTAACGACTCAGTTTAACGGCTCTATTCATCACACCCAAAAGAGCATGAGAAGGATCATTCACCAAAAAAATTCAACATTTAAAGTACAATTTACATTTTGCATGTTTTTGTACTTCCATTTGGATTCTGCTGTTTCCAGCAGCGCTTATAAAACCACCTAGCCGTTTTTTGGCAATAAGTTAATATTTTTTAATGTCTGGAAAATTAGCTGTGTCAAAAACCTTCCAAAATTGCTACCTAGCAACCCCAGCAAAGCCCAGCCCGTTACCTAGCAACCCAAACGGAGCTTGGGCACGTTTGGTCAGCTGGTTTTACCGTTGTATGTGCTGTACAATGGCTGCTGGAAAAGACAAGTGTTTCATTGTTGTTCAGAAACGACTCGCTGCATTCTTGTTGGTTGTGCAGGAGGCTCTACTTCTGCTTTTCAAACATGTACGGCCAAGTCTTTGCAGTCATTTTCACATGTGAGTGTAAACGTTGAGTGGGGGGCGTGGCCAGATGTACTTTATTTGAATTTAAAGTGACAAGGTGCCCTTAAACAGCTCATTCAGGCAGACCTGACGAGACTAAAATCTGATTATCTAAGAATAATTTTGTGCAAAAAATTTAACTAACACGTCCTGTAAAGCCATAGACCTATTCTAACATACTCAGGGAAGCATAACAAGTCACCTTCAAATGGACCTGGTCAGGGTTGAAACGTAAAAGTACAATAATTAAATGCATTTTGTTTTTGGTTTATACTTACTAGTCACACTCTGGCTTGATTAACCCAGAAGCTGCATGATTAGAACCTGTCTGACAACGTGGAGCAGATGACCAAACCTGCTGGAGCTCCTTTACGGTTGCTAGGTAACTGTACTGGGCTAGGCTGCGGTTGCTAGGCAACGGCACAGTACCCATGAAATGTGACTTTTTAAATCGACTCATTTTCCAGACAGCAAAAAACATAAACTTAATGCCAGAAAATGCCATTGTGTTTTTTTTGTTGTTTTTTTTTTAAGTGCTTGTGCTGTTTATAGAAGCAGCTGAAATTATAAAAACATCCAAAATTGTATATTTATTAAGAAATTAAATATTTTCAAACCCGGTCAGACTATCTTTGTCTGGTATTAAAACTTGCATCAAGAACGGAAACATTTAAGTGAGTCGAGAAGAAACGAAGTGAAAACAGAAGAAATCTGTACTGAAATGAATAATTTTTCACAGCACTGTATAAAAGTTAATAAAACACTGAAAGCTCTTACCAGACCCCCCAACCTGGGATGCCAACAGTCTGGATGATACTTATCACCACCTGAGCCATGAAGACGAAAAAGAAAGCCATGAAGTTGAAAGAGCTGTCGGTCCTGCGGAGAGACAATGATTGACAGAATAAATGATTCAGCTGAGACTATTTAAGACCGCTGAAAGAGAGGCATGCTTACTTAAATGCCTTGTAGATGGGCCTGAACCAGCACACGTAGGAACATGGAGTGAAGAGTATGAGCCACAGGAAGGCCATGCCAAAGTTGGTCGCTCCTCCACCTCCGCACATCCAGGCCAGGCAGCCAATCAGGTTAACGGCTAGCGTGGCAGTGTTCACTATCAGCATCCCAGAGACACAGAGCAGCAAAACCCATCAGCTGGTTCATCGTGCAGCAGGAGATAATCACTGTGGATTCCTTTAACGCCCTCCGGATCACTCTGTCTCTGCTGCTAGTTCATGTTAAATAGGTGTGGGAAAACTTAAGCTAACTGGAACTGCTAGTCTTCGCTGGAGTGGATGTAGCTGTAAACTCAGAGGCAAGAGTGTCTTAAAATCTCCAGGCTTTGGTGAGCATTTTAAACGTTAAAGTCCGTGGCCATTTAATTAGAAAGAGCACAGTTTGCTAAAACGTTTGAAGGGAATATGGCAGCAGGATTTACAAATACACTCCTGGTACAGCTTGACCAGAAACTCTTCTGAATACCAAAGCGCACCAGAGTCAAATGTGGGCCAACTGTCTAACAGCTTTGGTGAAATTGGGTCATGCACATAAGGAGACATTGTTGTGATAAGGGGGTTGGGTCAAAATTTCTCAACAATCTCAGTAGACTATGCTTCACATACACCACTTCCATTTTTCCTTGACCTTTGTCAGGTTGGACCATGTTGTGAATTTTGGACAATTGAGATCAGATTTGTCGGATTTTAGAACCTCATAAAGTCCAGACTTTATTTTACTCTGATGCGTAAAAACATAAAACTTTCTTCTTAACGTCCTTTCTCTTTTAATTTTTAACACATTTTTGGAGCTGTCCAAACATGTTGGAACTCAGCTTGGGTTGCTAGGTGACGGGCTTGGCTTGGCTGGGGTTGCTAGGTAACGGGCAGTGCCTGCTGATTTGTGACATTATATTTAGAACGTTTTTGAAACGGCTCATTTTCCAGGCACCAAAAAACATTTACTCAAACAATGGCTGAGTGTTTTTTTAAGCACTTGGGCTGTTTTTAACAGCAGTAGAAACACAAACGGAAGTACAAAAAAAAACATCCAAAATCTGGATTTGTCATAAAATGTCCCCTTTAAAACCAAACAATAAATCTTTTTTCCCAGATAAACTGTAAATTGTTCCATAAATTTGCTTAATTCTGCTGTATTTGACTTCACACTGTCTCAGTGTGAATCCAATTAAGTTGGATTTTATTTAGACGTATCAAAGGGAACGGGGCTTAATGCGAATGCACATAAATTGATTAAATGTTTTCATTTAATGTAATTGTTTTGCTTTTTTGTTAGATGAATTTATTTTAGTGCTTTGGCCAATTGTGTCGTTTTAGAGTGTCTTATAAATAAAATCGTATTGTAAATTGTTTTGTATTGAGGTTTGTATTTATGTCTACTTCCCATCAACGCTGCTGTGTTGGTTTATCAGATAAAATAAAATTTTTAAAAAATCATTGCACTTTGTGGTTTTAATGTGGAAAACTGCGCATGAAATACTTTTTTGGGACACTTTAGAAAATCATACATAATTGATTAATAATTCATATATAATTGTTTATAAAGACAACCAAAATAAAAATGTTCAACAACAAAAACAGAGATTTTTACTATTTTGCCGTAATGCAGTATTTTTAAGACAAATGCCAATTCCTCCAATTCATTATTTTATCTTTTTATATTTTCAAACTAATAAAGGAACAGAACATGTGTCACTTAGCCTATTTAATCATTTAAGTTGTTATTTTTATAATGTAATTTTTGGTAAACAACATGACATGGCATAAAGAAACAACCATCATACAGTTTAGCTTTGTGACTGACCTGAAGGCAGGTGAACTGATGCTTTTGTAAACAACAGAGAGCAAAATATTAACTATTTCACTCACAGATCCAGAGGTAGTAGAGCCTCTTGCACATGGAGCGCCGTTGTTCTGGGATTTCATTGAAGTCCTGGTAAAAACATGGCTTGAGGGGGATGAATCTTGGCAAGGGAGGGAAGTTGTTTTCTGGCACACAGGAAAAGTAAGAATGAATCACTAATGATTGAATGAATGAATCCCTTTTATTTTAAAAAATAAATGGGAAACGCTTTGTGTATCTGAGTGACTCAAATGTGGTAAAGCTTACCAGCCATGATCAGTGTTCAGTGTTTTCCTCCACTTTCCAAACAGATGCAGAAACTTCGATCAGAGCAGCCGGCAGAACTAAAACTGTAGAAGAAGAGTTGCATGAACATCAACGAGACAACAGAGGCCACAGCTTCTTTCCTGTTGATCAAAATTTTAATTATTGCAATGATTTGATCGCAAAGAAGAAAAGAAAAGAAAATGGCACCAAACTGACTGAAACAGTTTGGTGCTTTATTTCTGTTTGAATATACAGAAATATAAAGTTGGTTGTAACGCGTTACATTTATTCAATTACATTTACATGAGTAATATCTTGGAGAAAAATACTTTTAAGAGTATTTTTTTACTATGCTGTACTTTTTATTTTTATTTAAATTATTTTATCATGAAGTATTTCTTCTCTTATTTGAGTAAAATTTCTATATTTCTACCCACTGACTGAAAAACAAAGATGTTTTACCCAAAAATTCACCAGGCACAGACACACACCTGCAGTTTTTCTTAAAGTTTCATATGTTTTATATTGAAAAAAAATTATTTGGAAAAATTTTCCAAATCAGATTTTATCATTTTTGCTACTTATATAAATTATCATCACTTTGGTCTTAAAATACCAACATTTCCATTTAGCTTTATATGTTTGTCTGTCTGATTATGTATTTACATATTTTTAAATATTAAATAACTGATAATTTGATCAGCTGCTCAGCACATAAGCAGACGTTTTACCAAATACTTTTTTACTCTGGCTACTTTGTACTTTTACTTGAGTAAAAATATGTTGAAGTTGTACTACTCTTTCTTGAAATGAGAAATGAAAAACATTTCAATTTTTGGATAAATAGAGATATATTTTGTGGACACTACAGCCACTTTTAGCTGAATGTAAGGCACAGTATGGCCTTGTCTGGATGCTTTAGATGTACATAAACCAGAATGGGTATGTATAGAATCCACTATATTACATTATTCCACTATATTTATCACAGATGACTGATAAACTTTATATAATTGGTGGTAATAAACCCCTTTTACATTATTTTACTCTTAGTAACCATCCTTGATTGTGCATATGTGATTGAAGTATGAAGGGCACGAAAGATAAACAGCTAAATCTGTCACAAAACGTCCTGCTTGATGGTGATTTTTTTGCCATAATGATGTAAAATGTCACATATTTCAGCGGGTGTCGGTGGTGCAGCAGCAGGACGCGGTGCATCGTGATCACAGCGGATACAGGAGCGTCCTTCAGCCTGTGTGAGTCACGGTGCCTCGGTGATGCTGCTGCTGATGCTGCTGCTGCTTCATCCTCATCATCCAGACGAAGCGCAGCTCCAGCAGTAAACTGCCTACACATCTCCAGGGTTTTCACACACCAGCCACAATCCGCTTCATCTCATCAAACTGTTTTTCCTTCCGCCCTCTCTGCAGGCTAGGCGTCTAATGAATGAAAATGCATTGATTTAAAACGTCTTACCTCCCGTTTACAATCCAAGAAAAATGCTATAATCCTCCTTTTCCTTTAAATTGCATCTTATGGTTCTTTTTTTCCCCCTCCAGTAATACGCGCCGCTGAAAGGAGGAATATATGTTTAGAAAAACATATATAGGATATATGGAGGCCGTTATTCCTCAAATGATGGGGCTGGGAGTCAGGAGTGGTCACGTGACGTGTGGTCTTTTTCTTTTTTTTGACGAACAACTCCCCCTCCCTTTCCTGCGTTGACAGGATTTGCTGCGGCCCACATGACCAATCAGAAAGCAGGAATGTTCGCCCAAGCCCCGCCCCTTTTAGATTTCATCCATAGTGTCGTAAAACAAGAATCTGCTCTGATTGGCTACCAATCCGGAAGCTACTTCTTCTTTTTGTTAATTTATTATTATTATTATTATTATTATTATTATTATTATTATTATTATTATTATTATTAACTTATCTATTTATTTATTTTATTTATTTGTTTATTTATCTACTTGTTTATCGACAGCATATAACAAATATTGTAAGAGGAAAATCATTTCGAAGTTTTCAAATTTGGTCAAAATGTCTATATGTCTGTTAATTTGGGATTCTAAATGGTGAAGTTATCTGAATGTAATTATCAATATAAAATGGCTCCCACACTGTCAATACTAAATAGCACTTCTAATTGATCACACTTCTAATTTATCACGTAAATTTAGGGTGAAATGTTCCCAGAAAGGACCGAACTAATATTTTATTACTCTGTTTATATTTGCCATCTAGTTATTGTGCAAGACTTTTAGTTGCAAGTTCTTAAAACGATAAAGTAAATTGACAGAGAATAATATTTTTATGTAGTAAAATAAAATGCATGACAAATATTAAAATAAAAATTGGGTTCTTCGTCAGAGCTCATCATATCATGCAAATTATTTCTTTTGAGGTTTTTGAAGTGCAAGCAAGAGGAAAGGACACAACAAATGTATTTTTAAAGATTAAAGGCAAAAGAAAAGATATTACCAAGTAGAAGGAAATATGTTTTATTATTGTATCATATGTGTTGCTTTCGCGTATCTTCGTATCTGCCACTGTCTGCTGCTTTGGTGTCATGGAAAGGGTTGAAAAATCTAAAATGTTCGGCCAATTTTACTATATATCTTTATATTCAGGTTTAGTAATGAATAGATAACGCAGTTCTATACACAAGTTAGCTTCTTTACAAAGAGATATTTTTATTTCGTGGTTGTATTTTCCTTCTCATTCATAAAGGGGAAATTCTGACACACAAAGTTCATACTGTGATTGAACGCAGCAGAAATCGAGCTAACATTCTGTTAGCTTTTCCTGTACTGTAGTGCTATGAGTTGAGGAAGACTTAAGCCAGGTAAGATCAGTTATTAATCAGAAATATCGCTTTTTAACCACGGTGAATCATTGTTAAACATTTCAATTAACAAACAGGAGTTAGCTGTTTTATGTTTGTCATAGATATCGATACGTTGTGGAAGATATTTATGTCGCAGCTAATGTTAGCTAGCTTCCCTACAGGAACTAGCTTGTAGTTTAAAGGCTCACAGACACAAAACAAAAACAAAAAATGCGGAATTTAAATGTTATTGTTTAATAAGGAGGCTTCCGTTTTCATTGATATGTCAAGTTTGATCTTGAAGTTGAGTATACAAGTTAGTTTAGACCTCAATGAAGGTTGTCAAGTGAACTAGGTGTATTGTAAAGTTTAGCAACCCTTTCAGAAATGACTTACCTTTTAAATTACTAAAGGAAAAGTAGGGGAAAAGGTACTAACAGAAGCGCCGAATTAACTTAACCTTGACACGTTTGACTGCATACAACACTGAATTTAAATTTGTGTCCTAAAATTGAACATAAAGTGCATGAAAACACAACATTTGTTTTGGTGTAAACCTGTTTGAATCTTATCACCTGTGTTTGTTTGTTCAGTGCTGGGAATGCAGCCACCTCTGCCACCTGAGGCTGTCAGAGAGCTGGTGAGCTCCTGTTTGCACAGAGACCCCGTTGCAGCGGACCTACGCTGCAGCCTGTTTGTGGCTGCTGCACAGAGCTACAAGAGGGACTCTTTGCTCAGACCCTTCCCTCCTCGCTACATAAGTGGTGACGTTAAGGACTTTGAGGGCCTGGTAAGAGCTTTACAAACAATGAAACGCTCATGTAGTTGCTGGTGTGTCCTAAATGTTAACATTCATGTTTAAAAAAATTTTTAAATCTTCAGTCAGAGGTGAGCAGACTACCCAAAATTGTACTCAAGTAAGAGTAGCACTACTTCAACATATTTTTACTCAAGTATAAGTAAAAAGTAAGCATTCAAAAAATGACTAAAGTAAGATTAAAAGGTGCAAAGGCAACTCAAGTACTGAGTAACTGATCAAAATATCAATCATTTAATATTTTAAAATGACCTTGTTAGCCAGACCAAAACATAAAGTTACATGTAAATGTTGGTATTTTAAAGACCAAAATCATGCATATAAATAACATAATTACAAAATGCAAAATCAAACCAAATAAACATTTTTCCAAATCAATTTTTGTGAATGTAAAACTGTGTGTGTCCTTATCTGGTGAACTTTTGTTTAAAATATGTTTGTTTTTCATTCAGTTGGAAGAGCAGGAATACTTCATAATAAAATTACTCCAGTAAGAGTAAAAAATACAGTGTTGTAAAAATACCCCTAGAGGGAAATTATTTCCAAGAAGCTACTCAAGTAAATGTAATTGAGTAAATGTAACTAGTTAATACCAGAAAAACAGAAAATATTAACACTGCCATAAAAAAAATTCATTAAAATATTAATTAATTAATGGCATCTAATTTTAAATACTGCAATTTCAGTTTATATACATTAGGAATACCTAGAAACATTACAGAGATGATGGTACTTTATGCAGACACTTGGTGGCAGTAATGTGCTACTAATGTTGTTATTTTTGTCTGTTAGTCTCCTTGCATATGAACACCATGCAACTTTAAAGGAACTGTTTTGTTTTTGCACATTAAAGCAACGTATGTGCCAGCTAGGTAAAATTTACAACGGCGTATTGCACTATCATCTGCACCCCTACCATAGTGCTATGCTAAAATAATAACACTAAACTGCACATTTCAGTACATTTTGTTTAGTTGAAGAAAAATAATGGCACTTCTGGTGTCACCTGCCACAGCTTAGTAGTCTCAGCTTCCAGCTTCAGTGACCTGCCACGGCTTCTTTGCCATGTTGAATATAGAATAAAGGCATAAATCATTTAATTCAAACAAATAAATATATACACATACAGCTGCCACTGATTTGGTGTCAGATACCACAGCTTTTGTACGTATATGCATTCTATTTTTATTTTTATTTGTTCAAAATCACATTATTCATACTGTGGCATATGTCCACCAAAGCTGGAAGCTGCCTCTCCTGAGCTGAAGCAGGTCGACCGGCAGCCGTGGAGTGACACCGGAACAGCCACATTTTGAGCTTTTGTGTTAATGTGCTAAAAAATTTTTGTTTTGTTCTTCAGTTGGCAGATGTGAACTCCCTGCCTGGTGTGAGAGATTTAGTGCGGTTAAAGCCCAGAGAAGGAGATCATCATCTGGCCCTCGTACACTGGATTCTTTCCTCGAAGAGCTTTGCTGTGAAGACGCTGCAAAAAGATGAGGTACAGCGCTATGGTGACACATATACGCACGTCATAGTATCTTTTCCCACTTGCATTCATCCTGTGTCATATTTGATCTTTAGTACGCCAAACTCTGCAAGCTGACAGAAAACGAGGGGGTTTCTCCACCGGTACCAGACGTCCTGTTTGAGCTGGAGTACCCTGACCACTTTAACACCCGGTTTGAGAAGATGAGAGAAGGACGAGAAGTTTTCTACGCATTCCACGGGAGCCGCTTGGAGAACTTTCATTCAATCATTCACAACGGGCTGCACTGTCACCTCAACAAGGTCTGAGCTTTAAAAATAAAACATACTACACAGTGCAACAAGTCATCGGAAGATTACAGTTTCTTAAAATTTGTTAAATTATGATTTGCTATTAAGCGCAAATCATACTAGCAGGAGGATTTTTTCCACAGATGAGTTGTTCATGAATAGAGAAAAAGTACTAAAGGGGTAAATTTTCTACTAAAACAAGAAAATTTTACAATTTGAAAAGTCACAAATTTGGTAGAAAAATGGAAATTTTCTAGAAAAATCTTGGAAATTTCTGAATATTTTACTTGAAAATTTCTGAGATTGATCTAAAAAAATGTAAGCTTTTTTTTTTCTGGCATATTTTCAACTTTTCAAGCTTTGAAATTGTCTTAGGTTAATCTCCAAATTTTGTAGTTTTTTTTAATAGCAAAATTTCAACTTTTCAAACACAGAACATTCTTTTTTCCCCCTCAAATTTCTGAGCTTAATCTAAAAAATGTCTGATATTTTATTTTCTATCTGCAATGGCCCTGATACATCGTCGTAAATATCTTTCTTATTAAGGTACTTGGTTGTTCATTTACTATATTAGCATTTTCTCATATTTTTTTACTGGCTTAAGTAGCAACTACATCATCAGAATAATCAATAGATTACTAAAATAATTGCTAACGACAGCCCAACACATTTCTCTTATGAAACCATTTTTTTCTGATGTCCAACCTGATGTGATGCGTGCAGAACTCTGTGTTTGGCGAGGGGACGTACCTCACCAGCGACCTCAGCATGGCCGTCCTCTACAGTCCCCACAGCAGCGGCTGGCGCGAGAGCATCCTGGGTCCTCAGCTCAGCTGTGTTGCCTTGTGTGAAATCATCGATCATCCAGACGTTAAATGCCAAGTGAAGAAAAAAGGTGCGTCTAGCTTTTGACTCCCAAAACATCACATGGATTAAATCATAAAAAGCTGCTGCTTGACTTACTGTTAGCTAAGCCTGTTGCAGAAAGCAATACATCAGTTGATAGTGTGAAAAATTAAAACATGCTTGATAATTTTATTTTGCATGATTTGTTGCTTTTCTCTTTTCCCTACCAAAAACTGGATGACAATAAGCTTCAGTCTGACACATTAGACTCGACTCAGCATTTTTTTTTTGAAAGACAGTTTTGTGTACAGAGACTTCATTTGTTGCTTCAGTTCTTTTATTTATTTTGGATATTTAAAACGTCTTTCAGTTCTGGTGTTAAATGTTTGTTACAAATGAAAGTTTATTGATCTTTAAGAATGTGTTCTCAAAAATCATTGGTCATCCAGAGTGCAGTTTTCAAGGTGCACTTGAAAATTGTCTCAAAACAGCAATATCATCGTTTATTGCAATAACTAAGGGTGCAGCGATTTATCAGAGCTGATTTCCTTCATTTTGGGAGATTGATGATCAGCTAATACTTACATGTGAAGTTGATCTTCTCCCCAGGTCTTGTCTACCTCAGCAAAGGTCTAAAAATCAACCACTGTCCTCTTTTGCTTTCCTCTGAGAGAGGTTTGACCAACAGACCGGTCCAGCAGGTCATGTCTGCACATGTGCAATTAACAACAGTTACCCCATCTTTGCAAACTCGGTGACATAATTTTGCTACAATTAGTGACATTTCAGACAAAACAAATAGCATTGCAAAAAATCAGAATCAGCAGGTCAGGATTTGTTAAGATATGTAGTCGGAGATTGGCCAAAAAACTGCAATCGGTGCGCCCCCATGCAGTAGTAACTTCAGCAGAATTTGCCTGACTGTTTGCTAACGGCTGCTTGCTATTCGTTTGCCATTTCAGATTCTGATGCCATCGACAAGAAGCGCTCACGAGCCAAGAACAGCGAAGGGGGCGACGTTCCGCAGAAATATTTTATAGTCACCAACAATCAGCTTCTACGAGTCAAGTATCTGCTTGTGTACTCTCAGGGGAAACACCTGGCCAGGTAAGAGGTTCAAATCTCATTTCCAGTAAGATGTGCAGAAATCAGAAATAATCAAAATGAATAGAGTTCAGTGAGACGTCATTCATTGCTGTTTTATTATTTGTTTTTCGTCAGGCATTCCCGCAGCAGGTCGTGGCTCCTCAGACACCATTTTGCCATCATGATGAGTCTCTATCTCCTGCTCCTCATTTTCATCGGTGCCTTTAACTCCACCTCGTTCGTATCTTTCTGGAACAGACTATTCAGGTGACGGGACAGCATTAGGGTCGCCCCAGCTGCTTATTATCTGCAGTGCCTTTTCTGATCAGATGCCGAGATGCAGACCTGAGCTATGATTATGTTTCATGCACCTTTAACTCCACTCCTCTACTGTAAAACGCTCTTGTTTACTGTTATCCAGGATCTTTTAAATCACAGTTATAGCACCCTGTTCTGTATTAATCCTGATGAGGCTCCTCTGTATTTTAATAAAGGTCTGCAATGTTTTAACTGTAATTTCTGTGGTTTAATGAATAATTTAAAGACTCTATTTTAAAACTTAAAAACTGGACATTTGCATTTATCTTCAATAAAAACATTGCATAGACTAAGTTTGGGTGGTGTTGCTTCTACATTTGTCAAATTGCTGCAAGAAAGGACATTTGTATATAACTGAAAGACATTTAATGATTGCTAAATTATTTTGAAGTCTGAGTAAGGACATGGTTGGTAGTTTTCTATTACAGGGTGTCACCGTAAAATTTTGTATAAAATGGTGGCCTTAAAATGTCTTAAATTATTAATTTGTTTATTAATTTGTGCTAAATACACTGTTCAGAGGTCTTACATTTTGTTTTAATGGTAAGAAAATAGAAAATATATAAAATTATGAGAATAAAGTCATAGTATTATTTTGATTTTATTCCTGAAATAATCGATAATTAGTTCTCTAAATATCGATTCTTTATAAGATAAAGAATGTGACTTTAACCTATAGATGACTTTATTCTCATATTATTATGAGTATTTTCTAGTATTATTTTGACTTTATTCTCATAATAGTATAACTTTCTCATGATTTTGTAATTCTGGTAATTTTTGCTTTTTATTTTTCTCCAGTGGAGCAATACTTGTGTCATGGCCTTCCTAAAATAATGGCGTCTTTTAAATAAAAAGAAACAACATTTTTGTTGTGTTTTTTTTTGCCTTAAAAGTAAAAAGCGGTTATTTTGTTGTTGTTGTTTTTGCCAAATTCACTTTTGGTAAAAAAATAAAATAAATTAAAAAAGTAAGGTGACGTAGTTGATTTCTTTTTTTTTTTTCTCGCGAGACTTTTCTGTCAGGCAAAAATTGGATTCACGCGCACATCTTCGTTGCGATCGAAGGCGGTTGCGACCGGCTAAATATGTCCTTGCTAGCTAGCTGGATTCTGTTGCTTCTCTCATATGTAAGTGTAAATTTAAAAATATATAATGTATATATATTATACATTAGTTACAATAAAAGTCTTACATTTCATTCATTGTTTATGAAGGTCTTAAAAAGTCTTACGTTTGAGTCGGTGAAACTGTATTGCCTTGTTTTGTGTTGCGTTCAAATGCTAACATGGGTCACTCATTTATTACAGCTGGCACACAGCTATCAGGTGTTTGGTGTCTGTAAAAAAAGTGAGACTGATAAGTGGGATTGATATCGGAGGCGGCCCGCTTTGGTGCAGGTCTCTTCGCCCTAATAGCTGATAAAATGATACAAATTAACAGAAGCTGAGGTTCTATGAAATAAAAATGTATTTACTAAAAAAAAAAAAAATGCTGGTTTCTGCAAACAATAACATAAATTTGGGTAAAAACAAAAAACAACCTGTTTTGTTAACTTATTTTTAATTTCCTGGGTTTTTAAAAAAATCCCTAGTAAACACTGGATGATCATATGAAATCAACAGATGCAAATGTGTGCCCAGTTAAATGAAGATGAAAGGAAATGCAGGCCTTTGTTTAGGCTTTAAAGCTAATTCCTTCTTGCGTAATCCTTCAGATAAACTTCCTCTCTACTGCAGAAGCTGCTCACTTTTGAAGGCCAGAGAACAAATACCCATTGTTGGTCCACACTTCAGTCCCTTTCCTCATTATTGCTGCCTCATAAACCATCTGTTATTCAATAACTACAACCTGTGAGGTGGGCAGCCATGGTACAGGGGACTTGCTTTTGATCTGAAATATAACTGACCCAACAAAATGGGAAACTCTTGATCAATCGATTTACTTCAGTTTGTTTCTAAACCTGCATAACATGGTCATAGTTTTACTCTTTTAAGTTTTAATTCTCCATTTATTCAAGATTAACTTGTCTTTGGAATCAAAGAAAGCAGAAGCAAGATTGTAGATGTCCCTCTTCTGCTTGTTTGCGACACAGTATATCAGGTTATTATGATAAGCAGCGGTAGAGTAATCAAAAACTGTACCCAAGTAAGAGTACTATAACATATTTTTATTCAAGTAAAAGTAAAAAGTAGCCGTCCAAGAAATTACTCAAATAAGAATAAAAAAAGTATTTGGTAAAAAGGCTACTCAAGTATTAAATAACTGATATAATGTTTGAAAATTACATCATCAGATGGACCAAAATATAAAGCTATGTGGAAAATTTTGTATTTTAAAAACCAAAATGAAAACAACTCATAGCAATAAGACAATTACAAACTAACAAAATCAGGCAAAAGCATCATTTATCCAAATCAGTTTCCTTCAATAGAATACTTATAAAGTTGTTTTTTTTTAAACTGCAGGATGTGTCTGTGTCTGGTGAATGTTTGGTTGAAACATGCTCATTTAACAGTCAGTGAAGTTACTTATAGTGGATAGAGTATCCAGAAAGAATGGAGCAACCAGGTTTTACTTCTATTTTGTCATTGTTCCATTATCTGACTGTAAACGCCTTAGAAAACCCTGTCATTGTTATAACCGTGCGACTTTAAGATGTTTGAAAGGCAAGTTTTTGATATAAATAAAAAGTCCTTATGCAACTTATCCTTTACAATTCAGCAGACAAAATCAAAATATTGCAATAAGCTGGTTGTATTAGTCACATCTGCTAGACGATAAATTGTCCCTGAACTTATTGCAATAAACGATAATATTGTTGTTTTAAGATCATTTTCAAGTAACATAATAGTAATAATGGCATTCTCAAAGATCAATAAACCTGAAATTCTAATGAACATTTAAACCACTGGACCTGGAAGACATTTGAAATACCCAAAATGAACAAAGAAAAACACATACAGCAAATAAAATCAATCATAAAGTCTCTGGAAGCAAAATTATCTGTCGAAAAAGGGACAGTTGAGACCAAAGCACCAGACTAAAGACTTTAATCATTCAGTTTTTGGTAAAAAAAAAAAAAAAAAAAAAAGAGAGAGAGAGAAGATAAACAATAAATCGAACAAATGAAAATGACTGAGTTTCTTTTAATTTATTATGCGATTAATTGTTTTATTGTTTATTGTGACAGGCCTAGTAATAGCATGCACAAACCTAAAATGTAAGTTAAGCTGTTTTTTTTTTTTTAAATTTAAAAACAAAATCCAGTCTTTGATAATTAGCCTCCATTAACATAGTACATCTTGTCATATAGGGCTGGACAATACGGCTGAAAAACATATCACAATTAATAAAAGCATTTCATATCAGTCGATATCAATATTGGTTAGGTTTTTTTGTTTAAAATATCTGAAATACTGCTAAACTGGTGACAAACTTTCTTATTTTATCAACAGTTTTCACACCAGTTATGAGGCACAGCTGGGCAAGTTTCTCAGCAAGTTGTTGCTAGGTAACCAAAGAACGAGTGAGTTGCTAGGTAACCAAAGAGTGAGTGCGCTAGTTGATTCCACAAACCTCTTTTAAAGTGAGTGAAGTTTATATTCACAGTACATTTTCAACATGTAACACAAAAGGCAAACAGGAAGTCAAACTCTGAATACTGGAAATCCAGGATGACCAATTAAACCAGTCAGTTCAGTATTTCTTGGATGTTTATTCAGAAGAAATTTACACAAAGTTTATTTTACAAACTGCCAGATTACATATTTACAGCTTACATCATAAAACAAGACTGCATGAAGTATTTTCAGGCTACCGACATTAGGAAAATAGCTGCCATTTTTTCCCATTTTGCTACATAGTCCCCCGGTTTCCATCAAATCCTCGTGTTTTGTGGGGTTACAGCCGTGGGTTCGGGTGTAAACAGTCCGGCACCAAACACACTAAACTCCCCTCTGTGCTGTTCTAGAGAGAATAAAGCACAACAGATGTGTTTTAATAAAACAATAATTAAATGCAGGTTTATGTTGTTGCTAGGGGTGCATCGATTGCAGTTTTCTGGCAGATCACTGATGAACAGTTAGGCCTGTCACAATTAGCAATTGATCAGTTAATCACATGATAAATTAAAACAAGCGGAATAATTTCTATTTGCATAATTTATTACTTTTCTACCAAAAACTGGAAGACAAAAGTCTTTGGTCTCAACTAGCCCTTTAATTTAAAGGACAGTTTTGTTTACAGAGACTTCAGTGTCAATTGTATTTGTTGTTTCTGTTGTTTTATTTATTTATTTTGGCCTTTTAAAATGTTTTACAATTATATTACTTGAGAATGAAATTAAAACATTATTTCAAAAGAGTAAAATGGAAAAATTAGCAGGAAAAAAAAAGGATGTACCGTAATAATTAAACATGAAAACAAAACTTCTGGTATAAAAACAACAGCATTATTGTTTATCGCAATAACTTCTGAGACAATTTATCGCTAAGCAAAATTTATCGTGTGATAAGACAATTACCGATTTTTAAAAAGCCTGACTTCACAGACTAAATGTTGCTAAGTATCGCAAAGTTGCTCAGCTGATAACAGTCGGGTGACTATGGTTAACTGAAATGTAGATCTTGTCTACACTGCAAAAACACAAAATCTTACCAAGTAATTTTGGTCTAGTTTCTACAGCAAATATCTTAGTACAATTGAAATAAGAGAAAAACTAACTTAGAGTAACTTTTCAGTAAGATGTAGAGGCTTGTTTAAAGTAAATAATTCCTCATTATTGATAAAAAATATACTTGTTCCATTGACAGATGAATTCACTTCTAACAAGATATTGTTGTAAGTTAATTATAACAATGTCCCATGTTATGAGTCTATTTATCTGCCAGTGAATCAAAAATTATTTACTTTAAACAAGTCTCTGTATCTTACTGAAAGGTTACTCTAAGTTAGTTTTTATCTTATTTCAATTGTACTAAGATATTTGCTCTAGAAACTAGACCAAAATTACTTGGTAAGGTTTTGTGTTTTTGCAGTGTAGATCAGATCGGCTTCACATTTAAGTATTGGCAGATCACCGATTTCCCAAACTTCAGGAAATCGTTGCTGATTTATTGGTGCACCCCTGGTTGCTGCTGCTGTTCTGGTGTTTACTCACCTGTACCTCACTGCTGCAGGCGGGATGAGCTCTCAGGTGATTGTGCACACACCTGCCGAAGCGGTGCAGGCAGGCGGGATCGGACGCGGCGCAGCTTTGGGAGCACGACGGACGCTTCAGCACGACGCAGCTTGAGCAGGTAGTGTGCTGGCAAGAGCCCTGGCATTCCTCCTTCTCCAGAGACGCAAACCTGCAGAAACAGGAATTAGGAAAACGGTTTTAAACCTGACGATAAATAAGGAGTTAAAGTGGATTTTTGTGTTGTCACCTGGCGGAGCAGATTGCAGAAGGATTGGCCTGACAGAACTCCTTGGTGCAGTCTGGGCTGCAGCTCTCTGGGTTGATGGTTTCAATCACTGAAAAAAAATAAAATATTAATAATCTGTTGGGTTCTCTACAGCCAAACATGAAAAGCCTCTGGCAGGATGCCTGATATCAGGCCGTATCAGTGGCGGTGACATTTCTTTTCATCATGGACAGATAAGAGGGACAATTATGTGAGCGGAAACCTTTTGGATCAAAGGAACTGTTGTCCACACTATCAGTCTTCACAGCTCTTAAACACGGTTTACCATATTGGCTCTGTTCCCACTGCAAACCCTAACAGAGATCAAATTCAATAGTGTGTGTAGCAGAGTGGCACCACATTTCTGTTTCTATTGTTTTTATCCATCTAAGATACACTCTTGTGTTTTAATTGGGGGTCAGCAGATGTAGAAGTTTGCATATTTTGGTATGCTTTTGGTAAGTACTGGGTCTGTATCAATACCGATACTTATTGTTATCAAACTTCTGATATTTATGTGTTTGGTGGTTTTTTTCCTTTCAATTATTATTTTATCAAACAGCACAGAACTTAGACAAAGTTTCTACTAAATATGATAATCACAAATTAACATTGTGTAAATTTTTTGTAAATAAAGTGCAATAAATTATTATTGCAACAATTTGTTTCAGGTAAAGTTGAGGAGATATAATGCAAAAATAAAACAAAATTTCAAGAAAGAATCTGAGACTAAAGTATCACACTAGTATTGATCTGATACTGATACTGACTTGATATCAATATTGATATTTTGGATTTATCCGCCCAGCTCTGCTCAAATGCATGCAAAACAAAATTACAAAAAAATACATATTTATGTATATATATATAATAACACATTTTGCTGGATGATAAATTGTCCCAGAAGTTATTGCATTAACAATAACATAATATTGTTGTTTTGAGACAATTTTCAAATAAAATAAGGATAATAATGGCATCATAACACAAAAACACATTCTCAGAGATCAGTTAACTTTAAATTCTAAAACATTTAACACTGAAGCTGGAAAATATTTTAAATATCCAAAATAAATAAATAAAACAGCAGACACAAGAAATAAAAACAAAAATGAACAAAAATGTCCCTGAAAAAACGACCCAAATCGCCAGCCTGGAGACTTTTATCATCCAGGTTTTGTAGAAACGATAAATGATGCAAGTTGAAAGTTTTGAGCTTGTTTTAATTTATTATGCGATTAAATGACTTATTGCAAATAATGCTAAATCAATACAGTAGATCCTGTTCTTTTAATGTTTTGATGAAATATCAAAGAGTTTCCATGTTGAGCTCACCTGCCTTACAGATCCCTTTAGTTTCTGCATTTGGTTTATCAGCGACAGCCTCCTGAGAAACACACACCAGCCCCTCATCACACTTCCCCAGGTAGTCCCAGTTCCCGCCGCAGCTCTCCCCCTCCGTCCGGGCGCACACGGGGCAGCAGCCGCAGATGCCCGTTGTCACGCCGCCTTTGCACTGGAGCCTCAGCGCCCGCCTGGAGGAGCAGTGGATCCGCTCACAGAGCGGGCAGTTCAGGTTCTGGAGCTGCTGTGTGTCCGCGGGCTGGGCGCCCTCTGACCCCAACACCCCTATCGGGACACACAGAAGGAGAAGCGTCCACATGCTTGGGGTTCGTACTGGTGTGATCATGAGTGGAGGAAAAGTTTGCGCTTTTATAATCATGACGATCACAGCAGCAAGGCGACAGGTAGACGTAAAGTGGGCGTTTCTACAATACAAACACTGATTGGCTAGATCAGGAGCAGAAATCGGTGACACTTAATTTGAAGAGGGGTTTATGACACCGTCATTAACCTGACATAACACCATTCATGAAAATGAGAGAGTCTTCATGAATGTTCATAACGTTTTTCATGAAGTGTCATTCGGTAAATAAGGAGACTTTTAATGCAAAGTTGACACATAATGGACTTTTAATGCAGTTTTGCTCCTAAAGTGTCATTATTTATCAAATAATGCAAAGTTGACACTCTTAACGGACTTTTAAAGCAGGTTTTAATGGAACTTTGCTTTAAGTTTTTTGTTTTTTACTGAATGACACTTCATGACAGCAGTCATAAAGATTCATGAAGATTTCTTCATATTTATGTTTGGGTGTCATATCATGTCAGTCTAATGCACCCTTCAAATAAATTGTTACCACAGAAACTTGTATAAATCTCTCATTTGCTGCCTTCCTCCGCAATTCCACTTGATTAAAATCTGACTTCATAGACAGTCTGGGCTTTCTCCCATCGACTTGGATTCCTCCAGCAGGATTTCTACCCGGCCAATCAGTGAACAGAAGCAGTTGTCTGATGACATTGACTGTAGTCTGCTTGTCGTTTTAGCAATGGCGGCGCAGGAAGTGAGCGAAGCCATTCGGTCTGTGTTGACCACGTTTCTAAATATTCATTTAACATCAACAGCCATCTTGTTTGACTCGTGGCTTCGCTCTGTTTGCAGTGTAGGTTGATTCTTTACAGCACAGGTAATTTCCGGTAAGTTTCATTGCATCGACCTGGCATTACACACGTTGCGGTTAAACATTAGCGATTGGGTAACATTTAAAACTTCAACTAGTTTTTAAACATTCTAGCTCATCTTCAGTGACTTTTAAAAAGGAAATAAGAAGTAATAATTTCTGTGTTAATGCGAGTTTAAGCCCTTAACTGGCGGTATCCCATCCATGGGACGAATCTAGATTGTTTGAATGCTCTGCCTTTTTCGCTGCCAGTTAAGGGATTAAGTAACTTTTTTTTTTTTTTTTTTTTTTTTTTAATATACGGCTCTGGAAAAAATTAAGAGACCACTTAAAATGACCAGTTCTCTGATTTTACTGTTTATAGGTTTATGTTTGAGTTAAATGAACATTGTTGTTTTATTCTATGAACTACCGACAACATGTCTCCGAAATGCCAAGCAAAAACTTAGTATTTATTAGCAGAAAATGAGAAATGTTCAAAATGACAAAAAATGATGCAGTGATTTCAGACCTCAAATAATGCAAAGAAAACAAGTACATGTTCATTTAGAAACAACAATACTATGTTTTAACACTTGAAGAGTTCAGAAATCAATATTTGTTGGAGTAACCAGGAGGTTTTCAACAAGGTTCAGTGCAGTGGGCTCTTAGTTTCTTTTCCAGAGCTGTATGTTTTTATTACGATCTAATACTGCCGTACTTTTAGATAAAATATCATTTTTATTGTGCCAACCTGCGGCAGTTTTGCTGCTTGGCCCCCATAAGAAGAAAAGCCTTGTCACGCCCCTGTGTGGTGATTTATAAGCCACAGCCTCCTCTGGCAGCCAATAGATGAGGGGTTTAATCATCCCCTCATCTTATCTTCACACAGCAAGGGTTTTGTTTAGAAACAATTTGTACTTCAGAACAAAGATAAGTGTAGCGAAGGTGTAAAGACTGGCCCCCTTTGTATTGGGAGTCACATGACCTCCAAAGGGGGCAATTCACCGCACACTTACGATCAGGTAATGACCCATTTCTCAACAGGATCAAGAAAACAACGGGTTATCTGATCAAGACGTCTCATAATGTGGCGAATAAAAACTGGCAACTCAACAATGAACGACGGTCCGCGGCTGGAAGTTTCTCCATTTCCTTATCAGATTCTCATTGAAAAAACTTTCATTGTGTTGTTTTTGTATTTTCTGTCAGTAACCAATCAGCTTTCTGCTACATCACTTTGCTGCTTTTTATGTTTTAAATATATTTTTATTATCAAACAGCCTCACTTATTTAGTCGTATTCTTCAGGAAATGTACTGAAAACCAATAAGTAGATAAGAAATATCTAAACTACATATTTAAACTTATGAAGCAAGAAAAAAATTAAAGCACTTCCTTTAAATCTATTCTCTAAACTGTTTATGCTGAGAATAACATAAAATAAAGCCGTAATGTTAACAAAAGATTAATTGAATTAAACCATGGGAAGAGAAGACTACTAAACAAATAAAAAAATAATTTTATCCATATATTATCTTCATTTTCAGCCACTTTTTGTTTTATATATATTTCCTTTTATATGTAAATGTTCTTTTAATGTAATTTTATTTAAGCTTGCACCTTTATTTTTCTGGAAATCTTGAATTAACTTGTGAATGAATAGTTTTCTATAAATAAACTTTTCTAAAAGTTTATTTTAGAAAATAATGGTATTTCACAAAAACACCATCCAAATTTAATATCCAGAAGAACAATATGTCTTATTTTTTATTTAATTTAATTTTGTGCTGTAAAGAACCAGAAATGTAATTATTTTTCTGTTTGTTTGCTAACCTGTAAAAACTGTAGTTTCACCTGCTTTGTTTAGTTTGAATAAGGACATTATGTAAAATTGCCACAAATTAATGTTTAAAAAAAAGGAAAAAAATGTTCCCAATGTTTTATCACACTGTAAAATAAGTTTTATTGTTGTTTTATAACATTTTATGAACAGTTTTTTATTGTTCAACATGATATGAAAAATTCTACTTCTTGCAGTAGCTTTAAAAAATGAGGTTGTGTTCCTATAAAATTTGACTTTCAGGAATATTTTATTGCAAAAAGGAAGAGAAATAAGATCAAGCGTGACATCTAGATTATTAGATTAAATCAGAAAAAATAGGAATAAACTAGTGTTGGTGTTTGGTGCGACAGTCATAGATGTACAAATACTTAAAAAAGAAGCAAAAAATGGTATTTTATCATCACTTTTATTGCTATCACAACAATACCACAAAATAATGTGATATTTCATATCTCTACTTTTGCATCACATCTGGTTAGAAAGTCCAAAAATGCTGGTTTATGTCTAAGGATGCCATAAAATTACATAAAATAGTTTTTTTAAGTTTGATTGAAGGGATTTTTGCCATATTTTACAGCATCCTAATTCATAAACCCATGTATTTTGTGTGACTTTATAACCAGACATCTGTTAAAAGTGCTGATTTGTGGCACTTATGGTCTTCCGTAGACATCCACAGTGAAATGTCTTGTGGCTAAAAGGCCACTCAGCAGAAAGGAAGCCCTTATTCTCCAAAAAGAAGCAATAAAAAAGCCAGGTTGCAGTTTATAAATATGGAAGAGGACATGTCCTGTGGTGTAATCTATGTAATGACTATTGTTACATTTGTAAGAAAATTTTAAACATTTGACAAGTACCATTTCAAGGCAATGCTACCAAACACTGAGGAAATTATGTAATCTTCTGATTTTCAAAACATTAATAAATAATTCTGACAGATTTCTCTCATTATTGTGGCATTTAGTAAATATTTTCATTTGCAACTAGCCTAAAACAAGAGACATTTGGTTTAACTCCAGTAAGCAAGAAAAAAGTGAGAAAGGTGGACATTTATCATAAAGTATATACAAATTTTTATTTCAGATTAATTGATAAATTAATTTGACAAATTTCAAATGAATTAAAATTTGTGTTTATAAATTTCAGTTAATGTTAAATTTAAAAAAACTACAAATTTAAAAAAATATATTTTTAACATTAAAAAAAAAAAAGCATTTGGTGTTTCCATTAAATAAGACGCGCGAGAGAATTAGTTTGTCTTTAAAAGTCTTTAAAAATATGCGGCGTCAACATGTCTAACTACTTCCTGTCGTCGTCTTCTTTGTGGTTTGCGCCAGTTGCGACATCTGGTTGTTGATCATGTGACTCATGAAGTTAAAATGTGGCCATAAAAACCACCTCAAATTAGCGCCAAAAACAACAACTTTTATTTTTTCAATTGGTGTATTTAGATTAAACCAACTTATTTTCAAAATGTCAAATGTTGCACTTGTCTGTTCAATGGAAACAGTTTTAGTGAGAAAGTTACTTTTATTAATTTCTCCACTGTTTGTTTCACGAAAGCAAAAATCGTGAAGAAGCCTGTTTCAAATAGGACTGATTTTCAAAAATGTTTGTGACGCTATGAATGCGTTTAAAAAATCTTTTGAAATATTTTTACTGTTAAATATGGTACTGCTGTTTAGTTACATTCCATAAATGATCAGTTAGGCTCTGAGTCGTATAAAAATGTATTTATTTTCAAGAAAACCATTGAGTAACACTGAATACACCAGGAGTGATCATTCAATAGTCAATAAAACTCGTGACTCTTACATCATACAAGACGTTTTGGAAAACAAGATTTCAAAGCAAATATGTTGGCAATTTGCTGGTGCTACAATTTTCTTTTTTCTTTACCCCAAATAACAAATTTAGGTGACACACACCTGTGTACAAAAGTGACAAGATTTTTAATATATGAACTTACAAAGGGCTGGATGTCAAAGTGCAAGATGCCTGATCCTCACCCCTCATCGAAGAGGACGATCAAAGTGTCGAAATCAGAAATGGATTCTCAGATACAAATCTTTAAAATTATCGTTTGGCCACTATGGCTTTGTATTCATTTGAGACCTTATTCTAGCTTATACGTCTTAACTTTAAAATATTTTTCTGCCAAAGATATATATATTTTTAAACCTGCACCTTCTTACAGACGACTGCATGTAATGGAGTAAAGCATTACAGGAATACTGCAGGCATACAACAGGAAAAAAGAAGAAGCAGCTGCTGCTTAACAATTTCAAAGAAAACATGACATTTTGTGGGTTTTTATAAAAGCAACCGATCAAAACAAACAAAAAAAAAAGTACATACTAAAATTCAGAATGAAAATAAAACGACTTAAAAACCTCAAACAAAAAAATAAAACAGTTATGTACATATATTTACAGGTAACAATAATGAATAATATACAGGTTTGACCGGCCGTTTGGGGTCCGTATGAACCAACATCACGCAACATTCACTTTTGTCAATCCAAAATGGTTTAGTTGGAGGCAAACCGCCCTCCAGAAGGTTGTTTGTTCAACTTTATATGAACATCCTGGAGTTTTTTTTCTTTCTTCTTTTTAAATGTTTTTTTGTTGTTGTTTTTAAAAAGCAACGGTAATGTAAAGAGAAAACCACTGATTATATATCCTTCTGTTGAGTCTTTCCCACAAACGATGCTGAAGTGACTCGTCGATGGAGGCTCCTCAGTCTGGAGGGAGGAGGTCGTGCAAACGAAATCGTTCTCTGATGTGCGGCCTGACGTCTTCGTTCTGTCGTGCAGAAGCAAACAATTTAAAAAATAAGTCTTAAAGCATCTATAAGAAACTTAAGGCAAGTTTTAAAATGGAACTATTTAAAAATCCAGACAAAAAGGTACAAAAACACGAGTTACTCAAGCCTGAAATACATAATTTTGAACAACAATCATTGGGGGGTTAAAGAAGACCCACCTTTGACATCTGATAAAAACATTTTTCGACTCTAAAAAAATAAATTATAAACAATCTGTTCAGAATTTGTCTAATTACAAGAATACAGTTCTATTATTAGCAGAATAAAGATACTTTTTCCAGAAAAAAACATCTTAAATTACAAGAAAAAAGTTACTTTAACGAGAAAAGGTAACTTTTGTGAGTTTGTCCTGATAGTATTATCTTATACCAACATATAATTGCACAAGATGCTCAACAGTCATTGTAATTTTTTTATTTTTACATAAAATTACTACTTTATTCTAGTAATATGAGGACTGATATCATTTATTCTCATACAATGAACTAGGGGGGTTAAAGTAGACCACATGTGTCAAACTCAAGGCCTGGGTGCCAAATCTGGCCCGCTGTATCTTTTTATGTGGCCCTCCAGACTCCAAAATACATCAATAAGTCCCTCCAGTTTTGCACAAATACGCAAAATTCACACAAAATCAACAGATCCCCACATTTTGTCTGGTTTTACTGACATTTCTTCTCAAAATTGGCCAAAAACATTTAGTTTAACCTTACTTGATGTCAAGTTTTATCTGTGACTGATACAGCAATTAATAAAAAGTTCGCATTTAACAGCACAAATATTGTAAAAATTCCTGACAAATATTTCTATATTATCACCACAAAAACAATCACAAGTCTGGTTTGGCTGATAAGTGTGAAAAGATGTTCAATATAATTTCACATTAAGGAACACTTATTCAATGCTGAAACAGCTATTTATAAATATTTTAACAATTTAATTTTATAAACATATTCTGGAACTACCAGCCCTTTAAGAGCATTCAGATTTTTGATACGGCCCAAAATAAAAATGAGTTATTAGCAAATAAAAGATTTTTTCCATAAACTCTTAAATCACGAGAAACAAAAGTTGTTTTAATGAGAAAAAGTTTTGATAGAGCCATGAGAACAAACTGAGTTTATGTAGTTCTTAATCTGTCAAATAAATTCCCCTATTTCAGAAACAGAATATTAGACCCCGATGCTTAAAGATTGACATTTCTAACCATTTGTCTCTAACTCTGTAAGTCGCACAGATTCATATATCATAATGTAAAACACATACCAGCTCCACCAGTTTCTCAAGGAAAGGAACGAGCTTCAGAAGCTCGTTGTCATTTCTGTCCACAAACCAGCTCTCGATTGGGATTCCATTAGAAAGCTGCAAAAAGCAGAATCCATGTTTAAATCAAAGTCACAAAGGAAAGAAATAAAAGCTTCTGGTGTCACGTTTTTACCTGATAAGCAAAGGCTTGGGGTGAGTTGTCGATTATTACCGTCTTTGCAAGATCCCGTCCAAGAATGTTCAGGTCTTTAATGTAGTTTCCTTGAACACAAACGCAGTGTTCTCGAAACAGTCGATGTCTGGGGGAAAAGACAGAAAATGGACATTAAATGGCACATCCAGTAACTCGGTTGGTCAACACAGACCGAATGGCTTCATTCACTTCCTGCGCCGCCATTGCTAAAACGACAGGCAGACTACAGTCAATGTCAGACAACTTCTTCTGTTCACTGATTGGCCGGGTAGAAATTCTGCTGGAGGAATCCAAGTAGATGGGAGAAATAAAATGGTCAAATAACCAGTAAATAATACAAATAAACCATTTCATTATTATTATTCTGCATTCAACAGCAAAACGACGTAAACTAAAAAAAATAACAAAATTTTATGTTTTCGCTTTTACAAAAACACTTTTATTTGTAGTTCATTCATATTATTTTTATGTGGAAAAGTTTGAAAACGTACTGTAGGAAAAGTACAAACTCTAAAATTAGTCCAAAGATTCTCTAAAAAAATTTTTCTTCAGGTTTTCTGGAATTTAGAAAATAAAATGTTCATGATTCTGACTGACCAAAAACAAGAAAGGTTTAGTCTGATTTAACTTCAGAAGATGAGAAAAAAAATGTAGGTGTGTTTTTATTATCTTTAAATATCTCGTTTTATAAATATAATTTTTTTTACAAATTTAAGCTTTCAAATTAAACAATAGATTTAACTTTATTAGAAAAACTGTGGAGTTTGGACATCAAACATTTTCTAAACCTTGAAAACACCTAATTATTTACAAAATGGAAAAGTACCGCTCAATTTAAAAAACATTTTTCAAACATTGGAATAAATGAACAAAATATATCAAACAATATATGCTGGAAATAATTAGAATATTTGTGTGAAACAAATAAAACATTAAGGAAAAATGCCACCTGACTTTAGTTTGTACTTTATTGTAATAAATGTATTGACTCAGTCTATTGCATTGCTGATCTATAGTCACGTGTATTATAGTTCCACTTCCCGGCTTAAGTTTTTATTTTGCTTCATTTTTGCTCTCAAACAAAACCTGGACAGAGAAAGAAAGGAAAGACTCCGGGAAATGTTCATGTTAGTCAGAACATTTATTTTTCTTTGGTTTTTTTAAGTTGTACCTACAAATCTGTGTGTACATTATGAGAAATGTCGATGTCACTAACTGAAAACTAAAATAAAAATGTAAGACAAAAGAGAAAAGACCTAACTTTTAAGTTTTTTAACTTTTAACTTAAAAACATTTAAGTTTTTTAATCACTGCGATGAATTTTAAAGTGAAATTCTTACCTTACTAACTGTTTTTTCGGATCCAGGATGTTGAGCAATTTATCTGCATAGACCTTTTTTGAAGCAGTGAAGAGGATAATCTGAAATTTGAACAACCACACAAACATTTCATCACATATTTCTACAAACGAAACCTGTGAGATTATTCAGCAGCGGCGATTAAGCTCACCTCGTACAACTGTGACATGCGCTCAAGAAACTCCCGGAAAAATGGCCTCAATCGGACGTAGACCTTCAGGATGCAAAAAGCAAACAAAACGTGAATTAAACCAGCAATAAGCGTCAGAGATTTGATAAATCTTCAAACCTACCTGGTAAATAACGTCTTGAAAGAGCACAGGGAATGTCAGAGCTGCATCTTCTAGTTCATTCAAACTGCAGTGGACTAAAGTTTCATCCTGGCAGCAAAACAACAAGATAAACATTTATTTCTAAAATTGGTTTATTACTTAATAAAGCTTTTAATACCTACCAGATCCAAGACGAGAGAGAACTCAGGTGTGCTGCGTGTTTTTAAAGGTAACGCTGGTTTACGTGTTAACTGCTCTTCTGTCAGCGGAGGCACATGCTTGATGAAGAAGTACCTAAAAACAAAACAAAGAGACCCACAAACTTTACCCAAGTAAAAAATATCCATCCAAGAAATTATTCAAATAAGAGTAAAAAGTATTTGGTAAAAAGTCTAATCAACTACTCAGTAACTGATCAAATTATCAATCATTTAATCATTAAAAATTATACCAGATGGATTAAATATAAAGAAAAATGTAAATTTTGGTATTTTAAGAACCAAAATGACAATAATTCATATAAGCAACAAGAAAAATTAGGCAAAGTAACATTTTTCAAAATCAGTTTCTACCAATTTAAAACTTATAAAACGTTAACAAAAACTGCAGGTGTGAATTTTGGGTTAAAACATGTTTGTTTTTCATTCAGTAGGTAAAAAATCCAGAAATTTTACTCAAGTAGGAATAGCGATACTTCATAATGCAATTATCAAGTGAAAGTAAAACGTACAGTGTAGTAAAAACGCTCCAAAAAATGTTACTCAAGTAAATGTAATTGAATAAATGTAACTAGTTATTACCCAATTCTGGTACAAGTATAAAAAGAGCAATCTTTATTCTGACTTAAATGGTAAATCAAACTTCTTAAAGTTGAGCTCAATGCAGCTAAATTCAAATTTTGGTGCAGAAAACTTCTGTCAATGTTGTTGGATGTTGGGGTGACCATTCATCATGAAAAACAAAGAATTTTGATTCATCATTTTCATGATAAATTTAACTTATTAGCTGCGTTTCCAATGACTGTATAACTGAGCAATTTGACATTTTGAAAATAAATTTGCTTCGGGGAAACATGGCAATTTAATCTTTTGATGAAAAAGTTGTGGTAGGATGAGAACCAACTGTTTTATCAAAATCGGCCCACTGATAAACAACCAGATGTTACCACTGGTAGAAACCACAAACAAGAAGATGACAATTAACAGCAATAATTTAAATGATCGATTCATCATGAATTAATCTGATGGCGACTGACCACATTTAAAGATATTTGCAGACCACAAACTGCAGTCCAAAACAAACTAAGAGGAAAAAAAATATGTAAATAATAGTCAAATGCAAGTGAGAGGAAATCTGAAAATGAAAAAGAATTAATTTTAAGGTGAATATTTCTTAAGGTGGTGGCGCTCCATAAGACAGTTCTGTCCTGTTAACAGAATCTCTTTTCAAAGATTCTGAATTATCCATACAAGTATAAATATGAGAAAAAAAATCTAATTACTGAACAAACTTCATGAAAACTACTTTTACTGACCTTTAAAACCCAAAACAAGCCACAAATATCAGCCATAAACCAGCAGCTGGGATATAAACGCACAGCTTTTTGCTGCCATCTAGTGTTTAAAGATTTCCATGGCAATCATCTTAGGGCAACTTTAGGTTTGACTACAAAAACCAGAAAGTGGAGCAAATGCAAATTAAAAAAAAAAAAAAAAAAAACTACTTTTTTTTAAATCATATTTTTGTTAGTAACTTATATTTTTTTAAAAAGTAATGGCCTTACGGGTCGAACACTTCCCACTCCTCCTCATACGAGGTTTCTGCAGGTGCTGAAGGTAAAGAGTGCGGGTAGCTGCCATCTGGCATACAGCCGGGAGCTGGAAAACATGAAAACAAAAGAAGAAAAACTAAACCGTAAGAGGATATACGACTCAATTATGTTTTCTTTACAAAACCAGAAAAGACAAAGGAGTTTTAGCAATAAAAAAAAAATATGTTATAAAAACAGCAAAGTTCAAAATTTTCCAGCACCGCACTTTGGAAATAGTTTTAATTCACTATTATATGATATTTAATTAATAATGTTTTGTGATATAAACGTGCTAAATTTCATATTTTGAAATGTCTCTGGTCTGAGAACCAAAACTATATATATATATATATATATAATATATATATATATCAATATGTATATGATATTATAACATATAAAACAATTTCAAGCCAATGTTTTAACATATAAATTATAAGCCAAGCTTTATTTTAATTACATTAATCAATAAGTCATTGAGACATTAGGAACAATAAATATTCAACAAACTGAAACAATTCAAATAAAATATAACATAACTGATCTTCAAGCTCAAATTATAATATTAAACACAATATACAAAAAAAATCTAAGATAGGTTTTCAGTTATTTAGCAAATGGGAATGATTTGAGATTCCAACAAAATCCAATTTAAAAATACTTTTTTGATCCCCAGAAGGAAATTAAATGTAGATGGTAATGGCTGTTAACAGGAAATATTTTCTGTAGCAGTCCGTATTACAGCAAATTTGAAGAAGCCTCTGACTGAAGTCACTAAAGAGTCTTGTCCATAATTTTCTTGATTTTACATGAAAACCTTACCAAACCTAAAACAGAAGAAGTTTAATCTGCTTTAACTTTAGACAGAAAATAGCAACTGTATGAAAATATCTGGATTCACCTGTAATAACTTTCCTAAATTAAGGCTTTAAATCAGATATTAGGTTGTACTTTATTACAAACTGTGCAACTTTAAGAACTTTTTTAATTGAAATTGAAGCGTTTTGAAGGATTTCCAGCAGCCGAACCGACCCTGTTTCAAGACAGTAAATCCACTTCCTGTTTAAGCCGGTACCAACCGCTGAGTTGTTTCTCAGGTTTTCTCTGGATTTGTTTCGTCTGGATCGGCTCTGAGCTCGGTTACCTGTTAGCGGAGGTATGTCAGTTTCGGTGACGATTTCTCCTTCTTCGACGGTTGTGTCAGAGTTGATCTGAAGCCTCTGCGGCAGCATCTGGACCGTGTGACAAGGAGTGATTCCTTCCCTGGACGTCACGGTGCTGCTGGGCATTTCCTCCGCAGGCTCAATGTCCAGCTGTTTGATGATCTCCTCCGCCTCTACCGCCTGGCCCGGCGAGTCCGAGCCCGGAGTGGCTGAAGGCGACACAAATGGAGAAATATGAGAAACAGCCTGGCATCCTCTGGACCAAGTGGCTCGTTGTTCCTGCCTACCAGTTTTAGTTGCTGGTGAGAAGAAGTTGAAAACCGGAGAGAAGATGGTTCCCAGTAGGGTTGTACGCGGCGGGCTGCTGGGCGTGTCAATGGGCGCCTCCAGTTTACCGTTTGGTTTGATGGGTTTACTGTTGCAGGTCATTGTGTCTGAAATACACAACAAGCCAGAAACAGTTGACAATTAATCGATAATTCCAACAATTAATCGATTGTTCTGACGATTAATCGAGGATTCCAACAATCGATTATTTTAACAATAAATGGGTAGAATGATTTATAGATGATTCTATCGATCAAACAATGATTCTAATGATCGATGAGTATAACGATTAACCGATGACTTGATCGACTGATGATTCCAACAATTAATCGATTGTTCTGCCAATTGATGATTCTAATGACCGATAATCCATCGTTACATGGATTATTCTAACTAATCCATGTAACGATTAATTTATGATTCTAACAATCTATGAGTATAATGACCGATCAATAATTCTGATGATCAATCAATGATTCTAATTATCAATCGTTAATTCTAACAATCAATAGGTTGTAATGATTAGATTAATCGATCATTCAAACTATCTGAGTATAACGGTCGATCAATAATTCTGACAATAATTATTCTAACGATTAATTGGTAATTTTAATAATTAATTGATGATTCTGATGATAAATCAATTATTCTAACAATTAATTTGATAAGAAAATTGCCAAATTCTGTCATTTTTTTTTATTTGTCTTTTAGATATATTAGAAAAACATTAAAAGATAAACAATTCTGTTTTTAACTAAGAAAGACATTTTATTGCCTAAAATACAGCATAGTTTTCCTTCAGCTTGATCATTTGTAGCAAAGCATGTTGACGGTTTCAACACAGTAAAATATCAAATGTGTTTCTTTTCCATCTAAAGATTAAATGCTCCACAAACATTTTTTTATTTGTGCAAACAATTCAAAATAAACGATAAACTATAACTTAGAGGTCCAACTTTAACATGCCAACTCAGGTCTACAGAATTAGATTCAGAAACTTCTTTTTTTTTTTTCCAGTGGAAAGCAGCAATGAATCCAAAACTTTAGTTATCTAAACTAAAGTCCCTTTTTAAAAAGAAAACCTAAACATGTTAGACCTTAGAATGGAATGATATAAAATATGAAACCCAAGAACTGTACCTCTACTTTGAGTTTTTCTGCAAACTCTTGATGTGGATTTGTTGGACAGACCTTGGGGTGTCGAAGTAATGAGGTCATTGTCTGAATTACAATCAGTGCGACTCCTCTTGGCTGGGATTTCCTGCTCCACCTAGAAACAAAAACACAAACAAATAAATAATAAAGGATATCCTTTATTTGAAGGATAAAATAGAATTTATGCTTCACTTTGTCGTTTTGTTTGTTTTAGATCCAACATTAAATGTTCATTAGAATTTAAAGTTTATCACTGAATTACTTGAAAATGGCCTCAAAACAATATTATTACAGCTTATTGCAATAACGTCTGGAACAATTTATCGTTCAATAAAATGAATTATCATGACAGGAGTAACAATATTTACCCCATAGAGACAGAGGATCTTTTTGTAATAAAAACTAAACAAAAGAGCAGTAAATCTGTTCTTACCTTGACAGCATTCCCACGGATAAATTTCTTTATGGTGGAGAGGAGCCCAGATTCATTTTTCTGCATTTTGCCTCGACCGCTCACTGGGGACGACGGCTCCACTTGGCTGTGTTTTCGTTTGGCCTGGTATGGGAGCGTTCGGTGGCCTTTGCTGGGGTGCTGAGGAGCTTTACGCACTCTCAGCCTCATCATGCTCCGACGTCACATAGAAAAACCTGACAGGAGCAGAAACGACAGCAGAAAAATACAGTTTTCAGTCACATTCGTCTAGTAGTTTAGCATCCAAATTGTTTTTGCTGTATTTTAGATGTGGTGAAAAGTTACTGCATGCATTACCCAACTTTTTATCCTTTTAACCAGCATTTTATGTATACAATTATTGAGAAATATAGTTTCACCACTTAATACTCAATGCAACAAGTTGGTAAACCACAACTTGGAAAAGTTAAACGTTTTACACATTTTATGACTTCATAGCTACAGACTTAAATGAATTTGGTATTTTATGCAAGTCTAACCCATAAGAGTCAAGGGGCAGGAAAATGATACACAGTTTTGATAAAGGTCTAGTCAAAGTGCAGACCTAAAACAGGTAAAAATCAGTGGCCACGGTTTTAATCAAATGTTCTGACTGAACTTGAGCTAATTTTTATAATTTTACATTTTTCTGTGCAAAATGTTTAGGGTACAACTGTTTCCCACTTTCCTCCTACCAAAAAGTTGATAAATAAAATAAAATACACCTTAATGTATCCTTTAATGAGACACAACATGACAAAGGGAAATAAAAATGTAGTGGTATGAATTCCTTTGCAAGTAATTGTACATTGAATGTCCTATTAAATACAAACAATGTACAGAAACTGTTCAATGTGGTCAGTATTGCTACATTTGGAAATTTCTAAGAAGAAAAATGTGCCATCAGGTGATTTTATTTGTAAATTTTCAGTTCCCTTTTCTAAATCCACTCAGAACAAACACAAATCTACTTTTAGGTTAAACTGAAATTAACTGACTAAAGTTGTGAAAAGTAATAACATTTTAAATTAGATCGAGAAATTTAAAACTGGTCGTGTCTTTACATAAATCTGCATTAATTTGCGTTTCAGAAAACCCAAAATAGATAAAAGTTATTGGCAACATTTTGACTCAGCCAATCAAACGCTAAATCTGAAGCTAATTGCTAATTAAACACAAGTTAAGATTGACTGATCGGGACGTGGTTAAAACTGTCTCCAGGTGCTTTGCTCAAGTCCAGTTAGTTTGTTGTTGGTAGGTTTAGTTTCCCGCTTTGTTGCTGAATAGTATCTGACAGCAAACAGCACCGCTGTCTGTCGTTATGTAACATCGGACACAAACAGCGTTAGCCAAGTGCTGCCGTGTAGCACCCGAACCGGAGTCTGTGACACCCAGCAGGAGGCTGACGTTGGGTTTTAATAATCGCTCGCACAATGTTACTTGGATGTGAACACAACTGACATTTATCGGCGTCAACCATCGCTTTTAATCCAGATAAAACAAATGCTGTCAGTGGGTTCAGAGACTAACAAGCTATGGTTAGCTTCGATGCTAACAAAACGCCAAAGGCAGAACAAGCAGTACCGTAATGTTACATCCCGCGTTATCTACACCAATAATTAGTTTTGTAAATTATTTTAAATATGAATCCGTGATCTATCATTTAATCTGGATCATAACCCAAACCAACAACTCGTTTTGTTCGCTCCATAACTGTTCAGCCATTAGACTACGCCCCCTTCGCTGACTAACGTTAGCCGCTAGCTAGCAGCAGTTGGACTTTCACAGTCGCAAATATTTGTTGTTTACACGGCGTCTGTGTCCTACCGCTGTTTTCGGAAGCTCGTTAAAACCCGCCACAGCGTTGTCAATCTCGGCCGCAACCGTGGCGGCCACCGTTAGATGTCGAGCCGTGGTTGTTGCCGCCAGCTACGTCCGCCTCTCAGTGGCTAAGTCACAGAACAGCCGTGTCTTTGGACGCCATTTCCCGCCTCATCACAAACAGAACGCTGGCGGAGCGCAGGGGAATGCGACACAGGCGGAGAGAGGAACCGACGAGGAGGGTATGGCAAGCCGAGTTATCATATAATAATCACATTTAGATATCCACACTTTCCAGCTCTTTGTTGTCAAAAGTACTATGGCGTATTAGTATGTATGACTGACCAAAACTGACATAATTAAGAATAAAAGCAGAAATCCATAATTTTTGTTTTCCTTTTCCTTACACATGCATTTTCAAGAAGAAATGTTTTGTTTTTTCTTAAAAAAAAAACAAAAACAAACAAAAAACATAGAACCATTGTAGATAGAACAATGGAAGAATACATTTCCTCAAACTATTTTTTTAGATTAAATTTGAAAAATTAAAAATTTACTAGAAAAAAACTCAGAATATTTACAAGTAAAAACTTTTTGACTTTTGAAACTTGCACTGAGCTCATTATATGAGCCACTTTTCAGTGCAATGTTGGTAAAAAATGTTTCAAAGAATTAATAGAGGGGCCATGTTGTGATGACATCCTGAAGGTGGAGTTTCAGAAAGAGCAGGAGTTTCTTAAAGAGACAGAGGCCCAATTTCAAGGCCATAAATTATTAAGTCAAATTTGTTTTAAGTTGTATTTGATAAGTGCAGAATTTGTATAACAGCTGAAGGTAACAGTTACTTGATTATGTTATAAAATGACACTACATGCCTGGAATATACATAATACCCTTAAAAAAAATTAAAAAAATACTAAATTCCCACCAATAATAAACCCGGTGATATCCCTAAATCTAAAGTTGAAGAAAATAATATGCATTTCGTCATAGTATGAATGAAATTCATACATTTTCAAACAAGAAAATGATAAAAAAGCCACAAAATAACCAAAGTTACACATAAATGAAAATATAATAAATCCTAAACATGACCAACAGGGAAGAAAACTTAAATTATTAAAAAATAATTATAGTGTAAAATCACACCGTTGTACTACAAGTGAACACAAACATTTTTCTATTTTCATTTTTTAAACTTGTAGTAATTTCTATAATTATAATTTCTTTTAACGCTTTCTTTTTAAAAACAAACCTCGTAATTAAAAATGCATCTTTATTCATATTACATCTGTCACGTAGAAAAAATCATTTTCACTCCCAGATAGAAACACATTTTACACAGTAAAAGTTGCAGCTTTATGTTACATTTTGATAAACATACTGATGGTGTTAAATCATTTGCGTGGTTCAACACTATGCAAATTATTTATTTCTGTTTTAATTAAAAAAACAAAACAAAAAAACCCACAAAGATTTCATGGATTTGAAACCTTATTGTCATTTTATTGATTTAGGAGCAATGTATTTTTGTTAATTCAAATCATTTGTTTTGAGTGGTCACAAAAGTATTTAGAATAAAAATCTAAAATGTAAAACAAAATGTCCAACACAGAAAGCACTTACGGTAGTTCTCATGTTTACATTTTTAAGGTGAACTCCACAATTGATAAATTTCACACCTCGGTTTTTTGCAAAAGTGAGACAAAACAAACACAATCCAATCAAGTTAAAACAAGTAATATCAGCTACCAGGACAACCTTTAATCTAGTAACTTAGATCAAGTTGCTATTAATTATGGAATGACCTGCCTTTGCAGGTTAGAGAGTCCCCTTCACTGTCCACTTTTAAAGCTTGTCTTAAAACCCATCTTTTTACTTGGCTTTCAACTCCAGCGAGATCTAGTTTTACATTGTATGCTTGTTTGTTTTAAACTGTAAGAGTTTTTATTTTATTTTATGTACAGCACTTTGCATCAGCTGTGGTTGTTTTAAAGTGCTTTATAAATAAAGTTGGTATGGTAAAACAGTCATACAAAGCTTTTAAATACTATCAACATTAAAGCTGTGGAGTTAAAGGCATTTCTATGATGCATCATATAATGTGATTGTTCCAAAAATAGAAAGATGCCCATCCTTGTGTTTGTTAGCTTTGAACCAACGTCTCAGCAGAGCAGTTTCACTTTTCCTTTACCTCATCAAAAGAAGCTAAAGAATCACGTTGAAGTTATTTATTTTTGTTGACACCACAAACAGCTGAGGTGAATTTGTTTGGTATGATGTCACAGATAAGCGTGTGTCTGTCCTTTCAGGGATTACAAAGTAATGAACTGTATTCATTCACTAGTTTCTTTGTAGAAGGAGGTTTTCACTTCATTCCAAGATGGAGGAGCTTCCTGTATGGTCCGGGTCCACCCCACAGGCCCCTGAAAACACAAATTAAAAAAAAATGTGGTAGCAGCCAAAACAATAAATAAAAAAAACAGACATTGTTACAATTAAGCCTTTAATAGAGGTATTATTTGTTTGTAACCATGGCAACCTGACTGCAGAAAGAGACAGCCTGCCTTTAAACTGTCACCGGTTGCCATGGTCACATGCCCTTGTCTTGCTGTTTTAACATTAGATACCTTGTTGTTGGCGGACTACAACTGTTTAAAACAGCGTGAAAAAGGAATCTTGCTACCAAATTGACATTAGTGAATAGGATTCATTGCGATGAGCTATTAGATGCAGGTGAGTGGATAAATAATAAGAAAACAAAAATGGCCCAACCTTCAGTGGTCAGACACTACCGACTATGAAAGTTAAAGCAATTTTTTTCACAATGTCTAATAAGAAACTGTCTATAGTGAGCAAGAACGCTGGAATAGGATTTTCCTAAAACTATTAATTTTCTATAAAAAATGTAATTCATATTTAGCATTCCAATGAAATGCCATCATTTCTCCCTGTTTTGGTCACAATTGGCAGTCATTTTCACTGCAAGGATTTCTGCACTGTTCTAATGAATTTTTTCCAGAATGTCACATATGAAGATCACTTGTGAAAACATTGGATCACATCGTCACCTTCCTAAAATAATAACCTAATCATTTTTTTGCCAAAAGTTATTTTGGCCCCAGTAAAAAAAAACAAACAAACAAGCAAAAAAAAAAAAAACACGTGGCAAAAACTGACTATTATTGTTTTGGTTTAGGAAGGTGACGACATGAAAAATGAACAAGCAGCTGCATCAGAATAAACCAAGCCATCAGAAATCAAAATTGATTTCATTAGCCTAATTGTAAATCATTAGAATAATGTCTTCCTGCTGGCGACATGTACAGTACAGCGCCTGCCTGCCGACGCAGCCTGACTGATAATCCCTCTATCGGTGATTATTGATCGTATGCATACCGGAGAAGCCCGTGCCAGTACAGGTGAGGCATCACGTCGGCTTTCATGTAGTACATTAATCTCCGCTCCTTGGCCTGGTTGATTGGGAATGTTTCCAGCGGCTGCCCGTTGTAGTCGAACTCCGCCAGGACCACTGTGTTGTAGCTCGTCACCAGCGGACAGGAAGTGTAGCCATCGTACTACAGAAAACAAGACAACTTCTGTTTGAACCCAAAACAAGTGGGCGAATTCAAAATTTTAACACAGTTAGGTCTGTCATGATTACAAATCTTAAGACGATAAATTGTCCCAGATGTTATTGAGATAAAGGTAATGGTATAATAATGCAAGAACACATTCTCAAAGATCAATACATTTTTAATTTGAATTACCTTTTAGCACTGGAACTAGAAGATACTTTAAATATCAAAAATCAATAAACAAAAAACAACAAATGAATTATGAAGTCTCTGTAATAAAAAAATGTTCTTCAAAAAAAAGGCCTACTTGAGACCAATGCACTAGATTCAAGACTTTTTGTTTTAATTTATCATGTGAATAATTGATTTAATCCTTATTTTCACAGATCTAAATAGTTATTTTACTGAGGAAATACAGTTCTTAGAGCTGATAAATGAGTAAATCCAACCTCAGATATTTTCAGCACAAATCCCTGTTTAAAATTACCCACAATTAGGTGAACATATTTGCTTAAACACATTGTAATTTTCAAATTAACTAAAAGAATTGCTGTAAAAACTCTTAATTACTTAAATGTTACATCTTTCATTATATTTTTCATCCAGTGAATCGCCATTTTTTCCACCTGTGGATCCGTTTTCATCAGAGTAAAATATAATGTGTAAATTTAGACGATGCCACACTGCGTCGCTGTTGGCTGTAGTTAAAAAAAAAAAAAAAAGCAACATAAAATGAATATTCCTCAAACTAATCGTGGATCCCCTTAAAGCAAAAACTAAAACACATTGGAGCTGATTAGCAACACTTACCTTCTTATCAGGCTTCTGGTTTTTCAGTAATTTGCCGATGGTTCTGTTCAGGATCGCAGACTGTGCAGCTAAAAACAAAAAACAAAGAAAGATTTAACATGTTTTACTGGAGTGAGTTAAAAATCCAGACACTTTAACCATCCTGAAACATCCTTCACATGCAGGAGCGACAGCCTGTCACAGCATGTTCTGACCAAAACAAACATCCTGCTAATCCTCGCTCCGATGGATGAATGGAGACAATTACATCTTAAAGAGACAGTGACACTTTTTTTGAAGCAGGATTCTCTTAAAATTTACCACTACTTAAAGTTTTATCACCTGACAACCTGGTAGAAAAAGAGAAAAAAGAAAAACAATAAATCATGCAAATGGTAATTATTAAGCTTGTTTTAATTTAGTATGCCTTTAATTGATTTATTGTGACATGCCTATAACAAGATTTACTGTGAAATATCATCTCTCCAGCCTGGAAATTCAGGGATTAGCATGTCATTATATTAAACTCTAATACAGCAACAGTCTTCAGTCAGAGGCCTCTTTAGATGTGTTGTGAGACTGACTGCTACTGGAGATTGTTCCTGCCCAAAGATACTTTTTGAAGATAGTTGTATAGTATGAGTTAAGACACCATTTATTTTTTCTAGGGTTGCATCTGATAATATTGGTAAACATTGTGATGATAAATGGTCATTTCACTCCCTCCTATCATTCCTGTGTGTTTCAGCATGTTGGGTACAATAATCTGTCATTATTGTACGAGCGTCTACTGCAGTGATCACATCCAACAGGCTGAATATTACAGTATGAACTCAGAAAACTTTAAATATATTAGCAAAATATTTGTGCATCATATGTGCAATATTATTGCAGATTAATACGGCAATGATAATTTACTTTCGTGATAATAAACAGCCCTGAGAGTTTTCTGATATCACACAAATAAATGAAGAATGAGGTAATTTTACTTCTAAAAATCACTTATTTTTATATTTCCCTCTTGTTGGTTTGACACAATTAATTTTGCGGATTTCCACAATAATCGCTGCAGCTGCAGTGAAATAATGTGGTTTAATTTTACTGTTTTGTGTGCCATTCTGGAGATGCTGCTGCAGGGGGCAGTACTGCCTCTTCACATAAATGACGGTTTATATCTTGGGCAGGCAAAAATTTAAACCCAGGCCCACCGTACAAAAGGAAGTTAACACAAAATTATAGTTGTTGCAATGCATTTAGTTACTTAGTTTTATTAGATTTCTGTAGAAGCAACATTTCTGCCTTGTCAATAGATAGATTAATTCACCAATATTACCTTATAATATAATATTACCTTAGACCAGCTGGTGTGTGTTATGTAGAGCTGAAACATCGATTATTAAAATAAAGTAGTAATGTAATAATCGTGAACTGGACTGCACAGACTCAAAAAAGACCATTTTAGTTGCAGCCCTAGTTTTATACATTATATTTTGATACTTGACAATAATGCAAATTTTAACAAAGCTGAAAAAATTAAATGGAAGTAAATGAAAATGAGGAAAAATTTCGCGGTTAGGAATACTTTTGTCATTCACTGCTTCTCGTAAATGTTGCACCTCACCGCCGGGGAGGGAACAAAATACAACAAAAACCCCTCCCAGACTTTCTGCTTCTGCCTTTGGGTAACTCTTTCCATTGTGATTCTCCTTTCAGTGTCACAATGACTCAGCTAAAATCTAAACTGGATTGGGATCAGGACATGCCGTTTTCACACTTGCACAAGCATCCTTGTGACATTCCATACTTAATTCAGACAGCCTGGATGTATGGTAACGAAAATGTCTGGTCCAGAAAACATGTAAACATATCGTTAAAAGGAGAATTTACTGCCAGTAAGACATGAATGCATTTGTGACGTCAGAGTGAAGACTGCTAAGCTCAAAGAAAAATATCTGGCAGAGGAGATGAAGACATTAAGCCATTTCTCTCTGTCCTAAAATTCAAGAATCACGGCATAACCTGGATAGCATTAACTACCCATAACCCCAACCTACGATAATCAAAGTCCAAACTGCATGTTGTTCATGTCACTGAAGCCTTTTTTTCATTTTCTCATTTCATTTCATTTTTTCACGTGTAGCAACTCTAGCACAATACAGAGCTTTTCTTTGTCTATGCCATACTCTATCTGGCATCAGTAAACCAGACAGATATTTGTTAGACCTATATTTAAGACCTGACAAACCCTGGATGCCATTTTTAACGCCTACTTAAAACCTTGTCAGTATTGTCAGTTTTAACTGTGCTTCTTTTTCTATGGGTTATATAAAACATAAATCTTCTTTTTTTAAAAAACACAATCATTCTTACACTGCAAAAACACAAAATCTTAACCAAGAAGTTTTGGTTTAGCTTCTAGTGCAAATATCTCAGCAAACTTCAAATACGACATACTTTTTAGCAAGTTATGACTTCTTGTTTTAAGTAAATAATTCCTCAGCACTGCAGAAATGTATTGTTGCAATGGCAGATAAAATTAACCTAAAGCGAAAATGGTTGAAAACAGATACATCTTTGAAAAGCAGAAGTAGAGCCTCCAACACAACCAACAAGAATGCAGCAAGTGGTTTCTGGATTGTAAGTCAACAGTAGCCATTGTACAGCGCATATAGTGGTAAAACCAGCTGACCAAACCTACTGGAGTTCCGCTAGGGTTGCTAGGTGACGGGTATAACTCTGCTAGGGTTGCTAGGGAACGAATGCCAAATTTGACATTGGCCGTCAAATTTTTTAAATGGCCCATTTTCCAGACACCACGAAACATTAACTTATTGCTAAAAAACAAAAAAGCAGCTGAATGTTTTTTTAAGCGCCTCAGCTGTTTTTAGAAGCAGCAGAAACCTTTTAAGATTTCTCAAGCCAAACGCCATTCTATATTTAGTCAAAACAAACTCAAAGTTCAGCTTGGCTTCCAATATACTGGGTTTAGTTGTTATACCTCTAGGCTCTCTTACGGGCCACTCAAGTCCAATTAAAGCTTCCATAAAGGATTGCCTCCTTAAATGCTTATAGCATTTCTTCATACAAGCGTTAATTATTCTGTCCTAAACATTCATTAAAATGTTTCACAAGAAGCCTGACAATAAAAATACAAGTTTTTAATGAATTTTCCGTTTATAAGGAGATACCAGTTTACAGTAAAAAGATTCATTTCTGGAAAAACCTCATCATGTTTACAATGAATGTGTAGAGATAGAGATTCACTTTACTGTGTCATACTGCCTCAATATTACAATCTTAATATCAATTAGATAACAATTGTGACATAAAATCTGGCCTAACCAGACAGTCAGGGGTCACTTGATTTTTTTTTTTGTATAAAATGTCCAGGGATAATTATCTCTGGAGATAATTACCTTTTATGACTGAATGCAAAAAAGTCCTTGTATTTTTAAACTTTCGTGGGCTTGGTTTATATCTTTGACATTGTGTAAACAATACAGATTTTAAAGATAAAGCATCTTAAGTACAAAATAAACAAATTGCTCATAGACAATACTGTTATTAACTGGATTAAAGCAGTTTTCATGATTGTTTAAACTAATAATCACTTACCGACAGCGGCTCCAGTTTTGGCAGTAGGGAGGTTGGTGCAGTCTCCAATCCCAAAAACATTTGGATATTTGTTGTGTTGGAGCGTTTCTTTGTTTAAATCCAGCCAGCCGGCCTCATCAGCGAGTGGACTGCCTTTAACCACCAGGCTGGGTCCCATTGGCGGAGTAACGTGAAGCATTTCATACTAATTCAGAAAACAGAGGCGTTTAACATCAAATCATCAAGATAAATTTAAAAGAACTTTATTTAAAGGTGACCTATTACGTTTCCCTCAACGGGTTAGGATAGCTCTATGAGTTGCACAGAACATAATCAATACATTTTTGAACAAAATTAGAGTTTTAACTGTTCTGCGTCCCTTTCAGAATGAGCTGTTTTAGGGCTTCTGTCCCTCAGCTTTGGTTGCTAGGTGACGGGTTGGACTCAGCTGGGGTTTTTGAAATGGCTGATTTTACGGACACCAAAAAACATTAACTTATTGCCAAGAATTTTTTTTAAAAGGTGAATTTTGCACCTTTAGAGGAGAATGTAAGCAATGGAAAATGTAAAGGCAGTTACCTCAAACACTTTGGTCTCTCCTGGTTTGTCGAGGTTTTCAAACACAGCCTCCTGTTTGTCTGGCCGCACTTCGATCAGATTGTGTCGGAGGTTTATTTGTAGATCGCGGGTTTTAACGATGTCCCACAACGTGTCGGCGTATTTCTTGATCCCAAAGAGCACCGGCAATGATGTGTTGTATATCACATTGGCCTTTGCCCTTTTTCCTGTCTTAAATACATAAATATAAAAAGTGTCCTTGTGAAATTCAAAACGACACATTTAAACTCTTTTAAATACATCATCTTTTGATCCAAAAGACTCAGCACCTTTCTCAGGTAAGCATCCGATAAGTACATGATCTTCTGTGGCGCTCCGGCGCATTTCACAGGCGTGTTTGGGAAGGTGAACACAGCGTTGCCCTCCTTGAAGTTCTGCAGAGCCTTCCAGGTTTTCTCCACAGTCTGGACAGAGTAGTTTGATCCAACCTTTGGATGCTCAAACGCCTCTGGCAAGCCTTTAATCTACATTTAGAAGAATATAAAATTACCACTTTGCAATTTGCACTATCATTTTGTGCTCATGCGTTTAATATCTCCATTTTGTACCTATAAACAAACCATTTCAGACCATTACGAATCTCCAGTTCAAAACAGTCATTGAAAAGTTAATTTTGTTCAAAAAGTGAATCTCCTATTTTATATAGATTAAATACACACAGTGATATTTTTAGTAATGTTTTTAATTATGACTTCTGGTTAAAGATAACAGTAATAAAAAATTCTGTCTTAAATGTCCTGTTTTTGAAAAATGTATATATATATATATATATATATTTAATATTTAATTTTTTGACAATTTTTTTTTACTTGTGTAAGTAAATGAATTAAGATACAATAAATACATTTTAATTGAATTGGTGTAATAAATTAACATTTGTATAATTTTCCAATTTTTCTTTTAGGAGTTGGATATAAATACTTTTATAAAAAGGCTCAAATCTCTCACTTAATTAACTGAACTAAATGTACTTTCCCATTGCCACTGAATATTGTTATGAACCTTGTTTGGGCTAGTTAAAGTTTATGAAGGGCATAAGATTATGACCTCTGATCAAACCATAAAACGAAATGGAACTTCCTGCTGCCTGTCCATATCAGTGTAAGTCAGGCATGAAAACGCCACAACAGCACATGTTCAAACTGGTGAAGCCATGAAATGACCAGCACTTTATGTAGTTACATTACACAGAATGTAAAAGGAGAAACAAATAGGTGCAGAAAGCACGACCGTACCTCTTCATAATGGAGCTGTAAGCCAAGAGCCACTATCAAATATTCATAGGAGATCTGTAGAGAAGAAAATAAATCACTTCAAACTTTTATACCACTAATCTTTCAGGTCACAGTCTAGAAGAATTAAGTCACCTCAGTACCGTTGTCTACAAGGACGGTGTTTTTGTCTGGGTGTATTTCCTGAACCTTGGATTTCACCCACTTCACACCCGATGGCATAACACTGGCAGTGGGACGAGCCGATGAGGCGACCGTTTTAGCTCCAGCCCCAACCAGCGTCCATATCGGCTGATAGTAATGCACCTGAGAGAAGCAGAGAAAAGTTAGATAAAGTTGCTTTGGAAACTTTTCAAAATGTTACCAAGTACTTTGGTCTAGCTTCTAGTGCAAATATCTTAGTACTCTAGAAATAAGACAAAACTGATTCACAAGTAACTTTTCAGTTAGAAATATGTTTTTATATTAATGAAAGTACATGTTCCATTGGCTGGTTTTCACTTATAAGACGCATTTTTCCAATGTATTAAGTGAAATAATCTGCCGATTGAACTATAACTTTTTATTAAAGAATTACTGATTTAAAATAAGTTCCTATAGCTTTCTGAAAAGTTACTTTTAATTAGTACACTTGGGATAAGACAAAACTAAGATATTTGCTTTAGAAACTAGAGCAAAAATAATTGGTAACATTTTGTGTTTTATTAGAGGTGCCCGATTGCAGTTTTTTGGCCGATCACTGTTTACAGATGTCTAAAAAATCCTGATTTGCTGATTCCGATTTTAGTAAGTACTGATTTTTTTTTTGTCTGAAATGTTGGGCTAATTGAGACAAGGCCTGCCAAAATAAGCAATAAATCAATAGTGCTTAATCAAACACACTCAATAATTTCCATTTGCATCATTTATTGTTTTTCTCTTTTCTCTCTTTTTCTACCAAACACTGGATGACAAAAGTCTTCAGTCTGGTGCTTTGGGCTCAACTAGCCCTTTTTTTGAAGGACAATTTTGTTTATATAGACTCTATAATTAATTTTGTTTGTTGTTTCTGTTATTTTGTTTATTTATTTTGGATATTTGACATGTCTTCCAGTTCCAGTGTTAAATGTTCACTAGAATTTAAAGTTTATTAATTCCAGAGAATGTGATCTTGCAAGATTATGCCATTACCGTTATATTACTCGGAAATGGTCTCAAAACAACAATAATATTTTATATTGCAATAACTTGTGGGACAATTTATATTCTATTTGCTATCCTAACAGACCTATTTCCAGACCAAATAACTTGATTTTTAGACTTTAAGTTTTTGGTAGAAAGGAGAAAAACATAGATGCAAATACAAATTGCCAAGGTAAGTCAGATTGTGTTCCCACGTCAGTATCGGCTGATCAATGATCAGCTAATTTTATCGGTGCACCCCGATACATAATATGTGATTCCTCTCATATCCTTGCCTCGGATGGCTCCACGACAGCCACATTGTCGGCTCCCAGCATTCTCTTCATCCGTGCACTCATGCAAATGCCCCCACTTCCTCCTCCGAGGACCAGCATCTTGTAGTGCTGCTTGGCAGACACCCGGCTGCTGGTGTGGAGATAAGAGACGCCCGTGTAGTGGCACAGCCTCAGACGACGCAGCGAAGAAGCCATTCTGATCCTGATCCTCTGGGGACAAATCATTTCTGCTCATCAACACTTTAACCAAGGCCTCAAAAAATCATAAAATCTTGCAACAAGCTACACTTCCTGTTTTGCTGATGCTGCATGAAGAATTTTACAGTCTTAAGGTGCCAACTTGTTTTTTTAAGTTGCATAAACAGGGAACTGGGTAACTTATTTACATTGTTTTTTTGTATATTAAACAAATGCTTGTTCTGCTGCAGAGTCATATAACAGCTATAAGCCCAAAGGTTTAATTGTGGCTTTAAAAAACCACAGACATTGTAACATAGGGGTGAACCACAGCAACCTTTGCAAAAGCATAGAGAATGTGCAAAACTCACTATATTTAACAACAGGAGATTTTTTTTTATTTTTTTAGCTGAACCTAGCAATTAAAATTAACTTCTCTGTTTAACTTAAATTTAATACCGAGTAGACGCAAAGATCCCTGATTAAGCCAAGTGAACACCGGCTTAATCAGGGACCAGTCGGTCCAGTCCGGACTGACCCCAATCCAGGTGCATTTTGCAGTCACCTGTCCTCAAAACAATCATTCCGGCACATAAACACACCGACGGATATGATGTTCGGTTGTAGAAAGAAAAAAGGCCTGACACTTACCCTGAACAGCAGGAATTGTTAACCGCCTGTTTTTGCGGCCAAGTCTGGCAAAAGAGAAGAAGAAAACCTAAATGGACGACTAAATTCTTCCTGTTTACAGCCCGGTGGAAAAACAGCGGAATTGCTCTGCACCTCAGAGTCCGACGTGATATGATACTGGTAGATCCCAACGGACAGCGCCCGCTTCCAATCAGAATGCACCTCCCAGGACATTGGTCCCGCCTCTCTGGACGTTTGACCAATCACAAAGCAGCACTTGAAACCGTAAAATGTTACGCAATTAGCTTAAATTTTATAAGCAGTTGAAACACATTTGACCTTCGTAACGATGTGGAAAATGTAAGGCACTTCATTTCCGTTACTAGTAGTACGGATAAGAACTTCTGTACCTGGAACTGTGACAGTTATTTTGAGCTACGTAACTTTGAAACCGTCCTGACGGCATTTCTCAGTGGGCGGGTTTGGATCGGTTTCAGCAAGTACACGGCGCCCATCCGCAGACATGAACCCAGGGCATAAGAGGTCATGTGTACAGTACACACCCATACTTATCTCTGTTATTTTCTGCGAGTGCAAGAGGAATAAGCACTGGAATGCAGCAGAGCTTTTCTAAATATATTCACTATACATGGAAACAGACAATGTATCTGTTTCTGCAAAATTATAGTGAATTCAGAGGATTTCAATTAGGACAATTCAAAATGTGACACAGTACCGAGTAACTCAGATTATGTCATTTAAAATCTAAATATGACATAATCAGATGGACTAAAATACAAGGTCAAGTGGAAATTTTGGTATATTAAAGACAAAAATTACATTAATTCAAATTAGTATAAAAAATAAAGTCAGGGAAAAGAAAAATTTCCAAAAGAATTTGGCCAGATTTACAGGGATCTGGGCCTTGGGCTGTAGACTAATGCAAATTACAATAGTTTATTTAATTTCCCTTTGGGATCAATAAATAATTTTTTGAATTTGAATTAATAGGTAATCCATACACAAATAGATGCCTGATAGGTTGAATATGTCTCCTGAGCTCCATGTTGTTTCCAAAAAATTTGCACAAGTTTTCAATTTTTAAAAACTTGAATGTTATTTCTATTCAGAAAAATTTCAAAATGTTAATACAATTCATCTTATATAAAAAGCAAAACATACGACATGCATTAATTTAAAAGAAAATTAAAGTATTTTGGCCCCCCAAAACATTGTTAAACATAGTTAAACCATATTATTTTGTTTTTCATGACAAAACACATTGTACTGCTGTACAGTTCAGCACAAACCTGGAAATGTGTGGCCTATTGGCCAAAATGTTTGCTGAGGTTGTAATGGCAACAAATAGATTGAGAGCTACTGTATTAAACAATTTGTAGCAACTGAAAGGTAGAGACATCTGCTGGAACACATGAGCCACAACACAAAGTCTCTTCATCACCATGACTCAGCTTATCTCCACTGATCATACTGGTTTTACTGGTCCCTTTTTCATTCATAGAAACGGCCTCCATTCTGTTATTTATATACAAATAGATCTGCAGTGTTTAATTGCCTTTGGCCCATGCAGAAGTGATAGCCCATTTCCCTCAGTTTCCATCTTTGCTCAGTTTGGTTGATTTAAGACTCTGGACTCTATAAATATATGGACTTCTGTTCCATTAATGCTGAATGAGTAAACAAGCTTTAGAGCAGTGATATCTTTCTAATAACAGCATCTGGTGCTTGTATATTCCCTGCAGGCTTTGCTTTGCCCTCTGGACACCTGTTTATTTATTTCACAGCACATGAACACCAGTCTGTTAATACTGCACACAAAGCAAGACATACATAGCTGCAAGATTTTTCACATTTTATTAAAGTAAATCTTCCATATTTACTGATTTATTTGTGACAGATTAACAAAAAGCAACACATGATTTTGAGGTGTATAATGAAACTTGGTTTTCAAAGATTTTTACAGTTTTCCTTCTAATTGGTAACCATAGAAAGACTCTGGAAGGGCGTGGCTAGATGACTGGCTCTCAATAATACAAAGTTTGAACTCGCAGCACTTAAAAGACATATTTATGTGGCTTTATGGATATTAATGCTAGCATGTAGTTAGCTGAACATAAAGTCAAAAGACAATCAATTAATTTATTTGTAGAGAACCAGGCAGTTCAAAGGGCTTTACATCATAAAAGCACAAAAATAAAGTCATAATCATACAGTCAACGATTTCAGAAACCAATAACAAACATTACATTTTGCCAAGTGACATAATCAAAAACATCAATACACATCATGTGTGTATAAGTTAGCTATTTTTCATAGCCACTGTGCTAGTTATTAAAATAAATGAGCTTACCTAGCTTAGCTTAAAAATAAAATTAGGACTCCCTAAAACAATATCTGAAATTTTGTTTTACATAAGGCTGACATTATATCATGACATATGAGCACTTCATATTGGTCAATATAGACAATTATTGATTAGTTTTTTGTTTAAATATCTGAACTACAGCAGAAATGCTGTATTTCTGATATTAGTTTTTATCCAGTTTTCACTTCACACTGTTTTTTTATTTTTAAGGAACTATATGAGACATAGAAGCGAAATCTTAAACTGCTGCTGCGCAAATCACTCAACAGGTTGTGTTAACTTGCAAAAGTATTGCAATCCCTTGCAATAATATATTGATTAGCTTATGCTGCATAAATTAATACTTAGTCTTTCCGCTATATCGTAAGGTTTTGGTTTTTTCATGTCTGTTAATATCTCATTTGTGAATGAAGTTTTACAGGAAGAAGAAAGAAAGAAAAAAAGGAAAGAAAGATACAGCCAAACCAGTGGCGTTTCTAGCCTAGTTTTAGGGGTGCTTAAAAGCCCCTAAAACTGTATCTCAGCACCCCTGAGTAGGATTGCCACCCATCCCGTAAAATACGGGGTCGTCCCATATTTGGCCGTTAAATGTGCGTCCCGTATTGAACCGATGCATAACTGTCCGATAGACGCCTATAATAAACACATCAACACTAAGTTTAACAATAATGGCCAAAATAAAACACAGGCAATATTAAGGTCAGCTACACTGTCATGGCGGGAGTTGAAGGACCCCTGAACACCACGGACCGACGCTAAACTTCACGGTTGCCTAGAGACGGAAAGTACGCAGCCGCGGTGAGCTGCTATCAAATCTTCCTCTACCCGATTCCATGTCCTTAGAAGAAAAAAACGCTTTAAAAAGTACAGACGTGAGTGAAAAGATGAACAATTTCAGTGAGGATGGATACGGTGTACATCGATCGACACAAACAATGTGTCTGTCATGGCGCAGTTCCGTACGGTAGGATAGCTTAACTGGTAAGAGCGCCGAACTACAAATCCTGAGGACTTCGGATCGATCCCCAGCTGGATATCGGAAGTCTAAAGCATGGTTCTAAACATGGTTTATAAACAAACTGAAATCTAAAGTGGTTCACACAACCAATACTTCAAAATAAAACGACAATATAAAATAAAAATGGCTCTGAAATACAACTTCAAAATAAAACAATAGAAAATAAAAACCTCAAAAACAAGATCAACACTTCAAAATTAAAAATGTCTCAAAAATAAAATTTTATTTAATAAAAAAAAAAAAAAAAAAAAAGCTTGAAAATGAAACACTTGCTTTTGGAAAAAAAACTGAATATTTTTTAATGCATGAAAACTCCATGCTCTGACCAGCTCAGAGCATGGTGCTAATAACTCCGAGGTCGCGGGTTCAACTCTCATTCTAACAAACTGAAATCTAAAGTGTTTCACACAATCAACACTTCAAAATAAAATAAAAACCTCAAAACAAAAATGGCTCAAAAATAAAATTAATCCTTCAAAATAAAAATGGCTCTGAAATATAATCAACACTTCAAAATTAAAAATGGCTGGAAAAGGGTTTAATCCCCAAACTTGCCAAATAAAATGCAAAGTCTTCAGAAAATCAACACAGATGGTCAGAGCTAATAATGCCGAGGTCATGGGTTCAATTCTCATTCTGGCCAAATAAAATCTGAAATCAACACATCAAAATAGAATAAGGCTGGAAAATTAAAAAGTATGAATTTTTAAAAATATCAGCATGTTTGTTAAAATCATGTAAGTTTCTCTTAGATCCATGAAAACTCAACATTACATGTGACCAGCTGGTAAAAATGTGGTGCTAACAACATCAAGGTCGTGGGTTCAATTCTCTTACCGGCCAAATGAGATCAGAAAATCTACACATCAAAATAGAAAAAGTCTGAAAAATCAAAAACTACGCATACAGATTTTGAAAAAAATCAGCACTTTTGTTAAAATCATGTAAGTTTCTCTTAGATCAATGAAAGCTCAACATAATGTATGGTTGGTTAGCTCAGAAGGTCAGAGCGTGGTGCTAAAAATGCAATGGTCATGGGTTCAATCCCCATCCTGGCCAAAGGAAATCAAAATTAAAAAACTATGAATATTGATTTGAATAAGAACTAGTCCTTAACCTGAACTTCTACCTTGATAATAAACTGTTGTAAGGTTTATTAATCCCATGAAAATAGTAAAATGCTCTTCAAATGACTGGAAATGTGTAGTTTTGAGAAGGCTGTATATTAATTTCCAGGGGAGCAGACCCCACTAGGACTGTGTCACTCCACAGCTGCATGTGTCTCATTAATGTTAGCAGATGTCGTCTGATTCTGTTTCATATATATACAGCTCTGGAAAAAATGATCAGTCCTCTGATTTTACTCTTTATAGCTACATTTTTCAGTAAAATGAAGATTGTTGAACTACTGACAACATGTCTCTGAAATTCCAAGCAAAATCTTAGAATTTATTTTCAGAAAATGAGAAAAGGTCAAAATAATAATAAAAAAAAGATGCACTGCTTTCAGACCTTGAATAATGCAAAGAAAACAAGTTTAGATTCATTTAGAAACAACAAAACGAATGTTTTAAGAGTTCAGAAATTAATATTTGGTGGAATAACCAGGAGGTTTTCAATGGGGTTCAGTGCAGTGGTATCTTAATAACTACATACAGGTCTGGAAAAAATTAACAGTTTTAGTTGGACAAAACTATTAGATTTCTTATGTGAATGTATGTAAATAAGCAGTGACGTTTAGAAAAATGCACCAAAGAATAACTTCTCTTGGTCCTTAGCCCTGCTGGGGGTAAGCACCCCTAAAGGTCAGATCTTAGAATCGCTCCTGAGCCAAACTATTTGGACTATTTTTGAGTTATTTTTATGGGGTAATAAAATCGTATGACAGTTTAAATTGTGTCTTTTTGTGTTTGTAGTATGAATGGCTTATAAAAGGTTAATTTCATGTGCAATACCATCCCAACCTTACAAAAACAAACATGAACACGCATTAATAGATACATTTTCAACAAGAAAAAAATTATAAACGCGTTTTCACCGAGGCTCTTGGTATAACTACGCAGTTTTAAGTTGACATCTGTTACTGTACATAAAATCCACACAACACAACAAAAGAAAAACAAAAGAAAATAGCGGGCTCCGTACTTTAAGCTGATTTTGACCATTATTGATGCATTATTGGATTAATGCATTAAGAAGTTGCATTCTACCAACACACCACCTGAGGGCGCTAGAGCCATCCAAATCAAACCTACTGTTGAGAATAAAGAAGGAAAACAAAAGTAAAAAGAAAATTAACATTATTACTTAATTTCACCTCTTGGTCTTTAATAAACACGTTTATTTTAATAATTTAGATGTAATCTTGGATAAGACCAGATGCTTTTTTGTTTGTTTATTTGTTTTTTAGGGTTTTTAAAGTACAAATAAAATAGACATTGAGCGTAATTAATTCGCAGTGTATTGTTAAAATCAGAGATAATGGGTTTATTTTCTTGATAAAGCTCTCTGCTGATTCCTCTCTTGTTTCTCCTCAGATTATGAGTCTCAGAGGAGCGGGACGGATTTTCTGCCTGCACCATTTTTTCTCCCGCTCCCCCCAACAGCCCACACCTTCCCTCTCTGCTTCGGCTGCCTATTACTCACCTCGGCTTTGCAGCATCTTCACATGAGTCCAGCCGAGCCGGTTCTGGTTCTGGTTCTGGTGGGGGAACGTCATGGTTCGAGCGGCGCCTACTTTACTGTGAGGAAAATGTGCGGAGCGCGTCGCTTGGAATAAACAAATGGTCGCGTCAGATTGCCAGAATTCATGGAGACAACACAAGACTACGCCTGTTACAAAGTTGTGCAAGGTAAGACCGGGGAGACTGAGCATTCACCGGCTGTTCCTGCACCCATTTTGTAAAAACTGACACATATCAACAAGGTGTGTGAAGCGATTCCCATACCTTTACCTAAACTTATCCAGAGTACAATAAAATATTCATCAATCAGCACTTGCTTCCTCTAGCTGACAGTTCATAACAAGAAAGAAAATGTAATAACAACAGTCACTTTAGCGTTTAAACAAAATAAATGTTGTAATTTTAACGTCAATAATGAAAAGAAGATTTAGTAATTTCCATTTAAAGTAAAAGTCAGGGCTGGTCCAAACCTTTTTGGGGCCCTAAGCAGATTTTCAACTGTACCAACATGTCAATCCCTACTATTATTAGCATAATTTGTAATTAACTTACATCACACTGGTGTTATTATGATTATTTATTTTAACCTTAAAGAAGTAGCAAACAAAATATTTTATATTTGAAATTCAGAGTGGTACTTCAGTGTGCCATGTGTGTAACATGTAAGTGAAATTATCCGCCAGTGGAACTAAAATGTTTTTAATCAATAATAAGAAATTCTCTCCTGGAACGTGAGCTGGAGATCGGCACCAGAACCCCTCCCGACCTCACTAGGGACAATGGTGTTAGAAGATGGATGGATGTATGAATAATGAGGAATTATTTACTTAAAACAAGCTCTTATGTCATTCTGAAAAGTTGCCTGTAAGTTAGTTTTGTCTTATTTTTTGGACTTGGTAAGATGAAATGTTTTTGCAGTAAACACTCTGTTCTACTCACCTGGGATCTTTAGTTGGGTTGGGGATTTTCTCACCACTGCTGCTCATGTTTTTAAAGTTAGCAAATAATAAGATGTCTTTACTTTTGGGTGCTGTTAATTGTGAAACATTTTATTTCTTTATGTTTTCTCCAGGGAAAGTCTGGGAACGTCGCAGGAAAAAATGCCATTCTGGAGGAGAAACACATATGTTGGTAAGACACATTTGTTTGTGTTTATTCTGTATTCTGACAGAAATATTCCTGATGTTTAGAAATTAGGCAGTCTGTTGTTTGCTTTTCTTTGGCTAAAGGTTTTAAACCTGAAAAATGTAAAAATATAAAGGCTGGTTGTAGGGTTGGGTGATACAGACATAGAATTTTGTCATGATATGTTATGATTCTATAGTGACAATGATAAAAATCATGATAAAAAACTACTTATTACATCTTTTTTTTTAGGTAACCGTAAGACACAGTGAGCATAGCGCCCTTGAAAAATGTTCATTATTTTAAATTGACTTCATCAGGACGATGCACACTTAAGAAAATTTGATTTAAATCATTAAACTGCACACAAAAACTGCATTTAATCATATTTTTACATTTACAGATATATTTGTGGAACAAATAATGAAAATAAAAATTTCCAATAATGTCAGTTTTTAAAAAAATATATCATCAAAGAAAATTTATCGATACAGCAATAAATCAAGATTTTCAAAGAAATTTTCACGATAATTTTTTTCAGAATTTCCACAACAGAATAACACAAATTTAGTTAAAAATGTATATTTATCCCAAACAGAAATTAAATATTGTCATAACTCATATTAACCAAATCACCAGTAGCAGTCAGTCTTCCAACAAATCTAAAGAACCCTCTGACTGAAGACTGTAAATGTGGAATATTCTCCTGCAGGACCAGAAAATATCCACTTTGGTTCCTCTGAGATAATTAATTCTTCTGGTTTTAGGATGAAATTTTGAAGGAATAAAATCAAAAATGTTTCCAGAAGCATTTATTGCATCATTTTACTGAGACCTGCTCAGACTTGCAGGCATCAAGGGACATTTCTTTGGAAAAAAAGAGGCAAAAATTACAAAATAAAAACACAAACTAACTTGAATTAACATGAACTGCATGCATATGTATATATAGGACACCAGACTAAACAAGCGAAGCAGGTTTGTTAATAATTCATCAGTGTAGTAACTGACAGACGATCTCAGTCGATGTGTGAGATCATCTGTCTTGTTGCAGCTTGCTGCAGGTATTTTATACATAATTAAGCAACAGTTTAACCTCGTCGAGACACAGCAGGTTTATTTTGTGTGAAATGTTAGATAACGTTCGATAATTCGACAGTAAGGTTGTGGCTAGTGTTTCTGACTGTTTAGACGTAATTAAATAAGATGGAGCATAATAATGCCACTAAACTGAACCCAGAGGGAAATGAATAGTTAACTTGTTACAGAGTTAGTGGGGTAAGATGGGCAGGTAGAGACAAGCTCAAGATGCCACAGGTATTTTCTCACCTTTGTGTTGCTAAATTACTGATGTAGACCAAGTCAGTGAGGCGTCATTTCCAATAAAAACTATTAGCGTGGCAGGGTTCATAAAAGCTTCTACATGTAAGATAGATGAAGATACAGATAAAACAAAGTGTAATAAAACTATAAACATTGTATCTCTTTTCTAGTTTGGTTTTCATACAAAAATACAATATCTGACTTTAAAATTATTATTTCATTAATTCATTGGAAAAAGGAAATATATCCAGACCAACCTGGTCCTGCGTGAGAAAGTTTCCTGTGTTGTTTTTGAGTTTGTTTTTGAACAGCCTGGTTAAGGTTGAACATTTAAAGCAGGTTTAAATCCAGGCAGCTTTGACTAGGCCACTTTTATTTTTAGGAATTGTGAGACAAGGCTTTGTTTTGTTTTTGGTCACTAACGGTTGCAACTCTCTCTTTTAGATGCCTTTATTTTTATTTTTTATTTTTTGCTCAGCATTATAGTAATTTCCTGGTTGATTAAAGTGTTTTGATTATTGTTGGATTATGAACTTTGACCCTAAGGCAAGGGTGACCTATAGGTAGCTTTAGTTCTGGGTTGTTCTGGCTTATGTTGTGAGTTTTAGGTTTAGTTTGGTTGGTCAGCTGTTCCATATTTTATTCTTTTGAGGATAATAACTAAAAAGAAAAAGCTAAATAATGCAACTGAGCTGCATTACTTAACTTTTTCACAGAGATCTAGTTTGATCTGGGTAGCCATACACCAATATAAAACATAATTAAGTCATAACTTTTGAAGTAGCTCTGTCACAAAACTACAAGCAGATGACTGCAGATAGCCTGACTAATCAGCTAATATTAGCTTGATAGACTTATGTTACTGCAGGTAGGTATTTATTGAATCATATTATTTATCTTCAAAAATGTCCCATCATAACGCAAATTGTAATTTATTAGTCTTGATAAATTCCAATTAATGACTTTAAAAAAAACTGTGAGTGTTATTGGAAATGTTATTTTTACTATTTTCTCCCAAAATGAGTTTCTTCAATCAATGCTCAGTTTTTATTTGACGATGTGATAAGCAGCATATTTTGAGCTTCATATTTGTTGATCACACACCAGATTAAAATTCAGTGTTTTTCCTCTCAGTAAGAAGGTTTATTGTGGTATATTTGTCAAATAAAAGTGTTAAAAATGAATGATATTTGTCATATCTGCTGTGAATCTAACCCAGTTTTTCCATTAAAAGGAGTAATTTCTCTTTATGAAAGTTCATCTCCAGATTTCTAAATCATCAGTTAAAACAACATACAGGATATTAAAGAATAAATCAATATGGAGCAAAAGCACTGCTGTTCATAGTTGCTCCTGCTGTAAAGGATAAAATTTCATCTAAAAATGCTTCGTCACTTTATGTGAGATGGTTCAAGAACTGGAGGTGCAACTTAAATTTTGAAGGACTGGAATATTAAAATAACCAGAAAGCTGCTGGACAAACACATTTTTCTGCTTCCTTCATGGAAAGTAAGCTGCTGAATAATGTGTTATCCTTAACGCATATGTTGAACTTTGTTGAAAAGTTTGGTAATTTGGATATACAGAAGGTTACATATGTCAATCTTGAATATTAATATATTTTTCAATAAGTAATAAATCAATTAATTGCATGATAAATTAAAACAAGTTTAATAATTTCCATTTGCAAGATTGTTTTTCTCTTGTCTCGTTCTACTAAAGATTGGATGACAAAAGTCTTTAGTGGTGCTTTGGTCTCAATTAGCCCGTTTTTTTTAAGGGCAACTTTGTTGACATTTGTTTTGTTTATTTATTTTGTATATCTAAAAAATCTTACATTTCCAATGTGGTAGAGATGTTTATTGGTATTCATTTTTTTTTTTAAAAAGCTCCTTTTTTGCTGAAAAGTAACTTTTAAGTAACCTTTGGTCTTATTTCAAGTTAACTAAGATACTGCACTAGAAACTAGACCAAAATTACTTGGTAAGATTTTGTGGTTTTGTCAAAAATGGTCGAAAACAACAATATTATCATTTATCACAATAATTTCAGGGAGTATTTATTGTCCAACAAAATGTGATATTGTGGCAGATTCTAAATATGTATACTGTAAATATTTGGTTCTCTGTGTAATTTTTGACAGTGTATAAAAATATTAAACTTGTGCACCCATATCTTGTACTTCATGTTGTATCATTTGTCTCTCAAAGAATAACACTTAAAATCGATTAAATCAAATCAAATCAAATCAGATAAAAATTGGCACATTTTACAGATTTTTCATTGAACCAGTTAAGCATATTTTTATACAATATTAGAAATACATTAAAAGATTAAAGTAAAAAATAAATTCCTTTTTTAAATGATAAAATAAATGTTTTATTACCTAGAATGCAATAACAAAACATTCCTTTGGTGAATTTGAACCAGGTAAAGCTAAAACTATTGTGTTTTCTTTTATCTTAAATGCAAAATGTATATATACTTTGTACAGTTCTGGCTTAATTTCAGCTCTGGTTATGTAATGAATATGTTACTAAATTAGTTTACAATTATCCCAATAATTGATTAATCCTGATTAATTGTTTAAGCCCTGAAAATATTCATGTTTTGAATAAAACTGTGTGTTTTGTGACTGCAGAGAAGGAACGCCGTGTAAAAGCCAATGCACGAGAATACAATGAGAAGTTCTCATATGCCGTAAGTGAACCTTACAATTGTTTCAGTCTTTACTTTTGCCTTTACCCACAGCTGAAGCCCGCAGGATTTAATCTGTATTGTTTATGTTATTTTCTGTTGTTGTTGTGCAGAACAATCACATTAAGACTTCAAAGTACAACGTCTTCACCTTCCTGCCCATCAACTTGTTTGAGCAGTTCCAGAGGGTGGCGAATGCTTACTTTGTTGTGCTGCTGATCCTCCAGGTAAGGCAGACCATCTGCTCATTAGAGGAGTTCCACAAGATTCAACCCTGGGCCCCCTCCTATTTAATATCTACAAGATAGCTCAGGTTATAACAGGAAAGAAGATTAGCTACCATAACTATGCAGATGATACACAGATCTACATCAGGTGACTCTGAATACATCCAGTCACAGAACAGATGCGTGGAACAGATCAATGTGTGGATCTGCCAAAACTGAGGTTATAATCTTTGGACCTAAAGACGAACAAGCTGGCACACAGTTTTAGTTATTGCAGCTAGAAACTAATGACCCAAAATCTGGGTGTGGCGATGGATTCAGACCTGAACCTTCAGAGCCACATAAAGATGGTTACAAAGTTGGCCTTTTATCACCTGAAGAACATTTCCAGGATTAGAGGACTAATGTCCCAGTGAGATCTAGAGAAACTCATCCATGTGTTTATCTTTAGTCATATTGATTACTGCAACAGTGTCTTCACAGGTCTGCCTAAAAAAAATCAGTCAGATCCAGAACATTGCTGCTGACTAAAACCAGAGGGATTGAGCACATAACACCAGTTCTGATCTTTACACTGGCTCTCTAGGTCTTGTATGTTAAAAATCATTGAAGTTTCTGTTTGCTTATCATTTGTCTCTAAAAGAATAACACTTCAAAGGTGGCATTAAATTAAAAGCCTATAAGTAAACCTCTAAGCTAACACTTAAAATACTGCTGTTAGTTTATAAATCACTGAACAGCTTAGCACTACAGTATCAACCTTCCTTGTTGCTGAAATGTGTTGATAAATAAACTTGACTTGAGTTTGGTTGAAAGTTTTACAGTAGGTTTTCTTTATAGTTAATCCCAGAAGTTTCGTCTCTGTCCTGGTTCACAACCATCGTGCCTTTGGTTTTGGTGCTGGTGATCACAGCTGTCAAAGATGCCACCGACGACTACGTAGGATTATGATTCCCCTCCTCACTCATTATTCATCAACCTCAAAAGACTTACTTTTATGTTTTAAAAAATCATCTTTTTCAAATTTCAGTTTCGACACAAGAGCGATCGGCAAGTCAACAACCGCCAGTCTCAGGTTCTCATCAGAGGAAGGTACTTCTATTAGATTCTGTCAACATTTCTCAATAAAATCCCCAAACAAACCCACTGATTGTGGATTTTATTTGTTTAAGTTTACAGAAGGAGAAATGGATGAATGTTCGAGTGGGAGACATCATCAAACTGGAGAATAATCAGTTTGTTGCTGTGAGTTAAATACACAAACATTCAATAACTTCCAATAGGTTTTTCAGTTACATTCCCAAAACATTATTTGTCAGATTTGTGTAGATAAGCCTTAAAAATAATTATATTTACTTTTTGGAAATCCGTTTTTATCCTTTATATAAGAATCACTGTGATAAGTTTTATTTAGGTTATGTTTTTGAGAAGCATTTGCCTGTAAAACTGTTGAATTTAATCAATTTAGTTCTGAGGTTTTTCACTTGCCACAGTTTGTTGTTTACAAGCAAAATTGGTTATTTTGTGTTAAGTGAAAAGGAATAGTTAAATACAAACTAAATAAATGTATAAAAGGTGGTACATGTAAAAAATTATTAAAAGAACTAAGAAACCACAGAGCAAAATTATTAGTGTCGGTCTATTAAAAATAATTCTATGTTTACAAAGTTTAAGTAAAAATGTAATTTTAATAAAAATGTTGCAACATGTTTACATTGGGTAAAGTACCTAAAAAAATGTACGTAAAAATGAAAGTCGCACTACTTCCACATATTTCTACTCCAGTAAACGTAAAAAATAACCATCCAAGAAATTACTCAAGTAAGAGGAACAAAGTATTTTGGTAGAAATGTGACTCAAGTACTTAGTAACAAATCAAAGGATCAACCATTTAATATTTAAAATTACATTGGACAGTTCAAAATGTAAAGTTTTAACAAGTTACATTTACTGAAATTTCTTGGCATTTTAATGATGAAAATGACAATAATTCACATAAATATCAAACAATAAAATCAGGTAATTTTTTTCCATATCGGTTTCTTTCTGTAAAAAAACAAAACAAAACAAAAACGTGTTTGTTTTTTTATTCAGTGGGTAAAAAAAAAAAAATTTTACTCAAGAGGAAAAATACTTCACAATAAAATTTCTCAAGTAAAAGCAAAAAGCATAGCAAAAATACTCTTGAAAGTGTATTATTTCTAAAAAGCTACTCAAGTAAATGTGTTTGATTTGGATATTCTCGCAGGCCGATGTCCTCCTCCTGTGCAGCAGCGAGCCTTATGGCCTTTGCTATATTGAGACAGCAGAGCTGGACGGGTGAGAGCTGCACCAGTTATACAAAATATAATCAGAAAATATATATAATCCAAACTGAGCTGGACAGGTGTTTGTGTTTGTGAAGCTAAACTTACAAATTCCCATTTTTCCTCCAACAGGGAAACAAATCTGAAAGTCCGCCAGGCCTTGAGTGTGACCTCAGATTTGGGAGACGTTTCAAAACTGATGGACTTTGATGGTGAGATGCTGCAGAGTTTCGTATTTGCCCTGTTAATGCACACCTGTCAAGTTTAGGATTTAAAAATGAGGGAAATTTTACGCTACCCACTGAAAGCCGTCACAGCAGTCCAACCTATATCCAGTATCCCTTACATTTTAACACAGGTTTACAATAAATTTATTTCCCCAGATTAGCATTAATACGGTAAAATACAGATTTTACCGATCTATGCAATAAAATGCACACACATGCGTACACACGCAGTCGTGTTTTCATCACATTGACTTCCATTAATTTCTACAGCCTAACCCTTACCATAATCATAACCCTAACCACTGACCCAAAAACTCCCCTCATGGGGACCAAGAAAATGTCCCCACAAGGAGCAATGGTCCCCATAACACCACATTGTTGACAGAAATAGGTTCTCATAAGGATATAAAAACCTGGAACACATACACACACACACACACACACACACACACACACACACATATATATATATATATGTATAAGCTATTTTCTTCCAAAAAGTTAATCAAGTAAATGTAATTCAAACAGGTTACAGTTACCATTGTAGTTAAGTTATTGTATTAATACAGTATGGTACAGTATTAATGTGGTAAAATCTGTACTAATACAGTAAAATCCGTATTTATACAGTAAAATTTTGTGGCTGCCAGAATTTATAATATACAGTTAAATCAGTATTTCTAAAAGTACACTTTTTCAAAAAAGTTACTCAAGTAAATGTAATTGAGTAAATAAAACTAGTTACAGTCGCCGTTTTGACCGTTTTGACAGTTACATTTACTGTATTAATATACGATAAAATTAAATTTATACAGAAATTGCTATATGTTGAGGCACTGAAAGGCTTTCTTGTAATTATTATATTATGATACGTGAAGTGTACGAGAAAATTTTAATATGGGAGGACGGAGGGAAAGAGAGATAAAGTATGGCACTTCACCAACCAAAATGGGAGACTTAACATGTATCTTAATGTTTTTGCAAGATCATTTCCTTTGGTTTTGTTGTTTCTCCTCAGGAGAAGTCATTTGTGAACCACCGAACAACAAGCTGGATAAATTTACAGGAACGTTACACTGGCGAGACAACAAATACTCTCTGGATAATGAAAATATGCTCCTGCGCGGTTGTGTTCTCAGAAACACTGAGTGGTGCTTCGGCATCGTCATATTTGCTGGTATTATTAATCAATATTTAATGATTTCAGTCTCATTATCTCTGAGCTTTGTCTCAATATTTGTTGTTTATCAGCTTTTTATTTCTGCTTTTATCAGGTTTACAAACCAAGCTGATGCAGAATTGTGGACGGACTAAATTCAAACGGACCAGCATTGACAAACTTATGAACACACTGGTTTTATGGGTAAGAAGTTGCTTTTCTTTTTATAAAACATTTTTGTTTTGTAGTTTTATTTTTTGAGATTTTTGGTGCCTTTGGCTCCAGATGAGTTTGTTATTTAAGAAAAAAACAATTAAAATACACTGTAAAACATTTGAAGGTGCTTTAACTTGAAAATGAAAGTCCACCTGCTGCCTTGAAAATGCAATTTAAGTCAACGAGAAATTTGTTTTGGTTTTAAATCAGAAATTAAAGTTCATTAAGTTGATTTATTGATAAGAGACAAGTTGTCTAAACCTTGTTATTTAACTTCATTAATCTTGAATTGTGAGTTTTAACTAAAAAGCTGCCCTCAGCTAGTTAAAGAGCCACATTTCTCTATTATTTAACTCACAATATCCAGTTAAAATAAATACTTATTTTACTTTAGAATTATTTAAATTCTTGATTCAAACTGCAGGAACAAAATTTCTGATCTGATCATGAATTTTATTAAACATCCCAATGAATTCAGCTCAGGAACATTTAGTGTGAACAGGACATTATCCTCAAGCTTTGCTAACTGAGAATTGCATTAAAAATGAACATTTGCCTTAATAAAACACAAGAGTCGGATCAATGTGACGCACTTCCATCTCAGGAGACAAAAACATGCCGCTAAGCATTCTGGGAAATAGTTCCGACACCTGTCCTTTTCCTCTTTCGATTTTTTTAAGTGCTAACCTAAAAACTTTAGTTTATTCAACTCTTGGAGGTTTGACTAAATTAATAAAACGTTAACACAACTTACTGCTGTAAGTACAAGCAGAAGCTTGAAACAGCTAGCTTAGAAACCGACCCACACCTCCCTCTTCTTGACGTGTTGATCACATTACATGTCACGACTTTGCCTGAATTCAGACCCTATGAATTAAGTCACTATGTCATAAACAGCATTTCCCCTTAAACCAGATCAGCCTTAAAAACGTTCAGAAGACGAGATGCCAACCAGTTTTTTCCATACATGCTAGGCTAGCTGGTGCGTCATTATCTCCATGATTACCAACGGTTATACCATACCTTTTCTATATTGCGATATTTGATATATTTTAAATCATATTTACGTATAAAGTCAATGATTGTTAATCTTCTTACCTTGTAAAAAGTGTTCTCTGAAAATCCATGATTACACCGAGGGCTGACAGTCATTATGTTTAACGGCTAATATCCATCGCCACCGTATCGTTCCTCATTAAAAGTTATAAAATGACAAGTTTGGTTTCCATTCTTGTGTGTTTATGCAGCCAACCAATTTTTAAAGTGAAATCAACTAAATAAAATTGATATCAGGATATAGGTGGCCTGTTTTTAGACTAGCTTTGACAGAGCCAGTCTAAAACAAGCATTGGTTGTTTTGGCGTCCGTCTTGGCGGAGTTCTGGAAAGTGTGACTTCACGTGCAAACGGTCAATACTGTTTCTTTTTCCAGATTTTTGCCTTTCTCATCTGCATGGGAGTAATTTTGGCGATAGGAAACACCATTTGGGAGACTTGTGTGGGCAGGAAGTTTGAGCTGTTCCTACCATGGGATGAGTTTCAGAGCAGCGCCGTTTTTTCTGGCTTCCTCACCTTCTGGTCCTACATCATCATCCTCAACACTGTTGTCCCTATTTCCCTGTATGTCAGGTAAAAACAAAGAGCCTCATTTCCTTTTAGATGCTATAATTTATCAGCGTATTTATGACATTTTGCAGAACATCAAATGTTTTTTCTCACACGTTCCTTCAGTGTGGAGGTCCTGCGGCTCGGTCACAGTTTCTTCATTAACTGGGACCGGAAGATGTACCACAACCAGAGCGACACGCCGGCCGAGGCTCGCACCACCACCCTGAACGAGGAGCTCGGACAGGTCGAGTTCATCTTTTCGGACAAGACCGGCACGCTGACGCAGAACATCATGGTGTTCATCAAGTGCTCCATTAATGGGCAGACGTACGGTACGAGTGAGGCTCTTTAATCTCGCCGTTAAATATAAAAACAAATGCCCGAAGTCAATAATTTCTTAATATTGATGAAAAAGAGTAGTTGTAAGTGAAGTAATCGCCTGGTGGAACAAGACATTTTAACTCGTATTATGGGAAAAATAAAATTTGTGTTTTTGCATCTGAACCCCACTGAGGGACTTACATTTATAAATATATCTCTAGGCCTGTCACAGTAAATCAGTCAATGATTAAATTAAATCAAACTCAATAATTTCCATTTGGATGGCTTTTCATTTTTGCTTTCTTCCAAAAACTGGATGATAAGTTTTCAGTTTGGTGTTTTGGTCTCAACTAGCTGTTTTTTAAAAGGACAATTTTATTTACAGAGACTTCATTAATTGTATTTGTTGTTTTGTTTATTTAAAATGTTTTCCAATGTTAAATGTCTGTTAGAATTTAAATGTTATTAATTTTTGAGAATGTGTTCTTATATTTTTATGCCATTGCCATTATATCACTTGAAAATGGTCTCAAAATAATATTATTGTCTATCGCAATAACTTCTGGGACAATTTATTGTCCAGCAAAATTTGTTTTTGTGACAGTCCTGCAAATATTCCTGTTTTAAAAAAAAAAAGTAACAATAAAAACGCTTGTGTGTTTTTTGGATTTATGAGCCGTTTGACTTGGTTATTCATTTATTGCAGGAAGATTATTACAACTAATTAAGTGAGATATAATTTAGTTAATGTCAATGGAAAAACAATTTTCATCTCCCGTTATTTATTTTGTAAATATAGTTTAGATTGTGTGAAATTAAACATCTGATTTTGATTCCACTGTATTGTTCATTCAACAGACAATCAAGAACCTTTTCAGGCTTATTTGGAGTTATTGTGTAAGTTTTGACAAGATGCTGAACTGTTTGAATTTTTCATTTGTTCTCAAGGTGATGTCTATGATGAATTCAACCAGAAGGTGGAAATTACAGAGGTATGTTAGATTAAACTCCTTTATGTTTATTTACTATTTATTTTAAAATTATGTTCTTTCATAATCTCATATGAAAAAAATGGAACAGTCCTGTTAAAAAGCCTGTTTTAGTTAAAAAGCCTGTTTTAGTTGAAAAATAATTTCAGATCTTCAGTACAACTCAACTGAAAAAAAAACAAATCATTCACAAAAGAAATTTTCTATGGGGAGAAAATAGAAAATACATAAACAATTTGACTGCAGAAGTGGCCATTTACTTAAAATAGTACTTTATTAAAGTTTAATCCTCTTGGATTGCAGTTTCTCATCGTGGCACATCTTGACTTGGACATATTTTCCAGCTATTTTTGTCTAAATGGTCCAAATCTGTGATATTGTGAGAACATTTCCTATGCACAACCTTCTTCTGACAGGGCCATAGCAAAACTTTAGACTTTTTTTGTTGGGATTTTTTTAAGCCGCTTTGATTCAATGTCATGCTGAAAGACGAAGTTCATGAAAAAAATGAAAGTTTTGTGCTGTTGGTGTCTGGTATGATGGCTCAGAAGGGTCAATAAAATACAAAAGCTGCAACAGATACTGTAACAATAAAAAAGGACAAGATGATATTTGTTTGTACTTTAAAGCTATATGCTAAATTTAGCTCATTTAGTTTGATCTACTTTAAGTCATGTAGATTTCAGACAATAACTGAAGCGTTGTTTGGTCATAAAATGCATTAACTGCCATAAACTACGGTCTACAAATAACTCTGCAGTTTAACTTACCCACCTGATGAGTGGGCACTGGTGACAAATCCACTCTTCTTATCAAGACACCCACACTGTTCAGAAACACTATTTTCACAAACTAACGTGTCGTCTGATGCTTCAAAATAAAAAAAAACTCCTCTTGATGTGCAGAGTAATAGAATTATGAGTTTCTGCTGAGCATAAAGTAAAGGAAGTGATTTATGGTCCAGAAACAAAATATTTAGCTAAATTGTGGCAGCAGCCTTTCAGGCTTTGTTCAGGACTGTTAGGTATATTTTGATATTTATCAATATATTTTTCTCAGTTCTGATATTTATTTATGTACATCAAAATACCAGCCTGCTACCTATTTTTTGCAGCAGCACAAACATCCCCAACACTAATGTCTGCGTCCATATTTCTAAAGTATTTTTAGTCCTCTCTAATCTAACTTTAGTTTGTCTAGAAAGTCCAGTTCGTTCACGGAGGTGTGACTATAGAGCAGGGCATTCTGGGTAAATACAACCAAAACAAAGCTCAAATCAAGGGTGAGCGGGAGAAATGGCTTGTTGTCTTTTACCAAAGACAAAAGAGAAATCCTAAAACCACTAAAATCTGACGCTACTCCATTTTTGTTTAAATTTTGTGACGAAGGAAGTTGCGATTATGTCTTCTTCAGAAGTTTTTATGTTGTTTCCTTCAGTAGCTCTTGGTGCAGCGCCCCCACAGGCGAGGAAAGGAACAGGTTTTTCAAACAGTGTGGTTGGTTTGACATGATGCAGTATGAAAGCAAACTGCAGCAGCTGAAAATGTAACAAATGTTGCAATTTTAGCTCCAAATTGAGCCGAGTCTACCAGGCTATCGGGTGAAAACACTTAGGAACCCGTCTCAGTTTAGTTTATCCTGTTGCTTCTCCAACACATGTCACTTTTATTTCTGAAATAAATTGACGATAACCATCTGTATCCTCAGAAAACAGCGTGCATAGACTTTTCCTTCAACCCGCTCTGCGACAAAGCCTTCAAATTTTACGACTGCAGCCTGGTTGAAGCCGTCAAACAGCAGGAATCTGCAGCACAGGACTTCTTCAGACTGCTGGCTTTGTGTCACACCGTCATGCCAGAGGAGAAGAGTGAAGGTAAAGCTACACACACCTGTCAGAGTTATATCCTTCAGGATGTTTTTTCTCTGATCATTATTTCTGTTTAAATGAAGGGAACCTGGTGTACCAGGCACAGTCACCGGATGAAGGAGCTTTGGTAACCGCAGCACGAAACTTTGGGTTTATCTTCCGGGCTCGAACTCCAGAAACCATCACGCTTTGTGAGATGGGAAGAGTGGCTACCTACGAGCTGCTGGCCATACTGGACTTCAACAACGTGCGCAAGAGAATGAGTGTCATTGGTTAGGTCTTTACATATAATAGTACTAGCAGTCAACATGACTCCACTTTTCTTATTAGCAAACTGAAAGAAAATTGCTTTAGTGTCCTTTACTGCCTGCAACTTTTTGTCCACTTCCCATGTGTCAAACTCAAGATCCGTGCCAAATTTTGCCCACTTTGGACTCCAGAGAGACGCATAAATAACTTACCTTTGACTTAACAGTTGTGTGTTTAAATATTACTGTATCAATCAAGTTAAAGCAGTTTTTATCTGCCAAATTGCATCAGTGTCTCCAGTTTTTTGCGATTCCATGATAATAAAAAATCAAGAGATTCCTCCAAATGAAGGATGAGGCTTTACTGATGAACAGTGAGATTTAACAGAAATAAAACCTTAGTTTCACAATAAGAGCTGTATGTACACACAAAAAGAAACACACCCTTACAACCATAACATTCATATCATAAAAGGAGTAAATATATCTGACATAATCTTAAAACTGCACACTAGTTTTTGTATACAATGAAACAAATTTACGGTTTTAGACGTTCAATGCTAAAGACATACTTGTTGACAACATAAACATACAGTTTAAAGGGTTTTATCAATAGATTCTGGCACAACCGGCCCTTTAAGAATATTCATGATCGTGATACGGCCTAAACTGAAAACGAGTTTGACATTCCTGATCTACTTATTTGTTGTCCTAGCTTATGTTGGGTTTTTTTAAGCCCTTTTTTTTGTTGCTTGGTTTGTTTTCTGATCCAGTGAGGAATCCCCAAGGCCAGATTAAACTATATTGCAAAGGAGCTGACACGATCATCTTTGACCGCCTGGATCCGTCCAGCGAAGACCTCATGTACGCTACCTCAGAACACCTCAGTGTGAGTTTTACCTGAGCAATTCAGGGAGAACTATCATGCAAAAGTCACATTTTGAATGTTTTTATGCTTCCATTTGGGTCTCTGTTGCTTCTAAAAACAGCAATAGCACTTAAAAAAAAACATGCCGATGTTTTTTAGGCAATAATTTAATATTCAGCACCTAGCAACCCCAGCAGAATTCCGCCTGTTACCTAGCAACCCAAGCTGAGCTCCAGCATGTTTGGTCAGCGGATTGTACAGCTGTATAGTGTCTGCTGGAAAAGAGAAATGTTTCGTTGTCGACTTACCATTCAGAAACCACTTGCTACATTCTTGTTGGTTGTGCAGGAAGTTCCACTTCTGCTTTTCAAAGATGTACAGTTGTATAATTGTATAATTGCACATCTGTTTGCTGCCATTTTCACATGCAAGTTTTTTATTTTAATTTATGTGTTTATTTATGTAATCTTATTAGTTCTTTAAGCAATGATGACATAGCATCATTTTAACATGCAGAACAAATATTTATAAACCTTTTGTCTTCCGGTCAAAGAAGCATCGAGAGGATTATAGACTATGGATTATAATCTGACTCAACAGATTTAAGTGACAAAATGCATCTGTGTGCTTTGAGCGCTCCTGGAGCAGCTGAACTAAAGTGGATCTACATGGTTTTCTTTGAATATTTTTTAAATTTACATGTATCCAGCTTGTATTAGCATTTTGACTAAAGAACACAAAGGATCATTGCTGCAGCTTTGATTGCTTTTAAAACTCAACTGTTCTGCTTGGTTAGCTGACTGATTTTTAAACTTTCTTTGACTCCAGAGCTGTTGATTGTGTTCGTTTTCTCACAGGAATTTGCAGGAGAAGGGCTTCGAACTCTAGCTCTTGCCTACAAAGACCTCAGCGAAGAATATTATCAGGTGTGGCAGAAGAAGCTTCACTACGTGAGCACTGTGCTTGAGAACCGTGAAGAGCAGCTGGCTGCTCTCTACGAGGAAATAGAGAAAGGGATGAAGGTAAAACTGGCGTCCTTTTTGTTTGCATTGTTGAAACGATGAGTCTTAGCTAGCAGCTGCAGACTGACTTCTGACTCGGTTCAAGCTTCTTGGAGCCACAGCGATAGAGGACAAACTTCAAGAAGGCGTGCCGGAGACAATCGCTTGTCTGAATCTGGCCGACATCAAGATCTGGGTCCTAACAGGAGACAAGCTAGGTAGCTAACAACTGAATAAATCTGGATGTTGAGTAGCTGCTAACATGCTGGAGAGTTTCAGATCTGTGAACTGTGTTATTTTAGAGACGGCGATGAGTATCGGTTACTCCTGCAACATGCTGCGGGACGACATGAATGAGGTGTTTGTTATCTCTGGGCTCACGCAGCTGGAGGTGCAGCAGCAGCTCAGGTAAACGCAACGCATTCATGCAACAGGCTGGAAACCAAACATCAATAATCCCAAAGCAGGCTGGCTGTGTTTTCTGCTAAAATTAAACTTTCATCAGAACTGAAAAACTGTTTGATAATGAGCGATTTGTTGATCTTATATGAAGCACTCAGGGTCACGATGTTCAGGACGACTGAAAATCTACAACAAACTCTGTTTTGACTTTTTATTTTATCTAGTGAGGTAAATATACTATCCTGCAAAAACACAAAATCTTATCAAATATTTCCGGTCAAGTTTATAGTGCCAATATCTCAGTGCACTAGAAAAAGAACATAACGTACAAAGAAAGTTAGGTAGTAATTTATTTGCATTTACTCAATTACATTTATTTGAGCAACTTTTTGGGAAAAAAAAGAATATTTTTATTATTTATTATTATTTGTACTTTTATTTGAGTAATGTTATTACTAAAGTAATACGATTATTTGAGTAATAAAAGAGAAAATGAAATAGCTCTACTCTTGAAAGAAAATTCTGGATTTTCTACCCAGTGAAGGAAAAACAAACATGTTTTAGCCAAAAATTCACCAGACAGAGGCATACAACTGCAGTTTTTGTTAAAGTTTTATATGTTTTTTTACAAAAAAGAAACTGATTTTGAAAAATTTTCTTTGGTCTGATTTTGTTATTTTTTGTTACTTATTAAATTATTATAAATTTTGTCCTTTTTTCTAGCAATAAGTTAATGTTTTCTGAGCTATTTCAAAAACATCCAGAATCTAACATCACAAAGCAGCAGGAACTGCACCGTTACCTAGCAACCCCAGAAAATCCCAGGCCCATTACCTAGCAACCCAAGGGGAACTCCAACACATTTGCCTAGCTGTTTTTACCTCTGTACAATGGCTACTGGAAAAGACAAGTGCTTTCTTGTTGACTTACCATCCAGAAACCACTTGTTGCATTCTCTTGTTGGTTGTGCAGGAGGCGGTACTAATGCTTTTCGAAGATATACGGTTGTATAATTCATCTGTTTGCAGCAATTTTCACGTGCGAGTGTAAACGTTGAGTTGGGGGATGGGCAGCAGCAGCTTTTTTAGCCTTAAAGAGACAAGAGGCCCTAAAAGCGCTCATTTTAAAAGGAGCTCAAAACTAAAAGGTCATAGAGTGATTTTGTAATGTAATGCACATATTTTTTTATAGCCCTAACCTGTTCAAGCAAGCGTAGTAGGTCTTCCCTCTCTCCTTAGGAACGCTAAGGAGAACATCCTCGGCCTGAGCCGGGTGAGCAGCACAGGAGACGTCGAGAAAGGCGGCATGTTTGCAGAAGATTCAGTGTTTGAAGAAACGATTATTTCCGAGTATGCCTTGGTCATCAGTGGTCACAGTCTGGTGAGATGTTATCGAGCTGTTACTTGCTTTTCATTTGGGTTTGAACCCAGCAGGTGTTACACCATTAAGCAGCAGAGATGGGTAGTAACTAGTTACATTTACTCAATTACATTTACTTGAGTAACTTTTTTGAAAGAAATTACTTTTTGGAATATTTTTACTACGCTGTACTTGTTACTTCTAGTCAAGTAATCTTATTATGAAGTATTTCTACTCTTACTTGAGTAAAATGTCTGTATTTTCTACCCACTGAATGAAAAAGAAACATGTTTTAACCTAAAATTCACCAGATACAGACACACCTGCAGTTTTTGTTAAAGTTTTATACCATTTTATTTTTGCCTGGTTTGGTTATTTTTTGCTACTTATATGAATTATTGTCATTTTCATCCATAAAATACCTAAATTTCCATGTAACTTTATATTTTGATCCATCTGATTATGTAATTTTTGCATATTAAATGATTGATAATTTCATCAGTTACTGAGGACTCGAGTTGCCTTTTTACCAAATACTTTTTACTCTTACTTGAGTAAAAACATGTTGAAATAGTGCTACTCTTACTCTGGTTGTCTTTCTGCTGAATGTTGCGTTTCTCTTCACCTGCTACCGACTAAATAAAGTCCAATTAGCAGAAAGCTGCTGGCCTGCTTTTGCTAATCATTACGGGTTTTCATTAACATCCATTTCCTTACCGCCTGCAGCCAGATGGGAAACGGTCCACTGCTGCCTTGGCAGGGTCGTTCTTTCAGCGCCGCTGTGGGACGGTGTGTTAATCAGGTGTGATGTGTGTGTTCGGCCCGCAGGCTCACGCGCTGGAGCCCCAGCTGGAGCAGGCGCTGCTTGATCTGGCCTGTTTGTGTAAAACGGTAATCTGCTGTCGGGTCACGCCGATGCAGAAAGCTCAGGTGGTGGAGCTGGTGAGGAGGCGCAAGATGGCCGTCACGCTGGCCGTGGGGGACGGCGCCAACGACGTCAGCATGATCAAAAGTGAGTAAAGGCTGGTGCCGATCGGAGACGTCTCCAAACTTTTGTTTTGATCTTCTCACTTTGTTTTCTGAAAAGTACAGGAGAGAATTATGGCTGGAGGAAAAAGATTGAGAATCAGACTTTTCTCTCAGGTTTTTTTACTTTAATTTTAAGCTTTGGAGATCAAAAGTCAGAATTCTAACAAAACATTTTAGAAGTGAAATAATCTGCCAGTGGAACTAGTATTTTTTTTATCAGTATTAAGGATTTATTGATTTAAAACAAGCTCCTATATCTTGCTAAAAAGCTACTAGTAAGTAGTAGTATAGTGCACTATAATATGCTTACTGAAAACTAGACCAAAATTACTTGGTAAGATTTTGTGTTTTTACAGTGTCTTATTATGTAAATTATTACAACAGTTTTATTAAAAGCAGTCCTTCATTGTGTGCCCTCAGTTGTAGGTGTGAACTTTATAATCCTAAATATTATCTTCAATATGTGTGATTTTCCAGTGTTGGGTGACCCACATTATGCTTTTTTCTTGTGCTGCGTCAGCCGCCCACATCGGCGTAGGCATCAGCGGACAGGAGGGGATGCAAGCTGTTCTGGCCTCAGATTACTCTTCGCTCAGTTTCGGTACCTGCAGAGGCTGCTGCTGGTGCACGGGCGCTGGTCCTACTTCCGAATGTGTAATTTCTTGGCCTACTTCTTCTACAAGAATTTTGCCTTCACCCTGGTCCACTTCTGGTACGGCTTCTTCTGTGGTTTCTCAGCACAGGTGAGAAAACTGTCGTTAACATTAAAATATACTGTAAACCAGTTTTATTTTAAAACACTTATTTAATCTACTTTTTCCCACAGACTGTGTACGACCAGTGGTTCATAACCCTCTTCAATATTGTTTATACATCGTTACCAGTTCTGGCGATGGGACTTTTTGATCAGGTATTGTTAGAAAACATGGAATAAGTAATAAACATAAACTGCCATATGATAGTATCCTACTGTAATGGAAGATAAATTAATGTTTACAGTGGATGCCATACAAATTGAAGGTGCTGTATATCTTAAGGCAGGGATGTCCAAATGTGGCCCGGGGGCCATTTGCGGCCCGCAGAATGATTCCGGTGCGGCTCCTGATCAGAACTCAAGAATAGCCTAACTTTGGATTTGCCAGTTTAATGCAGATATAAATATAAAAACAATGTTAGAGCGAAATTTTTATTGAATTTTTACAAACCATTCAAAACAGACACAATTAAAATCTTGAAATGGAAAATGTAAGGTGGAACTCAAAAGTGTTTTGGTTTCAGTTTAATTTAACTTGTTAGTAACAGGGACCAAAATCATCTTGTGGATTTTACTAAAATGCAGAAACTTACCAAAATAAAGTAAGAGTGAACGACTGTTCTTGTTGCTGAAAATATAATCAACCTGGAAAATTAGGATATGGTTAGCTGTTTTCTGTTTTTATTTGGCAAACCTGTAAAACTCTTTTTGTTTAGTTTGTTTAGAAAATACAAATTGCTAATTTAATTAAAATGTGTTATTTCACTGGTGAAAATAAAAATAAAAAGGAGATTTTTTTTGTTTTTCTTCATTTTTAATTAAAAAGAAAGATAATTTAATTGAAATGTTCTGGTTCCCAGAGTATTTGGGAATTTGACATTTTTGCGTCTTTTTGGATTAAAAAATTATGTCCACAGTTTGTCAACTTCCTAATTCTTCCAAAACTTTTGTCTTTTCAAGACACTGTCAGGCCATCCAGGTGAATATTGGTTTATGCTGCCCTGTTTTACTGTTTTAAATAACAAACTTCCTTGATATTTAAAAAATATATCCTCACCACAATAAATGCATCTAATCTGTTACTAATTCTTGAACCCATATGCCACAACTAGTTCTATTTTACTCACTATATATTACCTTCAACTAACTATTTGTCTTGCTAACCCTGTAGGTATTAGACTTTAATAACGAGGATCTGCTTAACTTATCTAATTACCAACTTATTTCTGCCAGGACGTCAACGACCAGAACAGCCTTCGCTACCCGACCCTGTACAAACCGGGCCAACAGAACTTGCTCTTCAACAAACGCCAGTTCTTCCTCTGCACGCTACAAGGCATGGTGACGTCATTCCTGCTTTTCTTTATTCCCTACGGAGCGTTCTCCGTCATGCTGAGGGACAACGGCTCCGACTTCTCCGACCAGCAGGCGTTTGCCGTCACCATAGCAACAACGTTGGTCATTGTTGTGAGTGTTCAGGTGAGTCTGAACGGACTGAACTGTTCTCACACAGTGAGGTGTAATAATAATCCAGCACTGTACATTAAAGGGGATTTTGCACGTTGTTATACTTCCATTTGGATTTCTACTACTTCTAAAAACGGCCCAGATGATTAGAAGAAACACCCTGCTGTTTTTGAGCAATAATTAAATTTTATTTGGAGTCTGGAAAATAAGCCGCTTCAAAAGCCTTCCAAATGCAACTTCGCATATCAGCACCTAGCAACCCCGGCAAAGCCCAGCCCGTTACATAGCAACCCCAGTGGAGTTCCGCCTGTCACCTAGCAACCCAAACAGAGCTCCGATCCAGCCCGTTTTTCAGTGCTGCTGCTGGAAAAGTCTAGAATTACCATCCACAATAACTTCTTTGAAGAATTTTCCCTTTGGTCTCACTTAAGTATTTTTAAATTATATTGAATTGAATCTGTCGGCAGCCATTTTCATGTGTGAGTGTAAACGTTGAGTTGGCCAGAAGCAACTTATTTGGATTTAAAGTGACAAGAGGCCCAAAAACAGCTCAAGATAGACAAACTGAGCAGGCTAAAATCTCACTATTTAAAAATGATTTTGTGCAAAAAAATGTTTTGTATCGCCCATAGATCTATCCTACCTATTAAATGTGTGATGTTTTTGTTATTAGATTGGACTGGATACACACTACTGGACAGCAGTCAATCATCTGTTTATGTGGGGCAGCCTGATTGTGTATTTTGTCATTCTGTTTGCAATGCAAAGTGACGGCCTGTTTGGCATCTTTCCAAGTAATTTTCCATTTATTGGTGAGTTTGGCTCAATATTATTAAAAAAAAAAAGAAAAAGACTGGTGGAAACGAAGCAGAAGGAATTTCCTATTGCTGTTTTTCCACAGGTACGGCTCGTAACTGTCTCTCTGAGAAGAGCGTGTGGTTGGTCATCCTGCTCACCACTGTGGTGTGCATTTTGCCTGGCTTAGTCGTGAGCTTTCTGAGAGTCGACCTCTTCCCAACTATAACAGACAAGGTGCAGTAACAGTGAAAAGAAATAAACCAGATTTACCAGTGAAATGCTGCAGAAACAGTCACTCATCAGTATTTACAATGCCCCACACAATATTATTATATTATATGGACATGTTTAGGTACGGGGGCAAACATTGTTTACACCTTGTACTTGCAAGATATACACTGCAAAAAAAGAAAAAAACACAAAATCTTACAAAGTATGTTTGTTCCATTTTCCAGTGCAAATATATTAGTACATTTTACATAAGACAAAACTAACTTGCAGGCAGGTAACTTTTCACCAAGATTTATGAGATTGTTTTAAGTCAATAATTCCTTAATACTGATTTAAGAAGTACTGGTTCATTTGGCAGATTATTTCACTTACAACATGTGAAACGTCTTGTTTTAAGTGAATTAATCTACCAGTGGAACCAGTACTTTTTAAAATCAATATTAAGAAATTATTTACTTAAAACAATCTGATATATCTTGGTGAAATGTTACCTGTAAGTTAGTTTTGTCAAGTCTACTAAGATATTTCCACCAGAAAGTAGAACAAAAATACTTGGTAAGATTTTTTTTAGAAGTGTAGACTCTTGTCTTGTCCAGTCAGTATAGAAGATGCTGTAAAATCTGACCATCTTTGGGGAATTAAGAGATCGCTGGTTCGTCTTCACAGGTTCGTCATTTGCAGCAGTCCAGGAAAAAACAAAGGCCTCAGGAACAGAACCTGAGGCGAGTCCGCCGGACGAGCTCTCGCCGCTCTGCCTACGCCTTCTCCCACCAGCAAGGCTACGGAGAGCTGATCACCTCAGGCAAAAACATGAGAGTGAGCACACTATCTTCCACTCGCTCCGTGGAAAGAATAGCACAGAGCTCCAGCTGGATAGAAACTATACTGAAGAGGAAGAACGAAGTCTCAGCAGAACCGGCAGAGAGCCATAAAGCAGACAGGCTGAAGTAACACTAGAGGATCCAAGTGCCTAACCACAGTATTAACACCCATTTTATATTGTTTTTCTAAAAGTTTCCTGAAGTTAAGTCGGAAGGGATCACATAGTAGATAAAAAAATTTAGAAATGTTACCTGAACTGCATAAAGTAAGCATATTTATGTGCTTAACTACTTACTATTAGACGACAAAATTCAAGTGTATTATGTATGCTTGTGTTTTTCCTATATCCTATAAGTTTGTTTTGTAATTTCTGGAGTATTTTGACTTGTCCAAGGAAAGCGATTTGTCTGGCAGTAGGGCTCATTTCCATATGGTTTAGATTTTGATTACAGCTGTTCGCAGTGAAAAAGTTCTGACATTTTTGGCCTTCTTGGTGTTCCATACTTGAGGAGCAGGAACGTCATAGTGGACCACATTCAGTGGTCAAACTTCACAACAGACGCACTCAGGTTCACCGTATTTACTCTAACAAAAGAGAAAATAAAGTTGGGGGTTAACCTCACTCCAGCAGCTTCTGACTCTATAGATAAAATGAAATAAAATAAAATAAATAGCCCTTAACAAACTAATGGTTCTCAATGAGGAGCAGTTAATAGTAATAGAATTAAGCACAATCAAAATGCACATTAATTATGGTAACAACAGTCAAAAAACGTACAAAATATGTCAAAATTACCCATGAAACCCTGTATACAACTAAATTAATCTACAACATGTATTAAGATTGAATACTTACAGAGAAAAAAAACAGCTGAACCTAATAAATACAAAATGGCGACAGAAAAAAAGGGGGACAAACTGTCAGTTATCGGTTGCTATGGTGACCATCAACTGTCACTCTTGTTGGGTTGGGCGATGTGGACTTAAAGTTATATCATAATATTATGTGGTACTATTCCAATAATAATAAAAGTGATCATAAAAACTCTTTCTTAGTTATTTCTTATATAACTGTAGCACAATGACCTCATGGCAGAGCAATTATAGCGCCACAAATACAAATAATGCTCTTGAAAACAATATCATTTTTTTTCAATATCAGTCACATAAAGTAGTGCTATTTATCTCTAAACTACACACTGTAACTGCATTTAATCATGTATTTAAATTTATTGATATTATAATTTAACAAACAGTGGAGAAAACAGCAAAAATAACAATCCAGACAGTTCTGAGAGATTTTAAACATCATCACCTGGAATTTATGGTGACAACAATAAATCAAAATTCTTAACATGAAAAAAAATATCACAATAAATCATAAACGATACGATGGCTCTATTTTTTTTTTAATGTTTGGGAGCCCTTGCTCTCTATTAATTACGCATTAGTGAACTCTATTAACTAATTATGTAACTTCTGGATCAAATTAAAAGTGGGCACAATATTTTCATGCTTCTCTTTCACATGAAATACATTTAAGTTTGTTGTTGTAATGTAAGAAAATGTGAAAAAGTCCAAAGGGTTCGAATACTGTAGTGACATACTTTATATTTGCATGGACCTGATAAACCTAGCACAAGCTGTGAGCTTTTTTTATATTATTTGGGTAAATCGAAGCTCAAATGATTACAAAGAATACCTCATTTTTTAGTACTGTGAATCGTGTCAAGGGTTTGGTGAAACCGGAAAGTCTGGGGGAATTACTGGGTCTCTGGAATTTGATTTTAGTATTTTCCAGATCTGGACAAGAATAAAAAACAAAATAAAAGAATAGAGAAAAATAGTACGACATATTCTTGCTTCCTTGTGTCCTACCTTCTTTCTTTGTTTTTTCAATCCATCCTTGCTTTTGTTTCTTATTTGTTCTCTTAGTTTTTTGTTCCTGTTTTACCATATGTAGAAAAGTAAAAAATAAATTATAATTTCCAGCTCCTCAATATTAAAAAAATTATTTTGATTAGTTTGGTGAATTAAACAGCCCAGAAGGCAAAACTCATCTAGAGATGATTAAACCTTTTCCTATTTTATTTATCCTTACAGTGCAACAGAAATGTACACTCTACAAACGTAAATATTTTAGAGTTTGGTTTTATTTTGGGTGGAAAGTCATTTGACATCGTCTCCCAGATTAATTTTTAAAAAATCAAGAAAATACATGTCACACTCACAGATGGATATTTTGCCCTTATGTCACCATTTGTAGAAAATTAAAATAAAAAATTAGCAACATAATTTCCAGCTGTTTTTTTAATTACACTTTCCATTTGTTTTAGTTTTAGTGAATTAAACCGTCTGTGTTTTTATTCTTTTGCCTTTTAATTAAACTTGATTGGACATTACTTATTCCTTAATAAAGTGTATTTTCTACACTACAAATACAGAGTTTATTTTACAGCTTGGTTTTATTTTTAGGTACAAAATCATCTGACATCTCCCAGATTAATTTTTAGAAAATCATAAGAAAACATCGCAAAAGTATATATTTGGCCCTTATGTTCCCATCTGTAGAAAAGCTAAAAAAAAAAAAAAAAGATTAACATCCTAATTTCCACGTCCTGAATGTAAAAAAATTACAGTTTGCATTTGTTTTAGATGATTTGTTTGCGAAATAAACAAGTAAACATCGGTGATGTAATTCACTCCTCCAGTAGGACTGCAGCTCCGCCCGCCGGCTTCGTCACAAACAGACTCTGTTTCTCCATTGCCGCTCTGCGCGGGTCCGGCGCGTAGTAAGCGTCTCTGACGGCTCGGAGGAAAGACGACGCCTTCTCGCCGGTAACCATGGAAACGGCACAGCCTCCCCAGCCTGCTCCGGTCAACCTGGAGCCGACGGCTCCCGACTTCCTGCAACCAGAAGGACCGACCGGAGAGTCAGTGCTACGGCGAAGCTTTCGGCGTCATTAATCTTTATGAAAAATCAATATGAGAGATACTCTGAGAGATATTGAACTGAAAGAGGTTTTACTGAGTCAGTTGCTTGCAGTGGTAAAAGCTGAAATCAATAGCTGGATTAGTGTTGGGTGTGATAGCAAATGGATCGTGCTAGCTGTAAAACACAGGGCAGTAAAAATAAAAATGCACACTTACAATTTTTGTAAAAGGAACTAGGTAAATGAGCAACTCAGTAAATTACAATAAAATGTTTGTCCTTTTTTGTTCATAAAGTTTGTTGGAGCTATTTATTCGTTATTTCTTTATCCATTTGAATTTTGTTAGTTTATTCTTAAACTTCTATTTTTTTGCATTGTTTACAGAGTTTATTTGCAGGTTAATAATTGTTGATTTTATTTATGTTTTGTTTTCTTATTTATTTATTTATTTTTTGGTAAGTCAGACAGGAGTAAGGTGGGTCAGTCCACTTTCTATAAATGTAGGGGCCTGGTAAAGGACCAGCAGGCATTTGGGTTTGGGGCCTATGGTTTTTACCAGTGCAGGAAAGATAGGAGAACAAAGAAAAGTTTGATCATTGTAATTGTTTGCATAAAAGAAAAATAAAAGCAACAAAGACAATCAACAAGTTTTGACGTTCGACCTCTTTTTGCCTGGGTGAAAAATCTGGACCTCAGTGCCTCATAGTGGCTTTATGGAACATTTATTGGTTGTTTGATTTGACAAACAATCGCCACTACAAAGTTAAAAAGAAAAACTGATATTGATTACACACAGTTTGACCACAAGGGGGCACTAGAGGTACATGAGTTCAGCTGACTGTGTTTACAGATTCATTTTTAGTAAATCTTCATACTCCTAACGACACTAAGGACAAAGTTTTTTAATGCTCTGGCCTAAAATAGAGACAGGAAACTAAAAAATAAGAATTCCTAAAAAATAGGAATAGAAAATCAAAAATTTTTCCCTCAAAATTTTGATTTTAATCAGAGAATTCTGACTTTTGATCTCAGAAAATTAAAGTCAAAATTTTGAAATTAAAGTCAGAATTATTATTTTTTTAATAATCCATATGTGTTGTCCCACACATGAAAAACAAAAGTGTATTATTATTCAGCATATTTATTTAGAAGTCCAATAGAGTCAGATAGTTTTTGTTTTATGATCCAAAACAACCCCTAAAAATTTAACTTTATTTATTCATCTCTCTAGAATCAGCTATAGACATTATAATACAATCAAATATTTTTCTGCTACCAAATTCACGAATTTTTGTTTTCATCCCGTTTATTGTAATTTTCTTATTTGAAAATCTCTTTTTTTGTGTTGGTTTGTCTTGCTGTACTCACAGACAGATGTCCACCAGCCGGTCCAGTTCTGGGCAGCTGCACTCGTACAGGTCTCTGCAGCTCGTGTGGCTCTGGTTCATCAGCTCTCCCAGCAGGGTTATGGATCCTGCAGCTCCAGCGTCGCAAACGCTCTTAAACCTCATCACGCGGTCAGCTTCACCGTACACATGCTTGGCTCGCTGGTGAAGCTTGAAGTTTGTTACTGAGAAACAAATAGACAAAAAAAACAAAAAAAACTTAAAATTAATCATTTTAAATGGCCTGATTAAGAAGTTTTATGGAATTAAATTTAATTTTCCCAAATATTTTAATATACAGAACAAACTGAGATACTGCGTCATCTTGTGACGCAACTTAAGTGTTGTTTAATAATGAAACTAGGCGATATCATACTGAATTCGATTTCCAATTTTAATCAAATTTTCTCAATAAAAAAATCTTCAGAATCAGACGATTTGATTAATCATCAAAGTACTCAAAATAATCAATTACTAAAATAATCACTAGCTGCAGCCCTAAATGGCTGATTCGTGAGCAACAATACTGGATATCTGTTGCATCAATTGTACCAAATATTTTTGACTAAATCGGGTGACTTCACTCCAGATTGTGCAGATGTGTTCAGTTCCCCACCATGCTGAGTGTTGGCGCTCAGCAGCTCTGTGCACATCTGCTCAGTGGTGACGCCCAGCACTTTACAGATCTCCTCACGGCTGTACGGCTCAGGATGCAGCACCTCGTCCACCAGGGCCAGCATCTCCTCCAGGGAGGCCTTCAGCTCCGTCTGAACCTGATGGAGCTTCACCAGCCTGCTCGGATCCATACCTCGAGCCTGCGCCAACATCTGTGCCCAAACCGGAAGACACTTACTGTTATCATTCAAGATACCACACAGTTGTGTAAACTAGGGATGTAAGCAATCAATCAAATAACTATTAGTTATTTATTAGATTATTATTTTTTCATTTGATTAACTAATTCTTTCAGCCTTGCAGTTTAGCCGCCATCCAGCATTCAGCAGCCTCTGGTACAGAATTAAAGATGGCGGCCACCACGCCATAACTGGAAAGAAACTGGTTGAAAACAGAGTCTGATGTTGGATGCTAGATGCACTTTAAGCAGCTCTGTTTTGAAATATAAACATCTTTTAAGCTTCTTAAGTTGCCAACTTAATAATAGCGGTCATTCAGTCGAGCTGCGTGACGGAACAACATCAGTTTTTCAACCAATAATTAATAATTAGCTATGAACCAATAGCTCAGAAAAATTGCAAAATGATGGCAAATAACGTAATGACTATAAGCACGGTTTATTTTGAGGGCTTTATAAGTGTAATAATGTGAGAAAAACATTTTTCTGTTTATGTAGCCAGCATTTAGCAAAGCTAACACAAAAAGTTAACATATAATAATGTGCTTCTTTTTTTTTTAAATTAAGCACACTAGACAGTCGGTCCAGTTGAAACAACAGTAGCCACTTATAAAGTAGCTAATCGCTAATCGATAGATAAGAGCAATCAACTTTAGATTAACTCATTAATTGATAACTTGCATCTAACTGTATTAGATCAGTTTTTCCCAACACTGACCTGCATGTTCTGGATGTTCCCCTGCTCCAACACACCCCATTCAGATGATTAAGATCAGCCGTCAACTGAAATCATGTGTGCTGAAGCAGGGAAATGCCTAAAACGTCAGGACCAGAGTTGGAAAAACACGGTAAGATTACAAATTCAGGATGAAAGAATAAGTCACAAAGGTTTTTCCGGTTTTTTTGCAGCTTCAGATGCACCTTTGTTGCAATGCGACATTCCACCACCCGGATGTTGTAGTGAGAAGAAGCAGCTTTGTTCATCTCAACGCAGCAGTTGGAGATCACGAACACGGCCCCGTCTGGCAGCTTGACATCGGTGGCCCTCAGAGGCTGGAACTCTATCAGCTTCGCCTGATAAATGGTTGAAGTTCTGTCATTTCCATCAACATTAACCATCTGAATGTAGAAATATTGCAGTAGTGGGAAAGAAAAGCTTCATACTGTTCCTTTCTCTGCCAGGAATGATATGGACTGGTCCATGCCTCCTCCCTCTGTCCCGATGTAGCGCTCACTTTTGGTACATATCTCAGCCAGAGCCACCTGGAGGGCAGATTATAGAGGACAAAAGCAGAGTAAAGAAGAAATAAACGCATGAAATCTCCACAAAATACTCCTTCACATTGAGGAATGGAAAGGTCATAAAGGGGTCGTCTTAATTTGATGGATCATTTTCTTGGGTTTTTGTCCCCCACTTAAAAACTTCTTTGCCCTAGCATTCATATCTATTGAAATTTAGATTTTTTTTAGCATTAAACTACAAACTTTTATATATTTTATTGGGAATTTGTTGGCAGGAACAACACAAAGTACTGGAAAATAATATTTGTCACAATATCAAATTTTGCTGGCTGATAAATTGTCCCAAATGTTATCGCAATGATAAATTATACTGTTGTTTTGAGACCATTTTCAAACTCGCGATAAAGCAAGTTTTTTTCTTTTTTACCTTAGAAAGAGACTTCTGGTTTGCCTCCATAGTTAAGAGGCCAGAACAGCAAACTAAGGCACTTGAACTGGACAGACCAGAACTGGGAGGAATGGTACCATCAACAACACAAGACATTCCAGCCAGATGACCGATCCCAAACTTCTCCTGGAGAAAATAAAATCAGATCGATATATAACACTGTTATACACCGTGTTTGTGTAGTTAACATTACATTTAATAACTACACAAACATATACAATTAAAAAAATAAAGTTTATATACACTGAATAAATTTTCTTCTCACTGTCTGAAGTTAAATCCAACCAAACTTCCTTTGTTTCAGGTCAGTTAGAATTATCAAAATTATTTCTATTTAATAAATAGAAATATTCCAAAATAGGGTAAAAAATATATCCATTTAATCAGAAGTTTTCAAAGCCATGAAAGCATCATTGATCCTTTTCCTCATTGCATAAAAGAAATAACCATTCTGTATGTAAAATTCTGGTTTTAGTAATAAATCTTACATATTGTTTATCTCATTATTGTGTCATTTAGCAAATAGAAATAATTTGCTAAAACAAGAGAAGTTTGTTTTAACTTCAGCTATTGAGAAAAATATATGTATGCCTTTTTTATTCAACTGTTTTGGCTTTAAATGTGATTTATTTTAGCCACAGTTTTACCTGGATACCTTTGACTCCACAGAGGAAATAATAATACCACTTTGGATTTTCTCTGTCTATGACGATCTCTTCTGAGCAGGACACTTTAAAATCCCTGCAAACAAACAAAAAGCCTTTAGAAAACATAAGAAAGCAGCACCGATATTTATTGAAGCCCTTAGTTAAAGTTGCAAAAATATAAAATAAAAGTGCAGTAACTGCTGGCGTCTTACTGGTACTGAGGATTTGTGTTTGCCAGCTGGATCGTTCCGGAGTTGTTCACAGACACGGCGGCCAGGATGTTCTGCTCGATGGCCATTGGCAGGACAGAGTATCCACAGTAGTCAATGTGCTCGCCTGGTGAAAAACAAACATTTACAATTAATCTGAAATAATTCAGTTGTTTGGCACCGAAGAAATATTTTAGCTACTCGAGTTCTGTAATATTAGGAATATTTCTATCTAAAAACCCGGAAGTGTTTAGGTGTTTGTTAAATTTCTTTAAGGTTTTAACTTTTTACTCTTGTGTCAGACGAAAACTGCTTCTACAATTCATATCCACTGCAACCAATTATTGCCACTCTGTTTCCTTAGCAATTTAGTAAACAGAGTCCAACTTTGTCTCATTAAATCTCATTATAAATTCAATGTTTCATTGAAAAATGGTTCTAGAAATTACTGATTACATGCAGTACATTTATATTTTCATCTGTAACCACTTCATAACAACTATGTGTTGTTATGTTAAGTAACAATCAAATGCACAAGTTAAATGTACAACCAGTACAAATACTGGGAGTGTGAGTACTTTCATAAAATATAGAAAAACCTCAGCAGTTTAACATGTTAAATGTGGTTTAATAGACAACCTCATTTAGTGACATATAAAAAAAGGAACAAAATCTACACGTAGTAAAAAATTGAGGTAGTTAAAGTCTGAAATTATTTTTAAGTTATTAAATTACCTATTAGATTTACCCTCCCAGGTGCACATGCATAGAAGAGAGGAGATTCTCCAAACTTTGCTTCAAAATGATCCCTCAGGTTTCTCAGCCTGTGCATGAAGAAAATAAAAAGAATTGGTAAACATGCATTGCTCATTTCAACACCGGACAATCGGTCCCATTCATTGCTTCTCACCTTTCATTAGAAGTTATCTCAATCTTCAATTTTGGTGGATTAGATGCCATGTTTACTTGATCAGAGATTACTTAGGTTTTAATCAGTTTCTTGTCGAAGTTGTCACACAGCAGGCTGGTTGATATCAGCTGACCCCCTACAGAAATCCCGGATATGAAACCGCTGACCTCCGGACTGCTGAAGCAACAGCTACTCATTCCATTTCGCTGCTGTTTGTTTAGGGAGCTGACTTAGGAACAGCTGCAGAGCCAAGACGCGGAAATACGAAGAGAAATGACCTACACTGGCCACCGTAGAAAGCGAAGCGACTTCAAACTGGACACTTCAGCATTATTTAATCAATAACCTCCAGCCTGAAGTAATTTCTGACAACATAATGAGTAAGAATTGCTTGTATGCAGACTATGAGTTTGGCGAGCCCAATAAAGACTACAATCCAATGTATTTTTAGACCAAATATTTTTAGTTTTATGATTTATTTGAGTTTGTTACTTACTATTGATCATAAGAAAATAAAATATTTGTTACCTAAAAAAACCTGGAACGATAAAAATAAAACTATTCGCTCTCGGAGCGTGTTTGGAGTCAACTATAAGTAAACTATTGGTACATACCAAGAACTACCCTACCCATAATTCCAGTAAAACTGTTACCATGGAGACGTTGCTAACCTAGACTTTTTCCGGAATTAGAAAGAGAACTAAAACATTTCTGGCATGTCTGTTCGACTAAGTGGACGGGATTTTAATGACTAAACTCGTGAAATAACAGTATTTATGCTTCCTCATGAAGCTGCATACCGTTTTTGGGCAGTATTTTTCTTTTTTCCGGTTTACATTCGCGGGGGTTTGGCGCTGCTAATGCGCGCGAGTTTTCAAAGAGGGGGAGTCGACGTCACGCGTATGTTAACAGGCTAGTTAGCTGGCTAACTTGTGTTAGCTTCTGATTTTTTTTTAGAAGCTAGCACTTCTCCCCGATAAAATGCTCGGAAATTTCTGTTGAACTCTGCACTAGCAAAAAATAATCGGCGTCTACAGATACCGTTCTTATGTGAAAGGGTTTTATGCTTTTGTCCATTTAAAAAAGCAACAAAGTTTTCTTTTAAATCGCTGCTTTATAATGTAAACAGTAGCATGGACAGCACTCAACAGAATCTTAGATGAGCTACTAAAAGGAACTTCCAGGTTTTTTACCCCCATCCACTTGGTAAGTTATTAATATGCATAGCTGCTTATGCATATTAATACAACAAAAATGAAATCTAACATACATTTTACTTATCTTTTAAGTTAACGCCTGATGACACTGTTGCAGCGTACCGAGCTGACCAGACTGTTTACTCTTCTTTCCAAGCAGGCAGTGCAACATGTCCATTGATTTTGACAGCGCTGCCCTTCAAACTCAACATGAGGAAGATGAATACGACCAGGAAGACTATGCAAGAGAACAAGAGGTGCAAAACACAGCATGTCACAGTGTTAGGGGACCTATTTTCCTCAGCTTAATATTGGTCTCTTTGTGCCATGGTTATTTATTTGGATCTACTACATATTTAAATACATAGGATAACTGAGAATTAAATTTTTTTTTTTTAATTCTGTTTTAATTACCATACATTTCCACGTTTAGGTCAGTTAGCATTAGGTATAAAAGTTTATACCAAAAAAGTTTTTAACATGTAAAAAACAAAATTAACAATAATAGTAATAATAATATACTACTATAACAAAAAAAATACTGCAGTTATTAGAAATAAAAATATTGGATTTGTGATCCCAGGGATGTGCAACTCAGTCGGATCACTTTGTATTTGGTCATAGTGGCCACCATTACATTCGGAGGAATTGGGTGGAAACTTTAAAGCTTTATAGCACCATTCCTGCTGTGATTTACGGAGTTGGCAACATCATTGCTTTGGGCAAAAGAGACTGGTAGACTTTCCAAAACAGATGGTGTTGTATGGAAAAGACAGTGCTTAAGCGTCAGTAACTAAAGCTTGGCAACAAATCGGTCTTTAAAAAATTGACATTGATCAAAAGCATACAGCCAAGGATGTTTTGGATTGGCTACTCCAGTCGCATAGAAAAAAAATTACTAGAAGTGAAAAGGTGAGTATAAGTAAAATAGCCTGGAAACCCAAGAAATTATTTTAAAAATGGCATCAAACTAATGTACGAAGCTTTTGGAGCTATCTGTCCAAATTTACTTAAATGTTTTTCAAACAGAAATGTCAGCCTACTTTAAAGTATTTATTTACTTTACAGTAAATGTACTCTGCATGTTGTTGAAGCTTCTTTTGCATGAATTACTGCATCTGTGCAGCCGGTCCAGTCACCACGTGGCTCCGCTGAGTTGTTTAGGAAGTCTGGGCTGCCTTAATGATGGCTTTCAGTTCATCTGCATTGTTGGGTCTGCTGTCATTTAGTCAAACACATTGGTACCATCAACACCTTTGATTTTGGCAATTTGGGCAGCTGTTAGGTTGTCCTGGTAAAATTAAAGTGTATTGTCATAAAAATGAGATAAAATTGTGCAAAAAAAAAAACAAAACAACTGTAGAAAGTGAAAGTTGGCCTGTCATGGTAACACATTTTGCTGGATTATAAATTGTCCAGAAGTTATTGCGATAAACGACAATACTGCTGTTTTGAATACAGTAATTCAATCTAATCTAACTAATATTTAACAGTGGAATATCCAAAATAAATAATAGAAAAATATCAGATAAAAAATAAAATTACCTATGTATCCTCTGTACACAACATTTTGAGGGAAAGTTTAGACCAACACCAGACTGAAGACTTTTGTCCTCCAGTTTTTAGTAGAAAGTCAAAAATAATAAATCATGCAAATAGAAATGATTGAGCTTGTTTTAATTTATCAGGCGATTAATTAATTTATATATTGCTACAGGCCTAACAGGCAGAGCTCTCCACTGCTGTTGGATAGTGATTGTAAACGATAAATCTGTCAGGTTGTTCTCTGCTGTTTGAATAGGGCTGCTTGTAGAGGCAGTTAAGTGTTCATTGTTTGAATTTCAGAAATCACAGCCCACCTCCACTTAGTGCTGTTCACACCCACAATCTGTTTCTCCATGTGTCTGAGCTATTATTGGCTGGGCGGAGAGGCCTCCTTCCAGGTGTGTCACGCTGAAACTCGCTCTGCCCCTCTGGCCTCCCTACTTTCTCCTTCCTCTGAGTCGATTTCTTTCCACTCTTGACCCTGTTTGAGCTCGAGTTAGGGGGGAAAAAATGTTGCTGAGCTCTTTACTAATTAGACTCAAAACTAACTTCTTCCCTCCAAGTTGGTTTTATTTTATGAATTCATTGTAATCTACTTATTACATGCAAACTGGTAAAGGGGAACTCGTTTGCTGCCAGTAACTGGAATGTTTCTGCTCCAGTTAACCCTGCTATATGTTTTTGTCTGAACAATGGAGGTCTTTGGAAGCGAAACGCAGTGATATCACAGGAAGCCGAGAACATGCCGGGCGCACTTTGAATGTTTCACACAGGAGGTCATCTCCGCAGATATATTAGACTATGCTGGTGGTATTGACAAAGGCGGTGGATTTTTCTAGATGTGTAATTGTGGTGATATGGGTCCTTCGGTGGTGGACACAGTCGAGGATTTGAGGAATATTCAGGAGTCTTTGTGGGAAGTAAGTCCAGCAGGTTCTGCTCGTTTCTGAAAGCCTGTTTACTCATGCAAAACCTTCTCTGCTTTTTTTTTTAAAGGTGCAAAAATGTATAAATAAGGCATTTTATTACTGATTCAAGTACAAATGTACACATTTGAAAAACTCTGGTTAGTTTGTTGAGCGGCTCATTTCAAAACAAATACATTTTTTACATTTAGTTTCAGAATCTTTAAAAAACACGCAGGAAGACTAGAAAATACTTTCTGTCACTTATGAGAAAAAGTGCAGCCTCTGTTTCTCACGTCGTTGTTGATCTCTGTTATTTCTTTACACTGTGTTACTTTATAACTTTGTTGCTGAGCAACCTTGCTGACTAATTTCCATGTGCCTTGTCTCTGCAGCTGCACAAGCTGCTCACTGACTTACCAGATGACATGCTGGAAGATAGCAGAGACTCCTCCTCTCCTGAGCTGGAGAGCTCTATGTACAGCAATAAAAACACCGGCAGCAGGTAACATGTGTTTCTGTTGACTCATCAGTCCAATCTGGAGATTTTTAGAAGTGGTTGAAAGGGATGTTTTGTTTTCTCTTAGCCCACAGACGAAGTGGAACCAGGATTGGTCTGATCATTCCCATCCAGCCTCTCACACACAGGTTGTCTTACTTTGTGTTTGTATTAAATCTACGTCCGAAACGATTAATCGCGATGAGTCAGTTACTCAAATAATCGTCAAATTAGTCATTGATTCATTAACGCTAGTGTACACTCAAACAATAGCAGTAATTCAGCCAAAACTATTCAAAAAATACAAACATTTTGCATTTAATATGGAGATATTTGTAGATAGGTACTACCCAAAACTCCTCAGGTCACAGTTTTAGCTTCACCTGATTCAAATTATGTAAATGAAAATCTGCTATTAAGCACCTTTTGCTACCAAATTATTAATTGGTTAGTCCAAATAAAAAACAGATCACTGGATTGATGTTAAGTCAAGAGCTTTTCACATGTTGTTGTTAGAAAAATTTGTTTCATCCTTCGCTACAAATGGTCAAACGTTCGCTGAAGCAAATCTGTTTTTGCATTTTAAGCAATAAATTTTGTCGTATAAAAAAAAGGAACTAAATTATTTATTTGCTTCTTTTCTTGTATTTGTAATACTGTATAAAAAAAAGACAAAAGTGGACAAATTAAAAATCTGCCAATCTGATTAATTCATCTCTAAAATAATTGTTGGTTGCAGCCCTAATTAGATCATTGCTGTCCAATATTTAACAATCAATAACGCTGTCACTGTTGCTCTGAAGGCCTACGAAGTCGACTATGATCACGGCTCGCATGATGAGTATGCGTACGAGAATGGACCCGCCCAGGCTAATGGACACCTGCCTCAGAATCTGCCTCCCGGCTGGAACCAGGGTCGTCACTTTGCTCAGGAAAATCAAATCAATATGGACTCAGATGAATATGCAGAGACCAGGGATTATTCTGCAGAGTGTGACCCCCGGTTGTTCCCTGAAAGCACCAGAAGCAATCTGGATTATAACGGCGATGGAGGCTACATGAATCCGCAGTGCCATGGCGACCACAACACCAGAAACCATTTCCAAGTGAGTTATCCATTTTTGACTGGAGAAATCCTGAAGTTTTTGTTTTTAGTTGTTATATGTGCGTTAATAAAACATTTTTCTTTGCTTTGATTCTCAGAAGTTAACCTCTGGACCAGGTGACCATGGCAACAATCAGTTCAAGGTTAATTACAACCCTCAGCATCCAGCCCATCAGCCCAAAATGTTAAACCCTCATAGTGCTCAGCAAAAAGATCAATTCGAACAGCTACAGAGGGAATTTCTTGATTCGACGCAACGTAAGTTTCAGTAATCTTTGTTTTGATGAACATTTATTATTGTCTTGTTTTTTCTTTTTGAAGTTTTAATGTTGGTGAATTGCTGAGGATTGAAAAGCCTTACCAACTAATAGCCTACCGTATTTTCAGGACCATAAGGCAACCTTAAAACCCTTTAATTTTATCAAAAAATTATAATCCGGGGCATTTTAAAAATACTGCTTTTGTTAAAGCTGTGAATAATTTGTGGATTCAAACGTCTGTGGCGTTTCAGAAACTGCAGACAGGGAGCAGGTCGCCCAGCTGCAGGTGTTAAACAAAGCTCAGCAGAGGCAAATCGAAGACCTGGAGCGGAAACTGGAAGATTCACGGCGAAATATGAGATACATCGAGCATCAGTTTGCAATTGTCAAAGGTTAGTTTCACTCTGTTTGTCTTCACACTATGAAATATATGTGAAAATAGCCACATACATGAGAGTCTGCTGTTACTTTTAACAGATGAAAAAGATGGTCTGGCGGTAAGTTTCAGGGAGTCGAGTCGATTGATTGAAGAAGCAAAGAAAGGAGAGGCTCAAATGCAAAACAAACTGAAGGCTCTGGAGCAGCAGGTCAAGATCCTGAAGGAGAAAGACCAGGAGGTAAACGTTTCAACGACGCATGCTGCTGTTTCACTTCTTAATTTTTACTGTTTATTGCTTATTTATTTGCTAATCTTTCATCAACAATCATTAAACTGTACAACAATGCATTAGGACCATTGTTGATAGAAAAAGGAGTGAGATTTTTGCCAAAAAACTCTGAAATTCCACAAATTTTCTTAAAAACAATTCTGAGCTTGAAAAGTTAAAAATCTGCTCAGAAATCTCTAAAAAAAAAAAAAAAAACAAGGACATTTCTAAGTTCCAAAAGTAAAATATTTGCTAGAAAAAAAACTTACATTTTGAGATTAATTTGAGATGTTTTCTATAACAAAAATGTGAAAATTTCTGAACTAGAAAAACTGAAAATAAACTTGGAAATTTTTTAATTAATCTAGAAAATTTCTGAGATTAATTAAAAAATTTCCGAAGTTAATCTTGGAACTAATTCGGAGATTAACTTTTGAGATTTTCTGAAAAAATCTTAAAAAAAAAAAAAAAAGTGAGATTTCAAGAAAATTGTCACAATTTCTGAGTTTTTTTGGGGGTTGGCAGAATTTAACTCTTTTTTCTGTCTGTCAGCATATTAGTGGCCCTAATATGCTGTCGTAAAACTGCTAATTTTGTCATTTAAAATTAAATTATCTAGCATTTATGAACTGCAGTTAAAAAAACAATACCTTCGATGTGCAGAAATAATGTACATTAAGTAATTTAAGCTGATATTCTTTCTTCCTTTGCCTTAAATATTCTGTCATTGAAATCATTTGGAGAATAAATGAGGTCTTGTGTTTAAGGCCGAAGCATTTCGTGTTGCAGAACATGAAGAAACTGAAGGCTGCTGATGCTGCAGTGGACAGCATGAAGCAGCAGATGCTGGAGCTTTGTCGCTCTGACACGCTGTCCAGAACGCGGCAGCAGCATGACAGAGATCTAGCCGTCATGAAGGAGCAGCACGAAGCGGCGCTGCTGGCCTTGCAGCAGAAACTCGACTCCACCTCCCAGGCTTTGAACGACCAGGTGAGTAATTTTATTTGGAACTATTTATTCATCAACAATTTGTGCAGAAACATCATAAAAATGTTTTTGTGCTGCCCTTGTTTGCTTTCTTGCTTCTAGATTGATGTTAGTCAGAAGTTTCAGCAGCAAGTTCAGCAGCTGGAGCGACAGAGAGAGGAAGAACAGCTGGAGAGAGCCAGAATCGTCAATTCTCTGAGCCAGCGCCTCGAAGAGAGTCAGCAACAATGTGCCAAGCTGCTACAGACGAGTCAGTAAAGAGTTCAGATATGTGCTGGGAAAAGTATTTACACCCTCACAGATTTATTTCGGTTTCTTCTGAGACATAGGATCGTCAAATATCAGACAAAACTAACGTGTAAATACAAACTGAGGTTATCAAATTATGATTTTACTTATGAAGAAAAACTCATTGCCTCATTTTCCTTGTTAAATTGTGAATTTGCTGGGATTTTTAATGAAAACTGAGTTCAGTGTCAGTCGCCACATCCTGGCCTAATTACTGTCTGACTTCAACAAAACCCGTCTGACAGCAGGAAGTAGGCGAAAGACCTCTTAGACCAACACATCAGGCTTGATCCAGAGAAATTCAGAATCAAAGTTGTAATATACAAACTCTTACTACACTGGAAATGAGGCTAAGTTCAAGGATTCAGACTAGCTCTATAGGCAGATAAGTTAACCTATAAACATGGGGAAATATCTTGTTGTAAACTAAATAATCTGCCAATAAAACAAGAACACTTTCATCAATATTAAGGACATATTTACTTAAAACAAACTCCTTTCTCTTGTCGAAACGTTACTTTTAACTTAGTTTGTCTTATTTCAGGTTTACTAAAATTTTGTGTTTTTGCAGTGTAATCGTTAACTAGAGTACAAAGACTCCAAAAAAGGTAATTTGCTGAAAGAACCAGATGATTAAAAGTAGCCAGAATGTGATGTAAATATTACATTCTGCATTTATGATAAAAAAAAAACCTTCTTTCTCTATAAATATGTTTTATCCACAACTCCTCATGTAGAATAGTTTTGTCTCGACCTGTTTCAAGTTCTCTAAAAAGAAAAGATAAATCTCTCAAGAAGCTCATTTTGCTCCCCAATTATTAGTTGGTTGAACCAGAAAATAATCAAAAGTTTAGTCCGACTCTGTATTTATGTTAAGTCAATCAGAAAGGCCTGAGAGTTTTACATTTTTTTGATGCATCATTTACTTCAAATAATCAAGAGTTTGCTAAATGTTATTGGATTTTAAGCTGTACAATGTTTTCTTCTTTAAAAAGGAAATTGAATTATTTTTTTATTTGCATCTTTTAATAGATTTAAAAGTTGCAATAAGTGGGTGAATGGAAAATCTGTAGAATATGTCCATTTTTAATGGAACTAATTGATTAGTTGTCAGAAATAATCATTAGTTGCAGCCAACGTAATTCAATTCTGGGCAGAATTTATACAGATCAACATAAAAGTCTTATTGCTAGTTACTGGAAACATCAATGTTGTTGCCTGAAACATTTTTAAAAAAATGAGTAAATACTTTGTCACGGCGCTGTATGCATTAAAAATCACAAGATTTTGCTGAACCTAATGTGGTTAGTTCCTCATTTTAGTTGTTGAGTAATTTTGCTTGTTTTTCTTCAGATTCTGTTCAGGAAATGAGTCAAATGCAGATCAAACTACAACAAGCTCAGTCAGCCAAGACGCTTAGTGAAAACATAAACAAAGTTTTACAGGTTTGCTTTCCATTTATTTTATTTTCTAACAACTAAATTACTGTTAAAAGTTCTCCAAAGACAAGGCTGTGTGAACTTGTCGACCTAAACCTCTTTTTGTTCACCTGACAGGAGGATATGGCTGAACTGAAGGAGCAGATTACGCTGTATGAATCTGCACTGAAACACGGCGTCATAGCGTTTGACCTCAGTAACGACTATGAGAACCAACTGTCTGAATCCTGCATGGATCTGGGATTAAAGAAACCCGAAAGGAAAAACGGGACAGTTCGCAGGTAGGCTGCGATATTTGGGATTTTACTTTGACTCGGGTTAATACAGGGTTTCCTGAAATCCATTAAAATTACTTGAATTTCAAGTAACGTGCTTGATATTCAAACTGAAGTTTTGTAATAAACATTTGATTAAAAGTTAAATTAGAAAGACATAATTTACAGTTGAAACCTGGTATTTTCAAACATCTACTAAAAAAAAAAGAGATATTTTAATGACTGTCTGAAGTTAAATGAAACTGAACTTCACTTGTTTATTACCAAAATTATTTGTATTTGCTAAATGCCAGAAAATTGATCAATAATTACATATATATAACTTTGTTTTTGTATTAAATTTGAGCTTGAATGTCACTTAGTACTAATAAATACTAATAAGTACCAATAAATATTCAATAATTTATTAATCTGTGTAACTGAAATAAAGGTTTCGCTTAGGGCTGGAAGATAAATCAATAATATATCGCAATATACTTCTGACAAAATATTCAATAAATAGAATAATCAATGAACTCCAATTCAGAACCGCACAGCATTGTGGGAAATGTAGGCAGAGGAAATCCTTCAGCTGTTCAATTTCTCAGCCAGCTAAGAAACGTTGGTGGAATCAACCGACTCACTCACTCTTTACTCACTCATTCTTTGGTTACCTAACAACTCACTCATTCTTTGGTTACCTAGCAACTCACTCATTCTTTGGTTACCTAGCAACAGCCAGTGGAGTAGCTGCCACAGCAGCAGCAGTTTAAGGTTCCACCACTACTCCTCATAACTGCTTATAAGTAATAAACAACAGTATGGAGTGAAAACTGTGGATAAAACAGGAAAGGTCACACCATCAGTTTGGCAGCAATTCAGACATTTAAGACAAAAACAAATTGGTAATTATCGATATTGACTGATATGAAATGTGATGGGTTTTTCAGCCAAATCGTCCAGCCTTAGGTTGGCTTATATTTTATACATAAAACACATTTTAAAATGGGGGAACTTTTTATTAAATTAGTGTTTTGTCACGTGTTTAAGAAACATTTAAAAACATAACATTTTGTTATATTTTAAGTTACCTTGTCCTTATTGTCAAATGTTTAATACTATCACAAGACTTTATTAATAACAGTAAAAAACGACATCACAGTGAATTCAAACTGTCTATTTTTTAGTTAGGTAAATTATATTGTTTTTATCTCCAACTGTGGTGCTGGAAAAGTTTGAAAACTTACCTTGAAGAGTTCTTAAATTTTACGAAAAGTGAACGAACCCTGCGGACGTAACATCAGATCTCTTCCGCTGGTACTCGTGAAACTCACAGTTTTCCCTTTGCCTCTTCAGCACCACCGTGAATCACCTGTCCGACTCGAAGCTGCCCAAAGAGGAAGCGTTGAGGCTGCTGCGTGTGGAAATGCAGCGCTGCCTGGGGTGTTTAAAGGGAAAGAGGCAGAAGATCAACCAGCTGCAGGAGGAGCTGCGGCTCGCTCAGGGTCGAGTAGGAGAGCTGGAAGCCCAGCTGGAGGAGGCAAAGCTCTGCTCTGCAGTAAGGGCTCCCCCTGGTGGATGCTTTTAGGGATTAACTTGCATTTACCAGCTTGTGATCCTCTTTGACCTCAATCAGTGTATTTCAAAGAGATTTTACATGATAGACCAACAGAGTCGTGCATAATAGTGAAGTGGAATTTATTTGTTTATTTTTTTTTAACAATATTTGTATTTAGTCCCTCTGAGTCTATACATTTCAACAAAATTGGTCTTCAAAAAAGGACTAGTTGAGACCAAAGCACCAGACTGCAAACTTTTGAAATCCAGTTTTTGATAGAGAGAAAAGATAAAAATGATAAATGATGCAAATGGAAATCATTGAGTTAATTTTAATTATTATTTTTGACTAGAGAAAAGTTATTTTGTAGCAAAAAGACGTTTTGGGATTGAAAAGGTTCCTGATTCCCGGGTTATCTCATGAGAAACTTAAAACATTTTAAGTAAACAGTTTTGCTCTGCAAATGGTCCTGGAAGACTCGTGACTAACAGAAGTTATTCTTGTTCTGAAATAAATAACCTTTGCTCCTCAGGCCAGAGAGACCAGCCAGAGGAAACACTTGGACACGACTGAAGGCTCTCAGAAAGAGTTGAGATCACAGGAAGAGACACACCTGCTGGAACAAGTAGAGGTTGAGTTTTGTCCATTTTCTTTTACCTTCTTTGGTTTATTTAAGACAAAACGTTAAATCTGTTTTCTTGCCAACCTGTAGATGCTTGAAAAGAAGAATAAAGAGCTGAAACAGAACGAGGAAAAGCTGAAATCTGCCAACTCTGAGCTGTGCACCAAAATGAGAGAAATGATCCAAGAACTGGACCAAGAAAAGCAAGAAGCTGCTCAGAGGTAAGACCCAAGACAAGATGGGTTTATTTATTTATCTGCTGAAACAATTAATTGTGATTAATCGATTATTTAAAAAATCATGAACTAATTTAGTAATCGATTAATCATTTATTACAGCAATTTGCTGAAAGAACAACAGAGTCAGAGCAAGAATTAAGCCAAAACTGCAAAACATGAACATTTTTCATTTAAGATAAAAAAGAAATATTTGTTTATAAATATATTCCACCCAAAACTACTCCTCCAATTATTGATCAGTTAATCCAAACAATGATCTAGCATGCACTAAAGGAATCTTATGGTGGATTTCAGACAATAAAATATGTTTATTATTTAAAAAAATAATTGAATCATTTGTTTATTTGCATCTCTCAAAGTACTTCTAATGCAAATTATTTCTATCTGAATAATCGATTACTTAAGCAATCGTTAGTTGCAGCCCTGATATTTATAAATCAATAGCATGTTTTTTGTTTAGGACTGAGCGGATAAATCAGCAGTATAGAGATGATGTGGTGAACCGGGTCAGAACAGAACTCCTGCTAGAACACAACACGGAGGTGGAGCAGCTGACCGCACAGCACCAGCAGCAGATTCAGCAGCTGCAGTAAGTCTCTGTCCCTAAAACTGAAATCTGTTCTCCTTTACGTATCGCTTAACGCACCTGTTTTAACTTCCTGCACAGAAACCAGCTGTCAGAGGTCAGCGATAAGATGTTGGCCGTGCAGGAATGCTACATCTCTGTGTGCAAAGAGAAGTGTTTCCTGGAGGAAACTCTGCAGAAGAAACAGGAAGAACAGAATAGTGAAGCGTTGGAGAAGCTGAGGGGTGAACTGGAGGCTCAGCATCAGGCCGCCATGGTGAAGCTTAAAGTAGACTGGACCAAAGAGAAAGAGGCTGAAATCCGGCAGGAAGTGAGCTACCATGTTGCTTCCACTGACGCTAAATGGAAGAAGGAACTTCAAAAGGTCTGAAACGATTAATCGTTTATTGAAATAATCGTCAACTAATTTAGTAATCGATTAATTGCTAACAGGAGTACATAGATTCAAAAAAAGACCATTTCCTGAAATAGCAACACAGTCAGAGCAGTTAATCACAGTCTCTCCCAGAAAACATGCTAAGCCTGGTGGTTGGTCATTCATCCAGCGGCCCGTCTTATTTGTGAGTTAAAAAATGTTTAAAGTTTACAGGAAATTTTAAAATATCACTTGATAATCATGTGTTATTGAACGATTGGAAGATTAATACCTGAACTAAATAAACAATGTTTAGCCTGGTGGCCCGCCAGGCTTATAATACACTGGGGGAAACCCTGGTATTTCTTTAGCAGTAGATGCATCATTAGCTACAAATAACCAAGCGTAAACTAAAATAATGTTATGTCATTGGATTTTAGGCAATAACATTTTTAATTTCTTATCTAATAAAGTAGTTTAATTATTTATTTGTGCCTTTTAATATATTTCTAATATTTTTTAAGTCTTCCCATAAAAAATCTGCCAGTTTTGCTATCCGATTAATCGATTAATTGTCAAAAGTAATCGTTAGTTGCAGCCCTATTTGACTTATGAAATACAAGAGGCTCACGTACCTATTCTGACTGAATTCAATACGTTTTGTTTTGTTGGGGTGCAGAGAGAGAAGACGTGGGTTCAGAAGCTGGAGGAGGCTAAGAAAGAGAGAAACGCTGCCGAGGTGAGCTGCCAAACAGATGCGCTAAATGCCAGCGGTCGGGCAATTTCTGCTGAGGAGCTGGACTCCAGGCTCGCTGCCCAGAAACAGCAGCTGCAACTGGAAGCTGACAAAGTGCAACGCAAAGCTGTGGCTGAAGCCAGGAAACAAATCCAGAGAGAGTTGGAAGAGAAACACCTGAACGACATGGCCAAGCAGGTGAGTTTTTTAAGCTAGGACATAGCGAATAAGCTTTATTTTACACCAACAGGGATTCATTTGTAGATTGTCCTCAACAGTAATCCTATAAACTATTATCCTTACTTGTTTAGCTGTTATTTAAATGGTAAAGTTTAGCGGTAGACTAAGCAGAGATTTGTGCTTCAGGTTGAAGGGGCTGTAACTCGAGCCTACAGCCGCTGGATCGAGGATCTGTCTTCATTACCAGAATACCAAACTTTACTCCAAAGAGAAAAGGAGAAATGGGAAGAGCTGCAAGAAGAAATCACAAAGAAAAAAGTAGGAGAAACTTGTTATTTTTAGGGTTGCAAATAATTGATTGTAATGACAATTAATCAATTAATCTGATTTTTTAAAAATTGGCACATTTCAGATTTTTCATCAAATCACTTCAGCCCGTTTTATACAATATTAAAAATACATTAAAATATGCAAATAAACAATTCAATTCCTTTTTTTAAATAACAAGATAAACATTTTCGCGAACGCTTGATCAGTTGTAGCAAAAACAAATACTTTGCTCAGGCCTTTCGGTTTAACATCAATGCAATATCAGGTTGATCTTTTGATAAACTTGATATTAACCAATATCAGGTCGATTAATTAATTGCTAATTAAGAATTAATTATTCTTAATTTGTCTTGATTAAAAAAATGTAAGAATTAGCCAATTTTGTCCACTGAATTTGAACAAGGGGAAATTAAATCTTTGTTATCTTAGGAGTTCTTGGGTAGAACATATTTATAAAGTTGTTGGGGTTTTTTCTATTTTTATTGCAAAATGTCCAGTTTTGGCTTATTTACTGCTCAAACTGAGTTTTTCTTCCAGCAAATGGCTTTTTTTTTTTTTTTTTTTTTTGAATCTGTACACTCCAGTTAGTTAACGATTAATCCAATTAATTGTTTCAGCCTTCGTAAATTTAAGTGAGTAATGCAAAGAAAACCATCTGGTTTTATATATATATATATATATATATATATATATATATATATATATATATATATATATATATATGTCAGCAAATGTCCTTTTTTTAAATTTGTATACTCCAGTTAACGATTAATCGATTACTAAGTTCATCACGATTAATCAATTTAATCGCTTCAGCCCTAGTTATTTTTGTAATTACTGTTACTGCCATTTATCCTCCTCTTTTCATATTTTTAATATTTAATTTTTTAAACACATTTTCAGGTATCCCAGTCCTTGCAGGAAGCAGAGGAAGAGTGGCGGAAAAACCAAGTGGAGCAGCAAAAAGCGGTGGACCTTCAGGAGGAGCTGGCAGCTCTCAAGAGCCAGCTGGAGCAAGCCAGCAGAGAGCAAGTCGCCCTGCTGAAAGCGGAGCTGGCTGCAGCCCGAGCCGCATGGTTCAGAGACAAACAGCAGGAGATCGCCATCATCCAGGCCCGAAACGAGCAAACCTACCAAACCAAGCTGCAAGACCAGTGCAAAAACCTGGAGCAGGCTGTGCAGGAAGCCAGAGAAGACGCTGACCTCCAGAGGCAGGAGCTGCTGCTGCAGCTGGAGGCCAAGCTTCAGCAGACTCTGAGGGCACAAGAAGAGGAGTGGAGGTGTCAGTATGAAGAGAAGAAGATGGCTGAAAGACAGCAGGAGAAGGAGACGTTTGTATCAGAGCTTCAGGCGGCTCTGGCCCAGGCCTCTTCACGGCTCCTCAGGCCTGCAGAAACGGAGCATCAGGAGACCAAGGACAGTAGAGGAACCAGTGGATCCCCATCAGAAGCTACCATCACAAACATCATTGAAACATCGTGCAGAGACATGATAAACAGAGCGCTATCAGAGGCCAAGAAGGAGTGGAAGAAAGTAGGTTTTTGTTCATTTGTTACAATTTTTCTGATGTTTGTTCTCAGTTCAGTTCCTTTATAAAATCACCAGGGTTGAAACGATTAATCGTGATTAATTGCTGATGACAATAATTGTCAACTAATTTAGTAATTGATTAATTATTAAGAGACTAAAAAAAGGCAGACTCCTGAAAGAACAACCCAGTCGGAGCAGTAATTCAGTCAAAACTGTACAAAATTATAATGTTTTGCATGTAGGATGAAAAACCTTCTTTGTTTGTAAATATGTCCTTGTCAAACCTCCTAAAAATATTTATCTTCCTTGGAAAGTCTTTTTGGATCTTATGAAAAGCCCACTTATCTTCGATTATTGCTCCCAAGTGTTTGTAGTTTGCAACAAACTGAATTTATTTGTTGTTAATTTCCGTTTTTATTTCAAAAAGAAAAGTTAGCTTTTTTTACTTTTACAGATGAGTGAAGAAAAGCTCAGATGCATCCTGAAAGAGACGCAAGAGAAACACATAAGAGAAATCAACAAAATTCAAGGTGTGCATTGCACTTGGACGAAAAATATTGCATTATTTTACACTTTTTAATTTCTATCATGATTGCCTGTTGTCTCCAGGCTCTTTTGCTCAGAGGAAGGAGCAGTCTGGCTGCAGGAAGGGATGCACTGAGAGTTTGGGAAAGCTGCAGAAGAAGAATCAGGAGCTGCACAGACATTTAGAGAAAGCCTGTTGTCAACTTCAGCATCGCATCCGTGAGCACAAAACGGTCATGCAGCGGCTTCGAGGTACGTTTAAGTGTTTGATTTAAACTTTTGTCTTAAAACTCTAAACCAAAAATGACTCTGCACCTCTGTTGTTTATTTTATTTATTCCTAAAATGTAGATGAGCATGAAAGCAGCATACAGAAGCTGAAAGAGGAACATCTGCAGCAGCTGGAGGAAGTGAAGAGAGCTAATGCATCTTCAGGGTTTGTTGTTCACATCCATCCATCCATAATATTCATTATAAATTATTTTATCTAGTAAAAAATTATGTTTTCCCTGTAAATACTGAAGAATATATTCATTTGGGTTCATTTTATCAAAAAACTCTTAATAGAAAACCTAAGCAATATTTGTCGAGCCTTCTTTGAGTGTTCAAATTAACTATTAAGTGTAAATATATGTGTTTGTTTGAAGTATTTTTGAGTTTTGAACAAACAGGTGTGGGATTGAAGTGTGCAGATATTTAAAACTGAAGTTTAAAGCCGTAAATCTTGTGAAACATGGCCGCCTCCTAAAATGACGTTAATCAGAGCTGTAGCCGAAAGGAGCAACGTAGATCCACACAACTCAGACTTCCTTTCTGGAAGAGAATAAGAAACTAATAGACGTAGATAAAGATCTCTGATCAGAGCTAACAATGCATATCGTATCATTTATTGTGAAAACTTTCTTATCATGTTAAGGTTTTTGATTTATCGTCATGATAAATTTCAGTGAATGTTTAAAAAAAATGACAAAAATGTTAATTTAACTATTTTTTTCTATCTTGTTTGCATCAATAAATATTAGTAAATTTTAAAATATAATTAAACAAAGTCTCTATGTGCAGTTTAATAATAAAAATCAAGTATTTGGTGTCCTGAAGAAGCTTTTTTCTAATATAATTGCTTTACAAGAACAGCGTTTATGCTTGTGGTGCTACGCAGTTACCTTAAAGAAAGCAGTAAATAATTTTTTTATAATCAGTTTTATCGTTATCACAAAAAACACAAAATATATGATATCTACCCCGACATTGGAAACATGGCAGCATCATGCTGCGGGGTTCTTTAGCGAGGACAGAGAATCTGCAGAATAATCCCAGTAGAAACATTTTTTTAAATTGTTGCATCTTATGTGGGTTTAGTTTGTCTCAACAATCACTACAAAATACAAGAAATATTAAAACACTAAACGTTAATAAAACTCAAAACAGTAAAAGTAATTTCACACAACTTTAAACATCTGAAAGTCTCCAGTATAACTGTGGGAAACCTTTTCTTTTTTAAGTTTATTTTTTCTTCTTAGAAGTTCGGATCACCAACAAAACCTTCAGCAAGGCCTGGAAGAGATGAAGCAGCAATACCTGGTCACAGTGGAAAAGATCAGAGGTCGGTGTTGAGTTTGACGCGCAGAAACTTCCCCCGTGTTCGCAGCAACAAACAAACAAACAAATCCGACTGTTTCTGCCAGGCGACATGCTGCGCTACCTGCAGGAGAGTCGAGAGCGCGCGGCGGAGATGATCCGCAGCGAGGTGCAGAGAGAGAGGCAGGACACGGCCAGGAAGATGCGGCGCTATTATCTGACCTGTCTGCAGGAGTTACTGGAGGACGGGGGGAAAGCCACGGGGCAAGAGGCTTTAATTGTCCCGAACTTGTTCGCTTGCTGCAGTATTGCTCCTCCGGCTAATTGTATTGATCTTCCTGTCTTCTGCAGTGCTGAGAAGAAAATAATGAGTGCTGCAAGCAAGCTGGCAGCCATGGCTAAAGTGCTGGAGACCCCAGTAAAAAGTAGCTCTGGAAAGAATGACTCTTTACCAAGTGAGTCTTAGATTAGGAAAACTGCTTAAAAGGGACTGATCAAGCAAAATTCACATTTCACCTGTTTTTATGTTTCTACTTGGGTCTCAGCTGCTTCTGAAAATTTCCAAAGAGTTAAAAAAAAAAAACATCTGTAGGGTTTTTGGCAATAAGTTTATGTTTTTTGGCCGTTTCAAAAACCTCCTGATTGTTGAGTCACATTCCATGGGCACTGCGCCGTTGCCTAGCAACTTGAGCAGTGCTCTGCTTGTCACCTAGCAACCCCAGCGGAGCTCCAGCACATTTTGTCAGCTGGTTTTGCCGCTGCATAATGGCTGCAGGAAGGGACAAGTGATTTGCTGTTGTCTTTCCATCCAGGAACCACTTGCTGCATTCTTATTGGTTGTGCGGGAGGCTCTACTTCTGCTTTTCACAGGTGTACATTTGTATAATTGTGCATCTTTTTGCAGCCATTTTCACAGGCAAATGTAAACGGTGAGTTGGGGGGCGTGGCCAGAAGCAGTTTATTTGTATTTAAAGTGACAGAGGTCCTAAAAGATTTTATTCTCACGGGAACTCAAAACTAAAATCTCTATCTGAGAATGATTTTATGTCATCTCAGGCTGTTTTTCATCTGCAGGTTGTTCGACGGGGGAATCTTCCGGCGCCGTTGTTGGCGGTCCAATTAGAAGTTCAGGTTTCCGTAGCAACCTAGCGACGCTAAATGAACTTCCTGATGTGAGACCAGAGCGACAACCCCAAAAGGAGAAGGTTTCTGCTGATTCAGGCCCCAAATCAACCGCAGCATTTAGGACCAAACCTTTAACCCACCAGGACTCTGAGGACGGCTCCGTCACAAAGCCACAAACCTTCGATACAAACTCTTTACCTCACAAACCTTCCCAATCCCACGTGGGTTTCGCCGGTTTGTCTGCAAGGGGGAAAAGCGCCGAGTGGTTTCTGCAAAGAGGCGACTCCAGCAAGGCAGAGTTGGCGCGGCAGAGCCGGCCACTCCTCATCCAGGAGGCTCCAGTCAGAGAGGAGAAGCAGACCGACTGGAGCCTGACCAGCAACGACTCGGACAGCGGCCCAAACACTGCCAGACCGCAGCGGAAAGCCAAACCGCTCAGGCCTTTTTCGGCAAATGCAGCTTCTGATGCCGACATAGCAGCACTAGGGATCGCCACTCCGGACGACTCCGACCTAACAGTGTACAAGGAAATCCTCAAGCAATCACCTCAGACTGAAAACAACAGGAAAGCAAAGAAGAGTCTGGCCAGAGAGCCGATCCCCGGCTCAGACGGCGACGTTTTCTCCAGGCCGCCGTTCTCTGAGCTGAGGCAGCGGCAGCAGGACAGCGGCTTCGACAGCCCCTTCTACCTGCAGAAATAACAGAGGAGGGAGAAGGTAAAGACATGTAGCTTAATAAAATGTGCCTTTATTTCAGTGTTATGTTTACATTTAAAAACATTCTTCATTAGACTGCAAAAACAAAATCCTGTCATCACCATCTGTTTCTATGACGACGCATGAGGGCTGCTGTAGATGGAGCAAAAACTCAAAAATTTTGATATCTCAGAAATTTTCTAGAAAGAGCAAAAACATTTTTGAGCTCCAAAAGTTGAAAATTTAATCAAATTTTTTATTTATTTTGATGTTAATCTGAGAAATTCTATAGAGTTTGAAAAGTTGTTTTTTCTAGCAAGATTTTTGTAGAACATTTCTGAGATTAATCAAAAAATTTTAGTTTTTCTGGCAAATTTCAAAGTCAGAAATTTCCACTTTATTTTTAGAAATATTGAGATTCATTTCAAAATTTCTGAGATTTTTCTAGCAAATTTCTGACTCTTGAAACTGAGAAATTTCTAAGATTATTTTCTAGAAATTTTATGAAATTAATACAAAGTTTTTGAGTTTTTTGGCAGTAAATTTGAGACTGAGACATTCCCAAGATTTTTCTAGAAACTTTCCTGAGATTAGAGAATTTTTGGTGGACATGGACTCTTTGCCGTCACCCGAATACGCCGCATTCAAGTGCAAATATTTTAGGACAGTTGAAATGTGAAGAACCAGAAATGACCAATGTTGAGATAAATTATAAAACGTTCTCTCTTTCTTTGTGGTTCTACATAAAAATGAACAAACCAGATGTTCTGGTGAAGCTTTTTATGAAACTTAAACCACAATAGCAACAAATAAGTTTGGAGAATTTGACCTGAGGCTTTTAAAACAAAACTCTTCTGGTTCTGTTTTCTGGTGGATTGAAAACATTAACTAACTTTATTCTGCATAAAGTTAGCAGAATAATAAAAAAGGCTACTTATTAGTGAGGTTGTGTCTTTACATTTCAGTTAGACCCTGAAAATTAATGATTCACACAAAGCAAAATCTGTACAACATTTATGTTCATAATGAGTTTATGCAAAGCTTTGAACAATGCCATGCATAAAAATAAAACGATCCCATTTCATAGATAAGATAGGCAGAAAGAGCCTCCGCTGCACATTTATGACTCCGTTTACCTTATCACACGTTGAGGATTTGCACTGAGCCAAAATAAGCGACGTTTTGTGCTGGATAAAGCAGATAAAACTTGTTAATTATTGACCGGTGGAGTTGCTGCAGGCCAGTCAGCCTCCAGGTTTCATTCTGTTTCGCATCACTGTGCAAAGCTAATCTCATTTGCCACTGATTTTAGCTTTGCATTCGCTAAACCGCTGCGGTTTCTGCATTGATCCCCCGTTTTTGGTCCCAATAAGAAGCATTTACAGCAGAACTCTGGTTCTGCGGTGCCGTCTGTAGCAGTAAATGTTCATTTTAAAGTGCCTCTTCAGACAAAACGTCACCTTAGCTTTAGCATGTGCCTTTCTTTAACTGTAATGAAATAATTGCACTGTTGAAATATTCGCCAAAAAACAGATTAAAACACAGAAAAACTCAGGAAACTTATTACACTCCTCATTTTTAATGCCACAGTCGGGTCATTTAAAATAAAATCTTGTTTTTTAAAGGGATAAAAGTAGAATTTTTATTTTTAAAGCAAAACAGTGAATATTTTTGAATATATTTTTTTTACTCCATCCACAGAGAAATGTCTGAAAGACACAAAATGGCAGCTGGCTCTGACTAAAGGGCTTAAACCGTAAAAACTCCCAGATATTCAAGCTCTGCTTCTTTGTTTGAAACGTGTTTTTATGTTCATGTTTGTGAAATGTTTTAGATTTACAAGACGAGCTCTGTATGCATTATAATTGTTTCTGTGTTTATATTTGTCATTTTAATAAATCTTGATTTATTTCGGACTGAAAATATTTTTTTCTATAAGACCTAAATTTGGATGATTAAATTATTTACCAACAAAGAGTCGAGTTGCACCGGGATCCTCGGCCACTGAACAGCTGATCTGGGTTTTCTTTCTTCCTTTTGTAGCGCCTGTTTAAGCGATTTTAAATAAATATTTATATCGTTCAGAATCCAGTATGTAAGGATTCCTACAGAATAGGATTAGGGCCACAGCAGGAAAAATAATCTGCTTCTAATCTCTGAATTCTGAGGGGTGGGGGAGTATGAATTTTGAAACTAAGAATATTCAAAATTTTGATTAAAATCAGAATTTTTCTTTCTTTCAAAAGTTTGATTTACGAATTCTGAGAAAAGAATTCCAAGATTAATGTAAAGATTCTGAGATTAACGTCAAAATTTGGAGAAATTCTGAGACAAAAGATTGAAATCGGACATTAACAAAAAATAAATAAAAATCTGGGACTAAAACCAGAATTCTAAGAAAAAAGACAATTTAAAGATGAATGTAGAAATGATGGGATTTCATACAGAATAATGAGCCTAATGAAACAGTCTGGGATTAAAGGCAAAATTCAAAGATTAAGCTATAAATTCTGGGATTAAAGTCAGAATTTTGAGGTTAATGTAAAATTCTTTAGATTAAAGACAGAATGTAAGATTAATGTAAAAATTGTGGGATTAAATTTTAAAATAGAAATGTGAAAATTCTATTAAAGTCAAAATTGTGAGATTAATGAAATTAATATCAAAATTCTGACATTACAGTCAAAATTATGAGGAGAAAAAAGATGTAATAGTGAGATTTATGTAAAAATGACATTAAATACAGATTTCTGAGCCTAATTTTAAAAATCTGGCATTAAAGTCAAGACTCTGATTTTAAAAAGGCAGAATTCAAAGATTAATGTTAAAATTCTGGGATTAGAGAGAATTTTGAGATTAATGTAAATGTTTTTGGTAATAATTCAATATTATAACATAAAAAAGTGTAAAATTAAAATTTTGTTAAAGTAAGACTTACAAAAAAAAATAAGAGAATGATGAAATGTTAAATTTCTGAGATTAAAGAATTGAAAAATTATAAAGCAAAAAAAAGAAATGTAAAATTTTGTTAGTCAAAATTGTGAGAAAAAGAGAATAATTAAATAAAATATCAGAATTCTGAGATTACTGATAATCCTAATTCCTAATTCTTCTCCCTGTCCTGATAACTGATATAATTTCATCATTATAGGTAAATGGGGAAAGAGAACTGCAGACGCATTGTTGGTTATTTCGATTTGCTATTTCCAGTTGTGGTTTTTAGAAATGCTGTAAATCTTTCTAACATCGGAGAACAAACTGTACCGCTGGACATGAACCCGACAGAACCGTCAGGGTCCGATTTTTTGACCTTGGACCTCATTGGAGCTTGTCTCAGTTTTCCAGTGGTGTTGACTCAACGCGGGTCAGCTAACATCAGCGTTCCTGTCATAAACTTTGGCCCATATTTCTGACTGAACCAGATCATGAGCGCTTCGGCTGTCGACTCTGTTGGAAAAGGGAGATGAGAAACGGGTTTGTTCTGGAATTTAGAACGCCACCTCTGAACCCGCTTATCTTCATTGTTATCTAAATTGAAAAAAAAAAGATATGTTGTGGTTAAGTACACACAGTGTTGTGAAAATGCATTCCTCCTTTTCTGTCACACATTGATCACGTTTTAGGATCAATTTTGGCCTGATTACTGCTCACTTTTTCTTTTTTCTTGTTACATTTGCAGTAAAACTAACATTTCAGAAAAAGAACGTAGTGTTGACAGGAAAACAAGCCTGAACCGGAGGTAATCTGCGCCACTGAGCCGCCATCTAGGTAGGCAAGTGCAGCACCGAGCGCAGATGAACGACGGCTTCCAAATCAACAGAAACAAAGCATGTTGACACTCTTGACCAGCACAAAAGATAAACCAACAAAATGGCTGCTGTCAGGATCAACCTGTACGAGACGGAGAATGTGGTTTGTTTATTGTTGTCATAGCAACTCTCATGACAGTTAGAGCCAGGAGGAAGGTCTGAGCGCTGTCAGTCAAGCTCCTGTACATCAAACTGTATCTGCTGTCATTGGTGGGCATGCTAACTAGCATTAGCATTCATGGCTTCCTGCGTTATCAGCTGACGGTGAACTATCGCGAATGAACTCTAGGAATTGAATGCAACTTGTAGCTTAGTGCTGTCAATCAAGCTTCTGTACATGCTGATGGCAGTGAAACTGAATGTCACTGAAAACTGTTTATCCCAATGCTAACTACCATTAGCATTCATGGCTTCCTGCATTGTGTAGCTCAGCATAGAAAAAGAGGATGATTGACAGCGCTAAGAGCCGCCTCCTAGCTGTGATTGGCTGTTTCTGACTGACCAGTATTTGTTCACAGATTATCTTTATTCTTACAGTTTTAACTGATATGTAAAAGAAAAAAAACACTTTTTTCATAATAGTTACATAAATAATTGTTCACCTCTTCCTTTCCAAACAGGAAGCTAATTATTTTGTGTTTTGTTTCGTACTCACATCTCATGAACCACCGGTTGCTTGTTTTCTTTGTTTTTAAAAACCTGTTTTAAATAAAGAAATAAATTCTGCTGCTTTAACTGTACGTCGCAAAACACACAGGAAAGTCCACCTCCGACTGGTCTAGTCAAAGTTTTGGCTTAAATCTTTAAATTTACAGGCCACTACTGCTCAGAAATCCTCCAATTAAAAAAATAGCGGGACAAAAAGAAAAGTAATTTCCAGTTGAAACAAACTGCTGACGTGATTTTATCTCAAACTTCCTCTCCGGTGAACCTGCTGTTATCAGCCCTGCTGCACATGGACTCTAACTGAAGGTAACCTCTGCTGATTGATTTTTTATTTTACCAGCTGATCTGTTGGCACATACTGGACTCTGCAAGACTCTTGAGTCAGAACATTTGGAAGAATGAAGAACGGAGCAGGTTTTCTTTATTTGAGTCCATTTTCTGGTGATTCGGCTGATTTTATGTGCTCTAAAAGTTTATATTAAAATGTTTTAAAGTGAAGATGAAGCAGAAAACGGTGGAGAGATTCAGCATAAATCAGAATCTCTCCACCAAACTTGTTTGACTTTTAGTTACTAAGAAGATAGAGGGGAAAAATTGGATTTTGGATTTATATTTAAAAGAACAACATTCACACACTTTATAGTTTTATTGCTTTTTATTTCCCATTAAATATTAAAAGTGAAGTTTAAATGTACAAATTGAGTTTTTTCTGCTGCATTGCATTCTGGACATTGTAGTCCAAGTCGATGTAAGAAAATAAAAGCTTTCTTTTATCCACCTTGTCAAGCAGATTTTCTACACTTATCTTTGCTTCTTAGGGAAGTTTGGTTTACATATTTCTTATTTTTATTGTGACACTTCAAATCATTACTTTGTTTTAAACTTTATACATTAAAACTGAAATCTTAATTTATATTTCCTTAGACATTTGGACGGGATTCGTGTCGAGTTTTTTCACGTTTCCTAAAATTTGAAAAGGAAAAGTTTTTCAAATGCTTGAACTTATTTAGTAATTATGTCATTTATGTGTAGGATTTTTCTTTCATTTAGTCTGAATGATATCAGCATTTGCACAGCATTTTCTCCATCTAATGACGTCATCAGTAAAGTAGAAGTATTACACAATACTTTTTTGCTCTTATTTGGATTCTTTTTACTTTTATTTGGGTAAAATATATTTTTTGAAGTATTTCCACTCAGAGTTAACTAAACTTTTAATTTTCTCGAAACGTTTATTTTTCTTCCATTTCATCTGTATGCACTGGTTTGTTGTTCTGTAGTCCTAATAATTGGAAATAAAGAAGATGGTGACCAGAACCAGCCATTCAGAAAATGTTTGCTTTGGACACTGGATGCGTTTTGCGAAGACAGGATTCATTTCTTTAAATGTGAACAGGCTGTGATTCTGTTTTCACCAGGACTGGTTCTGGTTCGGAGGACAGAAGAAGCTTTGGGAACATTTTGACCCGCCCTGTAAATCAGCTGCTGTGCGCACAGATTCACGCCCACCACGCTGCGCATTTCTAATGAGGGTTGCCATGTGCGCAGACCAGAGGTTTCTGCGTCTGTTTGGTAGATTATTGTAGAGTTTTTACCTATAAATGCTGTTTTAGTGGCGCAACTTTGAGTTTCCCAGCTTCACATTTGCACTGTAAAAAGTAACACTGCATGTTTAAGTGAATTAATTTAACATTTTTATATTTTTGGGCGCAGCAGCTTCACCATCTGAAAAACATGGAAGAACCACCACCAAGCTCTGCGATTAGTTAAAATGTTCACGCTATATTCACTAAGTAACTTATTTATTTTCTTACATACACGTAATATATGTGTAGAGGAGTGAAAAATGTAAATAAAATAAGGGGAGGCTTTGTTTTCTTTCAGGATTTTTAGTTCACCTGAAGGCAAAAGCAGGTTCAAAAGTCAAAAATTAGTTAAATAAAAACTGAGAGCCTCTTCCCCCAAATAAATGAAGAAATATGGACATTTCTGACTTTCAAAAGTTGAGACTTTTACAACTCAGAAATTTCCAAGATCTTTCTAGAAAATGTCTGAAAGAATTTTTGGCAGAGATTTTCTCTGTTTGTCCCTTTGTGTGTCTCCAATGGTTCCCATATTCTAGCGCAACAAGTAGAACCAGAAGTGACCAGATTCAGGCTGATCTTAAAGAAGTTTTCCTATCTGAGTGTAATTCCTCTGGTGGTTTAGTTTCCAGCGTGTGGAGAGGAAATCCAGCCAATCTGGCAACTGGATCCTCCCCTGGACTGAAGGAGGGATCAGCGGGACAGAACCAGCTGAGCGCCGCCCTCAAACACATGAACTTTGTCGCACTTCGATTGTTTTTCCAGGCAGTTTGAACATTTCCCAGCCGCCCTGCCAGCGCGTCCTGCGGCTCCTCCACCATGTCCGTGTGGCTCACGGCTGCGGTCGGCCTGGCCCTCCTGGCCCTCGCGTACATCCGGACTTTCTGCCCCTATTTCAGCGATGACTGCGCCTACATGCTGCGGAGCCTCAGGCTGGGCATCAGGCTCACCAAGTACAGGAAGTCCAAACCTTTCTACAGCATCCTGGACTGCTTCTTGGACGCGGTGAAGAGGCAACCCGCCAAGACCTTCATTATCTTCGAGGGCCGCTCATTCAGCTACGCAGAGGCGGACCTGCAGAGCAACAAGGTGGCCCGGGCTCTGCAGGCTGAAGCCCGGCTGCAGGAGGGCGACACCGTGGCTCTGTTTCTGCCCAACGAGCCCAGCTTCGTGTGGACCTGGCTCGGTTTGGCCAAGCTGGGCTGCCCGGCGGCTCTGCTGAACTTCAACATCAGGTCCAAGTCTCTGCTGCACTGCTTCTCCTGCTGCGGGGCCAAAGCGCTCATTACCGCTCCAGGTCAGACCCCAGCGGCTCCCAGAAGTTAATATCTCATTTACTCAACGACCAAAGTCCTGAAATTAGTCGCTGGCATTTCAAGTTGCGCAACATGTGATTCTAATTGTACTTCAGGCACATTATTTTGGACACATTGTGCCTTTGGAAAACAAACATGCCTGTATTTAGCATGTTGGTTAAATATGAGGATGATTTAAAACATTCAAGCTGGAAGCCGAAATTATTCCCTCGCTTTGGATATTATCATATATCACATCTAGAATGTATCAGTGTCAGTTTTTATGTTTTATGGTATTAATAATTTAGTTTAAATAAGATCTTCTGTCCCCCCAATGAGCGTCCACCTGCATGTGTCATTGATGACATCACAAAAGGCATATTAGAGTTATTTGGTGTTTATTTATGAGGAAAAGTTTGTTTTTCTTGTTTCTGAAACAAGAAACAAGAAAAACTTGGTTTTCTTGTTTAATTACATTTAATTACATGCACATGTAATTAAAAACATGCGCATGTTTTTAATTACACCACACATCTGATATATACTGGTATGTCAGTAAATATGGATTTCAGGGAAATTTGGTAACAATTCAATTAAATCAATCGATCAGAGGTCTGGATTTGGCCAATTTCTATTGCTCATTTAAATTGATAAAAACTGGACCTCAGAGAATTAAAAACTGATGTAATTAATAGTTTGGGTTCTCAGGATGCCTTTAAGCTTGGAAGAAACCACATAAGTTGCTGTTGAAAATATTATTCAGCGTGTTTGATTAGCTAATTTAATCATTTTCTGTTAGTCTGTTAGTTCTGTTCTCCTTTTGGAAAAGCTGCAGCATTTTTATTTTTATCTTATATGGGTTCAATTCAATCAAGTTTTATATAGATGGCACCAATTCACAACAAATGGCTCAAGGCTTTTGGAGGGAAAAATAATTTAGAAAAAATCTTGATCTGCTGGTTTAACGTTAAAGAGAGCCGCAGTGTCTCTAAATGAAACCCCCGGAGGCAGAAGGTGAAGGAGGGGACCCGGGCCGACTGGAATTACCAGACTTCATTTCCAGAAATATTTCACAACCAAGTTAGAGTGAACCTGTGTAAACAAACAGGTTGTTTAACATTTTCAGGTGAGATGAGATTTAAAGTCCCAAAGATATTAACTTCATACCTGCTGGCCTCACCTGGTTCTCTATGAAAATGACCTCAAGTCCAATTAAAAAAAAACCCATCAGTAGCCAGAAAGAGAGAAACTGTTCAAATCGTACAATGCTAACTTGATGTTAACTGTTAACACATTCTTAACCATTGTTAGCTCTTATAAAATGTTAACAAATGTTAGCTTACAAATGTTAATTTTTAGCAAGCTGTTAACAAATGTTAGCTGCTCCAAATGTTAGCTGGATGTTTGCTTACAATTGTCTGTTAGCTAGCTGTCAACATGTTGGCTTACAGACTATGAACCAATTCAATTAAAATATACTTTATTTATAAAAAAAGGAAATTAAATGTTGTTACCCAAAGTATCTTCAAATAGTCATTGTGGACTGTGAGGCTGTGGGGAGCAAGAAATCTGAAGAGGCCTCTGACTGAAGACGGTTGTGTAATAGTCTGATCAGTGTCATGACAAGCTAACAGCAAATTGGATTTTCCACAGCAACATGTCCTGATGAAAGCATCAGTTGTTAGCAAGCGCTGCTAATCCACCTCTTTTGCTTCTGCCACTGTGAATAATTTTATGTGAAAACTTTAGGGTTAGGAAGCTGAACAGATCAATGTCGGAAGAGATCAATCCATGAAGCCTCCGTTTCAACTCCGCTGGGATTCGGGGTCATAGTTCAGGTTCTATTTGAGGTCTTGAGCTAATCAGCGGCTTGTTGCCATGGTTACAAATCAAAGCAACCCTGAAAGTAAAAAATAGGAGCAAAAATCCAAACCAAAAAACCCTGAAAAATTATGAAAAAACATCTTCAAATAAAACAAAAACAAATCATAACAGAACTATTCCAACATGCTGCTGCAATTCTCTAATTTGGTGTTTAGTCATTTTATCTTTATATAATTTAAACAGATTTGTACTACTGAAAGTTTTCCAGTTAAAAATTTTAGTTTTTCAATCAACAGCTACATTAAAATCGACACACTGTAAATAAATTCACTGAATGAAGAACAAGTTTGTTTCAACCAAATAAATCAGCAGACGTAAACACACACCTGCAATTTTATTTATACACTTTACACCGTGTTCCAAATTATTACTGGATTTAAGTGTCATAAAAATTTAGCTTTTCTTTGTGCTATTAAATTTATAGATAGTATTGTGTGTCAGAGCTCTTTCAATCACTAATTTCAGGCTCATTAGTTTGTCTGGTGAGCTCAATTAAAGGAAATCTACTTAAGAAGGATGTTCCACATTATTAAGCAGGCCACAGGTTTCAAGCAATGTGGGAAAGAGAAAGGATCTCTGCTGATGAAAATCATCAGATAGTTTAGTGCCGTTTGACAAGATCTGAAAACATTAGATATTGAATAAAAACTGAAGCGTTATCGTACTGCGAAGAGATTTGTGGCTGATTCAGAACAAAGATGGGTTTGTACAGATTAAGACATAATGATGAAGGTTTCTGTTAGACAAATCCATCAGATTAAGAGAGCAGCTGTTAAAATGCCCTTACAAAGCAGCAAACAGTTATTAGAAGCTGCTGGTGGGACCTCAAGGTGGAGGATCCTCCAGAGGCTTGTGGTGCAGGAATCGACTATTGGGCCTCCTAACCAGCTCACAAGCAGAAACGGTGGCAGTGGGACCAGCCGGACATGAAGATTAATTTTCACACAGATGGATGCAGTAGTGGATTGGTGGTGGACGGCCACCACATCCCAACACGGCTGTGACGTCAGCAAGGAGGTGGTGGAGTCATGCTTTGGGCCCAAATCATGGGGAGAGAGAGAGAGAGCAGGTCGGCCCTTTCAGAGCCCTAAAGGTGTGAAAATGACCTATGAAAAAAATATGGACTTTCTGACTGATCACTTTCTTTCATGGTTCAAAAAGAAGAGCCTTCAGTAGCAAAATTATTTTCATGCATGACGATGCTTCATCTCATGCTGCAAGGATACCACTGTGTCATTGGCTGCTATGGGCATAAAAGTGGAGAAACTCAAGGTGTGGTCACCATCCTCCTCTGACCTCTGACCCTATTGAGAACCTTTGGAGTTTCCTCAAGCAGAAGATCTGAGGGTGGGATGCAGTTCATATCAAACAGCAGCTCTGGGAAGGTTTTCTGACATCCTGCAAAGAAATTCAAGCAGAAACTTTCCACAAACTCACAAGTTCAATGGATGCAAGAATCGTGCAGTGATATGAAAGAGGTCTGATGTTAACATGTAACTCTGTCTGTTAGGATGTTTTTGATTAAAATAGCTTTTGATTTTACTACATGTGACCACTTGATGCTGCACATTCAAAGAATGACAGTTTGCAGTTCTTTGCAATCCATGAAACGTTGGAGAATCTGCTGTGCATAATAATTTGGAATACGGTGCATATCGAAAGAAACTGATTTGGAAAAATGTTTATCTGATTTTTAAATTAATGTCATTTGTATGAATATTTTCATTTTGGTCTTTTAAATATCCCCAAATTTCCACATAATTTTATATTTTGTTCTGTTTGATTATGCAATTTCCAATTAATATTTCGATCAGTTACCTTTTTACCAAAGTAATTTCTTCTTTTTACTTTTATTTTGATTAAAAAATTGTTGACGCAGTTCTCCAGTCCCTCAGTGGGGTTCTGGTAACCCGACCCAGTCTGAATCCGGTCTGTGTCTGCAGAGCTGCTGGACGCGGTGGAGGAAGTTCTGCCGACGCTCAGGGATCAGGGCATCCGGGTGTTCCTGCTGTCGGACCGCTGCGGCGTTGAAGGCATCACCGCTTTGTCTGACAGGATCGCCGAAGCCTCGGACCGGCCGCTGCCTCCGGAGCTGCGGGCCAACATCCACATGCGCAGCACCGCGCTCTACATCTACACATCCGGCACCACCGGTGCGTCATATTACTTCCTCCGTTTGTAAACACAGCGGACGCGCGCGCAGCTTCACAACAGAAAGAATTCGACTGGCGGTTAAGCGCTCGCTGGTTGCTATGGTTACCCGCGAATTTGTCCGATTTAAACCGAGCAGGTTTAAATAGGCGCGCCAGCGCAGATAGAAATATATATAAAACAAAAGGGAAAAGTGCATTTCCGCCGTAAAAATGTGAAAATTTGAGATTCGTCTCGAAAGAAACGGGGACACATCTGAATGCGAAAAGTTTAAAATTTGCTACAAAAAAACAAAACTCTAAAAATTTGAGATTAATCTAAAAAAAATAAAACAGAAATTTCTAAGTTTCAAAAGTGAAAAGTTGTGAACATTCCTAACTTTTAGAAATTTCCAGGTTTTTTTCAGAAAATGTTTGCCATTAATCTCAAATTTAAAAAAATTCCCCAAGTAAATTTTCAACTTTTCAAACTCAGAAATTTGTTTGTCTTTTTTGATAACGTTCCTAAAATTTTTCTGAGTTTCTTTAAGCAAATTTTGGACTTTTGAAAATTTTAAATATTTTGTTCTGTTTGATTATGCAATTTCCAATTAATATTTCGATCAGTTACCTTTTTTACCAAAGTAATTTCTTCTTTTTACTTTTATTTTGATAAAAAAAAATTGTTGACGCAGTGCTCCCGTCCCTCAGTGGGTTCTGGTAACCCGACCCAGTTACCAGAACTGAAATTTCCTTGTTTGATTTTTTTTCTAGAGAATTTTTTTTAGATTGATCTAAAAAATTTTGAGTTTTTAACAGCTGAAGCACAGACATTTCTCTCTTTTTTCTGGAAAATTTCTTAACTTAATCTGAAAATTTCAGAGTTTATTGGCAGAAATGTACTCTTCCTTGTCCACGCCATCATACCAGTCGGTCAGAAACTCCTCTTTTCCTCCCCTGACTACATCACTTCCTGTTCAGATGGGAACCTTTCGGCTCTTTAGCTGCTAAATTCTCTGTGATGTTCACCAGCCGGCCGCTCGCCTCACCTGCCTGTTTCAGTGAGCAGGTATTGTGTCGGTGCGTGAATAAAAGCAGCTGCACACCTGGAAACGTGAAAGCAGTGAGCGTGGAATAAAACACAGACTTTACAGATAACTAAACCAGAGCAGAGAAATTAAACCCTGAGGTTATTCTGCGTCAATAAGCATCAAGCTTCATGTTCTGAGGGGATTTTTTAAATGTTTGTCAGGTTTGCCTAAAGCAGCTGTTGTCACCCATGAGAAGGTGTGGGCCGGGGCCTTCGTCCAGGCATCGAGTGGAACCACAGCAGACGACATTTTCTACATCAACCTGCCTCTGTACCACAGCGCCGGCTTCCTGATCGGGATGACTGGAGGCATCGAGAGAGGTAACTAAATATGTAACTAATATATGAACTGATTCAGAAGCGGAGTTTACATCAAGGTCTGAAAAATCCAGCTTTTATTTTGATATTCCTCTTCCTTATTAGTGACGAGCAAAATATTTAGCTTGCTTGTTAAGTATTTTAACAGGCTAAATCTTTAGGTCTGAACTACTTTGGAAAATAAATATTTATTTCTCAAACTAATAGGTAAATATTTAGTTTTCAAAGTAAATATTTATTTTCCAAACTAAAATTTTTAGCTCATATTTTGCTGGTCAAATATTTAACAAATTATTTAACAAGCAAGCTAAATGTTTAGTTTTCTAACTATATATTTAAATGGTCACTTTTGTGCAAATTGGCTTGCTGATAAGCAGAAGTGGAATATCAAAATAAAAGCTGGGTATTGCAAAAATAACATGACTTTGAAAAATTAACACCCACAATTTTTTCACTATTACGTGCTAAATAAACCAAATTATTGCTGTTAATTTTTTACTGTGGAACTTTACAAACAGAGCCCCTTGTTTGGCGCCCGTTCCAGCGTAGCACCCCAATGCGTCACATAAAATGCAGTCCCACTTTTTGCAGAGGAGTCATGTGATTCGCCGTTATTTCCAGGTCTCACTCTCGTTCTGAGGAGGAAGTTTTCAGCCTCTCAGTTCTGGGACGACTGCAGGAAGTACAACGTGACGGCGATGCAGTACATCGGCGAGACGCTGCGTTACCTCTGCAACATGCCAAAGGTGAGAATCCAGGTGCGGTTTTCCTTCCACACTGTTTTCTGTATGTCTGCAGTTTCAATCTGTGTTTTTTGGGGGGGCGTTTTTTTGCAGAAAGAAAACGAGAAGAACCACAAAGTTCGAATCGCCATCGGGAACGGAGTCCGAAGCGAAGTGTGGAGAGAGTTCCTGAATCGATTCGGCGACATTAAGGTGAGAGAGTTATACGCCGCCACCGAGGGAAACATCGGCTTCCTCAATTACACGTCCAAGATCGGAGCGGTGGGACGCGTTAACTTTCTGCACCAGGTAATTGACGCTCGCTCAAAAGTCATTTCAAGTATAAAAAATGGATAATTAAAAAAATGTGTTAAAATGAGCTGCATTTTTTTAAGTGGATTTTGAAAAGATTTTTTCTAATTTGTCTTCAGCGCCTTGGAAAAGTATTTATGATTTTTAAATTTTATAACATTTTGTCATGTTACAACATTTTTAAAACCATTTAGTTTTTCCACCTTAAAGCCTTTGAGGTTTCTGGTCCAGGAAATGAGATGTTAAAGGTGTAAGAACACTCTACGAATGCAGCTTTTTTATTTTACCTTCAAATATTTTACAAAATAACCAAATTTTGCATGTCGGAGATTTTATTCCTGTTCAAAGATTTGACGCCAATTTTATGTGGTTTGAAGAACCTGGGAGGCCGGATTGGAGCGCTGCAGTCGTCAAAGTTCCCTGAATTTCACTTTAACGCTTTAATGTGTTTTAATCAAACGTGAAGCTGCTCCCATCAGCCTCGGATTAAACACAGATCAGAGACGATCAGAGGATACGAAGAGTTTTTGTTTCACTCTCGGATGCTGATGAGCTGTTTGCTCTTCCCTCCCAGTATTTATTTCCTTACACTTTGATCAAGTTTGACATCGAGAAGGAGGAGCCGGTCAGAAACGCGGAGGGTCTGTGCATCAAAGCAGAAACCGGTGAGTGACGAGCAGCTGCGTTTCCATACGCTGACATGAAGCTTTCCACTATTTTTCACATTACAACCACAAACTCTTAAAGATTTCACTGCAATTATACGGTAAATATCAACAAGAAGTGGCTTTTTAAAACTTTTCTTCTGTTTTAATATTAGGACCTGAATTTAGTTTTATATTTTTAAGATTTTATTTACAAATCCACATAAATACCTTTGTCCATGTCTTTGGGTTTTGGTATAATGTCGGCTTCCCTTGAATGAAGAAATAAATCCACCTGTTCACCTGTTAGGCTTCCAAACTGAGTCCAGCTGCAACAAAGGAAAGGAAAACATTTTTTAGAAAACTAGATCATCGTTGTGTCAGTCATAACGTTACAGGGGGAAAAGAAGCAAAGCTACCAGATCTAACATGTGCAGAAACCATTAATATTCATTCAGCCTGTCTGCATTATGAAGATAACTGGGAAAAAAGAACAGCATTCGTACGATGAAATAAAATCACATTTTACTGCCTCAGCTTAAAGATTTGTAATGAAAAAAACTGCAAAATATCAAAAAGAAGCTTGAAGACAGGAAATTAAATTTTTAGAAGGAGGGCTATGTTTGTAGATTTGATTTCCCATCACATGAGCGTTTCAGAGTTTTAAACAGGGATCAGCAAAAGGGGACTAAATAAAAATAACATAAAAACAGTCACATTTTTCTGCCTGAGGGCAATGTTTAGCCCACAAAATCGAGAAAACTAAATTTCTGTCATGCTTTAGATTATTTCTTGAAAATACCGACATTCGGACGGAATGAAAACAGCACAACAACACAAGTCTTGCGGTTGCTTTTCATAATTTTTTGCAGCACTGCATGGCTCCACAGTATCACGGTATTATATTTTGTCATAAAGTTGACCTGAATTAGAAGTTTAAATAAACAGAAGCTGTACAAAACGCTTGTCAAACAAGATGGCCGCCCTGTGTGCTGACATCGCGAAGCCCCAGGAATGCATTGGTGAAAAAAACAACAAAAATTAGATTGATCAATAAGATTGACTGATGTAGTCAAACTTTTCATTTTTATTTGTTAGAGCTATTAAAATGAGCATAATTTATTTGTTATTATCGTCTTTTATTTTGCTCAGGTGAAACCGGGCTTTTGGTCGGAAAAATAACTCGGCGCTCTCCGTTTATCGGCTACGCCGGCAACAAGCAGCAGACGGAGAAGAAGAGACTTTACGACGTCCTGAAAAAAGGCGACATGTACTTCAACACCGGCGACCTGCTTTGGTTCGACCACGAAAAGTTTGTTTATTTCCAGGACCGAGTGGGCGACACCTTCAGGTGAGTGGAGGATTATCCATCGCTCCGAGACGAACGGAGACGCTCCAATCGTCTTTCTCTTGTTTCTGTTTCAGGTGGAAAGGTGAAAACGTCGCCACGTCAGAGGTCGCAGACATCCTCACTTTGGCTGCCTGCATCTTAGAAGCAAATGTTTATGGCGTTAAAGTGGAAGGTATGGAAGTACTTTACTGCACCAAACGGGATTTATTATGAAAAATTTGGATGTTGAACATTTTTGTTCTTTCATACACTACAAAAACACTTCTTCTTACCAAGTGATTTTGGTCTAGTTTCTTGTGAAAATATCTTAGTAGACTTGAAAAAATACTGGTTTTATTGACAGATTATTTCACATATAACATGGAAAAAATGTAATTTTGATAAAATCGTTTTCCAGTGTATCTAGTAAATTTTTTATTGAGCTATATCTTGCTGAATAGTTACTTTTAAGCTAGTTTTGTCTCATTTCAAGCGTATTTATGTATTTTCACAAGAAACTAGAACAAAATCATTGGTAAGATTTTGGTTTTTTTGCAGTGCATGTGTTTCAAAAAACAGCCCAACGATTGTTCGGCAATAAGTTGATGTTTTTTGAAACCTCCCGGTTCTTAAGCCATACTGCGCCGTTACCTAGCAACCCCAGCCTGTTAGCGGTAGCTGGTTTTACCGCTTTATGCATTGTACAACGGCTGCTGGAATGTTGTTCCAGAAACAACTTGCTGGATTCTTTGGTTGTGCAGGAGGCTCCACTTCTGCTTTTCAAAGATGCACTGTTGTATTATTGCACATCTGTTTGCGGCCACGTGAGAGTGTGAATGATAAGTTGGGAGTCGTGGCTAGAGGCCCTAAATCAGCTTAAATCTCATCATCTAAGAATGATTGTGTGTAAAAATGTAATGAACATGTTTTGTATAGGCCGTAAACCTAGGAAGATTAACAGGTCACTACTGGCTTGAAATGGATTCCTCTCCCCTGCTTGTTCCGAACCATCAGGTCACGAGGGTCGGATCGGCATGGCGGCCGTCGCTTTGAAAGAAGGAGAAACCTTCGACTCCGCAGACGTCTACAAGCAAGTCGTCTCCTACCTGCCGGCCTACGCGAGACCCAGATTCCTACGGGTTCAGGTAAAAATGAAAAGCACAACAAATTTATCGCTCAGCTTTACAAATGTTAACTGCATCTAATGATCTATTCAAATTTACTGATATTTATTGATGATCCTCCACCTGTGGAACAAACGGTGGAGGAAATAGCAGCTGTGACACCTCCGATCAATTTTGTTTTTAATAAATTTACCATGACAATAATAAATAATATGACTGAACATTAGGGGCAAGTAAAGAAAAATTTAAATTCCGAGAATAAAGTCATAATTTTACAACTTTATTGCATTATTTCCACTTTATTCTTGTAATATGACTTTCTTGTACTTTTATGACTTTATTCGCATAATTATATATATTTCTTACTCTTCTGAGATCAAAATTCTGAGAATAAATTCAAAAATACTAAAAAAAAAAAAGTCAGTTTTGAATTTAAGCAGTATTTTGACTTCTTTTCTTAGAATTTTTAATTTAATCAAATTAAGAATTTGATTAAACTTAAATTAAAATTTTGACAATTTTAAGAAAAATGTCAAAATTCTGAAATTAAATTCAAAATTCTAAGAAAAAGTCAGAAATTTGAATTCAAAGATTGTTACCTTTTTCTTATTGACTTTTCCTTAGAATTTTGAATTTAATCTCAGAATTATAAAAAAAAAAATTCAGATTACATTCAAAATTCTAAGAAAGAAATGCCAGAATTACGATATTAAAGTCTTAATTCTGAGATTAAAGTTGGAATTCTTATTTTTTTCTAGTTAGTTTAATCCTCTTTTGTAATTATGGGAACATTTTGAGATAGAAGCTGCTTCTTATGGGGCTCCATTTGTGTCAACACATATGAAACATAGATATACCCATGAAGCATCAAAACCATAGACATCAGTGAGATGCATAGCAACAACATAGACCACCAACTACTTCTGCTTCTTTTTGGCACAAATGGAACCCCGTAGGTTCTTCTAGATTCAACCGTTTGATGAAGTTGTTGCTCTTTCGGAGTTTGGCTAAGTTTGTCCTGTTTTGGCAGCCGTCCCTGGAGATGACGGGGACGTTCAAGATGAAGAAGGTGAAGCTGGTGGAGGACGGATTCAACCCCGCGCTCATCAGCGACCCGCTTTACTTCCTGGACCCGGACCAGAAGACGTACGTCCCTCTGACGGAGGAGATCCACGGCGCCATCGCTGCAGGACAAATGAAGCTCTAACAGAAACTTAACTCTGAAGTGAACTTTGTGTTTTAATTGAAGATGTAACTTCATGCGTGGAGCGAAATGATTGACTAATCTCAGGGAGGAACTTTGACGCAGCACTACTCGTTTGAAGAGACTTTTTTTATTAACGCGTTTGCAGCTTTAGAGGTTTTTTAAATTTATCATCTTGACTTCAAATCAATTTTTAAATAAATGGTGAGGATATAAAAATATTCCCGTTTGCTTTTTCTATCAGCAACTTTTCATACAGATGAAACCAGAAGTTTACATACACCTTTTATTCTGATCGGAAGTAACAAAATTTATTCATTCATCCTTCTTTCCATTTATCCATCCTTCCCGTCATTTCTTAATCCTTCCTTCATTTGAAGCACGGTGGTGGCTGCATGATGCTCAGGGTTTTTTTTCTTTGCCCTCATCAGTGAACCCAGAAGATTTTTCTGCTAAAAGCTTCCAGCTGCTGTTTTACTCTGAGCTCCACCAGGTGTTTGCTAATTGCTGCTGGCTAGTCTGAAGGAGCTGAGTGGCACTAGGAGTGGTTGCCATGGCGATTCGACATGGAAACATGCATGTCAGAAACACGGCAACTGTTTTTGATGAAGGAATAACATAAAAATATTGGTTAATTTTACACAATATTCCACATTTAAATGCTGCTGCGAACATTTAGTTTTATTTAAATTCTATATAATACTGCCCCTTTAAATACCATGTAAATAAAAAAGATGTAAAAAAAACTTACAGAAACCTTTACAGGCTGAATTAATCTGTATTGAGTTTAAAATGAAGTTTTTCCGGTATGAAAAATTGTTTCTTGATCTATTCATGCCATTTAAAACAAATAAATATATCAACAACCTGGAAATGTTGCAGGCGTTCACACGTAAAGTAGATAAACATTAAATATGTTCATGTCAGCGATTAAATTCAAAAAGTGAAACTTTTTTTAATGGACTCGTTAAAGCTGAAAAGCTTAAAAGAACAAATCTGAATATTTCACAGAAGAGCTAAGAACCGAAGATCCTAATACAGAAATGTGATCCAGATATAATAAAGTTTATAGAAAGTTGAGTGGAAGGAAAATGAGCTATAATTGTAATATTCCTTATTTTAAATACAATTTTGATAAGAAAATTTCACTTATTAAATATAATTACTGAAATAATCCTGCATAAAAACACTAGAATAAAACAGCCCTTTACTTTATAAATGAATTTATTTAGTAATACAGTGGTATACTTAGAAATGTGTTGCAAAGAAAAAAGAACCAAAACTGAACAGAAATAAAAATCAAAATAAATAAAAAGAATGTCGGCCACACGGGAAAATAAAACTAGAGTTGGTTTGAAGCTGTGTTATCATATCAAAAGAAAAATAGTACTGATGTGCCATAATAAATCGTCTATTAGTACAAAAATACATTTCAGGGCACACAATACCGCATCCAGTATCACAAATAAAGGAAGGGACCACTCTTCAAAGCAGCCCCCCTCAAGTACATCTTTTTAAAATCAGTTAAACCAAGCACTTCTCTAGTTTGTAAATAAGAATAAAAAGTTTTCTGACAGTTAAAAATGCCTTAAGTAGTGTATCTGTCTGTGTGTATATGTTGGTAGAAAAGTTGGACTTATTACTGCGTGTGTCAGTTCCAAGGCTCAGGGGTATAACCAGAATATAAACATAACCAATGTAACCACTTCTTCCTCTTTTTTTTTCTTTTTTTAAAACAAACCATTTTCTCTTTTATACAAAATAACAAAGATGTACAAAAGGTCATTTACAGAGAACCAAGGCCATATGCTAGCAGTATGTACAGCCACGTCTTTTAAACATCTTCTAGCTTTGTGTATTTCCTCAGATTTCATATGCATAGCAGTAAAAGAAAGCATACAGTATTTGTTTTTTTTTAATCGTCAGCCCCAATTATTCTGTGTGCTAAATCCAAGAGAAATGCAGAAATGTGTTGTTTTTTTCCCCCCTCTGCATGGATAATCGTTACAACTCAAGGATCCGATGTATTTGAAGGTTTCACTGAAAAGTTAATATGCAGATAAGGCATCACTGCTCGCAGTGTAACGATGGGGTTTCATGTGTTGAACTTAGTCGTTAGCAGGCTTCTGGACCTGAGTCGTAGCACATGCATAGATCTCTAGACAGCAGGAGTTTCTGGAAAATCAAGTCAGTATATTTATCTACGGTAAAAGTTTTTCTTCTTTTTTTTTCCCCTACAAAAAAAAAAACAACAAAAGAAAGAAAAATAAAACAGCAGATTAAATCAGAGAGCGCTCTGTTTCCAAACAAACGGGGAATCTGATGCTAATAATACTTTCATTCATTATTTTTCTACGTCTTCCTTCGTGAAGTCCTCGGAGATCCTTCGCAAAAACAAAAGTTTTGCTTATATAAATTTAGCTGTTTGTGTGTTTTTTCTCTTTCTCGTCTTTACAGCACACAAAATCTTGTTTTTTGTTTTTTTTTCCGTCTTCTTCTTTGTCGCACCACTGCAACCTTTTACAAAAAATGAGCTAAAAATGTCAAAATGAGATTATCCAGTCCTGTAGCACTGGTCATGCATTCCAACTTCAGTTCCTTAGATTAAATAACTTGTATTTTTTCTTCTTTTTGCAAGCCTTGAAAGCACCAAAAACAAAAAAATGGAAAAAAAAAACCGAAAGAAAGAAAAATGAACAAAAGTCCGGCCTCCTCCTCCGACTCGCTTTGTGTGAGCGTTTCTCTGCTTTTTAAAGTTTTGGGGCACCGTAAACAACGTGAGAGGGAGGAGTTCATACCCGACCATTCAGCACATTCTTTAACAGGCCAGCTGTCGCCGTCTTCAGAAGTGGTCAATGAGCACAGACACGCAGTTTGCACCCACCAGGTAGTTCGGATCTCCAGGGAGAGATTTGTTCTGCCAGGTTTTAGGATCACCTGCAGGGAAAAACACAGCTGGAGTCAGAGGTGCAGAACGACGAAAATAAACGGAGGTGATTGTCTAAACAAACTTATTTTGATAACCTTAAAGTTTGTAATGCTGCTTTGGCTAATAATGAAATAAAATCCGGCTTAAAATGTAATGAAACACAATATGTGATAAATGATGCAAAACGAAACAAATCTTTAATTGCATTTTTGCCTTTAAATGATATTTAGGTTAATATTGTAGAACGGCGTATTATAAGGATTGTGTGTAGAAAAGAAAGGAGGAAATCTCCAACAAAAACAAGAAATTGTCTAGAAAAAACTCAGAAGTTTTGAGATTAAATTAAAGTAACAAATGGGAAATTTATGAGGTTAGAAAGTCAAAAATTTGCAAGAAAAACTGAAACTTTGAGGTTAATCTCAGAAATTTTCAGAAAAAAAAACAAAAAAAAAAAACTCAAAAATGTTCAGAATTTCTGAAGTTGAAAATTTTAGATTCAAAAGTCAAAACTTTTCCACAGAAGACAGAACCTTTTAGATTAATCTCAAACAATAAAACTTTGGAAGTTTCTGAGTTTGAAAAATTGAAAATTTGCTGGAAAAAAAAAATCTGTAATTTTGAGGCTAATCTCAGAATCTTTGAGGATTGCAACTAATGATTAATTTAGTAATCGATTATTCTGACAATTAAATAATTAATCAAATAACAAAACTGGCAAGTTTTTTTTTTTTTTTTTTTACAGAACCACAATATTGAAAATGCATAAAAAGATGCAGATAGATAAATAGTTAATTTCCTTTTTTAGATGATAAAAATAAACATTTTAAGGCCTAAAATGCAATAAAATAGCATTCCTTTAGTTTACGCTTGAACATATGCAGCAAAAAAAAAAAAAAAAAACACTTAATATTAAAACAGTGCAGGGCTGGTTTGTTGACTATTGTTTGGATTAACAGATTAATAACTGTAAAACAAAATGTTCTTAAGATTCTTTTTTTTTTTTTTTTACAGATTTTGAACTTGGTGAAGCTAAAACTGCCACTTGAGTTTGGGCAAAATATGCTCCCAAAGTTAGGTTGTTTTTTTTATCTTAAATGCAAAATGCTTATAATTTTTGTACAGTTTTGGCTTAATTTCTGCTCCAAGTATATTGTTCTTTCAGCAAATGGCCCTTTTTTGAGTGTGTATTGGCTGACGACTATTTGAATAATCAATTAATCGTGATTAATCATTCCAGCCCTAGTGGGTGATTGTCTACTTACAGCTCACCGGTTTATTAAAATCTGATTTCTTCAGCAACCTAAGGAGCATATAAGATGTAAAAATGTTTTGAACAGTCAACCACATCCGCAGACGGAGAGAAATCCAAAGCGACTGTTAATTTCCTCAGACTGAACAAAGATCCGAGAACAAGCAGCGTTATTGTGAGAGGCATCACAAAGGAAACCTCTGTAACTGGGTCGGGTCGATGCTGAGGTTCTCGGCTCCAGAGCCGCAGCAGAACGATGAAAAACACGAGTTTGGACCGAATGACGCTGATCAACACGCTTATGAAACATAGCGGGGGGAGAATTGTAATCTGGGACCAAATCTGGTGCCAAGAAAGTTTCCAAAAATCAGGAGTTGGTAAACGTTTGCCACTGTGAAATTCAAGCACTTTTCAAGGATTTTCAAGGTCAGTTTTGAAACTTAAGTAGCGTTGTCCTGGTGGGTTCAGTGGTTATTGAGAGGAACTTCTACAAATTTGACATAATCAAGTTTTCCTTAAAAGTCATGCATAATTAATGTATAAATAAAAAACATGTTAAGATATTCAACTGAGGAATTGCTTCTCCAGAAAGATTTGGGGATTGTATCGAAAAAGGGCATCAGCATTGAGTTGTGATTTATTTGTTTTTCTTTCCATGGTTACAGAGTCAGATCTTGTGTCGGTAGTTGGTGTAAACAGGTTATTGTCTTTACAACCCGGCGCAGCTGATTAACATCTCTACAGCTCAAATAATGCCAGAGGAGTTAAAAGTTCAAACCATGTCTTCCATTGATCTAATGAAACGGCCAGACAGAAATGAAAAAAGTGGCAAAAGCAAACGAGGCAGATCAGCAGTGATGGTCTCATTCACGAGACGCTACCGTGAATTATATCGTCTCTGCTGCCCAGAAATTGAGCTGCTAGCATCTCATTGACAGTCTTCAGTCAGAGGCTTCTTCAGATTTGTTTCAAAACTGACTGCTACTGGAGAGCTTTTATGCCCACAGCATCACCACCCACAATGGCTTTAATCACCTTTTGGGATAAAGAAATTAGTTTTACATTTAATTAATTTTCTTAATGAACACTTTTTTAAAGTTCATTTGATAAAACATGTAAAAATATGTAGAAGTATCAGTGGTGTGCAGTCAGGGGAGGCAGAGCCTCATCTGTCATCATGGAAAAATATGATAAAATAATTTATATTGCTATTTTCACCCTGTGGTTTGTTCTATAAAGCACCTATTTTTCATTTAAGTTAACAAATTCTGATTATTTTTTCTTCTAAATCGCTGATTTTTTGTATTTTCCCATTTAAATGCTCAGAAGCGAAGCTGGTGAGGCAGCAGCAGCTGAGCCTCACTTGGGATTGATCAACCTCTCTCACTGCACTGGCTGCTAGTCTATGGGATATTGCTCCTCCTATCTGTATGTCACCAATAAAATGGCTAAAAAACATTTAATATATAAACTGATTTTACATAATTTAGCTTATTTATATAATGCACAGTGTTTGTTGTCACCAGCTGTGTGTGTAACGTGTTTCGTGTGCGGAGAAACACACGTTTCAATCAGAAACGGCAGAGAACAGATTCGAGGTGAGGCAGGCAGTTCTCCTGCCTCACGGCAGGGGGCGCTCATGATCCCAGACATTGTGACTCCACAACTGCAGAGTAAGAGACGGTAACAGCGAGCTAGCCATGGAGCTAGCCATACAGTAAAATCAAGCGCAGCGATATATTCACGGTTTTCTCCTCTTATCAGAGCCATCACTTATTAATAGTCGCAAAATAAACATTAAGCCTAAAACCAACAGATTGAATGTTCTGCTCTTTATGTGGGAAATATCCGGGTGTTTTATTTTGGTGCCGTTGTTTTCAGTCGCTATGGCAACGAGTCTGCGCGTAGCTGCGCTGATACAGAGAGCGAGGAAGAAGTGGTTTTGAGTTGTACTTTAACAGTTTCTCCCTTTACTGTGGAGCAGGACGACATTAATAATACCTGCATGTCCAAGTTTGATGAGTTGACGCACAGGTGTCAAACTCCAGTGCTCAAGGGCCGCTGTCCTGCAGTTTTTAGATGTGCCACGGGTACAAAACACTGGAATGAAGTGGCTTAATTACCTCCTGCTTGTGTACATAAGTTCTCCAGAGTCTTGCTAATGACCTAATTATTATCTTCAAGTTTGGTGCAGCATCTAGAAGGTGCAGGACAGCAGCCCTACAGGGCTGGAGTTAAACAATTACCAGAATTATTCTACGGCGGCAGCGCGGCTCTGGATGACATGTAATAATAGTCTTTTTGCCTTTCAGCATTATCCGCAAGCGCAAAATTTCCTTATGTAAACAATAACATGCAGGGCATCTATATTTGTAAATCTGATTTTGATTAACTCGGTGCCTCACCAGCTATGAGCCTCAACAGACGTCACTGACATTTATATATTTGATATAAACAAACAAAAGGAAAGGAGATCAGAATACGTGGAAGCGCTGATTCACCCACAACAGATTATTAATTATATTAATTAGTGTCTTCATCAGGGCTGGGCGATACGCCTTAAAAATAAAATCAGATTTTTTCAGACCAGATCCAAGTTTAATCATTTTTTTGTCATTTTCTTTTTTTAAACAAAGAAATTAGAAACATAAAATATATTTTTTATTTATGGTCCCTTCTTTGAGTTAAACGACGCAGTATTAGGACCAGGCTATGGACATTTTTATTTAATAATGACAATATATTCAGAATACAGACACAATTTTACCAGAACATCTTAAGATTAGGGGAAAAATCTTCTATTGGGTAATCCAGACCAGCTCAGTTTATGCGGTTCTTAGACAGACTTAGATTTCTTTGCATGATAATTTAAAGACTTGTTACTGATAATAATTTGAAGATGATGTTAAAACATAAAATATGACCTTATCTGTAAAACCACTAAAGTATAACTTCACAAGATGTTCAAGAGCCCTGATTTACATTTTTTGCTAATTTTTGTAAAATTACTCCTTAATTCTCTTATTATTGAAACTTTATTCTGGTAATATTATGAGTTTATTCTTGCATTATTTCAACTTCATTGTCTTAGGATTTTTTAAAATCTTATTACTATGACTGTATAATTCAATATATCTTAGCCTGGACTTAATATTTTGTCGTAGCGATGACCTGAATTCAAAGTCAAAAAACAAGGTAATCAAACAAGATGGCGGCTCTGACATCACTCTGAACTCTGATGTTCAGAGTGATGAAAATACAGATTTTCCAAAAATTTAATCTTCAGAAACGGAAAAATTGTATTAATTGGTCAAATCGATTTATCGCCCAGTCCTATTATTCACAGATGAATTTTTCTGCATTTTCTACACAGATTAGGTTTATAAAAAATAAATAAGGAGCCTAAGGAAAGCTAAAGAGTCCAGATTATCGTTTCTGGATCTCCATGTTTGATCAAAGCCAGCCCACAGACCCCAAAAGGACAGAGAGAGAGGACAGCATACCCGACGAGGAGTCGGAGGATTTTAGAGCAAAAGACCAACCATCAGGGGTCATAGACGCACAGTGAGGTAAGCGCAGCTCCACCGGCTTCAGGAACTTGAGTCCGTGAGGGCCACACATCACCAGCGGACTTAGCAGCGTTTCTCCTGCACAGAAACACGACAGGATTTAAATTCCACCAACTAAGCAGAGAGGAATTTAGAACTAACGAAGCATACCGAAGAGTCTGGGGACAAAACTCAACATTAACTGACTGGACAGCTTGATAAATGAACACGACACTAAGGAAGTTTTAAATCATCTATGGAGCAGGCCTATAGCTAAAAAAAAAATCTTTTGCAAACTAAACAATCATCTTATGGTAGCTCACAGGGAAATATATTCATATTGATTTATCCCTTCCAACAATCTTAAAGACGTTCCGATGAACAGGACGCTTCCTAAAGGTGACCTAATGACCTATCATTTATAGACTTTGAACAGGTTAGGGTCTATAGATGATATAAAACATGATTTTTACAGTTTTTGCACAAAATCATCCTTAGATAATCAGATTGAGATGTTTCAGGGCCTCCTGTCACTTTAAATCCAAATAAGCTGCTGATGGCCACGCCCCCCAACTCAACGTTTACATTCACTTGTAAAAATGGCTGCAAATAAATATGCAATTATACATCTCTGAAAAGCAGACATGGAGCCTCCTGCACAACCAACAAGAATCCAGCAAGTGATTTCTGTATGGTGAGTCAACAACAAAACTTTTCCAGCAGCCATTGTACACACCGCAAAAACACAAAATCATGGCAAGTATTTTTGGTCTACTTTCTAAAGCAAGTATCTTAGTACACAAGCACAAAGCTAACTTTTCAGCAAGATGTAAGGAGCGTCTTCTAAGTACATAATTCCTAAAACGTTCTAGTTCCACTGGCAGATTATTTCACTTACAACAAAACTTTTTTTCTCATGTCAGAAGTGAAATAATCTGCCAACGGACGTAGTGCTCTTCCGTCAATATTAAGGAATTATTGACTTAAAACAAATTTTCTTTATTGTTTTACTTATAATTCAGTTTTGTCTTATTTCAAGTGTACAAAGACATTTGCATTAGAAACTAAACCAAAAATACTTGGTAAGATTTTGAGATTTTGCAGTGCAGCACACAGCAGCGGTAAACCGGCTGACTAAACGTGCTGGAACTCTGCAGGGGTTGCTAGGTAACGGGGCTGGAACTCTGCCGGAGTTACTAGGTAACAGGGCTGGAACTCTGCCGGGGTTGCTGGGTAACAGGGCTGGAACTCTGCCGGGGTTGCTGGGTAACAGGGCTGGGCTCAGCAGAAATCCAAAAGGAAGTACAAAAATGTTCAAAATGTCAATTTTACATAGTAGGTCCCTTAATATATCAGCAGAAGCTCAGGCCTAAACAACCTTTTATGTTTTTTTCCATATGAATCCAGCCAAAGAAGCAGAACTAAACTTGACATTTAAAAAGGCTCCTCTAATTACTATCGAAGCTCATAAGCACTTTGTCTTCCAAGGATTTTCTTGGAGGCTGTAAGTCATTCTCTGACATAATCGGGGTAGGGAGGAACCGAGTGCTGACCTTTCTCCTTGTCAAGGGGCGGCAGGATGCTGTTGTCCCGGCACACCTTGAAGTAAATTTCCTGCTCCACGCTCTCGGGGATGGCGCCCTGGGGGATGATGATGCTGACGCCCGTCTCGATGGAGCTCAGGACCCCTCCGTTGCTGTTGAAGATGCCGCGGGCCGTGGCGACCACTGTGTGCCCTTCGTCCTCATCGTCGTCTTCCAAGGCGCTGGGGCTGAGGCGGACAAGTCGTAAGGGATCATCAGTCAGAGAGGAAAGTAGAACAAACCTTAAGGGAAAAGTGGCTGAGTTTCCGTTACGAAACGGACAAAATCAACCTGTCAAGGTTTATTTGTGTCGCACATTTCAGCAGCAAGGCGGTTGAAGGTGTTTAAATCATAAAAACTGAAAATGACAAAGTGCATGGCTAGCACCATGCTAGTGCTAGCCTTGATGCTATGATTTAAATTATAGCTAGCTTCAGGTTTTTACCTAGGTTTCGCTTTTACATGGATTTTTTCCCTCTGCCTGGGTTATGTCAACATGCTACTGCTAACCTATAGTATTTTATCTAGTTTTAGCTTGTAAACTGTTGTGACCGTTGAGTTTAGCTTTGTAAGCACCGTTCTGCACCGATTTCTAATACTGTTTGGGAGAGATTTTTATATTTTCACCAAAAACATTCAACATACAACATTCACACTGTATTTCCACAGGACATGCAAATGTTCTAGTTTATGTCTGAGTTTTAAAAATTAAATGTTTTGAGTTAATTCAGCACCATTTCTCCTTATCGTATCGGTAGATACTAATCCTCATATCGGTATCGGAAATAAAAAATGGTGACGCGGTGAGTGCAGCGTCTCTTTCTGCTTCTCAGTGATTTCCCTCTCAGCGCTCTGCTGCCTTACCTTACAGGGACGGCCTTGGGAATGGCGTTGATGTTATTGTGCTGGTATTTGGGCCTGTTGTCCATGGTGCGCGTGAAGGTGTCCAGGCCGCTGTCGTGGTCGAGGGGCTGCGGCGACAGCTGAGGTTTCACTGAGGCGTTGCTCACCACCCCCGGCTTGCTGAGGAGGTCCGTTTTCACCTGCGTGTCGTTCGGCAGCAGGTTGTGGTTGAACTTTGGACTGTCGAACTTGCGCTCGAAGGGCCGGGCCGCGCTGGTGTAAGGCTTGGGGACGTAGCGGTTGTAGCTGGTCGAAGGCGGAGCGCCCAGGGTTTTCGGCAGCGGCGCGTCGGTGCCGTTGACGGGGACTTTGTCGGGGAGGCCTCTGGGTGGCAGGTAGCCGCCTGGCGTGGATTCGTCCCTGCTAGTCGGCCTGAGAGCTGCCAGGTCTTGTTTAGGATTCGGGGAGCTCAGTGGTTCAGGGATGGAGTTGGCTGGAAAGGAAGAAAGGAGACAAAATCTTTACATATTGACTTACAGTTTAAAACTAGGACTAAGATGAATAATCCAATTAATCTATTAGTGAAATAATCATCAACTAATTTAGGAATCTGGAGTATACAGCCTCACAAAATTTAATTTGCTGAAATAACACATTAAGGACAGCGATTCAGCCAAAATTATACAGAGAATATAAACATTTAGCATTTAAAATCAGTTTTAATTATTTGTGTAGCACATTTCAAGGCATTTCAAAGTGATTTACATCATAAAAACACAAAGTCATAGAACAAACAGTTAAGGAAACGATTAAGGAAACCAGTAAACATTAAAGCTCATTACACATAAAATATGTTTCATTTATTATGGTTCAAAGGTTACGCCAACCAGGTGGGGTTTTAGTCTGGATTCAAAGGAACTCAGTGTTTTGCAGTTTTCAGGAAGTTTGGCAGATTTATAGAAATTGAAATCTGGAGAAAAACTTTCTTTGTATGTTAACATGTTTTAGCTAAAACTCTTCAGGTGGCGCAGATTTAGATTCACCTGGTTCAAATTCTGTAAATTAACCAACAAAATCTAAACTAATTAAGCAGCTTCTGCTGTTTGATTATTAATCAGTTATTCAAAAAAATTCAGCCCTACACTGATTAATACATTCTGTATTAATGGCAGAGCTGAAGCATTTTTTAGCTGCAGATCCATCTTTTGCAACAAATGATCAAAGGAACGCAGTTGTTGCATTTTAGGCAATAAAATTTGTATTTTCTTATTTAAAAAAGAACAAATTTATTTGCATCTTTTGTGTATTTTTAATTGTTAAATGAAAAATGTGTAGAACATATACATTTTTTAATCAATTAATCCTCTAAATAAATAGAATAAATAATCGTTAACGCTATCTAGAGTGAAAAAACACTTAGCCATTTCTGCTTGACTTATCAATACATTTTAGGTGTCATCTATTGATAAATTTGTGAACAAACTGATTTATAATTGGAAAGCAAAAGTTGCTTAATAGGAATCTGAACCGGGAGAAGAGTTCTGGGTAAAGAAAGACAAAGAAAGTTGAAGTGCTAAAGTGTGTTTTAATTTTTCACAACTGTCTGTTGCCATTAAGAAAAATGGATCTACAAACCGCTGAAGGTCATCAATAAGCCTGGAGATGATCATAAACATAAAGCAGACAATCTAACACAGATTAAATAAAGGCTTAGCTTTACTTTCATCCAGTTAGATTCAGATTTCAAGAATTGTTTTAATCTTCTACTGGGTTTGGTCAAAAAGTCTAAATTTAAATCACTTCAATGAGGATCAGACACAAAAAGTATTTATTGAGATTTTCCTTGTTTGAAGTATTCAGGCAGGAAATCATTTTAATGATTTATAAATGTAAGAAAAACATATTTTAGAGGCAGAACAATTATGATTTAAGGTGCAAAGTATGAACTGGGAGACGTCACAAGAGAATAAAATGATTATTTGGGTTTGTTTGGGAATTATTTCTATAACTTACCGTCACCAGGGCTGAGTTTGGACAAGGTGTTGGGTGGGATGGCTGGAGCCGGGGGTCCGTACTGAGTGGAGGGACTGATTTGGGCCAAAGGCTCGTATCTTTTCTCCACTGGGCTCACCTTCTCCACAGACTCAACCCTTCAAAAAATAACACAGTAAATAAAACAACAATCAGTGTGACTGCTGGGCTTATATCAGCGTTTCCAGCAGTAAAATTCAAGGAAGGTTTTCAAACTATTCCAGCTCCATAGACCGAAAATAACAAAAAAACAATCAACAGAAATTAACTAAAAGAAGCATTTTTAATTCATTATTACATGGTATAATTTATTACTACAATTGATATGATCTGATGATAGTATATTGCAGCAGGAAAAGGGTAAACTAAAACCAGACAAAATTATGTTTAGCCTCCGACTGGTCTGAGAACAACACTAATTTAGCAAAAAAAAAAATGCTAATTTCAGTTAAGTTAATAAGAGGATCAACAAGTCACTGAGTCATTGGGAATAATAAATATTTATAACACTTAAACAATCAAAACACATGGGAAGGTAAATGACTTTCCTGCTCAAATTAAATGCTTAAAGACAAAAAACAAAGTTATAAAAAATATACTTAAAAATGTTCTCTTTATGTTTACTGGTATTAAACAAAAATAAATACTTTTGGTAACTTTAACAGACCAGAAATAAGAAAAGTTTAGTCTGATTTAACTTCAGTCATTGAGGAAAAAATGTTTTTCTTTTTATTAGGTGGATAAAAATTAAGTTGAAGGTTTTTACTCAAGCGTCAGATTGAACTTTATTACCAAACTGTGCTGTTTGAATATGAAGAACTTTCAAGGACTTCATACAGAAATCAAGCTCCTAATTAAGTTAATTAAAAATCAAGCCTTTTCCAGGACTTCAACCCAGTTCTGACCACTGGGAACCAGCTGTGCTGCTGGTGCAGAGCGTCATTTACCTGTTGTAAGGGTAGGACAGCTGGGCAGGCTTGGACAGGTCGTGGAACCGGTTGATACCCGGACTGGGTTGGCCCATCGCCTTGCTGTCGAAGCTGCGCCGGTCGAAGTAGGACAGCTGCTTCCTGTAGTACTCCTCATCATCATCTGGGTCGTAGTGGTTGGAGCGCACTACATCATCCAGAGGCTTCGAATGAGGCTTTTGTGGCTCAGGAGCCCTGAAGACAAAAGAGGAAAAAACGTGTAAAAGAAAGAATATAAAGTTTTCCATATGAACTCTGAGTGTCACTTCAGTCCGTTTGGTAAACCAGGAGGCCTCAGCTGAAGGCTGGACACAATAACAAATACTGCTGGATGATTAATTGTCCCAGCAGTTATCGCGATACACGAGAATATTGTTGCTTTGCGATACTTTTCATGTCATATAATGGCATAATAATGCAGGAACACATTCTCAAAACTGAATAAACTTTAAATTCTAATGAACATTTGACACTGGAACTGGAAGACATTTTAAATAAATAAAGGAAACAACAAATAAAATGAAAAATGAAGTCTCTGTAAACAAAACTGTCCTTTGAAAAAAAGTCTGGTTGAGACCAAAACACCAAACTGAAGACTTTTATCATCAACGAGAAAAATGATAAATCATGCAAATGTTTTTATTTATCATGTGATTAACGGATTTATTGCGGCAGGCCTATCTAGTTGTAAATGAGTAAACAACAGAGATTTTGAGAACCTCTGACACAAACTATCTCAATCTACTAATCAGTCCCTCCAGGAAGTTGCAACATTGTGTTTGCAGAAATTACAACAAATTCACTCAGTTATCAAATATTACTGGTGCCATCTTCACCAGTAATCACAACTTTTCCACAAATCTGACCAATCACCTTAACATTAGTTATAACCAATCACCTTCTCTCTTTCCTAATTTAACTTCTGTTTTCCAAACTTGCAAGATGAAAGCACGTGTGACACCAAAAAACAACATTTGCCTTTTTCTTTCTTTTCCAAAAACGATTTTGAGTTATTCTGTAGGATTTCTTTCTGTCGACAGTAAAAACAAATCCTACAGAAAATCTCAACTGTGAATATAATTTATGTTAACTTTAATGGCAGATATTTAATTCTTCTTTTTACCTTTGACAACTCATCAGGATGTGATTTGATTCGTAGTAGATGCCATTTTAAGAAGGTATGTGAAAATGTTATGAAATATCCTGTTTATTTTTTTGAGATTCCAACTTTTGTTGTAAAATGGCAAAAATAAGCTTAAAGAAGTAACTTTTTGGAAAAGCTGCCGCAAAATCAGTAATTTTAGGCTGCAAGAATAAAATAAAAGGAACATTTCCACACACTGGAGGGGCCCACTAATAGGCAGAAACTTTGACCACTAGGTGTTGCATAAGCAACAACTTCTCTCCTTAAATCTTTTGCATTTTTTTTGTTGTTCTGAGGAAACAAACTGCTCACCTATAGGTAGACTTCTCCTGCTCCAGGTTGCTCAGGGAGTTGGCTTTCAGGACCGGGGCGGGAGCATTCACAGGTTTAGGAACATCTGCAGGCTGGAGAACAAAAAACAAATCCTGATTCAGTGATTTCTCCCTCTGATGAGCAAGTTTTCCTCCATACGGACGGTGAACTTACACAGATACATACAAAAACATGTTTATAAAGCCTATATGCTTAATTTCATTAAACATTTTTAAAGTTCTGATAGTTATTACACTTGGCTTGTTTGAGAAGAACAATTATTTTAGCAAACAACAAAACAGCTTTTTATCAGGAGCTAAAAATACAAAAAGTAAAATTAATTAGGGCAGCAACTAACGATTATCTTAGTGATGATCAATCAATTAATCTGAAGATTTTCCATTTCACAATTATTTCAATAATCGAGTAACCACGATTAATTGTTTCAGCACTAAGATTGATAAATTAAATCTCGTTTTTTGAAGGCTGTATGCAAAAATTTAAATAGATTAAGGATAATTTCGCTGCCTCAACCAGTTAAAAATCGCCCATAAAGTGTCATTATTTGCGATTAATCCGATTAATCGTGTCAGCCTGCATGAGGAACGTACCCTGAGCACTGAAGACTCTCCCTCTTTAGCTCTGTCCATAGAAACTGAACGTTTATTCTCAAACATCTTGACTCTGTTGAGGACTGATTGCGGTTTCATGGCCGGATCTTCATCCAGGTCTTCCCGTGGGGGAGGAGGAAGAGGTTTGGAGGTCGGAGTGACTGCTGGCTCTCCTGGAGAAGGCAGGGCGTCTGGTTTTGGAGGGGGGACAGCGGCGGGCTCGGAGTTCATGATCGGCTCGTGTATCCCTGGCTTGTAACCTCGGTTTGAAAGCCCAGACATGTAGGTGGGCCTCAGACCAGAGTCACCGTAGTAGTGCTTTGGAGGCTCCGGCGAGCGAGGGGAGTTAATGGGAAAGCTGCGGGTTTCTGCCTCATACGGAGATCGGGCTTCGTAGCTAGCAGGAGGTGGGGGAGGGGGCTCGTCGTACCGAATGGGCCCGGGTTTACTGTGCCGCGCTCTGCTGTCGTAGCCCACCGCCGGGGCCTCGTCGTAGCGCGGCTGAGGCGGGCTGTACTCCCTCCCCGGCCCGTCCTCGTAGGGGGAGCGAGGACTGTAGCCCATTGGTTGCTGGTGGCCCGGCTGGTACCCGGCGGGCTGTGAGGACGAGGTCTGCTGGTCGTATGGGGGCCACTGTTCGCTGTAATGAGGCACACGGTTGTCGTAGTGCAGGTGAGAGTCAGAGTTGTGAGGCTTTGGTTCTGCGTAGCCGCCTCCGTCGTATCCATAAGGCGGGTGGTCGTATTCGCGGTATGGCTGTTTGTCCTGAAACGACGGCTGGTGACTGTAGCTCAGAGACTGCTTCAGACCGTGGTTGATCCGCACTGGGTCCTCCATGTTGTATAGATCTTTCTTGTACATCTGTAAAGAAATGGCAACAATTACATTGTTTGTAGGATATCATTAGTGAAGATACCCAGTTAAGGAAAAGTTATTTCTCCTCAAACACCAGAAGAAATTTCTAATAAAAGTGCCATGCGAAAATATTCACATTCTTGAACTTCTTCAGATTTTGTTCTGTTACAGCCACAATCTCAAGTGTATTTTATTTAAATCATGTGTTATTAAGACAAAGATACCATACTGGAAACAGATGGGTTTCCATTGGCCGTAAAATTGCACAAATTGGAACAGAAACACACCAATCAAGAAAAAGAAAATTTTTTTTTTGCTAAAAAGTTGTTCAGCCGTATCAAAATTTGTGTATTTTCAAACTTGCATCACACAAGTCATGTGATCAACAACCGGCTGATACTACTGGCAGAAAAGACGAAGAACACGACTGGAAGTGGTGGGAAGATGTGCCATGATTTTTATTGACTCATCGCACAAACAAACTTATTCATGTCTGATTTTATCGCATTTCTTATTTAACTTAAACACGGCAATTGCAAAATTATGTTCTTTAGACATTATAAACAAGAATATCAACAAGGTTTTGCATCCATTTGTGGTCAAACTCAACTGTTGGAAAAGAATAAATGGTTTTCAGAATCACTTGCAAATAAAAATCTAAAAAGTGCCATCTGTCAAACTGTAGACCCAGGGGTCAAATCCGACTTTAGAGGAACACATGAACAGAACCTTCAAGAAAACAGTTATAGGTTTAAATCAAAGCAGTTTTTATAAATTTATTCCCAAATTACATTCATCTGCCCCTCCAATTTTTTGCAGTCACGAAAATTTCCACAAAACCAGCAAACTCCAACATTTTATTTGCGCTAATGCATAATCGTACGCTCACTGAACATTTTCCACCAAAATGGTCAAAAACATTGAGTTTAAGTTACTGCTAACTCCCACCTGCAGGTGGCAGTATTTCATATTTAGCCTGAATTGATGTGAAGCTTTAAACTGTGATCAAGAGGGCAAGTAAAAGTCACATTTATTGTCCTATGTAAGTGCAAATATTTAAAATTTCTTGCAAATATTTCTAAATTAGCTCCACAAAAACCAGTGTTTTTGGCTGAAAAAAAATAACAAAATATGTTATTGTACTATATTTTATTTAAATTGAAGAAGTACTTATTAAATGCACACGCACCCATTTATTAAACAATTTTAACAGTTTTTTTTTTTAGAGATTTTCACATATACAATCTGGCATAAATGTATATGCTTTATGAATATAAATTCAGGATATCTGAGTACATTCGTGATCTTGAAAAGGTAAAAAATGTTTTAGGTGAAACAGTCGAAGCTTCAGGAATAAAAAGACCCAAACATAAACCCATGTATTGTTTTCTCATATTGCTCTATAACACAAAACATCAATAAAATGCCTTGATGTTTGAGGCTCTAACATAAAATGTGGAAAGGTTCAAGGTGTGTGAATATTTTTGCAAGGTACCATAAACTGAAACCTCAAGAAGCTCAACATTCACAATGCTGACCGAATGGTTTGAAATAAATAAATCCTGGACCAATTGATCAAATTACAAGCTTAGTTTTGTTCTTTCTTAAGAAATGTTTCTGAATGCCTGTTTGACAAGATACCCTTCAGGAAAAATGAAACTGAATTTTACCAATTGTGTTTTACTTGGAACCTCTTAACAATTTACACGTTTCTGAAAGGCCTCATTTCAAACATATGATGTGTAGCCTGCAGACAGTAAAGGAAGGAGGCCGATATGTTGGAATCCACTCAACAGGGAAAATGTGTCGAGTTTACAGCAAAGTTTGAGGTATTAATACGTCAGAGTACTGTCTGCGGGTTAGCTTTCATCATGCAACAAACATTCAGTTTGCAACTTATGCAATGTCAAACTACTAGCACTACAACAGACAACACATCTACCCACTACAATGCCACCGTCAGTGCTGCTACTGTTTTTCTACAGTAGAGAGTCAAAGCTGAAAGGAACCCAAAAAAATAAACAAAAACAAAAACAAAACATCAGGAGCCATGCAAAGGAAGTAAGAGGCAACAGTTAGGGCTGGTTGTGGATGTCTTCACCCTGATCAGAGACTCAGATGTAACCAGTCCTTCTGGTCTCCCAGCCCACTGTGGTGCATGTGGACAAGCGAGTCGCACATTTCCTCTGGGAACCAGAGGCTCACAGTGGGCTCAGTGAGTCACACAGTGTGGACATGACATGCAGATAGCGAGTGGAAAGCATGTGTGAGAAGACAGGCAAGTTAAAAAGAGCAGGCTGGGGAGCCGGGCCCGGTCCGAGTGGCTGGTGAAACAGCGGATACCTTTGGTTCTGGACCAGGGGGTTCATGTGGTGGTGGAGGTGGTGGTGGTGGGGGCGGAATTAGCTCAGGGGCAGGGCTGGGGCAGCTAAGAGAGTCCGCCTGAGGAGCTGCGGCTGCAGCAGGCGGCTCCTCTAGTTGTACAGGCTGCTCAGCAGCTGGGGAGGCTGCCACCGGCGGAGGCAGCGAGGGCAGAGCAGCCTCACCTTGCTGTGAAGTATCGTTAAGAGACATTTATAACACAGTGCCGCCAAGGGCACACAAAAAACATCTCACCCCAACACTACAATCTGATTCCTTACACTCACCAGTCAGAAGATATAGAAATGTGGTTAGAACAGATGATATACCTATTGCATAACTTAAAACATGTTTATTGTTAAAAAAAAAAATCCTAGAGATGCACCAGAATACTGTCTGATTATACTGATTCATATCAGGAAATTTCGCGCATGCGCACAATGCTGGAGGGCAAAAAGACGATTCTTTTACGTGCCGTAGAACAACTCCGTTAACTAAATAAACCCAGAAGATGGAGGCATTATTAATTTAGAGCAGTGAGACACAGCAAAGGGAAAATAATGTAGAAAACGTGTTAAAGATCAACTCAAAACCACTTTTTTCTCCCTCTCTGACGGCTACACTACACGCAGGCTCGTTGCCATGGCAACTGACAACAACGCCACGACATGTTTCGGGTTTCAACACCAAAAACACTCAAACATTTCCCACACAAAGAACATTCGGTCTGTTACAGTTTTATGTTTTCAGGCTTATTTTGCGATTATTAAAAAGTGATCGCTGTGGCAGATTAGCTTCCGCTGCTATTAGCTGAGCTAACGCCGCGGCGGTTGATTAGCTAATTTAAACACCTGCTCTACTGATGATCTGTCAACGTTGGTAGCCTGTTTTTTATTTTTTATCTGAACCAAAACACACCAAGTTCCACATCACATCTACAGGTTACTATTATCAAAGTCAAGCTAGCATAACTGAACTACTTCCCTTTCCATCGCTATTTTTTCTCGACCTTGTTATCTAGCTGTTGTAAGGTTGACAATTAGTCAAAGCACTAATTAGCACAATTAGTAGCAAAGCACTGTGTACCTTTTTCTTTTATGTATTATGCACACATTTAAGATACTTTGTGTCATATTGAGAACTTAACAGCTAAAATCAATCGTTAGTTTTTTGCCCTCCAGCAGAGATCTCGCTCTTGTGACGTCGTGCTGCAAAAGGTCCATATCGGTCTTTCTCAAACTGTGTCCATAGACCAAACCCAGAGAACGGAAATCAGCCACAAGATTCTGATCGGTGCATCTCTGCTAAATATCAGAAGGAATCAGAAACAACACAGGATATAAAATTAAAAAAGAGGCTAACGCTCTGCCCTGTTATGATACTTTTACTATTTATTCAGCCAGTACTGCTCAACCACCCTACCTGCTGCGGAGCGGCCATTTTGAATCCAGCGGGGTCTATTCTGCTGGCGGGGTCAGGCTGCACCGGGTGCTGGTATCCAGGGTAACCGGGGGTGTCCTGTATCACAGGCGGGTCCTCCCTGACGGGCTCCGAGGAGCGGGTGATGGCAGGCTCTGTGGGCAGACCCACTTCATCGTTTAAGGTCTCGTCTAACTCCTGGTCGGTGTACGCTCCGCCCTCCGTATCCGTGTCCTCGTAGTCAGAAGTGTGGCGGCTGTCTGTGCTGTACATGGAGTATTCGCTACCTGGCGCCGACAGGTAGGACAGACGGTCGTCGTGGATATCCAAGTCATCCTCTGTGGTGCCGTCCGCCTGAATGGAGCAAAGAGTCTGTCACCGATCAGCAGCATGAAGGACAGAAGCACTGTGGGACTTTGTCTCACCTTGCCCTCTGACACCCACACCAACTGATTCTGCTGCTGCTGGATGGTTTCCTTCAGCGCTCCGTACCAGCCGTCATTCATATTGTTCAAGTTGATGGTTGCTAGACGGAAATAGTTTGCATAAAAATCACTTCACAAGGAAGAAGAATTATTGCATAAAGGAGGCAATTTGAGTTTTAAAGTCACTGTTTTCCAACAAACTGTGCCTACTAACTGGTGAACAGGTGGTGATTATTCTTCCTCAGTTTAATGGCTCGCTCATAAAGCTTCCTGGCGCTCTTCCTGGACTCTGGACAAAGTCTCGTCCTCATGTTCTTCACACCCTGTTTGTTATCGGGATTTAGGAAGACTACAATGGGGTACCACTGGGCATAATTCAGCCTATCCACAGCATTTGGAGTGATGTCCAGCACAGCATGTTTGTCCTGTATGGAGTTAAAATAAAACAGGGTTTAGTAAGGCAGTATGTTCGATGGCAAAGTTTAAAAACAGTCACACTCACTCTGTCTATGATCTGCTTAATGGTGTGAAGACGAATGATTCCCGAACTTCGTTGGTCTGTTCCGGCATCTCTGGGTTCGCTTTCTGAAAGCGAAAATGTGAAGAAATTCATGGAAAAACACTTCAAAAATTATGACAAACATTACAATAAGATGTTGGACGATAATATTAAACGTACTTGCAAGTTCAAAGAGATCCGGCTCCTCTCTGGACAGCTTTTCTCGAGCAACATCAGCAATAGGTCCAAATATCACCACCGGTCTGAGGAAACCAGCTGCACAAAAATAACAATAACAAAATTTCAGATCCTTAAAAAAAAAACCTGAGACCAGGTTTCTACGAACTTCTTATTTAATTGTAAACGTCTGTACTTTTTTATGCTATTTACAACTTCTCCGACTTTTTAAGCCCATTTTTAAAGTTCAAACAGAAAAACTGAAAAGAGATGGATGAAAAAGTCTGAATTGACGAAAACAGATGAACAAAAATATGGACGAACAATTAAACTTCAGACTAATAACCCTCAGATATCTCGCTAGGGCTGTGACCAACAATTATTTTTGAAATCCATTATTCTATCAATTTTATTAATTGGATAAAAAATGTATTTAATGACAGACGCATACAAAATCATACCTTAAAAACCCCTCAGATTTCCAAAAAATTAGTTAAGTGTCATTAGCTATTACACTCGCTTTTTGGAACAACCATTTTTAATTTTTCATTAAAATCAATTAGGGTTGCAACTAACAGTTATTTTATTTAATCACTACGCTTTTTTTTAAACAACATTAGAAACAGATCAAAAGATGCACATGAACGATTCAGTTCCTAAACTTTAAGCATGCTATGTTATTTCCTAAAACACAGTAACATAGCACGCTTCTCATATATCCTCAATAGGTCTGTATCGTAAAAAAATACTTTAATGTGAACAGTTCAACATCAGTAGAGAGTAGGGCTGGTGATTGTTTTTCTGATAAACATTAATAATTGGACAGAAAAAGCTGCTTAATAGGAGAAATTCTTTTATAACTTAATTTTTTTAACAGAATATTAGGCAAGTGAAGCAAAAACATCCACTTGAGGAGTTCTAGGTAGAAGATGTCTGAAAGATTTTATTAAATGTAAAAATGCATATTTTATTTTACAGTTTGGACTTAATTACTGCTCTGAATATAAACTGTATACACCAGTTAACAATTAATCGATTACTAAATTAGTTGACGATTCTTTCAATAATCGATTAATCACGATTAATCGTTTCAGCTCCTACATCTCACCTTCTCTCAGTACGACTCTCTCGTAAGCAGGGAACTTTGTTTGAACCGGCTGGGAGGAAAGATCCTCCCTGCTTTTCCTCAGGTTCCTCTTTGAGCTGCGAAGACCTCTGAACCTCCAGAAATCGGCCCGGTCGCCTCCAGCTGTTTTGGGAAGAGTGTACTGAACGCTGGAGAGCTGCTCCGCTCTGTTGGCAGAAAGACAAAGATGTAAAACAGGCTCCAGCAACAACTCAAGCACCTTGCAGCAAAGTAGGATGCTTTCACCTGTTCTTATTGGGGATAATGCCCCTCTCCACCTCCTGATGGTTCTTGCCAATGCGAATAGCTAACCAAGAACCCAGCTTTCCATTGTAGAGAGTGTCCACCACTCGGAAAACCTCGCCCTTGTTAAAGCTCAACCCATACGGAGATTCCTTCTCGTACTCAAAATGCGTCCGAATGTAGAAAGAATCCCCGACATCCGACTCCACAATCCGCCGATAAACTGTAAAACGCAGAGCAGCGAGTCTTTCACACCACACCAATCAGATCAAGATCATTTCTAATTTGTTTTGATTTTTTTTGTCTGCTTACCGTCTTTTTTTTTCTGAGCCAGGATAGTGACCTCTTCGCCCTTAGGAAGATCCAGAAGGAATAGCACCGCCTCCTCTCGGATTATGTTTGCAAAATCAACATTATTTACCTAGAAATTAAGAAAATACGGTCCCATAAGTCCTTTACACATACTGGGATTTTTAGTAGTTATCGAATAATCAATTAATCTGAAGTTGACTGATTCTATCAAACTTCATAACTTCCATTTTTTTTAAAAACAGTCTTCTCTCGTATCAAGAGGGCCGACTGTGTTTCTATAACATAAAGGGCAATTTTTTATATAATTTGCTGAACCAAAAAAAACAAACATTGAATTTGTTCATTATTTTGCATCAGCTGTATTAAATACACATTAATAAACTAGAACATTTACAAAACATAAAGCTTTTAATTTGCTGAATAGAAAAAAGAGGAGGAAAATAATAAATATGCGAAATACTTAATTCCCATAAACAAAGATGTTCATGCAGAGTTACTGTCTGTAGTTGATCTTGAGGAAATGTTAAAACTTGGCTCCATGAAGTGCACTAACTCACAAAAGCCCTCAAAGTCAACCTCTGACATCATGTTTTTTTTCCCAATCAGGTTAAAATTTTTGTGTTATCCCATAAGACTTTTCTGTCATCACATCCTCTCCTTTGAGAGAAATCTGTAAAAGTTGACGTCATGCAGCTCGGCTGAATGAACACATTAATAAAGGTGAAACTTAAGGAGTTTGTTGAGTGTTTATATTCCCAAACAGAAGTGGATAAAGTGTATTTTGAATCCCAAACTGGACTCTGTTTGCACCGTTTCTCTTTCCTGTTCTGGTCAGGCCTCGCCATCTTTCTGTATCAACTGGATCTGCTTAAGGATGGCCAAGCAGCGCCCTCTTCTGGATGGAGGCCAAACTACAACAGTGAAATTACATCTTCAAATTCAAAGATACTTTATTAATCCCAAAGATAAATTAAATGTTGTTGTAACTCTTATTAATTCAGATTCTTCAAAGAGTTATCGTAGATGGTGATGGCAGGAAAGACTTGCTGTAGCAGTCTGTATTACAGCGAATCTGAAGAATCTCTGAGTGAAGGCACCTCTATTTTCTCAACTCAGTCTCATAAGGAGGACGGTCAAGGTTGTCCGTAACTTTCTTGATTTTATGTTAAAGAAGGATTCTACACCTTCTTTGCATAATCATCTCATTCAGTTGTCCCCAGAATTGAACCAGAACCAGAACCAGCCTTCTGTGTCAGGCTATTGAGCCTTTTTAGGTCCCTGGTTCTGATGCTGCTGCCCCAACAGATGATGCTCTTAACAACAAACTTTAGCGTCCTCAATAAGTCCAGTCTGCTCTGTCCCTTCTTATAGTTAACTGATTGGAACTAGTTTTAATCTAATCAACAATCAATCGACAATTAACTGCAAATGTATAGTTTCAGATAGTGCAAAAAAGAATGTCTAAAATCAGAAAGAAGATGCACATAGTTCTCACTGTACTCAAAATCACCTGCATAACTACAAGTTTTAGGATAGTCCAATAAGTTTATGAGTTCCTGGACACAGTTGGGGAGAAGAAGAAAAGGTGCAAACAGTAAGATGTACGAGTGTGGGGGTAATGGGACGGACACAGCAAGACCAATCTGTTTTTGTGTTTGCTCCCAACACTGTTCCCGACGGAGTGCTAGGAGACTAGCTTGATGACAAGGGAATTTCTGAACAACCAGAGTTTAAACTAGAACAGGCAACGTTTGAGGATGTTTTCCTTAAAAAAACAATGTACACACAAAATACCAACCACCATGGTAGGGGTGTCCAAAGCGTGGCCCGGGGCCTTTTGCGGCCCTCGAAACAATTTTGTGTGTCCCTCAATCACGATTTAAAATCGACTTAAATTTGGTTAGCCAGGAAGTTGATGTAACAACACATTTAAAAACAAAGCTAGGTGGCAATTTTCAAAAAGGTTACAGGGAGTTTAACATCTTACAACGCACCGCAAAGTCATTATTTTTAAATCTGGCAAGACCTTTTTTGTGTTTGAAATCTATAATTTACAGAAATCTGACTGCTTTACTTATTTCATCAAAATATTGAGTTTAGCTTATAACTGAACAGGCAAAAAAAAAAAAAAAAAAAAATCCTTCCTTAAAAAGGAAAACACAAAATATTTTGTGGCCTCCTACTGTTCTTTCAACTTGACTTTTGTGGCCCTAAGGCATAAACGCTTCGTTTCCCCCCAAACCAACATGAACTTAACCAATTTACAAGTTCCAGTTAAAGTGTTCAAGTTTATTTTAACTCAAACCGGGGTTATAAATGAGAGATTTCACCCTGAGAATTTGGTCGCCCTCCTCCAGGCCCTCCTTAGCGGCGGGGCTGTCCTCCAGCACTCCGGCGACGAAGATGCCCACGTCATTCCCTCCAGCCAGACGCAGACCCACGCTCTCCCCCTTCTTGAACTTCACCAGCTTCATGCTCGGCCTGAGGAGAAACGCAGCAGTTAAAACTGATTTAACTGCTGTACTTACAATACTGCATAAAAGCTGAAATAATGACTCTAAAGTGACAGACAGGAGCCTCAAGAGATTCTTAAATCAAGTTATAAGAAGCAGGAATGCCTTAAAATTTATTCTGAGGTACAAACACTCACAAACGCTGATAAATCTACATCTTTACATTAAAGCTACCAGAAAAACTAAACATAGATTGAGTATGTTAAAACTAATTTACAGCCTCTAATGATTTAGGTAAACTATTAAGAATTTAATGATTTGTAAAAATAAAAGTTTAAATGCGTGGTGATTGTTTGTTACATTAGTAGAATCAAAATTACATGTTCAGGCTAAAATTTATACATGATGCAACCCACTAATGTTGATTTAAATGTCCCATAACTAAACTATTCTTATTGCATAATTGACCACACTTATCATAATAGTTTTAGTTTAGTTAGGAAGAGGACTTGTGGAGTTGCACCTGTCTGGTTCATCAGACGGGTTCTGGTCCAAAACGTGTGACTGTGGGAGACAGTGGTACGCGTCCTATACCGACAAGGACTGAAGGGCCGCTCAGCATGGAAGAATCCATTACTCCATATAAAACTTAAAGAAAGCTAGATTGTAGTTTGCAAATGCACACAGGAACAAATGTCTTCATTTTTGGTGACTTCTTCTGTGGTTTGATGAAACTAAAGTGGAACTGTTTGGCCATAATGTTACACTGGGAGGAAAAACAGGGATGCTGCACCATCCTAACTGTGAAGAATGGTGGTGGCAGCATCATGTTGTGGGGCTGTTTTGCAGCAGGAGGGACTTTTTATGTGGAACTATAGAAGGAACCTCTAAAGACGTGTGCAGGGGGGACCTGCTGGGTCGGACGAGGAACCCATCACAACTGCTTGCAGTTCTAGTTTTTTTTATGTGCTTCATTTCTGTTTAAAATTAAAACCAGATACAGACACAAAAAAGAGTGTTATATGCAAAGGCATACAAGCTCTGTAATGTTTCTTTTTACTTAAGCCACATCTACAAGCACTTTGAACTGCCTTGTTGCTCAAAATGTGCTATATAAATAAAATGACCTTACCTTACAGTTTAGTATTTATTTACTTTACCATAAGAAATAAACTAAATCATTACAAGCTAAAAATGGAGAGTCCCAGAGTAATAATAATTCATGTTGCGTGGATGTAAACCCACCCCCTGTGGTTCATTTTTAATGGTTTATTCCAAGAAATCTGAATATTTTAATGTAATTTATTTTTCATGTTACCGTAGAATGCTGTCATCATGGGCAGCGCTTGGCACAGGAGCATCAGAGGGACTGACAGGCAAGTCTACATCTGGCTGACCAGGCTGAGCATACACAGGCTTTGGCTCTGAATATGAACAAAAGTAAACCACAAATTCACTGTATTACTCCACAGAGCTCATTCAGACACAAAACTGACAGCACACTAATCCACTAAATAAATAAAATGCATATGTACCGCTGGGAATAAATACACTGATGGAATAAAAAAATAAAAATAGAGGCCCAACTGTTCAAAGTATCAGCCAGGGGTTTGTGTATACACAAACACACAAAGCACACAGCGTCCTTAGCTGGGAGGTCAAAGCGAAAGACAGCAGAGCGCTGCAGGCTGGAGAGGAACGTCAGAATCGATCAACTCATATGGTTTATTTTCACCTGGCTTCAGGCAAACTCAGCCAGACTCAGCAGGCGTCTGGATCTAACTTTTTATGGTGGCTGGGCTTTTAAAAAAAGGGCGAAAAATAATCCGGAGATAAAACACACAGAGGCAAAATGGATTTGGGAGAAAAATCGGACTGATTTGCATTTGATCATTTTCACAGTCACTCACATATTTGTTTTTCTTGGCTTACTATAAAGCAAATTTTGCTAGACGATAAATTGTCCCAGAAGTTATCGCGATAAATGATAATATTGTTCTTTTGAAGTAACATAATGGTAATAATGGCATAATAATAATGCAAGAACACATTGTGTAAGTTTTAATGAACATTTAACTCTGGAACTGGAAAACATTTAAAATATCCAAAATAAATAAACAAATAAACAGAAACAGAAAATAAAATTAATCATAAAACCTCTCTAAACAAAACTGTTGTTTAAAAAAAACATCCAGTTTATTATCCAGTTTTTGGTAGAAAACAAGAGACAAAATAAAAAAATGACAAGTCATGAAAATGGAAATGATTGCGTTTGTTTCAATTTATCATGCCATTAATTGATTGATTAATTGATTATTGCAACAGGCCCAGCTCTGACCTGGGAGGGGAGGGAGCTGCTTCTCCTCTCTCGCGGTGGACGAATCCTTCGGTTTAGGAAGAGGAATGTCCTCCACGAGCTTCGCTGGCGTTGAGGCAGACTTCGACATCCGTTCATCATCGCGACTTCTGTGGCTGTGGATGATAAAAATAATTTCTTTTTAAACTATTAATCTCTGGGAACGGGGGAAGACACTGAATAATGAATTGTGGAGTGCAAAGCTCTGCAGGCTGCAAAACTCTCTTGTGAGAGGACACGTGCGAGCGGAGAACAGGTGAGAGAAGAACAGCGAGAGTAGGAGGGGGCAGCAGCATCTTATTCATGAAGGTCATTGCTTTGCCTGTCCACTCTTTTAGTGCTCTATTTTTAGAGCAGCTTATCTAAGGTGTCAGAGGAAATTTTGTCCTCCAGTGTGTCTTTAACAAAGCTTTCTTGGTTTTCACTGCTACTTTTAAAACATTTCATGTGTTTTTTTTATATTTAGACACCAATTTTTGCTGACAATTCGCTGCAAAAACACAAAATCTTATTATTTTAGTTGCCAGTGCAAATATCTTATGGCGGTTGAAATAAAACAAATACTAACTTACCAGGTAACAGTTCGGCAAGATACAGGAGCTTAAGTCATTACTTATTCTCCTATAATTTTATTTTCGTAACATCATGACTTTATTCTTGTATTATTATTTTATTTTTAAATTTTTCTTGGCATTACTTTAATACTCTGTTGTACCAAACTGACTTTTAAGTAACTTTTCAGGACGATGTAGCAGCTTGTTTTAACTCAATAATTTCTTAACCTCGATGAAAAGATTACTAGGTCCACTGGCAGATTATTTCACTTCTAACATGAGTTTTGTTATAAGTGAAATAATCTAACAGTGAAACTAGTAATTTTTTAAGCAATATAAAGGAATTATTGATTTAAAACAAGCTCCTATATCATCCTGGAAAGTTACTTATAAGTTAGTTTTGTCGTATTACAAAAGTACTAATAAATATGCACAAAAAATAGAGTGAAAATACTTGGTAAAGCTTTGTGTTTTTGCAGAAAAATGCTGGAAACCTGATATTGTCAGAACAACAACAAAAACATCAAAATATCAAAAGACCTTAATAGATTATTTTTCTTTTACTTAAATGTTAAATCCAAGTAAAATTTATGGAAAACCTATTAGTATTGTGTTATATTAGATATTACAACCATGAAAATACCCTCAGCAGCCAAATCTGGAAGAATAAATTTTTACCTGCCATTGCTGATTTGTTGAGGCGAATGTCTGGAGTGGTCTGAGGGTTCGGACCGCCGGTCCGGTGAGCGGGAGCGGCTGCTACGATGTCTGTCATGCGATCGATTGGAATGGTCTGATGCCAGAGAATGGATATCTGAAATGTCTGGTCAGACAGAGGTCAGGAGTTCACCGGGTGCACAGTGAAGCGGACGCCAGCAGGTATGACTTAATCTGCGATCATTTCAGATGAAAACAACACTTAATCCCTCACTCACCATCTCTGTCAGAGGCGTTAGCTGAAGGAATGCTGTCATCGAGGTCGGGGATGTTGAGAAGGGTCGCCCTCTCGTCTCTCTGAACAACCATTTTTAGTTTGCCCTTTGACCTTTCGATCAGTTTCTTAGCGTCTATCAAGGAGAGGTTCTCTGTCACTGTGCCGTTAATCTGAGACAATCCAAAGAAAGAGATGTCAGCTTTCGTTAAAATAGTCATGGTGAAAAGAAAGTACACCCCCATCAACTCATGGGGTTTGATGTGGTTTATATGTATCTTCTTTTAATAAGTTATTTTTTCCCAAGCTTAAAAGTTTTGTTTTTTTTCAGACAGCCTCATATGGGTTGGCAAGACACTGAGTGAAAACCAGCATTTTGCAAACTGCCGATAAATTTGTACTTACCCATGATAGAGGCCGAAAAGCTAGCTAGCCAGTAAGGCTATGTTAGCAGCTAGTTAGCGATAGCATCAGTCACCTTGAGTCAGACAGCAAAGTCTGAATGCGACTCAAACTTCTGCCAAATAGAAAAGTCCCGCAAGAAAAAAATTTCCTACCCATTAAAGAACAAATATTCCTGAAGCGACAAAATTTAAAACCTGTGATTTTAATTATTTATGGTCAAATTAAATAAAATGTAAAAAGCAAGAAATTTCAAGGCCTTAATTGTACATACATGAATTTAAGACTTTTTAAGAGACATTTGGCAACCTGCTAATGTAACTTTCTTGAAAACTGGTCAGAGGATTAAAAAAGTGATGAGAAGTAGTATTATTTGTGTAGACATAGATGTTATTGGTTCCATCCAGAAGTTTTGCACATGCGCGCAACGCTGGAGAGTAAAAAGACGAGTCTTTTACTGCTGTGGTAGAACGACTCTGTTGACAGCATAACACCTGGAGATGTAGGTATTATTAATGTATCGCAGTATACCACAGCAAACGGAAAAATAACAAAGAAAAACCATTGAACAACAACTCAAAACCACTCGTATTTGTCTTTGTCCTCGCTCTCTGTGTCGGCCATGTTACACGCAGACTCATTTCTATAGCAACTGACTGACAACAATGCCGCCTCTAATGTATCAAGATCCAATACCAAAAATCAGGCAAACGTTTCCCACACAAATAACAGAACATTCAGTCCGTTACAGTTTAATGTTTTAAGGTTTGATGTTTATTTTGCGATTATTAGTCAGTGATCACTGTAATTGATTAGCTACTGCTACTAATAGCTGATAAACCACTGCGGTGTTAGATTAGCTAATTTAAACATTTACTCTACTGTCGATTTGTTGGAATTGGTGTGCGAGTCCCCCCGACCAAAATCTGCAGCACATCTACAGGCTACAGTTGTCAAAGTCAAGCTAGCATAACTGACCTGCTCCCTCTCCCTCGCCATTTTTTTTTTAATACAAACTTTTTCTTGAGCTTGTTATGTTGTTGTGTTAGTGTTGACAATTAATAGCTTAGGATTGTGACCCTTTTTTTATATATATCATGCGTACATTTAAGATTTAGGGCGTCATGTTGACAACTTGGCAGCTAAAACCAATGCTAGTCATTGTCTGCTATAATGTATATGGTCTTAAAAGGCAAACAGACCTAAGTGAAGAAAATTAAAAGGGTGTACATAAGTTTCAGAAAAAAAACACCAGACTTGTTTTGATTAAAAACAACAAAAAGTTGTAATCATCTGTCAGATTGTGCTGTGATCTCCTTACCTTCAGTACAACGTCCCCCTCCTGGATGTTGCCATCCCTGGCCGCCAGGCTCTCGGGGGAGATGTCCTTGACAAAGATGTGGCTGGCCAGGCGCAGGCCATATTCTGCTTACAGAGTGAACGACAGCAACAAAGACGATGTTAGCACAGAGAGTTCACGTGACAGCAGCCCCACCGACCTCTCTACGCCGACAGCTGCTGCTCCCGCTGGGATTAACAGACTGATTAAAGAAGATTAATTGCTCTTTTACTTATTTACTTGAGTTTGCTCGGATTTTGCTAAGGCGGGCAACTTTTAGTTACTCTGGCAGTTGACCAGAGCCGATTTGGAAGATTTATTCAGCTACCAAAACAGGGGAACGGTTGAAAGAATAAAACAACAACGTCCCGTTATTCGTTTCTATCCCCGACTTTGCGAGCCTCACCTTCATTTTTGCGGGATTTGACGAGTGTGACCTTGGCGGGGCGAGGGGGAAGGTTGTGCGAGCGGCGGTCCGAACGCGGCGACAGGCTCCTCTCTCGTGAGCCGCTGCGCTCGCGGTCCCTGTCCCTCCGCCCGCTGCTCCGACCGCTGCGCCTGCCCATGGCCCCGCCCACGCCGCTGTAAGCACCGCTGCGCCCGCTCCGCGTTTCGTATATCTCTTCGTCGTAGCTGTCCTCCTCTTCGTCGTGTTCGGACATGGTTTCCCTCTCCCCCAGCCGGCCCATGGGAACGTGCACCTTTCTTTTTCGTCTGATTGTCTGACCAAAGGAAATCAGATTCAGTCGCTTCAGATGAAACCAATTGTTAACTCCTCTAATGTTTTGCTCTTCTATTTGTTAGATATCAAACACAAAGCTCGTTACGACATACTTACAATTTTGGCAATTTTCCCACTTTTGCGAAGCTGCTGGACAGCGTATGCATGCTCCACATTGTCCATGGAGACAGCATTGACCATAACCACTCTGTCATTTTCCCTGCAGGCAAAAAAAAAAAAAAAAGAGAAAAAAAGGAACAGATACACTGGAGGCTTTCTGGAGCATTTCAAATGTACTAATTATTTATGGAGAGTAACTCAAAGCTAAAATTAGAGATTTGATCCCGCTTCCAAGAACAAAATCTTACTGCAGCAGGCCTTCTGCCGGGCCGCCTTTCAGCACATCTGAGATGACGATTGAGGTCTCGCCACTCTGAAAATGAGGGTTATCCCGACCTCCTGATATGGCTATCCCAAAGCCAAACCCTGGTGCCTGCACAGGAAGAAATATACACACACACACACACACACCGTTTTTAGATTTTAGAGTTAACTACTGTGAAGTTTTTGAGATTTTAATTGAATCAAATATGTCACCTATCACTTCAAAATGGTTGTACATGTAAATGAGATACAGTTAAAGTCAGAATAACTAGCAACCACTGATGAAATCACACAAAACGCTTTATTTTTGTGTGATTTCAATGTTATTAACTTCAATAACATGAAGGAGTCTTCCTAAATATTTATAAAGTGTCTCTCAGGAAATAATGACACTTTTAATGTAAGTTTTAATGCAGAGTAATGTTATTTATATAGTACATGTTCAGCAACAAAGCAGTTCAAAGTGCTGTACATGAGTTGGGAGGAAATACAAATGAAAACAAATTCAATGCTTAAATATACAAAGAAAGCTACAAAATATAAGTTTTCCAGCTTTTCACAAACAGAATCCCAGAAAACTCAATTCTTGCTTGGAGAACTGAGTTAAAGAAATAAATCTACATTTTTACAACTCCATATTTTTCTACAACATCATGTTTTACTTGAATTGTATCTGCAAATTATCCTTATTAATTTTTACCCAGGAAACAGGAAGGAAGAGAAGGAGAAAAGCGAATGCCTTACCCTGTGTAGTGTAACTGTGTGCTGTTCCCAAATGACTGTCTCCTCCATCGCTGCACTCTGAAAGACAGAAGAAGAAGAAAAGTTTTCAGCTCCAAAGGTTCAGATGCAGTTCACGTCCAACGAGCTAAAAGCTGGCAAATGGCTTTAGCCTAATTGTTAACATAATCACAGAAGCAAGGGGGAAAATGCGTCTTTTAACACTTTGGTCTGAATTAAAAATACAGGAATTCAATACTTTCCTTACAGCAAAAATATATTTAACTGCTTTTAAAACAATCATTAAAGCCAGAGCTGACCTGAAATAAATACAAAAAGCAAATTCAAAAAGCATGGAGTTCACAGAAAAGGTCAACCATGTCCCCTGATGTAAACTGCTTTTAAAATGTCTGAAAATGTAAACGGTTTTTAACCAGAAATTAAAAAAAAAAACACATATCTTCATGCAAATGTTAAAATTAAACCATAATAACATGCTGGTTCAATTCTGAATCACAGGTCCAAAGATGCCACATTTATCTGTACTTCAGGCTCAGATGCAACATTTCAAAGACAAGTTGTATTTTCTCGTTTTAAAATTGCACTTTTAATAAACTTTAACATAAATTATTGGGTGATTTTAGGACCCGGTAAAAACAAAAACCTTAGGGAGAGGGCACTCCTCTTAATGAAGTAAAAGCTGGAGTCAGTTCCCCCTTTTTACAACGCATTACAATAGCAAGAATTAAAAATATATATATATAAAAAAACAAAAGGAAACCACCAGATAAGGGATCAGCCTTGAAAATAAAAACCACAAAAACTAAAAAGACACTTTGATGTAATTTCACATCCACTACATTTTTGTGAAGCATTAAACAGCTGCATATAAAACATTATTAGGCCTATCCCTTTAAGGCATATTTCAACTCACACTACTCCATCTAATCTGATGAATCCTGTAAGCTTAATGTATTAGATTACGACTTTTAGAACAATTCTCTACACAGAAAAACACATGATTTCACTTTGTGCAACAATATGAGGAAGCTCAAGAAGAGTGATCAATTTGTGAGGATTTATGAAGCACATAAAGGTCAGCAGACGCCCAAAATATATTTTATTGGCAAGCAACGTGAATGCTTTGTGCATGAAATATAACAGCCCACCAGATTTTGCATCTAAAGCAGTCTTTTGGCATTGAGATGCAGCACACATTGACAGCAGCAATTCAATACACTGTGCAGCTCCTTTTTGAGTCCAAAATAAAATAAATTAAAAGATTATTCTTTTTTTTCATGCACTATGCTTTTCTTTGAGTTTATACAAAGAAACACAAGCAGAATCTGTCTTATTTTATTCTAACTAAACCTCTTCTTAATGTTTCTGTCCGTGTTTTAAAAACAAAGCCTATGATAACTATAAGGCCAATTACACTGCAAAAAACACTAAATCTGACTTATTTTTGGTCTACTTTCTAGAAAGGAGCAAATATCTTAGTACACTTGAAATAAAACAAACTAACATACAAATAACACTTCTTGTTTTAAGCCAAAAAGTTATTGATGGAAAAAGTTCTAGTTCCAATGGCAGATAAATTAGGAAAAATGTATTTGATTTTGCCATGTGACTCGATCAATTACATGCAGAGGGAACCCTGTATTTACAGCTGAATCTGCCATTGAAACTGGTACTTTTTCATCAATATTAAGGAATTATTTACTGAAGAAAAGCCTGTATATCTTGCTGAAAAGTTATTTGTATGTTAGTTTACTTGAAATAAGACAAACCTAAGACATTTGCAGTAGAAACTAGTCCAAAAATACTTGGTAAGATTTTGTGTTTTTGCAGTGTGCACGTAGGAATAGGAAAGTTTACGTCTGCAATTCTGAGCTGTTTTTTTGTTTGACCAACAGAGGCTCCTTCAACACATCATCTCTGCGTCTGTTACGACCTGTTGGCCAAATGCCAAACATCAGCTGGCGTCTGGGAACACAGGCAGCTTAGTAAATTGCCAAAAGTGGCCCCAGACGTTCCCATCTTGGCACCATCAGCCCTGATCGCAGCTGATGGTGTTACAAACACAAAGCGAAGGGGGAGGGAGGAACAAAAGTTTGAACGAGACGACTCCTTTTGACCTTTTAAACATAATTGAGAGCAATTAGGAAACATGAAAAAACTATTTCTGAATACCAACAAGGATTTTTGGGGAAGGTTTAAACCATTGGGATTTACACCTGGGTCTTTTTGGCAAACGCTGCAAAAGCTAAAGAGATTATGCACTGATCATATTTGAAGGTTTTTTTTTTTTTTAAACCGTGGTGGTGGGATAACCAGAGAGACACATAAAGGTGAAACTATGTTTATTAACTACATTAGTGTTGTTCAAATGCAACATAAGTTATCATTTCCTTTCACAGGATTGAACTAAAAAATGCATTAACTTAAACTTCTCTAGGTACTATTTTTTCAGCTTTTTCTCTCCCTCTACTTCGGATTAGTTTTATTTTATTCCTGAAAGCAGCACAGCAGCCAGACAGACAGGAGCCGGCAGCGTTGGTTTATAAAAAATAAAGTAAATTTTAACATTTTATGATATTTTAATTAATTCCAAACTCTGATTTTGATTAGTATGTGTGTGCACATTTATGTACATTCTTTACATTTAAGCCAATTTCAGTCAGTTTTGCTGGATGACCCTCTCTCTCATTAAATTGACCCAGAAGTTATTGCGATAAATGGTAATATTGCTGTTTTGAGACCATTTTCAAGTAATATAAAAGGTAGTGACATAATAATGTAAGAACACATTCTCAAAGATCAGTAAACTGTAAATACTAATGAACATTTAACACCGGAAATGAAAGACATTTTAAATATCCAAAATACATAAAAAACAACAAATAAAATTATTTATGAAGTTTCCGTAAACAAAACTACCCTTAAAGAAAAGGATTGTTGAGACAAAAGCACCAGACTGAAGACTTTTAACATCCAATTTTTGGTAGAAAGAGAAAAAATAGAAAAATGATAAATTATGCAAATGGAAATTATTGAGCTTGTTTTACTTTATAAATAGCAAAGAGTCTATTTACATATTTTTAACATCAGGGTTTCCCCCAGTGTATTATAAGCCTGGCAGGCCACCCAGGCTTTACTTGTGCCCCCATCAGGCTAAGCATTGCTTATTTCTTTCTTTCTTTTTTTTATGTTTGTACTTTAAGACTGTACAGTTGCTGTTCAGGCATTTATCTTCCAACAACACATAATTATCAGGTGATATTTTCAAGTTTCCTGCCAACTTTTAAAATTTTTTAACTCAAAAACACGGCGGGCCGGTTGATGAATGACTTTCATCCAGCTGCCCGCCCACCAGCCTTAGAATATATATATAAACAATCAAAAAACTGACGGCTTTAATTTTGCCATGTGACACGATCAATTACATGCAGAGGAAACCCTGTATTTACAGCTGAATCAATCTAAAGCTGATTTATGTTGTTTACCGTTACTGAACTCAACAAAAGCAAAACAAAATGCAATTTTTTAACGCCATGCAGTGCTGATTTATTTATTTTATAATAGAATGTGAACCATGTCTGTCTTATATTCAAATCAAAAGGTAGAGAAGAATATAAAAAAGCAACATGCTGTGTAGATCCCCTTGTGCTGTGTTTACCTTTCTCCTACACACATCTTTCAGTACAGGGATGTAATTGCTCAGCTTGTTGCTCTGGTAACACAGGGGACCAATGTGGCATTGCCCGAGTAGCCTGACATTTTCAGGACACATCTGAGGGCTCCTTTCAAACGTGGGAGGTCTTGAAACAACCCAGCCACATTTAGAGTCAAACAATACTTTTTATTTTTATTTTATATCTAACATTTAAGCAGCATTGCTTGGATTCCTATCCAAGCAATTGTCAGGAAGAGATCGTCTACTATCTCAAGTGAATTTTGGTGAAAATGGCAGAGTGCACCCTTTACATACAAACAACCCGAGCCAAGAAAATGCTTCATGCCACATGCCAGAGCCAGAACTGGCAGCCACCATGTTGGTTGGGTCATGCTTTGGGGGATTACAACCACCAAACTCTCAGTTGCCAGCATTACAACACAGATGGACAACATGCTCCAGGATGGAGGAACGACTGGTCAAGAGGGACTGCTTTGGGTCAAATGACACAAAAATTAAAAAAATAAATTGTGTTAGTGATCACGGTTGACAAAAACAAAATCCTTTTCCTATGGAAAAACAATTAACATAGATGTTTAATAAAATAACAGAAAAAAGATATAAAGAAAACAAGCAACATGCAATAATATGGTTTTGTTTAGATATTTACTGAAGTCAAGGAAAACATTAAACTAACATTTAATTTATTGTAATTTCATAAGGATGCAGTGACATTAAATTGTGTTTCTTACATATGAAAGATTTTTTGATAAAGTAACTTCTTCCTGTCTTATGCAGGAAACCGAAGAACATTTGGGAGGGAAGCAGAATCACATCTCTTGACCCACAAGATGGGAGTTTTCTAAAACATCATAAATAATGTCCGTCTACCACAGCGGCGCCCAAAGTCGGTGTCTGAGGGTCGGCATCCTGCATGTTTTAGTTCTCTCCCTGTCACATTCAACAGGCTGAGTTAACGCTCCCAGTCAGGGAAAACCCCACACACTGCAGTGATAAACTGGCCAAGACAAATCCAACATGTTGAATATTTAGATCGGAGCGGCCACGAAGTTCTACCGACTGGACCCGATCAGTCTGAACACACCACACGCTACAGGACGGCCGGTTGTGATTATAGCAAGTCCAATCTTAAAACGTTGAACGTTCTAAGATTGTCGTAATGTATATGTTCGTCTTTTCTATCTAAATCTAATGAATATTGAAGGGCAACATAGTATACAGACTTCCTAACCTGAACTCTTTTGGCTGAATGTAGTTTTTATTTCCACTTTGGTTTTATGTTGTTTACCAGTTCCAGTGTTAAATGTTGTTTTGAAAATAAAGTGTATTTGTTTTTGGCAGGATATCTCTTGCTTCACCGTTACATCAGTTTAAAATGGTCTTCAAACAATATTATTGTTTATCGCAATAATTTTTGAGACAATTAATTGCTCAGCAAAATTTGTTATCATAACAGGCCTAGTCATTAAAATACCAGTCCAGCACAGCAGATTAAAAGATGCTTTTTAATCCTGCATTCGGTTAAAAGTCTCATTAAAATTACAGAGCACAGTCTCCCTCAACTCACTTAGGGAAAAAAACTAAATAACATTTCATCTACCGAGTGGTGGGAGGCAATTTGGTGGGCTGCTGAATGCTCTGACAAAGATTACTTTTTTTTTCTGTAGTATGGTTTAGAGGTAAGGCTGAGTCTTATTCAATTCACAGCGCTCTGGGAACGGACCGGCTAAAAATAGCTCTCATTAATTCTGCCATTGTGATGCAGCAACAGAGTGATTTAAGGCAAACTTGCAGCAAGAACACTGCAGAACATTTAATAAGATCTTGTTGTATAGAATAGCAACGGCCTGACTGAAACAAATGATGCAATATGGCAAAGGAAACACATTCACTGTATCGCTGGGCCCCATTTGTTGAATTTCTCTGCAAGACTTTGACGAGACAAAAGGAGGAAAAGAGCTGCTCAGAAAATATCTGGAGTCCCAGTGCAGATAATGGTTAATATTACAGAAAAATGTTAATATGACAATCAAAATTTATGTCTTAGCCAGCAGCGGGCATGATGCAAATGACTACAGTGGTAATAAACAAATTGCTCAGTCAAAACAACTTTTCCTCTCAACCCTGTTCAACTTCCACTGCGACCAGAGACAGATGACAACAGGACTACGCTCCAGCACGGCTGCTGGCAGTGAGGCAATAAAAGAAAATAAGATGATTGATCACTTCAGAAAGTGAAATCGATGTGCTGCAAAGTGCTGACAACTGCTGAAACTCTCCTGCTTCTGAGAACGTAGCCAAATGCTAATGAGGGCTCATACATTCCCACTAGTCACAGTGGGGAGGTGGGGGGGTCCCTGAGAGAAAAGTGACACTCTGCACATACAACATCATGGAAAGACACTGTACTGCGGTTCTACACGAGGACGCAGCAATGTCTGTCAAGGTCAAGACAAGAAAATCAGGTTGACGTAAAAGTACACTATGAATCACTAAAAACAGTGAAAGCTACAATGACGTAGGCGAGTCGTCATCTTCGACTTCATGCTAAGGCATTGCATGCAGAAGGCGAGGAGGGTGTACTTACGTTCGGGTCATTACAAACAACAGACAAAAGTGTCCTCAGCATCTAGCTAATCCTTTTGTAAATCCAGCAGGAGATTCCAGCAGACGCACATCAGCAGCAGCGCATGACCGCACCAATCAGTGCTGGGAAGACTGACCCCCACCTTCCTCCTCTCCTTTTCTTGGCTCAAAAAAAAAAAAGATGGATTTACGAGCACAGGTGAGAGGTTATGAAACACGCCCAACAGCTACTCCCCGGCAGTTCCTGTGTCCCGCACGGGTCCGCGTCCTTACCCGGCATCTCTTCCGCAAACGCTTTGCTCCCTCAAACTCTGCTCTTCCACACTCAAGGGATCAAAAATCCCCTCCAGCTTGGCAACAATCTGTGAGGGATCTGCAGTTCCGCTACAGCCTGGGACTCCTCTGTACTAGCGAAAATCCATCCGCAGTGTAAACTGCTGTATCGGACTTAACCCTCACGCTGCCAGGCCGAACCGATCCACCATGTGGCTCAAAATGTGTAGTTATCACTCTCTTCCTCCTCCTCCTCCTCATCTGTGCTGCAACACATGCATGAATTAAGGGAATATTGTAAGGGACACTCTGCAAAAGATGCACAGCTTTGTGGTCAGTAATCAGCAGCTGTTCATAAATAAATCATTTTTGACTGAAGTTAAATAAAAGGAAAACCATCACTTAATCTGACATTAAATCCCTACACATTAAGTGTTGCAAATCAAGTGGATAAATTGTTCTACAAAGAAACCCTCCCCACAACACAGCAAACGGACCAGAACAATGCTAAGGAGGAGTCATCTGAAACATTTTTAAACTTATTTTAGTATCACTGGCAGATTGTGTTTAACCACAGCTCATTTTATTTTCAAAAGAAATAAAAGTTGATACCTGCTCTTACCAACTGTTGCAAAAAAAAAAAAAAAAAAAATCCTGAGTCATCAAGATTTAGAAAGAACAACTTCTTGAAAAATTCAGATGACAAATCAACTAAGACATGTCTGCATTATTGATGACGATAACACTTTTAATGAGTTAAAAGATAAACATAACATTAATATTTGATGTACCACTAAAGTTATATAAAAAGCTGATTTAGTTTGAAAGAGGAAAGAACAATTAAATTGTAGAGTTATGTGGAATGTTAATGTGAGAAAAGTTAATTACACTTCCTTTCAAAGCTTTCACAATTTGTCACCTAAACACTAAACTTCAACACATTTAGATATGATTTTATGTGACAGACCCATATGAAGGAAAATGTTGTGTTTTTATAGAAGTAGAAATCTAAAGAGTGCGATTAGCAACCTTTTGTCTCCCGGGCCAAAACTGTTGTGTTGAAAGTGTACTATGGCCACAAAGTAATTTTTTAAAAATAAAATTGTCTATTCTTAGAAACAAGAACAAGATTTGGTTCACTATTTATTTGACAACTTTTGCTGTTTTTAGATTTTATTACTTTTATAAAATTTAAAAAATGCAGATTTTGATGCATCCCATCCAGGTCTGATTTTCAGTAAAACTTGATGAACATTTAAAAAAAATTATACTTTGAGTAAAACATAAAAATTTTCCATCTGGAAATTTTTTTTTACTAAAACGTTTCTGGAGTTTCTACAGCCGCTGATTAAAAGTTTTATCCAATAACTAATAGTTTTGTCAGATATTTGGGATGGAGAGTTTCAACGTCTTACAGCAGATTCTGAACTGTAACTGAATCCTTTCTCTTGCAGCTCTGGCTGTATTTACGGTTTTTGTCCTGCTGGTATTGAACCAGTCTCAAGTCTTTTGCAGCAAGTTTTCTTCCAGTTTCAGTCTTATTTTTAGCTCCATCCATCTTTCCATTACTCTGACAGGCTTCCTTGTTCCTGCTGATGATGATGGATTGAGCAGACCGCTGTGAGGCATTTAAGGTTTTGTTTTATAACCTGATGCTGTTTTAGACTTCCCAATAACTTAACTCATTGATGCTGTTTGTTCTTAATGTTCCCAAAGGGCATTTTTATACCTAATGTTCATTTACTTTGTTTATTTTCTTGGACTGAAACAATTAATGGAATATTGAAAATATTGAAATAATCCTCAACTAATTTAGGAGTTGATTAATTGCTAATTAGAGTATCCAAACTCAAAAGGGCCATTTTCTAAAGTAAAGAATATATTTGGAGCAGTAATTAAGACAAAACTGTACAAAATATAGGCATTTAAGATATATATTATATATATATATAAAAACTAAAACTCCTTCCAGTTCCAGTGGACACTGGAACTAAAATTAATAACAAATTAATTTTATTTGTTATTTCAGAAATAGAAATAACAAATACAATTAATTATAAAGTCTCTGTCAACAAAATTGTACTTCAAAAAAAGGTCTAGTTGAGACCAAAACACCAAACTGAAGACTTTGTCTTCAGGTTTTAGGTAGAAAGAGAAAAACGATAAATCATGCAAATAGAAATTAATGAGCCTGTTATAATTTATCATCTAATTAATTGATTTATTTCTTATTGCGACAGGCCCACTTATAAAGATGTTTATAGATGAATTGATAACATATCTACAAACTATAGAAGCCATCTTGTTGTAAAGTGTAACCAAAAATCTAAATCAAGTCAAATATAATGGATCTTGTTTAAAAGTTACACTAACATGCAGTGCATACGATACAGGTCTTTGCCCAACCTTGTTGCTCTGGTGTGCATGACCTCTGACACTGGTTGAGTTTTTAAAAATCAGTTTTCTTATCAGTTGATTTTTATAAACATGTCACTCAACGTTGCATCAGTAAGAGAACACTTTCAGGATTACATGGGGCATTTTGGATCTGCTCACCGGAAAGCTGCAGCGCAGAAAGATGGAGCTTCTTTACGCTCCAGATCAGCAGGATTTGGCATCACAAGGACAACTTACAAGGCTTCAGCCGTTTGAGATTTACTTACATTTGGCGTTTAGAGGGCATTGTGGTACAACACTTCTGGATTATCTGTTTTCCTTTGCGTTTGAACAGGAGTTGATTTACAATCCTTATGCTTGCATGCTTTCTTTGTAAGCGCATACTGCATGACTGGACAGACAGAAGAATTCATCCCAAGGCAAATTTGAGCTTTTGCAGCACATGCAATCATTCTTGAACTCTCGTGCTTCTTCTGAAAAACACCAGATAACAGCGTTATAATAAAAGAGTTCAGCAGTCTGCACAGGCATTGCTGAAAAAGTAGATTAAGCTAGAGCGATTTCACCATACTGGTATTATGGTATAGAGTTCAAACAGGCAACAATTATTGTGCACTTAATCGCAGTGGGTGACATGAACCGAAGGTTACCCACATAAAACTCAGGGTGGCTTATTCTGCAACACACTCGGCTAAACCTTGTGCACTTAAACCTCAAGCGCTGCCCGTCATTGACTGATCGCTCCTTATAAAATACTGACATTTATGAGACTGTTCCTAAAGACTGCTGAAATGGCATCATTTGCATACCCCACATCTGTACTACCAAGGAAGAGAGTTGGGTTATTGTGTAGTTATGAAATGGTTTCTGAGTGAGGGAGAGCGAGGGCAAGCATGTAGGGCTGCAACTAATTATTATTTTACGAATCGAATATCTTGATGATTATTTTTGGTTAAAAAATTGGCAAATTCTGTAAATACTTCATTTAACCACCTAAGTTTTTTTATATACAATATTAGAAATACACAAATAATTCACCTTTAAGTAAGAAAATAAATATTTTATTGCCTAAAATGCAGCAACATAGCTTGATCATTTGTAGCAAAGGAAACAGCTGCATGTTTAGCAACATGTGAAAAACTCTGTCCTTTCTGTTTGACTTTACGTCAATACGGTTAAAATTTGATTTATTGACTATTTTTTCAATTAACCAGTTAATAATTGCACTGGAAAAGGTGATTTTTATAAGATTTTTTTAGAGTTTGAACCAGGTGAAGCTAAAACTATGCCACTAGATGAGTTCTGGGTAGGACATATTTACAGAAAAATAGGGTTTTTTTTATATTAAATGCAAAATGTTTATATTTTTTGTACAACTTTGCCTCTGACTTTTGTTGTACTTTTAGCAAATTGCCTTTTTTTTTAAATGTTTCAATATTTTATCTAATACTAAATTAGTTGATGATTATTTCAACAATCCAAATCTCTATTTCAAAGATCCAAAAGAATGAGAAAGTTTGAAATCTGAGCTGGATTATTAAATGCTAAACAGGTTCTTTAAAACATAAACCGTTATTCTACGAGGGAAACATTGGGATCCATTGGACAGGAATTAAAAAACAATCATATACAGTTGGAATATTTTTACACTGATTACAAATTATGATTACAAAAAAAATGGCAAAGTCCAATTTCATAACAGATCACATAAAACTAGTTATCTTTTATGAAATTAATCTGTGATTTTGTTTAAAGACAACGTTTGGATGAAGTATTCATGGAGCAGCTACAAAGAGGAGGTGTTGTTCCTAAAAGTTGGAGTTTATATTCAGCTTTCGAACTTCTAAAAAGGCTGCAGTTCCCGGTTTATATCCATTATACGACTGCTTACTCAGTCTGTCGGCTATTTGGAGCCAAATCAAAAGTGCATTTTACTGCAAACCAAGGCAAATAAAATCCACAAAACTCTGCGCAAATTGTGTTTTTCAGAAATTAAACTCCAGGTCTAATATTCACAGCTCAAAGTGACCAATGTTCATTTCCAGACTCGGAGTCAGGGATCCCAAGCAGAGCCTCGGTGAGAACTGAGCGCATGAATCAGGAAATCAGCTCCTGAACTCAATCAGCGCAGAGGAAGTTATCAGTGCCCCACACAAGAGAGCAGGAATGTGGAGATAAGCTGAGGCACCAACCTGCTCCCCGCCTCCTCCGCTTCATCACAGTGATGGAAATGAGGACAACTGAGCCAAAGAACAACAGAAATGATAAAGGATGTTTCTGTTCCATTATAAAAAGGTGGTTCATGTTGAAATGTGACTGATGAAAGCCCTCACCCTGATAATTTCACATCCCATGCACACAAAGATTTATGATGTACTTGATTTATACATGCAAATCCTCTGTATTTGCAGGAGCTGTAGCCAGAATGGCAATTTGTACACACAGATATCAACTGTGCAGAACTCAGAGATGGAAAGTCTTCGCTTGGTCATCCTTTAAAGGCACCCAAACTACAGATCAATCACTTTTTCAAAAACACAAATTACGTATAAAAGGTAAAGAAAAACAGTATACCAATCCTTATTTTTATCAAAACCATTGTCAATTTCAGCCATTTTGAAACTACTAACAACAAAAGCTTTGCAGACAAAACTACTTGTAAAAAGAGTTGTTGTTTTTTTTCCAATTGAGCCAATGAGGCATAAATTTAGTAAATGAGCAGAAGTAAAATTGTGCAGACTTATTTACTAATGACAGAAGAACACAGCCTAAATAGCACTGAAGCTTGAAATGTGTAGTAGTAGCCAATTACTGGACAATTCCCAGTATTTTCTGCACTTAGAAAAGGCATAAAACCCATCTGCTGGCTAAAGTATCCACACAGAAACCATCAACACACAAACCATTTTGTCCACTTTTTACAATCTTCCACTCATTTTAATTATAGAAACATTTGCCTTTATCTTGCAGGGGTTCTGCAAGTTTCACCAACTGAAATTTAAGACCATTATGAATTGTATTTAATGCCTGTATAACAACCGAAATGTACAAAAGGAGACTGCATATTTTGTAAATGTTACTGCCAAGATTCTTTTGCACAAAATGAATGTAGCAGTGTACGGGAGACAAACTGGCATTAAATTTTCACTTACCCGTGATAAACTCAAAAAGCTAGCTAGCAATGGTATTTAGCAGCTACGTAGCAGTATCTCATTAGAAATATAAACTACATAGAATATACAACATAAAATAGTCTGCCGCCACAAAATGTAAGACATATCATTAATGTATCTAAGGCCAGCTCACATTTTTTATTGTATTTAAGACATTTTAAGGCCTTAATTGTATTTTTCTAAGCATGTGTGGAAACCTTGTCCTGAGATGCACCAATAACACTTTTACTGTTCAACACAAGCTTCCTTTTTTTCTATAAGGTCTGACCTATCTATACAAATTTTTAAAAAAGGGTTTTAAAACATAAAACACATTGGTCAATATGAGATTGTCTTTGATAATTCAGTAAAAACAGCACAGCTTTATAGAAGCACAGAATTTTCCAAAACACTTATATATGACATTATCTAATTTCTTTCATTTAAAACAGAAGCAATACCAATTGGTACAGTGGCTAAATTATTGTAGCATGTTTATTACATTCGCATGGTTACCTAGGACATTTAGTGGCTTATTGTTATTTGATATTGACACATAGATACAAGTAAAAATAAAAGCATAAAAACGTGCGTGGAAAAATTACAGTAGGCTTCATGCAGCCAGCTGACCGTCAGTAAATAACAACAGATGGAGGAGGGACAGCTCTGTTTATTCTCTATACAGCTAAAAAAAAAAAAAAACACTTTTTAAGCATCAACAGGAAATGAAGGAATAACAAAATGCTCCCAATTTGTGTGCTAAAGTAAGTAAGTATATGTGATGTAAATGTCTCCCAAAAGTTAGAATCGACAGGTTGAACTTCAGCAAAAACAGAAATTAGCCTCAGGAGTTTTCCAACATTATCTGGAGTTGTTTTCTTGCATCCTCTATCTAGACAATAACATCAGTTAATAATTCAAGTTAGGGATGCAAGATATTGAATTGTTTGGTCGATGTCCGATATGCCGATATACTAAAACTCAATAACCGATATCAATACCAAATGTTTTTCCCATACCTACTAATTTACACTATCTAGCTTTCTCTGTGGAATTAAAATACTGCATTATCTTTGTCAGTTTACCCTGCCACCAAATGCAAATGCTAAAAAGGAGGCTGAAAATGATATAATACTTTCAACTTGCATTATGTTTAATGTCAAATTGATTCATGACATCTATTCTCTAAGACGATGACGACACTCACAGTGCAGATTTGTAGATCTTCACAAAACCAAACTCAACCTGATCACAAGCAACAAATGAAAAGCACATCAATCGGGAATTAACACTTAACAGTTTCTGATGACGTTGAGCTGTGCTGCAGGCATCATTGTCACTGGTTTGTCATATAAAATCAAAGACTTTTATATCTGATGTCTGATATTAAATTTTACAACAAATATCTACCGATACCGATACTTCACCAATAACATTGTGCATCCCTAATTCAAATGTGTAGTCTGGACCATGTTCTGCTAAACAATAACTACTAAGCCACGCTGCATAAACAAGTAATAAAAAGAGCAAAGTTTAGATCCCATGCATCAATACTCTCCACTAACACAGTGTTTCCATCTCATTAGGACATCTGTTGTCACAAGCAAATGGATAAGCCATTCATTTGAGACAGCTTCTATAAATACACACAACTCCAAAGCTGCAGTCAGTCAAATTTGTCTGAACTAGGCAAAATATCAGATCCTTTTGCCCTTCAAAAAACCATGATGACTCAGATGACGGCTGCTTGGGGCAACATGATTTACAGGCCAACATGTCTGAGTGCCCTTCAGCAGCCACACATTTTCTTCCTCTCAGGTGACGCGTTTACCTGAATTATTCCCTAAACCAGCGTTGCGAACAGAATAATTTCTGAAAGGCTGAGGGTGGAGGGTTCTTAATCAGAAATTAGAACATCTAATTACAGCCACAAATATCATCTGCAGTATGCCCCACTCACTTCATTTGACACATCTATTAACCATGCCCAGCTGCTGCTTCATGCAGCATTACAAACATGATGCTAGTGATGACACATTTTAGTCACGGCCCTGAAGGGGGGCTAATGCCGAGAAGGAGAGAATGGTGAATCATCAAACTTTCAACCGATCACACTCTCTGCAAGATTCAATGTAATGTACCGAATTTTTGCGTATCAAATCTAAAAGAGGTCTGCTGTAAACCATTAGCATCACTGCAAAATTACAAAATTTTACCAAGTATTTTTTTATGTTTCTAGAGAAAATATCTAAGTACACTTGAAATGAGACAAAACTAACTCATAAGTAACTTTTTGCAAGATATTGAAGCTTGTTTTAAGCAAATAAGTCCCTAATATTGATGAGAAAGTACTAGTTTCATCGGTAGATTATTTCACCAAAAACATGGGAAAATTGTCTTATTGTAAGTGAAATAATCTGCCAGTGGAAGTAGAACTTTTTCATCAAAATAAAGAAATTATTGACTTAAAACAAACTCATATATCTTACAAAAGTTACTTTTAAGTTGTCTTATTTCAAGGGTACTGAGACATTTGCTCTAGAAACTAGACTAAAATTACTTGGTAAGATTTTGTGTTTTTGCAGTGATGTCTGTAAAGCATCCAGAAACCATTTGAACAACCGCAACTCAGAAGAGTAGTTGGAATATTGGCTGGCATAAGAGAGCTTACATAATTAGCATTGAAGGGCAAAAATAATGATAGGACAAGTGGACACAGATGAACCCTTGTGGTGAAATTAACATGCTCTAAAATCCAACCGTAAAACTATATTTTATCGATCATACTAAAAAATAACATTTATTTTATCTAAAATCTTTATCTTCAAAGGGGGGAATAAAGATGATATGAACAAATGAGGCTTATTCTTGCTTCAAAAGCAGGAAATGGGCTATAGCACTGGGAATTCTGGGAAGATAGAACCAAAACAAACTAGCATTAGCAGGAAAACTGGCTTTTACCAAAGACAAAAGAGAAATTATCCATCCAACCACTGTGAAAATCTAACCCTACTCCACTTTTGTTTACATTTTGTGAAGAAGAAAGTTGCGCTCATGTGTTCTTTATTGGTTTTTGTGTTATTTCATCAAACTGTCCCTTTTATTATCCAAAATTTCTGCAATCTCTGTAAAATTTCCATCAGTTGTTGACATCAAGAACAGCAAAAGACCTTTCAACTGGTCAAAATAATTAGAGCCATGCAGAAAGGTAATATATAAGACTGAAAATATATTATTTAACCAAATTTTGCATGCAAACAGCTCTTTGGCACTGCAATAATGCACAAATTAAAATTCCAATGGAATTGGAGCTGTAATTTAAGAAACTGTGTAAACTGTTGCTATTTATAGGTTTTGCACCAATTCACTTTGTTAAGTTTAAAGTTTTAATATCTATAATTTCTCTTTCTATAAAGTGCTACATTTTAGTGATAGCACAAACCATCCCCGGCTAAGTAGGAGAATTTCTAAATCAAGCTACGGTTGAGCTCAAAGTTGTTCATACCTCTTGGCAGTTTTAAATCTAAAATATTGTATGAACTTCAATAATATTTCTTTCAACAGGAGGTAATAATTATTTGGATGGCCCAGACAGAGCTCTGGCTTGAAACTGTGAAGGGAGCTAAAGATTAAGGTGATGGCAAAAAGGCATTCCAATCTCAAAGGCCTGGAGTTTATCAACATAAATAAATATTAGAAATACGAGCGCAAACAGGCAAAAACGTTTGTTGGCACAAAAAGGTTTGGTTTCTCCAATGCCAAAACAGATGTTCATTTGGAAGTGTACAAATGGTTTCTTATGTGCCATTCTTTATTAAAACGTTAATTTAAAAAAACTGAGTTTCAACTCTTGAGAGCTGTTTGTCTCATTTCCTGTCACAAACAAACTTCTGGTTGAATGGAAATAATTTTAAATACAAATGAGATTTCTTGACAAAGGACACCAATATAGTTGGAAGAGAGGAGGCTTGAATCAAAATCACATCCCTCTAATTCTAATGATTACTGAGTGGAGTATGTATACATTCCAACATGACTTTGTAAATAAAAACATTTTTTTCTCAAAAATGATAGTCCTTTTTGTTTGGTTTTATTATCTTCCGAGACATGCTGGCCTGATTTCACAAACAAAAATTTTGGTTGAATAAAAATTATTTTCTATCTAAACATAGCAGGCACATGAATAATTTATGGCTCATCTATACACTTGTCCTCCTGTATCATTATAAATTATCTTCTAGAACTATTAGACTAAACGTTAGTGTGCACACAAGAAATTTTAATACAATTTAAATAGCTTTGATAACTTATAAAATAATAAATAAGAGTGGCAAAACAATACATTACATGTTTAAATGTTAATATTTTCTCATTTGAGGGGTTTGCAGACAGCAGTTCTAGCCACATTTACCAGTTCTGACTAATTTATAAACACTGTCATAAAGTGACAAAATATCATATTAATAAGTTCAGCAATATTAGCATTCCACAGGTGATAACAGCTGGCTAATGTTTCCATCATATGGGAAATGAGCTGTCCTTGGTAAGCCAAACAGACAGCAGCCCGCATGAAGCTGACGTGACAACATTAAATATGAAATGTCCCAGAAAGTTATGCCACATTAAAGATAGTTAGCTTAACCAAAACAACCACATTGATTTGAATGACAAGCAACCACATCACCTTCCGTTCATCGCTGAAACACGAAGCGTTTCCAGCAGCTGTCTGACTCCGTGTTCCCACTCTCACCGACTCCCAATAAATTTCCTTGCCCCCTCTTTTATACGACCCTCCTTGGGATAAATCAAGCCCCTAACTGGCCGACATTTTGTTCTGGAAGGCTAGGCTAGCTCCCAGTCGCTAACGGTACCTGGACGCGCTTTTATTTTAACAGCCAGTCCGAGTGATGACAGCAGGGATGAGGGGGAGGTTATGTCTTAACACGACCCCCTCGTGGAAGCTCAAAGCTAAAAACAGCCGAGGGAGGGTTGGTGTTGTTGCTGCTGGTGGTTATTTCACTGAGGGATAACGGTCGCTAGCGCGGGATGCGGTTAGTTAGCCGCGAGGTGGCTAAGTTACCTCGGCTTGCTCAGGACCGTTATCGCCCGCTTGTTGTACCCGGAGGGAAGGAAGGTGGAAGGAAGGGTAATAGCTCCACTTCTCCCCGAAAGGTAGCGTGAAACCCATAGAAACAAACAAACAAACAAACAAAAAAAACATTCACCTTCGGAGCTGCGATGGTGTCCGCGGCGTGCTTGTGGAGGTCTCACAGAGGAGGAAAGGGTCTCCAGAGCAGCAGCAGCCGCCGCACTGCAATGGCAGGCAGTGGATGAAGCCTTCCTTCTCCACTCCGCCCCCCGCTCCGCGCTCGCGTTTCGGCTGCCTTCTCCGCCGCGGTGACAGTGACGGGCTGGCTCGGAAGAAACCATTCCCGTTTGTTCGCGGGGGAGAGCGCCGGGAAGGGATGCAGTAAGCGGAGGGTTGGAGGATGTCCACGGCAGCAGAAGCAGCGGCGGCGTGGAGCGCCATTCCACCGAGAGAGCAAAAACAATGGAGGGGAAATAATCTGTGGATGATCTCCGCTCCCAATATGGAGGGAGGAATGGAACCGGCTGTTCATTATGTCATCGACTCCTATAGATCCATTACTAAGAAATATTTCATCCATGCAGAAAGGGCTCATTATTGCTCCTTAAAACTGCAGTGTGTAACTTTTATTAAATATGTTTTTTTAAACATATTTTTAAAAACTGTCACCAAGTCTTGACAGTATGCTATGAGCAGAGAAGGTAGTAACTAGTTATATTTATTCAATTACATTTACTTCAGTAACTTATTGGAAAAAAATTAAGAGTATTTTTATTTGAGTAATTTTATTAAGAAGTATTGCTACTTGATTCTCTACCCATTGAATGTTTAAACCAAAAATTCACCAGACACACACCTGGAGTTTTGTTACAGTTTCATACCTTTTTTATTGAAATTTTTTATTTTGCTTGACTTTGTTATTTTTTTGTTTCTTATATTAATTATTGTAATTTTCGTCGTTAAAAATCAAACTTATTTTTATATTGAAAAAATATATTTTTCTGATTGGATTTATTTATTTGTATTAATTGATTTCATTAATAGTCTCTAAAATACCAGGATGTGCATCTAACGTTATAAATTTCTGTCTGTCTAATGACATAACTTAAGAATATTAAATTAGATGTCGTGATTAGTTGCTCAGTAGCTACTTCATCAAATACTTTTTTAGCCTTACTTGAGTAATTTCTTGTATGGCTACTATTTTACTTTTACAACATCAAAAAACGTAATGCAACTCTTACTTGAATATTAAACGAAATGTTTATCTTTCAAACCTCAGCACACAACTAGACCTGGAATAGATTAGAAAAGATAATATTTTTGTTTTACAAAGGCCTAGTCAAAGTCCCAAATTAAATCCAAATGAGTATTTGTGGTAAGACTTGAAAAGTGAACCTAGCTTCTTTGAAGTAATACTGGTCATTCAATTTGTAATTATATTAGTTTCATTCAGCGAGCTGCACACACATTCATACATAAATGTCCATACTCATACATTGCCTTGCTCAAGAGTATAACAGCATATGATAGGCAGGGAAGTTAGAGTCAAACCCACAACCCTCCGATGGCAACGCAATTATTATTTCACAATGTGCCACATTATTGAGTCAAAAATAAAATATCTTGATGTTTAAAGCTGGTGGAGACACAATTCAGTTCAGTTTATTTACATAGCGCCAATTCACAACTAATATTTACAAAAAATAATTTAAATTCAATCATACATCCTAGTTATCAATCAGTGCATTAACGTCAATTTATTATTAACAGTATGTGAACAGTCTTGCACAGCACAAAAGGCTTGTTTCTGCAAAATATTGACTCAGTGTCACCTTCTTCTACATTTTATTAATAAAAAACTTCTAAATCCAAGTATATTTTTTCTTCCATTTTACAATTAAGCACCATTGTGTTTTCATAATACCATTAGTTAAAGTTTAATAGTTGCAAGAAATTGGAGGAAACCGAAGGGTTGCCATCACTTTACGGCGCTCCAGTAAAGCTTTATTTGATAGATATTATAATTATTAAACACTATGAAAACAGAAAATAGGTTGTTATTGGCTTAAAACATGAAGTTAACAGTTAGATAGCTTTAAGATACATTTTAAACTATACATCTTTGAAAGCATTAAGTATTTTTATTTTATCTGCATTTATGTGTCTGTAAAAAAAATAATTGAAGCAAAGCACATTCCACACGCAAAACAAAAAATAAAGGATTCAGTATCGACATCATTTTTAGCGAATGTGAACTTTTTTTATACAGAAAGCTGAGGTACATTACTCAAGTAGTAATGACATGCTGCAGAAGGTAATTTAAAATTCAGAGGATAGAATTAGAATCCAGCCCACAGTCACGATGCTCAATACCCCGTCCCAAGGGGCGCGCAGATTTAATCAATATACAGTATAATGTAAATTGTGCAATGCACCAAACCTCTCTCGACTCTCTCGTGCATGTTAGTTTTTTTTTAAAATTTTTTTACTGCTATTATTTGGTGCTGGATTTTCAATATCAGGCAAATTTTTTGCAGCAGCTTCTTCTTCTTCTTCTGTTGGGCTGTATTTTATCACTCTGAGACTGCATGACCGTTCTTGTCAACTCTACCTGTGCCTCTAATGAGCCCAGAAGAAGAAAGAGGGCCTGAATGTATTGCTGAAGGAGTGCTAAGGTTGCTGACGTTAGGACATTAGAGCAAAGTATCGGGAGGAGGACGCAAGGGGACCGGTGGCATCTTGAATGGAAGACTGTGAGATGACCAAGGTCATGAGAATTAGATAAACAAGGGCAGGCAGGAATATCCTAGGGAAAAACAAAGAATGATGAACAGCAGCTGTGGCGGGTATGCATTTAAATAAAGCTCAAAGGAGGGGAGAGTAACGTAAAAATGTACTGGATCCATTCCAGATTTATTTTCTTTTTGCTTTTTTGTCACTTTAATACAACAAAACTTCTCTCAATTCTTCTTATATCACACAGTAGGACAGTAACTAGTTACATTTACTTGAGTAACTGTAACTGAGTAATTTTATTATGATGTATCGCTACTCTTACTTGAGTAAAACTTGATACTCTACCTGCTGTGAGTAACTTCGCTGAAAATCGAATTTTATTTTAACTAAAACTTCACCAAACACAGATACACATCTGCAGTTTTTGTTAAAGTTTCATCAGTTTTATATCGAAAGAAACTGATTAATAAAAGTTTATTTTCCATGACCTTGTAACTATGTTATTTAAATGAATTATTTTCATTTTGAATTTCCACATAACTTTATATTTTGGTCCATCTTGTAATTTTTAAATCAGTAGCTGATTACTGTTTTTTACCAAATACTTTTTTACTCTTACTTGAGTAATTCCTTGGATGGTGACCTTTTACTTTTACTTGAGTAAAAATATGTTGAAGTATTTCTAGTCTTATTTGAGTAAAATATCTGGATATTTTACCCAATGAGAGGTGACTTCACTGAATGAAGAACAGACATGTTTTAACCAAAGATTCACCACAAAATTTGTTAGAAAAAGTGTCTGCAGACACGCACCTGCAATACGTCACAAAACAGGTAATCTGTGACAAGATCGATCGATCTCCACCTCAGGAGGCGGGTCTTAGCGCTGTTAATCATCCTCAAGTACTCATGGTTCAATTCGCAAAAGGCAAAGAAACAACTCACGATTTATCTACTGTCATCGTTGGCCATGCTAACAAGCATCAGCATTCACAACAGATTCTGCTAGCTGTAGCATAGCGCCACGCAGATAGTGATTGACAGCGCTAAGACCCGCCTCCTAACTCTGATTGGTCGTTTTTTGTTAGAACCGTGAGAAGGCAGAGGAGCTCGATTTTCTCACAGGTTATCAGTTTCATAACATACCATCATCACAAAGTGATAGTTTCATATGGAAAAATATTATTTTATAAAAGTTACATACTGCACCTTTAAGTGTGACATAAAAGCAAAAAACAGAAGAAGTTTATGAAGGTGAACATTATTATAAACCCACAGTACTCGTCCTTCTTCCTCTACAATTTCCCATATAAAATTTACAATTAAACATTAAAGATGACCAGATAATGACAATTATTACCTCAAGCAACTCAATTTTTAAAACATTTCCACAAAACCAAACATTAATCAGGTTTTATAACCTTCCTAAAAGCACATAAACATGATTTTTTGCTGCTATCTACGAGGCACTAAGCTCTCTTTTTCTCTTGAAGCCCTTGAAACACCCTCTGTCGCTGCTACGGCAGTGTTTGCATCACTGCCTTCAACAGCACACAGGGAGTTTCACATGCCACGAAGAAGAAAAATGCAGCTTCCTTTTTCCCATCAGCACTTTTAAGGAACACCGCATGGATCCAAATTGGAGTAAAACTGCAGGAACAAATCACACGAGTGGAAAGGCAAATTAGAAATTCACAGCGGGTCGGGTTTTACAGTGCGTTGCCCCTGACAGAGAGTGAGTCACCTCTCGGCTGCGCAGGTCGGGAAAAACAGCCGACTAAGCAAAGGTTGGCATGCTGTCTATGAGCTTTCATGACTGCGCCCATGCAGGGCCACAGAATATACCAAACATGCATCTGGAGGATCATGAGAAAAACAATTTATTTCCTCCAACTTTAGTGCGAGACATATTTCTGCAACATAGCTGCAAGATGACACCAGAAAACCTTATGCTTCCTCAGTTGTTGCCCGGTGTAATCCTGTAATGGATTTAGCTGTCCACTGTTCAAAGTCTCATATTTCTGTGATTACTGTGTTGTCCTCCATCAGCCTCCATGACCTCCAGCAGGCGAGGTCGCCGCGGTGACATGACAACACACTCAGCTCAGAAAAGAGAGAGAGGCTTTGCAAAGCCACATGATTAAAAAGTGCAGCTGAACTTAAAGAAATCTCAGCGACTAGCAAAAATCAAAGGGTGGAGCTTTTGAAGTTAGCAGCAAGGTTGTTATGGTTAACTAAAACTAGCAAAATATCAAAAACTGAAATTGGGAAAACATCTTTGTTTACTGAAATAAATAAAAACAGTAAAAACTATAACTCCTGGTTTATAAAACTGAACATACTGAAATTACAGGACAGTTGGAAAGTAATTAGTTTCATTTACTTGAGTAACATTTTTAAAAAAATGTACTTTTAGGAGAATTTTTACAAAAATTGCTTTTTATTTTTACTTGAGTAATGTTATTATGATGTAATGTGAGTAAAATTTCCCGATTTTCTACCCACTGTATAAAAAACGAATATGTTTCAATCAAAAATTCACCAGACACAAACACACACCTGCAGTTAAAACTTTTTTATAGAAAAAAACTGATTTGGAAAAATTTTATTATGCCTGATTTTGTTACTTTTTGTCACTTATATAACTTATTGTCATTTTCGTCATTAAAATCCCAAAATTTTCACTTAATTTTATAATTTGATTTGCCTGATTATGTACTTTTAACATATTTAATTATCAATAATATGATCAGTTACTATGTACTTGAGTAGACATTTTACCAAATACCTTTTTTTTACTCTTAATAGAGTAATTTTTTGTGTGACTACTTTTTACTTTCACTTGAGTGAAAATATACTGACATATCACTACTCTTACCAGAACACAATTTTTGTGCATCCTACCCTCCTCTGAATTATAGATAAAATACCCTTTATTTTTGTGTTTATGAGTCTATTTATTTTGCCTTCCGAACTGATGTGAAACAAATTTCGTTACGCCATCTGTCGGCAAACTACAGCACTCCATAATCCTAATTAATCTCCAGTGTGAACTGGAAACGACCTGAAAGTGTCGCGCATGCACAGTAGAGGGCGCAATAATGTCACACAGAGAGCGTGCTCAGTATTTTGCCAAAAGAAGAAGAAGAAGTGCTCCGTGCTTGCGAAGGTAAACATGGATGCTAATGGTGTAGCTTAGCTTACGATTTACACATAATAAGATGTAGCTTATCTATCACCCAAATATATTTGACTTAATGCAATACTGATGCATACAGCTCTGGTGTCCGAAGTCTTATGTTAGCTTAGCTACCCCTGGTAACTAGGTGGTACCTACCTTCAAAGGTCAAAGGGTAAGAGGCAACCTTGACAAATGAAAGTGTGTTTACAGATTTGAGATTGTGGTTTTTGGATTTATCTCTATAAGGCAACAATTTTGTAGTTTAACCCAAGAAAATATCCAGTACAAAATGTTTTTCCATTCATGCACTGTAAAAATACAAAATCTTACCAGGTATTTTACACTTAAGTATGACAAAGCTAACTTGAAAGTAATTTTTCAAGTAAATAATTCCTTAATATTGATGAAAATGTTCTAGTTCCACTGTTAGACTATTTCACAAATAGCAAGACATTTTCTTCATATAATAATACGTGAAATAATCATTCAGGGAAGTTTCTTCATCAATATTAAGGAATTATTAACTTCTATCAAACTTCTATCTTGTAATTTAGCTTTGTCTCATTTGAAGTGCACTCAGATATTTGTTCAATACCTGTGTGTTTTTGCAGCGTAACTGTGACTTTAAGTTAATTCTCCAGTAGTTGTATACTCCAGTCTGGCATTTCATAACAAAAAGCAGAGCGACATAACTGAGATAAGCACAGGTTTATGTATGCTGTAAACGCAAACATTTTTACAGAAAAAGCTGCAATTACTGTGTTTTGAGTCCACATAAAAGGAAAAGAATAATTTTTTCCCCCAGAATCTCCCAAATGAATCTATAATCTCTCTCTCTTTTTTCCCACCAACAGCTGAGCGCTCGGACACATCAGGCCTGCAGATCACATGACCGAACTACATCCAAATCCTGCCTGGATCAAGTGACTTGGCCGCAGCAGCAGAGAAGCAATCACATAAGTATTTTCAACACAGAAAAGGAAAGCCTAATAAAGATGAACAATTCCAATCAGTTAATGCGATGTTGTGACCGGAGAGGTAAATAATTTAGAAGAAAAAAAATACATCTATACATATTTTTTTATGATTGCAGTGCTGACAATGAAGCGGAGCAGAAATTAATTTACAAACATTAAAAAATGGTTTGATAGTAACAGATTGTTCTTAAATATTGGTTAAGTGAAGTTTATGATGTTTTGTAGCATTAAAAAAAAAGTGCTGATGCACAATTACTTGTCCGAGAAGAAATACGTTTTTTGATGTTCTCATTCATTCTGACTATTAAATGAATCATAAAAAGTTAAGATATACAAAACTATTTCCTTTTTAAATAACAGAAATAGTTAAAAAAAAAAAAAAAACAGTGCTAATGCACAATTACATATTGGAGGAAATGTAAAAAATCAAAAGGAATTAAGTTTTTTGTGTTCTCATTTATTCTGAATCTTATATAAATCACATAAAACGTTAAAATATACAAAACTATTTCTGTTTTAAATAAGGTAAAACAATTACTAAACAAAAAGGTCTTGTATGTTTTGTACAGCTCACTGATTTTTCAGTATCTGGTATATTGTGCAGAAGTATGGTACTTGTTAAAAAAAACAAACAAAGTTTTCAATTACAGAAGAGATTTGTTAGGTTGAAAATGGATACAGAAATCACACAAGCCTAATATTTAAATATATACAAAGTGCATTTTTTTCTTACTACATTATATTCAAAACAGATTTGCAAAAAGAAAAAGAAAATACAATTTAAAAGGAAGTGATATTTTCAAAAAAAAAAAGATTCAAAATGGCGACGATAAAAAGATGCTTTTCAATTAAAGGTGTCAGTTCATGAAGGTACAGCAAACTACATTTATTCCTGTATTTAAAAGAAATTTAAAAAGCATTTTGATGAAGTGTGATGTTTGTATTTGAAATATGTCTGTAATAGATTTCTGAGTTGAATTCCTAATTTTCTCTTTATGTGAAGATTAGAAGTTTCTACTTCTTTTTGCTCTTTTTCATTCATAAAATATTTTAGGCATTACTTTAACTATACATATTTATCACTGAGTGAATGAAATAAAATCTAAAAATGAGAATGAAAACCTTTGAAAGCAGTCAATCTTCGAGCACTCAAACTACAATTTTTCAGACGGCCACCTGAAACTGAAAGCAGCAGATTAGTTTTATTTCCTGAATAGCAAAAAAATAAAATGCAAAGTCAGGCGTAACGTGACCCATCTCGTAAATTACCACATAAACTTGAATAACGAGGTTGCCATAATCCTGAAAAACAAGACCTTCAAATAAGGCCTTCAAACTATTCCACAAAAGGTTATCTATTTTTGGAGAGCACAGCTTCAGATGTGAATGAGGCAATTTCAGGCCTTGGTGGTCTCGGATCAGAGGGTCCCTTTGGACCCAAAATAAAAGGAGCATGGGGGAGGCCGGCAGATGGGGAGGTAACAGAGACAGGAAGAAAGAAGGAAGAAAAATCACCCTGGGGTAATTTACCGCACTGCGCAAACAAGCCAGACAACACAATGAATCTCCTCTTCCCCTCTCAACTTAATTGGAAATTAATGTTTTATCACATGCACAGGTTGGCTTGCTGTTAAATATAATGAGAAAAAACAACAACAAAAACGAAATGCAGTTCACGTTTACTGAACAGTCAGTAGTGCTGAATCTCCAAAAAAAGTACTGGATGTTAAACTTAATTAAACATGTTTGCGCCAGTGGTATAAAACTCAACTCAATCCACTGTTTCCAAAAAAAAATCCTGCATTTAAATTCTCCTGTCAACTCATTCAAAATTAATCTGATTTCTACATGTTAGAGCAGATTCAACCCCTCTTTTCTGGTTATAGAGAACCCCATTAAAATGTTTAGATTCCCTGTGGTTCTGGACGTTTTGGTAGTTAAACTCTGCCCTCTGCAGGACTTCAGCTGAACACGTCTTGTTCATGTCGGGCCTGACAGAGGCGAAGCCCTGCAGGAGGAAATCTGTGAAGGAAATCACTCATGGTGACGCTAATGCAGTCGTGAGAAGAGCCAGTCTGCCAAATTTGAGCTCCAGCTGGCTGATGATATTCTGTGTGTTGATGAGGAGGAAGAGGACAAAAAGTTGGGTATGTGTTTGCAGGGAAGGGATGCTCCTGAGCCTAAACAAGCATATGGTCCCTCCCAGGGCCTCGACGCAGCAGGCTGCACCGCTAATGCACTTTTTATGCAAGGAAAGAGCTAACACTCCTTCCTTCCTTAAATTGTTTTGACTGTTTTTGTTTTATATAAAAGAATACAACCTTCTTTTTTTTAAGTAACAACATTCTGATAGAATAACACCTTATAGCAGCCATTCAGGATTGTTTTGTTTAAAGGTTACAAACAAGTAATATCTTAATATTTTGTTGTAAATTCTGATTAGTTGGTTTTAGAAGCTAAAGCTAACAGCTAATAAAGAAGAGGACTAAAACAAAGTGAACTACTAGCATCTTAAACCAACTCCAGTTCCCAAAACACCATAGTGGCTAATTAATAAACATTTAATTAAACATTAAACTGTTCCTGATGATTATTTACAACAGAAATTGAAGTTGGAGTCAGTGCACCACCAATAACATCCTGAATGAAACATATTTAAAGTGAAACATGTACAGGTTTCTGTGTATTATAAAAAGTAAAGCACTACAAAAAGCAAAACATACCACAGTAGCTTCAGTTGACCTAATATTTTGTTGTTTTTATGCTGTCAACATATAATAATATTAATAATTACAGACATTGATTTGCACCAGAAACTGAGGTTGGAGTTGGTGCACCACCAATAATCTTCCTGAACGAATCAATAAACACGTAAACATTTCTGATAAGAGTTACTTTTAATACAAAGGCAAGGAGCTACAAAAAGAAAAATGTATTTCAGCAATTTGTATAAATTCTGATAAGTTAGTTCTGGAAGCTAAAGCTAACAGTTAATCCAGAAAAGGACAAAGACAAAGTTGACTTTTACCATCTTAAAACAACTCAAGTCCCCAAAATATTATGGTGGCTACTGTGAGAATCATTTAACTAATTTTCAAGATGTTGGCGATGACAATTTACAACAGAAACTGAAGTCGGAGTCGGTGCACCACCAACAATCTTCCTGAATGAAACATATTTAAGGTGATACATGTTGACGTTTCTGACAAGAGCAACTGTCTAATATAAAAGTAAAGAGCTACAAAAAGAAAAAGATAATACAACGGTTTCAGTGGACCTAACATTTTGTGATTAAATCACTATACAATGATTTACACCGAAAATTGAGGTTGGAGTCGGCGCACCACCAATAATCTTCCTGAATGAAACGTATTTAAAGTGAAACGTAGAGGTTTCTGGTGAGAGCTACTGTTTGATACAAAAAAAAAGTAAGACAATAAAAGAAGCAAAATTATTACAGTAGTTTAGGTGGAGATTAATTTTTTGTGATATTTACAGTTTATAAATTATAATAATAATGATACTATTGGCGGTGCACAGCTTCCTATCTTAATTTCCAGTGTAAATTTTCACTGACATCTTTGCAAATAAGCTTCCATTGTAGATATGACAATGGTTTTAAGATTGGTAGAAAGCATTTGAATAAAACATTGTGACATTTGTTAGTTGTTTTAAGAAAAGGAGACATCCACTTTGGTGTTGGTACCACTTGGACTAACTGTTGCCTTTAACAACTAATCTGGATTTAAAATAGTGAGACTCCACTGCTTATAATCTAGAACTATTGCTTTAAAAGATTTATTCCTTAAATGTAAGATTATTTTGTATTTTGCTTTTTTTCACTTTTTAAATCTGAAAACACTTTATAGACTATAAACATGGCATAAACTCAAATATAAACAATAAATATGAATCTGTGATAATCATCCAACATCTATTAAAATCCACTGAGGCTCCACAGCTGTGAGGGACGAGCCTCAGGACTGATTAAACGGTTTTAGCGCAACAATCCCAGTCGATTCATTCTTCATGCTTCACCACCATCTTGATTCCTAACAACATTACATCACCCTGCTGGACGTCCTTCACTTGACCTCCCGCTCAGCGGCTCAAACGAGAAAAAATAACATCAACATTCAGCTTTCCATACAAATAAGGGAGGATTATCATGAAAAAGGTTGCTGTTGCAGTATAAATAGACCCATATGCTATGACATGCTGGTTTACTGCCACGTTTACAGTAATCCACAGCTGTGGCTGGTACATAGCATACAGGTCTTTCCTCCTGCTATAAATCACAGAGGAAAGTCAATAGAGTTGTTGGGATTTATCTTGGTTTAAGTCCTCTCCCTGGAGGTAATTTTTCTGTTGATGAGCTGCACAAGCTCAACCTTAAAAGCAATTCAAACTCACGAGTCATTTCCTTTAAATGCTCCCCTGTCAGCGAATGAATCGCTTATGGGCTGACCAATGTGATTTCATGAGTTACTAAGAGCTACATTGGAAACATGCTGACTGACAATGTTATATGGAGTTAATTTTTCCTGACAAATTGTCTCATAATCACTGCTTCACTTACAGATGAAAACACAGGAAGAAAATGAGAAACACCGGTGCAGAATAGATGTTACATAGGTTTAAGCCTGTCACAGTAAGCAGTTAATAAACTAAAATGAGAACAATTATTTCCTTTCTGAAGATTAATATTATTTTGAAGGTTTTCATTTATGGCTTTGGTTATAAGTGGCTTTTATTTCCGTTTTATTTATTGTTTTGGTTGTGTTTTATTTTTTATCTTCCAGTTTCAGTGTTAAGTGTATTTTACAGAATTAAATTTTAATGAACTTTGAAGGGACAAACTTGCCATGTTACTTGAAAATTCTCTCAAAACAACAATATTATTGTTTATCTCAATAATCTCTGTGCCAATTTATCGTCCAGTAAAATTTGTTAACATGACAGGCCTGCACAAGTATTCAGTTTCCTTGAATTTTTCCACAGTTTGACAGTTTGGAACAAACAAACACATGTGCATCTATACAACAGTACATCTTTGAAAAGCAGAAGTGGAGCCTCCTGCACCACCAACTACAATGCAGCAAGTGGTTTGTAGATGGTAGATCAACAACCAAACACTTGTTTTATTGCAATTATTATTTGGTTGTTAGTTATTTTGTATTTCCATTTTATTTACTGTTTTGATTGTGTTTTATTTTAGCTGTGTAAAGCATCTTCCAATTCCAGTTTTAAGTTTTCTTTTTTGGTTTTTGAGAGGGCAAACTTGAATTATTAAGCCACATTGCTTGAAAATGATCTCAAAACAATAGTATTTGTGCATTTAGCAGACTATTTTCCCCATTTATTTCAGGTTTTTCTTGTTTGTTTTTTTTTCATGAGAAAATATGAGAAGAAAGTGACACAGGACTTCTACGGGATCACCATATTGAAACACGGTGTGTGACATAATGCTTTTAAATACAGTCTGTGCACAACGGCCTACAGTGACCCACCATATGTCAGACCGGTGAACACATGGACCTTGCTTGAAGAAATGCACTCAACATCTGCGATGCAACCCTCAGAAATGTCACGCATGATCTGCTGCACTTCCTGAGTTTCCATCAACAATAGAATTGCACTGATTGAAATTATAAAAATAAATTTCAATTTCAAAAGTGTTAGGATGAAGCGTTTTTTTTTGGTTTTTTTTCCAGCCGGATCAAAATAGATGTATTTCGCAAAACTGCAATTGAAATTAGTGATGTGCAGCTTGATACTGAAGTATTGATACAAAACCTATATGCTTTCAGATCGATTCTCAAATCAAAGTATGAATACTTTCAATACTGAAGGATAATGTAGAGCACATTAGGAAGTAGATAAATTATTGAGATCTTGCCTAAATGAGGCCAGGTTGATACTTTTTCTTCCGCTTTGTAAGAGTGTAATGTGAAAAAACGTAATACCCAAGGGTATAGTAAGTGATCACTGTGGTAGCTAAGCTGCTGCTGCTATTAGCCACAGCGGTGGTTGATTGGCTAATTTAAACACCTGCTTTACTGATGCTCTGTCAGTTTGGGTGTCAGTCGCCTTTTCATTTTTAAGCTGAACCAAAACACACCTTATTCCACAACACATCTATATGTTAAGTTTGTCAAAAGTCAAGCATAACTGACCTACTCCCGTCTCCCTTGCTATTTTTCTTCTTAGTTAAAACTTATTTCTCACCTTGTGATCTAGTCATAGTGTAGACAGTTCATAGCAAAACACTGAATCCCTTTTTATATGGGCTTACATTTAAGTCTAGCAGGGAAATGGGGGGTGACATTATGCTGCAAGGGATCTATAGTTTAAAATAACTTTGGAGCTCATATAAGAATATCATGATATATATCGTGTAAATATATCAGGATAGTAGATTTTTCTCATATCTCCCAGCTCTAATTTGTAACAATTTTCACGATCTTCTACTGTTGTTAAAATTGCTTAGCTATAGTAAGTGAGGCTCAATGTACTTCTGAGTTTAAAATGAATACATTAGAGAGAAGTCAAGATTTTAATTACATCACATCTTTAGTATCAGTATTGGATCGGTATTAGCGATACCAGCTTCAATTTTACTCAGTGTGGGATTGAAAGGAAATTGGTGGTGTCGAACGTCACTAATGGAAACATTTCATTTGCATCACACGAGTCACATGACCGAAGCCGGATGTCACTACTGGCGGAAATGACAAAGAAGACAACAGGAAGTAGTCTGAAGATAATGGTTTGTTTTTATTTTTTTTCCCACAGAGTTCGTAAAACGTTGTTTGTCATTCAAACGTGTTAAATCAGACCCTACATATGGAGTCACTACAATGCATAAATAAAACGTTCTTTGATGCCTGATAGATGATGAGCACCAAATATATCCAGAGTTGGGTAGTAACTAGTTACAATTACTCAATTACATTTACTTGAGTAACTTTTTTTATTTTTTTTATTTACTTGTAGGAGTATTTTTATTACATTGTGCATTTTACTTTCACTTGAATAGTTTCATTATAAAGTATTTCTGCTCTTACTTGAGTAAAATTTCTGAATTTTCTACCTACTGAATGAAAAACAAACATGTTTTAACCAAAAGTTCACCAGACAAACATCTGCAGTTTTTGTTAAAGTTTCATTAGTTTTTTTATTGAAAGAAACTGATTTGGGGAAAAAATATTTTTGCCTGATTTTGTCACTTTTTGTTACTTAAATGAATTTTTGTCATTTTTGTTTGTAGAATACCAACATTATAACTCAACTTTACATTTCATTTTGTCTGATTTTTAAATATTAAGTGATTTATAATTCGATCAGTTACTCAGTAGTGGAGTAGACTTTTTACCAAATACTTTTTACTCTTGAGTAATTTCTTGGATGGCTACTTTTACTTGAGTAAAAGTTGTACTCTTACTTGAGTACTATTTTTGGATACTCTGCCCACCCCTATAATATAGCTATATTGTATGTTTGCCATGATTTTCATTGTCTTCTCTCATGAACATAAATTTTGATTTAATTTCTTATTTAATGGAAACAACACAATTGCGAAATCACGTTTTTTTAGCAGAACAGGGACAAAGATTGGCGCACGTTTGAAATGGAAACGCAGCTATTGTCACATGTAAAACCTTCCCTGAATTAAATCCAACCAAGCCTCTGCTGCTTATCACCTAAAGGACAAAAAAAAAAATCATCCAATCGACTGTTGTTGTTACATAACAGACTTGTCTCACTTAGAGGAAATCAGCCGCTCCAATCACAGCGCCTCCTCCTCTCCTGTGGGGCCGCTGGTGATAAATCTCCTGCACCCATCCGCCCCTCCCTGCCTCGGTGTGCCCCGCTCAGGTACGGCCCTCCATCGCACAGGAACAACCTCCCCTGATAACAGGCCCTCTGAATATGCAGATTGGTTAATTCAGCTGCAGTTGCTCTCTCTGTAAATGCATCTGCAGCACTTTCCAACACTGAGCAGCGGATAAGTGCTTACGCCGGGGCTTTTTTCACCCTTTTTGTGGCACTTGTGGTAGTTAGAGGGGAGCGCCTCTGTCCGAGGAAGACTGCAGCCAAGAATAAGATTTGAAAAGTGGAACAGGGCGAGCAGAACTAATAAGGGATTAAGACTCTGACCAGTGCAAACCTCAGACCCAGCTGGTGACTGATCCTCATCGGTTATGGAGTAATTAATTTAATTGTGCTTTTCATCTTGGCTTATGGCCGCCGCTGCTCCTGCTGATCTAGTTGAAGCTTTCTCTGCAGCTCACCTGGTAGAACCCTCTGCAGCAAACATTACTGTAACATTTTTTGAAACAGCGGAGGGAGCAGTACATGCAGTAGATACTGTATGTCTGAAAATCAAGAAAACACCAAAAAAAACAACCTTTAGATGACATCAAGCTACCAAAAAGAAGCTCTTTTTTAATTTTCATCCCCTTAAAGGATAAAAGATAGGAATATCTGAATTCACAAATATTTTAAGCTTGTGACCAAAATCATAAATTCATCTTGATTTGCTTTTTTGAATTTGAAAAATCTAATATTTTTTTCTGTCAATGAATGCACCATTACCTGAATTCTTCTAGGTCAAGGTAACTTGACTGGACGTTCAAGGTCCTTTTAAAGATCTAGGTCTTCTAGCTTAACTTTTATGATTTACATTTTACAGGATTTTTTTTCTGCACTGACATTCTGTGTTGTAAAATAGCCTGCTGTGTTTTGTTTAACTCACATACACATTATGCACATTTGAAAAATTGTGAATACAATAGTTGTATTCCAATAAGTGCGCAAATCTTGTACAGAACATTATTACTATTGTTGTTATTGCTAATCATTATTGATAATTGCTAATCTTGTTTCTATATTAACACTTTTTGTGTGAACTATATGCCTGATGCTGTAATAACCTGAATTTATCCTTTGTGGGGCAACAAGGGTTATTTATGTTCTTCTATTCTATTATGATTTAGCATAGTTTTCAAATTCTTTGGACATACTTTTTTTTTTTTTTTTAATTATGGTTTTCGTAATTTAAAAAAAGCCTTATTTTTATGCATTTTTTCATTATCAAAAGGTATTTTGATAATGAAAAAATGCATACAAATTGTTACTAACAGTTACTAACATTTATTTCAAACCTTCTGAAAGCAGAAGAAAAATCTAAACTTCTGAATAAATGCCTCTTTCTTCCTTTCCTTTCTTTCTTTTTTTCTAATTATGGGCAGATGAGGGGCTAAACCAATGATATAAGAGCGTATTTTAAAGGAAACATATCAAAACTTCTCTGATGTTCCTGTTATCTACTAACGGTCTTGCTCTCGCTCACTTTCTTGCAGCCTGAGTGATCAACAGAGAAGTTGCAAGAAAGTGAGTGAGAGCAAGACCGTTAGTAGATAACAGGAAGTACAAGAAAAGCTACTCTCCTTATTTATTTTGCCTTCAACATCTGTTTGTTATGGGAGAATGCTACATTGATGCATTACAATATGAGCATCATATCAGTATATATATTGATAATTATTGATTAGTTTTTTGTTTTAAATACATGAAATACAGCCCAACCAGTGGCGTGACCTTTCATGTTTTATCCACAGTTTTTACACTATGCTGCAGTTTTTAATTCTTAAGCAGCTATGAGGCACAGTGGCAAAACCTGAAACTGCTGCTGCGCAAGTTACTCAGCAGGTTGTTGCTAGGTAACCAAAGAGTGAGTGAGTTGCTAGGTAAGCAAAAAGTGAGTAAGTTACTTAGCTAGAATTCAAATTACATTAAATTTGATTCAAAAATACTTTATTAATCAAATTAAATTAAATTAAATTAAAGCAGTGTAAGTCTTTCCTCTGCCTACATTCCCCAGAATGCTGTGCGGCTCTGGATCGGAGTTCAGTGAAATTATTGAATATTCCATCAAACGTGTTAACTATTTATACTGATCACGTGTGTATCGCATTTTATATCGTTACTGATTGGATTTTCCAAATTTTGGATTTGGAAATGTTGGAAATCTTCTCCATGCTGAATTTTTATCAGTTCAAAATTAGCGAAAGTTTTACAAAAAAGAAAAAATTAACACCTGAACCACAGACTACACAGCACTGGGTTTCTATTTTCAGAGCAGATACATTTTAACTACAAAATATTTCAGAAGTGAGCAGCACTCTTCATGTGATAAACACACAGAGATCATTTTTATCTCTCTAAAGCTATATAAATAAATAAACAACATACTGTAAATGCAGCATCTTTAAAATGAGATGGAGTGTTGTCAATAAACCCAGAATAATAGCTCCTGTGACAAACAAAGGCTTTGGCTACACTGAAGGCTGTTATTAACCGCCGCCGCTGCCGCCACGCTTTATCTCCGAGGGGCTTTCTGCAGCCTTAGCACTAAAATTTGATTCAAGCTTTCTGTGAACAAGTGCAACGTTTGCCAACACAAATGACAGCAGGAGTCGGCCCTTTGCCAAATGTCCTCCCCGGACAACCCGGAGAGTAAAGCAATCAAAAAAAGACAATCGATCTAAACAAAGTCTTAACCACTATTGATTATTTAGCTCCACAGTGATGAGCAATGATGGCTGCGGACATGAATTCATACGCTCACTCCAGCTGTGCGCTAAAACAGACAAGCTCGCCATCCAGCTAGCATCGTTGTGTCTGTTGTGACATTTTAGTCAAATGCAATGGAAAGCGCTCCTCAGCTCAGCATCTTGCAGGCTCATCACTCACTGTAAGGCGGACCATTACTTCCATCAGCTGCATTTGAGTTTGGGCAAGTCAGCAAGTTTTCTTCCAGTGCACACGCTGCCTGGACAAAAAATATATATATTTATGGCGAGAGAGCGAGAGAGGGAAGAGGGGAAAGAGTGGAAAAGGCAGAAGTCTGCATCTGAACTCTGGTTCCCTGCAGAGATCATGGCCGCTTGAGCTGCTTGAAGCATCCTCTAAGTGGCAGGCCGTAAAAACAAATGAGCACAGTTTGTTCAGTCACTTACTTGAAGACTCGCAAAGCAGAATGGGATGTGAAGACTAAACTGTAAGAAAGAGAACCTGCTTTATTATTTATAATAAAAATATGAGAAGTGTGGAGTGCTTGTGAATTCAGTCCCCCTGAATTTGGCATCTCAAAATAAAATCAGGTGCAAGCAGAATTAAAATTTTACATTTCAAATGTGGGTAACGCTTTATTTGAACGGGTGTGCATAAGACTGACATAACACTGCAATAACCCTGATATAACAGCTGAGAACATGAAGGAGATTCATGAATGTTTATGACGGTTGTCATGACGTGTCACTCGATATATAAATCAAATCAAATCAAGTTTTATTTGTATAGCACATTTCAGCAGCAAGGCATTTCAAAGTGCTTTACATCATAACAAACATAAAAACACAAAGTCGTGTAACATAGAATTAACAATCAAAACATTAATTTAGACGGCCGTCAAATTTATAACTTGTTATCCATTTATCTAAATGTTTTACTTTGTGCGGATCCTGATCTTTGACATACTTCCAGTTGTTTGATTTTATACTGTCTATTGGCTAATTTTTACTGATCAACAAAGAATTTCCTATCAATGTGAGGATTCTCCCTTATGGGGTATCCTCATTAAAAGAGGGGCTCTAGAAACACCTCTCTTGTAGAATTTAGTTGAAACAACTGGGCCTCTAACCCTCTGGGACTTTAGTCGCTGTTTGACAAGGACTCCAACCTGGACTTTAGCTGAGAAATATCAGCTGGGCCTCTAACCCTTTGGGACTTTAGTCAAGTTGTTCTGACAAGGACTCCAACCTGGACTTTAGCTGAATTGATTAAGTTTCAAATCCAACTCTAAACAGGTGGGTTTTTAGTTGTGATTTAAAGGAAATCAGTGTTTCAGCTGTTTTACAGTTTTCTGGAAGCTTGTTCCAAATTTTTGGTGCATAGATGCTGAACGCTGCTTCTCCTCGTTTGACACCTTTAATGCAAACTGACCATTTTAATGAACTTTCAATGCAATTTTTAATTAAACTTTGCATTAAATGTCATTGTTTAAGTAATGCAAAATTGACACTTTTAATTGACTTTTAATGCAACTTTGCATTAAAAGTGTAATTATTTACCAAATAATGTAAAGTTGACATATTTATTGGACTTTTAATGCAACTTCTAGCGCATCTTTGCTTTAAAAGCTGCATTATTTGCAGAATAATGCAGCGCTGATACTTATAACTTACTTTTAATTCAGGTTTTAATGAAACTTTGTATTAAAAATATTATTACTTACCATCTAAGACAAAGTTGACACTGCAAGATCTGCAAGTCTGCATTAAAGTTGCAGTACTTATTAAATAATGCAAATTTGACATATTTAATGGCTTTTTAATGCAACCTTTAACACAACTTTGAATTAAAAATTACATTATTTACCTAATTAATGGAAAGTTGACACTTAATTGACCTTTAATGCAACTTTTAGCACATTTTTGTTTTAAAAGCTGCATTTTTTTGCCAAATAATGCTGCACTGATACTTTTAACTAATTTTTAATGCAACTTTTAGTGCAACTTTACATAAAAAGTGCCATTATTTACCAAACGACACTTCATGACAGTACAACGTTCACGAAAACTCCTTCAGGTGTATTTCATGTCGGTCTGATGCTCACCCTTCAAATAAAGTGTATATGTGATATTTTTATTGACTTGGACTGCCTGCTGTTGATATCTCAGTGTTGTGGTGTTTTCACATTGTGAAATGGCTTTCAGAGACGTAAGTCTGTCAATCAGCTGTTCCACCACAGCCACAAAAAAAATTATCCATCACGCAGTTCACAGAAATGAAATGACTTGACTAGGGGATGGATTTGCCCAGCAGGAGATGATCTAATACAGATATTCATACACAGACAGAAGGTAAATCAGGATAATCCAAATGTTTTCACTTTAATCCACCGATTTTTAGGACTGATCACAATCAAGTTGATATTGGTTTGAGACTTCTGCTACATTCAGAATACACGTTTTATGGCCAAATCGCAATAATTATAAAAGTTAAACCTGGGGATGAAACAATTAATCGGATTAATTGCTATTAATTACTCGATTATTGAAATACCCATCAACTACTTTAGAGATTGATTAATTGTTAACTGAAATATACAGACTCAAATAAAAAGCCATTTGCTGAAAGTAAGATGCTTCGAGCAGAAATTAGGCAAAAACTGTAACAAATATGCATTTTGCATTTAAGATAAGAAGAAAACTTTGTCTTTAATGTTTTATCCAATAATCCTCAAGTAGCATTTTTAGCTTCACTCAGTTCAAATTCTGTAAAAATTATTAAGCACCTTTTGTTATCCATTGATTAATTGGTTAATCCAAAAATAATCAACACTGTATTGATAGAAATGTAATGTTCTTCCATTTTGGTCAATAAAATGTTTATTTAATTATTTAAAATAGGAATTTAATTATTTGTTCTTTTGCATTTTTTAATATTTTCTATTATTGTGCAAAAAAGGCCTCAATGAAAAATGGTCAGAATATGCAAGTTCATAAAATAAATAAATAAATATGATTAATTGATTAATCGTCAGAATAATTGATGGATTTGTGTTTATACAGGTGGATAAAAACTTTTCTTGTATTATTTTTTTTAAATGATGTGGTGGAGATTTTTTTTTTCTTTTTATAAAGATCAAGCTATGTTTGTACACGGTCTTAAAGTCACAACAACCCAAAGCTGACTGTGACAGGAAAAATTCAGAAAAATCCCACCTACACAAACTCCACACAGGACAGTTTAACAATATTTTAGACAAACTAACAATAATTCACCAAAAAATAAAGTCTGTCCAGGTATTATTTTCTTTTACTTCCTAATAAAAACAAAGAATGAAAGTTAATGCATCTTGTTGATGAAGTTGGTGCAACGGTTTATCAACAGTGGCGATTTTGCAGTTAAAATCATTATCATGAGTGAAGCAGCAGTCATATTTAACCTGCAAACAGCTTTCAACAGTTAATCTAATGGAAGTTGAAATATTATTGTGCAAAGGTACAAAGCAAGACCAATATCTGATAGGGGTCCAATTTAAAATGGATAGGAAATTATTTCTTGGTCAGACAAATTAAAAAGTGAAAAATGGAGGCCATGTCTACCATGTTAATGAGGCGGCGGGCCAGTAAGTCTGTTATTAGTACACAATATAATGCTCTGCATCCTTAATATGTAGCTCATTAGTGCATGTAGAATCATTAATATGCACATCTGTGTATGTGATGTAAAACAAATTACAAACCTTGCAACAAGATGGTGTCTGTTTCAGAGAAGGTCATCATTCTTTAGATTATACATAAAATACATGATCTGCAAAAAAAAAACTGAGCTGCAATAGTCAAAGCTATGTGTAAGATAAAACTAAACGATTCTAAAGCTCAAATTATTCTTCAGCTTCAAAATCTACATCTGCATTTCTCCTCAGTTACCAAATGCTCACAATCACATGGACAGGTGATCAAGTGGAAGCTTTTTTAAAGGGGATCTATTGTGAAAAATTCGCATTTTGCATGTTTGTGTTCTCCGGTTTGGGTTACTGCTGCTTCTAGGAACAGACCAAAAGCTTAAAATCACCTCACAGTCAATTTTTTACCAATACGTTGATGCTTTATGGTGTCTAGAAAATGAGAAGTTTCCAAAACCGTCAGAATGTAATGTCACAAATCAGCAGGCGCTGCCCGTTACCTAGCAACCCCATCGAGCACGTTAGTTCAGCTGGTTTTATTGCTGTAAATATGCTGTACAAAAGCTTCTGGAAAAGACAAGTGTTCTGTTGTTGACTTACTTTTCAGAAACCACTTGCTGCATTCTTGTTCACTGCGCAGGAGGCTCCACTTCTGCTTTTCAAAGATACATGTAGTTGTAGAATAATTTTTAATTATATGAAGTGTACGAAAATATTTGCACTTGAAACAATTCAACTGAAACAAAATGTCAAAAATACTTTATTGATCCCAAAGGGGAAGTTAAATAAAAATGAAAATAGAAACTAGTGGTGCAGCTGAAAATACAAAGTAAGACTCCGTTTTAGCCATGCTTGTTGGTTGTGCTGGAGGCTCAACTTCTGCTTTTCAAAAATGTGTGTTTGTATAATTGTGCATCTGTTTGCAAGTGTAAACGTTGATTTACAGCTTATTTGACAGGAGGCCCTAAAACAGCTCATTCTGAAAGAAGCTCAAAATAAGCAGAACTGATCAGACTGAAATCTCATTATCTAAGAATCATTTTGTGTAAAAAAAAATGTGATGAACATGTTTTGTTTAGGCCATAGATCTATCATGACCTGTACAAAGAAACATACCAAGGCCACCTTTAAAAATTTGAGGTCAACAAATCCAAAACAAGTCAGTTAAAACGAATCTGTTACCGTATTCAAAAGACAAAAATAGTCTTCAGAAGATCTAAAGGTTTTCCACATTAATGAGTTTGGATTAATTTTTTTTTTTTTGCCCCAGAGTCGCTGGAAATGCGGCTGAAGCTCCTTAATGTTTTTAACACATAAAATCTTGTTTAAGCAGTTTTATTAAACTGCAAAGCAGCAAAAGAAAGGATGAAAATTTAATGCATGCACCCTGGGAGCATTAAAAAACTCTCATGCTCTCAAAAAGCCCATATCACTAATGCCGAACGATTCCTGTATCAATAATTCATCCGGCTCGGTGCTTTTGTTGTATCCTTTTAACGAGATGGAAAAGATAGAGCTGAATTCACAGTCAGGTCATAGCTGAAGTGTCAACACGAAAAAACTCCCCAGAGGAGGAGGTCCTTCGGTTCTAGCAAGATGCAACGAGAGTCTGAATCACAACTGGATCCACTTCGATTTCTGCACATCACAGCTGATAATCTGAGCTCTTAATCTGTGCAGTTTCCAATGTTCACCTCTAGAGTTCAAATCTTGGAAATCCGGTCTTTATTTAAAACCTGTGCGTTGTGTGTGCATGTTGGACAGGAGATGCACTATTAATTTTATCAGCAGCTGCAGACTACGGTAATTCCAAACAGTAATCACTTTAATACATTCAGCATCATTTTAGCCGCTGAATTTCATAATCTTTTGATGTGTTTTGTCAGGGCTTTCACCTAAAGCCCTGACAAAGATGTGCAAAAAGTCTTACTTTTTTATATTGCAGCGCTATAATCTCATGCTTAAAAATATCTAAAAATCCAACCTTTTATTTGATTACAATTCAAACATCTCTCTATTTTGCCTCTGGGGAACTACTTCTGTTATGTTATGTTTTGAATTACTATCCTGCTGACAGACTCAGGTTTGTAGTTTGCTGGTAGATTACATCAGATTTTTCTCTGAAATAATCTGGTAATTTTAAGAGTCCATTCATTCTTACAGGGTTCTCAGTGCTTTTAGACCCACATGCAGTTTTTATTGACAAAAACTCACATTTTAGTCTAATTTGTTAGGTGGGTAGAAATAAGCTACATTTATTCTTTCAGAACTTTTAGTAACAAATATTCTAGAAAAAAAATCTGTTTTACTGCAACATACTCTTTACTTGTAACTCAATAACATTATTTTGAAGTGTTTTTTGCTCTTTTAACCAAACATGAACTGACATATACACACACTATAGGTTGAAAATCTGATTTCTTCTCCTTATGTTATTTTCTATTTACAGAGTCTTCTGTGACATGTGCAACACAAGAGAATATACAAAATATCTTGTCACTGGAAGCAGTTTGCACTCTTCAAATAGACAAACATTTAACTCCAAAAAGTATTCACACTCCATTCGGACTTATATCGAGAGTAATCGCTTAATTTGACCAATCTGTTTCTTCTAATTGGGAAAATTGTCACCCTCCTGAGTGGCCCAGACAAAGTCCAGACTTGAATCTAATAGAGAATCTTTGAAGAGAGTTAAAGATTAAGGCCGTGGCAAACAGAGGAGCCGTGCAAAAAAACTGCTCAACAATTACAGGAAAGGTCTGATTGCAATCCCAATAAGAATTTTTTCTCTTATTGTTAAAATTGGAATGAATAATTCCAAACATTTTAAGTTTTACTACAACTTTTACGTGGTTACTTAGCATTTTTTCACACATACAATACATGTCTCATTTTCCTTCAGAAACAAACAGAAATTTAAATCTACAAGAGCTTTGAGTAACTTTGACCTTAACTGTGGGGACTGGTTTTACAAAGTGATTGAGAAATGTGTCTTTATTGTACCTGAATTAGTTATTTCAATCATTTATACTTAATTTTAAAAAATAAAATAAAATTAGAATATGAATAATTTATACTTCAGTCTGTCTGATTAAGTATTTCTAAAATATAAATTAAAGACTGTCTAATTGTAAAACCAACTGACAAAACCTGCTGGAATTCCGTTTGGGTTGCTAGGGCTGAGCTTGGCTGGGGTTGCCAGGTAACGGCGTCAAATGTAACATTTTGAAGACACCAAAAAACAACTGTGTTTTCTTTTTAAACGTTTGGACTGTTTTTGTAAGCAGTTCAGACCCAATTTTATTTAATTTAATTTAATTTAATTTAATTTAATTTAATTTTCCTTTGGGAGCAATAAAATATTTTAGAATTTTGAATTAAACTGAAATGGAAGTGTAATGTAACATGCAAAATGCTAAATTTGCATAATGGGTCAACTTCACTGTTTATCGTTAATCATGGGTGCCCACACATTTTTCTGCATAAAGCTGACTTCCTTAAACAACAATTATAAAGAGAAAAATGAGAAAATCTAAACAATAAAAGTCAGCAAACTCATAGCATTTGTTCCAACAAAACCATAAAACAAACCCATCAAAACCTTTCTCAACATCCAGTTATATAAGCATATAAATTATTTGCAAAAAATAACAGTTAATAGTCACTTTCTTTGTGACCCAATAACAGGGTTAAGATTTGCGCAACTTTGTTTAGGTGGCGTATTATTTCAAGATGCCTGTGTCAGCACTGAGCGCCTCCAGCCCTGAGAAATTAATTTCATCTTTGTCTGCAGGTCTGTACATTTTGGTCATACATTACAGCGCCTGGAGGCGATCGATATAGTTCATTAATAGATAATCTCGACGTGTCAGTCAGTTTACTCACGTTGGAGTCGAGGAGATCGATGCTGTCCAGGCTCTTGCTCCGGTGGATGCGGCCCTTGATGCGGCGGAGTGATGGCTTACCCTGAACGGTGCTTGCGGAGGAGGCTGCTGTGACGGAGCCGGCAGTCGGGCTGGGGTGATGCCTGAGGTCAGGGAAAAACACGGTCAGGAACACAGAGAGCATGGTACTGTGGGCGCAGAGAGCCAAAAGCTAGCAGTGAGGAAAGAAGAACGTCCAGTAAAAGAAAAAAATCACATCCGGTGAATTTAGACTGGATGTTCTCTGCAGGAGGCCAGAAACGGCGTTTAAAGAGACATATATCTATCCATATATCCACCCAACTATCTGTCTGTCCATTCATCCATTCATCCATTCAACCAACCAACCAACCAACCAACCAACCAACCAACCAACCAACCAACCAACCAACCAACCAACCAACCAACCAACCAACCAACCAACCATCCCTCTAACCAACAAATTAGTCAACCAAAGAACGAACCATCCGTCTGTCCATCCGTCCATCCATTTTTTTCCCAGTCTGCATAAAATTTCTTGGTATAGGTTAGCTAGAATTGCCAGATTTATTTATTTTTCCTAAATGCCAGAAAACTTATTGAGAAAAATTTTTTAGAGATGTTTTTTGTACCTTGTTTTGCATATTGTGTTTAAACATTTAATTTGAGCAGGAAGGTAATTTATGTTAACACGATTTGCTTGGATTGTTTCAGTGTAATGAATATTATTAATAGCTCAGTGACTTACTGACCTGTGTAATTAAAATAAAGGTTGGCAGATGACTTACACGTTAAATAAACATTAATCCACCTGCTATTAGTCTAATAACAGGTGGAGGTGGGCAGTGCACCCAAAAGTTGTTCTCAAGTAAAAGTAAAAATTAATTCCTCAAATAAGAGTAAAAAGTAAAAAAGTCTGCTCAAGTAGTGACTAACTGATCAAACTATTAATCATATAATATTTTAAAATTACACAATTAGATGGACCAAAACATAGTCAAATGGAAATTTTGTTATTTTAAAGATGGAAAATAACAACAATTCATAAAAGTAGCAAAAAATAAAATCAGGCAAAAGAAATTGAATATAAAACGACTGAAACTTTAACAAAAAATGCATGTTGTCTGGTGAATTTTTGGTTAAAACATGTTTGTTTTTCATTCAGTGGGTAGAAAATCCAGAAATTTTACTCAAGTAAAAGTAGCGACACTTAATGAAATAATAAAATAAAAGTAAAATGTACAGCGTAGTAAAAATAGCCCTAAAAGTACATTTTTTCAGAAAAATTACTCAAGTAAATGTAGTTAAGTAAATGTTACTACCCAAGTCTAATAATAGTGAAATGTGGTGCTGGAAAACCTCACCTTAAAGTAGATTTTGATAACTATCTCAACATTGTATGCAAAGACTAAAGCAATGACATGAGGAGTATTAGCTTCAACACAAATACACTTAATTTTAAATAATGTGACAAAAGCGTGTCCAATAGGATTTTACAATTTGTTGTAAGAAATGAGAAACTGCTACTATGTTGAGCTGGAGGTTAAACTAACAGCTTGATTCTTATCAGAGAAAGGAACCATTTTTAGTTTATGTACATCTATTGCTTGTTAAACGAATTGCTGGTCGAGTTCATTGTGTTCATTTGGTGCTGTAGTTGGCTTTTATCCAACCAAATAATAAATTAGCATTACCTACGCTAATAGATATCCTTTTATATGCTGAGCAGCAGCCGGCACAGCACCGGAGGTCTGAACATATGAAACATTATGGGACAAAAAGATGAACAGCGATGGGGGAGAAAGAGAAACGCACCCTCCACTTTTCTATCTGCATTAATTCAATAGTTGCCTGAGGCAGATAGAGGTGCTTACTGGCTAGAAATGAAGAGTAAAAGCCTTCAACAATACGTTCGGTCAATTACAGCTGACCTCAGATGGTTCTCATAAACAATTCAGCAAACATGACTAATGAGAAAATCTTCTTGGACTGTATTACAAAGCTGCTGCAGTCCTGCGCATTCACAGACTGGTTTCTTGGACGTTGATTCTGAGGTGGATTTCAGCCAAAACACCTCGGGCCACAAAAGGCACAACACATCGTAGTGCCAGCAACGCCGCCGACTCAGATATAATGTGTGCACTGAATTATTTCATCCTCTCCAACAAATCTGCAGGTATGATGCGCCTCGCTGGAGATTTGTGACACTGAAATGAAATAGAAATATGACTCTTTCACTTAAATTATTTACAGGCTCTGTTAGGCTTTCTTGGATGAAATGCATTTGCTTTCAAATTGTGTCATTTGGAGGCCATTATGGTATGAAAGGACAGAAGTTTAAATTTAATGTAACTGAATGGAAATCTGTGGTATTTTATGGCTGAAACGATTATTGAAATAATCTTGAACTAATTTAGTAATTGATTAACTGTTAACTAGAGTACACAGACTAAAAAACAACAACATTCAGAGCAGCAATTAAGCCAAAGTTGTACAAAACTATATACATTTTGCATTGAAGATTAAAAAAACATTTGTCTGTTAACATTTTCTACCCAGAATTCCTGAAGTGAGATATTTTTAGCCGGTACAAATTTCTTATTAAGCACCTTTTCCAGTCCAATTATTGATCCATTAATCCAAAAAATAATCAACAGATCAGCCCTACATTGTATTGATCTTAACTCAATAAAAAATGGCTGAGCTTGTCGCCCTTTTCTACAAATTAAGTGTTTCTTTTCTTCTACAAAAAAGGAATTAAAGTATTTGTTTATTTCAATATTTAATGGATTTCTGACATTGTATGAAAAAAGTTTAAGCAAACATATGCAGAATTAGTTGATTTTTTTATTCGATCAATCGATTAATCTATAACAAAAATAATAGTTAGTTGCAGTCCTCATGTATTTCTGTATCTAAATAAATATGTTTTTTCAAGGAGTGTTGCAGAGCTACTATTAGCCGTAGATCCAATTAAAATGTATTTCTCTTCAATTTAAACAATAAAGGAACATTTTAAAAATAGAGATTATACAGATTTATATATGCCACTGGTTAATGAGATCCCGTCAAAAGTATAAATAAATTTTTGGGAGTCAACTTAGACTTTCCAACTTCCAGCAAACAAAAGGAAATCTGAACATTACAAAAGAAAAAACTGCATGCTTTGACTTTTCCAGTTTCCAGGTTATTCAAAGGCATAAATGTCTTTTAGAGCAACAGTTAAAATAATAAAATACATTTTACTTTACGCAAACACAAGGTAAAGGTGTAAAAGAGGCAATATAACATTGATTAAAACCACTAATGTAAAGTTTTGTGGTTGTTCAGCGATTGTTGTTTTAGTGGGGCCACTATAAACTGAGACTAAAGGTACTGATTGTTTATTATTAATCCATAAAACCCAGTTGATTTATAAAAAAAACCCAAACTATCTCTTTAATCTGCAGTCAGCAGATGGTTGGCAAAGCGCTGTACTAACATGGTGCTTGACAAAACTATTTTCATATAACTTCAAACTACAACCACAAATCTAGATGTATTTAATTGGGATTTTAGTTTGTTGACCAACACAAAATGTAAACACCCCAAATGATGTATAATAAATTTGCATTACCTACTTGAGGCAATAAATATAGAAACCACTTTTTGCTGCAACTGCTGCTGCAAATCTATTGTGGGATATCTCTAAATCTAGAGATTAAAATGTCTGCTCACTTTTACAAAACAGATCAATCTCAGTGAGATTATATGGTCAGCATCTGTGAAGATGGCTGCTAACAGACGCACAATTCCACAACTGTACGTCTTTCAAATTCACACAAATGCAACAAGTGGTTTCTAAATGGTAAGTTAACAATAAAGCACTTGTCTTTTCCAGCAGCCATTATGCAGCAGCTGACCAAACATGCTGGAGTTCCGGTAGCCAGGTGACAGACTGGGCTCTGCTGGGGTTACTACAGAAACAGCACGGTGCCCCTGGAATATAACTCAACAATAAGCAGATTTTTGGAACAGGTCACTTTCCAGACACCAAAAAACATTAACTTACTTCCAAAAGAACAACTAAGTGGCTTTTGGGCTGGTTTAAAGGCAATAGAGACGCAAATGGAAGAATAAAACTGTGCAAAATATGAATGTTGCATACTAGATCATAACTGATGCCATCTATACCTTCTCCCACATGTTTGCTGCCTTCCTTGCCCTGTGGAGAACCACAAAATCCATTCAAACACACTGACGTAAATACAGGAGTATAGCTGGACTCTGTCTAAAAAATTAAAACATGTACTAGTTTAATTATTTCCTTCTCTATTTTTTGGTCTGATTGTGTCTTTTGCAAGTCTTTGCTTTCACTCTCTTTATTCTTATCTCTTGACATTCACAAAGAAAGCAGAATAATATTTCCATGTATGTTAAAAGTTAAAAGTCATGAAACTGACTGAACAGCTTCCAGGTCTGCACACTTTTAAGCTCACGTCAGACCGGCGTTGATGCTGGTAATAAATTAGTCTCGTCTGCGACGGCCGTACATGCAGCCTCAGCCTTTAATCTGCTGCCTGGTTTTTCTGAGCATCTTGATCGCTCCATGGGTGGTCTCATACCAAAACAAGACTCTGTTTTTCCTCCCCAATATAAAAAGGACTTCCCGTCGCCTTTTGGCACCACGCATGTGTAACCGGGTTTTATTTTAACAACATTACAGCTGTGAAGTTTGTCAGAATTGGTTTATTTGTTCTGTCGAAAAGCCGTTTTTCTCCTGACGTTTACTCGCCAGGTAAGTTCTGCTGGGCTGCTCTTGGCAGTTGGTGGTTACCGTGGCAACCAGTAACTGACAGTTTGTTCCCTTCTTCTCTTTCTGTTGCCGTCGGTAACTGAGCACTGTTTTTTTTTTTTTTTTTTACACTATATTTTAGTATATATTTTAGACACGTTTAATTACACAAAGGGTTTAATCTGTAATTTTGCTTTTTTTTTTTTTTTTTTAACTGTTATTTCCTAAGAGTTGCCTTTGGGCCATAATAAATTAAACACTGACCAACATATTCGATGTGTATTAATAATTTTGACAATGGCACTCGTCAAAAGGTAATGCTTGTTACTGGTTTTCTAAATTGTTGACTGCATGGTGTATTTTATGTGCTTGTATTTTTATGATGTAAAGCACTTTACTGCTAAAATATGCTCCACAAATAAACTTGATTGACTGATTGATTGATTGATGTAACTGTTAAGTGCTCATTGGGAACCATTGCTCTGTGGTTTGTTTAGGGTTATTTATGATATTTTATTTAACGTATGAAGCTGCTGAACCACCAACTTGATTTTCTCTCTTTGCTACAAAGTAATATTTCAGTTATCAATTGTATGATAGTCTCTTAAAGTGATATTTATATATGTACTTATTGTCATGTATGTTGAAGATGAGGTTGGCTATGCTGAATAATGATATATATATATTTATATAATAAATGGTGCCTGTTTTTCTGTTGCCGTCGGTAACAGTGGGGCAAAGTGGCTGGATGGATGCTAACCACCAACTTAATTTTCTCTCTCGTTAAGAGTGTGTCTGTTGTGAAATCAACCTGCTGGACGTGAGACGAACAAAGAGCAGCTACATGTGAACAAAGGAAAACCACCTGAGAAGCTAATGAAATGAGATCAATGCAGAAACCTGATGGCCAGATTACCACAACAGAGTTTAATAAGGTTGCTCGCCGATAAGGCTGAGCAGAAGCCCTGTGCTAACACAAAGGGAGGGCGGGGAACACATTGATCAGTTGCAGGACTTTATGCTGTCCCTCAGGCTGTCTTAGAGGAGCTATCAGCTAAGATTAGTTCAAGCAATTATGGCTGCTGCTTAATCAGCAGCTCGATACGCAATGTTATGCTTCATTCCTTCCAACTTGGTCGCTGCTAGTACCACATTTAACAGGGGGGAGCAATCCGGAGGGCTTTTCTGCAGCATAAACACTAAAACATGTAAAGAGAAATAAAGCAGAAGGGCAGCACAATAATTATTTAGGAGGAAAAGTGCATCTGGAAAAACATAACAAAAGCAAAATGGACTTGTTGTAATCCCCTCGCAGGCTTGCAACAGAGTGTAAAGTTCATTAAATTAGGTTAAACCAACTCTCGGGCTGTGTGCAAAGAAAAAAAAGAAAAGGGAATGGCTTTTTAAGACTGCAGGCGAGAGGAACATCTGTTTGGAAGGAGCACGCCTAATTTAGAGAGCTGCTGCCGCTACTCTGCCTTTATCAAAGGCAAGCAGAGCCGCTCTGCCTCTAATGAGCGCCGCACGTGGCACACATATAAAACCCGGTGGGTGAAAGGTGCAAGTGTTCAGGCAGAGCAGTACGTAATCTCAACGCCACACAGTGAGAGGACGGCAGCGCGAGAAGCTGCTGGGACCGTTTGACCAGACACGAAGCAGAGTTATCCCTGCAGTCAATAAAAAATGAATAAACAGCATCTGAAAAAGGAGGAAGCTCTGTCTTTTTACTCAATTCGTGTCTTACTTTCGCACAAGATTATGCCTGAATGATGCAATTAGGACGTCATACATGGAGTCTTTGCTCATCTCAAAGGGAGGTGGTGAGATTAAAAAAATATATTTTTTGCTAAAACCAAAAGTGTTGATTTTGACTTGTGTAAGTCATTGTGCAAAAGAAAGCAATAAAATACAAAGAAGTGACAAAAATGGGCTTAATTTAATCATTACTTTGCCACCATCTTATCCAGCAGTCCTAATAATTTTTGCATTTCTTATATTTTGCATTTTGGTCTACAAAATATAAGAATATTAGCGTTTAGATATGCTACGCTAGTTATTAGCTGACTTTTTCCTGTGTATTCAGTGTATTCATTTTGTCATTCTCCACTCAATCCCTTCAGCTGTCTTTAACTTCCAGCTTTCCAGTTAATCAGACTCACCTGCTTCTCATCAAGTAATCAACCTTACAGGTATTTAACTCATTGTCTTCATCCACATCTGTGCCAACAACTTTCTGCAAAAAGACCTACATCAGTTGGGTGTCCAAACATTTTTGCACTGAGGGCCAAAATGCCGAAGCTGAAAGGATTCGGGGGTCAAATTATTCCTGTTTTTTCCAATTAAAAAATTCGTGCACAGCAATAAGTAAAATAATATTTTACATTTGCCTGTAAGTAAGCAATATTTTCTTCTCCAACCTTTCTTTTGCTTAGCCAAATGTAATGGATGGGTGTCAAACTCTGTTTTAGAGTAAAAACTTAAAATAAAATAAAGGCTAACTATAGAAAAATTATTTATGCTGTACTTAACATTTTCCTTCTAAGAAGATATAAACTCGCCACAGAAAATCTCATCCTATAAAAATTACAAAAAGTCTCAGATGGCCAAATTTGTGCCATTCTTGAACTGCAGTCAAAATTAATCCAAGAATCACAAATGGCCCCTGTGCCACACTTTGGACACCCCTGACTGATATATTTTGGTTTTACTGCACCACAAAAACCATTCAGGATCCTTCTGGGGAAAAACTGTAAAATGCTAGTTTTTAATTTCTTGCAGAGAGAAGATAAAGGAGGATTCCTTCAGATATTTAGATGTTTTTATCAGTTTTGTCCTCTTAAAACAAAGTGTGAGTTTATGCTGCGTTTGATGCAGACGGCAGTTTTTAGACGATCAGTCGACCGTTTGTTTGCCCCAGGCTGTGCTACAGTTACAGGGCCTCTCTACACGCTGACCTCTGGATATCCACACCAATCACACATGACCTCGGTGTACAAGTTGACATCACAGCACATTCATGTCATCGCACTCCCTCTGGGTTTTGGCCAAATTTACTTGTATCGTGCGAGGACAGGTGAGTTAATAATGTTTCGGCTGCTCGCTCACTCTGGATACGAGAGGGTTTGACATGAAAGAAAAAGCTGATTTTTGATTAAAAAGTTTGGATCTGACTCTGCTAGTGATAAGAACTGTCTGTTCTGATAAACGTCAGCGGCGACATTGTGATGAATCAAAGAGAAAATGTTAAGTATGCAATATTTAGCAACAGTTTGAGTTTGTCACAATTAATATGGTTCTGGGTGAATTAAACCATTTCTGATCACACTTTGGCATTTTTACCCCTTCCTACTGTCATTTCTTATGCTTAATTACATTTTTTCATAAATTTAGGGGGAAAAAAAGTGAGCAAAAAAATGTGTACTATTGACATATGTAGCTTTAAATGTACATCAGTTCCATTGATTGCCAGTTGGCATGTGAAATAAGAAACTAAGCTCCCCGAATGAACCAACATAACCACAAGTAACCCACAACCAGTTGGTTATTTTCTAGATTACAGGAAATTATTTTAAATTATTGCTTATCACAGGAGGTAAGATGGATAACTTTGGGGAACAAAATGTTCCCCAATGGAGAAAAGAATTAACTATCGGTGCAAAATGTCCTGTGGCGGACTGAAAAAAAGGAAAGTATAAAATTTTGAAGGGGTGAAATATAAAGCATCTGTATTTACCTTAAATCCGACTGAAACAACTAGACACAAAATATGAGACATTGAACAGGTTAGGATTGGTCTGTGAGCTGTAAAGAACGTGCTTTTTTTCTCTCTTTTTTTTTTTTTTAACATTTTTGCACAAAATCATTCTTACATAATGAGATTCTACTTAGTTTTGCCTATTTTGAGCTCCTTTGAGAGTGTCTTGTCACTTTAAATCTAAATAAGAATAAGCTCCTGCTGGCTGCAGCGTGGAAGTGGCTGCAAATGGATGCGCAATTATACAGGTGTACATCTTTGAAAAGCAAACACGGAGCCTCCTGCGCAACCAACAACAATATTGCAAGTTGTTTCTGATTGGTTAAGTCAACAACCAAACACTTATCTTTTCCAGCAGGCATTGTGGAGCACATACAGTGGTAAAACCAGCTGACCAAATGTGCTGGAGCTCAACTTTCGTTGTTAGATGATGGGTTGCCGAACTCTGCCCGTTGCTAGGTAAAAGGCCGGATTGCAGATTCGGAAGATTTTTGAAGCTGCTCCTCTTCCAGACGGCAGAAAACATTAACTTATTGCTTTAAAACGGTTGGCTGTTTTTTAAGCACAGTTCCTGGATTCAGTAGAGATGTACAAAAACATGCAAAATGTGAATTTTGAATAGTCCCACTTTAACAAACGTGTAACGCATTTCTCCACACACAGTATGAAGCAAAACACCAGTTAAGGATCTGGTTTTCTAAAGCCTCATGCAAAATGTATCCTCAAAAACCTCTGACCAGGGTCACCGCTCTTCACTCAACCTATTAAAAGTTTTCTACTTAACAAGCCTGGCCCTTTTGTATTAGCACATTGCTGATGGAACAAAACAGCCTCTTTGACAATAAGCTTGATTATGGAGATGGAAGGCTGAAAACACCAATAAGAGCTGACACATGAAAGGAGCCCCCAGTTCCTGTGAAACCCCTTCTTCTCGAAGGGCAATTAGGCTAATAAGACGACGACGAAAGAATATGACCAGCCAAGGAGACCGAAAGCTAATAAGCTGTGTGTGATAAGCCTCTGACCCCCTGCTGAGGTTATTGCAACATTTTGACTTCACAGCGTTGAGTTTTTCAAAGGAGATGATCAGAATTTATAAAACACTAAACCTAGAAAAAAACCTAGAAATCTTAATTTATTCACACATTTCTAGTTTGTTTATGTATTTACGTCTTTCATAGTTTACAAATTCTTCTGTTTCAAGATAAAATGGATGTTTGGTTGAAGAATGAAGCTTAATTCTCGCTTCTATTTTTACTGAGATTGAAAAATTTAAATAGACAGAGTGGAAAATTTTCATATAAATTCAAAAAGAAAACTGAAGGTTTAAAACTTAGTGATGCAGACAATAAAATAAACTTCTCACATATTATGTCTCAATATTTTTTGCATTAAATGTTGGAAAAATACATTATAAGGTTGCGGTGCTTCTGGGGTTAGCTTGGTTATCTAGCAATGTGGCAAATCCAACTATAAAATTGTTGAGTTTGATCTGAAATGAGAGTTGGCTGTAAGGCTGCAAACGGCTGAGATGTTAACCGCTGTAGAGGCCTCTCTTCATTTCATTTCATATGTATCCAGATTAGTTGGCGTTAAAACCAGCTGACCAAACGCCCAGGAACTCTGCTTGGGTTGCTAGGTAACGGCGCAGAGCCTGTTGATTGTGACTTAACAATCGGGAGGTTTTTGAAATGGCTCATTTTCCAGACACCAATAAAACATTACCATATTGCCAAAGGTGGTTTTAGAAGCAGTTGTGACCAAAATGGAAGCATAAAAACATGCAAAATGTGAATTTTCATGACAGGTCCCGTTTTAGAAGTTGTCACCAACTTCTTTGCATTTACAAAGAATAAAATTATTTTCTTTCAGGGTCAGGTGTTGTCTCCTCTTAGCCTTTTGTACCATCATTCTTTTTTTTTTGGATGTTCAACACTAGACTTTTTTGGGTAGAAAAAAAAATGGGACATTTTGTACTGAGCATTAATCCTTACAGGAGGATGTTTTGTACCCACTCTGACAACCAATGAATTGAAGCTATTTTCTAAAATCTACTCGATCTACTAAAATTAAGTGCATCTATGGGTCTCCAGTAAATAATATCTAACTGGAGAACATTACAGAGAATTGTTTTGGTGTTTTATTCAGCTGCAGTCAACAGAAGATCAGTGATCGTACATTCAGTGGCAATTCTAGACCAAAATTACCAGGACAGAGTCTGTGTGAAAAATTAAAATAATGAAAAATGAAAACAAACAAACAAAGAAAAAAATCAGGGCAATATTATTAAGTAATACACAAAGCCAAAGATACTTGTTGCTCTGCAGCTGCGGTTTGTAGATCCCTGACGAAAACTGTGGTACATGCTAAAAGTGCAACACCTTAATGTGAGATTTAAGCATTTCAGTTACTATATTTTTCATAACTTGCGAAAGTACTTAACTACAAAGATTGAGTAACTATTACGTAACTGTTTAGGCCCACTGGGTCCAAAACAGAGGAGCATTCTGCATGGTATAAAACAGTTGTGCAAGTTAACAAGCTATTGTTTTTGCAGGAAATGGAAGCAGGAAGTGATGCACCACCAATGACTTTCCAGAGTGAAGGAGCTTCTCTAACATGAGCCAAGATAAAGTAGATGCAAAATCTACTTTATGACCCTTTAAATCGTCATCATGATGTGTTAGATGGTAACATAAAGAGAATTACAGAGAACAGAGATGAGTTACAAGGGAACTAAGGGATGGAGGCGGTCCACCAACAATTGTCTTCCTGTGTGAAACATGAACTGAGCAGGTAAAATACTGTATTTCCTATCCTATCTGTTACTCTGACATAAAACAAAAAATACAAAAACAGGATAAAAATTTAAGTGAAAGCTAATTTATTGTTTTTTGTGTTTACTGCCTTACTTTTAATCAGACTGCTACGCTTAATGGACCACGTTCTGATTGCTGATGAAGCATCCCATCGTGTCAATGATTCAAGTTTAAATATTTATTAGGTTTTTTTAACCGACCGCTGGAGACAATGGTGAAAACCTGCCGTGATGTTTCAGAGATCCAGATCAGTTTCTGCTTCCTGGACGACTTGTTCTGGATTTAAACTCAATGGAGGAAACAGGACGCGTATAAACTGATAACAGAAACGCACTTCAAAAATTCTGAGCTACTTTTTAAAGCGTTAGAGGAACATTAAGAACTGATTTCTGGGTTAGTTTTTGCTGGGGGTTCCCATCTTTTTGACTGTTTGTGCTTTTTAGCTCTACATCACATGTGTCAAACTCGAGGCCTGGCCAAACTCAGTCCGCCACAACTTTTTATGTGGCTCTCCAGATTCAAATCCCCAAGTTACATCCTTCAATCCCTCCATTAGTTTTGCAGAAATTCATGCAAAATCAACAGATCTCTGCAGTTTTTTATGCTAATGCATAACTGTGAGTTTATTGAAAATTTTATGCAAAATTATTCAAAAACTCCCACCTGCAGGTGGCAGTATTTTTTACTTTTGCGACACTTCTTTCTCAGCCTTACTTCTGTGATCAATAGAGTAACAAAAAGTCACATTTAACGTCATACATAAGCACAAATATTTACATTTTCTTGCAAATATGTCTAAATTTGCACCGCAAAATCTGTGATTTTAATTGCAAAAAGTTCCCCCCAAAATCACAAAATTCTGGAAGGACTTGTTATTTAACTTTAAGATCTTATCAATATCTATTTATTAATATTCGAACAGTTTATTAATGGTTTTCATCAATACATTCTGGCACAAACAGCCTTTGGGGACATTCACAGTACAAAATCAACATGATCATTAATTAGCTCACATTTATCTTGTAAAAAGCAGATGCTAAAATGTCCACTAAAGCCAGTCCAGGTACTATGTCACTGTTGGGTTTGGGCTCTAGATGTGATGATAACTGTAAAGCCACTCAGACAATGAAGCCATGTCTGGGGGATCTTTGTGTAAATCACTGTCACGGCGCCGCAGAGTCCTAATTAACCGTCTTTGCTTTCAAACAAGATAGTAATCCAGCTATAATTAGGGATCCAGTGTCACACACACGTCGCGGCAATCCGCTTTACAGAGAAGAAGAGGAGCAAGAGGGGAAAGCTGCCTCCAAGTAAACAAACAGACAAGGCCACAGAAGTGGAGTGAAAGGTGGAGACTGCATTAAAAGTGGAGTAATGAGGACACTGGTGAGGTGGACAGACAGGACACAAACACATGCTGGAGGCAGAGTGACGTTTATTACAGACACAGAAATGAGAAGATGATGTTTCATGCTTTAGTTTTTATTAATCAGTCACAGAGGAGGGGGAAGTGAAACAGGAAGAGCTGGACACATGAAGTTATGAGGCGAGGAAACAATGAATGAGTACATGGCTTCTTCACCCCTACTACACCCAACTTTATAAACTGACGGAGAGCACTCATGCACAAGCACACGGTGTAGGTGTGATGGTTGCAACACGGTGCAGCAGGCTGGCTGCAGTGCCCGATAGGAGTATTATGTCATTCCACAGAATGAGCCGGCTACATTTTCCTGTTTTTTGGTGTGTTTTTTTTTTTTTTCTCGGCTCACCATATTTTGAAGGCGAACAACACCGCCAACTCCACCTACCCTCCAACACATCACATCATCATCATCACCAAGATTCATCATACTCACCACATTCGCTTCCTGGGTGGAAGACAATGTTCTTTGTTGACAGCGGTCACCCCCAGAGCCAGCTGCATAACAGTAATGTATTTCTGGTAGTTCACCATGGTACTGTCCACCGCTACTAAAAATCCAACCCAAAGAAAAGCGCAGGTGATCATATATTTCTCTATTCCTCCTTGGCATCCGCCTCCGCTGCGTCTTCCGCGCTCAGCATCACAACGCCATTTCCAGCGCTGAAGGACTGACAGTGAAAACACTCCCCAAGGAGCTGAGCGAAAGGTGCCGTACCGCTGCGACCCATGTCTGCAATGACACGCTGGCCGGGCTCTAGCGCTCGCAACCGGACCGCCGATCCATTCGATTGGTTATTTATCAGCGTGCTGTTGAGGTGTGGTTTTTTTTTTTTTTTTTTTGTAATATATATTTATATATATATATATATAAAAATAATGCACACGGTCAGGATTTGGACATTATCTCCTTCCTCCTGCCTCCTCCCTCCCTCCTAGCCAAGGTTGGAAACACTCTCTTAAAAACGCTGCAGCGTCCAGGCATCCGCGCGCGCGCGTGGGTGCGTGGAGGAGAAGGAGGAGGAGGAGGGGGGGAGTGGGCGCGCGCACGCGTGTGTTTGTGCGTGTGTGTGTGTACAGTGTAGTCAGATGGAGGAGGAGGAGCGAGGAAGAGAGGGAGGTTGTTTGGAGTCGTTCGGAGATGCTGTACTATCTGTTCGGGAAGCCCAAAGTTTGCCTAAATAAATTACAGCGCGCCTCTCCTTTGGAGACGCTCGGTGTTATGCAATAGATACCGGAAGCAGGGGAAGCTGCAACAGGGGCGTAGCTAGAAACTGAGATCTCCCTGAGCACCTTGGTCCCCTCTGTGTGAGGGATTATAAGGGCCAGCTGGAAAAAAACTAAATTAAGGAATAGGGTTTTTTTTGTGTGTGTGTTGCTGTTGCATGTATTGCAAGATTAAAGTTGAAATAACTAGATTAAAGAAAACATATATATATATATATATATATATATATATATATATATATATATATATATATATATATATATATATATATATATATATATATATGTATATATTTGTTTGTATTTTGTTTTTATTTTTGGTTGTTTTACACCACCAATGATAACAAAATGCAAATATTTTGTTGTGTTTGCAAGGTCCAATCCAAAGGAAAGAGTTGGGTTGTAAATCAGTTACATTTACTTGAGTAATGTTTTTTTTTTTTTTTTTTTTTAATATATACTTTTAGGAGTATTTTTACAACACTGTACTTTTTACTTTTACTTGAGTAATTTTATTACAAAATATTGCTACTCTTACTTGAGTAATACTTCAGGATTTTCTACCCACTGAATGAAAAACAAACATGTTTTAACCAAAAATTCACCAGACACAGAGACGCACCTGCAGTTTTTGTTAAAGCTTCACATTTAAATTTATTTATTGTGCTAATTCTTGCTAAATATTTACACTGCCAGGAACTGTAGTAATGTTGTATAAATGTGCGACTTTCTTTTTAGCACAGTCTTTAACAAGGAAGCGTCCTGTGAAAGAACATATCAGTTTCAGCATGCCATCTTTATAATCAAGATATTATTTTCACTTTATTTTTAACATTTCAACTCGGTTTTCTAATGGAAAAATCACAAAAATAATAAAAATACTATTTAAAAAAACACCAAGAAAACATGCCCTAACCCTGCTTCTCAGCTATCAGAAGCAATTAATTAATGATAGATAAATACTATTTATATTAAAGCAGAAAAACCTCAAAACATAATAAATAAAGGTGAAATTGTTAGCTCTGGGCTATAGATTTGCAGTTTCAGTAGCTATTTCTGTGTATTTTCTCCACATACCCCATGTATACACACACAATATATATATAGGACACAATCAGACACTTAAATAGCTTGCATGCTTTAAATAATCCAATCATATAACAGAATATTCTAGGTCCTGTTGAGAAATTTACAAAAGATATCTCAAAATGATTACTAGACAAACATTGATAAAATATTTGACACGTGCCAAACTAATGTTAACGTTTATTTCTGCAGCGCTGCTCGGTGGTGTTGTGGTTGTCACCGTTGCCTCACAGCAGCAACATTTCTGCTATAAATCTGAGCCGTCCTCTCCTTTCATCGGTTGCTTCCCACACGTCGAGGCCTGCGCGGATTGTTTTACTCCCGTCTTCTTCTTCTCCTTTCCCCTGTTTTGTTTATACTTTCAGAAAGCTAACCTTAGGAGTTGCTGTTTACATAATCGAACTTTACAAGTTTACATTAGTGACATTTACAAATGTTATTCCCAGGACGACTGCGATACCTTTATATATGTTGCCAAAGGCTACAACTGCCTCATACGGACAGGCAATTAGGCGTCTTTCACCAACACCAAACTTTGCAGACGGTTCTCTTCTTGCTAGTGAATTTCTAACTCGGAGGAAAAAAAGAATGCCATAAAAAAGTAGATCTATAAACTATCACTGGACACATACAGGCCCTGCAGGGCGACACAGAGGAGGAACAGACTGCTGAAGCTCTAAGTTTCCTACGATTATATTTGGCAAGACAAAAATGAATCCAAAGCTACTAAATCTTTGACAACTTCATGCTGCGTTAGTCTTTACTTTTTAGTTTCATTAGATTTACTTCATTCATTTTGAGCTTAAAATGAACATGTCACATGTTGACATAAACCAAATTTTTGAGTGAAAAGGAGCAGCTTGAAGAAAACAAATATTTTCAAAAAGTCAATTCGCTAAGCATCATTTAACCATCCATTTAGGTACAGCTTTAAACACAAAACAGGCAAAATGTATGTGTAAAAATAACAATAATGAAGAAAAAACATTATCTTTGTAATGATATAGCACTCAATATACTTCAATATACCTTGATAAAATATTGTTTTATTTTCTTAAAAGTGAGAATTGTTCATTTTAAGAAAGATTATTCCATAAACATAAAGTTCCATTTATTTATATACATATATTGCTTTTTTCTGACCCTCTCCAATTATAAATGCTAAATCTCATATTGTTATTTATCTTTTCACTTTTATTTATTACAAACAGGTTTTCAAAAAACAAGAGAACAAGCAATCAGTGGGAGAGAGAATTAAATTATTTGTTTACCACTAATGGTCTGTTTGAAAAGAAGTATGAAGAAGTGAACACTTATTTAATTAAATACATTTTAATGAATTTTAATACATCTTTTTTGCAAATGTGCTGCTTTGATACTATCCAAAACATAACTTGGAGAATGTAAATAATCCACCAAGTTGTGAGATTTCATTAATTTTAAGTTGAAGAGCCACAAATTTGTTGGATCTCTGCAAAGTTTTCTGCTTATAAAAAGATCATTTATTTTTCTGTTTAGTTCCCTCTGTGTTTATTTCAGTTTTTTGTCAAGCTTTTGGTCAGCAGCGCTTTTTTCCCTATTTGTGCGCCGCCTCTTACTGTTAAATCACGATCACTGACTGTAGCCGAGGTAAATGAGGCCCGCAGCCTTCAGATGCTCTCAGCTCTTCTGTAACCGCCCGGATTTGAGTTATTGATCTGACATTGATCGCCAACCCTTTCCTGATTGATGCATGTCTGTGCTTTTTCCCTCATCCGTTCTTGATTTCTTTAAATTTGGGGTTTAATCTGCTGCTTTTTGAGATCTTCCAGCCTACTTCATGTCGTCAGACAGGTCCTCCTTATGTGCAGTTATCAGGCCCGAGTGTGCATCATGAAACAAAACAGCCAAAAAGAAGTGGCTAATCACATTTATAGCATTATTTAACATAAGAGGATTGAACCTGATTGGTTTTTTATATTTTTTTTCTGAAATGAAATTATAATTTAAGATAAACTTTTATGACATTTATGTCATATTTCAATTTAATGGATGATCCAGAACAGCTACGTTTGACAAAAGGAGATCTGAGACAAGGTAAATGCTGTTTTAAGCATAATATACACTCTTGAAAAAAGTATATTACTGAGTGAGGATGTAAATGGCATGAATGATATTTATACTTTTGAGCATAAATACAGTAGAAAGGAAAAGGAGACTAAATAATATGAGTGAAACTAAAGACAACTTAACAATAAATCAAGAAATAAAAACACAAATCTAAACAAACTAAATAGATATACACAAAAAAACAAACTCTAACAGTAAGGAATAAACCTATATGGCAAGACCTTTCGAGCAATAATGAATACAAGAGTCTGAAAGAATATGAACGGACCAGAAATGAAATAAACACACAGACAGGACCACGACAATAAATTTTAAAAATAGACCTCAAGGAAATATGACAGAAACTATGATGCATAAATAAGCCAAATAAAACGATCCCAAATCAGCAGCCAAAACCCCCCAAAAATCAAGAATTATGACAGGAAAGAAGAACTTTTTAATTCATTCAGTAGAGCTGCAGTATGTAACTTTTATAGAAAAAAATGTGTCATGACAGTATAATATCAGATAGATCATCTGTGAAAAAGAATGAAAAAGAAAATCTCTTCTGCCTTCTCCCAAAAACTAGAAAAAAAAACTAGAAACAACCAATCAGAGCCAGGAGGCGGGTCTTAGCGCTGTCAATCAGGCTCATGCTCTCTGCTATGATACAGCTTCTCCCCATTGGGAATGCTAAGGCTAGTTAGCACTGATGACGGTGGATAAACGGTTTTCCTGAGCTGTTTCTCCGCCATTAGCACATTTAGCAGCGCATTCACAAGGATGACTGACAGCGCTAAGATGCTCCTCCAGGCTCTGATTGTTGTTTTGTTTTTTTTTTTTACAGAAGGCAACAGCAGCCAATGGAGGAAGACAAATTTATTGAAAATGATCTGTGTCGTATAATACTGTCACAACATGGTGATAGATTTAACAAATATGTAAAAAGCATTTTTTATAAAAAGTCACAGCTTTAAATAATTTAGTTTGTTAATTTATTCATGTATTGAAATTGAAATTCACAATTCTCCAGATTTGTTTATGTATTTGCTACAACACCTGATGTTATGGAGACGGGCGGCGAGCGTCAGTCTGTATCTCAGTGACTCAGAGTTTGTTGAGCAGGAGATTCGGTACACAGCTGCTGCTCTTCAGAGGACTGGGCCCACAGCACCTGTCATTAGCAGCAAACAGAGGCCGGAGCCGCTTGCTTCCCAGTCAATAGACTGACACACTGGTGCCCCTCAGAGCTCCGCAGCAGGTCGATTAGTCTAGACTTTGAGGTCTTAGACAAGTGAGCTGCTTTGTCACCTGAGTTTGAGAGGCGCTTCCTTCACTCTCACCTGACAGATTTAAGCAGCCGGGCCAGATAGATGGAAGCTGAGCGCACCAAGAAAAACAACAAAATAAAAGCACTGATCTAGCGGGACAGTTCTTGAAACAACTGTCACACATTTCCAAATGTGTAGTAGTAATGCAGAAATTCATTTTGTTCACATACCAAATATATGTAAGCAGGCACAAATGAGACATATAAATCATATTCCAGGCACTAAACGGAGATAAGATTCCAATTTCTCTAATAAGTTGAGGTGTTTAAAAGGGGACCTACTGCGCAAAATTCATATTTCCCACATTTTTATGCTTCCATTTAGTTTACTGTTCGGAGCTCCCTATTTAGCTCCCTCGCTAAACTTTTGTGTTCCTTCGCAATAGGTTTTGCATTCCCCGCAATAATGCACTGATCAATTGAAAACCAAAAGTCTTTCTTACAGCAGCCGCTAAACTTTTTGCTATAATGTAAGGGGTTTTTAAGGTTTTTATATGCATCTCGTTTGTGAGATATCTGAAGTTTTATATCTTTTTTTTTTTTGTTAGGAAAGAAATACGCCACAAACCTCTGTGCAAAATGCAAAAGTAAAACAGGCCAGACGTGGGCTTTAGAAACTTTCCGTAAGAAGAAAATAAAGAAAAAATACATCCAAACGATTTGGATGTTATTTTCACGCGGTAATATGTTTGACAGTTTCGATTGTCTTTTTTGTGTTGGTCTGAATGGTTCATAAAGAGCTGTTTTCAATGCCGTTCCATCTCCACCTTATAAAAACAGACATAAGTAGTGAAAAAAAATACATTTTCAGTTTTTTGCACCAAAGAGTTAAGAATATATAAACACTTTTTCCCTGAGTCTCTAAATGTGTGCATATGTGAAATTTTAAACTGACATTTGTGACTGTATACAGAGTAGACCAGCAAATATTGCAGTAACGTTATAAACAGCTCAAGCGCTTAAAAGACTACAAAACAAAACTGCTCTGCTGTTTTTTGGCAATATGTTCATGATTTTTTTTTTTTATTATTATTTTTATTTCCTTTATTTAACCAGGTGAACCCCGTTGAGATCTGGATCTCATTTTCAAGAGGGATCTGGGCAAAAGGTCCCTCTTTTGGTGCCTGTAGAAAGAAATATTCTGAATGTAACGTCACAAATCTGCAAGCTCTCCCCAAAGCACAGCCCGTCTCTTAGCAACCCCCGCCCGTTACCTAGCAACACAAGCTGAGTTCCAGGATGTCTGACCAGCTGGTTTTACCTCTATTTGACAAGCCTTTGGCTGTTGACTTACCATTTAGCATCTGTTTGCAGCCATTTTCACGTGAGCGTAAATGTTAAGTTGGGAGCTAATAAACAAACAGTCTTCACCAACCTTACAAAGCCCGGTTAAAACGGCTGCTATATTATCAAACCTGAAAATGAGCAGAGTCCAAACAACCCGCAACGCTACTAAAAGTTAGGGAGCTAACAATGTACGTCTCTGCGGAAGAGGATTAGGGCCACCGAAAAAAACAAAAAACAAATTCTGACTTTAAAATCAGAATTCTAAGATTAAAGTCAGAATTCTTTTTTTTTCCCGGTGGCCCTTATCCTCTTCCATACTTCTCAGTCCCAGTATCGATCTGTAGCACGTGGCGCATTCTTGTGACATCATTAGCGATATTAGAGTATCTTAAAGAACACTACACAATTACGGCTGTTACAGGGCGTGGCCACAAGCAGCTTATTTGGATTTAAAGTGACAGGACGCCCTAAAACAGCAATGAATAGGCAGAACTGAGCAGACTGAAATCTCATTGTCTAAAAATGATTATGTCCAAAAATATGCAATGAGCATGTTTTGCTTCCTAACTTGTTCACGGAAGCATAATAGGTTACCTTTTAAGAAACCATCACATTCTTACTAATGCAATGCATGTAAATGAGCATCCAGCAACTTGTGAAACTTAATTCAGTCTTTTATGCGCTTGCCAAAATGGGTTTTTTTCTGGGTGACTGGAAGCAGAAAATAATTCAGGGCATGAGATGAACCCAAATATAAGCTCAAGAATTCACTCATCCATACTTGCTGGTGAGAGTGTTTCTAATGTTATCTGTATGCATGAGAAAAAAGAAAGAGGCGATGCAGAGGGGGGAGAAAGGCATCGCTGTGGCCTAAATTCACAGATTTGAAAAAACAAAGACAAGTACAATATATTAACATGTAAATGTGATGGAAGGTGGTATATTTCTGCATAAAACCTTTTTTATAAAGTGAATCTTGCATGTATATTACTAGTTGCAGAAAGAAAAGTAATTCAGCAACAGATACAGTTTAAAGCATGTAACAGACTTTGTAAGCATATAGCAAACACCCAGGATGCTAATGTTGATAAAATAAGTAAATATCTCACAAGTATACTTTGGAATCGAGCTTTTTTTTATAGATCAGAAAACGTTCAATTTAGATTCAAGGAGAAGTTTTTGAGGCCTACGTTGTTGATTTAGATATAACTTTGGTGCAGTTGTTTGAGGATATGTACATGACAGAAATCCTCCTTTAGTTGTTTTGTAAATAAACAGAAAATCCACCGACTGAGTTAACTAATTTATTTATGACGATGCAAATTTTTACTGTTTTGCTGTGAATGTTCTGCAAACTGTGGGTTGCTTCCAGGATATTTTTAATGACATTTTCCTGGTGAAATAAAGTTCAATAATAATAATAATAATAATGAAGATGAAGAAAAATAAAATTCTAGTTCTTGGACGCCCCTCCTCTTTGCAATGCCGCTCTGGGCCACCGCCCACATCAAAACCCACCACTGGGTCGATGGATAGTTTCAGAGTCAGAGCTGAATTGTGGAGTTCACTGTGGAATAATAATAGCTAGTGGTGGTTTTAGACTAAAACTTTTAATATAAAATGTTGTTATAGTTAACTAAACCAATAAAAAACAAACTGAAATTGACAAAACATTTTCATTAGCTGAAATAAACAAAAACATAATTAATTGGGAGTACCTCTACTTAACTGGGACTACATCATGTGTTTACAAAACTAACCAAAACATATGGAAATTTTAGATAAAATATACTGTTTTTTTGTTCGTGAATATATTCTTTTTTGTCTTTCGAACTGATGAGAAATTAGGATTTTTTTCCTTGACATTAGGAGTTTATGTCAGCTGTTGACAAATTACGGTACTTTCTTCTCAAAGAAGTGAGAAAACGCCAGAGTCAGTTTGTTCAACAATAAATGAAACTGGTATCGTGACCCAATCAATGTAAACATAATCACAAGTCAATACTTGGTTTTTTTTTAATCTTGCACTTAAAAATGAACCAAAGTATAAAAAAACTAAAACCACTACTACAATAAAAACTAAACAATATTTATCAATAATAGATAAAACTAGCAAACACTCTAAAGTTTAATTAAAGCGAAACTAAATTAGGCAAGCAAGACGTCATTATGAAATAAAACTATAAACTATAATGAAAAACCAAAAAGCTATTATAACCCTGATGCAGGCTGGCAAAAATGTCAATGCCTGTTGTTAGATACATTAGCGGTTAACTAATAAAATCATCAGAACAAAGCTCCACTCCAACAAACCCACCAGCACAGCATCGTGTCTCCTCCTATTAACCAAGACGAAACCGAGACAAAACTCCTGAATAATTAGACGGTGAACATCATCTGATCGAGACACGGCAGCAATTAGTGGACGGAAAAACTGCTAAGACGTTCCCTCTCTGTGTCTGCGTCCTGCCTTCAGTCACCTACACCCAGATTTCTGAAAATACACTGTAAAAATGCACAAACATACCAGTTTCTGGTGCAAATATTATAGTACACATCAAATAAAACCAAACTACGCTGGAGTATTAGGACCAAATTAAGAAAGAAAAAACTAAATAGCTACGAGAATAAAGTTCTACTAGAGTCAAGTCAAAGTAATGAGATTAAAGTCATACTATTTCTAGATTAAAGTAATAAAAATTACAATAATAGTCATATGAGAATAAAGTCATAATATTTCGAGAATAAAGTTGTAAAATTATTACTTTATTCTCATAATACTTTTATTTTATTTTTGTATTATATCAACTTTATTTTCATAATTTAATTTTTAAAATTTTCTTAGTGTGGTGCTAATATTCTGTCGTACCAAACTAATTTACAAGTAACGTTTTAGCAAGATAATACTGGTACTACTTCCAGATTATTTCACTTATAAAAACACATCTTTGCCTTGATAATAGTAAAATAATCTGCCAATAGCACAAGTAGTTTTTCAATCAGTGTTAAGGAATTATTGAGTTAAAATAGGTTCATATCTTGCTGAAAAGTTACTTATAAGTTAGTTTGTATTATTTCAAGTGTACTAAGATAAAACTAGACTAAAAATGCCTGTTAGGATTTAGTGTTTTTGCACTGCATGGAAACCAGTGGTAGTGTGTCAGTGGGGAAGCTCTGACACAGCAGTGGGTCAGTGGCTGTACTGCAGTCTGAAGCCCACTGCATATCCATGCACCCTCCACTGCAGCACTTTGATTTCACATTGGCACCCCCTCCTTCTGCATTTCTACAGTAATGGCTCTGAGCAGCCTGCCCCATCATTACCCTTCTCACATGAGAACCCACTGCTGACATCTTTTATTGTACATCACACACACTCACACACACGCCTCGGCTTCACACCGGCACGCAAAGGCACACGTGTGTGCTAATAACACACTAAGGTACTTTATTTTAGAACGTAAATAGGACAGACGGGGCTGCCCTTCTTTTTCGTGTCCTCAGACTTGCTCGTCTACTTTATCCCGTGCAGCAAAAAAAAAAAAAAAAAAAATCATCAAAGTTGGTTTGTAGGACTCAGAGGCTGCTCCCAGCGGAGACAAACCTGGATGAGAGCCCCAAGAACCCGCTGCCTGCTGTAAGGCTGTGATTTATTGCTTTTGCGCCAAACAAAGAGGAGTTCACGGAGAAAGTCCTCTTCCCATGAATGCACTGCACCAAGAAGACCAAGAGTAATGAAACACGCTCGCAGAGAGAGTCACACCTCGATGCTGTCGCAGTGCTTTCTCTCTCTGTGTGCTGCGAGGTGAGTCATCGGCCCAGGAAAGCATAACCTCACGGATCCAGCTAGTCTCTGCTCTCCTCCTCCACCTTCTCTTCGACCTGCCAGCATCTCATTTTCTTCATGTTTGGAGGCAGCTGCTTAAACGCATGGAAGGCCTAGCTAGCATAACCGCCTGAATCACAGGCTTCAGCAGAAACATCCTGCAATACAAAAGCAAAGCATTTTCCAATCAGAGTGTCTGCATAATCGCACATCTTCTCTTGCATTTTCACGTGTGTGGTTTTAAAAACATTTATATCTCTTAGAGCTTCAGTATGTAACATTTATAAATATGTTTTTTACATATTTGTTGAAACTGTCACCATGTTGTGATAGTATAAGAAGAGACAAATTATCTGTGAAAGAAAATCAAGCTCATCCACCTCCTCTCGCTGCTAAAATTAACATATTCAGAAATGCACAACTCCCAGTCAAAAACACCCAATCAGAGCGAGGAGGAGGGTCTCTGTGCTCTCAACTTCGCATGTGTATATGCTGCTAAATGTGCTAATGGTGGAACAACTCCTCTAATGTTGAAAACCACAATTTCACAATTGCAGCATTTCCATTAAGTAATAAATGCAATTAAAGTCAGACGTTAATAAGTTTGTTATCAGGATAAGTCATTAAAAAAACACGCTGCACCATCATCCTCCTACCACTTCCTGTCGTCTTTTCCACCGTTAGTAACATCCAGATGTTGATCATATGACTCGTATGATGCAAAAAAGTATTTTCATTGAAGTTTTGCAAAATACGTCAGCGCAAAAGCTTTTTATCAAAAAATTTTACTTTGAATTTGCCGTGTTTCCGTTACGCAACCATCTTTTCATAATTTCATTTTACGCCATCATATGGTCAATGGAAAGCGAGTGAGAGGAAAGCTGGTCAGCATCTTTTTCCCTGTATCATTTAGTTTGAGTATGTGAATGATACCTAGTTTCCCACTTATTACAAAATACATACATTTCACAATATCAAATAAAAGAAGCACAATATCTATATAGCAGAATAACCAGAGAAACGGTGGAGGGCGAAGGTCATTTTCTGGTTGTGGGACCTCTGCAGGCCCATCAGTGCAGCCCTTACAGACAATCCTTATATCAAAGTCATGGATCTGACTTCCCTCAGTTCATTATCCAACATGCCAGAGGATGTTCATCTGGGAGACTAGATGATGCAGATTGAGGAATCTGGCATATTTGGCTTTTTTAAAAAAAATCTTTTTTTAGATTTTCAGCTTAACAAAACTGTGATGCTTTCCAAACAGGGCCGGATTTAAACGAATGAGGGCCACGAGTGGGAGCCAGTTTTGGTGCCCTACCAACTAAGAAAAAAATATTTTATTAATTCAAATTACAGTCCTACACATCAGCAGGTGTAAATTTAGGGTTTAATAATCCCCAAGCTAAGAACTCTGTGTTGCTCCCAAAGAAACAGACTATAACTTCAGACTTTTCAAATGGCTAAATATTGTTTATATTCATAAAAATCTAAAAATAGAAATATAAATCACCTAACTTGGACCTACAGCTTTTAAAAAAAAAAAAACTCATATGTACAAAGTTGGTTGCAAATTAAAAATAAAATTAATAATTTATATATATTAATTTAAATTGATAAATTGATAATAATGATTGCAAATTAAAAATAAATTGTTATTTTGTTGCTTACCTGTTTTTAAACTTTCATCTTTGTGTGACTCTATGTGCCTCGATTGCCTTTCATTTTGCTACACCTGAATTTTCCCCACTGTGGGACAGTAAAAAACACTTTTATTTCTATTATTTGTAAAAGATTTGAAAACAACAAATCCTTTCTCTTGCCATTTGTCTTGGAATATCACCTTAAATCCAAATAAAACACAAAATATGAAAAGGTTGAAAGGTTATGGAGACGTTTGCAAGGCGCCGTTCAATCTGGCAACCAGCAGGCCCATGAAACAGAAGCCCAGAGATGTAATTAAATCCAGCACACTCGCTCCCAGTCAGCAGGATACGGACAAGAGGCGGACACAAAAACTAATAAACACAATGCCTTTCTGAACCGCACACAGCTGACAATATGCCTCCGCTTCCACTAGGATTGAAGAAATATCCAAAGACCCAAATCGACTTGGCGCTAACGCACAGGTCAGATAATTGACACCAGAACACATTCAAAGCCATGCTCTGGCATAATAAGGCAGCCATTACTTTAGGCAGTTTCCATCCCACTTATTCCAAGAATTAGCAAACAAAAGATAGTGCTTTTATTCTTGAAATACTTTGAATGGCTAAAAATCAACCCGTACCTTCTTCAAATAAATATGAAAGATGCTACAGTCCAAAGAGGGTCGATTTGGTATGAACCCAAATAAAACTGCACAAGGTTGTCATTAAATTTTAAGCAGACTTACGTTGCCTTGTTAGCGAGCTGCATCTCCTGTGGAAGCTCTGTGACCATTCTGGCAGTGTGTGCTGCTATGCTTTGTTGTGTGTGTTGGTTTATTTCTGTCAGCCTGTCTGTTTGTGTGTGTCACTACCCAGGGACAGACCACTGGGATGGCTGTCTCTGCACTGACTTTGCTGTCATAAATTAAAAAGGCCTCCTTAACGGTCTAGAGAGCATATCAGCTTTTCTGTCCCATCACATCCATGTGACCCCTGCCCCCCAACGGCCAGTCAGACTGCCAAACACACTCACATTGCATGTAAAGACCCCCCGCGCCCCTGCAGTGTTAGAGTGTTCTCCAGAGATCTAACATGCAACACACACACACACGGACAGACATCGCCTCACAGCCGTGACACATTCACGAGGCGAAGGGCTGACACACAGTGACACAATCGACTGCAGTGAAGCTCCTCTAGTTGTTCTTCAGGAGACTGGCTCAGCAAATCTCATTTTATGCTCCTCTTTTTCATTTTTAGTGTCAACCTTTTCCTTCCTCCCACATCCTCTTTTATTTCTAAAGGTGACCTATTATTCTTTCTTGGTTGGGATAGGCCAAAACACATTTCATTTTAATTTTTTGCACAAAATCCTTTTAGTCTCCTTTCAGAATGAGCAGTTTCAGGGAGTCTTACCACTTTAAATTCAAATATGCTGGTCACGCCCCCAATTCAAAATGGCATCAAACAGATGAATAGTTATAAAACCATCAAGGATGTACACTGAAAAAACAGTCTTACAAAGTATTTTCCCTTGCAATGCTAGTTTCAAGTACAAATAAATTAGTACACTTGAATTAAGACAAAACTATTCTACAACGGTACGGCTTTGAAAAGCAGAAGTGGAGCCTCCTTCACAACCACCAAGAATGCATTAAGTGGTTTTTGAATGGTAAGAGAATAACAAAACACTTTTCCAGCAGCCATTGCACAGCGCAAACAAACATGATGGAGCTTATCTTTTGGTTGATAGGGCTGGGATTGCCTGGGGTTGCTAGGTGACCACACAGTGCCTTTCAGTTATGACTTTACATTTCAGAGGTTTTTGAAACTTAGTTCATTTTCCAGACACCAAAAAATGTTAGTGCTATTATTTCCCTTATAACTGGAACTTAAAACAATCTCCTATATTGAGCTGAAAAGTTATTTGTAAATTTCATCTTATTTCAAGTTTACTAAGATATTTTGACTAGTGACTACACCAAAAATAATTGGCACAATTTAGAGTTTTTGCAGCATATTTACTGCTATGCAGTCAACTTATCTTTATTTTAGCAATTTGTTAATGTTTGTATTTCAGCTTTTTTTGCTTGCATTGTCAAAAAAAAGCAATAAAACTGAACACTCAAAACATTTTGGATTTTTTTTTTATAATTGTAGGTGAAATTTGTTGCATGTACTGTGGACTCACCTTGTGTTGAACATAGGATTCGTGTATATTGGGGGTGGACACAGAGGCTGCTCTGCCGGACTTTTTGGGGGTACAGAGAACCCCACTTTCTTGCGCTGTCCTGGGACTCCATCTGTGGATGCAGAGGAATATTTTACCATTTTCTTTATTTACACCTCATCCTATAAGTTTGGCATCACCCTACAGAAACTCACTCAACCAAAAAGGTGGGCTATAATAGTACATTATAAAAGTATTTTTTTTTGTCCTGAGAGTTTTGTTTACATTGTGTCATGATTAGATAGATAGAGGAACATCTAAGCTGTTAATTTTAACTCTTCCTACAGATTTGGGCTATAATAGGTAAATACGGTTTGTATGTTTGGAGCTGTTGTCCTCTATATCGGTAGCCTGCTAAAAACAAGTCCCTTGTTCTACGTTTTGGTTTGTTGAGAAGAGACTCCTAGCTGTAGATGTGAGGTAACGTTTACCCGTGACGTATGTAAATGCGCCACTTCGGGGCTATGAAACTGACCGGAAGTTGCCTGCGTTGTAAACAACCGTCCTCCACTGAGAAGAACGAATTGGCTGCTAATGTTAATTCAAAATTTGGAAGCAAGACCAACACGGACTGAATGGCTTCTCTCACTTCATCCATCGCCATTGCTAAATCTGAAGGGGATTACGATTCTAAAACGGCGCAGAAAATGTACGTCATCATTTACAACGGCTCGTTCTGCTCACTGATTGGCCCGATTGAAATTCTACCGGAGAGATCCAGGATCCTTCCAGGATTGGCCTGTACATCTTATCATAACTGTGACCAGTAGCGATGCTCGATAACTGATACCGCTGGGTTTTATTCCAAACCATATGAATAATAATAATAACGGAGTAAATCTAAAATAAGTGTTGAGGTTTTATAATTCAAGTCATTCAAATTGAAATTTGGAGTGAAATATTTAGTTAAACGGTTAATAATAAAAAGACTTTATTTAAAAATGTAGGTATTTATTTTTATTGAGCGACTGGGCTTCTTATGTTGAAAGGAAAAGTAGTTCCCCACCAACCAACTAAAATAGTTAATGGTACATGTTTCCTCAAATAACTGAAGTATCAAAAGTATCTGTGTTTTCAAATAAGAATTGATTTTAGAGCATTTCTGGTATCTCTGTCCCTGCTGAAGAAAATTGTAGGGGACCCACAGTTTCTGTAAATAGAACATCTTCGGGGTTTTTTGGGGGTTTTTTGTAATGGTTTTCTTCTCTTCCATAAAGTCCAGATTTGTGGATTGCAGGACTAACGGTTGTCCTGTCAACAGATTTCCACCTGCTTCTCTGCTGCTTCTTAAGGGTTTTTTCTTCACATATGCGCTATTTTGTGTTGGTTTAATACATAAGGTCCAAATATAATTTAAAGGTTTAATACTTTTGCAGGTCACTGTGAGCAAGAAACTGTGCAAACTGCTGCCACGTCAGGCCATATGTTGTAGCAGGCTAGTTAGCAGCGCTGGCTGCTCTGTAATCCCCTCAGCCATCCAGATTTAAGAGGCTATTTTTGCAGACTCTTAGTCTGAGTCTCTGGCTTACTGATAAGTAGTTTTTCTGCCTTTGTCATTTTTCTTTGTTTTGCTTCACATGGTGAGTTCAACGTGTCCAAAACTATGTGGCGATTAGGCCTGCAATTTCCGATTATTTTAGTCATCAGTTATTCTGACGATTAAATTCAATATTCAAAACTACTTTATTGGTCAAAAAGTGAAATTAAATGTTGCTGTAACTCATATTATTTTAAAGTTTTCAGAGATGTATTGCAGTTAGTGTTGGCCGTTGACAGGAGAGATCTCCTGTAGCGGTCTGTATTACAGCGAATTTGAACATGCCTCTGACTAAAGACACTCTGTTTTGTTCTATTATTAATTATTTTAAATGGTATATTCTACAGGTTTTCCATTTAACAACTCAAGATTTTTTTTCTCTAATATTAGAAATAATTCAATCCCTTTTTTTAAAAAAATAAAAATAATCACTTGTTGCCTGAAATGTAATAAACATGCATTCTTTTAGTGCATGCTTGATTATTTGTAGGACAAATGCATTTGCAGCTAAAAAAATACTTGTAAGATCAACATGTGTTTGTCTTTATATACAGTGTAGGACTGATGTATTGATAATTATTTGGATTGACCAATATTTTCATAACAAAAAGTGCTTTTCAAGAGAATTCTTTTTGAATTTAAAATGATGCCGCTTAAATATTTCTGGGGAGAAAATATTTATGGACAAAGCAAATGTTTTTATTTTCTATTTTAAGTGGAAAATGTAAATATTTTTGTACAGCTCTGGCATAATTACTGCTGTTCTTTCACCAAGTGGCTTTTTATTTTACTCTGTATACTCCAGTTAACGATTAACCAATTACTAAAGTAGTTGATGATTATGTCAATAAATGATTAATCTGATTAATAGCCTTGTTACGGTAACAATTTTGCTGGACAATAACTCGTCCCATAAATTATTGTGATAATATCATTTTGAGACCATTTTTAAGCAACATAATATGGTATAATAATGCAATAACGTGTGGTCGAAGATGAATAGATTCTAATGAACATTTAATAGTTGAGCTGGAAGACACTTTAAATATCGAAAATAAACAAACAAAACAACAGAAACAACAAATAAAATGAATAAAAACAAAATTATCCTTCAAAAAAGGGCCAGTTGAGATCAAAACACCAGACTGAAGACTTTTGTCAGCCTGATTTTGATAGAAAGAGAGAAACAATAAATCATGTAAATGGGAATTATTGAGCCCGTTTTAATTTATCATGCGATTAATTGATTTATTGCTTATTGCGACAGGCCTGCTGATAAATTGTTTCAGCTCTTGTGCACAGGCTGTCTGCATTTAACAGGTGCCTGATTGAAAAATTAAACAGCACTGCTGCTGCATTTTCATTTTTGGTCTGGTGGTAATTCTCAAAAATAAAAGCTTCTCCATCTGTGTGTACCTTCTCCATCCAACAGGAAGCAGGTCAGCAGGCGGGGACACACCTCCTCCAAAACGGAGCAGAACGAGCAGAAAGCAGCGGGCCCTTTAGAGGACAGGTGATTTAGGAACACCTCCGCCCGTCCCCTGCTGGACTCCTGTCCCAGGATCTCCTTGTACTCCACCAGTGAGAAGACCTTGTCGTACACCAGGTAGGGCAGCACGGCGTTGACATCCAGCTGACTGAGGATCTGCTCTCTGTGCTCTTTGAGGATCTTCTCCGCCCATCTCTTCCTCTTTCTGGTGCATGGCCTCTTGCCAGATTTCTGCTGCTGCTGCTGCTGCTTCTTCTGCTTTTTCACAAACCACTTCTTGGAGCCGCTGCCAAACATCTTCAAGTCGTGGAGGCCCACCAAAACTTCTCCCACCGCTCTGTCAGCACAGCTCCCAAAGGAGAGGAAGTGCATATTTCCTGCCAGCATGAACACTCTGCCACATATTTCTTTGAGCTAACCCTTTGTTGTCGTCTGAGTCGTTTATCTGGGGCAGGAAGAAACAATCTGGACACTAGCTGATTTTTAGCTGGGTACTTAGCAGCTCTAAGAAGATTAACAGCCTCTTAAGTACCGCCATGCACACTGCTCTACGCTTCTCACACATCCTAAACATGTTGTGCATTGTCTCTTCTCTTGTTGGTAGATTAAGACATTCATTGAAGCAGACTTTAAAGGAGACGTATTATGCAAAATTAAAATTATTTGTTCTTCCATTTGGGTTTCAGCTGCTTCTAAAAACAGTCCAAGTGCTTAAAAGAAGCACCCAGATGTTTTTTGTGGCAATAAGTTAATGTTAAATGAGCTGTTTCAAACACTTCCTGAATGTAACATTACAACTCAGCAACCCCAGTGAAACCCAACCCATTACCTAGCAACACCAGTGGAACACCGTCTGACACCTAGCAACCAAGTCTGAGTTCCAACATGATTGGTCATCTGTTTTTACTAGGATACAATGGCTGCTGGGAAACCCCCCCACAAGTGTTTAGTTTTTAAATTACCATCCAGAAACTCTAACCCTAGCTGCATTGCTGTTGGTTGTGCAGGAGGCTACACTTAAGCTTATCAAAGATCTATATTTTGCCAGTTTTTATACACCCATTTGGGTTTGAACTGCTTCTAAAAATATACACAAAAACCCATGCAGTTTTTTTTTTTTTTGGCAGTAATTTCATATTTTCTTGTGTCTGGAAAATGAGTCATTTCAAAAACCTACCAATTGCTAAGACACATTTAACTGGCACTGTTGCCTAGCAACCTCAGCCAAGCTAAGCCCCGTTACCTAGCAACCAAAGCTGAGCTCCAGCATGTTTGGTCAGGTGGTTTTATTGCTGTACAACGGCTACTGGAATAGGCAAGTGTTTTGTTGTTGACTTACAATTCAGAAGCTTCATTCTTGTTGGTTGTTGAGGCTTTATTTCTGCTTTTCAAAGATGCACGGTTGTATAACTGGGCATCTTTTTGCAGCCATTTTCATGTATGACTGTAAATGTTGAGTTGGGCGGCGAGTCCAGCAGCAGATTGTTTGGACTTAGTGACAAGATGCCCTAAAACCTCAAAATAGGCAGAACCGAGGAGACTAAAATATCTTTTTTTAAGAATGATTTTGTGCAGGAGAATGTAATGAATATGTTTTGTATAGACAACAGACCTATCCTAGCCTGTTCAAGGAAACATATCGGGTCACCTTTATACCATCAGGCTTGAAAAACCATCTGTATTCTTCCTTTTTCCTTCCCAGCTCCTTCTTGGAGAATATTTCAGAAGTTATTTCGGTCCTGCTGACTGGCCCGAAAAGCTCCAGGGACTTTGAAAACAAGGTTAGTGATTCAACTCCTCCACTCATTGTGGAAAACTTGTGTAAAGTGAATGAGACGTGCAGCTAAGGTCCCTCCTGAGCAAGAAAGTTGCAGCATTCATCAGTCCATTGATCAGCCCTCCAACAACTTCACCTTCCTGGTTATTGCTGTGAATGTGACACCCGATTAAAGCAAGATTAAAACCCGTTCCCGATGTGCACCGACCCGTCCCGCTGAACCGCAGAGAAGCATTTAACATGTAATTGGATGGAGCAAGGGCGTTTAAAAGGAGAGCTTAATGTATTGTACTGAAAATCTATAAAAATAGGAATAAAAGCAGCACAAATCGATATGACCTTGGACCAAATTTTTATCCAGCTGCTGTGATGGATGAGCGGCTCTTTTCCAGAAGAGGGCGCCATTTCATCAGCCGCTTTCATTTAAACTAACCAGAAAAAAATATTTTTTTTCACATAAAAAAACTAATTGGGACTAAAAATGTGCGACTCAATATGGATTTACAACAAATTAATATTTATTTTACTTTATACTCACGTCTGCTGAGACTAAATTTAAAACTCAACAATTTTAGGTACTTTTTTAAAAGAATTTATGTTATAAAGCTGAATTTAAATGTACTTTTACATAATAAACTATGATGTAAAAGGGCCACTTTATTCCAATGCCCCTAAGTAAAATTAAACAAAATCAGTTTCCTAAAGAAGTCAAAAAAGTATTAAATTCACATTTCACAATTATTTAACACATATTTTGTTTTATGATCACCTAATCCTAGTAAAAACATACATATATATTTAATTGAGTCAAAATAAAAATAAAAAAAGACAAAAAAGTCAGAAAAAAGAAATAAAAAGTAAAGGGAAAAAAAGGAAAAGAGAAAGAAAAAAATGACAAAATAGGAAAGAAAGAGAAAGAAAAATAATTAAGTTCATAGAAAAAGGAAAATCACAAAAGAAAAGAATAAAAGACAAAAGAAAAATAAAAAAGACAGGAGAGGAAAAGAAAAGAAAAGCAAAGAAAGAAAAAGAAAAAAGAGGAAAAAAAGACAAAACATGGACAAAAGAAACTGAAGAAACAAAGAAAAGGGAAAATAAGAGAAATATTTAAATCCTACATGAATGAATGTTGCAATAAACCCAGTTTCTTAATCTGAAATGTATTTGATTCATAAATAGACTGATCTCCAATTCAGAGAAACAATCACTAAGCATAACAAATATTAAACTCATTCAAGTGAATAAGCAATCAGGGCAAGGGCTGCGAAGGCTCAGAAATTCACATAATTACACGACACACACAGAAAACCGCAGACTGTTTGAGAGAATTTAACATTTCAGCAGGGCGGCCTGCCTTATCAGTCAACCAATAAATCCAATTTGAGTTTGGATGAACTCGAGTGCAGTTCCAGTCTAAAAACGAGCTGCACCAGAAGGAGCCGACGGCAGGAATTTGAGAGCCTTCGCTGCACAAAACCTCACAGGTCTTTATGTAATCAAACCTCCCCAAGTCAGATTAAATATTTTATTACAGGTTGAACTCCAGGAAACAATACAGGCATGATTTGTAAAACGTATTCCAAAAAATTCACACAAATATATCTGCATAGTGATGAAACTGATTTAAAACAAGTTGGTGCATTTGCAAATGACGGTGGCGTGAGTCCATTTACATCTACAGCAAACAAATAAATGACTTGCTCCACTGCAAAAACACAAAATCCTACCAAGTAATTTTGATCTATTTTTTTATTGCAAGTATCTTAAAACTCAAAAAGTGAGACAAAACTTGACTTACAAGTAACTTTTCAGCAAGATAGAGGAGCTTGTTTTAAACTAATAATTACTTAATATTGATTTAAAAATACTACATTCATTCACAGATTATTTCACTTATAAGAAAAACATTTTCCCATGTTATGAATGAATCAATATTAAGGAATTATTGGCCTTAAACCGGCTCCTATATATTGCTGAAAAGTTAATTGTAAGTTAGTTTTGTCTTATTTCAAGCATGCTAATATATTACTAGATAAGTAATATTTGGTATTTTGTATTTTTACAGTGGTCATGAATAAAGAAAGGGAACATTATGAAAATAAAATGCTTTCCTATGACTTTGAACATGTTAAACATTCCTGCTCCTGATTGCAATCAATGTACAAATCTTGCTTCTGATTAGAGAACAAAGCTGCAAAGAAAACATGTCTAATTAGGTGGATTAAAATAAATTATTGAGTACTTCAAGCCAAATAACTCCCAAAAACCTACTGCAATGGTTGTAGCATTTTTGCTGACATATTGTTAATTATTAATTGTGTAGTTTCTGTAACTAAAAGCTCAGGACTGATCAGAAGTTTTCATAGTGATGCATGAAGTAGGCCTGATCTCTCTTGTTCATCTTTTGACAGGCTTTCTCCACGTTCTTGGTCAGGCCAGGCGGTCCGCAGCTGAACACACCGATTTTACCGACCTGCAGAAAAATGATAAAGGACAATGAAGCTTCAAAAGTTAAATATTGTTGACCAGGCTTTATCATCTGGGCGAGGATTTCCTTTGCAAACATCCAGAATGCAGCAAAATATGGAAACGTTAAATTTTATATTTTTATTTTCATTAAATAAAAAGAATATTTTATTATTATTATTTTTATAATAAAAAAGATTATTTTTTCCGCTCACTTTCTTTTACTATTTTAAATTTTGTTGTGCTTTCTTTCATGCAAAATGACAATGAAAATAATTCTGATTCTATTCAATAATTATTACATCCATTAGCATAAATGCTGCCTCATACTTTCTGATTTTATTTAGAAATTAGTTCATGGATGGAAAATAAGATCAGGTACTTTTTAAATCTGATATTGAATATTTGGCCAGATAAAATTTTCCCCAACTTCCCCCTGTTTTCATAAGACAATGTGTAATATTTTAAATTAATCCCATCAAATTTTATTTTATTTAACCTTCACAGTTTAGTTTTTTTGCAGCAGCGTCTTGGACGTTTCCTTCTGTCTTTTTCTTGTCTGAAACTGTTCTATTTCTGACTTCAGAAGCAAAACAACTTGATAAACCTGACTGATAATTTCCTGAATTTTTCCTCCGTGGGACAATAAAGGCTTTTATCTTCCATCTCAAAGTTATTTTAACTCATGTTTTATAATAATAACTGAAAAATAAAAATAAATTTTTAAAAGTTTTTTCTCCTTTAGCGCCCCCTGGCGGCCGTGCACACTCTGAAAACCGCAGTGACAGAGCGCTGACCTCAGGGTGAACTTCCTGCAAAGAGCTGAAGAAGGAGACGAAGGGCGGACGACCAAAGTGAGTGACGGAGCGCAGGCCGGTGAAGAGGCTGCGATTCCACACCTTCTGAAAGTGGCGCTCACACACGTACTGCACAGAGGAAAGTCTTAAAAGTTTTGGTAAAATAAACAAATAGATACCTGAAGTAGAAGAAGAATCAAACTTTAACATGATAATTCAGTTGAAATACAAAATATCTTTAAAAAAAGTATGAAAACCTTTGAACTCTAATGAGGCATTCAAGTTACCTGGGAAGTGGGAACTCTGAACTACTTTCTACTTAAAGGGGCAGTACGTGTTTTCCAGCCACAAAGTGCAATTTTATAGCATAATCAAGTTACTATATTACCTTCAGTTGTTATAGAAATGCCTTATACAGCTCTGGATAAAATTAAGAGACCACTTAAAATTATTAGTTTTACTTTGTATAGGTACACGTTTGAGTATAATGAGCATTGTTCTTTAATTCTATGAACTATTGACAACATGTCCCCGAAATTACAAACAAGAATTTTGAATTTATTTGCAGAAAACGAGAAATGGTCAAAATAACGAAAAAGATGCAGTGCTTTCAGAGCTCAAATAATGCAAAGAAAACAAGTCCATATTCATTTAGAAACAAAAGACAACTGTTTTAACTGAGGAAGAGTTCCCAAATCAATATTTGGTGGAATAATCAGGAGGTTTTCAACGGGGTTCAGTGCAGTGGGCTCTTCAGTTTTATATACATTTACCAAATGACTTGGGGAAAAAAAAATAGACTTCCTGATTGAACTTCTTGTAATTGGGCCTCTGTCTCTTTAAGAAACTCTTGCTCTTTCTGAAACTCTGCCTTCAGGAAGTCGTCACATCATGGCTTCTCCGTTAACCCTTTAACAAAGTTTTTACCATCGATTCACAGCTCGTATAATGAACTCAGCAAATGTGAAGTTCTGCCAGGTGTTTGCTAATTGTTGCTGGCTAGTCTGAAGGAGCCGAGGTCTTCTCTGTGAGGAAGAAGCTCTGACGCCTGGAAACCGAATCTCCAACGAGGAGCTGCGTTTCGAGGGCAGGGCTAGGTCCACCCAGGTGGATGGTTACCATGGAGATTAAAGGATTTCTCCAACATGATTCATGGAAGAATCAAAGCAAAACTCCAGAGATGTTTTTGATGCGGGAATAACATTAGAACATGACGTAAAACTCAAACAAAGTGGATTTTACACAATACAGCCCCTTTAAAACATTGAAATGTCATCATGGCGTAGCCCATAAACATTGTCTGCTGTTACCAACGTAATTGTAAGCTTTAGCCGCATTCCACTAGCAAACAGTGCTTGTCCGGCGTTAACCTCACCAACATGGTGGTGCGCAGGTCGAACTTCTCGGCCACCTGGGTGATGTACGTGTGGACGGAGACCAGCTCCTGAGTGTCCATTTCCTCCACCTCCCTGATGATGTCTGAGACCCACTCAAACTGGCGCTGCGTTCGGGTCACCCAGATGAAATAAACCTTCAGACAACAGGTGTTACTGGGAGGGTTTACCGATTAAATTAAATATGAGTTACATCAGTTTCAACACTTTCTAAGAAACATTTGATTTATTTTTACATTTTTTTAGAAGCACCACTAAAGATTTGTATAAAACACTGTAGCAAATACATTTTTTATTGAAGTCAAAAAACAGAAGAAACGCAAAATCTTAAGTATTTTTGTCTAGTTTCTAGTGCAGAGCACATTTTAAATAGGACAAAACTAACTTACAAGTCATTTTTCAGCTATAAAAAGGAGCTTATTTTAAATCAATGACTACTTAAGACCAGTGAAAAAGTTCTAGTTTTACTTTAAACATGAGAAAATGTCATGAATGAAATATTCTGCCAGTGGAAACAGAACTTTTAAAACCAATATTAAGGAATTGTTTCCCTAAAACAAGCTTCTACATCTTGGTGAAAAGATACTTGTAAGTTAGTTTTGTCTTAAGATGTTTTCACTAGAAAAAATACTTGGTAAGATTTTGTGCTTTTGCAGTGTTTCCATTTTGAATAGAACTGAACAGAACTGCACTGCAAAAACACAAAATCTTACCAAGTACATTTAGTTCAAATATCTCAGTACACTGGAAATAATACAAGTAAATTTACAGCAAGATATAGGCGCTTGTAAATTTTTCAACTTTTAACAAGACTTTTGTAACATCTGCAAGTGAACTAGTACTTTCAAATTATTGACTTAAAACAAGCTTCTATATCTTGCTGAAAAGTTAATTTAATCTTATTTTAAGTGTATTGAGATATTGTTTTAGGTTATTGTGTTTTTATTTGGATATTTAAAATGTCTTCCTGTTTGTTCCTGGGTTCTTTATAAAATTTAACTTTATTAATCATTGAAAGAATTAACTTCTATTACCATGCAATTACCAATATATTATTTGAAAATGGTCAAAAGACAGTAATATTATCATTTGTCGCAGTAATTATTGGGACAGGCCTAGTTGGTATGCAACAAAGGACAAACAGGCATATTCAATAAATTATAATATGTTCCAATGAGGCTAATTTGAATATTGACCATATTTAACTTTCTCTATTAAATTTTTATTTTTTTATTGGTCTGATATCATATTTTAATTTTAAGTGTCATGTTTAAAATCTGAAGTTTCTTCTTCTCCAGTGGTACCGTTAAAAATGGCGGGTGGTTGTTTTGATTTTAAGGCAAACCTTTTTACACAGAATCTTGGACTTGATGGAGGACTTGAACACCAGGTCCTTGAGGATGGAGGTGAACGGTGTGACGCCGATTCCTCCTCCAACTAGAACAGACACCTCAAAGTCGTTCCACTCCTGATGGCCTTCGCCGAACGGTCCGTCCAAGTAGAGCTTCAAATTAAACAGAATCCCTTCATTACTGTGACAAATAGCCAAAAACCATTAAAACAGGTGGGAAAGCAGTAAAGAGGCGAACTTTTGGAAAGGAACCAAACTCCAGGAGGCTCTCCTCAGTGTAGAGCTCTCTGAGCCGACTGGTCCAGGGACCCACGGCCCGGATGTGCAGGCTCAGGTTCTCCTCATGAGGAGCTGAAGTCAGAGTGAATGGGTGGTACTCGTCTGTGCCCAGCACCAAGCAGGCGACCCGAACCCACTGGCCTGAACGGTACACGAAGCCCAGGGGACGCTTGAACTCCAGATGTGTCACGCCTTCGGGAAGGATAGAGTGTAGATAAAAATGAGAAATTAGTTTGCTTTAAACAGGAGCTAATATGCAAAATTCACAACTTTTCTAAAGAAATTAAGTGTTTTTGGCAGGTTAATGTTTTTTTGATGTCTGGAAAATGAGCGGTTTCCAAAACCTCCCAATTGTTACGTCACATTCTAGGGTCACTGCGCCGTTACCTAGCAACGCCAGCAGAGTTCTACATGTCGCCAAGAGCAGAGTTCCACACGTTACCTAGCAACCCAAGCTGAGCCCCAGCACGTTTAGTCAGCTGGTTTTACCGCTGTATGTGCGGTACAATGGCTGCAGATTGTGGACTTATCCAGAAACCACTTGCTTTTCAAAGATGTACAGTACTGTTGTATAATTGGGCATCGTTTTGCAGCCATCTTGAGTTGAGTTTGAGGAACCTGGCCAGCTGCAGCTTATTTTCATTTAAAGTGACAAGAGGCCTTAAAACAACTTATTGTGAAAGGAGCTCAAAATGCACTGCAAAACAAAAAAATCTTACAAAATATTTTTTGTTTATTTTTTTTTTTAGTACAAATAAGAAAACTAAAACTAACTTACAAATAATTTTACAGCAAAACATATAACAGTTTGTTTCAAGTCTATAATTCCTTAATATTGTTAATAATTAAGAACTAGTTCCACTGGCAGATTTTTTAAATTTAAAACATGGGAAAATATCTGGTTATAAGTGACAAAATCTAATACTTTTTATCAATATTAAGGGATTATTAATTTTAAACAATATTTTTTGTCTTGCTGAAAAATTTGCACTAAAAAGTAGACAAAAATACTAGGTAACATTTTGTATATTTGCAGTGTATGGAGAACTAACCAGAATAAAATCAAAATTTTCTAAGGATTTCTAAGGACAATAAATAAAAAAAAAAAATGTAGCTAACATGTTCTTTATCGCCCTAATAGGTCACCTTTAAAGACGATATATTAAAAATATCACCTGAAGGCAGCAGCTCTGCTCTGAGAACAGGAATCTCCAACGTTTTCCTGCTCAGGCTGATCAGTTTGTCCAGCAGGAAGAGCAGGCTGGGTGGGATCAGGTAGACGTGGAAACGAGGCTCCTGGAGCAGAGCGTAGCTGCCGTGTATGACTGTCTGATGAACACACACACACACACACACACACACACACACACACCAGTATCAGACAATCATAACTGTCTCCACATCAGCGATCTGAGCTAAGAAAGTGCTTACCAGAATGTACACAACAACGTAAAGGTAATGAGTGATCCAAAACCCACGAAAACTGATGCGACGGAAGTAGTGGGAGGCAAAAACGTACATGAATGCAAAGGCAAAGAGAAGCAGGACGCCGGTGATTCCTACAGAGAAGCAGAAAGGAAAAATTACACAAAAAGCTTTGACAGAGATCTAAACTTTAAAACTGGGTTAAAGGTTTACCTGGAACTGTCTGAAAAAACCACCAGTACCACTTAGGAGGGATTTCAGACCTAAAATGGAAAAATAACACAGTGAATTACTTAAATCAGTGTTTTGCAAAATGGGGGTTGTAGCACTGGTCTGCCACCAGGAGGCGCTACAGAGGCCAGAGAAAGTTGGAGGGAATATGTAAAAAAATATATATATATATATAAATGTATATATTTTTAGCTATGCATTATGGTCACTGGAAATATTTTTCTCAGAATTCTAACTTTAATCTCAGAATTTTGACTTTTCTCAGAATTTTGACTTTAATCTCAAATTTTTGACTTTTTTTTTCAGAATTTTGACTTTAATCTCAGAATTTTGACTTTTTTTTTTTAGAATTTTGACTATTTCTCAGAATTCTGACTTTAATCTCAGAATTTTGACTTTACTCAGAATTTTGACTTTAATCTCAGAATTTTGACTTTTTTCTTAGAATTTTGACTATTTCTCAGAATTCTGACTTTTATCCTCAGAATTTTGACTTTTTTCTCAGAATTAATTCTGAGAAAAATTCTGACTTCTTGAAATTCTAACATTTTCTCAGAACTCTGACTTTCATCTCAGAATTTCAACTTTAATCTTTGAATTCTAACGTTTTTCTTACTATTATGAGGTCAGAATTGTGACTTTAATTCTCTGAAATCAAAAGTTAGAATTTGGAAATTGAAGTCAGAATTTTGCAAATTTTTTCAGTGTTCCTAATCCTCCTCCATACAGTTTTTCTATCATTACTATAAAATATAAGTTAAAATAATTTATTGAAATGTAATGTGCTATGATCATCGTCCTGACGGCTTATTGTCAAATTTATCAAGCTGCTCTGCACCCCAAGCTAGCATAGCAACGCAAAATGGAAAAGTTTTTGTCAAGAAAAAAACTGAAAGGACCCTGAGAAAACTCACAGCCAAGTAAAATGAGAAGGTATGATGCAGCATTTATGCTAAAAGAATTTAACAATGAGAAAAGAAACATTGCAAAATCGGTTTGCTAAGGGGGAAGCTAATTACTAAGACATCTCCAAATCTCTCAATGAAATGTGTAATCTTACCCATTGTTGACAATAACGTTTGGGAACAGGCAGGAAAGGATGCTGAGGTCGCTGATGGAAAACATGTAGATGTTGACAACATGGCCCAAACTGTGAGCAACTGCAGTGGAAACACAAAAACCAGTGAGCAACATATGACAAGAGCAAAGGCACAAGGACACAAAAACCAGCAATACATGAGCTTAACAACATCCACTGATTCACATTTTTACTGGGAAACTAGAGAACGATGCTTAGTCAAGAAATAATAATTAAACAGTGACTGGTCCTTCCTTCTTAGCTCAACGTCTTATCCTGGTTAAGAGAAAATACTTTAAACCTCTTTTGTCATGCCAGATGTCATGCAAGAAAGCCATCTTGTCTCATTTTAAAGCAAAAAAGATTAAATACGCCCCTGAAGGATAAACGACTAAGCCCTGGAAAACACTGGCATATTTGATTCAATGATGTTACAGGAGAAACACACCGCAATGATGAATAAAACCCCGTTTAAGATGTTAATGATGCTGTTTTCAACACAAAGAGCTTGAAATAAACACATCTCTCTAGTCTAATTATTTGGGAAAGTGAATGTTCAGTAAATTGCAAAACTTTAAAGATAAATGTTTCGTTTTTTGCAGAAAAACATGCAAGACCATCTTAGAGGATTTAGATAAAACATGGTATATCTGTGTTTTTGCACCTTTTTTAAACATGTTATCATGTCGATCTGTGTGGAAATTTGGCTAGCTGACATGTTTAAGTGATAAAGAATAAACTAAACAATTACAGTGTGAAAAACAATTTCAATTCAGACAATAAAATCTGTATCAGCAGGTCAGGCTATTTAAAGGTGAATTTTCCAGAAACATAATTACCTTTTGTAACACAATCAAGCAACTACGTTACCTTCAGCTGTTATAAAAAATTATATATATCAAACATAACTTGAAGAAATTTGACTTTCCAACATAATGCCTTAAAATTGGGCCTCTGTCTCTTTAAGAGGCTCCTGCTGTTTCCGAAACTCCACCTTCAGCGACAGTTGGGCAATATCACAATACTTTGTGGCATTATTATACAATAAACTATTTATTACTTAATTTTTAGGGGGAAAAAAAGTAGTTCTACTGAAACATATTTTTACTCAAGTAAAAGTAAAAAAGCATTTGGTAAAAATTACTTCACCAGATGGATCGCAATATAAAGTTAAGTGGAAATTTTGATATTTTATAGGTCAAAATGAAAATAGCTCATATATATATATATATATATATATTCTTGATATACGAAATACTATGAAATAGTATGAAATAACAAAATCAGGCAAAAAAACAACAAATTTTCCAAATAATTTTGTTTTCAATAAAATATTTATGAAACTTTAGCAAAATCAGTAGGTGATAAATTTTTTTTTTTTTTTGGTTAAAATATTTTTGTTCTTCATTCAGTGAAGTTACTGAAGTATAGAAAATCCAGACATTTTACTCAACTAAGACAGCACAGTAAAAATACTCCTGAAAGTCATTTTTTTTCCCAAAAAGGTACTCAATTAAATGTAACTGATTGGATGAGGCTCATTTACAACCCGACTGCAAATAACCTAACTCTGTTTTTTATCCAAAGTCCTCCAGCCTGACCTGAGAGGACGATGGCCGTCATGGCCATGATGCGGTGCAAGTCGATGGCAGCGTCGAAGGGGATGTAGTGGTTCAGGAAGGTTTCTCTCAACAGTGTGATGAGGTTTCGACACACGGTGAGGAGGATGTAGGGATACAGGAAGGAGATTCCAGCCGCCGTGCCGCGAGCGACTATGATGCCCATCACTGTGGATTCAGGCACACCGGTGGCTTCAGCCTGAGAACTGTAGACTGAACACAGGATCTCATTCAACCATGTATTTCAAGGTTTTGTACATGTCTTTATGAGGTGATGTTTTCCACTCACAGTAGCATCTCTCAGTGATCACACCAGCTGTGATGCCAAACACGACGATGAAACAAATAATGTGGCGGCGGTAGTTCTGGATGAAACGTTTGAACTGCTGGACTTTCTGCTGCACAGGGTTCCTGATGTACTGCTCACGTTTCGGCTTCACGTAAACAGTTGGGGCTTTAACGCTTAACCTGCAAGTTAAACAAATCAGTAACATGTTTTTTAATGATTATCTAAGTTTATACTGGCTTACTGTCTGTGTGGGAAGACTTTTCCAAAAAACAAACTATGATGCTGTTTCACCACTTTCTCTTTTTACAAAATTGACAAAAATGTTTGTTTAAAGTGAACCTTTAAAGGGGACCTATGAAGCTTCCTAGAACACATAGAGAATACATAATTTTTTGCACAAGATCTTTCTTAGATAATGAGATTTTGGTCTGATTAGTTCAAGCTCCTTTCCAAATTAGCTGTTTTGTCACTTTGAATGGAAAAAAAAACTACTGCTGTCCCCTAACTCAACATTTACACTCACACGTGGCTGCACAATTATTCAACTGTACATCTTTGAAAAGCAGAATTAAAGCCTCCTGCGCAACCTACAAGAATGCACCAAGTGGTTTCTGGATGGTAAATCAACAACAAAACACTTGTCTCTTCCTGCAGCCATTATGCAGCGGTAAAGCCAGCTGACCAAACATGCTGGAGCTCTTCTTGGGTTGCTAATTGATAGGCGGAGCTCTGCTGGGGCTGCTAGGTGACGGGCACCTGCTGATTTGTGACGTTGCATTTGGGAGGTTTTTGAAACGGTTAACTTTTCAGACACCAAATACCATTAAGTTAATGCCAAAAAATGGCTGTTTATTTTTTTTTAAGCATTCGTGTTGTTTTTAGAAGTGGTAGTGACCTAAATGAAGTATATGAAAACATGAAAAATATATAATAATAGTAGTAATGTGACCAATACAAACAAACTCTAATTTGCATTTATTGAATAGCTTAAAAACTAAGACGTCACTTTCAGAGTGAATTGCAGCAACCGATGACATGTAAGATAACCAGAAGCGTGGATTGGCCAAGAAAATCATGCTACTTTCTTGACACTGATAAAAAAAGGTACTAATTTCACTGGCAGATAATTTAACTTACACATTTTTCCCATGTTGTAATTGAAATAATCTCTAGTAAAACTTGAACTTCTTAATCAATATTAAGAGATTATTGACTTAAAACAAGTTCCTGTGCGTTGCTGAGATGTTATTTGTAAGTCAGTTTTGTCTTATTTCAAGTGTATAAAGATTTGAACTAGAAATTACACAAAAGTACTTGGTCAGATTTTGTGTTTTTGCAGTGCATGAAACTGAAATCCGAAAACTGACTTACTTTTTCCGTCTTCGTAGCTCCACTCCATCTGATTTACTACTGCTGTAATAAAAATCAAATAAAACTGTTAGCAGCTTATGAGGTTTCTTATTTATATATCTTGTAGTCAGTAGTGTTTGTGTACTGTATACTTCCTGTATCAATAAATAACGGTTTTTCCTACTTTCTTACCCGTTTGCTGGAAGGATGAAGGACACTCTCTGGTCTCGACTCAGGCGTTTCTTCCCCTGATTCTCCATCCCTGGGAAGACAGAAATGGATCCGATAAGGACAAAAGACAATTAAAATTTTTAAAGGGATCTTTTTACACATTTTTACACTTTCATTTGGGGTTCCACTGCTTCTTAAAACACTTAAAAAAAACACCAAGCTATTTATTGGCATTAAGTTAATGTTTTTTGATGTCTATAAAATTAGCTGTTTCAAAAACCTCAAATCAGCAGGCTCTGACCTCTCACCTAGTAACCTCAGAGAAGCCCAGCCCGTTACCTAGCAACCCCAGCCAGACCAGGCCGTCACCTAGCAACCAAAGCTGAGTTCCAGCTGGAGGTGGACATTTATTATGTTGTTTATTAATGAATGTGATATATTTCTTATTATAATAAGAATTTTGATTTATTGTTGCTGCAGTAAATTCCACTTAGTGATTTTTAAAACCTCCCAAAAGTCTCCGTATTGTTGGCAGTGTTAGTTTTACTTTTTCTGCACTGTTTCTTTTTTCAATAAAATTTGAAAATATGTGTGTACTTTAATGATACAAATCACACTTTCTTATGTGACTAATGTCATAAAGAAGCATATTGAAGCACTATTTTCCTACTGATTTTCCTTATGATTGATGTGTAATGCAGTCAGAACCACACAGTTAATGAAAAAAGAAGAAATTAATAGTTCTTATCATCACTTCAGTAGTGACTATATCACACTAAATATTGTGATAAAGGTTTACGTCCATATCGCCCACTTCTTGACTGACTCAAATTTTATTACCAAAGAGTGATTTTGGCCAAATAATGTGATGAATATGTTTTGTATCGCCCTTAGATTTATCCTTATTTATAGCAGGAAGCACAAAAGGTCACCTTTAAACCAAACTTTCTCAAACCTTTGACATTGAGTTGCGCGAACTGCAGCTCCCTCTCATGGTCCTTCAGGAGCGAGTGAAAGTTCCTCCACGAGATTTTCTCCTTGTCGTCAAACCCTGCCGCCTGCATCATGGCCCTGATGCCGTCCTCTGCCTGTGTCTTTGACAGAACGCCATTGGAGATTTCAATGAAAGACCTGCAATTCATCAAAAGGGTAAGGACAAAATGGCTGAGTAAACACTGTTCAGCCATAAAAAAGATGGAGAGGAGGGCGGCTGAAACCTGAGCATCCTGGCGAATTCCTCCTTCGATAAGTAGCCAGTTCCACCAATGTCATTCATGGAGAACATGAGCTGGGATTTTTCCTCCGGAGACCCTGGAGTTATAAACATATTTCATTGTCATTCCTATAACTAAACAAATAAGTTCACCTCATTGTTATCGGACCAGGAAAGGGAACTCATCGCCAAAATGAACCTACCTTTGTAACAATTTACAAGGGTTTAATTTTACCTAATGTGGGTAAAATTCATATAGATAAATAGATGTTATTTGTGCAAATAGACCAATGTACAAAACTAGAATAAAGTGAATAATTTCCAGAGGCTTTTGCAAACTTTTGTTGCATTCAATAGTTTGTTGATTATGTCATAAATTAAATAAAACTTAGCATTACATTAATGTGTATTTTTCTTAAATATAAAAAAACAGATTGAAACCTACATTAATTTTTATAAATCTTAAATAATTATATTTATTTAAGACTTTAAGAAGTGATTCTTTTTTAAGTAATGGCATTATTATATAATCTGCATTTTATGTCCACATCCCGTAATATCAGTGTATTTTCAGATATCCATGTTTTTTTATTTATTTGTAAAATACATAAAAATAGTCTGAAAACAAGTTTTTTTTTTTTTTTCTTTTTTGTGTCTTAGAATACCTTAAAAATAACCAACAATTAATTCTTAACTGTATAAAGCCAGAAATTCAGCTAAAAATTAATCTAAGATGCAAAAAATATACTTGTTACCACCTTTCATAAAGATGACTATGACATCAAGAAACTCCTGAAAAGAGAGGTAACCGTTTCCGTCTTTGTCAGCCAGTGTGAACATGGAGTCCACAAATAAAGAGTCTGGTTTCAGTCCCAGCGCCTCAGCAAACTCTGACGCCATCAGCTCGCACTCCAGAACCTCTCTGGCTCGCTTACTGGAGATGCCACTCATGTCTCCAGCATCACACTTCTCTATTTCCAGAACCTGAGCATCAAAAGGACAGCAATGTTATTATTATTATTAGTTATTATCATTAGTAGGGCTGAAGACATTAATTGGATTAATCAGATTCATTGTTATAACTCAGATTAATCGCGATGACTCGATTAATCGTTAAGAGTATAAAGACCCAAAAAGGTAATTTGTTCAAAGAACAACACACTCAAAGCATTAAAAAAGCCAAAAATAAGTGGATAACAGAAAAATCTGCTGAATGTACCATTTTCTTATACGACTAATCAATTCATCTTAAGAATAATTGATTGCTAAAGTAACTGTTAGTTATATCGCCAACATTTCTAATATTGGGATAAAAAAAAAAACGTAAGTGGTTAAATGAAAAATCTGCAACACGTGCCATTTGGTTATCCGATTACCGTATTTTCCGGACTATATGTCGCTCCGGAGTATAAGTCGCATTTTTGAGGGAAATTAATTTGATAAAATCCAACACCAAGAACAGACATGTCATCTTGAAAGGCAATAAAAATAGAATAGAGGCAACAACAGGCTGAGTAATTGTACGGTATGCTAACGTGACATGATAAACAACGAACTGAGAACGTGCCTGGTATGTTAGCATAACATATTAAGAGTTATTCAGATAACTATAGCATAAATAACATGCTAACAAGTTTACCAAACCATCCGTGCCGCTCCAAAACAGTAAATCTTCATCTTCGGTGTCGCTTGTAAACAACTCGGCTAACTCCAGAGGTAGCTTCTACCACACACATTATGGTAGACTAAACCTGGCGGTTTGGTGTGAACATAACATGTGATATAATGTGGTAATAACTTCACACATAAGTCGCTCCGGAGTATAAGTCGCACCCCCGGCCAAACTATGAAAAAAACTGCGACTTATAGTCCGGAAAATACGGTATATTTGAATAATTGATTAATAACTAAGGATTTTACTCACGACTATTTTAGTATTTGTCATCATAGCGTATTATCGCCAATGTTTCTAATATTGCATAAAAACAGCTTTGATTAAAAAAAAAAAAATCTGCCCTTTTGTTATTTGATTAATCGATTAATCATCAAATAATCACTTATGACAGTTTTAGTTGGTTAAAGCCCTAGTTATTATTTGCCATCACAGCATAGTATCTCCAACGTCAGCTGAGGGTCAGCTCAGATCTCGTCACATCAAAGGTCAAGCCAACAATTAGTTCCTTCGGCCTGAGGTTTGACCTCAAACATGACTTGACGACATTTTGTGGGCGAACTTAAAGCTGCTCCTAATGAATAGTGCAGCATGTGAGGTAAATATCCAGCGGCTGATTGTACCTTGGAGAAAGCGTGGCGAATGAAAGTTTCCACAATCTGAGCCCTCTGCTCTTTGGTCAGCGCCTCCTTCAGCAGCTCCCTCTCCCTCATTTCCTTCACTCTAATCTCCTGCCTCATGTCTTCCAGCTCCAGGCGCAAGTGGCTGACAAACTCTGAACGTTTACTCTCATCATCAAAAAACAGCACCTGGATGTGCACACACACAGAGAGCACAAAAGATAAAAGTGATGGAGATCAGGTATAGCTGCAGAGTCATGCTTAGATCAGGGATTAAGCTGGCAGCAACACGAAAGCAAAGATAACTTTACTTTGTTAGACATAAATCTGTCTGCACAAGGTGAAACCGGACCGTGGCGTTTTAAATCGGTCGTCAGCAACTTACCAGGTCGTACTCTTTTGGTACTTTGAGCAGGAGAGATTTATGGTGATGACTGCTGGAAAGAAAGATGTCCAGGTGGTTCTGGTTTCTCAGACTGAGGGAGCGGTGCGTGACCCCAGATCTGTCCAACACCTGCAGCCTCCTGTTTTCAATCTCCACACTGACTGGATGCAGCGGTTTCCTATGACCCTGCCACTCATACGCTGCAGCCAAGAACACAATAAGAAGATAAATACAGTATGATACAGGGTCATTTAAATCATCAAGAAATAAAAACCACTCAAACTTAAAAAAAAAAATTAAGTTACAGCCACAAACGTCTTCATTTTTTATCTTGGATTTTATATCATGGCTCTATTATTTTCTTAATAACTTTGGCTAACAATTAAAAGGAACAAGTTAATGTTTTAAATACAGACATAATAATAAATTCAGGGTTTTTTTTAACCAGTTTTCAAATTGTTTCTGCACTGAATTTCTACAACAATGACAATAAATGTACTAATATTTCTTTACATCTCCTTTACTCCTCATTAATTTTGAATCTATATGTTTTTCAAAATATTTCTATCCTCTGTTTACCTTTATTTTAAACCCTAAAACTAGAAATAAAATGCTGTTTTAAAAAAATCACACGAAATTTCTTAGACTAGATAATTGAAATCCAGTTTCTATAGAATAATAAACCTATGGTTGAAATAAATTCTTGTTTACTGTTGTTGGTAGGACTATTAGATTATTTCATTAAAAAGTGTCACATTCCAGAGAATTTTAATTTAGCCATTCAACCTTAATTTAAACAATATAATAAATACATTAAAAGATGTAAAACAAATAATTAAATTCCTTTTTTAAATAAAAATTAACATTTTTGCTTAAAATCTACAGCTAAATAAAATCCTTTTAACATCAACATGTGAAAAGCTTAAATTTTTGTGCTTTATTTAACATTAGTAAAGCATAGAGTTAATTTTTTTTTTTGTTTAATTAACTAATTAATAATTGAATAACAAAAGCTGCTTAATTGGATGACTTTTAGTTAATTTTTACAGAATTTGAACCAGGTGAATTTAAAATTAGATACTTGAGAAGCTCTGGGTTAAACATATTTACAGACAAAGAAGGTTTTTTTTTTATCTTAAATTGAACATTTATATCTTGTTTGTACAGTTTTTAACAGTCTATTTACTCCAGATGACCATTAATTGATTGCTAAATTTGTTGCTGATTATTTCAGTTATTGATTAATCACGATTAATCTGATTAATCAAGCGAGGAAGAGGCTTGAATCTGAGTTTAATTATTTGTTTCTAATTTCTCATTGGTTTGAGTTTTGTATGCTCTTTTTGAGAGGGACAAAAACAAACAAAATCAGATTCTTAATCAACCAAAACATCACAAATAAATGATAAAACTCCACAGGATTCATACCAGCGATTCCCAGAGTCGGCTCCTCTGTTGTATTTCCTGCTTTTCCTTTTCTCCTCTGAAACTTTTTGTACCTGTACTTCCGAAGGCACGCCACCAGACAAGCCACCAGAAAACTCACTGAGAAGGCGAAGATAATTAGTTTCACAAAAAAAAATAAAATAAATGAATAAACTGTTTCCTGTGTGCAAACAGAGAGAATTTCTACACTGACCAAGAGGGAAGAGACACATAACAATGATGGCGATCCCAAAGCCGGCGTGGCTTCCATCAAAGTAATCCAGTTCAGTGACGTTGGTGCACGGATGTAGCATCGATGCATCCAGCTGCGCAGGCTGAGGACAGGGGTCACCTAGAAGCACGTCGGTTTTCCTTTAAAAATACTTTTTAGTTTGAAAAATTACAAAAACAGATGTGTTGAATTGTTACCCTCCGTCCACGAGAACACGTTTTTTTGTAAATCAGTTTCTTCTGCGTTTGTGACTGCGATGAGAACGTCCCGATATGTGAGACTGCGAATCGTCTGGATCTCCTCATCAGTGAACAAACTGAAGAAGTAAAAACGCATTTATACGCTGTAAAAATAACAAATCTAATCTAAAATTAAGTATTTATTTTGTCTAATTTATAGCGTAAATACATAAATGTACTTGAAATAAAATAAAACTAATTTACAAAAAACTTTTCAGCAAGACATAAGAACTTTTTTTAAGTAAATAAATCCTCAATATTTATAAAAATTAAAGTATTACTATCACTGGCAGATTATTTCACTTATAAAAAGACATTTTTCCATGTTAGTACTTTTTAACATATATTAAGAAACCGTTGACTTCAAGTCAATAATTTCTTAATATTCATAAGCGATAAAAACTTGATCAATGTTAAGTTAATAATTCCTGAAAAATTGTCTGAAATGTTCAATACGTTCTAAATGTTGTGGGGAAAATTTGTTTTTGTACCTAAAACTCAAATTGTTGTGAGCAAAATATTATAGAAAAATTTGTAAATATGTAATAAGCTAATATTTTTTATTTTTTTTTGCAGTTTGTTTCAAGGCTTAATAAACATCCAACTTCACCTAAGCAGCTAAGTCTTGCTGAAAATGTACTTTTAATTTTATTTTGTTTAGTAAGACATTTGCACTAGAAAAATACTTGGTAAGTTTTTTTTTTTCTTTAGAGACGGTGGTTATATTAAGAGTATCTCCGTTAGGGTGGGAAGTCTTCAGCGTTACCCGTTCTGCTTGTTCTCGAACCAGAAGCGGTCTCCGTTTCTGACGCGCTCAAACTGATCCAGGATTATGGCGGAGAAAACCGGACCGGGTCCGTCAGTGGACTCCAGCAAACCTCCAGGGAAGAGCTCCAGTTTCGAGATGTCTCCGCCGTACAGCCCCGCAACGTCGCGCAGCAACTATGGAAGCAGAGTTGCGTTTAATGCATGTCATCTATTTGTTTGTCCATGAATTCATCTTGTCAAAGGCTGCAGGCGAGACCTGTGGGTTGTTGCTGCTGAGCTCAGGATTAATTTCTTCAAACGTCTTTACAGGAGGCAGATCCAGAGCTCTTCTCGTCTCAGTGTAACTTTGCAGACCGAAGTCTCTCCCTCTCTGGATGGTCAAAGCCACCAGATCTGTGCGGCTGAACCTCAGCGGTCCATACATGAAGTCTGTGACAGTAGAAACAGCAATAGACGTGATGGATGTTTCAGCATCAACAGTTTAAAAACTCAGAAGAAAACTGAAAACCTCTGAGGTCCTCCACAACAATGTGGTCTTCTTTTTCTGCAATCTGAGACGCCATGCCCATCAGAAGCTCATCAACATCTTGACTTGTCTTCATGTTGGCACTCTGAAGAAAACAAATATCTTAAAAGGTAGCCTATTGTGCTTCATTTAACAAGTTAGGATAGGTCTACGGGCTACAAAACAGCATATTTGTTTGGGTTTTTTTGCACAAAATCATTCTTAGATAGTGAGATTTTAGTCTGATCAGTTCTGCTTATTTTGAGCTGTCATCAACATTTATATTGCACATGAAAGTGGCTGCGCAGGTATACAACTGTATGTACATATTTGAAAAGCAGAAGTGGAGCCTCCTGAACAATCAGCAAGAATGCAGAAAATTGCTTCTGGATAGTTAAGTCAACAACAAAACACGAACCCTAACCCTTTCCAGCAGCCATTGCACAGCAGCAGAAACAGATGATCAAATATGCGGAAAGCCCTCTTGGGTTATGAGGTAACGGCCTGGGAGTCACTGGGGTTGCTAGGCAACGAGCAGTACCTGTTGATTTGTGACGTAAGAGTCCGGAGGTTTTTGTAATGGGTCATTTTCTAGACACCAAAAAAAAACATTAAAAACATCTGGGAGATTTTTAAAGCTCTTGGCTATTTTTTAGAAGTAGCTGAGACAAAAGTTTAAGTACATAAGCGTGCAAAATGTGAATTTTGCGCATTATGTCTCTTTTAATCTATTTGAAATCATTTAAAATAATTTCTATAAACAGTATAACACAAACGTCCATGTTTTTATGTAAAAAACAAATATGGCTCAACTAAATTCAACCCATTTATTCCTGCCGGGTTGCGGGTTTGGAGGCTGCTCTCCATGAATCTGGCCTTCATGTAAGAAGCTGCAGAAGCCTTAAAACTACACATGGAGATGTCAGAATGGCCCAGTCAAAGTCCAGGCCTAGAATCAAGCTAAGAATCTATGGAGACAAATTAAAATCGATAATCACAGAAATTCTACTTCCTATTTTCCAAGGAAGAAGCCAGAGTCATAAAACAAGTGAAAGCGGGCTGAATGCAAATGCATGCCACACTTTTCAGACTCTTCCTTGTACAGAATGTTGAGGACCTTTAATTACTTTCCTTCTGCTTCACAAGTATTACACTAATTTGTATACTATCCCATAAAATCATAAAAAACGTGAACGTTTAATAACTGAATATTTCTACATCCCAAGTTTTTTTTCTTTTACGTTAAATGATATTCAAACGTTCCTTCAGGATGTTGAGAAGCTGAACTACCAACAAAAACTTTCTTTCTACTGCAAATTGTAGATATTAAAGACATATTTATAGTCTAAGTAATTCCTTGGAGGCGTAACTTGACATTTCCCCCATTTATCATTGAAGAACCTTTAAATTATCTGCATTCAGCAGAACGTAAAGGTCCATGATCTTTCCCCAAGGTATGCCTAAACATTTCCTCTGTGTTGACTCAGGGTTTATCTAATAGCACCGCCATTATTTATATGCCTTTTATAAACATAACAGCAACACCATCTACAAATAAATGTGTGATTAAAATACCTGCAACCTTCTTGGCCAAATGAAACAAATATAATCGCTAAAATAAATGTTGAATATCTTTAGGTATACAGTTGAAACGTGAAGTTTATATACGCCAAATAAAAATAAGCACACAGCTTTTCTCTCACTCTTAAGTTAAGTCAAACTTCTCTGGTTTTAGGTCAGTTACAATCACCAAAATTATTGGTGATTTCATGATTTTTAAATGATTTTGAAGGCATTAATAAATAAATCTATGACATTATTGTGGCATTCAGCAAATTGAAATAATTTTGGTAATTCTAATTGACCAAAAACAAGAGAAATTTGGTCAGATTTAACTTGAGGCAGTGAGAAAAAAATATATGTATGTCTTTTTATTTGGTGTACCTTTAGTTTTAAAAGTAAAACAGGGTATTAGGGCCACACTAAGAAAATAAAATAAATACATTTTCTCGTAAGATTATAGCTTTTTATACAACTTTACTTTATCACAAATTGATAGGCTTTAATTGATAGTATATTTACCTGCCGCTTCCAGAAGCTGTTACAGAGACGCATCGCTGGTGATTTACTGCCGTCGATGTTGGTAATCTTTCGAAAATGACAAGTTTTGTTTCTGCAGAGAATAAAAGAAAAACCACTGTAACCGAAATGCATACTCAAGTAAGAGTAGCACAACTACAACACATTTTTAATCAAGTAAAAGTAAAAAGTATTTGGTAAAAAGACTCCTCAGCATCAATCATTCAGTACTTAAAAATGACAAAATCAGTCGTAATTTTGTCAGAAATTACTTAACTTAACATCAAGTTAAGTGGAAATTTTGGGTATTTTAAGGACCAAAATGACAACAATTCATATGGGTAACAAAAAAATAACAAAATCAGGCAAAATAAAAATGATCCAAATCATTTTCTTTCAATAAAAAACGTATAAAACTTTAATAAAACCTGCAGATGTGCGTCTGTGTCTGGTGAATTTTGGTTAAAACTGGTTTGTTTTTCATTCAGTGGGTAGAAAATCCAGAAATTTCACTCATGTAAGAGTAGAAATACTTCATGGTAAAATTACTCAAATAAAATTAAGAAGTATAGTGTGGTAAACTAAAAATACATTAGAAGTATATTTCCCCCAAAAGTTATTTACTGGGTTACTAACCATCTCTGATCAGGTGAGTGAAGTACCTAAAAATAATACTCAAGGAAGAATAGTACTACTTCAACACATTTTTACTCAAGTAAAAGTTAAAAGTACTCAAGGAAGAGTAAAAAAAGTATTTGGTAAAAAGTCTACTCAACTACTGAGTAACTGAACAAAGCATCAGTAATTAAATTTTTCTAAATTACATAATCAGATGGGCCAAATGTAAGTTATGTGAAAATGTTGTATATTTTATGAAACAATTTGAAAATAATTCATGTAAATAACATAATTATAAAATAACAAAAGCATCCAGAAATTTTACTGAAGTAAGAGAAGAGATAATAAAACTACTCAAGTAAAAGTAGAAAGTGCAGTGTAGTAAAAAATCCTCCTAAAAGTAATTAAAAAAAAAAAGTTATCCCTGTAAATGTAATTAGTTAAAACCCAACTCTGCTAAAAACAGTGCAACATTGAATCGTTACCTCATGTAGACACCAGGGGGCGCCATAGTCATACCAAACCGCATGGCAGCAGCTTGAAACTCAGGAGAAATGCCTGGATCCACAAACTTCTGGTAGCCTGCAAAAAAAAAACCCAAACAAAAATAAAAAACAGACACAAACACATCACAAAAAGCTGCAGAAACAACTTCCAGCATCTAGAAAGTGTTTTCCCTAACAAATAAAAGTGAGTAAGGTCCTGGGATCCTCTGACTGTTGTCGCCATAACTTTCGTCAGCCGTGGCAGCTTATTCAGCAAAACTGGGAGAGCGGGCTAATGGTTTGCTGACGAAGCACATGCCTGTCAAACTCCACCACCGGTAGCTCACCTCACCGCGGATTGCGGTCGCTGGTGCATTACCTGATCCCCTGCACTTGTACGCACTCGCTCAGGCTCACCTGGATAAGGAGGAAGTTTTCTGTCTCCAAGGAATCCTGGCAGCCATTCATAGAGAGCAATGTTCTGTGATGAAACACACGGAAGTTAAAAATTCATTAAATGAACTCCCTGAAGTGAAGAATTAAACTTTGAACATCCTGTTCCTTCTGTTTTTGAGGGATTTCTTTGTAGGGAAAGCAAGTTTCCCATTTCATCACATTTCAACCACGACTTTAAATGAATTTTACTGCTATTTTAAGTACAAAACCAACACAAAGAAGAGGATAACTATTAAGAATACATTATTTTTGTCCTCCAACCAAAAAATAAATATACTGTTTTGAAGTATAATCAGTAGCTTAATTGAGTAAATTATTACTCAATATATTTATTAAGTGTATTTATTGAGTAAATGTACTCAATAAATATATTGAGTAATAATTTACTCAGTTAAGCTACTGATTATAAAGTAAAAGCAAAAAGTATTTTGTAAAAAGGCAACTCAAGTACTGAGTAACTGATCAAAACTTCAATCATTTAATATTTAAAAAATACTAACTTACATAAAATCTAAGTTATGTGGAAATGTTGGTTATTTTGTGAACCAAAATGAGAACAATCAAAGATAATTATTTTAGTTATCAGTTAAGTTACTAATTATTCTGACAATTAATTGATTAATTGATCAAACAATATTAGCATATTCTGTATATTTTTCATTTAAGGCCTGTTTTAAATACAATATTAGAAATACATTAAATATGCAAATAAACAAATAATTAATTTCCTATTTTAAATAAGAAAATAAACTCTTTATTGCCAAAAATGGATGATAATTTCTTTAAAAAAAACCCAAAACAGAATGTATTAGTATAGTGCAGGGCTTATCTGCTGATTATTTTTGGATTAACAGATTAATATCTGGGTATTAAAGATTTTTTTTGTTTACATAATTTGAACTGGGTGAAGTTAAAAATGCCACTTGAAGAGCTTTTGGTAGAATAAATTTACTATTTTTATTATGGAAAATCTAGATATTTATTTTTATGGGAAAATTATCTTGTTATAAGTAAATCTACCTGCCAAAGGAACAAAGGAACTATATCAGTAATATACTGATTATATTACTTTATAATCAGTAGCTTACCTGAGTAAATTATTACTCAATATATTTATTGAGTATATTTACTCGATATTTTAATCGATATTTAATCTACGTCTTGCTGAAGAGATACTTGCAAGTTAGTTCTGATGTATTTCAAGTGAACTAAGATATTTGCACAAGAAATTAGACTAAAAATACTTGGTAAGATTTTGTGTTTTTGCAGTGTACGTGCAGGGCAGAGCTGCAGAGCTGCGACTGGTCAGAAATGACGCTCTGCTCCCTAACTACCTCCTGTCCGTCTTTTCAGAGTGCTAATTAAATCATCACCTGTGCAGCGAGAGGATTCTTCTTCTTCTCCATTTACCTGGAATGTGGCGACCACGGTCTTCCTGGCGTTTTGAAACAGCCTCTCATCTGACCACTCCGGGTTCTCCTTGTGCAGCTTTGCGGCGACATAATTGTGGTAGCGAAACCAGATAATCCCCTCTGCTGCCGTGAACAAGTTCTCGTTGGCCCATGCGTTTCCCAACTCTGCACACGGAAGAAGGCACAAACAAGGACGTTTCACTATTTCATCAAGTGAATTAAGCCTCATTATGACCACAACGTGCAGAACTGGGTTACATACAATTCTGCAGATTTTTCGTTTAAGATTGTGTTAGAAACATATTAAAACTGCATGAAAGAAAAACGCATAAACAGCACACATTTCTCAAGTGTGCAGAACTTTATCTGTTTTCTGTTACCAGTAATCAGCCACTAATTACAAATATAATTTAGTGTTTTATTTTGCTCAAAAATGTGACAAAAGTTGGGATGACATCCTGCGACTTAACCACAGGTGATAACTATGCAACTTTCACAATGGGCGCAACAAAACACAGGTTTTATGACACTTGCATGACTCGTCTTTTGTTTTAGAGGGAATGATTTACTGTGGTCAGGGTGACATACCATTTACACAATTATTAAAGAGTCACAGCTCACGTCAGGCTGGACCTGCTTTGACTCAGACTCTGACTGCAACTCCGATCCAGAGCTGGAATATTATTAATAACAAACTATGTATGATTTTGTTTTTGCTTTCTGCGGCTAGCAGTATCAACTGGGTGGCAATTGCAAAATGCAGAGGAAGAGTGGAGCAGATTGTTTTGAAGCTGCAGTTTAAAGTTCAGTTGTTTTTTCTGGATTGTGAATTTAGCTCCTCAGACTAGAGGAATATGAAAATAGTGAGTCGCTTAAGCTTTATTGTTCAGAATAAAATCACCTGTCAAATGCATATCTGCAAAAGAAGGATGGCCTGCACTCCAACAAGAGAAAAATATATTTTAACTTATCAGCTGAAGGTTTTCTTCATGCAATCTATGATACCAACAGGGCTGTAATTAACGGTTATTCTAATAATTAATTGATTAATCGGATTAAGAAGTGTCCGATTCTGCAGATTCTTCGTTTAAGTTTGTGTTAGAAACATATTAAAAGATGCAGACAAATGTTTCACTTCTTGTTTTAAATAGGAAAACAAACATTTTATTACCTAAAATGGAATAACATAGCACTCGTTTTGTGTACGCTTGGTCATTTGTAGCAAAGAATACAATGTTGGCTAATTTGTTTTTTATTTTTGGATTGACAGATTAATAAAGTGACAGCAAAAGGTGATTAATAATAGATTTTTCATACAGATTTTGAAGAGTGTGAAGCTAAAAATGCCACTTTAGGACTTTTGGCTAGGACATATTTACAGAAAAGTGCATATTTTTGTACAGTTTTGGTCTAAATACTGCTCTGAATATGTTGTTCTTCCACCAAATGGCCTTTTATTTGATTCTGTATACTCTAGTTAACGATTAATCGACTACTAAATGAGTTGATTGTGATTAATCGTGATTAATCTGCAAGGATTGAGAGAAATCTCACCATAAAGTCCCTGAGCTCCATATTCTCCAGTGGAGGGATCGGGAACGCTCCACATGAAATTGCGACCCCCTCCTTTTTTCGGCATGTTCCACTCAGAACCTCGATTCAAGAGTCCTCCAGAGAAACTTCTCAAGAAGTCAGACCAAGAAGAGGAAGGACCATAAATGGAGCTCCCGTCTATCCACGCTGTCACAGAGTTCACCTGCATGAGTGGCACAGATTGTCAGAAATAAACGAAGAGAACGACTCAGAATGCAGCCCTGATTAAATGTGAACAGGGAGGAAAGAGTGAGCACCTGAGCTCGAGGGTTGCCGGGACTCTGGCCGGACAGTTTGTCCCATTGTCCTCTCTGGAAAGGCAGCCGCACTTTCCCAGTTGCATTGGGATCAAAGACAGGATCCCCTTTAGGGACTTTGATGTTCATGAACTGAGGCGGACAACCGGGAGTTCTTACATCGAAAATTTCAAAGGCAACGTGGTAACCTGAAACAATTTCAGCATAATTAAAAAGGGGATAAACCAATTCTGTTTCACCTCAGAAAGTCATTAATTAATTACAAGGATATAATGTTTAGGACCACTTATCACTTTAAATCTGAATAAGCTGCAGCATGGCCACAACCCCGACTCACACGTGAAAATGGCTGCAAACAGATGCGCAATTACACAACCGCACATCTTTGATAAGCAGAAGTGGAGCTTCCTGCACAACCAACAAGAATGCAGCAAGAAGTTTCTGAACGGTAAGTCAACAACAAAAAATGTGCCTTTTCCAGCAGCCATTGTACATCGCATTCAACCAGCTGAGGAAACGTAATGGAGCTCTGCTTGGGTTGCTAGGTGACAGGCGGGGCTCAGCCAGGGTTGCTAGGTAACAGCGCAGTGCCCCTCCATTGTGACTGAACAATTAGAAGATTTTTGAAAAAGCTCCTTTTCCAAAACACCAGAAAGCATTAAAGTATTGCCAAAAAACCGTGTGGGTGGCTTCTGGTACTACAACAACGCACAAAATGTTAAATTTGCATAATTAAAATTCAAAACTTGTGTTCATATGAAAAGGCTGCATTTCTTTTGGATCTGTGATGAACCGCCACATGTCAGGGGTGTTTGCTGCCTCTTCTCCCACATTTCTCCAGTGACTTAATGCCATAAACAGCACTATGTGACATGGGACTTGCAGTGTGTAACAACAACAATACTAACTGGGGCCCTTTTGAAACTTCAGATCCCAAATTTGCTTTTTTATGAATGCATTTATGACACCAGTTTTTAAAACGTTTCACTTTATCATCAACATAATTTAAATAAACAAATAAATAAAAAGTTTTTTTAGAGCACTTTTAATCAAAAGTAATAATTTGGGACTTGTTTGTGCTCCAGTGTTTCACAAGTAGCTAAATATGTCATGTCTGAGCACTTCTAAAGCATTTGTTAAAAATTTTATTGAAAAAACAAAAAGTTTCTGAGTTTAAAAAGTAGAAAAATTTGCCAGAAAAAAAAATCTCAGAAATTTTGAGATTAATATCCGAAATTTTCTATAAAATTCAAAGCAATTTCTAATTTTGAAAATTAAAAAAATATATATTCTAGAAAAAAAATCTCATATTTTTTTTAGTTTTTTTCTAGCAAATTTTCCACTTTTCTAACGTTTTAGAAACTTTCTCGGTTTTTGACGGAAATGTACTCATGTTTTCTATTTACAATGACGTAAATGTGCGTTATAAATGCTCTACATGGGACATTTTATTTGAGAAACAATGGAGCACAAATAAGTCACAAATTATTATTTTTGACTAAAGACTAAGTAATTTACTTTTGTATTTCTATCGTATATTTTTCATTATTATTAATATGAAAATAATATATTATTATATATATTATTCAGAGTTCAGATTACACAGTTTACACATTAAGCAGTACACAGTAAGCCTAAGAATAAACCTTCATAGAGGCCAATATGAACAAAGATGATGGAATGACTTGCACAACTGACATGTTTCACACATTCATATTTACCGAAGAACAGAGACAGCACGGTCCGGTTGCGAGCCGAGGACGAACCGGAAGCTCCACCGGCCAACAACCTGCTCAGCCCGCGCGCGTTCGGATGCACCGGCTCGTGCACAGGTTGGTAGACTCCATCCCAGTAGCGCGCGGGCACGAGGCGCACTAGATGAGCACCTGCCGTGAGCGGAGAGTCGCCATCAGTCACCCGGCGATGTGTGAAACCGGGACCTGCCGGGACTTACCGACGGCTCCGCGCTCCGGATGCGCCAAACTGTTGTACCAGCCGTCAAAGCGAGGCACCTCCCAGCTCAGTTCACCTTCACAACCTGCATTTTTTTAAACCTTAAAATTAACCAGCTGCTTGTCTTTTTATGGGGCTCCAGAGCAGAAGTTTACTCACGCTCACTGAGGATGAACACGGAGCCAGCAAGTGCGCAGACTCTCCAAACCCATTTACGCAAATCCATTGATGCGAGAGGCGCTTCTTGGCTCAAGAGGAAAGAAGGGCTCCTGAAAACTGAAGACTGCGTGCAGGTAGCTCAATGTTATTCTCGTATGTTCGCCTTTCTGTACTTATATGGGAGATTAAATGTATAATACTTAAGTTAAGTTAATACACTGAAAGTCTCATAAAGTTGAGAAAAACACACAGTCTCACCCACTGCAGAGGCAGAGATGTTCGCCAGGTGCAGCTGAACGCAGGTTTGATGGCAGCTGAGAGATACTGCAATACTTGCAGCCTGCACTTGTTGCTCAACTTAACGCCAAACTGTATGTGTGACCCATTTCCCAAAAAAGGAATTGCCATCCATGTCAGGATCCTTCCTCTTTTTTCCACAGCATCCCAGTCATTGCATCCTTCCTCCTCCTCCTCCTCCTCCTCCTGGACACAAGGGGGGTCCAGAGGTATAAAAGAAGTGTATGTTCCCTCAACAATCAGACTTCACGCCTTTCCTTGTCCTGCATATCTCAGGTAAGACAGGAATTTATTTTTGTATCTTTATTATATTTAATGGTGCAATCACTTAAGGAACAGCAATCAGAGGAAAACTGAGGTTCTGACTGACTGATTTAAGAGTTTTTTTTCATTATTTTCTGTTTGCACACAACGCAAAGCAGAGCTAGCTGTTACTCTAGACTCGACTCCTTCAGGTTTAATAATGTGCCGTGCCTCAGGGTGGTAGTTTCCTTATCAGTTGTAAGTAAAACTGTTATCTCTGCACCTGGAGGAAAGTGAGAAGCGGCGCTCTAACACTGCTTCCTCTGTTACGCTGCCTAGTCTCGGCTCAATCCTTAGATCAGAAGCTAAGATGACTTTCTACGACGACATTTACCCATTCTACCCGCTACAAAGGACTGCCTTCATCGTCAGCGGCCGACTGCTCGCCATTATTCTGGTCTTCCTCATGCTGGCAGTCGGTCTTCTTCTCATCCTGCCAGGAATACGAGGAAGGACGGTGAGTGCGAGTTTTCTGTCCATTTGCATTTGCTGGGATGCTTTTTCTCTTGTTGTATATGTTCAAAAATATTTCTGTTTCTTATCCAGCGGCTTTTCTGGATGCTTAGGATCATGATCAGCTTGTTTGTAGGTGTAGTTATAGTAGGTAAGTTATGTGTAAACTGTAAAGACACCAAGCATTTTTAGTCTCATTTCTAGTGCAAATATCTTAGTAAACTTGAAATAACTCACAAGTATCTCTTCAGGAAGATATGAAAACTTGTTTTAATTAAATCATTTGTTAATATTGATGGAAAGCACTTGTCCATTGGCAGATAAATTTATTTATTTATAATTGAAATAATCTACCAATGGAGCAATTGCTTAAAATAAGCCAATATATCTTATTGATAAGTTACTGTTTTGTCTTGATTCACATTTACTAACATATATGCACTAGAAATTAGACTAAAAATACTATGATTGTGTGTTTTTGCAGTGTATTTGTTTTAATCTATAAAAAAACATTAGATTTCCCTCTGTCTCCCATCATCATTCACCTTTGTGTCCTTTTTGTGCAGCTCTGAACTTCACCAACAGCTGGGCCGAGGCGAGGGTGACCACAAACACTACCTACAAGTCCTTCAGTAATGCTGTCATCCAGGCTGAGGTCGGCCTGCATGTTGGGCTGTACGGCATTAACGTGACACTTAGAGGTGAGTCACTCCTACTGCCTGTGTGCTGGACTCTTCAACGGCTTAACCGGATCAAGTCTTTGTTTCCAATGGTCACCTACACACTCAGGTTGTTCAATATGAGACAATTTCTGTGCAAGTTGGGAATTTGTTATAGTTTAATGCATTTTGAGTACATAAAAAGACAGCAAGGTGTTTTATTTAGTTGGGATCCTCAGTTGTTTTGACGATTTTTATAATTATTTTGTTTCTCTTTCTTTGATTTGATGAGTTTTATTTCTGTTTTTAGTTGATTCGAGTCGTCTCTAGTTTTTTTTAAATTATTTTTAATTAACTTCCTTTCTTAGGTTTAGTCATTCTTTAGTGCAGTCTTTCGTCCGCAGGCGCCCCCTAGTGGTCCGGAATGTAAACGACCGTTAGCTCAGAGTGCGACGCTACAGCTAGCTTAAAATAATAATGGAAAACAGGCTTAAAGCCGGCTAATTCAAATTAAAAATGTAAGATACTTCTGGAAAGAAAACAGCTTAAGGATTACTTCAGGATTACTTAATTTGATCGGAGGAATTCGCTCTCTGAGTCAATATTTTGTAGAACCACTGTTGTTGCATTCAAATCCTCCAGACACTGAAATTCTTTCTTCTCTGATAGACACGCCAGTCCATGGGAACAGTTAATCTTTAGATCCTGGCACACATGGGGTTTGGATGTCGGCTTGAAAGTAGAGACACCTTTTAATGGCTTGTGGAACATGTTACATGCTCTTCTAATGCAGTGTTGCAATATTGGTCTATAGTCATTATAAAGTCATTATAAACTTTCACATTTTGTAAGTTTGTATGACCATTTGGGTCTGAATTGATTCTAAAAAACAACAACAAACAAACAAATAAAAAAACAAACAGCTCAAGCACTTAAAAGATCCACCTGAGCGTTTTTTGGTGTCTGCAAAATGACCTACCGATTAAGTCACATTCGACAGGCACTGTTACCTAGCAACCCCAGCTGAGCTAAACCCCATTACCGAGCAGCTAAGCTGAGCTCCAGCATGTTAGATCAGCTGGTTTTACTGTTTTATGTGCTCTACAGTGGCTGTTGGAACATTCAAGTGTTTTTTTTATTGACTTACCATTCAGAAATCACTTGCTCCATTCTTGCTGGTTGTGCAGGAGACTCCACTTCTGCTTTTCAAAGAGGCACAGTAATATAATTGCGTATTTGTTTGCAGCCATTTTCACGTGTGATGTCCCGACCTCTTCAATGAAGCATAACAGGTCACCTTTGACACACAGTAGACCATCAATCTTCTGATATTCTGAACAATACCACACAAAACAAAACAAACACACACACACGCACACACACAAAAAACTATTCATCATTTATATTTGACCTGCATTACCTGCCTCCAATGTGGGGTGGGTTTCTCTTTCCATCAGAATCCTTTATCAACTTGGTTCAGCCTTATTTGTAAAGCCAGTATTAAGGAGATGGGATGCTATTATATTATAATAACAATGAGTTGCTGTACTGCGTGTACTCTTTTGTCTCAGGCAAACCCATTGTGCAGTTCAATGAAACCATCAACTACAATGAGATGTTCAGCTGGCATGATATCGCTGAAGAAGAGTATGAGCAAGCTTTGATCAAAGGTTTACCCAACCCCATCCTATACATTGTGGAGAAATTCACCCTGAGCAGCCCCTGTGGGATGATCTTTCAGTACAGTTACTCCGGACGCTTCGCCTCTGCAACCCTCTGGTAATTAATGACAACCCTTACACACATCCAGGCATCAGGGACTAAAATAATTATATACTAATTTGTTCTGCAGGACAGCGTTTTGCTGCTGGATTCTCGCCAACATCTTGTTCTTCTTGCCCGATGTTGTTTACGCCGGGTACATGACCATGGCCACCGCCGCCTTCATCTTCTTCTCCATGGCCTCCTTCTCCACCATCATGAATGTGCCTCGGTGTGTTTTCTCCATAGGCAAAGACTCCTTTGTGACAGAGTACAGCCATTCGTTTTGGCTGGCTCTGGCTACAGGTGAGCATTTCCTGGTGGACATTCAGGCTACGTTCACAGGCTATGTTCACACTGCAGCTTCAAGTGACCCAATCTCGATTGGTTTTTATTTTTATTTGCCTTAATGCGATCTGTATCTGATCTTTTCATGACAGTCTGAACAACACAGATCCGACTTTTACAAATGCGACTCAGGTCACTTGGATATGCGGTTCTAAATCCTGATACATATCCGATCTTTTCAAATGATTTTTATTTTTTTTTTCAAATGTGTCTTGAGTCTGAACGGCCAGATCGGATTCATCTGATCTGAATGTCATTGATACTCGACAAACGTCACTATTCTGTGCAAACAGGAAGAAAAGCAACAACCATGGCGAACTATAATGAGGATTAAGCTGTTACTGTGCTGCCTCCGGTCGGACAACAACTTTAAAATCCTAAGATATGCTCCACCGTTTGGATCCATGTTTACTTCCGCAAACACTGAGCGAGCTCTCTGTGACTTTGTTGCGCCCCCTAATGCACATGCGGGACACTTTCAGGTTGTTTGCAACGGGAGATAACATACAAGTTGCCTTTATTTGGAAGTGTGAACCACCACGCCAAAACAAAAATCCGATTTGAGAAAAAATTGGGATTTGGTCACTTCACGTTGCAGAGTGCAATGTAGCCTCACTTTTTCTGCACAGATCCCCCAGAAACTTCTGTGAAACCTGGTAAAGATGAGTAAGAAGCTACAAAACAAAGTATTTTTCTTTTAGTAGGATAATCTTGCAAGTTTTGAAATACACATACTGTGAGGTAAATTTAAAAAAAAAATGTTTTTATTGAGATTATTCTGCTGTAGAAGAGGATGAATTTAGACTTTTTACTCTTTCTTACACAACTGAAGAGGAGGTCGGAGGTACATAGAGACCAAAACTACATGTAAAAGTTGTGATTTTTACTGATTTCCAGGAGTGCTTTGCACCATCATCGGGTTTTTTGTGGTGATGCTGTACTTCCTGATGCCAGAGAAGGTAAAAGCAGCTTTCAGCTTGAGTTTCGACAGCGACGAGGACGAGGACGAGAATAAATCTTGTCCACAGGGTTACCTGAACTCAGTCTTCCTTAACGGAGAATTGCATCTACCACTGACACCTAAAGTTACACCAGTAAGTTGGAAAGAAGTTTTGCCATATCGTGGGACTTCCATGAATGCTTTAATTTGAACACAAAGCATACATCTAATTATTTTTGTTTCCTGTGAATGAGAATAGCATTGAATTTGATTTGACAGTTTCAGCATATGTGTAGACTTAAATTAAAATTTCAACATAATTTCAATCCAATACAAGCTTAAATTTTTCTTTGTTTTAGCTCGTTTCATAAGACAGATAATCTGAAAAGATCGATCTTCTCACTGTGCTACTACTGCCATCTGAAGAAATGCACCACTTCCAGCCAGAAACAACCAATCAGAGCCAGGAGGAGGGTCTTAGCATTGTCAATCATCCTTGAGTACACACTGCTCAATGTGCTAAAGAGGAGAAACTACTTACCTTTTCATCAGTGGCTATCCTACTAACAAAAGCCGAGCGACACACACACTGCATGATTGACAGCAATAAGACCCGCCTCCTGGCTCTGATTGGCTGTTTCTAGTTAGCGACGGAAGAAAGCAGAAGACCTTGATTTTTTTTTTTTTTTTCACAGATTATCTGTTTCATACCATATTGTGACAATTTCAACAAATACGTAAAAAAATATTTGTAATAAAAGTTACGTACTGCAGCTTTAAGGCTCCATGCAGCCTTTGGGCCAGTTCTGCTCACAAACCATTAAAAATATCTGATTGCAGCAATTTTGTTTGTTTTCCAGGATCGTCTATGAAGCCATGCAGGGATCTCCTCTGATTCATACTTGAATATTATTTGGCTGAATGTGTTAAAAACTAACTTTTCTAAGTTTAAATCACTGTCATTATCTATATGAGCCGGTTTTATGTATTAAACTGTAAATATGTGTTTAATGTTTGTTGTCTGTTGGGAACTAAAACTAAAAGAAATGTTTTTTTAAATGCCTTTTTTCTTGTGTAATAATGGAAATATATTAGTCTTTACTCAACTCCTTCCTGATTAATCTGAAAAATATTTATTTACCAGGATTTATTACAAATAAAATCACAACATTTTGGCACATTTAGTTTAAAGCAAGTATGGAGAAACATTGGTGCCGATGAGGATGATTTAGTTTTTCTATTCCAGGCTGGTGTATTTATTTCTGCCTTGTATTTTTGAGTTTTCAGTATATTTTCTACAGCAAAGTGTTAATAAAACGAAAACAAACATGAGTTTAGGAGAGAAATTGTATTTTTTCTTCAATACATTCATCCAGTAATGCGTATATTGATACATTCTTGTACTCTCTGTCACTCAAAGTGTTGTTGAATCTCCTTAAACAAGAGGTGTGTGTCTTTGGCCTTTCAGCATCGCCGTAATGCAGCGTTCGGTGCCTTTGTACATCATGTTTTTGTCGACTTTTAATACTTAATGTAATAGATTACGATGTCAGATCGAGACTGAATCCCTGGTCTGTTATTTTTCCACAATCACATGCATACTGTGTTTTTGCAGGAGTAGTTATGGCCTTCCCAACAAAGCCAACCCAAAGTATTTACAGTATAAGTACAGTTTTGAATCCCATACACATTATAAAAATGACTAAATAAAAAATAAATGTGCTAATTTATCTCTTCATAAGAAAATAATCATGACCATAAAGCTACTTTTCTTTGACACCATTACCTCACGTACAGTACTACAGACGGTATTCACATTATAAGGCCATTATGATGACGTAATTCAAGATAAGACCTGGAAACGATGTTCTTTACAGCATTGCAACAAGAAGCAAAACAATTTAAAATGGTAGAAAAATAAATCCCCTTCATCCAGAGCTTCAGCGGATCGATCCGTGCAGGATTTCTAGATGTAGACCGGCGTCTCTTGACCCGTCAGGAGTCTGAACATCACAGCAGGCATCGTCTTCATGTTGATCTGGAGCAAAGACAGAAATGATGCCGAGGAGCCGTTCTGCAGGTAGCTTAAAAAAGCAATTAAGAAAGATTTGAACATCTGGTCCACATGTGTCAGACTCAAGACCCAACACTCCAAATTAGATCAATAAGTCCTCCCAAAGATTGGAGAGACTTCACTTTCCATTTTATTTGCTGCTCTGTTTATTTATTTTGCAAACTTAAAATTAGAAATTAAAGTTTATTAGTCTTTGAGAGGGTGTATATGCACCCTCTCAAAGATGCCTTTGTCATTATATTCGTTGCTAGATGTTTGTTTGAGAACATAAGTGAATAAAAACCATCATGAGTGAAAACCGCTGACACAGCTGAACTCAATCACAGGCGATTGTTCAAGAACAGGAAAGGAATTCAGGTCCGATTTAAAGTAACTAAAAAACTTAACAGGTGATGATGAAAATATGTGGGAAAATGTGATTTGTTTTATGAAAAACAAAAACTGCAAACTCCAACCACCACTCTGAAAACTCTGACGGATTAACCTTCCAGCAGGATTAAAGTTGAATAGAAATGCACAAATGTTTTCATTAGTTTACAACCTTTTGTGTTTATCTGTTGCATAAAACCGCAAAGAAATATAACAACATCTGTGTTTATAGGAGAAGTTGGAGAGCTAACTGTTCCTAAGCTAGGAATTTGAAGTGTAATAACAATGAGGAAACACTAGGGGGCAGTATTTATCTTAAAGAGAAGTTCACATTATGTAAGTTCTAGTCAAATCACATATTCACTAAATTTTTTAAGGTATTGTTAATTGTTACTTATTGTTCTGATAACTTTATCATCTCTGCTGCATTATTCACACTTTATTTAATCAATTTCTGAATAAAACATTAAACAAAACATCTTGCCACTATAGTACAAAATATTCTTCGTTGATCAAGTATTTATATTCTAGAATTGCTTCTTTCCTCGTGTCTGCGTTTGGGAAATCCCTGACATAGTATCTGCATGTTGCACTTCATGCATTTAAAACCAGTGTGAGAGGAAATGCGTCATTTCATTTCTACGGCTCAGTAATCATTGAAAATTGCAGCTCTGCAGCCCGACGATGTCTTACCTCACCCACGGAGACAGACAAAGTTTGAACAATCTTCTCATGCGCCATGGCAACAACACTCTGCCCGTTTATTTCGATGATTCTGTGCCCGACCCGGACGCCGCCTCGCTCGGCAATCCCGCCTCGCATCAGACTGCAGATCTGACCAAAACACATCGGAATACATTGGAGACTCACCCCGTTCACACTGCAGACTTAAGAGTCCCAAATCCAATTTTTTAGCCTTAATGCGACCTGTAGCTGATATTTTCTTGACAGTCTGGAACCACAGACTGGATTTTTTCACTTGGATATGTCCTTAATACGATACATATCTGGTCACGTTCATCCGACGTGAACCTCATTGATGCTCGACAAACGTCTCTGTTCTGTGTCCTCAACAAGATATGCTCCACCGTTAGCATCCATGTTTACTTCTGCAAACACTGAGCACTTCTTCTTCTACTCCTTCTTTATGGCGGCTGGCAAAATACTGAGCACGCGCTCTACGTGTGATGTTATTGCGGCCTCTACTGCGCACGTGGGACATTTTCAGGTCGTTTGCGGTTCACATGGGAGATCACATACAAGTGGAATATATTTGGTAATATATTAAAAAAAAGAAATCAGCTTTGGGTCACTTCAGGCTGCAGTGTGAACGTCGCCTTATTCAGGCTTGGAGACTTTATTGTCGGGGTTTTACTCACGATGCCGTTCTGAACGCTGAAGCCGAGCTGATACTTGAGGTCCGGTCTCTTTATGAGGACGGTCGTAACAGGAGGGCAGCTTACGATGCTCAGCTTCACTTTCACCTGATTCTTCAAACCCTGGAAGAAGTTTATTGAAACTGTTACAAAGGTAATTAAGGTCTGGGCTTTGACTAGGCCCTGGAATCTCCATTACTTAGATGCAAACTAATCCTTGGTGGCATTACTGTAGGGCTTACTGTAATCATAATTATTAAAATACTAATTAACTAATTCAGTAATCTATTAATCACAAACTGGAGTATGCAGACTCTTTGCTAAGCCCCCTGCCCCCAGCATAGTAGGAGCTGTAATTAAGCCAAAACTGTTCAAAACAAATGTACAGTTTGTATTTAAGATAAAAACACCTTATTGTGTAAATATGTTTTAGCCAAAACTCCTCAAGTTTCAGAGTTTTAGCTTCACCAGGCTCAAATTCACTAAAAGACCGCCATGTTGCTGCATTTTAGGCAGAAAAATGTTTATTTTATTATTTAAAGAAGGAGTTAAATTAGTTGTTTATTTGCATATTTTAACATATGCTTAATATTGCATAAAATGACCTAAGAGGTTAAATGAAAAATACAAATTTATTTATCCAAATAATGAGTTAATTGTCAGAATAATCTATAAGTGGAATAATCGTTAGTTACACCAGCTGTAGCTTTTAATTCATATGTTCCATTTTAACATGGGAAAAAGTCTTATTATAAATGAATAATCTGCCAGTGGAACTAGAACTTTTTCAATAATATTAAGGAATTATGTACTTAAAAGAAGCTCCTATTTCTTGATGAAAAGCTGCTTGTAAGTTAGTTTTGCCTTATTTAAAATGTACTGAGATATTGGCACGAGAAACTAGGTCAACAATATTTGGTCAGATTTTGTGTTTAGGTTTTGAAAACTGCTAATTTTCCAGACACTAAAAAACAGCTAGGTGGTTTTTTTAAGAACTTGGATTGTTCTTAAAAGCAGTTGAAGCCCAAATGGAAGCGTAATAACTTGTAAAATGTGAATTTGTACAAGTTATTAAAATTCACTTGTATTTTAGTACTACAAATAGCGTAGATCCTACTTTTAAGGTACAGTAAAGTACCTGTGACTGATTGTCTTACCTTAATGATGCTCTGACAAGTGGCCAGTGGCAGTCCCACCAGACTTGTGTCATTAATGGACATGATCTGGTCTCCCACGCTGAGTTTTCCGGACCGCGCCGCGGGGCCACTGTTCAGCATGCTGGCCAGGATGACGGTGGGCAGAATGGAGCCCCAGCCGGACTCCACTATCACCACGCCGAGGCTCTCGCCTTTCTGCTTCTCCACATACAGCTGGAGCACGGATTAAAGGGCAGACATGAATACCTGAGAGGAGAAGGCCCTCCCACCTTCTTCAAATCTAACAAAAATGGTGTCAAACATTGTTTTGTGCTGCTTTTTCTTTGAAGATATTAAATTTTAAAGTAAAAAAAAAAAAAAAAAAGCAATCAAACAAAATTTGTGTCAAACGTTTGTGCAGCGAGTTTTCCTGTTTGTGCTGCTTTTTCTTTGAAAATATTATTAAAAGATTAAAGGTCAAAAGGTCAACCAGATCCCCCACAATTGCAAAAAGAAACAAAATTGGTGACAAACATTTGTGCTGCAAAAACTAATGTTTATGCTACTACCATTTTAACGAGGCTTCCGGAGGTCATCAGAGGTCAACTCCTCCACCCATCATTCACAAAATCATACAAAATTGGTGTCAATCAATTGAGGGCAGCAACAATTTTCATTGGTGCTGCTTTTATTTTGAAGATTTAAAGACAGTTCAAAGGTCAAAAGGTGGACCAGACCCCCCATATTTATAAAATCAGACCAAATTGGTGTCAAACATTTGTGCTACGTTGATGCAGAAATAATTTTTTGTTTGTGCTGCTTTTGTTTTGAAGATACCATGTTTGACTTAACAAAGAAAGAAGGTGAATGATCTTTCATGACCTCTGGGACATTTATTAACATCTTTAAAACGATAGCGCCACAAACGAAGACATTTTTTGCTGCAGAAACGTTTGGCACCGATCTTGTTAGACCTGAAAAAGGTGCCACATTTCTGTTGGTAAACCCAGGAACGCCTCACCTCTTTACGGTTCTCCGAGTTTGAGAAGTGCACGAGGTCGTCGTGGTACATTTCCTGGGAGTTGATGATGTCACTGTACTGTTTGTGGCTCAGGTCAGTCGGGTTGATGCCGTTGGCTCGCAGGAATTCCCGGTAGGCCACGCTGAAAGCCTGACCGATGGACTGCGCAATCAGCTGTGCCTGTGGAAAAGGGAGTTGTGGGAAGATTAATCCGTAGGGAAATGATCCCAGCTGACAGAAGCAGAGAGGGGAGAAAACATGCCATCAATATCTAAAATAAAATAAAATAAAAAATACATTATTCTTTTGTAATGTTCTTGTATTTTGTCACAAGCGTCAAAGTATTTTTATTTGATTCATAATTGCAAAATGGAAGGTAGAGGAATTTGTTTCATTCACTTTTCAAGTCAAGTTTTCAAACTTTACAATATAAATTAACTAGATGAAAAAAGACAGTTTCAACTCACTATTATGTTACATCCATTAAAATAGGGATAAAGTAAAATAAAATATAAAATTTTGAAACATCTCCATACACCTGACTGCCCAGAAAATAAAACATTAATTTGCAAAAACAATCCCCCAATTTCAACAACATTGTTTAATGTATAAATATAATAAATAAATATAATTTATTTGAATTATACGAATCAATAAGTTGAGCCATTAGGAGTAATAAATATTCATTATATTAAAACAATCCAAACAAATTGTATTAATGTAAATTACCTTCCTGCTGAAATTAGATGCTTTAATAAAATATACAAAGAACATTATTTAAAAATTTTCTAAAAATGTTTTCACTAAGTTTTCTGGCATTTAGAAAATAAAAATAATTCTGGTAATTCTAATTAACCTAAAACAAACAAACAAAAAAGTCTGATTTTATTTCAGACGATCAGAATAAAATTATCTGTTTTTTAATTTGGTGTGTGAAAATATCTGGTTTCAACTGTAAATAATATTTTCCAAATTTAGGCCTTTCATTAAATGTTAGATTGAACTTTATTACAAAACTGTGCAGATTGAATATAAAGCACTTTTAAAGACTTTATACAGAAATTAAGCCATTTAAAACACTGAAAACATCTAACTCTTGAAACCTGATCTACAAATCCCATTCCTTCACATTTAAACACAAGTCTGTTGACAAACTTTAATACTTTTTGGAAGGTCTGACTAGTACTTACATCTTCTGACTCGAAGACGTAGCAGATCATTCTGTACTGAGTTTTCCCTTCGCTGGCAGAATCAGACGATTCAGAGAAATCCTCTGATGAAGCCTGGGACACGCGTCTCCGTGCCATCAGAACCACAACGCTGCCGATGTCGGCGATGTAGGATATGGTCCGCAAGGCACTGTCCATCATCGTCTCCTGCAGGCAGAGGACATAATCAGGGTGTTTAAGGTGACTGGCACAGAAATAAATAAAATTTTCTGTCAACTTCAGTCAGAGTCCTCTTCAGATTGGTTGCATCACTGACTGCTACTGGAGATAAGAGCCAATTTTGCTTATATCCCTATAAGCTTTTGAATCAAACTGAACTGAAGTTACTGACCTGTGTGTCAGCATTCAGTACTTTGACAGCCTTAGTGGAGATGAAGAGGTCGACCTCAGTCATCATCTGAGAGTCTTCATCTTGGCTCTAGGAAGGGAAAAAACAGAAACCGACTTTGCAGTTTGCAATCCTTTACGAAGTTGCAAAAATGTTATCAAAGTTCTGATCTGAAGAAGAAGGTTAGCAAAACATTGGGAGATCATCCATCCATTGTCTAACACCCTTGTTCATAGTGGGGCAACACACACACACACACACACACACACACCTAGGGAGAATTTGGAAAGACCAATTAAACCAACAGTCATGTTTTTGGATTGTGGGAGGAAGCCGGAGTACCCGGAGAGAACCCACACATGCAAACTCCATGCAGGAAAATTGAACCCAAGACCTCCTTGCTGCCAGGCAGCAGTGCTACCAACTGCGTCACTGCGCAGCCCATTGGGAGATCACAAAACCCTAAAACTGAATTCACAAAGATGAGGTTTTAAATATATGGGTTTTTTTCCAAGATGAATTCTTGTTCATGTAGCAAAACAAAGAGGTTTTGCAACCTCTGCTCAACACTACAATGTTCAGGCTTAATACGGCAGAATGTTGGTCCAAACCACAACAACAATGCAACAGCAAAAATGAGCTCATCGTCATAACAGATGATTTAAAAAAAAACCCTGAATTTACAAAACAAGTGATAAAATCTGTGATTATACCCAGAGTTGGTTAAATAATGCTAGCATTTCTGAATTACTAGTGTGGCTCATGGACAAAATACTGATAAACCATTAAAAAAAGCTGTTTCGGCGCCTTTAACTGAGAATATAACATGTTATCCCACAGTGTGACTGGTCATGAAGAACACTTTTATTTTTACTTTTACTTAATAAATAAAAAAGAATCTTAATTATTCCACTGGATTACTAATAAGGTGTTACAATAAAGTATCTTACAAATACACAATTTGTTATCAGAGTTGAGAATTAATCAGTTACATTAACTTTTTGGAAAGAAATACTTTTAGCAGTGTTTTTACTATTTATTTTGAGCTGAATAATTTTATTATGAAGTGTTTCTACTCTTATTTGAGTCCAATTTCTGGATTTCCTATCCATTAAATGAAGAACAGACATGTTTTCAGCAAATAAATCACCAGGAACAGAAACACACCTGCAGTTTTTGTTAAAGTTTCGTCAGTTTTATATTGAAAGTCAAAGTTTATTTTGTAGTGATGTTATTATTTTTATTTCTGTATTTTCTATATTCTTTTATAACTTTGTCCCTCTTATTATGTATTTTTTTAAATATTACGGGATCGATGTTTTGATCAGTTACTCAGTATTTGCCTATCCTTGTTACCAAACACTTTTTAAACTACGTAATTTATTGCACAGCTATTTTTTACTTCTATTTGAGTAAAAATATGTTGAAGTAGTATTATTGTTACCTGAGTAAATTTTTTTGGGTACGCCACCCAACTCTGTTCCTACCTAATTTTTTAAATTTAAAAACACTACTTTAATGTCCGTACTAAAACAACGGTTTCTAATTTCACAATTAAGCTCTAAAAAACAACTTCAATCTGCTCAGTTCCCTAAATGGAGTGTATTGCCAAAACTGACTCCCTCTAGTTTAAACAAGCTGATGAAAGCAGAACGTATCGGTTCATTTAAAACACCTACAAACCGAATCAATGGACACCGCTGGCTGTCTGCATGAATGCTGATTACCTTGATGCGGCTGACGGCTTCATGGGCCTGCGACATTCGCACCGACTTGGACGGATTTTTATCGGACAGCACTTGAGTGCATCCTAGGTAGTTGGCAGCGAAGATGATCCCGTCGATGAGATCCTCCGGCTCGCAGGGACCTGGGACTAGACGGCACACACACAAAAAATAAACACTTTATTTCAAGACACTTTCATGTACTGGAGAGATTTGAATGCAAAAAATGTAGAGATAATGTGACGTATTTACCATCCTCAAAGCTGGGAAAAGCAGCTCCTTCCTGTGATTTCACCAAAAAACGTTAACAAAATAAGAAAAGTTGACAGATTTTTAAATTAAGTAAATCAGAAAAGACAAAACAAAAAGTAATATTAAACGGAGTAAAATCAATATTCAGAAGAAGGGGTGGAAAAAATTTCTTATCAGGATAATAAATTAGATTTATTGTTGTCCTTATAAATTTCTGTTATTGAAAAAGAACATCCATAAAAATATTTTTTCTTATTTTCTCCACTGTTTGCTTTTACAGAAGCATCAATGAATATTAGTATATATTAAATATTAAAAAATATGATTAAATGCACACTTTAAAAAGAACATTTCTAATTTACGGTAAAGTAACAGCAACTGTGGTTGCCAGAATTTTACCGTATTTATAAGGCAAAATTCTGGCAATCACAGTTGTCAGTATTTTATTGTAAATTAGAAATATACCTTTATATTTATTTATTTATTTATACCTTTAGAAATATAAATCACAATTTTTTAAGTCAGTAGCGTCTGAAAAATGTTTTTTCAAATGGGAATGTTTTTCAACAACAATGTTTGTGATTGTTGTTCTATGAATGCTGTAATCATAAATAGTGTCAGAGTGTAATCCTTATTGTTATCACAATAATACCACAAAATATCGCAATAAAATTCTATTCAAAAGTACTTTTTCATTTCTTTTTTTTAATGACAATACCATAAACTTACAAACATAAATAATTAAGTCTTTAGTTTGGCAATAAAACTCACCTTGGGAGAATTGTCATCCTCTACAGAGACCGGCTCTGGACATTGAGGCTGCTTTGGCTCCTCTGCCGCCTCCTCAGGCATCATGGCTGTGCTTGGCTTCTCATCCTGATCCTAACGAACACAAACATCAACGTTTCATAAAACTTAATGTAACTGATTACTGAAGAAAACTGCAGCATGGTTGCTGCAGTTTTCTTGCAGCAACTTGCTGTAATGATACACAGCAACCATGCTGCAGTTTTCTTCAGGTGACAAGGACAACATACAGAGCGTTCCCATCGGTCTTCCTGCATAAATGCTTTATAAAATAAAGAAATAAAAAGCACCTTGGAGTTACAACTGCAAGATGTCTGCAGAGTTTCACCAGCTATTTTCTGTCAACATCCATTTTATTTTTTTCCCACAGATTCTCGGTTAATGTTATTATAAAGACATTAATATGCTTTAAACAAGGAGTGACAAGCTCATTTGTATAATTATGAATATAATCAAAGGGTCAGTTACAACAAAACATACTAATAAAACTACATTAAAATGTTTTTTAAATGAATAAATTAATTTCTCTGCATTCAATGAGAACTGAAATATTTTTTAAATACAAATAAAACATGCTTTGTATATTTAGGCACATACCTGTCTCTTCAGAGGCCACTTAAAAAGTTATGGCGGGCCGGATTTGGCCCCCATACCTTGAGTTTGACACATGTGCTTTAACCTAAGTTATTCTACTGAAGCGTTGGTTATATGTTTGATTTTGAAGATAAAACCTCTACCCAGGATCCGAACCCTCGGCTACTGAGAAACGATCGCTTCTGGAGGCTCTGTTGAAGTTTTTAATAGATTCACAGCAGGTTATGCTAACTGTTAGCATAGCCTGCTAGCAGCAGGTTAGCAGCTTAGCCAGTAGGCGCTAAGGCCCGCCTCCTGGCTCTGATTCTTTTTTTCCTAGTTAGTACTGGGAGAAGGAAGGCAGAAGGCATTTTTCACAGACTATGTGTCTCATAATAACATAATGATGCATATGAAAACATATGTGACGGTTGGAGAAGGAGTTAGCAGCGGCGGTTAGCCACTCTAATCAGCTGAACGTACTGGTGACGTATTCTACACTTTCACTTTATTTGACTTTGTCCATGTAAAGCCAGATATCCACGGCGCTGAACTTACATTATATTCTCATACATTAAACAAGTAAAAGTTGTATCACTACGATATTTCTCTCTAAAACAACATGGAAGCGGCTACTTCTTACTCGGTCCAGGTTACAACTAAAGAAAAGGAAATAGGCGCCCCCTGGTGGTGATACCTACTCAACTCTAGGAACCAAACAGTAAAATGACAGTTTCAACAAATATGTAAAAATATATGTCATAAAAGTTAAATACTGTAGCTTTAAAAGCCAGATTTGACTCTCCCAACCATGTAACATTAGCACTACTTTGTGCTCATGAGCAAAGTTAATCAAACAGTGTAAACAACTACAGAGGATTTAAATGCTTCTGTGGTGATCAGCTGATATCCGCCCATCTTATCTACCTCAGTAATGGTTTAAAAATCAACCGCTTCAGCTCTTCTGTGACAGAGGTTTGATTGACAGACCGGCCCACTAGGTCATGTCTGCACATTTTCAGTTAACAATAGTCACCCCACTTTTACCAACTCAATGAGTTTCTTGCCATATTTAGAGATAATGCAGACAAAATAACTGGTACAGAATCAGAATCAGCAGGTCAGACCTTTCAAGGATTGGGAATCAGCGAACGGACAGAAAACTGTAATTGATGCACCCTACACTGTAAAAAAAAACTGTCTCTAATTTACAGTAAAATACCGACAGCTGTGGTTGCCAGAATCTCACTGTATAAATACAGATTTTGCCATATTTATATGGTAAAATTCTGGCAACCGCATTTGATTTTAATGGTGCTATTTGACAACATGTAATGTCTGTTATTGGGTGTTTTATTTATGTTTTTATGATGTGCTATATGAAATGAGCTATGCAGATCAATGTGATTGATTGATTCTTTACAGAGAAGTGATTGCTGATTGGAGGAAAACATTGAGGTGAAAACTAGTGAGATGGGTTTTGTGGCTTCCTGACCTGCTCGGGTTTCTCAGAACCCATCGGTTTCTCCTCTGCAGACTCGCTCTGCTGTTCTGCTGGGTGCTGCGGACCCGGAGAGGCTTTGACCAGCCTGGACTCGTTCTCCGGGTTGTCAGCAGGCGGTCCAGAAGTGGAGGGACTCTCTCTGTGAGGCAGGGCCCTCTGGGGGTCGGAGGGCGACTGAGCGTGACGCGTTGGAGGAGGAGGAGGGTGATGGTGCTTGCTGGAACCGGGTCGATCCTTGGACCTCACTGCAGACTTTTTGGATGAAGTCTTTGGATTCTGCTCGGTGCTGCTGTTTGTCGCTGCTTTGATCCCAGAAACGACATGCTGCGTTTCGCCTCCTCCTCTTCCTCGACCTTTAACCTGTCGCTCTTTCCCCTTCTGGGACGGCTCAGACTTCTTCCCAGCTCCTGATACGTTATGATTTCTCTGGATGCGAGTTTCATCTTCTCTATTCCTTTCCTTTTTAATCCTCTCACTCTCATTGCCCTGATAGAGGCTGGCGGGCCTTTCAGCGTTTCCCTCCGCCTCATCTAAATCCTCTATGAATCTGGCTCCATCCAACACCTCTTCAAAATCATCGCCGTCGTTAAAAAAGAATCTGTCTCCTTCGATTATTTTCATTGCCCCCTCTGCTTCATCTCCAGTAATGGGGGCACAATGCGACTTAAAGCGGTGACCCATTCGGTACGGTTTTCCGTCGGAGTGAGGCCGTTCGCATCTCTTGGTGCTGTGATGAGGTTTCTGGGTGATCTGGTCGGTGGTGGGAGCCTCACTGATCTCCTCCGCTTGCTGCGCACACTCAGGTCCGCGCTGGTTGTAACATCTGACGCTGACGGCTCCCTGTCGGTTCAAATGCAGAACCTCGTCGTAGTCTTGCTCCACGTCCGAGCCCACGTTGTCGTACTCGGAGCAGGCGTCATCCATGTCCTCCGGACTCGGGTCGCAGCTCATGTAGAAGTGCTTTGAAGGAGCGGGAGGAGTCAGCTGGTTACTGTTGTCGTTCCTAGAAGAACGGGGAGGTCGCAGCGTCTCCTCGCTCACAGACTGGTCATCCTGACTGGGTTTTGGAGGTCCGGCACTGGGGCACGACGGAGGGCCCGCGGCCAAGACTTTGGACATGTTTCCTGGCTTTTTCCCATGAGCCATAACTGGCCCCTTTGACTTTACTATCCTAAACCCTGCAGACAGTGAAAAGACATGGATGCATTTCAATTACAAGCTGGATTAATTTATGGCTGAAATGATTAATCAGATTAATCGTGATTATTTAAATAATCAACTAATTTAATAACTGATTAATCATAAATTGAGTATACAGAACATTTTCTACAGGAACACAGTCAGTGCAGTTCTTATGCAAAAATTGTTAAAATATATACATAATTTTGCATTTAAGATGAAAAAAAACAACATTTGTCAGTAGATATGTACTACCAAAAACTGAAGTGGCTGTTTTAGCTCCACCTGATTCAAATTCTATTAAAATCCAGCAACTTTTGCAATCCAATCATTAATCGATTGATCTGAAATTAATGAACAGATTAGCCCTAAACTGTATCAATGTTAAGCAAAAAGGGCAGAAAGTGTTGCATATAGATGTTAGGGCTATTCTTCATTTAGCTGCAAACACATCCTTTGCTTCAAATGATCAAAAGTTCATTTAAAAAAAAAAATTACATTTTAAGGAATAAAATGTTTACTTTATCATGTTGAAAATGAACTACACTATTTATTTATTTGTCTATTTTAAAAGTGTATATAAACATGGAAGTAACTGAATGAAAAATATGCAGAATGTGCCATTTATTTGTCCGATTAACTGATTAATCTCCATTATAGTTGATTAAAATAATTGTTAGTTGCAGTCCTATCACTCATTATGCTATAAATCTGTGATAAATGTGTGAGTTCAGTTTAATACTCCTTCATAAATAAAAATAAACATGTATCCATTAAAATTCAGCTTTGGGTTTATTAAAAAATGCAGTACAACCTTTTCCCTTGCTCACTTTTTCAAGTGCATTTTAACATAAATAAAAAACATGATTTCAATAAAAAATAATGAGAAATTTCTCAGTCTACACTTTAATAACTTCATTTTAGAAGGAAATTACTTTTTATATTAAAATGTATGAGATGGTAACAAATGTTTTATGAATAAACAAAACGTTTTTTATGTTGTAATAACATAATCTTAACACACTATCTTAACCCAAAATCATTTTTGTTTATTTATTTACTTATTTATTGCCTAAAAATTTTATTTTACCCCCCAAAACTCCTACTTAGAATAATTTCCTACATTATAAAACTGTTGAAGTGTCACACTGTTTATATGCTCATACTACAGTTAACGATTAATCGACTACTGAGGAAGGAAGTCAATAACAGATTCGTCACGAATAATTAAAAAAAAACACCAAATGTAGTTATATTATCACAGATTTTAGACGTGTTGACATTTTCTGAAGCATAGAGTCCATCATTTTGGGGGAATTTGACTTTAACTGTAAAGAAAAAACGAATCTTATTGGCTATAATGGTTCCCTTTATCATTTATTCAGCACTCAGGACTTTGCCTGTATTGAGGCCAGGATAAACAAGTCACACCCTCATCTGAACCTCAATCCTCTCTGTATCAGATTTAAACCTGCGCATCTTAAACTGAGGCTTTTGTCGCTTGCTTGATTCTAATCCACACATTGAAATTAGCCAAAGTGGCGTTGATCAAATTTTATTGAAACTGGGATCACGGCATCAAACGCATGAACACCTCTCCTTAATCCCTGCGCACAGACCTAATCCTGACCTCTCCGTGGTGCTGAACCAATTAAAACAATGAGGCTCATTAGTGAGCAGAAATGAGACCATGTGATGGGGGATCCTGTAACTGCAATGCCCTTGACATTGGGTTGGGGTTTTTTTTGGTATTTTTGTAAAGCCATTTCTTCCACTGGTACCGCAGCCTGCAGGGGTGGTTGTTGTTGTGGCTCCCCCCTTCAGTGCACGCCGCGTTATCTCCCTTTTACATGTTGATAAAACAGTCTGATACATATTTTCCTCCACATAAAGGAGACCCAGAAAGGACACAGACTCCCTCTATCCTGATTCCAATGGTTTTACCATCTGAAAGCATCCCATTATCCTGCTGCTGCGCTTCACATCGACCTTGATTATGAAGCATCGAGACTGCACCATGCTGGCATCCCCCTATTACTAATGTGGAGCTGATTCACCACAAGTGCCCGAGCATCGTTTTTTAGCATTTCTGCCCAACATGCATCCCTATTCTCTTTTTCGTTTCTGTGCATAGAAAGGTACGTGTGCCACTTACCGACATCAGGGTTGTGGGCGGCCCTCTTTGTACAAACGCTCGTGTGTTGATCAGTTCAGATTGCTCCCCAGAATAGGGGGTGGGGTAAAAGACCGGGGTACAGGAAGAAAAGACGCACAGCAGCTCAGAAACTTGTGGTAAAAAAAAAATGGTAAAATGTTCGCTCACTGCTCAAAATGTTCTAATATAAATGTAAAACAAAGAGAGCGCACAAATAACTAATAAATAAACAACTAATTATTTTAAATTTTTGATATAGCCGCTTTGTATTGGACATAAACGGCTTTTTCAGTTTGTTGTTTTGGTGTGCCGTTATGAACATTAAATTTAATGGTATAAAACCAATGTTTTTTGTGTAACTAACGATTTTCTTGGTTCAAAATAAATATGAAAAAATATCGATGTGTCTGGGATCGATTTTAACAACTGAAAACACACTCGTCGCTCGGCTGGATGAGCCTGAGAAGCGGGATTGTTTCTAACGGGAAGTCCGTGTCTATTTTTGGGATCCGGTTTATTTGGCTAAGCTCACCGAAAAAAAAGTTGACTTTTTTTCTAATAAAACTGTTCTTGGTTCAAGCTACAAGTTCAGTCTTTACAAATTAAGTCAAGTCTTTAGGTTATTTATTTACTTAATGATGGAAGAAAGTAAAATACAATAAATTCATTCTGATAAACTGTATATATTTTTAGACCTTAATTGATTTTGTTTAGTTATGTGTTGCTTTTCTTATCCAGAATTGATATGCATTTAATAGAAAGCTCTATTCAACGTAAACGGGTTGAAACAAGAGAAGTGATTCTGCTTATGCATACTGAGTTTGATCTATATAGTCACAAAGCTAAAAAGATATAATAAAGTCTACATTTTGTGAATTTTCAAATGACTCAAATTCTGGTTTTTAGTGCTCCTCAGAAAATATATTTGTTGGATATATTTACTACATATAATAAGTTATATGTAGTAAATATATATGTTTGTTGGATATATTTACTACATATAATAAGTTATATGTAGTAAATATATATGTAGTAAATATATCCAACAAATATATTTTCTGAGGAATATATAATAGCTGATTTCAGGATATCAGCTATTAAATCCCTATAGAACTGGAGTTATTTTGTTTGCAGCAAAATCCTCGTAGGAATACAAATTACCTGAATCATCATAGTTGAAACACATAACATGTATGGCACATGGAAACATATTTGCCCTTAGATTTCTTCTTTTTTGTCACAGACAAATAAAGATAACCCAAGTAAACACAAAACATTTTTGTAAGGTATTAAAGGTCCTAAATAATTATCAATTATCCCCTTTTTAAAATGATGAATTGTGACAATATTTCTTTGGTTTGATTTCAAAAGCAACTCCCACTGAAATTTGCTTTGTTAATTTTGAACATTTACATATACAGCCATTCCATTTAAAATATACTTGTAGCATGACTAATTCACGTCAACCGTTATTAAAGAACCGGCACATTGAGTCGGCTCAGTAATGAACGGCACTTTACATACAATGCTGCTAGCGCACCAGGAAAGCTATGTTTATTTGTTGTGTAAGCTTTCAGCACGTTAGTATTACATTACGGTTCTTGTGGCTTTAACTGTATTTATATTTTCCCGAAGTATGAAGCAAGGTGAAACGTTAGAAAAGGTAATTTTCACTGAACCAGTTCAGCATGACCGAAAGAGCAAGCCGAGACAAACCGAGGCGAAGCTTGTCATTGAAGAAGAAAGGCGACGCTAAAGCTGGGACTTCGATCACCAACTTCTTCTGCAGCCAGCCTCCACCGAACCTGGCCTGTCCCCTCTGTGGACAATTAGTCCCAAGATTCAAGATCAATGATCATATCGATTTGCAGTGTCAGAACTTTGATAGAGGAGACAGCACGGCAGCTTCTGGAGGGAGGAATGATTATTCAGGGGTCCAGCTGTCACCTGGAGGCGATCCGTCAAAGTCCCCAGAGAAAGACCAGAAAGAGGACGCAAAAACTAAAACGAGTCCTTATTTTAAGAAGAATAACTCCCAGCAAACTCCACGGGAAATAAACAACAAAACTGTGGTCAGAACCATTGGCCTAGGAAGTCTGTCTTCAAAGTTATCCAGAAAATATCACAAGAAACATGCAGAAGCTTGCAACACATCAGATCCGATGAGCTCGACCAGCAGCTCCCAAAAGGAAAATGTCCAAACTTTAGAAGATTGTATTTCAGCAGTGACAGAAGCACCATCATCACCTGTAGAAAAACAATCAGACCAGTCAATGGTTTCATCTGAACAGCCACCTTCACCTGCCAAGCAAACGAAGAGAAAAAAGAAAGCCACCTTTCGGGCCAAGGGATCTCTGATCAGAAAGAAAGCGAAATATGAAGGCAGCAGTGTAGAGGCATCATCTTGTCTTGATCCAGAGGACACACAGACAGAAGGACAGGATTCTGACAAGCCTTTCAGTTCAGAGGACATGTCTGAGAAGAATGATGCAGATGTAAAGATGGAAACCTCTGATGCCCAATCACTTCCCTACTACCTGCGTAACTTCCGGACCGTGCTGCACGCGGTGTTGGAGAACGAGGACGACGGGATGCTCTTCAACCAGGAGGACATGTCTGCCGTGCATGGATTCCAGAGCTTGTCGGGTATATTTTTGTAACTGACGATCATTTTAACAAGACGATTATTGGTCGATTATTCTGACGATTAATCGACCAGTTTGATTAAAAAATAGCACATTTTGCAGATTTTTTTATTCAGCCACTTAAACCTTTTTATACAATACATCAAGAGATGCAATGAAACAAATTAATAAGTTATTTTATTAAATAAGAAAGAGAAAATGTTATTACCTAAAATGTAATAATTTCTTTCCCGAAAGCTTGATAATTTGTAACAAAGGATGCATCTGCAGCTAAAAAATACTTTTAAAAGCTCAGACCTTTCTGCTTGACTTAACATCAATACAGTTTAGCGCTGATATGTTGATTATTTTTAGATTAACCAATTAATAATTGATGTTAAACGTGCTTAATAGAGCTTAGTGAAGCTAAAGTTTTTACAGTCACACGTTTTTTTTTAATATCTCAAATGAATAATTTATGTATATATTTTAACAGTTTTGGCTTAAAAACTCCTCTGAGAATGTTGGTATTTCAGTAAGTGGCCAGTTTTATGAGTTTCTACACTCCAGTTAATGATTAATTGATTACCAAATTAGTTGACAGTTGTTTCAGATTAATTATTTCTGTCAAATCATAACCAGTAACTCGCTGTCATGATTTTTGAATCTCCTAGTTATGGCTCAGAAGCTGTATGTGAGGCTCTTTCAGAGGAAACTGAAGTGGCTGCAGGTAAATAAACTGGATTATGGAGAGATCTGCAGTGATCTGGGATCTGTTGCACAGGAACTGGTTCAGATAGGTTTTCTACAGACAGGTGAGTAATCCGTCCAATTAAACCTTGACTAGGACCTTTCAAATGCTTTCTGAACTTTGATTTTTCTTGTGAACGTCTGTGTTTAAGAAAACGACCTCGAGGATCTTGTGGAGGCTCTGGATCTGCTGCCGGCTCCTGAACTCAAAGCTCTTGCTAAAACTTTCCATCTGGGCAGTTCTGGCACCCAAAAACAGCAGCTGGTCGACGGTTTTCTCCGTCTGAGCAGGCAGAAGTCTTTCTTCTCTCCGGCTTCCAGTCAGAGCAAAGTTGGGACAGTTATTCTGAAACGGTGAGATTAGGGTTCATTTGAGTGACTAAAAACCTTGAAAACTCTTGAATTTTTATTGGGGGTTATCAGAGTTTGGAAAGTGCTTGATATTCAAGCAGCACAGTTTGATTAAAAGCCTAAATATTTACAGTTGAAACCAGATATTTTCATACACCTAATAAAAAGACATAAATTAAATTAGACAAAACTTTCTTCTTTTAGATTAGCTAGAATCACCAAAAATATTTCTATTTGTTGAATGCCAAAATACCTAGTAAGAACAATTTTTTATTATTATTATTGTAACTTTCTTTACATATTTGGGGCCATTTGCGTTACAGTTTTTGGATTATTTCAGTCTAATTAATATTTTTTATTCCCAGTGATTGACTGACTTATTGATCTAGCTAACTGAAATAAATAAATATTGTATTTGTTTTCTTTTTTATGTTATTTGAACTGTGAGTTAGTAATAAAATGGATAGTAATATGTGTAAATGTGTAAAATTCTATCTATCTATCTATCTATCTATCTATCTATCTATCTATCTATCTATCTATCTATCTATCTATCTATCTATCTATCTATCTATCTATCTATCTATCTATCTATCTATCTATCTATCTATCTAGTAATAAATGTAACATAATAGTGATTTGAAACTGTGTTCTTTATTACATTTGTATTATTTTCATCTCCAAAGTGTGGAGGTGGAAACTGTGAAAACTTACCTTTTTAACTTTTAAAGCATTTTCGTTCACTTTTACTGTGGGAAAAGAGTAGGAACCATGTGAAATCTGACTTTGTGGGTATAAAAGGCTGCTAGAAGTAATCTTAATCTTAATTCTGTTTCTTTTATTTAAAGGGCGAAGCAGCTTGCAGGCTCCTGTGTGCGTCTGTCTCGCGAGCCTCGGGCCGTCTTCTCCCGCATCCTGCTGCTCTTCTCTTTGACGGACACGATGGATGAGGAGGAAATGGCAGCTGGAGGTCAGAATCAGCTTTTCACCATCCTGTTGGTGAACTCGGGTCGTCTGGCCTTTCCGGACTACGCCGTGCAGCGAGAGGCCAAAGTGTTTCGAGATAGAGAGGATCTCATCAGGTAAGGATCTGCAGAAGGTTTTCACTTAGTTACCTTTTGAAGTCACATTTTGTTATCTTAAGAATCACAAATTTGCACTTTTTTTTAATTATATGAAGTCATTTTAGCAGTTTGCCTTATAGGGAAGCAGCAAACATGGAGGAAAGCGCTCTGTTCAGATGGAAGCAGGGCTGAAAAAATTAATCGGATTAATTGTGATTAATTGATTACTCAGTTAATTGTCAACTAATTTAGTAATCAAAGTGACGAAGTTAAAAATTTTGATTACTAACAGGAGTTTACAGACTCAAAAAAGGCCATTTGGTGAAAGTACAACATCTTCAGAGCTGCAATTTAGTCAAAACGGTACAAAATATTTATACATTTTGATTTTAAAATAAAATACACCCTTGTATATGTTTTGCCCCAAACCGCTTGAGCAGCAAATTAATTTAAGGAATGCTATATTGTTGCATTTTAAACAATAAAACGTATATTTTATTATTTAAAAAAGAAAATCGGAAGTATTTGTTTATTTGCATCTTTACTGTTCTTCTAAAATTGTATAAAAAGCCTTAAACTGTTAAAAGAAAGATGAATAATCAATTGCTAAAATAATTGTTAGTTTAAGCCCTACTTTTCATGTTTTAGTTTGTAAAAAAATATGTAGGTTTTTTTTCCTTATAGTACACAATTATTTCTCTACCTTCTGTTGATGTAAAATTGTAATAAAATACTTGTTTGTTGTTGTGAAGTTAAAACGTTGTGGGATGTAAATACTGTTTGTATTTCTTTCAGCACAATATACATTGTGCTGAAAGGCATAGGCTTTAGTTGATATTTTTATTTTCGACTCCTTGCATTGCACCAGGTATGAAGCGTCCATGCGATCCCTTATAGAGGTCACCGTGGCGATGCAGAGGGGTCAGTGGGATCAGGCCCTGCAGCTTTACACTTCTGCCAAAAAAACCTGGATTGAGCTCAACAGCAACCATGACCTGAGGTCAGGACTTTAAAAGTCTTCTTCGTTGGTACTATTTCTGTAGAATTCCTGTTTGCTGACATTGTAATTTTCACCCAGTCACCAGGAAGAGCTGCCAGTGTTCCTCCGCAGCTTCACTACAGGATGGGCTTACACGCGGATCTTATCCAGAGGAGTGGAGATTTTACAGAGGCTCCGTCGTTATGAGGTTTATCTGCTTTTATTGTCTGCCTGTTATTCAAATTGGTTTTGTTTATGGAGCTAAATGTGTCAGCAGGGAATATATATATTGAAATCCTTTAAGATGCTTAAATCTTTGTTTGAAGTGCCTGATATTTAAACTGAACAGTTTTGTAATAAAGTGTAATCTAACACTTGATCAAATGCCGAAATGTGGAAACAGTTATTTACAGTTGAAACCAGATATTTTCATACAAAAAAAAAAAACACGTTTTTTTTTCTCATTCTTTGAAGTTAAATCAGAGAAAATTTTCTTGTTTTGTTAGTTAGAAATATCAATTTCTGTTTCTATTTGCTAAATGCCAGGAAACTTAGCGAGAATATTTTTTAAATATTTAATCTTCCTAATGGCTCAATGATTTATTGATCTGTATAGTTGAAATAAAAGTTGTTTTATGTTTTGTTTAAATAAAACAATTGTTGAAATTGCTTTTTTTTTTTGTTGTTGTTGTTTAATTTGTGTTTTGTTCTCAGACCAGTCAGGTGTGTGATTTGTTTTCTTCAAAGTGTACTGCTGGAAAAGTTTGAAAACTTACCTGGAAAATGCTTTAATAATGTATGACTTTTACTGTTTAGAAACCTTGTGTTAGTAATGATAGTATTTCTCTGTTGCTATGAAACAGGAAGCAGTAGAAGAGTTGCAGGCTCTACTAAAGCAGACCGTTTACTGTCCTGACTGTCGGGGCCGATGGTGGGACAGGCTGGCTCTGAACTTTCACCAGCACCTCAAAAAACCTGATCAAGTAAGCAAAAAACAAATCTGTTCAATTATTTGTCTGGTTTATTATTAACATTCACATGTTACAACCCATATAAATTTAAAAAACAAACATTTATATTTTACAAACACTAATGCTGACTGATGCAATCCCTGTAGTTTAAATTCCCTGCTCTGCCTGCAGTGTTTCCACACGATGAGTGTATATCCTATTAGCGCTAAAGGCTACTGTGCCAAAGTCGTTGCAGTTTAGGACACTTGCAGATTAGAGCTGCTCCAGTGAGTGAAGCTGTTGTTTGAAGGAAAGGTAATGGGTATTACTGAGGCTGCAGCAAACATCCATTTTAAATCTTTAAAGGTGACCTACTATGCTTCCTTTAACAGGTTACAATAAGTTTATATGCTGTGCAAAACATGTACAATTTTCACAAAGTCATTCTTGTATAATAAGATTTTAGACTGATCAGTTCAACCTCTGTTGATCTCCTTTCAAAACTTGCTGTTTTAGGACGTCTTGTCACTTTAAAACCCTTTATGACTTACATTTCAAATCTCCACCTGGATATTTTTGCTTATTTTCAGCACAGTTGCAGTTCTTTAAATGTCCTGTGAGTAAATAGATTTGCCCATCTATCCACAACAACTGAAACTTTCAATATCTAGCATTTTTGCAATTTACCATTTATTAAGAGTGTTTCAACAGATTAATTTCACTTCCTATTACGGCGGAGGTAAAATTACCGTAATAACCCGATATTGGCTGGAAAGCGCAACGTCTCCCCTTTCAGAAACCGTTGGAATTTTTCAGATGGCTCAAATTGTTGCGAAATTACGGTGCTGCAAATTTGGCTGGATCCCCAGCACTCCCAGCACTCCGTTAGCCCTTATAGGATTAAAACTGAAGAAGCTGCTGCTGGCCACGCCCTCCAACTCAATGTTTACACGCGCATATGAAAATGGCTGCAAACAGATGTCCAATTGTAGAACCGTACATCTTTGAAAAGCAGAAGTAGAGCCTCCTGCACAAGTAACAACATTGCAGCAATTGGTCTCGCATACAGCGGTGAAACAAGCTGACCAAATATGTTGGCGCACAGTTGAGGTTGCTAGGTAATGGCGCGGTGCCCATTGAATGTAACTGAAATGGCTCATTTTCCTGACACCAAAAATGGCTTAGTTTTGTTTATTTTATGTGTGTAAAATTTACCTGAATTGTTCAGATTTTTTAAGCTTTATTTTACTTTAGCTGTTTTTTGGGGTGTTTTTTTCCCCATCATTTCTCTTCTCAGGCTATCTGTGCTATGAGAGACGGGCTGTCGGATCCTCTGGTGCGCACAGGACACAAACTCTCCCTCCATCAGAGAGCTCTCCGGATGAAAGACGCTCCCAGCTGCAAAAAGTACCGGCTCCAACTCAGAGAGCTTCCTGCTATCCAAATTCAAGACGTTAAACATGTCAGTTTGTCTACAGTGTGTTAATATGTGAGAAAGGAAGAAAGGAAATTCTGAGCTCTCTGTAACTTTCTTTCCAGGTGACCATTCGGGGTCAGCTGTTTCCTCATGAAGGCGGCATGGGAAAATCTAGATTTCTTTTACCAGAAAGTGAAGAAGGAGACGAGAGTGCTCACTCTATTGTAATATGCTCTGTGGAAGAGCTTAGTTTGGCACATTACCGACAACTAGGCTTTGACCAAGGTAAACCATTTACAGCAACCGCCCCTAAAAATACAGGAAACTTCTAGAACAAAAGTAGAACATTGTCTTCTGTGTGAAAGGAATCCATGGAGAAGGATCAACATTCTCAACCTTGTTTGGTCTCCTGATGTGGGACATTATCTTTATGGAAGGTATTCCAGATGTCTTCAGAAACCCATACCAGGTAAAAGAACGACTAATCCAAGGATCTGCAACATTTATGACCTAAACAGCCATTTTTACCCTCAGGTCAGCCAAATAAAACTTGTTTAAATGTCGTATGGCCTTTTGAATACAGACAACATATAATTTTAGATAAATATCTACTGTTCTACTAGGAAAATTGTTGTTATATTTTAAGAACCATAATTTTATTTCTATTTTTAGGATTTAAAATGAAGATGCATTTAAAATTGAGCAAAAACAGAACAGATCTTTTTTATGTGAAAATTTAAAAAGGCACATAGAATCAAACCTAATGACCTTGTATCTAAAAACAAACTAGTTACTTTTGTTGTATTTTTTTTTGGAAGAAATTAAATGCAAATATGGAGATAAACTGACTTGTCAGTTAAGCTCATTCGTTCTTTGGTTACCTAGCAACTCAGTCACGCATTCTTTGGTTTCCTAGCAACAACCTGCTGAGTAACTTGCACAGCAGCAGTTTTACGTTTCTCAACCTTGCGTCATAAAACTGCTCAAAAATAAACAAAACAGCATGAAGGGAAAACTGGATAAAAGGAAAAGACATGCCACCAGTTTGGTAGTAGTTCAAATATTTAAAACAAAAAACTAATCACTAATTATCGATATAGACTGATATGAAACACTTATGTCTTGATACATTTTTCTGCCATGTCATCCAGCCCTAAACTAAGCCCATAAAGGTTGAACTTTTTTATTTGTTTCTTTTTTCTGTCCAGACTTGTCCTCTGGATCTTTACACCGACTGTTTCTACGAAAACAGACGGGAAGCTATAATCTCTCGCGTTCAGTTGCTCTGTGAAGCTTCTGTGGAAACTCTGTGTGCCATGCTGGCAGATGTCTGGACATCTCAGGAGGGGAAAGTGTGTTCGCTGGTCAGCTGGGAGCGTTTCTCATCCCTCCAACAGGCACAGGTAATTACAGCATGATGCTGCCACTGCCGTGTTTCACTTGGGAATGGTGCAGAAGGAAATGCAGAGTTGGTTTTATTCAATGCATGGTTTCTTAGCTGATTCTTTCTATTTTCAGATGATGGTTTTGGCAGACTGTGTGATGTTCAACACTTGGTATATTTCTCCCTGACTGTTTTGTTCTTTGAATCTAACAGAATAAAATTTATCCCGTGATGTTTACAGTCTCTGATTGCATGTCTCGGCGGAGCTTTCCTCGGTGGAGTGATTGACCGAATGGCAAAAGACTACAGACACTGCAGAGGAGGTTTGCCTGACCTCGTTGTGTGGAACACCTCAAACAACACTTATAAGGTAAAATCACCTGAGGGTACGCCATCCCGGCTTGGTTTGATGTCGAATTTGTTCGACATCAAACAGTGTAACAGTGTAAGATTTACGGAAGAGGATTAGTGCCAGTGGAAAAAGACCCCCAATCCTGACTTCTCAGATTTAAAGTGAAAATTCTGAGGTAAAGAGAATTCTGAGGAAAAGAAACACGTCAAAATTTTAAAGAAAAAACTCGGAATTCTGAGAAAAAAAAGTCAGAATTCTGGAAAAAATGTCAGAATTCTGGAAAAAATGTCAGAATTCTGATATCAGTGTCAATATTTTGAGAAAATTGTCAGAATTCTTAGGAAGAGAAAAAAAAGTAGAATTCTGAGATTAGTCAAATCTCAGGATTTAATCTCGCAAATCGCTGAGATTAAAGTCATAATTCTTAAGGAAAAAAAAAAATCAAAATTTCTAAGAAAAGAAAAGTCAGGTTGATGTCTTTTTTTGTCCTCTTCTGTGATTGATGGCTTCCTCTGCGATATCTGAATATTGGAAATCTTCTAACAGCTGGTGGAGGTGAAGGGGCCCAACGATCGTCTGTCTCAGAAGCAGCAGATCTGGTTGGACGAGCTGCAGAAACTCGGGGCCGACGTCGAGGTGTGTCACGTGACGGCCACCGGAGCCCGTCTGCAGGAAATAAGCAAATAGATTCTACTGAGACACATTTATCTGCCAAAACGGAAACATCCGGCAACAAGCTCCCAAAAGGAAAAAGAAACGTTTGTGTAATTTCTCCCACTGATTTTTGCTGAAGAATATATTGATCCGTACTAAAAAACAATTTTAAACTCAACTGAAAACTTTAACTTTTAGGTTGTTCATCTTAAGTTTTCTTATTTGATGTATTTCTGGTGTCTTCCCTCATCTGCATCATGACTTCTACTTAGTTAATTGCATTTATCATATAGTCCCAGTCAGAAGGTTACATACAATCATCAAGCTGTATATATTTTGAGCATTTAAACATTTATTTGAATTCTTCCTTTTAGTGACTAAACAACATTACTGACTCTTAAGGACTTGAATTTGTATGTGACCAAGTGTGGTTTAGTTGGTTGTAGAGTAAACACACATTTTTTGAAGTCATCACACTGCAAAAACAAAATCTTACCAAGTATTTTTGGTTTAGGTTCTAGAACAAATATCACCATGATTATTAATAATCATGGTGACCATTTTTCTTACTTCCCATATTTAGAGACATTTCAAACAAAAAACAATTGGTATTGGGTAAAATACGGCTTTTGAAAGATCAATAATCGGCGATCGGCAAAAAACTGCAATTGGTGAAACCCTCATCATTTGGTTCAAACCTGGAAGCATCTGAGTGTTTCCCAAACAAACAAACAAACAAACAAACTGGTTTTGGAACGAATGAGGCAGACTAGCATTAAGCTTCTTCATTGACACAATGCTTTAAAAGCCTGGTCTGTGGAAGCGAAAAACAAGTAATTTTGCAGAGACTCAATGAAATCAACAAGATGTTATTGTTTCCCAAAGCTTGTTGATAAGTGCAAAATGTGTTTTTCTCGATTAAATGTACATATCTTAAGCTGTTTGTGTACAAATGAATAATTATGGGAGATTAAAAATGTCAAAATTGTTCAACCAAAATCTTTTTTTTTAACTTAGCAACTAAAAATCCAGTCCATTCTGAAAAAACATTGCTCCTTGAAGTAAATATTTTATGTAAGTGATGAGAAGATGTGACCTTCTGACTCGCCCTATAAAATACACCATACGATGAGCATCATAGTAGAGAGAGGAGATAATCAGAGGCAGGCGGTTTGCAGATAATTAGAGTTAATGCATGAATGGATACAACCACCAGGAGGACCTTTATTCTTCTATTATAATAGAAACATGTATCATCAGTATGTCAGGTTACCAAGCAACTAAAACAAATCACATTTCCTTGGCAGCTCAATATGCATCAACTCCACGAGTTTCTCCTTCAAATAATTACTGTGTTAATTGCCTATAACGATGAGGATTTGATACTCATGTATTAAATATCAGCTGGTACCAAAGACGAAGTCTGAGGGTTGTTTTTATACATTTATGAAACAGTTTGTGTAATTAATGTGCAATTTATTCTCATGATTACTTTACAAATTAAAAGGTCAGATTTATTTTTTTTTTTTTTAAATAATCTCACTGTTTTTGTTTGTTCTGGATATGATCTCTTGAAACAGATTTACACCAGTTCCTTGCAGCACAACCATGCAGCTAATAATGGGAGTGAGTGTAGGTAGGTGGGTGGGCGGCTGTGGGGATAAAATTAGATCATAAAAACAGAGAAATCGTTTGTAATGACTCCAAGCGCACAGTGTCCTAATAATGAAATACCTGTGTTTGTGCTGATTGGTCACAGTTTATAAGTTTGTTAAAAAAATTTCTTACAATTAATTTCAAAAAACATTTTTCATGCAAGTGCAATATATTTGGATTTAACAGACACATGTAGAGAGGTGTGTTACATTTACTTAATTACATTTACTAGAGGACCTTTAAAAAATATTCATTTTTGGAGTATTTTTACTATGCTGCACTTTTTACTTTTACTTGAGTAATTTTATTATGATGTGTTGTTACTTTTATTGGAGTAAAATTTATATTCTATCCACTGTGAGTAACTTCACTGAATGAGGAACACAGACAGGCCTGCAGTTTTTGTTAAAATTTAATAAACTCCATATTGAAAGAAACTGATCTGGTTACATGTTCTTGTTCCTGATTTAACTATTTTATGTTACGTATGTGAATTAGTAACAAAAAACGAATGGAATTTTTTTTAATTTTCATCCTGAAAATACCAAAATTTACACTTCACTTTACACTTTGGTCCGTTGATTATGTAATTTTTAAATATTAAGTCATTGTTTTGATCAGTTACCAGAGTTTTTATTTTTTTAACAAAAAAGTTTTAGGAGTATTATAAGTCTTTATGCTGCAGTTTTTACTTTTAATTGAGTAATTTTTCTTACCTACCAGTTTCATGTGAATTATTGTCATTTTCGTCCTTAAAATACCAAAATTTCCACTTAGCTTTACATTGTGGTCCATCTGATGATGTAATTTTTAAATATTACATTTTTAATGTTTGGATCATCTTTTTAGCAAATACTTTTTTACTCTTACTTGAGTAATTTTGGGGCTTTTACTTTAACTTGAGTATAAATATGTTGTAGTAGTGCTGCTCTTACTTGAGTAATTTTACTTTAACTTGAGTATAAATATGTTGAAGTAGTGCTGCTCTTTAGGCACTTTACCATCTCTGCGCATGTAATATAATGCGCCAGTAGAACTGGAAACTGATGTAAATTCCCTGTAATGGTGGATTTATCCCGTTTAACACCAGTCAGAGCTGGGTCTTGGGTGTGCTGAAATGCATTCAGGCTCGGATCCTGACCGCTTTTGGGGGAAGGGATCCCAGCTGCCCTGCGTGTGACGGCACGACGCTGGAGCTGGAGAGAGGAGGCGATGAGAGGAAGCTGCAATAAACACACAGGGCGTCTGCGCCTATCTAAATAGGACAATAAAGTGAAATAGGCATCAATGCTCTAACAATGGATTTGTCACCTCCGCTTCCACTCAAAGTTTTCCTCTTCGTTTACTTGCTAAACTACACCCAAGGTGAGTGGGGCGTTTTGGGGAAGAAATCTTCGCAGGGGTGGGAGGAAAACGCGAAGCAGTCGCTGTAGCAGCGGAGGCTGAGAGGGAGCAGAAATCCCGATAGCCCGCTAGCTAACAGAGAGGGATCAGCGGGGCCTGCTTGTTGTGAACAGGACTGCACCCTTTTCTCACTTCAAGCTAACAAAAGATGCGTTGCGTCAAAGCCGACGGGGATTTACGCAGTTTGTTGCTGTAAAGCGACAACGGAGAGTTGTTTCTGTTGTGTTGTCACTGTTTTGTTTTTGTATACCGTCGGCTTCGGCCCCGGTTCTGTTGTTATCGTGCGAATGGAGCCGACAGCCATTGTTATGAGAAGATGGAGAAGCCGACTGGGTTAACGGACCGTTAGCTCGATGCTAACCTTCCAGTTAGCCGCTAAAGTTAGCTGTGTTTGTCAAAACCCCGAGGCTTCCAGGCTTATTTTCTCTTGTACTGTTTGGTTAATGTTATTTCATGCAGACATTACTATAATTTAACATAAATACAAGAATCAGTGCGGTATTGCCAATGTGATTGCTCATCGAGATTGTTAGGAGCTATTTTGTAAACATTAACAATGTACAGGGTTGTGAAATAGCATCTGTCTCTTTTTTGTCATACTTGCTGATTTCAAAGCAGCAGAGATATAAACAGGGTAAACATAAAATGCTGTAAGATGGAGATTTTATTTATTAAGTCCTATATTTATTGTGAATAACCACATTTTTGGAAAGCTGAGTTGTACTTACGTAGCCATAAGCAGGACTAATTACTGTCTACCCCGGATAAGAACCTGTCAGACATCATGAAGTAGGCTTGCAATCTGTAAAGGAGCAACAAAGCCATTTCTAAGACTTTGTGTCTGCAGCTTTGGAAATGGCCATAAATCACAAAAGAGTCATTGATGGCTGCCCAAGCTAGAAAATAAATTCACATTTGAGAAACATTCATGTTTTAAACACATAAAATGTGGAGTCAGCAGTGGCTCAGGAGGTAGAGATTCACCCTGTGACTTGCGGGTTGCTGGTTTGAATCCCATTTTCATCCGTCTCAGTCATTCGTCATTTGGCAAGACACTAAACCCACCTTTTCTCTGTTGATGGTGGTCAGAGGGCGCGATTGTTTGGCACAATCAGTGTGTGAATGACTGAACAAGTTCAAATTGTACAAGTGCTGAACATTTACCAGAAATACTTCTTACTTCTCACTCTTTTTTTCCAGATGACACTGCCATGAAGTGCTGCCCTTTTACTGTTACGACCATTCCCATTTAAATAAGAACATATTTACATTTCAATTTCAATAAGATATAAAAGATAAAAGTTCTCATTTTAACGAGATTGTGCTTCTGTATTTATTTCCTAGCTCTGACAGTTAAACGCTTCCATAAAGTGAGAGCCAGAAATTAAGGAAACATGGTGCAGTGGTGATCTTAACCAGAATTTGTTCTGGACCGCTTTACTTCTCCTGCAGGAGTTCGCCAGTACAATCCACAAATATATCGCCCCAGAAGTTTTCAATGTTGCAAAGCATCGTTTGGATTGTAGTAACAGTTGCCTGATACTTTGCTTGCCACTGCAACAATTATTCTGTTGATTGAGAACAAGGGGACCTGAAGTGGAACGTTTTGAAAGGAATGCATCCGGTTATATCCATTGTAACAGCATTCCAGAAAACCATGCTTAATTATCTATATTGGATTGTGCTCTCTTCCAGTAAATCATAAAAGTCTCGCCATCATTTAGGGATTTTAAAGCTGAAGTGCACATCATGCAAAAGGGACATTGATCCAAAACAACCCGGCAAGTCTGTCTTTGACAGGCTAAAAAAATAAAGTGGCCTAGTCAAAATCAATATGATTGAAAGTAAAAGTCTTTGAATGGACCCAAATTTCTTTAAAGGAGTATGAATCCCAAAAAATAACAACTCAAATCTGTGAAAGGGTAAATATTAATAGAAATATGTGAAGGTATAAAAATATCCAATATATTGTTAGAAGATGACCTGTTATTTGAAGTACATGGAGAAAAAGAGTTACTGAGAACGAAACAAAATATAAAACATGGTGTTAATATGTGCAGAAAGTTTTTCGTTTTAAGGTTAAAGGCAAGAATATTGGCTATGTGAGTAATTAGTTCTCAAACTTTTATTTGCTTGTCTTCAGGTGAAATTGTCAGTGTTCTTGTTACAAAGGATTTGTTCTTCATTAATTCAAAATTGCAAGGAGAAACGCACCGACAAAAATGAGTTTCAAGCTCAATATGTGACAAAAGAGAATGTACTTTGAACATTGTTGCTTCACAAGGACAAATGCAACAATGGATCTTTGTTTTTTATTTTTTTACGAAGCTTTTTACCAAATTAGAAAGTCAAAAATGAGTTAAGAAAACTTTTTCCTCTCTGTGGACACAAAAAAGTTGTATAGCATTATTTAATTGTTGTTTAAAATCTTAAATGAAACAACTAAATCATTTTACAGCTATTTGGGACCCAACCATCATTTTAAATGTCACAACTTTCATGTGCTCTTTTATCAAAATGTTGTGATTTCACTAAATAGGTGGTTTTTGTTTTATTTTTTTACTTTTCTGGCATTTTTGAGCAAATGAGGTAATTCCAGGCATTCTTCACTTCTCACAGTCACCTCAATGAAAAATTTAATGTTATCACCTAAATATTTGATACGGCTTATGAACAGTGAAGAGGCTGAAATCTGGAGCATTTATTTGTCTCTGTTGCACAGTCTTTTATTTACAGTAAATTATAGTTCTTTAGTCAGGCTTAATTACCTGCCAGACAGCTCTAATTGCATATTGTCTTGTTTAATGAAAGTAGTGTCATTTAGGGATGGAGTGGGAAAGCTGATTGGTTTATGTAATCCATTGGTTTGCTTGTTTTATATTAACTACAAATAAAAAAATCTTCCAGCTTTTTAAAAATTTTTTATTCAAACACATTTTTGTTGCTGTGGATTGACTTCTGTTTGCTTTTAAATGTGAAATGGGCGGATATGCATGAGAAACACTTGCCTTCATATCCTCCTCCCACTCCTCTGGTGGTGAAATAATTCTGCAGCTTCTGCAGATGAGTGTAGCTCTAAAGCTGCCACTTACTTGATTTTAATAGATTTAGCTCAGCTTTAAAATACAGACCATATAGAGCTTCTGGAGATTTCCATCATTTTAATCCTGTGCTCCAAGTATCTGTCATTGGATCATCCCCAACACATTTAGAACTGTACTACTTATACAACATTTAGACAAAATGCTGTGTCAATTCATCCACAGGGGCACGTACTATGCAAAATTAATATTTTGTACTTCATTTGGGTCTTAACTGCTTCTAAAAGCAGCCCAAGCGATTAAAAAAAAACATTTCGGCAATAAATTAGTGTTTTTTGGTGTCTGGAAAACAAGCCATTTCAAAAACCTCTTAATTATTGAGTCGCACTTCACTTTTACCTAGCAACCCCAGGGAAACCCAGTCTGTCTCTTAAGCCCCTTTTGCACTGCACCGCTGGACCCGGATATTAGCACTTCCAGCCCGGTACCACCTCGCTCCCTGGAATCCTGAGAACTGTTGGCCAATTGAATTGGCCAGACCGGGCCGGTTTGGAGTTAGCTGTCATTGGTTCATTGGCTGCGGGGCGGGACAAAGACCAGATCTCTGGGTCAGAGGAGCTCCAGACTTTCTCGATGGCTGCATCAATAAATTCCCGTCATAATCTGAGGTAAATGTTTCCCTCATCTTCCTCGCTCATGAGCGCATACAGACAAAATGGGACGGGTTACCCAAGAAGAAGACTGTTCTGCGGTCGCTGGGAAGATCACCTGGGTAGCTTTAGCAAGAATCCGATTTAGGTATTTACATGATGTATCCTGCTAAATGCAAAAGACCAGGGCCATAGCACCAATAGGACCATTCTTGTTGGTTGTGTAGAAGGCTCTACTTCTGCTTCTCAAAGATGTACAGTTGTATAATTGTGTATCTATTTTCCAGAGGCATTTTCATGTGCGAGTGTAAAAGTTGAGTGTTGGAGGCGTGGTCACACTTACTTGTTTTGAAGTGACAAGAGGCCCTAAAACAACTTATTATAAAGCAGCTCAAAAAAGGCAGAACTGAGCAGACCAAAATCTTGTGCAAAAAAATTTAATGACCATGTTTTTTTATAACCCATAGACCTATCTTAGCATGGTCGGGGTAGCGTAATAGGCCACCTTTAAGTCTATGGTGATATTTGTATATTGTCTTGATTACAGTTTATTTCTGCAGATGCCAGCCGGCTGGTATCTTGAGCATTTAAAGGTCAGTGCTTAATAGTTTTTATGGTCCTCTGTTTTTCATCACGAGGGGATGAAATGTGTCTATAGAGGTGCCCTACACTTGTGGAAAGTCAAAGTAGGATCAATTTTACTGCAGGAGATTAGGTTTTCCCAGCAGTAAGTGATGCTGTTTGCACTGATTGCTGTGTGTGTATTCGCTATTGGCTGTTGTAGTGCAAGATAACTCACTGCACCCAGTCCAGAATGTTATTAAACCTTAAACCTGAACAGTCGAAACTTCTTTAAACACTGCTTTCAAAGTGCAAACCGAAGCAAAAAAACCAACAAAACCACAATATTTTTGCCATTGATGAAGGTGTGTTTGTCACTGGAGTTTGGTTTTCCAGCGTTGTGTCCAAAGTGCCGTCCTGAGAAAATGAACTTCCAGCTGCCCCACCATAAGACAAGACTCCTTTTGTACTTGAGCTCAACTTTCAGTTTCTGTTCTTGCTCTTTTTGTTCTGGTTTCCATGTTGAATGCTCTAAACCAGGGGACTCAAACTCATCTTCGTTTTGGGCTGGCTCAAGATCATAATGCTCTTAAAGGGCCGCTTGCGCCAGAACGTATTGATAAAATTTGTTCACAAACTGTTAAAGTATCAATAAATTCTTAAAATTAGATAATATTATTGAACATATTCTCAGTCCGTCCAGAATTATGTGATTCTTTTTGCATTAACAATCAAAGTGTTTGTGGTAATAATTTGTAAATATTTGAGATATTTGCGCTTATTTATGACGGTAAATGTGACTTTTTAAACGTGACATCAATAAAGGCAGCTGTTCAGCACAAGTAAGAAAGTTTTTGACAACTTTTGAGAAAAATCTGCAAATTAGCGCAAAAAAGTGTGAGGATTTATTGATTTTTGCATGAATTTCCATGATAATTCTCAAGAAACTGGAGGGACTGATTGATAAAACAGATCAGAAACTGCATTGATTTGATTAATAACTTAATATTTAAGCACATTTTGTGTTTAGTCTAGAATCTAGTGGGCCACATAAACAATTATGGCGGGCCGGATTTGGCCCGTGAGCCTTGAGTTTGACACTTGTGCTCTAAAGGACTCACTGCTTTGGCAACTGAACTGTTACAAATCAATTCAGTTGGTAGTTAAGCATGAAGCTGATGACAATCCATTTGTGGTTAAAGGTTTAGTGGAAGATTAAATCTTATTTCCATTGATTAGGTTTTTGATTCTCCATTTGAGATCAGGCAACTTTTAAATAAAATGACAAATACTGAGCAGGGATGCACAAAATCTTGTCATTAAAATCAGTATTCAGTCGATGTTAGTCATTTTTTAGCATATCTTTCTATTGGTTGCCTTTAGCTTTTAGTCTGTAAAGTCTGACTGTAAATATTAAACCTCTTGAAAATTATTTTCAAGGCTGATCTTATGGGTGCTTTTGTCTATTTTATTACTCAGTCCGCCATACAGCCAATGAGTAATAATCAGTTATATATGTCTATAACTTAAGTGACAATGTATTTCGTAACCTATAAAAATACAAATAAACCTTTCTGTGAGGAAAACATGATGCACCAGTTATTGACCTACACTTTGGTCCAAATTAAGAAACAATTCTTGACACTGGTGGAGATGATTGCGGCTATCCATCCTGACGTGTGTCCGTCTGTTTTTGTTTCTCCCCGCAGGACACTATAGGAACCCTCTGAACAAGTATATTCGTCATTATGAAGGCCTGTCCTACGACACAGAGCTCATTCACAGCAAGCATCAGCGGGCCAAGAGGGCAATCTCTCATGAAGACAAGTTCCTTCATTTAGATTTTCATGCCCACGGAAGGTTGGTTGATCTTTATTTGTGACCTCATGTGTTATTTGTTTGCAAACTAATCCCTTGTGTACGTATTGTTGTTGGTTAAGGGTTTAGTAGAAGGGATTTGCTTTAAGATTAAACCTTTTTTTTTTTTTGTTCCCGCTTACTGGGGACATTTTAGATCTGCACTGCGAAAAAACTAAATCTTGCCAAGTATTTTTGGTCTAGTTTCTTGTAAAAATATCTTGGTACACTTGAAATAAGACAAAACTAACTTACAAATATCTTTCCAGCAAGATAAAGTAGCTTGTTTTAAGTCATTTATTCCTTTATTGATAAAAAAGCGCTAGCAAAGCAAAAACACACAATCTTAGCAACTATTTTACTCTCATTTCTAGTGCAAATGTCTTAGTAAACGTGAATTAAAACTAAAGTTATCGGCAAGATATAGACGCTTGTTTTAAGAAATTAATTCCTTGATATTGGTGAAGAATTATCTGTTCCATTGGCAAATTATTTCTACATAACATGGGAAAAATGTTTTGTTATAAATAAATTATCTAGTACTTTTTAACCAATATTAAAGAACAACTTCTATTTCTTGGTGAAGAGAAACTTGTATGTTAATTTTGGTTTATTTAAAGTGTAATAAGATATTTGCACTAGAAATTAGGCTAAAATACTTGGTAAGATTTGGTGTTTTTACAGTGAGATTATTTCACTTACAAGACATTTTTTTGCCATGACAGTGAATTTAGTACTTTTTCACCAATTTTAAGAAATTATTGACTGAAAACGAGCTTTTATCTCTTACTGAAAACATATTTTAGTTTTGTCTTATTTCAGGTGTATTAAGATATTTGCACTAGAAACTAAACCAAACATACTTGTTAATATTTTGTTTTTGCAGTCTGAAGTGAATATGGGTTTTAAATGTAAATCTTCAGTTGTTTTTTTGTTTATTTTATTTTTATTTTTTTGGAGATGATTCATAAGTTGGTTAAATGCCAGATAAGAAGAAGCATTTAAGGTTTTAGTCATCTAAGTTGTGCACATCTGCTGCCCTTTTCTCCATATGTGATAGTATCTTTATATTATTGGGGCTTCAGATTAAGCGTAAGCTTTTTTATTGCACATTTAGGAGGTGATTGCAGAGGCAGATGCATTAAGATCTAAAATAAATACTAATTTCACAGATGGGAAGATGCATATAGTTTGTCCCTATTTTGAGGAGGAGGTGGCGGTGCTGGATGGCATCTAAACTCCATCACAAAGTCACCACCATCTGCCTTGAAACTTGGCAAGGACAGTTTATCATCCTGGCTATAACAGGACTCGCTGTTCATAAACCCTGATGCTGCTTCAATAAGGAAGAAAATAACTGAAATATAAAACCTTGCAACAACAAACACACAAATAGATTTTTTGTTTCGTTTAAAAAGACTACAAGATGCATTTTGTTTTCTCCAGTTCTGATTCATACCTCTGTTTTTCAATCCAACAATCTGATTCTGTTTTCCAGATTCAATTGTTTTCTGAGTAGTGCTTGCAGGATGTGATGCAAAACGTTTGTTGTGGAAATTAGGGGTTTGTTTACAGCAAAGCAGTGGGTTGGGCTCCCTGACTGTTTGAGTGGTGTGTGTGTGGTGTGTGTGCTTTTTTTTGGTTGTTGATTGCACTCAGACTCACTACTGTAATCCCAGCCTCAATGTCAACTAGTCAGAAGAAAAAACTGGCCAATGGAGTGGAGTATGAAACAGAAACCGCAGTTCATGTGATGAAAATCAACCATTTTTTAAATAAGATCTGACATTGAAACATTACAGCAGCTTCAATGTTCATGTTGGGATTGTTTCTGTTATCTGTGTTACTTTCAGTTCAGCATTTATTCCCCAGTTTAGTCTTTTGATTCTAGTTTCATCATATTAGCCTAAAAATGGAAAACAATCTATAACGTGATCAGTTTTTTATTTAAACTTGGTGTAAGAAGTACTTTCATTGTTAAAATATGACATTGACCAACACTTGTTATTGCATTCTTAAAGGGACGGGGAGAGTATTATGTATTTTCCATTTCATAGCACAATCAAGTATCTATGTCAACGTAAGTTGTTATGAAAATGCGGCAAATATAAAAACAACTTCAAAGAAGCTTGACTTTGCGTCATGGCCGTATCTTATCCCTGAAACCGGGGGAAGCATTTTTACACACCTTTACACTTCCCTTTGGGTTTTCAGTGCTTCTAAAAACGGCACCAATTATTTTTTTTTTTTGGTGTTTGGAAAATGAGCCATTTCAAAAACCTCCCTATTGAGTCACAATCAAAAGGCATTACGCTGTTACCTAGCAACCCCAGCTGAGTCCCGTATGTCACGTAGCAACTCAAGCTGAGCTACAGCACGTTAGGTCTGCTGGTTTTACTGCTGTATTCACTGTACTGGCTGCTGGAAAAGACAAATGTTTTGTTTTTGACTTGCAGTTCAGAAACCACTTGCTGGATTCTTGCTGATTGTGCAGGAGGCTCCACTTCTGCTTTTCAAAGATGTACGGTTGTATAATTGCACATCTGTTTGCAGCTGTTTTCACATGCAAGTGTTAACACTGAGTCGAGGGGCGTGACCAACAGCAGCTTATTTGGGTTTAAAGTGACAGGAGGCCCTGAAACAGCTAAAAATAGGCAGAACTGAACAGACTAAAATCTCATTGTGTATGAATGATTTTGTGCTAAAACTGTAATGAACGTGTTTTGTATAAACCATATAGATCTGCTAATCCAATTGATGAATCAGTGCAGATTGTTTTGTGACAATCTCCTCCTGTCATTTCAGGCATTTCAATTTACGGATGAAAAGAGATACAACCATATTTCCTCCAAATCTGAAAATAGAGGTTTCAGGAGAAGAGATTCCATACGATACATCTCATATCTACACTGGAGAAATCTACGGTAATCCATTTAGACGCTAACATTTTAGTGCATTGTGATATTTTTTAACACACTGTGAAAACTTAGCATCCAGTCCCGTGTGAGTCTGAATATAAAGTGCCATGATTTGATTTCCCAGGTGAGAAAGGCACCCTGACTCACGGCTCCGTTGTGGACGGAAAGTTTGAGGGCTTCATCCAGAGCTACCGCGGCACTTACTACGTGGAACCAGCCGAGAGATACCTGGAGGGCAAAGACGTGCCGTTTCACTCAGTCATCTACCACGAAGATGACATACGTAAGTCCCTAGACTCTTCACCTACTCACATTCAATCAACAGTATCACTTCCTCGAATCTAATGTGTAATTTGCTTCATGGAAATGCGTAACAGGGAAAGTGCAAGGTTAGGGCAGCTGAGCAGATGAAGGCTGACTGGTGTGATTGCCCCCCGTGGGAGCAGAGATACCCGGGTGCTCATTAGCTGAATAACACAATCCTTCTCTCTGGCTTATTTATGCTCTCCACACAATGTTGGTACTAATAGTGAGCACCAAGCACACTTCACTACAGCAGCAGCCTTTAATTTCAAATCATCTGCGAACACATAGCAAGTTGCTGTGGGGCAAATTAAACAGGATTGCGAAAGGAATCGCTAATGAGTGCGACGGGAAAGTAGCGACTCGCATGCTGAAGCGAGGCGTATCAAGTGGCGTATAAGTACATCCATTAGCTGATCATGAATAGCACCAGGAATAGAGTGACTCAGGGGGTTAAGTAGCTAACATTGTCTTTATAATCCAAACAGTGTTTGTGTCTCTGCCTCTGTCACTCAGACTATCCGCACAAGTACGGCCCAGAGGGAGGCTGCGCTGACAGCTCCGTGTTCGAGAGGATGAGGAAGTATCAGGTCTTTGCTACAGTGGAGCCAACCAAGGTGAAAATAAAATACATTTTAAAAGTCATACATAGGAAAAGTCATTTTATGGCTTGAGTAAGTACTTAAATGCCTTTCTGGTTTGGGTTCATTGCAAAAATATTGATTCTTAATACTTGGCAGCTTTTGCTTTGGCAGATCGTCGGGAAAAAATATAATTTTTTTCCTTTTCAACTAAATGGAATCATTAGAAAAACTGGTGTCTGGCCAAAGCTGCAATACTGCAAACATCTTTACACTTATGTGAAGCAGCTTCCTATGAATTTGAATTTATTTCATAATGGAAGGTGCATATTAATCAACTCGAGTATATTAAAACAACTATGTAAATTCAGCAGATTTAGCCATAAGGGCTAATTTTCATCTGCAGCCTCATGCCAGGTAGATGGTAAAAAATTTAAAAAAAAAGAAAAATAATTGACACACGTGGACGAACAAGCAAAACATGGCAAAGTACAAGAAATTAGTAATAATAAAAAACCAAGTTACATGTAGAAATTAACATTTAAGTCCATTTTAAACATGAATTCAGTTTTTATTAATTAGAAGCCTCTGTTTAAATGATTTTCTAAAGCAACTCAATAATATTTCTAATTATTAATGACCAGAGGATCTGAATAATATTTCACAATCCGTCCTACTAGCTGCTCTTTTGGTTGCATTTGATTGTAATTGTAACTGAATGCAGTTATTGTTTGTTGCTCCATGGATAATCATCATTAAGCACTCTGCATACAGAGTGCTCATAAAATAGTTAACACACAGAAGTGTCTCTGTAAATTAGCATATTATAAAAATAATATTCCAATAATTCAATTTGAAAAGTGATGTATAAATTCATAAAATATATTTTAAATATTTTTTCCCATTAGACCTATTAAAGAAAAAACATTTTAAGACAGAAATGTTGTCATGGTTTGCATATTTTCTGTTGTACACCTGACAGACTCCAGCTGCGTTTCCATTGAAATTGGAATTGCAAAAATAAATTGGCTTAATTGAAACACGCTAATATAGAAAAAACTCCAATGTTTCCCAATTAAAAAATACATTTTTGCTTTAGAATGAGGTAGATTTTCAACCGTATCAAAATTTGTGTATTCCACAAACACTTCTTTCACATCAAACCATTTCCAACAGTTTGTCTGCAGCAGCAACATGTTTATTTGTAGCCACCGGCTTCTCCTTGGATCTCCTACAGAGTTGTCGCAGCATTGCAGTTCATCAAAAGTTCAGTTTGTCATGTTGAAGTGTTGAATCTTATCTCTGTTCTGTTAAATTTGCTGAATACAATTTCCCCAAAATGCTGCATATAAACACAGCCACCCCAAGTATCTGGAGCTTGTTGCTCCGACGCCTGGATAAGACGCTGATAGATGAGCGTTGTTGACATGGCTGTAATGAATTTACATGCATCACCTCCATACATTTTTGCATGAACAGACTTATTCATGTGTGATTTTAATTGTATTTCGTATCTAATGGAGACACAGCAATTGTGAACAAATTGAAGTTGTCTTACCCGTTTAACCAGTAGCTTGTGAAGCTGTGGGTATATTTAAGTGAGCTGTACTGGTGCAGAATTACCATATTCATTTCTAATTCAGTACATTTATGTTTGTGTTTAAAAACAGAAACGTTTTAAATGAATTCAGCTGTTTTTTCTTATCAGTTCGGTATCTGCCGATTCTAGTCCTCAGATATTGGTATCGGCAAAAAATAGAGTGTATTGGTGCATTCCTAGTTTTGACCGAGAAAGGACTTTGGTAGAGAAACTAAAAATAAATTAAAGCTGTCATTCGTGTTAGCCTTAATCAGCAAAATTAAGAGAAACTAAAACTTGTACAAATATTTTTCTTTTTGTGTAATGAACCTAAATATTGTGAGTTTCACTTTGTAAATTAAACTGCTGAATTATTATCTTCTAATTTATTGAAATTCATTTGTATTTTCTGGAATTATTTTTGCTTTGAGTGTGGTTTTATTTCATCGTATCCATCTCTTAGCTACAATCTGATTTATGATCATGCCATGGCTTAAGAGGGAAACTCTAAAAATACTTCCCATTACTTATTTATGCACTGTTAGGATGAAAAAGCTATAAATATGTTTTATTTAGCTCTCTAAGACTCATGTGCCCCTCACATCAGGAGCTCCACACCGAAGCGGAGTCAGAAGGCCTCGTGTTGCTGAGGAAGAAGAGGATGGCCCAGGTGGAGAAAAACACCTGCCAGCTCTTTATTCAGACTGACCATCTTTTCTTCAAATACTATAAGACCAGAGAAGCTGTCATAGCTCAGGTAAGCCACACGGCAGCAATACAAAGTACCTTATCCTGCATAGAAACATTGGAAACTATGGCAGCATGTAAACAGAGACAAAATACTTGACGTTGTGGCTGTAAAATATAAAAATCTATTAAAATACAAACAATTTATAGCATTATTTTAATGGGTTTTGGGAGAATTTGTCTTTTTAAGTGTTTTCTCTCTTACGTTGGCACCAATAATCAACCAGGTTTCTACCTTAAATAAATTATTTATTTCTATGGCATTAAAATAAGCTTCCTACAGAAAAAGGTAAAGTATCAATTCCAGATCCTTCCCAGTTAAAAACCTCTGACCTGTTCAGTTTGATTTCAATATAGTAAAATCAGTTAAATTTTGTTTAATTGATATTTTTTTTTACATTTTCAAAAAAAGCCATTCTTGCTATGAAGGGAAACTAGATGAGAAATTTGCCTCCTGGTAATTTGTACACATTTCTTATAAAACTCAAATTATGTTTAAGTGAAATCTGAAATCACTGCAAAATAACAAAGAAAATAACATAAGCTGTACTTATTTGAGCTAATTCACTTTAATTTAATGCAAAACATAAACTTATACATACTTGAATAACTTCTCAGTTAAAAGCTGAAATGATCATCGATTTGGACGAACTCCACCAGGTGGCGCTTCACTAACCTCCTGCTTTCTGTCGAGGGAAATATAGCATCCCTGGTGGCATTTTTAATTCGATTATTAGGTTCAATAAGGCTTTGCAAAACAAGAGAATATATGACACAATGTCTTGCCGTACTTTCATTCACTCTGAAGTATCTCCAGAAACTTTTCATACAGCGTTTGTACGAGTGCTTAAAATCCGTTAAAATGCTTAAATTTCAACCAGATTTTCAAGGTTTGGAAAGTGCTTTATTTTTGTATGAAGTCCTTGAAAGCTTTTCATATTCAAACTGCATAGTTTTGCAACAAAGTGCAATATAATGTTTAATTAAAAGTCTAAATTTGGGAAACATTAATCACAGTGTCATACACCCAATAAACGGACACAAACCATTTTTTTAATCTCACTTTCTGAAGTTAAATCGGACTAAACCTTCTTGTTTTAGGTTAGATTGAATCACCAAAATTATTTCCTTTTGTTAAATGTCAGAAAACATTTAACAAAGAGAGTTTTTTTTGTAAATGTCTTAGTATATTTTATCTTTTCAGCAGGAAGCCCATTTACCTTAAAATGCATAGTGTGATGAATATTTCTTATTTCTAATGGCTTCTTGACTTATTGATAATGTTACTGAAATAAAAGTTGGCTTATGTTTTAAACATTAAACATCATTTTTAAAACTGGAGGATTTTCTTGTTAGATTAGTCTTTTCTAAGATCTTAGACCAGTCGGATGTATAAAGTGTGTGAGACATTTCAAAACCTAAAATCTTATTATATCTGCTTTAAAATATAAAACACTGTTACAAGAGTTTATATAATTATTACATATTAATAAATTATATCTAATAGATAATTGAAATGGTCTTTTTAAAATTTCAAAATGGTGTTGTTTTTATCTGGAAAGTGTGGTGCTGGAAAAGTTTGCTTTTAAAAGGCTGGAAAAGTTTGCTTTTAAAAGGCTTGAAAAGTGCTTGAATGTAACTCTGAGGAAAGTAAATTTAAAGGAAATCCTGTTTTTGTTTTATCGTTTTGTTTACACCTGTAGATTTCCAGCCATGTCAAAGCCATTGATGCGATCTACCAGGGCACAGACTTCATGGGCATTCGTAACATCAGCTTCATGGTGAAACGGATCAGGGTGAGTTGCACCAACAGACTCGGACGTTTTAGTTTCCGTCTCCCCTCTGAACACGTTCTTCTCTTCCCGCCTAGATAAACACGACCAATGACGAGAGAGACCGATCCAACCCGTTCCGTTTCGCCAACATCGGCGTGGAGAAGTTTCTGGAGCTGAACTCGGAGCAGAACCACGACGATTACTGTCTGGCTTACGTTTTCACAGACAGGGATTTTGATGATGGCGTGTTGGGACTGGCCTGGGTGGGAGCCCCCTCAGGTGCTGGAATATTCCTTAGCAGCTTTTGGATTCATTATTATTCTATACTGGCAAAAATTGTCTGAATTGTTTTTGGGGTTTTTCTATAAAAATTTTGACTTGTAAATTAGAACGACAGTTCAGAAATTTACATATAAATATTTGAAAATGCCTTAAAACTGCAGTATGTAGCTTTTATAAATATATATATATTATATTTGGTAAAACTGTCAACATGTTATGACAGTACAATATTAGACAGATAATTTGGGAAAAGATTAATCTCCTCCACCTCCTTCCTGAGCTACTATTGCGGTTTGATGAAATGCACCGCTCCCGACCAAAACCATCCAATCAGAGCCAGGAGGCGGGTCTTAATGCTGTCAATCATCTTCATGTACTTGCTGTTAAATGTGCTAATGGCTGAGAAACAACTTAGCATTCCAGGAAAACTGTTTATCTGCTGTCAAATAAACGTTTATGCTAGTAGTTAGCTTTCAGGCTAATTGAATGCTAGTTAGCATTCAATGCAGTTGCATTCAGTCTATGCAGTCCAGGCATTGGAAAAAGGCAGAGGACCTTGATTTAAAAAAGAATAAAAAAAATTTTTTAAACAGACTCTGTCTCATACGGTACTGTCATAACATAGTTTGAACAAATATGTAAAAAAAAATAATAATAAATTTATAACCTTGTTACTCATGCTATTATAAGATGAGTCTAATTTAATGCAACTTTTCACTTCTAAAACTGTTATTTTCCTCTGAAATTCTAGTTTTGCATGTTTAATTAAAACATTTTTTAAAGGTTTTTGCTAATAAGTCTTGGTTTTTAGTTTTGACTCAATTATAAAATCAACCACTCTTGATCTCTTTGAGGTGAAAACATCTTTCTGAACTTCTCCTTCCTCGTTTCCAGGGAGCTCTGGGGGAATCTGTGAAAAAAGCAAGCTGTACTCCGACGGAAAAAGGAAGTCTCTCAACACTGGTATAATCACGGTGCAGAATTATGCCTCCCACGTACCTCCAAAAGTCTCTCATATCACTTTTGCACATGAAGTAGGACACAACTTTGGCTCCCCGGTATGTAACTCAGACGTGGCACATTTAACGTGTGGTATACGCTCGTCTAACCTCAGGTTTTTTTTTTTCCACTTCCACTCCTAGCATGACTCCGGAGCCGAGTGCACCCCAGGAGAATCCAAAAGCCAAGACAAGAAGGAGAAGGGCAATTACATCATGTATGCGCGAGCCACATCGGGAGACAAGCTCAACAATAATAAGTTCTCCTACTGCAGCATTCGCAACATCAGCCAGGTTCTGGAGAAGAAGAGAGGAAACTGTTTTGTTGGTAGGTTTTACTGTTTCTCGTTGGCCCGCATTTGAACTTGTCTTGTTGAGGAATCAGAAATTCAAACCCTGTAATCGTTCTTATTCAGCTGCTCCCTGCAGCGGAGAGCAGAGTCATCCAAAAGTCTTCATTAGGAAATAAAATATGGCATCTGGAGGTGATCCTGCAGAGCCGCACTAGCTCCATAACCCAGTCTTGGCTTTGGCATGGTATTATTTTTATCTGACAGCATTTGGCAGGCTGAACAACTACCTTTGTTGTTTTTCTTTTGTATGCAGATGGTACATTTGGCACTGCTTTAAAATGGCTACCTACAGAAATTAAACCATTATTTTTAACATAATTCATAAAGCATTAAAGCTATTAATTTTGGTCTTTCAATTATTTACTTAGTGTTCTTTCTTCAGGGTTGAATAACTGCAGCAAACGATCTCACTTAGTTTTTTATTTAAAAAATGTATTTCGATGATTCACTGTTTGTCTCCATTAACCAGATTTTGGCAAAGTTCTGGCCAGAACTCGATCCTTCTTCCTGTCAGTGATTTGTTTTCTGGAACGGATCTCACTTCAGATTCTATCCATAAATGTTTTGCGTTAATAAGTCTGATATATCTTTTCCAAATCCCCCCTAAAAATAACAAAATCAGTAAAGAGAAAACGTTTTCAAATCGGTTTCTTTCAATTATAAAAACGTATGAGACTTTAACAAAAGCTGCAGGTCTTTGTCTTTGTGAATTTTGGTTAAAACGTGTTTGTTTTTTTATTCAATGGGTAAAAGTAACAACACTATGTAATAAAATTACTCAAGTAAAAGTAAAAAGTACAGCATAACAAAAACAAACTACACTCTTAGAAGTTGCTTCCCAACTCTGGATATTTATTGTACAATCTTTCCAAAAAATGATTGTTTAAATAAATTATAAAAAGAACAAAATGAATGGATTTCAATTAATAAATGAATGCAGTAGCAACAAAACCTATCTGGATTATTACATTCATTATTTATCAACAATACTGATGGATTTCTTGACATTATATTAAAATGAGCATTTTATTGTGGGTATTTTTTTATTCTAAGCGTTTCTTTGGCAGTATTTGATTTCCTGTGACTCTTCGGCTTCCAGTTTTGTGGAGTCTAGCTTTGCCTTTTCTTTGCCTCAGAATCTGGCCAGCCGATCTGTGGGAACGGCCTGGTGGAGCCCGGAGAGGAGTGCGACTGCGGTTACAGCGACCAGTGCAGAGACCTGTGCTGCTACGACGCCAACCAGCCCGACAACAAGAAGTGCAAATTAAAGCCCAACAAAGTCTGCAGGTAGGAGTCAGTAAGAAGTCAAATAATGAATTAATCTAAAGCTGGTTTATTTTATTGCTCGAGTAATGATTAGAGTCAAGTCAGAGTTTATTTACAAAAGCCCCACATGACCAAAGTGCTTCACAACAGACACAACATCACAGGTTTAGGAAAAATAATAAAGACACTTATAAAATTGGCAAAGATACCAAAAGCTAATAATATGAATAAAAAACCAAAACAATACTTAATTTTAGCTGATTAACTATTAACTTTTGATATTATTTTGTGTCATCTGTTTTAAATAGACTAAATAAGCAGAAAATTGTGGTTTCCTCACATTATTAAATTTAGACATTTATAAAAATGGAACAAATAGAAAAATAAAAGACCAAAACAGTAAAATATGTTCTGTGGTTCCTTTTGAAGGAAAGTTTATTAACTCATGACAAGCCTCAAAATCAACCTTACTTACTGGCAATATGTCTTTTTAAAATTATTTTACTAATTTCTTGCATTATTTCCTCGGCTTCTCTGTCATATTATCAGCGTCATGCAGCTCGGCTGAATGAGCGCCATTAAGTTGGTAAATTAAGGAGCTTTTTGAGTGTTTATATTTCAAAACAGAACCGAATAAAAGTGCATTTCGCACACATCAGACTCTTATTTGGACCGTTTCTCTTTCCCATTCTTCTTGATCTTTGTTGCTGGTTAGCAAGAAACGTGTGGTATACATTATCGCCCCCTGCTGGAATGGAGTGTGGCTCGAAATATCTGTTCTTTTAGATTCGGTTAAACAAACTTTGTTTTCCTTAAAACACCAGTTAGAATTTTAATACTTTTACTTTCTGAATCTCCCTGTGGTGTATTTATTAAATTAAATGTTTTTTTGTTTTTTTTTCTAAATTCCTCCACTTTTAACTTAATTTCTGTCTCATATTTTTAATACACTAAAATCACATCTGCTATTGTTTCAAATTCAGCACAATCCTGACATTTTTCCATTTTGTGTTTAGTTATAGTAAACACTGAATAACTGAGTCCAATTTGACTTAATTTTTCCCACCATTTTGTTTCTGTATCAATTGTTTCTGCTAACGTTTGACCAGTGGTGCCCTCTGCTGGATGGCAGAAAAACTACAACACTTAAGAACTATCTCAGCTGATGTTATTAGTTAATTGATTAGAGCTAATTTTGATCTAATAAGCCATTAATCGACAATTATTACAGTTTCAGGTATTTTCTTAGATATTTTTTTGGGGTTTTTGACATTTCGTTCTGCTCACTCCCGACTTGTTTTTGACTCGGCTCTTGCTTGTTTCCCCATCAGCCCGAGTCAGGGTCCTTGTTGCACTCCCGAGTGCAGCTACAAGGGTCGCAACGAGAAGTGCAGGGAGGAGTCGGAGTGCGCTCACCAGGGCATGTGCAGCGGGGGAAGCGCCCAGTGCCCGACCTCGGAGCCCAAAGCCAACTTCACCGCCTGCCACGGCGAAACTCAAGTCTGCCTCAACGGGGTGAGCGTCTGAACGTTTCGCACCTGGAGCTGGCAAGAGCTGGTTGCTGTAGCAACGCTGTTCTCACACGAGTCGGTGTCTGATGTCGCCTGTCCTCGTGCTCCTCCCCCGCAGGGCTGCTCCGGCTCCATCTGCGAGAAGTACGGGCTCGAGGCGTGCACCTGCGCCAGCCAAGATGGCAAGGATGAGACCGAGCTCTGCCACGTGTGCTGCATGGAGAAGAGTGAGTGGCTTTATGTATTTTTTTTTTTACATAATAATAACTTTACTTAACCATACAAAACCCATTTAAGATCAATTTTTCAGTTTCAAGAGGAACCCGGGCAGAAATCAGCAACACAAAAGTAAAAAATAATTTAAAACAGTGCAAAAACACAAGAAAGTATTTTTGCTGTCATTTCTAGTGCAAATGCTTTAGTTCACTTGAAATAAGACAAAATGAGCTTACCAGTAACTTTTTAGCAAGATATAGGAGCTTGTTTTAAGTCAATAATTCCTTCATATTAATATTAATGTTTAGTGATAAGATTAATTCACTTATCACTAAATATCTTGTTGAAAGTGAATTAATCTACCAATGGAACTAGTACTTTTTCATTAATTATAAGGAAGTATTGACTTAAAACAAGTTCCTATATCTCACTGAAAAGTTACTTATGAGTTAATTTTTTCTTATTTCAAGTGAGCTAAGATATTTGCACTGGAAAACAGACCAAAAGTACTTGGTAAGATTTTGTGTTTTTGGGGATTACTGCAAACCCAGCAGTTACCCCAAGCAAGTTTAACCCTTTAAGTCCTAAGTTTCAAATCTTCGACTGGATATTTTTGCTTATTTTATTTTGTACAAAGTTTTTTAAATGTCCTGTGAGTAAATAGTTTTCCCCGTTTATATGTAACAAATGTAACTTTCAATATTTAGCAGTTATTTACAATTTATTGTCTGTTAAAAGAGTTTTCATCAGAGTAAACTGAAGTAAAACCTGCTCCCTGCAACGGCAGGCGTGAAATTACCGTAATAACCTGATATTAGCTGGAAAGCGCAACGACTCCCCTTTCAGAAACTGAGTTTTCATGTAGTATCGCAGAGTTACGGTACAGTAAACAGTTTAAAAGTACTGACACTGTTCAATAGAATCACCTTGCATGTTTTTAAGAACAGCTCCAATGACATAAGACCCAACATCTTTAGTCCGTACCGGAGCGCGTTCAGTGACTGTGAATGCTTGCTTCCATTTTTCTGTTCAAACACATGCAAGAGAAGAATGTTGTTGCAGTGTAAAGATCGTTGCAGGGGAGAATCTAAGTGGGCTGGAGCCAAGCCGAGAAGAGTTTTATGTTTTTGTCTTAGTCGGCACAATGCAAATGAGAATCGGATCCGTTTCCGCAGTGAACCCCAACACCTGCAGCAGCACGGGGTCGGAGCGTCTGGCTCGGTTCTTCAATAAGAAAGTCACCACCCTGCCAGCGGGATCGCCCTGCAACGATTTCAAAGGTTACTGCGACGTGTTCATGAAGTGCCGGCTGGTGGACGCAGACGGGCCGCTCGCCAGGCTAAAGAAGGCCATCTTCAACCCAGAACTCTATGAGAACATTGCAGAGTGGATTGTGGTACGTGCCGAATCTGCTGGACATTTTCTAGTTTTGAGTTTAAGATTAAAAGGTTTTGTGATGATTCCTCCTCCAGGCTCACTGGTGGGCCGTGCTGCTGATGGGCATCGCTCTCATCATGCTCATGGCGGGTTTCATTAAGATCTGCAGCGTTCACACACCCAGCAGTAACCCCAAGCTGCCTCCTCCCAAACCACTGCCAGGTCAGTTCCTAACACTTTCTGTACACAGTTCTGGAAAAATGAAGAGCCCACTGCACTAACGCTGAAAACCTCCTGGTTATTCCACCAAATATTGATTCCTGAATTAAAACATTATTATTGCTGTTTCTAAAGGAACATGAACTCGTTTCTTTCCATTATTTGAGGTCTGGAAGCGCTGCATCTTTTTCCTTATTTTGACCACAAATAAATACTAAATTTTTGCTTGAAATTTCAGAGACATGTTGTCAGTAGTTCACAGAATAAAAGAACAATGTTCATTTCACTCAAACATGTGGTTACAAAGAGTAAAATATGAGAAGATCGTTTAAAGTGGTTTCTTATTTTTCAGTGTAAGGGGTGAGAATTGGGTTTATGCTCCATCTTCCTGGTTTTAGTCAAAACTCAAGCAGCAGCGTTCTGGATTAGATCGATTCTTTTTTACAATGTGACTAAAGTTAAACACCTGGATGAGTTTCTCCAGATTTCATTGGGACATTAGTCCTATAACCCTGGAAATGTTCCTCAGGTGATGGAAGGCCGACTTTCTCTTCTTGCCTTGAAAACGCTTGAATTTTTTGTGGCGAAAAGCGAGCCAACCCTCCGTTTTGGTTTTGTCTCCAGGCACTTTGAAGAGGCGACGAGCGCAGCAGCACGCCAGCTCTCAGGTGCAGCACCAGCCGCAGCACCCCCACGCCCACGGCGGCCACGGCGGCCAGCGACAAGCCCGGGGTCAGCCGCAGCGGCAGGCGCAGCCCCAGAGGCACCACCGTCAGCCCAGAGAGAACTATCAGATGGGCCAGATGAGACGCTGAGACCCCGCTGCCCCTCCTTGCAACCCCCAATGCCTTGGCTCCTCCTCGTGCCTACAGTGGGAAACAAAAGCGTCACTCCATCCAAAGAAAAGCCTGACACGGTTGTTTGTCATCGTCATGTCCTCCGATCTGCAGACAACGCACTCTACGCGGAAGAAGAGTAAAAACTTTGTCCAACAACTCAACCGGCTCTTTGCGGAGTGGACTCGACCATCAGCCATCTCCAGTGCATCGTTTTCCATCTTTCTTTTCTTTTTTCTTTTCATTCCAAGGAGTGCCAAGGAGAGTTAAGAATCATGTGTAGCGTTAGTACATCCTGTGATGTCTTTTCTTTTTGTTGCGATCTTCGAGTGACTCCCGGTGAATCGTTCTGTGCTTCTTCTTCTTCTTTTTGTTTCTTTTTCCCCCCTCATCATCCTGACCAGGAATGAGAGAAACTCAGTGGGAATTTGTGGCACTTTTTTTTTCTTTTTCTGATTTTTTTATGTCGAACAGCAAAAGAAACAGGCTCTGGTCTCCTCATGCAGATTATCTTCTGCATGTGACTGTAAATATTTAGTGTATCATAAGTGAAAACAAACTATTTCTTCTACTGTAAATGTGTAATTCTTCACTACTTTTCTTTTTCTTTTCGGTTAGTGCTCTCAGGATTCTTAACACATAAATGAAGGAACGTTGAGGATTTCACGCTCTTGAGTTGGATCGCATTCACTTTTATTTGATTACAAGATTATGAAGATTTTTACGTTTCGTTTTATTTTTTTTGGTCTTGCTAACGTTATGTTGGTTTTTTTTTTTTTTTTTTTTTTTTGCTCATGTTGTGTAAGGAGATGTAGCGTCATGGGAACAAATATGAAGGATCACAACACTATTTGCTTCTGATCATGAAGAGTGACACTGAAAACAAAAGGCTAGGAGTCTAGGAATGAGTCATGTTAGTTTACATGAGTGTGGAAATAAATTTTTAAAAATGACTAAAAAAAAATGTAAGATTAAGTCATTCTATTATTCTTCAGATAGTGAATCTAAGAACTTTTACTTGTGGGCATGCAGACACATTTATTACATGTGGCTTTGAATTGACAAAGGTCTGTAATATCTGTAATTCACTCAACACTATTTTATTTTGACGGCTGTGTAACGCAGGAACGAGAAGTGTAATGCCGTAGCGTTGTTCACTAACGTTCTCCTCGGTACGTTCACTACTAATCTGTTGGAAAAGCTACTTCCTGATCCCCTAAAGAGCTCACCACTGCAGGATGTTTACCGTAGAAATCCACTGAGACGGCAGCAGGAAGGAAGTGTGATTGGTTTGACCTCAGGTGTTTGCAAAACAAACCCTTTTTGTGAATTTTATTTATTAGATGACAAGAACTGTACCTGGTGATGCAATCATGACTTCTTCTTTTTTTTTTTTTTTTTACTTGTTATAGCATACATTTTTAAATTGACTAAAATTCCTTATTTTCTCCAGTAGATGTTTTTTTTTCTGCTCTTGCACAAAACTCAACCTTACATGTCAGATTAAATGCCTGTTGCACAAATTTCTTTTCCTAATAGTTTCACTAAAATAATGGTAAAACCTCAGCAATGTTGTTTTTTTTTTCTTCTCCTCAACAGTTTGCAGAGACTCTCACTGGCAGCACCTCCTTCTGTTGGGTGAACGTGTTGCGTTCAGAGTCTCGCCGCCATTTTATTGGCTACAATTGCTCTCAGACGGAGAGCAAAAATTAATTTGCAAGCAGGAAACACAGCAGAGAGTTCAAGTTTCATCCCAAAAGAGGAGGAACAGCAGATACTTACTTCAATCTGATTGCTGAAATATACTGCAAAACCAACATTTAACTACATTTTTTTGGCTCAATTGTAATGCAAATTTCTTAGTGCACCTTAAACAAGACAAAACTAACTTAAAATAATTTTTTATCAAGACATAGGAGCTTGTTTTAAGTTAATAATTTAATAAAAATATACTAATTCCACAAATTCTTCTCATACGCTGCAAAAACACAAAATATTACCAAGTTTCTAGTGCAAATATCTTTAGTACACTTGAAATAAGTTGAGCTAATTTAAAAGTAACTGCTTCTTTTTTGAAAGATAGAGGCTTGTTTTAAGTGAATAATTCCTTAATTTTTAGTTCCACTGGCAGATAAATTATAACATGGTGAAAAATGTTATTATAAGTGAAATAACCTGCCAGTGGAACCAGAACTTTTTATCAAAATTAAGGAATTATTTACTTAAGCTAAAAAGTTCCTTTGTAAGTTAGTTTTGTCATATTTTAAGAATAGTAAGATATTTCCACTAGAAACTAGACCAAAAAAACTTGGTAAGATTTTGTGATTTTTGCAGTGTATTTTTAGTGAAACAAATCAACCAGTGGACCTTGCACCTTTTCTGTAAATCAATATTATATTTTTAAGATATTTGTACTAGAGACACGACAAAAAATACGTTAAAATTTATTTTTCTGTCGGCTTACTTCTTCTTTTAGTGCTTGAATTTGAGATGTATTTTGAGCAAGAGCAGAACAAAATCTGACTGAAAATAAGAAATTGAAAATGCATGTACTCCCTTTTTTATTACTACTATTATTTTTCAGAGGGAAAATCCCCAATAATGTTGCTTAAGTGTAAAATATCATGAATGCCTCCACAAGAAGACGCATCCCAGATTTTGTATTTCATTGCACACGAGCTCTGGTTTTATTTTTACGTGCATGCAACACTAATAAAAACTAGTGCGACTCTTTTTGTCCTCGTCGCAGTGAGCTCTGTAGGGGAGCGGTCGATGTAAACAACTATCACGCGCCGTTTTCTGCAAGGAGGCGGATGAATTCGATCGCGTGGCGGTTGCTGTTACTCCTCATCTCTGTACAAAATGGAGCTCTCTTTTTAAATCTCATCTCACCTGTCAGGCCAGAAGAATTTACCTGTAAACTTGTACAGTACTTGGAGGAAGAAGAAAAAAAATAAAACAACAAAAAAGTTAGCATTTAATTTGAAAATGAAAAGTACATTTTGATACATCTATTTCTTTTTTTTCTAAATTCAGAGTAACTTGTTAAAAATGTTCATATGTGACAAAGTTTCCTCTCTTCTAAGTTATTTATGTTCTTCTTTGTGCAAGTAAACTGGAATTTGCTTATGCTTTTTACCACTGTCATCAACGGAGGAAAAAAACTATCCAGTGATGGAGTTAATGTTACATTCCCATTATTATTTTTAATTTTTTTTATTTTTCTTTTGATTATCCTGTGGCATGGTTCGGGTAGACGAGCAGAAGTTTAAAAAAAAAATGCCTGTAAATTTACTTTTCTTTTTAATTTTGTAGTCTTGGTAAAAGTTTTTAGATAAACGTGCACTGAAAATGTCCAAATTGAGTTGAAATGTCGTAGGTGATGTAGGCCGTAAGAACACGATTAAAGCGTAAAAACTACTGTCTGATTTTAATGTTCACTGTGTTTTATACAGTATTCGAAATTTTTGTTCACTTTGAACATTTTTACTAAAAAAAGAAAATAAAAATTTGAAATTGTATTGTGCAAAGAGATGTAATTTTTGGAGTACTTGAAATGCATTAATTAAAAGACTCATTCAAAATAAAATAGACCTCTGTTTACTGTCTGCGATGTGTGTGCACTCTTTGGCTTTTTAAGGTCGCAATTAAGATTATGTGAATTTTATTTCCCTCATTTATAAGGAACAATTAAATCATCCTTGCACATATTGAAAGTTAAACTTGTGGAATATCTTTCTGGTGACATTTTAATAATATTTTAGAATCTGGAGGTGTTTTTAGCATCTTGCGGTCTGCTTTCAGGATAAACTTACCTGGAGATTTTGTTGTTTTTTTTTTAAATGTCTTCCAATTATTGATAATGGTTGTCTCAAAAGCAACTTCTACAAATCCCTTACCAGTCTTCTAATTGCACTTTTATTTAATTAATATAAATTGTAAGCAGCAAAGTTAACTACATAAGGTTCGTACCAAATTTCGGTTTAATTTATAGTACAAAATATCATCGCACGCATGAAATAAGACAAAACTGACTTGCACGTAATTATTTTAACAAGAAATATGAGCTTTTTTAGATTGAATAATTACTTAATATTGATGAAAAAGTTGTAGTTATAAGGGAAATAATCTGCCAGTGAAACCTGACATTTCTTTCCACAATATAACTTTATAATTTATGAAAAAGTACTTCTACTTTTCCTTATAAAATACATTTTATTTCTGATGCTAATATCTTAGCACAGTTGAATTAAGACAAAACTAACTTACAAGTATCTTTTCAAGACACAGAAGCTTGTTTTAAGTAAATAATTTCATCAATATTAATAAAAAAATAAAAAAAAGTGTTTTGGTTCCAGTGGCAGATTATTTCACTTACAACATGAGAAAATAGTCTTGTTATAAATTAAATAATCTTATCAGTGAAACTAATTTTTTCCATTAACATTAAAGAATTATTGACTCTAAATAAGCTGCTATGTCTTTTTTTTTTTTTTTTTAAATGTTACTTAAAAGTTAGTTTTGTCTAATTTCAAACGTACTAAGATATTTGCCCTAGAAACTACACCAAATAAGATTTTGTGTTTTTGCAGTGTGATGTTATTTTCATAAGGTTTTTCAGACACATTAAACCTTTTATTCAATTTGTTGTAAACCCAGAAACTCTTGTCCATGCCTCTCTGAAGTTCACTGCAGCTGAATCAATAATTCATATTGGCTATAAAATATGGGAGTCGTGCAACGCTTGTAAAAAGAGGAAACGAAACTCTGAATAATAACAGTATTTGTTAATAGATCATTTCACTGTTAATAAGGTCGTAAATCACCTCCACCAAACATTTCACACATTGTCCTTGAGTTAATTAAGCTTCAAGTAGGTATAGTTTAATAAAAATGGGTGAAACAATCGGAGAACTTAAATTTTGGCTCTTTGATTGATCTTCTAGTTTCTTTTCAGCTTTTTTGTTGGTGATACTAATATTGTTCACCCCAGTGGGTGCAGTACATAGGCATGGACAGAAGAGGGAGCTCTTATTTTAATGAAAATGAAAAACTTAAAATGTCATATTCACTAAGTTTATTTTGATTTTTAGTTTGTTTTTGTAATTTGTTTCTTTTAGCTTCATGGCTGCTTGTTTCAGTGGAGCATTTCTGATACGCTTTATTACTTGTATTTTTCATTAAATTTGCTTTCTGAGTGTGTTTAGTTATGTAACAAACGGGATTATTGCAGAAATGCACGTGCAGCAAAGGGTGGTTTATTATTGATCATCAATATTGATGTTCTGCTGCAGTTACTGGCTGCTACATCAGTGTGAATAAGCAAACAAAGCAACGCTTTCAGTCCAGTATTTCCTAGAACGACAAAGCATTGATTTTATAATCTGATTCTGTGTTCAAATCAAAGATTTAGCAAAATTACATTTCTTCTTGTTAAATGTTTGTGATAATTCTTAATTGCTTGTTTTCAAACGAGTCTTAGCCTGTGTTCACACTGCAGCATAAAGTTTTTTTTTTTTTGCCTTAATGTGACCTTTAACCTGATCTTTTCACGATAGTCTGAAACACAAATCAGATTTTTACAAATGCAACTCAGGTCACTTGGGCATGTGGTTCTAAACCCGATACATAGCCGATCTTTCTAAATGTGACCAGAATCCGAAGGCACATTTGACCTGAACGTCATTGATAATCGACAAAAACGTCAGTATTCTGCGCCCTGATACGCGCATGCGACAAGAAAACCAACAACCATGGCGGACGATAATGAGGATTATGTTGTTACTGTGTTGGTTCGGTTTGGATAACAACAAAACATTTATAAAAACTTCAGCAACTGAACACGACTACAATTTAAATAAGTAAAATAACACTGAGAAAGTAAATAATTAAGTTAAAATATTTGCATATAAATTGCTGATTGAATTAAACTCAAATTTGCATAGAAATTGAATGGATGAACAAACAGTAAACGGAATTAAAATTTCTCATGAGAACTTATTTGTGTAAACTTTAATTTAGACAAACTGTGCTGAGTGAAATAAATGCAAAAAGTAACAACCAGGAAAAATAATCATGATGTACAAAAGAAAATTGTTGAACATGGAAGAAAAACCTAAAGTTAATATAAACAAATAATTGTCACAATCACTGAGGGTAATGGGAAAAATGCTAAAGGGGAGCTCAGCATTAATGACTTATGCTAAAAATATTTGATTGTATTTACAAAAATAATATGACTTAACTGTCAACGATGAGACATACAGTTACAAAACAAATAAAATCAGATTGAGCAAACTTAATGGCCCCAATTTAGCTCCACAGATATGGAGTTTTATAAAGTACATAAAGTTTGGCCCAAATTTTTTTTTTTTTTAACTGAAAAATAATGATGAAACTGAAAAAAAGATTTGAAACTGAAAAAAGTTCAAAACTCTTTTTCGGATTCTTTTTTCAGTTTCAGATTTTTCTCTTCAGGTCCCAAACTTTTTTTCAGTATCAAAACCAGTTTTCAGTTTGAGTTTTGTTTCTCAGTAAAAAAAAAACAACAAACAAACAAACAAAAAAAAAAAATTGACCAAACTTTATGGCCCCAATTTATCTATATATAAATGAAACTCCATTTAGCTCCATGTGCATGGAACAAACGGAGCTAAATTGGGGCCATCAAGTTTGCTCAATTTTTATTATTTTTGTTTTGAAACTGAAACAAACAAACAAAAACAAAAACAGAAACTGAAAAGAAATTATGAAACCAAAAAAAGATTTGAAACTGAAAAATACTTCAACACTACTTTTCAGATTCTTTTTTCAGTTTCCGATTTTTCTCTTCAGGTCCAAACTTTTTTTAAGTATGAAAAGCAGTTTTCAGTTTGAGTTTTGTTTTTCAGTTAAAAAAAAAAAAAGGTTGAGCAAACTTTATGGCCGCAATTTATCTGCGTATAAAAGGCGCTCCATTTAGCTCCATGTGTATGGAATAAATGGAGCTGAATTGGGGCTGTAAGGTTTGCTCAATTTTTTATAAACAGAAACTGAAATGTAATTATGAAACCAAAAAAAAAAGATTTGAAACAAAAAAAAAAGTTCAAAACTACTTTTCAAAATCTTTTTTTCTTCATTTCAAATTTTTTTTTGGTTTCAAAATAATTTCTCAATTCATTTTTTTTTTTTAGTTTAAAAAAAAAGAAGTAAAATTGAGCAAACTTTATGGCTCCAATTTAGCTCCATACTCTTCCCAGGCAGGAACTGCAGAAGCTCTCTCATGACTGCTGCGCTGAATGTTTTAGCTCATGGCGATCATCTCGTATTTGTCCTTAAGACTGCTGTCATCGTCGTCCTCCTCTTCTTCCTCCTCCTCTTCCTCCACCTCGTGGGCCTTCTCGTCCTCGTCATGGGGGTGGTGCAGCTCGATGAGCAGGAAGTAGAGGACGGCCGCCACCACACCGCCCACCATGGGCCCCGCCACTGGGATCCACCACCAGTAGCCTCCAGTGCTGCCAGACACAAAAACAGAATCAGAAAAGTCGATGGCAGGATAAACGTTGGGAACATGTGACATTATGTAACAAAATGGCTCCCTTAATGGGAATCCGAATGAAGACATGAACTTTTAAAAGCTTCGGAAGCAACGAGGCACCAGAGGTAAACTCTGATGTTTTCGTTTTGATTGTCGAGGTCGAATAAAATCCCATCATGAACTTTTCAGAATATCGTCTCTACCCAGATAGCAAGAGACGATATTCAGATCAGATTTTTAAAAATTATTTGATTTTAGTCATATCTGTGATGTTCTCTGTGCGTAAAGTTTAGAAAATGTCTTCAGGTTCAAATGCATCAATTGGTCGGGTGTGTGAAACCCGTCAAAAATGACGGACGGACTTCAGATTTTTCCATCGTTTAAATTAAAAACCTGGTCAAACACGGTGAATATCCGTTTAACACGACTCAGGCTAGGTGCACGCGATGTTTATTTTCTATTTATCTGTTTATACACATATTTATAAAGTAACAATGTGAACCAAAAGCAAATGTTTTCCACGTTTTTTTTTTTTTAGATAATGAGTACATTTACTTTTTTTTTTTCAAAATAACAAAAATAATGAGTAAATTTCCCAATAGTTTTCTCACAATGAGTAAATTTCCAAATGTTTTTTTTTTAATTAAAAAAATAATAATTAATACATTTCTAAATGGTTTTCACAAGATAACCAGTCTTGTCATCTTGAGGAAGCTAAATAGTTTTCTCAAGATATCAAGTGCATTTCCAAATAGTTTTCTTGAGTTAAGAAAATTTCTCAATGGGTTTTCTCAATGGGTAACATTTGTTTCCTGATTGGTTTTCTCTAGATTAATAGTTTTTGTGTTAAACCTGATGGAAAAAAAAAAATCAGGGAAAAGTATATGCAGGAAACATCTGCTCTGTGCTTCCAAAGCCTGATGAAGTTCAGTTAAAAACATCTGAATTTTAGTTACCTGAAGACCTCCATCCCCCAGCCGGCCACCGCCGTGAACAGCCGGGGCCCCAGGTCTCTGGCCGGGTTCAGAGGGTAGCCACAGTTGAGTCCCATGGAGACGCCGATGGCCATGATGATCAGACCGATGGCCAGCGGCTCCACGCCTTTAGGAGCGCCAATGTTCCCACCATCGATAATCGCCAGAATACAGAGAACCAGCATACCTGTCCCCACCACCTGCAGGGGGCGCAGCAGCTCTTTATCAGTCACCTCTCATACAGTCTGCGAGAGTTTCAGCAACCCGTTACCTAGCAACCAAAGTGGAGTCCCAGCATGTTTGGACAGCTGGTTTTTCTGCTGCAAGTATTTTTCTGTTGACTTACTGTCTAGAAACCCCTTGCTGCGTTCATGTTGGCTTTGCAGGGGGCTCTACTTTTGCTTTTCAAAGCTGTAAGGTTGTATAATTGCGCATCTGTTTGTGGTCATTTGTGTGTGCGAGAGTAAACGTTGAGTTGGGGGCCATGGCCAGCAGCAGCTTATTTGGATGCAAAATCATTTTCTAAGAGTGATTTTGGCAAAAAATGTAGTTTTGTGCAGCCCATAACCGTATCCTAACCTGGGTAGAGCATAACAGGTCACCTTTAATGTACATAATGTATCCCTCTAAACCCAGTTGATTAATATCCAGCACATTTCAAAGATTAGTTGTGGCTAATTATGAGTAATTTGCTCATTTACATATTAAATAACGTATGTTTATGTTACATTTTGATGTTATTAGCTTTAAGTGTGCTACTTTTCAAATCAACACATTAACTAACTGACTGAAAACGGTGGTAACTTGGGCCAGCAGATCCCAGGAAATGGGTCACCAGACCCAAACCGAGCAGGAAGAGGCGCCATTCTCAGACTATGTGGGGCGATCAATGCTGCATTAACCGTATTTGCCAGACTTTGTAGGGTTTAAACGGCAAATTGAAGCTGCGGTGGGGAGCGGATGTGAGGTCGTTTGGGTCAGAGTGACCAGAACCAACCTGATCGATGAAGCCGCCGAGGACTGACAGGTGTCTGGCAGGGTAGGAGGCAAAAATGTGACCTGTCGCATTGATTCCTGTCACTGACAGAATACCGCTGGTGAAGTCCATGAAAGCGTCTGTGATGAAGACAGAGACGTTTTTAATCATCTATTTGGATCCTACAGGGAGGAACAGGCAGCTAAAATATTCCTTACCCCAGTTCTGTTCAAAAAACCCATAAGAAAAATTAGTTTTACATTTTGACACTGCAAAAACGCAAATATTGGAATACATTTTATGTAAGACAAAAGTAACTTACAAGTAATTTTTCAGCAAAATATTGGAGGTTATGTTAAGTACATATTTCCTAAATTTTGAAGGAAAAATAAGATGTTTTTACCATATTAATGTTTATAATATGGGAAAATTATACTGGTTTACACTGCAAAAACACAACATCTTACAAAAATCATTTTTAGTGCAAAACTTTTGTTAAACTTGAAATAAAATCAAACTAACTTTTCAACAAAATATAGAAGCTTGTTTAAAGTAAATAATTCTTGAATATTGACAAAAAGGACTATTTCCACTGGCAGATTATTTCTTTTACAGACATTTTTACCACTTTATAGAGACCAAAAAATCCACATATGCAGCTAGCATTTTATATCTACTAAATATGGATTTAAAACAAGCTCCTATTTTTTTGCTGAAAAGTTACTTAAAAGTTACTTTTGCCTTACTTCAAGTGTACTAAGATATTTGCTCCAGAAAGTAGAACCAAAGTACTTGGTAAGATTTCGTGTTTTTGAAGTGTCATTATTACGGTCTTGAGAAAAAGCTGTTTGTTTTGGTTTCTGGATCCACCTTTGCAGCTGTTCAAATCAGTTTAGTATCCTTGTGCTTTAGTAGTGTAATTTGTAAAAAAACAAAACAAAAAAAAACAACACAAACAAACAAATCATTCACCATAATATAATCCAAAGACGGCTGCAGCTCCTGCAAAAGCACCAAGAAACTGAGCGATGACGTAGAAGGGAAACTTCCAGATCTTTAGTTTCCCCAGAATCACCATGGCCAGAGATACGGCGGGGTTCACATGGCCTCCTGAGACACAGAACAAAGCACAGAGTGACGGAGGGCTGCAGCGGGTGAGGGGCGGCTGACTGACTTAATACCCCCTCCATCATCAGGGAAGCTGTCACATTTATGAGGGGCAGCAGAAGGAGAGCAGACCCCTGGGCAGTTCGGGGTTTTATTATGCATGTCTGAGAGCCAAAATACAGAATAATGGCCACTGATAAGAAATGCAACTTTAACAAAGTACAATCAATCTCACTGGGAATGAAAGTTTCACCAACACACTGTCAGCATAAAACAGAACTGTGATTTATTTTTTCTGAACTTCACTTTACTCTAGCCTACGACAACAACTAGAGGCATTTAAGAGAGTAAGGTGGAAAATTCCACCATAGGACTCATAAAATTTTAGATTAATTTCAGAAAATTTTGTGAAAAAAATAAGGAAATTTCTGAGATCCAAAAATGATAAATTTGCACAAAAAAAAGTCTGAAATTTTGAGATTAATCTGTGAAATTTTCTAGAAGAAAATGATTAGCTCCAAAAGTCATAATCTTTGCAAATTTTTTTTTTTTAAATTTAGATTCTCTAAAAGATCAGAAATCTTTTAGAAAAACATTGGTAATTTTTGACTTTCACCATTCAGAAAACTCAACTTTTTAAACTCAGAAAATTTCCAAAAGTCAAACATTTTTGACTTTTGAAATTCAAATTCAAATGTCCATGTGTTTTCTAAAAAAAAAAAAAAAGAAAGAAAAAAAGAAAAACTTCTGAGCTCAATCTCTAATTTTCTTTTGGCAAAAATTTACTCCTTTATTTTGTCCATCTAAATGGCCCTTATACTAAAAAACAGCCATAATTGTGGTTTCTTTTTTCTGAACCTCATTAAGCCAAAGCTGTTTGTTTGGTTTCTGGATCCACCTTAGCTGCTAGCCGGCTTAGTCCGGTATCCTCACTTGGATACTGGACTCTGTCGGTCTCTGTCTGATCAATGGTGTTTGCAGGACATTTACTGCCCAGGGTTATGTACGACCCAGAGAGGCTTTGCTCTGTCGTGCTGATAAATCAATGGTCAGAGCTCAGCCAGAGGATCTGGGCAGAGCGGTGACACGTTCCTGCCGACAGTGGAGCCGTTCAGATGGCACATGGCTGCACAGAAAGACATAAAGTTTAATTATTCAGAACCTCATGAGCCACAAGGTTAAGAAACAGCACAAAACAGAGCGGCTGCATTAACTCCTCTCTTAGTAAGTTTTGTTTTAAAAGAGGAAAAATTATAAAGACAATAATACAGTTTTTTCTTTTTTTTTCCAGATTATTTAACAAATTGTCGTCATCACTTTTCCATGCCACCTAACAGCATTATCTTCTGATCCGCTTTGCAAACCCACAGACTATACTACAAAATATGTAAACAAACATTGGATATTATATCTCTTCCTCACTTTTATTTACAATTCAATAATTATTACATTCATTTAGTATAAATTCTGCCTCATACTTTCTGATTTTAGATGGCAATGAGTTTTGTATCGGAAAATGTTTATCGGGAAATATGCTACGACTTTATTAATCTGATGTTGAATATATGACCAGATAACATTTTCCTCCACATTGGCCTATTTTATGTAACGTTTTAACGTTTTTTCTTCATTTTCCCTCCAATTTTCGGACTCCATTGGCGCCATGTGGCGGCCCCCCAGTGGGTCGCACCCCCCACTTTGAGAAACACCACAGCAGCCAGTAAGTCTTGGATCATATGAATCACAGCAGCAGAGGTGTCAAAAGTATTCACATCCCCTGCTTAAATACAAGTACAGGTACTTGTATGAAAAAAATACTTTAGTAAAAGTAAAGGTTGGACTGTTTTACTCAAGTAAAAGTAAAAAATAATTTTCACCTTCCAGAATACAAAATGACTTTCGATAAATCTAAAATACGTAAAAAGTTTATTTTGCTTGATTTTGTTGTTTTGTGTTACTTATGTGAGTTATTGTAATTTTTGTCTTCAAAATACCAACTTTAAATTTTGGTCCATATGATGATTTAAATACTAAATGATTGATCATTTGACCAGATATTCGGTAGTTGAGCAGACTTTTTACTAAATACTTATTTAATCCTACTTTAAGTCATGTCTTGGATGGATACTTTTTACTCTTACTTGAGTAAAATATTTCATCATGGAAGTAACGAACCATATGTGAAAATGTAAGGGGTATAAACTACAGATATTTCTCTTAAAACGTAGGGAGTAAAAGTAAAAAGTCGCCTGAAAAATCTACTTAAGTACAATAACGAAGTGTTTACCTGACACGCCTCCAGCCACGTACACGGCCATCATGAGGCCCACGGAGAAGCCGATGTGGACGGTGAGCGGCTCGCCCAGCGTGTTTCGACTCAGGACCGTCTGAGCAACTGAGCCGCAGCCAAACAGCTGGCAAACACACAAAGAAACAAATAAAAACAAAGTTTCAGAAAAATCCATTAAGATCGTCACCTTTAGGATTATCCTATATCCTCAGAAACAACTGCAAAGTGTGAAAATAGAAATCTTTTTCTACTTACTACCAAGACGAACGTTCCCAGGAATTCAGCCAGGAACTCCTTGAATATTCCATGTTTGAGCGCGCAGTGCTGCCTCATGTTTCTGTCGTGTTGCACTTTCAGGTGGTTGTTAAAAGTGTCGGCGTTTAGAAACCTCTGGAGCGCAACAGAGTCAGATCTCCACCTCTGGAGTCTGAGCTCCAGCCATTCAGCACAAACTATTGATCCATTAGAACAACAATCCTCTCTGCTTCCTGACCACAGGCTCTCATCATTGAGCTTTTCACATGCTTTTCACTTTTTGTCATATTGCAAACACAAACTTTAATGCAGTTTATTGATATTTTATATGATAAACCAACACAAAGTTTCCACTTCACAGATGATAATCAAAAAGTGGAGAAAATGTGACCCTTAAAAATCTCCGCAGGGTTTTCTGAAGTACTTGATCCAAATCTAATTTAGTTTTTCTCAGCAAATGCAAACTATCTCAATAATTTTGGCACCAAAATGCCGGTATGGTGTACAGGTATCACAGCAGCTACTATAGTTCTAAAGAAAATGAGGATGGAATATAAAATAATTTGGGTTTTTGAACATGTCCTGGATTTTATACAGTATATAAACCGTTTATAAATGTCATAAAGCTACAAACGTTTTAAAAACTATACATCAACATGTGCAGCTGAGGTAAATTAAAGCAAATTTACAAAAGTTTCAGGAAAAGTAATTGTGTGCACCATCTACAAAACTGGGGATTTTCTATCTTTTTACTTATTAAGCTTAATAAACTTATTTTTTGCTTGTTTTTAATTTTTTTTTAAATATACATTTATTTATTTTTTTAATCCAATTATAATGAAACAATACAAAAGTGTTATATTTGATTTATTTAAAAAATAATAATCTAATGTAAGAAAAAAAAGAAAAATGACAGCAAATCTAGTTACATTTTTCAATAAATAAATAAATAAATAAAACCACCAAATTCTATATATTTTTTGGCACTACCAGAACTCCATATTAGGTCTTTTTTAACCATTTCTGTGTTACTTTGTCTTGTTTCTTTTTCTCTTTTCTTCATTTAGTTTTTTCAGCGTTGTTTTCTTTTGTGTTCTTATAACTAACTAACTAACTAACTAAGTAAGTAAGTAAGTAAGTAAGTAAGTAAGTAAGTAAGTAAGTAAGTAAGTAAGTAAGTAAGTAACTAACTAACCAATAAATAAATAAATATAATTTGTGTTTGGTGAAAGACAAAACACCTGCACAAACGTAAAACATTCAGATTTATTTTAGTTTGCCCTTTCCAAAGGTACATACACAAGGGTCAATGTTAAAAAGAAGATTTTTTTTCCCCCATCTGGGTTTTTATCTGCTTCAGATTAGATTGACGCCATCTTAACTCACAGTGATATATAGATAGAAAACAAAGCATAAATCAAATAGTTAGTAAATGCTGTTATAAATATTACCACAAGAGGTCAGCACTGACAAAGCACCATTAGTAGTTAGAAAATGATAATTCACACCTGAGTTGTTGTTAACTGTTCTCTATATTCACAGTAAGAACAATACTTCTTTATAAAGTCCAGAACTTTTTTTTTTAATCATAGATCCATCAATCAGAACCAAAATCATCCGTGTCGTTCAGATCTTCCTCCACAAGCTTCATGAAGGGAGGAGACTTCTTCTTGCGCCTAATAAATGACACAAAAAGTGAAATTAGGAGAGTAAAGAGATGACTTCAGACATTTGAAAGCAGGAGCGTCACCTCATCTCGTTGCGCAGAGTGTTCAGCTGGCCGTGAAGCTGCTCGTTGGCCTCCATCTGCTCGTCCACTTCCCTCTGCAGCTTCTTTTTACTGTGCTCCAAACGCTCAATCTCCTCCTCCGCCTCATCCATCTGCCTCTTCGCCGTCTTCAACCGTTGAGTCAGCTGCCAAGTTTGACCAAGTAACATTCTCAGTACGCCAAGTGGCAGCCATTTCCCTCCCTTCAAGGCTTGGGCTTTCCTACCTGGTCCATCTGGCTCTGCAGGTTGATGTGCTCCTCGTCCGCCTGTATTTTCATCTCCTTCACTTTGCGCTCCAGTTTGCGGTTCACCTGTTGCAGGTTGTTGTTTTCCCTTGGAGGTAAACCGTGAAAAGATCACATTGCTGCTGCAGCCATGTGTGACCAAACCCTTAGCTGATGAGTGATACTGATGGGACAGCAGAGAAAATGATCCAAGGACTTAACAGACCAGCAAGCACAGAACCGTGCAGAGGTATTAATGTCCCTTCGGCTTTAATACACATTCTATCCACATTCACATTATATGTGATAGATAAACATAAAGTAGTACAAAATTGTTAAATTCTTACCAAGTATTTCTGGTCTAGTTTCTCATGTGAATATCTTATAGCACTTGAAATAAGAAAAAACTAAATTACAAGTAACTTTTCAGCACAATACAGAAGCAGGATTGGACAATAAATCAATAAAATTATATTGCGATAGATCAGATAATATGTCTGAGAATATTCAATCATTTCATTGAAGTCTTTTCCAGGACCACACAGCATTCTGGGAGATGTAGGCAGAGGAAAGGCTTTCTCCCCTCAACAAGGAGTGGGCGACATAGACTTAAAGTTTTATAGTGACATTTTCTTTTACTATTATGATAAAAAGCAATATTAGTTCTTCTTTAAACTATGCACAGCATTCATATGGCCACAAGTACAAATACTGCTTTTGAAAAACATTCCTATTTGAAATAGGATTCTTCAGGATATTAAATACGTATGATTTATCTCACTAGGCTGCAAAAAGAGACTTTATTTAATCATATTTTGCTGATAGTTATCGATGCTTTTCTGAAAAAAAAAAACAAAAAAACAAAAAAAAAGCTGTTTTGATAAAATTGATTAAGACAGCGTTAACTCAAAATTCTTATCATGACAAGAAATTGTTCAGGATAAATGATAAACGATACGATAAGCTGAGTTAGGTTGGTGGAATCAACTGACTGACTTTGGTTACCTAGCAACTCACTCACTCTTTGGTTACCTAGCAACAACCCGCTGAGTAACTGGAGCAGCAGCAACAGGTAGTGGAAAAGTTATGAGGCTTTTCCACTAAGCCTCATAACTGCTGAAACATTTAAAAAAATGGCGTGAAGAGAAGCTGTGGATGAAACAGCAAGTGTCACATCAGCACTTTGGTAGCATTTCAGATTCAGAAGACAAAAAAAACAACTAATCAATAATTGTCGATATCAACCGATATGAAACACTTATGTAGTAATATGTTTTTCAGTCATGTGAAGTCAATAATTCCTTTATGTTGATGAAAAAGTTCTTGGTTTCACTGTCAGATTATTTTATTTTTCACATGGGAGAAACGTCTCGAGTGAAATAATCGGAACTTTTAAAGAATTATTAAGGAGTAATTGACTTAAAACAAGCTCCTTTATCTGGCTGAATAGTTACTTGTAATTTAGTTTAGTCTTATTTGAAGTGTGCTAAGATATTTGCAATAGAAACTACATAAAAAATTGTGTTTCTGCTCTTCATATCTTTATTTGTAAAATAAAAAAAGAAGGTCATGTGTCATTTCCCGCCTACTTATGTGCTACTTTCCAGTAAAATGTGACAAAGTTTGTGTTTTTAATGTCCCTCTTTCCGGAGCGTTGTGTCTTACAGAGTTATTTTCCACAAAAACCACAGATTGATAAACTCATAATTAGCGTACATGCAAGAAGAATGATAAATGTTTTGTAATATTTGTGCAGAATGTTCTGACCTTTCTTCTCCTTGCAGCCTCTCCTCCAGCTCTTGGATTCGGCTGTTAAGTTTGGAGACGAGCGAGTCCTGGTTTGTTTTCTGGGATCCTTCCAGATGACAGAGCCTGCTCTTCAGGTCTTTATTCTGAAAACAGGAATCAACCAGAGAACTTGAAGCTCAGAACCTATGATTTCACACATTTGTCTCTCCGTGACTGTTATAGTTTTTGTTTTCATTCGTAAAAGATTTAAGCCTTGAATTTCAATTTGTAAACGGACATTTTCTCTTAAAACGAAACGAAATTGTTTTTTTGCAATATCATCAGACTTTTACAATACACAATGCTTTAACATAACATAACATAACATGTTAAGAACTTTTGCACATAGAGTTTGACATTAGCAGAGAATACTTACAATTACCAGATTGTGAATACATCATGTAATGAATGTAAACTTTACTTTTTTTTATAAAGCATGGTTTAGATCAGGGATAACCAAAGTGTGTCCCAGGGCCATTTGAGTGATTTTATAAGTCAAGAGTGGTAAAATTTAAAAATATAAAACAATTTATTACATCAAAAATGGAAATTGTTTATTTCCTAATGTTATGGATCTTTAGTGATATACAAATTCATAAAAATTATGATTGTTGGGTAAATAAAAATAAAAACGTTAAGAAACTAATTTTTTTTTAATGTGAGGAATTTTGTTGCCTTCCAGGAGTTTAAATTTGCCAACTTTGACCCCTCAGGGACATCACTGGTTTAGAAAATGATTATTCCAGCTTCAACAGTCTGGCCTCAAATTCTCCTTATATGCCGAATTCAAGAATTATGGAATTAAAACAAGCTCCTGTATCTTGCTGAAAAGCTGCTTGTAAGTTAGTTTTGTCTTGGTGAGATTTAGTGTTTTGCACTGAGACATTCTGAGACAAGATGAGGAGTTGCTGCATGGTAACTCTGATGAATGTTGCAGAGTGACGACTCGATTGACCTGTCTCTCCAGGCTCATCTTATCACACTCTACATCCTGCCTGGCAGCTCGTTCCTGCAGCAGTTCATTCCTCATCTGATCCATCTGTCACAAACAAACAGAAGAGACATAATTTTTATTTTTCATATGCAGTGTCCTGCGTTCTGCTCTCTGTCAGAAGATCCTGGAGGAAAATGTGAGGCAGGTCCACTTCCGAAAGACCACAAATCTATAAAAGGGTAAACAGTTTTTCTCTGCACTTTTTTGTGTCTTTGTGCATAAATAAATATTTTATAATCAGTCTCTTAATCACAATTTCAGCTTGTAAGATTTGCTGTTTCCCTACCAACTCAGCAAGCTCTGTAAAAAAGTCTAATTATTTTTAAATCAAACCATGTTCTACCAGCAATGTTCTACGTTAAAATAGACACTTTTATGTTCCTCTGTTACAGAAAGTCCCGACAGAATAGATCAAAAATGAAAACAAGCAGGCTTGCAGTTATGGAAGGACAACAGTAATTATTACTTCCAGCCACGATATGTAATATGAAACTGTGCTTTATGTGTTTTTAACTTCAATAATGACAGAAAATGCAGTCATTTGTTATTACAAGACATGAGACACTGTAGAGTAAATCTGGTCTGGTTTCAGCAGGAACATCGAACTCATCACTAATAACATCCAGAGGCCCACTGAAGGGAGTGTGAATAGCTTCTCACAGTGGTTAGCTGTTTTTTTTTTTTTTCTGGTTTTTATGCTCCACCCCAAAATAGACTTGTGTGTCAGTTAGTTTGCAGCACTTAGCTCCAAAAACATCATGGCCTACTTTACAGGCAGGCTGAAGATGTGAATCTTTTGCAAAAACATCAGAAATTGCGTCACAATGCCCTGAAACCCAGCTTAGAGAAAACAGCCACGCCAGTCACACGAATCAGCAGTTCCCATTGTTTTAGAGGGGAAATCTGAGAACTGCATCTGTTTATAATGAAAACAGATGTGGGGCTGGGACTTTGTACTGCAGACAGGCAGCATATAGTAACACCTAAAAGATAAAAATAAGGACATTTATATACATTACCAAAGAGTAAATGCTGAAAAAGTAAACATGCCTGTTCTTTAGTTTTGTCTAATCTCTCCATCAGGCGATCTGAACCGCTGCGCTCATCGTTGAGGTCTTCCTCCAGCCGCCTGGTTCGATCCTGAGAGAAAAATAAACAGCGTAAAGTGCTTTTTATTCAAAAGATCTTTCAGAAATTAGGAATCAGATTAGAGAAAGCAGAGACTGAGAAACAACATCACAATGGTCTAAAATTAGCAGAAACATCGCTACAATATGAGGTACACCAAATCTATTAGATAAAATCTAAATACACTAAACATATAAAAACCATATTTTTCTTCACATACAAAAACCTGTAATGGGATTTGCTCATATGTAAAGTATAAGTTAAAAAAGCATATAGAAAACAATTTTTATATGACTCTTTTGAAATTTATTTCATTATATTGTATGACAGAAGCCTAAAAGTGGTCACTTTCAAGAGTAAGTAATATAAGCCTTATATGTTGTACAATGTACAAAATATATACTCAAAGTGATATAAGGGTTAAATGTTTTTCTATTTCTTTTTTATATGTTTCTATCTCTGGAAATGAGAAAATTAGTTCTGCATAACTAAAACTTCCTCATGTTCTAGTTATGTTGAGTATGTTTTAGTTGTTTGGTCAAAATCTGCAGATCATTAAAAATGAAACTGTAAAATAAAACTGTACTCGAATGTCACTTTAGAACGAACATAAATTTCCTACTTCAATGTCAATCATGGATGGTTTTATCTGCAAATATTTTAGTACACTTGAATTAAAACAAAACTAACTTACAAATAACTTTTCAGCAAGATAAAGAAGCTTGTTTTAAGCAAATAATTCCTTAATATTGATAAAAAGTTCTAGTTCCCCTGGCAGATTAATTTAACTTATAATATAGGAAAATAGTATTGCTGTAAATAAAAAAAGCTCCTCTATCTTGATGAAAAGTTAATTGTAAGTTAGTTTTCTTATTTTCTTGTCTTTTATTCTTTTGCAGGGAGTGTTTGAGCAGTGAAGGCAGGGATGAGGAGGTAGGAGGATCCCTCAAAACACCCGGACAGGTCTGATAACTTTTTACTGTAAACACCAGGCTCCTGAGCTGATACGCAGCATCAACACTCAAATGTTATGTTTTGTCATCAGCAGAACAAACAGTGCTGAGTTGCTGCCACTGTTTACCAAGGCTGTCTGTGAGGAGGCTGGAGTGGAAAAAACATTTGGAAATTTAAAAAAAGATATACTCAAACAGATACAAGTCAAAGCAAATCAATAATAACTTCATAACCTGCAAATGACCCGAAGGTGTCCCGCATGCGCAGCAGAGGGCGCAGTAGTGTTTTGCCAACCGCCATAAAGTAAGTAGTAGAAGAAGAAGTGCTCAGTGTTTGCGGAAGTAAACATGTATGCTAATGGTGGAGAATATCTTACATTTTTAAAGTTGTTATTCAACCGAACCAGCATATTAACAATTTAATCCTCATTATAGTCGCCATGGTTGTTGTTTTTCTGGTCGCAAAATAGTGACGTTTGTCGCATGTCAATGACGTCACACTCAGGTCACGTTTGAAAAGATCGGATAGTTATCGTATTTAGAACCACAAATTCAAGTCGCCTGGTCCGCATTTGAAAAAGAAATCTGATCTATGTTTTCAAACTGTCATGAAAAGATCAAATAAAAGATGGCATTAAGGTAAGAAAAATAAATAAATCGGAAATGGGTCGCTTCAGGCTGCAGTGTGAACGTAGCCAAAGTTGTAACTCCGTTACGTGATCAGTAAAGTAACTAATTACTATTACCAAGTAACTTGACAAACAGATTAAAACAATGTAAGACTTTATCTGTGTCTGTGCTATTGCCGCTCTTCATTTGTGAAAATTATACCTCCATGAGTTTAGCCTGGCGCTCCCGGTCCTCCAACACGGCTGCATTCTTCTGCTCCAGCTCCTCCACCCGCTGCTCCAGCTGCCGGCCTCTCAGCTGGGCCTCCTGCTGCTCCCTGTGACACCGCCGCAGATCCTCCTCCAGAGGAAGCAGCTGGCCGGAGAGCAGACCAGCAGCCAAAGGAAAAAGAATCAAACTTCAATTTCTTTTTGGGTGGGATCAGACAGATAAACTCAACCTGAGTCATTTTTTCTAATGAAAAAAAGTGAAAGAAGATAAGTTTAATCTCTCCACCCTGCCTTGGACTCATCATCCTGCTGACTAAGACATATATTCCCGAATGCTGCACAATGCATGCCACACCTCTTCCTGCAGTTTTTTGGCTGCCTGTCTGGATTTCTCCAGCTCTGCTCCCTTTTCCTGCAGCTGTCTGCGCAGCTCGGTCAGCTCCCTCTGACTCCTCTCTCTGGCCTCGTCGACCTGGTGCTGAAGCACATCTGTGGACGCCTCACACTCCTCCATGATGGTGTTCATCTAAGCAGCCACATAAGCACACCACTCACCTCAGTTTAAGGATATTTGGACTTTCGTAAGCACATAAATTATCTGCTGACGCCATGTGACTTCATGCATATTTCTGTTCCCATATTTCCTAAAAGCAGAGAACTTCGTCCATCTGACCTTTCTCTGCAGTTGCTCCATCCCCCTGTCCTGCATCCTCCTCTCGTCTTCCAGCTCTGCTTTGATTTTCCACAGCTCTTCAACTTGCTTCCTCTCTTCTTTGAGCTTTTCCTTTAAATCCTTGTGCTCATAGTTTAATTTGGTCAGCTTACTCTGAAGCAGGAACAGATGAGAGTTCACGGTTCATAATTTGAAATCTAGATTTGACTGATTATCATATTTATTGGCAGATCGCTTCAGATTTTCCACATTTGTCATGTTGCAACAACTAATAATATTGGATTTGTTGGGGATTTTATGTAGTTAAAACCAACAGATTAATATCTGAAGTTGTAACTCGACTTGCATTTAATAATTATTTTAGTTATCGATTGATCTGTCAATTATTTGATGACTATTCAATTAAAAAACATATTGGTCATTTTTTAGCCTTTCTTACACAATATTAAAAACACATTAAAAGATGCAAATTAAAAATGATTTAATTCCTTTTTTAAATTAGGTTAAAAAAATACTTCTAATTGAGAGACTCAACCATTTCTTTAGGGCTAATCTGTTCAATAATTTTTGGATTAACTGATTTAAAAAATAATAAAAAAAGATGATAAATAAGACATTTGTTTGAACCAGGTGAAGTTAAAGTTGTGTTTTTATTGTTCATCTGAGGAATATTTCTTTTTTTGCACAATTTTGGCTTAATTGCTGCTCTGAGTATGTTGTTCTGTCAGCAAATAACCCTTTTTTGAGTCTGAATCTTCCATTTAGCAATTAATCGCTTTCTAAATTAGTTATTTCAATCATCACAATTCATCCATTAATCGTTTCAGCTCAAGTTGTAACATGAAGAATTGTTTTTAAAAAGTTGAAGGAGTGTGAATACTTTTACGAGACATTTTGCTCTTATTACCTGCACATCCTCCAAGCGGGAAAGCAGAGACTGGTTAGACTGACACAGCTCTTCCTCGCTCCTCCTCACATCCTCCAGCATTTCCTCCACCTGGTTCTTTTCCCTCTGAGGGAGGAGGGGAAACAGGAAGTGAGATTAAGATAATCTAGAAACATCTGTTTCTGGTTTTTCATCCTCTCACCTCCAGCTGCTTCGTTCTCTGTTCCATCATCCTCTCCGTGGTTTTAAACTCCTGGACGGCCTGATTCAGTTGCTCCACCTTGTTGCTCAGCTCTCTGACTTTTCCTTTCAGGTTGTCTCTCTCCTGGTTCAGTTCCTTCAGCTGCACCTTAGCTGCACCTTTCTCCTCCTCCACCTGAGCCACTTCCTGACCCAAGTAGGCGTTGCTCTGAAAGGCAAAATGAAAAATAAAGCTAAAATAAATCTAATTATTATGGAACCGACAGAGCATTAGAAACAAACTAAGAAAAAATATACTATAAAATTAAATTATGAGTATAAAGTCATAATTTTAAGAAAACAAACTTGCACATGAATACATTTGTATGAGAATTGTGTCATAATATTACGAGAATAGTTATAATTTTGCAAGAAAATTATACAAAAATATACTCTATATAATACTATATTTCTCATATTATTAAATATGAGAAAAAAGTTGCAATATTTTGACAATAATATAATATTACAAGAACAGAGTTGTATGAAAATAAAGTCTAAATAATACAAAAATAGTCATAATATTTCAATAATGAAATCATTCTATAAGAAGAATACAGTCAAAATGTTATGAGGATAAAGTTGTAACATTTTGAGAATAAAGTCATAATTTTTTGAGAAAGTCATATGAAAATAAGTCTAAATTATACAAGAATAAAATAATTTTAGGAGAATAAAGTCATATAAAAATAAAATCTTAATTAAAAAAAAAAATCATAATATCTCCGGAATGAAGTCATAATATCACGAGAATAAAGTTGTAATATTTCAGGAATAAAGTCATCCAAAAATTAAGTAATGAAAAGAAAAAAAAAATCCCCCATGTCCCTTAGGGGCCTCCGTACATCACAGTTGTACCTTAGTGAAAGTTTCTCTCACCTCCTTTGCTTGCTGCAAGTCAACCAGCAGCTTCTCGAGCTCCAGTTCATATTCCTCCTTCAGAGCAGCGATGTATTTATCATGAGTCTCCACCTCCTCTTTGAGCGCCCCCTTCAGGGCACTCAGCTCCATCTCCCGGTGGTGCAGCACCTCCTCCTGCTCCTCTTTCACCTGCAGCATCTCCTGGAAGTCCACACGCAGCTGTGCCAAGTCCTGACACACACCCATCATTAAAAAAAAGAGGTCAGAGGTCAGTGGAGAAACCAGTTCCTAACTCATGTGGTCTAGCAGCTCACCTGAAGAAGAATCTCTTTCTCCGTATTTATCACGTCGGTCTTCTTGGCGCGGTCCAACTCGTCGTGCATGTCGGAGAGTTGTTGCTGGAGGTCTTTCATCTCTGCTTTAGCTCTTTCTCTTTCTGTCTTCATCTGAGTCAGTCTAAAAGAAACAACAAACACAGAGGAAGGGTTTTACTTTCATACATTTTGTTGCACCTTTTGAGCTTTTCACAAACTTCAGTAGGTTGTATGTGAATGACGGACCAAAACGTAGTACTGTATCAATATTTGTTTTAATCTGAAAAGCTTTTTTCTTTTCTGCTCAGCTATTGTTTTTGTGGTAGTCTCAAATTACGACCAGTTCCCCTGCTGAAATAAAGCATCCCATATCATTATGCTGCCACCGCCGTGTTTCGCAGTGGAGTGAAGAGTTCAGTGATGCCCATAGATGGTTTTTTCCACCACATTTAGCATGCTGCATGTGTGTCAAAAAAGTTAAACGTGATCTCATCAAGCAGTTTTTCTTTTCAGATGTTTGCTGTGTCCTTGTTTTTGTTTTTTTTCCCTCCAAAATTACCTGGTTGTTTCTCTCATTAATGTCAAATCGAGTCCCTGATTTTGTTGCATACCAGATGTGATTTTTGATTTTCATCAATTTATTTAATTTTTTAGTTGCTTTCTTTTCTAAAAAATAAATTGTACACAATGTTTTCAAAAAGCGGCTTTGATTTGTAATCATCCCTTCTGCGAGTTGTACGATGGCTATGAAAATTAATTTTTTTGTCAGAATATTAGAAGAAAAAAAATAACTGACGTAACCAGCTCAGTTCTTGAAGTTTTTACTTTGAAATAGTCGATTTCATGAGTATTTCAAAATCCTGCTACTCAAAATAATTTGATGCTGGTTTAAATTTCTAAGTATTGCTTCTAGGTTTTAATAAAATTTGTACTTTATTCTCCTATTATGACCGAATTCCTGTAATATTGTGAATTTATTCTCACAAACAAAATAAAATTGATCAACATATCACATTATTCAGATTTATATTTACAAAAACCTCTAGCTACTTCCACTTCACAATTATAAAGTAATTTCTGTTTATTGCCTGTCACATGAAAATTCAAACAAACGTGTTGAAGTTTGTGGTTGTAAAGTGACAAAATGTGGAAAAAGTCAATAAAATGTTGACATTTTAGGAGAAATGTTTTCTTTTTTTCACAGTTAAAACTGTTTATTTAAATGTCCAAAAGTATTAATATAGGCTTAATGACCAGGTGGAAGTTACTATATAAGAAACTACATTCTAACATAAGTTTGAAGAAATAATTTAAAAGCAAACAAAAGCTTTAAACTTTGTCGGATCCTTACTCTTGTTTGGTAGACTGAAGCTCTGCCTCGATTTCCGTCAGTTTCTCTCTCAGTTTGCGAAGCTCCGTCTGACTTTTGTTCAACTCTTCTTGAAGTTTCTTCTTCTCCGTCCTCGCTTTCTCAAAAGCTTTGGCTAAAGTCATTTCATTCTGTCAATTCAATAAAAAAGCATTGAAGACAACGTAACCACAGAAACAAGGTGATGGATTGTTCTGCACCTTAATCTCAATGCCAAGTTTTTGCTTGAGATGTGCAACTTCTTTCTCCAGAGCTGCCTGCTTCTCCTGCAGCGCTTTTATTCCCGTTGCAGAGGCCTGCAGAGAAACCAAAATCTAATTAACACAATGTCGCCGCCATAAATCCTGCAGATCCATGTTGGTAAACATCTCACTTTCTCCTCCTCCTCCACACTCTCCGCAGCCTTGGACTTGAGTTCGCTGATGTTGTCGAGCAGCAGTTTGACTTTCCTTTGGGTTGTGGGGTCATCATCTGCGGTCCTGGAAAAACAGGACGCACAGTCCTGAAACTCCGCAGTTGCAGGAACTTTTTGTTTGAAAAGATAAAGTTTCAAATTCGCTGCCAGCTTCCAGAGGAGAGCAGGAGTTCATGTATTTTTCTCCGCTGGTACGAAGCAGGAACTGGTGGATGTTTAATATTTTCCAGAAGTAGTTATTTTATCAGTGAAACCGTGGTCATGCTTTGCATTCCTGACTACTGGGAGTTTGAGTTCACACAGCTGGAACAGCAGCCAGATTCCTGCAGGAACGTAGCTGTGAAAACCACTAACTCATCATCACCAAACGATGCCAGAAAAAGTTTCCAAAACACATTTTCATAGGGGGCAAAAAAAATCAAATTTCTTTACAAGCAAAATGATTAATCTGTGGATCAGTCTTAATATTTTTTAACTCTGATACTGAGTTGTTATGGAGTAAATTGTTTGATGTTTCTAGTAACAAATTGGTGTCTAAAAATTAAGTCTGAGGAAGAACAGAGGTGTAAAAACATTTCTTTAACCCTTTGAGGCCTAAGTTTCAAATCTCCGCCTGGATATTTTTGCTTATTTTAATTGTACAAAGTCCTTTAATGTCCTGTGAGTAGATATTTTTGCCCATTTCTCCATAATAACTAGAACTTCCAATATTTAGCATTTATTAACGGTGGGAGTGAAATTACCGTAATAACCGGATATTGGCTGGAAAGCGCAACGACTCCCCTTTCAGAAACCGTTGGATAGCGCAAAGTATCGCAGCGTTACGGCTTGTAAGAATGTGTCGTTGGCAACACCTGTCAGCAGATATGGGTTAAAGGAAAATGTATTTTGCTGTGAGACGGTGAGAGAGAGCAAGACTTTCAGTGGATAGTGGAGTATAGTCAGGTTTTATACTTTTGATTCTGTTATAAATACCAGTTTGTTATGGAAATTTACAGTTTAGAAAACACTATTAATCCCAGACAGTTATTCAATTACAGTTAGATCCAATTTATTTAAGTAATAAACATTATGCGGTAGTGTAAGATACATTCAAGACCAGAATTAACTCTAAATAAGACACACCTGCATATTATTAAAGCTAATTTGACATAATATGCTGTTCAATTTTGTAATTGTTTTAAAAATGTTATGTTTGGTTTTATAGAGTTATGTAACTTATGCCTCTTATATAAATATTTAAGAGACAAAAAAAAAAAAAGATCAAAAATCAATAAATAATTCACTTTCTTTTTCCATATATTTTGATACAAAAGATTATTTGGGTCACTGAAAACCAATTCTGATTTAATTCTCAAAATTATTCTTTTTTTTAGTGACTCTAAGCCTCTTCACATAACAGCTTCATTTTTACTAGAATGTATAAATTTTTACATGAAGTTTGGGGTCTCAGTTGTTAGTGTCGCTATCTTTAAAACCTCGATTTATGAGCTAAACTTGGACAGACAGAAGCTTAACCAGTTTGACAACAGAAATCTTGCACAAATTCACAAGAATAATCCAGAACAGCTCTTTGCTTTTTCAACACCTTTAAAACAGAAACATTTAAAGTACACTACACTAAAGTTTAGTGTACTTCCGAGGCGTGGTTCTGCACCTTGCTAAAGTAATATCTACAACTGAAGCTTTCTTTTTACATCTTTCAAGCTTTAATATATTTTACTGGAATTTAATAGGATGGTCCAACATAAAGAAGTGAATAATTGTAAAATGTAAAAGGTTAAAGAGCTATGAGTACATTTACAAAGCTCTGTACGTTTTGCTGCTTCTGATTTGTGCAGAAGTAGGTAGTAACTTGTTATATTTACTCAGTTACATTAACTTAACGAGTATTTTTATTACACTGTACTTTTTACTTTTACTTGAGTAATTTTATTGTGAGGTATCTCTACTCTTACGTGAGTAAAACTTCTGGATTTTCAACACACTGAATGAAAAACAAACATGTTTTAACCAAAAAATTCACCAGACACATATTCTTTCAAGTTTTATATTGATAGAAACTGATTTGGAAACATTTTCCTTTGCCTGATTTTGTTATTTTTTGTTACTTATACAAATTATTGTCATTTTCATCCTGAAAATACCAAAATTTCCACTTAACTTCTAATTTGGTCCATCAGATGATGTAATTTTTAAATATTAAATGATTGCTAATTTGATCGTTACTCAGTACTTGAGCAGACTTTTTTAAACAAATACTTTTTTACTCTTAATTGAATTATTTCTTGGATGGGTACTTTTTACATTTACTTGAGTAAAAGCACGTTGAAGTATTCTTTCTTGAGTAAAATTTTGGGGTATTTTATCCACCTCAGAGTTTGTGTCTCAAAGCTGCTTGTTCTTGTCTAGTTCCAGAGCATTTCTCCAAATGTAATAAAGAGTTTAGGTTCTTGCTGCAATAATCAGTTAATAGTATGACAAATTAAACTGAGCTCTATAATTTCCATTTTGCACACCTTTTAAATGCAAATCGCCCTCTGATCTGTTGTGAGAGCGTGGACCTGCGCTGCACTCACCCATTCTTCAGACATGTGAAGAGTATTTGCTTTGTTGCTTCTTCAGGCGGATCTGCTGAGAGCTCTTGCTGTCCTTTCAGAAGATCAGGAGTAACCTGGTTAGGGAACATACACCCAATAAATACTGATTTCTAAAAAACTACGTAGCTCCCTGACAACCTCTTTACCTGTGCGTCTCTTTCGTCCGGCGGTTTGGACAGCGCTGCTGTCCCTTGGTGCCCCTTGCTCAGCTTGCTCTCCTCGACTCTGTTTGTCCGAGCGGATTTTCCGCCGAGGAGGCGCGCCCTGGCTGATCCAGGGGGATAAATCCCAGCTGGGGTTTCTCCTCTGCTGCCCTTAAGGGAAGACGCTCTGCTGGCTGAAGACGACGAGGAAGAGGAGCTGGCGGTGCGGCTGCTGTCTATGCTGCGGGAGCGCCGGCACGCCTCTTTGTCCAGCCTGTTTCTCGGACCTCGTCCCCTCTGCAGGCTGCTGTTGAACTGGCTTATTAATCTGCCGACAGACATGATGGAGTCGGTGTCCACTGCGTTTGGGGACAGTGGAGCGCCGTGTCCCTCTGGGGAGGATGTGAGGTCGTGGTTGAGATCTGCTGGGTCGTCTGCAGGGCCTTCGGCAGGCAGTGGGATCCTGGGTTTGGCAGGCTCGGCAGAAAGCGTTGCGTGTCGTGTCCTGGAGAGGCTTTGGTTATTTTCTGCGTCATACGGCCTCAAGATCTCAGACTGACTCTGATAATTAAACCCAGAAGAAGAGTTTGGCCTCCGCTGCGTCTCATCCACAGACCTTCTCACCACACCGGGGTGGTAACCCGCCTGGTGGGTAATGACAGACACGTCCTTGTGGATCTCCTGACCAGAACTGTTCAGAACCACGTAAGGCTGGCCTTTGAATCCCTGAACCTGCACTCTCACTCCAAACAGGTTCTCCTGGCTGCCGGCTGCTGCAGCGCGGTGCTGCAGCACGTGTCCCCTCTGCATCTGGACCTCCGTGGAGCCGCTGAGTCTGTGAGACTCCATCGCCGCTGCCTAACCTGCTGGAATAACGTCGCATGTTAGACGGAGACTGGCATTGTATGGAAGAGCGCTTTGAAAACTGATGCATCAGGCTGGTACAGCAAAGAAAAGCTGTTTACAAAACAGAGCCCCGGTGTGCACAGAGGCAGACATGCTGGGCGCTCCTCTCCAGCTGCACCCGGCAGAATGAATGTGCACTGAGAAGATAATATTGCTGCGCAATGAAAACAGCCCCCTTCTGTGTGCGCTAATGACAGGACAACTATTGTACAGCTCCAGATGAACCGGCTGCATGACGACTGCGACGGGTGTCGTCACCCACTTCATGGAATAACGCTTCAGGAGTATGTTTGTCCACAAACGCGCCACTATGAGGCAGAAACGCTCGAACAGAGGAGGCGTTGTGCTGCAAACAATATTGGATCGTCTCAAGAGCCTCATTCTGCACAATCCACGCCTAAAGGAAGACCTAAAAGCAGCTTAAGGGAGGAAGATCAAGTGGAAAAACTTCATTAAGATAAATTTCTCCTTGGCAACTAGTTAGAGAAAATCCTAAAATACACAACACACATTGCCAAATTTATATGCGTTAAGATAAAATAAGATATAAGTGAATATATATGTATGTTAAGATTCAATACGGTATGTTCAGCTAGATAAATTAAGATAATATCCTATTAAAATTAAGTTAAGATAAATTAAGATAAGACATGTGATGCATGTTAAGACCAGATAAGTTCAAGTAAGATTAGATAAATCAAGTTATGCATGTTAAGATTAGATAAGGTATGTCAAGTTAAGCTAAGTTAAATTAGTATAAGATAAATTAGGTTAAGATAATATAATATATGTTAATGTTAGATAAGTTACAATTAGACAATTTGACGTAAATTATGATAAGTTATGTTATATGTAACTTATCTATGTTTAGATCAATTGAAAAAGGATAAGATAAGATAAATTAAGTCAATAAAACATATGTATGTTATTTATCTTAACATAAGATATTTACATAAGATATTTATGTTAAGATTATAGAAGTGGAGTTAAGTTAAATTAGGATAAGTTAAGATATAATTTAGCTAAGATTAGATAAGGTATGTTAAGTTAAGCTCAGCTAAAACTTTAATGTCCACCAAGGTGGAAATTTTCTTTCCGCTCGCTAATCATAAAATAAAACACATTCATACAATCATAATATCAACAATTTGTGCATAGAATAAAACCTTGCATGCAGTAGGTAGATGTTGTCATTTAGTTTGGTTAAAAATGGCTACTGCACTGAGAATAAATGAGGAGATCTGGGTAAAAACAAATTTACATACAAAAATATTTTTGTTATCTTAAATGCAAAACATATATATTTTGTGGGACAGTTTTGACTTTACTACTGCTTTGAATATGTTGTTCTTTCAGTACACGCCTTTTTGAGGCTATTTATTGGCCACTAGTTATTTATTATTTTATTTAGAGATATCAGAGTAAAAAGGGCTAGAAAAAAAAGGCACACCTCATTTTCTTATTTGTTTGTGCTAAGTATTTTTAAACCCTCCTTACAATTGTAAACTACTTTGAGTTTATCAGTGGAACACATTAAACTTTGAGGTTTAAACGTGATAAAATGGAGTGTGAATACATTTTGCATTTGCAGCTGAACTGAGTGGAAAGAGACACAGAGGCGGCGAAACGTCCATCTGAAGGCATAATAATAAGGGTCATGAAAGCTAACAGGAAAAACAAGCCTAGAAGAAAATGAGCTAAATACACGAGAAATAAAACTCTAAAATCACTGAAAACTGAACAGGAAGTGAAGCATACATCACAGGAAGTGATGTATATTAAAGGTGTAGAATAGAGCTAAAAGGTAAAAACTATAATGCAGGCAAAGCATCAACTTTTTTAGTTAGTTTAGTGAAAGTAACACCAAAAAATATCACACACAGATTTAAAATGTAGCTTCACCTACAGTTTTGAGGTAAAATGGTTATTTGCTCCCTTGGAATTTAATGTAAACCTGGAAAACGTTTTCTTTAGGCTGGGTTTCATATCCATCATTAGACTGTTGAGTTCTCCGCAGATGAAAATAATAATTATGATCTCAAAAACCAAGCAATGATAAGAAGAAACAGTTGATTGTAAACTGAGGTTTTGTTGCCTGGCTTAACCTTATTTTTGTTATTTCATTGTTTTGTGTTGCTGAGCTTCTCAAAACACATCTGTGTTCATATTAGGTAACAAACGACATATAAAAGGATTAAAATCATGCGATGTGAAGCAAATGTCCTTTCTTTAAGATTAATAAAATATTTTTTAACTGAATTGTCAACTTTGAGAAGCTTTCAGTGCATAGACTGCGCATTTGATCATAAAGTCATCCGAGTTTCCTTGCTTATAAATAAAGATGAACAACACCAATGTTTGTTTCTTTTGCGTCTGACTCGGACATTATGATTTTAACCAGTTCAGTTTTCTCTTTTTCCTCCTTGAACTGCTTCATCCAAACTTTCTCTGACAGAGAATAAACTTTATCTTATTGTTAGTAAACTCAAAAAATAGTATTAAAACACACACGTGCAGACTAAAGATGATCAAATTAAGAGAAATACAACAGATTTTGATCTATGCAGCGTTAACTGTTCTATCTACACTCATAACATCAGATTAATAACTTGGAAAACAGTCAGTCTGACCTCTTAAACTGATGTAAAATTTGTGGACTAACAGCAAACAAAGGATCTCTGTAATAACATTTTCATAAAGCCTTCAAACTGACATGTTAAAGTACTCCCACTGGTGAAATATATATACATATTATTCGTAAATTTAAGTCTTTTTTCGCCTTATTTTTCTTGTTGGTGGACATTTTGGCAACAGGGAGCATGTGAAAGGAAATCATCCATAAGGCGTGTGAGGTTCTGGTTCTGGTTCTGGTTCTGCTCAGTCTAAACTTTCAGACTTCAAACTTTAACTACTGAGTAAAGTAACGGGATAAAACAGTGTGAGATCTTAAAAGTCGATCAGAAACTTACCGTGTGTGTGTATGTGTGTGTGTGTCCGTTTATAGGAGCGGTGGGTCTTCCTCCTCTTCCTCCTCCTCCTCCGGCTGCTGCTCTGCCTCCGCCCGGACTGGATCCCGGAGTCCCGCTCAGAGAGGCGGTCACTCCGCGCTGTTCCTCATCATATGACCGCTGATGACGTCAAACCGCCGCAGAAACCTGCCGCAGAAACCTGAAGGGTGAGCGGCAGCTGTCCGCATGCATACACTGACATCATGGTGGAAACAGCACTGAGGGTTTGTAACAGTTATTAAGAAAAAGAGAGGCTTATTTCCACATTAATATTCAGTGCTTTTTTATTATTCTCTTTCTTAGTTAAAGTTGTTTTTGTTTTTGGAGTTGTTCTGGATTTCCTCCCTATTATGTTTTCTCCAGATGTTGATATGCCTTTTTTCTGTCTTCCTTTATTTTGAAAAACCCAACATCTTTCGTGCATTGTGCTCACATCTACGGAAGAGGATGAGGGCCACTGGGAGAAAAAAAAATATATATAAAAAATTCAATCTCAGAATTCTGACATTTTTCTCTCTGAATTCTGACTTTAATTTCAGAATTTTTCTCAGAATTTAGAGAAAAAAGTAAGAATTCTGACTTTTAAAAATTTCTGAATTTTTTTTCAGAATTCGGAGATTAAAGTCAGAAGCTTTTTTTAAAAGAGAGTAGACACAACTAAATGCAGCTCAAATGTTTTACAGTGCAGTTAAAAGATTATGAAATTATTAGTAAGTCATCAACACAAACATTTTTAATATATGAGTTGTTATTTCTGATTAGCATCAGTTATTGTAAAATTGATTCTCCATATGTAATGTATTCATAAAGAATTATTTATTAGCATCACTAATCGCTTTATGTTCTGTCTAATTTCTTTACAATTATCTTCGTCAAGCCTCTGAGGTTGATAAAAATATTCAAATCAAATTTGAATACAGCATTTTTCTTTGCAAAATGTAGGTGAGTAACTTTCTTCACAACATTTCTGTTTTGAAAATGACTTCATGGATTCTAAGTAACTTAATATCATACTCTATGCAGATGACTTTATTATGTGTTCAAACTTTAAAATACTGGAACATAAGAGAGGAAAAGCATTTTTAGAAAGACATTTATTGCTACATTTTCATATCAACACATGCCTGGAACTCAAACTGCACACATACTGCACATGTTATAAGTGTTTCAGATTATTTTGGTCTTTCTTTATGTTCAACAATGCAGTGAGTGAACATAGTTTGTTTTTTAACACTGTATTGCTCAGAGCGTTAAATTTAGGTACAGCTAGTAAACTGCACAAAAAACAGGCTTCATGATTAAAATAATAATTAAAAGCATATCAAGACATATGATAAAGTTCACAATATTTGTATAAAAGATAACTTATAACTTAAAAATGTGTTTTAAGTTCAAAACTTCAACATGCATAGGGTTTGTTTGACTACATCTGAAGAGCAACAAGTACAAGAAGGAGAATTATGTCAACAGGAGATACAGAAAGTAAAATCCTTTTAGCAGTGCATTAAAGAAATATAAAAACACGATTACAGACCAGGTTTAATGTCCATGTGAGATTAAAAAGAACATTCCTGGAGATCTGTTCATTCACAGAATGTTCAAACCCCTGCAGTATTTACACACACATACTCACATACACATTCACACAAAGCCCACAGGAAAAATTAAATATGTTGCCTAAAACCAAAACGTGACAAAGTCTGCCCACTGAGCTTTGTGAAAATATGACTAACAAACCTGTTTGCCAATTTTAGACAGCACACAAAACTGTCCAGTCCTTTGTGATGTACTGCAACACAAATATTAGCAATAAAACTACAAAAATATGTACAAAACACCTGCAGCTTACAATGCATTTGTCTGATACGAGTCATGTTTAGGCACAAAGTTATAAAAGTCCGTTTGGGAAGAGAAGAAATGATTGTTCGATTGCATCACACTTTCTGATCAGGGAGCCGCTCTGGACGAATTTGAACCGATTCGTCCAAAACAGCAATTACAAATCATTTAATTGTATTGTGAAAGTTTGTCACAAAGTGTTGGCTGCTAATCAAAAATCATGCATTTACAGGGCCTTGCAAAAATGTTCATCCTTCCTGAAACTCCTCTACATTTTGTCATGTTACAGTAACAAATAATAATGTTGCTAATTGGGATTTTCTTGATATCGAGCAACACAAGTAGCGGATTATATTATTTTTTACAAACAATAATTTGAAAAGTGTGGTATGCTTTTATAAAGGCCTCAATTTTCTTGAACTATTTTACAAAGAAGAATGGGGAAAAAGTTTTGTCTTTTGTTGTGCCCAAAAGATTTTACTGACCAACAGGGGCTGAATACTAAAATATTTAAAACTATGTTATCTTCCCCCCAAATCACAACTACGATAAAATTTCAGTAAAACACATCGCAGTCTATGGATGTAATGTGACAAAATGTGAAAAAAGTTTAAAGGGCAGGAACACTTTTGAAAGCCGTTGTATCCGTTTGTAAAGTAACTTAAACTGATCGTTTGTGTAAATGAATGAAATGCTTTAAGTGGAACTTTGAGTTGTCTGTAACAGGTGCTCAGAGGTGACCCATGGGGTTCGACGGGTCCGTCAGGCTCGGATGGAAAGCGAGATGTACAGACTGTGGATCCGACATGATGCTGGATGCCTTCTCTTCTTCTCTTCTCCGCAGACATGCAGCCTTTGGGTTCAGGTTTCTTTCTACAGAACAGAAATATTTTAATGGTTACAAAAACAGTAAATGTAAAAATGGAGATATTGAACCTAAAGTTGTCAAAAGTTATCAAAGTCAAAAAGTCCAATTAAACTCCAGACAGACAGACATCTAGCTAGCTACTTAACTGGCTAGCTACGTAGCCAGATAGATAGCTAGCGATCAAGCTATGTAATTAGCTTGATCGCTAGATAGATTGATAGCAAGATCAATAGATATCTAGTTACCTAGGTAGCTCGATAGATAGCTTGATGAAGCTATCTATGAAGCTAGCTAGATAGGTCGGTATATAGATAGAGGGCAATTCATGCTAGCCAAGGGTAAACACATGAATCACAGCAGCAAAGGGCAAAATAGCAGATTGCAATTTACAACTCAATGAAAGACAATCTAAAATGTAAAATAACTAAAAACTATACACTGTATATAAAAATAGTTCTTTAAAAAGAAGTTGTGATATTGCACCTATAAAATAATGCTTAAAAATAATTTCAGGAGACTTAATAAAACTATGGCACTGCATGATGGAACAAAATTAATCAAGTGCATTACTATATCTGTAAATCACCTTTTTCTGACTGTATAAAGATTTAATTCAGTGTCATTGTTATATTTTTTAAAAATTAAGTAATATAATTTAAAATATATTTTACGTTGGCTTTAAGACCATTTCTGTCTGGTCTCTCAGACACCCCCAATCACTTACAGCACAATTTTGCTCCGCTGTTGCACTGACCTCTGACCTGCTGCTCCAGACTAAGGATCACGGCCACGGCCTGGTGCAGAACCAGCAGTTTGGTCTGCGGCTTCTCGCTCTTCAGGTGCAGCTGACACATGTGGCCCAGCTCCTTGAAGGCCTCGTTGATGTCCCGCACACGCAGACGCTCTCTGGCATTGTTGGCCATCCTCCGCTCTCGCTCGCGCTCGGCCTTCTGCTCTGGGCTCAGGTCCTCTTCCTCGTGGATGCTGCAACGAAAAACGGAAAGCATGTGAGAAGGGAAATGTTTGCAGGTTAAACAAAAATATAAACTTAAGAGAAGGTGAAAAGAGAGGACAGTGTTCAGTTATTATTTGGTTTTGTCTGCCCTCTTCTGGTGACTTTCATAGCATGGTTTTATTTGGTTTGATTAAATAAATTTGAAAAAGCTTATGCTACTTCACCAACCACTAAACATCTATTTAAAATATAATTTGAATATTAGTTATTTATTATTGTCTATTCTGCTTGAAAACAGGTAATCAAAATGAGACTAAACCAGTTGTTTGATGTGAAAAATAAAATAATATTTGCTGTTTTAATTGATTCCAGTTTAAGAAAGAGAACTTCTGTCATTTTTGTATTTAACATAAAAATTTAAAAACTGAATTTGCTTGCACCTCTTATGAAGCTTAACACCTAACAGTGTGTAAAAACCTTTAAAATAAAATAATCTCTTATTGCAGAAGCATCATCTCAAACTGGAGATTTTATTTTAAAAATCTGATCTTGACTTTGAGTTTATTTATTTAGTTGGAGTAAAAAAATCCCATTTAAAAAAATATTAGAAGACTCAGGTGTTGGTGCTTTTTAAGTTTATCGTCGTTTCTTAGTTAACTAGTACTTTTTCATCAATATTAAGGAACCATATACTTAAAACAAGATCCTATATCTTACTGAAAAGTTACTTATAAGTTAGTTTTGTCTTATTTCATTTAGAAACTATGAAAATTACTTGGTTAGATTTTTCGTTTTTGTAGTTTATGACAAAAGGTTTACTCTCTTGCCCTCCAGCAGGAGGTCTAGCTGTTTTTTTAGCCAGTGCAAATATAAAAGATTGGATTATTATTTTTAATGTATGATAATAAATTTATTTTATTCTCTGTTGTTACCTGTTCTGCGAGCTATTCTCTCCGTGTGTTTTGTGTTCACTCTCCTCGTCTGATCTCGGGCTGTCTGAGCCGTGGTCGTGGTTGATGTGCATCATCTCCTCCCCTTCCCTGCTTTCCATCTTTAACTCCAGGTTACTCTGAACACCCAAGCCACCGCCTGTGCAAAACCAAACAAACATTGCAGTAAGACAATCCAAAAAAAATCAGAAAAAAGCTGGTAAGAGAGGAGGAATAACTACCTCCTCCTCCTGCACCTTGTAAGAATGTGTTCCTCTGTCTGGGCGGATATGGGTGGCCATTTTGTGTTCGGCTCTGGAAGGCTGAGTGATTGTTGTTCATGGAAACACCTTCGACCTTTAGGAGTCACAAAGAGCAAGATGAGTCAAACATGAGTCAAATTCCCTCTGCACATGATGAACTTCAACAGTTTTTCTCTTGGGACACAAACACTGCTTTGCATTGAACTTTTTCACATTTTGTCATGTTAGAAGTACAAGTTACAGGGTATTTTTTTTTTACAGTTTTATTTGACAGACCAACACTGCAAAAACACTAAATTATTCCAAGCACTTTTTAGTGCAAATATCTTACTATGCATGAAATAAGACAAAACTAACTTGCAAGTAACTTTTCTGCATATGAGCTTGTTTTAAGCCAATAATTCCTTAATATAAATAAAAAATGCAAGCTATAAGTGAAATAATCTGTCAGTAAAACGAGACATTTTCCCCTTATAATATGGAAAATGTTTAGTTTCTAAAAATGATGATATACTTAAAACAAACTCCTATTTCTTGCTGAAAAGTTACTTATGAGTTAGTTTTGATTTTTTCCAAGTATACTAAGATATTTGCACCAGAAACTAGAACAAAAATACTTAGTAAGATAAGATTGTGTGTTTATCCAGTGAAAAAGTAGTGTGTTGTTGGGAAGTGGAAGGAAATAAATAATTTTTGGGATGTGATCTGCTCAGATTAAACCAAAATTAAACTTTTTTCCACAGCGTTATATGTGGCTGTGAATTTATCAATCAATCAATCAAAATTTATTTGTATAGCACATTTCAGCAGCAAGGCATTTCAAAGTGCTTCACATCATAACAAACACAAAAACACAAAGTCATGCAACATAGAGTCAACAATCAAAGCATTTCATTACGTCAAATGCCATCGTTAAATTCGTAATTGATTATTTTTCAAATACAACTCTAAACAGGTGGGTTTTTAGTCGAGAGTTAAAGGAAGTCAGTGTTTCAGCTGTTTTGCAGTTTTCTGGGAGTTTGTTCCAGATTTGTGGTGCTCAGAAGTTGAAAGCTGCTTCTTCTCATTACTGTCATTATTGACCGAATAAAGCAAAGTTTACACTTTTAATGGGCTTTAAACGTAAGTTAGAAATTTCTGTAACATGTCATTATTGACTCAACAATGCAAGGTTTGCTCTTTTAATAGATTTTTAATGCAAGTTTTATTATAATTTGCATTAAAAGTGTCATTATTGAACGGAAAATGGAAAGTTTATACTTTTAATTGACTTGTATTGCAAGTTTTAATCAAACTTTGCATTAAAAATGTCATTATTTATGACTATTTTAATGCACGTTTTAATGGAAATTTGCTTTTATAGTGTCATTATTGACTGAATAAAGCAGTCAATAATAGACTATTAATGCAAGTTTTAGTGCAACTTTGCATTTAAAATTTACTGAATGACACTTCATGATAACAGTTGTAAACGTACATGAAGACTCCTTCATGTTTATGTCGTGTCAGTCTGATGCACAAATAAAGTGTTACCGAAAAGCCCAAACAGATCCTCTACTCCACAAATAATTCAATTCCAGACAAGCATAATCCTTCTCCTAAAACTACTCTACACCATTTAAATTCCCCCAATTCTCTTCAGGATGATCCACTTCTATCTGACGCATCATTAAAAAAAAGGATAGTGGGAGAATTTAATATGCCCTCCCCCAAAGGATTAGACTAAATATCCTTTCCCTGTGAACATGGTAGACTTTCATTCCAGCTGCAGTAAAATCCCATCATCTGCTGAAAGAGGATGGACTGAACAATGCAGAATTACCCACAAAACAACATTTTTACACCGTTTTGATACTTTGAAGTAATGTTTGTTAACCATTGCTGGAGTGTGACAGGTGAGCGGTGCGGTGCTGGCTGGGTGGCTGTGGTGGGACTGGCCCAGTAAGCCGTGGATGTCGCCGGGCAGACAGGAAGTGGGGCCCACGGCGTGGTTCCTCAGTACGTGGATGACGTCGTCCAATCTGTCCAGGCGGTCCTCCACCTGAGACTAAAACCATCAGCACACACGTAAACCTTTAGTTTAATATTCAGCTGTAGAAAAAAATTCAGTGACCACTTAAAATGATCAGTTTTACTCTTTATAGGTTTATGTTAAAATGAACATTGTTGTTTTGTTCTGTGAACTACTGACAACATGTCTCTGAAATTTCAAGCAAAAATGTTGTATTTATTTGAAAAAAATGTGAAAAGGTCAAAATAACAAAAAAGATTCAGAGCTTTCAGACCTTAAATAATGCAAAGAAAACAAGTTAATGTTCATTTAGAAACAACAATACTAATGTTTTAACTCAGGAAGAGTCCAGGAATCAATATTTGGTGGAATAACCAGGAGGTTTTAATGAGGTTCATTTGTAGTTTATTCTCCAGACATCAGATTTATTTTTCAAGTGTCGGGAAATACAATTTTTTATCTCTTTTCGCCAAATGTAATATTTATTTCAGTTTTGTCTATTCTACTAAATTTCACATTCTGTAGATTTTTTTTAACCACTTAAGTCTTTTTATACATTATTAGAATTACATATAAGATGCAAAAAAAATAATTAGATTCCTTTTTAAAAAGAGAAAATAAACAGTTTGTTACAATAACCTGTAACTTTTTATCAATATTCAAGAATTATTGACTTAGAACAAGCTCTTATATCTCATACGTTAGGCTGGTATTATTGCACATGTACTAAGATATTTACACTAGAAACAAGACCAAAACTACTTTGTAAAATTTACAATGTGACACAGAGATTTAATAAGAAAAGATCCAGATCTTTACCAATGATATGAGTGAGGACTCAAAATGCGGTGACACCGGTGGCTGAACTGAACTGCGAGGCCACAAGTTGTTCCCTAAAAAGGAAGAAAACCATAAGAAAAATTATGATTTTCTGCATGAAAATGTAAAACTCTAATAAATAATGATTATTTTGCTTTCCTACCTGTAGATTCAGCTGCGTTTGGGAGCGGGGAAGGAGATCTCACTGGTGTAGAGGAGCTGGAGGGGAAGCTGCTGCTCGTGTGATCGGGGGAATAAATCTGACAGAGAAGGAGCAGCAGAGGAACCAGAGCATGGATCATTTTAAAAGCACAACTTGTCATTTCTGTGTAAGCTTTAACAGCTGCTGCCACAACCCCTGGAGCTTCCTCGTAACCTGAACTAAACTCATCCATTCCTGTCATTTTACTGCACTGCAGCCAATAAAACGTCCCGCTACACGACTGTAACCCTTCTTTAATGTGTGGTGCTCTTCCGTCGCCCCACAGGAAGTTATGAATTATAGGTGTGGGACACCAAGGTTTGGTTTTATGCTCTAACCTGACCCGTTTGAACATTACAGAGCACAGATAAGTAGCTTTAATGAGAGTGAGGTGGTTCATACTTACAGAGGCCAAAGCTTTTCCCAGCGTATCGCCTGTCTGTGACGCTCCTGACACATTCACTTGGCTTCCTGAGACTTGACAAACACATTTATTGTGAAATTATGTGAATATATAAAAATATGTGCTTTGTTTACTTCAAAGAAATCAACTTAGAAAAACAAAGCAAAGAAAATATACATATATACGTAAAAAGCAATCTTTTTCAAACATAAGAATCAGTCATTTTAGCTACCATACTTTACCGTAGTTTAAACCTTAAATTTTCCCCATGTTTGAGGTGAAAAATCAATAGTAAGAGATTATTGACTCAAATTGAGTCAATAATTGACCCTTGATCATTTGCACGTGACGTCCGCCACGTGGGACGTGAAAACCACCCAATGTTGTAAAGCCTAATATCGCTTTATGAAGGTGATTTCACTTTAAAAATATTTTTTACAAGGTTAATAATTCCAGAATCTTATTATTGATATTATTATATACTTAGGTAAATTATTAAGTATATTAATAATTGCATATTATTAATATACTTAATAATTATGGGTAATTACAAAGATATCAAACATCTCATTATGGAGAAGGTACCGGCTAACCATTGGTAACCATGGAAACAATGTCACACTGTCATGTAGCCTAGCATGTACGGGAAAAAAACTGGTTAGCATTTCGGCTTTTGTACGTTTTTAATGCTGCTACAGTGTAAAAGGCAACGTCGTTTATGACGTAGTGATAAAGCATGTGGCGTGAATTTAGACAAAGTCGGTAATTTGATCAATAAGTTAGGAAGGAGGAGTTATTGGTCGGTTTCTAAGCTAGCTGTTTCCAACTCTTGTAAATGCCGCCGTCAAAGAGCCACAACTAGGTGTGTGACGTTCACGGACAAATTAGCTCGATGCTAACAAGTAGAAGCCATGAATAAACTGGCAAAACGTCCATCATGGCGCCTCAAATTATTACGATTGACGTAGTTGCAAATATCTTGTGTTTTTCCAGACAAAAACTCCTAAATTTGTAAGTTAGTTTTTCTTATTTCAATTGTACTAAGACATTTACACAAGACATTTTTATTTTTTTTTTTTGCATCATGCAACAAAGAGTAACGATAAGCTCTTATTTTTAATTTTCCTCACCTGCGGGATTCTCGGAGCGGCTGTCAGAGGGAGAGCGGGACACCGTGTTGTTGCGGTGAAAGGTGGACATCGGCGGTAAACCTCTGTTCATCTCAGCCGCCAGCACCGAGTGAGGAGAGAAATCCTGAGCAGGAAGAAAACGCGTTTTAAAAACAGGAGTTTTTGTATCAACATTCACCAGGGCTGATGGAGTAAAACTCACCAGGTTACCGTGGGTCGGCTGCAGGCTGCTGTAGCTCCCCAGCTGGGCTTGGTGGCCCCCCGGAGCCCCCAGCGCTCCTTCATAGCCCTGCTGGTTCAGCCCGTTTACGGCGCTCCAGATGTCCGGAGAATTGCTCATCCCCTCTAAAATTAAGAATCACGTTTTATCGCCTGAACTGCTGAGGTGTCTTGAACTGCCAGTCAAGTTATAAAGCAGAAGACCGGACCCCGGTGCAAAGAAATTACATGCAATAACTAAGTTTTACTGTCTCAGTTAAACAGCACAGAACATGTCTGGTAGGTTCACTACTCACTTCATATATTTCTTTTACACCAGGGGGAATAATGTATGCATGGCATACCGTGCAGTGTAATAATTAGTCATTTAATTATGTTGTTTTAATTTTCTATTTGTGTTTTATTAGCCAGTTTTATATTCTGACCTGATTGTAGTTTACATTTTGTCACAAACATTTAAATCTTCTCTTATTATTAGGTTTTAAGTGTTTTGTTTTCTATTTTTATTGTTCACCAGTTCCCAGTTTATTTTATTTGATCCCTGTTTTTGTTCTGTTTTCTTTTGTTGGTCTTTTTTTATTATTATTTTAATCATGCTTTTTGTGTGTGTCAGCTTCTTTTTGATCATTTTTTCACACTTTGTCTCAGACATTGCAAAAACACAAGCTCTCACCAAATATATTAATACACTTGAACTTAAAAGTAATTTCTCAGCAACATATTGATGCCTTTTTTTAAACTTACAAATTCCTTAATATTGATTGAAAAAAACTGGCAGGAATTTCACTTATAACAAGACATTTTTCCCATGTTTTAAGTGAAAAAACTGCTAATCAAACTAATTTATTGACGTGAAACAAGCTTTCATATATAGCTGAAAAATTATTTGTAAATTAGTTCTGTCAGTTTCAAGTGTATCCTGATATTTTTTACGAGACGAGACAAAGATACTTTGCAAGATTTATTTCTTTTTAATATTTAATCACCAATTTATCACTGTCCTCATATTTTTCTTGCATCCATTGTGGCAAATACACCTCATTTTGTCATAATTTTATTTCTAATTCTCCATAAAGTAAACAAGGAGGTTGGACAAGGGATCACATGGTGGTCATGCTTCTTGTACTAAAGCTACAAGAAGCATGATGCTTCAGAAAATATTTGATTGTTATTGTTGGATAAAGAGTGTTTTGAGGTTTCGCTGGGCTTGAACTCACCAAAGAAGGTGCTTGCAAACACATTGCTGGGGACTTTGCTTGATGAGTGTGAAGTTGAGTTGCCATCAGAGCTGGGAGGCTGCCCATAAACCTGAAAAAACAATTAAAACCACTGCATAAAATGATCATTTTCCTTCTTTCTGGTGCAGGAAGCTGGGATGTAAAGCATGTAAAGTTAGCATGTGGACAGGAGCAAAAGTTAACACATGAACATAGAAAAAAATGTATTTTTTCCCCCTCACATTTACATGTTTAAAGTCACGCCACACCATCTTAGTCAGATTTTAGTTTGGATTATTTTAAAAGTGGATTTGCAGGTGTGCTTTGGATCATTATGCTTAACTAAAATCCACTTGATCTCAGTGTCACAGGTATTCAGACATTTTCCTTGAGGATTCCTGGATATTTGTGGTATTTTTGGTCCTGGAAACTCTCCAGGTGACTTTCCAGGGTGTTTACTTTTTGTTAATTAGCAATTTAATTAAATCTATAGAACCAAAACACCACAGCATCACAAAAAAGCAAACAAAAAGTGAGCACAAGGTCTGCAGATGAATATGGCTGCAGTTTTTTGCCTCTGTTTTATGATATTCTTCTGTTTTCTGCTGTTTGTTTTTAAGTTGTATGATGCTTTAGTGTTTTCTGAACAGGTTGTTTATGAAAACTTTTGTTTAACATACCTAGTTAAATAATAATAATAAAAAAAAATTATTCTGACCTCATTTGGATCAGCTCTCATGGTGGGTCACCTACATGTTTTCTACATTTGTGGATAAATCTCTGACTCTAGCTCTCTGCAGTCCCAAAGTCTTCAAAATGGCATTTTTGTTTTTCATGTATTCTCATATTTCTCCTTTACGTTGTCAGTCAGCGAGTTTCGGTTTAATCATAGTGAAATTGCAGTTTGCATGGGAGCAATCTGAAGTAATAATGCAATGAAAACAAAACAGAGTGCGGATGCACACTTGGAGCCATCGTGGTAATCCATAATCTGCAGATCCATGCACCTCCTCATCCGGATTTGGGAACCGTTCACCAGGAGAAATCCCTGCGCTAATCATGATCAGGTCCGGCTGGGACTCAGATCCCCAAAAACATAAAACTGAATTTCAATTTGTCACAATTCCCTTAAATTTAGACTAGACCTGCGTAGAGATGGTTTGGAGACATTATAAATGAAACAATAATCAACTATTTGAAATAGAACAACGGCACATGATAAAATCTTAATGCTTGTAGACTGTGAGTTCTTTGTCGGTTTGCACTGATTTCCTTAATTCTGGGAGATCGGTGATCAGCCGATACCTACATGTGAAGCTGATCTTTTGTACCTCAGCAAATGTCTAAAAATCAGCCGCTGTCTGCAGAGAGAGGTTTGACTGACAGACCAGGTCATGTCTGCACGTTTGCAGCTAACAACCGTCATCCCACTGTTACCAACTCAACAACTTTCTGGCTATATTTGGTGACATTTCAGAGAAAAAGAATGGTATCGGCCAAAATCGGAATCGGCAGGTCAAGCGTTTTAAAAACTGTTAATCGATGATTGAGCCTAAAACTCCAATCGATGTACTTCTACTTCTGCGACTTTGTGTTTTTGGTATCATGATGTAAAGCGCTGTAACTGACTGATTGATTGATGATTTGTGCTCAAGATAACACAAAATGGAAAACAAATATTCTGAAAGGCAAATAAATTTCAGATTAAAGCTCGCCCTGCACTCACGCAGACACAGAAACCCACAGAGAGGCGCTCGCTTTGCCCAAAACCACCAAGAGGCTCGGCCTGCACCTGCACTTCCCTCCGTCGCTTTGATGTGCCCCAGGAAATGAAAATATACCTCCCTGCGCTGCATCAATGGGGTGTCAGTTACCCGGACGACAAGTTCTGGAAAGCAGGCTATTAGAGACTCTCTTGAGTACGCTTGTGCAAGACTCGCACATTTAGGCAAACCGCACACACACGCGCGTGTGCACGCACAGAGCCGTGACCCTGGCTGGCAAGAGTCCCATGGTGATTGTGGGCTTGGCCAAACAGAAGAGCCCCTGTCGACACTCGGCCCGTCTGAGCCGCCACGGGCAGCATATGGCAGAGGATGAAGCCAATTGTCCTCCTTACCATCAGCATAGCAGGCGACCCGTTAATAATGGTCACACCCCCGCCCCAGCACGCCCTCTCTGGCCCCCGATAGAGAGGGGCCATCGCCACGGAACCCTCTTTTAGCATAGCATTGATTTAAGAGCCATCAATCATCAGATCACAAAATGATAATGCACTTTTTTTTCTTTTTTTTTTTTGTACTCCTGCAGTTCAAGAAGAAATTCAAAAGGAATAAATCATTATTTTCTATTAACTGAAAGCTTTTTAGGGCAGGGATATGTATACAGTCCTCCAAGAAGAGCAGCGTTATAAACACACACACACAGAGAGCATCAAGATGTGAGATAAGTGAAACATCAACTTGCTATTCAAGGCCCATGCCTCGCTCTACCATGGCCAACTCCGGCCACATGCAACCAATTTTCTGCCTCTGTGATCCACGATGTCTGGATGTGGTTAGTCTCTCTGAGATCAAAGCTGCCTTTGATAATGGTTGCAGTGGTGCAGGGACTGCTCCAACGTAGCGGGGTTAAATCAAATAGAAATAGAGGCAATCTGCTTCATGTCAAGATGTTTTTCTGCTGCCAGGCTTGACTGGATTGCACAGAGCAAACAGGAAGTCTCACTGAAGCGTTTTAAAAACAAGCCTTTTTGTCAGCCTGGAACAAGAAGTAGAAGTAAATTTAAAGGTATTGCATGTTGAACAGATTGTGTTCTGTTTTTTTCTGATTTGATCTGTGATTTTTTGATCATTAAATGCATCAAAGTAAAAAAAAGATTAAGAGTCATATCACCCAATGTTCCACTTCTTTTGTAGTTTGGTAAAAGTCAGAAGGAGGTTTTAATGCATAAATTGGGATAATTTTATTGTTCTTTTCTGCTGGAGTCAAAGCTAACATCTCTGTTATGAAACCTGTTTTATATTTTAATCATGAGAAGGAAAATAATCTGAATCAGTTAAAACTGGAATTTAATTTTCAGCAAAGAGAAACCTGACTGGTGCATCTCTACAGGTTTACTCTGGAGCTGAAAGAGTTTAAGAAAATGTAATTCCTACTGTTGCAACTTTATGATAACTTTAAACCAAGTTCACATCTTATTACAGAACTGACTCATTTGAAAGACAAAGCTTTCCTCAAAACACACACCAGTCATTATCAAATATCCGGTTTAAAGAAGAGAACATCCTCAAAAATCTGACATTCCTCCAACAATTTTCAATTGACATAAATGTTTATTCACATTTCCGCTGCAAATGCATTAAAATCTGATGTTGATTCTTGATGTGAAATTCAATAAATTAACTAACAGAACAGCTAAGAATGCAGCAAAGAAACAGACGAATAAACAAACAAACCATACCCAACCTAATTTATGGTTAATAAAATATGAAGATACTCACTGGCTTCATGTTGTAGCAGTACATCAGTGAATTGTTGCCTGTCCCAGAGGCAGGATGAGCACAGTACATAACTCTGTCTGGATCACAACGAGACTCTCAGCGCTCTCCACACACAGCTCCTCTGTCCACCTCTTTACTCATGTGTGTGGTGTGTCGTCCACACACACTCCTTCCCCTAACCCACCCCTGCTGGTCGTGCAGCACCCCGCAGACAACTTATGCAAATCAGGGCTGGACCATTTCATCCTGCACAGAGGGGGTGGCCAAGACATGACGCTTTTGCTTTAAAATGTTACATCATTTATGAGCTTTTCTGCTTTTAAGTGGGAAATTATTACACAAAGAACTCGTTATTTTACGATTTGTGGTGGCATGGGTTTTTGTAAGCCTAAGAAACATTAATAAATTCACATGAAAACCAAAATAACTAGGGGATTCCCAATCAACGTGTGGATAAATAACCCCAAAAAATACATAATTGTAATGATGAGAGATCCTTATTGCTGTTTTCATGTCATCTCGGATAAGTGTAAAGTTGAACACACACAAGGCTAGAAATCCCTCCTCTGGACCAACAAGCAGTGATGACGCCACCAAGATAATCTCCTGTTAGACAGGTAGAGGTTTCCAGTAAACACTGGATACTACAGCCTTGTCTGACCTACATTCACAAATAGAGCCAGGTCTTAATTTGCAGGCACGTGTGGCATGGAGAGCTGGGTTTGAAGGTTATTGGGTCTGTCTGGGTGATCGTCTGCAGCATCTCCTAAAAAGAGTCATCCTTCCCGTATGAGGTCAAATCCACCACACGTATCATTTATAACCAAAACATGCAAACAACATAAAAAATGTTTACAGTTTCATTTGTGTCTTGCATTAAGCGTGCCTTCTATATGAGAGAGGGGGGGTGAAAAGATGGACTTGGCTCAATGCACAGAGCTACAGTATGGCACCCGGTCCTGGCATGGGTTGGTGTTTTACAGACACCTCACAAGAATCCAATCAAATGATTCCCGCTGGGACAAAAACAAAGTCTTTTCCAAACCACAGTACCGACTCATCAGTAAACACTAAAGACAGGCTCAAATGCAGCAGAGAGCTGTAATAATAAAATAATATTTATTTCCTGTTAAAACTCGAACTGGAAATAAAATAGTGCAAAAACGTCTAACTCCATTATTTGCTGGGATGTCTTTGAGACCATTTAATCAGTGAGAGATTCAACTGCTTCGTGAAACAATACAGATTTTTTTTTTTTAATTCTTCCTCACTTTTTGCTTTGCTTTATTTTTGAAGGGATATTTTTCTTTTTCAGAGAAGTATGGCCTAAAGCCTTCCTTAAGACGTCTCTACCTGAATGAAGAACATTACTGCTGCACAAATGTAACAAAAACATTTGACACCAATTCTCTTTAATTTGATTTCTTCAAATCAAACAAAATTGGCGTAAAACGTTTGTGCATCAAAAATTTTTGTTTGTGGCGCTATCAGTGTAAAGATATTAGTAAATGTTTCCAGAGGTCATTAAAGGTCAACCTCCTCGGTGTCCATAGGCACATTTACATAATCAAACAAACTTTGAATTAACGTTGTAAAACATTTGAGCCGCATTTAGTTGTCTATTATTTTTTACTCTTTAAATCCTTTAAATCAAATAAATGTATCCAGTTTTAGATTTTGAACCTAAATGTGAGTTTGTGAAAGATAAACTTACAGCAGTAAGTTGTGTTAACTTTTTATTAATTTAGTCAAACTTCCAAGAGTTGAATAAACTAGTTTTTAGGTTAGCACTTAAAAAACTGACAGAAGAGAAAGGCAGGAGTGGGAACTATTTCCCAGAATGCTTAGCGGCATGTTTCTGTCTCCTGAGATGGAAGTGCGTCACATTGATCCGACTCTTGTGTTTTATTAAGGCAAATGTTCATTTTAATGCAATTCTCAGTTAGCAAAGCTTGAGGATAATGTCCTGTTCACACTAAATGTTCCTGAGCTGAATTCATTGGGATGTTTAATAAAATTCATTATCAGATCAGAAATTTTGTTCCTGCAGTTTGAAACAAGAATTTAAATTATTAAAGTAAAATAAGTATTTATTTTAACTTGATATTGTGAGTAAAATAACAGAGAAATGTGGCTCTATAACTCGGTGAGGGCAAATTTTTTTCTTGCGTTTTGTGAAATAATTATTTGGTTTAAATTGCATCATTAAGATAAAACTCACAATTTAAGATTATTGAAGTTAAAAAACAATGCTTAGACAACTTGTCTCTTGTTATTAAATCAACTTCATGAACTTTAATTTCTGATTTAAAACCAAAACAATTTTCTTGTGACTTAAATTACATTTTCAAGGCAGCAGGTGGACTTTCATTTTCAAGTTAAACCACCTTCAAATGTTTTACAGTGAATCAACTGCGTTATAAAAACAACGGCATAATGGTGGTGGCGATAGTAGGAATTCGTCCTAACCCAATCGGCAGGTTGCTGGTTCGATTCCTGCTCTGTCTACTTATGTTGTGACCTTGGTAACTTCACCTGCCTTGCCTGCTGGTGGTGTTGAGAGGATCTGGTGGTGCAGGTACATGGCAACCTTGCTTCTGTCAGACTGTCCCAGAGCAGTCTGACAGCAGAGTAGCTTTCCACTGTGTGTGTGAATAGATAAAGGGATATACAAGTATTCTTCCAAATGGAATATTTTTTTAAAGTATGTTAGCAATTAATTGATTACCCAATAAGTTGATGATTACTTCAATAATCAATTAATCATGATTAATCTGATTAATTGTTTCATCCCTAGTCAGAATTCTGTCTTGTAGAGTGAAGATGCAGAGGAGCTGGTGTTTGGCGTCCACATATAAAGACTAACCTAAATCTTTTTAAGACCAGAATGATATATTTAGAAACTTCAAACGGTGACAAACACGTGATTTTCCTCCTGATTCAATCTGTCTGCAGGTGAGCTGCTGTCCGCTCAGCTTCCTTAAAGTCAAAGTCTAATCCTGGCGAGCCAAACCAGTGCTATCTAGGTTAGGAGGTCACTCACTTCTTCTTCTTCTTCTTCTGCTTCTTCTTCTTTGCAATCATTGGTTGACTTTTACAACTGCATGCTTTTCTTTTCTTTTTGCCTAATTAAGAAAGTGGTCATAATAAAGCCAAAATATCCAAATGCTGATGTCAGTAAATATATTAGCTGTTTTACAACTAATCCTTGGCAACTGGTGGCTACTGAGTGACCTTCTCCTCTGACAGAGATCAGTCTTCTTATCTGGCACATTAAGCATTCATAACACCAACGTATCTGATCCAAGAGCCAATTTATACAGTCCCCTGACCCTGAACTTTGCATCAATCTTAGTTAATTGCAGTCTTGTCAGAAAAGGGATTATCCAAACAGGTAATGCAAATGTTAATGAGATCATTTTTGCATATCTTTATTTTCCTGTGGTTGAAATGTCACTGGTTCTGACGTTCTGCTATGAAGAATGTCACTCCCGATGGCCCCTTGATACATTGTTGGCCATGAGGAGGTCAAATGCAGAGGAGAAACCAAAACAAAGACGTGGTGAAAATGAAAAAAACAGTATAGAAATGGCTACGTTTTAAAAAAAACCAAAAAAAACAACACATTTTCAGTCAGTGTTGTTGGAGTTAAAATTGTATATTTTTACTGCATGACATGCTGTTGCCTCTCCAAGTGTTGTTGGCGCTCTGCTGATTGTCATGCGCCTGATTTGACATGGCTTAAATAACTATCTTCCTGCCAGTGATTGGCATTCACACAAGAAGGGGTGAGTGGGACTGGGGAGCAGATGGTGACATTCCACATGACCAAACTGATCAATCAGCATGCTGGGACGCAGGTGCAGCACAGGCGGGCAGCACCACACCATCTATTTCACCATCTACAGGGCACTATAACACATGGGCACCAATCGTGGCACCCTGAGGGTCTGCATGCTCCTCCGTCCCGCTGCGCCAAGGTTGATGACATCAGAGTTTCCCATCCGCTCTGCCATGGGACGCCGAGAAAAGGGAGCGTGAAAAAAACCCAACAAGCATTGGAATAATATCTGCAACAACAGCTTGGTCTGGGGAAGGTTGTATAAGTGACGTCAAAGCAAGGGACTCCCATATTTATATATTATTACTAATAGAAACAACAGCATGTTTTTAATGCAAAGAAAAATCTGAAATGTGTTGCATATAGAGAACCAGCTTTGGGTAAGTCTCCATCAGCTTTGCACATTTATTTATGAAAAATAGCTCAATCCCTGTGGCACCCTGTCAAGTTGGAATGAAAGTTTTAACATTAAATTGGTTCTGTTATGCAAAATTCACATTCAGCAGGGTTTTTTTTACGTACTTCCATTTGGGTCTCAACTGCTTCTAAAAACAGTTCAATCACTTTCAAAAACAGTCATTCTTTTTTTGACAATAAGTCAAAAAAAATGTCTGGAAAATGAGTTGCTTTGCAATCCTCTCAATTGTTGAGTCACATTCAAGGGGCACTGTGCCGCTACCCAGCAACCCTAGTAGAGCCCAGCCCTGTTACCTAGCAACCTAAGTGTAACTCTTACACGTTCGGTCAGCTGGTTTTATCGCTATTAGTGCTGCACAATGGCTGCTGAAAAACTTACCATCCAGAAATCACTTGCTGCATTCTTGTTGGTTGTGCAGGAGGCTCCACTTCTGCTTTTCAAAGATGTACTGTTGTATAACTATGCATTTGTTGGCAGCCATTTTCACCTGCAAGTTGAGGGGCATTATCAGCAGCAGCTTTTTTGGATTTAAAGTGACAGGACGCCCTAAAACAGTTCAAAATATTCAGAACTCTCCGCCTAAAATCTAAACATCTAAGAATTACTTTGTGTAAAAAATTTAATAAATATGTTTTGTACAATCCATAAACCTTTCCCAATCCATTCAAGAAAGCATAATAGGTCACCAGACACAGACTCTCAATTGAATTTACATCTGGACTTTGACTGGACCATCCCATGCTTGTAAATAACTAATTCCTCTGTAATCCAGGCTGCAGTGCTGTTTATGGCACAATAACCAGTGTAATGTCTAGAAACTGAAGGATTTTGATATTGTGTTCATGTCACTGCAAACCTAGCATCGATACACTTATTGATCACCCGGTCCATATTCCCTTCATTTGTCAACAAAACTTGGAGATACTTAAGCTTCTCCATTTGGACCTTGTCGCGACCTGGAGAGGTCACGACCCCGTTCTGGCTCAAGGCAATGCTCTTGGATTTGCAGGTGTTGATCTTCAGTTGGTTCCTGCTGAATACAGTCCACAAAGTTCAAGTGTCTTATCATACAAACAGCTATTAAAGTATATCTTGTAAGCAGCTATCAGTCGTCTGAGTCAGTGTTATCTTTTCAAAAAGCAAAAATAGAAAAAGAGAAAAAAAGTGATCAGCCATAGAAAATCAGAAAACATACGATAATTTCTATTTTGCAGTATTCTGATATATTACTCCAGCGAAACAGTGTACTAAGTAATTAAGTTTATGGTATACTGTTAAACAAGTAATCAATATACTTGAAGATTAAAATACTAATGAAAGTACATTGTTATTTTGATAAATCAATTGATGTGTCATTGTTGTTGGCATTGTCAAAACTTTAAATACAGAAATACCAATAGACAGGGGCAAATGGAAACGAACATTTCCATTAGCATTTCCCAGGGATAACGCTAATAAATGGGTTCCAGCTTAAATTACACACTAGTGGAGTGAATTTACTAATTAGGCAGCATCTGGAGCCTGTTGTATTTTATTTTAGGAGTATTAAAGTGAAGAGGTTTAACTCAAATGCTCCTCATACTTTTCTCATTTTAAATTTTCCAAAAAAAACAAAACAGGAAATTAACGAGTCTTTTTCTGTCCACTTCACAAATATCTGCTATTTTGTTTTGGTCTGTACGTAAAATCCAGTAAAAAGCATGAAATCTGTTATTGTAACGTGACAAAATGTAAAAGCGCTCGAGGGATGTGAATAAGTTTGCAATGCAAAGTATAAACTCTATATTTAATATAACTGCATAAAAGATCAAGTAAAAAAAATACTAAAAACTGAATCAGTCCAAAAAAACCTGAGAAATCATGCTTATTTTTAATACCTTAATAATATAATAGTTAACAAACTAACCTTTGATTCATTTTTCCAATCTTCTTTATTTCCCTTAAGCTTTTTTTTTATGAACATTTAAGTATTCTGCTGGAAATACACTGAAAAAACAAAACAGGCAATCCAACTTCTAAAAAATATTGGGTTTATTTGTTGCAAGTAGTCCCAGTCAAGTTTATCCAAGTGAATATATTCAGTTTGTTAAGTTGTCGTGTTGAACAAGTGTGAATACATAAAGCTTGACAAACTTAAAGAGCTCCATTCCCTCAGTGTATAACAATAATGATTTTAGCATATTTTAAAAAGAAAAAGAAGGTGACATGCATTTAGCTGAGTGCGTTGACCGGTTGATGTGTTTTTGCGTTCCGATATTCTAACAATAAAACAAAAATCAATGAAAGTGGATGCAAATTAAAGTTAGCCCAGCGTGTGAAGTGTGTGCTGAGGTAAATGGGTTGGCTGTGCTTTCTGATGCATGCTGGCGTGACTCTGTGCTGAGGATCTGCGGCATCTTCAGGATAAGACCTGGACTCAGCAAGCCGATCTCATAGTCTGGCCCGACTGCGGAGGGAAGTGGGGGAGGCTGTAAGAGGATTGGACTGGCTACGGCCGCACGTGAGAGCCAGACTCACCGACTTCTTCGCTGCAGTGACCCAGCCGCCCCACATACACCAACTACAAAGAAAAAAACAAAACGTACAACTTCAGGTCGGACACTGGATCCTGGATGACTTGTTGGGTCGCCATGACTGTCCCATGACACGTTCATTGTTGTTCTGCTATTTCTGCTTAAGGCAGATCAGATATCATAGTTTGCTTTTTCCAGGTTTACTTTGTAAACTTTGACTTTTATGTCTTGTTTTGTGTGGTTCATATATGAAAGTCAAAGGCTTTGCATTTTACTTAGTCACTATGAATCACAAAATAGAGACAAGCTCCAGAAACTGAATGTTAATTGGACTACAGTGAAAATACTGGCAGCTATGGTTACCATATAAAACCGTATTTATATGGTCAAATTTACCACATAAATACAAATTTTATTATATTTATACGACAAAAGTATGGCAACACAGAATCTTACCATATAAATACTGATTTTACCGTATTTATACTGCAAAATTATGGCCATATTTATTATTATTGTTTTATTACAATATATGGTAAAATTATGGCAACACAAAATTTTACCATATAAATGTGCATTTATATGGTAACCACAGCTGCCAGTATTTTACCTTAAATTAGAGACTTTTTTTTTTTTCCGTGTATAAGTTATTTTTAAAAGGAATTTAGAGGTAATTGATTCTGAAATGTAAAACAAGATTTATTAAAAGCTCAAGAAAATCTAAGTAAAGGACATAACCATGAAACTTACAACTAAAGTTGTTTTTTTCTGGTGTTAAAATATATATTTGCACATAAAAATACATATTTTTGCAATTAATTACAATATTAAGCAAATAGCTTACAGTTTTGTTTCTTCAGAATAACTGAATTTATTATTATATAATGTAAGTTTCCACTGTCATTTGCAGGCATTTGCATTGTTTTGACCTTTTATAATTATTTTCCCAGTTCAACTTTCCTTTTTTTTTTTCATATGTCTTACTTGCATATTATTTATCTATTTACTTATTAATTTGGGGGTTAAAATATGGTTTCAAAAGCACGATTTGATAAATGTTTGATGCATTTTGTACAATATTTCCAGATAGGAGTGATATTGTAAGAAATGTTTTTATTAAACCATGGTGGTATAAACCCTATCATTACATTTCAGATTAAATACTTAAATTAAGAAGATTGCTTACGGAAAATGAAAAAGGGTCGGCAAAAATGAAAGGACGTTCATTTTTTTCGAGCTGTTAACAAATTACAAAGCAATTCAGAAATAAATTCTGTGTGATATGGGGTATAAAAGTGGCTGTCTGGTTGGAAGAGGTGTTGTGTGAATCTTGACATTTGAAGGAATGAGCAAGGGCAAAAACGGTGTTCATAAACCCTTCCACGATAAATCAGAAGTGACAGAAGATTGACAGTAAAACAAATCAGTCCAGAATAGCCACCGACTGGAGGTCAAAGATGAAGCGAGAAAACAACGACTAACAAGGAAAAACAACATTTCGTTCTTATTTAGATGAGGTAGCACCGTTCATCATCTCCGCTTGATGTGAAACTTGGACAAATGTGATATATGCACTACTTTCCCAGAAGTATTGCATGTTTGTGTACATAAAATGTCTCAGGTGACACACAGTATACTGAACAATATTTAAAACTGTTACTTGATTTCATCGTTTTCTATTCAAAATCTGTATCAAAAATATTTGCTTACGTCTTGTTTGTGAGGCTGTAATAAGCAGCTATTTCAAACACTTTAAATATGGTATTGCGGGATTTGCATGTTAATAATTTACCTGACCAAACAGTTTTAAAGACTGAACTTGTTTTCCTTTTTGTCTAATTTCTCATTTTCATTTTTAGACTCTCTTTTGTGTTTTTATATTATTACTTTTATTATATATTATAGTACGCAACAGACTTATCTTTAGGCTTTTTAACCCTTTAATCAGTATCATATTTGTGCCAAACTACAAACTTTTAAGGGGACAAGCAAAGAAAAATCTAATGGATAATAATGGCCCATTGTTTTCTTATTTTATTGAGAATTTTATTTTATCCTCTGGGAAAAACTAATGATAAATGTTTTCCATTCATGCGTTCTCCTGTTTGTTTGTTGCTGTGTCTCGTTTGAAGCGTTGGCAGAGTGTTGTAGCAGTACCCGTTTCCACCAACAGATGGCAGCATAAAGAAAGTGTCTGAATAAACCTTTATTTATTTATTAGGGTTTGTTTTTATGACCTGGTGCCTTCATTCTTTTAAAATTGTCCACGTTTTTCAACAATACAACTGCGCACGTGTCATTTTCCAACATTTTTGTGGCGATAAAAATCAAAAGTCGTTGTAATTTAACTGACGTGACTAAATCACGTCTATTTTAGATATGTTAATATGTAAATTATTAGCATTATATTTAGATCTAGGGCATATTGTTTAAAATCAGAATAATCTTTCGGATTATTCTTTTTCTTCAAGAACTGAGACGCAGATTTCAATCGGATGAAAAAATAATCAGTTTGATGAGCAAAGACAGTTTTAGAATATATACATGCAAAAGCAGCTTCCGGTTTTAATTTCAGTTTTACTAGTAAATAATCTTAGTCAGAGGCATAGGCAGATACCGGGATCAACATAAATGGCTATAGCTGCCCGTGTTCATGGTGTAATGATATCATCCCGACTGTTTACCCGTCATTGTCACTATCTGATCAAGCAGCTTCCTGCAGCAGTGCCACTTCTGGCTGACAGCGGAACTGCAGGACGTCAAGTTCGGTATGACAGAGCTGCAACTTCCTGGCTGAAACTTGATAAAATAAAACACATTATTATGCTAATAATCCAGGGTGTATTCAAAGTTACAAGGGTAAAAATCGCTTGATGTGTTTATGTAAAGCTACATATATGATAATCGTATTACAAAAAAACTCTTCACTTCAAAAACAAAGAGAAAGAATGCAAATAAATCTACTCTATCAAACTAATAATGGCTGATATGATTGAAATAACTGCCTTTGTCAACTCCCAATGGTTACCTTGAAAAATAGCAAGAAATTCTAAATGTAAAAAACTTCCAAGATCTCAACATTTTCAAGAACTTGTGCAGTTAAACAAATATTAACTTGTTTTAGTCATTGTGAAACACATATAAGTCAGAATATGGTCCAAAAGGTTTTTTTTTTTATAAAAACAAACAAACAAAAAAAGTTCAAGCCTGTTTTATTATTTTATATGCTGTAATTTTCACTTGTTCTTGATTAATTTTGTCATGAAGTATCTCTACTCTGACTTGAGTAAAATTTCTGGATTCTCTACCCACCGAATGAAAAGCAAAAAACAAATCACCAGGACACACACCTGCAGTTTTTGTTAAAGTTTCGTAAGTTTTATACAGAAAAACATATGAAAAATAAAAATAAAAATAATAATTATATATATATATATATATATATATATATATATATATATATATATATATATATATATATATATAAGATTTTTTTTTCTTTTGCCTGTTTTTGTTATTTTGTAATTGTGTTATTAATATAAATTATTTTAATTTTGGTCTTACCGATATTTATTTCCACATAACTTTATATTTTGGTTCGTTTCATTATGTAAATTTTAGATATTACTCACTACTCTAATTATCTACATGTGTAATTTGTTACTTTCCCTTGCATTTAAAAAGATATATTGAAGTGGTGCCACTCTTACCTGAGTAAAATCCTTTGGGTTCCCTCTGGTGTCTAGTTTGTAAGACAATAAAATATCACATATCTAGACGTAAAATTATTCCTTGAGTGTGCGTGAAGTTGATTGTCATGTTCTACTTTCAGGGAGTATTTCCGCCCTTGCATGCGGGTTTGTTGCGTGCAGCTTGACGCAGTCAGCCCCGTCTGTAGCTGCTTGCTGGCTGCTGCAGGCGTGCTATTTTGCAGCAGCGGAGACACCTCTGCGAAATGCCTTTTGTATGCCCGGCTGGTGTTTCTTCGTTGTTTTTTTTTTTTTTTTTTTTTTTTCCCTGTTTGTTTTCGTGAGGGCTCCCATCACAGTGTTTCTGTAGCCATGCTCTGCGCTGGGTCCGGCCGGGCTGTCCTAGCTGACTGAGCCGCTCCGGCAGCGGTGGGTCCGGGTGCAGCGCACAGCCGGGGGATGAGGCCTACTTGTTAAAGCTCCCCCACCACCCCACCGCCGCGATGGCTGATGATCAACAACAACCTGGTCAGAAGCCTGCCTCGGGATTAGGCTCTCTTCCAGCGCTGGTGCCAGGACTCCAAGGGCCCGAGGCCAACGCGTTGCAGTTCAAAATAAAGAATTCAATTTGGTAAGGATGGTGCTGATCCATCAAAAGCTAGCCTCACAATCATCGTAGAGGCAGGGAGGCAGGGATCTGCACAAAGCGGCCGACAATAACACGCGTTTCCCCGAGCTAGCCTCGGTTTCTTCACCGGAACACGCGTGCAGGGATCCGGCGACGGTGTCCGGGTTCGGGCTGATGCGGTAATAAGATGGTAGAGACGGGCAGGTAGCAGCTCTGATCATTAGCATGGAGCCATAGGAGGCCATGTTATAATAGATGACACCAACCCCACCGGTGGTGCTGATGCTCAGGATGATGACAGGTGTCAAGGCATAATGCTGCACAGACTCGGCCTCACTGTGGTGTCCACTATGCTGCACATTATATATGTAATTATTATTAGACCATGTGCTTGCTTTAAACATGTTTAGCCTGATTTCTGCTGTGCAACATCTGAATGCCCAAATAGATTGCTTTTAAAAACAATCCCTATGTATGTATATGTATAAATTTAATTCAGTAAGTAGGTAATAAACAAAGTGATAGTTTAAGGTAGGGAAGGGCGATGTGGATTTGTAGTTTATCGTGATGATTAGGGGTGCACCGCTACCGCAATAAACAATAAATCAATTAATCGCATGAGTTCAATCATTTCCATTTGCATGATTTATTGAAAAAAAAAACTTCAGTCTTCAACCAATTGAAGGACAATTTTATTTAGAGAGATTTTACATGCTATTTCTGTTGTTTTGTTTATTTATTTTGTGATATTTAAAATGTCTTCCAGTTAAGTGTTAAATGTTCATTAGAATTTAAAGTTTATTGATCTCTGAGAATGTGATCTTGCATTATCCATGACATTACCATTATATTACTTCAAAATGGTCTCAAAACAACAATATTATGTTTATCGAAAAAACTTTTGGGACAATTTATCATCTAGCAGATTGGTGGATATTATCGGCCTATCGCCATACTCCTAAAATTAAGGAAACTGGGACCACTTTATTGGTTGGTGGATTTATCAACACTCCCCTAATTGTGAAAATGATAAAAGTGACAATAGGAAGTATTTATTGTTACTGTTTTAAGTAACTGTATGGCTGCAACTTCGTGTTACAAAAATTATAGCCTCCAAAACCCCAAAACATTTCTAGGTGTAATATGCTTCTATAGGACACCAATCACAGCAAAAATGTGATTTATTATGACTAAATTGCAACTTGTAACTGCGTTTAATTATATTTTTAGGTTTATTTATATTTATATTTAGTGAACAAACAGTGGAAAAAATAGTAAAACTAACAGTACAGACAATGCTGGAGGGTTTTAACATCGTCACCTGGGATATATTGTCAACATTAAATCAAAATTATCGTAATAAGAAATTTATCTCTATAAATGATAAACTATATGATAAATTGTTTATCATTTAATTGGGTTTCTGGTATGAAAAGAGATTCATTATTGTTCTTAGATAAACAATACAATCATTTATTGCGAAAAATGTCTTATAAGAATTTAAGTTTATTGTCAAGATAAATTTCACTTATTGATGTTAAATAAAAAACAAACCAAAACTGTTTTGGTTTTGTTTTTTGTTATGATCAGAAATGTTATTTTTGTTATTTTCTAAACTGTTTGTTTCCCGAAAGCATCAATTAACATCAGTACATTTAAAGTATGATTAAATGCAGTTAGTCTGTGCAGTTTACTGATATAAATAACTTTAGTAAAGAAGCTGATTGTAAATGGAAATATTTTTTCAAGAACAACATTTGTGACGATATAAAGGCTGTGTCATGTAGGCACAGCCTTTCAGTTACCTATAAAAATAAGTTGTTTCTTTATCATAATCCTTATTGTTATCACAATAGTACCACAAAATATCGTGATTAAGTCCTAAATCAATATTGCCCACCCATATTATGTTGCCTTTCACTTTCTTTAAATATTCATCATCCTTTTCATGAATGAAAGTTTTTGATATCCAGTGTACAGATTGTATTTTTTTTTAATTATTATTATTATATTATCCCAAAGGTTTGTCATCAGTTCCTCTGAGGATTGGCGAATATAATACTTCATAAATCCTGAATTTTTCACATTCGTGGTGCATTTGTTGTTGTTAAAGTACAACACGTAGCAAATATCAGTGTTATTTATAGTAATTTCTGAGCTTTTACTGTTTTTCAGATTATGTTTTGTTGGATTAAGGTTCATTCAGTATGGTAACCACATGTAAAACATTTATAACATGTTATAACTGCTTGTTTTCAAACAGAAAGAGCAACACACTGCTAAAGTAATGTGACATATTGATTTCATATATATATATATATATATATATATATATATATATATATATATATATATATATATATAACTTTTATCGATAACACATGCAGTAGTTTTCAAGTATTTATAAGTAAGACTCAACGCCTTGTTACAGTTTTCTTAATAAAGTAAAGCACATTTAAATAATCAGCTTGACAGCATTTTAAATGTTTTAAAGTAGAGCTAATTGATAATTGTTGATTATTTTAACAACAATAACACCCCATTTTTCCTCCTGCTTCTTTCTTTTTCTAACTTTTCCTATATCCTGATGTCCTCACTGCTCCTCTTGATTTTGATCTTGTCTCTAAAGTTTTTCAGCAGCTCCATTTAAGTCCTCAAAGTCGATTTCAATTCAATTTAAAAAAATACTTCCCGAAAGGAATCTAAATGTTTTCGTAGCTCATATCATCCAAATATCTTCAGAGTCATAAATGGTGAAGCTGTAGGCAGGAGGGATCTCCAGTAGCAGTCAGTCTTACAGCAGTTCTGAAGAGGCCTCTGACCGAAGACAGTCTAGTTTAGGTATCACATGAGCGTCTGAGATGCTAGTTTGCTGCTCTCATTTGTAAAACCAATAACCTGTTGCCATAGTTACCCATCATCGAGCACAGCTTCACTGCATTCAAAGCTAGAAGGAATAAAAAAATGTTTACAAAAGAGCAAAGAAGAAGAGATACAAAAACTACTGTAACTAACTAAAGTGATTGTGATGCAAATTGTTCTGATATTGTTTTCTTTCTCATTGCAGCAAATCTGTACAATCAAAAGTGGACAGCATATTGGTAAGTATCTGGATCGCCGACTATCTGTTGTTTTCCCTTTAATATCTCGTCATTTTACATCAAATATTACATTATATTATACCATTTTACTAACCCTAACATGTTGATGTTGATTGTCATTTTTCAAATAAGCTAACTTATTGAACAATTTTTATATTTTAATTATTTTTATTTTATTAAAAAATCAAATTCAAATAAATTTTATTTATAATAAATGTCTTTATTCAAATAACACATTTATTTATTTATTCAAATAAATATTTTAATTATGTATTCAGGTAAATAATTAATTATTTGTTTGAATAAATACAAAATTAATACATTAATAATTAATAACATAGAAGTATTTTAATTTCGACCTGTGTGTGTGGAGTTTGGCAGCCCTCCGTTCTAACTCTCCTCAAATACATTTACATAAATACATTTTACTTCTTTAAATCAGATTTAACATTTTAAAAAAAAATGTTATTTTAAATTTTATGGAACAATAAAATTTATGTATTAATGTTTTGTCTTAACTTATTAAATTAATTTTGCATTATTTTACAAATTAATACACTTTTTAGACGTATACATCTTCAAATATATTTTATACATTGTATAAAAAATAATTTTATTTGAAAGTTTTTGATGCTTTCTGTTTCTGCATATTTGTTTATGAATGTTTGCAGGTTTATTTTTAGGTTTTCTAATCAGAAAAAGCAACACGTTTCTCCTCCACTGGCTCTATTTTTGAACATTTAGGTTTGTATTTGTTGCAGCTAGAGTGGATCACAGATGTTTTTCTCTACAAAGCGGGAACGGTGACATCAAAGCGATGTGATCACGCTTTGTCTATTTTTTGTCACACAAATAAAATAGAAAGTATTTTAATTTCGACCGATATACGTAGAGTTTGGCAGCTCTGTTACTCCTAAAACCTGATCCACCGCTTGGCTCCTCTGATGCGAAAACATCAAACGAGATTCGAATGACGCGATTATGAAATGAAACGTGGAGGAGGCGGATTCTGTCTTTTGTTTCCTGGACTAAAAAAAAATAAATAAAACATCTCTAATATATGAATGCGTTCATGTTTTTTTCAGAAGTGGAAGGAACATGGTTCTGGCACAAGCTGGAAAATTGTTTAATCTGATTTATTTTTCTTGTCTGGAAAAAAAATGGAGAAAAGAAAACCAGGTTTTAAAAAACAAGTTTGCATTTTCAGACTTTATCGTAATTTTTGTGTCCTTACTTTCTTTCCTTTTGTTTCCCCTCTTCCCTTATTTGTGTCCTTCCTTTGCTTCCTCTCTCTTACGTCTTTCCTTTTTCCTGTTTTTCATTTCCTTATTTTTCTTCCTTAACCTTTGTGTCCAACTTGTCATACTGAAAATACTTCGTCAGAAGTAAAACATTAACATTGTGGATCTTTTCAAATATAATCCAGTAAATATTTCTTCGTCCCCTTTAACAGAATTTTAAGAGATATTTCCAGGAATATTGTTTCATACATTCTGCGATATTTCCACGTTTTTAACTGGTTGAATTAAAAATAAAAGTTTAAGTTTCTCCCACTAACTTAAACTTTTAAAGCTGCCCCTGAAGCCTTTTGTCTCAGTATTTTATAACCGAGGCCTGCTGTCGTTTCCAAACAGGATGTGCGACTTGTAGTAAACGGCGTTTTCAGTCTCGTCTGATTGGCTGACGGCTCGTTCATTTGAGTTCTCATGGCAACAAAAAGGCAAACAGATGAGTGAGAGGCGATATGAACCCATTCTTAGAAATTCAGCTGAAGGCCAGTCGGCGTACTCAGATGGTTCTGCAATCTTGAGTATTTTTATATTGTTGATATTTAAACACTAAAGTACCTAGCTGCTAAATTCACAGTGAATTTGCCATAGAATTGCCTTAGCATTTCCTTAAATAGATCACTTTTTACCAGTTAGTTTGGTTATTTAATTTGACTGCGCTTTAATATACTTTCGATCAAACCAGATATGAATATGTCTGTATAATTAGATTGTTTGAAACTGATTTGATGTAATAATTTAGCCTGTTTTATTTAAGATTATATTTATTTTGATTTGCATCTATATAAAAATAACACACAAAATTTAATGTTCTGAACAAGAGGTAAATAAACCAAAGTTTACGGAAAAACTGACTTTTCCAGTTTGCTATGCTTCAAATATACAATCAGAGAAAAAGAGAGAAAGTAAGGATACAAGAGAGGAGGAGAAATTTGAGTTAGGAAGGTCACAATTAAGGTAGAAAGGAAGGAAGAACACAATGGATGACATAAGGAAGAAAAGATTTAGGGATATAAGGAAGAAAAATGAAACGGAATGAAGGAAGGAAAGAGATAATTGAAGTAGGAAGGACACAATAAAAGGGAAATGAAGGAAGGACACAGTGAAGAGCATAGGAAAGGATGGAAGGGAAGAAGAAACGAAGGGACAAAAGGAAAAATTGAGGGACATAAGGAAGGAAAAGAAAAATGGAAGGAAGGAAGAAAAAAAGAAGGAATAGAAGAACAAAAGGACACGATGAAGAACATAAGGAAGGAAGCAATGAAAAAAGGAAGAAAGAAAGGAACATAATGAAGGAAAGTAGGACACAGGAAAAAGAAGGAACAATTAAAAGACATAAGGAAAAACAGAAGGAAGAAAGAAAGGAAGGAGGGAAAGAGATAACTAAATTGGGAAGGGCACAAGGAAGGAAGGAAGGAAGGAAGGACACAATAATGCACACTAGGAAGAAAGGATAGAACATGAGCAATTAAGGAAAGAAGGGCACAGAAAAAGAAAGAAGGAAAGAGGAGATAATTAGAAAGAAGGATAAAGGAAGAAATATTGGGCATGTTAAAGGACAGAATGAAAGGTGGAAAAAAAAAGGAAGTATCTGAGGAAGGGAGCAAGGACACAGAGAATGAAGGATGAAAATTTAGACGATAAAAATCTGGAAATACAAATACTCTAAATTACTTTGAATGCTCCACACTTCTCCAGGTTCTGTAAGAATTTGGAAGCAAATGAAACGGTAATAAATTATCTTTTATGTCATGTTTATTTAAACAATCGCTCCTTTGTGTTGTTTTAATTTTTTACAGCAAGATGTTGAGAAGTTTACAGACATCGAAAAGCTCTACCTCTACCTTAAGTTGCCTTCTGGTCCCAGCAGTGGCAATGACAAAAGGTAGGAAACACAACAAACTAAAGTTTAACGCTTTGCTTCTTCTTCACAGGAAAACCTTGTTATTAATTTCTTTTACATTTTTGAACTGTGTGTCATTTCTGCCAGCTATTAAAATCCCTGTTCACTGGCTAAAATCAAGCTGAACAAGTTTAATGGCAGCTTTATTTCCTATTTGCCATATTTATTAATTTTTTTTGTGCCTTTTTTGCTGCATCATTTTTGATTATCAATATGAACCAAAACACTGAAATATCTCTAGATTCCTGCTCTATACCTAGCTGTCTGTGTGTCATTTGTTTCCCCATATCTATTCATCATCCCGACCCCCAAATTCTGCCCATTTGGACTGGGAATGAGAGGGGGTCCTCTACTGCTGGATTATGGTATTACAGTTTCTGTATTCGCAAGAAAAATGATGCGAAGCAGTCCAGGACTCGGCGCACTCACCAGATTTCTCTTTTGCTTTGGCCCCTTTTCAGTGATCAGAGTTCCATGTCGTCGAGCCGTACTCAACAGATGTATGCATTCAACTGGATACGCAATCACCTAGAAGAGCACCCGGAGACGTCCCTCCCCAAGCAAGAGGTGTACGACGAATACAAGTGGGTGAAGAGCGAGAAATACACAGAAAATGTATTTTATTTTAATGAGAAGTGATGTATAAAACAATCTGGTTTTGTTCAGGAGCTATTGTGACAATCTTGGCTACAATCCTTTGAGTGCAGCAGACTTTGGGAAGATCATGAAGAATGTCTTTCCCAACATGAAGGCACGTCGTCTGGGCATGAGGGGAAAATCCAAATATCCTTACAATGAAATCAATATGTTCAAACACTGAATGAATGTTTATTTATTGCAGATGTCCAGTTTCAGATTTTGTCAAGTCAGTTGCTATAATTAGCAGTATTCTTCTTTCCAGATTTCTTACAGTGGTCAGTATACCTCAAAAACACAAAATCTTACCTAGTATTTTTGATTTAGTTTGTGTTGCAAGTATCTTATTACACGTGAAAAAAGACAAGCTAGCAACTTTTCAGCAAGTTGTAGGATCTTGTTTTAAGTCAGTATTTTATCAGATAAAATGTCCTATTTTATTTGATATATATATTAAGGGAAGTGTATCGGTGCCCCCTACATTTCACAGTGGCGACAACCTGGAGACCTTGGTTCTCCTCGGTTTGGATCCGACTCTTGTTCTGAAGCCTTAACTCCTTCGCACATACTGCTACAGCGGGTTACGAAAGAAAGCTTTTGTTCACATGCCATCCCTACCCAACCTGGATCTGCAGAAATCTGGTGACGGGGTGAGTTGAACGAATCTCGATTGACTCAAACCTTCCTAAACCATTTCAGTATTCCTGAACCGGCTCCGCTGCTGTTTGGACAGTGTGAGCTGATGGAGTCGAGCGGTCAGTCTCCCAGCGCAGAGGACGAGATGAGATCCGCGGCCTGTGGGCTGGTGTGTGAGTGGGCTCAGAAGGTGCTCAGCCGTCAGTTTGACAGCGTGGAGGACCTGGCTCGCTTCCTGCTCAACAGTCATTACATTGGTACAAAGTCCATGGCTGCTCTCACTGTTATGACTGGAACACCCACAGGTAGAATACCCTCTGCAGGGATCGGATCTGTTTGTGTATGTTGGACGCTCACTCTGCTGATGCCAGAAAGAAAGCAGACTGACTGGTTTACATTCTTTTAATGGCTTCATATGGTTGCTGCTGTATGCACAGTATTTATAAAGCAACTTACAGATAAACAAATGTTTTCTTTTTGCTATGAATATGTCCTCTTTCATTATTATCTGCAACAAAAACACAAATAAAGCAGATAATATTATTGAAAGAGTCAGACAAATATACATTTTTACTGTAATAATCAAGTGTTCCTTTAACAACAGCTTCTGGCTTGTTTTTTACTTTGGCACCACATTTATAACTCTTCCAAACATCAACCATAAACTTTTTACAGTAGTTAATCTATTTATCTTCAGTATATGTATAATATGTGACTATTTACACATATCATCAACGTAATTGACCTAAGAAATTTGAGTATTTTGTTTTGAATTTTGACATTTACTGATTGACACAAAATTCTTAGAGTTTAAATTCAAAATTTTGTAAAAAATAAAGTCAGAAATTTTGAGATTAAAGTCAGGTTTTATTTACTTGAGGCAGATCAGACAGGAAATGAACAGAGACATTCAGCAAATTTCTGAAAATGTAATTTTGAATTGAGTAATGTGTCTGATCTCTATCGATTCTTCTTGAACTGTTCTTGCCTTGACAGGAATGAAGACCCCAACTCCAGCCTCCGCATTTGTTCCCACTGCTGAGGCAAACTCTTTCCAGCCCCAAGTGAAGACCCTGGCGTCGCCCTCTGTTGACGCAAAGCAGCAACTGCAGCGCAAAATCCAGAAGAAGCAGCAGGAGCAGAAGCTTCACTCACCACTGCCCAGTGAGGCCCAGGTGAAGCGGACAGAGGCCAGTACGCCCGGACCCACCATCCCCTGTGGCAGTCCTGCTCTGCTGTCCCCTCAGCCAACCATAGGAATCGTAGTAGCAGCCGTCCCCAGCCCAGTCCCGGTACATGTCCTGACTTTTTCTCCATTTTTTTTATCTCCAGAGTAGGACTGTGATTATTTTAGAAACACCAATTCTTACCAAGTATTTTGAGTCTAGTTTCTAGTGCAGATATCTTAGTACATTTGAAATGAGACAAAATCAACTGAAAAGTAACTTTTTATCAAGACATGGAGGCTTTGTTTTAATGTAAATAATTCCTATGTATTGATGAAAAAGTGGTAGTTCCATTGGCACATTATCTTATCTACAAGACATTTTTTCCATTTTAAAAGGGAACTAGTACTTTTTCCATCAATATTAAGACATTATTTCCTTAAAAACAGCTGGCTAAATCTTGCTGAAAAGTTACTTTTTAGTTAGCTTGTCTCATTTCAAGTGTTCTAAGATATTTGCACTAGAAACTAGACCCAAAATACTTGGGAAGACTTGGTGTTTTTGCGGTGCACTCCATAGTGACAAACTTGTCAGAAATGAAAGCGTTGTGCAACACCGATAATCATCGTGCCGGAATACAGTGCGCTACCTAGTAAAACATCATTTAATGAAGCCTAAAGGAGTTTTATGACTCAAAGCACTGAAATCATTCGATGAATCGTTACAGCCCTACTCCAGAGATGTGCTTTATGTGTATAAGTGTACCAATAAATGGTGTTTTGTTCCTTAGGTACAGAGAAACAGGCAGTTGATGACCTCACCGAGCCCTGTGGGGACAGCGGAAGGAAAAGTGTTGCCTGTAAACTTCCAGGTTGTCACTCAGTCTCTCAAACAGTCTCCCAAAACACCCCAGAATGTCTCAGCAAGTCCCGTGGGAGACAGACTGGCACGACATGGCACACGGTACGCCCAAATCCTTCCCAAGCCCTCTGCCACGAGTGCCATAACCCTGCGCTCTCCGCCCACGCTGCTCATCACCAACAGCCCCATAAAGACAGTGATGCCCTCTCCCCACGTCAGCTCTGTCAACGTGGTGAAGATGACGACTATTGCTTTGGCCCCCAGCAGCAGCAGTAACAGCAGTGTGCGACCAGCCTCTGCCGGTGTGACCGTCGCAGCTGCTTTGGACGATTCCCAGCTGTCCCAGAGCGGGCATTCGGCAGCTCCCCAGTCTCCTGCAGTCAAACCTGCTGCAACATTGACCCCAATTCTCTCTGTGGACGCCAAAGGGTTGTCTGACGCTGGAAGTGACAATAATTCCTTGTCTGGGGCAGAGAAACATGTTGGAGGAGCCAAAGAGGAGAAGATGGTAAAATTCAGAGCTGCAAGTGAGCCAAGCTTTTTGGTTAAATGTTCCCCAGGACCAGAGAAAGGGTTGCGGACAAAGAGTGACTCCGCCTCCCCTCCCAGCTCTGCATCTGGGACTCAGGACAGCAATAACAGTAACTGCCATGACAGTACTTTGTACTTGACTGTTGATAATCATAACTCCAATGGCAACACGTCGTCCAACGGCTCGTCCGCTGTTACTCTCACATCTAAGGATGCCTGCCTAGATGCCAAGAGCCCCAGGAAGCGTGCAGCGGGGGAATCCCACGTTATTCCTGTCAAGAGGGTGTTTATCTCCCAGCAACCGGTTGCTGTCATTGACAATCCCAAACCTGGGTTGAACACTGCAATGAAGAGAATTCCCAGACCAGGAACCCCTGCGAGACCAGAGAGTGCCCCCTGCAAAGGGATTGCCAAACATACGGCGTTGGGGCCCACACAGATCCTTGCACTTACAGACGCACCTCTCACGCACACCGAGGGAACGCAGACTGCCGCGAAACAGCAAGATTCAAAACACGAGGACCATTCCATCGCTGTGGATCCCTCTGCTGGACCAGCAGGAAGCAACGCGTCCGACCACACGCTGCTGCAGCAGATCACCGGGGACCCTCGTGCCGTTACGGCCAACTCAGGACCACACGAAGCCTCTGTAAGCGATTTAAAGAGCACAATATGGGAGCCTCAGCAGATACCAGCAGAACACAAACAGGCTCCCACTGACCAGCTCTCCATGATGGCTCAACCGTCCGACGCCTCGGGCCAGCTCACCCTCACGCAGATGGTCGACTTTGCCAGTTCTCAGCCGAACATGGAGTACTTCTCGTTCAACGATGACGACATGACGCAGGATAGCATTGTGGAAGAGCTGGTCCAGATGGAGGAGCAGATGAAGCTGAAGGGTCTCTTTGGGAACTGTGTTGATGTGTCTGGGTTGCAGGGTCAGTCAGCCGGCGGTCAGGGCTCTATCCTCGCCGCCCATCAAACCACTTCGACCTTCTACCACTCGACTCACAGCAGCACCACACCTGTTCAGACCCCCACCCCGACTCCGACACCCACCCCGACGCCAACTCCCACTTCTGAGATGACGCTCGCGCACAGCCTGACCCGAGAGAGCCCCTGCTCCCGAATGGCTCCCGTCACCCCCGTAGATGGAGCAATGGGCCGGCACACCCCAATTAGCACGCCGCTGTCCAACTGCAGCAGCAGCGTGCCGCCGAGCCCCGTGGAGTGCAGGAACCCTTTTGCTTTCACTCCCATAAATTCGAGCATCACGGGATATCATGATGCGAGCATCGTCTCCAGCAGCCCTGTCAAACCCATGCAAAGGCCTATGGCGACGCACCCTGACAAGGCCAAGCTGGAGTGGATCAACAACCGTTACAACAGTAACTCTGCCGGACCTCTGTCCAACCACAGCATCGGCATTCTGCCAAGCTACCAAGACCTGGTGGACGATCAGTTTCGCAAACCTCATGCATTTGCAATTCCTGGCCAGTCGTTCCAGTCTCAGGCGAGACAAGACGGCGCTCACTTTGGACGGATTACTCCAATTTCTCCAGTGCAGCAGCAGCAGCAGCAGCAGCAACACAGCAGCAGCAGGCAAGTGGTGTAACGACTCCCACCAAGCAGGAGAGTTTTGCCGTACCTGCACCGCTAGACAACAAGGCTTCCGCCTCAACTGCGTCCAACACTTTCCGCTGCCGCAGCGTTAGTCCCGCTGTGCGGCAGAGGAACTTCAGCGGTAATACCAACCCTCCAGCCACCACCACGAGTACCACAACAACGTCTCGAGCCGTGGTCTCGCCCTTTAACTCCCCCATAACCTCGGAGGTGCTCAGCATCCTGTCCAACAGCCAGACTGTCAGCTCTGTGCACAGCATGGTGCAGCGCAGCCAGTCCGTACCTCTGAACATCATGATGCAGAGTGAGATGCTGCCTGTGCAGGGTCAGAGTAACACCGCCAAGATCACCAGCGTCCTCCTCAGCAAGATGGAAGCAGACGGAGACGACTCCGTCCGTGGTCTGGGCATCAACAACCTGCCCTCTAATTACACGGCCCGCATGAACCTCACCCAGATTCTAGAGACGGCTCCGAGCTTCTCGGGAGGAACCGCATCCCAGAATCAGCTGCCCGTCAGCTCCAGCCCTGCTGCCTTCGAGCTCCAGCAGCATGGCTACCTCACAGCTGGGGACACCCAAGCACAAGCAGGTCCCAGTGAGCAAGACCAGCACCAGCAGCAGCAGCTCCGAGAAGATCCCGCGCAGACACAACCGCAGCTCCTCCTCCAGAGCACACAGCAGCAGCAGCAGGAGGCGGAGGATGAACAGCAGCAACTCGATTTCAACAACACTGTCAAGGACTTGTTGGGCGAGGACGGACTCAATCCCAGCTCCCAACTGGTGGGTCAGGTCGCCTCGGAGCTCAACGCAGTGGCGTCCGACTTCTCCAATGACATCAGACTGACCTCAGATTTGTCCAGTAGCATCACTGACCTTAACACGTTGGACGCCAACTTGCTGTTTGACCCCAATCAGCAGCAGGAGCAGTATGAAGACTCGACACTGGAAGAACTAAAGAACGACCCACTTTTCCAGCAGATATGCAGTGATACTGTGAATTCTGGTTTCGAGTGGCTAGAGAGCAAAGACCAGCCTACTACCGTGGAGATGCTGGGTTAACGTTCTCTTCTACTCTGTATGATTTATGTTCTCTGTTTGTTCAGTTTGGTGCACATGTAATATATCTGTTTTTAACCCATAGTTTGTCGGAGTTTGTCTGGACTTTGGCCGTTTGTTCTGTTCAAAGTGCCATGCTTTTTACCAGAGCAATCTCCCGCCACCTTTCTTCCCTCCCTCCTCATTTGTCAACAATATTTCAGTATTTTGCTCACTTTTCTCCCTCATCTGAGATCTGAAATGTTAGCATTTCAAGAGAAGGGTGCGAACACTTTGTGGCAGCATGCACCAACTAACAAAGAGCAGACATGTGCGCTTTGAAGGGTAATCTTTATTAATGCAATATTTATACTTTACGAACAACTAAGGAGTAGGAAATGCTTTGCAAATCTGGCACACAAGACTTCACCAAAAAAGAAAAGCCTATTTTCCTTTAACATGTGCAGTTCAAGTTCAACCAAATGGAGACAATATTGGTTATTGTGGTATATGCACATAAAAGTTGTAGTACGTTTGCCTGCCATATCAAAAAAATATAAAAACGGCAGCGTCTTAAGCTGCCAGGTGCTGAATTTCTGACATAATCTTTATACTTTTATCATAAACCAACATCAGTGAAGAACTGATTCATGTGTGAAACCTCTCAAAGCCTATACTTCTTGTACTGTTTATTATCTTCAAAAAAGGGAGTTTATGGGTCACTAGGGAGAAGATTGAGATGCAGGCCACTTTGTGGAGTATTTATTGAAAAAAAATCAACAACTTGGCTGCCTTATTCCCAAAGTTTAAGGCCTTACGCCATTGTTAGATGAACTGTATATAGTATAATGTTAAGATATCCAGAGCTTCATCCTTTCACGGCAGCTGTTACTCTCATATTTTAAGTTCCTTTCTCTGTTCTTGTTTTGCATTGTTACAAGATAGACGGGTCCTGCTCATTTCCATATTTCATACCTTTTTTTTTTTAGATGTTTCTTGGGAATGAAATGGAGCTGTTGGTGGCATTTCGTACCAGCCATGGTACCAATTTTTTCCTGCTAGTAGAGCGTTTCATACCCAATTTGACAACTGAAGAGTTGAAGTGATTTTCCATGATCTCCTTATAGTTTGCGTTTGGTTATGTAACAGCGAAAAATACTATAGCTTAATCTGTGTTTCAGTATACAACCCTGAACCTTTTCCTACCTGGAACCTTTTATGTTACCCTGGCCGTATGTGGGGTGCAATGGGTGTTGTGAGGTGCAAAACCGTGTTGTTTATGTAAATGACGTCCAGAATGGCTGAAATGTATCAATTTAAAAGCTCCTCTTGACTTCAGGAACATTTTTCAGGAGTCAGTGTTGTTTTCTGGGCCCATTTTAAAGCAACAATCCTTCTCGCCACGGGACTGTTTTAGTGTTTTAACCCTTTTAAGCTACAATGCAAAAATAAAGACAGCTGTAAACCTTCTGGAAGATTAACACATTTAAATTTAAGTAATGAGGCGTTGCTAATGGCGATCTACAACATGTTTCTTAGGCTTAAATTATTAAGTACCTATAAAATTTAAAATTTTATCTTTGTAGTGATTTTAATATAGCTTTAGTTTCAACACTTGCAGAAATTGCTGAAAATCAGCAGAAATAAAAGCACCTGTTGCACAACAGGAGAGTCTGTCTCAAATTCAGCTTCTGAACATGATCTTGGTCTTGCAGTAGGACGTTCCCCTTCACTGTCAGCATGCGCAACGTGCGTGAACTGCACTGATTTGGACTCTCACATTAGAAATGCATTCCAGAAACAGCTAGGGTGAATTAGAAGAAAAAATAGTCCTATAAAAAATTTTATTCTGGGAGAAAATAATCAGAATGCTCCTTTATAGTCTGACTGGTGATTTGGTTTTGTGACTGTATTAAATACCATCTTCCAGTAGGATGTTGTTCTTCTCCCCAGAATTTAATTTCCTGGAACCATTTACATTAACTCGGCTGTTTGTTACATGCGTTTTGACAGTATGATGGAAGACTGTGCTGTTTATTTAGATTATCTGCACACGAGTAAGTGGATAAAATGCTTGGAGAATTTTTAAAAAATCTGAAATGTTTAGGAATCTCTCGCCACAAAGCTCCACCATGAATTTTCACCTGAAAAGCTAGCCTGCTGCCAGGGCCGGTTTCTGGGGTGAATTCCTACCGTGACGGTTTCATTTGGTTCTGGTTCCTGCAGTGGAAATGATGAGGGTTAAAAAATGGTCCCAGAAAACTGCACTGTTCCTAGAAAAGGCTACTGTACTTCAAACAAACCTTTAGTCATTTTAGTTCGATGAGGGGTCATGTTTGTTGCGATGTTTCATAAGCATCACCTGGTCCAAACAGGAATCAGAAATTAAATAAAAGGAAATAGGCTGAAGTTTCTATGAGCATTTCCATAATTCATAAAAACCTTTCACTCGCAACAACTATGAATGGATATGCGAAGATTTACGTGTGGACTGCTTTGTTTATGGGAAAGAAGCGATGAATCGGCAACTGGTGGGTTTGAACTGAAGAACCAACTCCCTAAGGTATTGGCTACAACCTTATTGGTGAAAACAAAAATTTCTACGCTGTCCTTTCAATTTTGAGATGTTTTTAGTTTTTTTTGCACTCCCAGGCTAGAGAATTTCAACGGCATGGAGAAGGTTTTGCAAACCAGGAGGACCAACAGGTTCTTGCATGAGCTTCACGGAAATAATGTTTGTGCAGATCCAGGCCTCATTTTCATGCCAAAGACGATCCGTTTCAAGAATCACAAGAGATTATTCCACACAAAAACACTCCGCGTTTAGCATCCACAACTCAACAGGAAAGCGGGGCAGCATCAGAGATTTAAGAGTTAAGGCTTAAGTTGAATCTTCTGTACAGTTTGTAAAATAGTGAAATGGTCACTGTCCTATGTTTTATAGGTAACCATGGACCTGAAAGCATGTTGAAACCATCACTGCTAGCCAGGTAGGCTCTGTGATACAGTAGGATGCTTGCTTCAGTTTTTTGGCTATATTGTCAATGTTGTAAAAGTCATGTTTAAGCTCCATCTGTAAATACGATAGATACATAGAGATTCGATGTATCCAGACACTATATTATGGCCATTATCCTAGCTAAGTATGTGCCATCGAAAAGAAAAAAAAGAAGCTTAACAGATTTATAGTTGGCAAGATACTGTATGTTGTGTGTTACATTTCTGGCTCAATGTGTCGTAACAGTAATGCTGTCTGGTCTCGCTTGCTGATTTTATTTGACTATTTTTATTATTATTTTTGGTTTTTATACTCAAAGATAAATAGGTCTCTGCAGTTGCAGAAGTGATGTGTGCTGTGAGCAGGATCATTAGCATGGTATATTAAGAAAAAAAAAAGTTGTGATACTGTTAGCTGGTTGCAGACTTCTCTGTGACATTGTGCTCAAAGTTCGTCAGCAGACACTGGAGAAAAAAAAAAAAAACACAAAAAAAAAGTTTCAACAAACTTTGGAGGTTCACGTTATTGCACTAAATTTTTACGACACATGGCTTTGTCACACCTTTATGGACAAAAATAATAAATTATGATGGGTGCCCGCTTAGAAAAAGAATAAAAGGAAAGAAAAATATTTTTTATGACAAGATGAGTAAGGAAAATAAGTGGATTGTCAGAAAATGACTAATTGTCTTGTAGCAAAATGTGCATTAATCTCAGTGAGATACACGTTTCTTACTCATTCTCATACATGAGAATACAAAGCATTGAGGGGGGAAAAAAAAGCTAGAATAACCTTTTAAAACCTACATGCTCATTATGTTGATAAATGATTGTATACACGCATGTGTGATGACTTCTGTTGTATATTCTTGGTAACCACTGTCTTCTGTGATGTAGGCAGGTTCTGTTAACCAGACTGGCAGTGCTAGTTTCATGAGTTACTTTACATTTTATTATTATTATTATTATTATTATTTTTATTATTATGTGTGACTGTGCTGTTTACTAAGTTAATGTTTTTCTGGAGTTTTTTTCAATTTGACATTTTCCTATTTTGATAGATGCATTTGTGAAGAAACATGTTTTCTCTTAATTACCTTCTTTAACAACATGGCACTGATATTTGACTTTAAATGAAGGAAATGCACCTCTTTATGATTACAGCAGCTCCATCAAGCAGTGACTCTTGACTCTACCTTTTACTGACCCGACCCTGTTTGACTATCGTGTCCGTTTCTACCAGTAGAAGAAGAAGAAAAAAAAAATCAACCCTCCTCTGTGTTGTTGTCTGGTGTTCTGCTTAATGTACAGTAGCTTGTTAATATTGCAAACGCGTTGTTTCTTTTTCAATGGAAAGTACTCACTGGTGAGATTTTTAAAGTGGTTTTAAAAGCCAATAAACTTTTTTAAAGAATGTTGGTGTCTGTTTAAGTGGCGATTATTTAAAATATGTAGCTTTTCATCCTATAAAAGGCTATAAATACAACTTGAATTTTCAATAAAGGGAAATATAAGTCTGTAAAACATTCTGATTATCAGGTACTTCATCAATTGCGAAATCTATGCCAAAATTATATTAATATATTTTGAAATTATATTTTTTATTATTACTTTCTAAAAACAGAAACTTTGTTATATTTTTGCATAAAGTCGTTTTATGCAAAATACTGAGAAAAAAGTAAAAGACTTTAAATTGGATTAATCTTTTATTAAAGCAACACTAAAACATGTAGAAAAACTTTGATTTTAGGACATTCATCAGCTGTTTAACTAGCCAAAATATAAAAGCTACAGTTAGTGGTATCCTTGCAGTTGGTACTTTAACTCCTTTTTTCCAAGAAGACACTTACTCCTCTACCACTTTTCACAGGGTTGCATCATTGCTGTCTTTACCCTTCACCCCTGTCATCCAGACTTCTGGCTCATTTGCTTTCCTCTCTTCTGTTCAGCTCAGAGGTTTTCCATACTTTTTAGGATCTATTACCAATGGAAGATGGTTAATTTCTTTGAGTGTTGAGATGTTTCTGTTGATTTGGCCACCTTTGATCACTGACATATTGGAAAGCTGGATGTTTTTCAAAATTTCCTGGATGCTGAAAGAGTGATTAACCCTCGTTCACTGGAACTTTAGGAGAGAAATAAGCCACAACATCAAAATACACCTGGTGTATTTGATGCTGAAGAGGTCAGTCTTGGCCTCTTTAAAGCACATGATTCTCAGTAGAGTATAGCAGACTCCACATGCTAATGTTTGTGATGGTAAGATAAGAAAAAATATATGTTTCTGGCTTAATTTCTAAACAACCAGTTAATAGCGTCCAAAAAGGATAAATGTATGAAGATTTGGTGATTGGTAATTGTTATCTTGACTGGAAGTTGAAGTAAGTGGCTGTTTTCTTCCAGATATTACAAAATTAATGAAAATCTTCTTATGTTCTCTAGTCTTTCCCATTTGTGTGACCAGTGTAAATGTCTATACCAAGTCATATTTATACTTAAAAAAAAGTCATGGATAATTAAAAAAAGCTTTGTAGACACAAAATATTAATTTGGAGTGTATGAATTTTAAAAATACTTAAAGTAAATTTATTTCTAAATATTTTTTAAGGGTGCCAATAAGTTTGACAACTACCTTTTTTACATGTTTTTTGTTTGTTTGGTTTTTTTTTTTGCTTGAATATACTGCATGCCTGCATAAATATGCTAAATTTCAAGGTTGATCTGAACGTTTTCAATGACATTACATATTTATCAGGAGTCTCTACAAATATAGAGGTTGCTGTAACACTATTTGTTTTCATTACAATAGTCTAACACAAATATTCGTTTGATTTAAGGCAAACACCACACATTTTTAATTTTTGCCCAGTCAAAATTATGCAAACTCCTAAAACCTTTCCATCTCCTTCTTAAGATAAGGTTAGAGGTCATCTCCTTAAGACGAGCCCCGGCCAATCAGAGGCAAGCTAGCAGGTCCTCTGCTCTGCTTTCCCAGGGCCTTGCGGTATTCATAACATGCTAATGACCTTAACCCTATTGATTGTGGCCGAACAGCCGGACCTTCTGCCATGTGGACCCCGGCCGTTCCCTCAGCTGAGGTTTAGCCACCTGATTCAGGAAAACTTGATTGCTTTGTCACAATTTCAAATTTATGTGTGTCAATAATCACACAGTCCAGTTGTGAGGTAAAGCAACTACAAAGACATGTGCTGTTTTCTCATTCAAAAACAGAATAAAACAACATACAGCTGTGAAAAATTGAAGAGTCCACTGCACTGAACCCCACTGAAAACCTCTTGGTTATTCCACCAAATATTGATTCCTGAACTCTTCCTGAGTTAAAACATTAATATTGTTGTTTCTAAAGGAACATGAACTTGTTTTTTTTTTTTTTTTTGCATGATTTGAGGTCTGAAAGCACTGCATCGTTTTTCTTAATTTTACCATTTCTCATTTATTGCAAATAAATACTAAATTTTTGCTTGTAATTCTGGAGACATGTTGTCAGTAGTTCATAAAATACTCAACTACTGACAACAGTAGTTGAAGTAAAATGACGAATGCTCATTTTACTCGAGCCTATAGACATAAAAGATTTAATCTAAGAAATTGATCATTACATTATTTACATTTTTTCCAGAGCTGTATGTGCATGTGTTTTTAGAAAAAATAAAGCATTTGCTTTTTAGATAATGAGGCATCCATATGTTAGTTTGGAGGTTAACACACGTGCATTGAAATAAACTAATTGCAATATGAGTTTTTTTATTATTATTTGCCAAAGTATAGAATCTTTGACAAAGTCATTACAATATCTTAAGCACATTAACAAATGCTATCACCCTGACAACCAGTTTTGGAGCCTTAAATTATAACTATAAGGCTTAGGATGATTAAATCAATACCCCACTCTAATCAATATATAATTAAACTCTGCTCTTCTCATTTGATTGCATATTGAATCTTGGGGGAACAGGCCTGGAGCTACAATCTGTTCAAATAATTTAGGGACATTTTTGACAACAGAAGTGTAGTATATGTAATATGAGGCCTGGGAGTGAGGACTTTATTTACCTGTAGCAGTGTGCTGGTGTTTTGCTGATGTAGCATGGCTGAGCTCCCAGCTGGTTCCCATTGTAATGCTGCTGAATGAGGCCTCTGAAAGAGGAGGGTCATTGTCAAAAGGCACGGTCGCTGGATCAATATCTGAATTCATTAAGCAGCTGACCTGCAGCTATCAATATCTCTTCATAATTACCAGATTGTGCAGCATAGGCGAGCAGATGCGATGCAGACCTTTTTACGTGCTGGTAGCTGATAATTCACTTTGCTTACTGAAATTAGATGTGCAAAATATCTACAAGATAGAGATCACAATCTAATCAAGCTATGTGCTGCAGGACTCAAAGTCAGATATTTACATGAGCAACGTTATTAGTAATATCTGTAACACACTACATGACTGCTTACTATAGAAGGCATTTCAGATTTATGTTCAAAAATCCAATCCATTCCTGTTCAGTTTGGGCAATGGCTACATGGTACAAAATGACATGTACTTGAGTTATCAAAACTGATTAGCACGCATACAAATTGTTTGGAAAAATTGGCGAACTGGATCTAAAAAAGCAAAAAGTTAAATTTTACTTTCTTTATGCACCTAAAGTAGGTATGCTCCTATGGCATAAACTCAACATTTAGGTCAAATGACAACAAAAAATACTTAATATATACAGCCTGTTAGTTTGAAAACACTACTAAAAATAATCAGCTAAAAGAAGCCAGGGTAACAGCAGGTAGTGATTAATTCAAGTTGTAAAAACACCCATGAAAGTTGGATGTCTTCCTTTTTTTTTTACTAACCTTAACCTCAGAATCTACTATGGCTGCCACATGTTTACATCAGATACATGTTTTTGTAGAAATTAACAGTTTATTCGTGTTTCTGTCAGTTTGTATCTCATTAAGTCACTCAAAGATAGCAGGACAGCACATTTATGTTGGTGAGCTTGTTGCTGCAGTCTTTGAAGCTGTAGCCAGTCTGGTTATTCAGCTGAAAAACTTGCAAAGATGACATTTCCATGTCCAAGTTCTGACTTTGGAGGTAAGTGTAACACATATTTATTGTAAGACCATGTTCCCATTGATCACTTTAGATTTTGCACACAGAAAATAAATATGTGTGCATGAACAGGCTCTCTTTTTAACTAGTTATGCTAATATTTAAACAGTCCATACCAAATCTTCACTTTAAGTGCTGCTAAATACAATTCAAGTGCCAGCAATGGTACCTGTGCCCCCAGTTTGAGAACCGTATTATTAGCACGTATCCTTGCTAATATGCCACTTTGCCAGCTTCTCTAAGGGAGGTTGCACAATATTGAGTATGATTTCTTGAAGTCAAAATCCTCGAAAGTGCAAATAAATTGTTTAACATTGACTAATTTATACATTATGAAAGTTTCAGACCAGGCTGGAGGAAACCTTTTTACTTTTTCACTTAAACATCTAGCCCCCCCCCCGCCAACATTTCTAAATTTTACATTTGGAAATGTCAATGAGTAATTATTGATATAGTACCCTCAAAGCCCCAAATACTGTTTTAAAATATCAATAATCTTTTGTAAGCTTTTAAAGATCCTCTGAAGTGATGTTTGTTTGTTTTTACTAACAAATGTAAAATGATATTAAAAGTCTGTTGCAATATGACCAACAAAAAGCTCACTGAAGGAAAAAAGTATCACGTCCTTTAAGCTGTTTCCATATCAACGTTGCACACTATAGACTACAATTTTGACTTTTTTTTTTTGCTCATGTTTAAAATGGAAGGAATTTGTCTTAACTTGCTGTTTAAATCTAGATAGATAGATAGATAGATAGATAGATAGATAGATCCATGTGGAATTCCTCTTGGCTCTGTTTTGAATCTTCTGCGCATGTGCGAGGGGGCGGGGCCGTGCCCCGGTTCTCCCCTGTCACAGCCGTTGGTGCTCCGCGTTGGCAGAAGGGATAGAGCGGAGCACCGGGATGCACGCGGGGGACCGACGGCTCTCCGAGGGGAGAAAATGACCCAAATATCTGGATAAATGGCGAAGTTCAAGATGAAGTCCAGCCAGCGGTGGCTTATATTTGTTTTGTTTCTCCCTTTATCGGGTAAGTTGTGTTTTTTTATTGTACCGTTAACGCTGTTTTACAGCTACCTTTGCGGATCTTGTTTGATGTTTAATCGGTTTTGTTTGCTTCCTTTATTGACGTAACCGTAAGTCATATTCCTCTAAAGATGGGTAATTATTCTGACTAAAATAAATGTGGAAGCTTTGATTTTATTTAAATTTAACGATTAAAGTTTTATTATTCTGGGAAAGTTCACTTTTAGCTTATTTATTATGATGTGTTATTATTGTGAGTAGTAGCATTAGTGTCAATTTGTATTTAAATAAATGTATGAAACAAACAACATGCAAATATTAATAATATACCGTAGTCTCCTCTAAAGCTACTACATGGTAATTAGTAGCTTTCATGTTAATTAGGCCTTAACATGAACTAATTTAATCAAAATCTTGTTTGTGATGCTTGTATTCTCCTCGTAGCCTTTTTTTTTTTTTTTTTTGCTAATGTTTCCATTCTCTTGCCCTTAGGTGTTTTATGCTTTAGTGAGCTGTCCTTCATCACTGAGCCCAGTGATGTTACAGTACTACCAAAGGATTCTGCTGTGTTGGACTGCCAGGCTCATGGACAGCCTCCAGTCACCATAAAGTGGCTCAAAAATGGAGTTAAGTTGGCAGAAAGTGAACACTTAAGGTTTCTGCCTAATGGCTCCTTGTCCATACCAAAGATAAAGCATACCAAGGAGGATTCAGATGAAGGATTCTACCAGTGCCTCTCCCAAAACAAATATGGAGCTATCCTAAGCCAAAGATCACGTCTGACTATCGCAAGTGAGTATTGAAAGTAAAAAAAAACAAAAAACATTTTGTGGTTGTTTGCACTCATCTTTGCAGATGTTTAAGCATCAGGGTTGAAGTGCATGGAAGATGGGAAACAGATGTACCCCTTTTTTTTTTTTGCATTTTGTAGCAAAACCTTTAAAACCAAGGCTTCCATCTTGTTAGGTCATTTATAGGAGCATTTAAGAGATTGTTAAATATAGAAGGGGAGTCCATCCAAAAGCTCATAAATGCTCTATAAATAGACAGCCTATAGCTTGTGTCCTCTCACTGTTTTTTTCTGAAGAAGAAGACTACTTATCCTGTGTTTGAATGTAATATATAAATATCAGTAAAAAGTACAAAACTATTTCAATCTTAGAGTTTAAATCTGTTTGGGATTGTTGCAGGCTATGGTTCTTTGTAACAGCAGAATGGCCTGCAACACTGAGGAATTTGTGAATGGACATTTGCCTTTCAGCTTTTGTTTGGAGTGCCCCTGACTGGTCCACAAGAAAAGACTAGATTTCGGGGGGTTTGTTTGTCCACATATCAGTGGACAAGACAGCTGCGCCTATTCAATGAGCCTGGTCTACCGTGCACACTTTTCAAGAGTGTAAGGGAGAGGATATCCCATGGCTGCTGTCATGGAGACTAGATTCAGTGAACTGATTTTGACTCTGCCACATTTTAGAAAAATATTCTAATGCTCTATAGTCTCAAAACTGTTTTAATTAATCATGGGAAAAAGCTGAAGAACATTGATATGCATATGCATATTGGTATATTATAGAGAAGACAAAATTGGTTTGTATACTAATATATATAGTTTTTATTATTTCTCAAAAAACTTTTTCAGTTTTTGATATATTGACCAAAAATAATACCAAATTCAAGTTTGTGCCATTCTCATTCAGTGAAAGGGTTAAAGGTTGTCGGTCAGCTGTAGTGGGAGAGTGGAGGATGGGGCTATTCTGCGCTCCCCTTCTGTCCAGAGGTCCCAGGGGTCGGGGGTCAGCCCTGGAAAGGCTTTGTGATGTCACAGGCCTGCTGTGGCTGGGGAGCCCCCCTCTGTTGTTCCTCCCACCCTTCAGTCCTTTTCACCGGATCAGGCCCTCTGTTGCCCTGTCAAGGTCGGTGCTTTTGTTAAAGGAAGGCCAGTTTGTCATGGGAACGAAAGGGCCTGACTCTCCACAGTAAGATAAGAAGTTTAGGATTTTTTAAACACTTTTTGCATTCATGTAGAGTTGTCCTCCGAGTGGTTTCCCACACTTGTGATGTTAGATCAGCATAATGTCATTGGATTTGTACAAAAGCAGCAGCTAAATGCATTGCATGCATGATTTACCACTACTTTATCATAAGCTGTAAAATGTTATGTCCACATGAAAGAATATTAATAACACTCAAATCAGGACCAATTTCTGGGCCAATCATAACCGTCTTCCAACTAGCACCAGTTTGAGGTAAAATTGAGTGGATTGGGGGTTGAGGTGAACTTTGACCTTTTCAGGGAAGCCTTTGTACTGCTCAACCTAGACATTGATTTGTTCTCTTCAACAGAAGTGACCAAATTAGCAGTTAGGATCCACCCATCACCTGCATCACCAGTCCCAGTTGGTCAGCTACATATCATTTTTAATTTTCTACTACTTACGCTGGACTTTATAATGTTTACCAATCATTCAAGTTTTGATTAGGAAGAATCCCAGGCTGTTTATGTCTCAGTTTTCTGCTCTTGTATGTAAATAAGAATTTTTTTTTGTACAAATATGGAAGAAATACTGTCAAATTCATCAGTACCAGGCTCAAATCTTAGGTTTTAGTTCCACTCATGGGCAGAATTAACATTTACTTTGTCTGATATTAAATTCTAAATTAAAGCAGTGCTCTGTAGTTCTGCCATCTGCAAGCTTGGGGTTTAAATGTGGAGTTTCAGTGGGAAAACAAGATTATTGATCTTCTATAACATGATATTGACTTTCTCTCTTTGAGTGAAGGGGGAGGGGAGGAACTTATCACCTTAATGAATGAAGGTCATTGATCATATTGTATTGAGTTGGCCCACTAAAATGTAGATAGGGGGTTGCTTTTCTCTAGTGACTGCTGAGGGACTTTTTTTGGACGTGCATTAACAAAATATGACTTTCAAACTGTCCTAGCTGTAGTTCACCTATATTCTCTTTCAAAAGTTGTAAGGTTGAATTATTATAACTTAAATTAAGTACATCATGTTTAAAATCTTATTTAATGCAGAAATCAGAAGAGGAATGGGCAATTATCAAATTATTTGTTGTTTTATTGTAAAATATATATATTAATACTGACAATTGCAAACTCCAATATCTGATGTAAGACTGACTGGGTTTGTTACTTTCATTATTTGAACCATTTTTAGTTCCAACAGATCTTCAAAAAAGGCTGTATTTTTCTTTTTCAAAATATGATTGAAAGCAATTAATCTGTAATGTTTAGCACCAATGAGTGTAAATATTTTAGTGAAAACCTTTTTTTGAAAATGTTTGAGCAACATTTGAGCTGTATGACATGTAAGATTTACAGCAAACAACTGATTAACTTTTACTCAGTTTACAAATACATTTTAGATTTTAAGTTCTCTCTTTGTTTTTCATTTAAATTCTAGCTATGTCTCAGTAATGTCAGCCAGATTCTACAGGACTCAGATAGGATTTGAAATATTAACATGGCAGTAAAGCAAGAAAATAAAAATAAAAAGAGAAAGCATTTTCTCTCTATTAAAAGTGTTCCCCGCCAAGCAAAAATGTAATTGCAAAAGGAAAAGGCAGTGTTGCCTTCCATCTATGTAGCATGTAAGTATGGTTGAAAATATGAAAGGTGAAAAACTATCCATATAAGAAATTCAATATTGCTTAATGTAGCTGCTTGCAATGCTTTTTAAGCAAATCGGATTGATTAGTTTTTATCTATAATGATGCATCATTCACTGTCGTTCTTCAATTGATCCATTGATTGGCCAGCTAGTCACAATGGGGAAACTGTTCATCATCTGCACAAAAGCAGGTGGTGTCCTAAAGAGATCAATTTCTCTCATAAGATCAGAACATCCGTCAAATTTAAGCCATGGCTTGCACAAACAAAGTATTGCACATTTTGAAAATTAGAGTGCGTGTGAGATTTCTTTTATTAGTTATTTGATGGTGAAACATCTATTTGTTGTTGTCACAGGTATCACAGAGTTTGAGTCGCATCCTGTGTCCATAGTGGTATCTGAAGGTTCAGTGGCACGATTCTCCTGCGCTGTCACTTCCAGTCCTCCTGCCACCATCACCTGGGAGTTTAACCAAAGCACACTGCCTCTCCAGACAGACAGGTTCATGCATTACACTGATCTTCTTTTCACTGCAACATGCTCCTCTATTTTCTCTAGTTTGACCCTCATTTTACTTTCTCATCTTCCCAGACTTACGGTTTTGCTGAATGGAGTTCTTCAGATTCACAATGTTCGACTGGAAGATGCTGGAAAGTATCGGTGTGTTGCTACCAACATCGGCAGTCGTTTAAAAAGTAGAGAAGCCACACTCACAGTGCACAAAGGTAAAGTAATTGCATTAACAGAACTTCTAGATTGAGGACAGGTAATTTAATGTCAACATTTCTACTTCTTAATGAAGATGGAGGCCGTAAACCACACCAGAGGCCCAGAATCATCGCTGGACCTCAAAACGTAACAGTGTCCCTTCACCACACCGTGGTACTGGAGTGTGTGGCCACAGGCAACCCCTCACCCATCATCTCCTGGAGCCGAGCCGACAGCAAACCCATAGATGTTTACAACGCCAAAGTACTGGGAAATGGGAATTTGGTTATCACTGACGTTAATGCGAAGCACAGTGGAGTCTACCTCTGCAGGGCCACTACGCCTGGAACACGCAACCACACAACTGCTGCAGCCAACCTCACAGTTTTAGGTATCATTATCTCTTTGGTTGTTGAGGCACACTGCTCCTCAGTCCACAGTTTATGTCTATTTGTTGAACTCAGATGTGGGTAGAGTACCAAAAATCATACTCTAGTAGCACCACTTCAACATAAAAATACAAAGTAGCCATCCAAGAAATGACTAAAGAGTGAAAAAGTATTTGGTAAAAAGGCTACTCAAGTTCAATATTTAAAAATTAGATGACCAAAATATTAAATTAGGTGATAATTTAGATATTTTAAAGATAATTATTTCCATAAATAAAATAATTACAACACAACAAAATCAGGCAAAATAAAAATAAAAATTCCAAATCAATTTCTTTCAATATAAAACTTTAATAAATGTCTTGGTCTGTATGTGTCTGATGAATTTTTGGTTAAAACAAGCTTTTTCCTCATTCAGTGAAGTTACTCACAGTAGGTAGAGTATTCAGAAATGTAACTAAAGTAAGAATAGTGATGCATCATAATTGCTCAAGTAAAAGTAAAATGTACAGCATAGCAAAAATACTCCTAGAAGTACTTTTTTTTTTCTAAAGTAAATCCAACTTGTCATTACTCAACTGTAGTACTGCATAAACCATGATATAATGGAACATGTTAACCTATTTCTAGTGAATTCACACAAAATCTGGCTTATAAGCAGAGTTTTATTGGTTATATGGTTAGAATTAGACTGTTTTCATTAGTTTTCTGATGTACATCTGTTTCAGTGCCACCAACCATCATTGAGAGACCTGAGAGCCAGACTCGTCCACGAGCCGGGACTGCCCGCTTCATGTGCCAGGCAGAGGGAGTTCCCCCACCACGCATCCGCTGGCTGAAGAACGGGGAAGAAGTTCACCTAAATGGGAGAATAAAGATGTACAACAGGTATGTTGCACTGAGATGGTCAGATGCTTTCATCCAGGGGTGTCCTAACTTTTTGCAACATGGGCCACAATCCCAAAGTTAAAAATATGCAGGGGCCATGTTGTTTTTCTGACTTGAAATGTCTTTTTATAAGCTCATCAACAAAATTAAACATGCAGTATTTTAGTGAGACAAAATGACAACTATTTTTGTCATAAGAAAACTTGGACAGTTTCATAACTTTTTTGTTTATTTGATCGACAAAATCTTTTAGTCTATTCCCAGCAACAAAAAAACAAAAAAGTCTCTTTGTTGGAGTAAAAAGTTGCTATATAGCTACTTACAATCAAATAAAAATTAAAAGTGCCTAACACTTTCCATTAGAGAAGAATTAAATGTATGATGAATTTAATTCTTGTTCTAAGAAATTATAAAATGTTCTGACTGGGTGGTCAAATTTGTAGTATTCTTGAACTGCAGTCGGGCGGCCACACAAAGATAAATACACTATTCTTTTCTGATTTTTCTCTTTTTTTATTCACAGTAAACTGGTGATCACCCAGATTATCCCTGAAGATGACGCCATCTATCAGTGCATGGCAGAGAACGAACAGGGTTCTGTGCTGTCCTTGGCTCGCCTTATTGTCGTCATGTCTGAGGACAGACCCAGTGCACCGAGGAACATCCATGCTGAAACCATTTCAAGCTCTGCCATCTTACTGGCCTGGGACAGACCGCTGTACAATGCAGACAAAGTGATAGCCTACTCCATCCACTACATGAAGGCCGAAGGTGAGACTGAGATAAAGATGGTAGTCCTTGTCTGTGAGGGACGAAAGTGTGAAAAGTTGCAAGATCACATTCAGCTGTAGTGAAATTGACCACCCCTATGTGTTACTAGTTGTGTTGGTAGAGGACCATCTGTTCAGCTGCACAGGGCAAAGGTCAAGGAGTACTCAGAATGGCAACTTCACTTAAATAACAACAGGCTTAGTTGATGTATTGTCCATTCCTGCAGCTCATTCTGAGCTCCCCTCAATAGACATTGTTGCCTCTAAACATCTCATATGTTTTTGCTAACTAGAAATGTAGGAAGAAAAATTTTAGCCCTGAAACGATCAGTTGCATTAATCGTGATTAATCAGTTATTGAATTTAGTAATCAATAACCAGAGAATGCAGCCTCAAAACAGACCAACATATTTAGAGGAGCAATTAAGCCAAAACTGGACAAAAATATGTACATTTTGCACTTGAGATGAAAGGAATCTTGTCTGTAAATATGTTTTACACAGAACTCCTTAAGTGGAATAGTTTTAGCTACAACTGGTTCATATTCTGTAAAAAACACAAAATCTCCTATTAATCACCTTTTGCTATCTGATTATTAATTCATTAATGCAAAGATTTATCAATTAATCTACGAATGATAAAGCGTGCAGAAAAGGAATGCTATGTTGCATTTTCTGCAATAATATGTTTATTTACTTATTTATAAAAGGAACTGAATTATTTATTTGCATCTTTTTGCAATTATTTATTTGCATCTTTTAATGTATTTTGAATATTGTTTAAAGAAGGGCTTAATGCAAAATGTGCCATTTTTGTCCAGTAAATTGATTAATATTCTGAATAATCAATAGAATAATCAATTACTACAATAATCATTAGTTGCAGCCCTGGATATTTCACATACCACTCTATATTTATTACACAACAACTCTATGAAAAACAAGCATGCAAATTGTTTAAAAGGTTTTAGCAGTTTATCAAGTATTTCTGAGGATCGCCATTGGAAATTTTGTCTATTTTAAAAGCTGTAAGTCATAACTTCAATCTGTTTGCCAACATGCTGTATAATTTATCGTATTTCAGGTCTGAACAACGAAGAGTATCAGGTTGTCATTGGCAACGACACAACCAGCTACATCATCGATGACCTTGAACCTGCTCGAAACTACAGCTTTTACATCGTGGCTTATATGCCGATGGGAGCAAGTCGTATGTCCGACCAAGTCAGTCAGCATACTCTGGAAGACGGTAAGTGCGTTCTGAGATTTTTAGCAACAAATCACTGCAGCTGATGAGCTACACAGCTCAACAGCATGTGATGATTGAATCTGAAGCTTTACAAACTGCTGTCCTGCATGTTTGCAGTACCTCTGCGTACTCCGGAGCTCACGCTGACCAGTCACAGTTCAACCGACATCCAGGTGAGCTGGCAGCCTCTGCCTGCCAAGATCAGCCGCGGGCGAGTGTTAGCCTACAGACTCTCCTATCGCACGGCTGTGGACGACACCATCATAAATGTGGAGCTACCACAGAACGGCACCGAATACCTGCTGGAGGGCCTGCAGCCTGACACTATTTACCTGCTCCGTATTGCTGCAGCCACACGTATGGGTTGGTGTGAGCCCTCAGCGTGGACCTCACATCGTACACCGAAGATCTCAAACAGCAAAGGTAATCCTGCCTAAAGACAGACTAAAATATTAAATTGGTTCACTTTTTATGGCTTTATATAATAGCTTTGCTTATATTCCTAATCAAGAAAGTATTCAAATTTGAATTCTTGAATTCAAAGGAAGATATCTTATACAAAGCTTGCTTTATTTTTTCTTTGTGATGTTTCTGCCTCTTTGGTTTTGGAAACTCAGGAGGTTCACCAGACGTCCTGCCTGGTGTTTGGCATATGATTAGTTTGCTCTTGTAGCATTATCCCATACTCTTTGTGTTGGTCCCCCACAAACCTTTGGCTCCCGCGCTGTCAGGGATGTTAGAGTGGCCTCTGTCACGGATCATAAAGAGAGCTGCCTTAGGCCTCTATGAGAGGGAAAGAATTACCCATTTTAATGACCTGCTGGGATGGGGGAGGTTTTTGCCCTCCAAAGTAAAATTTTATCCAAAAAAGTTGTTGTTAATATTCACTACTCTTTGTATTTTGATACAGTGCAGTACCACAGAAATTATTTCAACCTTGCTTTTGCTCATTCCCAGTCATGTAGATTATTCAAATTTTTGGTATTTGAATATTCTTTTTTCACCAATTAACTTGTTAGTTCATTGGGGAATAGTTCACTTCACCCAGAGCCACCACCTTGTTTGGCAAGTGAGTTTTACAACTTCTGTTTATTTGGACTTTGAGTGACTTTGAATTGGACTTTCAAGTCCAAATGACAATAAAGTTGTAATGATACAAAACTAATCAGAATAAATTTGTGATATTAGGAGAATGAAGTAGTAATTTTATGATAAATCCAACATGTAATATAACAAAAAAATTAAAATGAGAAATGTTGAGCATCTTGTGAAATTATACATTTAATATCAGTTTTACAAATAAGGAAATAAGTCATCTTTTAACACATCAGCATCAAATTGTTATCAGTAGCAGGATTTCTAGAGTCTATTTTGATGACTCTAGAAGTTGTTTTCTTATAATGCAACATTTTGTTGTAATTTCAAGATGTTGTGGTAGAATTGTGTCTTTATCCTGCTAATTGTATGACTATATTCTGGTAATTGAAAAAAAAAATTCTCCTAATGCTCTGTCATCCAACTCACAGAAGGGTTGATTGAAATAAAATCCACTTTTTGAATACATTTTTTGCCAGTTGTAATTCTTTCTTACAAGAGAGAGCGAGAGATGAAAAAAATCTGATTTTATTTTTATACCACATCGTCCATCTCTACCTTGTTGTTTGTGATTCTTTTTTTCCCTTGAGCTTTGTTAAAATCTACAGCTGATCTTGTGCGTCCTCTGTCTGTCCCTTCTTAGTGCCTCCAGCCCCTGTTTTGCAGCTTGAGGCACTTAACTGCACCTCGGTGAGAGCACGTTGGCACACCTCCCCAGATCCTGTGGCAGTTCTGGGTTTCCGGCTGTGTTACCACGAGGAAGGCCAGCCGGAGCAGCCGAGCATCCTGCTGCAGGCTCAGACTTACATCCACACCATTGGTGGCCTTGGTGAGTAGTGACATAGGCTGGATTTAGCTACCTTTTGTGACTCTCTGTCAATTAAACAGAGTGTGAGCGATGCTTTCTCACTTAGACGGATCTTTTTTGCATGACCTAATTTGATTCAGTGGGCAGTTGGATGTTGCATTTGCATTCTGTGCCTCTGTCCTGATCAATATGGGCTGACCTCTCTTGTCTAAACCGGTAGACTTCCCCCAGTTTTGCCTTAGTGTTGTGTGAAATCAGGCTCACAGGGTTAGAGGTCAGTAACCAGATGTCCCTCCCACCACCGATTCCCACCCCCAGGTTTGCCTAATTATCCATAGCCATTGTGTTCTGTCCTGGGCCAGATCTGCTGTGTTAGGACCGGTGCCACCACCTCCCTTCAGCTGGACGCAAACAAAGACCCCAGGGATGGACCAGAGCTGGACCGACCCACTGACCTCTAGCTATGAGACAGCAGACTTGGCTTTAGCTCCCTGCCCCCACTGGTCATCTGTGCTGTTCATGTAAATAACCAGCAGCTTCTCCATATGCAACGTCAACCAGAACTAGACTAAGAGAAAGAATAAGACACCAACTGCAATTTGTTTTCCTTAAATCTGGATGTATTAGGGTGTCTGTGCATTCGTAAGAAGTCTTAAAAGCAAAAATTAAGGCTTTGAAATGTCTTAAATTCGTTTAAAAAGGGAGTTAGGCGTATTAATCGCAGGTCTTGAATTTAGTCTTGGCAGGACTACTTAATTGTGAGTTTGTGCAAATTTATTTCCTTTTGGCTGGATGATGTTGTTACATTTCTATGGAGATGCAGGACTAAAATCCCATTGATAAGGGTCTGAGAAAGGTCTTAAATTTGAGTTGGTGAAACCTGTAAATTCCTGATAGGCAGTTCTTGGTTCTGACCACCCCAGTAGATTTTCATTAAATTTAGAAAGTATTAGATAATTTTTCATCAGTAATCACCCATCTAAATAGCCTTTTGTTTCATATTTAATAAATCTCCTTCTATGCTGTTGCATTAAGTTTAATGCTGTAATCAAGGCCAGTGGCAGAGGGGAGAGAGAATGGGAAAGAAGGGAACAAAAGGGGCCCACCTCCTATCCCACAACCTTACGCCCAGATTCCTTCTGTTCCGTGTTGGCCTGGCTCGGTGACCCCAATAAAACCCCCCTGAAGTCCCATGGGCCCAGGATCCCAGCAGCTGAACACTGCCCACAGCCCAGCCCTTAGACAGGCCTGGACACTCTGCTGTCATTGGTCAATACCTTCAGGCTGACCTTTCACACTAGAGGCATAAAACAAACCCAGCGCTCTTTAAAGCATCCTGATTTAAAGTCTGGGCTGATGGTAGTTTTTCAAGTTGAAACACGTTTTTCAAGCCTGTAACATATACTTCCTTTACTGTTGTGGATCCCATGTCTTCATCTATTGCTGTTCCTGTGACATTTTATGATTTTTTTTACGTTTCTATGCATGTGACTGTCATTCGTGGAGCTATTGGCTCTCTGATCTTTCTCATGCTCATCTCAAAGAACAGCACATGACAAATGAGAGGTTGAGCTAACAAAGGAGGCCATGTATTGTCCATACTCGGCCACTTAATGACCTGCTAAATCGCGTGGTCTCGCTTTTTCGGCTTAATTTTCTTGTGTCCATCTTCTTTGTATTGCTCTGCTATTTGTTAGCAATTTGATGGGCTTTCACTGTTTTTTGCACAAAAGCTTAATTGTTGTTGTCTAGGCAATGCTGGGCCTTTATCTCGATAGACTTAGCTATTTGTTTTTGTTTGTATTTCAGATCCAAGGAGAAAATACCATGTCAAAATTCTGTCTATCAGCAAAGTTGGAGATGGTTATCAGACAGACCGAACAATTAGCACTCCAGGATGTGTTTGTAAGTAAAGCCATTTAGATAACAACTTTCTCTGGATCTTCTACTCATTTTTTTTGTTTAATTAAATGCGGTTTCTGTTTGAATCCTTCAGCGGCCAGAGACCAGTTGTCAGCAGCTCCTCCCCCTCCACATCAAGTCACTGTCTTGACCAGCAATTCATCCATGATGTCCCTTCGGTGGAGTCGGCCTGCTTTTTCCTCCGGAAAGGCTGTTAGCTACACAGTCCGCTGTACGCCTGTGGGCACACATAATGTCGCTGCTATCCGCTACATACAAACGTAAGGCTTTCCTGGCAGAAAAAATTAGGGCTGCAACAAACAACTCTTTCAGTTATCAATTAATCGATCAGTTGCATAAAGAAATTGGCACATTCTACAGATTTTTCATTTAAGCCTTTTTATTGATTATCAGGAATATACAAAAAGATGCAAGTAAACAAATAATTAACTTCCTTTTTAAGAAATCTATACTGGTTCATATTTTATTACTTAAAATGGAATAACATAGCATTTTTGTGTGTATACTTAATTATTTGTAGCGAAGTCCACATCAGGCTGTTTGTTATTTTTGGTTAACCGATTAATAAATGGGCAGCAAAAGGTGCTTAATACCACATTTTTTTAACAGAATTTAAAACTAAAATGACTCTTCAGGAACTTTGGGTAGAACATATTTACAGACAAAACCTTTTTTTTTTTTTTTTTTATCTTAAATGCAAAATGTATTTATTTTTTTGCACAGTTTGGGCCTAATTACTGCTCTGAATATGTTGCTCTTCCAGAAAGTGTCATTTTATTTTAGTTTGCTTACTCTCATTAACGATTAATTGACTACTAAATCATTTTGTTGAGCTTAATCTGATTAATCGTTTCAGCGTAGAAGAAGAAATACATCTCACATTTCCTTAATATGTAATTAATAACGTACTAGAGATGATCGCCCGCTAATTGTTTTTTTCCACAGAACCAAGCAGAGTGTTATGGTTCAGGATCTGATTCCAAACACTCGATATGAGTTTGTCGTGCGTCTCCATGTGGATCAGATGTCGAGTTCCTGGAGCTCTGTTGTTTACCACCAGACTCTGCCAGCGGGTAATTAATTAAACATACAAACGTAGCATCATTTCACCATAATGCTGTTGTGAGGAGCTGTTATTAAACTTCTCAGTAATGATGGGTTATAAGAAACTTTTATGGTTTTGGTGCAGCACCAAGCCGCCCTCCCGCTGGAATCCGAGTAACTCTGATTGAGGATGACACCGCTCTGGTGTCCTGGAGGGAGCCCACTGAGCCAAATTTGGTGGTTACACATTACACCATTTTATACGCTTCACAGCAAGCTTGGATGGCTGGACACTGGCAAAGAATACAGAGAGAGGGTGAGTAGGCCTTCATAGCAGGTTATACACTAAATAATGGCAAAACAACACCTTTATTGCGTGAATTTAGTAGTAGATAGATAATGCAGCATAAGATCATTTCTGTTAATCAGATAACTGCCTCATTTTGCAGAGTTTTTTATTGTATTACTTAAGCTTTTATTTTACACAATATGAGAAATACATAAAAAACCAAATAATTCAATTCCTTTAAAGAAGAAAATAAACATTTTATTACCCAAAATGTAATAACACAACATTTTTTTAGTGTAAGGTTGATCATTTGTGGCAAAGAATGCATCTTCAGCAAAAAAAAACCAAACACTTTTACCATCAACATGTGAAAAGCTCAGCCCATTCTGCAGTGCAAGGCTGATCTGTTTATTATTTTTTAGATTAACTGAATGATAATTAGACAGAAATGGTGCGTCATGTAAGATTTTCTTTTACAGAATTTGGACCCAATGAATCTGAAATTATGCTATTTGAGTAGTTTTTTAATCTTAATATGAAAATATATGTATTTCTTGTGCAGCTTTGTCTTAATTGCTGCTTTGAATATGTTGCTATTTCATCAATTGGCCTTTTTCTGAGATTGTATACTCCAGTTAATGATTATTCCATTACTAAATTGCTTGACGTTTATTCCAATAATCAATTATTCTGATTAACTGTGTCTGCGCTGCTTGGAAGCTTGTTAGAGTTTATGGCATCATGAACTGTTTGAGTTACTGGGGCATTTTAAACAGAAATTTGGTGAATTGGGGCAGTAAACTGGGTCGTTCCAAAACACATGGCGTAATAAACACAAAAAATGGTTGAACAGACATTAAATCCTTTTGGTTAAAAGGTGGTTGTCAATGCTACTTGTTTTGCTTAATTTTTATGTAGTTTATTATCACTTATGATGTTCATTTATGAACTTCTCAATCTCTTTTGATTACAGGAACTCATATGATGGCCTTATTAGAGAAGCTTGAGCCTGGGAATGTCTACCTGGTGAAGATTTGTGCCTCCAACAAAGTAGGCGACGGCCCGTTCTCCAGTGTTGTGGAACTGACGCCAAAGCATGGACACCTTCACCGCAGCAAGAACCCCAGGCACTCTGACGGTTTTTCAGACACAGCAGGTCAGGATCACAGGCAGAGCACATTTATTTACAATGATTTCTTTAACACAATTTAATGTTCCACCTGAAACACCATATATGTCACCTTCCAGTGTTTTCTGATGGCGTCTACCACATCGACCAGAGGTCTGTGACGGGGATAATGGTCGGTGTGAGCATCGCCTTAACCTGTATCGCCATGTGTGCCTTAATCCTGATCAGCAAGGGCAGACCAAGGTAATTCATTTTATTTAAAAATGTTAAAAATAAACCCACACTCCTTGTGGAAGACATGATTCATGTGTGTATTTTTTATTATGACACGATTTTTAGAAAGTCAGCCAGTCCCAAGGTGATTGCTGTGAGAGCTGCTGAAGGTCCACATCCTGGCATGCCACTTCCTGGTAATTACCGCTTGGAGAATGTTGAGGCCCTTCTACCTGCGATCAGTAATCAAATTATAGATCCTAAGGTAAAGAAAACAGAACAAAGTGAACTTCTAAACACTTTTCACTCCTGTTAGTCAAGCATAAAAACAGTTTTTTCCTCTTTTTTTTTTCAGGTTGGATCTGATATTGTCGTAAATAACTGCAGTTCAGCTGGCAGCAAGATTCAAAGCAAGAAGTGGCTGATTTTCAAGAAGGAGATGAGAAATCCACCTGCAAATGATGTAAGTCCTAAGATCATTCCAACATTTTTCTCAAAGACGTTTTTCCGATTAGAGGTGGGTGATATGGACTTCAAGTTTTATTGCAATTTTCTGAGGTACTATTGTGATAATGATAAAAAGTGATGATAAGAACTTTTTCTAGTTCTTTTTTAGGTAACTGTCTGGATGTGTGTTTGTAATTCACTTCTTCAGAATAGAAAATATTTTTTTATTTGCAAGGTACAAAAAAATATAAACGCTATAAGGCATTATTCAAAAATGAGGACCCTCTATTCTTCAGCGTGCTTTGCTTCATTGCTCCTCTGTATAATGGGAAGTAAAAGTCTTGACATTATCTTGTTGAGTAAGTGTGAATCGGATATCAGTCACATAAAAAAGCGTGTTCTTATCATTTAAATTTAAATATTCATTGGCACTCTCAGTGAATGAACAAATTGGAAAGAATTGTAAATGCACCGATTTTTCGGCCAGTCGATTTATCAGCACCGATTTTCTTAATTTTGACACTTTCATGTAAAGCCGATGTTATCTCCTGATCTTATCTACCTCAGCAAAGGTCTAAAATCTACTTCTGTCCTCTTTTGCTCTGCTATGAAGAAGGTTTGACCAACAGACCGGCTCATCAGGTTGTCTGCACGTTTGCAATTAGCAATAGTCGTCCCACTATTGTCGACTCAGAGACTTTCTTGCTATATTTGTTGACAATTCACACAAAAGATAAATAGGTGTTGACCAAAATCGTTTTTTAAAGATTGGTAATCAGCCAGAAAATTGCAATCGGAGTATCCTTAATTATAAAACTATCAATACGCGCAGTTTTGGGGGGTTTAAAACATCATTATTTGGAATTTAACAGGACAACAATAAATCAAAAGTCTTATTGTGATAAGAAACTTTTCACAATAATGCCCACCCTTACTTTTGATTATTTCTTATGTTTGACTGTCTCTCATTAGGCTGAGTCAAGAGCCTGTTTGTACGAAACTGGCAAAACTGTCCTGAGGTACGACGACCAGCTCGGCTCGGCTCCTCTGCCCGCTTCGTCTCAGGAGATGATCTACGGACCGCTTCACCCGGAGAGCTCTCAGAGCAGTGAGGGCAGCCAGGAAACCGGTGACTCCGGACACTACTCCAACGAGGAAAGCAGTGAAGAACCGAGCAACTCGTCAGCCCGCCAAAGTACCAGAGCAAGCAGAGTGGAGTCAGATCACAGTGCTGCCGGTCCAAATCTGAAGCAGTCTGTCAAACTGGAACCAGAGGGAATGTCATCCCGTCGCTCAGCTCCTGAAGCTTCCTGGCTTAAGGCTCGTCCCCAAGCCGCCTGCTCCTGACCCCTCCAGGCCTGTTTCCACCCTCCACCAGCCAAAGCTACCCCACTTCTACCTCATTCGCTTCCTGAGAAGAGAGACCTTTGAGTATTTCATGATAGAGAGGGGAAATCAGGAACCAGCTGCTGAAACGGAAGAAATGTGGATTCGCTTTGAACGTACCTCAGGATTTTGTATGAATGTTCTTAAAACATTTATTTCCTCTTTTTTTTTTTTTTTTTTTTACACAACTTCTACCTGTTTGCGTGTTTGGTATTGTCTGTCCTAACCAAAGCTCACCCATGATGAATGTTTGAAAAGAATGTCAGAATTTACTGTGATACATTTTATTATATTTATTAGAGATGCACCAATTGTGAAGCTTCACTTACTGGAAAAAGATTGGATTTTTGATTTCATCCAATTCTTTCTTGGTGGATCTCTAATATTTACTCGTCTGCTATGATGGAGGATCTATTGGAGCCGTTCTGGATTAATAATCTACCTCAGTTTACTCTTAAGAATATACATAACTACCTCCTTTTAGCACATGTTCTGCAGTATTACCTCAGACTCAGGGGACAAAGTGAAAAAAAAGCTTAATTTCCATGTCAACTTTGTTTTATTTCAGTTTCTGCCAACATGGTTGAAAGTAATTTAGTTTCACTTCATTTGTCTTTGTCAAAAACATGAAAAGTGCATTTTGCCAAACTATTTTTAGCTTTATGAAATGGTTTTGTTTGGCATTTTGGTGCACTGAACTCAAAGCTTTAACATGGCCTTAATATAGAAAGGGCTTTACATGCTATAGATGGTTAGATCCAAAGACAGAAGAAGAAAAGAAAAACTGCACCCAAAGAGCTTCATTAGAAACTATAAGGCAACCAAAAATATAGCTGATGTCCTTTCGGGATGTGTTTGCCAAAATATTGTTCTCACCAGAGATGTTCCCTTCAATGGTGCTGGTTTCTCTGAGTGATTGTTAATAGTGCTTTATTCTGGTGAAAGCTTTAGCACAAGCCTTGTGCTCTGTTTGCCTTCTAGACCATTGCTAAGTGCAGAGGTGATGCCAATGCTATTATCCAAAGAGTTGTTCTGCTTCCTCAGACGGGTGCAGCTTGTTTTATACAGTTGATCCTTGGCATGACCTGGTGAAAAGTACACACACAAGACCAAAGATCCAGTGTGTCCTGCCACTGATGAATGGATTTAATTATTCTAAACTGGGAGAATCATTCATCAGCATTCAATAACTCTGTTGTAAGGATGAAGACTTTGCTTCTGTCCTTTATATTTCCTGTCCAGGTGTGACAGTAAAAAGATTCTGACTATCATAAAGAAAACCCTCTGTGTGAAGAGCAACATAATCAGATTTTTATATCTTTTTAATACAAATAATCCTAACCAAAGGATCTTACAGTCTGTTCATTTAGTGAATTTCTTTGGTTTTCATTTACATTGTACAAAGGAGTTGTATTCAAAGATGATATGGTATCCGCTGAGTTTGGATTCTAGAAAGGCATTTTGTTTTCACACAGTTATTTTTCTATTCTTGGGATGCCAGAAAGTGTTTTGGTGTCTTTCTAACCACTTTGAATTTTAACATGAATGATTCTTAGGTTCCTTTGGGAAAATTCAGATTTAGATTGTATTTCTTTAGCACAATGTTGTGAACCAAAAACATTTATTGTGAAATTTTTCCAAAAATGTCTTCTTTCGGTTTTAGTTAAAGCAGTGTGACGGCTGCTGTAAAATTGCTAAACCTGAAAGCTAATGTTGAAGCCCAACAGATTTTGAATTTAGACATAGAATGTAGATTTAACTGTTATTTAATTTTTCTTTTGCTTTCTTTTAGTAACAGAAAGTATCTCCTAAACCAAAGTGAGCAACAAAATATATTATTTTATGGTGTTGAACTGTTGCAACTAGCTTTTTTGATACTCAGACTGATGAAGATTAGAAATAAAATTGTTCTTGGAAAAATATGTCATTTGTGTTTTCTTCTTTTCAGCTTGAAAGTAAATTTGATGAGTATAACTAGATTTGATTTATGATCAGAAGTTCTTAGATATTTTTGAAAAACTGCTAGCTGCAACTACAGAGACAGGAGCATTTAATATAAACCTCTTAGCTATCTTGCAGAAAATTTTACTGACATCATGTGGTCTTCACTAAAACTCCAGATGACATTTCCACAGCATTTTATTGTTTTTAGCTAACAGGTATGATGATATTAATGAGAAAATTTGCATAGGTTGCAGATCTTAAGAAATATTTAATGCTAGAAGCAATAAAGAGTTTAGTTGCCACTATTTTAAGATCCCCAATTTTACCTTTTGTCTATAAAGTAGGTGTAATTTTTCAATAATAATTCATCAGAATGAAACTGAACTATTTCATTTTATTTATTTATTCTTTTCGACAGGTTTTGTTTACTTAATGTAGTTAACTAAAACAAAGGACATCTCCACTAGATACACAATAAATATAAAAAAATATTACATTAATATATTTGAAATTTTATTTATTCAACGTTTTTTGGGGCTAAAACAACTTTCCAGACCTTTTAGTAATTTCAGAATTTAAAATATATTTCCAATACTCTGTTCTGTTCTTCTGTTCTCAAAGTACATTAAAACTATTACTGTATATTGAAAATAAGATTTCTAGTTAAATATTTTTATTTTTTATTTAGAAACATATCTTATTCACAATAAAACTCCAAGAAAATCAGAAGTTGACGCTTCCAAATGTCCAACCAGCAGGGGGCAGTAGAGTTTTAATAGAGGCGGTGGCTGCTGTCATCCTGGAACAAGAGGAAAAAGGAAGCGACGGTTCGGTCTTGTTTTGTTTAGCTGCTACACGCAGCTAATCTCGGTGCCGAAATGCGCATCGAAAAGTGTTATTTCTGTTCGGGACCAGTGTATCCCGGGCATGGAGTCATGTTTGTACGGAACGACTGTAAGGTAGGGTTCAATGTATCTGTCCGAAAAGTAAAGTTAATTTCGGAAACGTAAATGTTTAGCGTTGGTGGGGCAGTTAGCTGGATAATAACGTGCCTAAATCGCTCACGTGGAAACCAAATCAACGAAAACGGAAAACGATCTATATAAATTTGATCAGCTGTACTTAAGACAACCAGATGAATTTGAAATTCATTCTAAAAGCGGTGTCTAGTTTATAAGTGATTAATACTTAACAAAATACAATACTGTCTCGACCTGAGCTTTGGGCCTCGTTTTAATCGTGACAGTGTAAGTGCGCCCTCTAGCGTTGGAAGCAAAAACACAAAGACTAGGAGCTGAGATGTAAAAGTAACAACGCGATGCTTTATTTTTATAGAATCTGCCGATGTTGACTGTAAAATCGGTGTATACTTTGTCAAAATGTTACACAGATTAATAATACTTTGTGGTATTTTATAATAATATTATCATGGATATGTTGGTAATATTTATACTAACACTTTTTTGGCATATCTTTGTATTAAATTATAATTATAATGAATGACTTAAATTGTCCCAACACTTGCAGCGGTAGTAAATATGTACCTTAATAACGCCAGTCTTAAAAAACAAAAAGGAATGCAGTGCATAGTGGATCATTTAAATGACACATTTTTATGTGAAACATGAAATAACAATTTCAAATACATTTCCCACATTTTATTCAGACTAAAAATGCAGTATATTGAGATGCAGTCATCACGTGAATGCATCCATATTCACAATATTTAGTTTGCCTTAGCATTTTAGTTGTATGTAAATATTTATTTCAGTGTATATTTCAGCTGTCATGCAATAAAACTATACTTTCTTATAATATATTTGGCCTTTTTGATAAACTTTCACTGTCCTACACGCCCACAATTGACAAATAATAACAATGAAGATGCGAAAGAAGTTGAGTGGAGTGGAAATCACAATGTGGGTTAATTATAATCTGCATTGCTACCTTAGTTTGTAATAACATCACTTTGTCACTAATTGTGACATATTACCCTTTATAATTGAACTGAAAAACAATCACATCTTTTTGCTGAAAAATGCAAAAAACATGTACATTTTTAAAATCTCTTCGTTGGGACCACAAGAGTCGGGGGTAATTTGTCTTGACATAATGAAGCATCCCAATTACATACAGACCTTCAGTTTAATTCTCGTCTTTCTGTCTTATTTAAAAATTAGATGTTTAGATTCTGCAAATCAAAATGCCACAAGAACTTCAAGAAGAAGCGTAACCCAAGAAAGACAAGATGGACAAAAGCTTTTAGAAAGGCTTCTGGAAAAGAGTTGACTGTGGTAAGATGCTCAATTGAGTTTTGATTATTTATTTATAAAACAAAAAATATCTAGTAGTCCCATTTCTTACCCCGAAATATTTTGTTTTCCGTATTTAAGGACAATTCTTTGGAGTTTGAGAAACGCAGAAATACTCCAGTGAAATATAACCGCCAACTTTGGGACAAGACAGGTAATGTTTTTACTTTTTTTTTAAATTAAAAAACATATTATTTTTGTTATGAGTCTGAAACAGTAATATTTTAATATTTTATTACTTTCTTAGTTGAGGCAATGAAGAAGGTGGAGGAAATAAAAGTGAAACGACAAGCAAGATATATCATGAACAGGTGAGAGGTTGATTTCTTTTTCATGTTACAGCTGCTGTTTTTTGTGCTTTTAAATGTTATAAAGATATTTTTTGCTTCTTTGCTGCAGATTAAAGAAGGGCAAACAGCTGGAGAAAGAAGAGGCCATCAGCGAAGTCAAGAAAAATATTCACCTCATCAAAGCTCCACATGCAGGTAAAGCTTTAGTTTCTGTAATTTTCATTAAAGTTATGTTTTTTTTTTTCATTTTTGAATATTTTTTAATGTGAAAAATGTGCAGCATTGTTAGAGGAAAGAAAGCTTCAAATTCATGCATTAAGGGAAGTTTACCTGTGTTCTTACGTTCTCACTGTTTTTACAGGCAAAGCCAAACAGCTGGAAGACAAAATGGTGCAGAGGTTACAAGAAGATGTGGAGATGGGGGATGAAGATGATTAACTTAAAACTTGGTCGTTGTTTTGTTTCTTTGCTTAAACTTGGCTCCTTCATTTTATTTGAAGTTTATATTTCCAGAAATAACATCAAACACAGTTATAATGAACATGAGTTTTTTTTTTTTAATAAAATGGATCCATAGCTGTCTGTCAATTTCTTATGTGTTTAAAAATATCTTGCATTAACGTTAAAAGGTTATCTAACAAATTAACAATAATCTTTTTTACTGTGATCATTTTAAAAGCTTTAAAAGGAAAGTAATTTCAGTTTAGGTGAATGGATTTTGTTGCTAAATCACTCAACCTTTGTGTTTTTAGGAAGAATATTTTAGAGGAAAGTAAGATTATCTGTGCTGGAAAATAGTTAAACACAATCAGATCATAGAAAAACAGGAACAACATGTTCCACAGAATAAAAACAAAATATTGAATAACGGCTTTATTGTGGGGAATTTATTAGTTGTTTGACAAATCATGAGAAAAATATTGGGTTTTTATAATTCTAATTTCATACAATTTTCATTTTGAAGTTGGGGAAAAAAAATTTCCAATTTGCTCCGCTTTGGGAAACGTAAAAATACCATAAGGAATAGACATTAAATGGAAAACGGAGCAAACACATTTGTAATGAAAGTACAGAAAATAACTTAATGCATCTTGATTAAAATAATGCAACCATAAGTTGACCCACATTGCGGTGAGTGCCTCTTCCGCTCGATCATACCGCTCATGTTATCTGGTCGCCAAGTGGGCGGGATTTAAAGACAAGTTTGTACGCATGAACTGAAGTTTGTGACTGTTCCACACTATGCAATACTTAAACAAGCTATAACTCACATATTCAGCGCGTGTATTGTTATAATCGTTGATTTCTCTGACAAACACCGTCTCATCGTGACGTCTCCTCCCTCAAGCAGACAGTTTTCTGGCAGTCTTTACGTCCCCGGGGTGAAAAGGAGCGGATCCTGGCTTTCTGGCATCGATTTACTCTGCCTGTTTCTGTAGTCCTCTTGGCGCTGCCTCCGCTTCTTTTTATCTGCTAGAACGTCGGGTTGCTCAGAAGGAAAAGAGCCACAGTTTGGAGAACAGATCCAGGTTTTTAGTTTCCGGAAATGTCCGAACAACGTGAAGGAATGAGGACTTTAGAGGAGCAGCAGGTAAACCTTAACAATGAATGTGTTTACGTGCGATTAGCGCAGCTAATAAACAGTTCAAACAGGAACACCTTACAGGCGGCAAACGTCAAGCTAGTTAGCAGTTAGCTAATTTCTCAATCGCTTCTTCAGCTCTAAGTATTTATTTGTCAAATATTATTGGGTTGTTTGGGGAACTTTGTTAAACACCCATCTTAAAAAGAAAATCCGCGTTTCCCATAAAAGTATGCTATTTTAGCATGTAGCTTTGTGGAAACAACCGTTGTATGTTCACCTTATGGTGCTGCTTTACTGCTACAGTCCAGATTATGCTTGATAAAATGCATTATGGCGTCTTTAAAACATGGTTTTGCACTCATTTGTAATTTATTGGGACTGTTTTTATCAACACACGCTACCTTGATTCTAACAGGAAATGGAGGACAAAGTCATCAGCCCAGAAAAAGCAGAAGAGGCCAAGCTGAAGGCCAGGTATCCTAACCTGGGAGCCAAGCCCGGGGGGTCAGACTTCCTCAGGAAAAGACTCCAGAAAGGGGTACGTTTCTCATGCAAACATTAGGTTTTGTTTTTAAACATAAAATATAAATCTGTTTGTATGAATCCCATTTTCCCTCCTCATTCTTGGCCTTTAACTCTACATTTCTAATATAAATGACGTCCAAATGTCATTTAGCAGACATGGCTAAATGTCTGCTAAATTTAGCCATGGCTTTTATAGTAAACAGTTTTATACATACACTTTGGCACATAATTCACCTATTAGTTTAAAAAGAACCTATAAGAAGTTGATTCTACGCAATTTATGCTTGTCTTCTACAATCAAAAAAACACAACTTTGTGTTGTATTATGCAAAGAGTAGTAATTTGCTGTGTCATTATGTATGTCCTAAGTGTATTAAAATTTGAAATACTAATGTTCTTTTAAGAAGGAAAATCACTAAAATATTTCATGTATGTTTGAAGGTTTGTACACTTAAAATCAGTTGTTTTAGAAAAACTATATACAGCTTAAGATTTTGTGTTGAAATGCCGCAGATGCACTGAAAATGTAAATGCAATTGAAATATTAGATGGATTTATTTACCGCTTGGTTACATTTAGTATGGCTTGTTTTTTTCTTCATTTTAACTCAAAGTGTTAAAATACTGAACTTGTAAAATTAGTCAAGTCTATTCTGATATACTGTTATTGGAGAAGTACATGTACAAAGTATATTACATTGTATATTTTGAAATTAAGTACAGTTGTGGCCAGACTAATCATATGTCTGTCATATGTATGTCAGCAGGCTTTAAAAATGTGGAATTTGCTTTTGGTTCCTCTTTCCAGTGGCCACAGGGAGAGAGTTGCAAGGGAACATAGAGGCACTTTACAGTCCTACTTTTATTCTATAGATTAAAAGAAAAATTAAAATTAGAGTGCGGAAAAAGTATTGTATTTTGTAAAAGATGTGTGCATGTACGTTTCTGTGGCAAGTATCGAGGAGAACTGATATCTTTGCTCTTTGAATACTGCTGCGTTTCAGTTTTGCTCAGAACTGGAAATTTTCTACTTCATAGTCAAATATCAACTGGAACGCTCTCCGAAGTTAGATTTCCCACTGGGAAACGGGGAGGGACTGTGACTAAGGCCCTGTCCCAATACTCGCACTCCCATCCTCGTTCCGCCCTTGTGTATTTTACATGTGCGTTCATGTTGAAAGGTTTGAGTGTCCCATAGTCTCCACTTCTGCCCTTCACCACACCCATTTTGGGTACTATTTAATTTTGACGGACTTGGGCGAAGTATATTACCCACAATTCATTGCTGCATATGACGTTTTGAGTTAAAAGATGCATTTATGGCAATGTTTTGTTGTTGTTTTTTCTAGTCTTTATAGAAAAGTCAAACAAAATAGCATGTCAAGGCACACATAAGTAATAAAAATGTTATTATAAACTGAGCAGAAAAAATAAGAAATAAGAATAGTGACAAACTGAGAAAAGTAAAACAAAATTTCACAAATGCAAGGCAAATTTCAAATCTTAAATTAAGATATTAACACATTGGTATAGAGAGTGGGCTTTGTGTTGTTTAAGCACTCTTAAATAAAATTATTTCACTTTAAAAATGGAGAGGATTTTTAGAAAGCAGTATTTGTGAATAAAGCCACAGGATTAAATACATCTCATATTTTATTTTTCAAATGTAGCATCAGACATTTTTAAAAAAATTTTTAAATATTTGTCCTTAATTTGATCTTTGTTAGTACATTAGCTCCACTACTTTATAGCAATATAACTTTTAGCTGCATAAATACGAGTAAAAAAAAAAAAATGTCTCTAAATAGTCAAATCACAGTCTGTTAAATTGAATATTAGTACATTTTAATGTGTATTTTTTGCCATCTTGGATATATGCAAAGTCCTTTGAACTAGCTGTCGCAAAAAAAAAAAAAAAAGAATGAAATCAGTTTTCAAAAGTATTTTTGTTTCATTCTACTGAACATGTGTGATTACACAGAATTTGGTGGGACTGGTCACTGTCGAAGTTACGACACAGGGGCGTACTGTCCCAGTTCTCACATTTTTGCGCAGTTGTACCCCTGCGCATTTGAACCCTTATGCGCACTTGACTGAATCCACACTTCACAGAGGGCCGTAGGGTGCGCACTGAGCTTTGGGACTGGGCCGAAAGCAGGTTTTGTGTTTCAATATGGCCGCTCCTCCCATCAACAGGGAGAAGCAAATGTTGAGGAAAGGTGTTCATTCAGGATACACACATAAGAGTGTGTCTAAAATCAGTGTTATGTCTAGAATAGGCAGTTTTAAACTGAACAAATTAAAAATGATGTTTGCCTATGAAAGTAAAGTATAACATGATGTTTGTAAGAGCTATTACAAACAATGTTTATGGGCGTCGCCATGTTGAATTCTGACTTCGTAACGAGAACGTTGTTACTTCAGGTTTGATGTCAAATCCACCTCAGAGTTCCCATTTCCCAGGTAACTCGAACGCAGCATATATGTACAGCTGAAGAGCCCACTGAACTGAACCCCGTTGAAAACCTCCTGGTTATTCCACCAAATATTGATTCCTGAACTCTTCCTGAGTTAAAACATCGGTATTATTGTTTCTAAATGGATATGAACTTATTTTCTTTGCATTATTTGATGTCTGAAAACACTGCCCCCTCTTTTTTTTTTTTTTGTTATTTTGATCATTTCTATTTTTTTGCAGATAAATGCTACATTTGTGCTTGAAATTTTGGAGACATGTCAATAGTTCAAAGAGTCAAACAATAATGTTAATTTTACTTCAACATATATCTATAAAATGTAAAATCAGAGAAACTGATCTCTTAATTTTTTTTATCAGAGCTGTATATATCCCATGTTCTCAATGGGTAACTCTTACCAAAACCTGCAATAAGTGCCAAGAAACAGAGAGATGGAGATCAAAGAGTTTGTGATAATCCTAAGAAATGGGTTTCAGCCTTTTTACTTTTTCTTTTTTGTTCAGCCAAAGTATTTTGACTCTGGGGACTACAACATGGCCAAGGCCAAGATGAAGAACAAGCAGCTGCCATCGGCTCCGACGGAGAAGACTGAGATCACCGGGGATCACATTCCAACCCCGCAGGACCTTCCTCAGAGAAAGACCTCCATCGTGGCCAGCAAACTGGCTGTTTGATACATTTTACTCATTTGCTACCATTCCATCACCCACGTTATATCTACTTGCTGTTTTTAGTCCTTTTTCTCTTTTTTTGTTTTGCCTATGTATGTATTGTCTTAGAACTATTTGCATAAATTAGCCAAATGAACAGTTGACAGCTGTCAGAAGTCCAAAAGGGTTACTAAACATGTTGACGATCTTAACCAAGTACTTACTGTCTTTTGAGCACACACACAAAAAAAACTTAATAGTCTGGTTTAGCTTTGAATTTTGCATTTAAAGGATAACATGCTTCCATGTAAAGTGCTTAACGGTTCCTGCAGAGGTTATCTTTACATGACTGCAAATTAATCTAGTAAGATCTGGCTGTCTATAACGAAGCAAAAATAGCACTACGCGTAAAAAAAACAAAGAAAAAGTCAGTTTGCATAGATGTATGTGAGAAATACATGTGTAATTTAAAGATAACTGCTTCTAATGTTAATCAGTTTAAATAGTAACATCAGGGCTTTATATTTTCTCTTTAAATCTTATGTACCATTTTGGGTCTATAGCTCTATTTAAAGTGCAGCTGACTGGCTTGTATTCATTTGCGTTAAACTAATGTTTATGCCATTAATTTATGATGACATGCTGCTGGACTCCACCTCATCCTGACCTCTGAAATATGGCCTTAAAGTAACGAACAGTCGTTCCTCTTGAGCAATATTTGCTCCCTCAGTGAGAATCTTGGTTGTGAGTCTTGGCAGACGCGCGCCTTTTGACTGGATTCACTTTGGATCACATGGGAAGAAATTCCCTGTTCATGTCTGGAGTGTGCATGTATGTTTACTGTGCTGAAATGCTGTGCCATTTGTTTTGTAAATAAAATAGTTTTGCATAATATCTTATATTCACTTGAGTTCTGGACTTATTTTAGCTTAATCTTTTCTGTGCAGCAAAGAAAGGGATTTTGTAACTCTTGGACCGTATTTAATTTTAAAGAAATTATAAAAAATCTTATTTCCATGTGTGAAAGCAGTTCTACTTGATACAATACAGAATTGTACATGCACATCTGTATTTGAGTCCGTTTCACTCTCAGGCCAGCCAAATATGCAGACATTTGCAAGTTGCTGCAACTTTAGTTGAAAATGTCAACATATATCAGAAATGTTTTAAAGAACCAACATTTATATTTCTTTTTAAAATTTAGCAAAAGACTTTTTCTGTAATGGAAGACTAAAAAAAAAAAGCACGTAGATTTCCAACAAACAAATCTGCAACCATATTTCTGATAGTTTTAGTGTCATTCACTCTAGAAATTTAATGCAGATACTGGACAAAACATGCATGTCTTACATCTGCATGACAAACACCAGTTCATAGCTTTTGTTGGTTGTACTTTCACCAACTTTGGCATTTATAGAAGATTAGTACTTATGTTTAGATGAAGATAAATTAATTTCTGATGTGGCAAACATGGACAGTGTGCTAGTCAACTGAGGGTAAAATGTAACTTTTTGCCAGTCATGCAAGTTGCCTACATTGGACAAAACAAGGGGATTTGGATGCTTGTATCTTTGATTCAAGGTAAATACCAAACGTATCATGAACCTAAAACTTGTACTGAAGTAAGAATATCACTGCTGTAATATATTTGTACTCGGGTGAAAGTAAGAAGAAGCCATCCAAAAAAAAAATCTCAGGAATAAAGAAGTATTTTGTCAAATTGCTACATAAACACTGAGTAAGTGATATCATCAGAAAGATAAAATTAATTCAGTGTATAAATTATGGCACAGTATTTTAAAGACTAAGATAAAAAAATACAAAAATAACATGATTACAAAGTAACAAACGAGGCAGAAAAAATCCCTTTAATTCAGAGAACCTTCAGTCAATGTTAATCTTGTTGACAGAAATGGCAATAAATAATGGCAGAAAGACCTCATCAGGCTGAATATTACATTAGAACAACAACAACCACAACAAAATACTCAAGTAAGAGGTGATACTTCATAATACTACTTACTCAAGTAAAAAATAAGGTGGTGTAAAACTAATGCTAAAAATGCATTTTCCCCTAAATGTTACTCAAACAAATGTAACAAAGTAAATATCACCCAGTTCAGGCTTCTAGGCTATTTCCAGGTCTAAAATCTCATTCTAGTAATCATGCTAACTTTTTTGTAGTTAGCATCAGTGGAATAAAATAATTACAAACATGAGAAGTTAGGTTAAAATTATTCCATTGATTTGGGCAGTTCTGGCTTTCCATACATTAGAACAGCTTTAGTATTGTTACCGCTAGAGGGCGCGGTTGACACACGTTGTGAACCTCCGTCGGGGCATGCGCAGCTGAGTGACAGCTGTCGGAGGAGGTGAATCCTCTAGTCGGCAGAGTGGAGCGAGAGCTGGAGGAGGATAGACCCGGGGACGTCGGCGTTTCTGTCCGTAGGAGTTAACAAAAATGTTTTATCCCCTTCCGAGCGGGCGGGAAATGTCTCCGGAGTCTTTCTAAACAAGCTTAAAACCATGGCAGCTTTTGAACTTTACTCCAAGGTAGGCAGCGCCTGATAACGAGTCACTCAACGGTTTTTCTCCACTTTCCTTTGTTAGCTTGCTATAATAATAAAATTGTAATTAGCAACTTTTTAGTGCCTGTCGAATCTCTTTTTAGTGAGTCAGGGTAATTATATAGCATTTTTTTTGCTACTCTGCCACATAAACTGCCTCTTACCCATCCACGTTATGCGCATGTCCGCTGCCAGTTACCTACGACTGATGAAGTTTTTCCAGCCAGCTGTGTTACTGTAAGACCGGAGGCTCTCTGACCCGTTTCTTTTTCTGTCTCTCTCTTAAAAAAAAAAAAAAAAAAATCCAGAATGCCCATGTTTGGCTCCCAGATGCAGCAGAAGTGTGGAAATCTGCTGAACTTCTCGAAGACTACACTCCTGGTGACCTGACTCTGTCTCTACAACTGGAGGATGGCACGGTAAGACAGCCAACCCCCCCCCCCCAAAACAAGCAAACAACAACAACAACAACAAAAAGATCCTATAACCACACAGAGACACACCCAGAAAGACTGAGATGGAAATTGGTTTAGGATGTTCTTGAAATGCCGAGCGCATATTTCTTTTGCACAAACGCTGGAAGCAGAGTCTAGTGAAATTACATGCTATGATGGATTATTCATGACAGCTTGGCTGTTGGGAGTATTTCTCATCGTCAGGCAAAACGAATACCTTGTGGTGTTTGTTTACAAGTTAAACCGTGTGTGCATGGTTTCAGAATAAGTGAACTGACTCAAACTAAGTTTTTCTCCAGCATTGCTGCTACCTGAGGGTATTATGTCGAGTTTGGGCATGCACATCAGGTATGGAAATAAGGTCAAATATTATCTTGAGTGAACATGAACAGGCCAAACACAGAGGTTTTGCTGTTAGCTTTCATTTGAAGCATGATTGACAATTAATAGCTTGCGTTTTTTGCCCATTCTCAATGCCATAATTAGCCATCATTAACACCTTTCTTTTTGTTTTGTTTGTTCAGGTTGTGGAGCACAATGTTGACCCCGAAACCAAAAACCTGCCCCCTCTCAGAAACCCCAACATCCTGGTGGGAGAAAATGACCTCACAACTCTCAGTTACCTCCATGAGCCAGCAGTGCTACACAACCTTAAAGTGCGCTTTATCGACTCCAAGCTGATTTACACCTACTGCGGTAATGAGCTTCATCTCCTTTGCCTTGCACTATCACTGTCAGCGTAGACTTTGGAGTCTTACTCACTGCATGTGCTGACATAACCCGGAGTACCATAAGCTGATTATTATGATGCATGTTTGCTTTTAAAGGAACACAACATGGATATGTCTCTGATAATAAGATTGCAGAATTTGTGTTATTCATTATTTTCTCCTTTTTTAATCCAAAAAGCAAAATAAATTATTGTTTTGACTGAAGCGCCAGTATGTGATATGACTGAAATCTCGCTTAGAGCTAAACAAAATATAAATTTGTTGCTCTCAGTTAAGTTTGTGATTATGCCTGTCATGATAAAAAAAATTTGCTGGACATTATATTGTCTCAGAAATTATTGTGATAAACGATAATATTGTCGTTTTGAGACCATTTTCAACTAATAATGGAAAATGAACGCCTTTTGGTCTCTGAAAGACTAATAAGCTTTAATTTTGTAATTCACACTGGAATATCCAAAATAAAACTCAACCAAAAACGATAAACAAAAAAACAAAATTAAACAGATTATGCACTCTCTGTAAACAAAGTAGCCATGCAAAAAATTTCAGAATTGAAATGATTGAGCTAATTTAATTGATCATAAAATTAATTGATAATTGTGACAGGAGTAATTGTGGTCACTCAAAACAGACATTTTACTGATGGTTTGTAGTTTTCATGTAAGGACGATTTTTAATTGCAGTCAAAGTTTTTATCAACTCATCTGTGTCAAATGCTTTTCCTCAAGAAATAAATTATTGTTCACTTGGGGGGCCGAAATACATATGATTGTTGTCACAATATGTCAATTAATCGCATGATAAATTAAAAGAAACTTAATAATTTCTATTTGCAGGATTTATAATTTTTTTCTTATATCAAAAACTGGATGACAAATGTTTTCAGTCTTGTGTTTTGGTCTCAACTAGCCACCTTTTTTTAAGGACAGGTTATTTTGGTTTTTTTGTACTGAGTCTTAATTATTCATTTTATTTGTTGTTTCTGATATTCTCTTTGTTTGTCTTCCAGTTCCAGGGTTAAGTTTTCATTCAAACTTAGAGTTTATTGATCTTTGAGAACATGTTCTTGCATTATTACACCATGACTATTATATTGCTTAAAAATGATATCAAAGCAACAATATTATCATTTATTGCAATAACTTCTGGGACAAATTATCCTCCAGTATAATCTGTTATTGTCACAGGCCTACGTTTTCAGATTTTCATTTGTAAAAGAAAGAAAACGAACCATGTATCATCCAAGAATGAACTTTTAGTTCTTCTGATCCACTTTAGGAATCGTCCTGGTTGCCATCAATCCCTATGAGAGTTTGCCCATCTATGAAGCTGATATCATCAACGCCTATAGTGGGCAAAACATGGGAGACATGGACCCGCATGTCTTTGCAGTGGCTGAGGAAGCATACAAACAAATGGCCAGGTTTTGGTATTTTTGTTTTACATTTTAGAGCCACCAGAGATCTTTTTTGCCTTTAACTCTGACTCTCTTGTAGGCTTTTTTTTACTTATAAATGTTCCTTTTTTTATACAGAGATCAAAGAAATCAGTCCATAATAGTTAGCGGGGAGTCTGGTGCAGGTAAAACGGTTTCTGCTAAATACGCCATGCGTTACTTCGCCACAGTCAGCAGCTCATCGGAGGAGACCAACGTTGAGAGGAGAGTTCTTGCTTCTAATCCAATCATGGAGGTAAAATTTACCGCTTTAGGAAAATCTACAACACATGGTTAAAATGATGTTTTAACAGACAATATTTATTATTTTGTAGGCCTTTGGGAATGCCAAGACAACAAGAAATGACAACAGCAGCCGCTTTGGGAAGTACATTGAGATCGGGTTTAACAAGAATCTATGCATAGTCGGGGCTAACATGAGGACCTACTTACTGGAAAAGTCTAGAGTAGTGTTTCAGGTAAATCTTCATGGATGTGGACAGTGTGTATTAATGCTACTTGAGCATTAACTTAGACTAGGGCTTCAACTAACAGTTATTTTGTTATGGATTTATTCTGATGATTACTTGAGTAATCAGATAACAAAATGGCCAGATTCTGCACATTTCAGTCTTTTTTGCAACACTAGAAATAAAAGATGCAAACAAACAAATAATTCATTTTTTAATAAGAAAATACTAATTTTATTGCCTAATATTCAGATATATAGCATTCATTTAGTGCAGGCTATATCACCTTTTAATATAAATGAGATATGTATGTATTTTATGTAGCGTTTTGGAGTTTGTTGTTCTTTCAGCATTTGGCCTTTTTTGAGTCTGTGTACTCCAGTTAATTAATCGATTACTAATTTAGATGATCACTTCAGTAATTGATTATCACAATTAATCCGACTAATTGTTTCAACCTTATATTTCTCTATGTGATTTTATATATTAGATGAACACCAAGTTGCTCACAGTTGTGAAATAGAGCAAATATTATAGATCATTTTAAATTTTGATTGCGACAAATGTAAACTAACACCACAAATGCATGATTTTCCACTTCAGCTTCACCGTTTGGTTTATCAGATTAGCTCCTCATAGAAAACACTGAAGTTTATGGTAATAAGATGTCAAAACGAGGTAAAAATTTTGTGAATGTGCCTCACGCTCCATCTTTTTGCATTTCTTGCAGGCTCATGGAGAAAGAAACTACCATATTTTTTACCAGCTCTGTGCCTCTTCACATCTGTCTGAGTTTAAGGCCTTCAAATTAGGTATGAGGCAATAAAATATAATTTTTTTTAGCATTTTTTTGGAATATAATATGGGCAATAACAATAAAAGTAAAATGATCTGACTTGTTGTTTTAAAGGCTGTGCAGATGACTTCTGCTGCACTAACCAGGGTCAGAGTCCAGTCATCGATGGAGTCGATGATGCCAAAGAGATGTGCAACACCAGGAGGGCGTTCTCACTATTAGGTCAGTATTTTTATGCATTTATATATATATATATATATATATATATATGTACAGCTCTGGAGAAAATTAAGAGACCACTTAAAATGATCAGTTTATCTGATTTTACTTATTATAGGTATATGTTTAAGTAAAATGAACTTTGTTCTTTCATTTTATAAACTACTGACCACAAGCACAAAGTTGGTATTTATTTGCAGAAAATGATCAAAATAACAAAAAGATGCAGTGCTTTCAGACTTCAAATAATGCAAAGAAAACAAGTTCATGTTCATTTAGAAATAACAATACTAATGTTTTAAGTCAGAAATCAATATTTGATGGAAGAACCATCAGGTTTTCAACGGGGTTTAGTGCAGTGGACTCTTCGTTTTTTGTAGATGCAAGACTTCGATTTAGATGCCTTGAGTTAGATGCCTTGTTTTTTTTGCTCACATTGTAGGAATTGGTGAAAGAGATCAAGTGGAAATTTACCAGATTCTTTCAGCTATTCTCCATCTTAGCAACGTGGATATAAAAGATCAGTCATCTGACACATGCAGCATCCTGGTAAACACTGATTTCTCTCTGATCCAATAATGGAACATTTTTGACTCTGTTTTTATGTAGTTCATTTTGTAGCTTTTTTTTTTCCCATCTAAGACATATGTTCACAATACAGAGGTATTTACGTCCTGTCTTCCCAGCCAGATAATGCCCACCTGATGGTCTTCTGTGAGCTCATGGGAGTTCCTTGTGAAGAAATGGCCCACTGGTTATGCCACAGGAAACTCCAGACCATCACGGAAACCTTTGTGAAGTCTGTTCCCAAAGAGAATGCGGTCCATGGAAGGGATGCGCTGGCCAAACATATTTATTTCAAACTCTTCGGCTGGATCGTGAACAGCATTAACAATGCGCTGGCATCTACAGTGAGACATTCATTTATTGGTGTGCTCGACATTTATGGGTAAGTCTCCCTTATTAGCTTCTTCGTAACTTTTCTATTATTGCTCAACAATTTGCAAAGTTAAACATATTTAGGGTTGAAATGATTAATCGGATTAGGTGTGATGAATACAGAAATAATTTTAGTTTACTGGAATACACAAATGAAAATAAAATGCAATTTATTGAAACAGCAACATAAACTGAGAAGTATTTAGGTCAAAACTGTACAAAAATATATGCATTTTGCATTTAAGATAAAAAAATAAATATTTGTTTGTAAATATGATCTACACCAAACTCCTCAAGTGGCATTTTAGCTTCATCCAGTTCAAATTCTGTTAAGAAAATCTCTTATTAGACACCTTGTGCTATCCAAAAATAAAACTTTGGGAACCACTGCACTGAAGGAAGGCTATGCTATTTGATTTTAGGAAATACAATGGTTATTTTGGTATTTAAAATAGGAATTGAATCAAATTATTTGCATTTTTAATTCATTTCTAATACATTAAAAGAAAAATCAGCATATTATGCCAATTTTTTTCATCCAATTATTCATCAGAATAATTGACAGATTAATCAATAACTAAAGTAATCTTTAGTTGAGGACCCATATGTATTTTTCTTCAGGTTTGAGACATTTGATGTCAACAGCTTTGAGCAGTTTTGCATCAACTATGCCAATGAAAAGCTTCAGCAGCAGTTCAACCTGGTGAGAGTCTGTTAGTCTGCTAAACCTGGACTTGTTTGTGTCCAAATGGAGAATTCATCCCTCATTTTTCACTCTTTCCAGCATGTCTTCAAGCTGGAGCAAGAGGAGTACATGAAGGAGGAGATTCCCTGGACGTTGATCGACTTCTGTGACAACAAGCCGTGCATTAATCTCATCGAGGCCAAGCTTGGCATCCTGGACCTTCTGGACGAGGAGTGCAGAGTAAAATGGCACTATTGTTTTTTTTTAGCTGCTATTGGAAGTGTGTCCACCGCTCTGGGCTCCATCACACTTAATGTGGAGGTTATGACTAATGCCATGACTAACTGATGTGTCAGCGCTTCCTCTTTCCACAGATGCCCAAAGGTTCTGACGACACATGGGCTCAGAAACTGTACAACACCCACCTGAAGCAGAATGCTTATTTTGATAAACCCAGGTTATCAAACGAGGCTTTCATCATTCACCACTTTGCTGACAAGGTAAAACCTAATTCTGTCCTATGCAGTGCAGCTCCAATCGCCTTTTGATGTTATGTTTGGACTTGCAGATGTTTGGGTTTGTCATCTTTTTCCAATTGAGGAAAAATCGTTACTCATAGGTGAACATTTTGGTGATTGAACGAATACCCCAGTGGAAAATTTACCACTTTTCTAGACTCTTAAAAGGTTTTGCACACTGTGAAGACTTAGTTGTAGTGGGATTGTTTCCTTTTCAATTGTTAGTGGCATTGCAGCATCAATAAAAAAATATACTTTTTTAATTATTCATTGTGTGCTGCTTTTCAAAAAATACCTCATCACTTAATTCAACTGGTAACCTATTCAATAAGTTGTTCTTCTTTTTAATCAGTGTGTCTGTGAAGACCTGTCTCAGTGTTTCATTAATTAGCTCACCAGTTTTATTGTCATTAATTGTCATTAAGAGAAATAAAACAGTCCATTTCTAATTACAGTTCAGACTTTTGCAGCCTTTAAAACATTTTCTGACTCGATCACCGTCCATCTACCTTCATTCATCTCCCATTCAGGGTTTAATTAAATTTATTTGGCAGGGATAATGCACATTAGTTGACATTTCCATAAATGTGCCAGAATTAACCAAAAGGGTATTTTTCATCAGTGCTCAATTTGTCCTGCTAAAAATGAACAAAGGTTATGCAAACAAGATTAAAATGACTTAACTACACAGATTCTCTCAAGAAACAATTTTTTTTCCATCAATACAGATAATTCTAAAACTAAGAAATTACTGTGGAATGTTAGTGTTTGGTCGCACAAAGGGAGGGCCAAAATCAAATTTCTGTGCTGTTCCTTTGTGCCTAGGTGGAGTACCAGTGTGTCGGATTCCTGGAGAAAAATAAGGACACTGTCAACGTGGAACAGATTAATGTACTTAAAAAGAGCAAGGTGAAGCCACGCGTTTTCTCTCTAGATGTTATTCTTTGTGGAGGCCAGTGCCAGTTTTATTGGATTTTAATGCTTTGCCAGCTAAAAACAAATGTGCGTTGAGTAATTTATGTGTTGCAAGTTTGTGGGCACACACCCGGGAATTGTTTAGACAAAACTATTGGAGGAAATACTCCCACCTCTGATTTTTTTTTTTTTTTAAACCAGAAACACTGCCATCTGCTGTTTGGTGAGTCCTTTTAGTGTTTGCTGCAGTTTTTAATAATACATTTCTGTTTTCTAGTTTGATTTGCTGTCTAAACTGTTTGAGGATGAAGAAAAAATAAAAGCGCCAACTAGCAAAAGTTCAAGTAACACTGGAAGACCTGGGAAGTCTCAAAAGGAACATAAGAAAACTGTCGGACTTCAGGTAAAACCTTTAGACATGAACAATGTGCGATCAAAATTAAACTTTTATTGTGTTTTTGTAAAAAACAAAAGCAGATAAAACACAAGGAGAATTTATCATTTATTTTTTAGTTTCGAGAGTCTCTATACTTGCTTATGGACACACTAAATGCAACATCGCCTCATTATGTGCGCTGCATCAAACCAAATGACCATAAAGCTCCATTCACGTGAGGATCTCTGCTTCCTTTAGTTATCGCAAAGCACAAATAAAACACTTATGCATTCAATTATGTTTTTCTTAAATTTAAAGCCTGGACCCAATGAGAGCCGTGCAGCAGCTTCGAGCTTGTGGCGTCCTGGAAACGATCCGTATCTCTGCAGCAGGATTTCCATCTAGGTACAAATCTGGAAACACAAGTTTGTTTTTATAATAAATATGGTTGGGACATACTTTGTCATGTGATTTGTAATGCCTCAGATGGACCTATCAGGAATTTTTCGGTCGTTATCGGGTCCTGATGAAGCAAAAGGATGTTCTGCCTGATAGAAAACAAACCTGCAGAAACCTCCTGGAAAAACTTATCAAGGTGTGTTTGAATTTAAGAGTGGTATTGGTTGATTACGAGTAATTACAAGCATCTATGAGTGCTTGGTGTTTTGTCCTTAGGACCAACAGAAGTACCAGTTTGGCAAAAGCAAGATCTTCTTCAGGGCTGGCCAGGTGGCTTACCTGGAGAAGCTGCGTTCGGACAGACTGCGCTCCGCTTGTGTCGCCATCCAGAAGACAATCCGCTGCTGGCTCGCCCGCAAAAAGTACCTGAGGATGAGGGAGTCCGCCATCATGATTCAGAAGCATGTACGGGCTCAGCAAGCACGCAGGTGGGTGAATCATTTACAACAGGTCGAGAGGCACAAATACATGCTGGAAGTGTATTTTTAATGTGTTTATTTTTTGTTTCTCCTTTTAGTTATGTCAAGTTTCTGTGGCGGACCAAAGCAGCTATTGTTGTTCAGCGCAACGTGCGAATGTGGTCTAAAAAGAGACATTTCCTGCAGCAGCGCTCTGCAGCTGTCACCATTCAGCGTGTTTGGAGGGGCTGTTTGGCGAGGAAGCATTACTTCAAGGTTAAGTCAAAATTCTGTTTATCATTTTGTCATCAGAAGAACTTCATTATTTTGACTATTTAATGTGCAAACCTTTTGGACTGTGAGCCAAAATTACCTTATTTTTTTTCTCATTTAAAATGTTACATAATTTTATTGTAACTTTTTCATAGTGACCCATATCCTCTCTGTTGCTGATTAGAAAAAAAATTGACCCCAAAAAAGAAAAGCTCCTTTTACATTTTGAATCTACATTGATTTACAGACCGCTTGCCTGAAAAAATTTGATGAATTTGTTATATTAAAATGTAGATAGTAATGATATATAAAGTACTATAAAAAGAAAGATTTTAGAAAATAATTTTATATCTCTTTAGAATTTTTTTTTAATGTGTTATACAAATTTAATTGTCTGCCATTTTACTTTAACGGCTCATAGTTTGCAATAATCAACTTCAGCTCTGGGAAAAATGAAGAGCTCACTGCACTGAACCCCATTGAAAATCTTCTGCTTTTTCCACCAAAGCAGAAGATTTCTAAAGACACATATTTTGAAGTGGGCTTCAAAATGTGTTTCTAAATGAAAGTTCATACACACATTTTGAAGCCCACTTCAAAATGTGTGTAATTTCCGAGTGTACATGTTCTCAGTAGTTCATAGAATAAAAGAACAATTTTTATTTTACTTAAACATTTACCTATAAAAAGTAAAATCAGAGGAACTGATAATTTTGCAGTGGTCTCTTAATTTTGTTGCAGAGCTGCATGCATGACCAGACATATACACACAAGCACTTGCAGTGGAATGTTTTTGAGAATATATTTTTAAACTTCATATTCTGTTCTTGTCCGTCTTTCCACAGTTGCTGTATGAGCAGAAGGCCGTGGTGATTCAGAGGATGGTGAGAGGCTGGTTGGCCAGGCAGCGTTTCCGACGCGCCATGGAGGCCGTCGTCCTGCTGCAGAGCTGCGTGCGCCGCATGAGAGCCAAGAAAGAATTGAAGAAGCTGAAAGTAGAGGCGCGCACAGTGGAGCACTTCAAGAACCTCAACATTGGGATGGAGAACAAGATCATGCAGTTGCAGCACAAGATAAACGAGCAAGTGAGTTATGTAGCAGTATGTAGAGGAGAGGTCAACAGCAATTTCCTGTTGGCTTTATGGCCCAACTTGCTGATTTTTCTGTCCACTTTGTTTTAACTGAACAAATAAATTTTAATCTACCTGGAGATTTTGGAATTAAAAGATTTTGCATTGATGCTTACATAGAAAGCCGTGAATTCAATTTATACTAAATGCCAAAAAATATATTTTTTTATGGAGACCGGAAATTTAGACTCCTGCTCGATTCACTGGTGCCAGGGGGGGAAAAAGCAAGTTTCCAATTATCAATCTGTCTGCACATCAGCCTCAACACCTCCCTTCCTTCCACATTAAAACCTGTGGTTTTCCCAGATTCTTTATTTAAAAGGAATTTATTATGCTAAATCCATTTTTTGCCCATTTTCATGCTTTCATTTGGTTCTCAGCTGCTTCTAAAAACAGCCCGATTGTGGCAATTTCATATATTTTGATGTCTAGAAATTAGCTGTTTCAAAAACCTCTTGATTAAGTCATGTACCGTTACCTAGCAACCCAAGTGGCCCTCCAGCACATTTGGTCAGCTGGTTTTACAATTGTACTGGCTACTAGAAAAAATAGTTGTTGACTGGCCATTCAGAAACCACTTGCTGCATTCTTGTTGGTTGTGCAGGAGGCTCCAACTCTGCTCGCCGCAGTGTTAAAACATAAACTGACATTTCGAAGTTTAAAAGACTTCATCTTGATTTTGTGCAAAAGATGTGATGATCATGTTTTGTATAACCCATAAATTTATCCTGACCTGCTTAAGGAAGCATAATGGGTCACCTTTAATTCTTAACTACAGAACAAATATTTATACTTAAAAAAATACACAAAGCACGAAATGACAACTCTGGGAGAGCAGTGGGTTTCAAAAAGTGTGTAGGAACTTTGTGGTGCATCAGTAGACACAAATATGTGTTTTTCTCTGCAATTTACTCTGTAATCACCTGAAAGAATGCTTCTAATAAAACTCTGGGTCATTGGCGTTGTCATATCACATGCAAATCATGTGTCTGTGTCTCCCCCCCTGCAGCACAAAGAAAACAGAGAGCTCACAGAGAGGCTCAGTGTTCTGGAGAAGACCCGCACTAACGAGAGGGAGAAACAGTGCAGAGAGATAGAAAACCTGCGCTCTTCAGAGCAGGAGGCCAGAGCCAAAGCAGAGACGGTTCCCTCGCTGCTGGAGCAGCTGTCCTTCCTTCAGGAGGAGCTGGAAAACACCCGCAGAGAGAAGGAGCACCAGAGGGAGCAGACAAAGATCTACAAAGAGAAACGCAACAGGTAAGCCTTAACCTTTGACAATATCAGGTGATTGGAGCAGGATCTTTTTTAGCAGCATATCTGCTAATAATCTGGAATGTGGAGAAATTACTTTCAGTGACATTCAGACAAATAAATTTAGACTAATTTCCACAAACTTCAAGACTAAAATTCAACTTCTTGTAAATTTGAGGCATCAAGTTATGTTTATCAAACAGTTGCAGTCCCACAAATTCAAATACTGCTCTTGAAAAACAATCCCATTTAGGACACCACTGACATAAAGAAGTGTGATTTGTATCCCCACAATGCAAGCAATAAGTGCATTTAGTCTTAACTTTTATTGATAACACCTTCACTGAACAAACAGTAGAGAAAAGTAGCAAAAATATCAAAATACGGCTAGTTTTAGGAGTTATTAAACATCAAAAGTTTAAAACAATTAGTGTGAAAACGATCTTCTCATCATAAGAAATTCACAACAAACAATATGATAATCTCTTTAAAATCCAAACTGAGTGATTACTAAAAACATACACCATGTTCTCTTCCAGAGAATCCATGAACTGAATATGAAGAACAGGTTGTTAAATAGCAACTTAGAAGAACTAAACGAGAAATTCTCCGTACAAGCTCAGCAGTTCGCAGGTAATGGATCTACTGGAAATCTACACCAATGAAAGTGTAAGTGTTGGAAATTAAGTAAAAATGAACTTTTCTTTTACTCAGAAATTAAAACCAACTTGGAGAACACCAAACAGCTGGAGAAAGACTTGACAGAAGAGCGCTCTCGCTACCAAAGTCTCCTCAGCGAGCATCTGCAGCTGGAGGAACGGCACAAGGACCTCAAGGAGGAGATGAACGTCACCATAGTAAGGAAGATTTTTCCTCTTTGTATGGCAACAGAAACTGATTTGACATTTTTAAAGAGCTCAGATGCAGTGCTTTAAAAATTTATTCATATTCCTTAAACCTTTTCACATTGCAACCACGACTGTTCAGTGCTTTTTAATTGGATTTAATTGCAAAGACGTGCACAATTGTAATGTGAAAAACTATTTTTTTTTACCAAATTTGCACTCGTAAACACTGAAAGGGTTTCCCAATGTTTTCACCACCACCATGCTTCACCATGGTGAAGTTCAGTGTTAGTTTTCCAGAATAGTCTTTTGCATGTAAGCCAAAATGTAAATTTTCATGTCACGATTGTGACGATACTACTTTGCATTCTTTGTGGCTGCAACATGTGGTTTTAATACTTTTGAACGGTATTGTATCAAATTTTATTTGGTCATATAAGTTGGGTAGCAGTTCCAAATGATAATAAAAAACTATTTTAATAGAGAACGTTTAAAACGGATGTATTCAATCCAAGATTGACTTGTCAAATTATGAAATTTCTTCATTTAGAGGAATTATTTTGTATTTTTTCAAGCATATGACACTTAATTGGGTTTTTATGAGGCTTATTTTTTGATAAATGTAAATGGATTCCAGAACTATGTAGACTTCGGTGTATATTAATATTAATCTTGTTTATCTCAAATGTTCCTTTTTGTTCCTAATAAGATTTCAACCCAGTCGAGTCACCAGAGGACGGACTCCAACTACAGCAGTAACTCATCTGAGTTTTCTCAAATCCTGAGCTCCACTGAGGATGAAGACAGCGCCATTCAAGCAGAGGTAATCTTTAAAACGCTCATCATCTGCAGATATACAAGTGTGACTTCAGGCAGCTTTTATGGATAAGAATTAGGTGATTTGTTTATAGAGAAATTTTTAAAATCCCGATTAGCTTAATTGAGTCGTAATTTATAAGAAATATTGTGAGAAAAAAGTTAGTTTTACGTATAGAAATACTGTTGTACTCTACTATTTCAAGAATGTTGCACATTCAAATGCAAAAGTATGAAATTTACAATTTCATATTGTAGATATAAAATTGTAATTTCATATTTACAATTTTCACATTGTAAATATGAAATTAATTCTTAATGTTTTGTCCTTTATTTGCCTGGTGGAAAAAATGAACTAACTAACTTGCTCAGTTGCTTACTTTACTTAGCTAGCTTACTTACTTTGCATACTTTCTTACTTACTTTGGTTACTTACGTTACTTTACGTAGCTTAGTTACTTTACTTACTTACTTTACTTATGTTACTTTCCTAGCTGACTTACTTTACTTACCTACCTTACCTACTTTTCTTACTTACTTACCAAGTTATTTACCTACCTGAAGTATTTTACTTTCTTACTTACTTTACTTGCATAACTAACCAACCTAACATGTTTGATCAAACATTTTATACACTTCACGTAATTCTCAGTGTGGTTGTTTTAAAAACAAACATCATTCATGTTATTACACGCATGTCATCTCTTTTGTTTTATTAGAAATTGTATGTTAGGTTGTTCAGATTCCCTCTTGCATATCTAAATTGTACAGTTGTTATTAGTGGAAAGAAGCTTTCTCATGCCACATTAAACAAATGTGTTTGGTTGGGAAAATATTTGTGGTGTTTGACATTTCTAATTTGATAAAGTTCAACACTAACAAGCTGTGGCGTCTTCAGTCTGAAGTGAGACATTTAGTCATCTTGGATATTGACACCCAGGAAGATAGCACATGTCTTAAATATTGTCTTAAAACATGTAAGTTAGTTTTATCTTATATCATGTGTACTAAGACTTTGGCACTATAAACTAGAATAAAAGTGTGTTTTTGCAGTGTATTGCTGATATCGAGCCATGTTTTTTTTTAATCTTAATATGCAGCTAAATTTTCCAGAGCAGATAATCTGCCAAAGAGCACGTACAACCCTAGAAATTAAAGGTTTTGTTTTTAAACATGACTCTAAAATAGGATTACACAGCTTCTGTTCAAGTTCTATAAATATCACAGCTGCTTGATGTGAACTATGCATGATGGAGTATAAAATATTTCCTCGTGCTTCACAAAAAATATGGGAAATAGAAATTTTTTTGTAATTTACTGCAGTTCTGTCTTCACTTATCTGTATTTCTAATCCTCTAGTAGTCCAGTGCCTTAGATAAATTAATATTATGTATCTAATCTAATTAAAATTCGCTTGTATTTTACCAGGGTGAGGTCGAGACTAAAGTGGACCTGCCCATTCTTCTAAAGCTTCAGAAAAGAGTGAAGGAGCTGGAGGGAGAAAATCGATCTTTATGGAAAAAGCTGGATAAAAAAGAGGAGGCCCAACAAGAAAAGGCAAAAGTATGAAATCCATCTATAAACATTTATCTAAAATGCATCTGCTTAGCTAGCTGGTGTTTGAATCTTACATCATATCTTTCTGTAAAACAAATAAGGAAGTGGAGATGCAGACAACTTTCGGCAGGACAGAACTGGACGTAGAAAAACTGAAGGTGTGACTTTCCTCATATGTGATTACTGAATCTGAAATATGCATAAAAACAAAAAGTAGTTCTAGATTTTTGATCTTCAACCTGTTTTCTAATGTAGCGGCAAGAGCTGGAGTCGGAGAACAAGAAACTGAAGCAGAATCTGAATGAGCTGCGGAAGTCTCTGACCAGCGAGAATAGCGACCTGGCGCCCCCTGCTGCTGGTTCTTTGCCTTACAAAATTCTGCTGGAACAACTCAGTTCTTCCAATGAGGAGCTGGAGCTGCGTAAAGAGGAGGTGTTGCTCCTCCGTTCACACATGGTTCGTCAGGAAGCTCTTAAACACAGGGTGAGAAGCTACATGAACTGCATGGGTTCTCCATAATCACATTTAAATGTAATTAATAAAGGAACTTTTTGTTTAAATGACAATTTAACTCCAGGATTCTGTACTTGGAGAAAGTGTGAAACTGGATCTCGGTGAAATCCACTCATTACAAGATTCTGACAGGTAAGAACCACCTGGCTCTGTTTTTATGCTGAACCTTGCCAAACAGTTTTGAAAATTTCTCGATTTATAATCAATAATGCGGAAATGCACGAACTGTGCAAGCTCTGTCTTCTAAGATATGAGAAGCATAACTGAGCAGAATAACGTGTATACCATATAAACTTTATTCTAGCATAAAAATATTACATTAATCAGCCCAAATTATTGAGAATTTCAATATGTATATTTTTGATTGTGTTGTATTTATGAATTTAAAGCTAGAAATCATTCTTAGGATTTCTAGCTTTAAATTAAAATATGACAAGATGCAGAAGCTGATTGAGCTTCATCTGAGATTAGGAATTTTATTTAGAAAGAATTTTATTTAGGAACATGTGAATAAAGAGGAGAACCCCTTTATTCTCAGGAACATTTTAAATAATTCAGTCACTTTTGGTGTGTTTCTGCTTCAGCTACTAACAGATTTTAAGTGTGATCAAATAAAACAAAGTAAAGAAAAATAAACTTGACAATATGTAATCATGACATGTTTTGTTTTCCTTAGAAAGATTTGTTAGGAAGAGCTTATTAAATTATAAAATGTTTAGTGTCACTTCAGTAGTAAATAACTGCTTGTAAAATGATGTGTTGCAATAAAATTGTAGATTCTTCCTATTTCTCTCTCTTCTCAGTAAATCAGCTGTTAATATTACTTTTATCTTTTCTCGTTTCTTATATGGGAACTCGGCTCTTTCTAATCGGAGATATTAATGCGCGTGGTCACTTTCTGATGCTTCTGCTTCAGGTCCGCTGATATTCATACGCTGAATGAAGATGGAGAACTGTGGCTTGCTTATGAAGGATTGAAAGAGACAAACAGGTAATGATGCAATATCCTGTACATTTATTAGGCTTAATACTCGGGCTCGACAACATGGCTGAAAAACATAACACGATATAAGCGTTTCCTATCAGTTGACATAGTTATTGATTGTTTTTTTGTGTTTTAAATATATAAAATACTGCAAAACTGGTGCCGTGATCTTTTCTGTTTTCTCCATAGTTTTCACTCCACACCGTTGTTTTATGTTTTTAATCAGCTCTGAGGCACAGAGGCAAAACTTTAAACTGCTGCTGCGCAAGTTACTCAACAGGTTGTTGCTAGGTAACCAAAATGTGACTGAGTTGCTAGGCAACCAAAGAATGAGTTAGTTGATTACACCAATCTTGCTTAGCTGGGCATGAGAGGTTAAGCAGCTAAAGCCTTTCCTCTGCCTACATCTCCCAGAATGCTGTGGATTGGATATTCTGTCAGACACATTATCTGTTGATATTGATTACATGTCTGTTGGGACATATCTTATTGATTTATTGTCCATCGCTGGTTTATAGGCATCGTAAAAAGAAAATTCTAGGATTTTGTACATATTTTATTCATATCTGAGTTTATGCCTTTTTGTTTTTTTGCACATTTTTATTTTGGTTTTATCTTTGTGGACATAGAATGTCACAGCGGTATGTGTGTTATTTCTTTTTTTTTGTTTATTTGCATGATAAAACACTAGAACAAACTGAGTGAGTGTGTTCTTTGTTTTACCACGGATCCTGGTCACGATCCAAACATCCTGCAGGCTTCTGGAGACCCAGATGCAGGAGCAGGAGTGTCTTCACAGTGAGAAGTACAGGAAGCTGACTGAGGAGATGAACAAACTGAGGGCTGAAAAGGAGCATCAACAAAAGCTGCTGGCTGTGAGCCTGCTTTTACCCGAAGATGCCCGAATAGACGCAAGCCTGAAGCACGAGATAACACGGCTCACCACTGAGAATCTGGTGGGTTTGTTTACTGGATTTGTGATCGCTCTTTCTTCCTTTTTATTAGCCCAAACCAAGTTCTGATGTGGCCGTCATTGCCGTTTTGTCATAATGGAATTAAGACGTCGGTAAAAATTCTGATTTTGTCATTAATTTATCTTTTCTGTAATTCCAGGAACGAATGGAGCAACAACAGAAACAAGATAAAACAATACGCAAATTGAAAAAACAACTTAAGCTATATATGAAGAAAGTGGAAGATTTAGAAGGTAATCCAGTCGTACTACATTTGAAAAGATGAACCCATATATTTTTAAAAATTACAATCTGGATAAAAAGTAAAGCAATATTTATCAAATAAATTTGTTTCATTTTTATTTATGTCACTTATCCTGTGTAGTGTATTATAAGTTACATATTATAACTTATTATTATTGCTGCTGTTATCATTGCTATTATTTTATCTATTTTTATTAATAATTTTAGTTTTTATTATTAGTGGCATTATTTTTTTATCATCAGTAATGAATAATAAAAAAGGAATTTTGACTTTTTTCTCAGATTAAAGTCAGTTTGATTTGTTGACATCACAATTAAAAAAAATGCAACCTGGCAGTGATCTGATTGGTTCTCATATGATTTTTCTGTTTACTTTAGCGGACGCTAGCCAGACGGTTAGCTCTTCTGGGACGAGCATGCCTGTCCGACCGGTGCACATCGCACGCAAGGAGAAGGAGTTCCAGGGCATGTTGGAGTTTAAGGAGGACGATACGGGTCATTTGCTTAAGAATCTGGTCATAGGTGTGTGTTGTTCCAACAACCCATCTGTTACATGTGATGAAAGTAGGTCAGGATGTTTCTTGTTTTCACTGACTGTGGTGATTTTCACAGATCTGAAGCCTCGTGGCGTCGCAGTCAGCTTCACTCCAGGGCTTCCTGCCTTCATCATCTTCATGTGCCTTCGATATGCAGACAATGTGAACGACGACAGGAGACTCAGCACTCTCCTCAATTCTACAATCAGCAGCATCAAAGGCGTCATCAAGGTGCAGCATTTAACCTCGATCAGTGGAAAAACAAATGCCAGGGTTAATTTCTAGATTAATTTGGACTGATTTCCAGCAAAATCTTGATAAACTCATCTATGTGTCTATATTTAGACGCGATCATTACTGCAATGTTAAAACTAGGAAGATAAAGCACATCACCCCAGTTTTAAGTCCTTATACAGTCTCCCAGTCGAACCAGGCCCAAACATGGAGAAGCAGCATTCAGTTTTTATGCTCCACTAATCTGGAACAAACTTCCAGAAAACCTCAAAACAGCTGAAACACTGGGTTCCTTTAAATCAAGGCTTCTCCTTCCTTCTGTTTAGAGTTGTCTTTGATTACCCTGTAAAAGCACAAAATCTGTTTTTGTTTAGTTTCTAATGTAAATATCTTGGTACAGTTGAAATAAGGCAAAAATAACTAACAAGTAAGTTTTCTACAAGAAAGAAAGCTTGTTTTAAGTCAATAATTCCTTGATATTGATAAAATTGTATCAATATTTCATTTGGAACAAGACATTTTCTCCACAAGTGAAAAATATGCTAGTGGGACATGTACTTTTTTTTATCAACATTGAAGAATTATTGAATTAAAACCAGCTCATATATCTTAAGATAGTTTTGTCTTATTTCTAGTGTCCGAAGATATTTACACTCGAGGTAGGACAAAAATACTTGGTAAGATTTTGTGCTTTTGCAGCGTAGTAGTAACTTGATGTGCTTGATAATTTTGATGTCATTTGACAAATTTAATTGGTGACTGTATTGTTATGATGTAAAACATTTTGAATTGCCTTCATGTTGAACTGTGTTTTATAAAATACCTCGACTTGATTCTGTTCGTGCAGAGAAAAGGAAATGATTTTGAAGTGGTGTCGTTCTGGCTGGCCAACACGTGCCGGTTAATGCACTGTTTGAAGCAGTACAGTGGCGATGAGGTGAGCATCAAAGAGTGAAACGACGCTCCTACGTTTACGTAGCTGCATAATCATGTAATTAATCTGCCCTGCAGGCGTTTATGGTGCACAACACTGCTAAGCAGAATGAGCAATGCCTGACTAATTTTGAGCTGACAGAGTACCATCAGCTTTTTGGTGACCTGGCCATTCAAATCTACCGTCAGATCATCAAAAGCATGGAGAACATCCTGCTACCCTTGATAAGTAAGAAGACCTGAGCCCAAACTTACGCTTGTTGCAGTAAATCAATTAATCGCATCATAAATTAAAATGAGCCCAATAATTTCCATTTACATAATTGTAATTTTTTTCTTGTATCTTTTATTTCTTTCTATCAAAAGTTTCAGTCTGGGTTTCAGTTTTATTTTTTGTTAATTTATTTTGGAAATTTAAAGTGTCTCCCAATGTTTTATGTTTGTTAGAAATTAAGATTTATTTATATTGGAGATTTAAGTAATTGAGTCAAAATTATTTCAAAACAAAACTATTTACCGCAATAGGTTACTCAAATGTTTATTTTGTTTTGTTTTTGTGTAAGTAATGAAGCTTTCCTTATCTGAATAACTTTTACTGTACATCTTAAACCTTACAGCCACAAACTTCTATATATTTATTAGAATTTTATGTAATTAATTAGTAAGGCAACACATAATTATGAAGGGTGAATACAAATACAGGCTAAACTTTTCATATTTGTACTCTTAATAAATTTAACTTTTTTTCCCCCTTCTTAACAATTATGCCTTCCTTTGTGCACATAAAATCCTAATAAATTAAACTGAAGTTTGAATGTCAAAACGCAAAAAGTTAAAGTTTTATGAATACTTTTTCAAGGTGCTATGTCTTAAAATCGCACTATTGTGTTTTGTAGTACCATGCATGCTGGAGCATGAGGCAGAGCAGGGAGTTTTAGGCTCCAAACCAACGGGCCTGAGGAAGAGGAGCCCCAGCTTCCCCGATGAAGCTTTGACAGTGGAAGTCCTCCTGCAACGCCTCAGCTTCTTCCACACCACCATGAGTCAACACGGGATGGACTCTGACATCATCAAACAGGTGGTCAAACAGCAGTTTTACATCATCAGCGCCGTTACGCTTAACAATCTCCTGCTGAGGAAAGACATGTGCTCATGGGGTAAAGGCCTACAGATCAGGTAATCACACTAACACTTCCTTATTTTTTAAAACTAAACAGGAAGGAGGCTACAGAAGAAAGATCTATGCATTATTTTAACAATACATATAAAAATTAGAGCTCCATCAAATTATGCTGGTAAAAATCCAAACAATCAATCAATCAAATTTTATTTGTATAGCACATTTCAGCAGCAAGGCATTTCAAAGTGCTTTACATCATAACAAACATAAAAACACAAAGTCATGTAACATCAAAACATTAATTTAAAAATATATATTGTCCACTTGGATAGACTTTAACTTCCTGAGATGCTAAAGCTAGCAAAGCATGGTGGGCAATATAGACTAGATTGCATTATTTTAATAACGTTTATGATTTAAAAAGAAAACTATTTCATACTTTATAAGGTAAGTGTATAGCTGTGAGTGCATGGCACAGTATTCATAGCACCATAAAAACACAAAAGTTCTTGAAAAATATTCCTGTTTGAATTTTTTTTTTCCAAGTCGACATTACTTATAAAAAGTATGAATTTAAACTACACACATAAACATTTTTTTTTTTGGGGAGGGGTGATTTATTCATATGTATTGATATTCTCGTGGAAAAAATGGTAAAAATAAAATGTCCAACAATGCCGTCTGTTTTATTTATTATTTAACATCATTAATTGTTTATTTTTAGGCAGTTATGAGACACGGTGGTGAAACCTTAAACTGCTGCTGCGCTAGTTACTTGGCAGGTTGTTGCTAGGTGATCAAAGAGTGAGTGAGTTGCTAGGTAACCAATGAATCAGAGTGGAACTCTGAAAGCCTAAATTGTAAATCTAATATCCACTTTCAGTTAGATAGCAGAGTAAAGAGGATACATTTTACACCATTTTGTTTTGAATATGTAGAAAATCTGCAAATCTGAATCAATTTTCTCCTCCTTGTGTTGATTTTGTTTACATTAACTCCTTTTAAAATTAAGTCTGTAGCGTTTTTTAATCTGAAGCGTCTCTTGTCGTCCTCTCTGGGTGAAGGTACAACGTTTGGCAGCTGGATGAGTGGCTGGGAGAGAGGGAGCTGAGCGACTGTGGAGCAAAGGAAACTCTGGAGCCTCTCATTCAGGCTGCACAGCTTTTACAAATCAAGAAAAGCACTGAAGCTGATGCCAAAGCAATCTGTAGCATGTGCTCCTCCCTCACCACAGCGCAGGTTTGGCATGAGAAAACATGCCAGCTTTTTAATCTTTACACAAATAAATATAACTCAATTCACTCTTGTTTTTTTTTTTTAACAGATTGTTAAAATCCTGACCTTGTACACTCCAGTGATTGAGTTTGAAGAAAGAGTATCAAACACATTCATCACCACCATTAAAGTAAGGTCTTAATGCAGGGGTGTCCAAAATGTGGCCCGGGGGCCATTTGTGACCTTTGAAATGATTTTAAGTCCAACGACCATAAGTCGGTTGGGCTGATGTCCCAGTGCATTCTGGTTCTTGGGTTGTTTGATTGTCTGATGACCCCCAAAATCTGTAAATTGTTTATTCTTTTAATAAGGCAACAATGTGAAGTCTTTTTTTATGTTTCAAAACTTCAAGTGTTTATAGATTTTATATTTATTGATAAAATAGAAAAAACCTTCTGAATTTTTTTTGGTTTGTGAGTCGTTTAAATTTGCCAATTTTGGGTGGGGCAAAAAGTTTGGGCACCACTGTTTTAATCTCTGGTCTTTTATTACGACGCTTCCATGTAATACTTCATTAACTCTTTTCTTTTCTTCCTTTTTAGAACCTTTTGAAAGACAGAGCCGAGTTGTCCAACTTGATGATGGATGCCAAGAAAATATTCTCCGTCACATTCCCGTTCACGCCTTCCTCTGTGGCTCTGGAGACCGTCCAGATCCCCGCAAGCCTCAACCTGGGCTTCCTTATACGTGTCTAGAGCTGACCTCTGACCTCTGATCGCACCTTGTTTTTCTAATCCTGTTTACAAGTAAATAAAATGAACCAAAGACTGTTTTCCATCAAAGTTTGTATCTTAAAAAAAATCTGTTATTTATATATATGTGAATATTGGTTTTTCTTTTTCCCCCAAGAATACAAACCGACTCAATAGAAAATATGCAAAACAGTTTCTTATTGCAATTATAACACCTAAATAATAGACTTAGTTAGGTGTTATAGACTGTGAAACAGCCCCTCAGCATGATGCCATCACCACCATGCCTGATTGTTAGGTTTAAAATTCTCACTTTGGCTCCTCCAAACAAACTTCTTATCATTGTTGCCAAATAACGTGATCTTAGTCTTGTCTGAAAAGACACATTTTTGTTTTTGTGTCATTTTTCCTACTTTTTAGGGGGTTGAGAACATCTCAACTTATGGGAAAGTGAAACTTTCATCACCGGAGCATTCTGGTTCTTGAGTCGTTTGATTGAAACTTGGACATAATTCATAGTTCAAGCTGAATAATTATCCCAAACGCTCATTAAATCTGTTTGGCAATGCCTTCCCTTAGCCCCAACTTCAACCTTCTTGAAAGTTTCTGGATTGTGCATAAAAGCATAGTTCCAGGAAACCAAACAAATTAAGTTGACGCTACAGTTTCTGACAGGAGCAGTGATCAAACGTTCAGCCAAAGTTAAACAAGAAGGTTGTTGATGGCTACAGAAAGTTTCTTCATCTGACTGAAGGACTCCTAACATGTGGGAATGTTTGGATGAATTTGAGCTTATATAAATAATTTTACTCTGTGGATTAGGAAAATGCCACTTTAAATTTAAACAAACACACAGTTCTTGTTTTTAAGTCAATGAATTTATATGCTATATAATTATTCGCCCTGGAAAAGATAACATTCTAATCCATTAAAAACAGAATGAATGATGAAAGAATGTAAGCTGATTTGTGGAATAAGAAATGTATTGAACTGCAGAGTTTCATGACTGAAGAATTTGGTTATTATGGCCAAAATTATAAAATGTTATTGATAAAAAATATTAAAGACTTCAGCAGCAGTTTTGTAATGGTTTACATGTCAGACCAAGCTGGAAAGAAATATTAATTTGAGAGATGTGCTCCTTTATTTTATCTGAAATTTGCATGCAAAAATTTATTTTTTATGCTCAGTTTATAACCTACTATAGCATCTTGTATATTTGAATTTAAAGACAAATTTGTCTATTTTTTCCCCAATTATTTAAACTCCCTGCAATTTTCAAAACACTACGGTTTTCTCATTGAAAAATAATTAAAATCACAACACATTTTTACAGTGACATTGTCTGCTAAATGCGTCACATTTTGCATACAATGTTTACATAAATTTTAAAGGCAGTTATGTTTAATCATCTCCACGCTGATATATGATTTTTCCCTCTGCAGTTCCTTGTAAACTAACTTATCCACGGTTGTTTTGAGACTTTGACAAGTTTTATCTTTATGATTAAACCCGGTCAGGTGTAAAAATACGTCCTGAATGTTCTTGCATGTAGTTTTACACCTGGATGCAAATCCAGGTTTGCATCCGGTTTCTTTAGTGGCGAGGATCCTTGATAAAACGAGCACAAGACAAGCCTGTCATGAGACAGAGGGGGGCGGAGCCAACCAAAGGTCCCGAGCAGGTGAATTACAAACCGGGCAGGAAAAGATGACACTTTCCTGGAAGTTTCAAAATAAAGCTCAGGATTCAGTAATCAATTTCCTTGATTACCAGATAAAGCAAAGGGGGAATCAGATTCCTTCCTTATACAGAAACTGGTATTAAAATATTGAAGGAGGCATCACTAGAGGTATTTGAGTAAAACTACTTCAAAATGTTTTTACTCAAGTAAAAGTAAAAATTTGTCATCCAATAACTAAAAGAAGGCAATTCAAGTATTGAGTAACTGATCAGAACATCTCATTTAATATTTTACGATGTCATCGAAGGGACAAAATAAATAAATAAAGTTACAGTCAAATTTGGGAATTTCAAACACTAAAATGAAAAAAGTGTTATTCAAATAACAGAATAATTCAAAGTTATTCAAAGTAATTCAAAGTTATTCTGCTGTGAAAATTCTCCTAAAGATACTTTCTCCCTCAAGAAAATGTAATTGAGTAAATGTAACTTTGTTGTTTTTTTGTTTTTTTTTATGATTGTTAAAAATAAATAAAAATGACAGATGTAATACGTCCAAATACAAGAAGATATTATAGTAGTTCCTCTGGTGGAAACAACCTGCTGTTTTGTACATGATATTTATGCATAATAATAATAATAATAGTAAAAAACTATCTTAATAATACTGCTAAACACTTCTAATCCAGCCAGTGATTAACTTTTTATAACAAGCATCACCTCCAATTTCTTTGGGTACTTCCTCACTATACTGCTAATACTTTTTAATTTGTTTTTCCATTGTAAAAATAATAAAAAACTATTTTGTGACTGAATTCCCCACACCTCCAATCTATGAATGGATGGACTTGGTTGTAATGTTTTTATTTTAAAGTATTTCAGTTCCTTTAGAGGGGCTTTTATTGTGGAGAGCCATCCCGGAAGCGTGATTCTACTCTGTGAAACTTGTTCTGTGATTGTTTTATAGTTGTTAGAAACAAGTGCAGTCTCCCAGGGACTTTATGGCAACTTAGAAAGGAAGTACAGGGAAGCAGCAGGTGCTAAAAAACACAAAGTGAAGCACAAACATGGCTTTATCTGAGCTGTACACAAAGGTAAGAGTCAGCTGTTTATTATTTCTTATACTATTAACAAGCGTTTGATGTATTTTCACATACATATGGAAACTTCCCCAGTGTTGTGGGAGTGTAACGTATCGTGAATTTTTCTTTTCTTTTTTTTTTTTTTAGAAAATATAAACATTTATGTACAATTAAATGACGTTTATGCTTACTTTATGGGAAATCTTTATTATTTTTTCACTCTTTAAACCATTCCTTCCAGTATAACAGAGTGTGGATTCCAGATGAAGAACAAGTGTGGAAATCAGCTGAAATCACTAAAGACTTCCACTCAGGCGACAATGTTCTTGAATTACTCCTCGAAGACGGAACTGTGAGCAAATAAAACGTTTACATGCAGCTCTGATGAATCTCTGCATGTGAAAATGAGTGTCTGACCTTTGACTTGTCGTTCTGCAGGTTCGCCTCCACCCGGTTGACCCCTCCAAACCCAAACTGCCCCCTCTCAGAAACCCAGACATCTTGGTAGGGGAGAACGACCTCACGGCCCTCAGCTACCTGCACGAACCTGCGGTCCTGCACAACCTCGGAGTCCGATTTGTCGAGTCCAGAATCATCTATACCTACTGTGGCAAGGATATTTATTTTTATTGTCTTGTAGAATTATTAATGCTCAGTTTTAAGCCCTGCAAAAACACAAAATCTTACTTAGTTTCTAGTGCAAAACTAACTTACAAGTAACTTTAAAAAAAAAAAGAGATATAGGAGCTTATTTTAAGTAAATAATTCCTTATTATTGATGAAAAATGCTATCATTTTTAGCAAATATTTTCCCATGTTATTAGTGAAATAATCTGCTTTGATTTGAAGGATCTTTTCTTTAAGTATCTATTCTTTCCAGTCAATTTTGAGTCAATTTTAGCAATTTTGCTCATAAAGAAGAATGAGCAGCAAAATTCAAAAACTCCATCACATAAATCCCAATAAAATATTTTAAAGTATGTTAAATGGTGTAAAATAACATAATGGGGACAGATTTCAGGTGTGTTATATATATATTTGCAAACCTCTGTACATCTTCAATGTTGAGAGAGCTTCCAGCCTCGTTGGTTCCTCTTTTCCAGGTATCATTCTGGTCGCTGTAAATCCATACAAACAGCTTCCTGTCTATGGAGACGCAATCATTCATGCTTATTCAGGGCAGAACATGGGAGACATGGATCCTCATATATTTGCTGTGGCGGAGGAGGCGTACAAACAGATGGCCAGGTAACAAAATGTATAAATCACTTGGAATATTATCTGACTTTTCTGTAAAATCAGTCAAACTTTCTCTGGATATAGCTTGAGATCAGTATGTAATGGCCAATTTTTTGTTTTGCTAATTTGTTGTATTAGCCAAGAAGAAATACAGAAAAACACCCACCCAAAATGTATACATATATTGAATTATTTTAATCAGTTTTTTTTTTTTTAAAACAAACAACGAGTAGGACAAGAGAAAACACTGAGTTCCTTTAAAGCTTGGATAAAACCCCACCAGTTTATTATTGCTTTTGAACCATGATAAATGAAACACTAACCAAGATTTTGATGTGGAATGACTGTTGATGACTTGTTGCTGAAATGTGCTACATAAATAAACTTGATTGATTGATTTTCACTTTAAGGAATCATAAAAACCAGTCCATCATTGTGAGCGGGGAATCCGGAGCTGGCAAAACCGTATCGGCGCGTTATGCTATGAGGTACTTTGCTGTTGTGAGCAAATCTGGAAGTCAGACTCGGGTTGAAGACAAAGTATTGGCCTCCAATCCCATCACAGAGGTACAATTTTACCTGACATTTTCAAGTAACATGATGTAGAATCGACCAAAAAAAAAATACTCAAAGTTGTTTTTGTCTTTTTTTTTTTTTGTTCTTCAGGCAATTGGAAATGCAAAAACCACCCGAAACGACAACAGCAGCAGGTTTGGAAAATACACAGAGATCAGCTTCGACAGGAGGTATCGCATCATCGGAGCGAACATGAGGACTTACCTCTTGGAGAAGTCCAGGGTGGTTTTTCAGGTAGGGTAAAAAGCTTTATATCCCCTTAAACCTATTCACATATTTTCACGCTGAACTCAAAAGCAGAACATCGTTACTTAATGGCAGTTAACAGATACACTAAAGCTACATTCACAGCAGGCAAATGCGAAAAATATCCGACTTTGTCACCACAATCTGAGCCGCCCAAATCCGACCTTTTCACCCAAAAATAACTTCCATGTATTCTACTAAACCGGATACGTATCCGATTGTTTCCAGAGGGTCTGTAGTCTGAACGGTCATGTTTTCTATTTCTTTGATGTGAGGCACGCGTCATAATGCTGCAGCAGAAAAAAACGACGAGCGTAGACAATAACTGAAAATTATGATTATGAATCTTTCTTTTGATTTGCTTCCTTTGTGTTGATATGATCTTGTGACGATACTGACGGTTCTCAACTTTAAAGTTGATCCATCCATTACTACTTCAGTAAAACGAGCGCTGCTGTGTGACGTCTACGTTCTTCTTCTGTGCATGCAGGTCGCTTCGGGGACGTAAATCCTTCTCTCAAAAGCCTGATTGCAGTCAGATTTAATTAGTAGTATAAAAAATAAATATAATTTCAGTAAAAACGATGTGTGACTGTTGCCAAATAAAACTGAAGATGCATTTCTGTTAGCTACCCCTCTAAGACAGATGGATTTTATTTAGTTGTGCAGAGAGAATGTAGTTGCACTGAATTTTATTTAAAGACACCAAAAAGTGTAGGTGGTGAAAACCTTTTATTTTTCCTCTTCCCATTCATAATGCTGTGCTGTTCTGTCATAAGATCCCAATAAAAACGTAACTAAATGAGACAAAGGTCAAGTGTGGGGCATTGTATGTGCTGTTCATATTTGTAGATATTTTATATATTCCTATGTTTTGTGTTGTTCTGCTTTATTGTTTTTGTAGGCAGAAAATGAGCGTAATTATCACATATTCTACCAGATGTGTTCGTGTGCAGATTCTGCAGAGTTCAAGCACCTGAGACTGTGTGAGTGTTTGTCCTGAGTTGTTGTTTCTAAAGGTTTGATGCTCATCTGACTTTGTTTCACCAGTGAATCTGAACCCTTTAGCTAACGGCTTGAATAATAAAGAATTAATGGAGTATTTGTTTGTGTCTTTTTAAAAATGTAATGTACTTTTTTTTGTACTATTTTCACAGAAAAACGGGTTGGTTTCAATCGTTTTGTTTGATATGTTGAGGAACTTTGTTGTCTTACTGATTTGCAGCGAGTGCAGATGAGTTCAGGTACACTGGCCTGGGTGGCGACATAACTATAGATGGTGTGAATGACAAAAAGGACTTTGAAGAGACTCGACAGACCTTCTCCCTTCTGGGTAAACTCCCTTCATATTTAAGCATTTTATTTTTCTATGTTTGCCTTAAGATGCTAACTTTTCCCTGACACGCAGGTTTGAAGGACGACTTCCAGTCAGATGTTTTTAAAGTTTTAGCTGCAATTTTGCATTTGGGGAATGTGGAGATCAGAAGCTCCGGGGACGACAAGTCATCAGCTCCTGTGAGTGCTTTTCAAAATAAAATGCGTGCTGATGTCAGTAGGTGAAACTAAAAAGGTGGGTGCGTTTTTGTTGCAGCTGAACGATCCACACCTGGCGGCGTTCTGCGACTTGCTGTGTGTGAGCGCGGCTGAGCTGGTGCGGTGGCTGTGTAATCGCCGGATCGTTCTGGTGGCTGAGACGGTCGTGAAGCCGGTTCCTAAAGAGCGAGCGGCGGCCGGCAGAGACGCTCTGGCTAAGCAGATCTACGCACACCTGTTTGACTGCATCATCACCAGGATCAACACGGCGCTGCAAGTTCCTGGGAAACAACACGCTTTCATCGGCGTTCTGGACATCTACGGGTGCAAATAACACTTCCTGTCTTCTCTTCCTTTGTGTTTTTTTACCTGTTTTCCCCTCATCGTTAGATTTTTTTCGCTCTTCTCCTCAGATTTGAAACGTTTGACATCAACAGCTTTGAGCAGTTTTGTATCAACTATGCAAATGAAAAGCTGCAGCAGCAGTTTAACTTGGTATGAAGCATATTTTGGTTTTATGGCTCCAACGTTGTGATTTCTGAGCTTTATGTTATGTCTCTTCCTTTTCAGCATGTGTTCAAACTGGAGCAGGAGGAGTACATGAAGGAGGACATCCCTTGGACCCTGATAGACTTTTATGATAATCAGCCTGTTATTGACCTAATCGAAGCTAAAATGGGGATCCTCGACTTGCTCGATGAAGAATGCTTAGTAAGTGTTTTCTGACCTTTTAAGCTATTTCTTTTAAAGCACCTGTTGACACTGGAATATCCTTTTGCAGTTTCCTCAAGGAACAGACCAGAGCTGGCTGCAGAAGCTGTTCAACTACCTTGAAGCCAATCCTTTGTTTGAGAAGCCCAGGTTATCAAATGAGGCATTTGTGATTCAACACTTTGCAGACAAGGTGGAGTAAATCAACCCAGAGTTCACAGGATGTCTGTCTTCAAATAAATATTATTTGCACGAGAATTATCCTTATGGATTTGGCAGTCAGATCCTGATTGGTCCATGTGTTTTGTTTTTTTTCCCCTCAAGTGTTAAGCTCTGCAACAGAGCTTAGTTATATTTTATTGTGAGTTTTTGTTTTAATCAGTTTTTAGAGTTGGTTTGCTAGATTTTCTCAGCTAAATATTGTCCAGTTTCAGTTTAGTTTTTATTAGTTACAGTAATATTTTTTGTTTTTTCACACTTTGGTTAGTTTTTAGTTGCAGAATTTAAAAAGTCAAAGTATCGTGTTGTGATTCTGCGTACATCAATTGGATAATGAACACTCAGAAGATATTTTACAGACAAGCATAAGCGACAACAGGATGAATACGGAGAGCTGTAATTTGTCGATAAACCACAACATAACATACATTTCTGCTGAAAAATGTCTAAAAAATATTTCCTTTATTTCACTAAAAGTCACTACGATTACAACAAATGACACGGAACATGCAGGGTTCATCCCTGAAGCATCTTCCACCTAACAAGCACGCGAACGACCTTCTCATCAATAGCTGTCAAACTTTTACATAAATCTTATAAATTTTCTAAATGAGCTGTTTTGGTTTGCTTGTGGGAAAGCGACATTTTCACTTTCAAAAACCAAACTGCACTTGTTCATAAAGTGATAAGTTTGTTTTCTGCAAACCAAAATATCCTTTTTAATGCCTGTGTAAGTGTTTAGTGGTGGAATCTGGTCATTTTCTGATCAGAAAAGCTCCAGTGGTAAGGATCATCAGTGAGTTATTTTAAAGATTATGCAGAATGATTTCTTGTACTTTCTAGCTACTTTTCTGAGGTTTGAAGCCTGTTTTTTTTTTTTAATCTAAATTTGTTTCCTGAGCAGGTGGAATATCAGTGTCGAGGTTTTCTTGATAAGAATCGAGATGCTCTTTATGAAGAGCTGGTGGACACGATGAGAGCCAGTAAGGTGATCGAAGTTTATAAATAATAATTGGAAATTTACACAAGCCAGGCAGAGCAGCTGTTTTTCCACGTTTTAACACATTTCCTCTGTTTGCACCTGTTATCAGTTTCCCTTTCTGGCACATTTTTTCCAAGAGGAGCAGCCGAGCACAGCGGCCAGTAAAGGCGTCAAAGTTAAATCAGCCAGGCCTCCTGTGAAACCAGCCAATAAGCAGCTGAGGACTTCAGTGGGAGATAAGGTGAGTTTTTGTCATTTACCTAGAATAAACTAAGTTTCTTGTTGTTTTTTTTTTCCTCTGAGCATTGTGATTTGATGCAGTTTCGCAGCTCCTTGTCTTTACTGATGGAAACGCTGAACGCCACCACCCCTCACTATGTGCGCTGCATAAAGCCGAACGATGAAAAACTCCCATTTGAGTAAGTTTTTGTGGAATTGTATTTGGAATATTTAGCTCTTTATTCACCAAACTTTCCAGATTATTTTATTTTTGCTTTCTTTTTGTTATTCTTGCTTTAGATATGACTCGAGGCGAGTGGTGCAGCAGCTGCGGGCCTGCGGAGTGCTCGAAACTATTCGGATCAGTGCACAGAGCTACCCTTCCAGGTGACTCTATTTGTGTAACTTACAATATATTTATATCTGTAAATGCTTTCCTTGGAAAATATTTTTGTTTTCTTTGTTTTTCAGGTGGACGTACATTGAGTTTTACAGCCGATACAGCATCCTGATGTCACACGTGGAGGCAGATTTGAACGACAAGAAACAAACCTGCAAAAATGTCCTACAGAGATTGATTCAGGTCAGCTGTAATTTGTCTGTGTTTCTCAGTGTGAGACTTAATATTCATGCACCCTGAGACGTTTTCACATTTCGTCATGCTTCAGTTAGAGATGCATTGATCCACTTTTTCACTGTCTCAGCCGATACTGATGCGATACAGAAAAACAGCAGTGAATTGACTTAAAATGTTTCTTTTTTTAAACACAGACATAAATGTGCTTTAAAGATTAAATTACATACAGAGAGAGTAGCGTGGTAACTACATTCACTTAAGTAACTTTCTTGAAAAACATTACTTTTTGCTACCCTGTACTTTTTACTTTACTTTCTCTTCTCTGACTTGAGTAAGATTTCTGGATTTTCTGCACACTGAATGGAAAACCAACATGTTTTAACCAGAAATTCACACACAGACACACACCTGCAGTTTTTGTTGAAGTTTTATGAACCTGATTTTGTTATTTTTAGTTATTTATACAAATTATTGTCATTTTCATACTTAAAATACCACAAAATTCCTATTTAACTTTGTAATTTGGTCCATCTGATTCTGTAATTTTTAAATATTAAATGACTGATAATTTTATCAGTTACTCAGTACTTGAGTGGACTTTTTACCAAATAAGTTTTTACTCTTACTTCAGTATTTTTTTTTTACTTCATTAAAAATATGTTGAAGTTGTGCTACTCTTACTTGAGTATAATCTTTGGGTATTCTGCACACAGATAGACTTTAATTACTTAATCTGTTTTCAGAGAAAGAGGGCTGAACACAAATACACACCACACTTTCTTAAAATTTCACATAAAAACAATTTAGAACCATTTTTCTTTGGTGTTAGTCACTTAAAACTTTATTAAACCCTCTTGTTTTTGCTTTTTCAAGATATTATGTGTCGTTTGTCTTCATCTCCAGGACTCCAACCAGTACAAGTTTGGCCGTACAAAGATCTTCTTTCGCGCTGGACAGGTAGCTTATCTGGAGAAGCTGCGTCTGGATCGACTGAGAGGAGCCTGCGTGACGATTCAGAAGCACATCCGTGGATGGAGCCGCAGGAGGAAATACCTGAGGATCCGAGAGGCGGCCATCATCCTCCAGCAGTACATCCGAGGGACGAGGACGATCCGGTTAGGGCTCGTCGCAGTACGCAGCGTTTTGCTGTAGCTCCACATTGTAAAACTAAACAATCGTTTGTCAAACCTTCAGTAAAACGGTGACCGCTGAAACACTGAAGCAGGGCTGGGCTGCTGTGGTGATCCAGAGACACTGGAGAGGTTACCGCATGAGACAGATCTACCATGTGGTCCAAATGGCCTCCATCACCATCCAAGCCTTCACCAGAGGATGGATGGCCAGAAAACGCTACAAGAAGGTTTGTATCTGAGGCAGAGTTGCCAGATTGGACAGGTTTCCCCCCAGTTGGGCTGCTTTTAAACACACACAACACGCTGAAATGAAAAGAAGACTTTAGGCTGCTTTTTACAACATTTTAAAAGGATTTCAAAAGAAAATTATTTCAAAATAGTTGTCATTGTGTGGCAGAAATGCACAAAACCTTTCATTGTACCAACAAATGCTATGTTGTTACATTTATATTATTGTTTTACTTATTTTAAAATCTCTAGAATCTGTCATATGTTACATTATCAATGATTAGTCATTGGTTACACTGCAAAAACACAAAATCTTACCAAGTAATTTTGGTCTAGTTTCTACCGCAAATATCTTAGTGCACTTGAAATAAGTGTCGCTATAGTAGTATTGTAATTTGTAAAACAGAAATCCCAGGGCAACATCATGACATTTTTCCACAGAAACTCAAATCTCATTGTGCTCAAAGAGTCACGTCTGTTGTAAAGGGATCTGGTTCTGGTCAGAATATAATAAGACAACCACAAATGTTGTGGATTATCACCAGACTGAATGCAGTCGATGCTGAAACTGTTTTGGAAACTGTCAGTCTGATCTGAGGTTTTGGAAAGCTCTGATCTGTGAAATGTGTTGCTCTGTGTCTCTGTCTCTAATTTTGCAGATGATTGAGGAGCACAAAGCTCTGGTTCTGCAGAAATATGCCAAAGCATGGCTGGCCCGGCGGCGTTTTCAAACCATGCGCCGCCTTGTGCTTAATGTGCAGCTCTCCTACCGGGTGCAGCAGCTCAGGAAGAAGACAGAAGAGCAGGTGAAAATGCTTCCCAAATTATTTCAGCTTTGAATTTTATCCTAGACGACTGCATGTACTGTTAAACTCAATGTTACTCAGACTTTTGACAGATTTGTCAAAAGTCTGAGAGTCTAAATTGAATTTTACCTGGAAGTGATATTGACATTGATGCCTTAAAACCAGGAAACATACAAAAGCTGGTCATCAATTATAAGCTTTTTGATTTCTGTGTTGCCCATTTTTACATTAATTATTGATTATTTGACCCGGGGTCTTTCTGCACAGAGTTTACATGTTCTGCCTGTGCATGTGTAGGTTCTCTCCGGGTTCTCCGGCTTCCTCCCACAGTCCAAAAACATGACTGTCAGGTTAATTGGCCTTTCTAAATTATCCCTAAGTGTGACTGTTTGTCTCTGTGTTGCCCTGCGACAGATTGGCGACCTGTCCAGGTTGACCCTGCCTCTCACCCGGAATGTTAGCTGGAGATAGGCACCAGCACCTCCCGACCCCATTAGGGACAAGGGTGTAGGAAAATGGATGGATGGATGTATTATTGATGGAGACTCAGATATTGAGATGTCTGATGAAGAAGGTGAAACATCAGGCAGAAGCAGAGGAAGTTGATTCAAAGAGCTCTGAGGATGAAATTCAGGGAGGGCAAGCAGATGCAGAGTCGGATGAAGCAAGACAGTCCACATCTCAGTCCAGTAGCACAAGAATTGCTATGATACTCACACTAATATTTATGTTAGTGATGGACAGTTTTGTCAATGTGAAATTCATTCATGTGGATATTTTCTTTGGGACAAACTGGTTGCCATCAAGGTTCAATTTCAAATGTATTGTGTTCCGATGTCCACTGTAGTGGACACATAATATTCCAAAAATAAAAATTTTTTTCCAAAATAAAAATGTTTTCAGTATTCTAATTACCTTACAAAGATTGTGGAATTTAAAAAAAATGGTGATTGGACAATATTTTTTTTCCTGGTAGTCAGGAGGATAGAATAATAATTTAAAAAATCATAAAAATGAATATTTTTAACATTGATGTTTTTGTTGCTTTCCTCATTACCTATCAGAAACACACTTCTTGTTTATTGAATGTAAATCTACCAGGTGTATGAATAGTTTTGAGCTTAACAGCAGCTGAGTTTATATTTCTCCTGCAGAACAAAGAGAATCGAGGATTGATGGAGAGATTGACCAGTCTGGCCAGCAGTCATTCCCAAACGATGGACAAACTCCACAGTCAGGAGGCGCAACTGGAAAAACTAACAAACCTGAAGGCATCGCTGGAGGAAAGAGAAAAAAAAGCAAGAGAAGAGGCGAGCATGGTTAGTTTCAAAATAAATATCTGAACTTTATATATATATATATAGCTAAATTACATTGATTTGAGCCTTTTATTTTTACTGCAGACAATTAATCAGCTTCAAAGACAATTTGAAGATCTAAACACTGAAAAGCAGAACTTGGAGAAAAAGCTTGAAGTTTCCATCAAAGAGACCAAAGGTAAAAAGAATAGATTTTTTTTTTTTACACTTAATATTTAAAGTTGTATAAATATACACAGAAAGACCATCAGATAACAGACGAACAATTCAGAAAGTATATAGCATATAAAGTATACATATTCTTCATAGTCTGGAAATTAAGGAGGAAGTCAGGAAAAATCTTGTCTAAGAGCTTAAGCTTGGAGACTTAACAGATCGGTACCCTACCCACAATTTTAAAAGTTCTCTAAAGTGATCCCAGTTTATTTGTAATTGACCAGAGTGAGGAATAAGCTATAGGAGGTACATTAAAAAGCAAAAAGCTAAGATTTTTAAAGAGTTAACCTTATCATGAGGTAATGTTTTATGCTCCATTTATGACCAGCATTTGTTACTATGATGATTATCGCCACGAACTTCGTCATCAAGATGCCTTATAGAATGCAAATACATTGGAAATAAGAAAAAAAAAAGTTTACCTGCTTTTTCTCTGTATTAGGATCTTTGGAGAAAGTAAGAGTGCTCACTCCATCTTTTTTGTGACATATTCCATCGTGTAAATATGAAAATCTAATAAATTTCACAAATGATGTATCATTATAATTACATGTTTGTGCTGTTGTTTCATATTTTATATATTTCTGGTTTTCTGGTTTAAAAATATTATATTTTATGAGTTTTTTGTCAAGTCATTGCAATCATTCAAGCGGTATTTATCCAGAAATAAAAGGTTTGACTTAAATGTAAAACTTTAACCCTTTCTGTCGTTTTACAGCAGACATTGTGTGCAATCTTTTTGCCACCTGTATGACCAGTTTTTACATTTTACAGAAAGTTTTGACCAAGTAAAAAGAAGCCTCCTGGAAGAGAAAGAAAATGAAGTCCGGCTTAGAAAGTTTGTATTTTTAAAAATGCTAAATAAATCTTCAGCAGGTCGAAACTGATTAGGCTAATAACTGATCTCCTGGCAGAATTGCAGAGAACAACACTGAGATCCAGAGACATGACCACGAGAAAGAGCTGGAAACTCTGAAGGAGGAAATAAAGAGACTGAAAGAGGACAGAGTGAGTCTGCAGAGGAAGGTTGAGGATGGGGCACAGGTGAACTCTGACCTGCAGGAACAGGTCATTCAGCTCACCAAGCACGTGAAGGTCATCCCGGAGCTGCGCAGGGATCTGAACAACCTGCAGAATCAGAAGGACAACCTGGACCGAAAGATGAAGGAACAGTCGGAGCAAACAAGAGGTTCCCAGATTTAACACCCATTTTTCACCACCACTCCTAAAATAAATGAAGCTTTTTGGTTGACTGAATATTTTGTTGCAGCTAAAACAAAGGAAATTGTAAGACAGCTGCTTGGCGGTTTTGTTGAAGAGGAAACGCTTTTGGGGTAAACTGGAGTTTAATTTTAAGTTTTCCCATTCATCCTATTATTTTCCCTTTAAAGCTGCACTATATAACTTTTACATTTATATATATTTTTTACATATTTATTGAAACGTCACCATGTTGTGACTGTATAATGTGAAACAGATAATCTGTGAAAAAACTGATCTCCTCCACCATCTCTGTTGCCGTCTGAAAAAAAAAAAAATTAACCGCTGTCGTCAAAAACAACCAATCAGAACCAAGAGGAGGGACTTAGCGCTGTCAATCAGGCGCATGAGCATGCTGCTAAATGTGATAATGGCTGAAAAATTACTTACCGTTACAGGATAACCATGTATTCAAAGACATTGGTGGCTATGCTAACTAGTTAGCAGGCTAGCTGCTGCTAGCATAGCCACACACAGTGTTGTGACTAACAGCACTAAGACCCGCCTCTGGGCTCTGATTGGTTGTTTCTAGTGTTGGGAGAAAGCAGCTTGATTTTTTTTTTTTTCACAGTTTACACTGGATTACAAAAAAGTATTTTTTGAAAGTTGTCTGTTTTTTTCAATTGAATTAAGACTGTTTTGCACCGCTGAATCCAAAAACGACATCCATTTTTCTCAATCAGGTCAGATTTTTTTATAATTTGATTTAGACAAATCCCATCTTCTGACTAAATTGGTGACATTTTTGTGACATTATCAGTTCATTTCTGTTAATGTTTGTCATCCAAAATAAGGCTTCAGGAGAAAAAAAAACATGTTTTCTAAGACAGTGTATTAATTAAATGTTACAAACGTGGAACACTGATAAGGGTATGTATGTAAATTGAATATTACGGCTTCATTGTGCAAAATTCTCTGTCTCTTTTATGTACTGATGACGTCTCTCCCCTTGCCTCATTGAGGGACAATGAACCATTGAGCCCAGATTATCAGGAAACCGATCAATTTATGAGAACAAGTCATGCATTTTGATGCTTATTTTGCATCCATTGTTCAGAAAATTTAACTGATTGAGGAAAACCAGCTTGATTTTTGGATTCAGCACATCAAAATTACCCTAATACTGTTGAAAAACCAGAGACGATTTTTTTTTTTTTTTTTGGCTGTTGACCATAATTATCCGTCACAACATGGCAGCAATTTCAACAAATATACATGCAAAAAATATATTTTTATGACAGTTACAAACTTCATTTAGTTTCAAACTGGCTGTTTTTATGAAGGCTTGTTCCAGAAGACTCTGAGAAGATTTATGAACTGGATGATTTGCAGGAAGCCTTTGAGAGTCTGCAAAAAGCCACCAGGTCTGGAAGTTAACCTGTATAATTTCATTTCTATTTAATACTCTTGTAAAATCACTTATGCGCAACCAAATCTGTTACATGCTAATGGTAGGTTACTGGAAAACCACCAGAAGGAGCAGAGGGAGACGTACGAGTCTCAGATGGAGGGCCTGACTCTGAGAGTGAACCACCTTCAGAACGAAAACGGCAAACTGCAAAATCTTTTCCAGGAAAAAAGCAACATCAACGAGGATATCCGCCAGGAAGTATCGAGGCTGAGCAGTGAGAACTCGGTATGTTGATGTGATCTTCACTTCAGAGTCCATCGTGACGACGGATTAAATGCAGAACTTTGTGTTTTACTGCGACGGCCAGGTCATACCGGAGCTGAAGCTGCAGGTTTCAGAGCTGCACAGACAAAAGCAGGAGCTTGAGACGGTTGTTAAAGAGCAGAGCAACGAGTTAGCAGGTGAGCTTGATTTTCAGAAAAGTGCATCTCAATAAAGTGTAATATAAAATTGAGCTATTGAATTTTTTGCATCATGACAGAAAAAAATATGGAGATCAGCAACATTCTCCATAAGAAGATCACAGAAGAAAGCTCCCAACGCAGGTTAAATTTAAATTAGTTTTTTCTCAATTAAAGCATCAGTCTATAATTTTAAGTCATCTTATTGTATTGTAGACATTTTGAGGAGAAAGCCAAGGAGCTGGAGGAGAGCACAGAGGAGCTGCGAGTAAAGATACAGGAGTTGGAGGAGGAGAACGAACATTTGAAGAGGCAGCAGCTGATGGAGGGAGAAGTGAAGAGAAAACTGAGAGAGGAGACGTCGCAGTTAACAGCTGAGAACATGGTGTGTGTGTGTGTGAGCCTCAGAGGTGGAGTGTGAGTGTTAAAGTTAAAAACAGAAATATAAATCATTTTTCATAAATTCCAGGACTTAGAGGAGCAGCTTGACCAGAAAGATCGTTGGATTAAGAAACTCTGTAGTCAAATAAAGTGCCTTGAAATGTCACAGAAAGGTTCTTATATTTTCTACTTCACAATAGGAAATATGAATAAATTTTAATTTCACAATATTCACTACATATCCTGTTCCTCACACAGCAAAACAAACTCCTGCTCTCCCTAAAGAATATCTTGGCATGCTGGAGTATAAGAGGGAGGATGAAGCGAGGCTCATTCAAAACATCATAACTGGTATCCTCCTCCTGTTGATCAGATTTTATTTTTAGTTATTTTCCCCACATTTTAACAGGATAATGGATAATTTAAATTTAATTCACAGACCTGAAGCCCAAAGGTGTGGTGGTCAATGTGATTCCTACTCTCCCAGCCTTCATCCTCTTCATGTGCGTCCGCCATGCCGACTACCTGAACGACGACAACAAACTGAAGTCTCTGCTGAACGGGATCATCCAAGGGGTCAAAAAGGTCATCATGGTAAGGCCGATTTTCCCTATTACTGGATATATTCCATATGTCAGGTTTTACCAATTTATAACTGTTGAGACGCAGCTTAAGGTGTAAAAAGTAATACAACATAAATAAATCTTAAATACATCAATATAATGATGATTCAGTTCGTGGGAGTGAATGACTATTTTTGCTTTTTAGCTGTTGTTTTTCATTAACATGCAACAAACAACTTAAATAATTTACAAAAGCAACAATTTGGCCAACATGTTTGAAAATAAAGTGGATTTTCTCTATTATAGAAATAGAAGCGGTGATCCCATAACTTGTTACATCCTATTTTAATCAATAAATTAATAAAAACTCATTCACGCAATTAATTAATTAATCGTGATTAATTCACAGCAACCATGTAATTAAGCAGATACATTTTTTTTTAAATTTCTCAGCCCTAATAATCGGTCAGAATGTTTCAGATGCGTTCTGTAAAGACCGAAATAAATCCAACTTTCATGCCCGAGATGTGCCTGAGAGAACCAATTTATTCAACTCCCAGTCGTTCCTGTTTGGTTAGTAGTCAGTGTTGATTGCTGTCATTGTTTTTCTTTCAGGCTCACCACAAAGACTTTGAGTCATTGTCCTTCTGGCTCTCCAACACATACCAGCTGCTCAACTGCCTGAAACAATACAGCGGGGAGGAAGTAAGAAGCTCCTGCACCGTTCTGGTTCAACCTGTGTGCACTACAGTAGAAGGTTTTGTTTTTGTTGAGCTTTTTCCTCCGTGTTTTCCCCTCTCTAGCAGTTCCTGAAGCAGAGTACCCCGCGCCAGAAGAAGAACTGCCTGCAGAACTTCGATCTGTCCGAATACAGACAGATCCTGAGCGACCTGGCCATACAAATCTACCATCAGCTCATCTCCATTATGCAGAAAACGCTCACGCCTGCTATTGGTGTTTTGCACAAATCATTATAATCACATTCTGCTTGTTATGTTGGGTTGTATTCTTTAAATAACGTGTCAAACATCCGGCTTGCCATAAAGTTTAATGTGGCCCAGAAGGACTCATACAGAGAATCTTGACAATAACCATTGTGTGCTTTCATAATATTTTATCAGTCAATTAAAAACAGTTTTCAATTGATTGTTTGATTGAAATTCAAAACTTTTTTCTTACAGTTTTGACTTGATCAAAAGTCAGAATTCTGAGAAAAAATTGAAGATTTTGAGGAAGAAAAGTGAAAATCTTGGGAAAAAGGTGAAAATTGAGGAAAAAAGTGAAAATTCTGTGGAAAAAAAGTAAAAATTTTGGGGAAAAAAGTGAAAATAGTGAGAAAACAAGTGAAAATTGTGAGGAAAAAAGTCAGGATTGTGAATGTTTTTCTCATGATTTTGACTTTTGATGTCAGAAGATTAGAGCCAGAATTATTATTTTTTTCAGTGAACATAATCTTCTTGAGTTCTTACATATATTCTGGTAAATTGCATCAATGTGAAACGGTGTTCAGTATTACTTAACTTTAAGAAGAAGAAGCAGAGATGACTATTTATTCAGATTTTAGTGTTTCGTTAATAGACTTTATCAACACATTTTACCTCAACCGGTTCTTTCAGTAAATTGATAATCTTGATCTGGCCCGAAATGAAAATGAGTTTAATTTAACACATGCTGCTGTGTTTATCCCAACAGTTCCTGGTATGCTGGAGCACGAGAGCTTGCAGGGGATTTCTAGCATGAAACCGACGGGCTTTAGGAAGCGATCCAGCAGCTTGTATAACGACTCGGAGATGTACACCATCTCCTCCATCCTGCAGGAACTCTCCGTTTTTTATTCTGCCATGAGGCACCACGGCATGGAGCAGAGCCTGACCAAGCAGGCCGTCAAACAGCTCTTCTTTCTGATCGGAGCCACCACCTTCAACCAAATCATGCTCCGCAAAGACATGTGCTCCTGCAGAAAAGGGATGCAGATAAGGTCTGTCTGCTTGTTTTAGAAACATCTGAATAAAGCAGGGAAGAAGAAGGAGAATGTTGATTTTACTCCAGTAACAGCAGAACTACTTCAACATGCTTTTACTCAAGTAAAAGTAAAAAGTTTGCAAGAAATTACTCAAGAGTAGAAAGTATCTGGTTACAAGGCTGCACAATCAGACAGAGAAAAATGTAAACTTGTGTCCAAATTATGGTATTTTGAAAACTAATATGAAAAAACAATAATACAAATAAATATAAAAGTAATATTAAAAATAAACTTTGTGCACAAACAAGAAAACTTAGTTTAACTTAAACTGTTGGTGTGACTGAATCAGGTACATTTTTTTGTTTTTTGCATTCAGTGAAGTTAGTAACAACAAAACGGGTCATCCTAAGAAAAAGAAAATGACGTCAATAGTTTCAGAATAAAGTTGTAGTACTGTGAGAATACTCGTAATTTAAGGAGAATAAAGTCATAGAAGAATAGAGTCAATATGAGAATAAAGTCATATTATGAGAAAAGCCATAATATTATGTGGGAAAATACATATTACTAGACTAAAGTTGAAATAATATGAGAATAAAGTCAATATTTCATGAATAAAGTCGTAATATTAGGAGAGTAACGTCAAAATAATATGAGAATAAAATTATAATAAAATGAAAACAAAGTCATAATATTGCGTGATAAAGTCATATTATGAGAATAAAGTCGGAATAATATGAGATTAAATTTGAAGTATTATGAGAACAGTGACATATGGAGAATAAAGCCGTACAAAATAGAGTCGATATGTGAATAAAGTCATAATATTGCAAGAATAAAGTTGTAATAATACAAGAATAAAGTCACATTATGAAAATAAAAGTCATAGCATTATGACTTTACACTCTTATTTTTTAACATAGCCCTAAGACTCCATATTACTGAAGTAAAAGTAAAACGTACAGTGTAGTAAAATTGCTCTTAAAAATAATTTTGTTTCCAAAAGGTTACTACTTCCTGCCCTCCTCTGATTTAAAGCTTCTCTCTTGTGTCAGGTGTAACATCAGCTACCTGGAGGAGTGGCTGAAGGAGAACGAGCTGCAGAGCTGCGGCGCCATCGACACGTTGATGCCTCTGGGTCAGGCCGCCTGGCTGCTGCAGGTCAACAAATCCACCGACGAAGACGCAAAAGAAATCGCAGAAAGGTGCACTGAACTCAACCCTGTTCAGGTAATCCAGTAAAATCACATCCAACCACTTTCTGATGCTTATTTTAACCCCAAACTCCAACTTAAATTTCAGATTGTCAAGATTTTGAACTCCTACACACCCATCGATGATTTTGAGAAACGAGTGACATCATCGTTTGTTCGCCAGGTTCAGGTGAGCTTTGCCGTTCACTCAGACTTTAATCAGCTAGTCTCTCCTACCTACAGATTTTATTTATTCATGTATTTCAAACTGGTTTTTAAAAACATGAAAACAAGCAATCAGTAGGACAGATATGTGAATACATAACCAAGAACAAAATAATTAGCTTAGCACTACTTTTCTGTTTGAAAAGGAGTAGGAAGAAGTAAACACTTTTTAAATCTCATCTCAATTTAGTGAAATATATTAGTTTAATTAAAAAAATAAATAAATTTACAATATATATTTTTTTGTAATTTACAAAAATTACAAAAGATTGTAATTAAAACCATGTTATAATATTCATGTGCCTGTTCAATATATTGTGCAAAAGAGGCAACAAATACATTATATTATATGGACAAAATGATTACAAACTAACTCATAAAAAGACAAGAAAATCTATGAATAATAATAATACTGACAACTGTAAATAACTGGACACACATCATCAAAATAATTACCTATAAATTCTTTATATTCTCTTGTATAACAATAAATATATATATTTTAAAACTGACAGTGATCGTAAGATAACATGATAAACTAAATAATAATGGTAATACTAACACAGATGAAAGGAAGGGGAAAAAATGCATATTTATATTAATTTCCAAAGTACAATGTGAGTAACACAGCCTTGTATTTATTTTTAATCTGGTTGATACGTTGGCATTGTGGCATTGTTTTAGTTCCATACATTGTTTGACTTCTTGTCTTTGCTGCAGTCCTTCCTTCAGGAATACGAAGGCGCCACGCAGCTGATGCTGGACACAGATTATCGCTTCCAGGTGACGTTTCCTTTCTGTCCGTCTTCGACAGCGTTAGAGTCTATGCAGGTTCCCAGCAGCCTTCATCTGGAGTTCCTAACCAGGATCTGACACAGCGAGCCTTTAACCTTTAACCTTTCACTCCTCACGACTGAATTATGCTCACCTCGCACCTTACTGTAAATAAGACTTTTTCTTTTTTAAAACAAATGTAGGAAGACAAAATGTTGAGCAAAATGCAGAATTTTAAATTTGTGTTTGTTCTGAACATTTTTTATTCAAATATTCCTGTAAATAAATGTTAAATGACTTCTTAAACTGGTGCAATAATAAGGCAATTATTGTGACCAAGATTTATAAATAATGTGGCTTTGACTTTTGTGTTAGAAAGTGTTTAGTTAATTTTATTGTTTAAAGTTTTTAACATCATTCACCACTAAAGGAAAGAACTTACTTTATTGCTGTATTTCCAGATATAAATTCAAATGACCTACAATCATGTCTGCTCTTCTCTTTGGTTTATTTTGGGTTAAACAAAGTAATTGTGGAGAATGAGGTGAAAATATCTGTTCATTTGTTTCCTGTTTATTTTACATTTTAAAAAAAGGATTGATGGTCTTATTAAAAATGATTATTTTTTGTTGCTTCTGTCGTTTAGTGAATCTTATCAGGATGCATCAGGACGTCTTATTTTTACAATAATTTCTACTCAAGTGATTAAATTGGCAGCCCTTTGATAAACTGAGCAGCTTTCCTTTTAACTACTTAAAAAGTAAGACATATTTTTGTTTCTAGCATGTTAATTTAGTTGTGTTACTTTTTCAGAATTATCTTTTCCCGTTATAAGAAAACAAACAAACAAAAAGAAAAACTCTCAGGCTTCTCTGAGTTGTTCTAATCAATGTGTAAATATTTTTATTAAATGTTCAAACACTGAAATAAGAGAGTATGAAATAATAAAGAATGAAAAAAGTGTGATCACTTTTCCAAAAATGTGCATAATGCGCATGTGTATTTAACATTTAAAAAGACAATACAGTATATCAGTGGAGGAAAAACATTGAAATGTTATTGAAGAATGAGTCAGAACAGAGCAGGTTATTGTTCAAGCAGAATGACTGAATAAAATAAACCAGCACGAATTAATTAACTAACATGGTAACAAATGAAAACAAATGAGATGAATATGGCAAGATATAAAACCTTAAAGAAAAGAGGAAAAATCTGTGGCATTTATAAACACTTTAAACTGGTTTCAGTTTCTTCTTCTAAAAAAAAAAAAAAAAAAAAAAACTATTTTATTAGACTACAAAAAAAATATGACTTAATCAATTTTATTTTGTAAAATTCTCCTCTTGCCAAGTCGAGCATCGATTTATTTCTCTGTCATGTCGGCCGAGTGCGGATGAATTATTTAGCAGCAGTGGAGTAAAGTGAGGCTGGATGGTGATGAGAATGCAGCCTCATCACCGGGATGCAGCGGCCTCCTCTTCCTCCTCCTCCTCCTCCTCCTCCTCCCTCCTTTTCCTCCTGAAGGAGCATCTTCTGCCGCTGACGTCATGACAGCAGCATCAGCTGTTAGCTCCGCCGCTGTAAGCCTCTCCACCGGCCGTCGCTCCCCGCACAAAGGAAATATATGAGATCCCCTCTAATCCCTGAAATGGCGACACAGGAGGTTCAGTTGAACGAGACTCTGGCCCACCTGAAAACCGAGTCGGAGACGCTGAAGACGAAGCTGGAGGAGGAGAGGGCGAAGCTGCACGACGTCGAGCGTGAGTCCTGAAAATGGAGAGGCCTCCATGCTTTGGTCTCCCCTCCTGCCTGCTCGCCGTCAGGGGGGGAAAACGGGACGTTTCCATCACTGTAACGGCTCGGTTCGGCTCTTTTGCGCGCTGCTCCCGGGTCGGTACAGATTATTGATCCGATGGGGAACCAAAATGTCAGCTTCCCGATCGCTTTTTTATCCTGATACCTTCACTGATCCCTCATCAAAAAACATCAAATGCTGTTTTTGCTAAATGTTAATCACATTCATTCAGCACGGAAGATGATTAGAGCCATAAATAAATACTTATTTATTTTGAAAAATAAAAAATAAATATCTGGCTTTAATCTCAGAATTTAATCTGACCTCCTTGAATACTTAAAAAAAAACAAAAAACACTGAAATCCAACATATTAACTCTAGAAAGTGATTCCTCCTCCTGCATAATTTACATTTCTGTTAATGAAGATGGTTCATTAACAGAAATGCATTAAAAATGGTTCATTTTTAATGCATTAAAGTCTGACTTCAGAAAAAAAAAATTATAATTTTAATCTCACTTTTCTCAAGAGTCAGATTAAAGATTAAAGTCAGAACTGTGAGGAAATAAAGTTAAAATTATGATATTAAATTCAGAATTTTGACTGGAAAAAAAAAAAAAATCTGAATTCTGACCAAAAAAGGCAAAATTCTCTTTTCCCAATTAGGTGTATTAGTGTGATGAGGGGGACGGGGTAGGAACAGGAAATGTCTGCCTGCCAAAAAACAAACAATTCTAGAAAAAACTAGGAAATTTCCTGCGACAGATTGGCGACCTGTCCAGGGTGACCCCGCCTCTCGCCCAAAAGGTTCACTGGCGATAGGCGCCAGCACCCTTTTACGATCACACAAGGGATACGTGTGTGCAGAAGATGGATGGATGGATGGATGGTCTAGGAAATTTCTGAGTTTGATTAGTCAGAAATATGTTAAAAAAAAAAAAAACTCTGAAGTTTTCTACAAAAAACATAATATCCTAATAATATAACTAATATCCTAATATTGCAAGACCTACTGAAGCATTAATCCAGAATCTTGTAAAAATGTTCTCACTTCTTGAACTTTTTCTCCTTGAGATTTTGCTACATTGCAACCACAAAGTGTAACACATTACATAGTATTTTATCCGCAAACTTACCCTAAAAGTGTGGAAATAAGAAAGCCAGAGGAATTTCTGTTTGGAGTTTACCCAAACAGCTATATATGATTAATGTAGTCTCCCCATAGAGAAACATGGTGGTGGCAGCATCATGCTATATGGCGGCTATAATTCAGCAGAAACAGGGAATCTCCTTATAAAGGACTGAAAGACGGATGGAGCCAAATAATGGAGACTCTTCTTCCTGCAGGGCGACAACTCCAAACATTCAGGCAGTGTAAATGTGACATGTTAAATGTGACAGCTTCATATCTTTGTAACAACTCGCTCTCTGTGTGGGTGCAGTTCACCAGGTGGCGGAGAAAGTGGAAGCTCTGGGTCAGTTTGTCATGAAAACCCGCAGGACTCTGAAGGGACATGGCAACAAAGTCCTGTGCATGGATTGGTGCAAGGACAAGAGGAGAATCGTCAGTTCCTCTCAGGTCGGGTTTCCTTCTCCTGCTCTGATTTTATCTGCTGCCCATTTTAAAACCAACTTTTTACTTTTTACTTTTTTCTTGTTTGTTGAATGAACTGATTTCCCAGTTTCTAAATGTCTGTTGTCTTTTAATGCAGGATGGAAAAGTGATAGTATGGGATGCTTTCACCACTAACAAGGTAATCCTCTGTCTATTCCAATTCATGAAGCGTTTTAAGGTTCTTGTCGTATGGGTAGAAACAGATATTCATTTAAGTAGATGGATGGATGAATTGACAGATTGGTAATCTATATAAAAAGAGAGCATTAAAGACTCTTATTAGTGCATTCATTTTTTAAGAATTCATCATGTCAATAATATGACAAAGAATTTATATTTTCCATGCTTATTCTGATCTAGAAAACATGTAAAATGCCTTAAGACGGTGTAAGATCCCTGGAAATATCCCAGTTTTAAATAAATAAGTCACCAATCATTTGCAAAACCTTTAAAAGCATTAAATTTAATGCTTTTAGGGAATGTCTCACTTTATTTAGGTGCAGGAGGGTTTTTTTGTGCATATTACTACAGAAAACTGTAGTTTCTTGCACTTTTAAAGTGGATTATATGCTCATAATTCTCCAGGCTTACTGTAGGTTTTTAAAGTTTTGTATTTGGAAGATTTTTCTACTTTTACCTGACTCTGACACCATATCATTCACTATGTGCTCAAAGACAAGGAACGTGAAAGAGAGAAAAGAAGGACTTAAAACACCTCCTACTGTAGACTATTGTTATCTGAAATAAGCAGTAAATGTTTCCAAAGTACAAACCTAACAGGACCAGAGCAGTATATCATTCTTCTGTCGCAATATTTCTCAGATTCAATAAAGAAACATAAAAAAAAAAAATTTAAAATCTCTGTTTATATGAAAGGAAATAACATAATAGACAAAAGAAAATAAATAAGTAAACACGACATTTAATAGCTAGGGTTAAAACTCGTCTACATTAAATCCAAAATATTCCTCCTTTATGTTTTTTGGAAGATGTTAATTACATCTTACATCCATGCTCCTTGTCCTCTCTGCCCTGTTTTCATCATGCATAGCGATTCATCACAGTCCGCGCCTCGCTCGCTCACGCTGCTTTGTGTTTGATGTTCATTAGGAGCACGCTGTGACAATGCCCTGCACCTGGGTGATGGCCTGCGCCTACGCTCCATCTGGCTGCGCTGTGGCTTGTGGGTGAGTTTGCTGCAGCCCTTGGCAAACTGAACCCGCTGCTCATTTACTGTTTGGTGAACTGGGCTTGTTTTCTGTCACAGGGGCCTGGATAATAAATGCTCTGTGTATCCTCTGTCCCTGGACAAGAATGAGAACTTGGCAGCGAAGAAGAAGTCGGTGGCGATGCATACGAACTACCTGTCTGCCTGCAGCTTCACCAACTCAGACATGCAGGTGAGAATATTAAAAAAAAAAAAAACAGCGACATGGCGTCCTAATTCTGTTAATGATTCACAGGAGCGTCAGTCCTGGTCACATGATGTTTCTCACAGCAAACACACAGCAATAACATCCATAAGTTAAACAGCACCACCAAAAGTACTCGTATTTTATGAATGTTTTTATATTTTGCGATGTTACAGCCATCAAAGGTGAAGCGTTATATTGGGATTTTATATTTGTAGAGTACAACAAATGTGCAGTGGCAGAAAAAGAATGCAATATTTACAAACCTCATGCAAAAATATCTGAAAATTGTTTTGTGCATTTGAGCATATATATGCTTAATAAACATTTGCTGCAGTTAAAGCTGCAAGTCTTTGGGGTATTTGCACATCTATAAACTAAAGAGTTTTCACATTCTCATTCTCTTTTCTTTTTTGTTCATCTTTGAATGTCAGTTTTCAATTCTATAAAGACCATATTTCTAGATTTGCCCTTCACCAAATCTCTTAAGACACTCCAGAGTTAACCTGGGCCTCTTCAATTCAATTCAGTTTCAGTTTAGTTTATCTAGTGGACGCCATTTTCTTTTTAGGCTCCAAGTGAAGAGAAATGGATTATATTTGGTGATGTAAGAATAAACAGGTCTGGATCATTTTCAGTTTTGCAACACTTCTCATACTTATGCACTCGTTTGTGTTGTTTTATCCCATAAATAATATAAGTAAAATACATTCAAGTTTATGGTTGTAGATGTGAAATGACTCAAAGGTCGTGAATACAATTCTCCTTCCTCTTCTCTGCTTGTGTCGAAGATCCTGACGTCCAGCGGGGACGGGACGTGTGCATTATGGGATGTGGAAAGCGGGCAGCTGCTGCAGAGTTTCCATGGCCACGCTGCAGACGTGCTCTGTCTGGACCTGGCCCCATCTGAGACTGGAAACACGTTTGTTTCAGGGGTGAGGGCTGCCTCCGCACCACTCTGTTTGCAGCTTGTTAACACTTTGAAAGCTTGTTTTTGTTAAATTATACCTCGATTTTCACGGCAGGGCTGTGATAAGAAGGCTAACGTGTGGGACATGCGTTCAGGACAGTGCATTCAGTCATTTGAAACTCATGAATCTGACATAAATAGTGTGCGGTATGTAACTGTCTTAATCCAAGCTTATTTTATTGTTTGATTTTCACTGTTAAAAATTTTATAGTTTTTATAATTTTCTCCCCTTGTTGTTTTAAAATAGATACTATCCAAGTGGAGATGCTTTTGCATCTGGTTCAGATGATGCAACAGTAAGTACACCACTAAAAACCTGTGTAAAGAGGTTTATTTTTGCCTCAAAACTTCAAATTTCCCCCGTTTTGTTTCAGTGCCGCCTGTACGACTTGAGGGCCGACAGAGAAGTTGCCATTTATTCCAAGGAGAGCATCATCTTTGGGGTCTCCAGCGTTGATTTCTCACTCAGTGGTATAAATTTCTTGCTCCAGATTCTGATGTCATCTGCGCTGCATGCAGCTGTTGCTTCCAGAAACCACAAAACATGTTTGTGTCTGTGTATGACCTTTTAAGGTCGGCTACTGTTTGGCGGATACAACGACTACACCATAAACGTGTGGGACGTTTTGAAAGGAACTCGAGTCTCCATTCTGTTTGGACATGAAAACCGGGTCAGCACTCTGCGCGTCTCCCCCGATGGGACGGCCTTCTGCACAGGATCCTGGGATCACACTCTCCGGGTATAAAGGATGCGATGTTTCTCTCTAGTTGATCATTTCTACACTCTTTACCAACTTTCATCATCGATTATACCTGCTGTTTTGCTTCTGTTTTTGTTCCAGATTTGGGCCTAAAGTGGAAACTACTGAAGGCACACAGACTTTTCTGTTTGCTAGCGTACAATCAGCGAGATAGAAACTCAGTTTTGGTTGTACATAGGGCATATCAATAGAATTGTATATAATCTTGTCTCCTGGTCAGGGTAGATTTAAATATTTCTGAGATGTTAAACTAACTGGCACGCTTGCATTACAATATGACTGAAAGAAAATAGCACAGAAATATTTAATGTTACAGAAAATATGAATGGTAGAGACTTGCATTGGCTTGGGGTAGAAGTGACACAATAAAGTATTGTATTGTGTGTGCCCACATAAAGGACTATATTTATTTGTTTTCTTCACTGGTAATAATGAAAGATGCAGTTTGAGGAGGAAAACCAAATAAATCTGACAGGGAAGGAGGAGAGTAGAGTCCCTCCCTGCAGGGCTAGAATTGGAGAAAATAATAATTATCTAATACTTCATTTAAAAAATTATTTGTAGTGAAAAGTGACGTAAAATACAACAAGTTTACTCATTAAAAAATGAGTAAACTGCACATTTTTAACAGCCTTCCAAATCCAAACTGAAGTAAATAAATTCCATTTATGATTCGAGCTTATAATTTTGAGTTTGTAATTTTGCAATAATAAACCCGTTTTTTTCATTGGACGTTGTTCAGTTCTTTAAGACAGTGAATAAATAAATGAATAAATATTCATTCATAATAAATCACTTTCTTTCTTTTTTTTAAGGACTCCAGCTTCTAATCCAAGTACTTCTATGTTACATTTAAGAAAGATTGCAAGAATGTACTCCTTCCCAAGCAACTGCGCGATGGCTGTAATTTCATATTCACTGTAATTATTTTGCTGTAGTTTAGTGTACAGATTAAAAAGGGACTGTTATTCAGAATATTATAAATCTAATAAACCAAGTTTTGAATATCTTTATGTGTCTATCATTTCGCTATATGTCACAGGGATTTGTTTTACTAAAACATGATTTAAAAAAAAAAAAAGTTTATTTTTATGTATATAGTAATAACTCTAAGTAAGCTCCTACTGGTACATAATACTTATTTGAGTAACACAATATTTCATTACAGCAAACTGTGAAAGAAATATAAAGAAAAAATAACAGAAAACAAAATAAAGCAAAAATAATTGGCCACAATAGGTACTAAATGTCTTTCTGCTGTGAATGCACAATCAGTACACAATGTACAACACTAGGGGGGGCAATTTCGTACCTGAAAAAAAAAAAGAGTCAAAGTTTAGGGGAAATGAAAAGGAAAATATATACATTTCTCGACGGAAACTCATGTCTAAGAACAATGAAAAACTAAACATATATTTATGCTTTTATTTCTTATTATGTCAGTTTTGGTCCTCCATACAAAAGTAGCCTACGAAATAGCAAAGAATAGAAAAACTAAGATCATACCTATTTTAACATGAAATAGTGAATTCCATTAATCGTCAAAATTTGGAATTTTCAAATATGGACTTGGACATATTTCCCTTTATTTGCCAAAGTTACATCTCATAATCATAGGGAAATATTTTAAGGCATTTGATTCAAATGCTAGCATTTATAATAATCTTTTATTGCTGATATAAAATGATGGAAGCTAGTTGATGGCAGGCCACGAAAAAATTTTACTTTATGGAAAAATGAGAGTGTATGCTTTCCAATAAAATGTACTGGAAGAAAGATATTTATATTTCCATTGGCTAATTTTTAGATTCTTTTGGCGATTTTAAAACAACACCAAACTGTGTAAGAAGAACCTCACATTTGACCAGTTTTATTTATTTATTTTAGATAAATAAAGATGTTTGTTTACGACAGCATCTATCGATTAAACTGAAAGTAGACATGCACAGATTTTCACAGAGAAACAAAATGTCGCACAAATGACCGGCTCCCGGAAAGGAGTCGGAATTCCCACCACCAATTCTTTCTGAAAAGCGGAAGTGACATCACCAATACGCTTTTGTCGGTCTTCCTTAAAAATAATGGAGGATCTGTGATGTTATTTTATTTAAAGTGGCTGTTTTAAATGCCCAAGAGGCAATTTATCTACAATGTATTGATATTTATTAACAGATGATCCAATAATTGTGTGTTTTAGTCCAGAAGTCACGCGGACAGCGCGCTGTTTGTTGTCAAAATGAGCGATGTTGTGGAGAAAACGCTGACAGCTCTACCAAGCCTGCTCTCTTTAGACTCTCAGCCTGGCTCCGCAAAACTCTCCGCCAGCTCTAAACTAGGAAACCTCATCAGAGGAATCACTGAACTAACGTCAAAACATGTAAGTCGATCCTATAAAGCTCACAAAAGTTGCGACCTGATATGCTGCTGTTACATTAGCTTGCTAAACTGCTATGTTCTTCCATTAAAAATGTGTTTGTCCCCAGTAAACGTGTCGCACATCGTTAATTATAGTGCGATATAAACAGATGGTCTGTAGTTTAGTAGTTGTCGTGGAGTGTACAGAGACTTTCGAAAGACTTGTCCTCAATGGTGCGTTCAAGTGCTTGTGTTGATGTTTGGTGTATGGTTAGCAATGTTGACATAAAAGTGAAGGTTATTTTATTTAGTTTGACTGTAAGAACAAAGTACTTTAACTTAAAAACACCTTTATAATAATGTTGTAAGAAGGTTGTATTACCCAGCCTTGGTAGTACAAAGTTGTATCACTTTATAGACTGCATTAAATGTTAGGTAAACAGATGGGTGTCACCATAACATAAAAAGTTTGCTGAGTTATTGTGAGAAATTATTATATTGTTTTGAAACCATTTTCGATTAATACGATGGCACTGGCATAATAATGCAAGAACATATAGTCATATATCAGTAAACTTTAAATTGGAAATGGAAGACATTTTAAATATCCAAAATAAATAAACAAAACAACAAATTAATTATGGAGCCTCTGTAAAAAAAAAAATAAAGGAACTATTTGAGATCAAAACTTTATCATTGAATTTTTGGTAGAAAGAGAAAAGAGAAAAATGATAAATAATTCAAATGGAAATTATTGAGCTTGTTTTAATTTCTTATGCAATTAATTGATTTATTGCTTATAGCAAAAGTTACTGCAAATCAAACCTTTCCTTGTTATTGTGTGTAATTTTCTACATTTCTTTTTGCAGGAGGAGGAGAAACTCATTCAACGAGAGCTCCTGCTAATTAAAGAACAAGTGTCTTCCCCTAACACAACTATGGTATTCTTCTCATTGCTTTGCCGCTTCATCTGCTCCAATACAGCAAAATTATCTTTTCCCATTTGTTTATTTTTTCTGTTGTAATCTGATTTAGAGGCAGATGAAGGAGCTCATGGTGAGAGCGATCTACTGTGAGATGCTGGGTTACGGCGTCTCCTTCAGCTATATCCACGCCATTAAACTGGCCCAGCAAGGGAATGTTCTGGAGAAGAGAGTCGGTGTGTTTTCAGGCATAAAATGATACAAAATTAGAGTAGAAACACTTTACTATAATTTTATAAGAGAAATATCCCCTGAAGCAGACAGTATTTTAAAAAAATAAAACCCAAAAAACATAGCATGTTTCAGTAGAGTATGAGGGAATGTATGTAGAAAATGCACGAAAAGGAGCAAATGCTCAAAATGTTCAGATTTTGATTTTCAAAATTCTGATATTCTAATAATAATAATAATAATAAAACACTAAAGTGTTTGTGATTCTCTCAGGTTACCTTGCTGTGTCGCTGTTTTTGAATGAAAGTCATGAGTTGCTTCTTCTCCTGGTTAACACGGTGCTGAAGGTCAGTCGTTATGGTATTTTGTAGCTTCACTGTCATGTTTCTTTGGTCACACACATTTATAAATATTTTAACACTTGATAAAAAAAAATAGCAAAAACGAATAGCTTTGTGCTTTATTAATCAGATATTGAGTAAACTTCTTGATTGATTCAGACCAGTAAATTTCCCACTTTTCTTATGTTATACACCAAACAGCTCATTGTTTAATAAATTTTAGTTTGGTTTTGTTAAAGAAAAACTTTTAACAGTTCAGGATATAATTAATTGATTTTCTGATGGATTGTGAGTAATGATTCTAACTCGGGATTTCCTGATTTTATTTTTTAGTATATATAATTGTCAGGGTAAATTAAGTTAAAGCAAAGTTTGCACCAATGGATTAGGATTTATCAGCTTTTCAAAGAAAGCTGTAAATTTGTAGATCATGATTAGAGGTGATAAAATTGTTTGTGCTAAATTTTTTGGCCCCTTTTTTAAAATAAATAATTAGGCTGAAATATCAATGTGCTCCATGTGGTGTGGGAAATATTTGAGGTAAGCTCTGATTTCTGATCTTAGCTCTGCATCACATTATTATCCAGCCTCAATAATTAAAAAAAAGATGCAGCATAGATGTGAAAATAGTGATACTTTTGCATGAGTTAAACTAAAACAGAAAATACTGAGACATTGAAGGGTTCATTAAGGTATTGCGGATGTGTTTGCAGGATCTTCAGAGTACGAATCTGATTGAAGTGTGCATGGCGCTCACAGTGGTCAGCCAGATGTTCCCCAAAGACATGATCCCTGCCATCCTCCCCCTGGTGGAGGAAAAGCTCAATCACCCAAAGTAAGAAGCACTTTGTGCTCTTTTCAAATAAACTTAAACAGATTGACAGACGAGTGTTTGTTGTTACAAACCTGCAGAGAAATAATTCGCCGTAAAGCCGTCCTGGCCCTGTATAAATTCTACCTGATAGCGCCGAATCAAGTTCAGCACATTCACAACAAGTTCCGCAAGGCGCTGTGCGACAAAGACCCCGGCGTGATGTCGGCTTCTCTGCACATTTACCTGCAGCTCATTCAGGTAAATGATAATAATTTAAGCGTTTCATGTCGCATTTTTTATCTCTGTGGTGGAATTTGCTGCTATGTGGTTTTATATTTACTTCAGGAAAATCCAGAAGGTTACAAAGATCTCGCACCGAGTTTTGTCACCATACTGAAGCAGGTGGTGGGAGGGAAGCTGCCCATGGACTTTAACTATCACAGTGTTCCTGCTCCCTGGCTTCAAATCCACCTTCTCAGAATACTCTCCTTACTGGGGAAAAATGACCAGAGGTGATAATTTCTCACTTCCTGTTGTGTTTAAACATTTGTCCACCACAAAGTTTTTATGATTTCTTCTCTCTCTGCACAGCACAAGCGAGATCATGTATGAAATCCTTGACGAGTCTTTGCGACGGGCAGAGATGAACCACAACATCACATATGGTGTGTTTGGCCTCTTTAACAAATGTTTTACTACAAGATACATTTTTTTTTTCAGCCACTTACTTGCATCTCTCCTTCTTTACAGCTATTTTATACGAGTGTGTAAAATGTATTTACACCATTCACCCCAAATCGGACCTTTTAGAGAAAGCTGCAAAGTGCATTGGCAACTTTGTTCTGTCTCCAAAGATTAATCTAAAGTATCTGGGTGAGATAAGACAGCATGGTTCCTCACAGATTATTCCCCCGTAATAAAAAGTGAGAGTTACACTATGATCTAATGTTTCTGTAGGTCTGAAGGCTCTCACCTACGTGGTCCAGCAGGACCCAAAGTTAGCCTTGCAGCATCAGATGACCATCATAGAGTGTCTTGACCATCCTGACCTCATCATCAAGCGGGAAGTGAGTCGGATGTGGCTCCAGTCTTTGACTCTGGTGTCAAAGGTTTCCGTCATCACTGGGTTTTTAATCTGCTTTCTTTCAGACGCTGGAGTTGCTCTTTAGAATAACTAATGACCAGAATGTCACGGTGATCGTTGAGAAGATGCTGGACTTTCTGCGAATCAGTGAAGATGATCACACGACCATTGACCTGGTGGGGAAGGTGGCAGAACTGGCGGAAAAATATCCTTACCAATGTTACAGTGTTTGTCTCAAATCTGCATCGTTTTACTATGTTTTCACCACTTGGTGCTTGTAGTTAAGCGCCATTCTTGTAGAAATGTGGTGATATTGAGCTGAAAACAGAAACTATGATGATAATAGTTTGAAGAATTTACATTCCCACTAATCTGCTGATTGAATGCACCAGAAGAATTCCTTCATTGGATTACATTATAAAAATGGTGACGGCCAAAAATCTGCATAAAACTTAAATTGTGATTTTAGAAAAACCGTAAGGAACATCAAAACACTTGACTCATTTGAAGACAGTTTAACAGCTTGGGATTTATTTAGAAGTTGAAAGGAGTTTCTAAGTTGAAGTGTGCAGATGTAGGAAGCTGTCAAAGAGCACAAAGTTCTCTTTCAATGCATTTCAATGGAGCTGCATAAAAGATAAAATCTCTAAAAAAATCTAAAAGTTGTTGACATTATTTACATTTTTATAATTCTTTTTGCCCAATTTTAATTTTGTCTAGCTTTCTTAGTTGTTTTGTGATTACATTTTTTGTCTAGTAATTACAGTACTCTAAACAATTACGGTTACTTTAGGTAAATAAGTGTGAAAAATACATTTTAAGTCTTTCAGAATGAAAGAGATCATCTTTGAGAAGCAGTAAAAACACTTTTTAAAAGATTTATGCTGAACTTTCAATTTGTTTGCTTTGATTTGTCTTGTTTGTACATTTTTTCCTATATACTTTCGCACATATGCGCCAGATAATGAATGGTTTATCGATACCATGAACACAGTGTTTTCACTCGGTGGAGACTTGTTACAACCGGATATCCCAAACAGTTTTCTTAAACTTCTCTCTGAGGGTGAGTTAACCACAAATCTGGCTCGTTCTGCTGGTAAATGTATTTGATTCTTATCTTTTCCCCAATATTTCCAGGATTTGACAGTGTGGAGGAGGACAGGAAGTTGAGGCTGTTTGCTGTGAATTCATACATTTCTTTGCTACAAGGAGACGCCAGCAAACTGCCGCAGCGTTTTCTTCAAGTCATTTGCTGGGTGAGAGTTGCTCATTACTTTACCTCAGGGTTTGCAGGCTGAGGGTGAGTGTTTAGTCCGTTTTAGTCGAGCTTTAGTGCGTTTGTCAACAAAGTCTGGTTCGTTTGGGGCAGTGTGAATGCGTAATCGAATTCAGATGTGAACCAAAAAAATGAACTGTTGTCCGGCCGGTTACGTGAGTCTCGGTTCGGATGAAGTGAAATCTCATTTGGTTTGAACGCAGATCGCTCCAAAAGCAGGAAGTGAACTACAGCGAAGTAAAAACGACCAAAACAAACGAGTGAATCTAACGCTCGTGGTCTTTCACCAAAAACGAAAGAGAAAACCTACAACCGCTAAAATCTGACGCTACTCCATTTTTATTTATATTTTACGAAGAAGGAAGTTGCACTCATGTCTTCTTCTGTGCTTTTTGTGTCGTTTCCTTGAAGGGTTGGTGGTGCAGCGCCACCACAGGTGAAAAGGGGAACAGGTTTTTCAATTAGTTTGGATTTTTCAAAAATAGTAGAGTTCCTTTAAATCTTGACTAAAAACCCACCTGTATACAGTTGCTTTTGAAACATTATAAATGAGACATTAGTCAACACTGTAAAGTTGAGTAAAGAGTCAAAATTGAAAATGTTGACATTAAAAACGTGCAGGAACCTTGGCTCCTCTGCTGCAGTTTTTTTGGTGTTGCTTTGTGTAGGTTCTCGGTGAATACTCTCACATGAGGGAGGATCTTGAGCCAGACGTCATTGTGAGGCTGCTGGCCAAACTGTTGGACATGAAGAGCAGTAGCAGTGAAACAAAGTGCTGGGTCCTCATGGCCATGACCAAGCTGTGCCCCAGTGGAGCGGCTCTGGCGTTGGTTCATAATGTCTCGGAAACCTACAGCAGCTCCCTGGACACCATGCTGAGACAAAGAGCTCAGGAGCTGCAGATCCTCAGCCAAGACTCTGAGCTGCAAGCCAAGGTGTTACCGCGAAGTGCCAGCATGGAGCCTGTGGAGGTAATACACAAGCATGGCGGCAGAACAGTTGAGTTACGTCTTAAACATCGTTAACTTTATTTTCAATAAGTAAGCATAGAAAAAAAAAGGAGAATAAATGCTCATTTAATGCCTCGTGCTGTTTGACAGGCTCTGCATGAACATGTCCTCCAGAGTTTATTACAGTAATAAGAATAGTTACCAAACCAACAAGAAGTGCTGTCAGCAATAATTGAGCAGCTGTTGCAGCATGTCTACAGTCTAGAGAAGAGAGAAAGTTGAGGTTTACAGCAGGAGTTACTGGAATGTTAATGCAGTTTTTTTTTTCTTTTATCAGGAATGCAACATAAATTAAATTTGGAATCAGGTCATCTTGTTTCTTTAAATGTTATGTGCTTATATAAACAAATATTTAAATGTTAAAATGTGAAATCTGAATATGAATAGAACGGAATAGAAGATGTTTTTATTGTCTGGAAAATGGGAAATTTAGGTCAAGTATTAAGGATCATAATAATTACAACAATAATAGTAGTAATAGTGACAATAATATACAGTACAAAAGTAACAAAAAAGAAAATACAGTGCAGTTATTAGAAATAAAAATACTGTAATTGCAATCCAAGGGATGTGCAACTTTTCCAAAAATGTACATAATGCGCATGTGCATTTAACACTGAGAAAGACATTATTTACTAAAAGAAACCACAAAATCTAGTATTTATTTTTCTAGTGACTTACAAGTAACTTTTTAGCAAGATATAAGAGATTGTTTTAAGTCAGTAATTCCTTAATATTGATTAAAAAAAAGTTCTAGTTACACTGGCAGATTATTTCACTTACAACATGGGGAAAAATGTCTTGTTATAAGTTAAATAATTTACCAGTGGCACTAGTACTTTTTCATCAATATTAAGGAATTATTTACTTAAAACAATCTCCTACTTATTTCTGAAAAGTTACTTGTAAATTAGTTTTGTCTTATTTCAAGTGTACTGAAATATTGGTACGAGAAACTAGACAAAAGTACTTATCAAGTGCATATCAGTGCAGAAAAGCAGATGTGCAATAACAGCGGAAATGCCAGGGGTGTAAATAATTTTAGGTATAACTGTTACTTTTATGAAGATTTTTTTAAGGGGTTTACACACCTCTAGGTAAAATGAAGCCATAATTTCAGACATGATTCTGGCAGCTACCCAATTTCTTTATTATTTTTAATGGGCTCTAATCTCGCCGTTTTCCAGGTGGATTCCTCGCTTTCGTTTCTGGACGGATTTGTGTCGGAGGCGTTGGCTGCGGGCGCGGCTCCTTACAAGCCTCCTCATCAAAGGCAGGAAGAACTGTCTCGATCAAAAGGTGAAACTCATGCAAGTGCTTTGGCAGAGCTTCCACCGCTTTGTTTGGGCTTGTCCTGATGTTGCTCTTTGTCTCAGCGCTGAGCCTGGAGCCCTACGGCCTGTCGCTGCCCATCGGCATGTCCTCATGCAGCATCACTGACAGACAGTCTCCCACCCTGCTGTCCATCAGCTCTGGCCTCTCCGGCGACAGCACCGATTTCTCACACAAGGGCAGGTACTCAGACACGCTGCCACAGGCAGAATTAAGTGTTTTTCCTCTCGGAAGTTTAAATCCTGAGTCTGATTTGTTGTTTCAGCTCTACGGTTTTGAAGCTGGATGGCGTAAAGAGGCTGTGGGGCAGAGATGGCTATCTAGCTCAGAAAGAGCCGACAGAAGAAGCTCCTCGGATCGAGGCCGCCAGCCCGGTCCGGTCCGCCGACCAACTGGGTGACAAAAACGCCTTAAACAGTCAAACTCCGACACCAACGCCTGAGTGTGACCAGGAGAAGCAGCAGCTGGCGTCCTCGCTGTTTGTCGGTCTGGCCTCCCAGAGCTCCGTGTGTCTGGTGAGCTGATGAACACATACACACACGCAGATACATGTAAATAGATTCAGAAGACAGGACAGTTTTCTTTGTGATTCTAAATCTGGAATAAAATGTGTTGCTTTCTTTTAGAAAGAGAGATTAATAAATGCAAATTTATTGAGGTTTCCTTTTATAAAGTATAAATCCAGACTCGTACGACTGAAACGATTAATAGGATTAGACCAATTAATCATGACTAATCGTTATTAAAGTAATTGTCAACTAATTTAGTTATTGATTAATCGCTGAAAAGAGTATACAGACTCAAAAAAGGTTATTTTGCTGAAAGGAGAATATATTCAGAGCAATAATTAAGCCAAAACTATACAAAAATATATATTTCAAGATAATAAAAACACTTTGTCTGTAAATGAAGTGGCTTTGATTTAGCTTCACCTGGTTCAAATTCTGTAAGAAAAAAAATCTCCTATTAAGCAGCTTTTGCTATCCAATTATTAATCGGTTCATCAAAGAAAACTTAACAAATTAGTTGCACACTGTATTGATGTTAAATTGAACAGAAAAGGCTGAGATTTTTTTTTTTTTTTTTACATATTTATGTAAGAAATATATTGCAGTGCATTAATATGACGTGTGATAGAAGTTATTTGTTGTTTTTCTACCAGATGGGAAAGTCTGACCCAGCTTCCCAGCGTTTCAGAAGAAAAACCAAAGCTTCAGGGAGTTCTGAGCAAATAACCAACCCGCTTGTCTCACCCTCTGACGGTTCTGATAACTTGCTGTATAAAAACCTGCTGGACTCTCCAGACCTGGAAGTTTCGCCGCCTGAACAGACACCCGGCCTCGCTGCTTCGAACGGCTCCTGTGATGCAGAAGAAGAGTCGACTGACACAGACGTGAAGGAAACCGAAACTCCTCCCATCAGAGATGAGCATGTGACAGCCGAAGCTTCTCCACACGACGACCCAGACGGATCCAAAGACCTGAGTCTCACCTCGCATCTTCCAGCTGAGCTTTCTGCTCTTTCTCACTCTAAAATCACTCCTCTGTTCTCCAAACAAAACCTGGATGTCTCGGCCTGCCATGTCCAGAAAGAAGACTCTGTCGTTCTTGTTGTCTTTATTTCCAACTGCTCGGACTCTTTCCTTCAGCAGATACGACTTCAGGTCGACTCTGAAGAACTCGAGGTGCGTCATGCAACAGAAAACCTTAAAACATCTTCTTCCTGTGCATCTCTTTGAAATATAATCTCATGTTCTTTTTTTTGAAGGTATCCTGTGGGTCCGATTGTCCATCAGAGGAGTTAAAGAGCCACAGTGTAGCAGTTTGTCAGTATTCCCTAACAGTAAAAAGACCCTCTGTCCACTTTGATCTGTCTGCGACGGTGTCATGGCAACCGCATGCTGGGTCGCCCCTGACGACGCAGTTCTCCTACAGACTTCCTCTAACAACCTTCATCAGGTGGGATTGTCTTGCATTCATCAGGAGGTTGTTTAAATTGCGATTAATCGGATTAATCATGATTATCATTTATTATTGAAATAGTCATCAAATAATTTGGCAATCAATTGATTATTAACTGGAGTATACAGACTAAAAAAACTGCCATTTTCTGAAAGAACAGCAGTCAGAACAGTAATTAAGGCCAAACTTATTACTGCTATTACTGTATGTAATAAGTTTTGTTTTTAAATTAATATATATATAAAATATTTCTCAGTAAATATGTTCTATCCAGAACTCTTCTCGTGCTATTTAACTGGTTCAAATTTTGTAAATAAAGATGTCTTTCTAATAACCTTTTGCTATCCAGTTATTAATTGGTTAATGCTGATAATCAACAGCTTTTCACATGTTGATTGTAAAACTGTATTTTTAACTGAAGATGCATCCTTTGCTACAAGAGATTAAGCATTCACTAATAGAATTACGCCACCGGATTTTAGTTAATAAATTGTATTTCTTATTATTTAAAAATGAATTGAAGTTTCTGTTTGCAGTTTTAATGTGTTTCTAATAGGGATGCGTGATTCGTAAAAACATCGGAATCGGCCGATATTACTCATTTTTCAACATGTTGGTATCGGTCCATTAAATAAAACTGAGCCGACATTTATTTTTATCTATTTCTGGTTGGCTCTTTTTCAACTTCAGTGAAATATATATAATGTTTCTAAATATCGACTGTCAGCCATAACTGCAATATTAATATCAATATCAGGCCAAATTTTTGTATTTGTGCATTCCTAATTACTAATATGGTGCAAAATAAACTTAAGTGGTTAAATAAAAAATCTGCAGTGTGCCAATTTTTTAAAATCTGAACAATACGTGACTTAAATAATTGTTAGCTGCATCCTTAAAATGAGTCGATTGTTTCCTGCAGAGCGTTGAGGCTTTCCACAGAGGAGTACGGAGCCATGTGGCTGGCCTTCTCTCATGACACCAAGCAGAACCTGGCGCTGATCCATGACGGCCGGGATCCCCTCGCTGCCACTCTGGATGTACTGAAGAGGAAACTGCAGCTTCATGTGGTGGAAGTTATAGGTAAAAGGCATCCAACACAAGTAATGAGCAGCTTCTTTCACTTGTTAAAGCCAAATATGTTATTTTAAAAGCTAGCTTCAGGCTACAGTAGGCACAGTATTTTAAAAAAATATATATTTTTTTGTCTTTATTTTATTTTTGTCTTTATTTAACCAGGTGTACTTCATTAATATTATAAATCTCCTATTCGAGAGACACCTGGCAGCAGCACAGCAACATTTACAAATCATAAAACTTACAGATATTAAAATGCAATAAATAAGGATAATAAAGAAAGAATAATTGCAAATGCATCGATAAAAATAAAAATAATACAACTTGCTATTAGTTATATCTTCTTATATCAATGTATTTAGAAAGAAATACCTCATTTACAAACTGATTTAGAGTGGCCTTAAATGCATTTAAAAAGTCTTTAAATTACATAAGTTTTCTATTTAGAAACATCTTATTTTATAAATACCAGATTTTGAACACGTTTTATATCATAATCATATATTTATGATTTTTAAGTATTTTTTCAGTCATGTCTAGTCATTATTTGCTTTTAAGATATCTATGATTTAATTTCCACTAGTCAAAACTACATGTCTCCTGTCCAAAAATACATTTAAGATATCTTGAATTATGGACTCATTAGAGATATCTTTAATTAGAATTATGACTAGTCAAAACTAAAATCGAGATATGTTGAATTTACCTTTTGACTAGTCATAATTTAATTGTAGATATCTGAAATGTGTATTACAGATAGTGAGTAATTCATTGTAGATATCTTGAATTAAAGTTTCCATAAAAGTCAATGGTAAATCTGACGTCATTTCGACTAGTCAGAATGTAATTAGAGATATCTTACGGCAAAAGATATCTATAATTTAATCTAAGGGCGGCAAAACCGACTTTATGTTAAAACGGCTTGCCATAGCACTGGATATTCCTGAGTTGCTTTTTCGTCTGTCTGCCATATAGGAGTTAACAAAACTCTTCTTGCACTTGCAGTGGATGACCAGTAGTTGGCAGTGTGTTGTATGATGCACTAATGTCAACTTTAGTGGACTGTGTGGATTTATAGCATAAAAATCTACAAAAAAAACACAAGAAAATGGCTTTTAGGTAGCTGCCCACTGCCCACAGAGGTTTAACCTCATTTTTGTGCTTGCTTTTACAAGTGTCAGTCATTTAAGTGTGATTGAACAACTGAACAGTGTAAAATATGCTTTGATAAAAATAATTGTTAGTATATATCACTCAGAATGAAGCACATACTTTACCCATGGTTTTTACTGACACCTGATGAGTGAATTTTCTGTTTGTTCCCTCAGGCGTGGAAGCGATCGTGGCTTGCTGCCTGCAGCAGGATCAGCCATGTCTCATCCACTGTCGCATGCACGCCGGCATGCTGGCTGTGTGGCTGCGCTCTCCGGTCCCCGACCTGCCGGACTGCCTCCTCTACTGCTGTCAGAGAGCTCTGCAGGAGCACTGAGGGCCTCGGCTGGCAGCACCGGAACCACTCAGAACCCCCAACACTGAACGATGAGATCCACAGATCTGCAGGACACTCCAGCACCAGCTGCTGCTTTGATTTCATGTATTTACTGACCGGTGTTTTATTTTAATTTGTTCACAAATGATTTAAAATTATGGAAAGTCATGGCAGGTAACAAGCTCAGGGCCTCAGGGTGTTTTAAATGAGACTATTGTCTTAAAACTATTACAGTATTGTGATAACCGTTTGAGTAAATCTGTGAAACTATTAACTAAATTTATTAGTAATAAGCAAAAAAAAAAAACAAGCTTTTAAAATTAGCTTCATTTTTGTGTCTAAAATAGTTATGACAGTTAAAAACTCCATAAAAGCTGAGTAATAAGTGTAGTTTATTTTTTAGATAAACTACAGAGACGATGTATGAAGAAACTCACATTATAATGCACATAAGTTGGAGTGTTTAGAGCTTCATTTCAGCTTATTTGCAAGTTTTATGAGACTTCATTCATGTTTGAGCCAAAGCTGCTCCACTTGTGTCTCCTAAATCTGTAACATTAGAGTATTCACATATGTCGCAACCCTAACATTACTTTTACAGGATTATGTAAAAGGGAAAAAATCCCAGGAAAGCAGAAATCTAAAGGGATTTTTGAAATAATTATGTCTAAAAACAAATTTTAAACTCCCGTCATGAAAAAAAAAAAAGTCAATTTGAAATTGATCGAAGTGAAAACCAGGGTTTTATTTATCTAAGTTAAAGTTTACATTAGTGTCAGTCGCTTCTTTTGGAAAACAAGAAGTGACTGTTCTTGTTCTCCATCTTAACCAGCAGAGTTCTCACGCCCACGTTAAATTTCTGTCTCTACAAAATTCATTGCCTTCCATGTAAGATTATCATCTATGCACTAATGATTTCTGTTAACTTAAGTCTTTCACTACTATGTTTTCAGTATTAAAAACATATTTATTTAATTTGTTTGCTTTATCTGTGCTGTTGGACCGCTTTGTGAGGGTTTGCTGGTGGAGTTTGATCTATTTTTCATGTCTTATGCTGATTTGAACGGTATGGACAGTGTTTGTACATCCACAACCGTATGCCTTATGTTCAAATGCCAAGAAGGCATGTTTAATTTGTGCCTGTGGTACAGAGAAGAGTCCTCGCTCCTCGGAGTGCCTGTCACTACATTCTGGGACTATATGAATAAATGCAACACTTGTAAACAGATGGGATTTCGTTGGTTTTATTTAAGGGATAATATATGCAAAGTAAATACAAATGGTTTCTTATGCAACACTTTCCAAAACTATCAATAGTTTAACTTTTACAAGCACAAATTGTGCAATTTATTAACATTTTATATGAGATAGACCATTATAGTGTGGGTAAAAAAAAGAAGTTTTCGATTATTTTAAAGTTTTGCAAGGAAAACAGTGCAGCAACGCTGGTCTCTAGCTGTGCAAAGCTGCAAAAATGATTTAGAGCTGTAACTTCATCTGTATTTTCTGGTTAAATCAAGGTAACACCTTTCATATTTTTATTTGTAAAACTTTTGAAAACCATTTTTAATTTTCCTTCCCTTTTATTCAAACCACTTTGTGTTTTTCTATAATATAAAATCCCAGTGAAATGCATTGAAGTCTGTCTTTGTAACATGACTTGTTCAAAAGTTTGAGCCATTTTGCTTCTTATAGTGCATAAGGTTCATCCAAATTTATCTTAAATCATGATTTAAAACACACCTCTATTATTAACCTCCAAGTTAACTAAAGAAAAACAGTTCATCACAAAAGTCCACAACACCAAACATCTACATTTACATCGAATGAAACATTGCTTTCCAGGTTGAGAACTTTCTGAAACATGGTGGGGAAAAGACTTTCTAATCTCTACTGAACAAAATCATATGGAGAATATCTAGCCATCAGTTTGTGAACTAAAGCTCCTCATTCGTGCCTCTAAATTCGACAAGCAGATTTTTTAAAGTTTGTGGAGTGGACTAGTCATTCATTTTAAACTTAAACATTATGTTATTGCTAAAAAGAAAAGTCTTAATTTAGCCGAGATCAGAGTAATGCAATGAAACTCGTCCACTTGGACTCTTGATTCTTTTCTGATTTTACCCAAACTTGTTTTCCAAACCTTTATTATTGTTTATTGGATCTAAACGAGGCAACTTGGCTGCTGGTTTTCACTAGAAAGATGCTAATTTCCACTTGCGTCATTGGGGAAAATGTCTCTTGTATCCAATTGAAGAAAATAATTATCTTTATTTTTCTTTGTCAGTTAATGCAAAAAGCTTCATTGCAGCAGTTGTTGCCAAATGTTATTGTAACTAGATTTAGGTGGATATTACTTTTTGACAAGTGGGTCTCTTAATAAATAAAATCATTATTAAAAAAAAAAATGCTTCTTTATTTACTCTGGTTATCTTTATTCGATATTACCTTTTGTTTGTTGGATCTGTCATTCAAGTGTAACAAAAAAGCAAAAAGAGAAGACATCTATCAGGGGGTAAATGTATCTTCTGCCTTCTTCGAACTCGGTGCACTAATACGTTAGTCAGGTATTGTTATCTGAAAGGTGAGAACTGCCTCATTATTCAGAGCTGATGGCGCTTTGGTTTTGATTTCGGGGGATGAAGCGCATGCTCAGACTGTGCTCGTCCTCCACAGGCTGCTGAGACAGGTTGTTGGTCTGCCTGATGCTGCTGACAGTGCAGCCTTTGCGTGGACATACTGTGTAACGGGAGAGCAGGGTGACCAAGATGGCCTTCATCATCACCATGGCGATGTGTTTGCCGACGCAGGAGCGAGGCCCGCAGCCAAAGGGCTGGAAGAAGCGACTGGGTACCTGCCAGGCGGAGGAAGTAAAGGATCAACTGGTGTGTGTTTCACTCTGCAGAGTCACATATTGTTTAACACTTACTGGGTTGTCAAAGTTGGTCAGGCTGAACTCTCTGGGTTTGGGGAAGAACTCAGTCTTGTGCATGAGTCCGATGTTCAGGATGATGTTGGTTCCTTTCCTGATCTTGGTACCTTCGATGTCATCGTCCTCCAGAGCTTTCCGCATGGTGAAGTCGACCACCGGGTGAAACCTCATGGATTCGTTAATAAACTTCTCCATCACTTTCAGTCTTTCATAATCGACGTTTCCCGTAGCCGTTTCATCTGTAAACGAAAGACCAACTTTTCACATTTCCGAAGCTATCAATATCAATGCTGGGACTTGATGTGACAGACCAACATAAAAGCAATGCATAATTAAGAACTGGAAGGTGATATATGCATGGTTTTATTTATTTATTAATTTCCAACATTTTTTATTATTTTTTTAAAAACTGTATTGTATATTTATATGAAACAGTCCTTTGGAGAACAACGTTTTATATTTCTTTATCTACATTTCATTGCAGTTCTGGTTGTATGTTTACAGTTATATTCCTACTATAACCCAACTCTACTTTATACTGCTCTAAATATTATTAATGACCTGCCTGTTTTATTCATTGTTCTTCATGGTGCTGTTTGTTCATAAATAGTCTCTAACAAGTCTTCAAAGCCTTCTCTGAACAGCTCAAATTTACTCAGAGGCATCACTATTTTTAATCAGGCGATCTCTGAGGACACATCACCAAGGAAATTGGTGAAACATGTTTATTGTACAGGAAGATACACATGTGAAAGTGTCTAGAACCAATGTAACGCCTCCTGCTGTAAACTGAAAACGTTGCAAGTGGTGTTTGCTGGTGGAAAGTAAAGCTTAAAATTATGTTTATAAGACCTAATGCAAACGATGTTTATGGGTGTCGCCATTTTGAAATTCTGACTGCGCCATTACCTGATGTGAAACTATCCTCCGAGTTCCCAGGTAACTTAAATAATAAATATTAAACTAAGCATATATACGCAGTACATCAAAGATCTGCTGTTGTTGTATCAGCCTTCCAGACCTCTCAGATCTTCTGGTTCTGGTTCTGCTCTGCATCCCCAGAACCAGAACCAAACAAGGAGAAGCAGCTTTCAGCATCTACGCACTACAAACTTGGAACAAACTTCCAGAAAACTATAAAACAGCTGAAACACTGACTTCCTTTAAATCTCGACTGAAAACCCACCTGTTTAGAGTTGGATTTGAAACGTAATCAATTATAAATTTAATTATGGAACTTGACACAATGTCATGTTTTGATTGTTGATTCTATGTTGCATGACTTTGTGTTTTTGTGTTTGTTATGATCTAAAGCACTTTGAAATGCCTTGCTGCTGAAATGTGCTATACAAATTGAATGATTGATTGATTGATTGATTGATTGATTGATTGATACAGATTTAAAGCGGACTTTTAGTTCTCATTTTGCAGTTATGGACTATTTTGTCCATAAAACTCAATAAAACACTGAGGTTCGTTGTTGTAATTCGACAAAAATTAGAATTACTTTGCTAACTAAAAGCTTCTTGTGTAACTTTTACATGACAGAACAAAGCGCATTAATTGCGACTCAGAGCATTTTCTCTCACCCAAAATGGTGCTCATCTCCTCCACAAGCTGCAGCTCCACCTTCGGGTTTTGTTTCAGCAGCATCAGCATGAAGAAGAGGCTGATGGAGAGAGTGTCAGGAGCCGCGATCACCATCTCCAGCACACACTGCCTGACGTTATCAGCAGAGAGCTCCCCATGGTTCTGTTGGGACAGCAAGTAATCTAACCACAATGCAGAGTTACCTCCATAATGTGTGTGCAGAAGAAACCGACCTGTGCAAAGATGAGCTCTGTTGCAAAGTCAAGGTCGTCATCCAGCTTCTCCGTATCATGGATGATTTGTCTTTTGATTTCGAGCAGACTCTCCATTGCATTGTGCAGCTCTTGGCTGTTAGTGGTGCAAAATAGAAAGTTGATGAAATCTCTCATGAAATGTGACATTAAAGTCATGATTTAAGGTTCTTACGCTGCTTTTTTATGCTTGTCGTAAAGCCATCCAATCTTGAAAAAGATGTCAGGCTGGATTAGAACCGTTTGCCAGGTTTCAAAGTAGTTATGGATTTTCATAAGCAGCTCCTTCTCTAAGAAAAAAAAAGAGAAAAATTGCATGTTTTCAGCCAAGACGTTTGGAAGGTGCAAAGTTTGAATAAAGCAACTGACCATTGAGAGGAACCCTGAGGAACAATTTATTGGAGATGTCCACTACGATGGCTCTCAGGAGATTGAGGGCGTCCACATGTCCAGAGGGGTCGGTCATGTCCTGGAGGTGGTCCAGGTGTTTGGCTGTGGAGCTCACACAGATTCCCACGGTCCGCTGAAGGCTGGGGCCTGACAGAGCTGCGACATCAACACAAAAATATGCAGTAACTCATTGAAACAGCGGTTTAGTCGTAAAACATTTTACCGCCAAACTCTGAAATGTGCTTAATATCCAGAGGTTGTTACCTTTAGAGAAGTATGTCCTCGCTTGTTTCCAGAGTAGGATATTGCTGTTGAAAATGATACCCCTCCCCTCCATCCCAATGCACTCAAGGCCTCTTTTGCTCCCAAATCTGGATGTGTAGTGTGGGCTCCTCAAAATGTGGTACACAGCAGAGGACCTGCAGCAGAAACCAGCATTTATTTTTATTTAATTTGAATTTAATGCTTATTCTTTTTAAATGTGTCTCCACATTTGTCACACATTGTCACTACTTGATATGTGAAAATTTACTCCGAAGTCAATCCACATTTGGAAAAGAATAACAAAAAGGTGCCCACAAGTTGGAGGTTTCTCACCTTTCCTCAGCCTCAAAATCCAATATGGCTGCCTAGCATATAAACGCTAATAACAAAGAGGTAAAAATCTATGTTGCTGCAATGTTTAAATGCACAAAATACAGAGAAGTACATTTGCTAGCAAATTACGCAGACTTAAATTTAATCTAAACTCAGATAGTTTGATGTTCTTTGATCAAATTAGCTGGCTATAGTTTGTAATTTATTGCAAAAAACTTTGTGCAATTCCCTGACAGCAGGAATTTGTCTTCCTCACGTTGCAATCTTCCTCTCTGTGTTAAGCTAAATGATTGTGGTGTTAAGAAATATCCGTTGATGTGGAAGGTTTTCTTTCCGACTAATATTCACCCAAATAATTTTTCTTCAGTAAAAAATAGTGCAGCTGCATTAAAAATATATAAATACATTTTCACTTATGTTCTTCTGTTGTGTGAATATCTCTTGTTTATCATGTCAAAACACTTACCTGCTGAAAATTATGGTTTCCTCCCCATTGATCCAGACCCGGACGGTGCTGCCATATTTATTATTGTAGTAGTTGCAGGCTGTTCCAATCCCAGTCCAAATGAATCTGCAGTAGGAGAGGATTGGACCAAGTCCTGCACAGAAACAGGGACCTAAAGCAGAAAGACGTTGTTAGTCAGTCTGCAGCAGATCTCAGTGCACGTTTCTGAACCGTGGCTGGTTTTCAAAATCACTTTCTCTTCCTACTTTTTAAACAAATTGCAAATGTTAATTTCTTGCAAAGAAAAAAAAATGCAGTTTTCCCTTTAAAATTTTGAGATGTATTTGTAGTCACAATTATTCTTATGATGATTTACTCACCAGTTTATAGCTCTGTTTTGCAGAATGAAACCATTCTTTTCTGACTGTACCTGGTATGTGTGAACTCTGTGTTTGGCTCCAGGTGGTGATGAGTAGAAACAGCAGCAGAAGAAGAAGCGCAACGGGGGTGACTCCACACAGACTGTGAACCTCCATCGTGGTGAGGATCTCTGGTAACATTGTCTCCTCTATTCGTCCAAAGCGGTTGTGTAAAATGAAGAAAGTTCACTGCCGTCTGTTGGTTAGAAAGAGTTTAAGCCTCCTTAAACCAGCATATAAACCAGCCCTCCTCTTCCTCTCTTTTAATCCTTCTGTCCTTCAGTGTTGGGAGGTAACAAAACACACTGACACTTAACTTCACACAGTGGATCTCGGAGGTGTACACACCCCTGGCAAATTGCCTCCTTTTTTGTAGCGTAGTAAGTAAGATCAATAAATCATGTAAAACTGCTTCCATATAAAATGTGACATGCATCCTGTGCAATTCAATGGGGAAATAAATCTGTTTGAATGAACAAAACCAGTGCAGCAACCTGGTTGCATAAGCGCTCAGTGTTGAGGGTTTGTAGGGATTTTCTCACTTTGCCATGCAGATGTTGCTCAAAAACTACCAGATTTGGAACAAACTTCTTGTCCACAATCCTTTCCAGGCGACCCCACAGATTTATGTTTAATCTCAAGATTAGGAAATTCTGGGTTGAACTTTAAATTTTCACTCAGGAAGTCATTCTTTTCCTGTTTTTAACATAAGCTTAAATTCACTGAGATGCTGAAAACATAAGTTGGTGTGTTAGGCACCAGATTTTGAAGCAGAACTGAGTCGCATTCAAAGGTTCATCCACCTGCATAAAACTTGATAAGAACCCCAGTTCTAAGAAGAGGTAAACTCATGCTGCCACCACCGTGTTTCAGGCTTTGGATTTCTTTTGGTGATGTAACACTTGTTGAGTTTCAGTTTTATCAGATGACAATATAATTTACACATTCAGAATTTTAAGAGATTTTTCACCAGGTCTGGAGCTAAAGTGTCTCCAACTTTATCTGTATTTATCCAACTAAAGTTGGCGCATCATGGCAGATTTTGTATCTTACATCTTTATTTGCATTTGTTTTATGTTTAGTGTTCTCCATTAAACCCAACCTTTATGTATTGTTCTGCTTTTTTTTCTAGTTTCAACCAATTAATAGAGATTCTATATTGTTTAATTTACACAGTGACACAGATGATTGATTATAAATCTTATTTTTGGTCAGTTCACATACACAATTCAACACGTTTTCTTTAGGAAATGCTAAAAGCTTAATTTGCTAAAAAAAAAAGTTGCAGGCACTTTCTTGTTGTATGAAAGTTGAACTACTTGTTCATGCAAAGATTTTGAAAAAGAAAAGCATTTTTTTATCAGAAAGAATTTTTTTTTTATTTGGTACTTTCTAAAAGCATCAATTTTTTTTTTAACAAAACTAAAAAAGTAAATTTTTTGCAAGGATTTTCTAACAAAACTAACCTTTGTTAGTTTTTGGTAGCAGAATTTTTTTAGCAAAAACACATTTTTGTTCTAATTGTCTCATTACACCCACAAATACATAATACTTGCAGATTACCCAGATAATGCAATTATTTGATTATCTGGATAAATTGCTTAGTGCAAAACAGTTTCGAAAATTAGTTCCCAATTAAACAAAATAGAAAACAAGCTACAATAGAACAGAACAGAGTAAAACGAGTTAAATTAAAGAAATGCTACTAACCTCCTCTCCTGAGAAGTGGAAGTGGGATTTGAGGAGCTGCAGAACTCCCACCGCTCGTTTTAAAGGTGGTCTACATTCCTCCACCACATAAATCACAGTGAATCGAGTGTTTATAAATCCTTGGTAGAGCCTTCACTCCACTGGTTGCTTGGAAACTTTGCCACTTTTGGGTTACAAGGACTGTTACACGGCAGTGAACTGCCAGCCGGGTCAGACAGTGCATGTCTAAAGCATAAATTAGCTTGAGAAAGAACAAAGAAGAGTTTTTTTCATTATTATTGAGGTGGATACGAAAGGATCGACCCTTTTTTTTTAGCATTGTGTGATGTGTGTGTGTTTTTTCTTTCGCTTTTTGTGCAGTAAAACCACACGGTCCAATTCATCAACCAAGGAGGCTTTTCAAGGGGAAATGAATTAGCTGGGTCAGTCTGACCCTTGTCAAAAGAAACTGGGACTTGCCCAGAAATTCAACGAGGGAAATAGACAAATGAAAATATACATATGCATAGTAAGTAGACCGACTCATCTGTATTGAATTTCCCTTTGAACTACCGCTTTATTTTCTGCAACAAACTTTACAAGGAATAAAGAACTTATAAAAAGCTTGAGTTCAGAAAAGGTTGTCCTTCAGCTTTTCCACATCAGAAATGCTCCTAATTTGTCTCTTGCTATGCAGCTCTCCAATAAACCTGGTTTACTCTTTGCAGCTGAAACTATTTAATATCTGGAATTTGAGAGCAGTTGTGCTGTGAAAAATTTTTTCCCCCGTAAAGATTTCTTTTTTGTCACACCTAAGCATTTCAGATCATTAATCAAACTTTATTATCGCACAAAGAGAACTTTAGTAAATAGCCACTTTCAAATGCATAAAAAAACCCAAGCCATCCAAATCAGCCTGACCTTGTTTGGAAAAGTAATTGCATTCCCAGCAACAACTCTCATCAAGGCTTTACAACATCTGGCAGCTGTTTAAATTCAGCCACATTCATGCGTGAACAGCCTGTTTAAGGCAATGCAGCAGCTTTTCAATTGGATTAAAGCCAATCATTCGAGCAGGCCTCTACAAACCTTTTTCTTTTTTAATCTTAGCCATTTGGAGGTGAGCTGGTGTGATCATAGTCCTGCTACTCATCTCAGGTTATAAACCGATGGCCAAACTTTCTCCTTCTGGATTTATAGAGAGACGGATTTATGGTTCCATAATTTTGCAGCAAGTCGTCCAAATGCTGAAACAGCAAAGCACCTTGTGAGTATCACACTACCATTTCTATAATGATGTTCTTTTTCTGAAATGCTGTGTTGGTTTGGAGCCAGACATAATAGGACACACCTTTCAAAAAGTTCATACAATATCTTCCCAAAAATACTCGGGACATTTATGTTATTTTTGCCTCTGAGCCATTTTTGTTACTGCTAAACTAAGAACTCCGGCCTTAACTGAGGCAAATGAAGGTTTTCAGTGCTTTCCATGTTGTTGTGAGTTTTTCACCTCCTGGATGAGTTGCCGACGCTCTCATGGAGCAGTTTTATTACACTGCAACAACACAATTTGTTGAACTAGTTTCTTGTGCAAATATCTTAGCACACTTCATATAAGACAAAATTAACTTAAAAGTAACTTTTCACTAAAATATAAAGGCTAATTTCAAGTAATTCCTTAAGACTGATGAAAAAGTACTAGTTCCATTGGTAGATTATTTCACTTACAACATTTTTCAGATTTTATGGGTTAATTTATCTGCCAAGTACGTTTTTATCAATATTAAGGAATTGTTTACTTAAAACAAGCGGTTAAATCTTGCTGACTAGTAACTTTTCAACTTGTCTTATCTCAAGCTTGCTAATATATTTGCACCAAAAACTAAACCAAATTTACTTGGTAAGGTTTTGTGTTTTTGCAGTGTAGGCTGGCAACTTCCCAGGAAGGCTTGTTGCGTTTCAATGTTTTCTCCATTTTTGAAGTCCTATAGAAATGCCATTCTAATCCTTTCCAAACCAATCAATCATTTTGTTGTACTTTTTTTTTTGTTTAGTCAGACAGGCTTCATTTAGGTTTTTCAACAACCGATCAAATCTGGATTTGACCTCTGAAGATTCCTTCCCCTGAATATGTTAAATATTTTAAACCACGTTCTCATTTTGGATATTCTCTAGATAAAAATGAGTTTGATAAACTGAAATAAAATAAATCTTTACTTTTTCCAGCGCTATATGATATTTGGAAGTATGGGATAGAAAAGGGATGTTTTGGCACCCACACAGCAGTCCGTCATTCACAAAGCTCTGTTGTTGACTCCAACAGTGTTCGCCTTGTTTCAGACCTATTTATTCCACTTCTAAAGCATTTTCAGTGGGTTATGCTGGTGATAATTTTGAAAGAAAAAGCACTAAGAATGATGAGGCGTGCTACCCTGTCAGTGGGATGTCATTCTTAAAATATGCCAGTTATAACTGCTTCTAAATCAGGCAATGTTTCCCAGATGCTTGTTGCGCAATGACTCGCGCTGCAGTCGCACGGACACATTTTGACATGTTTATTTCTCTCCAGTAGCTTGAGAGTGACGTCTCATCTGTTGGCCGCCTCTCAGATATGTGCTGTGTGCGCTGGTGAGGTTCAGAGATCAGATATCCGTGCAGCTGAGGAGCGGGGATCGGCGCACCAAAAACATGAAAGACAGAAGGGAAAGTTTTCCCATGTGGAAAACTTTGCTGGTGGGGATGACTGTGCTGCTGCTTCTGGGCTGTGCAGGTTTGGTTCTGCTGTGGGTTCAGCACAAGGAGCTGGCAGAGGAGCTGGTCAGGCTGGAGTCCCAGATGCAGGAGTTGGCACAGTGCTACAGGCGGCAAGCAGGACTGCTGCCAGATGAACTCGGAGAGACTGCCGAGTTGAGGAAACTCCGGCGCAGCAGACGGAACCAGGAGGGAGAGCAGGACAAGATGATGCTGGTCACATACTCTGTGGTTCCTGTAAGATAACTCACTGCTTGCACATTGAGCCTTGTTTACTTACTGTTCAATGTTTATTTTACACGCCGACAACATTTCATTAACATTTTAAAAGGAGAAACGCGTGGGACAAGAATATAGTAAAAATTGCGAATGTATCGTATCGTTTATCGTTTAAGGGACAAGAATTCTGATTTATTGTTTTCACAATAGATTCCATTTAATGATATATTGTTGAGAGTGTTATCTTTTACTAATTTTATTCACTGATTGCTCAATGAGAGTGTCAATGAATGTAAATACGCTAAAAAATAGGATTAGTTGCAGGAGGTTTAGTGATACAAACTTTTGTTTGTGACTACCTAAAGAAGCATATTGCAAATAGCATGTTTTATTTAATTGATGGTAATTAAATAAGATTTAACATATTATGAAATGGTAAGAAGGTAGTATAATTATTAATTACATACATGTTCAGTAATGTATTGTTCAGATCTCACTAAAACCTGGCAAATCAATCAAACAATTCATAAAACCATGTCTGATATTTATGCAAACATTTTATAATTAGTATATGTCATAATCTCATCTGGTTTGTGATCAAAAGATGTTTCTGCACTTCAATGCAAAATTCTGAATGGGACAGTTTTCCAAGAGTTTCAGCAGTTATTTCTAAGTAAGAAAAATTTGTCTGTTTTCCCATTTGGCAGAAGACAACTATGTGTGTTGCTTAAAGAATGCATGAGTCTGTTACAGTGATTTAGAGGGGTGTGTGTTTTAATGCTTCCCTGGATGAAACGCGGAGTGGCGGAGCATGCCTGCTGCTTTCTCAGCTCGTACCCTGAAAGACCTGGCACTTCCTCAAAGGGGAAATATACGACTTTAAAGCTGCTTTGACATGATCAATGGCTCAGTTGTTGTTTTGATCTACTTGAGTGAAAACGCTTGCAGACATAAAAGTTGTACTAAAGATTACTAATAAAAATCTACATTTTGACAGCTTTTATTGAACAAATGAAGTGTGCCAGGTTATTTTAGGAACATTATGCTTGGAAATGTTTTAGTGTTAAGATTCTGATTATCTGAATAGCAGATTAATCACAGTAGATGCTGTGATTCTAATGATCGTCTTTGTGTTTGTTTGCTTTTTTCAGATCAAAGCCTACCTAGATCTGTGCAACAGCTCCAGAGGATTTTGTTTAATGGGTGGGAATATTTTATATTAATACACTCTTATTTCATTGCAGCTCCGTTACTTTTTAAAGCTGAACTGTAATTTTATTTCCCCCTTTTTCCAGGTCCACCTGGACCCCCAGGTAACAAACTCACACTTCAGTAAAGGAGCAACTGTGTAAATAAAGGATTGCTCTATTGCTGTTGCATAAATTAGTATTTTTGCGTATCAGGTGTGCCAGGCCCACCAGGACCGACGGGTGCGCCGGGCCCACATGGCAGACGAGGACGGCCAGGTCAGACGCTAATCAGATCATCCAGAGAAAGCCCTTGTGTTTGACAGCAGCCCAAACAGATGAAGAAACCCAGACACCAAAGTTGTTTGCATGTTTCAAACAGTCTGTCATTGTTCGGCTGTGATTGCATAATCTGGGCATCCCACTCACTGTCTGCAGGACACTTTGTCTGCAGCTGCATGCATGTGTACTACACTGAGGTGTTTGTTTGTTGCAGTTAAATAATGCGAATTATGGAAGGTTTTTATTCAACGTAAACAAGAAAAGCAGCGTGTGAACAACTTTTCTACATCCAGCGTTAACTCCCTTTTATTTTGAATCTCTAAAGAAACTTGTCATGTCCTGTCATGTTTTCCAAGATTCAGAAAGAGTAGCAGTTAACTCAGGCTCATCCTGTTTTTGTGGTTTAGGCTTTTGTTATGGCAGTTTTAAATAATCATAATGTGTCAACGTATTTTAAACAGTTGGCATGGACCATGATATGTAGATAAGTCTCTAAAAGTGAGCGACGGTTCAAAGGAAATGGATGCATTTTTGTCTTCAAGTAAATTTCAAAATCAATGAAATATAACGTGATTAAACAAAAAGATGTTTCTGAAATAAAATTCATTTACTAAAATAAAAGAACCAACCTGACCGTGTTTAAAAATACACTGTAAAAAAAAACATATGTGATTTACAGTAAAATACAGGCAGAATTTTACCATATAAATACAAATTTTTCCTTATTTATATGTTTTTTTTACAGTGTACTAGCTCCCTAAACCAAAGAACTGTTTGCACCATCTCTAGCAGCAACAACCACCATCATTATCAATAACTGGCAATGAGTCATCTGCATTTCTGTAGAAGAATTTTGCCCAAATGTGAACATGAACAGCCTGTTAAAGGTCACAAAACATCATATCAAAAGGCTTTCAATCTGGACTTCAACCATTCAGATGGACTTGGTGGTAATCTAGTGCCTAACCCAAAAGTGTTTGAGTTTGAAGGGAACATATTGTACAAAATTGACCCTTTTCACGTTTTTGTACTTCTGTTTTGGTTTCTGCTGCTTCTAAAAACAGACCAAGCACTTAAAAAAAAAGACACCCAGCCAGTTTTTGACAATAAGTTAATGCTTTTTGTTATCTGGAAAATGAACAGTTTAAAAAAACCTCGAACATGTTACACCACCAATCAGCTGGCTCTACCTGTTACCTAGCAACCTCGTTAAAGCCCAGCCCGCAACCTAGCAACGCAAACAGAGCTCCAGCGCCTTTGGTAAGCTGGTTTTACCGCTGCATGCGCTGTACCACGAGTGCTGGAGAAGACAAATGTTTTGCTTTTGACTTACCATCCAGAAACCACTTGCTTGTTGGTTGTACAGGAGGCTCTACTTCTGCTTTTCAAAGATTTACAGTTGTATAATTGTGCTTCTGTTTGCAGCCATTTTAACATGTGAGTGTAGATGTTGAGTTGGATGGATTTGGTTATTCAAGCAGTAAAGCAGCTACGGACCATCACACCACCATGTTTGACTGTCAGTATGATGTTCTTTTTCCAAAATGTTTTGTTAGGCTTCCCCAGACTGGATTCTCTTCTTTTGAATAAGTTACACTTTTGCCTCTTGAGTTCATAGAATATTTTCCCAAAAGTCTTGAAATTCATCAAGATATTTACAGAAAGTCTCCCACGGACTTTTGTGTTGTCTTTGGTCAGCAGTGCTTTTTGCCTCAGAACTCTTTTTCTTATTGTTGACTCATAAATTCCGACCTTTACCGAGGCCTAAATGTGATGTTGGAGTCGTTTTGATTGGCCGATGATTCACCACTGCTCCATGTTTTCTTTGAACATGGAGCTCACTGTGGTTTAATTATCTGAAACAAATGTGCCTAGTCAAAGCAAGAAGTCTTAAACAAGGACCCGAGTTAATCTCACATTGATTAGAACAGTAGTGGAGAACTGTAGCAAATATTGCAGAGTGAAATTATATAACTGCAGTAAAAGATAATGGTTTATACATTAGTTTACTAAGGAGTCTATGTGTCCTAATACTGACTGCTTGTTTTCCTGAAGGTCCTCCTGGTCCTCCCTGTCCTGCTTGTTGTCCGACTGAAGCAAAAAGTAGGAATCACAGAAATAGATCAAAAGGTAAGAACAGCAGCGATTAAAGAAAACAACGTGGTTCTTCTTCACACAAGAAAAGAAACAGAGACGAAATTAAACCAACAAGCGATTAAAAATTTATTAAGTGACACCTGCTTGGAGATATTATTACACAAAAAGAATTATTTGACTACCCTTTAAATTTAAAGGGATAGTCAAATAATTCTTTTTGTGTAGTCGGACAAAAAAATGTGGGTTTCTGGCTACATTAAGAAATCAAATCAAAGTGCTAAATAGAGAATTAAAAACAAATTAACATGGAAAAAAACATTAAAATGATCAAACTAAAAGTCTAGATGATTCCCAGTTTAATTATGGTTTAAATATTTAAATTATTTTTATCATATATGAATCACCCGACATTTCTTTTTTGTCTGTAAGCTAAATTTAGATGTACTTTATAGTAAGCTTTTTTTTTTTTCATTAGTTAATTTAAATGAATCATAAATTTTCTTTCCTGGACACCACCAACACATTCTTTGAGCACAAAATACAACATAATAATTAAGACAGTTTTGACTAAAAAGCTTTAGTAAAGATGATTTAGAATGCAAACTAAAGTATGTTTAATTTATTTGCTCTCAGATCGCGTTACATCACATCCAGGCAATGAAACCAGAGACGTTCTGGATGTTACTGGACCCGTGAAGCTTCAGGACACAAAACATGGTTTGTAAAAACTGACAAAGGGGAAAAAGGCTGATTGAGAAATTCTGTTATTATGTCTTAAGAATAAAATCTAATATTCTGACTGTTTTTCTAGAATTTGTATCTTTTCATCAAGAGGTTAATGTTTCACTGAACGATACCAGAACCGAAAATGTCACACAGACACCAATAACACCAGGTAAGAAATCTGTTGTTTTGAACTTTTAATCAAACAAATCCAGCATTGACCTTTATGCACAGAATCTCTCAAACTCTACACACACTCGTTAAATTTCTGTTTTTTGTGATGTAAAAAATGAGACCATAATTAGTCCTTTCATGAACTTTTATAGTAAAAAAGGGTCACGTATCCTGTAAAATTAAGCAAAGAGAACCCCCAAACAAATGTGTTAAAAGACAAAAATGTAAAGCAGGAACTATGTAAAAAAGTTTCAATAATTGAATAAGTTTCCAACTCCTTAAACTAATATTTTGCTAGAGTTTAAGTTTAGTAGAAGGGTTTTATATTAATTTGGTAATTTTTAGTCATGCAGTTCTTGCAAAATATCCAATAGTTAAAAAATTTCTTCTTGAAGTCACCCAAAAGACTTTCAGCTAAATTTAGCTCTGCATTTTTGTTCAGCTGTTTAAATGTTTTTTTTTATTTTCTTCTGAAGTCATTATTTTTTTATTTGAATGGATATTTGGACTTCTTATGATGCTGAAAAATAAAATTCAGCTCCATCTTTATCCAGCACTAAAGTTTTAGAACAAAACTTGACAAAAATCCCAGGTTATTCTGAAGAAAGGAACCCCAAAGCATGCTACCACCGCCACCGTGTTTTGTTGTGATGATGCTCAGTGCCGTTTATGGGCCAGACATGTGTCATCGGACAGAAACATATTCTCACACAAGTATTTTGGAGATCCTCACCCGACCTGGATGTTTTGAAACATTTACTGTGTGGCCTTCATATGTGCAGATTATAGTGGATTACTGTAACATCTTGAGCACAAATCGTACGTGTTCAAAGCTTTGGCAGCTCCCTCAGTATCTTTTTGATAGTTTTAGAGAAATGTTTGTGTTTTTCCTATATTTTCTTCAGCTGATCACTGTCTTCACTCTACCACGCTGCTGAAAATTTAATAAGAAGGAGCTCCAATACCTTTTTTTTCTTTGCATTTTTTTCTTTGAATTGTAAATCTTACATTAGATGCAGAAAATAATTTATTATGGTAAAATGTTTTTTTTGTTTGTTTTTTTTTACTAGGAATTGTAGACTTTTGAGAGGCACTGTGTGTCTTTATTTGTATTTAAAATGTTCCATCAAACTGTCTCCTAGTGTTTCTAGCTGTTGACTCCGGTGGAAACATCGATCCTTCAACTGGCGGCTCAGGTGTCACTGATAGTACAGCAACAAGTGGTAAGAAGGTCTGACATTACACGAGTCTGCTTTCATTTCCTGCAAAGTCTGATTCATTCATGTTTGGAAGATTTATTACAGTCATTTTCATCTAAAAAAAAAAAAAAAAATCTAATCTGGGCTGGAACTTTATGATTTAGGCCAACAATGAGAGCATATTGTGCCATTTTGTCTCTTTTGCATTAAGTTATTCCAGCTGTGTTTTCGACAGAGTTAGTTTCGCCTCGTCCAGATTATTCTGCACACTGGATGAACACCAGCTCAGAAATTAGAAGAGAAACGTTAAAACATTTGAATACAGGTAAATTCTGGGACTTATTCATAACATATTTTATTCAGATTATATTTCAGCTTGCTGCTGTAAATTAAAAATTGGTATAAATCCAGCTATAAATGAAACCATTTAAATCTATACTGTATTTTTATAGTGTCACCGACACCGAATGTTGACCATGATGACGAAGAAGCCTGGAACACTACTGACTTTGAGAAACTTCTTCATAGAAACTTTAAACCTGGTATTGCATTTATTTGAGTATCAAAGATGGCCTTGGATAACTGTAATCCTGTTTAATTTGTATGAAAAGTAAACATCCCTTTCAGATAATCATTAACTTCTCTTTATAGAAATACCAAAACCTCATCCAGCTGAAAATATCCTGAATGGCTCAGAGTTTGAGGAACATCAAGACACAAAACATGAGCCTGGTAAGATACCACCACTGAGATTTATCTAAAGGTAGAGCATAAAACAAAGAAAAAATCCAACAAAAAATGTTTATTTTTTTCCAATAGAGTCCGAGCCGCTTTATAAAAATGACTGGGACTCAAAAAATGTTACAGAGGACTTTAAATTCATTAGCGGTAGGTTTGACATTTTCATTGTGTTTTCATTTAATGGGGCTGAAATACAATGTGTAACATTTATTTCTACATTAGATGAAGTTGGAGAAGACCAAAACAAGAACACTTTTAATGCCAGCAGGGTGCAAATGAGCTCCGAAAGTGGTAAAGACATGATAGAGTGATTAAAAATGCCTCTTTGTTTTCTGTTCTGTCGTTAAAGCTTTGGTTCAAATAATAAGGCATGTATTGTAATGCCTTATCAATTAAAGAATTGTGAAATATTTCATTTATAAAGTTAATCTTATGTATTATATATGGTGTAAACTGCATAGACAGACTATTTATATAAGTTTCAGACTTCACTGTTTCAATGCTACCATATTTGAATCTTGTATTTATTTTTACAGAACGACACTCAGATAATATCACCAGGGAGACATTTAATGTTTCTGAATATAACAATCAACAAAAAACAAGCACACATCCTGGTAATAAAACAACTTTTATTCTCTGTTTGACTGAACTACTGAGAGGATCTATGTTACGTTTCTTTTTGTTAATTTTTTCTCTGCTACCAGAATTGTTAGATCATGGAGACCACACCAGGACTCTCAATGATTCAGAGGATAAAAATGTTACAGATGGATGGATCAAATTACTACGAGGTCATTAACCTTCAAAACATCAACTTTTTGTGCTGAAATTTAATATCTAATTGATCATTTTCTACTACAGGTGCACTTGGTAAAGTCCTAAACAGGGATGCCTTCAATGACAGCAAGGTCGACACTGAAACAAGATTTAAAAGTGGTAAAATGTTTTAATTTATTTGGTGCAATGTACAGAATGCCATATATTTTCAATTTAATTGAATTTGATGCAAATGCCAAATTGCTAACTGGTGCACAGTAATTCCTGTGTTTGAGTAAAGTTTTCATCTTAAAAAAAATGTAACTGCCTTTGCACGCTCACGTCATTTCACCTTTAAAAAGTTACATGAAGAGTCATTGTGTACAGAGTGATATATTTAAAAACAACACAGAAACTTCAAACTGTTTTCTAAACTCCGAGACCATGATTTCCAGAAGTTACGTTTAGGTAACAAAAACTGTGACCTAAATGTAAAAGGACGACCACTGAGCAGCTCCACCGCTGCTAATGCGTGCTGTTCAGTCACACATTTTCCTTCCACTCAACTTTCCATGAAAATGGTTAGATGGCGTGCTTTATGGATAGCCTTCTATAGCCTTTACTTTTTGTATCTTATCCACCTTCTGCAGGATGTTTATTGTCATGGTCCTATCTAGAATGTTTTGGGTTTTGGGTTTGTATAAGCTGTAATCCAGCATTAAAATATCTCACTGTCTGTGTAATGAACTTTGTTAGTTGAGATAAATAAATATGCAAACTTTTCTCTAATGTGCTCATTTACAGTTATCTCGTTTACAAACCTGAGGTAACTGTTCTCTGTTCTTTTGTTTTTGTTTACAGATCCACCAATGCGAAATGCAGCTAATATCACCAGAGACGCTGATGATGTTTCTGAATTTTACAATCAGATGAAAACGCAAGCTGAACCTGGTAAACCAAAAATGTTTTCTTTCTCATCTTAGTCAGAGTTTTTCTGTAGGAAATGTGTTAAACTTCTTTCACTGACATTTTATTTAGGACCAGAACCATTTCATGAAGGTGTTGGCAACGGGACTTTGAATGATTCAGAGGCAACAAACGCTACAGAAGGATGGGGCAACATGTTAAGTGGTGGGTGAGCTTTGTAAATAAAAACATTTCTATATTTGTGGATTGCATTCATATTAAAGTCGTTAAGGATTAATGTTTATATATAATTTTCTACCACAGATCCACTTGGTACAGATCAGAAGAAAGAAACTTTGAGTGACAGAAGAGACACTAAAACAAGCGATAAAACTGGTAAAATATCCTGATATATTAGATATCAGTGCAGATTAACTGTCTAAATGACGTTGTAAACAAATACATGTTTATGTAGAAATTTAGTGAAAACAATGGCAGCAGAGTAATTGAAGTTGCCCTTTGGTGTTCGGCTTAGTATATATAACATAGTTAAAGTGTTGGAGCAACTGCATGATTTATAATAGTTCACTGTTTCACTGTTGAATTTATAAAACATGACTGTTTTCTAAAGAGCAACAAGTAAAATGTGAGCGTTAAAGTCAAATTTCAGAAATATACAGGTGCATTTAAATATATAAAATATTAGAAATGTCAAACTTTTTCATTAATCAATTTAATTGAACAAATTCAGGATTCAGTAATTAAATAGAATTTGTTTTCCAGTCCTCTAAAGCTTGCTATTATCCCTATTGCTTGTCTACTGACCCCTTCTACACTTTTTTTCCTTCCACTAAGCTTTCTGTCGGCATGTTTGGTTACAGTAATCAGTGAACAACCAGCTTCTTTAGCTTATGTGCCCCTCCAGATTTCTGGATTAGAATCACTTTTCATTATGTAATCTTTACATTTTCAGTCAAACATTTTGTTTTTCACAGATTTTAAGACAAAATTAACGCCAACAAAAGTTTAAATTAACTTTCGGTATGTTCTAATTTAGTAAGATGTTCCTGTATATTGGTAGATGTTCTTTGATTAAACCTTATCTCTTTTTTTTCTTTTCCAGCACAACCAACAGATTCTGCTAATGTCACCACAAACGCTTTTATTGTTTCCGGCTCTTATGAACATCCAGATGAAAAGAAACAACCTGGTAAACCATTAAGATTTAGATGCATTTTTCTCTGTAGCTGAGTCAAGTTTTACAGGAAACATTATGTTGAACTTCTTCCTGTTTAAAATGTTTTTAGAGCCAGAGCCATCTGATGCAGGTGAAATGGTGACTGCAGAGAATTCAGAGAGACCAATAAAATTATTACACGGTATTTAAACTTCAAAACCTCCCGTTCTTGCAGCTTACATTCATTTTAAGTTTAAATGTGTGATTTTCTATATACTGTAGGTCCAGATGATACCTTCAATGACAGCAGAGGACAGGTCATCACTAAAACAAGCGATAAAACTGGTAAAATATCCTGATATATTAGATATTAGTGCAGATTAACTGTCCAAATTACATTGTAAACAAATACATGTTTATGTAGAAATTTTGTTCCTATTATTGCTATTATTCTAGATGATAGAGTATTAAAAAAAACAATTTCAAACAATGGCAGCAGAGTAATTGAAGTTGCCCTTTGGTGTTCGGCTTAGTATATATAACATAGTTAAAGTGTTGGAGCAACTGCATGATTTATAATAGTTCACTGTTTCACTGTTGAATTTATAAAACATGACTGTTTTCTAAAGAGCAACAAGTAAAATGTGAGCGTTAAAGTCAAATTTCAGAAATATACAGGTGCATTTAAATATATAAAACATTAGAAATGTCAAACTTTTTCATTAATCAATTTAATTGAACAAATTCAGTATTCAGTAATTAAATAGAATTTGTTTTCCAGTCCTCTAAAGCTTGCTATTATCCCTATTGCTTGTCTACTGACCCCTTCTACACTTTTTTTCCTTCCACTAAGCTTTCTGTCGGCATGTTTGGTTACAGTAATCAGTGAACAACCAGCTTCTTTAGCTTATGTGCCCCTCCAGATTTCTGGATTAGAATCACTTTTCATTATGTAATCTTTACATTTTCAGTCAAACATTTTGTTTTTCACAGATTTTAAGACAAAATTAACGCCAACAAAAGTTTAAATTAACTTTCGGTGATGTTCTAATTTAGTAAGATGTTCCTGTATATTGGTAGATGTTCTTTGATTAAACCTTATCTCTTTTTTTTCTTTTCCAGCACAACCAACAGATTCTGCTAATGTCACCACAAACGCTTTTATTGTTTCCGGCTCTTATGAACATCCAGATGAAAAGAAACAACCTGGTAAACCATTAAGATTTAGATGCATTTTTCTCTGTAGCTGAGTCAAGTTTTACAGGAAACATTATGTTGAACTTCTTCCTGTTTAAAATGTTTTTAGAGCCAGAGCCATCTGATGCAGGTGAAATGGTGACTGCAGAGAATTCAGAGAGACCAATAAAATTATTACACGGTATTTAAACTTCAAAACCTCCCGTTCTTGCAGCTTACATTCATTTTAAGTTTAAATGTGTGATTTTCTATATACTGTAGGTCCAGATGATACCTTCAATGACAGCAGAGGACAGGTCATCACTAAAACAAGCGATAAAACTGGTAAAAACATCTTATAACAGTCAACATCTATGCTGATATTTTGAGGTTGATGTCAGAGTTGATACAAATGTTTTTATCCCCTTTAGTATTTTAGAAATCATGAGAACTCAGATAATTTTGTGTTTCACAATAATTTTTTTTCTAAATAATTCAGTTTCTATTCTTCTAGTGAAGGAAAATCACGTTTTCAGTTTTTTAATCTTTTTTTCAAGTTTGCTGTGTATCTGTTAGGGTTAAATTTTGCGTTTCTTTCACAGAAACATCAACACAACATTCAGTCAACAACACTGAAGGCACCTTAAATATTTCTGACATTACTCAAAATAAAACATCGGAATCGGGTAAAAAAAAAACAATCCCAACACTAATAAATTAAGTTTTGCTTTATACACATCCATCTAAGATGTTAAACTTTCATATTTCACTATTTCTAGATTCATTCCCTTTTCAAGATGACAACAATGGGACTCTGAATGATTTGAATGATGGAAATGCAACATATGTACCATCAAAACTATTTCCAGGTAAAACAAATGAATAATTTCATTAGTAAAAATCAAAAAATATACCAGTTATTTTGTTAAAATTACTCTAATTAAAGGCAATTTTAATGTTTTGCATTTATTTTTACTCCACAGGATCGAGTGAAACCAATCGAAGCAGCAAAACCTTCACTTCCGACACAGTCACGAGTGAAACTAGAGTAAAAAATGGTAAAAAAAAAAACAAAAAATAAACAAACATAGTATATTAAGTATACTAAGCTTAAGATTCAGTGTTTACTCCTATCTATAAACCAATATCCTGAATGCAGCTTTTGATTTCTTTAGAATCAACAACTCTTGATAAAAAAAATCTCATATTAAGAAAAATAAATGTTTATCTACATGTTAACCATACTGAGAGTTTTCCTTTTGGGAAAAGGTGGGTTGTGAAAACTATTAACAGCAGGAGACTGAACTACCAATTATGCTAATGTTTTTAATTCATCTTTACCACAAGTGCTAGTAAATGTGCAGGTTGATGTGCATAAATGTAACGTCTCATTAAAACTGTTATTTGTTTTTTGGCATTAGTAATAATCTCTGAGGCATAAAATCTTTTTTTTCACTCAGCAAAGAGAAAAGCATTTACATTATTTCTTTTTCTTACAGCTTCACCTTCTGCTGATGACAATCAGAGAAGAAACTCTTGGAACAGCAGCAGAAACACTGGAGACAAACCAGTGAAAAGTGGTGAGAATCTGTCCTCTACTGGCGTTAAGATTTATTATTGAGGGTTTTTTTCCCCATTTTTTTGCACAAATTGTTTGGAAGATATTTTTTTATTCTTTAAAACGGGTATTCATTCCTTTCTCAAGCTCTTGAATGTTAAATCTAAAACAGCTAAAGCACAACTTTACATTATTTTAAGAATGTGGATTTACATTTCTTCCCTTCTCAGAGTCTTCCCAACGTGTCCCAGCCTACAAGAAGAGCAATGCAACTGACAATGAGAAAATTACCAAAAAAGGTAAAAACAGTTTATTGAAATAATCTTAAAGGGATCGAGGTCCTTTATATATGCATTCTGCAAGAAAAAAACTGGACCTTTCCTAAAAGTTATAAAGTTTTTGTCTGATTTTATTTAGGTTGCAACATTAAAGCCATCAAATGTTCAGATAAGTCTACTAACATGGAACTCACCTACGGGGCCTGGATGTCGGATGCATCCCAGCCTGATGATCGGATCTGGGTGGCAGAACATTTTTCAGGTCATTTATTCAGAGTTTGTTATTTCCTAAGATTGAAGTGTAGTTCCCTGCATCAACACAGGAACTTTTACTTCAACAGGTCGTGAATTGAAGCAGTTGAAGAACATTTCAATGCTTTCGGACACCAAACAGAAATCTCTAGACATTGAGAAGTACTACCAAGGCTGTGGTCATGTTGTTTATAAGAATTCATTTTACTTCCAAAATGGAGGAACAAATAATCTTTTGAAGTAAGTGTTTTAATTTTAAATGCGTTTCCCTTTTCTGACTTGAACATCTTAGATTTAATGTGCCTTGCAAAAGTCGTCATTCATCTTGAACTCTCCTGCAGCTTGTCTGTTTCAACACACATTTAGATGTTGCAAGATACCAGCCCTGAAAGCATAATCATGAATTAAAGTAGCCTAGTCAAAGTCTGACTCTAAATTCAACCAGTAATTTGAGGCAAGACTTGAAAACTGATATTCACCATCCAGACTGAGTCAACTATAGGTATTTTCCAAAGAATAATTGTCTTAGACACAAAAGGCCTGCAGTTAAGTGGAGAAAAATGTGGTTGTTATATGGAGTATATGGGGGAATATATTTATTAAAAGTGTGCATGCCACTTTTAAAATGCTTAATTTCACTGTTATGTGCTATTGTGTATTGGTTTATCAAATAAAATGCATGAAAATACATTGAAATGTATGGTTGAAACATGAGAAAACGTGAAAAGGTTCAAGTAGTATGAATATTTTTTTGCAAGGTACTGTTATCTCTTTAGGCTTTCTATAATGTAACCATTATCAAATATTTTTGTTCGACAGGTTTAACCTGAACACAAAGAATACAAGCTCCCTGGAAATGCCAAACAGCAGATATAATAGCCTGAGATATCTTTTCCACAACTCAAAGACTTATTTCAAGTTTGCCGTGGATGAAAATGGACTGTGGGTCATCTTTGCCTCGTTTATAGACAATAACACAATGGTGGCAAAACTCGATCCAGACGCTTTCTCTGTGCTGTCCATAATTAACACTGGCTATCCTGCAGCAAAAGCAGGAAATGCCTTCATTGTGTGTGGGGTGGTGTATTTTACTGATAACAGCGACAAGCGTGTGACATATGCCTTTGATTTGATGACACAGAGTCATCTGGATGCAAATTTTGATTTAAGGGCAAGAGACGGTACCTTAGCTATGCTGTCCTATTATCCTAACAAAAGACTGTTGTACATGTGGGACAACAGAAGTGCAAGAACATGTAAGATTAAATTGAAGAACACCTAAAAAAAGGCTTACAAGTTCCCTATTTTTGTAAAAGTGCTTTAAAAACAAAATCTTTAATGTTTTTTCTGTCTTGCAATAAATATGTGACTGTTGAGATATTGAACTATTTGCTGACATTAGCTCACTGATAGCGGCATCTCATTCTCCTTGGATTACAAAACACGACCAGATACTCACAGAAATGTCACAACAAGGTTTGTTGAAATTTAAAGAGTTCTTGAGCATAAACAAGATCAAATTAGAATTTGAGAAGTATTTAAAACAAAAATATAATAAAATCACAAATGAATCAGAACAAAAATTGAGATAAATTTATAGAAGAATAGATAGAGAATAGATGTTTGTAACCATCACATTTCTCTTCCCCCCCAAAAATGTAACTGAGTAAATACAATTTACTGTTTTAAAATATTTAAACTGCAGTTTTCAGCAGTGCAATTCTTTTTGTGCCACTTCTATAAGGTCCTGATTTCTGGATCACATAAACATGAAATAAAATAAAAATGAAACTGTGTTTTCTTTCTTTCTGACTTCATAGTTATAGGTACATTGTTTTAGTCTAGCCTTCAGGTTTGTGCTAGTAGTAAAATGTCAAAAATGTTCAAGCAGTGTGAACACTTATGCAAGGCTCTGTCATCCATTTAGTAACTGAAACTAATTTAATTCAAAATAACTCGAGCCATATTGGGAAAACCAGAGAAAATGTATGCTACTTTTTAAACATGGTTATAAGTCCTTTTAAAAAGCTTTCACAATAAGTTACATAATTGTTTTGGATGCCAATTTTTCCACGTTGACTTAAATGCAACATTATTTCACAATCCGCTTGCAATGGCTTTTATTCCGAGGTGTTCCTGAACGCCTCAGTGACCGTCCTGTACTTTAGCAGATCTCAATGTATGCGGATGGTATGAACTAAGTAGACACTGGCGGAACCTCCATGTTGCCGTGTCCCATCCACATGGTTTAAACTGTTCCACTTAACTGTCGTTCCTGTAGGGGAGGCTAGGTGGTTAGCTGGACGTAACCTAGTTTATAACAAGGCGTTACATCACTTTAGGTCGTGTCCCACCTGGGAAATAACGACCTAAAGGAAGCTAACTCTTCATAATTCATATAATAGCGTGTTAACATGACACCCTGACCAAATAAAAAAAGAGAGAGACAGCCCTAGTGACTTCGCAAATTTTTTGTTTTTTAGCGGAGGCTGTCCAAACGCGACTAATTTCAACGGGCACTGTAAGTAAAACCTGCACGCTTTTTAGTTGTAAACTTTGTAATACGTTACAATTAAGCTACAATAGTTGTTTAGCATAGCGAAAAAGCTTTGCTTCTCCGTTTGTTCATCGGTGGCTGTTTGTTATTTGTCCTGGCCGTGTCAGGCTTGGGCCTAGTTAAAGCAGCTAACAGTGACCTATCACTGTTTATTTGACATGTACTACTGGTCTGAACTGGAGTTTAGATAGTACAGCCGTTTTTTGGAACCCATTACGTTTGTAAAAGACTCGTTTTTAATTTAATGAGCATTAGTAACTTATTTATTTAGCTGTCAAACGAGCTGCTTCGCTAATGCTAATAGTTAACGTTAGGAATACATTTTTCAGATCTTAGGTGTTATGTCAAATTTTGTGGCCTGTCCTGGTTTTATCGCTCTACAGGTGTTTATATAGCTGTCTTTAGACAAGCCGGTTCAATTTTCTTTACTTTGGATATTTGTCATGCTGCATTATATTTTAATGGTAAACCCCCTAAAATACACTAAAATACAAAGGAGAAGCTGTTAATTGAATATAACGTTATTATTAAACTGAAGTAGATACAACTTGTATCTACTTCACTTCACTACTTGTATCTACTGTTTTAGTTCAATGCATTTCAGTAGCTTTAGTTTATTGTCTTTAAATTTCAGTGCATATTAATTCATATTAAATTATACAGTGAAATATATTACATTTACATTTGGCTTTACACCACCACAATAAAGTTGGTATCATTGACTAAAACAACTGCCACTGAGTTTTAAGATTGATCCTCAGTAATTAAAAATATGAAATATTTAGAATGGTCAAATTTGAACTGGATTATTCTGAATACCTTTCACATTGCGTCAAAAATGATTTTGAACTCATTAAGTATTTATTTATAATATTAAATGTCAAAACAATTACATTTTGATGCTTTTTTCCCAACTTCTTCACATTAGATGAGGTCCAGATTAAAAAGTGCAATACCAAGTTTGGGGAAACTGGAATAGAATTATTTTACATTCATGCTAGATCTTAAAAAATAGTTTTGTGACTTAAATAGATACACTTCATTGTATGTATTTAAATCTCTAAATATTCCAATTTCAACAGTCTTTTAGCTTCTTCACCACATTAGATAAGCGAGGCCTCAGTTTAAACCCCACAGCAGGTCAAACTTAGGCTGAAATGCAATACAGTTTGATTTGTGAAAGTTTTATTTACGCTGAACCACATTGTAGGTCTTAAGTTTAATTTTTCATGACTCACAAACTTTGTTTAGTTTGTAACATTAATCGCTAGTTAGTGTAGTTTTTAAAATGGACTCTTTTTAAGGTGGTTTTCAGCTAAAAAAGCCTTAAAATCCATCGTATTTTAGATGGATTTTTCACAGACTCTATTTTATATAATCTGTTGATAGTGTAGATTATTTGGATCTGAGTTAGAGCTTTGTAGACAATAGTTTTTGAACTAGTCCCCATTTTAAGGCCTCCAGCAAAAAGCCCCAAAATTTCTTACTTTCTGTTTGTATTAATTTACATAAATGTTTCAGAAACTGTGTAGAATATGCAATGTCTATCAAGTAATAACTCAAACTAGGGATGATCTATGCCTCTAGTCAGATGCTAATATCTGCATCGTTTTTTATGTTTATGTTATAAAATGTTGCTTTCTGTTGGTATATGTTAACCTGTGGCTCGGTAGCTTTGTGTTTCTCTGCTCTGTGTAAATTTAATCTTCATTTTCAGGGTTTCAGACAGAAGAAAACATGTCCTGTCCATGCACCTCGGCTGCCAGGTTGTTCCTAAACTCTGCCCACAGAGGTAAGAAAGGGAAAGTCCACATTCTGCCAACCAAAGGTTCTTGACACTTTGCTATTTGCTTTAGCTAACCTACATTACTATTTGTTATGATAGTCATGTTGCTAATGTCAACAGCAGCTATAACAGTCTCTTGAATAGTTGGGACGCTAAAGATAGGCCAAGAATGGTACAGCACATGGCCTTTTTGTGTAACTGTGGCACTTATCCCCACTCAAATTATATAAGTTATTGTTTTTTAAAATTTATGTGAAAATTTGAGCTTCTTTTTATATTCATTTTTCTAGCCTTTCATTATGGTCACATGTGAAAAATTGTAAATATGTCACTACATCTGATCGACAGAATAGATGTAGTGTAATTATCAATGTATACCTGTTGTCCGTAAATTGTTTGGACCTTATAACTCTTTTGACGTATGAGACATTATTATCTCTAATTAAACCAAAATAAGATCTGAGTAACCGCTGAATTCAGTGTAACATAACCACAGTCCACTAAAGATGTCAAAGCTGGTACAAAACGTCTGCAAGAGAGGCCTCAGTTGGTACAAAATGTTCTGTGGTAGATGACTAATTTTTGTACTGGACAAAGGAAAATGTATGCAAAAATGAACAAAACTGCAAATGTTCAAAATAGCAAAAGGATAAAATGACCAAAGTTTGTGTTTAGGAGGGTTTTTTGTGTGTGGTCTCTGTTTTCTAATTTTTAAAATTTTTAAAATGTACATTTTATAGTAATCTGAACTTTTTGGTCAACAGACTTTTCCCGTTAGAAATCTGATTGAGTGTTTCTTGTCTTTCAGGGTTGTCATGTTCCCGATTCCAGCTGTTCTCCCTGAGTCGTCGGGGGTCTCGGGAAGCTCATTTTCATCCACGTGTGTGTGTGAGGTCGTTCTCAGAAACGGCCGTCTGTTACGCTGCTAAAGATGGGACAACAAAGGACAGTGGGAGTGACAGTGGAAAGGTAAACTCCCTTCCATTTCTATCTGTTATTCCGTCTAACAATTAATACAATCAAGATAATGGACTAATTTTGAGTTCTTTAATTTTATGTGTCTTCATTTTGCAGAAAAGTGTCGGTGACGGGAAGAGGATGTCTGGCTCTGGAGGGTCAGGAAAAGGTGGAAGCCAACTACGCTGCCCCAAATGTGGAGACCCCTGTACACATGTAGAGACCTTTGTATGTAAGTCGACCCAGTCCTCTTCACCAACCATCTAGGAGAGACAGAGGGTGCACAAAAGGTTAAAAACTGTGGAAAGTCAGATTAATATTTGTTCAATACATTTCTGGAGCCAGTACAAGCAATAACATGATTGAGCATTGATTTATGTTTTGCTCATTTTTACCAATGTTTTGATGAAAACAAGACTATAAAGACAAATGAAAAGATTTTAAAATATGCCCCAAAATATGTTGAAATATTGTTGTTAGTTTTTTATGTTATCACCATACATAAATGTGTGACAAAATAAATATTTTGGGTTTTAATTTATCCACATTCGCTCTGTATTACGTAACTCTGTACTTTTGTTTTGAAGCGTTCACACCAGCTGTCACGCTTTCCTGTAGTCTAAACCATGGACTGGATTAGATAAACAGAAGTGCAAACACAGTGTTTAAATGAGCACCACAAACAACCAGGAATTGTGTCGATTTTACTGTTTTTGTGTTGGTTATTTTCTGCTTTTTTTTGTAAGTGACCTGATTATCTCCTGCTACTTAAAACCTCTGAGACATCCTGACATTTTTTTTATTGAGATTCTGCATAGTGCAGACTTGGATTGTTCAATTTTAATAAATGACTGGGCAAACTCTGAGGCTGCACATCCATATTCCTCTCAACTCTTTCTGTTTTGATTAACACCGCTTTCCTTTGAGTCAAAACATTACTTTTAATGTTTATTTTGGTAACAAAATGTAGATTTAAATTTGTGGAGGATTTGGACTACACATACACAGCTCTGGAAAGAATGAAGAGCCCACTGCACTGACTAACATTGAAAACCTTCTGGTTATTCCGCCAAATACTGATTTCTGAACTCTTCCTAAGTTAAAACCTTAGCATTGTTGTTCCTAAATTAATATGAACTTGTTTTCTTTGCATTATTTGAGGTCTGAAAGCTCTGCATCTTTTTTATTAGTTTGACCACAAATAAATACTAAATATTTGCTTAGAAATTCAGAGACATGTTGTCAGTAGTTCATAGAATAAAAGAACAATATTCATTTTATTCAAACATTGACCTATAAAAAGTAAAATCAGAGAAACTGATCATTTAAAATAGTTTTTTTTTTCTTCCGGAGCTGTATATGTAATTATTTTCATTTCATATGCATATTCTTCAATTAAAACTTTGTAGGACGAATTTATGAACTGACATGGATTTTATTTTCTTTAAAAATGTTTGTATTTCTGTTCTTTCGTAGCATCAACACGGTTTGTGAAATGTGAGAAGTGTCATCACTTTTTTGTGGTCTTGTCTGAAACGGACTCTAAAAAAGGGCTAAGCAAAGAGGCCGAATCAGAAGCCGAGTTGGTGAGACGGGCTTTCGCGCAGAAACCGCCTCCGCCTCCCAAGAAGGTAAAAGATGTGTCAAAATAATTTCAAATGTTTTGACATTTTGGGCAGTGTCATTTTATTTATTAATTTTTTTGTATTTTTAGATTTATGCCTATCTGGATAAGTATGTTGTTGGCCAGTCGTATGCAAAGAAGGTCTTGGCAGTGGCCGTGTATAATCACTACAAGCGCATCTACAACAACATCCCTGCAGGCAGCCGACAGCAGGTGGAGGTGGAGAAGCAGCCATCTTTAACGCCACGAGGTCAGCACACTATGCACTACTGGCTAAACCAACAGATATTCTTCAATGTGTATTTTTTTGTGTATTCTGTAGTGAGAATGCAAACCTTGCAGTCTTTGCCAACATCACAGGGCGACAAGAGTAAACAAAGTGATAGTTTACTGTGTTAGAACAATTATATTTAGCTCCAAACTCACCACATCCTGACAAATATCACTACCTGTACTGTACACTATAAACAATATTAACATGTTCAGTTTATTACCTCAATATCACAAAGATAGTTTTAGGGTTTCTGAAATAGTTGCTGATTACAGTAGTGATGCAATATATGTGATATCTGACAAAATGTACTGTTCATGATTAGATGTCCATTTTGAGACTGAATTAATACAGAAATATGGCTCAAAAAATAAATAAATTATTCCAGTGTGAGTAAATGATGTAGAGAGGAGGGCTGACATAACGCTATCCAGTAGAGCAATGACTTAATTTGGACAAAAATACCTTATAAAAATCCTTACTACATTAAAGACTGCTTGTCTTATTGTTTATTTCTAAAGACTCCTAAAGTTGAAAAGCAACGGCGATGATGTCAGACCTGTTAAATGTTATTTTAATCACTTTTTGGTCAGATAACTGTATTTCTATATAGATTTATCAGTATTAGAGGTGAAACAATGCCTAAAACCGTGAAGACATAATATTGAGTTTACGAGAACAAGACGGGATGAAGTATTGATTTCAAGAAAACCTCATAGATCAAATTTATGCTGCAATAAAGGCCTTTATTCTATATTTTATTGATTTATTTATTTATTTATTTTTTTATTGATTCAATAAGCTGCCTTGCTTTATTTAGGATTTTTCTTTATCTTCACTAAACTCAGACTTTGAACACGCCAAGAGTCTCCTCTGCGACACACAAATAACTGATGGCCTGAATAATGGGGTCACCATGAATCTGTATTATTTGGCATTTGTTCAATAATCTATTGATAATGTTGTAGTGGTAATGCTAAGTGGTATTGTTGATTTAAGTACTTTGATCCTCTCCTTGTAGAGCTAGAGATGAGAAGACGAGAGGATGAATACAGATTCACAAGTAAGTCACTGACCACCTCACCGTTATCTGACGGACTTTCTTACCGTTATCAGAAGTAACTTAAAGTCACAACACTTTATCTGCAGGTTTCTGGGTTTTATGCTTCTGTCTGTTGTGCAAATGCCAAAATGTACAGACAACAGCGAGTTTCCTTTTTCACAGAAGTAGTTACAATAATTATGTTTGAGTTGATCTGTTAACCTAATCTATTGAAAAATAATTAGTAATACTGGTGCGTTTGAATAAAATGGTTTAATCAAAGTTAATTTATTCCAGTAATTTATGCAAAAAAGGGAAAATAATATATATATATTCATTACAAGAATTATATAATTTAAGAATTTATTTTGAATAACTTGTCATGGCGTACCAAACAATTATGTTTCTTGTGTATTTGAACTGTTTGTCATCTGCACCACACACAAGGAGGAAAAGGTGTTCATGGAGTGCTCTATCCAGGCATTTACATGGAAAGTTGAGTGGAAGGAAAAATAGGGCAGAAAAAATTTAATCAACCAAGAAGCAAACCAAAGCCTTAAGAAGATTTTGAAGCAAATCCTTAATCAATAGTTTGTGGAAGAGTTCAGCTGGAGTCAGGTTCAGCTCACGTGTATCCAGAATATGAGCTACAGTCGTCAGTCTCTCTGTTAAGCCACTTCTGAACCAGAAACATCATATGTATTTTCTTGGGTTAAGAAGAAAAATGTTTTTTTCTCTCTTTTTTAAAATAAACTATCACTAAATAATCTGGAACTGATCTTGTCTGCTGTCCCTTTACCAGGACGTCATAGCTGCATGATTTTTTTACTCTTAAGGTCTTTTAGAAATTTAGTTGATCCTGGCATAAGGGAACCAGCGTCCTTTGTTTCAGTATTTTATGAATGTTGGCTAAATACAAATGATTATTTATTCAGTGGATTCATAATCTATTTATTCATGCTGTTTGATATGAATATATATTTATTGTAATTCAGAATGATACTCAGCATTATTACAGATGGATGATCCCTTTAGTGAACTTAAAAAAAAAGCTAACAAAGATTGGAAACAATTATTCTTAAAATATTTTAATTTAATCATAACGAGGCTGTAACTCGCCTTACTTTGATACCTTTAACAATGCAGATTTCTTTAAAAGCATTTTTTGCTAGATACAATCTAGAATGTAAATTTTTTTTACAACAGATTAAATGCATCTTAGTGAGAGTGAAATAATTCCAGAGAAACATTTTAACATTTTTTAACATTTTAAAAAATGTTAACATTAACATTAAATGTTAACTTTAACATTTTCCTTCAATGCCCTCACTTAACCCAAGAAAACAACCCAAAATGCTTTGGTTCGCGGGTCAGTGCCACAGACGTGTAACCTACATTCAGTCTTGATATTTTCAGTCAAGCTGCGCGTAGCAACTCCTCTGGAACCGACCCAGCTTGGGTCTTTTTACCTCACACATGCTTAAATTGCTGCTTCAATCAAGCTGCATCACACACGATTGTCTAATTATGAATTGCACAGCAGTGACTTTTTGCACCGCAACCGTCGTGTTAACCCAGGTGACCGGTTTGTATTTGCAGAACTGCTGCAGATCGCAGGGATCAGTCCCCACGGTAACGCTCTGGGCGCCACCATGCAGCAGCAGGCGAGCCAGCAGCCGCCTCAGGAGAAGAGGGGCGGCGAAGTCCTGGACTCTACTCACGCTGAGATTAAACTGGAGAAAAGCAACATTATACTCCTTGGTCCTACCGGTTCAGGTTGGTGATTTGGCAAACAATTCCCAGCGTGTAACACACTTGCATGACAGATGTGTCTTGTAAAATGCAATTAAGGTTTTGGTTCAAGTTATTAATGAAAATTTGTTTGATTTGTAAGGAAAAACATTGCTGGCGCAGACGCTGGCCCGCTGTCTTGATGTTCCGTTTGCGATTTGCGACTGCACCACCCTCACTCAAGCTGGATATGTGGGCGAGGACATTGAGTCAGTCATTGCCAAACTTCTGCAGGATGCCAACTACTCAGTGGAGAAAGCACAACAAGGTGGGCACAGGGGCTAAATTTAACAGCACATTCATTTCCAGATATAACGTGTGTTAAGTAAGACGGGTATGTGGAAATGTTTCTAGTTACATCAGACCTGATATGATAGTATGTTTGGAATACTTAGTGATTTGAAGTTATTTATATGACAGCATTGCTAAAGACCAGAAGTGACTTTTATTGTTTTCCATGTCTTGAAATTATTTATTTTTTTTAATTTTATAAACAAATACTTACTAACTTTAAATATTTTTTTTCTGTTTTTGTGTGTTTGTTACAAGATTTGCTTTATATGTAAAATACAGCAATAATCTGATTTGCCACATCACACCAATTTTAACATTTTACCTCTTTGTGTTTTTAATTTTTTTTTATTTTTTGGAAATTATTTACTCACCAATTAGTGTACATACAATGAACATTACAGACTCAAAGAAAGCAAAAAAGGGTATTAATCTACAAAATAACCAGATAATAGAATGAATAACCAAACAAACAAGGAAGTAAACAGTAAAATGGACAAAACACAACAAAAACAATGAAATTGTTGAACATACATGGATTAGGATATACTTTTTTCTTTGTCTGTTTTGTTTTCTGAGCTGTTGAAAAATTGGATGCTCATTCAGAAATAAAAATGGAACATTTCAGTAAGTAAAGTAAGATGGTTTGGTAACCTTTAAAAAATGTTTTTCTTTGTTGCATTTGAACCAAAGCATACATTTTATTAAGCCTTCAGTATGTTATGTCAACTGTCTGAACAAAATTAATAAACAGACCTAATATGCTTTAATGGCAGGAACTATTACATAACAATAAGACATTAATTCGATCCTGTCCTCCTCTGTGACGTGCAGGTATTGTGTTCCTGGATGAAGTTGATAAGATTGGCAGCGTTCCTGGGATCCATCAGCTGAGAGATGTGGGAGGAGAGGGAGTTCAGCAGGTCAGTGTTTTAATCCATAAACCTAAAACAGCCTGCAGCTGTTAAGTTTATTTAGTTTTGGTATTTTATTAATTTTATAAATGTAAGTCTGCTAGTTATATGTTATTTATAATCAGATTTTTATCTTTGTCATACTGACAATTTCTCCATAATTCTCCTGTCGAAACTGGAGCACTAAGGAGAATATATGATCTGCAATTGTTTTTCTTAATTTTGGGAGATCTGTGTTACCCCCGTATTTACATGTGAAGCCAATTTTATCTACCTCAGTAAAGGTCTAAAAATCAATCACTTTATTGATTTGTATATTTTCCTCTGTTGTACATAATTGTTTTGACTTTATTGAAATGAGTAAATAACAAACATAAAATCAACATAACACTGACCTTTTTTGCTCTGCTGTGGGAGACTCTTCCTCCTGGACAGGTCTGCCCGTTTGCACTTAACAATAATAAATCGACCATTACCAACTCAGCGACTTTCTTGCTATTTTTAGCAACATTACAGACAAAAAAATCAATATTGTCCAAAATTGGAGTTGGAATGTCAGGCTTTTTAAAGATTGGTGACTGGCTAGAAAACCCCTAATTTGAGATGTTTCTGTCAAAAAAAAATATTTATTTTTAATTTTGTCAAGAAAACATTTCTTCTTGAAAAAGTACTGATGTTCCAGAAAAAGCATTTATATATGGGACGTTACCCAAGGATTCTTATAAATCACTAAAACCAAAAGACAGAATTAATATTATTTATGTTTTGTACAATAACGTTTCTTCTTTTTGCTGACCGCATGTCGCCTTGATTTTTCTTTTCCCTCCTCTTCTATGTCAGGGTTTGCTGAAACTCCTGGAGGGTACAATCGTCAACGTTCCAGAGAAAAACTCCAGGAAGCTGAGAGGTGAAACGGTCCAGGTCGACACAACCAACATCCTGTTTGTTGCTTCGGGAGCCTTCAACGGCCTGGACAGGATAATAAGCCGAAGAAAGAATGAAAAGGTAAATTTAACCCCTCTAAAACGCAGACAAGACTTTGTTCAGTCTCTGATCAACAATCGTGTCTCTGCTGTTTAGTATTTAGGATTTGGAACTCCCTCTAACTTGGGGAAAGGTCGCCGGGCGGCCGCTGCAGCAGACCTGGCCAACAGCAGCGGCGAGACGGACGCAGTCGCGGAGATCGAGGAGAAGGACCGGCTGCTGAAGCACGTGGAGGCGAGGGACCTGATCGAGTTCGGCATGATTCCAGAATTTGTCGGCCGTCTTCCTGTTGTCGTTCCTCTGCACAGCCTGGATGAGGACACTCTGGTCCGAATCTTGACTGAACCACGAAACGCTGTGGTTCCACAGTACCAGGCTCTGTTCAGCATGGACAAAGTAAGGGCTCTGTGATTACTTATGCAGAGTTGCTTTAGGAAAGTAGTAGTCTAAATCAATGTGTCTGTTTTGTTTTTTAGTGTGAACTTAATGTGACCCCGGATGCCTTGAGAGCCATCGCCAGATTGGCTTTGGAGAGGAAAACTGGAGCTCGTGGCCTCAGATCCATTATGGTTTGTTGTTTTCAAACTAAATGTTACACATTACACATTTATTGATTTCAGTCAGGTGTGTCATTAACATATTATTAACATGCAGGAAAAACTTCTTCTTGAGCCCATGTTTGAGGTGCCTCACTCAGATATCGGTGCTGTTGAACTGGACAAAGATGTCGTTCAGGGAAAAACGCAGCCTAGATACATCCGGTCAGTATTCCCATTCTCACAGAATGACAAACATGTTAGACAGTGCCTCGCAAATAATCCATAACATTTTTGGGTTGCAAAAGAATCTTAAATAAAGCTAATCTTTTACTTGCTTTTTGCAAAGTAGCGAATAGTTTTGAAGTGGAAAGAAATGTTGGATTGAGCAGCTTTGGATATTGTTTTATAACTTAACGTTGCATCTCATTATGTTTCCTGGTCTTCATTATTCTGTCTGGTCACTCATGTTCTCTAACTGACCTCTGACCTTCACAAGTCTTTTCTACTAATGAATTACTTCCTGGACTCCATCTTCTAATTACGACTTCTAAAGGCATCATACTTTTCTAATATTTATTTTTAACCTTTTTTCTTTGATTTCATAATTGTGTTTCTCACATTAAATACATTAAAATTGAAGAAGTAAAAGTTTTCTTGCAAGGTGCTTTGCTATAGACCAGATTTATTAAGTGTTACAGCTCCCAGTTGGCATAGTGACTGCAGTAACTGCAGAATATTTGAAAAATAAATGAGATCATAATTGTGATGTTTCTGGGGAAATGGTGTGTTTTAATGAGTTTATACTGTTTTTATAACATTCAGTAATCATTGAAAATACACAAAAAATCAAGTGGGATTAATATTGTAACTTTTAAACTGATACTATTTTGTCACAAATAATAATAAATAAATTAATCCCATGATAAATTGAAGCAAGCTTGATGATTTCTAATTGGAAATTTCTCTTTCTGCTAATAATTGGATGTCAGAAGTCTTCAGTCTGGTTCATTAGTCTCACCTTTATACCCTTCAGAATGTTGTTTACAAAGACTTAAGTGTCCATTTAATCTGTTGTTTTCTTTCTTCATTTTGGATATTTAAAATGTCTTCCAGTTTCAATTTGAAATGAGTTCATACTACTTGAAAATGATCTCAAAACAACAATATTATCATTTATCGCAACGACTTTTGGGACAGTTTATCGCTCAGAGAAATGAGTTCTGGTGACAGAATGTTCTGTTTGGATTTCAGAACCCCCGCCAAGGATTCGGCAGAGGAGGAGTACGACTCCGGCATCGAGGAGGAGAACTGGCCCCGGCAAGCTGACGCTGCTAACAACTGAACCATGTCTCATTTCACCTGAAATCATTAGGTTACCATGAACCTCCTGGATACCTCGTTTGGTACCAGCTGTTTTTATTACTGCACCCGACAAATAAAAAAACGTGGACACTGATGAAGTTTTCGTGATGAACAAGTTAAGGGAGCGTAACAACCTTTGATCTCTTTGCATCAGATAATAAATTTCTAGCGGTGCACTCAGTGTGGACCTTTTATGATATATTTCAATCTCTGGGGATTGTTAACATTTTATCTATATAAAGATAATATGATTTTATTCATAAAAAAATATTTGTAGGTAGTTTGTATCCTCTTTTTGTGCTGATTGGCTATAGCAGGAAGGGAAGCAAAGGGCATTTATGGGATCACATTGTAACTTGAATGAGGGTAGACATGATAGAGAAATGCCTTAAATCAAAAAGGGGCATGATATTTCACAAACACATCAATATGTTGATGTTTCTTCCTGTACCACCATTGTGATAATGGTACCTAAAGTGGAAAGAGTTGTAAATGTTAAGCTATGCTGCACGCGTATTGTTTGTAAGCGGTTTGTAAGACATCACCTAGAGTTAGGAGACCATATTGAGGTAGAAATACACCAGCATATTAAAGACGCTCCCATCCTGCTGGATTCACAGAGCAGACTGAAATTTGTCCCTTTCTAAAGTGATAAAACATCCCTTCTGCTTTCTGGTCTGTATCGAGGAACATTAAAGTAAATCACACCAACGTAGGTCTTGGTTTTAATTTTCTAATCTTTCAGAGATCTTAACAAGGCTCCTTCTGCAGAGCTGCAGATACTTTCCTTTCTTTATGTGTGCACCTAGGTCAGAATCACTTCATGTGACGTCACTTCCTGATGCTAGATGGTACCTCGGTACACTTGTTCAGTCAAGATGCCACCATGCTGCTGTGCTCTTTACCTTTAAAATTAAACTAGATCTGTTCCCTTTTTGATTCACGTTTTTATTTCTTTTTGTGAAGCTTTAAGCTGGTTAATTTCAGAGTCTGTTACAGAAATCCAAGGAAAACTTCCCTCTCTAAAAGCTTTTGAGTCCTAAATTTATTGTAATTGTGTAAAATATATAAATAAAATCTATCTCTGAGTACAAAGTTTTATTTATTTTTTTAACTCTGAGATGGAAACGAATATGAGTCGGGGTGAACATCTCCACATGAATATGATCTTGCGCAGCGGCTGTCGGCTTTATGTAACCGGCTAATCTCTGGAAAGTTTCATGCTGCGCCTTTGTTTCCTGACATCAGCATTTCTGTAATCCTGCCCTGTTTAAATGCACATAAAAATGACATGGAAAGTCACAATATAATTTTAAATATATGCAAAATTGCTTAAATCAATTAATTTTTTTCTTTTTTACATTATAATTAAAGTTGAAAATAGATTACAAATATATATATATATATATATATATATATTTTTTTAAAGAATTTAGCTCTAATTATGATTTTACATGTGTGCGTTATTAAAAGTGGTTATTTATGGTAGGTCCTTGCATGACGGATTATACCAAGAATCTGAGATGGTAAACAAAGTGATGATGTCAGAGGCTTAGTGATGAAGAGGTTTATCCCTGCAGACACCTGTGTGTGATTTAGACCGCTCCAGACCTGCAAGACAGCACCTGGCAAAGGTAAGAAATTATTTTAAGCCAAACAAAAAAAAAAAAAAAAAGGTCTGTAACCAGAAATATTTAAACTCTTTGTGACTCTCCTCACGCAGGTGATTTGTTGGTGCGTATCGGTGATGATGAATATTCTGGAGGACGTTCCTTTTCAGACCCCTTTGGGACCGTTAGGTGCTGAGATACAGATGTCGACTTTACCTGATATTTCTGTACCACAATGCCATCAGATCATGCAGGAAACTGAGGTTGCTTTCTTCTTTTTTTCCCCATCTGAATAAGTTTAATGCTGGCTAAGTTTCATTTATATTTTTGATTAATATTCCTCACCAAAAACTTCTAAATGTGTTTGCAGTAAAAGACAGTTTCACAAAATACTGACTGAAGGATCTGAACGGAAATCCACACAAATTTTGAAAATTATGCATAATTTTCCTTCTACTTCACCTTTATACACTGTGTTGTGTTGGTCTATCATGAGAAACTGAGGTGTGTAAGGTATACAAAATTGTACTAAAGTAAAGGGTAGCACTACTTCAAAACATTTCTAATTACGTAAAAGCAACAAGTAGTTAAAAAAATCACAAACATCAGTTAACATCAATTATTTAATATTTAAAAATTACCCATTAGTTATGTCAAAATGTTGGTATTTTAAAGCCCAAAGTTTAAGTATATCATAATTTCAGAATAAGAAACGCTGGCAAAAGAAATACTTTTCTAAATCAGTTCTTTCAATATAAAACTTATTAAACTTTTAACAAAATTACAGGTGTGAATTCTTAATTAAAAATAAACTTTCTCTTCTTTCAGTTAATTACTCAGAGTGGACAGAATATCCAGAAATATTACTCAAGAAAAGAGTTGCTATACTTTATAGTGAATAGTAAAAAGTAAATGTTTTCCAAAAAGTTCCTGAAGTGCGTAAATGTAACTACCTACTACCCATCTCTGAATAGGTATAACTTGACAAAATGTAGAAATGTTATGCTTTTAAATTAAAGGTGTGTTTTCTTCCTGCAGTATGGATTCAATCTGGAGAGATGGATTCTAACTGGTCAGCAGCCGGTCAGTCAGGTTCCCTCTTGTCCCCCCTACTGGCTGATGTTCAGCACCCCTCAAGAAACCCACAAGCTCACTCCCAGGGGACAGGATCTGTGGGCCCCCCGGCCCCGCAGCCACAGCCTGAGCTCCGCGGAGGGCTGCTGGTTGCACCACCGCGCCGTCAACTTCCTCCCAGCTGACTCCGATGAAGAAGATGGCTCATATAAGGATATCGCTGGAGTCCCCAGAGAGCGGCCCCGCAGCGCCGCGGCCAGGGACCCAGTCTCCAGGGTCAAAGACATGCACCTCGCTCATTCCTCACACCGAGGTCAGCCGGGGTTATCTCCGGTCCTCAAAGGCCCCAGAGCCACGCCTTCTCTCCCGGACTGCAGACCACCTTTACGCGCGCTGGAGCAGCTCAGATCACAGCAGGCAAGCCCGCTGTGTCAGGGGCAGAAGAACGGCAAGAAGAGGCAACGCTCTCTGGGCAGACGGTTCTCCCAAAACACTCCACCCGCCGGGCATTCTCCGTCCAGGCCGCTGCAACAACGACCCTCCTCGGCTGGATCTGTTGTCAGAAACCGCAGGAGAAAGGTAGTTTCCCTCCAGGGAAGGAGTATGAATCATATTAAAGGTGCGGTATGTAACTTTTATTAAAAAAAAAAAAAAGTTTTATTTTTATTTTTATTTCTTACTTATTTGTAAAAGCTTATTGACCCTTTGCACGTGACGTCACTCTTCCAAACTCCGCCCTCTCCGCCATGACAGATGTCAAAAGAACCTGTGCGTTCCGGTTTTTGAAAACCTGCCAAAAACCGGACATGTGCTAGCAGCTAGCCTAATATAATGAAAAATGGTCACAGGATGCTGCGCGGTCGGCTGCAGAGAAAGACTAGGGTGGAAACCAAACTTATAATTTTGTTGTATAACTTTTAAGAAGGAAAGTTACAGCGGCGATTGATAGCAGCCGTTAATTATGACTTGCAGCTGTCATCATGATGACGGATTTTCACACGGTAACACCATTAACGTTCACAAACTTTATAAGTAAGTATGATTAGAAAGATATCAAACATTGCATTATAGAGAAGGTACCGGCTAAACATTGGTTACCATGGAAACTGACCCACCCTCTTGTAGCCTAGCATGTATGGGAAAAAACTGGTTAGCATCTTTTGTACGTTCTTATTGCTGCTACGATTGAAGAGGAAACGACGTTTATGGCAGTGATATAAATCAAGTGGTGTGAATTCAGGAAAAGTCTGTAATTTGATCAGCACGTCAGGAGGGAGGCAGTATGGATTGGTTTCTTAGCTAGCTGTTTCTAACTTTTATAAATACCGCCGTCAAAGAGCCCCAACCAGGTGTGTTATGTTCAGATAAATTAGCTTGATGCTAACAAGTAGAAGCTATGAGTAAACTGGCAAAAACAACTTGGGAAAAACAATTTCAGCTGCTCTGTTCGAGACACTTCCGGCGTCCATCATGGCGCCTCGAACGATTTAGTGACATAGTTGCAAAGGGTCAATACTCCCTGCTGGTTGTGTGTAATTGCGGAGAAACAACTTACCATTACAGGTAAACCGTTTATCCGCCATGCTAACTAGCGTTAGCATTCACAACATGGTCTGCTAGCTGCTGCTTAGCAGAGAGCAAACTGAGAGGGGGTATGAGCAGCAACAAATAGCCGAGTGACTGACAGCGCTAAGGCCTGCCTCCTGGCTCTAATTGGTTGTTTCTAGTTTGCACTGGGAAAAGGCAGCTTGCCATTTTCACAGATGTTTTGTCTCATACCATATTGTCACGACATATTTCCATATATAAAAAATAAATAAATAATAAAAGTTACATACTGAAGCTTTAACACATTTTCTACTTTACTGAGATTACTCCTGTTTTTTTCCCTCCTCTGCCAGGTCCTGACAACTCCTGGCTCTCGTGGGGTTTTCTTTGACTCAGCAGCAGAGCTTCTGACAGCTCTCAGCCAGGAGGAGAGGGAGTTACTCGAAACCATCACAGAGAAAGGATACCCATTACGCACTGCCATCCTGGCTCTGCAGAAAACTGGTTATCAGAGTCCAGAGAAGGTTGGCACCTGTAGAGATTCACGTTGAGTTCTAATAATCCCTAAACCAGTTAGCATGAGTAATAACCTAGCTTTCTGATGTAAACTGTCTCAAAAATACCCTCTGGTCTCACTGACCAAAGCCAACCTTCCGCCTCACACAGCACCTCTCCCCAGATCAGCTCCTTCAAACGAGCAGCGGGAGCAATTAGTAAAAACAATTAGTAAACACCTGGTTTAACTGAACATCTTCTGAACTCATCAAAGGAGCAACTTGTCAGTGCAAATGCTCCTAAAAGCACTATTAAAGGCTTAATGGAAAAATGTTACCTGTTGAAGGCGGGGTGTCTCTTCATAAAGAGACAGAGACCCAATTTCAAGGCGTTAAATTCCTTTTACGTTCCGTTTGATATATGCAGCTTTTTTACAACTGAAGGTAACATAATTACTTGATTGTGCTATAAAACGACAAAATTGCCCTGCAACATACGCAATACTGCCCATTAAAATGCCTTTCTAAATGGTGCACATATTTGTGAATTAATTTGTTTATGAAATCCAAGCATATCTTCCTGATTTTCTTCTCAGGTCCTAAAATACCTGGTTGCATGTGATCGTCTTTGCCAGCTGGGCTATGATGAGGCACAAGTGGAGGAAGCTTTGGAGATGTTTCAGAATTGTGAGAGCAAGGTGAAACAATCCTATGTTTACATTTAGGCTAACAAAAAAGATTGAGTTTGCATGTCAGAAAAAAGTGTTAGTAAAAGAGTGTGCAAGCAGAAGAGGCGTCCCCTGGTGGTGAGGATTGGGAAGTTCTCAATACTTTAGAAATTCACAAAGTTTGGACTGATGCTGGTCCAGGTGATCAGCACTGAACATTAGGGCAATTCATGTTTTCTTCTGTCCAGAAAAAGACGAGGGCCACTGAGAAAAAAAATGAAGTATTTTGACTCTTTTTCTCAGACTCCAAAGGAAAAGTAAAAATTCTTAGTTTTTTAGTTAAATTTAAGCTTTATGGAGATGATTTCATTTTCCACCTGATTTAAACCCCGTAGTATCACTGTGCTTTATGATGTATTAAGATGAAGATGAGAGATAGCACACCAGCAATAAACAGAGTTGGGTACTAATTAGTTACATTTACTCAGTTACATTTACTTCAGTAACTTTTTTGTAAAAATGTTGTACTTTTACTCTGAAGTATTGCTACTCTTGCTACTCTTTTTTTGGGTTCTCAACCCACTGAATGAAGAACAAACATGTTTTAACCAAACATTCATCAGATAAAGACACACACCTGCAGTTTTTGTAAGTTTCAAAAATTTTATATTAATTTTTTTCCAAATCAGTTTCTTTTACATGACTACTTATATGAATTTACTGTAAATTTCCACTTAGCTATATTTTGGTCCATCTGATATAATTTTTAAATATTAAATGATTGATAATTTGATCAGTTACTCATACTTTAGTAGACTTTTTACCAAATACTTTTTTACTCTTGAGTAATTTCTTGGACAGCTACTTTTTACTTTTGAGTAAAAATATGAAGTACCACTATCTTCCTCTGACGATAAGCTAAAGGCTGATAAAACAACGTGGGCTTCCTGAACACAGTCGAGCAGGTGTTAAACTCAAGGCCAAATCCAGCCCACAATAAGATTTTTATGGTGGGCACACAACAGCAATTTAAAGAAATAAAAGCATGTTTTTGTTGCAATACTGTCAAATTATATTTTGAATTTGTTTGATATTTAACTTCAAATACTCATCAAATGGAAACAGCCATTTATTTATATTTTAAGCAGTTTAATGGGTAGTTTAACACATTCTGACACAAGTGACCTTTTTATGACATTTATGGTCTCAATATGACCCAAAACAAAAACAAGTTTTCCCTCTATGCCACGCTGCACTGATGCAGTAACTCAGGCTTACAAAGCTCTGACCAATCACTGAGTACAGTACATTATATAGATGAGTCTGTTAGTGTTAACTGGAATAATAAATGCCATTTTGTTGCATAACTTATATTTCTGTTTCAGGCTGCAGAGTTCCTCCACTTGCTGACTCAGTTTGATGAGATGGGCTTCCAGCAGAGCGCAATCAAAGAAGTGCTGCTTGTTCATGAAAACCACCGTGAGCGGGCTCTAGAGGAGCTGATGACACACATGGCTTAGGCAGTCTAGTCTGAAGACACAGCATCTGGCTTCAAATACTCAACTCAAGCTGCAGCAGCAAGCATGAAAACCTTTGATACTTGTCAATAATTAATCTTAGTTCAAATGTTTTTAAAATTTTATTGACAGATTTTTCAAAAGTAAAAAAAAAAGGGATTAAAATGTTGCAGCCTCTTATGACAGAAGTATTTACAGAAATGAAAACAACTGTGAACTGTCACTGATGGCTGACCGTGGAGTTCAGCAGGCCCGTCTCCATAGATGATGTAGCAGCCTTCGAGAGGTCCCTCTGAAACGACAAGTAACTTTAACTTGTGCAAAGAACAACCTGGTAATGCTGTGAAATGCAATACCTTTGAGGTTCCAATTCATGAAATTATTTTAAGACTATTCACAATTGCGCTTCCTAACATACTAAAATTACTGATCTCCTTTGGTTTGCCATTTTTTCCATTTATGGGTATGAAATGCAGCCATTTGCTTTGACAGAGTAAAATAATTTTCTATACTTAGTTTGGTCTGTTGTAAGAGAAATGCATTCTTGACTTGAATTAAAACATTTTCCAACAGAGTGGCTTGTAGTTATTTTTGGGTCAGTCCCATTTCTTAAGACTGATCAAAATAAATTAAAATGGGATTAGTAATTTTCAGGAAATTAGATATTTTGTACCTGTGCTCTTCAAGGGAGAGATTCAAAGTAGTAGAATCAAAAAACAAAAACAAAAGCCATTCCAAACCATTTTCTTGCCTCTTCTTCTATGCAAGAAAATATCAGAAGCTGCAAAACTATATTGACCATTTAAAAATGTTTTAAGATTGTCCAGTATTGCATTGTATTAAGTCCTTAGACCTAATAAAATGTACAAAAAGTATGTTAAAAAAAAAAAAAAAAAAGTCTGTTCTGCAATTTCTACACAAATATTAGTTTATATTTACAGTGACCTCATCAGCTGATGGTGCAGCATAACCAAGGCAACTAAACTCTGAAACCCAAACATGTTCAGCTGAAAATGAAGCATCCAACAGTCTCTTCTGAAATTGTGGACTTGTGGACTATTACTATCCACTAACAGAAACATTCCCTCCCACTAACAATTTGAGTAATTTCAAATTGCTAAAACCCAGCGTAGGTCCATCAACCTGTTCATTCAGGTAAGAGAAAGCCATTGCTGATATCTTCACTCCAATACATATGAACTAAATATTTCATAATCTGCAGTCAAACTTTAATCTCAGGACATTTCTCAAAACTCTTCCTTGATATGAAAAGGTATCAAGTCCTCATTATCAAGGACTAGAAGCAAGTAAAACATTTACCGCAAATTCCGAGTAGGAGCCTGCAATAGAGTTAATGGTGAAGGTGAGATCTTGAGCATCCTGAGACTTTGATGTGCCACATGGAGGATTTCTGAGATGGGAGAGGTTTTCCTTATTCCGGTCTAATCCCCGCATCGTATTTCCGTGTCCTGGGGTTCGCAGACTCTGCAACAAGACCAAGAAATGATTATTTTTTTACTTTTTGGTCTCAATGTAACTAACATAGCAAGATAGCAGTTGGGACGTATTCAGCTGTTGCTGTGTAGTTTGTATGGTTATTGTCTATAAATGCTCCTTTAAAATTAAAACAAAAGGTGTTTGGTGACAATAAGGACAAACCTTGCTGGCAGACAGAGGTGGTTTCAGTGAGGGGGTCTGGCACATCGTTCTACTGAGAATGCTGCTTGGAGTGGAAAAGGTTGAAGTGCTATTCATCTAAAAACCAAGAAATATTTTAGTTTCAATTCCCTCATCATTTTTGAGTAATAATTCTGAAAAAGAAAAAAAACTGCAGAAGTATTTCACCTTTCTCATCTTTCCAGGTGTGGGAGTGCCTGCAATTCGTCGTTTAGTTGGCGTTTTCATCATTGTTCCATACAGCATATCCTCTTGTGTTTGCTTAGTTTTCTTCATTTGCTATAAGAAAACATTTGGAATCAGTTTGTAAAATGGGAAGTGATGAGGGTAAAGTAGCTTCAAACTTAAAGCAATAAAAGCCATACCCTTTCAAGCTTCTCTCTCTCTTTTTTCTCATGGTGTTCTTTCCACTGCTGCTGCACATATTCCAGAAATTTCTGTCCGTTCACAAGGAACTCTTTGCCCTGCTCCTCCTCCCAACTATCGATCTGGGCCTTCAAAACCTTCTCCAACTGAAAAACATGTATAAGACACATTACTCCACCTGCTGACAACAGGTGGCATTACAGTTTTACAACAACATTTTTATCCACCTTGGGTAAACTTTTCTGCATCTCAGTTCTCTGCTTTTCTTCTTTTAGGAGGTTCCCCCCTCTGTTGGTAAATCTTGAAGGATCATTAGCCTTTCTCTGGAATAGAAAAACATCAAGATATCACTACATAAAGTTTATAAAGCCTTCTCCCTTAAAGTTAGACATTTCTTACATCTAGTTCCAAGTACAAGCTCCAGTTGTCCTGCCACTTTGTGACTCCCTCGAACAGTTCCTTGTGGTCCTCGTGGTATTTCTTCAGATTTCTGACCTCGTCCTCATGCAGGTTCAGAAGCTCCTCAGTAATATCATCTGTATGGAGAAAAAATGAGCCTGTAACTCATTTTGATTCATTTGCAGCACCTACCTAAACTGGATGCAGCGATCCATTTCCATTTTATGCAATATGGGGACCAATATGGACTAATAATGGATCGGTGCATTCCTAATCTAAACCATATCTATTTACCATCATAAAATGCAATGAAGGCATGCTGCTGTTCATCACTGTAGAAGCATTTCTTCCACAAAACAGCAATCTCTACTCTGATGGCCTCAATGAAACTCTTCATACTGTTCATTTTCAACAACTTGAGTCGCTGGACCTCTGCCTGGAGCTGCAAATAGAGTTTAAATTACCACAACTTGGAGTAAGTGTTGCTTTTACTAAAAATTGCCGTTTGAACAAACAAGGGAGTTTTCTTACTGCCTCAACATTCTTCTTCTTTGAGCAGAGCATGTGCTCAGAAAAAGATTCCCTTTCCTCCTGAGGAACCTGAAGCCGTTCCCACAGTTCCTGGATCTTTGTTCGGAAGCTTGAACAAAGGAGCTCATTTTCTGTCTTGCGTGCTTGTAACTGGAGAAAAAGGTTTTAAAATTTTTTATACTGCACTCTTAATTCTGATATATCACAAAACACACTAAGCAAACTAACCTGACTAAGAAGTAGTTTCAGGGCAGTAATGTTGTCATTAGACAGACAAAATGCCTCCTCATTCTCACACATCACATCCATCTCGAAACTGGTCTCAGGATTCTGTTCCAGGTCATTCATGCAAGCGATTATCTCTTTCTTGGTTCTCACAAATTCATCATGACGATGCTCCTGGAAAGAGAACACGGCATGAAAATTTAAAGACCAATTTAAATTGTTCTTTAAACAATTTTTCTTTAAACAACTTTCTTTGTTTAAAGAACAAAGAAAGTGAATCACTGAGAAAAGCTTTTCCAAAGTACCTTCTCTTTAGTGAGCTCATTGAGGTAGGTACGATAAGCCTCAAGCTGCTTCTCCGATGGGACGGCGTGCTGGTCAATGCTAAAGGGTGTGGTGCACATAATGTCGCACAGCTCACGATCTTTGGCAACGAGATCTTTAAGATCCTCCATACGCTGTGTTTTGTGTCCTTTCATCACTTCTAGACGAGTGCGGCAGTTCTTCTCCATCTGCAGGATTGTGCAGCCTTCCTCCTCCTGCAAGTCAAAAAACACCTTAGTATCAGATGATCTTACTAAATCCAAGTTAGCCAAGCAAAAGTTATTTCTTTGTGATTGTCTAGCGATTCTCATGAGACATATAAAAAGCAGCAAAATAACATCAGAGACAGTGATTCAGTCCAGCCTGTAGTTGTAGTGCTTAGTCAATATGTTAAGAACCAACTCTCAGTTTGTGAAATTAAAAACTTGCTTCCAAAATTAAAATAAGCACCAGAAAAATACTAAATTCAGCAGGCATTTATGCCATAGTTAAGTACTATAATAATACTTTGGCATAAATCAATTTTTTTTAAGCAGTTGTCAGAATTATTGTTGCTTTCGCTTTAAATACAATCATTTTTTTAAACTGTGAAATGTGGCATTTTTACTCAAGATCATTATACTTTGAACATTAAATGTTTCATCAAACTTATTACTTAAAAAACCCCACAATAAACAGAAAAATGATTATGGGGTTTGTATTAGTACTTTTTTTTTTTAAATTCAAATAATACATTCCTGTCACAATGCACTAAATATTAGAACGTTTTACTATGCAAGGCATCTAACATTTTGTGTTTTTGATTGTACCTTAAAGGGCGGCAGCTGCAGTTCACTGCACAAAACACTGAGCTCCTTTTGACATGACTCAATGGTTTTTAGCAACCGCTGCTTTAGATCCTGCTCTTCAACAATCATCAGATCCAGCAAGCCCTGCACAGAATGAGAATCAAAAGAGGTCAGTTCACAACAAGACATTCAAATAAAAGCTTAACATTGGCTGGTCGGTTTTTCCTACACCCACTTTAATGTGCTTATGTACATCGTTGGTTCTCCGCATCCGCTGCTCTTCGGGGATTCCTATTTCTTCCCAAATATCCTGCAGCTTGGCTAGAGCCCTGTTCAGGTAGGACACGGACTCTGCTGCATGGACTTGACTGGAAGAAAGAAAAACGACTGGCTATTAAACTTTAGTGGGTTTAATACACAAAAGACAACTTTAAGATCTGGTGGGACACTAAAAACAAGACACTCCCTTTAAGCTAACCTTAGTTAACAGCTTACTCTGAGCTACACGTAAACTCTTAAATGGCATTAAACTAGTAAAATATTAAGTGTCCATTCACATAGACAGATAACACCACCCTGGTTGTTTTTAAATAAATTGTTTAAAGTCAAAAGGTATCACTTTTAGGCTAACAATGGATGTTTAAAAATCGTATAAAACAGTTTCCTTAACACAAATAAAGGATATATATGATCACTACTAACCTCTTCCTCATGTCACCGTCGCAGATAACCCAAATTAGTAACAAAATATTTCTTTAGCCGTACGCAGTCTGTAGCTCTCTCAGAAATCGCTTAATAACGTTAAACCCGGTGTGGCTACAGCTGACCGTTTGTGGAGACTTTTTCAAATTTCCACCGACAATAGCTGTGCGCTGATTGGCTGGTTAAAAATGCGTAATCACAGGTTGCCTTGCTCGTTGTTGCCCCCATCAGGATTGGAGTAGGTAGCGCAAAACTCCCTTTGCTCTGGTTATAATAACATCTTGCAAGTTTAACGTGAAAGGATTTTTTTTCAAAAGACAAAGCATCCGATAGCAATATTTTTTTTTACCCTTCTTTGGGATTAAGGAGTGATTTCCCAACATTTCCCGTCTTCCTTGTCTACGTCCTGCCTGTAAACACGCCTTTGACGGAAACATCCGATTAAACGCTTCGGTAAAGTTCGCTTTCAAAGCCGATACCGCTCTTCAAATCTGTTAAATGCAATGAGTATTTTCAGCCGATTTTGTCACATTTCAAACAGTATGTGCAACAAATGAGACAGATACAGAGCTAAACGAATATATCCGAATGTTGCCGAAGGCTGATGACGTAGGCGGCCACGATGCCAAGGGGAAATAAACAACCCTCAACTCAAATAGCAGACAAAAAAACTAGATCAGATGAAGCTTTAAACCTGGCTTAATTCCGACTAGAATATGAGAATAAAGTTAAAGAAAACAGGAAAAAAAACAAGCAGCAAAAATCTTGAAACCTGTAATGAAAATGTTGCAGTGAAAAGTAAAATCTTTAAAGAGGTGAGTGGGAGTGAAATAATAAAATGATCGTTGGAGATTTGACCCAGGCCAATTGGGTTTAATGTTCTCATTAAACCCAACCCTTCCCGTGACTACAGTTTATGAGCTCTAGTGCAAAACCTCATTCTGGATCGCACTGAACAAATGTTCCTAAAACACATCATGAGTGAATGAAACTTTTAATCTATTTGTTAAACCACATCAATGCTTTTTCATATGTAGAAACTAGTCAAATCAAGTCAGGCCAATAGTTTAGAAAAGATTAATTAAATGCAGTTAATGATCTGTAACTCTTTGGTTTTTTGTAGAAAAAGAGCTAAGCCAACAAATGAAACATCCTGTGTAGGATTCAGATGATAAAGAATGTTTTAAAAAATATTTGTTTTTGCTTTTTTCATTCTTAAAGGTTTATCATCAGTAAACATATTCTAATATCAGCAAAGAATGACATTCAAATTATGATATGGAAACACTTATATTTAAAATTATCAATTTATCTGCCATAAGCGTCAAAACCATTGTCTAAAATTCAGCTTGTGATTTATAAAAAGCCTTTCAGTTATCAAACTTTAACTGAAAGATTTTTAGGCTTTACAAACTCAGGACTAGATCATCTGATGCCCTGTTACCACAATAGTTGGACAAATCAAACAAAATTTATTTACACAAATGTATTTAGCTACAACTTTTAATGTTTATATATTTACATTTTTAGCTTTCAAGTTGTTGTTTTTGTGTATAGAAATGAGTCTGGGTTATGAATAACTTAGTCCAACATTTTCTTTTTGCTACACTCCTTTTATATGAAATTATGGTCAATCTGTCCATCTGGTTGCTAAATCGTCATAGGGCAACACAAAAACAAACAGGGCTAACAACCAGGCTTCAAACCTTCTTTCATTACCCAATACTGAAAAATGCTGTGGCACTGGTATGAATTTATAGTTGTATTATATCTATGGTAAGACATAAACATAGATAAATGTTTATGTCTTTGCTTGATAAAATATTTAATTTAAATTGTAACTGACTTTCTTTCCATGCAGGCCGGCTGCCATTTTGTGACTGTGATATTATTCATATCTCTCTAGTAAAGGATTCGCCCTGTGTGTGACTGGTGGTTTTATTTCCCCAGGTATTCACTGAGTCCAGCAGGTGTAGAGATGAAGTTTGTGTTGTCTTGAATATATTCTCCAAGGTACAGACTCTCTCTACATGCCTCTACAATCTGCTTGCAGCTGCAGTTCTGCGCCAGAACTACTGTGTTTCATGGCTGCACAGTTTATTGCTGAATTTTCCGTTTCAGTGATGCTTTAAATTGGCTACAGAGTACTTTAGCTTCTCACATTTGCTGGTGTGTGTGTGCATGTTTTTGTGTCTCGCTAAAGTATTCATAGCCAGTGAACTTTTCCATCTTTTGACACATTACAACCACAAACCCCTATGTGTTTTATTAGGATTTTATATGGTAGACTAAAGCAAAGCAACACATATCTGTGAAATAGAAGGAAAGTGATACTTGATATTTAAAATTCAATTTGCATTTGTATTCAACCTCTTTTACTTTGACATCAGAAGTCCCCCAAATAGTAAATAGACTCTGCCTCACCGTAATCTAAGGGCACCTTCAGTGGGTAGATTAGTTGTCTTGCAATTGGAAGACTGCAGGTTTGATTCTAACGTTTGGATGGAGAAGTGGGCAAAGCACTTAACCCTGAGTAGCCTATAAATGTGTTCACATTTGTAGGTTATTTTAGTGGTCAGATTGACTGAAAAAGCATGTAAATGCATTCTGTTTACCACTGAATCGAAACTCAGCATACATCCAGCTGTTCTGTGAAGGCCTCAGAGGTTTGTTAATGAACAACCAGCAGGTTGTGGAGAAGTTTAAAGCAGGGTTAGGCTATAAAGCAACCCCAGGTCTGAACATGTCCTAGAGCAGTGTTTCTCAATTCCGGTCCTCAACCCCCCCTGCCCTACATGTTTTAGGTGTTTCCCTTATGCCACACACCTGGATTGAATATATGGGTGATTAACAGGCTTCTGTAGCACTTGATGGTCATGCAATCATTTGAATCAGCTGTTCTGGAATAGAGGTACACCTATTCATGTACCCCATGCAGAGCAGGGGGGGCTGAGGACTGGAATTGAGAAGCGCTGTCCTAGAGCAATGTTCAATTCACCATCAAGAGAGAGAGAGTATTGTCTGTCTATATACTCTATCAGGGCAGGCAAGGGTAGCATTAAATCATAGAAGAAGACGGGTCTCTTTCTAAGTTTCCTACTGCTTGGAGCAGTAGGAAACTGCTGTTCTGTGAAGGCCTTACTTCACAGAAGTAAGTTTCCTACTGCTTGAAGCAGTAGGAAACTTGAAAAGGTAGCCAAATATTTTCACTCTCCAGCAAGGCAACAACCCTAAAGGTACAACCAGATATACAATGGAGTGGTTCAAAGCAATGTGTTAAAGTACAGACCAAAATGCAACTTAAAATCTGAGGCAGTTGCTTTCCGTCCAATCGGATCAAACTTAAGCCATTGTGTTAGAAAAATTCATACAAAATTTTAGTCTCCAAAATGCTACAAACATACCCCCAAAGAAGGGATAAATACAAATACAAACCACACTTGTTGGATATTTATTTCCTTCCTGTTTACAATTTTGTGCAACTTTATGCTGTCCTAGCCCATAAATTCCTAAGTAATACTCTGGAGTTTCTGGCTGTAATATGACAAAGAGTGAAAGACTTCAAGTTGTATGAATGTTTTTTGCAGGGCACTCTAGTATCTGCGCATTTAAATATGTCTTTTGGTACTTTTTCCTTTTATATAACAAACAAAACAGTGTTTTGATACCAAGTTCTGACAATCAAACGTTTCTAAGCCTCTTCCAGCCAAACATGTATTTTAACATATTTTGGATTAAGTTATCTCTGTATGTCATGAGGACACAGCTTAATATTTATTTACACATTTAAACAGCTACATTGTGTTTTTTACAAAAGAAAAATTCTTGTACAAAAAAAAAAAACTTTTAGAGGAAAATGAAATGGTGTATGTGGATGTTAAATGCCAAAATGTCATTCCAAATAAATAAAGAAATTGTCAGAAAGACAAATAAAACCTGCAAATCCAAAAGTAAAACATCATTTTGGGAAATTTAGTGATCCGATCATTGTAACAAACAGCCTTTGTTTCCTCCTCAGAGATGATAATGACGTAAATAGAGGTTTTTGAGCACCTCCTCGCTGAACTGGTAGGTGAGCTTCTTCTTCACTTTTTTAATCTCTCCTGTTTTGCCATAGTTCCTCAAGGCTCTGGCCATTTTTTGGTAGGTCATTTTTTTGCGATTTCCCTTTTGGATGCCCCAGTGGGTCGCCAGAGCCTCTTTGTGTTTGGTGGAAAACTGGAAGATGCCCTTGTCCTGGTCCACCCACCAGATGCTGTCGCTCATGTCGCCCTTCCTGAGCAGGTCCAGAAGGAACTGGTACAGGCGGATTTTCTTCTTGTTGCCTGGAATGGAAAATCACATTTTTGTTTTTTTAAGATTTCAGTAAAGGGGAAAAAATAAGATCATTATTATGTCATACATTTGCACATTTGTACCTGGGTCTTTCCTGAATGAGCAGTTGTAATCTTCATACTCATCCTCCCCCTCTGACACTTGCAGCGGGGGACTGACGGCTCTCTGGTCTTCCTCTGAGTAGTAACGTCGAGGTGAGGCCAGGGGTGGGTACTGGTAGCACAGGGATGGGGTGTAATATGGGATCTTTAGGGGAAATTTAAAGCATTTCAGAAAGCCACTTTTTAAAAGAAGGTTTTGCAATCATGCAGTGTCTGATATTTTCTTGCTTAAACACAGCTATTGTCCTAAAAGAGGAAGTTGCTCTGTCAAAATAGATTCCAGTGCTCAGCAACAACACGTGGTGTGGATGACATTTCAGTGAAAATGTCCCAGGCTTTCCACAACATGGAGGGTGGTTGTTGAAATCACAGTCAAGAGTCATTATTGTTTTTATGAAAATGACTTTGGGTTATTTTGGTTCATATTTGTAGCTAATTCTAAAGAAAGTATGGATTTTAAAACCTGAGTAACAGCTGACATAAGGTGTTTTGGTCAGTTAAAAAATAATGGCTATTGTGAGAAAACAGAAGAAACATAATACATTTCAGTCTGATCTGTTCATTTTGTGTCAACCGTACGCTTGCACAAACAAACTCACTTGTGATGACAGGGTGATCGGAGCCAGTGGCGTCTCCAGGTGAAGGTGCAGAGACTCGTTGCTGAGGGGGAACGGCTGAATGAGCTGCTGAGGAGACACGGCCTGCAGCTCCGTCAGGTGGTTCACGGGGGAACCCTCAAAGTCTGGCGGTTGGACCCGGTCAGAGGGGAACGGCCATCTGTGGTCTGACGAGTGAGGGGCGTTTAAAGCTGTGTGATGATTTATCATCTTATTAAAGCAGTAAATCTCATATTCTCACCTTCGTAAATCTCCCCCACGTTCAGGTAGGGGTACAGGTCAACAGGCGGTCGATAAGTCTCCGGCTCATGTGGAACAGCATCTTCGGATGCCTATTTGAGATTTAAAAATATATTTATTTTCCAATCAAATATATACTACTGCTTGAACAATTAAAAAAAAACAACTCTAAACATATTTGGATTAAACATCATTGGCTACATTATAAACATACATCCCTGTAAAGCGCACACAAAGATAAAAATCAGGTTTACTAATCAGTGTGTTTAACTTTGTGTCCTAAACCTGTAAAACAATCAGTGAAATCCCTCCAGCCTCTCTGTTTCATCTGAACTCTGACCAAACATTCATCTCTCCCTTTAACTGAAATAAAGCCATAAAATAGAAGCACTTACAGACGTTATGACAAAGCCATCCATCATGTAAACAAGGCAGCATGAGAGTCTTGACTTTTACAGCTTCTGATAAAAGTGATGTTTTTCCTATTGCTACACTGAGAAACACGCAATGTCGGCTTCAGCAGGCAAAAATGGGAACTGAAAGTGAGAAATCAGCTAAGCTGGACCCTATGCAGGCGACATTCATAACACCCAATTGTCAAACTCATATGATCACCTAGTTCCTGATGGCCACTGATTGGTTTTAAATGCATTTCCTGCAGTTTTTTTTTAAAGTTCAGACATACAGCAAAGCAGGTAGAAAGCTGATCACTGTTTGATTGGGTGAATTGAAATGTACATTTGTTATTATACCTTAAATAAAATGGATTTGCAACTCTTTCTGAAAAGTAGATCTACTTGTGCTGTGATGTGATTGCATTTTAATAAAACATAACTTTTTCAAACAGGTTTTATAAGTGAGCAGGAAAGCAGTTTTTCCCCCAAAATCTGCTTCATGAAATGAGCTGATCAGTTGATCTCTCACACACAGATTTAATGGCAGTCATATCTCAGTATGATTAATTTATGTAAGATTTTTTTTTTAATTATTATTTTAAGCATACTGCTCTCAGGAGCTGAAACCAAAAGCGAAGTTTGGATCCTCGCTTGTTCCCCTTTTAGTTTGGCATTCTGGTTTCAATAGAGGAAGTTCTGACCATGAGAATGAAACCAGTGAAAACATGACTGAAATGGTCTGAGGCTCTGTGTTCCTTTGAGTCCCTTTTCCAAGCAAGCTGGGAGGTGGAAGGGGGCTGCTAACATGCAAATAAAAAAGAGGAACTACTTATGTTCAGTAGAAAATATGAGCGGTGTCATTTTAATCGTAAACTCAGTAGCATAGGTGCTGTATCTTTTACATGTATAATTGTTTTTGGGGGAATAAAAAAAAAAAAAAGAAAATAACATGCTTTGTGATGTTAGAAAAGAAGTGCAGGTTTTCCTTCAGGTAATCAGGTGAAGTGGTGGCAGATCAGCAACGGTTTTTAATGCAAAACAAGAATCCCAGAGAGGCTGAGTCGAATTAGATGTAAAAACTCAGAGGTGTTTTCCTCAGAGAAGCTGCATGAGACAATCGATCTGAGTTTTCATTTATAATAATTTTGGAATTTTATTATTTGAGCTACACAAGATAATTTGTTAACATAACATCTTTTCAATGCTATTTATAGGTAGAATTTATTCAAATGAAACATAATTTATGCAGGTTAAAATTTGACCAGATGTCTAAAAACAGGATCCAGACGTGCTGACATCTTTTCTGGTTAGTATGGTTAGCATAAGAAAAAACTGTAAAAAAAAAAAAAAAAAAAAAAAAGCAGCTTTTCTTGTCTTGTTATCTTTGCAAATTCTACCATCCTCCAGAAAATCGGTAGCATCCTTTGTGTTATGACACTGTTCAAACACTCAGCAACGGCTTGCTTTACATGCATTCATATCATTAATTTGAACAGATGTAAAGGTAACGTAGAAGCAGGATTTTGACAAAAATCTGTCCTGTCTTTGACATGGAATGTGTTGTTTCAGCAGAACAATTCCAAACTTCAGAACAGACACCTCAAACAGCACAACTCTGTACGTTAAAATGATGTAGCCCCGGGAAATGTTTGAAAAATAAAACTTAATTTACAGTTGTTGCAAAGGTTCAACAAATATTTTGAAAATAAATAAATAAATCAATAAATCTACCTATCTGTATATCCTTTTCAAAATGTTTTTGAAAAAAAAGTGAAAAAACTTTCAAAAAAATTTCACAATATTGACATATTTTTCAAATATTTTAAACATATTTGAAAAATAAAACTAAGTAATGTATGTAATGTAAGAAAGGGAAACCAGATTAAAAAAAAAAAAAGTTGCTTCACCTATGACCATGTCTAAAATAGTAAAAATGCAAATCAGGACCCACTTTGAGTGGGGAATATATTCGTAACAATCAGCAATATTAATCAACTTCAGTAACTTAGACTTAGACTTGTACTTTATTGATCCCTTGGGAAGACTCCCTCAGGAAATTGAAGTTACCAGTAGCTTACAGAAAATAGTAGCACACAGTGAACAGAGTACTAAAAACACAAATTAAATACAAAGGTACACACTAAAAGTGAGTAGCCAAACCCTAAATTAAGCAAGAAATAAGCAAGGAATAAGAATATAAATACAGCACAATAGGAAATGTAAAAAATTTGACGGATAAATTGACCAGTGATATGGTATTGTACTATGTGGTTTGGCCAGATAAATATGTGGTTCACATTTGCAGAAAAATACAGGGGATCACTACTCCTTCTTCCCTCTGTCTTACGTCACCTCCCCCAATGAGGAGTTGTACAGTCTGAAGGCATGGGGGAGAAAGGAGTTCTTAAATCTATTGGTCCGACACTTGGGAAGCAGCAGTCTGTCACTGAACAGGCTCCTCTGACCGCTGATGACAGCGTGTAGAAGGTGACTGCTATCATCCATAATGTCCAGAAGTTTGTTCAGTGTCCTCGCCTCTGCCACCATCAACAGAGAGTCCAGCTTCATGCCGACCACAGAGCCGGCGCGCCTAATCAGTTTATCCAGTCTGGACGTGTCCTTCTTGGATATGCTGCCTCCTCAGCACACCACGGTATAGAAGAGGACACTGGCAATCACAGTCTGGTAGAACATCCACAGCAGTTTGCTGCAGATCTTACAGGACCGCAGTCTCCTCAGGAAGTACATCCTACTCTGCACCTTCCCGTACAGGTGGCCGATGTGTTTTGACCAAACCAGTTTACTGTCCAGCAACAGCCCAAGGTACTTGTAGGAGTCCACAACCTCAACCTCAGTTCCCTCCAGTACGACTGGTCTCGGCTTTGGTCTGGACCTCCCAAAGTCTATAAACTTATCAGTTTTCTTACCAAAACTGCATAAAAAAGGAATGAAATCTGGGTTTTGATTGGACCATAAATGAATCCCTCCAGTTGGCTAACTTGCTTCTCTTATTGCCACTAAGCCAAATTTGTAGATTGTACTACAAATACTTGAGCTGTCGACACATTTCCCAGCTCCAGAGTTGAATCTGTCAGTACAGACAGACAGCCATGTCTTGACAGTTGTGCATCTGCCACCCATTCTGTTTTTTAAAGGAACAGTACTCCATGAGACGCTTAAATGGTTTTATAACCTAACCATGTTTTACACTTCCTCACAACTTTTCCTGTCTGTTTGCTGTTTGTTCGCTATTGTTCTCCAACAAGACTAAGGGTCTCAAAGTACAGCTGTGTTTATACTGAGACTTAGATGACTTCAGAAAGCAGTTGGTTATAATTTGTTACCTTAAAGTGAAGGTGCAAGACACTTTCTGTCTAGAGTTTAAAATTTAAAAAAGTTTAAAGGCAGGTCTTGGGATACTTTTGCATTTGTGGTCAAACATTAAATATCATCAACACCCTTTGGCTTTAAATGCTTAACAGTGTTTCTCACCTGGTCTACAGAAAGGCCCAGAGAGTTATTTGTACAGCTGTGCTGGAATGGAAATTTACCAGAAGCAATCTATTGGATGTGATGAAACCGTTTCCTGTACATTACACAAAGGAAGCAAGGCCAGTTTGCGGGGGCTTAATATGGCCTGCCTTTCAGTGTTTTACTACTTGAGACAGCAGCGGCTGTGTTTATTCAAGAGTCGGTCCATTAAAGGGAGGAGGCAGGATGCATCCTCTTGAGTGGCTCTGGCAGGCTCTGGATTTCTCTTCCTACACATGTTGGTCCTCGGTGCAGTGAGTGCAGCTCTGGGGCGACTGTTTCCAAATACTCGCTCTGTCTCCATCTGCTGGAAAGAGCTGCTGGACGCGACCAGTATCCGGGATACACCGAGTTCAGATGCATAAAGGAGACACAACCAAAACAGCGGATCGAGGCCCCAGTTTTTTTAGTTGTATTTTTTTTCTTTTTAAAATCTTCCTCCAAAAATATTTGGTTCATTTAAGGAGCTGGAATTTGGGAGAAATGAGGGCTTATGTCCTGCATCCACCTTTCGGATTTGGACATATCGTTGAATTTGCTCCACACCGCAGCCAGTGAAAGCAGCAGCATCCAGGAGCCAGAGTTGCCCCTCCACCACCACCCCGGGAAACGGTCACGGCGCCGAGGCCAGAAGCGCATGGAAACATGGCTGCTATGAGGACTTTAACCGTGGCGGGGCTGTTTTTGGCGTTCTGCGCGCTGGGGCTGATAGCCGTGGCGATAAGCACCGACAACTGGTACGAGACGGACGCCAGGCGGCACCGGGAGCGCTGCAAGAATTACTCCAACAAAAGGAACGACCCGGGCTACATCTACATCTCCAACAACAACCTCCCGCTCCGCATGCTGCCGAGGGAGAAACACGCAGAGAGGAAGGGCGATATTCTGCTGCGGGCCAAGAGGCACTTCTTGCCTCCCGCCTCGGCCATGGAGTCCCTCTGCAGTCGGCACTTCAACTCCACCATCACAGGGCTGTGGAGAAAGTGCCACCGGGAAGGATTCGACCTGGAGACGGAGGATTTGATCTTTAAAGGTCTGAATGCTTATTTGATGTTTAATGGTGTTGAATTAATCGTTTGGGTTGTGTGTGTGTGAGCGACGCTGCGCTGTGTACTTTCGCTATCCAAGGTGCTGATGCTGCGCACAGACAGTCAAGGCCTCTACGCAGCAACATGGAGTACAGTTACAATGCACTCGACGAGCTTTGTGTTTTCTTTTTCTTTTCCTCCCCCAAGCGCGAAAGGGTGAGCTGTAGTAACAGCAGCTGGGAGATGTGTGCGGAAAAGCTTACTGTACAACAGAGTGGGTGGATAGTTGGGTGGGTGGTGGTGGAGGTGGGAAGGATGGGGGAGGGTGGTGGGGTTGGTAGCTGTTTTGTGGCGACGGGAAGAAGGGGGTGGCAGCAGAGAACCGTGTGATATCCTTCCCATCTGATCTGAGCGCTAATGCGAGGCGTCCTCTTTGTGTTGTTTACATTCTCAGGATTGGTTCCGCGCTGCACACCCATAAAATACTACTACTCTTCTGCAGCGCTGCCTAGAAACCTGCCAATAAATCTGACGAAGACTATCAGGCAGGATGAGTGGCACGCACTCCGTGAGTAGATTTGTTTATTTATTTATTTATTTTTTGTTGAATTAGTCTGAAAAAAGGATGCACCGCCTTAAAAACCCTGTGCTGTACGTTTTTTTCCCCCCTCAGACCTCCAGAGGATGACTGCCAGTTTCATCGGCATGGCTGTGTCCATCATCCTGTTCGGCTGGATCATAGGCGTGCTGGGCTGCTGTCAGGAGCATGATCTGATGCAGTATGTGGCTGGACTCCTCTTCCTCATGGGAGGTAAGAGAGTCCTGCCTTAGCTCACCACACAGGGGCAGTGTGGTCTCTCTGTTAATGAGGTTTGCTTTTTAAATGTCTCATCCGCTGCATCACTGGCCTAGTTTCCCATTAGAAGCGATTTGTGGGCGAATCCACCATATTGTGGGTGGCAAGTTAATCTAGAAAACGTAGGTTGACGAAGAACTCCCCTCACCCTCATAAAGTTAAATTAATTTGGATAAATATGTTTTATTTATAGTAATAAATGTACATCTATATTCCTTGTGATATGAATCATTTAGATACAAACGGATGATAACTGCAAATCAATGTAAGATGGAACAACCACTGAATCAATAAAATAAAATTAAACTGACTTTAATTTTATTTGTAATTTGTTAAGAAGGAGTAACGAAGGAAATTGAAAGTAGTTTCTTCAAATTTTAAGATAGCTAGCTATCTTAAAATTCTAAAATTATCCCACCTAGCTAGCTAGCTAACTAGGTGGGTAGCTAGCTAGCTAGCCACCTAGCTATATCTACCTTCATAGATAGATAGATAGATAGATAGATAGATAGATAGATAGATAGAACTGGAACCCATGCAGCTACATAAGATATCAACAAGGCAGTGTACTGAAGACTGTGTTCAGTTTATTAGGTAAATTAGCCAGTAGGTTCTAAAGGTTTAAAGACATATTGAGAGCATTGATTGAAAAGAACTTATAAAAGTAGCTGGTTTGATCATTTTAGACCCTTTGAAGGCTTATCAAAGTTGAGCCTTAAACCTAAAAAAGTTTCAAAGTATCACAACCCAGCCACATAGCTCAACCCTAAAAGTCGAGCTATGTGTTTCGAGCTCTCGAGTTTGAGAGCAACTGTTTTTTGCTCTCATGTCTGATCTACTCTTCTGTATCTACAAAACTGTTTTGTAATCATGTCTGACTTGTTTTGTTTTGCCCTCCATCAGGGACATGCTGCATAATCTCCCTCTGCACATGCGTGGCTGGGATCAACTTTGAACTGTCCCGCTATCCCCGCTACATGTTTGGTATACCAGAGGACATCAGTCACGGTTACGGCTGGTCCATGTTTTGCGCTTGGGGTGGACTGGGCCTCACGTTGCTGGCAGGCTTCCTGTGCACGCTGGCTCCTTCCCTCTACCCCCCACACACCCCTGTGGCTCACAAGCCCAGACAGGAGAACGGCTGCGTGTGACGGGCCGTGACCACCCAAACAGACGCTTGTCTCATCCTGAAACAGTTTCTGAGCCTCGCTCCGCAGACGGTTTCATCCGGGGTCACTGAGCGCCTTCAGACAGAGAAAAAGCACAGGCTCACAGACAGACAAAAATGACAAGAGGTGACATTTGCCTGAAGCTTAGTTCCTCTGGTGCTTTTTTCCAAACAAACTCTTATGTGTCATTGCTTGCTCTACAAGAGGGGGACGTCATCATTTCTTCCTATAAATTCTGCTAGATTGAAAAGAAGAAAAACAGAAAAAGAAAAACTGGCAGAAGCTCAATAGCAGAATTTCAAAACAAACTGTATTGACGAGAAAATTATTGATGTGCATCATCACATTTCAAAGGGCAACTGTGTATCATTATGTACCCATTCAAAACTATAAATATGTACATGTACTTTTTGAACTGTATGTATGCAGATGCATTTGTGTTTATTCAAGGAAAAATATGAGCATTAAGACCAAACAGTGTTTGAGGAAAATGTTTTGTTTGTTCTCGAGGTCTTACCTTCATCAAGATATTTTTGGAAAAAATAAAACAGCCATTCAAAACTAGTAAACTGACATATAAATGTTTTTATAGATGATGCTTAAACTGATGTCGGGTTCACTGGTGTGTCAGCAGGCAGAGAAACAGCAGCTTGAATTTCTCTTAACTCGTAACTGCTTACATGTGCAAATCCAAGCAGCCAGAACACGACCTGATAAAACTAAATTGAATTATGTACTTTTCCCAAACAGGACAGAAACAAGTGGAGAAGCAACTTTTATCTGTCAGTTAGACGTAAATAAACTCCACTGAAACGTATAATACGATTAAAGTCAGTTGTATTCATCAGACTCTTCTATCTTAAATCACAAAGAAATTGAAATCAGTATTTTTAAAACACTCATATGTGTCTCCCATGATTCATTTTGCAGTGTAAAAACGTAATGAAATGTTATAACTTCCAGGGGGTTTTTTGTGTAAAAGTATATTTTACAAAGAAAACAGTATGTGGGCTAAATGTAGCAGTGAAGTAATTATAGTGCTGACAAGATCAGTAACTTCACAAAGTCCAGAACAACTAAAAATGTTCCTCTGTCAACAACTATAGGATGCCTCAGGTCTTCATGGTTCACTGCCTACAGAACAAAACAAAGTAAGTAATTAATTACATTTTTAAAAATAAATAAATGAAAACAATCAGGAAAAAACGCAATTCATAATTTTTATTTGTCTAATTTCTGACTCCATCCGTCCGTCTATCCATTCATCCATAAATTCATCCATCCCTCACATGGATGGATGGAGGAATCCAAACAGCCAGGACAGAATGTATTTCTGTATTTGTTTCATTCTTATTTTAATCTCAAAATGAATCGTATTAAAGTTAAATTGGACTTTAGTTCTGCTGTCAACTAACATGTCCTAAAGGTCCAAGATGATGTTTAAAAAGTGGATCAATCTCTGCACTTTCATTATTACACATGCTGATAAATGAAACATGTGGTCACAGCTGACTCTGCTGTGTGGAAACAGCAGGGCTACTAATACATAATATATTTAGCAATTATTTCTGACAGAAACACAAGTTCTCTTGAAGGTTTTTTTTTTCTCAGTGCAAGGAGGAAGGGGTCAAAAGTTTTCTCAGGTCAACTCGATGCTACATTCCTGACCTTTCTTTGTTTGTCCTGAAAATGTGTTTCACTGGGAAACAGTCTGCTCTCTTTAAACACACCCTGCTGTTTTGCACCTCCACACAAAACCCGACTAAATCCACAAAACATTTGAGTCAAAAAATAAAAAGTAAACAAAAAAAAAAAAGGATATTTAAGAACAGCTGCAACCCGCTATACCTTAATCTTACACTGTGGAAAATGTACCCTTATTTTTCAGTCCAATCTTCTGAGCCCTGTGCGGTGCCTCTGGAAATTAAGAGCAGTGCAGACATATAGGGTTTCTGTACACACAAAGCTCCTGCAGTTCAGTTTTTTTTTTTTTTTTTTTGACGATGCCGGTTAGCCATGTGCTGAGCTACAGAGGGCTGGTTTAGAAAGGGGGTCCCTCAGGGGAAGCTGGACTGTGAGGAAAACCAGACAGAGGAAATCACACCCAGTGGCAGCCCATCTGGCCGCCCTCAAATCTGCAGAAAGCATCGCTGGTAAAGAGTGGGCGCACGCTTCTGGGAGCTCGTTTGTGGGTTTTTTTTGGTTGTTGTTGTTTTCTGCAGATGCTGGGTGGAGCGGGTGAATTTTATACAGTAATTAAACAATTCGCAGATTACAGAAGGCTTTGAAAATCTGGAGATTTAGGAATCACAGACGCAAAGAGGCTGTAAACTATTTTTTTTCCCCCCATTTCTAGGACAGACAGTATGTCTAAAATGAGAACTTATTTTCCAGCTGAAAATAACAACAGGGGCAAAATGGATTTTGTTCATTGTTCTATTTACAGTAAACTGGCCTTATCTGGAAGTGTTCAGAAGTTTACCACAGTAATAATTCACATGAATCATAAACTGCATGTGACAGATATACGAGCAGACAATAGCGACAGTGACTGCTTTGGAGCAAACATGTTTCATACTCCGGTAGATTAATTCCAGATGGTTCGCAGGAGGCAGCGACAGACTTTAGACGGCCATTAACCAGGTCCAATTTGAAGGGACAGCCGAGTCTGCCACTCGTGTGGTACCAGGAATAACTGTAATGACATAATGGATGAACGGAAAGCGAGAGGACAGTTTATGCAAAATTCACAGTTCAAAGAAAAAGGGAGGTTTGCAGCAGAATGCCTGAGGGCTAAGGAAAGGCATGAAAAAATAATCATGACATGCAGACCAAAACACAGATGGATGCAGGACTGGTGTGAGGTTGCATGAGGCCCCAGAAATGTATCTGGGACACCCACACACAGCTTTAGTCCATCAGTGTAATAATTATGCACTCTGGGAAGACCAGTGTTTGTTTTCCTTAAAACCACAAAAGAAAAGAAAAATACCTTTACTTATTGATCTGTAGCGTATAGTGCAAGTGCATTTAAGCAAAGTGAAATATTTTAAAATTAAAGCATTTATTTTTCCTAATTTTGAGGATTATGTCTTACAACTCATGAAAACCAAAAATCTATTTTCTCAGAAAATGTAGCTATTACATCAGATAAAACAAAAATAGTTTGTTTGTTGCATAAATGTTGTTATGGCTTTCTAAGTCATGGAAGAGAATGTTGAGTTGAAAGTTAAGCAGACAGTCATTCACTCACAAGAGAAGAATGATGGAAAGTTTAGTGGAATAAAAAAGTGTGCGCAAACCAAAGTGAGAACTTTGGACTTAATAGTACTTATTACTTCTATGAAGGACGTGTGCTACAACTGCTGCATTCATTGAATAAAGTCACTAATTAACATGAGAAGTGTCTGAAACTGGGATAAAAAGCACCGGACTGCTGCTTAGTGGTCCAGATAACTCTCTCCAGATGAATGCGATTTTTAAAGATCAGAGTGTGGAGCGTCATTAGACAGTTGCATGAGGTCCAGTTTGAAGTTTCCATAATGAATCAGGATTTAGGCAACCATGTCATCCTTTGGTGTTGATGACTTCACTCATCCAGGTGATGACGGTTTGGACGTCAGATCCAAAGACAGTGCAGGTTTGTTGTAGAATTTCAGGTTTTTCCTCTGCTGATAATTTAACTTTGACTGGTCCACAGTACCTGCTTCAATGACAATAACATCACTGTGAAGGATTGACCAACTAGCTGGCCTGACAGTAATTCAACAGAGAATCTGAGGAGAATTGCTAAGAGAAAAACATCAGAACCAACACTGCACATAAAATGTGGCTGCTTTTAAAGCAAACTTTAAACTCTTAAGCATTATATGGATGTGATTTTCAGACCTTTCTGTTTTAATTTTTTTTTATCAACAAAAAAATATATATTTATATGAGATTCACTGTTTGAATCACTGAAATTATATTTTTTGAGATGTGCCCAAACTACTGATGCCTTTGGAAAACTTCCTGTAGATTCAAGTTCTGTCAAATGTACTTTAACTCTGGTCTGCTCTGCAACCTGACTGCAACAAAAGGGGAAATTCATTGTTATGAAATAGATATTTATTCAATGAACTATCAACAACGTTCAAATAATACAGATTGGCATTGAGTTTAATAAACCCCCAGTGGTGGCACAGCCATAATTTATCCACTCATTGGTTTTTCCCACTCCTGTCTCACAGGAATGTGTTGATATTTTTGTTCCAGCTCCTCGCATAGCTCCGCGGAACGAGAACACCCAAAAAGGTCAGGGTGAAATACTTCAGAGGCATATTCATAAACCACAGTGCACTTACAATTTGCTTGATGAGCTGGGTGGCTCTTTTATATTACTCACTGTCTCCCAAGCACATTCATGAGCCCACATTGAGGAACTCAGTCTTCAGGCGGCTCAGTCTGGTGCCATGGCTGCGGATGATGAGAGACAGCAGCTCATGTCTGTCTCTGAGTCCCTGAGAGATGTCAGTGGTTTCCCTCAGAGCGCCTCTGATGTCGCTCACTTGCTTCACCACGTAGCCATTCAGCTGCTCTTCCTCCCTCAGCTCAGTCTCTTGACTTTGCTTAAACTTCACCTCCAGCTCCACCAGCGACTTGTCCACGCTGGAGAAGGCCTCGCCGATCTGGGAGATCTCCTTCAGCAGGAACTTCCCGTAGCTGTCCTCTCCGTCCAGGTCGTGCGCCACGGCGCGGCCGATGCCCTCCAGCAGCCGCGCCGCGTCCTCCGCCTGCAGCTTGGTGATGATGAAGTCGTCGCGCACCGCGGCGTCGCTCTCCTCCGCGGCCGCGCACGGAACCACGTCGGAGAACTTGAACAGCATCTGGCAGTGCTCCGGGTCGACCGTCTCCTCATAATCCCCGTCCGGGACGAAGAAGTGATGGAAGGTGCCGTTGGAGATCTCCGGCTGGAGGGGCCCGTCGTAGACCGCCGAGGTCAGGGGCCACGATGCGAGCAGGATGAGCAGCAGCGGGACGGGATCCATCCTGCACCTTCCGTCTCAGTTCGGTGAGCTGCATCTGGACGGGCAGCCGGATCCGGAGCACAGTTTTCATCCCGACTCAAGTTACACAGTCAGTCCCACTTCACATTAAAGACACACTGCCTCTTTCCCTGAGAGGGGCCCCGGTGGCCCCTAATTCACGCATATTTTCACCGCTAATTATTTTGCTGCCCTGTTAATGTCTCATATATCAGAACAGAGACTTCTTCTTTGTTTTTTTTTGTTTAAAAAAGAAAAAATAGTTTATGGAAGTACATAGATAGACTGACAGTCTGTCCAGTTTGTATCCTTCCTCTAACCCAACCCTGGACTGAGGTGGACAAAGTACTTGACTCTAGTACTTGAGTAAAAGTACTGATATGGTCAAATCTTACTCAGTTACAAGTCAAAAGTTTACTCTAATTAAACTTTTAAAAGTACTAAAGTAGCATAGCGTGTGGCTAACTGCATTTTAGGAAAGAAAAAGCAGCAACAGCAGCCAAAGCTACGCTGAGCTAAAAGGAACGAGTAAGACAGGCGTCCGGGAAATGAGTTAACAGTACTATATTTGTTTTTGAAATGGAGTGGAGTGATAGTTGTAATATCCCCAAAAATGAATACTCAAGTAAAGATACTCGAAAATGTACTTAAGCCCAGTCTTCAAGTAAATGTACTACCAGTCTCCTGCAATCCTTCACATACAAGGGGTTATAACCAATGGATAGATGTATTAAGAGAAATACAGTATTTTGTTAAAGTATGATATAAGAAAGTTTTTACACCCCCCAGAGATTATTTGTGCTTATTTTTTGCCACACTGTAGTGCAGGGTTCCTGGAGGCCCAGCATCCTGCATGTTTTAATTCTTTCCCTGGTTTAACGCACCTGGATCCAACGATGGCTCGTTAGAAGGCCTAAGAAGAACACTGACATGCTGAAAAGGTTCTTACTACTACCAGGGAGAGAACTAAAGCATGCAGGATGCCAGCACTCACTTTCAATACCCATGCAGATGTCTGAGGTTTAGTATCGGCCAATATCGATCCGATTCGATGTGAAAAACGGTGATAAATAGAACTTAAATGACTTAAAATGTTTCCTTTTTCAAAACACAGCCATAAATGTACTGAATTATACATTTATTTGACAACGCTGCACCAGTGTGATTAATAAAATTGATTAAAAATATATGGTAATCAGAGATAATTTGGCATTTAACAAGGAGGTAGTTATATTTTCATAAAGCCTGTTATGATCTCTTTGTGTTTTTAATTATGAACTGGATTAGTTTTGGTTGTTGATTTTTGTCACCTAGAGCATTCCATACAATGTTCATTAGCTCTTGTTGTGTTTTCTGAGTCCTGTTTTTGATTCCTATTTTGGTGTCACTGTTTAGATTTTGATTCGATACATCTTGCTTAGTTTCCTCCATCTTTATTTAAGTGTTTACGAGTCGCTCAGCTCTGTTCAGGTTCTCTCCCAGTTTCACCAGTTTGTCAAACCTTATCCTTTATCCACGTTCCCACTCCAAAAACCATTCACTTTAATTTCCTCCTTTTCATCCTGTTTTATTTTCTGCAGTCCTTCAGGCTGTTTGTCTTGTTCTTCTGTCATCATTATTTTTGCTGTTCTGGCCTTAAGCTCTCCAGTTCTTCATGTGTCTGTTTCATGTCATTTCTAAGTCTCACTATAAGTGGATTTTAACCCTTTTCAAGCAACTAATATTCCTGTCTGCATTTATTTCCTTCTCCATCACAAAATCTGACATTACTAGATGTTTTTGGTTAGATTTTCTCCATAAATAGATGAAATCCTTATTTGAAAATGTGATCAAAAGCAAAACAACAAAGAAAAACTGAAGAAGTATTTTTGTGTGTGTGTGAAGAACACATCCATCTTTGATTAAGGAAGCAACAGGCTACAGAGGAATATTAGGAGTGTGGTGTACATAAATGCAATTGTTCAGTGACATTTAAAAGAGTTAAAGAAGTGTTCACCATTGTGTCTCTAGAATAAACACACTATTTAAGTATTTGGGAAGCCAAGATACCTGGAGGACACAGCGTTCGCAGTTTCCAAAGACAATATCCAATTTTCAACAATTAGGCTTCAGGATGGTTTTCCATTTTGTCACTGTGGATCTTAACTGAGCTATAATCATGCAGAGACAGAATTCGTTCTGGGAAATTCTTTATGCTTTTCTCTTTTTCCATGGTGGGAACTCAATGTGCATTTGCAGATGACAAGCAATGTTTCCTGACATGGAAATGTACCAATGATTTCCACTGCAGAACAGTGTTTGTTTGCAATGCGGAGCAGCCTGAAGTACTTAAGACCAATTCACTACTGGGTCAGAGCATTGTTGCTACAAAGATTTATTTGTGTTCTCTAAAGCGTTCTTTCAATTATTCCTTATTAACATTAAAAACAAGACTCATTGTCCTAAATCGCCACACAGACAAAATTTTTTTTCACCGCTTTGAAAGTATTTCTGGGGTTAAAAACAATTTTTTTTTTTTTACAAATTAATCTGTTGCCAAACAACCTTTAAGTGATTCAAACCATTTTGTGGTTTTACATCAGAACACAGCATTTTTAGACTATTAGTGGGTAGATATTAGAAAAATAAGATCTTTAGAAAATAAAAAGGATTTCATGCTTGCCTTTTTAGTTAAGGTAAACAGTATTTACTTTAAATTATTACACAAGATTCCAACTTTTTAAAGCCACGTTGCACTTATTTCAGCTCAGTATTTATTTGTCCAAAACCCACCAGTTCCTGGAAAACAGAAGGGATGATTTAGAACATGAAGATGTTTTATTGTTTATTCAGAGAGTGTACTCAGGTGATTTTATTGTTGTACGCACAGAGAGCCTCCTTTACACCCCGCCTCCTCCCACTGCGCTGGAGTCTCCTCCATTGAACATCCTGTGTCGAATAATCAGGCCGTCACAGGGCGGTCTCAGTTTGGCTCTCAGCGTGTCGGCACCATACAGAAGAACTGGAAACATATGGGGAGCTGTAAACACGGGTCCACATCCTCTGTTTAATCCATCCATCCATCCTCAGAACATACAATTTCTGGTACTACATAGTTATTATGTAACACCATATGGAGGGTTTAAAAATACAGTTTCCTATAAGACAGTACACAACTGGCCAGGTTTGATCAGATGGCTCAAATTAAATAGAGTAGAATTGAAAAATGTGCAACAGAGCTGCCAGCTGTGAGTGCATCATGTTCTGCTCTCCGTTATCAGCTGAGAGCAGAAATCGGATCAGAAAGATGAAAGCAGACTTAGAGGCTTTATCAGGAGCAAAGAGCCAACAGTAGCTCAAGGAAAACTGAGAGGTTCAGGAGGCTGCATGGCCAAACTTTAAATCTAGCATCACGAAGAATGGTTGGAAAAATTCTGTGTGTAAATCTCTTTTGGGGCTGTTATGAGTGGTTTATAAAGACTGACGCCTGTATCAGAACAGGACTATTGAAACGAGATTATTATTGTGAGAATCCAGTATGATCCTCCAGAGTTGCCTTCTGTTTCTGAAAGCTGAAATTTCTCCAATTAGGATAGACAGGAGGCATATTAGAGGTTGAGAACTTGGATCTTATTTTCCCCAAATCTTTAAGAAATTATTGTCAAGTTGAATTTAGTATTAATGCATTGTAATTTCTGTCATGAAATCCGGAACTGGCGGTGAGGACAGGACAGGTTGTAGAGAGAAATGATGTTTTTAATGAGAATCACTGGAGATCAGAAATCCAGGCAGCACAGGTGAACAATGAGGCTAGGACACACTGGAACTAAACCAGACAGCGAGACACAGCTGATGACACACGACCAGGATCTGACAGGGAGCAGCGAACACAGGTGGGATGAAAAACACAGGTAGATAATCAGAGGAAACGAGAGACAGCTGGGATCAATCAGGGGTAGGAGGCCACAACACAGGGACTAAATTAACAGAAAAACACACAAAAATTCATATCCTCATTATTTCTCCGTTTTCCCCTCAATATTTAAGACTGAAAAATAAAAATAAATATAACTAGGAAAAAAAAAAGCCTTTATAAAGTTTAAATAGTTGAGTAGGAACAAAATTATAATTAGTAATTTCTCTTCCAGCTGCTGAATTTCGTTTACTCTATTAGCTCTGTTTTAGACTTTGCATGACACATTAGATAATTTTACAGGTTGTTCCATTAACATTTTACTTAAAGCTCAGTAATGGTTCAGTATTTTTGTGCTGTGGTTCTCCAGTTAGTATCCAAATCCCTGATAAAAATTAACTTAGGATCGTGGATCGATTGCTGCCTTCTGCGTGTGTAATATGCACATCTGTATTAGGGTGATATAAGTTATAGTAGTTTGTTGATCCTGCACATCTTAGTTTTTCAAGCAGTGTTTTTCCAGAGCTCAGGAGCTAATTGCCTTTTTTTCTCTGGTTCTCCAAAGACTCAACAAACAGAAAACAGATGACCTGAGAGAGTCGACACACCGTATTGTAGTTCAAACCTAATCAGCAGCACTGTACTATCCTTTGACACATTTATTGCCTTGTAAACAATAAAATGCTTTTAAAATGTATCTGCTTACAACCAGGAAGTCAGCGTGGTAAATACTGCTGTGATGTGATCCAATGTTTTTAAGATGGTTGCAGGCTGATTTATAAAGTTACTAACTTTAATTGGACGTTAAAACGTATATCTGAGTCCTTTATGTTTTTGCTTGTATAGTTTAGTTGAGTCCTGGTTTTCACATTGCATTTTTGGGATCAAAACATTGACTTCTGTCTTAAGATGGTGGGCAATCTGCCCCATCCTCTCATGAATATGTTGGACAATGAACTATCATGCAAATGTTAAAACTAAAAAGAGTCGCCCGAGACTGGAACCATGAGGAACGCCTGATGTTTTGCTTTAGTTCAGATTGATAAAATGATAAAGTAGCCCCATTCTTCCAACGTGGAGTTACCAGTAATTTTCCTTGGGTAGCAAAAATGTTTTTAAGAAGTACAGAGAGCTGAGAGAAAACTGCTGCTGGGTGAAAAGTTCACTCAACGTTTTTCATATTTCTCCTATTATTTCCTCAGAGGCGTTACTTTCAATATAAGTGCTTGCTCTCTTTGCTGGATCGCTCACTTCGTGTAAACCTTCATGACTTTGTTTGACACGTTTATCTTCTTTACCACAAAGATTTATGAGGCATGTTCTACATTTGCTCACAAATTGGGTCAGTATGATGTCTGTAAAAATATTGTTTAGTCCAATAAACAGGAGGAAATTATCCAAAAATGTTGCAACTGTTCTTCAGTCGAATCAGCACGAATCATCAGAGTGGCAAATTGTTTTATTTTATTTAAAATATTGTTTCTCATCCGGCTGCAGAACTGGATAAGAGCTTCAGTCTGCGAAGGTTTCTCTCTCCTTCCAGGATCTACACACCTGAACAAACATACATTTTCGCAGGCTAAACACAGATAAACCCAGCCGATCAGCTCGCCAAGGGTGAAACTGCCTGGAAGCAGAGGCCGCAGCACATGTAACAACAAATAAAATTTTAGTGGAGTTGGAAGGGATGTTCTTGTTGATCTGTGTCATCTGTGTGTGTGTTTCTCTCTGGCTGATCTGAGTGCAGGAGTTTGAGGTGCTGCAGGCCGCGGGGGAGGCTGAAGAGAGGAGCAGCAAACTCACAGCTTTACACTGAAGTCATTTCAAGTCAGTGTAGTAGTTTCCACTTAATCCTTCATTTCAGAGTTCTTTTATCTACAGGTAAGAGCTGCCCGAACAGGAAGCCAGATGGTGAAACTCAAAGTGAAAGAATGTCAAAATAGATTAAAAATGAGGCCACTCATAATAAACCATCCCAGATAAATACCACTAAGAGGAGCAGGGCCGTACAAAACATTTACTCATTTTCTAGGGGGGAAGACATAAGTCATTTCAATCAGTCATCAGTGAAATTATAATGCTAAAATGCATGCAATAACTGCATTTGAACCAGCAAGAAATATATTAAAACACAAAAAATAATGTGTTTTTTTATTCACTTTGAAGGATGGTTGTTTTAGGGGTGAAGATAAGATAATGATAAGATAAGATAAGATAAGATAAGAAATTTGTCTTAGAGGAGGGGACAAGTCAGGCAAATGGTTTATAGTAACAGGAAAAAAAACTAGAAAAGAACAACCAGGTAAAGTAGCAAAATTTTGAGTTTCAATTAATCTCATTTTGTGCCTTCACATCCAAACTAAATGTTCCTGAAGCTGATTTGATGTTGTGTATCTGTTTTATGTACCTTGACAAATTAACTGTGTCACATTTGTGTTGCATTTGTTGCTGAATCTTGTTCAGAACTCCTTTGAAAAAGAGGTTTTCAATCTCAATGGGCTTTTATTCTGGTAAAATAAAGGTAAAGAAAATCACGCAAGTGGAGCATAAGTAATCAACAGAGTGAAAGAAAAGCTATCGGCTGGGGGGGATGGGTGGATACCCAGTTGATGCTGTCCAGTGTATTAACTTAGGAATTTCTGCGTCTGATCTCCTTGTCCCACTTTGGTCCGGGGTTTAGTCAAAGTATGTAAACAAGGATTCACTGCCATTCTGGTTAACATCTAAAACCGGATATGTTGTGAGAGCAGTCATGAGAAAGAGGTGGGGAGACATGTGATGCTCTTTGGAGGGAGACTCTCATCCAAATACAAGTCAGATTGAAGAATATTTGTGTTTGAAAAATGGGCTGCATGGTTGTTCAGCGGTTAGGACTTTTGCAAATGGAGAAAGGAGGTTAGCATTCCTTCCTGGACTGTTTCTGCAATTTAAACAAGTTTGTTAACGCAACACAATTTATTAGTTGGATGTGAAGATTCATTCTGACATTACTGAGGAAGTGAGTTGTTTATATATTAAACAGATTTCAAATAAAACAAACATCGTCTCAAAGTGAGAATAAAACCTTTGGTGAAAGGAGTGTCAGTATTTCAGGCTGATTTTCATTCATTACCTTTAGCATCAGTGCTTTATTCATCTATTTTTCTACTTGCTTCACATTTGAATCCCCATGTTGCCCAGCTGAAAGTGTAAACCTGGGCCTGCAGGCTGCTGTCTTTACTGAGCTGCTGCTTTCAGTTAATTATTCATGTGCACAGAAAGTTAAATATTAGAGTTTCAAACATCCCTGCTGGGGAAAGTGCTTACTATTGAGATTTATTTTAGGGTAGTTAATATATTTATTTAAAATAGTGTAATTAATAGTTTATGAGTGCAGTTCAACTTGTATATTTAAACTTCCACAACATGTAGGCTGCACTTAATGCATTAAATATAATGCTTAAATTTTGAATTCATATACTTAGTCACTGCACTGATGTCATTAAAAACACAAAGAGCATCTGAGTGTGACCAGAAGTATCCTTGTAACTTAAAAAAACAAAAGACACACACAAAAAAAACAATTAAATATGTTAAGAACAAAAGCAAAACTCAAAGTGCTGCAAGCTTTTTTGGAATCAACAGAAAAAGGAAAAAATATTTCACCATAAAACTGAAAACAAACACACAAAAAACAAGCTGGTATGTTTGAAAACTGAAATAAAAGTAGAGGTTCTTGGGCGTGAAGCATTTTACAACAATTAAACACCTTATTTTCAGAATTGACCTGATGATTCTCACCTAAAACCAGGACAACTGGACAATTTCAAACACTGGTGGACTGATTAGAGCATCTAAAGTAACTAACACAAAGAAAACTACGCAGCGAAATTAGTAGAAATAACATCCTATCATCTAGAAATCTTTTCCTTTCTGTGTTTGCTGACCATGCTGCATCCTGTTGTGATTTGTAGACTTTCCTGCTTTGACTCCTTTGTCCTCTGCAGCCAGGTCCTGTTTACAGATCAGTTGGATTTACGACAGCTGCAGCAGCACCCCGCGGATTATCTTCACAGTCCGATCTGCTTCATGACGCCACTCACTCAGAGGTGTGTGTGTGGAGAGGAGGAACTCATGTCTGAGGCCTGAAACTGGTCGAAGTCATTGGAACATCGAGTCTGTGGTTGGATTCCTGTCTGATCTGGAAAACGGTTCCGTTCGAAATGTGAGAAACAGCGACTGTTATTTTAGTGGTAGACTGGCTCAAAGGCTCCCAGTTTGGGGCCCTGTAAAAAAAAAGCCACCATAGGGTGATACACAGACAAAACATATTTTATGAATAACCAGGGCTCATTTTTCATGTCAGGTGCAGAAGTTAGAAAAATATAATTTTATTGCTTTTTTTGCCACAAGGATTTTCTCCCCTGCATTATTATTGGTTGTAAATCAACATAGTGAGGCCCATGCTGTTTGCATAAGGCCAAATGGTTTGGATTAGAGATCTACTGGTAGAGACAGGAATTTCCCCTGCTCTGACTAGAAAGTCAAAATTTTTATATTTTTTCCAACTCGTTAAAAATATATATCCGCATTAGTCAACTTTATGTACTTTAATGCGTAAATCAGATAGACAATCCTCTACTTTTACCTTACTGATGCAATTGTGTCACCATTTAACTCAATAGAAGTCCACAATTTGGTTTTTCAAATAAAGATTTGATTCATTTAGAGAAAAATAATGTCTAATTTAACACCTCCTATCTTTGTGAAATCATAAATGAATTGTAAAGAAACACTTTTCCCCCTGTTTCTATTTCACTAATCACACCAAAGCCTGATTGATTACTGTCAGACTGGATATTGAAATTACTAACAAATCACTAATCTAGGACCTGTCTGACAACATGAAGTAGGCTAAAAGAGAAGAAACAAATTGCACGCTGATCAAACAAATTCAAAGTCATTGACATCTATCAGTCTGAAAAGGGACACAAAGCCAATTTTAAGGTTCTAGAAAACAAAGAATAGCGTTTGCAGGAGAATCTTTCCATTAGATTAATGATTAATCCAGGAGACACAAACAAATCTGGAAAAGCATTTAAAGCGCCTCATTTCTTATTTAACTTTGATTAAACCAGTGTTTATGATTCAACAATAAGAAAAGAACGGCCTAAATGTTTAGCTGATTAGGGCCTGATTATTTTTTACCAGGTTGGTTTGGGACGCCTTTTTCTTCAATAAAAGAAAGAATTATAGGTTGAAAACTGAATTTTGAATGTGCTTACACTTTCTGTACATGATATTAAAAATATAAAAAAGAGCCAGATAGAAGAATCGTCTTTGTTTTGATACATAAATTGGTGGCCATGTAAAGAATTTATATTCTGTTGGTTTTCAAACCAAAACCAAAACTTTGCAGCACATTTTCTTCTCTTTGCATGTTATACTCCTTGGAAGAAGAAAATCAAATCAATTGAATTTTAAACTTAAAAGCCGTAAAATGTCTAATCTTTACATCTCTGTTTGGGTTATGTTCACTGCTGTCAGTATATATTTTCATTCAAACCCTGCAGCAAAAAGACATTAATCTGCAGATGACATTTGTTGCACAGTTAACCACATTATACGGTTGTTTTTTCTTTCTCTCTCGCTGTTACTTTCTTTTGCCTTCAGTTTAGTGATTTTGTTAACCCATAACATGTCTGGGTTTCTGCCCGAGGCGTTCAGCATCAGCATGGATTTACATGAAGCAACACTGCTGCACTTTAAAGAAATATTCTCTTTGTTTTCTTCTGTAGGATCCAGCCTTGAGAATGTGAAATCAGCTCGGACCGTTATGTAAAGTCTGTTAGTCAGCGAAGGTGAAAGAAAATATCATGGCGTGGGCAACATGACAGAGGAAATTATTAAAGCATGAACCATCTGTCATCAGAGCTCTGATGTTTCTTTTGCTGTATTTAGATCTCACTGTAAAAAATCAAGGCCTGTGCAAGATGGAAAAGCAGTCATCACCCAGCAACGGCGTGAGCCTCAATAATGTGGTTGAATAATACTGGAAGAGAGATTTTGTTATAGAAACACAATCTTCTTTAACTGTATGTTATGTGAACGGTCTCTGGCCTGGAGGTTTTGCGGTCTGTAATAATAGTGAGGGGAGAAGAAGAAAATAATGTCTGCATTTTGGCAGGCTTCAGTTTGCTCCATAAGCAGATTTAGTTCAGCTTGAACAATGTTCAGGATAATAAATGCCCACAGCCATTTCGTCTGGTCATGCTGGATACGACTGAAAAATGTAACCAAGATATAAGCGTTTAATATCAGTTGATGTTGATAATTATTGGTTGGTTTAAATAACTGAAATAATGCCAAACTTGTGACAAATAGTGACAGTTTTAACTCCATGCTGTTGTTTTTCTTAAGTAGTAATGAAGCACCGTGCTCTGCCAGTTGCTCAACAGGTTGTTGCTAGGTAACCAAAGAGTGGGAGAGTTGCTAGGTAACCAAAGAGTGGGAGAGTTAGTTGATACAACCAAACTTCCTAACCTGTTTGTATTTCTCTGCCTACATCTCCTGGAATGCTGTGCGGTTCTGGATCAGAGTTCAGTGAAATTCAGTCTCATGTAATATTTATTGATATTGATCAGGTGTCTATTTGGGAATATATTGTTATTGATTAGTCGTCCAGTCCTACGTCATGCACTAAAACAGAAAGAAAAAAAAAATAAATCAAGGAGACGAGATTTAATTTAAAAGTTACAATCCATGATTTATTACAGAAAAGAGTGATATCCAAAGTATATTACACTATTTTTATACATTTCAATGTTTGTACATGTAAACAGGAATGAAGTAAACAATGCTATTGATACAGACAAATCATCCTACTAGAGTTAAATGTATGAGCTGACATCACTGTGCTTCCACATCAACTACATCGTTGCTCAAGCATGATCCAATCAGGAGGCAGAGCGTACCATGTGAAGCTTAACCCCCCTCCAGACTGCTATGTTTTCACACATGTGCAAAGTCACGCCATTATTACTTATCACACAGCACTATTGTTGTGCTATTGCCAAAGGTAAAAGGCTGGAGAAGCACCTTTCCACCGCTGTGCAGCATTTATACCTGCGAAAAGGTGAACTGATGAAGAGCCATTTAGAAATGATTAGTAACAGGGTCATCCAAGGTCATTCCTTATGCCCCCTCGTTTGCCATTAGGTTAAATTCTCGGGCTGTTCATGGGTAAACATCTTTGTGATTCCCAAACGAGAGTCCAAGCAGAGGAACTCTGAGGATTTACATCTAAATCTCCTTGAAATTCCCAGACAGATGGTGTTAAACAGTGCAGAGTCCAAAGCTGTGACTTAGAAAATACCCCTCCAATATAAAATCTTGACGTGACTCCAAAAATGAACAACACCGAAAAAATAGAGGCGATATGTGTAATAACTCTACAGACGCTGGCTCTGCTAAAAGCAGCCGTTTAAGACATGCATACTCTACAGTACGAACGTACCGGTGCATCTACATCTGCTTCTGCTGAAAAGAAAAATAGCACTCGAGGATAACGACATGCATAGATTTTTAGTGTTCACATCGCAGGGAAGAGACTCTTGAAAAACTAGTTGATGTCAGTAAGACAGTGAAATATTGGATCAAGCGTGACCTGAAAGCATAATTAGTTTTTTTTTTTTTCTTTTACCAACGGCCTTCTTCGTACAGCAGAGTCTCAGCAGAAAGAGGACATTTCTGACCTACTTCAAAGCTAAGGGCAGCAGTGAAAAAAATAAAAAAAGAGTTAAAATAAAAACAGCTTTCTACCAAGTGTGCATATAAGTCATGCAAAGAGCACTGAAGCGTAACAATATAATTCTAAAAAAAACAAGAAAAGAAAGCTTGCATCTTATAAAATAGGATAGAAATCAGATCATCTGCAAACATTCAGCGGACACCTGAGAAATGTGGACGTTACACTGACTGTCAGAGTGTGAGAAAATGGAAACTTGGGTTGATAGTGCAAAAGAAATGGCATAAAAGCATAAAATGCATGAATTGATGTACATCAAGATTCAATTGAGTCTTATAAAAATGCCATGCAATGCACACTGGGTAATCCCTTCACATGATAAATAACTTCTTGTGATTTATAACTGAATAAGAAAAGTATGAGCCACTCACCCCTCACATTATTAGACCGCCTTGCCAAAGTAGTCAATCTATTTAAACTTTGTCATTTTTCCCCTTATTACAACCACAACCTAAGAGTAATTTATTTGGGAATATTTGCTAGACCAACACACACACAAAAATCACACAATAGCAAAGTGAAAGAAAAGCACTAAATTTTTTCCAACATTTGTTTTTACAAAGAGAAAATGTAAAAAGAGTGGCATGCATTTATAACAGCTGTCCCCAAGTCAACACTTTGTAGAATCCAAATGCATCTGCAAGTCTTTAGTGGTACACCTCTTCCGACTTTGAGCAAGGAAAGTTTAACTGTGATCTTATTAGATCAGAACACGCTCCCCCAAATGTTTTGTGTCCCTATGAGGCAGAAAACACGACTTTAAGACTTTCTTTTTAAATTAGAATTATATTCTAGGATACAGCATTGTGATGGACCGAGTTAAAACAGGAGGAGTCGCAAGATATATTTAGAAAAAAAGGGTTTTTTATTTTAACCCAAAAATCATAAATGACAAAAGATAAACTGAGCTCATAAAAGAGGTCAAAGAAACAAAACTGAACTCAGGCAAAAGTGTAAGCAAACTAGCTGCAAACAAACATAACTGACCTAACAAAGAAATGACACACAGGGGTTTATATACTGGCTCATCAGACCAAGACACAATAGGGGTAACTAAAAGAATACAATTACAAATAACACAAAAACAAATAACAGTGCAGCTAAGTTTGGCTAAACTAAAGACCCAAAATGAAAATCAAAAAATATTAAACTTTAAATACTAATGTTTACTCAAATACAAAACTTATCTAAACAAAAAAAACTACCATATCCCCCTGCCAGCAGGAACTAGTGGTGTAACCCAATCAGCACTTAAGCTTGCTGAGCCCTGGCCCCCATCTTTTGTTATCAGGGTGTGGCCCTGGATTTGGCCATCACAAGCATACAAATGCATTCCACACTTTTCAGATATTTGAAAAAAAAAAAGAAGAACATTTTCTCCCACATCACAATTATTACGTTGTGTTGGTCTGTCATGTAAATCCCAATAAAATACATCTAAAGATTTATGAGGTGTGAATAGCTTTCCAAGGCTCATAATTTTAGGGTGTTTGGCTGAGGAATGATCCGGATCCAGACTAAATCTAGCAGAAAAAAAGCAGAACTGTTTTACTCCCCAAGTTCATTAGAAAGAAACATGCAGTTAAAATCCACGGCATCTTAACTGAATACATCTAAACGCCACGTCTAAAGAAGTTTAACTTCCCCAGTTCGTCTGTGAAGCTTTCTGAAACACTACAACAGCAGTGTGCTTTTCGTGCTCTGCGAGCAAAGAACAGCATACGGACGTTGTCTGCAAACTGAACATCCAAGCCACAGGTATTTCCAAGATATCCGCGTTTCAACCACATTTCATGACTTCCAGTGGCAAATGAGAAACAGACTGCGGGGAGACGAACGGAAGAGCAGATTTCTGGATCCTGGAAAGCAAACACACGCATTATTCATGACGGGAGTCCAGTTACGACATATAGACACCGTCGCCCCGACGCCGAGATCCGAGAAGGTACTGAGGTGTAGCCGACATCCAAACCAAACATCTCTGATTAAAAAAGAAAGAAAGAGAGAAAGGGCATGCGCTGACCAAGCTGTGGAGGGCGACGATGTTCTTACTCTGCAGGCACAATCAAACTTCACCAAGTTTGCATTTCCTCAACTCAAGACAGTCAACATCAACAGAAACACAAAAATAACCTCACAACTCGCACTCACATGAACCATCAGGCATCAGGACAAGGAGTTTGTCTATCAAAAGGTACAAAACAGTGTTACCATGCACTTTATAGGTTTCTTCATCAAATGCACAGAACGGATGTCAACACCCTTCACAACAAGTGATCTGAATTCTGTTTTTTTTCTCTTTGCATTTCATGAAATATCTGCAAAATGTCAGTGAACATGCTTTAACAGTGATATACAGTTACTTTGTAAGAGCAGTGTCCGTTTTATTTGGTAGCCACAATCACCAGAATCACTTGGCAACAAGGAAACGTTTAGTGCCACGCACACACATCTCTGCCGAAGGCGACGATATAGAGAAGGAAACGAGCTGCCATGCAGAGTCGAAGCAAAGTACTAGCTGCCACACAGAGAGAGAGGCTGCAGGGCTCGGGGCTGAGAGTGAGCAAGGGTCGACTGCAGCCCTTGATCTGCATAGTAAACATTACAATTGCAAAGGTTTTCCCACTGAAGCCATGACAGGGCACAGATCCAAGGGCAACCTGCTGGATGGAGGGAGGCAGAAAACACAACGAGGAGTTCAGGGAGAAGATCTCAACAGGATGTCTTTGGTGTAGACTCTACTAGCAGCGCAAAGCTAGACTCTCAAAGCTAACATACATAAATAAGCAGAGGGGCATGGGTTGTGTTGGTGAGCTGAGGGCTGAGTGATGAGCTGTGGACACGTCAGGGGGAGCTGAGGCTAAGGCCACTCATGGTGATAACGCTTCCCGTTTTTCTTTCGCTCTTTCTGCAGATGCTCCAGTTCCGCCTCGTACATCATCTCCTGCATCAGGTACTTCTCCCTCCTCATGCGATCGCACAGATCCTTCGGCATATCCGGAATGAGGTACGCAATGAAGGACTTGATGCCGAACACCAGGTGCTGAAAATAGAATCGTAGCTAGTTGATACACAGCAGGAAGTTTTCACTCACATTTTAGGCTCTAAATAAACACATCTGAACTTTTTCACACTATGACAAATAAGAACCTCAAACTTCACTATTTTATAGTAGTTTTATGTCACTGACTAACACAAAGTAGTGTAGTGGTAAGAATATGACATAGAAACTTTGTTTCACCCAGTGAAATTATGGAATATATCTATTGAGTTTGATCATGTGACTATGGCAATATCTATTGTTATTAATTTATTGCCCATCCCTACTCTCCCAATCTGACTGAGTTTCTGCAATGTTGTAGAATATGATGATCCAAAATGTGCAAAGCTGTTTCAAAAATAACCCAAAGCACACAAAGAGTTAACTGTAGCAACTCTGCAAACTACTGATTGAACTGAGTGGAATACAAATGTATAGCCACATGTTTTTCTTTGTAAATAAAGAAAAACTATGTACAATGTAACAAAATGTGATAAAATCCAAGAGCCAGGTAAATATAAATCACTTGCAGCACACACTGGGTATATTTTGTGTGGTCTAGATGTGTTAGACATTGGCCGCTTTACTTTGGAGTGAAACTTAATGAAACCACAGAAAATAACTTAAAGCACGTCTTGAAGATTTTCTTTTAATAACAGTGTATAAAAATACATCTAAAGCTGCTAAAAATGCTAAAGTCAGACAGTGGGAAGGGATTTGGCTTTAGCCGGCTGCCTCGTTTATACAGACTCATGCATTCAAGAGCGCAGTGACAGACCTCAAAGACGATGATGAATGCCAGCCTGGCAGCCAACACATGCCAGAACTGCAGGGTGAACTCATAGGGCGCTGTGCTCCAGGGCGGCGCTCTGTAATCTCTGTACCTGCAGTATCTGAACTCACTGCTGTTCTTCAGCTCCCACATGTCAAACACTGACAAGCTGCTGTTCATATAACCTCGCAGGCACCTGAGCCGATTGAAGAGAAAAGAAACTATCACACAACAAGTTCTGCAAACAGCTTTTTTTTTAAATAATAATAAAAAAAAAAACACTTACTCATCTGTATGACGGGGCCCCTTGTTCACACAGGGGCCGTATTTGAAGGCGTAAACAAAGCGGGGAATGTAGTCCGAGGTTATAGCGATGACGAAGGCATTGGTGATGACTGCCAGAACGCCGATACCTTCCAAAATCCCATGCCAGATACCTGCGGTAGATAAACATCGTTCAATGCATTATTAATCATAATGAGGGGCAGCAAAGGTTAAGAAAAACCCTCGAGCCTTAATGAGGGGGAGTAAATCATACGCTTTCAACTGTCTGTGACATTTTTATTAGTACAACAGTAATTAGTTTTAGCTAGTGGGTAGAAAAACATAAACACAATCTGGCTGATCTTTGGCTGTGCTGCTTTGTCTGCTTTTGAGCTAATGTGCTGTAAGCACGCACTTCATCTTTTTTCTGTACAAAAACCTGCATCAACTGTTATTTACCAAAAATACTGAACAGAGAAAACATTTGTATTGAATTAGGGTTTGAACTATCAGTAAATGTCGGGGTAAATATAAAACAGGTTGTATTTGTAAAGTTTTTTATTAGCAGGGCAATGTGACACACGAATGGCTCAGTGGAGCACAGAAAGGGTGGAGTTTGTTTATCTTATGGGGGAGTGAGCTGATGGAGCGGAAGGCGTAGCATATGGCTGAACAGTGGGCCAGGATGTAGATGTGTCCGTCTCCATAGGATGGACTGTTTCTGGTAACACTCTGTCCTTTTGTCTGAAATTTCTCAATTTCTGCAAGTCAGAGACTCGGCCTGGTAGGTTTCCTTACACAGAAAACTTATTAAAGGGGCAGTATTACGTATACAATATTATCTCCAAAAACATATATGGAGTGTTGCTTTGATTCTTTCCTGCATGTTTGAGTAATCCCTTAATCTCCATGGCAACCATTCAGCTGTGGAAAACACCTGGTTGGACCTAGCTCTGCCTTCAGATGAAGCTCCTCCTCTGAGCTGCATTTTCCAGGCTTCTGAGCTTTCGCCTCACAGAGGAACCCTCCTCCACAACTCCCTCTCTCAGCTCCTTCAGACTAGCCAGCAGCAATTAGCAAACACCTGGTGGAACTGTGCATCTGCCGAGTTCATTATATGAGCTACTTCTGAGTTCAAAGTTGTTAAAAGGTTAATGTGACGACTTCCTGAAGGCGGCGTTTCAGAAAGAGCAGGAGTGTTTAAAGAGACACAGGCCCAATCTCAAGGTTTTAAATTAGGATATAAAATTATAATAAAAATAATATTTAACACATTAAGCCTTTTTATAACAACTGAAGGTAACATAGTTATTTGATTATGCTAGAAAATGGTACTGTGGGCCTGGAAAACACATTTAACTGAACTGACTTTTTGTTGTTTTTGTAAAGTACCTTGAGATGACATTTGTTGTAAATTGGTGACATATAAATAAACTGAGTTGGACTGACTTCTTATGATTTCATCACTGTAAATAGTGAAAACTGATTTTATTAAAGGGTTTCAAATGTGTTAAAGGCAATAGAGAGGGGCTCAATACATTTAAACAAGTCGCTTTCATGTTTTTCTAAAAAACCTAAAAACCATGTATTATGTACATTTTAATTATGTGTTCATTTGTGTTGTTTTATTACAAACAGAAACAATAAAAAAATATGTAGTTGTAATTTACGTATGCTAAAAAAAACATAAAGGGAAATACTGGGCATGAATACTTTCCATGCACAGTGTAAAAAGCAGCTGTGCAGGGTTTAAGAGGGGGTGAAAACTTTTTCCAGCACATTATTTATAAAGGAGAGTAACATGTTGTTCAGCTGCATCACATGTGGAAGAAACTGAGGAAAAGAGGAGAGAAATTTAGCTAGAATATAGCTAATAGGAGATGAGAAAAATGGGGGTTGTGTCTCCGATCAAAAAATAGCTCAGAGTCTGAGAGTAACAGAGCGAGACAACAACCTATATCTGTTGCCCGCGCTGGCATGGGCCTCCTCCACTGAGTGACAAACTTGTAGGCATCCAGACGAATTTCGATGATGTTGTTAAGCAGAGCCAGGAGAGGAGCCAGAGGGAAAGCTGCTACGAAAATGGTGGTGAAGCCAAACTGGAGAACTGCAAAAGAAAAGAAAAGTCTGCACTTTAATATGAAGAACAGGTTTTAGATTTTGGGCTTTTCAGTTTTTAAAACATGCAGAATATTTGAGCAAAAAACATTTCCCTTAACATTCTCCTACAGAAGTAATTTTTGTTTTCCTTATAATATATAAAAAAACACAATCAAAGGCTGTTTGATTGTGTTTGTTCATTCAAAAATTCACAACTCTCTGCCTTCTTAAGTTACAAAAGATTATTTACAGCAGAGTTTGTGACTTTTCATACTATTTATTTCATTTTAAAAAAAGATGATAACCCAAACATACAGCTCCAGAAAATGAAGAGGCCACTGCACTGAACCTGAATCCATCAAATATTGATTCCTGAACTATTCCTGTGTTAAAACATTAGTATTGTTGTTACTAAATGAATCTGAACTTGTTTTCTTTGCATTATTTGTGGTCTGAAAACACTGCATCTTTTTCGTTAGTTTGGTCATTTCTCATTTTCTGCAAATAAATAAACTTAAGAAACCTGTGGTCAGTAGTTCATAGAATAAAAGAACAATGTTCATTTTACTTAAACATATACCTATAAAAAGTAAAATCAAAGAAATTGATCATTTTAAGTGATCTCAGATTTTTTTCCAGAGCTGTAGAAGAAAATGGTAACTTTTTTTTTTTTTTTGATTATTGAACAAATGTGCATTTTTTTTGCAGGTTATGTGTCAACCAAGGATGAGGATGGTTAAAATGTCAAACTCAAGTTGTGACTGGAAAAACAAAAAAAAAATAAACGTTTGATATAAATAAATTACCATTATTAATTTCTAATTAAAGTATTCTGGTAAACCAACCAAAAAATAAAAATTTAACTTGATCCTTTTACAGTTCAGTGATTATTAGATAATTTATTTCACAGAAAGTACAAGAGTGCAACATTTTACCCATTTCCAGGTATTCATCCACCAGCCCGTGTGCGTTCATCGGTTGCAGGTTCCAGTCTTTGTCCCACTGTGGCAGCTGGTTTTTGTTCTCCACATTCTGGCCTCCTCCACCACCTCCACCTCCTTTCTTCATCTTCCTGCGAGACCACCAGTTCTGCAGCAAGCTAGGGATGCAGGAAGCAGTGTATCATCTCAAAGCAATTATTTCTGACAGTGCAACAGAGGCTTTAAAGAACAGAAATGATGTTTACTTTTTTTTTCACAAGCTGAAGGGTAAAAAGACAAAAGGAGTTAACAAATGAAAGGAGCAGGCCGTTGAAATCATTAAGCATCAATGTGTTTTTATTGCAAACAAAGTGTGACGTGGTGATGATGTATTACTTACGGATATCCAAGCTCCATGAAGTTGTTCCAGATTTGTTTGAAGAACATGATGACTCCCATTTGCAGACACAGATCAATCAAACAGCCGCTGGGGTGACACTTGAGAAAGAAACAACATTGAAATGATAAACAGCTGCTGCATCCATATTTCACGCCTTGTAATTCAGAGTTATGAGACAATCTTTTGACACGCCGGCTTCCATTGTGGGTTTTTTTAGCATCAGAGTTGAAAATCCGAGTAATTGTGGGGCAGGATGGATGGTTCTCCACAGAAAGAAGTGGGCGGATCATTGGAAAGATGAATCGTTCGGGAGTTCTAAATATATCTAAACGTAGAGAGTGATAATCAACTCCAACTTCTCTGAGATAATCACAAATGCTCTCACCTCCTCCAGCCTCCATCGATTAAAGAGCTTATTGTAGCTTCCAGGCCTGCCAGCAAACCTGGAGATATTGAGGAGCGCATAATTAGGCTGTTGAGTTAAATCAGTGAAATACTAATGAACCCATGGTGGAAATAAAATAACGTGTAAGGCTGATAATTATCTCGGAAAAACAACATTTTGTTAACTTTCTCAGACTGGAAGGAGCCTAAGCACAGCTAAAACACAGAGCCTGAACCATACAATGAGTCAGAAAATGTCAGGACACGGACAAAGTTCACAGCTGTTACCTTCCGAGAAAGAAAGCGATGTAAAACGTGGAGCTGTTCAAATTCACAAACTGGAAGAGAAACATCTTCAGAGCAAAGCTGTTCTCCCACTCAGACTCGGTGCGTGGGTGCTCTAGACAACAGGAGCAAGAGTGTGGGGTTAAAAAGGATGAAAAGGGGGGAAAAAAAAACTGAAATATGAAAATAAATGCATAATGAAGATATGAGAGTAAAAAAACTAACCTAAGTTAGTCAACAGGTAGGCCACTTTTTCATAAACCTGATACAATGGAAACAACTCATGAGGAACGACTGAAAAAAAAAAATTTTTTCCTATAATGAAACATTTTGTTGGACAGAGTGTAAAAACAGTCGACAGACACCCACCACATTGAGTGACATGATCATCATAAAGTTGATGCAGACGCCAGTGCCAGACGTGGCGAACTGCCAGTTTTTCTGGACAAAGTCCCAGTTGAAGGAGGCAAACTTCTCCATCGCAATGAGACGGAAAACCACGACAGCAAACACGGCTGTCAGAACGAGAGAAATCTGAGGCGACGAGATGGTGAGATTACAGAGTTTAAAGACTGAAGAGACAATGAAAAACTGGGCAACAAACTGAACAAGAAAATACAACAGCAGGAGGGAAACCGTAAAATAGAAATGAAAAATAACGATATTATTTCTAATGTTTTCTATAATAAAACATATATGAGATAAGGAAGTCCAGATGTCCATATTCTTTGGCCAGCAGGGGGCGACATAACACTTCTACTGATGTCACGCTGATCAAAATGTGAACCCAGATCCCAAACAGGCCGATTCCACTCAGATCAAAAGGCTTACCATGAAGAATATTCCAGACACGGACACCATCAGGCGGCTGAGTTTGTCTGAGAAGGGCTGGAAGGGCTCAGGCTTTCCAGAAATGGGGTTAACTCTCTCCACTATGGAGTACTCGGCTTCAAACTGAGGCCTCAGTTCCTCCTGATTAACAAAACATCACATAATGAACTCAACTTACATGATAACTTTGGCATTAAATACATTTTTGAGGTGATCCTAACAACACTAGATCTCTCTCTGAGGCACCTCTTCCTCCTCCCAGTCGATGAGATCCCATTGGTACGTCAGTTCTGCTCTCCTTCTTTTCCAAAACTCCAGGAATACGGTTGCTGCAAAGGCAATCAAGAATTTATCAAGCTATTAATCTACTCTGATATGAATCAGGCAACTGCCTTATGTGCATAAGGGAATACACTGGAGAGGCAAACAGCATATCATGGTCAGACATCCTGAGTGAAACACAGATTGCAGAGATGTGCAATGTCCATTATGGAAACAGATTACAGCCATAACGCTGCATTGGCCCTGTGAGGAAGAAGTTAAGAAACATAGCAGCAGTATAAAAACTGTTCTTGCACAGTGGTCAACAAAAGCATTCGCTTATTTTCTGGCGTAAAACTTTGAAAGTAAAACCTTCAGATTGGAGGCTTTCTGTTTCTTTGTGTTGGTCCCTGTTGTCCCTGGAGCTGCACATAACAGAAACACTCTTTGACTGTCAGGCTGATTTACGTCTGCTGGTTAGTCACAGACAGGAAAAAGGTTTTCTTAAAAGCTGGGTGGCACACACTACAGTCAGCCAACAATGTATATATTTGTTTGTAAATTATTAGCTTCCATCTCCCTGCTGAAAAAGAGTAAAATCCACAGCATGATGCTGGCTAAGCCTGTGGCAATAAGCAATTAATCAATTAATCAGTTCATCGCACGATAAAATAAGATGAGCAATTGCACTACTTCTATACAATCTTAGTTTTATTTTTTTGCTATACTTTGTAAAGACAAAATAATATTTTACATGTGTAAGTATAAAAAAATATATATCTGCGTATTTTCTGTCTCTATTTGAACTAAATGAACAACAAAGAGAAGAATACACTGTTTAGTGACAATCAGTATTACTAAAAGAAAATAAGTGTCATCTATAAAGTCATTCATTTAGAGAATATCATTGAAAAAGACTGAACCGCGACCCACCGGTGACCCCAGAAAAAGTTCATTGGAGTGGCCAGGTGGGGCTAATAATACTTTTAGAGTGGCAAGACGTCTGTATGTTATTGAATGAACTGAATATGATTTATTAAATGGGGCAGAGGACTTCTCTTGGGGTCCCAGTGGGGTTGCCGGAATTTTTTCAGGGGGGCCATGGCACCGCAAGGCCACCGCTTGGAGGCGCCACTGCCATGGCCTTAAAAGGCTGCTGAATTTCTGTCCTTTGTCAAAAAAACTTTGCTGTTAGACTAAAGATGCTGAAGTTTAATATAGCTTGACCTAGTTTTGTTTATAAAGACAGAGAAGCAGCCATTTTTAGAAGCCTGCACTCAGTCCCCAAGGCTAACCAAATTTTTCATGTTGATCTCAGAAATGCACATAGATCTGAAGTGCATTTATTTAGCTATGCTACTTTGCTTCACAAGGCAAAGAGGGTTTGAGTAGGAATCAGAGAGGAACCTTCCTCTCCTCCATTTAGTCCAAAAACAGAACTAAGTATGTCAGGTTGTTCCCTCTGGCACAGGTGACTATTTACAATGTTGGTGGAGAGATGAGATTCTGCACACTGATGCTTACACACTGTGCTGTAAAGATGATACAGCTGCAGCAGACCGGTATCACCATGCAGTTCTGCAACCCTGCAGAGGCAAACGATAACCTCCCTCTGAGGATACGGCTAATTATCCAACTAATTACATCAGGGCAGAGCAGGCAGCCAGTCAGAGAGGGATGACTGTGAGTTATCCTCATACAAACACATTACAGAGAGAAGCTCGCCTGTATTTCCACCGAAGAGTGTTTACTGTGCTGAAATTCCCAGCTGAAGAACTTAATGTGTTTGAGAGGAAATCTGAAACATGAGTGCTGCATAAATAGAGGTGAATTCCAGAAGCTGTTGTGGAAAAACCAACTTACCCCAAATAGCCATGAAGATAGCAAAGAACACAGTGCCGCCGTTGTCAAACAGACGAGTTACCTGAAAATGCAAAACATGCAAGAGAGAACTGTGACTTTTGGACAACGTAAACTTGAGCAGCTTTAGCTTTATCTGCATTTACCAAGACCTTTGGCCTTCTGGTGTCTAGCTAACCTTTTGTTAAAAATAATTATCTGCTCATCAGGAGTCAGATAAGCAGATTAATTACCGGTAAGTTATTTTACATGGTGGGAAAAAAACTCCCCACATTTATAAAAATGATTGTTTTTAACTTGTAGCACAGTTATTCTTAGAGCTGCTATCAATGGTTCGTACAACCCCACCCTTCCCAAGAGGATAGCACTTAGCCTACTGCTTTAATATTTCACCAGCTTGGAGCACAAAGAGGGGGATGTTGGAGCATTTATGTTTGCTCAGTCTGTGTAGACCTGGATCGTCTGGGGAAATGTTTCTGTGTTTGTCTGTCCGCCGGAAAACCCACTAGTGACCCATCATTAGGTCACTGTCAACAAGACAGTAAAAAAAAAAAAAAAAAAAGATTTAGATATAAAACTCCCAAATCAGATCCCACACTATACTTAACCTACATGGGATCAGGGTCTCTGCACATTTTCAGGTCAGAGTTTCTTATTTTTTCATGTTAAAATTTTCAGCTCTTAGTCTGTATTAGATGATATTATTAACAGTTATTAATATGTGGCAGGATGTTTTACAGAAGTGAGGCCTTAAAATGGAAAATGGAAAAATGGAGACTTTAGGGATAGATGATAAACAAATGGGTTGTTTGCACTTATGCAGCTTTTAAACAATGAAGTAGGAAACAAAGTTTGGAGAAAAACATTTTCCACATTGTTTTATTACAGGCTTCAGGTGGAAGCAGTTGTTTGCACCGATGCATAGCAGCGAGAAGGTCATATTGTTTTTCCCCATGGAGTTTGAATGTCTCTCTGGGAATAATTGATCTCCTTAATTGTTCTCAGGTCTGAGTGTGTGTGTGTGTGTCTGGTTAGTTTTTCTTGTTTGCCCTGTGATCAACTAGAAACAGTCCATGATGAAGTCCACCACTACATGGATAAACATTAAGATTTTTATTCTGTACCGATATACTGCTCAGTCTTAGTTTTATCAGACCAAACCATGCTGCTCTGGTCCAAGTTTCAACTTTGCAAACATTTTTGATGTTTTGATTCCTGTTTTCTGGCACTACTGCCAAACTGGTTGACATGTAGGTAGCATTTAATAGATGCAGTTTAACTTTGGGGATCTTTTAACCTCTTTTACCATCCTGCTCATTGTGTCATTAAAGAAACAGCTTCAGGTTCCTTTACTTTAAAGGAATTGTTAACTATGTTACCTATGGTTTTTTAAAAAAAAGCTTTTTCTACACATTTTTATTTAGTTTACCATGCAATGGTCCTTAAATTAAAAGTTAGCTTAGTGTGAGACTATGATGCTGCAATAATATGTTAATATTTTATATATAGTGTGTTTCTAATAAGAACAAAAAAAAAACTTAATGAAGCAAACAAGAAGCAGAAATTTTACCTAATGGCCAAAATAACTTTAACCGCAAAACTGTGTATTTACAGAAAGTAAAAATGATTTGCTGAAATGGTTTTCTCCCTCATTGATCTCCCTTATAGATGAAAATGTGCAACCAAATCATTGGGTATTAATTTTCTAATTGTGTATTTGTTACAAAAAATATTAGATTATAAAACTGGAATGTATTTTAACGATTATGTATGTTATAGTTTGCAAGATTCTATAAAACTGATGTAAATTCCGGATTATTAGCAGCTTATTTAGACTTGTAACAGGAAAAACTTAAACATGTATGTCCAATTGACCGTTTGCAACTACGTCACTTAATATTTGAGGTGCCGAGGGACGGGAGTATTGAGCAGAGCAACTGAAATTGTTTTCCCAAGTTGTTTTTGCCAGTTTATTCGTGGCTTCTTTGAGTCAAACTAATTTATTTGTGGGTTATGATTGACAGCTTCTATTGCGGCATCTTTCCTCATTGAAAGTTGCACAATAAAATGACAAGTTTGATTCCCATCTTATCGGTTTGTGCAGCATCCAATGACTATTTTTTTAACGTGAAATCAACTAAAAAGAAAGCGATAGTAGACTATAGATGTCTGTATTTAGACTAGCTGTAAAGGAGCAATGGCTGCGTTGATGTCCATCATGGCAGAGTGGGCGGAGTTCTGGACAGAGTGACATCATGTGCAAAGGGCCAATAGAAGCTGGAGTAAATATACTCACCTTTGCAAAGACGCAGCTGTCACTCAGCGTCCATGGCTTGCAGCTTTCCTCACACATCGGACACATGATGGTTGTGTTGGCTTCACAAATCTCCTTACTGATGGGACAATGAGTTTGGGAAGTTAGCCAACAATTACCACCAGATATGTCTGGATCATATTGAGTGTGATCAGCTTAGCATGTGAACTGACCTCACTTGACTTGAGTCCATGGTAAAGAGTCCATACAGGAAGACGAAAACACCAACTAGGGCTGCAGGGATTAACATGCCTGTATACCAGCCCAACCACGCAAAGTATAGGCCAATCTTCTCCCCAAAATACCGCCTGGGAGCAACACAAAGGCAGACATTGATTAAAATTAACTCATCGTCTACGCTGAGCTTTAATTGAACTTGGCAGTGTACTTCCAGAGCAGCCTAGAGGGAGCATCCGTTTAGCGCTGAGGTGGCAGCTTAATGAATAAAAGGAGCTGTCGGACTGAAAGGTCACTACGATGCAAAACAAATCGATAACCGTGACTGATCCCCAAACCGCAGCAGTCACAGTCTCAGTTAGGACGACACGTGTCTCACAGAAAAAAATCAAATAATCTCGGGAGCAATTAGTAGTTAGAGGACAGCGCTCACACATCACTGTGCGGTCAGAAGAAATGCCGACTCTTTTGTCGGTCTCTCAGTATTCCTACACAAACATCCAAACAATATTGATTTTCTCTGTAAACCTGAATAAGTACTAATAAATATAAGCAATAAAAAGTATCTAATATAAAGTCATATTTAATAAATTAGAATATATGTCCCAGCGAGTCTTATTTTGAGGTCAGAAGTGGAAAAATTAGGAAACATTGCTCTAAGCATTTGACTGATGCTACATAATTATGAACAATCGGTTGCAAAAACACAGAAAAACGTTGCCGGTACTGTGGAAAAAATGCTGCGGTTGGAAGGAGGTCAAGCTGACTGATGATGGATTGAGAAAGTTTCAAGTTGGCCCAGAAAAAAATAACTAATGAAAAAATTCAGCCAGTAAAAAACTTGAGAGGGATTGCTACAGTTCTGGGGTTCTGGACTGAAAGCATTCCTGCATCATCAGCACAAAAATGCCAAAGTTAATATTTAACACGTTTTCAAAACAATTTCTGAGTACAGACAAGTTGAAACAGAATGTTATCAGCAATTAGGACGGCAGGATTAGGAGAAAACATGGAGCGAAATTAATAAAAAGGTGCTGAATAAATCTTGGGGGCCTTTCACTGTTAGAGCAAAGAGAAAACACGACAGTGTTAATAGTGATTTTATCAAATTTTTGATTTTTTATGTTTTGGCACAATAGATGAAAGGAATAACGCACAAATTCTACAATAGCTTAATTTGAAAAATATGTATTTTAGATTTAAAAACAATACAGTAATAATTCTGTCGGCTGTTCAGCTTTTATTTATTTTAATAAAAACATTATCATTCTAACGTTGCCATGTCGTTCATGCTGCAATGCATTCTGGGTAAAATATTTCTAATGTTCCAACTTGTTAAGGTAACGGTCACCTGCTAGAGCCTTTTTCAGTTTTGCTCGAACAAATGACTCAGTCTTCTGGAGAGAAATGTTGAGAGCTCAGATTAAGTCCTTCGAAAGTTGCATTCTGCTCCGGCTTTCCTCCACTGCGCTCTTCTTTTTTGTGTTGGAAGCATCCATTGTTTGTTTGTTTTTTTAATTACGACCAACAGTGACACAATGTGGCATTATCTAAAATTACACCAGTTAAACGCAATATGATAAACAACTACTCGGGTAAAGTTAGCCTTCCTTTGTTTGCTCTGTAGATTCCAGTACAGGATGGACCAAAAACATGTCATCATCCCATCAGGTGAAAAAATGCCAAATTCCATGAGTGAAAAATATAATGAAAGATGTACAGTTTTTGAAGTAATTAAAGTTTGGGCATATCACAAACAGCAATTTTTGGTTAATAGGAAAATTACGACATATTTAGGCCAACATGTTCAACTAATCTCGGATCCCTTTGAAGACACACTTTGTTTTTAATTAGAAAATTAAAGCTGTGATGGACTGGTGACCTGTCCATGGTCTACTCTGACACTTCTCCATTCTTCTAACAAATCTTAAACTGTTAATTTAAGGGGGTAAAATAAAAGTCAAACAAAGCAGAAGCCTCAGCTGTTACAATCTAATAGCTTAGAAGTTCAGAAATGTGACGTTACGTAACATCACACAACAGAGGCCAGCTGTCATATTACGTCTTCAGCAAAATAAATTGCTTGGATTACTTTGTGCTGCGTTTAAACAACTCAGCTTGTTCACTTGAAGCTCAAAGAAGCCCAGGACCAAAAAGAAAAAAAAAAACAAAACAAAACAAAGCAAAACCAAAAAAGGGGATAAATCCAAAAATATCTCCTGGTGCTGTGCTTCAAAGCTAATTACCTGATGAGGTCCAGAGGCTGGTATTTGTACCAGTTCCCCCAGCGAGCCCAGCGCTCGTACAGAAGATGTCTTTGGTTCTGGACTCCGTGCGTTTTAATCGGATGTCTGCTCTTGTAGCCACCCTGAGGAGACAAAAAGGCCATTTCACAAGTAATAATTATTATCTTTTATCTCCTGCTCAGCGTTTATATGTTAATTTCTTTAAATATTGTAACTTTCTTTATGTGAACAGCCTTCTATTATTCCCCTGATTCTTGAAGACATAACATTTTCATTTCAAATTAGAGTCAGCCCACCTCATGTGGAGGAAACGCCGCCTCGTATGTGTTGTTGTCCAGTAAACGGTTGATGCCTGCAGTAAAGTAAAGCAAATTATCTCAAGCACACCCAAAATAACAGCACATTAAAAATTCAGCAGCAGTCATTGATACAAACCAACCAGCTTTAGACTCACTGAAAGCAAATGTTTTCATAGTAACAATAATTTACCACAGTCTTTCTAAATTAGAGCTAATTTAAAGTGATGAGTTCTCATTATATGCCTAAGTTTACTGTAGCGGTTGCAAAGTTTTGTTTTAAAGTTATAAATTCACAACTCTGCCTGCAGTTTCTGTACTCAGTAAAACAAAAAGTTCCCAACTCAAGACTGGAGTGCAGTTATTTTTATTTTTGTTGCTGTTCTTTCACACATGAAAAGCTGATGGCGAGAACCATAGGAGGAAAGATAAAAAGGATTTTCCACTCTTGAAGCCAAGCTGATATCATGTTTTTTTGGGGGAATAAAGTCATCACTCGATTTAAAATATTAACTCTAAATCCGTTCCAGCTCTTCAAGGCCAAAATTTAATCAGCAAATCATGTTGGCAGAAGCCAGACAAGTGGGAGTAAAGAAACAATTCGGAAACAAAACTGGGTACAGATTTGTGATAAGGCTGGATGATGCCAACGGTTTGCAGAAATACATTCAAACTCCACAAACACAGTTCTCCACCTGATTTAGCAGAGCTAGAGCTGTTTTAGCAAAAATAGGGGCAAAAGTTTCAGTTTCAGATGGTAATCGTATGCAGCTAGAAGTAATTCTACTAGTTGATTCAGGGGACTGACTATAAATCCAGATTTCTATTCTTATACAATTTTAAAAATCACTTCACAACTATGTAATATTTTGTGTTGGTTTCATACATTCCTCAAAAATACATCACATTGTAATGTAATGTAATGTGAAAGTAAAAAAGTAGGATTACTCTACAAATAATCCTAAAGTCAAATTCAAAGAAAGATCTAAAGTTTGGTATGGTTTATATGCATGTAGATGGTTGCGCATAAAGTTGGGATTATTGTTTAGTATGTGTAGAAGCAAATGAGAGAGTATCTTTTTACCCAGCTTTGATTTTCCGTCTTCATACTTGGTGCGCTGCAGGACGTGATGGACTATTCTGCTCCTGGTGGAATTTGAGAAGAACGCCTCTCTGTTGTTGATAGCGAAACTGAAAAGAAACAACGCCACGCTCCGTTAGTTTCCCATCATGCAGCGGGGCATCGTCCCGTCAAACCGTAATGTGAGATGAGTCAATAACGACGAGAGGGCGATTAGTTCGTTTAGGCACAATTCATGTTGTCAAATTTGTGTTCGTTACCGCATCAATATTCCACTCAGCAATACACACAAGCATTCATAGGAAGAATGGAAAGTTGGAAATGCTTTCCCTGAGAAATGAGATTAGATGATGCCATGATGGCTTTCTTCAGAAAGAAGCTTTCAGCATAAAATACTAAATAAGGAAGAAATAACTGAATGTACAACTGTTTTTGATGTTTTATTTAGGATGAACTAGTTTTGCTCTGATTTCTGTGACACTTATAAAAAACACAAGCACAGATTTTTATCTCAAAATTCAGAAAGAAGCAGTAGAGGATCTGATGGGTCACTGGGAATGTTTCATATCTCTAATACACTGCTATTATTTGACACTGTGATCACCAAGGTTATTATAGTTAACTAAAACTAAATAAGAAAATCTGACATTGCGAGAATATTTTCATTGGGATAAATGAAAACAATAATTAATGGGGGGAAACTATAACTAATGGAAACTATATGGTGTATTTATAAAGATGAACTAACACATACTGAAAGTATAGATATGATATCCTTTGTTTCTATGTTTATGAATCTATTTATTAGCCTTTCGAACTGATGTGAAATTATTGTGTTTTTCCCACACAAGCAGTTGACAAAAGCTGTGGGCAAATTGCAGCACTTCATAATCCTCCTGGCACTATGAACGCAAAATGGCGACAGCAAAAGTTGGAATAAAATGCCAGATTCAGATGTTTTTTTTTTTTTTTTAATTGTATCTTCTGTTGAGTAGTATATTTAATTACAATGCAATCCTTTGACCTTTTTGAATTCTGCACCTAAAAATGAACCAAAGTATGAAAAAAACCAAACAATAATTGACTAATAAAAACTACCAAACACACTCTAATAACTAATTAAAAAGTCACAGCAAACTAGAAGTAAACTATAGCAAAAAATCCAACAGTACTGTATCCATGGTGATTGTGCTTGTGAGTTTTTAATCAGCAGAGCGCTCTTACTGATGCATGCGCGCTCTGCTGAAGGGCGCCGTGTAGCAGTCCATCCCCTCCAGGTCGGGCAGCGCCTCTTTGTCCAGCTTCATGGGATTTTTGGGAAGCCAGCTTTTTATCTGCTCACACCTCTGATGAAACCTGCTGCTCCGGCGCACCGACAAAAACAGGATTAATGGGGCAGATTATAGAGCAGATTGTTTACTTCACTATGAGATAATGGCGGCTAACCTTGTTCGCCGCACAACCTTGGTAGCCCCACCCCACCAGAAAACACGTTTTAAAGCACATGTGTGGCGTCATCCATGCTGCTTATTTATTATTTACTTACTATTTACACTTTTCTACTGGAACACATAAACTGGGATAAATACAGTTTGGAGGATTCACTGCAGTTTTCTTTTCAGCATCACAAACATTGATCCAGACTCTGAAAGCCAGTTTTTATTTATGTACATAGTTTGTCACTATTCAACATCTTGGCTTTTGTGTATTTATATAGTAACAGCTAAAACTTGTGGGGTGTTTTTACTATTATATTTAATTTTTAGTTAAGCAGGTTTGGCCTTCATAAGAGGAGCCGATTTTTACCTCACTAGTTGAATTAAGATGGGTGCAAACTGTGGTGATATGCAGGTGGATAAGCAGAACAACTTGGCAAAACGTCCATAAGAGAAAGAGTGAGTGAAATTTAGAAAAAAATAATCTCTTAATTGCTATACTTAAGTAAACCTAACTAAAAATAACAAACTATATTATAAAAATGTCTCTAAGTGACAGTTTTATTCTACTTACTAACTCTACTGTTGCACAAAACTCTCCAAATTGTTCAACTTTCAATGCATTTGTTTCATTTTCTTATTATGGTTATTGATAATAGAAAAAATCCTCAATGACTGTTATTTTCTATCATAAATTGTGTTTAATTTTCATCTCACCTGACCAGACCACCTTCTTCCAAACATTTGCTGTGTTTCCTACAGGCTTTGTGGCACAATGCAAACTGTACTTTCTAATATCTTTTTTCTTTCTGCTCTTTCAGAAAGGTCATATCTTTAGAGCGCATAACTACCAGTTCTGTCAGATCAACAGCCGCTCCTCCAGCGTTCCCATAAACCTCTTTTATGGTTCCTGCTCTCCTCATCGAGCCTTTCAGTTAAAGGCCATGTTCTTGGGGACTTTATAGTGTCTCCATTTTAAAATCATGGTGATCTGTGAGATTTTCAGGTTGGGGAATTGTTCTATAACCGAACCCTTGCTCAAAGTGTGGATTCAAACTCCTACCACAGTTTGAATCCACACTTTTCAGGTTTTATTGGTAAGCAAAATCCAAAAGCAATCTCCCATTTTTCTTCTCTTTCTCGTACAAAATTGTGTACAAAGGTTTTTATTATCTGCACTACCTTTCATCCTGTTTTAGCTGCTACTGTGCCATATTGATGAATCACTATCCTTCTTAAAACTCATCTCCTGAGGACCATACATACAGGAACAAATAAATAATTTGTGTACCAGCTGTAGGAAGTTCTGGATAAAGAGCAATTACAAAAAGCAAAGAAAATGTTTTGTGCTGTAAAACTCCCAGAGGTAAATTTATAACACTGTGGCTGAAGAAAATCCTGAAGTTCCAGTGTCAGGAGGATTCGCACCAAAGGAATCATAAATAACTGAACCTGTCGTTTAGTTTTTCAGTACGATCAAATGTTTGATCACAGAGACAGAAAATTGATTCAGAAACCATTTCTGGGTGAAATTTACTGTATCTTTGTCATTTGATGAATACTAACGCTACTCTATGGGAATAAAAATTACAATATTTCAGACTTTTTATTGGTCTGATGCAATATTCAAAATCATGCTAATTAACAGATATAAAGGCTTAAAAACACCAACAATTGACACAATGTGTTTCACCTAGTGAATTAAGTTACTTAAAAAAATTAACTTTTCAATAATAGATGAGCAAAGATAATTTCCTTACTCTCCTTATTTTTCTTTTTGGTGTTTTCTGTCCTTTCTGCATTTTAACAACCTTATTCTTTATGAAAAAGAAATTTTATAATCATAAAATTTATTTTGCAAAATAAGATTTAAATAACAGACTCATTGATTTGTTTGTGATTTTTCTCAACAAACCACAGTTAGGTAGAAGAATCAAACAAAAACTGACTAATTTATGCGTTTAACATGATGAACTGGCACAAGACTACCTGAGTGATGAACTGCCAAAGATGGTGCAGATGAAACAACGTCAGTTCTAATTCCAGTAAGATCCAATCATGGCTGACATTTCACTCTGCTCAGCGCCAGCAGGTAACCAAATCAGAGCCTAAATTAATCACAGTTGGCCGGATTCTGTATTTGATGATAAATCTCATCCCGGTGCGCAGAGCGCAGCCAAGTTTTCTTCAAATCCAGGGTATTAAGATTCATATAACATAATGAAACTATGATTTTCTTCAGAAAGAAACCAAAACAACGAATACTTTGTACTTTTATTTTGATAATATAGACAGTATGAGCAACATTTAAACAAAATTTACAATAATTTAAATTGTAGAAATGGTCTTTTATGAAAGAGTTGTTTGCTTACACTGCCTCCCATGTGCTTTGTTGATATGTTAATTAACAACATAATTAGGGGAAACAATTTCCGCACAATAATATTACAGAGCAGAATCTTCTTTGTATTTTGTTTTCATTGGTAGGAATGCAATCCATTCAGTCTGGTAGTTATACTGTTTTTTTATTTTTATTTTATTTGCATCTCAGTGAGAAGAAACAATGGAAATTTTAATTTCTATTCCGAGTTCGAATATCACTTCAAAGCTAAGTGCATCTATCTAAAAATAGTATGCAAATGAGCTTCTGCGGCTCCATTTATATTCACTGGAAAGTATGTTATTGAAAGGAGCAGCCAAAAGTAGGTGAGCCACTCTATTCAACCGTTACGTTTTATGTGCTTTTATTAAAATCTACCAGGTTTGCTTTGTCAACTCAAAGATGCATGTTGTTTGAAAACAATTACAAAATTAAAACAGCACAGCTGCTGATTTGTTGAATTTCATTCAAATATCTTTTTTTTAAATAATCTCCAATGTTTCTCATCATCTGTGAGGTAAATGGAAGCCGATATTCTATTCACCAAATATTTCAAAAATATTTAAATCTCCCAAAATGACACTATGAGCACATAAATGCTTTATAAAAGCTCGACTGAGTGAGTTCATTAGGACACAAAGAGCTTTTGTGAACCTCTGAATCTTATTGCAAGACATTTAGGATGACATTTAGGACATTTAGGATGTTTCCATTTCAAGATTTCTATCAGATTACTCATATTAGTATGAAATATTCACCTACTTGAGGATTCGTATTTGTATCTGTCATTTCAAAAGCCGTGAACACACAAGGCTGTAACAGGCGTCTGACTAGTCAATATTTTAAAGGACTACTTAGTTATTTTTGGATATCTAGACAAGCTTGGTTCAGTAGAATCTTTAATGTGAAAAAAACTGAACTGATTTTAATGATTTAAACTACTGGTTTCCATAATTCAAAACCCAATTCAAAAACCTTGCATCCAGTTTAAATGTAACTTTTTGTTGAATAGTTTTATGTGCCAAACCAGAATAGTTATCTAAAATTTCCCCAAAACTCAGACTTTAATTTTTTCAGAGGGAAATAAGATAAAGTTTGGAAACTCAAACTACTGGTTTCCATAATTCAAAACCGAATTCAAAAGTCTTATTCAGACTTTTCCAGATTTTTCAACACTTTCTGTAAAAAAAAAAACTTTTAAATCTAAATCAAAAAAATCCCACATATGTTAATTTCCTCACCTGCTAAGGGTTTTGCTCCTCCATTCAGTGAAGTAGTATTTCTTCCTGAAATAAACAATTACAATTGAACATTACCAACTGCTTTAAAACCTGAAAGTCTGCAGAGATTATTTCCATGTACCTGAAAGGCATGCGGATGTTCATCTGCTCTGCATATTTGCAGAGGGTATCCCAGGTAGCGTGGATCTTCACAAACATGATGTCGTTGTTCGTCAGAGAGGGCTTTGAAAGATTAATAAAAGAATATCAAAGTTTGACAACTCAGAAGTTAAAAAATTAAAGTCCACGAAGACCAAACCAGAAACATTTACCTCTTTCTCCAGCATGAGGCCCTCGGCTCGTAAATTCTTCTCAAATGTGCATCTTTTCTCCACCTGCATGCAGGACTTCTTGTAAACCAAGATGTAATCGATTCTCTTTTTTCCATCTCGGAAAAGCAGTCCAGATGCATCTGACTGTTTTTTTCCCTATAAAACCAATGCATCACATAAATCTCACTTTGCCATAAAAACATCTGGAGGAATGGATGAAGGAGCTATGTATTTTACGTCAACGCATTTAGATGTGCAGTAAATGTGGTACCTGAAGAGAGTCTGTGCGGGTCCCTAACTTAGCCCGGCTGACAGGCTTTTGCAGAAGAAATGTCGGGTTTGCGCTTGTTTCACATGTGCTCACTTCGGCCTCCTCGCTGTAGCTGTCTTTGACATCCTCTGTTGCACAAAGACACAACAAAATTAATCAGAGACTCTTCTTGAACCGAAGCGAAAGCGCTCAAATAATCCTTTCTGCTTTAAGCATTTGTTTACTGCTTTGGTTAATCTCCCCACAAACACCGGAATTAGATCTGTGTGAAAGAAAACATTGTTTCCTTGATCCAAATTAAATTGTTGATCTTCTTCTCTGCCTTTCTGGATCTTAAAGGTGAACTGTTCTATAAAACAGTCTTACTCTGTATGTAACAATTTATATTTTGGTCACTGAAGAAACCACTGACTAAAAAACTCAAAGATAGGAGTTTCCATTTATACTGAACCACAATGCTGATTAAAAGTATTGATCCAGTTTAGACTCCCTTGCATTCATTCACATTACAACCACAATTGTCCACATTTTATGTGACAGAGCAACAAAAAGCAGTGTGTAGCTGTGAAATGGAAGGAAAACATAATTTTCTTTTTAGTGTTTAAGCCTCCTATTCTCAGTCATTCCTGACTGGATAAAATCCTAAAACATGACAATCTTTTACAAGTCTTTTCTCTTATGAAAGCGTAAAAATGTCTGAATGCTGATGCATGCTAAACATTTCAGGTATTTATTTAGAAAGTAATTCTTTTTTCTCTTATGTTGGTCTGTCACATTAAATATCCATTAAATGTGTTGAAGTTTGAGGCCATAACAAAATAATGTCAAAAATGACCAACAAGAATGAATACATTTCCAAGTTCAATAAATACACATCAAGCAAAAACTACCTTAAATTAAACCTGATAGAATAAAAGGTATATCAGATATCTGTATTAAAAAGTATATTTATTTAAGCTAGTTAACTGTACTCTGAAAAGTGCGAGCAAACAGACACCCACAGCTGCATTAACGTTTATTTAAATGCAAAATGTGTTTAAAATCTCACAATATGCAAGCACTGCAGAAAAAAAATGGGAAAAGTTAATTTGAGTGACTTGCTGTACCTAAATTCTGCTGCAAGAAAAAAATATGTGAAGACAATTTTAGAAATGCAGCAGCTGTACTGTATTACTGCACTGTTTAGATCTCAGAACATCATGCATATTTCATTAGGATCCCAGAAGGTTGTCAACTTGTGAGAAAAACGCATAAAAGTTTCCTTTCATCTCTTGTCCTCTCATGATCACAAAAAATAAAAAATTTAAAGTGAACATTGCCAAGAAAGGCCGACATGAGCTGCAGCCGAAAAAGTCAATCTATGACTGCAAAACATAGGGAAGCATTTCTGATTAGTGCTATTTACAGGAATACGGGTTTCTAAAAGTAAAACTGAATGTACTAAAGTTGGTAAAATTGGTAAAATGTTCGTTTTTGTTGCGCATCTTTATCTTATTTTGAAGGGATATGTAAACGTTACCATATCGACCAGAGTAAGCCAGCGTTAGGGAAGTGAGAAGAGATGAGAGGAGAACAACTTGTGAGTTTTAGGTCTGGTTCACATGGCACAATTTAAGGATTATCGACCGATTTTCCAAACCTCTGTGACCACAGCGAACCGATAAAGGTCCGATAGGTTCGGTCGGTTCGTGTGTCCAGCCACACGGCAGGAGCAAAACACCACAAGAACCGATTCCTGAAGGAAATCCAGTAAAACCCCCAACATACCAAACGTGAATTTAGAATAATCAAACACGGGTGACGATGTAGAAGCAGTAGTGATAGTTTGCGGATCATTTTAAGCGATAAAAGACGAAACAATAAGAAAATGCGTTTGATAAATGGCGGCGGCAACAGCCGCTCTACTTACTTATGTCTTTTCGTAGTTAACATTTTTAACTGAATAAACACAACCACATATGTTAAACATATTGTCCTCTACATATAGTAATAAACATTTCCACATATCACCTCCGCTGTCCACCGGACTCTCAGTTGCCATGACAACTGTTTGGGATTCCACTCTGTTCTTACGTCACCGCGCTTTCTGATTGGCTACCTGCCACATTCAACAGGACGCGATCTCGCTCCCAGTCTGGGAAAACTCCGCAGGCTGCGATAATCGGGCTAAGACATGTTAAATACGCCCGACTTTAAATCGGGCGTATTTAACGGGCACACACCACCACCACACACTGCAGGACGTTGTAAGATTGTCGTAAAGGGAAAATCGGGGGAAAAAAAAAGAAAGAAAGAAAGAAAGAAAAAATAAAAATAAAAATAAAAATCTGTCATGCTCAAACAAGACACCAACCAGCCTAATGGCTATAACATGGGAGATATAGTTCATTACAGTGGAGCATAAATGATCTCTCCTTCATTTCATGTTTGACAGCCTCCCAATTGATTCAATCAAATATATATTTGCAGCTCAGCTCATCTGGCTGTGACTCACAATGCTGCCGTGGTTAAGCCATCTGTGGAAATGGTAAGGGAAGGAATGGTGCTATGTGAGCTTCAAGACATTTTTTTATTTATTTTCAACCTCCCTGCACTTTGTAACGACTGGGTTGATCTTGGACCTGTAAAAAAATTGAACCTGCTGTTTCCCACCTTTCACAGACAGTAATCTCAGTTTGCGAGGGAATATCTATTACGCCTGCAGAGTGAAAACCAAGACATGGAGTATTAAATCGTTTCATCCAGTTCGCAACAAATGCTATGACACAGATCTGCTCCTCCAAGCAAAGCTGATTAACACCGCACTCTTTTAGGTATCAAAGGGATTTTTTTTGAAACGCTCTAAAGTTAAAAATGTTCTCTTTTTTTTTAAAGAAAAATGAGTGAAGCCCTCCAAGATCCTCACATTCTGTCACACCCAACACTTTTCATGTCTCTTTCCTGTCAAGTAATTCAACAATTTATTATTAAGCAACAACATTTTAACAAGAAACCACTGTTAAACCTGCGTCACAAATTTACAGATCTGCCATAGAAAAATAACTCATTATTTCAGATTGATCAATAGACTGATTCCCACAGATGTTACAGGGACAATATAAAAAATATCTGCAAGGCATGCTGAAACTTTACTTAAACTTTTGATAAGAAGATGCTTTACTCACATCAGCATGCTGGATTCTTGAAAGTGAAACTGACTGCATGAACTATTTTCATTCATTTAGTAATTATTCTTGCCTCTAGCTCCTAAATAAAGTAATTTCTTTCCTCTCATCAAGGAGCAGACTTGTACTTAGTTAGCAACAGTATAACTTCTGAAAACAACAATAACCTCCCTATTACTGTGCTAAAGTTACTTCGTATATCTAAATTCTGATTGGAACTGGGAACATGTCCAAAAAACCACAAGACAAGCACAAGACAAACCCTCTTCTCATTGTTTCTGTACAAATAATACTCTATTACTAAATCAAAAGATTTGATCGACTTTTGTCAATCCATTAGCTAATTGTTTGTAGCAAATGGAACAAACTATTAGCTACAAACAAGTTTAAATTGTTTTAAATTACAAAATTTTTTTGTAATTGTTTTAAATTACAAAAATCAGGTAGATCAGGAAAACCTATCTGACTAGCTGGAAAATGTCTTTGTTTTTCCACAAATTTAATGTAGCAACATCTTTCTACTACAGGAAAGAGAGCTGATACCTTCAGAGAACATCACTTAAAAATGAAGTTTCATAGTATACAACTGATATCCAAAAGGCCAGTGAAAGAACTGACATCAGTTATTTTTATTAAATGAAGGTGAGGCTTTATTTGAAAAAAGACAATATGCTTTGCAGATCTACAAAATAATAAAAATGTCTGGAGATAAACGAAAAACTTCAGAGTGAGTCCATAAAAATGTCTTAAATGCTTTTCCACCAACAGCCTCCAAAACATTTAATACCTGGAGGGCCGGAAATATTCCTCAAATGGATTGTTTATCTCAAGTTTAAAAAGTCCCAGAGGCAAAATCTCTTGCCTTGATTCTTTCTTCATTTTATATAACTTCACACAGTTTGGCTGCTTCTTTTTCCTCCTATGCGACCAAACGTTTCACGGGAGATGGTTAATGCGGTTGCACCACATGCTTCTGTTTGGATAAAATGTGATGGAAAAATGGGAGCGGAAAACCTGGGGAAAAACATCCAAACTTGTATAAACTTAGGTTTCTATCAAAAACAGAAGAGTACAGAAAAATCGAGTTATCTTATTGTGACAACAACTTTACAGACGGATGTATTTTTGATTAATGAAACACCCTAACTGCAGACACCATCCATCTGTTATCGGAGCCACTGGCAGATGGATCACATTGAGATTAAATAACAAACCTATTATGTGCAGCTGGTGAGCTTGATGAGCGTTAAGATAAAACTGTCAGCTAAACTTACAGTAATGTCAATAAAACATAAGAGGATGTAATATTATACGAGGTCCAGCAATCAAATCATGTCCTTGTCCTGCCAGGTGCTGTCTTTTTTTTAACCCATCTGTCTATTTTCTGTTCAGACTGAGGTAAAAAAAAAAAAAAAAAATCTGATGCTTGTCTCTGACATCTTGTCTCTCCTCAATGTCACAGCTTGTCAAAATTTTAAGAGAAATTACAACTGCTTGACTTTTCCTGAACGTATTTCCAGTTTCACATCAAACGCTTGCACAGAAGGTATTTTTAGATCTCACTAAAATAAAATTGTGCCTCTGCTTAAAATAGACCTCTCACTCTCACTTATTTCTGAATATTCCCCAAGACACCAGACAAGTGAATAATTCTCATTGAATATAGGCGGCTCCATGCAACTCATCCATGTGAGATAGTATAATTTTCCTTTTGAACTGATTTTGCTTCATTATTCCATCAGACAGCTGTGACTTTACAGAATGTTTCACAGATGCCCTGCAGGATTACGACAATCACCGTGTGTGCTTTGAATGTTACTACAATCATGAAAATCTGTGCAGCTGCCAGTTTTGTTTCAGTTCAGTGCAGTATCAAGAACAAAGATAGATGAGAGCACTAAGGCCATGTTTGAATTTATTGGTGTGTAAAACAAGGTGCAACAGATGTTATTTAGCATTTACAAACCATAAAATATAATATTTACAGCAGGCCTTGCATGACAGGAAGGATTCAAACAATAAGTCCAGACATAAGTAATTGTGATTCATCACTGGAAACGACAACATTGGTTAACTTTAATGCGAAGCTCAATCAATGCAAGCGGCGTCTCTATCCAAACTTTAGACCTGCCTGTCTGTGGTGGCAGAAGGCTGCAGGACGTGCTGATGCCCTGACTCAGATCGTCGAGGTCTGGTTTGGGATCTGGGCTCAGAGGCACAGACAGGAAGTGGTTGAGGTTGATGGGATGTGTCTGACTCTGAGCCAGGCAGGGCAGGCTGCGGCGAGACGGCTTCAGGCTCTTCTCCTTCAGGATCTCGCTGATGCTGGTGTGCATGCCTGAGGAGGGAGAGAGAGATGCAGAAAGGAAGTTAAAATAAGTCTTTCTTTGCATCTGTGCTTGCTGTTGCTCAGTCCTTCTATTTGAGCAAAGAAAAAATAGGACAAAATAAATGTCAGGCTTAAAAAAAGCTGCATACAGCAGATAAACCACACCTGTAATATATACATTAAAGAAAAATAAAAATAAATCCAGTAAATCTGATACAGAACTGATACTTCTCTGTGACTTTATAGCAAAACAATGTGTTAAAAACCAAAACATAAACATTGATATTAAAAGGAACATGCAAATTAAAGTAAATAGTAATAAAATGTTCTCAATGGCTATGACTTGTTAAATACCAAGCTTTAAGTGTTCGACGCCATGCTCCAGATTTTCTAACTGGATGCTCTAATAAGTAGGACAAGTTTGGTCAGACACTTGAGGGATTATATAACCACAGTGATGGTAAGAACAGAGACCACCAACCTGATTAGTTTAACTGTAGTCTAAGATAGAGGAATCTTTGCATCAAGAAGAGATAAAGTGAAAGAAAATGTCAACTTTGATTAACATATATATATTAGGAGACAATAAATGTTGTTAAAACTGCTTTTAAAGTGTGTAAATGTCCTAGTCCACCTTCAGCCACATGTTCTGTTATTCTTCTTCTTTAAATAATTTCCAGGTAAAGTATTGTGAAGTATTTTCACGAGAAATAAGTAACAGTGATCCTACCTTCCCTTCACTTTTCAGTCTTTGGTTCTCTACCTTTATACAGCTCTGGAAAAAATTAAGAGAGCACTTCAAATTATCAGTCTCTCTGATTTTACTTTTATATGTCTGAGTAAAATGAACATTGTTCTTTCATTCTATGAACTACTTGGATCTATTTGCTTTATTTGCCATATTTGCTTGGATTTGTCTCTGCAAATCCAAGCAAATATTTTGTATTTATTTGCAGAAAATGAGAAATGGTCAAAATAACAAAAAAGATGCAGTGCTTTCAGAACTCAAATAATGCAAAGAAAACAAGTTCATATACATTTTGAAACAGCAATTCCTGCATTCATGTTTTTATCAGTTTCTTATTTTACTTAACTGAAACATGTCCAGATTATTTTTGCAACAATGGTTTATTTTTTGTCTTAATATATTTATTTTTCTCTCTCAAGTCTCCACCTTTTTGTCTTCTAATTTATGAGTGTGTTTATAAATGGAAACAAATCTCTTAGGTATTCCAAAAACTGCACCCACAGCAGAGCAGTAAAGGTCAATAAAAATACAAAAAAAAAGTAATTGGAAAAAAACCCTACACTGACTAATGGAAAGCCAATCAGATGAATCATCAGAATTATTCTGAGCACATCTGCAGTCAGAAAAACATTTGAAAAACACTTCAAACCTCTTCAGCCTCTAATCCACTCAGCTGAGTGCTGAAGCTGAGTGTTTAATATCAGTCAGACAGTTTTATGAAAAAGTAAAACTTTATGACTAGATTGTTCCTTGAATCAAGTTGCTGGTGCTGCTATGCAAATGCAAGCGCAAATTCAGCAATTTGATTAAACATACCGTATTTATGTATTCACTTTGCAGTTTTGATAATGTGTTTAGGAGTGCACATTTTTTGTAATGAATTAAAACCACTGAAGTAAGAACTCCACACCCTGCACTGCCTCACCGCAGTAATCAGTTTCTCTGTCCAGGTTTGGTAAAGCTGCTAAAATAAATCCATTAAAAAATTAAGTTTTATTTTATTTTGACAGTTTTGTTGCTTACTGCCAATATAACAATTACATGTAATCATGTTTTCCAAACAAACATAAACAAATCAATAAAAATAAATATAAGAAAGTGAGTGAAAAAGAAAAGTATGAAAGCAGTCCACCCTTTTTATGAGCTCAGTGGCTTTAATGTCCGTCCTTCTTAGAACAATACATTAACGCCATCAGCACATCCGCTCCATCAAGCCGCATCCTTCAGATAAGCAACATAAAGATGCATCACTACATCCATCCATCCATTTTCTTACACCCTTGTCCCTAGTGGGGCTGGGAAGTGCTGGTGCCTATCTCCAGCTAACGTGTGAGAGGCGGGGTCACCCTGGACAGGTCGCCAGTCTGTCGCAGGCATCACTGCATATGCTTACTAATTCATTGCTTTGAAACATGATGAAATGTAGCATCAGATACATTAAACCAAGTCCATACATGCTAATTCTACCATGTAAGTCATAATATAATTAAAAAGTCATAAGGTTTTGGTTCTGTTTTCGAGTTCTGCACCATGTTGGTTTATTCAAATTACACTATTTACCAAAATCTGCTTCCCTCCTGCCTGTTTTTGGGTCCTACATCAGTTTAACCTTTGACAGAGAATGTATAATTTGATAGGACATCTTTGCATACTGAGAAAAGTAGCAAATATGGTCTCACTACAATTTAAAAATACATTTATTTGGTCTTTCAACTCATCATGTCTTCACATACAGATCAGATAAGATGCATTTATATTTAAGCTTACATGGTAATTACATGGTCCTTGTTTTAATAAGGCAATTTACGGTTATTTTAAAGGTTGTTAGCAGTGAGAAGCAACAGTATGATATTGGGTCAAGTAGATACTGGAACAATCTAGAGGCTAATTACTACGATAAGTATCTTCCGTTTCATTGCTCTTGACCTTCACGTAAAGCTGCAGCTTCAGAGCTGAAGTTCAGAATACATATTCATAAAATGAAGCCTCCCTCCCCTTTCTAAAGGGAACTTGACTTATTTTCATCCCAATTCCCTCCGCAGCTTTTTAGAAATAGTCCACTGAAACATGCATTTATAATTCACTCCCAAATGCCCCAAGGTGCTGGCGATGCTAGCTGCACAATAACTCATTTTCATGACAGTCGTCTACATGGGGTTTCCCCAAACTGCTGGAGGACAGAGGAGCCGGTTAAAGATGAGCCTGAAGGCCCAGCGGAGCCAGAGATTCTGCCATTTATTTCCTGAGTGGCCCCACAGATATTAAACTAATGAAAGCTGTGAGATGCAGCTCACACTGAGAAAGTCAAAAGAAATTAGGTGTTTAAGCTTAGAGCTACAATCAACTTGTATAAATTAAAAATTCTGATGAGTAAATGAAATTCAAAAATCTTATTTAGCATAACAGAAACAACAGGAGCAAAGAAATAATAACTGATTATCTTTGGCTCTCATTAGATCATGACAGTTTTGCTTCAAAACATGCTATCCAATGCAAGAATTAGTTGCAGCCCAGCACAAAAAGTATCTTAGCCTCCATCATTAGCATGGTGAACTGAGTAACAGACAATGAGAGGATGTTCTGGAGAGAGCTGGGAAGCGTCACAGTCACTGATTTCTGAGCTCTACTTACTGAGAGTAGAGCTGGTTTGCTACTTTATAGGAAAATAACGAAATATTCCACCAGTTAGGATTACTCTAAGATAATCAGATCATATGAGTTGGCTCCAAAACTAGCAAATTAGCATCAATCAACCTGAGCAGTTATTTCTGTAAAATTGTTTGGCAAATACAAAAGAACTAAACCGCCTTTGTAGATAGCAAAGTTTTAGAAGTCAAACAAAATCTGAAAGTTTTTATTAACATGCAGATTATCAAAGTGAAAACTCTCACTTTCTACATTTATAATATTCATAAATTTTCTGTAATAAGCCACGATTCGGTAAATAATGAGATTTTATTTGAAGGGGTGCTCATAAGACTGGCATGACGCTGTCATAAATGTGACATAACACCTGTTATAAACATGAAGGAGTCTTCATGAATGGTTATGACTGTTGTCATGAAGGGTTACTCAGTAAATAATGACACTTAATGCAAAGTTGTACTAAAATTTGCATTGTAAAGTTGACACTGAAAGTCAACTTTACTTTCAGTGTCAAGTAAACTGAAAGTAAAGTTCAGTTTACTTGACACTGAAAGTGTCAACTTTACTTTAAAATGTCGCTATTTACCGAATGACACTTCATGACAGCATTCATAACCATTCATGAAGACTCCTTAACATTTATAACAGGTTTTATGTCATGTTTATGACAGTATTATGTCAGTCTTACGCACACAACTTCAAATAAAGTGTTACCTAAAAATGTTGACTCAAACTAATTCTAAAGCTGAACTTTATTTTCACGGAACTACATACAATTTTCTGGTGCATTCACAAAAAGAATCGCCACTGCAGCAAACAACTTTCATCTGACAGCTGCAGCAGAACTGCAACAACTATGCAGTACTGGACTGTAATGCAGTACTGCATAGAACTGTACTATGCAGTACTATGCTCATAGAAAATGGGTCAGGCGAAAAGAGACCATGTCAAAACACTGATATGCAGCATAAAGTATGGCAGGTGTGGCTAACTATGTTTTCACCATTTTTTTTTAAAGATTTATGAGATATAATTGAGTTCGTTGTGCATGTGTGACAACAGAAGTTTAAATAGATAATTAAATAGCTCAGAAAAGCAGCCAATCAAAAAACGTCCCCCATGCTGACTGCATTACAAACACTTGGGCTTTAAATACATTCAGTTACATTATTTCAGGAAATTTATATTTTCGAATCAATACTGAGCAGTGACCTCTTAAGTAACAACTTAAAAAAGCAACATACTAATTACTGAGCGTAAGCATTATGGTAAAGTGAAGACTTCAGGGTCATGTTTGCGACTCTCCATGTCAACAGAAAACTGTTTCACTCTCTCACAAGGCAGTAAATAACAGAGAGCAGTAAACTCAACTCTGTGAATTACTTTCTAAAAGATTTGTTTCTGGAAGTCTAGTTTATCTCCACTATGCTCTTAAGTGGGAACTACATAGGTGTCATAAAACACACCCCTCTAATGGTTCAGATAATCCCAGCAGACGTAGGCAAAGCTTGACATGTCTGCGATGACACATGAGGTTTGAGCGAGCTAACAGGACTGTGGTGCAGTTTGTTGGTCCCAGTGGAAACAGGATGGTGTTGGTCTTGTTGCAGCTCACAGGTTCAGTGGGTAATAGCCATCTGATAATGAGAGCTCTGTCTCCGTAGCCTCATTTCTGTATGTGGGCTCCCTGAACTCTTCTACCAGAGCAGCAATACTCTCTGAACGGTGCATTAAAGGGTTCATTAGTCCTGTATTTAATCTGTCAGTGCTGTATCTAAAACAAGTTTATGCAGGGAATAGTAATCATCTGTGTGAGCGTGGCCTGCATCTACAAGAAGGACTTCGTATGGGATTCAATGAATCAAAAGTGTTGGACATGAGGGTAAAAAAAAAAAATCATAAAGTACAAGACAAATTCTAAATGTGTTTTATATCTGCAGATGCTGCAGAGTTCATGGGATTTCTCTGACCCACAAGAGAAACAGAGGAAATATTTTCATCAGTTATATCTGTCACATGAACAGTAATGAGAATAAAACAGTGTCTAAGTTTATAAATGTCCAAAACTCAATTTGGAAATCTAACAAAAGCACTCTGTTATAGTGCTTTTAATGTACGCATATATGACAATGTAGATGTTTAGACAGATTTTAAATTCTAAAAGGTTTTTATTTGGTCACCTCAGCATGCTAAATGCTTGAATTGTTCTGAAAATATTTATTTTACCACTTGGAGACACTTAGTAGTTGTACATAGAGCTACGACATTTTAGGTAGTTAATAAATATTTAGCAACAAAATAGAATGATCCAGAATTGCCACAGCAAAAGTAATTTACTCTTTCCTGACCACATAAAAGTACTTTACAAAATACCAGCATGTCATACGCAACATCTGTTGGGATGATACGCAAAATGTGCTGCATGTCTTTATAATTGGACCAAAGTAAAAGTTTGTTTTTGATACATCTACATAAGTGTCTTATTATGAAATAATGTTGCAGCAATTTCGTAGCTCATCCAGCTACTTGTAGCTGGATGAGCTCCCAAATGCCCACATGAAGCTGGATGAGCTTCAGGGAAAGTTGTGATTGATTTCCCAGTTATTCTCCTGTGATAATAAGATAAAATATATTCTGTTGTTTCTTACAAACGATGTTGTATTTCTCATACTTTCATTAGCATATGTGAAACTCCTGGCTTCATTTAGCTGTCATGACAAATGTAAAAATAGCGACAGAGTCTGTTTATTCGGTTTCTCTTGAGCATTTCTGTTTCAATTTGATGTATGCCTGATGATTCCTTTGTTCTTATCTGCCTGGTGCCTACCGCCAACCTGGTGGAAGAACACACATTTATTTAAAATACGGAAAACTTTAATTTTATTCCAAAGCTTTTAAAATACTGCCAGAATTGGAGAAACAATCCTAAAAAGATTCAAAAAATCTCAATCAATGTGAGAACTTAGGCAAAGAACAAATTCAGGTCACTGGGTTGTTTCCCATCATGCCTTGTATGTTTTCTCACCCAAAATCTTCAATTATTCATCTTTGTTCAGCTTGCAGGACTTCAAGAGACACAGTTTTAAACTAAAAAGCAATCACCATATGCACTTTGTTTTTTAAAAATATATTTATTTCTGTCCTCATCTTTTTGAATGGTTTCTTGTTTAAAAGAAGTAAGATAAGAAACCGTTCCTCCCAAAAGGAGCAAATACTAAAAGGTGGTTCCAGAGTGATTCTAATTCCTTTTTATTTTCTCCTATGTTGTTAGAAACTCAACATAAAAGCGAAGTATCAGCTTCCAGATATGTTCTTGGTTTTATTCCAAACCTATCAAGACTTGAAAAAAGCTAAAAGTAAATTTTATAATTTTCAATTCAATTCAAAGATACTTTAGTAACTCCAAATGGAAATTAAATGTCATATAGCACAATTAATCCAAATTTCTCCTTTTTACAAGGAATCTGGACGCTTTATACTATAAATTTAGCTTCTGATTTCTTAGAAGCGACAGGAGATATTTTATTTACAGCTGACCCATTTTATCCACAAGTTCATTGTATTCACAGCCTCCAAACTCTACCATTTGACCTGAACAGAGAGATGCAGAACACTGGATTCTGGAAGCCTGTGACGCTATCTCTCATGTGTTGCATTAAGTGAAAAGAGTCCAGTGATGGATGGCGACGTGTCCAGATTGTTCCCTGGCTCCCCCTATGCGACAGCTGAGTCGGTTCCAGCCCGCCTTCGACCCTAATGGGTAATGCAGCGAACAAATGAATGCTTGACTCTTATGATGCTGGACGCTACAAGACACGTACAGCTCTGGAAAAAAATGAAGAAAAAATGCACTGAACCCCTTTAAAAACCTCGTGTTGATTCCACCAAATATTGATTTCTGAGTTAAAACATTAGTTTTGTTGTTTCTAAATGAATATAAAGTTATTTTCTTTCCATTACTTGAGGTCTGATATAACAGCATCTTCTTTCTTACTTTGATAATTTTTCATTTTCTGAATAAATGTTAAATTTTTGCTGGGGATTTCGGAGACATGTTGTCAGCAGTTCATAGAGTAAAAGAACAATGTTCATTTTACTCAAACACGTAGCTATAAAATGTAAAAAAACCTGATCATTTTAAGTTGTCTCTTAATTTTTTCCAGAGCTGTACATTTATAAAAAGGCCTTCTATTAGGTCAACCTGTTCAATAGCCAATCAGCCAGTTGCACAGCAGCATCTTAATTCAAGTAGACTTCCTGACATGTCTGAAAATTTTTTTAAAACACATTTAAAAAGGTATTTTTACTCATTGGTCTTAAAAAAAAACAACCAGACTTTATTTTATTTCTCTTTTAGTGGTTTTTATTGAGTTTTGAATTGAGTTTTTGTTTCGTTATTATTATTAGCTTTGTCACTTTACCTTTGCATTTTGCTCCAGAAATGCCTGATATTAAAGCCATAAATAAAGTTGATGATGACTTGCTAGAGTTCAAACTGTGCATCAGAAAAGACAAAGAAGGGGATTTAATCGACTTTGTTGTTTGGGACAGATGTGCCGTTTTGAGAACAACTGGGGTTTTAACCCATCTCCATCGCTCCTGCCTACAAAGAATCAGCCCTTTTCAAGCCAAGCAGGCGTTGTCAGACTCATTAACAAAAAGCTTCAGCATTAGGCCAGACAATCCTGATTTACAGTTGCAGAGTGATGAAAATCTTGACTGTCATTCTGCTCTGCTCTCTTCCAGTCCCATTATTAGGCCAGCTGCCTCGCCTGCAGACGCATTGTGTGAGCAGTTGGAGGGTTTTTTTTATCCTCCACCTGGCAGCACATCAAAGACCAAAGAGCTCGGTTCACATCAAGTGCTAAGAGCGGCATTTATCATCCGCTGAATATTCAACTGCTGCTTTTTCCTACACAATTAGTCCTCAAGTTGAACCGGAAACAAATGAATATTGATGCTTGGGGGAAAAATGGAAGATTAGTTATTTAAAATCCTATCCTAATTGTACTCATCTTGTCCATTCTAATAAGCAATCTGGTGTTAATAAAGCAAACAAATGATTGGAAAAAGAAATTATTTGTGGAAAAGGCCCCCAAAACATTTTGTCTGCAGAACTAATGATTGCGGGTTGGTTTATAATTCACCTAAAGTCGGATTTTCTGTGGAGGAGAAGGGATTATTAGATTTTCCATTTATAACCAAGAAAAACAAACCCAGAGTGACCTCAGCTGACCCACAGAGAGAGACTACAAACAACAACAGAATAAACTTTTTCAAAGCATTTGATCTTTTACAACATTTAAATTGATAAATCCAGAGAAAACCACCTGCAGCCACCACCTTTCACAAACTGTCTCATGTTTGAATTATTTTAAGCTAACTGAAGTAAACAGAAGTTCAAAATCTGACCTTTTTTATTTCACTTTTACAGAAATGTTTCATCCTGTCCTGCATAGTCATAGGAAAGAGAACAGAATTTACAATTTTCCACCAGACAGTCCTTCACTTCAACTATCAGGAGGATAAACGACAAAAGGTAATTGCTAACAAAGATGCCAAACCATCTGAATAGAAAGTTGAGTGGAAGGACAAAAGGTGCAGAAGTCAGAGGGATATCAGTAGGATTGGTAGTATTGTAAATCAAAGCTCATTTAACAGGTTGGAGGATATTCCCAGAATATGGACTGCAGCTGGAACCACACACAGCACGGGTGTTGTGTTTTGTGAAAAAGAAGCCCCTATCAATTACTAATTAGATGTAATTTATAGTACATCTACTTTTTAGTATGCCAATAATTTTGTGATTGATATTTGGTCATACTTAATATTCAGGTTTTTTATTTTCATTAGCGGTAATTTATAAACCTGTATGTTTATTGCTGCACTGAATCAAATGATTGGATGAGAAACCAGTTTGACTTGAGACTTTAGCATAAATCATTCAATGATTTCACAAAACTTCATAGCATGAAACGCAACATTTTTTAAAACTCTGCCATATTCAGTCACCATAGCTACAATTAAGTACTTCCATCAACAGCAGAGTGACTTCATAAAGTTAAAAATAGCTCATAATCCCAAACGCAGCACTGTTCTTGGCTCACTGTCACCAGACAGCCTGGCCGTAAACACACCTCAGAGCAGATGGCACGTTTTACCCATGATTTAGGATCAGATTATGCAATCCTGGCACAACCACTGGGTTGCATCATTTGAATAGATTAAACATCTTCATTTCCCCTTCCCCTCTGCAAGTCCCTCCGTCTATTACCACAATGCCACCTCCCGTTGCCCCTCATGGCCACAGATGATTAACAAAGCCCCTCTGGTGTCCGTATACTGAGCTCTTCATAAACTATGTAAACCGCAAAGTTCAAAAGGGATTGTTTAGGTCCAGTGATGCAACCAAGTAGAAAAATATCTTTGCTGAGTCTGTCGTTTTCTTATATCCTAGCAACAAAACAACCACAGACTTTTGAGAGTCTGTGACTGCTATCAGCTCTTAAAAGTGTAAAAACTGGTAGCTGCACACACACTGGGAAAAAGAAGCTCCATTGTTTGTTCTTTTTTAATACTTTTGTTTTTGGATGAACACCACATTGCTCATTATATCAGTAATGTTCAAACTGGTGACCGGCTAAAATCAATAGAATCATGAATGTAATGTTGGTATCCATAAAACCAACTACCTGATTGCATAAGAGGCCAGGTGGTCTGAACTGGACTATGCAAAATTTTACAAAAGAACAAATAATTTTTTTTTTTTAACAAATTATAACGATTAATCTCTTTTAACAGCAGAAAAATCTGGCTGAATATGACAAAATTTCACTGCAGATAGATTTTTCAGTCTCTGTGAGTCAGTCCATCAGATGAAAAAGCAAAGAAAACTTTCTGTAGCAACAAACTGTACTGTATAGCAACCCATCTTGAATGACGGGGATGAAACTGGCAATCTAGAACAGGCTTCCTCCAGCTGCCTGGTCAAACTGAGTAATCAAGGATCAAACAGAGGCTTGAAAATGACAGTTATCATTGCAACACTGCAAAAATAGCACAGATAAAACAACTTCTGACTTAAAAACATTTAGCAGCCTTCTATCACATGAAACAAAGTCTCAGAGTCCTCTTGAATGATTTGGACAAAATTTCTAACAAAAAGTATTGAACACAGGAATCCCAATCATCTATTTGGTAGCTCAATGGGGATGGCAGCACTTTATTACCCTGTGAGGATGCAGACAACTAACAGACACACAGGAAGCCATGAGCAATTATTTGCAGTTCTTTTCTACAGTCAGTTTAGGTTCTGTAGTGAAGAGTCTAGACCTAAATCGAATAGAAATGTTTTCAAAAGCTCTGTCTGATTTGATTCAGATTCTTCTTTAAGAACTATAATTAGCATCTTTCAAAGTATTTATTTCTAGCATTCCTCCTCTTAGCAGACTGTATTAGTTTATATGAGAAGCAGACAAAAACACTCCCAGAGACCAGATGCTAAAAGTGTTTTTAGTTTTATTCCCAAACAAAGGCGTAGTTATTATAGTTCACGTTTGGTGTTAATTAACAACAGTCTGTGTATTATTCAGAGTATCTAGATCTTATAACTCAATTTATTCCAGAGCAACCCTAAAAGATAAGATACTGCAACCCTGCTGCAGCAATGAAACGTCTCCAAAGCAAATTGCAATATATCACTGACTCCAGCTCTGTGTTGTTTCCCTATTGAACACTTTGAATAGCATAATTATTTGTGCTATACAAATAATCAGTCTTTTTAAATAGTTTATTAGGTCCCTTTGCTTCCTCTTGAAAATCCTTCCTCTAACTGAAAATAGCTAATGCTCCGTCTTCTTTCCACAGTAACAACTTCCACACTGAGGAGTGTTGTTTGTGCTGCCTGCTAAGCGCTTCAATATTGCCCATTCACAGTTTTAAAGAAATGAAAGTTTGGAACATTTGGAAATCTTCTGAATCAAGTCACCAGCTGATTTCTCACTGCATTTCTACTGAGAAGTTTCCCCTGATTTCTCAAAGTGTGATTGAACTGACTGCTAACATGTGATGTTAGATACTAATAATTCCTACTTTAAATCAAGTGTTATGGCTTTAATCCCTATTATCCCTACTAATGCAAGCTTGGCATTTAGCATTAGAAAAACATCGAGGTTTGAAATGAAAAATAACACATCTGTAGCTCAGTGATTGCATTTTTAAAGACTTGGCTGTCGCTTTATACTGATCAATTTCCAGATTTATTTTAATTTCTGGAAGTTTTTCCACATCAACACATTTTCAGATACAGCCCCTTTTTTATAAATTGTCCCTGATCGACTTTAAGGAAGTGCAGAATCAAATTAGAATTTCGCTTTAAGAGGATTTTTTGCTGCCAAAAGCTCATTCCTTTCTCTTTCCCTTTAAGGGCACTCAGCAATTATGAAATTATTGAGCATCCCTTCTGCCCCTTTGTAAGACTTTACATTAATCTGATCTTATCTGCTGCAGCATGTTTCCTGTGGGCTGGACTGAAGACAGGAAGGGACTTAGTCTGAGCTATAAAATTAATAAGTTGGGCTATTCTCTGGAACGTCAACAAGATAGAAAAAACAGTGCTAGACAAAAGTAAATTTAAAATCTGAACAAAGAGATTGTTGATTCAAACCAAATTAAAGCATTTCTTGTTGGTTCTATGTGCATGTGGGTCACCAAGAGTTTGATAAAAAAAAAAAAACAAAGAACGCAGTGAGAAAAGAGAGCAAAAAGAGAAGAGCTAACACCCTCAGCAGGCTCAGTCACGAGCAGATCAGCTTCTTCTCATGGGAAGCCAGAAATCTTTCTAACACCTCGACCGCATGCATAAACACTCCCTGTTTATCAGCTTGAGTCATCATTAAAAACACAGACCTTTTCTCAACTATCCCCTAATTTTAGACAGCCAGGAACAGAAAGGACTCAAGTAGGACTAATTCTCGCCGAGGAATTGTATTTCTGGTTTAAAAATCAATACTGGCCTATGTGTAATCGAGCTGCGATGGAGACGGTTCCAATCCTACTTACAGATTGGGCCAGTTCACACTGAATCTTAACATGAAGAAAAATGTAACATTAAAATTTAACATGATAAAAAAATCTTTGTCATGTTAAGATTTTTAAATATAATAATATCTTCTTTTTTTTCTGGCTGACATTGATTTTCAGTTGTCTTGCATTATATAAAATGTTACTTTTCTCTAATTTATTTTAAAACTATATTAGGGATGGACTATAAAACATATAGGGCTATTAACATGAGTTTTACTAAACGTTGGGATTTGGACTGTTTTGGGGGCAATTGGGCAGGTTAACGGGCAACTCCACCGAACGGCGCCATGTTTGCTTTTTATGAGCGTGAGGCGCATGCGCCACGCTAGATAGCTGTGTGACGCGACGTGAGTGTTTAATGAAGACACGGTTCGCACCTGGTCGCAGAAGACATGAAACCAGTATGCTGATATTCTGAACCTGGATTAAAAAATTTACTTTTCTGATCTCCCAAGACGACTGGACGCCCAACTTAAATAACTGAGAACTTTTGTGGACGTACCTGAAATGGTCTCCTTGTCTAATGGGCCCAGCAGGTTGGCGTTCACCTGCTAAAGTGAATGCCAAAAGGCCGCGGGAGCGCCATGATTGAAATCGCTGCTTTTGTTATTCGGTAAGTTATTTTTAGGATACCTTATTCGAAATTGTTTGCTTCAGCCGGCTGAAGATATTGAACCCGTTTTCTGTGTTTAAACAGCACCACAGGAGGAGCAACCCGACCGTGGCGTTTGAGCGGCGGACTGCCACCACCACCAACGGACGGAGAAGGCCTTCATCTCCCCCGCCACCAGTGGATGGAAAGAAAATGACAGAACGTGGAACATTTAACACAAGCTCACTTTCTTTTTCTACCAAAAACTGGATAAGTCTTCAGTGAAATTGAAGAATAATTTTGTTTACAGAGACTTCATATTTCATTTTGTTGTGTGGTTTATTTATTGTAGATATTTTAAATGTGTTTCAGCATTAAATGTTATAATTTAACGATCTTGGACTGGACTGTTTAGATTATTCTAATCTATGTAGCTATGCAGGTGGAGGGTTAGATTACTGGAGAACAAATCTGCCACTTTTTTTCATTTTCTTTTTCTACTTATGTATTTCAACGGTTAACTTTTAGTTTTCTGCTTTTCTCTCCATAGAAGCTCCACCTGGTCTGGCTTTCTGATTGGCTGTGGTTCCTTCCTGCAGGTGGGCATTGGCTGGCATGATGCTGCCATCGCTTCACCGTTCTCCGTCTCCTGTTAACTTTTCACTTCCATGAATGTAGAAAGTTCTCCTGACCAGCTAACGTGTTGTCTCTGCTCGGTCTTCTCTCAGCTCCAGTCGGTTGTGGCAGATGGCTGCTGGTACTGAGCCCGGTTCTGATTCTGCTGGCGGTTTCTTCCTGTTAGAGGAGAGTTCTTCCCCTCAACTGTCGGTACATGCATGCTTGATCTGAAGGATTGCTGTAAGATCAACGTCTCAATATAAGGGACTTGCTGTCGCCCCCTGCTGGTCAGGAGGAGTGACTGATGTAAGTCAATGACTCCATGCAGCCTGCTGGGTTTCCTTTGGTACAAACTGTTTAAACTACTTTAATAATTAACTGAGCTTATTGTACTGTTAACCAATTGCAATTGGAATATATGTGATTGAACTCAAATTATTTCAAAGTGCATTGAGACAACTTTTGCTGTGAGTTTGCACGATATAAAATTAAACACTTAAACAAACAAATGCACCCCAACAACCAATAAAACAACTAATACACCAATTTCAAAAACCATGCAAAAACTCTAAAAACCAATACACCAACTCCAAAAACCATTAAACCAAAACAAAAACTCCAAATACCAATACACCAACTTCAAAAACCAATACAAAACCAAAAAACAGAAATTAATGAGCAAAATAACATTTATTAATTTGTATTCATAGTAGTATATCACAGCTATGTCAAGGGATTTTAGAAAGTAATTTCAATTCTAAGATTCCAATAGATCCTAATTATCAAAGGATCAAGTTTGGTTTATTAAAACCCTCTAAGGTCTATGGACGCACATACGTGTCTTTTTTACATGCCTGATTTAAGGTGATGTAGCAGCAAGACTCTGCCTCCCCGAGCCGCACTTTCAACTTGACTTTGAAGTGCACATTATAAACCAGTTTTTAAATTACGTTAATAGACAAAGTAAAACCAAAGTTGCTAAATATTTAAACCATCTTTTTTCAATCAGCGAAATTGTAAACCCGCTCTGCTGAGCCACTGAGAACTAGGCGGCGCTGCGTAACTACACGGCCTCGTTCTCAGTGGCTCGAAGCTGAGACACTCCCCCACTGTGATCCTTGGAGGAGGATGCTGATGGTGTGCCAGGAATAAGAAGGTTCCAGCCACGGTGAATATGGAACCACATAAACAGTCTATCTTCAAAAGAGCTTTTTTAAAATTATATTTTGCCACTGACACAGTGAAAACAATTTACCACAACACAAACAAAAATGCAGCAAAAAATAAATTATTAGGAAAAAAGAACAAATGGAATGATATTGAAGTAAAAGATCTATACAAATTTTTTGGTCTCCTGATCTGTATGTCTTTAGGTTCACCACCCAGTCTTCACAACTATTGGAAGCAAAACAATATTTCGTTTTCTATATTTGTACATATTGATTTTGAAATATATAGTACACTTTATACTATAAATTTACAGTATAAAGTATAAACCACAAAAAGCATTTATACATGTTTGTGGGTTTCACAGTGAAAAAATATTTTTTTTCTAATCAAATTGTATCTTTTTATGTGATTTCAGGACAAAATTCAATATCAGTGTATCAAATGACAAGAGTAAGTGTAAATTGACAAAGTTCAGGTTGCCCTGAAAAGAATGATGCCACATAAGGCAATATTAATGGTTTCTATTAAGAAATATAAAGGTAAAATCAAAATTTGACAAAAACGATCATTTATACTATGGACCAAAGAGGGTTAAAATAATTTAAACAGTTTGTACCAAAGGAAACCCAGCAGACTGCATGGAGTCATTCCAAGAACTCTCCTAACAGGAAGAAACCTCCAGCAGAATCAGAACCGGGCTCAGTACCAGCAGCCATCTGCCACGACTGACTGGAGCTGAGAGAAGACCGAGCGGAGACAACAACACGTCAGCTGGTCAGGAGAACTTCCTACATTCATGGAAGTGAAAAGTTAACAGGAGAGGGAGAAGTTAGTTGATGGCAGCATCATGCCAGCCAGTCCCCTCCACCAGGAAGGAACCACAGCCAATCAGAAAGCCAGACCAGGTGGAGCTTCTATGGAAATTAAAAAAAAAACAAAAAAAAACAAAAACGGAGTACAAAAAGTTAGCAGTTTATACCAAATGTTTTCTTACTCACTGTCTAGTTTGTCCCTAAATGTAATACAACTTTCTAATTCTGATTTGTACAATGTCAAGTCTGTAAGGAAAAAGAATGGAAATAAACCACTGGAACCAAGCTGATTGTTGGGAGCCATTTTATACCAGTTATACTGTCAGGTCTTCCTCTACCATGTTCTGACACCAGAGTGCCACCTTCAGGCCTCGCTCCAGCTCAGTTTTATTATTTTTTTATTTTTCCCCTCCTTGGCTGCCACCTTATCGTGGTGGAGGGGGTTGAGTGTCCCAGAGAGGCTTCATGCCTCTGGTTGGATCGGCTCTGCTGGGACTAACGGCTCCCAGTGAGGGATCAGACCAAGAGCAGCCCAGAGACCGACTAAACTCTGACACTTGGGGTCAGAGTTTCCCCAAGTGTTTTATCAGCCTGTTGGGCCACCAAGCCTTATTTGCCCCTTCCAGGATAATGTAACTGGGTCTACATTAATGTGTATACTTACACATAATATGTAATTATTCACAATATTGTATAATTGACAGTCATTAATACAACAATATAACTGTCAGGAACTGCCAACAGTCAGGTACAAACAATATCTGACTATGTTCCCCTACATCTATCATTATGTCATGAAATGTGCGGTGTGGTGGTGAGGCAGGCGCTTGAGACCCAGGGTAGAGAAGAATATGATGTTTTAATGATTAAAAAAAAGGTACAAAAATATCCAAAACACACGCAGCACTGCTGAGCAGAATCCAGGGCTCAACACAAGTAGCGACAGGTATACGAATGGATCGAGAACAACAAACAACAACATACGACAAGGACCCGAAGAGGAACAAAGGACACAGGTGGGATTAAATACACTGAGGGTAATCCAGGAAACAAGACACACCTGGGAGTAACTAGTGGGAAAGACAGGACAATACGAAGACACAGGGACACAGAACTCAAAATAAACACACAGAAAAACACGGAACATGACACATGAGGAGTTTAGTCCTCCAGTCCTGCCTTACTTTCTTCTTTTTATCTAGGGTTCTCCAGGATCATTATAAAGTTATTCTTTTCCTCTTTGCTTTTATTTGTTCCACTGCAACGAGGCGCATTTTATATACAATCCTTTTATTTATATTGTTTATCAAACTTTTTTTTTTTCTTTCTGTACTAATGATGATGGATGTTTTAATATAAAGTTTTTACACTTGTATAACATTTGATCATGCTAAATGCTTGGTGTTGTGACCATGATGCTAACGCTATTTTGTATAGATTCTGCTGGACATCTGAAGCGCATGCTATGTGCTAATGCTAACATCTCCCTAATGTTGGGCTGAATAGATGGAAAAATCTTCTGAATCCAGACTTGGTGTTTTGTAGTTTTTCCCATCATACAAAATCACACAATGCAAGTTTGAAACCAATGCAAGACAATTTCAATGCAAGTTTCATTTTGCCATGCAAAAATGAAAGCAATGAGTTTACAACGAAATCAGTAAAATTTCTGTCAGAACTGAAATCTCTTGCTTTGCCCTTGCAGGGTGCAAAGAAAGCTTCTTTATATTAAACACAAACTACTCATGCAACTCAGACGGTTGAAACAAAATCCACTAATGCTCAAACTCTGCACTTGATTAAATATTTATAAATCTTTGGCGTTACTTATAAAAGTGCATCATATAGACCGTGAAATTTTCTATCATGTAACATATTCTCAGCAAATGTATTATGTAGAAAGTGGCACAAAGATCACTTTAAATCTAATAACATTGACTTCATTAAGATCTGACCAGCATTAACTGGTGGATAATTCAGAGCGCACAGAAACAGGCTTCATCCCGGGAGAAGGACCTTGCGAAGCGTCCAACTCTGCGTCACAGTCTCACCAAGTACAGACACCGTCAGCTTAAACTGTTCATCATGGAGAGAAAAGTCAGCCCCCAGTTTTAAACAGAAGAACTACATATCCTTCTCCCCCAAAAAATAAACAATGACAGAAGCGACCAACCTTTCTGCTGTTTGAAGGACTGGATTGAGCCCGAGTGGTGCACCATGGCGGCTCTCGGTTGGTCTCCAGCGTATTTAATCAAATTCCCCGTTTGGAAGAGCTAAGCTGCAGGACGCATGGGAAACTGCGGAGGGAACCCGTGGAGGTGTCAGGTCGTCTCCCATCCTGCTGAAACGATCCCACGAACGATGCGCAAACACCAGCAACACCTGTCTCCGCTCCGCACGCTGCTGCTCCCTCCTCCCTCCCTGCCCACCTCGTCCTCCTCTCCTCCGACCGCCACCATTCACGGCTGTTGTCATGGCGACGGCCGACAGGGGAGGTTCTGAGATGGACGCGTCCTCCTGCGTCCTGATTTACTGACTCCAGACGCTAAGCTGCGGGAAATTACCGGGGCAGCGCGTCTTACGCATAAAAACAAAGGTATGTTCATTGATTGACTCGTCAGTCAACGTCTGTGTCCTACTGGATGTCAGACATCAACAGGGTTACATGAATAATAATAATAATAATTAATTTGGTCTACTTCTTTTTAAGCATCTGCTGTTTCTAATAATTGCAGTAGAAAGCTCAAGCAATCTAAAAAGAAGTCAGGAGATTTTATGTTTCCTTAGATTTTCCTCGTGCACAGTGTGATCATCCACTGGTTTATTTTTTCACTAAAAGGACAAAAACTGACAATAAAAACAGTTTTTGTCTTTTTAGTGAAAAATAAAAAGACAAAAATTGTTTGTTTTTTTTTCACCAAAAAAACCTGAAGTCTAAAGTATATACTTTGTTAAGTCTATAGTAGTTTATAATAAAGTTTGTAATAAAGTATAGACTTTCCATTGCCTTGCTTCGCAATTCTACTGGATTCTCATTTCTTCAGTCCTGTGTTGCGGATTTCTCTCATGGGGCTCAATTTCTCTGGTTGAATTTCAACCGGGCCAATCAGCTAAAAGTAGGAGGAGTTGTGAAATGTAGTTACTGGTTTCACGATTAGTGACTGTATGATGTTTATTTGAAGATTCTATGTTTTTATGACGTAAAGCACTATCATCTGACTTGCTGCAGCAAGTCACAAACACAAGATGAGCATGCTCAAATTTACTACACAAATAAATTTTGTGGAGTAAAATTTATTTGCTTTTTCTGCCTGTAGTTATAGCAATGGCAACAGAGGAAGTGAATGAAACCTGTTGGTATTGGCCTCTCTTCCAAATATTTAATAAAAATAAACAGCCGTCTCCTTCAGGTCTGCATTTTTCCATTTGCAGTGAAAGGTAGTTGATTACAGCGCAAGCAATTTCTAATAAGCTCCATATAGGCTAAACAAAGTATTTATAGTGCAGGACTCCTCAAAATACAAAAGCTATTCAAAAAGGTCGCTGAAGAAAGAATCAAATATTCTGCTTTCTATTTGAGTTAATAATTTCACAAGATGGCACATTAATTGAGCTGAGGATGACAAAAAAGTATGGCTGCCAAACAGTTTCTGTCAGATTTTGACACATATTCTGAGGCTTTGGAGTCTGATGTGTTGCAGGCAGTCTGACTCCAGTGACTAACTCTGTGATTTATGTTATGTTGATGTTGGATAGCATCACAATGAATTGATGCAAATCTTAAATCAGCAACCACCGTTTTCTCCACTTGAATCACCTTAAATATTTACAAGCTTGTTCAGAGACACTGATTGATTTCATACTACTTTACATCACCCAAACAACTCTTTTTGTGGCTGCCAAGTGAGGGGATTATTTTCTTGCTTCTCCCCGGTGCAGAGACTGGATTTATGTTGATTCTGTCAGCAGAAACCTTTACAATCCAAAGAGATGCTTTTGCAATTGATCCTGCTAAATACATTTGTGTACTGCTATAAAACCTTACTCCTAAAATATAAACATCCACCATATAAAATGGGTTTGGCTAGATGTTTAGTGGTTTGGAACAACAATGAAATTGTAGAGAAAGAAATCAAACATTTTGTTGAATAGAACTTTACTTATAAAACACAAAATATGGCAAAGCAAAAATTGATGTTTCCATGTGCTATTATTGTGAGTGGGTTGTGAAACTCTAGAAATATTGCAGGAAAGCACCTTTATCTATAAAAACAGAGTTCAGGTCTACGTTATCTGGCCTGCAGATCCACAAGTAGCTCCAGAGCAGCAGGTTGTGAACCCTTATTATAGGCTAAGCTCCAGGTCTGTACTGCTAAAGGAGAGAGAAAATCTGGTAGGACTGGACTTATTATCACAAATCTTTCTTCCTGGTGATTATTTTCAGCAGGAAACATTGTTAGAACTTGGAAAAAATCCCCATCTTACTGGAATACATCAAGCAAATCATACAGTTTATATTATGACTTGGATGGAAATGATCACCAAGGAGCTTTTAAATAGAAATCTGACCATTTTAGTCTGGTACCTCTAACCAAACTGTGCCCATGTGTTTATTGCTAACAGATTTTTCTGAAATTAGTGCAGTGTTTGCAAATACAGTTCCAAACATTTTACTGCAGCCATGCAGAACATTAATAAAAACCTTTAATGGATGATTTTGACTAAAAACGATATAAACCAGAAGAAAGATACAAATGGATGAACTCAAACAAACCCTGATCAGTTGAGTTCACAAGAAGCTTTATTCTGGGAGGGTAGATTGTACCTTAATGTATGATAATTTACAAAACTGCTAACAAATAGAAAACGTAACCATGGCACATTGCTTTATAGGTGACAAACTACATCTACAGCAAGTTTTGCTGATTACTGAATAATCTTACAACTTTAATCTGAAAAAGTTCTTTATAACCTGCAGCCACAGTCGCTGCATTTCCATTACAAATGCGATTGTGGTTTTCTATAAAATAAGAAATATATCGTTAAAATCTCGTTTGCAATATTTAATAAGTAACTGAAAAGTAAGTCAAGCCATCATCCTCCCACCACTTCCTGTCGTCTTCTTCATCTTTTCCGCCAGTAGTAACATCCGGTTGTTGATCACATGACTAGTGTGATGCAGAAAAAGTGATATTGCAGTTTTGCAAAAATACTCTGATTTTAATACAGCTAAAAAAAAAAAAACCTGCCTTACAATAAGCAAAAAATTTAAAATTTAAAATTAATAAAAAAACGAGTTTTTTTCAAATTTATTTTTATTTTTCCAAATTGTGCAAATTTTAGGGCAATGGTAATTGCTAGTGATCACAAAAATTTAAGAAAAGAAGTCAAATAACAGACTTCCTCCCCCCCCCAAAGAGGATCTATATTCTCCTTGGCAGGCATTTAATGTAGGGTTGTAAGGAAAACTCAGAGCAATCAATAATAAAAATCTCTGCTTCAGCTGCAGGATTCACACAGCTCAGCTGCTGACACCCGCTGCACACTGCTGCACAGGCAGGGGTTCCCTTGTTTGACGATAAATAGTATATGAGTGCCAAAAACAGAAGATGAGCACAACAGCTTTTGGTTTATTTGGTTGAAATAAAGTTTCATTATCCCACTTTAAAACCTGCGTGGCTGCTAATTGTCGGACTTGTTGTGAGCCAGTTAAATGCAGAGCAAACACACTGAGCATTGTTTATTTGATTAAGTTGTAGTGATTTATTGCTCAGCTTTGTGATTGTATTTCACAGGTAAATTAATGGTTTATTTCACTGGTTTATTTGGAGGTGTTATTTATTTGTTAGGATAGAATATGTCATCAATTGGACAATTTACTTGGACACTTTATATCTTTTATGCTGGACACTAAAGAATATGAGATTGGCTGCATTCCATTTATTTATCAACCAACAGACAATATAGGATAATTAATTTAACCCATCACATCCAATCTGCAAAACCACAAGGTTTTATTTCAGATTCAGCTGCAGAGGAAGTTGCAGCTCATGATCTGAGACCCATAAGGGTTACACTCTTCACATTGTTTCTGTATAATCAGTCCAGTCTTTGCCACAGTGACTATTTACAGTTCAATCCGTGGAATAACTTTTGTTTCTCAATGTCTTTCTGTGGGGGGATTCACAGGACTAAGTCTGGCATCTGTCATGTATCCAAATGCCATCTGGTTTCTTGCAGCCCAGCATGCCTCTACACCTCCCACTGTTCTGATGTTTATAAGGGGCCAGTATAACAGCTGTGCATGCAACCTGCAGTCAAATATCAGTTAAACAACCAGCTAAATGCATCTGGGGGCTCCACTGGGGTGCTCAATAAATAAATCAGCAGCGTTTCCACAGCAGGGATAGTACTGTTTAGATGGTACTGTTTCCCTTCATGGCTTTTAGTTGGGAGATGTAGGTCAAATGGTTGCACTGCAGAGATGGGGAGGTTTTAAAGAAGTAAAATGCTGCCACCCGGTGGAAGAAAATGGCTAACCAAGCCGCTGGATAAAGGGAACAGCTGATCTACATTAACGTTAATGTACAGTGCCTTGAAAATTGTTTTATATGTTCTTGATTTTTTTTAAGACAGGCCAATATATAGTGCACAACTGTAAAGAGAAAGACACATGGTTTTCATGTTTTGTACTGATAACAATCTGAAACGTGTCCCACATTTGCTGCAGCTGCTGTCTTTTGGAATATCTACCTAACAGTTTTTCATATTTAGGCTGTAAAATACAACAACAACAAAAAATAGCTCAAACTCATTAGATTGAATTAGATTTTTTTTGTCAGGATAGACCTGCGTTTAGCTCCATCCATCCTCTCATGAACTCTGTCCTACCTTCCCTTGAAGAACCAAAGCAGTCCCATAGGATGATGCTGCCACCACACAGGTTTCACCATGAGGATGGTGTGTTCAGAAATGTCTGCATTGTAAAAGCATTTTGTCTATGACCAAAACACCTTTTTTTCATATGCATAACTTCTAGAAAACTTCAAAAATGACTTCCTATAGCTTTCTTTTAACAGTGTTTTTCTTTTACTCCTCTATAAAGATATGAAAACATGACTAATGGTTGTCATTGACAGCTTCCCCTGACCTGAGTTGTGGATTTCTGCAGCTCCTCCAGATTTACCACGGAAAATCTGGAGGATTTTGGCTGCTTCACTGAATAATGCTTTCCTTATCTAAGTTTTGTTGTTAGGTAGGCAGCCATGTTGTGTCAGGTTACATATTCTTTCCTTGTCTCAAATGTCTGATGAGTTTCTTTAATTTTTAAGATGCTGCTTGCTTTTAACAATCCTGTGAGACATGCACAGAACAGTTGTATTTCTTAAATTGCACTAACTTGAACTCTATTTAGTAAGTTTAGTAAGTAGATGATGTGTAGGTAGGAGTAATTTGACCTGAATGAAAAAAATGCATGCCACATTTTCAAGTTTGTTTTTTTTCTAAAATTAAAACATAAAAACAATTGACCATTTTCTTCCTTTTCATAAGTATGCACAACTTTGTGTTGGTCTATCACATGAAATTCCATAAACTACATTGAAATTGAGGTTGTAACGTAATAAATATGGAAAAGTTTAAGGAGCATTAATTGTAAGACACTGTGCATGTCTCTAAATTCCAACACTCAGTGACGCCATAGAGCTGTTGTATCATAAAAAAAACCCTACAGATTGCTTAATCATATTTGTTATTTGCATTATACAGAGAAAACGAAACAAAATCAAATGTAATAAGATGTCAAACCAATTCATCATTTGGCTTCATTATTTCACTCCCACCATAAAACACATGATGTCATCAGTCTTTATTAATGCTCTCAGTGTTATGTTTACTTGTTGTCTGTTAATTTGAACCACACATAAACATATTATTTCCAAAAGAGTTCAATAACCATTAATACACTGAATTTATGTGATAGGATCTACTAAATTGCCTGTGCCTGGTGTCTGGCCTGTGTGTGTCTGTATTGGTCTTGGGTTGGACTCTTGACCTGCCCTGAGTGTCCTCTGCCTCACACCTCCTGACTGCCCTGTAACCCTGATCAATAGTGTGTGGGAAACAGATAAGTAGGTGGATGTGAGCCCATAAAGAGTGCCAGAACTGGTTACTGAGAAGGAAAAACTGCTGGCAAACTCACTGGACTGCTGCTCTGTTTCTGTCTCCGAATCGGGACCGTCGCCAAGCGAGGAGCTCCAGGAAGCTGAACGGCTGATGGCCGGGTTGTAAGGAGCCTGACTGTCTGAGGACCTGGAGCACTGATGCTCCAGCAAGGGGCGGAACATATAGTTGTCTAGATGACATGATCCTGCAAAATAATTAACATAAACAGCTATCAAAAATACGCTGTTAACCCATTCTTTCTCTCATAAAGCTACGCTCCATCTGTGGAAGTTATCTGTGAGAAATCTACATATTTAGATCAGAACATTATGAAGCTGATCACAGCAGCAGCTCTCAGCTGCCTCTCATGTTACTCCACTCATACATTTTTAACACATCTATAAAAACCCCTTTTTCTTCTGTGATACTTGACACTAATGGGGCACAATAAAGCCTGTGGCTTTCCAAAACCTAGTTAGCAGCCGTTAACGCCAGTGTCAACACACCGACTGTGTGACACATTTGTTTCCTTACAATGTTTGCTTTGATCTTTAACATTAACATTTAACAAAATTTGTTCCCAGTAGTGCAGTTTAGCTACTGACTGATGGTGCCAGCAGGCATTTTATTCAGTGACGCCATGTGGTACCTCTGACTGTTTCAGTACCTTCTGGCTAAGCTTATCAAAACTTCAAGTGGTGATTTATCATCCACTACAAAATAAAAAGCTGAGTTTAAATGTGTCCTTACACTATATTGAAAAAAATTAAATGGCCTAAAAAAGTCTGAATATCCTCTAAACTGGGGTATGTTACTTTTAGCAACTTTTATGCTTGTTTAAAATGTCACTGTGTTGTAACAGTATAGTATGAAACTACCTTCTCCCAATTCTCCCAGTGCTAACTAGAGAAACACATGGTTCATTCAGAAACAACCAATTAGAGCCAGGAGGAGGTTCTGAATGCTGTCAATCAAGCCCATGTTCACGCCACTCACACCATCCCCCTTGGTCTTTGCTACCTACAGTTTCTCCCTGTCGTCATAGTCTGTTGTGAATGCTCAGGCTAGTTAGCAAGGTCACCGATGATGGTCATTAGCACAATGAGCAGCGTGTGCCTGATGTTGATTGACAGCCTGGTACTGATTGGTTGTTTCTGACCTGGAGCTGTGCATTTCTTCAGGCAATAGTAGCAATGGGAGGAGGTGAAGGAGCTCAATGTTTTTACAGAGTATCTGTCCCGTGTTATGCTGTCAGAACATAGTGATAGTTTTAACAAATACATAAAAAACTTTTTTTTTTTTTTTTTTATGAAAGTTACACACTCCAGCTTTTTAAATTTTGTTTCAGAATGGGCTTAAAAACTTTTCAAGGTTCATTGCTTAGCAGCGAATGGAAGTTTTTGATTCAGTCCCGATCCTTACAGGACAGGAATCAAATGACTCAATATAAAACTGCAGAGGGCAAAAATCAATGATCTGAAGGATTTAGTACGAAATACAAAAGGTTCACTTCCACTTGTTTTTGAATTTATGTGATCTGGAAGGACGTGTAAAGATAAACTTGTGGCCACAATTCTGAAAGTGTAAGTCTGGAACAAAAACAAACAAAAAAACTGTCCATTACCATAAGGACATCAAGTTCACAATGAAACATGGTGGTGGCACCATGCTGCTCTGGAGTTACGTTTCTTCCAAAGAAAAGATTTGTTTTTTCTGTATGAAATAGCGAACAGTTCTAAATACTTGTTAATCTGAAGATGAAGAGGGATTTTACTTTTTAGGATCAGTAAACATACATCAAAATCAACAAATAAAAAAACAGAATTCAGAGGTAAACATGACAAAAAGTTTATGACCAACGAAACAGTGAGAGATATTCTTACTATCTGATTTATTAAATTAGAATGTGGCAAGCTGATAGACCTTTGTTAAAGAAGATTTAATGCTGAAACTGAAGCAATAAGTCGTTCAAACCCTAACTAAACCCAAAAGATTTAGTTTTGGGTGTACAAAGATGTGCGACCAGATTGCTGTAGCTATTTTTTTTTTTGTACATTTTTTAATGTTTCCCTCTGGAAAATTAATTTGTTTTTCTGTCATATTCTACTTCTCACACTGATGGTGGAAAATTGGAAATTATTTATTTATCTGGAGTATAATTTTATACATGACCAAAACTTGATGTTATAACCTGGGTGTGTCGCTTCATATGAAGTAATCAGTCCCTCTTTAGTTTGACATGCTTAGAAATAAGACATTTCTAAGCTAAAATTTAATCTTAAGCATCTAAAATTTAAACATAAGCATAAATATTTTGAGCGATATCTTGACTTTTATATAAATAAATCTATATCCAGGTTGCCAAAGCTAAGGCTTCTCTGAAAGAAAAGACACATCACTTAAATCCACTTCTGTCCATTACAGCTCAGCAGCCTAAGTGCAATGATATACTGTCCTTATCATATCAAAAGCAGAGAAACATTACAAAGATCGATTGATGAGCAGGTACTTCCTGCACTTCCTAAGGCATTGATTATTTGTTTGGACACACATTTAAAATCCCCGAGTTACTGAATTTCTTCATCAGGAAGTTTTAAAAAAAAATGTGATGAATGACAAGCAAAGTGTGAATCTCATAGCAGGAATAAAGTATGTAAATCTTTAAAATTACCAAACTTTTGAAAATTTTGTTACTTTGTAACTACACAGTGCATTTTCTTTTAACAAGCTGAAGAAATTTCAAATTTGGTTTCTGCTTTCAAGTCATAAATATCTTCAGTCCAAAATTGTAAAAATATTTTAGTCTGAATGCAACCAGGTGGCGGTTTAACAGCAATAATACATGTAAGCTAAAGTGGATGTTTGGGATTCATGCTGCAGCATCCATCCTAACTACTCAAAGTCTGTGTGTGTTTCTTACAGCACTTAAACAGCTTACATTAGTAAGTAGTGATCACTTAAGGCTGCATAGATGCTTCACCCTTTAAAAGGGTATGCTGAAAATGTACCTAATTCAGTTCAGGGGGCAAAAAGCATAAATAAGATCAATCTTCTACATGCTAAAAAAATGAATAATATTATTAATCTTAAATAAAATAATAGACCTATTCTAACTACATACTTGTATTGATTTGTAAGCAGCAGAGTGAGTCTATGCTGACCTAGGCTCCTGCCTTTCATGCAACTAAATGTTCACAGTAGTTGCAGCTTTGATTTGAATTTATTTTAATTTAGAAACACTAAAATTGTTATATAAACAAAGAGAAATCAGAAGACTTCCTTAAAACGCAATGCCAGACTGCAACAAATTGGATTTGGTTGCACATAGTGAAGTTTAAAGTGAAACCAATTATACCTAACATGATTGTAGGATTTCTGTTTGACTATACACTTCCATTTGTTACTGCAGATAATTGTTCAAGTGTAATATTTTAATAATCAAATATACCTGAGAGACTCATGACTTCTACAGTATGAAGTCGAAACCACTTGGATTTGTCTGTTTGTAAAGAAAATGTGCAAGGAGCGTTGCTGTGTTCCATTCTTTGAAACTGACACTCTTTATGTATATCCATTCATCCATTTATCCAACTGCAAACTTCATGAATAAGTTAAGCTCAGAGGATCAGTTTTCATGTTCATTAATGGTAGGTTTCTCATGCACTGTGATTATCTGGTACATTTCTCTGAAAAGTTAAAAATGGATTTCAAAAGTTCTGCAAATAAAATCCCAACATATGGAGATTCAACAACCAGCAACATGCTGAAGAATGAAACAAAGACAAAACTTAGAAATGGAACATATTCCACAAAATTGTGAGTTTAAATATTTTGTTTATGTTTTCTGTGCAAGTAGATGAACAGAATGCAACAGAGCAAACGATCTAAAAACAAACAAAGTTGCAATTACTTATTTAATTTGCTGCAGCTTTACTCCATCTCTAAACTCAGTGGTGAGGTCAACCTACCTGAAGAAGTACCAGCAGCATCTGACTCCATGTATTCCATTGTATTCTACAACTTCCCTATATATTTCTTTTCTGAAATGCTTTAAAACAATAAATTCTGCACTCCCAAAGGCTGTCCAGTCTCATGAACCTGTCACTCCCACAGCGCAGCACAGGGAGCTGTGAAATAGCCCAGGCAGGCTCTGCAGTGAAGATGAATAGGTGGAGTTGTTGACAGTAAAGAGGAGTACGACATTAAACTCTCAGACTATTGATCGGGGAGCATTGATTGGACGGAGCTCCTGCCCTACAGATCACTCACTTCACACAGGGTTTTACAAATGTTGCTGACAACAAGGGTAACAACAGAGGATATCCTCCACTCACTCAAGGGAGAGCCATATCACATGGACAGAAACATTCAAAACTTGTCATGAAAATTAAAGCAACCTGTATATGAAAAGTATCTGTTAACATATGATTAAGTCTGGGATTTGAAGTGAAGTTAAATGTGAGCATTATTTTTAACCGAGTACATTTTATTAAGCGTGGACAAATTATTACACGCAAATAACTCCACAAGCAAATAAAATAAATAGAGGTATAAATGTGTCAAAGCTGATGAGCAAAATCATTGACATATGAATATTTGGCCACAGGGTGGTGCTATAGGAGCGGATTTAAGGGGCTCACTGCCGCATGAACGTCTACAATGATGTGCATTGTAGATGTTTTAACAAGAATTTGAAAAATGTTTTGTCATGCTTCACAGAGACAAAACTTGTTAGAGATTAATGCCATTCCCAAACAATAATTTGATGAGTCAAAGGAGTGACTAAATATATATAAACTAACTTTTTAAAAATGTTTTTATATATTTAGGACATTTCATGTTTTCAGCCATCAATATGAAGAATGGTTTCTTATAGACGTGCATAAACACAATAATATGCATAAAACTTGACTCACAATGAATTTCCTCAAAGAAATTAATTATCAAATTAATTTTTTTTTTAAATTTCTACTTATCAAAATTTTGAGTCACTGTGTCTTCTTGTTTTTTTTATTATTTGAATTTACATGATCTTCTTCATCTGAAGTGAGTACAAAAAAAACTGCACTACTTCATATTATTACATAAATAAAAGATAAACAATGCCATCCAAGACATTAAAGTTATGTGCAAATTTGGGTATTTTAACGACTAAAATAAAAAATACATGTTTTATAAAAAAAATATACATCATTACAAATTATTCTAACATAATTTAGAAATAAATCTAGGCAAGTTTCTTTTTTTTTTTTTCAATTATTTATTAAGTATTTATTTCCAGTCACAACTGTTTGCTGTATATACACTTGAACTAGACTCAGTAAAGAAAAAATAAAATTAATAAAAATAAAAACAACAATATTTCACATTTTGTCAACTATATGAAAAAGACGACTTTTGTCTTTCTTTTGTATTATTTGTCATATTTTGACCACGTTAAAACTAAACGCCCGTGACGTCATCAGCGCCTATTAACGTACCGTTATTGAACGTAACCGACGTAACATATTGGCTGTATCAGTAAAGCTAAACAAACAAACGGGCAAAGAGGCGCGTTGAACTCTAGGTATCTGACTCCGGGGCGATTTACTTTCCAAATGCGGCGCCGATTTAATAACAGGTGCGGAGGGAAACGGTTTATTATGTGACTCAGAGAAGCAGCTTGGCTTGTAGCGGTAGCTTAAACTAGGCGGTAGCTAGGATGCTAATGTCCACCCCGGGCTAATATAGCAGGAGCCGCTGTTAGCTAACGGAAACGGTATGTCCGCTGACCCAGCGGCTGCCAGCTGGAGTAGAAGCTGCCGCTTCTTTCGCCTCATTTACTACGCATACAAGTTGTGACTGGCCAAATATCCTCTTAGGTTTCTGGTTTAATTTATTGGAAAAAAGTGAAAACTAATTTTCTACGCCGTTCTTTTACTGCGTGGAATAATAAAATTATTCCAGAATGGGAATGTGCTTACCGTGCCTTGGTGGAGCCGCTGACGACGTTGTCGTCACCCCGGATCCTGTAAGTTAATGTAATTAATTACATGTTCTGTTAGATATCTCGCTAGATAGGCCAGAATGACAAACAGAGTAACAAAGCCAAGAAGAATGTATTTTCATTACTCTTTGTACTGAAAAGGTCCTTATTAACGGGTTTACAGTAAACGGCGACATGTTATCAGGGCTTCACATGAGTGTCATGTCATAAAGTTTTCTGTCCCAAACAGGAGACGAGGAGGCAACAATTGGCTGAAGCCGCTGAGAAGAGACAAAAAGAGGTCAGTAGTGGTTCCCGTTGCAGATTTTGAGTCAGGTAAAGTGGTTTTATTAACTTAGTGGCCTAGGGTCACGCCCATCAGCAAGTCTTGTTAGACCAACACAAAGTGGTGTATAGTAGGTACGTGTTACTTTTGCATTTTTTGAACAACTATGCATGACATGTAGAAGAATTGTCTTTTTGCCCTCCAGCGAGAAATTTCCTTATGTAAACAATAACATGCAGGGGGTCTATATTTGTAAATCTGATTATGATTAAGCCAGCGTCTCACCAGTTATGAACCTCACTGCACGTCACTGATAAAAATGCACATCATACTTTTCAGATTTTTATTTGTAGCGCAAAACTCGATTGCATCTTCCTTTTCATTTTGCTTCAAAAATATGCTCTAATGTGTGTTGACCGATCACATAAAATAAGTACACAGTTTCCACCATTTCCAAAGGTCTCCTTATCTAAAATATATTGATGATAAACACATTCACCTTCATAGAAAAAAGGTCACGGTATAACAACAGTCCCACCAGTGTGTCATAACGGGAAAAAAATGAAATGCCTCCTCTCTATATAATTTTTCAGCCATGCTATTCATGTACTCAAAATTATAAACATCTGAACATTTGGTAGCTTGTATACAAGAACTGCTGCACAGTGTGGTGAGCATTTTTCTATTGTGCAGAAAAGACACTTGCAAACCAGTAAGAGCCATGCTAAAGTTAAATCAAGGTAAGTCAATTCAGATCGAAACAAAAGCCAACCTCTGAAGTTGGCCAATGTTTTTACTGCCACATTTCTCTGCTCTCAGTCACTGTTATGTGTTAACCTTTACAGTTCAGGCTGCTGCAAGCAAAAGCACAAGGCTCTAACCCTCTGATAGAGTAGACAGCGCACCAAGAGTGAAAGAAGCTGCTGTGTCTTTTTACTGCAATGCCTTATTTGGAGGTTGAATGTGTGCATACTAGATCATGCCTTTTATTCTGAAAGGTTGCAGCTGAAATGGAATATCTTGTTAAAAACACAAATGCATGCCCGTTTACACAGCATTTCTAACATTCAATGACATCAGAAATGAGCATTGCCATTTCCTGCTGGGTTTTAATTTTTTTCTCCACTTCCTGTCTGACTTCCAGACAGCGTACAGGGGTGTCAAAAATCCAGAAGCAGTTGAAAGGAAAAGAAAGAAACAGGAAGAAATTGAGAAACAGACGATGACCACGTCTGTGTCTGGTGGTGGTGGACTGAAGGTACGTTTAGCTTTGGCTTCATGCGTCTTTCTGCACATTTTAATTTTAAATTTCAATTGTATCTTTCGGTAAAGCTGTAGGATGCTTACACATTACACTACACTAATCCTTGCCATAAAAAGGCTATAATTATTGTAATCTCTGACATGTATATCTAAATGAACTTTGATCTTAATAACATTTACAGCAGTATTACACGTGTAGAGGTTTCATGTTGGATATGTAACCAGCTCTGTTGTTTGATCTTTCCTTTTGTCTTCAGTGGCAGGTTGGATGAAGTTCCTGATGGAGAAGTTGGACTTAAAATGTCCAAAATCACATGAAGTCTGTCTGCTGGATTACTTGAAAAACTTGGAACTGCTGCCCAGTTGAAGTTTTTTTTTTTTTTTGCTTGATTGTTGCAAACATTTGATTGTCATCATATCAGGCAGAAAACTAAACCATATTTGCCAAGTTATAAAGGACAGGTTAGGACATTTGAACAGGATGAGGATGACACATTAGTGTTCAAACTTCTGATTAAACATGACAATATTAGTAATATAACAAAACATGCGATTAAACAGGGCTCGTCATTCAAAAAATGTCTTTAAAAGAAAATGAGTCATCGGTTTTAGAGATCGTAGTTGTTTGTTTTTTGTAGTTTTCTTATGTAATTGAGAAAACTGGTTGTTTTCCTTTCAGTCCCGAAGCAAGTTTAGGTCAGTTTCTTGGTAACATAGTAACTTATGCAAACGTGGCAGTTTAAAAGCTGAGGTGTGTGTGCTTGGTGACTTAGGCATGTTGGTGACCTTCACAGTGTATAGGCCACTGACAAACATCACCTTTCTGTTAAGGAACACAATTAACGATGTGTTGGACTTTTTAAATTCACTCTTTGTACTGGGTTGTTTAGGGTGGTGGGGGACAAACGTGTTTTCAACTCTGCTGATGACATGATTTAGTTGCCACTTCGGTTTTTTGTGCTGACCACATTCAGCCATGATCTGATAATATGCATCAATGATAAACAGGCTGAAATATTTTCCAGACCAAGCTCGCCCTCATCACCCTTGTGCATGTGACCTACGGCACTTTATAAATCAGTCATAATCCTGCTCTATTGCACTGGTTGAATTTCTTCATTTGAATTTAACTGTAAAGCACTAATATGATTTGGTTTGATTTAAAAACTAATATTACGGTTTGTTGAATGGATATGCCACAACTCATAATTCATTAGCAATTTATTTTCTTTGTACTTTCACAGTTTTTTGGAGACTGCAGCTTTGCCTTTGTACTCTCACATACGGTGCTGGATGACAATGTAGTGAATATTCTTCGAAGTGCTTAACTTAACTGAGATCTTTTCTTAAAGCTGCATGATCCTCAAAAGCTTCTGGTGCTCTTGCCATTTTGTAGGACAAAGAATATAGCCAATGGTGTTGCTACAGTTAATAAAGCACATTTCTGTTATGTGTGTTTGGACTCCAGATGCTGATTTTTGGTTTTACTTCACAACACATAATGACAACTTCTGACTTTGTCTGCAGGGCATCAGGTGAACATTTACAGATGTTTTAATTAAGAAGCTCGTTCAAGGATTTTGATATTTGGAAATAAGAGAAGGTTGTCACAAACAATGAGACTTTATTTACAGTTTACTTAAAAAAGATGATTTTCACTTCTAAGAAACTTGGTGGTTTTTAATCATTATTCTTAGTACAAAACCAACATAATATTCCATAAAAAAAAATCACATATCAATGAGCTCAGCTTTGATACAGGTATTGTGTCTGTTATTGTGAGACTCCAAACCAAAAGTCAGATTGTTTTCATGTTGATCTCTGTTCTACCTCTAGAGGTCAGTAACTATGCAAAAAGAAAAACATAAAAAGCTTCATAAGTCAAAAAACCCTCTGGTTCAGTTCTGTGTGAGATTGTATTGTTGAAGGAAGATTATGGCACAATTTAGACATTAAGTCAACTTAATATTCGGAATATCTCCTGCCGACTGTGTTAAAACGGCATTACATGACAAGATGTTAGTTTCACAAAGATGCTGATGAATCCATCTCTAGTTTACATGAAAAGGATGTACTTCTGCATGTAGACTATCAGATATACATAGGATCATTCTGAATACTCACTGAAAAGAACCTACTCTTGCTTCAAGTACAACTAACAAAACCAAAGGTCACAAACATCTACAACTTCCCTGCTAAACTCCTATTTGACCCACTACACTGTAATTGTCAACAAAATAAAGTATGAGGATTTCATAAGCTAAAGAAAATAAGATAAAGCACAAAATTAAACTGAAAACTATACGACCCATGATTTCTATTCCCCCACCCCCCCAAATAAATCATTATTTAACAAGTCGGTTCTCTCTGTTTGCATAGCAAAGCCCCATTATTTATGTGGACTTAAAGTCACACATCCACCCTGTCCATTTGTGACCAGAGCCACTCTGCTGTGGAGCTTCACTTCTTGCTGCGGTAGTGGGCCGCCACCACCAGGTAGCTGTCCGGGGCAAGGTCTTTAATATTGGGGGAGTTGGTGCTGATGGGGGATATCTTTCCCTCCACTCTGGAAATCTGCAACATGCGGCAGGGGTCGTGTTTCAGCAGGTAGCTCTCGAACGTCTCCCAGCCTCCGCCGACCCGCACCATCACATGCTTGTTGTGCAGCATCTGCGACAGGAAATTGAATCAGGGCGAAGTTGGTTTAAGAAGTCATTCAGAAACAAACATTTATGTAACAGGTTTACTTGCAATCTTGATAAAAATCTCTGTAATAAACTTCCTGAAAAATGCTAAAGGCTTTGTTGGAGAAAGTCGACAGTTACTGGAAAATTAATTAACAGCCAAATAACTTTTACATTTTGTCACATTGCAGCCACAAATTTAAAAGTATTTTATTGGGACTTTATTTGATTGACCAATATAAAGTTGGGTTAAAAAGAGACTAATTGTTTCCAAAATTCTTGACATAAATATAAAAAATAGCAATAACATTTTTCAATCCCATTTATCCTGACTCACCTAAATAAAATCCAGAACAACATTAACACGTCCCCTAATCAGTAAAGTCAAAAGAGAAATTGTGTTGGTTGTAATGTGATAAAATATGATGTGTCAAACTTAGTATGTAAGTTTATCAGTGCATTTCACGACATTTGGGATATGCGTACTTTTTGAAGGCTTGTAAAAAAAAAAAAGTTGAGTATCAATGCATAAAGAGTACAGACTTAAAACAATTGTCTGAAATAGTCTCTTTATTGGCATCAAATTATATCCCTAAATTGACATAATTTAATAAAGATGACAAATCAATATATTTTATTTATTTGAATATGTCCCAATTTATCTTCATGTCATCATTTTTTCAAAGCACAAGATCAAAAATGGTTCCTAATGCACCACCCCAACTTTTGATCTTTTTGCGATGATTAAAGATCACTTCGATCCAGAGGGATCTAACTTTTAGGACGTTAAACAGCCTGTTTCAGTTTGAACCTTAGTGAAACAGCAGCTATCGGCACAGTCAGCACGGCTGTGAAATTTCCAGCCGGTTTCTTCACTCAAACTGTCTAAATCTGTGCCATGTTTGCCTCACAATTCTATAAAGTGATTTCTTTCATGTTTTGCAGCAATCTTTCCTTAGCATGATGACACCTGTCACATCAGGGCACATTCCCGAGGTTGGCTACCATGGCATAAAGAAGACATAAAACACGCTGCTGTATTAGATGATCAAACGCTCGCATTCCCAACAGGCTGTGCTCATAAAACATGTCTGCTGCAGAGCGAAGGCTTACTGCCACTTTTCCTCATTAGCACTTCATTACATCTCAGCAGAAACAAGCTTGCTTACCGAAGGAGGGTACATAAAAAAAATCATAATGCCTTATTAGTCTTTAGAGATTCTAACACTGACTAAAATATACAGTTTGATAAGAAGAATAAACTACCCAGGACCTTGTCACTTCAGTGTGGTCAGATATGAGGCTTCTTGCCCTCCAGCAGCATAACATACAACATTTATAAGTCTCTTACAAGAATCAATCTAGGGGGCAGCAGTGGGGCAGCACTTCCAATCAGCTGCACTTGGCCCGGGGCTTTGTTACAGTGCACTTAATGGATCTGTGTGAAGCAGCGAGGTTTCAATCATGCTGCTCTGGGACATGACTCCTGCCTGAGACGAGTCCTTCATCAGGAACCCAGAGGACAGCGGAGGCCCGGGGGCCGAGCGGGGACACCGCCGTCCAGAAACACTCTGAGGTTTCTCCACCGTCTCACGCTGAAACAACAAGCAGCTCATTTATTCCTACAGAGGGGAAGGTCAGTCGTCTCGTCAACATGTTGACTACCTGTAGTTGACTAATATGCATTTTTCTTAGGACTTCTGATTCTACTAGCTGGACAAAAGACCTGAGTGAAGCGACCTCCCCCAAAACCTTCTTCAAATTAAACGTCTTAGCCGCACAAACCAGCACAAACATAGTACGATTCATTTATACTAATTTTGTTGTTTTACAATCTTAAAAATGATGACGGCATAAACTAAAATTTTTGCTGCACAAATGTAAGACAGTTGACTGGCACCATTTTCATTTGATTTTGTAAATGTGGACTGGTTTGTTGACCTATGATGACCTCTGGAAACATTTATTAATATCTTTAAAATGATAGTGGCACAAGCAAACTATTTTGCTGCTTAAACGTAGCACGGCTGATTGACACCATATTTCATTTGACTTGGCTTGTTGACCTTTGATGAACTATGGAAATATTTGCTAATTTGCACAGAGGTCATTTGCTGCAAAAAAAAAAAAAAAAAAAAATTGGTGCACAAATGCTTAACATTGGATTTGTTTAATTTGAAGGTCTGCCAACTTTACTGAGGTGGACTAAACTGACTCAAAGTTGACATAAAACATTTACTTGTATAAAGATTTTTTGCAGCTGATGGCCACAAATGATGGCTGCAATCAAGGATGGGATATTTACACAAACAGCTTGCCATACCCCAGCTGCTTATAGACGCCGACTGGCCTTACTGTAGCAGCTGCTCGCAGGGAGACCATGTGAGGAATGTTAATTAAAGCGTTATCACCATAAAGCGAGCTGGCTGAGAGACAGAGCGACAGTCGTTTAATGCTCGTTTTACATGGCATTATAAAAACGCCTGTTCTCTCTGTTACGAGATCTCTAGTTATTGTTCGGGATTTTGTTTGGAAAAACAGATGATTTCAAGCCTTTTCGGCTCATTTATGCTGCCAGTCGTAGAGATAAAAAGTAGACCTGACTTTGGAGAGTGTCTGCTGTGTACCAGATTGATCTGTACCAACAATTTTTGCCTCTTGTTATTTGTCCTTCGTTGCTTAGCAACACATTGGAGCCTAAACCAATGGGTTTAGAGGCATTAATGATTTACATTCACACCATGTTATTGTGGCAGGAATTCTTTCATTTTAGCAATTACGCTCCAATTGTCCCAACTGCAGATTATTTCACCAAAACCTTGCAGAAAATTAGAGATGATTGGGTGGCATATTGAGATTTTGATTGTGGTGCAGTTTATTGGGCCGGCAGCAGAGGACATCCAAGAGTAAACTCTCGTTTGCATGCCTGCAGATCTCAAACATACCACTGGCATGAATCACATAGTTGGATGTGTGAATCCTGGATGTGGGTTGCCAAGTAACCAGAATCCCAGGAGGACAGATTCTCGGTTAGCCTCAATTTATCCTCCTCAAATACCAGGCATCCCTCTGCTCATGGACAGCTGAGAAACATTTACTGTGCTCACAGCTAATTGTGTTCCTCAGATCAAATAGAGGTTTTTTGGTTCTTAATGATTAAAGTAAGACCCTGGCAATTACAATATGTGGTTATAGGTGGATGTTTATTTTTCCACACAGCAAGAGTGTGGCATTCTCTCTGATTAAGAGCTTATAACGATAGTTGACTCAGACAAATAGGAGGATTTTTATCCAGATAAGATATTGAGGAAAGGTTTTGGAACTTCAGGAAAATCCCAACATCTAAAGAGCCAAGCCAGAAATCACTGTTGGACGCACCTGATGGTCGGGCCTCAGGCTGCGCTGCATGAGAAACCATTGTGACGTTGGAATGAGCACAACCACCTGGAGCACATTAGAGGACCACTTTTGCGCCGTACATTCAGAAATGTTGCTGAGCTGGTATTACAGCAGGTAGGAGCAATTTATCAGGCCGACAGGAAAGAAATATTCGGTTTCTGCAGTGAAAGGCAGAAGATATTTATTCTGTGGTAGATAAGATTCAACTCGATTGGCATGAGTCGAGTAAAAACATGTAAACTGCATTATTACCTACGTCATAGGCACATAACTTGCAAATGTAGTGTCAAGTAAATAATTTCTCCTTTATTTTAGATTCCTAATGTTGTATCTGTTCTGTTGTACTTTCTGAGTATAATAGAGGTTCATTTAAATATTTGATTTCTTTGCTTTTAAGCTTAATTCACCAGTGTTTATGGGTTTGTTGTTCGTTAACCAGTTGGAACAACTCTGTCTGACTTTCAACCATCTGAAATACCAGATGTGTTGTTTTTTTTTTTTTTTTTAGTCAAGCAATCTGAAACATATTTTTAGCTGTTATCACAGTGCTGCATCACCCTTCCCAGTAAATCAGACAAATACTGTCGAAAACCGGCTTTGTGCTTTCCAAGGGGAAGCAGGGAAGGTGACTCCTAACATTTTCAAGTATGTTAAGATTATTGCTCAAAAATGTGTCTTTTGCATTCCTTGTTCATGTGTGTGATTTTATACTTCTATCACATTCGAAATAAATAAGTACAATAAAATGAGCTTCATGTATTTGGTTATATTAAACTTCAAATATATTAATCTTCAGCTGGATGACAATAAGGTCCAGTGAAAAATAAACACTGGAGATAGAAGATCCATTGTCAGTTTTGTTAAGCGTGTAATCAAAAGAAAAAGAAGAAAAATACACAATTTCAATAAATAGTAATTTTCTGAAATTTTACAGCTTTCAATGTAATATTTATGGCAAAGGTTTTCAGGTCCAGGCCTTGAAAGCTAATTTTCTGTGACTTTTAGATGTATCCCAGGTTCTAACACACCTAAATCAAATGGCTGAATTACCTCCTCACTGCTCAGAGACCTGCTCATGACCTTATTTGATTCAGGTGTATTGACGTTACAGGACCCTTGTCCTAAAGACTGTTTTTATTCTGGTGACATTTAAACTCGATTTGTTTCATTTGTTAAACTCACCCGTATAAAGAGCATCTTCTCTCCAACACGGTATCGACCCTGCGAATGTCTTTCCACGCAGAACTTATTTGCACACCTGCAGGGTGGATCGTTAGCGATATGTCTCACCTGTAACACATAAAACACTTTTGCACATTTTTCTGATCTGATTTGAAATGCAAAGGTGACCCGTGTGTGACTCACAGCATCATCCAGGAGCTTGCCTGCGCTCTTCTTGGACGAAGTGACTTTGGTCGTAGTCGGAGTTGAAGTCGGTGTCGGTGAAGAAGACGGGGAGGGGGATGAAGAAGGGGACGAGGGGACAGGTGGAGCCGGGGATATGGGTGATGGGGGAGGTAGAGGTGCCCTTTCTTCTTGTTCAATCTCTTTCTCCAGTTTTATAAGGCCTGGAGGCTCCACATTGTAGCTAAATGTGAAAAAAAAAAACACAATCAGATGAATCATATCGAGGGCCTAAAAACAACAAAAATGAAAACATAGCAAAACTGGAACAAACCGTGATGCTATCCGACCCAACTCTAGTAGACAGAGGCACACCTCTCGCGGCTGCTTATGCAGAACTACAGGAAGAGACCAAAGCTTAGCGCTCAGTTTTATAATGAGATACAATAATGCATCAAAAAAACAAGGCAATGAGTGAAGATGAGTGGCTTGGTGATGGTGAATAACACATAAAAACAAGCTGATGAACTCCATGCATTCAAAAGTCACTCAACTCCTTCATTCTCTTCCCTACAAATTACATGAAAGTGAGTGAATCTGCCGAAGTTTGAGACGTTCGCTTTAACCTCCACCAATGGCAAACCAAGCAGGAAGTGCGCAGACAAAAAGACACGATAGATGTCACACATCCAACCATGCGATGCAGAAAGGAGATCCACTGTATGAGAGCAAACCTGGGTGTCGACACCTCTACTGCTGAACTCATAAGTTTATCCAAAGAAAGAAGGACAGAAAGAGAAAGAAATCCATCAGCTACTGTTTCTGGAAATATTTCCACAGATTTTAATCACAGTTGCATGTCTGCAAGGCTAGAAGGGGATTGTAATTCAGTGTTACTCGGTATGCTGCCTGACCTCTAGAAATTAAATTATCTGCATACTTGACAATGAGCCTTCAGGATCAATTTTTTTAAAAAGTGTAAATGACCCTGTAACATTCTGCACCTTATCTTGAGGACATTTATTTGGAGTAAAATAACATGCAAGGGAAAAAGGCTTGAGACAAGGAAGAGAAAAATATTTATAGAGGGAGACAAACTCAGACAGCATTGGCCTAGTTTTTCACTTACACATTTATGTCCATTTGTTAAATTTCTGTGTTTTAATTCAGATATTGTTCTTGTCATGCAGAGTTACTCCCTCCATAGTGGAAGTGAGGATTGTGAACCTCAGAGGTAAACAGTCCATTCTGCTCGCTATTGTACCTGCACAATTTATGCTCTGAAAGGAACCAGAAACCCGAGTCCGGCGACCTGCCAGTACCAGAGTTGGGTTCTTTGTTAGCGCAGCCAGATTGTCCTACATTCGGATTTGGTGGCGGTCTGATATGAATGGGAAAAACCCAGTTCAACTCACCTAAGCCCTCAGACTCAAAGAGACATGTTTCACCCACTCCGACTTCACGGCACCAGGCCAGGAAGTTGGCTGTGTTGTCCCGAGCAAAGAAAGAACCGGAGGGAGCGCTCTGCCGGCATGGTATCCTCCGATTAGGGATTTTTTTCTGAAAGCATAAAGAAGAGAAAACACACAGATAAAGAATTAAAATAGTAATTCTCCAAATGATTTAAGATGAGATTTTTTTTCTTGCACTTCCTATGATATTGATGTGACCACAATTTTTTGTCTTATTGTTATCCTTTTAGCTATCCTTCCCCATCATATCGCTTGTATATTCTGTTGATTTTATGGAAATGCTTTCAAAGTGTAATAAAAAAAATGACTTTTTTAGTTGCACGTCCTTGCCATTCCTACTATCTCGAAAGTACAGAAAGGTTTGTGTATTTTGTATGAGTCATTGTATGAAAATGGCCATACAGGTAGTTAAAACCAAATTTCTATCATTGTGTTGTCAATGATTTGTCTGCAAAACCGTAAAGCCTCTTTGAATGACAAAATGACTATCTGATTTCCTTAAAAATGGAGATACGCCATTGGCCTGTGAGACATGTAAACCAGAATTCAAAATGTTCAAATAAAAAATTCAGATCATAGTGAAGCAAATCAGTTTTTAAAGACTTTAAAGACTTTTCATCTCAGCAGAATGACTGAAGTAAAAAACATGATTGGGACAAGAACCACATGCAGAGGGAGGGATGCAAACTCCATGTAGACAGTCCCCAGACCGGGACCCCAGTCCAGGACCTGAGCTCCAGACCCGGACCTGAGCCCCAGACCGGACCTGAGACCCAGACCGGGACCCCAGACCAGGACCTGAGCTCCAGACCGGGACCTGAGCTCCAGACCGGGACCTGAGCCCCAGACTGGGACCTGAGACCCAGACCGGGACCTGAGCTCCAGACCGGGACCTGAGCTCCAGACCGGGACCCCAGACCAGGACCTGAGCTCCAGACCGGGACCTGAGCCCCAGACCGGGACCTGAGCTCCAGACCGGGACCTGAGACCCAGACCGGGACCCCAGACCAGGACCTGAGCTCCAGACCGGGACCTGAGACCCAGACCGGCACCTGAGCCCCAGACCGGGACCCCAGACCCAGACCGGGGCCCAGGACCTTCTCACTTGCAAACCCAAAGGTCCAAGATATTCCATTTAAACATTATTTTCCCTGATCTATTTGTAGTTGATTGAGGCTCAAAAAGCGATCGAGGTGTATTTTTCCCATGTGTGGCCCAGTCCAGTGTTTTGATTGCGATGAAGTAGACAGCAGTGTCTACTTCATCCGCTCTGGTTTCATCCTAGTATCTGAGAGCCTTTTCTTTACGGATCAATATGGGAGCTGAAGGCTCCGAAAACTGGAGCTACTTTACCAGACTCTCCGTGATTTAGGATCAAATGACATACTTATGGGTTTCAGCCCCCACGCGGTCCGTTCACAGAGATTTATGCGCCTTGCTGCGGTTTTATGAAGGATATGTGTGTCTGCGCTTCGAAAAAGGTGCAGTGAGCTCATCCAGGAAATATGCAAGCTTTTGTGGGTATTTTTCATTTCATTCCAGGCTCTCTTTTAAACCTTTTTTTTCACTCATTTATGTTCCTCTATTACTGAACATAGCTGTGGAAAAAACACTTGCCAGTGGCATTTAATATGCCAATCAAAATGAAATGTATTTCTGCTGTGGCTTGTTATGTTATTATTGGCACCTTTGTGTGTTTGATTGGACATAAGGTAAAGAGCTTCATGAAAACATTATTTCTGAACAAATGGGAACATAAAGAATAAAAATATACTTGAATAGAGCAAGGGAGATTTAAGGCAAACTTTAATACATCTGTCTACATTTAGTGCATATGTTGACTCATGCTTGTGTTATTATACATCTTATCTGTCTCTGTCTGCCAGCTACTGAGTGATTAAAATGCAGCCTAATCAAAACATTTGCAGAACTATCTGAAGTTTTCTCACCTTGAGATCTATGCGGCTTTCTTCCCCAAATGGATAAATGCTCCACTGTATGCATATTATCTTCAAAATGTGTTTCCTATTTACCAAATATAGTGTTTTCTATCACAGATTTAACAAATTTAAAGTCTATTACATACACATTTTATGTTCCTTCTACCACAATAATAAGTTGATCAGCGATAACGGGTCTATTTTACCATCAGCATCATATTTCAAAACCACAGGGATGTACGGTTGTGGTAAGAAGAATATTATTTTAAGTTTTTAATGAGGCATTCCAGCAAATAATGAATCCAATGAAAAACTTAAATAAAAACAAGAACTAGCTGCACTATTGAAGAATCAATACAAGCAGGCTCAAATAAAAGCAAGCATGTTTATCAATATTTTTCAAAATGTTCTGAACCACATATTTTGTGATCATCTACAGGCCACAGGTTCATGCAAACTGGTTAGGTTCCTGATGACATTTTCAAACAAAGTCCACATTCTCTGAAGCTAAAGCTTTTTTTCCAGGGTTGTTCCACTCGAACAGCAGTTTTGATTTACGTTTGGGATCATTGTCCTGTAGCAACACTCAACTGAGTCTCATTTCACCCATCTGCTTTACATTATGTGATGTTCAGGAATAATCCAGGTTGCAAGCGTCGTAGAAAGTGTAAAACATCTTCAAATTGACCAAACTGAGACAAGTTTTACACTTGCAACGATGAGAGAGTGCTAACCAAGAAAAAGTACTGCTCCAAAACCAACAACCTTAATACGGACAGAAAATTGAATCTGCCAAGATGAACAAGTCAGCTTTGTTTTAGAGGAACGTTTTATGAACAGTCAAGAAAAAGATTGAGCTGTTTGTCTACAGGGACAAGACACGTTCGGACGACTTCAGCTAATGTTGCAGGAGAGCAAGAACCAAATGCAGAGAGCAAGTTGTTGGTTTTAAAATTAAAAACTATTTACTTAACAAAATATCGAAAACCAAAACCTTACCAAAATAAAAGTCCAGACAAATGGTTCACATTTTGAGTTAGAATGTAGTTTAAAACCTTCAGTGGACTTTAAGTTTGAATGAATTCAGTTTCAGTTTTGTGAGCTTGAATCAGCTTAACTGGGATGATGAACACAGGAAAGAAAGCTAAATACTGAGCTGCTTAACATTCTTCCCTCATTTTTCCATTTGTAGAAGCCTCGACCATTTTGTGTTGTTTATTTTTTTTTTGGCTCATCATGTAACTAGTCTGTTGGCAATTAGGCTAATTAGCAGTGAGAGGTCTCACCAGCTGCTTAGTATTATTGAGTTAAGTCAGTCTTCACTGGCCTTTTCTGATCTGTCTCAAAAGTGAAGCCTCAAACTTCTTGGAGTCTGCAGATTTCAGAGTTTTCAAAGCTTTATGTGGCATCCTGCTTTCAATCACACATAGCACCAATCTGAACTGATAATGTCTGTATTAGGTTTTTGAAATGGAATTCAGCATGAAGAGTAAGAAATCTTTGTTTTTTTGTTGTATCTACAATATCTAATTTATTTGTTCCTGCTGCTCAGTCACATGAGCTACTAGAGTTCACTTATACACACCTAGGGGTAAAAACTGGCGCTCTTTAGGTGATTTGGAAAGCTTCAAGGGACATTAAACAAAACTTTATGGAGCAAGAAATGTGGAAAGCATGTTGTTCTGTTGTTAGATTCTGACATTTACTCTGACATATCTTTTAATTGTGGATAAAGGGCAACATATGTTGATCGCAAACGATCTGAAAACCTGAGACAGCTCTGCTGTTTGTCTTCTGCTCTCAACAATCAATGTGCTCCTTTATGTTCAGTAGTGTCTCTGCTGTCCCACGGTCGTTGACCTCAAGTGTCTCCTCACATCTGTGCTGCTGCTGCTGCGCTCACACTGCGATCAGGAGACCCTTCGTCATCAGAGCAGCAATGCCCCAGTGCAAACATCAACAACTCTCACAGAAGAAGCCATAAAAGATCCTTTGCCTTCATTCCCCTCTCAACTGATAGAATTAAGTAAAGCTATTGTAATTATATTAAAATCAGGATTTTATATCTGTATTTTACATATTTTTGAGTAAAAAAAACATTCATTTACTTCATAAAAACATATGTTATAAGAGAAACTGAAATTACTCTGATGACATTGACATTAGCAGAAAATAGTTGGGCTAATTTACACATATCCACTTCCAAGATTCATGAAACCTCACTGAAGGCTCGAAAAACGTTCAGCGCAGTTCTTTCAATTCTCCCAGGGTCTGTGGGGCCCCGCTAGTTAAAAAGCCCCTGCTGCTTATTTTTTTCCCCCTTCATTTCACCCTGTTGGAAACGGCAAAATCCCATCCCCCACCTTTACTTTCTGTATATTTTTTTAAATTGTGGAGCTCTTGGCAAAGTTTTTATTCATCGGTCACGTTGATCTCACTGACTTACAGCACCTAGCCAAACTTTTTCAGTTCTTGAACTTCTTCTTTTTTACATTTTACTGTCACACAATCATAAATCTGAATGTATTTAATTAGGATTTTATGTAACAGATCAACACAAAATAGTGCCCAATTTGGACATATGATTTTCTTTTTTTCCCCTAAGCCTGAAAGAAAGAAATTTGTATTCAGTCAAGCCACCTTTTGCTACAAATTACAGCTATGAGTATTTTGGGGGTAGATATCTTCTAGCTTTTCACATATAAAAAACTGAGATTTCTGCTCATTTGTCTTTTCAAAATAGCTCAAGCCCAGTTAGACAGAGAGGATATGAGTTTCTAAGTCTTGCCACAGAATCTCAACGGTCTGGGCTTTGACTGGACCATTCTCTACATTGATATAAATAATTTCCCACATCTGACTGTATATTTACGTTTGTTTTCTTGTTCGTGTTTGAACCTATGAGCCAGGAATGCATCCCCACAGCATGATGTTGCCAGTTTGTTGCTGTTTCTTATAAGAGGAGGGTTTTTATTCTTCCAAAAAGGTTAGATTTGTTTTGTAAATGTCTGATCGCTACCTGGTGGTCAATTTCCTCTACCTGAGTTGTGTTTCTCTGCATCTTCCCTCGGTGTCAAAGTCAATGTCAAATTTATTTAAATAGCACTTTTAAAAACAGGTTAAATCTGCACCAAAGTGCTATTGTGTTATTGTTGACAAAAAGAGAGAAAAAAGGCTTATTTTAAGATGTAAATTTGAACTCAAGTGAATATTTTTGTAAAATTTAGAAGGCAATTGGTTGCAAAAAATTTGTTGGGGGGGTAACAGAGTAAAGGGGTAGGAATACATATGTACAGCACACTTCTAAGACATTTATTTGTAAAAAGAAAAAAAGTTAAACCCATGATCATTTTCTTTCCATTTCACATTTATGCTCTAATTTGTGGTAGTTAAAATAAAATTACAATAAAGCACATACTTGTGGTTGCAATGGGATCAACTGTGAAAAACTAAAGAACAGATCTGCAGGAGAAGTTAGTCTCTGATTGTCTGAAGTCTTAATGCTCTGTAAAACTTATTTCAGTTTCACTGTCAGAGAAAGAGTTCAGAGATGCTGCCTGTAATGAATTTCATTGTTTTTCAAATAGCAGAATGTGACCTTTGAGAACCAACTGGAGCAGCATAACTCTTACAAAATATTAATCAACGGTTTTAGAGGAGCTGCTAAAAGACTCAAGACTGAAGTGACCTTTGCTCCATCTGATCGAATCAGTGAACGCTTATTTATTTTTTTCACTCTGGAGCACTGATCTGCAAAATCATTCACAATGAAAGTAAGTCTGGGAACACTTTCAGCCACAATTTAACTTCCAAATGAGTATTTTCACCGTAATCTGTCTCACGCCATCGTACTGCGATCCTCTGATTTCTCTCTACCTTGCTGTTGCCAGGCTCATGCAGGTCTCCATTACTCTGCCTGAACTTCTCCTGCAGCGTCTCAGCCAGCTGGCACAACAGGAAGCCATTGTCTAACCGATCCATGAAGCTCTCAGCGGTGATTTCCAGACCTGAGCAGGGGACACATAAAGACAGGCAGACAGTCCAATGCCATAAATCCATCAAAAGTGTGCTCATTTAAAATATATGTGAGTAAAAGAAATAAAATTCAATCTCCTGTTCATTCCTAAGCCTGATGTAATGCTTTCAACTCTCCAGAACTGCTTTAATGATCAAGCCTCGCTGTTTCTGCTAGGTTTGTAAAACCTCTCAAGAGGCCAGAGTGTAAAATATAGATTAGGAAGAATTTGGGGGATTTCCTGGTAGTCCACTGGTACAGAGGAAGACCACGTTTACCCAAAGTAAAGCCTTATTATGCTGCAGAGTTGCACATACATATTGGCGATCAACATGTGGCGTCCACTTGACTGACTTCCAGAGGACCATACTTTTGCGGTTAGGTCATCGGGAAATAGGAGGTAGTGGCAGGGGGTGGGGGATTTGTCTGTGGAAAGAAACTGGAGAGATTTCTTTTTTAATCCCATTTCTGTTTCTTATAAGAGGAGGGGTTTGGGGTTCCATGTTTAATGAGTTCCAAATGTTGCAGCTGAGCACAAAAAAAGAGCGATTGAAATCTTGAGAAATTTTCTGCAAGCTGCTGTCTTGTGCTCAACCCTCAACCCCTTACTGTGTGAGCAACAGGGCCCTGAGACGAATGTCAACTCAAGTAAATAAATCGTCCCTTGGGTTTGTCCAAAACTCTCTCAACCTGAAACTGCAAACAATTTTTAAAAAGTAGCTCAATGCATTCTGCGAAAGCACATTTGCTTTAAAAACCAGGATGTCTGTTGGGTTTGCCACCTCCAGGTCTCTGGTTCAGCTGGTTCTAGAGCAAACAGACAGCCAGAGATAACAGGAAAGATGAGTCCTACATAGCTTCCCATAATCCGGAGTCTGTTACAGGAACTCATCCTGCTTGCAGTAAAAGTAAGAAATAACTTCAGAGGACGTCCTCTGGAGAAACACCCAGTTATTAAACATAGCTACACGTAGACAAACATTGCTTCAGTATCTCTGAATATTATCTAAAGATCTGGTTAGAAGTTTATTTCCTCTCATTATGGGAACGAATGTCATATTAATGTAGAGGATTTTAATGATGTGTTTAAACTGTTCTTTATACAGGATGAGATTATTAAACTTTACAGTAAATTGTCATATCCGATGATAAACACAGGCTAAAATATGTATATACATCTCCACTAAAATCATTTAAAAATCCCTCAGTAAGTTACAACTCAAGCCCATATTCTCTAGCCCTGATTAAGCACCTGTTACAACCCTGGCTGGATATTTGACGCCTCTTTTTTAATCAGAATTGATTGATAGGCATCAATTTATTGGTTTCCTTGCATTTATTCAACTTTTAAGCACATGACTTCTTTAGAGTGGAGTTTGAAATCCGTTCTGATGTGTCTTTAGTTGTAAATGTCCTGCTAAAGCACCCAATAGTGTCCAAATTTCAGCCGACAAGCTGCTGATCTGAAGTGAAGTTGAAACATTTTTACAACCCAATTCCAATGAAGCTGTAATAAATACAAATATAGATAAAAACAGAATACAGTGATTTACAGATCCCTTTCAACCTACATTCACTTGAATTCCCTTCACAGACATAATATTTAAAGTTCAGTCAGAAAACTACACATCCCCACCACTGTTTTTTTTTTTTTAAATCAGTCTTTCTAAGATCCTTGCGGTGGATTGGATTCAGTAAAAAAACAGATGTGACTTAAAATATGTTGGATTTGTAATCGAAACTCGTAATTTTCCGAACTCTGAGTTGGAAAAATCAACTGGAACACGCCACGAAGTTGGATTTTAGATCCATAATGGCCGCTCCTTTCATCAACAACAGTGAATTGAAAATGTTTATTTTACAAGACCCACTAAAATCAATGCTGCATGTGGTCATTGCAACTCTAAACTGGACAAATTAAAAGTGTTTGTATGTGGAAAGTAAATCTTAAAACAATGTTTATAAGAAGTCCTATGATCAATGCTGGAATCTCAACTTTATTTCTGCCAATTTGAACTGGAAACCAGCAGTAGACCTACTTGTTTTACAAAGTACTTTTAAGTGTTTGTTATAAACTGGAGGTATACACATATGAAGTAAACAAAGCCAAAAAGCTAACTAAACTATAATTTTAATGTCTCTAAAACTCATAGAGACATAAAATACAAATCTGCATTGGGTTATGCTCCCTAATTTAATCTCATTCAGATTAGATTGGGGAGCTGCATGTATTCACTTCTAATTGCAGTGATTAAAAACTAAAGAGCAGCACAAAAAAACCTCCATACTGCTTATTCTTTACCAGTGGCTCTGCATTATTTAAGAAACGCTAATGACGCTCATTATTCTTTTAAGGTAATGTATCGAACACTGACTCAAGGTCAGAGTTTGTTGACTTGAAAATGGGTTTGTAATGAGAATTAGATTGATTCCAGCTACCTGCAGAAGTGTTTACATCAACACTACCACTTAAATTAGGTTAAAGACAAGACAAGGAGCCTTGCAGGTTTTTTTTGTTTTGCAGCATGGTCGCATTCAGAGGTCTGTGTTTCAAATAAATTAGCAAAACAGCAAAATATGTGGAGAGAGAATAAAAGTTTGTGTCCAAATAAACTCATAATTATGCAAAATGTTAAAGTGTGAAGAAATACTCAGATAGGATTTTCACCAGCCTATTCTACATTAATACAAGTTTTAATAATATTTTACCAAGAATGTTGCTGAGCCACAGGGCGAGGTCTTCCTTCATGGGCAACAGGCTGGCTTCATGTCGACTAGAGAGCCACTGGTGGTACTGCTGCATGTCTGTCAGCCCCGGACCGCAGAGCTGCTTTGGGCTCACCGAGCTGCACATGGTCGCCTGCTGATGGCCTGGAGCACAAAGTGAGGACCAAAGATGATGAAATCAGAAGTTACATCAAAACAATAAGTCCAAGCTGAACCAGAAATAGCTGTAAGAGACATAATTTTGAAGTGTTAATTTAATGAAATTTGACCTCCAATTTAGCTTATTAAACTTTTTTTGTGATTTTTACTGAATCTGCACAGCATCATCCAGACTTCTGGGAACCTCTGTTAATGTGTGCAAAGGCACATACAATAAATACATCATCTACTGCAGTAGTATAATCCAAAAGAATAGAAAACTGCAACAAACCCAACCTAAGCATTCATAGTGTTATAGTGACTGAACCATTTGTAAATGTATACTTCACTTTTTAAAGTGTAGGTCTTCAGAGCTTGTTCAGATAGCAAACAAAATAATATACTAGATTTTTGCCATTTTAAAAGAGCCAAAAATGATAGAAATGGATCAAAGCAATTACTTTCCTGTTGAGGATTTGATTTTGCAGGTTTGAAGCTGAAAAAGTTCCAAATCATTCCTGTATAGAGCATGTAGTCACATATTTTGTTAAAGAAACACAAAGATTTTTCTCTAACATTTTCCTTTTCTAACATCCTCCTCAGTCTTTGTAAGACTTTGTAAACCTTGGTCCTCGCATGGCCTGTTTGCCACAGTTTTAGTAATTTTAAACTTTTTAAGTTTCACTCTCAGTAGATAAGAACACATTTCAGGGAGTAACAGGTCTCTTAGTCTTAAAAAAAATTAGGGCACATCCACCTTACTTGAAAGGCATGTTCTTTTGTCTTTCCAATTTTGAGAAGTGACGAGGAAAGTTGATTTTTTTTGTCTACATTTGTTCTGCATGAAGCGTCAAATATCAGCTGTTTGCACAGCTTTTTAATCTCATGAAGCCAACTTTCCTAAAAGGAATGAAGGAACAAATCCATTCTGACTGCTTTTATCCTCAAGGTTGAATCCCAGTATGGATTACACCGACCTGAATGTGCAACATTCCTCCTCCCTCCTTCATCGGACAACGGACACTTTCATACGGGCTCAACTCGTACAATAGCAGTTTTATTAAACAAAGAGCTCTTTGAGTATTCCCTGCCACCAGTCATGGAGTCTATTACACCGTCTGTCTCAATCCAATAGTCAACACCGCAGCAGAGTTTGCATGGATCAATAGCTTTAGACAAGCTGATATTTAAAAAAGGACTTCATTCCATTTAACGGTGATGTCATTGATAAACAAGACATTTCTCACATCTGTTTCTAGTACCCAGTTTACTGTGTGAGCTATTGCGGGGAAATCATTCAGTTTTCTGTCAGCTGTCTTCTTTAAGGAAGCAAATAGCCCCCAGATGTAAGCAGAGGAAGAAACCACAAAGTTCAGGCTGTGATTGTCTCTCTGAAGTAAACTGAACAACACTGTGATGCAGACAGACAGGAGACAACCTCACACTCTATTAATACCTGCACCACAAGGTTTTCAGATGTCATTTTTCTTTCTTGCTCTGCTGATTTAGATATTAAAGAGAGCTGCAATAAAGACCTTATTTTTATCATGAATGCAAGCGGGTGAATTTCAAAGGTTTCCATGCACACTGGAATATCTTACATGACTGCATGGCACGCAAAAAGCAGAAGCATATGATGCAAATTACAAAAAAAACACATCTTTCGTACAGGGAAACATAAATGCCATAAATAAATTGTTCAGGATGGCAGAGGATTCCTGCTCACTGCAGAGGGAGAGAGAGAGAGAAACATGACAAAAAGCTGTGAAACATTTCAAGGTTCCTTGTCAGCGCGCAGCAGCAAAATCACACTGCCTTGACAAAAACAGACATCAAAAACCTTGGAGTCTGAGCAAGGTCATCTCATCTCAACAAGGATGACAGATTCTAGCAGCGTACACAAACCGAACGCTGGGGCTCAGCACTTACACGCAGGTGCCACATTCCCATGTCAGATGCGTGGACGGCTGACGCAGCAAGATCACAAGAGCAACTTCATGCAGGTTCCTGTAAGGGTGCTGCACGTAAATATGCATTCTTTTAGTCACATTTTTAACTATAATGTTCTAGCATGAGAAATATTCATGCTAAAAAACATTTCTTAGATTTACACTCATAATTAATACTCTCCTTGCAATCAGTTAAGAGGACGGTAGGATGTGGAAAACGCTTTCCATTTTCAAATGATGGATTTAATTTTTCTCTATGTGATTTTAAGTCTCTGGATGCATCAAACCCTGCTTGAAAGTTCTCCAGAGCTTCATTCCTGATCTGTCTGCTCTGATCCTCGTTCCTCTTGATGCTGCTTGTTCTATAATGTTCTGTAACAAACCCTTTTCAGGTTTTTATTTGTGAATGATTTTGGTAACCGTGCATCATTTTCCCTCCACTTGATAGTTATGCTTTACTTTGCCAAGTCAAATCAAGTTTATTTGTACAACACATTTCAGCAACAAGGCAGTTCAAAACGCTTTGCATCATTAAAACATCATATAGTCACCATTTAAAAACATTACATTTTCGAAATCATCAAGCAAACACACATCAAATATATTGATCAATGATCTGGCTGCAAATAATGAAAGGCAACTCTAAACAAGTGGACTTTGATTTAAAGGAAGGCAGCGTTTGGGATGTTCTCCAGTTTTCTGGACGTTTGTGCCAGATTCAAGATGTAACATGTGAGCAGCAGCATTCTGGATCAGCTGCAACTCTGATTGACTTTTTAGGCAGACCCATGAAGATACAATTGCAGCAATCAATACGAACATGGAGGAGTTTATCTTTCTGGGACATTTGTCCTTTAATACCTACTTTATGTTGGTCACTCACATAAAACCAAGATAAAGTGCATTCAAGTTTGCGGTTGAAATATAAAAATTTCACTGTAAAGGCAGAATAAAAAATTTCAATTTTTAGAGCAAAGACTCCATGTTTTGTGAAGTACTGTGATATTTATGACCAGAATATGAGAACACGTGATTCTCAATGCAACACTGTTAGACTTACTTCTAACCACACTGTTAGTTGACTTGTTTGACCTCCGACCCAAAAAACACCACTCTGCTATAAGACATGTTTCATCTGCTGAATTTGCAAAATTCAGGCCAATTTTGCATTTAGCGTTTCAGAAGATATTTAAATGAACGGATACATTTTGCCATTCTGGAAGGATCTCTGGACTTCCGCAAAGCCATTAAAAAGCGTCACGGTTGTTGCAGATTGCTCCAGGAAAGGCATATGGATAGGAATCCTGACTGCGTATTGCATCAATTACAAAACACAAAAGTGTCTCTGTGCTGTTAGCTCGCATTGCTGGCCTACACAGCTTCATCCTCTACAACAGCCAACTCATCCAGAGGTGGAATCATTCAACTTAACTAGGGGATTCTGCAAAGTTTCCATGGGAGATAAGCTTTGCTTGCACAAACCAGATTATAGCAGCTGTTGCAGCAACTCATTGCAGGACAAACTCTTCTGCATAATATGAACAATGAACAATAATATGAATTATATGAACATGCACAAGATAAACAAGGTTCCTATTTTATACAGAGTTCTTTGTTAAGATGCAATGATTTCTGGCAGATTGAACAACTTTGCTGCAAATTAGCTTTTCCAACCCCAGTTTACTAATCAGTTTATTCTTCATTATATGTTTTCTAAATCATCCAATAAGCAAAATGCATTAAACATGCAACCACATGTTCAATTGCAAGTGAAATCTTTGATGTTGCTTCTGGTGTCTTGGCACTCTCTGAAAATTATTCTAAAGATTCAACTGCAATAACATTTTTTTAAAAAAAAGTTGTCTCCGTCTTTACAACCGTGACAAATAAAAAGAGCCACAACAATCAGTTTGCTAGTCTGGAAATAAGATCAAGGGTGGACGCCTAATGACTTATGTCTGAAATTCAGCAGAACGCTTTAATTAAAAGGCTGCCGCTGAAGTAACAAAATGTCATTATCTGAGTAATTCAAGATGCCTCTCATTGCATTAGAGAAATGAAGAAAAATAAAAGAAATCTTCTCTTCAGGAAATACTTAACCAGCATCCAGATTTTGGCTAGAACATTTCTGTAGTGAAAAACAAGTTTGGTAATAATTAAAAACAAATAAAAAAAAGAAGAATCGATCTGACATGAGACTTGAATAGTCAAAGGCTCACCCTTCAGCTCACTCGTCCTGTGAGCTGCTGAATCCCAGTTTTCATGCTTCTCCGACGGACAGGTTACTCTCCAAAACACTGACGCAATGTGAAGCAGGGAGGTCTGCCTCGGAGCGCACTGCACGGAGATCTGACAGACAAACACAAATACTCACAGCACGCTGCTCTTGTTGCTGCTGCTGCTCCTGCTGCTGCTGCTGCTGATGATGATGATGGCAGGGAAGTTTAATCCAGCTGGTCGAGCCTCCCTCCTCCTGTTGCCTTCATGCTGAAGAGTGAGACTAAAGTAATGTCGTCTGATTCATCTGGGAACGGACTGGAAACATCAAAGGATTGTTTGTTCTCATGTGTGAATAGTTTCAGATTATTATTATTATTATTATTATTATTATTATTATTATTATTATTATTGTTGTTGTTGTTGTTGTGGTTACAGACAGACAGATAGATAGATAGATAGATAGATAGATAGATAGATAGATAGATAGATAGATAGATAGATAGATAGATAGATAGATAGATAGATAGATAGATAGATAGATAGATATGTTCGGTTTGTGCTTAAATTTACAAAAAAAAAGAAAGAAGGAAACACAGGAAGAAAGAAACTAAGGAATAAAGGACAGAGAGAAAATAGTCTTTTTTCTTTCACTTATTTATTATTATTATTATTATTATTCCGAGGTCAAAGACAGCGCTATCACTCCTGATACGAATCTTATTTTGTCGAGCACGAGTGTCTTTTATTGTGAAGGGCTAAAAGTTAGAAGTCCAGCACGCATGCGCACAAGTAAAAGCGACACAAATACAAACGGAAAACCCGGGTATTGAAAAGTAAAGACCAGTAAGTTGATAACAGCAAAACAATGATGTTTATTGTCTTATTCTTCTTTTATAGTAGGGCTTTAGCCGTGAGAGCAACTTGACTTAAAACATGGTTTATTTTTGATCTCGTAAAAAACCGTTTCTAATGCTGCTTCTGGGGAGCTTTTAGCTAGCTAACTAACTTTCTTAGGGAACTTTTAGCTAGCTTGCTAACTTTCTTGAACTGAAACGAGTGTCTGGGAGTTAAGGGGCAGTTAGGGTTCAATGCTTAAGCCGTGTTTTGCCCCCATCAGTGCCAAACACCGGGAGCCCACTGGCCGGGCTGTGAATGCGGACAGCGCCACATGGAGGCTGTGCTGAAAAATGTGGGCAGCACCGTGGAGCTGCTGGCCGTGGCCGCCCACAGCGGCGTGGTGAATGAGTGGGATGAGCAGACCGTGACCAGGGCTTTTCACTGGGCCAGGTACTGTGAGCATATTTACAGCAGGTTCCACGGTAACCCCGTCATCAGAGGAGCCCTGGAGAAGCAGCTGCAGCTCACCAATCACAGTTTGAAGGAAGCTCTTCCGGAATACAACGGAGTGTCGTTTTTGGATCTGGGGCGCTGCCAGGACCTGCTGCTCTTCTGGCTGTTGAACAACTCTGCATTGCCCATCTCCATCATGAAGATGCTTTTTGAAACCAGGGCCTCTGCTGATTCTTCAAGCAGCGACTATGAAGACATCAGAGGCCTCTGCAACCAGATCATTCAGTGCAAATCTGCCTGTATGGTGCTGCGTCCCCTCCTGGGCGTCCCCTCTGTTGGAGCTGAGGCTGAGGTTCAGGGAGAGATGCTGATGGAAAGGTTGGGGTCCGTGCTGAGCCAGAGCAGCGATCCCCGCCGGGTGGAGGACTTTCTGAGCTCCGTCCTTCAGGAGTTTGAGGTTGCAGCGGAGCATTTGTGTCCAGTCATCGCTGCAGCTCTGCTGACAACAGACTCGGCTACACAAACCGCCTCTCAGGATTTTCTCCTGGACTGGCTGCAGAGTCAGCGCGGTGTGCTGCAGCACGTGTGCACTGTGCTGCCTTCCAAGGTTCTTGCAGACTTAGCAGAAAGACACCAGAAATTTAGAGATGCGTTCTGCAAGTTGCTGAAGAAGTGGGCCTCGGAGATGGAGTACAGGGTAACCGAAGGCGAATGGGTTCACGCTGCTACAAACTCTGCGGTGTCCTTCCAGAAAATGATGGAGCATTATTTGACCCTGTTTGAGGCCTGTCCCTCTCTGAGGACAGAAATAGAGGATGAGTTAAATGCACAGAGGATTGCTGATGGAGACTTTGATGTCAGAGGTCTGAGTGTGTGGGGGGACATCTTGTTGGCATTGAGAAAGTGAGTTCTGGTTTCTTTAGAACTGGAAGATATCATCAAGTTTACATGATAATCTGATGTCTGTTAAAACTAAATAAAATAAACTGTACTCCTTTCCAAAAAATAAGACAAATAAAATATTTGATCATCTGAAGGATGCAGTGCACCTGTTCACTACTGATTTTGTGGTTATTAATATTTATTATACTGGTGTTTGCTATTGTTGAGCAATGTTCAAGAATGTTTTTTATGAAGTGGAATAGAACAATAAGGCAATAAATAATTTTTTTAGGTTATGTATTTATGTATATTTTTTATGTTTGTATCAGAACTTTGGCGCAGTTAAGAATAGTTCTAACCATGGCAAAACATTTAAAATATGAAACCAAAACAAATATTGCCTTCATGAGAACAACTGGAAACCAAAGCATAAACTCTTCCAATTAATCATTACATTATGAACAAATATATAGAGTCATGCTAGTACAATTTTTTAAATCTCTCTTCATGTGTTTTGTCAAATTGTCCTTCTTACGAATGATTTGACCCAGAATCAGAAAGTCTTTGATGCAAATTTTGATTGCATATTTTTTACACTGTGACTGATTTAAAACTGAAACACTGTAAATATTACAGGAAATACTTTAAATGTAAACCAAAATATAATAAGAGATTAGGAAATAAAAAACAGAACATGTTAGAGTAAAATAAATTTTCAGTAGCGATACTCTTTGTGGAGCAAAGCTTCAGTAGATTCATCCTGATAGAATCAGATAGTTAGGAACAAGGGATTTCTGTTTAGTTACCATAGCTACAACAATGGAGTTTGTACTGCTGGATTGTCATCTGTGTTAACTGTTCTGCGAAAGAGTCGGGAAAACGTGTCAAGAAATAGTTCGTACGTTTACAAGAGACGGGCTCTGCTCTGCTGAGATAGTGACGATGACTGAGTTAATCCAGTTTCTTTAAGCAGTCAAGAAAACTGTAAAACAGGTTTCATAGACTTTCAAAACTCATCACTTCATCTTTAGTACTGCAGAATGACTAATTATGATCCACAGTATATGCTACATTATGGAATATTGCTTGTTCCTATTTGCTTAAAGAAATATGAACAAAGGTTGATTTTTTTTTTTTGTCAGGTGAAAAAATAAAAAAAGCTGACTGAGTTTTTTAGAATTTAGATCAAATCATTTTTATCTTAGAATAGCCTTGACCTAAATCTAATACAATATATGCAAAGATTTTTTTAAATTGTTTTTCAATAGATTATTTCTAAGTTAAAATATTCAGATATAGATTTAATAAGTAATGACTTTAAAGTACATAAAGTAATAAAACACAATCAACAAAGCAGCCAGACACTGAATTTATTCAACTGTTTCCTAACTACATTATCCAGAAATAATTTTTCCCTTTCTCTCTCACTATCTGTCAACATCCCCTCCAGCGCTGCTCGCTCCAAACCAATACATTTTGATTGGCTTCAAGCCAGCGATGTGACTGGACTGGTTATTTGCACATCTCAGACTTCACCTTCATGTCGAAGCACCTCTGTGGACGAGGGATCAATTAGTGAGACTGTGGCCTCTCCCTCAGTCAGCCGGTGTGTGACAGGTCTCTGTCAGACGGCGGATTAGAGCAGAGGAGGAAACACCAACACAGCCACGGCTCGTTTAACACGCCGCAGAGGCAATTCACGTAGAGACAGACAAGGGTCAGTGGGCAAGGGCAGCTCCTACACAACCAATTTATTTCCAGGCAATGAAAACATATGGGTCAGGCTGGAGGAAAGCCAACAACGACTAAGAAATCTGACTGATCTATTGGGAACAAACACAAAGAATTTAGTTTAACAAACCAATGAGTTTTTAATATAGTCTTGCAACTAAGAAGATTGTGGTTCTCACTTTTACTCTCAGCCTCTCACATAACTGGCAGGAGGTGTGAGCAGTCATGGCGATGACTCACATGTGTTACTGACTGACTTACTGCAAGATGACAAGGTTTGAAAATGCTCTGCCTATAAATGTCAAAGCTGGAAGCTGATTTCCTTTTTTGTTTTATTGAAATAAAATACCAGTTTGTATGAAAGAAAATAAGTAAAAACCTTAAATATGTCATTTTAGAGAACAAATCCGTTTGTTGCAGGGAAGCAGGGTATTTTTTTTGCATTTCCTCCAGCATCCCTCCTTCAGTTTGCTTTCTCTGTCAGCGTGGGGTGGCAAACTGCAGTGAGACGTGCTGAGAGGGGGGCACTGCTGTTCTGCGGCGTCCACAGGGTCACGGAGGATAACATTAATTAAAACTCAGACCCAGCCACCATCTGGTGGAGTGAATAGGGATTTCTCAGAGGGGGTGGGTTGCTGAAAGGGTAGAGCCCTCCCTCGGCACGCGCCTAAGCCGCTCTGATTGAGAGGGGGGGACCCCTGGTCACACCTGTGTCCCACTCAGAACCTGATGGACACCACGAGAAAAATAATTCTGAGGAAGATGTGGACTGTGTTCTGCATTAGTTTCTGGAGTTAAATAAGGTTGCCAGAGGAGCTGTTGTTACAGTAACTAATTTGCATTTTAAAGAAAGGGAAGGTTTTTTTTTTTCCTTTTTTTTTTTGGCCAGTAATCTGCTGAAAATATGAAGAATCAGAAGTGCAAAACAAAATTAAGTAGGTTTTTATAGCTAGTTAGGCAAACGTCAGCTCATTATATATCCAATATTAGAGAATTAACTGTCAAATATGATTTAAGAGGCTTAAAATGGGAAAAATCTCCTTTGCCTTTCAGTGTTGTTCTCGAGGGATCAGATAAAAATAAATAAATAATAATAATAACAATAACTCAAGAAACCTGATTGTGAATTGAAATAAAATGTTTCTGTTTTTCAAGAAAGGAAAAAAATATTCAGGCTGTTTAAGAAGACACCAGATCTCAAACATAACTCAAAATATGTAATTTTCTGCTGTTTCGATCATTATCCCATCAGGTTCATGTTGGACCTCTGTGTGTGAAGCATTGCGAGTCTCTATGGAGGTGTCAGTGTAATCTGATATGTGGGAGGTGAAACTAGATGGACAACAGCTGGATCACATTCGTTTGTATTCAGCAAACCTAAAAAAAAAAAAAAGCAACCACAGACTTTATTGTATTTTATTGTACGAATACAGAGCCGTGCATAATTGTGAAGTGAGTAGAAAGACAATTTCTTACAAACAAAAATAACATAAAATCAGGGGCAGCGTGTGTAATTTACCGACCCCTGTGCCTCCCCCACTCAGCTCCTTCAGACTAGCCAGAAGCAATCAGCGAACGCCTGTTGGAACCACTCATCAGCTGAGTTCATTATAGGAGATACTTCTCAGTGAAACGGTGGTAAAAAATACTGTTGGAGGGTTAATAGATGAGCGAAGTTGTGATGACTTTCTGAAGGTGGAGTTTCAGTAAGAGTTGGAGTTTCTTAAAGATACAGAGGCCTTAAGTTTTGAAGCCAAATTTCTTTTAAGTCATATTTGACAAATGCAACATTTTTATAACAACTGGGGGTAAAATAGTTACATAATTGTGGTATAAATGGCACTATGTGGACGGAAAACACATAATAATATCTTTAAGGAATGTTTAAAGAAGGACTAAAATAACCTCAGGTTATTGTTTTTAGCATTGGTGGTACAGGAAGAAAAAATCCTACAATTGGCAATATTTGCACATAACAGAAGGAGGATTATTTTTTTTGTTTGACCATGCTGGCTGCGTCTCAGACCGAAGGACGATAACCAAGAGCAAATGTGTGTATATATATGTTGCAAACTATAATTATGTGATGGTGGGTGGAGAACACTCATTTATAAAATGTTCTTTTTTCTATAAAGCCAGTCTCGGCTGTCTGAGTCTCCACTAATAAAGCAATTAACAAGGGAATTTATTTATGTGAATTTGTTTGCCCTTAGGTTGGGGACTGTGCAGCAGGGAGGGTTGTCATAAAACAGTAATTACTCCAATGCTGGGTTGAAATGTGAAGCTGTAATTACTTGATCTTTCAGTGCACGATGGAGCTAAATTTTCCATGGGAAATTAAGGGCTATTGAAGCTGCGAGGAGGGAATGTCGAGGACATTTGGAGGAGGGATCAGCAGGATAATTGCATGCAGACAGACTCTCAGGGGAAGAGTGCAACCTCTGTCATCAAACACTCATTCTGGCCAAGGCCTCATCCCATTACAGTCCCCAAGGAGTGACGCCGCACCTGCCCCACCGACCCCACCGACCCCACAGCTCCTCAGCTCTCCTTCACGCACCCAAAGATTACACAACCAGGCAAGGACGAGAGTGACTAAGCTTTGGCAGCAAAAATAAAGCATCAGAGATGCAGGCGGGAGAACTGCTGAAAGAGTCTCACCTTAAAATGCTGACAGGTCTCTATGCACGCCCACAACAGGCCCGTCACAGGTGTAACAGCCATGACCTCGCAGCCTGGTTAGGCATGAGAAAACATGTTCCGCACGAGCGGTGACACAATTGTGTTTTCCGTCAAATTAGCGTGTACTGAAAGGCGCACAGTGCAACGACTGGCATTAATGGCCTCCCTCCTCGCCCTGGCGGATCATCAGAAGAGAAACTAGGATTTGTTGTAATTGCTGCAGGGCGTCAGCTGGGGGGAGATTCAGACGTGGAGCTTATTCCTGTGATCAAGCTATCAGTCAGGTTTCCATGCTCAGACTGTCCGTCATGTGCAGAAAACCAGTCGACTGCTGAAGCTCCCATCCACACAGTCCAACATATGAGAGCTGTCTGTTTTATGCTGAATATTAATACAAGAGGCTGCAGTTGTTTTCGGTTTGCTTATGCTCTGCCAACAACAGACAACGAAAAGCCAGTGAGTTGCACTGATAGCACATTTCATAAAGATCTGGAATCAAAAATAAGTCTTTTATCTAGGTTCAGATTCACATGACTCATCGCCGCCCACAGATAAAACGCACAGCAAGATCCACACGGTTTAATACATCTAGATTAAACAACATGATATACTTAAAATAGAGATTAAGGAGAAATCTAAATCAACCTTAATTATTCAACATGATTTACTCTCTCATCAAGTCAATTACCAGATTAATTACTAGACTGACTAGAAAATCTGCTTATGTCTTCTGCTTTTCACGTTGACTTCTCATTTCTATGAAGTGAGTCCAGTTGATGTTGGTGACAGAGTTGCATAAGAGAAGCTATTCACTCACTTGCAGATTTATTCTGCTTATCCTTTTTGTCACACTTTAATGTTAAATAATAACGATAAAAATCTATATCAGACAAGTATATCTTGAGTACATATTTAAGTTATCATTTCACTCATAGATGAAGAAAATTATTCAAAACAAACTGGCTGTTCTTTCCTCATGATGCCATCGAACTTCGAAATGTCCCAATACCCTCTGCATCAAAGAAACTCTCATCATGATGCTGCTGCGGCTGGGGTACTTTAAACATGGAATGATGTTCCTTTGCTTTTTTCTGACTTTGCTAAAAATGCATCAGACTTTTAACAAAATACACTCTCAAAAAGCATTACGGGATTTTCCAAAAAAAAGGAAAGGCCAATCAGATTGAATGTCCATGAATTTTTATACAGCATCTATACACACAGCCCTGGACCCACTGCTCTGAAACACCTCCTGGTTATTCCACCAAATATTGATTTCTGAACTCTTCCTGAGTTAAAACAAAATATTGTTGTTTCTAATTTTTCTTTGCATTATTTGAGGTCTGAGAGCACTGCATCTTTTTCATTAGTTTGACCGTTTCTCATTTTCTGCAAATAAATACTAAATTTGTGCTTGGATTTTCAGTAACATGTCAGAATAAAAGAACAATGTTCGTTTTACTCAAACATATGCCTATAAAGAGTAAAATTGGTGGTCTCTTAATATTTTCCAGAGTTTTTTCTCAACGCTTTTCAATTTCTAATTTGCAAATGAAGCATTAGCTTTGTGAACATAATGCTAACAGATTCTACATTAAAGAGTATTGATCATCTAACTGTTGTGCTTTATATTAAAGTAAATCAATAGTTGTATTAAATTTAACAGTTAATGTTGAGTTTATGTGCTGGTAGGAAAACCAGAGCAATATGTTATTCTCTTTCTATGTTTAAGAGTTTTATTTCAAAGTTTGATATTTTTCCAACACAGGAGGATTTGTGGTGTGGCTGAGGATCACAGTTTAGCACACCAACATGACGCCTCTGGAGCTGCTTTTCTCTGGACATCCAAACCAGGATGCAGTGCAGAAACGATGCTCCTTGTTCTACAGATGGTAAGCCTGCTTGCTTCAAAAATTACTGCTCCTGTAAGGCTACCGAATCCAGTAATCTGTCCTACTCTCCAGAGACGTCTTATATTGATTTACTAATGAGAAACATAGAAAGAGCAGGAGATGCTTGCACAAGGTTAACTAGTGAAACAGATTGTCGTCAGTCTGTGCAGGATACAGTAAATCACCAAAACACACAACCAAATATGACTTTTACGTTGTTTTTCTTTTTTTTTTTTTTTTTAGAAAATATGAGTATTTGTATAACACTTTTAGACTCCAACATACATCTTCATTAAACACAATAATAGAAGCCATAAAATCACATTTATCTGTTTACATAAACTCCAGGCACAAAGCCATAATAGCATCTTTTGGTCATCTTAAACATTCTTAAATATTCATATATTTTTATACATCCTTGCAGGTTTTATAAAGCAAAACAAAGAAAAGTGTCTAAACAGCGAATGAAGTCAAGTGGAAGAGCCATCTAATAGTTCATGTAGTCCACCCAAATGTCACGATATCAATGTGTCACAAGAAGTACACGTGGTGGCCATGACAACAACCAAGGAACATCAAGCGATCACAAACAACTCCGCTGTTCGCACACAGCACTGCATTCCTCGCCGTCAAAATGCAACATCATCTGCATAAAGAGCAATAAAGCTGGCTTCTCCAGACAGTGAAGAATTGTTAAAAACACACACCTTCATGTTGATCTCCACGTGACTCAAAAGAAGTACAGTTACATACGGCAAGCTTGTGTTACGTTACAGAACAGAATGGGATGGCTGGTACAGAGAATTTATTGCAGTGCACACCAAACATCAAGAAACTTTTTTTTTTTCTGAGCAGTTGCCTTTTCAGTTGTCTCACCACAACCTGATCATGAGAACTCGTCATATTACCCATAACGGCAGCAGACACCCACCTAAGAGCTAAGCAGTTGGCTAAATGAGAACTATTTGTGACTGTGAAGCATCTGAAACATTGATCTGAGCAAATTCATGCAACAAACACACTAAAACTCTACGATTGAGCTTCACTCACGCTTATTTTTTATCTTGTAAATGTATTGTAGGCCTCACTGGAGAAGATGAAGACCTTTTTTGCAAGCAGACGTCTCCCTGAGGAGGTACTGTCCATGAAAAATATGGCCTTTTTATATACTTAATGTCTACACAGATCAATGACCCAAAATCCACGATAGTCTCACAGAAACAGTATACAGGTAAATATCTATACAGTACATAAAACACATTTGAAACGTAGTAGAGTTTTCTTTTTAGAACACTTATAGTTTCAGTGCAATCAGAGTAGTATCTAAGAGAAACCCTACGCGATGGTCGTCTGCAGTGTCATCTGGCTCATGTTGTTCAAGTAGATCAATGAGGTTTGGGTGCCTAGCATACGCCTGCAATTTGCTTTGCAACTGCTCTCCGTATGTTCTGTGAAGCCCTACGATATGCACATATGAAAAACAATAATCTAATGAAGATATTTCTCATTTGGAGCAAACTATTTCCTTACAATTCATGTGAAACTACTTGAACACACAGAATGGGTTTAGATATCTGATACAATGCTCGTTTGTGCAATCGCCGATGGCGCGCCTGTTTTTCTTTTTTAGGCAGGCTCACCATAGCTGTATGGTTTAAGAGTAGCCACGCTGAGTGTACATCTTTCCCGCCGGCTCCTGAACGTATTCCTCCGTCTTGTCCCAATCCTGCACCCAGCCTCCGTTGAGCTGCGCCGTCGCCCCGTAGCTTTTGGCCGGGCCGGCCATGGCGCCGTAGCTCTGCGTAATGTCGCCCGTCTCCTCGGCCAACTCGTCCTCGTCTATGAAGCCGCATTTCTCCTCACTGGTTTCCTCAGGGTCGGCCCATGGCTGCTTCTCCCCAGAGGCAAAGATCCCATAGAACACCACACCTCCGTAATGCACAAGGGAGGCGATGAGGAAGACATACTGCCACTCCTCACGGGTCTAGAACCAGAAAAAAGGTAAGATATGCACAGAATGAAAAATATATCATTCATTTCAAAGCTTTTCCACATTATAAAGCCACATTTCTGCAATACTATTTTGTTGATAAACAAACAAATCTGCTAGGAGAGGGAAAAAAATGCAATAATCCGAGGTTCATAAGTGTGCGCACCTTTCAAACAATTCTTTGTTGCATCATTTTGAATAAATTTCAGCATTCAGTGTGAAATTCTGATTACATTTCAGAGTGAAATGGGATATCTTAAGTTGGTAATATGTCTTCAGTCAGTAAAAGTTGCAAAAGTTCTCTAAATCTGTCAGATTGTGGCGACATCTTTTACCTGCAGCCTTCCATACCTGAACCCAAATTTGGTTCTGGACTCTCACTAGGCCATTTTAAAACTTTTATTTTCTTCTCATCAACAATTGTAAAGTAGTATCATTCTATTCTTCATTTATATGTATACTTGGACTCTTGGTGTTGGTAAAAAAAAAAGAGGGACAATCTCTCTGTAGCCCAAAGGTTTACGGTTGGTTTATTCAGACTCTACTTAAGTTTTCTTTGAGATTTTAGCTTGAATGTTTTCTTAGGAAGACAATAAATAGGTTTTATTCCAGCCTTATGTGTAATGCATGAGATTACCCCAACAGAAACAGAACTGGCTGGAAATTCTTCCAGCTTCTTCAGTTTTGCTGTTAGCTTCTTTGCAGGAACCCTGAGCTGTTTATGCCTCATCTTTTCATCAGTTTTGAAGAAACATCCAGTTTTTTTTACTGACTCAGTTTCTGGATATATTGGTTATTGTTTTCACTATACAGTGGCATCTATTACTGTAGAGCTTTTTAATACCCTTTCCTAAGTGATGCTATTGTACCCTAAGATCCTTATAACATCCCTGGACACTACAACTTTAGCTAAGAGGGAAAGAAATGAGTAAAGTTAGAAAAACTGAACTTTATGTCATGTTAATCAGATTCACTGTGTTCAGTATAATAAAGAATGAATGCTGAAACTGAATCAAAAGGTACTTCAATAAAGTTTTAGTTCATCTAGTACAAACCATCACATTATCAATATCTCATTTATTAAATCACAAAATCCTGAAATCCTTCAAGAGTATTATTAAAGTTAATGCAGCAGAACCACAAATAGCGAGCTATTTTAAAAGGGAAAATGTTATTTTTGTTTGCTTTGGTGAACCCAATGGCCCTTCTTTTCCTCTTTTCCTGTTTGTACATTTCATAGCCCTTCAAAATAATAAGTAATCAATCTTTAGAGCTAAAAATAAATAACTATTTTGTTCCTTCAGAGGCAAGAAACATCAGTTTGTTACATAACCATTCCCATGAAAAAGACTCACCTTGTGCTTTGTCATTGCTCCCACAATGAGTGGGCAGACCATGCCTGACAGAGTTCCCACACCATTAGAAATGCCCATTAGGATGCTGGCATAGCGGGGAGCGATGTCGAGATGGTTCACATTAAACCCTGCAGCAGAGACAGAAACGGTGCTGAGCGCTGTGAGAAACAGTATGAAAAATAATCTGTTCTTTAAAAAACTTACCTGATATTGCAAATCCACTAAAGCCCACTGCCAGCACCAGGAAGGAGATGGCAACGCCTTTACTGTGGGAGTATCCGACCACTAACAGGAGCGTTGCTTCCATACCAAACCCTGAAAGACGCAGGACAACTCAGCACAAAGACTCAGACAATAAAATGGAGGAAGATGAGTCAGAGCGAAGCCTCACCGCCACAGTTCATGATTTTACGGACGTTAGTGGTGGACATGATGTTGTGGGTTCGTAGGTAGTCTGCTAACTGGCCTCCTAAAGGCACAATGATGGTCATGACCAGGTGAGGGAGAGCCGACACCGCTCCAACCTGGAAACGCATCAGACGATTCTTTGAGGCAGCTGGTACAGCCAGAATGAAACATCACAACTATGTCATAACAAATATGTTTCTGCATTTCAATCTGTGACGCAGTAACTCACCGGAGTAATGGTGGATTCTCATTGTGATCCTGAATTACACCTGACATAGTAACGTGAGTTATGATTTACACCCCCAATGCAGGGCAGAGGTCAGGATGGTTTGAGATTACTTGGATTCTGCCGTCTGGATTGTTTTTGTTTTTCATCAAGGAATGAAACAAATCGCAAACTGCAACCATATTTTAGAAGAAGTCATTATAAAACAGCCAATTTAAATTACTTTTTTTTTTTCTTTGCTGCTTGCTTCCACATGTTTTCCTAAAACTGAAATACCTTCAGACAAACATTTTAGAAAATGAGACAACAAATAAAATCCATCCATTTTCTAACACCATTGACCCTAGTGGGGTCAGGAGGTGATGGTGCCTCTCCAGCTCCGTTCCGGGCGACAGGAGAGGTCACCTGGACAGGTCGCCAGTTTGTCGCAGGGCAACACAGAGACAGACAGGACAAACAATCATGCACACACACACACACACACACACACACACACACGCACACACACTAGGGAGAATTTAGAGAGACCAATTAACCTAACAGTCATGTTTTTGGACTGTGGGAGGAAGCTGGAGAACCCAGTGAGAACCTGCGCATGCATAGAGAGAACATGCAAACTCCATGTAGAAATAAAATATAGATAAAAATTTTTAATACATATATATGTATATACAGAAGACATTCAAGTCCAAGTGCCCCTTAATATATTACTATCTTTTTCACCTTTTGTGTGACATACAACACAACTGCAAAACAAACAAATCAGTTAGAAGGAAAGACAAAAATAAAAGAAACAACAACAATCCAGCTGACATAAATGTGCACAACTATAAATTTGCTCCGTTTGGCTAAACCCACAGCTTTTAGATGGATCAAAATGATCTTATATTAAGATGGCATCAGCTTGTTTTCATGTTTTTGTTTTTTTCATAATGCATTATATGAGACATTTTAACAGTAATGTTTATGTGTTTTATATTCACCATACATTGACCATATTGACCTTCTGCACATTTAATGCTGATTTGAATCCTGTTCAATAAAACACAATCTAAAACAGCATCAGAAGCACAATTTGATTCAAGAGGATGAATTAAAGGAGAATTCTGAGAATCAGGCCTGTCCTGCAAGGCAAAATACCTAAAAATCTATTTCTCACTAACAGTTTGTGAAAGTCATATGATATTATAGTGTGAGTTATTGAGTGGGAAGAAAGTCAGATGACAAAGGATTGTGGGGAATGTAGTATTTAAGTATGCGTCTCAACATTCTGGCAATGTTGTTGGCACCATCAGTCCGCTTTTATATCTACAGTCTCAGGTTATTTTGCAATCTAAACGTTAGACTAGAGTTCAGTATGAAACTTAGTAACGAATGCAGTCGCTGTCCAGGTTTTTGACTTTTTGTTGAGGTTCTGCACTGGTTTGCACTTGAAAGGAATGGTTACACATTCTGTCATGAGATGGAGTCTGTTCTGTCCTCTCACGGTCCAGCCGGTCGAGGCAGATGGGCTCAGCTCCCTCAGTCTGGTTCCAATGGTTCATTTTTTACAGCAGATTTTCTTTTCTACTCTAATCCTCCATCTGAATTCTGTTGAGAACTGGATACAGAACTAGAATGAGGCTGCAGTTTTAGCTTTTCAACTAGTATATATAATTAACTAGCATTTAATAGGAATTAAATCTTTCTAGCTGGACATGACAAACTTTTTTTGTCAGGATGGAATTTGGTGTAAATTGACAAAATATCTGCACATTAGTAGGTAGATGAAAATAGCACATTCACAGAATATAAGCTGTATGTGAGCTTTTTTTATTGTCATGCTGCATATGAGTTTTTATTTATTACCAATTAATGTTTTATATATATATATATATATAAATGAGATATTTTAGAATTAAAATAGCTTGCAAAGATCTGAGGGCAGTCATCAAGAGTAAATTCCTAATTTTACTTTACACTTATCTTTGTTTGAGGTATGTTAGACAGAATAAATGCGTTTTCATGATTTTTCAGGGCTTTTGATATAAAAAGGAGTTGCTGTTTACCTTGCTGATCTCAAAACCAAAAACTTCTTCAAAGTATGCAGGCTGGCTGATGAGCAGCAGGTAAAAAGTCCAGCTCCTGCAGAAATTGGCCACAATGATTGCATAGACAGGCATGGAGGAGAAGAACTTCCTCCAGGGAGTCTTATATTTCTGCAGAATCAGAACAAAGACACGTTCAGTTGGAAATGGCGTGCACAGAAACGGTGACTCCAAATGGGTCAGAACTCACTTCTGTAGCGCCCGTGAGCTGGGCACTTTCACCGATGCTCTCCTCAATGTAGCGGCGCTCCTCTTCGGTGATGGTCGGGTGCTCCGCCGGGCTCTCGTACGACACCAGAATCCAGAACATGTACCAGAATATTCCAAAGGATCCTGACCAGAACACGAGAAGATTACTGCGAACGCAGGAGGACTGACAGGGGTTATGGATAACAAAATGTAATGGCACTCAATGTTTTCAGGCATCGCAAGTCAATAAATATTAAACCCATAAATTGTCACCTCATCACGATTTATTAACAATGCCATTGTAAAATTATTGCATCAGAATTCAACAATGAGTGGTGTAGTGATTCAGCAACTCACTTTATTTAAGGAAACCTGTGTCTTTTCCCTGAATATTTTGGTAAAAGTTTGCAGTGAGAGTGATGCTCACCGTACACGTAGAAGACTGAAGACCATCCTGTGTACTGCACCAGGACCCCAGCCAAAGGCATGGCCACCACTGCACCAGCGTACGATCCTGAACAAGGCACAACGTCAGAAATAAGCAGAATTTGATCCTGCCTGTGTAGGTTGTACACACAACAAGCTAAACATATTCTGGAACAACGTCGTGTAATTCTAAACCTGTATTTGCATCTCAGAGTAGATGTGCTGATGGAATCAGTGTGAAACCAACAACCCAGATTTAGTTACAAACAGTAAGTGTTAATGCTTTGTACCGCAAAAGGAGAGAGTTGCCAGACGACTTCTTTCCAGCGGTGGGGCCCATTTACTCCATATGCCATGGCAGGCTGGGTAAGTTACTCCCTGCAAGGTGATAAAACAAAAGTTGGATCATTTCTTTTATGTTTTTTTTTTTTATTACAGCGCATCAGGATTTGAGAGACCACCGTGATGCAGAGCATTATGAAGGAAAATGATTTTATTTGTGAATAAAAGCCTCATTTTTCTCCAACTTCAACATGATGTGCTCTTTTGTTTTGTACTATCACAAAAATCCAAACAAAGCACATTAAGCCTTGTAGTTGGAAGGTGACAATAGGTTAAAAAGTTCAAGTGGTACAAATATTTTGGCAAGGCAATGCAACTAGACTGTTTTTACACCTTCACTCAATTACTCCCTGTGAGACTCTGTCTCTTTCTAGTTGGTGAAAGCCTTCCAGAGCAAACTGAAGCCAATAACAAACACACTGACATGCATTCGAGGCGACCTTTCTAATCAGGACTAATAATCCAGTGCAAATTCAAGTCGACTCTCCATTTCACGAAAAAATAAATAAATAAACTGAATTGTTCCCATTAAATCTTCATTAAACACTAAGTGGCATACAATCAACTATTGATAGATACAAATTGGTGGGGCTTGCAGTGGGAGACAGCCTGAAATGCTAATGCTTAATCTGTGGTAATAAGTTGTGGCGTTGAACACAGACAGTTCGCTCTCCCTCAATGCTCATGAGCAGCTATTGAAATGACAGTGTGCAGCTCCACATGACAAAAGAGGCTGACCTTCAATCTGATAATAGCACATCTCACTCTCCTGAAATGAAGCCTCTTCTCGAGCCGAGAGAGGCAGCTGCATCAAGTGGTTTTTATGTTATCTCTTTTGTTCAGCATGTTTCCAGCTGTTTCAGCATGGAAAACCATTAGACACGAGCCCTGCTATTCATAGCTTCAATGCCGTTTGTTGATCAATCTGTGTACAGTAGCATGAATGGAGCTCCGTCACAATAGGACTCATTCCACAGCCAAATTCAAACAGAAAACAAAATGTTTCCGTGGTTTACTACGAGGTTCAGATAAAGCTCCCATCCTGATAATGAGGCAACAATTCAAAAGAGCTTTAAAGGTCAGAAAGAGATGTGCAAACTGTGCGTCAATACCTCCACCAAGCCTTGCAGTATCCTTAAGCAAATTACGCATCCGTAGTGCGTACGGGCGGCAGAGGGAATGAACATGTTCAGGATGGATGTCAGGACAATGGCAGCACCAAAAACCCTGGACAAAAACATTGTAGCTGGTTAAAAATAAAAAATGCGTCAGTTGAAAAACAACAGAAATAATTACATTGTTCTCTGTCACCACCACAACAAAAGGCATCAGAGCTCAGATAGCATAATTATTTTATTTCCACAAGCCATTCAAAATCAAATTAGCAAAAAAAGACACCATACTCTCCTAAAAATGCATTTAATTGTTATACCTATTTTTATTTATTTTTCTCATCTTTTTCGTCATGTATCCCTGTTGCAGATTTATTCAATTCCTTCAGCTAACAGCTGGCTAACCGGACCGTCAGTGAAATAATGTTGGATCCACAGCCACTGAGACTGTACTACGATCATTACCTAGAAACAGATTTCACACAAAGCTTTGACTGGTGCGGTTGCCATGCGTCCCAACATAAAGGATTAGACACGGCCGTCCCATGGGAGCTCATTAACATGAGGAGGCACGCCTGGCGGCCATGAACCAAATCCCCAGTTCATCTGCTGGTTTGCTCCAAACCCAACATTCATGTCTTTGTTTTTAGTACACTGTAAAATGAATTTAAAAATTATTATCCATTACTATCTTCACATTTTTGTTTTTAATGATTTTGCAATGGTTAAACTCTAACCACGTAATTTGGTCACAATTCTTATGCATTTAAAATAAAATTAAACTAAAGTTGTTGCTTTAACCAACCTTTATTTTTGCTTGTTGTATGGTGTTGAACAGTAAGTCCATGATTTGTATTATAACTGAATGCCAAATTAGTAAAAATGAAGATTTCTGTAATACATTTGCATTTACTTTACTCAGAATTAAGTAAAATACCAAATCCCCCCACAAAAATTTGTGCAACTTGACACTACAAATTTTATTGATTACATACAAACATTTTTGCTTTTAAAATTAAGGCTGCAGTTGGTAAGAAACTGAAGCCTGAAATTGTTCATGTTGTTACCTGTTTGCAGCCAGTCTGGAGGAAATATAGCCTCCTGGAATCTGAGTTATTATGTAGCCCCAGAAGAAAGAGCCATGGATCATTCCCACGGTCTCCGGGTCCCAGTTGAATTGTGCTTTCTTAAAAAATGAAGACAAAAAAATAAATAAATAATAATAAAAAAAAAAATACAGTTTGTTTTCTACATTTCATGTAAGCATTTATAAAAACAGGAGAAATCCTTCATTTGCTTTATTTGTGAGAGAAAAATAGGAGAAACCAAAGAAAACACATTTTCTGCATGTGTAAGAACTGCAAGTAAGAAGAAAACTAGATAAATAAATGAAAATGAACGATCTGCAGGCTCTGGCCCCACCATCACCTATCGGACAGGAAGGGGCTCCCTGCTGTGGAGGAGGGCGGAGTTAGCACCTCTTTGACGATGATCTTGCCGTTCTGATGGATCGTGCTGTTGTTCACCATGCTGACGATGGCCACACCCAGGTTACAGCGGATCCCGAAGGAGATGCAGAAGCCGAGCCCGCTCAGCATGGCGATGATGTATCTGCGCGGAAGCCCGAAGCAGGTGCAGTCGCACAGCGGCGCCTTGCGCTCCTGGTCCTCCCTGGGTCTCCCATCCTCCGTCAGCTCGATGGCCTCACCTGTCTGCTGCCGCTTCTCCAGCCTCCTGCACCACAAGGCGATTATATAACAGCATGAGCTGTTTTTTTGTTTGTTTGTTTGTTTTTTTAAGGTTACATATGCGCTTTTTTTATGGATACAGGATATCAAAAACAGGACTAATACTGGAATTTATTATTATTATTATTATTATTATTATTATTATTATTACAAAACGATCAGAATTTAATTTGGTATTTTAAAAGCTTTTTTTTCTTGCTGACTTATTGAGGAAAAAAAGGAAAATAAAAACCTTTTTCTTTCTCAAGGATGCTTTCTCTATCCATCCTTAAGGCAGCAAAAGGGGACAAAGTGTCGTTTTCCTCTCAGAAAAATATGCATTTCATAAAATCAAAACATTATTTTCGTTTTCTCGCTGTAAGGGGAAAAAAACAATCCCGACCTTCATACCGCAATGCAGCATCATCATCATCAATATCCTTCGTTTGAAGATCAATTCAATCGTTTTTCATTTTCTATCTTGTATTTTTATTTTTTATTAATTAGCTTTTGCTTTTACTCGCGATGTATTTCTCCACAGAAAACCTGAGGTCTAATTTCCTACGACCCGGTTGGATGTGAAGGCCTCATTCGGTGGAAACGGGCCTTTTTCTGGGCGACGAGTCACGTTTCCGCGCTGCAGCTTTAAATTCAACAATTTCGACACGAAACACTGAGGAATGAGACAAAAGGTCACATTAAAACTGCGAAATGAAACCAATTAATTCAGAGAAACTGCTTCTTCTTCTTCTTTTTTTTTTTTTGGCTCTGTTTTAAAATACTCTTATCATTTCGCTCCGTTTTTAAAAGAAAAAAAAAAGTAAAGCTTAGTAAATATGCAAGAATTTGAAACAAACTGTTCTCCCTGCTTTCGCTTATGGCTGGATGAAATTTATCGATTGGAAATTATTCGTGGGTATTACAGATCTCTCCAGGACTTTGTGTCACGACTCGTTCTCTTTCATTAATTATTAAAAACACCCCCAGCTGCTGGTGGAGGGGGGACCGTCCTCCTGGGAAATAACCTGATCCTTAAATATTGGGGCCACACGACTCTGCTGTCTCTATATTCTAAGAGAGAGAAGATTTAATAACAAGAGGGAGTTTGTGGAATATTTTCTCTTTAAAAAAATAAATAAGAAGAAACAATAAAATGAAATTAAATCACTCCTTTCTCTTACCTGTACAGTTTCCCCAGGGCCTTTCCTGCGATCTGTTTGACCCCCTCTTTTATGGGGAATGCCTTCTCCATCCCTGGCTCCATTTCCAAGTTGTCTTTTCAAAACCAAACCCTAAGACACTATGATAAAAGGGAGCGCGGCGTAAAAAAGCATATTGTTGCGACGTTATTCCAAATATTGCGCGTCTTTCTTCGCGTTAGAAAACGCCTCGATGTCCTGAGAAGAGGAGCTGTGAGAGGGGGAGAGGGAAAAAAATGGAGAAACGAGGAGGAACGCTCAGCCAGAAAGAGAGAGATTCACAGTCAAACAGCAGACAGATGAGTCCGATGGTGATTTGCGCGGTTTTAATCCGTGAGGTGCCATTTTTAAAGATCTTCTCGAAAGCAGAGGGAATGAGGGGGAGGAGGGAGAAGAAGCAAGATTATGATTTGAGATGTGATGAGGGGAGGATTTCCGGTCCTGTCTGAGGTGAGGATCTCCGGTGTGGCAGCAGCCGGACGAGGATCTCGGCATCACGAAGGAGCACGAAGCGAGTCTACCTGTCAGCTCCTCCTCCTCCTCCTCCTTTCTCCATCCCTCCATCCATCCGCGGCTCTAATTCAATTATACAAATTCAAAACCTGTCAGCGGGAACAAGCTGATCGACCGCCGTCCTTTTCTCGTGTCTGACTGAGATGGAAGAAATAATATATATATAAAAAAGAGATCTAAATCAGTTCACTTGCTGCAAGTCGGCTCGAAAATATTTGGCCTGCATGTGGCGATAATTCACATCAGGTAAACTTTAGAACAGAAATGAATATGAGTTTTGTTGATTTGTTGTTTATTTTAAAATAACCTCTTGCCATTGTTTCTTGGAGCTATATATGGACAGAGGCGGTCCTAGCCTGTTTGGCGCCCTGGGCAAACCAACGTCAAAAATTGGTTGGAGCGAATTCTTTGTCAAATTCTCGCTTGACAAAGAATTCTTGACAGAGTTACCAACGCAACCAAACTGTCTGAACAAATGCCAGTCATCCCACATCAGTGTGTGACCAAGCAGATGATCAACAAGGATGAAAGAGGAATCAGGCTGAATGTTTATGTTTCTTCAGACTTAAACCAACCGATCCAACAAAAGATTTGGCAACTTCTCTTGAGTGAAACTCTTGATTCTGCTTCTCAACAACTTACAGTTTATTCCTCTGTTTCGGGAAGCAACAAATTAAGGTCCAATCTCTGCTGCTTCCCTTACGTAGAGAAAAAAATGGCAGCCATACTCTCCTTGACTTGCTTACAAAAGCAAAACTGCAAAAACAAAAATATGTTTTATTACCTCTGAGTGAACATTGTGAATAAACTAAAATGTAAAGTAATCCAGGAACATTTTTAATTAATTTAAAGCAGTAAAATAAGAAATAAGAAATACAAACTACCATTATTAAACAATTAAGGCATTACTCTATAGCCCAATGACAATATAAATAATAAATTGTCATTGTAATTAAATAACAGTAGTAATTTGGTGACTTGAACAAGCTGACCAGCTACATACACCAGAGGAAAATATTTACCTCTGTGGTCATAAATCAACTGATATGAAGTTCATCAATCTGAATTATTACAGTCGGATCTGTTGGTATTACAGTATTACATGTTCTGTCTCATTAATTATTAAAACTGTCCCCAGCTGCTGGTGGAAGGGAGCCGTTCTCCTGGGAAATAATCTGATCCTTAAATATTTAGACAATCCATTTCATGAAGAAGATTTAAGAAAAATAAGGACATTTGTTGGATATTAATGTTTTTTTTTTTTGCTCTTTTTTTTCCCAAGACAATAGGAAATAATGTGAAATAAAATTTAAGATTTATGAAACCTTTATTCTGTTTGTGAAAACAAAAATATAAAACAACAGAGAGTTGCTGATGGACATATTTCATATGTAAACGAAAAGAAGTGTCTGATCCACCATTTCTGCCAAAAACAATCAGAGATGTATAATCTGTTGGGTAAAAACAATAAAACATTCAATTTAACTTTGGATTCTTCACACGGTGCGCTCGTCAGTTTATTTACATATTAAATTCATTCACAAGTTGACAAAGTTTAATTTTTTGCTGAATTGTACTATTTTTGGAAATGAAAGACTGATTTTAGAAGTTACCTTGTTCTTAATAAATCACTCCTGCCTGAGAATCCAAAGACTCTTGGTGGCCCTCTGCTGGGGAAGTGGCTAAGTTTGCTTATGCCTCAGGCTGGCTCTGCCTGTGAAGCACCCTCAGAAAAATTAGTTTATCTAAAAGAACCACATGGAGAACATTACATGTTTTTTCCAAATTATTTACTGCAATTAATGATTTGTGTAATTTAACTGATATTAGACATTGTTTATAATATAGATCAAGCTAATTGATTATTATTGTCTATTGAACCATAAATCTATAAGTAGGTAATTCCTCACAATTTTCTGGGCTGGAGTTCTCCCCTTGTCTTTGTCCTGTTGACCTCTGATGCCAACCCAACCAGCCCTGCCAGCATTTTGAGGTGTAAACCCCCCAAATCCCCCTCAAAGTGTGAACAAACACTGAATAGGTCTGTTTTTTTTTTTCAATCTGGCCATCTGTTCTGGGTTTCCAAACACAGAGTGGGTTACCCATTGGACAGTCTGACGTTCTCCATGAATCAGTTGAAAAATCTGTACAATAATTGTTGAAATCATATTATGTTTTGACTGCAACAGGAGAGAAAGCCATTTACCTGAACAGGTTATGTAATAGTTCTGCTTGTTTTGTCATATCAAGTCCAAAAAGGTCAAGAATTTGTTTGAACAGTAAACGACAACATCGTCTGAGCTCGGAGATTTATTTTTGTTGTCTCATATAATTGGATACAGGACACTCATAAAAAAAAAATTTAAAAAAAGAACATTTACCATTAAAAATACATTAAACAAGTTTATTTTTGCCTGAAGAATGAACAGAAACATATCCTGACTCAAATATAATGGCAGAAAACTTTGGAAAAAAAAAATAGAAAAGTAAAATCGTAGGAAAATTGGATGAGATGTTTTAAGGCATAGTGGTCAGCAGATCCCACGGCATAGATAAGGCAAACTGGAAGACAGAGGCAAACTTACACACAATTACATCTCAAACAGACCTACAGATTCATAACTTTACATCTGATTCAAGTCCTTCAATAAACAAAAATGTTCTGCATGTTTTTATTTAGGCAACAACAAATGATGTGAAATGTCCTTCATAGAGTTTGTAAACCAAATCTGCATACTTAAATAAAAACAAAACATATATCTATATATATATAAATATCAAAGTTCTGATAGGTAGATATCTGCTTTCTAAAACACTGATCACAAAGTCTTGGTGTCGTGATAATGATAAGTTATACATGTTCATGTATTGGTAGTTGCATTACTTTAAGTGCTTTGTGCAAAATAAAAGGAAAATGTGTCTTTTATTCGGAGAAAAGCTGAAACACAGGGATGGACGCAGGCGCTGGCTGACGGGCTTTGTGTAACGAAGCAAACACAGGTTTCCATTCACTGGTGTGTGGTAAACAGAAAAAAAAAAAAAAAAAACATTTTTTAAAATTTAAAAAGAGAGCACTCTTATCCTTTCATCGCTGTGTACACATTCAGCGCTAAACAGCTGCTGCTACCACAGCTCAAAAACTGGCCTCTGCAGGATCAAATCTGTCCTCAGTCACAGTCAAAACAGCAGCACTGATTTCCCTTGAGGACAAAAAGCTGCTTCACATCTCAGGTTTTGGCCTGGGGAACATAATGAGGTGAAATTAAGAGTAGCAATCGATATTAGCCTGATGGATTTTACATAATTTGCTAAAATTATCAGCGCAGTGACCTTAACGATGATGAACTGATCAAAGCAAATCTGGTTAAAAATAAGCTGGTATGAACACAGAAAACTTCAGAAATCCTCATCAAAATAAAAATAAAAAAATGAAAAATAAGCGTTGATATCAAGGCGATTCTTTGGTGGCACTTTAAATAGCCTTACATTAAAACAATAGTGAGCTGTCTCTTAAAGACACAGTGCGGCTTATTGTTTGAATACAGTAAAGTTTGGAAATCTTAACTTCACAAGACATAAACGAGAGCGATGTCTAAATTCAAGCGTGTCAAATCGTCAGCATGCACAGAGTTTTGGTCTTTAAAGCCGGTGAATCCACAGTCAGCAGGTGAGTAGACAGACTGACCAGCCGCTCCCTGCGCTAGAGGACCTCCGACAGCACCTCGTGTTTGGGTAAAGTCGGGTAGATCATCGGCGTACAGGTGCACTCCTTCTCGCCTTGCTGGCTGAGCTGCAGTTTCAGCTTATCAACTTCATATTTGTGAAGATACTCCTGGACGAGGAAGCGCTCCCTCTTTACCCGAGCCCTCACGTCAGAGGGGACGTCCGGAATCAGCCAGGCCACAAAATATTTAACCAGGAAAACAACATGCTGTGAAGGAAAGAAGAAGAAGAAACTTATCAAAACTACGGTACTTTATGCACATGCACAGAACTATTCACATTTTCTAGATGCAGCATTAAAGAAGGAACATTTCTGAAGAAAAAAAACTGATTGCGTAGTTTGCAGACTTTGAGTTGCTGTCCTTGAGCAAAGAAATCCTTACAGTGTTAACATATACTTATATTCTTACATAAATTTCAAGTGAAAATCCCAGATTTTTGCAAAGTTGTCAGTCCTTTACTGACATTTTAAGATAAAAGAAACAATGCAGAAATGAAAAAAGGACAGATTAGAGGAAAGACAGGCAGGAGAAACGAAAGGAGGAAAGAAGGAAGAAAATGGAAATGAAAAAGGAAGGATAGAAGGACACAAGGGCGATGCTCAAAGACAGAGCAACACAGGAAAGAAGGACTAGAGTTGGTTATAATGAATGAAAGACAAAAGTAAGAGGACAGGCTGAAGGAAAAGGGGATGCAAAAGGAAAGAGTAAACAACATAAGCGAGGGAGGATCCAAGAAGGAAGGGCAGGAAAGAAGGAAAATTAGGAGTGAGGAAGGAAGAAATAAGAGACACAGGGATGGACAGACGGAAGAAAACAAGAATGGGAGGAAGAGAGAAATAAAAGACATTAGGAAGGTAAGAGAGAAGAAGCAAGTCTATGCAGGAATGAGGGTTAAGATGAGGATAAAAGGAGGGAAGGATGCACTTTTCATGCAGTGTTATTATTTTCTTGTGTTATTTTAAATAGATTTCTTCGTCTCATTCATTTTAAAGGTTAACATCTAAAAGCCTGACCAGAATAATGCACAAAAGTCACCAAATTGAGCAATAAGGAACAGAAGATATAGTTTATACATATATCTAGATTACAAATGTTTTTTAGATTCTAAGTGTTCAGTTTATTCATCTATGTATAGATATTTACTGTAGCTGGAAAGAAAATGTTTGGATGGTTGCTAATTTAAAACGCCTCGAAGTGAACGGTGGAGAAAGTGAGGCTCGTTTTCTTTACCTCCATAATAATGATGAAAGCTAGCTTGGCAGCTAAAATATGCCAAAACTGCATCGTGTGGAAGTACTGCTTCTCGTGCCCAGGGGGGTAGCGATAATCACGATACCTGCAAAGAAAAACATATGAAAATCAGACATTACAACTTCATCCTGATTAACTTTAATGCTTTGATTGAAATTCGAAAACAAGATTGAAACTGCGCTGTTTGGTAGCAATGTTAGCACCCAATATGACACTCACTGAAAATACCATTTTTATTGTTAAATTAGATGCACACATAACATTATCTTTAAGCAAAACATGTTAGGATTAATTAAAGATGTAATAAAGTCCTGCTTACAAAAATTTACATTGATCATCAGCTCAGTGTTTACTGTAGATCTAAAACTTAAAAATGCACATTTGCTAAAACAAAGGCATCTAGTTTAAAATTACTTTAGGGTCAGTAGAACAAATTGATTCCTTCCAAACGCTCAATAAAAGCAAAGGAATAAAAGTTGATTCGGCTGCAACAAAGTCGGCTTTTCAGTAAAAGTGTCAGGATAGACTTACTTTAAAAGTTTGGTTGTAAATAGATGAATATTATGTGTTTTAATTTACATTTTCCATTGTAAGAAAATTACATCAATAATAGTTTCACCCTGAATTTTGCATTATTGTTGAACTGCAGTTGGAGGCCACAAACAAACAAAAAAGCATTAGTCCAGGAGCGACAAATGGCTCCAGGATCACAAACTTTGAACATCCCTGACTTAAAGAATCACTAAAGAATGGCAGATTGGTTGATTCTGCCTGATTAACACAAAAGGACAGAACATGCTCTGTTCTCTCTCTGGAGTTTCTGTTTGCTTCTTACCTGCAGGTTGTGATGTTGAGCCACATCGGGTTCTCAGCCTCCTCAGGCCTGCTGGAGTTTTGAAACGCAGAGACGTTAAACACGGACAGGCTGTTGTTTATGTAACCTTTCATATTCATCTGTCCCTCTGGCTGGTAGGCGTACATGTACACCAGCCGAGGCATCATGTCAGAGGTGAAGGCCACGATGAATGCCTGGAATCAGGAAAACATTTAGCATTAGTTGCTTTAGCGAAAAATCAACCCAAAGGGTCTGACAGCAGATTCTGCTATGCGCTCCTCACATTTGTAACGACAGACAGTATGGCCATCCCGTTGAGAATTTCCTCCCAGGCCCCGATGCTGTGGGCTTTGGCTGCCACAGGACGTCTGAACTGAGTGGTGAGCTTCCAGGCGTCCACTCGGATTTCAATTATGTTGTTGAAAAGAGCCAAGAGCGGCGCCAAGGGGAAGGAAGCCACGAAGAGTGTGATGAAACCGAACTGGATCACTGTAAGGGAGAGGAGACAGAACAATGAAACAGCACCATCTAGAGGAGTGTTCCCCAACCCCAATTGGTACCGGGCCGCGCAAGAAATAATTAAATACTTCCGTTTTATGAATTATTTGAGTCTTGAGGATCTTTTATTTTGAAAATCCTTTAACCAGATTCTCTCGGTTACGTCTTGCCCGTCAACATTGAGCTCACAAGCAGCAAAATGAGTAAGAAACAGATCAGATGTCTTTGGAAAGTTTCTTTGCGAAGGGAAAAGGCCCAGAGAAGAGACAGGAGGATGGATTTATCCCGGTAGGTGATTCCCACAGTCCAAGCTGCTCTGCATGATATGGTGACCGGCTCGTTAATGAGGCACTGAAGCCTTCAAACTGCTACGCCATCTTTTCCTTTTAAACCAAGGGTATATTATCACTACCAGAAAGATAGGCTTTTTTTTTTTAAAATAAGTCTACGGCAACTCTGTCCTGTTGTGTCCCAAACTGTGGATCTGTGTGTGTTGGATGGATTCCTACCCATTTCCAGGTACTCATAGAAGAGCCCCAGCTGACCAAAGCTCTGCAGGTCATGATCTTGCTCCCAGCGACTGTACAGGCTCTCTGGATGGCTCCGAGCCTTCCTGCTGCCCCACCAGTTCATCACCCAGCTAAAAATGAACACAAGAGGGCGGCAGAGAGCCTTCAGAAAACTTCTGACAAGATTAAGGGCGACACACTTAAACTGAGAAGCAATAATACACATTAGGACTGAGACAATCAATCAGAATTAGGGGTGATAATCAATTGTTGTTAACTGAAGTATACAGACTCAAAATAAGGCTATTTGATGAAAGAATGACACCCTAAGAGCAATAACTAAGCCAAAATCCTAAAGAATATATATACATTTTGCATTTAAGATAGAAAAAAAACTGTCCTTTGTCAGAAAATATGTTCTACCCAGAACTCCTCAAGTGGTGTAGTTTTAACTTTACTTGGTTTAAATTCTGTAAAAATAAAAAATCTCCTATTATGTACTTTTTGTTGTCCAATTATTAAACGGTTAATTGAAAATGTAATCAACAGATCAGACCTACACTGTGTTGCTGTAAGTTGAGCTTTTCACATGTTGATGATCCAAGTGTACATTAAAGGAAAGCTGATATTATTTGTTTACTTGCATCTTTAAATATGTTCTAATATTGTATAAAAAGGCTAAAGTGGTTAAACGAAAAACCTGCAGAATATGCCAAGGTTTTTAATCGACTAATCATCAGGATACCTGATTACTAATGTTTGTACTTACGGCAGTAGAGCTTCCTGAATGTTGCCCCACACCTGTTTCCCAGTCATCACTATTACCAGCTGTGTTGTTAACTCAATCAGACAGCCGCCAGGGTCGCACTGAAAACACACGCAGATTGACAAAGAGGTAAACAGACTTTAATAAAGATACAGACTGAATGAGTGTAAACATTACCTCTTCGTTTCTCAGATGGCTCCCAAACATGTAAGCGTATTTCCCAGGGTAGCCCACAAACTTCCCCTTAAAAAACGCCACGTAGAAACAAGAGGAGTAGTAGTTGACAAACTGGAAGAGGAACATCTTCACCGTCAACTTGTTCTCATACTCCAGGTGGGTCTTTGGGATTTCTGCATGGAAACCAAAATAGAGGATTTACAGAGATTTTTATGTCATGAAAGTCGAGTAAGTTATGGAGCTCTGGCTCTCACCCATATCAGTAATCCAAACAGCCACTTTCTCATACATGAGATTAAGGATCATGATGATGACAAAGTTGATGCAAGAGGCTGTGACAGAGGTGGCCAGCTGGGGTGTGATGTAGGGGCCGACCACCTCCAGCTGATTGGTGGGGCTGTCCTTCATGATGCTAGCGAAGGCCGCGTACACCGCCAGGCGGTACGCTATGACCCCAATGATGCAGGCAATGATCAATGAGATCTTCGGGACAGAAAACACAGCGACAAAATGAAAGACCAAACTGAACAGAAACACAGGAAACATCACAATGTGACACTAAAGTGCAAACACAAACTTATGCAAGGAGGAGTGTTAGGTTTAATCAACAACACAGATGTTAGGAAGGAGAAGAATGTAATATAGCACACACACACACACACACACACACCCAACACCCCCCCGCACACACACACACACACATTCAGATTTCCTGACCTGCTGATTTATGTTTTAACCAATTCAGTTTTTCTCCAATATATTTGAAGATAAAATACCAGCATCATATATTTAATTGCCTTTCCACCATATGAGATAAATTATTACTTATTTTAGGAGCAAAGTCAACACTGAACTGCATGTTAGAGAAAAGATTTACTACTTTTTAATAGTAATTTAAAAAAAAACAACAATTATGACGTTGACATTTCTTGCCTTTATCATCCTACGTTGACAATCAGCATCGCTAGCATTACCTAAACCGAATTGGTGTGTTTATTCCCCACAGGAGGTGGATTTTTACCCATTAGATTTCCAAAGGTTTGCCGACTGGGGTTTTAAACACCTCACAGGTCCACAACATTATAAATTTTGAGTCTTATTTTCTAAATTACGTTATCAAGACTTTTTAGTACAACTAGCCTTGATGATGCGCTCACAGATCAGAGAAATAACGTTTCTAACAGGCATAAACTGTAAAGAATCTCATCACTTTGTTTTGTCAGGGCAGCTATGCTTTGCAAAAAGGAGCTTCGGGGATATTTCCCTTGTTGCCTCATTAAAGTTATTTCATAAGAAAAGCTATGCCTGGCATTAAAGTAAAGGTATGAAAAATAGAGTGCCTCCCGTGGCTGAACAGATCCAACTGAGTCTATTTGTTTAGTCACACCAGTTTAGAAACATGAGGAAATAAGAGTCAGAAATTTTGTGTCAGCATTCTTGAAACTATTCAGTTGAAACTGTCACAACCATGAAAAAACAAAATGTTCAGTTTCTTTTAGAAAAGCATTACCAGACGTTTGACAAAGTGTATTTCAAAGCTTCCTTTTTGTTTTATACATAGCAATCCTGGAAAAACAGGAAACAAGAAGTGAAAGACAGATGAGATAGATAAGAGGAGGAGGACGGCAGATGGAAACGGTGTTTTAAATCTGATCAGAAGATGGAATGCTCACCCACAACAGGACGGTAGCTCCAGACAGACATGAACGTGCACACTTGCTTGTTATGGGTAAGTAAGGCTCCAGTTCCTAAATCAGAAGCAAGCAAAGCATTGGGGTCAGGCATGTTGGTTAAATCCTGAAAAGAAATCTGAAAGGCCAAGCTCCTTAAGCTGTTACAGGTTCACATCTGAGGCAGAAACGCGTTACTCTGTCAGAACTATTTTTTGTGTATTTATCTTTTGAAGTTTCTTTTTGAGCATTTGTGTTCAAGAAACTCTTTAAGTTCGACACTGAAAATGGAATAAGGAAACTCGGGCCTTGGAGTCTTTCCAGGAATAGTTGTCATTTCTCAACGCTGCACCGCACCACCTCCTCCTCACCAAACAGGAAGTCCTAAGCGATGCAACAACCTTACCCAAAGGATCACAGCAGCCCAGCACAGAAAAAACTTCCCCGCTACATATGTAGCAGTTTTGTCAAGAACCCCCTCTTCTTCCTGAAGATGCAGTAATGAAAGATGGCAATCTTATCTCTTTTATTAATTTTGTGCGATAGTATTCATACTTTACAGTTAAGGTCCAACAGTTTTGTGAACATTTTAAACTGCAAAAACACTTTTTCTGGTCTAGGAAAAAGCCTTGATATAAGTGAAATAATCTGCCCTGTGGAACTAGGGCTTTTAAAAAAAATCTATATTAATGAATTGTTCACTTAAGAAAAGTTTCTAGATCTTGCTGTAAGTTAGTTGGATCTTAATTTCAAGATATTTGCACTAGAAACTAGACCAAAAATACTGCCAGACTCAAACTTTCAGCCTCTTTAAACCCAGTTTTGATGAATAAAGAAATGAAATGATGGACAGATTAATATTTTTTTTCTTTGTTATTTTTTAAAATATATCTTACACACTGACTGTTTTGTATATGGATGACTGAGTGATGCTTTGTTGCCAGTGGTATAACTTTTGAAAGAAGGGATAAACTACATGTTCTTTTCTTAAACTGTAAATGAATGATATAAATAAATAGCATGATGATTTACAGCAGGTAATGTGACCACATCAAACCAGTCAGTTAATCTTGACTTTGACAAAATGATGACTTTGTTACTGGTAGGTACGGTAGATTAGTGCTCAAACACCTTAGTGATGGGGTTCTCCTTGCTCTTTGTACATCTGGTTTCATATTCCGGCCGGAGCTGCAGCTGCTGCTGCTCCTCCTCAAAGTCCACCAGATCCCACTCATACTCCAGACGGGCCTGGCGCCTTTTCCAGAACTCCAGGAACAGTGTCACTGCAGGGGCAAATGGCGCATCACAACCATGGAAAAGTCAGAATCATTTCTCTGATCACAGAGTTTAAAGTTTCAGCTTAGTGAGACTGGCTACAGAATGTTTTGCTGTCTATATGAAAAAGAGACTTAAACAAAAACAATAACTTTGCTTTTTTTTTTTAAAGGAACATATTTATCATAGCAAATAGAAAGTAGCTAGACAGTCCACTAGGTGGCACACTGTGTTTAAAATTAGAATATGTTGAGCACAGATTTGTTTACATACCCCAAATTCCCATGAAAATGGCAAAAAACACAGTCGCCACATTGTCAAACAGGTGTGATTGCTGCAAGAAAAACAGGTTTATAATATAATTAATAAACAACAAACTGATTTGTTTTATGATTATCCATAATTATTCTTTCAATCCCACATATTGCAGGTCGCAGATGAGTCAACAATTCTCACCCACGAGGAGTTGCATGTCGTGTTGAGTTTCCAGTAACTACACTTCTTGTCACAAAGGGGGCACATGACAATTTTCCCTCCAATTTCATCACTGCAGATTTCTTTACTATTAAGGAAAACATGAGAAAACATCCAAATGAATACATTAGCACCTGAACCACCAGGAACCGGGACGATGTTCTCTGTGGAGCTTACCTCCACTCGTTGTCACCGTAGGTGAGGAACCCGTAAGTGAAACAAACCGTTCCAACGACTGCAGCAAACAGCAGCATCTCAGTGTAGAAACCAAGCCAAGCGAAATAAATGCCAATCTTCTCGCCATAATATTTTCTTTAACAGAAAAGAAAAGGTGTATCAGTTACACTTTCATTTCTGAGACCTGCTTGGCAGCTGACTTCACTTTAGGGGTTTTACCTGATGCGGTTAATGGGTTGCTCCTTGAAAAAGCAGAAGAATCTCGCCCAGTGTTTGTAGAGGTCGTATCTTTCACTTTCACAGTTGACATCTTTGGATCTTATCCAGTATCTGGACTGCAGGCATATCGAAAACAGTTTATCATTTAGTTTTTTTATTAAAGTGATTGCAGAAAGAGTTCATTTCAAATCCAAATATGTCTTTTTTTGTTGTCGTTTTTACTTTAAGAAAGAAACGCAGGTTAAAAAACTCACATCATGAAGGGGGAAGGCAGAAGTGTAGGTGCCGTTGTTCAACAACCTCTTGATTCCCTTTTTGTCTCCACATTCTTCACTGACATACAAACAGCGGGACAGGATATAGTAGACCTGGAGGGATGGGAAAATTATGACCGCTGTATTAGGCAAAATGAAAACTTGTTTTTCAGCAAACAAACTGCAACAACCTTCACAATGTTGCTGATAAAAGTTTTAAGTGACACATAAAAGACTGACGGTCACAAACAAGATAAGGCCGGCCTTGCTTACTATCCTGTTGCGAGTGGAGGGAGGGAAGAACGTGTCTTGGTTGTCGATAAGGAAAAGGTCAGACTTGCTCTTGCTAAAAGGAGTGGTGAAATAGTCTGGCTCGGGATTCATGATGTTCTTGGGCAGTCGGAAAGGAGTGGAGAGCCAGTTCATGGGCATTTCAGGATCTTCCGGTATGTCGCTGAGTCTGAATGGAGCCTTGATCTTCAGCACATCTGCATAGGTGGCCAGCACCTCCCACGGTGCGTGGATCTTCACAAAGTACGTCTTACCATCCTCAGACTCCTGATAATGAAAATACAAAAATACAGACAACAAGTGCCCACTTATTGGCAATCCTGTTAAACGTATAAAACAGCTTTAAATGAATCCATCCGCAGTTTGTTTTCTTTTCTAAAAACATTATGGAGAAACAGCATTCAGTGTTTATGCATCACAAATCTGGAACAAACTTCCAGAAAACCGCAGAAATGCTGAAACACTGAGTTCCTTTAAAATCATGGAATCACAGAGTTGCCTGTGATTCCTAGTAACTGGAACACTGATCAATATATTTGATGTATATTTTGCTTCATGATTTGATGATGGCATTTGACAAAATGTAATGTTTATTGCTTATTTCATAATTTGTTAGTGTTTCATTTTTTATGGTGAAAAAGCACATTGAGCTGCCATGTTGCTGACATGGGCTGTACTAATAAACTTAACTTCACTTAACATTTAGGCTGGACTTTTTGTCCCAAAAAAAAAAAAAAAAAAAAGTCTTTTATGACACATAAAAGAAAATCTAAAAACAAAACAAAAAACACAGGTGTTCACCAAATTAGATTATTGAAAAGTTAACTTCTTTTAATCACACACAGTTTTCAGAGGTTCTGTTAATTATGATGATTTCCTGTTTACAGCTTATATAAACTTAAGATTAGAGTATTACGTCAGACCAATAAACATTTTAGCAAAGAAATGTTAAATGTGATTAGCAGGTTATTTTCAAAACATATTATTAATCTGATTTACTGGATATGATGCTACTCTACTTGTGTAGCAATATGAAGTACATGATGGAAGCAAAATTATAAGTTTTATTCTGTATGAAACCATGTAGTTGGAATAGAAAAGAAACATCAACAGTGTCCCAGTTATGGCTAACTCTGCCCTATATCGTCCACATTCAGGGCATCTTACCGACTTATCTTCCGTTTCCAACTCCAGGCCGGCTCCTTTGAGGTTGGCTTCATAAATTCTCCTTCTCTCCTTGAGCAGAGAAAACACAAATAGGAATCTGAATGTTATAAAAAGCACAGGCAAAAATTAGCAACAATCTTAAATAACATGTAATCATGACAAAAAGCCCAGTCTGAAAATAGATACTTTCAATTTCAAATCTGCTCAAAAACTCAGCAGTGCGAGATTATTTATTTAATTAATGTGAAATATGCATATCTGGCAGCACACTGTTCGTCGTGTGAAAGAACAAGATGACCATGGAGTCCAAGGATACATAACTGGTAGAAAAAACAAAACAAGTGTTTATGAACAAAACCTCCTCATCCAGTAGCGTTAAAAGTCACGGCAGCAGAAACAGGATTTAAAAGTAAGCAAAAGCTGCCATATAGCCTTTTGTTTTTGAGAATACATCGGCCTAAAAAGGAAATAAAACCTTCTTGTTAGGGAGGAGATTTAGTGCCATATTATACAACAATTCTGGCTAATCCACAGGAAGTGGCCTCCTGTTGGCCCTTCCTCACTCTGTGGAAAAAACGATCCAGTTCCTGTCACGGCGAGCAGTCACACTGTTGACTCACTGACTGAGAGTGTGGGCAAAGTGTGAGCTGGTGACACAGTGCTGTGAAGGCTAACGGCTCCCTAGGAAACAGACAGACTCTTTCAGCGCTCCGGAGTGATAGTGATAAAACTACTGCGCAGTCTGGGGACCGTGTGGCCAAAATGGCCGTAAAAACAATCCAGAATGATCTGTCAAAGCAAGATGACAAAAACAGCTAACAGCTCTGTGGTATTTAGGCCAGGACGCTGGCACACAACTTCAAGGATATCCTGCACGAAGTGATTCTTTCCAAGACCAGGAAATAACATCATCTTTTAACTTTTGTGAAAAGCTTATCCTTTGTTCTGTGCAACGTGAAGAAAAATAACGACAAAATGCAGATGACTTAACTTTAACTTTGTTCTTACCTGTTTTTTTTCACAGTCTTTATCGTCAACGTACGAGAGGACGAAATCTATTCTCCTTATCCCATCTCGGAAGAACACAGAGTCTTTGCTGAGCTTCTGTTTTCCAATCTACAACGAGATAACATAGAAATGCAGACACTGAACAACAGAAGTTGCAGTCTCAGGCCTTTGGATGAACGCACCATGGAAGACAAATGATAAATTCAGTTTCACAGCAAACACAAACACCATGCTGACGGAGGGATCGTAAGATGGATACGTCCTGCTTTGCTTGCTTTAATTCAAATTTTTTGCAGAAATTGATAAGAAAATGCTTTGGAGGAAATCAGGAAAGCCAGGGGGAAAAATGTAAAAGCTTTGTTTCAGAGTTAATATCTGATGAAACACAAAACCCCGTCAGTTTAGTCTTTTGTTTTTAATTACTAGCTTTGATATTGACTCATATTGGTAATTTTAAACAGTGAGCATAAGACAGTGCTAGCTAACAGGCTGGGGAACAAAAAATATTGACTGAACCGTAACGCTGTAAGGGAGGACAGGTCTTACTGTCTGTGCTTTTTCAGCTGTCCAGAAAGCTAAAAATAGCAGCACACATCGTTTCTTCCTCAACCCCACTGCTGCAGCTACCTACACGAGTGCATGCAGTACACAGAACCCATCTGGCACAACCACAGCTACCACAACCCACTCAGTCCTGGCTTTCTCTACTCTAATCCTGATGTGAGTTTGTTCAATCTACTGGGCTGATGCTGAAGGAAAGAAGGGAGGAAAAGGAAGTGCACTTTACCTCCATGGCCTTCTTGTTTTCTGCTTGTAAAGCATCAGTGAGAAAAAAAAGAAAAGAAAAACGTAACAGGATGCCTGCCTCACAGAGAGAAACTGCCTCTCCCCAGGGGAAAAGAGCCCGGCCCTGAAAGCACTGCCTGTCTCTGTGTGGCTGCACTGATCTCCGTCCTGATCAGAGCCCACCAGCCGTCTTCCCGGGACAACCCCTCACTGGCACGGTCATCCAGAAAAGGCTGAGCAAAGAGAGCAGGAGGTGGAGTAGGGAGAGATGTGGAAGTGCAGCTGCCTGCTAGCTAATCAAATGAGAGCTCTGCATCCGGAAAGGGACAAGTGGAGGGTGGGGGTACGTAGTACTGGACTATGAATGGGATCCATGCCTTTTCCATTTATTTTCAGTCATATGCTAATCCAGACATTAACTATTATATTGTTGTTTATGTTTTCTTTGGCCTGTGCAGTAGCCTCACTTCATAACGTATAACCTTGTTATTCACCTTCAAACCAAACCTTTCCAGTTTGATGTTAGTTACTTGGCTTAATATGTTTTTATTATTATTATTTTCTTTAAATTTAGAAGGTTACATGCATTCTAGCATCTCACAATAGTTTACTAGAATTATGGTCTATTCCCATAATTCCCTGGGAAATCTGGGTCAGATGCTACATATGAGCAACCAGCCCATGTCAAGCTCGCGAACATCCAAGGCCTCAACGTTTGCAGAGCTTTCCAGTTCCAAATTACACATACATTACAACCACATGTCATTTCCTGCTGGAGCATCTTGGACCAGGCTGACCATGGCAGCAGGGTGGGGGCTTTCTTTAACTGGAAATGTACTGTAGAAACTCTCTAATTTATTATAATTACACATCAGCCATATGGAATCAGGACATCTGCTGGGGGCTTCCTCTGCTCAGGGAAACTTAACCAGATTGCTATACATTTACTCACCACTCCCAAATGACAGGACGCCATAAAAAATGCTAATTTATAGTCCATAATAACAAGAACTGTATTTATTACTGTATGCATTTGTCAATTACTTTAGGGTTTTGATATGCAAGTAAACATGGCTATGTAAGGTGTTTTACTATATTCAGTCCCAAAATGTGGTCTAAACATAGAAAACACCCACATAATATGACAGACTAGATAAAAAATTAGTAGAGAAAAGATGACAAGATACAGAAGCTTATTTAAAACCAGCATAGATTAAAAGCTTAGATAAATAGTTGTCTTCAGCTGACGGGAACATAGAAAAGCCTTTAAGTTAAAAAAAGACACCGTTCATTAAGATGCGAACATGCTTCTTAAACAAAACCACATTTAAGCGACTTAAAATAAGCCAGCGGAGCAGTATATGTTTAGTTACATTTTTCTCCTGTCATGAGCACAGGGTAGAGCCTAGATTATACCTTGTACTGTACAATGTACTCACTCACACACACACACACACACACACACACCAACATGCACACACATGTAAAGATCTACATGTTTATCTACAAAACTGTGCCTTTTAATTAAGCTTCAGCACTATCAGGGTGTTGCTTTCTCTGCAGTGAAGCAAAAACTATTACAGGTGAGAAAAAAAAAAAAACATTCAAAAGCAATTTTCCATTCTCACTGAGCTGATGGTACCATTAGTGCATGTTTTCATTGCTCTCAGAAACAAAATGCTTGCTATAAGCCCGACTCTGTTCTCTACCAAGAAAAAAAATTATTGACTTCCCTTGATGTTAGAGCAATATAATTTCCCTCTCTGGATCAATAAAGCATCCTTCCACCTAGCAGTATTTTTCGTGCAGCTAATGCCTGTAACAAAAGACAGACCAGCAAACACTCAGGCAGCCACAGAGCCTGTTTTACCATGCCATACCCTGGAACGATACTTCAGGAATAGCGCCTGTTTTCTCCGAATCTGTGGAGGAACCGAGCAGACAGTGAGATGGCGCCTTGCAACATGAAGGGGGGAGAAAAAAAAATCATCCTCAAACCACTACAGCTGTAGCAACAACTTTTACAGGTGTGATTAACTGGTCAATAAATCCAACACACCAGAGCTGCGAAGCATTCAACTATCCTACAGATTAAGCAAAAAGCTCAGGATTGATGTAAGAAGATGCACAAAAACTCACTGAAAACTCAAATTTGCATGCCTGACTGGTGTCTTACCCCAGTGAAAGAACTGATTTGCTCTACAGTGGGACTCCAGACCCGTGAACTATCACTGCAGTCGGACGGAGCCAAGGAGGCCAGGCTGGTGTTGAGAGACTCGCACGTCTCTACACACACATCAGGCGTTAAAGGAAACTAATGAGTCACGCCAAAGAGGGGAAAAACAGGAGCATTAGAGCTTCGTCCAATGAAAGCTGATGCTACAAAGTGTTACTTTGGCAAACAAAGTAGAACATTTTTGGTAGGCGGTGAGCACACAAAGTACTGAAAAGAAAGGAAGGAACGCTAAAAATGTATACCATGAATTCTTACAGGTATCTCACAAGAGGAAAGCAGCAAGAAGATACCAAAGAGATTTCAAAAGCAACAACTTTAAATCCATCAAGCAAAAGAATTATCATCCTTTGAACTTACACTTTTTTGACATTACTACCACAAATGTTAATAAATTTTAATCAATAATCTTTTTTTTTTCACTAATGCACTCTTTGGGTTTCTATAGGTCAAAGTGAGGTCAGCACACTTAAGGCTGCCATCTTGTCTGAGAAGTTTTTTTTCTTTTTACAACTTCTATTTATTTGGACTTTGAATTTAGGTCTACTTTACCACAAAATATAAGGGTCAGGCTAAGTTTTTTTATTTTTAGACAAAAATAAGGTCATAATGCTACAAGAATACAGTTGTCGTAATGTAAGACTACATTCATATGACAGTAAAATTGTAATAAAAAGAAAAAAAGTCTTGATATCAACAGAATAAAGAAAACAATATTAGGAGAATGAAAGAGTAATTTTATGAGATGAGACAAAAAATAACAAAAATTAAATATGCAAGCTGCTAATATTATGATTATATTCTTGTAATTGCTTTGTCGTACAGTTGGCAAAAGGGATGATTGAAATGAAAGCCACTTTTTTAAAATATTTCTGTCGGTTATAATTTTGTTTTAGAAAAGAAAGTGAGAAAAATAAAAAGACTAAATGTGAGATTTTATAAAATAAGCCATAAATCGCAGAGCCCTTGGGTTTAAATATTTTTTTCAAAAGACTGTGAAAATCTTTGAGAAGTTTTACATAAAACTACATCAACTCAAACCAACTAAACTAAATATTATAAGCTGATAATGAAACAAAAATCCCCCAAAAGGCTGTCAGCAGAAATGAATGAGTCATTCGGCTTTGCAGAGAGTTGGTGTTTACCTCTGGCTGCCCCTGCTGGAGGGATCCTGTGCTGGATGAGGCGTGTTGGTCATAACCATTCCCATCATCTGCAAAACAAAATCAAACCAAAACAATATGAGGCTGGGTTACCACAGTCAACCGGTGATGGCAGGGTTTCATGAGGTGGAGAGAACAGCATGACAAACAATCTGCGTTGTGGTCTGTATTTGTATAGCATGTCGTGGCAGCGCTCTCTCAGGGAGATCACCCTGAAAGAAGAATGCATGCCGGTGTGATTCGGCGACTACAGGAGTAACTTCAGGAAACAAGAATGAGACGTCTGGTAAATCCCCCTGAACGCGGTTAAAAATAGGAACAGCTCATGTGATGAAACTGGGTAATTACTCCAACTGCGATCCCCTTTTAGTCTCTCCTCCAAATGACAGTCCGACTATGTGGGGCAGATTCTGCGAACGGATTTACGTAAACAAATAAGGGCGCAGACAGAAGAATGACAAAGACAGAAACGAGTAAAAATAAAGCAGAAAAGTTTGAGCCTCTGTTCTGCAAAAACAAAAATCCAAATTATTGGTTTCTGATGTTATATTCAGCCTTGACTCAACATGTAAAAGTATCAAATTACAGTGGAAAAAAAGGATTCAAAACTTTTGTGTATGTCATGTACAAAATTATGGTTAGCAGCACATGGCCTAGTTAATGCAAAACAAACTGCTTTTATTATAAATTACTGGTTGTTTAAGACTTGACCCGCTGCATGGGACTATGACAAACACATGCAACATTTTCTACTTTACATGAATGTAATACAAGTTAAAATAGGATTGTAAAGGCATATTCAGTATAAAATTATGTAGCATCGCGCTGAGAAAAATAAAAACAGTTTATGTTTTACTTTTTAAGTTGATCAAGGTTAAAAACTTACAGATTAAAAAATTTAGAAACTGACACAATATTGGGTTTAAGATCCTAAAAGGTGCCAGAGTGGGAGTAATGCAACACTGCCACTCCCTTGCACTATGCTGAGCACTGCCAGTCAGCTGGCTCCAACATGTACAGTGTCTCTGGAGCCATTTAAAGTCTGAAAATACTCCTCTAGTGAGAACTAGAGGAGATATTTAGAAGCTGCAGACAGCAGCTAACCTGAATAGTTATAGTCCAGAGTTCACTACTACACTACATTTACCTAAGAATCACTTAGGTGACTTGCCTTTAATCACAGGCAAAGATAACATGAGGAAAAACAAATCAAAAAATTTAAATTACTATTCAAATCATTAAAGGACTCGATCCAACTTGTCCCTGTGCAAAAAACATAAATTCCCTTCCTCAAATGAATTAACTGCAGTTAATGAGAATTGTTTGAAAAGCTTGATTTCATGAGCCGCACCCAGATTTGATCACAATCATAAGTTCAGAATCTGTAAATGGTACAAATACAAACTGACAAGATTAAAGAGACAAAAATATCTCAAAAAGCAACACATCGCGCCTCGATTTAAACAAACTGAAAAACAGATGGGGAAACAAAGTCAATCAGCTTGGAAAGGACATTTTTAAGAAACTGAACTTTGAAGGGGCCTTTCAAAGCACTGAAGGTCACCGAACAAGAAATAGAAACAACAATCACTCTTTGACCTTTAGCATTTTGGCCAAATCCAGTTGCGCCTGTGTGAACATCTGCTGCTGTGGGACATGGTCCAACTGGGTAGATATTACACCAGCATGAAAAAGGCAAGTTCATAACATTTTCAATCTATTAATCTATTATTATGCTCCAAACACTCCTTTGCAACATGAACATTATACATCCTGATGCTGAAAACATTATGCAGCCTTAATGAATATCCATCAGCTTGTGATCTCCGGCTAAAACCCACCTGCAAAAAAAAAAGAAAGGCAACGAGCCAAAGCACAACAACAAGACTACCTCTAACTGGCTACCTACACAATTACCCTTTTTGAGAGGCCTAGTCAAAGTCCAAGAAAGTCTGTAATATCCAGCTTTGAAATTACCTGCTAAAATGTGGATGAATCAAAATACTCTAGAAAGAAGAGTGGAATAAAACTCGACCACAGTGACATAAAAGACTCACTGCCAGTCATCACAAGTAGGTAAGTAGTTATTGTTGCTGTCAAATGTGGGAAAAAAACAGTTATTAGGTCTATGAAGTGACCTAACTTTTCCTAGAAACTAAATAATTTTATGAAAATTATATTTTAATCAAGTTATATATACACTTTAAAAGTACTAATAAGATTAAAAAGCATTTTATCTGTATTTTAGAATACTTTCATAACACATTTCAGAATACCTTTATTGCTCAAAATGTTATTTGATTAAGAAGATGATGTTTTTTTCAAATAAAACCAATTTAATTCTTTTTTGCTTTAATGTTCTGAATATACACAATGAATGTGACAGTGTGAAGGAGGGATTTGGTTTCAGTTACGTAGGTTATGATTTCAGGAGACTCTCGTACCAGCCTACCTCTGGTAGGTCAGGAAAAAGCAACTTGGAAAGGTTTTACAAACCTTAATAAACTGTCCAAAGATAGTAATGGCAGCAGAAGTATAAATATAACACCTTTTTGTGGCATTCATGCTCAATGTTTATGCTATTCTTTTAATGAAAAACAACATAAAATTGAAGCTTTTAAATCCATGTTGGGATTGTGCAAAAAGAAGGTGTGGTGTTAGTAAAGTCCACATAGTTGTTAATTTGCATACCAGGGAATCTCACAGATACCTAATCTACCTAGCATGAGGATTTAAGCAGCCCCTCACAATCCTAAACACATTTTAAGACACATGCCATTGCTTCCTGATTTTATCTTAAACAGACATCGTCATCTCGTTGACTAGAAAGCATTTCATTCACAGCGCAGGAGAATAACTCTCAAAGAGCTGAGCATATTTTTTTCACAGTTGGATGCTGTATGTGATGCGATCTCAGTCTGCCATGCCAGCAGCCCTCCCCACGAGGAAGCCTCCATAGTTAAAGCTTTGTTCAGAAGGAAGCAGCTGATCACTGAGGAAATACTTCAACACTGTTGCTGTCTCTCTTTTTTAGCCAGGAAAAATCAGAAGGAGAGCCATAATGGAGTGAATCAAACCACTTGCAAGTCAGTCTGCAATGCAGATGTAACAAAAACAAACCCGGCTGCCTTCAGCAAACAACACAGGCAAAAAAAAAAAAAAAGAAAGACAGAAGTATTTGAAGTTACCCAAGGTAATTTCTGCATTTTCTTTGCAAGAACTAATTCTGTAGTTTCAGAGTTAGAGGTGTTTGGGCTAAACAGATTTTACGAAGCATGAAAGATGTGGTTATCTGGGCAGCAGGCACGTTTCTAAACCCTTTACTGGCATCAAGATAAGCACAGCTTCTCAGTATTCTGAATTACTAAACACAGGACGGTCATCTTTGTCCAAAACATGCACAATGTCTCCACAAACAGAGTACAGATGGATTATATTAATTAACCCCGTGAGTATATTTCTGATTTAATTTCCTCGAGCTGGATGGTTAGTGTTTGGAAAATAGTTCTTACTGTTTTCTTAACATCGACCCATGAAACACACCACAAGGTGAGATGTTTATCTCCCAACTGTGAAGAAACCACATATTTCACCATAATAAAATGCTGTGAAGAGTTTTGTCTAGACAAAACTCTAATTAGTCTACAGTTACAGCTGCAAAGCTTTTTGTTTTTTTTTTTTTGAACCACCTTTGCACACACAGACATTGAAATATATGGCAATTCTTTGCAACACAGCTTAAACTGAGACAGAAAAAGTTGTAAATATTAGGGTTTTTTTTGCTCAGATGGTGTATTTAAGGTGGAGTGTGCACCTGTTATTTTCCTGCTGTTACACAGATTTGTTGGCGTGCTTCTCTATTTCAGAATTACATCTACTTTGTATTAATCTATCCCTTATAAAAGCACATAAAAACACAATAAAAGTTCAACTGGATCTGCATACTTTTCGTGAGCACCAGATTCCTTGCTAGAGAGTTCATGGAGTGACTCATCTTTCATTCAGCACAACACATTGTTTTTAGCCATAAATGGAGAAAAAAAGAAAACCCAACACGACCAGCTTGTTTAAAAAAAAACTACATTCATTTGGGAACAGAAAGGGATTTGGGGTTTGGCTCCTGGTGTGTAAAGAGCCTGTCTGGAGGTGACTGTGTGTTTCCACCAGAGAGGCCAGCTGCTGCAGCCTGGCTCCATGTAAATCACTCACTGCAAGAGAGGAAAGCAAAACCAAGAGCTGGCCGAGGCGTTTAAAGCGAGAGAACCAGGGTGGGGAAAGTTTTTAATTTTATTTGTGATAATCTTACTTCCAAATTTAGCAATAAACATTAAAATGATGAAGAATCCTGTAAAATATGATCGATTTTATACTCATAAATAAAATAAATATCGTACATTGTGTGTACAATATTTTTTTAAAGTTCTATCAAAACTTTAAATCTCTCTTATTTAATAATAACTTTATATAATATCGAGTCTCTTTCTTAGTCTAAAAGGAGTTCAGATCTAAAGAACTGACGCAGTTCGAGACGTTCAGTTGTTCCATTTTGAACATCACTTTAAGTATCCGCTGTTTAAAAGTGAGTCTGGTTGTGGCTCTTTTGTACTTACCGCTGATAGATTCAGTCGGGCTCATCTCAATTAAACTGTCCCCTCCTCCTTTCCCCGTTATTCGACGCATTTTGAGATTCTGTCGGAGTTAAAGTGTCCCGCTCTGGGTTGTTTCCGTGCTTCGGTCCGAGCTGCTGGCCGTCCCTTCCCCAGCTACCCAAGTAGCTGACTCGACAGGGTGCAGCTGCCCTCCGTCCCTCCCTCACTCGCTGACCGCTCACTGCTGCGTCTCCCCGCCCGGCCCGCCGGGAGCTCCGCAAGGGGGAGGGTCTCCACCCGGGTCTCCACCCCACGGACCAATAGCCTCACAGTCAGATGCTCCGAAAACACGTTGGCAGCACGTGGAAGCGAACTGCGAAATTAAACTTAATCAATTGGATTTTAGAAAGAAGGAAATACTTGATAGTTTCATTAAAACATCTGCATCTTTGAAAGTGGCAAAATAGAACCGAGTTTAATTAACATGCTTGGAGTTTGACCTCCCAAGAAGCTACCAAGAAGTTGTTTACTTCAGTGTTTGGACAATTACTTAAGAAAGGTTCTGATTACAAAATGCAGGCCGGCCTTAGGCATAAGCAAACTACAGTGTCTTGGAAAATGTTTGATGCCCCTGCAATTATTTTTTACACATTTTGTTATTTTACAACCAGGATGTCCAATCTGTGGTGCTAGGGCCATTTTGCGTATTGTTTTGGAGAGAATGGCACAAACTGCTTGATGGATGGATTCTGTTGCATATTTTAGAAATTACTTTTCAATGATGCACAGGCATTCAAATAAGGTTTAAAAAAATCTTCTTAAACTAGAAAATATTTGGAACAGCAGCACAAAATATTTATGTTTAATATTGTTTTGCTTTCATTTTCATTTAATTGTAAATAGGACGCCAACAAACAACATGTTTTATTCATAAGGATCTTACAGTGAACACATTATATATCTTTTTTTTTTTTGCTTGATTTTACCCAAGACTCAACCTGCAGGGTAGGTTTGCACAAAGATCATCCAACTTACCCTCAGTTGGATGAGGACCCAACCCAAACGAACATAATTGATTTTTTGAGATATATCTGGATGCAGTCAGATAGTGAGTTAATGTTAGGAAATTAAACACCTTTCTTTTTAATCAAATAAATATTTAAGAGGCTTTTCGTGTTTTTGATCTACAATGATATAAGCATCACTTTTCTACAAAATTCAGATTGTTACTTTATATTATTGTATGTCCAATTCACATACAATTTCACAACAAAAATTGACATTTTTAATAAAACTAACTTTGTTTGTGTGGCATTAAATGTAGTACAGGGTTCTCAGAAATGTATCACATAATCATTTAAAAGTATGATGTGTTAATATGTTTAGCCAGTGTAATTATTTACCAAAAGGCAGTCAGTGTTAAACAAAGTGTGTCCACATGCACCTTATGTTTGAACACAAATGCAAAGAGTTTTTCTGCTTCTCCTTTTGGTTTGCAAGAACTAGATGCTTCGTTTGTTTAATTTGTTTAACAAAAATGTCCAGGGGGGAATTTTCTAGAACTAAACAGGAACAAAATTAACTTGTGCCGAGCCAAACATTTTTATATCAGCATTCTCACAAAATCTTATCTATCATTGGGAGCATGCAACATCTGCTCTACAACAGTGAAGAACAAATGTGTGCATGTGTGTAAGCTGTACAAAAAAAAAAAAACAACGAGTAAGCCTTTATTTAGACACAAGCCTCATAGAGAGGCAGGATGCTAAGTTTAGTGGTTTGTTTAGAGCAGGACAATGCGTGGTGTCCCTTTTTAAGTAACCACGCTACTGAGTGTTTGTTCCTCTCTGACATGAAGATGAGGAAATGCTCACTCGAAGTTCATCGTTGCACCTCCCAGACTCCTCCCCACTCTGAACTTCCATTCTGGTCAAATTTAGCAGCAGTGGCCCCTCTCTGCCAACCTTCAAGTGGTTTACACAGTCCTGTGCGGGTGTAATTATGTGATCCTTGTGTGTTGGGTGTGGCTGGCTGCAGAAATATAACCGCTTATTTATTCCACCGCCATGCGTTTTTTCGCCAGCCTCATGTCGCTTCTCCTCTGTGGGATGTAGGTCTGCTTGGGTGACCACTGCCCTCTGAGGTTTCAGAAGCTAATGGTAAAATCATCTTTAATAACAAGGCACAGAGGACCACCCGTTCATGTTACTATGCTCTTTTTTTTTCACACCCAAATGAGATGGTTGGGAAGCTGACGCAGGCACGGTCAGCTTCCCAACAAAATGGAGGAACTGAAAGACAATGTTACAAATTTCAAAATGTTTTAGCCAGATGTAATGCTTGTCTTAATACTTGAACTTATGAGATGGGCAATTGCATCATTTAACTTCCTTAGAGGCATCTTCTCAAATAGTTTGTTGTTTCATCATTTCATTGAGGTGACGGATCCGAGCAAACCCAGTACAGATTAAAATCAGAGCTGAGCAGAGAACCTTCAAAATAAACACAAGCATGAAATGAAAATGTGTGTCAAAGCAATAATTAACACTAGCCAATGATCAAGATACAGAAAAATAGTTAACAAGGATCATACACAGACATTTTGAATACTGACAAACACAACTCCAGGGCAACCTGAGGCATAAACATAAAAACATAAAAAGGAAATGGCTTAACAAAATAAAACAGGAAGCTTGCCTAAAGCTGAAACAACAACAAAAAGCCAAACTTACATACTCTGACATACTGTACACTAAAAATAATTACTTTTGGTTAATTTGTCAACTCATACTTTCAGACAAAGTTTCAGTTTAATGGTGATATCATAATTTTCTTTCTATTTTATGTCATTGTTTATGTCGGCATAATCACATAAAATCCCCCAAAAATTGCACTGAAGGTTGTGACTGTAATGTGAAAATATGAACAATTGGAGGGGTAACTTCTTGAGCAGCTTGACCTTTCATTTGTTTCTCTTATTTTCTTAGTTGGAACTGAACTACTTACGTACTTAACTGACGGGTTCTTGTGGTATTTCCCATAAATGGGGACAGGAGAAGAAAAGGAAGGAAAACTGCTGTGACAGATTTTTTTTCAAGTTTTCAAGACTTTTTCTTGAAAGCAGTTTGACACAGATTGCTTTGAAGGCTGTAAGGAAGGAGAGTTTGATATGGTGAGTTAATTTTCTACATTTATTCATCTATTTATAAGTCTTACTGCCATATTGACATATCCAAAAAGCATATTTGTTCAATCTCTCTTGATTGGCTCCATTTTTAAGCACATAGACCAGCTCAATCTTTACATTGTAGGACTCAAGAAATGTTTGGGTTGCAACTTACAAAACTAAAATTATATACAACACCAGTCAAGATTACCAGAATTACTTTTATTTGCTAAATGCTAGAGTAAAAAAAAAAAAAAAAAATGTTTTAAATAACATTTTATGTAAATCCTCAAAGTCAGATTTACATAAACAAAAATCACAGTACTCTGGTGGGTTTGATTACTGGAGGGATTGGTGCTCTTTATATAGTGGAGAATAACTCGAGTCAAGAACATCATATAGAAATATTGATGCAACATCTCAAGATATCAAACAGGCAGTAAAAAAATCTGACATATGTTAGTGTACAAAATTCACAATGACCCTAATCATAAAGCCATATTAGTTACAGTTCTAGGTGGTCCTCACAAAGAAAGTTTGTTGGAAGAGCAAACAAAATGTGTGATTAAAACCTACAAAACTGACTCAGTGTCAACAGTCCTGTCAGGGCAATGCACCACAATTTCAGCAAATCAGTGTGAGAAGTTTGTGTATTTACTTTTCAAAAATGTTGAAGTCGAGCTACACTGTTTGAAAGGGTGAGTCTTCCCAATGTCAAGGAAATTTACATAAATTTTAAAAACGGAAGAAAGAATTATTCTGGTATTTAGCAAAAATTAATCACTTTTGTAGTCCTGGTTGACCTAAAACAAGAAAATCTTAGTTAGGCAGGGAGGGTAAAAATAAAAAAGGTAAAGTTTCAACTTTATAGATTTACATTCACTAACACAATGATTAGTTCACAACAACTCTTTGAAAATAGTTGGATGACAGAATATTTAATTTTCTTTTCTTTTCTTTTTTTTTGTATCTTTGGATTGAATCTAATAAAAAGAAGGATTTTGTCCGTTCTCCATTTTTGCAAATGAATTGAAAAATGTCGGAGCGACTGATGATTCAATCACAACCTGGCCTGGCAGTCGGTTCAACGTCATCATGTTTGCTGCCATCTAGCGGCGGATAAGCGGAACGTCACAGTCCAGAGGAGGGGGAGGCAACGAAGAAATAGATGTCAATCCATTCTCTCACCTGACAAATCACATCCAGAGTCTCATTTTGGCTTTGCCAGTGGTGCAACAGTGTGGACGGTGGTTTCCTTGCATTTTTGACTCGCTGTTGTTCGTACGGACTGAGCTGACACGAACAGAAAAGGTGGCGTCAGTCAAGATAAATGCCGTGACGGCAGCAACAGGTAGAGTCGCTTCTGACATACCTTTGCTTGTTAGAGAAAGGCGCATTTCCTCCAGGTGTATTCCAGAAGTTAGCGGCTATTTGTTGAAGACTGAATGTTTTTTTTCCTCTCAGTTAGACATAACAAAGAGCTGAGTGAGATTGGAGGACTCAGGGGAGAGGAAGGTTGTTGTTGTCCGGGAGGTCGCCGCTGGTTTTCCTCATCATGCCGGGGCACAGGAGGCAGGTAGGTGGTTGCTTTAATAATCATATTGATACATAATGCAGCTGCTCAAGGGACAGATCTTAGTTGTATTACCGAAAGCTCGCTCCTGGAAAGCAATTCTTATTCTGTTCTTTAACATAGAGTCCAGACAGGCGCTGTGAAGCCCCTCTAAATGACACAAACCCATAAAAACACCTGATTACCATTTTACAGTGTTCATCTAAAGCCTGTTTGCATTTCCACAGTCAGTAGGTGATTGAACTCAAATACTAGGTTAGCCGCTCCCTTTCTGATTGGAACTACATTCAGGTATAATTGTATGGATATGATTGCTCTGCTGATTAAGATGTAGCCCAGTGACCTACCATTCATTCGGGTTAGAGTTAGATTGTGCAGTGGCAGTTCTCTTTGGTGAGTCAGGTTTATGGTTTCTCCCTAAACTGGCATTCCTGGGCACGCCTCAGGTTATAGTTTGACTGGATTTCTGTAGCAGGTGCTGAACTCTGAAGTGGTTTGTGTAAGATTTGAATCTAGCTCAATCAGACTCAGGGAACTTGTTGTTTGCTAATATTAATTTATCATTTCTAACACTTCCATGAAGGTTTTATGCAGTTCCTACTTGTAAGTGGTTCATAACTGTGCAATATAAGTTCAGCTTTTTTTTTGTTTTTTTTTTGTTGTTATTTTGTGATAAAGCCAAGTATCGAATTACTGGAATTTATGGGAGTGGTGAAAGAGAATGGCAATGAACCTCCTCCTGTGGTGAGTTGAACTGATGGACCAATTCTAAGAATACCCAGAACTATTTTGATTTTTCACTGATAAATGTGACCTGCATCATTCTTGCATACACAGTTCACTCCACTGTCATACGACTATGTCCTGGTCGCCAAATTGATGGATGGCCGGGACAGGCATGCCAAGAAACAAAGGGAATACATAGAGCAGCTGCAGAATAAGAGCTTCAAAGTGACAGTGGGTCTTGCATAATAAACAGAAACATATGCACTTTCTTTGTGGTCAAGTTCCTTATTAATTTATCAAATTTTTTTTCTTATTAGCAAATTATCAATGATAATCTCATCTTCTATGGGATCCAGGCACCAAAAGAAGTATTTCAAAAATATAGATATCTGCTCAAAATATCTGATGCCTGCAGTGGGAGCTCAACAGACAGCAATATCTCTCTGAGCACAAGGTAAGACCAGCAACTCCAGCTTTATTTGGCATTCAAAACAACCCCTGATGCTATTTTAAACATTGTTCCTTTTTATTATTATCATATAGTAGTGTTTTCATACAAATTATCTCTAAAGACGCTACGTGTAGCAATTCACATCTAAGGTTTACACATCTTCCTCATCGGTGTGAACGTATTATTAATTCCCAGCTTTAAATGATTTTATGAGCTGTTTTTTTTTTTTTTTTTTGAAGAAACTCATTTAAATTGGCTGTAATAAAGATCTATTTTCATATACAACACTCAAATTCAGTGCATTTAAAACAATACATGGGTTCACAAGTTTGAATTTGAACATGCACAGGCCCTAAACACTACTTAGCAATTTGCAGAGATACTAAACTTTTCAACAAAACATCAACAAACACAAAACATCAACAAACACAAGAAACAACTGGCATAATTCTGGAGTGAGTTCATTTTGATAATTGTTTTCCTGACACAGACTCTAGCCTAAAGCATTACACTTGAACATTAAATAGTTTAAGTCAGTTTAAGTCTTGAAGCTCAAGTTTATCTTGCTTTATCTCTGCTAAAACAGGTTTTGATCATAATCTTGTTTGAGCACCAAATTTTAACAAAGATTTTGTCAGTACTTCTGCTTCTTTATTTATGAACTACACTTGTACAACTTGAGGCAAAAATAAGCCCTCAGCATGATGCTGCCACTGCCATTCTTGGCAGTTGGTTGTGTTTTTTTTATTATTATATTTTGACTCCTTCAAACATATATTCTGTCATTGTGACCTATCAGTTTAACCTTTATCTCATTTCACCATAGGAAGCTTCCTGAACGTCGTAAAGAGCATTGGTGTCTCTATAAATGGCTAAAGGATGTTTATGCAAACATTTGAAGGGGTGTTTGTATACATTTGAGCTTGTTTGTAGTATTTTGACCATTAATTTATTTGAGAAATATACTGAAAGAAAACCTCAATTCTTGTTTTGAAAAAAAAAGAAAAAAACTTGCCTCATCTTTCCTTGCTGAAACTTTTTTGAATGTTTCCACAAAAGTAATTTATGTCAAGATGTATATTAACCTCAGACCAAAACTATGAAAGCTATTTTTTTTATCAACATTTAAATTTTAGATCACACTTTATTCTCTTGTGTGAACGAGATCATTTCAATTATTATTTTAAAGTACATTTATTTATGGGTCAGTTGAATAAATGACATTATTCTCCTCATTTGCTGCATCACTTACTTTACAAGTGATACTTGTTCCATTATTGCAGGATAAGGATCGTCCACTTCATAATAAATCACACACAAATCGGCACTAAAGGTGAGTCAGAGCAGTTGATAATCTGGGCTCTTAAAACGTGATTTTAATCAACTCCTCATTTTTCTCATCATTCTCCTTTGCTGGAAACTTTTCAGAGAATTTGCGGGATCTCATGAAGGCTAAGGTTTTTGAGACGAGGTTCTGTTTACATGAGGTAAAATTCCAACTTTACGGTATTGTTCAACACCAAATTACATTACACAAAATGTAATTACAAAACAGTAATTACATTTAACACCAAAGCTTAGAAAAGACGGGGACTTTTGGTCAGCTATGATTACACTAAACAGGTTTTGTGCTTGGTTAAATGTTTTTGTTTTTTTAGATGCTTCAAGATAATGAGGATGAAACTTCATTGTGGCTTTCTTAACAAAACATTGTTGGCAAAAGATATTTGCTCACAGAAATGCAATGCAATTCATGTTAGTGCAATGACTCATCCAGCGCTGGGAGTACGCAGGCTTGTGTGTGAGCATACAGTGTTGTTATGCGACTGGGAAACATTAGCATGTTTGCCCTTCTGTTTTCTGAACAAACACCGGCAGGATAAGATAAATTAATTTTCTGTGTGTTTAGCATGATTGTTCAGATGTGCAGCAGCAATAATGTTAGCTTAAAATGTTCTGAAAATGGCACCCCATCACATTTTCACACTGCAGGATTCATCTTTTAGTGCAACTATATGCAGTATGGAAGCAGTTTGTTCGAAGCTCTTTTTCATATTGATGATTTCCTTTGATTTTGCGCCCCCGCTTTCAGAAAAGGAAACAGAAAGAGCTGAAGGAGGAATGGGCACGATGGACGGCCTGTCTCAAAGGGCAACCCATAACTAAAGTCAGGTTTGGACTGCAACACAACAGCCTCTTCATTATTCTGGTTTTTATGCAGTTGATTAAATGGCTGCAGGGTTGTTATAGAAACAAGAAAACAGCCAAGATCCCTCCAACATCATAGAGGTCTGCCTGTGGAATTTCACATGCAAGCAGAAAAAATGTTGATATAAGTCAAACTACCAGAAGAAAAAGGAATGATTGGCAAGGATTTTTCTTCAACATAATTATAGACATTTGTTTAAAAGAAACTGCAACAATTAATTCATCCCTTCATGCATGACTGTAGTATTTTAACAGTACTGTTCTGCTTTACTCAAAAACATTTGAGTTTCTTTCCAAAAATGTTGGAAATAGTTGTTCAAAATGAATCCATGATTTATCAGAGTTACATTTAGCTATAATTGATGAAACCATGATTGGAAAACTTTTTACATTGACTTTGAACATCTTTGTCTGATATTAAAATTTTGTTTCATTTCAGACATGAAAGTGTTAAAAGTAATGAAAGGAGGCAGACGCTTTTTCACAGTGCTGTATTTGCATGCAGTTTGTTTCTTCTCTGACTTGGGTTTTTCTCCTTGTCTGCTCTGTTTGTGTGTTTTTCAGGGACTACTTTGGAGAGAAGGTGGCCTTGTACTTCCTGTGGTTGGGATGGTACACATTTCTCCTCATCCTACCAGCTGTTATAGGCATCTTAGTCTTTCTCTACGGCCTCAGCTACTTCAACTCTTCACCCCTCGTGTAAGCTTTCCAACATTTTCTTTCTCTTAAGTGATATGACAGAACATTTTCCTCTGTAATTATCCCTCCATAATGACTGACCTTACTGTCTTGTAGACAAGAGGTTTGTGAGTCTAACACAGTCATGTGTCCACTTTGTGACAATGGTTGCAAAGTGTGGAAGCTTTCAGACACATGCTCATATGCCAAGGTTTGTCTGCTTCACTACTAAGTAGCTCTGTGGTTAATAACTGCTGGCTGGTTCTCACTGCTGGTCTTCTCTGTTCACAGCTGAGCCTGCTGTTCGACAATAACGGCACGGTGTTCTTCGCCATGTTCATGGCAATATGGAGTGAGTTTGTGAGCACATGAAAACGTGCACATTCAAAATAATAAAACCCATACCTCACAGTGAGACACATTTATTCACTGAAATTCAGCTGTAGATTTCTGTTATAATGCTATTGTGTTTTTGCTGAAACATTTAGGCTGTACCTTGCACGATTGCATGTTCTTCTGCCTCAGAATTGTTTCATTTAGCTGCCAGTTTTTTATGATAACGAGAAGTTCACTGCCAAGAATATATCAAACCTACTCCTCTTGGCTACTTACCTCTGAAACAGGCGCCATCTGTCTGTGGGAGTGGTTAAGCATGCAGCAATTTATATAATCTGAAGTAATATATAACCCATCTTCTAAAAAAGCTAAGAAATTACTTGATGGTGAGACAAAGTAAGATCTTCCAGACCATAACTTTACTGTGGGTTGGATGTTTGCACACATTCATCATGGGCATGAATGCAATGCTGATTTAGGGTTCCTAAAATGTTTTTTGAACCCTGGTTTCATACAGCATATGAAATCCAATGGACTTTAAGTAGAAGAATTGAATGCACAAGGTTGATTTTATTGTGACATGGTCAAAATTATACATATGGGTTCAAATATACACAGTGCCAGAGTTATTACAACGTACAGATGGAACTTTAATACATATTTTCCAACTTCTTCCACATATAATATGAGTTATACTTAGCACAAGTACATAAATATAAAAAATAGTAAACCTAGAGTAACTTGGTTAAATCAGTGATGCACTCTTGACCTTACTGGAGCTTCATTTGAATCAATTTTGGTGTTCAGTTTAATTTCACACCTGCCATCAGTTGTAGAGAATGTGATGAACCAGAGTTCAAATCCAGCTGTCCCAGTAGCAAATCCTTGACATTTGCTCATTTGCATCCTTAGAGTTATTGAGATGCTACATGGTCTCATTTTACAAATGGACCAGTCAGGAGAAGTGAGCAAATAAATTTTACCACACACCTTTTTCAGATTGAAGGAAGTAAACAGATGACTAGAGAAATTATTGGACGACAAGGACAACACAAAAACATTTCTCAGTAACTGATAAAAACAAGAACAGTCTGAAAATGGTCATGGAGGCGGCCAACAAGAGTTTCTAAAAAGTATTGGTTGTTTTCTATATGTGGCTACAATCCCTTGCATTCTTCATGTTTGGGAAGCGAGATGTACAGAGCTAAAAGATAAAACCATCTTCTTTCAAAGGAAACACCCTGTTCTGGCTAAAATCTCCCCTGGCATTGTGGGATCACGTGTTATAGTCTGGTGAAGCTAAACTGGAACTTTAAGGCTTCCAAAAACACGTTTGCTATAAAAACAACAGCCTCACTAAAAATACACCACACCTACAGAAGCAAACTTGTCATTTGTCAAGATGGGAAATGAAAGATGTGGACACTTTTGAAAGTCAATAAATATTAAGAATTTTGTGCCTAAACTAAATGCTCTTTTTGTAGCTTCTCATTTGATATTTGAGTATTATTTTTGGCAGAATTTATAGATTTAAGTTGACACAGTCCTAGTCTCCAAGCACAGTGCTGGGCAATTTTAAAACCTTATTGTAACATGTTTTGTCCTCATGTGTGTTTTGGGTCATTTTACTGTAGATTGGAGAGAATCCTCAATAACTAAAATCTTGTGGAACCAATATTTATTCAAACAAATCATCAAAGATGTGTGTAGCATCTTTGATCTATCATGAAAAAAGAACAGTTCAAGTGCATTTTTAAAAGTGCAAACTTAGGAATAAATTTGGCATTAGGAGATCGTCTGGCACAAATTTTTATCAACAAGAATATGAGTCACTTATAATGTATTAGTTGAAACATATTGTACATTTTTGAATGTTTGAATTTATTTTCAATTTTGTCTGCAAACTCCCAGAAATTTTGGACTTAAAAGTAACATTTAAACCTGGAATGAAACAATTTTTATAGTCCAGTTTCAATTTGGTTAAAATTTTCTGTTTGTTTGTTGAACAATAAACTGCAAATACAAGCAAATTTCAATAACATAAATGCTGAAAACACATACAAAATAATTATGTGTAGTAATCAGGTATTAACAGAGAAGATTCTCTTCCACAGCAACACTGTTTATGGAGTTCTGGAAGAGACATCTGGCCAGTTATGTATGCCAATGGAGAGTGATTGACTGGTCTGAATCAGAGGTTTGGAATATTGTATTCCTTTCAGGCAGCAATAGAGCTCATCGAATTGCCCTTTTGTCTAACTTATTGCTTTAATTTAATTGCAGGAGGAACTGATCCTGGAACTGGTGAACGATGCCGAATGTCGCCCGAAGATGTACAAGCATTCTTACTTGCGCAGCGCTCTGGTTTTGATCTGTGTCATAGTTATGGTGAGATATGTCATTTTTCTGACCTCATCAAAATGCATTATTGGGTCAAAATAAGAGGGCCGAATCTGTTCTAGGTGTCAGAAATGCATGCATATATTGTGGTTTTTAATAAATTATGGAGACCCATATATTTATTGGCGGGTAACAGATTTTTTTTTTTTTCTGTTTTCTCAGATACTGGTGATTATTGGCTTGACACATTTCTTGGTGGTATTCAGGGTACTTATAGCCGGGATTCTGGCTAAAGATTTCAAAAGCAACCTCGGCTCTATGCTGGCAGGCGCTGTGCTCCATTTTCTCATCATCACCATCATGACTAAGGTACTAAGACCTCTACATGTATAATTCATTGTTATTGTTGCAGTATTCTCTGTGATCCTGATATCTTGTGATTTATTTATTTTTTTTGCAGGTTAACAGGATTGTTGCTTTGAAGCTCTGTAAGATAGGTATTTTTGCTCTACTTGTTCCTGGTGTCACAAATATCTAATTTAAACTAAAGCAGGAAGTTGGGAATATTTAAAATAAGGAAAAATTGTCTGTTGTGATTAATCACTAAAAAGCGTCTTTTGCTTGAAAATTTAGGGCAGAGCTTAGAACTGCAAACCTAAAACCTGCTTAATAAGCACATTTTCTTAATGGCTTTAAACACTTTAAAAGCTTTTTATTGGTTAAAACATAATTACATTTAAAAAATCAAAGCAAGGTTAAAGAAAAGTTTCCAAGCAACTCAAATATTTTTACGTATGCATTTTGTTCTTAGACTTTGGATGAGTAGGGCTATACTCAGGGGAGGGAAACAAAAACATGAAAATATTGGAGACGCCATTAATATATCTCAAATCCTCTGAATATTGTTCATATTTTGGGCCTGTGCAAACCTAGCAGAGCTTTGAAACATGTGAAACATTGTTCTGTTTAACAGAAGAGACAAGGACATTTGCTGACACGGAGAAAAGTTTCACAGTCAAGATGTTCACCTTCCAGTTCTTCACCTACTTCTCCTCCCTCTTCTATGTTGCATTTTTTCTTGGCAGGTAAAACTTTGGATTTATGCTCTTATTTCTGAAGCCTACTGTTCTTCACTAATTGGTTTATGCTTAAAGGACAAGTCACTGAATGTTTTTCTTGCACTGATAACAGGATTAATGGCCATCCAGGTGAATATGTACGCCTTGCAGGGCAATGGAGACTGGAAGAAGTGAGTGATTACAGTTTCATATCATTTATCGTGAAACAGCTAAAGGAATGCTGTTGTACTTTTTATGTGAATAAAGTGACTGCATTGTTCCTACAAGTTTCACTGTGTTTCTTTTAGTGTCACCCGAGTGGATGTCTCACAGACTTGTTCATTCAAATGGCAATTATAATGGTGCTGAAGCAAATCATCAGTAATATGTTTGAGTACTTTGGTCCGTAAGTAATATTCCCTTTAATTAATCTCCATCATATTGGGTTTTTTTTTTAGGTCATGCTTTCTTATGTTGTCATATTTTATTTTATATTGCTGACCAGATAGAGGTTGGTAGTAACTATTTACATTTATTTAGTTACATTTACTTGAGCAAGTCTGTGAAAAAATAAACAAACTGAAATTTTGGAGTAGTTTAACTCTTTAGTTGAATTAGATCTTTGGATGCTCTATCCACAGAGAGGAATTTCACCCAGTTTCATTATGTAATACCATATAATAGCACATTTTATTGTGTAGTTACATTTAGCATCATATTGCAATATAACATATCATATCACATCAACTCATATCATACGGCACTGGATAGTTTTATCTTAATCTTTTTGCTGATCGCTCTTGAAAGTGGATTATCCCTCACCCTATTTCTGTTATTCTCTTCTCTGAATCCTGAAGCCAATAAGGCATCATATTGTCGTATCTCATGTTGTATCATATACTTTCTACATGTGTCGTATAATATTACGTGTAAAAAATCGGTTTAGGCTAATTAAAGCTGTCTGTTTGCATTAGCCTGTTCAAGAAGTTCTTGGAGAAGAGGAAAAGGCAACATAAGCTGCAGAGGAAATGCGCCACCTGCTACCTGAAAGACGACTATCCGCTCAAAGAGGGGCAAGAGCTGTGTGAAAACTGCAAACTCAGGGACTGGCACACAAACTATGAGCTCACCGATGTTGACTCTTTCAGCCTCTTCAATGAGTTCTTAGAGATGGGTATGAACTGCGTGATTAGTAAACACAAACACTGAACTTGTCTTGGTTAACTTTGTTTTTCTGTACTCTCACCGCAGTGATCCAGTTCAGCTTTACCACCATATTTGTGGCAGCATTTCCACTTGCTCCTCTGTTTGCTCTCCTCAACAACGTGATTGAGATCCGCTTGGACGCCATTAAGATGGTCACACTGGAGCGCAGAATGGTCCCCAAGAAGACCAATACTATTGGTAACTACGACCTGTGGATATTAGTTTATTTCGGATTCATGCATGTTGATGGTTCTTTCCTTTTTCCTCAGGTGTCTGGATAGACATACTGGAGGCTATCGGTGTTTTAGCTGTCATTGTAAATGGGCTGGTAATTGGGGTTTCATCTGATTTTATCCCTCGACTTGTGTATCGTTACGTCTACGGCCCATGTGTCAACGGCACAGCAGGGGTGAAAGAGTGAGATTTTTTCCTCTTCTTTAAAATGGTTTTATGTCACCGTAAAACATTTGCTCCATCTTGATTCTTGTGCCTCAGCTGCATGTCTGGTTACATCAACAACACCCTCTCCGTTGCATCAATGGCTGATAGCAGAGTAAAGTTTGACCAAGCCCAAATGGACACAGATGGAATAATTGCTACTTCATGCAGGTTTGTTTTTCTTTCAAATTGTTTTTAAAAGTTTTTTTTTTAAATAAATTGAAATCATTCTGTCAGCACGCATATTTTCCATTGTGCTTCTTTTCACAGCTACAAAGATTACAGAGACACTGACTTTAATATTACCCATCAGTTTTGGCTGATTTTAGCTGTGCGGTTTGCTTTTGTTATCCTCTTTGAGGTAAGTCTTGTCAACAACAAAAACCTTTCATTTACATCGTGGCTGAGCTTAAAAACTTTCTTTGAACGCAATAGCAAAACCAGTCATTGTTTTAAGTTTTCTAAAGCTGAATGACAGGCTGGAGAACAAAGCACATTCTGCATGGTTACAGAAGGAGAAAGATATTGCATTCCTAACTTTATCTACTCTCCTTGCAGCATGTTCTTGTCATATGTAAGTTCATTGCATCCTGGTTCATTCCGCCTTCGCCGATGAATGTGAAAAATGACGGACTCATTGACAAATTCAAAAGGCTTCAAGAGGAACTAAAGTGAGTCTGCTTCTGTTTAGTTTCACTTCAGAAGACCTAATCTCAGTATAATAATTAACTACATACATGTACGATAATTCATTCAGTACTTTACCAAACAGAATTACTGCTAAATGTGTAAAAGTTATTTTTACCATAACAGTTATGCTCCTCATGAAAAATCTTGTCAACCTCAAAATAAAAGTGTTACATTATTTTCTGAAGGAAGGTCATTTTATTTAAAGAGCACATTTTCAGCAACAGCAACCCGACTAAAAGTCAGCCAGTCAGCAGATCCTCCCACCTGAGTACCGCATGTCTGGAGCCCCTCCAGAGTTATCTGATTTATGCTCTCTTGTAGTGTATATCAGGTGCAAATTCAATTTAAACAGTGAGATTAATACATTCTGTGGAAATTTAAATTAGTTGTGATAACTAATGCCAATATTTCTTACATTTTATTAATTTGCCTTTCAAAATATCTTTTATCATTCATATTGTTATTTGGCAGCGGATGAAGAGCATTTCTTTTAGCGGTGACACTTTTTTTCTGTTGCTTTGCATTTTCATTATTGTCCGTAATGAAGATGTTTAAGCAGATTAAAACATAAAACATATTATTCTGGTTTAGAGTTTGCAATTGAAATCTAATGACTTCAAATATCATTTCCTGCAGGTATTTCAAGCCTGACACTGTTTGCACGCCTTGACAGGACATATTTTACTGTGAAAACACAACCCCAGTGTGGCCTTGTGCATCTACGTGTAAAACTGGAGCAGTTTGAAACATTTTATAATTACCCTGAAGAGATCAGTAGTGAATTGAATGGACACTGAAGTGCTACCTGGATTGCACACATCGTTTTTACCCTTGTCCTGAAAAGCTTTACAGAAAGTCAGCTTTCTTATTGTTGGATCCATGTAGATAAGGTCAGAAATTTATACATGATATCTGCATGGTTCTCATACTAATTTTGGAGTTTTGATTAGTTGATATATCCGTTTTGAATGATGATAACATACAATTTCAGGGACAGTTAAAATCAAGGATCGACATTGGGCTAACATATAGATATGGGCTTAGTATTTTAATGTGTCATCTTTGCAGTTGTATGTTGTGCAATCATTTCATGTTTTATTTTATTAAACAAAAAGCATGTTTTTTTTTTTAAGTCACTAAAAGTACCAAAACGCTAACAATTATTCCCACGTTGAATGGATGTAAACCCCTGGACAGAAGTGTGTGTATACAGTAAATGACATCACTGATCTTGCCTTTTATAACTTTGTTGGTATTATATACTGAGTTTTGGCTGAGAGCTTAGTGTTGGATCTGTGATTTTGAGCCATACAGTATATGAGTGTTCTACTGAAAGTACTAAACTGCACATAGACTGCTGATTGTGTTCTCATGATGCCTTAAGCCGTAAAACAAAACAAAACAAAAAAAATGCTTGTTGCTTTTTTCAGATAGTTTGTTTATGTAAAGAATAATGTTTTCCATTATTATATTTTATATAATTGAATAAAATAAGAGATTTGAATGTATATGAGACATTGTTTATGTCTGTATTTTTGTTTTGAGCAATAGTAAAGCTTCTTAACTAATATTTCTAAATAGCATGTGGTCATAAACAGATGATTGTCTTGATAAATAACTGAATAACTAAGGTAAGTTGCATGAGGCACTAGAACCATGAATCTACTCTGCCTGTAAACATTTACTTTAATGAAGATATTCAGGGATCAAAAATGTAAGTTTTCGTCATGTTTACGTTTAAAGCAAGACCAAATGCAGATGGGAGTTTGGTATGATCAAAAACAGATGCTACAGGAGGAGAACATGAACATGCAGGATGATCGGAAACACAAATGAACATGAACAATGAAACCAGTGAGCAAAATAAACAAATGAAGGTGTGGAGAAAGTCATTGGATCCAGGTGAGAAATCGGGTAATTGAAGATGGCTGTGGAAGGAAGCAGAACTCGTAGGCTAAGAAACACTTTAGTAAACTTAACTACTAAAGTTAAGAAGAAGTTAAGAAGAAGTTAAGAAGAAACAACAAATCAGAAGGGAAGAACAATACTGATGTAAGAGAACAAAATCCAAACTCAAAAACAACAACACAAAAATGCTCATGTGCCAAGGTTTGTCAGGGTGCAAAAAAATTTATAATATTTATGTCACACATGATTCAAATCAGCTGCATTTGTTAACCTAAAATAAAAATACAAATATTGTTGAATTTGCCTGAAAATGTTTAGGCTGCTCAGCATTGATTCCACATTTGGATATTTTATTTACCTGCCTCAGAAGTATTTTAGCTGCCAGTTTTTCTGACGCCGAGGAGAAATTACATCACAGATCAAGATCCTCTTGGCTGCGAACCTCCGAAAGACAAATCCTACATAGGCACTGGTGTCGAGGTTGAATGTCATGCTTTAAAAATAAAGACGTGCTGCATGCTTGTAGAAGATAAAAAATGTAATTCTTAATATTATGAACCTTCCTTGCACCATGTTCTTGTCTGGTGTAAATCCATTGCAGCCTGGCTTGTGCCAGCAGCTTCCCTGCATGTGGAGAAAAATCTCAAAGGATTAAAAAAGAAAAAAAAAAAGGGGGGGAATTTAAAAAATATGACGGTTTTAAGAATCACAAACAAGCAGGGTTGCACTTGATATGCAAAAATATCTACAATTTCTTCATCTCTAATGGATTTTCTGTCCATTTAAAACAATAGTTTCTGGAAGTGTTTCGTAATTTGGACTCCCAGATAGGATATACTGTAAAAAGACTCGGCCATACCTCTCAGGTATTGTTTGTATCGCACATTAAGTGCTCCTTACTTCCCGTTTGCTAAAACACTTTAAAGACAATTTTCTGATGTTGGGACTTATACCTACATACAGAAGTATAAAAACACATCGGGAATATATGTCTCATTAATTCAGACCTCTTAAACTGTTTTTGTGTTACAAGGTCAATGATTTGAAACCAAGAATTGGGTGAACAAGATTTCATCTATTGTTTAGATTTTTTAATCCACACAGAGTCAAAACAGTGAATATGAATTCAATATTTGCACATATTGTGATTTAATAAACATTGTGTACTTTTTTATGAAACAGTTTTATAATATCTCATCAGGTTTTCTCAGATAATAACATGGTAATCAGGCTTATTGGCCATTTTAAAGGTCCCTCCAGGTTTTTCTATGTGTTGCCATGTTGTACATCTTAGATACGTTGCCTGCCTCTTGTCCATGGAGACTTAAATCACTCCCTCATTTGTGATGTATTTTTAATATCCTGTGACACTCTCCAGGGTAATGTATTAGAAGTCTTGAACTGTATATAAATATCTGCAAATAAAAGGTTCACATTAACTAAATCTTTTGGCATCCTAGCTTTGGTAAATAATTTTCAAGATGAAATGTTTTTTCTTATCCTGTCCTAAATTACCGGATGCCCCAAAAGAAATCAGGTGAATCCTTTTTAACTTTCCGAAAGGATCAAATAAAAATGTAATTGACGTAATTAACAGTGGTGATAGTTTTGCGGACAGTCCAACCAGCAGGTAGGCTGAGGTGAAACCGGAAATACAAATGTCTATCTGAGTGCTTTGTTATCCCAGTTTACCCACTGGAAGCAGAAGGGGCAGTTCTGTGAGTTCCTGCTGCTCTACAGGTTATTTGCATTGTGACCTCAGGTAAGCGGTGTGCGCGTCACGTGGTCCGGAGTTAGCCAATCACGAGTGGCGCTTCAGGTTCTTCCAGGTACTGATGGAACAACAAGCTGAGGTCTGCGTAGCCACTTGCATACCTCTGACAAACTAAATGGTAAAAAAATAACAGTTTTGACTGTTATTGTGAACGACGTTCGCAAAGAAAGCGACGGAGGAGGCCCATTGACCGGCTGGAGGGAGGAGGAGGGGGAAAGTTTGGCTCATGGCTCTGCTTTTAGCTGCTTTATTAATAGTCTGCGGAATATCGAACAAGGCCATCGTCATCGGTAAGGATGGACAAAAGTGTATTAAATCTTTAATCAGCTTTCTTCAATTGATAATTAACAATAACCTATGTATTTAGATTTACGTGATGCTTGTAGTACAGGGTCAGTGTACATGTGGTCAAATATGTGGTCAAATATGTGGTCATATTTGTCACGGAAGTCACATGTTGTTGCCTGGCAACAGGGTTAAATCTGGACTTTGAACCCGGATGATCGAGTGACATTTAGACATAGTAAAAGAACCAGACAGGGGATTTTCATCAGGGAAGGTTAGTTATTTATTTTAAAGTCACAATAAGCCCATATGTGACCAAACATTACACATTTATCATAACCCTAAATTCCAAATTAATTTTACGCTTTTAAAGTAAACCAGATTTGGTTACACTATAGTTTGAGTTTTAAGGGTAATTTACTCAAATTCACACAAAGTCAATAAAATACAGTTCACACATTTTCTTAGATGTTGAAAGTTTGCAAAGGCCGTCCCTTTAGTTTAATGCTTGCCTTGTTTGGGATGACAGTTCCTAGAGGAAGACAGTGAGTTGCAACAGGAGATTTAGCAGCTGGTTTCAGACAACGTTGAAGAACTGAATGCACCAATGCTATTGAAAATCAAATAGACCCTCAGCATGATAATGCCACTAACATACTAGACATTTGGCACAGTACTTTTAGGTTGTTATGTCTAAGAGATACTCCTCCACCTGGTGGTGCATGTGTCAGCCGTTGACTGTCACATGAAGGCCAAAATGAGTTGTTAATCTCTCAAAACAGCTTTTGTTTAAGTTTCCAGAGGGAGAGTTGGGAAAATGGATATCACTCACGCAAAGGTCTATTGTTACAAACATAGACATTTGATCATTAACTTTCAAGAGCATTTTGTCATCATCCAAATCCATTAACTTGCATTTTATCAAAACAGATTTTTCTTTTTTTTACAGTTGATTAGAAGATCTAAAAGTTAAAAAATAGCTGTTTAATTGTTCAGCAGTCATGGTCAAAATAATAAAGTGTTTATAACCTTGAGACTTGATCTTTATTAGAAGTGTGTAACTCTGTTTATTTTTGTAGGTCAGACCTGTGTGGACGAGAGCAGGTTTAAGGAGCAGGTGGTTTATTTAGGGCCTTCATATGTACTGCAGTGTCCTCTGCAGACACTTCAGCCTCAGAGTCTCCCCCGATCCCTGTGGACCTGGCAGAAGGACTGTCAGCCGCTCCAGAATCAGGAAGGGAATGTCTTCCTGAAGTTCTCCAGCATCCGCTTACAGGACCAAGGAAACTACACTTGCGCTCAGCAAGGAAACAGTACCCCGTCATTCACTGTGCGCCTCGTAGTAAAGGGTGAGCATAAAGTTTATATTTACCATCCAGTAGTTGCCTTTACATCATGCATTTACTGTGGACAGTTCTCACACTGAACACTGATACCTGTGGTGTGTATGTGCAGAGTCTCAGTGTGTTAAAGCTCCAGATTTTAAACCAAACGGCGACCCAACCAAACTCTGGAGGAGTGTGGGCTCTGTTGTGAAACTGAACTGCACTGCTCTGCTCTTCTGGGACCCATCAGAGGAGCAGTGTGAAACCAGACTACAGTGGAGCAAAGATGGCCAGCCACTCACCAACCACACTCTCTACCTGCACAACACAACATCATGGTCTTTTGAAGCTTCTTTTTTAAAGCTGTTTGGTTAATTTCAGTTCACTTTGTACCTGAGTTGATGTTTGTAGAGGAAGGTAAGAGTATCTTTTCTCTCTTATTTATCAGGTCCCCCGATGCAGGCCAGCTGGTTGTCAGCAATCTCTTGGAGTTCACCCTTAGAGAAGCGGAGGATTTTGGACTCTACAGCTGCACAGTGAGGAACATTTCTGCTGACTTCAGCGTGCAAAATTCAAGTAAGACAAGTTGCAAAACATCTTGGGCTTTTCTGCTCTAAAGGATTTTTAGAGAATTAAACCTGGATTTTTTTTGCATACAGGCCTTTCCTCATTAGATTTTTTTCTTGGATAATTTATGTACCTTATTATTTTAGAAATTACTCCAGAAAAATGAGGGGCGCTCCTCGCAGAGCACCCCTCCTCTGCCACTCCCCTTCTCAGCTCCTTCAGACTATCCAGGAGCAAATAGCAAACACCAGGTGGAACTGAGCATCAGCTGAGCTCATTAAATGAGCTATTTCTCACTGAAATGCTGGAAAAAGTTAGTTTACAGGGGAGCGCTGTTGTAATGATTTCCTGAAGGTGGAGTTTCAAACAGAGCAGGAGTTTTTAAGGTGTTAAATTTGTTTTACGTCATTGATAGTATTTTTATAGTACAATGTGCCTGGAAAATGCATAACACTGAACCTTTAGTATTGCGTATGTGCAGCCCACACAGTTTTGTCCTGCAGAAACTCACCTCTTGCGGAGGCTTTCCCTCTCACAGGAGGGGTAAGCCACTAAAGAATACGGCTAAATAAGCAGGTTTTGCTGTATCCAAACATATTAATGGAAAGCTGAAAGGAAAGAAAAGGTATGGCAGAAAAAGGGCCGCACCCTGGATGGAGTTAAGATTATTACAAAACAAAATCTATAAAGACGTTTTTGGGCAGATTCTCGAGGTATTGACTGCAGTGGGAGTCGACACTTCAGGAGGCACAGCCATCAGGTGTGTTCACAACGTGAACTACAACTGACACATTCCTTGTTACGCCACTCCTGGTCTATTGAGAAAATGGGCTGGACTGTTGCTAAGGGATCCAAACTCCTATTTTCATGTCAAAGTAACTGTTGTATTCGTTTGAAAAGGAAGGTCTTAGAGTCGGGAGGAATGGTGCAGATAAGCAGAAACCAGGCTGTCCACCAGGACGTTTTAGAGCGCTCCATGTTTCCATCTGCTGAAAAGCATTATGGAGATAATTAATTTTGCAGCAAGATCTGACTTCTGCTCAGACCACCAAAAATAAAAAAAAGCACAGACTATGTTATCCCTGTACTTGATAGGGTTCATATAGTATGTAGTGTAGAAATTTCTGCGTAAAATTAATTATTCTGAAATATTCTAATTTTCTCAGAAACTTAAATATAATTGTCATTAGCTGTAATTTTGTAAGATTTATCTCTTTTTTTTGTTTATTTGGTGTCACTTGTCCATCAGCTGATATTTGTCATTTACTAGTCTTAATAAATATACAATATGATAATATAGCTTTGTAAAATGCCCAGTTATCATCTAGATATAAATAAATAGATTGTCTCGTCTCATTATAATGTGTGTGTGTGTGTGTTCTCAGACAGTCCCAGCCACACAGCTGCAGTGATTGCAGCCATCCTCCTCCTCCTCCTGCTGGGGATAGCAGCCGTGGTTTACTCCAGGTGCCACCTGAATTTCAAGCTCTGGTACAGGAACTCCTATGGAGACTATGAACTGAATGGTGAGACTCGTCGAAGCGACGTGAGGTTGTTCACGTGTAGAAGTGTCAGTCTTAACTTCTGCTTTTTGTCTGCGTGTTTGCATCCGCAGATGGAAAATTATACGACGCCTATATCTCTTACGTCAACAATGACTATGACAGGAAGTTCATCAACTTTATCCTCAAACCTCATCTGGAGAATAAAAATGGGTACAAGGTGCACCTCAATGACAACGATATCCTGCCGAACACTGGTAACAAAAGATTAATTAGGACAAATACGATCAATATGTTACTGCTGCTTTTTTTATTTAAACATACTGTCTTTCATAAACGCATAAATGTGGTGTAATAATTAGAAATCTGTCTTCTTTATTAAACAGAGCCTTCAGCAGAGTTCCTAATGAACATAAGCCGCTCGCGCCGCCTCATAGTACTTCTCTCTAATGCTTATCTTGAGCAGGACTGGTGCACAAATAATTTCAGGTCAGTCTCAAACAACTCAAATCTATTTTGTCATAAAGGAACAATAAAAGTTAGTGAAAGTGTTTAGCAATTATGTAAATGTACCACTAGAGGTCAGTGTTGAGTCTGTGCTTTGAGTCTGGGTGTTTTTTTCAGACAGGGCCTCCTGCACTTGCTGGAGTTATGTCAGCAGCCCGTCCTGATCACGTTGGAGGGTCAGTTCAAACGCATGAGTCCTGAGATAAAGCAGCTGCTCAGTGAGAACGAGCACCGCCTCACCTTACTCACCTGGAGGCACAACTCTGTGGTAAGATTTAAGAGAACAATAAACATATTGTTTATGTTTTTATGGACATAAACAATATCTTTATGGCCATAAAGATATTGTTGTTTCTAAAGACAACAACTCATGAAGACTACCTTATTATTGAGTCGAAAATGATTCAGAAACATAAGCATTGTTACAACAAAACAAGCTACAATGAAGTGATTAGTTTGTCTCTGGTAACACTCGCAGTTTTAGAGATGAACTAAGTCTTTGCTTTGCACTGAGGTTCTTTAAATGAGTTGCTGTTTAGCCAGACTGCATAAAAGGTTTTATCTGATTTAACTGTTGAACTTTAGGTTTAAATGTTGCCTGATTGTGATTGGTTTCTTTAAGTAAGTCACGCCCTCTTAAAAAGCAGCGACAGGACCTGAGGCGAAACGACGCAGATTGTTGGAGAAATGATCAAACCAGTTCCAAATGCTTCCCTTTGTGTGGCTTATTTTGGGGGCTAAATCTTTCAATTTAATTAGAGCCTAGATGTAAAAGAAAACACAATTTCAAAAAAGTGGAAACATATGCTGAAGGAAATTAAAGGAGTCAGTTTGTTCTAACTTTGTTTTCTGGGTTGTTGAGCCCCATATTGGCAGCTTTATTTTATTTAAAAGCAGCAACACGAAGACAGCAGAAATCAGTATTTTCTGAGCTACTTTATAAATTCTAATCTTTTTTATTTTGCAAGGGGAGGAATTTATGGGGTGGACAGATAATTGTAAAGGGAAAGAAAAAAATACATATTTTTTTTAGAGTGACATGCTTTTAATGTTTTTTTAGAAGAAGTCCTCTCTGCAGTCGAGGCTGCAGGTCTTTTGGGGGATGCACATCCAGAAATGTAAAACTTCACTCATTTTTTTTTTTGCAAGATGAAGTCGAGTACCTGTGAACTAAACAGTTCATGTCTTGCTGCAGAATTTCCATTGGACTGTAAATTGACGGGGACATTCTCAACTATAAATATGTTTTGATATAATATATATTTTTTATATTGCAGATAGCTTACTAACTTTGATGTTACAAACTCAGAAATTTTCCCATTGTGGGGCAATAAAGGACGTTTCTATTTCTATTCTTTTCTTATTATAACGTGTTGTATTTGTTTATTTGTGGGTATTTCTTTGTCAGACTCCTTCATCAGCATTCTGGAAAGAGCTAGCATTAGCAATGCCTCGCAGAGTCATTTTGCACAAGGATTCTGCAGGCGACCCCCAGACTGTACTGCAGGATGATAAGGACCCCATGCTGACCCTTGACCCCGACTACTTAGATTGTCGCTCGGACACCGACCCTGCTGGAGATTTGGGTAAAACCAGAACTCATTGTATGAGTGGAACTTGCATATTTGGTTGATTCACACACTTTTCCATGTGAGTAAGTAAGTCAAAAATATAAAACAAACTTCCCATGTAGGTTTTTGTGTTAGATTTTTGAAGCAGCCGTAAGTTTCCGTGCAACAAAATTTCAGGTTATTTTCACTGCTATATGTTAAATATTCCTATAAAATGAAACCCCAAATTTTTTTTAATGCAGGATGCACATCTGCACTTTGCATTGGTACATATTGGTGCCAGAAAAGTGAAAATCCTGAAGCCTTCATATTAACTCTCTTAGTCTGTTCAAACCGTGCTAGATTTTTGCCATTTTATTCTCAAAAAATAACAAGGGACTAATGAATAATTTCAACTTGTGCACAAATATCAAACTAATTTCAAGTATGTTATAGAATTAGATAGCTTAGCTTTATTAAGCAAACCCAAGCAAGGCAAATTATTATCTAACTTGATGATAAAACAATCAGTGAGTTGGCATATACTTTATCGAGGTAATTCTGGTGCAAGCTAAGTATTGTAATTATAACTTTAATGTTCCAGTGTTGGAGGTGCACCATACACCCTCTCAGCTTTGTAGCTAAAAATAAAAATTACCTAGCACCATTTCTAGCTTTGTAAGACATGCCTAAAATGAATGTAATGTCATTTTCAGCACTTTTTTTTTCAGACCATATAGGCTGAAGAAATAGGTGATTCCACATGTTTAGTATGTTGAATATTTAATTTCAAAAACAAATAATTTAACAATTATTATTATTTTTAAACTATAAACTGCTTTTTCAGGTAGTCCTGCAACTTTAAGACATTTTTGCACATTATTGACAGCAAATATGGTCCCAACAAGAGAGCCATCAGTGGAAACAATACAAAGAGGAAGGCCAAACACTAAGCTTGTGAAAGAGAAATTGCCCTGACAGCAAACTTACAGAATAATGCACATCGAAAGAAAAAAAACCTATCGCCAATAGGAATGCACAGTGAATATGTTGAGTGTATTTAGCTGATATGCTTAAGTGCAGCAGAAACAGACTGAACTATGCAAACTCACAGTGGCAAAAGAACAATATTTAAAGAAATGTGGGAAGAAATATGACAGATATTAGAAGTAGCTAAGTATTAAGCATAGTTTAAAAAGTTGACTGTGAGCGGGTTTGCTGTAAACTCAACATTCACTACTTGCTAACAAGACCCAGTTTTATTTGAAACCAGACAAGGCATGTGGGTGTGTTTTTACATGGTTTCCATATTGTAATTTGTGATTCGCTGCAGGTCTTCGTCTCCCGATGCACAGGGCTCTGGCCTGTAAAGCTCCCGTCCTTCCTGCTGCTCCGGTCGAGGAAGCTCAAGCAAAAGCCTCTGATATCGACGTCTCTGACCTGGGATCTCGCAGCTATGAAGCACGTTCCGACTTCTACTGCCTGGTCACTGAGGACATTTAATTCCTGCTTATATTTAAAATTCATTACTATGTATTTATACTTCTTGCAGACGTTTTTTTTTTTTTCTTTTGCTGTACATTAATCAAAATGCCAATTTATGTTAATTATCACAGATTGAGCTTTTTATGTTTTTCAGTTTTGTGACATTGTAAAGATCAGAAACACTAAAAGAAGATTTTGGTTGATTTTTGTAAATATTTCTTTTCTTTTAGTGCCTAAAGGAGAAAGTAAAGAGACAAAGACTTTGCTATTGAAATACTGTCATCATTTCAAATGAATGCATCAAAGATATGTGAAACAAAACACCGGACAGATCATCTTTACCAGAATTAAGGTACCTTTCTGTCCTCATGGAAAGAAAATTACCTGCAGTGGAAAAAACAGACGAAATATGGGTGCAGCACTAAACATTTCATTTTGTTCCTGTCTGAGCAGGAGCAAATATGTAAACAGGGTGTGGCCAGAGCTTAAGCACTTCAGGGCTTGTTTCAACAAACTGCAAATACGAATAAGAAATTCCCACTTAACTTTTTCTCCCAGTGTGTCTTTATTAGTTGTTAAAATTGGATGATACATGTGATGGTATAAAGCACACAAAAGTACAAAACCCATATATTTGACACCACTTACACTGAACATTAATCTTTAAAAATCACATCTTAATGTTTATTCCCCTAAAATACTCTGCAAAATTTAAGTTTTTGTGACTACTAAGAAACAAGTCTCAAAGGTGCTCATATGCAACATTCATCTCATTTATAAACTTAAGTCCTCAACTGAAAATATACATAAACTTTGCTTACAATTTTTACTCCACCAGCTGATTACATTTTTATAGATTTTCATTTTTAGTATAAGAAAACATGCAAATCCATTAGCATGATCCCCAAAGATAAAGATATTTACATCCATTTTTTTGTCTCTTAATTTCCATTCAAATAAAACGAGATTAGATGCTGACTTGTATAAACAAAAGAAATATTCAATCTAATATCTTTTTAAAATTAAAAGCACTATTTACAAAGCTAACTTGTTATAGAAAAAGGTTCTCCCCTCAACAGTGGTTTTTACTTTTAAACCATTTTGCTTAAATCTATGTTGACTGGAATAAAATCCATCAGAGTCTATACAGTGTTTTCACAAATTAGAGTGAATCTTATGATTGAAGATATGTTCAATCATAATCCTGCTGCATCCGCGGTTCTCGTGCTGTTCGATGGACCATTTTGTAAAAATACACAGCAGTTTGTCCCATGGGTCAGATCCTGCATCTCAGGAATAAGTACAGAAGTCATCTTTCTTATAATTGTTCTGTAACACAAAGACAGAAGTAACATTAGGGACATTTTCTAAATGTGGACAACAGAACAGTAATGTCTATTCAAAAAATAGACAGAGCACTTGATTCCTTAATTTTGTGTCAGGACACTTGGCATACATTAAAAAGATTTGCTTTTGTTCATGTGTTTTAAACACAGATCACAGTGCTGGAAATAAAAGAAAAGGTAACAAATATGAACACATTTTTGTTTTGTTTGGACTTGTTCAATAAGCAAGAGGCTGAAGGCCACACCCTTTGGGAGTGTCAATCTGCGACCTGCAGAAGGCAGAAAATTCACAGGGTACAGCCCAGCGCAAGGTTCTGCTCGACTGGGTGTTTGCATTAGCATGTGAATGTGTGAGCAAAAGTTATATAACTTTTGAGCACGTGTCATCCATCTAATGTGGAAGCAGCAGGAATGGAGCCACACAGATGGAAGAATGAGGGTGTGGCAATTTGACGTTTTGTTCCTGCCCTTGCTCAAGGACTGGAGGCGTTAGGCAAAGAGCTGCTAAAATATGTTTACCAAATAACATGATGAAGTCATTCATAGAAGTTTGAGATTATTGCAGAAATCATCTGCTTGGACTTGTTAAGTATGAAGTTAAAAGGTAAATTAAGAGTGAACATAATTAAAAAAAATAAAACAAGTGTACCTTATTCTTCATAAAACCTGACCAGAAGCAGCTCAGAAGTGATTTATGTATTAGTTGGCTTTTTTTGGTAATGCTATAGTCTATTGCAACAATTTTTTCATAAAACTGTAATACATTTTTACTTTAAACAACATCAACTTTTTAACAACTGAAACGCTGTGCTGTGAAGGCTTTTAAACATCCTAAGCTCATGGCAGCAACAAGTGATCACAAACAAATCATCAGTCGTGTAGAGCTTGAACATTTTTTTATATTTTTAAAGTCTCTTACCTGTCTGAAAAACTTGTGCAGTTTCTTGTAATTATACATGTTGCGAAGTACTATGGATGCACTTTTGCTCAGATCAGCATGTTCTGGGCTGGAAAACATTTAATCAAGTGTTAATATATTACATGAATGAAAGATGTTTACGCAGATGCAATATTCTGCTGGGATGAATTTAAATTGTATATGTAGATAACATGTCACGTACTTGGTCTCCACAGCTTTCTTCAAGCTCATCAGTTTTTGCAAGCCAGAATTTTCAGTGATTCTCTTGGCAGTGTCGAAATTGCGCGCCACCATATTGTTGAGGACACCACAGAGGTTGACCGCCACATCAGAACTCATTGCGTCCATGTCTTCTACATTTGGTAACTTCTTCACCACGATATCTACTGCTTGTGCAGCTGAATTACAATATAGGTATAGATTAAAAATTCAATTATTGGTAACCAATGTTGTATTAACTAATCAATCGTTTTTAAAACAAACTTAATATTCCATTAAAAACATTTTGATTAATTTGTACAAGAGAATTTGTTTGTTGCTTAAAGTCTCAAGAGGAATAAGGTCTGGGTTAAAATATCCAGACCTTCTAAAAAAATTAATTAAATAAGAATTGGTAACCTGTAATTCTTGGCATTTAAATGTTTTTACAACAACAACAACAAGATAAATTAAATCTGGACTGACTGTCAGCATGAGCGGACAGGTTCCTCAACAAGCCGCTGAGAGAACGTAGCTCAGAGCTCCTTTCTGACCACATGAGATCCATCAGGATTGGCAGCATTTTGCAGTCGCTCACTATGTAGCGGGACATCTTTTCAGCCCACTGCAGGTTACAGACACAAAGTTTTACTATGACACACGAAAAATGGTTGTACTTTTTACAGAGTTCTGCAAAATTTGTCACCCACCAGATACTTTCCAGCGGTGATATTCTGCAGAGCTCCAATGGCCCCCTCTCGCGTGGTGGCATTAATTTCGCACAATTTTATCATGGTCTTGTACAAATGCACTATTTTAGGGTGGCACAGCCATGCTGTGCCTTTTGATGCTATTGATATCTCACTAGGTGAAAAGGATTTCTCCGCACACCTTTTCTGGTAATCAAAACAAAGGACACAAGAAGTCAGGCATACAACAAAATGTTTTGTCCACAATACACACTCAGTCATCAAAGCTGGTAACTGCTTACCTGTTTGAGTTTGCTGCTATTCGGTGAAAAGCAGCCGACGGTGTCCGTTTTAGATTCCCGACACATATCTGAACTCATAGATGGAGGCATTTCCTCATAAAGTTTGTATGAGAGATTCCTTAAGATGCACATTGTGTTCTCAGCACCCTTAAGCCAAAACACAAACAAGTGAATATGAGCACAAAGACGGATTTTGCTTCTAAGGAAAAATTGCTTCCACTCTCACCTTCTCTTGTACTTTTCCAGTGTCAATGGTGCTTTGAAGAAAATTCACTAAAGACTCCAGCAGCCCTTTTGTTTCTCGCATTTCTGCACGGACCTTATCTGAGGCAGAGCTCAGATTCCTGAAAGCACAAAGCGATTAACGTCAAGAGATGTATCATTTTAAAATCACCTGTGGCATCACTTTAAAAAGTGCAGTTCAGTTTTTCAAAATTCAAGATAACTAGAGCCTGGATGGATGCATGAGTCAGTTAAACAACAATCATTTACAAAGAGCTTCTAAAACGTCCAACAACCGATACAGAGATGACTGCATGAAGATGGAGAGCAAAAAAACTGGAGAGATTTAAAAATCGAAATCAACAAGCTGTGCTGATGCAACACAGCTTAGGCCATAATGGTTGTTTTTTTGTTTGTTAGCTGATGTTAGTGAACGGACAGGGCTTATGTTGATCCTGTCTGAAGTCTGTGACAGCTTCCACCATGTAAGTTCACTATCTTGTGAACATTTTGGAGATATTTCAGAAAAAAATGGTTATAGAGGCTGGAGTTGCTCAGCCAGATATGACAGTAAATAAATTATGATAACTTATTGTCGTTTTTTTTCCACATTTCCAGTGAAAATATTGACCCAGAGTCAAAGCAAAGTTGGAAGAATTTGTCTTGACCTGCTGTTTGAAGCAACAGATCAGCTGTCAGAGTCTCTATAGAAGCTCCTGAACAGTTTGATGGCTGAAGTTGACATTTTAATTTAATGTGTGATGTGCTTCATAATTTTATCTTTCATAATTGATAAAATTATAAACTTATTTGATATTGTATCTACAAAAATAAAAAACAAACAAAGATATAATATAAAAAATAAATAACAAACGTGTTCTGGTCATTAATAGCATTTTAGTGCTATTTGTAAAAGAAAAACAAAATATAGTGTGTACATAGATTTATGCATATCTAGTATCTGATGCCTAATGAAAACAAACAATGAGCAACAACCATGTGCTCATACACCTATTTCTTTCTTTTGTTGTATGTATTTACCCCTGTAATAAATATAATTTTGAGTTAAATAAGTATAGCAGAGTGCACGTCATTACAGTAAAACAGCACGGCTCTCAATAACGGAGACTGGTGTCCAGTTGTTCAGGGTAAAGAGCTGTTCAAAAGAATCAATTTATTTATGAGCATCACATCACTAAATTCAATTCTTTTTTTAAAGACTTCTTAAAGTTATCAGATGGAAAAATAATAATAGATGAAAGATGCAAACATGAGGGTCAGACAGGCAGGCAGGCCCTGTGTAAATTATAACGTCAAGGTTAAGCCAACCTGCCAAGCACAACAATGCTTTTCTTTATTTAGTGGACAAAAAAGAACGCAAAAGAAGACCTGAAAACGCCTAGCCATTTCCCTGTTTTTAATATCAAGGTACAATTTAAAAACTAATCTTTCTAAACCGAGTAGGCTCTACGACTAAACCCAGGCTGTACTCATGGAAAACATTCAAATGCTCCTCTGAACGCAAGTAAAAATAACTGACAAAAGACTCCAATAAGCTTCAGGTGACAAAGTAACATTTCATGAACTAATTCACAACGTTGTGAGAAGAACCCATTTTCAGGATCTGATCAACTTTTCTCACCTGAAGCATCCCAACGTGTTGTTTAATATTTCTGCCTCCGAGGGAGAATCTGAGGGGATTTCTGAGCCTTCTTTAATCTTTTTTGCTTTTTCAGTCTCACGTTGAGTGATAGGAATAATAATTTTCTGGGTGAGGAAAGGAATTACTGTCTTCAGGTTCAACTTCAGCTGATCTTTGGCTGAAAGATTCCACAGAATACCTGCAGGAAAAAAAATAGCAATACTCAATCACCTTTTCATACACGATAGTAAATTTATGCATAAGATAAGCTCAATGAGCTTTGTCTTGCTCAAGGGTAAATATCATGCTTTCTGATTATAAATGTTAAAAAGCTTGCTTTTGGTTATAGTTGCACAGTTCTGGTAAACTAGTCAAATATAAGGTGAGCATGTATCACTTTCCCAAAGCTTCAAAGTGAACTCTGGACTTGGGTGTAACTGATAAAAGAAAAAAAGTAACAAAGCGGTCATTCATAGAAAGGGAGTCGCCCAGGCCTGTTCATGAGGAACCAACAGGCCTGAGCGGCTCACACACATACTCCCCTGTTCTCAAATACACAAAGCCCATAGCTATGACACCACCTCCACCTTTACCTCCACCTCTCCATGCATTGACACCTTCACACTTTCCTCCGTTTTTCCTCTCCATATAATTAGTTTCAAAGACTAGAGCAAAGGATACACAAGACGGGGCTGCATCCTGAAAACTAATTTGCAGTCAATCTGTTTTGATTCTCAGATGTGAGATATATATATATTTTTAATTAAAAACTGCAACTAGTCTGTGAACAAGATTGCAGTTAGTTCAATTTAATAACAGCAAGTGATGTGTCACAACAAATGTAGGGACAAGTCGGCAGAGGAGAAATGGAGAAAAAAAATAAAAACCACAAATTTCTGAAAAAATTGTGATTTTCACTTTTTGGGGGGCAAATTTACTAGTTGTAGTCATGCGGAAACCATCTAATGCTTTAAATAGCAATTTCAGAAGTTTAAATTCTGCTTGTTTAGAGGGTGTGGAGTGGGAGCTGATTAACACGCTGGGCTTTGAATGGTCATTCACACTACTACTGTACTTTGTTCGGCCAGTAGGATAGACATCTGAAGGCAGGAAGGCTACTAAACTATACAGGCACTTAATTAGGGTGTCTGGTTGGGTTTGTGTTATTGAACAAAGATGGACCAGGCTGAACGTGTTGCTCAAGAGCCGTGGTTATAAAACTCATCACTATGGCAACTTCCACACTGAGGCCGACGCTGATTCTGAATCAAAACAGGATAATATGGAAGAATGGGATGAGAGTGATTACATTACTTTGGAAAACATTCAGTTTCCAGCTGCAGTTAGCTTTCTTTGATTGATGAAAATGTCCATGTTTTCAGAGTCTACTTAAATTGAGAGGGGCGATGCATGGAATACAACAGTCTTTTTATGTGACATCGTTCCTGGATTTTATCCATTCATAGACAGAACAAACAGCAAGCTGCTCCACAGCGCTGCAGCAAATGTTTACAAGGAGCTTATTGGATGAACTGGAAAACAAACTACCTTCAAATGGTGCTAGAAGCCACATGGGTAGGGTTTCTGTGTTAAAAACAGTCCCAAAGATGGACACAGAAACTATAAAAAGACTAAACTGGGGGAAAAAATCTTAGCACATACACTTATGTCTTTATGAGATGACTGCTTCTTATTCTTATTATCAAATCGAATATAATTTCACATTTGTCTGATGTTTGTCCAGGATGACTTTTGATACGGGTTAATTTTCAAAGCTGCAGAAGAATAATTATTAGGATACACTGATATGTAAATTTGGGGCAATATTCATCCATCCATCCATTTTCTAACACCGTTGTCCCTAGTGAGGTTGCTGGTGCCTATCTCCAGCGAACATTTCGAGCGAGAGGCAGGTTCACTCTGGACAGGTCGCCAGTCTGTCGCAGGGCAACACAGAGAGAGACAGGACAAACAACCATGCGCACACACACACACACACACACACACACACACACACACACAATCACACCTAGGGAGAATTTAGAGACCAATTATTGAATCGAACCCAGGACCTTATTGCTGCGAGGCAACAGTGCTAAGAACTGCGACACTGTGCGGCCCTTGGGGGAATATTGATATTAAATATTAATACTGCTGCAATGGCAATATTTACCTATGTCTTATATTTTATATATTGATTTCTCTAGACTTTAGACACCATGTACTGCCTACATTGCTTCTCTGCTTCAGTTAAGCACTTCCACAATCCTGCATTGCATCGCTATCCCATGACTGAACAAATTCCACATGACCAATCGCCGAGCCCCATTTCATCAAGGAGTTGTTAATGTAATGCATTATCTGAAAGAAGTGTATCTGTGAAACTAATTACTGCATTTGTTGAACTAAAAAATATTTTTTTCTAAAATACAGATATACTCTTGACTTATTCTAACGAAATAAATAATGTCCATCGTTTACTTCAGGAGCTCGCTATTTTGTCACATGCAGAACTTTATGTCTTTAAGTCATGTTTTTTTTCTGATTGTCAGTAAAATGATGAACATCTACCGGAATGGATGTTATCAAACTCTCTGTTGGTGTAGAGCATAGTCTTTATTATTTTACCTGTGATGTTCTTGCGAAGCTCATCGTCATCCATGTCAAGGGAATTAGTAAGCGCCTCGATGCCTTTGTTTTGAATAAGCTCCAGCTTATTTTCATTATGTTGATAGATCATATTGCGCATGGCGCCAGTGGAATAACGCCGAACTTCAGTATCTTCACTGTTGAACAGCTGCACCAGCTTCTTATTGCCCTCCAACGCTGCCACCTGGAACAAACACAGAAAATGTTTCAGCAATTCAAATAGCTCTATAGATCATTTTGTTTTTATTTCTATAGATGATTTCAAATTAAGCCCTCAATGAGTTGCACAAGTGGTAAGATTTTTTTTTTTATTTTTTTTACAAAGAATATAAAAAAATCTCCCTGCGTTGGTAAATATTCCAGTCATGAATCTTTTCCAATACAAAAATCACAATAAGAATGTCCAGAAAACGACCCTATTCTATTCATACAACAGCAACTCATCAGAGGACTGTACTAAGTTGAAAAACAAACAGTATCATCTATTAAGGTCAGAATAAACTTCTAAATGTGTTAGCCAAATGCCCCAGAAAATGTTCCAAGGGGTCACCAGCTGCAGGGATTTAAAATCTCGGGGTTTTGCATAAAAACCAACATAATTTTAATCCTAATTTGCTGTTGTCACATTTGGACAGGATGGTTTAGAGTTACAGACAAACATCTAAAGCTGACATGCAGATAAATTCCAAATGTTATGGTTTCTGTACAAATGTTTTTGCTATATTCATTTTAACAATTAACAGCTAAGAGTTATTGATCTCATGAAAACAATAACTTTTCTCCAAAGCAAAAGTATCAGCAGGATTTGTTTGAAGTGTGTTTAAAATCTGAAGAAAGCATTTAATTCCTAAAATTCCTTGATAATATTTTTTATGCTTATACTCCTTGTCACTTTCTGCCTGGATGCTCTTGGTTAACACATGTCTCTGTTTGGCTTCAAAAGGTTTAATCAACATTGACTGCTTAGAAGCTGGTATAAGTGAGGGAAATATTGCATTGCCCACTAATCAGGTATTTCAGCCAGTTCAGAAAATTTAGAAGCAATCTCCTTATGGCAGAGGTTGAATTATTTGTTTTATATTCAGTGGGGTTCAGGCCTTTTAAATGCTGATCAACTATGCAACACAAACCATTAGATGGAAACTGTAGAACAGTAAAGTAGATCTTTACAGCAACCTCAAATAGGAAAACTATCCATTAAGGGTTGTCATCGCTGCGAGAAAAACAATTTTCATTACCAACTTTCTCAGCAGGAGGAACGCAGAGAAGAAAGTGGTTTCTAAACACAAGTGCCGTATTTGCAAAATACCTGGTCTTTTGCCACCGTATCATTGTAGCAAATATGCTGAATGTACGCTGAACCCAAGGCCTGCAGTGAAATGTCTTCCTCTGACAGGTATGAAATTGCAGTGAATATATCCAAGCTGTTGATCCTGCAAAATGTACAAACAAATGAAGTGAAACAGAGAAAATTTCACCCTGTATTCAACTCTTGCTAGAACAAAACAGAGATTTTGGAAAGGTGATTTGGACAAAAATTTTAGTTGGACAAATTCCTTAAAAAAAAAAAAAAAAAGAAAAAAAATTATACAATGTTCAATCCACTCGCCCAACAACTCATTACGGGGATGTGTGAAATGCGAGGCCTGAATCTGAACCAAGCAGCCACACCCTAAACCCAAACCCGTCTTGCCACTATGGAGCCGCCTCCCTATCCGCAGCTCTTAGGAAACACACACTCCTGTTAATGTGCTGCATGTTACAACACCATATTTGTACATCACTATCAGTAATACAGAAGTGATCATCAAGTAAGAGTCATCTGAATGAATGAAAGACCCCACCCTGCCATTTGGTTTCCACCAATGTCTTGGCTTCTAAAAAGTTCCTGGGAAAATTTTTATTCTTGAAAATCTCCACATTGAACTGGTTACATTTATGACTTAGTCAATTGCTAAGAATTTATTGCAAGATAATTACCAAAAGTATATTTTGTCTGTTTTTATTTGTTTTGCCTGGTGAATGTAAAGACTGAGTTACTTCTTGTTTTTTTTTGTAAATTGGAATACTTTTTTTTAATTTTTTTTTTTTACACGATTTCTGTGAGTTTTCATATACAATTGTGGTCAGACTGGCTGGGTCATTGCAGTTAATAGAGTTTTGGCAGTAAGATATTTTGCAGACATGAGCTGGTATTTACAATACAATTTCAAAGCATGATAGAAACAATTGATATGCACAGGGGTTTTGATAATACAATAATGGATACTTTCCAAGGATTCTTACTTTTGTAGGTGGGGCATCGCATCCAAATCTATCTGGCCAAGGACATCCATTCCCCTGCCCACGCTTTGAACACTTCTCATAGACATGGATCGCGTCATGCCACCTTGGCGTTGCTGAGAGAGGTTCCCTTGGGAACCAGATTTCACGGACATTAAAAACCCACCATCCATTCTGTCTCCTCCTGCTCCAATATTTCCGGAACTTGAGGTCATCCGGGACCCATTCATGGAGCTCACACTCATCCGGTTACGGTTTGTAATCCTGTTGATAGTGCGGTGGGCTGGGCCTTTAAAGGACTGCTGTTGGATAATTTCTGTCCCTCCTCCACCCAGACCTGCCCCACGGGACAGAGTGCCACTTATACTTCGACGCCCGAAGGCTAGTGCTGGCTCCTGGGTCTGAAACCCAGTCTGATGAGTAATGGTGCCACCTCCTTGTCTTACTTGGGTGCTGTAGCCGTTCACTGCACCCTGGGAATACTGATGGTCAAAGGGGCCATCTCGCTCTGAGATCAGGCTTCCAGCATCGCTGTTGTCTATCAGCCACGGATTCACTGTCTGTACGTTTCGCATTGAATGCACAGACATGTCATCTCGATCCATTTGGTTCTGTCTGATGGACCCTTGGAAACCACCACCGTGCATTTCTTCCCGGTAAAAACCTCCACCTCCACCTCCACCCACACTCATCCGCTGAAACTGGCTTATGTCTGGGGCTGCGGATCGGCTGCTGAATTCTGCCTTGGTGGTCACACGAGGACCCTGAGTATAAGGAAAAGAGAATGTTACTAGAGTTTGATATACTTACAGAGTTAATCTGGTGGAGTGTGTGGATGAGTTAATTAGTTCTGAGTAAATGTTTTGAATAAAATGGTTTCTAAACTTGACTGCAGAAATGTGTTTCAACTAGAAACAACATTCCTACCCTCTAAGCTTGTTGTCTTCAATTCCAGATCTCATTCAGATGTTTAAAATGCCACATCAGGTCTGTCACACTCACAGCTCTAACATCAGTGACAGATCATCAGTGTTTCAATATTGGAGCACCAAAACAGAAGAATTTAGAGGGCAGACTTGAAATCTCAGAGGTAATGTGATCACAGTTCACTGTGAAATATCACACATGCTGAATCCTCCTTGACCCAGCGTACCAACACAAGTTTATTTCTCTCAAACATCCAGTTTGATGGTCCATTAGATGATCCTCCAAACATTTCAATGCAATGTGTGCTGATCATTTTGTGAAAATGCTACTGTACTCACCAGGGTTTTTGAGCCTGAGTACCTGTAGGAAGTCTTAGGACTGTAACTTGAGCTGTAGTTGCTGTATTTCATTGTTGATGAACCGCCGTAGTCTAAAAAAAATGAATTGTTTTTAGGAATAATGTCAAAAAATCTTATGATTCCATCTTTTAAGGTATTCAAAACAGCACTTTTTGTGCTCAAGGGATTGAAGTGGACATATTTTTTAAAACAAATTGTAGAACGAAAATACATATTCTACTTCTGCAAACATATAAAATCATAACACAACAATGTTAACCAGCAGCAATTTGCATAAAAGACATTACAGTTTAAATGGCATGTATCGTGTTGCACGGATGTCTGCTTGCACACAGACTTTGCAGGACCTGGCCAAGTTTAACATCTCCAATTACTCCTCACTTTGGGAACAATCCTCCATCTGATGCACAAAGACCACAGCATGTTTGAGTGCACAGACTGTGATTGAATGTTTAGCTCCTGTTTCAACATTAGACTGTAAAAAATAGTAGGTATGTTGTTAAATATTCCCAAAAGAAAGAGGTTAAAAGAACAGTTAGTGTAGCTAAAGAAATAACTGAAGACCTAAAACCATTGTGTCACTTTCAGAAGCCTGTTTTTATCATTTGTTTACTCTGGCTAAAAAAAAATAAAGAAATAAAAAGAAAAGGTTGGTGTCACTTTTGGTCAAATGCCAGAGTCAGTTTTGCATCTTTCATTATTTTGATGAGAATAATGCTAAAATAAGAGAAGGGAGGACAATTCAGGATACAAATCTGTAATTTCTCCCAGAAGGGATATTAAATGTCTGTATCATGTTCACCAGACCTCTTTCACACAGGTCCTAAGTCTATCACAAAGACATAAAGAAACCTAAAGGCTTTTAAAGAGGAATAATAATCGGTGTCCATGAGATTTAGGGAAACATGAATATTAACACAGACATTTGAGATGGTTGGTAGTTTTCAAAATATTTCAGTCTCGCCCTCTAAGAAAATCTCTGTTTTCAGGTGAAATGATGCATTAAATGATTGTAATACTACTCATTTGCTTCACTAAGACCTCAGAATATTCACATGTAATCTGGTTATATTTCTCTTTTGTTAGAATTACACATTACATTCTTTTTTTTTTGGTTATTTGTATTGTTTCTTACCTGACTGAAACACCTCTAAAAAACTCTCTCATTGTTTTAACCGTTTTACTTTAAGAGCAAAATTTAGTTCTGTCACAGATGAAAGATGTATATATTTTTTGGGAGTTAGCTCTAAAGAGTCTCTCAGAGTGAAAATTGTCAGGAAAATTAAAAATACTCGTGTCACTGAAATTATTCATTTCTTGAAAAATTGTATGTTTATTTCTAACAATTAGGATAAGGTAATCTAAGGTGTTTGGTTCACGTTTTGAATTTTGCATGAAATGAATGTATTTTAGTTTGTCTCTATTTTTTGTTGTAAGTTATCACGAGGTAACTTTTGTTAAAGCACATGCTACCTGTCAGTCTGGAAATATATCTGTATCTAAAGCTTTGTGTTTTATTTTTATAGTTTTCACTGCGTTTAAGAAAGAGCCTGTCTAAAGGAAGCCGTGCCAGTGATGTCACTTTGGAGTTACAATACTCTTTTTCTGATATGCTAATGTGCTAAATGCAAGTACTGCCAGGTTGCACTCACAACAATGGCTTTTGATTGTGGAAGTTGTTACTAAAAGAAGAACATTTAAAGTTCAGTGAGGTGTTTAAAATAATGTCAGAATAAACAAAAATGTTTTAAAAAAAAGTTAACTGTATTTTTGTAAAATGTAAGACTACATGTTAAGAAATTGAGAGAGCATGACTTAAAGCAGAGAGTACATTACAGTTGCTTTGTTTTATTTTCTTGTAGCTTTCAGTCTCTGCTTGTCACGGAACATGATTTATTTGGAAATGCTGGCAGCATTTTGGAAATCTCAGAGTTAAGATAAAAATCTACTGTTTTTAGAAGGTACATATGTGGAGACCACAGTTTTATCAAAGCTAGCCTTAATAACGATTCTATTTGCTAATGTAAGATACTAAAGTCAGTTTTAGCAAACATAATTAAAAACATTGAATATTTGAACAGTTCTCAAAAGGGGCAACATCATGTATTTTCCAGGTCATTTTATAACATAATAAAGTAACTATGTTAACGTTAATTGTTATAAAAATGTTACATATACTAAATATGAAATTTAACACCTTGAAATTGGGCCTGTGTTTTTTTTTTTTTTAAACTCTTGCTCTTTCTGAAACTCTACCTTCAGGAATTCACAACATCAGTCCTCTATTAACCCTTTAATAACATTTTTACCAGCATTGCACTGAGAAGTGGCTCGCACAATGAGATCAGGAGATGTACAGTTCCACCACGAGTTTGCTAATTACTGCTGGCTAGTCTATAGGAACTGAGTATAGGAGTTGCTGTGTTGGAAGCCTGGACATTTGGAAACTGCCTCAATGGTAGCGCTCTGTCTCACCGGGATTAACATTTTAACATGACGCAAAGCTCAAAAAAGTCGATTTAACATAATATTGCTCCTGTGAAAAATGTGAATTGATTTAGCCAAATTGGCTTAAAAGCAAACAGAAAATCAAAAACCAAACAAAATTCAGATTGGTGCAACAATAACTTTTAACTTTTAAACCAGCTTGTTCATTAAGTTGCACCTATCCTAAAGAAAAAAACAACACTTGTGTTGTTACTGTACCAGGCCTGCATGCTCAGTTCAAGTCTGAGAAGCTGTTGTTTTTCCACTTCTCATGTGCTTTAATGCGAGTCTCCGACATGGCCCCAGGCACATTGCTTCACGAAACCAGTTTCCGTAAAGAGAGATGACTGACATGTTCTCTGACGTGTCCCGAGCCCAACCCCAACAACGCCCAGCACACCTGATAGCGTCAGCATTTTACAAGCCCACTAAAACACACCCTGAATCACCTTCAGTGTCTGCTCTTTTTCTTTATGTCGCTTGCTAGGATTCTGAATTCAGCAGTGCTGAGGCATCAGCTGCGACTGCTTTAAGACACAGAAAGGGAGGTATTCCTTCCAGATTCCTCTGTGTGTTTTTGTTTTTCCCATCTGCAAACACTTATGCATTCATTATCAAGTTCTCTAAAGCCACAAACCACTGAAATGGCACTCGTCTGCTCAGTGAGGTTTCAGCCGACAGCTGATAAAATGTTACATTGTGTAACTGCGTGTTTGCCTCCAGGCAAAAGTCAGGGATGATTTACACTGACAATCGTTAAGAGGTATATTTTAGCTAAGAAAAAGAGAGCACCACAATATTTAGGGAGACGTGTCATATCTCTGTTTCAGCTCAGCTTTTAAGAAACAGCAGGAGCAGCATATTCGCCTGTTGAGGCAGGTTCAGCTGACGCCTCTGGGAAACGCTTAAACCAGTAGAGTGAGTAAAAGCCTCCGTTTCTGGCTCCAAATAGCCTGGAGTTTGGAGGTCACATTGACGCAAACCTAATGTCAAGGTTTTCTCCTTGTTCTCTGCTTGTTGGCTGAGAACAGTGACGCACAAGACGTGAAGGAATGTCTTGAAACAAGAGGCAGCAACAAGCAGGTATCCAGGTTCAGAGGGCAGACGATCCTACTTCCTGACACACTTTCAGTTCAATAAATGTACCACAATAACAAATGTGGCACAACCACCAACTACAGTAACTCCAAGCATTCAGAAAACTTTCTGGAAGTTTTCACGACCACTTGGAAACCAATCCCACACTGGCATAGACAATTTCGCAATAAAACTTAGACAACTTTTAACCGAGTCATATATTTTGACAACATACGTTTCTAACAACAACTCTCATCTCTGGAAGTCAACTGAAAGCTGCTGCTCTTTCTCACATTCACACTGCTATCAGGAAACTTTATGAAAGCAGTTCTTGTTGAGGCATGTTACACATTAACCACTTGTACAAATGCAGAAACAGGACACACTGCAAAACTGCTGCTGCTTCAAGATAAATTAAGAAATTCCCCCAAAGGACTGATACAAAACAAACTTGAATCACACAGAAACAGCTATGCTGCAGAACAAAAAAAAAAAACAATCAAAAACTCCTCCCACACAAAGCAGGCATCCATTTTCAAGTTGTCTTTACAGTATGTACTGAATTATACAATGGGCTTTCCTGAATCAACAAGAGAAAGGAATAAGTTTTAAATTCTAAATCTGTGAGTAACCAGATATGAAAAAGTCCCTGCAGCCTCCTAACAGTTTAATTTTGGTTTATTATTGGCAACAGCAGAATATCTTCTTAAACATTAAATATGCAGAGTATTAAAACTGCCAAAAATCAGAAAAGAAATCATACAAGTCATCTGTAATGCAACACTGACAACTGGAAAAACAAACAAACCTTTCCTGGCACAGCAGACAGTCTCTCACTCACTCTTTTGCGATATTTAGCAACTTAAGTCATTTTAAGTGTACTTATGAATCACAAGTGATTCATCAGATTTAAATCAATGACAACCAAAAAATTATTGCTATTTCAACAACTGCAGGCTGAAAGGTTTAAAGTCAAATCCACAAATAAAAAACAAACACATAGCTGCTTTTTTAATGTGTTAAATTCCTTTGTAACAATCAAAGAGTAATTTGGTTTTGCAGAAAATTACCAGACTGACGTAAATAGCCAAAATAAAAAAATACATCTGAAAATATTTAGATATTGTCTCTCAATGGTAACTTTCTGTAAAGCTAATCCCATGACTCGATATCATTTTAAAATGAATCACTACATGTTTTTGTTTTTTTTAAATGAACATTTAAATAAATACATGCATGTTGAGAGGGTCAAATTAGTAGACCAATGCATTTTGTCTTGACCTCAGGGTCACTGGACAACTCTAATAAAGTTGATTCTTAACACTACAGGTCTTAGTGAAGTCTTTCCCTGGCCACATTTTTGACCCTCCTTTCATTTCGGGAGTCGGTGAAGTTGTGTCAATCGTTCTGGATTTCCTGTAATGTACAAACATTTGCTTGTACATGCCTGACACATCATGCAACTAAGGACAACATACTTTTGGAGAGTGTCACAGATCCATCATTAGCAAAAGGCGCTTTTTTTCCCCAGACAGCCGACTTTTGATCCCCACTCAGTCGGATGTCTGGTACTTTTGGCTGTTAGTTTTTATGCACAAAACTGTACCTTACAGAGATATACAAAGGGAGGTTTAACAATCATAAAAGCATGTCAGAGTATACAGATCAATAAAATAAATTCATTTAGCTATGCTGATCATGTTGAATGCTTTCTTGCCTCATCTATCAGCGATGCACACATATTCGTAGTTATAGAGGTGGATGTGCTAAATCTCACTGAACACATTTAATAATGTAAAAAAGGGTCAGAAAATTTGAATAATTCTTAATTAATCTTTGATATTGCAATATCTAGTAGCAAGGCAATTTTATTTGCATAGCAAAAAAAAATACAGGCAGAAAACTAGAGATGCACCAATATTAATATCCGTACCGGTCTCTATATTGAAAAAGTTCTAGATTGGGCATTGGTGCCAATGTGCCAGATCCATAAGGGCAGATCTATTCAGTCTAATTCTATACTTCATGCTTTATATTTATTTTATAGTATAGATAGAATTTCAGATTGTACTTTCTGAACCATTTAAAAGGTTTGCTGCAGTTTATTTCTACATGTATGACCAAAGTAGTCAACCTATTGTTTTGTCTGTTTCTTTATTATTTATTTTACACTGGCTGTTATATTCCTAGTTACACTGACTGAGCAAATTAAAGTTGTGCTGTTTTTTTTAAATTTTTGACCAATCTTGGGAAGCTATTTGTGTATTTAGGTGTGCTTTACTGGTGGAGAGTTACCAAATAAATGTGTAATTCAACACATTTAAGTCTGTGCTCAAAAAGTCAATTCAGTACTTTTTTGCAGCATCGGTATCAGAAGTGAAAATCGTGAATGGGTGCGTCCCTAAGAAAAACATGACAAGAGCAACAAAAAAGAGAAGAATGCGTTTCACTTCATGATGTTTCAGTTATTATTAACTAAAAATAGTTCTAATTTAATTATCTAATTAACTTCTTTGAGGTCTGAGGCATTGCATGTTAGAGGATCGTATCTGCAGCTGCAAGGTCTCTCTGCCCAGCTTTCTAACCAGGCGGCCAGACAGAGCTTTAAAGAGGAGGGGCAAAGGCAAATGAGGTGGATTAGCAGTGCTTGCCAAAACCTGATGGTGTCATTCAGGTCATGTTGTGAAATATTGTCTCTGCTGTTCAAAAATTTAACTATTAGAATGTCATAATAGTCAAGAGACTGTCAAACAGTCAACCGCTTCAGATTCATCTCTATGGAAGACCCTTCCTGCCTTCCAGCATCACCATCCATAACGACTCTTTGAAATTTACTTGAATAACATGAGTTACAACAAAATTTAATTTCCCTTTAGGAGAAATAAAATAATTTTGAATTGAAATACATCAACATGTGAAAGTTGAACAAGGTCCTACTTTAGATTCCAATATGGCTGACACACAAAGCTTCAGTGAAAGCTGCATTTAATGCCCAACTATTTATTTGCCTCATTAAAACCAGTGACACCAAACATCATGTACAATCTCCATTTCCTTTAGTGTTTGTTGTATGAAAAGTACATTAGTGGCTTTTCTTTCTGATAGTAGCTTGTGACCACAACAGTTATCCAATCCCACTGGTTTCCTAATTCATAACTAGAATTTTATTGCTGTACATCTGGATACTTGACTCCTTGCAATCCCATTGAATCAACTTTTATTTATTTTTGGCAGTTTTGATCTTCCATAGAACTTGTGGCTATTTATTAAAATTCATTGCAAGTGGTTCCTCTCAGCTGTGAACATTTTATGTTTGATCTTATGTAATGATCTCGCCTTGAGCCTCTTGAATAAACTCTGTCAGTATGATGGGGAGGCAGACCTAAACAAAGCAAATCATTGTCCAACTTTTGCAATAACAACATAGATATATGGCTTATGTCTTCTATTTGTATTATCTCAAGGGAGTTCAAAGTTCAATGACACAGACAGATAGCACCCTGTCGTATTGGTCATAAATTCACACCAGTGGTCATATAACGATTCCAACACCTGTGACTTTTCTGTTCAACACCTGCAAATATAACATCCAGCTCTGTTTTACTTATTTCTTTGGAAGTGGTACTTCCTCTTGAACTTATTAGTGTTTTTACCTGACATTGCGTATTGGGAGGCCTTTCCATTCTGACGCGGAAGTGTCCCCTTTTCGGCCAGTTTCAGCTTTATCTGCTCCTGGACCCGCCGCGCGCGCACAGCGTCGTCCGACATGGCGCTCCCATTCCCGAGTTGGTTGTCCGACGGGAGAGCATAAGTGGTGGATAAGGTGTGTGGCTGTAAAGAAGAAAGAAAAACGTTCTCCGATGTCAACATACTCATGGCGGCAGAGTCAAGAGACAGAGTCCAGAACGAAAAGGCGCGCCTGTGTTGTTCCCTGTTGAGGACAAAGTCTGTCCGCTCGGTCCAACTGCGCTTGTGGAGGCAGACGGACTCAATGTCTCGCTTAGTTACGGGGGGCGGAGCCAGGCAGAAACCAGACACCTGACTCACAGGTGAGCTCTGGACCGCGTCTAGATAAGCAGCTGACTCAAACCCCCTGACAAAATACCTCTCAGACAAAAATGCATAACCCCTTTTTTATTATTATAATAATTTTTTTCATTTTCTCTTTGTTTTTCTACTAGGTGCTTTTTACTTTCACCCAAATAAAACATTATGAGGTATCACTACTGTCACTTCAGTAAACTTTCTGGTCACTCTACTCACTGCGAGTAACTATTTTAACGAAAAAGTCATGAGAGAAACAAACGTACAATTTCGTACATAAGATTTGCTATTTTAATGTTATTTAAACCATTAGGAGATAACGTGAAGACACCATATTGTCTTTGCAACCGTGTTCTAACATATACATTACCTAATGTAAGTTTTAGTTTTATTGGTATTCTGTTGAAAATATGTTTTAAAAGTTTTTATTCTTCCTGAATTTGCATTTGCATTTTGGTGCTTAAAATACCAGATTTAGCACATTTCTTTTTCTTTTTGTCTGACTGGATAATTTTGAAATAAATCAGATGTTATGACCAGTTTCTCTGCTTCAGTAGGATTTTCATCAAGTACTTTTACTTTAGCAATTTCTTCCATTGCTACCTTTTACTTTTACTTAAGTATGTCGAAGTAATCCTACTCTTTCTTGAGTATAGTTTTATATTACATTGTTTCTAATATTTTTTAAAATGTCTGTCTCAAGAAACTGGCTTCTTGAAAATAATTTTAAATCTAAATCTGCCAGGAATATTATTATTATTATTTTTTGTCTTTATTATAATTGTTACTCAACATTTGAGAACTTTCTGGCAGGAAAACCTGCATAAAGTTTCAGAAAGTTGTAAAAAGATGGTCGTGTTAAGTGAAGTTTATTTGCATATTTCAGCAAAAAACGCAGTTGAAAGTGCTTCACGCCATAAACAAAGAAAACAGTAACCAATTACGTAACAAGCAGTAAACATTACAAACAAATGTTATAAACTGGAATAAAATAACAGGTTCCAGTTATTGTGACCGAATGAAACTAACAAAAGGCAAATATAAGTATCATAATAAGCCACAGCAGAATTTCAGCAGCTTTACTATTCTATTAATTCATGCCATAAAATTTGTTTGCTAAAAAAAGTTTAAATTGATTAAGACAAGTTTGTTTACTAATAAGTTATTACTTGTGTATTTTTATGTATTTACAGTGTGCCATGTTTGAATCTCATAAGCAAGAGCCTAAAAAAACTTAATTTTCTAATTACTAAATGAGTGACTTTATTTCCATAAACCAGAATCAAAACAGGAATTATATACTGACGAGGTTTTATAAATTTTTATTGTTAAGCAGCATATAAAGAATAAAATCATGTATGATATTTATTTCTACCTTTCAGGAAATCTTCCCATCTTTGACATTTTTCTTAAGTGAACATCAAATTATCTACCTTAAAGCACTTTAATGTGTTTTAGTTATTTATTTTTAGGCCGAAATCTGTTGTTCTAAGAATAAGAACAACAGATTTTACTTTAAAACTGTTTTTGTGAGATTTTTCCTCAAAGCAGACTTCAAAGTATAGATTCACTTCGCAGTTCACATCCTCTTGTAAGAAACTGACTTATAACCAGGCAGAAATCAAGCTACTTAATAATATTAAGAACAATTAAAGACAAGTTTACATTAAACTTGTGTGATGTGAGCTAAAAGAGCTTTGGCTAAAAACCTTACCCAGGTAAACAAAGACAAAGGAGTGTCAAAGAAGCCAACGCTTTTGATTAAAGATGAGTAATATAACTACATCATGACAGGTGAGACATTTTGTCAGAAAGCATTTTTTGCTCTCAAAGGTAAGTAAAAAGGGAGAGTTTGCGTCTACTCCAGCTATTGTAGATTTTGTATTGTAGATTTAGTAATTGTAAAATGTAATTGGAGATTTGATTCAATGTTAAAAAATGTTTTATTATATTTTCTATTGCAAATATACACAGTAAAGAAAGAAACTGATTCACCAGTTGGTATTATAAACTGAATTTGACAGCATATTAAAACTTGGATCAGTATTACATTTAAATCTGTCTGTATGGTTTGATCTTATGATGTTTTTTTTGTCTGTAGATCTGCCCTGTTTGTCCTGCAAAGGGCTTGAAACAGCTATATAATTTTATAGATTTTGAGTCAAATTTGTTTTCCAAAATTCTTTTTTTTTAAATCTCTGCAGTGATTTCATTTTAACAATTTAAAAATGAATCTTCTCTCATCCTAAAAGCAGCAAAATTAAACAATATGTGTTCTCAGTGAAAGTTTCGGTCTGTCGTATTTGATCCATTCAATTCAATTGTATGTAGTTTATTTACATAGCATCAGGTCACCACAATGGTCCTCCCAACCACTTTACAAGATAAACAGGTCTGATTCACTTCCACTAGGGTTAAGGTTTACACCTCACAGCATGAGGAGAACTATCCATTCAAGAGTTAAATCCAAACTGGTGCTAATTGTATGGGTGTACTTTGTGAATGCAGCAAAATGACTTCCTTCTTGTGTTGCAATATTTGTACGTATGTGGATATTGTCACAGCCTTGTTTCACAATAACTCTGCACAGAGAGCGTTTTTGAAGTTCTACGTGAAAGGATTTCAAAAATACTAAATCAGAAGGAAGTCAAATAAAACTGTGAAGAACAGACGCCATGTTAACAGTGACAGGAGAGCTTTATTCTACCGGGAACAGTAAGCTGATCTGCTCTTGGTTTTTTATTCACTTTTTTCCCTCGATTTATAGATTTTCAATGTTACATTAACATATTGTGCTGCAGTAATAAAATTTTACCTGAAAACAATTTTTTCCCTTTCATTTTCTTTTCTCTTTTCTTTCCCTCCCCCACTTGTCAATCCTCAGGTTTTGCTGAAAGGCTGTTACAAGGTGTGGCACTGCAGCACTCTATCATTAAGCCCAAGCCGCACCTTGGATTTATTTGTTTTCTTTAATTTGAGCATAGCAACAGGAGCTATTGCCAAGATGTTGTTCTGCTTTCAGTTGTTTTTTCAAAGCAGATCTTTGTCTGATCTGAGTGAGCAAATTTCTCACAGTCCTTCTCAATCGACGTCATATCAATTTCCCGATATTTATGTGAAATTTATTTATTAGTCTGATGTAATATTCTCACTTTAAATGCCGTGTTTCCTTTACTAATAAATGGAAAATTATTATCAAAATGCTCACATGTCCTCATGACTCCTGAAAACATCAATCAGTGCACAATAAATCCACATAATGTAGTTCACCCAATAAAATACTGAAATAAATTAATATTCTAATTTGTTGAATAAAACTATATATGCACAAAAATTTTTGCAAAACGCAGCTTAAGGCTCAACAATAAGAACCAAATGCAAAAAAGTCAATCCTAAGCCTCAGATCCAAAACTGCAAGGAGGGAAAAAATTGTTAGCTTCAAAGGCTTCTGTAAAAGTTCAGACTCACCATGTCCTGTGAGTGAGACGTTCTCCTCTGACTTTCACCTGGACTGATCTGATTTTGTGGTTGTCAGAGTTTTAAAAGTAACAGTAAGTAAGTTAACGCCCTCATTTTAATTAACCATCCTATGCAGAGGCACAAAAAGATGAGTCACAGACAGGTAAGACACCATGGGGTGTGTTGAAAAAGAAAAGGAGTGAGCCACGCCGTCTGAATGATGATGATGATGAGCAGAGAAACATGAAGAGAGATAACTTTCATTCACTTCGGCTGCTTCACTTGATCTCATATCAACAAACTCTCTCAGACAGGAATATGAAACCTTCTCAGAACAGAACTTATCAGTTGTTTTGTTTTGCTTAGTTGGGAAGCAGATTACGTATTTCCACTATGGTGGTGACTCAGTCAGGGTGGTAAATACTCAGAGCAGAAGTTTTACTGAATATCAAACCGTGACGATTTGTGAATAGAGTAGAAATGTGACTCAAATCAGCTGCATTCGTCAGAATCCGGAGAGTAACACCATGAGAAAATCCTTTTCTCCTTGTGTGAAGCATCAGCAGCTTTCCTTTCACATTAAACTAAGCTGAAGTTTTCAGAGAGCTGCAAAACCATACAGATACTGAGAAGCAATTCCCCTGAAGGCATCATTTATCTGAGGGTATCTGTTATAAAGGCTTACAGATGACGACCCAACCTTACTATGAAGGTTCCCAAAATGTGTTTTGTTCAGTTGTAGACTTTAGAGACCATCTAGGCAAATCTGATTGTGATTTGCACACAAATCACAATCAGTTTTCACGCAGGTACTCGTAATTTTACGAGAGGGCCCAAGATCAAACTGCAGCGCTGCAGCCAGGAGTCCTTGCACCTGGTCTGATCAGACATTCTGTAATTCAAGAACCGACATGAATGGTTCGTCAGCAGATGGCAAGATTACAAACCTAATACAATAAGTGGAGAACACAGAAGTAAGAGTAAGCTGTCTATTGTGAACCTATCAACTACTTTTTGACTAATTGGAACTTAATCTGATAGAATAACAAACAAGCCTTTTTTTTATTTGCTCAAACTTTTTTTTTTTCCTCCCTCGTGTTTTTTAAAAAAATCCTAAGTTAAAAAACGTGACAAATCTTCGCTTTGTAATACATGAGACTGTCATTAAATGAATAGACCATGTACAATGTCTGACAAACACACTCATGTTGCTTGAGCTTTTCATAGTTTGTCATGTTTCAAACACAGACTTCAAGGTTTTTGGGGGGTTTTTTTTGGTTGGATTTTACGTGACCCACCAACACAAGGTAGATAATCATAAAATGAAAAAAAAAAAATTTTTTTAAAAACATATTTTACAAAGCAACAGCTGAAAAGTGTGGCATGTTCCCCCTGAGACAGTTAGAAATCTTTATATATTCTTCTTTGCAAAATAGCTCAAACTCACACAGACCAGGTTGGAGAGGACTTGCAGCTCTGAACTTTGACTACACCATTTATACATGTCTGATCCATTTCAGCGTAGATCTGGCTGGATGTTTCGAGTCATTTTGTTCTCCACTCCGGTGTTAAAACTTTTACAGCCACTATCAGGTTTTCTTCTAGCATTGCTCTGTATTCAGCGTACACAGCAAGCTGTAACAATGAGGTCAGCCAAGCTTTTGATTGTTGCCCTTTTTGATTTCAGAAGCTTTTACAAGATATTTGTGTTTATAATGAGATTAAATGACATACAGCTGGACTCTGGTTAGTCATGCTGTAACTACTTGATGCAATTAATACTGGATTTTATTTGAGGATATCAGAGTAAATGGGTGTGTTGACAAATACAAAGATTATTTTCCACAAAACATTTGTAAACTATATTTCACTTTCCTATCACTTCAGACTTTTCTCTTTTTTGTGTTGTTTCAGACCAAAGAGTACTCAACTGATACAAAATTACTTTTGAATAATAATAAAGAAACAGAATTATTTATTGTGATTCTTTTAGTTTTCACCGCCTCTGCAATAAACTAAACACATAGTAGAGATATATTTTGAAAAGATTTCACAATATTTAGTGTTGTTTTCTATTTTCTTGGCCCAGAAGATATCCTAAATTTATTTTGAGCACTAAAAATAGATTTTGGATTTATTTAGACAGGCTGAATAAACAACCTGCTTTTGAGTAGAAGTTGCTGGAAGTTTCTGCTTCTTAAGATAAACATAAGAAGCAAGAACTAATACTTTGTGGTGTAATATTATTTAAAGATTTTCATTTGTCAGTGAAAATCTAGACTTACAAATAACAATAAAAAAAGAGTTTGTCTACATTCACAAAAGGTTAAAAGGTTTGAAAATCCTCTGTACAACTCCTATGCTAAAAATCTGAGCTACTTGAACTTTGAACTTCTGAAATAGAGGTCCAGTTTAAAAAATAAAACAGTCTGTATTGATCTAATAAAGTAATGTTAAACATTTTTCTCAGAATATAAAAATCACATTTCTCATTCAATCCTGTACCCTTCATCACCTGCTAGTGTCACAGTACAGGCCCATGTGAGTAATTAATGCTTTTGATAACGCCCATATATCATCATTTGGGTGGAATCAATCCACCCAAAACAGAGGATTTCACAACTTTGCACACTAAAAAAAAACTGGAATCTGCCGGTCTCTGCTCTTATTCAGACTCTAGAAAGTTCGTTTCATGATTCATAAGTGCTGACTGGATGAGGCTTGTTTTAAAATCACATGGCATCATTGTCCTCCAGAAACAGGAAAGGCGGCTTTGGCAAACACTTGCCCTCATGCTGGCGATCATAACACCCTGTTGTTTAAATATCACTGTCTACCTTAGCTTTGAGACAGCTTTAATCTGGAGCCAAGAGACAAAGCTCAAGTTGACAACAATGGAGATGTGAGAAAATCATTAAACTAGAAACAAAGTGTGTTCAGTAAAAGATCTTTAGAAAAAGAAACCATATTCAAGAGATTATTTTTGACAGTAACAGAGCTTGGGGCCTATCTTTGTCACAGCTGAGATCAAAGTTGCTTCTTTGGTGAGAAAGTGAACCTGTTGGCAGAACAAACTTGTGCTTTGGGTGTGGCGTCTGTCTCTGTGCCAGAAGTACGAGTCAGTTTAGTTTTTTATGCAAATAAGTTGCTGCAAAAGGGAAAGAAGCTGCAGAGCGAACATGCGTTCATTTGATTGCACCCCCTCGTGGCGAAACGCAGCAAATACAGCATTACTGAGGGCTAAAAGCAGAAAGTTTCTGCTAAGTTCCTGAAAACACTGGGGCTTGAGTCTTAGCAAATGCTTTATTACACAGAAGTATAATTCAGAAGTAATTTGGATAATTAAATAACACAGGACATATTGCCATGTTGCAGCTCGAACATCTTTAAAATCATGTTCTGAAGGAGAAGAAGTTTGACTATTTAGCATTCACAATATTCAGATATTTTGAACGGATTTGTGAATGGAACCTTTTGGCCTGATTAAATATGACCCATATTGCCAAAATCAGTTACACGGCCAGCTGTGTAGAGCCTTAGCTGTGTATTGAGAAAACCAGTTCAAATGGAGCATTGTTCTGCATCAAAACTATATATGCAATCTTTTTTTACAGCTCATATTAGTGCATGTTGGCTGGATAATAAGACAAACACAAATTCCCAAATAAAGTTAAGCTCCTTCAGAAAATAAAAAAATAGAAAAATCAGTGTTAAACGCTTACATATGACAGTTTGTTTAATTTATTAGGATTCTTAAAATAAGCAGAAAATGGAAAAGTTTTGCGTCTATTTAATATGGGAAGATTCACAAGTTAACAAATGTGAGAGCATGATTTTTTTCTTTAGGTTAGAAGACACATACGGTCCAGTAAAAGCCTCCTTGCTGATCCCAGAAACACTGCAGAATAAATAACAGTCACCCTGCAGCTAGATACAACACAAACAACTACCCAGTTAGCACACACATACGCACGCACACACGCACGCATACACACACATGCAGTCTCCTTTCTAATAAACAATACGTTTATATACATATTACACACCCAGAAGCCCTGCTAGAGAAACATTTTCCAACAAACTGAAGGGATAAAAGAAAACAATAACCGGTCAGTTACTGTCAAAATGAAAGTAATGACAGATGAGTAATATATAAATGATCTAATCTATAGTAAATAGGATAATATACATGTTGTGCTTTCAGTAGCACAGAAACAGATCCCTCTGGTATCAGCTGCTGTGGTTTGCTCCTGGCCTTTAAACGCTTAGTAAACTCCCGGGCTGTTGCGAATCCCACAGCAGAGCACCATGGTGAAGATCATCTCAAAGATCTAAATGCAGAAAATGATATGATTTAATTCAATATGTCTGTCTCTTAGAGTCTGCGATGCTATCAGAGCTGACAACAGGCAGTATTTCTTAATAAAGAAATCGAGATCTGTGCATTTTCAATCCGTCGCTCACCATGATGACGGCAACCACCAAGGCGGCCAGGCCGATGAGGTGGAGCTTCTCGGAGAACAGCGTGACGAGTTCACTGTGGCAGCTCTGAGAAGAGACAAAGAAAAGCTGGATCAGGATGCCGCAATCAATTAAAAGGTTTGTTCCGCTCTCAGTGCACAAAGTCTGTCGTGATTCACGTGTAACTGAACCAAGTCGGCTGTCAAAACAAGGTGCTGGATATCTGCTGGGTATATAAGCCTGTTCACATAAAATATCATCAAATCACAATGTAAACACTGACAGAGGGCAGGTGGACCTGCTGCTGTCATTTATCAAAGAGGTTTGGGTAATGTCAAAGTGTCTGCTTCACTCCTGTAAACTTAATAACTCTACAAATTGCATCACTAAATCAGCACAACCTGATTAAACACATCAGGAACTTTTTCAGGGCTGCAAGCAAGTTTCGAACGATAAACATTATTGTTCTTTATTTTTACCGGATAAACATTTAGCAGTAATTCAAGTAGGTTCAAACGGCAAATTGAATCTTGAAACTTGAAAGTAAGAAACACAAATAAACTTCTTGTCTTTTTAACTCAAAATGAGTTGTTGGAGCTCATCTCTCAAAATTGGGATCATCATCGTCTTTACCATATATGAATGATGATGTAGGAGGTGTAAAAGCACCATGGCTGTCCACTGGAAACCAAAAGTGTTTTTTGGGGAGGGCAAAAATAATTGTTTTAATTAGAGATGCTAAATATTGGCCATAACATTGCCTTCGGCTTATATTAGTAATTTTTAACGTAGGATCAGTCTGATATTAACAACCAATATTTATTTAAATCTTTTCCAGGAGGAGCAGGGGAGGTGGGTCATGTGGTATTTGTTTGGTCATGTGACAATGCAGCGCAGGATTGTGGGGAATTTAACTGAAGCTGTAGTGAAGCCAGCAGTAATTAGTGTATAAGTGAAATATATATTATATCAGTAAATATTGGTTATCAGCCATAACACCAAGATGAATATTGGATATTAATAAAGGCCCAAATTTTCATATTGGTACATGCATTGATGCTAAATTGATGTGACAATGTATAAAATGATGGAGTGACTGTTAAAATTTTAGATGCTGATTAAAAGAGCACATCTGTTCTCCTCAGTGCCTGATTACATCACTTTCTCCCCACTTATTTGTGCTGTCAGCCGAAGGAAAGGTTCATTTTTAATCAATCATCATCCAATCTAATTTTCTATCAAAGTTTCCCCTTTCAGTTAGATTCCTTCTTGCTTATCCACTTACTTGTTATTTAAAGGATAATGAAGATATATCAATTTAATGAGTTCAACAAAATTGTACAAATATCAGTGCTGCGGTTAATGATCCACCCTTTTATGAGGAATTATCAATTTTACACAATTCCCTCTGCTGGAAATCTGGTTGAGCATCACAAAACTGAAATGATTTCCGCTCAGACACTGAAAAAACAAACAAACAAACAAAAACAAAAATACCATTTCTCCATATGAAACAATTTTTTAAATATGAAAGAACAACACAAATTTGTCTTAAATTAAAGTTTATCAGGCAAGAAAATGCACTGTTTTCTCCTGGTTTACTTTTTTATGTGCAATTTGTCAGTATTAATCATCAATCAGTAAATTAAAAATGTCCTTCCTGTTTAGCCATGATTCTTATCTGTAGCAGCAAGTATTTTCTTTCCATAGTGTTCAAGCTAAACGAATGACAAATTGTTTGGGATTGTCTTGTCTCTGCAGAAATTACCTTTTGGGTACATGTGACATTTTGTAATTAAACCAGTTTTGATGGGTTAATAGAATTTGAGTATCATGTAATGCAGGGGTGTCAAATTCCAGTCCTGGAAGGCCACTGACCTGCAACTTTTAGATGTGCCTCTGCTGCACAATTGAATAGAATAATTAGGTCTTTAGCAAGACTCTGGAGAACTTATCTACAGAAGGAAGAGGTAATTAAGCCATTTGATTCCGGTGTTTTGTTCCTGTGGCACATCTAAAAACTGCCAGACAGTGGCCCTTAAGGACTGAAGTTTGACAGCCCTGCTGTGGTTTATTTAGATGTTGCACCGCAGCAACATTAAATTGCTGTGGTGCAATTAAATGTTTACCAGTAAAAAACAGTCTGATTATGTAAAATTGGTTTCTGAAAAGATAGACTTTTTTTTAGCTTCTTCCACTGCACAGTCAGTACTGTAGTTAATTACAGGTAGACTGGGTTTTCCAAAATGTGCTTTTAAATAACTTTGTAGGGGCCTCCAAAGTGCTGCACTCATTATTGATTACCTCCTTCTTATTGAATACGTTTTCATGTCTTTGCCTCATTAATTGCACATTTGAGTTGGAAACTCTTCTATTACCACTTCATTCTTCATTGTTTCAAATGTAATGGTAGCGTTCTTCTGCATCTTTTAGCTGGAGCCTTCGCTCATTTTTTTTTAAAACATTGTTTCTACTTGTGAACTAAACAACTACTGGCCATGCAACTGACAAGGAAAAGTTGTTAAAATTATAAAACACGGCCTGTAAGAAGGGTTTGGTAGTAAACTTTGTGTGTACCTTGGGTTTTGGCACAGAAAGTATTCCTGAGGGACACAAGGTGGAGCGGACTTGCATGAATAGAAGAGTGTCATCGCCTTTCCCACAGCAGTTTAGCTGAAGATGAAAGCCAGAGCAAAAGCACTTGTAATTACAAGGCATATGTTTATGTTTTTACACAAACATAAAAAATTGGACTCAATGTAAAACATACCGTAGTGTGGAAAGCACCCAGCACACCGATGGCTGCGTCTTTACTTGGGGACCCAGCGACATCCACAGCCTTGATGTATGCAGCGTCATAGAAATTAATCAGCTCTTTGGACATCTGTGGACAATCAGAAAACATGAAGCTGGATGACAGTTGAAGAGGATTTTCAGACATTTTTATTTTATTGTACATACAGTGTCCCTGTTCATGAAGCCCCAGATTGCTGCAGCCACTTCACAGGCAAAGAGGATCACCAAAAAGAAGAAAAACTGCAAAGAAGATGTTAGAGCATATATTCAATCAGACTTATCTCATTTGTTGTATTTACTGTAGTTGCTCTTTGCATAAACAAGTGGTGTGATTGGTGGAGCTGGGATGCTAACCGTTCCTAGCAGACACTGAGATTCCTGAATGGCACCATAACATCCCAAGAATCCCACAAGCATCATGACAGCTCCGACAGTGATCAGTATGTAGACGCCTGTAAACAGAAAGTCAATTATCACGATGTCGCAGCGTCTTAGCCACCACTAGGGGGCAGAAGTGACAATGCTAAGAAGGCACATGAAAGTGAGCCAAATGTTGTCTGGTTTGGGGCTTCCTGGATGTTTTTTCTGTTTTCTCTGTAGGGTGACATACTATTATTTGCATTCGAAAGACAAATATCTTCCACTTCCTGAGAGAGAGGGACGGAAGTGCCGAAAAGCAGCCACCCTGACAAGGAAATCCCTCCATGACACCCTGGACTTCCACACAAAACCCTGTCTGCACTGACCCCGGACTCACAGCATTTCTTGGGAAACATAGCGACCATGTCAGCACACATGGATGCGCAAACACACGTTCAAGCAATTCGACATGTTTAAAAAACGAGAGTACAGGTTATTGTGTTGCCATCAAAACTGAAAAGTGAAACTGGGTTCAATGCAGAATAAAGGTATGAATGAACAAAATAATTAAAGAAACAAAAGAGGCACAGATCCTGATTTGTTTTACTCCAATAACTATACAATTTGAGATCATTTATACTTTTAGTACACACTACAGCACATATAACTAAAATAATCACATATTTGTAATGGATGCGCTGAAGTCCACTATTTTAAGAAAATGTTCTTTGCTGTCCTTTTACTCTCTTGGTGTTTTTCTAAAGTATAAATCCTCACCATTCGGTCATAGAGGCTGAAGCTAACAGCTAGTCCTACAAAGGTCAAGACCAAAACTTCTAACTAAAATAAATAAATAGACAAGCTCAATCTTAAAGCTATCAAAATTTTCTGATCTGTTAAACCATCTTCATGGTGAATTTGAGGGTCATTTACTCAGAAGACGATGATTATTTACACAGTAACTGGGGTCGTGGGGTCGAGCGGAAATGTGCGACAATAAGTTTCCTGTGAAAAAGGAGAACGGAACATATGAAAGAAAATCAATGAAATAGTTTTTATGTAAATGACTGTAATGTTTTTGAACTTTATACTGCTTTTATTTTTTATCAGTCCATTAGTTTCGCGGTGTGTTCCAGACAAAAACATCACTGGTGCTGCATTGCCTTCATCCTTCATTTCCTCTCTAAACATTCATCAGCTTTTTGTGTAAATAAACGTCAAACATGAACGCAGTTGGACAGATTTTACAACAGCATTCACATAAACTTCTTTGATGTTTCTGAGATCGGAGCTTTTCTAAAAATACGGCACGAGACAGATTCAGTCTTCGGCCCTCTCTTACAACCCATTAGCTTCAGCTAATATGAATTTACAATCTAAAAATATATAAATTTCAGACTCATTCTGTTTTTATTTTGTTGTCACACTTAGAAATCTCAGCTCATAAAAACATATTTAATGTCAGACAGTTTTCGATTTTAGTTTTGTATGTATTTTTAAAATAGGTCGCTCTTGAAAATAAGTCCCTACATCTCAATTGGATTTCTCTGCATAAATAAAAATAGAAAAAAATGCAATTCATGATTTCATTTATTAAGGAAAGTCTATTTAAACCAACCTGCAAGAGCTAATCAACCGCTCATTCACAAAGCCACAAAACTCCACAAAAAAAGTCAATATTTTTACAATTTAGCAAAGGAAAGACTATCTAAAAAAACACACATTTTCAAGCTGCAAGGCCAACATGACTGCCAACAAAAAAATAAGAAAAATCCCCTTCCTCAGACGCTACAGTTTGTTCTTCTGACTGATGAGACAAACATGAAGATCGTTGGAAGACGCCTGTCCTGTGACATATGGCTTTGAACTAACACAACATTTCAGAAAAATAACATCAACAGGCTCTGAGGAGGTTTTGGGGCAGCTTTGCTGCTTGAGGATCAGACTACATTGTCTTAGCCAAGAAATAGCCATGCATCAGGTTTGGGTGGGAAAACTTTTTCTTTAGTACCACTTTAAAGCTGGGAGTCATTTTTGTTTCCATAAGCAGATTCACAGGAAGCATTTGTGCTGCAAAGATTAGATACTGATTACATCTGTTTAAACAGGAAATGATGAACATAAATTGTTCAAGTGATTAAATGAAATCCCTAAGAAAAGACATGATCTGTTGTCGGGATTCTGTGTATTGAGATGACTCACTTCCGCTTTTTTACCGTTTCATGAATTGTCAGACAAGAACTGTTTTGACACTAAAAAAAAACAAAAAAAACAGATGGGTGTAAAACATGAAATATATCTTTTATAAAAGTAGTTCAGCCTTTTCAGAGTCCTCTATTCTGATTTGCAGAGAAATCAACTCACTGACCCGCTAACGAAGCCTGACCGGGCTCACCGAAATGAACCAACGGTGACACAAGCCATCTAGCACTGTATCTCATTTATCACACATAACCCAACCCCCTCACCCTCTTCTCTTTGCTTTCAGGACTTTTTTGTGGTACCAAGGGAAGGTTACCAGGGCCAGTAAATCTGCAATGCAGCAAAGGAGCCATTATTTCCACTGCCCTCCATTACTATGACAACACCCTTTGAGGTTCGGCATCTATTGAGTCTTTAAAGGAGACATGCGCTTTTAGACCCCCGGAGAAGTCCATTTATTTGTTGTCTCTCAGTACAATCTCCAGAAGCTTCACTTGTCCATCTCGTTCAGTACTTGAATAGAACAAAAGAGGAAGAAGTGATTTTCACACCATCTGAGAAGGATACCAATGACCTGAAATAAACTCAGGATAAAAAGATACGATTATAAATCTTGCCTCTAATTTAAAAACAATTAATTTACAACGTCAAAAGTAGACAGAGAAAATATGCAGTGTATCTTTGACTCCCTCGTTATGTAATCCAGGGCAGTGCAGTAACCTAAAAATGATTTACTATCCTCGAAGACATGCCAGCAGTTTAAAGGGGATGCTCTACTTCTATGCTTACTTTTGTTTTTGGCCAAGAACCAGAGAACATCTTAACCCTCAAACTTTTTTTTTTTTTTACATTTTGTCACATTACAACTAGGAACTTAACCAAAATATTATGCATCCATGCAATATTCACATGACTGATTAGCAAAGAGTAGAACAGAACTGTGGAGTGGAAGCAAAAAGCAGCTGGTTTTCAAACTTTTTTTAATAAATGAAAATCTGAAAAGTTTCATCCAGGACTTCCATTTCTCTTCTCTTATTTCTCTTATTGCTTCCCATGAACTCTGACCTGCTTTCTAGTCCATGGTGAGAAACAGCATCCCCAAAGCATTATGCAGCCAACACTGTGTTCATTGAACTGTAGGCTCTAAGCTCTCCTGTTAGAGAAGTTACACACTGGTGGACTTTGTTGACTAATTGAGCCTCTTCTGCAGGATGTAGGAGAATCACAATTATAGCCAAACCTGAGCATCCTCTTTGTAAGGCTGTCATGCAGTAAACAAGTGTTTTCAGTCAGACACTTCTCCATACATGCTGTAAGACAGACTGCTACAGGAGATCCTTCCTGGCCCATCAGAACTCTTTGAGGAAACTTTTTTATGATATGAATTGCACCAAGAATTATTTTAATTTTCCTTATGAAGTATTTTCGAACTGATTTTGAATTAAATTTAATGTGTCCAAACAACAACACAATGAACATCAGTGCATCTCGTTTTGCTCTACAGTTTCACTTTTCTTAGTTTGATCATTGTTGGAGGTTTTTTCATTTTTGCTCTTTTATCTTATTTTAATCAACGTTAACCTAGATGTTTTCAAAAAGTGCTCAATAAATACAATAATTGATTGATTAACTGAATAAACCAAAGTTTCACAAAAAGTCTGTTACATTCATTTGTGTTTTATTGCTTACAAGTGGATCTCTGATGTTCAGAAGAGCAGTTTAATAATGAAAATAGCTGTTTACTCTCTTATTCTTAGTATCTATGCAGAGCTTCTCATTCCCTGGCTCTGAGTTTATGTGTGTAATACAAACATGAGCACTATGGGGATGTTTCTCATTTTCCTCACAGCAAGCTAAGCTCAAAAGTTCAACTATGAAGGAGTCAGAGGCTGTGGCACAAACCAGACCAGACAACTGCCCCCAGTAAGGTTCTCCAGTGCTGCAGTAGAGGTGGGAGCGTGTGTATTTCCAGTCTTACATAAATACCACTTTGGTGTGCCAGTAAGCTAAAAAAAACACCCACTTCAAACTTTAATTTGAGGGATAATGTGCACATGTATGAGATTATTTGAATTATGCTTGGGCGTATGTTGAAGGGAGGGCTAAAAAAACGAAATATTCCCTTGATCTTGCCTGGGTGGGCCTTCCTTGCCGCCACTGCTTTAAAATCATGAGAGTGCCTCCTCTCCACTATAAAAAGCTCGAGTTTGACTTTGTCCCATATACTTACGGAAGGGGTAAGTATGGCAGAACAGCAGGAGCCCAGATGTAAATTAATAGTTTTACTGGAGTTCACCGCCGCAGCAAAACCAAGATCACGGGGCTTTGAAATGCTTACATCATGTCATGTTTTACTGTTTAGGGAGCTGAGAGCAGTGAACGACGGAGACAAGATATACACTATATGATCTGAAAAACACTAAATAGCATTTGCCACAAGATGAAATATAAGATAAGACAAAAAAGTGAGCAACAGAAGGCACAGCTCATGTTTATATTTCTGCGCCACTCTCAAATGCAGCGTTTCTGGGCTCCACATCTGTTGCAACATCTGTCTGAAGCATCTGGCTGCTATCAAATGATTACCCTGGGAGACTGAAGGAGACTCAGAACTTAAACGTGCATATAAAAAGTTTTTAATTCAGAAATGATCACCTACGGTGAGGTCGTGGGATAGCGTTAAAGCTGGTTGTGACCACTCTTAAGGCGAGACGCGGAACTACGCAGGTCCTGTTTCCTATTGTGAGAGGTTGAGTCAGCCCACACGTTTCTAATTATATATTTTAGGTGGCTGTACTAAGACAGCTCTTTCTCTGTGTAAACAATTGAAAATAAAGATAAAATTACTAGATGTTAATGTTTTTAGATCAACTAAATGATGACGGGTGTTTAAGCCTCCAGCAAAACATTTGAAAATGAACAGCAATAAACTTTTTTATGTAACCACTGCATAAGTGATTTTGTAGTAATGATTCGAAGGCTTACAGTCATTTCTCCTTCCCTCTATTTCAATGGGATTCCAGTCTGAGAGCTACACATAAAAATTGTTGATGTGATTTTACATTTTAATTAATGAATATTTTACCTCAACCATTTGTTTTATGTTTTAGAAATAATTAGCAATCATATTAAACATAATATAGTGGAATAGTGTCTGGTGCCATCTAAGCACTTAAAATCATTCACATAAGATGGCAGAAAAATGCCTTGGCCCCTCCCCCACGTAATTCTGCCCCCTGCTGATCATCTCATGCCTTAGCTTACAGCTAAATTCAACTTTATGGAAAGGTTTTCAGACACGAAAAATAAGAACAGCATTGGTGTGAAAATGAAAAGAGCACAACCTATAATTTGTGAAAAGTGTTCCTGTCAAGCAGATAACTTCACTAATTATGCAGGAAATACACTGGCTGGCCAAAACAACAACAAAAAAAGCCTCCGCCTGGATTTAAATGAGCAAATAGTTGCTGCATGGAAAACTGTCTTCCAGCTGGTAGCAAGTTATTTAACCCCAGTTAATACAATGAGTTACTTTCCATTTCTTTAACAGTGTGGAAAGATGCATCCTGTAGTCATGGAAAAGATGTTAGCTTGTTTAAGATGAGTTAAATCACTGGCACCAGGCAGAGAATATATCTAAGGAGATTGTAGGTGCGACTAAAATTTGGTTGAGAACTGTACAATACATTGCTAAAAACTGGAAGGACAGTGGGGAACCTTCTTCTGCGATGAAGAAAAACTCCTGAATGATTGTGATCAGCATTTGGTGGAAACAAAAGTAGAACTCAGAGCTATGTTCAATGGTGAAAGTAAGAGCATTTTCACACCCAGAATGTGAAGGGCACTCTCTGTTGCCATAGGAACATCACTACACATTGAGGCTAACTGGAGGAAATCTGCTGGGGAGCACAAAGACTGGACTCCGGAGCGACGCAAGAAGGTAATGTGACCAGATGAGTCCAGATTTACCCTCTTCCAGAGTGATGGGCTCATCATCAGGATAAGAAAAGAGGCAGATTAAGTGATGCAGTCATAATGTCTGTTGTCTACTGTTGCAGCCTGTTGGGGCAATGCTGTCATATGGGGTTAGTCAGGTCAAAGTTCAGCAACATTACGAGGTCAGCTGACTAATCCCATTCAGGGATTGTTTCTTTCCTGTTGACATGAGGACATTTTAAGATGATAATTTCAAGCTTCATTGTGCTAAAATTATCAACGTGTGGTTAAGTGAGAAGAACTCATCTCTACACACGGATCGGCCACCACAGAGTTCACACCCTAACCCCATTGGGGATCTTTGTGATGTTCTAGAGAAGCTTTGCACAGAACTTTCCCTTCATCAATACACGGTCTTGGTGAAAAATGTATGCAACACTGCATGAAATAAATGTCCACAACTTGTTGCAAGCACTTTGAGTATGTCTTATTCACAATTTTACTTTACATATCTGATCTAAGTGCTGTCAACAGATTTCCTTTAGGAGTAAATGGGTCTAACTGTGAAGGCTTGCTGGACTGTTAAGATTTTTGTTTAAAAAGAATGCATGCCACTTTCTTTCAAGTTCACAAATCTGTGCCGGTTTGTGTTGGTCTAGAACATACAATCCCTATGAATGGTATTGAAATTAGTTGCAGTTTTACTGAAGTGGATACTCACTGATGTAAAAGGTGCTCGGTGCCTGCTGGCCTTCAAACTGAAGAATGAGGAGGTTGCTGGTTTGACTGTCATGGCGTAACCACAGGGCCACTCCTAAGATCACACCTCCGGCCAGCTGCCGGAAAAGGAAACAGGCTTTAATTATTCATTCTCACATTTTATCTGCCTACTGTAATGACACCCTGAGGGAGGATCAGAGCCACATATGAACATACAGAAAAATACAAACAATGACATGAAACCGAGGTTAATAATTTGCTTAAATTAAACAAACGTTCAAAATTGTCTTCTAACTTCTTTCTCCATTTGTGCTGAACTCCGCTGTGGAGCTGAAAGAAGAAAGGACATCCTGACACCTCAGTGACCTGTGGCACAGAATGTGCCCTCACAGCATTGTTTGCTGCCAAATCGGCAAATAAGTATATTTTTTAAAATCTTTTTAAACTTGGCTTGTTTGCTATTCTGTAACCAAAAAAAAAAAAAATCTACCAATATTTTATCCTAAAAGTCAACTGGTGGAATGGGTTTGTTTGTATGTCTGTGCCAATATTCAAGCTGTATCAAGAAATCTATCCCCCATTCTCTCTTTTTTCCCCACCTGACTGGTCACCATTGTTCCCAAAGAAACAGGAAACTCAAGTCACAATGTGAAAAATAGCCAAATGAGGAAGAAGGGGCTCAAGAGCTTTCACATAGACAGGCACAGCGGCAAAACCAACAGAGGAAGCAGTCGATCAAGTGCCGCCTGTCCAGGATGTGGCGACTCCTTGCTCATCTAAACAATGCACCGCTGCTGTATGCTCCAAATGGAAACTTTAATATAGGACCTAGGTGACTATCAGTGTAGGATAACTTGGCAGATAAATAATAAAGCTATGTTTTCTTTCGTAACCATGTGTATTTGAATATATTTTAAGAGTAAGTTCCCAAAGAAAAATTAATTGAAATCACCAGAAATGGTGAGATCTTGGACATTTTTGAAGTTTGAAGCAAAACTCTCTCCAAACATCTGATTAATTGGTCAGCTTTAAGTGTTTTTGAGCATTATTGTATCATACTAAAGGTAAATCTGTTATTTAATTTTCAAAATCAAGCTCTGTATCTATTGTGTTCTTCCTGATATTGACCTAAAGCAACAACAATGATGGATTTTAAGGAGAGTTTATAAGAAAGAGAGATGATAAGACTCTCAGCCCACTGAGAAGTCTTGAATGATCCCCTCCCAGCTTTTGGTGGTCCTGTCTTTGAGTCAACGACACAGGAGTCACAAAGAGCACAGGATGTAGTTCTCAAAGTTTAAAGATCTGATCTGTTTAAATACAAATATCAAGGAATTAAAACTTAATTGAAAGAAAACATTCTGTTTAAAAAAACCCAATAGAAACTAAACAACTCAAACATCAGAGATGTTAAAAAAAAAAAGTAAAGTAAGATTGACTCACCCAGAAAATAAAATTAAAGAAGAATAACATATATTTTATGCATTTCGTACAGCCCGCCACAGCCATTGTTGCAGCTTCTTTTCAGTTTGTCCTTCTGCTCAAATCAAAGTCTACTTTCAGGGATCACTCAGATTTTATTTGAGCCAGCTAAAACAGAAAACTCCTCCTTCACAACGAAGAGTGAAAACCGAGACGGGGATCTGCCCACCAAGTGCAGCAGACAGGACAAGGCAGGGAGGAAAATGAGTGTGGAGGGAGGGAGCCCCATTTCCTTTCAGCGGGCTTAGGATTCCAGATGCAAGTTAGATTTATCCAGATTTATCCAGTTAAGAGTGGCCCATATAGAGTGTCTTGCAAAAATGTCTGGAATGTTTTTACATTTCGCCTCAATGCAACCATAAATTTGTATTTTATTAGCGTTTTATATGGATCAACACAAAGCAGAGCACAATGATGGGTAGAATGAGAAAACTTTCTTGTGTAAAGACTGAAATATTTGTTCATTCTTCTTCAAGTCAAGTCCAATCTGACTTGACTTGATTCAACTCAGGTCAGACTGGACGGTCAATCAATTTTCAAATGCCTGTCACAAATTATCCATTGTATTTAAGTTTGAAACTTGACCACTGGGCTGTTCGAACACATGGAATTACTTGGACCTGATCCATTCATTGTACTGGTTGCACGCGTTGGGTCATTGTCCAACATTTTTATTTTTTTTAATTTCCTTTATTTAACCAAGTAAACCCCGTTGAGATCTAGATCTCATTTTCTAGAGGGACCAGGGCAGAAGTCTGTAATACACAGAAACCCTGGTAACAAGATAAAACCAATTAATATATATGCACAAGTGTAAAACAATAGAAAAAAATATATAAACATTAAGAAGAACCTCTGCCATTCTCTATACTGTGTTTTTAATTTAATCCCTCACCATGTTTTCTTTCCAGAGCCATTCATCTTCCTATGAATTAAAGGTGTTAAATACATACGTATGACACACTTTTCTGATTTTTTTTTCTCAAAATGTTTTTAAAACCATACATAATTTTCCTTTAATTTGTATTTCCTCTACCTGGTCTATCACATAAAACCCAAATATAACACAATGCCAATCTAAACAGCAACAACAGCAACCAAACTCTTTGTTATCCAACGTCTAGATCCTCTGAAAGGAGGAATATGTAAGAGAACTGGAAGACAGTGTTCACAGTTTATATTCCCCCATTTTCAAAATTGTTCATTCCTACAGGTCAATTAAAATAAGTTAAAAGGAAAGAAAGAAGGAAAGAAAGAAATGTATCGATAGAATGAAGATGCTTTGCAAATGTTCTTAGAGTGGTTGATAGCGCCCTCTGCTGTCAAATAAATCTCAAGCAGAAGGCTTGTAATTATTCAGAAGAAATGCAACGCATATTGTTATATTAAAATATTATACATAATTATTGTCTGTCTTCGCATGGACTGTCTATGCTCTTAGTGAGGTTTGTGATGTTTCTATAGATCTGCAGTGTGAAGCCTAATATATGTTTATATTTAAATCCCACAGATGGTAAGTGATCTGTGATCTGTGGTGTTAGAGGCGCATCTGCGCGTTTGTGGCTCCAGGGTCACACCTTCAGCAGACAGCTGCGCAGGAGGATGGACGGCGTTTCCCTACAGGCAGTGGGAGCTGCTCTCCAACCACAAGGATAAGTGAGACAAATTAGAAAAAGTGAGCGGCTATAAGACGATTTCAATATCTTTAATTGAGAGGAGACTTGGCAGTTTTCATAGGCTGTAAGTGCAAGATCCTCCACTAGGCATGCTCAAACTGGTTTGAAACAGGAGCAGAGAGCCTCGGTGTGAATAACAGGCAGTTTGGGCGTTTTTTGAGGAGGCTCATCGCCCTCTTCATCCTCGATTGTCCTTATTTGGTCTGGTGTACAGATCTGAGAAGTGGACCGTTCTGCCTTTGATCTGACTGGGATATTTTTCATCCCGATCATGCATGAATGACAGCGGTGAAGATCGGCGCTCTGATCTTATCTGCTGAGACAAAGAGCGGCTGTGTGTAGCGGTGGCGTCGCCCAAAGAGCGCGAAGAGGGAGCGGGCTGAGCTGAGCGTGAAGGAGGTGAGTCTGGAGGCAGCTCCGCGTCTCCATCAGACGCTGTCCGCTCAGCACCACCGCAGTCACCTTGCTGTGAAAGTCACGAACAACAGGCGACCTGCTGGATTCAATGACCCGATCTGGAAACTGTTGCCGTCTGTGTTTTGTTTTTTTTTGTTGTTGTTTTTTTAAATATGTGCACATCTCTGATCTGGGAGCAATGTGACGTCCATTCCTAATGTGATTCCATTGGCTGCACTCATTTTGGATGTCGATTCTATACCTTCAGCAGAGCCTGGCAATGTTAACAGTTTAAAATCAGCCAGGTGCATGTCAGGTGCTGGTCAGGAATACACGGTAATAGAGGGAATGCATGATAAACAACCCTGATTTCCTCCCAACTGGCTACTGGTTGCTTTGTGCGTAATTGCTGTGCGCCCTTATAAAGGTACATCTAGACTGACCTTTGCAATGAGGGGAACTTAGTGGAGAAATGCCTAAGGGACGCGATGGGCTTGAGCGACGACAAGGATCGCATTGTGATAAACGTGGGAGGGATCAGACATCAGACATACCGCAGTACCCTGCGCACCCTACCTGGAACCCGCTTGTCCTGGCTGGCTGAGCCTGATGCGCCCAACCACTTCGACTATGATCCCAAGATCGAGGAGTTCTTCTTCGACCGCCACCCGGGCGTTTTTGCACACATCCTTAATTACTACAGGACGGGTAAGCTGCACTGCCCAGCCGACGTCTGCGGGCCGCTGTATGAGGAGGAGCTGGCCTTCTGGGGCATCGATGAGACAGACGTGGAGCCATGCTGCTGGATGACCTATCGACAGCACCGGGAGGCAGAGGAGGCCCTTGATAGTTTCGGCGGAGGGGGTCTGTTAGACCTGGGGAGCGAGGATCCGGAGCCAGAGCCGGAGCATGAGGATGATGATGAGATGACAAGGAGGCTGGCGCAGGGGGATTCACCTGACGTGAGGAGCGGCAGTCTGTGGAGTCGCTGGCAGAAACGGGTCTGGGCTCTGTTCGAGGATCCCTACTCTTCTAAATATGCCAGGGTGAGTGTTTTTTTTCTTCTTCTCCTTCTTTTTACCATGTTATTGATGTTCTAGTTTCATCTGAATTGGGTTTCAGTGTAATAAGCCAGACAGTCTGCATGAATAATTAATGACTTTCAGATAGGACCATTCATGTTTCAATGAGCTGCTAAATGTATTTGTTTATTTAAGCTTAAATTATTACTGTGACTCCCAGAGGCTTCTCACCCATTACATATTCTATTAGTAAAACAAAACTCCTGAAATTCTGTTCTAGCTTTTGGCTTTGTTGTGCCATCCCAAGATTATCAGTGGCCCCCTTATTGAAGCGGTCCTGGGTAAATAAAACCTAATTCTCTACTAGCAGAAATCGGACTTGATCAGTGGCGTCACGAAGATGTAGGAGGGTCAGAGTATTAAAGGGCATCCAGGCCCCCTGGACAGAAAGGGTTGTTTACATTTCTTTCATTCCTGTAATTAAAATAAATATTATATCAGTTTTAATTCCTCGAGTAACCAAATCTCTTCATTACTCTTATTATGCTGGTAGCATAATAAAATTAAAATTTTAAAGCTTACAGTTTTGATGTGTCCACCACAAGATTATTGGTGCCTCTGTTTCACCAGTGTGTTTGTTTTCAAGTTGAGTTACAATTGTTAGATGTTTTTTTTTTTGTTGTTGTTTGTTAATTTATCCAAACACTTATTTAATTTTTTTTTATCATTTAAAAAAAGGAAGGGAGTGAGTTTCCACATTTAATTATTGCATTTTATATGGTTAATTTATAACCTTTTATATCTTCAATGGCATTTTATAAATTAATTGTTAATCAATATTTGCTGTGCAGTTTTAATGTGTCTGAAAAGCTCTTATTTTTAAATTATGGACTTAAAAATAGAGGAAAATCAATCAATCAACTAAATTATGTTATTTGTTCATTTATTTTTTTCAAGCTTATTTTGTTTTTACCTTGATAATATTCCACTTCTATTAAAAAGCATGCTACTCCTCAATCAATTACCCATTCCACATTTCACTGTATGTGACAACAGAATAATAAAACGTATAAAAGTGATTTATTGAAAGATGATCAATCCTCTTGGCACGTCACTCTGTGGATGTGCCTCTGTTCTTGACAGAACCAGTCAGAACTGTACAAACAACACTTGTTAATTTGCCTTTGCTGTTGTGATGGCACAACAGAAATTGATGAGTTCAGGAGGCTTTTTATGACCTTGCTTTGTAATCGCCGGGGTTTCCATAGCAGGTCGATGAGAGCACAGAGACAGAGCAGAGAGAGAAAACAAAAATATATTCTGCAGAAAAACATTTTGGATGCAAATCATAGCTTTCATTCTTCTCCAGCAGAGAGATGCAGAACCTTGCTGAACCTCCAATAGGTCTTTAGATTGTTATTTCCAGGACAGAAGGATCCTCAGTTATGTAGGTCAGCTCCACATAAGGACACCAGCTCTTTGGCACCAACCAATTGTTTGTGGCAGACCTCCAAACAAAAATGAGGTTGCTCTTTCAGGTGTCGTTATTAGTCTTTGTTACGGGCACTTTTCCATCTGGGCATAATGCCCCACGTTGGTGAAAATGAAATAACAACCAGCTTTTCAGATGCTTCAGAAAGGCCACAGAGCCCCTACAAAGGACCGCTATGCTGCATGCTGTTTGAACAGCTGTACCAACCTGATTGGTGTAAACAGTCAAGCTGCTTTAAAGGAAGTCTGTATTGACAAATTCTAACCCCTTAGGCTTTGGGCACAGCAGTGTAACCTAACTGTGTGTCATTTACAACATAATAATTTAATGAAGGGGGGAAAAAAATTCCTGAATTCCAAAAAATCCTAAAACTATAACATGTCCTACATTCAACAATAAGTCTGACAAAAGCAGATCAAAGATTGACAGAGCGCCACCAAAACTGGCAATAAGATTAATTAGATGTGAGCTTCAGAGTTAATTACAGACTCTATTCACAGTGGATCTAAGCCCTTGTCTCTGCATAGTAGGCCTGTGGTTTTTCCGAGACAGGGAGAATTATCAATAAAGAAAAAGTCTTTTGTCTTTATACTGACTGCGCTTCTTCCTTACTGTCAGAGACGCATAATTCAGGGGGCGGCCCAAGAAGATGCAGCGTTTGTTTCTTTGTTTGGAGGGAGGTATATTCAGCAAGCTGAATGTTTGGAGGCATTCACGAATGAAATAAAAGAAGCTTATCAGAAAAAAAAAAGGCTTCATCACACTAAAGCTTGTTGACTGATATTGTTTACCCAACTTGATGTGCAAAAAATTGTACTATTCTGAAACATTTTGGCATCTGAAGAGATTGAAATGCAAAAATAAACAGGCTACTTGAAAGGAAAAGACAGGGATGTTAAATCTGTCTTATTATGGAACACAGTGTAGAGGGGGTGGACAAAACAGCATTATGCAATCAGAGAAAACACTAACACTTTTTATTGCTTCAGAGCTCTGACACAAAATTCACTTTTAATCACATCAAGAAAAAACTGCGAAGTCCTTGAATGGACTGAGCTTTACATATTTTTTTTAACATCTGGCATCATAAACTGAACTTTACTGAATTTTATTGGCATGTATATGACTGAACTTGAATCTCTCTATATTTTTATATTTGTAAGGATATGGGCTGAAGCATTTGTCTCGCAAAGTTCGTTGAGATTACATTTGTTCTGAATTGACGCTACAAAAAGACGACTTGAACTCAACTGAACAAATCATGCAATATTCTACAAATATTTTCAAAGTTGCCTTTTCTATGTGCACAGTCCTGCTGTTGACACAACTCAGGTCTGAAGTCAGCACCTAGTGTCCCGTCGAGCCACTATCCTAATATTTGGAAGGGAAGCAGACTTTCATAAGCAGCAGTGATTTCCTCAGCTCATTGCAATGATTCGTTGGTGATGAGGATGTTATAATGAGTGCCTGTTTTCCATCTTGTGCTGAGCGTCGGCCTCTCTGTGAATGGATGCTACTGCCAGGGAGAGCTGTGTTTGTTTTGCTCAGCAGAATGCATGCCCAGACCTGCTCCTTTTTTATTCACCTTCCCTAAAGTCATTCATTATTTCTTCACACTACTTAACAATCCCATGCATTAATTTGAGTGGTACTACAAAGCTTGACTTTGATGCATTTTTACAAACAAACAAGCAACTATTGATCCCATTTTTGCAACTCATGGAATAGTAATCCCTCTCTTCCTGTTTACGCTTCCTGTCCACTCACCTCACTTAAGATGAGGATGCTTAATCATGCTTTAAGATAACAGTACACCATGTGGAGTAAGACAAACCCTTATTTCGTCACTTAGGTTCTTCCTATTTTCTTTATATAAACCATTATGTATCTGTTTATTTCCCGTGGTAGGTACGTATTCTTGATAAATTACATGAGGATAAAGTAATTTAATGTGTTTATGATATTTCCTGAAAATGTGCTGTAGTCTAAAATTCATCTAAGATTCTTCAACCCCACTCAAATTCAGAATTATTAAACTGTATAATCTTGTACAAAATTGATTTGTTGATTTACTTAAACAAATCAAGTAAAAACAGCAAACATAGCTCAGGAGAAATTAGTACTTTGTAAAGCACTTTTTCATTACTATGACCTGCTTAAACCAACAATTTATGGATAGGCAGCAGATTATGGCTGCTTTCCTCAAGAATGCTCAATGAAAGTCCAGTTCATTGATATTACTTGGTTTGTCTGTTGCAACAACCATTTTCAAAGGCTTGTGAAAACAAGATAACTAAGCAAACTCCTGCGGGTAGATATTATTTATGGGAGTCACAACCGTATTTCCTTACAGTGGACTGTCAGGACAATATAAAAAAAAAAAATTGAAGTCATGGATAGACAAAGCAGGTACAAAATACCCCCAAAGGAGGCCTGATCTGATGCATGTCTTGCAACAGACAGATCCATTTTTTATGCAAAACATTTGGGTACAAAACAACTAAAAATTAAAAAGTATAAATTGACAAAGAGGTGAATTGACCAACACTTGCTGTAAACCAGCACAGCATAATAGGATGGAGATAACATGAGAAAGACACCATGACGAAAGGCCTCCACTACATTCCCCAGAGAGCGTGGCTGTTACGCTCATGTTGAATGCACCAGGTCTCTGACGACCTAAATGTGATGAAATCTGAGAATCTAATCAATACATAATGAAGGTTGAAGTACTCTTTACCCATTTGGTGAATTATGGGTTTCTCCCAGCTCTCGGTGATTTCCAGGAGCTGGTCCTCAGGACATTATGACCTTGTGCAGGGAAGACCTACAGTAGTGGTTGTGTTGAAGGGAAAAGCCCAGGCTACAGGTTGAGGGTTAACAAAAATATCCCGTTTGTTATTACTGTTTCAGATGCTGCAGGCCTTTATAATTCAGTATATAGGTCACTCATAAAAAAGGCATGACCTTGAGCCTCAGCATAAGCAAGAGGAGGAACAGGAAGTTTATCCAGATCATCCCCTGAAAGAGGAAAAACAGAGATAACACCAAATGACATCTGGTCATAGTCAAAACAGATGTTATTTCATAGATGACACATTGAGCTGCATTGTGTCCTGCTGAAAATAGTTGCTAAACCATCAAGGTTGATTACATTGCCTGTGATACTACTGTGCTCATTGTCCTCTCTGTCCTCAAATCCCTTTTATCTTTTTCCCCTCTCAGTGGATCGCTCTGGCCTCGCTTTTCTTCATTTTGGTGTCTATCACCACTTTCTGTCTGGAGACCCACGAAGCCTTCAACCCGATTGTGAACCGCACCGAGACGGAAGTGCTGGACAATGAAACGGTGGTGAGCACATACCAGGAAACCGAGACGGCGGCCTACCTCACCTACATCGAGGGCGTCTGCGTTGTGTGGTTCACTTTTGAGTTTCTGATGCGAATAACTTTCTGTCCAAACAAATTTGACTTCATTCGGAACGCGCTCAACATCATCGACTTTGTGGCCATCCTTCCCTTCTACCTGGAGGTGAGCCTCAGCGGGCTGTCCTCCAAGGCAGCGAAAGACGTGCTGGGATTCCTGAGAGTTGTCCGCTTTGTGCGGATCCTGCGTATCTTCAAGCTAACCCGTCACTTCGTGGGGCTGCGAGTTCTGGGTCACACTCTGAGGGCCAGCACCAATGAGTTCCTCCTCCTCATTATTTTCCTCGCTCTTGGCGTCCTCATCTTTGCCACAATGATCTACTACGCAGAACGCATTGGAGCCGACCCCAACGACCCGAGAGCCAGTGAGCATACACAGTTCAAGAACATCCCAATCGGATTCTGGTGGGCAGTGGTGACGATGACGACCCTCGGCTACGGAGACATGTACCCTCAGACGACCTTTGGCATGCTGGTTGGAGCCCTGTGCGCCCTGGCAGGTGTGCTGACCATCGCCATGCCCGTACCAGTAATTGTCAACAACTTTGGAATGTACTACTCCCTGGCAATGGCTAAACAGAAACTACCAAAGAAAAAAAACAGGCATATCCCCAGAGCGCCCCAACCAGGCTCCCCTAACTACTGTAAGTCCAGCATCAGCTCCCAGCATCCGAGCCCTATAGCCCACGATGATGTGTTTGAGATCAAATTTCAAGGTAAGCGAGAAGCAAAACACAAACTCTCACTTAATGTTGTTGAAGCTGATTGCTCCTACAGAAATAGCCATTTCACTAGTTAGCCGTCTGATCCTGTACTTCAGTCAGCTGCTGACTCAGACATGAGACTAAGCAAACAATCAATGGAATGCAGTATGAAAGAAAAAGCCCATTTGACTTTTGATAAAAGAAAAAAGGAGACCTTGAGTATTCTTGCTATTGATTTTGCACTTCCTAATGCAGTGACTCATACTCTATGTCTTTTAACACTGAGAGGATGTAGTTGCAATGTTAAGTACAACCATTAGTAGATGCTGGAACAACTTAATGCCCCTCTGGTGATGTCAGCGCTGAGATATGTTGGTCTTTGCCAGAGGTGGATTACATCAGCAGCTCAAGATAAACACCAGACAGCAGCTGCTGTTTACAAAAGTTTTAAGATTCCTTGAACTTTTTCTCTCACATTTTGTGTCACCACAAGCTTTAAGGTATTTTGTTTGTTTCTTATGTGATCAAAAAACATAAATTTACTGCAAAATGGAAGGAAGTTATGGTTTCTAATAATATTTAGAAATAAAAAGAGGAAAAGTTTCTCGTGAAAACATATTCAGTCCCCTTTTCTCTGAAGCTGCAAAATAAACCAGTCATCTCAGTGAGTACATTTTTGTACAATTTAAGTATAAATACAACTATTTTGCAACCAATTAGTTTCCCAAACACCAAGCAACACAGCAGACAGATGAAAAAGTTTAAAGCTGGTTTAGGTAATTAGAAGAAACCGAAGCGGTGGGATATTTTTTCCTTCTAAAAGTATCCAAGAGTACGGAACAACTGCAAACCTACCAGGATATGATATAATGGACGAGCAAAAAGAAGTGTTTGTTGAAAGAAAGCTGTAAGAAGTCCTCTTTGTAGTTTGTAAAAAGGACACCGCAAATGTGTGACTGAATGAGTTCTCCTCAAATAAGACCAAAACTGATTTTTAAATTTGCCAACATTTTTTTTGTTTTTATCTTGAGGGGAAAACTATCACTTGACACCATCTATAAAAAGTGTTCACATGTTGAAATGTGGTGATGGTAGCATCATGCTTATACAATGCTTTTTTGTTTTCAAGGATTGGGAAGTTGGTCAAAGTTAATAAACAGAAGGGTGGTTTAATAAGCAGAAGGGTGGTTTAAGACATGGCAATCCTAGAAGAAAGTCTGTTAACAGCTGCAAAACGCTTGAGACTAGGGCAGAGTTTCACCTTCAAGCAGGACGATTCAATTCAATTCAATTTAATTTAATAAAATTTAATTTGCCCCCAAAGGACAAATTTCAATGAAATGTTTTAGGGTCAGATATCTTCATGTGCTACAGTAATCCAGTGCATATTACACTTTCTGTATTTAAAATCTTAATATAAATTTGAAAAAAAAAAGAAAAAGTTAATTCATCATAATGATGTGTTACTTTGTGTTGGGTTATTATCAAAAATACTTCTAAACTTTACAAAAGTTTTCAATCGGTCAAAATGACGAAACGTTCAAAGGGTAAAAACCCCTTTGGAAAGCACTGTACACCATTATTTTTGCAGGTTAATTCATATGTGGACCCTGAGTAGGTCATAGCTAAAACAATGTTGCCCTTAACAACATCGTCTTCCCATTTTTAAAAGTTTTGTTCATTATTTTAAGATTCCAAGCTGAACGGCGAAGCGGCTAACGCAGCACTGGCCAACGAAGACTGTCCACACATAGACCAGGCCATTTCTCCGGAGGAGATCTTCAGCCCCAGCGAGCGAGAGCGGCCCTGCTTCTTGGTCACCACGGCTGAACACCCCAACCACACGGGGGGCAGAGTGAGGAGGGGTACGTACAGTAACAGCCAATCACAGGCCCCCCCGAGACACTGACACCCTGTAGGCGATAGACATGACATGCTCCTTTGTTGCATCAGCTTTTTCCACGCACATCCAAAACACACACAGGCACATACAGCAAACCTCACCACTCACTTTTCCTCAATCATCCTGCTGGAGATTGTACACAATGCCAACCCACACACAGGCACAATCCCCACAAACATCAAGGATAATCTACATCTACATAAGATCTATTTTTTATACCATGCATAATGTAATACCCCTATTTATTTACTAGTAAGAAAGCTATTTTTGAGATTTATATGATCTAGAATGTGTTGTCTAGGAGAGTATTTTTCGTGCTACATGTGTATCATGTATGTTTATGTGTTTTAAAGATAAGTAATGCGTGGGATTCTGACTTACAAGAACATTCCTCTTGACCATATCGATGCATGAAGTGTCTTGCTGATGGGTGCTATCAGCATGGTGAAGGAGCACAACACGAAAAGTAAATTATTATTATGAATATTATTATTATTACAGCTTAAGTCAATTTAAAATTCTGTTTAAATGATAAAGAGTTCAAAACATTCCCCTTGGAGGTGATGTAAGTTTGTGTGCAGTAACTGGCACACAGAACGAAATTCTGCTTGTAGCCAAGTGTAGACCTCCTGCCCACGGTGCCTATTGTTCTGTCTTGTTACAGTGTTCTACTCCAAACCATTCCAGTACCACCCGGTGCATGCTGTTGTACTCCTGATGCACTCAATGCATGGAGAATAATAATCTGTCTCAAGTCTGTGTTGACCTGTTTCTTTGGAGACAAAAACAAGAAAGCAACAGGTGTAGTGTAAGAAGTGAGGAATACCAAAAAAACGTTAAAAAAAAGAAAACCTTCTGTCATGGATCCAGTGCTGCAGTGTACTCAGAACGTTCTCTGTTTTCCAACTGAAGGTTATGAAAAGCCTTGGAGCCTTAACAGCATGTCTGGCATGAGCGGGGATGCCTCTGGAGTGTCCTCAGTGTCCGCCCTGCCCTGCAGCCCACCCTGTCTAATGCAGCACTCACATTCTCCCATCCCATCCATTATGTAGCATGGTTGAGTAGCAGACACAATGCCATTGGAAGGCCAGTCCACAATCCTCCTTCTTATCTCTCCTGTCAGACTTTGCTTTGACACTTCTTGCCTTCGCTCCTGATTTTGTTTTCTTCTCATTTTTGTTCGTTTTGGTTTTTCTTTTCCCTGGAACAATGTATCTTAACTGTGCTTAAACTTAAGCTTCCCAAGTGATACACTTGGGTGTGTCATCATATCCTAATGTAGTCAACATTGGCACATGCCACTCTGCATGGGTCACCTGAGCTGCAGACGAAGCACTGTTCTACTGCAGGCCAACTCCTTTTTTCTTTTTTTCCTGTGTTGACATCATTGCCTGTTGCTCTGTTGCTTTTGATCTCTCATACTCTTCTGCTAATAAGTTTGATCTCATTTGCTTTTTTGTTGTTTTTTTTTTTTTTTTTTTGAATTTTGTAAAAATATTTTTTTTTTTCCATGAGATGTAACCCCTGTTGATAGTTTGCTGGAAATTAACTCATTGCTTTGAAACATATCCAAAAGCTGTTAAGGCAACTGTCAAGTGCTTTGTGTGTTGCAAAGTAGAGACGTTTTCATGCAGAAGTGCAATCCAGACAAGACTCCATGTTAACTGAGTGGCCATTAAAAATATACATATTTGAACGCAATGTTCACGATGTCCAATGCAATATGGAGATTATGACAATTCCTTTGATGCCAGTGATGGATACATTTAATGTCAACAGAACTAAAACTGTTAATTTGCATGAACTGCATGATAAATTATGTTCAACCAGAAGCTTATTGTAATGCAGTAACTGTAAGAAAAAAAAAAAAAGAATTTAAAAGCTTCCTAAACTTTTTCATTCTTATGCATTTCAAGACAGCTTTACAAGTGACTCAGTCATAGCAGAGATTTTTATGTAGCCACCATTCTTTGCCTTTCCCCAACTTTATACATTTATTTTCCTTGTCATTTGACTGGGGTCTCTAGCTAACACAGAGTGGTCTAACTTGAACAAATTTGTCACAAAGCCAACAAATGCCATTTTATATCACAGTGTTTACTGGTAGTTTAGGGTTTTTAAACTGTAAATACTCTTTAGCAACTTCTGTTACTGCTGTGCTGCTTTACCTGATGCAGGACTCATGAGCTATACGGGCGCACCTCAATTAAATACTTGTTTATTTTATTAACCAAAACGTGAAACTCGTATTATATAGACTAATTACATCCAGATTTATATATTTCAAGCATTTATTTCTGGAAATAAGACCAATAAAAAATAATATTTGAAGAATGAGGCATGTTTTGTCCTTCATGATTGTAAGGACTGCTTACAAGACAGTTGTCCAGAAGTCAGTCATGTCGGGCAAATAAGCCGACAGAGGTCTAACAAAAAAGCTGGATCTTCACAGAAGGTTGTGTATTAGAAAAGTTGAAAGAAAAGAAAATCTGTCTTCTTAAATACCCATTTAAAAGGGATATTTACAACAGGCAGGGATGACAGGGACAAATAGTTTCAACAGACAGGAATGATTTGGGAGCCATGTTATCTGCTGGGTTTTATTGAGTCCAAAGTGAGAGTATTTTTATACCAGGAACTTAGAGCACCTCATGCTACCTGCAGCTGACAAGCTTTAAACAAGAGCAGATTTAATTTTCCGGCACCAGTGATGCTGGATCTGTGGGAAAATTCACTAGATCTAAATCTCAGAGAGCAAACCTTTTGCAATACCGGCCTAAATTAAACATTGGGTTACATTTACCTGCTCAGCAATAAATTAAACATTCAATATCCTAATTGAATGAACAATTTAGTTTGAATTTTATAGAAAATGATCTGTTAAGCATTGCAATCCTAAAACATAAGAATCTTACACATTTTTCTCACAAAACAAAGGCATTCAATGTCCCAATTTGTGGTGCAATAAAAGATTTATTGCTTATTCTTAGCAATAAGAGCAAGATATGGGTCACTATTTGTTGTATTTGGTTAAATACATGGACCTTAGTCGGTTTTTGAATAAACGTTGTTGGGATTAGTTATGTTGGTAAATGGTACCAAAAAGAACCTACAGAGTATTGGTGAGAGACACGTGGCCCAATATGCTGCTAAAGCCATCTGGGTTTCCTTATTACCTCAGCAGGGGGTCGCCTCCATGCCCCATTGCGTTGATGCAGACATTTCTGCAAAAGGAACCCAAGTGTTACGTGAGTATTTTCAGTAGGCAGTTAAAAAAATAATTTTTTATGGGTCTTTTTTGACATTCAGATTTTCTAAGGAACGTAATCTTAGTTTTTTAATAGACATAAATTGTATTTCATTAATAGGAAGTTAAATAAATGCTTTCAAAGATATAGTTCTGTGTGTAATTAATATATACATATATTTCACTTTTGAATTACTGAAAAGTATTTATTAAGATGTGCCTGTAAAACAATGGTGCCTTCATATCAAGTAAAGCAGAGAGAAAGTCAGTAAGAAATTGACACCTTATTAAACAAATGTTCCCAGTGTAGCATCATTATGCCACTTTATTTCCTAAGTAGGCACTTTTAGCTCCACCCTGATATTCTTAATCAAATTAATGTCCTCTTTGGTTATTGTTGTTACACACCAGTGATATTACAATTTAACATTCAGCACCAAGCAAAAAAAGATAAGCTGGAAAAAGAGATGAAGGAAAAAATGATTTTATACTTCTCATATCTTGTTGTATATTAAAGCACAAAAATAAAAGGGGACCAAGCAGCTCTACACAGCCAAAATGTCTCAAGTTACAATCAGATATCACAAGGAATCCTGCTGTGTGTTTGCTACTGATCAATACAAATACATGTATTGATACCGTCCCAACATTTATGCACAAGTCTTTTCAGGGCACTTTATTAAATTCTATGTAGAGCAATCAGTAATGTTTATTTCTGTAAGAAAAAAGAAGATATGGTAATTACAAGAAGTCATCCAACTTTTGTTTCTATTCTGAATTGAGCATTGTTTCACATTTTGAGTCATGTCTCTTGTGGTAACTGGTGAACGTTCTATGCTTAAAAAATATATATATTTGTGTAGATTTGATGTGAAGAGATGCAGGTGAATTTTATGGTCATGCAATTCAAATGCAGGGGAAGGGAAAACATGATGTGGGTCTATTTGGGGAAAGGTAAATGCATGTATTTTACATTTATGCAAAAGAAAAGCATTCAAATAAAACATGTAAATAAAACAACTCGTTGCATGAAATAAATTTTATACACAACAAGCATTCAGACTTTGTTTTTTTTTTTTTTTTCAGCAGCACATGCATACGTACATCTTTCCTTTCCCACTGGCTTTACCGCTAAGGTTTTCAACTGCGGATTGATGTTCTGACTATGTGTAAAGAGAGCTGAAAATGAATAAATAAAGACAAAAAAATGGGGTGACTGTGAGAGCATGAGGGAAAATACCCAATCGCATGACAATGACCGAACTACTCTACATTGAGCTGTAGAACGTGGCATGATTGGGCATGTTCATTATTAACCGACTCCAGAGTCCAACCGATGCACTCAGACGGCCCGTTTTGGTGTCTGACGCCTTGGCTGAAGCATGGGAACGCATGGTAAACCAATTGTTTACCATGAGGAACTAACGGAGCACATTTTCTTTACCCTCCATCATCGCCATCATTTCCACCATTCTACATAGATTCGTGTAATAATTTATTTTCATTATTGTTTCTTTTTTTTTTTTTTATATGTTTATAGAGAACCAACGACAGCACCGGAGCAGACAACCAACAGAGTCAGTTTGTGTTATGAACCATGGTGTACCAACCACTATGTGTATGACCCATAATGACCCATCACCCACTTGATAGTGCTGTAGCATTTTTTTATGTGTGTATAACTTAGTATTTTTAAATGGGTGTGACAGTGACAACCTGTACATCACAAACTCAGCATAGATGTAGCACTGAGGAAGTTTTGTTGTCAAGCCTTATGTAGCTCAGTATCTGTGACTGGTTACTGTGTTGTAATTTGTGTGCCTACTTTTCGCTGTGTGCCAGTGTTGTAAATATGCTTTGTGTGTGCTGAATTTGTGCGTTCCAATGTTTTTGAGTGACCATCAAATATTTGTGTGCTGCTTCTGTTGAAAGGAAAAAAAAAATGTTGCTCCAGATTTAAGTCACAACCGTGTCAGAAAAAAAAAAAACAAACAAAAAAAAAACCAAAAACAAACAAACAAAAAAAACGTATCAATTGTCATGTCAGCCAGACTTAACAGTTGAAAAGAAATAATGAACTTTGCACTGTCATGGTCATATTTTTGTAGGGTTTCGCACTGTTTTGCACCAATGAATTTTTAACATTTCTTTGACTTATTTTCAGTCATCAAAAAATAATATTCACAAGAAACCACTGTTGTTTCTTTTCTAAAATCATCACTATAACCTTGATAAAATGACGCATTAAGATTGCAAGCTCTGCTGTAAGGAATTGAAAGTACTTAGGACTAGAAGTATTATAGTTGTACTAGTTTAAAAGGACAAAGACAGCCTATTTGCAGTGCCTTAAAAAAGTATGCATACCCTTTAAACATCACATTTTGTCTTGTTGCAACCAGAAACGACAGTGTAAGTAATTAGAATTTAGAAAGACATAAAGTCAGTGTAGACTTTGACTAGGCCATTCTAACTCAAGGTGCAGAGATTGAAACCATTCCATTGCATTTGTTATGTTTGAAGTCGTCGTTCTGTTGGAAGGTGAACCTTCGCCATGCTTCCAAACTAACTCTGACCACCTTTGCCCCTGCTAAAAACTAAAGTATCCCCACACCATAATGCTGCCACCACCGTGTTTCATGGTGGGCAAGGTGTGTGCGAATGGATTTTTCCAGTATTAATTTTCAGCAACAGCTTTTTAAACGTAACCAAGGACTTCAGTTTTGGTCTCATCTTACCAAAGAACCTTTTTCTGCATATTTGCTCATAAAAAAATTCTCACAATATCACAATCTTGAGTAAAAATGTAACACTTTTACAGGATCACACAAAAATGTACATTATTATTGAAATGCCTAGAGTTTGACACAAAAAACAATTTCAAAATTGCAAAAGTGATTCAACATCATTATTGCAATAGGAATATAACCTCTTATTTATCCATAACTATTTTGATTTCGATACAGACAAAAATTCTGAATCTTAGTAAATTTAGTCACTGTTTTAAAGTTCTAAATTTTGTTATCCTGTTTCTTACTGAAAAACACTGGAAGCATAACAAGCTGTAACCCATCCTGCTGACAGAAGGAAGTTTTAAAACAGCGCTACCTTAATGCAACAGGTGGGGCCACCGTTTCATGTCCCACATAGTAAAAGAAAAATCTGGTCCCAGGTAATTTCTTTGACACAACAAAGTCTCTTGACTGTAAGAAAATTAAAGTAGTTTTAAAACAATATTGGTTTTATTTTTGGGTTTTGATATATAATTGAGTCTTATCTACTCCCCAACATGGTTTACGGCAAGCTGCAAACAGAACTTATTTCAACAGTGCCTTTCTTCATGGTAATCTACAATAAAGACCAACTTAATAGTTGTTCTGTCGAGACATTCCTTAGCTGAGATGTGGATCTCTGCAGCTCCTCCAGAGAAGTCACAGGCCTCTTGCTTTTTTGATTAATGCTTTCTTTTGGCCTGTCAGCGTAGCTGGGCAGCTGTGTCTTGTTCAGTTTGTAGTTGCTCCGTACTTTTTTCTGTATTAGATGACAGACTATAGTCTTTGCTCTCTGCCTTTTATAACCTAACTCTGCTTCAAGTTTCTTTACGACTTCATCCCTGAACTTTTTAGTTTGTTCCTTGCCCTTTATTATTAATGTTTGTTTGCTGATGCTATCTAAAAACCCTTTGGGGCCTTCAAAGCTCTATTTATACTGCAATGAAATTATGTATGAATAATTTATTTACTTCTGAAGGCAATTGGAAGCAGTTAATTTCATTTAGGGTTACCAGAGTAAGGTAAAGTATATTTTCATGCCAAACTTTATAGAGTACATTAAAAATATGTCGCTTTCCCTTAAAAATTAGGTGATAATTTTGCATTATTACATTAAAAAAAAACTTTATGTTTGTGGTTGTAACATGACATAAAAATGTTTAAGGAGGGCAAACACTTTTTTAAGGTGCTGTAGGATGTACGACTTTGCCATTACATACTTCAGACATCATGTTAGTGTTATGTAGCTGTGATTTAATTGACAATCATGTAGAATCAATTTTGTTTCTTGTACACATATGTGCATACAGATAGTAATATGTAATACCAACAAAGGCCAAACTGTTATCAACTTGGACAAGTGCCTCTAATATGCAAATTGTTCTTCTCATTTAGGGGAATTACAGTGCATGACTACCTAATGCACATTTTAATTTACCAGTCACCAGCCATTGAAATTAATGCTCAAAATTACAGATGCAATAAGGAGCCCTGTATAGATCAACCTCTACAGTAAAGCAATGAGCATACCTCTTAAAAAAAAAACCTCAAAGGACCACCATTTGAGCACAAACAGTCGATTCGTTGTTTATGTGGAAAAGTTTGTAAAAAGGGACCAACTTATTACCAAACAACTGCAAACACACTGCCAACAACCTCTTGAGATCTGCGTGCATTCAGTTGAATCTGCCAAACATGGCAGGCTGAGCACAAATAGGGGGACAGTATGTTGGTCAACGTTTAACAACACAGAAAAAAGGAAAGTAAAGAAAGCAATGGTTACTGCATAAAGAGAACCAACATGACAAATATGGCAACTAATGTGTGCTGCTTAGTGAGACCTTAGAGTGTGTGTTTTTGAACACCATGCATTTTGTGGCTACTTATCGCAGTGAGGTGGCTCAGTGATCGTTTTTATTGGTTTGTTGTTTAGGGATTTTTGTTTTGTGTGTTTTTTGACCAATACAGTTCAGACTTGTACAGAAATAGTGATAAATAAAAAACACAGAAATAATCAGTATTCAGTGAGTGTTGATTTATTTTTATTTTTTTAGCCATCTGAAGTAAAAAAAATAAAATAAAATAAAATACAAATTTCCACTAATACACTAATGCAAATCAACAAACAGATGACTAAAAATAAGATACAACATAAATCAAGCCTATGAGAAACAGAAAAATTGGTATGGTAAATCTGAAATGTAACAAATAGATTTTTGGAGACATAAATTGCAGAGATCCGTTTTATCAATCAATCAATCAATAATTCAGAGATTGGAACTGGGTAATCTTTCCTTGATTGGCAGATTATATACTGCATAATATTTTTTCCTAATTATTAACTGTATTCAAATTGAAACACACTCTTCATCCTTTTTGATCCGTGAATTCAACCCACCAGCATAGACTCGTAATACACATTTTTTGGAGTTAAAAAATAGATTATGGTTTGACGCATAAATAGTGATTATTATCTGGAAATTTCTTCCATTTCTGGATCCAAAGCAATGCACTATCGAATTACATGTTGTTTGTTTATGCATTTAATAATTAATGTGCAACTCATTTTATGACTTAAGTTGACATTGACAGTTGACATTTAAGACTGCTCATGTATTTTTAAGACTGTAGAAACCCTGGTTGCAATCATTTGGTTTAAAAAAAAAAAAAAAAAAAAGGGTAAAAATCTGAATTAGCAGCTCAGAATTCAGAGAAAAACTGAAATCTGTAACAGTCAGTAATCTCTAAAACACTGCAACACGATTAGATAGAACCACCAGAATAGTCAACTTCCTGCATGATTTAGAGCAGCTTTTACATGATGAATGAACATAGACACTGCCATTTGCTCATCAACGTAAAAAATTACAGGGTCTTCCAAACCATAAAAAACTTTATGAAGTAACTGAGGTAGTTTTTTTAAAATGCAAAACCTATTACTCTGTGAAAGGGGAACTTTGCTTGTGCTCCAGTTCTTCCCAAGTGTGGACAGAATTCTGTGTTAAACTCGTCGTCACACCACACACTGCCATTGAGTGTCCAGCACCACAACCAATGAGAACAGGCCTGAGATCAGAAACGAGCCGAGGATGAAAGACGTCGGCCTGCGAACCGTCCCCGCACATCCCGTGCTCGTTCCAGCCCCACGACAGGAGGCACCCCCCTGAAAACACAGAGAGAGCCGCCTTTGGTCAGTGACAGGAGGACACAGAGGGGAAAGGCTAAAATTAGACACCTACAGGGAATTAAAAAAAAACAACAAACAGGCGGGCTACACAAAGAGAAACACATGCATACACAGAGCTCCTCTGATCTCCAAATGCTGACACTTGGTCTGCAATAAAAGCCTCCCTTGCTCTTCACAGCTGGAGAGCTCATCGGTGGGTGTGGTCAGGTCTGCATCACCGAGGAGACACGTGTCATGGCAACACAGTTACCTAATAGGTTCCGTTGTCGTGGCAACAGAAGCGAGCTTGCTTTCTCCAGGGTAGCACGTCTTGGAGCGCTTGCCGTTCGCTGCAGTTGTGTGTGTGTCTTTCACGCCATGTCTTCCATTTGTTCCGTCGACTGGTCTCTTCATCTTTCTGTGTTCTGTCTCTGAAGAATCCGATTTGGCTTTTCCTAACAGGCGCATTGTGCTTTGACCAGTTAATAGGGCAGGATAACTCGCCAGCAGCTTATGTCGGTGTGAGACTCTGCCAAATATGGCTGCAGAAGCATTTGTAGTCGTGCCTTTAAGTCGGTGCATGGACGCATAAGTAGAGCACATTTAGCATGTTTTAGAGTTTATAGGTGCGGAAGGCGATGTATTAGCGGACGTCATGTGTTGAAGTGTCACAGTGAGGAAAATAAGGCCTCATATCGCTGTTTAATTCATGGACTCACTGACGAGAGGACAGCACATCAGTGTTTCCATGGCAACGAAGTGTCTGCACAGTATTCTGTGCAACATAAGAATAAAAAAAACATAAAAAACTCAAACCGTGAGCCACCTCCAAGTGAACAAATCTGGCCACTGGTTTTCATTTTTGGCAGTTTAGAAATTTAACAGTGACACAGCACCACAGCTGCACCTTTTCTAGCCAAAGCTGCATGAGTCCATATAGGTAAAGATATACTATATCTAATATAAGATGCTTGTCCTTAAGTGGTCATGTTAAACTTAGGTAATCATTGAAATTTTTCCTCAGATTGGATGAGCTGTGCCCACAGAGTCTTTGGCCTATCGCCAACCTCTGACCAACGATGACAAAATTCAAACTTGGCGACCTCTCGCTCAGGTGCAAATGGGCATGGGCTTGAGCAAGCAACAGATACAAACAGCGTGCAATGCTCTCTATTCTCTTCCGCCTGACCTACTTCAGCACCAGAAATAGCAGCACTCAGGTCTGGGCTTCCAATCCTGTTTTGCTATTTCATTTCTCCTGCCACCACGCTCAAGACAGGAGGAAGAAGAAGAAGAAGAAAAAAGAAAAAAAAAGAGATCACGAAGAGTCGGAGGTTCACACAAGTTCTTCTTCTACGTGTTATGCTTTCTCATCCCTCTGAAAGAACTTCACAAAGTACAGAGCAGAACTTTCACACATCAATGATCACTATGGACAGCTGTAACAATGTGCTAAAGCTCGCCCATGCTTGTTATTTTTACGTTTGGTGAGAAAACTGACGGCTGGTCGCATGGATGTTTGCAGCAACACCAGCAACATTCAAGTCTCCTTTCTAATGGAATCTTGTAGTTCCACTTATGAGTTGTTCTGTGGTATTTTTATTCATGCTGATGTAAAAAACTGGGTCAGTGTTCAAAATTTAATGTGAAGGATTTTTACAGCCAAAATGTTTCTTATTGCTTGCTGAAACTATGGCAAAGTAGGGGAGGTTTGCAAAGCATGTACAATGCAGAGGCATCAAAGTGTCTTTAAAAAGTTAATTTATGCAAGTGATTCAATTAAAAATGTGAAGATTCATTACGCAGATTGTTTTTTTTTGCTAATGTTGATGATTGCAGCTTCCAGTTTAATGTTAAACCCAAGATTCGGTTTATGAGGAAAAATAAAAAGTGGATTTTTGTCACAGGAATTGATGTTATTTCCATTAAAAAGTAGGGTAAGCCACAAAAGGTCATTCCTAAAGAAGCTCCTGTTAAAGGTTTGGTGGAAGGAAAGATTGTGGTAGAGAAACGAGAACAAGCGACAGAGAAAACCACAGCCCTGAGTGGATTGTGAAGCACAGCCCATTCAAGAGAGATTTACAAGGCGTGGACTGCAGCTGGCGTCAAAGCCTCAGGAGCCACAGCAACACACAGACGTACGGACTCTAACTACAAATGTTACATTCCTTCTTTTAAGACACTCCTGAACCAAAAATAGCATCAGAAGCATCTTACCTGAAGAAAAAGGACCAGACATCTGATTGCTGGTCCAAAAATCCCCATTTCAAATTAAAGTAAATTTTAAAATTCATTTGGACGTCAAGGTGTCTTTTTTTAATTAGTGGTTACAAGAGGCTGTTTTTGTTTACATTCATTTATGTGGACTGAAGGAAATGGCTCTCATAACATTTGCCTGTAAATGTGTTTATGTGTGTGTGCGTGGGTGTGTGTGTGTGTGTGACTGTGGTTAATATCGTTCCTGTTAGGCCTGTTTGGGTAATTGCCTCTGTCAATGATATCCATCTATCTATGCTGTAATTACTTCTTGATGAAAGGCCACGAAGGAAAGTACTGACCCCAAAAAATCTCTGCTGCTCAACCAAGATGTTTTTTTTTACACTGCTGTTTGACTCTAATGTATTAAGTAGGTCTCATACTAATTCTTTAATACCGTAGAAAGAACGGGTTGGAAAAAGTTCTGCTCACCTTTGTGTCTACGTTATTCTTTTTGCAGTCATGTCAGTTCAGCAGAGACGTCTCGTGTTTCAGCCACAGAAACCAATAAAGCTCTTTTCTGACATGAGATACCCAACTTTAATGGCTTTGTGAATCTGTTAAAGTGCCGGCTTTCAGTCATTTAGACACAAAATGATATTTACAGCAGGGCTGCACGTCATCGTTCAAACCCTTGACAGAATGAGGCTCGGTGTATGTAACCTGATGATTTACAACGTGGAAAATGCGAACTGAACATGTCAATATTTTTCTTTCTAACTATAGTCACACCAGATGTTGCCAACATTTGAAGGAATCCACATATATATAAAAAAAAAATCACCAATAAATCCATAAATTAAGTTCTGTGTAATACTGTGGAATGGCATAGAGAATGTATTACTTGGTAGGAAAGCCTTTGTTAGTAATAATAATAATAATAATAATAATAATAATAATAATAATAATAATAATAATAATTGTATTCAAGTCAAGAGCTTAGACCATTCTACATTTCAAAACCACAAAATCTTACAATGTAATTTTGGTCAAAGTTTGTAGTGCAAATATTGTAGTACATTTGAAATAGGACAAACTGATTTACAAGTAACTTTTCAGTAAGAAATATGATCTTACTTTAATATTGATGAAAAAGTACTATTGTAAATATTGGAATACAAGAAAATTTCCAAAATTATAAGATAAAAATCTTATAATATTGGACAGAACTATAAGATATAGTTTTGTGGTGATCACTGTCTTACTGAAATATCTCTTTTGATAAATGACCACATAAATGGAAATTTATATGGTTATAATCATCATAAATGTTCTCAGTCTGCTGTAGTTAATCCTTTCCTTTAAAGTTTCCAGCACAGTTGTGAAAAAATGTCTTACAGAAGAAAAATGTCAGAAAAAATCTGAACTGTTTGAATGAGAACATGCTCACCGACAATGGCAAGGTTGTGTTCCGATCCACATACAATCTGTAAAGAAATAAAATAAATACAAGTAAAATATACACAGGTCAGGTTTAACTTTAAAACCAGGTGCAGATAATATCACCGACTATCTTTTCTTCATGCCAGCTGTTAGTGAGTGGAAAATTTTGGGCGGCAAGAGAACTTGTAACATTATATGTAGATTCCCCAAATCACAAAACACAATGCAGAAACTGGCTTTCTATTATTAGAGTGATCTATACGGCCATTTCACTGCTTTTTGGCATCCGGCTACCTTAGATCAACTATTTTGAAATCCACAATAAAAGCAAAACATTTAAACATAGGTGGAGAATTGGTGGGGGAAAAAAATAGATTTTTCATAAATTAAATCTTCAAAAGCCCCAAGTTTTATAAATTGTTAAAATTGATTTATTGCCCAGTTCTGCTGAAACCACAGAAATATCCAGAGCCACGGTGCTAAGTTGGATGCATGGAAATATATGCAACAAAAACTGATAAAGTTAATTGTTTTTTTTGGTTTTTTTAGATATGCTGAATTTCTAAACAGTTTTGCACTTTATGTTGTAAAAAACTGTTTATGGATTAGTCTAATAACCTTCATCACACAAGTAAAATAAGGAGTGAATGCTGTCATTTCAAAGCTAAACTGCTGAATCCAAACCTTTGCAGATCTAACATCTTTTTTCTCTCCTCCCTGTTCACAGCACTGACTGTTGAAGAAATGTGTTAAAAGATATTTATATTTTTATGGTAATTACCTAATTCTGCGCTGCTGATACAGTCCTGTATTGGTAGCAGAGATTGAACTGCATTGACAGGTTTTGGATAAAATCTACATCTTAGGCAACACATAAAAACAAATATTAATTCATGAGCTATTTGCTCCTCCTCATGTTTTTATGTCTCATAATTCAGCTCGTCAGTATTTAAAGGGCTTAAAATGGGTAGGCGAGGCTAAAAGATTTATGGGTCACTCAGCTATTTCATCTCGCTTTTCATTATGCATATAAACAGAGAAACACAATAGATAATCCCTGTTTGGCACGGGTCAGTGCGGCTGCAATGATCTGTACTCAGAGGAGGAAGGATCAAACACTTACCCTTGCCCATCCCTGACATCAACTTTATTGACAAAGCCTTCCAGCAGCCATTCAGACCGCAGGTTAACTGCTGCAGCCCTGATCCTCACCATCAATTACTCTTATGGGAGAAGAGATGTTTACCTTTATTAAGCAGTTGTCTTTCTCCCGATGCATAAATAATGACCTCCATTTTTTCTATGCACAAAATTACTATGAATTTTCCCTTGACATTAACAACAGCAACTGTTTTCTCTTTGGTCGTCTGGTACCCCCTGCTGGACTGCCGTTGACATTTCAAATCTAATTTGTCAAACACGATACAAAACAGAGACTCCCAACAGTGAAGTCTTAAATTTAGGACCTTTAGGCAGATACAAAGACAATTAGGTGCTGCAGACTGTATCTCACCTGAGTTGCTCCGTAGAGGGATGTAACTTCAACAGGCATGCAATCCTTCCTGATTCCCATCAACATCTCTGCGTTCTCACTGACTAAGGCTGATCGACCAAGCTGTCCATAATCTCCTCTCCCCCATGTGAATACTCTGCCTCTCTCTGCGAAATACATTAATATTTTACTTATCTTTTATCTGAAATGCAATAAAAAGCCCAGATTTGTATCCTTTTGAGATGCCGAGGGGTGACTTGAAATGTTCTGAACATACAAGAAACCCTGCAAACATCTCAAAATTGATCAAACTTCAAGCACTAGTTATCAGGACGTAGGGTGTCCTAATAATTTCCTCGGCTCAAAAACACTTTATTGTTCATATCTTTTGTCTACTGATTAAAACAAGGTTGATTTTTAGCATTTATTTATAATTAAATCCCTTTCTTTCCCAGAGAGAAATGAGATAAGACTTTGATATGTGAAGTGAATATTTAATGGAGTGTCCTATTTTTTTCCACATGACTATAGCTAAAACATAGCAGGTCTCCAAGCTATTCTGCTCCTGGTGAGTATCTCAGTCACAAGCTGAGCTTCTACACCTTTTGTACCTGTTTGAGCAACAACGTGCGTCCAGCCGCTGCACACACCCGTAACCTTCTCTCCCTTCAGCAGAGATCGATTCAGCAGAGTGAGAGAGGGCAGAAAGGGCTCCTCTGTAGCCAGCTGGCCATGTTTATTGCTTCCCCACAGGAATAATTCACCTTCTTCTGCAAACCCCCCCCCCAAAACAAAGGCAGAGCAGCAACTGAGTCATTTGTCAACTAACTCCAGGACAGATGTGAGGTCAGACTCAGCATATGAGAACAAAGTCACACACATCCTATCATGAATGATTGATTATCAGGCGGGGACACACAGATAAACTTTATACCAAATTAAGTGAACTGGCATTACACTTACTGAGAGTTTTGATAAACTATGGTGCTATGTATGATTCAAACCTCAGAACTGAAGCTAAGACTGAATTTCTTTACATAAAGAATGTTAATAAAATGTCTTTCTCTGCCAATCCAGTGCAGTGATTTTTATGACCTGCAGGAAAAAAATATTGTAAAAATCTTCCTTCTAGTCTTTAAAAGGAAAATAAAACATGGTGCATCACTGCAATTTATACAAAACTGACAACTAACAGAGCTCTTATTCCATTCAAACTGATTTCCAGTGACTTTTTGGATTGATTTTAAAAGTCGTTTACTGCGTTATAAAAACTCGCTCATGTTTTTTATAACTACTTTTTGACTTCCAGAACCCCAGATTGGCAGATCTAGGTATTTTATTACTTTTAAGCACAAATAATAAATGTTGATATGTGATGTGACTTTCCTGGAAATTTGAGAGCGGCAGAGATTTTGTGTTTAAAGAGCTAAAAACCATATTTCCATATTCAAACAAATACTAGAGTACTTAACAAAATAAAACAATATTTTTTTTAGTTTCTGCTTGTTAGTTCAAGCTAATTAGCACAGAGTTCTTGTTCCCTACCTGTTAAACACACACAGTGTGCTGAACCTGCTGTTACAAGCTGTGCTTTCCTCTGGCCGAGACCTGCAGTGTTGGGTACAAACACGTGTCACACAAAAATGATTCATTCCACCACTGTTGTTTTTACAGCTTAGTGCATGTTACCTGGTACCGGACAGGGAAGTTTGGAGTTCAGATGTGACGGAACAGGGTGGGGACTGAGCGCTCTCTTAGCATGACTAAAAAGACCGGTTCCCCACTGATACACGGAGCCCGAGGCTGACGGTTAAGCAGAAAGACAGAATCCTTGGCTTTACTGTTAAGTTAAATTACAACACAGAAAAACAAGCCAGACAGCATGTGGGGATGCCTTACCACTAACGGCGAGTGAGTGTCTCAATCCTGCTGCTACACTCACTACTGGCTCTTTAAGAGCCTGACAACAAACATCACAATAATAATTAGATCAGAAAAAGAGGAAGTGATGTTTATAAAACTCTAAAACAGATAGAAATTATGTATATGTACATCTCATGTGAAGTATACATAGCATGTCATATTTTTATACATTTATTACACACAGAAATACTTGTTAGTTTTACTTATCTTCTAACTTAATTAGATAAATATAAAAATAAAACACACCGGTAGCATGTATTCACCTCAACAGCTAGAAGCTCAGAAGAGTGTGTGATTGTCTGTCCAACACCCAACTGTCCAAATGCATTAGAACCACATGCAAGTAGTTGACTAGAATCTGGACAAAAGAAAAACAATGGAAAAATAAAAAAGAAAGTAGGCAGGCAAGTAAAACAGGTGTGTGTTTTGAATGACATACAGTCACAAATCTCTGCAGGGACAGAATGAAAGTCCCAATCAATAAAATATAGACATTCTGAATAAGCAAAAAAGGTTTTATCTGGTTGCTTAAAGAATCTAAAGAGTCACAATTACAATGGAAATTTCTTTAAACATATCTTAAAATATACTCATAGCCAAAATATCCAGTTTAAAACATGAGCATCATGAGCTAGCTTATTAAATTATGTAAGTATTATGGAAGTACACCTGTAAGATTTTGCTTAACTTGGTGGAAGAGAAGTCATGACAAGGCTAATCTAAAACCAGTGTAATGACAAAAAACATCAATAATTTCTATTTAGCAGACAAAATGTTACAAAGAAGAGTCAAATATTAAAACAAAAATGTAAAATGCAGAACTAGTAGCTAATTCAGGTTAACTATCACGGAAATAGGGAAATGCTGATTTAACACCCAGTGTTTTTTGCTCTGCTTCAGTTTCACCCTGCAGACAGAGGAACCAAGTGTCATGAATTTGTCTTTATTTTAAGAGATGAGACATTAAGATACTATACCCATATATGTATATATATATATATATATATATATATATATATATATATATATATATATATATATATATATATATATATATATATATATCATTCATGTTTCCTGATTGATTCAATCTTTAAACAAAGATTTTCTGTCTTTTAAAGAAAAAAGGCAACAAAGCCGTGGTTAAGATAACCTTATTTTAGTAACACTAGGTATGAATAATACAATATTTACCGATTCTATGTGAATTTGGCAAAAATATTCATGCAGTTACATGAGTAAACAGATCTATCATCAAATATTAAAAGGACCATTCGCTGTTAAGATGCGGCTTCTAAGTAGCGTTTTCTGCTCACCGGTGAGAAGAAGTGTAAAATCCCAGCCGCAGGCTACATTTGCGACTCTGTGATTCAAGACGGGGCAGAGCTGAAGAGTTAAGACGTTAGTACTGTGACCAAGTCCCAACTGGCCTCTGTGATTCTGTCCACAAACAAACACCTCTCCACTCTCTGCTTAAGAAAAAAAGAACAAAGCAAGAAAACTCTTAGGGAGAATAACCCACACATTGTTTAATTTGTTGTTCAAAATGTGAATCCTTGTTTAAAGTTATCACTGAGGTGGTATTAGGTTAGTATTAAGTCTTAAGTCCTTCATCTAACGTGAAATTTGAAGTAAAAGCAGAGGAGCGTTGAATACATTGAATATGTAATTTACCATCAGAGCAACACTAAATACTTTCCAAAATTCAGAGGGTGTGTAAAAGTCATGTCTTAAAAACTTACTTTTTATTTGGTTCACAATCTCAAACCTTCTCAAGTCAAACTAAATTTTAAATTGCTGGTTACAAGTCTGACATAAGTTCCATGTCTTTTGTGGTTGGATCAAGTCCAATAAAAAAAGTAATTAAATGGACATAATTTTGAGTTATAATGTGATTTAATCATACAGAAACAATGTAAAATATTCAAGGCTTGTAAACAGGAACATGTGAGATATATTATGCTTTAAAGGCATCATAAAGAGTAAGCAACTTTTTCCTTCCCTTATTATTTGTTTTATCAGCTTTAAAAAAACTGCAGTTCACTTATCCATCCAACAGATGGGGCCCTTCAATCTCCTAAAGAGTTTTCCTCACACAACTCGGTACTATCAGTGGTTTAAATGAGTTATGTGAAAACAAACAGCATCTCACCGGTGAGAACCACAGAATGACCCCCTCCTCCGTCCACAACACGGACCGTCCTGTCCTGCAGAGCCAAGCAGTCAGAGAGCCGCGGTACGTACCGGTCCTCCACATGGCTCTGTCCCAGCTGACCGTAGCTGTTGGCTCCCTGAAGCCAACAACGCACATATAAAACACATTAATCAGAGCAGACAAACAATTCGTATTGTCAAATATTCTCCAATTAACCATACACGGGTGGTTGTTTGGGTTGGTGTTGCAAGTAAACTGTGAGCTAGTTAGGCTAACCTTAGCAAAAGTTTTAAAAATATAATCATTAAGGCGCCACGTCACTCTGCGGAAGTGAGTACTTTATTTTACATTAGCACACGATCTGACAAACACGAGTTACACCGTTTATTTCTAAGGAGAACAAACTTACCCAGGCATGTAAACAAAACGTAAGACGTGAATGTGTTTCCATGGAACACCCAGCTGGAAACCGGACATGGTTTACGGCACTGTCGCAATTTCCAGGCACGCTCTGAACAAGTCAGTAAATTGTGAACTGCAGCCGGGGAATATACAAATAAGGAGTTCAAATGTTCCCTTTATCTATGATTAAGAGTTTATCTATTTCTGTATTTATGTTTAGATACATTTATTATTAAAATGTGAGCTGTAAACTTGTTGAAGCTACATTGTTAATTCAACAATATTAAGCATGGGGACCTATTGTTGCTTGTGGTTGTAGATTATGAAGATAATCATTCATCATTCATTCATCAATCAATCATCATCATTCATAATAATGTTGTAGATTATGAAGATAATCTACAACAAAATTCAAAATTGTATCAGTTAAATAATCTGATAGGATTGAGGAAGGACTTTGATAGTCAAGGTATTATTGGACACAAGAGATTGGAGAAAAATCTCACAAAAAACTGAGAAACAAAATTATCTCATAATTATTTGACTTTATTCCTTGGGGATCTCCTGAAAACTGATCATGAGGATGGGTGAGGAAACAATAGATTTGATTAGGTTTTGCTTTATTTTACTTTAATGCTGTTTAAAGAATAAATATATTTCAATAAAAAAAACATTTTAAGACACAATCCAACTTTTTTATTGAGGGTTTTTTTTCAGTTTTATACACAGCCTACACCTATTCACTATAATTCTTTACAGTAGAAAAATAATGTTTGGATTTCCAGACTATGACAACTGTAGTCACATTTGGAAGAAGTATTCAAAATCATTACTGTAAAACAAGCTGTGTACACAGGTTAATCTGTTACAATCAATCATGAAAGCATTCTTATAACACTGGTGAGTTAAAGTTTTATCTTTCATAATTTCCTTCAAACAGAACACAGAACAGAGGAGGACAAAGAGAGCAAAATAACAAAAACAAGATACAGATTATCTCTCCAGAAAAAAAAAAAGTTACAAAAAATCGACAATTACACAACACCAGAGTAAACTGAAAAGGAAGAATCCGTTTAAGTGTTTTTTTAACAACAGGAAATGTTGAAAAAAAATTGAAAGTACATTGAGTGTTTGCAATACAGATTTCAACACAATGGAAGCAAAACTGGTGCGTCAGCTAAAGCAGCTCTTTGGGTTTGTAGAACTTACTGACTTTAATAGTAAAACACGAGTATCTAATTCGCCTGTAAATAGTTTTAGCAATACGCCATGCAGTGAGAACAACCGAGAATCTATCATAAAGTGATGCACATTCATTTTAGTCACAAAAACACAAGCAGACATCGCTACAGCAGCGCTGGGTGTCACATGGTGAGTGTGGATGAGCCGGAGATGGCTAACTTCAGTTGAACAGCATTCAGTCAGACGCCCAGCTGCTTGTTGAGCCTGCTGAGAGCGTCACCCACGATATCAAGCTCATGCCGGAGCTCCTCGACCACACTGTTGATGCTGGGAGTGTCTTTCAGCACGTCTACGCTCTGAGTATAGGGGTTATATCGAACTGTGAAGGGACGCTTAATGGTCTTGGCAAACTCCCTGAAAATAAAATTGCATGCTTAGATATATGCAAAGATGCCAAGATCATTTTTATCCCTCAGTATGATGAAATATTATAAAAAAAGATCAAATGAACAAACCTCATCTTGACTTTGGCTTCCTCAAAACTGTCTGACACAAAGTAAACATCCTGAAATGTTGTGATGATGCATTCCTGCTTGCTCGTTACTTTGGGGTCAAAAGGCATTATCCTTCCATTTCCAGAGAGCGCGTGCTATAAGAAAAAGAAGAATGTGATGAAAATGCTGGAAACTATGTTAATGCTTGCATTTGGACCATTGTGTTAAATGAAAATGTCTTTTAAATGTGTTTATCAAACGTAGACTGTCAAATGGACAATACTATATGTTGTAATTATGTTAAATTTAAAACTTTTTTCAACCAAATGATGTCAAAAATAGGTTTTTGAATTAGGTTGCACTCTTTATGATCTTGACTTAATGTTTCCTACCTTAAGCTCACTGATTGATGACAGCAGGCCCGCTCCATATGCTCGCAGCTGCCCTTCTTGTTTGCATAGGCCAAACTCCACTGTGAAGAAGTAGCACTGAAACACAGACAAATATATATAAGAGATGGAAAAATTTAACAATGAACATTTAATAAGGTTTGTCTGAAAACGAGAAACTCACTGTGGCCAGTTTCTGAACAGAATCATCTGAGGCCCCGAGTGAAGCAAGACCAATCTCCTGAGAGAACTGGGCGAAGCTGGGTTCTGCTAGCAGCGGAACGTGTCCCAGTAGTTCATGGCATGTGTCACTGTATGATGAGAAATAAGAGAATATTTATCCCTATTGCAATAACAATTTATTTTCAAACCAAACAGATACGTCTACTCACGGTTCTGGCGTGTACAAGGGGTCAGAGCTGTGCCGCACATACTGGGTACAGTGGAAAACCCGGAAGGCCAGACCAGCGAGGAAGTCCCGTGGGGACAGGTAACCTGCCACAGGTCTGATGGTGAATCCAGTTCGCTCTGAAAACAGATAGTTTAATGAAATGCTTTTGACTACATATGTAAATAATGAAGCATTAAGGTTTGATTGAAGATGGTTTGATGAAAATTACCTTTGAGGAAGCGGGAGACATCCTCCAGCTGAGGGATGTTGTCCTCCCGACATTCACAGTATTTGGACAGCAGTGGCAGATTCTTCAAGTATTCCCGGCAGGCGTGGGTGGGGTACAACTTGTTCAGCTCCCTGTACACAACACCCCAAGTCTTCACTTCCTCCTCTGTGAACTCAATATGAGGAATGGGATCCCCACTGGAGAAAAACACAAAATTCTGTAACTATTAAAGGAAGAAGAACAAAATGCTGCCTAATGTTACACATGATTTCTCTGAACTTCGATGCAGCTTTCCAAAACCTTCGCACACACCCACCAGTCTGTATCATGAGCTTTGCTGATGCTTTTAGGGAATTTACTGGTTAATTTTTACTGTTTGCTTTACTCAACCCACCAAATGCTTTCCAGAAATTTTGTAAAGAAACTTTTAGGTTTCATCAAAGTATATGCTAACATCTGGAAAAGCCCCTGGCATGTTCTGGAAAGTAAATACAAAGCTTCATGAAAGTGCAAGCTTTAATTTCATAAGAAATGTAATTCAATGGAAATTGTAAATAAGCTCGAAATTCCTTGAAATTGTCCATTAAATTCCAGAAAATGAAACAATAAATTCCATGAGAGTTCCAGGGAATTACCTTGAATTAGTTTTTTGAAAGAACCTGATAAAGTCATGTAAAATAGCCAACATATTCCCTGAAAATCTAATGAAAGTACTTTGTAAGTTTTGGAAACCAACCTCTTAGTTCTGTGAAAGTAGTTGGAAAGTTTAATGAAAGTAGCTGTTAGGTAAACCTGCTAAGTAACTAACCTCAAAATTCTGGGAAAGGCATATATATTTAAAATAGCTGTTTGAATACATAGAAACTCACTGTCTGTAGGTCATGGCAAGATCAGCAAAATACTTCCGTCTTTTGCGGTAGACATTGTCCTTAAAACCCTGGAAATGAGAAGTACAGCTTTATAAGAATGTGCCTTAATTGGGGAGTTTAACCTTCTGAAAACCATTCAGTAGTCTGATACTGTACCGGATGGTCAGCATCCAGCTCAGATCCATACATCAGGACACGATTAGCACACTTGTCCAAATCGGATATTTTCTTTGGAAACCAAGGTACATCGTACATATCTGAAAAAAAAATTTGGGAGGATGTTATAGAATTAATTTCTAATGCACTTGAAACTGATTAAAAAAAGAAAAAAAAACAAAACCCTGTCACACTTTAGATTTTTGCTCCTGTCTTTACCTTCTTCAAGCAGACAGGAGTTATCTGGAGGGTCCATGTCCACCACATTCACATGCTTCCGAAGCAGATGGATGATTTCGTTCAGTTGTTCGTGGTTGCTGTCGCAGTCCACAAAAATTTCAAACTCAGAGTTGCGCCTTTTGGATTTTCTGGACTCAATGTGTATGAGGTTGACATGGTTTTCCTGCAAGAAACAGTAAAAAAACACACAAAAAAAACAAAAGTCAGTCATGCTGATTTTTTTAGTGTCACAAAACCAATTCATGCAGAACACACTCACTATTCAAAAGGTAATCGAAATTGAAAAAAGTGAAATATTTTTGAAAAATTCGCTCATACTTGGAAGAGTTTGAGAGCCTTCACAAGTCCTCCCACTTCATTTTTCAGGGAGAAAATGATCGTTGCTCTCCCTTTCTCGGACGAATTCTTCTTCTCTGTGTTTTCTTCGATTTTTGTGAAGGTTGACTTGTTTATCTGTGGACCGAAATCAAAGATTAGTAAGCTCTTGAATCTGTGTTCACGAAAAACGCGTGTTACGCTCGAACCAAAGCTTAGCACGCGTAATGACGTGAATGCACAACTTCTAATCACTTAAGAGCATCGAGCGATCCGAAAAATCCTTCGGACATCTTGTCTCCTGTGCGTGAGTCACTCGTACCAGAAGAAGTAAGAGTCACAGCTGGAAGCATTGAAAGGTAAATACTTTGAAGTAAGAATATGTTCTTCTTAGAGATCCACACCGAAGTGAGCCGCAAATGTCGACAGGATGTAGTTTGGGCTGAGCAGCGCCACTGTCCGTTTCAGCACTTTGGACAGCGCTCTCACGTTGACGCGTGGCTGCAGACGCCAGGGGAAAATTCACATAATCCTGTCAGATTGTTCCGCAAAACTAATCTAATTTAATCGACCGGAGCGTTCTTTAATTGACATTCAGAGGCAGTTTCAATGCGATTCAGAACTAAAATTACTTGCAAAAAATGTTATATTTTTCGTGCGTATTTTTTATTATTATTATTATTTTTGCATTAAGATTACATGTGGAGATCAGCTGCAAGAAAAAGTAAAAACGACCTCACTTAATCTCTTCCTACCATGTTTCTTCCCTCGTTCATGGTGTGAAAGGCGCGGCAGAGCAGTTTCCCGTGCGCCCTGGTCCTTATCGTCCCACAAAGCATTAGTGCATGGGAGACTGGATCAGGACGCTGGACAGGGGTCAACTCTTTGCGTCTCGGTTTAACGAGGATGAACTTGTCTCTGTCTCAAAGAATCGCCTTACAGCAATCTCATTTAGAGAGCGGGGAAGCCTATTATTAGCACCCTGCATGTTGAAAGCTCATCAAACGCTTTTTTAATCATCCCGTCTGAAAATTGGGAAGTGAGATGAAACTGCTAAGGGGAAAAAAAAAAAAAATATATATATATATATAATATATATATATATATATATATATATATATATATATATATATATATATATATATATATATAATATATCACAACTTAAACATAAACTTTCTGTTAACATTTTTGCTTATCAAGATTTCAAGTTGCTGAAATGTTAATAAATATTAATTACATTACTTGTGCTTTAAATGTGTTTTCATCACGTTTTTCGACACCATTCAGAAAGAAGAGTATTGGCGTACATTTCTATGAAGAAAATACAAATAAAAACTGTGTATGCTTGGATTTATAAGCCGCTGTTGCTCCACATGCGCACATGCGCGTCACAATACAGTTCCTAATGTGAAACGTGTCGTTTCCACGTGCGGACATTGAACACCTAAGGTAAATAGCGGCACATTTATCTGCTTTTCTATCAACCTAATTTATTAAATGCATTTAATCCGCTTAAACCTTTTTATAATTTTAATACAAAAAACGGCTTAAATTGATCTGCGCTGTGGGGAAAGTAAAAGATTAAAACGAGCCGAACAAATCGCTTTACAGCTGTCCAAAAGTTGATTCCTTAAAGTTAAAAGTTTTTTTTTTTTTTTTTTTTTTTTTTAAATAGTCTTATTTTTCGGCCCGTGCATCAATGTGGAAGAATCAACACTGCAGTATTTTAAAACTGCATAATTGAATTGCATAACACATCTTCTTTCTTACCTCATTGTTGAGCAGTTTTTCCTCAAAGCCAATGTTCATAGAGTCAAACGATCGTCCTCTGCGTGGCCCTTCCACCTTATTCGAGTACATGTTAAAGTGCTCCGGTTTATTAAGAGGTTTTATCTAGTTTTTACGCAAGTAAATTACCTAAATTAGCCTACGCCTTCTTTTTTAAGGGGGGGTTCTTTAACCCCGGGAAGCAGCGGACTTTGCTATTTAACCACACAGAGACACAGGTGGGGGCAATAATCTGCCCCACGGCAGCAAATGGAAAAAGAGCAGCGCCTCCCACGTCATTGGGGGAAAAAATGTCTTTTCTTCCATCCAAAGGTCTGAAACGACTTCAGAAAGATCAGTCATGAATATAAATTTTATCTCAAGGATGAAATGGAAGGATAAAAGTTAAAGTTTGTGTTTCAACTGTCCTGCAGTGAACATGAAAATATAGTGTTATTGTGAGATAAGGAAGCGATTTTTATTTATTTTTTGCTGAATTCATTGGAGTTTGGCTTACACTAATATTGAAACTAAAACACGACACATTGTATCTGTAATTTATTTTTGTGCTCAAACTGCTTCATTTTCACCAAACGATTTAAAATGTCGTTTGTTGATCCCTTAGAAAACATCAGGTTGTAAGAGGATTTAAGTGTAGCCCACCTCAAACAGCCCCCTCTTTTAGAGATCTCCCCCACTGCTCTGTAAGCTCTCCAGGCCTCTGGTGCACGTAAACATAATCTGCCTGTTTTCTTCTCTTTAACACTCTTTTATAATGAGGTCAACACAATTAGTGAAAAGGGTCTCAGTGGCTTTGGCCGGTAGGATAGAGATGACGGATCAATGAGCGTATAAGAACTAATTACTTTAAACAGATAACAATTCTTGTTCTCTAAGCTTTAGTCACCTTACACACAGGACAAAGGCACTTTTAGCTTCTTGCTGGGTCACAGCTCTCATGCACTGATACATGTGGCTGATTTACATACTGTTTTGTATCAGGTGGGTCTGCTCTGTGTCACTCGTGATATGAGCTGATGCTTTACACAACCCAGGAGGCATTCAAGGGTACTTCCCCCCTTTCCCTAGAACTGAACCCGCAAGAGAAATTAATTTTGTTCTCCTCATAAGCATGTCAACACCTATTACATAATTTATTGTGATGTTGACATAATGTTTTAGACCATATAGAAGTGCGAGTAAACCGATTACTTGACTGGGCTATTACAACACAATAATATGATCAGACCTAAACCAGTCCACTGAAGCTCAGGCTGTATGTTGTTGTGCTGGAAGATGAAGCTCTTCCTCAGTTCAATGTCTTTTGCATTAGTTTTTCTTTTAGGATTGCTCTGTATTTATCTCCATCCATCTCTGAATCAGAGCTGATCAACTTCCCTGTCCCTGCTTAAGAAAAGCAGAGCACCATGTTTCATTGTATTCAGAATAATGCTCATCATTATTAATTTATCCACACTTAATTTTTACATGTAGGCCAAAAAGCTCGACTTTGGTTTTATTTGATTTCGTGCTCTGTGAAATGTTTATGGCTTTCATAACAATAATAATGTTGATTTTTGGAAATTTTGAATGAATTTAGACTGCTGGCTTTTAATAAGAAACATGTCCAAACGTAATTATCCCATTAGTGGCTCTCCATTTGACTTTTATCAAGAGACGTTGAGGATCAAACTAACATATAACAGAAACTTTCAAATATTATACACTTCATAAGTCCAGTTATACAAATTCAAAACTAAATGATGGACTATATCTTTCTAATAGTAGTTATTAGAAATCTTGTGAGGACAAAGCCCAGTGAGAACTGATTGGGTTCAGGACGCACTAATGTGCCGTGGTTTTCATTAACCTCAGTCACAGGGTGAAGCTCCATCAAACTCACTTATTGCTACATTTTCACAGATGTGACTTCACTGATGCAGACGCTCTGCTCATGTCTTTGATCTTCTCAGGTTGTTCAAGTGTCTGGATCAGATCTCAGCCGAAGAAGTCCTGCATGTCATGGTTCATTCAGCTTAAAATACACAGTACAGAAGTATCGTTACAGCAAGCGTTTTTTTTTTTTCATCAATGTGTCTGAACAGTATTAACAGTGTAAGCTATTTGTTCACTAAGAGGATAATTATTATCAAGAACAGAAAAAGTGAAGGTTTAAGGTGGTACACTTGTTGCAACATTTTAGCCTTTATCAGTCGTTTCTCAAAAAATACCTTAGGATAATTATTTTCATCTTTACCCTAGGGTATTGTGTTACACAAAATATACCTTAAATTAATTCAATAAACATACAGCATAATGTTTTCAAATATGTACATTCTCTATAATGATTGATTTATGCTTTACTAATTTTAGCTGGAGCTGTTATGACATTGCATTATGCTTATTGTCATGTGATACTGTGACTACAGCATTCCCCAGTCTGTAGGATGAAGAAAGAGGTGAGACATAAAATAAAGCTCTTGATTTACCAATTTCTTCTGACCCTCACTTTTTGTCATGATATATACTGCTCAAAAAAATAAAGGGAACACTCAAATAACACATCCTAGATGGACAGTTTGATTTCACAGAAGTTTGATTTACTTGGAGTTATATTGTGTTGTTTAAGTGTTCCCTTTATTTTTTTGAGCAGTATATATGGATCCTGACCAAATTTCAAAGATCGTGATACAAACAGCCAGAATGAGCGCTGCATGTCTGCAGGGCGGCGAGTGGTGAGGAGCTTGAAGTAAAGTCACTGCTTTTCCACATCAAAAGGAGTCGGTGATAGTTGACCAGGATGCCTCCTGGGTGGCTTCCTTTGGAGAATTGCCAAGCACATTCTATTTGAAGAACAAACTGGACAAGAACCAGAACTTAATGGACAAACTATAATACTTGTGAGCCCGCAGAATGAGCCGGGTGTCTCGGTGAAGATGGATGTCAGGTTTCCCTCCTGGACCTGTAACCTTGATGATGTGATTTGGATTGCAAGGGGGAGAGAAAACACTGGATGGATAGAATATCGTGACGATGAGAATCTGCTGACATGATAACTACAATTCTGGGCTTTAGGGAAGTGTGCCAAGAAGAAAACCATTACTGAAATAAAACCAAAATAAATCTCATTTGCTGCTTACCACAATCAGTGTTCAGTGTACAGCGAACATGTGGGAAAAAATCATGTGGCCAAATGAAAACAAAATGTAACTTTTGGACCTGTATTCAAAATGCTATTTGTGACAGAAAACACTGCATATGAACCATAAATGGTATCCCAACAATGAAACATAGTGGTAGCAGCATCAGGATGTGGGGATGCTGACAGTAATTGAAAAGATGAAAGGCAATGGTGTCCACTTGAAATAAGGATACAGCCATTAGTGATTATTTAACTTTATAAGTTTATTCGAAGAACACCTGTCCATTCCATGGTACAAAATATTTTGCAAAATAAATTTATTAATTGACTTGTAGAGTGCTTTGAAAAAATGCCAAATAAATACAAGGTAATTGTTATTGTTCTCCACACTGCAGTTAGGATTGTAAAGCATGACTTTAGCAATATTGCAATATGACCTTTTCCTCACTACTCTTGTTTTCCACAATCAACGCTCATGGAATCACAAAATCTGACCAAATATTGACTCCAAGCACATTTTTGAAATTGTAATTTAGTAGACATTGACATTGCAATGAAAACTGTAACAAAGATTATGACTGAAATTAAATACAGATGTAATTCGCAGTTCAGTCAGCTCCTGCTGAGACTATGGCATCAGACCATATCAGTAATATTTCCTTCATGTCACTGCTGCAACACAACATAGCCCTCAAGCCAAACACTGATTTTAAAAAGCTCTGTAGAAGAAAAAAGACATTTTAAAATTCAGCATCATTAAAACCAAGGCTCATGTGTGAGGTTTGGAACAGACCAAACCTCACATGTGTGTGTCTGTGTGTGTTAAAGCTTCAGTCTGGCCGATCTGTCCCAGTTCTGTTCACTCCAATCAGACAGATTTACTCACAGTGTCTGATCATCAGACTGCTCGACAACTCCCTGGCTAATCTCTGCCACAGTAGTAAGCACTAGAGTTAATAAAGCCAAAAAGTGAGCTGCTTCTCACTGAGCATTTGGAAGATGTGTAATAAAAGATGATCATTTAAAAAAAGCTTCCTCTTTTCATACACACTACAGTGAGTCAGAAATTACAACTTATGACTAAAGATATTTAACTGAAACTTACTGGTGGCATTGACACAAGTGTAATTAAACAAATATTAATTTATCAGAGCACAATAGAAAAAGCTTCTCAAGGTTAACAGTTACACAAATTCTAACCTAATGGAAATGTCCAGCTTTATCATATTGCTTTGTTAAAAAAAAATAGCATTATAAAGTTGGGGGTAATACTTATTCATGCATTTGACTTTGAAATAATCTAAGCATTTTGTAATTGGTTGTTTCAAAAGCAGCAAGCCAAGGTTCTTCTTCAGGGCATCTGATCTTGTTTTCCCATCACAAGCATTTCAGTTTCCAAATATCTAAGGTTTCTTCCACATGAATAGTTTTCCAGTCCTTCACCTGATCGCAGGCCTTGCTTACACAACTATCTAATCAGAACAGTGAATAGTCAGCTTGTGCACATTTCCTGTGCCTGGAATGCTCCTCTGTAATTAGCTCCTAGTCTGTCAATGCAGAGCAAACAGCAGCATCTGCTACTGGCTATTGGTGAAAGGCATCAGTGTACACAAGGACAGGGGGTGAAAGCGCCTTATAAACACCTGCAACATTCAAAATAATCCTTAGATAGTATAAAAAGACCAGACATAGCAACTAAAGTAATACATACACTCAAACACATCAAAGCAAATTATTACTTAGCTTTATGTAAGGAAGTGGAACAGGGTACAGGCATTTAACACACAAAGAACAGAATACAGAATGGCTTAGAAAGCCAAGAAATCAGCTAAAAACTGCCAGTAGTTTGATTTAGATTGTTCTGCACAAATCGGTTTCTAAATTCTGAATATTCCAGTGAGTGGCCCTGTAGCCAATATCCAGAAGCAGAAAGGACATAATTTTACCACAAACAATCACAGTTAAGAAAAGCATGTTTGAGATTGTTCAACCTTGCTAATGTCTTAGTGAGACGCTCAGGAGGAGTGCGGCAGATGTCACGGTCAGACACCATGTTTGAAAGATAAATGATGCTTTACATCACCCGAAAACACCACGTCTAAAAGGATACTTATAGGTGCCTACATCATGGTGAGAACTGTTCTGGAGGTAACTCTTAGTCAGTTTTTTTAAAGCAGGACCCTTAATAATAATTTTGTAAGTGTCACTTTCAAAGACTTAATGATGTTTATCTTAAAAAGGATGCTGACTCTTTCAAAGTCAACCATTTTTTAGCTCGGCACACATTAATACATGCTGATGACTGTAAACTAATTACTGGTGAGTCATAGATCATAATTTGTACAGATTAATTGGTGTACATTTTATTATTATAATTTTATAACCGATAAGCCAGCAGAAAAAAAGTAGAGCATGCTGTTAAGACAAATTCAAATATTAGCATGGTCTTTACAAGTGGTAAGGGTCAGCGCGTGTGATGTTTGGGAGATTACGTAAAACGAACGTTTCATTGTGAGCCTGTTGACAAGAGACGGAGGGCGGGGAACTCAGGAAATGAGCTGAACCGGGCTTTGGTTGCACCCGCGAGCATCATGTGTCTTTGTTAACACACCTTCTCCATGCAGGTGCTTGTGAATGGGAGAGTCCTCCGAATCAAAGGAGAGGCTACGTGAAAGTCCACACGTATCCCCTGTCCTCCCTGCAAGACGTGTGACAACTGACACCACAGGATCAGGGCAGGACGTGCAAAGAAAAGGACATTTATAAAAACTTGTCTCCATTCAGGACAGGCTGGATCTTATGGGAAATTGTTTTAAAACAGATTTATTTAGTTTTTTTGTTTTATTTGATTGTATTTATGTATGTGTTATGATGTATTTCTTAAATGTTTCTTCCATTATATTTTTACTGTGAAGTGTTTTGTGACTCCTGTCTGAGAAAGGTGCTATGTAAATAAGATTTACTTTTATTTTATTTTATAAACACAAAGGAGACATGGATTTTAAAGAATTTTAAAAATAAAATTGCATAAATAAAAACCTTAAATCACGGCATATTCATCCCTCTTTAGTAATCTTGAAATAAAATTACCTGAAACTAATTGCTTTTATATATTGGTTCGTTCTCAGAGTCTGCCCTTGTGTAATTTATCTCTGTATAAATCCAGATGTTGTGTGAAGGTTTCAGATGTTTGGTCTAAAATATTAATGAACAAAAATAATTTTTTATTTATTTATTTTTGCACGGAAGAACAAAGAAAAAACAATTCTCAGTTCCTAAAACACAATTAAGTTTGTGGCTGTGAAATTCAAAGGTATGAATAGTTTAGCGAGACACTGTGTATTCTAATAGGGTTTAAATTTTCATCAAATTCAACAGAAAATTCTTTTGTTAAAAAAAAACAGTGAATCCTTTGGGTGTGAGGTAAAAGGAAACTTCATACATGACATTTCACATTAGCATCAAATACATCCAAGTCATCTCAGTGCTAGTGATGTGTAAGCTATATGCGCAGGACACAAATCTACCACCCAGCTGTGTTTTGTTCATGAAGTCAAATTACATCATGCTACTGAGAAGACTGGCAGGCAGACAACGAAGTTTGGCAGGGCAGCAGGAAACATCTGTGCTTCAACTGTGATTTTCTATGACATGAGTAGCCTGGCAGCAAGGCCTGCAGACAGAGGAGAGTATCCGTCACTGGGCACAAGCCATCGTGAAAGACCAAGCATGATTAGCTAACTTGGCATTTCTTCCTTATGACAGTTGTAACCTGAATGCAGCGCAGGTCAGAGCAGAGGTGTTCAGAGAGATGTTGCACCCCCCGTCCCTCCAAAAAAGGATGATCCTGTTCTCACATCCAACATTACCACCCAGGGATTTCCATTAGAAAGAGTATTCTACATATCAATCCCAGCTTTAATTAAAGAGCTGCTATATTCAAGGGGCCTTGGTGTGGATGCTGGAAGTACGCAGGCTGCTGGGCTCTTCTCCATGAGTGGGTGAAACGCTTCATTTGGAAACCAGATGAGCTTATTGTTTGCAGGCTCAAAGCCTTTCATCTGTTATTTTTGTTTTTATCCTTACCAAGTGACTGTCACCCTTTGGTAAACACTTGATCTTGTCATCAGCATCATTACTCATATGCTTAAAAACGGTGACTCAACGCAGTTTTGTCTTATGTGGAAATGTATACTTATAAAATGCACCTGGCAAACATTTATTGTTTGAAACATGAATGCACATAAAATAACATTTATTGTTAGGTTTTGTGACACACAAATTAAAAGGTGGAGAAGAACATTTCTACCAATTATCAATGTCATCTTAGATGATCTTTATTTGGTCAGGTAAAATAAATGTTATTTTACCGCAATAAAAGAAACAATATAATTTGTCAGTTATGATTGATGCTTGGAGACATGGATGTTTCTGTGAAAAGAAAATAACCTTGAAAAAAAGTTAGTCTTTTAAGATCAATTTTAAAAAGTATAAAAACAGTTAATGGTATATATGTATATTTTTAGAAATTGTTCGAGAAACCAACAGGCGTGGTACATCGACTGAGTTAAAGGAAGAATTATTAGATGTTGGATTTATTTTTCCCCACTTCTAAGTAGTTATGCTCCAAACAAAGTTTGGATTTTTCCAATATTTTCACTGCAAGTTTATGCTCCAGCAAAAACATTTTAAACCATTTTAAACTTTACAAAGTCAATAAAAGTGTCTGTCACCATCATAAATCCTCAATTAAGCAAAAAACAACCCCCCCCCCCCCCCCCCCAAGGATGTGTGTTTGGTGTCTTGTACTTTTGACTGAAATCATATTGGCCTACCGTTTGCTTTAATTTTTTTTTTTATCACATCATTACATCAATGATTCAATAAACTGCACATATAATCTTAATAAAAAAATAATTAAAAACAGTAAAACATGAACAGATCTTTAATTTTGCCAAGATAAGCAAATCATAGATCAAGTTATCAAAAGAAGTGATAAAGTTTACCATTAATGATAATGTCTATCACATGGAAATACAAATATTTGGAGAGGAAATACTAGCTGCTATAAAAAGCAGCAGGAGACTGAATGAGAGCTAAACACTGATCAGCAGGAGCCTCAGACAGGAAACTGTGTCCTCATCATGTCTGCCAGCTGAGGATCAGCCTCTGACAATGCAGCCTGCAGGTGCTGAAACTGTACAAGAAAAGAAAAGGGGGAGGGTGGAAATAACATGTTTATTTTCAACAGGAGGTGGTGTGGTGGGACAATTTGTCAGACTAATTAGACAGCAGATCTAAAAGAAAACCTCTCAATATCAATAGCAAAAACAGGAAAGGCTTTCACTTAGATCATAGTAATGTTATTTGTACAGGAGAATTTAAAATCTATTTTTGCACAATTTTCCATTAATTTGAATTTGGATCTTGTGTGACTAAAGTTTATTCCAAGAAATGCTTAATGTAAGATACGTGAAAAGCCTATGTGACATCTCTCTCCAAACCTGTATAATTGTTAGAAATAAGCCTAAACTGAAAATTTTATTTTACACTTACCTGTACTGTTTTTATTATATACATTAAAGTGACATTTCAGTGTCATCTGATACTCGTTTATGTTACATCTGGCTTTTTATAAACATCAAACACTCATTTTTTATCAGTTTGATAATATTGTTGCACATTGAGAATAATACATCAATATATGCCTGTGACAGTATCTGATTGCAGACAAGATAGCAAAGAAATAAAGACCAAGTAATAAAAGAGTTCAAATAGTAACTGAAGTTAGAACTTACAGAAGTCTTAAAATTGGGAAGCAAACAGGCTGCAGCTGCTTGACAAGTTTTCTGTGTCAGGTCGTCATTCTTTATTAAATCTGTAACTGTGTCCTACAGTGAAACAGTACAGAAACACAAGATCATTTACAGTTATATGGCTATATGTCTATGATAATAGAAAAAAAAGATTTAATTGGTCTGTGAGATTACCTTTGTAACATTAAGGCAAATGTCAGCTAGAAACTCTGAGGTAATCTCTGCAAGAGTCTGCAGCTGGTCATCATTTGCTTTGTCTTTGTTGGAATCTTCCCTTTTGGACTCGCTTTGATGCTGGCACACCCGAAAGACTGACCCAATCAGAGACGGACCTGGAGGGAAAAAAAACAAGGTAAAGTTATATGAAGAGTAAAAATCAATCTGGAATATCAGTCCAAAAAGACTTAAAAGTGGTGAAGCAGGTGGAACAGTGGAGATATTTGGAAACTTACTTGTGTCGTTTCTGCTGCACCACAGATCCTGGCATCTATAAAGAGCCTGCAGCACAGACAGCGCCTGAATTAAAATGCTTTTCTGCTCATGCAGGACAACCGGAAGATCATTTGGCTGACAGAGGTCCTCGCACACAACGTCACTAACGAACTCCCACAGTGGTTTGCCAGGTCCATCAGGCGCCGCTGGGGAAAACAATGACGTAATGTCTTTTTTTAACTTAACATTTAAACCTTGAACGTCTGGAGACTGAAATCTGATGAAAGAAACATTACCAAAAACCTGAATGCCTTCCTCTACAGTGGTGAGAAGTTGAAAGATGTGAAGATAAACCTCAAGACCATTGGGATTCTCAGACCTGCGGAAATATAAAAATCAACATAAAGGAACTTCACATGAATGTGACGGGTCTGTTACTGCACAGTGAAATCATTAACATGCTACAAATAAAAATCTGCTTTCTTTTTTGAGATACAGCTTTTGTGTGTTACAAATTTATTCATTTATTCATTAGTAGTTGGCTGTGAAGAAGGATAAAAGAGAAGGGAAAGACATGCAGTGAAGCTCAAATTGTCAAATTAAGGAATTTTAAGATGCGTTTGAACCACACTGGTTCATGTTGAAAACACAACAACTTCAAATAAAGATAAAGTTAGCAAATACAAAAACAATCTTAATTGATTCAAAGAAAAAAAAAAACTAAACCAACTTGACGCTATTTGAACCACTCCACAGGTCTCGCTGCGCTAGGAAATTATTTCTTTTCCTGGAATGCCACTTTCCATAGATCGTAGAGATATGCACATGTTTGACATAATCATCTTCATCCACATTCATTAACATTTTAGATGGATTATTTATTTATTTATTTGATAAGGACAATGCACAACAATTAACGTTTCTGTAAATATCTGTTAACCATGGACAATTTTCCTGTTGATTTTTATATTTAAGAATTGAGGAAAAATACAGCTGAGTAAAAGAAAACTTTTAAATGCACCCTTTTAATGTTAATAAGAAAAGAGGTGAAATATCCAGCCAGTGTTAAAACCCATCTCAGAGTCTTTAAAAGAGCCAAATTATTAATATCTCCACGACCATAACCAGCACTGAACAGCACTGAGTGTGTATCAATCACTGTGGCCCAAATACTACAAGGTTCCGCTGGAGTCAGGTAGTGACTCCAGTCATTTTTACAGCTCTTCCCAACAGCTGGTGGCTCGAGCAAACCTTTAAGCCTTTTCCTGCCCTAAAGGCATTACATGCCAGCATTTTCTCAGCCACTGCTTCTCTCCTCTTTATTTTTGCTATACATTTAAAAGGTAAAGTCAATATTTTCCTGTGGAACCTTTCTATGGCAAAATACAGAAAAGGAAAGGTTAGCAACACAATGAAAGGAATTGGATCTGTCAGAAACTTGGATACCACTTTCCTACCTGAGCTGCTTTGCTGCCTCAAGGAGACACAAGCTCAAATCCAGATTGATATCCCCATCTTGCTCCTTCTCCTCACTCAGCTGAGATGTAATCCAGCACTTCATTAATTCTTCATCAAGGTCAAACAGTTTGTCGATCAGCTCTCCCACCTTCTCAAGCAGATCAGCTGGATAACGCATATGAGGATAAATTAGAAACAGGCAGCAAATATGTAAAGTCAAAGAGAAAAACTTCAAAAATCACAATGCTGCAATAAAATGTATATTTTTTTAAACAAATGCAAGTAATCAGCAAAGAAATAGAAAGCATAACATGAAAGTAGAGTACTGTTAGTAGAACTGCTCATGATGAAACAGAGGCTGGAGCACACAGATGTCTGCTGTCGTATCCGCTGAAGCCACAGGGAACAGAAATCTTTTTGAGACAAACAGGTCAGTAGAAGTCTGCAAACACAACAAGAGGAATAAATATCACTCTCTTAGTCCCAGATTTTCATTAGTTAGGGAAGCTTAAAATGATACCTGCTGGTTTCTAGAAGGGTTGGGGGATCAGCATCTCCCAGAAGAAGCAACAGCACATCACTGTGGTGACACCAGGAAGCTGCATTAGATATCAGAAACCTAGCAGGAGCAATGTGTTTACTCAACTATTGGAGATCTTAGTTACCACTCACCCCAAATCCTCGTTTTGGCTGAGAGTCGCACATGTTTCAGGAAAACAGGCAATATTCCCAAGGATTCCCACACAAATTTCCTAGAGAAAGAAAAAAAAATCATAGACACAATTGTTCTAATTATGAAAGTTGAAATGAAAACATTCATAGTACTAGTATTACAGGAACATTTATTGATCATTTAAAATTGAAATCTGGCATGAATGAAAAGTATTTCACTCACTGTAAGACGTGGGCAGCGAGATTTGGCTATGACTCCAAGAAGGATATCAGCAGCTTTGAATTCTTGTAGAAAACCCGCCACGTCCTGCATGCATTAGGGTCATAAGCAGCAAATATTAAAGCTGGATTACTGTTACATCATCCCTATAAATTCAAGAGCTAAATGCACTGTGAGAGCAGATCTGCAAACTCCAGTTTAATTCCACATTTCCTGATGTAAATCTTCTTTAATTTTAATATCTACAATCTTTACAACAGATCTACATTTTAGGCACAAATGAATTGAGATGTTTACAATTAACTTCATAAATACATTTAAGCATTTTTTTAAAGTTTAATGTGCAGCAGAATTGAGATATCAAAGCTGGATTACTGTTACATCATCCCTATAAATTCAGTAGAGACTGCACCTTATCCATGGCCATATCCCAAACTCTGCAAAGATCTTCTTCCTCATCGTCAGAGAGCTGCATCTGATCTTCTGAGTTCTCTTCTGAATGCTCTGTAACCATCTGCAAAACAGTGTGAGTTTACAGAGATTTACATATTAGGGGCAGTGCATAAAAAAAGGATTATCCAAATAACTTCAAACTGGGTGCAAAAAAAGGGAACTCAAGAGATGTTTGGCTTGGGATAAAGTTTTGTTGCTAAAAAAGAAAAACCCTACTATGTATGCTTCAAATGCAACATTAGCTTAGATTATGTTGGCCTTCTATCTGTGAGTCCTAAACTTAAGACACACTCAAAGTTAGTGGTTAAGAAACAGGAGTTAGCTCGGCAGTCCACCTACCTGAATGAGTCGAGTCAGAGTGCTGAAAAGCCAGTGCTTGCTGTAAACGGTGTCTCCGATGGCATCCAGATCTTCTCCCTCCTCTCCATCAGCTTGGTCCGGGGGTGGCGACGGGTTACGATCCATATGAGGAGACTGGAGTCCGGCTGGAGGTGACGATCTCTCATTTTCTTCCGGCTCAGGACCATCAACACCGCCGTCTTAAGGAATAAACAGAAATCACAGAGCCTTTCAAATGAATGAGTCTTGTTCATGCGGACTTAAAAGATCATAGCAGAGAATCACAAATGTGTAAGGAATATTATTAAGTTATTGTTTTCATGCTAATGTACAAATAAATTAGTTTCTAAAATGTTTACGTGTTAAATAGTAAAACAGAGCCACCAAAATATCCCTGCAATAAATATTACCCCAATGTTATTGTATCAGTTTCAGAGCTCTTTTCCTGTTAGTTTTGTTAGAAAAGTGTATTGTTAAACCCATAAATATGTCGTCGATTAGAATAATCCAATGTTAGACACCTATAAACCACGCGATGTTAGCTACTTAAGCCTCAGAAACTAAACACACATTTGGTAATTAAGACATATTTAAGCTAGTTACCCGTCGTAAGTATCTCCTACAGGCAGTAGTTTAACATTAAGTGTCAAATATAAACATGATATGTTTAAACTTACCCATGGGGACCGTTCTAAGCAAAAAGATCTGGTTATTTAACGTTACATTAAAGATTTAGAAGATTTTAAATTGCAGGACCGCTCAATTTCAAACAGCCTCCATGTATGATGGTCACATTGGCTGCGCATGCGCGACTGATCTTGTTGTGGTTGAGAACTTGAATGCAAAACAGATATCGCCCCCTATAGGTAGAAAGCGAAAGTGTCAGGTCCTCCTCAGGTCTTACTCAAGTCTTCTTTCTCATTGTTTAAAAAGGACTGCTGACCTCTGAATAATGCAAGGAATTACATAAAATGGCAAGATGTAATAAATTACCATAACTGAAGTTAAAAGTCCAAACATAAGTATCATGACACAAACTGTTCAGCCTGTTTGATAGCAACTACAGAAGTTCAGACATATTTTATGTTTCCAACCTCTTTTAATAGAAATGTGTTGTCCATTCAGTCTGTGTTTGTGAATATCACTCTGTATAGTGATTAACAATAAAAATAGCATTTACACGGCAGTAGAAAGTTTATAAGACGTTCAGAATAAATTTGACAATGCAAGATGTTCTCACCTCATCCTTCAGTGTTGCTCTTTGTGTTTTTGGTGAACATGTTTAGTTGACCCAATGTGAAACTGATCTTTAGATTAAGCATTGTGAGTTTCAGCCTGTGTTCACTGTGTCCACAAAGTGTAAGTTCACATGTTGAATAAGGGTTAAGCAAATTGTTTGAGCTTTGCAGTAGCAAAACTTTTAGTTTAGATATTAGGTAGGTATTACTTGAGTTGTTTTAGGGATTATTCAGAAGAAACACTTTGGTTATGCTTGGATAACACAACCTTATATTCAGCATTTGCAGTTAAATCCACTAAAATGTGTCAAATTTATGTAATTATTGAAGAAAATAAGCTACACTGTACTTCAGTCAATGTTTTTACTGAAGTGCCTATATTTAGTTGATTTAGACATTAGACGTTAACTGACTGTTCACAGTTTAGCTTTTGTTCTTTAATATATCATTGCTCATCTTGATAGATACTATTAAGATAAAATATTTTCCACCAGCTGAAATGAAACCACTGCAGCAGATGTCCACTGTATTGAGTTTTCCGGGCATCTCAGGCCATGCTGCATTTTGACGCATGTTGTTTTATGGGAAACGATGACAAGTCCTGGAGGCTAAGCAGTATTGTCAACAATCATTACACAAAGGTTGAAGTACTGCCTGTAATCCACGCTGTCTTGAGATCATTCAGAGTGGACAACATCCTCCTTCAATCAACAGCAGAGTAATAACTACAGAGCTTTCTCATTTCACAGCTGTCCCGCTATGGGAGTGGTTCAAAGCCCTGTTTGCACTTGGAGGAGCTTAAACCTGATGATATTTGAGAACATATCAGCTAGCTTTGTATTTATTAAACATATAGCCTTTCAATGTAAAAATAACTTAAGTTTAAATTGAAAAGTAGGAAAATTTTAAAGAGAACTTCTAACTTACTCCTATTATAGCTCAAGACTGTCACTCTATAAGCATGGCCCCAATATTCTGCTATTTTGATTTATTTTGATAAAGCTTTACAAATGAAAATGTGTAGATAGGAAAAGTTTATGCTTCCACTTCCATCTTTCTTTCAGTCATTTTGTGCTCTTACTTTTGACAGGAATTTAACTAAATATTGTTTACAATATATTTTTGTATTAGTTTTGTTTTTTTGTTTTTGTGGGTTTTTTTTCTGTTGTTTGTATTTGTTTTCTTTTTTTTTTTTTTTTTTTTAGCATTGTGTGTTTTTCACTTGAAAGAATGGAAAGGTAAGAAATGGCTAAAATAAATTACATTTATTCATTCCAATGCAACACACAGAAACATGCAGTAAGATGAAAGAAAACTTTGGAAAGCTTTCTTCCCAAAGAAAGCTTTGGACATAAGCTTTCCACGAGGAGGTGAACAAGGAAATACAAGGTTGGTACAGCGCAGTGATTACATTGGAATAAGATCAATGCCAGATCTCATTCATGTAAACGTGACTGCAGAAAAGGAATTATGACAAACAAGGATGCAGCTTTGTCATTTCAGAAGTGCATCCTGGGCCACTCATAGTTCAATGCTATCAAGATAATGAAATGGGTACTATAACTAGAAGAGAGCAAATATTAACTTTTGGTGACGTACTTCTGTATTATTCAACCATTCATTCTTTCATTGAATGCACTGAGACAGATTTTTGTGACTTTTATCAAAAAGAAAATAAAACACAGTTTTGCGGGTTTAACAAATAAGGAAGGTGTGAGACTGAACAGAATTGGTTCAGGGTCAAGTTCTGTATCACAATTTTTCATTCCATCCCTTTTCACTTCCTGTCTATCCAAGTAAACAAACTATTTTATAACCATGGGCCTAAAACATTAACATACGCTGTTTTGAATTGCATAAAGCTTTCAAAAATGTAGGAAATAATCATAAACAATTATTATCTTCTGAGGATTTTGAATTATGTTCTCCATAAATGTAGTTGTCTAATGAAATATGATGGTGTTGCTCAGTTCTCTCCTTCACTGTTTCATTGAATCTTACTTCTAAACAGGCATGGAGTCTGATCAATCTCTTTGAAAGTATGCACATTTGAGTATATACAAATTTTCTACAACCAACGTATTGTTTATCATAAAGAAATGTGGCTACATAATTGAACATGACAACAACATCTATCATCATGAGGTCATTTAGAGGTATCTTTTTTGGTCAGGGCTTATGATCTATCCTTTTTTATGAGTCAACAGGTTAAATTTCTGTTTTGGCCTCAAAGTTTTTCATACTAGAACTTAATTAACCAATTAACTTTAGTGTTAATAACCTTTGAATGGACCCGATTTAGTATTTTTTCTAAGTTGTGTTTCTGTTGTTATTTCCCTTTGATATTATTAACCTTGTAATATAAGAAACATTTAGAAAAGAAACAGAAACAGTCAAAGAGATTTATCAGACTCCATATCCGTTTCAAAAAGATTCCTACATAAAGGGCAATTATATTTGTTCAATAAAGAGATGAGGAGGATCTAAGAATAATTTATATTGGACTCTTGAAAGGCGTCAGACAAGCATGCAAATGTTTGCCATGACTTGGCAGTAAAACTTCATGTCCCATTTGGACAGAGGGTGTGAGCAAAGAAATTTTGCTGTCTCTATATAAAGGGGAGCCAGGTACAACTGACCATTTCTAGTGGTGGTGACAGCGAGCCCGCAGTGGCAACCATGAGGTGGAGATCTGTGTTGTGGAGCTTCCTCGCTTTATCTGTCACTTCTTTCTCTGAGGTCCAAACCACACTGGGTAAGATTCCAACTTTACACACAAACGAATGATTTTCTTCACTGTGAAGAAAATCACAGTGAAGAATTTTATGGATGTCTTATTGATTTCTACTTTCAACTGAATGTAGAATTTCAAGATCTAATTAGAAATCCTCTTTTAGTTTACAACCATGTCAGCAGCATCTGCAGCACATGGGGCAGAGATCACTTCAAGACCTTCGATGGTGATGTGTACCAGTTTCCCGGCATGTGTGAATACAACCTGATCTCCAACTGCTATGACTCCTATCAGCTCTTCTCAGTGCACATAAAGAGAGCAGAAAAGGACGGAAACCCGACCATCAGCTACTTGTCAGTCACCGTCAATGAAATTTTGTTTCACATCCACAAAAGCTGGGTCACTGTCAACTATGAGAAGTGAGTAAAATGAAGAGCTAAAGTTGAAAAAGCCACAGACGTGTTGGCCTCACAGTAAAAAACAAAAACAAATGTCCATTAAATGTTTTTCTTTTACCAGAGTCCCTCTGCCTTATTACAAAGGAGGGGTGCAAGTGGAAAATAATGCTGCTTACATCAAGTTTCAGAGCAAAGTTGGGTTGACTGTCATGTGGAATGGAGAAGATGCTGTGATGGTAAAAACCTACCTTTCAAACAAATGAAGATTTATAATCAAATGTACTACTTTCCAATGATAGTTGCTGTTTCCTTTGAAAGGCAACTTATTAGGTTCAGTTATTCTGAATATTTTACATTCTATTGGTCATTTTTTAGAACATTGATGATTTGTTGTTTTTTTGCAGTGGTTACTGCACTTTATTATTAAAATAAAACTAAAATATTTAGTTTTAGAACTCTTTTTTTGTACATGTTTTAGGTGGAAATTGATACTGACTTTGCAAACCGAACCTGTGGACTTTGTGGAGACTTCAATGGTGTCCCACTATACAATGAATTCATTCATTATGGTATGTATAGGGTAATTTAGTCTGAGTAGAATCTTTTAAATTCTGTATTATGACAGTCTGATCTGATCTGATCGCTCACAGGTCGCAAAATCAGCCCCATTGAGTTTGGCAACAAACACAAAGCCCACCATTCAAATGATGACTGTGAGGACCCTTATGAGGAGGAACTGCTGGAGGCTGTGACTGTCGCAAATTCCTGCAACGAATTTGTGAGTTTATTATTCAATTAATATATGCACCTTTATGACATTTTAATAAGTACCCACAAGCTAACTTCACTTCTGTTTTTCTTTTTTTTTCTCTACAGCAAACTTTTTGTGAAAACATGTTTTTGTCAGAGTCCTGGAGCTCATGCACTAAACTGATTAACCCTGAAGTTTACATCCAGGCCTGCGTAAAGGACATGTGTGGCTGCAGTAACAATACCAATGACTTCTGTGTCTGCAGCACGCTGTCTGAGTTTTCTCGACAGTGTTCCCATGCAGGAGGACAGCCTCCCAACTGGAGGACAACTCAGTTCTGTGGTAAGAGTTTTATTCTTTCTGTAACTTTTGGATATGATGTGGCGAGATTCTGTTAGCTGGAATTATCGGACTAAGAAATAAATGTAAAATTTCAATTAAAAACTTTGTGAAACAAAAAGATGTTTTCTGCAAAATGCCATATTCAGACAGGTCAATCACAATGTTGTAGAGAAGATTACAGCCTGGTTATCAAATTCAGAACATCTTATGTTCAAACCAGCATCAATGTTACAACTCCTAGATTAGCAAAACATGGTCATAGTTCAACTAACTAACAGGTGAGCATTAACAAGAGAAAGCAGCCAAGAGGTCAACTGTAGCTCTGGAGAAGCTGCAGAGACCTACAGCTCAAGAGAAAGAATTTGTTGACAACCATTAATAGTGCGCTGAAAAAAATGTTTTATTAAAAAAATGACTGACAACAAAAAATATGTTAAACATTTTGTTTGCAGTTTGCAAAAAGCTGTCTAGGGGGCACAGCAAACATGTGGATGAAGATGTTTTAGTAGATGAGACCAAAATGTAACTTTTTGACCTATAAGCAAATTGCGATGTGGAGAGAAAGCCCATCTTCTCAATGCAATATCATAGTGGCAGCATTATGCTGTGGCGATGCATGCTGCAGTAAAAGATGGTCCTGAAATTAATAATGAGTCCTGATCTTCAGGATCCAGTCCTACATTTTTTTTTACATTTTTTCTGCTGACACACACCTGAATTGATGACTAATAGACTTCTGTTGTGGTGGTGTGTTGACGAGGTAATGCAATCATTTGAATCAGGTGTGCACATCTAAAACATGAAGGACAGTGGGCTGTAAGGGCCATGTGTTGTTTTATTACACCAAATCCCTATTAAATATTTATATTTATCTCTGTAATATAAAAAAAATATAAGAATGTTCATGGGGTAATGACTGTTTCTCTAAAAATTATTAGTTGGATGGTTGAAAGATAAAGACTTTTCTCTTTGCATGCTTCAACATACTACATTTTTTGCATTACGTTGCCATTAATTCATTTATAGTGCCTTATGTTACAAAAATAAGAATAGCTTTAAATGCACTTCTTCTGTAAAAACACATAAATTAAAACTGTTCTTTGCTTATCTTAATTCTCACAATTCATTGTCATAGCCAAACAATGCCCTTACAACATGGTGTATGAAGAAAGCGGCTCCCCTTGCATGGATACTTGCACACATCAGGACACAAGTTCACTCTGTGAGGACCACAAAATGGACGGCTGCTTCTGTCCTTCTGGTTAGTTCATATAACATTTTAGATTAGTTGATTGGTCTAGATTTTTTAAAATAAAATTCCACTGAAATAAAAAATGCCTTTCCTCCTAGGAACGGTGTTTGATGATATTTCTGAGAGAGGCTGTATTCCTCAGTCTGAATGTCAGTGCAAGCATGACAAAATCTACAACCCTGGAGAGGTTTACCGAAAAGATCAAGAGGAATGGTATGTCAGATGCTTAGTCATGTGTACAGAATGTGTAAATTAAAGTCTTTAATGTTAACTATAAATATATATTTTATTTCAGCACATGCTTTGAGGGAATGTGGGATTGCATCACTCTTGAAAAACCGGCTACATGCGCAGTTGAACAAGGTTCATATTTCACAACTTTTGATGGGAAAATGTACAATTTCCATGGGGATTGTTACTACACTCTGGCAAAGGTGGAAAGCAAGGTAAATGAGCAATTCAATAACATGCTTAGTGCAGTAAGATAAGACATTTCTTTTTTTATTATTATTATTTAATCGTGATTTCATTGTACATTTTAGGACGGAGCGAGCCCAAACTTCACCCTCCTGGCCCAGCTGGTGCCTTGTGCTCACGAACAATATGACACATGCCTGAAGTCCCTGAAAATCCTGCTAAACAATGACAAAAATAATGTAAGTAAAATAACACAACCATTTAATAATATTAAACTGTAAAAACTTATCTGACTAATTTTTGTTTCTTCAGGTGCTTTCATTCACCTCTGATGGTGTAGTTCAACAGAACATGCAGCTTGTCACTTTGCCGTACCATTCAGGTAGGTCAGACCATCAAAAAGTCTGAATTAAACAGTTTTCTTCCAGGTTCCATTTAAATATAAATCTGAGGTTATATTAATCTGTTTATTTTAGGAGACATCAACATTTTCCAAGCCTCATCCTTTCACATCATGCTGCAGACCACATTTGGGTTGCAGATTCAGATCCAGCATGTTCCTCTCATGCAAGTCTACATCAGCCTGGAGCAAAGCTACAGCTCAAAGACACGTGGTGAGTTTTGCATTTGTCTCAACAACAAAAGTTTCTATCCTGGTTGTAAAACATTGTTTGCAACTTCCATCACTAGTCAGTATCTAAAATAACAGCTTGGAACCGACTACAAAAAGATTATAACTGTCCATTTGCTAAACAGAAATTAGAGTTCAATAGAAGACACTGATATTTTTGATTGTGTCAACAGTATCTTCTCCTCCCTGAGAAACAAAAATATACTTTGTTCATTTATTATGGCCCAACATCTTTTCTTTAGTTTTCTTTTCAAAATGTTAAAATAATTGATGCCTTCAGGTTTATGTGGGAACTTCAACATGATCTTGAGTGATGAAATGAAGACTCCTCAGGGGATCGTGGAGGGAACAGCAGCAGCCTTCAGTAACTCTTGGAAGGCTAACCTCATGTGCTCAGACATTGAGGAAAGACTCGATGATCCGTGTTCCCTCAGTTTGGAAAACGGTAACTAACAATTGTGGATTTTTTTATTCTTTAGAAAGTTATGGTCTGCTCTTAGTTGCTAAGTCTTATGTTTTAAATAACAGTTCAGTTGCACAGATTGAAATGAAAACTATTGGTCTGCGTCTTCTCCCTCTTAGAGATGTATGCCAAACACTGGTGCGCCTTACTTTTGAGTCCAGACAGTGCTTTTGCCCAGTGCCGATCAGTGGTGGATCCCGAGATGTTTCACAAGGTATGAAAAAAATATTTAAAAGATTCTATTATGTTTAGCAGCTGCTCTTGATCTTCTGCATCCCCAACACAAGCTAAGATAGTTTTATTGCCAAAATAAACATTAAAACTGCTATTTTATTTTATTTTTTAACAAATACAGGTTTTTGCATGTCTACCCGTGTTTTAAGTTCAGATTTGATATGTCAGGGGATTTTAGATTTTAATCAAAAAAGAATCAAACACAGTCCTGATTCCTCACTAAAGGTAAATAAGTAATCTATCAGAAGGAGCATATAGTGACTTCAACCAGCCATGGTGTACACTCTTATTTTCTTAAGGCACTTACCCTATTTTAGTTTTTGATTGACAATGCACATTAAAGGATTGATCTGACATACAAGCAATTGATAAAAAACTTTATCTCAATCAGACCTTCTGATTGAGATGCTCCAAAGGCTGTGCAACCCTGGACAAAGAGCCATAATGCTCATTTTCAGTAATTTTTCTGAGTGTTTTCTGTCTCCTGCAGCGATGCATCTACTCCACCTGTAGTTGTGAGAAGAGCGAGGCGTGTTTGTGTGCCGTCCTCTCTTCTTATGCTCGAGCTTGTGCAGAAAAGGGAGTTTTCCTGACAAACTGGAGAGAGAATGTTTGTGGTAAGAGCATCATTTTTTATGTTGTGAATAATGATTATTAAACCGTTATCACCCTCATTTGTAAGACATGAAAATTCCAATCAATCATCTTCTTGTCATCCATAAAACAGATACATACACAAAGAGCTGCCCCGCATCTCAGACCTTCTCTTACACACATCAGAGATGCCAGCTGACATGCAGGTCTTTGAGCTTGGAGCTGCAGAGCTGCACCTCAGACTTCCTGCCTGTGGACGGCTGCTCCTGTGCTGAGGGTCTCTACTTGAATGAAGATGGCCTTTGTGTTCCAGTGGAAAAATGTTCCTGCTTCTACAACGGCAATTACATTCAGCCAGGGACATCAATCAACATCAGAGAAGACCACTGGTGATTGAATGAAAACAAAATTTGTGATATCTGTCAGTTTTTATCATAATATCATTCATGTACCTTACATAATTTTTAATGTCTTCTTCTAGTGTGTGCAATGATGGAATACTTCATTGTCATTCTTGGAAAAGCCGCATGTCATGTCAGTTTGTTTCTACTCTCCTCTCTCGTTTATAGCTCCCTTATTTGGTTGATTGACTCTAAAGTAAAATTATTTTTTTGTTATAGTGTGCCCTTATCCAAAAGTCTACTTTGACTGCTCCTCTGCAACCACAGGAGAACTTGGACTACAGTGTGCTAGAACTTGTTCGAATCTGGAAAGTGACGAATGTGTGAGTAGATGTTATTAAAGCCACTGAGCCTCAGTGAGTTTATCCAATAATTATTTCTGAGATATCTGATTGTCTATTTGGATTGTAAATTCCAAGTGTTTTTATAATATGAAAACAAATTTAACAAAAATAGCATTTATTTTATTTATTTTTTGTTTCAAATTATTGCAATCTTTCTCCCCTCCTAGATTTTTACAGAGTGTGAGTCTGGCTGTCGGTGTCCGGATGGCCTTCTTGACGACGGCAAAGGGCACTGTGTGAAGGAGGCTGACTGTCCATGTAAGCATGACGGACATATTTTTGCTCCCGGAGCAATGATTCCTAACCTGTGCAATACCTGGTGAGCCCATTATACAATTATAATTTGTATAATGTATACCTTGTTTCAATGTCAAGTTGTTACAATGTTACTTTTCAGTTTCTTTAAAAACTATTCAATAATTTATCACAATTTCTTTGAAATCTAGCAATTGTAAAAGTGGAAGATGGCAGTGCACTGAGAAAAAATGCCCAGCATCTTGCATTATTTATGGAAGTGGACACTACAACACATTTGATCAAAGGACATATGGATTTCAGGGTGAATGTGGTTACGTCGCTGTCAAGGTGAATAAAATTCATGACTGTAGGAGATTATCACTCACACACTCACACTGAACGTTTAATGTAAGTTTTTTTTGTTTGTTTGTTTTTTAAGAATAAATGTGGCAACAAAACAGCTGAGAAAAACTTTGGAGTTATTACAGAAAATGTACCCTGTGGCTCTTCGGGAACCACCTGCTCCAAATTTGTCAGAATTCAACTTGGAGTAAGTCCAGACTAAATATTTCTGAGCCTAAAGTAGTTGAATATTACATTACAGAGGTATTTTCAATAAAGAGGTTATGTTATGTTAACAATAGCTACTGAAACAGAAATCTCTTTTGTGTTCCAGCGAACAGAAATCAGACTATTCAAGGGTAAATACATAGAGGAAGATCTGGGACATGGTGCCCTGATTCAGTACAGAATAAGGAGGGTTGGCTTGTACCTGGTGATAGAATCAAAAATTGGTCTGGCGGTGATATGGGATCGAAAAACAGCTCTTCGCATCTTTCTGGAGCCCGAGCACAGCGTGAGTTACAGACAATGTTTATTAAGAATGACAGGAATCTTTTACAAATGGATGTCAAATTTTCTATAAAAATGTATTTTGTGACAAATGATTTGCCTGGTGTGACTGTTTGCACAGGGTTCAGTGTGTGGCTTGTGTGGAAATTTTGATGGAAATGGACTGAATGACTTCACCACCCAGGGTCAGCTGCTGGTGAGCAGCCCTCTAGAGTTTGCAAACAGCTGGAAAGTTCAGAGCACTTGCCCAGATAAGGAAGAGATTGTGGATTCTTGTGCAGCTGCACCGACGAGATATCAATGGTCAAAACTTATGTGCAGCATCATAACAGGAAATACATTCAAAGACTGCCACCATAAGGTCTGAATAATTTAGTTCTGTTTTTTGCAATAAAATATTAAACATGCTCCATTTTCTTATATTGGCTTGTTTTTATTTTGTAAACAAACAGGTTGATCCCCACCCCTTCTATGATAACTGTGTGAAAGACTCATGTGCCTGCGACACTGGAGGAGATTGTGAGTGTTTCTGCTCAGCTGTCGCAGCCTACGCTCAGGCTTGCAATGAGGCTGGAGTTTGTGTCGCATGGAGAACCCCTGACATCTGCCGTGAGTAAACTATAACACTCTTTGATGAAAACGATGCTTTTGTCTTTGTGGCACCATGTTCATCTATGCAGAGACTGTGTAGAAATGGCTTTCAAATTGCTAGTCATCACCATAAACAAAGCATTCCTTTCTTAGCTACTCACTTTTGAAATGCTAGCATCTTGGATTCCTAGCCTTATTTTTGAAAATGTAATAATTTCAGCGTTAACGTCCTTATGCTCTTACTCAAAACTTGATCTCTAAAAATATATCTATCACAAGACTTTGTCGAATTTTGAAGAAGTCCTTGAATTTTAAGAAATGACTGTTATACTTATGTGTAATGTAAATTGTGTTCCCTTACAAAGTGTACTCAAAAGTGGAAATTTGGAGATTTGCTCAAAATATTTAGATTTAAATTATTTTGTTTTTTTAAAGACATAAATTATTTCTTTCCATATACAGTGAAAGATTTGTATACATATTAATTTTGCTCCAACAGCTACAGTAAATTTTATCTTGTAAATATACCTCAGTAAATGTAACTAGTTACTACCCACCTCTTAATAAATTAAGCCTCAGTTCCGAAGCCTCCACATATATCTTGTCAAAACATGCTGAGTACCCATAATTTTGACAATTATGGGTATTGATTTCAATTATTTCATTGTTGTAGGATGAAAAAATTATGAAACAATAAATAATGTAATTGAACACAGCTTTATACTATTTTTTATTTATTTATTTTTTTTCTTTTTGTGAAAGAACAAATTTTAGCTTCAGGAAATACACCAAGGTGTGTTGTCAATCCTAGAGGATTTTCCACTGGGCACAATCCACACAGCAATGGAAAATTTCAGCATCACTGGCTTTCCAGTGCTGTGCTTCAAAATGGAAGGTCCACTTGGACTCTGTAAATACTTTGTTGAACTTTCTCTATCAGGTTGCAGAGAGATGTCACTCTACTTGTAGCTATCAATAGTCTAAAAGACCACAGTTCTTTTAACAAAAATATCGTATTTGAATCATGCCAAAAGCAAAATGATGACTATAAAAAACTTACATTTTCTTCACAAATGTTAATGAAATATTAATTGGTTTGTAAGTATGTATTTGAGGCTGTGTCTGCGATTTGAACCTATGGATCAGGTGGACCCTACGTGAGATTTTTACCCGATGTGCTGTCCCATCGGGGTCACACGATGCTTTAACAATCCCCATTTCTTCTCCATTGTCCAACTGTGATACCTGCCTCTCTCTTCCTGAGTGACAAGCTAGGACTTTGGGAAAGATAAATTTAGAATCATAACTGAATTATTGGTATAGGTCCTTAGTTGACATCTTGGTACTACGTTCTACTGACACATGCTTGATGATTAATCTCAGTCTCTCAGGAATATTAAATCGACACTTAACACCTGACTAAAACATAATAATTCCATCAGACAATATGGAAAACAAAAATTCAAGTTTCTATAAAAGTTGTAAACACTTTTCTTAAAATATTTCAGTTCAAATTGGTTTAGTTAAAAATCTTATTCAAATGAGTCATGATCAAATATTTTTTAATGATTTGTGAATTTTATCTTCCACAATAAAATTATATTGTCTTTATCCAGGTAATTTTAAGAAATCTATCACATTTTGTTTAACATTTCTGAATGTTACTGACATCTGCTATCCTTTCATTTTTAGCTGTTTTTTGTGATTACTATAACAACCCAGATGAATGTACATGGCACTATAGCCCTTGCCACACACCTTGTTACAAGACCTGTTTGAACCCACAAGGAATTTGTAACAACCCGATACCTAATCTGGAGGGTAAAAATACCACTCAAGATCATATTTTTATTTTAGCATTGTATCTATGTACTGTGCAACATATTTGATGTGCCTTTTACAGGTTGTTATCCAGTATGCCCAGAAGATAAGCCAATTTTTGATGAAAAGAATCAGACCTGTGTGGAAGAATGTGCCAATTGCTTGTACAATGGGACAATATATGAAGATCATGAGGTGATATACAATCTCACTGACAAAATGGGAATGTGCTACTATGCAATCTGCATTAATACAACTGTGATACGTATAAGTGAACCGTGTGCAACAAGCCCACCACTAATTTCCCCAACTGGACCTACAACTTTAGAGCCAACTCCAACAACAAAAGTTACCAGCCCCCCGACACCAACCTCTTCAGCAACTCCAGAGCCACCTACAACCACAAAAATTACACCTAAAACAACTCCAGAACAATCTACAAGCACAGCAGCTACTTCCTCACCTACACCAAAACCTACAACAACCTCTGAACCTTCAACAATCACAATAATTACCCATACACCTACAATAAGTCCTACAACAACAGAGCAACCCACAACGACAATAGTTACTAATCCACCTACAACTGCTAAAACAACACCAGAAACATTCACAAGCTCAAAAGCTACCACTCTATCGACTACAACAGGTGCACCTTCTGTCACAACTCCATGCATTCCAACTTGTGAGTGGTCAGACTGGTATAATGTGCATAATCCAACCACAGACAAAAATGACTGGGAAACCTATGAAAACATCACAAATAGTGGTAAAATTATATGCGAAAAGCCAATGGAAATTGATTGTAGGTCAGCAGTTGTACCAGACAAGGACTTTGAGGAATTTTTGAAAGAAAATCTGCAGGTTGTAAGTTGTAATAAAGACTATGGTTTAATCTGTAAAAAAGAAGACCAGCCAATGCGCCCAGGAAAGTGTTTTGATTACAAATTCAGATTATGCTGTCCTGTATGTGAAATAAAAACAACAACACTCACAACACCGATAACTACGAAGACTCCAGAACAATCTACAAACACATCAGCTACATCTTCACAGCTCACAAGCACCACTCTATCACTACAACGGTAGCACCTTCTGTCACAACTCCATGCATTCCAACTTGTGATGGTCAGACTGATAATGTGCATAATCCAACCTACAGACAAAAATGACTGGAATACACTATGCAAACTCACAAATAGTGGTACCAATTATATGCGAAAAGCCAATGGAACATTGATTGTAGGTCAGCAGTTGTACCAGACAAGGACTTTGAGAATCCCCCTTGACAAGAAAATCTGCAGTTGTAAGTTGTAACTACAACCACTATGGTTAATCTGTACAACTAGAAGACCAGCCAATGCGCCCAGAAAGTGTTTTGATTACAACTCCAGATTATGCTGTCCTGTATGTGAACAAAAACAACTACACTCAGCACACCGATACTACCGACAGACTCCAGAGCAATCCTCCAACACACAACTCAGCTACCCTTCGACACTCCAGAGCCAACTACAATCTACAACAACTACACCTGCACCTCCATCTACGACAACTCCAGAGACACCTACAACAAAAACAAGTACACTGCAGCCTCCCTCTACCACAACTACAGAGCGTCCTACAACCACAACTTCAACTCCCCCTACAAAAACTCCAGAGCCAACTACAACCACAGAAACTACAACTGCACCTCCCAATACGACAACTCCAGAGACATCTACAACAAAAACAACTACACTGCAGCCTCCCTCTACCACAACTACAGAGCGTCCTCCAACCACAACTTCAGCTCCCCCTACGACAGCTCCAGAGCCAACTACAATCACTGAAACTACAACTGCACCTCCCAGTCCGACAACTCCAGAGACATCTACAACAAAAACAACTACACTGCAGCCACCATCTACCACAACTACAGAGCGTCCTCCAACCACAACTTCAGCTCCCCTACGACAACTCCAGAGCCAACTACAACCACTGAAACTACAACTGCACCTCCCAGTACGACAACTCCAGAGACATCTACAACAAAAACAACTACACTGCAGCCTCCCTCTACCACAACTACAGAGCGTCCTCCAACCACAACTCCCCCGACGACAACTCCAGAGCCAACTACAACCACAAAATCTACAACTGCACCTCCCAGTACGACAACTCCAGAGACATCTACAACAAAAACAACTACGCTTCAGCCACCATCTACCACAACTACAGAGCGTCCTCCAACCACAACTCCCCCGACGACAACTCCAGAGCCAACTACAACCACTGAAACTACAACTGCACCTCCCAGTACGACAACTCCAGAGACATCTACAACAAAAACAACTACACTGCAGCCTCCCTCTACCACAACTACAGAGCGTCCTCCAACCACAACTTCAGCTCCCCCTACGACAACTCCAGAGCCAACTACAACCACAAAATCTACAACTGTACCTCCCAGTACGACAACTCCAGAGACATCTACAACAAAAACAACTACGCTTCAGCCACCATCTACCACAACTACAGAGCGTCCTCCAACCACAACTCCCCCGACGACAACTCCAGAGCCAACTACAACCACTGAAATCTACAACTGCACCTCCCAGTACGACAACTCCAGAGACATCTACAACAAAAACAACTACACTGCAGCCTCCCTCTACCACAACTACAGAGCGTCCTCCAACCACAACTTCAGCTCCCCCTACGACAACTCCAGAGCCAACTACAACCACAAAATCTACAACTGTACCTCCCAGTACGACAACTCCAGAGACATCTACAACAAAAACAACTACGCTTCAGCCTCCACTCTACCACAACTACAGAGCGTCCTCCAACCACAACTCAGCTCCCCCTACGACAACTCCAGAGCCAACTACAACCACAAAATCTACAACTGTACCTCCCAGTACGACAACTCCAGAGACATCTACAACAAAAACAACTACGCTTCAGCCACCACCTACCACAACTACAGAGCGTCCTCCAACCACAACTCCCCCGACGACAACTCCAGAGCCAACTACAACCACAAAATCTACAACTGCACCTCCCAGTACGACAACTCCAGAGACATCTACAACAAAAACAACTACACTGCAGCCTCCCTCTACCACAACTACAGAGCGTCCTCCAACCACAACTTCAGCTCCCCCTACGACAACTCCAGAGCCAACTACAACCACAAAATCTACAACTGTACCTCCCAGTACGACAACTCCAGAGACATCTACAACAACAACAACTACGCTTCAGCCACCATCTACCACAACTACAGAGCGTCCTCCAACCACAACTCCCCCGACGACAACTCCAGAGCCAACTACAACCACAAAATCTACAACTGCACCTCCCAGTACGACAACTCCAGAGACATCTACAACAAAAACAACTATGCTTCAGCCACCATCTACCACAACTACAGAGCGTCCTCCAACCACAACTCCCCCGACGACAACTCCAGAGCCAACTACAACCACTGAAACTACAACTGTACCTCCCAGTACGACAACTCCAGAGACATCTACAACAAAAACAACTACACTTCAGCCACCATCTACCACAACTACAGAGCGTCCTCCAACCACAACTTCAGCTCCCCCTACGACAACTCCAGAGCCAACTACAACCACAAAATCTACAACTGTACCTCCCAGTACGACAACTCCAGAGACATCTACAACAAAAACAACTACGCTTCAACCACCATCTACCACAACTACAGAGCGTCCTCCAACCACAACTCCCCCGACGACAACTCCAGAGCCAACTACAACCACAAAATCTACCACTGCACCTCCCAGTACGACAACTCCAGAGACATCTACAATAAAAACAACTACGCTTCAGCCACCATCTACCACAACTATCGAGCGTCCTCCAACCACAACTCCCGCGACGACAACTCCAGAGCCAACTACAATCACTGAAACTACAACTGCACCTCCCAGTACGACAACACCAGAGACATCTACAACAAAAACAACTACGCTTCAGCCACCATCTACCACAACTACAGAGCGTCCTCCAACCACAACTTCAGCTCCCCCTACGACAACTCCAGAGCCAACTACAACCACTGAAACTACAACTGCACCTCCCAGTACGACAACTCCAGAGACATCTACAACAAAAACAACTACACTGCAGCCTCCCTCTACCACAACTACAGAGCGTCCTCCAACCACAACTTCAGCTCCCCCTACGACAACTCCAGAGCCAACTACAACCACAAAATCTACAACTGCACCTCCCAGTACGACAACTCCAGAGACATCTACAACAAAAACAACTACGCTTCAGCCACCATCTACCACAACTACAGAGCGTCCTCCAACCACAACTCCACCGACGACAACTCCAGAGCCAACTACAACCACTGAAACTACAACTGCACCTCCCAGTACGACAACTCCAGAGACATCTACAACAAAAACAACTACACTGCAGCCTCCCTCTACCACAACTACAGAGCGTCCTCCAACCACAACTTCAGCTCCCCCTACGACAACTCCAGAGCCAACTACAACCACAAAATCTACAACTGTACCTCCCAGTACGACAACTCCAGAGACATCTACAACAAAAACAAGTACACTACAGCCTCCCTCTACCACAACTACAGAGCATCCTCCAACCACAACTCCCCCGACGACAACTCCAGAGCCAACTACAACCACAAAATCTACAACTGCACCTCCCAGTACGACAACTCCAGAGACATCTACAACAAAAACAACTACACTGCAGCCTCCCTCTACCACAACTACAGAGCATCCTCCAACCACAACTCCCCCTACAACAACTCCAGAGCCAACTACAACCACAAAATCTACAACTGCACCTCCCAGTACGACAACTCCAGAGACATCTACAATAAAAACAACTACGCTTCAGCCACCATCTACCACAACTACAGAGCGTCCTCCAACCACAACTCCCCCTACGACAACTCCAGAGCCAACTACAACCACAAAATCTACAACTGCCCCTCCCAGTACGACAACTCCAGAGACATCTACAATAAAAACAACTACACTGCAGCCACCATCTACCACAACTACAGAGCGTCCTCCAACCACAACTCCTGCGACGACAACTCCAGAGCCAACTACAATCACTGAAACTACAACTGCACCTCCCAGTACGACAACTCCAGAGACATCTACAACAAAAACAACTACACTGCAGCCTCCCTCTACCACAACTACAGAGCGTCCTCCAACCACAACTTCAGCTCCCCCTACGACAACTCCAGAGCCAACTACGACCACAGAAATTACAACTGCACCTCCCAGTCCGACAACTCCAGAGACATCTACAACAAAAACAACTACACTGCAGCCTCCCTCTACCACAACTACAGAGCGTCCTCCAAACACAACTTCAGCTCCCCCTACGACAACTCCAGAGCCAACTACAATCACTGAAACTACAACTGCACCTCCCAGTCCAACAACTCCAGAGACATCTACAACAAAAACAACTACACTGCAGCCTCCCTCTACCACAACTACAGAGCATCCTCCAACCACAACTCCCCCGATTACAACTCCAGAGCCAACTACAACCACAAAATCTACGACTGCACCTCCCAGTACGACAATTCCAGAGACATCTACAACAAAAATAACTACACTTCAGCCACCATCTACCACAACTACAGAGCGTCCTCCAACCACAACTCCCCCGACGACAACACCAGAGCCAACTACAACCACTGAAACTACAACTGCACCTCCCAGTACGACAACTCCAGAGACATCTACAACAAAAACAACTACACTGCAGCCTCCCTCTTCCACAATTACAGAGCGTCCTCCAACCACAACTTCAGCTCCCCCTACGACAACTCCAGAGCCAACTACAACCACAAAATCTACAACTGTACCTCCCAGTACGACAACTCCAGAGACATCTACAACAAAAACAACTACACTACAGCCTCCCTCTACCACAACTACAGAGCGTCCTCCAACCACAACTCCCCCGACGACAACTCCAGAGCCAACTACAACCACAAAATCTACAACTGCACCTCCCAGTACGACAACTCCAGAGACATCTACAACAAAAACAACTACACTGCAGCCTCCCTCTACCACAACTACAGAGCATCCTCCAACCACAACTCCCCCTACAACAACTCCAGAGCCAACTACAACCACAAAATCTACAACTGCCCCTCCCAGTACGACAACTCCAGAGACATCTACAATAAAAACAACTACACTGCAGCCACCATCTACCACAACTACAGAGCGTCCTCCAACCACAACTCCTGCAACGACAACTCCAGAGCCAACTACAACCACTGAAACTACAACTGCACCTCCCAGTACGACAGCTCCAGAGACATCTACAACAAAAACAACTACGCTTCAGCCACCATCTACCACAACTACAGAGCGTCCTCCAACCACAACTCCCCCGACGACAACTCCAGAACCAACTACAACCACAAAATCTACAACTGCACCTCCCAGTACGACAACTCCAGAGACATCTACAACAAAAACAACTACACTGCAGCCTCCCTCTACCACAACTATAGAGCGTCCTCCAACCACAACTTCAGCTCCCCCTACGACAACTCCAGAGCCAACTACGACCACAGAAACTACAACTGCACCTCCCAGTCCGACAACTCCAGAGACATCTACAACAAAAACAACTACACTGCAGCCTCCCTCTACCACAACTACAGAGCGTCCTCCAAACACAACTTCAGCTCCCCCTACGACAACTCCAGAGCCAACTACAATCACTGAAACTACAACTGCACCTCCCAGTCCAACAACTCCAGAGACATCTACAACAAAAACAACTACGCTTCAGCCACCATCTACCACAACTACAGAGCATCCTCCAACCACAACTCCCCCGATTACAACTCCAGAGCCAACTACAACCACAAAATCTACGACTGCACCTCCTAGTACGACAATTCCAGAGACATCTACAACAAAAATAACTACGCTTCAGCCACCATCTACCGCAACTACAGAGCGTCCTCCAACCACAACTCCCCCGACGACAACTCCAGAGCCAACTACAACCACTGAAACTACAACTGCACCTCCCAGTACGACAACTCCAGAGACATCTACAACAAAAACAACTACACTGCAGCCTCCCTCTACCACAACTACAGAGCGTCCTCCAACCACAACTTCAGCTCCCCCTACGACAACTCCAGAGCCAACTACAACCACAAAATCTACAACTGTACCTCCCAGTACGACAACTCCAGAGACATCTACAACAAAAACAACTACGCTTCAGCCTCCATCTACCACAACTTCAGAGCGTCCTCCAACCACAACTTCAGCCCCGATTCGACAACTCCAGAGCCAACTACAATCACTGAAATCTACAACTGCACCTCCCAGTACGACAACTCCAGAGACATCTACAACAAAAACAACTACACTGCAGCCTCCATCTACCACAACTACAGAGCGTCCTCCAACCACAACTTCAGCTCCCCCTCGACAACTCCAGAGCCAACTACAATCACTGAAACTACAACTGCACCTCCCAGTACGACAACTCCAGAGACATCTACAACAAAAACAACTACGCTTCAGCCTCCATCTACCACAACTACAGAGCGTCCTCCAACCACAACTTCAGCTCCCCTCGACAAACTCCAGAGCCAACTACAATCACTGAAAACTACAACTGCACCTCCCAGTCCGACAACTCCAGAGACATCTACAACAAAAACAACTACACTGCAGCCTCCCTCTACCACAACTACAGAGCGTCCTCCAACCACAACTTCAGCTCCCCTACGACAACTCCAGAGCCAACTACAATCACGAAACTACAACTGCACCTCCCAGTCCGACAACTCCAGAGACATCTACAATAAAAACAACTACACTGCAGCCTCCCATCACCACAACTACAGAGCGTCCTCCAACCAACTCAGCTCCCCCTACGACAACTCCAGAGCCAACTACAACCACTGAAACTACAACTGCACCTCCCAGTCCGACAACTCCAGAACATCTACAACAAAAACAACTACGCTTCAGCCACCATCTACCACAACTACAGAGCGTCCTCCAACCACAACTCCCCCGACGACAACTCCAGAGCCAACTACAACCACTGAAACTACAACTGCACCTCCCAGTACGACAACTCCAGAGACATCTACAACAAAAACAACTACACTGCAGCCTCCCTCTACCACAACTACAGAGCGTCCTCCAACCACAACTTCAGCTCCCCCTACGACAACTCCAGAGCCAACTACAACACTGAAAACTACAACTGTACCTCCCAGTACGACAACTCCAGAGACATCTACAACAAAAACAACTACACTGCAGCCACCATCTACCACAACTACAGAGCGTCCTCCAACCACAACTCCCCCGACGACAACTCCAGAGCCAACTACAACCACAAACTACAACTGCACCTCCCAGTACGACAACTCCAGAGACATCTACAACAAAAACAACTACGCTTCAGCCACCATCTACCACAACTACAGAGCGTCCTCCAACCACAACTCCCCCGACGCCAACTCCAGAGCCAACTACAACCACTGAAACTACAACTGCACCTCCCAGTACGACAGCTCCAGAGACATCTACAACAAAAACAACTACACTGCAGCCTCCCTCTACCACAACTACAGAGCGTCCTCCAACCACACTTCAGCTCCCCCGACGACAACTCCAGAGCCAACTACAATCACTGAAACTACAACTGCACCTCCCAGTACGACAACTCCAGAAACATCTACAACAAAAACAAGTACACTGCAGCCTCCCTCTACCACAACTACAGAGCATCCTCCAACCACAACTCCCCCTACGACAACTCCAGAGCCAACTACAACCACAAATCTACAACTGCACCTCCCAGTACGACAACTCCAGAGACATCTACAACAAAAACAACTACACTGCAGCCTCCATCTACCACAACTACAGAGCGTCCTCCAACCACAACTTCAGCTCCCCCGACGACAACTCCAGAGCCTACTACAATCACTGAAACTACAACTGCACCTCCCAGTCCGACAACTCCAGAAACATCTACAACAAAAACAAGTACACTGCAGCCTCCCTCTACCACAACTACAGAGCGTCCTCCAACCACAACTCCCGCGACGACACCTCCAGAGCCAACTACAACCACAAAATCTACAACTGCACCTCCCAGTACGACAACTCCAGAGACATCTACAACAAAAACAACTACACTGCAGCCTCCATCTACGACAACTACAGAGCGTCCTCCAACCACAACTTCAGCTCCCCCGACGACAACTCCAGAGCCAACTACAATCACTGAAACTACAACTGCACCTCCCAGTCCGACAACTCCAGAAACATCTACAACAAAAACAACTACGCTTCAGCCACCATCTACCACAACTACAGAGCGTCCTCCAACCACAACTCCCCCGACAAAAACTCCAGAGCCAACTACAACCACAAAATCTACCACTGCACCTCCCAGTACGACAACTCCAGAGACATCTACAATAAAAACAACTACACTGCAGCCTCCCTCTACCACAACTACAGAGCGTCCTCCAACCACAACTTCAGCTCCCCCTACGACAACTCCAGAGCCAACTACAATCACTGAAACTACATCTGCACCTCCCAGTCCGACAACTCCAGAGACATCTACAATAAAAACAACTACACTGCAGCCACCATCCACCACAACTACAGAGCGTCCTCCAACCACAACTCCCCCGACGACAACTCCAGAGCCAACTACAACCACTGAAACTACAACTGCACCTCCCAGTCCGACAACTCCAGAGATATCTACAACAAAAACAACTACGCTTCAGCCACCATCTACCACAACTACAGAGCGTCCTCCAACCACAACTCCCCCGACGCCAACTCCAGAGCCAACTACAACCACTGAAACTACAACTGCACCTCCCAGTACGACAGCTCCAGAGACATCTACAACAAAAACAACTACACTGCAGCCTCCCTCTACCACAACTACAGAGCGTCCTCCAACCACAACTCCCCCGACGACAACTCCAGAGCCAACTACAACCACAAAATCTACAACTGCACCTCCCAGTACGACAACTCCAGAGACATCTACAACAAAAACAACTACACTGCAGCCTCCCTCTACCACAACTACAGAGCATCCTCCAACCACAACTCCCCCTACAACAACTCCAGAGCCAACTACAATCACTGAAACTACAACTGCACCTCCCAGTACGACAACTCCAGAGACATCTACAACAAAAACAACTACACTGCAGCCTCCCTCTACCACAACTACAGAGCGTCCTCCAACCACAACTTCAGCTTCACCTACTACAACTCCAGAGCCAACTACAACCACTGAAACTACAACTGCACCTCCCAGTACGACAACTCCAGAGACATCTACAACAAAAACAACTACACTGCAGCCTCCCTCTACCACAACTACAGAGCGTCCTCCAACCACAACTCCCCCTACAACAACTCCAGAGCCAACTACAATCACTGAAACTACAACTGTACCTCCCAGTACGACAACTCCAGAGACATCTACAACAAAAACAACTACACTGCAGCCTCCCTCTACCACAACTACAGAGCATCCTCCAACCACAACTCCCCCTACAACAACTCCAGAGCAAACTACAATCACTGAAACTACAACTGCTCCTCCCAGTACGACAACTCCAGAGACATCTACAACAAAAACAACTACACTGCAGCCTCCCTCTACCACAACTACAGAGCGTCCTCCAACCACAACTCCCCCTACAACAACTCCAGAGCAAACTACAATCACTGAAACTACAACTGCACCTCCCAGTACGACAACTCCAGAAACATCTACAACAAAAACAACTACACTGCAGCCTCCCTTTACCACGACTACAGAGCGTCCTCCAACCACAACTTCAGCTCCCCCTACGACAACTCCAGAGCCAACTACAATCACTGAAACTACAACTGCACCTCCCAGTCCGACAACTCCAGAGACATCTACAACAAAAACAACTACGCTTCAGCCACCATCTACCACAACTACAGAGCGTCCTCCAACCACAACTCCCCCGACGACAACTCCAGAGCCAACTACAACCACTGAAACTACAACTGCACCTCCCAGTACGACAACTCCAGAGACATCTACAACAAAAACAAGTACACTGCAGCCTCCCTCTACCACAACTACAGAGCGTCCTCCAACCACAACTCCCCCGACGACAACTCCAGAGCCAACTACAACCACAAAATCTACAACTTCACCTCCCAGTACGACAACTCCAGAGACATCTACAACAAAAACAACTACACTGCAGCCTCCCTTTACCACAACTACAGAGCGTCCTCCAACCACAACTTCAGCTCCCCCTACGACAACTTCAGAGCCAACTACAATCACTGAAACTACAACTGCACCTCCCAGTACGACAACTCCAGAGACATCTACAATAAAAACAACTACACTGCAGCCTCCCTCTACCACAACTATAGAGCGTCCTCCAACCACAACTTCAGCTCCTCCTACGACAACTCCAGAGCCAACTACAATCACTGAAACTACATCTGCACCTCCCAGTCCGACAACTCAAGAGACATCTACAGTAAAAACAACTACACTGCAGCCACCATCCACCACAACTACAGAGCGTCCTCCAACCACAACTCCCCCGACGACAACTCCAGAGCCAACTACAACCACTGAAACTACAACTGCACCTCCCAGTCCGACAACTCCAGAGACATCTACAACAAAAACAACTACGCTTCAGCCACCATCTACCACAACTACAGAGCGTCCTCCAACCACAACTCCCCCGACGCCAACTCCAGAGCCAACTACAACCACTGAAACTACAACTGCACCTCCCAGTACGACAACTCCAGAGACATCTACAATAAAAACAACTACACTGCAGCCTCCCTCTACCACAACTACAGAGCGTCCTCCAACCACAACTTCAGCTCCCCCTACGACAACTCCAGAGCCAACTACAATCACTGAAACTACAACTGCACCTCCCAGTACGACAACTCCAGAGACATCTACAACAAAAACAACTACACTGCAGCCTCCCTCTACCACAACTACAGAGCATCCTCCAACCACAACTCCCCCTACAACAACTCCAGAGCCAACTACAATCACTGAAACTACAACTGCACCTCCCAGTACGACAACTCCAGAGACATCTACAACAAAAACAACTACACTGCAGCCTCCCTCTACCACAACTACAGAGCGTCCTCCAACCACAACTTCAGCTCCCCCTTCGACAACTCCAGAGCCAACTACAATCACTGAAACTACAACTGCACCTCCCAGTCCGACAACTCCAGAAACATCTACAACAAAAACAACTACACTGCAGCCTCCCTCTACCACAACTACAGAGCATCCTCCAACAACAACTCCCGCGACATTACCTCCAGAGCCAACTACAACCACAAAATCTACAACTGTACCTCCCAGTACGACAACTCCAGAGACATCTACAACAAAAACAACTACACTGCAGCCTCCCTCTACCACAACTACAGAGCGTCCTCCAACCACAACTTCAGCTCCCCCTTCGACAACTCCACAGCCAACTACAATCACTGAAACTACAACTGCACCTCCCAGTCCGACAACTCCAGAAACATCTACAACAAAAACAAGTACACTGCAGCCTCCCTCTACCACAACTACAGAGCGTCCTCCAACCACAACTCCCGCGACGACACCTCCAGAGCCAACTACAACCACAAAATCTACAACTGCACCTCCCAGTACGACAACTCCAGAGACATCTACAATAAAAACAACTACACTGCAGCCTCCCTCTACCACAACTACAGAGCGTCCTCCAACCACAACTTCAGCTCCCCCTACGACAACTCCAGAGCCAACTACAATCACTGAAACTACATCTGCACCTCCCAGTCCGACAACTCCAGAGACATCTACAATAAAAACAACTACACTGCAGCCACCATCCACCACAACTACAGAGCGTCCTCCAACCACAACTCCCCCGACGACAACTCCAGAGCCAACTACAATCACTGAAACTACAACTGCACCTCCCAGTCCGACAACTCCAGAGACATCTACAACAAAAACAACTACGCTTCAGCCACCATCTACCACAACTACAGAGCGTCCTCCAACCACAACTCCCCCGACGCCAACTCCAGAGCCAACTACAACTACAACTGCACCTCCCAGTACGACAACTCCAGAGACATCTACAACAAAAACAACTACACTGCAGCCACCATCTACCACAACTACAGAGCGTCCTACAACCACGTCAACTCCCCCTACGACAACTCCAGAGCCAACTACGACCACAAAATCTACAACTGCACCTCCTAGTACGACAACTCCAGAGACATCTACAACAAAAACAACTACACTGCAGCCTCCCTCTACCACAACTACAGAGCATCCTCCAACCACAACTTCAGCTCCCCCTACGACAACTCCAGAGCCAACTACAATCACTGAAACTACAACTGCACCTTCCAGTACGACAACTCCAGAGACATCTACAATAAAAACAACTACACTGCAGCCTCCCTCTACCACAACTACAGAGCGTCCTCCAACCACAACTCCCCCGACGACAACTCCAGAGCCAACTACAACCACAAAATCTACAACTGCACCTCCCAGTACGACAACTCCAGAGACATCTACAACAAAAACAACTACACTGCAGCCACCATCTACCACAACTACAGAGCGTCCTACAACCACGTCAACTCCCCCTACGACAACTCCAGAGCCAACTACAACCACAGAAACTACAACTGCACCTCCCAGTCCGACAACTCCAGAGACATCTACAACAAAAACAACTACACTGCAGCCTCCCTCTACCACAACTACAGAGCGTCCTCCAACCACAACTCCCCCGACGACAACTCCAGAGCCAACTACAACCACAAAAACTACAACTGCACCTCCCACTACGACAACTCCAGAGACAAGTACAACCACAACAGTTACACCGACTACCTCAGAATCAATTGTTACTGGCCCGCCAATGTCAACAGTGACAATTCCAGCTACAGCAGAAGTTGTGTATCCAACCAAAACATCTGAAGCAACACCATCCACACAAACTCCAAGTTCCACGACAGAGTGCTTCTGTGTTTTTAATGGCGCAGTGTATCTGCCAGGTAATGAATAATTTTAGCTTTTTCTTCTGTTCATTTTTGATATTATAACCCTAACTGTCTTTTTTTTAACCTCCGTTTCAGGGGATGTAATATTTTCAATGCACCCCATTGGATCAGGCATTTGTCTCACAATGATCTGTTCTGATGTTTGTGAAATTCATAACAACACTGATATGTGTGTGCATACCTCAACCTTGGCACCTGCACCCTCTCCCACGCCCTACATTCCTTCGTGTCCTGAATGGGATGTTCTTGTAAGATATTTGACATTTTATTCGTATTGAAATTAGGATTTGATTTCAGATTTTTCTGAAGCATGTTTTTATTCTAGCTATTTGCACTGACTTTTTTATTTTTGTTTTTCTGAATAACCTAATATGTGTAACTAGTTGTGTTTAACACTTATTTTTGTTTTCAGCAAAACGAGACTTTCTTCTTGTGCAACTGCACTCTGGCCAGATGCATTGAAAACAACACAATTGAAATAATTCCATATGAGTGTCCACCGCTCCAGAACATAACTTGTGCCAATGGAAAGAAACCAGTCCTTGTGTATGATGAGCACCACTGCTGCCAACATTATGTTTGTGACTGTAAGTTATTCTGTGTGCAATGTTAGATTTAAGTTTTTCTCTTCATCCAATATATTCAAATTAATTGTAATAAAAACCACTACAGAGTTTTTCCTTGCCCACAGCCTTCACCATCTACAATAAGACTTTAATTACATGAATTACAAAATAAATTAAGTTCCCTTTGGGAACAATAAAGTGTTTTGGAATTTATGTTGTAAACTTTTGCTTTCTAGGTGTATGCGAAGGCTGGGGAGATCCTCATTACATCACATTTGATGGGTTATACTACAGTTATCAAGGAAATTGTACTTACATTTTGATGGAGGAGATCACAGCAAAATACCATTTGAAGATATTTGTTGACAATGTCTTTTGTGATCCCACTGAAGACGTTTCTTGTCCAAGATCAATAACCATAGCATATGGATTTCAAATTGTCACACTCATCAATCATAACCTTATCGGAGCACCACATTTAGAGGTAAGTCTAAATGTTGTCGTTCACTTATTGAGAAGTGTCAACAGAATAATGCCAATATGTAATTTTCGCCTGAATACATTATAGTTTTTTTGTCTTTCCTTATTGTATACTTTCAGGTATTAAAAAGTGGTGAAAAATTGAAACTACCCTATGCAAAACAAGGTATTAAGATTATGAGTTCTGGTATTAACTTGGTTTATGAGATTCCTCGACTAAATGTGGTTGTGACATTTGGAATGACTGGCTTTAGTGTCAACCTTCCATATCAGTACTTTGGGAGCAACACACAGGGTCATTGTGGTAAGAAATATCTCTCAAATCTGTACTTTGGTCAGTCTTTAGGCTTGATATAAACTGTAACTGTTTAAAATCTTTGTTAGGGACATGCACCAACAATCAGGCAGATGACTGCAGGTTGCCGACAGGCGAACTGGTGGAAAATTGTGCAGTGATGGGAGACTATTGGCCAGCAAATGACATTTATCAGCCTCACTGCCCAACACCACCTGCAGTACCGACTCAAGCTCCTGAATCACCGCTAGAACCAACTCCATGCAAGCCAGATACCATTTGTGATCTGCTGAAGAGCAGGTAGGCATGCCATGATGCATTGATTATTTCATGGCCCTCCAGGAAATTATTTCTTAAATAAGATTAAGTGATTTAATTTTACTTTTATTTTTATTTTTCAGTGTTTTTGCAGAATGTCATCCATTGGTTTCACCAGACAATTTCTACAAAGGTTGTGTTTTTGATAGTTGCCATGTTTCGAATCCTGCAGTAGAGTGCACAAGTTTGCAAACTTATGCTGCTGCCTGTGCTCAGGCTGGAATTTGCATCCACTGGAGAAACCACACCAAAATATGTGGTAAGACAGCCTTTCTCATATTATTTCTACTGAGAATCCAGATTGAATTGGGAGAGTATTTTTATATTTTTACTACTTACCTCTCAACATGCAGGACAACAAAACATATTGTACACTGTGTTACCATTTTTTTAAAGTTTGGGGGTTGTTTTGTTTCCAACAGCTAGTGACTGTCCATCAGACAAAGTTTATAAACCTTGTGGCCCTGCAGAACAGCCCACTTGTGAGGACAGGTATGTTGTCACACAGATTTAAATTTGCATTGATTGTCACGTTTGCATGTTTCCAAACACTTCCTGATACCAAAAGGTAGCATTAAAGTTTGTTTAGCCAGTACAATAATATTCTTATCTGAACATTGTAATTTCCTTTTGCAGTGCCAATGAACCAACCATAAAGTTTGTTACTGAGGGCTGCTTCTGTCCTGATGGAATGAAACTCTTCAACAAAGAGTCGAGGATATGTGTTGAAAAGTGTGGTAAGTAGCAATTATCTCCCCGAATTCTACAACTGAATTGAATTTGCTCAGTCAGTCAAATACAAATAAATACTGGATTGCTCTGTATTTGTCAACAGGTTGTCTCGATCCTGAAGGCATTCCTCGAGAGGTGAGATGAAATTACTACTTCTGCTTACTGTCTGTAAAATCTTAAATGCTTCCGCCTCCTTACCGAGCAATTTTGGTTTACTCTTTCAGTTTAATGAGAGGTTTGAGTACAAATGCCAGGACTGCATTTGTGACGCGTCTACCAAAACTGTGATTTGCAAACCGAAGACTTGCCCAGCACCACCCACTGCTAACTGCACTGATCCAGGGTTTGTTGTTGTGAACCAAACCAATCCTGCGGATCCCTGTTGCTATGCCTACATTTGTCGTAAGACGCCTATCATCAATCCACATTTTTGATTAATTTGTTGAACTATTATTTGTCACAGAATGCTGTACTTTTTTTTTTTCATCTTACATAGAATGCAACATCAACAAATGCCCAGTAAGCAGCATGAACTGTCCAGTTGGATACAAACCAGTCATCAGTGTTCCAGAGGGAAAATGCTGTCCAGAACATACATGTGGTGAGTTCAGTTTGAACTTTTATTCAATCAAACCATTAAAAAAGACAACAAATAGACTACAAGAATTTGGGATTAAATTAAATAAAACAAACAGATTCACACCAAATATGGAAAATGTGGAATTTACTAAAACATAGAGGGCTATGGATCTGTACAGTCGTCAAGATTTAACATCTTATTGTGATATAAATGTGGAAACAGGGAGAAAAGGAAAGGAGTTCAGGGACTATGCTGGTTGACTGTTCGGAGGGTCTGATAGAGGAGGATGGTCCACATTTCTGAAAAAATAAATAAATAAATAAAATCCAAAAATGTGGAAAAAATCCACAGAAATGTTTTTTTTTCCCCTGTGGATTTAATTTGTTTTTGTTTCTGTTGCAGAATAAAGTTAAAATATGTTGTATAATGTTGACATTTGATATCAAGAGTGTGCATTATTCTCATAATTTACCTTTATTTTTGCCAATCTCTTTTTAGAACCTAAGCGAGTTTGTGTCCACAAGGATGTTGAATACCAGGTAAATAAGAAACAGACCCATCATTTAAATGTCTCTTATAACCCAGCTTTAATAAATATCTGATGTATTAAACCACAATCATTTTCTTGGTCAGCCTGGTTCCTCAGTTCCTGCGAATGCATGCCAGGACTGTACCTGCAGCAACGAGGTCGACCCAAAATCCGGTCTGTTTAAAATAGTGTGTGTGTTTCAACAATGTAAAGAAACCTGTGAGCCGGTAAGAAAAAATAAATAAAAATTCACATGCAGACTGCACAATGCAATGTGTTTACGTCAAGGCTGAGCTTAACTTTCCCGTTGGTTTTAGGGATATGAATACGTGGAAACCGACTTCTTATGATTGCTGTGGAAAGTGTGTACAGAAACAATGTGTCCTGAATATAAATGGTACCAAGCATCTCTTGAATGTGAGTTGGATCATCTCTTTTGGTTCTTTATTAGCACAAAGCAGCACATTGTTTTAACAATCTGTCTGCTGATCTGCTGATCTGCAGGAAGGACAAACCTGGTCACCGCCTGAAAACATGTGTGAGCACTACACCTGTATGAGGAGTGGGGACACACTGACAGCCCTAAGTTCACACATCATTTGCCCGGTTTTCCAGCAGAGTAACTGCCAGCCTGTATGTATTATTACCAACTCTAAAATCTGGAATAATTGTTTTCACAGCATGTAGAAGTTGAACTGTTTGTTAATGTACATCTTAATCCTCAGGACACAATTCAAACAGCTGCAAACGGCTGCTGTAAAACCTGTGAGTATGACATTTTAATTTCAATTGTACAAACACCACAAAATTAAAACCAACTAACCAGGAGTCGTTTTTATTTTTAAAAAGGTGTGGAGAAAGACAAAGCCTGCAAAGTGGTGAGCATGAAAACTCGAGTTTCGAGCCATGGCTGTCAGTCTGAACACGAGGTGGAATTACCATACTGTGAAGGATCTTGCAACACATTCACCAAGTAAGAATGATACAGATTTTTTTTTTTTTTAATTTGCTTAAACAATGTAGAAAGCAGAAATAGAGCTATATTTCTTAATGTCTCATTTCAGGTACTCTGAAGCGGCAGCTGCTATGGAACATTCTTGCTCCTGCTGCAAGGAAACGCGCTCTAGCAATCGCACCGTTGATTTGCTGTGCTTGAATGGAGACAAACTCACCCACACCTACATTTATGTGGAGGAGTGCGGCTGCAGCCAGACGGAGTGCACCACAACTGCAGGGCTGTCTGCTCGCAGAAAACGAAGATCCACGCTGCTGTGACACTGCCGTCTTTCATAACTATACTGAATGTTAGAAGTGTTTTGTCTTGTACCACTCTAGCAATATTAGAAAGTAATTTACCACGAAGTGGGATATTTATCAACTAATCAAATAAAAATATGCAACTCAGTTTACGTCTTTGTTTTCTTTGTAGTCTAAATTCACTTGGCATCAAATAAAATCATGGTAGAAATTATGTGAAGATTTGAAATAAGCACATTGGGGTATTTATGGTGAAGAATTTAAGACATGCAAGTTCAATTTAAAAACTGTAGACAGTCAGTGTTGAAGTTTTATGTGTAAATTAAAATGATCAAAGGATTATTATAGAAACACAATGGATACAACTGTGGAAAATGATTTTGCTGGAATAAGCTGCATGTGAACTCAGGTAGAGCTGTCATTATTTTACATCATAAAGTCAGAGACTGTCTTATCAAGTCCAACTTTTTTTGTCTAAATTTAAAAATATGTGTTGGCAAACATAATTTGTGGGAAACAATTTAAATACGCAAACATTCCAGCTGCAGGAAAGTTCAGCATTTTTCAAAGAAATTTGGAAATATTTAATAAACTGACGAGAACATTTAGAAATCTGAGTTATTTTTATGTAAAACACTGTTAACTGGGTGGTTTTTGAGTGACAAAAAAAAGAATATGAGCTGCATGACCTCTGGATGAGGTGTGCAGTTGTCTGACCTAAGTTGATGCCTAGTACTGCCATCTAGTGGTGTGTGGTTAGATAAACAACTAACTTTCTTTTCACTTTAGCCAGAATGTATTTCTCAAATTCTTTATAGGAACTAGTTTTGTATGACAATGAATATTTTTGGAAAAATAGAATAAGATACAATTTTTGTCCATATTTATTATTATTATTTTTTTTTTTTGTATTTTCTACTGTAATAGATCAAAAACAAGTATAAACATACATTTATATGGTGCAATCAGCAGACTAAAATGTGTTCATGGCAGCGTTTACATTGTCTAACTAAAAACTTTAAGAAAACCTTTGGCATAATTCTCTAAACCATGTGAAATTATATAGAATCCCGTCTGTCAACACTATTTTACTAACAAGTTTGACATTTTGAGTTTGTATAACATAGTTCAGTAAGTATTATTAGTGATGATTTCATTTCATTATGCAGATAAAAAGTGTGCAGTAGCACAGTTTGCCTTACAGAAAGAAGGTCCTGGGTTCAAATCCTTCCCTGGGATTTTTCTGCATGTTTGCATGCAGAAAAAGTTTGCATGTTCTAACTGTGTATGTGTGGATTCTCACCAAGTACTCTGGTATCTTCCCATAAGATCTGAAAATATGATGACACCTGCAAGCAGGCTCAGATAAGATGGATGAAGACATAAAAAAAAAAAAAAACTTTAACAGGGATCGCTAGAAAGTATTTTTTGCACTTCACTCAGTTTTAATATCTATATGAGAATTTTAAACATTTTCTTTTCATTTTCATTTTAATTACGTTGTTTTTAATGTACTTTAGGCAGAGTGGTGGCTGTGAACAAGTAAGAAATTTTGCCACATATTGGTGAATTAATATATAGAATATGTTTTCAGATGTTTTAACTGAAAACAAAATGACAGAATAGCCAAAAATAAGTGATTGTATTTTATTATTGTGACTATTTGTCTCCCGTGTGACACAGCAAAGTCTTAAGACCAAAAAGACAAGCATGACCATACAGCGTGTAGAGATATTTCAAGATGTGGATGGTAAGAAGCTTGCATGCAGTGTGGAATAAAGTATCTCTGGCTCTACAGAAATGAGATTATTTACTAACTTTTCTTTGATATTTGAACCTCAAGATTTTGACACTATTATATATTTGTGAAAATTAAATTAGAGTCAGATGACAGAGCTGATTTGACAAGAATATTAACACTCATAAAATGCCACCTGAATTTTTAATGTCAAAATAACAAAAAAAAAACAAACAATGTAAACAAAGAGAATCCTCTTGCCTCTTTTCCAGGATATGTTTTACTTTCATTATAGGTAGTTATGTAGTGTCTTTGCTATGATTTTTACTGTTGAAAAAAAGGCAAAATAAAAGCCACCAAATCATGTCTGCGCTGACGGGATGTCATAGGAGCATTAAAGCGTTACATGATAGGCACAGCATCCTTACTCCTTGTTCACATACAGCATTTCCAGACAATACCACTGTGTGTTTGACCTAAGCTCACGTGGCAGCTGGTAAGGCTGCCATCTGATAAATTAAAATAACACGTGGACAAACATTCGTTTTCCTGTTCAGGTTTTCTAAGAAGCTCTAAGTGAAATTTAAAAAAATCTTCAGCAAACACAGAATTTCAATAATTCCACAAAATTGTTTCTCAAACTTGAAAATACTGTACAGCAGATGCACAATTTACCACATATGTTGCAGAAATGACTTCTTAAATAATTCAGCAAATAAGATGACAAATTCATCCCTTTCATAACATCTTTTTCTGAGCCAGCAGTAGAAGATTATTGTTGTGTTCACAATTAAGCCTGAGTATTTATCATCTGTGTATCTAAACTCTTTTTAGTCCCGCTGACAAATACCAGCAGATTATTGTTAAGCAATAATCAAAGAGCAGGATTACAAACCGGAACCAACCAGCTCAAGCTTCTTTTTAGATTTAGTATCAGCTTTCACTTCCTTGCAGGAAACAAAGATTGTGTAACACCAGATCATTATGTGAGCTCTGATAGCATTTTTTTCAGTCTTTGAGATAAATTGGAGTTTATCTAAAGACATGCATCTTTAGTTTTGATTTAAAATAACTCATATAAAACTTTGGTTGTGGTTTAATCCACTGATGGTATTATTCATGGCCTCCTCACTCAGTGCTAGAACTTTTTTTTACAGCTGCTGTTAAATATTAAAATATAAAACATTTTTAAGATGTGCATTATAAATAGAGCTGAGGTGAAAGAAACTATTTGTGCAGCTGTGAATGTTACTATGTTGAGAGACAAACAGCTTACTGTAAGTTTCACTGAATGTCTATGAGATAATATTCCTAACACACACACCACACACACACCCCTACACACACACACACACACACACACACACACACACACAAACTGATTATCACAGTATTGCACTGAATTCTATAAGATATTCTGCTGGATCAAAAAGTTTCAATATTTTTGCAGTTTATCACACAAAATGCCTGCCACAAGAGAGTGAAACAAAAATAACTTTAGTGCACAAGCTGGATTTGTAAACAGAGCTATTAATTACTTTTTATTTTATTTTATTTTATTAGATCATGGAGTTACCTCATCCCCATAACCTCAGATTGTAAAAGCTTGAAATTTTATCTTCTAAGGACTGTATATCTAATCATTGCTATGGGAAGTTTTGGCAGCAAAAGTAAAACTACAAGTTTCTTGCATTTTCCAAAGCACCTCCAAAGGTAAATTTATCTTTGGATCACTCCCAGGTGGATGACGAAGAAGGACAGTTCTTTTCTCAGTAAGAACACATTCTGTGTTTATTCAAGGAGGACACATGGGTTTGTTAAATTCAGTTTAAACAGATGAGACTGAAAGCAGCACTGTTTGCGAGCTATCCGTGTTGATACAAGTTATTTAACTTCCACCTCCTCTGGCAAAATAAACTAAGTTGCAGAGGCTGACTTGGCAACAGAAGCTTCACCGAAATGTAAAAAAAACAAAAAAAAAAAAACCCTCTTATTTCTGGTTCATGAGATAACTGGGGTGTCCCAATAATTGTTTCTATTCAAAATGTGTGATTTTCACAGGGAAGACAGAGGTGAGATGGTTAGAAATGTTTGTACACACACACACACACACACATATATATATATATATATATATTTCTTTTTACTTCAAGCCTCTGACTTCCAGGAGAACAGAATAGAATAGAATAGAATAGGATGGTATATATATATCTTTTTAAAAATACTTTATAAGGAAGATATTTATTTTAAGTCACAGTCAAAACAAGCACATTCAGGTATGCATAGTATTAAAAAAAGGGGGGAAAACAAAATAAAGATGCAAAGAACAATCAAAAATCCTTGATAGATATTAAAAAAGAAACGAAATACAAGAATAAAAGCAAGAAAATTTAAAATAGCCTACAGGTTTATACACTTGCCTCCATACTTTTTACATGTTAAACCTGAACAGATATATAAGGAAAAAGTAAAAAACAAAACAAAAAAAAAAAAAACCTAGTTTGAAATAAGGAACAATGCTAAAATATCAGACATGGAAAAGTATCCCCATGACCAGCTATCATTGCCCTGATAGCTTTGCCCTGATAGCTTTGAAACAGTTATCGTTTTTCTTTCCTGTCTTTAATAAGGAAGCAGTATTCACTTCTTCACTTCATAAATTTTCCACCCTCTTCTCACACAAACACACACAGAGAAATACACATCGGCTTAACATTTCTGTGCCAACTATACTTAGTGTTTGCTATGTGTCAGTCTGTACGTTTCTGTTTGCGTTTGTTTATGCAAATAAAACGCATGCAGTGACAGAGTGACAGTAACCAAAAACCAAACAGTGTGGGGTTTGACGTGTTTTTCTGGGAACGTTTTGCCTCCAAAAATGACATCCTGTTTAATTTGCAAACAGCTGACGGGGGAAATGTTAAGTAAGGAAGCAAAGGCTCACACAAAAGATCAGACTCAGATATCAAAATCAAACGGAAGTTATAAAGGCATAAAAAGGCTCATTTTTACTTATGCCTGTTTATTCTTTTTTTAATATTACATTTCTGTGTGATTACAAAGTATATCTGCTTGCTCTATACAGACAAGTGGGATATTGTTTAAATATGAATAATCCTTTCATTTACTGCCAACTTGAGAAACATATTAGCACAGTTATGCAAAATAAAGTACTAACAAGCTTTATGCTTTGCCTTTTTCTATTCTTGTTGTGCATTGTAACAAGGCAGCCTTTTGCGGCTGGATTTGCAGTGTAGATGAAGTCAGAGTGAGGAAGCAGTTAAAGTTTCTTCGCCTCTAGAACAGCAAAGATACAACTGCAGCATTAAATAGCCTCAGCTGCCCTAAACACCTTTAGTTCATAGAGGACGTCACCAATTTACAATTTACACCAATATAAATAAAATGTATTTTTACCAAATACAAACACACATTTCTATTTACTTTTGATAAATATTTTATGTTTTATCCTTACACTATAAGCACCATTATGAAACATTGCAAACAGTCCCCTAAAAATGGTACTTGATATACAGAAGAAAGTAGGGAATATGGAAATAATTGGAGGAAAGGAACAAGTAGTAATGACAAGATTACAGTTCAAACATAGAGGATTAAACTAAACTTTATATTTGATAGGTAAACATCTAACAGGTAGTTATGAGTGTGGTGCGGACATGGAGACAGTACATGGAATAACTAATTGATTTTAGTTAAACATAATAAGATAAGCAAAGCAGTTATAGTACTTTTGAAAGAAAAAGGATTGCATGTAAGAATTTAGGTTAGGATTAGAGTGAATGGAAAGAGGGGGCAAATACTTGGTAAACACTCCAGTACAGTAGATGGTGATAATGCATCTTAACGTTAAGTGTCACCGGCCATTTAAAATCAAAAAGAAGAAGAAGAAGGCATAAAAATTGGGTTTGAACCCCAGAGGCAGATGCAGAAAAAAACAGGTGAGTCATTTTATCTTAGCACCTCCACATCACTTTTGCATCCACACTTAACAGATTCTACACAAACATTTGCTTAAGTTTTACCAACCAGTAGCCTGTCTTTGCTCTGTGTAGCAGTTATCCTCCCCTCACAGGCAACCACCTCACTTCTCAATGAGGAGCAGCTGTGCAGAGCCAGGAACAAAAAGCTACATGCTAAAATATTCAATAAAAAGTGTGTGCAAATGGTTATTGATATGCATATCTGTGCTTCAAGTGTAGTGCTATACAAGCTATAAAAATAGGCAAAATAATGAAGATCTCTTCATTACATGCACATATCATGTCTGAATGAAATATCAAAACAGAGACAACTCTGGAGGTAAATCTTAACATCCTTATGATCATGACAAGTTTAAAATCAATCTTGTCATAATTTTAAAATCAGCCAAATTGGGAATGTTTGCCAAAACTTTTAGACTATATATATAAATATATATATATATATATATATATATATATAATATATATATATATATATCCAGCGTAAAAGAAAATTGAAGAGGAAGCTGTAACTTACTATGCAAAGAAAGAAAAATATAGGGGTAGTCGGAGCATTTAGTCTATGGTAGGCAATGATGTTTGAAGAAGTAGATTGAAACCTAAACATATACCAACTTTACATAAAAAGACAGCAGTAAAAAGTGTCTAGTTTACAAGGAAACCTCCAAATCAAACAAACCCTGAGTGAAGAAATAGTTTCTCTCCAGGTTGTTCACTGTCATCTCAGGTGAGTGAGGTACTTTTATTACCTTCTACCAAGCATCGAAAACTTACTTATGTCATCAGTTTTTGCACTTTTGAATATAACAACAAATAAGAGTAAATATTTAAAGATCAAAATGAAACATCTAAGGAAAGATGTGCTAGTAAAGATTACCTGACAAAAATAAATCCTCTTTTCTTTCTTCACTTTAGAAAATAAAGTGAATACTTTAAAATAAAACTTATTTTAAAGTATAAAATAAATTTCATTAAAACATTCCTACTTTTCAGAGTCCCACTTCTCATTTATTAGGTTATGTTTTTGATGCAAAAATTCTGTAAAGACTGAAGAAAAATAAGTACAAAGGAGATTGGATCAGAAAAAAGATGAACTCAAGTGACCTTGATGGCAGTGATGTGTGTATAATCCCATTTCCTCGCCCTCAAACGCCCTGATATGACATCTTTCACCTGACGGTAAGTGTCTTGCATGCTGATGTAAATAAAGATATCGCTGGACAGAACCCAAAACTCATCAACCATAAAAATTTGACAGCTTAATCTCCGTAGAGTTACAGGAGTGGGAAAAAGTATTTGCACTGTTACAGATTTATTCTATTAACTTTTCCTTGCAACACGTCAGTGTCTCAAATCCTTAATCAAATTTTAATCATAACCTGAGTAAATATTAAATAAATTTAATATAGAAAAGTATCCAAACCAATGTGTAAAGAAGTAATTAGCCTTAAAGCAGCCATTGAATTTTTAAATGTATTGCAGTAGTTTTGGAAAAACTTCAACTCACCTTTTCTTTTCCCCCCACACACTGTAGGGTTTTTTGACATTAAACAGATTATTCAAGGTCATGTCCACTCTGACCAGATCTACAAAATCTTCACTTAGTGTGGGTTTTTGTGCCATTCAGAGTGGCCATCTTTAAATCCCCTTTTATCTTGACCAGATGTAAGAGCACCCACATCTTCAAAAAACTTTCACTTTTGTCTCGTTGTATTTTCGCTTGGTGATGGGACACAATTAAAGTCAGCCAGACTGGACTGTTTTGTTATTCGATGCCCTCTGTGTATCTCAACCTTGGGGAAACAGAACATGTTGCACACTTGAGTTCAGAGTTTCAAGTATTAAAATTTGAGTAGAGTTGGAGGAGATCTTTGCACAGAAAAGAGTGAATGGGTATAATTTTGTATTTGAAGAGAGACTAATGTGTATGATAAAAATAAAAGTACATTTACAGATGTTTAAAGTGATGATCCAACATATATTATCTATGATTAATCTTAAAGAGATAGTTTGTAATGACTCATTTGCATTTACGTTTAAGCCATGCTGTGTAATTCAATGAGTAAGTAAATATTCAGTAGACAGCATAAGTGGCAGTGATATCAGCTGTACTGCAGCACATTTAAACAACCGTGCATTATCTACTGTACACATTGACTTTAAAAACCTTTCGATAATTGATTTTAAATGCATGTTTCTTATGCACTGATTTGAATTTTTTTTTTATTTATGTTGTTTTTAATGTTTTAAAAATATAATTTATTAGTTAAAAGTACCAGAATTAGTCAGAACATTTTTTTATGTGAGTTCATAATTTACTCACAACAAAACCTGTGCAAATGTAGTACTTCACAGATCAAACTGTAAGAAAGATTTCTAACCTTTATCAAATATGATATTAGTACTTCAACATATTGGCTTTCAAAAATAGAGTTGGTGGTGTAATTACTGCATTACTTGGCTGCATCTTAACACGTTTCCGACCCGCATCTTGTCTTCCAGCTCACTGCAGAGTGTCCTTTTCCTGTCAAGTCTTTCCCTCTAAACAAACAATACACCTCCTATGTACCACTGTCTGGAAATGATGTGATTCACTTCAGGTAGAGAATGGCAGCTCACACAGATCCACATTTACATCTACATCCGGCACCACATGAATTTCACTTGAGCAACACGACACAAAGGATGTTTTTGTTACTTACTCAAACAATCTCATGAGTTGTGGTTTCAATTTGATTAAAAAGAAATACAATTGATTTCAAATTAGTAGAAATGCAAAGGTCATGTTTAGTATCAAGAAACATTAGCTGTTACTTTATACTACCTTTGTTTGTGCTGCTTGGGCATCAGAAGGAGCATTAGTTTGTGGTTTCTATAAACTACAACTAATACTTTTGTTGACCAACACTAATCATCAAAGTTTACATATTCTGTAGAAGTGTTCAAACAGCTCTACTTTCTTTGTACCGTCCATCCAAGAAGGTACTTGCTCACATTTTTTCAAGGTTTTTGAAGTTTGTTGTGAACTTAACAGATTTTTATTTATTTTTTTACAAAAAGATTGAGCAAAGCCTTGACTGAAGTCTTTACTAGATTACTCTTTTGTTAAGAACCAAGAACACAATTCTTTTCTTCTGGAAAATAATTGTTTCCAAAAGAATTGAAAACAATTCTTTTGTTGTTAAAGAATCGTTTCCAAGCCTCACCCATGAATATATTATGAATGTGTCATAGGTGATAGGTAACGTAAACCCAAAATAATGATCTTAGAAGAAATATAAATGAAAGTTTACCCTTAAAAATGACAAAAACCTTTGACTACTTGGAGCAAAAATATTTTAAAAATCATTAAAGACTTTTGGTTTATTCGCTGTGTTGGAGATCGTGTCAACATAATTTTGGACTAGATGAGTGACAAGGAGCTTAATGTTTGATTAAGACAATGCAGCCTTTGTGATAAGATCAGATGACTACACTGACAATATTTATCATCTTGGCATCTCTCCAGTAGTTATCAAAAGGTGTTATCAAAACAATGGGCATTATTAATATAAAAGGGCCTCTGCTTCAGCCTCACTATTTTCTGCTTTGATACAACAAGCCCACAGTGGCAAGCATGAAGTGGACTGTGGTGTGGTTGTGTTTCTTCAGTTTTGCTGTTGAAATCCATTCCACACTGGGTAAGACTGAAATCTTTTAAAATCTGACTGCATGGCTGTCTCTGAAATTCATAATATGTTGCTTGTGAATCATGTCCAATAAGTGCTAATATTTTAAATCTCTCTTTCCAAAAGATAATTATTGTTTTAAACTTAATGTGTAGACATAAAGAGATAACTGTCTTTTTTTTTTTTTTTGTCTTTTACTGTTTTAGCTGACAACCATGTCAACAACATCTGCAGCACTTGGGGCACGCAGCACTTTAAGACCTTTGATGGTGATGTGTTCCAGTTTCCCGGCTTGTGTGAGTACAATCTGGTCAAAGACTGCCGCGAATCCGAGAAGACGTTTTCTGTGCACATTAGACGAGAAGAAAATGATGGAAATATTACAGTGAGTTATGTTGTGGTCACCATTTCTGAAAATACATTCTACCTAACCAAGACTGAGGTCACTGAAAATGAGAATCCGTAAGTAAAACACTAATTAAGATATTTTTACATTGTGTTTGTCATTTAAATCTTCGAATTCTCTTTTATCAGAGTCACTCTGCCACACTACAGTGGGGGAGTAAAGGTGGAAGAAAATACATTTTACATCAGGCTTCGAGCTACCAAAGTCGGCATTATAGTCATGTGGAACCGTGAAGATGCAGTCATGGTATACATCTTTTTGTTTCTACCTTCTTTTGAGTCAATTTTTGTTTTTTCAAAATCAATAAATCACAACGACTGACTGATTACATACAGAGGTCGGGCTTAAAACAAATACATTAGCTCTCTCTGTTGGATGAAACAATTGGAGGTACAATAAATCTCTGGTGAGAGGAAATTATGAGATGATAAAAACAGTTTGGATTGTTGGAAACATTGGATTTTAACTTAACCGTAATTTTTAACACTTTTGAACATTATAGGCACTGTAAAAGAACAAAGACTGACCTCTTCTCTCTGGTAGACTAAAAATAATGTGAAACGTGATCCTCTCTGTTTTGTGCTTCAGGTGGAAGTTTCAAACACATACAAGAACCAAACTTGTGGCCTTTGTGGAGATTTCAATGGCGTTCCTGTCTATGATGAGTTCATGAATAATGGTATGTAGTTCATTGAAGTGTGTAAAATGTATTGGAAAATAAAATCAGTCATATCTTTAATGTTCTTTACTTCATCTTCATAATCAGGTTTTAAAATGACCCCCATTGAGTTTGGAATCAAACACAGAGTCCATCTGCCAAACGACCAATGCAAAGACCCTCATGTGGAAGATGATGAATCAAAGACAAATGTGTCACTTTCATGCCAAGCATTTGTAAGTTTAACTCACTCGGTTTTCCACTAAAAATGTTAAGTAATAACATGGTGACTTTTCAATTTCCATCATTTTTCCTCACTACAGCAAACCATCTGTGAACAAATGTTTGACGGGGACTCCTGGAGTTCATGCGCCAGCTTGATTGGTGCTAAAGATTTCATCAAAGCATGTGTGATAGACATGTGTGCCTGTAACGACAGCAGTGACTTCTGTGTCTGCAGCACAATGTCTGAGTTTTCTCGTCAGTGTTCGCACGCAGGAGGACAGCCACCCAACTGGAGGAGACCTGATTTCTGTGGTATGATTCATGTTTGATTCATCTCTTTATTCTAATTCACAGAATAACGGGAACAGCAAGAAATAATACAGAAGCAAACCACAAAAGAATAATGTTTATCATTTCAAAGGATGACAATGTTATTTCAATCTTTCTCAGTTTCTGTTTATAACTGTGGTTTAGTGCTTTAAAGGTTAAAGCCCATCAGATTGTCATATATTTTATACAGTGTTAAATACATTAAAAGTCTACACATAACATTCAAATTTGCCCCAAGTGACATCAAATTTTATTTTAAAAAAGAATTCCTGCATGATACGCTGCCCAAATGATTCTCTGAATTATTACTGCTCATTATTTATGGCACCATCTATCTTCCCAGGTAAACAGTGTCCCTACAACATGAACTATGAAGAAAGTACGTTTCCTTGCATGGATACTTGCACACATCAGGACACAAGATTAGTGTGTGAGGACCATAAAACAGACGGCTGCGTTTGTCCTCCTGGTTAGTTCTCTTTGCACGTAAAATGTGTATTCTCTGATTGTTAATTCACCTTCACACAATGAAACTGTTTTTCTCTCAGGAACGGTGTTTGATGATATTTCTGAGAGGGGCTGCGTCCCTCAGTCTGAGTGTCAGTGCAAGCATGTCAAAATCTACAACTCTGGAGAGGTTTACCGTCAAGATGAAACAAACTGGTATGTTTCAAGATGTTTACGGAATGTCTTCATGTTGGTAAAACATACATTAAAACAATAAGTTTTAATGTATTTTATTTATGTTTCATACAATAAATTAAGGCAAAATTACATAATTTTTAAATGTATGAAAACTTACAGAATTTATTGCATTATTCAAAAGTAAAGTTGGAAAATTTTACATATATGTCTCGGGTATACATATATATTTATACTCAGCTCACTTTACACTTGTACTTGTTTCCAGCTTGGTACATCAAGAGATTGATGTCTAAGTTTTTCTGTTCTTGCTAAACAAAAGCGTCAGAATGGTGCATTCAGTATGATGTAAAGAGTTTTCTATATGAAAACTGTGTAGCTTTGTCACTTGTACAACATTTTGAAACTGTTTTTTTTTTTTCCACTTCACAATAATGTCCTGATTTGGGTTGGTCTATCACATAATACACTTAGAAAATTGAAATAAGTGTAATATAGATTTGTATTTTTCAGTACTTGTTCAGAGGGGAAGTGGCAGTGTGATTCTTTCGAGACCCCGGCTACATGTTCAGTTGAGGAAGGTTTACATTTCACAACATTTGATGGTAAAACCTATACCTTTCATGGAAATTGTCTTTATACCCTGGCCATGGTGGAGAGCAAGGTAAATAATGAGTCATTTTCTAATTGCTGATAAATAATACAAAGCAGATATAAAAGTGAATATTTCCCTGTGCTCAAATGTTTTATATTTTTCAGGATGGAGTAAGTCCAAACTTTACTATTCGGGCCCAATTGGGACAATGTGGAGAAAAAAAATCAGATATTTGTCTCAAGGCTCTTAAACTCCATCTGGGCATAGATAAAGTGAGTAAAATACAGATGTTAGTATTTACGTTCTCAGTTCACACTAATATCTACAGATCACTCATTATTGGTTCTGTCTTCCTACAGGTACTAATGTTTACATCTGAGGGAAAAGTTCAACAGAATAAGGAGGACATCAGTTTGCCATATTACTCAGGTGGGTTGGCAAGAAGCAAGCTTTAACTGAGCTTTAATGGAGTTACTGAAAAACTCAATTTTCCAGTAATGGAGCTTCTATTTGTGTAACATCTGGTGACCTTTCTGACATTATTTACAGGCGACATCAGAATATTTCATGCTTCATCCTTTCATATCTTGCTCAATGCCAAGTTTGGCCTCCAAATTCAGATCCAGCGTGTTCCTGTTATGCAAGCCTACATCAGTCTGGAAGGCAGCTACAAAGAAAAGACACGCGGTGAGTTTTATGTTTTCCTTTAATTTAGCCAACTTTCTTTGTATGATCATCTAAACCATGCAGGTTCTTTTGCAGTTGGGAATTGCATGGAAATGAGTAGCATTTCATTTCAGCATTTAAAGTTTGTGGGAAAGTTGGAACAAATAGAAGGATGAAGAAATATTTGCATTTTCAGACTTTATTCTTTCTCTCACATTTCATAAAATTTGTTCTTGTTCACCTTCTTCCTTTTCTGCCTCTGTCCTATCTTTGTTCTTTCCTTGTTTACTTTCTTGTGCCCATGCTTCTTACCTTCTTGGGTCTGTCCTTCCTTCCTTTGTCTCATTTCCTTTCTTACCTCTTCTTCTGTCCTTCTATGTTTTTTTCTTCTTTCCTTGCATTTGTCCTTCCTTCCTTTATGGTTTCCATTCTTTTTAATGTACCACTATCCTTCTTTTCAGGAGTAATAATATCAAGCATCTTTTCACATTGGTGTAATTTGGCAGTGCAAATAAAAACAGATTTGATTGATAAAATATATATATTTTTGCAAGCTACTGTTATGTTGAGGGTTCTGTTTATGTGTCCCACTTCAAAAGTGTGGCGCACCAGGCCTTGACATTAATATATATATAAACTAGAATATACTTTATCTGTTTGTAAGATAAAATTAAATTAAAAAGTATACTTTTTATACTCCTAAAAAAAAAGATAAAACAAGTACAATAATTAACATTTTTGACAATGTTGTAAATTTAAAAACTTATTAAATTTAAAAAATATATTCCATAGTAGAGGTAATGCAGCCCGAAACACATGAAAAACTTCTAGAATCATATGTTTAAAAATAAAGACATTTTCCTCCAGTTTGGATATTTCAGAGACTAAGCAGTTGTTCTTCTGAACATGTTCCTCAGGTTTATGTGGAAACTACAACATGGCATTGAATGATGAAATGACGACTCCTCAAGGGAGCCTAGAAGGAACCGCTGTAACTTTTGGTAATTCTTGGAAGGCCGACCAAACATGCCCAGACGCAAGCAAAGAACTTGAAGACCCCTGTTCCGGCAGTATGGAAACTGGTAAAGAAACACAACAATTTAATAATGTTTTTTTTTTTTTTCCAATCAAATGAAACCCATTGTAGTATTCTATTTAATAGTGAAGCTTTTGTTTTGTTGCTTTGTGAGTATATATATTTAATTTGTATTCAGTGTATTTCAGGTTATTGGAAGTGTAAAAATAATTTTACATTTAATTGTAGAGAATTATGCCAGACACTGGTGCGAAATGCTCAGAAATTCAACTGGTTCATTTGCAAATTGCCACTCAGCGGTGAATCCTAACTATTACTACAAGGTACAACAACAACCTCTTCTTTCAGATTTTAATTCTGTTTTATTGGACTACAATTTTCTTAAAGTGTCCATTTTTCTGCAGCGCTGTCTTTATTCCACCTGCAACTGTGAGAAAAGCGAGGACGGCTTATGTGCCGTCTTCACCTCTTATGGTCGAGCTTGTGCAGCAAAGGGAAAGTTTGTGACAGATTTTGGAAACGAATGTGGTAATTTGTCTTTAAGTTTCATGACAACACATTAACTGTCATACACAAGTCTTGTAACAGCTAGGTAATTTTCCCATATATCCACAAAACAGAGAAACACACAAAGAGCTGTCCATCAACTCAGATCTTCACTTACAATCACCGCAGATGCCAGCTGACCTGCAGTTCACTGAGCTCAGATCAGCAGAGCTGCACTTCAAATTTCTTGCCAGTGGTTGGTTGTTTCTGCCCTGATGGTCTCTATATGAATGAAAAAGACACTTGTGTACCCAAAGAAGAATGTTCCTGTTCCCATAAAGGAGATTACATTGAAGCAGGAACGTCTCTCAACATCGATACTGAGCACTGGTGAGTCAGAAGAAACTTTAAATAATACGGTTACTGACGGGGTTTTTTTTCCCAGTAACTAGCTTTGATGCCACATATTTGTTTTATTGTTAATCTTTCAATGCTTTTCCCAAGTGTGTGCGACAATGGAATGCTTCACTGCCATGCCAAGAAAAACCAGTCCTTGGGTAAGTCACTGGACCATTCATTTCCTTGCTTTCCCATAGCACTGGTACTGGTGTAATCTTGTAAAATGTGAACAAGTGCATTCTTTTTGCACAGCATGTCCTGCTTCAAAAGTGTACTTCAACTGCTCTTCTCCAAACGCCAAAACCCTTGGACCACAATGTGCTAGAAGTTGCATGAATCTGGTTGACAATATTTGTGTGAGTTTTTGTCTTGTTAATCTTTGATGAGGATCAGAAGTCCTGATATGTATTTTTTTCATCTTTAACAATATGTAGATCTTTTGTTTATGCTCCACTGAAATTTGCTCTGTGAACATGTTAGTCAGCTTGTGTGAGTATCTTCAAACTGATTAACCAAAAATGAATGCTGCTTAAACAAGGGCCACTAAAATAGACCAAATGTCACATGTGGTTCTGTCCTCTCTTGAGATCTCTTGAGACATTAAAATAGCTTTAATTTAATGTGGTTGAGGTAGGCTCACCCAAAAAATTAACTCTTTCATGCATAGTGGTCACTATAGTGGACAGCTATCTAAAAGCCATTTTATTGTGCTTCTTGTGGATTTTTATGTTATAAATACACACAGACCACTGAAGTGGACTCTAATGCATCATAAAACACACTATCAACTACTGGCCATCAGCTGCAAATGCAAGAAATTATTTTTGTTAAATCCAATATGGCCGACCCTATCCCTCCTTCTACTGTAGACAACTCTTGCAGGTAAAAAAAATATTGTGACATCAGATATCCCCTATAGAACAATACTACTTAAGTATTTTTCAAATAAGAACTTTGTACTGTATTTGGAAAAATTACAATCGATCACCTAAAAAAAATACAAAAAAAAAAAAAAAAATTCTACTTTTTTTATGCTTTAAGAAAATCCTGACACAAAGAGTCATAATTTATGCTTGAAAGGGTTAATGTTTACAGCGAAAGATGTCAACTATTTCTCAGTACTTTTGAATAACGGTATATATCTTCTCTTCCCAGGATGCATCAGAATGTGTATCCGGCTGCATGTGTCCTTCTGACCAGCTTGATGATGGGCAAGGCTCCTGTGTGAAAAATGAGAGTGAATGTCCATGCAAGCACAATGGTAAATTCTATAAGCCTGGAGGGATATTTCATCAGGATTGTAACCTCTGGTAAATACATATAACACTTCTGCAGCATTTTGTTTTGGACTAAAACTATTTTTTGTTGAACATTTTAAGTTTGAATTTGATGCATTTCACAATTCTACTTAATTATATACATTTATTATATATTTAGTACTTGCAACGGTGGAAAGTGGATATGCACAATGAACAACTGTTCACAGAGTTGCATTATTTATGGAAGTGGACATCACAGAACATTTGACATGCAACAATATGAGTTTCAAGGACATTGTTCTTATGTCGCTATCAAGGTAAGTTAATGCAAAAACACTTTTAAAAAACATTTGTCTGCAGCTGGGCTTTGATTATTAGGAATGAAATCGGATTATTTAATGAATGAATAATGGAAATATTACGACACAGCAACTGGAAGGAGATTACTTGGTAAAATACAGACACTGGCTATCAGACCCTGGATCTTTGTTAGTAAAAGATGACTCACTACTTTGTGCACATCAACAAATTAGTTTAAGAAAAGGGAAAGTCTAAGAAATGAGCACACATTCGTGTTTGAAATAATTTAATAAATTTAGGTATGAGCTTAAAACTAAATATTTTCCCTTAACATAATGCATTTGCTTAGGCAGCCACATTAATATGACAGTATGTTCTTTTGAGGATCAATTTATGTGTGTAGTATTCTTAGTTTGTGTGGTTTAATTAATTAATTTATTATTTGTTCATTATCTCTTCTCTTGTAAACAACTTACATAACCTATTTTTGTTCAGAATAATTGTTTTAATAAAACAGCAGAGAGTGACATTGAAGTCATCACAGAAGATGAACCATGTGGATCCACAGGGACAACATGTTCCAAAACTGTCAGAATTCAGCTTGGGGTAAGGCAAAATGCAAAGACACAAAATGTTTTCTCCAAACTGAACAAATCCTTCAAGTAGATTTAGGTATCAAAACAGATTACACAAAATCAAATAATACTAAAAATATTGAAAAGAAAAATTATTTTTTTGTTTTATTTTTTACAAAAGTTAAATATTCTTTATATTTCAGAGAGCTGTGATCATCCTCTCAGATGGAACATATAAAGAGCAAGTTTTGGAAAATGGCACAAAAATAGATTATCGAATAACAAATCTGGGCTTTTATATTGTGCTAGCTTCTAGAATCGGTCTAACTGTAATTTGGGATCGCAAAACATATTTTGTTATCCAGCTGGAATCACAATTCATGGTGAGTCTCAGCAATTAATTATGAGAACAAACTACAAACTTGGCAATGTTGAGGCTAATATTAAAACATGGTATAAGATGTGCCAATGACTGACTTGTTGGTATTTATGCAGGGTGAAGTGTGTGGCCTGTGTGGAAATTTTGATGGCAATGGAGAGAACGACTTCACCACCCAGAGTGGGTTAGTAGTGAGCAGCCCATTAGAGTTTGCAAACAGTTGGAAAGGGGACAGTTCTTGCTCAGATGTGGATAAGCTTGTTGACGCTTGTGAAAAAGCACCTCATCGAGACCACTGGGCAAAAATGAAGTGCAACATCTTAAATGGAGACATATTCAAAGAATGCCACTCCAAGGTAGTACAACGGTTGTGTGTGCAGTGAAGATTTTGCATTAAAAGTACAAAAAAAATCCATAATTTTGCATTTTTAAACAGGTAGAGCCTCGTCTGTTCTATGAAAACTGTGTGAAAGACACATGTGCGTGTGACACTGGAGGGGACTGTGAGTGTTTCTGTTCAGCTGTTGCAGCTTATGCGCAAGCTTGCAATGAAGCTAATGTTTTGATTTCATGGAGAACTCCAGAAATCTGTCGTAAGTAAACAATATCTTCTTGCACTTTTTTAAAGTTTGATACCTCGTAAAGAAATAAACTATTACTGGACAGATAACTTAAGCATAGTTATGTTAAAAAAACAAGAAATATTACTACACAAAAGTATGGTTGCTTTAATTTTTATTAGCAATTGAGCCAAGAATAAAGTGGAAACAAACTCTAAAAACAAACGTACCTATAGTCTGTAAAAATATTGAAAAGGAAAGGAGAAACACTGAATTTTAGGTTTTTAATCCAAAAACAAAATACTCTAAAACAAATGTCAATAATTTATGAGATGATACTGTGATTTTAAAAGAAAATTACATTTTAAGTTGACAGGTTTTAAGCACTGTTTCTGCACTTTATTTTTAGCTGTCTTTTGTGATTACTACAATAATCATGACTGCTTATGGCACTACCATCCTGGGACTCCAAAGTCATACCAGACTTGTTCAAATTATTTCCTACATGTTCCAAAGCTGGAAGGTAAGTTGTGATTTAAGCATTCTGAAATCACAAATAACAGTGATTAAAAATTAATCATTGTCATTTTTATGACGAAAATAAAAGATTATTGTAAGCAAAATGATTTACCACAACAAAAAATAAAAGCATTTATATTTCTTGTGAAAGCAATGTTTAACATATTACTTTATTATAACCCAAAGTGCTTACAAAATATGTGTTGCAATTTTGCAGGTTGTTACCCTCATTGCCCAGAACATGCCCGAGTGTTTGATGACAAATTAAACCAATGTACACCAGTATGTGAGCAATTTAAAACAAGTACCACAACTCCCACCACATCAACTGAGTCTACAACAACACCAACTGGAACCACAGAATCCACAACACCATCAACTGTAACATATCCTACTACAACCACGACTCCCACCACAGTATCCACAACACCAACAAAATCTACCACTACAACTGAAACACCAACTACAACACTAACAACCAAAACTACCACCACATCAACTGAGTCTACAACAACACCAACTGGAACCACAGAATCCACAACACCATCAACTGTAACATATCCTACTACAACCACAACTCCCACCACAGTATCCACAACACCAACAAAATTTACCACTACAACTGAAACACCAACTACAACACCAACAACCACAACGACCACCACATCAACTGAGTCTACAACCATACCAACCGGAACCACAGAATCCACAACACCATCAACTGTAACATATCATACTGCAACCACAACTCCCACCACAGTATCCACAACACCAACAAAATTTACCACTACAACTGAAACACCAACTACAACACCAACAACCACAACGACCACCACATCAACTGAGTCTACAACCATACCAACCGGAACCACAGAATCCACAACACCATCAACTGTAACATATCATACTGCAACCACAACTCCCACCACAGTATCCACAACACCAACAAAATCTACCACTACAACTGAAACACCAACTACAACACCAACAACCACAACTACCACCACATCAACTGAATCTACAACCATACCAACTGGAACCACGGAATCCACAACACCATCAACTAAGTCTACAACTGTTACATATCCTACTACAACCACAACTCCCACCACAGTATCCACAACACCAACAAACATATCTACCACTACAACTGAAACACCAACTACAACACCAACAACAACAACTACCACCACATCAACTGAGTCTACAACAATACCAACTGGAACCACAGAATCCACAACACCATCAACTGTAACATATCATACTGCAACCACAACTCCCACCACAGTATCCACAACACCAACAAAATTTACCACTACAACTGAAACACCAACTACAACACCAACAACCACAACGACCACCACATCAACTGAGTCTACAACCATACCAACGGGAACCACAGAATCCACAACACCATCAACTGTAACATATACTGCAACCACAACTCCCACCACAGTATCCACAACACCAACAAAATCTGTCACTACAACTGAAACACCAACTACAACACCAACAACAACAACTACCACCACATCAACTGAGTCTACAACAATACCAACTGGAACCACGGAATCCACAACACCATCAACTAAGTCTACAACTGTTACATATCCTACTACAACCACAACTCCCACCACAGTATCCACAACACCAACAAACATATCTACCACTACAACTGAAACACCAACTACAACACCAACAACCACAACTACCACCACATCAACTGAATCTACAACCATACCAACTGGAACCACGGAATCCACAACACCATCAACTAAGTCTACAACTGTTACATATCCTACTACAACCACAACTCCCACCACAGTATCCACAACACCAACAAACATATCTACCACTACAACTGAAACACCAACTACAACACCAACAACCACAACTACCACCACATCAACTGAATCTACAACCATACCAACTGGAACCACGGAATCCACAACACCATCAACTAAGTCTACAACTGTTACATATCCTACTACAACCACAACTCCCACCACAGTATCCACAACACCAACAAAATTTACCACTACAACTGAAACACCAACTACAACACCAACAACCACAACTACCACCACATCAACTGAATCTACAACCATACCAACTGGAACCACGGAATCCACAACACCATCAACTAAGTCTACAACTGTTACATATCCTACTACAACCACAACTCCCACCACAGTATCCACAACACCAACAAACATATCTACCACTACAACTGAAACACCAACTACAACACCAACAACCACAACTACCACCACATCAACTGAATCTACAACCATACCAACTGGAACCACGGAATCCACAACACCATCAACTAAGTCTACAACTGTTACATATCCTACTACAGCCACAACTCCCACCACAGTATCCACAACACCAACAAAATTTACCACTACAACTGAAACACCAACTACAACACCAACAACCACAACTACCACCACATCAACTGAATCTACAACCATACCAACTGGAACCACGGAATCCACAACACCATCAACTAAGTCTACAACTGTTACATATCCTACTACAACCACAACTCCCACCACAGTATCCACAACACCAACAAACATATCTACCACTACAACTGAAACACCAACTACAACACCAACAACCACAACTACCACCACATCAACTGAATCTACAACCATACCAACTGGAACCACAGAATCCACAACGCCATCAACAGTAACTTATCCTACTACAACCACAACTCCCACCACAGTATCCACAACACCAACAAAATCTACCACTACAATTGAAACACCAACTACAGCACCAACAACCACAACTACCACCACATCAACTGAATCTACAACCATACCAACTGGAACCACAGAATCCACAACACCATCAACTAAGTCTACAACTGTTACATATCCTACTACAACCACAACTCCCACCACAGTATCCACAACACCAACAAACATATCTACCACTACAACTGAAACACCAACTACAACACCAACAACCACAACTACCACCACATCAACTGAATCTACAACCATACCAACTGGAACCACAGAATCCACAACACCATCAACTGTAACATATCATACTGCAACCACATCTCCCACCACAGTATCCACAACACCAACAAAATCTACCACTACAACTGAAACACCAACTACAATACCAACAACAACAACTACCACCACATCAACTGAGTCTACAACAATACCAACTGGAACCACGGAATCCACAACGCCATCAACAGTAACTTATCCTACTACAACCACAACTCCCACCACGGTATCCACAACACCAACAAAATCTACCACTACAATTGAAACACCAACTACAGCACCAACAACCACAACTACCACCACATTAACTGAATCTACAACCATACCAACTGGAACCACAGAATCCACAACACCATCAACTACTAAGTCTACAACTGCTACCATTCCTACTACAACCACAACTCCCACCACAGTATCCACAACACCAACAAACATATCTACCACTACAACTGAAACACCAACTACAACACCAACAACCACGACTACCACCACATCAACTGAATCTACAACCATACCAACTGGAACCACAGAATCCACAACACCATCAACTAAGTCTACAACTGTTACATATCCTACTACAACCACAACTCCCACCACAGTATCCACAACACCAACAAAATCTACCACTACAACTGAATTACCAACTACAACACCAACAACCACAACTACCACCACATCAACTGAGTCTACAACAATACCAACTGGAACCACAGGATCCACAACACCATCAACTAAGTCTACAACTGTTACCATTCCTCCTACAACCACATCTCCCCCCACAGTATCCACAACACCAACAAACATATCTACCACTACAACTGAAACACCAACTACAACACCAACAACCACAACTACCACCACATCAACGGAGTCTACAACAATACCAACTGGAACCACAGAATCCACAACACCATCAACTGTAACATATTATACTACAACCACAACTCCCACCACAGTATCCACAACACCAACAAAATCTACCATTACAACTGAAACACCAACTACAACACCAACAACCACGACTACCACCACATCAACTGAATCTACAACCATACCAACTGGAACCACAGAATCCACAACACCATCAACTAAGTCTACAACTGTTACATATCCTACTACAACCACAACTCCCACCACAGTATCCACAACACCAACAAAATCTACCACTACAACTGAATTACCAACTACAACACCAACAACCACAACTACCACCACATCAACTGAATCTACAACCATACCAACTGGAACCACGGAATCCACAACACCATCAACTAAGTCTACAACTGTTACATATCCTACTACAACCACAACTCCCACCACAGTATCCACAACACCAACAAAATTTACCACTACAACTGAAACACCAACTACAACACCAACAACCACAACTACCACCACATCAACTGAATCTACAACCATACCAACTGGAACCACGGAATCCACAACACCATCAACTAAGTCTACAACTGTTACATATCCTACTACAACCACAACTCCCACCACAGTATCCACAACACCAACAAACATATCTACCACTACAACTGAAACACCAACTACAACACCAACAACCACAACTACCACCACATCAACTGAGTCTACAACAATACCAACTGGAACCACGGAATCCACAACGCCATCAACAGTAACATATAATGCAACCACAACTCCCACCACAGTATCCACAACACCAACAAAATCTACCACTACAATTGAAACACCAACTACAGCACCAACAACCACAACTACCACCACATCAACTGAATCTACAACCATACCAACTGGAACCACAGAATCCACAACACCATCAACTAAGTCTACAACTGCTACCATTCCTACTACAACCACAACTCCCACCACAGTATCCACAGCACCAACAAACATATCTACCACCACAACTGAAACACCAACTACAACACCAACAACCACAACTACCACCACATCAACTGAGTCTACAACAATACCAACTGGAACCACAGGATCCACAACACCATCAACTAAGTCTACAACTGTTACCATTCCTCCTACAACCACATCTCCCCCCACAGTATCCACAACACCAACAAAGATATCTACCACTACAACTGAAACACCAACTACAACACCAACAACCACAACTACCACCACATCAACGGAGTCTACAACAATACCAACTGGAACAACACCATCAACTGTAACATATTATACTACAACCACAACTCCCACCACAGTATCCACAACACCAACAAAATCTACCACTACAACTGAAACACCAACTACAACACCAACAACCACGACTACCACCACATCAACTGAATCTACAACCATACCAACTGGAACCATGGAATCCACAACACCATCAACTAAGTCTACAACTGTTACATATCCTACTACAACCACAACTCCCACCACAGTATCCACAACACCAACAAAATCTACCACTACAACTGAATCACCAACTTCAACATCAACAACCACAACTACCACCACATCAACTGAGTCTACAACAATATCAACTGGAACAACAGAATCCACAACACCATCAACTAAGTCTACAACTGTTACCATTCCTACTACAACCACAACTCCCACCACAGTATCCACAACACCAACAAACATATCTACCACTAGAACTGAAACACCAACTACAACACCAACAACCACAACTACCACCACATCAACGGAGTCTACAACCATACCAACTGGAACCACAGAATCCACAACACCATCAACTAAGTCTACAACTGTTACATATCCTACTACAACCACAACTCCCACCACAGTATCCACAACACCAACAAAATTTACCACTACAACTGAAACACCAACTACAACACCAACAACCACAACTACCACCACATCAACTGAATCTACAACCATACCAACTGGAACCACGGAATCCACAACACCATCAACTAAGTCTACAACTGTTACATATGCTACTACAACCACAACTCCCACCACAGTATCCTCAACACCAACAAAATCTACCACTACACCTGAAACACTAACTACAACACCAACAACCACAACTACCACCACATCAACTGAGTCTACAACAATACCAACTGGAACCACAGAATCCACAACACCATCAACTAAGTCTACAACTGTTACCATTCCTACTACAACCACATCTCCCCCCACAGTATCCACAACACCAACAAAGATATCTACCACTACAACTGAAACACCAACTACAACACCAACAACCACAACTACCACCACATCAACGGAGTCTACAACAATACCAACTGGAACCACAGAATCCACAACACCATCAACTGTAACATATTATACTACAACCACAACTCCCACCACAGTATCCACAACACCAACAAAATCTACCACTACAACTGAAACACCAACTACAACACCAACAACCACGACTACCACCACATCAACTGAATCTACAACCATACCAACTGGAACCATGGAATCCACAACACCATCAACTAAGTCTACAACTGTTACAAATCCTACTACAACCACAACTCCCACCACAGTATCCACAACACCAACAAAATCTGCCACTACAACTGAAACACCAACTACCAGTGTAGAATCCACAACACCCTCAACTAAATCTACAAGTGAAACACCTACTACTACTACAACCATTACAACCACAACATTTCCTGAATCAACAACCGTGGAAACTATGACTACATCTGAAACAGCCACAACCCATCCAACAGGTTGTCCTAAATGGAATAAAATGGTAAGTTGCAGAACTTTAAAAACCCTAAATCCAGCTATTTTTTAAATGAGTAAAATTTTCTTTTTAAATATTTGTCTTTTACTTTGTTTGATGTCATGTTGCTACAACTCTTTAGTAGTTGTAGCAACTTATCCATGATTTTCCTCTTTTCTTTATTACAGCAAAATGAAACCTTTTATTTTTGCAACTGCACCATGGCCAAATGTATTGGAAGCAATACTCTTCAAATAGTACCCTATGAATGTCCACCCATCAAAAACATAACTTGTTCCAATGGAAAATCTCCTGTTCTGGTATATGATGAATATCAATGCTGCCAACATTATCAGTGTGATTGTAAGTTATTTGGTTAAAATCTTTAGGAAATATACCAAAAACTAAATATTTTGACCACTCAAAAAAAACAACAATACAACAGTATATTACAATGAAGATTAATTGTACAAATTGTAACAGCACAAATAGTATTGCCAATTGGTTGAGAGTAGCCATTAGCCTATTCAAGCACAACGTCCCAGCTCTTTTTCGTAAAGGGATTCTCCCACACAGCTCTATAGCTATAGCTTTTTGTTAACATGCCATTTCTAGACTCTTTAGGAAATCCATGCATTGTAGTCTTTTTACAATTGGTGTGAGCTATATTTGCAGCATACAGCCTATTTAATCTTTTGCAAGTGGTCATAATATATTGGCAGATCAATACATTCAGTGAAATGCTTCTGTTTGAAACAGAATAAAGATTTCATTTCTTTTTTTCTCTCCAGGCGAGTGCAAAGGGTGGGGAGATAATCATTACAGCACATTTGATGGACTGTCCTACAAATACCATGGAAACTGTTCCTATTATTTGATGAAAGAAATTGCACCAAGGGATGACTTGGAAATTTACATTGATAACATCCGTTGTGATCCTTTTGAAGATCCTTTGTGTTCTCAATCTTTAAATGTAAATTATGGAGCAGAACATATCAAACTGGTCTATTTTATTCTCAATGGACAACCAGATTTGAAGGTAATACAAGATGATCACATTCTGAATATCAGCTCTATACTGAAAACAAAAGACAAACAGATATATTTTGACCAATATATAATGTACTTGCATGTGGGGCAAAATGTCTGTTTTAGCCTTTTTTGATATCTGAATTGTTGTGATTAATTTGCAGGCATTTACGAATGAAGTGAGTCTAAAGCTCCCTTATTGGAAACAAGGTGTTAAAGTGATGAGCACTGGCACTAATTTAGTTTTAGAGATCCTTCGTCTAGATGTGGTTGTTAAATTTGGAAAAACTGGATTTAGTATCAACCTTCCATACAAGTACTTTGGAGGAAACACACAGGGCCATTGTGGTAAGAACTCCCTCTCAAGAGACCATCTGTGTTTATCTTCTGATTTGAATGTAGATAATGACACTTGAAAATTTGTGATAGGAACTTGCACCAACAGTCAAGCTGATGACTGCTGGCTGCCTGAAGGAACAGTATCAAAAGGTTGCACTGAAATTGCTCATGGCTGGCTTGTAGAGAAAGATAAAGACTGCAAGCCTGGAGGAGAACCGCCTTTGAAACCTCCGTGCAATGCAAGTTCTGTATGTGAACTCCTCAAGAGCAGGTACTTTGCAACGTTGTTCTGTATTATTTTTTTTATTGTAAATTAGTTTGGGAGCTTTTTAAATCATTATTTTCTCTTATGATTTTTTTTTTCTTTTTCATTTTCCACCAGTGTCTTTGCTAAATGCCATTCCCGGATCTCTCCAGATAATTACTACAAAGGATGCGTTTCTGATAGCTGCCCTGTTCGCAATGGAGCGAATGCAGTGGAGTGCTCAAGTTTAGCGAGTTATGCTGCTGCATGCTCTGATGCTGGAGTTTGTATTCACTGGAGGAAACACATTGATCAATGTGGTACAATATTTCTTTTTGTCCAAGTGGAAATCTTGAAGCCACAAAGAAGTTTTTCAAACCTGAATTGTAATTTGTGCTCACAGTTTGATTAAATAAAACAAACTAAATTGTTGTTTTTTACCAACAGCCAGTGACTGCCCATCAGACAAAATTTATAAACCTTGTGGACCTGCATATCAACCAACTTGCGAGGACAGGTGAGTTATAAAAAATAATTTAACATATAAAGGTATTTCCTCATACTATTATGGTAGGCACTAGTTGTTTTTAGTGAAAACAAAAGAAAATTGAAAAAGATGTGAAAGCAACTCTGATAATGTCAACACCTTCCTTTTGAATCAAACTTAGTTATTTATAATATAAATAAGTAAAAATATTACTATTTTTTAATAATCCTCAAGAAGTCTTTCTGAGAGTTTTCTCTTGTGTTTTAGTTACCTCTTTCAATCTGTCAAATCCTCAGTTTTGATCAGTTCCACCTAATTTATTTGCTTTTATAAAAAAAACAAAAAAACTCAACTTGCCTTCTTGGCCATTACAATATTCACTAACATTTAACATCAAAATAGTTCACACCGCTGGCAGAGACAGTGTTTAAATCATGTTAATTTTCCAATACGTTTAGAAAAGGAAATGATTATTTATTCTTCGGCGATGTCTAAAGATGGTGCAAATGTAAAAGGAGTATAATCCATCCATTCAATGTCTGTACCCACTTATCCCTTCAGTGTCCCAGGGGACCTGGTGCCTAATTGCAGGAGTTCTTGAGACAGACAAGGGTACATCTTGAACAAGATGCCAATCCATCAAAGAATAACCATGAACAAACAATTTAAGGGCAAACCAGAGAGAAAAAAAATATCTAAAATGCTTCTAGACTGTGGAGTATGGAGTGGAAAGTTTAGCTTTTTTAAGTCTACAAAGCAGAAGCATTAAAATCTTGTTTTCAATGTACTGCAACTTTTAGATTTGTCTTCAGCATACCTGAAACTGAAACCCATAAATGCAGCATAAGTAGCAATATAACTAATAAACACGATGATAGCAATATTAATAGCAAAACACTAACCACTAATGGAGCAATTAAGATGCAATAAGGAATAATGATTTTTGTTGTTGTTGCAGTCCTAATGATCCAGGTATGGACTTCACTACAGAGGGCTGCTTTTGTCCTGAAGGAATGAAACTATTCAGCAAAGAATCAAAAATATGTGTTAAAAATTGTGGTAAGTATTTAATCACAATTCTGAGGGTTGTGAAAAAATCTTATGTTTTATGAAAAAAAAAATAAGAAAAAACATGTGAAAAAATCTTATGTTTTATTCATAAGATTCAGGATTGAATTGTTGGTTCCTTCTGTTTGCTTTTCGAGCTGTATTTGAGTATAATTGGGGTCTTAAACATTCTGGTGAAGTTTTATCAGTGTGCTATCCAAATTAATTTGAAGTTTTTACAACTACTGTTTCCATAAACATTGAAACACCAAATTTATCTTTTAGTTCTTAATGAGAGAAAAATAATGTCCACAACACATCAAAGCATTTGTCAACAAATGAGAACTGCACGTTTTGTGACAAAAATAAGCATAGTTCCATGGCTGCAAAATGTAACTGAGCCAAGTTTACCTTTAAATGAACATCTCAGTGTTTTGTCTAGAATATAACCAACACACCCAAAAATTGTGCTAACATACAGTAGATGAGCTTAACCTATCCTATTATTTGGGTTTTTGCACTCTGTCTAAAAATATCATACAGTTTGCTTGCAGCATATTTTTAATTATTTGCCCAAAAGGGTACATTTTGGGGATTTTGTCTCTGTTTGACACATTAATAAATCAATCAATTTAACTTATAAAGGATCCTTCATACTAAAAGCAACTCAAAATAACTTGTAACATCTTACAAGTTAGAAATATTCACACAAAAAATCTCTTAAAATTGTCGTTTTCATAATTTTTATGAGGTGTGTAGTACTTGGAGAATTGAAAAGTATCTTAATCCAAATCACAAATAAAAGTGATTCATTTCAGCATTAGCAATCCAAGAGAGAAGAGACTCACATAATTATGTTTACATTATGTTTTAACAGGCTGTCTTGATCCTAATGGGACGCCCCGTGAGGTGAGTCAAACGTGATTTTCATGTAAAGTCCTCTACTTCTTCCCTTAGATGTTAAACTCAACACTTTGGTTTCTTTTTTTCTTTTTTTAGTTCAATGAGACATTTGAATACCAATGTCAGGACTGTGTCTGTGATGAGTCCACCAAAACTGTGATCTGCAAACCTAAGAAGTGCCCACCCACTGCTTTACCAAGATGCATGGGTCCAGATTATGCTCTTGTCAATAAAACTGATCCATCAAATCCCTGCTGCAATGTCCATGTTTGCCGTAAGACACAGTAATAATGCTGATTGCTGTTTGCTGCTTATAAGTCTTTAAATTAGTAATAAACTTGAGTTTTCCTTCTTTGTGTAAACAGAATGTCAGGTCCACGCTTGTCCGGACATCAACATGAACTGTGATGTTGGATTTAAGCCAAACATCAGAGTTCCAGAGGGAAAATGCTGTCCAGAACGTACATGTGGTGAGTCTATAAAATCAGTTTGAACCTGCATAGTGCCAAACGGATAAATAATCACTTTTCAGAGACCTTTGTTTTTTTTACATGATTGTTTATTTTCTTTCCTAGAACCTAAACGAGTCTGTGTGCTAAATGATGTTGAATACCAGGTAAGGAACATATATATTGAGGAGTTATTTTAATATGTGTTTTAATTTTATAATATAACAATGATTTTATGTGGATTTGTCAGCCTGGTTCTTCAGCTCCTGGCCAGAAATGTGAGAATTGCTTCTGTTCCTCAAACTTTTCGTCTGGTGGTCTGATGGAAATAAAGTGTGAGAAACAGCAGTGTAAAGAAACATGCGGAAAGGTGAGGAAGACGATGTAATGTGTATGCAAATATGGTCACTCTGGTGGGAGAAAGTGTTGACATGAAGTTGAGGTACTACAAATATCTAATCTGAGTTATCTACATCTAAGTGTCCACTAATATACTCTGCACTAGTAAACATAGGAACATGGATTAAGAAATGCCAGCTAATGCTAAAGAAAAAAATGTTCAAGAATGCATAATAATACATGGACTTTAGTGCTTATTTACAAAAGTTAAAACTCAAGGGTTTTTTTGTGGAAATCAGACAAGCTAAACAAACAGTAAAATACAATATATTACTCAGTTTTCAGCATTTTCTTTAATAATGTCTCAATTTTCAGTATGGTGGGACAAATTTTATTGTTCAGTCAGCTGTTGTCAGAAGAAGATAAAATGAATATTTAACAGTTTCTTAACCCTCTCAGGCTCAAATTAAGTTGTAGTTGCAGGAAAAATCTGCAACATCTGCCTGGAGAAGGTTAATTAGAGTTTAGAAAAATTGTGCTTTGCCAGCGGTTCAAGGCTGGACTGCAGTTGTAGTGTGGAAACATAATTGCAATTCCTGGTTTATTTCTAAGTATGTTTAGGTGTTGCAATTTCCCCAAGAAAGTCAAAACATAAAGCAGATTAAAAATCTGTGGCAAGATTCAAATATTGAGGAAGATTTGGCAAAAATTACAATCTCCAATATGCAAAGCAATATCCCAGAAAACTTAAAAAATATATATTTTCCACTGAAGGTTTTACACAAAGTAGTGACTCTGACTTCACACTTAGTGGATTTTGTTTGTAAAGGTTCAGAAAATTATGTAACATTTTTGCTCAATTGTGTACATGTTTGTCTTGGTCTAGTAGAGAAGATCCAAATAAATAAACTTTGTAAATGGGGGTAATTGCTTGACAAAATGTTAAAAGGGACAAGAGGTGTGAATAAATTTACAAGCAAGCAACCGTATTTTAATCTTACATTTGATTTAATTGAATTAACTTCTTCTTTCAGGGATTCAAATATGTAAAAACCAATTCAGATGATTGCTGTGGGACATGTGTGCAGACCCAGTGTGTGTTCAGTGTTAATGGCACTGAGATACTCTTAAAGGTAAACTGAAACATCACTGTTCGTTTGTATTAATTTCTCTAAGTATAAAAAACCTATGTATGTGGTTATCTGTGTGGTAATTTCCAGGAAGGAGAAACCTGGTCACCGCCTGAAAATAAATGTGAAAGTAAGACTTGTGTTAAGAATGGTGAGATTTTTACAGTCTCCAACAAGCAAATCATTTGCCCACCATTCCAAGAGAGCAACTGCAAGAATGTAAGTGTCTGGTTTAATGCATAAACCCACAATGGATCATATACAAAGAAAAATTATAACTTTTTGTTGTTTTGTTTTCTATTCAGGACACAATTCAGACTGCAGCAAATGGCTGTTGCAAAATCTGTGAGTATGATTATTTTCTTTTCTTTAGAGTTAAAGATACTAAAACAAGCATAAAATCTGACATTTTTCTTCCGTCTCACATTTTAAAAGGTGTGGAAAAAGAGAAGGCCTGCAGACTGGTTAGCCAGACAACTCCTATCAACCACAATGGCTGTCAGTCTAAGTTGAATATGCCGTCATGTGAAGGATCATGCGACACTTTCACCAAGTAAGTATGACATTACTTTTAGTTTTGTCTTCCTCTGGAAAGTCATCAACCCATTTATTAAGCCGTTGTGAAGTACTGAATGTGCTGATTTTTTCTGTCCTTGTTCTTTTCAGGTACTCTGAAGCAGCAGATGCTATGGAGCATTCCTGCTCTTGTTGTAAGGAGAGACGTGCCAGCAACCGCACTGTTACCCTAGCGTGTGACGATGGTGCACACGTCCAGTTCACTTATGTGCATGTGGAGGAGTGTGGCTGTGGTCACACAGAGTGCACCACACCTGCTTCACTGCCTGTTCGCAGAAAGCGACGCTTCACACTGCAGTGACACAATCCTCTGTCCTCATATGTGGGATACAGATGTATCTCCAAGAATCATTTAACTAATCATTAAATCTCTCACAGAATAACTGATATTGTGGAGTTTATTAATCAGCCGATTGAATAAAAAGATGCAAGTGAAATCAAGTCTTCTGTCTTTTATTGTATTGTTTGGGACAGCCATCACAGCAACTTCTTGTGGTTCTTATTTATATGAATAGATATTCTTAATACCCTGATCTCTGAGTAATTACCATATTTGCATTTTTTCTGACATGTTAGTGAGTTCTAGAACTCAAAAGCAAGACTCAACATAGTGACATACAATCAGTAACCATTTAAAACAGCCCAAGGTTAGGGCACAAAAATCCATTCCAATCAGAGGTATCTGAAACAAGTCCAAAAAACAAGCTGAGTCACTGCAAGACAAAGTTAGAATAATGGCACGAATGCTTGACATAAGGGACAAAGACAAACTGGCAGGGGGAAACTGTACAGTATAAATGGAGAAACTAAAGCATACAATGAGACACAGGTGGTTGACTATAGATGGGAACCTGAGCAAGTGAAATACTCTGAAACAAAACAGAAAATAAGTGCACAAAATAAACACTAAGATCTCAAACCAAGATATACAATTGCAAAACAATCAGCAGAGCTGGACATAACTGACCTGACTTAGACACTCTAGAGAATCTAAATACTCACAGAGACAACTACAATTTTCTTTTCTGGTTAAGAAAATAAAAGCCTAGGAGATCAAGGTCTGAACTTAAAACAATTCATTTGAACAAATTTACAATTTAACATTTGTGAGAACAGCAGAACTAGTTTATTTTTGATATTTTAAAACTTATAAAGCTAAAAAGTGATAAATAATTGTTTGTTCTTACACATGTTCACATTTGTACTTTCAAGCTTTTACATTAGATCATATTACACTGAGCATAATCTGTGCAACTTTTGTTGAAGATGATGAATCACATAAAGTAAGGTCCTAAAAAATATTAAAATTAATATTTACATGTACTGATATAATTTTAAAAAAACATCTGAATGAAGCAGTAAATTAAAACAGCTAGTGACCACAGTTTCCCACTTCTTCTTCTATTGCAGTTTAATGGCGGTTGGTTCTCACTTTTTTATTGCGTGACCATTCTTGAGAGATGTGTTTCTTGCAGAGCTGAAAAATCTGAGCCATTTTGCTCCAAAAATTAACCCAATCTGCTACTGGCAAGCATGATAATGCTCCTCCACACTGACGCTCTCTGATAGCAGATGTCATGTACCGTGTAATACAGGATGCACCACCCCCGAAATGATTCCACAAAATGGAGAAGACTTGTGCAGGATTTGCTAATGGAGATGAATCTGCCTGGGGCAGAACAGGTTACAGCCACGCCCGTGAAGAAGGGGCTGATGGCACCCAAAGCTCACAGCTGGATGATTCATCATCCATTTCTAGGCCTTGCCCCAGGCCTTGATAGCTCAGCTTACTTTCCTGTAAGCTCAGTGTGTTTCCTTCATATATTTACATAGCATTGTAGCTTGTTATGAGGTGTTTTGAAAGATGGTCCCAAATCCAGGAAGGCTGAATCATTGAGTAGCTGATGATAGTTTTAATGAACACATATGATGAAAAACAAAACTTACAGTCAGACATAATTTAGAGGCGAATCCAAAAATGGGAACCAGAAACGCTAGCATGATGAGGAGAATAAACAAGGTACAAAAGGGAGGAACCAGGAAGGAGGAATGAGAAAGAGGCGATTAAACAATTGGAGCATGAAGTTATGGATGTGCAGAGAAAGAGACTAAGGAACACAAATTAATAATGAAACTAGAATCAATAAAGCAAAGTGCAAAAAAAACCTCAACAACCCAGGATCCGAGCATATTTCCCTTTTCTTCTCCAAAGACTTAAAAAAAAAGGAATAAGACATTAGGCAGAGGAAGCAGCGGAGGTCCGTGCTGTGTAGATTACCATTAATTAGAATCTTAGTTTTCTAATTAATGACAAAAAAATTGCTTATAATACCTTAAATCATTTAGTCATAGCTAAATGATTTAGGACAAAAATTATAGCCAGATCAACCAATACATTGCTTCTATGAAAGGGTAAACATAGAAATGACTAACTTGGAGCAAATCAAACATGATCTTATTTGTATTCTCAAGGAGTGTGTTATCTGTTTAAATTTCTGATATGCTTGATGAAGAAATTACAGTAGGGCATTTAGAAAAATGTTGAACGTCATTGACAAGTCCACACAAAAAGGCGGTTCTAAAACTACACGGAAATCTAAATGTATATGTATATATATATGTGTAGCCTTGACTGTCAGCCTCACTTTTATCTGCTTTGGGTCAAAAAGCCCACTGAGGCAACCATGAAGTGGACTGTGGTGTGGCTGTGTTTCTTCAGTTTTGCTGGTGCCACTCAAGCCAAGCAGGGTAAGACTTGCATAATTTAGATTCTAAAAATATTTTCTGTTAAAAATATTTTGGCCCTACAACCAAAGTTGTAATTTCTACTAGTTTAAAAGACAATCAAGAGGTCTGTGATGTTCAATATAATTTTCTAAAAAGATAAAGTAATAATGATTTTTAGATTATATTTTGTTCATATTTTGCTGTTTAATTTTGCTGTTTTAGCTGACAACCATGTCAACAACATCTGCAGCACTTGGGGCACGCAGCACTTTAAGACCTTTGATGGTGATGCGTTCCAGTTTCCCGGCTTGTGTGAGTACAATCTGGTCAAAGACTGCCGCAAATCCGAGAAGACGTTTTCTGTGCACATTAGACGAGAAGAAAATGATGGAAATATTACAGTGAGTTATGTTGTGGTCACCATTTCTGAAAATACATTCTACCTAACCAAGACTGAGGTCACTGAAAATAAGAATCCGTAAGTAAAACACACACATGCAGCAACTATACACTAATTAAGATATTTTTACATTGTGTTTGTCATTTAAATCTTCGAATTCTCTTTTATCAGAGTCACTCTGCCACACTACAGTAGGGGAGTAAAGGTGGAAGAAAATACATTTTACATCAGGCTTCGAGCTACCAAAGTCGGCATTATAGTCATGTGGAACCGTGAAGATGCAGTCATGGTATACATCTTTTTGTTTCTACCTTCTTTTGAGTCAATTTTTGTTTTTTCAAAATCAATAAATCACAACGACTGACTGATTACCTACAGAGGTCGGGCTTAAAACAAATACATTAGCTCTCTCTGTTGGATGAAACAATTGGAGGTACAATAAATCTCTGGTGAGAGGAAATTATGAGATGATAAAAACAGTTTGGATTGTTGGAAACATTGGATTTTAACTTAACCGTAATTTTTAACACTTTTGAACATTATAGGCACTGTAAAAGAACAAAGACTGACCTCTTCTCTCTGGTAGACTAAAAATAATGTGAAACGTGATCCTCTCTGTTTTGTGCTTCAGGTGGAAGTTTCAAACACATACAAGAACCAAACTTGTGGCCTTTGTGGAGATTTCAATGGCGTTCCTGTCTATGATGAGTTCATGAATAATGGTATGTAGTTCATTGAAGTGTGTAAAATGTATTGGAAAATAAAATCAGTCATATCTTTAATGTTCTTTACTTCATCTTCATAATCAGGTTTTAAAATGACCCCCATTGAGTTTGGAATCAAACACAGAGTCCATCTGCCAAACGACCAATGCAAAGACCCTCATGTGGAAGATGATGAATCAAAGACAAATGTGTCACTTTCATGCCAAGCATTTGTAAGTTTAACTCACTCGGTTTTCCACTAAAAATGTTAAGTAATAACATGGTGACTTTTCAATTTCCATCATTTTTCCTCACTACAGCAAACCATCTGTGAACAAATGTTTGACGGGGACTCCTGGAGTTCATGCGCCAGCTTGATTGGTGCTAAAGATTTCATCAAAGCATGTGTGATAGACATGTGTGCCTGTAACGACAGCAGTGACTTCTGTGTCTGCAGCACAATGTCTGAGTTTTCTCGTCAGTGTTCGCACGCAGGAGGACAGCCACCCAACTGGAGGAGACCTGATTTCTGTGGTATGATTCATGTTTGATTCATCTCTTTATTCTAATTCACAGAATAATGGGAACAGCAAGAAATAATACAGAAGCAAACCACAAAAGAATAATGTTTATCATTTCAAAGGATGACAATGTTATTTCAATCTTTCTCAGTTTCTGTTTATAACTGTGGTTTAGTGCTTTAAAGGTTAAAGCCCATCAGATTGTCATATATTTTATACAGTGTTAAATACATTAAAAGTCTACACATAGACATAACATTCAAATTTGCCCCAAGTGACATCAAATTTTATTTTAAAAAAGAATTCCTGCATGATACGCTGCCCAAATGATTCTCTGAATTATTACTGCTCATTATTTATGGCACCATCTATCTTCCCAGGTAAACAGTGTCCCTACAACATGAACTATGAAGAAAGTGCGTTTCCTTGCATGGATACTTGCACACATCAGGACACAAGATTAGTGTGTGAGGACCATAAAACAGACGGCTGCTTTTGTCCTCCTGGTTAGTTCTCTTTGCATGTAAAATGTGTATTCTCTCATTGTTAATTCACCTTCACACAATGAAACTGTTTTTCTCTCAGGAACGGTGTTTGATGATATTTCTGAGAGGGGCTGCGTCCCTCAGTCTGAGTGTCAGTGCAAGCATGTCAAAATCTACAACTCTGGAGAGGTTTACCGTCAAGACGAAACAAACTGGTATGTTTCAAGATGTTTACGGAATGTCTTCATGTAAATTTATCTTTTTTGTTACAGTGCAGGGATTTTACCAGCACTTTCCTTATTTATATTTCATACAACACAGGGAAAATTCATAACGGATGAAGAACAATCAAATTCTTCCCAATATTCAAAAACATCTGAAAAGTGTGATATGCATTTGTATTCGGATCCCTTTTTGTCTGACACCCATTTCTAACAGCTATGCTCACTTTTCTTTGCAAAAGAAAAATGATGGAGTCCAATTGGATGGAGAACAGCTACATAAATTTTTTGTTTTGTGTTGTTTGCTAGAAGATGAACCTGGGCTTAGTCTTTAACACATTTTCTTTCAGGATTTCCCTAAATTTAGCCTTATCCACTGTCCCTTTGTTTTATCTCCATGCCCATGTCATGAATCTGCCACCACCATTCTTCAAAATGTAAATTGTGCATTCATTCTTATGTGAACAGTTTTCTATGTGAAAACTGCAGAGTTATGAATATGACACATGTTTGCAGTTATTACTTGTATAACATTTTAAATGTTATATTATTTCCCTTCCACTTCACAATAATGTCAGACGAAAGAAAAATCACATACAATTCTGATAAAATGCTTTAAAAATTAAATGTGTTCTAATACTTTTGCAAGGATTTATGAACAGATTTGTATTTTTCAGTACTTGTTCAGAGGGGAAGTGGCAGTGTGATTCTTTCGAGACCCCGGCTACATGTTCAGTTGAGGAAGGTTTACATTTCACAACATTTGATGGTAAAACCTATACCTTTCATGGAAATTGTCTTTATACCCTGGCCATGGTGGAGAGCACGGTAAATAATGAGTCATTTTCTAATTGCTGATAAATAATACAAAGCAGATATAAAAGTGAATATTTCCCTGTGCTCAAATGTTTTATATTTTTCAGGATGGAGTAAGTCCAAACTTTACTATCGGGCCCAATTGGGACAATGTGGAGAAAAAAAATCAAGTATTTGTCTCAAGGCTCTTAAACTCCATCTGGGAATAGATAAAGTGAGTAAAATACAGATGTTAGTATTTACGTTCTCAGTTCACACTAATATCTACAGATCACTCAATATTGATTCTGTCTTCCTACAGGTACTAATGTTTACATCTGAGGGAAAAGTTCAACAGAATAAGGAGGACATCAGTTTGCCATATTACTCAGGTGTGTCTGACAACAATCAAGCTTTAATTGAGCTCATTTTTCAGTAATGGAGTTTCTATTTGTGTAACACCAGGTGACCTTTCTGACATTATTTACAGGCGACATCAGAATATTTCATGCTTCATCCTTTCATATCTTGCTCAACGCCAAGTTTGGCCTCCAAATTCAGATCCAGCGTGTTCCTGTTATGCAAGCCTACATCAGTCTGGAAGGCAGCTACAAAGAAAAGACACGCGGTGAGTGTTATGTTTTCATTTAATTTAGCCAACTTTCTTTGTATGATAATCAAAACCACAAAGGTTTTTATGCAGTTGGGAATTGCATGGAAACGAGTAGCATTTCATTTCATTAAAATTTTTGGAACAAATAGAAGAATGGAAAAATATTTGTACTCTGTTCAAGAAATGTTTTTGTCTATGTACAAAAACAAAGAGACAACTCCCTTTCTTATTGTGTGCTTTCTTCATTTCTTCTCTCTATCCTTTCTTTTTCATTCCTTTGTTTACTTTATTGTAAATAGCTTAATTCTTAGCTCTTTGGGTTTGTCTTCCACCCTAAATCTCTTCTTTTCTTCCTTCCTTCTTTTTTTCCATCCAACTAGTGTTTATCTTGTTTTATCAATCTATTATATATAAATATATATATAATTTATTTTATATAAATTATAAAATTTAATAGTAGATATACTGCAGATATCTATATCTATATCTATCTATATGTATATAGATAGATATAGATATATCTATCTATATGCATATAGATAGATATAGATATAGATAGATAAGACATTTCTGCACTGTCAAAAGAAAAAACTTAGATAACTGCATTTTATTTTAAAAGAAAAGAAAATGTTCCAGAGAAGAGGTGAAATATGCTGGAGCTTGGACACTTTGGTGACTTGTTGTTCTTCTGAACATGTTCCTTAGGTTTATGTGGAAACTACAACATGGCTTTGAATGATGAAATGACGACTCCTCAAGGGAGCCTAGAAGCAACTGCTGTAACTTTTGGTAATTCTTGGAAGGCCGACCAAACATGCCCAGACGCAGGCAGAGAACTTGAAGACCCCTGTTCCGGCAGTATGGAAACTGGTAAAAAAAATAAATTTAACAATGTTATTTTTTTCCAATCAAAGGAAACCCATTGTAGTATTCTATTTAACAGTGAAGCTTTTGTTTTGTTGCTTTGTGAGTATATATATTTAATTTGTATTCAGTGTATTTCAGGTTATTGGAAGTGTAAAAATAATTTTACATTTAATTGTAGAGAATTATGCCAGACACTGGTGCGAAATGCTCAGAAATTCAACTGGTTCATTTGCAAATTGCCATTCAGCGGTGAATCCTAACTATTACTACAAGGTACAACAACAACCTCTTCTTTCAGATTTTAATTCTGTTTTATTGGACTACAATTTTCTTAAAGTGTCCATTTTTCTGCAGCGCTGTCTTTATTCCACCTGCAACTGTGAGAAAAGTGAGGACGGCTTATGTGCCGTCTTCACCTCTTATGGTCGAGCTTGTGCAGCAAAGGGAAAGTTTGTGACAGATTTTGGAAACGAATGTGGTAATTTGTCTTTAAGTTTCATGACAACACATTAACTGTCATACACAAGTCTTGTAACAGCTAGGTAATTTTCCCATATATCCACAAAACAGAGAAACACACAAAGAGCTGTCCATCAACTCAGATCTTCACTTACAATCACCGCAGATGCCAGCTGACCTGCAGTTCACTGAGCTCAGATCAGCAGAGCTGCACTTCAAATTTCTTGCCAGTGGTTGGTTGTTTCTGCCCTGATGGTCTCTATATGAATGAAAAAGACATTTGTGTACCCAAAGAAGAATGTTCCTGTTCCCATAAAGGAAATTACATTGAAGCAGGAACGTCTCTCAACATCGATACTGAGCACTGGTGAGTCAGAAGAAACCTTAGGTACCAGTTATATTTTCTTCCTGCATGAATAAAATGGTTGCAACTTGAACGGCATCTCTGTTTTATCGTATGAATTTGATTTTTTTTTTCTTTTCCAAGTGTGTGTGCCAATGGAAGGCTTCATTGCCATTCCGCGAAAAAACATAACGTAGGTAGGTAATCGGGGCTCTCATTTCTTTACTTTCCAGTAACATTGATATTGGGTTAACATTAACATTATGTTTATTGAACGTATTTCTTCTGTTTACAGAATGTACTCATCCAAAAGTGTACTTCAACTGCTCTTTTGGGAGAGCTAATAATCATAGACCACACTGTGTTCGACGTTGTTTGAATCTCGATGATGTTTGTGTGAGTTGCTGTCTTATTTATCTTTAATGAGATCATCTCCTGATTATTTTTATATGGATTAATAGTAACCCTTTGCTAATTTGTCTAATTCTGTGTACATCTATTACCAGGATTTTTTTTCACAAAACAAATAAACCATTGCAGATTTTCCTCAGATTTGTGAAAAATATAATTATTTTTGCATAATACTCAGTTGTAAGAGATAAAAATAGTTATTTTCTTTTTAAAATAACTTTAAAAGTGTAAAAATACTTTAAAGTTAATTCTCCATCTAATTTGCCTCAATAGACCAGTGCCTGCCTTTGACTGATTGTTTTGTGAAGGAATCAGTCAAACAACAGAAGAAACTTTCTTTGCAAATATTCATTTTATGCATAGGTTAACCTTTTGACAAAATGGGTGATTTTCTGGGGTATTGATATGACTCAGCTGACTGTATGTTAACCAGAAAATCAATAGAAATACAACTTCTTACGGACAGTTCATGGGTCACCAGAGCAAACCATCATGGGAAAGACTCATTTTTTACTGAGTCTTTCCCTCAGTAAATACTTTCATATAGCCAAAACTGGTGGGCCCCTGAATAGTTGTCTTTATTGATATATTGTTTACCATATTGATATATTGTTTACCACATGAGAGAGCAGATCTGATTGAGTATTAATTGAAATAGGCTAATTCCTCAAAATAATTCCCACAATAAAAACTGAGAACGATTAATTGCTGTGTATCTGTTTGATGACTATACGTTTCCTTTCCAGGATGCATCAGAATGTGTATCTGGCTGCATGTGTCCTCCTGGCCATTTAGATGATGGGCAAGGCTCATGTGTGAAAAAGGCAGATGATTGTTCATGCAAGCACAATGGTCAATTCTATAAGCCTGAAGTCACAGTTTACCAAGATTGTAACCGCTGGTAAAAAGAAAAAGAAAAAAAGAAAAAATTGTTGTGCTGTTTGTGTTGCATTATTTTAAAAAATTAATTAATTTAAATTTTAAATTAATGCATTTATTTTTGTTTTGCTTTTACTCTACCCATTTAGTGTTTGTAGAGGTGGGAAGTGGATATGTACATCAAACAACTGTCCACAGAGCTGCATTATATATGGAAGTGGACATCACAGAACATTTGATAAGCAGTTATATGAGTTTCAAGGTGACTCATGTTCCTATGTTGCTGTCAAGGTAAGTTTATACAAAAACACTTAATATTTGTTCAAAGCTTTGGTTTAATTATTAGAAAGAATATGTAAACATTTACTTTATAAATAACACAAATATTACCTCAAAGCAAATAATTTTTTTTTTCTATGAAATGGCTAATATGCAATAACAAAACACAACAGGAATTTGAATGTAAAGCTACATCGCTTTTCACATGTATCCATACCCCCTAAGCTTTTTCGCATCTTTGTCAGATTACAACCACAAATGTCATTGTAATTTATTTCCCTTTTTAGAGATATGTAAGTAAAGGCATTAAACACATATACACAAAACACCCTTCAGATTGTTATTCACAAAATACAACCACCAATATGCACTTTTACTTTTACTTCACAATTAATGAGCTTGTTTGTTTGCAGTGGACAATCATACAAAATCATATCAAAGTAGATTGATGTTTGCAGTTGTAACAAAACAGTTATGAAAAATTATTGTTTTTGTCTTGCACTGTATAAAAGCTGCAACCTCACTGACTCCTTGAGGCCATTGAGACGCAAAAATGTAGGTTCACAGTTAATGATAAACACACTACATAAACGCTTAAATCTATATATTTAAAGGTATAGCTACCAGAAGAAAGTACTTGGTAAGATGCAAAGAATGCCATCAGATAATTACTATGGACTTTTGAGAATTACTCTGACTACTTTGTCCATATTAACAAATTAATATGTTTAGAGACTGTGTGAGCATGTTAGATTTTTCAAAAGGGTAAATGCTAGGAATTCTTGAAGCATAAATATTCTTTACAGCAAAGAATATTTATTGACAGTAAGGTCAAAACATATGTTCTGCTTTGTCAGACAAACTAATGCAAAGGGTGCACTTGCTTTCAAAGCAAGAATATTTTCTAGAAGTTCATAATGTATAATTTTTCAGTACTAATGAAACTAATTTTAAAAATGTATTTGTTTAGAACAAATGTTCTAATAAAACAATAGAGGATGAAATTGAAGTCATCACAGAAGATGAACCATGTGGATCAACAGGGACAACATGTTCTAAAATTGTCAAGATTCAGCTAGGGGTAAGGCAAGGAGCTCAAATAATTATAAATATTGTGTTAGAATGTGTTCATGATTTGCAAAAAGTAAAATCTTCTCTATATTTCAGAAACACGTGATCACCCTCACAGAAGGCACTTTTAAAACGGAAGTTTTGGAAAATGGCACCGAAATACCATACAAAATAATAAATCGAGGCTTCTATCTTGTAGTACAGTCCAGCATTGGTCTAAATGTGATTTGGGATCGCAAAACATATTTTGTCATAACACTGGAACCGCATTACAAGGTAAGTCACAGTAATTGGTTTCTGGTAAGAGATAGATATTTTCTTTTCAACTAACACCAACCTTCAGCCATACGCAGAAGACAAACATTTCTCAGTTCCACTACAATAGAGAATTGGTGACATGCTTTTTCTAAATGTTGACTAAAACTGATAGATACAATCTCAGTACAAAATATTTCTCTACATAGTATAAAATGTGCCCACGACTGAATTGTTTATGTTTGTGCAGGGTGAAGTGTGTGGCCTGTGTGGAAACTTTGATGGTAATGGAGAGAACGACTTCACCACTCAGAGTGGGTTGGTAGTGAGCAGCCCATTAGAGTTTGCAAACAGCTGGAAAGGGGGCAGTTCTTGCTCAAATGTGGTTAAGCTAGTTGACGCTTGTGAAAAAGCACCTCATCGAGACCATTGGGCAAAATCTAAGTGCAACATCATAAATGGAGACAAATTCAAAAATTGCCACTCCAAGGTAATGTAATGGTTGTTCTAGCAATGAAAATATTTCACGTGACTTATTAGAGACAAAAAATACATCATTTTCAATCCCTAAACAGGTAGAGCCTAAACCATTCTATGAAAACTGTGTGAAAGACACATGTGCCTGTGACACTGGAGGGGACTGCGAGTGTTTCTGTTCAGCTGTTGCAGCTTATGCTCAAGCTTGCAATGATGCTGGTGTTAGCATTTCATGGAGAACTCCAGAAATCTGTCGTAAGTTAATAATTTTCTTCCTGTATTATTATATAAAAATCTGGATCTTTTTCTTAGTCTATTGCAAAGTTTAATCTTCAAGGTGGTATTTTCATAAACTGTAATCAGAACTCCACTTACTGAAATAAAACTTTAGTTTAATAGTTTTTTTCTACAATGTCTTTTTAGCTGTCTTCTGTGATTTCTACAACTTCCACTATGATAAATATAATTGCTTATGGCACTACTATCCAAGTACTCCAATCACATATCAGAGTTGTTCAAACTATTCTGTTGGGAGGTTTGAAGGTAAGGTCTGAACTAAGGCATTTTGAAGTTATAAAACAATATGAAAATTAAAGTATTTCCAGCACTCTCTTTGACTTCTATGTGTAATACACTTGCAATTGTCATGCATATGTTTTTACAGGTTGTTACCCTAGTTGCCCAGAAGATGCCCCAATATTTGATGAGAAATTAAACATATGTGTGGCTAAATGTGAAACTACTTCGACAACAACTGAATCTACTTCTACTACATTCCCTACAACCACAAAATCAACAACAATTTCAACCACTACAACCACAACTACAACAACAACCACTACAACTACACCTACAACCACAGAAACAACGACATCACCTACTACAACTGAAACACCAACCACAACCACTACAACCACAACTACTACAACAACCACAACGACTACACCCACAACCACAGAATCAACAACAACTCAAACTACAACTGAATCTACTACTGAGACACCAACTACAACCTCTACAACCACTACAACCACTACCACAACAACCACTACAACAACACCCACAACCACAGAATCAACAACAACTGAAACTACAACTCATTCTACCACTGAAACACCAACTACCACCTCTACAACCACTACAACTACTACTACAACTACCACTACAACTACACCTACAACCACAGAATCAACGACATCATCTACTACAACCATAACTTCCACATACACACCATGCACTCCACCCCCATGTAACTGGTCAGAGTGGTATAATGTACATGATCCAGTTAATGATAGAAATGACTTTGAAACATACGATAATATTAGAAAACATGGAAAAGAGGTGTGTGACAATCGTGAAAAAATTGATTGTAGATCAGCTGAAAACCCTGAGATGGACTTCCAAGACTATGTGAGGTTAAATGACCAGAAACTTACTTGTAATGTAAGTACAGGTTTAGTCTGTAAAACAGTCGAACAAAAATATAACAAAAAGTGTTTGAATTACAAGATAAGGATATGTTGTCGTGGGGGGGGGGGGGGGGCCCCCCCCCCCCCCCCCCCCCCCCCCCCCCCCCCCCCCCCCCCCCCCCCCCCCCCCCCCCCCCCCCCCCCCCCCCCCCCCCCCCCCCCCCCCCCCCCCCCCCCCCCCCAACCACAGAATCAACAACAACTCAAACTACAACTGAATCTACTACTGAGACACCAACTACAACCTCTACAACCACTACAACCACTACCACAACAACCACTACAACACCCACAACCACAGAATCAACAACAACTGAAACTACAACTCATTCTACCACTGAAACACCACCACCTCTACAACCACTACAACTACTACCACAACTACCACTACAACTACACCTACAACCACAGAATCAACGACATCACCTACTACAACCATAACTTCCACATACACACCATGCACTCCACCCCCATGTAACTGGTCAGAGTGGTATAATGTACATGATCCAGTTGATGATAGAAATGACTTTGAAACATACGATAATATTAGAAAACATGGAAAAGAGGTGTGTGACAATCGTGAAAAAATTGATTGTAGATCAGTGAAAACCCTGAGATGGACTTCCAAGACTATGTGAGTTAAATGACCAGAAACTTACTTGTAATGTAAGTACAGGTTTAGTCTGTAAAACAGTCGAACAAAATAACAAAAAGTGTTTGAATTACAAGATAGGGTTTTGTCGTGGATTTAACCCATGCGAAGGTAGCACAAGTACAACCACTACAACTACAACCACTACAACTACAACTACCACAACGACTACACCCACCCCAGAATCAACAAAACTACAACTACACTGAAACACCAACTACCACTACAACCACAACTACCACAACAACCACACGACTACACCCACAACCACAGAATCAACAACACTCAAACTACAACTGAATCTACTACCGAGACACCAACTACAACCACTACAACCACTACCACAACAACCACTACAACAACACCCACACCACAGAATCAACAACGACAACTGAAACTACAACTGAAACACCAACTACAACCACAACTACTACAACTACCACAACGACTACACCCACAACCACAGAATCAACAACAACTGCAACTACAACTGAAACACCAACTACAACAACTACCCACAACTACCACAACTACCACAGACTACACCCACAACCACAGAATCAACAACAACTCAACTACAACTGAATCTACTACTGAGACACCACTACAACCTCTACAACACTACAACCACTACCACAACAACCACTACACACACAACCACAGAATCAACAACAACTGAAACTACAACTCATTCTACCACTGAAACACCAACTACCACCTCTACAACCACTACAACTACTACCACAACTACCACTACAACACACCTACAACCACAGAATCAACGACATCACCTACTACAACCATAACTTCCACATACACACTATGCACTCCACCCCCATGTAACTGGTCAGAGTGGTATAATGTACATGATCCAGTTAATGATAGAAATGACTTTGAAACATACGATAATATTAGAAAACATGGAAAAGAGGTGTGTGACAATCGTGAAAAAATTGATTGTAGATCAGTTGAAAACCCTGAGATGGACTTCCAAGACTATGTGAGGTTAAATGACCAGAAACTTACTTGTAATGTAAGTACAGGTTTAGTCTGTAAAACAGTCGAACAAAAATATAACAAAAAGTGTTTGAATTACAAGATAAGGGTATGTTGTCGTGGATTTAACCCATGCGAAGGTAGCACAAGTACAACCACTACAACTACAACCACTACAACTACAACTACCACAACGACTACACCCACAACCACAGAATCAACAACAACTACAACTACAACTGAAACACCAACTACAACCACTACAACCACAACTACCACAACAACCACAACGACTACACCCACAACCACAGAATCAACAACAACTCAAACTACAACTGAATCTACTACCGAGACACCAACTACAACCACTACAACCACTACCACAACAACCACTACAACAACACCCACAACCACAGAATCAACAACGACAACTGAAACTACAACTGAAACACCAACTACAACCACAACTACTACAACTACCACAACGACTACACCCACAACCACAGAATCAACAACAACTGCAACTACAACTGAAACACCAACTACAACAACTACAACCACAACTACCACAACTACCACAACGACTACACCCACAACCACAGAATCAACAACAACTCAAACTACAACTGAATCTACTACTGAGACACCAACTACAACCTCTACAACCACTACAACCACTACCACAACAACCACTACAACACCCACAACCACAGAATCAACAACAACTGAAACTACAACTCATTCTACCACTGAAACACCAACTACCACCTCTACAACCACTACAACTACTACCACAACTACCACTACAACTACACCTACAACCACAGAATCAACGACATCACCTACTACAACCATAACTTCCACATACACACCATGCACTCCACCCCCATGTAACTGGTCAGAGTGGTATAATGTACATGATCCAGTTGATGATAGAAATGACTTTGAAACATACGATAATATTAGAAAACATGGAAAAGAGGTGTGTGACAATCGTGAAAAAATTGATTGTAGATCAGTTGAAAACCCTGAGATGGACTTCCAAGACTATGTGAGGTTAAATGACCAGAAACTTACTTGTAATGTAAGTACAGGTTTAGTCTGTAAAACAGTCGAACAAAAATATAACAAAAAGTGTTTGAATTACAAGATAAGGATATGTTGTCGTGTATTTAACCCATGCGAAGGTAGCACAAGTACAACCACTACAACTACCACAACGACTACACCCACAACCACAGAATCAACAACAACTACAACTACAACTGAAACACCAACTACAACCACTACAACCACAACTACCACAACAACCACAACGACTACACCCACAACCACAGAATCAACAACAACTCAAACTACAACTGAATCTACTACCGAGACACCAACTACAACCACTACAACCACTACCACAACAACCACTACAACAACACCCACAACCACAGAATCAACAACAACTGAAACTACAACTGAAACACCAACTACAACCACTACAACCACAACTACCACAACAACCACAACGACTACACCCACAACCACAGAATCAACAACAACTGCAAACTACAACTGAAACACCAACTACCAACTACAACCACTACAACTACCACAACACCACTACAACAACACACCACAACCACAGAATCAACAACAACTCAAACTACAACTGAAACACACCAGACTACAACACAACACTACTAACCAACTACCACAACACGACTACAACACACCCACAACTACAGAATCAACAACAACTGCAACTACAACTGAAACACCAACTACAACAACTACAACCACAACTACCACAACCACAACGACTACACCCACAACCACAGAATCAACAACAACTCAAACTACAACTGAATCTACTACTGAGACACCAACTACAACCTCTACAACCACTACAACCACTACCACAACAACCACTACAACAACACCCACAACCACAGAATCAACAACGACAACTGAAACTACAACTGAAACACCAACTACAACCACAACTACTACAACTACCACAACGACTACACCCACAACCACAAAATCAACAACAACTCAAACTACAACTGAAACACCAACTACAACAACTACTACCACAACTACCACAACTACCACAACCACAACGACTACACCCACAACCACAGAATCAACAACAACTCAAACTACAACTGAATCTACTACTGAGACACCAACTACAACCTCTACAACCACTACAACCACTACAACAACTACCACTACAACTACACCCACAACCACAGAATCAACAACTGCAACTACAACTCTTTCTACCACTGAAACACCAACTACCACCTCGACAACCACTACAACCACTACCACAACTACCACTACAACTACACCCACAACCACTGTATCAACAACAACTGAAACTACAACTGAATCACCAACTACAACCATTCCAACATCAACTCAAACACCAACTCTAACTACACCCAACACATGTGCACAGTGGGGTGTGCAGGTAAGTTGCATCACTTAAAAGCCCTTGAATTAATTTTTTGGGCCTGTAATTATGTATTTATTTTGTGGCATTTTTAATGGTGTTTTCTTATTACTTTTGTTGATATCCTATTACTGGTTCTCTTTTTTCCCCTTGTCTACAGCAAAATGAGACTTTTTATTTTTGCAACTGCACCATGGCAAGATGTATTGAAGGCAATAAAATTGAAATAGTGCCATATGAATGTCCAACTATAAAGCCCCTAACTTGTGCCAATGGGAAAGACCCTGTTCTTGTATATGACAATTATCATTGCTGCCAACATTATGAATGTGACTGTAAGTTTTCTGTTTAAAAACTAAGAAATGTATAGACATCTAAACATTATGATCACTGATAGATTAAGTTGTTCTTGTCGCCCAAGAAAATATCCATGTACATAAAAGTATAAATAGCAACAATTAATTTATAACAGCCCTGGGTTTGAAATGTATTTGATATCATAAATAGCTTACATGTCAGGGTGAAAACATTTATTGCCAATGTGCTTTTTCTAGTTGCTTCATTTGTGTGAAGTGGTGTGGCAAATGAAGAACCAAATTGTACTCAGGCAGGGAATCATGTTATTAAGACTGTTTAGTGGATAGTTTTTGTTTTTTTTAACTGTTTACATTTTTCTGTCACTGTAGGTGAATGCGAAGGCTGGGGAGATCCTCATTACGTTACTTTTGATGGCAAATACTACAGTTACCAAGGAAACTGCACCTATCATTTGATGAAAGAAATTACACCAATGCATGACTTAGAAATTTTAATTGAAAATGTCCATTGTGACCCTACTGAAGATGTTTCCTGTCCTCGAGCTTTAATTGTAAAATATGGAGCACAAAGTATCAAACTGATCAACTTTAATCTTGGTGCTCGACCTGATTTGAAGGTAACACGTGATGACCTTCTTTGAACAATAGCTTTTAAACTACATATACGTGATGGGTAACACATCAAAGTTTTTCTCAGAAAGTACATGAAATGACACAAGGAATACGTGTTGAACACACTTGAATAAGTACATAAAATATTTTTTGAAAAAGCCCATTAGTATCATTGTTTTGAGAATGAGAGGCAATTGTGGCTGAACGTATTACTTGTTATTATTACGGAAAAACCTATTTGATATTTCTAGATGTTTTTGAAGTTCTGAGTCTGCCTACACTCTTGGGAAAAGAAATCAAAAGACCTGGCTTGTTACAGCTCGAACAACACTACTGTGAACATTTAGAAGTTTACAAAACTATAACTACTGTAGATTTTTTTGTGAAGATTTATTTGCTTTTACAATAGGTCCACTCTGGAAGGAATAATAAGAAGTTATTCCTTCAATATCTAAATTAGGTTGGGACAAAGTCCGTTTTTGCAAGTTATCAGTTAATATTAAAACAAGCTTTATTTTCACATAAGAGGAGGAATGCTTACCACATAAAGACAGATTTCAGGCTTCCTATTGTTTTTGCATATTACCTTCAGATGTTCAGTATTTATCCCATGCTCACTTCACTACATATAAATTTATAGACTAATTTATTTAGATTTTATTGTATGCATATACAAATTACATGCTATTATCACCAATGTACAATCAAAATATTAGCTTCATACTTAATATTTTTACTATCTGTACTTCTGCTTTTTTCAGGCATTTAAAAATAACGATGTGGAAAATCTAAGGCTCCCTTATTGGAAAGATGGTATAAAGGTGATGAGCACAAGTGTTAGTTTGGTGTTAGAGATCTTTCGTCTAAATGTGGTTGTTAAATTTGGAAGAACTGGCTTCAGTATCAACCTTCCATATAAGTACTTTGGAGGAAACACACAGGGTCATTGTGGTAAGAATGTCCTCTCAGAATGCATCTGTACAGATATACAGATAGCATCTGTATACATCTTTCAGTTTGTATGGAGAAAATGACACGAACATTTTTGATAGGAACTTGCTCCAACAACAAAGATGATGACTGCAGATTGCCTGATGGTAAAGTAGCAGAAAATTGCGGTGTGATGGCCGACGACTGGCTTGTGGAGAAAGATAAGGGAAAACCTGGCTGCATACCTAAACGTACTCCTCCACAGAAAAAATGCAATCCGAATCCAACTTCTATTTGTGAACTGCTTAAGGACCCCTCAGGGTACTTTACAAATCGTCTTGATCTGTATCATTTTCTTCAACTTTTTAAAGTCTTTTTTTCTAATGAATTTTCATTTTCCACTTCAGTGCTTTTGCTGAATGCCATTCCCAGATCTCTCCAGAAAATTTCTACACAGGGTGTGTTTTTGATAGCTGTTATATTCACAACCGGTCAGTGGAGTGCACAAGTTTGGAGAGTTATGCTGCTGCCTGCGCTGAGATTGGAATTTGTATTGACTGGAGGAAGTACACTAATATATGTGGTACAATATTTTTTTTCTGAACATAGAAAATTCAAAATAAAAAAAAACACATTGTATTTATATTATTTCCTAGCCCTGGAATTTGAAATTTTGTTTTCATATTTTTTCTGTTCTTTTTGTTTGCTTTTTACCAATAGCCACCAACTGTCCATCAGGCAAAATTTATAGATCTTGTGGACCTGCAGATCAACCAAGCTGTGAGGACAAGTGAGTTCTAAATTTTATTTTTTGTTTGTTTGTTTGTATTAGCACACAATTAATTAGCAAATGAAAAAAGAAACATAGGAAAAGTAAAGGAACAGTTAAAGCAACCCAGTTATGTCACAATGATCCCCTTTAAATCAAAATTAGTTTGAGACAAACTCTGGTGATCTTTATTAAAGGATGAAATACTGTCACATTCGATAAATTAGAACATTTTAGAATATTAGAATGTAAGTTCCTTTAACTCAGGAACTCAATTTACTCAGCAAAACACATTACATAGATTTATTATTATTAAAAATAATTGTAGTTTCCACTATTTTCCACTGGAAAATTTGAAAAATATTTCCCAGATATAAATTCTTGGTCCCGTTCAGATTAGATCTAAATCATGACATTGCTTTTACTTTACACCTTCTACAATTTGCCTGGTCACTGGATTTCCCTGTTATTATTATGTCTCAAAAATATTAATTTATAATTAGCAAGGTTAAAATGTGATTACATTTTCCATTGATATGAAATGCAAAGATTAAATGCAACATAGATAGCAATTTTAACAATAAAACACATGCTGTTTTTCGTGTCTAAATCTTGCAGCCCTAACGATCCTGTCATGAACTACACTACTGAGGGCTGCTTTTGTCCTGAAGGAATGAAACTGTTCAGCAAAGAATCAAATATATGTGTTAAAAATTGTGGTAAGTATGTAAGAAAAATTCTGAACATCTGTTTCATTATTAAGATTAATCTTTGGTTCCTTTCATTTGCTTCTCTAGCTGTCTTTGAGTTTGACAAGAGTCTACATTCTGAGGCTGTTCATCAGTGTGCTCAATATGTTCACATTTGTCTCTTAAAAATATTTTGGTCATATTACAAATACTGCTTCCATAGTTATTATAGTAAAAGAGCTCGGTTTGCCTTTGAATGTACCAGTGTTTTATCTAAAATTAGACAACGCAGCCAAAAAGAGGGTAAACAGACAGTACACCTGCTTAATCTATCATTTGGGTTTCCTCTTCCCATCAAAATATTTCTGATATACGGTTTGCTTACAGCATTTTCAACTATCTGTCAGAGAGTATTTCTTGGAGATTGTGTCTTTCCTTGAGACATTTCAGGACGTATAAGAAATGAACATGAAGCAATAGTGTATATGTTTGCTATTTCTATGAAACTGCAAATCAAAACCAGATTCTTTAAGTTCATAAATACATGTTACTTTTTTATTTATTTATTTTCTGCAGTGATTAATAAGTAAACGAGTACCACATAGTTGAATCCAAATTAAAAGTAACTTATTTCACTAGGCTATTTGGCAAGGACATCAGCATATAGAGACAACAAAGAGACTCACATAAATATGTTTGTGTTGTTTAAACAGGGTGTCTTGATCCCAGTGGGCAGTCCCGTGAGGTGAGCCACACTTGATTTTCATGTACTGTTCTCTACTTGTTTTTTTTTAATACATTTAAGCCAACATTATTTTCTCTTTTCAGTTCAATGAGACATTTGAATACAAATGTCAGACCTGTGTGTGTGACGAGTCCACCAAAACTGTGATCTGCAAACCTAAGAAGTGCCCACCCACTGCTTTACCAAAATGCATGGGTCCAGGATATGTTCTTGTCAATCAAACTGATCCATCAGATTCCTGCTGCAATGTCCATGTTTGCCGTAAGACACAGTAATAACGCTGGTTACTGTTTGCTGCTCGTTAAGTGTTTAAATTAGTAATAAACTGAGTTCTTCTTCTTTGTGTAAACAGAATGTCAGGTCCACGCTTGTCCGGACATCAACATGAACTGTGATGTTGGATTTAAGCCAAACATCAGAGTTCCAGAGGGAAGATGCTGTCCAGAACGTACATGTGGTGAGTCTATAAAATCAATATGTACCTTCCTGAGGGTCAATGGATAAAGAATCATTTTGAATGATCTTTGAATTACATAAATGTCAACTTTCTTTCCTAGAACCCAAAAGAGTCTGTGTGCAAAATTATGTTGAATATCAGGTAAGGGATACATGAAATATCTTGAGGAGATAAATATGTATCTTTTAATATTTATTCATTGTTAGACTAAAATTTGCTGGCTAACAATGAATTTATGTGGATTTGTCAGCCTGGTTCTTCTGTTCCTGGACAAAAATGTGAGAATTGCCTCTGTTCCACAAATTCTTCATCTGGTGGTCTGATGGAAATAAAGTGCACGAAGCAGCAGTGTGAAGAAACATGCAGAAAGGTGAGGAAGACAATGTAACGTGTACGACAATGTACGCATACATACATACTCAACTGGTCCTATATTTTCCAAATGGCCAGTTGGGAATGAAAATAATTGCAAGTATTAATGTTTTACTTCAGCCAATGTTATTGCATCAACATATATGGCTACCTGAATCAGAGCAAGACAACATAATTACGATACTACAGTTGCCATAAGTAAACACCAAAAGCGTTGTATATCATTACAGGACAAACTGGAAAAAAATAAAACACATTCTCCATTTACAGAACAGATTAACAGAAAAGTTTATAACAGCAATTAAAATTTGCAGTTTTAAATGTCTTAAGATTCTCCACTATAGCAGATGAAAATCTAGTTTTTACATCTGTTTGACTACTTAAGTTGTAAAATCCTGTTTTACTTATGTAAAAAAAAAAAAAAACTTTTAGCAACATGAACTGTTTTTTAATTACATATTTTGATGAGTAATTTGCAAGTACGACGTCCACGAGTCCCTTTGGCAATCTATCTAAAATCTAAAAAAATGCTTGGACTCTACCTATAGGAACTCATAAGCTCATTAAGAATGAGAAAGAATGCTTTTAGTATTAAAAAAGGCACATTTTTTAATACTAAAGAAAGAAAACAAAAATAATCCAGATTAATCATAACCTATACTGTTTTTAGCAGTAATATTGCTATTGCATAATTTTCTGATATTGCGTAGCCTCCTTAAAAGACTGGCATGTGTATCTGTAACAAAAGTGGCTCTGCTAATCATGAATGTGGGGCTGCAAACAAATACAGCCTTGACAAATTGTCTGATTTAGAAAATAAAATAAAAGATTATATCAGAAATTTAAACCACGTTTGTGGTAATTTATTTTACAACATACACATAGAATATTTGGGGTGATAACAGAAATGTTGAATGGGTGTGAATAAATTTATAATTAATAGTTTTTTTTTATTATCATTATCATTTTACCATATGGATGTATTGAATTTGCTTTTTTTCTCTTAGGGATTCAAATATGTAAAAACCAATTCAGATGATTGCTGTGGGACATGTGTGCAGACCCAGTGTGTGTTCAGAGTTAATGGCACTGAGATACTCTTAAAGGTAAACTGAAACATCACTGTTCGTTTGTATTAATCTCTCTAAGTATAAAAAACCTAAGTATGTGGTTATCTGTGTGGTAATTTCCAGGAAGGAGAAACCTGGTCACCGCCTGAAAATAAATGTGAAAGTAAGACTTGTGTTAAGAATGGTGAGATTTTTACAGTCTCCAACAAACAAATCATTTGCCCACCATTCCAAGAGAGCAACTGCAAGAATGTAAGTGTCTGGTTTAATGCATAAACCCACAATGGATCATATACAAAGAAAAATTCTAACTTTTTGTTGTTGTTTTGTTTTCTATTCAGGACACAATTCAGACTGCAGCAAATGGCTGTTGCAAAATCTGTGAGTATGATTATTTTCTTTTCTTTAGAGTTAAAGATACTAAAACAAGCATAAAATCTGACATTTTTCTTCCGTCTCACATTTTAAAAGGTGTGGAAAAAGAGAAGGCCTGCAGACTGGTTAGCCAGACAACTCCTATCAACCACAATGGCTGTCAGTCTAAGTTGAATATGCCGTCATGTGAAGGATCATGCGACACTTTCACCAAGTAAGTATGACATTACTTTTAGTTTTGTCTTCCTCTGGAAAGTCATCAACCCATTTATTAAGCCATTGTGAAGTACTGAATGTGCTGATTTTTTCTGTCCTTGTTCTTTTCAGGTACTCTGAAGCAGCAGATGCTATGGAGCATTCCTGCTCTTGTTGTAAGGAGAGACGTGCCAGCAACCGCACTGTTACCCTAGCGTGTGACGATGGTGCACACGTCCAGTTCACTTATGTGCATGTGGAGGAGTGTGGCTGTGGTCACACAGAGTGCACCACACCTGCTTCACTGCATGTTCGCAGAAAGCGACGCTTCACACTGCAGTGACACAATCCTCTGTCCTCATATGTGGGATACAGATGTATCTCCAAGAACCATTTAATTAATCATTAAATCTCTAATAAGGTATAACATACTTTGTAGAGTTTATTTATCAGTTGATTGAATAAAAGCATGCATCTAAGTTTCAGTCTCCTGTCTAGTTATTTTGATTGTGGCAGTCATCACATATTCCCTATTTGCTTGTATATATTAATGATAATGAAATATTTGAATATTTACAATATCAGAATAATAACATCAGTTGTTCTATGAACAATAAAAAATATCTTTTTCTATATAAAACATTGACCCTTTACAACCCTGCAAGGATAAGTGTGCTTGATAATGGATGAATGGATATAAAACATATTTAAGATGTCCCAATCTTATATATTGAGGTAATATATAAGATTGTCCCAATATATAAGATTGGGACAAGAATGACAAGAATCATTTAATTAGTCATTAAAATCTCACAAAATAACTGATATTGTGGAGTTTATTTATCAGTTGATTGAATAAAAAGATGCAAGTGAAATCAAGTCCGTCTTTTCTTATTTTGCTTTGGCCGGTTATTTCACAGTTAATTCTTGCCATTTCTATTTACAATAATTACCACAATTGCTTCATAAACACAAATCAGTGTTTGTGCTCAATCTGAAATTATTTGCTTAATGGTCAGGTCAGGCTCTGTCTTCTCTTCTGTGGTTTGTGTTGAATAGGCCTATAACAAAACAGTCCAGAGTACATAATATAAAGTTGTGTGAATCTACTTATTAGTCTAGGAGAAGGTAATTTATCCTGCTGAGGAAAGAAAGAAAGGTGCAGAAGTTAATTAGACTGTAACAAGCACATCGCACTGCACAACGAATGCACTGCCCCAGTGTTATCCTCCACACAACCCAGATGATTTGCACTCGACTCACCCTGTGGTTACTGTGGAGCCCCATAGGGAATATATATATAATATCAATCACTTCTGACACATTTGACATAGAGAAGATGACATTTTGTCTCGTTGTTGTTTCAACAGTGTTAGTTAGCACTCACTTCAGTGTGTGAACTCCAGTTTTCTAAGAAAATCCTTTCAAATGTTGTGTTTATCTGACATGATGCTGATGTATTTGCAAATAGACATCACTCAAAGACAAAGAAATCTGAATAAACACAAGACCAAACATTCTTCTCAAGGATTTTGTAAAAGGCAGAATAATTCTAGGTTTTCTTAATTCAGCTGCTCAAGTCCTAAACTAATAGACCCATACCATCACTCTCACCTGAAATGCTGAGATATTTTTTACAACATATTTAACAAAAAGCACACCTGCAAAAACACTAAATTTTTCTGTCATTGATCCACATAATATTGTCCCTTGTGGACCACAAAGATATTTTGGCAAATAAGAGAACTGACTTTGTGTTGGTTTTTGGTCAGCACTGCTTCTCACCAATTAACTTCCCCATAGATCCTACTTGATGAGTCTTATTGTTGACTCATGAACACTAATCTCAACTAACACAACCTTAGAACGTTTTATCTGTTTGTGGAAAATGACTGCATCTGGTTTGCTGAAGTTTCTGTTTTAGCAATTGCTTTGTAACCTTTTGCAGAATAATATTTCTTTATTTAACGCTCCTGCAATCACAGCTGGATGCTCGGAAACAGTGAGACAGATGTCACAGTCTGAAAATGGGGAAATAACAGGGTTGTCCTGTCAACCTGTCAGAGCTCAAAATAACAGAAAAAAGAAAAAGATCCTCATAAAAGTGCCCATGGTGTCAGTTTGAGCTTTTCAAAATGGCAAGAAGGAACAATGCACAGGATTGAAAAATCAAACAGAGTTAGTTAAGGTTAAAAGGGAAAATGCATATTAATAGACATAAATATTTAAATTCATTGCAATGTGCAAAACTTAGATGAAACAAATGTTCTACAGTCTAGAACAAGGTCTATGTGCTATTCTTCAGTTTTGTCTGTACAATATTCCAAGTATGAACTGCTCAAAAAAAACTTTTCCTACAAGAGATCCAACAGTATCCTCTAGTCACAATCCTCCTGTATAAGCTTTGATAATGTTTAATGAAATTATTCAGTGGGGCAGCACCCCAAATGTAACATTTTGTACATTAATGAAATGTCAACAATGGTCCTTATTTGTTTAGATCGGGGTATGATGTCTTTCTTTTTAAGATATTTTTGCTCTGGTTAATGTTGTATTTTGGGGATTTCTTGAATTTTTTTGATTCAGGTCTGGCAAAAATCATGTCTGGGTTTCAAAAAAATTGGGTTGATCACAATTAATGGAAGTTTTGAGTATGGTGCTTGATAACTCTTACAAATAGAGTCAGGTTGCTCTAGGTTTAGTTTAGTTGGAATGTTTTTCTTCCATTAGGATATGAAGTCATCATTTGAAAACTGCACTGTGTTTACTCAAGTTAGATGTCTAATTGTAGGAATGAGTCTGGTGACAAGAAACATTTAAATATGACATAGATTAAGAATTAGCCATCTCTGAAAACTCACAGCCATTTCTTGTTGGTGGACTGAAAAAAAAAAGCAAACTAAAATGTTAAAAACGTAAACAGCAGTGTTGCCAATACATAGCATCTTTCACAGATATGCTAGATAAACAAATTTTAAGCAAACCAAACATGATCTTATTTGTATTTTCCAGAATCCTCTTGTATATTTGCTGTTAATTTTCCGTCATGCTTGATGTAGGAAACACAGTACAGCATTTGTGAAACTACTCACATAATTCCTAATAATTGACTATACCAATGTTTGTTGTTTTACCAATGATCACACAAAAAGTTGGTTCTAAAGCTGCACAGTAATCTAAATCAATATATAAAGCCTTGACTGTCAGCCTCACTTTCACCTGCTTTGGGACCACAGCTGCAACCATGAAGAGGACGGTGATGTGGTTGTGTTTCTTCAGTTTTTCTGTTGCAATTCAAGCCAAACAGGGTAAAGAGAAACAGGGTAAGACTTACATATTTTAAAAACTGTTTTAAGGACTGCAAAACTTGATATTCTGTTTTTACAACAGTTTGATCAAGATGCTTGATGTTACATTTATTTTCCTAAAAAATAAAATAAAATTTCTTGTTTTTATCTTATGCATGGAAAATATATCAATAATTTATATTTTTCTTTTTAATTTTCTCTTTCTAGTTCGCAACCATGTCAACAACATCTGTAGCACTTGGGGCACGCAGCACTTTAAGACCTTTGATGGCGAGGTGTACCAGTTTCCTGGCTTGTGTGAGTACAATCTGGCCAAGGACTGCCATGGTTCTGACCCCAAGTTCTCAGTGAACATCAAAAGGGAGGAAAATGATGGAAACATTGCAATAAGTTGGATAATGATAACTATCAATGAAAATGCATTCTACCTAAACAAGACCCATGTCACTGAAAACAGCAAACTGTAAGTATAAAAAGAAAAATTGCATATTTTTATAAAATAAAAAAAGTGAAAAAATATATATATTTTTTAATCAGAGTCAGCCCTCCACATTACAGTAGAGGCGTAAGGGTGGAAGAAAGAGCATTTTACATCAGTTTTCAAGCTTCAAGAGTTGGCATCACTATCATGTGGAACCGTGAAGATGCAGTCATGGTAAGAATTGCCATAAAGAAACTACTGATATCACACTAAGTGTCTGATCTTCTAAAGGTTTGTGGGCAAAAAACAAACCATATCTACAAACAAAAATGTAAACAGGATTTTGGAGCAAATGTGGAAAATAGCAGGTGCGATAAATTTTGTGTTTCCCTTCAAGAATATGAAAAACATATCCATCCTTCTTTGGGAAGAGGATATGCAAATACACTAAGTTACCACATGCAATGTGATTTACTAAATCTGAACCAAATTGCTAAGTACTGTTTTGAGTCTGTATTTAGCATGTTTGGGGGGAAAAGAAGGTGTAAACTGGCATGCAAAAATCTCTTTGGTCACTTAGGCAGCAGGAGGCAGAGACGCAATGACAGAAAATGCTCTTTGCCAAATACATTTAAATAATATTAAAAAAATAAATAAAATAGATTCCAAATATCCTCCACCAATGTTGATTTTTAGCTGTAGCATCACAAAGTAATTCCAGCACACCATCACTCTACGGTAGGACACTTATGTCTTCATGCTCTACAGAAGCGTGAAGACTATATTTTCCTGAATATTCCACAAATTGTGCAGGCAAAAGACATCCGCGTGAGACAGATTAATGCAGCTGAGCTACTGACAATATTTATGCAAATAAACCAAAATAAAAACTCCAAAGAAACTGGACATTAACATCAACCAGAAAAGAATTACAGACTCAAAGGGATGTTGAAGGTAAAACAAATAAAAAGAAATGTCCTGTACTCAAGATTTCCTCCTCCCTCAAAGTACCTTGACAGCTCGTATCATATGCATTTATTTTGTAATAAATTATTATTGGGGTTGGGTGTTATCAACTTTAATACATATGTTTGCTTATTTTTAATGGCTTTTAAATATTCTCATTATTGTTTTGTATTGCTTTGTGACCTTATTTAGTAGTAGTAGTAATAGCAATATAATTCCTCCAGTATAATGATTTTCGACTACTACTACTCCAAACTCTGACACTGTCCATAATGGCAATCAATAGCACTCACAAAATCCCCATTAAAAGAGGGTGGTGTGCATCACTTTTGCGCCTGGAATCAATTCCAAGCGTGCAGCTTTTCTGCTCACACAATTTCTGTTCGTTATTTGGAATCCTTGTAGACATAACTCGGTAACACTTTATTTGACGGGTTGTGAATAAGACTGTAATGACACCGTCATAAACATGACAAAACACCTGTCATGAACATGAGTAAGTCTTCATGAAAATTTACGACTGTTGTCATAAAGTGTCATTTGGTAAATCATAACACTTTTAATACAAAGTTGACATTATTCAAAATGTCTTCGTTTTGACAACTTGACATTAACCAAGAAATCATGATCTGACATAAAATTGTTATAAAAGTATTACTGATTAAACTTTAAAAATTATGTAGTGTTATGTTATTAAAGCTAAAGTTTAATCACATCATCTGCATGACACAAATTCGATGTGATCATCTATTATGCACAGAGTACACATTGCTGTAGAATACCTGAGGTATAATGAGTGTTATTTTAAGTAATAGAAAAAATATGATTGTCCTTTTCTTCTATTGTGTGTATTTCAGGTGGAAGTTTCAAATGACTATAGAAACAAAACCTGTGGACTTTGTGGAGACTTCAATGGTGTTCCTGTCTATAATGAGTTCATTGTCAATGGTATGTTGTTCAACTAATACAATTTATGATCACATTCAGGTCTTATTGTCTTTATCGCCATGATCAGGTTTTAAAATCAGCCCCATTGAATTTGGAAATAGCCATAAAATTCATCTACCAAATGATGACTGCAAAGACCCCCATGAAGATGAATCATGGAAGTCTGGAAATGTTTCAAGTTCTTGCAAGAATTTTGTGAGTTTTTCGGCAACTACATTTGGTAGAAGACATCGTGTTTCGCTTACAAGTAAAAAATTAATATTGTTCCTGTTTTCTGCTTTTTTTTTTTTTTTTTTTTACCAAACCAGCAAACCACCTGTGAAAAAGCATTTCTCTCTGAGTCCTGGAGTTCATGCAATGAACAAATTGACCCTAAAGATTACATTCATGCATGTGTCATAGACATGTGTGGCTGTAACAACAGCACCAATGACTCCTGTGTCTGCAGCACAATGTCTGAGTTTTCTCGTCAGTGTTCCCACGCGGGAGGACAGCCACCCAACTGGAGATCTCAATTGTGTGGTAGGTTTTATGTTGGACTCTATTTAGTGTCTTTTTGTGAAAATGTTTTTTAAACAGCTCAATAACCAGCATAATAATTCAATGAATGAAGAACACATTGGACATATTTCTGAAAAAACAAGCAAGCAAGCAAACAAACAAACAAACAAATAAACAAAAAACACATACAAATAGAGAATAATGTTTAGCTTCAATTAAAAACATTTCATACACCGGTTTTTAAGTGGTTAAAATGTTTGGAAGATTAAAGCATTTCTTAATATTTAGAAAAGTGGAATATTTTAATTGAGACTGATAAATGATGACTGAATTGTAATTTAGTAATAAAAGCAGTCTGAGATTTGAATGTCACAAGTCATTTCCTTGTTTTATTAACTGCCTCATAGCATGAATAAATTACCACCTCCCTTTCTTTATTCCACCATCTATCTTCCCAGGTAAACAGTGTCCCTACAACATGAACTATGAAGAAAGTGCGTTTCCTTGCATGGATACTTGCACACATCAGGACACAAGATTAGTGTGTGAGGACCATAAAACGGACGGCTGCTTTTGTCCTCCTGGTTAGTTCTCTTTGCATGTAAAATGTGTATTCTCTCATTGTTAATTCACCTTCACACAATGAAACTGTTTTTCTCTCAGGAACGGTGTTTGATGATATTTCTGAGAGGGGCTGCGTCCCTCGGTCTGAGTGTCAGTGCAAGCATGACAAAATCTACAACTCTGGAGAGGTTTACCGTCAAGAAAATACAAACTGGTATGCATGTTTTAAGGTGTCGAGAAAAATCCATCAATGGACATCCATCAATGACATCTTTCATATTTAGAGAATTTATTTTTTGCATTGTGTGTTTATCTAGTTTGTCATACAGACAATTGTTTTCTTTTACAGTACTTGTTCAGAAGGGAGATGGGAATGTGAGAGCTTTGAGACACCTGTTTTCACATGTGCAGTTGAGGAAGGTTCACATTTCACAACATTTGATGGTACAGCCTATACCTTTCATGGAGACTGTCGCTATACCCTGGCCAAGGTGGAAAGCAAGGTAAACACATAATTTATAATTTACTGTTGTTAAAAAGAATGCAGTGTAAGGGTGAACTTTAAAAAATAAGTTGATTTCTCTTATTCATGGAGTATATTTATATGTTACAGGATGGAACAAGTCCAAATTTTACCATCCGAGCCTTGCTGGAACCATGTGCCCAAGAAAAGTATGACACTTGTTTGAAGGCTTTAAAACTCCATCTGCACAATGATCATGTAAGTTAAACACTAATATTTTTTGATTCACTTTCTAGATTCACACCGATATTTAAATCGTATTGATGAAACACTGGATTTCTCTAGGTCTTAATGTTCACATCTGATGGCACAGTTCAGCATGATCAAAAAACCTTGACTTTGCCATACTTCTCAGGTAGGTGGGACAATTAAAAATTCACTTTACCATGCTGTTCTGAGCTTATATCAGGACCTGACCTCTCTGACTTTATTTATAGGAGAAATTAGAATATTCCATGCTTCTTCCATTGACATCTTGCTTTATACCAAGTTTGGACTGCAAATTCAGATCCAGCGTTTACCTGTCATGCAAGTCTACATCAGTTTGGAAAATAGCTACAAAAATAAGATACAAGGTAGGTTTGACATTACTTTTGAAGTCACCCTACTTTATGTAAGGATCACTTTTCAAATGACGACTGAAAACTCAGTCACTTACCCTAACACACTTTAGAGTCCAAGCATTTGATGTTTCAACCATGTCTTTCAGGTTTATGTGGTACCTTCAATGATGTCTCTAATGACGACATGATGACTCCACAGGGGGTCACCGAAGGATCTTCATTAACTTTCAGTAACTCTTGGAAGGCTAACACACCATGCGCAGATAGAGAGGAAAGACTCAATGATCCCTGTGATCAGAGTTCAAAGACTGGTAAAGCTTTTCTTTTACTTGAGCAAGTAACAATATGACTAAAACTTCTTTTAGCATTTTGAAAGTTATTAGATGTGTAAAAAATCTACGTATATATATTTTTGTATTTACTTATAGCGGATTATGCCAAACACTGGTGCAAAATGCTTCAAAATCCAAATGGTACATTTGCAAGTTGTCATTCAGTATTGGATCCTAAAATATACTATCAGGTATAGCATATGCCTTCTTTACCTTCTTTTCTTTACCTGCTCATCAGAAAAGATTTTATTAAAATATAGGGTTTCTAACAAGGAAATTTCTTCTGGTTGTCTCCAATCAAATAAAAAATGGTTTGATGTTTTTATCTTGATGAGCGGCTAAAGGGGCAAAGTTTGTCTAAAAATTCTCAACTGTGTTCCTCTTACTTCTTGTATCATCAGCTTTTATTGATGTCTTAATTTTGATTTAATTTCATTTTATATTTTTACTGTGGAGGTTATGTAGCTATGTGTTTTTAAAGCTCCTCTAAAATGTGTGAATATATTATGACCCTGGTATTGTGCAGGAGCAATATAGATCACAGATAATGCTTTGAGAGGAATAATAGTTTTTATTGATCTTTGAATGTTGCAGTTTCAATGACCCCAGCATGAATTATACTACTGAGGGCTGCTTCTGTCCTGATGGAATGAAACTGTTTAGCAAGAAATCTGATATATGCGTTAAAAGTTGTGGTGAGTATTTATTTAAATCATACAGTGTTGACAGTAAAAACTTACAGTGGGAATACATTTTATTCTTTGGATTTGAAGTTGATTCTTTGGGACATATTTGCCATCTTTGAACTTTATTTGCTCAAAGATGCTCACCCTGATGTGCTGTACTTTTCACCCTGTTCTTTTAAAAAAAGGAACATTTATTTCTGCATTAAAAAACAACACAAGATAGGTGTCTAATGTCACAGGTGAAAGAACCTGATGTTTCACAAAAAAAAATCCTTAAATAGTTAAAATTAGCAAATGGGGAGGATAGAGTTTAAAATATATTTCTAATATTTTTCTTTCAACAGGATGTCTTGATCCTGATAAGAAGCCCCGTGAGGTGAGCCAAATAGGATTTTCTTCCAAAGTCCTTAATTATATTATCTGAAATATTAAGAATGTTCTTTTCCATGCTTTCAGTTCAACGAGATATTTGAATACCGATGTGAAAAGTGTGTCTGTGATGAGTCCACCAAAGCTGTGATCTGCAAACCTAAGGCATGCCCAAATCCAACTGCAATACGATGCATGGGTCCAGGATATGTTCTAGTCAATATAACTGTTCCATCAAATCCCTGCTGCACTGTTCAAGATTGTCGTAAGCCATTAGTGTTAATTACGGTCTGTTACTGGTAATTCTTGAACTCTGTAATAAACGGATGGTTTTTCTTCATCTTGTCAGAATGTCAGAAAAATGCTTGCCCAATCAGCTGTCCAGTTGGATTTCAGTATGTACAACCAAATTCTACCAAAGGTGAATGCTGTGGAAATTGTGTACAGACACACTGTGTGATCAGTATTAATGGTACTGAGAAACTCTTGAAGGTAAATTGGATGATCGCTTTTGGCTGTTTCTGTTCTTTCTGTTCTTGTTTATAAAATCTCTGTGTTAAATGTCTCTATATGCTAATATTTGTATTTGTGTGCCTGATTTTCAGCCAAAAGATGAGTGGTCACCAACTGAAAATAATTGTGAGCACTATAAATGTGTTAAAAATGGTCAAATTTTCACAGCCGTCAGCTTCCGCATTGTTTGCCCCCCATTCCAAGAGAGCAACTGTAAAAATGTACATGGCAGTTTGACTGAATTAATTCTGTTCAATGATTCACGAACAAGATCTAAAACTTTTTTGTTGTTGTGAATTTTTCTGTTCAGGACACCATTCAAACTTTAGCTGATGGCTGCTGTAAAACTGTGAGTATTATTTTGAGAATACTGCTCTTCTTTTTAAGTTGAAAGTAGCTAAATCTAAAGAGCCATTTTTATTTGAACTCACTTTTCAAAAGGTGTGACGAAGCCCTGCAAACTGGAGACCATGAAAACTGTTATTAAACACAATGGCTGTAAATCTGAGGTGATTATGCCATACTGTGAAGGATCATGCAACACATTCTTCAAGTAAGGACATTACTTGTAGTTTTCCTTTTGTCTTTTCATACTTGTTGTCCTTGTTGTAGGATTTAAGTATAATAATACTTTCCCCCGTTTTGTTCAGATACTCTGAAGCGGCAAATGCCATGGAAAATTCCTGTTCCTGCTGTAAGGAGGCACGTGCCAGTAACCGTACTGTTGACCTGGCATGCGACAATGGTGGAACAGCACCTTTCACCTATATGTATGTGGAGGAGTGCAGCTGTAGTCACACCGAGTGCACCGCACCTGCTAACCAACGTGTTCGCAGAAAGCGAAGTTTCACACTACTGTGATAAAATCATCTTTTCTCATATTAACAGATGTGGGATACAGATGTTTTTAACAGTACCATTTAAATAATCATTAAATTTCTCACAAAGTATAATCAACTTTGTGTAGTTCATTTATCAGCTGTGATTAAAAAGATGCAAAGCAGTTCTTGTCTTCTGAGTTTTATTGTCTTGTTTGTTCCAGTTTATTCTGCCAAAGAGCTAACAAAATCACAAGTAGGTTTTACTTTAAATTCTAAACAGGTTGATGTTTAATTTACAACTAAAATCCCACCATTACAAATTTCTTAAAATTTATTTCCCTCCATTGAATGTTCAGTAACTGGACTTGCAAAATTGCAAAGTTGTTGGCAGTCTTTGCACAGCAGCAGAAAGGTCATGGGCTCAAATCCCAACGTTGGGTCTTTCTGTCTTGATCTGAGTGGCTAAATCGTAGCATTTGAGTTAATTGGAATCAGTCATTTGAATTTACTATGTGGCAAGACTATAGTCATAACGCTTCAAACTTTAAGATCCTGGAAAATGAAAAAGAAATCATGCAAGATTTCAGGAGGAGAATTAAAGACGGCCAAAACTTTGGTCCATCGTTGGTGACAATTTCCAGATGCTAGAAAGTTCAAGTTCAAACAGTTCCATGTAAGCACAGACAATATAGAAATGCCCAGCCATAAGGCAGGTCAGGAAGGAGACAAGTTCTTTGTCTGCAAACCGAATATGTTGTGGTGGGAAATGTATGTATCAACCCCAGAAGAAAAGACTTGAAGGAGATGCTGGCTGATTATAGAAAAACTAAGAAAAATAAGAAATTCTTAGCTGTCACTTTTAGCTACCAAGCAGACATCATGAATTTTTACTCAACCAGTACTTTTATTCTTGCAAGAATAAAAAGGGAGGGCAGACATGTGCCACTAAATGGCCTTAGAAAACCATCTCATTTGCAAAGTACAGGATTGATAGCATCATGTTGTGGGGATGCTTTATTGCAGGAAACAATCGATACAATTAACAAAATAGATTCAAATCAAAATCAAATCAAGTTTTATTTGTATAGCACATTTCAGCAGCAAGGCATTTCAAAGTGCTTTACATCATAACAAACATAAAAACACAAAGTCATGTAACATAGAATAAACAATCAAAACATTAATTTAGACGGCCGTCAAATTTATAACTTGTTATCCATTTATCTAAATGTTTAGCTTTGTGCGGATCCTGATCTTTGACATACTTCCAGTCGTTTGATTTTATACTGTATATTGGCTAATTTTTACTTATCAACAAAGAATTTCCTATCAATGTGAGGATTCTCCCTTATGGGGTATCCTCATTAAAAGAGGGGCTCTAGAAACACCTCTCTTGTAGAATTTAGTTGAAACAAATGGGCCTCTAACCCTTTGGGACTTTAGTCGCTGTTTGACAAGGACTCCAACCTTGGACTTTAGTTGAGAAATATCAGCTGGGCCTCTAACCCTTTGGGACTTTAGTCAAGTTGTTCTGACAAGGATTATATGATGATGAACATTATGCAGATAAATTGAAGCAACATCTTAAGACATCAATGAGAATTTGGATTGTTGAACTGTGTAAGTTTTCTGCTGAGTAAGACTGTCGTTTTAAACTTCTTAAAAGATTGTGAGGGTTATGAAGCGAAAAACGTGCGTGGTAGACCCCAAAATATGTGACCGACCCTGAGCCAGAGTATCCTATTTTCTGTCCATCAGGAGACTGGGCGATTGTTGTCACAAATTAAGCTTGTCACTGGTGCCAACTCCAGTCTCATAACTACGTGACAATATCTGCAAGAGAAGGGTTTTAAGAAAAGTAGATGTCCTTGTCTCCTTCAGTTACATAAAACTGCCCATTCGGAGTTTGAGCATCAAGCTTGGGACACTGTCTTTAGTTATATTGATTACTGCAACAGTTCCTTCACAGGTCGACCTAAAAAAAATCTATCAGATCTATCTACATCTAATCCACAAAACTGGTGCTTGGGTTCTTACTAAAACCAGGAAGTTAGAACACATCACCCCAGTTCTAAAACCCTTGTAGCTCGTAGAATTTACTTTAAAATACAGTTAGTAGTTTATAAATCACTGAGAGATTTAACACCAAAATACATTAAAGATCTCCTGCTGTATCAACTTTTCAGACCACTCAAGTTTCTTGGTTCCAGTCTGCTCTGCATTCCCAGAACCAGAACCAAACATGGAGAAACAGCATCCGGCTTCTATGCGCCACAAATCTGGAACGTCCAGAACAACCAAAACACTGAGTTCATTTAAATCAAAGCTAAAAATCCACCTGTGTAGAGTTGCTTTTGAATCTTAATAATTCAAGATTATTAACATCAAATATGTTGGTCATTAACATATTTGATGACCAACATCAAATATGTTGGTCATCAACATGTTGGTCAATTTGATGACCAACATCAAATATGTTGGTCATCAAATTGACCAACATATTTTATGTGTATTCATGATTTTGATGATGGCATTAACTAAAATGTAATGTTTGTTACTTGTGTCTCAATTGTCGACGATATGTTGTTTTTATAACTTTTTGTTTTTTTATGATGTAAAGCACTTTGAACTGTTTTTTTGCTGAAATGTGCTATATAAGTAAAACTTGACTGATTGATTGAAAGGCATAAGAAATTTTTACTCTCTGAAAAATAAAAAATCTTGACAGCCCTGATGGCTTTCAGCATTACTGGCATGAAAGGGAAACCACACCTTAAATGTTTTTTACACAGCAAAGAGGAGAGGCATCATTATGATCTTTTTCCTTCAGAGGAATAATAGAGCTTCAGGTTATGCTATGGCAGTTAGCAGTTGGTTATGTAGAAATCTTTCTTGGGGGGCATCCCTCGTGACTGAAGTCCATTGTCCATGTGGTAATGAATGAGTTTTTCAACAGAACAATGCTGTAGTTCACAACAGAGAACTTCTTCCCCGGATTTAATCCAATTGAGAACACTTAGGGTCAGATGGCCAGGAAAGTTTACAAGAATGAAGACCAGTTGCAGATAGTTGATGCCCTCAGTGAAGCTTTCTTAACTACTTGGAGCAACAATCCCTCTAGCCTCCTGGAAACAATTCAGTTTAATTCATATGTGCCAATTCACAAATTGGGTTTAAATTTCTCTTTCTCATTGCTTTACTTGTGGGGATTTACTAAGCATAACACTGGGGACACAGATGTTGAAGGGTGAAGACAGACTTGAGCAAATGTTTGATCAGTGCATTGTAGAAACAAGTATGGATTGATCTTATAAAAACAATTTTACAACAGTTGTTGCAATGACACCACAACACTCAAGTCCAAATACTTTGGTTAATCACTAAGTGTGTTACTCTAACTGTCCACCCAATCTTTGTGTCATTGTTTAATAACCAAAACATTTCCCAAACATCAATGCTTCTTTATATAAACAAAGATGGAAAGGTTTTCGTAATTCTAATACCTTTTTGTGGGAGTGATATTCCTGGAAACCAAAGTCACAAACGTTGACACCCAGAATATTGTTAACCCCTCCTAAACTGTAAACACCACAGGAGTATATAACATAACGCATCTGAAGTGCACTAGTTGGCTCAAGTATCCAACACAGGACAGAGACGACTGAGGGACCATGAGAGGAGTCAGACTCCTTTTAGAATGGGCGCTACCATGGCTCATTCTAAGCCTTGGACTATCTGCAGCCTCCTTTGGTATGTAAATTAATAAGAACCGATGAGAGCTCTATACCTGCCAGTGGCTACATAAAACCTTATTCTCATACATATTAATTTATAATTTTTGTCTCACTGAAAAAAATTATTTCTTCTTTTTAAAGCAAAAGTTACAAAAATGTAAAAAATGGCAATGATTAAAGGTGAAGATTTAAATAATATATTTGATTCCTTTTAAAGATAAAAATATTTGTGTTCTTTGAATTTCTTTATAATGAAAATTCTGTCTTTGAAAAACCAGAAGTGAGAGGTTCCCACATCAACCAGTTCTGCAGCACATGGGGGAACTTCCAGTACAAGACTTTTGATGGGACTTTCTTCCACCTTCCATCCACCTGTAACTACATCTTTACATCCCAGTGTAAGAGCAGCTATGAGAGTTTCAACATTCAGCTCCAGCGACAGGAAGTGGACGGGGGAATCGCCATCACCAGAATTCTGATGAAACTGGATGGGATTGTGGTGGAGTTTGCCAACACTTCGGTTATAGTCATGAATAAACCGTGAGTTAATTGTTTTTTTTATGTGTTTCTCTTTCCAGATACTAGTTAATCTAAAGGTTTATACTTATGATTCATGTTTTATCATGAAACACTCTAACTGCTTATTCTTCTTTTCCAGTGTCTCCATACCATTCAGTGAAGGTGGCATTTCAATTGAGGAAACCATGTCCTATATTAAAGTTAAGGCTAAGTTGGGTCTGACATTCATGTGGAATCAAAGGGACTCCGCCTGGGTAAGTTTAGTTTGCTTTGTTGAACACTTTTTAAAATTGAGGTAAATTAAACTAACTTTTTTTTATTCAGTTCACCTTTATACTGCTTATAAGAAATTGTTTTGCAAGATATTTTTCAAGACGGGTTGGTTGAGTTCATACTCACTTATGTATAATCCAAATTATTTCAAATTGACCCAGTAAATGTTAATGCAATCCAATTATACAGCCACATTCCACTCTAATTACATTTCATGAGATCTAAAATTAGTTGATTGTGCAGAATTGTAAAATATTAGAGAGGTTGGAAAATTCTATCTGAAAAAGTTTTTTTGGCACGTCGAGAGTCAAAGGTAGCTGTGACACTTTAGTGCCTTTCTTAGTGACGTGTAAATAATCCCACATTATCCGGACAAAAGGCAAAACTCATGATTATTCACTGACTGACAAAATAGCAAATATATGGCCCTCATCAAGATCAATCACAAGTCCATAAAATAACGTTAAATCACATCTTTGAATTAAAAAAAGAAAAAACCTAAAGCACTTTAAAATACATTTCTGTCGCTCTGCATAAAATATGTTTTGCTGAAATATTCGTAATCAATCATTTAACATATTCCTTACCAGTTTGAATTCCTTTGTTATAAAGTTTATAAATTTGTAAGATTATAAAAACATCTTCTGACCAGTGGTCATCAAGAAACATTTAGAAGCATTTTTAATGAAAATGAAATGTGTTTGAAAAGGAAAAGTTATTTGATAGTTAAGCAAACTACTTTTGAATGACAGCATATTAAACAGGTGTCAGACAATGTTTGTACTGCTGTTTTGTAAATGTTTGGTCTTTGGATTTTTATCCAACTGTCAAAAAAGAAAAGTCAAGCCAAGTGTAAACAGACGGGACAAGATTCCATCTGATGGTCTGAATTTGACTTAAATCTCAATTTCATATGCATTTAAGGTGGAGCTGGATGCCAAATTCAAGAATCAAACTTGCGGCCTGTGTGGTGACTTCAATGAAATCAAGCTTTACGATGAGTTTGTCCAGTCAGGTATGTACTTAATGCATACGCTCCACACACAAATGGACACGCATGTATTAAAGTTGACAATCCTGTTTTTCTTCTCAACACAGAGGCTTCCATAAGTTCTGAAGAATATGCGATGAACTGGAAAGTTGATAGTCCCACTGAAACTTGTAAAGTGATTTCTTCCCAGGCTAAAAAGACTTGTTCAGATGGGGTAATTTTAACATTTTTACATTTTGAAGCTGCTTTAGATTGATAATTTCATTAAATTAAAGCATATGACAAACTTAAACTTACAGAACAAACTCTGCAAGAGGTTGCTGTCAGGTCCTGAATTTAACAGCTGTCGCAAACTAATTGACTCCGAGTCCTTCATGAAAGCCTGTGTGGAAGACTTCTGTTACTGCAACAGCAACAGCAGTGCATGCTTATGTTCGACTGTGTCTGAGTACGCCCGACAGTGCGCCCATGAAGGCGGACAGCCAAAGCAGTGGAAGATAAAACAATTGTGTGGTAAGAAATAAAAAAGTTTTGAACTGTATATATTGTACTACAGCTACGTTAGAGTCATTTAATACATTGCAAGACGTATTTTTTATGTTCTGTGTAGAAAAAACATGCCCTTTCAACATGGAGTATAAGGAGTGTGGTAGTCCCTGCATTGATACCTGCAAATACCGGCAGAAAAGTCGGCTGTGTGATGAGCACTGCATCGACGGATGCTTCTGTCCTTCTGGTTAGTTTCACAGTTAATACTGATTTGTAATTTAACTATTTAACATTTTATAGTGTGATAGATACACATTTGTCTTGTTATTTATGTTCCATGGTTAGATTGTTAAGTTAAGCCTTTTGTAAATGTGCACTCTTAGCAATATCTAAGCCTTAACGGATGTATTTATTTTGTTAAGTACACATTAGTACTCTGAGTGTTTACAAAATGTTCTTTAACAGAGCTCTTACATGGTCTCATCTCTAGCATGCTATCTTATTCAAACAGTAGTTGGCAAACTTTCAGATTAGAAAGATAAGTAAAAGCACAGACAGAGTAATAAAACTATTTTGAGTTTTAAAATTTTGAGTGTTGAAATATAAAATAGGCCACAGCCTTTTTTTTTTTTTCCTTATTTAACCAGGTAAACCCTGTTGAGATCTGGATCTCATTTTCAAGAGGGACCTGGGCAGAAGTCTGCAATACACAGTAACCTGGTTACAAAATAACCAGGTTACTTTTTTTATTTGCTAGAAGCAGCTCCCTGGTTGTACAAGTTATTACAACGGGTCATTTTACAATCTATTACAAAAAACTATTCATAACATCTCTAACATTAACACTGTCACTTAGGATATTTGGATGACTCTTTTGATTCAAACAGAATCAAAAAGACAATGTAGCAGCCACTTAAAAAAATCTGAACTATCCTATAAAAATTTTAAACTTAAAACCATTTAAAAGAATTGTACATCTGTTACAGTCTCATAGTGTCAAAACCCAACACTCCCACATATATAACACTTACGGAATATGATCTGGATTATATTAGTGTTATAATATTGACAATAATAATTACCAACTAATGCTCGTCTTCTCTTAGGTACAATCCTTGACGATATCTCAGAAAATGGATGTGTTCCTGCTGAGCAGTGCCCATGTTTCCACAACGGCAAGATGTACAATACTGGGGAATCAATCATGATGGCATGTAAAAACTGGTAAAAAATAAAAAATAAATAAAAACAAATTACAATATGCTTCAATATCTGTTTCTGAGATGGGAAATCTAATACATTGACAACATTATGTGTCTTTTTATAGCACCTGTTCAAAGGGTGAGTGGAGCTGTATAGATGCAAACTGTCCTGCTATCTGTTCCATCAGAGGAGGTTCTCACTTCTCCACCTATGATGATAAAACATACAATTTCCATGGAAAATGTTCCTATGTTTTGTCCAAGGTAAAGAGATATTAATAAAAACACATAGAACTAAATAGAAAATAAATGTTAGTTTCTTTTAAGCTGAATTACGGTATATTGAATTCCAATCAGATAATTATTTGATATCTTAATGTATTTTTCACCTTGTGGCTTTAGATTGAAGACAATGCTTTTACTGTGCTTGGTGACTTCGACAAATGCGAAAGGTCTGATAAATCAACTTGTCTGTCTGCCGTCACTCTGCTGTATCAAAATCACACGGTAAAATACTTGTCACAATCCATGAGACTATATATTTAAATACCTGTGAGTATGCATATACATATAAAATTTACTGACTTGTGCTGGTAACTTGTGTTTTCCCAAAGATAATTGAAGTTAAAGACAAAAATGAAGTCTCATATAACCAACAGGTCTTTGAACTTCCTTTTTTCCTGGGTGAGTAGATGTTTTTTTATGATTGTGCCTTTTTCAGTGAAAATGCAACATAAATTGGTTTTGCTTGAAGTTTAATAAAATGTTTGAGATTTTATAAGTTTCTTTCCATTTGCAGATGACATTAAAATCTTCCGTCCTTCTACATTCTTTACCATCATCCACACAAACTTTGGGCTTGATCTCGAGATTCAGCTCGTACCAATTATGCAGCTCTACATCAGCGCCGACGTCTCACTGAAGAGTAAAGTTATGGGTATGTTTATTCCTTAGGCGTTTCAAGATTGTGTGTTTGTTTTTTTAATTGGGCATCAAGTTTAAGTGTTATATTTAAGTAGGTCTTTGTGGAGATTTCAATGATAACTCAGAAGATGACTTCAAAACTACAAGTGGACTTCTTGAAAGAACACCAGTGGCATTTGCCAACACATGGCGGGCCAAATCAAATTGTCCTGATGTGAGAAATGACCTGGCAGACCCCTGCGATTTAAACATTGACAAGGGTAAGTCATTGACATAGTTATCCATATATCACCCATAGTGCTCCCATTTACTTTTTTTTTTTTTTTGTAGGCAAATATGCAAAAGCCTGGTGCTCCCTCCTGTTGGACACAAAAGGGATTTTTTCACATTGCCATTCTAAAATACACCCAGAAGAGTACTTTGCTGTAAGCATGTAGCGCTTTCTGTGCATATAGTTTCTATTTCCTTTTTGTTTTGCTCTTCATTTCCCATACCTTATAATGTTTAATCTAATCTTATGTCATTTACCTTCACAGACTTGCCTTTATGACTCTTGTGCCTGTGAAAACAGCGAGGAGTGCATGTGTGCCTCCTTGTCCTCATATGTCCATGCATGTGCTGCTGAAGGTGTATTCCTGAAAGGCTGGAGAAAAAATGTTTGTGGTATGTCTAAGATAAAGAAAATAGATAAAAGTGCACAGTGTAAATAAAGCAAAAACACACCAAATATTTCTTTCCTTTTTCAACAGACAAATACACAACATGCCCGGCAACATTTGTGTACAATTACAAAATGACACACTGCAATCGAACTTGCCGCTCTCTGAGTCAGTCGGACGTGACTTGCAAGGTTAAGGTTACCCCAGTTGATGGTTGTGGTTGTGCTAAAGGATCTTTTCTAAATGAGAATGGAGTTTGTGTATCAGCTTCGGAGTGTTCCTGTCATGCAGGAAATGAAGTGATACAACCTGGGGAGAAGGCCAATGTCCAAGGACAAACATGGTAAGGAGATCTAGGTGTCAGCAAGGGGCATATTGATATGTCATACTCAAAAGACAAGATAAAATGCAGGTAATATTTTGTAGAAATGTAAGACTACTTATTTTTGGTGCTTCACAAATTAAGTAAAGGTTTTGAAATCATACGTTGTTTTCAGGACTATATAATTGGTGTGGAATATTACTCCTGTATGTAGAACCATTATTTGTTATATTTCTGCTTTGACGTATAAATAAATACTTTTTGTGGGGGTTGGGGGTGGAATTTTGTAAAAATTAATTTTAAGGACAAAACTTTTTTTTTTGTTTTGAATCATTACCAATTTAAAGACTTTGTAATTACACTCTTTTAAATTTGTTTAACTTTTTTTTCTGTCTTCCAATTCAGCACCTGCCACTCAGGAAAGTTAAGTTGTAAAGGAGAACCAGTAGTTAAGTGTAAGTATAAAGTGCTTCAGTAAAGACAAGTTGAAACAACAGAATGCTTTAGACTGCAGTTTCTTTTAACACTGTATCATTGTCATCAGCATGCACCAGTCCCATGGTTTTCTTCGATTGCTCCAAAGCACATTCAAAGGAAAAGGGGTCAGAGTGCCAGAAGAGCTGCAACACAGTGGACTCTGAATGTGTAAGACTCAGATGCTGGCAGTTTAATACTTCTAAATAAAGAGTACTTATATGTTTAAGCAACTAAATAAACTGTAAATAAATTAACCATATTGCACAGGTGAGTTCACAGTGCGTCTCAGGGTGTGTGTGTCCTGATGGCCTGCTGTCAGATGGGAAAGGAGGCTGTGTAGAGGAGATAGACTGTCCTTGCCCCCATAATGGAAAATACTATGACCCAGGAGAAAAAATCAAAGTGGACTGTAATACATGGTGAGATTTCATTCGCAGATTTAACAAGAACCAGATTTCTATACATTTCACACCATCCTGTCTTTTTTCACTATTAACTTCATATATTGATTAAAATCCTAGCACATGCAAAAACAGGAAATGGAGTTGCACAGACAATGACTGTGGTGCGACCTGCACCATATATGGAGAGGGGCATTACATTACTTTTGATCAAAAGAAATTTGTCTTTAAGGGAGATTGTGGCTTTGTCTTCTCTCAGGTATAGTTTGATGTGTTTTTTCTTCTTTTTTTTTTTGTAGTTGTTGTTCTTCTTGTGTCAAAGTAAGTTTTGTTAAACTGACTTCAAATTGTTTCAGGATTATTGTGGAGACGATGACAATGGTACCTTCAGGGTCCGGACTGAAAACATCCCATGTGTTGAAAGTGAAAGCATTTGCTCCACCAGTATTAAACTCTACTTAGGGGTATGTAAATTTGGAGAAACACTGCATTGCATTCACAAAATACTAAGTTTTTTGCCTGGTGATCAGTGCTTACATGCAAGAAAAAGTTTTGACGATACTAAACTATAAAAACTATTATTTTTTTAAGTTGTAAAAAGTAATGGTTTAAACCAATAGTTTTCAAAGTGTATGAAATCTAGCCTCCCATCAGCGAGCAAATCCACAACTAAGATTTAAGCAACCTTGCAGGTGCTACACTTGACATTCCATTCATTCCATCTGATATGACCTCAGTTCTTTGGACTCCAGTAAAAAAATGACAAATAAAAATATTGTGACCATGGAGCATCTCCATGAAAATCTTAAATCATACTTCCTTCCCTACATATGTATATATTTTAAATAAATAAAATTTTATTATCTAAAAAATACATTTATTTTTAAATTCTAAGGAAACAAGATTCTGAATCCTTAACCAATATTTTGTATCTGTTATCTATAATTTAGACTCTGGCACAGGCTTGGTGAAGCCTGTGCTTCAGTAAAGCACAGTTAATTTGCTTTACTGAAGCAAATTAACTGTTTGCAGTTAATTTTTCATGTAAATTTTTTCCCCTCATGTTGAGCCCCACCTGAAGAGGTTGTCATGATGTTTTTCTTTTAACAATTTATAATTTAGAAAGAAAATAACTTTCCTTTAAATTTTCAGATATAACTGTAGTGTCTCCAGCTAAAGCTTTAAGCATCTAATTAAGTGTGAATGCTTCATTTGGTGATTATATGCTTTATTTATCATTTTAGAGGAAAGAAATTGTTCTGTCAGACGAAAGTGTCAAAGTTATTAGTCAAAGCAAAGGGATCGACATACCCTTTAAAGTCCACACCATGGGTATTTATGTCGTCATTGAGGCAAATAATGGCCTTCTTCTCATCTGGAATAAGAAAACAACAATCATGATCAAACTCAGCTCCACATTCAAGGTGAGTGAGGAGTGAGGAGTACATCTAGAGTTTCTTGAATAAATATTTAAGAGCTTTCAATTCAGAAATGAGCATGCATTTATTTTATGGCAGGGCAAAGTCTGTGGCCTGTGTGGAAATTATGATGGAGCTGTCAAGAATGATTTCACTACCAGAAGCAACGAAATTGTAGTTAATCCAACAGAGTTTGGAAACAGCTGGAAACTCTCATCCTCCTGCTCAGATGTAAACGCCACACTGAACCCATGTGCTCTGTACTCTCACAGACGTGCATGGGCAGAAAAACACTGTAGCATTATCAAAAGTGAAGTGTTTTCTGCATGTCATGACAAGGTGAGAAAAACTAAAGATATTAAATGCTAATAGTGTAAATAAAGAGATGTTCTTGCATAACCAACTAGAGAAGAATACTTTTCATTTGTTACTTGCATTTACAATTACGTTTTTCAAAAAAGGTGGAGCCAGAACAGTACTATGAGGCCTGTGTGGCAGATACGTGTGCCTGCAACACGGGAGGAGATTGTGAGTGTTTCTGCTCAGCTGTCGGAGCATATGCAGAAGCATGTAATGAGGCTGGAGCCTGCGTGAAATGGAGAACCCCCACCATCTGCCGTAAGTTTGGATTGGGTTTCTGAAAAGGCAGAAAATAAATTATCCCTGTTGGTGCTAGGGAACTCTGAAGACTTATGGGTAGTAATTTATGTTTGAAAATACAGCATAAAACACAGTAAGGATAACAAGATTTTTTGTTGTGTGTATGAACTTAAAAATACAGGCTCTTGCTATTTAATTTATTTTCTGAAAATAAATTACAATGTCATATATCTTGAACAAATACTTTTGATCTCACCAATATTGCATATATTTGTGTAAAAATCCTAACTTGAATTTAAATTGTTGATTTCACAGATTCAGTTATGATAAATTTACCTCACCACAGAATAAGTTTTTTCAGTGTGAGTTAAAAACAAACATGTGGAAAAGGTTTTAACAAAAAGTGTTCTGTTGGACCATTAGTATCTCCAGTTACTGCTGAAGAGTAGTGACAGTCAATTAATGAGGAGAATGAGTCATGAAACTTATAAATGCCTGTATTACATATTCTCACAAAATATTCAACTTACTTTTATTCTGTTTTATCAGCTCTGTTCTGTGACTATTACAACCCCGATGGAGAGTGTGAGTGGCACTATGCTCCATGTGGAAAATCATGCATGAAGACATGTAGAAATCCTTCAGGCAAATGCTACAATAAACTTCCACCACTGGAAGGTAAGAATGATAAGAAAGAAAAGGATCTTAAATCTTTAATTTTATTAGATTGGTAACAACTATATTTTATGTCAGAATTTTAAATACTCTTCAGGTAAATCCCATTAAATTATCAGTTAAAACTGGGGATACTTACTGAAATCAATAGGACCTTTTGCAAACTTCCACTGGTCCAGAGCCCCTTTCAAATCATACAAGTGCAATAAAAACACAGACCCAAAGTAAGTAAGTCTCTTCGTGACTTACTTTATTTGCACAATAAATGTCAAATCCCATATTCCAAGACTGTGGTCGTCTTTTGAACTCGATAATGACTTGGGCCTATTTTGCTGTCTGTCAAAATGTACTAAGTGCTGCAAACAGAAGCAAATCTTTAATTCTTCATCTATATCCTCACGCCATGTCAGTGCTTCAGCAGATCACCGAGCCATGCAGAACACATGAAGATGATCTAAAATCTGAAAAAATGCTAAAGAAATTACTAAACCTTCTGTGTGCTTTTCTAAATGAATTTACTTTTTAAGGGTGTTATCCATCATGTCCTTGGGAGCAGCCTTATTTTGATGAATTTAGCATGAAGTGTGTGTCTGAGAAAGAGTGTGGCTGCTATGATGAAGATGGAAACCATTACAAGGATGGAGAGTCAATGCCTGCAAGTGAAAATTGTCAGAAATGGTAGGATCTTTTAAAACAAATACAAATTTTGCTATGGTTAGTAAAGGAACAAGTTTCAAAAACAATATCTACCGAAAGCTTCAAAATAAACTAGAATTTCTTTTTCTCACAGTTCTTGCTCTTCAACACAGCCGACATGTATTTATGATGTGAATGGTAAGGCAAAAATGTGTGCATATGTTTTGCAATCCAGGAGCTAGATTTTTGTCACTGTCTGCAAAATTACTCAAGGCATGTCATGAGCCATGTCATTATTTTGCAGATTGCCGTTGTGTCTACATGAATAAAACCTACAAATATAACACTAAAGTCTATGAAACACATGACGGAGATAGAACCTGCATCTCTGGTGTTTGTGGACCGAATGGAACCATAATAGTAAAAATGGCACAATGCATTACACATATATCAACAACACCTTTTGCATTTACCACGACTGGTAAGATAAGACACACAAAAATGCTCTGTAAGGATTCATTTTAGAGTGTTTTGAATTAACTTTCTATAATTTATCTTTGTTCTCATGTTTCTTCACAGAGAGTACTACAGAGCAGCCTGTAACTACAACTGAACCTATTCCTACAGTCACAACTCAGGCAGTAACGTCGATTCTGATTATTTCAACTACAGGAGTTTCCACAAGATCAAAAACTACAACGGTGCCTTTGTCCTCCTTACCTCCATCTTCATCAACCTCTACAGTCACTGAAAAACCCACAATTGAAATAGTATCAACCACAATACCTTATACAGAAACAACTGCTCTGACAATAAGTACTGAAAAACACACAACTACAAAGATAATTACACCAAAACCTACAACACCTCATACAGAAACTGCAACTACTGGCACGGAAAAACCTGAAACCACTACCATAATTACAGAAAAAGTCTCCACAACACCTTACATAGAGACACCTACAATACAGACAACGACTCAAATTGAAAGTACTACCACCAAACCCGAAACATACACTACTCCACCCAGTGACTGCTATATTTGCAATTGGTCAAATTGGATTAACAATTACTACCCCGGGCCCAATACAGATGGAGATTATGAAACATTAGCAAACATTTCTGCTCCAGATTTGAGTGTTTGTAGAAAACCTCTAGAAATTCAATGTCGAGCCAAATTCTTTAAAGATGTGCCTTTAAAAGATTTAAAGCAAAAGGTAATATGCAGCCCTACGGATGGACTAATCTGTCATGATAAGGATCAAACATCTCTAAAATGTTACGATTATGAAATTAGGGTAAAATGTTGCACTTACGACATTTTACAACCGATGTGTCAGTCTACCACAACAACAGTAACTACAACAACAATTCATTCAGAAACACCCACCCCAACAATGAAGACGGAAACATCCACACCAATAATTACACCAAAACCTACAACACCTCATACAGAAACTGCAACTACTGGCACTAAAAAACCTGAAACTACAACCATAATTACAGAAAAAGTCTCTACAACACCTTACATAGAGACTCCCACCCCAACAATGAAGACTGAAAAATCCACACCAATAATTACACCAAAACCTACAACACCTCATACAGAAACTGCAACTACTGGCACTAAAAAACCTGAAACTACAACCATAATTACAGAAAAAGTCTCTACAACACCTTACATAGAGACTCCCACCCCAACAATGAAGACTGAAAAATCCACACCAATAATTACACAAAACCTACAACACCTCATACAGAAACTGCAACTAGGCACTAAAAAACCTGAAACTAGATCATAATTAGAGAAATGTCTCTGACATTAACTTTACTATAGAGTTATCTTTGTTCTCATTTCTTCACAGATGAAGTACTGAACAGAGCCACACCAATAATTACAACAAAACCTACAACACCTCATACAGAAACTGCAACTACTGGCAGTAAAACCGTCGAAACTACTACTGATTACAAAAAAGTCTTACAACACATACATAGAGACTTCCACACCAGATCAATGAAGACTGAACAAATCGGTCACTATAATGTACTCCTAAACCTACAACATCTCATACAGAACTGCTAACTACTGGCACTGAAAAACCTGACAACTACAACCATAGTATACAAAAAAGTCCTACAATACCTTAGTAGAGAACACACACTGCTCTGACAATGAAGTACTGAAAAACACACAACTACAAATAATTACACCAAAACCTACAACACCTCATACAGAAACTGCAACTACTGGCAAGAAAAACCTGAAACCACTACCATAATTACAGAAAAAGTCTCCTACAACACCTTACATAGAGACACCTACCCCATACAGACGAACGACTCAAATTGAAAGTACTACCACCAATTACACCGAAACATACACTACTCACCTCATGACTGCTATATTTGCAATCTGGCACTAAAACCTGGATTAACAATTACTACCCATGGGCAATTACAGAAGAAGATCTTGAAACACCTTAGCATAGAAATTCCACTCCAAATTTGAGTGTTTGTAAAAACCACTACCAATTCAATGTACGAGCCAAAATTCTTACAAGATGTGCCTTTATACAGATAAAGCAAACTAGGCACTAAAATGCAAGCCCTACGGATGGACTAATCTGTCATGATTACAGGATCAAACAGTCTCTACAACATGTTACGATTATGAAACTCCCACCGAACAATGTTGCACTAAAATCCACGACAATATTACACAAAACCTACAACACCTCATACAGAAACTGTCAGTCTACTGGCACTAACAACAGCTGAAACTACAACATAATACAGAAAAAGTCTCTACAACACTTACATAGAAACACCCACCCCAACAATGAAGACTGAAACATCCACACCAATAATTACACCAAAACCTACAACACCTCATACAGAAACTGCAACTACTGGCACTAAAAAACCTGAAACTACAACCATAATTACAGAAAAAGTCTCTACAACACCTTACATAGAGACTCCCACCCCAACAATGAAGACTGAAAAATCCACACCAATAATTACACCAAAACCTACAACACCTCATACAGAAACTGCAACTACTGGCACTAAAAAACCTGAAACTACTACCATAATTACAAAAAAAGTCTCTACAACACCTTACATAGAGACTCCCACCCCAACAATGAAGACTGAAAAATCCACACCAATAATTACACCAAAACCTACAACACCTCATACAGAAACTGCAACTACTGGCACTAAAAAGCCTGAAACTACAACCATAATTACAGAAAAAGTCTCTACAACACCTTACGTAGAGACACCCACCCCAACAAAAGAGACTGAGAGAAACACAACAATGTTTGAAGAAAACTCCACAACACATCATATAGGTATTGTAACCCGCAGCACTGAAAAACCTAAAACTGCAAATGTAGTTACAGGCACAAAAACCAAAACACCATACATAGAGACTCCCACCCCAACAATGAAGACTGAAAAATCCACACCAATAATTACACCAAAACCTACAACACCTCATACAGAAACTGCAACTACTGGCACTAAAAAACCTGAAACTACAACCATAATTACAGAAAAAGTCTCTACAACACCTTACGTAGAGACACCCACCCCAACAATGAAGACTGAAAAATCCACACCAATAATTACACCAAAACCTACAACACCTCATACAGAAACTGCAACTACTGGCAATAAAAAACCTGAAACCACTACCATAATTACAGAAAAAGTCTCTACAACACCTTACATAGAGACTCCCACCCCAACAATGAAGACTGAAAAATCCACACCAATAATTACACCAAAACCTACAACACCTCATACAGAAACTGCAACTACTGGCACTAAAAAACCTGAAACTACAACCATAATTACAGAAAAAGTCTCTACAACACCTTACATAGAAACTCCCACCCCAACAATTGAAGACTGAAAAATCCACACCAATAATTACACCAAAACCTACAACACCTCATACAGAAACTGCAACTACTGGCACTAAAAAACCTGAAACTACAACCATAATTACAGAAAAAGTCTCTACAACACCTTACATAGAGACTCCCACCCCAACAATGAAGACTGAAAAATCCACACCAATAATTACACCAAAACCTACAACACCTCATACAGAAACTGCAACTACTGGCACTAAAAAACCTGAAACCACTACCATAATTACAGAAAAAGTCTCTACAACACCTTACATAGAAACTCCCACCCCAACAATGAAGACTGAAAAATCCACACCAATAATTACACCAAAACCTACAACACCTCATACAGAAACTGCAACTACTGGCACTAAAAAACCTGAAACCTACTACCATAATTACAAAAAAGTCTCTACAACACCTTACATAGAAGACTCCCACCCCAACAATGAAGACTGAAAAATCCACACCAATAATTACACCAAAACCTACAACACCTCATACAGAAACTGCAACTACTGGCACTAAAAAACCTGAAACTACTACCATAATTACAGAAAAAGTCTCTACTACACCTTACGTAGAGACACCCACCCCAACAATGAAGACTGAAAAATCCACACCAATAATTACACCAAAACCTACAACACCTCATACAGAAACTGCAACTACTGGCACTAAAAAGCCTGAAACTACTACCATAATTACAGAAAAAGTCTCTACAACACCTTACGTAGAAGACTCCCACCCCAACAATGAAGACTGAGAGAAATCACACACAATAATTGACACCAAAACTCCTACAACACACTCATATAGATATTGCAACTACTGCAGCACTGAAAAACCTGAAAACTGCTACCATGTATTACAGGCACAAAAAGTCTCTACAACCATTACATAGAGACTCCCACCCCAACAATGAAGACTGAAAAATCCACACCAATAATTACACCAAAACCTACAACACCTCATACAGAAACTGCAACTACTGGCACTAAAAAACCTGAAACTACAACCATAATTACAGAAAAAGTCTCTACAACACCTTACATAGAGACTCCCACCCCAACAATGAAGACTGAAAAATCCACACCAATAATTACACCAAAACCTACAACACCTCATACAGAAACTGCAACTACTGGCACTAAAAAACCTGAAACCTACTACCATAATTACAGAAAAAGTCTCTACAACACCTTACATAGAAGACTCCCACCCCAACAATGAAGACTGAAAAATCCACACCAATAATTACACCAAAACCTACAACACCTCATACAGAAACTGCAACTACTGGCACTAAAAAACCTGAAACTACAACCATAATTACAGAAAAAGTCTCTACAACACCTTACATAGAGAACTCCCACCCCAACAATTGAAGACTGAAAAATCCACACCAATAATTACACCAAAACCTACAACACCTCATACAGAAACTGCAACTACTGGCACTAAAAAACCTGAAACTACAACCATAATTACAGAAAAAGTCTCTACAACACCTTACATAGAGACTCCCACCCCAACAATGAAGACTGAAAAATCCACACCAATAATTACACCAAAACCTACAACACCTCATACAGAAACTGCAACTACTGGCACTAAAAAACCTGAAACCACTACCATAATTACAGAAAAAGTCTCCTACAACACCTTACATAGAACCCTACTACCAACAATACAGACAACGACTGAAATGAAAGTCCACTACCACCAATTACACCGAAACCATACACTACTGCACCTCAGTGACTGCTATACTTGCAATTGGTCAAATGGCATTAACAATACTACCTGGGCCCAAACCCTACAGATGGAGATTATGAAACATTAGCAAACAATTCTGCTCACAGACTTGAGTGTTAGATAGAAACTCCTCTACCCAATCAATGAGAGCCAATCTTAAAGATGTGCCTTTACAATAGATTAACACCAAAAGGTATATGCAGCTACGATGGACTAATCCTGTCATGATAAGGATAAACATGCTAAAATGTTACATTAGCAACTTAGGGTAAAACCTTGCACTTACGACATTACAACCGATAGTCAGTTACAGAAAACAGTCCTACTAACAACATTACGTCAGAGACACCCACCCCAACAATGAAGACTGAAAACATCCACACCAATAATTACACCAAAACCTACAACACCTCATACAGAAACTGCAACTACTGGCACTAAAAAACCTGAAACCACTACCATAATTACAGAAAAAGTCTCTACAACACCTTACATAGAAACTCCCACCCCAACAATGAAGACTGAAAAATCCACACCAATAATTACACCAAAACCTACAACACCTCATACAGAAACTGCAACTACTGGCACTAAAAAACCTGAAACTACTACCATAATTACAAAAAAAGTCTCTACAACACCTTACATAGAGACTCCCACCCCAACAATGAAGACTGAAAAATCCACACCAATAATTACACCAAAACCTACAACACCTCATACAGAAACTGCAACTACTGGCACTAAAAAACCTGAAACTACAACCATAATTACAGAAAAAGTCTCTACAACACCTTACATAGAGACTCCCACCCCAACAATGAAGACTGAAAAATCCACACCAATAATTACACCAAAACCTACAACACCTCATACAGAAACTGCAACTACTGGCACTAAAAAACCTGAAACTACTACCATAATTACAGAAAAAGTCTCTACAACACCTTACATAGAAGACTCCCACCCCAACAATGAAGACTGAAAAATCCACACCAATAATTACACCAAAACCTACAACACCTCATACAGAAACTGCAACTACTGGCACTAAAAAACCTGAAACTACAACCATAATTACAGAAAAAGTCTCTACAACACCTTACATAGAGACCCCACCCCAACAATGAAGACTAAAAATCCACACCAATAATTACACCAAAACCTACAACACCTCAAACAGAAACTGCAACTACTGGCACTAAAAAACCTGAAACTACAACCATAATTACAGAAAAAGTCTCTACAACACCTTACATAGAGACTCCCACCCCAACAATGAAGACTGAAAAATCCACACCAATAATTACACCAAAACCTACAACACCTCATACAGAAACTGCAACTACTGGCACTAAAAAACCTGAAACTACAACCATAATTACAGAAAAAGTCTCCACAACACCTTACATAGAGACACCCTACTACAACAATACAGACAAAACTCACAAAATTAAAATACTACACACCAAACCGAAACTAATACACTAAAAAACTGAAACACACCAGTGACTGCTATATTTGCAATGCTCAAATGGACTTAACATATTACTACCCTGGGCCACAATGACAGACTGGAAGAATCCATGCCAATACATTACACAAAACATTTACCTCAACAGATTTGCAGTATTTGCACTAGAAAAACCTACTAGAAATTCAATGTACAGAAAAGCCAAATTCTCTTACATAGATGTGACCTTACACAACATACAGACAACGATCAATTAAAGACAACCAAACCCGAAATAATACTGCAGCCCTACGGACTGGACTATATTTGTCAATTGGTCAATTGGATACAATTACACCTGGGCCAAACATGTTGACGATTATGAAAATTAGGGTAAAATGTTGCACTTACGACATTTTACAAACCTGTGTCAGTCTACCACAATCAAAAGTAAAAATACAACAATTCATTCAGATAACACCCACCCATACAATGAAGACGGAAACATCCACCATAATGACACCAAAACCTACAACACCTTCATACAGAAACTTGCAACATACTGTGCACTACGACAAAACCTGAAACACTACCATAATTACAGAAAAGTCTCTACAACACCTTACATAGAGACTCCCACCCCAACAATGAAGACTGAAACATCAACACCAATAATTACACCAAAACCTACAACACCTCATACAGAAACTGCAACTACTGGCACTAAAAAACCTGAAACTACATACCATAATTACAGAAAAAGTCTCTACAACACCTTACATAGAGACTCCCACCCCAACAATGAAGACTGAAAAATCCACACCAATAATTACACCAAAACCTACAACACCTCATACAGAAACTGCAACTACTGGCACTAAAAAACCTGAAACCACTACCATAATTACAGAAAAAGTCTCTACAACACCTTACATAGAAACTCCCACCCCAACAATGAAGACTGAAAAATCCACACCAATAATTACACCAAAACCTACAACACCTCATACAGAAACTGCAACTACTGGCACTAAAAAACCTGAAACCACTACAATAATTACAGAAAAAGTCTCTACAACACCTTACATAGAAACTCCCACCCCAACAATGAAGACTGAAAAATCCACACCAATAATTACACCAAAACCTACAACACCTCATACAGAAACTGCAACTACTGGCACTAAAAAACCTGAAACTACAACCATAATTACAGAAAAAGTCTCTACTACACCTTACGTAGAGACACCCACCCCAACAATGAAGACTGAAAAATCCACACCAATAATTACACCAAAACCTACAACACCTCATACAGAAACTGCAACTACTGGCACTAAAAAACCTGAAACCACTACCATAATTACAGAAAAAGTCTCTACAACACCTTACATAGAAACTCCCACCCCAACAATGAAGACTGAAAAATCCACACCAATAATTACACCAAAACCTACAACACCTCATACAGAAACTGCAACTACTGGCACTAAAAAACCTGAAACCACTACCATAATTACAGAAAAAGTCTCTACAACCCCTTACATAGAGACTCCCACCCCAACAATGAAGACTGAAAAATCCACACCAATAATTACACCAAAACCTACAACACCTCATACAGAAACTGCAACTACTGGCACTAAAAAACCTGAAACCACTACCATAATTACAGAAAAAGTCTCTACAACACCTTACATAGAGACTCCCACCCCAACAATGAAGACTGAAAAATCCACACCAATAATTACACCAAAACCTACAACACCTCATACAGAAACTGCAACTACTGGCACTAAAAAACCTGAAACTACAACCATAATTACAGAAAAAGTCTCCACAACACCTTACATAGAGACACCTACTACAACAATACAGACAACGACTCAAATTGAAAGTACTACCACCAAACCCGAAACATACACTACTGCACCCAGTGACTGCTATATTTGCAATTGGTCAAATTGGATTAACAATTACTACCCTGGGCCCAATACAGATGGAGATTATGAAACATTAGCAAACATTTCTGCTCCAGATTTGAGTGTTTGTAGAAAACCTCTAGAAATTCAATGTCGAGCCAAATTCTTTAAAGATGTGCCTTTAAAAGATTTAAAGCAAAAGGTAATATGCAGCCCTACGGATGGACTAATCTGTCATGATAAGGATCAAACATCTCTAAAATGTTACGATTATGAAATTAGGGTAAAATGTTGCACTTACGACATTTTACAACCGATGTGTCAGTCTACCACAACAACAGTAACTACAACAACAATTCATTCAGAAACACCCACCCCAACAATGAAGACGGAAACATCAACACCAATAATTACACCAAAACCTACAACACCTCATACAGAAACTGCAACTACTGGCACTAAAAAACCTGAAACCACTACCATAATTACAGAAAAAGTCTCTACAACACCTTACATAGAAACTCCCACCCCAACAATGAAGACTGAAAAATCCACACCAATAATTACACCAAAACCTACAACACCTCATACAGAAACTGCAACTACTGGCACTAAAAAACCTGAAACCACTACCATAATTACAGAAAAGTCTCTACAACACCTTACATAGAAACTCCCACCCCAACAATGAAGACTGAAAAATCCACACCAATAATTACACCAAAACCTACAAACCTCATACAGAAACTGCAACTACTGGCACTAAAAAACCTGAAACCACTACAATAATTACAGAAAAAGTCTCTACAACACCTTACATAGAAACTCCCACCCCAACAATGAAGACTGAAAAATCCACACCAATAATTACACCAAAACCTACAACACCTCATACAGAAACTGCAACTACTGGCACTAAAAAACCTGAAACTACAACCATAATTACAGAAAAAGTCTCTACTACACCTTACGTAGAGACACCCACCCCAACAATGAAGACTGAAAAATCCACACCAATAATTACACCAAAACCTACAACACCTCATACAGAAACTGCAACTACTGGCACTAAAAAACCTGAAACCACTACCATAATTACAGAAAAAGTCTCTACAACACCTTACATAGAAACTCCCACCCCAACAATGAAGACTGAAAAATCCACACCAATAATTACACCAAAACCTACAACACCTCATACAGAAACTGCAACTACTGGCACTAAAAAACCTGAAACCACTACCATAATTACAGAAAAAGTCTCTACAACCCCTTACATAGAGACTCCCACCCCAACAATGAAGACTGAAAAATCCACACCAATAATTACACCAAAACCTACAACACCTCATACAGAAACTGCAACTACTGGCACTAAAAAACCTGAAACCACTACCATAATTACAGAAAAAGTCTCTACAACACCTTACATAGAGACTCCCACCCCAACAATGAAGACTGAAAAATCCACACCAATAATTACACCAAAACCTACAACACCTCATACAGAAACTGCAACTACTGGCACTAAAAAACCTGAAACTACAACCATAATTACAGAAAAAGTCTCCACAACACCTTACATAGAGACACCTACTACAACAATACAGACAACGACTCAAATTGAAAGTACTACCACCAAACCCGAAACATACACTACTGCACCCAGTGACTGCTATATTTGCAATTGGTCAAATTGGATTAACAATTACTACCCTGGGCCCAATACAGATGGAGATTATGAAACATTAGCAAACATTTCTGCTCCAGATTTGAGTGTTTGTAGAAAACCTCTAGAAATTCAATGTCGAGCCAAATTCTTTAAAGATGTGCCTTTAAAAGATTTAAAGCAAAAGGTAATATGCAGCCCTACGGATGGACTAATCTGTCATGATAAGGATCAAACATCTCTAAAATGTTACGATTATGAAATTAGGGTAAAATGTTGCACTTACGACATTTTACAACCGATGTGTCAGTCTACCACAACAACAGTAACTACAACAACAATTCATTCAGAAACACCCACCCCAACAATGAAGACGGAAACATCAACACCAATAATTACACCAAAACCTACAACACCTCATACAGAAACTGCAACTACTGGCACTAAAAAACCTGAAACTACAACCATAATTACAGAAAAAGTCTCTACAACACCTTACATAGAGACTCCCACCCCAACAATGAAGACTGAAAAATCCACACCAATAATTACACCAAAACCTACAACACCTCATACAGAAACTGCAACTACTGGCACTAAAAAACCTGAAACTACAACCATAATTACAGAAAAAGTCTCCACAACACCTTACATAGAGACACCTACTACAACAATACAGACAACGACTCAAATTGAAAGTACTACCACCAAACCCGAAACATACACTACTGCACCCAGTGACTGCTATATTTGCAATTGGTCAAATTGGATTAACAATTACTACCCTGGGCCCAATACAGATGGAGATTATGAAACATTAGCAAACATTTCTGCTCCAGATTTGAGTGTTTGTAGAAAACCTCTAGAAATTCAATGTCGAGCCAAATTCTTTAAAGATGTGCCTTTAAAAGATTTAAAGCAAAAGGTAATATGCAGCCCTACGGATGGACTAATCTGTCATGATAAGGATCAAACATCTCTAAAATGTTACGATTATGAAATTAGGGTAAAATGTTGCACTTACGACATTTTACAACCGATGTGTCAGTCTACCACAACAACAGTAACTACAACAACAATTCATTCAGAAACACCCACCCCAACAATGAAGACGGAAACATCAACACCAATAATTACACCAAAACCTACAACACCTCATACAGAAACTGCAACTACTGGCACTAAAAAACCTGAAACTACAACCATAATTACAGAAAAAGTCTCTACAACACCTTACGTAGAGACACCCACCCCAACAATGAAGACTGAAAAATCCACACCAATAATTACACCAAAACCTACAACACCTCATACAGAAACTGCAACTATTGGCACTAAAAAACCTGAAACTACAACCATAATTACAGAAAAAGTCTCTACACCACCTTACGTAGAAACACCTACTCCAACAATGGAGACTGAAAAGCCCACAACTACAATTGTCATTGAAAAATCTACAACACTTTATGTAGAAACTCCAACCCCAGGAATTGTAGAAAAATCTAGCACCATCATCACTGGAAAAACTACATCAGGAAGCAGTTTTGAAACTACAACTGGCAGAACAACTTTGTGCTCTTGCACATACATGAATCAGGCTTTCTCACCTGGTAAGCTTTGTTCTTTTTTCATAATTCATTGTTGTTATACTTGATATCTATTTAAGTTTAATTAACATATACTTGTATTGTAATAAGGCCCTGGTGATAGTCAGATTCTGTGATTCTGAGAGCAGAGGGGGAGGGGAATAGTTGTAAAGGGGAGTAGGTATTGGAGGATGGGAACAGGGGAGTTTCATGCCACCCCCATAAAATGCCACTCTGGGCAGTTGCCCATGTCACCCATATGACAAAACTGCCACTGTACAGAAACTTTAACCTGGTTTTACTCCTGCAGTTATTAGTAGAGTAAATACAGATGGCAAATGATGCTCATTTTGTCATTGTATTCTTACTTGCTAATGGCAATGTTGAGCTGTTTACGAAGTATTCTATTCTGTTATATTAAGAAAATAACGTATCAACAATTTCCATTTTTTTTCTAACATAATTCATTAATTTTATCTCAAACTTTTCTTTAAACTGTAAATTAGGAAGCTTCATGTACAATAAGACTGATGGAGATGGCTATTGTTTCACTGCATACTGCAATTTGAACTGTAGTGTTGCAAAGCATGCCAAACCATGTCACACAACAACTCCACCAAGTCATCAAACTACCACAACGAGGGCTGAAACTACAACACACACTGTCACACCAACACCGACTGTGACAGACTGCCCATTTCTTACACCATCAAGAAAGGTAACCAGCCTTATACACTGTCTGTACTAAAAATAGTGTTGATTTTAAAAAAAAAATACTTATCACTCAAGGCAGTTAAATGTGAAGCAGCTGAGAAGATCTGTAAAATTAATTATTAATTAATTTGCTTGTGCTTGTTGGCAAATGTTGGCAAAAAGCTTGCTACATATACTGCAGCAAGCAAAAATATATATTTGCTTATTTACAATCTTTTCTTTTGATTAGATTACATTGCATTTAATGGCTTGATCACCATGACCAAATGTTTAAAAAAATGAAGACAAGCATTCAAATTAACGCCAATATGATTTTGGGAATTTGTATTCTACAACTTGGATATATGTCAGTAGGGAGTTTAAATATAAAGACAGTGTCTGCAGTGTCTTTACCACTGAAATACTGTAATATTGCAGTATTACCACAATGCAATATTACAGTGTGGTAATATTACTGAAAGTATTTCTTTTACAGGATGGAGAATTCTGGAATCCAGACAAATGCACCAAAAGCACCTGTGAGAAAGGAAAAGAGGTCACAGAACATGTACCATGTGAATTAGCATCCAAACCAGTTTGTGACAACGGTTTTGAACCTGTTAAGGTTTTTGATGAAGGAGGCTGCTGTTTTCACTACGAGTGCAAATGTGAGTTTGATGGAAAAAATTTCACACAGCTACAGATAGCTACATGCAATTCTTTTTTTTTTTTTGCGATTAAACACAATTTAATGTTAATATACTGTTTTCAGGTGTTTGTACAGGCTGGGGAGATCCCCATTACATTACATTTGATGGCCAATATTACAGTTTCCAGCACAACTGCACATACGTCCTGGTCAAAGAGATAATTCCCAAGTACAATTTAACAATTCATATTGAAAATGAAAATTGTGATCCTTCTGGAACTGTGACGTGCCCCAAAGCTTTGACTGTATATTACAAAAACTATGAAGTAATTCTTACACAGCAGAGACAACCAAAATTTCAGAATTTGGTATGTATGGCTATCTCTAACGTTCTCCAAATATATTTGTACTACATAAATGCAATCATGCTTTTTTTCACTTGTCATTCATGTTTAGATATATGTTAATAAAAAGAAGGTGACTTCAACCTACTCAAATAAGGACTTCATTATTACAAGCGCAGGAATTGAGATGGTTCTTAAAATCCCAAAGATAGAAGGCATTGTTTCATTCAGTGGGCTTCTGTTCAGCATTAACTTGCCATTTTCACTTTTCCACAACAACACAGAAGGACAGTGTGGTAAGCAACTCTATAACTTGTGACAAACTAAAAATAAATAGTAATTCTTATCGTCTTCGTAGGTAGAAAAATATAACGGCACTGTTTAGTAAAAAAATTATAATAGCATTTTGTTAACAACGGATAAATGCTTTTAGTTGAAATCACTACACCTCCCAAAGAAAACTTTAATTTACAGCTTTATGCAAGAAATAACTAGAGGGAAAACCCTCGCTGCACAATACCACAATGAGGAAAACAACCAACATACAGTCGATACAAAAGTCTCCTTACCCCTGCCAGTTTTCATGTTTTAAAAACAATGGTCCAAAATGAACCATTTCAACACCTTTAATGTGACACACATCCTGTACTATTCAACTGAAGAACAAACTAATCTGCCACAGCTAAAAATTTAAAAATGAAAGAAAGGATAGTCTTGAATACCAAGATTACACTTCAAATAAATAGCATGAACATTCGTATTAGGAATGTTAGAAACCTTTTCTATTTGTGGGTTTGTAATCTATTTCCTATGGATGTTTCTTCTTTTTAACAAGGCTACTGTGACAATAACAAGAAAAATGACTGCAGGTTACCTAATGGTCAAATTCATCCATTATGCTCTGATATGGCATATTATTGGAATGTAACGGATAAGAATAAACCACACTGTAAGCCCGCGCCTTCTCCATCTCCTCCAACTTCAACGGAACCACCATGCAAACCTGCCCTCTGTGAAATCATAAACCACAAGTGAGAATTTACAAAATAAGTTGAACATGTGAAAACATTTTTCTGTAAACCCAATTTAACTTGTTTTATGTTCATTTTTACAATAAGGATGTTTAAGAACTGCCACAAAAAAATTGCGCCCAATTCATATTATGAAGGTTGTAAATTTGACGCATGCCACATGCCAAATTCCACCATGGGCTGCACCAGTCTGGCGGCATATGCCATGATATGTGCTGAGGCATCTGTCTGTATAGACTGGAGGAACCTGACTAAAGGAGAGTGTGGTAAGACGATTTTGCTTCTGTAGAAATTAATTTTCTTTCAAATGAAATTTTCCATGCATTTTATTGTTAATGGAATATACTTCTTTTTGTTGCAGACTACAAATGTCCAGCAAATAAAGTATACAAGGCCTGTGGGCCAAGTATTGTTGAAACATGCAATGCAGGGTAAGGACACTGCTTTTGCAGTTTATAATTGAAAACTGACAAGCAACAATGAAAGGACATTTTTTGCATTTTAGGATGTCTGTCTGCCTAACATTGACAATGCAAGCAAATAAACTTACAAACAAATTTACTTGTCTTTTATAATCAGAATGTACAAATACTGACTAGTGAATTCTCAAATACACTTTTGCTTCAAACCATTCTCAAACTCACATTGACAAGGAACTTTCTATCCATCGTGGCTGTCTACATTTTTTTATCAACACCTACAAAAAATATTTGACAATAAAGTATCACATACAGGTTAAATATTTTCAAATTGTAATTTATAAAAAAAGTCAAGAACATTGAAGGAACTAGCTAATCAATCGATAATCATTCGCTTTGCAGTTTCCAAGTCTAGAATTTCCCCCACAATGTATTAGGTGGCACCAGAAGTGGTGTAATTTGGTTTCTGTCCTGTAATCAGTCAAAACCAGAGAACAGCTCAACACAGATGATGTTTTGTAGGTGATTTAAACAGCACTACCAGCCTGTGATAGACCTAAATCTGACTTCCTTCAAATCTGAAACCAGACATAGCGTCTTGAAAGGAATAAAATAAACTACGTTGAAATACTGTAATACATTTTCAAAGTCAGTTTATCTATTGTTATGCCAACCAGTTTATAATATCATCAAGCGAAATTAAATTGAAATGTAACTGTGGTCCCAAACACAGTTTATAGTTAGTAGTTATAATGTAAAGCAGAGCAGTTTTCTGAAAGTTATTCATGTAACATAAAGAGTCATCTCTATGATTGCTATTGTTCCTAGTGTATTTATAATGTTTTACAAAGTGTTTAACGAAGGCAACATGGTGTCAAGTGAATCAGTGGTAACATTTAAGTAAAAATCCTTTGAAATATTTATTTTTTGTTTGGGATATTTCCTAATGTTTACTTGAATGCACAGAGCTACATTGTGATTCCATTGTTCTTGACAAGTTGGAAGCTGAATTTTAACTGTCATTTGTTTTACATTCAGATACAATAACAAGCTCAAACAGCAGTGTGCAGGAGAAGAAGCTATTTGCAATGGATTAGTGGAGGGATGTTTCTGCCCGGAGGGGACGATGTTGTTTGATTCAGGCTCTGATACCTGTGTCTCATCCTGTGAGAATAGTTTTTGTTCTTTGCCAGAACAATGAACAGTGTATTTTTATTTAATAATCAATTAAACCGTTTTTACTGTTTATTAAGGTTGCACTGGACCTGCTGGTGAACCTAAACAGGTATATATTCTCATACATTGTCATTTTTTATCAGTTTGTCTGATAAAAAACAGAATTTTTAAAAAAATAATATTAACAGATATTAGTATCTGTTAATATACTAGTATCTGTTAATATTAAAGAAAATGTTTACATTTTCTATTTTACATTATAGAAAATGTTACTCATAATATTATTTTTTTCCTAATATTAACAGATTGGTGACACATGGAAAAGTAGCTGCCAGCAATGCAGTTGTGACAAAAATTCTCTGAGTGTTAAGTGTGAGCCTTTAGTTTGCCCGACACAAGAACCAATAAAGTGCACAGAGGATGGCGAGGTGTTGGTGAACCGAACAGTTAACTGCTGCCAGGAACTGACGTGTGGTAAGCAATTTTAATTAGTACAACTGCATTAATGACATAAACATGTTTTAGCAAAAAATAATCTAAATCAACTAACTGACATACACCATGTTCACCAACAGAGTGTGATGCAAAACGCTGTTCATCACCAACAAAAAAATGTGAACTTGGCTTTGAGTTAAATGTCAAAGTTTCCTATGAAAGCTGCTGCCCGGTCTTCACCTGTGGTATGTTTCTTACTATCACTACTCATCCTTATTTATTACTGATAATAGTAACGATTATTTCCCAAAAAAGTATGAAAGTATCTTTATGTTGACTACTTCCGATTTCAACTCGTCAGTGACTGTAAATATCTTACACTGTTTAATTCAGTTTTCCGTCATTACCTTATTCCCATGTTAACTTCCTCTCATGAAACAACCCAGCAGTTTTTCAAATGCAAAAACTAATCTTAATATCAACATAATCCCGTTTACTGTCTTGTGTAGAACCAAAAGATGTATGCGTCTACAATGATACAGACTACAAGGTAAGAACAGTTTTTTTGCTATTTTAATATGTAGTACCCTGTATGTATAAATACTTTTGATTGCGTTTCCCACAGCCAGGTACAAACTTTTCCAAGAACCCATGTGAACACTGCCAGTGCACCAACAAACAAGATCCAAAGACTAAGCTGAACACCATAGAGTGTCAGCAAATACAGTGTAACATCATTTGTAAAGAGGTAATTAGATGATGTTAATGCCAGACAAGTTGTAAATTGTATAGAAATATTTTACATTATAGAAAATGTTACTCATAAGATCAGATAAGTAACTTACAAATTTATTTTCTAAATATTAAAAGGTATGACTATGTGAATCAGTTTGGTTTTGGTACTAATGGTAACAGGTTTATAATGGCTCAATATTTCTTAGTTTCAAATCATACTCTTTAATTTATATGATCGTTCCTGATACAATTTCCAACAAAATAGTACAACTATCCTGTTCAATAAATGTTGATGCATGTTAGTGTTGCAATAGAATGGATGTTATTTTATATCTTAATGCCAGATAGCATTTCTTTACTGAAGCTACAAGTTGTTAAAATTACATAGAAATAAGGCCTTCACAGCCTTATTTCCAATTAGAAACTTATTAAATTGTACATTTTTGATAGGGTTACGTGCATGTGGATCAGCCTGGAGAATGCTGCGGATCATGTAAACAGACGCACTGTATTTTTGATGTCCCTGGTTTGAACTCGCCAGTAATTCTTAAGGTGATTAAAGTACAATACAAACACATACAAAAAGTATGCTTAACAGCTTCCAACCTTCATCTCAGTTGAAAGTCACATTGTGACTACACTAACCCTACTCTTCTATGCATGTTCACAGCCTTCCCAATCGTTTTCACCACCAAACGACAACTGCACTCAATATGATTGCCAGAAGGTGAAGGATGAATTCATGGTTATGAGAAACCAAACTACATGTCCTGCATTTGACCCAGAAAACTGTGTTCCAGTGAGTATTAAATGGCTTAAAGAAAGTTGATGTCATTGTTTTGGTCGAAGATGATAATATAGTATATAATACTTTTATAAATCTAATTTTTGCTTTACAATAAGTTGGCTTAATTGATGCTTAAAAAATTACCACTTCAATCTGTAAAACAGTAAAAGCAATAAAATGAGTTCAGGCATGTGAGGCAGGTCAACATTCCAACACACTGCACACTTCCAACACAGAAGTGTGACATCAGTGATCACAATCACATGTGTAATGTTTTAATGTATTTCAGGGAACAGAAACAAGTGACATGAATGGATGCTGCAGAACCTGTAAGTATCGGGTTATGAACTTGCAAAAATACTATGTAATGTTTCAAAAGATGTTAGTTTACAAAAATGTCAGCCTCCATTTACATCTTTCACAACTTTGGTTTTAATTTTAAACTACTTTTAGTCTATAAATTACTTATTTAGCTTTCTGCAATAGAATGTGTCAATTGAGGATAATGAGGATGTAAATGCTTAGAATTTTGTCAGAGTAGAAGCTTAGAAAAGTAGAACATTTTTAGATAAACAAAAATGTTAAACTTAATTATTTTTTTTTATTGACCTAATGGCCTTAAGCACAAGATGGAAGCTTTAGGTAGTCCATTATGTTTTCCCTGCAAATGTGTGTTTCTAAAACTAATTATTTGTGGTTCACAGGTAAACCTCTCTACAACTGTGAGCTTCACAAGAACACTACCAAACTGTACATTAAGAACTGCGAGTCAATCGAGCCAGTGGAGATAACATCCTGTGGGGGATCCTGTGAATCATCCTCCTCTATGTAAGATTTGTAAAATATTTAACTAAAAAGTATGCAGCAGAATCTACTAAAAAATTATATGTTGACATGGATGTCTCTGTCTTTATTTACAGGTACTCAGTGGAGGCCAACAGCCTCATGTATTCTTGTACCTGCTGTCGAGAGATTGCTACCAGCAAGAAAGAGGTGGAGATGAAGTGTTCAGATGGCAGCAAAATTAAACAGACCTACATTTCAATTGAAAAGTGTGGCTGCCAAGCTGCTAAATGTAAAGAGTGGGGCAAACGTTGACGGGACACAGGATTAAGGCAAACAATGGAAATTGTAACTCTTTAGGGGAAACAGATTAATACTTGTTTACTATGGGTGCTTTCATGCTTTGAAATACGCAGCTCTGTGGATCAAAGTGATCCAAAATATTTTTAAAAGTGCGTGCTTATCTGGAAATTTTATTTAGGGTGAAATAGCTTTGGATGTATATTCATCTTTTGAGTAAAGTAAATTGCTGTATCTGCTATTTCAAACTTCTGTCTTTGGTTCAATAAATTTCTAATTCATCAATGATCTGAGTGTTTGTTTTACTATGCTAAATGTTTAACCCTTAGAAAAAATGCAATGGTTTTTTAATTCTATTGTAATAACAGCATTTTAGTTGTCTGTTTTCAGTTGACCATTATTACTATTCAGTTTGTGATAATTTGTTAAAACTGCATGATCATAACATGTGGAGGGAGAATTAAATACTTTTACTTTATACATTCCTAAATGTAATTTCTCCTTAATTTTAGGGGCACTTCTAAAATTAACTTAAGTACTTAAATTAAACTAACTAAAATTATCATACTTATTTACAGTTGTTCTGTTTGGTAACTGTTTTGCTATGCCAAGATAACAAGGTCTCTTTCATCTTTCTGAAAGATCCCCATTTAATAACTTGCACCATATTTTCAGAATATACAGTGGGTTTTTCACTTAATAAAGAGACAAAATACATCCAGATTTTTTTATTCCTTCCAGTAAATAAAAAAGCAGTTGTGAACAAAAGATGCCAACTATTAACTTACCTACAAACTTGCCAAAGAGGTAGTTTTAAGCTTTTGACCACTTGTTTATTGTGTCCTCTTGATCTCCAAATGGTCCAGCTGAAAGAAAATAACAAAGCTTGTGTACAAACAGGAAGTCTAATTTTTACGTAAATTAGGTTAGTCTTAGTTTAAACAAGCTTCACCTGCATTGAAGTAACTCGAAGTGGGTATAATTATCCAGGAATGTAACTAAAGTAAGAATAGCAATACTCATAATAATTAAAAGCGAAACGTACGATGTAGTTTTACATTTTTTCCCCCCCATAAACGTTAATATAACAGTAAAAGTAGCTAGCTCCTACTCACCGCTGCATCACGCATTCTCAATTGAAAAAATTAATTTTTCTTTTCTCAAACCCCAAATGGCTACAATTAACTAGAAACGTGACTGATTTCCTAATTATTTATCTCTGAAGATAGCAACATAAACTATTTTTTTATGGAACATGTTGCTACGTTGTTTGAAGTTGCAACAAAACATAACGGCTAAATGATATGTTGTTCTATGGTTCTACCTCTGTGTGGCGCTGTGACGGTGGAGTCTTCTGTGGGGGAACCTTCCTGTGTGGAACTGTTTGTTGCCAGTTGCTCATCTGACTCGGAATCTTTTCAGTGTAACACGTCGTCGAGCAGTTATGTCGCCCGGCGCAGGAGTCAGATCGTTCTCTGTTAGAGTAGTTTAAATTAATCTTAAAATTGTTCAGTCTGCAGTTTTGTTAGCCTGAAACACATATTTCCGACATTATGTGTTCCGTTAGAAGGACGTAATCGTTGCAGTATTGATTTATTTTAAGGTAAAGTAAGTTTGCTGCCGACTTCAGCCTGAAGCTTTTTCTTCCTCTCTGTTAGCTACCGTCAGTCTGGTTAGCTGCTCTAAGGAGATGAAACTGTACACTTTACAGAGGATATATTAACTGTAAGGGGAAGAATGTATATATTTAGGCTTTTATCATTTGTTTTACATAAATGTTTTGCTTATATCTTAAGCACAAAGTTAAGTGCTGTAGTGAAATCTCCAGGCTTCCGATATGCTTATAGTCTCTTTGTGGGTCTTTGTTAATAAATTGTTCTTTCTAAGCTTTTTTTCCACACTTTTGTTTATGTCCCCTTAAACATTGACTTTCTGTTCTACCAGTTACCTGTTTGGGCCATGGCATCTCTGTCAGAGGAGGTTCTGCTGGTGGTGAAGAAAGTCCGTCAGAGAAAGCAGGATGGCACACTCTACCTGATGGCTGAAAGAATAGCCTGGGGTCCAGAAGGCAAAGACCGCTTCACTGTCAGCCACCTCTATTCAGACATCCGCTGTGAGTCCCTGCAGAACTAAAAACAAAAACTCTGTGTGTTTATGTTGATTTCAAAATGCACTTCACTGTTCCATCTGTGCAGGTCAGAAGATCAGTCCTGATGGTAAAGCCAAGATTCAGCTCCAACTGGTCCTTCACACCGGAGATAGTACCACATTCCACTTTGCCAATGAGAGCACCGCACTTAAAGACAGAGACGCTGCCAAGGAGCTGCTGCAGCAGCTACTGCCAAAGTTCAAGAAGAAGGCCAACAAGGAGCTGGAGGAGAAAAACAGGTAAAAATCCTTCTCTGGTTTTGGACTGATCACGTTCATCTAACTGGATTCTTTTAATGTTTCATCCTCTAGCATTCAAGAAGAATAACTCTTAAACATTTATCAATTGGAGACCCCGTGCTAAAGCTTTTGTTAAATCATAATTGCACTATATTGGGGAAACATTATTACATTGCTGTTTAAGATTGCAATAATAGTATTGGCTCCAACATCCTGTGTGATGATGTCATGGTGTCAATTATCAGCGATCTTGAACATCTCAATTACTAAAATGTATGTCAGCTTTGGGCATGAAAGGCAATAATTGTCAGAATTATATAGATAATCTGGATGTATATAAATTGGAATATTTTTAACTCGCCAGATACTGTATTCATATTGTCTATTGCTACTGCACTGCTTCAAATATTGATATTGCAATTAAGATTGCAGTTTGATGCCTTCTGCTGCTCTAAAGTAAATGCTTTAATAGAACCACTCTGTTGTTGGATAAAGATTACACACTTAAGAACGCTTAGTTCTTTATGGACACATTGTATTTTATGAAATACAATGACTCTTCGGGAAGGGAAGAAGAGTCATTGTATTTAAGTTAAACGGTTTATTAAATCCTACCTTACGCCAGTGTTTTTCCCTTTTTTTGCTTTTTGGTTTACTCTGTCTAAGAGAACAATTTCTGTTGCTAAACATTGACAGGGTGACAGATGACATACTTGACAAAAAGTATGAGTTGTCAACAGCACTAAACAAGATTACGAATTAGATATCTAGGCTGTCCCTTCTCTTTCCAAAATATCTGTCAAATAAATGTGGAGAAGATATTAATGTTCTATTAGGCTCAAGCTAAATGTTTGTGTAATGTTGTAGATGCTGGATTTATTTTCAAATCTCTTGAACAGGTATTGCTGAACACTCACCAAACTTACAAAGAATAATAAATTTACTAGCTAGACTCTGTGTTGACTAATTTAAAGTGAAATGTGAGTAGGATGTGGGAATATCTTGAGGAATCATTTTTATATTTGCAAAACAGAAATTGTTTCATGTTTTAAGTGTTTTGGTTGCTGAAGATCAGAAACATTAAATAGCTTTTGAGCATGTTGCAGAAGACAAAATTGTCCATAAGACATTTATTTTTGTCCCAAGAATTTAACAACTATGACTAATTAGTGTTAACATGGGCAAAGTTTAAATCTGGAACATTTTTGTGTCATAGAATAGTCTTGATTTTATGATATAATTGCAGTCATTAATCTTACGTAATATTAATTTAAGAGTGAATTCAGGTCAGATTTGCTCTGCAGCTTTGTGTGGGAACTCACCTCTTACCTCCGGTGTTTGCTGCTGCTCCGGCAGGATGCTTCAGGAAGATCCGGTGCTTTTCCAACTGTACAAAGATCTTGTGGTGAGCCAAGTGATCAGTGCTGAGGAATTTTGGGCCAACCGGTTAGGAGGCATGAATAATGGCGAACTTGCACCTTACAACAACAAACAGGAAGTTGGAATATCGGGAGCATTTCTGGTGAGTACATCTAATATGATCCAGAACTACTTTATGATTCCTTATGACTGTTTTGAGTATGTTAAAAAAAACTGCTGAACTTGAAAGGGCTTCATGTTTTTGCTCTACAGGCGGACATCAGACCACAGACTGATGGCTGCAATGGCTTGAGATATAATCTGACTGCGGACATTATCGAGTCCATATTTAGGACATATCCTGCAGGTAAACAAAAACGGTATCTTGTGAAAATATCCATACCACTTGAACTTTTGTTGTTTTGTCTTTTTTACAATCATAAACTTCAATTTTAACTTATTGGGATTTGATGTGTCAGACTAAAACAACAATCCAGAAGGAAAGGATAACCAGCATTCTTGACAAATAAAAACCTGAAAGGTGTAGCATTCATTTGTTATCAGCTCCTGTGATTTGGTGCTTTGCATAATTACCTTTCATTACTGTTAAAGCTACAGTTCTTTCCTGGTAAAGATCAAACAGGTTAAGACATGTAGAGACAGAATTTTTTTATTTTTTGTAAAATAACTCAGACCCAGATTGATTGAAATGGTTGCAATTTTCAAGTCTTGGTCAAGATCCTTAGTTGTATTTTGGACTGAATTTTGACAGGGTTATTCTGACAAATGAATACACTTGTGTAAACAGATCTATAGCTCTGGCTTTATATTTTAGGTTAAAGTTGTTACCCTCCTGGAAGGTGAACCTCCACCCTAGTCTAAAGTGTTTTGCAACCTGTTAGCAGGTTTTCTTCCATAGCATAACCGCTGCATGTTGCTGCCATTATGATATTTCATGGGAGGGACATTGTGTTCATGGTTAGGATTAACACTGAAATTAGATTACAAACAGGTTGACTCTTTTTACAAATGATGGAACTTCTGAATTCAGTTAGTTACACTAGATTTTACTTAGGGGTAAAAGCGCATTCAGCCCTGAATATAAATCCATCACATACTTTTCAGACTTTAATTTGTACAAAAAAATTACAAAAAAAAAAAAAACACCTTTCGATCTAAATGTAGTTGCTTATTTCTAAACCTGTCTTGCAGTGAAGCAGAAGTATAGTGAAAATGTGCCTCATAACCTGACGGAGAAGGAGTTCTGGACGCGCTTTTTCCAGTCTCATTATTTCCACAGAGACCGCATCAACACAGGTTCACAGGATATTTTCTCAGAATGTGCCAAGCAGGATGAGAAAGGTAGCTGTTGACCACTCGCACTGAAAGTGCAAGTATATATTTTCCTGTGCAAAGTGAACCATATTTAGTAATAATATTATACTGTTTTCCTAACATGTAGGGTTAAAATCTCTGGTGACCCAAGGAGTGAAGAATCCGTTGGTTGACCTTTTGTCATTGGAGGATAAAACATTAGACGAGGTGAGAAAAGTCAGGTGCAATAATGAGAAAAACTTCCTATGTATTAACTAGTAACTTTATTCTATGTCCACCTTAAAAACAACTTTTTATTGTGAAACAGGGTTATGGAATAAGCAAAGCCCTACCTTCAACCTCAAATGCAAACAAGTCAGTGAAAGAGAGTAGTAACTCTGCCATTATAAAGCGATTCAACCATCACAGCGCTATGGTGCTGGCAGCAGGATCACGCAAGGGGTAAACATCAACATTTCAAACAAATCAAATACGTTTGCTCTCTTGTCATCTCCTTTCTGCTAACTTTATTTTGGTTTTAAAGAGATGTTCCCACCGACCAAGCCAGTGAGACTAGCAGCACAGATGGAAACTCCAAAGATTCTGATTTTTTTCAGCCTCCACTGAAGAAGGTATGATGCCTCTATAAACTTCTTACCTATTTTTTCTCCCACAATGAAATGATTTATTTTCTTGGATGTTTTTTAGGTTAAACTACAAGAAGCCATAGAATATGAGGATCTGCAAAGGGAAAATACTCCTAAGACAGTGGCGTTAAATCTGAAGAAGTCTGACAGGTAAAGTCTGTTTGCGTTGTCTGTTTTATTCCATTTTAAACAGGTTGGATTATAACTTGAAATTGAAAGATGTAAAGACATGGATGCCTTGGAAGTTATGTCGTCTACGTCATCAGTAAGGCAGCATGGGAAAAAATAAGACTTTTTTGCTGTTTTTCCCTCAGTAAATAAAAATATTGTCATTTCTAAAGATGTTACTTTTATGTTTTTTATTTATCTTTGAAATACTTCTTTTACCGTTGAAGTTCAAGAACACAACTTTACTTAAAAAACACAACAAAAAAAAAAACAGATAAATGCACAAAAACAAATCATAAGACCATGGTTTTAAACCAGGCCTGTTTAGATTCCAAACATGGCAGTAAAACTTTTTATTATTTAGAATTTTTATAAACAGAATTAAGCTGCTAGAAATTCCAAACTGAACTTTAAAGGATCTGTATTAAATGTACAATAATCTTGTGCCAATAATTTCAAAAACAGAGTTGATCTAAATTATCTTTACCACTTTACTGAGCTGAAATTTGTGGAACATATCAAATGTTGTGTACTAAAATGGAAGAAATTTTAGTACAAAACTTAACATTTAGATGTTTACATCTGTTTACATTTTAGAATTTTATAACAGATGTGGTCTCTGTACTTTTTATAATTTTCAAAATTTGGTGTAAAAATACTTCTTATTGCTGCTCACAATTAATTGATTGGCTATCTGTATGGCTTACAAATGCTGATTAATGTTTATTGGTGAGTCCTGGGAATTAATATTCATTGCTCTTGCTTCTTTCTCAGGTATGCTCATGGTCCTGTTCCACTTCAGTCCCAGCAGTATACAACCAGCCAAGACATCATCAACTCTGTTAGCTACATCCAGCAGGAGATGGCCAATTACAAACCCAACCTAACTCGGGTCAGATTATGTTTTATATTTCTGGATATTTGTCACACATTTTGTTGCTAAATGAAAATCACTCTTCCCACATCTTTACAAGGCATTTTAACACAATACCCAAATTACACCAGGTTCTTGCACTAACGACTAACCTCACATATGTTGTTTATATTTTATCTGCACTTGAAACAAACTTTGCAGAAGACTGGTTTATGTATTTAACAGAAAAAAAGGATGTTGCACTGTTCTAACAGGTTTACTTGTCGTCTTCTGACGTCTGTTTTTGTACCAGGAAATGAGCAGAATATGTAAAGTAAATTTAATTTTTTCACGAGGTCCCTCAGCTCATGGAGACCTCTGAGGCACAGTCACTTTATATGTGCAGAAAGACTCTTCTGGGAATAAATATCACAACATGAAAATAAAATCTCCACTTATTACAATTTTTATTTACAAAATCCAACTAAGATTAATCTAATAATGATCTAAATCCAATAAAGGATTAACAGCTTAGAAATGTTCCCATTTCAAATGAGTAAAATATTACCTTTTATGTCATCAAAATATAGGATTTGAAACGAAAGACAATAATATAATTGAGCTTAGAACCACCATTCTAGATCATTAACAATTGCCTGTACATTTAGGATGTTTAAAAGCGTCTTTGAAATTACAGAACATAAAGTTTCTGAGTTTTAAAACAGAATCTGTGTTACTGTACAAATATTTAGGTGTTGTCCAGCGCCACAGCAACCTCTGCCATCGCAGCGCTCTCTGCAGGAGGCGTTCTTATGCAACCTATTGGACAGCAATCCATAAACCGTAAGTATGCAATAAAAAATTTATTTAAAAGGTTATTTCATGAGGCAAGGAGATGAAGTCACTCTACTGTTTTATTTATGGGTTGTTTTTTTTTGCCAGAAATGGTGCCCAATGACATCCAAGGAGAGCTGAAGCACCTTTACATTGCTTCAGGGGAGTTATTGAGACACTTTTGGTCCTGTTTTCCCGTAAACACACCATTTTTGGAGGAAAAGGTGACTGATATTGATTTGTTTAAATTCTATATGCTTGTGATTTCTGTCTAATTTGAATTTTTTCACTTTCTATTTGTACATTTATACCATACAGGTGACAAAAATGAAGACAAATTTGGAAAGATTTCAATTGACCAAGCTTCGTCCTTTTCAGGAGAAAATCCAACGTCAGTACTTGAGTACAAATGTGAGTCACAGACATATTTATTGTGACACAGGGGCTTTTCTACTCAGTAATAATTAAATTCAAAATATGCCTATACTGTGAAAGAAGTCTTGGCTATGTGTGAGACATCCTGTACATATAAAGATAAGTAAAACAAAACAAAAAAATTAATTAAAACTCTCTGATGTTCCAACAGCTTACAGGGCACCTGGAGGACATGTTTCAGAATGCGTACAGCAAGTTTCATATTTGGCAAACCCGCAGGATGATGAGGAAAACCTGACCTGGGACTTTCTTTGTCAAAGAGAAGACGAGAAAGACTTTTAATGTTTTCAAGAAAGACTTGGGAAGATCCTCTATGCCGTGAGAAGACAGACCCAGTGGAACATAGTTCACAAGGGGTCATTGAGGATATAGAGGGAAGCTGCTGCAGCCAAAAGTGTTTAGCAGAGTATAACTGCGTCTCAGTCACAGATAACTATTAGTTTCATTGTTTTCTTTGCGTTTCCTTAATTGTTGAGAGAACTCTGCTTGTAACGGTTTAGCAGCAGGACTTTAAAAGTGGTGTAACATGACCAAACTTCAGCTGGAAGTCAGACAGAAGGCTCCCAGGACAACACACTGAGACGAGATGCCAAGGATGGCTGTCGTGCCCACGGCAGAGAAAAAATATTTTGGCACACAAAGAAACCCCATAAAATTGGGGTGAAATGAAAGTATTAAAGAAAATCTGGAGCAAGAAGGTGCGTAAACAAAGCAATACTGTTAAGACAATTCACACTTGAGTGCATTAGTGTGTATGACTCAGTGGAGATTGTCACTGGTTTCTAATGTCTGCACTGAGGACAAAAAAATAAGATAATTAAAGTGAGGTATTTGTTCATGCCAGTGTCTTCTCCAAATGGAGTGCTTCATTGTTTCTTCAGCTGCAGCTTACAGTTTCTGTATTATAAATGTAAAGAGTAGTAATTTATTTTTTCTGAGAGAGGAGTTTGTCTACAACCATGGTTCTGAACTGTGGTACAATGGTTGTGGTTGAATTTTCTTTAATGGTTCTGGAAAGAAATGTCAGCACCCATCATTTATAAGGTATTGAATTCACCATGATGTGGAGCTAACAGTGGTTTTTACATGAATAGCTTCCAGGACAAGTTTCTCCTGCCAACCCACAATCAACCAAACGCATTCTAACTATAAAGTGCATTTCAAGAAGAAAAAAAATAAAACTTTAATTTATTAAAAACGATTACGACATTTCCTATTTGGATTTAAAGAAAAATAATATTGAAACATTTTGTTTTTACCCTCATAACGCCCCCATGTGGTTTTCCTGGCCTGGTCAGAAAGTCATATTCCCCATATTAAAAAGCACTAGGAAAACAATGTACTCATGTAGGCAAAAAAAAAAAAAAGTTTTAGTACATTGCTGTTGCTTTATTAGAAAAAAGTTACAAAAACCTTAGAGAATTCCCAGGACAAAGTAAAGCAAAAAACTGAACTACAAGCAGTTGTTGAAGTTAAACATGTAGGTTGTTTAACCGGAAAGGTAGAAGTTTGAACTGGGAATAAAATCGAAGCAAACTTATCTCTGTTTACAGTTCCAAGTAGGAAACTGATGTGACTGCCCAACTGATTTGCTAAGAGATAAACCTAATTACTATTGGCAAAAAGCTTAACTGCATTGTTCTGCTTCTAAGCACTGCAGTAACAAAATAGTTGTGTCTGAATGATTTGAGATACAAGTCGTCAGTAGTGAACATTTATTTTATATTTTTTACTGCCACTATCAGTAAGCTTTAAGCTTTATGAAAGGCAGCCATAATGGATTTGATATCAATGTTGATGACACCCAACCTCTTTTCTCTTAGCAACATTTTTTTCCCCCCAAATTGACCTAAATAGCAAATCTGTGGTGGATAGTGCTGAAGATTAAGGTGACGGCAAAGAAACTTTCCAATCTCAAAGATGTGAACCTCCTAGCTCCAAAGATAAATTATGAAAACATTAATGGAAATATGCTACACGTGGTAAGGTTTGATTGATGGATTGCCAATACATATTTTTCAATTGGTTATTGAAAATGATAAATTAAAAAAAAACATTTACAGATCGTTTTAAATTAAATATAAATAAAAACCTTTTGTACTCTATGTTGTTTTGATGGATATGTGAAACAAACTTTTTCATATTTTATGTCGGGAATAATTTTGCACTTCATTTATTGTGTGAAATAAGTCTAGTTTTGTGACTTAGATTTAATTTTCTCTGCAGAAAATAATGAGAGAGAAAAAAACCCTCTGTTACTGGTGGTTCTAAGAAAAACGCATGAAGACCACTGATCTACAATAATTCATAACATTTTGGTTAATTTTATTTTCGACTTTAGGGAGTTACATTTTGATTCTGAGAGTGCAGAGTGTTGGTTTCTGAGCGTTTGTAAGGAAGCTGCAGCGCCGCTTCCAGGAAGTGTTAACACATCAGCTGATTTCTGTGGACGGAGCTGTCACGGGTGTCCTGGCTGACCCCCGGTCAGAAGTCAGTGTGGCTGACCACTAACTATCTCCGGGGATGTAACCAGAAGCGCTAACGCTAAACAGAGACGCCCCGTCCATCCATCCGGTGAGTTCAGGTGTAAAAACATTTGACGGTTAGTTCCAACGGCTGTGTTTGTGCTAGTAGCATGCTTGCTAACCCGTTGGTATCACGCTTTAAAATGAGACTGCGGAGAGCTGACACTGAGCAGATGTTCACGCTATCTTCGTGGAACGAAAATGACATTAAGTAGAAAATGTTTGAAAAATCAAAAGCCGCCTTTTTTAGTAGTTTTTGGTAGCAGTGCTAGCAGCAGAGGTGTCGGGTGGGTCTCGTGATCCAAACTGCCTTGAATCAGTGGCTCCATTCTCAGCTCACAGCAAAGTTCAGCTGTCTTTCCAATGAAGACTAAACGAAGAGTTCATTTAAACAACAGTCATTCTTAATTCTATAGGTAGTCCTAATATAGACCTTTTGTATTTGCTTCGGTTTAGACCAAGCACAACTTGTTTGCCCTGTTTTTAAGTTGCATAAAACGTTTTTATAGACAGAATCTGATGTTCATACTTAATTTGATTAAGTTCAGCTAAAACACCAAGGTGAAATTGACCCAAACCCCTTGAAAGTGTGAAACTGGTGTTGACTTGCAATGTGATTAAATGCACACTTGTTTTATCTTCAGGACCATTTAGGACACCTTATCTATAAACACAGAGAGCAGTGACATGGAAAACAAGATGTAAAATACATTTTTCAACTTTTCATGCAATACATTCCATTCTGGCTTCAAAAGAATCTTCTAAAGAAGCCAGAATCATTACTTTATAGTAATGATGAAGGCAGAATTGTAACATACTTACAATTTCAAGAATTATAAGTATGTTTGAGAAATTTTGTGGAACTCCTTAAAACCAAATGCAATCCTAACAGTAGAGTGCTAGCAAATACCAAGAGAGTGGTACGTGGTGACTTCTTTAGTATCTCCTCTATTGCTTTTTCAACCACTGTGAGTTTAAGAAGCAGCTGATTAGTATGTTTGTTTTTTAAGCATTTCTCAGTTGCTCATCATCAGCTATGCCCCTACAGTACAGGTTACAATAAATGTAGTTGGTCACAGGTTTAGTTTCACTTCTGCTTCCTCATGAATTCATGCAAAAACAAAAGGAGTCAATCCAGGACCAACTGTATTGGACTGTAACTTGTTTGCTGTCACAATGGTGTTAGGTTTTTGTCGTTTTCAGTTTCTCCTTTGTGGCTTTAATGAGTAAAAACATGCCTGGATTTCAAAGAAAATCTCTACCTGGTCGTAGTTTCTAAACCAGCTCACTGTTTCACGCAAGCTGCTTTTCCTTAGACTGCAGAGTAAACTAAAGTCACGTCTGGTCAATTTACCAGGGCAGGTCTTCTGGTGAAAGTTATGTGACAATGTCACATGTCTCCATGGCAGAGAAGACACACTCTGACATACCATATTATTGTTGATGTTGTCACTCTCTTCTCTCTCAGACATTGACTCTATTGTTGTTGGCTCTGCAGCGAGGATGCCTGTGATACCGGTTGTGCCTGAGAACCAAAGTCACCTCCTGGCAGAGTTTGACTGCCTCGATCCGCTTCTCTCTGCTCTACGTTTTGACTCAGGCAGGCTCAAGGTAGAATCAGCCATCAATCACATGTAATAAATCCGGTTGAAGACTTTAGACTTTGTTTTAATTGCTGGCCTACTGAATCAGATCCCCAGTTTTTAGGACTCCCTAGGCGTCAACAAACTGGACCAAATAAAAAAAAAAAATAGGGAAATGGATAAGTAAAAATAAGCCAATAGACAGACTAAAATCAAACGACTGGAAGTATGTCAAAGATCAGGATCCGCACAAAGTAAAACATTTAGATAAATGGATAACAAATTATAACTTTGATTGCTGTCTAAATTAATGTTTTGATTGTTTATTCTATGTTGCATGGCTTCGTGTTTTTGTGTTTATGATGTAAAGCACTTTGAAATGCCTTGCTGCTGAAATGTGCTATACAAATAAAATTTGATTGATTGATTGATTTAGAGTAATGATTTGCCATTCTACAATATTTTTCAGTCGTGCATTGATGCTCAATAAATTAAAGTATTATTGAAAGGCTCATTTATGTCAATAACTCAATTTACATTATGGTTACTGAAACACAGATTAATTGCATACACGCTGATGTTTTCAAATGGTTAATTTTGATGATTTTCTGCTAGTTTAAAAAACATTAATTTTATTGGAAGATTAGAATATTTATATGAGAGATAAAAAGCCTTTTAAGGAAAGGAAATGTGAGCTTAATAAAAAAAAAGTATGTTTAATATCTGCTTAATGGTAATTTTCAAAAGGTACTTTTAATTTGACAACCATCATCATAGTGCATATTCTAATTTACAGAATATGACTGTACAATTTTTTTTTTTTTTTCCAAATCTACCGCTACAGTTGAATAAATGTCCAGGCATCAGTGATTCATTCCTATTATGAATGCAAACCATTCATAATATTTCCATCTCAACATCAAGGTTCTATTGAAAGCGTTTCTTCTGGTTGTAGTTGCTGCTAGCAATTGGAAGCAGTTGTTTGAGTTTCTTAATGACTTGACCACTTGCTTGTGTCTGGGGCAAATAAATAAAAAAAACTATGCTGCAATAAACACTTATTTTCACCAAATATGTTAATAGAGACCCTTACTGGACAATACTTAAAAGTTTAGATTATTCCAGTGCAGGTTATGAGATAATATATTTGCGATTATATTGTGCATCTGTGAGAATGTTTTATTTTTCACACTGAATGTCTTGGTTGATTCGTTTTAATGCGACTGTGTTGTATTTCAGTGTACCTGTCTGGCGGTGTCCAGAAGTGGCTCGCATTGGGAACGTCAGCAGGAGGGTTGCACCTCATCCAGAAGGAGGGCTGGAAACAAAGACTCATTCTGACTCACAAGGTTTGAGTTCTTTCAACTCCATATTAAGTTAACTGTGAACTGATGTTTGTATACAGATTATGGCTATCAGCAAAATATGAAAAAATGTTTTTGTCTTTTTTCATATTTTCTAACATTACTACCACAAACTGTATTGGACCAGCATATAGTAGGGAATAATTCTGATGTGGAGAGAAAAAATACAATCAGTTTTCTTTTGTTTTACTCAGTCTCACTAAAAGTCCAATCCAGAAGTATATTTGATGGCACTAGTTGCTTAAGGCACCATAATTATGTTTTATGAGGTAAAGAGGTGGTAAAGTTATAAGTTGTTTCATTGCCAAAATAGCAAATGTCAACAAGAAACAACTTTTTAAGTAAGACCTTGTTACTGAGACAGAAACAGAGAATTTTTAAGACTTTTTCTCCAGTTGCTATTTCTTATCAGGAGTTTGTTTGCTGTCAACCCAGTGCAGAAAGACATAACCCTGTGTAATTTCTTGTTAGTCTATTTATCACCAGACATTCATCAACATTATCACTGCATCTTTCTCTGTTATCATTCAGTCCCACCCCAAACCTTCCAAAGTCCATATTTCCACAGGAACACGGTAAACATGTGGTAGAAGGTGATCTGGTCAGATGACAGCAATTATTAATTTTTTTTTTTACTTAAATTCAAAATACTAGGTAAAGCGTTGAACAAACACTTCACAGAGAGTACACCATTTCCACTCTGAGACATGGTGGGGGCAGCATCATGTTATGGGGATACTTCATGTTCAGCGGCGATGGAAAAGCTGATTATGGTTGACAAGCAGATGGATGAAGATAAATATGGGGAAATTCTGAAAGAAAACCTGTTGGCAACTGTAAAAGAATTGCAACTGGGGAGAAGTTACAGTTTTACATCGGTCAATAGTTCAAATCATAACCAGAGCTAAAATACTATCGATGTATTTTAATATGTATTAAATATTTTGTATTTATATTACTCAAAAAAATATATGAAAACCATGCTTTACCCTCCTTCCAGTTTGCAATTATACACTCCTTTGTGTTTGTACAAGAAAAGCATATTCAAGTTTATGGTTAAAGATCAAGCCTAACATTAAACCACTGGACATAGGAACATTGTATCTAATTTAACCTGGTATAACATTCCTCTATCTCAGGAGGGATCGATCATACAAGTGGCATGTTGTCCTCATGATGAAGATTTCATTGCAGTTGCAACAAGGTCAGTCCATTTTCCTGAAACTAATGACATGTTTGTTATTGAGTGAAATGTATTTTTTATTCTTGCATTGCCTGTTCTCTATATTCTGATGGCTTCTTCCAGTCAGGGTCTGGTGGTGGTGTGGGAGCTGCAGCTGGAGCGGCGAGGTCGTCCAGAACGCGTCAGCGTATCATCAGAGCACAGAGGACAGAACATCACCGCCCTCTGCTGGGATACAAGCACACTTAGGGTTTTTGTTGGGGACTCTGCAGGCAAGGTGTCGTGCCTGCGGGCAGGATCATCTAAACTGGGCAAGGTACTGACAAGAATGATCTTTTTCTTCTACAAAAGAAACCAAATAAAATGCTGTTATTCATACAATTATAAACCTTCTTTAACTGCTTGGCAGATGCATTTATTATCTTTCTGTACTTGTTTAACTGTGATGATTTTCTTGAGCCTAGCAAACTGAATCAGTGTTGCTCCTACTTTCTGTGATTTTTGCCATTTCCATTTAATTTATTGTAGACTTGTCAAATATATGCCTAATCTAATTATTTCATATTCTCTCTTTCCTCTAGGGGTCAGCATTTGTTATCTTTCCAGTCCAAACTGTTACTACTGTTGACTCCAGAGTGGTTCAGCTTGGATATCAAGATGGGCGCCTCCTTGTGTCTTCTCTCAGTCGCTGCTACCTCTGTGACACAGAGAAGTGATTATCTTTGAGCTTTTCTCTGTCTTGGGACTCTTTCCTGAATGCAAAAACTGTAATTTTACAAAGATATTGACTCAGTGTCTGAAAATTAGACAAAACACAAACTGCATCTTTTCCTGTGTAGAGAATTGTAGCACTTGATTTTACAAAGAATTTTCCATTTGTTGTTTTGCTATTTGCCTTTTTAAATTAATTGGAAACTTAATTGGAAACTGATCTTGAAACTTAATCTAAAGTGTCAAATATAAAGTCTTTCTCTGATTTATCCTCAGAAAAAATCAGAGAAAGATTGATTGAAGACTTTAAGTAATATTTGTTTATTTTTGTCTTTTTCTCCAGCATAAATGATCAACTTCAGAGTTTTTTTTTGTTTTTTTTGTTTTTTTTTGCTTGGTTTTCTGCCTGTAGGGAGAAATTCTGGCGTGTTGGAAATAAAGAGCGTGACGGGGAATACGGAGCCTGCTTCTTGCCCCAGAATAGGGGACTATTGGTGGGACAGCCCCCGCTGCTGTACTGCGCCCGGCCGGGGTCCCGAATATGGGAGGCTAATTTTAATGGCGAGGTTCTGAGTACTCATCAATTCAAAAAGCTGCTTGCCTGTGCACCACTCCCTTTAATCTCTTACAGGTACATTTTATTATAACTTAATGTGTTTCAATTAAGGAAGGACTTACAATGTGCATTATCTACCTCTTTCTGCAGAAATGAGCCAAATTACAATCCAGCACAGAGTAGTCCACAGTCTCTCGGCTTCCCTAAACTGCTTTATTTTGGGTAAGATCCAAAAGCTTTTTAGAGTGTTGGTTTTTATCTGAGTTGTGTTACTTCCTGGAAACTTGTCATTGGTGTTTCATGTATCTTTGCAGAGATCAAAATCTGCTTACTTGGACCGATTCGGCCATTTATATCTTCACACCTCAGAATGGACAGGTCCTGCTGTGGACTGAAGTTAAAGGTTTGTGTCCCCCCCTAAATCGCTGCAGTACCTGATGGGAGTAACTCAGCTGGGAAATGATTATTTCACTACAAACTTTGTATTCAGTGATGGAATTAAATGTGTCATTTTGACATCCATATTATCCAGCAGTATAGTTCCATTTGATCTCATAATCATTAGGAAACAAAATTCAGAATAATCCCATAAGTCCTTTTGCAAGAACGTCATGCAAACTTTGAATATGTTTGAATTTAACTTTTCTTGTAGACTTGGCTGACATTGCAGTCCACCGCAATGAGCTGTTCTGCCTCCACGGCAGCGGCCGTCTGTCCCACCTGTCTTTGCTGTCTGCGGAGCGCTGTGTGGAACGTCTACTGCGTAGAGAGTCCTGGACTCTCGCTGCTACCGTCTGCTGCATGTTCCAGCACACGATCATGACGAGCCGGGTAAGACGTACGGTGAACGACTTAATCTCTGTGTGAAGTGTAAGAACAGATTACTGTCCTGCTTTCAAATATTTATATTCTTGCTATTCTGTGCAACCAAATACAAAATCTAACTATTAAGCTAAACAGCAACAATAGACAATTAATTCTATTCATTTAAGTTCAATTTTTCAGTTCTAAATCTCAACAAAATGTAATCTATGTGCATTTGTGGGAAAACTACAATTTCCAAATAAGTTTAATTAGCCAGGTGTCATTCGAGGTGTGATTTAAAGAATCTGTCTTATTCAATTCAGGCGAGGAAGTCCATTCCAATCGATCGCCTGGAATACCTGAAGTCTCAGCTCAGTTCCAGCGCGCAGACGGAGCTGATTAACCAGCTGGAGGAAGTGATCCTGAAGCTGGAACCACTGGATTCTGCATCCAGCAGCCGCAGGAGCAGCATCTCTTCACATGTAAGAACAAATCTGGTTTAAGAGTCCTGTTTATGACAGAGACACACTTCTTTTAATTTTATGATTATGATTTTTCTTGGCCTATTTGCAGTGGGTACTCTTCAGCTAGCAAGTGAAAAAGTATTTTGTTCTAAACCATTTTGCATAAAATACCAAAATTGTACTTGAAAGTTTGATTGCATCACATTTTTGCAACTACAAACCAATTGTCTAATCTGTCATAATCTAGGAGAGTTTTAATGTCCTGGACTGTGGCATCTACCGTGTGATCAGCCGCAGAGGAAGCCAGTCGGATGAGGAGACCAGCTCCCTCATGAATCAGTCCGTGTCAGAGGAGGAGCGACTGAAAGAATTCAGCTTTGTCCAGGAGGAAGACCAGGTGGATCATGGTAAGAATTTCAGCTGTTACATCTGGTAGTAATCAGTGTTGTGAGGTATTGCCATTCTCATCTGCTTTAGATAGTTCAAATTCAACATTTTGGCATAGAATCTGGTTCTTGTTTTCTTGATACATGAAGCACCAATGACAACATTTTTATCTTAATTTTGTCTGAATTAGAACATGCTTCTGCACTGACTGAAATCACAGAAAAATCTCTCCACCTAAACATGGTCAAAATTAATCTTACTAGCAAGATCAGGAAGCTTTGAATGTGTCTTAAAGATAATTCTCTCTAAAAAATAAGAGTTAAGGTCATGTAAAAATACTAAAATTGATATCCTGTTATACTTTGTCTCGTTTCTTTATTTATTCGTTACTTTTCTCTTTTTATGTCGCCTCTGTATATATAATTGTGATTTGGATGAATGCCTGAAGCAGGAGGACACTTCTGTTCTGCCTCTAATTATAGCGTTCAAAAAGAGTGAAGTTATTTTCAGTTTAACACTGTCACACAAAATGACACCAAAACCTTTTTGCTAAATCAGAAATTGGAATTTGAATGAATGACTGTAAAGTGGCTGTTAATAACTTGGCTCTTACTCTTTGCAAATCTTTTTTCCTTTGCTGTTGCACCTCCTGAGTTTGTTGTAAACAAAGCTGAATAATCACAAAAGGGCCTCATTTCTGCTGAGTTGTTGACATAAAATGTCTTATCTGTTCCATTGCATCTCACATTTGTCGCCATTTTTGTTCCGTTTTTCTTTTTGTTTTCTGCGGTTTTTGATTGCAATCTGTCTACAATCTTCCTCCGCTTGCATTGTTGTCCACTGCCTCTCATCACTCCCCTCCAGCACTCCATCCATCTGTGTTTTTCCTCCCACTCCTGCCCCCATCTTTACTCAGATCCACAGAGCAGTGAGCGGCTGGAGGCCGATCGACCTGACCAAGGCCTGCAGTTCCACCTCCCACTTTCATTCTGCACCAAACCCCCCCGCATAGCTTTGCAGGCCGTTAAAGACAGGTGAATGAAAACCAAAAGAATGCTTGAGTTGTACATTTTCTGGTTTATGATACTGTTATAAATAATTATTATCATAATAAGAAATGAAACTAAATTGCAGCTGTGCTTTGGGCGGCCTACTTCCTCATTCCACTGAAAACAAAAATCAGTTGTTTTTTGCCTCCATGTACATTTGTTGGCACATTTGTCAAATTTCAGTCTGAGCATCCCACATTCATTCTTCATATGAAACAGTTGGATCACAGTTCTGCTTCTTGTTTGTTTAACTGTTGAACAATGTGAGTTTATTATTTTTTTCTCCTCTTATTTCTTTCCATTAGCGTTTCTAGTTTTGTCAAGAAGACGACGGAGAAGATCAACACCCTCCAGATGAACTCTGAACTCCGACATCGGCCTGAATTTAAAGAGAGCCCACAGCCCGACACGTTAGTCAGTGCAACATCCTTCTCAGACAAAATGGAGAATGAGTAAGTAGAGATCTTTAAAATATCACCTAATCCTCTGTGTTTACTACAGATTTTCTAATGTATTCACACACCTTAATCTTTTTAATGTTGTATTAGGCAATTTTATGTAATACACAAACACAGCTGATGAGGCCAAGTGGAACTTCTGATCTACAGTCAGAATAGTCTGCTTTGAAAATAAATGAGCTTATTTGCACTATGTCAACCTGCCCATATTCCAAAAAAACCCAAAAAAACATGGGGTGTACATGACAACATGTACATATTGTTTCTTTGGCTTGTATTTTTTCCTCTAAAGTTTACAGCATATATTTTTTATTTAATATCTTTAAGTTCTAATTATGTGACAGTCTGAGCAAGTAAATTTGATTCTGATATTTGTTTTCAGAGTTTATAACGAAATATCAAATGCTGAGGCTGATATGGATGAACTTCGTTCAGCAACAGAGCAAGCTGTGTAAGTACTGCACCACATTTACCATATTATTGGGTTTTTTATGTTATTATTAGTAAAGGCACCTGTTATTTGACTAATTATTATGTTTTCTAACCATCAGCTCACAGATACAAGATCCTTTGGTGCTGCTGGATCCAGTCTGCCTCAGAGAAGCTCTGATGGAGTGGCTCCCTGTGTTGGAGCGAATTCTGGGCCCTGCTGTTCTCCTGACAGAGTCTGTAACCAATTCCAACCTGGATGGATCAGAAGAAGAGAAATGGGACAAGGAATATCTGAGCCCATGCACAGAGCAACAAAGAGAATCGTCAGAAAGCGTTACAGAGGAGACAGAACTTGGAGAAAAAGAAGTCCTCTGTGAGAAACAGCCGATGATCGACACGACTGAAAATGTCGCTTCTCTGGAGAATCATTTGGAGCCCATCCGAGTGGCGTCTCCTATGCCTTTACCATCAGATCTGGAAGCTAATCTCAGCGAGCTGGCCACTCTTTACACCGAGCTCAGCTGCTTTAGGAACCAGCAGGAGGTGCTGGAAAGCGCAACTTTCCTGCGTCGCTACTTCTTCCTTCTGGACCAGGAGCGAGTGAGAAAAATGTGCCTTCTTTGTTATCAGCAGCGACCCGAGATGATGAGCTCGTTCTCTGAGGCCTTGCTAGGTTAGAAACTTGTCTTTAAAAGGGACTGCACTAAAAAAGGAAGAAAAAAACCCCACTTCAGTTTAATTTATTATTTAAAAAAAAACAACTAATGTTATGCAACATTGTTTTTGTTTCACCTAGCGCTCACTCAGTCCAGCAAGGTGGTTGAAATTATTCAGAGAGGAGATTTGCTGAAATCTCTACGAAGCCTCAGAGAGCTGCAGCCTTGGGGTGCACCGCATCTCCTTGCTCACTTCCACAGGTACCAATGTGTGATTTTAAGGTATTAACGCATCTAATATACAAGGTGTCCATTCATTGTTAAAAATGTACGTATATAAAATGAACAACTTAAAATGTCTTTCATTTAAATTCTTTTGCCTTTAATATGTTAATCATCTATCTTAAATGTTATTGCCGCATGACTAATATCATATACTTTATTTTGGGGGATTTTAAGCTGCTAATACACTTGCTAGCTATCTAGCTACCTTTTTGGTGTCTGCTATGAGTAAGTTCAGTTTTATCGGCAGTTGATTGGATGATGTTCTGTTGCCCATACGAGGCTGGGTGCATTTTGTGCAAAAAAACCCAACAAACTTTAAGCTCTAGTGATTAAGGTTGTAAAAAGCCAGTTGGACCACCGAACCATCCCCATATTTATAGTTTTATTGGTCTTAATTTTCATTCAAGGTTCCATTAAAAGAATCTCAAAAAGTCTTAAATTTGACTTGCTGAAACCTTCAAATGCCCTGATATATTTACTGACTTACTAATGTTGATTTTTTTAAAACAAGACAATGTGTTTTAGACATTGTTGAAACAGGTGGTTAATTCCACCTTCAAAATGTACATAAAGTTTCTTTATACATAAAGTTTAAAACTTTTAAACATAAAGTTTTCTCTTATATTCCAGGCTATATGAGAAGCATGGTGAGGCAGCTGTACGCTCGTTTTCCCAGTTCTATCCCATTATAACTCCTGCTGACGTGGAGACGGTGGCTCAGCGAAGCCACTTCCTGGCGTATCTCGATAATCTTGTACATTCTAGAGCTGAGGAGCACAGGTGCGTCTTATACGTTTGTGTTTTTCGTAGATTAACATAGATACTTTGCTGAGTGAATCTATAATTCAGCAAGTTGTTTCTGTTAGGATGTCATTTCTTCAGTCGCTCCTTGAACCTGAATCACTGAGACAGGATTGGCTGGAGCTGGTCCTGACTCACGATGCCCCTCAACACGCCGATACCCTGACCTCTGATGGAAGGCCCAGGTATTCCGCCTTTATGTATTCAAGCATTGGAAACAGAATTGTATTTATTTTATTTATCGACTGGTGTCCAAAATTAGATGATGTTCAGTTTGACTGACCCTGGTGGGAGACAGTAACACTCTTTGGTTGTGAACTGCGTGAAGTACATCTAATATTAGCAATTTCCAGTTTCAGTCATGTTTAGAGTAAAGACAGAAGCCAGGAATGTGAGAAGATGTTGGTGTTTAATTTGTTGATTACAGGACAAATCTTCAAAGCTCATGGAAACATTTCAAGTCTTAAAAAAAGTATTTTCATAACGCACAGATGCAGTTCATTAGTAAAATATCAAACAGACTAGTTTGATATTTTGTTTTAAGTTTTCTGCCTCTTCATTGATTTTGAAATATTGTTAGCTCTTTGGAAATATTGGTTTGGTTAGGAATCTACATTCTTCAGAATAATACACACGGAGACTGCTGTAATCGCAAGTACCTGAAAGACACTTTGAAATGTGAACCCTTTTCTTTGTTATAAATTAAACCCTATTTTCCCTGCACAGTTGACATAACACCACCTCTGTTCAAAATTGATCGCTCACAGCAGGAAAGCTAATGAAATGTCCAGATTTTGTTTCTTAAGCAGAAATTGGATTCAGTTCAAATCCGAATGAGCAGACCATAGCTTAGAAAGATTGGAGATTGGCCACAAATTAATGAATATTCATAGTAATAAACAATTTTGTCTCAATGTATGTATGTGTGAAAATAATGCAAAGTGAACATATTTTGATAACTGTATTATACTTAAACCACAACCTGGTCCAGTTTAAGAAAAGAAAATGAGGGGGTAAAAGTGTGTTTGATGCTGCAGGTGGCGTTCACACTGTTTCACCTGGGGCTACGGACGTCTTTTGTCTTTGCTCATTCGTCTTCCTGCAGACATTTCGTCAAAAGAGAAGATGAATGAGATGTGCCGCAGTCACGGGTATTTCTGATTATTTTTCATCAAAGGAAAACTGTCTAGTCTTCATGATGTTGGCGGTATATTGCAGTACAACATGTCCATGCTTGTACAGGTATTGGATGGGTTACCTCTACCTCTGCAAAGAGCTGCAGCGTCGCACTGAAGCATTTTCCACCATCTGTCAGCTGGATGACCTCAGCCTCCTAGAGGATCCTGATGGTAAAACTGTTAACAATTACAAAAATAATCAGCCTTTGCACTGTTGTCACATGACGATCCAAACGTCTAAGTTAAGCATTAGAAACCAGCTCTAAAGTGAGGCGGAGGCCTCAGGTTTCATCTAACACCTGCAGAGCAGCTGTATCTCCCTGGACAAAAACAACTTGCAAGTGATAAGAACCTGAAACACTGAACTCAGAGAGGCCTGGAGCCAGCGAATCACATGACCCTCATAACCCCACTGGTGAACGTAACAGCCCTATTTGTGAACCCACTGGGTCTATAAGTGAACTCAAATGCTTTTTTGATGAGAGGTGAAATGACCTCAAGTATCCAGAGAAAATCTCCTGTTGCCTTTTATTTAAGTTCTGGGATAACAAAATAATATTGTTGACCACTTTAGTTTTTTTCTGCCTTAATTCAAATAATTGGTCAAATTAGGCATAGTTGTCACCTAATCTCAAATGTTTAATAACAGCATTCAGTGAAAATCATGTACATTTAATGGAAAACTAAAAGGAGCTTTAATAAACGTATTTCTGTAGGGCAGAGACTACATGTTTGTTTTTGTGTAGCAATAACTCATTTTTATTTTGGGCCATAACAAGAGCTTGAATATTCTCAAAGAACCGGTTGTGGCAGAATTTACTAGCAAACCGGTAACATACCAATAAATACCTTTCTCTGCGTTTGACGAGTACGTCATGAAATGAACAAAGATTTTTACATTTATGTACTTTGGCAGTTTATAGATAAAAACTGCTTTGATTTCATTGATAAAATAATGTTTTAAGCACACAACTGGTTTTTGAAGGTCGTTTTTACTTGTCCCTCTAGAAGGGCTGCTTAAAAAGCTGCTGTGGGCCAGATTTGGCCCCCGAGCCTTGAGTTTGACACATGAGCCTCTGATCATTCCACACGTTTTCAGGTGTTGAACCTCAGAACCTGGACGAGTGGAAGCTGCTGATCCAGATCTCTCAGCAGTATTGCTGTGTGGCAGACCCACAGTCGGCCACAGATGTGAATGGGAGCAGCTGGTCCAACGGCTCCACGAACTGCGAAGGGCGGATCAACCCGGAGAGTCTGACCCTCCTGCTGGCTCGGACACTGGGGCCTGACCGAGCCCTGGAGCTGCTGCATGAATGTGGAGTGCAGGTGGTCCTTTCAGCCCACTCCAAGCTGGTGTGTGACCTGCTGAGAGTCGCAGAGAGGAGGCAAAGGTGGGTCAGACTGTCAATAAAAAAATGTAGAAAAAACCCCCCACTTTTTTTGAAACAATTTTTATCTATATAGAAATAGTCTAGTAAACAAACGTGTATATCCTCCTTTGATCCATCTGGTTTTTCCTTGTTTGGTTGAAGCTAAGAGTAGATTTAATTTATTAACTTTTCCCCACTAATTTAAGATAATTCTTTACTAGGAATTTTAAGGGTCTTTTAAAGATGTTTTATCATTTTAAGATATTACATGCATGTTTTGTGTTGTGATTAGAAGCTAAAATACATTTGAAGTGTCTGTAGTAACAGGTTGGTGCCTTGAAGAGATCTTTAAGGCACCAATTTGATCTTTGAAGAGTCAAATATGTTTTTTCTTGTTTTTGATTTTCAGGGCGATGATTCAGAACATGCTGGAGCGTTGTGATCGGTTCCTCTGGTCTCAGCATGCCTAAAACCTGATTGGTGCATCAATCCCTAACTTAACACCTCTGTGATTTCTGTCTACGCAAAAAAGATACTAAAGCTGTAGTTACAAGTGTTGTCTTTTTAACGCCATGCCATTGACTATCAGTATTCATGCATTACTTTGCATCATTGTTTCCTGTCTAATATTTCAGACTGTTTTTGCATGCTTGCACATTTATCTATTACATATCTATGTATTAAAGGCCAAAAAAATTGTTTTCCTCCTTTGAAAAAAACTATACTTGAATTAATTAAATGATCATGTGAAAAGCAGTTTTTATGAGTTGAATAAAATTGTCAAACGGTTTTGTTTGTTTTAGAGAATGAATGCTTTTAGTGAAAATGATTGTGATCAAACCACGTGAAAGTATTTTTGCTTGCATGTGTTAAAGCCACAACTGCAGAAAATGTTCTCTCCCACATTAAAATTAATCTACCATAAAAAGTATTTGTTGTTGCAAAAAGGGAACATGAACAAAGTGAGTAGAATATAAAATATTACTTCTCTGGCTATATTTTATTAATTTTAAGGCAGCTTGTTTCTGTACTCCCAACATTAGAGGATAAGTAATCTGGGTCAAATGTGATCAAATTAATAACAGAGTAATGAAATGAGGTCAGTGACCCATTTGATGCTATCACACACCTGGAGGATCAAAGAGGTGAGTTTTTCACCACATCACTTTTGACTTTTAAAGGCTCCAAATGGGCAAAGTCACTGAGTGAAGACTCCCACTGTAATTAACTGATATCGTTACGGATTTTCCCTCCTATTTTTTTAATGTCATGTTTAGCTTCCTCATTATTTCCCAGAATCCCTGCCTCCCTCATCTTCCCGCCCGTCCACCTGTCTGAGTCATTGGCACAGGGATGATGAGATTAACACTAAGAACGACACAAACATGATTGTACTAAACATACAGAGACCTTCAAAGATATGCTCTGATATTTTCCAACAGTACATATAATTTCTCCCTTTATTGGGATTTTTGTGATAAACGCAAGGAGGAAAGAAAAGGTTACATAGTTTTAAAATATGCCATGTGCATTTATTTACTCTCACCCTCATGTAAAGTTATGGTGACTTGAGAAGTTTGTTAGAATTTATTAGTGAACAAACATCATGGCTATCTAAGAAACAGCAGATGGAGAAAGAAAGTTGTAGAGAAGTTTAAAGCAGGACGAGGTGATAAAATAACTCAAGCTTTATACATGTCATAATTAATGCTGAATACTGATATGCAAGATGTGTCACTGGTCGCTGTAAAAGAATCCACCTCTAAAACACAGGAGACAGCGGATGAGATACTGGATAAAGAGCCATTAACATGTAAGGACAAGAACAAAACAACATGATGTCTCATTGTCTGACCCAGATAATATCCAGGTGGAGAAGTTAACTGAGGTCTCTGACAATCAAACTCAAGAAAATGTCCAGCTGGAAAATGTTTCTGAGGTCTCTAACAACCAAACGCCAGAAGCTACAAAAGTCAAAGCTACAACAACTCTCAGTCCTCATCCCTTTGCTTTACCCTTACCCAATACAACAACAAAATGTACTTAAACTGATTATTGACCTTCAACAACATGTATACATATTTTTACCATTGTCTTTTTCCAAAAGACCATGTAACGTTTATGGCTCTAAATGAGTTTTATTTCACTGGGTGAAAATGGCTCCTTTGACTGTAAATGTTTCAGACCTGTTTAAAATACACAATCCCATCAAAATACATTGAAGTCTTTGAATGTGAAGTAATTTGGAAAAGCTCCAGGATTGTTCAAGCTTTTGTAAGGCGCTCTGTCAGTGAAACACTGTTTTACTCTAAATTTAATCAAACCATAAAACCTCTGGCTACCTCAGTGTTGCTCTCTGTGTTGTTATGAGGGAAATGTACAGTTCAGGAATTTATTGGAAATGTTAGTTTGACAGAAGGTTTTCATCATGGACCAGAAGACAGATTTGAAAGGTTTTTGGGTGGAGGTTGGGAGTCCGGCGTTTGATGTTGCCTGGCTGTCACCAGAAGCAGCGATAAGGGGATTCTGCACATACCTGTGATCTCCGCTGCCTATTTATCCGCGACACTATAACACCCGCTGCCTCCCGGGACGAATAAGAGTGAGGACTGCTGTGACAACAACTCATTTTCCAAGCATTGTTGAGATTTGACGACTTACAGAACACCCATAGTGAGTTTCGCTTTACTGTTTTTTATCTAACAGCCTCATGCAGTTTGCTTGAGTCACCCACATGTCTCATTTCAGATGTCAGCATCTCTAATTGGACTTGTTCTTGTCCTGCTCGCCTTTCCGGAGCACGCCGTGATGAGTACACCATTTGGCAACAACTCAGGTAGGAGTTTTAATTGATTATTTCAAGAAAGAGTTGCGCTGACTGCACATTTCTTCTCAGAAACTGCCTATTTGGGTTCAGCGTACATCCATCAGGCTCTTCAGAGAGCCATTGAGCAGACAGATGCTGCTTATGCCCACACGTCTGAGAGGTAAAACCTCTTGATTGTGGGTTAAGATAAATCTGAAAAAGTCTGATTGGAAAATCACATTTTCAGGGTGAAGAAGTCATATACTGAAGATGCCCTCAAACCCAGTGACCTGCTGGCCCAGTTTAAACAGATTGAAACCAGAACCCGGACTCACATTCGAGCTGCTGAGCTGCTGGACAACACAGTGGAGCTGATCCGAGAGATGGTCTACACCAACACGATGATGCAGCCCAAGCCGTATGGTACCAAACCCATTTCAAATCAAAGCATCTGACCCTGCAGCTCAGATTATTCAGGATTATATAGTAAATGACCCTGTGTAGCATCTACTGTTTAACAGTTGCACATTTTATTGTAACTCAGATCTAAATGGAGGTTCAGGGAAATTTTAGTTTTTATAAAATACTGTTTGTTTTTATTTCTTAGAGCTTTTCAGTGAAGGAGACGTGGAGAATCTGCTGCAGATGACCGGTTGCTCTGCTGAGCTGCACACCCTCAGCTGTCAGACAGACTGCATGTCTGAGCGCTACAGGTCCATCACAGGCGAATGCAACAACAGGTGAGAGTGCAGTCACTGATATGCAAAATCATTCATGCACCTTTAACTTTTTATTTACATTTTAGAGTGTTAAAACTACAAACTTCAAGATAGTTTATTTGGATTTCATGTGATGACACTTACAGTTACAGAAAGTAGCGCATAACTGTGCAGTGGAAGAAAAAACATGCATTCTTTTCAAAATGTTTTGCAGGTAAAACATTTTGCACATTTAAATACTGAGAATTTTTCAAATTCCTCTTTTCAAAGCAGCTCAATCTAAACCCAACACATTAATATCTAAAACTGAGTTATTGCAGCTCAGGCTGTTTATGAGAGCAGATGAACCTCTGCCCCAGTCTCTTAACAACAGGGTTTATTGCAGTATTGCCCTGTATTTAGATTCATCCATGTTTCCTTTGACCAGCTTTCTTGTCAGTGCTGAAGGAAAACATCTCCATTGCATGATACTGTCACCACTTTGTAGATCAAATTTTTTGAGTATCAATAGATTCTCCCACCTGAGCTGCGGCTCTGCAGCTTTTCCAGCATTCTTTCAAATTGATGCACTCCTTGTCGTTTTGCTCAGTTTCAGTAGGTGGAGTTGTCTTGGTATATTTGCAGTTGTGCAGTTTTCTTTCCATTTCCAGATGATGAATTTAGCAGTATTTTTACACTGGTCTGTTACATAAAATCCAAATAAATTATGTTTGTTGTGTTTCCCGTTGAGAATACATCCAAGATGGGGCGCCGCAAACATCCCATATTCCCGCTGGTTGCCTCCAGAATATGAGGATGTGTGGGGGACACCCAAAGGCTGGGACCCTGAGCACACCTACCATAACATCAGCCTGCCTCCTGTAAGGCCCCCACTGCATCTCACGCTCCCCTCCCTCTGTTTGCCTCTGACTCCATCAATCTCCATCTTTTTTATCATCCAGGTGAGGCTCGTGTCGCAGGAAGTGCTGTTTACTCACAATGATAAAATCTCAGTGGACTCCACTCTGTCCCACCTGCTGGTGGACTGGGGTCAGTGGATAGACCACGACATGGTGCTGACCCCTCAGAGCCCCAGCACATCAGTCTTCAAGACGGGCGCTGACTGCACCCGCAGCTGCAGCCGGGACTCGCCCTGCTTCCCCATTAAGGTGCACTTCACTCACTTTTCTCATTTGTTTCACAAATTCCAATATGATACATTTTGTGAAGTTTTAGTGGATGATCCCTAAACATTTTGAATTATGCCTGCTCTGCTTTTGTGCAACAAGGAACTATTTATCGCTCAGTGTGAAGTATCTCCTGAGAGAACTAGGTTAGGAAAAGGAAATCTGTTCCTCTTTTTAAGCAGTAAAGTTCTCCATAAATCATTGGACTCTTTTGCTGTACAATAATTTATAGAGGCCCAAAACAAAGATATGTTCACAACCCTTAAACCTTTTTGCTATGTATTATTTTACTGGGGTTTTATGTTCTAGGCGAAGAGCAAAGAGTTGTTTTTTCCCTCAGTCCAACTAAATAAAACTCCCTCGAAGTCGCAAATGTCACATAATCTTTTGTGAGAAGTTAAAACATTTTAATGAATGACAACTGTAGGAAATCAGTGGTCATATTTAACAAACTGTCATTTTACAAAGATGTTTTCAAAAAGAAGACTGATAGATTTTCTTCTTGAAATTCTGATGCTTGTGGAAAAAGGTCTTAAACAGCAAAAGTACATAGTTTACAATGTAATGATCAAAAAAGAATTACTGAGACTTGTACAGTTGTGGAAATTTAATGCTGGATTTAACATGAGTTATCACTTTTGTTCATTAGACTTCTATCATACTGCTGTTCTACAGTTTAGATGGCTGCCATATTTATTATGGTTAGAAGTGAGTTAACATGGAGCAGATTCCTCTGCAGCATTAAAAGTTATAATTTCCCTCTCAGATCCCGCCATCAGATCCTCGCAGCGGCATCCAGAGCTGTATGCCTTTCTTCCGCTCTGCTCCCAGCTGTGATAACGGACTCCAGCCTCCTAGCCAGCGGGAGCAGCTCAACGCCATCACCTCCTTCGTAGACGCCAGCATGGTGTACGGTAGCTCCCCCAGCTTGGCCTCTGCCCTCAGGAACCACTCGTCTCCTCTGGGCTCCATGGGCTTCAACTCCCAGTACTGGGATGAGGAGCTGCCGTACATGCCATTCCTGTCCCGGGTGCAGGCTCACCTGGATCCCTGCGGTCCCCGTAACTCCTCCACCGCAGGTGCATCGAGCAGATCGGCACTCAGGCAGAACACCACTTCATGCTTTCGTGCCGGTAAGCAAGTGAATGTTGTGAACTATTCTGCAGACTTGCATGCAGGTAGAACATTTTTTTAAATCATTTTCCAGGGGATTCAAGAGTCAATGAACATCTGGGACTGATTGTGCTGCACACACTCTTTCTGAGAGAGCACAACCGGCTGGTGAAGGAGCTGCACCAGCTCAACCCTCACTGGAGTCCAGAGACCCTCTATCAGGAAGCGAGGAAGATCATCGGAGCCATCCACCAGGTGTCTGCAGCAGGTCCACCTGCACTGGGCGTCTGCACACTTTACATCCAAACATTCAGTTCAGCTAAACAGAACTCACTGAGAGTCACAAATGTTACCTTTAAAAAAGTGTTAGGATTGTTGATCCAGACACATAACAAGGTCCATAGTAAAAATAGAAAGCAAAAATATTTAAAGAAATAAGATTAAAAAAATAAATAAACAAGGCACATAATATTGTTCACTGAGTCACAAATAAATGATGATGCCAATCATATTTAAGATAGCAATTTCAAAGCGTCAAATTACAAAGTCACATTTTCTTTTTAAGAAAATAAAAATATATATATGTTATATATGTTAATATATAACATATACAGTATTTTCTTTAACAATTGAAAGCAACATAGTTAGATTCTGCTATAAAATGGTGCCAAGTGCCTAGAAGAATACATAATACTCTCCTTTAAAACCTGGTTCATCCACATCCGAATCGCTCCAAGCCGGTTTCCCATTTCTTTTTTCCAGATCCTAACCTGGGAGCACTACCTGCCACGGGTGCTTGGTGAGAGCGCCATGTCCCAGCTGATGCCCCGCTACCAGAGGTATGATCCAGACGTTGACCCAAGCATCGCCAACACGTTTGCTACGGCGGCGTTCCGTTTTGCTCACGTCACTGTTCAGCCAGTAGTGAACCGTCTGGGTCCAGATTACACCTTTAACCCCGAGTATCCCCCTCTGCCTCTGCATCACTCACTGTTTGCTTCATGGAGGATCATACAGGAAGGTAATCAAGGTCCTATCTGAAACCATTTTAGTTAAGTTTTAGTATTTCATTCTATCTTGTTGTTATTGTTTAGGTGGTATCGACCCAGTGCTGCGAGGCATGCTGCTGTCTCCCGCCAAACTGCAGATTGCAGGTCAGATGATGGTGGAGGAACTCACAGAAAGGCTGTTTCAGGCACAGGGGGGGATGCCTCTGGACCTCGGGGCCCTGAACCTGCAGAGGGGCCGGGACCACGGCCTGCCTGGTAACCAGCTTCCTCACCTCACAGACACAGAGCATGGCTTCTTTATCGGATTACTTTGAGAGCAAAATTAAGCAAGCAAAAGTTTAGTCAGCATCTAAACGGCTAAGTAAGGAGGATAATTATTTCCTCACTTGGAAATATGTAGGGATGCATGATATTATCGTTAGTATCTGTATCGGCCGATGTAAGTTGTAATATTTAATATCAGACATTGGCCATTCTGTCAAAAATAACTCAGCAATATAAAAAGCATTGTTTTTATATGACAAACCAGTAAAAAATTATGCCTGCAGCACAGCACATCAAATTTACACCATTTGAGCATGGTCATTGTCTTAGAGAGAGCAAATGTCATGTATAAATTTGACATTAAACATAATGCAAGTTGAAAGTGTTACATCATTTTCAGCCTTCTTTTTAGCATTTGCAATTGGCAGCAGGCTAAATTGGCAAAGATAATGTAGTATTTTAATCCCACAGTAGAGAAAGCCATATATTTTTAATAAGTAGGTACAGGGAAAAAATATTGGTATTGTATGTTATCGGTCGAATGAGTTTTAGTATATCAGCAAATCGGATATCGACGAAAAAACTAATATCATGCATCCCTAATTTTAATTTTGTGGGAAGAGTTCATTAGGTAAAAACAAATCACGTGTCTCTATTTTGTGTTTGAAATTTATTATCCAAACACAAATAATACATTTCAAACAAAACACAATTTTATGTTCTTCTCATCCGTCAGGTTACAGCTCCTGGCGCCAGTTCTGTAATCTTTCTGTTCCCAACACGATGTCAGATCTGGCCGAAATTTTGGGGAACTTCACTTTGGCTCGTAAGTTTGAGCTTTTATACGGAACCCCGCACAACATCGATGTGTGGGTCGGTGCCATAGCCGAGCCGGCTCTGCCCGGAGGACGAGTGGGACCGCTCCTGTCCTGTCTCCTGACCAGACAGTTCAGAGCACTGAGAGACGGGGACAGGTAGGAGTCAAAACAGCTAAGAGTGATTATACAGAAAAGTGGAGAGTTTAATCTGTTTTTGTCCATCCAGATTCTGGTGGGAGAGAAATGGAGTTTTCACCAGAACCCAGAGGAGACACCTGCACAAAGTCTCCCTGTCCCGCATCATTTGTGACAACAGCCACATCAGCCGTGTCCCTGTGGACCCGTTTTCACGCACCGAGAGCCCTGAAGAGATGCTGGCCTGTTCCCACCCACTCATCCCCCATCTCGACCTCGGCCCCTGGAAAGAGCCTCACACAGGTCAGGAAGTGGGAAAAAGAAAATCTGCATTTTTATGTTTGTTTGGTTTTAAAACTCTGTCTCCTCCAGATCCCATCTGTGGCCCAATACCCAGGATTCACTCTGGCTACTCTCTGCTCTGCAACTTCACGATCCTTTATCAGTGTCAGGTTGGATTCAGGCTGCTGGGTTCTGCATCCATCAGTTGTGTTGCAGAGAGCCAGAAGTGGAGCTCCCCGCCTCCAACGTGTCAAGGTAGAAGAGACATTTCTGCAAATAGTTCATATAAACCAATAAGAATATTTGTGAGGCCTCTTTAACAAAGTTGATACTTTCCTCAAAGCCCTGCTGTGTCTAATTCTGTCTTAGATTACGTCCTCAGATGGAGGGTTGAAGTACTACAGGCAGAAAGTGTCAAATTTTTTTTTAAGACGCCAAATGGACTTTGTATTCAAAGTCCATTTTTGAAATGGTTACATGGAATAAAATGTAAAATAATAATAGTGTTAAAGAGCAAAATAAATTGAATGTTATTGTTTTACAGAGAAAACATAATTTCTATCTGTTACAATACACTCTGTAGGCAGGTTTAATTCATAGCTCAATGCAAAAGTTCTTTTCAGTAGATTTTTTTTTATTTATTCAGTATTTTAAATACTAAGATAAAAACTGGACTACATATGTAGCTTCATTTAGATTTGAATGTACTGAAAGGAATGACAGTGACAGCTTGTATGATGCAAACTGCCACTGTATAATTTTGTTTTGATACACTGTAATGTGTATATGTCGTAAAATATAAAAAGTAAAAGTGTTCATCTATTAAACGGTTAAATTTTTTTCGTGTAGATATTAATGAGTGTGAGGATCTGATTTCTTCTTGTCCACAACATCTGGAATGCCTGAACACAGCAGGCTCCTTCATTTGCACAGGTCAGTTCAGAACAAGGAAAACATGGACATAGTACTGCACATATTAGGAGCATGTGTCTGTTTTAATCCCAAACTGCTGTGATGCAGAGCCCTCCCCGCTGTCTGCTGTCTCCATCGTGGCTGCAGTGATAGTGGTGATGGTTGGTGCAGCCGGCCTGGTGCTGCTCCTGATCTGTTATCGAAGGTGAGCTAGCAAAAATTGAAAAAGATCCCATATAGTTTTTCTCGCAAGGGTTTTCAAATATTTTTACAGCAAATTACTAGACCAACACAAGATAGTGAATACGTGTGAAGTGGGTGGAAAAGGATGAGTGGTTTTAATTTGAAAGGTGAGGGACGTATTGGGCTTTACTCCGTTACATCTGCAGGATTTATAGCAAAATCAACTTCTCTCAGAAAACACCTAATAAAAAATACAATCCACCTGTATCACTACATCTCTACATCAATCTGAACACACTTTAGTCTTGTTGTAGTACATAATATGCTGAGGGGTTATTTTTTTTCCACCAGGAAACCATATTAGAGCCAAATAGAAATGGATGGTGCTATTAAAAAGGAATCCTGTAAGAAAACCTGCTAGCTTGAAATGTCAAAGTTTCGACCTAAATCCAGTTGAGTTATTTTTCAGAGTCACTCTCCATCAAGTTTGGCTGAACATTTTTTAATTTGCAAAACAGAATAGACAAAAATGACTGTCTGAATGTGCAAAACAGGCAGAACTCCCCAAAACACTTACAGCTGTAAATGTAACTTCATATAAAAAAAAATTATGAAAAACATTTCCTTCCACTTCCTTTGGTCTGTGGCATCAAAGCGCAATAAAATATGAGTTAATAAAATACAGTTTAAAATATTGTGAACACTTCTGATTTAATGTTAATTTGTTTCTTGCAGATATTTTCCAAAGTCTGAAGAGTTGATCTCTGCTGAATGTAGGCCGGAGAAGAGTTGACCTATTTTAATCTGTTTTGATATTAATCTGACTTTTCAGATGGAAAATTTTGTCCCTTTTATAAATAATGTCTTCGATAAGTGTCTGAATAAGTTGTCGTTCAACAACATGTGACGTCACCTTTTGTTCCCACGTTGCGACAGCATCCGTTCAGAAAACCCCGGGCCAAACTATTCGTACTCGTCTCCGACGGTTTGTGTAAACAAGTTGTGAAAACAGAAGCCGTTTTAATCCGGAAACTGTAAATCTTACAGGAATGATTGCTCCAAAAACAGATTTCCTAATCTTAGTGTGACTGAGCCTGCTTACCGCTTACAAACCTGTTAGGAAACCAAGGGCCAGAATGTGTTTATGTCACCGGAGAGAAGAAGCAGCCTGAGAGCTCACGGCACCACAAATATGTCTGCCATATTGTCCATGCTTGATCGCCTGCATGCTGTCCAGTCAAGACTGTTTTTATAGTTGACTCATAAGCCAACCAATTCACCACTTTATGTCATTTAGCATTATTTATTAAACCAATAGAACTTTGGACGAAGAAATCACCTGAGTGAATTTGGCCCCCCACCTTCTTTAAATCAGACAAAATTGGTGTCAATTTGTGCTACATTTGTGCTGGTTTGTGCAGCAAAATTTTTCGTTTGTGCTGCTTTGGGTTTGAAGATATTAATGAAAGGTTAAAGGTCAAAAGGTCAACCAGCCCCCCACTTTTATGAAATCAGACATTTCTTTATATCTTTAAAATGATAGCGGCACATACAAAAAAATTTTGTTTGTGCCACACCTTAATGTTTTGAAGATGTGATATTTAAACACTCCTTATAGGTGGAGCAGATAAAGTGGGGTGAAAATTAAGTTGCTGTGCTTAAAAGAGGTGAACTGGCAATTACTTACTGATATTCTATGTAAACAGTTACACTATGAATCAAGTGTGACCCAGAACAGAGACAGTTTTCCTTTGTATGTTCACAGTGCATAGTTTTAGTGAGAAATATTTTTAAATCAAATTTGAAAGTTTTGACAAGTTTTCAGGGCAAAAATTCTAGACTTTTCTAAAGATTTCCAGAGCTTGAGGGAAGTCATTTGCACTTACCTCAAAATATAAAATACTACAGGTTTCCTGTAAATTTATGGTAAATGTTTCTACAGCTTTAGCATCTAATGAAAAATATCTATAAAAGAAGGAAATAGGGAACAAGAAAGAAGTGGAAAAAAAATTAAAAGGATATAAAGGTGCAGGATGGTTGAGCAAAAGGAAGGAAGGTCAGACATAAAGACAAATAAAAAGAGGAAGGGAACAAGGATCCAAAAAGAGGCCGAAGAAAAAGACGTGGGATAAAGTTACATTAACAATCCCATATTTTACTTTATCACTTAGTTTGCTTATACCTCTGACAGGCAGTTCTTACAAATGAACCTGAAAGGAAACCAGGGTCCCATTTCTGAGTGTTGCAATTACAGTGAAATAAACACTCATAAGCAACAGTGCTTTATGTTTAATGGAGTGTTTCATCATTACATTGACTTAAAAAAACAACAATAATTTGGCTAAGAAGCAAATATTGCACACTAAATCCTTCATGTTTTGTTCAAAACAAAAGTGGCTACTATAAGAAATTTACACTCTGAGGTAAATCATTGTCTAATATGGCTATGTAATTTATGGCTTGTTTGTTGTACTGTTCATTGAAGAGTGCAAATGTACATTTGAAGCATTGTAATTAAATGTAATAAAGCTCTTCTGTACAATGTAAAGCTGTGACTGCAGAGAGTAAAGGTGTGATTAATGAGAATACATCTGATTAAATGAAGGAATCACATGGAGCTGCAAGAGGCTGAAGGTGGCAGTTTATGATGTTATAAACATGCAGAGCAAGAAGTGCATGCTGCACACACGAGAGACTGCGAAGACGTAGGAAGGCGTGTTGAATTGTATGTCACCTGAATGCAGGCAGGAGTTGAGCTTTACATTTCTGTGAGAAACAAATGTTGCTAAATTTTTCAAGTAAGAGATAAACTCCATGGAGTGGTTCTGGTCTGTTGGGTCATCTATTGAGCGCCAATAAGAAGTTCTGCAGAATATTTCTTTAGAAGATAATATCCTTCCCATTTCCTAATGGAGCCCATTAGTGGCGATAACAGGGGGAATCCCACAGCAATAATTCCATAGTTATTTTCAGGTCGTAATCCAGCAGGTGGTGTGATTTTCTCATCACGTTCCCAAAATGTAGCACATCTCCTGGTTCCCTTCACTAATAATGAACAATCTGGTCATGAACTGAACTCCCAGACCTGTGACTAATCAGGACTGAGTCTGGCTGGAAAGTCATTTAGCCCTGATCCGTAAGGTAGAAACCCAGCTTAGCGACAGCCATCTCTCTGCGAAGTCGCATCACCTCCCAGAATATCTGCTCCGCTGAAAGGTGACGGAAAAATATGCCATCAGACAAGATCAAAGTTAGCAAAACAAAGCTACAAAACAGATGCTTATATTAACTTACCATTTTGTCTCACTAAGCCCTGCAGGATGTATCGGATATACGTGAAAAAATTACACACAGCCGTAATCTGGAAAGATAACAAGTATTTAAACTCTGTAGCTCTCCACGGCAACAACAGAACGATTTCTAATTTAGTTTTGAAAATAACTCGCAGCGGTTACCCGAGCTCGGCTTGATGGAGAGATGTAAAAGTAGCTCCCCTTGTCTCCCAGCTTGATGCGATGTTGGCAGACTCGTGACAAGCCGCTCAAAGCACATTTTCTACAAGCAGAAAAATCAGCTGTTAAGACATTTCTGCTCCAACAGTGTTGACAGTATTTAATAGAGCGTCAAACTCTGCACTTTTTGACCATTTTGTCACTTTGAAACCACAAATTGAAGAATTAGTGGGATTTTACGAGACAGTCAAAAGAAAGTGGAGCATAATTGTGAGGTGGTAGGAAAAAAAAAAATTTTCACAATTTCTGGGGTGTCTTATACACCTTCATGGCTAGTGGCAAACATTACATTGAACTTATTTTGTTGTTCTTTCAACAGTATTTCTCTTCCTGCATACAACTGATGTCCTGTTAACAAATTCACGCACGTAGTTACTCTGCAGAGTTTCCATGGTCATCTTGGCCTGAATGAGGCGTTTAAAGCTCAGGATATTGTTTTATGACCTAAATCTGCTATTAACATTGCCACATATTTATGGTCTGCTGTTTGTTCAATAATGTTCTAGAATGAACCTCTTTCTTCTTAACTGAACAGCTGTATTTAATATAATAAAACAATTAAATTGTATTTAAGGGTGTGAGCGTAAAAGGACTGAATACAAACCCAAGCCACAGTTTTCAGATTTAGAAAAAAAAAAAAAAAAAGCAACCAAAAACTTTTTTTTTTCCTCACTTTTGCTTTGTGCTGGTGTGTCGCATACAATCCCAATACAATACAATAAAGTCTGATTGGAAAATGACAAAATGTGAAAAAGTTAAAACAGTACAAATACTTCTTCTGAACAGAGATGAGTTATTTTAAAAGACATTCATGAAAACATTAAACACTAAGAGAGTTAGTCACAGAAGGATAAGGAAATAGTTGTAGATTGCAAAGATGTGCGGAGTTTAAAGATTGGACTTTTAACACTTAAATCTGGACGAGAAGACAAAAACACAAGTTAGTGCAAATTATATAGATTGACTGATTCCTGAGAGGACTTACGTCTCTACTGAAGCCCTAAATCCACTGGAAAACACAAAGATTATAGATGAGACAGTGACTATTAGTGTGCCCATGGATTCAACCGCTCACTGAGAACAGAGTGGAAAACTTACAGCTACAAGATCAGAAATCATCAGTGAATGAACCCAAACCAAAAACAGTGAAAATTATTTGACCACCAGGTAGTGAAACAGAGGACAGAACGGCAATCGCTACAAACACACAAACTCACTTAGGACCTCCACATTCTAAAGCCGATGCTTTCACCAGCGGTAAAGCCGACATGGCCACAGGTTCGATGGTCAGGGAGTTGTTTTCCACTGCTCTCTGGACCAGCTGGGACAGCTGTGGAAAACAGGCAGTTACACATCCACACACATGCACATATTCATAAGAGGAGCAAGGTTTGGCTTCTGTAAAGGAGGCAGTAAGGCTCTGACCTCTGATCTTGTGAAGGAGAGGCACGGGCCGATGTCTTCGCGGTAAACTCGACTTAGGAAGGCGGAGGATCGGTCCAGGCTCGGATGTTCCCTCCACAACAAAAACTCTGCAAACAGAACCGAGTCCATCTGCAGACCAAACAATCACCAACACAGTCAGTGAACTGACTACCTGAATCATGAAGCGACAACGTACATTAACCACTTTTAACTGGCAAGTTAGTATGAAATAGAAAAGGTTTACATGAAAAAAGAAATCATTTTATATTTAAAAGAATATATTTGAGAGGCAAGATAATAAAAAACACACTATTTTGTGCTACTGCATAATGGTGAATTTATTGCAAATTTTCCACACAAAAACTTTGGGTTTAAGTGAGTGCTAACTCCCACCTGTAGGTGGCAGTATTTCTGACGTGACATCAACCCTTAGTCTGTGATCGATATGGGTAGTAGCAAAAATTAAGCTATTTCAGTTCTCTAAAAAATAGAAATATTTGTGTCCAATCTGTTTTCTAATTTTTCATTTCTCTTTTCTTCCATATGTAGATTTTGGAAGTGGCTTAGAGAGGGGGAAAAAATATGGCAAAAATTTCTTGCAAATATTTTCAGAGTAGCATCACAAAATCAGTGATTTTGATTGTAAAATCACTGATTCTTGCAATCATTGTCTGTGTTTATATTTAATGATTTAATTACACTTTATAAAGTGTTTATTAAATACATAATATAAACATTTAATTAAAACATTTTCTTGTTCTATGGTGTATTTAATTCATGTTTTAATGATGTATTTATTTATTTTAGTCCCTTTTGACCATCCATAAAATATTAATTCACAATAAAAATGCCCTTGTACACCTCTGTATGTTTGTAAGGAAAGTTATTTATGGAACAGAATTGATATTGTTTGATTCCAGGAGGACGTTCTCTCAGGCGTCTCTGCACCATAAGCTCCTGAAAGCGTAAAACCACGTGGAGGAATTTGTTGTTTTTTTTTTTTACATCAGTCCATAAGCGTGTCTCCTCTTTAATCATGAGATCCTTCACTAGAATCATATGACCTTCATCTCTGCTCAATAGAACTCAGCCTTAGTCGGTATTTTTCCAAATTGCTTTCCACATGACTAACATTACATCTGCTCCTTTTTTTCTAATATTTGTTTTTTTTTGTTTTCTTGTTTTTAGTCAATGTCACACATCTCTATGACGCTTGTTATTTGTTGACAAAAAAACCAAGCGATTGCTATGGTAATGTAACTGTAAGATGTTCAGCCAGTCATTATTAAAAGGTTCTGAGAATAAGTTTTATACTTCATAGCAAAACATGTTTCCTGTTTGTTCTCTTTGTGATCCTTCAGGCTTAAACTTTTAATGATGCATTTAAAAACCTGAAATTAGAAAAATTACACTCGCAACGCATGACGCACTACACCAGCGGTGTCAAACTAATTTTTGTTTTGGGCCAAATCTTAAAGGGCCGGTTGTGCCAGAATGTATTGATAAAACCTGTTCAAAATATCAATGAATTCTTAAAATTAAAAAATATTATTGAACATTTTTTCAGTACCTCCAGGATTTTGTGATACTTTATTGTGATTTTTAGCAACAAAAAAAAAAAATCAAAGTGTTTGTGGTATTAATTTGGAAATATTTACACTTATTTATGACAGTAAATGTGACTTTTTACTTTATTACTCATATTGCTCTTGGACTATAATCTGACATCAGTTATGGCGGAGGCAGCTGTTTAGTACAAGTAAAAACATATTTGACAATTTTTGAGAAAAATCTGCAATAAACTCCCAATTATGCATGTGTGGGGTTTGTTTATTTTGGGTGAATTTCCACTATAGCTCTTAAGAAAACTGGAGGGACTGATTGATATAATTTGGCAGTATACAGATAAAAACTGCATTGATTTGATTAAAAGCATAACTTTTAAGCATGCTTGGTGTTTAAAATCTAAAGGGCCACATAAAAAGCGATGGCGGGCCGGATTTCGCCCACAGGCCTTGAGTTTGACACATGTGCACTACAGTACAGCGAATGAATGTCTTACAAGCAGGTTACCTGTTTGTTATCAGTTCCTATGCCCTCTCCCTGGTCGTGGCCAGCATTTACACTTATTGACTGGCCTGGCAGCAGACAGAAAATCAGAGAGAGGAGAGCAGGAACAGCAGGCTGAGAAAGGAAGAGAAAACCAGCAGCAGACAGGAAGAACAGGTCAGGGAGAGGTTAGTGGCTGCAGAAGGAAATCGAGAAGAGAACTCAGCTCTATGCATGGAGTTCATTGAAAAGGAGATGAAGCTAGAGGAAAAAAGGAATGTGCAATGCTAGGAAAAAAAAAAAAAAAAAAAAAAGGTTTTTCCCACTTACCTCTCGCTCCTCTGTAGCCACAGACTGAATGGAAACAGTAGAAGGTTCCAGTTTTCCAGATGAGGTCTGGAATGCTGTGCCGACGCTGTTGGTGCGGATGTGGCCCGCACCACGCCTGTGGGAACCCCTGGAGCCCGACGACTGCAGCTGGGGATGCAGCTGCCGGTTCGGTGAGGAAGGCGTGGACGTCAGCACCAGAGTTTTGAGCGCAGTCACCTCCGCTTGCAAAACATCAATCTGGGAAACAAAATCCAGACATAATTGTTCACTAACTATGTGAAATAGAAGAGTAAAGTGGACAAAATACCTTATTTATGATGTGGAAATAAACAATAACGTGGCACACCTTTCCTTGAGCCTCCTTCAGTTGTTTCTCTGCCCCTGCTTGTTTCACATTAGCTTCACGCACCATCTTATGGGCTTCCTGTCAAAATAAAGTCACCACATTAATAAAATAAAACAATGCATTTCTAAATTTTTCAGCATTTTAAAAAATTATGCTGATGACCCTTTTTTTTCTTGAGAAGTACTAAGGAGACAAATTTATCCAGAGTGAAACACAAGCATCTGCGCTCATTCCATAACTAATAGCGCGGCTCCCAGTCAGCAGCTAGCAGAGTTAAAGTCCACTCAGCAGAAAGCGGCGAACACTGCTGACCTCAAACAGACTGGCAGTCAGCTCCTCCAGCTCCTGCTCCAGCTGATTCCTGACTTGCGACAGACGTTCGCACTCCTTGTCTTTTAGTTTCAGTTCCTGAGATGCGAAGAAGCAAACGACAGAAACACATTTTACTGCATGGTCAGCTTTTTCTTCCCACCCATTTTGAACTACGTTCAGTATGCCACGTGTGCAAACATTAAGTAGGTTACAATACCCTCTTTGCTGCATCTAGCTGTTCCCGGAGGATCTCTGACCCCTTTTCTCTGATTTCTTTTTCTTTAATTTCCAGTGAGGAGCTGCGGAGCCGGCAGAGGTCGCCGTGCGGTCTGCCTGAGATGGGCCCATCCCGGCTTCCTCCCTCCACTGTGGTCACCGGCTCTGGATCCAGATCTACCAACCTGCAAAAAAACACAACATCATGAACTCTTCAGAACAATGTAAAAGGGGAATAGAAAATATATGCTGTTGTGTTGAGTACATGTCATAAACTTGTGGAGAAAGAAATTGTGTTATGTTGTTTCAGAAAGATTTTTATTTACCACCTCAACACCTCCAAACATTTGGCATTATTAAATTATTTGTAATACAGAAAACTAAGCCTGGTATTCTTATATTTACAGCCATGAAGTTCAATAATTTGCAGAAACCTTTACTGCTCAAAAAGAGGAACACATTTTCCCTTACTAGCCAACTTACGTCAACAGATAATATACAACATTTACTGGGATATCTGGTATAAAGATGTGTAAAAAGCTGTAACATAAATTACATTTTTATTGCAGTAGCATATTGTCACACTGAACTTTGAGCGCATTTATTTAGAGGGGGATTATTTAAACAAAATTATTGCCACAATTACTTCTCGGCGTTCATAAAAAATAAACAGAGCTGAAGTTTTTGGACGTATACTTTAAAATGATTGTTGTATTTAATTAGAAAGCCATGACTTCCTGTTTCCCTGAGAAATAACAAAGGCATGATTCAGAGGCGCAGTTCTCTCAGTTTTTAAAATATGAGAAACACAAAAACACAACCGTCTTCAAGGTTCTGACTGAAGGAAATTTTTTCAGAAAATGTCAAGGTTTTGCTTTAATATGTCACCATTCAGTGTGATAATATTCTCCTGACCATAAACAAGCTATAATACAATCTTGGAGTGTGAGTGCTCTTGTGACAGATTTCTGCTCCTTGTCCTCATCTCACTCTTCTCAGAGTCAACGCTAATTATAATAACAAGATCGTTAACACCCATAACTTGTCTTCCTTTCATTGTTGGACTAATGGGTCTTTTATGACGTGATTCTGCTCCAGTTACAGCTTGCACAGTCTGATATCTTCCATTGCACTGTGTGACAAATCCAGCCTTTATCAAGCTCAAAAAGTTTGACTTGTTCTAATGCTTTACAGTTTTTGAAATTGAACAGCTTGAACAGATATGCAATCATCAAAAAATTGGGACGTATGTAGATTCAACCATTAAAGTGTTAATTAAAAAGATTAAAGCAATTGGAACTGTGACAAATAAGACTACATGAGAAATCTGGTTCATCTCACCACCAAGCACAATGATGAAAATGGTAAGAGAGATTACAGAAAATCTTTAAAAGGTTGTATTGTATAACTCCTAGTCTCCGTTAAAAGTTATACATTTTAGGATATTTGTGCATATCTGACACAAAATGAGAGCGTTGTACACGTTTTCCATTGTGATTACATAATTGAACCGATATGTTTTAATATCAGCTTCTTGTGACAGTAAATAAAATTCACTCAGAGCACATTTCACACCATCTGTGAGTTTGCGTCTTTAAACTCACAGATGGAATAATAGCAACTCTTTGTTCCAGCTCTGACAATCAAAAACCTAAAGGTAATTTTCAGACCAGTGATTATGCTACAACTTTTGTCCCCTCAAGTGCAAAAACAGAAAAGAAAAAAGGTGATGTGGTATCACGGGCTGCAGTTTCGAATAGTCACACTGAGAATGTAAACATACACAAAATACAATTTATTTCTTTGTTTTTTCCCATTCCTGTCAATAACATTGGCTGATTGCTGGTGTTTTGATCCAGTAGAACTTTTTTTTTTTATTTGTATGAAGAGGAGTAGATTTTTAAAATTGACAAAAGACAAAGGAGGATGATAGTTTTGAGCACCGGTCTACCAAAAACTCAACTGATTTGAGACATTTGAACATGCTTTAATCAAAAATTGTAAGTAGTTTCTACCTTGCCATGCTGATTTATTAAAAAAAAAAAAAAACACCTTATTTAGACGTAAGTCTAAATGAAAGGAGATTAAGGAAATTCTGTGGAAGATTATGGAGTTGCGTGTCACTTTTGATCCACTCTAGTTCTGAATATTGCATGTATACGGGATCAAGGTTGTGGAGTTTTCAGTGTTTTTCTGCATCAGAACTGGCAACATTAATCTTGATGTGATATTACTGAGATAACTGTAAACTAATCCTAGACTGATTCTAATTCTGAGTTTAATAAGAAAATGTGCATTTCATAACTTCAAAATCACCGATTGTTACGGTGTTTTGGTCTGGGGTTATAATCTATCACATTTTATAAGAATCAACTGGTCTAAATAGGGATTTAGAGCAAAAATAAATCGAGAATAAAGTGTAATATGACGTTTTCAGATAATGTACATTTTTTCCATGCACTGGACTTCACTAAAAAAAATAGCCTTTTGTTTGTTACAATTGGAGCAATGATGTTTATGTACAAAGTCCCTATAAAACTAACTGAATTAAATTAAGTGCGAGATTTGGGGATTTGTTTTTAAATACAGAATGAAAATTGTCATTTAAGTAAGGAAAAAAAATTACACCAGCACCATGATTTCCTTGGAGGTCTGAAGTAGGAAGAGCAAGAAAGTGAATCTCAGTTGGTGGCAATGTGAACTGACCTGGAGCAACTTCAGCGTTTACAGCACCGTAACCGTCTTAATTTTTAACCTGAACACATGATTTCATCATGCATGTATCAGTTCAGTATTCAGTATTCCTTTGAGCATTTTTTAAAAACAATATTCTTTAGATGAAACAGCCTGGATTGATATGTAAACCCTTTGAATTTGTTGACATGTTTTAGCTTTAATATCTGGCATCCTTTCCCCCAGCCTCGGACCAGAGAGGAACCACGAACCATAGTTTGGAAAACTTTGATTTTGCATTCGCAGCGTTTGGATGTTTTAATAATATTCAAGTTTAAGTTTGAGTCAAAGAATGGATCCATGAGGTTTTTAAGCAGTCTGAGCTAGTTGGCTGTCAATCCCAATTCTTTAGTCTTTAATGCCCAGCCTTACCCTGTCAGAGTCCAGGACAGCAGACAAATACCCCCACTGGTGTCCTCACGCGTGTCAGCCTCCCCTTTCCTCCTTTTTTTCTCCACTCTTCTTGTTGTCAGACAAATAAACGACGGGACAAAGTGATCTAAGGGTAGCTAGTTTCGCTGAAACTAATCCCAGCCGTTTTAAATCACAGCGGAGGAATGCGGACGCTGACGTCGACAAGAAGAAGAACAGCAGCAGCAGCAGCAGTAAAGGAGCAGGACTCAAAAACAACAAAAAGGGACAGAAAAACAGCAGAGCAGCTTGGTTTATAATACCTTCCTACTGTGCCCTTCGGCAGGTCCTATAAAATAATCATTTCCTTAGACAGAAAACAACTTTCTCCTCTTCTTCTGCCCTCCTCTCTGGTCACATGACAGCAGCTCCACTCCGAGTTTCCCGTAAGACTCATCCCAGCAGACACAGATACTATCACTATACAAAACAACTGGACTTTAGGCGCAGTTTTAAAGCACCTTTCAAGTCCAGGATATTTATTGTTTAATACTTAAACTTTAATATCAAAGTGAAAACCACAAAGAAGTGTCATGCAAGGATTACAGAGCCATAAACTGGCTCAAAGACACTTGATCAATCATAACTTATTTATGTTGGCTTGAGCTAATAAATGGAGGGGATCCTATAGTTGGCACCCTAGTTGGCACCCCGGACAAGCATCTCCTTCTGGGGCCCAACACAACAGCATTCAGTAGAAATAAAATCTATTTCAATGTCTAATTTATCTGCAATGTTAACACATGACCAGAAAGACATAGCCTCTTATGGCACTCATTTTCTATCCTACTTTAAAATCACGTTTTATTTCAGAAACTTGGATTCCCACATGTTTCTTCATTGTGTTAAAAAATCAAGACATACTGAGGCTGATTCTTCCCTGAGCAAAGTTGTTTCTGATTTGAGGCATGATGTCATTTTGGTTTAAAATGTAGGCCAGAATGTTCAACAATGCAAAGCTCTCCACACGTCACTCGCTTTGACGCAGCACAATCTGCTGTTGTGTTGTTGTGGAACAACAACACAATAACAGATGTTTTAGCAGTGCGCACCGCCCTCCACCTGCTACGTGAAAGCATACCTTTCTTGCTGTACAGCAGGATGTCTTTACAGTGCTACATTTTGCCTGACGTAGTGGCATTTTTTCTTTTCCACTAACTCAACATCCAAATACCCAACAGAAACTTGAATAGCCTTTGTTTTATTTGACCACCATGTGATGTGCCGCCCTGGGCAGAAAGCCACACTGCCTATATCAAATACTGTCAGTGCCATGTTAGCATAGACTTTCAGTTTTGGTACTTAAGCAAATAAAAAATGTTTCCTTCTGCAGATTTTTTGCCACTGTTTGCTCAGAAAGTGACACTTACTGTCCAACAACACAGCGTTCCTCTGCAGTGATCCTGCTGGACTGGTGTTTGACTGCAGGCACTTTAGATGTCCCAAAGAAAACTGGAGAGGAGTAGACCGCTATTCCGGACCGACCGGCCTTTATGACTTCATACCCTGGGGTGGATGAGGCTGAAGTCGGTGGAGATGAGGAAATATGGACGCTGTGAATTCCCTCCAAAGCATCCATGTAGTTCTCTCTCTTTCTCAAGAAGTCCAAGTGAGAAGCAGCAAATTATCCTTTGTGAAGAATTACTTTGGCAAATTGTTGAAATTGAGCTGGATATACCTGATGTCTCTGTATTTTAGCACTTGACAGAGAAGAAAGTCAAAAACAATACTTTAAAATCCACACAACAGGGTGAAAGACTTTTTTCTTCACAAGCTATGCTAAAGAAATACATTTTCTTTCAGATAATCAGATGTAAGTTAAGCACCACACTTGTGAAATATTCTAAATCTACATGTTTGAAATAGCTTTATAACTAAAAAATACAAAGTAAATACTCACCAGCATGATTTACTGTTGCCAGAGCACAAAAATCTGCAAAACAGCACTTTTCTGCTTAGTTAATCCTGTGAGTTTAGCTCACTAAACTCTCCGCACTTCACCCTGATCTGAGCCTCCTGGTTTGGCAGGAAGGGTTAATCACTAACCTCTGCTGACCAGTAACAACTCAGCTGTACACATTTCTTCCAGCTGAGGGGGTCGAACATAGTTTTCACCTGAAGGCTCAAAGCCGCTTCAGTCAAACAAATCAAGTGTTCTTTCAGAGATAATATGTTCAGCCAGGCTAGGTTTTTTTAGTATAGTAAAATTAATGTGTGTGTATGAATTAACAACTTGTAAGATATGCTCCTCAGTGTCAGATCACAGCACTCAGCATTCATGTCTATTTGTGGCAGTAGTGTGGTGCTCAGATTTGCTCAGATTAGCAGGATCTGGCCTCACAATGCAGCTTTGTTGCACAGACAGATTAACACATCAAGTGACCGGAGGTGTGGGAGAGCCTTGCTTACTTTTTCCTTTCCTTCTTTCCCGTTTCCAACATTGTCCCTGGGCTCTGCCTTCCCACATCTCGAGCAACAAGTAGGATGGCCAGGTGTTTTTTTTCCCATATTGGTGAGTGTATCAGTCAGTTCTGAGCGTTAAATAGTAAAACTTTGAAAGGTGAACTTTAAAAGGCAACTTTCAGATTAATTTCAAAAACATTACTGTTAATAAAATCACTTATTTAATGTTAGATTGACAAAATAAAATGTGTTTTGCATTAGAGCAATGTGCTAAATGTCAGCTCATAATGCAGGTAAATCTTTAGAATAATAAAAGTGAATATATATGAAAAAACTAATCCCCCTGTTCATTTTTGTAGATTTGTTTCCAGGTTGGGCTTATGAGTTCCAGTTCAAACACTGAAGTTGAACTCAAGCGAAGCCCAAAAAACAAAGACGCTCCATCGGGTTCTCATGTTAGACCACATTCTGCCTACAGATTGGTCTAGAAGAAGCAGCGACAAAAAGCAATGACAGTGACATACTCTCGAAGAGTTGCTGATGCAGGTTTGGGGACCTTTTTTCACCTGCTCCTGCGATGGAAAGGCAGCATCTACAAACTGCTGTACAGGGAGCTCATCATCTTCACTGTACTCTATTACTTCTTCAGCGTCGTTTACAGGTAATCAGAGGAGTTGGTTAATCATTTAAAACCTTCATTTAAAAAAGAATGTCGTAGGATTCTGCATAAGTGCAGATAAAAGCTCTAATATTGATGGTCATTGCATATGTATGAGAAAGACAAGGAACAAATACATGTTACTGCAATCTGATGGATTCTGCATAAATATTATTTAGTATCTAGGAAAATCAGACGTTTCCTCTCACATTGACAGCAGCAGTAGTTTTTTTTAAATCCATTTTAGAAACAAGTTTAGCTTTTTTTTTTTTTAATTTTGAATGTAGATGTTCTACCTTAAAACATATTACTGTGTATGAATTAACCGCAATATAATCAATCAACTATCTGGATTACATGAGCTACAAAAATTCCCTCTAAAGAATAAATTTGTTACCTAGCCCACTTAGTGATTACATAATTTTGTGGCAAAAGAAATGCAGATTTAGAATATTTCTCCTAATTACTCAAATATAAAAACAATACATAGTATACATATCAGCATAATCAATGATTATATTGATTATTAATCACTCCAATTATTTATTTAATTAAAGAAACCGAAAGCAAACACAAATTCTATCATTTACATCTACATGCTAAATGGAGGATTTCCTAAATAAAAAGTAATGTTCTGGTCAGCCATAATAAAAATAAAACTACAAACACAACAAAGAAATATGTATCATAGATTAAATACCACCTTTAGGTGGTATTTCAATATGTAATCATCAAATAAAAATGCAAGTTTATTTTTAGTTGGACAAAAAAATATTTAGAATTAACTTATAAGTTATTCTTTTTCTTTTTTTTTTTTTTTGCTTTTACTCACCTTATCTTTGATTTAAAAATGTGTTTGAAATGTAGAAATCTACATATGAGAAAAAAAACAACAAATCTGTAAAGGGGTAAATGCAGATCCACAGGATTGCACTTTGACACATATTTACAGGCACTCAGTCAACACTTCTTTTAGCAAAACACTTTAGGGTTACGCCAAAAACATCAGTCAAGGATATTTTGAAGGCCCTCTGGGTGAACAATCCTTGCAGGTTTAAGGATTAAGAGGCCTTGAACTGACCTGAACGTAAATCGAGTGAATATCTTTCCTAAGCCTCAATAGTCAGTCATTTAATAAGCTGGTTAAAACATTGTTCTGAACAACTGAGGGCAGTTAATAGTTTTATTATTAACCATAAAGCTTAGACAACAGACAATATTAGGTAAAGTTTCAGATGTAAGAGATGTTTTGGCATACATTTCTAAAAACATTCCTGACGCAAAATAGAAGGATTATGTAGAGAAAAAAGATTGTTTGTGACCACTTGCTGTGTGCAAATCTCTTCAAAGGAAAATTATGTTTGACAGAAGCAATAAGCCCCTTATGAGAGTTTCAGCACACAAACTGAGAACCACTGACAAGAAACTGGAATTACATTTGAAAAGATATTTTGCAGGACTGTTCACACCAAAAAAGAATATGGGTTCAAATCCTAGTTAAGAACTTTCCATGTGGAGTTGGCATATTCCCCCTGTGCATGGGTGTATTCTCTCCACAGTCCAAAAACACACATGTTGAGGTAACTGGTCACATCCTCACTGCTTATGAATGAACTTTGGGTTTTTTTCACCAGGTTTCTACTGAGCAGTGAGCAGAAGAGGCTGTTTGAGAAGCTGTCAATATATTGTGATCGCTATGCAGAACTCATCCCTGTGTCGTTTGTGTTGGGTGAGTTGGTTTTGGTGGTTTTAAAGGTGAACTGCTGTGCTTTCTTGAACAGGTTAGGATAGGTCTATAGGCTATACAAAACATGTTCATTGCACTTTTTTTTGCATAAAATGTTTATGCAAAATGACTGAGCAGACTAAATGAGATTTTAGTCTGCTCAGTTCTGCTCACTGATGAACTCCTTTCAGAATGAGGTGTTCTAAAACCACTTGCCACTTCAAATCCAAATAAGCTAATGTTGGCCACGTCCTGCAACTCAATGTTTACACTCGCACATAAAAAAATTGCTGCAAACAGATGTGCACAATTGTACATCTTTGAAATGTAGAAATAGAACTTCCTTCACAACCAACAAGAATGCAGCAGCTGGATTCTGGAAGGTAAGTCAATAACAAAGCACTTGTCTTTTCCAGCAGCCATTGTACAGTTCATAAAGCAGTAAACCATCTGACCAAATATGCTCCAGCTCCTCTTGTAGGTAGGATGGGCTTCGCAGCTGTTGCCGTTGTAGGTGAAGGGCAGTAACATTACATTTGGAAGGTTTTTAAAACGGCTCAAGTTCCAGACACCAAAAACATTATTTTATTGCCAAAAAGTGGCTGAGTGTTTTTTTTTTTTACATGGTAGGTCTGTTTTTTTAGAAGTAATAGAGATCCAAATGGAAGTGCAAAAAAAAAAAATCCAAAATGTGAATTTTTCATAATACAGCCCCTTTAAGTCAAGCACAAATTCTTGAAACTGTGACTCATCCCTGACTGTTAAATTGTTTTTGTTTTTAAATGACAGGTTTCTATGTGACTCTGGTTGTTTCCCGTTGGTGGGGTCAGTTTGAGAACATACCCTGGCCAGACCGTTTGGCAGCACTAGTAGGAGGCCATGTCCGTGGGACCGATGACACTGCAAGGCTGACCCGAAGAACACTAATGCGCTACGTCAACCTTTCAGGAGTTCTGATCTACCGCTCTGTCAGTACTGCCGTCTACAAAAGGTTTCCAACCACTGAGCATTTGGTGCAGGCAGGTATGGCATGGCAATGAAATCCAGTAGGCTTACAAATGACAAACATCCAACGCGTCTTGAAAGAATCTTGGTGTATACTTTTATATCAATAGCCCTGTGGTATAAAGGAACATAGTCACACACCTTCATCTCTATGATATGTTTCTTCCTTCCAGGCTTGATGACCTCAGAGGAACTGAGGCACCTGGAGGATCTACCTTCCCCCCATAACAAGTTCTGGGTACCTTGTACATGGTTTGTAAACTTGGCTTTGAGAGCACGGACGGAGGGTCGCATCAACAATGATGTGGCCCTCACAGCCATTCTCACTGTAGGTATTTGTTTTATATCAGCCTGTTGAATAGACATAAATTAACTTATAAACATCTTTCATTTTACTTGGACCATTTTTGGTTTTTTCCCTTCAGGAGCTGAACAGCCTGAGGGCAAAGTGTATGAAGTTGTACGGTTATGATTGGATTAGCCTGCCTCTCGTCTACACTCAGGTTGGGGGGATTTATTTTCTACAATGGGGATCTCAATAACAGGCGTAGCAGTTAAACAAATGACTGATGCCTTTGAATTAGGTGGCAACAGTTGCGGTCTACAGCTTCTTTCTGGCTTGTCTGATCGGCCGACAGTTCCTGGATCCTGCGCAGGGATATCCGGGACACGATGTGGATTTCTACTTGCCGGTTTTTACCCTGCTGCAGTTTTTTTTCTATGTTGGCTGGCTGAAGGTGAGACAAAGTTAAAAGATTATTGTCACTTCTGACTTTTAGCTTTCAATAACACAATCTATTGTTTTGATGGTGTCAGGTGGCGGAGCAACTCATAAACCCTTTTGGTGAAGATGATGATGACTTTGAAACAAACTGGCTAGTTGATCGAAACCTGCAGGTGCAAACTATTTCCCAACTGTATTGTAAATTTAACAGACAGTAGCTATTGTGTTTGACTTGTGGAGGTTTCCGTTGTGTCTCAGGTGTCTCTTTTGTCTGTGGATGAGATGTATGACAGCCTGCCACTGGTTGAGAGGGACATGTACTGGAATGAGTCTGAGCCCCAGCCTCCTTACACTCCTGCCAGTGCTGAGCACCGTAAACCCTCCTTCATGGGTTCTGCTCTAGATATCAGGTAAACTAATGTGTTTATTACCTGGAATACAATCAAAGAACACTTTACAGCTGGGTAATTATCCACTTGATGTCCTGTAGTGTTCCTAAGGAGGAGATGGAGTTCCAGTCCAACTTGGAACAAATCAAAGAACATGAAGAAGCCAACTATACCACTCCATTACTTGGAGGGTTGGGCCGTCTTTTGGGCGTCCAGTCCCCAAATTTTCCTCGCTCGTCCCGAGTTCCTCTGCTGCGCCGCCGCCCTGGAGCTCCACTGAACCGCTTCCCTCTTTACTTGCACCCAGAAGCACCATTGACCCCTACTCAAACCCGCTGCCCTTTGAACCAGGACCGGGATCCGGACTACGCCTTCTCCACTGTTCCCATGTATGAAAGGCCAGGATTTTACAGCTGCCCCCAGACACCAATTCACTGTGTGCCCCCCACAGTGCCTCGCTCTCGGCATCCCCGGCGGACCCACAACGATTGGGATCGCAGCTGCAGCTCCATGGCTCCTCCGATAGTGGGCTCCCAGTTACTGGCTCCTGACACACCCAACCATCTCCCACCACCTCCATCCTCTGCATTTCCCTGGTTGAGTGGGGAGGGAGATTCACAGAGTGGACCAGCGTTCTCCTTCCCCGACCCAGCACCAGAGCTCTGCCCAATATCTAAACTCAGACCAGGACATGGCCTACTATCCCGACGCCCACCTCCCCCTCGCCTCACTTTAGAAACCCTCCCAGCTGCTGACAGCCAGCCAGGACCGCTGAGTGCTCAGGCAACGGGAGGTGGAGGTGAAAGAGTGTTCTCATTTACTCCCCCCTCTCACACAGCGGCACCAAATCCCTGTAATCCCAACAGTAGCTCCGGCAGCATTAATGCAACAAGCACCAACAGCGCTGCCACAACAGGAAGTCTTTGCAATGGAACAAGCCACAGCGGTTTTAGCAGCCATGGAAACTTCACCTCAAATCCGAGGATGAGCAATGGGAGCGGAAGTGCTGGGTCGAGTACCAACATGAACACAGTTTCTCCATCTGCACCTTCACAAGAAGCGAGTCAGCAAAACTCAGCCAATGATTCGGGAATCTCATTGACTGAGGGGGATCTGCTGGGAGTTCTGGTGGATGGTGGGATGAATAAGGAAGAGAAAGGGAGCAGAACTGAGGAAAAAACAAACTAATTTGAAGCCTTTTACATATTTGATTCTGGAACTATGTTTAATCAATGAAATAACAAGAAACATCACGGTAAAAAAGGAATTAGCTCTTTGTGACTCTTGTTGAATTAGTTTGTTGATGACAAGAGATGTTTAATGTTCAGCATAACTGGGTGCTGGCCTTAAAAGTACCTTATTACATATCTAATATGAAATCAATAAGTATGACACATTGCTGGATTATGTCAAACTCACATCTACAAATTAAGGACTTTGTGTTAAAGCCTATTTCCTGAATTAGCTCAGAATTGACCTACTTCTTATGCAAAAATCCCCTTAAATGAACTGACACTGAGCCAGTAAGAAATTTCAGAAACTTGTACACTTCTACTGAAAACCAAGCTTAACTGTTTATATCCCAGTTCTTAGCTTTGTGCCCATCTGTATGCTATTAAAATATATATTATATAACATGCTGTGATACTTTTATCATTGTTTATTTAAATAAAAATAAACCCCACAAATGATTTGAATATTATTGCTTTATTTTCATAAGCTTTTTGAACGTACAAGAATATTCAATGTTGTAAAGTAACTACAGAATACTGAACTCGAACTTTAAAAGTTGTGAAGAAACTGACCAAAAATGAGGAAACTATAACAACAAAACAGCTTTTCAATAATGAACAAGGTTCGGAAAATATTTGATGTAATGGGTATCCATCACTTTCAATAATGAAAAGATCAATTTAGAAAAAAAATATATATAAACCTTACTATTTTCACTATCTATACTGAGTACAGGTTTATGGCTTTGTTTCTAAGACTGTAATTCAGTTCTAAGTGCAGGTTATGGCTATAATGCTAGTGAAAGAAACCAATGCATCATCGGTTATAAGCAAAACAGTTTTACAGTTGGAAAATAAGCATATCTTTCAGCAAGTTCTCCTTCACACTGGACTGAGACCGCGCCACATCCTCAAGAGTCAGCGGTCCCTATATTGCATGATGCAGCTTGGCAATGTTTCTCCAGACATCCTTGTGGTAGGACATTTACAAATTCTACAGGAAAGAGCCTTGAAGCTGCATTGCTGCTCCCAAAAAAAGAAATCTGCATGACGCTTGTGCATTTTGCCCAGAAGATTCTTTATGTGTTGTGCTCCTTATGGAGTATGAATCCTGGCATTTTAAGAGCAAATAAACTGCAAATATGGACAAGGAGATTGTTGAAAATACATGTCCAGAATGAATGGAATGAATATGCATAGATGTCTAGCGGTAGCCGTGGTATTGTATTTAGATCTGGAGGGTGGTGAGAAGGATGAGAAGGCTTTCTGAAATAATTTCACAATAAAGACAGCACAACTCTAAAAATAAACTGAAACACGTGATTATCAAAAAACCCATCTTGGGGACGTTCTGTGTGGATCCTGCACTTGCGAAGTACCTCTCACACTGAAACTGATGATTTAGGACCAGAAACCGCCTACAATTATAGGTAAATTCTGCAGATTATGAGGACAAACCCGAGTGTGGCGGTATTCCCGTGGCAACTCCATTGCAGTAGGATAGCCAATGATGAAGCAAGAACAAATATAACTCTTGAAAAAATGAAGAGCCCACTGCACTGAGCCCCACTGAAAACCTCTTGTTTATTCCACCAAATATTGATTTCTAAACTCTTCCCGAGTTAAAACATTGGTATTGTTGTTTCTAAATCAAGATCAACTTGTTTTTGTTTTTTGCATTATTTGAGGTCTGAAAGCACTGCATCTTTTTCATGATTTTGACCATTTTTCATTTTCTGCAAATACAAAATTTTTGGCTGGAATTTCAGAGAAATGTTGTCAGTAGTTCATAGAATAAAACAACAGTGTTCATTTTACTCTAACATATACCTATAAAGAGTAAAATCAGAGAAACTGATCATTTTAAATGGTCTCTTAATTTTTTCTGGAGTTATAGATGTGCCTTGCACTAACAAGGCAGTACGGCATTGCTTGCCTCATTGTAGCGAGGAACCATTTCAACCATTCAAATCGTTCTATGATTTGAATGGCTTTGTAAATTCTGGAGAACATAAGGTGGCCTTAATCCAGCTGTGAAGGTGAACTTTCTTTCCCATCATACAACCACTGATAAATGTTACTTTGGCATGGTCTAAACTCCAAACACATATTTATTTAAATATTGCCACAAAAGGTTGATTCATAAATAGCTATAGTGCCACATGAAATTACATTTTGAGAAATTTTGCATGACCTTTGACACAGAATGCTTCCCCAGAGGTGAAGATGGATGATAATTTGCTACTCAGTTTAACTGGCTTCTTTTCCCATGGTGTGTTTGTCAAAGAGGTACTCGGCCATCCCATTCTGAGGAGCGCCCATGCGACTCAGGTTTGAGATCCAGTCTGCCAGCTGTTTGATGGATTTAACCTGCTCATCCAGGAAATGTGTTTCTACGAAGTCACACATCTGAATAGGAAGACAAAAGACATTGTTTTGGAAAAATGTCATTACAAGGAGAGATCTGAAACAGCTTGTTTCTTCTTGGCTGTTTCTCACATGAGGATCATTGTGTTCGGCTGCCATTTTCTGCAGGTCCAGCAGGGATTGGTTTACACTTTTCTCTAGCTGCAAAGCACACTCCAAGGCCTCCAGGCCGCTCCCCCACTCGTCTTTATCGGGTTTCTAACACACAAATAATTCATGATGACTCAAAATTGTGTACATAATCAAGAGGACTGTTTTCAACCCACAAAAGTGCACCACTGGTTGTGAAATTAGGTTTTACATTCTAAAACTGACCCAACTGTTGACAAGAACAATTTATTTCCATTAATTAGTAAAAGTCTCTTTGCATACCTTAATGTCCTGCAGAAAAATTCTGCCTCCACGCTTGTTCTGCAGACTCATCAGCTTCTCTGCATGCTCACGCTCCTCTTTTGACTGGGCATTAAAGAATTTAGCAAAATTTTCTAGGGATTTATCATCCCTGTCAAAATAGTATGCCTTAAAGAAAAGAGAAAACAGGGTCATAAAGTAGCAACACATTTTCCACTTAATTATAAAATAATACACAACAAAGGTGGCTTTTAAGTGTTTCTCACCATTGAGAGATAAACATAGGAGGCACACAACTCCAAGTTGATCTGTCTGTTGATTGCAGCCTCGCAGTCCTGATGGAAGTTTTGTCGGATTTGGGAAGTCATTTCTATCAACGTTACAACAATGAATGAGAAAATGACCGTCAACGTGTCTGCAGGTCAAATCTAATACAAAATACACCAGGATACAATAAGAAAAAATTGAACAGTTTCCTTTTGAGATGTCATCCAACATTTAAGGGATTAATCTGAAGAAAAAGGTCACTTATCAGTACTGGTGGTGCACACAAACAAATCTCACACAGACAGACCATAACATTGTTTGCATTGTGGTAAAAGCAATCTACATGCAAAAGTATTTACATCCCATGAACTTTGTCACTTTATAATCATAACCGTCAATTTATTCCACTGAGATTTTATGTTGCATGCCTGATTGCAAAGTAAGAAACAAACATTTTTACATGACAAGTGTGGCATGGATTTAAAATCACTCCCAGCACTTTTTATAGAACAATTTCTAGCTGTCAAGTCTTTGCGAGTATTTATCAGCTTTTCATATTTAGAGCCATTCCTCTTTGCAAAATAACTCAAGCTAAAGATTGAACAAAACCACAGAACATCAGTTTTCAAATCTAACCAAACTTGTTCAACGCATAAATATGTGTTGATACAAACTGTTACATGGTGTTTCTGGTAGTACTTTTGGTTTTACTGTCTTGCTTATTCAAAGCCTCTATGGTGTTTTAAAGTAACTATTTCCACGGTTGCTTCGCCTTAGAACTTCTCCACAATTTAATCCCTCTGTTGTTTGGATGCTGTTTGTTCACTTATATTCTGCAACAATCCTTCGAGGCCTTTGCTTTATATTTGAGATTAAACTGAGTACAGGTGAACTCAATATTCTAATTAGGTAGCATTTAAAACAGTCTGTTGCGCAGAACTTTATTAAGAGGTAACAGAGGATAGAGGTACGAAAGCGCCACGAAACTTTTACCTTCTACTTCGCCTTAAAGCTCTACTTGTTATTACCCCGTCTTATAAAATCCAAATACAATAACACTTGTGGTTTTAACAGTCACTTCACACATTTTATTGCACATTTAGAGGCATCCGTATTATTAACGGACGCATGGCCTGCAATAAACCGTTTATCAACTATAAATAAACCTTTATGGCAGTGTTTCTCAATTCCAGTCCTCAGGCCCCCCTGCTCTGCATGTTTTAGACGTACCTCTATTCCAGAACAGCTGATTCAAATGATTGCATGACCATCAAGTGCTACAGAAGCCTGTTAATCACCCACATATTCAATCCAGGTGTGTGGCATAAGGGAAACACCTAAAACATGTAGGGCAGGGGGGTTGAGGACCGGAATTGAGAAACACTGCTTTATGGGATGATTTCTATCTTAAACTTGGAGCTGGTAAATCATTTTAAATCATGCTCATAAATCTCACAGAAAAGCCCAGCATTAACGTTTGCTAGCTAAATAATGCGAAGCTAACCCGCTATGAGCTGTTAATAGGAGCGTAAACCTACCTGTTTCAAATATTTTTAACCCTCCTTTTCACTTTAGCAATAATTACTGGTTGTATTGCAGTGCAATATGTTTAATATTAAAGGTTTAAGAGATACGCGCCACCTGAATGTTACCCAAAGTCACCGCACCGATTAGCAGAGGCGACCACCGTCTAAACACGTCAGGAGGCGGAGTGTTGCATTCACTGACAGTAGGAAATAAGCGATACTCATTCGCAATCCCTCATGATCGTTCTCCCCCATTATCATCGCTCTTTACTAGACATTACCGAATTATATCCATTTTAATAGACAAAGCCCGCCAGCGACATGTGACAAAATATTGTTTAAAAACAAACTAATCAGGGTCACGTATGCGTCTTCCGAGGTGACTGGAAAGCAGCAGTAAGATAATTCAGCGTTTTTTTCCCCTTAATGCGCAGTTGTGAAAACTTTGCATAATAATCTAAAATGTCAAGTTAACGCCCTAAAATGTTGCAGATCAGATTCTATTATCAAAGGCAACATCAATCAGTGATGTTTTATTTGAGGTGAAGACGCCACCAAAAACAGTCAGAAATTCCAGTTGGACTGGAACTCCACATTTATAAATAGTATACTGATTAGTTGAAGTTTTACAAACAAGACAAGTAAATTCAACAAATTATTTCAGCATAAAGTTTGCTATAAGAAAATTTCAAAAAGAAAAACACCAGGCACTAGAATCTTCAGATATTCAAGATGAGATTAGTAGGATCTCAACATCCTACATCAAGGTGTGCATAATTATTAGGCAGCTTCTTTTCCTCAGGCAAAATGGGCCAAAAAAAAAAAAGGAATCAAACGTGATCAGATGCTTACAAAGTGAAGGCAGAATTCTGGTGTGGGTTGGTGTTATTATAAATGAGTGAGCTTGACTTTTTCGGGTTGAAAGTTAACTCCCAAACCTGCTGCTAGTTTTTAGAAGACATTTCTTTCATCAAGAAGTGGTGCAGGAAAGTCTTTCTAGAAAACCATGATTTTTATGCTGGGCAATGTTCCATAGCATCCATCAAAGTATTCCACCATGTAATTTTTTCACAGATCACCAACTTTGGTGGGTTTTCAGATATGTCAAAGTCTCTAAAAAGCCAATTAATTTAATGGAAGAATCATAGTAGCGTTTTATTTCCCCTACATTACTATCTCAAATTGTCACTAAATCATGTTTTATTAGAAAACCTCTAAAAGAAAAACAAATTACACTGGAAAAACTTTATTCAAAACAGACAAAAAAATTTTTAATACAGCAGCAAATGCCACACTGCTTTCAGTTAAAAGGTCTCACTTCCCTCCAGCTGGAGGCGAGTGCCACACTGCAGAGCTGGTGCGTTTAAAGTAACGTGGTTTGCTTTTGTAAAATATGTTCTCCAGTCTGGGTGGCTCAATTGGCCCAAAGATGGAGTCCACATCAATAGGGTTGAAGTACTGCTTCATAATTAGCTGCTTCAGATTGGCACCTGGAAAAATAAAAAGTTTGACAATTTTGAAATGGCATACAAGCATGTAGAGAAGAACATGCATAAACTAATATTTAGGAACCCCTACACTGGTGGGGTTGCAAAAATCAACCGCCAGACAATAATGGAGTTCTTGCTTTTAAATTTTGACCCTGCAGTATAAATCATCAAACTGCTTATACACACCTTCGGCCCAGGAGGGAATGGGTTTTCTCGGGGCAGATTCATCATCAGTTGAATCGTCGCTGTTCTGGTCCATTCCGTAATCCTCTGGATTCTTTGAAATAGTCAGCGTCTTATTTCCACCGTTAGGAGTGATGGCGTACGACTGAGGTGACATTTCCTGCAGGGAAAGCACACAATGAGGCCTGATGATGAAAAGGAGAAGTTTTGCTTTTAGAAAACCTGTGTCAAAAATGTTTAAAGAAATACCTGTATGTCCACAGTAACATTTAGACCACCCTTTCCTATCGGCGTTTTCATTACAGAGTTCTGGGAAATAAAAACAAACCACAAAATAAAGACAACAGTAGGTCAGGGAAAAAGATACATGCAAGTTGCATGAAATCTGACAGCATAAACTGGGTTAAAAGAAAAACAAAACATAACTTTGTATACAAGTTCTTAGCTTGCAATCACTGAATGAGTGAATGCAAGCTCTAAATTTTGAGTAATGCTTACCTCAAGGTCAACTGTTCTATTCAGCAACTTCTTTAATAAAATTGAGAGGAGAGAGAAACATTTTGAGTTTGTAAAATCAGACAACAAAATACATAAATGCACAAAAAACATCTGAATTTAATAATTTTTGCATCACAAAAACATAATTTAGAAGGATTTTCCACCAGATTTTGCCTTACTTGTGCCTCAGCAGCAACAGCTTCTCTCCGTTTTGCTTCTTCCCTCTCTTTTAGAGCTTTCTCTTTTGCAGCCAGCCTCTGCTGCTCCTCCTGAAATAGTTTTCATGAGTGTCAAATATTTCCAGTGCACAAAAAAGAAAGCATTTTTCCTGGTGTAGAAATCTGAATGCTGATAGTCCAGTCTTCACAATAAAATAATTTTGATTTGGCCTGAAAGCATCACCGCAGATGAAAACATTTCTTACCAGTTTCCTTTTGTCTTCCAATGCTTTCCTTCGCTCCTCCAGCTCTCTCTTTTCTTTTTCTCTGGCTGCTCTCTCTACCTCACGCTGTAAAGCAAGAGCCTTTTCTTTTTCTACCCGTTCTCTGCACACACACAAAAAAGCAATTACTACAACCTGGCATCAGTAAAATAACTCAGGTAAATGCAACATACATCTTGACCCATTTGCCAAACATGCATTATTATGTCAACATGACTATCACTTTAAAATGGCCTCTAAACAACATTATTGTTTATCGCAATTTATCATGCAACAAAATTGGTTATTGTGATAGGCCTACCCCAGAGCGAAGTTGAAATTTCATATCTTTTATTTTAGTAATTACATACTTTAGTATTTTTTTTCCTGAACCAATACCAATAATTGCAGTCACTCTCATTTCTAACAGACCTTTCAGCAGCAGCTTGCCGTTCCCGCTCCAGTTCTTGCTCCCTCTGGCGCTCCAGAGCTTTGCGAGCTTGCTGCTCCTCCTCCTCCGCTTTCTTTTTGGCAGCCAGCTCTTGCTGTCGTTTCTCCTCTTCCTGAGTTTCAAGTGCAGGTGACATTTATCATTTTGCATCCTCCAAAAAGTAATAAAAATGTTGAAGGTGAATAATTAGCTTTCGTCACGTGGATTAAATTGTCCATATGTGTTATGTGCATGCTTGGCAAAACTAAAATGTTTTTGTATTAAAACATGTTTTAATACAAAACGTTTTAAAACATTTTGTATACAGTAAGCTTATAAACATTTCAGTTAGGTGATTAAAGAAAAAAAAAAAAAAGACCATATAAGGCAGTAAATGAGCAAATTACAGGGATAAAAACAACAAAAAGTTTTCACCTGCTGAATCTTTTTCTTTCTAGCTTCTTCTTCTAGCTTTTTCTTTTGCTCCAGCTCTTCTTGACGCTTCGCTGCCAGTTTCTTTTTAGCTTTGTCCTCAGCCTGACGCTGTGTAGACAAAGACATAAATGAGTATTAATGAGCCTATGAGCAAATGAAGAGCCACCAAACCTTTTACATACTTTGTCATTCTTCTCATCAATTTGAGCCATCTTTTGTTCAATCTTCTTTTTCTTTTCCTCTTCCCTCAGCTCTTCCTTTACTTTTGCCTCAAACACTCTTTTTATCCTCTCTTCCCTTTTCCTGTGAAAACAATTTTCAGAATAAAATTTAAACATCTTGCCCAAAAGTAAGATCTACTTTTATTTTTTTTCCCCCAGTATGGTAAACCTCTTCAGCTCTTCCTGCTTTTTCTTTTTTTCTTCCTCCATTTTCCTCATCCTTTCTTCCTCTTGTTCCTGCTTCTTTCTAAGAGCCTCCAGCTTGTGACGCTCTTTGGTCTGAAAGAAGGAAAATAAAAAAATATGGAAAACTGATTATCAGAGATGTAAAAGGCAAAGGGTTACAATTAGATGCAAGTTTTAAAGAGTTAATGATTTTATCAATAAACATTAAGATAGCTGTGAGGAGGGGAAAAAATTAGAAACCAGTGAGTTAGAAACACGAGTTGCATTTGGATGCACAAAACTTCAGAGCAGCTAAGAGGAATGGTAAAAAGCTACAACGCTATTGTTTACAAGCTAAATATTTAGCTTTAACCATACTGATCAACTTTTTGGGAACAAAAATGTATTGAAAGCACAAACTCCATAAAGAAGCGTTAAATTTGTAGTGACGCATTTTAGCCAGTACTAACAATCCAAGTGAATGCTTGAAATTTATTGTGGCACATTTTCATTTATAAATAAAATTTTATGACGATTAGCAGGAGAGCCTCACAAAAAAAACTATAGATTCTCTTTGATGCTTTATCAACGCCTAGATGAATACTATACAAGATGAAGGGGTAAAAGTCTTTTCCAAAGTGTGAAAAAATAAAATGTGAGATGAATAATCAGAAATTAACAAAAGAATTATAACTTAGACGCTCTCTTCATACTTGATAAATATATATCATTAAATGCTAGAAACAACCCAAGAGGAACTGCTGTCTAGACAGATTTAACTGAACCTTAAATGTTAGCTGAAAATGTTAGACTGAAAGAAAATGGCTACAAATGTTTCCAATCGTCTATTTTAGACAGTCAGGATTTTATTGTTCCTGTTAACATCGTTTCCACCTGCTGGCACAGAATGGGCACTAAAGCCGATTATAAATCAGAATAAAACTATAAAAACAGATTTAAAACACACACACACCCCAAAGACACCCAGAGTGAACTGATCAAAACAAAATACTGCTAATGTTTGGTAATGGTGAAATGTTATCATTTTATAAATCAACCTACTGACAAAAAAAAAAAAAAAATTCAGCCCCTTCCACACCTAAACAGTGTTTCCATTTTACTGTTTGGGGTATATGTTCAGCCTCATTTTCAGAAAATAAATAAATTACTTTCTTAATTTTTATGAAATGTTCCCCAATAATGTTATTCGTAAGCATTCTTTAGGATGCAACAGTGGGGAAGGATTTTGTTTTTTGTGCAAGTGAAATTTGATCCTTCACACTATGGTTGTTAAAAGACACCACCCGATTCCTACACAGTGCTTTAGCATGACACTTACCACAGTCCCCATGTTTATCTGAGGAAGAAAAAAAAACATTTAAGCCAAAATTTTGCAACTAAAGCAAACTGGCACAAATGTTAATAGGATTTCAAGGTTGTTGTTCTTTTGCCTTGTTTAGGAAACACACAGACTCCAACTTCAGTGATGAGATGCAATTAATTCATAATGAAGAATTTGTGTGATTTCGTCTGACTGGACAAGATGGAATATCACCTCAGAGCCCAAGTTAAAGGGCTATGCAGTTAGTCTATTAGTAAAAGACTTTTCACAGGTCTGCCTAAATATCAATCAGAACACTTCTGTTTGAGTTCTCACTATAATTATGAAAACATCGGCCCAGTTCTAAAGTCCTCACACCAGCTCCCTGTATCTCAGAGGACAGACTTTAAAAGTACTTTAGCTGGTTTAGAAATCACTGAAACATAAAGATCTGTTGTTGTATCAACCTTACAGACCACTCAGGTCTTCTGGTTCTGGCCTTCTCTGGGTCCCCACAATCAGAACCAAACAGAAAATCAGCATTCAGCTATACATGACAAATCTGGAAAAAATTTCCAAAAAACTGAAAAAAATGCTTTAAATTGAGGCTAAAATCCAGTTGCTTAGTTAACTTTGGTTGATAACTGGATCATTAATTTTAGCCTGTTTTGCGATTTATATTCTTTTCCTTTATTATAATGTTTGCTGTTTTTATCATGTAAAGTTATTTGAAATGCCCTGTTGCTGTAATGTAATAAATTAATTTGCGAGTTTTTTTTTTTTTGTTTAAATGCCAAGGACAAGTAAAGCTTTACCAGTCCTTTATATGATCAGAAATCACAACAGTGGTGAAACATTTTAGTAGCAACAGTCGATGTATTAATTTGGCAGTCAGTGAGACCGAAACTTACTTTAGGATCAACTTTCAGAGGAGTGGTCTGTTTGATAAAGGATTTTATCACGGCGGTTCGGCCAATGGAGTTAGGGGTCATCATCAGCATCTGATTCTTATTCACAGTGTGAAGAAAAGATCTCATGTGTGGTTTGATGGTCTGAATATTGGAGACAAGACAATGTTCCATGTATTACTTCAATAATAAACCCACTTAATAGTTTAAAAACCGCCCCAATAAGATTGTTGTGTCGTACACTTTGGCTTTTCTTCGGTGGAGAGAAGCGCTTCGAGGGGCTTTCCTCAGTGTCTGGGGCCTTTCGTTTTGTGCTGAGGCTCGATCTAAAGACAGGAAAACAAAAATGCTAAGTCAATTTGCATATACATGTATAAAATATTATACGTCTTTATTATTGCTAACATAACAGTACTCTTATTCCTTTGCAATTTGGGACAATACCCAAGTCCAAGTGTTTAAAAAAAACAAAAAAAACCACTAAAACTGAACACACACACCTTCTAGTTGCCTGGCTTTGTTTCCTAGCAGCAGCCACTGAAAGAAAAAAAAAATGTAAACATCAATTTAATACCGTCTAAAAGTTGCATGGTAGTGCAACACTGCAAAAACATAAAATCCTAATCCTTAAGTATATTTAGTCTAGTTTCTAGTGCAACTATCTTATTATACCCAAAATACAAATAATGTACAAGTGACTTTTCAACAAGATATAGGAGATTGTTTTAAGTCAACAGTTCTTTACTATTGAGTAACATAAACTAGTTATAGAGGCAGATTATTTAAAGTTTTTGGAAGTTAGTTTTGTCTTAGTCACTTTCATAGTACTTTCACTAGAAAAGAGATGAATATTTTAAGAATTTGTGTTTTTTTGCAGTGAAAATTATAATCAACAGAGTAAAAACAAAAATATGACAAGATCTCATACCAGACTTTTTGGCAGGAGTGCTCATTTTAACCAGAGAGCAAAACAACGGAGGGGGAGCCAGTTTGGGAGAATTAGCAGCAACAGAGCGAGTTACTCGCTCAACAGCAGGCATAGTGACATCGCGACTGCGTTCAGGCTTGTTTGAAAGAAAGGGAAAAAGAAATTACATAGAAGACAACTCAAAGGAATAAGTTAAACACACTAAAAGAAAAGCTACCTCTGACGCTTCACTTGCTTTTTCTGGCAAGTCATCAACAGTGTCCTCAGTTTCTGCTTCTGTTTTGCTGTGGAAGTGAATAAAATAGTAAAGACACCGGATACTGATTTATTAATCAATATATTCAATTGCAGCATCTGGTGGAAGAGGGTAGATTATAAAAAGACAAGTTGAGCCATGGTTCTACTGTACCAACGGTGGTACTTCAGGAATCTTTACAAAGAATAGAAAGAAAATGTAACATTTTAACTATTCATGAGATAAATATGATGTGAATAAACTTATCGGCTCTAAATTAGAAGCGTTGAATGCATTAATAATAGGACTTTCCACCATTTGCAGTACATAAACAAAACATGTAACATGCACATAAAAATAAAAAGCAGCTTTCATATCTAGCATCCTTAATGAAAACTATAAATGCACAAAAGAATGTAAACTTCCCAAAAGAAAATTTGATATTAAATGCAAAGAAAGGGTTCTGCTCACAGTTCCTCCTCATCCTCATCTGCAGTGTCCATGGAGGAGTTCGCTCCTACGCAAAAACAAACAAACAAACAAACAAAAAAATAAATCAAAGGGGTGAAAGAAGTTTAATCAAAGTGAGGAAGACTCAGTTGAAGATGTCTGCATTTGGGAGATTAAATAACGCACCACCAGTGTTGGTGCTGCTGCTTGTAGAGGTGCCCATTCGAGTAGACATCCTCTTGAGCATAGAGCGGCGTGAAGCCCGGCGGACGGATTCGTGCGTCATACTGTGCCGAAGACCAGCCAGTGAGTGCCGCAATTTGAGGGAGCAGCGTGCAGAGCTCTGCCTTGATCTCCGATCAGCTGCAGCTATTGCTATCTTTGTAGCTGTACGACCCTGAGATGCCTCTGGCTTAATGGCAAGTTCGGCAGACAAGCGATCCTCTGCTGAGATGTTGATGACCAACTCCGGTGAAAGAATCTTCAGAGGAGACTGAGAAGTGCTGCTTGCATCGTCAGATTTGGTTTCTGCATTACTAACTTTTTGAGCTTTGTCCTCTTCATCCTCTTCCTTAACCAGCTCTGGCTTTTTGTTCTGCACATCTTCCTGCTTGCTGTTGTCACTGGATGACAGGCTCTCATCTACATCTTCAGGCTTCGTCTGTTTGTTTTTACGGGTAGCACGCTTTGGTTTTGGAGGGTTACAACCCTTAGCGGTTGAGACCTCAGAGATCGCTTCTTCTTCTGGAATCAAGTTCAAGGGTTTAACAGATGATCCACGAAGATTGCTACGCTTTCCCTTTGAGAACCTGCATCACAGACACAAAAAGTTGCCACAGGCATAGGTACAACATAATTGCAGGTCATTACCCTTCATAAAAAGAAATTATCAAACAAACCTCCTTGCTTGACCTTCCTCTTGGCGACCTGCAGACACCCGCCTCCTGCGACTGTTCTTCTTCTGTGACGGCGTTTTCGGCATCAGTTCTGGTTCAGCATTAAAGTCTCTGAAAAAATAAGAGACAGATGTGTGTGTGTGTATATACATTTAAAAAGTCTGGCAAGAATCCATTTAGCAGACATTCACTGCATCAAGGCAAGCCTACCTAGAGAACATGCGATTTGCTTCTTGTTGTATCTCTTCGAGCCAAACCATGTGGACATTTTCAATCTCACTGACAAATTCCTGCGTCTTTCCCACAAACATCTCCGTGAGGGAGCGCACCGACGGCAGCACAGAGCTCATGGTGGCAGCTATTGAGAGAAGAGCAAGTGATTATTAAACTGTTGACTTTTGGAACAAAACAATAAATCAATTAATCGCATGATACATGGAGATTATTGATCTAATTTTAATTTATCGGCTTTATTGTCTCTTCCTGCCTTTTTCTCTTCCCATTGATGACACCGGATGAAAAAGGATTCAACTCTGGTGCTCTCCACTGATCCCTCCCCTCCCTTCCCCACTCTCATAGCGTAAGGGAGGAGTGAACTATTGCATCAGGTAGTCGGATATGCTCATCTTCTCTATACACATCTAATGATTATTAAAGGGCAATATAGTATACAGACTTCATAATCTGTACTCTTTTAGTTAAATGTAGTTTTTATTAACACTTTGGTTTTATGTTGTGTTTAGTTTTTATTAGAGTGTATTTTTAGTTAACGGAAACTGAGAGTCCAATTCATTTTTGTTTTGTTTATTGTGTTTACATGTTCTAGTGCAAAGTGTTATTTTGAAAATAAAGTGCATTTATGTTTGGCATTATTTTGCCATGATGTCACATCAGATTAAAATGGTCTTCAAACCATATTATCGATTATCGTAGTAATTTTTGAGACAATTAATCGCTCAGCAAATTTGTTATGGTGACAGACCTGTGAGAGCTTGGCTACTTTCTGAGAAGCGAAAATGTTGGAATGTAAGGAAATTCTCTATAATTAATTAATACCTATCCAGGTAAGTGTCTTACCAAAAATAGTGTGCTGCAAGTTGGTTTATTGTACATCACAGTTAAAGACTGCAATGTTTATTCTATTCAATGCTAAATTTTATTTACTTCCAGAAATTTAGTTCATCTGAGGAACTGCATGTTGGGAAAACAGTTTCATTTTTTCTTGTTTTCACTATGTGTGGTTTTTTTTTGGAAGTTCATAAGACTTTAAAAACCAATAATGATATTGAGGTTTAAATTTAAGAGTGACATTGAATGGGAAAACACAGTTGAAAAACTTAGCCTGTTTTTTCATCACCATTTTATTCCTTTGATTACTGTTCTACATATTAATAACATATATTTAATAATATTGTTATACTTTATATACTACTTTGTTATGCTACATTATGCTGTTTGCACTTTTGTAGATGCTGCAATGACAAAACCTCTTCTCTCAATGACAACAGTGATCATGAAACTTCAATGTTGTTAACAGTGGCATTTTACCTTACGTCCAAAATAAACATTTTAACTAAACTTTTATGTTCAGTTAATATTTTTTCACAATGGTGAAAAAATTTGTGTTTACAATTATTAAACCTTATATTTTAAAATTACCAAACAAATTATGCAAACTTCCGGAAGCGATTATGTCAATTCACACACAGTTTGTTCGACGATAACAATACTTGCAATTTTCTGCACTTCCACCGACAATAACGCGTAGACAGCATCAATAATACATTTGAAACACTTAGAAAAGCTTAAAGTTAACAATAGCAACTACCGGTTTCAAAGTGCAGCATGCTAGCTTGGGGGTGGGGAGGTTTGTAAGAAAATCATGAGCAAAACCACAAACAGCAGCAATTTAACTGAGAACAAAACCAGACATTGAGTTGTAAGCAACACCAGCATTAACGTTTGAATTTCTATCTCGTCCAAAAACCACCAGAAGACTAACGTTAAAATGTTAGCCAGGTAACGTTTACAAACATAGACGAGCATCAATATTTACCTTTAGTATCCGCGTTTCTTTACGTCAACGAAGACCGTTGGTCTGTTATTTATAGTACAAAAAAAAAAAAAAAAACTAAATCAATCGCATATCTGCACTAAACAAAAACGAAATAGTAATAATCCCTGCGTTTGCGTGTAAATACTTCGGTCCTGGAAGTGAGGGAAGACAACAGCTATTCTCCCAATAACCCGCTGAAACCGTTTTTAACTTGTTCAAACCGCGGCACGGCAACCAATCACAGAGCAGAGCAGCTTTTTCGAGTGGATCGATGTTTTCACCGGGACGTCCGGGATGAGCGGAGTTAACCTTGCAAATGGCAGCAGCGAAGTATGCGGGGAGTGGCAACTGCGGGGTCTGAAGGAATATAATATAAACACTGCGGAACTTTAGGGCGGGGTTACGGGTTTCGAGTCAGATTTAAATCAACCAATCACTGGTTAGAATTTTTCTTGTTCCTCTTCCGACACTTTTGCACATGTTTATGGCAAAGTGACAAAGGTGTTGTTTTCTCTGATACATTAACCTTGTGAACAATCCAAAAGCCTTTTTCAATACTTTCTTCTCTTTGTCTTATGTGCTTCTGTCACTCGATGACATCGTATGAGGCTGAATCTACCAGCTGATTCGATCCACTCTTGTGCCCCTTGTGAGTTTATAAATATGAATATGTACAAAACAGAAGAGGCATGTTTTTTCCTTTCTGTTGACATTCAAAAAACCTTTTTTTTGGGCGAAATACTGCTTTGGAAATCCATATTTAATTACCCAGCTAGGATTTTTTTTGATTCTCAGTGTACCTTTGTTCATTAGGTACAAAGATACCTAATGAACCTAAGATTTGTTCATTAATCTGAACTCTAAGAAACAGTGAAGCCGTTCAAACACCGTCAGTAGACATATGATCATCTGAGCATGTTGGAGGGATAATAAAAAATAATAAAAAAGTATCTTTAAACATACGTGTAATTGAAGAAACAATATTAAAATCTGTTTGCATGTTTCTTTTTTAATTAAGCAACATTACATTTGCTAGATCATTTTTGACAAAGACAAAAAAAAAGTCCAAAATAATGTCTTATAGTTTCTTTATAATATTACCAATAATTTTCTGTGTTTATAATTGAAAATTCCAACACATATCACAGACATAGTAATTTTGCATGTTTGTCTGTGAATGAAATGATGAGGAGGAGTGACAAGGCTCTTGCTTCAAAGCGGCCAGCAGAAAGTCGGAGGATCCATTTTACATATACGGCCTGCTTCTCGAGGAAAAGTGACTGGCTGTCCTGAAATGACAGATGTGTAGTATTCAAAGACAAAGCCATTTTATTTTTCTAACTTCAATGTTTGTTTAATGAAACACAAACTGTAGCTGCATGTCACTGCTTGTGTGTTACCTGGCATTAGAGGGATTTTAGCTCCTGATGCCTTCAGGACAACTTGCAGCTTATGAGGATTAGTGTTTCCAGCTCTGCCAGTCTGTTCTCTGAGTATGACGCAGACATCATCTTTCCTGAGCAGCCAGTCCATCTGATTGCCCAGATAGTTGATGCCACGGACACACAGTTCGCAGATCTCATCCGGAAGCAGTGGGGCAAAGGCCAAGCATTCTTTCTGAACTCTAAGAAACAGTGAAGCCTTTCAAACACCGTCAGTAGACATATGATCATCTGAGCATGTTGGAGGGATAAATAACTGACCTGAAACCTGTGTACCCAAACAGCACAGCCTGCAGGAATCCTCCCATACCTGTGAGGAAATTTACCGCTCCAGAGCCATCTGATGATTCACTCCATACCTATGAAGAGAAGTGATGAAGTGTTCACTGAATCATTGTTGGTGTAAGGAGGGCGTGTGAGTCCCTCTGCGTACCTGAAACGGCCCCTGGATGTTCTTGAAGCACTTTTCAAGTAAGAGTTGAGCTTTCTCTGCTTCGCCCAGCTCCAGCCAACCTATCGCAAACATACCCTGCACCCGGAAAGGGAAATTAATTTGTTCAAAACTTAGAACGCTATGTTGTGTACGTACTTTTCAACATTTACAACCACAAACTTTAAAGCATTTTATATTGCATGCCAACATAAAGGAATGCATATTTTCTAAGTGGAAAGAAATGATATACAAATTTAAAAAGTTTTTACAAACAAAATAATACAACTGTAGGGGCTATGTGTTCATTGGTTTTGCGCATTCAGACAGTGAATTTCCCAATTGAATTTAGGTTTGAACATCAAATAGGACTGGATATATTCCATTTTATTACAGCTCTGGTTGAGTGTTTAAGATCATTGATATGCTTCAAGGAAAACCTCCACCAGAGTCTCAGGTTTTTTTCAGGATTGTCCTACATTCACCTCCATCCCTTGTTTCTCCCTGACCTGTCTGATGTGTTCCTTCGCTTTCAGTATCTTATGTTTTTAACAAGAAAGTCTCTTTAAGACAGTGTTAAATACTGGCGAAATGATTTTCTAATGTGTATCAGAGTAAACTGGGGTGAATACAAATGGACATTGCATTTTTCAGATTTTTGTATGTAAACCTTATCCCAATAAAATACCTTGAAGTTTATGGTTGGAAGATGGAAAAATAAGAAAAACTTCAAAAGGTAAGAATACCTTTCCAAAACACTGTTCATATTTGTAAAGGAGTTTGTAAAATATGCTGAATGTGCAACTCCTTGAGCCTAACTTACCCACGTCATGGCTGGTCCGTTTGGGTCTGTGACCGGCTCGTAGGCTTCCAGATCAGCCCTCCTAACCTCCGGAGGCATCGCCAGGCCGAGGGGATACCCCAGCATCACTGTGTCTGCCTGTTTCACCGGTTGACCTGTGTGACAAACAGCAGAAAGTTTGGATGTTTTCTGAATTCTGTATCCTTATTTTTTCTGGTTTGGTGTGAGAGAAGCACAGACTTCAACCTTTACTGTAGCCATCATACTCCGGATGGTACTGCAACTCTTGGTCAAAAGGTATTTCCATACGCTCAGCCACTTCCTGCCATTCTTTTGGAGCCGAGTGTTGGAGAAGATCAGCCAACTCAACAGCAAACTGCAGACTAAGAGAGGAGAAACTACTTTTTTGAATAACATTATAACCTGCCAACGAATGCAGGAACATAATTATATATATATAATTATATATATATAATTATGTTCCGATTATATATATTATATATATATATATATATATATATATATATATATATATATATATATATATATATATATATATATAGTGAAGAGTGCTTTACATTACAGATTAGCTCATGAATATGATCAGATCATATTCATGATTAGCTCATAAACTCTAACATAAGTACCTGAGTTTGGCCACTGTGTTGGTGTACACTGAGTTGTTGACGTTGTAGTAATATTCATCTGGTGGCATAACACCTAAATGCAAAAAAGAGAAGCATTTTGCAAATATTCATTAAATGTATTATAAGTACCTATAACAATTAATTTATGCGAAGCACATGAAAATGTGATGAGCATATTTCTATAACATCTTGAATCTATTAATGCATGCAAAATTGTTTTTTCAGTTGCAATTTTTTGAAGTTATGAAACCTTCTACAAAAATAAAAAAATGCACCCAAATGCTTAATTTCTGTTTATGACAATACATTGATGGGGATTTGTGTTTTTATTTAATAAATAATATTAGTATTAGTAATAGTAATTTTACATAATCCAGATACAAATGTTCAACAGTTTTAAAAAAATTAAGCAGAATATTAATGGAAAAAAGGGCCAGAAAATGCTTTATGCTTTTTTCTTGTAATTTAAATGAATCGTGATGGGTAGCAGTGAACAGGTTCAGTTTGCATTGGATTTTAATTCAGTCATCATTTAATTCAATGTATTTAGGTTATCATTCAAGTAGATATGCACATTCACAAATTCTTCACCATTAAAGTAACTGGATGATATGACTGAAAACACAACAGACGCAGGAACCCGAGTCCTGATTCTTTTAAAGCAATGCTATTCTAAATAATGATTCAAACACAAAATCACCAGGGCTTCTGTAGTTTGGGCCTCTTTAATGCAGCAGGTAGTTTCTTTATTCTTACCCAACAGGTGATATTTCTGATCGTCAGGGTTCCACTTGACCCTGGAAACCCAGTAATCAGCCACCCCAAAAATCACCTCGCTTCCCCTTCCCTCTGTGAACATGGACAGATCCTGCAACAAGCAGCTCAGTCAACTTCTCAGAGGCAGAAAACGTGAGGGTAAGTAGGGGTAAGTGGTTGTTACCTCAGTGAGATAGAGATAGTGTTGGAAGGCCAGCGTGACATCTCCGTTGATGTGAATCTCTTGTTTCCCATAAATGTCATCCGGACACACCTCTCTCCCTGACACAGCACTTTCCCATGGGAACTTCAGCCCCTGGAAGATAGCATCTGTGCTTTAGAAGACTCCCACAATGTTCTTGTTTTTCATTGTTGAAATCTGAAACCTGCATTCAGCAGGATTCCTCTGCCTAGAAAAGTTTTGATTTCAGCATTTTCATTGTCTGAAAATGTATGGAAAAAGTCTGACTTTATTCCAACCTGGTTGTCTAAATATTGTGTCTTTCATCCTTCTTTAATTTTAATTTTTCCCAAACTTGTCCTCCCTTCTCTACTTTTTCTTCCTTCCTCCCTCACTTCCGTACTTTGTTTCCCATTTCTCCTTCCATCGTTCTCCATTTCAGCTAAGTAAATAATAAAAATGTCTCATTGGTTGAATTTTATTTGATATATTTTAAGTTTGATTTTAAGCAGGGTTTCCCCAGCATATTATAAGCCTGGCGGGGCCACCAGGCTTTACTTGTGCCCCCACCAGACTTAGCTTTGCTTAGTTATTTTTTTTTTATGTTTGCATTTTTTTAAGACTTTGTAGTTGGTGTTTAGATATTAATCTTCAATCTTCCGGTAACATAATTATCAAGTGATATTTTCAAATTTCTTGTCAACTTTAAACCTTTTTTAACAGTTCTATATGTACTTTCTTCCCATCATGACCATGTAAGGCATACCCAACATGTCTCTAAAATAGTTTACTTCTTAGTTTTGTAACAGACTGGTACTTTGATGCATACTGTGTTCAGTGTGTCATGGTTTACTAGATGAAAACAGAATGGAGAGGCACCATTCTCCTGTTGATCAATTTACCTTGTAGCCTTGTTTCTGGGCGTTGTCTTTTGCACCGTCTGTCGTCCCAACTCTGTACTCCAGCACGGATCGGGCGAGCTTTGGGTAGAACAGTGCTATCCCTGGATACATCCAAACATCCTGTCAGAAAAAAAGAGGTATACTGCGTGATACAGAATGCATAGCAAATGAACAAGCTGCAATCAACTTTCTAGAGCCTCACCTGATCCCAAAAAACATGACCCCAGTAATCCTGTCCGTCCCCGCCGTTAGAGAGCCCGCCTGGACTCAACCCACCAAAATAGCTGGAAGTGTCATGGATGGACGGGAAGGCGCTCAGGAGATAAAACATGCAGCCGACAACAGCTTTGCTGAGAGTCTCAGACCCCGTGACCTCCACCTTGCTCTGCAACCACAACTCCTTCCAGGCCTTCTCGTGAGATGGTCGCAGGTTTCCAGTCGCCATCAGGTTCAGGCCCTCGTCGTAGCTGGACTTGGCAGCTTCCAAGCTGTTGGCCACGACCAGGATGAATCCCCAGCGAGCTTTTTTCTGCTCCGGTGGCAGCGACACAGTGGAAGGCACAGGGGTCCAGATTAAGTGGACTGTGGGACAGACCCCGCCTGGGAATTCAGCTTTAGCCGTTTGTCCTTGAATATGCCTGTAGAGACAAGAGGCAGCATGAAGTGTAAAAATTCTTAAACAACTTGAACTTTTTCATAAGATGAGTTGTTGTAACCAGAGGTTGGTAGAGTTCCCCCAAAATTTTACAACTTCAACATATTTTTACTCAAGTAAGAGTAAAAATGTTACTCTTATTTGACTGCTAATATCTTAGCAGTCCAAGATATTACTTAAAAATAAAAAAGCATTTGGTAAAAAGGTCTACTCAGTTACTGATTAACTGGTCAAAACATCAATCAGATGACCAAAATGTAAAATTATGTAGAAATGTTGGTGTTTTAAAGACCAAAATGAAAGCAATTCATAGAAATAACATAATAAAATGACAAAATCAGGCAAAAATATTTTCCAAATTAATTTATTTCAATATAAAACTTTAGAAACTTTAACAAAAATTGCAGGTGCCTGTCTCAGTCTAGCAATAGTTAGATTAAAACAAGCTTGTTCTTCATTCATTAAAGTTACTCAAAGTAAGCAGAGTATCCAGAAATTTTACTTAAGTTAAAGTAGCAATACTTCATATTAAACTTATTCAAGTAAAAGTAAAACATAATAATAATTTTTTAAAAATACTCCTAAAGGTACATATTTTTGAAAAAGTTCCTCAAGTAAATTCAACTGACTAAATTCATACAAAAAACAGCCACTGCTATGGAGTAAAAACATGCTGAAAGCCTCACCTTCCACCTTTGTAGTCAGGAGAAGACTCAAACTGGATGTCTTTGCTCTGAGGAGCGAATGAACTGTCCAGATTAACTACAACTGGCTCCTCTGAGGTCACCCGGCGCTCCAACAGAACCTCCATCACCAAGATGTTGGCATAAAAACGGTGACAGTATAGAGACTGCGAGGCAGTCACACTGGCTGAGCTCAGCGTGTGGGAGAAAATACCTGAAGATGAGAGGAAAACATTAAAAAAAAGAAACCAACAGCCAAACTTACTCCCATAGAGACTACCTGTGTGGGTGTCCAGGGTGTAGTTGTGCTGAGCAGGTTCCTCTGTCTCAATCTTCACAGCCAGAGGGCAAGGGACGTCAGCTCTGTGGCAATCTCCAGCCTCCCCATTATAAACACCACCCATGTGCATGATGCTGTCGAACACCTTCCAGCCCAGGAGCCCATTTGCAAGAGGAGGGAGGAAACGAGGGTCGCTGGGAAGGGTGTCAGCGGTGAAGACGTAAGGGTCCGAGACACAAGACATGCTGTGAAAATTATCCTCTCACAGTCACTTAATGTAAGCGACGCAGAATGATTTTATCTAAAGAAACCTCAGTTAGTACTTATGATTGACATATGAACAGGTTTTACATACAGTATTGTGAATAGTTAAACTTTTTTCAGTGTTTAATACACATCATTTTTGGAGAAGTCATCCGACTCAGTTGCACATCCATTGGATTGCAAGTCCGATATTTTTCTTTGTAATAACCTTGTAGTTCTCCGTAGGTGTGAGTGTGTGCGTGCATGTCTGTCTCTGTGTTGCCCTGCGACAGACTGGCGACCTGTCCAAGGTTAACATCTCTTCTGTTTCTATTTTAATTTGTTTATTAATTTTTTGTTGTACCTAAATGTAAAGATAAAACAAATTTTATTAAGAAAATCCAAATAAATTCAAAACACTGGTTTCAAATGATGAATTCATTTGTAAATGGGGAAAACTAAACCTAAACCAGGCTAGACTGATGTGACAAATTAACTGCCCCATAAACCTGATAAATGATTAATTATCTCAAACATAATTGTGTTTGAGATAATTAACAACAAGTTACTGTGAGGAAAAAAGGTGGCACACTCTTTGACACAAATCGTTTTAATTTAGTTACACTGGAGGTCAGACCACAGTATCCGACTTTGACTTTAATTGACTTTAACTTATTTATCTTTTCAGCCATTCAGAAGTGGTTTTGCTGATGTGCTCTTTTGTAAAACTCAGATGATTTTGAGCTAAAGGTCACAAATTGATCACCAGACATTCTTCTTTTCCTGTGCAGGGCAGAATTTGTGATCTCAAACCATCTAATTTCTACCAGCATGTTTGATAATTAGTATTTTTTAATCTCAAATTAAAGATTTGAGTTGTTTTTGGCTTACATTGAATTAAGATGATTTTTTTTGGTAAATTGCCTTTAGACAATGTTTGTAAATTGGTGTCATATAAATGCACTGAATTGAATTGACCTCTGAGATTGGATGTCATTTTTGTGTGTCTATTTTTTTTATTGTTGAATCACAAACACTGATCCTGAGCATGCAGAGCTTAAAATGTTGTTCTAACTTCCTCTGGGAATCCTGGGAATGTTCATCACTGATCCATGTTGTCTTCACAGCGTGGTTCACTGGAGCCCCAAACCCTTAGAAATGATGTTTTAAACCTTTCTAAATTGATTAATGCCAATTACTATTTTTCCTCATCTTACCTAAACGAATTAAATAACAATTGAAGAACTGCTTTTTGTATTTACTCTGTTTATCTTTGCCTACATTTTGTCAAAAGGTCTGAAATGTTCAAGTATTTATTTGCTTCAAGCTTGTAAAGCAAGAAGACACCAGATCAATCAGGGGGCATGAACTTTGACCCTGTCAATATCACAGAATGACCAAATGTAAACTTCAGTCATGTGCTTTTATGAATTGCATACAATGAGATGCAGACTAAGCAATAAGCAAAAGTAGAAAAAGGTTAAATGAGCTTGAAGACATTCCTCACAGCTCAGTGATCGAGCTATTCTAAACACAGTACATCAGCAAAGTTGCATTGTTTCATTTTCACATAAACAGGAAGGATCTGTTTCTAACACAAAGAGGAATGCAGATAAAAAATGGTAAAACGACCTGAAGAAGTTTCCGAACCGTCTATTCTTTACATGATGAGTTGCAGAATGCTTCCTTTGTGCTCTGATTTCTCTCAGCTTTTACACAGTCACAAAGAAAAGCAGTGCAGAGATGTTCAGAAAGTGGATCCAAGTTTTGTTCTGTATCTCTGCAGAAAGAGGAGGCCTCTCTTCTGTTTTTGTGCTGCAGGGAAAATCTGGACGTAGTTTTGGTGTGCTGCAAAACCTGGCATGGATTTCACATGCAGGATAAACAGCAGTCCCAACCCAACTGCGCAGCAAGGATTCAAAAGTTTACATAGATTTTATTCAAGTGTCCTCCTTTCATGGCTTCTCTGGACTTTAATTGTGTCGTGATCTTAAAAGGCTGCTGTCTGTGTGTTTACAGTTTGAGCAGCAGGATGACATAACTTGGCAGAGGCAGCAGAAATACTCTGCAGGTCACACTAAGAGTGTTTATGTTTTCATCTCGTCACTCAATCTGAACTAAATAATCTCTCCTGTCTGCAGCTAATTAGTGGCTTTGAAGGCCTTAGTGGCTGCTGCTACTTTGATTTGTACTCTGGACTATTAGAGAAGAGATGCAAAGATTTGAAACTGAGGAAGCGGATCGAGGCGTGGTTTGATCAAGTATATTCATATATTTTGAACGATCCAGTTAAACTCCAGGTCAAGCACACAAAGTTAAAGAAAGGTGGTGCTTTCATATACATCCTGCCACAGGTTTTAATGTTTCCTGCTGATATGCTAAAGAGAATAAATGCAAAACCACCAAATTACATCAGTATATCATGTGCAGACCTGCTTAGCAAACTGCACACATTTAGTTTTGTTATGGCAGAATGAAAAGCAATTTTTCCTGTTATCACCTGTAACAAAACAATTTCCTATGAGGAACCAAAAACTTGGAGATCCAGTTCAAAAACTATTATTATCCATTTCCAGGTCTAAGTCTGAACTTAAAGCCCAAAGTGACAAAGCTTTTTTCTGAGGTGGATCAGAGACTATAGATCTGCACATTAGGAAATTTCTAATTATTCTTAGAGATTCACTTTAATGAACTGACGTGTAGCACGTTAGCCCAAACATTTTATCTTACAGCTGTTTAGTTGTTCATGTATTTTAATGCTTTTTAGTTGATTGTGCCAGTGTTATGCAGTTTCGTTGCATTTATCTTGTGAAGCACTTCATCCAGTTTGAGATATATAAATAAATATTGTCAAATCAGCCACAGTATGCTGCTGCCATAAAGGGTCATTTCTTTTAGCACATCCTCAGCCGAGGTGAAAATAAGCATGAAGCATGGCGTATAACGCTATAACACTGCAAAACAGCTGGAGTGATTTGCAAGTGTCTGCTTGAGGCACTAAAACATAATCCAACTTTGTTTAGATTGGGCTTTTATGACTACAGGTCAGCCCATCTGTATAAAAATGACAGTCCTAACTATACATTTTCCCAGTTGGACTGGAGCATTACAACAGCTGCACCTCTTGGTGGCACCAGGGAGCCATTTTGTGCAGCATCTGGCATCATGCCGGCTGTCAGAGCCACAAACCCTGGGAAAAGCAGCGCTTTGTCCATATAAGGCTGCAATCCATCCGCTTCCCTCTTCCTCCCCAGCTCCCTTCCTATGCCTTTCTCAGACCTGAGGGATATTTACAGAGAGCGCGCCTTGGCCGGCCTGCTCTTCCTTTTTAGGAGCTTCGCCTGCTGTCAGATCTCCTACCATCCAGGACAGTGGTCCATCTCTGCTCTCGGATGGGCCAAACAGATGGATAACTTGTGTCAGCGTTGGTGCCAAAAGACATCAGGTCTCACGCAGCTTTGCCCCAGATGTGCTCCTGCAGCACACACACACTCATTCTGTCCCTCAGACTCCCATGATGAATGGTTCACCTGGGAACAGCAGCAGAGTAATGCAACAGTACAGACATGCTGTAAATACATCTGTGTAGCTCCATTTCCTCTTTTAGTCTCAGTTAGTGCTGCAGCTGTTGTCTTCTTTTTTCTCCCACAACTGATACAGGCCATCTGTCCACCATACACAGAGAACCTCCGCACTACATGCATGGATGATGCGGTAAACCACTGTCAAAAGGAGCAAATTGATAACCAATACCCTTTACAGACACATTTGGTGCATTTCAACAAATTAAAATTAATTTTAGACATTTACTTTTGAAAAAGCACAAAGATTTAATTGTATTTTCAAACTTTGCAATATCTTTTTTAAATGTTTACTTTTGCTATTGTTTATGATTTACATCCGAGAACCCGAATTGGTTCTTGGAAATTCTGATTTCATAAAATAAGTTAAATTATCCTCCGCTTTACAAATGTTAGGTTTGCTTACTTATTGTTAAAAATAGTTTAGCTGACATTTATTTGCATAAAAAGAAACTCTAAACACCACAACTCTAAACCTGAAAATTAATCTTAAAGTTCAAAATAAAAAATTTGCAGTAAATCTGAGGCTAACTTTTTTAACTGAATTATTGAAAAAAATACATTTGACTGTATTTACAGCAATGAAACTATAAAATAATAGCCATCTTGCTTTGAGTACAAACATCTGATGGATAAAAGCAACAAAAGTGACATGTTCAGAATAACCAAGCAATCTTTGAAAAACACTTTTTTTTATTATGGTGCAGAGATCCATATTAGAAAACCAACATGTGAAGCAAGGCTACATATAATTTTACTTCAAAGGGTAACATTATAGACTTACATTTACATACATAACCATGCTTCTTAGTAAAAGAGAAACTGAAAATGAAAAAAAGAGAAAATAATATCAATTGTAACAATTAAAAACAATTCGTAGCATAATAGATCTGGATAAATTAGTCATTTCAGCAACTGTGCAACCTTTGAACTTGAATATTCTCAGGCTGCATCCTCAGTGAGGATAGCTGCTGTGGTTTAAAGTCATCTTTCTAAAAGACCGGGCAAAGGATCACAGATTTATTTATTTTTATTGCTTTGCAGAGAGTAAAGTGCTGTGGTCCACTGACCTGGTTCACCTTTAAGAGCATGGAGTATGTCTGCGATTACAGAAATAAAACAAAAGGATGTAAGGAAGTGCATAAGTGGAGAGAGGTAGGTGGGTTCAAACACTTGCATGTGGCAGCAAAACAACCCAACAGAGCTTCACCGACGCCCCTCGCCTTCATGGCATGATTTAATACCAAAATGTAGAGCCTAAGACGTGCCCTGGAGATAGTGACAGAAGAAGAAAACACCAAAACACTTGGACCTGGTGAGGGGAAACTTTCTCAACGTGTGACATGAAATGTGTTCACAAAAGAATACATACAAAGTGGATGCTTTAAGAACCAAGTCATGTGTGCTCAGTGGAACGTGTTTCGTGGGAAGGAAGGATGCACTCAGTGGGACGGTGTGTGTGCAGGTTCCCTGACGAATAGTCACAGTATGTCGACATGATGGGAAAGCGCGTGCACAGGTCCCTCCTGTGGCAACTGAGCAATAAGGCACTCAAAAGACACTCCAGCTGCTCATGAAGAGGCATCACAATCCAAGTGAAGCTGCAGTGCTCATGTGCGTAGAACTTTCCATTGCTTCTCTCCCCCCCTCACCATTTGGCACTGAGAGGAAAGGAATGTATGGAAGCAGTGGGATGGATGAAAGGAGTGAGTGGGGGGAGAGTTCCCTGGTGGTCGTCTCTCTCAGTCTATTTGGAGAGTTTGCTGATGACGCGGATCAGTGCTCCATTTTCATCTTTAAGACGCTGGTTGTCTGCTCTCAAGTCAACCAAAACCTGCAGGTAGAAGTTAAAGCTCACATTAAATCAAATCCGAACAGGGAGTATGAAGAGTCAAAGTGTGTCACTTGGTGTCTTTCGCAGCGATTAATCAGACTCACCATTTACTTTACATGAAAAATCCCATCTGGTAAGAAGTACAAGATAAGGATCGCAGAACTTTGAAACTTTAGTTTTATTAACAACCAATTATTATGTTTGATAAGAGGATGTAAAATAACTGGTGATGGACCGATTGCGGTTTTCTGGCTCATCAGCGATCTTTAAAAAGCCTGATCTGCAGATAATGTTTTGGCTGATATAATTTTTTGTGTGTGTGTGTGTGTTATAAGGGCGCAATACACCTTCAATTCTCCAAACTTCAACATTGTACAATCGCAGATCACTCCGAATTAAGGAGATTCGTGGGAAGGAAGGATGCACTCAGTGGGACGGTGTGTGTGCAGGTTCCCTGGGGCCAATCGATCAACCGGTTGATTGATTGATTAAAAATAATAGCCCCATATTCAAGTGAACAGTAAAATAATCTTAAAAAATATATGTATTGTGATGCCCTTATTTTTTTCTTGAGTGTTCCTGAATTTCTTTAAAATCAGAGCACAATGTTTATTTGTAGTTTATTTCATGTGGTCAGCTGGATTCTGCTTACATACTTTATTCTTAAATGGTAAAAGTGATTATTTCATCCAAAGATAAGTTACTGATTTCTCCTTTAAGAGAATCAGAAGCCAAAGCACTCAAATCTACAGCCTACAAATATATTTAACTAGTGTTTAAATTGATGGCATTAAACAAGGAATCCTAACCAACAGCCCATTAACCAAATTAAAAAAGATACAAGCCTGTGTTTTGTTATTTACAGCAACTGTACAAGGGAATTAAATATACCTTGTAAGTCATAAGGACTTCCTAGAAACCAGAAGTTAAGAAAAAGCAAATCACACCAACCCTGGTAGGACAACAGTGTGTATTCCAACTGATCATATTATGCTAATAGCAAACATTTGTATAAACTACCAGAGCTCTCCTGTGGCGCTACTTTAGTTTGAACATAATGACTGTTTGTGTGTTTCATGAGCAAAAATATTTCAAAACAGCCAAATTTATTTTTCCTATAAGTCAGGAGGAAGTTGTAACTTCCTTTCAGCCAGCTGACCAGGAGTCTTCAGGAACAGGTGGGGGAGGGGCAACACTACAGCTGGACAAATCATTACTATGACATATTGAGCATTTCACCTCAATAACGATATATGGATGATAACTACTTCACAGCCCATTGTTTCGATGATATGACTCTGCTGGAGAGGTTTTTTTGCAATTATTTTTATTGTCACTTTAATGAATTTTAAAACTAAAGCGTCTGAAAATAAACAAAGAAAATGTGTACATTTAATTGTTATTGAAAAAATAAACTCAACTGAACAAGTTTAGATGGATAAAATACTTAACTTCTGATCTCCTTGCTGAACCCAAAATGTTGAGTCTGTACTGAAGCTCTAATGAAAATGGTTCTGTTGTGTAACAAATTACGAAACAAACACCACAGAAAGCCAGAAATAACTCAAAAGTGGCTTCAGCCGTTTACAGTGCAGTCTAGCCACAACACTTCTTAAAAAATAACTTGCATTGTTTTTCCAGTGGTTTTGTTGAACTGTCATGGCTGTCTCAGCATCTCAGAGCTCAGAAAACACTCAGGTAAAACTGGGTAGGCAGGTGCCAAACACCAACCTTATCACACCACCTGACCGCAGTGAGAGGCAGCTCTCTGCAGCGTGCTCCCACAAGCCAAAGCCAGGCCAGTCGAGCAGAGAAGCATGCAAAGTGTCAGAGGTCCTGATAAGTCTCCCTCCAAACCATTCCTCACCTTTAGCTCCTCCTCCAGCTCTGCCATGCGCCGCTCCAACATCCTCCGGTCCTGGTGTCGGAAAAAAACGTGATGGGATGGGAGGGGACAGAGAGGAAGCAACGCAGAGAAGAAGGACAGAAGTTGAGTGAAAACAAGTGAGGAAGTGGTTTAAGTGGGGGAAGAGAGGGGAGTGTGTCAAACGGCAGGGGTGGCACTAGTGAGGCACACGAAGCTACAAAAACTACGAAAATACAAACCAAGCAAGAGAAAATATCAGTTAGTTTTACCTTTCTCTCTAGGTCCAGTAGTGCTGAACAGTCAGTGAAGCGTTCTTGTCTCTGTTGGGAAAGAAAATACTTTTTTTAAATTAACACCAAAGGTTTTCAAGCAATTAGTAAAAAAAAAAAAAGAAAAAAAAATCAAGTAAATATGTTACCCTCAGTTGTTATAAAAATGCTATATGTATACCGCTTAAAAGAAATTTGACTTTGTAATTTAATGCCTTGAAATTGGGTCTTGTCTATTTAAAAACTCCTGCTCTTTATGAAACTCTGCCTTCAAGAAGTCAATCACAACAGAGCTCCTCTATTAGGCCTTTAAAAACTTCTTTTTTTTAAATCAACTTTGCACTGAGAAGTAGCTCAGTCAATGTGCAATTTCAAAAGTGGTGTTTACTAATTGCTGCTGGCTAGTTTGAAGGAGCTGAGTGGTCAAGTTGTGGGGGTGGGGGACTGCTCTGTGAGGCGGAAACATGGAAACTGCAGCTTTGAGGACGAGCTGCAGCTTGAAGGCGGAGCTATGTCCAGCCAGGCGTTTTGCTTAGCTGAATGGTTACCAAGGAAGATTCAAGGATTTCTCAAACATAAAAGCATGAAAGAATCAACACTCCAGGTATGCTTCTGATGACGGAATAACTTTATAACATGATGTAAAGCTCAAAATGTTTTACATAGTACTGCCCCTTTAAGCAGGGAATTGAACTACTACATCACCTGCGTTGCCTTCTCCAGCTCCACCCTGGTCTGACTAATGATCCTCTGTGTGTCCTGCAGTTGAGCTTGGAGCTGGCTGTTTTCTCTGGAAACCTCCTCAAACAGCTGTTGCACACACACAAAGGCAATTAATAATAGAAGTATCATCACGTAGCAAACCAATCAACTCCAGCTGCTGACCTTTTTAAAATCTTTGCTTTCCGATCCTTCTCTCTGGGTGCGGTTACTGTACGAGGTGTCCAACCTTGAACTCATGTCTTTGTCTTTCTGTTTACAGAAAAACCAAACAAAACAAAAAAAGGTAAACATGGCTGTTGCATTTATTTAATTATATTTGATTACGCACATCAAGTACAACCTGTGGATCCAGCCCACTCCCTGAGAACTCCTCCTCTCCACTGGGCTCAATGTCTTCACCCTGAAGAAGACAGATGGTATAAAACCAGAGTCAATCTGCAGCTTTTAGCTGCTCCAAAACATCCTGCAGCAGTTTTCTCCATGAAAACGGTTATGCGTTTACCTCCCCGGTCCTCTGTGCCTTCCTCCTGGCCCGAGCCTGTCTCCTCTCTCTGCGCTCTCTGGCCCATTTTTCTGTCTCGCTCTCTCCTGTGATGGACTCAACATCTGAGCAGAAACACATGTCGCATGTCAGATGTGAAAAAGAAAAGAGAAGTATTTAAGGGCTTATGCTAAAAAAATTCCTATCAAGTGAACTTTTTTCACTTGAGAACCCAAAACCTTTATGGATTTTAATTGGATTTTATGTAACAAAGAAACACAAATTGGTGTGTAACTGGGAAGTAGAACAAAAAGCGTACAGTACATTAGAAATAAGCTAAAAAATAAAAAAAAAATAAAACTAGTTGGAGAAAATTTGAGAAAATTAATTTTCAAGTCCTGCATAAAATTCTACACTACCTTTGTGTCTGTACTTTAACTAGGCCATTCTTATGCTCGAATATATTTTTTTAATCTAACCCAGTCCATTGCAGCTCTGCTTGTAAGTTTAGGGTTCTTACCCCGTTGGAAGGCAAAGTCCCAATTCAGTCTCAAGTCTTTTGAAGCCTCTAAAACATTTTTTCGAGCATTATCCTCCAGTTAGCTCAGTTATGCCATCAACTCTTACCAGCTCTTCTGTCCATGCAGTAGAAAAGCGTTCTTCCAGTATGATCCTAGTTTTCCACAGCAGGCTAAGTAGGCCAAAAAGTTTTAATTTTGGGCTCCTCTGACCAGAGATCTTTCTTCCACATGTTTGCTGCGTCCCTAAACAATACTCGTGGCCAACTTTAACTGGGACGTCTAATGTCTTTCTTTCTTTCCTTCACGACATCTTTTTTGCCATTAATCCATAAACGCCAGATTTGTCAATGGCAAAACTAATTGTGCGTTGTTGACAGATTCTCCCTGCCTGAGCTTTTGGATGCCTGTAGCGCCTCCGGAGTTAAAATCTGCATTTTGACTTCTTCTATGAATAATGTAAACAAATTCAAGTCAATGGACTGAAAATAAAGACTAAATACCGGAGAGAAAATGGACTGAAAAATTGCTTTTTATTTGTCATTATTTTCCTTCCACTTCACAATTATATTCTTTCTGTTGGTCTATCATATGAAATCCCACTTAAATGCATTAAACTTTGTGGATGTAAGATGCTTTTGGAAGGCACTGAAGAAGTGACTACCTTTTCTTTCAGATGCCGGAGGACGAGCCGAGCCAGCAGGCTGAGTGAGACCCAGCAGGTCCGACTTCTGCAGGCTGGCAATACGAGATCTCCAGCTCACTTCCTGTAAATGCATCATTTTAGTGTTGCAAGATCACAAAAACATGAACGGCACAGCCAAACCGGTCTGTAACCATTTCGGAGGGTACTTACCCCTTCATCTGCCTTCTTTTGTTTGGCTTCCTTCTCTTTCTCTTCTTCCTCATTCTTTTCTCTTCCTTTGTTGTCTGTCTTCATGGTTTTAATTGTCTTCTCTGCCTCCTGCAAATCTGTTAGCGTAACTCCCTTTGAATAAAAGAAAACAATGATGAAGCAAACACAAACGGCGCAGCCACGGTTCAAAGGCAGGGAACAGGTGAGGAGGTAAATCCTGACCTGGGTGGAGCGCCGGGATTGCCGCGCATGCCGGGATCGGGCTTTTCTCTGCGCTTCCGCTTCCTCATCTCGCACCGGTGTCAGATACGACCTTTGTGATCAGAATCACTGTTAGTGACAAAGCCAGATCACCGTCTTTGTTTGATTAGATGTTTTGTTCTTACTTGCGCCTCTGTTTGCTCTCCTGTTCGCTTGTCGTTGTGCCTTGAGAAATTGAGGTGATGCTGGACGGTGGTTCCTTCTTTTCCGTCTGTTCCTGAGGAGTTCTTTGGGGAAAATGTTTTAAGGTGTTTATGTTCGAAATTAGGCAAGAAACACACATATGGTCATATTTTTCACCCATAAAACCCTCAAATATTGAAAGTAGGGATTATAAATAAATCTTATATGGCCTTTATATTATTCTTAAAAGCAGATTAGTGAATTTACAATTCCTTTTTGACAACAAAAAAGCCCTCATAACAACTCCTTTTAATAATACATAGTCATCACTTTGTTTGGATGATGATTTGACATCTTGGTTTGCAGTTTTTATTTTACATAAATAACACTATTGTTTTTTTTTTAGCAAAAAAAGGTTTCCATTGAGTTATGTTTAATAGTCGTCTTGTCAATACTTGATGACTTTTCCTACGAAAGCCATCAATGTAGAAAACCTGTGAGCTCCATGAAAATGAAATGGGTGAAGTGCACAGATTTCCCCTTACCTACCAAACAGCCTCTCTGCTAGAAACAACTTTTGCTCTAGGATCATAAAAAATTGGAACCCTGGAAAAAGGGAAAGAACAACCCAAAGCTAAGGGAATAGTAAATAAAGCACCTCATGCTGCAGCTACTGCAGATAGCTTGAGCAGCATGTAACCAGCCTGATCCCCAGTACAAGCTGTTGTTTATGATCATAAGAAAATATATTTCCCCCCACACTTTTTTCCCTCGTGTGTAAAATATCTGCTTATTTCCACAGATTTCAGTAAATGAATAACGACTCTCTTTAAACAATCTTCCAACATAATTAGCTTCTAAGTACAGTGTTTTTTCCCCTCTCTGTCTCAACCAAAGTAGCCTTGTTATTGCCTTTCTAAGCAATTCTACCTGATTCTCATCTACCTTCTGTACTTTGTTCGCAAATTTTCCCATAGAGCTGGATTTCTCCAGTAGACTTTCAACAGTTGTGAACAATGATGTCAATTTTCTGTGCTGTTTTAGAAACGTAGTCTGTCTATGGTTGTAGTTTAGCAACTGCAGCAGAGGAAGTCAATGTAGCCTTTCAGACCGTGTTGACCACACTTCGAAATATTGTGCCATTTAAGTCAGAGACAGAGGAATGTATAAGACATTTTATCGCTAGCAAGGATGTGGTTCGGCTCAGCACTTGGGAAATGGTTGTTTATAGCATGCGCTATTTCTGGTAAGCTTCATAGCATAACTTCTTTTGCAGTCGTTTCAGCCAATTGTTAGCAGTTGGGTAAATTAAGATTCAATCATTTAAAACTTCAACAGAGTGCAAGCCTACAGGAAGCCATGATTTCCCAATAGCCAAGGTTCCTGCTGGATGAAGCAAAGAGTACAACAAGGGGCTGTTTTTTAAACCAGTCTAGAGCCAAATAAAGGAGAGAGAACTCAGATATTTGTAGCATTGGAATATAGTGACCTATGAAGAAACCAACAATAGAGTTCAAGCAGTGTAACGTATGGTGTCCAATGAATAATGTTTTGACAGATACATTACTGTGGTGCAATTAAATATGGGTTAATTATGTAGACAAAAGTGAGACCAACACAATCACAACATGGCAGGTTAATATAAAGTAGGTCGTTGACACACTTGTTGGGAGGAAAACACTGCAGCATGTCTGTTCACATCAGAGTAATGATGTTGGTCAGAACTGGAGCAGAAACTGCAATGACTTTAAATGCTAACAGATTTCAAGCAATTTGACTATTGTGCTTTCATTTACAGGCAGACCAATAATCAGGTGCCAGTTTTTAAGGTCTCTAAACTACTACCATCAAATACATTTGACATTCTCCTTCCTGCCACATCAATTTTCATTTTAGTCTGAAGACTTAGATGTGGGTAGCCCTAACTTTGTATAGAGTGGACAAAATGTTATTTATTGATGCTTTAGCCAGGCTTTCCAAATGTAACATTATCACTCTTCAGTAACTTTTGACTTATTTTTTGTGGGTTTTCACTTCTCTTATCTAAATATTTCTTGATATTAGGCAGAAAAGTCAATATAGTACTTTGCAGCTAGAAGTCTGAAAAAGAAAAACTTAATATATCTGCAACTTTAAGGTAAAATACCTCTGAGCTAAAAGACTATTAAGGCGGCTGAGAGCAGCAGAGCTTGTTCCTGTACTCGATGAGGTCACGTTGGCGTCATCCAGTCTCTTTACATAAGACGAGCTAATAAAAGAACAAAATAGGAAAGGTAAACAAAGGCACATATTACACTGTAACTTTTACACATAAATTAGTATTTGCAGCTACAGAGGGTAGGGTGGGAGGGTGGGGTTGCTGTTGTGAGCTGTGACAATGCAAGCACACAAAAACTTAAATGGCAGAGCAAACACATACGAAACAGGTGGTGAGCAGCGTGACTGACCTGTGTAGCAAAGACGGTGTGGAGCTAGTGAACTCATTCCCTAACTGACTATGAAGTCGTCGAGTATACGAGGAGCTACGGCTTAGCCAACTGAGAGAAAAGGGAGACAGAGTGACAGGGACACATACGCAGTGACTTCGATTCTGCTTCTCTATGTTGGACCATTAAATCCCACCTGTTGGAGCTGTCAGAGCTGTTATCTGGAATACTAAAGAGTCTCCGTGTCGGAGTCGGCGGCACTCGAGCGAGTCTTGGCTCCTGGGAAAATGAAAGAGGGAGACTTTGGTCTGTTTATCAGTTATTTATGCAGCTCAGTGAGAAGAAGCTCTAAAAGACGCCTTTATTTGGCTCGTCATGTTCTTGTTAAAGGAAAAATAACTGCAGTACTTTTGTGGGCACATAAATCTTGGAAACGATTGTGTACCTTGGTGTCGGCGTCAGAGCTAAGGCGGGGGCTGGAGGCGGAGCGGCTCATTCCGAGTCCAGACTCTGTGGCTCTGCTCGGGTCCTGGACGGAGTCCGAGAGCCCGGCTGAGCCCAGAGTCACGGAGCTGCCTGCTTTCCTCAGGGACGTTCTCCATGAGCCGGGAGACTCTGTGGCTGGAGGCTTGCTTGGTTCCTGCCACATGTGCAGAAGACTTGGGTTACAAAACTCTGTAAAGCACAGTAAGCACCTGGTATCATGCAACATCTCTAAAGGCTACCTTCTTTAGCTGGCCTGCAGTGGTAGTCGCTGACATGGAGGTAGAAAGCGTACTGGTGGTATTTCGTTTGTTGTTCAAGTTGTTTATGATTTCTCTGTTTTTTGCTTTCTCTGCAACGGTTAAAACATTACACAGGTCAAAAATCCTCCATATAGTTTCACAGAGGCAATGTCAAAACAAAACACAGCAGCTTCTCCCCTCTCTTTCCTCTCACCTGACTCTGTGTCACTCTCAGACTCGCTCTCCTCCTCTGAGCTGGAGCTGCTGGAGGCTTTCGCCTGGCTCTGCCCCGTTTGGCCCTCCTCCTCCTCGTCCTCGGCCGGACTGCTCGGCAAGGCGGGAGGCGGGTGCTTCTCCCGCTCATGAAGGCATATCTTGTCCCTGCTGCTCATGCGGGAGATAGAGGTCCTGCGGTGCAGAGGGGGTGGAGGGGCGGAGCCCGAGTCGGGGAGGGACGACAGGTGGCATGCAGGGAGCTGATCAGTGAGGGCGACTGTACAACGTGCAGCCAATTAAAGCGAGCAAGCAAGCGTCAATCGGCACATCAAAGGGTAGCACCGCTGGACTCTTTTGGTAGTGCATTGTTTTTGAATTGTCACCAGATTTCTAATTGCATCTTCAATTTATAATTTCTTTTGCTGTGATTTACCTCAAATGAAAAAAACAATGCCTGGTCTCAGTGTCATGTTAGCACTTATGATCAACTAAAGTATAAATAATAACAACTTAATTTTTTTTACATTTTGTCATTGTAGAGCTACAAATCTTTCCTGAAAAGTATCCACACAGCATAATGCTGCCACCAGTTTCCTCTAATTTATCATCCGATTTATTGATTTATTCTTTAATATGACAGGCCTATGTACAATTTTGCTAGATAGTTAAAAGTTCAGATTTAGTCTAATGTGGCTGATTACACATGTTAAACCCTGACCTGCACATTTCAGCGACAAGGCAGCTCAAAGTGCTTCTCGCCATAAAACCGAGAGTAAAAATGAATAGGAAAGCTCACCATCACATATTTTAGATTCTAATTTGCAAAAATATTTAAAAAATATTTGAGTACAATTTACCTTAACCCTACACAACAACTTTGTGCTGGTCCATCACCTGAAACACATTACAGGTTGTGTTTGTAACAGGACAAAATGGGTTGCACAGTTTTGGTACAGAGTTTTGTAGAAATAAAGCTAAATGTTTTCAGTTTTATGACTTTCAAAGCAATAATTATTGGTAATTATTGGTTGTTGATAGTTGTAGTAAATAAGCTGCTCTTAGGAAGGCTCAGAATGTTAGTTTAAATCATTTTAAAAAATGATTTAATCCCTTTTTTTCAACTGAGTCATGTTATTCATAAAGCCGTATAATTAACATGATTGAAGTTGTACTAAGTTAAAACTAAAGAACACTGTGTGCAGCTATAACGTTATAAACAGCAGGCTTTGAGAGGGTGCTTAGTGGTTTTTGGGAAACAGACAAATAATCCCTGTCCGGATTTAAAACACTGATGTAGAGAAAAGTCTAAGAGCCACAAATACTGACAGGAAAGTGGGATGTGCCTTGATCTTATGTAATGGTCACTGGAACACATTATTCAAAGCATTTTATGTATTTTGTGTCATTGCCTAAAGGGCACTGCAGAGCATTAAGACTTTTAAATGGCAACATTTTAAGTTTTAAGACTTTTTAGAAGTAGCTTTCATTACTTCTTTTTGACTGCATGTCATGTGGGATGACTATGTTCACTGACACTAGCCAAAAGTAACTACTGGTCACTGATGTGACTAATAGCTATGTGGAAGTACAATGTCCAATCACTTAAGTTAAAAGAATCCACAAAAAGTCAGAAATTATGTTTGAATTATTTGGAGAGCTTAGCCTACTGAGCTGCAGGAAAATAATGTCTCTTTCTTTGAAACAAACCACAGTTCTGTGGTTAAACAGAATATAGACCAATCATGTTTTCCATTTTCCTTCATAAAATGTAGTCACTAACCTCAGAAATTAACATTAAATTTGAGATTTTCAACAAAATTTCCCACTTTCTAAAACTTGCATTTATGAAATCTATTTTTGAGCTATTTTTCTTTACAAAACATTCCTTTAAAATTGTAGAATATTTACTATGGAGCCTGAGAAACCACATACTTGACATTTAAATAGATGGATCGACAGACAAACGAATGATGAGAAAACGGACAAAGTCAAGGATGAATCAACAAAGAAAAGAATGAGTGGACAGAAAAATGTATAGGCAAAATGATGGCAGAATGGACAGACAGATGGACAGGTGAGGATGGATGGACAAAAGGATGGGTGGATGGATGGATGAGAAAATGGATTGGAGGACATTTGGCCAGACAAAATAGACCAATAATGGACAAAAGGATGTAAAGACCAATGGTTGGGAAAATAAATGGAAAAATGGATGGATGTGGCAGTGGACAGACAAAAGAATGGATGGATGGACAGGTAAAGACAGATATGGGCGACGGAAACGATAAATATATGAATATCGATCAATGGACGGACAGACGGACTATTTTTTTTAACATTCAGATCTGCAATCTATCAAGCAGAGATTCTGAGAGGAATTTTAATTTTAACTTCTGTTCCACAATTACCCATATCTGGAAAATACATAAATTGTCTAATTCCCCCAGATTACACTGGAACCCTATAAATCAGACTAACAGCACAAAGCGTCCTCTGCTTCTTAATGGTTTGATCTGCAGCTCTCGTCCACGACTGCACAGACAGTTCTCAGTACAGGCATCGAAAAGGAGAAAAGCCAGAAGCTTCTGACAGCAGCAAGTAGCCACTTTAAAACTGCTGATCTAACACCGATAAAAAAGAAATGCACCAGATGTTTTACTTAGAAAGTACTTCACATAAAGGTCCTGATTACTTCTACACAAATGAACTTGAAACAACTATTCAGATTGTTTATGACAGATGAAAGACTTTCCACAATAAAAAGATCAGAACTGCCATTATTTATGTCTAATTTTCCGTTTACCATCTATATAATGTTATACACTGATTTTTTTTTTTTCTTAACTTCTAACTGGCTTACTCCTAAATTACAAATTGTGACCAGTAAGTACACAGTATGACACTAAGACAGACAAAGTCACTTCAGCAGTACATCAGCTCACAGGTACGCTTGGACAGTTAAAATCAGACTTGCGTGCATGCAGACAATTGGTACTGGGCTTTATGGGATTCATCTAAGGAAGGGCAAAGTGTGTTCCAACACACACACATTTAGTGGCACTAACCTGCGAGTGCGGACTGGTACCATGGAGATAGGTTGATTGGTCTCAATAACAGGATTCTGTTTCTGTTTCTCGCTGCGTAACTGAAGAGGAATATAAACAGACATAAACACAGAGAACATTCTGTGCCGCAGCACCATCAATCAGATGGAGTTTATCTGAGCGGGTGATAATAGCTGCGAAGCTCGTTTGAAGGCAGACTTACAGCGTTCTGTTTCTTCTGCAGCTCCTCCAGGGTGTCCACGAGGTTCTCGTCTGCAACATCAAGAGGCGTTTGACCCTATAAGGAAATTAAGCCATGTTTTATCAGCTGCAACCGACGATAAAGCTTCAGCGACTGATTTGGGAGTGAGTAAAGGTCATTTCAGTCGGCCTCACCACGTTGTTGACGGCGGCCATATCGCACATGTGGTCAGCGAGCAGGGTGCACACCTCCTCCTGTCCCCAGTGAGCTGCTGCATGCAGAGGCGTCCACCCGTCTATGTCCCTACAGTCCACATCTACCCTACACTGTAACAGTACCCTGAGAGGGTGAGGAAGAACAAGAGGAGGAGCAGACATGGCCATGAATAAAAGACAAAACCAAAACAAGACAAAAAGTCTGTCATTTGTCTTCTTACTTGAGGACTTCGATGTAACCTTTGGCCGCGGCGACGTGCAGAGCTGTAGCCTTGGTGTTGGGGTGAGGCGTCAGGGAGCCGCCTCCTTCCAGCAGCGCCGTGGCGTCCTGCAGCATGATCCTCTCCTCCTCTTTCCGGGCTTTATCCACATCTATCCCTGTGAGGCGGATGTGAACAACGTGGGAATTACAAAATAATTTTTTTTAAAATATGCATTTAACTAAAACCGTTTTCAGAATGAAACCATAAAACATTCCAAAGGGAGATTCTTTTCAGATACTTTTTGGAATTCTCCAAGAAATTGTGACCATTTGAAAGTGCACAACATATTTAGACCTCTCAGGTCTTCTGATTCTGGTTCTGGTCTGTATACCCAGAACCAGAACCAAACATGGAGAAGCAGCATTCAGTTTCTATGCTCCACAAATCTGTCCAGAAAACAGGCAAAGATGCTGAAAGACTGAGTTCCTGTTTATAGTCGTCTCTGATTAATAATAATAGGAACATTGACTGATATATTTTATGTATTTTTGCTTGATGATTTTTACGATGGCATTAATGTGTATTGCTTGTTTCACAATTCGTTACTGTATGATGTTTTGTTTAAGGTGTAGCACTTTGAACTGCTTTGTTGTTGAGTTTTAACTTGACAAGACTTCAGCAATCTTCATTGCAATATCTATGGATGCAATACTCAATACCATATTTCAAGTGCTATGTATGCATGCGAATTCTGCCAATCAATAGTATATATCTGGCACTTTGAATAGACTTCAACAGACCTTGATAGCTACATATGCATATCTTTAGTAGTTGAGACGCAACAGTTCAAATAGAGGTGAATGTCATGAAGGAAAAAAGTCTGAAAAATGTGGGTTAACTTTATTCAGTATTGACAATATTCAGATGTTTTTCTGCTATCACAGAGCTCTCGTTTATATGTGTATATTTTTATTTATGTGAACTATGATAAAACAAACTAAATTACTTTTGATCAACTTGAGGCAAACTATTATTTCTTTAATTAATCTACATTTATCCTCAAAATACTTCAAAACTGTTCAACTCATAATATTGAGGTGCAATGATAACTTGGCTCGTGACCAGGATTGGTCAAAAAGTTTAAAATGTAATCATTTTCCAGTTACTGAACATACATGCTCATAGATGTTACAGAGGGAAGGACACTCAAAACTACCTGTTAGAAAAATGAAGACAGAGGAAGATGTAATTACATCAGAGGAAGACATAATGAAACACTGAAAAGCTTTAAATAAAGCAATGGAAGTTAAATGGATTTCTGATTATGATTCACTTTAGGTTCACAATCAGCTCCATGACTCAGCAGGGCACCTTCGATGACGATGTGTTAATGAGCTCACCTTGTTTTTTGATTTCAGCTCTGAGAAGCCTCTCCATTACATCTTCGTTGGCCACATCCAGAGGAAGCTCTCCTTCGCTGTTGACAGCCCCAACATTAGCACCGTGCTCTATCAGATACCTTCAAAACAAAGAGATGGTCCGCAAGCAGTTAGAAAAAAATGTAAATATATTAATCTATAATTTACAAACTGAAAAAATGTTGATCTGAAGCAAAACACAGTCTGCAGTAGCCAGGATGATGACAGTGAGGAGGACTCACTTGGTGATCTGGATGAAGCCGCATGAAGCTGCAGCATGCAAAGGAGTCCAGCCCTCATTGTCCCCTCGGTTGACGTCGCTCCCGTTTTCCACTAGAAACTGCACCATCTCTGCGTTTTCATCGATGCATGCCTGACAGGAGACAAACAAACACGTCAAAATCACTGTGTTTGATATGTTTAGTTTGATTCATAAAAGTGCTGAGGCTGAGAACTCAAACGGATAATGCAGATGTTTGTTTCAGAGGGTCTCTGACCCATTAAAAATCAGTTTACATTTTCAGTGAGAAAAGGGGAAAACTCCAGATATTTCCAAAATCTATTAAACCCAACTAAAACAGCGGAGCTAAAACAATGACCACACTGTATACTTGCTGTAATGACTTTCTGCTAAGTGGGTTGCTAAAAGCCCTCAAGTAGTTTCTAAAACCGTCATTTTGTTCCATGAATGAAACAGTGGATGTGTCTGGCAGCTTTTCCTGGGGAGAAGTCTATTAAAGATCTCAACGTGACCCAACCAAAGTCCCGAGATAAATCGCATGTGAATCTCATGGGATTATTTTATGCTCTTTAATATTTATGAATAAAATCACAGCTTTACCTAATCTGAAATAATTTGCTTTGTATTAGACTGTTAGAAGTTGCACACTTAGACATAAATATAAAGGATATACAAACATGCATAAAATGCTTGAAAAATTACTTTTACCGTAATTCAAACAGATCAATACGCTGAACTAGTTACGGTCCTGCGAAAAAGTATTTGCCAACATATATATTTATTTTTGCTTTCTATTAAACTTAAATGCTTCAGAACTTCAAACCAATTTAGTATAAGACTAAGAGAACCTGATTATATGTAAAATGTAATTTCCAAATGTTGATTTTACTTATTAAGGGAAAAAAAGAAAGCAACTGCTACTTAAAAATTTTAACTTTGGTTCAATTTTACAGAGGATTTCTGATATATGTGCATTTCTCCACCTTAAACATTTAAACATGACACAAAAAACCCCACAAGAAATTTACAAGTGGGAAATACTTTCAGACCACTTTATAAACATTCCCATAAAATGAGAAGAAACAGAAACGTTAATTGTTTTTCCCACTTCTTTATGCATGAAGACACAACTACGTCTATATTCGTACGTCTGGAAAACAAGACAATCAAGCCACACAGGATTCTTGATGCAAGAAGATAACATGGATCATATTACTAAAGAGCACTTTAAGACTGTGGTTATTACATTTTCCTTGCGCTTATCATGTGTTTTATTGTGTCCTTTTGTAGTCCAACATTTCTTTGATTAAAACACGGCGGAAGAGAACAAATGCATGACAGAAAGTGTCCAACAAAGATGTATTTATTGGACTCTCAACAGAGATCAGTGCAATGAAATTGAAAATGTGCATTATTTTTGATTTAAACTTTGTAAAACATTTTATTTCTTGCTTTTAGTAGCATTTTAGACGCTACTAAAATGTTAGCCACTGCCAGCGAGTTGGAGAACTGCTTTTGTATATCCAATTTTTACTATTTTCTTTTAAAAAACATCACTTTTCCTCCTGTACATAGCCTGAAAATATGTATTATAGAGTGTGCACATTTATTTCAATAACAATATAAGAGTTATTCACCCATTACAACGACATTTCCAGTGAATGAGAGACTGTACTGGCTGCTGCAGTCTCCTGTCCAACTATAACATTTAGAGGAAAGGTTATATAATGCATGCTAGTGTTAGTCTTCCATTTAAACAAATTGCTCTGGGTGAAAACATTGGAAAAAATTCAGACAGAGGCATACTATTCATCTATATTCAGTTAGTTCCCGTTTTATCTTAAGCACATAAACTTGTGCATCATCCATTTATCAAGAGAAAAAAAAGATTTGCTTTGATTTTAGAAAAAAGGATGAGTACTTTTAACTGTATTCACTGTAGTTCAATAGAAAATAGAAATAAAAATAGACTGAGAAATTATTTAAATTCATTTGACAAAAGTTTTAAATTAAAGTTCAAAGTTATTTGATTAAACAAAAAATATGATGACCATTCACTAAACGGGCAAATTAGCTAATAGATATTTTGTTGAATTACATGACTATTAAATAATGAGCGTTTAAGGTGGAGTTATGGTCAGAGATGACCAGTTGGAGCATTTTTCCATCATTAACCACTGATGACGTAAATGAGCAATAATGAAATATAATCTACCAGAGGTCACATGGTTGACGTTGACTTCCTCTATTGTCAACGTCAGGCTGTTGGATGCAGCGGTTGATCTGCGAGCCACACCTACATGCCGCACTGAATGCCTCACCAGGTGACAAATATTACACACCTAGTTTCACATCATGTGACGTGAAAAAAAAGCAGGACTTTTCTTCCACTGAACTGTGCTCTCACTTTCAGTATGGACTTGATTTCCCATTAAAAAAATTTTTTTTTAAACCCTCCAATGTAGTGCTTTTCTGTGGAACCTTTCCAATAAAACAGCCACAAACCTTTCCATTGTACAGAAGCAATGGCAAACTTTTGTTGGCCAACTCGGACTTGCCTTTACACACAAGCATCACAAACCGTTTTGTTGGAAAGAGGATATTTGAGACAGGAAGCTTCCTACAGAAGCAGCAGCTCTGGGCTGCTATAACCCAATCCTATCACAGTGTGGCTCCTTTCAAGTCCAATCCAATATTTACATGTGACATTTTCTCCTGCTTTTAGCAACTGAGTGCAAGTATCTCTACGGAAACCTGCAGACTAATGTTTCGCACCCACTGCCTTCAGCACTTGCAGCACTGTATACCCATTAGCAAGAAAATCAAGATTTGTTACTTCTTCTCACAGCGCTCCTAATGCTTTTGCCAACTGAGTACACCTGAGGCAGTTCTTGATTTTCCAAAAAAGGGTCCCACACTTAGTTCTTTCTCCCCGACTGGTTGTATATGTATCCAAATGTATTGACACAAAAAGTGGCAAACAGCCAAATAGAAAGAATAGATTAAGGCGTTTTAATGTCAGTCAGCTCTGTTTTTGTCTTAGCAATGAGTCAGAAATTGGCACTACAAAAGGTTTCAACCAGCCCCAGGAACAAGAACTCTGTCATCACATAGAAATAAAAACATAGATGAGACAGCCTACATGCAGCGCCTTGCAAAAATATTTACTTCCCTTAAACATTTTTTTCCCGTTTTTCACCTCAGAATAAAATGTACAGCAAGAATTTAAAGACATCTTATGACAATAACATCCACTAGATGGTAAATTAATTGATGAGAAAGAGTATGAGACCTGCAAATTAGGGCTGCAACTAAATTATTTTAGCAATTGATTTTTCTGTCAATTATTCTTACGATTAATTGGATTTAAAAAATGACATATTCTCCAGATTTTCCCATTTAACCACTTAAGCCTAGTTATGCAATAGTAGAGATACATAAAAGATACAAATAAAAAAAAATCTAATTCCTTTTTAAAATAATAAAATAAACATTTTACTGCCTGAACTGAAATAAGATAGCATCCTTTTAGCGTATGCTTGATCATTTGCAGTGAAAATAAAAAAATACTAACAGCAAAGTGAAAACCTTAACCCTTTCTGCTTGACCTAACAGTGTAGGGATGATCTGTTCACTATCTTTTGGGATTTACAAGTTAATAAAATGACAGGAGTAGGTGCTCAATATAAAACTTTTTTTTTTTTTTTTCACAAAGTTTGAACCAGGTGAAGTTAAAATTAAACCACCTGAGGAGTTCGGGGTAGAATACATTTACTGACAATGTTTTTTTTTTATTATCGTTAAGGCAAAATGTATATATTTTTGCACAGTTTTCTCTTAATTACTGCTTGCTTTGAAGATGTTTTTTCAACAACTGGCCTTTTATGATTGTGTATACTCTAGTTAACAATCTATCACTAAATTAGTTGATGATTATTTAAATAATTTATATATAAAGATTAATACAATTGTTTCAGCCCTACTGCAAATCTATAAGGAAAAGACGGTCAACCTAAAAAGGTCACAAGAGAAAAACACAAATCTGGAGGAGCCGCAGAGAACCACAGTTCTGGTGGGGAAAGTCTGTTGAACAACGATAAGCTGCTCCACAAATCTGGCCTTTACAGACCAGTGGAAGGAAGGAAGTGTTGCAGAGAGAAAGCCCATGAAAATCTGTGAAGGAATAACACTTCACATCATCCCAACTGTGAAACATGGTGGTGACAGCGTCATGCTGTGGGGAAAATTTTCTCCAGCAAAAACAGTAAAGCCGGACAAAACTGATGAAAAGAAGAATGGAACAAAACGGTTCACAATCCTAAGACTGAGCAGGAGCTTCACTCTCCAGCAGAACAATTAAATCCAAAAACAATTAAATGGCTTATTAGCATATTCATGTGTTAGAATGACCCAGTAATACCTAAATCTACCTGGGAATTTGTCAGAAATTACTCAACATCTTTTTTTATGACATTTAATCCTTTTGCAATTTCAAACAAGCAAACACTAGAATAAATAAAACAGTGAAATATAGTATTTTTTACTTTATAAGCAACATATTTATGTCATTACGAAAACTGGAGATGAGTCTAGGCTTGTCACAATCACACATTTTACTGAACAATAAATTGTCCCAGAAGTTATCGCAATAAATAATAATATTGCTTTTTGAGACAATTTTCAAATAATATATTGATTTTTGCATAATAATGCAAGTGCAAGAAACTAAGAGACCTTAATTTTGCACAGAACAGCCAACACTGTAAAAGGAAGTTATATTAAATGTCCAAAATAAAAGGCAACAACCAAAAGCGATGAATTAAAATAAAATAAAAACCACTTTCAACCAAAACCATAAACAAAATTCATAATAAGACTAAACAAAATTGGCATTCAAAAGATAATCATCAGAATAAAAATTATCAGGCTCATTTTAACCTATCATGCGATTAATTGATTAATTGCTCATTGCAACAGGGTTAGATAAGTCTTGTTCATTTGTTGACTGATCCTTGTAGCACTGACCACCCAGGAAGTTGTAACCGCTCTGGTCTTTAGAAGCCTTCTCGCCCCACAGATGCATTCTCAAAGTTTTCTAAGCCCATGCATAGGCTGCTCTGCTTAAAAATAGCTTGATATTACAAAACAAAACAAAAACAGTGAAGACACGAGGACGTTGTTAGTCTCGCAAATGTTCACTCCTGAACAAATGACATTTTGATCTTCTCCCAGCATCAGATGATAAATTACGAGATCTCAAAGGTGATGACAATTAATCACCATGACAACAGAGATGTCTGCAGTAAGTTTTAACATGATAAATATAGAAATCAAGACTTTTAACTGGAAACCACACATATCATCCAGTGGCCTTAGAAAAGAATAGGAATCATCTTCTGTGGACATTTTCTGGCAATTGCTGCTGAGAAACCTCCTCTTTCTTTTTATTTACTTGGATGTGGATAACAGAATTTGCTAACCTGAAGTAAATGCCGTCACATCAACATCAGTAATTACAACTCCTCAAACTGAGTCGAGAGTAATGAGAATGTTTACATGATGCTAAAGCCTCACACAGAGCCGTTCCCCTCCAGGAGTGACTTAAGCTACCTAAGAGGCTTTGCTTTTGGTCTAAATCAACTAATCGTAAAGCTGCTTTCGTTCCTTGCAATATGAGACAATTAGTGGGAAACCAGGTTGGGGGGGATAGAAATTTGCTGAAGATGATGCTTGCAAGCAACGCCAAAAGCTTTATTCACCCACTACTGAGGGATGTGTATCTGTTTGGTGGGAGGGTATCTGAACAAGTAGCTGAATAAAAGAACAGAGGGCACTTCTTGCCCCTCTGAAGGCTTCGGAGGTGAGCGCAGACCCTCCCAAGCAGAGTCTTTCTCCAAGTCATCAAGTGACTCATTGTGGAAATCGCCTTTGACAGCAGCAGCTTGTGCTGTTTGAGGAATGTTTTCCATTTCTTCATCTGAAATCCCCGAAGTCCCTTCCACAGGGTACTGGCAGGGAGGAAGGAGGAAGAGAAAGAGCGAGGGAGGCAGTCGGAGGAGGAGGAGAAAGACAGCGTTGTGGAGAAAGTCTTTGGTTGGTGGGGATGGAAAATTTGGAAAGAGTGGGCCTATATTTGATTCAAGTTGCCAGGCAACAGATGAGCAACAGGGGAGGAACGGGATGGATAAAAACCTCACTTGGGTACCACATGGGGATCAAACTAAAACAGGAACACTTTACACAACTTTTATCTTGGAGTTACTACCACTTCCTTAAATATAATACCCAGTAGTGCATCGCCCCTCCCCATGACAAACACACATCAACACTGACGGCCACTGTAAAAACAAACGTATAATTCTTCTTTGTGTTTATTTGAGTCAAAAAGATTACATATCATTAGTATTGGGAAGGAGGACCGACATTTGACAAATAATTATTCTAAAGCATTCAAGTTGCATTTAAGTTATAAGATGATTCTGTGATGCATGAACCAGAATTTGACTCTGGTGACCCTCAAGTCACACAAGCTGAAGAAAACAGAAGAGATTAACTTTGACTCTTACAAATCTAGTTCTTCCTATCTAAATTGCATCATGTATTTTGGGGCAAACTGGTAGTATTGAGTTCATTGTGAGTCTTATGGTTTGGCTCACTTTCATCAGATGATGCAGAAGTACTAAGTTTGGATTTGAAAATCATCTCAGTGGAACACAAACAGTGAGCCTGGAAGCCTGTCTTTGAGAACAAATAATGATTTACAACAAAACGAAAAAAACGAAACCTGTTCTATAGGTAAAAAACTATAATAAGTTTAATTGCTTTCACAGAAAACTCCCACTGGTAGCTTTAAATGACTGGAGCATTTGCAGCTCTTCTGGGAACCTCAAATATGTGGGGAAAAAAACTACGTTTACATCTTCTTAAATATCACATATGACACTTGCTGGCTTTGTCTTCAGCTTGCGTAATGAGACGAGGACATGTTTGACACCCTGTGTTATAAATGAAGAGGAAATACAGCTTCACAGAAGGTCTGTGTGACAGTGATGATGTCCAGAAGGCAGCCCACTGATGACACTGAAGTAGAAAAGAGGGAGGGTCTCTAAAGTTCAAGACAGAAGAATCTCTAAAAGCAGTAATCCTCGGTCAGGGGACAAGAAAAAGAATATATAGCTGGTTTAATTCCCTCGTCACACAATACAAGTTTTCCTGAAGATCGTGGCACTTCTACTGCTCCTATAAAAATGGTCAAAGCCCTTAAAAAAGCCTTAGATAAAAAGCAGTGCCATCATATGCAACTGGATTCCTTAAACGCCTTGGATACCAGATTTTTTTAAACAAGCAGCTGGAGGGTTTGCAAATTAGCGTCAAGACAGAACCAAGATGATTCAGATATACGCGCCAAACTTGCAAAAGGGGTTCCACAAGGCTTATTTCTTAGTCCATTATTGTTGTCCATCTAAAAACAACCTAGAGCCCATTCTGAAGTCACTTCAATAACAATGTAATTTCTTGCTCTGCATCCAGCTTCGCAAAGTCTTCTGAGTAGCTCCAAGAGCTTGGTAAAATTAACTTAACCTTCCTTTGCGATAAAACTTTACAAATACAGTTGAATTGATCATTAAAATTCATTCGCAGTTTTGGAAATGAAGTTTTTCTAATTCATAACACTTTCTGCTCCTAAATTAGTGAATAAAATTCTTAAACACAGATGCTAAACTATTTTGACCAGAGCTCCCTGGCTAACCTACCTCAATGGAACAAACCTAGTGAAATAAATAAAATGAAATAGACTACATGCTGAATCTACGAACTTTAATTTGAAGAATCCTTTTTGAAATAATTTCCTACCCCTCCTGTAGTTATGGACCTGTTTGCTCACTAGATTATTACAATATATTACTACACAGGGAGTGTCTGCCTCAACCCTGCGTCTATAAAAGAATATCATCCCAGCAACATTGATATGACCTCATTTTACAATGTGGCATAAAACTAAAAAAAAAAAAAAAGCAAGAAGTATTGAACTAACCAAGAGGGGAAAAAAATAAGGTGGACGTGTCAGGCTAAAGTAAAGAAACTGTGACAAAGCATACAGGCCAGAAATTCTGCCCAAAACCTCCCTGAACAAATCCAAGCATTCCGATGAAGCTGCAGAACCTGCTGCGGTAAATATTAAGCAAATGTTTACTCTGTTTCCTAGAAAGCAACACATTTTACCTAACGAGCTACATAACCTGAACGCCTCATTCTGCGAGGCTCATTAACAGATCAACGTCGTGGTAAGTTTAGAGACAATCGGACGCCTGCAAAAAATGGCAAACAAATTGTGTCCTGATAACAGACACAAAGTTAAAACTGCTCACCTGGTGAAGCGCTGTCAGTCCGTCTACGTTGGCGTGGTTGATGTCAGCTCCTTGTCGGAGTAGCGCCGCTACCTCCTCCCGATCCCCGGCGGAGCAGGCGGCCATAAACACGGCTCCTTGCGCGAACTGCACCTTCGCGCGCCGCGTCCCAGAACCGCCCGTGGTTTTCCGAGTCTCTGATCCCGTCCGGTCCGTTTCCGAGCCCAGCCATCGCTGGAGCTGATCCTGCCGTCGCTGTTTGGCAGCTTCGGACCGGGAATGGTCAGTGGCCGCCATCTTCCCCCTGGTGTGTCCCCGGACAGATTCAGCTCATGGTACGAGGAGGAGAAGCAGCGGAGTGCGGTGTTTAGATTGAGCCTTCTCACCCCTTGCCCGGGCTGCGCCACCTGGTGGACGATCTCTACAATTGAAACCGCAAACTTCGCTGCAGCCCCCTGATGCCTTCAGGATCGGCTCGGAATTTACTTACTGCAGCACAGTGTATTAACGACGCTGAAGTTAGTTTTAAATTCGCCGCTTCAGCTTCAGCACTTGACAAAATGTTTTTTTTTTACTTCTAGCCACCTTTGATCCAGTATCTAAAAATAATTAGAATGGACACACGTTCATCTCATATTTTATAAAACACTGCAAAATGTCGCAGTTGGTAGCATTTTTGCCTTGCAATAAGAAGGTCCTGGGCTCAAATCCCATCCTGGACTCTTTCTGTATGGTGTTCACATGCGGGGATTCTCTCTGGGTACTCCAGCTTCCTCACAGCCCAAAAACATGACTATTAAATTTAATGGTCTGTCTGAAATGCTCTTAGATGCGTGTGTGCATAGTTATGATTTTCTGTGTGGCCTTGTGATTGGCGACATGTCCAGATTCCAGGGTGTGCATGCATGTGTAGGTCTCTCCATTTACTCCTAAAGTCCACGAGTTTGGTCTAAATTGCCCTTAGATGGACAGATGTTGCTACTGTTAAAGTCACATCAAAATAATTATTTTTTTTCTTTCACCAAATATAACAACAAAGATAATTATTGAAACAAAAACTTGAGAAGTGTAAAAAGTGATACACCTAAAAAAGTACTTTGCAAAATGTATGCTTCATGCCAAATTGCATTTTAATATGTGGTTTATAATGGAGGAATGATAAATGTAGTTTAACGTTTTTTAACTGGCTGAATTGCTAAAAACCCACAAACATCTAGCATTGCAATCCAAACCTACAGTGGTTTTCGAGGTCAGAGGAATAAAACTTAGTCTAAATTTGGTGCATAAAAAATACTTTTTTCTGTTTTCCTTTTTTACTACTTGACATTTTTGCAATTTTCTACTTCATTGTCTTTACAGTTACAAACACAGTTTATGCCAATCCTAAACCACAAACAGTGAAAAATCCTCTGTAGTTTATAATTAAACTTGGCTAGTTTGCAGCATATGCCTACTGCTGCTCCTGTTTGTCTTTTCATAAGATGGAAGTTTTTCTGTTGTTGTTGTTTAACAGAGTTGTAGTTATATGCTGTTGTTAATCATGAGGAGTACCAGTTTATTTTATGATCACAAATTCTAAACATGATGACACCTGGTGACAATTTCAGCACATTACATTGACTTGGCAAATAACGTAAGTTTTTAGCATATCAAATGTTGGATTAAAATGAAACACACTGTACATGACGAGTTCTTAAAGAGCTTGGTTACTTAATAAGTAGAAAATATGCAGTTCTGAAAAAAATGATTGACACTGAACAAAACACCAAATATATTTTAAAATAATTAACCAAAGTAAGAAGCAGTGGGAAAAAAAAGAAGAATCATAAAAAGTATGATTAGAAATATACATGACCACTGCATGACTTGCATATACTGCATACACATCAATTTGTTTTAGCCATTTACATTAGTACATTTGTTAAAAACAAAGTAAGCTTTCTTTAAACATAGTGCATTGGAAATTGCATCACGCAAATGGAGTAACTGCTTTTAACAAACGAACTCTAATGTTTTCCGTTTGTCCAGTGCTTCCTGTGAGCCAAAAGTAATTGCAGGCAGGAAAATGCTGCTTCACTTTGTGGCTGACTGCCTCCCACTAAAACCATCAACACATTTTTTTTTTTTTTTTTTTTTACTGTGCTAAATCTTTGTAACATCCTGTAATTCAAGTTTGTGCATGACTGACTAACTGTGCAAATTTTAAGTGTGCTTCTGTTGATGTAATACTCCCTGAATGCCTGAAGCTAATGGCTTATTTCTGACTCAGGCATTGGTCCAAAAATGTCGAAAACCCAGTAAATGTGCCTGTGCCTTAAAAAACTATTTATGGTTCTTGAAGTTTTGTAGATTTTTCCCATGATTTACACCTCGCTGTAGTTTTTGAAATTTTAAGTAGAAAATGAAACAGTTGACCATAACTGTGAAATAAAAGAAGATGGATGCATGGCTTTGAAGATTATTTACAATTAAATATCTGAAAAGTGTGGCGTATGGCATGTGGCATGCCTCATGCGTTTGTAAAAAAAACAAAACAAAAACACTATGTGGCAGAGAACTAACACTGCCGATAACCCTGAACACATCATCCAGACAGTGAAACATTGCAGTACCATGATGTGGAGATGGTTCTATTCCACCAGGATAAGAAAGCAGGTCATAAGTTGTGGCTATTCTTGAAGAAAACATGTTAGGAGATGTATTAGACCTGAAACTGAAACATCTTTATGTATTGGAAAGGCCCAGTCAAAGTCCAGATTTAAATTTGGTTGAGAATCTGAGGAAAGACTTTCTTTTTCACGTTCCCTTTCCATCCATTCTGACTGAGGTTGACGAATGGGTGAAAATGCCAGTCTCTGAATATCTAACACTGTCAGAGACATTTCACAAAACACTTCCAGGTATACATGCGGGGAGATGTTGCTCCAGCAGGGCTGATTACAAACACAAGCTATTCTTGTATTTTTGATTGAAGAAAAAAAAGTGAAAACCATTAATTTTTCTTCCATTTCACAATTATGCACAACTTTGTGTTGGTGTAAACTTAAGGGAAGTAGGAATTCTTTTTCAAAGAATTCACTGCTTCCAAAGACTACACAAAGTAGCTGACTGCATTTCAAATGCAATATCGACATTGCAACTTTAACATATCTTAGTGTAAAAATTCAGCCTTATTTTTGTTTTTCACTATTCCTGGATCAGGATTGTAATCACAGCTGAAGCCTACCAAAAACTCTTAGATCGGCTCAGAGGTTTAGCAGGCTTGCCACCTTGAAGATTATTAAGATAATCTTTGCGATCTGCAAAGTCTTGTTGGAAAAAGCTGGCCATGCGGCTGGTCTCTGGTGGGATCGGTCTGGTTTTGAAGGAGCCTTGCAGGTCCATGTCGATGCAGAGAACCCCAGACAGCAGCCGGTTCTTGTACCAGTCGAACACGTCCTGCATTGAAGAGCCGCTGCTGTTCATCCAGGCAGGAAATAGGTTGTTGGAGCTGGGCTTGGATGGGAGGGACCTGTAATGGTGAAGCTCAAGGTGGCAGAACAGCCTAGAAGAAAAGATTGCAAATGAAAAATTAGCTCAAATAATTGTAAATAAATATAAAATAAAATATATCATTATAATTACATGTTGAGAAGAGATTTTGTGCTGAGCTAACTTTATTCACAAAGTACCATGTTCTGCTTTTCAGCACAAAAAAAAATACACAGAAACTCTGAACCCCTTCAGATTATCTCTCTGAAGGAGCAGAGTTTTGCAAGATTTATTTTAACATACAACTAAAGTAATATGTTTACTGTCTAAATATAATGTAGTGACAACAGGATGTGCAAAAACGCAACTATTTTTCATCCAGTGTCGGCTTGATTTTTGACATATCAGTCACTTTGAGTTCCTGCCACTTTCAAAAGGCTAAAATGATATGCTTCTGCAAGTCATGCAAAGCTGAAATCCTGCTAAGATTAAATGCTGCAGAGAGCAGCCTCTGTCAGTCAGGTGTGTACAGACATGTCTGACATGTTATGCAACATTAGACTGTGACATTAGACTGTAACTGTCAGTTTTATGAACTACCTGGCAGATACATGCTGTGAAAAGTTTCTGGAAGCCTGACGCAGAAGACGTTGCAGGATTTTCTGTATCTGCTCTCGGATCCAGCCCACATCCTCCTGCACATCTGGAAGCCACTCCAGAAGCCTGCACATGGAAGACATCATCATCACAACATAGCATCCCCAGTAACAGCGATAAACATTTCCCTCAACTATCAGAATGGTGCACCTGGTAAAGTTTGCACAAAAGTCTTAAAGTAAAGTTAAGTTAAGAGACCTGGTGATGAAGAGATGCCATTTTTATGCAGTCTTCACTGTTTACGGTTTCAAGAAAAGCTCAGGTCTTCATCCTGTTTGTGCCAGTTCCAATTGTTTTAAACATAGTAATTGCTAATATGGACAAATGTATGGAATTAACATTTTTCTTTTAGCCTTTACCACTTGAACACACATTTGAAAATTGTGAATTATATGTTCCACTGTCTTTTAAATTTTGAGGTCAGAGAAAAGGGCAACTGTGTCAGAGGAATAGTAACTCGAGGATTACTAATTAATAAGTTCATTAAAAGGAGAGTAAAGTAATATTGCTACAGGTACCAATGAATGTTGTAGCTGTGACAATAAACAAGCATACTTTAGTGAATAGTTGCATTTTTCAAAGTATTCAGTGTGATATTAAGCATCTACATTAAAAAAAGGAAGTTATTCTTGCAGCCTTTTACCAATTTTTATAAGGGGTGAAAATAATGCGCACACAAAAAAGTGGATGAAATAAACTTCAAATCTACACAGTTTCAATAATTTAAAAACATTGTTTCCTGAAAAATGGCTTCTGTTATAAAACATACAATCAGACACGAACAACATTATCAGAAACAGTAGGAATGGGGTGTTATGTGATGAAGTCACACATCACCTGAGAGTCAAGGACATTGCAGACTCCAGAGGGAGAGTGTAGGGGAGCATCATGGCTGATGCCATCCTGACAGGGAGCAGGTTGCCCAGAGACTGTACCAGGCTCCTCCTCTCCAGGCAGGCCTCCAGGAGAGCTGTAGGGGGCGCCAAACATGCAGAATTTAAAGAATTTCACACAATTCATGAGTTATGTTACTAAACAGTTGCTCACTTTAGTGGATATAATTTATTCTGTCATGTTTAGTGAATATAGTTTGCCACCACTGTTAACTTTGGGGTTTTAATGATGCATTTGAAACATTCTTTTCTCAAGTTGGATGGATAACACAACTTAATTTTAAAAATAAATAAATACTTGGGTGCATAATTGGATGAATTTCTTGTGATTTTTGTTTTTCATTTCCCACCAGCTTAAGTAGATTAATACACACTGAATATAAGCAAGTCCCAGCTTGACCTCAGGTCATCTTGGCAGAACCGGTAGAGTTCACTCTTTGCAGAGACTTTTAAGCACAGCCCACACATTTTTAGCAGCATTTTTTAAAGTAGTTTTTGTTGTGGATTGACTGATTAGAAAACTTAATGTTGGCGTACAAAACCAGTTTTGACATGTATATGGGATCCTTGTCCAGTTAGAACCTATAAAGGAAATAAAATGTTTTTCCATCTACAAAGGCATGTATAACAAAGAAATGTGTTACAGTAGCTGCAATAAAAACTTAAAAAATGACTTAAGAAAACATGTTTAAGAACTGTTTTAAACCTTGAAAAAGTCTGATGTTAATGAAGCAGAAAAGAAGAACAAAACAAAACAAAAGCTGCTGAAGACTTTCACACAAACCGCAAATAGATATATTAAATACGATACACTGTCAGGTTGAGTAAAATCTTACCTTTGTGCACGGCAGGTGGAAGATACTCAATGATATGCTCATCTAGTGAGGAGCTGGCATGAAGCAGCACTTTTGCCTCCACCTGTGGCTTCTCTTCTGCCTCATTGTTTTTCTCAGCCCTCCCTTCATCACAAGCATTATGTTCTTCTCTGTTGGCCAGCAAAGCTTTGTCTGTTTGAGGTCCGGTGTAATTAAGCAATCCTGAATATCACACAAAACAGATATAAACCTAACTGATTCATCAATATATTCTATGAAAATATAAAATCTTTGGTAAATGAGCTTTTTAACAACCAAATATAAATTTCACTGCTTGTGTGTACTTAAATAACTACGGTGAGTAATTCGAGCTTATCACAAGAAAAAAAGCAGCCGATTGATTTGCTGACATGGTAAAAGGAAGCATGAGTTTTGATAATGTATCAGGACCGAAACGCTGTGTACAACCTAAACATTTGTGGTCATGAGACAAAAACAAGAAATCAATAATGCTAGTTCATAGCCAGATTTATTCAAAGGAGCTTTGAGGCTGTTTGCAGAATAAAACAAGTCTTACCGTTTCTCTTTAAAAAGTGCAGGGCATCTTTATATCCCTGCTTGCACATGGCCTTCATGACCTGCATTCAAACACACATTTATGTTTATCTTTTATGTGTCAAAGTAGTCCAGTGTGATCACTCCATCTTACATGCTGTTACATGCAAACATTACGTTTTGTAATGTTTGTAAAATGTTTAAATTGTTGAGGCAGTTGACTTGAATGTTATGTTTTGATTTTGTTTGTGTCCTCAGATATTTCATTATGTCTTTCCCTTGTAATTTTTTTAAAAGTATGATTTTATTGTAATGTTTGTGGTGTGTGGACCCCAGGAGGAATAGTCTCTACTCCTGTAGAGACTAATTGGGATTCTTAATAAACACAATAAATAAATTTACAGAAATCTCAAAGTGCTACAATCATTAAAACAATTAAACAGCAACAAATACGGACCATAAAACACAGATCAAAACATTAAAAGATTAGCACAAGACACATTAATTAAAAGAAAATAATAAAAAAAGGTTTTTCTCCAACTGCCTTGCACTTGCATGATCACGATCACAAATATCAAAGTTTCAGCATAACAAAATGTGAAAACACTCTAGGGATATGAACACTTTATTAGAGAAAGGCCTACCATTGGATCTGGTGGGAAAAGCGCCCTAGAGACTCTGTATAGGTTGGTGAGGGTGAACTGGATGCTTGTGTTGGTGAAACGAAGCTCGTGGATGTTGGTGGAAGTGTCTCGAGGGCAGATGTCGCTCTCTCCGGAAAAGGGGGAGACCGTGATGGTGTTCTTCAGCTCGTACTGTGGCAGGTTGTCAGAGATTCCCCCGTCAACATATCGCTGAATGGTAAAAGATAAATAGCAGCAGAGCAAACAGAGTCAGATCAATGAATCCACAAAGTTTCCACAACGGAACTGAGGGGGCATTCATCCACAGAGCAGGAACTAAACAGGATGCGATAACAGTGAGATCATATCCCCTGTATTGATACAGCAGGTTTTTCTCAAAGATTATGAAATGTCAAAGCTACCAACCAGACTTTTAAATGAAATCAATAAAATAAACTTCAGATATAAATTCTCCCCAACAAAACAACGTCTTATGTTTTTTATTTGTTTGCTATTTTTGTTTTTAATCTTAATTATATATATATATATTTTTTTTTTAAATCACATGGGTTCCATGCAAACAATATTCCTTTAGTACCATTACATGAGGTACAAAGCAGCTGTTTATTTATAATAATAATAATAATAATAATAATAATAATAATAATAATAATAATAATAATAAAAAACTCTTTATTCTCATGTTTTTGAGCAAATTTCTTCTTCTGGAGTGTACTCTTGTATTTTGCAGAGCTGCATTTAAGAACTGGAACCAAGCATGAGAATAACTTTATCGTCAGAATTTGGCACCAGACACATAGAGTTGGATCATTTGCAACTCTAAATTTGTCAGAATTTGTCAAAAGTTGCATGTTAACTATAATTTACGCTAATACCAGCAGATTAGCTGATTCCAACCATCTACACACAAATCTGTTTTTTTTCTACTGGGTGTTTCTCAAAATTGTAGCATTCTGAGAAATCCCGCAGTGCAAACCCATACATTATTGCACAACTTTTTTTCTTTTTTTTTTATCGTCAGTGTACATTTGTGAGAAGAAAAACTAAACCACTGGTTAGTCTCTTTACACAGTGTGTGTGTGTAAAGAGACTGTGACATCAGGATTTAAGTCATAAGAAGGCACTAAGGAAACATCAAATCACATGTGAGGCCACCTGATCACATTTTGGCTCTGCCACTCTCTAAGTTTTGCCTCAATCCAAACAGACACACGAGCACATGCAGGCCGCGCACGCAGGCCGCGCACGCACACGCTCCTTCTCATACAGTGTTATACTCCGAAAAACCCGTCACAAAGTTCACAGTGGGAGGGCAGTACTGCTGGCATCACTCAGTGATACTTCTCAGAAAAAACCTTTGCACTAGAAACATGCCGAACAAAACAGCAAAGAGGAAAAGGAAGACTTTCCAGCCTTCCCCCTGAGAGTAACATTTCAGACAAACACTAACACTAGTGGAATTTTATAACCACTGTTTACACACATGTGCCATTAGGAACAAACACATTCTGAAGGAATGGAGGGCCCCAGTGGGTATGGAGACAGAAAAAGAAAATGTGCCAAAAGCAACAAAGACAAAACAGAATTAAGTTAATGTTCTTACATCACATTAGAAAAATCAGTTTTAATGTAAATCTTCCCAAATCACAGAGTTAAATGCAACTTATGTAGTCTGAAAACAGAAGAATGGCAACAACAGGAAAAGGAACAGAGAATTTACTCACCACTCCTTGAAGTGTGGGAGGAATGAGGCCACAATACACGGGGATGTAGGCACTGCAGACACATGCCTAATAAAAAAACAAATAATTAAAAGTTAGATGCTTGAGCCCTTTTTGGAGAGAATTTGTAACAGTGTGAGAGTAGGGCAGAGTAACAGTGTGAGAATTAGAGGAACTTCACTTGTTTCACTCCAGATGAGTGAGAATAGGCAAGTAGCTGTAAAAAGTGTCTAGTCTTAATGTTATTTAGTATATACCTGAATCAGCTCCTCCTTATTGTTGAAGTGAGACACCAGGACGTTTTCTCCATCTGCCACACGGGTCAGAGAGATTCCTAGTCGCCCGTTGGCCCGATGGGGGCTATCAGTGGGCAGAGTCCGCCTCAGGACATGACGGACAATCTTCACCAGATTAAAGGAGGGATGCAGGGGTCCGAGGAACCGCTTCCTTGCCTCTTTGGCGACTTCAATTATGCTTGCCCCAGCATCTCCTGCAGTTAATAACAGGAACGAAGGTTCACAATCATGTAGATCACAAATATCAGGGTTAGACATTTATTGCTTTAGTGAGTGTAAACTATTAGACTGGAGTAAAGTATTTGAAATTATGTAAATAAATAAGCATCTTTGTACAGCTTTACAAAGAATTTGATGTAAATGTAGCACACAATATGTATTATTCTGAGATTATCTAAACGACAGATAGGATTCTCTTTATGTATTCATCTGGGTCCATGGGGATTATTGAGCAGAACCTAGAAATAGAAAAACCTGTAAATAATGACAATATTAAGGTACAATAAATAACAACAATTAGCATTGTTTTTGCACTGTATAGTCAATGTATAGACATTAAGATACCTTTTAGATACAGTTATTTAGGTGAGCTATCTCATAAAAAAAACTCATCAGAAACAAACTAATGATTTTGTTTGATATTACTTTACCAAAACATAAAACCCAGTTTTTAAATTTACTTTTTCAAACAAGCAAAACTTACTCTTAAAATAAATTACTTTTTGTTTGATTAAAATGTATGTATGTGAATAATGTCAGTTGATTATCTTAATAATGATTATTAGTATGAACAAAGTTATATAAGGTAAATGTTTTTAAGTTTTCCTCTTGTCTAAAGAGGGCTGAATTTAATTTGAGCCAGTTTCAACCTAAGCTGTATCAACTCAGTTCAAGAGAAGAAACTTGTTACCATACGTAACTTAAGTAATATATCCAATTAAAAATAAGAGTTTATTTTGATAGTTCAATTTTAAATTAAGGTACTTTGCATTTTTTCTTATATTTATTTTATTTTAGGGACACTAAAAATGCTACATCCACTTGCTGTGGTAAATGCTTTATGATCTCAATCTAAGCCAATTTGAACAACATTAGCAAAAAAATATATATATATATTGGTCCAAAGAAATAAGTTATTAATAAATATATGTAGTTCATTTAGAGTTAACCAGCAAATGGCAGTGATTACTTTGTAAAACCTTGTGTCATCTTAATTGCATTGCAATTCGCTGTGGAGTTAACCAGTGACATTGCATTACCGGATGAAGCAGACTGTACTTTTTAGTTACTATTTTGGTTTTGTTAACAGCCTGACTTTCACAGAAAATAGCTGTTGTAGAAGATTAATATTTTAGAGTGCAGTGAAAAAACGATAACGTATTTGAAAGTGTAAGCAAACTTTACTACTGTTCTTGTTTGCTTTTCTTTGTATATAACTTTGTTCATTCTATTATTACACTATGTTCAATAAAGTCAAACTCTACTCAACTCAAATAACTCCCTAAATCTTTATTAAGACACTTATGATGATTTAAGGCAACAAGAAGAAAGATTTTATTAGAGCTGAAACTAAAAGTTAAATTAAAATAGGTTACATTCTAATTGTTTAATGTTACAATTCATGCAACTATTGCAGCTAAAATTTTAAACTGGATGCCATAGTCTCTCCATCCTATGCAGGTGCGCACAGACAGCAGACAGGTACTTACCAAGACACACTCCAGTGACCAAAGCAGTGGCGGTGAGGGCCCCAGCAGAGGCTCCATAGATGTGCCTGGCGTTCTGCACCAGGAAAGGAGCCTGCTCCTGCAGACAGCTGGCCACACCGATGTGGTAGATCCCCAGGAAGCCGCAGCCTGCGAAGGAGATGTTCCAGGGCGAGTCTAACGGGAGCATGCTTGTCCAGAGCTGAGACCGGGGACGCAAAAGCTTAACTTTGAATTTAAACGTTGCCGAAACAGGTTACACGTTTCTTTTGCAATAACAGACTCTAAAATTTTAATAATTCCCCTTTCGCATGAAGTACTTAAAGTACTAAACCTTTACTAGTTAGTTTTGCTACTGCACAGCAGATGTCCTCAGCAAGCGATTAAAAATGAACAAAGTTTATAAAGCGACACGATAATTCCTTAACACTGCTTTTAAATAAGCTAGATCGGAGGAAATTAATAAACACGTAGTAAACTTTAGGCGATTGTTATTATTTCACATGCTTTTGTTTGCATAACCAAGAGGGAGGATACAGGATGAATAGCTTGACCAATCACATTTTAGCCGGAAAAGAATCTTGACCAATGAGGATTGAACAAAGTTACATTTTAACCAATCATAGTTTTCATCGCTGAGTGTCAGATGAAGTCAGTTTGCGGTCATTTTTTTTCATGACATTGTCAAAAGTTATTTCCTAGGCGGAACTCCACGTTTTGTTCAATGTTTATGTTCCCAAGTGTAAAAAAACAAATAAAAAAATTCAGAGACCAGAGGTCTTATTTTGAGATTGTTTCACAAAAGAATCTGGAAGAAAGGTGAACTGATTTCTGGAACCCTCTGTTTACACGACAATCGCTTAAATCCACAATGCGCTACATGAAGCTTTTCATTTCATAATAGCACTGTGCCAACAATACAGGGTGACTTTTTTTTTTTTTTTTTTAAACAATGCCTGTATATTTCATAAGGGATATGTAACTTTAACATTTCCTGTTATTAACAAAAATATTGGATGTTTTTAACAAAAGGAAAATTGAAACCCCAAATATTTGGTATAGAAAGTGCACTGTGCAATATCTCTGACTGATAACTTCCTTGAAAAAACTGTTCGCAGAATAAGACAAAAAAAAAAAAAAAGTTGAGAAAGGTCCAGATTAACACATCCTCATGTGAAAGCAAGATGTGCTACTTTCCCTGGGTTTATAGATTTCTATTCTAAAAAGATATCGCTGTCTGAATGAGCCGTAATGATTAAATGCAGGGGAGTCTACAAATGAGAGAAAATTCCCCAAACATCGGATATTAATAGCGACAATAAAGCGCTTTTATTCACGGTAAAAATGATCAGCTCTCAGTGAGATAAGCAGAGTCCCTCCAAATGAGACGAACATGGTGAACAACAAGGGCACCAGAACAGGGTTTTCCTAAAATGTAAGTTTTCATGAAAACCAATAAACCGAAATTCACATTTAGCGTGCAAAGGACAAATAAAATAATTTCTTCCTACTTTGCTCACAACCAGAAGAAAATGAAGATGGAGCTGCATCCATGAAGACAAACTAAGCCTTCAGAAATGAAAAAGTTGCGCCGGGCGAAGAGACGCGATCTGCGGTGTCTGCGGGATGTAAATTATTTAATTAGCACAACTGTTAATAATTTAAATAGTTAAATAGTAGTCTGAATGCGACATGCGCAGTAGAGTGGCTGCTGACGCAACGTGACTTATCACGTGAGCACATAACAGACTGCTGTTCGGGCGGCTTTGATGCCTTTGAAGCCTATGACGTGGAGACGGACGTCATCGGCAGGGTCTTTTATGTTAGTTCTTTTTCTCTAACCGTCACTTTGCACTTGTTGGTCGCAGAGCCCAGATCTGATTTCGTTATCGCTATTTTAGCAGCACAAACCTGAAAGCAATCATGCACAGAAGTTCTCCATCCGCAGAGACGGTTACCATCGAAGCCTTGGAGGCGGTGGTCGACCGCCTCTTCATCGACATGACCCCAGAGGAGTGGTTGAGGCTGGAAGCTGGAAACCCAGCACCCAACACCATCTTCACCCTGGGGGAGATTTTTGGAGAGATCTTGAACATATTTACATCCAATGTTCTGGAAAATCTCCACAAACAAAAGTTCACCATTGAAGGCTTGGAGGCGGCCGTGGGGAACTAAGTTCCCCAAACCTTTGCAGAAATCATGAACATCAATGGAGACTACAAGACCGAGCACACTGAGTATTTGAACCAGCTCATAGTCAAATATCTGTTGGACAAAATTTATCACAACTTGGACTTGGATGACACTCCAAGAAATCACGTCAAGCAGGCACCTTCGATTCCCATAATCAGATATATGGTTGAGGAAGCCGTCTCAATCATAAGGGACATCATGGTTATATTGTCTGCATCCAAAGAGGAGTCCAAGAAAGAAGCCATCGACAACCCAGCAGACAGTGAACAACAAATGACGAACAAAACTGCTGAGCCAAAGTCGAAATGCAAAAGTCTGACGGGGAAGATTAAGAGCTTTTTTTTTTTATCAAATTTGCTCACAGACATTCTGCTCGAACCTGTAAGAAAAAACACAGACCCCTCCAGGCCAACGCTCTCCAACCCAACCATTTCACCAGGTTGAAGATGGAAAAAATCTGCAGGAGAAGGTTCTGATGCTTTCCTCAGAGATCTTTCTTTTATACTTTGTTGTTAGGATATTTTAAACTTAGTTAGTTGTTAGGATATTTTAAACTTAGTTAGTTGTTAGGATATTTTAAACTTAGTTAGTTAGGTCATTTTGAAATTGTTTGTGTTAAGTCGTTTGTTCTTTTTATACTTAGTCGTTAGGTCATTTTGAAATTGTTTGTGTTAAGTCGTTTGTTCTTTTTATACTTAGTCGTTAGGTCATTTTAAAATTAGTTAGTAGTTAGGTCTTTTTATACTTCGTTAATAGTTAGGTCATTTTATATTGGTTTATGTTAAATAGTTAGATCATTATAATGATCTCATAATGGGATTCTAATAACCTCTTTATAACAAGATAATTACAAAGAGATCAGAATTATCTCGTTATTATGAGGTCATTATAATGAGATACTATCTCATAGTATATAATGAGATAGTATACTATCTCATAGTCTTATATACTATGAGATACTATCTCATAGTATATAATGAGATAGTATCTTATACTATATTGAGATACTATCTCATTATAATGTCATTATAATGAGATAATATTATCATAATGAGTAGCTTAATATACTATATTGAGATACTATATAATTATATACTGAGATACTATCTCATAATATAAAATGAGATAATATCTCATTATATTGATATAGTATAGTATCTCATTATAATATTATAATTATGTCATGAGATATAATATTATCTCATTATAATGACATAATATTATTATAATGAGATATTATCTCATAATATAATAATCTCTTTACAATGATATAATTTTTTATTGTATCAGAGTGGTGCCGTCACACTGGTCATGTTTCTGCAACAACAGAACACAAATTCTTCTGGTCATTAATGTGTAACATAGCCCCACCCCCAAATAAAGTTGGCAACATTGAATTTCCTTTTGGGATAAATAAAGCATTTTTAAGTTTAACTTAAAATAACAAACCTTGTATTCAAACAACCTTGACGTCTCACTCTCACGTCAATCAAATTCCTGAATCGGTCTACTTTATTACAGGTAAATATTTTCTGATCCTTAATTATATTTTCTTTTTTCTTCTTCTTCTTCTTCTTTTTTTTTTTTTACAAATGAAATAAGCTAGTCAATATTTAATTAAATATCAAAGATCTTGCCAGAAAATCTAATATAATTTTAGAGATGAATGTAAGTTTATTGCAGCACAGGTTGAAATAAACATTAAATCAAAGACGCCTGCTGGTTGGCGCAGTAAATTTTCAGGAAACATAGTTGGGGCTCACAAACAAAACAAAACAAAGCAAAGCAAAGCAAAGCAAAGCAAAGCAAACAAACAAACAAAAAAAACATGTAGCTGAAATTATCAACAAAGATATTTGATAACTGAATGTTATTCCTGAAAATGCTTCCAATGATTTTATTGTTTCTGATTTTTCTTATATCATGTGTTGGGACAGCAAATTTAATCTTGATTAGATAACCTTAAATAATAATAAAAAAGCTGTGATTTTGGGTCATAGGACAAACTATATCCAGCGTTTGACTGCTTTTACAGAATAGTCTGCTAAGTAACTTTTAGTCAATTTGTTATTTATTTATTAAATCCCTCATTCTTTCCCATTTTGCAGTGATGCTTATTTTAATTTCCGTTTAAAACAATATTAAATATTTATTAAAATGTTCTACCTTAACTTCTGATGGGAACCCTCGCACAAGAAATATAGATTAATATGTTTTTGCTTGATTGGTAAACCAAAACTGAACAAAGAAATCTTTTTTTAATTTGTAAGCAATCGCAGTTTATTATTCTGCCAGAATGAACAGCGACACCAAGCGCCTAAATGTAATATTGCATCAACTAGACCCGTTGACAACGTTGTCCCGCCCTTAGTTGAAACTTTGGCGGCGCTTCTAACTTCAGACTTGTTGTACAATAAAAGAACCAGAGAGAAGGGCGGGACCGTCATCACCAATTGGATTCTAATATCCGCATTAGTGACTTCTCTATCCGGAACCCAGCGTAACTTAAAACAAGCGCGCCACAGTGACGCAACGGATTTGCTTTAAAAACGTTCTGGAACCAGGAAGTAGCGTCACACAACGAAAGTCAAACCCGATGTTAAAGTTTTCTGTTTTTATCCTGGAAAACTGTGATAGCTAGGAGAAAAGCATATATTTTAAAATAGTATGCGCATTTGGTTGACTATTTAAAGATAGTTATGGCTTACGTTTACTTAAGAACGGTGTTTGCGACTTTAATGCTTACACTTTCTTCGTACTTTGAATGTGTCTTGATAAGGGGATCTCACCACTTATCCTTACTGCCATGAAGTACAAATTTGTCTGTAATCAATCATGTGACGTGTTATTGAAAGCGAGAACCCCAGAGACATCAGTAGTAAAAGTGTTTTATAAACGCTTTTTATGAAGAGAGCCTCATGAGGAAGGTGGAGACCTTGATCTTCTTTGGACTCTAAAACAAAGCAGGTCAGAAGATGGAGAATAACGCATCCGAAAATCTAAACGTCCCCACGGCTTTGCTGGCTTGTAGGGAATCTGTACCTGGATCGAGAGAACCACATCATGCGCCTGGAGCTGAGGTTGCTGAACCAGAGAGGGAGGCTTACTCAGCGGATCCCAGTGATCGCTCCATCTCAAGCCTTTCTTCTTCTTTCTCGTCGATGTTTCAACCTCTTTCTTCATCTTCCTCATCTTCCCGTGGCTCAGTCCTGTCGCTGTCGCCACCCTTGCCTCCTTCTGTGGAGCTTTCTGCAATCATGACAAACACCAGGCTGACCCTGGATGTTTACCTAGGAGGAGCAGCTGCGTTGCCCTTGGTATGGGGGTATGACCCTGATCATCTGAGAGGCCTCAAGTACCTGAGACTGGGCTCCGAGGACAAACCTGGGCTTGATGCTGCACTGGATGTCGTTCCCCATATGACAGGGCTTCACTGTTTGGCCATCCGGGGTAACACAAAGCATCACCAACACATTAGCATGCATATTGCCATAATTTTGTACTTAGTTTAAATAAATTATTTTCAAATAGTAACTAGCTTGGCTTTGATAAATTGTGATTTGGTTGTCTCTGGCAGGTTGTTGTAACACAGTCTTGTCTTTACTTACTTAAGGGTTTCAGTAGCAACAATCCTTCCTGTTAAAATAACAATGTCTGTTACTAGAGAGAACTGAGAATAAAGATATCTAAAATATGTTTTCCTGCTTTTACCACATTGTGGTAAAAGTAGGAAAACTATCTGGAACAAAATACAAGTTTTATCCTAACTATCTGGAGCTGACTGTCAACACATCTAATTGAGGAAAATGACACCATTTATTATTGTAAGAAATATATAGGTATTTTAAAAATAAATATTAAAAATTGTTTGTAGACTGAATGAAAGGTATTTTGGTTAGCTAAAATAAAACATCTGCTCTGAAAATATTGCTTTCACCATCTTCTGTATTTGTTTTTCTTTCTTAAAGGACATCGTTTTTATGACTCACGAGGTGATCCCCTGCCTGGACTCCTCACCAGTTTGCCAGACTCCACGTCAAATCTGTCTCACCTGAAATATGTGGATCTCTCTTTCAACCAGCTTACCTGTATGCCATCATGCCTGCTCCAACTGCCGGCGCTGTCCATGTTGCTTCTCTGCCACAACCACATCTCAGCTTTGCCTCCAAATCTAGGCCAATTATCATCCTTAACCTACCTGTCCCTGATGGGGAATAAGTTGGTATCTGTTCCCCCAAGCGTGGGCCAACTAAAAGCGCTGCAGAGGCTCGATGTATCAAATAACGTTCTCCAGCAATTGCCTGATGAAATTGGTTTCCTGGGGGAGCTTGTTAAGTTGGAATTGTCTCGCAACAAGCTGAAATGGCTGCCAGAGAGCATGGGTAAGAGATTCAGGGTTTTAGATATAGACCACTTTAGAAATAAACAAAATATTCTGTTTACTGGGAGTTAAGTTGTTGACGAGTTTTTATTTATTGCACAGGCTCTCTTGTTTCTCTCAGGGAACTAGTCATTTACAGCAATGAGTTCCGGGTAATTCCAAAATGTCTGAATGAACTCCCTCTGCTTACAATGGACGTTCGCGATAATCCTTTGGGAAAACCTCCAACGCCTCCTCCTTTGCCTCCCGTACCGGGTGAGCAAACATAAATTGATTTATGCTCAAATTTCTTTTATCGTAATCATCCAATGCACTTTTTGTATTGTACTCATTATAATTGTCTTATTAGATCACCCAAAAATCCCAAAGTTGCATCTTAGATTCAACAAGCACAGGTACAGTTCTGCAGTAATGTGATCAAATTTGTAAGCCAACACTGTCTGCTTAAGCATTGCAGGAAGAATCCAAACATGTCCCTCTCCTTTGCTCTTTAGCTTCTTTGTTTCGTCTGCTGGTTGCCATGTGTTTCTCCCAGGAGGGGCTGAGCTGATGTTCCCCCCTGGATGCCTGATGACAACCACCAAACTCATGTGGGGTGAGAAAAGGTCAAACAGGAAGTGGGTGTGGCTGGAGGAACATGACATCCTTCTGAGTCGGCCTCTGGAACTTCGTCCTCATGGTTTTACGTTTTTAAAGGTGTGAAAATGATTTGGTATAGTTTATTACTTTTAGCATCCAGGAAACAAATATCCCATTATGACAATATGGAAAAAACATGTACAAGTACTCACAGTAATTAATATCTGTTAGTTACACTTTACACAATTTTAATACTTGGTTTAAAAAGTTGTTTTGCTTTTCCACCGTGTAACATTAATGCTGGACAAAAGGCAGTCGTTTTTAGAGGAATGAAATCATGGAACTCCCTTCACTTAAAACAGGTGAAAACCCTCCTGTTTTAAGTGCAACAAATGCTAGAGCTTTTACAAGAGCCCTGTTTAATTAGTTTATTATATTATTATAATTCTACATTTATGAATCAGTAGGCTAAGTCACTACTGTTATTTTAAGCGTGTGTAACTGTTCTTGTGATAAAAGTGTTTCTACGATTTGGACTTGGCTAATGCTCCGACTATTTATTAGGAATGTTTTTGGGTTTCTCAGTTCATGTTTTTATTGTTTACTTCAGCCTGTGGAGGTGTGTGTGCCGTATCATCGGACCAAACGAGGGGAGGTGGTGTTGCGCACGTTTGATGGGCAGACATGGAGCACTCTGCCCACTGAACTCAGGAGAGGAAGTGAGGAGCATTGTTGTTATCCTGGAGGACGTCCAGCCAGGGTAAATGAGAAAATCTGAAATTGGACCGAAAAGCTTGTTTTTCTATTTTAATGCAGATCATAGTGTTATTTGTGGAATAAAATAAACTTTTATGGTTTTGTAGCTGGCATGTTCCTCTGTGAGCCACTTCTCTTGGTTTATGGCAGTGTCCAGACCCGTAAGGGATACTTGCTCTGTGACACCAGCAGGAGCTCTTCTGGTGTCCAGCTCCAACCCTGGAATAAAGCTTCACTTCCCTCCTGACTCCACTGCACAGACTCGCACTATAACCCTACAGGTGAGGTCAGCAAACAGCAGTGAAAAGAGCACAACCTTCTAAGATCCAAAACCAAAATTATTCCAAGAAAAATCAGTGGGTGGCAACAGCTGGTTTGTTTTTGAACGCACTTTTGACTTGATTGTTTGATTGCAGTGTCATTGTGAGTAAAAAGCTCAGAGTAAACCCTGTGGGGTCCAAATGACCCATTTCTTAAGACCGCAGGAGGGTTAAAAAACCTCCCATCATCACACCGGACATTTGACAAACAAAAAACATCTCTTAAAATAATCGGAGGCTCTAAAAGTCATAACATTTCCAAATACAAAAATGAATTACAGACTTTGGTTCCAAATTGACTTCAGTAGATCCTAAATGCCTAAAGAAAAAACTAAACAATAGAACTTGACTTACAAAAATTCAATGTAAATGGCCACAACAAGCAGGAACACCATTGTTACCAGAACCAGTCGTTGATGCGTCTCTCTCTCTCTCTCTCTCTCTCTCTCTGTAGGTGCTGCAGGTGTCTCAGTTTGAGGTGCAGACTCTGTGTGGCGATCCTCAGGCCAGAGTCAGCCCCCTCCTCTGCCTCTCCCAGACTCCTACCTCACAGTTCCTGCAGCCAGTTAAAGTCCAGATCCCTCTGCCACCAGGAATCACAGGTTCCATCGGCCATCATGGTTTTCACATGCGTGCATGAGCAGAATATTTTAGCATGCATTAACATTTACTGTGGATCCACAGGGCATGAAGCCGATGTGTCTCAATTACATGTGCTTCACGGAGATCCAGCTGCTCAAACCTGGACTGACATTACATCACAAGTGTCTCTGTATGTTACCCATCTGTATGCAATTTTCTACATTACCCACTTCTCCTGGTAAGCTGCTGTGCTTTGTTATCCAATTTCCAATTGACATACTTCAGATTGTATGCTGGGTGTGTTGTAACTTTGGTTTATCTGATCTATTACAGGTACTGGCTGTGGTACACTACACAGCGTTGTGTGAGCGGGGTGGTCAGAAAGGTTTATCAACGGCTAAAACAGTTTAAAGTCCAGTTCCTTGTCCTCCAGCGGAAGACGGATCCCTCTCAGGTTCTGCTGCAGTGCCTGCCTGCTAACAAGGTTTGGCATCTCACCTTTTGACCTTCTTTTTAACCTCAAGTACAGATGCTGAACAGTAATTGTGTGGGTTTTTTGCTCAGATGGAGGGCAGAGTTCAGTCTTTGTCTGGTCAATATGACGGACCTCACCCCTCAGACCTGTGTGACCTCCTGGAAGGAGAGCAGTTCTTCGCTGGCTTTGAGAGGGGCTTAGACATCATCACAGGTTGGAATTCATCTTTGCTGCCATTAATGTTGAATTATGTGTTGCTGGGTAACATCTGTAAACATGTTTTTTTAACATGTTTATTTATTTTCCTCAGACAGGCCGGATTGTGTTGCGGGGCGTCTGTGTTTTGTGTTTTACTCCAGTCTGAAAAATGTGAAGGAAGTCTACATTTGTTCTGCTCAGGGGCAAAAAGGGCCGGTGAGGGGACAGGTAAGAAACACAGAACAGTGGATAACAATGGATGTTACATGCAGATAATACAATGAGCATCACATTTTAATTTACAATGAGTATGTACAAAATTAATGGAGATCAACCCTGTTGCTTTGCTTCACTTTGATTACTGTCAGTTTAGGGAAGGAAGCCTGTTTTGCATTCTCTTACAAATGTTCTGGGAATCCTTCATGCTGTTTGTTTCATAAATTTTCTCTGCGCTCTCTGTCATATATTATAACACTCTTCTTATGCTGATGATTTGTGCGGAGGATGTGATCTGTAATTCTATGGTACTTTAAACCTACTGAGATTTGCAAGGTGCTATTTTTGCATCTGCACGGATTGCAGGTGGTATCAGTGAGATGTGCTGCTCCTGCTGCACATAATAAATCATATTATGCCATTAAACATGGTGGTGTCCTTACACTGGGTTTAACTGGACTTCTCCACTGACTGCCATTAGCAGCCAATATGAAACTGATACAATCAACTCGTCGAAATGAAGAGAAAACAAGATTAAACAGCTCAATCACACCTCACTTTACATTATTTGGATGAAGGGAATAAAGATAGACACTGGTTTTCCTCTTTGGAGTCTTTTAATGATACTTGCTTGCTGAGCCACAAGATAAAAATATATAGTTGCAGCTATAAAAAACTTTGGACTACATGCTGTTTTTCAGTGAAGTCATTCTTGGAAGCTGGAAAGAGCATAAATAAGTGCTCTCAGGGTTGTGGCTGAAACAGATGTCATACTGTTCTTAGTGGGGTAAAGGTTGAAAGAGGATAACTTTCTGTACTTGTTTAGAGGAAACACATTGCATAATAGGAAATAAGTTTCATGATGTGATTTGAGGCCTTTTGTACAGTTTATGTCCTCACTGAACCTAGTGTTTGTCTTTTATGACTTAATTTTTAATTTAAAGGGAAATAAAAAGACCAAAGCTTGAACAAATAGCTGTGGCAATGTTTGCTGAGCAAGTTGCAGTTTTAAATCTAAATGTTTGTGTTTGTAATTCATTTTTCAGGTGTCATTCTACAGAGGGGAGATTCCCAGTGATCTGCCAGACGAAGTAGCCAAAAAGAGGAAAGGACTTGACACCCAGTGGCTCGCTACTTTACCATTAAGACTTCCTGTCAGTTATAATGCCAGACATTGTTGCTTCCCACTTTTCACTTACACTGTTGCTTTTCTTTATCATGTTTCTATCAAATTTTTTTTACCTTTATAAAATATTTGCAAAATATTTAAACTATTGTTTGAGTTGCTCTTCTTGCTTTTTGTTAATTCCACTGACACAAATACAGCTTTTCTAAACGTTTTTGGCTTCTTTCTATGAATAATATCGCCACCTAAAGGGGAACATTTTCATGTTTCACTTGTAGGCTCTGAATTCAGACAACAGTTTTAACATGGAGGAGCTCCAATATCCTCCCCTGAACCTGGGTGACCCAGAGAGCGGCTACCTTACAGAAGTCAACCTGCTGTCCATCTCCCTGCAGATTGGACGGGACTGGCGTGTCATTGGTATTAACCTTGGGATGAGCTATGAAGAGTTGGACCGCATAGAGTACAAACATAGGTGAGAATAAAAACATTTAAATAAATAGTTGTCTTGGATTACGTTAAAAATAAAATTATAATGTGTCTGACCTACAAAGATGTTGGGATTTTGTATTTATTATTTCAGACCTGTGTGATCATCAGAAAAGCTTCACTTTGTAATTGTAGGTTAAAGCAGATCAGTTTGATTATGGATGATGTAGATTTGAGCCTTCTTGGTTGAATCTGACTTATTTATGCACATGCAGATACTTTATGGAAGTGGGATCGTGTTTCGTTTTTAAGTCAGATCAGTAACTTCACTTGTTTTCATGGTGTTTGAGATGTTTTCAATGTGTTTTTATAAAACAGGGAGACATTTCTCCAGTGTTGGTAAAGGTTTTTTTTTTGTTTTTCTTTAACAGAGATGTTTTGATACTGCATCAACTCTTGTGTTCTGTTGTTATTCTGCAGTTAGATGTTTAACTTCTCTTTTTAGGTCTATTGGGGCCGATTGGTAATCAGAAAAAGGGAAATAAGTTTAATGAATATTTTTCAGCGTTTTGAGAAGAATTTGGAATACAACTGTTGTCTGAAATATTGTCTAAATATGCATGCACTTTTCTCTGTACAGTTCATTGCGACGGTGTTTGAAACCCTTAAGCTTTCTCACATTTTGTGGAGTTGCAACATTGATGTATTAAATTTAGGTTTTACGTGACATACCAACACAAAACAGTTAAAATTTGTGAATTGGAAGGAAAATGCTTTATAGTTTTAGTAAATGTTTTGAAGTAAAACTCAAACAAATGTAGTATGCATTTGTAATTAACCCTGCTTTATCCTAAATCCAGTTATTGCTTTAACTCAAAAGGCTTGCCCCTGTAATTGAGTGAAATAAAAACTGAATCAGAAATCTGAATAGGCTACTCTTTTAGTTTCCCACCTTGCTCCCAATTACGCACTACTTTGAGATGTTCTATTGCATAAAGTCAAACTAAAATACATTACAGTTCTGAGCTGCAATTAGACAACATGTAAAAATCTTCAATTTGCATATTCAAGATAATAATCCGGTAACAAAGCTTGTGTTGATTGTGGAATAGGTTGAAAATCATTCAAAACTGCAGCTTAAATCTTACTAGAATCTACATTTGCTGTAAAGATAATTTATGTAATCACTGTGCAAACATGGTAAAAGAAAACCTCTGGAGTCCAGGTAGACTGAGTTGTTTTGTAACTACAAAAGAACCAGCAATAGGAGAAAATTTTGATTGTTTTAATCTGCACTGTCAGCCATCATTGAGCCATCTGGGACACTGCAGGAGATTACACACAGGCTGTTTACTCATCTGGCCCTCCCCCTTCTCCTAAGCCTAAAAACCCCCTCATGACGCATCCTGTAGATGGAAAAAGATGCGTTATATAAAGTCAAAGATTACAGCAGGAATATGGTGGTTATTGTATGGAGAAGATGTATGGAGATTAAAATTTCTGACTTTTAGGGGGCCGTTTTATTTAAATACACTTATGACTGCAGATTACACTAAATCATACATTTCTTTCAAATGTTCACATTGCTGATCGTGATTGAGTTGTGGACAGATTTATGCATGCATGGTGTATTTTTACACCATTCTTTTCGACCCAGGCAGCTGCAGCTGGCTGCTTCATAACGCAACATCTCTTGTTTGTGTTACTTGCCAGGGACAACCTGGGTGCCTTAGTGCTGGACATGCTGTTTCACTGGGCCCGAGGACAGAGGAATGCAGGACCTGGGTCAGTGTCCAGGCTCGTGGCCGCTATGACAGAAAGCGGCAGGAGGGATCTGGCAGAGGAGATCGAGGACATAGTCAGTCTTGGAAGGAAAAAGTACACAGAGTCTCTGAAGAGAGTAGGTCTGGAAGCAGAGAGCTCCTCTGTTGGGGAAGCACAGCAGTAGATCAGCCCACACTGGGCGCAGATGGCTGCTTTACACTCGAGTAACCTGCTTGTTTACACTGAGGCCCCGATCATCCCGTCCGGCTCTCTGATCAACTGTCATAATGTGCAAAACCCTCTGAGACACCAGCCTCCAACTGGTGGGGCTTTTTATAAGACTTTTTTTTTTTCAGTCGACTGCATCAGGACCAGTTCCATGGTCAGCTGGCATTTTGAAGATTCAATTTAGAAAGCATAATGTTACTTCTAATGTAATATTTTGTAATTGTAGAATTTTACATAACATTGTGTAAGTATTTTGAATCTGGGATCAAAATATTTCTGAAGTGCTTTTGACTGGCATCTACAGTTGTTGATGATCGTTTGAAAGAAAATTGGGATAATTTAGTTTTTTTTGTCCTGAAAATTATGTTGGTAATAAAAAAATATATATAATGCTCCAAAGCAACTTACAAAATGTGACCATATGATGTAATTTAATAATAATAAGCAATTTACTTATTCATTAACTCCCTGTTATTATAGTTTATTAGCCAAATTTAAATGTTATGAACATTGGTCTTCTGAATAACGATTATATTTATCTTCTGGAGTGGCCAACTCAGATTCCTTTTATGGATCTGATAGAGAATCTGTGAAGGAAGCTAAAGATTAGAGCGATAGCAGGAGGCCTTCCAACCTCCAAGAGCTTGTCATCACAGATAAATCCTCAAAATTGCATTCGTAACATGTAAAAGCTTTACAGCAATGATCAAAAGTGTTTGCAGAAGTGTTTCCTTTATTTATTCTACTCCAAACAATTGTCCTGATGATGTTTGTGGTTATTATTATTTTTTTAACTATTCACTATTGATGAAGTAATGATCATTTGAGCTTTACAACATAAATTATATAAGCCAGGTTTGTTTGTATAGCAAATACAAAATAAAAACACACTCACCAATTATAAAGGAATAAACATTAGGTCATCAAAATCATCTTATGACAACCTTCGGCATAAAAAAGCAATTAACTTAACAGACTTTTTTGTAAATTCCACCAAACACAGGGCACACACATCAAAATTTACTATATGTTTTTGTCTACGTTATGTTTTTTTGAAAAACTTTTTTCTGCTCTACAGAACTGGATCATCAGTGCATCTGTTAGAATAGATCACGGAATAGTTTTGTGAAATCCATGCATTGCTTTGGTCTTTAATTTGACGTGTGGGGCCGCATTCTCAGTCTCAACCCCAATATAGCAGCTCTTGCCATTTTTGTATTTTTATCCCACAAGGTCATTGTGCAGCGATGAATCGTCATGATGACGTAGGCTACCATCCCCCTAGCCCCTTACACCTTTACTGCGCTTGTAAAATGTGTGTGTAATTCTACTATACGCCACTAGAGGTCTCATTCAGATTCCCTGCTCTGGTTTGCAGCAGCTTCTCTCTTACCAGCCAGTGTGCTCCCCTCCCTGCCTGCCTGCCTGCCTGGCCGCTTGCTTTCACTCCCACCTCTTTCACGAGACTCAAATGCTAGTAATTCCCGTAGGTTAGCTGCTATTGGAGTATCAGTCAAATACACAGAGTGAATCCGCATTGATTTCACCCCAGAATCACCCCGGAGGCACAAGCAACGGAAACGACTCTGGTATGTACATAACGGGGATGCTCGTTGACGTTTCCTTTGAAAAAATATGACTGCTGTCTAATGCAGGGGAGTGTATATCTTGAAAATATCACCTGAAGACAACCGGAATACTTAGCCTAAATTTTAGCTAGGTGTAAAATGAAGATAGCTGCAGGAAGCAGTGGCTGGTAATGTTGGGCTGAGATGCGCCTGACTGTGAGGTTGTCATTGAGTAACGGGAAGGAAATCATTTCCCGTCATGCAGTAAGTGTAGCAATTTTAAGCTAAAGCGGATTAAATATGCACACTCAGCAGCAACGTCGGCTTTAATATTTATCTCGTGAAAAATGGCTTATTAAAGTGTTATACCGGGGCCATAAAACCGCCGAACCATTAGACACGTCCAGGTATATTGACTTTCTGTAACACAGAAGCGGTGGGTCGGCTGTCATCTTTAAGGTTTTGTATGGACGTTATTGTTATTGGATGTTATCAGCATATTCACACATTAAACTGTACCTTTCTTTCTTTTTGTTAGACCTAAAGAGGAAGATACTTTCTGGTTGTAAATTAGAGTTCTCCTTTAAGTTGTAAGGTTCTTTAAAAATATACGACGATATATGTTTATAAATTAGTGCTTTACAAAATGAATAATCCCCCTTGAACTATTTGATATTTTCTCAACATGCATTCATAAACCTCACAGTATTTAATGGCCCACCTGACCTGCAAGTCTTTTGCATCCTGGAACAGCCGTCTCCATCTTTTTCCATTAACTCTTAGTTTCATCATCTGTGCTGAATGAAAGCATCTCCACAACATGAAGCTGGCACCGCCATGTTTCATAATGGGAATTACCTGTTCAGCGTAACCTGGAGTATCAGTTTTGCGTTTTGATTGTTGGCAGAAAAGTCCATTTTGCTTTGACTTGACCAAAGCACATGGCTTGTGGCAAATGGGAATTGTGATTGCTTTCTTTCCACAATCGAGGCCATTACAGTGGAGTGTTAGTGAATACATCTCAACAGAATTGAAACTCGAGTTACCGTAGTCCTTGGGTACTTTTTTAAAAAAATCAAAGCTGTAATTTTGGAGAGCTTAACTGGACAGCCATGACTTGATGGGTTCAAAACCTGAAATATTATTTCATAAACTAAACTTAATTTTAACTTGCTTGATCTTCATGAGGCTCTTTGTTCTCGAACATCTGAGGCCTTCACAGAAGGCAGGGGTTTGCACCGTTGCCTTCTGGATTCAAATCCCAACCCGAGGTTTTTCTGCATGGAATGTTCACGTTCTGCCCAAGAATGATGGTTTCTCTCCGGTACTCTAGACCTCCTCCCTTAGTGCAAAATAAACACTGTTAGGTTAATTGATTACTCTGTGCTGCACAAAGTGTGTGTGTGGATGGTTGTTAGCTCTGTGTGTCTCTGTGTTACCCAATTGGTGACCTGTCCATATCCCACAACCAGCACCAGCAGCTATGTGACTGCATAGAAGATTAATACTAATGTAAGCCACACTTCATTTGTAAAATCATTTTTCTCCTGCTCAAATATGCACTACTTTGCATTGGTGTAGCACATAAATACCAGTAGATTATGTGAAAATAAAATAATTAAAGAAAAGTTGAAGTGGCATGCATACTTTTACAAGCCACTGCACCATCAAGGGTCATTATTCTGTAACCCAAGGCATCCACTGCAAAGGCTTCAAAGCCTTGTGAAACGTACACATGGGAATATTTATCAGCTGAGCAGGATGGCAGAGGAACTTGCAAAAAATTATTTGTTTTAAAACTGGCACTGGGAGCCTTACTTGTACATGAATGGAAAAGTTCAGGCTATAACTGTAATAAAGCATTCCAACTGCTTGGAAATAATTGATGAGGTGAGTCATTCTTAGGTGTTAGGTGACATCCTGTGGTATCTGCTGGAACTATTCAGCATTTTAGATCAGAGCTTAGAAAACTGCTTTACTATGACTCATCATACAAACCTGTTTGATTTTACTAGCTTGCACGCAAGACCAAGGAATTTCACAAAAATGTGTTAAGTATTCCACAAGCAGGAGGCTCACTGCAATGAAAGGTTACTTTTGTATCATCCCTGTGTGAGAGTTGTACCTTCATGTTGCAGTCTGCTGCAATCTGCAAACTGGAAGCAGTTGCAAAAGATCCATCCTTTTTTTTTTTTTTTTTCCCTCCGCAGAATATATCCCCAGATGGTTTACAGAAACAAAGCCTCCATGTACTACCTGTGGAGTCGGAGGAAGGACCAAACTCTTCACCTTTCATCTGCACAAAGAGCCTTTTTCTAAAACATAAAAGCCTGACTCAACCTGATATCATTGGCCCACAACAGGTGATTTCAAAAAGCACTCTGTTGTACTGTTTTAATGGCTGCAATATGATCTCAGAGCAGAGAATCAGTGACACAAAATGTGTTTCTATGCCCATATCTCACTCTTCTGGCTCTAAAAAAGGGTTGGTAGTGAGCTCTCGTATATCAAGTTTATAATCCTGATGGTGTAGGGAAGAGGAAACGTTAATCAGATTTGACAGATTTGACATTATAAATGTTATCCCTTGGTCCTGCACTACTGTGTAAGACTAAAAATATTCAGTATCTCGTAAATATTTGCAGCACTGCAGTAAAGCATTAAAATAGGAGAACACAGATGGATGTTAGTCTGGAGGATTATTAAAAGCATTCCTTTTATAAATAGCTATACGACCAATATGGACACATTGTCATGAAGCTAAATCAGATAGAAGATTATGCATGAGTCATTTTATTACAATAGCCCTTTTATACCTCATGTCTACATATCTCAAACTCTGGATTCATTTAAGTCATTCTTCGGCCTTGGACCTGAGTAAATTGTGAAACCCTGAATGGTTCTTATGACTGTCTTCTTTTTTATTTTCTTGTACTTTACACATTATTTTATTCTGTATATGTTTTCTTTGTTTTTTATCTGTTTTTAAATGTGGTAAATGAAAAAAAAAATCCATAATGGTGTGAATCACACTTACATATTTTCTTAAAAATAACAAAGGACATAGTCGAGTCGTCCTTACCAGCAAAAGCTGCCAAAAAATCAGCTTTGTACGTAACTGAAAATATTTTGGTCCTCTTTTCCTTGCAGAATTGTTTTAATTCAGCCACTTAAGTTTGTGGAATATTTTCCCAAGAGATGTGATTTAGGAAAATATGAGAATGTGATGTTTGTATTGGTTTTTGTCTTGGAAGTATTCCATGAATTGCATTTTTGTTTGATCTCTTTCATAAGATAGTCATGAATACTGACCTCTACAGAGACAAATGAAGCATGCATCGATTTAGATGTTCTTTTGTGACTTTAGTTGAGTCATTGATGCGCTCTGTGGTGTAGCCACTCCTAGCAGAGTTTCCCACTGATTTGTGTGTTGTCCATTTGTAGATAATGTCTTTCAATTGTTTGTCCTGGAGTCTCAAAGTCTTACAAATGACTTTGTTTGTCATCTGTTCTTGAATATCTTCAGATTTGAAGTTGATGCATTGCTTTTACCTACTTCATTCAACCTGACATTAAGTGATTTCTGATTGCTAGACATTAGTTAGAAATCAAGCCTGAATTTGACTCAGGAAACTGAACCAAAACATAAAGTTAATCCCAATAATTATTAATATTATTAATTAGTAAGAGGGGCAGGGGTGGGGCCTGTTTCTTTAATAAATAAATCATGATAGTACTTTTGGTTTTTGCTCAGTTATCTTTAATGTTACAATTTTTTTGAAAAAATCTTTTAAGAGGGCTGACACATTTTCATAACAGTTCATATTATTATCAGTAATAGAAATATTAATAATACAATGGAGCTCTAAACAGATGGAGCTTTGCGTTAGATCTGACCTCTGTGATCTTGTAGTTCATAGCATTACCAAATATATCTGCAGAAACATACTTCTGCTGTTGGGAGCTCAGTGTGCAGTTTGTTAATGGAACCAGCTCATGTGAGACAGATGAACTGATATCTACTGCCTGCACTAAGCTAATGAAGAAGCTGCATTTGCTTTTCATTTTCTGTGCTGTCTTCCTTTGTCACATGGGTTCTTTATTAGTGCTGATTGCAACAAGGCTTTGTCACATAGCCACTCACTTCCTTGTGTCTTTAGCCAAACTTGAAAGTCATTCATTCACCGAGACCTTTACTCAGTCGGCACTTAAGTAGAGAGGAGCAGCATTGAGCTTAGATTGAGAAGGTATTTGCCTCTGGCTGGTTGATTTGTGTGAAATAAATATAATTTGCATTCAGTTTGTGTTGGAAATAAATCAAGAAGGAATAGTCTGCAGATTCTTAAAGCTTGATTTCATCTTTTTATGGCAAGATAACTTAAAGCAGTAGCTCTTCCAACTACATCACTTCATCTGTAAATTATCCAGGCATTGATCCTGTTTACTTTTCCCTTCGAAGTGCAGACGTGCATCTGTCCATTTACTTAGCTGCCTGCGACTGGCAGGCTGCCATAGGTTTTCAGCATGACTGCAATAGTAAGAAAATTAAATATGGAAATCATCAAACTTTTCTATTTAAAATAAGCAAATTATGCCACTGGCAATTAAATATAGTTAATTTAAATCCACCTTATTATTTATTATTTAAAAACTGTGAACTTAACTGATGGCCATGAAACATGCTTATGTTTGGTATGTTTATATTAAATGTGTTTGCAAGTACAAATTACTGTGTTTTAATCATTGATACTGGATGTTCTCTAGCTGGCAGCAGCATGTTATCATATTTACATGTCATATCATAAAGAAAGAGTTAACAGTCTTAATGAATAACTTGTTCTGACAAATAAGGGTCACAAACTGGACTGCTATCTTTTTCAGCACCATCATAGTGTGTTAGCTGTTTAATCAGCTGCATCCAATAGCTGCTTTAGTAGGTTGGCTAAAGTTAAGTTCAAGGTTCTGCACTGGTTGCATAATCACTTATTGTGTACTCATCAGTACTTATCAGCTCCTGTGGTGCAAACATAAAAAATGACCTCTGTTTAGAAATGTTCAAGAAGACAAGACTTTTTAGGCCTCACATGAACTGCTCATAATTTGAGCACATATGCAAATTTTGATTAACCGGGTGCAGAATTTGTACTGCAGTTACTTTCCATTTCATTGCCAAAATAGAGACAATAAATACAAAAAAAATAAATACGAATAAAGATAATAAGCACAAGGCAGGCTTAGCATGACCCATCAGAAGTTACATTGTGATCACATTACATCCTAGAGGTTTTATATTACGATTTGTTATTTAAAATCTTATACACAACAAAGTGGACACCCAAGAAAAAAAGAAATTGTCATGAGTTTGATTTTATAAAGTAAAAATTTCTGTCCGTTTTGAGTGCAATAGATTCAAGTTCTAACAAACCGCTACCATATTGTTGGTTTTGAAGTGCTGTGTGATCAGCTCACTCTGCCTGAAGTTTATCTCATTTTGTCAAAAACTGGATTTTTCTTGCAGCATTCAGCTTGATATATTTTATGCTCCAGTTCAGAACATCATTGTTGCTCTGACACACGTTCCGGTATAAAGCAGTTTAGTGAGATTGTACAGATTCCCTGCAGCCTTGGTTGATGACGAGTTGTTTCTCTCTCTTTTTTTTTTTTTTTTCCATGGACACTTCACAGTGGACCTAGTTGTGTCCAAAAACAGAGTCTGATTGTCGTGACAAGACACTGCAGCCAGGCTCTGGCTTGGAGACATGTCCAAGCGCAGATGAAGTGGTGTGGATTAAAGTCGACAAGTAATGTTGATGGCATGGTGGAGAAGGATGGAGATGTCAGCTTCACGCTGCATCTCACAAGGTGACAGGAATCTGGACTACCGCTACATTTAGTCTTTGGCGCATGGTTATTCAGTGGTCTAAAAAAATGAAGTGCTGAGTATGGAGTTAACGTGTTTGTTCATGGGGAAGTAACTGTCAAAGAACAGAAACCAAAAGAACATGCTGTGAAAGGAAACTTTAGGCTAAATGTCACTGCTGTGAGAGAAAACAGAGCTAGACGTGCAGCAGAGACACACTCTCAGTGACCTCCTCTGAACCACCTCTCTGCTCCTCCTTCCTCCACCCGTGAAGCAGCCAGTAAAAGCCTCCAGTCCCCCATCCACCTAAACACGCCAGATGCTGCTGCGCTCAGTGCCAGCTAAGGTTGCCATGAACCTAAAACATCCACTCCTGCTGCTGAGTCTGTCTTGAGAAAGAAGATCTGGGAGAATTTAGGACATTACCGTTAGCACTTCACACTGGAAACCCAGCAGTCAGCAAAGATCTGAGATGCAAAAGCTGCGTTGACTGAGTCGTGACTCGTGACTGAGAGAGAAACGTTGGGGGAGGGCTGGTGGGAAGGAGAGAGGAGGAGAGCAGAGGCAGGTTTTGATTGGTTTATGGAGGGGTGGAGAGAAAAAAAAGGGGAAATTGGAAGCATCTTTTCACAGTAAAGACCCTCTGCGTCAAAAAATAGTGACACACATCTTGGATGTGTCGTTTTTTTCCCCCCCTGTTTTCTCTCTGCATGCTACATCTGAATCAGACAGATTTTGCCGTGCTTGTTTTGCTCCAGTTTCCCAGCGAAAGCGTGTTTGCATAAAGCACGAGGCTTCAAGGTCACATGATGAACAGATGCTGTGGTGGTTAGAGTTGTTTCACCAAAGCCTTTATAGCTTTATGTTAAGAAAACTGTCAGAAACATTTTCTTCTACAGCAGGACTGCTTACAGAGCTCTCTGAACAGTAGGTGTTCAGAGAGGAAATTATTAAAAATGTCTTTGTTATGACAATTTGACATTAATCAAGAAATCATGATCTGACATAAATTTGTTATAAAGTATTACTGATTAAACATTAAAAATTATGCAGCTTTATGTTATTAAAGCTAACGTTTAATCAGTATTACTTTTATAACAAATTTATGTCAGATCATGATTTCTTGGTTAATGTCAAGTTGTCATAATGAAGAGATTTTGAATAATGTAAACTTTGTCTTAAAAGTGTCATGATTTACCGAATGACGCTTTATAATAACAGTCATAAATATTCATGAAGACTTACTCATGTTCATGACATGTGTTTTATCATGTTTGTGACGGTGTCATGACAGTCTTATTCACAACCAGTCAAATAAAGTGTTGTCTAACAATTTTTGTGCATTTTGTTTTTGATAGTTTTTTATTACTTCATGCTATTTTAGTGCTTGTTGCAAAAGAAAGTCTCCTTTGAAATGTTTGTTGTCAGTGTGCTGGTCCTGTTTTCTGTTGGGATATTTCTCTATCAGAGTCACTTTACTCAAGCAGGTTTTTCTCTCTTTTCTGTCAGACTTACTTGAAGTAACAACAACTGGATTAAATCGAGTGGGAAAACAAAGGACCACACCACTTTGTCTCACTTAGATAGCAGAACACCACTGGAATTATCTCAAAGAAAATAAACATCTCCAGAGTGACCAGCTAACCAACGTGTTTTAGTGCGACCAGCCAGGGGTTCAGATAAATGGCTGATAAACAGATCAGGTAAAGATAACTGGGAATCATTATATTTGAATGATTTCGTGATATTTTCTTTTTCCTTTCATTCTTGGAACTTTTTTCTTTGGTCTCCCGTTTCATGCAGTTTGCCTGCCAAATTGATCAATGGAGGGATTGCCGGGATTGTCGGAGTGACCTGTGTGTTTCCCATTGACCTGGCCAAGACTCGCCTGCAAAACCAGCAAAATGGATCTCGCCTTTATACCAGCATGTACTGTATAGAAGCTCTTGCCTTAAATCCCAACAGAGTTTACGGTTGTGCCATATTCAGAACTGATCTGTGTTGTCTTGCAACTCGCCCAACAGCATATGACCCCTGTTGTTGTTATTTTCTTTCAGGTCAGACTGCCTTATTAAGACCATTCGATCAGAGGGGTATTTTGGGATGTACAGAGGTATGTCAAACACTTTTACTTTAAACTCTCAAACACAGTTTTTCTTCATGGCTTTCTGTTGTTTTTATCCTCCTAGGAGCTGCGGTGAACCTAACGCTGGTTACACCAGAGAAGGCTATCAAATTGGCTGCTAATGACTTCTTCAGGCATCATCTCTCCAAGGATGGGTGAGGCATCAAAGTGCTGAGAGCCTGACTTACATTCACCTTCTCCTCTAATTCAGTCTGAAGATTACTGCCGTGTTTACTAACATATCTATAGCCGAACATATTAGCTGCCTGCACTTCCACCCCAAGGCTCCAGTTAATCCTTCACCTTTTTGTCCTCTTCTTGAATACTCAGAGGATTTTAAGACACTACGAATTGTGTGGCTGATAATGTGTCTTGCAAAAGACACATTATTTATACCCTTTAAATTTTACCATATTTTGCTACATTACAACCACAAATGTCCATGTAATTCTACGTAATTTCCCAATATAAGGTAGCATATGATTGTTAGTGTAAGGTAATACTTGGTTATAATTAAAAATTATGCATATGCCTTTCACCCCATAAATTTAATCATATTCTTATATTGGAATGGCTCAGTCCAAGTCCAGAGCTAAACTGCCAGACCTTTGCAAAGTCTTCACAGTAGCTCATACATGCCCTCCAATCATCCAATTGAACTGAGGTTTTCCTAGGTATTAAGGAAAATGGACAGAAACTTTAGTCTCTAGATCTAGGTCTCTGGTATATACATATTTCAAAAAGACTTCCAGCTGTGATTGCAGTGAAAAGTCTTTCTACATCAGAACAACCAGCTTCTTTAGCAAGAGCTTTTGTGGTTTGAGCTCCTCAAAGCTTGTAAAAGACCGTCCTCTGGACAACTTTCAAGTCAGTTCAAGAAACCTTTGTGGGTGATTTGAGTTAAGCTGCTGATTAGGATGTGACATCATGAGTTTCCAATATTAACTTTTGTCAATGTTAAAAATTTCTGAATAACAAAATTTAGGGTTTTCATTTTCTTTAAACAGTAACCATCAAAATTACAAGAAATAAAGACTTGAAATACTCTGTGTGATAAAACTATGTAGTATATAAGTTTCACTTTCTGAAATTAACTTTTTCATGATAATCTAATTGTTGTATAACGTTCATTCCCCTTTACATTTCTGCATTACTTTGTGTGGCTTGTCACATAAGTACCCAATAACTTACATTGAAAATTGTATTTGTAAGGTGTAGAAGAGTAAATAACCAAAAAGTAGTTAAATGAGTATTAATTCATTTGCAAGGCACTAAGTGACTTGAAGTAAAGTCATTTATAATATGTGCCGGCAACCTTCTTATCAGAAATCTGGTCACCAGGTAACAAATAATGGTTTCATATCTCAAACATTAGCAACCATTATCTGGTCTTGCTGAAAGCAAGAAACCATTGTCCGCCCCTAAAAGCTGCATGCACTGATAAACCCGAAGCTTTCTAGGACATCTATCTCAATCTCCATGGAAACAAACATGCAGGCTGATGAATGATTGACTTGTCTGGTCCCAGTTGCTCTTCTTGTGAATTATTAATCTGTTCCTGTTCCTGACATGTTGATACAGAAGACAAAGATTAGCATCACAACAACAAGCCTTTTTCTGCTTTCAAGGATGTTAAGAAATAAAGTTGATGTATGCATTTGATCTTTCTTTCCCTCCTCAGAAAGCTCACGCTGGTCAAAGAGATGCTGGCTGGGTGCGGAGCGGGTACATGCCAGGTAAATGAGAAAAAAGCTGGTGTAGCTTAAATTGCATCCTACCTTCTTCCATCTGAAATTCCTGACTTTAGCACACTCAGGTTGACTAGGGCTGCTGCCTCGTTTGTCTCTGTCCCTGCAGCTGCAATCAGCCACAACCACATTATCGCGGGACATGGCAGTCAAAGAAACACGCTTAGAGTCTGTAGATGGTGTGATCTGGGTCTGATAGTGAACTGTAATGTTCTGTTCTAATGAGCGATCTGCAGTCACTGTAAGGCTGTGCTGTGAGCAGGAAGACACACGGCCAGCTGTGTAGATGTGTGTGATCACATAGGAGACATTGTGAGCGCTTAGCCATGTGCGCTGAGTGAGTGAGTCCGAGGGAAATGCTTCTCATCAATGAGGGCAAAGACTTCAAGCCGTAGGACTGTGATTAGATTAAATGCAGCAGATCTTGGATTACAATCGCAGCTGAGAACGTGGTCGTCTCACCCTTAATCTAGTTAACTAGTTACTATGGTGTAGCTACAGGGAAGGCCGAGGCTTGACATTGAGCCAATTGGTGCCAGTAGATTTACACCAGATTTACACACACTCTTTCAGTCTCACTCAGTATTTATCTAAATCGAGTTGAGAGAAAAAAGTGAAAAAGTCTTCAGACCACATTTGTCATTTTGCAACTATCAAATTTTATCTTTTTAATTAAGAATGTATTTTAAAAAACAACACTAAGTAGTGCATAATTAAAAACTGGAATGAAAACGGTAAGGGTTTTTCAAAAAGCTTCCCAAATAAAAGTGTAATGTAGTTTTATTTAAATCCCTTTTATTCCAGTCCACCTAAATAATTTAGTTTGACCTTATTCAGTATAAATACAGTGGTTTTGTGAAAGTTTTAAAGGATTGCTAGAGTATAATAGTGTTAAATAGTAGTGTGAAGACCAAGGGACACAGCAGATAGGTCAGGGTTAGAGTTATGAAAAAGTTTAAAGTAGCTGTTAAAGGATTATTTTTATTAATCACCAACTGCAGTGCTCTGTTAATCCAAAATTTTAATAGACCTCAAACATAAATGTTTAAGCAAGTGAAAGTGAGGTTTTGTCGTTCTTAGGTGCATATTTATATGTGCAAAATCATTGGGCAGCTATTATGATACAGAATTATTGCACATCTGAATAAAAAACACATTTTCTGACCTCCTATTTTTATCAATTTTAGTGAGAATTATAAACAACTTAAAAATTTCCCATGAACAATTTTTACTATAAAAAAAAGAAACATTGACAAACATAGCCCTCTTTATTTTCAATAACAGTGTTAAAACTTTTTCATTTATGAAGTCTGTCAAGTTTCTTGTTGCTGATCAACTTTTTATTCACTTACCAAGACACTTCAGAGAGATTGGACTGCCTACGTTTTTAGTTAGGTTCAGATGAGGCGAGAACTGGCCATGTTATAAGAGTTTCAAATTTGGCGCCTTTACTTTAATTTGATTCGTTGTCTTGCAACAAAAGGACAGTTTTTTTGAAAGATGCAGATGTATTCCTGCCCCTCTGCTTGACGAAAGTGTCTTTTAAAAATTTGCAGTAGGTTTGGGGTTTGATTTTGAATCCATCTTCTACCAGAAAAGGTTCAAACAGATCTTTAACTGTGTCATACGTGGATGCTTTGTTTGACACGTTTTATTTCTGTTTTTTCACAGGTCATTGTAACAACTCCTATGGAGATGTTGAAAATCCAGCTGCAGGACGCAGGGAGGCTTGGTAAGAGGAAATTAGATATATTTTTCAATATCACAGCTTTAAATGTCATTAGGAGAGAGCGCCCTCGTGTGGTGTTGTTGGAGAATACAAGTACACATTTTGTATTGGATAGCAATAGGAGCTTGACATGTATTTTGCTTCTCATGGACTTTAGCTGCTCAGAGGAAGCTCATGCCGGAGACGGTGGCAGCAGGAACAGTGGAGACAAAGTCCCCGACAGCCATGCAGATCACCAGACAATTACTGAGGGAAAAGGGAATTGCTGGACTCTATAAGGGCCTTGGTGCCACACTGCTCAGGTAAATTAGTGACAGTTTCTAAAACAAACTCTGATCCATTTTCCTTGTCCAGGGCTGACTCTTCTTTTTGTTGCATATACAGGGACGTTCCTTTCTCCATCATCTACTTCCCCCTTTTTGCTAATCTGAATAACCTGGGGAAGAAAGACGCAGAGGGCCCCGCTCCTTTTTACGTGTCGTTCATATCAGGCTGCGTTGCAGGAAGCACAGCGGCTGTTGCAGTCAACCCTGTTGATGGTGAGCTGCCTTGTTTTGATGCATTTTCAGCAGCATACACACCGATGCTTGATGTTTACAGTCTAACCTGGGCTTACTGAATTGTAGTGATAAAGACTAGACTTCAGTCCCTGACTCGAGGAAGCACAGAAGACACGTACTCTGGAGTGATCGACTGTATCAGGTGACCTCATTATGTCTGTACAGCTAAAGCAAGTGTGAAGTCTTCATTATTATCTCTGCAGGCAGATTATTAATGCTGCTCTTTTGTTCTGGTGCAAGTAATGACTTATGTCTTCTCCAGAAAAATCATGCACAGTGAGGGTCCGTCAGCCTTCCTGAAGGGAGCCTACTGTCGCGCCCTGGTCATCGCACCTCTGTTCGGCATTGCCCAGGTCGTTTACTTTCTGGGTGTGGGTGAATACATCCTCAGCTTATTGCCTAAGAAAAACAACTAAGACGCACCTCTCTTCTGCCTTCCCTCCCATGATGCATTACATCAGCTCCACAAGGCTTCGTCTGATTCTTAGAGGTTTTTTTTTTTTTTTTTTTTTTTTTTGGATCTCATTTATTTTAGTTTTTAAATTGTTGTGCTGAATGTTCAAAAAGTTCAGAGGGGAGCCTTTGTTTTGCCAAGATGCCTGTGGCAGCGCACAAGTTTCCAGTTGGCAAGCTCCGCCACAGCAGCTTTCTGGAAATCATGCTACAAACAGAGGTCTGTAATTAAATGATTTTATTGTACTTTTAAATATGATTGTCAAACTTAGAAAATTAGATGTACTCCCCTTGGCTGAAGCAGCTCTACAAGCCGTTCAGTAATGCTCTTTGGAGGCTTTGTTACCCTTTTAATATCAGAACATCCTGTTGTACTTAATGTGAAATTTCCATTTTCCACTGACCTAAATTGAGCAATAAAGTCAAAATCTTTCTGTTAGAAATATATAGAAAATCTGGAGTAGGCATGGGCCAGTATGAAATTCTCATGGTATGATAACTGTACACAAAAACCATGTTATTACTGGTTTAGACATAAATTCTGAAACAACAATTCATAAAATTCTTTTAATTTGAAGCAGAAAATCAAACAAGTATCGCTACTCCTGCTAAAATTATACTGTAATGAGTTATGATATTGTTAAATATAAAATATTTTATGATTAAGAATGTTAATATTTTATTGATAAATGGACACAAGGAAATATGCAAGGATTTAGCTTATTATTATGCAGAACTTAAATTACACACATATTTTTGTGGTTTTGTTGTTTAGAGAGAAACTATAGTGGTCTAATAATGTTATTAGCTGGTTAATTAGATAGCTAGCCTGCAGCTGGCTGCTGAACCGACATACCAAAGTGTGACAAGTGACAGGTGGAAATCAGTTGGCTTTCATGAACAGCAAATTTTGTTCTTTCTTGAACACAAGGGCAAAAGGTAGCAGCCTTTTTCAGCTAGCTGACCAACAGCGTGCAGAAATAGTTTGGGGAAGGGCTTGGAAAAATGTGTTGCTGGAAACAACAACACATTAGAAAGACTTGTAGTTGAAATAACTGTATAATGGTAATCTTCAGTGAGTTTTAAGCTGTAACGTTTTGAAACCATCGTAATACATTGATTTCTGTAACCAGCCCATGCCTAATCTGGAGCTTTAGTGGATCACTTAAAAAAAAGTTAAACAGTTTTTATGTAATGAGAAAATACTAAACAGTGGGAGTCTGGTTCATGCCAACTCCTAGGGCAGTGTGTTGATGTGATACCAGCTCACTCCCTGTGATCTTTCCAGGGAATCCACTTCCCTTTCCCTGTACAGTAAGTGGTTGTAATGAACTCAGCGGTTCAGCTCAGAGAAGGCTTTGATTGCTTTGGCTTTTTAAGGAGATCAGGTTCCATCTGATATTTAGCTTAGCCACAGTGGTTCTACTGTTTGGCCTCCGAGAACAATGCCTGTTTTTTGTTCTCACACCATGCAACTTCTGTTTATTGTGAAAGGCCACAAACTATGAGTTGCTGAAGTTTAAATTCGAAACAAAATCACAGTTGAGTGATCATCGAGGGAATTGCTTTTGAGCTTTAAGATCCTTGTGTGCTGAAATGTTCTGCAATCTGTGATTTACTGTGGATTTCTAGATGGTCAGAGTTCATGTTGTGAAACCTGTAGACGCAGACTTATTGTTTTTTTTTTTGTTTGTTCTTTGTTTGTATACACAAGAGTTTGCTCTTCATTTTCCAGCTTTGTCCAAACTTGCATTCAGTGGCAGGACCCAAAGAGCTAATGAAAAACCTTTTCATTTATTTGAAAAGTCAGACCAGTGCGCTCTCAGTGGTGTGCGATTTGTACCAAACATTTCTGCTTGTTTGCTTTAGAGGTTTTGTTTGCTTTAAGCCGCCGGGTGTAAAAAAGAACAGCCCTGTCGTATCTTGTTTATGCATCACAACACTGAGGCGCCCTGCCATTGGTGTACTTAGTCGGAGATCAAGGTGACTTTGATGTGTATTATCCAATCACATTCCTTCCTTGCTCCCAATGGTCAAGCAGCTCTTCACTTGTTCTGTTGCACTTCTGATGCAACGTTTTCAGTGTGATTACATTTGTGGGAGTGAGCTTTATTTATAGATATTCCCTACTAGAAGCAGTATAGTGTTATATATTTGTATGTTTTTTTTTAGTGTTGTATTGTCTACTTTGTTATCTATATTGTACATATTCAGATGAAATGAACTCTGTTTTAGAATTTGTTTTTGTACATTATGGCTTATTTGCACACCTACCTCTCCACCTCCCCCATTCAATTCATATTGTGGTGATTTTATGTTAGGAACATCAAAGATTTTTTTTTATTACTGTGCACCAACACTAGCTGAGCTTCAGATGGGTTTTTTTTAGAGGTGCCATTTTCCCTGGACTGAGTTAAATCTGTGGGTTCAGCCATTTGTTGTAACATAGGACCAAATGAAGAATCTTATTGCTGAAGTTTAGTTTCCAGTGAATGGCATAACAATAAATAAATGCACACTGAGGAAAATGAGCTCTAAGGAAGCTGTTATTTTAACGTCTGAATGGTGCTTCTTCTACAAGGCTGCTGCAATATGAGAGGCTGCACTAAAAACCGAGGCGGTTAAACTCAGCCTCTCTCCACGTCTTACTGTAACTGAAAGCCATAAATGAAGGAGGAGGCCGCTAGACACCAAGTGGAACCTTTCGACAGTGGAAGCAGACAATAAGTTTGAGGGAGGTGAAAAGGGCAAAAAGACCCACCAACTCATTTAAACCTGGCTTTATTATTATTATTTTCTTTGACATTCCGACTTTATTTTACATGCATTTATGTTCAGAAGTTTACATGCAGTTATGGGGATGGATTTAATTTAACTTTTCCTTTTTCAGGTTGGAGAGATGATACTTTGTACAACTATGGTTTTTAAGAACAAGAATTGAGTGCTTAGTATATATTTTTAACATGGGTCTAAATCCACACAGGGTCAAAATTACACATTGTATTGGTTAAATGCTCCAGGAGCACAAGCAGCAAAGCACCCTTACAAAAGAAATCCCATGAAAATCATGTGACTTTCAAATGTGGTCACATGTGCCACGCCAAACATGTGGTTCACACAACTTTTCACATATGAATCACATGTTTTCAAAAATGGAAATATGTGATATACAGGTGCCTCCTATGTATATCACACGTGCATTACGTTACATATGTCTATCACATGTGAGACACATTGATACATAAAATATGTGAAACCCATGTGGATCATACGGTATACATATTTGCAACACATGCAACAGGTGTGGAATAGTTGAAAATATATACAATTATAAAATAATGGAACCACATTTTTTTATTGTGAAAATTTCCAATTTCTTCATATTATTCACTTTTCACGATGAATGAGGTCGCATGTCAATCTCATATAATTTTATAAGACATAACTGCATACTAAAGTAAATTTGTAGCTATTAATCGAGACTTCCAAGACAAGTATATATGTACACAAAACAACAATTTATTTACTTCTGTCTGAAACTATTGAGAACCAGAAAAACCTTTTCACATCTGAGCATGACACGATAGATTTCTACACATCTGCTTACCAGATGTGTAGAAATGGGCTTAATACCATCAGTGTCAGTCCAGAGAGGGAAAATAAAACCAGGTAAAACCTCAGCGACTGGTCCTTCACATTGTTTCTGGAGAGACTGTAGCATTCGACTGTGATCCCTCTGAGTCTCCTTAATGTCTTCAAGGAGGGTTAGAACACACATGTTGGCATTGGAGGCTTGTATAGGGATCTGTTCTTGTATATGGTAGTACCCACAGGTGAAGGTACTGTGGGTGGTGATGCCTGGATGGGGAGTTTTCCTTCTCCAGTGGTGATGAGGTCTCTGGCTGTTCTGATGTGTTGCCCCATTCATTCTTCATCTGAGCTTCACTGGAACACTGGCCTCGACCAAAATGAAAAATTTATAAAACAAAGCTGATCTGGACTACATTTTATGTACACACAGAGCAGAGTCCTATGTAATTTACCAGAATGACATGGAGTGCTCTGATCTACTAAATAAAGCAGGCGAAAGTGACGTTGTTTGGTGACTATTCTGTGTCAGGCTAAAAAACACTTCAGTTGATAAAAACTATAATTCTCTTGGCAATTAAAAGAAAAATCACGCAGAGTTAAAAAAAAAAAAAAGGTAACAAGTCAATTTATATTTTTCAACTGGGATAATGTCATCATAATAGCGAGCTCACACATCTGCCGCTGACAACTGCACGCGCTCCAGACACGGAGGGAGGGTGGAGAAATGGCCGTTTTATAACGGTCCTCAACTTTAATTTTGACTGAAAAAATAACTACCGTATGTTGTGCTCTCCATTAAAAAATAGCGAAGCCATCGAAGCATCAAATTCACACTAATATGTTTTGGGAGCTGTACGACTCAAGATGCCTTCAAACTGTAAAATCGGCCAACATCCAGTCAACGTTTAGCTAACTTAGCATGACTTTAGCACTGAGGAAAAGATCACCGGTACATCTGAATCAGTGCGCGTTACTTTCCAGAATTATATTGCCGTGTAAACATTTTCCATACACCCCGAGATTCAAATCAAGTAAAACATTTCTTACCTTTTGTGCGGGGAAAAAAAGTAAACTCTTCAAGCGCTCAACTTCTTTTTCTTTTTTAATTTTTTTTAACCGTACTCAACTGTCCAACTGCGCGAAATGAAGAATTTTCTAGAGTGGGAGGTTGGGCTTGATAACATCTCGCGAGATTTTCAAACTAACAAATATGTATACCATCTCTTATTTTGTGTTATATATATATACTTATCAGAGTTATGAACCCTTTATTTTGCAATATTTTATTTTAAAGCATTTTAAACTTTTAGTTCAAACGAGCTTTTTTTTTATAATTTAAATTAACTATATACTTTATATTATTATCAAATATTTCTATTAACACATAAATATGAAGTGTCCCTTAAAATTGAAGTTTATACCACTGGCATAACTTAGCATTTATTTCACCTTAGTTTATGTGTATCCCATGCACATAAACTAAGGCACATGTAATGCACATGTGATACACATGTGAGGCCCATGGGAAAACATGGGAATCACATTGGTTTTAACCACAAATCACACGTGAACATGTAAAAATTTGTGTGAACCACATGTTAATTTTTTATGTGGTACATGATTTTCAGATGTGGTTTTTACATGTAAAATTAATGAGATTTTTATTACATATTCAGTATAATCACCCAATCTTTACACAGAAAAAAATCTGATCATATGTGGTGCACATGTGAGAAATATGTGATCACCATGTATCACATGAACAAAATACTTTATCACATGTGGAAAATAGGAACCACATGTGACCCCATGTGAATTTCATGGGATTTTTGGTAAGGGGACCCTCAGCATGATGCTGCCTTGGTGCTATCAGGGATGTCACATAGACTCCACCGAGGATTCTTTTTAGTGTTGTGATAAAACTATAAGTTTCTGGAAAGAACCTGATATCAGCTCTACTAAAGATATAAGAGTGATTCTTTAATGTGGGAACTGAACAAGCCAATAAGAACACTGATCAGATATCTAGAATTATGCCTGAAGCTTGTTGAAGGTCTTAGAAAACATCTAAGTGACTTTTTTTTGCCAAACATAAATACTAAGAAATAGAGAAAATTCACACTGTTTTCAAAACTGTAAAACTAGTTTTGTGATCTATTATTGTTCCAACCTGGAAAAGAGAAGAGCTGGAATGCATCATTAAAAGCCCAACGTCAAACATTTCTGCTCTAAGTAGGTGAATGTAAAGTTCTGTCCAGAACCCGTATGCTGTGATTATGGTGAAATGATCTGTTGTAGTGTTGTTGATATTTGATTTATTTTCAAACCTCATCTCTCCTCCTTCTCCCTCTTTAGATTGTTTTCATCAGTTTTCAGCTGAATCTCGAAATTCTTCTTGCTTTCTTTTGTTTTGTTTTTTATTCAGCTGTGAATTGTTTCACCGACCTTGTGCATTTGATTGTGTATGTGAGCGTGTGTATCTGATAGTGTAGTGCTGTAGTTGAAGTGTAGTTGTTGGTGTGCTACAGTTTCTCTATTTTTCTCTCTGTTTACGCCCCCTGTGTTTTTTTTGTCACAATCCTCTGCCAGTATGCAGGTTGTGTGCAGAGAAACTTCTAAAAACACCAAATGTACTATTCCGAGTGTGTACAATCAGAGAAAGCACAAGGACTTTAAGGTATAAGATAGCACATGTTTTTCTCTAAATACTCCACAAGCTGATTTGGAGAACATGTATCAAACTGATTTATTTTTTTGAATCTGTTGCTATAAATTAGAAACATATTTATCTGCAGTGCTAGTCAGAACTTTGCATGCACTCATCAAATCATTACGCTTAATTATTTGAGTTGATGCTTTGCCTGGATACCGAAAGGTTGTGATTTGGGTGCACAAGTTTGAATTCAATCTGATTAGGTGACATTTTTAAGCCTTTATTTTTGTTAATTATGATGATTAATGAAAGATTGTCCTTTAATTTCTCGCAAGAATAGAACATTACATCGGACCAGTAAAAAAAGAAGGTGAACTACTTGCAAATTATGCACCTTTATCTCTAATCAGACGTCTGGCTGAAATCTAAGTGTTTTTGACTCTTGTAACAGACACATTAGAACTGATTTTGTAAAAGATACAGCAGGTTAATGTTAAGTTTTTAGAAATCCTTGACCTCAACTATACAGAAATTTTATTCACAATGCTAATGTTGAAATTAAATAAACATTTAATGACACTAATTTGATCAACCACCAAGAAGTGTGGTCAAAAATCTAGCCAGAAACATGTCAGACGCTATAACAGTCATGCTGTCAAGGTGCAAGTAGCATAGAAGATAATGGGACTCGCGTGTACATTTTTTGACCCTGTGCGGGTTAGAAAAAAAATCCATGATAAATTCAAACTTGCAACCCCATGTCTGTTTTTAAAATAATTTAAAGTTGTATAATTATTTCTCCATGTGTAAAGATTAGTTTTGATTAATCAGAAAGCGTACCCAAATTATTCGGAGTGTATGCAAACATCTGACCAGCACTCTGTATTTATCTATGTCTGTAAACCTAGAAGGCTGAGACAGAACCCACATGATAGTGTCCACTATGTTAGCTATACGCAGTAAGCCACAAGATGTATATCGCCTACATATTCTATATGAATCAGATATAAGAATGTAACTTAGATATTATGAGATGTATTATAATTATTGTGAAGAGTTTATAACATTTTAATCTAAAGATTTGTGCTTTACACTTTCACTGAAAAATTCACGAGCCAGCTTACTGTTATGCAATAAGTAGCTACACACACTTGCTCATTAAGAGAGGAGGCACTGAATACAACCATGTAATCACAGCATCACATACACACACACCACACACACACACACAGAGTATTATTATTGCAACCATGAAGTTCAGAGGCCATTTGGACTCTGGGCTCACTTCACCACCCTTGTTCTCTTCCTCCAAGAGGAACCGTGCAATAAAGCACTTTAAAAAAACGAAGACTCCTAAGACTTCGATCTGCTAAGCCTCTCTATCATAGAGGCCGTTTATGAGGTAGTGTGGTGAAAGGCACAGTTGTCTGTTATCGTTTGTCTGCAACGCAGTGGAAAAGAAAAAAAAATATTGTGTTCTGTGTCACAATTTACTGTTCAATAAACTGACTGTCCTTAAATTGCCTGTCGTAGTTGTCTGTCCTGAAGGTTGCGAGCCTTCCACTCATCACTGTATCTGCTTTCAAGGTCCAGCAGTTTTTTGACACAATACAAAAGAACTGACAGTGTGTATTTGTCTGTAATAGTGCTGTGGAAACAGGAAGGGGAATGGTTTTGAAGAGACCAAGGACGACTGTGTGACTCCTTGAGGGCATCTGCAGTGGCTGCCTCGTAGCCACTAGGTGTCACTGTGGGACTGCGGTGGAGTTTCTGGGAAGAGAGTGAGCGTCATCATCAGGCACTACAGGTGTCTGTTCATTTTTAGGTGGTGTGACCTGTAAATCACACCTTCTACCCGCTTTCTCTTATTTTGTTCCCTAAAATATGCAAACGTCTACACACTGGAGGCTTAAAAACAAATGCCCTTCTAACCTGAGCTCCTTGTGCTTTTGCTTGATTAATTAAGCCTGTCTAAAAACTTAAAATATGCACAAAAATTTGCTTTCCACCTCATGTTTGGTTTTTGACTTTACAGATCTCATAAGAGGGGGTGCTCATTCATTTTTAATCCTGTTTTTTTTCTAAATTTATTTATTTATCCAGCATTGGTTCATGGTGTTAGCTTGCAGAGTGCTATTTTGCACATCCCTGCAGCATTATTACATCATAGTACTTTCATGTAACCCTGCACGCACGCACACACACACACACACACACCCACACACCTACACACACACACACCCACACACACCCTGCAGTCTCTCTGTGCGCTTCCGTCTTCCTCATTTCTGTTAAGAGTCAGATTTCATATTGAGAGACACCTTTTGTCAGACCATCTACTCCAGTGTTTACTCGCTCACACACAAAAACTCACTCACCAGAGAGAGAGAGAGAGATTAGAGGAAGGCTCAACGAGACTTTGAAATCTGGAAATGAGCAGCAAGCCACTGTTCCTGTGCACACTCAAAATCCTTTTCATGTGTCATGACTTAAGCTTCCACCGTGAACTATTATTAGCCCTTTCTTGCTCTCGGTGGCAAGTGGAGGAGGAAGGGAGAGGCAGTTAAGTTGAGCTGAGTGATGGAAGAGAAGCAGGAAGCAAGAGGTGGAGAAACAGCAGAGGGACCGGAGGAAGTGAAGGGCTGGTGCTGATGTGTATATAGGTCACTAAATCAATAGGAATCAGATTTTTGAAGGTGGTATTTATAGATACCAGTGGAGACAGATGCATCAGTGACAGGCACAATGTTGCTGGCAGCGAGGGGCTGGGCGGGAGGGGAGGATCTGGGAACCGAGTGCGGTCAAATTAGTCTGCTGAGAATTCTGCCCGACCAGCGGGGAAAGATGCTCAGCGGAGTGCAAATAGCACGGAGAGCTCGGCGCACGGCAGAGTATGATCAAATGAAAATCACTACAGGAGGCTCGGGGTAAATGACTTTTTCGGCTCTATTGATAAAATGCAGGGAAACTGTTCAAAGCATTTCCATCAACGGCGCTGATTTACTCATATCCTATTGAGTTTCTAATCTGCAATATCACATGAGCTACATTATTGAATGGAATATCGGGCCTCTGTTTTGTGAGTTTCAGAGGGAAAAATGTGCAGATTTATGAGTCAAAGTGTCAGAAGTCGTTTTGGGTTCTCTACTGAGTTTCATATTATAGATTTATTACACAGCATCTGTTTTAACAAGTGGCAAAAGTAGTGAGACATAGTTTTTGCTGAGGTTTTTAATAACTGTCATGCCTCATCTCATTTATTCTCTATTGCTCCATGTCTCTCTCGCTCTCTCCACCAAGAAGTTCCATTACAAATTGGTAATTTGCTCAGAGAACATGAAGGGAAAAAATAATTAAAGAAATTGTTTTAAATTGCTTCCTATAACTGGCTTTTTCTGGGACTGTGTCAAGGTCAGGGGCAAATCAGTCCTCCTCCACTTCCAGAAGTCTGCCTGAGTGTGATGTAAGACTGCCTGGATACTGAGGGCTTAAATAATCTGCATCTCATTCCTGTAGCTTATTCTTGATGGAGGTGAAAAGCAACTATTTCCCTTTGCACCAAAAAGTGATGGTTGGCATACTTACTTCCTTTCTGGGAGTTCCTGATCTGTTCGCCTCCATGCACCTGTGTTTCTGCATGCAGGACAGTCTTCTGCATGCAGGAACACAATAGATATGAATACATACAGAAGATAATACAAAATAAGAGATCGTAAGAAAATGATTTGTTTCTCTGATTTAACTATTTGTAGATATGTGTTTAAGTAAACTCCTTTTTCCAGAAACTAGTGACAAGACAAATGACAAGAAAAATATATTAAGTTTTCAGACAGACAAATCTAGTTCATATTCATTTTTTAAACTAACTTATTAAATATTTTAACTCTAATAGTTAAAAATGTATATTTGGTGGAGTAACCGGGATTTTTAATCATATATTTCTTGCATGGTGGCAAGCACCAGATTTTTTTCTCATTTTAACATTTTGTGCCTACATGTTGCTATTTCTCTCACTCCTACTGCTATTCATACCTACGCACTATATACACTGAATATCAATTTACTCTTCTAGTTGTTTAATACTTTGATTAATTATTGTGGACAATATTAGTAAAAGTTACACAATACTTTTTAATTTATTACATATTTTCTGAAAACATTTAGTTACATTTCCATTTATTCTCATTGTAGTGTTTGGTCCCATATAATCTTCTGAAATATGATGTATTTAGATCCCTGTCAAAACCAAACAAACTCTAATCAACCTCCTGCTGGTAGATGTTTCCTTACAGTAGACTATGGGTAAATTATGTAAAACTACCATTGATTGTCAAGGTGGCTCTTCACCAGTCTGTTGTTGGATGACATTATAGCCCTTCTGACGCAAAAGTTCAAACAGCTCAGCAATGTTTGATGACTTATGGCCATCCATCTTCCTCCTGATCTCAGTTTTCAAAAGGGGTTCAGTTGTTTTGGTAGGAGTGGCCATTGGAATAACCAATCCACCTTAGAGCAGATGGCCACACCGTACTATAACTGCTAGTATAAATCACAATTAAAAACAGCAATTAAAGCTGACCAAAGTATTGTATAATGAAACAACTAAAACAGAAGAAGCCAGACAGAGGATCGACTGTGGTACCATGAGTCCTGGTGGTCTTTCACAAACCTCATTCTGGCTCGTCTTCATGTTGCATTGACAAAGAGATTTGGTTTTCTAGCTTTACATAACTTGAGGAGTCTGCCATTTTTGTGACTTCGTAGGTCAACCTGTGGTTGCTGGGTAACATCGGAGTGAGTAGACGGTCATCCTGGTCAGTGAGGAGCTGTTATCACCCTCTGTCGGTCTGCAGCTTTGTTGTCCCCAACTATCTTGTTTCTTGACCATGTTCGTATGCACTGGCAGCTTTTAAATCTTAAAGACGGTTCCTCACAAACCAGATTCAAAATATTCTCTTAAGATCTTAAGTAGAATGATATGTGCAAGTATTGGAATGTTACAGACAGTGGAATTAAATTGTTATTCATACAGAGATGCTTATTTCTGAAAAACATTTTTTTGGTCTTTTACTTTTTTGCAGGGCTGCAGACAAAAAGAAGGTGGAAGTGCATATTAGAGCTCAACATGAAACGAAAACACAAGGCCTCCCGAGGGGTTCTCTAACTGAACCATTAAAATGACTCAGTTTTTGCTGTTGCAACAATAACCAAATGATACCATAGTGTATACTCCATTCATGTTTTTACATGGATGTTTTAATTTATGACTACTTACATTTTTACTGAGCCACTAATGCAATATCTTTATTTGTTTTAGAATTTGTATTCAGTCTGCAGATTTTTTTAAAACATCTTAAATCATTTTGAGTTTTACAACACTAACACATTATTGTTCAAACATTTAATATTTGCATTACATGCCCCCACCTATCAGTTTCTTTATCTATCCATTCTCTTTTGTTACCCATTTGATTCTTGCAGGGTGTCAGGGGGGCTGTCAACTTTCTCATGTGGTCAGTGGAGGAGAGGTCACTAGTTTATAACACAGAGACACAGGACTAATAGCAATGTATGCTCAAACTCAGAGCACCTAATATACAGGGTTTCATTGTATATTAGATGGGGAAAACACGCACAAGTGGTGTAATAAAAATTCTGGATCTTCTTGCTGTGTGGCAACATAACTGTTCTAACTCGTAGCCACCAAAATATCATCTTCCAGTTGTTATTTCCCTTCTGATTTACGTTGAAAATGCAAGATTATTATTTGGAGTTTGAGCCCCTGCAGAGATTTATGAGTAAAGAGCAGAAAATAAATAAACACACATTGCAAAAGTATCCTGAGTGTAAGAAAACAGAAAAACGATTGTCAGAAAGGTAAATAGGACACAGAACTAATATCCATGCACACACACACACACACACACACACACACACACCCGCACACACACACACACACACACACACACACACACATTTTCATCAGAAGATGTACAGTCTACTTTAAGCTGAACTCTGAGGTGCTGCTGTCCATGGTGCTGAAGGGCCAAGTTGACCTAGTAATTAAATAAAATGGTGGTTATTGAAACATGTTGCAATAGCATAGTTTTTATGCTATGCTATTGCATAAAAACTATGCAATAGTTTTTATGCATAGTAATGAATTACTAATTACTTTATTAGTAATAATTACTTTATTAGTAATTCATTCATGTCTATGCTGGTTTTCTGATGAAATTTATATTTTAATATTTTATGAGTGTGTTAAAAAATGACCAGTAATGAACTGACTAAGGTTTTGTTTTGATTTAGTCCTTAAATAAAACTATAATATACTCCTAAAAATGTTGCAAAACGACTTCGAAATACCAGGGGTGTTATTTTACAAGTGACAAATGTAGGGACATCTGATATGAAAAATTTTATAATTTAATAATTGAATTAAAATTTTGTTAGAATTAATGAAAAAAAAAAAAAGTTAGAAATGTTAAGTTAAATATGGTGCAATTTGTGTAAACTTCTCTATGCTGCCCTGGGTGGTAGTCCATATCGTCAATGTTAAGAAACGCCACTTTTTTTTTTTTTTTTTGTTTAAAAAAGGATGCTTTCTAACAAAAGTGAAGATATTTCAAATTAAGCTTGAACCAAATCAACAAGCTGCGACTCCTGGTTGTATTTAACATAACGCACAAAACAAAAATCCAACAATAATACTCAACAGCAGCAGAGAAAGGAAGCACTGGAGACTTTACGCAGCTGCAAAAGTCACTCTCCCCATTTTGTCCTCTAAGTCACAGTACGGAGAGAGAAGGAGGCAGCGAGAGAGGAGGGAAGACGAGAGAGGGAGGGAGTATAGTGAGAGTCTCGGACTGGTTAGCCTACCTATCCACTAGGAGGAGAGGAGAGGCAGCCGAGCAGCAGAAAAACAATAAACACCTACTACTACAAATCACATCGGCGGAGTTCACGGCACACGCAATCAAAAAGAAAGAAAGAAACAGGAGTAACACTAACAGACAACTGAGACAAAACGCCATTGTGTTCGGCCGGGAGTGAAGTCACACAGCCATGTATCTGAACAGGGAAGAGGACAACAGTAAAGGTAAGGAGATCCTGTCAAGAACTGCCACTCTGTGCTGGGAGAGCGTCCTGACAGTTTCAAGGTGTTTCATTGCTTAACGCGCCTCCTCTGCTGGAGGTGACACCAAAAAAGGTGGGAATGTTCTATCACACATCCTCCCCTTTAATGTGGCTCGTACTGGGAAGCCTCGTCTTTTCTGCGCGGACAGTGGATGTTGCTGAAAAGTGTGGGCTGTCATTATGTAATATCGGTGCAGTTAATTGCCTCCTAAGAGGATGCATATCTGTACGCCCGATCCTGTTTTCTGCTTCTTTAGTAAACCGATCATTTGTGAACCTGTTGTGGGCACATCCACTTTAGTCGTGCACGAATTTTGCAAGTGTGCACCGGCTGGATTTGTGCGCTTATTTAATGTTGTGAACGTTAAGGGTAACGTAGCACAAGGTCAAAGCCTTGAGCTGCAAAGAAAAACCCCGGTCTAAATAGGTTATTATCTTGCGCGCTCTGCAGCATCCTGCAAAAAAAAAAAAAACAGAAAAAAGAAAAAAAAAGGACACAAACGGAGTCGGCTGCAGCTTAATGCTTGTAAGGAGAGATAACCGTGCCGCAGCGAGAGGGGTAAAGAAGGGTACAAAGGAGGAATATTTGAGTAATCTCTCCCACGTGTTTTTGAGGCGTGATTCCCCTCTCTCCACGGCTGCTCAGAAACGCACTCGACTCTCGTCCCCTGCTGCTCCCCACGAAGCATAAATAATTCCCCCGGGCTGAGAGGTAACACTAATTACCACCTAAATCTTCAGGGTGTACGGGAATAACACCTGCTGCTACTGGGTACCAGTCGCTGCAGGTGAGGAGGTGAGGGTGGTGAAAGAGGGCGCAAAAGGTGGAGTGGGAGGAGCCGTTTTTGTTCAGTTTCCCCCCGTGTGGTGTGAGATGTGATCTCACACGAACCACAACACCGTGGATACTGTACGGGGAAGTGTGAGAGGGAAGCAACAGCAGATCCGTGAGATGGTGATGGTGGTGGCAGCTGGAAACGGAAACAAGAAGATACACAGAACCAAGATTACAGCCCCAAACAATCCAGACACTCTTTGACGTTTTCTGTTGTCTTTCTGTCTTTACTTTACAAGAACATAAAGGTAAAAACAATTACATGATAGACAGTAAATACACTAATCCGTCACTTCTTAAGGTCCAGGTTTGAGACATGTTATAATTCTTCACAGCATAAATTCAACAAGCTGTCAGAATAATTGTTGTCCTTATTGACACCATCACACATCTGTGGATTTGCTGTCTGTGCGTCCCGTTCTGTCACATCCCAGTGGTTATCCCAGTGGGATCTGGTGACTATGGAGACTACTGGAGTACAGTGAACTCATCGTCACATTCAAGATGTCAGTTTGAGAGGATTTGAGCTTTGTGACTCGGTGCATTATCCTGCTGCAGGCAGCCATCAGCACACTGTGTTCATAAAGGGATGGATTTGGTCCACATTGATACTCAGGTAGCCTGTGGCATTTAAACAGTGCTCAAATACTCATTGTCCCCAATGTACCCCCAACACCAGATAGACTTGTGCTTTTATGTTGTTCATACCTAATTCTTACCGTGGTGTATGAATGTTGCAGCTGAAATCACTACTTATTGGAGCAGGCTGCATTTTTCTAACCCATTATTGTCCATTTGTGATGAGCCTCAGGTTATTGTACTGAAGACTGCAGTGACTCCAGATGTGTTCCTCTGGGGGATAAGCCTAACTTAAAAACACAACTTTTGAATTGTGATAACTGTTTTTGCTTTTGATTGGCTCTCACAAGTTAAAATTTTGCATAACAGCCTGTATGGTTTGTTTTAAAAACTTGTAACTGACCTGGTCAAGGGAGGTTGCCAGGTTGCCCAGAATAGGGCTCATATCAAACATCTGAAACTTTTAGTTTCAGTCTGATTGAGCAGTTGTAAAACTCGGGTGAGAAAAAAATATTTAAAAATCATTTGTCCGATGCAGTGCTGCACAGTGGAGCAGATGGTAGCACTGTGTCCCTCTGCAAGACAGTCCTGGATTTGATTTCCGGCCTGGTATCTTTCTGGATAGAGTTAGCAGCATGTTCTCCCTGTGCATGGGTGGTTTCTCTCTGGGTACTCTCACTTCCTCCCACAGTCCAAAAACATGACTGTTTGGTCAATTCAATACGCTGAATTGTGTCCTCTGTGTTTCTGTGATGGACTGGTGACTTGACCAGCTAGAGATGGGCGCCAGTTCCCCCACAAAAGGGCACTGAACATAGTTGGATGGATGATAATTCTATACATATGAAATACTTTCATAATTGCATACATAATCAATGATCATCATGATTTTAAAAAATATGAAGCAGTCTGGTTCTGCTTTTGGTGTTGCAGTATCCTTTGACTGTTAGCGAGCAAAGGCCTCGGTTCAACCTGGACAAAGTCTACAGATATTCTGCTCCCCTCTCTATCCTCTGTTGGGCCCACTTGTCCACCATAATGCAGCTGGAGGATAACACTGAAATGCAGTACATCAAAACACCCAATCATAACTCTGTAGAAGGTTTTCATGATGCTGCCAGGGAGTGATGTTTATTTCAGTTTTCTTTAAAAGCACATTCTCTGCTGAGTGCTTCACAATCCCAGTGGTGTTCTTCAACCAGGTGGGGTCATCAGAGATCTGCAGTTTTTGGAACTCAGCGTTATCAACTCTTTCTAATTCACGGTTGCTGAGGCTGCAGGTTCTGGGCTCAGGTCGCAACCTCTGCAAGTCGATAATATCCTTTTTTTGTTCATGTTGAGCACCAGGTTATTGCTTCTGCAAAGGCTCTCTAGCTGTTTCACTTCTCCTACATATAATTACATTTGATTCCCATGAATGACTTTTAGTAGGTACTGTGGGAATATTTTTGAAGAACTTGAAAAAAAAATGCAGGAGAGAAACTTATGTTTGTGGATGCATTTACAAAAAAGGGGGCTTTTTATCAGTTCAGAAACATTCAAAGAGCAAGAAAAGCATACCTGATTTCCAAATATTTCACTTCTGGAAGGCAGGTTAAGGAAAAACTGGCTAACTATTGTTTCTTAATCTTGTTAACGACTGACTCTATGCAATCTCTCTAAGCTGGTCTGATTACGAAAGTCAATACTGTAGTGACCTAAAGTAAAATTACGTGACGTTTTGTTCAGACCAGCTGTGTGACACAACTCTGACATCCACACAAGTCCTAAAGTATCATTCGGGTGATGGACTTTATGCTATCCTCATCAGTATGAGTCAAAATACCACTAAGGCTGTTGATAAATTAATTCTGCATTGAAGTTTTGGCTTAAATCAACAAAATTTTGATGCTGCCACGATGATTTTTTTCTTTACGTCTGTGTTCATTCAAAATACTAAAAGTTGACCCCTTAAACTCTATGGTCAAGGTCGGTGTAATTGCTTATCAGAATATAAATATATTCAGAGTTATTTCATGAGTTTGATTAATGGTAAAATTTTCTTCAGAACAGAGCAAGATTTATTTATCCTTGTTTCATTCAGTGTGAACCAGTCAAAGAGGCTGGAGACAATAGCTTCTCTTTGACTGACACATTCAGTGTATTCCATAGCTGAGTGGGCTACTTTACAATGGATGTATCTTTTACACACAGTCTTTTAGAAATGGAGTTGTTTTCACCTCATCAAACAATCTTTATTGACATCCGCTGGTGGATTTGCAGCTAAAGCTGGAGGCAGCGTTTTTTGTTTTTATAAACATCTATGTTGCAATCTTGTCATTTTTAGTAAGTACATTAACTTAATTTCCTCTTTAATAAGTTGACTCTCTTTCTATTTTGTTATTTAGTTCCTAGGCGCAAAAAACAAAGTTTGTTGACATTGTTCAATTGACATTACAAATTTTAGCTGAAAAATATAATTGTACCAATGCATCCCTAGAGTCTTTTCTGGCATTTAGGCTTGAAAAATGGCCAAGTTTGCTTCCTGGTTTCCTGCTTTTGAAAAACACTTTGTGAGAAAAAAGCTGTAACTCTGTCTTCATTTCTGAGCTCAGTAGATATTTTCAGGTTTGTTGTTTCCCTTTTTTTGAACGGTAATCTCATTTTGAGTAAAACAAATCAGTCAAGGTTGTGGCCACAATGGAAGGCTTTATTGAACAAAATACTTGTTTTATGACCTGAGTTGTTTTGAGGTTTTTTATTAATCTGTGTTCCTTAGTCTCTTTATTTTGTTTCTGTTCATTTAGTTAAGTCCTTCTTAGTGATACTAGTTCATTTCTTGTAGCTAGTTGTTCCTTGTTACTCTATTTAATTGTTTCTTAGGTTTAGTCATTCTTTAGTGACTGAAGATTTATTTCCCAGTCCCTGTGTACTCTCTTTCTCTTTCTCTCCCTTTTCTCTCTGTCCCCCTCTCTCTCTGCTTTCTGCTACAATCAGCACCACACCTGCAGTCAGTTAGCCAATCAGCTCAGCTCCATTGCTCCTCATTCACTCTCTCAATACTTAAACAATTCTATTCCTCTTGCTCTGTTTCTTACCCATTTTCCACTGCTGGACTTTTTTCCCCCTTCAATTTATTTTTTTTGTTTTGCTCTGGTTCCCTGTGGGCCCTGTGATTTTTGTAAGTTTGTCCATTATTTTTCTCATTAAGCATTCTTCATTTACTCGTCATCTTTGCCTTTCTGCATTTGGGACCACCATCAATACACACATCATGACAACTTGTGCCGTTTATGTTTTCCTTCTGACAAGACAAAAACTATCGATTTCAGTTAAAGCTGCATTGAACTAGAATGACACAATATTAGAGAAACATGTGACTGGGATACTATCCCTAAAAACTGTGATGAAGATATTGATTATGATTAGCCCACTCTGTTTTTCTTTTCCTTCATCCCAATGATCCCAACACTCAGATTCAGCATCTCAGCCACTAAAAATACACAATAAATGTGGGCAAAGAGGACAGGAAAAGATATTGCACGAACAATTTGGACTAAATGTGTGGGCAATTGTTATGCAGAATTATGCATGACATGTGAAATATGATATCCTACCTTCTATTGGATCCATGTTTTCATTTAGGACGTGGATATTGGAATTAATTGTAATTTGATATATTGTATCTCTCTTAAAACTTACAAATGCTTTTTTTTACATTCAAGTTTAATCATTCATTTAACTTTATTTACCAATTCACAACAATTGATGACTATTTCAATTTCAATTTCATTTCAATTGACTCCCGGATACATCACTTCTATTAATCAATGATCCCAAAAATTTCAAATTTTAAGACATACTTCAGCGTTATTCAAACATAGTTTTGGGCAGTTTGTAATTTGCAGCCCATTATGGACAGTACCTTTTCTTTTAGTTGACTATTTTAAATTTTGATTCATTAAATACATTCTCATAAAATCAACTGCAATATGAAGGAATAGTGTGATTTGAAGGTGTTTTGGTCAAGGAGCTGAGCACATATTATGACCCATCGTTGGGCATTTAAACATGTGTTTCCTCTTAAACTGTGTTATCCTTGCAGCTCATATGCTTGCCAATCGCACAATGCAACCCCAAGACCTCATTGAAACCGACAACACGACCCCATCGAATTCGGGAAATGCTGCCGATAAATGCAGTTTCAACCATATTTAAAAACAGTGAAATATCTCTTAAATCTAGCTGAGGCAGGAAGCCCTGAAGCAGATGCTAACTTTCAGTTAGTTGGCATGGTCTTTATTTTGCCTGTCAATGTTTTCCTTTCTTGCTAAGTGGTATTGCACAAACGATTTAAAAACAGTGGGGGCCTCATTGATGCTTTCTGTGTTGTCAACCACCCTGATGGAAAATCTTTATTAAATAGAACTGTCAAAACACCAAGATAATTCAAGATCTACTTCCTCTCTTCAAAATAAGAGTGAGACATAGGTACAAGTTGTGAAGCTTAAAGAATTCACCTTAGTTCTTTACTGGGCTAAGTCAAATATGGAAAGCAACTTGATTACATTTTGCAAGACAAACTTTACTTTGACAAGAAACATCCTTAGCATTTTAAAGTTGTGAGGTCATTTGTCACATATTGCTGCATGCTGTCCTCTTGGCTGCCTGAAACATCCTGTGTCTGTTGACCTATTCCCTATTAAGACTTACTGTCAGACACTTCTGCAACTGACCGATCCCAACATTTTTTGCTGCTGGTTCTAGACATGCTAGTTCTTAGCATCAAATCCTTCATGTGTACATACCCGTCTCTGCTTTGCAAGTGTACCAAATTACCCTCCATTTGTACTGTTCTTCCTTGATCCCACAACAGTTTTTGGCAGTAACTGTTGTATTTTTGGCCTTGCAAAGTGATTCTTTAAAATTGGCCAAGAACTTGGTTTACATAAAAGGATCAAATGGATGAAGCATTTTTCAAATTTGCCTTTTACAAATTGTTGGCTCTGATGATTATTCATTACGTGCTAAAACATGCTGCTTTTTTTGTGGACTATGAGGAGAACCCAATGTTTTGCTGATGATTTTACTTGGTTCACATATTGATGACAGAGGATTAGAGGGGAGTCTGGTCAAACAAGTTGGTCATATGTAAGTTTAAACGTCTGACATGATGTGCTCCCTGATCAATCCTGTCCTTAACAAAAACAGTAAATTACAGTTCGTGGAATGATGGGAATGAACAGGATATCGTGGCGTCCTATAATTTACTCAGTCTGATTGTGTTTAGTGGAGACTCTTGAGAAAACATTCAACAACTATGATGATAATTATGTAGTCTGTATTCAAAATGTTATTTTAAAATGTCCTGGTTGGAAAACTATTCAGGGCCGACCTTCTTCTTTCTACCCTTACTTTCACCCATTGACCATTGAAGGCACTCACCAGTCCCCAGGTGACCCTGCTGGATTTAGTGGGTATGGAAAATTAAAGAATGAATGCACCTAACTGGCCAAGATTTTATTTGATCAAATCAATATTTACTGGAACTGATCAGCATAGGTCAGCTGTGTGCTGGCTTTCTGTGTTGCTTTCTACTGTAGCCTGAGTTTTTCCATTTTAACAACCCCCTGCGTGCGTGAAAGTGAGAGTGCAGGAAGCGTCACCGCCCCACACATAACCAGAACTCTGTGCCTGCTTGTGAAATGACTGCAATGCTGCCATCACAGGAAGGCTTCTGGCAGCAGAAGGCTAATCTCCACCTAAACGGCAGTGGTATTTATTTGCCAAAATGCCACAAGGTTAGAAATATCGGACTTCATTTGTTGATGACTTTTAATGAACTGAGGTTTGTAGGTAAGCAACTTTAGCCTTTAATGCATTTAACCACTGATGGAACAAGGCTGGGTTTTGGAGAAAATCACAAGATATGGTGGCTGTGGTTTTTTGTTTCTGGTGACTTTTGTTTTACTCCAAAATAGAGTGCAATTTAGTGGAGACAAAACTCAATACTGTTTCTATCTGAGAGCAACAACTCAATGGAGAGATTCATCTTATTTGTCTTTTTATCTTGTTCTAACAGAATTTGTGCATGGGGTAAATTTGCCTTAGCTTTATTTACTGTGTGGTCTAGCATTGAATCTGGCAGCATATACAGCTTGAATATGAAATGTTGTAACACCAACAGTTTCGCTATTGATTTAGGTTGATACTTTATTTGGTTTTGGGCCTGAGTCCAAACTTCTGGTCAAGGCCAGCAGTCTAAATGACTTATGTTTGGCATGCATAAGCTGTACTAGAGAGAGCAAGAGGTGGAATCTTTTTGTTTATTTTGGCATTTCTGACTTATATGCAACTAGGAAAATATTATGCAGCAGATAGATGCTATAAGGAATACTTATTGTGAGCTGTCTGTTTTTTTCTTTCTTTCTTTAGAAGAGCCCGAGGTTCCAGTCTTTGTGTTTAGCTATATTTCTGTCTTCTAGAGAGTCATTTACTGAGCAATTGCTGCCATTATATTTGTATACTCCCGTTATTTTTCCTTCCTGTGGAAAGTACTACTAGCTCAGTTTTTAACTGTGTTTCTTTCCTGCACAACTACTTTATGCAACTATTGTTGCCATTAACTCCTCGTTTTGTTTCACATAGAAATTACTCATCATTGAGACGCTGTTCCTTCCAGTCCATCCAGTGTGGTTGTTCAGTTGTCTCTCTCCAGCTGTGAATCATTGATGCAAATGTGTCTTATATTAACACTGTGTACTTGTTACATAGAAAGTACTCCTGGCTAATGGAATAGTAGTCGTGCTTCCGTCTTTAGCTATGTTTATGTATTTCTGTCCATTATAAAGTCACTAACATAATTTCAAACTGAACTGGACTATAGCTGGATATGAGTTGGATCTGTTAGTCTTTTAAAATACCTTCAGGTGACATTTGTTTTGTTTTGAATTTTGACTGGCTACATAATGAAACTGAACTAAAATAAAATAAAAGATGCATGGAGCAATGTTAGTCTCTAAATGGCTTTAATAAATCCAGTTGAACATGCAGTATGTTTAGACAGTCAAACCTATGGATACGGCAGGAACTTACTACTTAATTAGAAGGACTTCAATGCGCCCCGGGATTTTACACTATCTACTTTCTGGCTTCTGTAAATTGACGGTGAGCATCAAAGGATTTTAACTGTAGAGGAAATGAAATAGAGAACTGAGTAGATTTCTGGGGCATCTTTAACGTGGTATGAAGTATAAGTGTCAGCAGAAGACTGTGAGCTCTTAACCTCTTTGTTATTATTGCCCTGTAGAAATTGATGATGTCCCTCTACTTCATGGCTGTTTTACTAATGTGTGATGGGAAATTATTTGGGGGCAATTGCTCCAGCAGTGTTGTAACGTCCATGCCTCTTAGGGCAAGATGAATTGAAACAGAGCTGGATGGCAAGAGAAAAAGGTACTTGGCTTGGCAGCTGGGCTCAACAAGTCTCATTTTCTTTGATCAAAACTTTAAAGGAGGATTAGCCGAGATCTTACTTCATGACTCCCTGACTTAAATTCTTTATAGCACAAAGCAGCTGTGAGCCACCCTGTTGTCCTGTCAGCTTGCTGCATTGATATCAGATGCAAAGCCTGGATTAAACACAACACATTCACCCCTGTGTACATTAAAACGGGGAACACAATCATAACAGAAACCGTTGAGTATAAAAGGAACATAAACTGGCAGAGAAAAATCCCCAAAACATTTTGGACACATTTATTCACCTTGATTAAATGGCTAATGGCTCCAGTTAAGGTTGCAGATGTGCGCTGTGAGCAAAAACAACAGGGAAAATCTGAAGGATTGCAAGAATCAGAGGAACAGGTTGCAAAAGAGTGCAATTAGATGCTTTTGTAGAAACACCTGCAAAGAAACGTGGGTTTGAACCTGCTGTGTTTGTCGACCCCCCCAGTGGAAACAGGAAGCAAGTCACCTGATTAGAGCAAAGTCTAATCAAAGTTTGAATCGAGTAAAAAGCACTGCACAAGAAAACTGAATTGCATTTGTACCAAGTTCCACGAGTTGCTATTGAAGAAGTGGAATCCTTTTACACTCCTGTATGCTGGAATCAGTCATTAGATAAAGAAATACAAGCTAAACGTTTTTTTCCCTATTCATGTAGTACAGTGCCTTTCACTACTTTTTCACATTTCATTTTGTATAAACACAAATCTCAATGGATTTTATTTAGATTTTCTGTTATAGACCAAATCTGAGTTGTGTAAAATTTATATTTTCTTTAACAAACACAATGTAGGATTTATTTTTTTATATTTCTTACAATTAAAAGCATCAAAACTCTGACCTACACCAAAATTATAATTCATTGCAGCCTCTGCCTGCAGAGGTCACCTGATTAGCAAGTAGTCCACATGAGTGTAATTCAATCACAGTAGAAATCCATCTTTTCTGTGCATCATGTAAAAACGGACAACTGCAAATCCACTGTGATACCTAAACTGTAATAGCCAGTCGAGGAAAGTGTTAGTTGGCAAGAATGAAGCAATCAGTGAAAGAAAGCCATAAGTCTTGCTTACAGTTTGGCACAAGATGCTCTGAGCAGATCAGGCCAGAATTGAACATCCTGATCTGCATGCAAAACACAAAGTTTAGCGGATAACTAATGCTACACATCATCCACAAAATACCGCTGCAGCGACTGGTGAGGACTCATCATTGTGTGACGAGCATTGCTCAGTTCTTAACAGAACAATGCTTTTAAAGAGACTGCAAAGACATGGCTAACCTTTCAGGAGGTCATTGACCCTGAAACCAAACTTGTGCAACTAGAACTAGAGACTTGAAATCTTGTTCAGAAATCCTCTACATAGAAACAATGGCAATACCCTCATTATCTATGTAAAGCTGAGAGGAGAGAGATTCCCCATTAATCTTGCAGCTGGAGATGCAGCAAAACAAGCTCATTTCAAGCATTGATCAGTGGAGGCTAAAAACACATCCAAATCATAATTTTCACCTAAAAAAGTTTTAAAATGTCTCCTTTCACTTCAGAATGACGCACTACATTACAATAGACTGGCCATAACCTTCCTCCACTAAAAACTAAACAAAACAAAAAAGTGATTTACTGTTGTAACATATCAAAATGTGAAATAGTAGAAAGTAGCCTCCGTCCTAATAGCAGACTTGTTGATACAGTGTCTTAATGCTGGAGTTATTTTTATAGTATTCTCGCTCTGCTGAGTCAAGGGGAGGTCCTTCACTTCTCCTTTCTCTGCCATCTTCCATTCCCTTTCTCCTGCGAGTCTCAGGGAGAAGGAGAAAAAGGACTGTGGCGGTTAACATTAGCTAGCCACAGGAGGAGTGATAGACAGGAAAAGCTAGACTGGCATACAATAGAGTGGGGGTGAACTGGGGGGGAAAAAAGAAACAGAGAACAAGTGAGACGGGAGGACGGGATAAGCAAAGAACAAGCCCCGGAGTGCTAGCAAGTCAAGGTCACACAGAGGATAGGAGGCCCTGTGTGTGTGTGTGTGTGTAGGTGGGTGTGTGTGGGTGTGTGTGTGTGTGTGTGTAGAAAAGCAAAAGTGCAGAGATAGACGGCCGGTACAGGAATTAGCGACGGACTGGTGACACCCGATTGGTTTAGTTTGGGATGGGGAGGATGAGGGATAAAAACAGAAAAAGCTGAAGAAACTTAATGCCATACACAACCTTACTTAAAAAAAAAAAAATCAACATTTATTTTTAGAAAATGTAGTCAGCAGGAATGTAAATCCACAACAAGATATAGTAGTTTTTTTTCCTGACTGTTCAACACATACTGGCAAGCCAAAAAACTCCTTAAAGACATAACTCAGTCTTTAAATTATTTTAATATTCCTTTCCTTTTTATCTAAAAACTGTGTTGTACTTTTTTATGCCATATAATCAGCATCTGTGAAAAACTTTTACGTGTTAGTGAATATTTTGTCTAAATCATACATATTAGCTCTTATTGCATGTTTATGGGACTGGAAGGTGAATCAGTCTGAAGTGTACTGCAGCCTCTAACATGATTTCTTCCAGTATTAAACTGTATTTTGTTTCTGCTTTTTCATAGCAGAAACAATGTGGGACATGAAGAGATTTTCCCACCAGATCTGTGGATTTATGCAATTCCTCCAGAGTTACTGTTGACCTCCTGGCTGCTTCTCCGTAGCGGACCTGTAGGTTTAGCCGGACGGCCGTGTCTTGATAGATTTATAGGTCTGCCATAAACACTTCATTAGCAGCCGTTGGATTAAACAGAGCTTCCTGTTATGTGTTAAGCTGCAGATCAGACTGCTACAATAAGTAATAAATCCATTAATTGCACGATAAATTGAAAAGAGTTTGATCAGTTCCATTTGCATGATTGTTTGTGTTTCTCGTGTCTGTCCTTTTTTCTACCAAAGATCGGATGACAAAATCTTCAGTCTGGTTCATTTGTCTCAACTAGCCCCGTTTTTGAAGTGCAATTTATTTTACAGTGACTTCCGTATCCATTGTGTTTATTGTTTCGATTGTTTTGTTTATTTATTTTGGATATCTAAAATGTCTCCAGCGTTAAATGCTTGTTAGAAGTTGAAGTTTATTGATCTTTGAGAGATTGTACTGCTATCGTTTATCACAATGACTTTTTGCATAATTTGCTATGGTGACAGGCCTTGCTGTGGATATTGTTTTATTACCTTACTCTGCTTTATACGTCTCCACAGCTTCATCCCTGACCTGTCTGTTGTGTTCCTTGTCATAAAATCTTGTTGATTCACTAATGATCTCTAACATTATGTCATTAGACTGAGATTAAATTAAACATAGTCTCTAATTACTAATTAAACTAATTGCAGGGGGCTAAATACATATGTGTAGGTTTCAACTTTTTTTCTACTTCACAGTTATACATGCTCCGTGCTAGTCTATGACATATGTTTACCATAATATACATTGAAGTGTGTTGCTGGATGTAAAAATGAAAAAAGTTTCTTGGGATTTGAATGTTGGTTTTAGAGGACAGTGTTTATATACACAGAGACTATAGATAAAAGCTTTGTTTTTGCATATTTTCAGTGCCAATGGATGCTTCATATGTATATCAATCCTTCTCTCCTGATATGGTTTAATGTCTAAATCTCACTATGGTTGACTGGAATAAGAGGCAGCTGTGGTACATTTGTCCTGTTTATGGCTAAAGGATGTGCGTGCAAGCTCAGTGAGTGTTTACACATCTAGCTCTCACAGTGTTTTTCCATTATGCTCTCTATTCTTCACGTTGCCTTCAGTGACCTCCACCGTCTCATTGTAGGTGCAACTGTCAGTACGTGCCAGGTTAAAGTGAATGTGTTTTGAAAATGAATAGTTGTAGCTCCAGTTGTATGTCCCCCTCTTCTGTACCCTAAAAGCAAAGGGGGAAGAAGAAGAGGCTTCTAATCCAAACCTGAAGCCTTGCTATTATTTTGTTTAGTGCTGGCGAAATGCTTGGTGTTTGTCATTTTAGTAATAAAATGTTTTTTATCCACTTACTCGTGCATGATGCCACTTTAGAAGTACAATCTCTGTCCCTTCAAACATATCAGCTTTGTTTATAGTTCACACCCAAGAGAGATTATGCTTGTGAGCTGTTGCCATAGTGTCTTGGAGCACCAATGAAGTGATGCACAACATCTGAGGTTACTCTGGTGCCCTGACATATCTCTAAAGAGCATTAAGCATAAAGTCATGACAGGGTATGATCCATCTGCATAGAAGTCACCCCATGCTTGACCTTTGAGATCATGTCCAGCTCTTGCTGCTTTAAAGAAGATTAAACCCTTGCTGCACAGATCTTAGGCATTTTCTTTTTTCCAGTATGTCAGTCTCGCCACTAATCCTTGCATTGAACCTCCAATGGTTACACAATCACATCCGGGTTTGTGGATGTGATTGTGCTGGGTATCATCCGGTTCATGATACCCGGCAAATTATCTGCAAATATTCAGTGTGTGATTAATCTTCTAAACATAATGATTTCTTACATGTCTACAGTGGCAGTTTTGTTAAAAAATGGTTCAGGCCACTGAGTTTAATCATGCAAATTCTGAGTAGACAATGTTACTGAGAGAGTAGAGACACAAGGAGCACATGGAGCTGAGTCCCTCAAAGGAAGTGCTTTTCTGCACTTTTTTTTACATGCAAATTTACACTTGCATGTAAAAAATAGAACCATCCAGTAAATAGTTCACATTTCCCAATCTATATATTTGTTTTGTTCCTGGAAAAATACAAAATTGAATTACAGGCAAATACTTGATATTAACTTTGTTTTTCTGCGAACTAGGAGATATCAATAAGAAAATGTGTTTGAACTGAGGAAACAGTTACGACAGCCTACCCTGCCCTTATTTTTGTCTGCATCTTAGTGCACACCAAAGGAGGAAATGAACCAGGGCTCATTTTAAAATGATTGAAATCGTTAAGTTCAAAGCATGACATGGTAGCTTTTAGTTTTGGTGCATTAACTTAGTGGAAACATATCAGATTCATTTTAGTTTCCAGAGTCATCCAATCACTGGTAAAGTTTGATTTGTTTTTACTCACCAGCCAATTTCTCATTGCATGTCTAGAGTCAGACTTGGTGTGGTTAATAGTTTTCTGTTGTAAAGAATACATCATAGAAAATAACCAAGCATTGTTGGATGTGGGACCTCAGTCTAGGTTAATGTAAGAATATCGCAGCATCTCTGCAGCAGCACCCACCTGGACTCTTCCTCAGTTGTTATAAAAAGACATCAAAAATATTCAAACGTTTTTACTAAACGTTTGAATATGTCACAAACTAATTCAGTGCAATTGCCACTTTATTCTCCTGTTATTTGTTCTGAAAGTAACTACTGGCTAGAACAATCAAAAGTGGAGCGTTTTATGTCATTGCAGCTTCACACAAGTGGCAACAATAAACAGGTGATAAGTCAAAAAATAATCAGGTCAAAAACAGTCTATGGTGGAAAATGAAGCACAAAAGAGCTGGGGCAACTTGAACCATTCTGTTCTCTGGGGTGGAAAAGACTATTTTAGGACTCTGTGTCCTTTGGATGGCCACCACGCAGCTCACCTGCCATCAAAAGCACTGCTGTCTTCAAGCTATAGTTTTATGAATTCAAGAAATATAGAAAAAGCCTTCAGCATGAAGTGTCAGTGAAATCACAGCACCACATAAGAGCATTTTTGTAAATCTCCCTCATTTGGGTCCGCTTACCAAAAAAAAACATGTTTATTGAATTCAAAGAAGCTCTTTAACCATGTCTGGCTTCTTACATGTCTAATTCATCCAAGCTACCAAAAATATAACTTTCCTGTGTTCACTGATGTATATTCCAGCATAATCATAATACAACTTTCAGTTATACAATAGTTTGATTATGTTTACAACTTCCTAAAACTAAACATATTTTAATATGAGTGTCTGCACACCTCCCTCTTCTGTTCATTACCACCCGAAAACTGGACCACTACCTCTGTTCCAGTGGACCCTTCTTTGCTCTTGGACCTGAAAATGAGATTCTGGTCTGTTACCACACCTAATTAACTCCCTGAAATCAACACAGTTGGTTAGAGGCTTTGGATGTTGCCCCAACGTGGCAGTTAAGCTGTGAACTATATCCCAAATGGGCATTCAGTCAAACTGGTCTTCGAAATGGTACCAGTAAGAATGGTTCTGATGTGACTGAGGTGAGTGTTTGGGCCTTGAAATGCATCAGCTAAAATAAATTGTAATATACTTTTGAGTGAAATATCATATGAATGCATAATCTTGTAATTTTTTTGTTGAATCCAAAAATATTATTAAACCTCCACAGCAGAGTTTTTCCTCCCTCTTTTTTATGTTGTAGTCCTAATAGAATAAAAAAAGAAAAAATAGAATATGTTAGAATCATAACATAAAGGTCAGAGTGAAAGAAGCTGGAAATGGGTATCAGCCAAGAAAAGCCTGATTAGAGTATCTTGTCCAATTAATACAGCAGAATTGAAGTTGTGGTCTGGAGGGTATGAATCTGAACTGCTCACTGACAAAAGTAATGAATGTTGATATATTCAGTGTAACATGTTTGCTTTGGTACACCATGTTCCATGACTTAGTGTGTATGTTGGTTGTTAGAGCATTAATTTTCTGTTTGTGTGTGAAGCAGCAGCCTCTTAGTATTTAGCGGAAGAAAGAAAATAGTGTGATTCTGTGTGAGGCACCCTGTATTTGGCAAGGTACTCAGACTGACAGATTGGGCTATATGAGTGCCATCTCTTCGACTTGGCTGACTGAGCCTTTCTCCCTCATTCCTCTCTCCTGGCTTTCATTTCCTTATATCCCACTTCAGTGGTGATCAGCGAGGGAATGGACAATTTTTCTTTTCCTTTGGGTCATTCAGGTGTATATGTTTACCCACAACATTTTAAAAAGGAGGAACCAAATGCAGGCAAACAGGGAAGGTGAGGAACACAAGGTTAAAATCCAAGAGTCCTGCAAGTCAGGAAGGCAAAATCTAAAATCCAAGTAATCTAAAAAGCTGTTGAAGGACAAAAAGGACAGAAAAGAATGCAAAAAAGACAAAAATCAGTAACATCCCAAAAGTCTTAAGTCATTTAAATCAACCCCAGACATATACACAAAACCATAAACCATGACAAGAATCCCCCTCTATGGAGTTATTTTCTGTATAAATGTGGCCTTAATTAATGAGTGAACAGCCGTCCCGGCGTGTCTTCCCTGTGGTCGAGCCAGTGAGTTCGCTTCTGACTCTGGGAGGTTAAAGTGTCAGAGATGACATCTAGCACACAGCGTGCCCTTGCTTTACTCTCTTCCATTAGCAGCTTGTGCATGTGCATCACGACTGAGTAGAAATTACACACAATATGTAGATGGTGAGCCAGAGAGGTATTGTTCTACAGCATCTGTTATGAATAGGAGTCGATGGAGTCATAGTTGTCTCTGTGTGGCTTGTTGTCGCAGATAATGAATGTTGAGAATTTGCTCACAACAGATTTTCATCAGGAAATATAATTAAATTTATTCAAACAAAAAAAGTAATTTCATTTCATTTATCAACACAGTTGTTTTCAAATTTGCTCAATGTGGTGTCTTGCAATTTCTCTTAACACCATCTTAAACTTTCAGTTTAAAGTTTAAGATGTTTAAAGTTCTAAATTTTGTCATACTCCAACCACAAACATCAAAGTATGTTTTTGGTGATCCATGTGCTTGGCCACCAAAAAACTACTGCGTAAATATTAAGTGAAACGCAGAAAAGTTTTCAAAATGTACACAAAAAAATTAAAATTTGGGCATTTGGTATTTGGTATTACATGTACTCAGGACGTAACCCTAAATCACAGAACACTTGGAATCTTTATTCATCATCTTTTACATATTTATTCAGCAGGTACAAAAGCAAACTTGGATTTTTAGTAAGATTAATATTTTTTTTCTTGGTTAAAAAAAATGATACAGAACCCATATGCCTTGAAAATGCTGTTATGTTGTATTAAGTTTTTGTTGTTGCGAAAGCTGCACAACAAAATTTCAGATTTCTTTGCAAACATGATGGAGACAAATATTGACATTTTGCTGTGGTTCACCCACTTACTTGAAATCTTCACCTTACCGCCATTACAACTGACATTGCTGTCATTCATCTTTGTAAAAGATAGCTGTGGAGTTTTTCCTCCACTCTGTAATGACTTTGGCTCATTGTGAGTTTTCTTCTGGTAATGTGCTTCTGTCAAGGAAAACAAGGCAGCGCCTCTTAATGAGTTGCTCAGAGAATCCACTGCTGATGGATCAGAGGTCCCTATTCTCACAATTTTGAGCACCAGCTGAGAATATGATGGAAAGAGTGCAGAGAATTGACTGAGGAGAGGAAGGAGCAGGCAGCAGACAGTGATGAACCCAGGGAGGAGGGAAAGACAACATAAGAAATCCCAACAAATACAAAATAAATGCACAGTGTCAAGTCATATGGAATCTTTGGCTTTTGATTTATAAATGGAGTATTGTATTGGACTGGGTATATCCAGTATGAACACAAATAAGAATCCAGGGAGACTTTTTGACTGTTTTTGTCTATTTTTGACACTTTCTTTTTCCAAATTACCTGCATGACCTGCTTTCTGTGGCTTTATCTCAACACCTCCACCAGTCGTGGAACTTTGTTGGGGTCACAGGCTCATCATTTGCCGTTTGCCCTGGCAGCAGCCTGAATTTGTGCAGCTGGAGGAGCACAATGAATTGAATTCAAGCAATTGTGCATGCACGGGTGTGAGCCGGCAGAGCTCAGATTTGGACTCAGTGGAGCCGAGACACACCAGATTGGACTGACTCGTCCAAGCAATGCAATTCTGATTGGCCTGGCCTACGGAGCAGAAATGTGCCTTTTGTGGAAAATGCACTCATATACTATCACCAGTCCCCCTTTGGATCATGTTTCATTTACACAACATTCATCGATTAGTGCCAACCGCCCTGAAACCGTTCTCAATGATTATGACTTTCGGTGCTGGGGAGGAGCGACTGATACCCGCAATGAGTCATGAAAGGCAACAAATTATGCACTCCGAAAGCCTGGACTTTGGGTGATATTTCAATGTTTGGCCACTCACTCTTGGAGTCTATTTGCTCTCGGAGTTGGCACATGCTCAAATACCCTTCAGACGTGCAGTTGCACAAGTAAACAGTGAAATCTTGACTCTCCGGTCTTATGGTGTGTTTTCTGTGCACTCAAAGGATTGCAGGCAGAATCCTTTTGAACTTCTTGCAATAAAACAAACACAAGAGTCAGAGAGAGGTATGTCGAAAAATGTTGTGACTCTGGTCAGCTCATCACCACCAACCTGAAGTGCACAATTACACAATCGGAACAGGATTCTTGAGTGCCTAAATCTACTGTGTGACATGTCATATGCTTCTAGTTCACTGATGTTATTGTGAGTCCTGCCTGGGGTGCCATTTTGTTCACGGTGGTATTTTTTGTCTATAAATTTTAGGCTGTTAACCAGCTTCCTTTGGTGTCTCGTTACATTGTAAAAATAAATAGATAATTCTGCGGTAACTCTTGTTTTATTGTACTATGTATATCAGTAATCAGTGACTGGGAGTGTATGAGCTAAAGAAAAGACAATAAATTATTCATAATTACTTTTTAAAATTACTTTGCTGTTTACTGTTTTTGAAAGCCATTATTTCTTTTTTTTTTTTTGTCAACTCTGGGTGTTTTGTGAAAGGTAGAAGTCAGCCAGCCTCTGTTGCTCCCTTGGTTCACCAAGCCAGGAAGTCACAGCGCCGCATCAGCTGACTTCCATAGGAGCAGGATCGGCTTTGTGGTCTAAGGGATGATTTTAGTGATGATGTGCTACCAGGCAGCAGCAGGGTTTACAAGAGTAAACAAGATTCAAGCCATTTACAAGTTGAAAATATCAGGAAAGTGAGAAGTATGATTTAAATTTGAAGCACTTGCTCAGGCAACAATGGGATTGTTACACTGAGTTTGTCCAACATCGTGGTTTTGAAAAGAAAGGCATGGGGGAGACTTGGAATGAAGATTTTATGCATGATGCTGAGGCTGATGCAACATGACACAGTCTGTCGTCCCACACTGCCTGCTAACTTTTTATTACACTCACAGCTGTGCAGTATATCACCGTATCGCCGTTAGTCTAACAGGGGTCGAGATCAAATCAGACTTTTACCGTCCTGTAACAACCGCCCTTCTCAAAAACGTCATGGCTGTTTATGCTAATGCTATTTTATGAACCCATTAACCAAAATTAGGTTTGCAATGGGTTTTTATTTGCACAAAACTGAGGATCATTCCCTCACACCCATATCATCATTAGGAAGAATGGTCAAACAATTTTTTCTTTAAAATTTTACATTTGAATGGAAATTCCTGCACACTTAATATGTTGAAATTAAACATATTTATAGGGAGAATAATTACTGACATCTAATGATGCATTTACAGTGCAATGCTGTATACATTCCCTTATAAATATAATTTATGAGTAAAACAGGTTTACATTAGCTTCCAGTGGAAAACAATGACAAACATCAAATTCTTCATAGATTGCATTTAAGTAAATTAGATAAATATGCAGCATTGGTAATCAACATACTTCTTGTTGAATTTATGACAATGTGTTAAATACAAATAATTCTTGGATTTCTTTCTCACATCAAGGTAAATTTATGCTTGCTGTTGTTGGCATCCTGAATAATGAGGGAGATAAAGGACTGTGCTGTGCCCGCTGTTTGGAGACGTGTTCTGTTCTTCTGGCTGGTTGTGCAGATCCCATTTTTGTGAGAAAGCAAGTGGCACTTAGCAGATAGGAAGGGTGATGTCTAAGGGCATAAAGATGCATCCAAAACAAAATTGGGTTCAGGAGAATAACATAGGAAAAGATTTCAACAATATTTTGGGGGATAAATAAGAATACTCCTTTTGTTGCATTCAAGTAAAATTTACTTTAAAAAATATATGTATATATATCTAACAGTTTTAAAGAATATCTATTTAGTGTAAAATAAATCATTTCAAGTTCATCAGCCAAAGAACTTTAGAACTTAAAGTAGAGGTTTTTAAAGTGGGAAATGTGGTAGGAGTCGGTGATGTGATGTTTTGAGGATGGAACGTGAAAAGCAAATCCAGTCAGAAAAGTTCTGTGAAATAAAAGTAAAACTGTGTGAGTAGCCCAAAATATTATAGCTATTTAAATGACATTATTTAATTGATACTTAAACCAGCCTTACTCTATTCTTACATACTTCCTCTGATCATAAAAGCTTCACACACAAAGCTCATGTTTCATAGAGGAAGATAATTGGGCCACATTGCCTCCTAACTCAATTTCCAACATGTTTAATGATTGACTCCTGTCTTGGTAACCACCCAGTGTAAATAAGTCAACAGTTTAAAGGTCCATAAACGAGTATTCCTCTAATTAGATCTGCGATCTGGAGATGAGCATCATCCTCCTTTTTCGCCTGGCTTTTGTACTAAAGTCAGAAACCAACTTATCTGTTACAGAAAAATGTATTTGTTATGTTTTATTCAATTTTTGTTACAAATAATCTTGACATTATTAAGATAAATGTGTTTTGATGCAAGAAGACGAACATGAACAATATGCCAGACTCACCTACACTTAATGTTTTATAGCTTTTAACTGCAGTAACACTCCTGGTCTCTTGGTGTCCCAACAAAAAGCAGTTGCTGTAACTGGGCTCAAACACTCCAGACAGGTAAAGCCTTTTCCTACATGCTAACTATCGTTCATGTCTTCTATGTTTGAGGTGTGTCTTTGGCAAGGGGAACGTTACTAATTTACTAAGTTACTAAGTTACTAATAGAGCATTCTTTTAAAAATGGAATAGGATTATAACATTCTGCTATGTGGATGTGCAAATGTGTGGAAAAGATCAATGTAAGGACAGTGAAATGCAGTGACAGTGCCTTTCAAGACACTCGCAATGATATGATGGAGATCTTCACTTGTTAATTAGCTATCAGAGAGAAAAGCGGCATGCATGGGTCATCATAATGAGTCTTTGACACCCTCGTTTTCTAGGGTTAATGTGTATTGCCTGCCTCTGAGTCCACCGTCCTCTGAAAAACACTTCTTAATTATAGAAGGGAAAGAAAACAGAAGAGGGGAGGACAAAATGGGAGAAAAGGGGGAAATAAATCCTACAGATTTTAGAAACAGAAATGGATGCATTTCTATTTCTAAAAATAGAAATGCGCTTCCACTTCTACAGTTATGTAGAAGTGGAAGGAGACAGGCAAAGTATTTTTGAAAGAAGATGGTTTTAGAATCACCTAAAAATTCTTGTTAATGTTTGCAGACCAATGCGATTTGAGATGCTCCACTGACCAAGCTCTCACTGTGACGAAAACGCGTAATGACTGCACATCGGACGTGGCTGAGGGTTGACAGCCATGTGGCTCCCAGCCTTCTTCCGACAATCCTTCCCTTTCTTAAAGCGTCTGACAGACTTCATTAAGGACAATTCACACTGGATCTATTGACAGGAGACATACCAGGACAGTCATGTATAAAACATGAGTTCACCATCGTCCTACAGGAGAACCCATAGCTTCAGCCGTAGCTCATGAATTCCAACATATTTGACTCATGTTTGGTGTTTACTGCAAGTTAACTGCATGTCTCTAAGGTTGGTTTACATTTGACTTGCTTTTGTACCGAGTCAGTCAAAATTTACGTCATGTATTTTGGATGTTAAAAAAATATAACACACCCTTTTTAATTGCCAAGCTTTTGTGAAATGAAAAATAAGACCAAGCTAAAACATTATAACTTTTCTCATCAAATATTCTGGTTAACTCAACTGACAGAGATAAATCTTTTCTGCATGATTATACACAACCTGAAACCAGTATGGAAAATTCAAGAATTTCTCAAATATGCATGAATGGGTCAAGTCGTCACTCCAGGTATGTGTTTGAAGAGAGAATGGCATTATAACATTATATACAGCTTAAAAAGGCTATTTTATATAATACTCATCCTTTCCAATTTACAAAAAAATATCCTTTTTGGCTAAATTGTATGGCATGTATTATCATTGAAGATGTATGCACAATTAGAATAATTCAACAGTATATATTAAAACGCATAAAAGCGGAAAAGAACTTAAAAATGATTTATTAGTCTTTTTACTTCAAATAAAGCTGGCATTTTACCACCATTGGAGAATTATTGAGATTCATTGCCCCCTAGCTCCTTAACTATTCTAAAATATTAATATAATATAATAGGCTGTTTGTATTAAATATTTAGCCCTGTGTTATATTTATATCTCATAAGTTGGGGGTCAGTATAGCTGCAGATTACCTTCAGAAATGAAACAGGCAGAGAAGCAGATGATGGCTGTGAGAGGAGACAGCAGTGTGTAGAGTGCAGTGTGTGTTTGGAATTGCTTCAGGAAGTTTGGTGAAAACGCATCTTGTGTCCTTTCAGCTGCTCCACTTTCTTCCTTTTCTCCTAAACACAGCGCTGTGCTCCGTTTCCCAGTGTTCATTACCCACTGTTTTCAGGAGCACTTTGTGTGATGTGCTCCTGAAAGATTTGACAGCCTGGACGGGGACCATACAAAATCTCCTTTAAGTTCACTCTCTAGCAAGAGATCTGAGGAAAATGTTTTGAGTCTCTTAGGTTTTGAAGGAACACCGGGTGTAAATCAAAAACAAATGGAAGAAGCAGGTAAAGATGCATAGAATGTGAATCTGGCTCAACTTTCCCTCAAAGTCAAAAATGTAGCTGGGACAAAAATTATTTATTTATTGTGTTCAGCATGTAAGACTAATTATTTAACAAACGGGCTGAAAAGTATTTACAATCACATTTCACAAAACTGCACAAATGAACAGGTTACTCTAGAAAACAACCCTTAAAATGTAGTAAACATTATTTAGCTGTTTTTAGTTAAGTGATCAAAGAAGGTCTGCAGTTACCTGTGAGTACAGTTTGAAAATAACTTGGGACTGAAGTAAATTTATTCAAGTCCAATTTGAAAATTAAGTCAAAAGAGTTGAAGAGGAAGGAACAGAATGTACAAGTGAGAGTTTTCTCTGGCAGTAGTTACTTATGGTGCCTTTACTGGTCAGAATTGGATGTGATAGTTGAGTTTCCAACTGGCTGGGTTTGTTGTGGTTGAAATTGGTTTGGTTCTGGTTACCAGCAGATTTTTTACTTTTTTCTGTAACATATGATGTCCTTTTTGTAATAAATTAATGCAAAATAAAAAAATAATTTAAAAAAATCTGGAAAAAAAAAGAAAACAACTCATTATTTCCTGTATATATGTAGCTCCTTGAAAAATATGTTTTTGAGTTTGACTATCAGGTTTGTTTTTCAGTTTAGTTACACTTTGAGGTGACATTAGTAATTTGCCTTTATATGTTCTGTGTTTTAAGTAATAAGTATTTTCATCTGGTATGTGTTCAGAGAAGCCAGGTCTACTTTGCAGTGGACAAATTTGTGCATTTGGCCATATTTGTAATCCTGACCTGAGGTTATTGCTGTGTGCACTCATGGGGAAAGGAAGGCCGATTCCTGGATTTATTTTATCATGCTGTTTCAGTTGTTTGCAGCGTTAGTGTTGGATGTTTGATTGAGCTGACATGTATCGTTGATTGCTTACTTAGTTTGCTTTATTCATACCTAGATGCAGAATATGCAGCACCATGCGTTGTCCTTATAAGTGACTGTGGATGACAGTTGATCCAGCACATATTCCTTGATAAGACTGAAACTGCAATATTACATTTGGTCCAATATTTTCATAAGATCTTATCCACAGATACTCTCCCCTCCCTTTACTGTGTGCATGCTCATATCTGTGCATGCCCCCCTCATCACCTGTGAGCAGCTACAAATGCAGGTGTTGCTGCCCCCAAACCGCTTTTATAGCAGTGATCAGTGATGCACATGGCTGCATATTCAGTGTAGTGTGAAAGCAAGTGTCTGCCTGACTCTGAGCAGGGGCTTCAACTTCAACATTTCGCAACCTGCAAAAACATGGCAAGTTATTTGTCCAGTGGAAATAACATGGACAGTTTTGAAACCTCAGTCCATGAATGAATGACTCCAAATGCATTTGTTGTCTCAGTGATAATTTTCTTCTCACTGTATACTCATAGGATTTTAGCTGCAAACAAGTTTAGATTTACATGCATATCCCATGACGCAACAGTTTTTATATGAACTTAACTGACATCACTAAATTGGGAGGAAAGTTTTGTTTTTCAATAGGCTTTCAGAAGAATATTAGTGATACATGTAATCTGGCTTTGTTGAATAAGGCTAATGAAAAGCCCTGAGCATTGGCAGTCCTGCAGACTTGCTCACTGTCTGCCTCCAGCCAGGCTAGATACCCACTTCCAGTCTTATGACCTCCTCCTCCTCTTTGCCCCTTCACAGCCTTCAGCCTTGCCAGCCACCAGCTAGCAGAGCCTGGAGGTAGGGCATACTGGTACCCCTCTGTGTTTGATGGTTGCACTTTTCTATTTTGAGCGCTTGTCTTTCAGCAAAGGTTCGCAAAAATGATTTGATCCAGATGAAGAGACAAAGGGACACTTTGGGACATTTCCCCTCCCCTCTCTGCTATTACGTGTTATTGTATAATGTCTTATGACCACTTCACTGCTCAACCATATATTGCCTAGGAATGTTGCTGGAAGTGGTGCCAGTTGATGTTGTTGCTGCTGCACGTAGGCATACAATGTTCCTGTAAGAGGGAGCAGAGCTCTCTGCATTGTACACTCCATTGTATTTTTCTCCTCCTGCTCCTCTTTACAAATTCTTCTAGCATCAAATCCAATTCTCCATGATAGTGAGCCCACACAGGAATCCTCCAGAACATCCTGGTGAATCACCCTTCATCCGCAGGCTGAACACAGCTGAGCCATGTTTGACTCTAACACTAATAGGCACAGACACATACCCATCCAAACATGTTTTCCTCCTTGAGCCCTATCTTTCGGCCTTGTGTTATTTAGTAGTAAAGGGGTGCTGTTAGCCACTTTATAAACTGTCATTGTGTAATGAATGAGCTAATTTAAACTATTGCATTTAATGTTGATTACTTGATTTAATATTTATTATGACGTAGCAACATTATCCAATATTTTGAAATTACATGATGATAATTTGTGGGGCTGCAGAGAGCCTTTACACATGCAAGCTCCAGTTTCAGCTTTGAGCTACCCATCTTATCCCTAGATATTAAGTTAATAACAATGTATATTGTGATATACACATGATCAATATTAATAGATAATGTCTGGTAGAATATTCAGTAACTTCACTAAACTCTGATCCAGAACTGCACAGCATTCTGGGGGATGTAGGCAGAAGACTGACTTCAGCTGCTCATCCTCTCACAGCCAGCCAAGCAAGATTGGTGACATCAACTAACTCACTCACTCTTTGGTTACCCAGCAACAACGTGCTGAGTAACTTTCACAGCAGCAGTTTAAGGTTTCACCACTGTGGCTCATAACTGCTTAGAAATTTGTGGATAAGACATGAAAGGTCATCCTAGCAGTTTGGCAGTATTTCAAATAATTAAAACAAAAAACTAATTAATAAAAATAATAGATACTAACTGATATGGAATGCTTGTATTGTGGTGCATTTTTCAGCCATATTGTCCAGCCCTTGTTGCACCTTGAATGAGTTTTGTTAAAATAACTAATCAAACACTGTCAAATTATAGGAACCAACTGTCTAGTATATATTTGGGTCACCTGGTGTCATACAGTGCTGTAAGGATGACAAGAGTGATTGTAAACAATGGGGTCAGATATTTTTGGCTGACTTTAGTAAACGTTATACTGGAGAAGTAAGTTTGAACTGATTCTGACAGCAATTCTGAAGCATTTTATTTCAGTCAGATGGACGTTTTACTGAGAAATGTTCAGCTCTGTGAGAGGGAACATTCCTGCTGCAGGCAGTTCTGCTTTTTAATGTTTGAGCAGGAACATAATGTGAGGAAGAGACTGAAACAACGAGGGAAATGATCACCATCAGTGCTTAAACCAGCATAAATCTATTTATATTTCTGTTTGTTTTTCATTTCACTGATTTCCATATTCTGCTGCTGTCGGCTCAATTATATGACATGCCGCCACAGAAGTCAAAGAGATAACATAGAAATCTACTGTTATACATTAAACACAGAAGTGTATAAACTCATATTTATTTTTGTTACTTCTGCATAGTGGAGTCAATTTGCTACATGGAAAAAAAAGGCATTTCCAGATTTTGTTTGAGATCTAGCTTAGAGAACCTATAGGCTCTGGATGTTTATGTAAAACAAGTGGAGTTGGGATAAGAGTGCCAAACACATCAAAAAAGAAGGCAGAACAATATTGTATGTGACTTATTCAGACTTATTTTTTAAGACTGATATAAAAAATTTGAGTTTAAATATTGATGTACAGACACAAAAGGCTGTGGTTTGGGGAGTGTGATGCACTCTCTGCATATACACACTTGATAAATGATAAGGATATCTTTTCAGGTGAATGAATCTTAATTAAAGAACAATTAAGGTTAATTCCTAATCTACAGACTGAAAGAGGAACACAATTTAATTGACTTTACACTATCATTCTAACAACACCAAAGGTTTACGTGTGCAATGAACAATATAATTTCTTATCTCTTTTGTTTAATAATGTTTCTCTTTTTGTTTTGTTTTCCTTTTTCCAGATTTATTTCTTCACTCTCTTTTTCTTCTAAGTTTATTTTACAATGTGAAATTTGTTTTTAGATTCAGCCTCTGTTGCTGGGACTTATGCATTATTCTGCTGAAAAAAATTAACTGCAATCTAGACAATAGCAAGACATCACTGCAACCTGAGAAAAAAAAAGACTCTTCAGAAAGTCAATATTTATATTTTTTCAAAACTATGATTGGATGGAGAGGGGGGATCTGGAAATCAAACCTACTTTATTTTTCTCTTAAGTTTCTAACATTACATCAGTATTCAGCAATACTTTGACATAAATATAATAAATCAAAACATTAAAATCAGCATTTATAATATAATCATAAATGTCAATTGTTAAAACTTAATTCTGGACTAAAATAAGGGAGAACGTCATTCTTCCAGTGACGGGAAAAGTACTCTTCTAACTCTGCTCACCACTCTGAGCCCATTCTCAGCCAGAGACCTGAGCTGAAGTGTTTCCCTAAATACAACGACTTGAAGAGCTGAGGCCTCTGCTCAGTTCAATCAAATCTGATTTAACAGAAACCCACGTTTTCAGACTGTTTGTGAAAGTGTTCTCAAGAGCCCCTCGATTGGCTTAAAGGTCAGGTTGTATATAGATTGCACAGTTTCCCCATTTGTCCTTTTAGAAATCTAACAGGCCTCATAGAGACACGGAGCTGAGAGGCTGCCTCAACAGCATCACTTGTTCCATCGGGCCCCATTACACAGGACGAGAATTATAGCCCCTTCAAGTGAGTCAATTAATCAGCCATGGATCAAGTTAGAGCAGAGCTCTTTGTTTTTTGTTCCTGTTACAATAAATAATAATTGCACTGCTGGGGAGATTGTTTGTGACAAGGTATTTTGCATGTTGCCGGGTCAGAACGAAGTGCCCTCGAGAGTATGTCGAGAAATTGAGGGAGGGATGGAAAGCGAAACACTCTCCACGATTAATTATATATTTGAGGCATTAATACTCTGTTGCTCATTATCACTCTGCCAGAAGAGACGTGTCCGCGGACGTGATTTCCATCTTTTCTCTTTTCTGCCTTAATTCCTCTCCAGGCTGATCTCACACTTCTCTCTATTATTTCCCACCGCCAGCTATGTCAGCAATAGTTAACCAAATGACATCCTTGTCATGATGTTATGGTGATAATGTCAAGTAGCCCCCTCTTCTCGTGTGTGTATTGCTATGTTTAATGGTGGTCAATTCTGCCATCAAATCACTCCAGCCTTGCTAGCTGGATGAGAAGCTCTACTGTCTCAGTAGGCATGACAAAACGTTGACACAGAGCACTGCAGTTATCATGTTCACTTCTTTGAAATAATACTGAGATGATACTTATGGCAGCAGGTTTGTCTTGTCTGAATGGCTCCTATTCAAGAGCTTTTGAGGAACAATTATAGGGAAGCTTCAAGATTTTTCACATAAGGTTCTGTTGAGAGTTTATTACCTGCATTTCAGAACTGCCTCCTCCAAAACCAACATGGACTTTTAGCTTCTTTTACTAACTTCAATCTGAAAAATGTTGAAGTGGCTCACACAAAAGTTATTTCATCAGACTTTGTGATGATGTCCAGATTTGGGTTTAAAGCAATCTTTTAGTTTTAGTGGAGTGTCCTTGTTTGAATCTAACAGAAATGATCGACAGATTTAGGTAATGGCTAAAAGATTAATCATCAAAATACCAATGGATAAACGCTACAAGCTGGTCGTTAATTATAAGCACAGTGCTATAAGGGCAATAAAGGCATTTCTATTTATTACTGAGAAAGGACTAGATTATTTTCAACATAAAAAAAAAAAAAAAAAAAAAATCCAATTAAAAATACTTTTTTCCAAAAATGAGAGTGTTTTAAATATTTTATTTCTTGTGTCCTTTCCTGTCCAAAACAAATCAAAATCTCTCAATGTTAGTGTTTTGGGCCTTTCTATTGTAGGTGGTACACAACCATTGATCTTCCTGTGGGAAACATTTACTGAAAACACGAGATTGATCCCTGTCCCATTAGCTTTTAGCTTCAGTCTCCAACACCAGCTAATTTGGATTCACTCAATGGCGATGGGCTGGCATTAGTTGTGGGCATGATAAATACAGAAATTTCACAGCTATTTACATAAAGACGTGATGTTTAACACGATTTAATGCTTTTGTTTAAAACAAATATATAAAATAATTTATTCTTTTCTAAAGTATAGTTACTACAGTTGAAAATATATATACTCTTTGCTTTTATACTAAATTTAATTGAAAATACAGAATAGATGCTTAAGGTAGAAATATTGCCAGTCAGGTTTTTCTAACTAAGAGGCTGGTATTAGATTAACTAGTCAGTCTGTCTGGTTAGGTCAAGACTACAAGCAGCTGCCTTACTTCATCTGACTGAAGTCAGCAACAGTGCTCAGTCACTGGTCAGCTACAGATGGGGGAGGGGCAGCCCTGTGCTACTCCATAGCTTTCTGTAGCATCTCATGAAAATGACTTTTAATAGAAATGACAGAAAATGCAGAAAATGTAACTTTAAAAATTTTTTTTGGCTGACTACACTTCAAAACCTAAAGTAAAGGTGCATCACTTTAAAAATCCTGAGCTACCCCTTTAAGACGAGCGAGCCACCACAACAAAAAGCCGTGTTAAAATGTCCTCAGGTGCTGTGTAATAACTGAGTTAATGTGGAAGGAAAATTACAGAGTGCGCCCTGCAGAAAGTGAAGGCCACAAGGGCCAGTGGTGGTGGAAAACTATATTTCCCATGGGCTCCAGACTGCATCCTGCTGTGAGCAAGCAGCTGCGTGGCATCATCAATAAGTCTCTGTCTGCTGGGTGCTACCCAGCTGTAAACAGTTGACAGCTATACGAGCAAACACATCAATGAGCTGTCAGGCAACAGACAGCAGTGCTGAAGGCCTCTCCAAGACAAGATGATCCCCATGCTTAGGATTCTAATCATTTACTGCTAATAATATTTGAAGAATTACGTTTTATGCTCAGTTGACTCCCTGCTTTCATGTCCGTCTTTGATTATGGAGAATTCAAGTGGGATTAATGTAGGTGGTTGGGTATTTTTCATTACTGGAGTTTGCCCTTCCTTTGACTTTGGTTGATGCTAATGAGGGTTATTTTCTGTGGTGTCACTCCAGCTGGAGTCTAAAAGCAGAGGGATATTTAAATCTTCTCCTGACATGCAGCCAATACATTGTCGTCCCTGGAGACGCTCTTCAGTCCACAGCACTAAAGAGGACAGGACCCGAGCAGTGTTACCTATATAACACCCAGCAAAGCCATGAGATTTGTCACCTGAAGGCATGGACTGCTTAATGGTCTGAAGGTTTATAAGACCGCAGTTTCAAAAATGCTACAATTTTCCAGTTTGAAATTCTATAAATAACGTGCAAGGTTTTGCTCTGGCTGTATAGTAACAAGCAATGTTGTCCTGCCCATCCCCAACATGTTGCTGCCCACCTCTTTGCCTTGCAGGACAATTGGCTGAAAGAATACTGCAAAACTGAACAATATGGCTGAAAAACATATCATGATATACAGTATAAAAAAAGGCCTTCCCAGCCTGATAATAGGTAATTGTCAGTATCAATAATTATTTTAGTTTTTTGACTTAAATATCTGAAAGGTCACCAAACTGGTGACATGACCTTACATGGTTTACCAATGGGAAGTAAAATAGGGCCACCGGTCACTGCTAAACACTATTATCAGTAAAAGTTACTTTAAAAATGATGTCGTATTGTTGAATAGTGAATACATCCTGGGAGCAATAAAAGGCTAACAAGCTGTTCAGACTGATCCCACGCTTTAGATGATCTGCTTAACCCGATGTTAAGGTCATTCCTCCAGGGAGGTATTGGCTGTTTTCATCTGGCCTAATCTTTGGATGTTTGATGGCTCCTCTCTGGAATTCTGAACCGAGTTAATGACGGCAGCAAAAAACAGTCTAGATGGATAAGCTAGCTCTGTCTGTACTGCTAAGTAAAAATAAATCTCGCTTCAAATTTATTATTAAGATGTAAAACAAAGACAAAATGTTATTGTGGAGAAACTTGCCTCAATCTCCTTGAGTCTGTGTTTTCCAGTCTTGTCAGTCGAACATGCTCCCTGGCTCTCTGATTCAGGATTAAGGCCAGCACAAACACAAACAGAGAAATGTTTTCTCAGTGCTAGCGCTGCAAGAACTCATCATTGTGTTGTTACAGGTCGCTCTTAGAGCTTGTGGTTGACACATTTTCTGGGCAAAACCATTTTATTTGTGGTGTCTAACAAATATTGTGTGATTGGTCAAAAATTTTAAGCATTCTTTGTTGTAATCCTGATTAATAGTGCGGAGGGAGGGATTTATGAGGACTTCTCACAAATTCTGCACTTCATTATGAAATGTCATGGCCAGATAATTTTTTTTCTTATTTTTGCCACCTCAGAAACGGAAAACATATTTCTCTGTTCTTGCTGGATACTCTTAAATTGCTCACAGAAGTTGCCCCAGCATAATGTTACCTGGTACTAATCACTGACTAGTTTAATAAATGTAACATTACACAATCGAGGTAGAAATATAATCTATCTTTTCCAAACTTTCTGTTTGTCTGAGAGGATAAACTGTTCCAAAATACAGAGCAATACTATTATGGAAACCATACAGTCATGAAATGTTCACACATGGACATTCTTTACAATTTTTAAGATTCATAATGCTTTTATATATCACATTATTTTTGCAACAGTATGAATAATCTTTGCTTTTCTGTTTTAGATTAAAAGAATTACGTGATTTAGAGATTGTATTTCAAATTTTGTGTAAATTTACTCTCTACTTTGAGAATACTTTGGAACGTCTTTATTCTGTTTACTGTGTGAGGAAAGCAGGAATCCCCAATTTATAAAGCCCCATATTCTGGAGTTAACATGCCGTTTCTCATAAGTTCCAGTTTGGCTGCCTTTTCTACATACAGACACTGGATCCAGTTCTTTTTTCTGAACCCTCTTACTCTTTCTCACTAAGCTGTCGCACACTTGTTCATCATCCTCTCATCAGCAATTCCTCCTGACACCAGTTATGAGAAGGTTGTGGTTACAGGCAGGACGTAGTGATCTCTCCTCACACCATTTGAAGTTAGTCAGTGTGTGGATTTGACTGCAGGGAATGTGTGTAAAAGACTAAAACACACACACACAGGAATGGCGTTGGGTCACTTAAGGCCTGTGTTTTAGTGGATTTTTTTATGGACTCTAAAGGCAGAGGACTTTGACTGGGCTGTGGCTCAGTCAATATTCTAACCTCCAGCTACTGATCCAGTTTTCAGGGTTTTTTACTGCCTGCTCTGTCCAGTCTGGTAATAAAGTGAATTTTACAAGCTATCTTTATTTGAATTAAGAGGCAAAAGGTAGAGCCCTTTATTTAATCCTGAATCAAAATTAATTCTGTTGTGCTCTGCGGAGTCTGTCTGCCATGCCCATATGAACTTTGTTCATTGTTTGGTGGACACCCGTCACTCCTGGAAACTGGATAATCACATGAATCCCCTTGAGCTGTAAGCTCATGCTTTGCTTCTATTGTGTCTGATGAGACTTCACATAAACCATAATGGATATGCAGAGAATAGGCTGCCTCACTGTCATTTGACTGTCATTTAGCTGCCGTTCAATTAAAGTTGCACTTGTCCTGCCAATAATTTAATTACACCATTAATAATTGTTTTCCCATTTTTAAAAGGCAGAGAATATTTAGGCTAATATTTTGCACGTGACCAGAGGGGCAGGAATCAGACATTGATATCTAAGTGCAGGGGCATGCATGCATTCAACTCCGTATCCTCAGGCAAAAACAATTGACTTCGACTTGGATTAGATTTTATTATGCCACCCACATGATACATCTGGAGCATCCGAGACCTCTTTGTCTTGGTTGATGTCACCAGCAGCAAGCAGTTGATGTGGGCAGATGGGGACTGTAGGCCTGTATGCATATGCACAGGCTTCACAAATCGCTTTTCAATAGCATTACAGTTGAGTCCCTCTTCCCTCACTCCCACTCCTACTCTTTTTTTTTCCTGCGCTTCTTTTTCTCCATTTTCTCGTTTTCTTCACATCCCAAAAGTGCTCTGAGAGGATCCCACTCATGTCACTTGGCTTAGGATGTGTCAAGTGGAAGAGTGCGTGACTGTGTGGATGTTTGCAACTCTGAGCATGTGTGTCTACCCATTTTCTGGAAGGCGGTGTCTTTTTTAAAGAAATAAATTAGAAGTTTGTATTGAGCACATTAGGTGAAAGTGATAAAAAGTTAGCACTGGGTGGGTGTTGACAGTTGGACATGCCAGGATTAATAGCTGGCATGCTTTACTTTGCATTTAAACGAGGATAAGGAGCAAATTAATATTTATGGGTCGATATTGCAGCAATTGTCAATAACTGTCCATACACCTATTAAAAAATGTGTTTCATCAGGCCAATGCAAAACATAATCACTTTGAAGCACTGCTGTGATGTAACATTAGATTATGGCATAGCCAGTAAACTTCCTGTTTATGCATTAAAGCTCATAATATGAAAAAGCCATTCCAATGCCAAATCTGGCATTGGAATGGCTTTTTCAGTGTTTTTCCAAGTTGAGTAATTTATGTAAGCACTGTTTCTGATACAAAAGAGCATTTTGAAGGACACCCTTCAAAACAGAAAACTATTACCATATATGGTTACTATCTTCATGACTTGAGCAGCATCTTCTTGAATCCTGTCACTCTCTGTGGATTGTTTTATGTTCAGATGCAATGTTTTGTGAAACGTATTGAATAGATGTCTAGCTGCTTATTAGTAAATGATACAGCAAGCACTTTGCTGCAGAGATCAGTTTATGCAGGAAAACCGATGAGCTCCATAGGAGTAAACGGGTGAAAAAGCTTGATTTCTTCTCACCCACCAGAAACAATTCCTCTGTTGGAAACAGTTTTTGCCTCAGGGTTATGAAGCAACTGAAATATTGGTTCGAATAGACAGAACAACCCAAAGCGGAGAGAGCAGGAAATAAAACACAGTTCATGCCATAGTTAGGACAGATCAGTGCATGTGTTCTAAAAATGGAAAAAAAGTGACAAATGTTGTTTCCCGTCAGCTTTTGGAGATAACGAGCATTTGTAAAATGTGTGCAAGAAGTCATTAGGCCAGAGGTGTTGTTTAACAATCCAGAAGCTGGTTTATTGGGAAGTCTGACCTCGATTAGAACCAATAAAATAGCCAATTTAATGGCTCTGATTCCAGAATCCTGGTAGCCATGATGGACTTAGTCTAGAGCTCACAAGCTCATTACTGAGATAGACACTAGTCCACCTCCAGCGTATCAGCAGCCACATTGTGGACTTAAATCAATAAAGTCAAAGCCACCAGTGGGACTGGTAAATAATGGCTTATTTGGAGCTGTGCGGAGCAGCCATAACGGCCCAAAGCTTGGGGGACACAAGAAGCTCATTCAGCTTGATCAGGTGCCGGTGATATATTGCTTATTTGTCTCTGACACGCAGGAGCTCTTAGGTGGTACTTATAAAACAGGGTTAAGTCTGTACTTATCACCTGTGGGACAGGAAGTCAAGAGGTACAGTTGATTAAAAGTTAAATGCATGATTTATTATTAATTCATCACAGATGGACTGCACTGACAAATATTAAGATAGCATCCAGGCAGGTACATTAACCTTTGTTAGAGCAACATTTGAAGGGATTCTCTGATATATATCTGTAATCTATTATAACATGCACTTCACTTACGGCAGCAGCACAAATACGAGTTTGCTCATTTGAAGGTGAGGGAAGCTGCCTTTTTATAAATGGGCTGGCTCTATGAGGCTTACACATTAAAGTAATTTATTTCAATCTTACCGCTTAATTTTGTCATTCTGTGCCAGAGCTGGGGGAAGAAAATTATCCAAGGGACACTGATAGATTATCTGATATATGTTACGGTTTAATGTAACTCTTATCTAAGGCAGGGGAGATATAGATGCTGCCAGAATGTTAGTTTTATCTCTTGATCAGATGGAATTGAAAGTAGATAATATTCAGTTACCTCCCACTGGGGTTATGAGTGAATAAACATTGCTAAAAATATCCGTGCTGAGTTTAGGTTTGTGGATATAAAGCTTTGCATTTTTTAAAATTAAAGCTCTGTGTTAAGGGACATGTCTACTCTTCAAGCAAAGTGGGATGTTAGGACTAGTATTAGAGCTAGTGTAACTCCTTATTCAAAGCATTTATACACATTTCATCAGATTTCAATCATACACATGTGTATTCTAATGTGAAAGACCATGGGAAAACGCTGCATAACTGAGAAGTGGAAGAGAAATCTAAATAGTGAGTGCATGCATGTATTTAGCCCCATTTAATCTGATATCTTTTAATGAAATCAGTGCAACCAGCATCTCCAAGTCGTCATTTAAATAGAAAATAGGTGTGCAGAGGACTGTTAGAAAAATATGTCTGAATGAACTTGAGCTATTTAGTAAATTAGTTCAAGTTCCTGGGTGAGTGTTTGAATTTGGGGCTCCATAAATACAAATACATTTTCCATCCACATTTTATATAAGCATTATTTTATGCTCATTTATTTAGCAAAATTCTAAATATAAACACTATGAGTTTTGATTGTAACATCAATGTGAAAAAGGTTGTCTCCTCTATCTGTGTTTTCTATCCAGTTTGTCTCCGAGGCTTGCTTTTGATGCCTTATTTATTATCTGGAGGTTTTCATACAATATTAGCTCCCTTTCTTACCCTGTTTCCTGTGCTTTTTGTTTTTCCTGTTTGGATTTTCAGAGCCCTCAAAAATCAGCTTTTAATTAGAGCTTCCTTTCAAGTTTTACAGCGTTTTCCTGGCATTTGGGCTGGCTTTATAACCAACACAGAACAGATGGTGCCTTTCTAGGTGACAGCGTGCATGTGTCACATGATGCCTTGCTAGTTAAATGCAAGCACGCCTTGTTACTCGGACGAGATGGATGTTGTCACTGAACCGAGACGTACATGAGTGGTGGTCCGCTTACTTTTACTATGAAGGGGCCTCTGTGAGGGGCACAGCGGTGCTGCAGCTGAGCCTCAGGGATCATATTGGGACCAGAGAACAGGTAAAACGCCCTGCAGCCTACAGGGGAAGCAAGAGACACTTGCTCTCACCACAGGTGCGGCCCACCTGTCAAAATTTCACTGATCCGGTACACATCCATGTGATTTGCTGCACATGGAGCTTGAGTATCTGCTGTGGACTCGAATTTCCAAAGCTTCAGCTTGTTTTTTTTTTCTCTGTCTCCTGAAAATAGCCTCTGTTCCTTGCTGTCAGTTCATCTGAAGATGAATTATTTATGTAAACAAATCTGTGCCCATACACAATAAGCCTTCGCATTGTAAAACGTGGTGTTCCTTATGTCTAAAAGCTGATCTTAACCACAATGCTGGCCACATTATCGGGAAGTGGCAACCCGGATAAACATGGTCAAATAAATGTTTTATTTCAGTAGCATAAGACACAACCACAAAAAAGGGAAAGAAACAAGTTCTAACTTTACTTTTATTATGCTTATCTACTGGGGAAAAAGTAGTAATGGAAATATTACCTGATAAAACTATTGACGCTATAAATGCTCCCACAAAAATGAATATAACTGAGGCCTTTAAGATCTTAAATAGAGAAAATGATGGAGGAGTTCAAACAAACCCCAGAACTATAAAAACTGCAGGGTGAGAATGAGCTATTGCACCAAAAGATGGCTTCTTTTTAGATCTTACACACATCTTTTCCAGCAGTGCCGATAAATGTGAGGTGTGCTGCCTGTGTAGCCCTACTGCACATCATATCTTCCTGTTTTCTGATTGTTTTGGGTGTGATGCTTTAAAGATGGTCTAAATCTTTGAGTTTTTCTTTTCTTTTTTTTTTTTTAAGCTTCAAGCGTCTTAGAAAAGTGTGCCGCATTTTTCCTCCAATCCTGATAATAATTCAAATGGTTTGCACTTTTGGCCGCCTGCAGTGGGAACCTGTCAGTCTATTTGTGACCAGAGCAAAAATGGCAGTCTGTAAGAAAGCAAATGCCCAATGAACTGTGCTGGAATGGCAATGTTACAGCTAAAATGTAGAGCGAATGTCAGAGCAGCAGGTTAGTTTTTGAGAAGATTGGTAAATTAAATGCCACCATGTCAGTTTGACAAGTTTCTTACCTCTAAAATAGACGTCTAGTTAAAAAAAAAAAAAAATTACATTTAAGGTTGCTCTTGCAGTTGCAGCTCAACATAGTACAGCAGAAATAATTCAAATGTGCTGATTGCAATCAGCTATGTATTAGTCCTCAGACTCCAAAGAAAAAAAAATCTACCATGTAAAATTTTACCAGAAAGTAGTCAGAACACATTTGCAAAACTCAGCATTGTGCTTTAGCTGCGGGTAAACAAAATTTTGCTGAAACATCCTGTTTCTGCTCCTGAGGCAGAAGAGACTATGGAGTGACATCTGAGGTTTACCCTGGCGATCAGTGGCTACAGAAAGTGCAGAACCCGGGCTCAAAAAGAAGAAACAAGCTCTTTGAAGTTACTTATAGGCTACGAGCTTTGAATCCAGATCTCCTGAGGCACAGTCCTCTCCACTTCACTTAGAGCACACAGATATACTTTGGCAGTTTTGATGACTGGACACTGCTCCAGATCCGCCTGTCCAATTAGCAAAGCTTTTTCTCCCCCTGAGGACTGATACCTGCATGTCATTGGGCCTGAGATCACTCCATGGGGACCAGATCACATCTGCACAGTCACAACAATGCTTAATGTCATTAATAGGCATAAGCCAATTATTGCTATCAAGATATACTAATGCTTCACAAAAGTACAGTTTTAAAGCTGTCATCATGTGGGTCCTGTTTGAAATTATTTATTGATTTGACAAAGAAATTGCTAGTTTTCTTTGGGTTAATGTAACACAACTCTGGTAGTTTGCCGGCCAAAAAAAGGCAGCAGCACATTTGCTTAAAATGTAAGACAGATTTGACATTAATAGTCAATACCAGAGATGATCAATCTTTTCTTTTTAAGTACTGATTTCTGTTTTTCCTAGAGCTTTAATCTGTTGATTCTGATAGTCACGAAATTCTAGCTTTCTTGTTCTGCCTGTAAATTATCTTGATTTATGCATTAAAGCATATGTCATTGACCTCTGCTACAGTGTTATTTGCCTTTCATTTAAATAGTGGAATTATATGATGCTATACTAGTTGAGCAATAACACTGAAGCATCACTTTTGTACATATATAACTGTAGCATACATTATTTGATCGCAAAATAAGCCTGGCTGAAATAGATTTTTTAAATATTTCAAATAATTCCTAAGTATGAGTGCTGCATCTTTCACACAAGTGCTTTAAACATGTTTTTCAATGCTACATGACTAATGCAACTGCTACTCAAAAATATTATCATACATATTAGTGTATGATAGTCATACAACAATATGCAGACATTCTGTCTGTGCTGATAAAAATGAACACACCTTCAGGAGTCTGCAACTGTTGAGATTGAAACTGAAACTGATGCCATGAACTACATTTTTAATTATTTAACAATTATCTGATCACTTGGTGACACTAGTAGAGACCTTCACCACCAGTTGATCCTTAAATATGTTTTGAAATAAATAAATAAATGCTCCTGAGACAAAGTTACACACCCAGTTGCATGCAACAGCACACTGCATGTCGCAAAAATGTACTAACTGTCTCTTATAATTTTGTCTGCTTACATGGCAAGAAAGAAAACATTTGACTAAATTAAAAAATAAATAAATATAGAAATATGTATTATGTATGTATTATTAGAACAAAAAGTACGAACTGTTACTTTTGGCGCATTTGATAAATAGGAAATTCTTTTGGATTTTTCAGTTTTTCATTGATCAAGGGGAAATTGATCATTTTTAATTAATGCATTATGTAATATTTAGCAGTAGTATGACTAAATGCATTTTTGTTTTTAAAAAAAGCATAATTAAATGATGTTATATATTTTAATTATTCACGTAAACAACATGAAGCCATGGTATGTTTACTCAGAGTTTATCATATGGGTGGGGGGATCTAATGCCAGTCACAACTTCACACTTTGGCTCCACCTTTCTTGTTGACTGTCCATACTTAACCTCTGGCATGAATTCGGTCTTTGTTTTTCTCTTCAGTGAGAAGGGTTTATTACAAGCTCATTTGCAGCATCATTGGAAGCACTTGCCCCAGTACACAAAGCCATTTATTTTCTCTGTTATGAGCATCTGAAAGAGAGAGCCACTGAAATCTAAAACAAGCAAGTGACTTTCAAGTTCAAGAGTGGCCTGACTTCTAAAGGCCTTTGATCAAAGGCTTCAATGGCTTGTTCACCTCACTTGTCATTTCTTACTGAGTAGTGCCATTGCAGATGAGATAAAGCACCCTCCCTTTGCTATGATTTTTTTTACAGTGCTGGCTTAAGCTATGTGTATGTTAGAATATTGCTTCTCTGTTTACATATTCAGAATGCAAACAACCATTTTAACCTTTCACCCTTCCCAAGCTGCACCTGCTGAAGTATTTCAAGCTATGAGTTGTGTGCAGTGGGAAGAATAAATTTAATTTTCTGAGCACCGTGATGACTAGAGGTTTTGCATGCTTTTCTTCCTCTAATCATGCAGTTTTTTTCCTGCACAGGCATAGAAGATTTGAATATATCTCTAATACCTCCACACAGTGTATTTCCTTCCTTTTATTCCTTTAGCCAAGTTTTGCACGCTACAGATGGCTATAAAAAAAGGGAACCATGAAATGGGAAGCAGAGTGGAACTGTCTGTTACTTTGAATACACCTTTTCAGTTGAAAGCCATATGAGTGATACAGCTCATAAACTCTCTCCTAACCACCTGCCACCTCCCCACCTTCTGACCTTCAGAGAAAACGCAGGGCTTGATGGCTGTACATCAGCTGCTAGCTTCCATGGATCCTGACACATCCAAACATTCATCACTGAGCCACTCGGCACCGACTGCCTCTCCCACATGCCCAGAGCTTCGCAACAGTCCGACTCTACTTGTTTAAGATTCATTGCTACTCGTGCTAATGCCATGCTTTCTAATGGACTCGACTTTATTGACCTGCTTTTAGAATACACAAGCAGACCACAGAGGCTATTTTTGAACATCTGTGAATAGAGATATTCATCATCCAGGAGAAGGCTGAGCTTTACAGACCCTTTCATAGTAGAGCTTGTCTTCTGCCGGGCGTCTGAGTAAAGATAAAGACAGATAAATAATGGACAAGATGCTTGTAATGAATGTTATGCTGGTTGTAACTTTACAATCAGATAAAGGTCAGGGGAGTACGATCAAGTGTGTTTACTTGGCTGGGTCAACTTCATTTGTAGTCAGGGGATGAACAGAGATAGTGCAGTGTTTGTTTTAGATTTCTTGATATATCTGCATTGAGAGCATTGTTGGATTCCAGAAGCAGCACAGAAAACATCTGAAATCATCTATCTCTACTTTAAAATAGCATTTTTAACCCAGTTGCAAGTAAAAATGTTATTCTGTTGCGTTATAGAGATGATTGCATTGTCTTCTTTGTCTGGCTACAGGCTAACACTTATTGGAGAGGTTGGCAGTTGTAAACCATAGACCAGAGAGACTCTGCTTCTTCTCCCACTATTTTATCTAGAAGTTTATCTCCATGGTTATTCACATCCCTCAGGTTTATAAAATGTTTGACTTCTGCTAAGACTGGAAAAAAGTATTATTGTTAAGAACAGCTTTCACATTTTCGCAACATCGGAACACCTGGATCTTTTAGTTGAGGCGAGCAAAAATAATATGTAACTGTGGTTTCCATAAATTTAGCTGACTGGACTGCAGTATTTCTTTAACTTGCAACACACAAGTAATGCGTCAGTGTTGTCATATGGAGGCCGTTGTTTCCTGCTTATTTAATTGCGCAAAATTAACGTTTTTTTTAAATCTATGTATGATGTTAAAATGTTTGATTTACTTTGATTTTTGGATTTATTGATTTATGACCTTCCCAGAGCATGAGGTTAATATACTGTATTCCCAGAGGTATTCATTCACTTGAGTGGCATCCATTTCTTAAACCATCAAGTTTATTCTGATGACGTCCACTCTTTGCTGCTGCAACAACTTTGGCTCTTTTGGGAAGGCTTTGTTCAAGGTTTTGGAGTTTATTTACAGAAATTTTTGACCATTCTTCAGACACTGATGTTGGACAAGAAGGCCTGGTTTGCAGTGTTTACTTTGATTTATCCCCAAAACTCTGTAGGCTTTAAGTCAGCCAAGTTCTTTACATTCAAGCCAACACTTTAGTCTTTCTCTTTGATGAAGTACAAAATTTTATGGCAATACAAAACCTGGGTCTTTAAAAGTACTTCGTAGCTTTGCACACAGTAGCTGTTATAATAACCGCTGTTATTTGCACTAGGCACAGTTCAAACAAATGCTGGAAAAATTTTCAAAATAATGTTTTTAATTCCATCCTGTGCAAAATGTGGATTAATTACAGCAAAGGCACACATCTTGTTCCCAAGACAAGTAATACCTAAAATCTTCTTTATTTTCACACTAGGTGGTTAAAACCAATCAGCAACAAGTAAAATAAATAATGCTCTGGGATTGGCTGATTTGCAAACTATGGTGTCTCCAGTAGCATTGCACCTCAGGATTTCAGGCTCTCAGGCTGATTGTTTCTTTTTTTTTTTTTTTTTTTTTTTAGAATATTTTAGATTTCAAATTGACAGGTTTATAATTTCCACAGAAAAATACTCAAGTTCATTTTATTACTATAAATTTTTAATTCTCGTCCGCTTTAAAATAATAAAGCACCACATAAGTCTGATCTCCTTTCTAAAAATAAAAATTGCTTATTCTTTTTTCTAAGAGGACTTGCTGTTTTTGCTCCTAACCAGCTGAATGGTGTCCTTGAAATAAATGTGCACGTTAGTTAAATGTGTGAATTCACGGTTGCTTGCCAAGCAACTGTGTAATCCACCTTCAAAACACAGTTGGTAGATACCGTTATAATGAGTAAACACCAGTCATAATATAGCAAACACAAAGGAGCAAGTCAAGTCATGTTACCTATTTAGTTACAATTAAATTTCTGCTTAGAAAATATTTACTGTTGGAGGTATTTTGAAAAAGTTTCTCCAATGATTCTGCTTATGCAGGGTGAAAAGAATCTGTGTGGCAGAGCAGTCTGAGTGGATCTGATAGTTATCAAATAACAGTCAACGTCTTAAAGGTCAGCAAGAGCATTTATTTAGGCTTTAATCAATGGATGGCATCTAATAGTTTGCCTGAAATATAAATAAGTCTTTAGTAAATATCGAACTCCCATCTGGTAATGAGGGGGCAGGGATATCACAGAATGTGTTATCGCTTATTCCCAAACACATTCGGTTATAATCACTAACTGTGGATGTAAAACAAGCATGAAAAATAGGCATACATAATATATCATAAAAATATAGGATAAAAGCACTGAATTGTTTGTGAGGAATGTTGGAATGATGCAAAATGCAGGCTTACTGGCTGAGATTTGGATAAAAGCTTTATTTCACTTAACAAAAACCCAAAGCAGGGAATCCAAAATCATTAATCCAACAACAAGAGGAACACAAAGGCAAAATCCACCGAGTGAAGGACTTCCAACACTGCTCATGGATTTGAAGAAGGACCGAGTTTATATGCTTTTGGAGAAGATGACGAAAGGGATACAGAAAGGCCAAAAGATTTATAGAGAAAAAAATTATAATGGAATATTTTTAACCGAGTAAAGCAGCGGATAACAATACATCAGATGAGCACTAACTCACATTTAAGTCATGTCCAGCTTAAAAAAAACCCAGCAGGACAAACAATGTGTAAGGAGATTGTCATGATAGTATAATAGAGGGTAAAAATAAAGAAAACATAGGGCTGGATGATGTGGCTTACAAACGTACCACAGTATGAGTTTCATGTCAGTCAGTATGAATAAATATTGATAAATGTTTGGTTCTAAATATCTGAAATACTACATATTGGTGGTGTGACCTTTCCTCTTTTATCCACGGTTTTCACTCCACACCGTTGTTCATTATTAACCAGTTATGTGGAACGATGGCGAAATGTTAAACTACTGCCTCAAGTTACTTAGCAGGTTGTTGCTAGGTAACCAAAGAGTGAGCGAGTTGCTATGTAACCAAAGAGTGAGTGAGTTAGTTGATGCCAAAAGCCTTGTGAGAATGAGAAACTGAGCAGCTAAATCCTTTTTTTTGCCTACATCTCCCAGAATGCTGTGCTGTTCTGGATTAGAGTTTTGTGAAATTAAGCTGTGTGCATAATACTACAGAGAAAAAAAATCATTCCAGCAAAGAGTTGTGTCCTATTTTTTCCTATTTGTTGTATTTAGTGCAAACTAAAAGTCTTTTTGCTCTTGGGGAAGCTTGCTTGGATCTAGTAGCCTAATCGCTGTATGCTTCTCATTAATTTCTTCCTCTTTTTTTTTTTTCATCCATGTTCTGTGCCGGTCTGTGAGGGGTCATGGTTTCTGAAGTGGACTCACACTGGCTTTGAAACAGAACAGTAGCTGAGGCTGAAGAGAAAGAGGCAGCTTTCCCACATAAAACAACTTTACTGCCACTTCTTGCTCCTTTCTGAGCTAATCTGCTCCCACGGGTCTTGGTGAGGAGGAGAATAAACGCAAAGATAGAATGGAGAAATATGAAAAGGCCAGTTGTGACAAGCACAGAAAGGGAGAGAGATAGCTGTTGGGGAAATGAGAACAAACCCAGTAGGTGTAGGAAGGCTGAGCTGTTTGTCAGTTTTTGTCGTTGAGCAGGCTTGGAGGTGTTCTCTGGCATATTGCTATTTATTTAGGAACTATTAGGTAATGATATCCCAAATTTCAACATATTAGCATCTTTCCCCCATCATTTCGGCTGAACATCTCCATCATCCAAAGTGAAGATATTAAAATGTGGATTCTAAAAAATTCCACACACCAGTGGATGGTGTTTTTTATGAGTCTTCCAGAGCCACCACATTCCTGGGCATCCTCTGCTGCCCATTAATCATGAGCTCTCTTGCATTGTCACCCCAGCCTCCCATCCACCCCACCACCCACACCCCACCCTTTCACTCTCAGCCTGTCAGTTAACAAGCCTCGACACCATGACAGTGACGTGTGTGCGGCTGACTGATGCCTGCCTCAGGTCCGTATTGAAAAGGTATTGAAATGCTCCTCCACGGAGGCCAGTAAGATTGTATTTCTCAGCTTACGATGAAATGTAAAAAAAAAAAGGAAGGAAAGAAAAAAGGCAACCCAGCTTGGCGATTCAATTAATCGTGCAGGGGCGAAGGCGCAGCTCTATTTTGAGACGCTTTCCGTTTGACAGCATTTACAGTGGCATGTAATCAACCCGTGTTTTCATTTTAAGCACCTGTATGTCTCACCTGCCAACCCCCAAAAAAGACATCACTGATCTTTTTCCTCTCTTACGTGTTGTTGTGTGTCCAGGCTCGGTGTCCCTCAGTGTATTCCTGGTCTCCCTCGCTGTGACAGTTTGTGGAGTTTGGCTGGTGGCTCTTTGTGGCGTCTGTGGTTGGTGTCAACGGAAGCTGGTAAGTTTATGAACAAATACAAGCAAAAGCTTTAAATCTACACTGCATTACATTACAACTTGAAGTATTAAAGGTGAAGATATAGCATTATTATTATTATTTTTTTTTTTAGCTTTGTTTCATGTTATTTCCTCATCAAAACCATCCCGGAGTGAATCTTTCATGTTGCGGTCTCCTAATACTTCACTACAGGCCCCTGCTTCTCCCACTCAGCTCCTCCGGACTAGTGGCAGCAGAAATTAGCAAACACCTAGTGGAGCTGTACATCAGATGAGCGTATCATAACAACTATTTCTCAGTTTGACTCTCCTAAAAAAAAAAAAAAATGAATAATGGATGAACATGGTTGTGAAGGAGGCGGGTCGGAAAGAGTAGGAGTTTCTTAAAGAGATAGAAACCTCATTTCAAGGTGATAAATTGCAGAATTGTTTCTAATGTACCTCACAGTAATAAATGGAGGTAACATAGTTACTTGATTGTAATATAAAATGGCACTGTGTACCTGAAAAATACATAATTCCATCCCTTCAATACACCTAGATAATCAGTGAACCACTGGAAACAACAAAAACAAATTCATGCGCTTGTTCTGAACAACCTCGTTTATCCTCGTTGGATAAATGTGCACACATAATACCTGTTGATGAAACTTTTAATTGAATTCTAGTATTCAGTCTTTTTGATTAGGTCAGCATTGAAGGGTAAATAAAATGTGGCGTGGCCCATTTTGTACATTACCCGAACTTGCTGTTTGTGAACTTTAAGCATCAAGGTGCAGTGCGACTCTTTCTGGATGACAGAGATTCTGCATTTATTGTTCATAAACAAAAGTTTTTCCATCAGTAAAGTTACTATCTCATAATAATTCATAATAATTATTGTTGAAATATAGATGATTTAGGCTAAGATTAACTTAAGGTATAAAAACTGAAAGTTCTCATTTTAGGTAATATCTTTTGTAACATATATATTAGTAATTATTATACCATTAGCTAGTCAGTATTCCTATATTTGTGATATTTTTCTATTTGTGCAGCTGTGTGAGCTTAATTTTATCAACCCAATTCACATTTATTTACACTTGAGCAGATTAATCCGGTGGCTGCAAACGTAAGCTTTCTGCTGCCTGGATTCATGCCGTCTGTTTAAATGCCTTTGACAAAGGGCTCCAATGTAATGAGCTTATTTCTAAAAGGCATCACAAAAAGGTGTGAAATGCTGGTTCTAATTTCAAAAGGGGTTCCTATGTTACATAAAATGTTTGCGATGCAAAATTTTTCTAAAGGTGTTACAGTCAAGTAATTATGAGTAGAAGGGATAACTTTTTCTTTTGGAATATTTTTTAAACAGGAGCACAAAAGTATTTGTAGTAAAAAAAAAAAAAAATGTTCCTGTTGTCTCTTTAGGACCCAATATACTTTAGGCTTTGATTTGAATGTTCACATGCATGTGAAGGTTAAAGCTAACAAAGACATGTAGATGTAGTTGGATGTCAAAATGTATGGAGGACTGATCCTGCCACAGTTGACAAGAAAAACATGGCTTGATAAATTAACTAATGTGGCAAATATTGCATCTAAAAAATAAGAATTTTCTCAACTTTCTTGACTATACAGTGTCAATTTATCATCAATTTTAGCAGCACTGGTTTTGGTCAGGCGTAAGTGGTTTTTATATTTTCATAGTTGATTTCTTCAGGTATAAATGGAGCTGACTGTCACTAAGCTTATTTTTTCTCAACTTAATGCTAAATAAGATTTGATTTGGAAACCAGTGATTAAAATTAATGTTCATAGTTTACTACAAGAAAATACTCAATACCTATTAGCAAGGGATTACCTAAACATACTTCAGTTTAATCAGAAACCAAATCATATAAAATTGGAAGAGGTATGAAATCTTATGAAATTAATGCAGAATTGAATTTTTCTATATAAGTGTATAAATCAACATGTGCTTGGATTTTTTTGGGTTTAGCAAACCAGAATGCTCTCTAAGAACTAGCAGCGCATTAACTTTGTCAGTGCAACATCAGAAGTAGAATAAGCCAAGCCTCATTGGTGCACCTCTATAGATTATAGTAGTTGAGTAATTTAAAAGCACCTCTTACCTACATGAGTAAACAGTGCAGGCACAGCATGTGTGTAAAATTGTCTCTCTGAGCCCATATGAAGCAGACTGACCTCTGACAGAGGGTGTGTCATTGGAATTATGTGGTATGAAATGTAATTGATTAAACAGGAGCCACCATTCATCACACAGACAGACCTATAAGCCTGAATGCCACTTCTTCTTAAAGGATTCTTTTCACATTTTTATGCCTGTAAAATTAATTTATTTCTTTTCCACCCTGGTGCAACCAACAAAAACCTGCTTCAAGTTTAATATTGCCTTAGTCTCTTTTTCAGCTCAGTGTTGCTATGCCAGGTCACTCTAATAACAGAATTTGACAGTACAGCAGGTTCTACACACTATGCCCCACTATATACGGCCATTGGCAGTGCTACAATCACCAAGAAGGTGGCTGTGCCTGAATTACCTGCTGATGTCATTACAATATATAGGGGGTAAATGATCCTTGCTAAAATGGAACAGAGGTTCAGGACAAGCTCTGTGTTGTTTCAACATCACATTATATTTGATATTCCACCTTAAAATAAATGGAGCAGTGAATTTCTTCTAGTTTCCTGTGGAGAATAGAGGTAGTTCTGCTGCCAGTGTCATGGGAAGTCTCTGAGGTCCTCCTCTGAGCGCCACTGCAGATGAATCTTATTTTTATCCTCTGATGGTGCTGTGAAGCAGTCCCGCTGCAGCCGCAAGTTGAGATTAAGTGACAATTTTTCTGACCTCACAACACGGTGATGGCCGCCGTCGACCACACAGAACGATTCTCTTCCCTCTCTCATGAGACGGCATTTAAAGCAGCCTTTTTGTTTTAATATCAGTGAATGTAGTTACCTTCTGGGTTTGTGTTTGTGTGTGTAGCGGACGAGGTGGGAGGAATTAAGACATCAATTAAAGCGCTTTGTAGTCTGTGGACCACTTGCTTTGGGGAAAAAATGTCAGCAGCCCACTGGTGTGAAACCACTTTAAACGCAGCTGTTTAATGTACAAAATAATTAAGTGTGACCAAGATGAATCGAGCTCATTTCTCTGATGGGAAATGTGTTATTGATGACATCCTGCCGTTTGAGGAAGCACAAATAGTGTTAATCTGGTTAAAATCAGCTTTTTCACATATTATGAAAATATTAGTTCATGTAAAAGTATTCATACCCCCTTACACATTTTGCTTTTTGTAAAACTAGAAGCTAAAACCTGCTTGTGGAAAAGTGCACTCTTGTCACTCTTCCATAAGGGGAAGATGTTTGGAGTGCACAATTGACACTTATCCTGTCACCAGATTTCCCACCTGAGCTGTGGATGTCAGAGAGCCATCGGCTTCTCTGATTAATGCTCCTCCTTCTCCTTATCTGGCTTATCAGGTTACATGATTGGCCACCGGCTTGTCTTGTTGGGTTTGCTGTTGTGCCAGACTTTTTGCGATCTGTCAGATGTGCTTCAAATGGTCAAGAGGCTGCTTGTTCAGTAATGTTCTGCAGGACTGTGCAATTCGGTAGCAGAAATCTAACTTGAGGTTTTTTAACAGCTTAACTTTCCAGTAGACAATATCTTACTGACTTCACACAGAATTACTAACACACCAATACCACACCAATGTACCATTTGAAAATAGGTTGAACTAAACAACAAATTGTAAACAAACAGGACTAAGACTTTTTAAAAACTAGAATAAACCATACAATACAAAAAAAGACAACCGTCCACTTGGTTGCACCCAGTAATGCCATCAGTGACATCATAAACCAATATAAAGAGGACATGCTGGGCTGGTCCTCTCATGCACCAGTACCTAAAGTGACAAAGAAGAAACAAACAGAGGTAATTTACCAGAAACTTACCTTTTAACCAAACTTTCATCTAATGGTGAAATAAATTAGAAATAATATGTTTAAGGGACAAGTTGTAAATAAATACAATCTTTGCCAGTTCAAATGGGGTTCAGAGTAACGGTGGATGGCACTGGTACATTGCAGCAAGGTAGACACTGGCCTCTATGGGATCCTGCACAAATAACCGCTAATGGATGATGATGTTCTTTAATAATCTGAGTTGTTCACGTCATAACTCTTTTCAACTTAGATTAGAATATTCACATGCAGACTAGTAATTTACTATCTAGGTGTATAGAAATGCACCTGACATGTTTCAGATCTATGTTTGTTCCCTGAGTTCATACCAGAATTTACATAAACATGCTTGCTTTAAGCTAAACTCTTTTATTATAAAAAGGCTTCTGTATTCCATTTTCCATAAGGTCGCGCTCCCTGCATGTTTCTTAACTCATGTCCAAGGCATTCATTTTGGACATTTCCGAGCACACTCTTACACAGCGTCAGCTTTTATAAGAACAAGCGGCTTGCCTGGAGCCTCACGTGTCATTTGCGAGTGGACCCATTCCAGTTTCTGGTATGATTCATAGGTTAATAGACAAGATGTTTTTGGGCAAGTGTTGCTTTTGGTATTTTAGCTTTGGCAAACTGGTGCAATGAGTTTTGTTTCAACGGTCCTCACATGAAGTCATCCTGCTTAAAAATAAGCTCCTGTTTGAAGTAGAACACAAAGAACACTTTAGATTCATTGGTGTGGTGAATTTTGAACAAGTACATAGTCAGTTTTGCTTAATGCCTGATTTAATCCCAGTGGAGACAACAGCAAGAAAACAACAAATACTAATACAATAATCTCTTATAATGTGATTATTGGGCTCCTGTGTGGTGGGGCTGATAGGTGTCAGCGGGGGCCGGTGCTGTCGGTAGTGGGAGAGATTTTCAGATTTCAGAAGAGGTGCGGCTCTAACATCTGTTTGAGCAGCAGTGGCCGCTTGGCATTCAGAAACCCCCCACCTGCTCCTGTGTACCTTGTTGCTGTTTGATCCGTGACATAGTTGTGAGTGGGGTTAAGATTGAACAAGACCACATTCGTAGTGCTCACTCAGGGTTTCCCTCTAGTATTTTGCCAACTGCTATGGTATGAGAGAGAAATATTATAATTATCAATGAGATGATCATGAATCAATGCCATTTAAAGGAAGATGGTCATGTAGCTATGAAACGGTTCCTGGAGGATGTAATACAACATTAAGTGTAAAATACAACAGCAGATTGCAGGTAAATAAAAAGGATTTTGACAGATCCTAAATATAAATAACTTGATTGAACATCTATTTTAATAGTTGACTCCTATTTAATTGTGAAGGGTTTCTGGTAATATCGAGTTAGCGTGTCTACTCTTGTTGCCTGTTAATTCATGGGAAACAAGCACAGCTGGGTGTTGGGAGGCGAATGCTGCACTGCTGGGCGAGACAGAAAGAGAGCCATGCTTTTAACTCTGCCTCCTCTCATGTTGGGACTCTTTCAGAAAACTCTCAGCATCACTGCAGGCAGTCCAAGGCCACATCTCCTCTAACTCATCTGCAGCTCTGCAGCAGTAACTAAACTTGCTGCTTCCTTCAAACAAAGCATTTGCTGACTTTCTGTCCCTTTTATTAAGTCAAAACATCCTCATCAGTGCCAAAGATACGGAAAATGTGTTGTAAAGTTCCTTCTGTATTGCGCCATCCTGCTGCTTCCCTTTTGTTTTGAGAGTCATGAAAGAGGTGTGTGCAGTGTGGAAAATGGGGAAATCTTCTCTATACAGCATCAGCCAAACAACATTGTCATCTGAAGTAGCATAAAACATCAATGTTATGTCGGTTTTCCTAACATTTTGAAGCACAGGCAGAAAACCGGTGTCTATGTACCAATTTGTTTTAATTGTCAGCCTTGAGACAACCACACCAGTGCTACCTTCACTAGACAGCAGAGGTTTCAAAATGTCTAATGATTGTAGTGATTAGACTTTGCAAAAGACTTATTGATGGTGAATGCTACATAATATCTTCCCCTAAGCCAGTACGAAATTGCTTTTCCTTAAAAATAAATAAATAAAACAAACAAACAGGCAATATTCCTCAGAGATTTTGGTTCAAATTAACTTTAGAACATCAGGCCATTGCTGCAAATTTGTCAGCTGCATGTCTTGATAGAAATCTTCTGTTACACAACATACTGCAGGGATTTGACATTACGTAATACAACCTCATAACTTCCTTTTCTGTTTCTGTCATGACAAATACTACAGTTAGAAAGTTTTGTCAGTTAAATTTAACTGACAATTTTTTTTTTTTAATTTACAAATTTATTTGTAGAATTGAGACAAAGCACTTGTCCAGAGAAACATGTTAAATTCATAAAAGAAGCACAACTCGTATAAGAAACTGTAGCATAATTTAATACAGTCAATTCAGAACCTGATTAAATATTTATTTTAGTTCATTCATTAAACTAATTTGTTTTTTTAAAACTAATTATTTAATCCTTTCAAAAACAAATGTTTTATTCTGGGAATTTGTTAGAACTGAATGTGACTAAGTGATCTGAGCCTTACTAATTAACTGGAACACCCCCAGCAGAATTTAAGTCATGATATGTTTGATTGCCAGAAAGTGTTTTGGGGATTATTTTATTATTTGACCCATTGTTTTGCTGTGAAATTTATTATGAAGTGCTGACTCAAAGCAAGACCTCACTGAAGCCTTCAGTCTGATAACAAAAAGCCAGGTGGTGAATTTTATCATCTACTATTGGTTTTCTGTAACCTAGATTTCGAGGTATTGACTTGATTTTCTCCTTTGTTTTCCGTCTTATTTTGTAATAACTGCTCAGCTTTGTCATATCAGCCTTTATAGATCTCTGCTGCCTTGCTGTGTTTAAGGAAGAGAAAATGACTTTTAGCTATCCATTCTTGTGAATGAGCCTGAAGGACGGTAAAGTTCTTTAGTTTTTATTTTTTGAAGCTGTGTCTCACTGCAGAATGGATGACTTCTTCCTCGTTTTAAACCCAACCCACTGGGGACTGTCTGTCGCTCACTGTTTCACTCAGTTCTCATTTGCACCTGTCTCTCTCTCCTACTACCTTCCATGCCATTGTTTCGCAAGCTGCTCTGCGCCGTCATTGTTTTTCACTCCTTGTGGTCAGGCCTCTTTTTTGTTTTTCAATTTGATTTCCATTTTCAGTTTTCGCTCGTCTTTCTTGGCGCGGGTCCTCTGCTCATCTCCTGGGTCCTCCCACCTTCCAGAAAATTTTACTATCGCAATGAATGAAACATGAGTTTTGTTTGATAGTTTGCAAAGAAAAGCACAGTTTTGCTCTCCAAAATAATTGGTTGTAGATTGAAGAATTTGTTGTAGATTGACCAACATGTTTGGAAAAGTCCACTTGTTTTCCTTGCAAGTTATATCTTATGTAGTTTTCAGACATATTTTGAGCTCCTGTGGGGGCACACACACAGATACATGCACATTTTTTTGTGTTTTATAAGCAGTTCATTTGAAATTCAGTGTGTCATTCTCTGGCCCTCTCTGTTCCGAAGCTTTTTAACTGGTTATTCTGTCATTGTTTATTCATTTGTTGACCTTTCCAGTTTAGATTATATCTGAACACACAAGACTTGAGCGGCTTAGTGTCCGTGTATGTATTAGATATGATCCTGTTTGCTACCGTGGCCTTTATCTTTCTTTCTCAGCAGAGCTTTTGTAAACTCTGACTTTGCAACAAAACCAAAATCCACGTAATTCTGGGATTTGGTTGCAGTTTTTGGGTGAGCTTGATTCTCGGAAACACAAACTTAAAAATATACCACCTGGCAAGAAAAAAAGAGAAGTTTTTGGGAATGAAAAGCATTTGATAATAAATATTAAAAATGTTGTAAAAGAACACAATAATGTAAAATTATAAACAACATATATAGTTAAGTTGTCTCAGTGATCATCATGCACATTTGCAGCATAATTAATTTCAGTGAACTTATTGCTTATCAATAAGGTCAACAAACTTCTTTTTGACTTTGTTTAAGTTGTCCAGACTTTAGTTTTTATAACCTAACTCTGCTCCAAAGTATTCCACACTTTATGCCAGATCTTTTATGTTCCCTTGTCTTCCTTGCTGCATGTTAACTTATGTGCTTCAACAACTTTCTGGGACCGTCAGAGAACAGCCTTGTCTGTGCTAACATTAAAATGCTCCCTGATGGACTCTTACTTGTGACAAGATTTATGCAAGCAATTGGTTTCACTGGATTTATTCAAGAGTGTCATAGTAAAGAGGGCTAAGTATTCCAGATTTTAATTAGTAAAAACATTTGATCCCCTAATGTCATGTGACGTGACGAGGTGAGATGGAAATGCTGCTAGAGCTTTAGTTATTTTTTTGCGCTATAGGTTTATGACCCCAGGGACAAGTATGCTGCTTTATGCTACACCAAAATGTCTAGGGCTGTAAGCTCAATTAACTCCCAGTAAAACAGCTGAGCTCTGAGATCGTACCTTTAGTCAACATAAACAGTCGAACTCATAGGATGAACGTACCCACTTCTTTGTGTGTATCGGAGCATCGCTTTTAGTGTTACGTTCATGGTTTTTTGTGTGGAAGAGCAGCTTTTGATTCCCAACTCGTTCCACCCGTATAAAAGTGTCAGTAGAGATTACCTGCAGCAGGACACGTGCTAGGCGCCTTTAACAGTAATGAGCTTTTCCAGAAGAAAGCGCACAGCAGAACCTACTTTTTGAGCCCTTTAAATTGCCATTATTTCCATGGTTACTGCAGGTCATGCTCCAGCTGTTTGAAATCAGGTTTGTGCGGGACTTTTAGGAATGCCACTCTCCAGGACCCGGCGGATTACCTAAAAGAGGCAATTGCCATGTAAATTCCAGGGTGGTGTGAATGATAATCATAGTCAGAAATGACTCTTCACAGCAGATTTGATTTGACTTTGATTAGTGTAATCAGAGTATCATGAGGAGTGACGGCACAGTGTTTCTGAGATAATGGGAGAGGCATTTGCACTTGAAATTAGCACAGCAAAAACACAGCTTCAAAGGAGAAATCCAGGCTAACCTTTTTGTGTCTTTGTTTTCGTCCTCATCCCGTCCCTTCTCCGTTTGGCTCCAGGGAAAGAGAAACAAGCCGGGAGTGGAAACAGCCGACACTCCAGACTCTGCACGTGGGCGAGGGGAGAAGAAAGCCATCAAGTAAGTGTCTGGTAACTGGTTGGGGTGGAACAGTCTGGTGATAATGAGCTTGATTTGGTTCGGCTTTGAGTCCCCCCAATGAACATCCACGCAAACAATGCAGAAAATGAGCATTAATTGTTTTTGTTATGCGACAATTTCCACAAGAATAGTGTTATGGAGAGCAGTGGAGGACAGTGATTTAATCAGTTTAGATTTAATCTGCATTATTTCACATTTGAAGATCTTTGTTGTGGATAAAATCCTTTGACGGCTCAAGAGGCTGCAGGTTCAAGGCAAAAGATGTCTTGTGAAATGCATAAAGTCTGATTGTTTTGGGGTGATATTAATCTCACATTTCTTACAGGAATGAAACTGAGATAAAGGCATATTATCGTCTTGGTAAATGAAGCTGGATAGGTCAGGTTTATGTTCCTGTATGTGCTGCTGTATTCCATGTAATAACCTGCTCATTCTCTTCTTTAGCCTGGTTTTGCCTCAGCTACTTTAAGTGTGTGTTTTATTTATTTCTGTATGGATGGTTTTTAAGCACTGAAATGGGCTTCAGCTTGTAAATGCATTCTAACTTGGTTTGTTGGATCTCTTAAGTTTTTTGGGTTTTTTTTGTTATTTTTTTTCTGACTGGCTCCAGCAGCGTTTGTGTGCTCTGTTGGTCATTTCAGCTTCCAACTCCGTCCTCCTTTCTGCTCTGTCCCTGTGCTACAACTCTGACCGCTGCTGTGTGACTTGTACAATATTAGTGATTCTGCTCACTGCACTCTCTGACTATGTGTGTAATTTCTTTGCACTGTGTTTCTTGCTTTCTTTCTCACTTCTCTTAACACCAAGGTTGGGGTGCAGACTTCACTTCTGCTTCAAGATTTTTCTATTATTATGATGTGTCTTTTATTAGTTTGAGTCTTTTTCTTGCATTTATGTTGACCACTCTGAATAACCACCCTGAATAACTGCCAATGTATTTTTAAATACACCTTCTACGACGACTCGTCTGCTTCAGGTAGAGAAACAGACTTTAAATCTGGGCCTGCTGTGTTTTCCGTTGATGCAAGAACAACCTTCGTCCTCCAGCCAAGCCCCCGGGACGACCTGTGATGTGAATGCTCGGTTGGTGCCAGGTCTGTCGGTAGTTGTGTTGCTCTGACCTGTCTCTCTCTTTGGTCGCAGTGATCTAGACAGAGACTTTTGGAATAACAATGACAGCAGCACAGTGCAGCAGAGGTGGAGCTCCTATCCGCCCAAGGAGTTTGTACTAAACATTTCTCCCTATGCCCCATATGGAGATCCTCGCCTCACGCTCAAGTGAGTCTTGATCCAAGTTTGGTAAGAGACTTCCCTCTGAGCAGGGCTGTAATGAGGCAGGGGCAGCACTGCTCTCTTTCTTTTTCTTCTTTCCCTTTTTCTTTTCCTATCTTCTCCTTCCCATATATTCCCTTCACCTGCTTTTCTGTCATGACCATTAGCAAACACATCCAAATTATGATTGGATGTGGATAATTTCCAAACGTAAAGACCAAATCTTCTCATAGATAACGGGATATTTACTGGAACACTCATTTTATAAATGCAATAAAAATGTGCATATTTGTTGACCTGCTTTTGTTATAAAATGTTATTTCCATCATCGGCAGTAACAACAACAACAACAACAACAATGATGATGATGATGATAATAACCCGACCACTATTGGCACACTGGAGGGCACAAATGATTGCTAATGATGGCTCTGGTTGGGAAATCTGAGCACAGCAAATGCCACTTATGCACATTACAGCATCCTGTTAAAGGCATTTGACTATTAGTGCATCAACAAAATAGCACAGTCATAAAGCCCCCCAGCATGTTTCTGCTGCTTCTCTTCATATTGCGCCTCGCAAAAGTATGTACACCCCTTCATATTTCACACATATTTCATTCACAAACTGAAAAAGCAACACATAGCAATTGTGAATTGGAAAGAAAATGATAAATTGTTTTAAAATATTGTGGGAAGGAAAAAGAGTGAAAAGGCAGTTGAGCATTTGAACCCACCCCATTTTACCCTTATGCCTGTGTATACATTTTAGTGCAGTCAGTTGTCATCTAATTAGCCTGATGCTTGTTTATCTCCTTTTACTGTGAAGACCTCAGAGGTAAACGAGGTCAGACAAGTCAAAGAGCTGAGGAGATTCACAACTTAAATGGAATAGAGAATAATGTTTCAGAAGGACAATGATCTTAAACATACAGCCACAGCTACAGTGTGGTAGTTTAGATTAAAGCATACTCATGTGTTTGAATGGACTAGACAAAGTCCAGACCTTCATGAATGTGTGTAAGGATTTACAAAAGATGTTCTCAGATGCTATTCATCTAATCTGGCTGAGCTTCAGCTGCTTGGAAAGAAGAATGAGAATAAAATTCAATTTCTTGATGTGCTACACTGATGAAGGTAAAAAGTTTGTTTTTTTTAAACAAATGCAGTTTAAATGCAAATGCATATTTCTGATTTACAATAAATTTTCTGCCACTTTACGTCTGTTTTATTCTGTGTTGGTCTTTCCCATAAAATCAAAGTAAAACACATTTCAGTTTGCCAGCATTAAACGACAAAGGAGTGTGAATACTTTTGCAAGACTATGTATAATATCACCTTTAAGTGATGCACAGACGCCCCCTCACTCTCTACAGCCCTGCTGCTCCACACTAACTCCTGACCTATAACCCCACCCCTCTCTGCCCATGGTGTGACCATGGAGACGGACAACCCTCATTTTCCTCCTCTCCAAAAACACGTTTAACCAACCTTTCTCGATGATGTTTGAAATCTGCCTGTTTCTTATATCTGTGTGGCGCTGTTGTGGTTGTTTCTGTTATGGAGGGTTGACCGTTACCACCAGGTTGCAGTGTGGTGACAGTTCTCACCTGTACTTAACATCCATTTGTGGCTTACTCTTGAATTCTCCCCCCATCGATGTAATATCAACAGTGTGTGCTGCACTAACATTGAGTCACTTGAACTGCATCTGCTCTCTGCCATTTTTGGGAGACAATATAACTCTGTTTTCTTTCTCCTTATTGCTATAAAAGTCTCACTTGATTCCAATGAAACTCCGGCAAGGTCACCTCTGGGCCCTGAGAGGACATTTAGACTCTGGGAATTTATTTGATAAAACTCCTTATAATTGGTCATCTTAACCAGATTGCCCAGAAAAAAATTCAGCTTTTCAATATTTAAGAAAGCATTCGAGTTTCCCATTTGTTTCCTATAAACATCTGAGTCATTATGTCCTGCCTTCATGTGTGAAAAGTGGTGACTTTTCTCTACTACACAGTTAGCAGAAATAATCTGCTAAATCACTGGTGTGTGGGCCTGAAAAATAGTGACATTCAGTCAAAGTGAGACTATATAATGATAAGTTTCTCACAGGGAGAGACGAAGGCGACCTCTTGACTCCCACCAATAATACGTCGCTAAAGCCAACAGACAGCTGGGAAATCATTTCCTTTCTGAGACTCCCTCGAGATGAACAGCTTTCCATCGTCGTAATGACACCGGGCCTCATTTAGTCAGTCTTCCTGTAAAAAGGATTTAGTGGATTTAATGATAATTTTTAAACATTTTCAACAGCCATAACATTCTCTTCGCAAAGGGTTATAGCTATTGAAATATTAAAGTCATAATTTAATAAAACCTGTTCAGGTAAGGGAATGGTTTTTATACTGGCTTCCACTTTTATTGGCAACCCTAGTGGAGCAGTGTAAAAAATAATTATATTAAACGTTTATTGAAATGACAGACAATAAAAATCAGAAAAAACCCATCATTTATTTTAAGTACTTATAGTCAAACTGTCTAAAAATTGCACAAACACAAACACACACACAGAAAATCATCATTTCGGGGCTGTATCCATACATCTTGGTTTTACTGAGGTTCAATTTGCCCCTCTTGCAAGTTAGTAACAGTGATACCATGTTTTTACTACTATATTAAAGATTTATTTCTGGTGATGAGCGCCATCTGTTTGAGGCTAGAAGGCTTCTTTGCCATCATCCTAACAATTAGCCACCTTTACATTCTTTGGGCTACTCCAAGATGTTAACTTTCAGTCAGAAGAAACATGTTGGTAAAATTAAAAAGTTATTTTAAACCTAAACCTGCTAGCATATGAGCAGTGTTTTTAACTTTACTTATAATGTAGATTACAGGATGCAGCTTTTAGCTTCAAACCGGGATAGCTTTAATAATAAAATTAAAAAACTATAATATTTATGAAGCAGTCCGTCCACTCTGAGTGAAATTTGGAGAATTTCCAAAATAATCCTACTTGTTTCTGCCCGTGTTAAAGAGTAAATATACATTCACCTTGTGCTCTGCTCAGATGAGGCTTGTATCCTGTCCTGACCATCGCACGGCTAAAGTTGTGATCGATAATGTATAAATATGCAGGATTGTGGCAGGTAGTGAAAGTCAAATTTGAAAGGTGACCCTGGTGCAAGTTTAATACCCTTAGCTCACAAGCATGCACAGTGAAATGCAAAGTCTTAGGAGCCTTGTGTTTTGTGTCTCCTGGAGCGGAGGAGCCATGCATATTAATGAAATGCAGTCATGTCACCAGAGGGCACTAATGTTCTTTTAATTTTGATCACCACTGCACCCGTTTTGAGATTAAATTTGAGTTGACATCTGCCTTTAATGGGGACGTTGATTAATTCCAGTACCTTGTGCCTGTTTTTGAAGGCCGGTGTGATTAGCACAGTACTTTCTGCTTTGTGTTTATCTTTCTGAATACTGTCTTAAGTGCTGCCTAAATGCCAAGTAGATATTTCAAAAGGGATCTTTTACACATCAAGGTACAAAAACAAATCGTGCTCAGTGGCTTATGAGCACCAAATATTTCTCATGACATCATACTTTATTTAATAAGTAGTACATCTCAAGGCCTAGAAGCTCAAATTAAATAAAAAGGAATAACTAAAAAGCCAATCTGCACACTTTTTCTGCTCAAATCTATGTCCTCTAAGCCCAAAGGAGGAACTTGTTGCTGGTTTTTCATCCTTCACAGGCTACCTCTAAATCCCTCTCCTCCTCCTGCTTCACCTAACCGTCCTCTCCCCATCCCTGTCCTTTTCCACGCTGGACTCCAGGCCACTTTCATTCACCTGCTTTCTATTTGACCTTGAAACCTGGGTCTGCCCCTTCACACAGTCCACCGATCGGTCTCACCTCCTTAACCATGTGGTTTCTCAATCTGTTTTTTTTTGTGTGTGTCTGTGTGTCTCTCTCACTCTCTTTGGTCTTTCTCTTCTCTGCCCATCATTATCCCCCTCTTCTGAACCCTTTGTCAACTTTGGGATCTCTACATCATCTCTTGTCCCTCAGTGGGGCGGTGTCAGGGGGGCAGAAGGGGGCTGCCGCAGCTGGGCATGGGGGTACTGGGGGGGTCCTTATCGCAGCGACAGCATGAAGAGCATGGTGACAGAGGGAGTGAAGGCTGGGAAGTGGCAGACCGTCCAAAGCCACATGCAGTCCGGAGGATTAAGACCTACCAAGTGAGTTCAGAACCAGAGATTATAAAAATCAACGCTTCAGTTGCAAAATACACACCTGACTCCCAAAAGATATAGTTCTTTTGGGTTTATCCCTTTAGCTGCATCAGTTATTACATGAATGACTTTAATTTGGGAACAGACAAACAAATAATGTACTCTTAACACCCTTTAAGCTCCCCACAGTATGAAGCCACTTTCCTTTCATGCACGACAGTTCTTCCTGTTGTTGCTATGCATCCGAGTTGCACATTTTTTATTGTCTCATCACTACGTTGAAATATAAATTATATTTAACAACTTAGGCAGACATTGAACACGCTAACATTTTTCTCAGTAAATATACTTTTAATTGAAGCTATCGATTGGATAGAGAAGTTTTTTCTACCTGACGACTGCTTCATTTTAGATTTTGGGTACATTCATATTTTATTTGTCTTTAGTCAAATCATTGTCTTGTGCAGACAATGATTATAGGAAAACCTTTTGTGCTAATCTAGCTCTTTCTCAAGTGAACCTGAGATGAATAAGGGTAAAACATGCTGAAACAGATAATTGGGACTTCAGGTTAGTCGGGAACCTGATACCGACCTTTTCAGAACCCTGAGACAGTAACTACTTACAAAAGCACTCATATAGATTTAGAGACTGCTTGGGTGTGTGTAATGTCTTCATGAGAGTTGGACTTACATGCTGCCAGCAAGGTTAAGGTAACCAGAAATACATAAATCCTCTCTTTCTCTCAAACTTGAATTGTTGCATTCTGTTAATTCCCCTCTTAATTAAAACTTGAACTTACAATGTAAACTGTCATTGACTGTACAAATACCTCATCTGTGACGTGTGACATGATATCAGGGCTATATTCAGTCTCCTGTAAATGAGGCAGTTAAACGCAGGTGCTGTGATTTTCTTCACATTCCGTTGACACTTCATGCCTGCGATTTCTTCCTCCACAACACATTTACGCTCATCACTACCTCGCTCCCTCCTTTTCTCCTCCTCTCATCTTTCTTTTTGCCCCTGTCTGTAATTGGATTCTATTTTCAGGCCGCCATGAGTGTCTGTGTGTCTCCTGTGTTTGTGTCTCACACCCTGTTTCTTGCCATCTCTCCTCCATCGTCACCCTATGCTCCCATCGTTCTCCACTGGTGTGTCACCATCTCCTCTGCCCTGCCCGCTCTCCATTGTTTACCTCTTTCTTACTAACTGGTTTACTTTTGCAAGGCATCCATTGAACTTTATTTCATCCTCTCGTGTGTAGCTATTAGGTACGGCGAATATCACAAGAAAAACTGCATGTAAATTGTGCTGGATGAGGTAATGCAAACTGCACGAACTGATGGGAATAGCTCTCTCATGACCTAGTTCTGGTAGTCTGGGTTACACAGCGATCCAAGAGAGGAAGTTATATTTAGTTAGGAGAACAAACTAGAAAAAGAGAGGATGAGAAGTACTGTAGAGTCTGCAAAACACAAGAGTGATGTACATGTAGCCAGACAAAGAAATTCTAATTGCATTGTGGGATAGTGGTTTGAGTCATTTTAGGCAAGGCAATTAATCAGTTAAACAGTTTTTAAGAAGGGGGGGAGTGGAAATTAGGAGACTGACAGAGGGAGGGATTCTTGCTGTAGAAGTTGGTTGGCTGTCAGGATCTCTCTAGAGGTCCTGCATGTGTTTAAAAATACTTAGAGAGAAATGAGCAGAGGCTATCAGAGGTGGAAATGTTGACAGGCGAGTAGAAGAAATGGGGATTTCTCGTCGAACCACAAAACTCTCGACGGCGAGGCCCGGAAGCAGTAAAACCTCGACGCGCACCCCGCGATGCGGCCGAGCCGCTCAGAGCCGCAACACGCCTGTACGGACGGTCAACATCCGACCGCTGCCGCTGCGAAGCTCACCTCCATACAAACAGCATGCTCAAGCCACACATCCACGCAAGGCGCACTCGCGTCTGACGCAGACTCACTTCTCGACTCAGCACCATGAGCAGCACATGTCGCATGCCGATCATCACTCAGGCTGCACCTTTTACTGCTATTTTTGTTACTGCTGTTACAGCTGCTGCCTCATGTTGCTCTCTTTTTCTCTCCTCCTCCTCCTTTCTCCGCCTCCCAACGCTCCTTTTTCTGATCCCTCCTCCACTTTGACCTCAAATACCACCACACCTCCTCCCTCCTCTCCAATCACACAACTATCAACTTCCTGTTTGGATGAACTTTCCTGCTTCTGCCCGGATGCCAACCTGACTTTGTCCCCATTACCTCCACAATGCCCTCGACCTCTTTGCCTAATCTCGGATGATTCCTCACCTCTCCTCCTCACCTCCTGCCCTGACCCAACCACCTCCGCCTGTCGTGGTTCCTCATACTCCTCTACATCGGACTCCCTCCCACGTCCTCACAAACCAATTCTCTGCCGGCCCTGGCCATCTACCCGCTCTCTTTCCTCGCTACTCCTCTGTCCTCCCAGCTTTGGCGATCCAGTCTTATCCTATGCCTCCACCCTGGAGCACATTCCCTCCCGGCCTCGGACGCTGCTGCGGCAGCAGAGTCTGCAGCAGCCCCTCATCCACCCACCGGGCCCAGGTCTCAGCCAGCCCCCTACCACATCCCAAAGCTTGGGACAGTTACACACAGGACCTGGACAGCCTGGGGGAGGTGGTGGGGCAGGGAGAGGAGATGGTGGCGGTAACAGTGGTGAGGGTGGGGGTGCAGGTACACGAGGCAGTGGCCGGGGTGCACGGGGCGGCTCAGCGGGAGCAGCCGCCTCACGTTATAGGGGAGGCGGAGCAGGAGGGCGCACTCGTGGCAATCCTGGCAGCTGGGATTACATGATGGACCAGATGAAGAACCGGGGCCTGGATGTCAAATCCTTCCTGTAAGTCTCTAAAAGCCTTCCTTTACTCATAAATAGACAATAACAGCTGTTGTCTGTCAGACTGTGCTACGTATATATTGTTATATATTTATGTAAGGTACGTCTTTAATGTGTACTTCTTTTCAGAATTGAATAGTTTTCAGTAAAATAACTTTGTATGCTTAAGTACTGCAGCCTATAGATTCTCATCCTTCAGGTGTTTTCTGTGTGTGTGCATCAAATATCCAGGGAAGGATATTATTTGTTTTTCTCAAAATGTAATGAATTATATTTATCTTTGCGAGCCTGCTGAAATGTGTAAGAGAACATGGCAGTGGAACTCAGTTCAGAAATTACTTCTATTGTAACTTTTAGTAAATATTGACAGTTGCAGCGATAGATTTAGGATATATGAACTTAGCTCCAAAATATAAGAATGTATTTACAAAATATTTTAACCTTCTGTTAAAATACTTTAATCAACAAACTCTAATAAAGCTTGTAACAATGAAAGAATAAGGACTAATAAACCAACCAGATGTAAAACAGTAAAAGGGCCCACAAGAATAAAGCAATAATATGCTGCAGTGTTATCAAAGTTCACTGTAAGTGTTTACATATACATAATTGAGATTATTTCTGCAGGAATTCAGATAAGATAAGTTCAGGCCTATTTTTCAGCCTTATTACTGTCACTGGTCACCCAAACATCATGGTTTATGGTCATGCTGTGAAACTCCTACATTCTGGAAACTTAGATGAAAATGGGTAAATGCGATTCTTTCTTAAATTCAGCTTTTTACCAGTTTCTTTTGTTCTGTATGTCATTCATATCCTTGTTTCATGGCTGGGTAGAACACATTAGCCATTATTTCCCACTCCAGTATAGAAATAAGTTTAAATTTAAAAACACTAAAGTGCTCCTCCCATTGCTTTGTTTCTCATTTAAGTTAAGTTGCATAACAACCTGCCCTTAACACTTGATATTTTTAATGGATAACTGTTAGTATTCATGGAGAGTTGTGAGGACAATGTTTATTGTGTTGTATTTTGTAACCCTTAGCCATTTTACTTGAGAATCTTGAACTGAAACCTTGGGGTTTTGAAGGACAGAAACCATTATTTTGGCAACTTTTGCTTTTCAGTTGTGTGTATGCTTCTTATTCATGCCTTCTTACGATAAAGAGTTATGTTGAATTTCTGGATGTATTCAGTTAGACTTTGTAATTTCTGTGCCAGTCCAGCATTCTGACTCTGATATGCACAGACATGTGTCAGCACCTTACTCCCAACAATTTACCAGAATAATTTACCTCATATAAGCTTGACGTGAAATGTTTAGGCAGCCATCTTCTCTTAAGCACTTTTTAGTGTTTAGCTGTGCTATTGTAATGGAGCTGTCAAAACACGTTCCTAAGAAACCATTCAAACTCTACATGCTGTTAGTTTTTCTCGCATTAACTTGGTTTTGCTGTAAGTCACTTCACCCTAACCTTACACGTGGATCAAAAGAGCATTAAAATACTGATATATAACCAGATTGAAGTTTTATTGAAACATTATTTTTTTTCATTTTGCTCTGACACTCAGAAAAATTTAAGCTGTTATCTGTGAACATTAGACATTTTTGCACGGACAGAGGACATATAAAAGTAAAAAGTGTTGTGAAAGAAGGCATTTTATTACCTGATTAACTTTATGCTCAGATACAGTTCCTTCACTGTCTCACTGTTTTACTTGAGATGAGATTTGCAGTAGCTGTAACATTTACTGCTATTTGTCCTTCTTCTTCAGCTTAAGGTTATTCCTTGCTTTAGATCCAGGAATCCAATTGTTTCATAATCCTGTTTCTAACAGAAAGACTGCTTTTGGGAGGCAGGAAGATATCTGTCCTCTTGACCTGTTTACTTCCACTGAGCTCACCAATGTTTCCTGCATCGATGATCTTTGTAGAAAGATTTTGCAATCCATCTTTTTTGCATCACCACACATCCATTTGACATATTGTTTCGAAAATGGTCTGTCTTTTTAATCAAGACAACAGTCTGTAGACCATGCCCCAAAAGACACTGTGTATGTGGATGTGTTGTCATTCATACAATTTAGATACTTTGTGGTTTTAAGAGAGCTTACCAAGCATTTCTGTCCAGTTTTTGGTGTAAATGTATTGGTCCACTTAAAGAGGCACAAAACCACATTATAAGTGACCTTGCAGCAAGATATAGAGTTTCTTTTAAGTCAATAGTATTGATAAAAAAATAGTTATAATTCCACTGGCAGATTTGTTTGTCTTCTTAAATGTGAAGAAATCTGCCAGTGGAACTAGTACTTTTTAAAATCAATATTACGGAATTATTGACGTAAAACAAGCTTTTATATCTTCCGAAAAATTAACTTGTAAGTTAGTTTTGGGTTACTTGAAGTGGATCAAAATATTTGCACCAGAAATTAGACAAAAAAAAAAAAAAAAAACTTAGTAAGATTTAATGTTTTTGTGATTTTAAATGCATCGCAGATAAAAATCTGTGACAAGAAAAATCAGTATTAAAATGATTTATTCCAGACTATTATAGATTTTGAAAAAAAGCTGAGTTAAGTCCCCCCACCTCACCCACTTCATTACAGGAGCTGATGGTGGTAATGTGAGATAATGAAGCTTAAAACAAATAAGGACTCAATAAATGAGGCTATAAAAGTGCAATTAAAAAGGCTAATAAGCATAGAGCAACACATGTAAATATGTAATAAGATGTTGAATTTGAGCTTTAAGCTTGTACTATGGATTCTTGCCTTTATTAAAACCAGTTAATTGACTACATTTATTCACTTTAATATTAGATATAGGCATCCCAGGGAAAGCATCTAAATGTCTCAACAATGTCAGTTTACAACATTCACAGATGATGTGCCTCTAATGAGCTGTGATAAAACAAAAAGCTACTCCTTGAAAACATAAAAAGTACTGAGTCTATATTATGATTTAGAAAGTCCTGCCTGAAGAATGACAGGAAAGTGCGGCATACTGTGGGTTCTCGTTGTGTCGGAGGATTGTTAAATGGTTCCACTGCATGCTCTGCTGAACAGTAACATCTGTTTTGTTGGCATTCAGCCTGTCTGCTTGCAATCGCTGTAACAGAAAGGCGCTTACTTAATTACATTCCTGAGATGGTGGTAGGAAGAGCTAGAATATATTTATCTTCACATGTATCTCATCCAGTTTGGTTATTTTTATCCCCATTTCATATGAAACAGAAGTTTTGTTAACCTATCTACTTCTTGTATCCAATCTGTTCAAACCTTGAATGTTTTGTAAAAGTATCAACACCCACTGAACTTTTCAATTTTCTTCCACGTCACAATCAGAAGCATCTGTGTTTTGCTAGACAGACAAGTCCTCAAAAAGCTACAATCTTGACAGCTTTTAAACGCATCCTCTTTCCAACCTGTGTTACACTCATGTTACACCTGTGTAACATGAGTGTCTCCATAACAGGCCTCTGCACATTCAGTACGATTATTATTCAGTACAGAGCAAAGTTATGTATCCATCCTTTATTTAACCAGGAAAAATACTTCAGGGAGATTAAAAACCACTTCAAGAGTGACCTGGTCAAGACAGCAGCATTAAAAATACAATAAATCCAAAATACAAGACCAGACACACAAAATGCATAGCCAAGAGCAAGCACATAACCAAACATTAAGGCAGTTACAGGAGCAAAGTAATCTGATCTCTTGGTTTTTTAGAATTGATTTAAGTTGCCCTAAGATATGATGTGATTTTAAATCATTCTACAAATTATTCTAGCTGACTGGGTGGAAAATTTAAAAGGCGCTTTATCCAGTTCAGTTATGACCTTTGGAAAAATAATGTCCCGAGAGCACGTTTTGCCTAATGACAAGGGAATAAACACTGAACATGACCTCTAATTCACCCTGTCGTGTGACGATACACGGTAGTGGCAACATTATGGCGTGGGTATGCTTTTCTTCAGCATGGACAGGGAGGCGACTCACATTTGAAAATGGATGGAGCTCAATGTAGAGCAATCTTGGAGGAAAGAAACTCTGTTGGAACCTGCTGAAGACTCAGGTGACAACAAGAATCACAACCAACCAATAGGATGCTTTAGATGAAAGTACAATACTTTTTATGTTACAATGGCCCAATGTCCAGAACTGAATCCAGTGTCAAAACTTGAATGACGGTGTTAACACTTTGGTATCCTAAAGACTTACATCTGTAACTGCAGTGAAAAATGGTTCAATAAAGCATTGGTTATACAAGGTCAAACCATATATTTTAAAGTTTTATTTGTGAAAATAGGAAAAAAAACCCACAAATAACATTTAGAAGGTATTACGTCCCATTCACTTTACAGTTATGCACTATTTACTGTTGGCTCATCAAACCAAGTCTTAACAAAATGCATAAAAAATGGTGGTCAATGGCTAATTTACCACCAAGGTTTAAGGAGTATCAATGCATTTGGAAGTCAAAAGGCAGCCTGACACGTCACTGTGCATCAGTTTAGGAACAATGGCTAAGCAGCTGTGTGTAGATTTGAGTTAACCCTGCCGCATTGATCTTATGTCACTAGCACCATTACTTCTGCAACATATTGTAACTCCTTGCCCGGAGGAGGCGGGGAGGGCAGATAAGAGAGGAGGAGTGTGATGAAGGGACAGATGAGCAAGGACACTGTCAAGGTACAGCATGTGTTCAATGTGCACTGAATCAGCTATACTCTCGCCTCTCTCCATCCATTCCCTCTTTCTTTGTATTCTCTGAAGCCTTCCCATGGATGTCACAGCTGAGCTAATGCCGGTGGCTAAAGTGGGCATCAGCGATGCAGCACAGCGCGCAGCCTCCAAGGTCACTGACAATATGGTCCATGATCATCAACCGTTGCACTCATTGTTGTAAATGCGAATTTAAGGTCATTGTTGGTGTGTTTCCGCCTCTGGAACATCAACGTCTCTCATGATTGATGGCACAGAGGGGGCAGTAATAGACATGACCCTTTGCTGAAGACAGTTAATTTTAATCTTGGCTAGATTCCCTGTTTTGGTGAATCATTGCCTAATGAAAGTGTTGATGTCATTGACACAGATCTCTTGCCTTTGGAGAACTTGGACTAAATGGATTACTTTGAAGACCTATCTCCATTCTTTTTGGCTGGAAATCAATAATTCACCCCAGCTTCATTGACATCCCCTCCCTCTCTCACCTCAGCTTCCTTAATGTCTGGTGCGTTGAGCGAAGTGCTTTCATGAGAGTCCTGAGTGTAAATGCCCGTACTTAAAGGGTAATGAGAGAAGAGGCATGCAACAGCCATTATGCTTACTATATCAATGTAAGCACCATATCATGTTGCATAATCCAGTGATTTTTTTTAACCAGCGCTACAAGTAGTCAGCAAGTGCTTCTCCACAAATAGATGCAGTCAGGTCCATTTGGACCTGGACGCAGGTTTTTGTTGTCTTAGTCAATGGTAGTATCAAAACACTCATCAGAATTATGCTGTGGGTTTAAAGCACAAAGTTTTAAATGTAATTATGATGTTTGCAGTTGGAGGACATTTTATGACGCTATAGCTCAGCTCTTCAGTGTGATCAAATCTCTTTTAAATCACACTTTGTCAAAACGCTTATTAGAATCAATGTCATCTTAACGTAAATGTTAGATAATTTTTTTTACTTTTTACGGTAAATTCAAAAGTTTGGGGAAATTTTCTTTAGTATAAAGGAATTTCTGACTTAGTTCAAACATTTTAAAAGCTGTTGGTAATAGTTTGCCAGAATTTCAGAATATTCCTCCTGACAGAACAAGTCTTAACTGAGTCCAGTCTGTTGGCCGACCTGTTCTCACACACCTTTTTGTCTCTGTCCACAAATTTCCTATGGAACTGAAACCAGAACATTCAAAACCTTAAGAAGAATGTTAAAAATTCCTACATTCATGATAATTATTACTAAATGTAAACTTGTCAAATCAAAAGACTTGTAAACAAAAGATTAGAATTGGATAAGTCCTTGCTAAGAACTGTAGCAGTCAGTGACTACTTGACATCTTGAATCTACGAAAGACAGTCTGACCAATGGGTTTGCATTGTGCAGCTTTGTCAGCTTTCATTTCTCTGCCTGGAGTTTTGCTTTGAGCATTTCCATCACACTGGATGAGCTGTTTGGCTCAGCCGTCTCTAGATTATACCCTATTTTTCTTTTAGAAATCCCGGCCTACCTTCATAGCATTATTTTGGGTCATTGCCTTGTTAGTTTGCGATGAACTGTCTCATCAACTTTGCAGAATTTAAATTCAAGCAGACACCACCTCCTTACAAGAAATGGAAACTTAGAATATTATTTTCCAGGTAATCAATGAAACCAGCTGGTATTATTTTCTATCTACACTTGTTCCACTCTATGATCTCTGTGTGTTTTTTTTAAATCAATCTGGTAAATGTTGATAAGCTGTATCTGTCCAGGTATATTGTTCTAGATCAGGTCTGGCTTTTCAATACATCTCTCTTTGGCTGACTATAGCTAAGCTTTTCTATGCTTGAGTTTCATGAATGATTTGCATGGTAGACATTGAAAATGATATGTTTACCTCTTGAAGAGTGTTTTTCACCTGGCTGGATATTCTGAGGGATTTATTCATTCATTTTTTACCTTAAAAAAGGATGCTGTGATCATCTGTGACTGCTGACTTCAGTGAGAATCCAGACCTTTTCAATGTTGCTGTTTACTCGGCCAACCTCAGAGTTCCTGCCATCTCTCTTGGTTTCTTTTTTTCTCATTAAGTACGGCACGCCTTGAGCTTCTTAATTGCATATTGTGAGTTCACAGTGACAGCTTCCAAATAAACATATCACACTTCGAATCAGCTTGGACCTTTAATGCGCTTGGGGGTGGAGGAAACTAATGCAGCACACTTGCCTGTTCACAGCTTTTAAATGTTCCAATTTGCCCCTTGAAAAAGAGGGTGCTTCATTGAAACAAAATTTGTATGTGAGCAGCCTGCAATTAAAATTATAGCCTGCACTTTAAACCTACATTCATTATTCAAATCGCATCTAAAATGAACTATTTTCCTAAATAGCAGAAGTAGCATGTTGTGTTTGTAGCTAATACCTGGTTCTCACCAAATCACCCCACGGCATCAAAAATAAAACTGAACTTTAATAGCCTTCAAAGTTTTGGCAAGGTCAGCAAGGGCTCATCAACTCAACTTAATGTAGCGCTTCCAAAATTGGAAATGCCAAAAACTCCCCAGCTGGGGAGAAACACACTCAAAAGAAAGTTGTGCAGTTCATATGCAAAATGTTATTGTACCTTAGGCAAAGGGAGACCTCTGAATTATATTTTGCAATGAGAAGATATAACAAACATTATATCATTTTACAATAGCTGGTAACTCTTAAAAAACAATTTCAGGCTTCAGAGCCGAGGTGTAATTGACTTAATTTTTTGTGTATGATTCTCATTTGCAGCACTCTTTGAGATATCAATACAAAGAAATATGATATGATAGGTTTTCTGAAGGATTAGCAATGTGTGACAGCTCAAAGTATTAAGAGAAGATGGAGTTGCATGAGCAGAGTTATAAGCGGTTCAGGGAACATTACAAGTTCACATCCTACTCAGAAGATGCTAAAAGTGATTTTTTATTTTTTATTTTTCCCCCATTTCTTTTGTGGTGGTTTTGCTCCTGAACTGATAAATCAAAACATAATCTTGATTTCTTATCTTCCATCCCCTGCAAGATAAAAGAAAGTGATAGAACTTAACACTAAACTAATTTTGAGGTTTTGCCACATTGATAAATTTGAGATTTTTAATCAATTTTACATGTGGTTCCTTGTTTCTTGATTATTAATCCTTGTGTGTATCATTGACATTTTGTTCAGTTTTAGATAAGCTTTAGTTAGTGGATATAATGTGGCTCATAATGGATTTGACTCCTTCCATTGATTTTATTTCATAATCTTTCATTGAAATGTTTAGTGCTGACTCCAAATATGTTCTTGAGAGTTGAACATAAATCATATTATTCTTTTAAAATGCGATAGAGATTGGTCTCTGGAAAGAAAATAAGGTTCATCCATCAGATATTTTGACAGTTTTTTGTCAGCTTGTGATTAACTGCTTGGTTTCTGAACATTAATGTCATTTAGCTTAATATCACTGCAAGTTTAAAGAAGTGTGCTGACAACAGGTAGAGTGTGTATTCACATTTCATAGACAACAAGCTGATTATTTAATGATTCCTAATGGATGTGATATTTAACAGCTTGCATTTTTAAGATGTCTACACATCCACACACGCCTTCGGTAATTTGTCTAGTTGTTTTTTTAGGTTCCTTCTGCTTTCCCTCCACATTCACCTTTTTACACTGAACATTTGGGGCGTCTTTCTCCACAGTTAAGATTTAATTAAGCCTCATTAGGACGATCTGGACTAATTGTTTCTATTTGAAAGATGGAGTATCTGGAGGTGTACGCTGTGTGTCATCGTTTTCTGGGTCACTGCTCTCTCACTCTTCTCATTTCATCTTCTATAGACGGCCACAGCTGCTCTACAAATCCTACCACTTTCCCTTCCCTCATCCCCTTACTCCTTAATTCCCAGGCCTCCTCATCACTGCCTTCCTTCCCTGCTTACCGTCATCCAAACCTGCCGTTCTATAGCTTAAGCTCCTCACTGCGTTGCGGTATCTCGGCTGAGAAAATATGTTGCCGTCAAGCTGTGGGGGATATTAACCTGAACTTCAAAATTTCACCTCTTTTTTTCCATGAATGAAGCTTTTTTGAACATTGACTCTAAGTTTGTTAAATAATCTGCTTGTTATTCATCAAAGCCTGTAGTTCCTGAGCTTTATAGGTCTCATAAAAACCTTTCAGATTAACACAAGTTCCACAGATTTAACACGTGTTAAATGCGAAATTTGGTTATTTTGCAAATTATTTTCAAAACTTGTTGGGTAATTTACACATCACTTCATATATTTATCGACTTTAACTAAATGAATATACCTGTTTATGCATTTTAACACATCTATTTTTAGATTTGATCGTATTTTGAGAACAAGTAAATTTGGTTTAACATCTTCAGTTCCACTTGCTTTTTAGGATCCAACATGTTTTATGTAGCGACTTCAGACTGTAATGGACATTACATCTGACGCTTCCTCATATATTTTCCTGTATGGAAGTTTCCTGCACCTCCACCAGCCTTATTTAAGTTAGTTGAATGTTGTTTCTTTCAAGAGTTCTGCACAGCTGAGCATGCCATTCTGCAGAGATGTAATCTAAAACCCAGCAAAGCCACTAAAAAGAAGCTCCTGTAGGTGAGAAGCCAAATATGAAGTGTGAATCTCTGTGCCGCAAAATTACTTAGAAATTCTTGAATTTGGCCTTTGATTTTCTTCTTAATATCCTTCCCTGGTCAGATTGCTTACTGCAGGGGTGTTTGGTTGTGTTGTGTTTTTTGTTGTTTTGATCGCTTTGTCTGTTTTCTCTGATTTTGGTCTTTTGTTCCACTGCCTCTTTCAAACTTCCTTTCTTCCTTCTGCCAACCTAAAATGATCTCTCCTTCTTCTTCATGCTCAATTCCTTTTCTCCTTTGGGCATCCGCATTCTTTTTCTTGCCCCTCTTTCTATCTGCTGTATTTTTTTTTTTTTTGTCTTTACTGGGAGCCAGTGAAGGAAAGCTGGTGGTCCTGGCTTTGGCCATTGGTGTGGCAGAGCAAGATGACTTTGCCAATATCCCTGACCTGCAGGAAACGGCGCAGTCAGCACCACCAGCCAATCAGGAGCCCCCTCCTGAGAAGAGGTACCAGATATTGCGAGAGAGAGAGTGTTTGTGACCATGTGTATGAAGCAACTGCATGAAAGGAAATGTGACATGATTTCAGAACTCATGTAGAGCAAAATCCTTTTTTTCCCCCAGTGATTGTGCACCTGAAATAGCCTTTCATACTCTGTTGCAGTTATAAAAATAAGTCCAGACTTTGTAACGTAAAACTGAAAACACTCACGTAATGGTGAGATCAGTAAAAGAGATAAAATGTTTCAGGTTTTAGCTGTAAAGAAGTAATGAGCTTCTAAACCACTGGAGTCAGATGCTCACTGGCACTCTACTCCTTTATTACGCTTTTAGAGGAAACATTTTAAACAATCAGATAAAACTGTGTTTTCCCGTGCCAGTGGTCTTTCATTTTCCATGATCACCATAATCATTTTCTCTATCACAATGACATTTTCTCTCACCATTTTCCTCCCTATTTTTTTCCCTGTCTTTTTACTTCTGTCAGAGACTTCCCGCTGGTAATTGTCGTATTTCCTTTGCATTTTCATGCTTTTTATGATCCAGCCCTTTCCGCGCCTGTGTTCTTCTTTTTCCCTCGTGCTCATTAGCTTCCTTCAATCACCCTCCGCCGCTCTGAGAGTCTCGTCTCTGCAGCTCCACAGAGGGCCCAGAGAGGCTCCTCATTATTCCACAACACGTTAGTCACTTACATAAACACGCAGCCAAAAATAGCCCCTTTCCTCGTCAGCCAAGTTACACATTCCAAGTCAAAAATATTTCCACTCGTCTGTGAGGATGCACCAGCCTTGCTCGCTTGCAATCTTCCCGTCTCCAGAAATAATTATCTCTGGATTCTGTTGTGGAATCGGACCAGTTTTAATAAGCGACTACAGGGGGAGGGCCATGTTAGGCAAATAGCTCACGCCATTTTTTATCCGCTGATGGTTGTCCAGATTATCTGGATTTCGCACCACAGAGCCGATGTTAAATCCTTTCTTTTCTTCAGCCTTCTCGCGCTTGTGAGATGCTCAGTTTTTGTCTGCACTCCGGTTAGGTTGATTTAACCTCCATCTGTTTTTGTAATAATTTGGTGACACGCCTTAAAAAAAATGGTAGAAGAGGGCGAATTAACTCTGAAGTACATCTTGAATCTGATAATTATTTCTGGAGACGGGAAGAAAATGAGGGTTCTATTAAAACAGATTTAATGCCTTGCTCTTATTACCTTGTTTCATATTTTGTCATGTTGCAACCATAAATGTCAATACAGACTTTTTGGGGGTGGGATTTTATGTGATAGGCCGACACAAAATCTGATATATACTACATGGCAACTATTCTTATAAATTTCACATTGCTGTTTTGAGGAGTCTCTTAAAAAAATAGATCTCCCTTCCTTATCATACATTTTTACCTTTAAAGCATCCCTTTGCCAAAATCTGGTTTGTCTTTTCATCACAGTTTCACAAACTGTTTATTGATCATCAATGCTGCAACACCCACACAGCCTACAAACAATTCTCTTCTGTGCAATTTGCCATGCATACGGCATTTGTCTTTTCTAGTTTTTCTGTGTAAACCGAGAAACCTTTACAAATGGATTGTGAAATCTGCTAATAGACTAAACAGCAAGTGGGAAGCAGCGTGTGGCTCCCAGGATCCACCTTGATTATCAGCGACTGAGTGCTTTCCGGTATTCGCAGGTCTAACCTGTGGCTCATTTAATTTCTTTGACTTGCAAACAGAACGACTGACAGCTTACAGTCTGTGCGCAATAATAAAATGCTGTAGACCCAGTCCATAATTTATTTGAAATGTAGAGTATAAATGTAAAGGGAGTGTTTTATCCCTCTTGGCCTCAGCGCTGCTTTCATAGATGTCTAAGAATGACATTATCGATCTCTCTTATAACATTTGGAGACAAAACCATAATTTCATTCATCCCTCACCCCTCTGCCCATCCTGTTCACCACTTTTAAACACAAACTGATCACTCATCTCCGCCTGCATTGAATTCACTGGTTTCAGTTTAAATATATCACTGGTAAAGTCAAAAACATTTGATTAGGTAATGCAGCTATAACATGTTAGCACAATCAGTGCCAGAGTCAAAATTAAATTTCTCTACTAGCTGATGTATACAACTAAAACTGGTTGGTCAAGCAGCCAGTAGCAACTTTAATTCAGTTTACTCAAATATATATGTTGGTTCTCGTAAGCAGCTCTTGCTTCATGCAGCTTTCAAGCAGAACTGTTTAAAAAATTTAAAAGAAGCTTAGATGTATGTAAAACTTAAACTTAGTTCTGACATATACAGTTTCAATTTATTTGTATTATTAACTGTTGATCTTTAATATATAACAGGTCGAATTTATCATTAAAAGCTGCACTTACCGTAGATTAATGAATGATAAAATAGTTTTACATTGCTGTGTTGGCACAATAATTCAAGTAAATGAGCTCGGAGATTGTTGCTTCACTAGTACATTTATTTTAGCATGTTACTCATATTATCTAACCTTGGTCACAGTGAAGTGTAGGGCTGCAGCTAATGAATATTTTGGTAATTGATTATTCTATTGGTTATTCTAATGATTAATTGATTAATTGGATAACAAAAATTGGTACAAAAAACAAACAAATAAATAAATATTTAAATTCTTTTAATAAATAAGAAAATAAAATCTAATAACTGCTCCTATACTGTATGCTTGTAGCAAAGGATGCATCTGCAGCTAAACAAATACTGACAATTATTATTTCTGTAAAAATTGGATAGCAAAAAGTGTTTAATAGATTTATTTTGCAGAATTTGAACTTGGCGAAGCTAAAAATTCCTCTTGAGGAGAATGCAAATGCAAAAATACTTTTCCTGTACAGTATTGACCTAATTACTGCTCTATGTTTTTGTTTTAGCAAATGCCTTTTTCAATATTTTATCTACTCCAGTTAATGATTAATCAACTACTAGATTAGTTACTGATTATTTCAATAGCCGATTAATCATGATTAATGCAATTAATCGTTTTAGCCCTAGAGAAATTTATCTAAAGTTCCTGAGGCCAAAACAAATATAACTCTTTTGTTCATATTTCACTGCTCCGTGTCTGTGGTTAAAGGCAAAATGGCGCCGTTGTGTCCGATATCCATAATTCACTGACCTTGTGTGTGCTGTAGCTGGGTGAAAGCGCTCTGTGGTGGCATGTTTATGAAGTGCAGCAGAGCAGACTGACAGTTCGAACTGCAGCAGACCCGGCACAACTGATAAAGACTTTCTGGCCAGTGACAGGGCGGAAAGGTTGTATGATGAGAGGTATATCTACCAGGCATCCGTAAGTTGTGTTTTCTAAGAAGGCCCAATTAGTATGCTAGAGTTGCTGCTTAATGCCTCATTGGTCTTCGCTCAAACAATTCAGTTACAACTCAGTGAACATATTCTGCAGGTTCTTTTCGGCCACTCATCACTGTAAAGAGAGCTTTCAGTCCAGATCCCCTCGGAGCAGTGATTGAGCGGTCCAATGAGAACCGGGCCACAGTACCAAGTAGGAGGGATATGCATCTTTGTGCCACATTAACATTCAATCCACTTGCCTGTGGTCCTTTAATTATTCATCCATGCATGTTACATAATTCTGTGTAAGCCAGTAAAGGCTGTTTTTTTCAACCTCACGGATATTATTAGATAGGGATATATATTTATGTGCAGTAAAGACACGATGCACTCAGAGAAATTTGCTGTGTTTATTGCTATGTGGGCCGTGTAATATAATTTCATTATTAATGAGCTTAAATTGATCTGAAAGACAGTGGATAGGGGTTATGAGCTAAATCAATGTTAATGTGTGTTTATTTAAGTTCATAATGGGTAATTAATTTCATTACTCTCATAAAGAGTTAAACCTTTTTCTCCGGTGGAACGCTGTGTGCAGCGTAGCTGTCGGTCATCCCCAGGGTAGCTCGGGAAAAACGAACAACAAAAAAAAAAAAAACGCAATAAAAAAGGAAATAAAATTTACTTTGGGAAATGTTTTCTGCTTTGTGTGTGTGAGAGGTTATTCTCTCCACTTTTGTTCTATATCTTTATTTTTTATTATTTCGTTCTTGATCGTTTATTTTCTTGCATTTATTTCAACATTGTGCATATTTTTAATCTGTTTTTATAATGAAATGATTACCTTGTTTTTATCTGTATATACTTTGTTTTTTTTCTGCATAATTTTTATTTTCTGTTTTGTATAATATTCTTATTTCTGTTGTTTTTCATCTGAAGCAGTTTTTAAATTAGTATTTATTACTTTAGTATGGACTGCAATGTTTGTTGTTTTTTTTTCTTCTTATGTTTTGCTTTTTACTTGTACATGTTGGTCACTGTGCTCTTAGTGGATCTTTACAAAACAGCTCAAATGTTCCCCTATAAGCGTTTTTAAATATTATAGAAAAAAATGCTTGTAATCTCTATCAGAATTTGTACGTAAACACATAAATTGATTATTCCATGCCTTGCTAGTCTGATGGAGCCTTCCTCCTGTGACAAAGGCTTTCTAAGCCTGACTAATCAACAGGGTCTTCAGGGGCTCTGCTTAAGACTGTCCCCAAGGCAGTGGCTCCCTGAGGCCGCCGCGTTCATCCGAACATCACTGGAGGAATGTCGAAATGTATTCAGCTGCATGGCAACACAGCGGTAGGAAGATAGCATTTAGCCACGGCAAAAGGAGAGGATGAAGAAGAGGGGGCAGCGTGTTCATACACCAATGCTTACAGTTACAGGCCAGTGGAGAATGGTAGAAAGTTCAAAGTACAAATCCATTGTTCTTCAAAAGGAGCGTTGAGAATTGGGAGAGAGTCGACTTCACATTTGTGTTTTAGTTGAAGGTGGATCTCTACCCATCAGGTTTGTGCAGAACCAGATTCTCACTTTTTTTTTTTAGATAGCAAGATAGATGGTGAACTGGGAGAGGAGCGATTACGAGCATTAACTCAGGACTTCTGTGCCCCGTCTCAGAACAGGTTTGATAAATGCAGCTGCCTCATCCTCAGGCAATCTCTGAGATAAATAAGGATTCAAAACATTTACAGCAGCATTTGGAGTCTTATTGAACCACTGAAAATTGTCTTTTTTTCCCCTAACAACTTTGTGTTGCTGATATTGCGTTGGATGAGGATGAGTTGCTGTGATAGACTCTGAGGTATGAATGCAAAATTACAGGAAGTATTGGGAGGCTGTAAAAGAAAGCAGAACAGTGAGCTGTGGTACATAAAGAAGACACTAAATGTACCTTAAGTTACAAGAGTAATTACACTTATCAACAATTTTTGTGTTCTCACTGAACAACTTCACCTAACAGGTTTGTTGTAAAGTCATTAAAGACCCTTAAAAACTCCAATATTTACAGCCTTTTACAAAAGTATAAATATTGTTTGAGCATTTCCTTATTTTGGCACAACACAAAAACAAATGTCAGTATTTTCTACTGAGACTTAATATAATAAACCAACACAAAGTAGAATTTTAAGTTTGAATTGAAAGAAAAATTATAAATTGCCTTCATCTTTTTCTTTTTTTTTTTTTTTACATATAAGAATCTAAAAAGTGTGGCATTGTCCACTTGTTCCTTATCTGCAACTCGCTGTAGGAATTTTTTAATTTTCATGTTTTCTGTTTTTGGCTAATCTTCAATTAAAGAATCACAAGTCTTGGATGTTTATATTGAAACAGGATTTCACTAAATAAACCTATTTTAGGCTAAATTACCGTTCCAGCATGCAGAAAGTTATTAGGTGAAACTGAAAGTAACCTTATTTATTAAGTCACTCCGAGGATTTGCTGCAGCTTTTAAAGAATGACAGCAGGTCTGACTCTAATGTGAGTGCTGGTGTGGTTCATGTGGATGATGACTTATATAAGCAACAACGTGCGGCAGTTCTCACTATGATCCTTGGAAGTGAGATGCACTCCTAACGCATGATAGATCAAGTGGGTGGCAATGAAATTGAGCATAGATGTTGAAATACATCACTCCATGGTCTCAGCATGTTTGTTTGAGTGTTTGCAGAAGAGCGGAAGACTGAATGTTTGAAAAAAGGAAAGAAAAAAGAAAGAAGTGGGGGGTGGAGGGTCTTGGTTGGGCTCTCTTTCTCGCGTCTCTCTCCAGCCTAGAAGTGGAGTGTCTTTGCCCCCCTTGCCTCTCTCTTCGAGCTGCTGGCCCTCGGTCAGGTAACGAAACAGGATAGTATCACAGGACGGTGAAACCCAAAGTATGCCTGCCTGCCTCCATATGTCCGTTCACGTGAATATATGTCTGCGAGGCTCTCACCCGTACCTGTCATATATCCTAAACCTTATCTTCTTTGTTCTCAGTGTGTTTGCTTGTGTGTTGCACCCACCCCTCCCTGTGCCCACTACCCCCTTTTTCAAACACACCCTTGAGTCCACTCCCAACAGTCTCTTGTCAGACACACCCCAAACATCCTCCCAAACCCATATATATTTATATATATGGTCTATATTTCAAGAGTTGTTGCTATGCCAACAGCCCACTTTCACTGACTTCGCTGTGGCAGAATCTGATCTGAACCCACTCTGCCTCCCACTGGACACTATAGACTACTGCAGGCTTTACAGAGCCACATCTACCATAGCAGTCCCCTGAAGGGTTGGATGACAAAGAAAGCATTGGCACCAAAATTATATCAGTCGCTGTTCTGCCATCTGCCAAAATTAATATTGCTTTTTTGGAAATATAAAAGAAATTGGAATCAGATTTTATTTGATGCAGAGTGCAATCTGGAGAAGGAAACTTAGTTCCTCCAGCAGAGCTGCAGCCCCAGCCACTTTGTTTCAACAGCCTGGAGGCACAGTGCCCAGGACCACCTTTGGCTGCTCTGGCTTTTACCTGAAAATGCACTGAACTCCTGAATGAAGCATGAGAGAGAATTAATAATTGAAGACGTTCAGTCTCCATCGATACTTGGGAGATGGAGGAGGCGGGAGGTGCACTGCTTTACTTCAATCCCTACCGGTCTCTCTTTGCTGTAGAGTAGATTGTCATATCTTCACCCAGCATCTCCCTCTCATCTCTCACTCTAGTTTAGATGTAGTGCAAGAAAGTGAAACAAACAAACAAAAAAACACCCATTGGCAACAAATCCACAGCACAGTGGATTTCAAGTGTGCATACTCTTTTTAAATTCACAGGTTTTGTGATATGAGCAGTTATACCAAACCTTTTCCAACTTTTATTTGATATACATCCTGAACTGTTCAACTGAAGCCTGGTTGTAGCAGTCTGCACTTTAAACTATTGCTTAATTGAAAGACTTTTGATTCAGTTTCATAATTTAATCTTCTTGCATTGATACCTGCCATCAATTGTAGCGACTCTGAATAACCAGGAATAAAGTTCTCCCTTCACATCAGATTTTTTCATGTTTTAATCTTCTTTGGAAAATCATAATTTAAGGACAAAACTAAACAACAGAAACCAAATGTTATTCTCTTAGATCAATTTAGAGGGACTTAGAACAACAAAAATTAGCACTCAACAAGTTCAGGTTGTAATAGTTGTAAAGCCTGTTCAAACTCCAGCTTAGCATGTGGAAAGTCTCTAACTCTGAAAGGAGGAAAAATGACATAAGGGTGCAATCCATCCCAGTGGGTTCCTTGTCTTTTAAATTCTCCACAACCTTGAATCTGCCACTGGTCAGTATGATGAACAATCCCGCCTTTGTAGCAGAAGAATTCAGTCTTACTTTTGTCCTGGCAGTGTGATCCAGTATCCCACTGCTCTTTGCAGAGCATCCTTTGAGTTGGCTTTGAGGATCACTTTAGAGGGTCTGATGGGGATTTCATCCAAAAACCTCCAAGCCTGAGTAAAATCTTCCAAATGCTTGTGAAGAATATGATACAGACTAACTAAACTAAAGTTGAAATTTTAAGACATGTTAGACATTCATTAAATGGAGATGAATTTGCAATTTATTGTAAATAAGAGTTATAATCCACAGCCTTCAGTTGTCTGCTAGAATGCTGAAGGTGATTACACTTCTTGGTGAATCCAAGCATACTTCCAGCTCAAATTAGGAATGACTTCACGGGAGATAAATTAAAGTTCTGAAATGGCCTCACTGGAATCAGAGTAAATTTGGTAGAAAATCTGTGGGATCACACAGGAAAGGTATTTTTGATAGACTTGGAGAACCTTATTTTGACAAAATCAGGCCTTGCTAATCAACACATACCAAAGAACACCGATTGAAATTAAATCAAAGGGAGCCTGAAAATGTGAAGAGTGCAGTTATTCAATCATGTTGTGCCTTTTTTATTCCTTCTATCAGTCTTTTTGTTGTTGCTTTTCAGTTGAATAGCACAGAATAAATGTCACAATAAACGTGGAAAAAGTTGTTCATTCTTGGCCTAATTTTTTACCTCACAAAAGCTCAGCACTTTAATTGGGGTGTGTACATTTAAGAGCTTTTGCTACTAAAACCAATTACTAAAGAACAACCTCTGTCCTTCTTGAAATGGTAACTTCCCTCCCTTTTTTTCCCCCTGCCAATATTTTAGATTTTTTTTGCTGGTTGAAGTGTTTGCTTGTCTTGTTTGCTTGCCTTTTCTGTCTGTCTATTTGTCAGTATACTTTCCTTCAGTCAGTTCTGTCTTTGTCCTTTGCAAAAATGCACACATTATTGCATTCAACATCGATTCTCATCCAAATTTGGAGCTTTTTTAGCGCAACCAACAAAGAGCGCACACTTCCTCTCTGAGAAAAGCTCGATAGAGAATGCTGGCCAGACAGACAGACGTTTTATGGGCTCCTTGTTTTATGGCCTGTCCAGGGCATTGCCTTCACTCGCTCTGAGTGACAACTACTTGCATATATTTAATATGCACATGTAGCCAATGCCGGTTTGTGCTTTGGCCCCGTGTTCCCACTCCATACTTTTAGAGTGTTGCTAAAATGCTGGAAAATCAGGCTGGTTTAAAAACAACTTGTATCATCTGCTGAATTTTTGATGTCCTCTTTTGTAACACTCTAAATGTGCTCTTCCTATGTTCTTATTATTTATCCCCTTTCATGATTTTAGTGAAGTTATAGTTTTGAATGGTATATCACCTTATTTCTCTTTCTATATATCATTTCTAAGTTTTTTTAAACTCTCCGCATCAAAAAAGATGTTACTTGTTCGCTTTATCTTGATGATCAATTGTATTTATTGTCTTTTTCTTTTTTCTTTGTGCTCTCTCTCTCCTTTTAGCATGTGTGCTCCTTTGTCTTCTCTTAATATATTGTCTGTAGCTCTGTGTTTCATTTTAATTTTTTGTCTTTTATTCTTTGATTCTTATCAGACTGACAAAACTAAGCCTATCTTGTGTTTGCAGGCTTTCCTTCCTTCATTCCCTATCTTTTCTTGCAGCTCTGTTTTTCTCTCTAACGTGCTGGTGTTTGTTATGATCTCATTCTCTTTGGTTTTTGTTTTCATACTGTTCATGCTGGTAATACTTGCTATCTCTTCTAAAACAGATTTTTAAAAATCAGCTTGCTTGTGTATTTCTCTCCTTATTTGTGGTCTTCTTTTCTGTCTAAAGTCTTTATTATTTGTGTCTCTTTGTAATTTGTGAATCTTATATCCGTCTGCTAATTTTTTCTCTTTCTCCATGTTTCTGTCCTCGCTCGTTTGTCACTTAACTGTTTTTCAGTGTTCAACTCCTTCATGTGCCTTGACCAGTCATTTAAATGGGGTGCTGTCTTAGGTGTCCATCAACAAAATCCTTTGTGCTATCCTCTATTCATTTCTGTCCTCTCTTATGCTTTTTTGTCTTACTTTTCTAAGTTGATTTTCTCTTTGTAATTTCTATTTTCATAATTTATGAACTTAGAGTTTGTTTTTTTTTCTCCAAGCGTGTGTGGAAAGAAATTAAATGTAACATCTATTAATATTTGTACCTCAGTGCCAGCCATGCCAGTGAAGATCTCATATCTCTTCTTTTTTATTTCTGTAAAATCAACTGTTTGTCGATGAAACTGAGAGATTTAAACATGCAATGTCTGTCCTCTATGTTGCTATATGTGTTTGTCTGCGGTTTTTATATATCTGTACGTATGTCATTATACGTGTGTATCATAAACTCTCAAAGAATTTGGGAAAATAATTTGGTTTCTGTTATTTTAAGTTCATTGATTTTGTGTTTTTTGTCTAAAAATGTGTTTATTATTTTTGCTAGTGGAGGTAACGTTCTTTTTGAAGATGTATTTAAATCTCTTATGAGTTACACCTCTCAGGTCTTGTGCCCATCATTAATCTGTGGAATACCTGGCAGATTTTATTTGGCTTTTGTTAGCAAAAGCTGTTAAAAAAACAAATCCTGTTCCGCTGTGAAGTGACATCAATCCGTAGTAAAACTGGGACTGAACGATCATTTCAGAGAGGCAGTTTGCTGCTAAACAGGTGGAGGCTGGACTCCCTGTGGGCTCAAACGCTTTCTGTAGATGAGTAAACTGCTCATTAATGTTTGAGCTGTTTTACGTTTGTCAACCTGATTTTTTTTGTTTGCAGGGGCAACAAGCCAGCAAACAGCCCCAAGGGTCACCCTCCTGATGCTGACGGGCACTCTTCTGTAACTGACCTGGCCAACTCGCTCACTGGAGACATGGTGATGGTAAGATGACCTAGTCCACCTGGCAACCTCCTTCGCTTCCTTCCTTCCCTCCTGCTTCAGGTCTTGGTTTTCCATTCAAAATATGTGGCTAAAAGAAATTTCTGTGAACCAGCCATATGTGATTACTCATTATTACTAGTCTACTGCATAAACAGGGGGGCAGTATTACTTAATATAAAGCTTTTCTGAGCTTTATATGATGTAATTATATTATTCCCCCATCAAAAAAACTTATCCTGGAGTGTTGCTTTGATTCTTTAATCCATGTTTGAGAAATCCTTGACTCTCTCATGACAAACATTCAGCGGTGTCTGAACTCCTGCTCTACAAAGCACTGCCCATTTCCACAAACATTTGCCTCAGAGCTGCAAAAAAAATGTTTTATTGCAGAAATGCTAAACACAAAAACAGGAGGAAATGCTAAACACAAAAATGGGTACAAACCATGGGTTTGATGGTACAACAAAGAGGCTACAGTCCTTGGTTCGATTCCTGGCCCTGGACCATTTGCTGCTTGTCTTCCCCTTCTGTCGCTGCCATTCATCCTGAACATCTACTGTTGTAGAAAGGCCACCAGTGCCACAAAAACCTTAAAAAACAGATAAGCTCTAGTGTTGGGGAGTAAATAACCTTTAGTATTATTAAGTTCTGAGTCATGCTGTTTTCAACCTAATCACCGGTGTCTCAAATACGCATTTAATAGACTTGTGTACACTTCTAAATCAATGTTTTGCAAATGTTTTAGGGTTTTTTTAAATTCTTTTTTTGTATAATACATATATATATATATATATATATATATATATATACAGAGAGAGAGAGACATGGGATCAACATTTTGCTACTTGTTTCACATTGGATTTCTGTGAATTGTTTACATTTAACAGTCTTGCAGATTTCACAGGTTTTCTTTCTGACAATTATTCCTTGGATTAACAAAATCATGCAATTTTTAAAATTTTTTTTCTTCAAATGTAGTTGTTATGGGTCACAAGTTGTTTTTTTGTTTGTTTTTACAAATTGAGTGTTGTTAATTTGTAAAACTATTAACAGTTTCTGAGGCAAAAGACACAGGTGTCTTTTTGGTGTTTTTATGTACATGTGCAGGTTGCAGTTGAGCATCCTTTATCAAATGCAAACCCCCAAATACCTTCAGTTGTAAAATAATAGCTTGACAAAAAACCACCTTAAACTCCTTACACTCGTTCCCTGTTGCTAGTTTTTTACAGCAACATTAGGACATTAGTCCTAAATGACCTTTACTCTAAATAAGTATGAACATTAGAGCATTGTCAGAAAAACATAGTTTTGTCAAACTATGGTTCGGGAAGATGAGTTTGATGATGGTTAAAAGGCTAAATTGTAGTGTTTGTATGACTTATGCAATACATATAGGCAATATTTAAATTTTATTGCTAATTTGTATTTACTTCCAGACAAATATAATTTTAGAAATTCAACAATACATAGGCTATTGCTGTAGTTCAAGCAAAAGGGCAGGAAAAAAAGATAACTTTGTATTTTCAAAGTTGGAATCTGTAAGCCAAAGCTTTGGAAATCCTGATAAGATCTTATTTGATCTGTTCTAAGACATGGAAAGCATTTCAGCTAAGTTATATTTGTCAAGATGAGTAAATAAAATCACATTGTTCTGAGGTAATTCTTTCCACCAGCAGGAGTTGTGCTGCAAAGTCATTGTAAGTTTATAAGGCAGGTTGATCTAAAGCAAGGGTGTTAAACTCAATTTCACCAAGGGCCACTTTAGCATATTGGCCACCCTCAACGGGCCACATTGATGGTATAAATCAGGAGTGCCCATGTGCAGGCCTCCAGACTGCAACTTTTAGGTGCAACCCTGCTAAAACACATCCCAGACTACAGGCTGATTTCCCTCATTAACAGCAACTCAGTTCTGTAGAGGCCTAGTGATGAGTCAATGATCCAGGAACGCATCTAAAGTTGCAGAGTGGTAGGTCTGGAAAACTAGACTTGGGCACCCCAAGCATAAATGTATGAAAATACAATGTTAAAAATAAATTATACAACACCTCATATTGTCAAATAACTCATTTTATGTATTCAAGTTTTAAATATTACATTTGAGTTTACATGAGTGTAAAGTTACTGCTCAGTTTAAAAATTACAATACTTAAATCAGTGTTTAAAGGTAAGCAAGCAAATAATAAAAACAAGTTTTGATATTAACTCTCAACTTCATTCACAAAACTTTTTTGTTATTACACAACCAACATGTATTTTCACATAAGAACAAAACAATTAGGTGATGTTGCCTGTCCTCTTCACCCTGACACCAACTCACACACATCCTCATTTATCGGTCCTGTTCTGTAAATAAACACAAAACAAAACACAAGCAAAATCAATAAACTACATGCATATTCTAGTATACTTAGTCTTGGTTTTACATTCATTCTATTTTAATTCAGTTCGTGCTTACCGATGTTTTATGGCCGGATGCCTGGCACCGTTTTTCCTTGGTCAGTTCGTCCATGTCTGGTTTTAGTTCTTGTGCTGTGGCAATCCGCAAAACGGCGTGCAGGTTTTCATCAGTAATGCGCGATCTGTGTTTGGTCTTGTTTAAATTCATTATTGAAAACATCTGTTCGCACAGATAGGTGCTTCCAAACATGGACAAAACACGAGCTGCATGGAGTCGAAGCTGTGGCATCAAATCAGGGGGGCAGTAGACGGTAAAAGTCCTCGATTGAAACATCACGGATCTTCGCTCTCAGGCCTCTGTGGCTTTGAAGCTCAATTAACTCCATCTGAAGGCGGTGGGGCGCACTGCAGACATCGGCGGTGAAAGGATTGGTAAAGGTGTCAAAATCAGAGTGCTGCGATTTAAAGTCAGAAAAGCGCCGATCAAACTCGTTTATTAACAGAGTTAGTTTGGTAGTTAACCGAGCACATGAAAAAGCACCGGGAGGCCGAGATGATCTGACAAGCAGGAAAGTGAACGAGATTGTTTTGTACCACCTGGCACTTCCATAGGTCGAGTTTACGCTGGAAAGCTGTGATCATGTCGGACATCTGGATGATGATTTGTTTACGTCCTTGTAGTTTCTGATTTAGCTGAACAAGATGCTCGGTGACGTCACATAACATTGCAAAGTCACACAGCCATTTCGGATCGGACAGTTCAGACCAGGGTTTTCTTTGTTCTTGAAGGCTAAATTTGGCGTACTTAGCTCCGTGTTTGGTTCCAAAATGCCGACGTATATTGTATTCTTTCAGGACGGACACGGTCCCAGAACACAAAAGACACACTGGTTTTTAACCTTGAAGTACAAACGGGTATTCGTTTTCCCATCGTTCATAAAACAGTCTTCCTTGTAAATCGATTTTTCTTTTCTTAGACATTTTGATGTTAGCTTGTCGATGTCTCAGTTTTATTCGCTGGAAAAATTAATGAGCTTGAGGTGACTCTGCTGCACTCTAGTGGAGAGAAGCCGTAATGTTGGCTGGTAACAATCGGAATGCATTGTGGGAGATGTAGTTTGTAGTCAATTCGTGCTCAAAACCTATTTTAAGTCAATCATGGGCCTATAAAACGGTGGTGGTAGGGGGGGAGGGCCACATAAAATGACGTGGCGGGGCACATATGGCCCGCGGGCCTTGAGTTTGACACATGTGATCTAAAGCTAGGGATGGTAATGAGCGAGACATAATAGAAAAAAATAACACACCAGCCTTTCCCACAGTGGCAATCAAGCAAGCCAAGTCATCCAAGGTGACTCATACTGTTTGACAAATTAGAGTTGAAATTCTCCCTCTTTCTGAAACCCGTATTGATGAATCAGAAGTGAGCCTTTGTCATTTTAGTTTTGGATGAAAGCTTCAAAAAGTACTATTTCAGGTAATTCTCTGAACAACACTTTGCATGCCAAACAGCACCTGAGTTCTTTCACAAAAAGGTTTACTGTAGTGCGCGCTTCTTACCTCCACATAATTTATGTAAACTTGTATTTCAATTGTTTTTTATTTGGGAAGAAAAAAAAACCCAAGTAGGCAACAACGGTGGGACTAACAGTAGGGAAGGTTTCACGTGCAGAAAACTGACATTAGTCTATGTTTTACGTCTCACTGAAAGCTTTTTTCCTCCTCTTTCTGTTTCTCTCTTGCCCTCTCTCTTTGTCTCTCTCTCTGGCTCTTATCAGATATCTGCCTTTTAGTGCAGAGCAATGATAAAGCAGTCAGAGTGGCTGTAAGAGAGCGCGGGTAGTCTAAAGCTCCATATCTTCAATCTGAGCACCTCCTGCCTCTTAAGAACATTAGTAAGGAAATTAAACTCTCAGAATCTTCTTAACATCGCACCAATCTCTGTCTCTGCGCAGCTGCTCGAGCATGCCATGATCAAAATGTGACTCTGAAATCGTTCCCCCTCACAGCTATTCTCTGTCGAGGTCTGGGTGATGCAGAAAGTCAGTGCCTTTAGGTCTGACTTGTACCTTGTGTGGCTCTTACTGGACACGTGACGGTTTACATTCATTGCTTTGTCTTTTGTGGCCTTGCAGTTGTCCCCAGGTTCAGAGGATGATGACGGTGAAGGGCCCGTCAGTGAAAAACTTGGTCGTATCCAGTTCAGCATAGGCTACAGCTTCCAGAATACAACCCTTACCGTCAAAGTTCTGAAGGGCCAGGACCTGCCAGCCAAGGATTTCTCCGGCACCTCGGACCCTTTTGTCAAAATCTACCTGCTGCCTGACAAGAAGCACAAGTTGGAAACCAAGGTCAAGAGGAAGAACCTCAACCCCCACTGGAATGAAACCTTCCTCTTTGAGGGTTTGTCATATTTCCAAGTTTTAAAGACCTGAAATGTAATTTTAATCCCAATGGATTTTGTAATTTTCTTTGGGTTTAAATGTGAATCTTAAAGGGGAAGTGTTAAATAAAATTCACATTTTGCATGTTTTTAGGGTTTCAATTGCACAAAATATCTTTAAAATATAAGTAAAAGTGCTAATTTAAAAAAAAAAAAGTCAGTTGAATAAGAATATGCCAAATTAGGTAAAGGTAATGCATAAATCTTTAACCCTTTCCACTTTATTTGGAGGGCTGTGCGTAAGACTGACGGGACAGTCATAAATATGATATAACACCTGTTATGTACAAAAAGGCATCTTCATGAATCTTTGACTGTTGTCATGAAGTATCATTTGGTAAATAATGACACTTTAATGCAAAAACTTACAATTTTTCTCGAATTATCCCTTGTGTCTTCGGCTAAATTCTTGACTAGATTTGTACTCTCTTTGCAGTTTTTTTTTCTTATTTGAAATTATTTGACATTCTGCCATGTGGTTTTGATTTGTAAGAAACCATGAAAAACATTTCTTAAAGCACACTCTCTTCTCTCTGAGCACTGGAACCTTTAACTCCCTCAGATTAGACAGAGCTGTCTATGTGGCTTCTCGAACCTGGTCACTCACTTTGTAAGGACAGCCAGCTCTAAATAGATTTAGACAAGTCCCAAACTCCTTCCATTTTTTAAAAGATTAATTTAGCTGAACTCTTCTGGATGTACATCGAGTTAGAAATGTTCGTGATTTTTTCAGACTTATAGTTTCCCATTAAATAGCTATGCAAGTTTGTTTAAAAAGTAATAAGGCTTACCAATCATTTTGACTTTGAAGAAAGGATAAATATTTGATTTTTGAGATTATACAAGCATAATAAAATGGATCAAATCACTCTTTTGTGATTAGACTGAGTCACTGTTGAAATATAAAAAATATATTCATCTTAATTTTGGGTAATTTTATATCCTACATTGGGTTTTTATTAGATTTTTTTCTCAGTTTTCTGCTCCTTTATTTCAGGTAATTTCATCTGCAACATTTTATTTCAGAGACGGTTTTCTACCTGATTAAACCACCAAAGACCTTAAAATTACAAATATAAATGAAGTGCTCTTGTAGAGCAAGTGGATTGTTTGAGGATAGAGTTTTGAAATGAGCATAGTTTTTGCTTTTAACACTGATTTTTTTCTCACTGTTTATGTATTGGGAGAAAAATAGCAGAAATACAAAAATACTTTACTATAACCTCTGTATCAAACAACAACAAAACTGACAATGAATTTATGTTTACAGAAAACATTATAAAAAAGCTAATCAATTTTAGTTATTTCATAAACTGGAGGAATAGTTATTGTTTGAGAGGAACTTTTTGTTTGAATATGTCACAGTTGTATTAAAAATTTACTTCTTTTTTTTTTCTTACACCATAAGCAATAGCAACCTCAATCATGTATATTTTAAACAGTCTGAATATATAACTAATAAGCTGCCATTGTGAATAGAAATGTAAATATTGTGTTAATTTTTCACCTGTTAAGACACTGCAGTTTTCAGACCGTGGGAACTGCAAAGGTTTCTTTGCTTTTTTTTTTCATCAAGTAATACAGAGATAAAGCTCATTTGCAGCAAGCTTGGCAGATTCCACAAAGACCTGTTTCTCCATTGAAAAGGAGCTTTGTGTTAGTTGTGTGAAAACTCAATACCAAAGTGTGAAATTAGAGCAAGTTTTTATTGATTAGACCTCCAGCCTAGAAACAGCAGACCAATATTCTGTCTTGCTGTAATAATAATCATCATCTTGTAAGCTGCTGAGGCTGTTTGTCATCGGCAAAGACAAAAGTGCTTTTTTCTTCTTGTAAGGAACATGTTTTATTATGACTTTTGAGATGGGCTGAGCGTGAAACGACAAAATAGGAAAAATAGGGTGGAATATTCTCAAACCTTTTCCAAACCCACAGCCCTTTAAGCTTGTATGCGATTAGTTTTGTGACAGGAGTACAGCTTTTGCTCCACACCCTGGCATTTTGTCACATTCTTCCCTGGAAGCATGTTGCACATTACTGTTCCCTCTGTACTGTCAGGAACATGCTTTTCGCAATCTGCCACTTAGCTGTGCCTCTCCGCCCACAGTGTTATCTGCTTCCTGTGTCTGCTTTAGGCTTCCCTTACGAGAAGGTGAGAGAACGCACTCTCTACCTCCAGGTGTTGGACTACGACCGCTTCAGCAGGAACGACCCCATCGGAGAGGTGTCAATCCCCCTGAACAAGGTGGAACTGGGCCAGCTGAAGACCTTCTGGAAGGAGCTTAAGCCCTGCAGTGATGGCAGTGTAAGAGGGCCGTTAGACAGAACCACGGCTGATGCTCACTTTTAATCCCAGTGTAATTTGTTAAAGCAAGTGTGACACGTTTGGTCGCAGCCTTCATCATGTTTGATTTGATTTTTGGGTGAGCAATGATCATAACTAAGCCAGCCCGGTCACTGGACCATCTGTATTTGGCACATGGAGTTAGAACAGAAAGGGCAGTGATGTAACATTGCACAACGAGGCAGTGAGTAATCTGGAGTTTGATATCCCCTGATGAAATCTGATCTTAGACCGGATGATTCACACTCCATTGTTTTTTTTGTGGGTTCGTTTTTGCAGGGGAGACGAGGCGACCTGCTGGTGTCTCTCTGCTATAATCCCACTGCCAACACCATCACTGTGAACATCATCAAAGCACGCCATCTTAAAGCCATGGATATCGGGGGCACCTCGGGTAAAGTCTTTGCTGTGTTTGTCCCGGTCTTAAATCTGTGGTTTTCAGTTTGGTGCCTTTGCCTTGACTTTCAAAGTTTTGAGGTTTTAATTTGAATTTGTAGTACACTGTACTTACTGACCAGTCAACACAGACGGAAGAGTACCTTGCTAATAATTTCTTTACACTTTTTTTCATATTACAGTGGCAGAAGGTCTCCTCACTTTAAGTACTAATAAAATAAATCGAGCGCTTCTACAGAATTGTTCAAATCAAGGAAAGTACTTTCGATGCGCACCAATGTTTTCACATTAAGTGACTGAGGGAATCAGCGTTAGTCTTTACTGTTTGCACAGTAGGACTGAAAAATAATCACTGAGCTGCAGCTCTTTCTGTCTTTGTAAATGTACAGATTTTATTTGGCAAAAGTCTATAATTCCTTTCTTTAAATCTTCATAATAATGCTGTGCTTCGTGTTCCTCTGTCACGTAAAATTCCAACAAAATGCACTGAAGGTTGTAATGTGACAAAATGTGGAAACAGTAATTTGGTACTCTGGTTACTGTCCTCTGTTCATTGTCACAGCAGCAAGGTGACATTACATCAAGCATATCTGTTGACCTCTATCTGCCTGTGTATCTATGAGGATCTTGAACCTCCCAGCTAAATGTGCATCAGTGCACTCTGGTCTCTTCTGGTTAAAAAGAAAAGTATCCAGTCCTGCTCTGACACGCTTTCGGTACAATATTTTTTTGGTAAAATTAGAGTTTTCTGCAGTTACTGTTACCAGATATAAAATTGCTCCAGAATTTGCTGTATGAATCCCAAGCCCCATTTCCATAAATACTTCCTCATTTGTATGTTTGCTAGCTCAGGGAATAGGTTGACCTTGAGCTCAATCGAGGTCTCTGCTTCCCTGCTGCCTTTCCTGTCTATAACAATCAAGAGGGTAATTGCAAAGCTGACCCTGAAAACAAAAAAACTGAGAAAAAAAAACATCCATAGGCATTTTCTTAGTTACCCTTGCGAAAACTTGTGCTCTTGTATGCCCTTTCTGCAGACCCTTACGTAAAGGTGTGGCTCATGCACAAGGACAAGCGTGTTGAGAAGAAGAAGACGCCGGTGATAAAGCGCTGTCTTAATCCAGTTTTCAACGAGTCCTTCCCCTTTGATGTCCCTGCCCATGTGCTGAGGGAGACTACCATCATCATCACCGTCATGGACAAGGACAGGCTTAGCCGCAACGATGTTATTGGCAAGGTAATTTATGACATAAGAATCTGCGGGGAGTCTGCAGAGATTTTTAGATAGTTGTCATGGGTTAGCTCGGTGTGTTGTAGAGTCATAGAGTCAACAGTACTTGTGGGCCAAGAAAGTAAAAGCAAACTGAAATCAAATTAAGTAGAATGACTTATTTTTTATTTTTTCTTTCTATAGGAAAGGAATATTATTCAGTGTAGTTCCAAAACTTAAGAGATTGGGCATGTTTGCTCAAATTGTCCTGTTGTTAGACCAAACCTGGTCTAATAACAGGATTTGGGTCACTTTCTTTCAAACTTCGTGATGGATTTAGCAAAGCTTAATAGAATTCACTAAAATCTGATTTGGTTGCAGTGAGTTGACTTTTCAAAGTCTATGGATAGACACAGTTCTGCTCATTATAAAGCTTTGTTAAAAAAAGATGAATACTTTGGGTTGTACTTTCTGTATATCATCAATCGCCTGTGTGGGACGGGTCAAATTTCTGCAAGCAGGGTTGCTGAATAGTGTAGAGGGAGAGTTTCAAAGAAACACCAACGTTGACCGGAAGGCCAAAGCTTCACTTTGCACATCCTGAAACAATTTCTTCCTTAGACGAGCCACACTTACAAGCTCACATATCCAGTTGATGTTAAAATTACCTCAAGTCACTATATGGGGCCTTCTACTGCTGTTAATGGTTCAATTTTGCTCTGAGTTAGAAAAATGTCACCCATTGTGAACTTGAACAAACAGGTTTTGTCATGACAACCATGCCACTTTTAAGCAATTTGAACAATTCTATTGAACTACACCAACCTTCTATCTCCTCCTATGTGTATGAGTTAGCATTAAGCTTGCAGATACTTAAAAATTTACAGAACATTTTGAGTAAAAGCTACAACTCTCTCCTTTGTTTGAATACTGACTATTTCAACCTCTAGCTTCATTAATTCAGGCAACAATGGCATTAATAATGCAATGTCTATTAGTAATACAGCCTATGAGTGGACAGGGACAGCTATTACTGCTTCACCTCACTGTTTTTTGACTTATTGCTGCTCTTCAGCAATAACTGATACCAAATACCATCATTTACCATCATGTTACACATGAAAACATATTGACTTGGAAGAGATGGACCATACAATAATTTTTTTATGTCCTCAGTAGTTTACAAATTTTCATGAAACGTGCATAATCGTTTCTTTCCCCTCTCTCAGATCTACCTATCGTGGAAGAGCGGGCCAGCAGAAGTAAAGCATTGGAAGGACATGCTCGCCCGGCCACGTACTAACGTCGCCCAGTGGCACGCTCTTAAGGCCTGATCGCACCACCCAGCTTCCTCCATGGCCACTTCCCGTCTCCTACTTCCCACCCCTCTTCTCTCTCCCCTTCTCCCGCTCCCATCCTTATGCACAAGACTGACTTGCTGCCAGGCTGCGAAACACGGGTACAATTAGCCATCTGCTCTCTTAAACCTTTAAACTCTTCTCTATTTTCTTTTAGAATCTCAGTTTCCTCTTCCACTTCTCTCTGAATTTCTCTCCCCTTGTGCTGTTGTATGTTTTTTTCTGTGTCGCCACTTTGCCAATAGTCCCCCTGTTTCTGACTGTCTGTATGTCTGTCTTTCTGTCCTTATGCAATCGGCCCATGGAAGTCTAATGATCCGTTTATTTGCCGCTGCACTCCCTGACCAGTTAAACAAGATGGTATCTTAGAGTCATAATAATTTGAACTGATTTAATATTGTTGTATAAATAGTAGTTATACAATATAATACATTAGGTAATGTATGAACATACAAGTGGATGTCAATAAATTACAACATCATTGTAAAGTTAATTTAGTGATTCAGCTCAAAAAGTGAAACTCACTTGATACCAAGTCCGTAAACTAGAGTATTATATATTTCCAGTCTTTATGTCTGTTAATTTTGATGACTGTGATGTGCAGCTAATATGAACCCCAAATTCAGTATCTCGTAGAAGTAGGTTATTACATAAGACCAATGAAAAAAAGTAATACAGCAATGTGGTGCTACAACATGTACTGTATGTACTCAGTAATTGACCGGCGCCACCAGCCTGTGGCTCTGCAGATGTGTGCGCCAGCCTTCGTTGTTGGCTCTGGTGCCTCGACAATGTTTGAGCTTCAGACCAGGAGAGTTTGCACTTTTGCCATATTCTGCTGGAAAAATAAAATCTGCACTTCTATAAACCTTGTCAGCAGAGTGAAACATGGAGTGATCTAAAACCTTTTTGGTAAGCCTTTCTCCTGACATTCGACTTTATAATATACAATAGAACAACCTCAACCAGCTTGAAATCCGTGCCTCTTCCCTTTATCTCCAGACTCTGGGACCTTGATTTACCAATGAAAAATAAAATCTGCTTTTCTAATAAAAAGAGGACTTTGGACAGGTCCTTTTTAAGAAGTATTTGCCAGTGTCTTGCATTCAGCAGTGTCTTAACACAGGGAAGGTAACAGCTGCAGAATATATTCTGGAAATGACTGTGTGCAGTGACTCTTAAAACTCTGACTCCAGCCACAGTCAATCCCTTGTGATTCTCACCAAAAATCATAAATGACTTAGAATCCTCTCAAGGCTTCAGTTATCCCTGTTGCCTGTGCCAGATTTTCTGCCACCCTTTTTTCCTTCCACTCAACTTTTCAGTTAGCAGCACACTTGTATAGAATGCCACTCTCTGTCTGCTGCTGTAGTCAATGTATTTGAGAAACAGAAATTTGGGTTTTCATTAGTTGTAATCGCTTATGATCAAAATAAAGAGACATAAATGCTTTAAATATATGATCTTTGTAGTGAATCTCTAATTATTATTTTTCTTTATTAATTAACGTTTCTGTGACGTTAGGATACACCTGTACCCATCTTATGAAGCTATAATTTAGCTATGTAGACTGGCAGGGTTTCACCTATGAATACTAGTTAACTATATCTTAGCCATATTCTGTCACCTGTTTGTTTCCCTGTTTCATTAGTCTTTTCATTGACCCTACTGTTCTCGTTATTTGTCTCAAGTGTATTCCATTTTCTCTCATAGCAAACCTTTTCTCCTTTACTCAAGAATGGTTTAATGTTCAGCTGAAGTCTTTGAAAGTGATCGATAATAGGATTGTGATGAAACAAGCTGAACTCAGGATGGATTTGTTCACACTGTTGTCTCTTCTCTTCCTCCTGTTTTCCTCTCCGTACTCTTTTTTCCTCTTCTCTTCCTTCTGGCACAATATTAGTGACTTACTTTGCCCCACCACTCCTCTCACAACAACCCTCTTTCTGGAGCCTTCCTTGTCGTCTGTGTGCTGTGGGTGCTGTGCTGTATCTCCAACAAAAATAGAGATTAAAAAAATAGCAACTAAACTTTCCAAAGCTGGGAAAAGAGGGGACACAAACTTGTGACATGGATTCGTCCCGATTTTTCCAGAAAGAAAAAAAAAAGACACGGAGAGAGAAAAAAGAAGATGAAATCCTAGGATGTCACTTTTCATGCATCACCAACCGAGGAAACTAATTGAAATCTTCCAATGTTCACAGGAAAATCGAGGCTGAAAGCAAAGTTTGTGCACATGGATTCAGCTGTGTGCACACACTTCTCTTCGCCCTGTGCTCTTCTCTCATGCTGGTGGGTGTCCACCTCCTGCAGGTTGGACTGTATAGTTAGACTGCTGTGTTAATGTATGCCTTCTGCCAGTTGAGTGTGCATTCACAGGAGCAACACTCTTTGAACTTTACAGAAATCTTCTTCTCTTTTCTCTTTCTTCTCTTGCGCTCTTCTTGCTCTTCTTACTGCCATTGTTTCCCCATCCTCTACTGCCCTGCCTTCTGAACGGGGGCACAGGGAAGTTCATTTTGCACTTTTTTGAAAATGTAATAAAAATAATAATGATGATTATAGTTTTTGATGATGATGGTGATGATTATAGCTGTGGTGAAAATCAAGGGAGGAGAATCTGGAAGGGTTGGCTGCAGTCGGGGGGAGAGGTGACATCTGCTTGGTGTTTTCAGGGTTTGGAGTTGAAGCGGAGGACACAGAGGATGCAGGGCTCTCATCCTCCTCTTCTTGGTCTTTTTTGTGTTTTTTTTCTAAATCTCAGAGTACTTATGTGTGCTTGTGTGTGTATTTGGGAGGAAACTGCTGGGCTCCTGGTGGGAGTCCACTGATGTTTGAAATGTCAGGCTGGGATGGAGATTCAAGGCACGTTTGCTTGTCTCACGGAGACTGGCCAGCACAACACTGCTATTACACAATGTGTCGATTAACATCAAGCTTGTCAGAGTTCAAGACCACAGCCTACACATTGTTATTCTGAATGAGTCCAAGAAAGAACAGTTCATATACTTATAAGTATGTATACTGACAGGAAAAGGTAGTTCTTAACGATGTTCTGAATTTTAGTTGCACTTCCTGGGATTCATAAATGATGGACAGCGTGTGTAATATTAGATGATTGGAGTGGATTAGATGTTATCTAATACAGTAATAGTTGTCCAGTTTGTGAAAATAATGCTGTCATAAAGCAGCAACAATAAAACTTAATTAGATGCTCAGTAATTAGATGATCATAGATACCTAGTTTCCCATTTATCCCAGTTGTTTGCAGTTCACCTTTAATACACTCTTGTAAAGTTTTCGTTTAATTCTGTCCCAGGGTTTTCCTATAGTGCTCCCCTATCTTTCTATACCTCGGCACTTTGTTCAGGAAGTAGCTAAATATATAGCTGAATTATCAGTACTGTGCTTTTTAATAATTTAGAATTTAATGGCAAATGTACTCTAATGCAAATACATATATTTAAACATATTTAAATATCCAGTATAATATAATAGCTTTCTAAACCAAATGTATGTACCAGAAATTACTTGTATTGAGTTATATAAAGCTCATTGAAGTAAAAAACCTATTTAAGTAAGAAGACTCATATTACTGTATATTACTGTATAATACCTATGTATGTTAAAATGTCAAATGCTGAAGTTCACCAATGTTTCATTGGGGTAAAATATAAGAATACATTATGTTTCAAAGTTTTGTTCTTAAGGTCGTAAGTAAATTCAGCTTTATTTATATATAATATTTTCACACAGATGTCACAAAGTATATCATAAAAAGGGTAACTTTAATAAACCACATAGAGATGTACAATACAGAAGCCAAAACATAATCCAATCATCCTGTGATAATCTATTATAAATTAAAGAAAAACGTATTTTTTTCTATGTTCTGAAGGACAAAAAAATAAAATGCTTTAAACTTTACATCATAGCAGTTGTGGAGAAGGTAGAATATTCTGAAAGTTTTAATTCTGCTGTGATGATTAACAATCAGTAACAGCATTGCCAAATAAAATATAAAGAAACATTTCAAATTAAAAACTATTGCGGTCATTTGGCTGTTAAAAAATGGCAAATCAGAAAATATACATTTTTCACTTCTGATTTGCAAGCACAACTGTTATCCCTTTTGTTTCCGTGTTTACAGGCTGAGACAATTTCCATAAACCTCTCAACAAATCTACACATAAAACTAGGAAACCCTACACCATTAAATGTAGGCTTAATTGCTAATAGTAAGTCTGTAAGCAAATCCCAAACTAATTCTATATAAATATTATTTTTTGAGTATATATACGTAACAATATTGAAAGATGATGCTATTGCTTTAATATTGTAAAACCTCTTTCCTGGAAGTTGTCTATCTGCATATATGGATGATCTATTATTATATATCTCATAAACTTTGAAAGATACCCACTTTATGAACAACTATTCAAGCCGATGCAATTTTTATGGAGTTACTGTTTAATGTTAGTTAGTAGCATTAATACTGCATCCAAATGTACAGGAAACTTGTGTTTTTCTTTTTGACTGTGTCTATAGTGATGTCTCCAGATTAGTTCGCTTTGGAGATGAGCAACTGGATGACAGATATTTAGATGAGATGATAAACAAAAGAGCAGTCTGATTTTTGTGGGTGTAAATGTTCAAGAAGCTGTAGCCCCACATTTCTTGGGCTAACAGTTTGGCACCAGTCTAACTGGGAAAAGAGACTGCTGGTCACTTGGGGGCCTTTCTGTATGATGTCCACAAACATCCATTGTTAGGCATTGGCTGTCCTTGCGTTGGCCTTGTGATGGTCTTGGCTCCTGTTCAGGGAGTACTCACTCCCTTGCCTAATTCTAGCCGGGAAAAGCTCCAATAGTTGCAAAGATAAACCTGGCTAGGCTAACGGATGGGTGACAAGACTTTTACTTGCACACATGTTAGTTACAAAACCGCTCCATGTCTCTTTTTTCTTAGCCACAGTTATTTTTGCAAATAGTGAGCCCCCCCAGGTCCAAGGAAGCAGATATTGCTCCTTTCTGACCACCTAATGGGAGTGTAATGTGCTGTGACACTGCAGGCACTGGCTGTCAAAACAGTGAGCCCTGTTCCAGGGATGGCCAATTGTTCTGAAGGGCACTGGACTGGATCAGTGCATCACAGCAGCCAGTACTGAGGCCCACATGAAAGACGGTGCCCAGAACATACTCGGCACACCTCATGCTGTCCAGAAAAGCTTCCCGACACTCATGAGGAGGAGCTTTACGGCGCTGGCCAGTTTACAACTGCACAGTTGTATGCTGACACCATCTTTAGCGTGAATCAAAAGAGATAAAAAGGCAGTGTTAGCAGAAGCTGTGCTATGTATGGACTCGCTTATTAAGCAGTCTTTATACAGTGGGTTTCAAATTAAGTGATTCAGGTCAGCATCGGTGGATGAAAGTCAGAAGAATCTCAGTGCAGAGAATCAAGAAGAGATTTGAGAAGGAATTAAGCTAACAACTAGTTATGTCAGTGCAAACCGCTGCTCCACCTGGCTTGTCAGGTAAAGACAGAAACTCGTGAAGGTGTGAAACCACTTTCTGGACCTATCAAGTCAACAGTTTCTCAGCTATTTCCCTTTAACTGAGTTACATATTGTTCATAAGGCTGAGGTACCAAGCTTTATAAAGTAGTCCTCAGTCACCCTGTGAGCTTGGAGATACGCTGTTATTTTTATAACACGAGGCAGATTGTGAAGTCGCTCATCCTTGAAAATAGACTGCTGAGAAGACTTTTGGACTTTTAGAAGTCTAAGCTCTGCTTTTTAATCCAGATGACCTCCTGAATAAAAACATATTGGTCAGTGTTGGCAGGTTGCATAAATAACTTATCTGGAAATTTCATAACTTTTCTTTTGACCACAAACTGATCCTTCACATTTATGATTGATGGTATCATTATAGCATATAAAAATAACTGTTGCTTATTTTTTTAGGAAGCGTAGCAGTGATCTCAGACCTAGATATTTATAAGGATTACTTGTACTAAACGAGATACAGCTAAGTTTTCCTTAGTGGTTAAAATAGAAGAATCATTGATGCTCTCAGTTGTGACTGCTCTTAAATGTTTGACTCAAATTGTGTGTTTGCTGTAATGCCTGTTCCCTCCCGGTATATTTTGTTTGACAGCATAGTGTAAATACTTCAGAAAGCTATTTTTAAAATAATAATTATCCCCAAATTTATCTTTGTTTTCCTACTATCAGCTCAACCACCAAAACACTACAATGGATAGAAAGTTTAAATCTAAACATATGGAGACATTAGCTCCCAAATACCACTTTTTAATTGCACTGCCACCTCTCTCACACCTCTAAATGTGTTGCGCTTTCTTGGCACCAACAATGTCAGGAGTGACCTTCAGCAAGCCAGGGCTCATGAATATACCAAGAGAGGATTACAGATGTTCCCAGTCAAGACTTTTTCCCCCTCAGACACGGGGTCCAATTGGTGTTCAGCCTCAGTGCTGTCTCGCATCATTATATTCAATTCCTGGCAGAACCAATGAACAGGTGCTGGTGTGAGCCTGAGTAAAAAAAGTTTAATTCTGCCCATAACTTTACTGCATATTACTGTAAGTTTATGTCCTTTTCCTGCAATAAATACACTTTTTGTATCTAAAACAATTCTCAGACCTGTATTGTCACCTATAATCACAATGTATAAAAGCTTTAAAATAGATTAATCTTCTCTGGTTGACAAATATTGAAAAATCTAACATTTAATTTTAGAATATTTGCTAAGTGTAAAAAAAACACGCTTTCTTTTTAAAATCTAATTGTTTTATGTTCTCTCTTTTAAGCTACATAACCTAGATGTGGTTCACTACCTAGGCTTGACGATGGTAGAAATGCTTATTGTATTTTAAATCATTATTCTATCATAAACCCAAACTGGAACCCATTTTCAGATTTTGACTTTTAAATGTTCTGGTCTTTCAAGCAGTTCCAAGTGGGTTTTTGAAGACAAACAGGCCCCCGCCGTCACAAATCTTAACAGTGGACCTGAGGCACGTTGCCTCACATTCATCTTTTGTTTCATGGCAGGTCAACCTGGAGTGTTTGTTGCAGAAAATTTTTGCTCTCTATTTTAAATTTGGCACAGACAATCATAGTTCCCCAAAGATGATCCTAACAGACATATTTATGTCTTTCTTAAAATTAAATAAATCCATGTTAGCTGAGTTGAATTTTAGTTATTCTTTTAAGACTAGACTTTGTACACTGGAGTATAAAACTTACCGCTAAAGTTTAATATCTTGACAACTTAATTTGTACATTTCCATGCATTTTTAAAAATTGATTTACATTTACTAAAGTTATATAATTAACTTAAACCTCTCACAACGGAAGAGGTCCTACCTGCTCCTTATGTTCCCTTGAGATTTATGATGGTGTTTGTCCTTGTCTCATTCCTCCTTCCCTTGATATTCCATCGTAGTTTTCCTTGATGGATTTCTTAAGTTAAGCATCAGTGACTCACTCTATTGGAAAGGTGCCTGCTCTGCTGTAGTCTTTGCTAAATTAAATTAGGGTTGTTCTTTCTCTTGGAGACCTTAATGTCTGTGTGTGTGGATTAAAGTGAGGCTGTGGTAATCCCATCCTGGAGGAACGTCTTCGCTGCCTGTGCTTTATTCTGCTGAATCATGTTGTGACGCCTGAGTAAGTTCAGGAGTCACCTGGCTCACCTTCGCTGTTTGTCTGTGCGTTCGTCCTGCCCTGCACTGGCAGACCTCTCCTCTCCCTCCGACTCACCCTTTCAATTGTTTTAAGCATCTGGTGAAAACCAGTGTGACTCCTTCCATTCAGGGTTGTATGAATAGTAACTACATGAATATGAAAAACAATAACGAGTAATAATTTCCTTTCTGTTCACATTTGACTGTTGGTTAGTGTGTACGTATGTGTGTGCTTGGTGTTCTTGTGTTTTTATTTCTTTAAAGAGCATTGTGAAGAATAATAATTATTTTTTTTTGTTTTTTAAAAAACTTTATGTAAATATTGTTGGTGAAAATTAACATTTATTGTACTCCGAGTTTTCGTTTGTCACGCAAGGTGATGAAGAAAACAACGATACACATGAATAACAATGGTGATGTTGATGATGATGATGAAGATGATGATGATTATACCTGCCCTTCTTGAATAAGGGCTTTTGATGTCTGCTATATTTTTGTTGGGCGTCGTGAGGTCAAGGCAAGACAAGCGACGGGGAAGGAGTGGTACCCGACACATCCCAGGTTCTTTGTAGCAACACTGCCACAAGTCCCCGAATACACCCAGGTAACTCAAAGCGACACAAATTGTAGCCATGAAGCATCATAGCATTCTTACAACATGCTTTGCGGTGTGTGAGAACAACACACACCTCCTTGTTGAGTCACTCCGACCCAGTCGCTTGGCATCACATCCCACCAGTCAGCTTACAGGCTCTGGGATTTACTGAAATGCCATTGTGTTAGATGGGATTGACCCTGTCCTGACACCCATGATGCCTTGCTTATTGAATATGAAGTCATTATTGTTGTGTAGGGAGCCATACATAAGGATGGTTATGGCTTCCATCATCCTACAGCAACAAGGATAATTTGCATGCATGTTTTAGTTCCCAAGTGAGCTGATGTGAACTTGCCAAATAACCGGCTTGTCGGTTGCTCTGTGAACTATTTGCAAGAGCTCTGAAGCGCCAGCAAGGACAGTCCAGGATTAGAGAGACAGCCGAACTATAAACTGCCATATTGTGATGTAAAAAAAACCCTCAAATAATACTTGCACCATCTCTCCTCTTTAAAACAGATTTTAGCTGTGCCATATCACAACATATTTCTTTGTTTTCTCCAGGACTCGTCTGCAACATGCTGTTAGATGTTAAATCATGTATTATTTGTAATTTCAGAGAATGCTGAAGGAGCTTTTGTGTGCCGATTGATCATTAAGTAGTTAGGAGATAAAGTGATGTCACGCTGTGTGAGAGAGAGAGCAGTTGGTGTTGCATAGATCTGCAGTTTAACAAGATTTTGGAAATGTGTCAAAACATTTAAAAATACCTTTGCACTTTGAGCTTAGCACACTTAGTAAGGTTAGCTCACTTTGCTTTGCAAACTATGAACGGTTTTCATGTGTGCTCCCTGAAGACTGAGCAAAAACTGTGAAGACTACCAATCCAGCATGTTCCCCGACAGACAGAATTGAATTAAAACAGAGCTATTTTGCTGCAATGCATTCAGCTCTTGTGACTTCATTTTTAAATGCCTCATCTGTGCTGAAAACAGCTAATTTTGCTCACTAACAACTTCCAAACCAAAGAGAGTTTTTGTCAGTGTGACATGTTGGCACTTGTGTTTTCTGAGCCTAAAAAAGATTGGATTTTTAAGTCAATCAGTCACAGTTAAGAGCTGGGTAAGTGTAAAATTTTAATTCTGGTCGCTAGAGGATTTCTCGGCGCATCGCTGCAATTTATCCTCTTTGAAATAAATGAGGAATTAAAATGCACTTTTATTTATGTTCAAAGCATGCTATAACTTTGTAAAACATTGGTAAAAACAGGATTGTGGTCAACTACCATAAATCCTACTTCATATGGTTTTTCATATGCTGCACCCTCATGTTTCACGCTCAGCATCCGCACAGTGCAGCGGCGGAGATTATCAGTTTCAGGTTTCTTTGAGGAGCGTCTCTGACCTGACATGGTTTAGCAGATACTGCCGGCAGTTGTCTCCAGGAAAGACAGTGGATACAGTTCTACCTTCGTCTGTAATATCATCCCTCTGATGAGTCCCACAAGGACGCTGAAGCTCCACACGCTAACCAAAAATAAAGCCCAGCTACTTTCTCCTCCAAACTCGATCTGTTGCTGATTGTGAATGAGATGCAGGCTGAGCGGCGTCTAAATCCTGCTATTTATACAGAGATTTTTAAATCAGGGAGGTAACAAGCAATACTCTTAACTGACCTACTGAATCTAAACTGAGAGGGGTTTTATTTTTGCATTGAGGGATGTCAAGGGTAACACTCCTGCTTTTTGGTTGGGTTTTTAACTCCTTTCTCCACTTGCCTTGGCCCGCCTCTTCAACAAAGAGTGCTCTAACTTTAAACACACAATTGTGATGTGTACAATCTGATTCCATGTATTTATTTATGTATTTTTTGCCAACTTTGTATAGTGTACAAATATCTATAAATATACAAACCATGACAGTACTGTATAGATTTTAGCTGCCTGGTAAGGTTAATAGTATATACTTGGTAGACTAAAAGAAAAAGCATAGAGCTGTTCAAAAGCCAGTTACTGAGAAAAAAAAAATGCTTTCTGTAAGACCTGATGCCACTGGCTCTTTTTTATATTCTGAGTTTCTGCTTTCTTTTTGTTATTGTAGCCAGTGGGATCCTTTGTTTTTGTCCATTTGTTTTGCTTTTGTTTTTTGTCTTTTTTTTTTGTTTGTTTTGACAAGACACAGCAAGGTTCTGGCAGCCAGGAGAGTGCAGTGGAACGCAGACTGGAACCCTGTGCAGTTGTGTGTGTTTTTAGGTGTGCGTCCGTCCATCGTAGTGCTTAGTGCTCTTTGTGCAGTGCCTCCCTCCTCCCTCTTTTTCTCTTACGCAGATTGCTCGCTAAGATGCAGGATGATTGTGTTTGCTGAGGCTAGCTGATGCCCTCCTCCTTTCTCTTTTTCTTCTTCACATCCGCTCTGTTTCTTCATTACGCCGCTTAGTTTTAATCCTCCACTAAGTATAGATTTCCACTTCCTCTGCTCGATTGTTCATTTACTATCCCATTCAGATGATAATGCGCACACCACCACAGTCTAATTTCCTGGTAATCCATTCCATCCCCCATCATCTATCCTGGATTCTTTGTCCATTAGGATCTCCCATTTGTCACCCTCCACGTTACGTTTTCTATAGAGCTCTGTGGACCAGAGAATAAACAAAAAAAAGAGAAGATCCATGTCCCTCATCCCAAGTCAAGCCTCATCACTACAAACTCAGAGGAGATAGAACGGTATCAGCTCAGCACGCAGCAACACAAAGCAGCCATATTAAAGTCAAGCGCAGATGTGAGAGTTTATGTTGTGGCGGCTTCACTGCTGCCTGTTTGTAGCAAGAGCGAGAGGAAAAAAAAACGCCTTAAAGATCGGACCAACCACACATATTAAAGATACTGGGATGTGTACATTTGTGGAAACTCTCCCTTTTCCTGCACCACTTTTATTACTTGGTATTCCAGTGTGCTGCTTGGTTGCTCTGTACATATCTGTGTAGTACTTCTGTTGATGTCCCCGTTTGGTATAGTAAAGGGTTCTTACTGGGTGGCCTCGGCTGACGCCCTCCCTCTCCTGTTCTCGTCTCATTCTCCTTAAACGAAAACTTCAAACATTCCATTTGAACCTGAACCGAACAGCTACTAAAGATGATTGGATCTCACTGGGAGCTAAAGAGAAAGGACCGAACTGCAGACGTCTCTCACTGGAGCCATGTCAATAACCGAGACGCCTTGGTCACGTCCCTCTGAGGGCCGCAGAACCTCCACACATCCGCACGCGACTCTCTGCTCCTTCCAACCCACCTCCTCTCTGGTCGGCCCTGGTTTGGAACAGAAGGGTGAGACAGTGGGACGGGGTCGGGAGAGCCCTGGGAGGCAGCGGAGAGCTGCGTCTCTGCGGTCGCGCCCAGCAAAAGGAGGGAGGGCGTCTCAGGGCGGAGCTCAGTAGCACTTTGGTTTTGCGTTCCATGTTTATTTTTTTCAGCCTCTCCTGTTTTTTGGGCCGAGCAGACTGTGATCTTACTGGGTTGTTTTTTTTTTGTTTTGTTTTTCTGTTCTTGCTCTCCTCCACTCATCAGTGTTACACAGTGTGCTGGGTGGACGGAGCCTTGGAGCTGAGCTCTGATGTTGTTCCATATTAAAGAATCATTTTTGCTACACTTGTGTTCAGAGCCTCATTGGTCTGTCTCGTCGTCCTTTACTTCAGTATACTGTAACCAGAACTACACTGCATGGCGAGAACATTATACCTGCTTAACATCATGTTCTGTAATCAGTAATTATCCTGATTCTGCACCTGAAAGCAGCTGATTATCTGATCATTTAATCTGCAAAGTTTTGATTGTTCATTAAACATTTAATCACCTTAATTTCAAGCATTTTCGTCAGCCTGATGCATCCCAACAACTACAAAATGTCATTAATGTTTGAATAAATATTAAAGGCCAATAGAGGATTTACTATTAGAGAGTCTAAGTCAATTAAAGTAAATCTGCTGTTGTGCATATTTTATTGCTTCAATGCCTACAGCAACTTGCAAATGTTTTGCTACATCACAACCACAAAACCTTTGTGTATAAAATTTGCATTTTATTAATAGAAAGTAGTTCTTAATTATGAAGTGTATCCAAACTCAAACATGATTTTTCAAAATCTCATGATCATTATTTGTGCATTTCTATGCAGCTCCCTCATTCAATGCTCTCTAGAAACCACATTGCTACAATTACAGCTGCAAGGTTATCACAATTCAAAAACTTGATGTTTATAAGAAAAATTCTTGAAACATTTTTCAACATGCCTGGCAACATTTTTGAAGGCAGTTTTTGCCTACATTTTTGCTGATGTAGATAAGAAAATTTTTATTAAGCATGATTGTGTTTTCATTTTCTTAAGGAGGGCAAAACCAATACATGGTAGGTAATTCAGCACCGATTTTGAAAAAAGAAAGAAATGAAAGTGTTTACTGGTTTATCAAACCAGTAGTCAACACTGGAAAATGTGTTGATGTATTTTACAGAACTTAGTATGTTGATTTAATTGTGGAGTGAATTGGGAGGAAGATCTTTTTGAAGTGTAGTAGGAATCTGGTCCGTAAGAAAAAAGGTTCATTTCAATGTAAACGTGAACCTGGACTCCTATTTTAAAAATCACCATAATCTCTTGTGAGCTGAAAACTAAGATTATGAAAGAAAAAAAAACGCCTTTATTAGTGAGATAGATCAGCAAAGTGCTAGTTGATTCAATACATGCCAAAGGAAACCCTCCATCTTGAACCCCTCCAATCAAAAATCTTTGCATCATCGTATTAAAAGTGTAACACATATCTATATACAGCGCCTTGCAAAAATATGGATCCCTTTTGAAGATTTACAGAGTTTCTTGTCATAACAACAAACTTTATTTTATTTTATTAGGATTCACAATTATGCACATATTTGTATTGGTCTGCAACATCAAATCCTCAATATTATTGAGTTTTATTGTCACAAAATGAAGAAAAAGTATAAGATTTATTAATACATTTTCATGTCTCTGCATTCTTGCAAATAAATATGTTACTGATGGGTCAGAAAGTGATGTTTGGAGGAAAATCAGTTTGATTTAATGGGGACTGCTGTGAAAAGTTTTAAGATCATTTGCTGAAGGAAATGGGATTTTGCAAAGGTTGTTTTAGCCTTCAAGACCAATTAAAAATGTGTAGTGGACAGCTTTGGCTCTGAGCAACATATTAGTCAGCATGAAAGAAAATGAATCACACAGTTTCATGCTGTAGTCTGGAGGAAACTTTCCTTCTTTTTTAAAGATGATGTGAAATTATCTTTGTAATTGTGGGTGAATTATTTTGCAGGTTTAATGTTTTTTTCTTCAGGAGCATCTCAGTCATCTGTGCACTTCACAAAATGTCTCCCTTGTAGATGTTAGAAATGCTGTTGTTTTCACTCGAAATGTCTTATTTCATGCCTTAATTTTCCACACCACGTTCCGGTCACCCTCCACATATTCACCAAAGCTGAGTGAAACGTAGAATGGAAAAAGATGACAGTGCAATTTGCTCCAAACCATGCATGGAAGATTTGTCCATTAAGCACAGAAGTTAGAAAGGAGGCTGCAAGGAGATAAACCTTGCAGAAGTGAATCAGTGAAGCAGAGGGAGCACCTCCGAGACCCCGGCATCACAAAGACAGGTCTGAGCGCCTGAGCTGGCTCTTTATGTCCTTAAACATTAATTCCATGCTTTTTTATGGCAGACAAAGGGAGCAGGTTATTGAACTGACAGGGAAACCTTGGAGAGCCGCCTCCCAGAGCAGCAGACAATCAGCAGCAGCAGGAGAAACAGGTGAGCCCCTGCAGACAGGGTTTGAACCTCAACAGACGGCTCTGGGCGAGCCGAGTGCATCATCACGACGGGAGACCCTTGCTTGCATCACCTTAGTCTATTTTTAGAACAACTGCATGATCCCCCCCTTTTTGTCTTTGCACCTTTTCCTCAAGTGCAAGCTGTTTATCTTGAATGTTTTGATCAAAAGCTTGCATGCAACTGAGTGTTTCGCTGGAGCAGTCACATTACGTGTGAATTATGCAGATGAAGAACAAACACCGGCTGCTACGTTCTCAGGATGAACAATCAAAGAAAAGCCGAGAGTCTCTGGATCCTCATTCAAATCCAGGACAGCAGGTGTTTTATCTGTTCCCCCACTCTGACTGTCAGATTGAAGTTGCTCAAACAAGTCAAATCATCTGGTGTAATCTTGAACTGGAATGAAAATAGGCATCCGGTCTAACCCTGCTGTGTGGATCCCCCATTGAATTTATAATTATAGATGCCAATAATGTGCACATTGCATTTAGAAGAAAAGAAGCAGGAAATGAGATGTCAGTTTCAATGATGCAGGCGTTTCCCCGGAGTTATTTTTTGGAGGAGATAATAAACAGTTCCAAGTTTGGCATGACAGGATGTCAAGCAAGAAAGACTGCGAAACAGAAAATGCAAGCAACAGCTTGGTAAAGACGGGCTCTATCCATGCACTGCTGGCGTTCAGCAGATGGAGGGAAGGAAAAGAAAGCAAGAAGTTATGCAGCAGAAAAGTGGGAAAAAAAGCTTTGTGAGTCCAAGAAAATTCGACGGCATGAAAAGAAATAGGAGGTGAGAATTAAAGGAAAAGTGTAGAAATAGTGTGATGCTGCAGTTTTGAACCTAATTTGATGAATGGTGTCTGAAATAACATTGTGTTTGAAGAGACACACAAGCATATAGGGTTTGCATATGATTTACGAAAAAAGTATGTTTTTTTTTTTCTAATTAAAAGAGTCATCTTTCTATGTTGCTTTTTCTGAAGTCCAAGAGTCAGTTTTGAATTAAAAAGCTGACATGAATGTATGTTTTCTAAATGTGTGTATGCTTTTTAGACATTTTCTGCTGCTATAAACAGTGGATTATCACATCCTGTCCTGGATGGACATTTTTTTTTATCAAGATGTCATGCAAATTTCAAACCATCCATCATTTTTATATAACCTTAGACTGAAGTCAGAGCCATGGTGGCATCACAATGCCATCCAGTGGACGCATGGAGAATCAGTCCAGACCAGTTATGTACAAAAGCTGTTTTGGTTCCTGCTGCTCTTTGTCTGGCTTGTTTTAGCTCATCCTTTCTGCAACCCACAGTATTCAAAGAAATTAATAAAGCTGAACAGAAGGTTATGGAGTTCTGCAAAAATGTGTTAACCTCAATTTAAACCAGATCTTTTAAAGAATATTCTCCTACACTTGCAGAGCAGATATATGCATTGATTTTCCACAGACATCAGGTTCTTAGTAGGCTTGAAGTAAGTCAAAAAAAAAAAAAAAAAACAACTTAGAAGTAACTATTCAGCAGGTTGCTTGTTTTAAGTAAATAATTCTTTAGTATAATTTTTTTTTTTTTAATTACTAGTCCCACTGGCAGAGTATTTCACTTGGACTTTTTCATCCTCTTGTAAAAAAGATTTTGATCTCAGTGGATTTTTAACTGATTAAATAAATGTTTAATAAAATAAAAATCAATGTTAAGAAATTATTTACTAAAACAAGCTCCTACATCTTGGAGAAAAATTATTTGTAAGTCAGATTTTTCATATTTTAAATATACAAATATTTGCATTAGAAACTAGAATAAAAATTTGTAAGATTTTGTGTTTTTACAGTGTATTGAGAAATTGATGTGTGTGTTAATGGTTTCAAACGAAATAATACATGAGATTTAACCACATGAATGAGTTCCTCAGCATTGTTTTTTTATTGAGAGTGTGAGCAGCTTTATGTGCTAAAGAAATAACTTAAATGACAAAGTGAAAGTGCTGAAGAATGATATAAATGTCATTCATAAATCGCTTTGATTGGTCTTGAAAAGTAAATTGAATAAAAAGAATAAAGAAAGATCCAACTGCTGCGATATTGTTTCACATAAATAACCAGATCTGGAAAAGTAAAGTACAATGTCAGAGTCATTTTGTCTGCTCGCTTCTTTTTAAAAGGCACCCGCATAATTTCACCTTTGATATCTACAGATTTCAATAATTACATGTGCCGTTTCTTCTTTTTTCACTCTCTAATGGCGCCTATTTTCCTATCTGAAACCTTCCAAGAAGCCTTTGATGGTTCTGTGTAACATCGAGCTGTCTGCAGTGTTTTGTATTATTACAGTACAAATTGCAGAAAAGGAGCTGAACTGAACAAATTGCAGGAAGGAAGAAAGAGACTCTTAACAATGCCTCCTTGTGGAATAACATTACGCTCACACCTGAAATAATTTCTATGCACTTCAGTTGTAATGTTCTGCCCCTGTGTTGAATCTCCTAGCAACAGAAATGTGTTTACCTACAAACCGGCTCAGGATAGAGAGACAAAGAAATAACTTAGTGTTTAAACACAGGTGTGCCCTGGGTCAAGCTTTTTTCACACTCATCTCTATTTTACTTTTAACTCATTATTTCCAGAGGAAATAAGGTGAGATTACTATTACTACCCTTTTGCTGACTTAAGCTGTCTTTGTAAATAGGAGATTTCTGTTCTTTATTACAAACTGCTTTTTTCCCAGTTGGTTGTGAAGTCTGAAGAATGCACTCTTTGCTACATTTATTTCAGATCGCTGCAGTGTCAACATGCCTGAGGGATTTTTTCCAACCTTCTCTGTTAATGCCGAAGGTTTCATTTACACCACACTGCAAAAACACACAAAATCTTCCCAAATACTTTTTGTATAACTTCTAGTGCAAATGTCTTAGTACACTTAAAATACGACAAAACTAACTCTAAAGTTAGAACAGGAGCTTGTTTTAATTCAGTAATTCTTGAATATTTATAAAAAGTACTAGTTACACTTATTTCGCTCATAAAAATAATGTTTTGTTAAAGTGAAAAAATCTAGTACATTTTTTACAACATTCAAGAATTGTTTACTTAAAACAAACTCATATATTTCTGAAAAGTTACTCTTAAGTTATTGTTGTTGTATTTTATGTGTACTAAGATATTTGCACTAGAAACTAGATAAAAAATACTTGGTAAAATCATGTGTTGTTTTTGCAGTGCATACACAGATGTTTGGACAGCCGAGGATTGTTATACCACCTGTAGAGCAAACTGCAAAGTGGAGATTACTGAACAAAGTCAGTCTCACACCCTCTAGAGGTCAGCTGACGATGAAAAAGTCAGAGTTGAAGATTCAACTTGATCTGTTTTAGATTTATTTTTGGATTATGGCAAACACATTGTTGGTTGCAGTTTCAGGCATGTGTTTCGATTCCTGCTTTGGAGCCCCCGTTGCATCCGGCTTTTTATCGAACCAAAGACCCGTTCTATCTTACCAGCCCAGTTTGGACCTTGTTGACAACCCTCAGTTTGGGTAAGTGTCAGGGCAGGTAACAACTGTCTGCCACAGCGTCAGCTTTCACTGTCCAGTGTCATCACTGTCCACTGGGAAACACTCAGGCAGAGATGTGAGTCAGGCATTGGTGAAGGCAAGCTATTTCTCACTCTTGCGCTGACCAAGTGACACAATAATTCTGCTCTTTTTCTTTGAAAAACTTATCCAAAATAGAAAACCAATACCAATTCAAATCAATTTGTATTTAAAAATATATTTCATTGTTTCACTGTGTATTTATTCATTTCATGGTTCTGTTTGCACACTGTGAGGTGTATGATTGTGTTTGGTAAAGTCAAATACCAATTTTGATGTATGTCTATGGACATTATTAAAGCACTAAGCACTATGCTTTGAATCTCATACAATTTCATCGCTAGTGTTTTAGCTCTTCTCAGTCTTACAGAAACTAATATTTTTCTACCCTCTGCTTGTGAAACAATTTACTGAAGTGCTCGGCCATGACACCATGGTAAGCTAGATCATTAGAAAAAATCCAGAGAATGTGTTGTTTCGTTCTATGTTTCCCAAAATACTTTTTTAAACAGCCATTAAAAAAGTAGACACAAGAAACACTTCTAATGTGTTTCTTGAGACACAGTTGTATTTTTTTTTTCATTTCTGTCTCCAGAGTGTCGTTAGGTGACAATTACGTAACTCAAAATATGCAGTACTACCAGCGTCCCACCTACTCTGATGGCTCCAAGCCTTTGCCAAGCCTCCTTAACAAACCCGTGACCAGTGGCTTCCATCAAGTGAGCGCTGTTTTCCACACAGAGCCTGTTTTGGATAAGGTACTAGAGGTTTTCCTTTACATTATCCTTACAATTCAACAGCATGAGCATGAGCTGTATATCTTCTGCCTTTCTTCAGTCAGAGTACCAAAGAGTGTTTGTGCCCCGTCGCTTACCACCAGGTAAAAACTTAGGTTGTGGCTGCAGACAGATGACAAGATGTTAGTTAGTGTTAGTGTCATGACAGAGACACTAACAGATATCCTTGCTACAGTTTCTCGCCACATGAATATGGGTCCAAAATTGGAGACTGGATGCACCGAAGGAGAAGACCTACAGTTCATCACTTTTCGGGACAAAAAATATGCCACCGTAAGTATTACTTAATAGTAAGCAATCATATTAACATGGTGAAAGTATACATGTTCTCAAAATATTTAATTGGGATTTTATGTGTTAAAAATCATCATAGCTTTGATGATTTTTAACACATAAAATCTATGATGATTTAAAAAGCTATTATTTGAGGTAAAAAAAAAAATCATCCATAGCTTTGAGGTATAACAGAAGGGATAGAAGATTTGTTACTCTTTGAAAAAAAAAATCCTTAAATTTATATGTGTGTTATAGTACAGAATAAAAAATCCTTCATTGTCCCCAAACGGCGAAATTTCTTAACTTATATTCATTGGTTCACAAGCAGATGCTTTCAGGTTTTTTCCTCACCTGAAGTCTGATGTCACCTTCTGTCTGTTCTCCTTCTGGTGCTTTCAAAGCTTAGAGAGTAGACTGACGTAAAAGTAATTTATACATGTCTGAACTACAATATTTTCCACTAGCTGCAATATTTTGGTGGAAAACAGCTAAAGAAAAAAGTTTCATATGTGGCATATTACAAGCAACATCACAGAAAAAATACAGTTTGAAAACGGTATTCGGTCATTCCTCAAGATGACTACATTATTTGGTTGTGATCCTCCTTTAATTCTGAATGTGACACTGTCTATTTGTGAAGTGTTTCCCTTTCAAAATGTGGCCAATTTGTCCAGGTGGATCCGCGTCTGACCAGCAACACAGTGATGATGAAAGACTATCTGTTTCCAACTTTTAAGCAGGTTGAGCCACATTCACTGCAACTCTCTTTATACTGAACAAACAAACACAAATATGTTTTTATATGAAACATTAACATCTTTTTCAGGGAAATGAACCCTTGCCAGGTATATGCAGCTGTTCCTGCAGAGAAACAGGGTATACACGTGGTGACCACCCTGTCTTAGTCGACCCAGTTAGTCTATATACTCTCCCTATACTCCCCTATACTCTGCTATTGTACAGCAGTTTATTGTACAAATAAACTGCTGTACAATAGCTGTACAAATTTTTGACATGTACTGTTTCATAATATTCCAGCGCCTTCATCTGCCACCACTGAAATTGAAAAGTTGTGTACCACTTGTGAAGGCTACTGGAAACAAGGTCAGGCTTTTACTTTCTCTTTTTTTCCCCAATTAATAGATCATCTCTTTTTGATTGCACTTTTTATCTTTACTTTTATTCCTTTCTCCTTTAGGAGCCCTCAGGATTTTGCTTAAATATGCCAAATGAAATTTTCTCTAAGGGGCCATTTGATCCGTCACACTTCACTACACATTATAATAACACGTAAGTGTTTTGGGTTTTTTTAAATACTTTTGGTTGTAGTTTATAATTTTTTTAGATGCTAAAAAAAATTAGAGCCAGACATGCTGACTTTGAAATCTTTTGTTGATAAACTTTGAGTTAGCAAAGTTCATTTGTTCATCATTATTTGGTCATGGATCATTATTCATCATCCAAATCATTTATTCTTCTACTGATTAGGGTGATTTGAAAAAGTACAGCTTTCCCTTGTTCGATGTTTCTCTTGTACAAAGTGAGCTATGGAAATTTAGATTTGATTTTTATTTGCGTAGAATTTCAAAAATAATGTTTTTCATGTTTCTTGTTCATTTGTGGTATCTTGCTGCCCTAATTTATTTGCGCTGTGCATAAGAGAGAATTTTAACATGACAAGAATTACATTACAGCTTCCGTTATGGCCGTCAGAAGGACAGGAACACTTTTCATACTTCAGCAATTGTCAACGCAAGCCACACAAAGGACAATGGCTACAACAAACGAAACACAGATAGGTAAGGTTTCATCACATTTTTGCCTGGATAATATAACACTGTGCTCATTTTAATGATTCACGTGTCTTGTTTTTTTTATTCCACAGGTTCATATTGAAGCATTAGATGTTTTCACTATTCTAAAGTAATCTGCATCTTCTCATCTCAAGAATAAAATTCATTATTCAAGCAAATTATTTAGTCATTATTTTTTGTTTGTAGCAGAATACAAACTCCAGATGTACATGGAGAAGATGCAAAACTGCATTTTGTTTTAGTTCACTTATAAACCCCATCAGCTGTGGGACTGAAGGCGTTGATGTACTGACTTCAAAAGCACCTTGTTGTCACCAACCCACAGAGAACGAGAAGACTGTAAACCAAAGTGAAAAATGATTCCACTCAGACTGAAGTAGACTCTGATTTGCATGAACCTCTGCAAACTATCAAGCTGTTGTGCCACCCACAGCTGCATGCAAAAAAGCGACCAACAAATCTGGACTAAATACATAGCAGTCTCCAAGTATGACAAACTGTGTATATTACAACTTTCTACTGCATCTTCTGTGCTGACATCAGAATATTTGACTTTTTCACATTTTACAATTCTACAATAATAGTGCAAATTATTTTTTTTTCCAGGATTTGTATGTGGTAAATCAGCCAATTTCACTACATAATTCTAATGTTGAAAGTAATTTCACTATTTTTTTTTTCTACAAAGCTGAAATTTAAAATTGAAAGGGAGATCAGAGAAGTTAAAAACAGGGAAAAATTGGACGAAAGGTACAAACACTTCCTGACTAGGGTGAAGGTTCATCTTCTACAAGGAAAACAACCCTAAATATGAAAACATAGCTATAATAAGTTTAGACAAAAGCATTTTAACATGTTACTTATTTTGTACCAACACCTTGATTAAATTAGTGGAAAAAATTGCTCTTCATATAGTGTGATTTTAAACCAATTTTTAAAGACAAACTGGCAAAAATGCCAATCTCTAGATGAACAAAGCTGACAGAGTCTAACACCCAAAGACAGTGATACCAGCAGTGGCATAGCTGATGCCACTGTGGCCTTGCAGCAATAATGTCCAGGGGTCTTCCTGCATGATCTACGCTTGTTCTTCCTGTGCATGTGTGGTATTTTGGCTTCTTCTTTTTGTTGAGAATGCACAACTCTACGTTTAATTGGTAAATAATTGTTGTTAATGCTCCTACGAACCTGCAGGGACAAGTAGGCGTGGACAATGGATGGAAAGATGGTTCTACAAATTATTGAGCACTACGAATGCACACCACACTTCTGTTCACTTCACAGTTATCCACTACTTGGTGCATTCAGTCCATCAGTTGATCTGAAGGACCAAAATATGAAGTAAAATACATTGATTTTTTTGTTGTTGTGCAACAAAATGTGCAAAAAATTAAAGGTTAAGAATGCTTCAGCAGTCGCACCTGTCTAAGAAGAAAATCGATCCTGTCATGACACTGAAAAAGTTCTAACCAGTCAGAAAGGAGGCCACAGACATCTGAAGAAATTGTAGCAGGATGTAGCAACAGATCCTTTGGGTCCTGTGGGCTGAGGTTGGGTTACTTCCCACAGATGCCATCAGATTCCTATTAGGGGAATTCTGGAGACCATTAATAGTATTTTGGAGTTCTTTTCTCACATTCCTGCATCTTATCTATTAATACCACCAATGTTATTAGACACAGCGATAGAAACTATTGGTGCATGAAAATTTAAAAGGACCAGTGTGTATGTTCTGCATTGTGCCAATGCAAATGTAATGAGATACTGTCACATGAGTACACGCATTAATATTCTAACACCAGATCAATATTTCACTCTTTTAATGAGATACGAGGAAAAAGATCTGTGCAGACACAAAGGACTGGATTACGCATGAGCCCTACATGAATAATGTGCTCAGAGATGAGAGGAGGACAAGGGCCTGGCCTGTATAATGTCAAGATAAAGAGTAATGTCATCATCTGTGACAAAAAGAAGTGCACAGCATTCATGACACAGCTGAATTTCTGCCCAGCAGGAGCCTTCAGGTTTGTTGGGGCACTGTTAATATTCTGCTTTATCATTTTCTGTGTCCGCTTCATGTTTGAAGCCTCTTTAAGGACTTACCTTTTATGGTCAGGCAGCCCAGCTATTCATCCCTCCAACGCTCTTTCTTGGCACTGACACTCATGTCGTAAATATTTTTTTTAAATCTTTGACCAACACACTCATTTAAATGCAGAGACAGTCGTGCTTTAAAGAAGTAGTGCTGACAAGCACATAACACAGGTACTGACTGTGATGAGCAGAAACGACTCTTGAGTAAACACACTGCGTCTTCTGTGACAAAGGACTGGCAGCGGCTTCATTCAGCTGAATATTTAATAGCAAAGAACCAAAATAAGTTACAGCAACCTGATAATGTGCAGTTGAGAGAGATGACACTGGTGTTGTTGCTTTAAAGAAATATAATATTAAGACAATTGATTTTCACAGTTAATTACAGATCATTAATTAGCAGCACATCTGAGAATAAGTCGTATTCACATATCTACTGTACTGTCCAGCATCTGTTTTCACCTGAAACCAAATCATCTCAGCGTAAGAGGGGCTTTTTATGCTCCCTCATCTTGTCTTCTTGTGTCCTCCAGCACCTCCCCATCCTCATACTCATAGTCCATTGGAACGTTTTCATACTCCAACCCCTCTCCTTCATACTCAAACCCTTCTCCCTCACATATCATCTCTTCTGTCTCATATTCAACCAATTCCTCATCATATTCAAGCTCAGCACCATCATACTCGGTCACTGGCACTTCTACACAGTCCTCCTGCTCCCCGTCCTTAACCGATGTTTCTTCTTCTCTAACATCGGAGTCTTCGATGTTCTCAGCAGCCTGGTCTGTGGTTGGTTTTGAGTTGCTGTTCTTTAGGATCCCATGGATCACTGGTTCCTCTTCAGCCTGAGCCAGCTCCTCAGCTTCTTTCTCAGCTGCCTTGCGACGTCTCTCCTTCCTGGCCTCACGGATCTCCATGAACTCAGCAGCCCCTTCTCCAACCAGAAATACATCCTCACCTACTTTAGGAGGTTCATTGACGGGATTGTGGTCATAGGAAAACAGGTGAAGGGTCCGGAGACGCTTCAGACTGGGAAGCTCTGTTATTTTGTTTTTATCCAAGTCTAAGATCTCCAGGGACTCCATGCGTAGCAGGACTTTGGGGAAGGTTTCAAAGCGGTTTCCATACAGCCACAATCCCTTTAGTGACTTCATGTGACAGAAGTCTTGAGGCAGCGCTTTCAGCCGGTTGTCCCCCATCTGAAGGGACTTGAGGTTTGGCAGGTCGTAAAGCTCCCGTGGAAATCTCTGGAAGTAGTTGCTCTCCAGCCAGAAGCACCTTAGATTCTTCAGGTTGGTGAACTCAGGCGGAAGGGTCATGAGTCGGTTGCTGCCCAGGTACAGATGGGTGAGGCTGGTGAGCTCGCACACGGCCAGGGGAACGTCTTCCAACTTGTTGAAGTCAAGGGCGAGCGTCCGCAGACCCTGCAGCTGGGAGATGCTGTCAGGCACCTTGCGAAGTCTGTTCCCGCAAACATACAGCTTTTCCAGGTGCATCAGCTCACAAACACGCGAGGGTAATCGCTTGAATTTGCGGTAGCTCAGGTCTAACACAGGATCACCGCTCTCCAACAGCTCCTCCACTCCCAGTGGAAGCTCTTCTTCTTCCTCCTCCACTACTTCCTTCTCCTTTTCAGTGTCCTCTTCCTCCTCACCATCTTTCCCCCCCTCTTCTTTCTCTTCTCCCCCCTCGTCCTTCCTGGAAGAGTTGCCCATGCTGTGCCAAGCAGACCCTGACTCTGACGTGAGTCAGGGCAGAGTCATTTGATAAGGCAGTGTCTGTGACAAGTGAACTCTCAGTTTGGAAGCGACTGTTGTTTCGTACATGAAACCACAGGCTGCAACCAGCATCATGGTTCGGGCCAGTTAACGCTTCTGCAGCCATGCCATGCAAGTTCCTAAATGCCCCTGTCTCCACTGGTTTATTAGAAAATTATCACGTGGTATCATCTGGCAAACAGAATGAAAAAAATAATTAAAGGACGAGGTAGAGTTGATAGTGAAAGTTTAACTTTATCTTTAGTTTTTTTGTCTTACCATTGTCTCTTTAACATCCTCGGGACTTTGAAGAGAAAAGTGTCCGGCAGCTTTGAGGTCATGTGATCAGGAAAAGAAAGATTCCCCCCCGAAGTCGTTCTTCTGCGTCTCTTAACTTGCCTGCAGACGTCTGAGGATAAACCCAGAGTCGGTGCGCCGCTCAGTGACCTGGCCGGCGGGAAAGAAAATAAGTCACATAAAGGTCCGTGTAAGAGTTAATGCTGCTGCTCCCTATTACAGGCCGGGTCTCGCCGCGGGAACTATAATCCGCGCTGGGAAAGAAATTGCATGTTGGAAAATTACAGCGCACTTACTGAGTGACTGACGGACTGTTCCTGATGTTGGCTGCTTCTCTCCATTAGTGTGAAGGCTTGCATTCAGCTGAAGCCTCCCTCTCTCTGTAACCCGAACAGGGGGCATTCACATCACATGGTCAGTTTGTGCGCGTGTAAGAGGAGCGTGAGTAATTCACTTCGACTCAACTTTTAAAAAAACTTTCCGTAGCTTTTTCAAAAAGTTATTATTATTATTATTATTATTATTATAATTATTATTATTATTATTATTATTATTATTATTATTATTATTATTATTATTATTATTAGTTGTTGTTGTTGTATTTATCTGGTTGTATTTACTTTTTTTTTCTTTTCCAAAATGAGATTATATTTTTATCCACATCTTTATTTGGGAAGTCTCCTTGCCATCATCTTCAACTCCCTCCACAGATTTAAATTGGGGCTCTTGCTGGGCCACTCAAACATTTTTATTTCACTTCCTGTACGTTGGTAAAATTACTTTTTAAGTAAAAATCTGCAGTGTTTTTTTTTTTTTTTTTTCCACAACTTTTTCATTTGTTGTTATTCAAAGTGTGCTTTTACAGAAGCTTTGAGAACTGCTGATAATTTAATCTGAAATGTCAATCGTAGCTGAATTTCTGCCTAAAAAGAAGTGCTTCATCCATTAAAGACATCATAGCAGCTGGAACATTTCATATTAGCAGTTAAGTAAAGCCCCAAAGTTTCCAAATGTACCAAAGTAAATTGAGACTTCTATTAAGTCAATCTTCTGCTGAATCCATCAACTATTTGACAGTGAGGTTTCCTGGGTGACAGTATTTATTTTCATTGGGATGGAATGAAAAGCCTAAAGAAAGCTGCTGGGGTCAGATTTTTTGGGCTTCTGTCAGCCTGATGACTAATGGCAGAAGAAGCGGACAAACAGGGCCATGGGTCAGCATGCTGCTTGAGGATAATTCTGTCTGATATGCTGAGGACCAAATGAGCTGATTTGCACATTTTGGTGTTGCATTCAAGTGACCCTGAAACGACACGATGGACTGGAAGCAGTAGATAGGCAAGCAGACAGACAAAGACCTTGGGTGGAAAAAGGACACAGCTGCCGAGGTTAATGTGTTTTGGAAGCACTTTGTGGCCCATGCAGGCAGTACAGGAAACATATGGATAGAAGACAGAAAGCACAAAATGATATTTGTTTTAAGAGGTGCAAAATCATAAAATGAATAAAATTGTAGGCCTACATACTGCATTTAGATTTTTTCACATATTAAATAGATCACGAAACAAGTAGAAAAAGTCTGCAATAAGAGCCCCAGCTACTGTGCAGCTTTGGGTTGAATGAAGATAAGAGTTGTGTGATTTAAAGAAAAAAAAAAACTCTGGCACTTGCTGGTATCTAAAGGAACTGCAACAGGCATGAAAATAGCATTCATAACATTTTCAACACTTATTGGCACCTGTGGTAAAGATGTGAAAAAAGCTTTGAAATAAATTAATTTATTGCTGCACCAAGGCAAATTCTGAATGCTTACAATAAGTAAGTTCAGCACTTTGGGCAATCCTTCTTTTTAAGGTGCTTTATAAATAAAGTGGATTTGGAAATGGATGAGAAAAAAAAAGCTAATATAATTAATAACTTTAACTTGAGTATTTTTTGGTAGTGAAGAAACATTCCACATTAAGAAAAATATGCTTTTTTCACAAAACCCCACTGTCACAACTAATGACGCTAATGATAAAACCTTTTGCAACCTGCTTCCATCAGTAAGACAGCTTTTTGTCTTCACCTGTAACATTTCAAGGTTTGATAATACAGAGAGAGTATTTTTTGAAAAACAGTCTTTCTAAATCATGTCCTTTCTATGAACCCTTCATTTTGCCACACAGACTCACTACAGGCTTTAGGCCTGAGGTGGCCATGGAAAAGGATTAATAATGTCAAACTATCAGTGTTGATGTCACATGTCACATGTTTTTGCTTCATTATTTCCCAGTGATGAGCCACTCTTAGTTTACTTGCAGAAGTCACCAAAATTTCATCTGAAAGTGTCCAGGGTATTTCACTGAGTTTGTGATGATATAAACTCTAATATTGTTCCCAGGCCTTTAGAAGAGAGACCCATGTCTTCTGCATTTTCCTTCTTTGTTTCACAAAGAGCTACCTGCAGTGTTTATTACTGAACAACTAACTGTTAGTCTCATCTGATCAAAACACAAATGGTTTGTGTTTGTGATAGCAGTGATTAGTGAACTCTGTCAGCTGTTTGGCAACTACCGGTAGATGGTATCTAGTGGTCATTATGGAGTCTTGGTGACTAAAAAGATCTTTCTTTTCTGAAGCTCTCTAACATTGAGTGTTGGATATATACAGTATATACACTGCTCAAAAAAATAAAGGGAACACTCAAATAACACATCCTAGATGGACAGTTTGATTTCACAGAAGTTTGATTTACTTGGAGTTATATTGTGTTGTTTAAGTGTTCCCTTTATTTTTTTGAGCAGTATATTTACCTTCTACTATCTGACTCTCTGTGTGTTGTTCCAGTATATTGACCAGTGATAAGAAAAAAAATGTCAGATCACCTTGACCAAGGTAAGAAAAAAAATCATAATTTAAAAAGTTCTAGCCATTGTTATCCACTGGAAAGGAAGGACACAGATGCTTCACTAAAATTTATTTTATGAAGACTCATCATTTTTTACCTACTGAATAAATACACTCAAATTAAGACTTTTTTTTTTTTTTTTTTACCATGAGTTTATACTAATAAAATAAAAGCTTCACTGTTTATAGAGATCATTCACAGTCTAAGTGAAGGTGCTGGATGTTTTACCTTTTTGCAGTACAGTTTAAGCAGTTAACACATTAAATTAAATTAATCTATAACTTTAATAAAAAAATTCAGTTCGGTGGTTATTATGTTCGGGTTTCAAACTGGCACCTGGAGAGTTTTGAGATCGAGTCACAGACTTTGATGTGCCTTGAGTCATTCCTGAGCAGGTTTTGTGAGACCAAACACGTAGGTGTCAAAGTAACACCCACGTCAATATCAAAACCGCTGCACTGTAAAATGATTAGCAGCATTACTCAGTTTTGCAAACACACTGTAGCTGCTCAGAGGTGTTCATGGAAAAAATGTTTTAGGAACTCATATATTAAACTTACCAGACCTGTGACCAAAGGTGTGTGTGAATGTTTTTGAAGGGAAACCAAAGCCGGCTGTACAAAATTGTATAGATTTGACCTGTTCAAAAATAAAGACAAATGGCAATGAACCTAAGTAAATTTCAAGCATTAAAGACTTTAAATACTCAAGTTATCAAACATAAATAAACTCTAACCTTCCTTAACACTTATTTTAAAGGCAGGGAGTATTTGTAATGCATTCTTTGAAAACAGCAAATCCTTTGTAGTCACCCTCCTCTTTTCTTAAAATGAAAAGTGAGGCAGATTATAGAGTGCCAGTTTAGCAAGCTCAGACAGAATGCCTTGTAACACTCATCACATTCACTTTATGAATTTAGTTTTTACTGAATATACTTAATGTGAGCTATAGCCCTAAAGACAACTTGATGTAAAATCTTAATGAGAAACTTTAGATATTAGAAATGCAAGAGATTGATAAGAAAATACAGATTTTAACAAATAAAAGAAATGGCATTAAAAACCCAAGAAAATCACGAAAGAAAACACAAACATAGCTTTGATTTTAATAATTTTATTTCTATAAAAGAACAAGAAAATCACGAAAGAGATAGCAATTTAATTGTAAAAAAGTTTAAAACGCATATTTGATTTTAGCCACTATATCATCAGAAAGTTGGTCTCACGGTTTGAGAAACGCGTATCTCCAAATTAACAGCAGTCCAGGGCATCAGGATCATCAGGATGGACGTGATAAACAGGCTAAGCATCTGTTTATGCTTTCTGAGAATGCCACCGCATCTCCTGCAGTCCGTGCATGGGCCAGACCCACGCCCCCCAGCCGAACCTTTTCCAGGATCACGGAGTTGACCCGGTAGTGTCCAGAGGAGCAGCTCTCTGAGCCTATCGCGTATTTAGCAGCGGTTCGGTTCCTGATAACTGCGTGCCGATTGGCCAGAAAGGCTCGAATGATCCGCTCGAAGTTCGTGCACCCAGTGGGGGTGAATGAGACGATGAGCGCAGCCTATGAGGGACGGAAGCTGGAGGATGGATTTATGATGCTTAGAAAATGAATTCGTGCTGAGCTGGAGCAAACTTATTCAAACTGGTCTGGTGACCAGGGACTTAAATCATCCAGATCTGGTTAATAACTACAGTAAGTTTTAGACATTTGTGCTATTAATGTTATTACACGATAGCTGAAAAAAATCCAAAAAACATTCATAATTGATTTGATGGAATATTTTTCTGCATTAGGTGTAAGCATAGCTTGAAGTGTTTTTTGTACAGTTCGTTTAAGAGCTCAGTCATAAATTAATTCCTTTTTGTTGTTTTACTTAACTTGTGTCTCAGTGTGTAGCAGCATTTTTTAACAGACTACATTCTGAGGTTGTTGTTTTTTTCCCCCTCCAGGTGTGACAATCTGTGGTAAAGTGGTCCTGAGCTTCAAGTGAGTCTAAGCAGCACCAGCAGGGACGATGGGAGGTGGTGGACAGCAGACTGAGCCTGCAGAGCCAGGCAGCGGGAAAGCTTCAGATGTTTACACCTGGGAGGAGGTGCAGAAACACTGCAGCAAAAACGACCAGTGGCTGGTGGTCAACCGAAAGGTTTACAACATCACCCAATGGGCCAAACGGCATCCAGGAGGGTCTCGGGTCATCAGCCACTATGCTGGAGAGGATGCCACGGTAACATCTCTAACCTCTCTTAAAAAATATATATATATAAAAATCTTACTGCGTGTAAATAAAGCTGTTCTTTTTTTTTTTAGTTCCAACTCGTCTTGAATATAATCATCTTTACTTACTTTTATTAATAGGTCAACAGCCTCAGCTAAAGAATAACATACAACATATTACAAGTTCATTATTCATTTTATGATAAAAAGCTAAATTTAAGAACCTTTGTGCATTTCATGTTTATGTCACCTTTGTAGACACAGAAATGTACAGAAGTAGTCATCCTCTCTCTGACATTTTGTTATGAAGAAGCTTTGATTTTCTGATCAAACTTCCAAACAATCTATACTACAGTTTTCATGTTTTCCCACCAATGCTAGGCATTCCCATACACAACATCTAGATGCTCATCTGAAACCCCAGATGTCTTTCATGTATGAGCTAATACCTGCCCTGGGACACTGATAAGATAATGACCCAGCTGGCTGCTGCACATTGACTCATTCCTTTGAAAGCACCAAGCATGTCTCTATTATCCCACACATGGCTTCCGCACTTTGGCTTTGTTTTCTGTTAAATAAATAATGAGACGGTGTAACATGTCATTTGTTGTTTATCTAAGGTTTGGCTGACCTCATTAATACTGTTAAGTATGTCTATATACAAAAACCTGGTCTGGCTTAATTTTTCTTTGCCAAATCAGCAAAATTCACAATGCAATAATAGATATGCATTAATAAAAACAGGTGAAAACGACAAAAGAATCTTTCTAACATTAAAATTAAATAATAATGTTAATAATGAATGTAACAGCCTGTTGAGGTGTTTTCATCCAGTCCCTGCACATCTTAGATACAGGTCTATCTTAATAAAAGAGATCATCCTTGAAAAGCTAAATTATATCATTCATTCAGTTTAAAAAGTGATACTTATATTATATAGATTTATTACACACAAAGATATGTATTTAAGCATGCAAATATCTGCAAATTCAGATGAAATTACTTACAACCAATAAAAAACCCAGAAAAAAAAAAAAAACAGTTTATCAAAAGACTAGACCAATACAAATATTTTCATTGCAAAATTGTCTTATCTTGCGTACACAACCGTATGGGGGACTGTTGACGTAACAGTTGTCCAACAGACAATCGTGTGGCTTATTCTCCCCATAAAATGTCATTGCTAAAGAAGTTGGCTTTTAGTATCTCCTGAATGCATATAAAGTTCAGAGGAAGTAGAAAAGTACACAAACAATACTGCAGCACAGAGAACATTGTGAAGCAAAGCTCATTCAGAATTACAGGGTGGATTCATAAGGCATGAACTGTAGCTGCACTCAATGCTACAGGAGCCACCATATCTCAGAAACTGGCTAAAATGTTATTTCTTATATTAGGCCACATCTAAACCAGAGACTTGATTGGGCTAAGGAGCAAAAAGACAGGACTATTCCTTAGCAATTCACAGAACTATTTTTAGATCAAAGTACATGTTTTATTTCACTAAGAAATCAAAGAGTCTGTAGGAAGAGTGGAGAAACACAGAATCCAAGTTGTTTGATCTCTAATTTGAAGGTTTCAAGTCATCTGTAATTTGAGGTGCCATGTCATCAGCTACTGTTTTTTTTATTAAGTCCAGGGTCAGAGCAGTCCTCTACCAGAAAATTTTACAGCACTTTGTGCTTCGTTGTGCTGACAACCAATTCTGCTTTAATGACCATGGACTCACCATGGACCATGGATTGGCCAGCAAACTCTCCTGACCTGAACTCCATACAGGATCTCAGGGATCTTATCAAGATAAAGACCATGACGATCCAACAATGCAAATTTGCTGAGGGTCATCTTTCATGACATGTGCTTCCTCAATGCCACAATAGCTCCACACAGTGATCACCTCTATGCCACTCCACACTGATATAAGGAAGTAATTCAATACTTCTTTCATAGGTTATTATAGTTCACTCTTCAGATGTATTCCTGAATGAATCAAGTTTGATCTTTGTCCAGTGATGTCACGTGAACCTTAGTGTGAACTTTAATAAACTCATCACCCCATGGCTAAAATCTCTGAATATGAGTCAGTCCAGCTGCAGTTCAGTTTGTTTATGCTCTTCTTTATTGCCATTCTAGATAATAAGAAGGAAAACTTACTTAGATATGGATTGTCATCTAAGGAACAATAATTGTTAATAGATATTCTTATTTTTCCTTTCATTAATTATGGAAAGTAAAATAAACTCTACCAAAAACAGGTTTTCACGCTCACTTGTTCCTGGCAAAGTTACAGGAACATAAGATAAGCAATCTGCATTCTTTTGAATATGTCTATAATTTTCTTATTTTTCCATTTTATTCATGTCCTTAATTAAATATTAATTAAATTCCTATTGGAGAAATATTTACATGTATTGTGTCTACAGAGTTGACTGATAACCATTCAGTTTGTGTGTTTCTTGTGATACCACAAGAAACAAATACACACTAACCAGAACTCTTTTTGTGAAATCCTGCAGTCCAAATTCTTTATTCATGACTCATTTCAGATGTGTTTTGTTAGTCCAATTAATAAACTTCAAGCTCTTTATCTCAAATATAAACAAATGCTGTGGCTTCAAACAGCAAAACATTATAAAAAAATATAGAAATGTTTCATACAGCATAAATATAAACAAATAGTGCTATGTTTTCTGCAGTCGATTAGTTTATCAGCTCATTTTGGTCGCTTTTGGAGGGGTAATTGTGTAAAAAAAAAAAAATGCATTTGCTTTCTCTACAGGAGGCTTTTACTGCCTTTCATCCAGATCTGAAGTTTGTGCAGAAGTTTCTGAAGCCTCTACTGGTTGGAGAGCTGGCGGTGACAGAACCTAGTCAGGACGGGGAAAAAAACGTGAGTCTTTACATTGAAATCTGATCTGAGTTTGCAGCATCAAAACCCCATTGTTTCGAACTGAATAACATGTTCTTAATATTCTTATTGCAACTGAAATTTTTGCTTTATTTCAACAGTTTTACATCTTAGTATAGCTGTAAAAAATATATATATTTAATTCTCTGCTTCCAGGCAACAATCATAAAGGATTTTGAGTCTTTACGCACCCAAGTGGAGAAGGAAGGACTTTTTAAAGCCAAACCTTTATTCTTCTGCCTCCATCTGGGTCACATCCTGTTGCTGGAGGCCCTGGCCTGGCTGATGGTCACGTACTGGGGGACGAGCTGGACGATGACGCTATTGTGTGCACTGATGCTGGCAATATCTCAAGTAATTGTAACTCATAAATTACTTTACTTTTTTGTTGTTTAGAAGCTAAATCTCATGCTAATTTACCTTCTTCTGTGCAGTCACAGGCTGGATGGCTGCAGCATGACTTTGGTCACCTTTCTGTGTTCAAGAGGTCGAAGTGGAATCATTTGGTTCACAAGTTTGTCATTGGACACTTAAAGGTGACTGCATAGGTTTCTGCCTTTTGAATAATTTCTGCATGGATGCTAACAGAGGGATTTTATAGGGAGCTTCAGCCAACTGGTGGAACCACCGACATTTCCAGCATCACGCCAAACCAAACATCATCAAGAAAGACCCCGATGTCAACATGTTGGCTGTCTTTGTACTGGGAAAGACTCAACCAGTGGAGGCAAGCAGCTGAAAGAAAAAATGTTTCACATGATACAAACTGTCATATAGCTGCTCACCCATCTCTGTCCTTCTCTCTGTCACAGTACGGCATTAAAAAGATCAAACACATGCCCTACAATCACCAGCACAAATACTTCTTTCTCGGTATGCTTGTTGGGAGTCATTAAAAGCTAATTAGAAAATTATAATAGCTTTCCAGGAATAATGAATATTTCTTTTGCAGTGGGACCTCCGCTGCTCATACCGATTTATTTTCACATGCAGATAATGAACACCATGATTACTCGTCGTGACTGGGTGGTAAGATGCCAGACAGCGTGCGGTGCAGAATCATTACATAAGTTTGAATAGAATTTCAATTTAAGCCGACATAAAACACATATTTAGCCACCACACAAGATGAATGACAAGTTATTCTTCACAATAAAAAAGTTTTTAGATGATCTGAATCTTTTGTTTTACAGGACTTGGCTTGGTCCTTGTCGTACTACTTTCGCTATTTCTACTGTTATTCCCCTCTGTACGGCTTTCTTGGCTCATTTGCACTCATGATGTTTGTCAGGTAAGTATTCTGAAGAAAACTGAAAAGATTTGATGGGTTAGGACTGTTTTTATGTTTGTTTTCAGTTAATTGTAAATGAGACAACCTCTGATTTTAATTTTGTTTGTTATATTTACGTTAGTTCCACAACTGATGTTATTTCGTTCTCAAAAGCATCATTCTACATGAATTTGCTATTATAAAATAATTTTACATTTTGGGCTTTCAACTCACACGAACACCATGTTTGCTTTTCATTGCTTGTTTTGCAGGTTTTTAGAGAGTCACTGCTTTGTGTGGGTGACTCAGATGAATCACATACCAATGGAGATTGAGTATGAAAAGAACCAGGACTGGCTGACCATGCAGGTACCTGCTTTATTAAAAGAAAGCCATATAAGTGTCATAATAAAGATTTGTATTCTGCTGATATTGCTTGTCTGCAGAACTCAACCTCCCAAACAATTTGGCGCCTCTAATCTGCTGAGCTGCTTCAAACACAGGCTACATAATAATTTAAATCATACAAATGATGTGGCTTTGTAATGCTAATATACTGAAAAAAACGTTGTATTTGTTTTTTATTTACAAGCAATTAGAACAGTTTGGATGTTTTACTAAAACTTTGGGTAACATGGCGTATGTCATAAATTGCCTTGGATGGAACTCTGCAGGTTTTACTGCAGTTCTTCTGAAGCGTATGTCTGTTTTTAATGCAATCTTGACAGCAGGTAATAAACCTAATCTCACTAAATTAACATAGGAAACTATTGATAAACTGTAGATATTGTGGGTTAATAATTGTGCCAAGAGCCTGACGATAAAGGTTTCTTGTTCTCTGCTCATTAGTCTGTCTGTTGCACCCTGTAAGCTGAAGACACCCATCAATACATGATCATTGAGATGTAATCTGTTTACAAAGACTGTACACTCTAAATACTGACTTAGTTCAGGTTGATGCAGTTTACTGTGCTTTGTTTTATTGTTAGCTTTAATACAGTAATTAATCTTGCCTATAAACTACAGCTACCCAGCAGACATACTAGGTCAAATGACGTATCCACATATCTAGAGTCTTTTCTCATATGATCTTTTTCAGTTACAAGCCACATGTAATATTGAGCAGTCCCTCTTCAACGACTGGTTTAGTGGACACCTCAACTTTCAAATCGAACACCAGTAAGTCAAACTATTATGTGCGTGAAATGAGTATAAGATTTTTCAAACTCATGCAGAAAAATGCTGAGGCATCATCTGTTATTTATTGTCTGTTTCTTCAGTCTGTTTCCCATGATGCCGCGCCACAACTACCACCTGGTGGCCCCTCGGGTCCGTGCAATGTGTGAGAAGCATGGGGTCCCTTATGAAATTAAGTCTTTGTGGCGAGGAATGGCTGATGTTGTCAGGTAATAATTCACTGGGTGAATCAGCAAAATATGTAAAAATATAAAATAAGTATAAATGTCCGTAATAAATAGAAATATCATGAGAATAAATGCACAAATCCTTCTATTTGTTACAACTTGTTATAGAAAACAGCTGCTTGTCAGATGTTTTGCGATTTACCAAAATTTTAATTTGTCTCCTTTTTTTTTTCTTTATTTTTAGCTCATTGAAAACTTCGGGGGAACTCTGGCTCGATGCATACTTTCATAAGTGATGAAATGTTTCTAAATGGACTGAGATTTTTCTCTATCTGATTTACGTGGCTGAAAATCAAGTTATACCTTTGACTTTGTTGGTGTTAAAATTAGAACTTTAGAGTTTTTTTTTTTTTTTTTCCTTTTTTAATAACAGAGTGGCAATGCTTACCGTACATGAAGCATTTAGTATATATTTTTTGATTAACCATAGTGGAATGTGAACTGGACAAACAGTAAATTATTTTTTTCTTGTAAAAAGAATAAATCATTTTTAATACAGACAAATATAAAAGATTTTTTTAATCAAAAACATACAATATGAACTTTCTTCTGTCAATCTTTCAGCTATAACTGTATGGGATCTTTGAATAAACAATAAAATGCTGACCTGTTCATGTACCTTCTTTTTTATTTTAGCTGTTATACTAAGTATACTTAAGTATTCTTAAGGATAGTTTAGTTGACAGGTGTGGTAGAAATCTGCTTTGTTGCACTAGCAATGGCTACTTTTACAGAAAAGCATCAAATCATCTTTGAGCTGCATTAAAACAGTTTCACATGTGCAAAACTGCATCTGCATCCAAAAGTTAAGCGGTTGAATTACAGTTAGAAGCAGTTTGCTTTTACCATTTCAATAAGAAACAAAAAAATTGCAGTCAGCCTGAATTTACTTCTGTTACAACAAAAGTTATTGCAGAAGTTACAGCAAATTACATCTGTAAATAAATCCTCTTTAAAGAATTTTTTTACATTTGAATATAAAACCACATTTTTTTTTTTTTTTTTAAACACAATTGCGCAGTAATTGGTAATGAAAGTGTATTTTACTGCTTGGTAAAGTTTCAGAAAAGTAAATGGTAGGCGAATTATTTAAAAGCACACACAAAAACAACACTGACCACACTGCTTGCACTCAAAACAAAAACTTGCACATTTTATATAACTAACATGTTTAATCAACATCAATAAAAGTAACATTGATGAATGTATTTGAAATATGTGAACTAGTTGTGGAAGTCTTGTGTTCTATATCAGGTGACCACAGTGACCATGGCATGACTGATTGTGCACCAGCCTTATCTTTATTTCTTCAGGAAAGTTTTGCAAAGGATAAAGGTGTACATGAGTACAGTACATGATCTTACGGCATGATAAACTTGTGACCTACTAAAGAACTTTCTTAGGGTCCAGCATGACATGGCAGGGTGAGATAATATTGCTCCTCTTTAAATTTGTTTTGGACTTTGTGAACCTTGCCAACTCGACCTGAGATGGTGCAAAACATCCTCAAAGCATAACTGATACAACTGTTTGATGAACATAAATTCACATTTTCAGCCGTTACATAGTACATAGAGTAAAGTGGACGGGAGATAATATATGATATGTTTTTATCACCATCTATCCTGAATTAATACTTTGCAGAACCAACTTATCCTGAAATGTTAGAATCATTTCCAGGATGTTTCTTAAGCCTGCCACAAGCAGATGTTTAGAAATCTATTTCTATTCTATATTTTGTTTCCTTTCTTAAACCCATTTCTATTGTAAAGTTGCTCAAGTAAAAACCGACTGAATTCAAACCATCGGTGAATGTCAATTTCCAAATCTTGTGACAAATTCCAAATAGAATTTTTACAATCCAAAGAGGCATTTTTGCTCTCTATCTTAATGAATAAAATTGTATTAAGAACATGATCCAGTTTTCAAGAGAACCTAACACATAAAGTCCTTGTGATTGTTGAATTAAATAATAAATAACATCTATTTAACAGATTTGGAGCAAATGAAAATGTCCTACTTTTACAAGAATGCAAAAGGACAATTTTATTTAAATGGAAAGCTCTGTATTTATGGAAAGTGAAGAAATAACTTTACAACTTAATGACAAAACAAAAACCTAAAGAAAATATTTTTTTCTATGACTACGGCATTGTCATTACAGCATCATTCTATTATTTCATGCTATGTAAAAGAAGCATGAACCAACCCAAATAAAAATGATATGACTATTTTTTTTTTTACCTTAAAGTTTAATTATTTAATATTTACTTCTGCAGAGTAACTTTTTGTGCAGGTCATTATGTTCCCCTACAATTATCTACAAGTTTCTAGCTTTGCAGTTCTTTGCCAAGACTCAACAGCCCTTTGTTTTGACTCATTCTTATTATCACTAAAATGTTTTAAACAAGTTTTAGGAATTTTGCTGTCAGCCACATGGCCATTGATTCCACGTGTTAAATTAGTAATAAGGAGTCCAACAAAACAAGAGGTTGAAATGCTGCATATCTGTTTATTTCAGTGAGTTACGCCCAGAAGTTGCTTCACTGCATTAGTTTATCTTTTTTCTGGGAAATGTCCAGCATCTCCAGAGGTACATGAGACACACCTCCCCTGCTATTTTTTTTCTCTTTGCGCTCTCAGACGACCTTGTATGTTTATTGCGCCCCTAATGCCCCGACCAAGCCATCCGAAATGTATGAAAGGTGCGCGCTGATTGGTCAGAAAACCTCGAATGATACGCTCGAAGTTCGTGCTGGGGAAGGAGGAAGACTAAACAGAGGTAACGAACTGATGGCTTTTATGGTCTTTCTAATTAAAAGTTGGTCTTTGCGAGCGGAGAAAATAACGTGAACAGGTCTGTGGATGTGACTGAAGTCCGGAGAAAAGCAGCAGGAGTCCGGATTGTGTAAGTTTACATTTTTTCCCCCTCTAATATCGCTTAACAGCCAATGTAAAAAAAAAAAAATAAATAAAAAAAGTTTTATAGAATATAAACCATGTATGTAATGAATGTATTATGCATGTTTAAAAAGCACCCAAAAAGGCGCATTTTCTTCTCCTGCGTGTATGATTTTACACAGATTTCTAGATGCATGACTGTCTTTTACAAACTCTGGTAATTATTAATTATGTCGCACCTTTTTTTTTTTTTTTTTTTTTTGTCTAACTTCATGTGTCAATGACTGGCTGCAGGTTCCCGGAGACAGCATTAGCAGCAGAGAGGAGTATGGGAGTCGAAGGCCAGCAGACTGAGGCTGCAGGTGTTTTTTCCTGGGAGGAAGTCCAGAAGCACCGCAGTAGAAATGACCAGTGGTTGGTCATCAGTCGAAAGGTTTACAACATCACTCAATGGGCCAAAAGGCACCCAGGAGGATCTCATGTCATCAGCCACTATGCTGGAGAGGATGCTACAGTAATGCCGCCTCTTTAATCAGAATAAAAACAGGATGCATTCATGAACTAACAGTTAACATAAAACCTTATTAATAAAATAAGGTTTTATAGTGTTTTGAAGCAGTTAGATATGAACTTTACTAAAACATTACATTGAGATTCAACAAGAATGAGAGAATATGACTGGCTCATAGAGTACTGCAACTATGATGAATGTACAGTTACAGAGCATTACAAAATTATGTATTTAGTCTCTGATTGAATGGTATGACACAGTAGACACATTATCTCTGTGCTTCCAATGTTGAATAAGCTCTCCACTGGTGGTACTCTTCAGAGGAAGATATTCCTGCTATTTGGTGGATTTTATTTGCATCCAGTTTCTTTGTGACTCCACAAATCTCAAAAACTGTTTTGTGAAGTGCAATATTTTTGCCATTAATTTCTTCCCTCTGCTCGCTATTTAATGCAAAGGGAAGGTTGACTTGAGTATTAAATGTTGCTAACACAAAATGGAAATGAATCTATTACATCAATTTGACTGGCAGTGCAGTTAAAATTTTAAATAAAAAATAATAATTTTTCAAATTTAAATTTTGTGCTATTAAATTTTACATTTTTATACCTTAAAAATGTAAAATGTCCAAATAAAGGTTCAAGACCCACCATTTATAAATGTTAGCATTTCTAACAAGCTAACATGCTGTTAAAGTGTCATTGGATCATTTACATGATTGAGGATGATTTTCTTTGCTGAAGTTTCAATTTAGCCCTGCATTTTAGCATAAACAAAAAGTAAAAAAAACAACAGTAAGAGGGCAAACACTTTTTCACAATTATACCTCATGGAGAAACTTTTTTATCATCAGACTTTACCAGAAAGAACACCTAAGAGAAAACTGTGCCAGTGATGACCACTGAAGGCATCATAATAAAGGACCAACAAAGGGCAAAGAACTGATTAGTGGCAGATGTTGAATAAGTGAGGAGACACAGTGACCCCCTGGGTTTCAAAATTACAGACTGTGGTGAAGACGAGTCTTCAGATTTTTTTTTGCGGACATTTAATTATGCACAGAGCCTAAAACTGTAGCTAAAAATGGCCCAATTTGCAGAGATTGTGACAAGGTTGAAACTCCAGCTAGACTTGTGGCGAGTGGAACAACTTTATGAGGCTAAAAGGTTTAAGAGCCTGGCCTTTTTCAAGGAAGGAAATACAAATCAGGCAGGGGCATCCTTCACTTACAATAGGTTCCCAAAGGAGAACTTGAATGGTGTTGAATTCTTCAATTAGTGCTCATATAACATTTTTCTTATGACATAAATCTGACAATTATATAAAAGCCCAATATAATTTTCTTGTCACAGTTTGCCATTACAAAGCATCAAAGGTAAAGATTTTAGCACAATGATCTTTGTTTATCAGGTTGTGTCATTCATTTGTTTTTATAAATATATCCTAAAAGCTGAAGGTGCAAATGAGATGGAATGAATCTAGTTTTGAAGATCATATTTTAATTATCTAAGCAGAAATGAAAATCAGAATGTGATGGTGTATGAAATAACACAAATTTGAGGAAAATATCTTTTGTGTTACAGGACGTTTTCTTCTACTCCAAGCTGTACTGATAATATGATTATTCTTTAATATTTTCCAGGAGGCTTTCACAGCTTTCCATCCTGATCAAACGTTTGTGCAGAAGTTTCTAAAGCCTCTACTGATTGGAGAGCTGGCAGCGACAGAGCCAAGTCAGGAGGGAAACAAAAATGTACAAATAGTTCAAGTCTCACAAGGATCTCAGATAACTTACACAATACTTACTCATTCACAAATTATATATATTTTTTTTCAGAAAAGGCATTAACAAAACATCTTTACAGCTTCCCTTTTCTCTTCCACAGGCTGCCATCATAAAGGATTTTGAAACTTTACGCACCCAGGTGGAGAACGAAGGACTTTTTAAAGCCAAACCTTTATTCTTCTGCCTCCATCTGAGTCACATCCTGCTACTGGAGGCTCTCGCCTGGATGATGGTCTGGTACTGGGGGACGAGCTGGACTCTGACCTTACTGTGTGCTGTCATGCTGGCAACATCTCAGGTAAGTTCAACAAAGTTGCCTGTCACATGAAGATTAAATCACCTTAGTTAATAGAAAATACAACTTTTTTGCCAGGCGCAGGCTGGGTGGCTGCAGCATGACTTCGGTCACCTCTCTGTCTTCAAGAAGTCCAAGTGGAATCACCTGGTCCACAAGTTTGTTATTGGACATTTAAAGGTAACCTTTTGAGTTTTGATGTTTTACATTTTTTGGTAATTTTTTCCTGTTTTTAAGAGTCCTATGTTTTACAGGGAGCTGCAGCCAGCTGGTGGAATCACCTGCATTACAATCATCATGCCAAACCAAACATCCTGAGCAAAGATCCTGATGTCAACATGTCGGGCGTCTTTGTTCTTGGATATGTTCAACCTGTAGAGGCAAGCAGCTGGAAGAAGATTGTTTTAAGTATTTTAAGAAATTTGTAGCAGCTCACAAACTGTTTTCTCCTTATTTTTTCTCTCTAAGTACGGCATAAAGAAGATCAAACATATGCCCTACAATCACCAGCACCAGTACTTCTTTTTATGTATGTTTGTCTGAAGTCATGAACAATTTTTCATGACAGAAAAAATTAAAAGAATAGTCATAATAATTGACCTCTGTTTCAGTGGGGCCGCCTCTTCTCGTCCCAGTTGTCTTCAACCTGCAAAATCTAAACGTCATGATTTCTCGCCGGAACTGGGTGGTAAGATTTTGGACTGTACGCGTTGCAGTGCATGTAATTATTTACATTTCTAAAAACGGCACAAATGATAAAAGTTTATGTAAACATATCACTTTAATGTATTGTATTGGTACAGGCCAACATAAAGTATTTTATTATGGTAAATTGTAAGAAAAATTTTGATAGAATGTTTCTTAGAAGCAATAAATTACTTCATTCTGTTGTTAAAAGTCGCATAAGTCCAAACAGATGCTAATAAAAAATAGGAAAAGTTTAAAGCTGCTATTCAATATTCTATTATATGTAATATCTATTTTTGATCTGAAACCTTTAAGACATTTAAAGACAACTAACAAGCTTTAATTGGAAGAGTTTGTAGCAGGTCTGAAATTCAGAAACAGATTCTCATGTAAAAATTCAATAAATGAGACAAAACGCCCAGTAATTTTGAAAACTATTAAATAATGTGAAACATGTTCAAGAGTATTTCTGTCTTTTTATCAGGGTTTACGAACATAAAAAACATGAGAAAAAATGTTTTAAACAATGAAATTGTGTTTTTCCTTTTTTTTGTCATTTAAAGGATCTGGCTTGGTATTTGTCCTTTTATGTTCGATATTTCTCCTGTTACGTGCCCCTATATGGCTTTTTCGGCTCTGTGGCTCTCAATCTCTTTGTTAGGTAAGAATTTGAACTGTTAATTATTTAGTCATTTGTTGCTCGCTTGTTAGTTTCATTCTTTTAGCAACTGATTAAAAAAATTCCCAACTGTTTCCAAAAGTTGTTTTTCAAGAAACATGCTAATGACTTGTGTCTGTAAAACTGTTGAAAATTATTTATATACTATCATTAAATAGTACTTGTTATTAAGTGTTTTATATTGTTAAGTTTTTTCTCTGAGCTCAGAGTAATTTAGACTTTCACCAAAGCAGACCATTTCCTAATCATTAACTGAACCACAGTGTAGCTTATTTTTCTTAGCAGAAACATTCTTTTTTATATATATAATTAAGAAAATAATAATGATAATTTTAATATTTAATTGTGGCTCTGACCCTGGATGGATCAAGCAGTTTTAACTGATTCTGACCTGTGAGTCACATTTTGTTGATGTTTGTTAAATTTACATAACCTTTATAAGTGTATATTAGACCATTTCATTAGATTATCTCCTACCAAAATATGTACATTATTATTAAAGGACCTGTCTTAATAAGAAATGCCAAAAACTGCAAATGTATGAAATGCAGAATCTTTTGATTACATTTTTAAAATTACTTATTTTGCAGGTTTCTGGAGAGTCACTGGTTTGTCTGGGTGACTCAGATGAACCATCTTCCAATGAATATAGATCATGAAAAGAACAGAGACTGGCTAACTATGCAGGTACGTTTTTTTTTATAAAAATCAAATTTATATTTAATAAATATATATATATATATATATATATATATATATATATATATATATATATATATATATATATATATATCCATAAAATAGAATTTTTAACAAGGAAACATTTCAAATCAAAAATATTGACATTCTGATCTGTGTCCAATGCAGGCAACTGACCTTAGCTAGTTTTTATTATCCCTTGTGCTTTATTACTTTGTCTACATTAACTGACACAGAATCCCCTTATAAGCTGTCTCCTCACTCATTAACATTGCTCACAGTAGAATCTGAAGCTTTCTTCCAATCACTCAAACATGCCATAAGTTTCAACACAGATAAAGTTAAACCTACCTAGAAACGTACACATTTTCCTACATTCCCAGTTTTAATTCAGCAAAGGTGCCTCTGTGAATCACTGACTTGGGTGGCCAGACCACAAATGCAGTTCACACGTTTTAGATTTCTACCTAACAATTGTTAAACATGTATTACTTTTCTTTTGCACTACTTTGTGCTCCATTATCACATTTTTTTTTCTCCTTCTACCTCATCAGCCAAGCAATTACAGCCACTGTGCTTTACAAATAGATTAAATAAGCCAGAAAATAAATTGTGTGAGAAAGTTTGAACAGACTCCTCAAATTGTGCATTAAATTAAAAACATTTTACTTAGAAATTTAATGCCTGTTAACCTATAATTTAAAACATTAAAGACTCAATTTTGTGCTGCTAAACTGAGCAAAGTGTGTCATTTGCCATCCAAACTGGCATTTAACATCTATGCTCTCATTTCAGAGGCTTCTGTTCGTCATGCTAATTGGGATTCATTTATTAAGAAACAAACTTTGCACTAATTTATATTCCTACTGCAGCTACTCAAAAATTCTTAACTTATTTTAGCTGAAACAATCAACTAAAATAATAATTATTCAGGATATTATGTTCTCACAAATTTCACAGCAACACTTTTTTGCTCTGTTAGTTGTGGAAATGTGGTTCTAAAAAATGTCTTGACACATGCAAAGGAGTTTGCTGTGTGTTAAAAATCAATGAGTGTATATTCATTGATTTGAATTACCTCATTTGTCTAATCAGAAAAGTGTTTATTGTCATTTTGTACCTCTAAGTGAGGATCATCGTTAACAAGCTAATGCTTCTGCATCATTTTCTGTTTCAGTTACAAGCCACATGTAATATAGAGAAGTCCTTTTTCAACGACTGGTTCAGCGGACACCTCAACTTTCAAATCGAACACCAGTAAGTCGACAGCGGTTTATGAAAATGCTGGCCTCTCGTTTGCAAGACAAATTTGGATACTAATGAGGTGACCTTTTTCCTGTTCATCTGTTGTTGCCACTCAGATCAAAGACACTGCCAGATATCTTTAAAATGTTTGTGTGGCTTTTGCAATGTTAACACTTTGAGTTCTCTATTGTTTCTGATTTAATAACGCCATTCTTCAGTGGGTGGGGCATGAAATTTGGTCTTAAATTATTAGAAAGTTAAAGCTCTACTATTAATCACGTTAATTGGTTTGACTTTGATTCTTCTAATAATTTGATTCAAATTTTTTAAGTCTGTTTCCGAGAATGCCGAGGCACAACTACCACCTGGTTGCTCCGAGGGTCCGTGCGCTGTGTGACAAACATGGGATCTCTTACCAGATGAAAACGTTATGGCGAGGCATGACTGATGTTGTCAGGTAATAACCCAGACAGGACAGGCAGTTGAAGCAGAAATCACACTTATTTAAACTAAATTGAAAATAATCCTTCAGCTGATTTAAAATGCATGAGCAGAGTAATGACGCCAGAGGTAATCTGTCTTTTTCCAGTTCACAACACACTGCTTGCCTGCTCACCAGTTACAAACTGATGTTTTCCCTTTTTTTTCCCCTTCTTGCTTTTTTTCAGTTCACTGAAAACTTCAGGTGATCTCTGGCTTGATGCCTATCTTCATAAATGAAGAGCTGCTTATAAATCAAGTGATCTGCATTTGCATCAAAAACATGTTGTGTGTTGAGAATAAAAAAACAAAAAACAAAACTGAGAGCATAACTAATTTATCCATTTTTGAAGATGGTGTAGTTAATGGATTGAAAAATTATTTAAAGCTTATAGAAGTTTAAATGTAAAGCTTATAGGATCATCTGAAATTATCTTTAAGACTGAAGATAATTTAATTATTTTTAGTTAAGTTATCATAATTTAAATAAGATAATTAACTAAATGTTTTTTGGTAAACATTTTCAGTCAGTTTTTTCCAATAGTAATAAGTAACATTACTGATAGAATCATTGCCCTCTTATTGTAATTATTCTGTCATACAAAGGTTAAATATTATAAATCTCAGAACCTTCATTTTGCTTTCTTCAGTTGTAGACCTGCAACCTTTTAAACAATTTTGTTCTTTGTTGCACAATAAACAAGTTGTTGTCTACTACAGCATTTAGTGTTATTACTGGAGAGGCAAACATAAGAAATATTCTTTAAAAAATAATGATCAAAATTTTGTTAAATTTTGTAAGTAACTTGCCATTGTATACTTATTAAGAGATGTGTTGTAATGTGTAGGAACTTATAGAAGGAATTTTAGCAATCATGACCAAAGTTATTAAGTGAAATTACAGTGAAATGATTTATGCACCCATAGATGTTGCAAAATATTTTAGAAGTACAAATAAAACATTTTGTATTTTCCCGTTTTCCTATATGTTCATTATTTTTGTCATAAAGCACAAAATTGAGTTCAATGAAATTAACTTGAGATAACAAAATCCAGTTTTTCAAGTAGGTTTTTATTTATTAATTTTAAAAAGTCATCCAGAACAAGCTAGGCCTATGTGAAAAAGCAATATTCACATTTATCTAGCAGCTGGTTGTGCTACCCAGTGTTTGCAAATACTGGTTAGAAGTCTATTACGGGACTGGAGGAAGTTCTCTGTTTTATGCAGCACAGTTTTAATTCAGTTATTGATTATACCACACCGTCGTAATCACTCTTAACTTTGTCAATTTTCAAAACCTTCAATTTCTTTGGAGGTGGACTTGATAGGGCATTTCAGATCATTGTTCTACTGCATAACTCAAGAGCATTTAAGCATAAGGTTTGAACAGATGGATGGACATCTGTATTTTTGGATTCATGTGCCATCAGTCATGGCAAATTATCCAAGTTCGGAAGCAAGAAAGCATCCCCAGGCTATCAGACAAATATTAGCATGTTTGATTCTCAACCAGTCTCAAAGGGAGAGCCCAGACAACCTGCAGAGAAAAGGTCTGACCATTGATGAAGGTGGAAACATAGATTGATCTGTTAATTGGGAAATTTGCCTTACAGCTTAGCTCTCTTGTGTTTAAATAGCAAAAACAAAAGAGATTTGTAAGGGCCGCAGTGCTTTTTCATAGTACGATAAGATATGGAAAGTATAACCATTTATGTAATTATTAGGGTGAAATGTCTAAATAAACATCAAATTCATTTGGGGTTCCTGGTGTTTGGAAATACATTACTTATTGAAATATTCTCTTGATATTTACTGATATGTCTCTTTTAAAGTGAAGGCAAACCTCACTTTTTTCAATATAGTTTGGAAGAGAGGATGAACCAATCCCTCAACAATAAAAACATTACCCATAGTATCATATCCATGCTTTATTTTGCATCTCTTCAGCCACATGAAATAGACATAGATAGCTGATTGTTCACTGTGGGAATCTGGGTCATGCTGTGGCTGCCTGGACCTCCCGATGAATGCATCGTCTCCAGTTACCATTTTTTTATTAGCAGATCACATTTCCTTGCAGCACTGACTCTCCACTGAGTATTAATGTCCAGAAAATGTGTATTTTTCCCCACTAATAAATATTTTGCATGATCCAATAAGGATTTAAGCAAATTTTTTTTTAGACTCACAATTTTGCAATAAGACTTTTTTTTTTTTTTTTATTGATTTGATGTAATATGCAAATCTTAAATGCATGTTTTGATTAGCTGCAGGCAAGAAATCATTGTCATTAATAGAAATGCCCAGCTAGCAAGCAAATGTTCAAACGATATTTGAAAGTCAAATGCGCTCCTAATCTCCGACTAGAGCGACGGTTCATTTTGCAGCAGGACAACAATCCAAAGCATGCAAAATCTCAAAGGAGTGGCTTTTGAACCACTCTGTGAATCTCTGTAGAGATATGAAAATGGCTGCACAGGCAACTCCCATCCAACCTGATGGAGCTTGTCAAAATGTAGAAAAAGTGAAGAGCTGTGAATACTTTCCAGATGGGAAGGAAAACTGTCACTGTTCTTAAATAGCACATATCATTAGCCAGATAATCAGTAAGTTAACCAAATTCAAACACGAGTAAGGGTTACAATAACCATATTCAAAATGACAGAATTAAGTTTCTAACCTCAATTTTATAACAGCTAGGCTTAGCATTCATAAATATATTAATAGGTTATAAAGTGACAGACTAACAAACAGGGAGAGACCAGTTGGTGAAAGGATCAAATTAAAGTTTTGATTGTAGAAGTAAAACAGTGATTAACTGAAAGTTGGTATTGAATTCTGGCAGATCCTATCAGATTTTAATTACTAAGACATCTAATTACGTTTTACCAGATATAAAATAAAGTGGAAAATGATGGACACACTTCCACACTGTAATTGCAGATCTATCTGCAGTGCTTAAGTTAACAGATTAAAGTAATTATTTCACATGATCCGCTTTTAGAACTGCAGCGAGAATGTGTCAAATAAAATTAAACACTTTTAAACATGGAGCAAATGCTGAATGACACAGAGGAGACAAAATTAACAGGAACTTACAGGAGAAAGAGTTGCTGTTAAAAGAACAGCAAAGAGACAAAAAAGAGACATTTAGAAAATGTCCAGAAAGACATGTTTCTGGACACAAAACTGAAAAAAACTGAAAAATGAAACCAAAACTCAAAGTACGTTGTGCATATTATTAGAAAAGGGTAATTTGCCTTATATTCAATTGATCTCAAATGGGACAGCAGATAGAAAATTAGAATATTAGAACAACAAAGCCTGTGTACAAACCAGAAGTTTCACTTTACCAAACTGTGTGTGTATGTGGTGCATTTTTTTTTAAAGCAAGGTTCTTCTTCATTCATAAAAGTTACTCACTGTGGATAGAGTAGTCAGAGTAAGACTGTTTTGTGTAGCTGAAAAATAACACTGGATATCAGTTTAAATCTGTCATCATGCTGTGGGAACGCTACATTTCAGCAGGGATAGGAAAGCCAGCCAGCGATGTTAGACATTTATTGCAAGAACAGAGCAATTTTCAGTTTCCAGATGATCAATGCTGAAACAATTTAGTTTGCAGTACATTTTAAGTATTGACTCAGTACGGTAAACATAAATGTATGCAATACTTATACCAAAAAAATTACCATTTGACTTAATAATTAAGAGTTGCTTTTTATTGTTCTACCACATAAATATAATAAATTACATTGAAGTTCAACCAAACGAGAAAAAGTCCAAAGGGCATGTATCACAAGGGAACATTTTATATTCACCATCTGCTGCACAAAGGCTATTAGAAAGACATAAAATGACCACACAGAGAAAACCTAGCTCTGTGTGTCGTATTGTTTAGTTGTATTTGTTTGGCAGCCAGGGGGGCACTGGTGCTAAGAAACGAGAGGACTCGTAATCTGCACATTGTGTAACCTGTTTTGTAAGAAATATGTGCAAGCAGTCTGTGGGAAGCTGCCTACTCCTTGTCCATTCTGATCAGAAAAAGTAAAGCATTTGCATTTAATAAAAAATTATAAATCATCACATTATTCTAATAGCTACTACTTCAGATAATCCCTAACCCATTTGTATAATCTGTGTGAACCACAAAGTGTCGCAGGAGCAGCTGAATCACACTGACCGTTACGACCCATGGCCTATTTAATTCACCCCGGTGTTAAACAAGCAGCACTTCTGGGGTTCGGCCTCTAGGGGGTCCCTGCAGCTGATTGCCCATTGTCTGATCCGTACCCGCTCCTCAGCATTGGCGTAGCCTCAGCAGCATCTTGTCCCATGGTGCAGAGGCAGCGCTCCAACGAGCCAGAGCTGCTCTTCTCCGATTGGTCAGAAAGCCTCGAAAGATCCGCTCGAAGTTCGCAAGGGACGAAGAGACGTGTTGGGAGGGGGGGGGGTGAGTGAGTGAACAGGGCCTATCAGGGAGGACTGCCAACTTGGTCGGCTTTTCTGATCGCCTTCCTGCTTTTATAAAGCAGCTGGACGGCGCTGAAGGTGAAGGGCTTGGTGTGTGTGTGCAGAGCAGTCCGGATCTGGATGCTGTAAGTTACAAATATTTGTTGTAATACACCTGATCGCCGCCATATTTGTGAGACAAAAGTGAAAGCATCATCTGAGAGGGTTTATGTTAAACCCAGCAGAACAATGCATGCTTCATTACTGCTAGCTGGGATTATTGTGGATTTTTTTTTAAAAAACGCGTTTACACCTGATTAGATTGTGGTTGGATGTTTTTTTTTTCTCCTCATCCGTCTGTGAGGGCAGACTGGTCCTCTTGTGAACAGGTGAATCCAGGAAGGGACAGCAGCAGCAGAGAGGAGGATGGGAGGTGGAGGACAGCAGACCGAGCCTGCAGAGCCAGGCAGCGGGAAGACTGCAGGCGTTTACACCTGGGAGGAGGTGCAGAAGCACCGCAACCGAAACGACCAGTGGCTGGTGGTCAACCGAAAGGTTTATAACATCAGTCAGTGGGTCAAAAGGCATCCAGGAGGGTCCCGAGTCATCGGACATTACGCCGGAGAGGATGCGACGGTAAAGACGCTTTCTTCATGCAGGAAAAGATCATTGTTTTGATGTTGATAAATTGCTAAAATACAAATGACAGTATGTGAATTGCTGATGCTTCGCTATCAGGAAGTTATGCCAGTCTGTCTGCATTCTACTACATGACTTCTGTTATTAATGAAAGTATGATGATTCCTTTTTGTACCTCCATAAATGATAAAAATCCACACTTTATTGATTTAATGGTCATTACTTTAAAATTATGGGAAGTTTTATTTTTCATGCATTTTAGCCCATCAATTGGTGCAACTGAAATCACAAATCAGTCTTTTAGGTTCAGTTTGTAACTGCTGTGTGGTTTACACACTTTGTTCATGTTGGAGGTATGCATAACCTTTAAGTGCAAAATTGCTCAGGCTAAATGTTGCCTAAATATGGATATAAAAGTCTATATCAGAGAATATATTTTTTGACATTGACTTGAATGTAAGTAGATCTTTCCTTCAAACTGTATGCCAAACTAATTCTTATCTTATTTACATATTATTATCTTTTCAAGTTTCCACATTGATTTTCATTTATTATCCTACTTAATATCAATCACTTTTAAAAACTAAAGAGTTAAAAGTTTTGTCTGATTTAAAAAAAAAAAAAAACTTTTTAGCCATACTGCACATTGACTGTTTACCTTTCTGCACTATAAATACCATTTCTGATATTTCATGTAGTGGAAACAGCAAAATAAACATAAAATAAAAAAACTGCTATATTAAAACTTATTTTTTTATTTTTATTTTTTTTTTTGAGTTTTATAACATAAATGAAAAACAAGTGACAATGACACACTTAAACTTAAAATTTAATGTAACAGAGCTACAGCGATTAATTTGGACATCTTTATAAGATTGTGCAGTTGAATTTTTCTGTTATTTCATTAAGAAGCGTGTTGTTAATATTTAAAATTGCAGAATGAACCTCGCTGTGACCTTTGAACAGAGTCACTACGTGTAACTGGACATGATCTGTGATAAACACATTACTTAATGCTTCTAAATGCACGTCTCTATGTCTCTAGATGTCAGGTTGACATGTCTAAATGTAATGTTCTAATCTGTTATTACAAGTACTTTAATAAATTATAATATGGTGGAGGACCAGTCCTGCTTTAGTTCTGATTCCCTTGCCCAATAACCTTTGTAGAGTGCCTTTCTGTACCGCTGTTAAAGGTCATGCAGTAGGTGAAAATTCAGTGAAACAAAGGCCAATAAATTTGGTACTGGGATTTTGCATATTTTTACCAGAGATAAGAATAGTTCTGCTGAAGGTGACTTTTATCTGCATATTATGGTCAGCACATTGCTCCTAGACCGCAACATTTCAACTAGACATTGTTAGTTGTAATGTTGCCCTCTGTTGGATTCGGCTCAGCTGTGCTCCAACATATATGTGATTTTACTTTTTTTTTAACAGCTCTCAACTTTCCTCAGTTTTTATTCTGATTTATGCCTAAAATGTCAAATGTTTCTCTTTCCAGGAAGTTTTTGCTGCTTTTCATCCTGATCAAAAGTTTGTGCAGAAGTTTCTGAAGCCTCTGCTGATTGGAGAGTTGGTGGCGACCGAGCCAAACCAGGATGGAAACAAAAGTGTAAGATTTTACATTTAACGGTGGTGGGGGATCCCTGCTGCCTGAGCAGTGTTTTCCACAGCAAATTTTAATATCCTTGCATACAGCACCCCATGAACAGCCAAACTCTGTGGCAAATACATTTTGTAACATACCCTCCTCGAGGAGGTTGTTAATAACAACCCACTGGACTTGTATTGCTGTTATATACTTTTAAAATTTTTCTGAGAAACTGAATATTACTTTTTCGTTAACTAAAAGCTACAATTACCAAGATTTCCAAAAAACGAGACTTTGAAAAATATCCCCTTCTGTGTAATGGATCATTACAGTTTCGCTTTTGGAATTGAATTTTTTAAAAATAATTTCACATTTCAACAATATTTTAAACTACTGTGATGCTCAACTCCAGTTCTATCGAATGCATGCATATTTTAGATGTTTCCTGGTTCAATCCATCTGAATCACATCAATGGTCCATTAAGAGGCCTGTCAATAATTGTATGATGTACTAAGGAAGTAATTAAGCTCTTAATTCTGGCAAATCTGAAACATGTAGAGCAACAGCTCTTGAGGGCATTATTTGGCTACCCCAGGTCTTTATACCTCCATTCAGGTTTCAGTGAGATTTATAATAGTAAGGATTACACAAATGTCACATAAAATTTTATAATCAAAGTAACTTTAAATATGTTTTACTTCTCTGCTTGCAGGCAGAACTCATTGAGGAGTTTGATCGTTTACGAGAACAGGCAGAGAAAAGAGGCCTTTTTCAAGCGCGGCCTTTATTCTTCTGCCTCCATCTGGTTCACATCGTGCTGCTGGAGGCCCTGGCCTTTCTGCTGCTCTCGCACTGGGGCACAAGCTGGACGATGACGCTACTGTGTTCAGTACTGCTCGCAACCGCTCAAGTAATTTCAGCAGCACTCAACCGTCTTTATTGTTGTTGAGTAACTTTAAATGGATGAAACAGCTACTTATCCTCTCCATTAGTCGCAGGCCGGATGGCTGCAGCATGACTTTGGTCACCTCTCTGTCTTCAAGAAATCCAAATGGAATCACCTGGTCCACAAGTTTGTAATTGGACACTTGAAGGTAACTTATGATTTATTCTGTTTACCGTCTGGACTTTTCTAAAATAATTGGGTTATTTTAGGGAGCTTCAGCCAACTGGTGGAACCACCGACATTTTCAGCATCATGCTAAACCGAACGTTTTCAAGAAGGATCCCGACATCAACATGATGGATATCTTTGTACTTGGGAACACCCAGCCAGTGGAGGCAAGGAGCTCAGTAAAGGAATGCATTTCTAATTCGTTCTGAGCTCTAATGCAGCTTAATAGCTCACTGAACTCTGTGCCTCGCTCTGTTGCAGTACGGCATTAAAAAGATCAAACACTACCCCTATAACTACCAACACCATTACTTCTTTCTTGGTATGCTTGCTTTAAGACATTTGGAAAGAATCAAAGAAATCTAAACTTGTTCCAGAACTAACTAGTTTATCTCTTTCAGTGGCACCACCGCTGCTTATTCCAGTTTTCTACAACTACAACATAATGAAGACCATGTTTACTCGACGTGACTGGGTGGTAAGATGCCCACTTCAGTTTAGAATAAATTTATTTTACATAAAAGGAAGTTGTAACTAATTTTCTTTGTAAAGAAACATATAAATAATATTATTATTTTTTTTTTTTTTTTTGTTTGAAGGATCTGGCCTGGGCTTCCACCTACTACATTCGTTACTTCTACTGTTTTGTTCCACTGTATGGTGTGTTTGGCTCTCTGGCACTCATGATGTTCGTCAGGTGAGCTCACTGGGAAGGATTTAAAATGGTGCACGCTCCGATAACTTCTTTTAAAAATGTATGTGTCTAATTTAGGTTGCAAACATGTTTGGGTTTGTTCTAGTTGTGAAATAAAGACGAACAAAGTGGAAAAGTACAAAAAAAGAACAATCATAATTTGATTATGCGTTTGCATAAACTTTTTTTATAAGATTGCTTGCATTCTTTGCCATATGCTTTTTTACTCTGCTTTCAAACAGAATACAATGAATCAAATGTGTTGATGTCAAAATCTGCAGGTTTTTAGAAAGCCACTGGTTTGTGTGGGTGACTCAGATGAGCCATTTGCCAAAGGAGATCGATCATGAGAGGCGCCAAGACTGGCTGACCATGCAGGTACCTGCTTTATGATCAACTAATATTAGAGTATCATTGTGTGTGCTGCTTATCAGAGGTGGAAATTAGAGCCAATAACTTATCTTAATTGAAAATAAAATAGGATAAAAAAACAGATCAACATGTTTTAAGGTTCAACACTCCAGATAATTTGATTGTTTTATCATATATTTTATGACATCTTATTCCTGCAAAGTCACACAAATTTCCTGCAGATTTTTGTATTTACTGTATTTTGTTTGATAAATACTTTACAGCACAGTATTCAGTGTATAGTTCCCAGCTACATCATCAAAGTGAAAGATTAAAAAATTAAGTACCTTTGAGGTACTTCAAACTTCCTTGTATTATATTGGGACTGGCCAACAGGAAAAAGTGCATAGCTGTTAAATTTTTGTCACAATGAGAAATCTGAAAAGTGTGTCATTCTTTTAGAGTCCATGTGTACAAAATTTAATCTTTCTATTTTCTGTGGAGGTATTTGAGGTTTGATAAAGAAAACAATGGTGGACAAGCAGCATTATGAAAACCAAGGAACATGACACAGATAAAGTTGTGGAAAAGATTAAAGTAAGGTTAGACTTGGGGAAAAAAAACAAAACAAAAACAAGACTGGAATATTGTTGCACTTTTCCAGATTTTGTGGGGGAAAGATTTTTTTAAAATTGCCTATCATTTCACATTTCACTTAAAAATGGTGCACTACTTTACATTTGTTTACTACATAAAATAACATGCTTTGAGGTTTGTGGTTGTAACTTGACAAAATGGAAAAAAGTTCCATGTCGATTCTTGATTCTTTTTGTCTGTTTCAGTTACAAGCCACGTGTAACATTGAGCAGTCCTTCTTCAATGACTGGTTCAGTGGACACCTCAACTTTCAAATCGAGCATCAGTAAGTCAAAGGATTTAAACTTGGACTTTAACTGACTTTGTTTTACCAAGTGAGCAGTTTTGCAACGTGCTGCAATTTGGACAAAGCCAAAGACTGATGAAGAAAAAAAACTGAGTCAGTAAAAAATATGTATCTAATCACAGTAACCTCTGAACCTGCAATGGATTTTATATTTACAAAGAGAATGCATTGTGCTCAGAAAGGCTTGTCCTATTCAGTACTTTGTTAAAAATAAGTATTTTAAATTATATTTACTTGTTGTTTTCTGAATATAACATTTATTTGTCCTATTTTTTAATTTTTTAGTTTACCTCTACAACTAATGCCCATTAATTTTTGAGTCCATTATTCTGCCTGTCTCTTTCAAGTTTGTTTCCCAGGATGCCGCGCCACAACTACCAGCTGGTGGCGCCACAGGTCCGCGAGCTTTGTGAGAAACACGGGATTCCTTATGAGACGAAAACTTTGTGGCGAGGAATGGTTGATGTGGTCAGGTAATAACGTAGAGCCACTGTAATCTAATAAACAAAATGATCAGAAGGTAACAAGAGACTCTGGGACATTATATTTTATTATTGTGAAAGTTGTATACATTCACCATCTTGAGTTGCTCCACTTTTTTTTTCCTTCTAGTCCTCCTTCCAACCCGAATCCCAACCCTCCTTTCAAACCTTCCAACTTAATTCCAACTTTAATTGGATGTTCCAATTACAGCAGTAGTCACACTGCATTTTCATAGAAAATGTTAACTTTTTGAGTTACTAACTACATTCTTTTGAGGCTATTAGTCTTTCTTTAAACAGTTATACAAAACAGGCTCTTAACTGATGTTTTTCTGTCCTTTTTCAGGTCGCTGAAAACGTCAGGGGAACTGTGGCTTGATGCATATCTCCATAAATGATTATCTGGGTTTTTCACATTTGTCATATAATATGAAAATCTAATAGACGAAACTGGAATGATTTGTGTTTTTCAGTGTTTAATGTAAAATACTGTTCTAATCTTTAGTGAACACTAAAGATTAGTTTTTTCCGAAACTGATTTAGTTTATTTTTGAGGATCAACCATAATTCAATGTTAAAGGTGAAATTCTAAAATGTGACTGACTCATTAAAGACTTTAAACAACAAATAGTGCAACTCTTTTGTTACATTAGAATAATACTCATGGTAACCTGAAACATAAGAAAATGCCCAAAAAATAATGCTGAAAGCATGGACTGGAAACAGCACAAAATAATTATGGAAACTGCTGATGAAACAGTTATTATAGTTTATATAACAGAAACATGGCAACTTTTAAAACTTAGAATATACCTTAAAACTTAGAACTGGGCATTGCATATGCCCAGTTCCTGTGAAGCTGTGAGTTCATTGAAGTTATTAAATACAGTGTTATTAAAAAAGTGGGGGGAAAAAACAGTACAAAAAATCTGTTGCAAAATATTAATCGTAAATTCTTTAATTATATCATTAAAACTATTTACACCAAGAACATTTTCTATAAATCTTCATGTCATTTTTCATACCAGAAAACAAATTTAGAGTTTATTCTTAACATTTATTCTTCTTACATTGCAAACACCAGGTTACAATAGACACTAACGGACGCAAATAATAGATGCGCAAAAGCCCTTAAAATTGATTAATCTATTTTTGCTGTAGCATAATTCAACACTTCATTTTTTAAAAAATACTCAGTGAGGAGGAAAAAAAATTCCATAATAGCACTTAATAGCTTTTTAAAATGTCACCTGTGTCAAATTTACAAGGCCCTAAAGGAGGAGTAATGGAGGCTTCGTTTTCAAAATTATATCTTACTTTTTTAAGTTGTTCAGAGTGGTGAGGTTTTGATTTTGTCATCAGTATTTTACTTAACTTGGTCACTACAATTTAACTGAGAAATCAAATGGTTTTACGGTGCTTTAAGACAGAAAGTCAGATTGTAGAGAGAATGCTTTAGAGTCGATTATATTAATCCAATAAGAACTGAACTTCTTGACAATAACAAATTATGCAGGGGCTGCCTTGGTCGATTTCATTTTGTTCTCTATTTTTTATTTTTTACTTTTATGAGAAGTAAAGGAGCAACTAGTTCTGTCACAAGTAATCAAATAGAAACAAAATGAAAAGACTATAAAATACTATGTGTACAACATAATACCATGCACTAATGTCTGACTTTGTCCATGGAATATGAAAAAAATTTCACTCTTAAAGAGCTGCAGAAAAAGTTTCCAATGTCAAAATATTGTTCAGCAATAAAAGATTAATTCATTTTAAAGGTTTATACCCATTTCAGATATGCCAATTAATTTTAGAGGGTGCCATATAAAAGATCCCACAATTATTGAGAAAGGCATATTGCTTTATTAAGTTGCCAAAATGTCAGATAACATCAAGAAAAGAAGAATAAGAACATTTATTTTAATACTTGTTACTGATTTATGTTTACCAACCAGATACAAACTTCTGCCATACACAACAAAAAGTATGCGTGCTTTATTTTTTTCTGTTAGCATTAACATGAAAATAATTGGCTATGCAATAGAAAATATGTCAAACATCCTGGCACTGATTTTAAAAAGCAACTGCAAAGATTTTAGATTTTTACAGACAAATTTGTAAACAGTATAAAATGGTATTATTAAGAACATACACTGACCCTGCTCTGCACACATATGTTGTATGCATGTCCTGCACATACACCAAACTGTACATGAGTTCCCCTTCCTAGCAGGTAATTTCTTCAATAATTTCATCAATTGAGAAAAATGCAACATAATTTGAAAACACTTGAATAACAAACATCTAACATTTTACAAAATAAATATGCAATTAAAAATGAGTGTATTCAATATTGTTTGTTTCTTTTTTATCTGAGGATCACAAGAAAATGTTTGCTGATTTAGCAAGCTGCTGTACTTGGAAAGCAGTGAGGAGGGAAAACATCTAAAGGAGATCGTGGTGCTCCACATGTTCAGTCGCAGCTGCTTGTGGAGTCGACCTTCTCCTTCCTTCGCAACATGATTTCCTGTAGCTCAGAGTCTCCCTGGGTCTTCTGGAGAGAAAGCACATTTGATGCTTTATATCATTTTGTTCTCTGAGGCATTCCCAGAACACAGCACTTTATCCATAAAACTGCAATAACACGTTGCAGTTTTATGACAGAGCTCCAAAAGTTGAGCAGAGACTATAATTTCTTAAACAGTTCTAGATGTTTATGTTAATAAATACTTTTCTAAAAAGGCAAACTTTACCAAACCATCACTGATCTTTGCTTCATCCAACATTTTAAAATTTGTATGTCTTGTTTATTATATTGTTTACGTTACATCTGAGTGGTCTGAAGAGTGGTGTGATCGTAACAAACACTTCAAGTTGTTTGCTGAACTATTGTTACAGTAACTCTCCTGAAGGTGGCAGCAAAGGGAAACTTTTGGAAAATTATAACACTAAGCACTGTCAGCACAAAAGATTAAACTGCAACACATTTTACCAGATTTCTGCTTCATCAAGACGTCTGCTGTTGAAGCTAACCTATTTTCAAAGTTTACTTTATGTCTACAATAAAACAGAAAATATTTTAAACCAGTTCAGAGTTCAACTTAAGAGTTGTAAAAAAAAAATATAAAAAAATAAAGAACCATTTTGAGTGAGAGTTGAGAATACAATAGCACCAGACAGGGTCATGTGTTGTCAATCTCATTTTCAGTCTATTTGCAATAAAACTTGAGAGCAGACGCGAGCAGGCAGGATATTCAAAAAACAGGGCATAAGTGGACCCAGCAAAAAAAAAAAAAAAAGTAAGGTTGTAATGTCAAACAAAGTTATGGTTGGTTATGTATTTTTGATTTTAAATAAAAATGAGTTCCTATTTATTTAGATTATTTTTCATAATTTTTTGATAGCAACCCTAATTTTAATTCTTGTCAAATTGCGATCTAACTTTATTTAACTTCTTGACTTTTTTTTTTTCCTTTTCTTTTTCAATTTGAGTGTCAGTGTTGGAAACTTTGATTTTACAAGTGCTGTCAGATAACTGGTTTTAATCACCTCTGAGTCATTTTTTCTACTAAACATGTATTAATTTAAGACTATCTCCTGCAGTCCGAAAGCTGTTGGCAGCTTCTACATTTCTAAATGCACACTTTGTCCCAACTTGCCCAGGTATAGTATGAAGATTTCACACAACATCAATAAAAAGACACCCAGAAAAACAGGTTTTTAAGCAGGTTGCATGCAGAGGATTGTGACCAACCTCTAATTGTCCTTTCTGCAGAGACACCTGATTGAAGACACGGCCCCCTTCGTCCCCACACACGGCCTTCAGCTCCTCTTTGTTCAGGGAAAACAGCTGTGCTCCTGTCAGGATTCCCAAACACTCAACAGTCCTGCAGAAAGGACAGTAAGGCAATTTATTGTAATAGCATTTGAGATACATCTGTTGCATTTATGAGTGTGATATTGCTCCTAACAGAAGGCACGTCGTTGCTGGTTGAACAGTGAAGAACCAGATACAGTCTTCTCAAGGCATTGTGGCATGTTGCAGCAGGAAAAACCTTAGTGTCAAAAGTGGCCTAAGGAAGACGTGGATTCCTCTGAAGTGAGTTTGTTCCATCCCCTGGGGGGATGCCTCTCGAAGGCATCCCCTTCTAGTGCTTGATCTCTGAGTCATCTCTTCCTAACAATATAGCCACATTGTTAGGAATGTGGCTATATTCCTAACAATCAACGATTTAGAATCGTTGATTCTAAAAACTTACGCAACATGACTGAAGAACAGTCATTTCATGACTCTGTAGTTACTGCATTATTGCAGTTGCAGATGGTGAAGAACATGAAGGCGCTGCACAGTCCCATTGCGGTGGGATTTCTAAAGCGACTGTGCAGTTGTCCATACTCAAAGTAAATGCTCCTTTCTAATTGCTATCAGCATCAGTAAGACGGAGACCCTTGTCTGTCTTAAAGAGAGTCTTGAAAACAGACATGAACACCAGTTCTTCTGACTCCTCTGACAATCCAACATGCCTCACCTAAAGTGGATACCACAGTCTGCTACTGTCTTGCATCTTGTTACTCACTTGTTAGCCACCTTGAATAAAGACACCTACTGAATGATTATAATTATGTAAATGTAATGCTGCTTGTCATTGTTGATGTAATGTCACCTTTATGACTAATGAGAGCAGTTCAGGTCATCTGAAAAATGAAATAATCTCTCACATTCTTGCGCATTAGTATACCATATTTTTCCATTTACTGTTGCTGAATGCTTCTATTCCCACGTACAGAGCCTGGGAAGGTTTTGATACCTCTTAAGCCTTTTCATCTTTGCCCTTTATATTGTAAACTTAAAACAATTTATGTAATTAACCAACACAAACTAGTGGAAAACTGTGAAGTGGGAGGAAAATGAGACATGGATTTAAAAATGTTTGACAGATTCTGAAATAGATTTTGGTCTGAACAATGGCTAGACCATTCTAACACATGAAAAAAAATAAACCAATCTACTGTTGATCTTGTTGTATAATTGGGTTCAGTATGCTGCAGTCTGAATAAAATACCTTGTTGATATTAGCAGTCAGAGGGGAATACAGGGACTGATTCCAGATGATAGAAAGGTAACTTTATCTCAAATAACTACTCATTACATACAAGGTATGTAGAATGCCTTCCTCGAAAGAACATGTGAAACATTGAAACAGATGTAACAGCAGCAGAAGATCGACACTGAGAGCCACTGCTGACAGGTAAGAACAGAAAACTGAGATTATTATAACCTGGAATATAACAGATAAGAAAACCGATTGGTTTGTCCAATTGGTCTCAGTTTCACCTGATTTACAAAATGATGTATGATGATATATCAGTGTTTTACAACTCTGGTCTTCAAGGCACACTACCCTGCATGTTTTAGGCATTTCTCAGCTTCAGCACTCATTACCTCTACTGATTGCTGATTAACAGGCGTTTGCTGATCTGCAGTCATCTGAATTGGGTGTGTTAAAGCAGAGAAACATCTAAAACATGCAGGGCAGTGAGCCTTGAGGGCTGGGGTTGGTATAGATTATAAACCTTGCCTTCCACCTCCAAATGTGCAATAGTATTAGTGTAAAACAAAAATAGTTTGGGAAAAAAAACCCAGTAATTTTATGACTATAAAGACTAATCAAAAACACTAAAAACATCACTACCGTTGGGTTTTTAAGTGAGCAAATAGAGGACGTATGCAACGAAGCAAACTTACGGTTTAGAGAAGGCTTTCGCATTGAGCCACATTATCACCTGCTCTGGAGATGACTTGGAAGTTAATGGCACCTGTGGGGCCGCCGGGCGCTCTATTCTGATCTTTCTGGGTGGCGGGTTTTTGTTTGCTGTGATTTTCATCAGTAGCTCATTATTAACCTCGTCCATCTCTGCAGAACAGAAACATGATGGAAACGGAAGTAACAACAAGTGTTTTGTTTCAACTTTCTCGGTTTGTTGTTTTTGCTGTGGGCATTGACTCACTTTTGTCTTTCTGTATTCCCCCTTTGAAACTGTCCCTCTTGTGCAGAGGTTCAGTGGGCGAACTCCTGTAGTCGCTCTGGAATCACACAGACACAGTTCAAGACAGAGAAACCACAATGTTATGACAAAAACCGGTTCAGCTTCACTCTTTCTCTGGCCAATTCATTTTTGAATGAAAGCCAGAAGCAAAATATGTGAATGTGTGTTTTGAACAAGGAAGAGGAGCTGCATGCACGAGTTGACGGAGGATCTTTGTTGTGCTGCTGTCTGGAGGAAGTGCAATTGGAATGTTACGTAGAAATCACTGACAAGTTGTACAGAGCAGCTTGCAGTTAACACTTTGATATTTTGTCTTTCCATTGTTTTAGGTCTATAAGTGTCTTAAATTACCATTCAGCAATATTTGCCCTACCGATTTCGTCAGGAGATCCCACATATTTTCTCTCAGATTTAGTTCTGACCTCCAGCCCGGTCATCCGGAAAACTTTAATTGTGTTCTCATGGAACCATTATTTTGTTTGTTTGGATGTAAATTTGCACTTACAGTGATGCTGAGGGATAATTGTTTTTCTAAGCAGATTCTTAAAATTTAGGAGTGAGAAACTACTCACATTTGATAAAAAATGACTCTAAACATGTCTTTGCAGAGTAAAGACATCATATTTGTTTGTTTTTTTCAGTAGAATCATATGGGATATTTATGATATTTCATGAGGAGGTTATGAAATAAACTTTGTCTTTTTTACTCAACAAAATTAAAATTTTAACACATTTTTTTAAAGGGCTATGTGCACTTTCTGTATACCAAAAACATTTAGTGTGTTTTTCTTGCCCTGGTATAGATGAAGCAACCTCTGTATCATCTCTCAAAGCCTTGTGTCAAAGTATTTAGGAAATCAGAGAGATAATCTGTGTACGAGTTTGCAATATTTCTCAATGTGTCTTGAATAGACAGGACTGCAGTAAATGTTGTGCATGCAGATTTGGCAAGTTACCGGGTACGGCTCTTCTGGTTCTTCTAGCCTTACAACATCCAGGATGTTATATGGGACGTAGCCGGATTGGCCGCTGCGATTCCGTAGTTTCCACCACTGTTTGTTATCTTCCAATACCTGAGAAACAGATTCAACAGCTCACGCCACAATACAGGAAGCTGGAGTCGATGTGATACATTATCCCCCAAGATCTTTCTTTAACAATTCTTAATTTACAGAGCACAGTTGTGATGCAAAAGTAAACATCTCGATTGAAACTGTAAAAAACAGGAAAGTGTTTTGTTACAACCTCATGGATTTCGTCCTGCAGCACTGACAGCTCGTTGGGATTCCGCGCCACAAAATTATAACGGATTTTGGCATATTTACGGTTGCTGTGCATCCCATTTGGTGGGGAATGATTGACATAATACTAAAAAAAAGACAAAAAAAAAAAGAAAACAGATACATATTTAAAGACATATCTATATGTTTAATAAATCTGAACTGATGTAGGGAAACAAAAGTATCTTACATCATCAGGTGAGGGTCTTCTGTAGTCAGGGCTTGTGGGAGATGCAAGTGGACTGGGTGGTCCCTCGGTTTCCCATGGAGATGTCAAGAAAAACTCTGCAGGTGGCTCCCATCCATTTCGAAACTTGGGGTAATAAGGAGGCGCACACTGGTCTCTGGGCCACTCTGCCCTGTTAGAGGAGGAATGTTTAAAAGTGATCACATAATAAGCAGACAAAGCCAGCAGCAGGAGCGGCAGCATTCCACATGTAAACACACCTAGGTCTGGTCCATCCGTCACCAAGCAGCTCAAACATGGTCATCTCTTTGGGGGTGAGGTGTCCGCGCAGGAAGTCGACGGCATCCATCGAAAGATGAGGGGAAATGACGGAACGCACCAGGTCAGGACTTCCACACGTCTGCAGGACCTGAGAACGTGGTTCAAAGGTTCACAGTTGGACCTGACTGAAAGAGTGGTGCTCATTATCTCCTCTGAGTACTTAGAGGAGATAATGTCAAGATCCTGTCCAGGTAAAGATGGCATAACAACCCCAAAACTGTGAAGTGCTTTGCAAATCATTAACGCACTTTAGACATTTGCAATGTTACAAAAATAGTTTCAGTGTAATTATAAAGTGGTAGAAAAATGACATGTTTTTGCATCATTTTTTACAAATAAAAGTCTTAAAAATTTGGCATGCACTTGTATTCAGCATTTATTGCTGCAATACCCCCTACATTACAACGTCAAAATTGACCTTGCACAAATCAGAAAACAGTGTCTATTTGTGGACAATTTCAGCTCATTAAAAATACAACTATCCTGTGACGTTACAGCAGCAAACCTACCAAGACATGTCTGTCACTCTGGAGGAGCTGCAGAGATGCACAGCTCAGGGGAGAGGACTACTACAATTAGTCGAGCATGCCACAAATCCAACCTTAATGAACATGTTAAAGGTTCTGATCAAATGATGCCAAGAGTAAACATTCTGGTTAAAGTCCAGAAACAAATCAGGAGAATCTGTTGCTACATTCAAAATTATCTGTTTACAGATGCTCACCATACAATCTGACTAAGTTTGAGCTAGTCTAAAAAGAAAAGAAAATGTTACAGTGTTAGTCTATACGATGTGTAAAGCTGGCAGAGACAAGAGAGCATGAATAGCAGAAAATAGTGGTTCTAAAAAGCACTTTTCACTTTTATTTATTTTTTATTTGTGTGTCCTTTAAAAACATCTATTCTAATGTGTTAGGTTATCACACAAAATCCCACTAAAATACAGTGATGTTCACATCGTATGGAAACCTTTTGTATTTCTCGACTACATCGCTTTAAAAAAGCTAAAGTTAATCATAAAAACTAAGCTTGTATAAAATGAAACAGTGAAAAGAACAAAGCAATTAATAAACAGCATTAAAAAACAAGTAGCGCATAAAAAAACATCTGAATAAAAATCAGTTAGCCGCTGCTTTACAAATACATGTACCATCTTCTACAGCACAGTTTCTGGAGAGGAACCAGAAAGGTTGTGCTGTGCTTTTTCACTGAACAACCTTGCATGATGCTGATCAGTTGCATGGCCAAGATTTTTTGTACCAACAGACCAAGATGTTTACGTCTCATTACTAGTCACACATAATTGCTTGGGCAATGTAGAAGAGTTAAATGAGTCAACTTTCCTAAGAAATATCACAGAAATCTCAAGAGTTTACAAATCATTTTCTGTCCTGCAGTATCGAAGGAGTGGCTGAACACTCCAGCTTTGAAAGCCATGCATGTCACTCCAGTTGGTTAAGTGTTTGAGCAGAGCACCGAGAGTGGGTGTGGTGCCAGAATAAATAATTAAAAAAAAACCCCACAAATATCTGATGTGGTGAAAAATGCAAGCGATGAACTGAATGTGACTGAGGAAAGCCGTTTTTCTCTCACTGACGGGCCTTCACTAAAATATTTGTTTTGGTTAAAATGAAACTTGGCTGAGCTGAGAGGCCACAGACAGACTGCTCTGCTCAAACTCAAACAGGTTATGGTTTTTAACTCTTACCAGCTCCAAAGGTCCAAACAGGAAATGAACCAGCTCCGGAGCACTTGGGTTCTGTAGATGTTTCTTCAGTTTGGCCTGCAGGGGGCAGAGTGGCAAACAATCACTGGAGAGTCGATGACCAGAAAGCGGCCGTTCACCGACGGAGGTTAGAAGCTTTGATATCTCACCAAGAGGTTGAGGGCCAGCTTCAGTTTCTGCAGGCTGTCAATGAACTCTGCTTCAGAGGGGGGCCTGGCCCGCAGGGTCAGCATGCCCTCTGTAAGCAAGAACAACAACAGTGACCACACACAGAGGTCAGGGTTACAGGCTGCTCCACACCCCTGCTGCAGACAGGAGGCAGGTTTCACTTTCTTGGCAAAGGATCAAAGTCACAAATGTTCATTTTTTTCTTTTTTTTTCATGTATTCCAGAACATTTTATAGCTAAAGCGATACAACGAAGAAAGGTAATAAACAGCTCACCTTGACCAGGGCAAGAAAAACTCCTACAGAGTTTCATAACCAGTGACTCAGCTGATTGAACAAAAAGTTTATGACGTTGGATATGTTGGATATAAAATGGGAGGTTAAGATAAATGTTGACTGCTTTCGTAAATTGCCACTTCTGTAGTATTTACTTTTCCGTTGCGTCATTATTTAGGGTGGGAGGAAAAATTCTAAGTTAGCCGTAATAATTTTACCATTATGAATGTGAATGAGGAAAGTTTCTCTTCCTCTTGCTGGTTATAGGATCTTTGTAGATTGACTTGCTTTCCATAAATTCTCAACTACAAAGAGTTTCCAAGCTAGTTGTAATTCTCAGACTCCTTTTCATGTTTAATGAACCACTCCACATCTCTTTGATAGGTCTTCAAAAACATTCAGCAAGAGTCAAAAATTCAGCCATTTGAATGCTTCTTCACAGCACAACCTTGCATGATGCTGATCAGCTGCATGGCCAAGTTTTTTTGTACCAACAGACCAAGATGTTTACATCTCGTTACTAGTCACACATAATTTCTTTGCATGACAAACTGTTCACTTGCGGTGTACTCAGACATCATATGCATTTCTTATGGTATTTATTTTATAAAATGTCAAAAAGATACTCTGGAATAAATTCTATCAAAGAATCAATCAATAAGAATAAATTAGAAACTCTGATTAAATGCAGCTGTTCTGCACTGTTAGTACTGTTTGGACATGCTTTTATAGAGTTGTAGCTATTCATTATTTTGATTTCAATATCATTATTATGTTTGTTTTTTTTAATTAAATAACAATGAAGGAATCTGAAGCTTCAAAGCAGATACTAACTTCAGCCTTTCTAACCAGTCACAGTATTCCAGCAGCGCTTCCACGCTGATCTTCCAAGCTGTCACTGTTTCTTTTTTTAACCATGATACAAAAAGGTCTCCATTCAGACATTGTAATGGAGAGCTTTTCAATGCCTACTTAACTGATCATCAGTTTTAGTCATAACACCCATTGAACTAAATATCTCACACATAACAACTGTGTAGAGCTTCCCTGACAGTTTGATTAGAAGTATTGTTATATTTTAATACTGCAAGATCTTGTCATTCTGGATCAAACAGATCTTTGATTCATCTATAAAATTTTCTACCTTTCAAATGTAAAAAAAAAAACAACAACAACCCATAAAACATGAAAGCAGGGAAAGTGTTGACAAAACATGCATAAATATGATAAAATGATCAGCAAACAGGACACACAGAGAACCACACATTGCAACGTGAGCAATATGTCCATATTGTCACGCTGATTGAGCCACTGCAGAAGAAGAAAGGTTGACAGACCTGCTGGTCCTTTCTTCTTGTTCTTCTTACTCTTGTTGCGTTGGTTGAGCTGATAAAAAGCCTCAGCTGCCTTCTGCAGCCGCGCCACAAAGATCTCAATGTCATCCAGGGCACAGTTGAGGATTTGCTGAAGAATAATAATAATAGTAAAAAAACATGTACGCTGTAGTTATTATGATCTCATGAGAAGGACAATGATCACTACCACAGTGGATATTAAAGCTCACCACATCCTTCTCAATGCGCTGGGCCAGCTTTTCATGCGACTCTGTATCGTAAGGATCTGCAAGTGGAGAAACTATCGTAAACCACAAAAAAATACTAACACCATAACTGGTAAAATTATGTTCTGTTACTAAAATGTTTGAGTTTGCGTGACTGTATGCATTCTTACCGTGAGTGTGTGCAGCGGCTGCTGCTCGTCTATTTGCAACAGGTGGCGGGCCCCTGGGGGCCGAGGGAGGGAGGATGGTTTCTCTCTGACGCTTCATTTTTTCCTGGTTCACCCTGAACAGGGAGAACGGGGCAAAAATGCATCACTAGCAGTCATTATTGCCACAAAAGTAAAGATAACTAGTAAAATAAATACATATGTATGTGTGTAAATACATATGTATTGTTCTTACTTGAGGGTTTCCAGCCTCATTTTCTTCCCATGTTTGTTGTCACCAAGTGCACTGTCTATGTCTGCGTGAACCATCTCAGCCTGTACGAGGCAGAAAGAGACACAGAGGGAAGAAAATAAATGTTTTTAAAAATCACAGTTCTACATGAGTGATTTAAAAATAATATCTAAACTTCTTTTCTTTTTTTAACAATAACTTTGAATGAATTTTCTCAATAAGTTCCATTTTGCAAAAGCTCTTTCACACAAAAGGTATGTAGCACTAATCTGTGACTTGAAATAGTATTTACTGTAAATAAAAACAAACTTCTATGAATATATCTGGAAACACATCAGTCAGGTTCTTATTGGTGAGCAGTGAGACAAATAAAGATCTTTTTTCAACAGCCTAATCTTTGATGTGTTTTGTTTTGATGCACAAATAATAATAATTGAATTTGTTTCTTAAGTGTGATTTAAATGTATTACTTCTATCAAGAAAACTCCAGCTTGTTTTATGGTCCAAATGTGATCATAAAATATTTATATTTATATATTGTTGAAGTAAAATATAGTTTGTATTCTTGAATAAAAAAATTAGAATCAGTGTCAACACAAGGAAAGAAAAATCTTTCCTTCCTTCGGCCAGAAAGACAGAGACTGTAATAATATGATATCAGTTATATTATTCGGATTGGAGCCATTTTAAGATGGTAGAAATATGCTTTTATTTTTGCCCTGCTCTAATTTACAATGTCAGTAAGCCCTGGTAAAAATCTGATATCTCGTCTCCATAACAACCATTTATTTTACCACTACTGATGCAGGCCGTACTGTTCCAGTATTTACACAAAACAGAGAAAATAAATGCTGCAGATATGTTGCTTAAGGTCCAAAAGCTCCATTCAAGTTTCTAAAGCATAGCTATAACTGGATTTTAACATTTAATTGTAATTTTTCATGTGTTTTAATGATTTCTAATGTGTACATAGTTAAAGAAAGGTAAAGAAAAAATAATTGTATTATTATAGTGACTTTGATAAATGACATTACGGGTTCACTTTATATTTTAAAATGTGATTATTTGTCTAGGAAGTGAGAATCTTTCTACAGTAGGTTAAAACATATATAAACATATAAACACAAACATAACACATATATATATATATATATATATATATATATATATATATATATATATATATATATTCTCCATTGAGCTGACAGGATAGCTGTCAGCTCAATGGAGTGAAAGTTATCAGTCTTTCACTCGGAAGACCCGGGTTCGAATCCAGGCCGAAACCGGCAAAAATTGCGCTATCCCGTCTGGGTCCTTAGGCAAGACCCTTTGAGCTACTGCCTACCTCAGACCATGAGAGACATTGAGAAGCAAGGAAACATGCCGGTTCAGACGTCGCCCGGCCAAACAAGGTCTGCGTCAGGTGTTGGGGAACCAGAGCACCTTGACGATAAATGGGCTACTGGAACAAGACGGAAATGGGCGAGAGGTGAAAACTTGGATCTGTTGGAATGCTACTACTCAAGTAGCCCTAATCGGAGAGGCTATATGCAAAGACTGAGGGAGGAATGGTTACTTCGACATCCCCAGTCTACACTAGGTGCTAAACAACTAGTAGCTCACTGTTCCAACATCCGCAAACGGCAATTGCTGTCACAACTTGAGATTGACGAGGTACAACACAAACGCTACGGCAAAGAGGAGGAACCTGGATGTCAGGATGGGCGGGGCTTAACTACGAGTCCCTGCCCAGAGAGGGAGTATGCAGCCACAATGCAGCCACAATAACAACAGAGCAGACCCACCAAGGCTGGAGACTGAACAATACTGGAAAGGCATATGGGAAAGGGAGGCGTCCCACAACAGCAATGCACAGTGGCTGATCTCTCTACGAGACAACCATAGCAACCTCTCTGAGCAAGCCCCGGTAACCATCACTGTGGCAGATGTCCAAGAAAGAGTCTCAGGATGAAAAACTGGACAGCACCAGGGCCTGACATGATCCATGCCTACTGGCTAAAGAAGCTCACTGCCCTCCATGAGCGACTGGCAGCCCAAATAAACCAGCTGCTACAAAATGGGACTCACCCTGAATGGTTAACTGAAGGGCGCACAATCCTGATCCAAAAGGACCCATCAAAGGGCTCAGTCCCACCCAACTACCGACCAATAACATGTCTCTCCACAACCTGGAAGCTCATGTCAGGCATCATAGCGGCTAAGATAAGCAGACACATGAATAAATACATGAGCACGGCACAGAAGGGCATTGGCGTAAATAGCAGAGGAGCCAAACACCAACTCCTTGTAGACCACACAGTTGCCCGAGACTGCAAAACCCGACACACCAACCTGTGCACGGCTTGGATAGATTACAAGAAAGCCTATGACTCAATGCCACACACTTGGATCATTGAATGCTTGGAGATGTACAACATCAACAGGACCCTGAGAGCCTTCATTGCAAACTCGATGTGGCTGTGGAAAACCACCCTTGAAGCCAACTGCAAACCACTTGCACAAGTGTCCATCAAATGTGGCACATACCAAGGAGATGCTCTGTCCCCACTGCTGTTCTGCATAGGCCTGAACCCCCTCAGCCAAATCATCAACAAGACTGGCTACGGATACCGACTAAAGAATGGAGCCAACATCAGTCACCTCCTCTACATGGATGACATCAAGCTGTACGCCAAGAGTGAGCGAGACATCGACTCACTGATCCACACCACCAGGATCTACAGCACAGACATTGGGATGTCATTCGGACTAGAGAAGTGTGGTCGGATGGTCACAAAGAGAGGGAAGGTCATTCGCACGGAAGGGGTCTCACTCCCAGAAGGAACAATAGACATAGAGACAGTACAAGTACGGAATACAAAGCATTGCAACCTCGATGAGGTCACAAGGAAAACAGCCACAGCCAAATACCTCCAACGAATAAGGCAAGTCCTGAGAAGCCAGCTCAATGGCAAGAACAAGATCCAGGCAATAAACAGCTATGCCTTGCCAGTAATCAGATACCCTGCAGGAATAATTAGCTGGCCAAAGGAGGAGATACAGGCCACAGATGTTAAGACACAAAAATTACTAACAATGCATGGAGGGTTCCACCCCAAATCCAGCACCCTGAGACTGTACACGAGCCGCAAGGAAAGAGGCAGAGGACTAGTGAGTGTGAGAACCACTGTCCAGGACAAAACATCCAAGATCCATAGATACATCAGGGACAAAGCCTCATCAGACAATGTGCTCAGTGAATGTCTCAGACAATGGGGAACAGAAGTTGAGGTGCTGGAGGTACCATCATGGGAGGACAAACCCCTACATGGGATGTACCACCGGCAAATAACTGAAGTGGCTGATATCAGAAAGTCCTACTAATGGCTGGAAAAAGCTGGGCTCAAGGACAGCACAGAGGCCCTCATCCTGGCCGCCCAGGAACAGGCCATAAACACCAGAGCAATAGAGGCCCAGATCTACCACACCAGACCAGACCCAAGGTGTAGGTTGTGCAAGGAGGCCCCTGAGACAGTCCAGCACATAACAACAGGGTGCAAGATATTGGCAGGGAAAGAGTACATGGAACGACATAACCAAGTGGCAGGCATAGTGTACAGAAACATCTGTGCAGAATATGGACTGGAAGCCCCGAGATCAAAGTGGGGAACACCCCCAAAGGTGGTGGAGAATGGCCGAGCTAAGATCCTGTGGGATTTCCAGATCCAGACAGACAAAATGGTAAGGTCGAACCAACCGGACATTGTCGTAGTGGATAAACAACAGAGGAAAGCCGTTGTGGTGGATGTAGCAATACTGAGTGACTGCAACATCAGGAAAAAGGAGCATGAGAAACTGGAGAAATACCAGGGCCTCAGGGAAGAACTGGAGAGGGCCTGGAAGGTGAAGACCACAGTGGTGCCTGTGGTCATCGGGGCCCTCGGGGCAGTCACCCCCAAACTGGAGCAGTGGCTACAACAGATCCCAGGAATAACATCAGACATCTCAGTCCAGAAATGTGCAGTTCTAGGCACAGCAAAGATACTGCTCAGAACCCTCAAGCTCCCAGGCCTCTGGTAGAGGACCCAAGCTCAGAGGATAAGAATCACCCGCGGTGGGTGAGAAGGGAATTTTTTTTTTAAATATATATATATAGAAATACAAACAACATTCAAGGGCATGTGGACAGGTAACAACACACTTCAAGTCTTGGAAGAAAAAAAAAAACACTCAGACACACACCTCCACTTGGTCACAATGGAAGAAATGGATGTCGGGTTTGTGTTGGTCCCTGTCTTGACACATGAGCAGCAGCACAGATGGGTAGCGTGTCTGATTCAGCACCGTCTGGCAGAGGTGGACTGTGGTGAGGGGGAAGTTCTCCAGTTCTTCCTGCATTACAACCAGGATGGCATTGTTAAGAAAAGAAAAATGCTAAGGAAAAATAAAATAACATCTCAAGAAGTTACTAATTATTGTAGATTCACATGGCGTGCTTTACACTTTTCTGAGGTATTTCTGAAAATCTTTCCAACCAGATGACAATCATCATCAAACAACCACATTAAACAACATGTAATTTCTAGAAAGTTCCCAAAATGTATAAATAACTTTATATTGAAGTAATGGCTTAAGAAGTCATGCAGAACATCTACATCTGTTTAAATCTGACCTCCTTATGGGAGCATACCTAATATCAGTGAGACACAGTAGAGCATAATATGTGAATATGAACAAACCTGAGTGTCACAATCAAGAAGTCTGACTGCCTTGTCTGTGACCTGCAGCAGCATCTCCTGTGTCCAGATTTTACCCCTCGAGTCCAGAAGAATCAGCTTCTTGATAGCATCGTCTACTGTGACAATAGATTCTGCCTTGTCCACAACAAACGTGGAGAGATGCTGAAGAAGAAAAAATGCTGTTAGTGATTAAAACCTGGAGTTGGGTAAAAGAAAATGGTTAAGAATCACACACAAATGAAAATGATTCAAATTGGTTAGTTTTCTCCTTTGCCAAGGAACTTCTTCTATGTTTTCTGTGTCCTCTGCAAAGTTCTTGGCAAACTGCAAATAAGACATTAAACAACTGTCTTTCAACAGTGGCTTTCTTATCACTCTATAAAGTTCACATTGTAGCATATACAATTTTAGCTGTCCAGTCCATAAGTTCTCCAACATGAGCCTTCACAGCACCTGCAGATCTACCACTTACCTCTTTGCTGCTTCTCTAACTTACTTACTTGCCCCATAGATGGACAATAACATTTCGGTACATATGTTATATTATGTGGAAATTTGTGGATTGAACTGAAAAGTGCTCGGTGAGATGTTCAGAGCTCTGTGTAAGGTTTCATAACCTAACCCTGCTTCATTTTCTCACATAACAGATTAAATGACACAGGTATGGACTTCATTTGCGAAGTGAAAGTGAACTTGAAGGGAACTTTAAAGCTTTGTTTACCGGATGAGATAAAGAAAAGATCCGAATGCACAGCCTGTTACATTTTTTCACATTTAATTAAGACAGGTTCATAAACTGTGTACAATTTTCTTTCCACTTCACAGCAATACACAATTTCATGCTATTCAGTTAAATAAAATCCAAGTAAATCTATTAAAGTTTGTGGTTGTAACATGTCAAACTTAGAAAAAAGTTCAAGCAGCATAAATGTTTGTGAAAGATATATTTAATCTGTCCAAATGCCTCTCAATTTCAGTTGGTTCTGCATAAAAATTGGGTGAAAACAAGAGATCAAATGAATTTATCAGTTTTATTGATGTGACTGCCTTATACATTTTACCAGGATGTGGTAAAACGTATAAGAACGTATATAAAACGTATTTGTTAGCATATTTTTACAAGCTGAATTTTCACGTGATGCTTTTAGATTGAAGAGTTGGCGCATTACTGACACCAAAGTTTCGTTTCTGTGATATCCGAATATCTATCCTTTATTGCATCTGATGCAATCAGGTTGCAGAGATAAACTGTAAGGTCACAATTAAGCGTCTTTCAAATGAGGGTGTTTCACATCTTAGACCTGCTGTCGTGATAAAACACATAAACCTGAAAAATGAAACTTAAAATAAAATCTAACTGCAAGCTTATTTGTTCTTTTGGTGGTTAATACTGAAAAAAATATGAACTAAAAATACAGATTGTAGCAGTTCCTTTAGCTAACAGTTAAATCTTATCTTGTGCTGTTTTTTATTCCTGCTTTAAAAAACATTTAGCACTGCTTCTTTCCTCATTCATTATGTTGGTGTATGTCTTTCAACCTGCCTAGGTGTGATAATGAATGAATTTGGAAAATTATCAAGATTGGCATTGGACACAGTTCAGATCTGACCACCGACCCACAGCACATCTTTCACCTGTGAATATCCGCCCCACATAGCTGCACTCCGAGGGTAGATTGTTTTATCATAAGATCTCATAAATTACAGAAACTAATCACTATGTGAGCTTTAATCTCTGGTCAAAGGACAACCATGGATAACATCATGATGTGATCTTTATCTTTTTCTGCTGCAATCAGGCAGTCTAAACAGTTAACATACTTAAATAAAAGTCAAATGTTAGCAACAATAATACTTGCTTCCAAGAGCCACACTTTCCATAATTAAAATTGGTCTTGATTAATATTTTCACAATATTTTCAAACAACTTTTAAGGTTTTCTTTAGACTTTGGGATCATTGTTCTGTCCAGTTTGAGTTTTCTATCAGGTTAGAATATAGGCAGTTTGCTTTAAAAACGAGATCTCAAACAGGTAGAGGACAGAAAAAATATCAGGTCCCAAATTTTAAAATTAGATAAATTCATTAGATTTTTAAAAATGTTTTCAGCTGTCAGCAATTTGGAAACAATTTTGCTTATACTAAAATATAAACCTTTGCGTATCATAGTAAGTTTTGTCATCTATCTACTTATTGTAACTTTTACTTACCTCCTACATAATTGTAATTTTAAAACTTTATCATTTTTCAGACTTTGTAAGGTTTATTGGGGCATTAGGGCAATAAAAATATCTACTCAGGCTTTATTTTTCTGTATGATGCTATGGATTTACAGATTAAGCTAAAAAAAATTTCTAGAATTAAACTATCATAAAATCTGTACAATACAAAATGCTCAAATCAGGACAAATTTTTTTTTTTACACTGATTACAAATGATTTGATTTTTAAACTTTTGCTTTTTACAAGAAAAATTTAAAAAATAATATATATATATATATATAATCAATATATATATTATCAATATATATGTTATCACTCGTCTCCCCTGTCATGAACCCTTTACCACACATTGTCTCATGGGCTGGAGAGACAATCTGTACTCTATTACACAGCAACTTCAGAGCACTTTAAAAGATTACAAAGAATGTAATCAGAGGTTGTCAAATCTAAATAAATATATAATTCACTTTTTTTATTCTCTATAAAAAAAGTCATAGGTAACAACTATAACTTAATGACAACTGTGACTGTGTATCAAAAACGTAGGAAACTTTAATTTTTTAGCTGTAATTCTAAACTCTTAAATCGAATCATAAAACAAAGGCTTTACCTCAACGTGGTACTGCGACGTCTCTTGCATGATGAAATTTGAGTTGGAGTATTTTTTCCGCTGCTCTGTAGGTAACAAAAAAGAAAAAAAATTATTCTATGCAGACAAAAAGCTAGTGTAAAGTAGATCTCTCCATTAAAAACCAGCTCTGACCGTAAGTCCACATGTTGGCGTTTCAGTAGTGAGACGAGACGAAGGGGAAAAGTAATGCGTGAGCTTGAAGAGCACACAGCAAATAAGGAAGTGACAGCTTTTTACCTTATGACCTTACAGTCAACAACTCTGCTAATGATTCAGATCTGTGACACACTAAGCAAGGCAATTACTTTAGATTGTCTATTAGATAAATGCTTTTGTGCTGAAACTAAACAAAAACCATATCAAAATATGCAGTGTTTAGCTTTTTGCAAAATGTGTCAAATTAAATATATAAGCCCATATAAGTAAAATGGCCCCTAAGGCACCAAATGAGTACTTTGTTTTACTATTCTGGTACTAGTGGTCTTCATTTCCAAAAGATTATACAGGAAATGGGCAGAGAGTGAAAGAGGGAATGCAGCAAAGGTCTCAGGGTTGGAAAACAAACCCCAATTGAGGACTGAAAGCCTCGATTGGGGTACGCCACCCCTAAATAAGTTAATCTTAAATCTTATATCGTAGGGTTGCATGTATCTTAATTTCCCCTCCCATGTTTCATAATGTAGTCAGAGGTGGCACGGAACAGCCAGGGCTGGACACATAAGTCCAGATTTATTAGAGGTACAAAGATCAATGACAGCACCAGGAACGGTTCCTCCCCTCTGGCACTTTACCCACTCGTTGATAAAGTCTGACTATGAATCTGGGACCAGTTAAAGAATGAGCCTGAGTTTGTACAACAGGAATGATTCTTCACAAGACAAAACATTTAAGATGTTCAAAAATGTAACTTAGAAAGTTATAAAAGGGAAATCTCAAACTTTGCCGATCTTTGTAAAATGTCTTTAATAGGACAGTCTGAAAAAGTGAATTTATATGAACCGGGACTCCATGAATAAATCAATTTCTATAAAAACCATCATAGATCAGGTTTATATATCCTAATCAATATTTCAGCTGATCACAGACTCTCATTGCAGCATGTTCAAATATGGAGATTAGATCTAAGTGGCCCAAAAGCTAAAGCTCCCTAAATGTTGAAAGTATGATACCAGAACAAAAAGTTTAACAAAGCTTATCCAAACACTGCAATATTTAGCACAGCTTTGCCCAAAGTTATGCAGATCTGTTTTGAAGTATTTTATCAGGAGGCCATTGGTCTTCCTCCTGATGATTGGATTTATTTGGGTCATTCATATTCAGTAGCAGAATAATAAATTATCGACAAACATACAACACAATAAATAGGTAAGAGAAGAAAACAATCAAAGTGGTTCAGTGACCTGCAGCTGCTACACATAGGAGATTCACATAAATAAGACTATATATCATTGATACACCAGAATAGAAAGGGACTTATCAGCTCCTATAGATAATAATGGAGTCAAGTGATAAATGTGCTTCTACAAGTTGTTTTACAGCAGGCTGCATAAACAGTTTGTATCACATATCTCATCTTAGTTTGATTTAATATGTTGTTGATTTAGTATTACAGTTCCTTTTAAAGTCTTATAGTGTTTTGCAAAAATATTAAGACATCTCAAACTTCCTAAGACCAAACTTTTAGGGTTCTTATGATAAGACTAATGCAAAGTATAAAAGTAAAATAAAAAAATATATATATACATAAAACAGTAATCAAAAGTCTGGAAATATGGCTTGCCTTTGCATTTAGCTTCCTTCAGTCAATACTTTGTAAAACCACATTCACCGTAATCACTGCTATGTGTTTTAACAAGTTTTGTGCATCAAGTCTGCTCAGTCAGAATTTATGAAAAGTGCCAGTGGGAATAATTTTTTTGGTCTTGCCTCTGATTGTCACCTGGATTTAAACTGGACTTTGACTGGAGCATTCTAATACAAGCTTTGATCTAATTGCTGTGGTTCTGGTTGTTTGCTTAGGGTCGTTGTCCTGCTGGAAGGTGAACCTTTACCACAGTCCCAAGACTTTTGCAGCTTCAAGCAGATTCTCTTTTATGATTATCCTTACTTAAATCCATCAGTCTGCCTTTTTGCTTAATTTTCTAATCCTAATAATTATTTTTGTTCACTAACAATCTCTAGCAAACCTCTGAGGCGTCCACAGAACAGAGCTAAGTGAAAATTAAATCACACAGGAGGTGGACTCCACCTGTTCTATAAAAATCTGAAGCAAATTGTCTGTAGTGTATTTTATTGCAAGGTATCCAAGTAATGGTGGCTTATTAATCCCATACTTTTCATGTCTTTTTTTTAAAATTAAAAATGGTTTACACCAACATCAAAATGCACGGTCTTTAAAACTTTTACAGCAAAATATTTTATGGTTGTTTCTCTTTTTTTTTTGTTGTTGTTTTAAAATTGAAACCATTGAATCTTTAAACCTATAGATTCTTTTTTCAGAGCAAAAACATTTTACAATTTCTAATAGCCAGAATAAAACAGGACAAAAAATACATTAATCTTAGCAATTATTTATGTCCACATGCAAGCACCAGATGTCCTCGTAGATGCTTAGTTGATGTTAAATGAGTGCACCAAAGTGATTGGATCCATTTAGCAGGCGAATATTATTAAAGGCAACAATTACGCTTCAATAACAACATGTTCCTATAAACTCTGGCAGTAGCTTTCATATCAGATCTCTCTAAATTTCCATGGTCCATCCACCAAAGTCAACATTCTGATGTCACACCGAGTTTTGTCTCCATACAGATACATTTCCTATTGTTCACTTTATGTTCACTGCAGCACAAAAGTCATGTTGTTTGCAGAACACTTAAGAAAAGGTATGTCAAGGCTCAGTGAGTAAATTCCAATATTTACCCTTTTTATCATTGTGACAAAGAGCTCTTGATGGAGATCAAGCATAACATTGAGTACAGATTTAAAAAGGGGACGACTTTATACCATCCAAATGATGCAACCAATTGTCTTTCCTGTTCCTTCCATTTCCTTCCTGCTTGGCTCTCAGCAGGTGAAACAAAAGCGTCAGGTGTCACTCTGAAAGCCGAGCTCGACTAATGTCTTATTAATGACTGACATTAATTCCAATCAATTCACAGCCCTGTGACCGAGTGCAATAAGAGCCACTTAGTCGGCAGATGGGCCGATCTGCAGAACTCTCCAGAGTCAATGGTCGGTGATAAAAACACAGCACCCTGGCAGATTATCAGCCTCTTACATGACCCAGATCCATCGGACAATCACTTAAACACCATGGAGTTTGATATTTCACCTCAAGCAATCCAATCCTTACTAAACTGGCACTGCTTCCAGAGCTAAATGCTTGTTTAGTTAGATTTATGAAAATACAATTACTAAAGAAATAAAACTTGTGCTGCAATTAACAAAAAAGATAAATTATACAGCAATCTGACATTTGATTTTTACTAAATTATTTCTTTCATTTGACCTTTAAGAATAAATGCACAAATCCAAACTTTGAAGCTAATTTCTAATCTCTAGTTTTATAAAGTTTTGATCTGCCAATTTTGGCCACTTCCATTTGTTCTTCAATAAGATGAAAACAGCCTTAGCAATTGATCTTTTTACAGCCTTCCTGTCATGAGCGATCAATAATTACTTGTATTAGTGTGATGTCACACAGTGTGCGTAAGAAAGAAGTTGTAAAACATGATTTTGGATATTTTAAAACAAAGACATTACAAAAAGTGCGTAAAAATCATTTTTGGCATCTTATGTTAGCCTGCGTGTATCCCCTCCAGATTGTATATAATAGATTTACCTTAACTCTGAGGTGTTCTAATCTGGCATGTTTCATGACTGACAGAAGTTGAAAGCTCATAATAAATAAAATTTTAATTTATACAATTTTCTGACTTTCTGCTTCTTTTGACTTCTAAGTCTTCGCAACTCAGTAAAATCAGAAAAATTGCAGTTCGTTGTCTGATCTAGAAGAAGATAGTTTCCAGCTGCCAGACAATTTTTTGGTTTTCTTCTTTAGATTTGTATCCATAAAGATACCTCACCTGAAACCGTCACCATCAACATCCAAAACATAAAAGTGAATACGGGAATTAGAAGAGTCAAACCTTTCAGTTAGAGAGCTCACATGACAGAGACATTGTCCAGAGAAGCTTCGGTAATTGAGTATTTTGGTCCAAAACAGAGCAATGACGAGTCTGATCTCTCTTTCTGCTTCAGCCCACAGAAGATGATAACAGATCAGGCAGAAGTACCTGATCTGATTTGCATCACTTGTCCACTGCACTGTTTGAGTTATGGGGGAAGTTTGCATATGTGGGATTACTCTGCTGCATGTTTATTAAACACTTTATCCAGGTCTGTTACTTATAGACACTCCACAATATCATCTGAGCAAAGGGAGGACAGGCGATCCTCCCTTTGCTGGTAGCGGTGACCATCTGTTGCTCAGTAGGAGCGGAGCAAGAAAACAACAACTAATCACACGTACAGTAGGGTGCCACACAGATCACCAGTGGGTTGCTTGCTCCCTGCAAGCTATTTGGAAGACAGATAGCTTCATTGTGTTTCAGGTGCAGCAAGACGTACTCTGAAGATACTTTGCAGCCATTCAGCCCCATCTCCAGCCATTTGAACCGATTCTAAATATAGAAGAGTGGAACCATGAAAGAGCGTTGCCCCGTTGCACCTTTGTGTTGTTTCTATTTGAGGCGACTCATTGACAGGTTGGAACATTTTTCTCTGTAGAAGGAGGTGCCGACAGGGACCAGTGAGCTCATGTCTGAAGCAAAGAAGGGAGGGTCAATAAGCGAATGAGATGGAGAGTCTGCCTTTTCCTTTCCACTGCTCAATGTGCCTTTTATTCACCTGCCATGCATGGTTATCCCCACCCTGTTCCAGCCGCACAGGAACAGGCACACCCTGCACTTCAGCTCTGACTCCCTCACACACACACACTATGTTTTTCCATCTCCATGAGGACCTTTTACTGACTTCCATTTATTTTTCATTTATTTCTATAGCCTAGCCCTAAACTTAGCTCAATTTAAGCCCGTCAAGGTAACATGTATTAATTGTCCCAGAAATTATTGCAATAACCGATAGTCAGTGATTATGCACATGTGTTTAATTGGGGAGGGATTGTGATGGTATGGTAAGGTCGTAAAACCCCAGTTACACATCACACATGGCGACCTCTGGGTTTCCTGATGGGAGTTATTTGCATTGCAAGTGCAATAGTATTATAATTTGTGTCCATAGCAGAGCAGATCTACAGCAACAAAAGGTGTGGAGGATTCAAAAGTGTAAGGAAGACTTTCTTTTGGGACAAAGGACTGATTCTAAAACATAGCAGGTGTCAAGTTATTCTTTCCAAGTTGATTTATATTGCTAGCATTCAAATATTATCTTTCATACATGTTAGATTTGCTTGGATTAACTCCACATACGCTTCTTCGCCACACCTGCAACCTTTTAGTGATATCAGTGCCATTTTACACCATTTTTGTCAGGTTTGTTTAATTAATGTCATTCAATGACTCAATGGAAGTCATTGGGTTTCGTGAGAAAACCTTTGAATCTAAAGTGAATAATAAACAGAGCTTAACTGATTCTTTGGCAAACAGGAGCAGTTAGAATGTATGTGAGTTATTTTTTTGCAGAGTGCCTTGTAACATTTGTTGTGAAATGACACTGTAAATAAACTGAATTGAAAATTATTCATAGACAGTAGAAAGATAGTAGATACGCTATGTTAGTGTATGAAGAGGATGTAAATATTCAAGTTAGCTTAAATTACTAGAAAAATGACAGTGTGCTGTATTTACAATATAACAGATCTTGACAAGAAAAGTAAAGGAACTTGTTTGTGCTTATTGTTGTTCAGACAGTAATCATTTGCTTAACTAGATGGTGAATAATAAAATAGATAAATTACAGAACTTGAGCACATATAATGTGCCCGTTTTTACTTGAGAAAGTAAATAATTGTGGCTCATAAAGTAGTACATTTGAATTGATTAAAGTAGTCAAATAAAATACAAAATGAAGAGCAATAGTCCTTTCATAGGATTGACCTAAAACTAACCCAAAATCATAAATCACTTAATATTTCAACTAGGGCAACAAGAAGATTCAAATTGTTCTGGATGCTTGAATTTAATGATAACAAATGTGGATAGAGTAATGTTTTATTCCTATAGAAAATGTTTATTCCTACCTAAATCGGGTAGGTTTACAATTTCCGATGCTCTTTGCAACTAGGATGTAAGTTTGTTTAAGTAAAGGAATTAATAAATTCAAGATAAAGTTGTTTTGTTTCTATAAAACCTATTCTTTCAATGGTAAATGTGTGCGACCCCCTAAATTACAAGTTTTTAGCTGTCAGCAACTTGTGACAACATCCAGCATTAAAGGTAAGCATAGACACAGGCTAGAGGTGTGTGAAAGCACATTCTTGAAAAAAAGCCAACAGCAAAGAAACACCTCTACAAGCTTACCATAGAGGGCCTTGGCGCTGATCTTGCTGTCCGATCTGGCCACTCCACTGCAATGACAAGAGGAGGAGATGGGGTTACGCTGGAAGCCCTTCATCTTCTCTCCCTGAATATCTCCGTCAGAGACCCTCAAATGCTTCTGATAAACGCTGATACATAGGACGGGGAGCAGACTAGGCTACATTCAAAGTGAAGCATATGGACTAGAGGAGAGAAAGAGAGTGGAAACAGGAGAGAGGGAGGAGAAACAGAGGGGGAGCCCAGGCAAAGCAAACAACTCTGAACAGAGCGGCTCTGTGCCCAAAGTCCCTGACCCACACTACCTTCCACAAACTGGGTTAGTGATTCTCTGCAGTCAATGCAAGTCGACTCAGTCTGCACGTAGAAAGGTAAACAGCCACAGGAAAGCAGCAGAAATGTGTGGAGTGTGTGAAACTCACTTGGCTTGCCTCGACAGAGGTCCTGGGGCGTTCATGATTTCAGGCATCCACCTGGGTGAAGAAACAGAGAAGAGGACAGTCAGAATAAAGGTAAAAATGAGAGACGGACGAGAGGACACATCTGGAAGAGAGGGGGGATATTTTCTCACCACAGTATTTTCTTAAAAACAGCATGCTATAATTTTGTAATCTAATAAAAACACACACACACAACTGTGCATTCCACACTGAACGACCTTCAGCTTTAGGAAATGCTTCATATAATTCAGAAATATGACCAAATATCTTATTAGAGTAAAAACACAATCACAACTTCAATTAAAGTTGTTCATCTGACTCCCATTTAAATGAAATGACAGTGACATGAGTCACTGACACTAATAACACAACCTGTTGAATAGTTGTCACATAAAAAGGTTTGTCCATTTCTTCAGCTTTGACAAAACTTCAATAGTGGATAAATTCAATGTTCCATTTTCACTAACTTTTCTAATTTAAGGTAACACAACAGTGAACTATTTTCAGTTTTTTATACGTAAATATTTCAGACCAAACCAATTTTAATAAATCCATTACAGAGATATCCTGGGTAACGCAAAGTGCAGTTTTTAAATTATGGGAGAAAAGCTCAAATGTGAAAAAAGTTATTAGAAAATGAATTTCGGCTCAGCTTTTTGGAAAGCTAAAATTAACACCTAATAACTGCCTGGTATGTGGAATTCGGAAACATTTAGTAGAATCTGTTTTGACAACACGAAGTAGACTGAAAAACCGTACACATTGTAGAATATTGTCTAGGAAAATTCAAGAACAAATGGAAAGCAAAGTCAGTTACATCCATTAGTCTGGTAAGGATTACAAATTCACTTACAGGGGTTCTAGCCAATGATTAGCCAGGCGATAACAGCAATAATCCCAAGGAGAAAAGCAAGATCATCAAAAAAGAAAAGAACAACTTTAGCACGAAATTGTCCCTAAGACTGTACAAATACCGTAACATAATACTGCATACAGTCTAATGCGAAATAGGTTTTCTTGCAGAACTATTTATATCTTTTGAACCTTTTCTCATTTTGTGACTTTACAACCACAAACTTCTATGCATTTTATTGGGACAGAATAACAAGCAGAGCAGAATTATGAAGTGGAAAAGAAATTATACTCGTGAACAATTTTCAAGTCTCAATTGGATTTAGGGTTGCACTTTGATTGGGCCATTCAAACACATTAATATGCTTTGTTATAACCTTTTCCACGGTAGCCCTCACTTCATACTTAGGGGTTTTGCTGTGAGGTGAATATCTGCTGCAGTCTAAATACTTTTGTAGCCACCAAAATATATTTTTTCAGTAATTCCATGTATTTTAACATTAATCCATAGTACAACTTCTGGAGGCAGCTGGTTCCAGGTAAATATCAAAATATCAAAAGATTTCTCACTCAGCTGGTGAAAAAGTTGAGATTTTCACTAGTAAAATGTATATATTAAAACTAAGTTTCATTCTTCTTTAGAATAATAATCTACTTTGTGTTGTTGTGTCACAAGAAATTCCAAAAAGATTCAAGATTGCATCATGAAGAAAGTATGAAAAAGTTTAATACTTTGGCAGGTCGCTGTCTATTCAAAGGTTTTTAACATTATGTTGTTGAAGAGCTCAAGGTGTTTTATCAAGTCAGATCTGAAGTTGAGGTGTGCAGCTTGTTCTTCTGCAGCTGCAGGTGGGGGAGACAAAAGCAAACAGCAGGCTGATACGGTCTGTGTAATTAGATCCAGTCCATTGAGGACTATGCGTGCATAACGAAAAGCGCATTAATTTAGACGGATTTTTCACACTCAGACACATGAACTAGTTGTTTGGCATTATTCACGCGATTTTTAAGAACACAAAGCAATGTGTAACAGAGCCCGGCTCCTAAATCTGAAGGATGAGGAGGAGCAGAGAAGAAGAAAACAAAACCTTCCCACGCCTTTCTGCCTCAGGACTTTGGCTCAGCTGTGAACGCGTGAAGAGACAGGTTACACAGAAAACACCAGGTCTACAGGACTCCGTGAACAGCCTAATTTTCCGTATTTATAATCAACTAAACCCAATAATATGTGCAGCAAAGCCCAAGTGAAGTCTATTAGGGCTTTGCTTTTATTACATTATTAAACACCAAGAAACGTTTGTTAATGAGAATGGTGATCTACAGTTAAGACTGCAGATAAAAATCGTCTTATTTGACTTTTAAACACCAAAGAGCCACAAACTGCTGCAAGGTAGCAGCTCTGTTTGTATTACAGGTTGCAAGAGGTTAGGACCCTGTGTCACCAGTAGATGTTGGCTGTAGGAAACTGGTCTTGTGTTCGACCCTCTAACATTAATCAGCCATAATGTGTGGCAAATCTTACATTTGCTATACCAAGCAGTTCATACTGTAGTTGTTGGTAGGCCATAAACACATAAACACAACTGTGTGACAGTTGGAGGTGTGTTTAAACAGCATTCTTCATGGAGATCATAAAAAAACAGCTTAAAGCAGTAATCTTCTCAAATCCTCTGAAAGAAATAAAATGAAAGCTCACACCCACACTTTTCACAGCTTGACCCCCCGCTGTGTGTCTCCATGGCTTAAATCTGCCATGACAAAGAGTATTTACTTTACTATAAGTGAAATCTGCTCTTCCTGCTCTTATCACTCTGGTCATCACCTTTCCATGCTATTGTTCATGGCTCTGGCCTGCTGCCAGCATTCAGGAGGCCTTCGAGGCCAAAAGAGGATAGGCTCAGTGTCATGTGTTGTCAACCTCGCAGCACAAGGCCATCTGTGCACCTGCATCTGCTTTTTGCTGAGCAATGACAGCTTTACCTTTAAAGTACAATGTCCTCCATGATTACTGGAAAGGACCCTGAGATAAAGAAAGAAATGATACAAGAAAAGAAAGACTGAAAAAAGGGAAAAACACGAGGAAGAGAGGTGTGGAGGGCACGTGGAAGGAAAGACAGACATTAAGAAGAATCATATCTTGGGTGCACATCTATACCAATAGGTACCAATGGGTGTGGAGGGCACTGTGAATGCCCAAGAGACTAAAGAAAATGGCTTGTAATCCAGATAAGCAGAACTTTACAGTATTCTTAATTTTACTCTTTATCTACTCATGGTTACATCAAGACGTTGAGTTTAAACTGTTATGCAATATGGTAATAAGGCAATATAGATTTAATAATCTTCTACCTTTCAAAAATGACAAATTATTTGAGCGAGTCGGTGATAAAATGTGACATTAATCACCTTTGGTTGATAACTAGTGTCAAAAACCACTATATGACATCTAATTAGTAATGAATTACTTACTAATAAATAAATAAATATGTTATACATATGACATACATATAATTTATAGAAATTATTATTATCATTAAAAATAAGAAATGATTATAAATAATACTAGTCATTTCTTATGAATATACGATGTTCAAGCTCTTACAATTAGACATGAAAATGCAGGCTATACATATATAAGTACTTGATAAATTAATATTAATCACTATATCACATTTTTTAACCTCATTAGGACAAAACCAACGAGTAGGTATAATTCAGCCCTTCTCTAGAAAGAATATATCATTTAAAACTGCCACGACCCCATTTGACAAAACAGTAGCAGAGGCACAATTGTTAATATCAACCATGGAAGCATGTACCTTTGAATCAGCTGTGCAATTATTTTATTTTATTATAAATGCATATCTTTAGAGGTCATCAACAGACATGAACATGCAGGCTTTTGACATAGCACATGAAAGCTGAAAGATGTTCAACTTTTGTTCCTGTTGCTACCTTCACTCTCGCGTCCCATGTGTTGAGTTTCAACACAATATGACACATTGGGTGGCGATGACCTTCGCCTGTTGCTATAGTTCATTGCTCCCTGTGTGTTGAGATCGATATTGTTGCTGGAAGAAGTGCAACAACTTTGGTAAATGCGACTGGGTCAGTCAATATTGACTGGGACACAAATAAGTATCTTTGAAAAATTCATTATTCTTGTTTTGTTTATATCAAAATATCGATTATTTTGAAAACCCTAATCTAAAGGCAGAAATGTAATACGTTAGCTTAAAACAACGGAAGCTGAGACAGAAAAAGGTCACGGGTCAGTGGTGTGGATAAATGAGGCTGTTTGTAAAAATAATACTAAGAAAACTTCAGTGTATAATTGATTGCATCAAATCTAGACAAACATTTCAAAAGACTCTACAATATTTACAGCTGATGCACACAGCTGCAGAACATGAGCTTTATGCTAAAACCAAAGTAATAATAATAGGGCTATAAACTCCTCATAATATGGATTTAAATTCTGAAAAATATACTTCCCAACTTAACCAACACTAAATAAATCGTTGCAGTGAAAAATAAGCATGTACTTACAGCATCTATTCTTAACAAGCTTGTATTTTCTGCTTAAGTTTGTTAAGTCGCCTATCAACAACCCTTAACATAAAGCAGAAACCACTGACAGCGATAATTTATGTAATCTCCACCAAAATCAAATTTTCTTCTTACATGAGCAATCTGGACTTTGTCCCACAGACCCTGAAAACCATCTGGAAAGAGATAACACATATCTGATCTGCGGCCATTTAACTGAATCAGCTCAGGCTGTTGTAAATGCTGATGATTTTTTCATTAAAAGCGCCGTGATTCACACGTCAGTGCTGGAAAATGTGTTGGACACTGGGTAGTTGTATTTACAATGAGTAAAACCACATGACACCACTTTCCTTTGACCACAGAACTAAATTCTGTAATTAAAACTAAATGTGACACTGAATGTCCTGGTGAAATGCTGGAAAAACAGAGCCAGATAAATGTCTCAACTCCAAAAATAATCACATATGAATGAAATAGACTTTTTCAGTGTTTTGTGATAGCAAAACAAATAAAGCAGAAGCACTCCATATGCTCAATGGAGGTTCAAAAGTGACAGTTTAAAAAATTAATATATTATTTATATTTCTAATAATTTTAAACATCTGAGACAAAGACAAAATATACCATAAGATCAAAAATGTATTAAAATATATTTTGCTAAATAAATCAGTCAAAAAGCAGATATATATTTTACAGTCAGACAATTACTGCAGGACATAATTTTATTTCACCTGTCAGAGTTAGGGGCGGGACTAGCATTGCTGCAGTTACAGATGATTGGTCTACAAAGGAGTTCCAGTGAATCTTAACCAGTCAGATGCCTGGTTAAGCCTGATTTCACCAGGCAATGGTAACCAATGGTAACCATTTGTTACCAGTGTAACAAATCAAACCTTTTCATGGTGCCATGCAGCATGAAAGCTAAGAAATGTTTGAATAATACTGAATTTTTTTTTTCCAACAATATACATGTATTTCACATTGAATTATTTTAGATGAGTTATTTAATAAAAACTAACATTTTAACAAAATGATGCTTTTTATTAGTTAATCGTAGTTATTTGAATGACTATTTAAGTATATTTTATTGCATCATGGAACTTTTTTATGAAGCTGCCTTTCTGCAGTAAAACCAAAATTGCTGAATTGCTTTGTGTTTATTTGGACATATTTTGCCCAAATAAACAAAATGTGTCCAAATAAACATATTTATTTTTACATTAAAAATAAATATGTTTATTTATTTTATATATAAATAAATATGAAAAAGTAAAAAGCAACTTTTACTTTTTCAGAAAAAGTAAAAGTTGCTCCCTTAAAAGGTCCTTAAAAAGACCAAAGAAACAAAACAATTAAACTAAGTTCAAAATGGACTCAAATAAAGTCGCCTTATTCCAAACTTGATTAATAGTCAGTTATTTTAATAAATTCTCCACTATATGTTTGGTGTGTTCTATATGCAAAGGTGAAAAATGTCATCATGCCTTCATCATCATGCTTTGTCATAGTTGGTGATCTTAGTTGAACATTATGTCATAAACACTTGCCTTCAGATTAATTATGACATAATCCAAAGTTCCAGAGTTTATTCAGCATTACTAGCTGATCAATTATTGCTTGGAGCATTATGTGCAGACACAATTTTTCTAAAGAAAGGGTGTGCCTAAAAGTTCAGGAACATCTTACATCAGTCCTCATTAGACTGTGGTAAAAGTGTTACTGATGATATCTTAGTGCTGCCTTTAGCGGTACTAAAGTCTTTTAGTACTTTAAATAAGTACTTACCCTAGTTATTTAAAGGGTAAGTGTTTTTCTTGCCATTCTAGGCATTCAAGTTCTGTTGTGACATAACAGAAGATGGCAGTACAGTTAATAGAAAGTGAATTAATTTTTTTTTTTTTAAATGACACGACTTCAAATAGACATTTTAATTAATCCATCTCTGTCTTAAACAGGTGGTAGCCATGTTGGATTTTGAAACCTAGGTTGATGGAGAAAATGTCCACCTTTGCAACTGGGGATTCCTAATAAGTTCAACTATAGTTGTTAATCAACTAATCACAAGAAGAAACGTTATGTTTCATTTGTTTACACAAAACAGGAACAAATCAAGTTGTACTGCTTTTATATTGTCTCTCATTGTAGTGGCTCTTAAAATTGCCACTGCTGATTATGTGCAGACATATTTGAATCTTGAAGAAAGTGTTTATCCTAAACATTCACCATATTTTCCACTGAAGTAGCACAACATCAACAAATTGCATATCCTACAGACTCAACAGGGTTTATTTAAACCTTCAGGTGATTATAATAAACGCTTAGAATGCACAGTGACGTCAGAAGAAAACCAAGCACACTAAATGACGTTTATGATTTCAAACAGTGCATTTGTCACCACCTTAGCAACTCACGGAGAAGTTTTTCAGATTAGGCGTTTAAGTTGACACACGTGGGTTCAGGGAGCGCCCCCGACGTCAGCCGACCATCCTAAAATCTTCTGTGCGGAACCGCAGGAAGAAAGGTAACTCCGCGGGAGGAAACAAAGCTGTCGAATCTGTCGAAGTCAAAGAGCTTTGGTTTTGCAAGAAAAACGAAAACAGGCCCGAATGAACCACCTGTTGCGAGCTGTCACTTCTTAGAAAACAGCAACTGAAGGAGGAGAGGCGGTGCAGGTGAGAGATGGTGACTGAACAGGTAACTCAACCCAAACAGGGCGGGGCTAACCTCAGACCTCACTTTGCTGGTTGCTTAGAGGTTAGTTCGTCTCAAAATGTACTGCAGTCACTTTAAAGACATTTTTCCTCTTTGATAAAACAGAGGATGCTTATATCTCTGTCAACTTGTATTGAATTGAGGGCGGTTCCAACCCTTCTTGTCTCGCGATTTGATTTGAAGAATTTCTGATGACATAATAGGGAGTTCCCCTTTAAATATAAAAATTATAGTTTTTTTCCCCACTTTAACTGGAAAACAAGTATAGGATATAATATAAGTATGTGAAAGTAAATTAATTTAAGATGTAATATTTCATTCTAAACAGTTTGCTGCAGTTTCATCTGAAATAGGTTACTTTATTTTAAATAAAGTAACCTTTATTTCGAATAAGATTACTATACTAAAGCATACAATAAAACTATGTCTTGCAGGCTTAAAGATAATTTAATTTAAAAAAGCAGAATAGAAATTAAATTCTATTTAATTTCAAAGGGAGTTAGACAAAGGAAATGCTTATTAAATCTTATCTTAATCTTATATGTTTATAGTGTTAAATACCTATAGAATTAGCTAATCATTTGTATTATTGCTATATACAGCCTAAACATACATCAATATTTATACTTACATGTATAATACACACAACTAATGTTTAATTGTTTAATGACCATATATCACCTATTATTACTGTGTATCATATATTATTGCAAAAGTGTTGTTTTAACATATTTTCAACATATTTATGTTTATTTCAAATTATTGTCCACTAATTCAAGTAAGATAAAACCACCGACACCAACTGTGCATCAGTGTTGATGGTGTAAACTAAAAAGGCAGAAAAAAAAGGAGATTAACCAGAAGTGATAATTTAAACTACATCCACTATGACATGTTCAACATTTACAAAGCAACATAAACAAACAAATAAGTAAAATCACTTCAGAAATGTGTTGCATTGTTTTATTATTCAGAGGCTTCTTTTGTACACTAAGCAGAGACTGGTCTAAACTGGCTGGATTCCTCAGGGTGATTGCATGGATGGCTGCCCAGGTTTCGGTATCACTTGCTAACAATGACCTCTCTTTGGTCTCTCCAAAGAAATTCATCCACACAATGCTGTTCTTATGCAGTGCAAATTACATGAACAAGCATCGTGCTTAAACTAAAAGCCAGAAGAAAAAGGCACCTCTTGGGGTATCAAGGACAGACGTACAGCTTGGCCGACCTACAGTCAGTGTTTATCTGTGCTCACCTGTTGCTCAACCACAAGCACTCTGATATGTGATTTGTTTGGAAGGTGGTTACTTTAGGAACCTTGTCACTGGGTTTGATCATTAACCTTAGCTGTCAGTACTGAGAAATCTGTTTGAGGAAAGTGGAGCCATAAAGGACAAACACTGAAAATGCAGTAGACATTAAATGCAGCCAGGAAGGCGTTGTAGAGAACACAGTGTGAAAACATTAGGGCTATTCTTTGTTATTTCATATTACTGGGCCATGTCACGTTATCTCACAATACTGTTTTGGATTTAGGCTGTATTGCTGTGCATAAGTCCAGACTGTGGATTTTCACATTGACTAAAGTATGACCAAACCTTATTCAAACACTAAAATCAAACATTGTAATAAAAAAAAAGGAAAGTAAGTACTAAAAACATTTCATTTTATTACATTTTAAAACTATTCTGCCCTCTGCTGGACAAACTAGGTAACACATTGAAACTAATGGTTTGTAACGTTTTAATAGGAGGGTTCCAAGTAGTTAACTACATTTTTTATTCATAACCAAAGATTGCTGTGACTTTATGGAAGATATTTCTACAGTGGTAAGTGTGTAAATGTTGAACCCACAAACCAAGAGACTGGAAAGAGGGACAGAAAGGCAGATGCATGATTAGATGGATGAATGAACAGGAGATGGATTTAGACATGGGGATAATGAATTAAATGTGAAAATGCAAACATTTTCTATATTCTCTCCTGTTTCAATATTTATCCAGACACAGAAATGGTTTCAATCAGATTTTTGACTATTCCTGACTGATCAGAAACCCTGGGTTTGACTTGAACACAACCAACATTTCTATTACTATTGTTCCACTTCCAGCTACATAAATACTTAAATTTCAATAAATGTATAATTTAAGTCATATTTAGTCAATTTTTTCATACTTAGCCTACAAGAATAAAATAATTAAAAAAGAACAAAAGTTTATTTAAAAAAAATAAATTACAATAAAAACACTCAAACTGTCCAAAAAACACATCCATTTCAGAAATCTTGTTTTCTATCTGTGAAATATGAACTACCTAGTTTGCTGCAAGATATATGGTGGTGAAGTCTTCTTCAGAAATACGCTCTGAAAGCAGAAAGAAAGAAGATTTCATTTAAAACCACTTATATCACTGAATTATGTTTTACCAATAAGTTCAAAAAATTCACTATCTGAACAATCTACACTATACACAACATGTATAGTATAGCAATTCGGCAATATTTTGGATCCATCTCTTCAGTTCCAACATGATTTAAAATTTATTTCAGAAGGAAAAATACTAAGAATGTGCTGACACTCTATCAGGTATATGTGTCACTCGGATAAATGATATCCATATCAATAATGCAGGCGTGTCTTAAAGGAGCCATACCTGAACAATAGCCTGAGAAACAAAGAAAAGCTCACTGTTGCCAGGTCATTCAAAACAAACATTTGAGATGCTAATTACATCAAGATATCTTGTCAATCACCATAAATTGAGACCTGGTGTCAATATCAGATAAAGAAGTGTTTTGTCTAACGTTTGACATCAGATATTATAATTTTCCAGAGTATATTTTATTTCTGGTAATGAACAGAACTTGCACAGCCGTTTACCAGATAGTTTACATTTCTGATAGAATAAATTCTAAAGATTTTAAACCAGATCTCAAAAGAGTGACTTATGTAACCTTAGCATTTTACCTGCAACATCAATACTTAACATATCACTAAATCTCATATAAGAGTGTAAGATAAAATATTGTCAACCAGAGGCGGTTCTAGACTAAGTTTACCATTGGAGCCGGCGTGGGACACGCGTCTTTTTATGAGAGCGCAGGACAAAACAATGAAACAAAACAAATAAAAATCAGGGCACTATTTTGTTGTTTGAGTCCAGAGCCTCAAATTCCAAAACCCTCATCTAGAAGATGAAAACTCTAAATTAGAAAAAATAAGCTTCAGTCATCTCAATATGACTGAAGCTTATTGTGCAAATAAAACTTTGAAGGTAAAACATTAAACTGATCCAAGACACTAATTTGTAATAAATTCTGTGCCAGTGTATATCGTCATAAGAAATAGATTTAGAATTATCCCTTCAGTCCGGGGTGCAAACATCATCTCAGAAGTGAGGGGAACACATTTTTCAGAGGTCAATTTATGATACGTTGTCTTCTCAGATTCAGTCAGACCTTTTCTTAGTAGCTAAAACCACACATAATCACCAACCTGTTTTTAGTTCTTTAAGCTATACATTAACATGGTCTAAAGTGTTAGCTGCCAAAATCTGGTTGAATTAACATGGTGTAAAGATACCGCATGTTGACAAAAGAGCATTGCAATTCCCATAACTTTTTCCTCTGTTGAGTAATCACTTGCTGTAAAATAACAAAAGAAAGTGACTAAAAATGTATATTATTGAGGCTAAAAATGTATATTATTGAAACCAACCTCCTAAATTTGGCCAGAGTGCTTAAAGCCAGGACTCCATCTGCACCATAGAAAGTGATCAACACACTGCTGATTATTACATCTGCTCTCATGACGTAGGTCTGCCACACCAGGAAGTACACCGCCAATAAGATGGTTGTTACTGTCATGATGAGGTTCCCAAACATATAGCTGTCACTCTCCGTCAGATTGCCCCGCACACCTGCAGTGGATTCATCTAGTGAGTTTCAAAAATCTTATTAACACGCTGCTTTAAAAGTATGTGTCAAAGTGACTCAGTGTGCAAAGTATCAGCGTTTTTCTCACCCCAGTAGAAATGCAGAAACTCCAGAGCAGCAAAGAGGAGCAGGAGACCAACATCATTTGTCAACGCATCAGAAGGATACGGCAGCTCCAAGCCTAACATGAGCAAATGTTAGTAACTGTAGTTATATAAAACACGTGCTGGGATAGAAATAGAAATGTAAAAGAGTATCACATGGCATCACGGACTCTTTTTGATGATTAGGCTGAGAGTGAAGAGGAAATAGAAGACGAAGTAGATGCTCGTCAGGTTCAGCAGCAGCTGCAGGGTAACAGAGGACAGCTGGAGGCAGAGTTAAGTGTTATTGTCTCTTCCAAATGTCAGGTTGGACAATGTGTTTTCATTATTTTCGATGTGTATTTCTTTAACAACTTTAAAAAGGATACCGAACCCGCAGACAATCCTGCAAATTAAAATACACACGGCAAAGTGAAGCAAAACAGGAACAACAACAACAACCTCTGTAGGTACATCATATTCATTTTTATAAAGTTTACGCATGAGAACGGTTTATAACCATAGCAACGCGTGCACCTACCTCGTCCTGGAATCGCCATTTTGATTTTCCTCCTCGAATATTCAAAACAAATACGTCTCCATCTGCTGGCTGGAAGACGTACTACAACATGAAGACACCACGCATTCACAAAATCTATGACTTTTACGAGCCTCATTTATCAGATTAAATGTGCTTTAAGATTTAAATAATAACCTTTAAGAATACTAAACACACTTTAAATCTTAAAATGTGATTTTCCGTATGAGCGGAAAATAGCAGAAATAAAGGTTGGCTAAGACAATCAGGCTATGGGTAATGGATCTATATAATGTATTTCACTTATTGAGTTACTGAAATTGATTAACTTTCCAGTAATATTCAAAGTTGTTGAAAATAACAGTTCATATAAAAATGACAGTTGTCGTAATAAATATATGATGAATCTGCTTATTTGAGAATTGATTGAGGTCCTCGATGTTGAAAACATTCAAAGCCATTTTACTTTAGAGTGTACAAGAAAAAACACAAAGCAGCAACAGTCATTAGAAAAATATGATAATAAAAATTTCTCTGAAGATCCTTTAACTTGATCCACAATAGAAGTTGAGTCTAACTGGAAATACCTATCATTTTACCAAATATATGAATTCATTCAGCTCAATTCTTCCTCAAGACCTCAAAATGCAATTTTCATTAAATCTAAGAGAGAGTAAGAACGAACATTGAAACTGAGCTGGAATCAATTAATCTTTACAGTGTCTTGCAAAAGACACAGTAAAATCACTTTCTTCTTCATGTGTGCTATGCTACCTTTTTCATGTTTTTGTAATGTCACCACATGACACAAAAGTCAATGTATTTTATTTTGTAAAAAAAACAAAAACATTTTGCTGCAATCACAGCTACAGCCTTTTGAAGATATGTTTCACCAGATTTGCAAATATTCTGTTCAACTCTGATCAGCTGCTTTATCCCTGCTGAAGAAAAGCATGTCCATGTGTTATCCAGGTTTACAAAGCTTGTGGCAAAGTTCGAATTAGACTTCTCCTGGCTATTTTACCAATGATGGCTGTCTTCTTGTGGTATTGGACCACACAACTGCCCTGTGAGCAACCATAAATTTCTGTACAATATTTTGTTTGGTTTGTACATTGTTATCTGTCTTGTCATAAACCAAACCATAAACAGAGCTCTGCAAAGGAGAATCGTATGCCTTAGTTAAAAGAGCGTAGAACCAAACACATCAGGAGAAACACAATTTACTTCTGCTCATGCTTACAGTTGCTTGTCTCTATGAGATAAGAAATACAGAATAGCAAAATGAACTGCTTTAGAATATCCAGCTGTTTCATTGTCCTCTGCAGCCTCTGTCTGTTTCTCTTTCTCGCTTGTCCTCTAAAACAATCTGCATAGTGTGGCTGGAAGAACGGAGGCGTTGTTTTGGTTGAATGGAGGAAAAGCAGAGGGGTGGAGGGGTGGACAGCGAGATGCTCCAGCTGTGTGGGGACAAGACAACACAACAGCATCTCACATGTGGGTGACGGAGGGGGTGGGTGTCCAGGCTGCGGGGGATGCACACAGTGGCATTGTTATAGGGGGGTTGGATGTATCTGATAATGTTGTGAGAAATGGATCATTCCCTCAAATCCTCCCTTTAGGAAGCCTTCACACAGAACACTAATGTTGCTATGTGTTTGTCTAAGTTAACACTGTTCAGAAAAATTTCCTCCTCCTCCAAAAAAGTGCACTTGAGGTAAAACAAGTATTTTAGTAAAGTTCAAAGTGTCAGAATTAGCATAATTAAAATAAAGTGAATTATAATGCATACATGCTCAACTTTTAGGTCCTTAACAGTGATTGTTTGTTATTGAGAGGTAAAGAAGCATTGTCTTCTCTTTTGTGATTTTTAAAAAAATTTATGGTAAAGCATTATTAACTCATAGGAATAATGGAGATTACTGAAATACTGTGTCTAATATTTGTCTTGGACATTTCTGAAGGCTGTTCAAGAAAAATAGCAGACATAAGAGAACGTTAGAATAATTTTGTCTTAGTTGAGCACCTAAGATTTATTATTATGTAAGTTATTTCTTACTACTACTCATTGGCCCTATGTTATGACTGAGACTTATTTTCATAATTTTGTACCCATATTGTCATAAAGCAGCACAAGTCAGTCAGATGTTGTTTTGATTTTCTTTTGTTTGATTTTGAAGTGAAGCCTTCCTTAGGCACAAATTGTTCAAAATTATTTTTTTAATACCTATTTCTTCCACAAATCATTAACTTTTTTCTTATTAACTTTGTTGTTGTTGTCTTTGCTGTGAGAATAAATTATTATAGCCTGATTTGCACTGACAGACATCGCCCTGATTCATTTGTCTTAGAAATAATTGTACTTACAGCCAACCTTTGTCGTCTTTAAAAGTTTGCATTATTTTTCCCCATGATGAACTGTTTTCCCATATCTGTTCCCTTCATGTAAAACAGCATAATTAAAATAAAAAATTTGCTCTTTCTTTTTTTTTTTTGCGTTGCACCTCAAAATCACCAGCATTCATCAATTGGCAATGCATTAAAGCTTTCGCCCCTGTTTTCAATATTATTGCGATGCTTAACTACAGTTATGTTTTATTATCCCCAAAGTTTGCGAAATGAAACATCAGGTCATTGTCTAACAATTGCTGTCTTGTGGAACGTCACAGAAGCAGAATCTTGAACCATGAAGATTTTTGAATTTGTACATAAAATAAGAGTGACTTTTCATAAACTTTCAAAACTCTTTCCCCCTAGATATATGTTTGCAGCAGCAGCAGCAGGCTGTCGGACATCCCTCACCTGCCTCAGCTCCTCTCCTCCGACTCTCCCTGCAGCACACACCCTGTCTGGGAGGGAGAGGCGCAGGAGGGTCACAACTGACCTCACAGACTCCCGGAATCAACTTTAAACTCATTTTCACGCTTTTGTTTTTGAATCTTATACAAAGCAGAGTTTTATTCCTTCTTTTACTGGAGACATACGTTTTGAGAAAGTAGCCTACGTCACAGTTTTTTTAAATGAAGTTTATGAGAACTGAATTTGTGCTGTTGAGGCGACTTTTTGAACGCTATCCTCATGTGGAGCGCTCTTTGTTTTGTTTTATTTTTAAAGTTTTATCCCGTCACGTATAGGCCTATAATTCGAGCAACAAGGGAATTTTGAAACTTTAAATTTGGCCCTTTAGATTGGTGCCAAGCTGTTTTACTAAAGCCGAAAAAACATCAGCGCATTTAAACCGGCGTTTGTGCGAAGAAGTGAAGTTAAATAAAATCGGGATTTCGTAATGTATATGTGAAAGTCCCCCCCAAATCCGAATCGGTGTCGTTCGGAAAAGGGGAGAATTTGATGGAGGTTTTATGTGGGACCCGCTAGGATGGACGTAGTAGATGAAACAGAGGCTTTACAAAGATTTTTCGAAGGTAAGATGTTTTCTAATCATCTCATTGACTTTTTACGCATGAGTCGCAAAACTTCGAAACAAAACTTCTCTTTTTATTTGTAAGAGTTCGGACTTATAAATGACTTGAGTTTATGAAAAAACAAAAACAAACAAACAAACAAAAAAAACAACTCTTTTTCTATCTTTTGCGACAGGGGCGTTGCAAAATTTAAAGCCATACCTGGGCTTTTTAAATGTAAAGAAAGTCCTGATCCAGACCTCAACTTATTTGTAAACCTTTGGCCATAAGGTTGTAACATTTTTGCTTTTAGGCAAATTCCTCTTTGGAAATAGAAATATTCACTTTAAAAGTTGACAATAAATAATATTGTCACAATCAATTAATAAGAAAACCATTTTTTTAGATAGATAGATAGATAGATAGATAGATAGATAGATAGATAGATAGATAGATAGATAGATAGATAGATAGATAGATAGATAGATAGATAGATAGATAGATAGATAGATAGATAGATTGATGATTCAATAACGTCTAAATGGTTTGAGATTTATTTAACACAACATAATACTTTTGTTTAGACATTTTAGGTGATGTACATTTAACTTTTGAGAACATACATCTAAATTAAAAATGCTCCATTTTTAATATACCTAGTTTCATAATTACATCATCTGCTCAAAAAGTACTCTGCATAATTCTTCAGTCTCACTATTCCTTTATCTTGCCCTTTAAGGAGTAAATATATTTTGGTTCTGGTTTGGGCAATCAGCTCTTCTTAGTGTGAGTGCATGGGCAGCAAAAACAGCAGAAATTAAAAAAAAAATCTACATGAACAAATGTCAGGGACAAGACGTGTTGTTCTCACCATCAGATACCATCTGTAATTTATTTTCAACAGTCAGTGCGCTCTGATTTGTTGCTTTAAAGATTTCTCATTAGAAAAATAAGGGGAATTCAGAAAAGTTAACTGGTGAGGGGAGAAAAAGTGCTGCTGATGGGTAACAGATTGAGGAGAAAAGTAGGAATCCTGAAGGAGGGGGATTAGGTGGAGGAAGGTGGGGCTAAAAGGGTGTAGGAATTTAAGTCAAGATAAATGGTGTGTTTTGTAAGTGCTCTGTTGGACCAGAGCCGGCTTAAGATTTTATGGGACCCTGAGCAGAGTTTGATTTGGGGCCCCAATTTTCACATTATTTATTAGATAAATCACAGTCGTTAAATAGTGCAGAAAAGGTTATTTCTCTGAATTACCTCTTTGGTCTGTCAGTCCAGATCTAGAGTACAGTGACTTATTATAAGCTTAATAAAGTCAGGAAAGAGGAACCAGTTTACATTTAGTTTGCAGCTACATTGCAGATGAAATATTTCTCCAGCAAAATGTCAATTTAATGTTAATTTTATTAATACAGGATGTTTTAAATAGGGATGTTTAGCGTGTGAATAATCAGATTATTTTTTAAATCGATTGTCAGCACTAGCGAAAACATAAAACAACTATGATAAAACTAACTAATAACTGGGTAAAGCAAGAAAACCCCAGAGGATAAAGGACTTAATGGGACTCAATCTTCACTGGACTTCGAAGCCAATGTAAAAACAAAAAAAAAGCACATTTTTAGTTTAAGACACATTTTGTGTAAGAGGTCAGATGCTATTGGGGTCTTATACAGTTTAAGTTCTACTTTAAGACTTTTCATGTCGAGTACCCCAGTGTCCCATACTGGGGGCCCTTCTTATTTAATATAGAAGCCCCCTCTAATTCAGATTACAACAGCTGATGAGATTAATTATCTTAACTACACAAATGACACAGAGCTACCAGGTGACTATGAAGCCATTCAAGCACAGAGCAGATGCAAGTATGACAAGAGATCTTTCCTGCCAACAGCCATCACCACCTACAGTAACTCTGCAAAATCTAAATTAATGTTACAACAACATTTAATTTCCCTTTGGGATGAATAAAGTATTTTTTTATTTGAATTTTTGAATTTTGAATTAAAAGTAACAACCAAGAGTTAGCACACAGCTTGAGCTATTATAATTAGAGGCTAGTGAGGCCTGAAATCTACTGAACTTTCAGAGTCACATAAAGACAATTGTAAAGTCAGCGTTCTATTATACGAAGAACATTTCCAAGATAAAAGGACTAATGTCCCAGCAAGATCTTGAGTAACTTATCCTCGTATTTATTTTTAGTCAGTTTATGACTACAACAGTGTCTTCACAGGTTTACCTAAAAAGTCAATCAGACAGCTGTAGATGATCTATATAGCTGCTGCTGGCATTCTCACTCAACCTAGAAAAATAGAGCGCATCGACCCATGGCTGAAGTTCTTAAATAGGATTCCTGAAGTCCAGAGAATGAACCTTAAAATACTTTTATTAGTTTATAAGTCACCAAATGATTAGAACCAAAATACATTAACGGTTTGTTGACAAATCAGCCTTCCAGATGGCTGAGGTCTTCTGGTCCATTTCTTCTCTATCATTCAACATTCAGTTGTTAAGCTTCCAGAAAACTGCAAAAATGTTGAAACACTAAGTTCATAAAATGTCTGATTTTCAATCTGTCAACGCCTTTCCTTACTGTGCACCTGTAGCATAATATAATGCTTCTGGCTTCTTTGTTGATTTCTTTCTTTCTTATGAAGTAAAACACTTTGAATGAATTTGTTGTTGTATCTAACGGAATTTCTTTTATATAGCATCTTTCATAAGTTAGAAAACCACAAAGTGCTTTAGAGTAAAAGAATTTGAAAATGCAAAACATAAGCTGTTACAAATAAAATCGCCTTACCTTGCCTTGTCTTGGGGTCACCATGCAGGACTGGGGGCCCTAGGCAGCAATATGGTATGTGCAATACTTGGGGCCGGTTCATGGTGACAAGGTGGGAATGTCTAAATTTCAAGCCATACATTAATATTCTTTATAAAAGCATAGTTTTGATGTTTTTATCTGCAGTGTATTTTTGGCATTATCACTTTCTTCTGTCTAGTTTTACTTATTTATGCTCTAAACCTCCTATAAGTCATTTAAACATGGTGTCAGTCCATAATACACCATGTGATTAACTGTTCCCTTCTTGTTAAAATTCAGAACACCCACTTTACTGATTCAGTTTTTTCATTTAAAGTTTTTCAGATGTCAGGTGTGCGTAAACACAATCACACCCCAAGAAGAGATCTGTGAGGAAATTTTGACTCTTTATTATTGTATGCACTAAACACAGACTGAAATATACACAGCCATCCATGACTGTCAAATGGTTCCTCACTGTTCTGACAGGAATTTAGTGTGTTTACATTCTTGCTTTGGGAGTAAGAGAGATGTTCTTTCTTTGGCTTTATTTCAGCCACCCTTGCTTGGTTTAAAATGTCAACTTGTTCACGAGAGGTACACATTAGGTGCTTGTTTTCTTTGTTTTAACCCTGAGCTCAGGATTTCATTGAACCAACTTTATATTGGAGTCAAAAAATTTTTTACTTTTATTTTTTATAGCTGATCAGTTAAAACAGCGCCGTAGAGAAAACACTCAGGCATGCAGCAATATGATTGATTTGGGTACTGGTAAAGTGTGTTTTAAGGGGTTTAGTGAAATATATATGTGTGTGCACATTAATGTACATTCCTGGCATAGTCCTGGTGGCTGTTAAAACACGATGAGGTGAGACTGGAGTTACTCTTCGTGGTCTTAGGCCTCTCGCTCTGGCTCTCTCTGACTCCATTAGAGTGACAGTGAGCAGACAGGGTGAGGAGGTGAGATAGTGCAGACTCAGGGTGGAGAGAGGAGCCAACCGCAGATCCCCCTCGAAACTTGACCTTCTCCTCTCTGACTCACTTCGATAGCAACCAGTCCCTCACACAAAGATGGTGTGTGCACCCACAGAGACTGGAGTCACAGCTGCCTGCAAGTAATCATAACGTCACCAAAGATTTGATTAAAAGAGAAGTTGTAATGTAGTTTTTATGACGTTCTTAACACTAATAAGAGAAGAATTTTCCACTTAAAATACACAAAATTATCTTTATGAGGGCACACTTTCAAAAACACTAATTTTGGTGGATGCAGATGTTTTTGATGAGAAAGAACTATGTCCTCAGCAAGTTCTGTCCCTGGACGTCCTCTACTTTTAAAGTAGACGTCCAAACTACTTTTAAAGGGAGGCACTTGTCAGGTCTCCTTATCATATCAGCGAAACTTCTTAATTGACTTCTTTCAATGCAGAGGAGCTTTCCCTTCACTGAACCTCTAAGTTCAGCCATCCTGAGGAAACTCATTTCACTCACTCTTTCTTTTGGTTGTGGTCTATTTCTCACACAGGTTAGTGAATATTACCTTTTCAGTCCTTAATCCTTAAATTCATCTCCTGCTCAATCTTTACTCCCTGATACTTGAGGCAGGGACTGATCCCCAACTTTGAGGGAACAATTGTTCTTTCTCTGGTTGAGAACCATGGTCTCAGATTTAATCTTTAATATACACTGGATGCCCTTAAATTGTTTCATGTGCAATGTCATTATGACTGATCACCATAAACACATTAAAACATTTTGTTAATATGTATTTCCTGTACTATACAAGCTGATGGGACAGCAGTAAATATGTTCTTCCATTACTCAGTTGTCGCCATCTGAGTAATTTTATGAAAATTCCTGCTGCTCTACTCCCACAGTAGCTCTGAATAATGGGCGTAATTGCTGCGACTCATCATGGAAGTCCTGTAATAAGTTTAGCTGAGTTCTGTGATTCATGGCTTCAGCAGAAAATTACTGTTAGAGGGAAGCATTGTTTCTGAGCTTGCAGACAGGCTTCCAGTACTAAGCAACGTGCAACCCACCCTGCTCCCTGCGTACATTGATAAACTTGACTTCACTGATTAATTTGCTTTTTGTTTCCACATTAATTTTCAATGATTTAAAGTCCTGCCAGAAAATTTTAATGACTGTTTTTCATTTTGTTGCATCTTATGAGCAGTAACCACTGTAGTCTTGCAGTGCTCCGTATCACTGTTGTGAAACCAGAAACAACTCTGATGTGTACCAGAACTTCTTTTCTTCCTAATTTCCTAAATGTTCCTTTACATTGTCTCTGATTATGTCCTGTTTAGTTCTTCCTTATTTTTTCCTCAGTATTGAGTATTTCAGCCATTGGCACTCAGCCTCACATTTTACAGTTTCTCTCTGCATCCAGCTCCCGGCCTGATTTCTGTTGTAATCTCCCTGAGCCAGGGCCACCGGTGCGGCCAGTGCTTGTATGCGACAAGGGCTGTGTGTGGTAGCCTGGTACAGCCCTTTCCCATGACTGGGAACTAATCCTCATTAAAACACTCTATTTCACACATACACATAGTATCTTTAGCACACAAAACACACACACATTTTTTACACTGTTCTGTGACTCTCAAGACGTTGTTCTAAAGTCTTTGCGCCCGATGGGAGAAACATGTGAAAGATAGACAGGAATTGTTTCTCTCATCTTCTGTTTCAGGTGTTGTCAGCTGAAGAACGTCATCATGCTTTGGCTTCGTCCAGGTACCCTGTGCTGCTCTGTCTGCTCGGCTTCTGTAGATGTGGTTTTTTAGACTTGATGAGTGGCTTTGTGTTTTTGTTAATGTGTCAAAGTGATATGCCTCAGTTTTCTGAGCAACTCTGTCATGAGAAAATATACAAGACATTAGCATTGGCGATGGTTTGGAACATTTTCTGTAACTTTTGCTTTAGTGTGTGTACTTGACAGAATGCTGTAGACACAGTAGGGATGTTTCTAAATTGAGCTGCATTTTCCAGATCAGCTGTGAAGGTTGCTTGCGGTCTTATTTGTCTATGTTGATGTAGGTCTTTTTCGGAAATGATAGTTTTAACAAATATGTAAAAAAAAAAAAAAAAAAAAAAAGTTAGTCCCTGCTGCTTTAAGATTACTCAGGTTAAAACTGAATCAGTTCATGCTCATACTTTATTAACTGAACTTTCAAATCTAAATTTGCACACAAAACAAAATATGGTTCTTTATTACTTATCACTTTTACATGCAATAAAGTTATGAAAGATACAGAAAAGTTTGAAGTTATGGGTTAATTAGCAACTTAGCATGTTATCTTGTAGCTTTGGTAACCTGTCCTGTATAGATTTACACCTATTTAATTTTTCTTCTGTTTTCTTTGTTGACTGCATTTAAATTTGTCTGCAATCCTGTCTGACTTGCTATCATTTTGTGAATTAGTTGTCAGAAAGTAAAATCAGCCCAACATTTTTATTGAAAATATGTCCAGTTAGATAAAGCTTTTAAATTATGTCTAGCTCTTATACCCTCCAATGTTCTTTTACTCTGTTGTATCTGTAAATCACTCCATTGCTCTCCCTGCCTCCAGCAGGCTGTGCACGGTAACACAAGACTTGAGGTTACAGAAACCAACATAAACAAGAAAAATAATTTGTTTAAGCAGTTACGGTGTTTATGTAGTTAATTTTAAAGAGCGGGAAGAGACAAACATACTGTCAGTAACAGGCGCTTGCCTTGACAGATATTTACGCTCCAGTTCTTATATACACAGAAGTCACAATTCCCCTACCATTAAGGGAAACACTTTCCTGCAAAAGATGCTAAAATGATTTTTTGTTAACCACTGAATGGCAGATCATTTAATGATGCTTGACTCAAGGTCAACATGTAAAAAACAGCTATGGATGTTCAAAGTTCTCCTTAAAAGTTTATGCCACTCATGAATGCACTCATGTAAATGCAATTTATGGTGTAATAAATACACATAAGAACTCTATGCATTATATGAATGGCAAAGATTACCTTAGGAAACACACTTTGTATTGCTACATTCTCTACTCATGTCTGAAACTGGATGAATATGTTCTTAAAACCGCATTTTCCTGAATCATATTCATCAAATCATCTTTAATCGGAACTCACACACTCTGTCCTCTGTGTGACAACCAGGCCATTGAAATGGTGGCGTAACACACACTCACGTAAAAACAAACAAATGCGTGTTCACATGGGCACGCGTATGCTCACACAACCCTTAATCTTTCCAAAGGCACGTCTGTATCGAAGTCAGGCTGACAAGCATTTCACTGTTCCCCGCTGGACACAGCTGGACAGAGAAAAACATAGAGGACAGGGAAATCTACACATTCAGTCCACAGCCAGTTAAGATGATTCAGTAATTTGCATGTTACACATGCTTGATCTACGTTTCTGTCAATCTTCTCTCTAAACCAAATGACATTGGCATTGGCTCCTTTAATCATTATTATTGATAGAAAATAAGCATATAAACAGAAGAGTTTTTTTTTTGTTTTTGTTTTGGCATGACATTATAAACCATTTCTGTTCATTGTTGTATTAAAAAAGCTACATCACAACAAAATTCGACAACAAAATAACACAACACCAATTAAATAGAATTCATATGTTTACTGTGAAACTGTACATTTTCACAGTTTTAACTGTGAAACTTCTTTTTTTGGAGTACCCCATTCTTACAAAAGAGCAGTGATCTACCAACAATAACATTTACAACTAGATGGATAGGACTCCGTTTTTTTCCCATAGTGAGGTGATTTCTTCAAGATTTGTGTTATTTTACAAATAATAATAATAATAAAAAATAAACAGCAAGTAGGTTTAAATTCTCTTGGTAAATAATTTATTTCTCAGCTCTTTTATCAAAATCCTTGATGTTTTGGAGCATTTTTGTGTCAAATGTGCCATTTGACACAAACAGGACATGTCATGCTGAGTTGTACTGAGAAAAAACAGATCACTGGACTTCAGCCACAGAATGTTTTATTTAAACTATCAATACTTCAGAACAACAATGGCTCAAGAAGGATCACTGGGTATCAAACCTTTGAGTGTCGAACTAGGTGCTCAAGGAGTTGACAATAATAGGAGTCACTTATGTCTGTTGTTCTTAATGCTTTGCTTTCTGTTGCTGTTTTACTCAAATGTTGCACCAGTTATGCAAGAATAACATTGCATAATTTTATGTTATGATGTGCAAAGGTTCTGTCAACACTGAGGAATATTTACTCAACTCAGCATGCCAAATGCATGAAGTAGCTTCAAAAGAATGACATTCTAATCTATTTTTTGATTATTTTTTACTTTTGCCAATTAAGGTTGCTAATAGACTCTGTATGGAATGTTGAGTTGTATTTTTTATTTTTATTTTAGGTGATTATTAAGTGTAGGGAAGAAATAAGATGCTACTGACACAACAAAAGAAATCTACATGGTCATGTCCTTATTTTTACTCTCTTCATCCTAAGTGTTTATTGTTGTCAGGACATTCTTGTAAAAGAGGTCTTTCATCTCAAAGGGCTTTATCCTGGTTAAATAAAGATAAATTAAACTTATAATTTAACTTGAGTTATATGAGTTTCATATAACTCAAGATTATATGAAAATCTTGAGTAAAATACTATGGTTTAATTTTCCCAGAATTAAATCATGGGAAAATGAAACTAAAATGAAAATGAAAATTAATATCTGCAGTATCGAAGTTTTTTTTTTTCTTTGAAGGTAAAACCAACCGTTTTCCCACCTAAATGAAATAATATATTGATTATAACTGCAACAAAAATGTTTCCTTGAAAATCTGTTATCAGTGTTTAATTCCTAAATTTTAGCAGAATGTAGAATAATAACTTCAATTAATTTAATAACAGTTTTTGGGTCCTAAAAAATGCAATGTAAATTTGCCATTCTGATCTTTATCGAGTTCCACCAATAAGACCAGGGGACATTATTAACGAGTAAATTTGCTGGTCATACTCATCAAACCTTGCCAACTGTAGAACTAAAAAAGCTTTTAAGCTTGTTCCCTCTTATCTTCTGTGTATGTTTATGGGGGTGTAAATATACCAAACAGCTGCATTTATTTGAGTCGTAAACAATGGGAAATTGTACTAGCCTTTGTTCTGCTAGCTTATCAACAGTGCTCAGCAACAGGTGGGGGAAAAGTCCCTTTGCATTCCTTGATGCTGTAAATAGGCCGGTGACAGGGCTTAATGTTTTGCAAAATGCACATTTTGGCTTCACACTTTGTTCTTTAGACACATCAACATGGCAAGATAAGAACCAGTGTGACAGAAGTCTAATTTTAAATACACTTTGGAACATGTCTATATTTACACCTTTGACACTTAATCATGGTGATGGATTGCATGGATACTAACTAGTCATTCCAATAAAAAATTATAAACCCTATTATTAGTTTTCAATGTCATCTTGTTTTGAACACATGTTTCTTGGACTACAGATTTAAGTCTATTTTTTTTCTCACTTTCCTTTGTTTGTAAAGTCTTCCCAACCTTGAACATCATACCTTTTTCCTCTCTTTTCATGCCCCAAGCCTTAGGCCCCATCAATCTCCCCTCCTCTTTCCCCATATCTCCCTATTTTCTGTTATCAGTCCTGCCAGCTTAAATTTACGGCCTCTTTGGGTGGGGTGCACATCTGGATCCTATTTAAAAAGAACCATCCTGCCTTTTTTCCTTCTTTTTTTTACTACCATGCATCAAGAGACATTTACCAGCTGTTTATTTTCTGAGAAGCGAGATTGTTTTTTGTCATCAAAATGGCAACACGAGGATTTATAACTTTAAATCTTAAATCTAATTTAATTAGTCTGAGACAAGTTTGTGGGTTTTTCTAGTTGAAAGATATGAGATATGACTGTTCACTGGAAATGTTCTCCAAGGGGGCTATTTTTTCAGGATGGTCACGTTTGTTGCAAACAGTAGAACTCAGTAATAAAATATTATAGGAGCTATGACTCTAGCAGCATGGAGCAACATTTGTGTTGTGTTTTGATGGCAGTTAGGAATGGATGGAGGAAAGGAAAAGGTGAAATATTTTCTAATGCTAACACAAAAATTCCTCACATTCCCAAGTTTCTAGCTGAGGACCTTCCTAATCTATTGGAGGAGGAGTGAATGCGTGTGTGTGCGTGGGTGCGTGTGTGCGTGTTTATGGGGGTGGTATTTGGGCTTTAAAAGAGTGGGGTGTCCCACCCATTTATACCGAGTCCGTTCTTTCCTCATTTGTTCTGTTTGCACAATCTTAGAGGTTTTAAAAAAAATATTTACTTTTCAATTATAATATTTGGACTGATGGTGATTATCTCTATAAGAGATCTATTCAAAAGCAGGTGTTCATTCTACGTCTGTGTTTTCAGGACTAAGTGAGGTCATGTGTTTGGGATTTGCGAGGCTTTGCCTATCAAAGGCTGAAAATGACCCTGGGGGAAAGATTGGGTTGGATTTTGGAAATACTTCTGTGTAGAATTTTTTGTAACATTTTCTATATATTTATAGAAACAATAAGTCAATTGATTAGTGAATACTTTAAATGTGAATACAATAAATAATAGTCAGAACTATTTGGAAATATATTGAAACAGCCCTTAGATTTATCATTTTCTTTGATGTCCTTTTTATTGTTTGGTATTTTTAGTCATGAAAATTATAAAACTAAATTCAATTTCATGTGGTTACCCATTGACCCAATATTTCCAAAATATAGGGTCACCAGTAACTGAGTAACTCCTACCCAGAGTTACCAATTACAGGTTGTAGTGAAAATATTCCACTGAGAAATGAAAAAAGCCAAACATATAATTTCTCTCTGCATGTCTCAATATGTCCACTTGAAAATGAACAGATTTAACCATGAAAGCTTTGTTACAGCTTTGTTACTTCACAAAAATAGCTGATATGTCATACCCTTTGGTGCAAGGGGTGGAATATTGCTCTAAACTATGTTTAAAAACATTTTAACATATTCTTCTCTTAAACTATGACTACTTGACTTTTCTTACTCATTAGGGGGACATGAATAGAAGACTCCCCCAAAGAAATGTATATATGTCTAGATATAGCAGGAAAGTACTAACTTTATTGAAGTTATAAATATCTGTTATGATGTCAAAAATCATTTTTGACATCATATTTTACATTTTAATGTTACATTTTATCAAGTAGAACAAATGTGGCTTCAGTACAAAACAGTTTGTGTAACAATGTTGGAGACTCTGAATCATCCTTTGACTCTGTCACATCTGAAAATTTAATCTTTGCATTTCCTGTTAGCCAATCACAACCCTCCATTTCACAACATCATCATTAAGTGTTCGAGATAATGTCATCATGTCTCATTATCACATTTTACACCTTAAAATCTTACAGTTCTTACAAAGACATTTGTGGGATAAATCTGTCAGGGAATTGTTGCAACACTTGGCCTGAGCAGTTGTGGCATTGTGTGGAGCGGCTGATAGATTCCTGTTGCTAATCCCCAGATGCTCTCCATCTTCTCTCTTCATGTTCCCAACCCTCCCTTCTCCACAGGTCATGATATTACCAGTTCTCTGGAGCCAGCCAACATCGACACCAGTATCCTGGAAGAGTACATCAGCAAGGAGGACGATAGCACTGACATGTCAGTAGGGACTCCAGACTAACCCGGCAACGTCAAAACAACATGCCCCAACCAAAGCAAACCATGTTGTTACAAAGGAATTTGTTTTTTCTGATAAGGCTAATCCCTTCTTTCTTCTTCTTTTTTTCTCCTCCCAGCTGTTTCTCAGAGGTCCACAGCACCCCGGGACCAAATTATTCATCTCCTCAGGCAGGAGTGTCCTCCTCTGGAGGATTGGTGTGTGGTGTGAGTCCCCCTATTCCTCTGCGCCAAGGAGCCCCTCCATCCGGGCCCCCGAGTTGCCAGAACGCCTACTCCCAGGGTCCATCTCTAGGGCTCCGACACGGTTACCCCTGCCTGGGACAGCAGCAGCAGCATCAGCAGCAACAGGCTCACGTCAAGCCAGAGCACCGGGGCCATTACGCTCCAGGGTGAGCACAGTAGTTCAGAAAAAAAAACTGGGAATTTATTATCAAAAGGTTGGTTAAATTATTTGGAAATTATACTTACTTCCTTCCCCAAAAAAGCAATCCAATTACTTTACTGATTGCTTATCTTCAAAAGTAATCAGTTATTTGAATTACTTTACTTAGTTTATTTAAGAAAAACAAAAAACAAAGAATGAAGAGCCTGAATAACCTTTAAAGAATGAATTTTTTTGCCTAATTCTATTTTTCATATAAAAATTTGATATATTTCATCATATCAAATTTAATCAAATGAAGCCGTCCCCTTTTAAGACCTGTTGATCTCTTACCACAGAAAAAGGTGGAATTATCAAAGAAGGCTGACAACCAGTCACTCAAACCGCTTGTTTTTGCTGACTTTATCAATATAAAACAAGCTAAACTGAAAGTATACATTTTCATGAGAATAAAAGACCATGTTATTAGATATTAAGGATCTACATGTTTGTATTTTGTTAAATTTGTTGCTGATTTACTTCTGTGTTTCATTGTTTAATTCTACCTGATCATTCAACCAAACAGCCTTCGTCAAGCACAGAAACACAGACACTGTTTGACTCAGTGAACAGTAATGAACAAGCAAGTGTTTCTTCTGATAGCGCTGATGACGCCACTCTTTGCTGCATTTCTCATTTTGCCTTATGCTCTGATAAATAATAGTCATTTTAGGCATGCTTCAGTTCCAGCCATCTCATGATTTCAACATGTATTTATCTTTCTTAAATATCATGTTCTCTTGTCTTTCACATTTTTATAAAAATGGCATTTGGCCACTTTTACAACTTATATATCAAAGAAATGTAATACCATGGATCATTTATTAAACATTTGTTTAAACTCTGATCAACTTAAAAAAAAAAAAAAGTATCCATTAAAATTTTTAAAACACTTAAGTTGCACTTATTTTGTTGGTGGGAAAGAGGGTATGTTTTCATTTACAGAATTAATATTACAAAAATAAACGTTCTCATATTATACCACAGCTGTACCAGGTTGCTAATAATTGGAATTTCGATTAATAATACATAATACAATACTCTTACTTCACCTTTACAGCCAAAAACCAACTCTTCAACAAGTGCATTATCAAAGGTACTTTAATAATTTAAAGTGTTAGTCAAGATGAGAGGGAGGACTGATAACAGAGATAAAGAGTCCACATATATCCTCAAAAATAGAAAGTCTGACCTTTCTGGTTATGAGAAAGTGCAGAACAAGAAAAAAACACAACTAAGATGAAGTGATTAATGCTCAATATTTAAATAGATTTAACATTTCTAGAGACTAGCTTGCCTGTGTTTATAAGTTTTAAATTAATTCCCATTGTTGTTTTTTTTTCCTTCTTTGAATTTTTGCTGCTAGGACTCTTCCTGAGTCCCCACCAGACTCCAGCTCTGAGCCTTATTCCCCTCAACAGGTGAATGGTGAGTAGCTTGCTTTTTGCTTTAGAAAATGGGAATTCAAACACCAAACCTAATGTTGGTTTATTTTGTTTTAATTCAACTAGACACCGACTTTGCAGCCAAATATATTGTTTCATTGTTTTATTAATCTCACCTTATTCAACATTTAGATTAAATTTTGCCTCTTAAATAGTGTGCTTGTATTTTCAAAACTTTGGTTTAGATCCTCACATGATCAGAACCATGACTCCAGAGAATATGTGCCAGATGACTCCAACGCCGCCTCTTCCACCACACGGCCACTATCCTGGCATGCATCGAGACATGTACCTAAAGCCAGAGCCCATGATATCGCAGTATCATATCGGCCCAGCAACTAGTGGGGGAGGGGAGATGCAGCAGACACAAATGCTCCATCAGCTGCTGCAGCATCCTCAGGGGCAAGAGTGAGTCAGTGGATAAGGTTGTTTTCGCCAGTATGTGTTAAAACATCAGACACAATCAGTTCGGATTTTCTTTTTGCAGCAACATCCCTGTTCATCAAACCAAGAAGAGGAAGCACTCCGAATCTCCCAACAGCACCTTGAATTCCCAAATCCTCACAGGTATCATCAAACAAGAACCAGGTAGGCAGGCATCTTTCTTCCCTTCCTCCCTCACCTCCTCTACCTCACGCTCACCAGCTCTCACTAACTCTTAACACAGATTTACAGAACAGAACGTTCATTGCTTGAAGCTTCAACCCGTTAAAGTCAGCTGTTTTAAACGTGTTTGTCACAGGTTTAATGCAGGATGCAGACAACACCTACCTGGACCCAAACTATCAGTGCATCAAGTGGCAACCTCACCAGCAGAACAAATGGACACCCCTTTATGATGCCAACGGCAAGGACCTGTGCGTGGAATTCATCTTTGCTATATTTTGCAGAAGCAAAAAGAGATTAATGGATTTTATAGAGTCAAAAATGAACTATGATTTAATTGGTTACTGGTATAATTCAACAAAATGCATGACAGGGGTGGAAAAGTAATGGCTTTCCACAACATTCCTGCGCAGTGAGGTATATGTGGGAGTGAACAAGAGCAGGGTTTCAATTTAGACAGACACCGTCGACGAGGATAAAGGGGGAAAATAAATGTGTTGCACCTCGTTGTGCTTTTGCAGTGCCAAACAAGATAGGGAGGGCGGTGGAATGAACTCCCAAGACCTTTGAGATATGTTATCAAAACCACCTGGTTGACCATTGAAGCTCTAAGCACACAATGCTTAAATTATGAAAATATACGGGAGTGACTTTTTCAAAGCTACAAAATTTTAAGGGAACGTTTAATCTGAGGTGACCTCCAATTAGCAGACAAATACAGAAGAATAGCCATGTTTATGCTTAAACATATAAAATTTTGTTGATGGCTTGCGATTTTTCTGGCTGTACAGATCAATTTTTCTGAACTTGTATAATGAAACCTATATTTCCCTGCACGGGAAAAATAAAAAAGTATTTTTGGTCTAGTTTCAAGTGCAATTATTTTAGTACACTTGAAATAAGACAAAACAAACTCTTAAGATATAGAAGCTCGTTTCAAGTTGATAATTCCTTAAAACGAATAAAAATTCTAGTTCCACTGGCAGATTTTTCACTTATAATATGTTAATAATTGTTAATAAAGTGGGGGAAAAAATCTGTCACAGGAATTAGTACTTTTATAAAAAATCAATATTAAAGAATTATTTACGTAAGCTGAAAGAAAATAATTAGTATTTTCTGGAAACATAATTTATAAATTCTTGCAAAGTAACCTTTTAACATAGGTTTACATAAAATAAAAGACAGTCACATTTAACCTACTAAAGTTAATTACAAAAAAGTAAGAAGTACATTCTGTGAAAATTACCTGTAAATTCAGCTGATTTTCTTCTTTCCTATTTAGACCGATGCCAACCTACCGCGTCGATGCTGACAAAGGCTTCAACTTCTCCTTGGCTGACGATGCCTTTGTATGCCAGAAGAAGAACCACTTCCAGGTCACAGTGTATATTGGGATGCTTGGAGACCCTAAATATATCAAGACGAATGAAGGCTTGCAGCCCATAGACTGCTTTTATCTCAAACTCCACGGAGTGAAGGTGAAGGAAACATGCTGGACAGTCAAAGAATGATTTCAGATGTATGTATGGTACCAACTTGGCTTGATTAGGTCCTTTGATGATGGACAACCTGAAATTTATTACTTTCCATATTCTATAAATTGTAGATCTATGAATGTTTTTAAGGAATAATGATATGGAAAAATACTCACACCTTTAATTTGACACTGGATGTAAGGCTGTGTATTTATTAAGTACTCAATTTTTGTTCTTTGCTGGCAGGTGGAAGCCATGAATCAATCGATCAGTGTGGAACAGTCACAGTCTGACCGCAGCAAGAGGCCTTTCAAGCCAGTGCTGTAAGTCCATGCTCCTTAAATCTCTTTGAAACAATCATGAGCTCAATCATGCCATTAATATATTTGTTTTTGTGTGCCAGGGTCACGTTGCCCCCTGAGCAGGTCACCAAAGTTACAGTAGGACGACTCCACTTCAGCGAGACCACAGCAAATAACATGAGGAAGAAGGGCAAACCGAATCCTGATCAGAGGTAGAAAAAGTGTGCTGCATAAACGTAAAATATTTGGACACATTTATGACCCTTAAGAGTCTGTTGTTTTTGACCACATTAATCTTTGCAGGTATTTCATGCTGGTAGTGGCCCTGCATGCACAGTCCCACAGTCAGAGCTACACTGTGGCTGCAAATGTGTCTGAGAGGATCATCGTCAGGGTAACGTCTGGCCATGTCTGTTTCCTTCTTACAGCAATCATATCCCGTGTGAATGTGAAACTTTTCTATTGATCAGCTCCTTGGCCCTTTCTAACCTCATCCTCTCCATTCCTTTAACCTGTGTGAATGTTCTTACATTTACATTTTGAAAAGAAAAATTCTTCCCCAGAGCTCAAATGATGAAAGAATACATGATGCTGCTGTCCTGTAAAAAGTGAATTCAGATAATTTCTCTATTTTATGAGCAAAATGTGGTGATGTAGATGAAGGGTGTGTCCAAATTACAGGCTGCAAGATTGATTATGTCAGCAGTGATGCAACAAATAATGGCATGAACAAAGAGATGGAGTACAGTTTCAAATATAAGTATATAAAAAACTGGTGGTTACAAAAATTTAACTCTAAAGATTAAAGAGGTTGCGTATTCTTAAGCACTTTTTTAATTCCTCATGGTCCTTTGTCCTTTAATTCATTTATCACTACTTCTTAAAACAGTTACGTTCAGACTCGTAGCTCGGATTGCTATATTAATTTATATGTCCAAAATCTAGGAAGAAATTGTCTAAATAGCAACAACAATGTCTCTAGCTTGAATATGAGCTCAGAAAGGCAAAGACTGACTGTGACTTATCAAGTGACAAGACAAAAATCAGAAAAAAAAAGTTTGGATATCTAACAAACCAGCACCACACTCGGAATTTAAAAGTGATCTGTGAAAATCCCAGGCTAGTTTTCCAAAGTGGTGAATGAGCGCTCATGGCCTAAATTATAATTTTAAAAAAACTAGAAATCATGGTAAATATAATTTCTGCTGCGGTTCTGATCAGCATTCTTGTTTGACTTACACAGACACTTATATTTCTCTGAAAAACTGTGAAAACTGTGAATCACAAGAATTAGCTAGTTTTAGAGAAATGGCTCCAAAAACAAGGTTTGAAAAGTGGATTGCTGTTGAAAACAATAGAAAGGTCAATTGAAATTCATAGATTTCCTGAGTGTGAAGTAGTTTAACGTTTGCCCTTTAAAACATGAAATCTAGAATTTTCAAGCAAAAGCTTTTTGCTGGACAGCAATGTTTGTTGAATTTATTATTCAATTATTTATCATAACTGCATGAGATAGAGAAACATAATGTGTCTTTTTTGTAACAAGAGCATTTACATGTTTTGGAGATTTTGCTTTTATCATTGTGATATAAAAATGAGATTTTTATTACGTAAAAATGTGTAGCAGTGATAATCAAAAGTGTATATAAAACAAACACAACCATGGTAAAAAAAAAAAATAAATTAAATCTCATTTAATTACAGGGGTTTTGTATGAAGCTATGATTTCTGAGCTGTAGGTTTTCCAGTGTTCTTCTTTTCATATTTTTCTTAATATATAAGGTAAAATATATATTGTATTTGGGTTTACACATTTAAGGCTAGATTTTAATGTCTTCAGGACACGGTAAAGGCCAGATTGTTTTTATAAAAACAATCTGGCAGATGGACATACTTTTTTTTTTGCCATGACTGTAAGCACAATATTCCAAATATGTGTTTTACTTCCACTGTTCTAATAAGTGAATCTGATTCCCAGTGTACCTCTTCCTTTTGATTTTTTTGCGACAGGCATCCAACCCAGGCCAGTTTGAAAGTGATAATGAGGTTCTGTGGCAGCGTGGGCAGCTGCCAGACTCCGTGTACCACCACGGCAGAGTCGGCATTAGTACAGACCGTCCAGATGAGGCTCTCGTTGTGCACGGCAACGTCAAAGTCATGGGATCCCTTGTCCATCCATCAGACATCAGAGCAAAAGAAAATGTCCAGGAGGTCAGGATGAGTGTGTGACTTAGTGGGTGCTCTAAAAAAATTTCAGATGTCATCCTTCACCTCACTGCATAAAACATGATATTGGGTTCATGAGAACAAGATTCTAGAAATAGTAGGAAAAATCCTGCAAATTTGATTTCACAGGTGGAGCAAAGGTTTGATCAGTCATGAACTGTGATTTATATATTTTTAATTGGTTTACAATATTCCAGTTCTGACATGATTAATTCTAAATCGGTCCTATGCCAAAGAAGAAGTGAGAATGTTATTTTTTTGTGTTTTGTGTTAAACATCCAAAAATTTCTATCCTATATTTAAGAGTTTTTGACTGCTATGTTTTATTTGCCTGCCTGGAAATTTTTATTCATTTCATTTCATTATTCATTTTTATTTTAATTTTCTCTAAACACAACAGATCAAAACAGGAAGTACAACATTTCCTACTTCAAAATAAGGGTCTTCAATATGCATACATCAGAGGATTGAGCACAAACACCTTCAAGTTCTAGATTTATAATAATAGCACACACTTGGTCAGCCAGATGAAGCCAAAGAAAAAAACAAACATAAAACTATTACTACCTGTCTAAAATAGCACAAAGGCAGATAACCAATAACAAAACTCTGGAATGTTGAATTTCATCAGCCTATCTGCCTACTATATATATTTGATCCTAGAATTATAATTCAGAAAAGTTTTGACACTCCTTCGTTTCCTTTTTGCCTTTTATAGATTAGGCAGTGAAGTTTGACTCTTGGGGAGTTGGGGCGGACTATTACACATTTTGCCAACCTTTCATCTATCAAGTTGTGAAACTTTCTTCTGTTTTCTTTAGCATTTGATAATTTTCCTAGTATTTTTCAGCTGTTATCTTTGCTTTATTACCTATTCTGATATCAAATAAAAAATTAAAAGTTCACTATTTAAAACATCACACCTAGTATATTTTATACTGTAATTGCATTGTGGTTTTTTTATGCATTTCAAACAGTGTTTTAATTCTTCGCACATAAAGTTACTTTCTGCTTCATACTTTTTGTATTCATACAGTGCTGTTATCTTTCATTAGGTTAACACCACAGACAATTTGAAACGGATTTCTCAGATGAGGCTGGTTCATTACCAATACAAACCAGAGTTTGCTGCGACTGTGGGCATAGAGAACACAGCAGAGACAGGTAATGACTTCACAAATTATTTCTACTTCTGCAGCTTTATCTTTCTGGTATGATGTGTAATACCATATGTGTCTGTGCATTTTTCATCATCTACATGTTGTCACATCTTCTTCATGCTCTTTATACTTCTGATTCTCTCCATACAGGTGTCATTGCTCAGGAAGTTCAGCAGATCCTTCCTGAAGCTGTTAAAGAAGGAGGTGATGTTGTTTGTGCCAATGGAGAAACTATTCCCAACCTTTTAGTTGTCAATAAGGTAAGGATCGTACAGAAATACATTTTCAAACAAGCAGAACTTCTATATATTGAAGGCACTGATTGTGTCCTGTTGTTTTTGAAGGAGCGTATCTTTATGGAGAATGTTGGAGCTGTGAAAGAGCTCTGCAAGCTGACGGACAACCTGGAGACTCGCATAGATGAACTTGAGCGCTGGAGTCGCAAACTGGCCAAGCTGCGGCGCCTTGACAGCATGAAGAGCACGGTGAGCGGCAGCACAGTGAGGTGAGAAAGAAACACAAATCCCTTTTGATTTTGAGGCTTAGGTCCATCTAAAATGTGCCACGTGCTCTATGAAAACAATTTTTTGTGTGTCTTTATAGCCAGTCAGGAAGTTATTTTAGCAGAACAGGAAGTGGTCCGCTCAAGAAAAAAACAGTCAAACCTGGGAGCAAGGTGTGTGCCTGAATTATAGTTTTTAAGTTATACAGTGCTTTGCAAAACTACCTATGTTGATGAACTGCAGTTTGTACAGATGTCATTGTGTTTAATCTCCCTGTTCCAGAGCTCACCTCTTGATCAGGGCTGCATCAGTCAGAGGTTCATGCAGGGAATCATCCTGGCTCTTCTTATTGTCATGGCCTTCAGGTTTGTACGCAGGGTTCCAGGTGCAGTAATGGGGGTACATGAAAGTTTTTATGCATACATGTGGTTTGATTATGTCTCGCCTGTTTGCTTGTTTGTTTGCAGCGTCATTTCGATGTCAGTCCTTTACGTTCTTACTCTTCACCATAGAGGAGCCATCACAGAGAAAGATGGGTATGCACTTTTCAGATTCAGAGACAAGCTTACCACATCTCTTTATTTCTATTTTTAAAATAATTCTGTTAACTATGTCTCTGTTTCCTGTAGCTTTGTTTCTTCTTGTGTTCTCTACATCTCATGGATGCCTATCTTCACTGCTTCTATAACTGTCTGTCCCCCTGTCTGCACATGGTACACGGCCAGCTTTTCTACAACTTAAGTTTCCTTGAGCTCTGTCATTCCTAACTTAAATTTCTTCGCTATTTCTGTTTTGGGTAAAATGGGATTATGTAGCACATATGGTCATAATATAAATCAGTGGACTGTTTCTGATTGGTGCAGGTCAAGAGGTGCACTGGAATCATCCCACAAGAATCCTTTAATGTCAGTCTCTACTACACATGCACCAGGTACTATTGACTTCAATTTGATTGTGAAATTATTCAGCTTAATGAATTAAGCTCAATCATGTTGTTTTTTTTCCCCCTTTATGTTAAACATCAATAGCTTGCTGTTCAACCACGGCTGTGAACAACCAATCAGCAACTACTCTGGCATTGAGTAGTAACCAATCCACATCTGGTGAGAAAAATTTATATATGTACTCATTACACAGCAGATGTGCTCACTGTACAGATAAATTATCTGTCCTCTCAAGATTTGAGCATCCCAGTTCCCACTCCTGGCACCATCGTTAAAAAGGCCAAGTCCAGGCAAATGGACAAAGATGGCCACAACAGGAACCGTCTCAGCCACACATCAGCACCCATGTACTTTGCCAAGTCCAAGAAACCTGTGTCCCCAGATGCAGAGGGCGTGGGAACCACCAACCGGTTGCCTCCAGGTCAACAGCCAGCACCACGGAGACAACGCAGCCTGCATGCTAAAGGTACCTGCATAATCACAACCCAGCCATGACACTTCTCTACACATTAGCAGGCAGTACGCAAATAATATGAAGCACTAGGTTTAATGATCACAAAATCAAGATTGTGTATTTAATATATGACGGTATAAGTCTGGCTTAGAGAACATGATACATTTTGTTTTTCCATCACAGGAACAGCGACAGCTCCATCTCTAAAAAGTGTTCACATTGTGGAGACAAACCAAGAAATCACCTCACAAAGTTGTGAGTCAGCGGAAAGCTGCAGGTCTGAAATTAGAACAATAATTATTATTGGTTGTTGGTGAACATATATAGATATTTTTGCTATGACTTTCAATATTTCTTATTAATGTTATTAATGCATGTTTTGTGTCCCTCTCCAGCTACACTCTATCACTTAGGGGACAAAAAAATCATTCCATACCGCAAATTACACTACACATGATGTAAGTATAGCATGGGTGCACTATGACACAAACGATGTGATTGTGTTTAATCATAGTTGCAGGCTTTCTATTAGGTCTTAAAATGTCATGTATCTCATTATTTTGTGTTTCCAGATATTCTTTCCTTCTTATTTAATTAAAATATAGAAATTAAAATATAATTTCTTAAATAAGATTTTGCACTTATTTTTATTATTTGTTACATCTTCCAAATACAATTGTAACAGTAAGATTTCCAACTTCTGTTTTTTTGAGTTACTAATGCCTAACAAAGACATCAACAAATTCATATATATGTAAAGGCTTCAAGGACAGGCATTTCTCAAGTGATAAAAAGTGTAAACCTTGTTATGCTATTATGATAACTTACACAATGTTATTTTATTATGATGTTTTCAGCTCATTAAAACCCTGATTTCAAAGGTGTCTGCTGCAACAAGTAAAAAAAAACCAAATACATTACTAAGTTCATATTGAGCTCAACAATTTTTCTGGTAATGTTAAGTTTAGTACTGGCCATTTTGCCCCACTGCTCTTTTACGTTTTAGTTTAACAAAATTTACTTTTATTTATTTTTTTATTCTGTTTTTGTTGATTTTATGAACGTGATTTTGATTCTGTTCACCATCATTAACCTTTTTATATTGTCTTTCTCTCTTTGACAAGAAGATATAGTGGGATTGCATGCTGTAGTAATATTCTTATTTAAAGGCCTGTAGTTACTATAATATATTCCAGGACACTGTAATTGGTAATGAATATAGTGAAATTAAACATTTTTTTAGGTCAAGAAATAGTGTGTGGGTGAAACAATGTGGAGCCACCAAAGGGCGTTTATGTCCCAACCACACAGAGTCAGAGCTCTATGATGGACAGAGTACATCTACAAAGGTACATCTGACCAAAAATGCTAAGTATCACTTATATAAACTATTTATATTTTCACAGCATACATTATAAAATCTCTGCTTGCTTCTAAGGGGACTCATCACCTCTGGTCAGTACCCGTTTCGTCTTTCCAAGACGTCACCTATCACTTCCGTGTTTCTCACTCTGTGAGTATACCTGGCCTAGAAAAATAAGGGACTTACTCAGATACTAAAATTGTCACCTGACTCCCTCAATTTTCTAAATCTTGTGTAATAATTTTGATTTTCTGTGTTGGTGTTGATTTTAATATATTTGTTAATTTTTTGTTGACAGGGAGAAGTGAGTTGTGCCACAGAAGAAAAAATCCCATTGCACTCCGACTACCATTTTCTCATTCAAAGCAGCTGTGTGTGAAGAGGAAGTTGATGTGTGCCTGTTTCGCCACACTTCATCATGTATTTCCTATTTGTGGTTCTGGATTCAGACTGTGTATGATAGAATAATCTTTCCTTCTTACTGTATATAATTTTAAAGATTTTCATGACGAACAAAATTTACCACTGTCCCAACTGCAATCTGTACCAAATTAATTTTTAGTAAGTGATTCCTGATTCCTGTGATCGCTGGAATACAGCACCCTCCATTGTTGTTGGCACCCTTCGTTCAAAATGTGTAAAAATCCAGAAAATAACTTCAGCTGTGATTGCTCTGGAGTGAAATGTGTGTCATGATTAAGACTGAAAGAAACTCTCATGCCAAAAGAGGCATTCATGGCAAAGTGTGAACCATTTCCAGACAGAGGAACCTTTAAACGTTACTCTTTGCATCCTATTTTTCCTTAGTCTAAACGTCTATATTACATTTTGATCTGTTCTCTTAAAGTCATACCACATGTTTTTAATTGCATTCAGGTGCTGTTTTGGATCATTAAACTACTGAAAGTACCAATGATGCTCCATTATCAGTTTTCACTGGAGCCACCGGATTTTACTCAAAACATTCTGGAAATTCGGACAGTTTATGCTGATGTGCACTCAAACAAGGCCTTTGGAAGATGACCAGGCAAACAACAGTGTAGATCTGTTGTCACACTAAACAGTGGGCATTATGTGGCTTTACAAATATTTATCATGTGTTACTGATTTTTTGTTGCCATGGAGATTTTATTTTGGATATATTTTACGCCCTCTACCATCTTGCTTTTGTGGGGGTTAGCAAGATAATGTATTCTCATTTAGCCTTTTTGATTGCAGCTTAAATTGTTTTAATTTGTTTATTATTATTTCTCTATAAATAGATGATCAATACAGGGGAGAGATGTTCTCTTGTTTTTTGTATTTTATGGAGTGAGTAGGAGCAATGGGGCTCCTTGTGATCTCATGCTGAAAACAAAAATTAATTTCTTAAAGTTATAGTTCCTAAACCTTCTGATTAGCTTGTCAAGTAGAGTTCAATTTTAGTTAATTAATTATAGCATACTTGCTGCAGTCTCCATTGGGGATTTCATTAAAGATATTATTTCTTAACACATTATTTTTGGAACTAAGTAAATGTTTTAAAATGTTTTTTTAAGAATTGAGTGAGATTACAGAACTGCAAGAAACATTCCTATATTTTTACACATTATTTTTAGCATGGCTGCAAGTAATTGTGGAGGCTTCAATATGACAAACTAAATACTGTAACGCTCATGATCCAAGCAATATCCAAAAATATATGGTTATCTTTACATTTGATCAAAATGTCTTCCAACTATAGCATAAGCCAAAAATATATATGCCTTCAGTACTGAATATACCTCAATTAGAGAACACTGGTAAATCCTTAGTTTCCACAGTGGAGCTTCATGTTGAGGCTGCTACTGGCGTCAACACTGTCCACTTCATCTTTATGGAAAAAATAAATTAAACACTGTATGGAGTTATGACACTGAATGATTCATTATAAATGTTTATACATTTGGCTACACTGAAGTTGCTCCTTATAGAAAGGTGTAGTGGAAATATGAGATGAGACCCCTGAGCCAAGTCTTCTGCAAAATCACTGGAAGATATTTGTGTATAATAAAACTGGAAACTAGAACAAATCACTGGAAACAAACATGATGATACACTGTTGCTTCTAGGATGCGGCAGAGGAAAAAAAGTCTTGCTGACAATATTTCCACCAACACTGGAATAGCTAACACTGTACTTTTTTAACTGGACAATGCTGGTGAGGCATAATTGGTATAATTGCAAGTTTCAGGTGCAATTTCAGGTGCAAGTCCAATCATTTCTCTAAGTACTACATCATGGCTTTGAGGGTAGATGTCTGCTGGTGTATTTTACCTTATGGATCATGGAACTGAGTGTTTGAAAGGGCAATAATAAATTTGAAAATTTTGCACTGGTTTTACTCTTCTATGTATTTTATTGGATCACTATTAAACATTTTCCCCATGCCTTAAACAAACTAAGACTATGCAGTGATAGCGTTTTTATTACATCTGTATTATATGTCTTTTTGATTTTAATTTTCTTTTTTATTTCTAATAATTTTTTGACATTTTTCTGACATAATGTGTTGATTAAAAACTGTCATGTGTTGTGTGTTTAAAACATTTATAATCAGGAAAAACAACAACAAAAAAAGTAACTCAAAGATAACTAGCAAAAAACGGAAGAAACAGCCATCAAACAGAGATTATAGCATGTATAATGTAGACTGTGTGATTCTTTCACTGTACTCATGTGGGTAGAGGGTACTGTTGTAGCTATTTAAAAAACACCAGTTAGCATAAACCACTGTAGCACTTTTCTCACTGTATATAAATATATATATGAACTGCTTTTGCTTCATCCAATGCATGAGGCTGATGTCAGATTCCCAACTTAGAACTGCATTCCATATTATTCTGTTGCATAATTTTGTACCTCCTTTTTATCTGCTGTGCTTTATTTTTTTTCTGTTTTTTTTTTGTTTTTTTTTTTATCGATAATATATTAACTTAGCGTAAGATGGGCACACATTTGCAATTTTAGCTTTATTTGTAAAAGAAGAATAGCATAAGGATGAAGTTTATTGCCTGGAATAATATCACTACTTTTAAACATTTTATTATTAAAGCTTTTTTGAGTCAAAAATATGCTGTAATACTATGATTGCATGCAGCAAATAAATTGATTATTGAATTGCCTGAATGTGTCTCCTTTTTCTTGGGACTTACTAGGTAATTTTTCATCCTGTCCACTGGATGGCAGTCAATCATTTAGAATGTCTAGAAAGAAAATCGTATGGTATGCCCTGAATTTTGTCTCTCAGGCAGAACACACATAATAACAGACTCATTAATGACTATTTGATTGTAGATCACTAGGTAAAAATTTACAGAGCAAATAACGAACACAATATATATAGCACTGAGAGATTCAAAAGACAAATTTTCCTGAAAGGCTAAGGTGAGGGAAAAAGTAATTTGACGTAATGACGTCATCCTGACGTATAGAAAAAACCAGGAAGAAGTAACCAGTACGTGGCCTTTTCATCTCGAACAGTAGCTGCGGGAATCTCACTTCGTCACAAAATGGTAATGAATTACGATATCTATTTAATGTATATCATATTATGCTTTTATACATGCAACCTTGCTATATTTTGCTAGCTCCATCTTTACACGTTATATTCTAGTTCCCCGATAAATCAATAAATTTTCTGAATGGAGCAGCTAGCAAGCATGCAAACGTTGCTGAGCAAGTCATTAACTGTCTTCAGATTATTTACCAAAGCCGGAAATTGTTTTTATGTTGCGTTACTTTGATAAATTTCAGTATTTTTAAACTGCTACTGTGTGGGCTTTCTGTTTGCTGTGGCTGCAGGAACTAGAGGCCATGACCAGGTACACCAGCCCGGTGAACCCAGCGGTGTTCCCCCACCTCACTGTGGTCCTGCTGGCCATCGGAATGTTCTTCACAGCCTGGTTCTTCGTGTATCCTTCCGCTGGTTCTTATACTGTCCGTTGGACACAGCATAAATGACGTGAGAGTATTAAATGCGCATTGTCTCCTATGGATGCTTCTGGGTCAAGATTATATTGCGCCATATATGGCAACTTAAATTTTCTATAACTTGTGTCAGAAAATAATAATGTAATTTGAAATATCTCCTTTATTGATTGGAAAACAGCAGAGTTTTAGTGTTTCAGAGTTATAGACAACACAATTTGCAGGGACTGAACAAAAATATGTGATGACATATAAATTCACTGGACTTTAGGTATATAAATGTTTGAATCAAACTCACAGCTGGGGGATGTAGAGTAGACATTGAAAAAACAAAGTCAGGATACACACAAAAAAATAGACTATGCTGTACATAATGGCACATTCCTATGAACTGTTAGCTTGTGCCAAAAAACAACAATAACAAGATCAAGCATTTCTCTGACAGTACAACAGGTTCAGTGTCATTAAAAATCCCAATGTTGTGATGAATTATGTTGGCCTTACAGTGATGAAGTGGAATTATGACATATTGTGGCAGTAAAAAATAATTATGAACATTTAAAACAAACAAATATTAAAATTAGAATAAAAAAAAAATCCCAATTGGTGGGTTTGATATTTTAATGCTTTCACCAGACCATTTCATGTATATTAGACTGAGAGGATTTTTATTTTTTATCTTTGTGCTTCTGTCTGAGTTCACCTGAACTTTTCATCAGTTATGAAGTAACATCAACAAAATACACAAGGGACGTCTACAAGGAGCTGCTTATCTCACTGGTGGCTTCACTTTTTATGGGCTTTGGTGTGCTTTTCTTACTGCTGTGGGTTGGCATCTACGTATGAAGGTACATGTAACATCTTGTCTTTTACATGTTAATAGAGGTTTATGTTTATTAAGCATTTTTAACTGAATTGTGTCTGTTTTCCTGCTGTCTTAGGTGGCTAAGTCAAAAGAACATCACACATTCCAACGGGACAAAGAACATCCATCACAACACTTACAAGATTCTGGCTTTTAATTTGATGGCACTGACGATATTATTTGAATCACATGGACTCTGGATTTCATTTCACAAGTAAAGGAGATTTGTACAAATTAAGGTGTCGTTCTTTAAGTCTTGTGTGTGATTCTTCTATTAATATTTTAATAATACAATATAGACAGGTTATGATTAAAGTAGGGTCATGTTGCACAACAATAACACATGCTCTGTTAAATCTGTAATTTAATTGAAATAGACTGGCAATGCCTGTCTAGCTAAAAGATAATTAGCCATAAAGTAATTCAGAGTTCAGGTTGAAAAATCTGTTAAGATGGCATTCAGTCATTCACTCCTAATGCCAGAGTATTTGTACAAGATGCAAACTGCAGAAAAGTCCTGGCAGGAATTCCAACTCAAGACATTCTTACTGCAAGGCAACAGTGCTAACAATTTTGCCATCATGGAGGCTTTAATCTCACTTAAGTTTCAGCTACTTTGCAAAGAAGAGGCAAAGGTGTCTTTTTTTTTTTTTTTTTTTAGATAAACATCACTGATATTCATCCAAAGACAATAATCCTTATTACAGTGGAAGGTCCTATGAAGTATTTAATTGTTTCTACTTAATGCAAATGCACACCAGTCTTCAGATTTTTGTTCGTAGAAATTAATATAAATGCCATGTATAATTTTTTTACCCTTTTTACAATTAAACTCCATTTTCTTTTGGGCAATTGCATAAAGAAATTAAGTTTGTGATATTAACTCGGTATAATATCAAACGTGGGAAAATTACGTTTTCAAAACAATGTTGATGGTTTTGGACAAACGTTACTGCCTGTCTCGAACAGCCTCACAGCTTTAACCAGGTTGAGAATAGTAAGTTATTTTGACACACTGAAGGCTATTTGTGGTGTGTTTTACTAGTGGCACCTTAAAGCCTCAATCCCTGATTAATCTTTGGGTTAAAAATAGGGCACCCTGCTTCACCTTGTCTCCTGGATAATACTGACTAGCCTACTAATGAAGGATTACACCGTAATTGGACGAGGATTATTTAATAAAAAAACATTGAACACAATACGAAGATTCCAACTAAAAACCCAACAGAGTTCAAACAGAAATTGGCTTGTTTAACTCACTTTTACAATGTAAACAGCACAGGCTAACATTTTATTAAGGCAAAAAAACAAACAAACATCTGATTTCTTTCTTTGAGGGAAATAATAAAATTCTACCACATGGACAGGGTTTATATCTTAGAGTCGATGGGTACAAAACATAAAATGAAATGAAGGCAGGCCAAACTTTTTTCATTCTTTCGTTTGCAGTAGGTGTGTAGTAGATTGTTTTTAAAAGGCCACAAAGATTAACAGGCTCAATCCTGATTAATACTATACTACATGCGCCAACCTTGGCTTGCCTGCCAGTGTAAACCATTTAACTGCCTGTCTGCCTCACTTTGAGGAGCCAGTTAAAACAAACTGTGAAACTTTGAGTCATTCACTAACAGAGCGTGAGTTCAAACTCTGCTCAATGGCAATTCTCTTAGAGTCCAACACATTACGAGCATAAAATCTAAGGATTCAGACATCAGTCACTGGTGAGCATGCCCAGTTTTGTCAGATGGCAGTTTCCACAAGGAGCCTTTATTGTTTCTCTCAACACTGTCCCGTTGTCACTGACGAGCTCTGGCAAATTGATCACGCAGCCACATAGAGTCCTCATACAGCCTCGGGTCCCCCATGTGCTCCGCTGTGCGCTTGTATAAGTAGTAGTACAACACGGCCGCTGTTAACAGACACAAGCTGTAAGGTAAACCATGAGTAACTGCATTTGTGTCTGTTTTATCTTTGAATTAATTACCTGTTCTCTGGAAAACAAAGAGGGCCAGAAGACCATCTGTCCACACAAAACGGTTCGAGTCGAGCCATCTTAGATTCTAGGAGCAAAAAGATTAAATGCTCACAATGCAAAGCAATTGCACAGGGCTGTGAAAATGTATTTGCCCCATTACAGATTTCTCAAGATTATTTTTCAATGATGATTTCATTGAATTAGGGGGGAAAGCAATCCAAACAAACTTAATCATTATATGAAAAAGGAGTTGTGTCCCAAGTCTTATAATTGGCTGACCCATTCATGAGTCTTTTAAGTAGCTATAGAGAATATTTTACAAAATAGAAATATTACATTTTTGTTTTTTATTAATAAACACAGATTTTGTCTGGCAAACATCAGACAAAATCTGAAGCTGAAACAGCTTTAGAGTTTCTGGATTCTTTTCTTCGAGTGATGAGGCCTGGCACTTATTGGAAACCTTTGTCATTGCTTTACACATTTCTTTTTATGGCAATGGTAAAGGGGTTGCACTTGTCTATAATTGTATAAAGTCATAGGACTCCAAAGCACTTTACAATCAGTCACTGACTTGTAAAGTGATAAGCTACATTGGTGGTAAGCTACATTGTAGCCACAGGGGCAGTCTGACAGAATAGAGGTTGCCACTTAATCTGCACCACCTCTGACCAAAGATACAACAGGAAAGTGACTGAGACAGATGGAACAGGGGTTCAAACTGGCAACCCACCAATTACAACATGAACCCCTGCCTTCTGAGCCACATCCTACTTCATGCTGTCAGTCAGGTTTTTGTTAAAGTAATTTCTTGATTGGTTGGGCCAGTAATGAGGCAGCTGTAACTTTCCTGGAAAATGTGGTTAATTAACGGTTGAGTTGACTCCTCAATAAATTAAATCATTTTAAAACTGTACTTTGTATTGAACATTTTAAATTGTCTGACAAAAGAAGCAAAAAAAAAAAAAAAAGGAATCTGTAAGAGGTGAAATATTTTTTCACAGCACTGTACATTGAAAGAATGTAGAAGTAAAGTCAGACATGTCTTAATTCCTGAGTTTCTGTTTGCACACAACTGTTTGAGAAGACCAGAGCATACCAACACCCAGCAGTGGAAGCAGATGCTGAGGGTCAAGTAGAGAGCGGAGAAAACAAGCAGAGCCCTGAATCTGCCCAGCAGCACAGACACAAGGCCGACCTGGAAGACGTAGGTGTTGAACATCATCAGGAGGATGATGATGACGTTGAACAAGATGGCGATGTCCTGGATGCTGCAAACACAGTTTTTGTTGGTTTACTTGGGGTGTTGATTTTGGTCTAGTGACAAGAACATGAGGTGGGGTTTTTCCAGTCATTTATTCTGACAGGCATCTTGAACAAAATAATCTACTGCTTTGCAGTCCTGCTCTTTACATAATAGTACAACAATAAGCTTTATGTTTGGGTAGAGCCTTCAGTCTTAATAAGAATGACAGATGGTGCTCCTTTGGTCACCAGGTGGAGGAGGGGCAGGTCAGCATCACTTGATGTTCTTACACTAATTTTGGTACATACTATTTTTAAAACCCTGGTAGACCTAGACAATGGTGGAATTAAATATACTGCTCAAAAAAATAAAAGGGAACACTTAAACAACACAATATAACTCCAAGTAAATCAAACTTCTGTGAAATCAAACTGTCCATCTAGGATGTGTTATTTGAGTGTTCCCTTTATTTTTTTGAGCAGTGTATTATCAAATCAGATCTGTATCTTAAATTGAGAAACACCACATTAGTTGGCACCAGGAGAACTATTGATCTTTTAAGTAATCATATTAAGAATTTACCCACCGGCAAATCTGGTGCAGATTACCAATCATCTGCAACATGACTTTTATATATTTACAGTTTGCGTATGGTTTTTCAGTAATTTTTTTGTGTACTCTGGCAGCCGAAATACATTTTGTTGCCAAATTCACCGTTGTGTTTTTGTGCAACGATAATAAACTAAATCTAAGATTTCTCATCTAAAAGGCTGCTTCAGTTCCTGAAGAAACTCCGGAAACATCTTCAGTTAAGACAAAAATTAACCTTCACCTTAAACACCTGGAATTTGGAAGCCAGTAATAAATTAATGTCAAGAGAAAAACTAAAATATATGACAGAGGTATAATTTCTGAAATGCCTAAAAAGTTCAGAAATCAAGAAAAAACTGAACTGTGATTTTTTCTCACATCAGACACTATTTTTCTTGTGTATAGAGCTAAATCTGTATTACTTTCTAATGAAAGTGGTACTCATCACTTTCATTTGTTTGAAATTGAAGCTAATTGTATTAACTGAAATACAGTATTAACTGTACAGTTAATTATAGAGTTAATTGTATTAACTGAATCACAGTTAATACAATTGGATGAAAACCAACTGTATAATTTCCAATATATTTATTACAACAGATGCAGCCATCAATTGGTCAGATGTAAGACTCTGGCTGTTTTCCCTTGATCGACTACTGATACATCCTGAAAACCTATTCAGGAAATTTTGCTTTTGAAAAAAAAAAAATCAGGTAAAACTTAGGGACGAATAGGCTTGTCACAATAAGCAATAAATAAATTAATTGCATAATAAAATAAAACAAGCTTGATCATTTCCATTTGCATGATTTATCTTTTTATCTCTCTCTTTCTACCAAATGGTTGATAACAAAAGTCCCCAGTCTGGTGCATTGGTCTCAGCCAGCCCTTGTTTGAAAGACAATTTTGTTAACAGAGACTTCATAACTCATTTTGTTTGTCATTTCTGTTGTTTTGTTTACTTATTTTGGATACTTAACATGTCTGCCAGTTCTGGAATTAAATGTTCGTTAGAATTTTAAGGTTACTGATCTTTAAGAGAGTGGACTTGCATTATTATGCCACTACCATTACATTATGTGAAAATAGTCTAAAAAGAACAATTTTACCATTTATCACAATAACTTCTGGGACAATTGTGGCATAGGGAAAATGTCTGTCCTTTGACGTACAAATTGGGATTATTAAATCTGTCCTTCATTTTCGGTTTGATTTCAACCTCAAAGACCCAGATACAAGGCTTTTTTTTCCTTTATGTGTTATAATTTCTTAACAAAAATGTCAATCATTCAAAATCAGATTTGGCAGCTCAAAAATAAACAAAATTTCAGAAATCGTATTGGTCAAAAAAGCCTTATCTTTGCATCTCTCATATCAACCACTATTTAACTTTAATCTAGATGATATCTAAAAGATTATCATATTCTGTGACTTACATGAAAAGCACGAGTTGGATGACAGGAGCTCCTCTCAGAAGTTCACTAAAGGAATTAACAAAGAGGTCATAGGCCAGCAGAACCAGTTGGATTAGAAGCACCAGTGAGTAGTTTCCAGTCTGAAGCATCTTTCACCCGATCTTCACTGTCCTCTCTTCCTGTGGCCGGTTACCTTCACGCTTCTGACTAGTAGATCTATTTGCTCAGCACAAACCCCGTACATTCTTCAGTACAAAAACACGGTCCATGTGGTTATACAAAGTGGAAAAATAGTCCATTCACATAACTTATTTGGTTGTTTTTTAAAAACAAATGTTCTGAAATATATTTTGACAGAGATAAAAGAAATCTGAGGACACAAGTCTGTCCAAACTGTCAGCGAAATTCTGGTACTTGAGCATGCTTTATCCTGTATGATGGCATCCTTCATGTAGAAAATCCCCTTGAATGCATCACCTACAAAGAAAAAAGCAGAGGCAGTACAATAACAGGAACGTTGCAGAGTAATGCAAAACTTCCAGCAGAACATAACATCCTGGGTTTCGTGTAAATCTCCAATGATACGAGGAGTTGAGTAAGAGCTCCTCTGCCTCAGACAGCTAAATTAGAAGTAAACCCATCCATGTAAGGTCATCATGCTGTTACACAGGCAGGCATGTGTAAAGGTCGCTACTGGGATTATGGCTCTGAGCGAACTAAATTTACGCGGGCACGACGACAATCTCTTGTTTTGTTACTGTTGTTCTTCCATCTGCTTTTATTCCCCTAATGACGACTGTCTGGCGCTGTTTCTGGTAGCGGATAATCTCGGAGACGGATAAGAGTGGGATTTCTACAAAATCTACACACCTTTACAACTACACCGACTGTTATACAAGCAGAGTTTAAGAAAATGGGCATTGTTTACTCACCTGAAGTAAAAGTAGCTCTTCATTTCACCTCTTTCTACTTTTTCCCCCCAAAACGATGATGGCTCAACGCATCCCCCAGCCCTTTTCAGCAGTATCGCATGTATTTCCGTAATTCCATGGTAACGCTTCATTTTTACCGTAATGGCAGCAAAGCGAGGGCAAGTTCATTTGTGTAGCACAACATAACAGACAGTAAATGAATCTGCTTTGAAGAAAAAAAACAAAAAAACAACAGAAGTTGACTCATGTAAATACATAAAAAATAATTACATCAAAAGAACGAGAGTTTAATTTGAGCATTGCATTATTGTTGTCGTTATTATTATTATTATTATTATTATTATTATTATTATTATTATTATTATTGTAGTAGTAGTAGTAGTAGTAGTAGTACAAAGATGTTTTTCAAGGAGCCAGTTATTTCTGCACATCCCACACTTTTATGAAATTTATTGCAGAGTATGGTCTCTGATGACTTGAAAAGTCAACGTGCTTCATTTCTGACCAGCAGCTCTGAAATTTATTAAGTGCCAAAACTATCCAGTGCCATATAAACAAATATTTTGTAAAAAAAAAAAAGTGTATATATATATATATATATATATATATATATATATATATATATATATATATATATATATATATATATATATATTACAAACAGTGAGCCAATGCTATGCTTAAGGTAATGTAGCAAGATCCAAAAATTCTATTGTCCTGGCTACAGTTAACATTACGGTAAATATATGAAACGTGCAGTCGCCCTCTAGTCTCTAAGATAGGAACTTGAGTGACTGACTTAAGGTAAGGTAGTGGACTCTGTAGTAACGCGGCTGCAGCAGGTAAGTAATCAAACTTTTTCCAACTTCGGTTAGCTTATTATGCGACATGTGTCTCTTAAATTAAGCCTGACCTTCTTTTTACTTCACTAGTTCACTGTAAACTGTTGTCTCTGTGGGGGGCTTCTGCTTTAATTAATTTTTAATGGTCTACTGTGGTGGGTTTTGTTTTCTCTGCTTGAACTGCTGCCCTAAATTTCAAGTTTCGCATTCACTTTAGGGCATTACACGTGTCCTAAAGGCGTTTAACAAAATTACATGTGCAATTTCAAACGCAGATATGTACTTTGTAACCGTTTTGTTTACTAAACCTGTTTTATCTCAAGTGCCCTGGCATTTTTTGGGAACATATGTTTGAAGTTGAACCACATAGTTAAGCGGAACAACTTCTGCCACCTCTTTAAAATTAATGTAAAATGAATAGAGTCTATTGCAGTTTATGAACTTCGGTGTGGCTGCTGGCTTGTTTAGAGTTCGACTGACACACTAAATCTCTAAAACACACTGTTTGCACAAGTCTCTTATCTTGGTGTACTATATCCTTTAGTTTTGGAAACTTCCCAGACCACCAACTAGATAATTTACAACTATTATCAGCGTTTTGTTTTATGTCTTAAGAGATAGGGGAGTAGAAAGATGCAATAGAAAGGTCAAGCATGTTATACTAAACCTGACTTTAGTTCAGCATATGAAAGTCCAAAATTGCTTTTGTTGGTTTATAATGAAAAATATGACTTATGTGAATTAACTCTTACTGTAAAAAATGTATAGCTTGTTGTATTCAATAGAAAATTCCAAATGTTGATGTCGCTACTAATGCTGTTTCCCTGTAGCTCTTTGGAGTTAAATCTGCTTGTAATTGTGGTAGCTTTGACAATGCAAACAACTGCAAATGTTAAATTTGCATCTCTTTCCCTCGTTCTAGCTGCTCTCCCCTTCAAGAACACATAATTCTTCTCATATGACACCATCCTGTTTTGAATCACATACACATCCTGCTCTCCTTTTAGGGAGAACAACTTGTTATGCTCTGCAAAGCTGTATATGATCTTGACACACCTTGGATTGATAATTTTGTAATAAATATGAAGGAATAATTCCTTAAGCTATAGTGATGCAAGTTATCTGAAACTGTTATGAAATGTGGTGTAGATCAGACTGACAGCTTTTGTGTCATGTGCTCAGTCACAGTTTACTCTGCACTGTGTTTAACAAGGGAGTAGTCTCATGGACACTTTCTTGCTAATTTAATACAGTATTTTCTACAATAATACAAGCAAGACATTGGTTCCAATTCATCAGGAAGTTAAAGTCCTGTTTTGTAGACTAGTGATAGACAAAACATAATGACTGAATCATTTATTCCTCTTTTTTGTCTCCCTATAGCAATGTCTATGTGGCTGAATGATGGTGAAGTGCTGGTGGGCCAAGGCAGGGGGGAAGCGGTCCCACTAAGCCCCAGACTAAGGAGCCTACCGTCTGGCAGCCCCAGGCTGAGTCAAAGACGTAGCCCGCTGGCTTCACCACATGCCAGAGAGCCGACCCCACTGAGCCCACAGGCAGAGACCCTGGGCAAAGCCAGAGAGCTCTTTGTCCTGTGTGACAAAGAGGGGAAAGGGTTCATCACAAAACGAGACATGCAGGTATGGTGGCTGGTTTAGTAAGGACATTCATTTTTAAAGTGTTGATTTTTATGTTTTTGGTTTTGTGGTCAGAGGTTGGAAGGCGAGTTGCCGCTCTCCCCAGAACAATTGGAGACTGTGTTTGAAAGTTTGGACCGAGAGAACAATGGATTTCTCACTCCTGTTGAGTTCAAAACAGGACTTGGTGAGTGGGCTGTGAAACGAAGCAAAGCTGTTTGTGAGACACATTGCCTTGAAAAATTTCCATACCCCTCGTATTTTCTTTTTTTACATTTTTGTCATAATAAATCACATTTGGTACTTGATGTCAAAGACTAATACAAAGTAGTACATAATTATGAAGTGGAAGGAAAATAATATGTAACTTTATTTCTTTTTTTTTTTTTTTTTTTTTACAAATAAAAATCTGAAAAGTGTCTGCATTTGTATTCATCCCTTCTGGGTCAATATTTGTAGAACTGCCTTTCTCAGCAGTTCTTTTCAGTTTTGTCTCTACCATCTTTGAATACTTTATTGACTTAAAATGTTTCCCTTTTTGCAAAATGGCTCAAGCTCAGTCAGACTGGGACATACATTTTCAAGTAATGCTACAGACTCTTAAATTAAATTTAGATCTGGAGTACCTCTGTCCTTTTTCTGGGTGTTTTACAATGTCAAACAGCCATACTTCCCAGCATCCCCACACTATAAAGCTGCATCCTCCATGTTTCACAATGGAGATGGTTCACTCTGGGTGATATGCAGTGTGAGTTTTCTGCTAAATATTTCATTTTGCAAAAAGGCCAGAAAGTTAAGTTTTGGTCTCATCAATACAGACCTCCTTGTTTCATATGTTTGGAAGGAGATACTAGAACTAAGTAATGTATTCTTTCCACTTTTCCAAAGAGACCAGGTTTGTGGATGTCTGCTGGCTCCTCCAGAATTAGCAAGGGCCTTCTGACTGGTTCTCTAATATTCTTTTTGGCTAGCCTGCCAGTTTAGGTTAAAGTCCATTTCTTGGCAGGTTTATAGTGCTGCCCTACTCTTTCTATATTGATTCAACTTCTTCACAATTCTTTCTCTGCCCTGTCTGCTTCATTTCCTGGTCTTCACGATCCTTTTTGTTCACTAACAAACTTCTTAGGACTTGACAGATAATCTAGATGTTTTTGTTGTTGACAGACAGGTGAACTCTTGCTAATTTTATGAGCCCTCAGTGTAGTTTTTTTGGCCTGGATTTTAACAGTAACAGTGAAGTGCTATAAATGTATTCCACATATTTAACATTTTTCTGAAACATTCATAATTTTCCTTCCACTTAAATTATGGAATACTTTGTGTTGCTCGCCTATGATTTACCTTGAAGTTAGTGACTTTAACACAGCAAAAAGTTGAATATATTATTGACTCTTTGGGCCAGGTGAACTGATGGGTGTGGCTGAAACGGCTGAGCTGTGCCCAGATGGATTAGAGGCAGAGAGGGATGACGTAGACTGGTCCCACGACCCCACCGCAGCCAGATTTGTCAACATACTAATGGAGCTGGGTGCTGACAAGATGTTCAAAGAGTAAGATCACAGAATGTTAGTGGAAATGTCCCCCAGTGAAAAAAGGTTGCACATTGTTTCTGAGAAGGGAGGGTGTGGTGTTTAGCTGGATTGCAGGGCCAGATGTCAAAGAATGCCAATGAGTATGAAAATGATGTGAATCATGATCAGTACCATTTATCTGTGCTCCTAAATGTTCAAACTATCAGAAAAAATAGAGAGATTTTAAATATATTTATTGTAAAAATCAACAAAGGTTCTATAAAATAGTTTATTACTGTTGGTTTTTTTGGCCTTCTGTCTGTAGATTACAGAAGACTTTTACAATCTGTTTAAAAAAAGTCTTGTGTATTTGCCAACATTAGGTTGAAGATGAACCTTTGGGATATGTATTTATTAGATTTCATATACTGAATTTAAGCGTATGGTTCTGTATTTTTAACAGCCAACAGGAACTTTTCACCCTGTGGCGTGATCTCCAGAGAGACAGCCCAGAGCTGCTCAGTGCCCTGGAGTCCCTGTTAGTCCACGCTGTGTCCAATCTGCAGGACGCCATCAAAGAGAGAAACACTCTGGAACAAGCTCTTCTCAGGTCGCTCCTTCCCCCTGCTGCTTAAATGCTCTGCAGTTTATATGAAAACAATTTGAAAAGAGTTAGTTTTTTAATCCTGTTTTGCTTCAGAAGGGAGAGCGAACATGACAAGATGGTCCGATCCATATATGAAGAAATGGAAAGCCAGATCAGGGAAGAAAAAGAAAAATGGGCTGCTCAGGTACAGGTATACAATGCTCTCAAGTTCTGGCATTCTTGGCAAAGATGTGTTCAAAAGTCTGGTTGTTATGGAGATTTAATAGCCCCCCCCCCCTCCCCTCTCATCCACTCCTCCAATGGATCTTATTTGCTGCACTTCTCACACTATAGGAGATCTTCTCCATCAACTGTTATTTAACCAGGATGAAAAAAAAATATATTTTTTACAAGAATATCCTGGCAAGTGGCAGAGCATAGTTACAAGCAGTTGGTTACAAATCGACACACTTTTACTCAATAACAATATAATTATTAAAATCCTTAAATCACCTTAAAGTCAATGACACACTGCCTGTTTTTTTTTTTAAATGTTTCTGAAAGAATAAAATTAGATATTTTAAAACTAATTCTATGCTGAAAAATCAAGCCTTTTTGACTACAATAAAAACCTGAACTTTTTCTCTTCATATTTATATCCCAGGGAATAAATATGAAGGAATATTTGAAAACTAATTTTTTAATCCTTGCTTCATGAATATACTTACCATAAGTTTTTCTCCAGTTTTGTGTTGCTTATGCTAAAAGCTAAATTTATTTTTTAAATCTTTCTATACATCTACTTCTAGATGTAGAAATAAATTAAATTGAGTAATTCAACCAATGTATCATTCAGCAAAAAGCACAATTTTTAATTTATCTTTGCTCCACTTTAAAATGAAGGACAGCATAAAGGAGAAGCAGAGAGGCCAACAGCTGGAGGAGGAGCTGAAGATACGGGAGCAGGAGTTGGAGAACACAATGAACAAGCAGAAAGAGGTGGGGGCATCCCAGCAGTGGTTAAACGCATCTCTCTGTAAAGCGTTTGTGTTCACGGGGCTCTGCCTTCACTTTCAGCTCGAGACCAGAATCCGAACACTGAATTGTGAGCAAACCAACATCAGGGAGCAGAACCGGCAGCTGCGAAGCCTCAACCACCAGTTGCAGGAGCAGGTGGAGAGCAGCAGAGAGAGGCTGCAGTCCGCACTGCATCAGCTCAGCCTGCTGCAGGCCAACGCCGCTCAGGAGCAGGTGGCCCGACAGAGGTCAGCACCAAAACATGTCAAGTCTGATGAAAATGGTCGTTCAATGAATTAACTTTATCTGTTAATATCTGGCAGGTTGGTTATTCATTAGCACAATTTTCTTATGTATCTCTGTAGGAATGTAATGAGGGTATCAAGAAACATCAAAAAGGAAAAGGAAAGTCTGATGAGACAACTTGAGATATTAAGGTAAGCTTAACCAATCTCATCCCAACACAATTAAAAGATAGAAGCTGTATCGTGAAGAGTTTTAACCGCCATTGCTTTTGATAAACATGGTTTTCATTAACTGCTTTTAATGTTTTATGCTGTGATGCATTTAAAACTAAACAAATCTGGTTGAATGTAAATGTTGATACTTCTAATCGGTGTTATCTTGCAAGATCCTGTTTGGAAAAAAAAGAGATTCTAGATCTCAATGTTCTTATCTGGTTGGATAAAGATTCTCATACATCAGTGTGTTGATTTAAAAAAAAAAAAAAAGTGAAGTGTTGATGTCTCACTTTATCATGTTTCATTTTGACTTGTGACTATGTAAAAGTCAAATTATGTTCTTTGATATAAACGTTAATGTTTCTGTTCTCTGAAGTTAGTTGTATTAAATGACAGAAATGTGAGGTTCTACCAGCTAAATAACAATTAACCGCATGGACTGTTTGGTGTCTGGCTGCATTTAAATGAGCACTTACGAAAAAAAAAAATATTTTACAGACGGTAAATAAAAAAAAATTAGGTTTTGAGACTTATAGAAACATGAATCCCCAAAGAACTGTTCTTTTGCTTGGTGCTTTAGTGGAGGAGACATTAAACTGATAGAATGGATTATGACTTCACCACAGGGAAGATATTTCCCTCAGGTGTCATTTTGATGTTTTCTCTCCATATTAGCTATGTATTTACAAATTTCTGTTTTGTTTTCTTTTTTTCTTTAGGGATATGAATAGGAGGCTGCGAGATGAGAAAGACGCCCAGCAATCACTTAAGCTGGTTAGTCATCGACACACTGTCCTTTCTTCCCAGCCATTTCCTTATCTCTTCAGTGAAGACCCTTGTCCTCCTTGGACCCGGCAGGTTTATCCAACCTGAGCCAATTCTTGGAAAAAGCACTGTGCTTTCCTCCATCCCCTGGACAATGATTACTCAAACAGGCAGCTCCTGCTAATGACTTAATAATCTAAGTTTTCTGTGGAAGTAGTCAGTGAAGTGAAGGATTGTGCTTAGTCGCAATTTGCTGTCTCATGTCAACAGGAAAAGAAAATGTTTTTGTTACCCTTACTGAACCCAACAAGTAAACTAAACTGGCTTAATGTTTGTTACACCATGTCAGTAAATTTGTCTTCAAGTGAATGCCATACATGTTTAATTTTCATTCACAGAAATGTCTTGAGTACATACTACGTCTTGTATTTTTTTCTTAAATTATAATTTATGAAAGAAAAACTGTATTATTGGAAAAAATATTAAATTATTTTGCTGCAGAATAAAGTATTTTTGACTCCATTTCTCTCTTTTTAAATGTGAAAAGCATCCAGAGAAAATACTCATGTTGTCCACGTAATCTTCTAGAATCCAAACGTCACCAAGTCTCTGCAGAAGAGAGGGTCAATATTAGGCAACTACTTGCAGCAAGACAAGCCAGTAGGAAGGTTTGTATGATTGACAGTCTCCATTTCTTTCTTTCTTTTTTGTTCATTCATTTCTGCCAGTAATGAGGCAGACAAGATTCAGTTATTTTTCTTCTGTGTTGATTCTGAAGACGGCTGAGCTCTTCTGAAGAGTTGGAATTGACTGACACAAAAGAGGTCACAGATTCATCCAAGACCTGTCTGCCGTCATGTAAAGTCCTAGATGAAAATGTTGAACAGATTCAAACTCAGGTGATGAGAATCTTAAAATATTCCCTCTTAAAAATATAAGACCAGGCCAAGAAAAGTGTCAAGTTTGGTACCTTTTACTTTGCTTTTAGAGCAGACTTGTTGGTCTACGACGAGTGTTTAAGGTGGTGTTTCTGGGTAACTCGGGGGTGGGTAAGACCTCCTTCATCCGGCACTACTGCACTGGAAATTACTGCAGTAAAATGAGTTCAACTGTAGGTAAGCAATTCTCGACTGTACACTAGCATTCCCATAAATGTGTGAGAGACATGGGTATCACAGGGCAGTATAGCTTTTACTAAGATTGTTGTGCCACACTGAATTAGTTACTATAAAATACATTTTTCTGGAGCATTTTTTAATACTGAACATAATTTTCAAATCTCTGGAGAACTACACTATCTGGTTAGTACTGGTTATCATGCTCCTTTCATGTTCTACCAATGGAAATGACATTTAAAATTTGTCAGTCTCGGACTGTAGCTGTGCTATGATGCAATCCGGAACCTAATTCTGGTCTTTTCCAGACCTGTTAAATAAGACTGTGTAAACAAACTTGTATTTCCAGACTGTAGTTGGCATGCAATTTCCAAAAGTTCTTATTCCTTTCTTGCTTCGTTGGAAAACATCTATTCTTGAGATTTTGAACAGTATACATGTCAAAGTAACAATGTATATCTTCCCTTAACATCCAGTCTTTGTAGTTGGTTTTAAGACATTTTACAGCAATATAACTTATAAGAATACCAGTGGTTTACTAAGCATTACTTCAGTACATAGGTTTAAAATTGACATACAAACAAATATAAAAAGGAACTATTACTGCGGTTAGTTTGTTGGTGGTTCTACTATGTGTCTAACCATTTCCCAAATGATAGCTGAATTTAACCCACTGCCAACTCAGTCTGAGTCAACCTTAAGTTTTATGCTTCATTCCAGACTTTGAGTCTTGATCACTACTCTGGCACTGGAGATTTTTTTTCTGCATGAACCAGTTGAGGTTTAAGAGCTTTGGGTAAAACTGTGTTTATGTTCAACCATATAACCAGATAAAACTTAATTCCTTCGCACCTTTATTATTTTGCATAAATCTAGAATTTGGTGACTAAATACAGAAGTGTTGAATTTACTTGAATATAATTAAAAACTTGGTTTTAAGCAACACTGTTTGATTAATGCCCCATCCTTAAATACACTTTTAAGCAGTCTGTCCTCAAAAGGACAAATACCCTGCTGTGTAAACAGTCACATGGAACGGTACTCTGTCATGTCTACCTGACAAAAATACACACCTAGTATTTACACTTTGTCACATGTCTGCTGCTTGACATCAGAGAGGAGGGATTAGAATAATCACTCACTCTGAATTTTTTTAACATTTTGTCACATTACAGTGCAAATTCTCAAAGTATGTTATTGGAATTTAATAAGTGAGAATGTGGAGGAAAATTAACATGTTTAACTTTGTTTAAACTGGCAGCTTGTCTGAGTGAAGACAGATTGGCACAAAGTTGTGCATAATTGTTTGAAAGGAAAAGTTTTCATATTTTTCTAAATAAAAATCAGATTTTTTTGTACTCAACCTCCTAAGTCAGTACTTTTTTAGAATCATCTTTCAAGATAATTACAACAAAGAACTTTGGTTCAGCTCTCTGCCAGCTCTGCTTCATAGACTCAAATCTCTGCTTTATGTTCTTCTGCTAACACCTCATGCTTAGTCAGGTTGGGCAGAGAACATTTGAGAACATCTATTTTTAGTTAGAGACTTTTAACTGCAAACTTCATGAGGATTTAGGTCTGGACTTTGACTGGGACATCCTAACACAAAGTTGTACTTTGATCTAAACCATTCCAATGAACTGTAAGGTTGCCTGTTTGTTCAAAGCTGCAGTCTTGCTGGAAGCAAAAATACACTGCAGTCTTTTGCATCTTCTAACATATCTTCCATGATAGTGTTGCATCTGGCTCCTCCCATCTTTTAATAAACTCAACTCCTGTCTCTGCTGCAGCCTGATGGGGATTTTGTGCTCATGGAAGATCAATTGGGGTTAAATAAATATGCAACATTTTTCTGATTATTTGTAAAAGAAAAAGAAAAAAAACATCAGGGTAGCTGCTGTAAAACATCACATGCTTTGAATGTAACTGGACTGTGGGAGGGTGTTGTGATGACATTTTGTTATTTCCAGGTGTAGATTTCCAAATGAAGACTTTAATTCTGAACTCCACCACCATCACATTGCAGCTGTGGGACACTGCGGGCCAGGAGAGGTCAGATGTGTGCTTTTAATTTAAATAATTTTTGACCAATCAGTTATCAGTAGCTCAAGTGACCTACCTGGCTATAATTTAAATGTTTGCATGCTTCCAGGTATCGCAGCATCACTGAACAATATTATCGGAAGGCAGACGGCATTCTTGCTATGTATGACGTAACTCAGAGCGCCTCCTTCAGTGCGGTGAGAGGATGGATGGATTCCGTCAGGGTAAGAGGGCGTACCTGTTCTGGCAAATGCAAATCAGTCATTTGAATACGCACAAAGGTTATTGAGGAAAATGATCATGTCAGTGGCATAAGAATGATAATTTTGTTTACCTCAAAAACTTGTGTGGGGAACCTCTTGTTTCTCTTATGCTTGAGCAAACCGAATTAACTCAGTGTGGTGTATTTTCCCTCCAGGATAAGATGTGTGAAGGGACTGTGCTGATGCTGCTTGGAAACAAGCTGGACTTAGCAGACAATAACAACAGAGAAATCACAAGACCGGAGGGGGAGAGGCTCGCAGAGGTGAGCTGCATTTGAATATTCAAAGAGCTCTCTGCACTGATTCACATAAAGTAGCTGCCTAGATTAAATAAACTATATTAAAATATCAAATAAATACAAGGTTTTTTTGTTTGTTTGTTTGTTTGAACAGGATTACCAGGCTTTGTTTCATGAATGTAGTGCCATGACTGGGTATAACATGGAGGAGCTGATGGTTCACCTGGCTGAGTATGAAACTGCAAAATATTTTAATATTACAAGAAACTTCAACTTACTGGTTTTAATGACATTAACTTCAAAGTTATCCACTATTTTTCAATGATCTAAAAATAAACAACAACAAAAAGACAACTGTAACATACTGAAATTTGTCATTTCATTGTGATTGTATTGCAATAAAATGTGAAAAGGTTCTAGTGGTGTAAACATTTTAGAGAGATTGTTAAAGGGGACGATTCATGATTCACATTTTCCACATTTTGTTTTTCTTTATTTTGGATTTCTACTGCTTCTTAAAACAACTCGAACTCTTAGCAAAACCACCCAGCTGTTTTTTTGCAATAGGTTACATGCTTGTTTCAAAATTCTTTGGACGGTAATGTCACTAATCAGCAGGCACTGTCCCTCACCTATCAGGCCCAGAGAAGCCCAGTCCGTCACCTAGCAACCTCAGCAGCTCTTCCTGTCACAGAGCAACCCAAGCTAAGCTACAGCACGATTGGTCAACTGGTTTATTTGGATTTAAAGAAACAAGAGGCCCTAAAACAGCTCCTTCTGGAATTAGCTCAAAATAGGCAGAATTGAGCAGACTAAAATCTCATTATCTAAGATTGATTTTGTGCAAAAATATAAAAAACAAGTTCTGGATAGCCCATAGTCAGATACTAACCTTTTTAAGGAAGCATAATAGTTCCTCTTTAAGAAACAAAACAAAAATAATGGATGGATGGATAAAACCACAAGCAAATTTTGGTTGCACTAAGGTTTTTTTGGCAGCTTCATTAGAGTTGTTCCCCAAACCACATGATCATTTTAGAAGCTGCAGGTTTAAGTGGTTTTTTTATTCCTAAGAAAATGCACCACAGCTGCAGGCCTTGTCTTTAAATATGTATGAATAAATTAATATCTGAACAAAACCAGGACAAGTTCCGCCATCTTGTATGAAATAAATGTAACAAAGCTTTTAGATCAGTAATTAACCTTCCAAACTGTTTTGGACCAAATTTATGTTGTCAGAGTATAAAAAAAACAATTAATTTAATTCTTTCAAAATGATCCCATTCCATTAAAATTCTTGTTTCTTATATGTACATTGTTGGTGTGTATGTTACAGTTGAATAGGCTGTAGTTTCTCCCACACAAGATGACAGTTAGAGAGCTGCAAAACAAAAACTGTCTGCATAAATGATGTGGTTTATTTTATTTCTGTGTTAATTGTTTCAAATTAAATTTTCTTCTTATTTTAGGATGCTGGTGACCAAGGATGATCGGCAGTGTGAAGACGTTTTTTTACTGACAGAGGACACTGGTCAGAGAAGTTGCTGCGCTCGCAGTAAAAATACGATTTGATGCTTTTGGAAAGCTTTGTTACAAAAATTAAAATAAAATAAAAAATTTTCAGTTCAGTGCCTCACACCAACAAGGACTGCCTAAAGTCACTTCATTAAACAAGAGGCTCTTTTGACCAACTTCTATAATATTGTCATACTTTGCATTATCAAATCTTTGTTATAAAACATATATTTTTATGATTTTTTTTGTGTCCTTTTTTGTGAGAGTTTTACTGCATTGTAAAGCCTGTGTGAAAATGTAGCCAGATGGGGGCAGACAAGCCTTCTGTGTTGTCTGTGGAGGCGGTGAGGTGTGTGTGAGGCCAAAAGAGGAGGACAGACGCTCATGCAGGAGGCTGTGAGCGTCAATTGAAAACTTACACTGTTGCACTTCTGCTTCAGCAACAGTGTCACAGTCACAGCGGGGTGAGTGGGATCTGTTCAGTTACCCTGAGAGCCATCATCCCTCTGGGACACTTCTTCTGAATTCAGGTAGGACTGTTGTCCTTTCAATAAAAAAATAAATAAATAAATGAGAGAGCAGCTTTTTCCATTACGTAGTGGGTTAAAAATAACTCAGTACAAGCATCGATGTTGTCTAATATTTAAGCTAAGGTGAGATAAGTTTACTAACTGAAATATCTACATATTCTGATATCTACTTTGCCCTTTCTTCTGTTTTGATCTTATCTTTAGGATAAATCTATATACAAAATCCAAGGTTTTGTATTTTTTAAGCTCTACACTTATGATAGTTCAGTTTCAAATACATGAACTTTTTTATCCTAAAGTCAAATGTTAAACATACCAGGTGTAGAGTAAAGGGGTCAGCTTGCGTTACTGAGATGGGGAGCATACGACTGTGTGCTTGCTGACATGTGACACAAGTCGTTAAGTGTGTTTTCCCCACAACATATTTGATTTCATCTCTGAGCTCTTTCCATGCTCCCTTGAATAAATTTGGTGCCAGCTTTTTTTGTCAGTCTACGGTTTAGTCAAAGGAGGGAAACTGCATGTCGTCAGATAAGTTCATTAAACCTACAGCTGAGATTTAACTCATCTCAGTACATCACTTTTTCACATTGAAGGTGGAAGTTAAACCCACTGAAAGAGGAAATTACTGAATGCATTTAGGCCAAAGCTAAATGCTGTTTTAATCAGACACAGAGTTTGTGGAAATTAGGCTTTATTTACTCTGAAGCCAAGAAAGTTTACTGGAGATAATCTTATCTCCAGTAAAAAGCAGAATTTGAGGTGTGACCTAAATTCAGAGTCTCTTAGCTCTCTGAGCTGTCTGAATCTCTAGTATTTGGAAAATATTACATTGCTTATGATGCTTGCAGATATTTAACATATTGTTTTACAGGATGGAAGCTCATCGTGAGAAGAAAAATACATGTGGAACAATTTGCCTGAAGTATCTACTTTTTCTTTTCAACATTTGTTTCTGGGTAAGTTTACGAATAAGTCGGTTTATGAATAAGAAGTCCCCTCTACCTGTATTAGGTTTTACGAATGTACTAAAGTTCTCGAGTTAAATTCATTGTCATTTCAGCAATATACACAGTGGACAACAAAGCAAAATGACGATCTTCAGGATCCAGGGCGCCAGGCTAAACATAGACTAAAACATACTTCTAAACATAACCTTAGCTTTAGCTTGGTTTAAGATTAAAATATAAGGCAGCAATAATGCTGAATAACATTAAAACAACAACAAATCACAGCTGACAATCATTGGTCAGGGAGCTAAACAGCAAAATTGTGAAAGTGATCAAGTACTGATCAGAATTATGGAGTTTGATTGTAAATAAATGAATACATATTCTGGATCAGCTATTGTTTGATCAGTCTGTAAGTTCTGGGACATGTGTGAGAAGTTATTGTTCACATGGCAAATTGCTGTTGCCACATGACCACAATTTCCTGGTGTCAGATTAAATACCTTACAATATTACTGAAATGTTTATATTTTTCAGAAACTCAATTCTCTAATTAAATCACATTATCTAGATTAATTCACATAAATGAATGTTAAGCCTTAATTTTTGTTAACTGTGATGATTTTTCACTCGCAGCTAATGAAAACACAACATGTAATCAGACTAATAATGAACATTATATTGGTGAACATAATATTGGCTAAAAGGAAAGTATGTCTAATGCCTGCTTAACAGTTATTTTCAAAAGGGGCTTTTAATCTGACAAATGAGTCTCATTGAACACATATAATTTAATTAAATTAAACATATTAATTTAAATGCATCTTATAAAAAACTAATTCAGCTAAAATCTTTCGGGGTTTACAGTGACTAAATGAGATGTAACATCTACTGAAGAGATGCATGTTTCTTGACATGTGGCATGTTGTGTCTCAGCTGGCTGGAGGGGCCGTGTTGGCGGTGGGAGTGTGGACTTTGGTGGATAAGAGCGACTACATCAGTTTGTTGAACTCCAGCTTCTACTCAGCCTCTGCTTACATCCTGATAGTCACTGGAGTCATTGTGACTTTCACTGGAGTAATCGGATGCTGCGCCACCCTGAATGAAAAGAGGGCCCTATTGATTGTGGTAAGATTGTAGATCCCACAAAAACACTGAAAAAATACAACACCTTAAATCAATTAGCTTTTTGTTAAGCATGTGAAGTCAGGTAGTCATGCGCAAGCTCTTCATTACAACAGAACCTGACTCTGAGAAGTGTGTGTTGAAAAATAATCCTTGGTGACCTTCTGTCTGGTCTGCATCCATTCAGGGTAGCCTGATATGTGAGGTATGTCTGTCAGATATGACAGATAAAGTCATGCAGAGTGTGTCTTTAAGAGTTTAGATTTAGAGCTCAGCTCATGCCAGAGGAATGAGGAGCATCACAAGCGGCCTCTCGGGCCACAGAATGATAGAGAGAGAGAGAGGCAGACAGTCACAGTGAGCAGGATACAATTCAAAGGCAAACCTGAACAAACTGTCACGTTATGTCTATTTTTATTCCCCCTTGGACCTCTGCCTTTTTAAAGTGACGCCTCCCTTCATCTTGTTGATTCAGTTAATGGAACTATTACTTTTGATTCTTTCCACCTCATTTTCAACTTCAATCATATCCAAGCTTTTCCTTTAAATTCCATTTAGCCCCTAAATCTGTTGAACAAATATAAAAATAAAGATGTCTGAGTTTGAATTGTTTTTCGTGTCATATGTTTTCATGTCTGTTTTGTAGTATTTGGTGTTGCTGCTGTGTATCTTTCTGCTGGAAATCACAGCTGGAGTCCTGGCTTATGTTTACCAACAACAGGTAAATTTAGTTTAGCTTCTAACATAGCTAGTAACTGGTTTTAATTCAGTCTAATATAATGTTCAACTGACAGCTCTGTGGAAAAACTATTTGCCTCTACAAAGATTTATTCTTTTTTGTCAGTCCTAAATCTTTCAGATGAAAAACAGAAACAAAGATAAATGAGTAACTCTGGGAAGGTTCAGTACTGTTCCACATTTTCTCTATTTTGGAACGTTTTTCTCCCTGCAGTCCCAACGCCTTAGAAAACATCTGTTCCTAAGTTATTTTATATATTTTAAATATTATCCTACTTCATTTTGTCAGACAGGTTCCGAAACTTTTTAATTGATCTTTAAGCAGCTTGTCAATCACCTTGTTAGGATGCAGAGTTACAAATAGGTTGATAGTTGTTTTGTGAAGTGGGATAGTGAAATTGTGTTTAATTGCAATTTATGATTTAAAAATATATATTTTCGGGGCGGAGGGTTATTGTGTCTGAGGCAAAAATTTGATGATCTATGTTCTATCTATCTATCTATGATGATCTAAAGTATTTCATGCTGACCAAAAAAAAAAAAGAAAAAATCAGTAAGCTTTTTTACAGCAATGTACATAAAGCAGAATAAGCAAATTGATTTTTTTGAAAATGTAAACAAATGTACATTTGTTTACATTATATACATATAAATATATATATATAAATATATATATAAATTATTATGTTATCTTGCAAAATTAGCTTTTCATTGTTAAAACCTAGCTCTGTAGAGATCCTCTTTGCATGCTTTTTTCTGCATGTTCTATATATATATATATATATATATATATATATATATATATGCATGTTCTATATATATATATAATATATATGTAGAATTATGTTATCATGGAAAATTAGCTTTTCATTGTTAAAACCTAACTCTGTAGAGATCCTCTTTGCATGCTTTTCTCTGCATGTTCTTTTGGTTTTTCTTCACTTTCTATTCTTCTCACAACTCTGTTTCTTTTCCCCACTTCGTCACTGCAGTGTTTCCCTTTCTGCAACCAGGTAATCTCTTGAGATGTGTTTTCTGTTTTGCATCTGTTTCTCCCAGATGTTCATACATAATTCTAGTAAAAAGTTTAAATGCCCTCCTAATGGTTTTGAATGTCATTGTTTTTGAGTTTAACGAGGAATTTGAAGTGTTTCTTTTTTCACAGTGAAATAAGATATTAACAAATAACTACAATTAACTTTAAAGCAATAACTGAGTGTCTAGGTGTCAAACCGAATGATACAAAGGCAGGCGAAAAAACCGCAGCGATTGATTTTTTTCTTCCTACACTCAAGTATTTTTTGTCTCTAACAGCTGGATGATGAGCTCAGACAGAACCTAAAGTTAAAAATGCAGCAGAAATACCTGCAACCAGGCCAGGAGAGCGTCACACGGTCTGTTGACAAGCTACAACAAGAGGTGGGAACATTTGTTTCTACTACAGCTTCAAAAACTGGCTCAAATAAAATAAATATGAGAGGAGCAGAAATAACTATTCTCATCCTTAAAAGATGGAATGCAATTTTAGTAAAAAAAAAAAAAAATCTTTCTTTGTTCCTCCCACTCAGTTTAAATGTTGTGGAAGTCACAACTTCTCCGACTGGAGAGACAGCGAGTGGATCCGGAGCAAAAAAACTCAAGAGCTCGTTCCTGACAGCTGCTGTAAAACTCCCAGTACCCTCTGCGGTCGCAGAGATCATCCATCCAACATCTACAGGGAGGAGGTAGAGCACCTCGCAAAACAGTCATAGCGCTTCACAATTACCAAAGTTTCTTTATTATTACAAACTTTAAGTGTTTTATTGGCATGTTAGGTGATATTTAATGTCTATTGCTTTTTAACCTAACTCTGATTTAGCGTGTGTTTTACCAAGATCTTCATGATGTTGTTTGATTTCTAACTTACATCTGAGGCCTTCCAAGAACAATTGCATGCATACAGGGATTAAATTACACACAGGTAGACACACAGGTAGACTCAGTTCAGTAACTATGTGACTGCTGAAATTCCATTCAGGAGTATCAGAGTAAAAAAGGTGAATAATACAAATGCAAGCAAAGGTTGTCATGTTATTTCTAAAGAATTTTGAAAATCATGTATCATTTTACAGGCATCTCCATAACATAAATTCACATTGAATCGCATTGAAGTTTGAGGTTGTAACTTTAGAAAAAGTTTTGAGGAGCTAAATTCCTTCCTTAATTAATTATTTTCGAACATTTTAGATCTTCATTTCATTCTGCTTTATTCCCACCCAGGGAGGATGCATTGAGAAACTAGAGAATTACATCAGAAGCCAGTTGTATATTCTTGGGGGAGTGGGTATTGGGATTGCATTTCTACAGGTAAACTGAGGAAAATACAAATGACTATTCACAACTTATGAAAGTTGTGAATATATATAGTTGCAAAAGAGGAACTAACAAGCTTTATACTTCTGTTTCCTTCCAGCTTATAGGGACGATGTTCACCTGCTGCCTTTGTCGAAACCTGAAGGAAGATCTGTACTAACGTTGGACCCTTTTAATATCACATTCTTGACTGTGTAACTTTTAGTTGAATGATGTAAAACCCAACATTTCCCACAATGTTGCTGTAGAGTTGGAAGCTGAAATGATGAAAACTGTTTTAAACGACAAACTCCACAAATGTACTAATGCTGCTGGACAGCACCAATCTCTATTTCACAAGAGGAAATTCCAGTTATCTTACATTTTATGATAAAGTATGAGATGTAAATATACTTTTATGCAAAATAAAACACACAAAAGATAAAAACTGTTGATAATCAAGAGGTGTCTTTATGTAGCACAAGGAATTTAGTAAGGGCTGTGGAAGTCCCTCTCCTCCACTTTTGTGCAAGACAAAAGTATTTTATAATTATGACTTTACCAGATCATATAAGTTGTATGTCGTAATTTTGCTTTAGCTGACTGTTAATAATGATGTCATACTACCTCGTCATTATGCTTTAGTATCTCATAATACTACTATCTAGTAAATGTATAGTGTTATTATGTTAAGAGAGAAGGCCACAGTTAAATTATTGTCGTAATTCTAATGCATTCTCTAATCTTGTTTAGTTGCAATGCGAATAAAATTGAATTATTCCCAACATATTTTTTAAGGCTTTTATTCTGAAATTATTTTTGCGGATGTTGTTGTCAGCTGACCTTACTTCCTCTGTAGATCGTTTTTTTTTGTTTGTTTTGTTTTTTGCACTTCTATTATCTTCTTTGGCAAAATAATAAAATGTCTGCGAAACCAACCTGCTTAATAGTGGCCAGCGGTTCTCCTCAAGGTGAGTCCACCGCGGCTTTCACTGCATAGACCGGAGCAGAGCCGTCATTTGTGCAGCCTATTAGTTGTAATTCAACAACGTCATCCATGGTTAATTTAAACTGTAGCCGAATGTGCTGTTGTGGAGCATTATTGCCTTTTTTTAAGTGTTAAATTGGTGTGTTTTATTCGTTCAGGGGTCTCCGCCAAATCCTTTCTGCACTGCTTCAGTCTCTGCAGCACAGCTTTCAATCTGCAGACCGCCACACCAGGGGTAAGAGCTTGAATATGAATGAATGAGGGAATGCCTAAAAAAAACAAGTGCAAACGTCAAACAGCGTCCTGAGAACAAGTACATCACAAAAAATATGCAAAAGCGCAATATTTCTTCCCAGTTATCTCAGAAGGCAAAGCTATTTAATCATCTCATAGTGATATCCAAACCTGTTATTTTGATGATTGTGGCTTACAGATGATGAAAATCCAAACTTCAGAAAACTGGAATACTCTGAAAAAGGTCATTAATAGAAACAAATGGACATTGCTGAAGAAGCTAGCTGTCCATAATTTTCTTTTGTATCCAAGCATACCAAAAGAAAATTGGCTGGAAGGAAGAAGTGAGGTAGGATGCACCGCAACAGGGAGAACCTCAACCTTGAGAGATTTGTAAAGCAAAATCTATTTCAGACACTGTGTGTCTCCACATGAATCCATGAAATATTAGACACTGGCAACATCAGAGAAAAGAAACAGGCTGTGGCATTATGGTCCAGAGTCCTGTATTCAGATAAAAGTGAATTCTGCATTTTATTTAGAAATCAAAGTTCCAGGGTTTGAAGGAAGATTGGAGAGGCAGCAATGGACATGTTTTGCATAGAAATTGACATACTTTTCAGAAGCCTGACATTTGTGCTTGAAACATCCATCTTTGATTGGTCTAATGTAATATTTGTACTTTTCTGAGACATACCTGGAGATATATATGTCTCTTTATGATTCTTTACCTTTACACACATACACACACACATATATATATATATATATGTATATATATATACTGGCAAGAAGCATTGCACTTTTATGCAATGTTCTATTTTGAGACATCCTGCTACCCGCTAAGATGGTAAAATTATCTCATCCCTTCAGTTCAAAATAGTTCATCCGGTGAACCAAATAGGTTTCTCGCCTTTTCTTGTTTCTTGAGAAGTTCTGATCAAATCAAACCTTTCTGGTCTATTCACATTTGCAATTTTCTTTCTAACACTAACACATACCTTATTCATTTTGGTTTAATTCAAGCAGTGATGCCCCAGTTGATCAGCCAATTCTCAAAAATAAGATGGTTAGGTTAGGTATGCTTTCATGTATAACTGGGAAAAATATTTTCATTCTGTCATGTTTCATCCAAATCTACCATCTCCATTAAAAAAAAAATCCACAGCAAATGATTTTCTTTTGTGAGTTCTAGCCCTTAGAAAGAAAAGAACTGGAACCAGTTGGTGAGAATGAGGAATCAGTAGGCCAATTAAGTGTGTCAGTTCATTCCTTCCTTAAAGGCTTTTTGATTCAGGAAATTGATTTGAGTCCAGCAGCAAATTATGAGATTGCAAGATAAAACCTTTATGCAATACATCAAGCGATGTCTGCCATCTTGTTCGTATTTTTAGTAGACTAAAACATTGTGTCAAAGAACAAGCACTTTGTTGATGTGTTTATATAACAAATAAATGTTTTTCTGAGGCATACTTTTTTTTTAGTACTTGACTTGCTGATCAGAAATGGCAAAGATTAAATTTGCAGATCTCGAGTAAGATGTTTACGGAAACCAAAGTCTTTTCCACTGACAGAGTTTTTGTTGTCTTATAGCTGCCAGTTTGATGTCAATACTTCATTATTTGTTCTATTTTACTATGATTGTGTGTTTTTTGGAAATACAGGGAAAGCCAATAGACTTTGTAGGAGTTGATGAAAGCACAGCGCGATGGGTGCAGGACTTTAATGTGAAGTCCTACGCAACACCAGCCAAACTCGAATCTATAGATGGTAAGAAGAGTTAATTCCACAAGTCCATTGGTTGGACTCTGCTCAGTTTTGATCCGCCGATCTTTTCCAAGGTGCTAGATACCAGGCGCTGCTCATCCCTGACTGCCCCGGAGCGCCGAATGACCTGGCACACAGCGGCTCCATGCACCGAATTCTCACACAGTTCATCTCCCAGCAGAGTGAGTTCCAGACTTGTGTTAATGTCTTTGTTAACAGCCTCAGTGCTCACTGTATTTTTGTTTTCTCCACCTTGTGCAGAGCCCGTGTGTGCTGTTGGCCAGGGTGTGTCAGCACTGTGCTGCGCCACTGAGGGGCAGAAGTGGATCTTCAGTGGTTACAGCTTTACAGGGGTTAGTCTTCTCTTACAGGGGGGATGTTTACTCAGGCCAAACACATGTGTACGAGCTATCTAATAATCAATGTTTTCCTCGAAGCCGTCTGTGTTTGAACTGGTGCGTCAGCCTGACTTTGCCAACCTCCCCCTTATTGTGGAGGATTTCGTGAAAGACAACGGAGGATCTTATACAGGTGAGCAGCTGTGCTGCACAGACACTAGACGAATACGATTACTGTTCCTCAAACCGCTTTAACGCTCATCTCCGTTTCCCAGCGAGTCAAGAAGATGCCGTGCATGTAGTTGTGGACAGACACGTCATAACTGGACAGAATCAGCAGTCGACGTCACTGGCAGTGAATAATCTCATCCTCCTTTGTAATGCCAAATAAAAAGTCACCGTGTCTGGATTTGTTGGTAACAAGCATTTATCTTGAACAAATCTTTGAAGGTGATGGTTTCAGCTACACAATAACTTGTTAAACTTCTCAGTAAATAGGCACAGATGCAACAAGAAACCCTTCAATTTTTTTCCACGTTAACTTTTTCCAAATTAGGGTCAAGTATTTTTGTCTAAACCCAGTAAAATAGCCTTTTATTTTTGACAAAATACATTAATCCAGCATGCCTTGCTTAAGGACCTTTGGCTTTAATCACAACCTCAAGTCTTGGAGTTCTCTTCATCGTCTGCAGTAAAAACCTGTAGAAAGGAGATCTGTCCAGTCTGACAGTTTTGGTCTCTCCAGGGACGTTCAGTTGAACTGAAGTCCAGGTTCTGGCTGGGCCCTCACCCACGACTTTATTTTGTCACTACCGTCCAGGGTTCTGCAACCTTTAGAATTTCTTTTTCATTTCCTTTATTTAACCAGGTAAACCCTGTTGAGATCTGGACCTGGGCAAAAGTCTGCAATACACAGAAACCTGGTTACAAAATAAAACTAATTAATACATATACACAAGTGTAAAACAATTTAAAAGCAGTGACACTGTTTCATAGAATCTTGTTGCCTATTTTTAAGAACCGCTTGAAATAATTTCTGACATCTTGAGTTTAGAGTGAAGTTGATTCCACGCTGTAAGAGCCAACACACTGAATGCTTGCTTCCCTTTTTCAGTTCGAACACATGGAACATGCAGAAGAAAATGTTAGAGCGTAAAGAATGAGAACTAATAGATCTATGTAAGAGAGCATGATTACGCTGGAGTTAGACTGAGTAGAGCTTTATAAATCAGGATCCAATGATTGTTTCTCCGTACACTTAAAGGAGGCCAATTCAGAGTTATTTTCACTCTCAATCTAGCTAAATAAAATTGGTTTAGTCACAAATATTACGTGACCTTTTGAGAAAAGCACAGTTTGACAAATATCTGCTAGATAAAGTTTGTTCATTTCTGAAGAACCATTTTATTCTTATTTTTAGGTTAAAAATAAAAATCATAGAACCTCAGTAAAAATCATGCTCCATTTTATCGATGTTGACATCTGCTCCGTTTCCAGCCTTATACCACATCTAAACCTAAATAAACTTTTAGAGCCATTCCATTGTGGAACGTTAATTTTTCCATGATAGAAAAAAAAGACCCTGCATTTATTTTTAAATTTATATCTAAAATCTTAAGTTAGTTCTTTATTTTTAGCCAAAGTTATTAAGAGTTCTCATGGAAGGTCCAATGAGCCACTTGTGGTGCCGTAGCCATCCAGAGCTTTCTAGAACAGGTTGTATTCAAAAATCTATTCTGCTGCCATGTTACAATTTTTGTCACAGAATTTTAACCCTGCAGTATAATGCTGCCACCACTGTGCATACAGAAGAGATTACTGAATCATTCCATTAATTTTCTTCAGGAAAAGCTACACTGTGAACAGCAGACACTCGGATCAAAGGATGATAGTTACAGATAAGGAAATTTGTGTTTTCTGATCTGTAAAATCAGAAATGGTTTTAATAATGAGGGGCTTCAGTCTGTTTGGTGGACTGTTAGCAATATTTGACATCTGGCCTGTACACTCCCTCACCCTCATTATTCAGGTCGTGGTTCCTCACATATTTCATTCTTGTAAAGCAGATGTACTTTCTGGACATTTAATGTTTGAAAACATGTTTTTTACTATGTCACAGCATATTATTTTGCTTACATTTTTTTTTTAAAGAAAACAATATTCAGATCTATTTTACAATAAGCCAGTAACAAAATGTGAGAAGTCAATTGGTGTGAAAATATTCCTGGAAAACAGTAGTTGTTACAGCCCTGAACATCATCATTTCTGAACTGTACAAATTACAAAATCATAAATTAACACAAATTAAACAAATCTGAAGTACCAATGTTTTCTTTAAGTGCTTTTTCAAAACAAGCTGTCCATGTTTTTATGAACCTCAAACCAGCTGATTGTTTTCCAGACCGATTATTTTTTGTCGCATTTTTTCCTTCTCCAGTTCAAAGAGGCAAAAAAAATGTACAGACACCAAAAACACTGTTTCCTTTATGAAAAAGTCCAACGTTTATAGGAGATCATAGAAATAATCCAGTCCTTGTCCCATTTCCCATAAAGATAATCCTGTACCCAACTCAGTGGCCAAAGAAATCCTCATGTGGATTGACTGCAAAAAAGTTAAATAAAATTTTAAAAAATTACGAGTATTTTACATTTCTTTACTGATTTAAACATAATTTACACAATAATAAAAAAAAGTTTACCTTCAGTGAAGGATAGTACACCACATGCTTTACAGCACTGCCTCTGGAAAAAAGGGAAAAACATTTATTTAGGAATGCTTCTCAGTGTCAAACTTTTTCAAGTGTTTTTTTATTTATTTATTCAATACCTTTTGTAACTGAAGTGATGCTCAGCAGAGTATTCATCCCAGATCATCTTTGGTCTTTGTTCTCGCAAAATCTCAATGTACCTACAGAGATCAGCCGGGAAATGGAAACTGTTAGAGCTCCTGAATGTTTTCCTCATGCTGCGTTAGATTTCTCTCAGCAGTTGGAATTTTGATCTGAGAACAGATTTACACATGAGAACGATCGGGTAGCAAACCATGCAATTTAACCAGAGTACTTACTACCAGCAATATAAGTCAGGTAAAATTGTTCAGCAGATATAAAAATGTTCAGATTTTGTTAAGGTTTTGTCATATAAAAAAAATCAGAACTTTTTCTTCGTTTAATGAGACATTTATCTTACATTATTCAACTGACTGAACAAAAAAATCTGTTAGGTTGAGAAAAATAAGCTATGGTGAGCTTGTTGCATAAATGGCTCCACCCTTAAGCTAACATTTTGTTAAAGCACCATTTGATTCAGTTCTAGCATCCAGTCTAGCAATACATTAAATATTTGAACTAATCCTAGAATAACTTGATCAACATTTGTTTAGTCTGCAGAAAGGTCACAAAGGATCACAATAATTTGGTCCAGGAGCCAAATTTGACCTGAAATGTAATTAATTATATTTGGTCAAACAGGTAATTCCACATCCCAAAAATCTGGGATGTAGAATTACCTAACTGATAAGCTTAAGGTTAGCCCCCCTCCTCTAATGACATTCAATAGCAAAATTTGTCTACTTTAGTAACTGAGATGCAAAATAAGTAACTAATAGGAGTTTATGAACAAACCATTTCTCTGGTTTTGCAGAAATAACAAAATCCTGACGGACAACTCCATAAAAACTGAAACAAGCTAATTTAACCAGCAAAGAACCAGCGGTTCCATCTCACCTCCCACCCAAAACTGGCTCTGTCCCATGGCTTGAGAAATCAAGGCCATACAAATTCACTCCAAGCAGGATCTTTTGTCTCCATTGAGTGTTTGGTGCAAGCTGCAGAACACAGTCTCTGATCCAGGGCAGTGGTGAGCTTGGACCCGGTCTGTTAGAACAATAAAAAAAGGAAAGGGTTAATTTCTTAATTTTCTCTGCCTGCTTTCAGAAAAATCCTCTCATCTATGAACTCACCTGGTTCCACTAGAGTAGTCGTAGGTCATTAGGCTGAATCCATCAACAACAGGGGCCAACTCATCGAACTCCTCCCTGCCAAACATCCCTTGGCTCCCCGTACTGATAATTACACAAAAAACTTTTTTTTCTTTATCTTGGAACAATTTAAGGTTTTGTTTTACACAAAAGTAGTTGTTGAATGTAAAATAATTAAGATTCACCTCGTCACGGCTGGTGGGATAACTAGTATGCAGTCTAACTTTTTAGCATTTAAAGTCTCACACACATGTTTCACCAAATGAACAAGCTCCCTGTTAATAAAAGAGATTTAAAAAAATGTTTAATCAAATCAAAATGTTGAGTTTTCCAATATCCCATTTCAAAACAGTAACTCGCTTTCTCTTGTTCCCGCCCAGCTGACTCCAAAGTTCCAGGGTAAATCCATCGAAACCCTCCGTCTGAAAGGCCACAATGTTCCCATCAAACTCATATTGAGCAAACGACAAAATCGCAAAGAGTTAATAGATAAATTTAATACATTTATTACCTTAGCAACATCCACTAGTTCACCTGACAGCTCCTCAATTTCATCCTCACTCCCAAACACGCTCATGTAATCCTGGTAGGACCAACCGTCAAACAGCACTCTGGGCACTGGATACAAACAGGTTGAGAAAACCATGAAACAACCTCCTGATCTCAAACCACATCCAATAACAGACGCCATCTGCTCACCCATCCTGACTTTTTTGTTTGACTTGCGTACAGCTTTGACCCAGCCTAGAGAGACAAAAACATGTTATTTTACTGTATGAAAATGAGCAGACATTTAAAATTTGGCTGCCAGTGAAGTGAATTATATACCAGCGTCGTGATCATGGAGTCCTGTAACGTCAAACATCCCAGGAGCTCGTCGGCGGAGCTGAAGCCAAACTGGAGAGACCGACGACAGCTTGGAGCCAAACTGCTTGGCGATATCATAGCCATGGGAGTTCCACTGCAGAATAACAACAAACATGAAACGAGAGGACTGGTCAGAAAAAAATGAACAAATATGTGTCCACTGGTTTGTCATAGAGTAAGTGAAGAGATCTCAAGAGAAAGGGAAGTGTAGCCTTAAGAAAACCATAGTTTTGCATCTCTAATTGGGAAAAAAGGCCTAAATTTGCTATGGAACATAAATATTGGACTCAAACAATAAAAGGACTTGAGGTGTGATGAGCCCAGATTCACCTCTTCGCAGAGCAAGAATTAGGACAAAAAGATAGACACATAAAGTTAAGAAAAACATAGATCATAACTGAATTGTTTCCTGATTGTTCAGCAAAGCTTCAAATACAAGATGTTCCTTTCCACCCTAGATTCAGTTTGATTTGTTCTCAGTAAACACAAGACTCATGGTAATTATCTTGACACCAGGTTGGTGTCAAAATAATTGACATTTAATTGCATTTCATCAAATAAGAACTCATAAAACTCAAACCTAAGGAAAACTTCTTCATCTAACTAAAGTTTCAAAACATGCCAAACTTTTTGTTTTCAAGCATTACTTTAACTCTATAGAAAAAAATTGTTTACAAAAGACTGATAAGTACTGTAATTCTCATTAATAATTTAAAACTTGCTGATAATATCCATGTGTCTGTGTTATAAGTGTAGGCATCATTCTGATTCCTTCTTGGCTGTGGTAACAACTGAACGTCTGATCACCAATTAATTTTCCTTTAGAAATTCACCTCTTTCTAAAGGAAAAAAAACAATCTAAACAAATTAAGATACACATTTGTTTAGATAGAGACTTACAGGCGTGATATATCCCAGCACTGGTCCTTCAAATGTCTTCTTGATACGAGCACAGTATCTCTTTTCTTCCTTCACTATGTCCTTCCACTGCACATCTGTCACAACAAGGCCTCTGTCCAACACAGACAATTCATCTGGAGAACTCTAAAAGGTGAAATAAAGGAAGACAACTGTCTGAGGCTTTGAGCAAAAGCATCGAGTGTTTACACCAAGCAGTCCTTAATTCACAGGTAGAGAGCAGACTCTACTTACCTGCGCGTCAACTTTCGGCGACTTCTTTGAATCCGTTTTTGACAGAGTGGCACCGACCAGCCAGCAGAAAGAGCTGGCATGTAGCAGAAATATCAACATAGACTTCATTTTTTTTTTTTTTAAATGTCAGTTAATAATTATCTGGCTCAAGTATGTCAGTGCAAGTGTTTTCTTCCTTCCTATCTGCCACAGATGAAGCAGATTAAAAACCATGTCCTGATGTATGGCGTTACGTGAGTCAGCCACCACAAATGGCACGGTCAACATTCACCTCTTTCTAAAGGAAAAAAAAACAATAAACGCGTTTATATGATTTAAAACCTAGCGTCACCACAGCTAGGTAACTTCCGCGTCTAGTGGTTTTCAAAATAAAGGTTCTGACCAATCACAGAAAGATATCATCCCAGTCGGTAGGTGGCAGTGTGGTGGACTTAAAAACCGGATGACAAAAGTCAAAGCAAGCTGCTGTAAACAGACGCAGGGGTATTTATGGTGCAATGTAAGAGAAAACTTTTGACGGGTATTTAAACAACTACAGTGCGTTTTTACAATATTAGACTCCAAACTGAACTGTGAGTTATTTCTTAAAATTTCTTCCCAAATGTTGCCGTGTCAACATATTTCTGTTTACGTAAATGAGCTTCATTGCTCAAAAATATGAGATTCAGCATTTCTACTCTCAAATATATTTTTATGATGTACTATAGGTGTACTGAGTGATGGCAGTGGAGAGATTTGTGTCCAAGACTCTGGAGCTTTTGCAGGAGGAACGGGAGGCTGAAATAGAGGAAACCAAGTAAGAAATGTTTACACGTTTTTATGTATTATTAACAAAAAGACCCACATAAATCTCTTGAGGAGGAAGTTAACAACAATATAAGCATTTACAGGAGACTTAGGAACGTAAAATAATAATAATAATAATGATAATACTGTTGAAGAACGGTCACTAGTACCACATCAACCTTCTAAAATGCATACTTTCCAATACTGAAACTTTTGAGATGTTTCTTCCCAAAAGTCAAAGTAAAGATAACCAGAGGTTTTACAGAATCTGCTATTTATTTAGTTGTTTTTTTTTTTGATAGAGAATGTGCTGATTGATTGAAAAGGTGATAATTTTAGATGTAGCAGTGAACATTTTAGATGTGTACACTATAAATTCTTTCATAATTTGAGAAATTTGATGTAGATGCTGATTACAGAAACACATTCTCATTGATCGGTAGAAGTGAATATTTAAGTTTATTTCTATGATAAAGACATGACATTCCGATTTAAGGCTTTTTTAACAAATCCGATTTAAGTAAAAAATGACTGAAATTGCTAAACAAAATGTAAGCGGATTTTTGCTTTTTGGGTGTAGAATTCTGTCACATTTTTTTTTAAATTTAACTAGTTAAATAATTATCATGATTACAATATGATGAACTCTACATGATAATTTTGACTAACTCCTATAAAGTGGGGTTTTATTTTTTATGTTACTACAATTTTTTTTCACTGTTGTAGTTCACATTTTCCTTGTGAAGCTCTAGGTTGCATACTCTCATAGATTAAAAATCCTTTTTAATCAATATAACCCTGTGATGAAAACTGATAGATTTATCTTGTTTATGATAAGCTTCAGTTTGGCCTAAATCTCTGTCTTCAAAATATGATTAAAAAATACCAAACATTTTTGTCATGTCGTAGTTGTGTTTATAAAATGACTTATTCAACCTCAGGATATGGCAGGAGAACATTTCCTTGAAGGATCTTCAGAATAAAGGAGTTTGCCTGCTGAAGCTTCAGATAGGGAGTCAGTCCACCGGCCTGTACGGTCGCACCGTCATCATTTTAGAGCCCAGGAAGCATCTTGGTTTCTCCTCGTTTCCGAGCAACAGCTTTGGGCCAGGTGACAAAGGAGCCTAAAAATATTACTGTTGCTTTGGTTTTCATTTTTTCTCAGACTGGGATTCAAATCTTTTTTTTGTTTTGGTTTGTTTTTCAGGCGATATTGTTGGCATATATGACCTTTCTGGATGCAGTGCAGCCTCACAGATCTGCACAGGGATAGTAACAAGGATCAGCCAAGCTTCTATCAGTGTGGCCTTTGATGACCTGAAGGATGGAGTCAGTTTTGATTCAGATGGTCTTTATAATCTCTTAAAGCTGGCCAATGATGTTACCTACAAACGCATGAAGCGGTGAGTAACATCCAGTGGGTGAAATACAGTTTCAACACAGCTTCAACTCATTATATGTCTATAATGAGTTTATCTCTGCAGGGCCTTACATGCATTAAATGGCTACAGAACCGGACCAGCTTCCTGTCTGATACATGTTCTCTTTGGAGATGCGCAACCTTCTTCTTACTCACAGTCAAGTGAGTGAAGCTGGTCGTAAAACAAGTTTAAAGATCACAGTATCCAGATTAAATATGTGTATTTTGCTCTTTTGTTTCATCAGATGAGTTTGAGTTCTTTAATTCCGAATTGGATGATTCCCAGAGAGAAGCTGTAGCCTTTGCTCTTTCACAAAAAGAGTTGGCTGTGGTTCATGGACCTCCAGGCACAGGAAAAACCACCACAGTGGTAGAGATCATCCTGCAAGCTGTGAAACAAGGCCAGAAGGTGCAAAGAGTTTCAATAATTCAGCACAGTTAAAAAAAAAAAGTAAATGCGCTTCTTAAATAATCAAATGCTGGATCCCTGGTATAAGTATGGTCCTGTTCATGTCCAGGTCCTGTGTTGTGCCCCCTCGAATGTTGCTGTTGATAATTTAGTGGAGAGGCTCGCTCGCTGTAAAGCCAAAGTCCTGAGACTGGGCCACCCTGCCAGACTGCTGGAATCCATCCAGAAACACTCACTGGATGCCATCCTCGCTCAGAGCGACAACGCAAACATCATCGCTGACATCCGGAGAGATATCGACAAAGCATTGGTCAGCACTGGAGGTTGTATTCTTGCTAGGGTGGAGATTCATTATTCTCCTAAAAGCTAAAGAAACTTTTTTTATTTTTCAGGTGGGGATGAAAAAGAAAAGCGAAAAAGGAGAGCGAGGAAACTTTAAACGTGAAATAGGAGAGCTGAGGAAAGAGCTGAAAAACAGGGAGACGGCAGCCATTGCTGAGATCCTGAAGAGTGCTGATGTCGTGTTGTCCACAAACACCGGTCAGTGGAGTGAAGCGGTCATCGTCTTTCAGCTGTAGCAATGAAAATAATGGAGGAGGTTTGTGTTCACAGGTGCATGTGACGATGGTCCTCTGAAGTTCCTGCCGGCAGAGCATTTTGATTGGGTGGTGATCGATGAGTGTGCGCAGGCCCTGGAGAGCAGCTGCTGGATCGCTTTACTCAGGGCACGCAAATGCATCCTGGCTGGAGACTACAAGCAGTTACCACCAACCATCAAATCACAAACGTAACAAAACAGGTTTTCATTAACTTTCAAGAATTTATATATGACTTTTAAATGAGCAAAGCTGATCTGTTCTCTTTAAAACACAATCACTGTCCACTTTTTTATGTACACATTTTCAACACAATCAATGTAAAAGGAGGGTTTATGATGTAAAATGAACTTTTCAAGCTTTGCATCATGTTATAATAGTATCTCATCAAAAACCTATCTGGAGTGTTGCTTTGATTCTTTCTTGAAGAAAGAATCAATATATTTAATATATTAAAAGCTATCTGAGGAATCTTTTAATCTCCCATAGCAACCATTTGCGGGGTACCTAAAAGGCTGGCTCTCACAAAGCAAGTCCTACGCTAAACCTACTTTAGTGTGGGATTGAATTCACAGAGAAATCTGCAGCACCTGCATGAAGATATCATGTTAAAATGAACCAAAATCATTGATTTGTTGAATCTGCCTAAGGAATTACTTACTATCAAGATGTACATAATAAAATAAGTATGGATTTTATTTGGGTCATAGCAAACAAGAATCAGGGTTAAATTGCACTTACATGTATGTGTTGTGAAAATAAACTTAAAGCATTTATCAAGCTCATCAAACCATCCTGTTCTCTTTGTGTCCCTTCTGTACAGAGCTGCAGCTAAAGGCCTGTCCCTGAGTCTCATGGAGAGACTTATTCAGATGTATGGGGACTCAGTGGTCCGTATGTTAACAGTTCAGTACCGCATGAATAGTGCTATCATGGAATGGGCCTCCACAGAGATGTACAATGGAAAATTAACTGCTCACAGCTCTGTGGATAAACATTTATTGAAGTAAGTTTCCTCACACTCCTGGAAAATATCTCATATTCCCAAGGCAACGAAGGCTGACTCCTGAAACTAATCGTAAAATATTTTCTCCAACAGAGATCTGCCGGGTGTTGCCTGCGTCGAAGAGACCAGCACACCACTTCTTCTGATTGATACCGCAGGGTGCGGTCTGAGCGAAATGGAGATTGCAGACGAGCAGTCCAAAGGCAATCAAGGTAAATGTCTTTCCTGGAAGACTGTAGAAAATCTCAATGGGTTTATTGATTTTTCTAGTGTAAAGTCTTAACTTTTACTGACTGTGTCTTTAGGTGAGGTCGACATTGTTTCACTACATATAAAGAGCTTGACGGAAGCTGGAGTAAAGGCTAAAGACATTGCTGTTATTGCACCGTATAATCTACAAGTAAGTCTCTGCAGGTAGACTTACTGTTACTGCAGGTAACAGTCAGTTTCACAAAATTAAACTGAACCCGGCAAACATTTTTTACTGTGCGGAAAACATATGTCATCGATACACTTCACAAACTAGAGCACAAGGAAAAAAATAGCTTGGAAAAATAACCTGAAACAAATTTATTGATGAGTCAAATAAGGAGCATTATTGATCAGCGCAGAACTAACTATTTTAAGACAAACGTAAACACACAGGAGGACAAAAGAGTTGGTACCTTTCTGTTAATGACCAAAAAGCCATGATGAAAATGGTCACAGAAACAGGATGAAACTGACAAAATTAATAGTAATTGACAAATAAATCTTCACTAAAATTAATTAAAGCAAAGAAAATCATACATTGCTAGTACATGATTTCAAAAACAATGTCTGATTTTCAGTTAATTTTCAGTAAGTTTTTATTTATTATTTTGTTATTTTTGGTCTTAACACCATGGGGTATCAAAAATTTTATCCGCATGTTTAAAATGGTTGGATTGGATGGATATGAGATCAGTATATCAGGATATAAATGGAATATTTAGAAACTAAATATTATTACCATGTAAAAAACTTATTAATTTTGTTGTTTTAATTCTAGATCACTCAGCAATATATTTAGACTATCCTGCCACATAATTTTCCTAAAACATCAAATTCAGTCCCAACGTTAATGGCTGAGTGACCAAATTTGTTCCTGTTCATAAATCACCACAGGGGTGCCTTTGGGAGTTTTCCCCTGAATCTGAGTTTTTAACATTTCAGTCTGTAGTATGTTTACATTAATAACAAATAAGAAAGTGGGCAATTAACATTAAACTCCTTGTATGAATTAACTCTAACTTAAATCTTAGTATTTTTCAAGAAACAGTTGTGCTTTTCTTTTTATATTACTTGATTTGTAATAAAATAAAGTTAATATATTATATGCATCATAATGTATACTATTAACGATATTTAATTAAAGTCCAGTATCAAACCTCTTATTAAGGGATTAAATGTTTTTGAATAATTATTTTTCTAAAGGTTGATCTTCTGCGTCAGAAGCTCTCTGCACGTCACCCAGAGATGGAAATAAAGTCTGTGGACGGATTTCAGGGCAGAGAAAAAGAAGCTGTTGTGCTGTCGTTAGTTCGCTCCAACAGAAAAGGTTGTTTCCTAATATAAATTTCTTATGATTTTTGCTAAATCCTAACCATGAGCTGTTTTGAATAGTTTTTTTTTTTTCCTCTTTAGGTGAGGTGGGTTTTCTTGCAGAGGACAGACGGATAAATGTTGCCGTCACACGTGCAAGACGTCACATCGCCGTAGTGTGCGACACGCAGACAGTTAGGAATCACGCTTTCCTTAAATCTCTGGTCGATCACATGACCGAAGTCGGTGAGGTCAGAACTGCATTCGAGTACCTGCAAGATATTGTGCCGCAGAACTACACCCGGGATCATAAAGACACAAAGACCAACACTTCTTCCACGTCTAGCAAGCAGAAGAGTAGAGATCAGGCTCCAGGTAAAGCAAAAGAAGGCCAGAAAATGACCAGCAGCTCTAAGGACAACGCAGCTGGTTCACAGAATCACACAAAGTCCCACACACCAGCCCAGAAAGAACAAAAAGACAAGAGCAGATACGCTGAGATTAGACTGCAAGTGGAGAATTTTATGAAGGATGTAAATATGAAGAATTTACAGTTCCCATCATCCTTCAACTCGCACGATCGCCTGCTGGTCCACCAGATCGCTGAGGAGCTGGGCCTCATTCATGAAAGCAGAGGAGAGGACGGCGGCAGGTGCATCACCGTCTCCCGGCCCGTGGCATTGGAACCTGTCGAGGAGCCGACGCAGGAGGAAACCCAAGAGGAAGAACCAGCTCCTGCTCTACATAGTGACCCGCCACCATCCCAACCTTTGATAGATCTGAAGACGTTACATCTGGAGAGAATGCAAAGGGAGCAGCAAAAGAGGAAGGAAAACATCCAGCAAAAAAAGCAACAGAACTGCAACCCTGCAGCTCAGGGAACAAAGAAGTCTAAAGGTTTGTCTCAAACCATCTGGAAGTGTTTTAACTCGTCTGCTCACAGGATAATTCTGGATTATTTCCCCTCAGGAAAGAACAAAACGAAGGCAGGGGCCAGTGACATCGCTGCCGCCGCCGTTCCAGATGATGACTTTGATGCGCTCATCAGCGCTGTCGTGAAGGCGGACAGTGTTTGCAGTTTTGTGAAATGCAAAGCGTCTGTGTTAACACTCGGCCAGCTTTGCATCTTCTGCAACCGGCAGTTCTGTCTCAGTCATCACATACCAGAGGTAAGAAGCACTGTATGTGCTTTCTGACTACTCTACAGCTCGGAACTTGTACTACAGCTCTGAACAATAAAATATTGGAGAGAATTTAATTTAATTCAATCATTTATTTTCATTGCTGAAGAAGCATGCTGTTCGGAGTGCTGAATTCTAAGAATTATAACACAAAATTGAGTGAAAGGAAAACAAGTTGTATTTAGGCAAAACCAAAATTGCAGAAGAGGAAGGAAAACGTCCAGCTGCAGTCAGCATGAAAAGACTTACCACTTTGGAAATCTGTTTTGGGTGAAGCTACTTTTTTCTATCCTGGTTCTCATACTTGCAATACAATCCAAAGTAACATAAGGGACCTTTCTCTTCTCACCTCATTTAAAAAAATATCTTAAAAAGCCAAAAACGTCAACATTGAGAATATGTAAAGATGTGTAGATTTTTATGATTGTTATATCCATTTCTTACTCCGTCGTGTTATTTTGTGATTTTTATTTCTGTATTTAGTATTGTGCTTTAACATCAACCTGCCAATGGAACGAGAGATGGAAATAAACCACCATGTAAATGTTCTTCAACATGTATTGTCCCATTTTTTAAAATAATTTTGAACTTATCCAGTACCTGGGCAACAACTCCTGAACTAAAGGGAACATTATAAGCCTCTTACTTGACTTGTACAACCCCCTGTACCTCATTAACGTAATTTAAAGTTGGCAAACATTTTGGCATTAAAAATACTACTGTAATATCTTATAGACCGAGGAACTGGATTTTGAGTTTCCTTTAGTTGTAAGGCCATAATTATCAAAATTAGCAAACACATCTTTGAATGTTATGAATCAGAATAACCAGAGTTTTTAGTTAAATTCCTGAAATAATCAACTTTTCAGCAATATTCTAATGTATTGTTGTTTTCTAAGTGCTGTTTTGTTTTGTTGTTTTAGGTTCATGGCTGTGGAGATAAGGCAAAGTCTCACGCTCGGATGAGAATAAGCAAAGAGGGGATTCTTTATGCCGGGAGTGGGAAGAAAGACAAATCGTTGGACCCTAATAAGAAAGTGTACCTACAAAGAAAACTGGATTCTAAGCTGAAAGATATGGCATCGCAAAGGAAACCAAAGAACAAGGAGAAGGACACTTAATGTCGTAAAATAACCTTTATAGTTTATTGAATGTGAAGACTTTGTTCTCACTAAATAAAACAGCTCAAATATTCAACTGAAAATACTCCAATGTCCCTCATTTGATACAGAATGTAGCTTAGTTTTAATTTTATGTCAAAAGAATTACTTCACTTAAAGGCACTTCCTAGGCCTTCTCTGGAACCACTTTCATTGACTGAGCGCAGATTGTGAGTGGGCTAGAGTTTCTCCAGTCCTCACACAATCCAACAGAGAAGTATGGGAAGATTTTCTCTGTCAATTTGACTTTGAATGTGTATATCACGGCTGAGTCGGCAGCATTGGTGAAAACTACCCTTCCTTTGTCGCAGTCCAGCTGCACGGTAAGCCTCTCCGGCATCTGCTTCACCGACACCCTGGTGCGAGGCGAGGTCTGAGCCCAGAGGGAATCTTTGCTGCACTGGCCGATCACCCAGTAACCTTCTTCGGGGCTCAGGAAGGTGGTGCTTTTCCTTTTGATGCACTCAAGCGCCACCCCTACGAACCAGTCTTTGCCGTGGCCCACCTCTACGGTCCAGCTGTGCTTCCCGGACGTAAAGCCAGTGGCGCCCAGCACACACATGCGGCTGGTGCAGCGCTCAGGGTTGTTGGGTAGAAGCAGCTTGTTGCTGTACTGCACACTGGTCAGCTCCTGGGACAGCTTCAGATTGGAATGGGCCGTGTTCGGGTCCAGAACGACTAAAGCTGCAAAACAGGAAGTTCAGTTGAGCTGCCGTATGTAAGCGTTTATTAAAAATAATAATAAATAATTCACATATTTGTTGGAACAGTTATGACGCGACAATAGTATGAAACGGATAACCTGAAAAGAAATTGAGCTCCTCTCTCTTCTCCCAGCGCTAATTAGAAACAGCCAATCAGAGCCAAGAGGAGAATCTTGGTGCTGTCAATCAGCTCTTCCTTTGCTCTCTGCTACCACACAGCTTATCACCGTAAGCAGAGCCCATCCTGGATGCTAAGGCTAGTTAGCATGGCCACGGATGACAGTGGATAAATGGCGTTCCTGCAATGATTTGTTGTTTCTCCACTGTTAGCACATTTAGCAGTGTGTTTACGAGGATGATTGACAGTGCTAAGACCCTCCTCCTGGCTCTGATTGGTTGATTTTGATCGGAGTGGTGCTTTTCTTCAGATGCAATAGCAGCACTGGGAGGACGTGGTCTCTTCTCAGGTTACATTTCTCATGTTAAACAACATAATGACTGTTTAATGAATATATTAAAAAAAACATTTTTTTAAAGGTTAATCGGTGGTTTTATAAACCTAATAGCAAATGTGCTTACCATATTTGACATTTTTCAACATCTTCTGGCAAACTGTAAACTTGAGTATTCCCAGATGCTTGGCAGAAGTAATCAAAATTTCTCTCATGGTCTCAGGTTCCTGGATGTTGCGTTTGACGCTGAAACGGAAAAATCATACCAACATTGGTTTATAGAAACATTTATTATTGATTTTTGCAGATGAGAGCTTGCACATACCTTTGCTTTGTTCGCTTGTATTCCTAAACATGAAGTAAAAAAAAAAAAAACATGTTTAAGAAACTTTTTTTTTTTTTTAGTAAAAATACTGTATGCATTCCGTATGCAGTCATTAGAAAAACATCCAGAGTAATCATGCAAACACTAATTAGACCTCTGCTGATAGATATGCTACCCAAGGAAATCATGAGCAAATGCACAGGTAAAACAGGTCCTTAGTTAAGTATGTTCAGTCTGAATATGATTTTACTCTTTAACCATTTTATAATCTGCATAATCTTAATTTATCTTTTTTTTTTTTACAGGCCTGTACCATGAGCTTAAAGTTTTTGTTTACCCAAGCAGCATTTCTGACTTGCTCCTGTCAGCATCATAATGCCGCTGTATTTTGTACCACCCATATTTGGATGTGTATTGTTGCATATTAATTTTATTTTAGTTCTAAAACAGCACATCCTTTTATGGCCACATGTAGAAAAATTGTCAAATTAGAGCCACAAACTGTAGTGAGTTTTGCTGGGATTTAATGTGAAAGACCACTGCATAACTGTAGACTGAAAGGAAAGTATTATATGGTTCTCTTAATTGTTTTGCGAAAAGAAAGTCTGAAAACTGAATCGTGCCCCTTTTAAATCTGATTTTCAAACATTTCCACATGGGCTGTTACAAGTAGAAAGTCATAAAATTCAAATTCCATCGAAAAACATTAAGCCATCTAAAAACAAATGATTGTGAATAGTCGATTTTCTGTTTTCTTGGTTTAGAATTTAATTTTATCAGCAACAAAAACAGGATGTGGGTTACAGTTTCTGTGACAACGCCTGGAACAAGCTAAGCGTAATGAATGGTTGCATTCTTTTTGCCTTGAAGCAAACAGCGCGGATCCCATTAATGACTGGATTTAAAAAGAAACCAAAATCTGTGGTTAATGAAAGAAAAATACTTTTGTGTTGAACCCAACAATTTTCATGGTAAGAATATTTTAAGCTGTTTCTGAAAATCTCACTCTTAAGCAATTTTTACAAGTGCACATTTGCACCAAGTTCTAGTGTTGATCATCCAATTTTTTCTGCGATTCTCAGAGCTGTTCCGAAACACGTTGTACTTGTTTTGTTCCTTTCTCTTGCCCCAATTACTGCCAATAAAGCCACAAAATCTTTTTTTTTAAATACACCAAAGCTTGTAGTTGTAATGTGTCAAAATGTGGAAAAACTTGATTGGGCAGGAATATGTTTACAAACCAATGTATGTTATGCACTTGGGTGCAGCCCATATTTAAATCTAAGAAGGTTCTGGTTTAACCATTTATGGCAATCATGACTCATTGAAAATTTTAGATTTTATTTGTTCCCTCTGAGTGATCAGTAGTTTCCAAATTTTCCATTTGGAACGTCTACAATATTCTCTTTAGCACCAAACTGCTGTGTGGAGTTCACAGAGAGACATAGCTGAAAAAGACTTTACTCGTTGAAAAGATGGTTCAATTCTACCATCAATTTGAATTATCCTCTTCTTGCTTTTTGTGTATATTTCAGAGGTCGGTGTCATTTCCTGTGAGCCTGTATCCACTAATTCACCTAATTTTATTTTAAATGTCTAAAATGCATATATTCTGAAAAGAGAACATGCAACTGTTGACTTAGAATTTTACTGAAATTAATCTTTATCAAAGAAATAAGTCCATAATCAGTAGAATGTACCTGTAGGAATGGCAAGTCCTTTGCTTTGAGGACAATATCCACTTTGCTGATGGTGGAGTTGAGAGCCTGGATCTCCTTTTCTATGTCTTCAATCTTATTACACATGACTTGTATTTTTATTTGCTCTTCCTGTTTGAGCATTCTCAGTCTCATGTCTTCTTCATCCTTGAGGAACTGGTGAAGCTGCAGAAATTCCCCCTTTATCGCCATCTCGATTTCATTGCTTTGAGTCTGTAACATTGGAGCAGGCTGGTTATTCTGGTTAGTGTTTGCTAAGGAGGGACTTTTCCATCCCTACCGGAAAAAGATAACTTAAGAGCTCAACATTAGGATTAAAACAGTGGAATTGGTGAAATTATCCAAGAAAAAAAATAATCTCAAAAGCTTTTACCTTTATATAAGTTTTGATCTCCTCCCATTGGTGCTTCGTTTTACTCATTGTTCTTACTTTCTTTCTTAAGGACCCAAGGATGTTAGAAATTTCTGTCTAAAATGAGAACATTAAGACCACTTTCAAAATGCTTGACTGAATAGCTAAATTTCATTGTCATAGCAAACTAAGATACAATGTTGGTGCGATTCTGGTCATTATGTTCTGATACTTTACACACACAAAGAAAAAAATATCTCTATCCTCAACCAGAAAGTAGCTCTACTTGTCTTTTTAATCATACTGTTATCTTACCATGTTTGATTCTTCCTTGTTTTTATTCATACTATACCTTTTTCTGTTGAGCTGCTTCATCCACTGGGCAGCACTTGTGCATTTTATGGTCCCTTGATATTTGGCAGACGAGACAGATGGGAACCTCATCATTGTCGCAAAAAACCTTCAGCTTCTCATTATGAAGTGCACAAATCTCCTGAGCCATAACCTTTTTGTTTTGAAACTGATCCACGACGAACTTCAGATCCTGGTTGACAGGAGGCATCCCAGAGGAAGACTCAGTGCCGCACACGGGACATTCTTGACACTTTTTCCACTCCCAGAAGTTGTGCAGGCAAAGTTTGCAAACGTTGTGTCCACATAGTAAAAGAACAGGGTACGTATAAATGTTGGAGCACTGAGGACAGGATATCTCTTCCTCAGAGAGAGATTTTCTCGTTGATATCATGATGGTGTCCGCCTACAGAGTGACTAGATAAGAAAACATCCTTGTTGTTTCTACACTGACTGATTCCAGCAAATGCTGCCCTGCTAGTCAAGCAAGTTAAAAATTCCAGCATGTTCAAGGTTCCACCTGATTATATATTTAGGACTTCACCGTAAAGGTATCTGTGTGGAGTGCAAAGAGTTTAAACAAAAAAACACACACATTCACTGTAACTGCCCTTTAATTTCAAAAGTAAAACACTTCCATATGAGACACAGCAACATAGTTTGATCAATATTCCAACTATGCCTTTGAATCTGTACCTCATTATGACTAGAAAATCCTAACAGAAAAAGAGGTTGTGGCTATGCTTGTTTCCAAGACTGGTGGCAAAAACAGAGGTAGTTCATATTGTTAAAGAAACTGGCAGGGTGATCTCTATTTACTGGATCCAAGTGGTCACCTTGAATAAACTGCCTCAGCAGGCACACTCACAATGAATCATCTTTTTTTTTTTCTTCCAGTAAGCAAACATTTAAGCAGCTGGCTTTCAAAGGTGAAGTCAACTTCCTGAAATCCTGAAAATTATTTTTGTTGTGCAATAATTTTAATGTAGTTGGTGTCAAAGAAAATATTCCAGTGATTTCTTCTTTGTCATGCTGCAGTTTGTAAAACAAAGACAGCAGTTAATTACAGGCTTCCTACAAATTCCAGACATAATTTCCCAGAAACAGGATGATTTAAGTAATGGAGCAGGAATAGTCAACTTCAATATGCATAATCTTTTCTATTTTTCCATGTTATTTTCTCCTGTTTGTCCAGATGGTGAAAATACTCAATTCAAATTTGACTCTTTTTTTAGATTCCTTAGGAACCCCATATTTTAAAGTTAAAGTTCTGAGTGTAAATAGCTGCACTGGCAGATTACCTTCAGTCTCTAAAATATCTGTAACCTGGCTGCAAACAAAGCCAGGTTAGCTAAAGATATTTTCCCTCCTAGATCAAAACAATAAAGCTAAAAGTAAATCATTTAAATGGAATATTGATAGTAAGTCTCGAAGATATTAGAGTATTAAGAAATACTCAAATAAACAGTAAAATAAATAAATGGGTTCATTGTTGCTTAGTTATTCATTTAGCTCATGTAAAAAGACCAGATTTGTATATCTTTTTTCCTTTATCCATCAAAAAAGGCCAATCTCTTCAATGTCTCTGTAAGTAAAATACAACCAGTGATATAAAAATACTAACAATGTATTAAACTGTAACTCTACATCTTCACCAAGAAACTGAGTGCCTACATGACTGATCACAGGTCCGTTGTTTTTTTCTCTATAAATAAAAGTTATAATAAGAAGATATTAATACAGCTGCATGGACCTGCTTGTAAAGACATACTAGTTTTTCAAAGGTTAAGAGATTTTAGTTAGATTTACAAAAAAAATACATTAAATCAACCAAATGTTTACCAGAAAATGACATGAGAACATTATGTACATGAAAAAAACAAACAAAAACAATATTACTCAGGAGTGACTGTGCTGTTGTGAGAAAAACAATTTCTACAGAAAGACATTGGTGAATTTTGACATATGCACTGATTTATATATCAAAGACTCATTGTTTTTAAATGGTTCTTACACATACAACAACCTCTGACATTGGCGAACATTATCCTGTTGCAACAGATGTAAAGGTCATATGATTTTTCAGCTTATCTCACAATTTAACACAGTTAGCTATACAGTATCTCCTCTGATGGACTGAGACTGAGTCTCAATGAGACCGAGGCCCTAATCTGGGTTTATGGGCCACAGACTCAGGGACGCTCTTGCGTTAGAGTAGCCGTCCCGTGTGCAGAGGACCAAACGGTTGTGCCTTTTTGAAATTCAGCACATTCCAAGGCTCCCTGCTGCCTCCATGTCAGTCCAGAGCCTTGAAGGCGTCATTCCGTGTCTGCAGTACCAACATACAAACTGATGGTGGCAGTCACACAAATCCAGGCTTGATGGAGGATTTGAAACACTTTGGGCAACCCTTTGTCCCGTTTGTTTGCAGACACCTGGGGATGGGACATAAAATAAAGACACTTTATTTTTATGTCTCTGCTAGACCAATACAAATCTGCACATCATTTTGAATCATAAGGATAATCATACATAGTTTTAAAAATGTTTAACAAATAAAAGCTAATAAGTAAAGCTCGGATTTGTACTCATTCTGCTTTACTTTAATATCAATAAAGAAAAAAGTGCAGGACAACCAATTCCTCTGACTGATTACTCACCTTTTAACACTCCACAAATCTGGCACTTAATTAAGAGGGGCTCAAGAAAATCACTTGTATTTTGACACAAATTATGTACAGGGCAAGCATGTGGAAGCAGGTGATCTATCAAATGAGACCCAAAATCCACCACTCTGGCCTACATACAAAATGCTGTGTGTGGCCACCATCACAGGAAACATGGAGGTGGTGGTATTATGCTTTCTATAGCTGGTCAGAACAGATAGAGATTAATGTAGGGAATTCTTAGAGGAATTTTGAGGTTGTAAAAGACTTGAGAACTGAGAATGTTTATCTTCTGGCAGGACTTTTTATTCAAATCTGTAGCGTTGGCTGAGCTCTCTAGAAGTGCAAAGAAACATACCACGAAAGATACTTTGCAGCACACTTTTCAGATTTTTATTTGTAAAAAAAGAATAACAAAGTTTGAGGGGTGTAAACACATTAAAACACGCATCAAGCTCCTTGATTTTTTTTTTAATGCTCATTACCTTAGTAGGAATGAATTGGGAGAGAGTAAACACCTACTTGAGATGGAAAATGTGGGAACAGGGTAACGCCTGCAGCTTTTGGTCCCTGTCCCCGATGGACTCCCCACACATGCCGCAGTAGAGCTCCAGCTCCTCCACACACTGCAGGAACTTCACCACCTGCTCTCGCAGCTCCTCTTGCTGCTTGTTGTTGCGGTAGATGCCCTCACGTAGGGAGTGAACCTTCAGGCTGCACAGCTTCGGTACAAGACAAACATCAACATGTAGACTGAAAAAGGCTTTGTAGCTTATATGTAAATTTTGCAGATTGTTTTTTATAAGCTTCAGTTACCTTGTTTCCCATTCCGTCTGCAAGCTCCTGCGCTCGCTCCAAAGATTCAAGAGCCTAAAGAAGAAAAAAAACACAGGAAATTTATCACAAAGGTTGTTGTTACAGAAAACATTTAAACAAATTCATCTGATTCATAAATAGGGTACAGTTGTATATATCCAACTGCACAAACCTTGTCATATTCTTTCTGCAGAAGCCAACATTTTGCAACACCCAGATAGACGTGCGCTTGTCCAAGACGGTTTCCGATCTCGGTCATAATGCCCAGTGCAGACTCGTAACGAGGGAATGCTTTCTAAATGATTTAAAAGAACAACAGAACGTATTGTATACACTTTTCTCAAATAAATAAATGTGCTAGTATAAGGGTCAGAATAAAACATGATTAAAAAAAATGCAGATGAACCACATGAACTAGACTGGAAAAACAGGTTCACACTAACACAGAAGCATTAATGTTGCCTTACATTAACGTCATGCCTGCAGCGGTGGATGTCTGCAAAGTTCAGTAAGCACAGAGATTGCAGGGGCCGGTCGCCATGCTGCAGAGCAATCTTCATGGATTCCTATCAAAGCACAACACAAATGATGCTTAGAAAGGCTCTCCACCTCCAGCTTAGGTTACCAACATACACCTCTTGAATAGCTGAAGAAATTTCTTCAGCTATTTCTATTTTCAGTTTTTCATGTCAGTAAATGTTCAGAGGGTTAGGATGTGGATCCTCCGGTATCTGAAGTATCCCAAATTGTGTAATCTGTTTGGTCAAATGTGATAAATCTGAAATGTCTCTTGTTGCTATACTTCTACACTCCAAAGCAATGACATCAAGTTATTTTTCACCCTCTGTACATAATTAGAACAGGGCGGGGACTTAAGCCGCCCTTTTCATTAACTCTTTAAACCAGCGCCTCTGTGAGAATATTTTTGTAGAGGTCCGAAGCCTGGGGACGGCAGAGCAACTGGAGCTCACACCTGTCAGCAGTAAGCACAACACATATAACAGAATCCTGGAGAGGAAACCTAAATCGGGAGATTCTTAAAGTCTGTGAGGAGATTTATATGGTGTGGTTTCCTTTGAAACAATACCTCGCAGCACCCCATGGCGTCGGGCAGACGCTCCAGCTTCCTGTAGGCCACAGACATGTGGAACTGGCTCATGGCACGATACTTGAGGCTCCAGCTTTTGCCGTAGTCGTTGACGAGTTCAGCTGCCTTGCAGGGGAAGAACAGGGCTTTCTCGTAGTCCTGTCATCAGAAATGCAGAATTACGGTTCTTCAGTTTCAAATAAATAGCGTAGTACACCACTTACACACTAGTATTAGAAGTTCTGTTTGGCTTTGTCTGCCTTCTTTTGACAACATAACTCATGCCAGAGTGACCCAAGCTTCTACCAGATATATTTGAGCAAAAGAGTAACAATGCACTATCACTCTTCCTCCCCAACCTGTTTCTGCGCACAGCCAGTCAGCTTGGGGAAAGAAGGCAACTGTTCTCCTTTTACAAAACAAGCAAATTCATCAGTTCACAGCTGGAAAGTAAAGCTCCTATCACTTTTAGTAAATAAATATTATGAGCAACATGTTTGTTGACCTTCCTAATGATCACTTTACCATGGTTGATAATGCTAATAATTATCCACCTAGTATAAACTTATAAAATTCTGTTAGTCTCTCAATGAACAAATAAATACTTAAAAAGACAGCTTTTATTTAATTTGCTTTTTACATTCAATCAATTGTGTTATTTCAGCTGTTATTGATGGAATGTCTGTTGGTTTTCTGTTTAAAATATCTATTATTATTATTACTATCTAAATCTTCTTGTACTTTTTTGCTTTAATTTCTTGTGTAAGCAGGACATGATATGATGTTTTGTATTCCAGGTTATAGTTAGAAAATCTCACACCGGCCCATGCAAAGACCATGTATTAAATTTAGGCATTTAATATTGATCTGTTTTATCAGAATATCACCAACAACTAAACTAACTAAACTAAACTAAACTAAACTAAACTAAACCAAACGAAACTAATCATATAAGGATTCGTAAGAAGAAGATTTTATGGGCCATATTGGGGAGGATGGAGCGAGAAAAAAAAGGAGGTGAAGGACATAGAGAAAATAAATAAGAAGAAAAGAGAGAGGAGAGGAGATTGGTGCCCTGAGCTGTGGTTGTTTGAGGGGATGTCACAGCCACTAATACAAGTGTTTAAATATTTGATGCAGGGAGGGATAAAGCGAGATCGTCTCGCCCCGGAATTGAGTGTCAAGGCGAGAATCTATTACAGAGAATCTTTGTGTGTGATTTGTGTATGTGATTTAACACATAAGAGGAACTTTGTGGTTCCTCTTATGTGTTAAATGGAACCACAGCAAAGGAAAAGTTTTTGGTTTTTCTTGCTGTTCATCAGTGCACAACAATCCGTTTGGGAGGGTGGAACAGCATTATTTTAACTTTATGCAAGCAAAAAAGACTCTGGACACTCTGGCACTTTCAATGGCGTCAAAAGGACTAAGAAAATCATAATGAAAATTGTTTTGAGGCTGTTGGTCCTCAGACGTTTTTGACTAGGTTCTTAAAATACATCTGAAATAAATAAAGCCGATTAACAACCAGGTTGAAATTAAACATTCTTCAGAGCTTCAACATATTATTTTCATAAACAGCAGTATTCAGAACACCTTTAGCTGCACATAGATGTTTCCCAGACTGCAGCAGACTCTGCACTCCAGCATCTTGTCATCGTTGTTGTGTGCATAGCGCAGGGCCTTCTCGTAGCTCTCCAGGGCCTTCTGGAAGACGCTGAGGCCCAGGTAAGCGTTGCCCATGCTCAGACACACTTGGCCATTGAGCTGCAGGCTTACAGTGGTGCCTTGCATGTTTAAGCAGGTCTGGCAGTAAGACACCGTCTTCTGGAAGTCGCACAGCTTCTCGTTGCTACGCGCCAAGTTCAGGTAGCCTTCAGTCAGGTAGTCTGGATCCTCCATTTCCCGGGCTGTGTCAATCTGTTCGAGGGCATACTGCAGAGGACCGTGTTGGTAGAGAGAAACAGATAATATGGAAAAATCTCATTTGAAATGCAGAGCTTTATTAAGAACTGTGCTGTAATGTGGAAGCTTGGAAACTGCTGCTCAGAGGAGGAGCTGTGCCTCGAAGGCGGCGCCTGGTCACCCCCAGGCATTTTGCACAACTGAACGGTTGCCACAGGAGATTAAAAGATTTCTAAAACATCCATGAAAGAATCAAAGCAATACCCCTGTTATGTTTCTGATGAGGGGATAACATTATAACATGACTTAAAGCTCTAAAAAGTTGATTTAACAAAATTCTGCCCCTTTAATTCAGTCACATCGACGCATTTATGAGTATAAACAGCCAATTTAAGGTTATGTCACAACATCTCAATCCAATTTATGTTCAAACTATTTAGTAGGCAACTCCAAAACCTTCCTTTAAGTTAATTGTATTATTTTTTAAACTAATGAAAGAATAAGTTGCTGTTGTGCTTCAGATCATAGGGAAGGGTTAGGGTCATGGTAAGTGTTAGGGATAGAGGTGTGTAACACAAGCATACTTGAGTTTAAGGTAACAACCTGAAAGCCAGACATTCTCCTGTAAGAATTACTTATAAAGACTAGAATTTATGACTGTCATTTTTGACAAAACACCATTGTCTTTACCAAGCAATGCAGCCCAAAATAATTCCACTACTACCACCATGTTTGACAATTATGTGTGTTTATATATATATATATATATATATATATATATATAGATCAAATGTAATGGGACACACGTCTCCTAAATGTTCCCCTTTTGTTTCTGCAGTCCACAGAATATTTTCCCTAAAATCTTTTTGAGAAAAATCTTTGCGTTAGGTTTGATCAGAAGTATTGTGAAGGAAAGCAAAAGTTTTGCGTTTTCTCGCAATAATGTACCGATCAGTTCATAACTGAATACTGCAAGTCTTTCTTACGGGGCTACTGTACTTTATGCTTTAATGCAAAGTTATGTAAGTTTTTTTTTTTTCCATGAATGTTAATATCTCGTTGTGCACAATCTGATGTATATCTTTCTCTTTGGTATAGAAATGCACAACAAACTTATATACAGAAATCTTCCGTATGTGGGAAAGAAATTAAAATACATCCAAATTATTTGGTCTATTTCTGAGATATTATGGCGAAGGTGATGAGACAGTTTTGATTGTGTCTCTATTGTGTTGGAAGTCTGAACGGTTTAAAGGGCCATTTTCAGTTGCACCTCAACCTTACACAGACATAAAGATGCAGTGAGTAAATCCAGTTTCAGTCATTTTTTACACCAACGAGTTAATAATAATAAATCCTTTTTCACTGAGGCTCTGTAAGAGCCATATGAGTGAAATAAGTAATTATTGATATATCTTTGTGTGTATGAGGAAGCGACACTTATGCATTGTTTGGCCTGGTCAGTCTGTGTCGCAGTCCTTGTAAAGTTTGAAGCATGATAATCAAAATGGAATAAATCAATAATTGTGACAAAACAAAGAAGTGGCCTGGAGCTGATTAATACACGCGTCAGACAGATGAGATTCCCTGAGTTAATCCAGTGTGGCCCTCTACCACCATTTGCAGCACATTTAGGCTCTTTAAATCTGTATATATTTGAAATGTTAAATTGACATTCGTGACTGTATACAAAAATGTTCCGGTAAATATTGTATTAAACATATTGCGAGGGAACGCAAAATAATATTTTCCTATGTCCCCTGGAAGGCTCCGTAGTTTTTGCCTTGAAACCGTTGCATGGTTCTGTTGCGTTTCTTTCTTTTTGTTGAGTCATGAATGCTTAGTGAGTCAACTGATCCCCGCAGTGCTGTAGATGTTATTCTGGATTTTTGGGATAAATTTGACTGTCCAGATACTTCTGAACATATTTATCACTGCTCCACGATTTGTCCTTTTGCAGATAATCTCTCATACTTTGGAGTCCCAAAACCTTAGAAATGGCGTTGTAACATTTTACACACTTTTAGATCTTCACAACCTTGTTTTCCATCTCCTCTTTAAGTCCTTCAGATCATTCCATGAATTTCTGCTTTTCAGCTGTTTTTATCTACTCTGTCTTGTCAGACAGGTTTGATTTAAAGGATTTTCTGATTCTCCAGATCTGACAGTATTTAGCCCTGAGTGTGGCCATGTCACTGAAAACAACTTTCAAAAAGTTATTTGAGTATTTAAAAAGTGTGATTCATTTTTTTATTTATTTATTTTTTTTTTTTTGCACAGGTCTAGTCTGATTTTAATAACTTCTATGACTTAATTTATAATTTGAAAAATGGATTTCATAATATTCAAATAATCTGAAAAACTGAGGAAAAACACAACGGAAAAAGCATGTGACATGACAGAGTTTCATGGCACTGTATCATTTTGGTCATTAAAACTGCATCATTAAGACTGGGTCCTTTCTGAGTGCAGATGATTATATCAACAAGACACCCTACACTGACTCTAAGGTTGCAGGACACTTATTTACTCTGCATCGCTGGGAAGCCCACAAATGAATCCATGTTTCTCAGGATGGCTGTTAATGGTAGGTGGTTACCTTCAAACTCCTTAATGGAAATATTTAAATGCTACAACAGCAGAAGTGAGCTGACATGCTGACATATGAGGTGATGGGACACTCTGTAACATTCACTCTTCGGATTTACAACCACTAAGTTACACGGTGCAAATAGAGCAGGACTTATGCAAATGCTCATTTGGCTGTTCAGAGAAAAATGCCTTAATAAAAGCATGAACTAAAATTACTATAATGTTAGTTTACCTTTAAAGAAATACCAAAGAATATTCATCAGCACATGCTGAATTTAAAGTGTCCGGTTGCATACCTTAAGCATATCTTTGTACTTTCCCATTTCTGAGTGGGCTGTGATCAGGCACCCAAGAACTCGAAACTTCCCTCCGGGGTCTGAAGTCTTTTCCAGAACTTTTGTCCAGACATGCAGGGCTTTATCCGTCTGATTGGACTGATACAACTTCAGGCCCTTCTCTATCTGCTGCTTGGTTTGGTCCTGGCCCATTTCTGGTGCAATGCGCAACGTGAAAATATTCATTCGCTTAGGCCATGCAGTTTCAACAAGGCAGGAAGAAAGCAGATCCTTCCTGCACGCCAAAGGAGACTCCTTGAAGATGATCCCCTCAGAACGGTCGGTACCAGATCCAGCTCTATCAGCTCCGGCCGAGCTGAGATGGAGACGAAACCGGATCCAGCGAGGAACAGTGGTGGCACACCAAGAACATTATCACAAAAATGCCCTGCTAAGACCTGGAAAACTGATCCTGCTTCACCTCAGGGGCGCAGAAAATTCTCCTTTTTAAATTCCCTTGGAAAAAACATAAAAGATACAAGTATCCCTGCTGAGAGCTGGCAAAGGTTTCCCAGAATATCTGCTCCCTCCACACCCCAGCAAAAGGAATTCTTAGCACCCCCTTCGACCAGCCACCCCACTCCACCTTCCTTCTGCTGCGGCTCCAGCAGATGGCCTTGTCACTCCAGACCATGTGTCCCTTCAGGAATTAATGTTCTGCCCTCAGCAAACCGTCCCAAGGTCACTACAGCTCCTCCAGGTTTACATGAACCAACCATGACTGAGAGATACACACTGGACAAAATGGAAAAGTCTGGAAACTTAAAAACAAAAGTCCCAGAGAGTCATGGGAGAGGTCAACCACTCTCCCAGGAAGCAACATGCTGCTGTTCTAAGTTTGTTTTTGTTTGTGGTAAAAAAGCTGCGTTTCAGATAGTGTTCGTAGTGGCTTTAGGTTGTTATTGGTAGTTCTTGTGTAGGCGCATCTGAACCCCAACACCCACCCCGCATCCCGCCGTCAGCAGCCGATGCTCAGAATAGTTCGCACAGTCTGACATGTTCCTGAGCTTAGGTTTCAGCTGCACAGACTCCAGCAGAACATCAATGGGATCACACTGTTGGTCTCTCCATAGCAACTCTATCTTTCCCTTAACTTTTTTACTCCCAAAAATCAATGCAGAAATTTTTATCAGCTTTAATCCTGCTTCTACTGATTCGAAGACAAATATATATTCAGTCCCTTTGTAGAATCACTTTTTGCTGAATTTACAGCTGCAAGTAATTTATATATCAACCATTTGGGACATTTTGAGTGAAATTGTTGCCCACTCTGCTTTGTACAAAAGATCAAGTTCTATGAGATTTGGATACCTAAATTCATCATTCTCGACACAAATTCTCAATTAGATGCAGGTCATTCTAAGAATAGATGTTTGGTCATTGGAGATCTAGCTGTATGCTTAGTTTTGTTGCATAACTGACCTGTCAGTTGTGACATTGTTTTTTTTTTTTTTTACTAATGTTTGCTAAAATGCCTTTGAGGATTTAAAAGAACAGCTGTATTGAAATTTATACACATTTGGTCTCCATTTACTAATTCGGAAACCTCTGAATAGTTTCACTGGATTTTATTTAAGGGTATCAAAACAAAAGAGCATCAACAGCAAATGTACATTCTTAAAAAAACACACAAAAAAACATGTACACATTCTACTTATTTACCTGCTACTTTAGATTAAATAGAATTACTCTAGAATTAGATAGTTTAAAAATCCTTCATTTGACTTTTAGCTTTATTTTTAAGAGTTGAACTGTTTGATTGGGAAACTGTTTCCAAATAAATCCCAGCAAGACTCTGGTTCTGCTTATCCAGCTCTTCTGTCGCTACTTTTTTTTTACACAGCAAGAAACCAAATACTAACACTGTTGATCTTCCATAAAATCTCAGTAAAACATACTCATATTTATAGTTCAACAAGTATAAATAAATTTACAAGGCACTGCATTTTTTTAATCATGTACTTTTTGAAGGATTTTAGAAACATCCGCCATTACCTGAACACTTTGAAGGCTGGTTGACCAAATAAAAACTAAAAGTGATTCTATGCAGTTTTCACCATTTATCAGAACACATGAACTCGAACCAGTACAGCATACATAAAAATGTAAACGTTGAAAAGCTACAAAACATTCTCTGATATTATGTTTACAGACTTAAAACGTGTGAAGACTCAGCTACTTTCAGCAGCCTGATGATTACAATTCAGTGAGGAGTTTTTTTTACTGACCACTAAAGCACTTCATGCATGTTAATATACGAGCAGTGCACAGGAAACAACATCTTTGATCATCACTGGTCACAGTGTTATGACACATTCGGTCCCCAGCTAAGAGATGCACAACAACACGCTGATACAGAAGCATCTCGCAGACACAGCTGAGGTTTTGGAATGGCTAACACAGCTGAGCGGGAATCTTTTTAGCAGATCTGAATTCACTGTCAGTCACATAAACGTCTGTCACCTGATTCATTGTGATGATTGTGGACCACAGACTGGAACTCCTCAGGCCAGTACAAACTGCCAGTTCGTTAGGAGGATCTTTATACCTTTGATAACCGAGACCACAGATGTGGCTGGGTTAAACTTTAACGTGTTGGCGTCGCCTTTCTTACACTTGTCCCTGAAGACGTATATGCAGCCATTACAGCTGGCCACCTTCCACAGAGAAGGGATGCAGCTCCACACCTCTGGGAAGCGCAGCCGCGTGAAGCTCTCCAGCAGAGGGTTGTAGCACACCAGCGAGTCCCCTTCGCCTACGATGAAGATGACGTCCATGTGGACCGCGGCGTGCATGCAGCCCGCAAACGGCAGCATGTACGGTTTGATCTGGCACTTCTGGGAGGAGGTGTCGAAGCACTGGATGAGACGGGACGGCTTTGTGAAAAAGTCCATGTCGTTCTCCTCGCCTCCGAGCAGGTAAATGGTTCCTCCCAGATTGACGCCAGCGGCCCCGGACACGGCTGTGTCCAACTGGCTCGTCTCTGTCCACATGTTGTCCTTCACTGTGTAGTAAATGATGGCGTTTGACAGAGTGTCCTGCAACGTCTTCCCGCCCAGGGAGTAGATGGCGTCTTCAGAGGCCACAGACACCATGGTATGATGGAGGCGGTCTCTAGGCAACGGTGCACAGCGCTCCCAGTCCATGGTGTGCATGTTGCACTTCCACATGCGGCGGGGGATGGACCCCCCCACCACGTATAGGTCCCCGCCATGTTTACAGGCAGCAGTGATCTGATGGCAGAGACTGTTCTGGCCGCTCACGCTGATCGCATCGTCCTCATCACAATGCAGAGACACAGCAAGGGAGTGAGTCCTCGTCTCCTCTTTACCGATCAGGTAAATGTGGACGTTCTCCCCGATTTCCTGCCATGGATCCAGAAAAAGATTTTAGTGACAGAAATAAGCATGAAGAGAACCAATCATCCTATTATTATTACTACTTAGATCAGTCACAATAAGACATCTGGCTGGACAATAAATTGTCCCAGTAATTATTGCCATAAACAATGATATTGTTGTTTTGAGACCAGCTTCAAGTAACATATTGATAATGGCATGATAAACCAAGTTCATCCTCTCATAGATCAATAAACTTTACTGTTTTAAAGAACACTTAGCCTGGAAGATACTTTAAATATCCAAAATAAAACACAACAAAAACAATAAAACGACAATAAAAACACACACAAAGCCGAAAATGAAATGAATTATGAAGACTTTGTAAACAAAACTTCAAAAATATTAATTAATATTACTAGATCTATTATCACAACATGCTCTTGTCCTTTCCATGTTTACAGTGGACCAATGGATTGAAAAACTAGAATCATCCATCCATCCATTTTCTAACACCTTTGTCCCCTTCTGGGGTCAGGAGGACTGCTGGTGCCTGTCTCCAGCTAACGTTACGGGCAAGAGGCAGGGTAAACCCTGGACAGGTCGCTCGTCTGTCGCAGCGACCTGTCCCAACTAAAATATTTACAGAGAACCTTCTTTCTTTGAAATCAGCAACTTGACTAATGATGTATCAATTGATTGATTGTGATGCTGTTTGATTCACTTTTAGGGTTTAGTAAAAGTCAGATGACAGTTAGAAATGATTTTGTATTTCTCTTCTTTTTTTTTTTCCTTTCAAATTAGCTTCATGTTGGAACCTGTAAGCCCCTTTTTTTCCTTCAGGTTCAATGTTTGACACATTGTTGAATAACATTGTTGAATGTTGAACATTGCTGAATAACTTCTTTGTCCTGTACCTTTTTAGAACCCTTGAAAAGAACATAAATTATCAATAAGACGTGAAAAAACACTGGAAATCTGAAACTAACTGATAAAAATATGATTAGCAAGTGTTTAAATTCTACCTTCAGATTCTCCTGGAGAAGGCAGGAGAACTCCTCTCTCTCAACCTTGTTGTGGTTTATCCATGACTCAATGGCCATTGTTGGATTCTGGGAGCTGGGAACACCATCTAAACACAGAGACAGAGCTGAATAATCAAGAGAGGTTCCAATTCTAATGCCTTTAAAACTGCCTAACTGTAATACCCTTGATGATGTCCAGCAGCAGGCAGAGGGGCAGATTGAGATATTCTTCGGTCTGATGCAGCTGAGCGAGGTGGATTTTAGCACATTGCTTGGCTGCGGTATACAGCTCCTGGTCACTGTGTCTGTCTGCAAGCCACATCACCTAGAAAAAAAAAAACAGAAAAAAGATTTAGGATGAATGTTCTAAATCAGCCTGGCCTACAACGCCAGAGACAAATCAATAAAGTTTTCTGATTCTGGTCTGCTCCTCATCCCCAGAACCAGGACCAGGACCAAACATGGAGAAGCAGCATTCAGCTTCAAAGCACACAAAGCTGGAACAAACCTCCAGAAAATTATAAAGCAGCTGGAACAATGAGTTTCTTTAAATCTAAACTAAAAATCCACCTGTTTAGAGTTGCTTTTGAAACATTATAAATGAAACATTAATCAACATTTTGATGTGTAACGACTGACAAAATATAATGCTTCAATCGTTGACAGTCTGTTCTGTGACTTTGCATTTCTGTGTTTTATGATGTGAAGCACTTTGACCTGCCTTGTTGCTGAAATGTGCTGTATAAATAAACTTGACTGATTGATTGAAATCACCTGTAAGCAATTCTTGACCTCCACCGTCCGTGAAAGGAAGCGGGAGCATTCCTCAAACAAAGCCGTCAGCTGGTACATATCCGCCATCTCGTAGGTATCCTGCAGCTCCTCCACCCGCAGCTTGATGGTGCCGTGGTAGATGTAGTCGACCAGCAGCTGGAAGACAGAGGCACTCACATCCTTCAGCTCGATGAAGCGGTTGTGGGACTCTTTGAGGTTGGAGGTGAACATGGAGCGGAAGAAGCTGCTCTGCGCTGACAGCACCAGCCGGTGCAGGTGAAACTGCCTTTCATCCACAGTGACGGTGACATCTGCAAACAGGCCGTCCTCCAGGCACAAGTCCATGATGCTCTTCACCACGCGGCTGGAATGAGAGCGGTCAGTAAAGGTGTACCCGAGGAAGTAGTTCTCTTCTCCCACAGAGCCGCCAACACTGACGCCGCCCTCCTCACCGGACTCCATCTTTGCTGCCTGCCATGTTAAAAACAAATGTTAACACCAGATTATTAGAGAAAAATAAACAGTGGATTAGATGGAAGGAAATTAGTTATCATTTATTGGTGGCTTTACAGCAACTGTAAATATGTAAGTATGCTAAATACATATTAAATGTATTAGTGGAGACATAAAATAGATGCTTATCAAAGAATAGTTTGTCTAGTGAACTGATCCACCAGTTGGTCCACATGTATCTCGGCATGGTTTTGGAGAACAGGATAACTTAGTACACATGTACCTACTAAGATCTCTTAAGTAGCTTTTTAAAACATTCAGTTTTTACTGTTTATTCTTAGGCCGACAGTAATGCTACCTAGTATTTTTTTAATGTGCTTCATACAAAACGTTATCATAGATTTTCTTAAATAACAATAAAAACAGCAACAGGATACAGAATGTTTTGACTGTTACCCTTTTATAATCAGCAGGTCTGAATAGTAAAATCTTCATTTTACTTATGAGTAAGATGTTTCGTTTGATGTATTAACCCATGGATTGAATAGGATGCTGTAGTCGAGTGGGGTTTGTAGGTTTTATTTTTGTTTATTAAGCTGTGTTTCCTCACTGACTATAATTCCTCAATTTGGACAATGAAGTATAAATTACTAACTTCTGAGTTTTTGCAGAAGTATGTACCACTCAAAAGCTCACTAGTCTATTGAACGGAGACTCATATTCAAATATTCAGACGTGTTTATTAGTTGTTTTTTTACGATGAACAATTAAATCGTTCAGTCAATACACGTTTTGTAATACAGTGTCTCCAACATGCAAAGATCTACCAAAACAAGTGATAAGTGATGCTGATTGGCTAAGCTAGGTTATCGCTAGCTGTGTTGTTGTGTTTGTCTGCCGCTATCGCTCGCAGCAGAAAGCCGCCAGTTTGTTTTTCTAATAAATGTTCTACCAAAATATTTTTGAAGAAAACATGGAGCTAAACAAATATCGCTTAACTGTGATAGCCATGCAGTTACGCTACCTTTATTTGCACTGTTGCAGCATTCAGAGGCAGCTGAACTGTTCACCGGAATAACTGTTGTAAAAGGTTAAACTAAGATAGCCCCAAACGCTTACCGCCCCCACGTGGCAGAACCTCATTACTGCAGTTTCTTATTGAAAACAACAGAACAATATGGGTGAAGGCTTCACAGGTGTATTAAAAACATCAACGAACAAATGGTATGAAGAAGAAGAGTTGAGAAGTTTTGCCAGAATTTCCCCCCTGGTAGAACTGTTGCCTAGAAGTCAGTCTGAGAGGTCCTATCCATTCATATTTTCATAAAAACTTTTGATCATAGTACTATGACTTAGAATCGATCATCTGGGACTGCTTTTTTCATTACAGTTTCCACGTGATGTTTTTTTCCCCTCCCCTACATTCTAAGGATCAGAACTGAGAGAAGAGATCAGCGTTTCCTTACCTGTGCTTGGTATTCAGATAAAAATATTTAAGTGAAACTTTAAACTTTTTGTGTTTTGCAAGATGAAGAAAAGAAAAAAAAATCTAAATTAGAAAAATTTCCACAACCTAGACTTGCTCCAGAGGAGCCATCTGGTTTCTGCCTGTTTTCCAAGCTGAAAAAACAAAAATCTGTGGTATTCAGGGGACGTTTTCTTCTTTCCATGAGTAGAGAGGTAGGGCAGATGTTGCTTTTCGTCATTTTGTTCTAATCTAGAGAGGCATGAAAGCACAACTAAGACTCTGGCTCCCAATTATTCTATGGCTTTGGCTTGGTCAAGTGCTGCTAGGTGAGTAAAACAATTCATTCTGATAGTTTATGAAATTGCACTAAGGTAATTCATGTGTCATCCAGTTTGCATTGTAGATACTGAAGTAATGACAGTTATAATGGTAAATCAGCTCAATTTTTCGCAGTAGTATAATTGAATCTATGACAATTATAATTTTTCCTCTTCAGATGTGGCAGCAGGCTCAGGTCCAAATGCTGATCTCTCCGATGCAAACCTGATGTTTGAGGTAGCTTTATGTCCAACTTCAACAAACTGCCAGATAACTAACGCATCTATGCCATTTCTTTTCTGTGGTAAAAACATATTTTTCATATTCTTCACAGATTTTACTGAGTGGGGTTGAGTTAAACCAGGATAACAATGTTTTCCTGTTGGACGAAGAGCTGGCATCAATGAGGAAAGGGCGGGAATTCTTGTCTCAGATCAATGATGGCATTCCAAGGACTCTGATCTCGACAGAGCTCATGATGAAGACACGGGAAGCTCGTCAGAAGACTCCAATGCCTCGGGATCAGTTTGAGAAGCTGGTTCTGAGCATGGTGTACTCTGCTCTGCAGGTTGGGGTCCAGAGGAACAAGGAGGAGCGAGAGGCTTGGGGTGGAGTGCTTATCCAGCTGGCAAACATCACCACCTATGACTTACGGGGAGGTTTTCTCTACAATTATGCTTAAAGAAATCATAAAGATGGAAGCTTGGATCTTAAAATTATACAGGAAACATTTTTTTAAAGAAATATTCAGCAATTTACGAATGAAGATATTTATTATTATACAGGAGAAAAATGCAGGAAAAATGTACACAGCCCTGCAAATATGAATGATTCATATAAAATACGAACCATCTTATGTGGTTCATATTGTTTGTCAACATGTAAACAATCCCTGATGTTAGAAACACAAAACACCAAGATAAACGTACAAAAATAAACTTAAATTTTTCAGCTCTACAGTTTCCTCTTCTGAGTTTGTTTTTGTTTGGTGCACCCGGTTTTGGTTTTGGTCTCGGTTTCTTCCAGAGAAGCTAGCTTTTTCTTCAGCTTCGCATCCCCGGTCGGACCCCTCCGGTCTCTGCCAGAGCGTTGCTGACTCCTCCGCTGACCTCTGACCCCATCTGCTGAAGCCGACGTTTCCTCAATCGGTTTGTGTCGCCCGCTGACCAGCGACTCGTCGTGGTCCCAGATCAGTAGTGTTACACCTGAGAGCAATCATAAGAGTTTTACTGCTGAGTTCAGCTTTTATTCCTCTTAAACTTTTTTTCACATTTATTTGTGCTACACTTCACAAACTGCAATGAATTTACTGACATGAAAACACAAAGTAGTACAGAACTGATAATTTTCCAAAATTTTCACAAATATAAATGTGGAAAGGGCTTTTTGTGTGATCCATCCCCCTTTATTCTAATACCTCCAAGTCTAAATAAAATCCAGTGCTGACAAATGACACATAAGAGCTGCAGAGATCCAAAGCGCTTGTGGAAAAATATTAGTTATGTACGACTAGAGGGCTGATTCTGGCCTTGGAAAAAAAAAGTGACAAAAGGACTAATAGCAGGATAACAACCCTTAATATATAAAAACAGTTAGAATTTAGAGATTTACACTAAATCATATTAATGTCACAAAATGAACCAGAACAGATCTTATTTTCCAAAAAGAATGAGCGACTTATATCCCCCAAACCAAATATAATTATCCTTCAGTTATTCACTACTTTGTATTGGTGTGTTGTATAAAATATTCCAATAAAATCCACTGAATATTGTAGCTTTAATACAACAAAATATGATTCAGATGTAACTATGAAGACAACTCACCCATTCCAGATGCGATGACATCACCCATTGGACTGAACTTGTTGATCTGTAGAAAAAAAACAAAAATAATCTCTTGGTTTAAAAAGGTTCAGAATTAGTTTATTTTAACTTGACTTTTTAAATTAAGCGATACGCACCGATTTTATCCCTGAAGCAGTGGAATCATACATCTGAAACACCAACTCCCCACTGTTGGAGTCAAAGACATCAATGGATCTCTGATCTCCGGTGCAGATGCGATCATCAGGGTATCGGCCCGCCACAATCAGGTCATACAGGGGATGCCAGGTGGCCTACAGAACAATGTGTCATTATTCTGTTGTCACAGACAGACTCTCATAAAAAAATATATCTTTCTACATCAATAGTGCCTTAAATAAGATTTTTTAGTCATAAAACCAGATGGGTTTTTGTCAAATGTTTATAAAAGTCATATTCTCCTTTTATTCCCACTGAAATAAACTTGAAGAGAGACAACAAACCTTGATGGGTGTGAGGTGCTGAAACTGCCTGTGTGGGTGCTGAATGATGTGCTGAGGCTTCGACCAATCAGAGGAGGAGTACACGCGGATCTGATCATGCTGATCTGTTGTGAGCAGCTTGGAGGCATCCAAAGGGTTAAAATAGGCTGCAGTAGATTAACAGAATGGGTTCCTTTAGGTTTTTATCGCTTAGTAAAGTCCTATCTTCCAATTTCTTCAAATATTTGCTCTCATTTCTTATATTAAATTATGTAGAGAGATGATCTGATCACAGCTCTTTGAGAGAAAGCAGTTTTTTTTAAAGATATCTGGTATAAAGTAAACTAGAATCCAAACATTTATCTGTACTGTATGAAAATATTATTTTTATCCATTTAACAATACTTAATAAAAATTCAGAGTTCGGTTGTTTCTTTTTGGGGTTTTTTTTTATTGTTTTTTTTCACTAAGGGATAGCAGCAACACTGTGGAATAAAGCCTGAAGAATTTTAAATCAATCTAAAGATAATTAATTTTTCCTCTGATAGCTGATATCAAAATTAATACTGAAATGCTTCAGTATGAACAACCAGACTTATAAAGAATGAAAAAAAAAAGTTGACCAAAGACACAGAATTCCAACCTGAGTTGACGGCTCTCTCGTGAGGCATTTCGTAGAGGAAGCTCTTCTTGTCCTTGATGTTCCTCAGGTCCCACAGCTTCACTGTGTGATCAACTGAGGCCGTCGCCAGCAACCAGTCGCATCGGGAGTTAAACTCTGCATGCGTCACTTTGGCTTTGTGCAACTTACTGCTGAAAATCTAACAGAACAAATGAAACAAATGGTTTTTAACATAACCATCATATTTCTCTTGACTGGAAGTAATACTGACTTTGATTTCACCAAATTTCTTCTTTCTTCCTGAACATGAACAAAATGATTGATTTAGCCGGTACCAATTGCAGACCTTTTACGTCTTTAATCCTTTGCTTTAAATAAATTCTCGACTCAGATTCATTTAGCGCATATGAAAATAAAAAATTTTTAGAAGACTACTATGAAATGGCCCTGAGAACAAACCTTTTTCCCATCCAGACCCAAAAGTAGAAGCTCTCCCATGTTGTCTCCAGTCACAAGCATCTGCCGACTCACAGACACGTCGACACAACAGTACCAAAAGCTGGGAGAAAAATAAGATCATTTAGAAAATGTAAGCAATAATCAGCAAAGTGGTGTCATATGCGATATTTGTGATAAATAGTTAAAAACATTACAGCAATTTAGAAAGCTCCAGAATTCAGTCTACTCCATTATGTAATATTCAATCCCCAACAAACTTTTTTATGCTTTAGTACTTAATCAAACAAATCAATAAAAATAAACTAATTTGTTTTGAGGTTTAGAAGGACTTTTAGACACAAAAAACAAACTAAGGATAAGTTATACACAAAAACAGAGCAAAAAACATAAAACTAGAAAAGTATAAACAGTTTGTACTGTGCCTCACAAATATATCAACACAACTCTTTAACATTTTGTAATATTGGAGCCACAAACCTTTTACATAAAACCAAAAGTAGCGACTCAACTTGTTGAGTACTTTTTTGATTTTTCAGGTTATTTATTTAAGGGTGGATCTTTAAAAATTTGAGCCTTACGATTCTGGCCGATAGAGATTTTCCTCGGCAACCTACACTGTGACATAGTTGCTCTTGGCAACTTAGCAACTATGAGGTGACCATCAGTGATGACACTTTCATGGAAGAGCAAAATGTGACAGTGGCTGATTTTCAGTCCTTTGGGGGACTACGTAAGATCAATTTCACATGTAAGTTTACGCCAATTACCCCAAATCAAGGAAATCTGGCCGACTAATCAGCCAATTTATTGGTACCCCCGCAGATTGATTGGCTGTGCTAGACGTTCACAGAAGCTTAAAGATTGAAATACACAATATATACTTCATAGAGAACTTCTATGAAGTCCTTTATGATAATTTATAGCACTGGATTTTATCTATCAGAAGAAAGGTGTTGAGCAAAAATATACATAAAAAACAAAAATTGACAAAATAACAATTGCACTTTTAAAAAACTTTGAATTTTGATATAGTTGTTGCAACACATGAAATCACCGCAGAGATTTGTGGTTGTAATGTGACAAAACAAAAATAGTTCAAGGCTTATAAATACTTTTCAAGGGCAAATGTTGTTGCCACCGTCAAGCATCAGTCTTCCTTCCAGTTTCCTCACCAAACATTGTGGTGATCATGATCGCAGTCTTGTGTTCTGGACAGCAGGGTGGGAGTCTGGCCCTCAAAGCTATGCAGGGTCAATGTCCCCTCGCCAGAAGCCGCATAAACTCTGGAGAAGTCTGTGGGGCAAAATTGCATCCCACCAATGAAGTCTCCTGCTCCGTTCTGCACACACAAATACAAATGCAGGCCAATAATGCATTCGCTTTGCATGGAAATGCTTAAATCTGCTGGGGGCCGCCTGGCAAGAAGACTGATGCTAGACTGAGTGAGCTTACAGACCTGATGGAGAAAAAAAGGGCTATTAGTCTTACTTCAGGGTGTCTGTGTATGTAAACACTGTTAGGGTTGTCCTATTGAAATCCTGCAGAGATGTTGTACCGCCCATGGACGAGGTGAATAGCTGACTGGGATTTAACAGGTTAAACTTCATGTCTGTTACTGAGTCTCCAGCCCCCATCTAAGCAGAGAATCAAAAAAGGTTGTCGAAAGGCACATCCAGGATGCTCACTTCTACAAATCCACCTGCTTTCTTTAGCCACAAAAGGATTGCAGATGATTATAAAAATCAGCAGGGCCCCTCCATGCTGTTGAGATAAACCCAATCAGATGCATCAACTCACCCCTCGAGTAAAGCTTTTTGTTTCAGACTTCTCAAAGTCCCACAGAAAAATGTCCCCTCCTTTTGAGGCTGCAGCCACAGTGGTGGGATGAGTGGGGTGCCACTCCAAGCAGGTGATTCTGCGATCAAATGGACTGCTGGCGCCATGGAAATGGTAGGATGACAGAGATCGAACAAACGGCTCCTGGAGACACTACGAGACACAGAAAAAGTTTTGTTTTGGGTGTTTTTAAACCATCATTCCCTATGGTGCAGAACGCTGCAGGAAAAATCCAAGCCGAGCCTAAACATGTCTGTTGTTACAGCTCTTCTTATTCTCAACTACCGTACATTAATCTCTTATCATCCTGATCAGGAATAATTTTGTGCATAAATTTACAACCCAAATAAGTTTGAGAGGTATGTAGAGTTTTTCAAGGCTCTGTACAACATTGGAAAAACATTCATTAAAATTTTATGCAGCAAATAATTTCTGCAGGAATTGGATAGAAAGCCTGAAGAAGAGAAAAGAAGCGCACACAAATGAGATAACGAGGTGAGCATTTGAAATCATACAATCATCTATTTGATTAAAAGAGAATAAAAATATCCAATAGTGTGGAAATAAATGTCTTGTTAATTATGTCAGGTAACAATTTTCTGACTGGCTACAGCAGCACAGTCCTGCAACTTGTGGTGAATAATTACTGCCCTCGGTATCCCCAAGTCATGCCTGAGTCAGCCCCCAAACCGTTTACGGAATGATGTATCTCAGCTTTTAGCTCACACCCTCCGACAGGAACACATTCAAGCAGTTTTACTTTCATCCCACTGGTTTCTTGTCCATTTAAAAATAAATGTTAAACTTTTATTATTTGGTTTTAAAGCTCTTAATGCCCTTTCTCCCTTTTATTTATCTGAGTTGTTGCTGCAAATTGCTCATGCTGTAAGCATGAACAATTGTTATACAGACATAGAACTGCTGTTACATTAAATTAGTCTATTATGTGTCTGACCCTATAAAGTAAACGCAATAAATAAAACCTCTTTAGTTACACCAGTTCCTTATGGTCAGATGGTCAACATTCTCTCACTGCTAGACAAAGATTTTAATTTTTTTAAAATATCAAAGCCTAAGATGCTTCTATTCAGGTAGGCTTTTAATACCTAAAAATGTGGTAGCACTTCTGGTTTGATGTATCTTGTCTTAGTTTCCTTTATACATTTATTTTGAAAAGCACTTTAGTCAGCAATGCTGTTGATGTATAAAGGGCTACATAAAGACACGATTGACTGCCACAAAAGATAAATTAGGGATTATTTCACCCCGACATACGGACTGTCCTTGTTGATCCTGAACTAAGCAGAGATGTTTACCTGTCTCATCTGAGAGTGCAGACTCTGGCCCAAAGAACTCCTGTATATATAGTGCAGTATACTTCCAGGGCCATTCTTCCTCTGGACTCCTCCGGAACTGTAAGAAGGCCCTGCAAAACGAAGAGACCCATTCATTCAACTATCAAAACTAAAACAATACAGGCACAATGAGTCACGGAAGCCGTCCAATCGATGCAGCACACCCGCTTTAGATGTTTCTCCATCTATCTTGTCTCGCAGTTTTTTACTCAGCGACGTGTGTTCTGCATCTCTTTTCTTCACTTTACTTTTTGATCCATTTGCCTGTGACTTTTCGGGCTTGCTTTTCATTTCTCAACCTGTTAAATCGACAAAAAAACAAAAAAAAAAACATGAGAAGAGTGATTTGACTCGAGAACAATCAATCTGTCTTCATGCATGGTGTTCAAAGCTGCTGCTTACCTGTGGTGGTCAGCTGGGAGACCTGGATGAGCTGAAAAATTAACATAAGAAACTTCTGCGTTTGCATAACACTGCACTACACGTGACTTCAATGGCTGCATGTTTGTGTTTTGTAACCTCTCTGTTATACAGCCAGAGCCCCGCAGGGGGCGCTGGTTAGTCTAGAACAACTTCACTGGATCTTCGAAAAAAAGAGTGACATCATAATTTATTTTTTCAAGATTATTGTTTTTTTTTTTTTTTAAAGAAGAACCAACAAGAACATTCTGAACCTCTCAGAATATTCTGAATACAAAGGCTGTTAAAATGGTAATTGAAAGCAATGTGTTTATTAACATTAACCTAAATTGCGTACGGCTTTTGTTGTTTTAACTTTTATAAAAATAGTGAGTTAATATAATAATAATAATAATAATAATAATAATAATAATAATAATAATAATAATAATTATACATTTCGTAGTTTTTTCTTAACTGTTATCATTTGCTAGGTGAGCCAGAATGCTAAACTTGCTACATCAACGTACACTCGGATGTTTCACATTATTTATTTATTTTTCCTGCGGACTTCACATAGTTTACATTTTTGTCTGGTGTCGCGTGTTCATCGTCATACGCGGAAGAAGACCAGCGGAAGCACGTGCTCTTGTTCTGGGATCTTATTGGCTCATTTCGGCTTCTTTTCAAAAAGTTCCGTCTGAGTTTAAGGCGGAGGGAAGATTCAAATTTAGAGCAACAGAAACGGTCAAACTAAAACAGATTACTACTCTTTACAATGAATCGACAAGCGTAAGTAGGATTTATTTTTCTCCGCACGTCGCCTTAAGAGTTTGTTTCAAATATGCTTTGTGTTATCATTAAATGCCGAACTATTGATTTACAGAGTTGGAGAGACTTTGATGACCAGCTTAGCTGTGGGATAGTTAGCAGAGGAGCCAATCCTTACCGTTTACTGTTATGAGTCACTAAAAGTAGCTACGACGGTTTGAAATGTAATAAATTTTATCCTTCACTATCAGGAAATGTAAAACGCCCCGAAGGCCTCCTCCTAAAAAGCCTCCCAACAGCCAGAGAGACCCAGTTGGGGTAAGTATTCCAGGTTTATAAGCAAGCATTCCAACATGGCGGTTTAAGAAAACAATGTCTCTGTGATCTTATTAGCGTCGTCAGCGAGTCTTCACTGTATTCTGTAAGAAAAATAATTTTGATCTATGTCAGGTGTATCTACGTGTGCGGCCTCTGGTTGCGGAGGACGAGGAGTGCTGCATTGAGGTGATCAGCAGCTCCACCGTCCAGCTGCATGCTCCCGAAGGTTTCAGAGTAAACCGCAATGGGGAATACAAAGAGGTAACCAGTCCAGTCATGCAGGTGTACCTTTAAACTACAGCAGCTATGCAATATGCATGGATTAAGTGTCAATTTCGGATGACTCAGTTCAGCAAAATCAGTTTAAAACCTCTTTAGAAATGTTATTTGGCCTAAATTATGTGCATGGTTTTCTTCAAAAGCTGTGACTTACTTCTTTTTTTATTTAAGAATAAAACCAAAACCAGAAGATAGAGCACATAACACCAGTTTTAAAGTCCCTCCACTGGCTCCCTGTAGCTCAGAGAATAGACTTTAAAATACTGTTGTTAGTTTACAAATCACTGAACGGTTTAGTACCACAATACATTAAAGTTCTGCTGTTGTTGTATCAACCTTCCAGACCCCTCAGGTCTTCTGATTCTGGTCTGCTCTGCATCCCCAGAACCAGAACCAAATGAGGAGAAGCAGCGTTCAGCATCTATGCACCAAAAATTTGGAACAAACTTCCAGAAAACTGTAAAACAGCTGAAACACTGACTTCCTTTAAATCACAACTAAAAACCCACCTGTTTAGAGTTGGATTTGAAACTTAATCAATTAAAAATTTAATGATGGAACTTGACTTAGTCTACTTTAAAAAGTGACGAGTGACTGAGGGTCATTGCGCGTACTGAAAACCCTGTATATTCTAGACTTTAAGCGCTTTTAAAGGGTTAGAGGCCCAGCTGATATTTCTCAGCTATAGTCCAGGTTGGAGTCCTTGTCAAAGTCCCAGAGGGTTAGAGGCCCATTTGTTTCAATAGACAGTATAAAATCAAACGACTGGAAGTATGTGAAAGATCAGGATCCGCACAAAGCAAAACATTTAGATAAATGGATAACAAGTTATAAATTTGACGGCCGTCTAAATTAATGTTTTGATTGTTTATTCTGTTACATGACTTTGTGTTTTTATGTTTGTTATGATGTAAAGCACTTTGAAATGCCTTGCTGCTGAAATGTGTTATACAAATAAAATTTGATTTGATTTTGATTTTTAAAAAAAAAATCTTCAAATACTTTTACCAACTCCAAACTAGAAGATTAAACCATTTTAGGCCTATCAAACATGTCTGATTCCAAGTTTGGTGAAGGGCACATAGGGATTAGAAGGCTGTTCACACTGATTAAAATTGTTTTAAAAATGTATGCTTTTTACATAATAAAGTATATTAATATTAATGGATGTGTTTTGGTTTTTAGACACAATACTCCTTCAAAAAAGTCTTTGGAGTTTCTGTATCGCAGATGGAGCTCTTTGAGAACGTGGCCAAACCTCTTGTTGTCGACCTCATTCATGGGAAAAATGGTAAGAGCATAAGATAATAAATTGTAACATGCAGAAATCAGAAGTGTCTACAGAAGCCTGGAGCTGTCACCAACGAAAGAAAATTACAGCAATATCACATCATAGCACAAAAACTTTACAAATATAAGCATTACAACAACACAATATATTCAACAGTCTGACAATATAAATACATATAAAATGTATTTTTAACTATTTGACACTTGTACAATAAATGAACACTATCACCAAATATAAATATTAGAGATGCACAATATATCCACACTAACATCGGTAGTGTAATATGATATAGCTGTTTTTCTTTTGGTAGCTCTATGCTTCCACAGTTGTCCATCTGTTCCTGCATTATAATAGCATCAGATTTCTTTTTCTTTTTTTAAGTTCAGTGTTTGCTGATGATGTGCTGCTGTTTGCTGCAGGGCTGCTCTTCACATATGGTGTCACAGGAAGCGGGAAGACTTTCACCATGACTGGCTCTCCAGGTCAGGGCGGACTGCTGCCACGTTCCCTTGACATGATTTTCAACAGTGTCAGCCCCTTTCAGGCCAAAAGATATGTAAGAGAGCAGTACACAATGATATCTTTCAAGTCCACACGACTTGTTGCTGTATTTCCTTAGCTTTATGTTTATTGGAATCTCCTCTGCTCAGGTTTTTAAGACGGATGATAAAAACGGTATGGAAGTTCAGTGTGAAGTTGATGCTGTGTTGGAGCGTCAGAGACGGGAAAACAACTTAACAGTTCTTAAAACTCCCTCCTCCAGGTAAATCAAAAGCTGCAATCAACAGCATTTAACTAAATATTGAGGTTGTGTGTAATTTCCTACTTTTTAGACAAAAGGTTGACCCTGAAATTGGTGACATGCTGAAACCAGAGGAGGCCTGTAAAGCAGACAGTGTGGATGAGGACAGCTGCTACAGCGTCTTTGTTTCTTACATCGAAATCTATAACAACTACATTTATGACCTCTTGGAGGAAACGCAGGAAGACGCGATCAAGCCAAAGTAAGTGTCTAAAATAAATGGACGTACAGATGTGCTTGAAATGTATGCTTGAGCATTATCATTCTAGAGTCTCTGTGAAGATTTTTAATAGTTTTATGACAGAGTAGCAGGAGAAGAAAAACTGTTGTCTTTTCTTTTTGCTAGGTGGAATGGTGGAGGCACACCTGTGCGCCAGAACACTGAGTTCATGTATGTGGCCAGTGAATACTAATCCAGTAGACATCAGATTAGCTGCATGATCAAGCTAAGCTGTCCAGTTGAGCACACATGTAGAAGAGAATTCCTTAATAGTGATATTTGGTATTGCAAAAAATACTTATTTGCTACATAATTTGTGAAGTAGGAGTCCATGTTAGATGGATTAATTATAGGAGAAAATATATAATCTCAATTATTTTTGGTTTTGGCTAAAACTGACTTAATTAAAGTGATTACTAATTCTAGAAACAATGTATCCATCAAACTAGAAAAACAGTTAAGTGCCATTAAAAATGTTTCTCTGGAACCTCTTTGAGTGATCACTTCAAGTAACAAGTGCATATTCATTTGAATATTGGATATTACACTAAAAATTAAGTCAATAAAATTTGCTTCAGCAATCTCAGCATGCGGAGTAACATTTAAGTTATCATTCAGAAACTTATTTTTGAATTGAACTAGCTGTGAATTTAAAAATTTGCACTTTTAGTGTATATTACTGTCCAGATTTGATACATCTCTTAATTATCAATATTTTTAATAGATTTGGTCTACGGCAGACTAGACGAGAAAAATGAAATGGCAGTTTCAAGAAATGGCGAATGTGACGCTAATTTTAGCATTGAGTCATTTCATAAAGATTAAAAAAAAATTTGAATAGGGAAATGCCTTCTTGAAAATGTCCAAAGTGTGGACCATTTTAGAAGTTTGTGTCCAGACGCGTATGAAATTTGTCATTGGAACATGTGATGGAGCCCTGATTATGAAAGACTACCAAGCAATGACTCGCTACTTAAAACTGAGGACTCTCAGTTGATTTTTCAAGTTTTATCTTCTTTTTGTTTCATTGAATTTTAGAAATCCCTACACTTCCTACATGACTCATTTTCTGCTTGCAGTCTTTGCTTTGTGTCACAAGCATCTGTAACTCATGCTTCTTGCAGCTCTATCATTATTTGTGTCTGAAACTTTCCCAATGCCTACCTGTACTTTGTGCTTCATGCTCTTTATGTGTTGCATGAAAAACTGCTCCTCTTCACTGAAGAACAATTTATCTAAAAATGTGTTATTACTGCTACAGACCGCCTCAATCTAAAATCCTTCGAGAGGATCAGAACCACAACATGTACGTGGCCGGCTGTATGGAGGTTGAAGTCAAATCTGCTGAGGAAGCATTTCAAGTGTTCTGGAGAGGTGAGAGTTTCTGTTTCTGATCCACAAATGAAGGAAACAGACATGTTTTTAGCTACAGACGCTGCAGTGATGATTTCTAGATGTGACTGACCTGGAATTGCTGGTCTCCGGGTCGGCTCTGTTCAGGAAATGACTTGGGTTAATCTTCTCTCTGAGCGGTTTCAGATCTGTTGCAAAAGATTAATTTTGTGCAATGAATTATTGAGATCATTTAACTTGCACATTAAAATTATGTGTTTGTTTTATTTTTGTGTGTGTAACATTTGATATTTTTTGGCAGGTCAAAAGAAGAGGAAGGTTGCAAACACTCGACTGAACAGAGAGTCGAGCCGATCGCACAGTGTGTTCATCATCAAACTGGCTCAGGCTCCTCTGGATGCAGACGGGGCCAACATTCTCCAGGTTAGTTGCATCCAAACTTCTCTCAAAGTTCAGAACATATTACAATTTCCACCTGCTGTTAAGTCATCATCTATCCAGTTGATTTGGATTTTCTCCCTTCTCCCAGGATAAGAACCAGGTGAGCGTCAGTCAGCTGTGTCTCGTTGACTTGGCAGGAAGCGAGCGCACTGGTAGGACGGGAGCTGAAGGCACGCGAATACGTGAAGCAGGTTTGTTAAACATAATTGTTAGATTTGATAAGACATCTAGAAATCTTTTGCTCAATCTAACATGTTTTTCTATGCAGGAAACATTAATCAGTCGCTCCTGAATCTGCGGACGTGCCTCGAAATACTTCGGGAGAACCAAATGTATGGCACCAACAAGGTAAGTGTTGGTAAGATTGAAGCTAAACCTCTCCATTCAGACCATGCAGGTAACATAGAACTTCTGTTGCAGATGGTACCATACAGAGACTCCAAAGTCTCCCACCTGTTTAAAAACTATTTTGATGGAGAAGGAAAAGTCCGGATGGTTGTGTGCGTCAACCCCAAGGCGGATGATTACGAGGAAACGCTGGCAAGTTGATCCCACAGATTCACTGCGTCCTTCTGAAGATATTTTCATTCTCTAACAAGCTTCCTGTCTGTGCAGCTGGTGATGCGGTTTGCAGAGATGACCCAGGAAGTAGAGGTGGCTCGCCCGGTAGACAGGCCCATCTGTGGATTCACTCCAGGACGGCGTCATAGGAACCAGGCGTTTAGGGAGGAGATGTCTCAAAGGTTGGAGGACCGCGGTGGTAAGGATGCTACTTAAATATAATTCTAAGACCTTATTAGACTTGGGTGATGAGGATTAAAAAATAAATTTTCCTGATGTACATATATTTTCATACTAAATCCATTTTTTTATTTTACTGATTTTTTTTTTTTTTTTAAATCTTCTTGTTTTTTAGAGGTTTAAATTCTGGAGTACTATTTATGCATCCATTAATCTCTATTCATACTTTTTGTTCATCCATCCATCTTATAGTATGGTTCTGCTTTCAAAGCCAACTAAGAACGATATTTATAAGGGGCCATTTCCAGAATGAAGAGCTGGTCTTGGTTTGAAGGAAGTCTTAATCCACACACCAAGAGCTTTTGGACAGTTTCATGCTTCCAACTTTATGTAAACAATTTGGAGATGATACTGTCTTGTCCCAACATGACTGTGTACAAAGTAACTTCCATAAGGACATGGATGAGTAAGTTTGGAAGACCTTTACTCACCTAGAGAGAGTATAAACCTCACACTGATAGAACATCAGAGCCTGAGAGCCAAGCTGTCTTGTCCAGCATCAGTGTCTGACCTCTCAAATGCTCTTCTAGAGAATAAATACAAATACATATCAAACTCCATGTAATGAAAATAGGATGTTACTCTAGTTCTTGTATGAATACAGGTGTGTCAACAGTTTTGGCAACATAGTGTCATAAGTTCATACTTCAGAAACTAAAGGCTAAGAGGTTTTGAGATTTTAGATTGAAATCATGTTTATCTTTGACAAAAGGTGCATAATCCCTGGATTGCTTTTAGTTTTCCATGTATTTGATCATAAAATGTTAACTTGTTGAATTGGACATCTTCCTTCAGACGCAATGTCTGCTCTAAATGGCGTGGTGCTGAGTCTGCCACCTCTGCCCACATCTGAACTAACTGACCCGAATGATGAGATCACCATTCCTCGGCTGATTGAAGCGCTGCAAAACAGACAGAGGATCCGGCAGATGATGATTGAAGAATTCAACAGAGCAGGTGAGAACTCACAGCTTGTCTGTCACAGGTCAACAGCTTTTTTTTTCTTTCTTTCTTGTTTGTTTTGTTTTGTTTCAGCTCACTTTCCATATCTTATTTTAGCAAGCAGGATGAAGTCTATGCTGCAAGAACTGGACTCCAACGTCATTTCCAAAGAGAATGCGATCCTTGAACAAAATGGTAGACTTGCAGAGAAAGACAAAGTGATTCATAGCAACCAGACGGAGATTGAACGTTTAGAGAAGAAGACCAAAATGCAAGAACACAAGGTTCTTCTTTGACTTATAATCCCTGACTGCTTTGACACTACTGGTTTGTTGATGTTTTGTAATTTTTTAACTGTCTCTCACAACTTCCTTCCAGATTGACATCCTGCAGAAAACGACTAAAATCTACGAAGATGACAAGCGTTCCCTGCAGCAAGAGCTGGAAACCAGGGGGCACAGGCTGCAGAGAGAGTTTTCTGAGAAGAGACGCATGGAGCAGCGCATGCAGGGCATGGTCTCAGACACGCAGCATAAGTGGGAGAAAGAGTGTGTAAGTTGGAACAAACGTATCATCACCTGTGTGTTGATTCTGGAGCTTTGTTAGACTTTGCAGTGACATAATTTAGTGTAATGATGCCACTTTGACATCGGTAATATTGCGCAGGAGAGACGAGTGAATGCGATGCAGCTTGAGATGCAGAACAAGCTGTGGGTGAAAGACGAAAAGCTGAAACAACTCAAAGCCATAGTAACAGAGAGAAAGACTCCTGGTCGCCCTGAACCCCTGCCGCGTCAGACTCAGCCTCTGCCTCAGCGGCCGTCTAGGGAGGAGCGGCCGTCCAGGGAGGAGCGGCCTCCATCAAAGAGATCAGCCTCGCCGTCGCCTGTTCCGGTATGCTGTCAACTAAGTACTTTGCTCCCATGCTCTTTTTTTATTTTGAAAATTGTTCAAGGTAACGAGTATCACTGACTTTTTTTTTGATGCTCTTTTGCTTTTTTTCCTAAGGTTCTCGCTGTTAGATTGTGCAGGGTCAAGTTATCAATTGATAACTTGCATCCCTGAGTTGATCGACTAATGATTAATTGATAACATTTTCTGTATATCAAAAAGGCTGACTGTCTTTCCATAACATAAAGGTTAAAATTTTTCATAATATGCTGAAAAATTATTACAATTTAACAGTTTCTATTTGCTGTATTAAATACTCTAAGTCATGATATTATGACCATTACGGTGAAACTTAAGGAACTTTTTCTTGAGATCTGTTTTGGATCTTTTCAACTGGCTCCGCTTAAGGATGAGCGGCGCCCTCTGCTGGATGGCAGCTAAACTACAACATTAAAAAGAGCTCTAAGCGGTTGTCAGTTAATCGATTGGGACTCTTTTAATCTAATAAACCATTAATATACAATTAATCATGAGTTTATTAATTGTTTGGATGTCTAGCAGGTGTCTTAGTTCTAGTCTATGAATTTGTTCTTTTCATCATATCTCTTATAGCTTATTTCCATTTTGCTCCTCAGAGTCTCGATGAGTCTTGTCAGAGTCTTGACGAGTCTTCTCAGGGTCTCGATGAGGCTTGTCGGAATCGCAACGAGTCTTGTCAGAGTCTCGATGAGTCTCCTCAGGTCAGTCCAGTGCCAGGGTCACCTGCAGTCAGAGCCACTAGTGATGAGGAGGTTGAAATGAACCCAAGACCAACATGCCCCCTTCCCAGCAGCAACTGTTCTTTATCAGTGGCCCAAACCGTCTCCCTACTGGAGCAGGAGGTGGCTCCAGATGAGGTTTTACAGTCACCTGATATCCCCAAAAGAACCCCGTCTCCCGCCGGCTGCCCAGCCCGCCAAACCAAGAGAAGAGCAGAGTGCTGCAGTAGACGGGAGGTCTGTCTCCCTTCTCCCATTTTGCTCCTTGACTTCATAGAAGAGAAAAGCAACAGGGTCAGTGAGGTAGTTGGAGCAGCATCAGGTTGAAGAATTAAAAACGAGATTCTCCGCTTACTGTAATTAACGTTCAGAAAGGTGTTTCACAGGTTTTTTGTTTTTGAATTGTTCCACTTGTTATTCAATCAGACGACCATGCCGGTGCGGCCTCGCCACCGCCGTTCCGTTCTGCGGGCGTAGAGAAATGGGTGGACCACAAGCCGCCCTCCAGCCTCGACTTGGGGACAGTCCTTCAGCCGGTCATCCCCAACGCCATCCAGGTGTCCGCGCCCAACGAGAAGGCCCTGTCCAAGTGCGACAGATACGTGTTGACGCACCAGGAGGTCGCCTCTGACGGCGAGATACAGACCAAACTCATCAAGGTCAAGTAAAATGTAGCAGGAACTTAGGTTTTTTGTAATGTTATTTTGACGGATCAGTCCAACTATTAAGACAAGGCCAGTATTAACAGATATTTACATCCATCTTGTTGGTATTTGAGTTTCAGAAGTGGATCTAAAAGAGTAATGAAATTTTTTTTTTGTTTTAAAAAAATTGCTGAGACATGGGGGCAGTTGTTTGGAATATTTATGTTTGTATTACTATTTAAAGTTGGTTCTAACCTTATTGCTCCTAACATTTCAGGGGGAGGTCATTAAAACCAGAGGCGGAGGCCAATCTGTTCAGTTCACCGACATCGAGACGCTTAAACAGGAGCACGCCACCGTCTCAAGGTGACGAGAAACGCAATGATCACTACAGTATCTTAGTACTCAATATCAAGACTGCAAAAGGCTTTTGGGCTATTGTTTTCAATGCAATGTATCTATTGTCATTGCACATTCTGGGAAAGTATAGAATTGCATTTCATTATTTTTCAAGGTCACTGTTATTTATTGAAAGGGTGTTTCCAAACTTTAGTCCCCATTCTGTTATCTAAAAGACAAAGTTGCATACCTTAGCAAAGGTATGCGAAACAACTCTTTCATCATCTTTAATTATTGTAGGCTCAATTATCTGCTTTGATAAATGTTAGATTGTAAAGTACAGCTGATTTAACTCTCCCAGAACTAACTGCAAACCAGTGCACTTCCTCAGCATCATGTTTCGTGAATTTATAAAAAAATTAAAATGGTAATGGAACCAAACAGGGTAAATTTTCTTTGTACTCCAATGTTTGGAGTAATCTTTCAGATATGAGCCTGAAAAAGTGTTGAAGCCATGTGGATTCATGGTTTGTATGTTCAGACATACAGTAAATATGGCCAGGTAGATGATCTCACTGAGGGCAGTCCTCGTATAGATGATGGTGGCCAGAAAATGTGATTTAACTGCAATCAGTATGATTATCCCAAAATCCAACAGTATGGCAATTGCATGTTTTCTGATGTTATGTAGCCTTAATTCTATTAGAAGTTTGTAAAAATTAAAGCATTTTTAGTGGAGAAAATGCTAGCTTAACAAATTTTCTTCACTGTTTTTCTGTGAAGCCGAAAAAGAAAATCTTCAGAAGGAGCTGCTGCAAGTGGAAATCAAACAGATGGTGCTTGGACTGATGTGGAGACACGGGTAAGTTAAAAACATGTAATGACTCTCTTTATTTAGTCATTCAGTTTTGATGAAGATGAAGTTAAAAAAAAAAAAAAGTAGCAAGCAGCAGCTTCTGCATTTCTGTTTGTCTGTTTTCTTACACAGCGAATATTGGTTAAATGGGAGGAACTTTGATACATATTAAAAGGCTGGACCTTACCCAGAGTGTTTTAAATGTTTCTTTTTAAAGTTTCCATTAAAGACTTTTAAAGCTTCATTTCAAATCCATTTTTCTCTCCTTTCCAGTGCTCTGTGGCCTTGGAGATGAGGGCCGGGTCAAACATGGGGCCTGGAGTTGAGCATCACGGGATCACAAAGTAAGCTGCAAGCAACATAATTAGCAAGAAAACGTTTTATTGACATTGTAGGAAATGCCTGATTCACTCTATTCTGTTAAAGGCGCAGAAAACCCTGAGCTGGTTGCTCCATCAGTATCTCCTCTCTCCTGTCCTCACTTGGCTGCTGTGCAATACTCTGAACTTGTATTTTGCATTTGGCTCTTCTTCTAGTATTTATGCTTTTTTTTTTCATGCTTTTTTTATATATATATTTGCAAAGAATTTCTAGACATAGGTCACTAAAGTGTTCATAAAACATTGTTGATATTGGTCTACACTCACTATTTGTCAAAATTTTTCATTCTGGATCTACTCTTGAATAAAACACCTTTTGAAGAGTCTGTGTGTGGGTACGTGTGTGTATAAAGTATGTAGTGGAGTAAAACATACAGGGAAGGAATGATCAAATCAGTACAGTTGATCAAAACTACAATATCACATAAAGCTAATAAAAATAAATAAAAACAGAACGTGTGAATTTCAGTTTTCATGGTCAATGATGATTTGAGGGGTTATGTTATCTGTTGGGATTTATCCATTATTATCAAAAACAAAATCTAAGTTCAAAATACATATAGTGCACTGTACAAAACATATTTTTTCACTTCATTTCTGTTTTTAATCCAGTTTTTAAAAGGTTTTGTGTAATCTAATTTTGTTGGAATCTGAGTCTGGTTATTTATGAAAATGAACAGAATGAGCACTTTAAATATATTTCTTTGAGTGGAATGAATCCATATAACTGGATTTTACGTTTTTGAATTTAATTTGGTACGTTTTTGAGTATTTAAAAATTTATTTGGAACCAACTATGGTACATAAAATGAAACACAAACACCATCCATATAATTGGTCAGCACTAGAGGGCAGCAGAGGACAGCAGGAAACTAGAAGACTCGCTGTGATCCATCTTAATCCTGAACTAAGCTGTAGGCAAAAAAAAAAAAACATTTCAACAAAAGAAAATTCTAAAATTTTATACATACTTGACTTATTTTACAGCACTAATGAAAGTGGAGCAATATATTGTTATGGATATCCACTTGGGGCGGGGGGTCGCAGAATTATATCATAATCTGTCCCAGTATTCAATTAGTCATCTCTTATCGGCTGAACATCATAGGTGTTCTGATCATCTCATGCCACTGGGTGCAGTCATCCAGGCTTTGAGTAGATGGTTGAAAACTCATCTACTGCCAGTCTGGCTGAGTTTCAATTGGAAAGCACTGGAGAGTGACTAACACGGAGCCTCTTGGAGAGGGTCAAGAGCCCAGAGCAAGCAGTGGCCATTAAATTCACCTCTATGAGATATTGAGTGCTTTGCTTTTTGACCAGGCTCTGTTTGATGTGCTGCACCAACTCATACACAGCTCCTCACCGCAGGGCCCTCCACAGCCAAGTGGTGTGAGCTTTATAAAGATGTCATTATCAAACTCCTGATGAGCCTCTGATCAGCCCTTTCAAAAGAGACACTTGAAGGGAACTGCATCAAAAGGTCTGAAATACTCAAAAAAGGAGAAAAAAACACATCTTAAACACAATGCCACTTATCCAACTGTATACTCAGAATACACCATTCTGCCTTTCAAAGCCTAAAGCCCGCTATGTTTATGAATTATTCTTTTTGTCAGTGTTGATAAACTTGCTGGAGGGAATCTTGCTCTTCTACTTGAGTACACAGTCAATTAGACTGCCTCAGATTTTTAAGAGCAAACCTAATTGCAGTGTTTTATTGACTCTTTGCTTGAATGACTCTGATGAAGATGTCTTAAGCAGCCTTTGGCACAGTTGGGATAAAATCATTTTCGCATCAATCTGCAATGTAATTGAGGGTCGTTAATAATTCAGCGATTCAAATTTGTGTTGTCCAATCGTTCGCCTTTCATATTTTAATTTCTCTCGATTACAGGCTGATTAAGTCTACACATATAAAACAGATGACCACACACACAGAGATTCAGTTTGCAGTATTGAACGGCCTGGAACAACAAACAGTTTAAAGCTGATATATTGGTGCACAGTAATTAGTTGCTTCTTGTGAGACAGACAAAAAGAGCATATGTGAACACTTTGGCAGTTATCACTCTGGCCTGGTCTATCGTCCAGGTTGCAAACGGACGATAGACCATTTGCAACCTGGTCTTTTACCTGGAATACACAAATGGAAATGAAAATTTGTGTCCACAAAGGCTTTTCGTGTGAAGAAGTTCAAGATATTCTGTGTTGAATAGTACGCAAACGTCTTTATGTAACTGCAATGATAGCTTAAAAAAAGGACAATGTAAAATTTTGCATCAACTCCACAAGTGTGAATCGCTTGTGGAGTTCAAAAATAATTCCATTTCAGTACATTGCAGGTTATGGTTGTGCATACCAAAACATTAGAAAGATTAATGGCACCAATGCTTTAGCAAGGCACGGTAGCCGTTTGATCTATTTTTAATTTACAACACTTTGATCAAAGTTGTCTCACTGCACATGTTCACTGTTTAGTGTTATTAAATCTGAACTTAGCAGCAGGTACACGACCTTTTTCTGCTTACATGATTAACACCATTCTGAACCAGTCAGTGAAAAGTGGGCTTATGTTTAAATAGATGTGATGGAGCGTAACCCTATCCAGCTGTGCACCACACTTGGATTGTAACAGGCAGCTGAGGTATGATGGTTTCCATCCGCCACCAAATCTGCATCGCATCAACTGAATAATTGCAGATTCGAAAGGCAAGTTAAAACAAGTGACTCAATCACAGCCGCGGCTGTCTTTAAACTGCAGCCTATTACACGGCTTTCTGCTCTCTTTTAGCACAACAGTCCCTGACAATTAAAGTCAGTTAGTGGGAAGCGTTCATAAATACTGCATGAGAGCATAGCTTTTGTAAAACCATACCTCTGATCGGGGTCAACACTAAATCTTCATATGTCACGGCTGTGACTGGCAGCCAGCTCAATGTGTTGAGCCAGAAAACGAGGCAAACACACATCAGTGCTGACAGCCTGGGACTCGTCATCTGGCCCATCGCTCCGACATTCAAGGCTCACCAGACTTTACTTCTTTTTCATCTTACATGAATTTCCCTTTGGGAGAAAGCTTTAACTTAAAGAAGGTGGGACTCTGGGGTGCTGTTGTCAACCATCAGTGAGCTCAGCATGATCTCACTTTGAACAAAACATTGGTTTTGGTCGGGGAGTTTAATAACTGGATATCTGGAGATATTCCAACGTAGCTTCTGCTAGTTTAATATGGACAACAGACATTTGGTTCAAGTTTGGAGTGGCTTCTCCAAACATGCAGTAAAAACACAAGATTTTCCTGGAAAGAAAATTGTGTGTACATTTGGCTCTATGCCACTGGTCGCAGTTTATTTATTCATAATTTTTATTTTAGTAAACATAAAGTTACTTATTTGAAGCAGAATTACATAAGACAGGTACCTTTCTCACTACATCCAAGCCAGTTTTTTTTTATGAACAATTATTTTGGATTTGAATTCAGTTTTTTTGTAAGGCTGTAGGTATCAGTAAACTTTACAGAAGATTATCATCTTGGACTTGACTGATGATCTGTTTGCTGCAGCTTGCAACTTAAAGTCAGCGGGGAGAGAGGATACTTGGACTGCATTTATTGCAGCATGTAGTTCATGTTTTATGCGTTGTGCTTTGGTGAAATGTTTCAGAATTTGGTGATCACTATTGGCAGGACAACATTTTTGGCACAATACATCTCAGAAATAGCTTTTCACATAACCTGGGAGTTTGATGGCTCTGTTTTAGAGCATTAATAATGATTTTCAGGTGCCTCACGGTATAATATTTTGTCTTTTCTCTCTTCATCCATGCTAAATCTTCTGTTTATCTGACTAGCTTGGTCTACTCATCTCTTTTTTGACTGCAACACACAAACATATCCATCTACCTGAAATAGGTGCAGAGATCAAAAGCTCAAGTGAGATAATTCACTGTCAGGACAGCAATTATCCATTCATTACTCAAACCTCATCTCTGCCAAAGAGTGACAAGAAAATAATCATTGTTGAAAGACAATGAAAATCAGTTTACTTTGTGGTAAACTGTTTTGCAGTTTTCCAGAAGTTTGTTCCAGATTAGAGGAGCATAAAAACAGAATAGTGCTTCCACATGTTTGGTTCTGGTTCTGGGAATATAGAGCAGACAAGAACCAGAAGACCTGAGTGCTCTGGAAGATAAAATTATTACAATGACAACAGATCTTTAATGTTTCTTTCTAACTCACACAATTTTCTTCCAAGAGTTACTGTAGATGCCTATGGCTGTCGGCAAGAAGAATCTCAGTGTTAGTAAGAAAGTCAAGTTTATTTATAAAGTGCTTTTTATAGACACAAAAGTCACAAAGCGCTATACAACATAAATCACAATTGTTACACAAAGTATAAAAACAAGCATAAGGCAATAAAACTATGACACAAAAGCTTGGGAAAATGAGAGTTTTCAGTTAGGTTTTAAAAACCTCCACTGCGTTAGCAAAGCGAAGCTACAGGGGCAAACTGTTCCATGGTTTTGGAGCCACGACTGAAAGGCTGTGTGCCCCTTGGTTTTTACCCAACAACATGGAACAACCAGAAGATTCTGGGTTTGGAATCGGAAACCACCAGCAGTAGAGTGTTTAGTTTAATATCTGGGTTGCTATAAAATACATTTAAAAAACCAAAGGTATTGTTTGAGATGGCTGGTTAACACACATTAAATTACCCTGGTGGAGTTGATGAGGGCATGAAGACATCACTTCTCTGTAGTAAACTATCAATGAGTCAGATTTGGAGACTAGAACCAAGGGGAGAACATTACTCTATCTTTATAGTACTAAAGAAAAATGTTTCATTGGTATATGTTTAGTTAATCAATAACCTTTTAAAACTGTTGTTTACATGAGCAAAGCACAAAAAGTGTGTGAGAGTTCCTCTTAGTTTGTTCCGAACATGGACAGAAACCAGCTCTTCTAATTAGCTCAATGACTTGAATGTGTTCTTACTTGTTGCCAAAATATTTCTTCCATAAATGTATAACTGCAAAATCTCCCTGGAAACTCATCAGAAAGTTTCTGGAAATGAAAACAGAAATTCATTGTGAGGGTAGGACGAGCCCACTGTTGGCTTTTGATTTTTATGATATAATTGTCCACAGGTTGTTCAAAACAAAGAAACTTGGAATGGATACCCCAGTTTTAGTTTTTCCACCTTTTTTATTGCTGCAAGGACAGTAGTTAAGAAAACACATTGCACCACTTTGGCTTTTAAAAAGTAGAAAGCCATTGCAGTTTGAAACAAACCTTTGAGGGGACACAAAGAAAACTTTAGGAAGGGTAAGCGCTGGTCAAATGAGACAAAATTGAAGTTTTCGACAGCATGCTAAACTCTGTGCAGTGAAAAACCCATTATCTCCCTGAACAAACTATATCTAGACAGAGACCCAAGTGATGACAGCATCATACTGTGGGCAGAGAAACTTGTCAGACTGGATGGGGAGTTGAAAGAAGTTAAATACAGGGTAACTCTGAAAGACAACTTTTTTCTGTTTTTCTTTTACAGACATTCACATGTAAATGACATTGTGGCAGAATAATGTCCTAAAATAGCCACGATGCAATGGTTTAGATCAAAGCATTTAAAACATATTTGCAGACTTGTAGCTGCAACAAAAGTCTTCCTGCAAGAATAGCTGTTTAATAAAACAAAAGAATTTCAAGGAATATGAATATTTAAAGGGCACAAGTTTATGTTTGATGTGTTTGTATGTGTTTTGTGAGGTATTTTGTGTTTTCATCTGTGAAAGGTGCTATGCAAATAGTTTTAATTTCTTTCCAACCTAATGTCGTATTTTATACATGCAACAACCTGTTAAATTATAGATGCGAGTAAAAACTTGATTAAAAGACAGAAATGTTGATTTGGAACAAACTAAAACAAAAGTTTAGGGACCAAGAAAACACTGGTAAGACGATGTAGACCAATTACTGAAGTTCTCCCCTCATAAAAAAAGAGCCATGATTGCAACATCAACAATACAGGCATACAAAGACGATACTAAGATAGAGAGCGAATTAGGATTCACTTGTTTCGTACACATTGTCTCCCTTCATTGCATCAAATCCTAAATAGGAGCAAAGTGTGGGAAGATGTTAATACAGGCATGAGAATTAGCTATGCTCCTAATTTACTAGATAGATTGGAGAAAAACTAAGATTTTTTTGGACATGTGACTCAAACAGTACAACTTGTGTACTTGCACTTAAGAATTTGAAGAGGTGTAACTGTTGTTTTGTCTGTGAAAGACTGAAAAAAAAATCTACAATTATACAACTCCTACAGGATTTTTCTGAGCTTCTTCAAGTTTGTGGTTGCAATGTACAACCAAAAATACCCTCATTCTATACTGACTGCTGATAAAAGGTTAAAAACACACTAGCTCTGAAAAATGCATAAGGTCCAGAGATATAAGACGTAAAAGCTCCCACACTCTCTTATCTACTTTGACAAATAGGTGGGTCAAAGAAGCTACAAGCTTACAGACACTTTTGGAGGTTAGGTTTGGTTTTTAAGCTGCTGAAGTACATTTCAGTAGAATTCCTCAAACCCCTTCAGTGCATGTGTAAGATGGTACAACACACATCTGCTGCCTCCACCTCCAACTCTGATTTTTTTTTTTTAGCCTTTCAAGTCACAGAGCATCCAGATGTTCATAGTCTAAATCACTGTTTGTTTAGTTTATGCACTTGACTGCTGTTCTAAAGATGAACACAACACACATTACATTGCACACTGTCCATTTTATATCCTTGAGCTATCATCAGTCGTTGTCCTCATGTGTGTTGCGGTTACGTTTTAGCACTGGGAAAAAATAAAAACCGGACCACTGACAGCCGCATTTCAAGACTGACTGATTTCTTTTTGAAAATACTGGGAACTGCTGTTGTGTAGCCTCAGATTGCCAAATTGGGCTGAAGAGTTTTCCCTCCCCCTCTTTGTTCTTGGCGGCTGACTAAGTGCTTGCAGCTGTCACTTGAGTGTATTCTCCTTGCCCAGTATATGTGGCTTGGCTGCACTTTTAGCTGGCTGTTTCTTCACTGTGGTGACAGTGTGCCATGACTGATTTCCGTCGACTCACTTTCATTGTAACCACAATGTGTCCTTCACAAAATAAAAAAAAAAAAAAAAAAAGTCTTGAGTGCATTTTTACAAGTGCTCGATCTCATCTAGTTAACGCCGCAGCATAACCCGGGGTTTGCGTGCAGTTGGCTGATTATTTAAGGAGCGCTGCGAGCAATTTGCTGATGAAAAGAAAGGAGATGAGATGCCAGAAATCGTTGTGCTGACAATGGTGCAATGCAAGATGATGTACGAGGCTTAAATGGTGTTTGAATGTGGTACAGATTGATTTACCTTTCGCTCGATTAGGATGAAAAAATGTAAGCTTGTTAAAAATAGCATTTAAACAACTCCATAAGCTGATGTCTGGTGCAGGAAGGAGAATGGTATTTCAAACCTTTGTCTTGCCAATGTTATCATGCAAATTACTCACAGTAGAGACAGCTTATCTGTGAACAATCATAGGTGACAGTTGGAGGAGGGTGAAATTGCACCACGATTTTCATATCTGCATAAAGCTCAGTCAGTCAGGTTCCACCACACATACACCTACGCAAAGGCAAACACAAAAGCCTCTTTCAAAACACACACGCACACACACATCAGCAGTTTATGTTAAAATAGCCTGGCCCTTTCATCCAGAAGTTGCCCTTTCTGAGTGGTAGGTAATTACAAGTACAGGCTAAGAAATTTTTTGAATAATTTCAAAGTTTCTAATGAAGCAGCAGTGGCAGGAAATTTAATAAAAGGTGAAATTACACAAAAAAAACTGATTCATAAAGCTATTGCAATTCTGTTTTGTATCTTGTTTAGTATGTTTTGATCTTTTAAAACATTTTTTATGTCATAACAACAAACTCCAATATATTTTATTAGGATTTTATGTGACAAACTAACCGAAAATAGTAACTGTCAAATAAAAAAGACATAAAACACGGTTTGGTATATTTTCTTTTATACATAAATATCTACATGCCGTTGCATGTAAACTGTAAGGCAACCATTTGTGTTCCGGTCCATAAATCAAAGTGGCTCAAAGGCTACATAATGTAGCTACAAATAATAATGTAGCAATAAATATAAATAATAATAAATTTAACTTGAGTTAAATGTCTTTAACTCAAGTTTAACAAAAATTACACTAAAAATCCCCCAAAAAAGACAGTCAAGAAAAACAAAACGATAAAGAGATTTTTGACTTGCCAAGCAGTTAAATATGAGATCCGGACAAATTCCCTGACTGACCAAATACTGAAACCAAAAATAGAACTGCTTGAGTCTGCCAGCTCAACAAAAGACAGTAAAGGATCCAATTAAAGGTTCTGGTGTTTGGAAAAAGGTGGAAGTGAATCTTAGATTTACCTTCAGGCTTTCTTTTCTATTATATAAAAAAATGTTTGTTTTTTTTCTTGTAGTTTATGCTTTAAGTTTTAGGTTCTTTCTGGGATTTTCCTTTCATTTCTGCTTTATATGTAGCTTCATCCATCTTCCCGCAACTCTGACTGGCTTTCTTCTTCTTACTGAAGAAAAGCATCCCAACACCATGATACTGCCACCACTGTATTTGAGTATAGAGGGGGGATGTTTTCCACTACACATAACATTTTGTGTGCAATCCGAAAAATTCTATGCTGTGTCCCCATCATGATTTTTCTTGATCTTTTGGCTCATCAGATAAAATATTGATGTCGTAACATTACAAAATGTGATGGGGTTTGAAAATGTTTGCTACTGATCTTAGCTTAATGTGCTTAACAAATCTTGCAAGTTATTGAATCGATTAAAAATCACTGAGCTTTTGCACATGAGCCCTACCTGAGATGCCATTTGCACCGGCCTTACCACACTCTGATGACTCAGTGAATGCCTAATAAACTGAGGTGAGAATTCAAATGAGGCCCAAACTGCCTGCGAGGCTCACTAAAGCAAACACCAGGACAGCTGGCAGAGAAATCGTTGTGACTAATGATCTCAGTGTGAGACAGGAGCACGGCTGTGGGTGGCTGTTTCAGCACGCTAAGAGGAACAGACTTTGTTTGCTTTCCTATAGCATAAAGCGTGACTGTGTGATTGTGGAAGTGTTAGCTTTGTGTGCTTTGCTTTCACTACCATCTCAGCGTGACACCAGACCCATCAAAAAAATATTTTCGACATTCTTTCTTTTTTTTTTTTCTCATGACGGAGAGACATTGTAAAGTTTGAACATATTAGGTCACATCGCTCTCAACTGATGGGTGGTGTTTAAATCCTGCTGCGGTTTCTAGACGTAACGCGCGGCAACCTGTTGACCTGTTGGCCTGATTTGCTCTTCCCTTGTCTTTCGCTACCGTCTCTGAATCTGACTCAAAGCTGGAAAACGGCTGTGCATCTGTCATCCCTGCGGCATGGCTCGAGGTGACGCGGGGAGCATGTTTTTGCTATTATCTGTTCCATCTGATCCAGGAGTGAATGCTAAACCTCCACTGCATCCCTTTTTTTCTCACAGGCCGCTGCTTGATCAATAACCACATCAAAGGCTCTGAGGAGATAGCAGGATTCTTTGAAGCATGTTTGTGGAGCTGAATTTGCTGAGCTAACACGGTCCACCCAGAACCCCCTTGAATAAGCTTGTTTGGCTAGCATCCTCTCTGTTTGTTGAAGAACTGAGTGGATAACACACAAGGCCCCTCTCTCTTGTCGTTTTCCCTCCTTTCGAGCAGCTAAACGCATCCGTTCTGCCAGTGTGGTTCTTTTTTTTTTCTTTTGCTCGTCTGACATACGCTTCATTGGGTGCCAGCTCAAATATTTATCTAATATCAAACTGGCTGTCGTATTTTGGAAGCAGTAAAATGCCACAAAATAACTTGCATCATGTTCCACGGTGCCAAGTGAAAAATGCCTGTTAATAACAGATCTTAAAAGAGATGGCTTGCAGACAAAAGAAGCAATGTTATGGATTAGTACATACCTTGCAATGGTATTCTTACTTTTCCACAGTTTTTACTTTCACAGCTACAAAATTCTATTTGTATAACTGGGATTTTATGTCACAGACCAAATGTATAATTGTCAACTATAAGGAAAAGAATACATGTGGATGGTGTTAAATTATGATGAGGTAGAAGTCTCATGTAGTTTTCCATAAGTCAGGTGAAGTTCATAGCTAACATGCAGAAGAAGGTGTTCTCATAAAATAAATCTAAATGTAATGTCTTTTTTAGACTTTGTGCAATATTTTAATGAAATTTTCCTACCTTGAACTACAGAACCGCGCTGTGAAACACGGTGGTGGCATTATCATGCTCTGGGCATGCTTTTCTTCAGCAGGGACAAAGAAGGTGGTCAGGGTTAATGGGAAGGTGGACAGAGCTGAATACAGAGCAGCAACCTGTCAGTCTTCAAAACACTGGGCTGGAGGTTCAGATTCTGTTTTGCTAAAAGAGAGCTACACAACAATGATTTAGATCAAAGTATATTTATGTATTTAAATGGCTGGCCCAGTCAAAATTCAGACATGAAGGCAGTGTTGCACATTGTGTCATCTGATCGGACTAAATTTGAACTATTTGAACTAAAGGAGAATGGGGAAAACTTTTAGTCTCTATAGATGTGCAAAGCTGATAGAAACATACCCCAAGAACACCAAGCTATATTTTCTGCAAACTTGGTTCTTGGTTATTTTAACTTTTCTTATTTTTACTTACAAAGGTTTTTGAAAACCATGTATTCTCTTCCTTCTGTTTCACAACTATTGACAACTTATTTTATTAAAATTCATCAAAGTTTGAGGTTGTAATGTGACAAGATGTGAAAAAGTTAAAGGGACATTAACACTTCTTCAAGGCAGTATCGCACATTGTGTTTTGACATAAACTTAAAAAAACACGGTGCACTCAAGGAAAGACAACCCTATAATAACTAAAGTGACCCTTTGACTCTTGAAAGTGAAGTCCGTTTTAAGGGTGAATATAATTAGTGGATAAACATAATACCTCTCATGATGATTTACTTTTCATATTCACAAGTTGTCGCATCTTTTTGTCTGCACTTGAACTGTCTGGTATATATGCAGAGGGATAGGTTTGACTCGCCAATCAGCTTTGGCTCATTTGAAAGTGAAATGTGTGGAAATGCTGACATCTCTTTCTCTTCCCTCCCTAACACCGGGGGCACCGCAGGATTTACATCCCCATCTCTCTCTCAATCTCTTTCTCTTTTCTCATTTACATTATGGATGGTTCATTTAGCTTACATGACTGAGTGAATACATAACCCAGGGCAATTCAAAATATCGTCGGGGCCTGTAGGAATAAAATGAAACCACATATGTAGAAAGGATTGCTGCAATGTCTTCTGTTAGATCCTGTAGCTCTTCCTCTTGTTCACACAGCTGAAAAACGTGGCCACAGCTGACCTAGAAGACAGAGCTGAACTGTCTGTTCATAGTGTACAGAAAGACCTGCAGAAACAAGATTTATTGTTAAGCCTCGTCTGAACAGTTCTGTGCATGATTGTGTAATCATGCACAGAACTGGCTTTGTTTATGACAGTTTGCCTTTCTCAGAGCAGCAGGGGAGTGAATCACTAAAGTCACCAAATCTCACCTTCATTAAAAACATCTTAAGGATCTTGACTATCATTCCAGGACATTGATCTGTTGCTACAATAATAAATGATGCAACATGTTTTCTGAAATTCTTTACACTTTTGCACCTTATGTTCACATATACATGTTTTAGGTGAGAAAAATTTTTTGATTTATGACGACTGAAATTACATTTTTCTTATCGTTTTAGCCTTGACAAGACCCTGTCTTCCACTAAATTTTGAAGGTGAACTGTTGAACTTAAATATTGAGATAAAGGGGCAAATTATAATCTTTACAGTGCATTCTGTTAATGTAATAATGAATTATATTTTCATCTGGAAATACAATTAAAAAAAAACAACCTCTGAAGTTACTGGGATAGTCCAAGGTCACACAGGAGCTCTGGATTTGGTTTCCAACTCAGCTGTTGTACATTTAAAACACAGTGATTATTGATCAACAAGAAAAAAAAAAAAATCAATAAACATATTTGTAGTCGCTTATCAGGGACATAAGAAGGGTGTTGTATCCCTCAATAGTCTATCAACAAGAGATGGACTGAAGTTGCACAGGTTTTCTTTCGCTTATTTCTGGCATTCAGCCATAACCATAAGTTTGATGGATGCCACCAGTTCAGCAACTTTCTGCCAAAATCCTGTCAAAACCATCTGATCCACTTTCCATCCTTGTTGCTGAATCCAAAAGCTTGAAAGAGAAGTCATTTTGCAATAAGAGTGAGTCTGATTGTCAGTTGAAATGCTCTTCTTGGGAAACACTCTTAATCTCAAGTTACCTACTTCTCTCTTTGTCTGTTCTTAGGAGTGAAAACAATGACTTTATCAATTCAAGTTAACTATTGTAGGTCAAATTTCTGTGTTTGTGTTTTCCTTCTTTATATTGCTGTCTTAAGCTTCAACTATGAGGTAAATAATGGAAACTCAGTTGTAATCTTTCTGTTTGTGCATTCATTTCTGCATTCAGGTTTTCCTAAATAGTGAATCAGAAATTGAGTATTATTGTTTTTAAGTAAATGTTTACTTATCCTGATGTTTTGAAGTGTTTTGTGTCATGGTCAAGTTTTCCATACTGATGTGCAATGAATAATTAGGTGATAAAATATTTGGTTCATGCCAGCTTTGCAAGAGATGTGTGGCATTGTAAATCAAAATAACTATGTTAAAGGAACAATATGCATCTGTTACTGACATCTAGTGGTCAACCTGAGAATAGCAAATGTTTTATTTTATTGAAGTTTTAATACACCTTAAGCATTTATAGATGATGAACATATTTTATTCTCATTTTGATGCATTATTGTCTCTCCTGACATAATGTAAGATGATCACTGCTCTAAAAGTTGGTTTTAATTTTCCAAACTTTGGATCAACTGAAATATAAAACACCTTCGAGATGTTTTTGCTAATATTTATTTTTATTGTTTTATCTTTTCGTCTTCACAAGCACCCATGTTGTGAGACTGTTAGCGGAAAGGACATGACTGCTGAAGAACATCAGGGCATGGAATGAAAGGAATTCATGGACTTAAGGTGAATGATAAAATATAGATATGGTGGACTGTTTAGTAAGAAATTTCAGACACAGTCTGGGAAATGTCTACGTGAGAGGCAGAGATAAAAAGCCACCAAGCAGGTGAGAAGGCCTGCATGTGAATAATCAAGTAGGCATTTCTTATCTGTGTGTTTTTGTCTGCGTGTGCATTTTACGGTTGGGCAGAGCTGTTAACATTATAGCTGCGATGTGTAACCAATGATAAGAATTTAATACCTGTATTCAGATGAAAAGCATACTTTGGCATAGAATGCAAGCTTTTATCACGGCTGCCAAGAAGTTTGACAGCACCATTTTCATCACGGAGACGCAAACTGCACAATAATCTGGGTGACAAGCCAGTTTTACAACCTCAAGGCCTCAATGAGCTTAATGACAGAAAAAGCGTACACATAAACACAGCTCTGCTCAGACAGGAACAACAAAGGTGTTGAGTTTCACAGAAAGACACTTCACAGGTGATTGTTATTGTGCACTGGTGTTAAAAAAAAGAAAGAAAACATTTGTTCTGGTTGTGAAGTTCACCTCTGCGCCCTCAACCTCCATCATCAGCTGCAGTTCTCCTTCTCCTGCTCTGCCTCATGTTAGCAGCTCCAGCCTGGACAGGTCCGGGGCTGTTATCTCAATGATGTTCTAATTCTAGTCAAACAGTTCTGTGTTTGACTCAATAGAGGCAGTGTTAGTCAGGAGAGTCAATATTAGCAGAGCACACAGAGCAGGGCTGGTGTTAGGAGAGACAGGAGTTATATGTGTGTGTGTATGAGTGCGTGGGATGGGTGTGTGACAGCACACACAGTTAAGTGTGCTCTGTTAGTGAACCTTGACTGCCCACTGCAGTAATAATAATACAGATAATAAGAAAACGGAAGAAGGCAAACCTCTGCTTACCTTTTTTTGTCCTCTGTGGTTTCCGTGTTTAACAAGAATGACATGTCTTTTATCACCTGCCTCTCACGTGGATGTTATTGTTAGACATCAGACTCTCTCATTCCACACCGTGAAGCTGAGGGCGCTCTGCAGTCGAGCCTCAACCTGCCGACGGGCCCGTGAACAGCACGTCAAAAAAGAAATAAATTTTTTTTATTTTTTATTTTAAGTCACGACCAAATGGCACCTTCACTTGTCAATGGCCTGAAAATAACTGTGTCACTTGTGGTGGCGCAAGGGCAGAGCACAACCCATGTATTGAGGCCTTAGTCCTCGTGTTGGTGATCGCAGGTTCGATTACCGGCCTGGCGACATTTGCTGCATGTCTTTTTCCTGTCAAACTACTTTCAAATAAAGGCCACTAGAGCCAACAAAACCTTGAAAAAAAAAAGACTGTGTCATTGTTAGTTTACAGACTTCTCTATAGAGTCAATGGAGGCTTGGTGAGCAGACTCATAGTGGAAAAATTCCTAAAGGCAATCGTTTCACCACATAAAACATGTGGCGGCGTGAACAATATTTATGCCTCAATGAAGTTTTAATTACACATAGCAGCTAAAAAAATGTGTCTGCTCTGCCTCATTTGTAATCATGAAGTCATAGGAAATTATATATCAATCAGCCGAGAGCAACTTCTGTTTGTTCATGGTTCATCCGTCTTTCTTATTTCCACAGACTGAGACTGAGTAAAAAAATTACCCTTCTGCATCTGTTTCCCATTCTTTTGTTTATTAAAAACGAACTTTCTCCAAACTTTGTTTTTAAAGTTGGAAAACGAAACAGCATGAGCTGGTACTGTATTTTTTTAAGCAGTGTTGCGGGCACATTTACATCTTTAGAAGTTTTAAAAAATCTTTCTGCATAAATACCTCTGATGCCAGTGGCTTATAGATAAATGAGGCTTAGATATATATACAGTATAAGAGTATTTTTAAGTAAGTGGTTACATTCCAAATTCACTCGGTAGTTTGGTATTTTTAAGACACATTGGCACATCTGCAGACTTTTATTAGATAAGAAGGCTGAACAGTGCCTAGATGAATACTTTCTGATAATTTTGGTCCTAGCTAATTGCTAATAAATGATGCTGAACTTAGTTTCAAATCTCAACTCTGTAATCTTTTGTCTGCATCTTCTCTAGATGTATCTCCTGTAAATGTATTAATATTTGATAGCCTTCATGACCTTGGCATATCTCATATCTTTTCAGATTATAGCTATGAAAGATAAAAACACAATTTACTAAAACTAGTATCAGCAGTACAAAGTTGCAAAACAAAATGTACTTAAGAAATTGGCCACAAAGCTCTGCTTAGCCTCTATGTCAGGCTTGTGGGCACCTCTACTTATATAGCAGTCCATAAAATACCGTCATTATTTTTTTTACATTATTATTTGGTTCAACTTAATAATCGACCTTAAAATCAGGGGTGTGAAGAGAGAATTATTTAAATGCAGCTCCTACAATTTTGGACATGATGGATCACTTTCAAAGATTTGTTGATCGCAGTGAAACCAGTGTGAATTTTGCAACCGAAAGTATTGTGTGAAAAAAGCAGTAGGCGGAGAGTAACGTGGCAGATTAAACATGTTATGGCACTGCAATGGTGTGGCCAAAGCAACCTGCTTTGTTGGCATTTCAAAACATCCTGGGGCCAATTTTTGGGGTTGATCCTCCAGTGTACATACAACACAATATCAGATTGTGTTGTGTGTACATCCTGGAATTGTACTGATTTTACTTTTGTCTTCATTTATTTACAGCTCAGATGTTTTACCAAGCTAATGATACCTTAAAATTAGAAATATTGTACAAGAAGTGATATTTTTGTCTCACAAGTATAACATCTATAGTGCCAATCAAAAGCCATCTCTCTCTTATCATCAAGAGCATGAGTGGGATCCTAATTTTAGGCTTTGATTGATTGATTTTAACCATTCTTTTCAAGAATGTACGATCACTAATAACTATAGTGAATTTTAAAAGTAAGAACATGTATATGTTTAATTTATTGTGAATTTTATGTAATCTAAGCAGAAATAAAAGATAGTCTCAAGCATATATACACATCCCCACCTACAGTTGGTTGAATGTTGTTAGCAAGTTGCAAATAAGTCAAACATTTTTGTTGTCATTGGAAAGGTCATAATTTGAGTAGATATTTGAGCAGTCAACTGAGAAAATAGATTTCATTAGTTAGCTTACCAGATCATAACTAACTTCTATTATTAATCTATGACGTTTTTAGTCACCGTTAAGGTTGGATCAATTGCATAAGCTAAATTCCAGCTTGTTTTAATTTTTCCTAAATAGGTTTTGATAAATGTTTGGCATTATTGTTTCCTTGGAATACTAAATTGGGCCACGTTTCACTCATCTGATTGTAGATGAGTGAAACTCAATTCTCTATTGAACTTGAAGATGCTGGAGCACTGCTGTAATTTTACACAGTGAAGTGATCACTATAAATTGAACTGTGCTCCAATAAGTCAACAATGCCCATAGACATCAAACCTGTATTTAAAAGGGGACCTTTTAAAGTAACCATTCAACTTTTGGAATGGAATAAAGAGCAGTAGTAAAAATGTTGAGTTGTTACACCATATGTTTCTTAAACGTTGGATGATTCACGGCCCATGACTTCCAAAATGAATTACAAACTTAGAGACTGTTCTTCACCCAAACTCAGCACATTGTAAATGAGAACCTGTACTTTGTCGTGCTTGTTGTAATTATATTTAAATGCAATGACAATGATGCTATCTAGAAATGTCACTCAACCAAAGCAGTATTTTTCCCCCATAGACTATTTGGATTATGGTCCTTGAAAGTTAGTTTTCTCTCTTGTACCCTTCAGTCATCACTATTGCTGAAATAGTTCTAATTGTGAATTATGGCATTGTTTTTGCAATGTTAACCTAAGAATGGTTATGAAATTGTTGAAGAATTTAACATCACAGACCCCTCCAACTTTACTTGCAAACAATTCAGTCTTGCCAAGTTGCTCTTTTAAATATCCAGTCTATTATAAACGCACTAAAATGCAATGTTTTTGCACACAAGACAATTTTTTTTCACAAAACCTTTGGATGGGATGTTTGAAAATTTCTGAAACTTCTAAAAAGGACTAAGTACAGCCAAAAACAACTTGTTCTGTCAAACCAGCAACATGAACACTTAATAATGATGTAGTTGCCACCACACATATGAAATAACTCTGTAGCTAAGCTACTGCAGCAGCTGTGATGGTTGCAAACAGTCAGTCATGTCTGACTGAGCTTGTGGCCTTGTTAGCAGTAATAACTAGAGTAAACAAACAGCAGCAGTGTATTTTAAGGTCATCACAGGCATTAACCAAAACCTCAGAGTCAGCACAAAACAGTGACTGGGATGTGGCAGCATGCTTCTCTTTTATAAATCTGCTGACATGTGAAAAAGAGCAACATTAGCTAATGCACTACTTAAAGACCATAATTGCTCTTTCCCCTACTGTTAATGAATGCTAATTAGAAGTCTGGAGCAGTTTTGTGGTGTGTGCTGGCTGCTCCTCTAATGTGCCGTATTGTTCTTCTCCTCGCTCCAGCTCAGCACTAATGCTGCTGTGCCAGCTATTAAAGTCAGATAAGCTATCCATCTTTAGCACTGCCAGCCAAAAAGCCACTAATAGCTTAGCCACAAAATTGTTAATTTCCACGGTTTTCTCTCTGCCTGTTTCCCTGTTTGAGCGTCGGCACTCACTGTACAGCAGATACACTGAGGCAGATATTCCACTTTGGCTCCATGGTGTTATTTTCTTTTTTCAGCCCACATTTAGCAGCCTCATTATCGTCAAATGCTCTTCCAAGGGAAGCAGGCTGCTATATCTGTGGGTCCCTCCTCCTTCTCATACCCCTCCTCATTCAATGTGACACTCTATCTTGGATGCTGTTGTGAAAGTCTATCAACATCATAAAGCCCTCTTTGCTAAATGCGTGACTGTGTTACGGGACTCCACCTTGTGGGTTGCAATAACACAATTTAATCCATAAAACACCTCCACTGTAATAAGGGCAATCACAACCAAGCTTTTAACGAGGATTAGGAGACATATTAGCAGGCCATGTTATCCTCATTTTGGATTGCTGATAATTTTACAACTGGTTTTAGGGTCTGGCAGACGTCCATTCACCAGTTTTGGCAACATGATCCTCAGAAGGTTTGAAGAGAAAAAAAATTATGCACGCCTACACTTGTACAGAGTCAGAAAAAGTGGGCACACTATCAAGACAGAACATTTTGTCTGGCAAACCTAATGTTTGCTGTCAACAAAGTGATTAAAATAGTTTTTATATTTGGATTCCAGAATAAAAACGTGCTTTTTTGGTTAATTGTCCTTCTTATTTTTGACAAATTATATCGCACATTTGGGCATCCACATTTACTTCATGAGTGTCATGAATTTTTCCATTGTCTCATAATCATTAGCAGCCATAGTTTGCCACTTTTCAAACAAAATTCACCTTGAGTATTTCCAGCTGTCGTCATTCTTACAGCTAGTTTATAAGTTTTGGGAAAGGTTTAGGAAGGTCTGTCAAAATCTTACAGGATGATTATTTATCCAAATACCTTGTTAGAAAACTGATGTGTCCCTTTTGACACCCCAGATATTACATCATATGAATGATTCAGTCAGTAAATAAGTCGGTGACTAACATTAAGCTCTGAATGAATAACCACAGTGAGTGTATATATTTCACAATGCCAGATTTGTACTCTGCACAAATGTGAAATAATCATCTTCATGTCAGACAATAAATAAGCCAGGAGGTGACTGGTTTATAGTGGGTGGGAGAGTTATAGTCTTGTGGTTTTGCAGTCATGCCTTTGTTCTGTGACTGTCGATGTGGTACAAATTAACTTTTCAAGTTGTGAGAGATTTTAACGTTGTTTGACATGTAAAATAAGTGAGCTTCATCCATTTCCTCCTGCCAGTCTGGCCTCACACATAAAATATCTGAGAGCTCTACAGCCATATTTAATAAATCATAATATGTCAATGAGAAAATTGAAAATCCAACCAGGTATTAAACATACTTTTCGTCTTATCCTTCTCTAACAATTTACTATTTCTGTAATAAGAACAAGTTTTTTTATTGGACATATGTAATGCATAGAATGTCGTGTTTTGTGCAAGTGGAAACTCATCATTCAAATATCCATCTGTGTGTAATTAATGCATGTGCTTCACTTGGTAATTATGTTCTTCTCAATGATATCCTCAGTTACTGAATGTGACACAAATGCAAATAAATAGACCTTTACTTCAGCTGTAGCTACATTTTATACGAGATGCATCCAAGTCGGATTACAAAGCTTAAAGTTTAAAGATTTGTGTCGGTACTTCAGATATAGAAAGCATTCTGCATAATTGCATAGACTTTCTGAATTGCAACAATGATTTTACTTTACAACACATTTTCCAAACCAGTCTTGCACAGTGGATCAAAGCCACATAAAAATTTGACATAAACAGGAAGTGAACAAAAACTCAAACTGAACGTTACATTTTCAATCTGTAATTTATTATAGATGACTTTAATTATAAAAGACAGAAACTTTATTACCAGAATGTCAATAATTCTGAGACAGTATTATGTTCTATTTATGTTGCAAAGGTTGACATGTAAATACTAGAAAGTGAAAAACACAAAGCCATTAAGGTGAAAAGACAAAGAGAAAGAGATTTGTTCTTGTGTTAAGGGTGAAGTGGTTCACATGATCCTGACAGCAATGCCTCAGAGTCTGTGACCTTCTTGTCATGCAACTCTGTCCTTATTTTTCAACTTGAGATAATTTAAATGGTTTTCAAAAAGGAAGATCTATTAAACTCCACTGTCGTTTTTTATTAAACTGTTTGAATTAACCAATAGCTTAAACAGCTAGGCAATAGCTGAACTGATAAATAAAACTAGAAACAATGTGAGTTTTTGGTTTTAGGTTTTCTTTTAGGTTTCAGACATTTAATGGTCAAATACAATGATATAAACCTACAGATACTCAGGATATTTCTCAGAGCTTGCTTTAAATGGTCTTATTTCTTGTTCTCTATATGTGTTTGATCCAACCAAAGAATCAACCTGATACAACATGCCTTATAATATAAACCCAATTCTGTCGGCCGTAAATCAAATAATGCTTGAAGAAATGTTCGCTCCTCCTCTTGGAGAAATTATATCCACCGCATCCTGTAATTGTCAGCAGTTTCCCAGTGATGTGCCTGCAAGGTAGGGTGGTAATAGTGAGCAGATTGTCAGGTGCTTGAGTGGTTAGTGATACATCACACAACTCTTCTCTCAGTTCCAGATCGGTGGAGCTGTTGACTCACACACGTATCCATTTCTCCGCCCTCCACTTCACAGCGGCGCTGCTAACAAACAACTCGACACGCCGTGGAATGTCGCTCTGCACTGAAACAGGGGCACAACAGATTTAAATGAGCCAAACGCAGCTGCAGGACTCCAGGGCGCCAGGCAAAAGTCGCTATTATAATTGTTATTATTTTGGTTTCTTCTCCAGCTCGTTATCTTAGCAGCAATCAGCTTTATGCAACCAGAGGGTGTGTCCTTTAGATCCCTGCAAGCGATTTCACATTGGATTGAAGTGCTGTGCCACAGAAGGTGTGAGCATTCCTTTGCAGACCAAGGAGGGATGCAAAGATTGCTGTGTGAATGAGGGTAGGAAACCTGCTCAAGATTGTTGAGATAAGGACTACTGGGAAAGCAAAGGTCATACAAACAACAAAAGAGCCACCTCACACAATCTCATCTCTATCAAATTTATCGTTCTGTAACAACTCATAAACAGCACATTCTCTTCTTTGTTATACCACTGACAACGATAATCCAGGACCTTGTAAAACCCGCTTTAAACATAATTGGTACCTGTCACAAATCTTTCTTTTTTCTTCTTTTTACAGGGCCCATAATAGCTGAGTAAACAAATCTTCTTTGGGGTGTAACTCATCAACCTCATAGGGTGGATAAGTAACCCAGCAGACAAAAAGATAAGTGGGAAATTCTGTAAGTCAATTCAATGCAACCATTAGCTTTTGTCAGTGTCCTGTACTGTTGTATAAAATGTTGTGGCAAGAGCCAAAAGAACCAAAGTTACAGCAACAATGGCTTTTCTTGTCATCCTTTTACTACAGGTAGAAAACTCTACCCCAGTAATTAGGTTTCAAAATTGCGAAATTTCTTCCTCCAGTCATATTGTAATGAAGATAAACACAACTGTTTGAATGAGCTGTGTATAGCAGAAGTGTTTTATGAAGACCATCCATGTCTGCTCTATTATAGCCGACAGTTTACAGCAGGTATGTCCTGAAATGCCCAGATACATAATCTTTCACAATTATTGGTAGCCTATGTTTAGGTGTAAAAAAGTGGAAAAAAAACCCCCAAAAATAAAAAAAACAGATGCAAGATTAGTAAATTTCCGATAACTTGTAGATGTTCTAAAAGTGGTACCAGGAATTTTGATAAAATTCCTGGTACCATGATGTTGGATTCTTGCCCCTTCTACATTCGAGGTTATCATTTTTTATACTCCTTCAGTGTCACATTATGCAGCCACAATAAAAATAAATTTATTTTATAAGAGTCTACACATTTTTATGACGGATGCCAATAAATGTGAATGGTAATTCATGTGTCACACACACTAAAACAATAAGAAAACCAGGAAATGCTGCGTGAGTTGAAAATATACACCATCACATCCTTTTTGTAGGTCAGAAGACTTGTACAAAGGCCAGTTATACGAAGGTGTACTAAACTTTTAAAAGTTTACTGATACAAGCCAATAAAATCTTAACTTGCACCTTTTCTACAATCAAAAGTCAACAAAGTTTGGAGCATGAGTAGCGCAGTGCTTTCTGTCCCTCTGCTTTTGCTGCATACTGCTGGCCTGCTCAGAAAATGATCAAGCAGCACAGATTATAATGATGTTTACATTAGTTATTCACACATAAAATAAGGTAATCCACTTACACAACTAACACAAGAGGTCTGAAGTGAATTTGTTTCGCCTGAAAATTTGCAGGGAACCTTAAAATTGAAAATGATCATCAGTGTTTATTTAAATTATGTAGCGTATCAATATTTATGAACTCTAAGAACAGGTTAATTTAACATTTTTACCTGAAAAAACTTTCTTGGTGCACAAGCATAATTTCTATGAGAAACAGTTTGTAATTTGAAAGTAGTATTATGTCCCCAGTGTCAGTTTGTCCACACTGAAAGGCTTCTGTGTGCTACCGCTGAATGGTGGCGAGGGGAGGGTGGAGACTCATTGCAACATTTCAAAGGTGAGTGATTTATATGGCAGCTGTTCCCCAGTGTGCCGTTCTGAATGCCCGTGCCCCATGTTTAACAGCTGACAAACACAAGCTTTTTCTGTCACGTCGCTTTTATTGCTCCCCACACAATTCTATTAGTGCAACCGCAGCCATACAAGGATATAAAAAAGTTTTTATGGGGTAGTTATCTCATTTAATCATACAATGTGAGTACTACAGCAATGCACACATTATCACAGTGACCCAGGTTTGAGTGCGGGAACAGAGATTTTGCAACTGAGCTGACAACAGCTGTGTGGCTTTCAAGGACAAAACCCTAAAACGGATGCTTTAAAATGTTGTTTTTTTTTTGTTTCTTTTCATTTGAGACCTGTGCTCCTTAAATTAGAGAAGGCTGAGAAGTACTTTTTAAAGCTGTTTGATATTTGAGATCTCTCCATTACATCCACAGCGGCGAACTGGGAAGAGTGTAACCTTATTTCACGCTGGATCTCAAATAGTGCTGAGAATTTGTGAGGCAGTTAGTGGCCGTCATTAATAATGGCCTCGGCTGGTCTGACAGCTGCTGATTGGAATGAAGAGCTGTGCACCGGCAGACAGCTACAAATTTCACTGACAGCCAGGTCTCCATTACTAAGCGTCAGCTGCCAAAACAGCAGTAATCAGAGAAGGAGAATAGAAAGAAAAACCCGCTCTCTTACCACACGAAGCTATTCGTTTAGTCTTAGAAAACATTTAAACATGTACAAGCACACACAGACTATTTTCTTGCACTGCATACCACTAACCAACCTTTAGACCTTTGATAGATTACTCGTTTCTGGAGTGATCAATGGAAAGTGTTGTCCCAGACACACCTCTTGTGAAGTAACATAAGGACATTTTTGAGTGCTTCATCCTTTTGATTTCCAAGAGTTTTTGTAAGGCTTTAGGTTTTAACTTGTCATCAAACAGCAAAAAATATATTAAGGTGAACTGTTAAGAAATAACGGAGGTAAAACCTGTTTTATAGCTAGCATCTGATTGACCATTTTAAGGGACAACAAACAAATCAATCAACAAAGGAATGAATGAAAGATTTATCTTCATCAGCACAGATAGAGTGTTTGCATGGTGTAGCATAATGTTAGTACAGTTATTGTGTTAGTTCTGTGATATTGTCAGTAAGATGCAGCAGTTGCATGACAGAGCTGTAGCACACAAGCTGAGCATTTTTTTTCAATAAGTCCAAAAGAACATGGCAGCCTGGGTTATGTATTAAATGCATAAGAAGGCAATACTGGAGTTTGATTACCTAAGACACCATATTCCTGAACCATTGAAATGAGATGCAAGCACAATACTGTGATGGTAATATTAGACAAAAACAAGATCATTTTAGCCAGTTACAGTTTAAGCTAGTCTGTGTTTTAGCCATCTGTACATCTCACTCCTGAATGTTTCTGTTTGAAATAGAGGATCCATCTTTGTCTTTATTACTTTATCTTGGCATTACACTAGCTGGTTCTGTCTCTTAATAAGAAGCTGTATGTCATGTAATGTGTAGTTCAAAATATGTAGACAAGAACTAGGCAACAGCATGGTAAATTAACATTTTAATTATGAAGATGATGCAAAACTTACTGATGGGGCACAAATAGAACGGGACACGGAGCAGACGCAGCATAACGGTAGAAATACAGCAACAACAATAAAAAACAGGAAGCTATATACAGAGGAGAAATAACCAATGGCATGGGAAACTGGTGAGTATTGTAAGAAGAACATTAAACAGGTGTGACAGAAGACTGAGCAGAGGAACGGAAGAAGACTAATTAACACAAATAACAGACAATGACCTGAAGACACCAAGTGGAACATTAACACAAGATAAATAAATTGATACAACATACAGAAAATCTGACATAAACAAAAGGCTGAACACAAATAATAAGCTAATCATGACAGAAGTAATCTAGAATAATCCAAAATTATCAAAATACAAATACTCCTGAATTACATTATATAAAACTATCTTAAGCATAACCTTAATATTTAGCCACATCAATTTATATATTAACATCAAGCGTTTATCATCACCCCATTCCTCAAGCCTTCTGAGGAAGCAATAAAATGCCAGTGGCAGCAGAATGAAGGGAAGCATAAATATGTTCCTGTCAAAACAGGAAGAGAAAAGCATTAAGGCTTCTGAACTCTGGAAAAGTAATATTTTTGCATGAAAAGCTCAACATTCTCTAAGAAACCTGTGTTTGCTATACAAATGATGTAAACAGAAACTATGTTTACATAACAACTAAACAATGTGTCTTTGTACACTCCATTTCAACTCAGGTATCCGAGAAACAATAAATACTCTATGTTTTTCCCTGTTTCGTCTCTTTGCAGTAAATAAGCATAATAAAAAACAGTATATTTGGTTGTGCTAAGAAAAAACTTGTGGTGTGTGGGAATATTTATGTAAGCCTCACAAATGAGGCATTCATTTTTATACGATTCAATAAAACTCCATAATTTGATTGCTTAAATGCAACCATCTGCCACACTTTGAATTTCTTAGCTGTTCCTTTCAAAATAAATATTAATTTCTTAGGAGCAAATTGTTTTTGGAGAAAAATAGAATGTCTTCATTCTGAAGGCACTGAAGTGAAATTCATATGCAGAGTTTTGTTAAGTATTAATCTACAGCCTAATACTGGAAAGAAGCCATGATTGCCTGAGCACAGACTTCAAATTCCTGTAACGTGTGACCGAGTCAATTTGATCGAAGACGGAGGGTGTAGCATTTTTCCAGCGGGAGGAGTAAAAGTGAAAGTCTGTGGCCTTGAACACTTTGATCCCTGTAATGACAGAGGGCTTTGGTATGGGTCAACTTGTCATCGCTCCTTTTCCACTGATCCCTGCTACTCCCTGCTGCAAAACATGTGAACAGAGTCACTGATCCACACTGTCTCACACATATATACACACGCCTACACACAAAGCTCCACACATTGGGAAAAAAAGCACTTTGGGTGTGTCCCGCAGGGAAGCTACATTTTCTGATCCTCGTTTTTTGAATAAATTGACAGCTTTATAAAGCAAAAACACTTTAGTGATAAACAGCACCGCTGGCATGTTGTTTTATGGATGGCCCCATTAGCTCATTGTGGGTTGGAGGGAAAAAAAAAATTTGGGATGCTCAAATTTAGCCAAAAAGAGATGTGGCGACGCATTAAAATGAATCACAGATCAGACCTCCCGCTAATGTTGTTCTACACACAAACTCGTGTATCAGCATGGTTTATAGTGACATGAGTAATGCTCTAAGAGTTATTCCAAAAAGTCAGCTTCCTAAGCCAACTGGAGAGACTAACCAACGTATAATTCACATCAATCCCCTACAAGCACAAACAATGCTAATGCAACATGCATGAATGCAAACTGCAAAGCTTCATGAGGTGGTAAGAAAACCAAGACAGGGACGCTTCATTTTATAGCTGCCTCTTGCATGTTAGCTTATTCCAGCAGCAATAAAACACTCCATAATAAAAGGCACTACCCCAGAGAGGCAGCAGTACTGCAGCTATAGATAATCCTCTCAGCTCACGGAGTGTTTGCATTTCTATCCTCTGGAAGCTTTCGCTCTGCTTGTAAGCATAATGGAGAGGAGGGAACTTTGTCTTCGCCGCTCTATCAGTGTGAGCAAAGCAATATTGCGGCCTTTGCTGAGAAGTGTGGGAGCAAGCTGCTTAATTATCACCTGCTTCATTATCCAAACAAGACCTTTAGAGAGGATGTAATTAGACCCCCTGATAAAACTAATAAGGGGAAAAAATGCTGTCAGCTGGTGAAAATGAATATGTGCATGTTTGTTTCAGTCAATGCAAATAACACTATACTTCAGTATGTAAATATACACACATGAAGTACCGAGTTTGGTTAAATATTTAAAAATTACACTAAAAATACTCTAAAATTTTTCAACATGTAATCCATAAAATATGACCTTAAGCACTTTGTGAATTTTTGCTGAACAAAATTATTCACTCTCGCTTGGTGCTGAAGGTTGTTGCAATTATAAAACTTGCAATTCAAACACTATCTATGACTTATGCTGTTCCTGGTCAGAAGCCAGGAGATGTTTCCCATCCTTTGACCCGTGCAAACATGGTGCCTGAGGCTTTTAGATGTTTTCTGAAACATTTTTGCTTTTCTCTTTTGGGAGTAATGCAATACACTTCTGGTTTAACATACCAACTCCTTTTTGATTGTTCATTGTTAATGCAATGTTAAGAGCAACAGTAGTCATTTATGTTAACTTCTAGCTCTGCCAGTAGTAAATTAATGCGAACTACTCTTTTTATAGGATAGCCCATACACTATTTATTTCCATCAACAAAGTCCTGACATAATACTGGTTAGATATTTGACCACTTTTCTTGGCAGAACAAGTAGATGCCTCCAGTTCTTCAGCACAAACCATACAGTTTTCAATAAGGATTGTGTCAGACCTATTTTAACTCCATAAGAACATGCTTCATCCATTTCAAAACCATTTTAAATCTAGCTGCTGAATTATTGTGAGGTCAGTTAAACTGGGTTACTCCTCACCTTTTCTAATCCAATAACTTTGTGGAAAGCCACAGTTTCCCAGGAAGCTAAACAGCCTGTTAGCATTCTCCTACATTATTTGACAGTTTGTCACTTTAGTCCCTCTCAGATTTTGCCCTGTGTTCTATTTTTTCTTTAAAGTACCGATTACATTTGGACAGTTTGTATTAGGACCACAACACAAAGCTCAGCCATAGGAAGGTGAAATTCCCACAAACATTTTATGTATTATGCTCACATCAATGACACAAGTCAAAAGACACACCTTTGAAAAGTTCTGAGAAGTCACTTGAGCTCAACAGATTGACTTGTATGATCTGAAAGGACAGTGATTTGTCACTGGAGTGGCCGAGGGAATGGGTTTATGGTGGCACTATGATTTAAAAGAGACTTTTATCTCACCCAATACTGATCAGAGGACACAGCTAGGGATTGATGTCGTATGTCAATCAATATACTGTTCCCAAGATGTGTTACCATTAAAGCTGCTGTCACATTGCTTTCCATTTTGCTAGGATCATTTAATCCAATGAATTCAGGTTACTCCCTTGTCTCCATTGTTCCACTCACTTTGTAGAATGTACCAGTGTCACTGGAAGCTCAAAGGCCTCTCAACATGATACTCCAACCACCATGCTTCACATTTTTGACTGTTGTTACAGCAACATTTTTCTCCAGAAAGGATTTAGCTTATCCATGTGGGACAGCTGAAAATTCCAGTAGCATTTGATGGCTTCCAGTTAAGGAGCAGGTGGTTATCCTCTCACTTCTTATTGATGTTAAACTGGCTTCACTGTGTATCGTAACACCAGGGCTCCAGAGTCTTCAAGCCTTTGTAGTTCCAAGTTGTTCTTGAACAACATCTCGTCTGGATCAGATTGAAATTTGATAGGTTCGTTCCAACAGGTAGCTGAGATCAAGCACGCATCGTAACTGGTTTTGGAAGCGCATTAAGCTGAAGCTTTTTCAATCACACCTACGTCAGTCCTGTAGAAAATGTATAGACTATGTTTAAAGGCCTTGCCTGTGCCAGGAATCGAACTATACCTTCGCTCTGTTATTGGCTAAAAAAGGGTGTGGTTTCTCTGCAGCTTGCTAAAAAATGGACTGATAGCAGATCTAAAACTCAAGATAAAACCTCAAAATTGTCTTTATTAACAAACCAAATAGATCATATCTATGCATGTTATTGTAGATATTAGAAAGATAGTTTCGAAGCAGATGCTAACTTCAGGCTTACAGAGGCAAACCGATTTCTGTGTCAATACAGCAGGGCAAATTATGAGCTAATTCCAAATCAAATGTATCAAATGCAGATACAGGACATTAGACCTGAAGAACTCACGTTTTATATATTGCATTCATAAGACATAAAAAGTGATGAAGTCACATGATCATTGTAAATGGGTCTCGCTTCATGAAATAAACCTCACTGACAAGAAATGTGGCGTTTGTTGGGAGATCTTGTGGCTCTAGATTTGTAATGAATTTTAACTACAAAGTATATATAATTTGCAATTTTTAAAATGTTTTTAATAACACTTTGTTTTTATTTCCTCTATATCACAACCATATAATTGACAGATATGTTGGATTGCTGCAATGTGACATGCGGGAAAGGTGGAATACTTGTGCTTTTGCATAGATAACACGGTTGGGAAAAACATCCTTTAAGTTGTTACCTTCAGGTAACCATGTCCTAGTTTGCTGGATTTGAACATCTCTGAACCACACGGTAAAGGTAGGATTGGCCTCAGGGAGGGGACTCTAACAAGGCAGTAGTCCTTATTTAACATAGCATGAAAATGCTGTTAGTCATCGCTCGCCATGACAGCGGCTCTCATTATCACTACCTGGATATGCATGGCATGGTTGTCAGGGCGAGGCAGGCACTGGGGACAGTCACACATGATTGCCTCAAATCAACCAAGAAATGGGATGTCTGATCACTCTCAGGAAATCTGATAGAAGGACACAAATTCACCTCTGGCAGTTCGAGCCACTGGATGTTATGAATGCAAATGTCTTATTAAGGTACAAATGCACGAATGCTGAGTTTGTTTCAGTTTTTTTTTCTGAAAAAAAATAACACAATCCTGTGGCTGGGAAGTATTTGGTGGAAAATGAGAGATAATTTGGCACCTTCCAGCCACTCAGATCAGGCCAAGCTCTCATCCCTGTGTCCTTATGTCAAGTGTTGTTTGGCTGCCAGTTCCTCTCCGCCTCCCACGGCACTGATGATTTTAGGACTGCAGGTGGAAAGTCTGTCTGCCCACTAGAGGTGGGACCAAGAACAACATCTCACACGTCACGTCTCTTGACTCATTAAAGTCTTCAGCTGTTCCTCCAAGTATCATTTCAGATTTCATGCAGATGTGTCACACCCATCAGGCTTTGATTTACACGATTTACACCACGCTGTACACTGTACTCGTTGTGACTGTGGGGAATGTGCTGAATGGCCCCCCTCTCCGGCCTTTGAGTAGCCAGCATCCTGCTAAATGCAAGCCAATCGTTTGATGGTGGGTGGAGCGCCAAGTCACAAAGCACCTCTTCCCGTTGGCAGCTTTCCCTGTGGTGGCTCTGATCACAACACAGTGTTAACAACACGTGACCTGGCCCTGCAGCCCACAGTAATTGAGGTTACATCCCAGGCAATACCTTGATGAATAATTAAAAGGCCAGAAACAGAACTCTGAGTGACTTAGCCAGCGCCCCAGGGTCTAATAACGTGCTTGGACTGTATTAGGTAATCTATCCACTGGTGCCAGTTAGTGTCGCACACTCACGAATAAGCACACAATTGGGCCCAGATAAAGGCAGCACAACAGCATCAGTCATAGTCAGGGAAGCAAGCTGGCTGAGGCTTCGCAGGAACAACATGAGGAATTATTTCAGGGTGACTAGCGGGCACTTATCTTGCCAGCAATGTGAGGCAGATTTGAAAATGGAGAAAGGATACCATCTGGTACTAAACTGTGCAATAATGAGATGCTTTAGGACAAAGAGGTAAATCCTGATGTCCAGGGCCTATAAAAGCAACACGTTTTTGACCTTGGCTGCATTGAAACCTGATCATGGAAACACTGGGCCCATTTATAAGTTGGTGTTAAGCCTGCAAAGGTGATAAAGATGTACCGCCATGCCAGGACACTCTGTTAAATCTACCAACGTCATTCAGAGGCTAACAGAGGTCACCCCCGCTATGCCAAAACATTGCTTACTTTACAGTCTGCAAGTATAAGATTAGAAACTGATCATCTGACTGAATCCTTTCCGGAGAACCCTCTCTTGAGACATAATGGAGCAACAGCGTAAGCATGGGTTGCTATGAAATTCTGAAAGCACAAATGCTATGGGATGGAACACTGAAATTAATGAAACATATAAATAGAAAGGCCACCAATCACTGCAAATGATTTTTTTGCTCTTTTTTTTATTACATTGTTTTCCATTTTGTTTCAGTTACTATACTTTTAAGCACACAACTAAAAACCTGCACATATTCTACTAGAACAGAGAAATGATTCAGTTTACACAACATGGCAAGACCAAGAGCAAAGTTATTTCTGACAAGGATATTCATACATTCACAAGGACTCAAATGCAGACCAGATTTCTTAGTATTGCACCCACAAGCACTTCGAATTTCTTACCAATTAAACAAAAGCTGTTGGACAATACACAGGAACAAAGCTCTGCCCAAAAAGCTGCATCACAGAAAAGCTGTGAGAACTCCTAAACTGGCTGCAAGAACAGATTGACTTCAGTTTGTCTTGGGAGAGGAAACACATTTCTCTGTTATTGTGGAGTATGTACAGGCCTTGCAGTAGAGACTGTTTATTGAGGGCAAAGGTGTCATCTGGTAATTAGCTGCTTGTAGTCCAGAGATTTACTGACAGGCTGCTGGTGGCTTACAGCTTGTTGCCTGTAGTTTAATAGAGATGTTTTTGGTTATTTTTGAAAAAGAAAAAAAAAAAATTCTACTAAGTCTGGTGAATTCTAATTAAATATTCTGTAATACCTGCCCATCACCAGCAGGTGGCGATAATGTTGCCAGTAACTAAATAAACATTTCAAACAAGACCCTGAGCGATAACAAAGTGGTAGACTAAAGATTTTATCAAAAACATTTGTAAGTCAAATTTTGTTGAAGTAATTGACCCTTTTCTTCTTTTCATTAAACTTTTTAAGAATACATGTGAAGCTTATCTGAAACAGAGTAAGAACTAAAAAGAGACGAGTGGAATAACCCACAGAACTGCTCCAAATCTAGTTTCTATATTCTAGAAACTAGAATCCTAGATTCTAGTTTCTAGAACAAGAAAAAGAAAGGCCATATTTAACATAAGTTTACCACAACAATATCAGTTTAAATAGTAATTAGAAATAGAGTACACATATTTATCCTTCAAATATTATTTACTCTTCTTTTTTTTGGCTTACAGAATTGACTTGCATATGGGTTGTAAACACAGTTGAAAATCTGTGATTTGGAAAATTACTGTGGATAAGACTTAATTTATTTTCTTTTTTGCATTTTCAAATATTTCAAAATAGCAAAACTGTCTGACTTGTAACCAAGAGAAAATATAGTAGCCTTCTTTCAACCATCTAACCAGCTATAAATAATTCTGGGAGGGGGAGCACTGTGTTACTTTGGCATTTAATTTAATGACTTCAGTTAAATATATGGTGCTTAAATGTGAAACTTTGATATATCTTTATATTGGCATCCACCCATGCCCATTGCAGCATGTGTGAGACATCTTAAAGTATTTATTACTTATCATTTCTCATTTTATGACTTCAAGTTAAAGTAAGTTTAGCAAGGAAAGAAAGATTATAGCTGTTGAATTTTCAGGGAAGCTGTGCCTAGACATACAAGTCTAAAATATTTGCAGGTTAAATGTGGAAGTAGAGTAGACTGTGTTAAAGCCTGAAGTGAAGGAAGGTGAATACAAACCCCAGTTTACATGTTTCTCTTAGTTCAGCAAATAGAACAGTGTGGTGCTTTCCTCTGACAGGGCCCTGTGTGTCACAGCTTCAGCAGTAAGTTGAGGTGAGCTGCCGGTGCAGAATAATTAAGACCTCTATGGAAGTGACAGGGTCACCGGGAGGTATGCAGCATAGCAAAGCTTCCCTTCTCAGCTGTTTCCTCTATGAGCTGTCACGGCTGCTGCGTATTTATAGCAACATAGTGCGGCACACATGTCCAACCCTCCCACCTCCTCCACCTCGGAGACAGATGTCACCTTCAAGTCTCTTTTTCTGGGGCTAAACACAGAGCTTTCAGCAGCCTAACAAGCCACATACACAGGCAATCAACAGAACAACAGGAGTCTGAAGACAAACATCTATGTTGTCTCTTTCAGGCTTAAATCACCGGGCGGGTAGGTGGCAGTTCACCTCTCCCACTGGACTGTGCTTCTTTACATAACAGCCTGGCAGCTACAGGTGTTCTGCTGAGTGGGGATTGTTTTGACACAATAAAAGAAATATGGGATACTGGGTTCACTAGGACTAGACAACATTGTCGTATTTAAAACAAAGGCTTTATCCTAAGATGCTATTAGGATAAACATTTAAGCAATCTGTAATCAACTCAGAATAATCCATGCTGGTTTTTTACTCTATAAATTTCACCTTTTATACTGATGGTCCAAATTGCAAGAAAATTATTTTTTAGAAAATGACCGTTAAGTATAGAACTATCTATTTCAAGTTGGTTTAGTTGAGTATTTCATATTTCAAATTAGATATAATGAATTATTATTATTAAGACTCATTCAGAAATGTGGAATAGACCTTTAGTGCAAATGAGAACCTTAAATCAGATATTAACTTCTGATTTAAGGTTGAAGAAGTAATTGTTTGCTAGTGTTGGCCATTTTTTTTGCAATCATTCTTATCGGGGGAGATGATCATATCTAGAGCAAGATGACATCTTAATAAACATCTACATTAAAGCAATTCTGTAAATAAGAGTGGGTTAAAATTAAAATTATTGCTGACAAGGATGGCATAATTTTCCTTATGGCTTATGCAAATCTTTCAAACAATCTTTTTGAAAGATTGGTACACACCAGTCTTTCAAATAGGATGGATAGGTTTTTTTCTCCCTTAACCAAAATCATCACCAACCAATTGTTTCTGGATTTTCTCAGGTTATCTTGAGCTAAAACTAATTGTAAAACATGTGTCAAACTCGAGGCCTGCGGGCCAAGTCTGGCCCACTATAACATTTTATGTGGTCCTCTAGATTTTAGAAAGTCATGTAAATAAGCCCGCAAGAAAACAGTTGTGTGTCTAAATATTATTTCATCAATCTAATCAAAACTGTTGGTATTCTGCCAAATTCCATCAATGCAGCAAAAAGTTCAATGACGTTTAACTTTAAGAGCACTAAACGAATGTAGAGACACCAACATATTCATATTTTAACAGTTTAATAGGTCTATCAATATGACTTGCCACAACAGGTCCTTTCAATAGATTCATGATCTTGATGTGGCCTGAAATAAAAATGAGTTTGACACTCCTGTTCTAAATGCGATCAAAAATAAAAAAAAACAAAAAACCTTTGCATGGTATAAAAATAAAAGAAGCAAAACCAGGACCGTAAATAAAGAGGAAGCAGACTATTTAATACAATATATGGTGCTTGTGTGTGTCAAGTGGTGGACAGTGTAGTTGTGCTCTCAGATAAGAACTGACTGTGGGGGATTAGGGGTGATGTCGGGTGGGACGGGATTGAATGTGTTGACATAGCTTTAATTCAGTTTGATACCAGACACCAGTAGTTTGTCTGAACCTCGGTGCACAGGGGGTGTTAACCTCTCTGGGATTCTCAAAATATACAAACACCAAGCACGACTGGCCACCAAGGATTAAAATAACTTTTATGAGTGCCAGGCTCATATACTGCCATTTCCACACTTCCCTTTGGTCAGCAGTAAAACCCTTTTAAACATCAGAAAAAAGCCCTGGTTCAATGATTAGAAAACATTCTGTTTAATTATCTATTAGAGTTGTTTTTTTGTAGATTTGTTTAGAATGACATTAACCATGCTATAATCACCCTCATGTTTAAAAAAGGCAATAAAGTTCAATTACAGTATACAAACGCATAAACATCTTGTATGGGTAACAGATGCAATTTATGACTGGAGCTACAATTTGATCCTTTAACCTTAAACAGATTGCTAATGTGTCAGACTATCTGCCCAGTGGTGTGTTCTCAAGGCTAGGGTAACATGTTTTGAGCCCCTGGATGAAGTGTTGGTTACTCTATATGAGCATGTCTTGCAGGTCATAAGCCTGTCACTGCCAAAGTGGGTTTCTTTTACTGCCACACTGGCGATAATCAGCTGATGCTGGCTGTCAGTCGACATGGCAATGGTACAGACAGGGGACAGGCTCGGAGGACACATGATCGCCCTGCTGACAAGCATCCCTAACCCCAGCTGCTCCAACGGCTCCTCTGTCATCTGGGAGGACGAGGAAAGGGGCCACTGGCTGAGAGGAAGGTGGCAACAGGGGCCTGCTGAGAAAAGGACAAGGAAAGAGACTGAGGAAAGCACGAGTTTCAGCACCCCCAACATAGCTGTGCACCACACCCCTCTCAGCACGGCCCTCCATTGCCCAGCAATAGAGGATCAAAAAGAGCTGAGCTCACAACGGGTGACGGCAGGTCCCACACTAAGCCAACAATCAGGTGCTACATTGTTTCACGGTGGTGACATGTCACTGTGGTGACATGTCACAGGATTCTTGTATATATATTTATACATGTATGTATATGTTTGTCTTTGTTGTTTACACCTGTCAATACAGTTCCTGTTGTTTGCCAGAGGAGACAAAAAAAACCAAAAAACTTTTCACCTACATCCAAAAAGCTTAAAAGATTCATTTCACCATGTAACATGGTGCAAGCAGTAACATACTATGGGGATAATTTTCTTCTGCAGTGATGAAGATACTAGCCAGATTTGATGATAGGGTAAATTGAACTAAATACAGAAAAATTGTGGAAGTACAGGTTACATACAACAAATAACACAAGAATATTCTGCACAATAAGCTGCTTAAAAAGTAAAATTAAATCTAACAGTTGATAATTCAGCATTTTGATTAAGTCTCTGTGTTATACTTAACATTATTAGTGTTAATCTATGTGCTACTTTATTTCAGTAATAGGGATAATGATTGGTATTTTGTTAATAGCAAAATCACAGAGGGATTCTCCTCAATAAGTCGAGTTTGGTCACATATGTAGTCATCCAGTTGAGATGCGCTGTGTTCCTTTATGTTTAGGGAGGAAGAACACCATTCTTCTTGACATTTCAGTGGTTTTGCCCATGACATCTCCAGTAGGTTTAGCAGTGAATTCTGGCAACCCAGATCCTCTTCGGATTTGTCCAGCTTTGCTATGTTGAAGTAAAGATATGGGCCTTCTTTTAGAGCCACAACCACTGACCACTCCACTGTAGCACCCTCGATATTCCTTTGATGGCCTGTTGTAAGAATTGCCCACTCATGTGAAGGTCTCTCATCAGTCTGACAGTAGATGTTGCATCAAAGCGGCTATGTCTAACTTTCACCAGCTGGATATCTGCACTCCATCCTCACTGTCTAGCTTCTGCTGCTAGGATATTTTCTCGTTGAAGCCTTCCTGCATTGCATCATACCAAAAAAAAAAGTGAGCTCAATAAAGTAAGCCCTTTTCAGGGTTACATGGCTTTGTGTTACATTTTTCTGTAAATGTGGTGAAACTGAGATATTTTATTTTTTTTTGGTTTATAGTATTTTTCTCTTGACCTTTACAGCTATCTATAATAAATAGATTTTATAAATTTTTTTTTTTTCAAAATGAGCTGACAGACAAACATCTGACACACTCAGCGTGTGTCTGAGTGTGCACGCGCGCACACTCATGCACACATGCACACGCCTGCACACCCCCACTCACACCTAAGGACAATTTAGAGAAACTGTGTGAAGAAACAGGAGTACCTGCTGAGGACCACTGCATCCACATGGAGAACATGAAAACTACATCGTGAAAGAGTCCAGGATTTGAACCAACAACCTTTTTGCTGCAAGGTTGAAAAATAGCAAAAGTTTACATTTTGCTCTGTTGGGTTTATTTCTATTTCATTTTATTTTGTGTGTTTTTTTAAAAAAATTTTAGATATGATCTCAAACCTTTGAACTTTTGATCATATTATTCTGGTTGTTTGGAATAAAGTGCTCACTCATGTTTTATTGGTCTCACTCCTTTTGCATAACTACTTCTTAGGATCCTAAAGTATGCAGCTGTGGAAAAAATTAAGAGACCACTGAAAATGATCGGTTTCTCTGATTTTACTTTTTATAGTTATATGTTTGAGTAAAATTAACATTATTTTTTACTCTATTTCCTTTGTTTCTTTTTTTTTATTCTATTTTTTGGAATTTCTCTGAAATGCAGTGCTTTCTGACCTCAAATAATGCAAAGATGACAAGTTCAGATTCATTTAGAAACAACAATACCAATATTTTAACTCAGGAGGAGTTCAGAAATCAATATTTGGTGGAATAACCACGAGTTTTTCTCTGGGGTTCAGTGCAATGGTCTCTTAATTTTTTCCAGAGCTGTGCATGTTGTTCTATGCTATACTGTATTATCATAAATTATCACATAGATATGAACATATATAACAATATTTTCCCTAAGTGGAACACAGATTAAGTCTGACCATCTCAACACGCAGTTGGCAGTTTTCATTTTCATTCAGCAAAACGAGGTGTTGGATTGTGTTCCAAGCTTTAAATAACCCTGCTGCATCTAACATTTAAATATAGAATTGAGTCGTGGAGCTCTGAAAGCTATGTATCGCCTTGAAAAGTTCAGCACAGTTATTAGTTTAAACTTAACTGTGGCCCCTTATAGACACGGCGTTGTGTGCACTTGGCCACATGCTGACGTGCTCAAATGATCCTATATTAACGCACATGTGGCAAAGTTCAGGCGTCAATGCGCAGCCCATGACGTGCTGAGGTTGTAAGAGCATGCTATCCCCTGGGGAAGGATGGGGTGGGGAGGGCTGACCTCTCCAGCATTGATTGGCAGGTAAACGGCTCAACCTGAATCTTCTTTTCAAGGAATGTGCTTGTGTCTGTCAGAGTGAGGAGCAGCTGGCAGGAGTAAAGACAGAAGATCAAGTCAGCTTTAAGTGTTAGGATAAGAACCTCACAGCTCTCGGTGCCATTTAACAGCACACCAGACTCTTTCATTTTAGATGCTCATTAGCAAACTGAGGACTGGTTATTGCATCGTAGAGAGAGCGCCTGCTCACCGACAAGACTGTGATTACACTGACAGAGCTACTGCTTAAAGGATTCAGTTTAAAAATGTTCTTACTGCACATAATTAGGCATGACACTGTTTCCTAATCAATCTACAATCTAGAAGTTTCTGGGTTTTTGCTACTAGTAATCACATGAGGGCTGAATTATTCTGATAGCTACTTATTCAGATTAAATTTTGCAGTATTGCTGCGCTGCAAAAAGACGCACACACTCACATATTTCCCCAACCCCACAAACTGTAAGTGTGGACGTGTTGAGTGTTGATGTATGCATATCCCCTCTCACATACAGTGCTTTAATATCCAGTGAAGGGGCTTGACAAGCACCTCTCTCTGGCTCTCACTGCCTGAATTCTCCAATGAACTGAATTAATATCTACATTATATATGATAAAAGACATTTAAAGAGAGATTTAGAGTAATTTCTTCACATTAACACCTTTCACATCACTCTGAAACTGAGAGCATTTGTGTTATGTGACCTCATTTCTGTTTGTGAACGTAGGAGGCCAACATAGCTCAGGAATAAGTCGAACTATTAAATTATCAATGTTGACTGAAGGGAATTTATTTCACTCAAGCATAAATAAATCCAATGAAAAGGTCTTGGGATATGATTGCAGTCATTTGATCAGGAGATTGCTGGCTACAGGGTCTCGCTAACCTGGAAAAAAAGCCTTTTTATCTTTAAATTCAACCACTCTCCTTTAACCCTAATCTATCATCTCCGTTATCCCGCATGAATAATTGGTGGCCTTAAATAACCACGGCAGGCGTGATTAATCGAAAGGGGTGAGGTGTTGAGATCTGGTCCTACGGTGAATGTGCCGAGCCAGCAAACACCTCGCACTTCTGTGGCCACTGCCATCTGTCTCCCAGTGGGACTCGTTCCTCCACAGCAACCCCTGCGACTATAACAACATTACCAACAATTTTCTGACACATATAACACAGATGTCTTCCAGCTACCGCAGGTTCTGTTATGTAAATGAGTTTACAATCGACTTCCGTCTTATCCACCTAATAGCCACTAATGTAAAAGGGAAACCACAATGACTAATTTCTGATCTCTGACAGTTGTTTATTAGGTTAAAAATATCATGACTACTACAAAAAAATTGTACCAAACCTTTCTTACATGTTTTAAATCATTAAGCTGATTAGCATTATATTATAAATAAAGTTAATAAGCCCTCCAAGAATTACAGTTCTTCAAATGGAGAAGAGATGGGATAATGGTGAGCTTTTCTCAGGACTGATCGACTTATCAAAATTACTCTAAGAGTGCATTGAAAATTCATCCAGCAGGTCCCAAAGTAACCAAGCTCGACATCCAAAATGCTGAAGAACTGCATTTGCTCAGATAAGGTCAGAGTTCACAATTATGTAGTAATAGGAGACTGGGCAGAAATGACATCCATGCGGGAGTTAGAAGCAGTGAAGACGATGCCTTTGTTTATATGGATTTCCTGTGGTTGTAGAGGTGATTCTTGCCAGGATGTTGACCTGGATAAGCCCCTCCTTCAACCAATTAAAAGGCAAGCAATTATTAGATTGTTTTTCCAGCAGAAAGCAGGTAACCTAGTCAGCAAAGGTAAGGAAAGCAAGGATAAGTAGTAGCTAACTTGTTGAGGGTATGATTGTCAGATGAAAAGTTTTATTTTCTATCCCTTCTAATGCAGCAGTGGACAAATACCTATAAAGCACTTAATATCAAAAACTGACACTGTGTGGTTTAGCCTATGAACCAGTTATATCTGCTTGTCGGTCCTCTCTAGCTCTGCCCCGAGTGAAATGAAGTTTGGATTTTGTGCCAGGCTTTCAACTAATTACCAAGAACAAAGACGTTATTTTTCTGCTCTTTCCAGGTTGCATTGTTGTGTAAAAATTTTCCCAATGGACTCATGATCATCTCATAAGGTGAAGTTGCACACACTATACTCCACAGTGAAACATGGAGTTGTGGCCTGTTGCGAAGTCATGGACTGGTAACATCTGTTGACATAGTGACATAGATCTATGACCTCTACCTACAACAAGTAAGGTATTACAGATTACAAATAACAACAGACACTTAATAAGAAAAAAACAAGGAGACCCTTAAAGTCTGTCCTGCACAAACTTAGTTTGTGATACAATAGCTATTGCTGTCAAGAAAACCAGAAGTAGAAACTGGAACATCATGAAAGTCGTCTGCTTAAAGTTAAGTGGGCTGAAAGCACAACAATAATGTAGACAATCTAAGCTGATTTAAGTTTAATATGTTGTTGCACTGCATTCTAGAGATTCTGTTTTTTGCTTGTGTTATTTGTTTTACTAACTAATTGAATTTCTGACTGGGACTTTAAATCTGCAAATGCCTAATCTGAAACTTGAATAGATACTTAGATATCAATGTGCTGTGTTATAGATTCCAATTATATAGTTTACTGTTGGTTAAGCTTGCTTGCATTATGGTTCAAAATTCTTTCAAAGCAGTTTGAAAAATATGTCTTCTAAAACTTCCAACCATTACTAAAGGGATCAGGCAAGATAATAATATGATCTCTACCCTCTAATGTCAAAGGGTAGAAGTTATATTGCTACAGATGGCATTTGGTTAACCAAGCATTCTTGAAAGGGACAGTGCAGATTAACAACAGTTCAAGATGTTCCCATAGTCTAGAACAGAAAAAACTCACATTTACAAACAAAGAAAGAAAGTTTCTTTCTTTGTATATTTATTTATTTTTTCAACTATTAATTCTGTTTTCTAAACAGGTACAAATTATTTTCTGTTAAAAAATAAAACTGTAATTTAGCTAAATACAGCTCACAGCGGTATAAATCTTAATGCTTACCGACTCTAAATGCAACATCTGGAGGTGTAGCTCCATGTTATATCTTCATTAGGCAGGGTGATGAAAGTTTCTTCCAGCTGTTCTCTGACCTTCACTGTTAAAATGAAGTAAAACAATAATGTAATTAAAAATATTTAAGAAATGTTTCACTTTATGCCTTTTAGAAATCGGGTCAACCTTTAATCGTTCAGCTATTCACAGTAACAGATATCTTGACAGGGCTTCCCAAAATTTCACATGCCACCACATGATATGACGCATTACTCATCTTGGCACGCTGACACTCCTGCGCCACCGACAGCTGAGGCAGAGGCATCCATGTCCAGGAGTCCAGATAGCAGACAGATAGGTCAGCCAGGTGATGCACATTAGTTTGTGGTAAATGTATGCTCTGCTGGCAGAGAATATGCTGCAAGCTGCAGAAAACATGAACTAATACTGTGGCAATACGTCTGAGGGAAAGGTGAAAAGTAATCACAGATGCGTCTGTGGAGAGAATTTAGAAATGATGAGTCACGCCTAGAAAACTGGAACTTCTTGTGTATTTTCTTACATAGCTTTCGTTCTGTGACGATGTCCATGTAACACAAATCTACTCTACTGTTAGCATCACTTATAAATGAACAACTTAATCACATGAACTGAGGTTGTTTTTCAGTGTTGGCACAGACACCACCCGGTAGTTATTGGATGTCCAGATTCCCCTTTCAAATGTTTGGGTTCCAATCAAAGGGTTTTTTATTAAATGATATTAGGCTCATGAAGAACATCGACACAATTTTCTTTCTGAAAACAGTGTTCCTTTAAATATACAGATATTTTTCATGCATGACCAAACCAACTGCTACTTTAGAGTATTACTACATTAACTATGAGTCCACTAAGAGAGAGAGACCAGTATGTGTAAGAGTAAAAACCCAACCATAGATGTCTGGTTTTTTATACATGATCAGCAACACTCTTTAGTACTGAAGCTGTTACTGAAGTAAAACGACTCTAAGATCTTTTGAAGATCTTAGAGTTAAGGCAATGCTCTCCATTCTCCAGGCAAAACACATGCAGACTAATATTTTCAGTTACTACTGCTTACCACACTAGTAGTAAATATAAGGAGATACCCAACTCACCTTTATTATGCAACACTTTTTCATCACAAGTGGAAGTCAAAGACTGCGCCAGGGGAAACAAAAACATAAAAACAACAAAATATATATTCTTTCTCCACAGAGGAGAAATTCAGGAAAAATAACAGCACCATTGATGTATGTAGATTCACACAAAAACATCTAAATGCTTTAAAAATCTATTTTAAAAAATGCCAAATTATATTAAAACACTCCACAGTTATCAGAAACAGGATACCTTGATACATTATAACATTTTATGTATTGTATTTGTGAATTAAAAAGACAACATACCATTTTTTACATGATATATTTACATTATGGTAAATATTATGTAGATGTTTACCAGAAAACAAATGTGCCATAAAACAGTAATATAAAGTAAAATAAATGTCTAAAAAGATAAAATATACTGTGAAACATTTGTCATAAAAATAGTACAAATGAGCTAAAATCAATGAAGCAAAACAAACATAATCTCTGTAATAATTTTGGTTGCTTTTTTAATAATTGTAAATACCTGTTTTACAGCAATTACTCTGTTTTTCCATCTCTCTTAAATGGTGTGACATCACCGCTGCTCATAATTTCAATAATTACTGAGCTCTCGGTGAAGTGGGGTTGAAACTGAATTACCATAAAAATAACTTAATGAGAAAACAGAATCAGATAAAATTGATATCGGGAGGTCAAATCTTTACAAATACAGTAAATTAGCAACAACATACAGATATTTCTGTAAATCTGCTGATTTTTATTCATGAGCTTAAAAAAAGTAGATATGAGTACTTAAGATTATTGAAGCTGTTTTCAGGTTCTTCTTTGTCAAGTCTAATTAGCAACAATAGCAATTGCATTAACTAACACAAACAGCAAAGGCCTCCATTATATTGGTAATGTACTGGCAGTCGCAGAAGTCACAAGCAACAGATATTTAATTAATACAACATAAAAACCTAAACAAGAATAGAATAGTTAATTAGGTTCTTAGTGTAATTGATGTGACATGTTTAGCTTGTTTCACGGCAGACTTGAACCTCTCCATATTATTTTAGTGCTACATTTTCCACCCATCTCAGAGTGACACCACATACTGACCTAATGATATCATAAACACTGCAGTTTAATGTGGCTATTAATACGCGAGGAGCTCCTCCAGTCTGCCTTATTAATTACACGCTGATGAAATTTGACAGCATTGCTCCTGGGTTGGCCAGCAGCAGCAGCAGCAGCAGCACATTATTACCACTGCCTTTCATATTTCAAGACAGTAAACATGAGCTAATATAATTCAGCGATACCCCCACTCTCTCTTATTGAAGTTGCCATTTTGTCTTCTTCACATAACAAGCCAATGCCAATTAGAAAATGAGTTTGAAGAGCAGAAGCAGTTTGTGTATTTAGCTAATGATGAATGAGAAAAACAGAGAAATGGTGGTGTACTGTTTACTTTCAGTTTCAGTATGTCTAGCCATGGTTGCACTGCCCTGACTGTGGTTGTTAAGATACACATCAACAGAGGGAAAATGCGACTGGAGTTGGTCAAACCCCTCATTGACTTAAGACCTGGATTGGAACAAAAATATTTGAGATTTGACTTTTATTTGACTCTAAGGGACTTGAAACAACTTAAACTTTGTGCAAAAGATTTTATATGGACTCTGAGTTGGACTTTCCTTTTGAGGTGATGAGACTTGACTTAGGTGTAGACTTTGGGAGGAAGCTTGAGGCTTGACTTGGAATTTGAGACCTGATAATGATTTAGACTTAAAGTTAAGGTTTTGAGACTTGATCTGGACTTGGTACTTAAAAACGTGAGACTTCACTTGGACTTGTCTCTCAAAAATATGAGAAACAAGTGAAAGATTGTAAACTTGAAGTAGACTTGCTGTTCAAGGATGAATTGAAACTTAAGTTTGGGTGAAAGACTGGAGATCTGATGAGGACTTGAATGAAGAGTTGAGACTTGACTTGAAGCAAAAGACTCAGCATTTGACTTGGACTTGGAATGAAATACTTGAGACTGTATTTGGTTTGAGAATTAACTAGGACTTGGAGAAAAAAATCGACTTGTAAAAGCATATAATTTATAAGGAACTTATTATAGTGTTATGGTTGGGCACAATTATTTCCTTAGGTATAATTATAACGCAAAAGCTTTCTTTGATACCATTATATCATTACGAACAGTTGCTGGCCAGTGCCTTATTTTCCACTGTATTGGAAGGAACTGAGAGGAACATTCTGTTAATTGGACATCGAGTAAGCCTAACAATGAGGTATGCATGGTGAGATTTGCTCTGCAGAGCTGGGGCTAAGGATTGGGAGGAAGACGAGTTCTAATTGGCCGTAGAATGAGAAGCTCAAGCCAGCTGTATATGTTCTAGCTGTGACAGCGGACTACTCCCCTCATCTCCGTGAAAATGAGCTCAAGATTCACAGCCTCAGGAGACATGATACATGACAAAGCCAACAATAACGGTTAATTTGAAATCATGTAGCAGTCCTCTCTCTTGCCATCTCCCTTGCCTCCCTCTTTTCTATTTTGCTTTCTCTGTCCCTTCTCCTGCTCCCCCTGAAATAACTCATTCATCCTAAAAATGGTTTTCAGTTTTTTTCCCTGCCTCCACCCAAGCCCACCCATGAATACCATTAGTCCCATCCCTCTATGCTCTAATGAGCAAATGCATTTCCTAGATTTTCTCTGCAGCAGCCCTTATTATCCTGAAGCTAATGTTTTAAATTCAATTGCAACAATCCATATCCAGGCCAATTTACTGTCTCCTTTTTTTAAAGGCGGCCTTCGCAACGCAAGCTTTAGAGAGCACCGTCTGTGGAGTGGAGATAAAAGTGGCAGGCTCACTGTGCGTACAAGCCTCCAATCCCCGAACAACAGGACATTTGTTGTTGGTGTATTCACCCAGTGTCTTGACAATGCCCCGCCACCTCCTCGTCCACATTCATAAAACACTAAAGCAAATGTGTTCAAAGCATCCAAAGCAGATCTTGATGAATTCATAAATGTGCCCAAAACGCCCACTTCCTGCGCACATGCACGTTCACATGACCTGCACTGCTCTAGCTGCAGGCAAACTACCTATTAATGTTTCACAGTGTAGTGTATCTGTGTCTCTGTCTCAGTTTCGTTTTTTCAAGGGCACACTGCCAGGAGGGGAAAGTGTAGGATGAGGGGCGGGGGGCTGGTGGAGGGTTGGGTGTTCAGATACAGACAATATTTCCCCCATCTCTTGTGCCTCAATGCTTCAGTGCTTGCCAGACTCAATCACATGTGCAGTGTGCTTTCATGAATTAATAACGGGCACTTTGGAGGCCTGGCAGGAACATGGTGACCACACGCTGATGGAAGTTTAATGAGCAGCGCGGGGACCACGCTGCCATGGCACTGTCGGGTCTCTCAGCGCACTAGGCCATGTCCCCGGCCTTCTCTGCAGAGGCACAGTGTTTGGACTCTCATTACCTAGATAAATATATCTGCCCTCTGGATCAGCCCACAGGCTTCTGCTTCCTCCTCCTCCTCCCCAAGAGATGCTATCACAGCCCTGATTACACTGCCCTGCCCTTGGGACGATGGCTGGGATGGAATCACAAGAACACAAACATCAGTCTCAATTCACTTCCCTGCTAAACATCAGACCCCTGCACAGCCACTGATCTGCCACAAGCCTGCTGAGGTTCAGGACAGTCCAGCCAGAGATCACTCCAGATCTCTGGCTGGAGTAAGGCTCAATGGTTTTTCCAATAGGCAATTATCTAAATCAGGTCACATTTGGATTCAAGCTGAAGCACGGGGTAATTACAGAGGTCAGTCTCTAAGAGTGTACCTCGTTCCCCCTCCCCTCCCTCCTCCTTCTTTCCAATATCAATCTCCCTCCTACTCACCATTCAGCCTCTCAGGAACAACCCACTGATGAATCTCTGAGATTCAACACGCTCACTGATTTAAGGCCAGCCACAAGCATTGATTTGAAATGGCCGATGTAGCAGGGCGCAGAGCATCCTGCCTGTTCTAATGACTAGATCAAATGCATCATACCTCCTGAACCGGTCGGTCCAATACCAACGAGATTCCAGACCAATTCAATCACACACCTAATTCCCTTTTAGACTCAGCCAGTTTTTTTTTTTTTTTTTTTTTTAACTTAAACTCCTTCATTACTTCCATCCAAATGTAGAATAGCGATAGTTAATTTAGCAAAAATTTGATTAAAGCGCAGTACCTCAGAATATTCCTTACCTTTCAATGTCTTCAAATGAATTTGTCAAGTTTTTTTTTTACAATATGTAATAAAATAAAGAGCACAATGGTAAAATGGAACTAATGTAATACAGACTTTAAATAAGAAAGAAAAAAAATTCTCAGGAAGAACATTTCAAGGAAATTCATGCCAACAGGAGGAACCATTTCAAAATTGAGCGGATTACATCAATAACACTCTTATAGTAAAATACAGCCAGATTGTCAGATTTAAGCAGGTATTAAACCTACTTTTCAAGACAGTATTTCTGTATTAAAATGTTTTTGTTAATCTGATGTAATTTCCCAATTCTAAATGTAAGGATTTTTTTAACTTTAAGTGGAACATCATTATTATTAGCAGAAATGAATGCTTCGGTCTTTGTGTAATTAATCTCTAAAACATGTTTCACCTGGTCAATTAAAGTACTAAAAAAAATGAAAAAGAAATGTCAATTTTTTAAAATATCACTGCATATTGGTGTCTATCCATACTGCTGCATGCTAGAGAAAAACATTTTATGCTAAAAAACAGAAAATGCTTTGATTTAATTCCATCAGACGCTGCAAATGTGACTGCAACAAGAAAAAAGACAAACAAAAGATACTATATTTACTGGAAATGCATATTTAGCAGCATGTTGTGGCAAGAACTGATGGAGCAAATGCATCATAATGCTCCATAAATAGGTTGATGTACAATCCAATCTCATTAAATACGGCAAATGTCATGCACATTCGTGTCTTTCTTGATAACAGTGAGTCATGGGTCTGTCAGAACAGAGCAGTGAGAAACATTAACATGAAAGAGAGCTAATTGTGGATGACAGAATCTTTTAACACTTTAGCACATTAGTGAAGCCAGCTTGATCAGATATTTTATGTATGATACTTAGTAGGCAATTCTCACAATTTTATACCACTTAATTGTTCTGCTGGGTGTGATATTTAACTTGCTTCTTTTGTCTAAGCCAAAACCAAAAATAGTCTTTCATTTACCCAGTGACTGCATGTTTCAAAATTGTTCAAAATCCAAAGGTTTTCTTTTTCACACATTCTTTCTTATTTCAAAACATGTTTTTTTTTTTTTCATTTTGACATGGCACTTTCCCATCCAGATTATATTGTGTTGTTCTGTTGAAGTAGCTGAAAAATATTCAGGTTTATTTCTTCCATGTTTGAATAATTCACTTATTTACTCTGCATCATTTTTCATCTGCTTTCATGTTGATCTTTGAGTCAAAGCAACAACAAGATCAGAAAAATAATACTCCATTAAAAGCCTTTCTTTTCAAGTTTAAACTATAGACGTATTGTACTTTCAAAGTTACTAAATGAAGAGCATACAGCTCTGTAGGCAGTCACCCAGATAACAGACATTTTCCCCCTTTATGATGAAGGTCTATGTATTTATGAGACACTTAAAAACATTTTTGTACAATTTTTGCATCTGATGTTTTTGTAGATTTGTAAATTACCTGAATACATTCTCCACAACCACTGAAAGCAGAACATGGATGTTGATACATCTCAGTGGTCTGTCTGTGCCATTTGTATTCAAAAAGTAACTGATGGCTTTGGAGGGAAATGTAATATGCACTTGTAATGAAATGGAAGGGCCTCGTTGAATTCCCCTGTGTGCAGAGGTCTCTTCGTTTTCTTACCTCTTGCACCTCTTGCTCTCATGTTTATATAACAGTACGATCTCAATCATTCTCTCCAGCTGGTTGAAGGTTACCAGGGCCAAGAGGGTAACAAATGGGCTCAGCGCACCATCTGAGAGCTAGCAAGCTGAAGGCTGGATAATGGTCTGTCATAATGGACAATATAGGCAGAGCCCTCCTGAGACCGGGATACCAAAGAACAAGTAGGCTGAATTATTCATGGTTACCATGGCGGCCCGCACAGCTGCATTACATTAGGCTCTTCATTAGCTGAGGCGTATTCTACAAAAAGCTCGAAACTAAAATATGACCAATATCCCCTATTGAGGGAAGACATTATCATAAACTCTCGAGGGGGTTTATTCCTGCCTAAATGTGCCTGAGTGCTGACCTTCCTCGCCGCAGTAATAATGTGGTGGGGATTAAAATGTGATTCCATCCACGACAAGAGCTCCTCATGCTTATTCTAATGATGGCTGCACTGTGACAGCCTGGCTACGTCTAACACTGCAGTCATTTCCCACTAATAAGACACTTAACACAGGGCCTCTTGCTCCTCTCTGCTCTTGAATTTGACAATGAGGTAGACACAAGTAGCTGAGGGGAAATTGCACTCTTGGTTATATTTGCTTTGCACGTGTATGTACAAAGCTGTCATCAAGATGACATTTAGAAGACTATATGTCAACTACTATAGCCTTACAATATATAATATTACCCTGGTTTACTTATACAGAAAATAAATAAAGTTTTAATGACAGTAGTCTGTATTAAATGATTAAAAAATATATTTCTGTCTTTTACACGTGAATTATAAAAATATCTTGTTGCTCAAAATTGTCAAAATGTCTCTAGTTGTTTATTTGATTCTTTCATGAAACATTATCTGTTTTTTCCAAATGGTTTGTATCATAGTCAATATATTAGCTAATAGAAGTCACGTAATTTGGCTATTGGAAGCAAAATTATACATTTTCAATGCAAAAAAAACAAAACGAATAGCTTGAAACTAGTTTCGTCAGACAACATTGTACATTTTTCCCTCCAGCTTAACTCTTGTAGTTCAGCAAAGCAGGTTTCTGAGGAAAAGTAACTCTGTTTCCAATTGAGAGGTCTCATAAGTTCTCATCTGAAAATGATGCTTTTGGTGTTGCAGAGTTAATAATACAAAACCTTGTTAGTGTCTGACTTGTATAACCATAAATTAGTGCTTGTCAGAAAATAGCCTGATCTTTGTTGCCTTGATGTCCCATTAAAACACTGGGAAAAATATCAAACTACTTTGAACAACTTTTTTCCCAGATGAATTCTGTTATTTTTTTAGTGTTGTTACTATTTGCCATACACTAACAGTGTGGGACATCAGCTTGATCAGTTGTTTCGAAGTATGATGTTTTTATGCCTATCAAAGTCAGCTTGGGCGTAAATTTGTATTTGTAGGTATTTATTATTCAAGTGAAAAGGAAAATTAGCCTGTGAAAAATTGTGGATGCAAGTTGTCATTGTATTTGACATTAATGGGTGTGTGTATAAGGCAGCTTCTAAGGAACCAAATTCTGGACTTGAGATTGGTTCAGACATTACACCTTGCTTCAATCACTTCTGATTGATGGATTATTTAGCAACCTCCTTTTCAGCTTGCTAACTGTCAAAACTAAGAACTCGGATCCTGTTTTCCTAGCTATGAAATAGCGGTGCAGATCTTTGCTTTTTGTGAATTTGCTCATTTTAAAGCTACACATGACTAGTTGTCCTCTGTAAAAATAAATTCTTTGAAGCCTTTTATATCTTTAGACATCTATGCAAATTAAATCAAAACATTGAGGAAATGCAATCGTGATTTAAAACTGTTCACTCTTTTTTGGAGCAGGATGAGAACAACTGAAAGGAATTATTCCTCTTTTCGTTCTTCTTTTTTGAAATAGGATTTTTTAAAAGTTTAACATAAGTTGTCTCTTTAACCACTTTGAGCCTTTTGAATATATAACATAAGATTGATTTCTTGACGAATTTCATTTTGTCAGAAAAGTGCACCAAGTTATTTTTTTTCTGGACTCTTGATATTCCTGCAACATGAAAACCTCTTCAACAGACATGTCTGTTTGTCATATTGTGTGTTGTTCTTCACACCAGTGAGCAGCAGCACCCATGACTGAGCAGCACATGTACAGACTTGCTCCTCTTGTCTGTCAAACTGAGGTTGTGAGAAATCTGTCCAGCTTTCTGTGTGAGCCACCGTTGTACATGTGCAGCAGATATCTTGTTATCGTTGCCACAAATATGAATGTAGATACCGGAATATATTAGATAACCACAAAATAACAAAGTCCACTTCGGTAGTTTCCGGAGTAAAACGCAGAGAAGCAGTGAGAACCAAAAAAAGTTCTGATAGTGTTTATAATTGTCTGTATCTAAGTCATCCTGAGAACAAAAACTTTAGTTTTTTTTTTTTTTTTTTTTTTTTTTTTTTAACAAATGTCTTTCATTTCTTTCATAATTTTTTTTAATTTTTAGCAAATAAAAAAAAAAGTAACATTCTAAGAGACCACCAGCTGTTAAAAAAGCATAACATAAATAGTTTTGGGTTCACTTCTGTTTCACTCTCTGACCATACAGCACACAAACCTCATAATTTAATAATAGGGAGGCTGTCAGAGCAGAGGAGCTCATGCAGGTCACTGCTTCCAAACAACCCACAATTCAGGGTCACATGACCTGAAGAGTCAAAATGACCCATAGAGTGGCTTTTAAATCCACAATACTGGTGAAACTCATGTCAGAATTAAACGCAGAAATGCATAGATGCACACATGATACACGCAGCCGGTAATGTATGCTTTATTGAACCCAGTTAAGGATCTACTTTGCAGAGAAGGCAAAAGGATTAGTGATGCTGAAACATGAGCAGTTATTGAAAAGTCAATAACGACCTCGTCATTAAAAGTGAAGATTGTTCCCTCAAAGAGAAGATATTGATCCATTCATGTGCTTACTGGTCATCAACTCAACCAGGGGTCCATTGCCAAACGGGGATGAGAGGTTTCTATTTCCTAATGTTAACCCTTGCTGGTATATCCAAATAGTCTCAATGACCTTAAATGACTCAAATAGGTTATAGGTCATCTTGGTTAAATAACTGCAATCATGCAGCAGTGTGAACACAAACAGACGTTGAAATGTATTTCTGTAGTTCACGTTTTGCCACATTACAGCTACAAAAGTCAGTCCACTTTACACATCTAGTTTTTAAGGAAGGTTTGGAGGAAGAAAGTCGTTGTTAAAAACAAGCCTTGGAAAATCCTGTGTGCAGTTTTTCATGAGTTTTAGTTGTAGAAAAAGTTTTTTTCCCTTCAGGTTCACATTACAAAATAGCGAGAGTGTTATAGGTAATGTTAACAATGAACTGCAAAGACAGTCGCTGTAGAAAAAAACTACTACAGTGTACTTCTTTGCAGGTTAGATTAATTGCGCACAATATTTTGGCCAGAGCGATAATCTAAAGAGTAAAAGTAAAAGCGAAAACAAATCTCTGCAGCTTTGTCTTCCACAAAGCAATGAGAAACAAAAGCTCAAAAGCTGTTTAATCACATGATGCCTTCTGCACAGTGACTGTGGACTTCATCCTCCTGTGCTTTCACTAACCTCTCTGACACACCCCTCTTTTCTTAGAAACAATGCATTATTTAATTGGATATTACTCTGAGCCTCAGAGTCTGAGGCAATCCACATGCAGAGCAAATCATAAGAGAGACCTAGACGATTTATATTTTCCTTAATCCTTTGAATTTGTGTACACTCTGTGATTTAGCGATGCAGTGGAGCAAAACTCAATCATTTGAACAGAAAGAAAATGCCTTCTTTAATATTTTTAATCCTCTTTGAACTGTAAACTCCATCTGTAGTTTAAAGTGATGACTCATTCAAAGCATGATCTTAATCCGTTTTCATGCAGCTTAGTTCTGAAACCAAAGGGAATCAGAGGAGGCGGGGGGATTGAAAGCAGTTGTCAATGCAACAAACCAGAAACAGTTGAATTTATTTTCATAAAAGGGCATTAATGGTTTTCTGATGCCCTCCCTCTGTGTTGATCAACACAATACAGTGGAAAAAATAAAACCCATAACCTCTTTTTAATAAGAAATTGTGAATCAGTAAAACTCTACACGATGTAAACATTAAGATTAATTGTTAATCTTGTTTTTCATTAATTGTTTTTAACACTTCAGGTGTGGATATAAAGGTGTGGACCTTTATATCTAATGCTGCTATTACACCTGAATTCTGCCCTATTTCCATTTTTATTTTCTAGATATAATTATTATCCTAAATTATGGATTACGATAGATTACCTTCCCTTTGTTGCTATTTTGTGAAAATATCTTTCCCATGTGACTTACAAATGTCTTGCTTTTGTTTTTCCAGAGACTACACTAAAGTAGACATATTAAAGGAAATTGTTTTCATGATATTTTCATAAAAGCTCTAATAGATATAAAATATTTTGAGAACACCCTATCTGCTGCAAGTTTGGATTTAATTTCTGCTTACAGAGCATCAGAAGAGATATGTTTGCTATTTCCAATGAAACAGGTGCTTACTTGTTTCAATTATTTTGTATTCTGTATGCAAAAAAATTCCAATACCTATGCTCATGGGGTATTTAATCATAAAATGACACTTCTTAATGTTTAATTAAGAAACATCTGCCCTAAGTGTGGATAGGTTTTACTTCCATAAATATACTTGACTAAGAAACTGTTTATTTTACCCTGCATGTGCTTGTAGTCTAATTGATGCGCCCCATCTGCCATCTGAAAAATAAAAACGCAAAATCTTTAATGATGCTCATAAATGCTAATTGTCAAATTAAATTGTGAACATACCTAACTCTCAGCTAGCCAGATTGCAGTTTGTGCCTCACTTGAAAGTCATAAATGTGCCACTTAATGACTTTATGAATGACAACTTTCATGCTGTGGTTGCAAGTAAGAACTCACACACAGTCTGGTTTCCATAGTCCAGAGCCAAACTCCATTCTCAGAGGAATTGAGAGGCAGCTTGACTAAAAAGATCTCCACTGGTCTGCATTGTTTTAAACCCCTTTTCTTCCTCAAACAGCTACTAAGAGGAATGTGATATGGTCTTCGGGGTCAGATGACGCAAAACATCCCAGCTTAGAGGTTGCCATTCTGATCTGTGCAACAATAAACAGCTTCTTTCAGTTTCTGCATCTTTGGGTCAAAGCTGACCACAAATTCATTTTGGTCGTACGACGGTTAGACATATTTTCCGCTTATTAAGAAAAGTCTTCTCAGTTCTTTGCTCGCCTCTGATCAATGTGAGGTTTGAGGCAGAGGTTTGGCACCTAAACTCAAAACTGTGCTTTCATACAAGCGAAATGTTCCCCTAGGCTGGGTTCACACCGGATCTGTCAATGTGACACCTTCCCACATGGCTGTGCTGAGATGTGGGAAGATTTATTTGTAACCACTGAGGAAGATCAATTTTACAGAACACTTGATTCTGCTTCCTATCATCTCTTCTCATCTCTTCTTAACAAAAGAAATATATTAAAAAGCCACAAACGTGCGAAAAACAAGAAGATTTTAGTCTAAGCATTCTCTGCAAGGCTTTTGTTTCTCTCTCTCGCTCAGTTTATGCAGGGATGAATGCAGCTCTGGGAGTTATGGATGGGTTAATTAGCAGTGAGAGCTCATCTCATTAGACAGTGAATGGCATTGGTGCTGAGTCTACAGCATGCTGTCAGAGCTCTGATAACACATTCTTCCACAGAGCTGCTTCAGCATCTCTGCGTGTTTATTTTTCTCTTTATAGACAGTGACACACATCATTAACCCCATGCCTCTTTCACACGACAATGATCCAAACTCACACTTACAAAATGACTTTGCCTGCCAGCTTGCTACATCATCTGAACAAGTTGTCCATTTCTGATGGCAAGCTGTTGTTGTCTTATTATAGCACTCCAAACAATATTTTTCCTTGGCTAATTTTGTGTTATTAGTATTATTGCAAAGCTTTTAAACATCTAATTAGTAAACAGTGTGTACTGTTTAATCTGAGTGTGTGTTTTGTGAGGGCATCAGAGGTTTGTTGAAGAACATTAGTGAATAAACACAAAACGTGCACAATAAGCAGGTCAGGGCTGAAGGTTTAGAGATGGTTAAAGAACTGTTTTATTACATAGCAATAAAGTAAGCGTTGTAAATCTCACATGGTACAGTTCTTTTATGGAATGGAAACAGTATGACACAATTGCAAACCTATCAAAACATGGTAATAGACTCACTGACAGGCCAGACAAGGAGAAAATTAAACTCAGAAGAATCCAAGAGGCCCATGGCGACTCTGGAGGAGCTGGAATGACCCACGGCTCAGGTGGAGGAATCTGTCAACAGAACAAACGGAGGACAAAGAAAACATATGACATAATGTGGTCTTTTCAAATAAAACCAAAACTAAACTTTTTTGTTTGAGTGTAAAATATATGGTGTGAAGACTAACAACTGCAGCCTAAATGCCCCGAGATGTAACTTGGTGATGATATTATTATTCTACCGAGATGCCTTTCTTGTGTGAAAATGGCAAAATTAAAATCTAGCCTTAAATCCTTTCTTTTTTTTCCAGAAAGCACTGTTCACTGATGCGTTCCTTTAAATTTGACTCCACAGAGATGTAGATTAGAAAGAAAGAGCAAAAATATCAGCCTGTAGATATGCAGGAAGTTCTATGAATTATTAGGTCAGTGGGGCTAATTACATTAGAACATTTAACTTTTCAGATAAAAATAAAAAGGTTAATTGAATGCTATGGATACTATTTCATAATTCTGAACTACTTTGTTCATAAAATCACACTAAAATATATTGTAGTTTGCAGTTGCAATGAGACCAAAGATTAAATCACCATGCCAGAATGAATTCAGATTCATTACTAATCCCTTACAGAATAAAACTACTGTTTAAATAAATGGCCTTAAATAAAACAATCAGACAATTATCCTTAATACTAACTCAACCAGAGCTGTACTTATTCTGTTTGTAGTGTGCAAAAAATTAGCAAAAGGTACAAACACCTCTCCTCAACCTGAAAAACTTTGTGATCTGGTTGACGTAATTCATGTTTGGTTCATTCAGTGTGCCATCAATACAAATTAAACTTCTGCGGAGACCACTACTTTTTGCATATACTACGAATAGGAAAACCTCACAGATAAATAGATTAATAGAACGTATTAACCTATTTATGAATAGGTTAATAGAACCTATTTATCTGTGAGGTTTTCCTATTTGTAGTAGCAAAATGTGGCAGAAGCCAGAGGAAGATCTTAACATGTTACTTTTGGGGGCCAAAAGAGTGGCAAGAGGTCGAGGCAGGGTAATATTGCTTCTTGTCAAAAACAAAGAACAAACATGCCATTATGGCAGTAAATTTGTAAGACAGGTCAGTTGTTCAAATTAGTCCAAATGAAATGCGTCCCTCTACTGCAGGGGGCTGTTGGGCCTCATGCAGATCTGCCTTGGCAGACTCTAACATTTTCTGTCTGCCATGTCTTAGTTTTGCTTAACAAAGATTTATGAGAGGAGAGACTGTTTCCAGCTGAGATAAGGTAAATTAAAGGTGTGCAGTCTTTATAGATCATGACTCAGCAGGACGACATAAAACCTCCACAGCAACACTATGTTTATAAAAGGACAAAACTTAGCGGAAGACATCTTTGAATGAGAAAATTAGAAAACCTCTCTTGTGGACAGCTCAATTTATGTCACTCTCTGAACAGCTGTATGTTGCATTAAACAAAATGACTTTTATAAATGTTTTGGTGATTACTTGGCCACTCCAAATAAGTGACAGCTAATTTGTGCTTGCTGTAAAATTATTTTTATTAGCATCCACTACCAATATGATATTGAATGCTTCAGTAGTAATTTATGCGTCTATCAGTGGGCAGAAGTTATAAATGCTTCACAAATAAATGAAATTAGGTTTGAGGTGCTGTTTAACTGGTGAGTCCTAAAGTCATAGTGGAGCCTTGTCTCATACAGACCATACAGCCATTGTCCACTTTATTAGATACACCTTACTGCTGGTGTCCTGAAGCCTATCTGTCACCAACATTCATATGGTGCCAGATATGAATGTCCATATAAATGCCATTCATATGCCATATTCACCAACATTTATATCACTAACAAAATCACCTACACACCTTTTGTACCCATTCTGATGCCTGATTTGAACTTCAGCAAGAAATCTTTACCCATTGAAACCTGATTGTAGGTTGTTCTGAGTTGCTGCCATTTGACTGACTGATTTCTGGATGTGTTAACATGAAAGTGAACTGATAAGCCTAAGAAAAGCTGCTAAATCATATAACAACCTGTGGTTAGAAACCTAACTCACCTGAAAAGTGCAATATACCATAGTAGAGAAAACCTATAAAGAGACTAGCCACTTTCAGGTCATAATTCACAATCTTGATGCCCGCCTTGATCACCCCCTTTGTTGCCTAATAGGCCATGATTTCAAAAATTCTGGCCTATTAGGCCAGCATCTCAGAAGAAATGTGACTCACTGATAACTCTTTAGTGCAATCATAATCTGAAAAATAAAATTTTAACCATAATTTTCTGATTAGAATGATGCGCAACAGCTTTAGGACAGCCAGGAAGATGATCACAAAACAGAGTTCATTCAACATGAGTCTTCTGGAAATAGTAGTACGGCAGAAACGCCTGACACACATTTTATGCATATTGCTCACATCAAAGCTGCTGAGTTATGCACCACAGTCTTTTCCCTGATCTCGGCTGCAAAAAATGGGTTTTTGTGTTTGCATGTTTGTCATAGTTCTGCTTTGTGCACTAAAATAGGATAATAACAAGACTAAACTGGGATAAATTTGCAGTGTGTTCACAACAGGAGGGGTAAGCAGAGAAAGTGATGTTCTACCATAATCAAACATTTCCCAAAAGATGTAATAGTCTTAATATATGCTCGGCATATTGCTTTTGTCTTTTTAAAATTGGCTGCATGGTGGAGTAGGTGTGAATGCTATTGATTTGCAACAAGAGAGTCTTGAGTTCAAATCTTGGCTTTCGGTCTTTCTGTATAACTCGTTTTTTGTACTTCTGTTGATTTCATGTCCATACCAATATAAATAGATTGGGAAAAACACAAAATATCTCCAATTCATACTTTTTTTTTTTGCACATGATAAATCCAGCACCAAGCAATAACTGTCAATATTTTAACAATCTTAACAACCTAATGATGAAAATGTGATGCTACATGTTTAATTTTGCCATCTAAATATGCCCACCATGTTGGTCAAACACACATTATATGACAAATCATTCTCCTCCCAGCAGGATTAATGTCTCCTGCATATTTGTAGCTTTTTTTTTTCAGATTTCCAATCAAAGTGGCTGGCAGGTCTCCGGTGTGAGCCGCGCCTCTCAGTTCTCCATGAATCATTCATGCTGTTTAGCTCACAGTTGTTTGGGTGCATCTGGCTCAGGGAGGTATGAAGTTGGCCAAATGGAGAGGCCACATGGCAGCTCCAGATGTTTTGCTTTTGTATATGCACAGCTCATCAAAAACAACAAGCGGTGCCACCCTGGAGTCTGTGCCATCTGTGGGGGAGCAGACAACTGCTTCTCGAGTTCCCTGGTGAATAATTGGAGGACTCTCATAGAAAGTTTCAAGTTATTTTCAGACAACCCCTAAAGCCAGATTCAGCAACTCGGAGGACAGGAAAAACGATTCGGCTGATATAAAAAAAAAAAATTGGGCAGCAGGCTGCTAATTTGAAGTCAGCTCTTCAGCAGGAGTGCTTGGGTTGAGGAAGAAGTAAGCATCTGCACAGCAAAAGTGTCCTAGAGCAAGACAGCAAATCCCTGACAGCTGCTGGGGAAGTTTTACGACTGTCTGACCTCCCTATGAAAAGAGGATGAAGCGCTTCACCCTTCAGGGATCAATTAAAGAAAGAATAAGCATGCCATTACTGCAATAAACCCATCTGTAAGACAGGATCAGTCTTTCAAATTAGCCCAAATGAAATGTTGCACAAGTAATAATTTTATGTCTGATTCTAATATTCATGCTTTGCAAACTTTTGACTTACTGATATCAGAATCGATAAATTCTCTCACTAGGAACTTAAATAAAAATTTAAAAAGATTAAAAATGTTTAAAAAAAAAACATACCAAAAGGACATAAAATACATAATGGAAAAATCACAGCAGTGTTTATGTCATGAGATATAATATCTTTCTTGAGCTTCTTATGTTAGCGATAGATCTGTTTAGCACAGTTAGCATTACTAAATTTGCAGTTTTCATGTCTGTATCCTTGAGAATGTTAATCATTACCTCCACTACAAGATTTCCTAAAGAAAGCCATCTTTAGGAATCCGATATGTTCCAGTACCAGCAGCTGAAAGCAGAAAATGAAAAAAAGAGAGCAACTTTTGTTCTCCATTCAGCCTTCCCATTAATTTCTAATGTTTCATTTTCTGTTGATCTCTTGCAACCTAAAACAAACTTCAGAAATGTCTCGGCACATTGTAGAAAATAAGATTTTCTTTTAAACAGCTTGCAAATACAACATAATTTTTGCTTTATGTGACATTTCTCACTAGCACTAAAAATCGCTAACTATTACTCTACTTCCAGAAGCAACAGCTTCCACACTGAAGAGGGTTGTCAGTGGAGCTGTCCAAACACTGAATGGCATCCTGAGTAGACTTTGCTTCTTGTTCAACCTTGACTATTTATCAAACTAGCAAGAGTTGCCTTTGTACTGTTACACTGAATGCATTTATCAGTTCTTTATTTTGCTAAATAACATTTTTAATTGAAAATAATTTCCTTTTTATGCAAGTTCAAAATTTATACATTGTTTTCAGTTTTTAAATTCAATATATTTTGATTAAATTTGAGGACAGCTCAGAAGCCAAGGGCTCTAGGAGACCTCTACTGTTCTGGGGACGATTAGCAGCTGCTTAGTTCAGTTATGCCTGTAGTCAGCTCTGGTATGTGTGGTGCATACACTGATTGGACAAGAGTTTAAAATTTGAATTCTGACTGGCCAGTCACCAGTTGGGGATGTGCCATCTGAAAATAATCTAATTTCTATTTTGTACTCAAAGTTTTACATATCTGTCCGCTCACATTATTCTAAATCCCGTTCTCTACGGGCTTTTTGTGTCCAGCCCCCTTTTGCATATCACAGCCATCCCCAGATTTCTGCTACTCTCAGTAAAATCATTATTTAGTCCTTTTGTAAGCAAGCAGTGTCCCAGATCACAAATTAATCTTTCATATGTTTCCAAGATCTAGCCTGCTGTAATCCCATCTGTATGAGACACAACAAAGCACAGCAAGAGAGCGCACATGAATTATTCATTCATTTCTCATGAAAGGCTTTCGTTATGTCTGTCATGTTTCACTCTTGCAGGGAAAATCCATTGATCCTTGCCTTTTCTCCGACAACTAGAACAAACAACCGACATCACATGGGCTGTGCATTTTGCAACGCTCCGGCAAATAGATCTGAGAGAAAATGCATTTGCAATAGGTTGCCAGGTTATCTATTCTACATATGTGCATAATTCGAACACACAAATCGCTCACACATAACCGCCCTCACACCAGATTAAACATATCTCTTACCTAATAGCTGCGAGAGCGGCCTGAGGGAAAATGCTTAAGCGAGACACAGTGGATGAAGTCACATGTGCCTTGCCAGAAATCATTTATCTCCAGTATTATTATAATGTAACAAGCATGTCTTCTTTCTGACAAGTTGCCTCCATAATTCAGCGCTACAGAATAGAAAAAACAGCATGGTTAACAAGAAAAAGGCTTTAAATCACAAGCAGGAGTACATTTCCTGTGAAATATTAATGTGGAAAGTGTGTTTGTGTACAAGGAACAAAGGCCAGAGTGTTGTACATCAATGGGCTGACAGTGCTGCGGGCTCTGCTTACTCCAGCTATGGCACATTGTGTATGTATAGGGGATTGGTGCATTGGGGAAAGAGAGAGAGGGTCATTTATAATGTATAGGCCTGCTGGAGCATGAAGTGTTGAGTCTGCCTGGGTTAGTGTGCACCGCTCAGTGTGGCTGGTCTTCACCTCACTCCAAGCAGTTGTCTTATTTACTTTAAAGGCTGTCCTCTGGTGACTTGTTTGGGATCTCAGGAATGCCTGATGGATAAGACAGATCCAATTCATTTTTACTGGGAAGACCCGAGAAGACATGACTCTCCCTTTGAAAGTCACACAGCCCGCATTAGTGTCTCTTTACTTGCAGTGTAATGAGGTTAGTTGGGGAGTTGTCTGCAGGATGCTTCAGTGATGCTCAGCAATTCCAAAGTGGCAGACCTGGATTGAATCCAATCAAAACCACTCCAGTTGCTTTCTGCCGAGCTACAGCTATGAAGACACACACTCATCCCACAGACTGGGCAACAAACCGGTGGTTTAGGCACTGTTGTCTAGTTAAGTCTGGAAAACTTAGAGTGGGTGGTTCACAACTGAGAATAAAGAAGAAGCTAAGAGAAATAATATAGCACTTTAAAGCAGTTAAAAAAAAAAAAAAAACTGTGATATAAGTTGACTAGAATGCTATGGTAATATAGTTTTCAATTTTACAACAGACTATTGATTCATTTCGGTATGTTTTGCTCAGGTAAAAATGGGCGTGTTTCAATGTTTAATTATTTATTTTCATTGATATGATATGATATTTCTATTGCCGGTACTGTTTATAATTTTACACAACCTCTTTTCAAAACATATGCTAGAACAGGTTGTCATAGAAAACCTGCTTTTAAAATGATTGTTTATATTTTTATTACCATTTTTGTCTTTTCAAATGGCAATCCATATTTCTTGAGATAATAAAAAACTTACTTCCTTCAGGGAATGTGCCTTTTCAATACCTTGTTATTAAAAAATAATACATTTGTTTTTTTGGTAGAGGTAGCACAAAACATTGCAACAGTGTTTATAATTAAAAAACAGTTGATTTTGATGGTCACTTTTGAGTCTTTGCATGGTCAAGCACAGGAGTAATTTTTAGAACTTGGTAAACCCTAAATATCAAACTTTTAGATATTTAACCATGTTGTTTTGAGATTCATGTCAGCTATTTGCCTTTTGAAAGCAGTTTTACCTTAACTGTTGAATCAAATTCCCTTTTTACTGCACTGGATGTTTCATGTCTGGAAAAAGTGAAACGAGAGTGAAATATTTCTATTTTATGCAGCATTTCAGAAAAAGGCACCAAAAATTGTTTCCTGGTTTGATTTTGAGTTTTTTTTTTTTTTTTTTAGAGAAAAGCAAGATATAAACAAGTATATGGATGCTGTTCTTTTATTGTCTTATTTTACAGTGCCCAGAGAGAAATTTGAAAACTCATATAAGCGTGTTAAACACAAAAAGAACAAAACTGGCTACAAAATGTATTTCTTGCTGTTATGGTGGTTTGTGATGTTCATCAGGGAAAAGGCAAGAAAAATAAACTTAACATACCATTAAAAATACTAATACTATGTATTTTTTCCCGTTTTGCACCTGTAGCTTGTTCTGTTCTTGTCACTCATGTTACTTTCATAGTTTGCTGCAGCTGATTTGACAAGTTGCCCATGCTGATTGTGTGTACTTGACAATGTAGATTACACAGCAGCTTGAAGGATAAGAGTGTTGTTGTTAGCCTGGGCTGCCTCCTCCCTGCCTGTCAGCTCCAAGTGAAGATGAGCTTGTGGCCTGTTCTGTCTGTTGTTAATCCTGCCTGTTCTGCTTTGTCAAAGCCTGTGTTTGAACAATGGAGCTGTCTTCTTGTCTGCTAATTTAGGAACAAACATTTGCCTGCACAGCAAACAAGCTCTCCCAGGAAGTGCTATTAATAGGATAATTAAGCAGACGGTAATGAGCAGGATTACAGCTAATTATGACAAGATTTGTTTTGGCATTTGCCTGAGAGGCAGCAGAGTGTTAAAGTCTGCACAGGAGTTCATCGCTGCACTGAGTGAGCAGGCACCTGAGTAAACAGACTGGGACTCATTGGGGTGCTGGTGTGATGCGTGCGTGTTCTTCATGTGAATGTTTGTGGCTGAGTGTGAGGGAGTGCAGTGATAAACAAAAGAGGGTATAACAAAGGCTGTGGTGCTGCCAGAGCAGGCTAGCAAGAGTGAAAATTAGCCCAATGTGTCCCTACATAACTTTCTGAGCCGTGTGACTGTCAAAATGCTTTAGAGGTCTGTTATTTTACCGTCCAGTTCATATTATTCATTCACAATATTACAGATTTTGAAAATATTGTTTTTACATTTATATCTAAAATATAAACAATTTCATCCAATTGTTGGATGAAACAATATCAGGAGATGAAATAGCACTTAGAGGAGCAGGGAATGTCATATATCTTGACTTTCAAGCAGCAAGATAGCTTGCAGAAGAAAGACTTCTTGATCATCAATGTGTGTCCACCAGTCTGTGTTAAGTCTCCATGGCGACAAACTTTTTTTTTGTTTGTTTGTTTTTTTATGGCCTTTATCTCCACTGCATCCATTACTGCTTTGAGTTTTAACTGCCATAGATATTCACTTCAGCATCAAGATAAAAAAATTCACAAAACACACATTACTTTATCTTTGAGATAAGAGGATGTTAGCTGCCAGTACTGCTTGGTCAAGCTTGATTAAAAAACACTTTTTTTAAATTCACGTGGTCATTTAAAGATTTTATTAACCTATTAAACTATAGTAATGAACATAACAACTAGGCATTTCTGAAAAAATAAAGACTAAAGACTGCTGATTTGGTGGAATATGATAAATAAAAGTCCACTTTGAGGAAACTAGAATCTGCTGCAACTGTTCTTCTGGGTTTGAGAGAGCTTAAAGCAAAAAGTATTCTGGTTTTCCTGTTTTCACCCTCAGATAGACGTTTTTGCCACTCAGCTCTTACAAACCAAATAGTTGTTCATTTGAAAAGCAATTAGTTTGGAAAAAACACATTGAGACAGTAGATTTTGAACTTTCATTTTATGAACAGTTAACGCTTTTATGCTTATTTTAGAAGATATTTTTTTGATCATCAATTTATTTAAAAAAATCAATTAAATTAAATGATCCTTTTAAATAAATGGGATATTGTAGGCATGCTAAAGTATTCTTTGATGTATATTGTTTATTTCATTGTTGTTTACAAGATCTAAAGGATCACTAAGAGGAACGTTCTCCAGTGCACATTTTATCCAACACTACTTCAGCCCAATTCTATACAGGGTTTTGAACCAAAATAGGATTTAATTGTTGCAATATATTTGATTTGGGACTATTTTATGAATTTGATGATATTGTTTTATTTCATACAACACGTTAAAGCTTAATTATTATGCAGATGTCCAACCAAACAGCATAAAATCCTTTTATGGTTCTATGTTAGGCAACTCAGTCATCTTAGATCTTGGCTTTTCCAATAAACTGATCTAAAAGAGGTAAAAGGAAGAAGTGAACACCACTTTGTTACAGATACAAAAGGATGCAGAATTCTTTTTAAAAAGGTTTTTACTGGTTTGTTTTTCGTGTTATCAAAAATAAAACAAGTGTTGATTTGAATGACAAAAAAAAGTGATTTAGTTTCATTTCAACACTTGAGTCTTTATTTTTTCCACTTCTAATGATGGGAGCAAAAGGGCAAATCCTTTATGTGATGCAAGATTAAAAAAAGACAGCTTGAGTCCTTTTGAAGGTGATATATTCTTAGTTGCAGAATCAGTGTCATTTTACTCATGTGATAAGAGATTAAATTAGACTTCCTTCTCGGGGACTCAGCATTCAAAGGAATTAAAACTGTGGGGTGACTTTAAGCAACATGATCCTAAATTCACAAGATTCAATCAAAAACTGACAACAAACACGCCTAGTTAAGGTGACGGGGAATCTTAATGCGATTGTAGCTAAAGCTTAGACAGCAAGCCGCCTCCATTAAAGCGTGCTGCACAGCCCAGCAAGCTCCAGATAAGACAGCTGAGTCTGGGATTTAGAGCTTTGGCTTATCATCATCTTCACACCACTGTCTCACCACTAGCAGAGCACACAGACCCTGAAATCCAAGTTTGTCTTCAGGCTATAGGTGCAGTCAAAGTCAGGGGGGAGGGAGGAATTTAAATGTGTTACAACTTCTAATTAGGACCTTGATCTCTTTTTGCCTTCTTAAAAACACAACTGCTTTGGCACGACAGCAAGACTTTTCATTCTGCTGCTGAAGCTGGGATGAGATTATGGCGGGAGGGAGAGAGCGAGCTGTGTGGAGTACTGTTTCAGAAATAAAATTGCTTTTATTCCACCCAACATGTGTTCAGTGAGATTAAGGCATAATCTTGCGAGGTTTAATAGGAATGCGTTGTGGCCTTCCAGCTGAGGCAGAAAAAGTGGAGCATGTATGCTTCCACTTTAAATCCTGTTTATTGAATTATAAAGAACCTTAAAGGATGCAGCACATGATGCATACATTTTAATATTTTATGAAATTTGCCATCATGTAAATATGCAATGTTTAAAAAGCTTTTTCTTTAATTTTTTGATAAGTGAAATCACTTTAATGTAGTTCTATGTTCAAAAATAGTACAGACTGTATATTTCAATACAAAGAAGATTGATTTAATTATTATACAATGCATCAAATTTGACCAATTCAATGGCATATCACATTTTGCATAAATTCCCATTAAAATAGATATATTTCATTATCTTCATTATTTTCAGTCTTTAGCGCCAGATGTATCATTGTTTTGATACTAGCCTTTTGAGATCCCTACAATTTAAACATCAGAAAATTCATCTTACGCCTTAATTATTAAAAGAAAGACAGAAATGGATGCAAAATATGATATTGTTTTGGACATGTATTTTACACATCCTCTTCATCTTATTTATATAACGATATTTGTATTTCTTTTGTGTTTTTTTTAAAATCCCTGCTACTTATCAAAGTAACTTTTCTACAAAAATCTGCTTTATAGGGCAAAAATGATAAAAATGATAAATGGTGAAATTTTGTAGTGCATGCAGTATAATCTATTCTTGATTACAATTACTACTGAGATAAATTTCATAGTGTGTGTAAGTGTGTTTTTATGATACCACAGGGTTACGTTAAAGAATTATAGAGAATGTCAAGCATTTAGGAATATTTAGAAACTAATGTGAGAAATTATCCTTTTATTTAAGAATCAACATGAAAGAGCCAAAGCAATCATAGAAATGCCACCGCAGACTACATAGTGCTTTATTCTGTAACATAAGAACATAGTGGAAATCCCTAACCTCAATTTATGTAATCCAAAGACCTTGCATGAACTTTAGTTTGAGCTGTGGCTTTCAAGAGGTATTTGGAAGTTAAAGTCTCAGATCAGATTTGGACAGATTAGAATTACGAGTTGGAAGTCTGGGAGGGGTGGATATGAGGATTTGCACCGCTCCACGAGACGGCCCTGTCAGTGATAAGTTATACTGAGCCACGGGGTAAGAGGATTGCCTGGACTAATCCGAATCAAAAGACATACCATGTGAATTACATCCCGAAACAGGTTCGCTTACAAAGATTAGAAGCCTGCATGTAAATCCTGTCATACTCTACTTGGCGCTGGAAGAGGAGCCTGAAAGAACAAACACAAACATGTGCTTTGTATCCCGCTGCAGTGTTCTGGCACCAGGTCCTCCTCAGGAGTCGGTGACTTCCTTGATTGCAGCTTTCTCCTTGGTGTTCTTCAGGAGATTAACTGTCCGTCGTTGAGACAATCTAGGCCAGGCACACTAATTATTCACACAACATCTAAGAAAGTGCTTATACAGAGGGTTGAGAATAACCATCCCCGAGTGTGCTGACACCCACAGAGCCTCCTGCTGTTGCCTCCTCCCCCTTTATCCCTTGCCATTCCTCCCTCCAACAATCTCTAAGATAACCTCTGGTTCAATGAAGCATTTGTTTCTTTTCCTGTTTGACATGGGCGATTGCATCAAGGCATCTGGCGGCAACTTACTGTTAAGACGTCAAAGTCTGTTACTCTCTACTGCCGTGACAGAAGAAAATAGTTTTTAGGTCTGCTTTTCTCCCTTTCTCTCTTACCTCTGTGGAAGTACTGAACAAATAAGGCTTGTATCCCTGGCCCAGAATGCTTCAAAGAGTACATGTCTGCTGGGACTGGCTGTGAAATGTAGAACAGTGTTGGCTGCTTAGCTTTGCACTTCAGCCAGAGCAAGCTCATAAGAGCTCTGCAGAAATCCGGGCAGATCTGTAAATCAGGGAGGGCGCGCTATATGGCACAAGCTCCTTCACTGCAAGAGGTGTAAACATTTTATTGCCATAGAAAGACAGAACTGCAGTTTCATAAATTATCTTTACAGATAGTGTGGGTAATAAGACAAAGTGATGTCAGAAGCTTGAGTTACACGGGGTTACAACTCCTGATAAAAGCTGATGACTATCCCTGCATAAAAAGGGGAGTGAGTGCGCTGGACCACAGTGTATATAAGGGAGATATACTAATATCATTACCCCACACATCAAGGCTTCCAGAAATGCAGTAAAGCAAAGCTATTTTGTTGCAGATTGAGTGGATGTAAATGCTTTAGGGCACAGTGTAAATGGGAAGCACTGAGACGAAAGCAGTGGGAGCCGGCGCAAGAAAAACTATCAACCGAGTGGTGCAAAACTCTCCGCAGCGCTATGAAGCATGCCGAATAGAGGTCTCTCACTGCAGTATAACGGCTCATAAAGCCGCAAATGGTATTTCCACTTCATTCAGTCTCAGGGCCATGTTCCAAGGAGCTCCCTCAACGATGGAATTGAACCCATTAGCAATCGATTAAAGAACCAGCAGGCAGTCACTGCTCCCGCCTGCGGGGGGAGGACAGCGTCTGGTGGTAGGGGCAAGAGGAGGCCCTTTAGCCAGCATACCTGCCCCGGGGATTGAGGTACAAATCTTTGTTTATGCAGATATAGTGGCCAATATGGTGGCCTTGGGTGACACCCCCTCAGGCTCAGATTAAGATATTGACAAAGGAATATTACATGTCAGGTTTTGATTGACACCTCATGTCACTGATGGAAACGGTACAACGCCTTGCCCAGAGAAGGAGGCTCCCACAGGACACCTGCTATTCCTCAAGACATTATGAGTTACGCTCCTGATAAGCATATTCATAAATCCTACCGAGTCTTTGAAATGTGGATGTTTACCCAGACCGTGAGAGATATGAATGATGAGCAATTTGACCTTTGGCAACGAAGAATTTTAATCAAGTGACATCATTTGACCAATTCATAAAATGATATGAAATGGAAAATAGTAATCTTATTACCTATAGCTTTACACATCTGACCTAATTTGACCCACATCTCCATGTAAACAAATTAGAATATCATCAAAAGTTAATTTATTACAGAAGTGAAACTGCCAAAAGTGACATTTGTGCTGGATTCAACATCAATCTGGTCTGACAGCATTGTCAAGAAGAATATGAGAGAATCTAATGGCAACAAAAAGAACTAAAAAGGCCACAATTAAAGCAACCCGTTTCCTTAGAACCTCTGCTGATCCACAGTCTGGTTTCCTTAGCATTTCATACAAAAAAGCAGCAATGGGAGTACAGATATACTTTTCAAAAGGTGATATTTTACATAAAAAATAATCTTCTTTATTGATCTTACACAATATTGCAATTTTCTGAGCAGCTCAAATTGGGGTTTTCATTAGCTGTAAACCATAATCATCATAACCAACAAAAGTTACCTGGACCATCTCTGTCTCTGTATAATAAGTCTATGTGACTTTCATATTTTAAAACTAAATTACTGAAGTAAATTAAATTTTAAATCAGATTTGACTTGATTGAGTTGCACCTGTACACATCACTGTAAATATTCAATGGACATAAGCCTGTCAGCTTTTATTCTTGGCTTTGACCTTTGTCTGCTTGGGCCTCATAGCTGACATTTTCAATTACACTGCAAACAACTTATCAATATGCATGGATTTCCCAGCCAATATGAGAGCAAACAGAGTCGTTTGGAGAGCTGAGTCTGTCAGGGGAGAGAAACAGGGCAGACATGTCAAGGTCAGGATTTTGTTAATGAGGGACGGGCCGCTGAATAATTGAATGGGCCGAGCAGTATCGACTGTTGAAGCAGAAGCATTTAAAGCGTTGGCGATCGTTAAGAAAAATCCTCCCAGCACTTTATGTTCCATGGCAGTAATTTATGCACGGGCATCCAAGCGGGTGCCCTATGGTTCACAGGACTGAATGCACAAAGCAATGAGTGGATTAGCCAAGCACACTTTAGAGACAGCAGCCAAGCGTGCAAGTCATTCCTCTGGATGAAGTGACAGCTCTGGCAGAGCAATTATAATTCAGCTGTGCATTTTTAAATACACGCACAAAGGAAACTCTGCATAAATGGAAAAATAACTAACAATGTCTGAAATGCCGAGGCTGAGAATTACCGTTATCTAAAATTATGTGTCACATAGGCTGAGAGTTCCCAATTCACCTTTTTTTACTACGTTTTCACATTTCTATGTCCAAATTTCACCGTTTTCAGATCAAGATTTTCAAAAACCTCAGTGCTTTTTAGCCAATTTGGTGAAGTATGAACGCAAAATCTTGCTCATATTTACACCAACATCTTCACATTTTCAAAGAAATAGGGAGTCCTTAAGTGGTTAGAATGTAAATGTGGAACCTTCAAAAAGGGAAGAAAGAATGAAAGAGGACGGATGAATGAATGGAACAGCACAATTAAATGCTTGTAAACAAGATCAGCAATTCTAGTTTTTCCTAATGCTCCCATTGTTTTGAGCTCAATCTCCGGCGTTTTTAATCTGCACCAAGAGCTGCTCAAGCTGTTGTTGTTGCAGCAACATACTCGAGCAGTTCTCAGGCCTTTAAGCCAGCACCCCTCTCTCCTCACAGTAGGTTGGCAGCTTTGGAAGGGAGGGAGAGCATGAGAGGGGGGGAGCTAATCCCTCTATGTAATTACTGCTCCCTGCAACGGCCAGACCATCTCTGTGTAAATCAGATTAGCTGACCTAAATCGCTCTCGTTTCTCTCTACTGCATCAAACAATTCCTTATCTTTGACCATAGAGCTAAACAACACCACTACTCCAACCTTCCACCACCCCCCAAAGACATGGCCTGTTTATTTGATCAGCACAGGAAAGCAAACAGTTCCTCCATGATACACAAACAGGCTGGACTGGGCAGGGCCGGCCCCGTTGGGTGGCCGCAGAGAGGCTGAGTCACTGGCCGGGGCCGACGACATGCAGATAACCGGCTCCATCACGTCCGCAACTTTCATACAGCGAAGCCATTAAAACGAGAGGAAGCCCGGCAGACACATAAAGATGTTGCTGAGCGCTCGGTAAATAAAGGTCAGAGAACATGATAGAGATGTATTACTGCTCTATGTGCTGCCTCCTCACCTCCTTCCCATCCAATTTATTCCTCCGGTCTTACATTTACAACTCTGAGAGCAAAGGGAGGGGGGCTAGGAAGGGGGAGGAGAGAGAGAGAGAGAGGAAATGCTGCTCTTCAGTGGGAACAGAGACGGGCTAAAGTAAAGAGGGGGAACAAATGAGGTCTGTGATCCTGCCTGTCCCCCCTCCTCCCTCACTCCCTCCCCCCCTGAGCCCCAATCAGGCTGAACCACTGCTCTCAGTGCGACAGCCAGGCCTTTGTTGCTGTCTGAATGGAGGTTAAATATCCCTCGAAATCAGAGCTCTTTGGCTTTCTGGACGCATAGTCAGAGACCCGGTGCCTTTCACATGCTAATGCCTGTGTTTTTTATTTCCTTTGTAACCATGGTTAGACAGTGGTATCATGCTAAAGGGTGATGAATAAAGCTGGTGAATTTGTTTTTTTCTCAGCTTTTTCCCTCCTTCTCCCCCCCATTTTGAGCCTCGCTCCCTCTTTTATCACCATCTCGTCGAAGCCGGCCCACATTCCATCCCCCCGCCTCCTGCAGGGGTTTAAAAAAGCACAGATGGTCTCTCCTGACCTGCTATTCATCATTGTGTCAAAAGCTTTGTCAGAATAATGCTCTCCAACATCGTGCTGAAGGATTTTATTTGTTTCTATTGACGGGGCCTGTTAATTTCACAGATGTCTCATTAGACCTAAACCACCAATTAATTTCTTTTGTTCTCATTAAACGGCTAATTCTAAACATGAACCGTGCTGACAATGAACGCCGCTCAGTGCCAGAGCCGCAGACATGGAGCTGCTGAAGCGTGAAGCAGGCAGGTAGAGGAGAAAATTGAAGACCAGGAGGATGGGCGGAGAGAGTGGCAGTAAGAGGAAGAAAGTGAGAGAGGAGAGCCATGACAAAAGCCTCTGTTAATCTGGAGGCACCCTTAACACCAAGCATGGATGGCAGCTCATTAACTGATCACAGATTTATGTTTTTTTTTTTTTCTTCCTGTCGGGGAATCAAGTGGCCCTCAGGCAGAAAGGTTGCCATCATCTGTTGGTGGTAACAGCAACCAAACAACTCTGGACCGACATAAAAATGATAGCAAAAGTAAATCAAAATACAAATGGGAACAAAAGTGAAAAGTGAAAAGCAAAGACCGGGAGCCAAGGTGGCAATTTTTCTATTGGAAGTGTGCTCGCACTCTATTATGGCGGTGCAGGCTGTCATTATGGCCGAAGATATATGGAAGCCTCATAATATCCAGAGATTGGTAGTTTGTTAGACAGCACTGTACAATTTGCTGCAGCCTTGAAGGATCCTTGAGCCTCTCTTGACAATTTACCGAGGGGAATTGCCAGAGCGTTGCCTTTTGTCTGCTGGAGACACAGGGGCAATTATCCAGCCTCCTGTAATGTTTCCCTGACTTTAATCTCCTGGCTGAAAGCGTAAAGCAAAATGGGTAAGGTTTCACAGTGCCTCTGGGTTCTATTAACACACAACTGCTGTTTCTGCTCAGGCCTGGACAGCTAAGAGAGGGCTGCCGTCTGACAGACAGGTTTCCCCCAGGGCTTTTAGAGGGAAAACATGATTATATCATAATATATTTTCAAAAACGGATCCTTTTTGAAAGATTGCCTCCTCTGTCTTTTCAATAGAACATGGCGGTGCTCTGGCTAGGGGCGGTGAAGGTGCCAGGAGTGACAGACACACAGTATATCAAGTTTTTAACTAGAAAAACGAAGATTCATGAGTTTCCTTTAGATTTTTTAACTTTTCAATTTTTAATGTTTTATTTTTAAAGCTTTTTAAGCTTGCCTTTTTAGACAGTATCATTTTGTATCTTTGTCATCACCTTAATCCTTAGCCTCAGAAAATCCAACACATCTCTTTTCTGTAGGAAAATACTTATTATTGGTGACCTTTTTTAATTTTAATTTTTTTTCAGATTCAAAACAAACCACCTCCATATTTTTTCATGTGGAATATGAGAACAGAACATAATGAGATTATTATGTTAATTTTTCCAAGTCAGATAAAACTTTATCTCGCACTTTTGTGTCAACATAAAGAATTATGCTACTGGTTTTTGTAAACACACACTTAATATATGATATGGTGCCACCAGCTTCAGAAAGACAATCAAAAGATAACGTTCAAAGGTTTACATACTAGCTAAAAACAATTCCTCAGAAATGAAATATAGATGTCAATATCAAACTCTCTTCCTTCAAAGAAAGATGAGCTGGGTATTTTTCCAGAGAGTATTTGATAAAGAACTGGATGTTTTCAGATCCTCACAGCTAATTTCAGACATCACACCACTCATGTGATCAAATCATGTAAACTCGCATCTTTTCATTGTTAACCAACAACTGATAGCTTGGAGTTAGCAAATACGTCTGTGAATCACTTGATTGCACAGGATATTGTCAAAACAAACAAACAAAAATAACTTGCAAGCCATGTTTCCTTAGAGATTGTATTGGTTCCTGTCTGAATTACAAAAGAGTATGTTACTTATTGAAAAGTACCAACATTCATTGAATGCTGTTACCTTTAAACTGCATTAAATGACTTAAAGCAACTATTGTGAACACCAGGAAAAAGTGGGATTGTGTTTATACATTCAACAATCCTTCCAAAAATAACGGAAAGATTGACACTCTGACAAATTATATTGCAATATTAATCCACAAAGCAGTAAAGTGTACACATTTTGTTAAATCAAAATCAACTGCAACATTCCTTATATGTAGAAGCAGATTCTTTCCAATTCAGCAAAAGTAGCCATAGTGTAAATTATTTTAAATAATAATTAGAAGCAAACACAGGAGAAGATTAGCCAAAGGGAAATCCAGTTCTCATCACCTTAGCTCAATATCAGCATTTCCTCCGTAATTAGTCATGTTACTTATACACCTCCAGCTGTGCTTTAATCACTGAATGTGTGTGGAAAAATAATTAGCATCTTAGCATAATGCACATAATAAAGAAGCACTTGTAGCTGTCTTGATCTTAACATCAAAGAGCATGTGGGTCCCTTCATGGGGCATTAAAGTAACAAGAAAAAACAATCTAATCAGAAGCCTTATTATTTACAGGATTTTTGGAATTAGTTCTTCTGGAAAACCTTTGTTGCTAATGCAGAAACAAAACAGCGGTTCTAAAGACAAGCAGAGAGGAATTTATTTATTTTATTGTAATAGCTGCGTTGCCTCAAACGTGGCCAATGCCGGCAGCCGCCTTGACCTCAATATCTAAAATAGCATCCAGTCCACTCGTGTGGCCGTGTCATTTCACTAAGCTCTCCGCGGGGTAAAGAGCAACATCAAGTTTTCATGTAGAGAGTCCTGTGAACATCAGCAGTCTGAACACAGCGAGTGACAGAGGCAGCGCTGGCAAGCAGCAATCCACCCTAATCCAAATGAATCCGGGTCTCCCAGGTTTGTTCATCCTGGTTGGAGGGCGATGTCTGCTCTGCTCTGCTGGAGTGCTTATCTGCTGTCAGTGGTCGGTGACTGTACAGGCTTCATGTTATCAGGGCTCAACCTGCTTGGGGATTGGAGGGTCCACAGAAAGTAAACACAGAACCTGTCTTTCGCTTATCTGTCCCAGGAGTGAGTGTGCCTGTAATGTCGGTGTGTATGTGTGAGTGTGTGTCTACATAAAAAGGGAGAGGAGAGAGAGAAAAACAGAGAGCGGGGAGCTTGTTTCCATGGCAACCTCCTACTTTATCCCCCCCATCCTTTGGCCCTCCCCTCTATAAGAGAACCCTGGTGGTCTTTGTGTAATGCGATTCCACTAGAATGCACTGTGGATTAGAGCTGTGTTGCCTTTGGGCCCTAGGCAGGGCAACAGTGAAGACATTATTACCCAGATCAAATGCTGTAATCACTAGGCACCGGGGGCTTTCACATGCATTGGAGATAAAACCGAGGACTGGCAATGCTCAGGTGATTAGAGGATTATTATTCTGAATTTCAGCAAGGTGCCAGTCTCACGCCGTCAGAAAAAAAAGAGAGAAAAGAAAATGATTTTCTGTGTGATGAAAACGAGAACATACGAAACAACGTTTCAGCAAAAAGATGAAGACGATATTCTGCTGGGTTGTGGGTTAGAAAGGGCCATTATGAGATTCTCATATTATGATGATCTTCAGTAAAAACACCAGAGTTTCAGGGTATAATTTTTACACCAAGAATTTAAAGCAGAAATATCTAACATGATCACATAGCTTTTATTTAAAGCAGAAAAACTCTTATTTCTGCAGCCAAATTAAAATGACATATTGATTATTACACTTATTGCAATGCTTTCAATACAATTCATTTATTCTTTGATTTTGTTTGTTAAACCTAAGCAGAATAAAGTGCTTATTGCGTAGGCTATTCCATCTTTTCGCTATTCTGCTTTTTACACATTAATGCTCAGAATAAAAGTTATTATCCATCCTAAAACTTACTGGTACAAATCACAATAACAACTGGTGATGGTCATTTCCTTTAATTCCTTTAATTTTCTTCACTGTTACTTTCTTTTGTCAGTTTGTATAGTTCTTTATGACTTATTCAGGTCCAAAATGATTCCCTTCACAGCTACATGTTTCATAAGCTCCACTAATCAGTTCCAACCTGGCAGAGCCTTTGTACCCACTTTAGTAACTAAAAATTTCAAGTCATCCTTCACTCATTCTACTATGAGAAAATGTAGGTACTGTATGTGAAATAAACAGCAAATATCAACGGCAGAAATGTTACAATTATTCTGATTTGATTTAAAGGCCATTATCTGTTATTTTTATGAGTAAGTGGTTCCAAAAACCAATAATCAATAAATCAATAATAATACTGATATTTTAATGAGAGTGCTGAGTGGTGCACTTTGAATTTCTACATTTTGAGTTTTTGCCTTTATTGTTGATGGAAATATTGTAAACGAGAAAAATTTTACAATTCTTCTTTCCACCAGATAACAAGAAGTGTGCAGCAACAGGTGGGGGAGAGGGTACTCTGTATTACTTCATGCACCTTAAAATGTCACTGCTGCACTTTCTCTGGTATCTCATTGAAGGACATTAAAATATTTGTTGTGATGGAAAAGTTTTAGCATTTTAAATCCTCAGCATAACTTGATACAAGCTACCAGCCCGTGGTGAACTGTGGTACATGGTAAACCAAAAAAGATAGCATATTCTTGGTTTCCTGCATGGTTTTCAGATCTTGTCTCTAACAATCCAGACAGACTATGCGACTGGACGACGCTCTTGTGTTTTGAACTTCTGTAAAGCACTTGGGCCACTCTAGTCTCTGATCCTGCACCACTACCCTACTTTAAATAGTCGAGAGCAGCATGGGCTTTTGCATGAGAACTGGCTGAAAGCCTTCCATTGAAACGTAGATCAGCGGAAGGCGAGACAATGACCCCCTCGATGTCCACGATTAGGCTCTTAGAGGTGCGGCCTTTCATCTGCAGATATTCCACTGTTTGATTAAGAGAGGAAGAAAATCGTACTTGAGCTGGGAGCTTAAGGTACAAATGCACACAGGAACTACACACTTCATGTGGGAAAAGAAAGACTACAGCTTTTAACAAATGAGCCCGTGAGAGCGTAGCACGGCGGCTGGCTCCATGCTGAAAGCATCCGGCCCCACTTTTGTAATCCAACAACAACATCTCTGGAGAGACAGCCTTATGAAGAGCTCACTGCTTCAAGCACATGGTCCTAGAAAAGTGTTGCGGTGGAGTGGATGGACTGGGCCATTCTCCTCATCCTGCCCCAACGAATTCAGCGACCAAAAGGCCACTCAACAGAACTCAAGAGCTGTGTTTACGTCATTTCTTTCCTTCATGAAGTGGCTCTGAATAAAACTTCTGTCTTACTGAATCACACTGAAGATGACCGTGTGATGTCACAGTGCAACCATGAAAACCTGACAAGAGATTGGAGCTGACAGCGACCACACTTGGGGCACTCTGCACCTTTGAAAGCTGCACCAAGTTCATCCCTCAAATATTAATGTGAGCTCAGTCATTTTCTGAGTTCCAGTTAAGCCAGGAGATCCACCACAGCCGCTCTAACAGCACACGGACTGTCTTCCGCTTATGTCTGCTGTTCTCCTGAGATAGATGTCAGCTCTGGATACATTTACTGCCATTTGCTGATGCACTTCCATTTACTGTCAAGGAGAGCCTGTGAATAATATTGCATGTACTGTAAATGCAGACTGGAGTACAGGAGAATCCTTGCAATAGTAACAAGACGAACTTGAAGCGAGGACTCTGAGGACATGCTTCTGGCTTCCAGGCAGTAGACACAAGATACTTTTAGCATATGCTACAAACAGTGGATATAATTTACTTCCCAATAAATAGTACTTTATTTGGTACTATAAAGTACTATTTAAGTACTACCAATAAATAGTACTTTATTGGGAAGTACCATTCCATACAGTTAAATAAAAAAATAAAAATCTAAACAGGGACATGTGAAAAAGATCTAGGTGGTTGTATGCATTTTGTTTGAATAATAACAAAAGAGATAAATTATAAAGTCTTTGACTGTGATCACGCCTCATGATCAAAGGTATTCTTTAAGCTTCTGGAAACATGGGAACAAGGTATCTGTGTTATAATAGCTGCATTTTTAGTGAATAACAGTGTTTACTTCTGTTGCTATTTTGGTCATTATTATTTCATTATTTCTCTACAACGTCCTTTTGTTTTATTGTTATAGATTTTTTAGGATACAGGCCAGTGTACCGGAAGCAAAGGTAAACAAAGCATAAGTGTGGACATACCCTTAATCTAATAGCACGCCTTGATTTAATTTTAGCATTTTGTCTTCTTGCGTCTATATGTCATCGATAATAACAAATTCAATGAACCAAAAATAGAGTTCCGCTGTCTTAGTAGTCTTTTCCTGACATTTTCATCTTTCAAGTTAACCTTGTAAGACCTTGTGTTGAAATATTACACAATCTCTATTTCAAACAAAAATAAATGTACAAATATTGATTTTTCTTTTTGTTGATGTTGTTGTTGTTTTTGTACCCAGACTTAGAGACTAAATACTTTTATTCAGTCTTGGAATCCTATTAGGTAAGAAACGTGCATATAAGTTCCTGCTACAGTCACAAAATACCCCAACTTCAAAAACTTTTGATATGCAAGATCTCTGTGAGTTACTGGACCACATTAATCAAAAAGAAGGTAAGTAAAATGTCTTAAAATATTTGGGGGTGATCATTAGAATGTGTACATATGTCATGTCTGTGTAACACTTGCACAAAATGCTAAATAATTTTAGATTGCCAGCATCATAAAACTGTACAAAAACATATTTTCACCTCCAAAGTGTTACAAAACCATCAACAAGCTTGAACGTTTTAAAAATGTTTTTCTATGTCTGGGTCTTCCACATTTAAGTCATGGTTTTGTAGAGAGCAAATCAAAAATATCTAATTGTTAGGTCAAAGATACTAAAAAAAAGTTCTACAGCATTGCATATATGACTAAAGTGTTGACTGGCAAGACAGAAGTCCTTTCTTTCTTAAAAAAATACCCAAGCCTGACAAAAGACTCCACAAACGTATGGAAGAAAGTGTTATAGATAGAACTACAACTGAATGGCCACAATTTCAAAAGAATAACCATACTGCCAAAAGAACACAGTGAAACACAGTAGTGGCAGTATCATGCTCTGATGGAACTTTACTTGAGAATGATTGAAAATATGGAAATAACCTGCTAATTTTAACCCAAAGCGCCATGGTGTCCTCTGGAAATCAAATTAAAAAAAGTATTTGCACCAGAAGAAAATTGTAGCTGTAAAAGCCAGAGTCAGGAAATAAATAAAACTATAAAAAAATCTGATGCTATTTTAAGTGTAAGCAAGTACCTTCAATAGGATCATTGTTTCCATTTTATTTCTGAAGGTGGAAAAAGTCTTCTTTGAAAAATGTATCTAAAACCTGCTATTTCAACAGATGTGAACACCTTATGTTTCAGAAATTTCAGATTTTGGAAATAAACTAATTTGTTGTCTTTCAGTAAACTGAATTTATCACAAAGATTGAGGATACATGTTGTGATTTATTTCCTTGCAAGAAAACTGCACAAAATTGCATCTGAAAATGAGCTTATTAGCATAATAGTTGCTAGTTTAATATAAAAAAATTAAAATTAACATTTGAATACATCTTTAGTCTTGGCACTAATCTATGCCAGTGAACCAGTTGAAACAGCAGCCAAAACAATGACGGAAATACAATTAGACAAATAAGTCCTTCGAAATTAAATAAAAAATATATAATTTTACTATTTTAAAAAGAGCTGATATGCAGATTTTGTGAAAACAGCATTGAGTTTTTTTTTCAGATTCTCCCTGACTCTTCTGTTACTTTCATGTAAAGGTTTAATCATCTTTAAGATAGATTAAATAAGAATTAAAACATTCAGCTATTCACTAAACACCTTCGTAAGCAGAATGGCAACAGCAGGTTAGAAATCAAGTCCAGATTATACTTTCTATAAAAACAGTTTATTGACTTATCAACAACTGTCTACTGTACAATCCTTATGGGTGAAGATGAGTGTATGTGACAGTTTATGCAGAGGTTGTTGCTGTAAGAGTTTTCCAGGCAGAATATTGCGAGTACTGAAGAAAGCAAATGGCATACCTAGGATGTCAAATGTGGACGTGGCTTTGCTTGCCATCTATATGTGTAACCAAGCAAGTCTTGCATATCAGTCACAGGCCGTCAAAACAAGGAAGGCAATAATTAACTTGCACAGACTGATGACTTTGCAGAGCGGAGCAATGAATTTTCATACAATGGTTGAGTCAACATCTGAGCTCAAGTCACGGCTGCCTTTCAGAAAATCCATCAGTCTCCCAGTCGTTAGTTATCCATTTTGGTATTACTGAAAGCAGCCAGTGTTCAGGGACAGATCTTCATTTCAGAGTTGAGTTTCTGCTGACCAAAGCCAGTGGGCCAATGAAAACTGAAAACAATGAATTTCTTCGTCCTCCAGATAGGGGGTAGGGGGGAAACGGGCAGTTCCGGAGTCTTCTGTGGCTAAACTCCTTGGAACAAGCATCTGTTTTGTACCAAGTAGCAAACAAAAAAAAAAAAAAAGCTGTTGTCGGGAAAGAAAGAAAGAAAAAAACTCCAAATTAGATTTCCGAAAAAGGTTGCTCTTGACAAAGTACATGGGAAAAAAATGGAAAGGAGGGGAGGGGGGGAGGAAACAGAATATCCTCTTACAAAGTCCTAATCTAATTTCCATCCCCAAAGGGGACAGAAAATCACAGAGAGAACAAGAAAGAACCATCACAAGCGAAATTGGACACCAAAATATAAATCTATAAAAGGCCATTTATTACTCCATTATGTACACTTTTCACAGGACCTCCGAGGAAAAGCTCCAAAGTGAAGCACCGCTTCTCGTTGTGTCATGGAACTTTACCTCCACAGTCGAAAGCATTAAAAAAAAAATCCAACAGGGAAAAAAACCAGCAAGATGTCTTTTTGTTTAATTTCCTTTTTCTCAGTGCCTTCGCAAAACCGCTCTTGCTGTACAGAGTGTTGTAATAATCAGACATAAAATCTAGGTCCAGAACAGCGCCACCATCCATTCCAGTCTGGCACTGCCAAACTTCTTGTCCTGCAAAGCGGAATCCATGTCGTCTGTTTGAGGAAGATAGACGGAGGAGTAAGAGCATGTCGTTCCTAAGCATGGGCATGTTCCGATCCGAAGCCATCCTGAACAGTTCTAATAAATCACTTCATACACGGTGGCCTTCTTGTCACCGGAGCCCGTCACAATGTACTTGTCATCCGTTGAGATGTCGCAGCTCAGGACCGAAGAGGATTCCTTGGACTGTTAAAGAGAGAAGAAGATAAAAATGTGTTATTCCTGAAAGCGACTAATACACTTTGATGAATTTAAAGTAAAGTGGGGAGGATTAGCTGACTACAGGGGGAGATTAGATTGCGGTGACATCAAGTTTTTGGCCCTCAAAAAGACTCCTTTGTCAGGTCAATAATTCAGTTTCAGTTTTCACTGATAGGGTAGGCCTGTGAGACAGCGGTCGGCGTGTCCTTCCGCTCGTTCTTTTGGCCGCAGCTGCAGACAAAGGATATTGATCTGCATACCTGGAATATGCTGGCGCCATAAGGAGTCCTCCAAGCGTTCAACAGATTGTCCTTCCCAGTGCTTACAAACCATTTACCTGCAAAAAAAATGCAGTACCATAATCAGGCCTCCTTGAGCTAATGAGAGCAAGACTCATTGCATCTCTAGCCTAGAGGACAAAACAACTGAAAAAAGGCTTTTAGCTCTTGAAGTAGTACCTTAAAATGCTTCTTGTTGTGTATTTTACTGGGATTTCATGTGGTAGAGTAACAAAGTAGTGCATAATTGCATAGTAGAAAGAAAATGATTTACGCGTTTAAGCTTTTTTCTCTGGAGTAAAAGACTGTAAAATACAGAATATATTTCATATTCACTCATCCAAGAACATTTTATTGAGCCTTCTTTTGCTTCAATTACACCTGTAACAGTTTTGCACATCCAGTCACTGAAATTTCTGCCAAATTAGAGGCAAAAACAAAAACTAAGAAAGATTTCTTTAAAAAACAAAATGATGTAACAATTTTAAGGGGTGTTAATAGTTTTGCAAGGTGCCACATTATTCTCTATTCCTTATATCAGGGTTAGTTCATACCACAGTAGGCGAACTTAAGGGAAAGGACGCAGCTCTCGTGCAGGTGCAGCTGATACTTGTCAGGCTTCGAATGATGGAGCACCTCCACATTGCTGCTCTCCATTCCAACAGCAAGCCACTCTCCCGTCGGACAGTAGCCCAAGGAGAAGATCTGGAGGCGGGACAGTATTAACAGTTCAGTGGCTAAAACAACATTCTGGTGGGTTATACGTTTGGTTCTGTATTAAGCAGCTGTACCTGTGAAGTGAAGTCGTGCTGCTGCAGCTGTCGACCCTCCCTTAGATCCCAAGAGCGAACAGTGTTATCAAGGCCGCCTGTCCACAGTTTAGTACCATCATGAGAAATGTCAATACAGCTAGCACCATCTGTATGACCCTGGAACTGCCTGCAATCAGAGTAAGAAGGAATACAAACATGTATTGACATCCTCTTTAAAAGCTCCTCACACAAGAGCGATTCTGTTATGGGGCCAGAGCCCGCACACTGGGAATATGTTTTTTTTTTTTTTTTCCTAACCTAACAAGAGTCTGGTTGTGCAGGTCCCAAACGGCGATGTTTCCATCACTGCAGCAGGAGAAGCAGACTTTGGCGTCGGGGCTGATAGCCAAGGCATAGCATGCCGGGGCGGAGGAGGTGAGCTCAGCCTTGATGCGGGGCGTCTGGGAGGCCAGGTCCCAAATGGTCAGAGTGCTGGCCTCGCCTCCAACAATCAATGTGCGACCATCAGGCAGGAGCTTACAGGATCGGATGTAGTTATCCCTGTTCTGTCGCGTAGAGGACAAAAGCCAATCAATACAAGCTCTAGCCGGTGAGAGGAGTGCAGAGAATTAGAAACGAATCAGGAGGAAAATCCTCAGACCGAATCAACCAACAGGTGTTTTCCAGGCTGACCTGAACCAAGTGGAAAGACATACAGATGGTCACGATTGTGCATATATTTTAAATTTCCCAACTTTAAAAGTCAATATTTTTTCCACACAATGATCTTCAGATTATTCAGTGTTTTTCTTCCTAGCATAAATGTGTGCTCTGTATTAACAACAAACATCTGGATTGTCATTTTTTTCTGTAGCCAATAGTGTTCAAAGAAAAACAAGGAATGACACATACGTAAAACCAAACTAAAAATGTTATTTGAACATTTTTCCAATTTGTGCTCCTAATTTCCTTTACTTTTGGCTCCCCAAAAGTAAAGTTTTACCATTAAGAACAAAGGTTCCTAATTGGCAGATGGTGGTTCAAATCTGGACTCAAATTAAAGCTGCAGATATAAAGGTAACTCTTATAAAAAAATTATTTTGTACACATTTGTTAAAAACATCAGTATGTCCAGACAGTATAATATGAGGCACCTAACTTGTTAAAAATCAAAACAAACAAAACAAATCAAGCCCCTCTGACTTCTCCCTTTGGCCCTATTGCTATCTGCAGAAAGAGCTACACAGATTGGTCAGAATCAAATAGTCACAGCCAGAAGGAGGGTCTTAGTGTTGTCAATCATCCTCATTGGGCATTTTTTTTCTTTTTTGAACATATATCTTTAGCATGGAAGGTACTGGTAATGGTAACTACCTACTTCGATTGATTGGTTTATGGAGCAATCAGGATATAAAAAATAGTTTTGAAATGTTTTTTTACACTTGTATAGACCTGGAAAAGTAATAACAATGCTCATACTTTTGAGCCTGGTATTGTTTTGATCAGCACTGTTCAAACACCGAATAAATGCTTGCATTTCTGATTTAGTACATTTACTGTCAAACTCTTAAGTGGGATATTATCCCTGTACCAGTTGGGATGTAATCCTCAACAAAGGATTATCCCATTTTAGATGGAGTGACACAGTTTATAAACTCCATAACAAAGGCTAATTGTGAAATGCCAGAAATGAGTGAATCAGAAGAAGGTTCTTACCAGACAGTCCAGTTGGGATACAGGGCTTTTGCTGCCTGGCTGACTGATGTCCCAGATTTTGACGCAGCCCTTCCCACCGGTGTAGACGTGACGGGTGGGGTTGCTAATGGTGACAGCGCACACCACTTCGCCATGGCTTAGCGTGTTGATTTGACGTGCATGACGTGGGATCCCGGGGCCAATGAGAGCATCAGGCGGGAAGGGTACAGGTTGCATCTGACCATCTGCGCTGACGTGGAAAGAGTACGCACTGCAGAACCATACACAGAAGTGAAGTTATAGTCGTTGGGCTTGGAAATGTGTAAAAGTGCTACACATTTGGTGAGACACTCACGGTTTGCCCCCAGAAATGGACGTGAGGCTAGCTGGAAGGCCAGGGGCTCTCATATGTGTGTGAGGGTCAAAACCCTAAACAAGGAGACATACATGTCTGAAATTCAGCTCTGTGATCAAAGGAAAAACTCTCAAAGTGTCCAGATAGAGCTGCATCAATCTGAATTTTTACAAACATGTCCAAATTTCTCTTTCGAAACTAAAACATAGGACATAAGAACATCACAGAAAATACAAAAATCTTCTTCATCATTTATATTAGAAGTGGAGGCAACATCAAACTGAGACAACAGTTGGTGTAAAACCAAAATTAATTATATTAATAATGGTAGTGGACATAATGGTTGTAAAGTTGACATCTGTCTTTCCTCGCATATTAGCATAGTTAGCACTGCTCAAATAACACATCCAGGTCTGGTCTTGAGACCTGTAAAAGTCTCACAATTTTTGCTTTGAATGAATGCTTCAAAGAATTACAGAGAAACATTTGAGCACTCTGTTTAACCTTCCTGTTATCTGCCGAAAGGCTTGCTCTCACTCAACATGTAAAATGCAAACAAAGCAAACTAAAAATTTTTTTTTATTAGCTTCTTATTTCTTTTTATTTCCCCCTGACTATTTCAATCATTTAACTGACTCTGAAAAATTGCTAAATCTGGATGTTTTTTATTCAGTAATTGCGTCCGCAATATAGAGTTGTTGCTGTGATCCCAAACTGGTAGCGATTCCTGGTGATTTTTTTTTTTCTTTTTTGCAAGGTTATTCATGTTATGTCTTTATGGCAAACACTACTGTTGTGAACAATCTCCGGCACTAAAATTCCCCATGCTCAGAAGAAGACACATCTCATACGGCACTTGTTTAAGGAAGGAAATATACATATGTCACGTGTTTCTGAAACTTTTGTACAATTGAAACCATCAAAAAGTTTGCTTAGCTACATGTCTGCCCTGGCAGTTTCATCCATTTTTTTCCCATTTGATTTTGAGGTTTTAATCTCCATTGTAGAAAATTTGGATAAAATGCAACATGAGGGCTTGTTGCCTCAAAAACAAATATATTTTCGGCTTGCCTTTATAAAATTTTGAAAAAAAAAACAAAACAGATATGGGTCACAAATGAAACAAAAAGTCAGATTTGCACTGAATGTGACATCATGAGTGGCATATTGAAAGAGGCAGAATCATTACCATGGGGGAGCGTCCATACGCTGCGGCTGCTGCAGCACTCATCTGCGGGGAGATGTGCAGACCAGCGTATACGCCTGGACTCGTTAGACTTCCATTCATTTCATGGTGGCCCATCATGGCAAAGGGAGGATAGGAGCCTGCGATGGACAGAGGGGTCCGCAAAGCTGGTGCTGCTACAGGAAAAAAATAAGAAAAACAAAACAAGAGATGAATATCAGTATGTGAGATGACCGCAGACTTGAAAAGAATGATAATAAAACAAATACATTCAGCCTATAATCAGGACAAAGAATGGTACCAACCAAGAGCCTCCATGCCTGGTGGTTTGCCCAGGATGGGTCTGAGCCCAGGAGTGGAGCTCGTGCCAGGGGTGGGGGCATCGTTACGCGGGGTGGGGGTGTTGGATTTGAGACCAGGCGTGGAGGATTTGTCATTCTGTCAGGGGAACAAGAGAGCAAGCGCATTCACAATCCCAAAAACCAGGCACTGTGCAGACTGACAATTTGAGAGCAAACTGAACCTAATCCAATCTAATTCTGACAACCCACTGCCATAAACTGCTATTTATTCTAAAACCTATTACGGTCACAATGGAGATGGGGCCGTTTCTATCCCCTTCAGCTTTAATCTTTCAGCGAGGCAGAGGCAAAAATCCCAGAATAGTTAAATACATTGAGCTATTAACAGAGGAGACCTGACTGATCCTGATGCGGGACAATATCATCCCTGACATTTTAGTCATGCACTTAAAGCACAGACAGCTATTCCTAATCCACAGCAGAAAATGCTCCAGATCTATTCGCACATACCCTTTTGCTCTCCCTGCAATTCCTTTTTAAAACCCCCTTCTGCCCTAGTTTGTCCTCATCTCTCTTGATGTCTTACATGACTGAGCTCCTTGGCTTTGGAGGACGGGGTGCTCCCGGAGGAAGCCACCGACGCTGGGCTGTTGGGCGTGTCTTTCTTGGGTGGGCGCGGTTTATCGATGCCATTTTCTGGCGGGGAATGGGCCGGGCTTGCCCGTGGAGTAGCGGGATCCTGATAAAACACAGATTTTTATGGTTATGTAACAGCTTTAGTAAAAAGTAGGTGTTATCATTTAAAACTACAAACCGCTCACCTCATTAGACACATCTACCACCAAATCGTCACTCTTCTCTCCATCACTGTCCTGCAGACACAGTTAAAAAAATCAGCCACCTTAGTGGACATACTCTGGATAAACGTGTGTTTCTTTCTGAGAGTTGGATAAGCCTGGAGGCATAGAGTAAATAGTTGTCACTGTGAAGACACCATGCAAGTAGAAGATTGGTTCATATCCACAGGGCATTGCAAAAGTTTTCATAAGATTGAGAAACTTTTGACTGATTTTTTTTTTTTTGGCCTTTGCCTTCCTCTGCAATTCCGCTAGATTCTCATATCTCTTCAGTGTTCTGCCTGAAATTTCTCCCATTGCAGTGGATTCCTCAAGTAGAATTTCAACCAGGCAAATCGGCAAACAGAAAGAGAAGTTGTGAATAATGACATCAATTTCCTACATTGTTTTAGAGTTGTAGTCTGCCTGTAGACTGGTAACAGTGAACAAAGCCGTTTGGTCTGTGTTGGCCACTCAGACCATTAATTAACATTAATGTTAATGTTTGAGATTAACATTAACAGTTAATGCTTCTTTACAGTGCAAGCAATTTCCACTAAGCTTCATAGTGATAAACTTATGCATTACATAAGTCACATCCAAACGCTCATGAATAAATGGGAAAATTTAAAACTTCAAAAGGGTCCACACCTCCAGCAAAAAATAATTTATCAATAACCGATAAGATAATTAAATCTCGTGTTTCATTTTCTTTATAAATGTCTGAATAGTTTTAACTTTAATAGCTAAAACTAGATGTGAAGCATTTCTGTTCTTATTCTTTAATCAACATACATATCTGCTCATGCTGTCCTTCTCTTCCACTTTGCGTTTCTTTGAATCCAAGCTGTAGTCTGAGGAGCTGCGATGTTTCTCGCTGGCCGTTCGCAAGCTTTCTGATGGCGATATCGAGTTATTCTAGAAAAAGAGAAAATTATAACTTTTTTACTTCCACTTTATTTAACTTTGCAAAATCCAACAGCAAAATAACGTATGCATTTCAAATTAAACAATCAATTTAATGCAAACACTAAAAATGCCTCATTCACACAATGATATGGGCACAGCAGTCGTCTAAAACATGCAGCTGTGGGCCAGCACCAAACAGTACCCTGACACCAACCAAACCCAAGCTCTTTCTCTCACACACACACACGCAGACACACAACAGAATGAGCCGTTATCTAAATTAAACGGAGTACGGCTTTCTGAGCTCGTCCACCCCCTCTCCTTATAACTGGACAACAAACAGCCTCACAGGGGCTTGAGCAATGTGTTGTGACTGAACAGAGGTCCTTTTCTCCTCAGAGTCATTTGGACTAAGCATGAGAGAGAGAGACAGAGAGAAACTATATGCAGTGGGCTCTGGGCATTGGGCACTATGTCAGGTCCTCCTTTGAGCTCTGATAAAGAAAAAGAATCTATATCCTGCCAGTGGGCACGGCAGCGTGGGACTGACTGGTGCTTCTCCGTGGAACCTGCCTACACAAGCTGGGATGGCTCACTCCAAGTGCCAACAGAAGGGGAGGCACTCGGCAGGACTCCAGCAGCTTTCACGGGGAGCTTGCCATTTGCCTGCAAACTGCCAAGTTGTCCCGAATCTCTACGTCCCTCCATCAGAGAGCCAAAGCAACAGCACAGACAAAAACCAGAGGAGGGGAACAATGGCTGATGGACTGGAAGTCTGGGCAAAGGGCCACTGTCTGCATAATGGCTGACCTTTAAAGAGATTCTTAGCGTGACTCATTAACCAAAGTCACCACTCTACTATCAGATGACCTGGGACGAGAACACAGAAAACAAAACAGGGCCTGCTAATCGCCCCAGGAGCTCCATTTCTTCAGAGATGACTGAGCCCATTCAGCCGGCGTGGCCCACGGAAACAGAACCGCACAGGCCCGTCACAAGTCATCCGACATTGCAGCGCCTTCAATAAAACACTTCAGCAGGTTCCAGCCTAACAGAGAGCATGAATATTCATCCCACGGCCAAAAAGAAGAAAGCAAGAGCTGGTAAACAAGAGAGACAGTAGAGGGGATCAAACAAATCCCTTAAGAGAAGGAGGCCAAAGTCCTTCTTCAATTGTGATGAAATTACAAGCCTTCTAATCTCTCCAGCATAATAGTACACAGGTTTTATATTCCAAATGTCATTACTCCAAATATTAAAAGCAGATTATAACAGCATATCAAATCAGAAATAAGATACAGTGAAGTCCAACAATCGCTGCAGTCCTGGACTCACCGTGCTTTCTGCTCCATGGATGTCACAGAGGGCGCAGAGATGATGAGGGAACCCAAGTGAGCAAAGAGAAAAAGCATGTCAGTTAGTCAAAAGCAGCAAAAGCTTCTGGCTGAGTATGTGTGAATCAGCTGTGGGGCTCAAGGCTCCGTTCATCGACGTATGCTGGAGCTGCTGAATAGCTGATGCAGTCGTCATGGGCTGGGAATGCAACCGCTCATTACAGAGACAAAATGTGAACCGACAGGTTGGGTTTCACACCCAAGAGTTCCATGATACTGCTCAAATAAGAAGCATTACATATTCTACATGTTATTTTGCCCACATTTAACATGTTTTAAAACAAGGTTAAGCTGCCATATATTTCACTTCAACTAAACAGTCAGTTTTGGTACATCATGTTTTTAAAAACATGTTCAGACAGTTTAATGCCCTTTTAATTTAACCAGATAAGTCAGTTGAGAACAACATTTCATTTCTAATGACCTTTGAGGGGATGCCAGAACATGCCAGATGCCCTGGATATCCTGTTTGGAGTATAGCATAAAACCTTTTGCTCTCATGCTATTGAGCACTTCTGCTCATCTGGCTGAAAGAAGTCAACTACACTTTTCCTAATTTGGGTGTTTGAGAATACATCTGCTTTCAAAAACGACCGATCAACACATATCACTCCTGTTGTTGGTTAGCAATCTGTGAGTGTAAGATGGCACAACCAAGCTAAGCTAAGGCATTAGCTTAACCATCAGATATGAGCCTGTTACACTCTTTACAAAGCAGAATGTCAAAAACATATGATTCCTCTATACTTTTAATTTCATAATTCCAGACATTTCCAGATTCTTAACATTAAAATTCTCTTTAATTGCTGTTTTGATGATTTGCATTTTAAACCCCAGATGGGGCTTGAGGTGGCAGAAACTGTGAAAATGCCAAATGTGTTCACCAATAACTCAAAAACCAAAATAATTTTTGAGTTAAAAGGTTTAGATTTTAGTTTTCAGCTAATCGATTCAGCGCTTTTTCTGACCTCAGTTTTATTTTTCTGTAGTTATCAAGGTTTGGAAAATACTAAGAAATTTAAATTACATAACTTTTGAGTTTTGAAGGCTATGCAGGAACCCTTGTAGGTTATTCAAAAGCATTTTTCAAAATGACAACAATAAATGTTAAAGAAGTATTTTTTAATAATTAGAATGAAACTGGATATTCAGGCATATCATGCAATGAAGATCTCATAATATTCGAATTTCAGGTAAATAAACTTTCAAAACGTGGTAATATAACACACCTCTGTGCTCGAGATCATGATGGTTCTTCTCATCCTTCACCGGGAGATGAGTTTGGCTGCCCAGAGCCCCGAGGGCCAGTAGGCCCGATCCAGAGCCGGTCACAGGGGGGATTCCAGGAGGCTGCAGCCCTGAGGGGTGGGGCGGCAGCTGGACCGGAGGGCCGTGAGCAGCGTGGGAGAGGTGCTGCGCCTGGAGCTGCTGCTGCTGCAAGACAACAGGGATGCAGACAAACAAACACCAAGTGGGTTGGAGGGAAGGAGAAGCCCCTTGCAGCACACAACATTAGCAAATGCACAAGTCTATTGTCACATCTTTTTCCATTTCAAGTTAAAGTGGCTTGGCCCTACAATTGAGGAAGCAGAAGTAATTGCAAAAAATAGAAATGCACTGATGCAACTTTTAAATTAAATGATCACAGACTTGGCATTTTAAACTCTTATTGTAATCTTATTGTAGCAATTAGCACAGCTAACATTGTTAGTATTTCTAAAAACAGAATGTTTATCCCCTAGAAAACTGAAACTAAGATTTCATCACTTTTGTGATGAAAGAGATCGGAAGCTCAAAAGGGTAAAACAGACTTTGCTGTATAAACTGTTCAGCCTTCTTGTTATCTGCTAAAAGCCCTGCTCTCTCTCAAAACCTGAATGAACAACACATCAGGACATGTAAAAAATAGTTTTTCTGCTCAATTGATTTTTTTAAACACTTCTAATTTTCACTTTGTTCAACCAGCTTCTTGACTTCTCAGTGCATCTCTATTTTAAAGCATTTTTCTGAACGCACCCATATGTAACAGTGTTAGTAACATATAATTAAGAAATAGCAGGTCTTCATAGCATAAAACAAGGAAAACACCAAAGACAAGTTTGATGAGAGCCTGGATTAGCACAACAACAACAACAAGAAAAGAAAAACTCATTCATACTCTTGCTTAAACTGCTGCATTTCACTCTGTGGCATCACAAAAATCCTGTTGCGGCAGTGAGTTTAACAATCATCTTTAAAGAACAATGAGCTGCCAGCCTCGGGCCCAAACAACTACCTCCTTAAAAACACAATAAATTTAAAAAAAAACACACACACACACAACAGAGTGTGCTTACTGCTTTTGTATGCACAGTCCTGTATCGGCAGCTCATAAATCATTTGCACACCCAAACTTTTAAGACACGGGGGGAACTCTGAGTGCCAGAAGCTGGCCCTCCTTTTCTCTCATTCTTTGAGAAGGCAGCTTCAGGAGCCAGGAGCAGGGGTCCCACTGCTGGCACTCACTCAAGTCTCCAATATTCGCCATCAATATTTGAAAGGCACGGGGAAATGAATGGGAGTTAAAAGGCACTCAGCCTGGGAAGGAAGCAGTTTAAAGCAAGGTTAAATAATACTTAGCTGAGACACCAATAAAACATCAGCAGTTTATTACCCATCTACAAGCTAGCTGAATAATTCAGCTGTTGTTACAGCATGCAATCTTTCTCTTTTACAAGACGGACTTCAATAAGTGACCTTTTATAGCCATTTTAGGAATATCGGGAAGTTGGTAATTACTACAGGGCAGAAGCAGGTAGATTAACTCAGGAGGGGTTCAGTGGTGGCAGGAACCCAAAGATCTAAATTTGTTCTAAAATATTATTCTTTTTCTCTCCCGGAGTGATACGAGCTATGCTTGAAAACTGAGAGAGAGAGAAAAAGAGAGAGAGAGAGAGAGAAAGAGTGTCTTCTAATATTGTGTCCATGAGGGAAATTAAGGAGCCAGTTCATTGGCATGGGGGAAGACATCCTTGCTCATTGTGTTTAATGAGGCACTGATGGGTAATAAGCATGGCTGATCAGCAAGAGCCCTCATTAAAGGGCTATAAATGAAGACAATAATAAATAAAGAAAGAAGTCTGGCCCATTTCTTTAATTTAATAATCCAAGATAAAGACTTATACACTATGCCCCTTTTTTAACCCCCACACCAAGTGTTACTGCAGGAAACAAAGCCCACCTGAGAACAGACTCACATGGGCTAACAGGACAATTACATTCAAAGCAGACATGGGCCTGTTACTAGAAATAGAGTTTATCAAGGTTTTTTTTAAGTTATAGTATCAAAATTAGTCAAATTTGTCATGATACTCTCCAGAAACACTGCTAGATAGATAGCATAGAGATGACAGCTACTAGCTCCCTTAGTTACAGTAAGGACAAACTGGACTGATAATATTTCAGGTCACAAAATAACAGTGTTGGACATCTCTTATAATTACACCTGGCAAACTACAGAAGAACTGCCATTCAAGTCTGACTGTTTAAGCAGATAGCCTGACTAATTAGCCAGCTAATATTAGCCTATTTTACTCCCAGTGTTACTCCATCAAGAACAAAATGCCAAACAGGTATACTAGTCAATCAGTTCAGCAGGTCAGTACCTTTTTGCTTAAGTTCAGCTCATTAAATGGGTGTTAACGTTTTTGTAACTAAAAAACAGCAGCAGGAAGAATAATCATAGTTTTTCTCATGTAAATCAAAGTAATTAGGCCATCTTAGTATACCACATGGATAGACAGAAAAAAAGAGTCAGGACAATGTGGGTCAGTCAAAATCATCAAAGCTATTTTCACCAGTAGTATTGCAGTTACCCTTTTTTACTTAAGATTGTGAAATATTGGCTTTCATACAGTGTAAATATCAAAGCACACCATGCCCAATCAAAAGGCGCATTAATTAGATATAAGAACGGTCATGCGACATACAAGATCCCTTCAAGCCACAAAAGCCAAATCCAGTCCAAAGTGTGAAAAAGACAAATATTTGTGTACACCACTGACCATAAGAGCAGGGTAGGCAGTTTGCTGCTGCTGAAAAGGAGGACAGAGGTGGTCAAAGACACAGAAGTACTGGCCATAATGACAACACAGACAGGTTGTACTGACGAAAAGTGCGAAAGAACCCAGGTTGGCATGTCAGAGACTTTTATATTTGAACCAAACAGGACGCTCCAGCAGTCGGCTTCACCTCACGCAGCTGCCCTAGTTGCATTCTATTAATGGCCTGCAACTCCATCAATAAGACATGCAGCTGGTTCCTGTACACTTGCCTGTCTGGTTGGCATGCTCTTTCACCCCCACCTTGCTTTACAATATACATGAGGATTTTGGCATGCCTACAGAGCTTCTCTGTAATAAATAACTCATGGGAAGGTGTTCTTAAACATACACATCCCCCTGACATTAGCAACTGCTGCGGGGTTTGGACTGAGGCCTCCTCAATTCGACAGTCCTGATGCTACACACATCTGCATACTAAATCCTCCTACAGGCGTATCATTTATTCCATCTAGTCTATTTTTAAAACGAGAAACTTCAAACTATTGAATCACAGAGAAACAATCACCCCAGCTCCAACTTCTAAACAGACACAATGTTAGTGCTGTTATCGTCCAAAACTGAAAACTACATATAAGATATCAAATCAAATGTTACTGTTGTTAAGACACAACTGGTGCTGCTTGCAGTGTAGTAAAACATCTTGCATCAGTCCAAAAATACTAAGATAAAACCATCTTTATTCTAAGAAAGTAAAACACCAGAAACAAAAAGGTCAAAAGGAGCATAATAATTGAATTCCAATATGTGCATCCAGGAATTAGGTCAGCCTCTGTGGACCTGCATGCTGAAAGTTCAACTGTTCAAATAAGATCACAGATATCCCTAGCTTTGTTTCCCCAGTGAAACCAGTTGCCTCTGCCTGAGCAGTGCAGCATGGGTAAAGCTGATCAATGAGCAGCAGATGGTGTTCTGAAGCAGCGATGAACACCAAACATTAATTGTTCGGCAATGAGCTCTGCAAAGCGCCAAGCGGCGGGGATGTTCTGCTGTCTGAGCCGTCTCGGGGAGGCTGTTCTGCTCAGCCTCAGCCCTTTTAACTCCCACAGCTATCCGGGTCAAAAGTGAGGGATGAGGCTCCTTGTTAAAACCTTAGCCAATTAAAGCAATGCGGGCTGCAGAGGGTGTCTCAAGAGCTCTCAGGCTCACATTTGTAAATGCACAACAAGGCAGAAAACCACGCTACTGAGAGCAAAGCTGCAGAAACAAACCATCCCATAAGAGTTACACTAAATATATGGAGCATATCAGTCACATTGTTTTGCTAAGTGAGATGCAACAGGATTCATAGTTTAACAATTTTTTTTAGATTTTATACAACAGACCAACACATAGCAACACACAATTGTGAAAAAGATAGAAATAGAGTTAAGGTTCTGAATTCTTGCCAATCCTTCTATGCGAATAAGCTTCAGCTCAATCAGCCTGAAAAGAAAACATTTCTGACCATCAATTTAGTTTAGCAGTTGGTAGCACTATTGGCTTGCAGCAAGAGAGTCCTAGGTTTGATTCCCGGCCCGGGGTCTTTCTGCACGGAGTTTGCATGTTCTCCCTTTGCATGCGTGGGTTCTCTCCAGGTACTCCGGCTTCCTCCCACGGTCCAAAAACATGACAGTCAGGTTAATTGGTCTCTCTAAATTCTTCCTAGGTGTGAGTGTGTGCATAGTTATTTGTCCTGTCTGTCTCTGTGTTGCCCTGTGACAGACTGGTGACCTGTCCAGGGTGTACCCCACCTCTCACCCAGAACGTTAGCTGGAGATAGGCATCAGCATCCCTCCCAACCCCACTAGGGACAAGGGTGGATGGATGATTTTAAAAATAAGCCTTTCCACAGATTTTGATTTAGGCCTGGTTCATTCTTACTCATGACTATGTTTTAAAATGAAACATTCAAATCCTGTATGAAGTCTTTCACAGCCTCTAACAGCTGTTTTGCTCCTGCTTATAGAAAACATTCCCCACAGCATTATAGTGCTTCCACTATTTTACAAAATGACTATTTTCAGGGTTTTGTGCATCTTAGTCCTAAAAGTAAAATCTTTTTGCCTCAGTCGACCAGCGCGCCTTCCACATTTTCTTCCCCTGGATGACATTTGGCAATCTGCCAGGAGACACTTTTTGGTTGTTTTTTTTTTTTTTTTTCCTGTAATTTGCCTTTTTTTGCCTCCATTTCATGTAAAAAGCACAACTAATAGTGGGACCTGAAACTCACTGGAGTTTCAGGTCTCTGCAGGTCCTCAATCATTGCTCCTTACTCAGGTGGTCAGTTTAGGTTAATGGGTTTATTTTGGTTAGAAGTTGTGCCATTCTTTTTCCATTTTTGACTACACCTAAGAGGAACCTAAATACTCAATTGTGCATTGCATTATGTTGGTCTGTCACATGTAATCCATTAAAATACAGAGACATCAATACATTTTCAAGGCTGTATGTAAATCTATAAGCCTAGACAACATGTTGTAATTATATCTTTTAGGTGCATTGAATGTCTGCCCCTACTCAAGTTAAAATAAAGGAAAAAAAGGGAGTATACACACGGTGAGAGGCAGATTGGGAAGTCCACGTACCCCGATGATGGCATTCAGCTCGGTCATAGTCACCTGCTTAGCCCTCTCCACTGCCTGAGCAACCTGCTGTTGGTGCTGCGGGGAGACATTTAGGTATGATTATTGAGACATCCCAATATTGGTTTCTTTTTCACACCACGTCAAGGACTTCTAGAGTGAGGGTGAATGTCAACAACATGGTACAATTACTCAAAACTACTTAATTGTCTCCCTCTACAACACAGGTAATGTTATGTCACTTAAAAAAAAATAAAAATTGTGACACCATTTGAAGGCCACATTCAAAACCTACCTCTTGTGACAGGAAAGGCATAATTTGAGCTAAAATTGCGTTCAGTCGTTTGGCAATCTCCGTCTGGAAAAAAAAATTGAAGAAAAATAGAAAGAGAAGCAAAATAAGTTGGAGGTGTATGAAGCACACAGTGACTGCACATAACCCCGCCTTTAATGTTTACACCGATTAAGCCAATTACTCCGGCAATCAGAACTGCTTGACTCAACATCCTCTAAACAGCGTGATATTGACATTTGAAATATTTAAAACATTAGGAGAGCCCAGGGGGATGGAGCACAGCTGTGCTGAGAGAGCACTCCACGTTAAACGGATATGAGCAGGCAGAGTGCGTCTGTGTCGAGAGGATCTCCTCCCTGCCCTCGCCTTCCTCCCTCCGATTCCCCCCCACAACTGCAACTGCTCTGTCCTGCACTTAACCTCAGAGTTAAACCGCACAACCACACCCTTTTATGAAGCCTAGGCCTTCAACCTGCGCTGTTTACTTACATGTGACAGTGTGGAGGATCAACATTATGAATCACAGAGCACAATGATAACAAACCATAACAACTTTGTGGGTTACTGTCCTCCAATCTGTGATCAATAAGCATTAAAAAGACAGCAAGCGGTCTGCGTCAGAAGCAGCCTTTCTAAGAATCAAGCCTGAGCAATTTCTTGCAGCCATCAACCCAGCACCCTCTCCACGCCCCCCCTCCTGCAACCCCCCTCGCCTCCCATCCACAGAACCCTGCCTCCATTCTTCTGCTTGTCGACCAACTGCCATGGCAACAGCTACAACCCTATCTGGCTGGGGATCATTATGCAAATGGCACCTCTGCTTGACCGTAACAGGCTTTAAAATCATATTACGTGCTTGGAGGCAGGTCATTAAATTGAATTTTCAGCCTGTCGATCACATGAACGGACCAAATGAATGGTGGATAAAAAGAGCGGTGGGAGAGGGGTGTAGGATCCACCCCCACTCTCCTGTAAAAACACAGCGCAGCCAGCTTGCTCTTCCCCTCGTGCTCTCTCTCTCTCTTTCTCTCTCCTTCTAGGCTTTGGAGATGGGACTTTCAGGTCTGAGCTCTGCACTGGGAGCAAAGAGAATAACAGGGCCAAAGCTACATCATCTTTGGAATTTATGAGACACAGTTCAACCCAAGGCCACTGCAGAACACAAACACATCACAGGGATTTTCTCTGATTTCTCATTTGGAGCAGCAACAGCAGCAGCACACACGCACAATGTAGTTCGCAGACCGCCGGCTTATTTATTACACATGGCAGAAATGCCAGGCAGTTTCTGGCAGGCTGACATATTACCTCAGAGCAGAGCCAAAGAGTGCGATGGGAAAGTAATGACCAACGGAAGAAGACCTCCTGACCTACGTTGCAACATAGATAGCTACTTAAGCTAGGTGAGCCAGAAAACAAGCTGGAGATGTAAAGTGAGATGAAATAAAATGATGGCTGCATACAACACATGTGCCACTCAAAAAATGTTAATATTAGAAAGCCTGAAAAGTGAACCTCCTTAAAAACCTTCATTTTTCCGTCCTCTTAACTTTCTAATAATTTACTGACATAAAGCACTCTGAACAGCCAACTTTATTTGCAATGACTTCTTGTGGCCTATTCTCCTTGAGGAGGGCGTCATTTACTGTCTGATGGATAACCATACAGATCTCTGTATGGTTTGTATACTGTTAGATGAAAAACTTAATTTTTATAAATAAAATAATTTTTTTACATTATAAAACAAAAAGCATTTACATAATCTGTAAAACGTAATCACCAAAATTAAAACAAAAAAGTGAAATATTTATTACTTTAATGACTATCGCTGTTTCCTCCTTTTTAAACTAAATCATTAAAATAAACAAGCTTTTAGATGATGTTACAGTATTGAGATACACCTGCTTGTACTGCAGAAAGTACAATGGTCCAAAAGGCGGTTCTAATCATAACTTACTTATTGCCTTGAGACAAGAAGGGGAGTGACCTGTGGTCTGATACGATAAAGATTTTATGGCTGATACATCAATGCGGTTTTGTAAGAGTTCTAGAAAGAGTTGACAGAGGCCATTAGAAACGGCTGGAAAGCTACCGGGGCCGTATAATCCATGTTTGCCGAGATAAGCCTTGTAAATAGCGCTCGAACATTTGACGGGATTTGTAAAAAGTCCTCGAGCACTCTGGGCCCATTCCTCTGTAGCTTAGTGTCATGGTGACAGCTGGCTGGGAGAGGTCAGGAGGTGCCGGTTCCGCTCTGCCCTAAACAACTGCCAGCCTCCGCGCTCCCACAACACAACATGCAAATACATGGCAGACGCATCAGCTCAGCTCACCGCCACTGTCAAAATAGATACAGTGCAGTGCTGCAAGGACTCCTTCTTTTTTTCCTTTTTTTTTTTTGGCCTGCTGGCAGATAAAAATGGGGCTGTTGTCACTTTAAGTAGATGACAGCTTGGCCCTTGAGAGGCCAGCTTTGCACGGCTGCTACACAATTACAGGTACTCGGACCTGTGTAGCACCACTTTAAGAGCACTCTCAGGCTGGCGTGTCAATTGTGTGCAGAGAGGTATTTGCCTGTTGTTATCAGCAGTGGGAAAATGGACCTAAAAAACACTGATGGGCATTAAATTTAAAGGAAAAGCAGGCGATTCATCTGAAAACACTGCTTGACTGGTTATATTTAAAGAGGCATTAATTTATACTAGCTGAAAGCATGGCCTTAGGGCATGACTTTGCTATTAAGAAGAATCTAGGACCAGTAAGGTCATCTCTTCTAAACTGAATAATTAGTTTTCCACTTAACTGAAACGCAAAGAACCAGTTTTTGTTCATTTGAGGCAAACCTTTTAAATGGTAATAGAAGTGATGGGTATTGAGCCAAATACCCATCACTGAGTAAAGGGACGCTGTCCCCAAATCAGCAAACATCAAAAAGTAAAGGAACAGTTCAGAAATTTTAAAGAAAGGCGCTATTAAAAGTTTAAAAGCAACTGTATCTCAACTGTTTAAATTCAAATTAGCTGAACCTGGAAGGTCCAAGACCAAAGCATCCTTAATATCACTCTGGCCTCAGTTATTCATGCAAATACTATTTTAAGCCATTGCCAAGCTTGTGTAAGACATGTTTTACACAGAAGTTTATGCTCATTTACAAAGGAAATATAGGTTGGAGGAAGTGCCCCAGCAATAATCTTCCTGGGTGAAACACATTAAGAACAGAAAATGTAAAGTGAAATTGATGTATGAACAAAGCTGTGAAAAAACTAAAACCGAGAGTGTGATGTACCTTCCCAGCATGTAAACAAAACAAAACAATAATGATGGTTATCCTTCAAGAGGACTATGATTCAACATCTAGCCAAAATGGATGCATTTCTTACTGCACAATAAATATATTTTGTGGATCAACCTGAACCCCAAAACAGCTCTGAAGGATTGCATTTGTATCTTAATGTTAATATTAATTAACATTATTAACATTAATCTATTACTTAACTGATCTGAAAAGAAATACTTTGCACGTTCTGCTCCCTTTGCGTGTTTGCCATTATAAGGTAATAGCTGGCACACTACCTACCGTCATTTGTTGAACGAGCCACTAGCTTCTGTATAAATAGCATCCAAAGTAAACAAGATGACAATTTAAAGGGTCATAAAACAGCTTTCCAATAAACCACAGCAACAGATTTTTCTTTGACAACTTTAGGACCAAATAATCTGAAACCTATTTAACTTGTTCTACGCAAAGACAACAAAAGTTTCTCAATTCTTGCAAGTTCTAAATGAAGTCTTTCAATTTATGTAAGTGAAGCTGACAGCCAAAACCTATAACCCAAGACTATTAAATTGGTGTTCAGTCCCTTGTGACAGATTTGAGATCTAAAGCACTGATGGCCTTCAAGAGCTACAGTGTCTGAAACCACTTTTCAATTTTTTATGAATAATACAGCGCTTTGGTGCTGGTTCCATACATTTATTTATTTATTTATTTTTTGCATCTTTCAGCAAACTCATGGAGACATGAGTATGTGTTACAACTACAGGTAACAACCAAATCTGATTGAAGTCAAAGTTTGAGTCCCAAACCCCCATGTAGCTCCAGGAATCAAGCACCATATGACGACAATTACGAGGTTGACGTCATGCAGAAGAAATTAGCCATTTGCATCAACTTACTGCCAGGGCTGACAGAGAAGGATCAGATAACACTGCCACATCAGTCCATCTAAGCTGTGTCGGTGTGTGCATTCTGAAACCTGAAATATGTCCCTGCACGGTAATGAAAAAGGTACAGTAAGAGGAATGAGCTTCCACACTATGGAATAAATCTCTGGGCAGGGAAATAATATGGCTGTGTGCATCCAATAATCCACCCCAACCCTGCCTGTTAACCACTCCTGATCTTTTTCTCCTCGTCCTCTTCCTCCTCCTCCTCCTTTTCTTCTTCTTCCTCCCCCTCCCGGGTTTGTAAGGTTGGGGAAGCTGCAAGGACGAGGTCCCGCACTGTTTGCTCACAAACACGCCGTTCAGGAGGTTAGGGGCCCCGCTGATGAATTATTCAAGCGCTTCCATCAGCTCTGTTGAGGCTCCTGATAAAAGTCAGACGCTAAAATGGATCAGTCGATTAACCTGTTTACACAAAGCCAGGCTCTTGCCCCTCCCCCTCCCAGCTCTATTCTCCTCCTCGTTTCCAGAGCTCCCATCCCCCCCACCATCTTCCCTCTGGTTGGTGATAAGTGCCTGACAGAACCTATCAAAGGGGCTCGGGACCTGACAGACATGTGGCAATGCGACACACAGCCCCAGACACTGATGGATCATCCCACCACGCCAATCCGTTTTGCCGCCAATGCTGTCATTGGCCGAGGGGAAGAGACAGACTTAATGGTTTAAATGCTGCATGTAGCAGAATCTGAGGATTACTCATTCATTCAATCTTTATAGTACTTCAAGCATTATTGTGATTGATCTGTGAAGCAACACCAGATAGGCCTCTTGGATAAAGATAAGGATGCAATAAATGGCTAAATGACTTTTGCTCCGCTCTTGTAATTACTGTTCAGCAGTTCTGTCTTTGTAATCGTCACGTCAAAGGCAGAGCTTGTCAAAGTCTACCTTTAATCTTATCAAAAAGCTAACTTGAATTACATGACACCACTTGTAGATTTCCAATAAAATGGCTGCGACTGATTGTATAAATGGTGGCACATGGTTTCATTCATTCAGCACATACGCCTGCGCACTCCTGTTAGGTTTACAGTGTATGAGTTTTTGACAAATCTGACTGCTCTGATACAATGAGCAGAGAGAATATAATAAAGATAATAATGCAATGCACAAAGAAGTCAACTTGGCCAGAATTGGACAATTTTCAGCTTGATCAGCCCTTACAAAAGTGACCTGCCGAACAAAACTCAAAAGTCCAATTTCCTTTTGATCTATTAATGCAACATTCTTAAGCACAACACATTCATTCTTTGGAGTGGATCCTGTTACTGAGAAAATAAAACTGTAAATTTAGCTATCATCATATGTAATGTAGGGTTTAAGTGCTAAATTAAGAAAATGTGAGATGTAAATAGCCATTTAAAGGGAAACTATGTTTTCGAATACATGTTGAGAAATGCCTTCTGTTCATTAAGGCTGTAAAAAAAACAAATGAACAGTTTATCTAAAAAGCAGATCTGCTTTAGCCTTTTCAAGACTTAGGTCTTACGGCACAGGCAAGATTTGGATATTGGCAGTTTATTTGAAATCTCAGAGCTAAGGAAAAGATTGTAATTTTCCAAAGCAGGAATCTTCACCTGTGTGTTTGGGACTCCATTGATGCCTGCAAGCTACAGGACAAAAAAATCTGACATTTTTTTATAGATTCTTATAAGTATTCACAGCAGATTAAGTAGTGCTTTGAATTTGATATGAAAAAAAGACAAATATTGTGTAATGTTTGTGTTGTAGCTATAATTTGTTTAACTTTACTGGCTAAAACATTTTGTAAACAAAATACTGCAAATTTGTGGTCGAGAAATTTGACATTTAGGGAGCTACAAAAACGTCTGCTTTAGTAATACAGGCCACACAAACCATGCTAAATGCTAGCATATTGTTAATTTTGAAATCCTTCTATGATTGTTTTATAATATTTCGCAATAGCCTGTTTTACACTAACTGCTTTCTCTAACACACACAATGTGATGTCTCCTACACATATAATAATTAGCACTCACAAGGTAAAGGATAGAAAAAAATGTTTAATTCTATTCTGATATTATAATTCATAAAAACAAGTTAAAAATTGGCTAAAGCCTATTTGGCAGGTCAAATAAGATAAAAAATATATATAATCAGAGTTTCTCTGTTAAACGTTAGGGCAAAAAATAAAATTTTTACATACCTGTTTGTGCATCTCTATGTTCAACCCATAAGACATCTCGTAGTACTGGAAAGTAAGAATAAAGGACACATTACACAAACTGTGTGATATTTTCATGGTTTTGAACGTAACTAATAGGCTCTGCACAGCCACTAATCAATGTGATTGATTCCTACAGTAATCACATTATCGCATGCTTTTGAACAGTGGGGATGAAAAAAAAAAAAACCTTGAAAGGTGATGAACTAAGATCAGACCAGAAGAGAAGTTCTTTGAGCAGCTGACAGTGTGCAGCCGATAAATTGATTTTTTTCCCCCTCTGTTGTTTGTAGTGTAGGCGCAGGGAGGAAAGGGTTAGATGCATTGATCACCATCTTAAGCCCTCAGATCTCCATGATGTCTGTTTACTTAGCGTAACGTGATTGCTCAACACTCTTGATATTTCCAGCCAGGTCAGTCCGTCTGGCTGGCTGAAATGTAATCCGTGGAGTCCAGGATTGGCAACCGGGGCAGAAATGGCTTTCCAGTCAGCGTCTATTTGATGAGGCCAATGCATTATTCAGTCCATTAGCTTCTTCGAAAATTACTCTCAAACAAGAGAGCCATTCTGTCTGAGATCAGAGTCTTACAGCCGTAGCGTAACCTGACACCCATCGCTGGCTGTGGGATACTTCCCAACATGTTTACCTAACCTCCTGGATGTCAGACTGACATGTTGTTTTCACAGAAAAAACAACAAAAAAGTAGTTTAATTTAGGCCAGAATGTATTGGTTTAAATCACCCCTGCTGTGTGTGTGAGTGTTTACCCGGGACAAGCGAGTACACATCCACAGGAAAACCTGCTCATTGCATCATGTCTGGGCTCATTTCTTGCGTCAGCGGCACACCTATGTTTTTCTTAGAGGCTGCTTAAATAAAAGCTAATAATTAAAGATTATAAAGAAGGTTAGTGCAAAGATACAACCGCAACCCTGTTCCACAACCTCCATCTTGTTTACAGTGGCCTCCGTCAACAGCTCGCACCTAATTTATGGCCCTGCATATGTCTGAGCGTGGTGTCTCCAAGGAGAATAATCAGATCAGCACACACAGAGGGCAAAGCGGCAGTCAACCCCTTGGAGATCAGAGAGGCGGGCTTTAATGAAGCCCACTGCCCATCAGGAAGAGTTCTTCCATAACAACTAGCTGCACCTAACCACTCCTCCTTCCCACCACCATCACCCTGAGGGCTTTTACAGGCCCGTACCTGACACCCAGCCCGCCCTAACCACCACATGCAGGTGATCACAATAGCCTGCGTCGCTCCACCCTGACCAGATCTTCAACAAGCCTTGCAATTTGGTACCATAATTGCTCCCCATTGTAACGCAAGCTTACCATGACATAGTGGCGCTGCATCTCCGTTTTCTCATTGGCCAGTTTGTCATACTCCACCTTGAGACTGAAAACAGAAGACAAGGTGTCAATTTCAACCACTTCAGCACTCATTCACGCGTATCTACTCGTCAGATGAGGAATAGAGTGTGTTGGGTGGGGGGGACTGGCCCTTTTTCATTGCAAGCCATTTATTACTCTTAGCCTTCACAAACCTATAAAGTAAACCCACTTTTCTGCCATTTCTGTGATAATCATTACCTGTGATACTGGGCTTGGAGGAATTGAAACTCATCTTTAATTCTGTCGCAAGACTCTGCGACTGTAAATTTGAAGCCAGGCTGGCCGGGCTGATGTGGAGCCTGAAAGCAGAAGGAGAGAGAGAAAAATCTCAGCAATCCGACTCACCGGTTTGGAAGTTTTATTCCACAAATTCACTACTTCAAGGATATGAGCGTCTCCTCTGCAGAAAGACATTATAACACAAACAGAGATGGGCCCATACTTCACACCTCCAGCTGCTAATAACACCACATGAGTAGGCTTTCACACTGAATATGAATATGAAGCCACCACCTGTCCTTGCATACAGCACAAGTCATGTGAGTAAAAGCATGTTAACATGCAAAACATCTGCACACTCATCAGGAGCATGGGGATGACCTGCATTAAGAGTGGAAAATGGGCTTTGCAGGGGAGTTTTGCCTCCTATTTTTTGCACAAACGCTCAAAGTACATAAGAGGCAAATCTTACCGGATGTCGGCCTTGTGGATACATCTTGAAATGTATCCTTTGTTTATGTCTCCAGTGTGCAGGTCCTTTGGCAAAATGGTCGAAATTTGGCTCACAGATACCAGTCTCAGCAGACGGGTGGGGTAGGGGGTGAGGGGAGGTCGTGGAAATTCTATGTTCGAGTGGGAAAAAGACGCAAATTAACCTACACATGTAGAATAACAACTTAATGCAGTTCCAAACAAGTCCACAGTTACTGCAGCAAATTTAAGACGTGTAAAAAAGCAACACAATGCATGCGTCTCTGTCTTATCGATTACCTTATTCGGTTACGATTTTTTTTGTATACATTACACATATATATACATTTATCATATATTGATTATTTAAAGTGGTTCAATCTAATTAATCTCAATGTGGGACTTTTCAACTCTGATCATATCGGGTTTTTTTCCTTTTTAGTTTTTTTTTTTTTTTTTTTTTTAATTGATGTTCGTCAAATGACCAGAAAGCCCGGCACTCAGGACACCACCGACCGACTGCAGCTGGCTGTTCCGCCGACTTTGACTCTGCACGGAGCCGCGAAGAGCCGCGCTGCGGAGCGCACGCCCCGAGAAAACACATTAAAATACGCTGAAACAGAAATCAACAGCTGTGAAAAATACATACCCAAACGTGCGTCCCAATCGTCGGTCCGACTATTGTTTCCCCAAAGAAAGAGACGAAGAGTAGAAGGAAAAAAAACAAAAAAAACAAAAACACACAGAAAGGTACAATTCAGGCGTTTAATCCCTCGTAATGTGAACGCAGATCTCGACAAGCATCCTCCACTCTCTCCAGAACGCACCCAGCCAGACTAGACCAAACTGGAGGGAGCAGTTGGGAGAAAATTTCGTGCGGTCGGGCTCGATTAAACTACTTTATTCTTTCGGCGTTGAACCTCCGAGGAATGCGCTCCTTACGCGGCTGGTTAATCCTTTCAAAAAAGAAAAAAATATATATCATATAGGCTTCCAAAAAAAAAAAAATCTCTCCTACGAGTCGAAGAGGTTCTTTAAACGCGTAACACGGTACTCTCCACAATCTCGCATTTCCCCCCCAGTTGTCCAGCTTACCCCCGGTTGCCACACACAGGCAGCAGGGCTGAACTGCCGTGGAAGCGTCTATCTGTCCAATCGCATTACTGGGAAGGAATATGGCCACATCTGCCTATCGGAGAGCGGCGGGCCCCACGTGGGGTGTACTGATACATGACATCATCCCGCGGATCCACAAGGCATCAGCCGGGCCGTCCCACAGTGTGTTCGACAACAGCAGCACGCACTGATGTGCCGACTATCATCTCCAAATTTGACGGAGGCTGCAAAAGTACCACATCCGCGCTTCGTTAGGGGATGCTTGCTTGTTTTTCTGTGGATAAAATGATTTTAATTATTTCTTAAGGGGGACGAGGGGATGAGACCACCAAGATAACTTGAGGGGGGAGGGTGGGGAGACGATGCGCCTTGCAACAAGCATTCTTCAATTTTTACCCCTCCATACAAGGAAGCGGGCTATATAAACACGAAGTGATGTTACTGTGAAACATCCAAAATGAAAGCCCCCCCTTCAAGAAATCCGGCTTTAATCCGCCCCTTAATGCACGTGCACCGTGAAGGGCACGATAATGACCAATCGATCGTCGACGTTCGCCAAACTAAAGCCATAAATTTCTACTTTAAGGCTCGTGATTGTTGCACAACACGTCCGCGCCCCTACCTATCAGCATTTGGGTGATAGCTACACAGCGGGAGGGCAGAGAGGAGAGGAGATGATTGCCTTTGTGTGATATGAACATCAGCCATGTCTGAGCACTGCCTTGTTTTGAAGCCTCGGCTCCCGCCCCACGTGGGGAACTCCTCTGCGGCTTTAAGACCTCTCGACCAATAGCGGCGCGGTGCACTTACTCGGCGGCCTCCCATTGGTCCGCCGGCGCCGAGCCTGTCATTCTCGGTGCGAGATTGTCAATCAATACCACGCGGGGTCAAGCGCTGACAAATGCCTGCGCTCCCCGGTCCTCTGCCTGTGAATAGAGCCTGGAATGGCTGCTTAATTAGCTTCGAATGGCTTTTCTCTCCAGTTCAAACAATCTGTTACCACCACGTGGTAATGAGAGCCTACATTAAACAAAGGAAGAAAGGAAGCATGCAAACAGTTGTAACATTACAACCTGTAGTTTTCCTTTACATATGGGTCTAAGTAAAAAGCAGACAAAAGGATGTTGTTCATCACAAAAGCAAATCGACCTGCTCTAACAGTAGGCATGATTTCCATGTTATGTTCAATTGAAGATGCAGAGTTTGAATAAAATGCCTAAAAAGACCAAACTACTTGTCTTTAGCCGTGCTCATAGGAGAGAAAGCCGTATCCATAAATACTTATGGTAACTATGTTTTATCATAACGAGTCATGCGATGTTCAGTAGCAGGTTTTGCTTGAAGTGCCAGAGCCAGCCCAAAGCAAAAGCAAACTAAGCAGCAGCTTACACCAGCAGGGGCCCTCCAGGAGCACTGGGATAGTCAAACTACTACTAATGCAAGTCATAGATGCTGACCATTGTCTCTTCATCTTGCTGCTCCTCCTACTTCCATTTCATACCCATGAAGAAAAACATTTCAGATTTTCATGGAATAAGCAAATAGATGTTTACAAAATGCTCAAATCTCATGTGTATTACGCTGCTTTTACATTTATTTTGGTTCTGGTCTGCATTAGGGCAGGCTAGCTGTTCTGAATTATAAACATTTTAAGTGAAGTCCTGCTGGGAAGATTGTTTATGAGAGTCACATAACCACCACTTATTCCAGTAGGCTATGAGTGAATTAGACAAAAAAAAATGTTGTCAATGCATGTTTAAGACATCCTATGGTTAGTTCCAAACATTCAGTAAGGGCACCATTTTGTTCAAATAACCAAAATGGAAAAGGTTCAAAATGGCAAAGAGATAAATAACCAGCATGCATTGTGTTTGGTAACTTTCCTACATTTATGTCATGCCAACAACTCATGAGATCAAGGAATCAATTTGTCAGTTGTTCAGTCATTTAATATATTGGATGGTTTGAGGATATGCAAACTGAGAGACTGTTTAGGGCCCCTACATCAATAGGGACCCCAAAAGAGCACCAGGCATTTTCAAAGATGTCTACAAAAGCAGGTTTAAAATATCAAATATAAGTGTCACTTAAGCAAAATGAACATTTTGTTTGTTAACTTTCCTCCTCTGCTTAGTCAGAACTAACTTCTGCACTCCAGGAGCTGCAAATATGTTATCCTAGCAGCATGCTATGAATCATTTCATACCACACGTATGTATAATGTGGGTGGATTACCAGAGTAGCCATGATAATTCAAGCAGTTTTAGAATGAAATCAGGATACATTAGTTTTTGAATGAGATAAAAAGTGAAATCCTACCTCTTTAAATGAAACTGACATTTTGGAGGAAATTTTGTCATCATTTTTGCTGCTGAATGAGAATTATGTCCTCCAACTGTTTGGGAAGAAAATTGCAACAAGTCAGTAAGAACAAATACTGACAGAGTGTTTGACAGTCCAGTACATCATATTACATGAATATCAATGAGTATACATTTATTATGAGAAGCAACTTTGAACAGTTAATTAATTATTATTGTCCATAACAGATTTAAATTTATATTACTGGAAGGTCCAAAAATCAAATACTTTTAGGACTCCATGTAATCTTGTTCTGAATGGCATCCTGGGCATTTTTAAAGAAAATTTTTGACATCCTAGTGGCCTTTAAAGATAACAATCGGACAAGAAGTTGGAAAAGCAAAAAGGGAGAAAGCTGATCAGAAAAGGTTCCAAGGCTGTTAATCAGAACCTGGCCAAAGACTGGCTATTAGTCTTTGGTTCAGTCAAAGGCTAATAGCCTTCATATAGGAAGTAACCTTTAAATTGTTGCTTCAATTTAAAGGTGATTCTAGTAAAAAAAAAAAAAAAGGAATATCTTTCTTGTGTCTGTTATTAATAGAAGAACTTTTTTCTGAACCTTAAACAAATTTTTGATAATAGTCGCCCTTGGTGCAAAAACAGCCATATTGGATATCACATTGCCTATGGTGTACATTTTGTCCTTTTACTAGAAGTCCTATAGTATGAGCTCTGAGTCAGTCAACAATGTTTACATTTATTTTTGAGTGCTTGTCCTGTCCTGGATCAAGAGCCACCTTGCTCTTATCAGAAGCAGTTCATAATCAAAGATGATAAATCAGCTGAAGGGAATGTGATACTCTGTACACAAGTACAATATGGAGTCCTGTACAACACAGAACAATATTATGGCCACATTAGGAAAGCAGTTTTCAACTAATACCACCAAACTAAGTTGTAAAAGACTACTTGAGGGGGAAAAAATGTCAGCCATGTTTCACTGTGGCACAGCAGCAGATTTGAGGCGAATGCTAAGTTCATTATGTCACACTGAGGTCTGAGATTGCCCAGCAGTCGTCTTACTTGTCATTCTTGTCAGCCACCTTGAGGATGTGGGATAATTGTGTTATTTCCAAAAGTATGGGGGCAAGTCTGTGAGAAACTCAAGCACACACAAGAGCCGCCGGGCTAATCTCAGCCAGGCACCCCCTCATGCTTTTCAATAGAGAGTCCTTGGATTAAAGGCAACAAAAGGGGCCAAACCCCTGGGAGAAAGGGCCCCTCCACCCACTGAGGCCCCCACACTGTTTATTTACAAGGAAACCCCAGCCTGAGTCTAACTCCCACCCTTAGGCATTGCACTACAGGTCTGTTTGCAGAGGTGGCTCTAATTCTTAACAGAGCAAGGATTGTCCTTGGTTTTGCTAATGTGAACTGACTAGAAATTCACTTTTCACTCAGCTGAGATGTAGCTGGTGTGAAAATATTTTGTCTGCCACAGAACAATCACTGTGGGGTCAAATTATTCAAATAAAGCAATAATTTCAAAATCCTACAAAAATCTGTTTTGAAAAATTGCCACTGATTGAAATTCCCCTGTTGCAGCTCCACAAACAAGCCTCACATCAACATAGAGCTTTTTTTCGTAATTTTAATGGTAGTATTTGCACAGTTTTGGCTCATTAAAGCAACTTATTTATTTTTCTAAACTACTTACCGATATTTCTCTCCTGCATGGTTTATGTTGTGTTTACAAAGCAAAATACAAGCTGCCTGCTACAGCAGATTGCTGGGGTTCAAGCTTATAATGCAGCAACTCACACGCCTGAGTACCAGCGGACTGTTTTCATGAAGATTTGCAGACTTATACTATATGTTCACAAATAAACACTGTGTATCGCTGCCACGTCATTCACAGGCGAGAGGCAAAAATGTGCAAAAACAGGCACAAACATTCCATGCAACAAAGAGCCCACAGTATGTGGTGGAAAGATGAATTGCCTGTTCTGTTTTAATCAGGATGAGTCATCAGACTGTAATCAATGAAAACAGGATGAGAGTCCTTATCAAAGAAGAAAAAAATGCAGATATGAGCAGTGCCGTAAAACAAAAGAGACTTTTGGCAGCGATCAGGATCTGCAAATAGCCCTAAGCTGAGGGGGACACGGCCAAATGATACAATGAAAATTAATATGCTGCAATCAACAACTGCCTCTGATAAGTACTGACAAAAAGAACAATACATGCACAAATGTCAGTTCAAAAAGTCACTTCCTTGTGTAAATGTTTAATTTTTTCTCACACGGAGTGATAAAAATAACCTAATTTATGGTTTTCATATCTGTGAAAAATGGCATATGGTAACAATAAAAATGCAGAATATCAAAAGCGTTGTGGTAAAATTACTAACTTAAAGTTCCTTTGCTAAACATGATTCTCTTTTCAGCCTAAAAGTCTGGACGTTTTCTTTATTTTTCTTAATATGTATTTTTCTTGCATATTAGTTTACTTAATTTCCGTAAATCAGATCTCTTTGGCTTCGAAGAAATGGAGAAACTCTTAACCACATTGAGGTCAAACATGGATCAAAAAACAAAAACTAACACATTGCTATGTCATCATCAAATCATATGTATGAAATTTGTCTGCCAAGATGATATAATGGAAAATTTTCAGCAATAATACTTTAATCAAAAAGATGTAATAAATATAAGGAAGTAGTAATTAACCAAACCACTGCTATGCATGTTGGTTTTGGTTTATCATAGCCATAAAAATAGTTGACATAAAGTGATAGCACTTTGTTTACACCCAGGAAGCCACACAATGATTAAAAAACAAAGGTTTAGAGTGACAATAAAAATCTGAAACAGTCAGGCATTTGTTTGGTAATCATTTAATCTTCGCAGCAACATCCCCATCTTTCAGTTTGGTCAAATAAATCTCAGCGTTTCAAATCGACAAATTGATTGGAGCGTTTAGTGGAGCGAAAGGCTGCAAGAGCATGCTGGAAACTAAAACATAGAAGCCTCACAAGTAGCTGTTTGTGTGCAGTCTGAAACATATTTTTGCGCAGAATGTCTTTTAACCCAGCAGACTTTTTCTCCTCTGTAATATTGTCATCTATATGTGTTGTTGTTGTTGTTCTGTGCAGAGCAAATAGGAGAAGGGCTTCCAGCTCTCCGATTCTTAGCCACTTAAATTCGACTGCTATTTTCAGCAAAGTGATGCTGGCAGACAGTCGTCCTTCTTAACTTGTTTTTTCCCTCGTACTCTCCACACTGTATAATCAAAACTCAAAACTGCCAGCTGAACAGACCCGTAACTCTTCTGCATTACATCTATTTTCATAACACCCACAGATCAGGCCTAGGTAAAGTCTAAATTAGTCCTAAGAATCTGCTTCTTAGACGTGCAAAGATTGTGAAAAGGCTCAATGACATTAAACTACCAATTAAATGAGAGGACCTGAAGCTGCACAACAAAGATCTTGTTACTCTAATCCTGTTTCCTAAATGGCTAATGTGATTAAAAAGATTCTTTGGGCCTAAATTCAGTTTTAGTTCATGATTACATTCACATGGCATGGGAATGACTTCACATGACTGTCTCGAATGAAAATCTGTTATCAGGGCTATAGCCCTAGCAGAAAAAGTGCTCCTTCTATTAAAGTCAGAGGCTGAGAATTGCTTAGCTAAGTGTCGCATGATGTCGAGCGTTATGTTCCCGTTCATCAAACGACGTTGTCGGTCAAGGCGAGATCCTTGTCAGTGAGGAATGTGCAACACTTTTGTATCGATGTTGTATGGTAACCAGACAGCTTTAACTTGCTCTGTAACGACAACGGGAGCTGGGTCATATTTCCCCAATGAGAGCACAAGCCTCTGTCATCATATATGCAAGCCTTTCACCACTTCTGCCTCACTGAGGAGCATTTCATATTCCATGGCACACAGTGCTATAGCTGTACTCCTCCAGTCCAAATTGACTCCACAAGTGCTCCTATACCTGCTGACTGACACATGCTCACTGAAAATGATTCTCTCACTAGTGGCTGGCACTGCCTCTTGCTCTGGAAGTGTGCTTGATTCCATTATTAAGCTGAAAAAGAGAGAGGGAGTGAGTGGAAGGAGAGGGGGTGGAAGGAAAAAAAAAAAGCTAGACTTGGTTGAGGAGAATAATGGACATCTGAGGAAGTTATCAGGGCAGGGGAGAGTGTGGATGCAGCCTGACAGCAGATCAGAGAGCTCCTCCAGCTGGAACCTCTGCTTATAAGCCTGGCAGAGCCGCGCCCTGGAGTCAGCCAGGATGATAAGAACTGTGGTATTATTGGACAAGTCCGAACAGTAGCATCTATCAAGGTTATATCATGTCTACATCTTTATATCAGCATCAACCACTGGTGCGCTGAAAGCAGAATACAGATGTTACACCCAAAAATCCCCTTCCTGTACGAAGACTTAAATGTGGATCTGATTTTAATGGAGCAATTTATTTATTTTTTCAAAGAAAAATAAACAGTAAACTTTATTAACTTTGAAATCAGATTTGCACATAGCACAGAAAATAAATGATCTCTTTCTCATCAATAAAAGCAAATGTCATGTTTGTGATGCTTGTATTTTTTATTTAAGGATAACCTTTATTAAAACTGTTCACTCACTCTAATAATTTATATATTACTTGTGTGTACATTCAAATAAAATCTACAGATCCTAAAGGTCTTGCTAATCATATTATAATTATAACTTGTACCTTATTTAAAGAATTAAGCAAGGAATCCATCAAGCTATCTTAATATCAGACATACAAGAGAATGTCCACTTCATAATTTGATGCACTTAGTAACTTGGTATTCTTTTGGAGCACACTTATTGAAATTATATGTCTCCAAAAGTGACTGTTATTCTGTGTATTTCTGATCTGTCCTGTAAAAATGGACATACAAGGGTTAAAGAATTACAGAGAAGGAAAAGCGGCGAGAGAAAGCGAGACCAAATCAACAAATTAACGACTGTCCTGTGAGAGTCTAAGCCTCTTATTTTTATTTCAAATGAGGATAGAAATTGACTTCCTTATTGAATCTAATTATTAGCCGGTGCCCTCCAAAAGTCTCCTGAAATTGCCTGGAGCAGTCAGATTATTAGCATAAACACCACCACTGGCAAGCTTAAAACAAATGGCATATTTAGTCAGTGTTAATGGGATTAAAATGTGCAGGATTCAGGAGTGGTTCACCTAACAGCGAGCAACATATCATCATTATGTATGTCCTGACTTCTCAGCTTCCACTCTTTTTGTTTGCATTTAATTTTTCTGCACCTCCCCTACTCCCCCCTCCTAGTCTGCGTTATTCAACAGATTGTGTTCAATCTTGATCCCAAAAAATCCCAGACAATCATAAATAATAAAGGATTACATCGATCTGAAAAGCTGGTGCCTGGCCTGCGGCAGTGAACACACAGAGAAATAATAGTTGCCATCTGTGCACCAGCTTGGTAAGAAGAAAGGGTAAACAAAGAGCATAGTGTACCTGGTGAAGCTTTCTCCTCTCTCAGCTCTTTGGCCAGAGTACATGAAAAGCTTTGGATGGTTCCCCTCACCCCCTGTGCAGATTCCACTGGCTCACTTCATAAGATTTTTTGATTAGGGAGGTCTGAGAACCACAGACTGACAAGGTGCATCTGTCAGGACTCTAACAAGCCTTGGGATTATCTCTCTACTGGGGGTCCAGCAGTACTGAGATGCAGTTTACAGTATCCTGCATACTCAGAGCATAGCTGTACAGAGGAGCTGTCTAATCCAGGCTGGCCTTGCTAAAAAATTTACACCTCTTGAGCTTCTCCATGTTTTCTTACCTTCAATAAACCTAATTCTATTGAGATTTAATATGACTGACAGACAGAAAGTAACATGTTATTGTGGTGTAAAAAGAAAAGGATACATGGTTTTTACACGTTTTTCAGGAAAAACGTGAAGAAGGGTATGCATTTGCATTTGACTCCTTTTACGCTGATAACGCAAAATAAAATTTACACGCCACACTTTTCAAATTCATATTTGTAAAAACAAGTACTAATAAAGCTTTTCATTCTGCTGTAAAATAGTCTACTACAACGTGTTGGTCTACCAGTTATAATTCATTCATGGTTGGAGTTGTAATATGACAAAAAAGTGACAAAGTTTAGGGAGTCACTCCAACACATTTGAGCTCCCAGAAAGACTGATTTATATGAATACACCTCCAGCATCAATCACCCATCTCATTTTGAGGATATTGATCTTGCTACCAGAGATCTAACAGAGGTCAATCAATTCATTTTGAGGTGATATGATCTGCATTAATGGGTCGAGTTTATAAATCAATGAAAGATGAATTTTACTTGACTTTCATCATCTATTCAGTAGCCTGGATGTCTCAAATTAACAGTCCTGTGATTTAAGTAGTTTAAAACTCCACTCATCACACACACACTGTTTCTACAAACCTCTACAGAGAATACACATCGTTGTACAGCTGTATGTATTGTGTAACTGTATCTTTAAATTGAAAGTAGAAAAAAACAACAACAACAACAACAAAACTTAGATTGGTTTACTTCTGCAACTTTACAGCCTGTGCAGAGGGTGAAAAATGACCTTACGGCTTCTCATCCATCCCGTCTGGGGAACCCTCATTACGGCACAAGATTTATATATGTAAACGCAGAGAGAGCAATATCGAGATAAATAGAGTTGGGTTCTGCAGCGGGGAGGAGACAAAAGATAGAGCAGAGGCATAATGAGCTCTGTTTATGTGCAGTGTTGCTTGGCCTGTTGACAACAGATAATGAAGTTACAGTTAGTGGGGGGATCTGCTGGCACTAATTAAGCTCACTGTCATTAGCAGCATTAGAAGCACGAGGCACTGTCTCAGAAATGGGAGGTGCTAACAGGAAAATACATGTCAGCAGCAGCAAGTCCAAAAACACAAGCAGCCCCATGCAGGAGCTTATAAGCAAAAACCTCTGGAACTTTTTTGCATGTTGCCATGTTGTCGCAATATGTATTTTACTAGAATGCTATGTATAATTGTAAGGCTGATTGATTTAGTTACATCTTCCAATATCATGATGTTGCCACCAATTATTGGAAGGTGTGTTCAAGGTGACTTGTGCTAGTTTTCAGTGGCTAACAGTGTTTTGTATGTTTCTACAATTTTAGTTTAATCTGACTGAAGGTGTATCACAAGGTTTGTAGAAAACTGAAAATTGTATTTGCTTTCAGTATGTGCTTTCCTTTAAATAAATATTTGCTCTTCTTGTGACCTTTTCATGAAAGCCAGATTTTGTGGCGCACATAAACAATAGTAGTCATAACCGTAAAAGCATATTTTACAGTTATTACTTAGTTTTACTTCTTTTTGTTGGTCTGTCACAAAAATCCCTTTAAAATAATTTCAAATTTATGTCTTTGGCGTGACAAAATGTGAAACAATTTAAATACTTTTTGAAACCCAGTCGCGCCTGTTCTGCACTGATGGCTTTTCAAAAATTTCCATTAAACTTTCATTTTTCAGAATGAGCTAAAAATAACTTGCTTCTGTTTCATTTCACACAAATATCTATCTCCATATGAAAGGACTCACGTGAGGACATGCCACAAGATTTGAACATGATGCTGGAGCTTTGAAGCATCTAAAAGCGTCTAAAATCGCCATTTATGTTAAACACAGTATACAGGAAATATCTTCCCTCTAAGTGAAGCTACAGTGTGAATTGGCTTGTGCAGAAGCCACAGCTCTGACATCTGGAAATGTGGCATTCACCACTGAGCTGTTAGAAAGTGGGAGAGCTCGATTGACTGTCACAGAGTCAGAGCGGAGCTCAGTGAGTGCCATCCTAACCACAGCTCCATCGCAGCCTGTAATCCAACTCACCACCGAAGCCGCTGCTGCTGGCTGCCTGCACAGACCCAAGCCTCACTGTTTGTTTATACAGCACGTAGACCGGGCCATTAAAAGTGGGAAGCCTGTCAAAAATAAAAAGAGACTTTTCATGTTTGAGGGCTGCAATTGTGGCTCTTGTGTGATGTTTTTCCTCCACACTGACCCCTTTACTTTGAGGTCGGGAAGCCGCTTAAGCCTGGCCCCGTGGAGCCAGCCGTTTTGCCGGGCCAAATGCAGTATTTTTGAATGTGGTTGTGTAGCATTGGGGGTTGGAGCGGTGACTCTGGCAGAGACTCTCTGGTAGCGTGATGGCCTACACATCGTTATAATGTCTCCTTGGGCAAAACGGAGCCAAAAATTTTAAATACATTCCGACATTTTCTTTACGTGGTCTAATTTGCCTCGACTTTTGCCTGGCTAAAAACTCTCAACACTCTTAAAGTTAACCATGCACCACGCAGAGTAGAGACCGAGTTCTAGTAATTGAAAAAAAAAAGGATTTTCCCTTAGTCTTCTGCATCGCTCTCGCTCTCCAGAAGCTGCTTACAAATGATACAAGCAGTTTAAGACATCTATTCCCAGCTCAAAACGATTCAAATAATAAAAGCAGCAAAGGGAAAATGTGGAAATTTGCTATGTAGTTAACTTGTGACAGCCACCAATTAGGTTTATGATTCGGGCGCCTCTGGGCCACTGTCGCCAGGCCTCAGTCTCCCTCTGATGTCATTACACAAATCTGCAGCAGTCTGACAGAGCAGAAAGGGCCACACTGCAGGACACAGGAGGGAGAGAAGCAGAAGAAAAGGTGGCTCAACTCTTCTCCTCTGATAGCAGCGGATAAGCCCGCCGAGGGGCCTCTTATCTCATCTGCACGTCCCGTGTAAATGTAAGTTTTAGTCTGGCAGATTACATCAGCTGAGGCTGCGAGGGACAGAGACTGGCAGCCGGAGGACCTCCATGACTCCCTTCATGCGACAAATGTGTCCCCTCCACCCTTCTTGAACTAACAAAGCCAGAACAGGATGTACTGTGGGAGACAGCTCCTCTCAGTTAAAGTGAGTCCCCCAGAGAAACTGGAATTAAAACTGCCATCTTCCATTTCGTTCTGCAGCTCACCCCCTCGGCATTTGCTTTCGCTGTTGGCTGCGAGAATAGTGATATTAGTGGACAGCACGCCTCAGTTTTGATAAAAGTCTGCATTGCAGCTGTGTGGAGGTGTGTCCTGACGAGAGAAGCACACAGCATCTGACATGCAGGCTCCTCTGTGGTCCAGAGGCCACAAAAATGCCATGTGACTGTATGAGGTTCATTTTAGGATACATAAACACACCCTCTGTGTTTGTCTAAAAAACCTCCCCATCCATATACTGTATGTACAGCACATTCCAGCCACACAGATAGACAGACAGACAGACAGGCTTACAGACAAGCCACATCTGGTAAGCGACCCACAGAAGGCCTTCGCCCCGTTCCTCCTCCTCCTCTCCACTGTCATCCCACCCAGGGAGGGGAAGTGGTGAGGTTGCAGCGGTTGGCCTGACGGGGCCAGCTGTGGGACCACAGACCTCTGAGGGGTGCAGGGAGGGATCCAGAAGCCTTATTACAGACCCAGCTTCACACTGGGCCTCACAAACAACTACCTCACAGCCAGCGGCGGGCACCGAGCAGCAACACTGCAGGATTTGTCCTTTAACGGCATCAGAATGAGAGCCTGTGTCTTACTGAAAGGTTCAAACAAGCACAGCATGTTCTTTAATGGGATAATAAAGACACACAGTGGCTTGCAAATAGTTTTCATTCTCCTTGAACCTTTTTCAATGTGTTGTCAAATTAAACTACACACTTCAATGTTTTTTATTGGGATTTTATTTGTTAGACCAACAAACACAAAGTAGAATCAGTGCAAAAACAAAAAATCTATTTGGTCTAGTTTCTAGTGAAAATATCTTGAAATAAGACAAAACTAACTTACAAGTAACTTCTCAGCAAAATGTGCAACCTTGTTTTGAGTCAAGAATTCTGTAAGATTGATGAAAAAATATTTGTTCTGCTGGGAGATTATTTCACTTACAAAAGTGAAATGTTTTCCCATGTTATAAGTGAAATAATCTGTCAGTGGAATTAGTCCTTTTTTCATAACATGCATAATAATAATATTCTAATTCACAATAATGCACTATTTTATGTTTTTGTATTACACAAAATCCTAGTTAAAAAAAATATTGAATGCTGTGTGTATAGCCTGACCGAATGTGGAAAAAGGTCCAGGCACTTTAAGTCACCAAAATGACAAACTCAGAGCAGCAATACAGATGCTGAATGACCCTGGCACTTTTGGGATGGATTGCTATTGTGCCACAGTCAGCTGCCAACTCATATCAGCTGAAGGCGACTGTTGCTGAACTGCACCGTCAGCTGGATCACAGGACAGGAAGTTTGAGAGTGATGAAGTCACTGTTTTGCCTCGGTCCTCAGGGCGGTGATTTGTGAGCTAATCTGGTGCTGTCTCCCCAGATCCCAGGTCTTTCTCTCCCCCTGCGGGAGGCTGCTAATGGGACAGTGGGACGGAGCCACCATGCAGCCCAGAGTGACAGGAACACACATGAAAAGACAAAGAACAATGTTGACATTGACTCTGCTGTCACTTCTCCGTATGCGCACACACATACAAGCAAAGATGCACAGTATTGGGCACACACTTGAACAGAAGAAAATGCAGAATAAATTACGCACTGCATGTATAACCTTGGCTATTTGCAATTTGTCATGCAGCCCAGGAAAGATAATTGAGGCAACCTCACAGTATGCAAATGGAATGATAATCAGCCTCACTATACTCCCAAACACATGCACAGAGAGAGAGAAAAAAACTGTTACATTGTTAGCAATTTCTAATAGAGGACACCTATTGACCTATTTTCTCTTGGAAAGCAATTTGTCCCTCCAAAATAAAACTAATAGGTGGCAAGATGAATGGATTAGAGTGGGCTAGGCTGGGCGCACTATGCCATGAGGCACTAAATCACCAGATTATTAGTTTTATGAGCCAAGCCCATGAGAGAATGATTGCTAATGTTCCCAGAGTAACCAAGGGAAATAAAGGTAATGGAGCAATTTATAAATTCTGATTGGTATACATAGAGAACTTCCAGCCCATCTCCTTTGTTATTTTACTGCTCTCGATAAAATACGCCCCAAGCCACACAAACACTGTGGCCAGCTATCAAAATCAATACAATCACAGGGCTGCGAGTGCTGCCTCTGCTTCTCGGTTATTTTTAGTGCATTGCAGTCTGACCCACAGTTATAAATCAAAACCATGTGGAAAGGAAAAAAACAGAAAAAAGAAAACCAACACCAGCTTCCTTTTTTTTTTCTCTTTTACTTAATTCAGACCGTCTGGAAGACATACGGGAGACGATTCACCCCCAGCACTCCGAACACTCAAGATGTGTGTTTATAGATGAAGACGAGCTCGGTTTGAAATCATGCATCACAATTTGTCAGACAGACGAACGGATGGAGGGAAGACAGGCAGGCAGGTGTTGGGTTTAAATCCTCCCAGCTTAGATGAATAACCATCTTTCACTCATCCTGTTTTCGTAGCCACACAACTTTCCATCATACAAACCCCAATCCCTAATTTCCACCTCTTCACAGCTCTCTGATGTCTAAATTGTAAGTTGCACAAACTTCAAATGTATTCTAAAATGTGCTGCAGATGTAGGTGCCTCTCATGTGGTTCATGAAAGGAGAGTTTTATCTGGTTGGGGGGGGAGGCTTGTTGCTTTGCCACCACAGCCTAACTCCCTCGTTTTTTACGTCGTGGTGGGTGGTCCCGACATCTTCTCATGTCCGTTTGTTATGACGGTAAACAGCACACATCCTACAGCGTTTTGCCTCCCCAATTTAGGTTGTTTTAAATAAATCACCTAATCGCTGTTCATTTATGACAGTGCAGCTAAGATTTCCATTAGAATTTGATCTGTTTCAGTGCTGACGTACGCTTTAGTGCAAAGGTGAGAGGAAGAGAAAAGAGGTGTTGAAAACAACACTCAGTGTCTAAAACAATATTTACATTCTTGTCATGTTTTTAACCTCAAAGTATTTTATTAGGATTTTATGTGATAGACTATTACAAAGTAGTTCATAAACTGTGAATTCATATGATAAATGATTTACAAATATTTGCTATAAATGAAAATCTAAAAAGTATTACATGCATCTGTATTCATACCCCTTGATTCTGATGTTTTAAAATAAAATCCAACGTGACCAGAAATAGTCAGTTTGTGTAGGTAAACCCAGTTTTGCATGAAGACATTAGAGATTTCTATGGAGAAAAGTAACATCTTCACCAACAACATCATAAAAGTAAAGGAACAGATCAGACAACTCATGTATAAAGTTTTTGATATAGTTTGAAACTAAAGTATCTCCTCATTTTAACATCTCACACAGCACTGCTCAATCCATCATCTGGGCAGAGAAAGAGTGTTTGACATCCGCAAACCTGCAAACCTAAAGCATTGACCAAAAGAACAATGCTAACCCTGGAGGAGCTGCAGAGATTCACAATTAAGGTAGGAGATTCTGCAAACAGAAGCTTTATAACACTAAACATCTGGCATCAAATAGTGACAAAAGGAAGCCAAAAACTGAAGACAAGAAAAACGTTTCTTTGTGGTCTGCTATCCATGGGATGAATTGAACATGTGAAAGAAAAGGCTCTGGTCAAATGGGACCATAATGTAAATTTGCAAAAATCCTTAATTTGTAGGAAAAAGCACCTCATACCTCTTTAAACACACCCTCCCCCCGGTGAAATATTTTTATGGCGGTTTCCTGCTGTGAGGAAACTTGTTTTCAGCAGGGGAAGGGAAGCTGGTCAGAATTAATGGGAAGATTGTTGTAGCTTCAAACACGGAATTTTGGGAAGAAAACCTTTTAGAGGCTGCAAAACACCAGGGCGGATGTTCCCCTTCAAGCATTCATAAAGCTTGCAGTTAGAATTTCACAAAATGGAAAAAGTTCAACGGGTGTGAATACTTTAAGATGTTGGCAGTGCCTCCAGACGTCCTCAAGCCCCAAGCAGCTCATCTGTCAGTGAATCTGTGACGAATTTGTTCTGCCGGAGCTTTTTGCAGCCAAGAGCAGCTGATATCTTTGAAAGAGTAGACGATGTAAACACGCGCACACACGCACACACACACACACACTACTTGACCTTTAAAGAGCAGGGCTGCTGACAGCTCGCAAACTCTGATTCTAAGTGAAAATCTTCTCATATGCTTCTTTTCCACCCACTTCTTGTTTTTCCATGGTGAACCCACATTGCTCACTTGTGTTTTCACTTCCTTGTCTTACAGGTATGAAGTAACACTGTGACCTGTGACAGCAGAATCTATTGAGACTTGTCGAGGGAAGGAAAATGTGGCTTTTAGATGTTTTATATTGTTTTGTGAGTGGGCGATTCAGCAGAAATGACTCGCTGCTGCATTTGGAGAGCTATAGGTGTGACATTTTTAAAGGCTTCCTCCTGCACATAGACAGGGCTTCATTCCTTCAGCCCTCTCCCACAGAGAGGGTGTTTTTGGGTCACACTGCTGGTTCATCATCACCCCACATTTCCTGTTGTGAAATGGTGTAACGCCCTTCGAAGAGCAAAACGGATCTTTGCAAATCATGAGCGGAAACTCAGCTGGATGAAAGTTTATCCTGCGGTGTGAACACTCACCTCCAGAGCTTTCGTCTGTAGCTTTGTGGTATCATTTTTAATCAAAGCAGGTTTGATAAGCTATTCTTGTTTAACATATAACAGGGTTTTAATTTAGTGCACACTTTAAAGAACAACCGACTTCAGGATTTGGGCTCAGATGTGGACGCTGATTTTCCAGCAAATTGACTTTGCTGCAGTTTTCCTGCTGATTCTCAAAGAGAAAAGCAGCAGCAACAAATTCTGTGATCCCACAGTCTCTGTACAATGTGGTTAGGTTTTATCCAAACGCGACAAAGCCTGGAATAATTCTTGTCTTTCTTCCATCAGCCTTCGAGCAGCTGGAACCCGTCAAGGGAAGCCACCCCAAGCAAAATGTTATTCCAGCTTGTTAGTGTTTGAAGTCGCAGTGAGTTGGGTTGCAGAAGCTGCTGCCTGCGGTTTATGGCTTGTTGGGCTGCTCAAGATATGGAGTCTCACTTTCCAGCTCAGGATGTCTTTCTGCCATTGAAGCCACAACTGTAGCTGAATGATAACACAAGCCCGTCTAGAAGAAAGGACTTCAGAATTGACGTGTAGTCTTAGCTAAGTGAGTGACAGCATTGGAGTTTGTGTGGTAGCATGTGTGCATCTGCTTCAGCTCCTGTTGCTTATCTACTGACTGGAGCAGTGCTGCTTGCTTAGGCTCCTCTTTCTCATTCTGACATCCTTTCTTAATAATACAAAGTAAAATAATAGGAGATTATTTCTCAGTTCTCACATTTTGGCACCTCTGGAAAGCATAATTAAAGCCTTGAAACAAGCTGAGCTATAATTGTTGTAAAATCAACACAAACTGAAGAAAATAACTGAATTTTCTGGGAATTAACAGTGAGGAGTTGCTTTTCCACGCATCTGTTTTTATTTCAACGATTGCTCTGATTGTTAATCTATGTAGATTTAGGTGAATAGTAATTTTTTTGTATTCAGGTACTCAGCTAAAAATGCAGGTTCAGTTGTGTTTACTTACATGGTTGTCAATCCAAAGCCCACACTTTTGAGTGCAAATTTTAAACGTCGCTCAGTGTATTTAATATCAGTTGTTTCTGATTCAATCTGCTCTGACAGAGTGGTGGGAAAAGAAAAGACTGTATCTTTTGGGACCGAATGGTGAAGTCAACAATGTTGCTCATCACAAGCATTAGATTGTTCCTGAGTAAATTGTCAATTCTTTTCCCATTTTCTTTTCTTTGTTTTCTGCCAACAATCACTATTTGCCAAACTTTGATTTCTGACTTCTCTCTGTCTTCTGTTTACTCCACTGGTTTTCAGAGATGGCATGGCACACAAAAAGGTTGATTTCAGGTCCAGTAGACCAGATTTTTATTATTGTCCTGCTGAAAGAATGGGCAATTACCTATTAATCCACTTCTGGTTTACTGGCAGATTACTCCATATTTACACGTAAAATGTCTTGTTATTTCACCTCTAGCAATGTTCTCTGGCCATTGGAAAAGAAAAATGCACATCGCATTAGACACCTTCCACCACTGCTAATTGTTCCATGTCCACTGAGACACTGGTACTGAAAAACTCAATCAAATCAGTCCTACCATAGTTCTCTGACAGGGAGCTTTTATTCTTTTAAATCAATCTCTTGGGTCAATTTCATGAATTATAAAGATAAAACCTTAAAGATAAACAGACCTATGTGTCATCTTAAACTAGACAGGAAAAAAAATTATTAGAAACATACTTTAACTTGACTTATGCTATAGAAAACATTATTAGACATGCAATTAACTGTAGCACTAGTGCTGTAAGACATAAGATATAAAATTTTGATTTGTCATTATGTTTCTAGAACACAATGAAATTGCAGGTGTACCCTCAGGATGAGCGCTCCAAGGCCGATGTGTGTTTACGCATCGCCAGAACAACTAACATGTTACAAAAAAGCGGATGTTTCTCAATATGCGGCCCTTCCTTCTGAGTAGATGTTGCGTTGAAGTATTGAATGTCAGACTTCTTGTATTTTTAAACATGAGCTTGTGGTACTGAAACCACGAGCTTAGCAAACTGGATGTTCCAACGTTATCCACGGATATTTTTTAACAATCTTGTTTTGCACCTCAAAAGTGGTTAACCTCTTTCTGCTTCCCTCTGAACAAAACAGTTAGAGATTCCAGTTCAGCGGAGGCATCCTTACCACGGCTGTCGGGTCAGTTGAGGAGAACTTGAGGAGAGATGCAGGCCTATTATTCTGGCATCTCTGGGTCTGTATGTGGTCACACAAAAAGTCCATTTCACATATTTCTTTTAGGTTAGCCTCATATTCTGGTCAGAAAGATATGGGTCATGATGTGGCCAAACTCTTTAGGGTGTTGGAGTAGTATAGTCAACATCAAACGTGACTTCTTCAGATGTCTTTTTGGGATGCAAAATGGCAATAAAAGATTATTTCCTTGTTGATTAATGAATGTTTTTATATCAGTTCAGTCCTGATTCCATCAGGTGATTGTAACAGTGGCCATCTCATTACTGTGAAAATCGCCACAGGGAGGAGTAAACGCCGAGCTGAAGCAGGTGGAACAAAGTGCTCCCTGTGAAAATGACAGGCCAGGATGTGAAAATGGCTGCAATAAAATGCAATGAACAAACCATTAAGCCTTAAGTGAAGGACATGCAGATACCAATTAGATATGCTTGGTTGATTCTATTACACTGTAAAGATGAGGTTAGACAGAGGGGTCAAGAGGGTCTCTACGATGCTGTGTCTGATTCAGTGAAGGCTTCTCTTCCAACCTCCCTTGTGTAGTGTTTGGTTCCCCACGCAAACACAAAGAAACAGTCTGAGACATATGACCCGGGGGTCAGCTGTCATGCCTGCTGCTCCTGCTTGTCCCTTGGGGAGGTTAGTCGGACAGGCTATTGATCAGCCAGAGTATTATCAGAGCTGAAGCTGTTTATCACGCTGTCTGCTCCCAGCAGGGAGACTGTCTGTAATGGACCGTGGTGGGGTGCTCTCCTGCACCTGTCCTTGTCACCCACACACCTTAAGCACCATCGATCCCTGTGTCACCCGTCCTTGTCGTGCTTCTCTGGAGACGAGGGGTTTTCCTGTAATGTGAGAAAAAACATTTCTTTCATCCTGGAGCATGAACCAACTGAGGAGCATATATATTTTTAAAGTTCTCATGTTGACCAAATACATCTGAAAAACAGATATTTATATCGACTTTATATTTAAAAAATACCTTTTCTCAGAATTAGAAGTATTAGTTAAATGTCTATGATGAGCTCAAGTATTTTTATTTTTTATTTTGTCTTTCTTTCTTGAAATTTAAATTCAGACATTTAAATACATTTCCTTAGTATTTGCTGAAAGGACTATTAAACTGTATGACTTTATTTAAGACTGAGGGTATCCTTCCACAAGCTTTTCTCAATAGAGCAAGGGTGTTCAACTCCAGGCCTTAAGGGCTGGTATCCTTCAGCTTTTACATGTTTCTCAGCATCAACACACCTGTGTCAAATAATTAGGCCATTAGCAATGATGTGGAGAACATGATTGCATAGCAGGAAGGTAATTCAGCCATTTGGATTGAGATCTGGAGGACCAGGCTTACATCTAAAAGTTGTGGACCACTGGCCCTCATGGGCTGGAGTTGCAGACCTCTGCACTAGACAGTAGTTTTCTGAAATTTTGTCCCATTCCTTCTAACAGAAATGGAGCAACTGAATCAGGTTTGTAGGCCACCTTGCTGACACACGTTTTTAACTCTGTACACAAATTCAACACGTACTTTGTGATGATCATTTCAAAACACTGGCTTTTCTGTCCGTTAGCTACTAATTTGATTTGGTCATTGGTCATTTGGGAAGACATTTCTACCCAAGCTTTAATTTGCCGGCTCATCTCTTGCAATGTTGCTCCAATATTTGTCACATAGTGTTTTTTCTTATGTTACCACCTACTTTATGCAATGCACCGGTTTCTCTTATAGCACGCATCCACACGACATGATACTATCACCTTCATATATCACAAATGAGACAGTGTTTTCAGGTTCGCAAAGTTTCCTCTTTTTACCACAAATATAGCAATAGTCATTTTGGTCAAACAGCTAAGTTGTAGTTTTGTTACATCACAGGACATGCCTCCTGCATTTAGGACTCTTTGTCGTTGAGTGCATTTGCAAACAGTAGTTTTGGGTTTTTTATAGTGCTGTTGGAGTAATGGCTTCTTCCTCTCTGAGTGTCCTTTCAGTCCATGTCAGTACAGGACTAGTTTCAATGTAGACACCCCTTTTACCAGTTTCAGCCAGCCGTTTCACAGTCTTTTGTTCTGGGGTTGATTGCCGCATTTCCCAGCATATCTGGAACAAATCTGGGACACAATTGCTGCCTCCTTGCTAAACAATGCGATGACTAGACATTTCCATGCACCTTACACTTGTGTATAATTGTTAAACAGATAAAAGTATCTTCACACATCTGGATAAGCCAGACTTGTGGCTTCCACAGGTGTGTTTGCATTTAACTTAATTGTAGTAAGTTCACTGATCAGATGTTTACAAAGCAAATGACATGCATAAAACTGCATTCTTTTCTGGCATTAGTTAAATAGGAATACTTTTGCTACTTTTTACTGACATGGTCTGATTTACCGTCAGGCATGTTATGTCTTTTCAAATGGTGTCTGTAGATGTCTGGTTTCAGTTGTGTAAGCTAAAACAAAATGCGCTAAAGAGGAAGGGATCTTTCTTTTTATTCCCTTTGAATCAATGAATGCGCTGAACTTGAACATTACTCACATTGCCATCTTCATTTTTTGAATTTTTATTTGTTACTCTTGACTTCCTGGTGTTTCTCAGCATATATTTTAGCATTTGTGCAAGAATCCAAAATATGAGCTTTCAGGAGTTCTACACTGGATAATTAGCTGCAAATAAAGCTCCAAATCACTTATGCACCAATTGGATTTGTCCTCTGTCTTTCCTATTTCAATGTGTACACGCTTATTTAACAACGTAGCAGAGCAATGTCACATCCTTTAAAAGACATTTTTCAAAAATAAATATTTAGTTATGAGGAAGATTCGGGTGTAGAAATAGTGACATAATCTGCATATTTATTTTTTCAGACACCATAAATGTCAATGTATCTGCCAGAGCCGAGGAACATAATAGTTGGGTTAATTTGTTTGAAGAAGTTTGGTGCAGAAGTTATGAAAGAGGAAAGAAACAGCAATCTGCTGACGTTTTAAGTGAATCATCCCTTTTTCAAGGAAGGTTTCACAACAGAGTGTACATCTTTGAGGTCAGCAAATGAGAAGCAATGTTAGGGTTGAAAATGAACCGAGCTGTTGCCTGCACTTTATTCACACTTTGGATGTCTCTTTTTATGTGCCACCTCTTATGCTGCAGTAATACACCCATTCTAAAGGTGTGATCTGTATCTTTGCGACTGATTGAGTGCAAAGCTGTTCTCCTTCTGCTCATCATTTTAAGTAGTAGTAGCTCTCCTCCTGCACCTTGCCCAGATCTTTTATTGGTAATGCTAGACTGCCCTTATGGACAGCACTCTGACTTTAGACATATATCTGTCTTATACTGCTGCCACACTCTACATATTTTCTTTAAAAATGTGCATTACTAATAATAAATAATAATAATAAAAAAAAAAACCATTATGTCCACAGAGAGTGTGCATGTTATTTCTCATAATAGATGACCTCAAGAGCAACATTAAGTGGATATTGAAGTCTGGGCACAAAACAGTGCTCGACCCTGAGCATGCTGCCAAATTAATTGCAAAATAGCCTAAGGGTGAGATGCTTACAAAGCCCTAATCTCAGTTCCATATGAAATACATACAAATAAGAACATTTTTGGGTAGGTCGTAGTTATTTCTTTCTGTGCGGTCTATGAAAATATCTGATTTCAGCTGTAAACTCCCATATATAAATCTTCAAATTGACAAAAGACCATATGCAGTACAATCAAAGAACATGTGTTGCATGTAATCAGGAAGATGTTTCTTTAACTCGTAACACAGTTACAAACTTCCAAAGTGCTTTTGATAGTGAGATCATCCTGTCTACATTGCTTGTATTTCACAAAACACGGTTTTGACACATATTTGAAACATCTGTGGGAGTAGTGTTAGGATCCAACAAAAATCTTTATATCCAGTCCTTGTAGCATATCGTCACCACTTGCTTCGACACATCTAAGTCCTGTCAGCTGACAAAAGCAAACTGTATTTCCCCTGCTGCTGGTGGGTGGATCAGTTTATGTGCTCAGTTGATTGGGTAAAACCATGCCCAGTCACACTCTTTGAGCCTGTGGTCAATATCGGCTCTGTGCACAGCAAAGCTGTTACACTGGTCCATTAAAATAGGAGGCTGTGAATGTCAGGCACCAGAAGCCGAGGCCATAAACAAGCCAGCAGACGGTGGTTATTCGGAGGTCAGGCAGAGTGCTCAGTTGTCGGTGGCGGCTGGCCGGGGGAAACAAAGTGATGAGGATTTAATGATATCCAGCTTTGTGCCTATTGATAGCAGAGTCAATGGTCTGCGCTGTGGGTGTTTCTCTGATACACAGCAGATTAGCAGCTCTGTGCCAGATGAAAACGTCAGAGATCAATAGGACACAAGGGAGAATCAATAATCGCCCCACTGCTCTGTGGCTTTCATTTGGTGGATTGCTGTGGTCCTTTATGGCCTGCCGTGCTGTCAGCGTGCCATTAACTGCATTCATAAAACATGCATCACAGATCTGTCATGGGCATCATATGTTAATGTCTGCAGCTAATGAATATGAATGTGCAACTCATAAGCCAGCTCTCTCTCTCTCATTACATTTCTTCACACTCTGCTGAGCTGAGAGAGGTTGCTTTGGATAAAATGTAAATCACTGCTTTATTGGGCTAAAATGTTTCACTATCACATTAAAATGGCGTGCAGGTATAAGAAAAACTAACTCAGTTTGCAGCAGATCAAAAGCTCTGAAGCAGTGGTGAACTAGAGAGAAAGGAGTGGACTAATTGCAGCACAGAGCCTGGTGTGAAGGAATAATAGAGAATATTCAGTCATGTCCTTAAAACTATAATCAGCGTTACCTGGGTTGTCGCGCTTCATTATAGTCCAGAGATCTCAGATTAATTAGCATTATTGTGCACAGTGAGTGAGAGAATTGGACAGTAATTACATTAACCTTCTGGATCGCACCTTGTCTTTCTACAAGATATGTCTGGGCAATAAAAGATTGCTATTGCATAGATGATTACACTTATCCTCAACAGTGTCTGCCTACTAAATTGATCCAATTAGCCATTCAGGGCTAATTTAATTACTTGGGGCCGCTGTGGCTGGTCTGCATTTCCGTCCTTGCCACCAGGATAATCATAACTCCGAGCTAGTGAGCCGATTTTCAACACATGCATGAAGAGAGCAAATTTAATCTGATATGGGGAAACAGGAATTATCAAGCTCTTTTAATGCAAATGAATGCAAGCAAAGTGAGATCTTTGGCCAGATTTCCTGCATATTAGTGTGCATCAATAAAGAAGGAGATAAACAGGACACACCCAAGTCTGGTTTTGCCACAGTTATCAGTGTCAGATGTCTCTCACTTCCCCAGAATATCAATCATGTGAGAAAAGGATGTTTCATTTTATACTCTAATGAAGGTGAGAGCCGGTTCATATGAAAGAGCGATTCCAAGTCATTAGTATGCATGTGGCAGGCACATCGTTGATATTAGGTGAAACCTTCTTCATGCACACGAAGTAATCTCATCTGCTTCATTTTGAGCAAAGCGCCGAGACGCCAAGCACGTACCAATCTCCTCTGCTTTGGGGACGACGTGAGTTTGAGAAATGAGAGGTGGAAAAACCACCTCGTCGTCAGCCAACATCCATAATTGGCGAACTGAACGAGACAAGGATGAACTCTGGGCCTGGCTCGACTTTGTTGTAATTAAGATGAAATTCGCCAATCGTTTAAACTCACAAATGGAGCTTTGACAGGAAGCCAAGGGTCTATTGAAATACCATTGGCTCGCAGCTAAGGTATTCATCTCCCTCTGCAAAGGAATGAGGCAGTGTATTAAAGTCCTCAATCAGGCTTCAGGAATGGTTTCTCAGTCATTTGAGTAAAGGTTAAATTCTTTTGTACAAAAGCAGAAAAAAATGTTGGCGCACCTGGCAAGGATGTTAAAAGACCCTTAAGATTAACTCATCTTTTAATTCAACAGCATTATCTGATGCACATTTTTGGAAAAAAAAAACAACACTTTTTGCCGTTAGAACATTACTTAGTCATGTTTTCTATGGCATTTTGCAAAGTCAGCACATACAGATAAATCAAGTTGATTATTCTAGAGTCCTGTTTTTGTTCCTTATTGGACTTCCTCCGATATTTAGATCTGGGGCAAGGCTTTTTTATTCCTCAGCTGGGGTCCAATAGTTGATGAGATTTGATGAAACGAAGATGATACAGCATGCAAGTAGTAAAAACATTCTTTTATTGCCTTTATTAAAGAAGCTTCTTTTATTATTAGATTATGCTACAGCACAAGGTTTAATTGAGGCTTCCTACATACAGAAGAGATGCCTACAAATTTGTTTACATATGTGCAGACTTTAAGCCAAATTGTGCCGGTTAATAAACATAAAATAACTGATTATCCCATAAAACATTTTGTTGGATGTTTTGTATGTTTGCATTTCTCTCGTACGTTTATGTTCATACTAGCTGGAAGGAGCCACAGTAAAGTCGGCATATTCACAGCTTCGTGTCTCCTGCAGCGGGCTCTCTTTAGTGCCATTGTGTCAATCTGGCTCGGTCAGGAACACAGAGCATAAACAGAGCTATAATCACAGAATTGTTTGGGGAGGGCTGTTTTAATCTGTGATCATTACACCAGATCAGTGAGGATTCCTGCTCTGTGCTGTGTCAGTGATACAAAAAAAAAAAAAGTTGAATTTATATCAAAACATCAAACATTCATTGCCAGTTTATCCCAAAGGATGCACAACCACAGACAGTCACAACTTTTATTTTATAGACAAAACAAAACAAAGTCTCTGGAGAGATCAAGCTTCTTAAGATTGAATTTCACATAAAAAAATGTTAGAAACTGTTGCAATTACAATGCTTTTTATGTGACATAACGCTAAATAAAAAGTAAGGCTCTTGTTGTCATCGTCAGTTAATAAGACAAGCAAACAGTATGTTAAACATGACTGTTTGACAGTATTATGAAGTCAGAGTTGCCTCTTGAGACAAACCCAACCCTCATAGCAGAACACATTTGGTCTTTGCTTTACAATTCCCTTTAAATAGCAAGATTTTCAAGTCAGAACAGTCTTTGAGTGCTTCAGCACAATAAATAATAAATCACCAATGCATCAACAAAGCTAAACTATAAGCTATAAAAAAGTTTCAGGGATTAGAGAGATAGATGGGGTTTGTCCTTCATATGTTAATAGCTAAAAGCAGATATGGATTGTGGTGAATTGCAATATGGATTTTATTTTGCAATGCGAAGCAGACAATAGGACACTAGCTTTGTGTGGAGCAGATGATTTACATTCGGTTAATGTTCAGTTCTAGATTGAGTTTAACATATAATATGACATTATTATCCTGCTAACTGTAAGAAAACAGAAAATTAGTTTTTGTTAAATTTGCCGTTGTTTATCCTTCAATAACCTGCACATCTAGTTAAAATTCTGTTGTTCACAGCTTGGTTTTATGTGAATCTTAATTACTTACAGCCCATCAGAGTTGCTAATCTGCAAGCAGAGTCATTCTATCCCCTAAATACACCAAGAGAGGGGTGAGAAGTTGACATCCAGGCATCATGGGCATGCCATATGAATTTACTGTCTTTAAAGACGGTCTTTAAAAGTACTGAACTAGGTTTTGACATATTAATATATGGAGTCAAAATGAAGATATTTCACATTTTCACATAGTCCATAAGGCTCATTACTGCACCCATGAATCTGCATATGACCCAAGAAATTGACATTTTCCTCTTATAATTTCAGGTTTTATATAACACACCCAAGAATGCAATGTTGTAAATAAAAGGTCTTTCATTCAGTTTGGGTCGTATTAAGTATAAGTTCACTATAATTTTCCACTCATTAGAGTAAAACTACTATCCTAATTGTCCTAAATACAATTTCAGACAACACAGAGCATTGACGATAGTGGCCACTTATAACAAAGCATAAAACAGAGAACCAACAGGCACACAACCCAGTTTAATCTTTTTAAATGTTTGATGGCATTTGCTTGAGAGTGAAAGCAACAAGTACATAATTATCTGTCTAATTAAGCTGCCAAAACACAAGCACAGTGCCTGAGCACCTCTGAAACTGTGAGTGCGCCATTCATTAGCATGTGCTATAAGCTTATTAATCATCTAACAGCCAATTAGCACACTGTTACCATTTGCAGTGGGTGTGTAAATAAATTCCTGGGTTAATTTCTTCCTCTGATAATAAAGGGAACATTATGAAAATTAGCTCTGTGACTATGTAAATGATCTATGTTGTTAATTGCACAGCAGCGATGGATGTTTGCTGTGGACCAGGCGACTGATGCAACAAATATTTCCCAGGCTGTTAGAGAAATTAAACGGGTAGCTGCTGATTCCCTGGAGGAATCCACAAGCTGCAATAATGACATTTACCCAGCCTCTGGCACACTGATAATGACAATGTCGTCGTTTGGCAGCAGGCCAACGGGAGGTGAGGGTGATGGTGTGGGGCTGGCAATCATCTCAGAGAAAGACAGCACACACATGCACACACATATATAACCACACTGACCACCTGGTGGACAAACTGTACGTTTTAAAGAATAAATCACCTCTTTTATCAGCCACTGGTTATTACTTATAATTGCTTTCTAATAAGAGGGCAGCAGCAGTACCTGCAAAACATGATGGTATTGTAAATAGAATCTAATGAGAGTCACTTTATCAAAAAATACGCAAACCTAAGTGCATATACAGTTAATCCATGCAAAGCCACCAATTACCACTCACTGCGAATGGAATTAGATGCAGTGCGAACAAATGAATGCTATTATTTACGATCACAGGATAATTTGGGTGACTTCTGAAGTCATCTGGTTGAAATAGGATATCAAACTAAAGAGGGGCAAAAAGGAGCTTTCCACACATTCCAGTCTTCTTTTGGTAAATAATTATTCATTTATTTCCATTCACTCAATGCACTTTGATTTAGTCTACTGTGTAAAATCCCAATCTAACTCCCTGCTCATTCATTCAGAGGTATAGCTGTCAAATTTCTGTCATATTTAACAAAGATGTCAGACTAATCTAGAATCAGGCAATCTATGGGCTATTGCTGTTGACTTCCTTCATGAAGCAATTAAGACATTTTCAATGTAAAAAAAAAAAAAAAAAAAGAAAAGGATGAGACAAATCACAGTTTCTCCACCAAAGCGGTGCGCCCACTCCAGCCTGCTCCGCCCTCCTTGTCCCGGTTTTGTGATGAATGCTTCAAGCTGGCCCTAACCATGTGTGTGACAGAAGAGGGAATGAAGGCCGCAGCAGACAGACAGGATGAATGGAGCATTTACTTTGGGTGGCTTCCATAAAACAGCCTGCCATGCAATACTACCACTGTACTGCTGACAATGTCTTGCTATTGACTGTGTAGTTCAGACACTTTAGAAAATATTCCTAACATGTCTGAGGGGATAACCTTAGGCTTGACTAGTACCAGAACAAAGTCTTAGTATTGGAAGGTTTTAGTTACGAATGCTTGAAAAATTACACTTATAGATTTTATTCAACTGTGGGCCTATTTCCTCACCAATACTATGTAAAACTTCTCTAAATCCTTCACATAGCAGCCATATTCATACTGAGAATAAAATAAATGTAGATGGTCTCTGCTTAATAACTAGGCGTCATCTGAAGCAACTGGATTTTACTGAAGGGTATCACAGTAAAGGGGTCTGAATACAGATACATAAATTAAAAATTGTATTAATTAAATATTTTACACAATAAAATGTGTAAAGTTTATTATGTAAACATTTTACATAAATGTAAAATAAAATCCATTGACAGAGGATTTGTTTGCTGTCAGTGAAAAACACGTACAAAAACATAAATCCTACTTTTATTTTCTTTTAGTATTTTCTATCAGTGCACAGCTTAAAATCTCCCCAAAATGTACATATTTCAAAAGAATATAAAAAGATGCAAGAGGCGTTGTTGTCTTTAAAGGACATTTTATTTAGTTATAATATCAGAGAACAGCATCAAATATAATTTTTGAAATCTCTCTGAAGGCGATTCCCCCCCCCGTGCTTCTGCTTTTCAATCAATTAACAACCACATAATGCAGGGGCCTTATAGAGCCAGCCAAAACTTTCTCGGTGCTGTCATCTGCTGTTGGAACAATTGCTTAATATAACACAAGACTCGAAGGAGCACTTACCAGGGCCCAATCTCCTGGAATCAATAACAACAGGCAGGCTATATTGTTTCAAACAAGGAAACAGCGGGAGATGAGGGGAAGAGAGCGCCAGAGAAATGGGAGGTGGGTCAATACAAGTGCTTGGGGTTTAAAAGTAGCTAGCTCAGCCATATAAAGAAAAAAAAAAAACTACCGTGAAGTGCTGCTGTTCCCTGACATGGTTTTAAGCACCACTTCCTGGACAGAGGGGCCATGTGTAGTTAAGATCTGAAAGAGGATGTGGTCTATCATTAGGCCTCTCCACAGCTATAAGAAAAGTCAGGAGGTTTTAACCTCTGAGCAGAAGCATGGCGGCTAAAGGGCAACAGCCTGGGGCAGACACGGTGTGACCGCCTGCAGCTTTTGTCACCGGCACTGTGGGATGCTGTCAGGGAGTGGCGTCAGCAGCCTTGGCATTTCGGGGCCAGGAAGGATTTCATTTTGTTTATGATAATTGGGCAGGAGCTGTCCGTCAGAGTTGATGAGAATTCAGATTTCGCTGGTAGCAGATGATTAGGAAGGCATTTACCATCGGCGTGACACAAATGTCACAGTCCTGGTAGCATCCCAGCGACAGAGTGGGCGGATCCACCTCCGCCTGGCTAATGGAGAGGATTTTTCTAGTAAGTGAAGCTGTTGCCTCCCTGGGGCCTGTCAATGTCAGAGCTGCATGGATCGCATCATTTCCTGTGCCAGCAGGGTGAGCTGGCTGGAGACAACACAAGCTATCGATTTGTCTGTAATCACACAAGCAGTTTTGGCTTGAGAAAAACTTCATCCTGAAGTGCTCAGCTTTGAGGCCAAGATACAGTTTCGTTGCAGGGAACAGGGGAAGAGAAAAAAATGAGGTATCAAATATCTTTACAACAATCTGAAACACAAGAGCAGAGATATATTGACAATGGAGGGCAAAATTTGCCCCCAGTTATAGATCAGTGGCAACTCATGTGAAACCTCATGACTGCTGAATTTTTAACCCACAATCCAACAACTAATCCCCATGTAGTTTTCGCTTGATTCACAACAGAGTTTTTAACTTTCACCTCCAGAGACTCTTATCCCCTACTTCCGTTGGTCAGCTGGAATTGAGATTTCATCAAATTGCACTATTTTTTAGTTGTTTAGAGACTTTCTCAAAATATTTAGCTGGTTTTTTAAAACCGACTGTTGCTGCATCTTCCTTTTTATGTGAATGGTAAATGGCTTGTACGTGCCCAGAGACACCAAAGTGCTTCGCACAACATTAAGTCATTCACCCATTCATACAATCACATGCTGATATCAATCAGCTCATATTTTGATTAAGTCTTCTGATAAAAAGCGTGCAGCTGGGCAGTAAACATGTCGCAGAATATCATATCCATCTTTTGTCGTTTGTGTTACTCCATCACTATTACGTAAACATTGATTAGGATTACATGTGATGTATTTTTGCCACAAACTTTAAACTTGTACATTCTCATGTCAACTCGTTCAACAAATTAATATGTAAAAATATAAAAATATGCTTTCATATGTGGAAATGTTTGCTGGAAATGTAGAAATTATACTTAGGTGGAAGGAATGATACTGATTGTCAATGAGGCTTGTTTGATTTTTGACAACAAGCAAGACAAGCTGGGTTATGGTTTCAAAAAAATGCATGTGTCAGGTGTCAAACATGTCTGAATAATCCACAAGAAACAAAACCAGAGACATAAAATCATTGACAGCAAAAGAAAGAAGCAACAAGAAACACTTCCAGATATTTTTTTGTAAAAACACCTCATGTGAATCTATTGACCAACCTGAGTCGAAAAGAGAGAAAGAAAATGCTAGAGGGTTTTATGATGCCGCAGATTTGAATATCATCTCTATTTTGAGAGCAGAAGAGGTAGTTCTGACTAACAGTGAATGCGTGAGTGATTACACCTGCGTCTTTGGATGGAGACAGTGAACCTCGGAGGACAAAAAAAGGATCAAATGCGGGTATATAAAGAAGCAGGTAAGGAGGAGGTGTGAACTTGCAGAATCCTTTTCCACAAGGATTCTGTGATCATTCTGCCTCTCATCTCACTTTTCTTTGATGTATTTATATGAAAGTATATCACCGAATCAGTCTTGGAGTCTGAGTTGAAGGTTTTGAAGCCAAAAAACTGATGCTACGTGAAAAAAAATCATGACAGAGATTCAGCAAAAGCATAAAGAACCATAACAAATTTTACTTAAAGGGAAAAAGAGACTACTAACTTTCTAAGTTGAGAGCATCTAGTTGAAATTCAAAATCAGTATATTTGAATCTATTCAGTGCAGCACCTTGCAAAAGCATGGTTTTCAATTATTTGTTAATTATTTGGTAGGCAAAAAAATCTGAAAAGTGGGATTCATTTGTATTCAGACCCCTTCATTGGACTGAGATTAAACTAAAAGGAACTGAAAATAAATGCACGGCACTGCTTTGTGGTGGTTTATGATATAAAATACCAACAAAATACACTCAGGTTCACTGTTGTTGTAACATCACAACAGGAAAAAGTTCTAGGGGTGTGAACACTTTCCCAGGACATTGTATTCTCTCTGCTTCCATATGCTGAAGCAGATGTGCCGTCTGCTGCTCCACGTCTACTATCAAACAGCTCCCCAAGACTTCTCCCAGCTCACGGCACGCTACCTGCATACGTCCCCTCCAGTTGCCATGGCAATGGAGACTGGCGTAAGTAGCGATGGGCAAACCACAGACATCAGAGCAGCTGTTAAGCAGAAACATCAGACGACTGCCGGCGGAGGTAATTTATTACGGCTGTGTTCAAAGTCCATCTGAACCATAACAAGCCTATAAGCATGCAACGGATCGAATACATTAAACTGGTTGAGAGAGCCCCGCTCCCTCTTCATTACAGTGTACATATTATGTTCCACCATGCATGGAAGAGTGAACAAAGAGACACACTGAACACAAAATGAATAAAAGACATCGGAGTGTGCTCAAAAATCACACAATCTTATTTGGAGCATATCATGTTTATGCAGAGTGAACCTTAATTTGTTCCCAAATAATTGACTTTTCCAGAGTTAAAATCTCAGAAGACCTTTTTTTTGTTTATTTGCTGCATGGCCTTTCCAGGATGAACAACATATTAACCTCTAAGAAATGTCTTGTCAGGCCTGCTGCCAAGCTATAAATAAAGACCGTTTTTTTTTTTTTGTTTGTTTTGCAACACCTTTTCTCTCATAACCTTCAACTAACCTTTAAACCTCTGCAAATAATTCCAATCCTATTTTCATATCAATGGCCAAGTCAAGGCAGGCAATTATCTTTTATCCGCATATTTTGCTGTCTGAGGAGAGAATAATAAAGATTTCCCTTGTGAGGAGCTGGAGGAGAAAGAGAAGAGAGCGAGCCAAAAAAGCAGAGCAAGATGCTGGAGATGCTATCTAAAGACATTAATGCAGCAATGAATTATTCAGTAATGACTACAAGATCTGTCATGAAGAGAGAGAGAGAGAAAAAAAAGGAAAAAAGCTGTGCTAACATCTGCACTGTGTTCTGAGGGGGCTGAGCAGAGCAGGGCATTGACGCCAGAACGCCTCTGAAGATAAACATGACAAATTGGCAGATCATCTGTTCAATTAGGGTAGCAGAGCAGGTGTGCCGGAGAGGTGGCTGCGCCACAAGATGACACAGTTACCAAGCCAAACCAGAGGCATGATGGGAATACCTTGTTTGTGTGACAGTGATTTAAAGTAGTGCGCCAGAAGGATACCCCATGAAAAAAAAAAGGATATTCCCCTTGGTACTCATTAAAATTCGACTGCAGACGGCACCCTGCCCCTCTCCCCCTCTGCTTCATTGCTTCATCCTCCTGCTTTTGGCGCCTCAGCTGCCTGACTGGACCTTCCAGGATCATTTCTTATTAATCCATAAAACATACTATCCTGGCGAACGGATTGAAGGGAGCAGTGGAGCAGCAAAGCATGAGATAGGGGAGAAAACATCACACATTTTTGGCGAACATGCAGGCAGGTGGGGGATGGAGAGACGAAGGGAGGTTTGAGAAGGGGGGTGGTGGTGGTGTCAGGGGTTGAGATAGGAGAATAAGTGGTGAACAGGGAATGGGCTGCATGTGCAAGAGATGATGCTGCTGGGGTTGAGGGGGGCGGCGGGGAGGAAGAAAAAGAGGAGGGGATTGGAAGCCAGGAACATGTTTTGAAATATTAATCGGGTGGTTCTGGCCGTGGGCTGGTGCACACAGATGAAAAAAGAAGAAAAAAAAACAGAGGAAACCTTTGAAGCAGGGGAATGTTCCTTGAATTTGTGAAACAGGCACAGTATTAGAAGGCCACGTTGGTGGAGAACAACTGGGGCTGGTGGAATGTTTCTCACTTCTTGTACTCATGCTGGGCTGCATAGCTTATTGGTGCAGTGTGTATTTAAAGAGGTCCCTTTTTCCCAGGCCTGACACAAATGAGATGAGTGTGGTACACTCTCTTAATCCCCAGCGTCATGTAATGCCTTTGAAAGGAATACTTACTGCAACATAAACTATCACTCATGGTCTTAAAGCAAGTTCAAGTGCTGTTCTCTGAGGGAAAGGCAACTTTCTTCACCCAGCATTCAATGTTTATTACATTTTGGAGAGGAGAAAAAAAATCATAATAATTTTACAAAGCCTTAAGGGATAGCTGCAGGGTTTTAAAGTGAGGTTCTATGAAGAAATGATCTACAGTTAATATCTCACCTGCATTAGATAAATATCTTCGCATCTTCATTTAGTGTAAATACAGTATAAATAGAATTTCGACCACCCTCATAACTCCAGTCTCAAAAACTTTACAATCACTTCATGCAAATACTCTTTAAACAGTTTTCACATTACTCAAATTGAGTATTATGTACACAGGACATTGGAGGGGGTGCAGCACCTCTAATCTTCCTGTCTGAAACACATTCTGAGAACAGTGATCTGCAAGGAAGACGACCACTAGCAGTGCAAAAGGTCCCTAGAAGTTGCTAGGGTATGTAAATCAGTGGCCATGTGCATGTAACAATATAAAAAACAAGAATAACATTAAATGTACAAAAGAGAAGAGTAAAACCATTTACATTTTCTAATTAACTACTACAGTTAACTTTTTTTATCACAATTCAAATGTGTTTTCAAACATGATCCAAAGTAATGCTGGTTTTAACATTTTCTTTTATACAGTCTGCATTAACAATATAAATTAAAACGCAGAAAAAAAAAAACTCCAGGAGATTAGATTTATTACTAGTAGTATTTCTTTTTTAAAAAAAGGATCTAGACACTAGGACACTTTACAGATCTGAAACCTGGACTATCAAAGTTGATAAGTTGGCAACATCAACTAACAAAGCATTTGAAATGTATTGGTAAGACCAACCTGGTAATTTGCTATAATATTTGAACTGCTTTTTTGTCAGTGTGTTGTTTTCTCACAGGAAAATCGCTGGAATGCAAAGCCTTCAGCCTCAATTTCCCATACATCAGACGCTATAAATACAATACAATACAAATGTGATAGTGGTGTAAAGGTTTATAAACCAGCTTTTCTATAAACTATTACAACGATTCAATGATAAAAGCTGCTACAGATAGAAGTCTGCTTCACTCTTGGTGCCATTTGGACTATGTGTTAGGTGTAGCCTGGAGGGATTATTATTCTAGATTTGTATTACATGAAAATGCCAGGAGAGTTCTCTACCACAGAAAAATCTTACCTCACCTTTTCACTAGACCTCACTTAGAAAATCCCAAAGTATACCATTAATAATGTACTGAAATCAACACTATGTTTTGACTTCAGCTCCTGTCTCCCAGTTGCAGATGGACAGAAAAAAAATGCTCTACAGTTCTCAACACAGACCCACAACATAACAGCTAAAACAAAAGCAGGAAATTCGGGTCTGGAAAAAGTTGTAAAAATGGACGCCTCATTTAACACAAGAGGAAAATTTGAGTAGATAGCTTAATATGCAATCTTCAAATTTACTTCACTAAACAAATCCGCTGTGAAGACAATACATTAAAACACTTTCAAAAAATCACATTGGGAAAAGTCATCATCATTAAAGCGTACTCAGGCTAAGTATCTTAGATGAATTATGCCGCCTGCATCAAAAGACAGCAGGAATAACATTGAGACTGTGTCCTCAGTTCTTCTGTTCCCTGGTTGCACCCTGCTGGGAAACTTAAAATTACCCTCAGTCTGGCTATTCCCCCTAATAATAATGATACTTTTTTTTTTCTATCTCTCTCTAATTATGCAAAGAACTCTCAATTAGCATAACTCGTCCTCTGTGTCAGTGCAAACAGTAGAACACCCTGCGGGCCCACGATGGTTTCATTCTCTATCTCTTTTTTTCTTATCTCTTTTTTTCCCTGACTTCTTTCATTGAGCTAATGAAGATGTATGCTTATAGTGATGGCTGTGTGCAGGTGCAACCTAACTGCTGCAGAAGGTGAAGTGTGTTTAGTGTGCTGCCCTCTGCAGGTCTCCCAGAGGGGCTGCAGCACTGCAAAAAAGCAGGCCTCAAGCCTCAGCGGAGAGGCTCCGGTGACACACATACTCTCTCACACAGCCTGCAGCGAAGATTAAAGATGTATGTTTAGGGCAGATCAAATAGAATGCAGAATCCACAAGCCTACAGAGAGAAAACAACACATTGAAAAGGATTTTAAATAAAACTATACTAACCGTTTGCTCAAGGCTTTGTTGAGCCTAGAGTCAGTGCTGGTGAGAGTGCCTCACGAAATTGCTTCTTTAAGAGAAACCTAAAGGGCATGTTTCATCATTTTCCCAACTTTTTCTTTTTGTTTGTGTTCATACTTGTAGGTCAGGACAATTGCATTCATTTTCATTTACAAAATCAAAAACTGCATTAAACCATTTTAGAAAAAACATAAGGTGGAGACAGAAGTTGATGAAGAGTGGTAATGGTAAGTTGTATCTCCAAACTTGGACATGACTGGGGATACCCGACAGAAATTGAGAAATTGAATTTGTATCTCAAATGTAAGTTAATAAAGCAAAGATTCATCCAGGTGATGTCATTGCCTGAGAGGAGTACACAACAAGGAAATAAACAAGTGAAAAACCAAATGTTCATAGAACAACACCAATAGCTGTCTAGGTGGTCTGGCTGTTGACTCCCTGTTCAGGCTATCAGCCTGAACAGGGAGTTCAGGCTGTGAAACATAATCCATTGCTTATTCAGCTTTGAATTGTTCTATTAATTCAAAATTTGTATTATAATTTTCGTTTCACAATCCTGTTGAATTTGTAGAATTTCAATAGGATTCTCTGATTTATCAGTTTAAAGACACACATCCATCTGATATATCATCATTTGAAGTCTTTTTTGTATTTTTTGTATAGTATTTTCCTAATTTGCAGCACAAGACAGAGTCAGGCTCCCACATGCATGGAAGTGCCTATCTGACTTTAAGGAGGTAACACTAAAATGTGCCAGAAAAGGATGCTTAAAAATATTATTTTGCTTTTGAAAAACAATAAAAATGTTTTTACTTGTGCTTCATACTTTCAAAATTAAAATTTTTCCAGGCTGTAAAATATGATGAAACTTGGACATTAAAAAAAGAAGATTTTCATTTATGTTTTTGCTTATGTAAAGGACAACATGCTCCTGAGAGGAAACAATGCAAGAATCTGCAAACAAGTGACAGCTGGTGCATCATCGCATTCATGTAAATGAGTAAGTGTGCAACAACTTGGAAATGGCAGTCAGGCCTGACTGAGACACATGAGTGACCCATGGGACTTAAAGGTGTTGTGTACAACTTTAAAAACACACACGCACACACACACCCCCACACACACAGAAGAATGACAGTAATATAAGACATTAAAAGCTGCCTGAACACAGGCAGGGAAGAGTGTATTATGTACCACTGAGAGCTGATGAAAGTGCCTGTAAGTCCTTAAGGATTTAGCAGTAAACACTACAAACAGAAAATCCCCAGAGAGTGCCGTCACTTCCCTCCCCTTTCTCCTTTTCTCTCATGACAAAGTGGAGCACCATTTAGACCACACTGGGAGAGAAGACATAGCATTTCCTTAAAAAAGACAGTAAAGCAGATGCCAGTAAGCCTGAAATAGATCTATTGATTCAACTGACCAGCATGGCAAACATTATCTTTGATACCAGCCCTAATTCTTGTCTACTAGTTTATACCACATTGGACTAGTTGAAGATTTGCTAGTTCAACATTTTAATGCCAACTAGTAGGAGAAGAAATTTTATTTTGATGCACTGACTATGCCAGATGAGTTAACTACTTAGCATACAAAAGCAGTGATCTGTTTTGGCTTGTTAACACAGATTATGCTGAGTGGTTTTCTGGTTACTCAAATATGAAGACTAGTCAACTAGTGCAGATTCTAAAAAATCAAAATGTAACTAATTTGAAAGTTTTGTTGCACTAAAAGAGTAGAATAGCAAAAAAAATGCAGTGCTGAAATGGCTTCTTTTAGTTAACTAATATTCATTTTATGCGTTTCTAATTAATGTGCAAGGCCAAAAACTAGTAAAAAATAAGACATTATAAGTAAATTATTTATGTCCTTATTAAATAATTGATGCATTTAGTTGCACTAGAAAACTACTACTATTAAAAAGCTTTAACCAGACATTTTAGGGTCTATTAGTCAACAAATGTGACCTAAAAATTCAATGGGCTGACTAGTAGAGCGAAAAGACTGCACTGGCTGATTATCTGAAGTTTATTTGGCAATAATACCTCACTAGTGCCAGCTGCATTTAGACAGACAGCACCAAAACAAGTTGACAAGGCTAAAAGAGAAGCCTGTGTAGCTACAATAACAAAGAATTGAAACCAAAACATTGAAGTTCCACTTTATATAGATTACAATTGAATGATTTAAATGTAAAAAGGAAGGTTTGAAAAGCGTGTTTCATATAAACTAGTTAACTAGCATTTAGGCTTCATCAGTTAACATGCAGATCTATTGTAGTCTTATGCTATGCATCTTTGAGGGCATTTTTGGAACCCTCAAAGATGGTATCACCAGAAAAAGCTCCTATTCATCAACCTTTGCACTTTGTAGGGTCTACTAGCTAAGCTAAGGGTCGTCAGAGATGTTTTTAATGCCAACTGATAACAAGGTGGCTGACTAGTTTGGTCTTGTCGTCAATTTGTGTGTCCAAAGTCTGTTAGCTGAGAATATTGTTCTAAGTTAGACAAAAGTACCACAAGATGGCAAAAAGAAACACTAGCAAGAGGGCTTTTGCAAAGTAGATGATCAAGTGTGAGTGAATCTCTAACTAGCAAAGAGCAGCCACAAACCAGTAGGCAGAAATTATTGTTGATATCAAGGATATCAAGTTTTTTGCAAGGGTATTTTGCCATACCCCTGTGGTCTATCAAGTATAGTCAACACCAAGAGCAGTCACAGCTGATGGTGTGAAGTAGATACCCGGTCAGCACATGACACACTGATATCCAATCAGTGAACACCATTTTGACACATCAGCAGCTCTCCTGGGGGTGTAGGAGGCGTCTGTGTCGACTCAAGTGTCCACATTTTTGCTCAGAGAGCCAGAAACATGCACACATACACACTCACACATGTCTGATGCCCAGGGTGGAGCACTCCTTCCTGTGAGAAGTAGAAATGAAAGGTCACATAATGGTGCGAGATTAGAACGTGGCTTTGGGTTTTGGCCTTCTCTCTGAAATCGGTCAGACACATTAGAGGGACATGCTTTTCCGTCGCCTCATTTGAGGTGTTCTTGTGATCCTTGTGAAATCCTCTCCCGTCCTTACACTTCCACTGCCTCAGGCATTTAGAGAGAGAGAGGCAATAGTGAGAAGAAAGAGTATGTGTGAAAGAGAGGATTTCACAAATGCCTTCATCATTTAAACGGTTGGTGCTGTCGCTGGAGCGCGGCATGAATAATTCAACGAGACTGCTCCTTCTTCAAACAGACAAATAGAACAGGATTACGCCCCCGCAAAACAAACGGTAAACACCACAATCAAAACAACAGAATTAATTAGGTAATTAGGGAGACAAAATAAATGTGAAATAATGATAAACTCTTTGGAGACCGCAGCTGCATCTCCTGTTACAGTATGCAAATATGCAGATTCGAGAGTTCAGAATACATTTACAGACTCAGAGGATTGTTTGTGAGTGAATGGCACCCGCAACCATTTTTATAATGATGAGATTCACTCGCATAATCTGTATCCAAGCACACTGCAGAGGAGGAATCTCAGAAGTGCATTTGCAAGACTTGCACAAATCTTCGTGAAGCCAGTCAATCATCGGTGATGAATATTCAAAGCGGTTCTCAGGAGATCATCCACAAAGAGTCCGCTGCTTACTCAATGTTTCAGGCTTTTATCTGTCCAGAATTTTATTTGTGTATACACAACATCCTCACCGAGGAGGAGAGAAAAAGACACAGATGTGCTGCTTACATAATTGAAGAATGAACAACAAAAAGCTCAAGGATTTGTAGTTCATTTGCTGTCAAGAGTTAAGAAGGTTTTTATCTGCTTCTCATTCCAGCTGGAGTATTTCGACGCTCTATAGCCGATTAAAAGTGTAAGCAAAGAGAATCCTTCTCATCTCTGCTGTAAAAAGAAGCGACAAAAGCGTACAGGGATCCAGGCCCCCGCAGAGGAATTTTGCATGCCTCCTGATCCAGAAAGGTCAGGGCTAAACTTTCTGCCTCAGGCAATTATTGTCATTGACAAAAGCAGAGAAAGTGCAGCTGACAACCTTGGCTTTTGTCAGACAACAGCATGTCATAGGTGGGTGCACGAGTTTGGGGCATGGAGGGGAGGGACTTTAGGTAAATACCAGCTATCGGTTCCGAGAGATATTTAAATCACATTTCCAAATTGCAGCTCTTCAGAGACGGTTTAGAGAGGGACGAGAAGGTTGAGACGTAATGACAGCTTCTCTGGGGTTTATTGAAAGTGATGAAAGCTCAGAAGAGGGGATTGCTCACTGTGAATTCATGAATTTGAAAGAGATTATTTAAACACAGATCAATTTGAAAGTCCTAACACTCAACACTGATGCAAAAGCGTCAAGGGCGGACAAAAATATGAGCACAAATGAAAAAAAGGACTCCTTTCAACATCCTGAAAAGCCATTTTGCTGCTGGAACAAATTAGTTCTCTAAATCTGATAATCCTGCTGTTCAAATCATTTAGCCGTCTGCAGCCATGGTTTTTATATAGCCATATGTGCTGGTTTATATGACAACTGTATATAACGTCTTGTGAAAGTATTCTCAGTCCTTGAGCTCTAAAGTTAATCTATTTTACTCAGATTTAAGACCGAGAATGTATTGTTCTACTTTTTGCTTTTTTTCTCTCTCAAAATACATTTAGGAATTTTGTAGAACAACCATTTGCTACAGGTCTTTTGGCATATGTCTCTACCAGCTGTGCACAACTTGAGACACTTTTCTCTGTGTTTATACTTTTTCAAAATAGCTCAATCTCTGCTAAATTATATGGAGAAAATCTTTGAACAATAAATTGTCAGATATGTTCACCAGTTCCATACCAAATCTGGCTCTGGCCTTTGACCTTTGCCAGTCTAGTATCAATGTTCTTGGATCTAACCCCTTAGATTTGTTTTTCTACTAGTAGAGGCCCACCCTAAAATATTCTAGATTTGCCCTGTATTTAGCTCTTTGCGTATCAACCCCTTTTATGCTTCCATGAACAAATTAGGATTGATCCATTTGCTATACAAAACGTGTTTGTTACATTTTTTGCACAAAATCATTCTTAGATATTTGAAAAGAGCCTCCTGCAAAACCAACAAGAATGCAGCATGTGGTTTTGGGTTGGCAAGTCAACAACAAAACATTTGTCTCTTCCAGGAGCCATTGTACAGCACACACAGGAAAAACCAGCTAACCAAATGTGCTTTAGCTCAGTTTGGGTTACTAGGTAACGGCACAGTGCTGGTCCAATATGACTTAAAAAACAGGAGGTTTTAGAAATGGCTAATGTTCCAGACACCACAAAACATTAACTTATTACTATAAAAATTCTGGGTGTTTTTTATGCCCTTGGACTGTTTTTAGAAGCAGTAGAGACCAAAATGGAAGTATAAAAACATACACAATGTGAGTTTAATTACAGGCCCCCCACAACATTTTCCCTGACCTCCCTGATGTGTTGCTTTATGATGTTGTCTGTTTACTAATATTCCAACAAGCCTCAGACGCCTTTATAAGTTTCATTGAGCTTAAGCTAGCTACTGGTATACTCTATTTATTGTGTGGCTTCTGAGGGCAACTGGATTTTAGGTATGACTCAGGTATTTATCTCAAAAACCCTTTAGAAACCTTTTGGTTTTGAAAACCAATGTGTGCTGGTCAATTTACAGAACTGAAAAGTGACCAGCAGCTTACAAAAGTGGATCAGTGAGAGGATGAAAAAAGAGCATTGATGTGAACAAGCAGCAGGGGTCAAACAATCAGGGAATGATTGTCTGCTGTATGCCTCTTTAAGTGAGTACAGATTTAGTGGTGAAGTGTTTCTAAACGACTGGGACTAACTGCATTAACCGCAGCTGAATACTAACCCCTGAAGACAAGCATTAATGCATTACAAGACAGACTGAGATTCTGTGGTGCCATCAAAGCGCTGCAGTTCTACAGATCCCCTATGTCAGGGAAAAGAAAAAAATATATATCACCAATAAATGAACCCGAGATACGAAGAGGAAAATCTGGGACAAAAAGAACGTGGCAAACATATTTCGTTATGAGTCAAATAGAATAGGGAATGAGGAGCTGCTGCTGTCCTACAGGGCCAGGGCGGCTGCTTTTCTGCACCGACACATCCTCATATGCGCCAGCACTCATTTACTGATCTCATTAATATCCCCACTCTGAGGAGGAGAGAGACGGCAGCCGTGAAAACAGCCTCCCCCATCTCCTCCTCCTTCCTGCATCTTCTATGAGCCTGTTCCACAGGGCCCTGCCTCCCTCTCCTCTCATCTCCACCTCTCTGTAGTTCAGTAATTGGGCTCAGCTCATTGTTATTCAAAACCCTGTAGAACCAATTAACTGCAGACCTCCTGACCCTGGCTTGCAATGTAATGGTGCAAGCTAAAGACTCTAAGTGAGGAAGCCAAGAGCAAAGGTTTTAAATTCCTTTACTTCCTGATTAATAATCCTGTCAGGACGATCAGAGACATTAAAGAGAAACTCTGGTTCGGCTCCTGCTTTTATGGCATCTCCCTCATTTCTAGGCTGTCCATTAAAGCTTAATGATGCCGGGGGTCGCTCTCGCTCTCCCTGTCTTGTCAGATAAATGTACAGTTAACAGGATAATGAGGAATCCTGATCCTATGGCAATCTGGGACAGGGCGGCTGTGTGACCCTGCGGGGAGGAAGCAGAGCAACAGGGGGAGGAAGGATGAAGAGGGAGACGCAAGGATATGTGAGGCTTGTGGGGCAGCATGGATGGTGGACGAGATGTCCGACTGCCCTGTAGGATAGAGATGAAAGCACCAGGGTAGACAGGACCTGAGGTGAAAGGCAGAGATGAGAGGGATGCAGATAACACCCTCATGAATCATTGATGAGGAGAGTGAAGGTAAGGAAGAGTAGTGGTGAAGACTGCCAAGGCAGCCTGCAGCTCCTAGTGATTTGTTTGGCAGGGTCACAGAGAGCAACCTTTTTGGTTCCATACTGGTCTTAAAATGTGTTGGACCCATTTAAATCAGTATGGCAGGAAAATTATTTAATATGTCAATTTAAAGGAAGGATTTTATGTATTTACCAGGCACATAGTGCACAATCAAGTTACCTTCAGATGTTTTGAAAATGCTGTATGTATATACTTTCAATAAAGTTTGCATGTGGATATTACTTTAGATCTTTTTGGCTGCATTACCTAAATCCAAAAGGTTGCACATCTAAAAACATAAACTCAATAGATTTGTACGTATAACAAAATAATAAGCTAATTTGAATTGCTTTCATTATGTTTGGACCAGCAATGAATTTCTATAAGACAAAATTTAATGTCTGGGTTCAGTTTAATCCGTCAAAATCAAGGTCTTGATGTTCTCTATTGTAGAATGTTGCTGCAAATATTATTGACCTGCCCATGTTCCTGCATGTATTTATGACCAGAGTAGTAAGGAAGAGACAGTAATGGAGACACTGCAAGCTGGAGTAGAACTGACCAGGAATTAACCAGTAAGCGTTGGACTTGTGGAAAAGCAACTTTTATTAGTTGGGATGGGACTTTTGCATACCTCCGATGATCTGACTGACTTTTTTTTTTTTGGCTTTGTATATGTTCTTCATTTCTGATGTTCTAAATGTTCAAGTATGTATGTATGTTGTGTATTATCTCATCTCTATTGGTTCATTTTATCATCAAAGGACTGCCAGAATAAAGATACAAAAGATCAAAACTGCTCAAAGGTTAATAAAAAAGTACTTTCCTGTGAATTTATTGCGGGAACAAAATGCAGTATTGTGAACAGTTTGTTGGGTGATAACTCCAAAACGTATTGCCAAAGCACTAACTCCAAAAAAAGCAAAACATAAGAGAAAAATGTACATGGAAAGACAGAATAAATAGTATTAAAAACCTGACAGTGCTGAGATTATTGATAACTAGCAATAAAGGAAAAAAAAGTAAAATAAAATAAAAAATATGAACATACTTTTTAATAACCAGAAAAACAAGACTAGGAAACAAGCCTAGCAAAAAGTAAATTGTAAAAATGAGCCAAATGCTCTTCAAAAATCCATCACAAAGTTAATTGTTATACTATTCTGTCTTTACAGAAACACGGAAAAATGTACAACAAATACAGAATTCACAGAGACAAAAGATCAGTCAGTTTTATGAAGACAAATTAATTGTAACTGTTTTCTTAACCTCTCTTTTAAAACATAAATTAGATCCAGATTACTTCTAAATCCCATCAGAGCGTGAATACATTCTGGCAGTCATTCTGTGTTTTACAGAGTGTGTATTTGTACCAGATCCTCATAATCCTTATCATCAGTCCATATAAGGCCTTGACTCAACTTGTTTGTGAGTCGTCTGTGCTGGTCATTATGATTTTTGAACCAAGATTTCCTGGCACCTGCTTTCTGGAACCTGTTTGGAGAGGCTGAGGTATTTGCATTCCTTATTCTGAAGTGCTTATTTGGTTCAGTTCACATGCAATGCTGTAAACACCGGCTGCTTCAGGTCCTGGGACACTGATACATTGCCTCCCAGGCTGCTATAAATCCTTTTACAACAAACTCTATAAAGCACTCTGATGCCTAAATATTTATGGTTGCCTAAGTTTCCCTTGAGGGTTGTTTTCTGTCAAAGTACCAACAGCGGTAAGTCATGTGGAGCGACTCCAGAAATCTTATCAGGGAGTTGTGGTCTGGCCATCTCCAGTGGAGGAGGAACACACAGGGAGGAGAGGAAGCCTGTGTGGTTCTCCCTCCATCGCTTCTCCTCCCCAGGCCTCCACTGTTAGTGGACTCAATTGAACCGCCAAACAAACACAACGCTGCATGACCTCTGCAGAGCAGACAGACAAACAAACAAACTTTCCCATGTCAAAAACCACCAGGTCCAGCCCCATGAGGGACCATACAACAGTCAATGCAAGGCAAACAGGCTGGAAATATCAATGGACAGAAGACAACAAAAGATATGTCAAAGCATGAGCTGAGCGCGCTTCAGAGGGATCAGGTGGTGCTTCTGCAGTACGTTCCATCGGTGTGTAGGTCAGATACAGCTGAGGTGTAAACACAGGTGTGCTGACTGGGAATCTCATAAGGTGAACTGTGTAATCCTGGCGTTGCTGGCGGCTTCTGAATGCCGTGGCTCCTTGAAACAAGTGTCTCTAAAAAAGGCATGCCTGATGAGTCCTCAAGCACCCTCCCAATGCTGTGATTACTGACGTTTACCCTCTTTAATATGTGTAATTCCCATTTTCTCTGATTCACGAGTAAGGGCCCTCAGGGGGACCAAGCTAAGTGGCAGTCTGCCAAAGCTCTCTGGCTGAAAAGGCTGTAAGTCATTTTTTCCCTCAGCAGTTAGATACAGCATGACAGTTTCAGGTTGTCTCATCTGTCTTTATTGCTGTTATTTGCATCTCCAAGCACTGATGATAGCTTTACTATGCTATGTTTTTTTGTTATGTGCTTCCCATGCAGGTGTGAAGCATATTTGGTTTATGACTCAGTACCTATAAAAATGACTGAATAGATAGCAACATGATATTTTACCTCAACAGGCGGCGCATTGCAGTCACAAATTACTCCTTTTTCAAAATGCTCAGTAGAGCCGTTGTAATGACTGTAGCCCAGTATGGCCAGAATAACTAATCACATAACTCACTGTAACGTATTTTCAAAACCCGTTCCCAATAGGGACAACTATAAAGACTTTAGCTCATGCACAAAGTAACACCCTAAAGCTGTTGCAAAAACCTTTACCATTAAAGTCACTAAAAAGTGCTACATTCTGCGAATTTAATATCTGCTAACATTTGTTGAGAAGATAGAAACCTGTGAATGTGGCATGATTATTTAAGTTATAAAATCTCTTCTAAGTATCTCATAATAATTTAAGATACACTTTTTACTTTTTTCCTTTTTACTTACTTACTTTTCATGTAAGGATGTAGCGTTTGTGTAGCAAACAATAGTATCAAATTTAAGTAAAATCCCATTATACTTAAGAGTTAGAAAATCTCAAACTTTTGAACTAAAATAAATCCAAACTTTCTCTTGTTTCTAAAGCAGAGAAGTAATTATTTGAACAAGATTTAGGGCTTTGCCTGTTTCAAAATGTACACATGCCTCCAACTGCTGTAGATGGGAAGTAGTATTTTAATGGGAATTATGTTAAATAAATGTTTGCTTGTGCATTGAGATTATAACAGAAAATAATGGATTGAACATTTTGACTTTCCCCAACGTTTCAGAAAAAGATGGAGTTTACAAAAAAAAGTAAATCATAAAACATTGATTATTCCTCTCCCACCATAAACAGTTTGTTTAATCAAAACATTTTCTCCAGGACTTTGATTAAAATATATTAGCCAGTCAGAAAAGGGTAAACCCAAGACTGAGTGAAAATGAAAAAGCACAGTTTATGCACCAGCTAGTAACCAACAGCTTATGATAATTGTCAACCAGACCTTCAAGACAACCATGGATGTTGTTTGTAAGCATAAGGTCTTTCAGGTGGTAAAGTGCATAATTTTAACTTTACTTTCTAATTCCATGTCTGCACATATTGTCTGCTGATCACATTCTCTCCAAATGTTAACCCTAAATGTTTACACATTCAATGACTTGCTTTTCCTCAGCAAATCAGCACCAAGGTCAATAAATGCCACTGCTTGCTTTGCAAACACCAACCAATAGCGTGTCAATTATTGTATTTGGACTTCCAAAGCAGCATTTTCTGTAGGATATTTTACACACACGCAACAAAAATATCCTTGAATAGGAAGGTTTTACGAAAGTATTTATGTTACACAAAAAATCTACAAATAGGTGAAACCGCGAACACTGAACTGCGAATAGGCGGAGGTTCACTTGATTTCCAACCAAATATGTAACATTAGTTTTAGGTAACTTTGTATATCTATACAATATATTATCTTATTAAAACTAACTGTAGATGGATTATTGGAGTTTGAATTGTGCAGCAGAAAGTGTCTTTGAAAAGCTGTTTGACAGTAATGTTAATGCAGTGCAGATTAAGTGGACAGATTGATTATGTAGAGAAATGTTGCACAACCACTGCATGGCTTGGCAATAAAAAGTATTCTATTGACGCAATAGCTCGGAAATGCTTTCTGATGCATGTTTGAGCACATTAGTTGGTGAAAACCAGAGCAGACATTATCACAGGTATACCAGATTACCCACAGTGCTGGGTCTCCAAGCTACTGCACTCAAAAAATATCCTGCCTTTCTCTTTTTAGCTTAAAATATTGTCTATAAATCCTTACTATACGAACTTACATACATTGTAATTTTATAATTTTATCATATATATATATATATATATATATATACAGAATATACATAAGACAGCGCTGTTTAATTGAGTCTGTGGAGGAGCTCCTGAGTTTTAGGATGTCTGTCAAATATTATAATAAAAAAATAACAGAAGGTTTTTGCTATTTCATCACACGACAGAGGTCAGTTAAAAATCACACTTCTTTCCCCATTCTAATTTCATGGAAATATATTTAGGTAAATAGTTTGCTTTCAAGATGTTTTCAGCTTCAGTTAAACAATTTACATTGCTCAGTCAACACAATTTTGAATTTCTCTTTCCTGCTGGCAGGAGGCACTCCACATCGCCATCAAAAGTGAGAATTTGAGAGGCTGCGGTTCCATTTAATGTCTAGTTAGAGTATTCTTTTCATCTCTTGGTTAGAGAATGTGCTATGGGCCAAACACAGAAGCCTCACTGTTGGACAACAGCTACATGATGACAGACCCACAAAGAATGTTCGTCCGACCGCCATATGTAATATAGCACCAGAGTTCCCTTATTAAGGAGTGAAATAATTTCCACCAAAGTGGTTGGTGGTGCTGACAGCTCAGATTAATGCTCTCTGTAAAACAGCCAGAATAACAACTGCTTCTGCACGCATCGTGAAAAGCAGTAAGTTTGGCTGAGGGAAGCCTGCCAGCTCTACAAATTCATGCATATTTGGGTCTGTGAACATCTGCCAGCGCAAATAATTTATGCTGTTCTCTCTGCTAAGGGGCAATGAATCCCCTCTGAAAAGTTTTCTCCAACTTCTACAGTAAGCCTCCCTCCTTCTCTTCCTCCTCCTCCTCCTCCTCCTCCTACTCTCCCTGGTGTGAAGTGGTGCAGACACACGCTCCAACCACAGACTGGGCTGGAAGAGGAGCGTCCCGAGGCGTGTGGGAAAGTCCCATGCATCGCTTCAGTCGAGCGTGAGCCAACTGCTTCCTGTCTCTCTTTGGCCCTCAGGGTCAGAATCCGCCGTCAAGGCCACATCTGCGACATCCTCGGCGTTGAAGTGTGAACGGAGCGTTGCTTTGGGTGCAGGCCTCGCTGCTGGGAGGGCTCCGTAGACCTGTTCCACTGTAACAATAAATATCTCATGATATCATAGAGAAGGTGGTTCAAAACATTTGAGCTCACTCGCTCAACGGCGCCTCCAACAGCTTTGTTGTTGTGTTCCGACACAACTGTATCAGGTGATCAAACATCCGATGGGAGTCCTTTTCATATTCGAAATGCCACCGCCACCAACAGATGGCATATTAATCATTAATTGAGTCTCTGCCAGTTGTGTTTGATGTGCAGCACAAAATTCTGGGCTAATTTTTTGCTCAGCCGTGTGCCACTCGATGATGATAGACTATTTATGAGCCGAGAGGAAACCTAACATTTTCCTCTAAAATTATAATCATACAGCGCTCTGTGTTCCCACAGTCAGCTCAACATGAGGCCAGCTCATGCTGCATTATATCGACTTGCAAATTAGACACCAACTGCTTAAACATTTGTGTCATTCTACCTCCTAACAACTATTTATAAGTTAGGAAAAGTACCTGCAGGCAAAGAGAAAGCTGTAATTTTTTAAATTAACAGTTTGCACTTTGATTTGCACTTTGATTTGCACAGTGGAAATGTGTTGAGAGTTTTCCCTCAACTCTCCTATGTGTTCTTGTGTATGTTCAAGATTTTTCTGACACTTCTTGTTACTCGTCTCGACTTTGTCCTCTCCTCCTGGTCTGAGCCTGCCTATGTCGGGCCTTCAGTGGACTGGCAGGAGGTCAGCATCAGGCCAGTCCCAAGCAGCTCCTGAAGGGAGCAGCTGTCAACAAGCAGCACGGATAGTTGGAGCACCGAGGGCAACGCTGTGGCACGTCGAGGTCAGAAGGAATCCATCAGCCCGGAACTGACCAACAGCGCAGTTGGAGGAGAATCTGTCAAGTTTTCAGACCTCCTAATGAGATATCAGCTCCACAGTCCTGAAAATCTGAACTATATATATATGCCACAGTCTGGCTGTTTTAGGAATAGCAGTTCATAATTTATACAAAAACAAATTCTTACTGAAATGAAGGCATATATCATCTGCAAAGAAGTTATTTTTGCTATATATTGTATGCAGGTACATGTCAAAACATTTGGATATCATGAAAAAGTTAAATATTCATGGTCACTCATTTCAGAAACTTAAACTCAGTAGTATTTCAAGGCCTTATTATTTGTAATTTTGATTAAAATGGCTTACTGGTGATGAAAACCCAAATTTTAAATTAAAAAATACTGTATTGATCCCAGAAGAGAATTAAATTAAGAAAAAAGTCAGTCTCAGAAATGTGCATATTGTGAAAAAGTTATATACCCAACTTGGAACTATTGCCTTCAGTCTAGTCATTGAATTAACTCCATAACGTTGTAAAGATTTTCTAAACAGTGTCTCAGTCTGGGTTAGTAGGCTACATCATGGATAAGACTGCTGACTTCAAAGACGTGCAGAGGACAATTACCGGGAGACATAAAAAGGTCATCGTTAAAAGAAGCTAGCTCTTTGCGTGGCTGTATCCAAACATATTCATAGAAAGTTGAGTGGAAGGAAAAATTGTGGTTCGCAAATTTTCACCAAGATAAGGTATTACCGCAGCCTCGAGAGGATTGTCAAAATTCATTCAGACTGAGACTGGAGTCACCTCATCAAGATTCATTGCGAATTAATGAATCCTACATGTTGGCTACAGATGTCGCATTTCTGTGTCAAACCACTCCTGAACCAGAGACAGCAACAGAAGCGTCTTATCTGGACTATTGCTAGGTGGTTCAAATTTCTCTTTTCAGATGGAAGTAAAGTGTGTTACTTCATTTGGAAATCAAAGTCCCAGAGTCTGGAGGAATAGAGAGGGACAGAATCCAAGTTGCTTCAAGTGTGTATATGATGTGGGGTGCCATGTCTTCTGCTGATGTTGGTCAATTGTGTTTTCTTAAGTCCAAAGCCAAACATGGATATATTATTTTTATTAGATCTACTTTTACTTTGCCAGTATATGATTTGTGCTGAAAATGTCAGTACAAATCAGAGGAGACAAAATAGCTTATAATTTTCAAAAATGAAGACAGGAATATCTTCTCTTAATAATTTAGTCAACAAACTAAAATTTGCAAAAACTACTTAAATATAACTACAAACATGTGGTCTAATATCAAGCTTGTTTAAATTTGACAAAAAAACTGTTAGTAGGTCTCACAGTCTTTTAAGTAGTGAAGCAGATAAGCAAGCCCAAACCACTGAATTTCTCCTACTTTCTTATCTCTGTCTTATTTTTTGACTGTGTTGAGAGACTCCTTTAAACATTATGTGAGATTTTTGGATAAAACGGAAGAGTTTTCTTAGGTTTCTCAAAAATATATATTGGGTTACTGAAGGAGAGGCTTGCCAGGGCAAATGCAAAAGCTATTACTGTGGACAACAACCGCAACACTATGGAATTTATTGCAAGTAAAAAAACATAAGACAAAAATACACCCTGTTGCAGGAACAGATGGAATTTAACTTAAGCCTTTAGAAATATATTTGTTCCTTCCTTTAATGCCAAGATTTCATTTGAAGGTCCCAGCCATGACAGCTATCTCTCTCCTAGAACTGTGCTGATGGAGTGAGGGATTTCTCTTGACCTCGGTACTCAAACTGTCCCTGCCACTTTGTGTAATGTATGTATTGTATAATATGATTAAGAAGCTGAAACAAGAGTATTCCAGTGCAACCATTCAGTCAATCCGCCTATATATTTACTAATGAAATGGACAGAAGGGTGGGATGAACCCCTGGCCCATCTTTACTAAATTGCTTTAGCCCTGAATCAGAAAATGAGAAGAGTTGCGACTAAAACTCAGAGGAAGTGACGTTGCCTAAAAGGGATTATTACGCAAGATTTTGACACATATTAGACAGGTAAGCATCACGTATTTTACACATTGTCTTTGCATTGTACACAGTCACATGAAATATTCACGCATTTTTGGCCCGAGAAGCATTCCATATAGGTGGGCGGGTCTAACATTGATTTAGACAAGATGATTGGTCTGAAATAGACCTGAGGTGAAATTAGTGAATTCTATTTTATAGTGTAATTGACATTTACATGAGTTTTGCCGCCTTTGAAGTATTTACTTTTCATATTTGTTTTTGTTAAAATTTTTATTTTCAGTTGAACAAATAATTATGTAATAATTTGTCTATTTATTTGTCTGTGGCACTTTTGGCATTCCCATCCAGTCGATGTTCACACAGAGTTTCTTTTAGAAACTATAAGTGTTCTCTGCTGTCTTCTTTTAATTACTAATTTATCAGCCAATTCTGCCCTCTGCAGGGTAAAGAAATGTCGTGCATCAGTTTCCAGTCAATTACAGAGCCCTGATTTATTTGTATAATTAATTTACATTAATTGATGACTAATAAATAAAAATAAAAATAGTTATTTGCACAGTTAATGTGTAACTAACATCTTAATATAAATTGATGTTCCTCTTAAACATATTTAAGAGGAACATCATGTAAGAGGAACATATTTATTGAAAATATATCTTGCTTATGAAAATGTCATATATTTTAACGCCTGGAAAATTCAACAAAGAAAAAGAAAATGAGACTTCTTTTGAGAGCAGACTAGAACAAAGCTTCCAGAGTTCTTTGTAGAAACGTCCTCAAAGGTGTCAAAAATTAATAGATGCGTTCAACCTGCATTTATCGTCCAAGTGGAGGTGTTGAGAAACGAGTTTATGAGAAAATCCAAATTAAAATGGAAACATTTTTTTTTTTTGTGAAGAGGTGTGATCGTGCTCAGACACTCAGGCGTGGATCAAAGCAGCAGTGAGACTCTGGGGCAGCAGCAGATGAAAGAGGTACACATTAAGCTGTTTACTGTGGTGACATGAAAAGGTGTTTTAGCTCTACATTCTGCCTAATGAGGGACAGAGACGGAGGGTTATCTTTTTAGATATTCAGTTGCAAGTTCACAGCGTTTTACATCTCTGCTCGACATCAAAAGAAAGCTCCATTTTCTTCCACCAAGGTGATGTGAGAAAAAAAGTGAAGTCCCCATAGTTTAAATTAGCATTTAGCTGTTTCGCTGGAGGGCTAATTTGCACGTGGACACTAACTAGATGAGGTGAAGCTTAGGGCCTTTGTATTTCTGCTGCATTATTTTGGCCAACATAGAGTTGGAACCAAAGATCCTATTAGCTTGTAAAGCAATAACAGAAAACATATTTTTGTATGTGTGTCATCTAGAACTTCTAGGAATATGTTTCAGAGAAAGGCTTCTTTTGTTCACTGTACATCTTTTTCAAAAGAGGTGAATTTCAATATTTGGTTTGCAGGAAAAACAAGTAACTATACAATATTTATAACTCAATGTCAATCCAGGATTCAAACCTAAGATCTTGCTGCAAGGCAACAGTGCCAACAAGTGTTCCAGTGTGCAGCCCACCAAAAAATTCATGATTAAAAAAAAATTTTTTTTTAATTAAATAACTTCTTTTCCATGCAAACTTGATAACTTCTAACTTGTTGATGACTAACATTTTATAACTTGTTTTTGTTTGTTTGTTTTAATGATTGTAAGGTAATTAGCTAAAGGATTCAGGGCAAAACAAGTATTTGAAGCCCTGGACTGTACATTTCATTGTACTTCTGAAGTATTTTAATAGACATTTACCCAAAAAAACAAACTTTTGCTATATTTACTCTTTCTTCCTTTTAATAGTTTGTGTGCAAACAGGATTTGCACAACAAACAAGAAAGTGTGTGTCTGGACTGGTTGATTATTTCTATAATATAATAATGATTCTTGCCAATAAATATTTTACTTTTGGAAAGCCTGTTCATTTTCCTTTAAATTGTGCCATGTTTGTAAGAAAAATGCATTTGTGTGTTAAGAAACAGAGCTGAATGAAGTCTGTACTTTTTGTGTGACATGTAAAAAAAATAATGTATCCTAGTCCAAACTCACTTTTAGAACAAACTAACATAAAGCTGCAGTGTTATGTTGTAACTCCCCTAGTGGGGTTTCTTTGTAAACACATGGTGACAGAGTGAATATACTACATGCTCTACAGCTGGCTTTACTGTAGAAAAGAAATATTGTCACAACACAGGTGATAAACCCAATGTACAAATTAAATAAATAAGACCTCAACATGTTCTCAAGTCTCTACAGTTTCTTTCCGCCCTGCCAAGTTGAGATCTTAAGCATAAAACCACTACTACGCCACAGTGAAAACAGATGGATCAAATAGTCCTTGTCCTTTATTTGGACTGCTCACTGTTATTGGAAAGAATCTGAGTAAGAATTACCAATTCTGGCCTCCTTTCAGGAAAACAAACAGGCTCAGATGTGATTTTCCATTTTACAGGCTGTTTATGTCTTGCAAATTCCTTCTACAGAGGAGCGGCATGGCAGCTTTCATGTTTTAAAGGCCCAGGGTGACCGCAGCCCTTTGTGGCCGAGGCACTTTTCCAGTACTAATGACATACAGTCACACAAGACTCTGGCAGCGGCGTACAACCGAGGCTGCCTGCCCGTTGTGTAATTAGTCTACCACTAAGTCCCAGTCTGGGGAAACATTCACAACCACATTAAACACAGACTGAGCTCGGAGCAGATGGATATGCTCTGGAGGAGTCATATGTAACACAAATGGCTTTCATCAGCAAGATAAACTGATAACACTCGATGTCTAATAAGACCAAGCTGTTTGGGCTCTCTGTAAGATTTTCTTTTAAGTTTGCAGTCTGGTTGAGCTAGCAGGCTTCTTTTAAATTATTATTACCATGACATACTCCAGACAATATCCTCTTTCTCCAGAGACACTGGATCAGCGAGCTTCTGTTACAGTACAACCAACCAAAAGCCAGAAAAGAAAGCAACACCAAAATCAAGAAAAATACCAACAACAAATGCGAGCTTGGTGGTATATTAGGATGACAATCCTGCCATCTGGTGGTTAAAGTAGAAACTGACACAAACTTTATAGGTGGAAGACTTTTCAAAGCAACAGCAGCTGTGGAACAGAGGATAAGTTGACAGTGTGAAAACAAATGACTGAGGAAATGACTTTGAGTGGCAAATTGAATGACTCCTCACCAGAGTCTGCAGAGAATAGCACTCACTGTTCCACAGTCCATCGTCATCAGGATGTGCTTCACTCACTTTGATCTCTTTAGGTAATTCCGGTGAATAAGCTGAAAATCTAGTCATCCCAAAAAGTCTGGTGTTGACAAAAAGAATCAGTAAACATTGGCTGATGAAAGAAAGAAGTAAGCAGGATTAAATCAGGTGACATGAAGTGCAAACAAGGCCTGAGATTGAATTTTATGAAGAAAACTCCAAAATTCTGCATGTATAATTTTAGAAGAACATAAATTTCTCATATATTCACTCCAAAACATGGAAATAAGAAAATAAGCTTCAACTCCAAACGGCACTGTAACTCTTTGCTGGTGCACATTTGTCTGATTTAGAGTATTTAAAAATGTGCACATCAATCACAATGCTAATATTATGTTAAAACTAGTGAAGTAAACTTGCACTGACAGACAACAATATCATTATCCCCATGTGAATTGTTTATATATGCAATGTATTTCTTCATTATATACAATATACAGCTACTAGACCATAATTTGCATTTTTTTAAGGTCAGGGCATTTACAGGTATATCTGAAAAAATAGAACATTGGGAAAAATTAAATATTTTTTGTCACTTTTTTCATAAACAACCTCATGGTTATTCCACCAAATATTGATTTCTGAACTCGTCCCAAGTTAAAAGATTAGTATTGTTGTTTCTAAATTAATATGTATTTTGTTTTTTTTTTCTTTGCATTATTTGAGGTTTGAAAGCACTGCATTTTTTTCATTATTTTGACCAGTTCTCATATTCTGCAAATAAATATAACATTTTTGCTTGAAATTTCAAAGACATGTTGTCAGTAGTTCATAAAATAAAAGAACAATGTTCATTTTACTCAAACATCTTTAAAAAGTAAAATCAGAGAAACTGATCATTTTAAGTGATTTTAAGTTATCCACTCTCTGTCAACAGAGAGTGGATTAAGTGGTATGTATTTTAACTTTCTCCAGAGCTGTCGATATGAACACTTATTTATACATCTATTTCAAAGAACTTGTCAGGGATACTGATAACTGTGGCAAAAGAAATAAGGTGAACAGAGTTTTAAAACATATATCAATTTTAGACAGTGCAATAAAAAATGAATTTATCTCAAAGCTTCTCACACATGCTTAACAGCTGGGCTCATAAATCTATTTCTTCTCTTTTGGCTTTTCCCTTCAGGGGTCGCCACATCAAATCATCTGTCTTCATATAGTCATATCCTCTAACCTCACACCAACTAACTTCATGTCCTCTTTCACCACATCCATAAATCTCCTTTTTGGTCTTCCTCTTGGCCTCCTCCCCTGTGGATCCAACCTCAGCATCTCTCTACCGATATGATTGTTTCTCCTCTGAACATGTCCGAACCATCTCAGTCTGGACTTTATCTCCAAAACATCCAACATGAGCTATTTTAGTGCATTAGGAATAATCTTCAGTCCGCTTTAAACAGAAACTACTAGAAGAAAAATAGTTAAAAACCATCCATCACACGTGAACAAGCCTAAAAAGTGGTGTCTGTTTTGTGCAAACAATGTATTATTTGTCTCTCTCTGAATAATGACAGCACTAAATGGCTCTTTTGTCTCTTGGTTTACGTGACAAAAGTAGAAAGCTAGAAAGCTAGAGAGTGGCCGGACCTGTGTTATGTTTAGGATTATCTGTGGCAGTAATGCAAAAGGAACAAGGAGCAGGTAAAGTGGCTTTTCAGAGGAGGCCCCAGTAAATGTCACTCTTCTTTGTGGAGTTTTTATTTTAAGCCATCAGGGCGCAGCAAAGTGAGAACTCTCTACAGTAAAAACACATCTGCTTCTGGTTAGGGCTGGGAAAACTTGGATTAAACAAATTCTTTAAAAAAAGAAAAAGTTAGGATTGCTCTTGCCATAATAAATGCAAGTGTCTGACAGATGAAACCACAAATCAGCCTCAAGCTAATATTTGGTTTCTCTTTTTCATGGTGTGAAGACACAACAGTGGGGGGAAAAAATAGCTGGAGGCAGAAAGGAGGAAGAACATGGCTTCAAAATATATTCTACTATGTTCTTTTTTTAAAAAAACAGCAAATGCAGCGAAAAATTTCCACCAGCCTTTAGATGTTTGCAGATCTACACTGGTAAAAGTCATCAGACCAAGATATGACAGACTTGAAAGTTTATGCGTCTCACAAAAGACATTAAACCTGTAAAACATGCAAGGTAAGATTGTTTGAAATTCTTCCTGAGTGTTTTAATTGTCAATATCTTATTCCATTCATAAATATCTTCAACAGACACTAATTCATTGTAGCGCAATTCACTTTAGCTATTCCAGCTTGCTTGAAAGTCAGGACTTATAACACAACAAAAATACATCCTAAAGTGAAACATGGTGGTAGCAGTATTATGGTGCATGAATGTTTTTCCTGAGTGGATGATAAGAAACTCGATAAGAGCTCAATAAGGAGCAATCCTGGAAGAAAATCACTTAACGGTAGAAAAATTAGAATGACTTTGATCAAAGTATATTCCTGTCAACCTCATGGCAAGTTAAAAATTGTTGTTCACACACTTCCTCTAATCAAACTCAGTTTGAGCTTATTTCCTCAAGACAATAGCCAAATTTTACATCTCTAGACAAAGAAAGCTAATAAGCTAGTCTATATTTCATGTTGGTAGACAAGTGCTACTAACAATAACCACATGTCAGTTTAATTAAATAAGAAATAGCAAAGTGAAGTCAAACAAACCAAGGGGGACTATAAAAGACAGTACAGCAGGTAACGAATGAAAGACTTTTATTAGAAAATAACTGCTTCCAGGACGTTTGTAACCAGTATCAGGAAATAGAAGAAAAAAACTGTGATGTCCAAATTCACAAATTAGCCTCAGACAAAAAAAAAAAAAAAAAAAAAAAGTAAGAATAAAAGTGGTAATCAAAAACATACCAGGGAAAAAAGTTCTCAGCAGCGTTCCTCTTGGAAAAAAAAAAAAGAAAAAAAAAAAAAACTTCATTCGCACATGATTCTTCTGAGAGCAAAAATAATGTTACAAAATATGTGCTTCAAATAAGTTTTTTTTTTCAACTGAAAGAGTTTTCTGATCTTTAACACACAAAGGTTTCAGATCTAACTAAAAAATAAAATAAAATTTAGACCGCTTTTCGATGGTACTCTGGAGGAGCAACTTCATAGTCGCTTGCATTGAAGAGTGACGCAGAGTTCTTAACGAGATACCTGAAAAAGAAACAAACTCATTTATGCTACAGATTCTTCATTTGAAGGCTTGTTGAATAAGTTACCAGTACTTACTTGAGAAAGTCTTGTAGATAACTGAGAAGCAGCGCAAGACTCTTCTCGTCCAGGGGAGTGTATGCCAGCATGGCCCCAATTCTCACTGTCAAAACAACAATTCACAACTTTTGAATAAAGAGGTACAAATGTCCTGAAACTAAATTATTAAAATTTGAGTCAAATTGAATATATTTTAGAAACATTGAAGAAAAATGCAGCATTTATTTACTATATGTTTTATTCATGGTATTACCTGGAATACGCACTGCATTCACACAAAAAAGCTTGTTTTTTGTGTAAATGCAGTTTTTTTGTGTTTAAAAGTAGCTTTTAAAGCTACTTTTAAAGCTTTTAATTGCATTCCATTTTTGAGTAGATATTGAAATGTACCATCACTAAAACAATTACTAATATATTTATTAACTTATGACATACAAAAAATAGTAATTAAATTATTTATGGCCTAAATTATGTCCGTTTGGCATTTGATCACCATTTTTTGTTAATTTAGTTTTTCTATAAATAGTCTTAGAAAAAATATAATACTGATGATAAATATTACCTTCCAGTAATAAGTTTTCAGCATTTCAGTAATAAGTTGAGATATTGGTAATGAGGCAAAAGGCATGTAAATAGTCAACTGATGGAAGCCTGAAATATTATTTCTGCTAGATAAAAAAAACTATTCTCGCCAAATCTTTCTCTCTATTATTTAAACGAACATAATACATTGTCGATTTAATTCTTCTCAAAATCTCTCAACCCAAATGTAGGAGATGAAACTGAGCCTAACAGCATTTGAGCTGCAGTTGAAGCGTCTGAATTATTTATTTTTGTTGTCTGCTGCTATTCACAACCATTCTTTATAAAGATTCTTCTTTTGTTTTTAGAGTTTACCAAAAAGTCTGAGTAGGTGAGGCGCGCCGTAGATCTGAGACATGGCTGTGTCGGGATGGTTAGCCAGGATGTCTGCATACTGAGGCCGCTCAAATTTGTAGAGAAGTTGTGTCCCCAGCATGACATTGAAATATTCACGGATACCGGCAACCACCTCATTCACAGCAAACTCCCTGAGTGTTGGAGGAAAACAAGTTGGACCGGTAAAGACATAGGTTTCTCTTAGCATTTCTGGAGCTGGTAATAAAACAAATCCTGGAAATAAAATAAGATGAAGGGGAGTCTTTACTTGCTGTCAGAGTTTCCTCTTGATTTTTTGTAGTTTCCATAGTCTTCGAGGACAGCGTCAACGTTTTTTTTGGCTGGAAGGTGAAAAAGCTGAAGACAAACAAATTGAAACATAATTGTTGGACGCTTTTCTTTGTGGCTTACTTAGTGGAACTCCTAAAAGCCTTAAAAAATTATCTTTTATTGCTGCAGCATAATCTCACTCTGGTTTTATCTGTCCTTATTTATTATTTATCCATCTGGGGGAAAATTCTAATACAAGGGTAAAAAAAACTTTCTGTTAGTAATATGTGACTTCCTGTTTGCCTGGTGATGCAACAGTGACCGATTTCTTTTAGCCATTTTTAAAAATGTAAGACAACATGACAAGCAGACCGGACATGTGCTGGTCATTGTAAGCCAGGAAACGGGATGAAGAAAAACAGCCACCTACCTAAATCTGTCCATATCTACAGACAGACAAAAAAATCTTTAAATAGCTGAAAATGTGATTCTGAGGAATATTTTCTTTTCCATAACCTCTGGGATTAAATGATTAAAGAAACTGGAATCACAAACTTTTTAAAGGGTCTTTTTTATTAGACTCTTTACCAAATGTACCACAAGTGTGGTGAGAACTCTATATGGAAATATGACAAAATGTTGATTATTTACCTGTTTTTGACGTGTGATCAGATCCCAGTCATCCACAAGCCACGGTTTAAGCTCCTCTGGGATTTTTACCTTAACTTCAACTCTGTTTATAAAGGTTTCCTCCTAAGCAGAAGGAAAAAAATCAAAACAAAACATTGTTTCATCTGTGCACCTTTATGAATGATGTCCTTTAAGAATCAAAAATATGTTGTTTTTAGGTTCTGAACGTAGTTATTACATGAAATCCTGGACCTACGCTCTCAACAGTTGGGTCAACTCGTGCTCTCTTCTTCCTGGGAGGATGGGTTGGATCTCCTCCTGAACTTGTTCCCTCTCCTGCTCCAGGAGCTGCAAACACACATTCACTTAACTAACACATTTAATGCAGGCGGAAATCAACTTTTTGAATTGAAATACTTTTTAATATTTAAGAGTAAATTAATACTCACTCTTCTGTTTATTCTTTTTGGTTTTCCTGGGAAAAAGAATACAACACAAGTTTAAAAGTTAAACCGGACACACCCAAGTTATAAAGTTTGGGAAAAAAAAAAAAAAAAGATGAGGTGAAAAAAAAAACCAACACCACCACAATGGCACAAACACTCACACATCATTTTTCTGCGATGCAGCAGGGATCTTCTTATTCGGTGCAGCTCCCCTCATTCTCCCTTCTACATAATGGTCTCTAAATTGAGAAAACAAAAGTTTTGTTAATCCAGGACTTGTGGTTCTGATGAAATGAGAATTTTCCAGACAATTAAGGATTGAAAACAAAACAGATTAAATCAAATGGAAAAGATTGAACACATGACATCACAGTGGACATACTGATTGGCCCTCTGAAGCTCTTTCTGTTTCTGAAGATTACTGTCCACATACTTCAGTACTCTGCTTTCAGGAACCCATTCGTCCCAGCTGAAAGAGAAAATATTATTTGAGTACTTAAGCCACTGTTAAAAATATGCAAGTTTAGGCATTTATTATCTGAGCTGAACACTCACTTCTTATTCCAACCACTGTAATGAATGAAGTATTTGATCTGTTTGTCCTTGATATTAATCTTAACACACTGCAAAGAGAATTACCAATTATTGTCAACATTGAAAAACAAACAAACAAACAAAAAACATCAAGAGTGTTTATAAGGATAGTTTAACTAAGGTGGCCTACCTTAGCTTCGTAGAGCAATGGCCCATGAAAACACAGCACTCTTTCACCTGCATTGGAGATAAAACAATTAAGTTCCACTGAAGAAGCTTTCTACACACAAATATGGAAAACAATAACAGGGAAAGTACAAGTTTTAGCGCCAGACAAACATTTTTATTTTCTTATGACCCTGATCATAGTTGTGTCCCCATTTAATAGCAACATGTTGCCATTTTGTCTCTGTCCATCTACATTATGTATAAAAAATCTCTTACCCACTGTGTCAAGTATTGCTATGGACTATGCAGAAAAGTAAAAGTATTCTTGGTTAAACAAAAGAAAGATATTTAATGATTACTTTAGTTAACTGATTGCCAAAGTGGTTATAAATATATTCAGATATATATTAATTGATTATTTTTTAGGTTTTAAAACAACCAACACAACAAAATAACGAAATGGTCAGCGCTTGTCATATCATAGAAGGGCAGAGACGCATTTTACTAATAGTGATCAGACGGGAGTTACAAAAATCCAGAAAATTGTGTACAAAAAACTTCTCACTTGCTCTTTAGACCTGAGTAAGTTATTTTTTAAAGTATTTACCAAAATTAGACAAATTAAAAAAAAAAAAAAACAATTGACAAACATTGCAATGCATCATTTTTGGGTTGCTTGTTTTGGCTGACTTTTAGTTTTGAAGAAATATACCGGAAGTAAAAAAAAAAAAAAAGTCTCAGGTTGTAGTTTTTTAAATCTTGCAAAAAACTTCTTTGGTCATTCTGGGCTTCCGTACACTGTACTTCATCAGAAAAAAAAAAGCATTTATCTTGATTTTAGTTTTAGGTTTCAAAACAGTTACTCGTCATAGATGTATATTCTTCCAAGCTGAAATGATGGAGATTATGGCAAGCCATCAAACAAAACAATTCGGTTCTTGGCGGGTACTTCTGCTCTGGAGTACGGATTTTTCAGCTCAATGTAAGCGTGGCATTTCTAGCTTGGTTCGTTTTTCCATTAAAAAAACTGTAATGCAATCTGTATGTACGTATATTTAAAATTGCAACAATAGACAATGGTTAGAAAGACTAAAGTTAGCAAGATCTGAGCTAACGGTTAGCTTGGTAAAATACTGTCAGAGGTGGGCGGTGAAGTCTCTCAGTAGCTAACGCTATCTGAATGAAGTTAAAACTATCTCTAAAATTAACACAATGCACTCTATATCAGAAGCTTTATTGAAGCCGTGGAAACACGGCTAAAACTACCAAATCTTATTAATAACAACCCGTTGTGTCTTTATTGCAACAACAATGACGGCTAACCGCTCCACCTTCAACAACTACAATATTTAGGCGCTTTAAAGCGGACAGAAACTTACATGAAACAATACGACAAACAAACAACTGCATACCTTCTTGAAATTTAGGTTTCGGGTCCTGTTTCGGCGCCATTCATGGATTAAGCTATCAAAATTTGGGAAAAATCTTCAGGTCCCATTCCAGTCCACCGCGGCGCCGCTATCCAATGACGTCATTCTTCTTCTTCTTCTGTGGATGTTTTTTGATGGTTGGCAACCAGCATAAGGTACGGAACCGCCACCTACTGGAATGAAAGTGCAAAATGTTAAACGAAAAGCATGAAATAATGAGGACTTCACAAATAAACTGCTTAAAGTAAAGTCTTTCTTTCTTAATCCTGACTTTCTAATCTTATATCTTTAACCCACCAGTGCAAAATCTTAGTTTGATGTTTGCCTATTTTATAAATTATCAATCAAACCTGTGTGTTGTACTATAGTCTTTTTTTTTTAAACCCGTTTATCTTTTACAGATGAACACAGGTTTAATCACAAATATCCAGATGTCATTCTTCAACAAAATCTGTGAAGTTAGATGGAGAAAGCATCCTACCTCTTATAATCACAAACTCAAAAGAATGTGAAAACAGGAAAGTTCCTCTATTGAGAAGACTAAATGCTTCCCTAACATACTGTTGCAATAAAACATAAATTTATCTTAGGTCTAACCATTTTGACCAGAGGTGTCAATGAATGTCACATTATAAAAGCACAAAGTGGTGGACATTAAAGTTCACTTAAAAATTACTTCCGATTTTATATCATTTACCCCTTTCCAAAGTTAGAAACGTTTTTATCCAGAAGCTACAGCCAAACCAGAGGATATGTTAGACAACCTATTGCTTTAATTGTGTAAACTATTTAAAAATTATGTGAAATGTTCTTTAATGCCTCATGTAACTGAGGAATCTTTAGAGAACTACTAAGCCTGCAAAGACCTTTTTGTTTGTTTTCTACAGGCTTAAATCCTTACCAATATCAATCAGCACAGTAGATCTCATCTCTTTTCAAAATGATCAAAGCGTCTATTGAGTTATTGACATCATCTTATAGCAAAACAGACAGAAACTAAAAATGTTACAATGCATGTCAAGCAACAGTGATATTTTTAAATAGCAATAATTATATAATTACAAAAGAAATATCACATACAATGACAGCAATGCATATTCACGAATCAAACCAATGCAGAAAGTATATATGATAATAAATAAACCTAATCATAAAGACAAGTCAAGGAAAAAAGCAACAAAAGGGAGGCATTTATGACTTTAAAGTTTTTACCTCTGGGCCAAAATGTATGTTGTGATTCACTCAAAGCCTAAACTATCACAGTAATCTTGAAGGCTGTTGCAAATACATTAAACACCAAAAAAGACTATGTATCCTGTGGCCTCACTACAGAATCGCATAGCACTCAAGTAGGTGAGCTTGCAGGTAACCAGCAGACAGTGAAAGCTGAAGACGACTAACTGGGAACTGTAACGCTTAACTGCTCCACACAGATTCGATGCACAAAAACAAAAGGAAACAAGTGCTATAATAAAACATCAACATAATGAAATGTAATTAACTTACTTAAACTAAAAAAAAAAAAATAATAAAATAAACACAGCTATAGCCTTTCAAACTGACCAGAAACTAGCCATGTCTTGTATGTGGAGCAGAAATTTGTCAGCTGGTCACTTCTGTCTAGTTTTCTAAGTTTTGAGTAATACACAAAATAAACAGCTATACATTAAAGAAAAATGCTAACTTTTGCAAGTATTTGATATATATATATATATATATATATATATATATACTTATATCTACCATGTATAAAGGTCCAATAGTGAGTGCTAGCTGGACCAGTGCCCTTCATTCACACACTGAAACAGTCTGATCAACCTGATTTCTCCCAATTAAGGTGTAGATTACATAGCGTCTGAGCAATAAAACATGGTTCACTGTTCTTTGATTCGACTAAGATGAGCAAGAAGAGAAAGAGCGCAGTAATGAAACACAAGGACGCTCTCCTGCATTTCTAGTGGCAACAGTTCCAAGAGGCATAGGAATGCTTCTTTCAAAAATAGCACACACCTAATATAACTTACATCATAAATAATTATTTAAAAATAACAACCACAGCATGAATGTGTTAAGAGAAAATAAATGTACAATGATGGCAAAAATAAAACAAATGGCCAATCTTTCTGCTGTCAAAACATTATGACAAAGATGACACCATTTAGAACATAAAGTGCTACACATTTTCCCGTGTTGCTGAGGCTCACCTTTCATCAACAACAAGCCTGTTTTCTTTATATTCTAAATATGTCCCATTTGGTGTTAACTGCCTGGGGACTGTGCATGTATGCTGAAATAATGCCGTTGACATAAAATATCGAAACAAACTGTAAAAACCAGGTACAAAAGCTACAATATAATCAAAGACCACATGAAGAGGTGTGGAAAAAGTCTTCAGTATTCACACAAAAATATCAACGTAAGTAACGCACTGGACAAGAAGCGTCCCAAGTTTATATACATATGATAAGTAAAATTGAAAATAGATTTTTCCTCTCTGTACATAGCACTGTATTCTTTCATCTTCCACTTTTAATATTTACAAAGAACTCCTGTTCAAGGTCTTCCTCGAATTTTTGATGATTCAGTTCGACATGGATCTAGTCAAGAGAGATAACGTCAGATAAGGAGCCGTAAATGGCCGCCGCCGCCGCTGCCTCCATAGAGGACCGTGACAATCCAGAAAGGCCGTGGCTGTCTCTTTCCTTTTCGCGTTCCCGTAGACTGCTGGAAGACACCAAGCTACTGGTGCTGCCGCTGTTGCTGCCTCCATTGGCGGTTGCAAGGGTGCTGCCCCCGGGGGTGGCCGACTGCTCCCGTAGCATCTGGGAGGAGCTGTAGGGCAGGAAGCGGTTGAGGAGCAGGTCGTGGTCCTCTGGGGCAGACGCTGATGCGGCCGCTGCAGCAGCCATCACCATGTTGTAATGCTTCCAGGACACAAAGGAGACATTGTTAGCCACCAACAGTAGGACGATGCACAGTGCAAGCCATACGACATGAAGTAAAGTTTAACTCAATGTTTAAGTGGGATTAGCTCAATTTGCTGCTTTGCCAAATCACATAGACATTTCATTTCTTATGTCTATATCATGCCTCCAAACTGATTCATACTCATGTACTTGTAGTGCTGTGAAATATTTTGAAATATCTTTCACTTCTTTATTAAAGAGATATTTCAAGTCAAACAACTTCTAATATAAAACAAAATAATACTATCGCTTTCACTTATTATGAGGGAAAAAAAGGTTTTCCAAACCAACCCGGACCTGTATGAAAAAATAAAAACATGCGCCTGGATTTGACTCTGACCAGATGTAAATATTGTAGCATGACTTCAAACTTCCTCTGAAAACCTCCAATGTGGCTAAATTACAAAATTCTGCAGAGGAGTGAGTCAAAATCTCTCCACAACATTGTAAGAAGGCTAATTTTCCAGCTGATGACACCTGTCATCACCAAGTGAGGCTCAACCACTAATTATATTTATGAGGCAATTACTTTTTCAGAGTGGTATTAAATGTCAGTTAATTTTTTCTATTATTACACATTTGAATGAACTGACCCAGAGTAGTCTATGAAAAGATATATATTTTTTTAATTTATCAATATCAAAAGCAGCTCTTAAAAGTCCCTCTGATGGGTACGAAACAACAAAACTTATGAAAGTTGCCAACACTATAAAATGATGTATAAGGTGTCATCATGGAATCATTTAAATAACATATTTTACAGAATAAAATAAATTTATTTGCTTTCACCTGTCAACGTCACTCAATCCAGTGATGTAAGAGGAAAATTTATAAATAACTTACCTGATTGTCACTTTGGAGGAAGGAGAAAAAATTCAGATCTGTAAAAAGAATAAAACATAAAACTTCATTCACCTTTTTAATAATACTCTTGACTCAAGAAGAAGTAAAATTACTTGAAAATGCACTTTTTAGTTGATTTGATTAAGTGAAATTAAGGGAAAGCACCAGGTTTACCAGGTAGATCGCTTGTGTGGTAATAGTGGCGGTAGTCCTGAATAAGAGGAGGCGGAGGAGGAATGTAGCTGCTCTCCACAGGGGGCATGCTGGGAGTTCTGGCCAGGGGTGAAGCTTGGCTGTGCAGGTTCAACACTCTGATCACAGACAATGCAGCACAAAATCAGAGATATTTCATGTGCATTTCACCAAATGCACAATTCAGTATTTTCAATTCAGAAAGGGAAACTCACTAGGTATGTATTAATCCGTAACTGTAAGCCATAATCCTCAACATTAACCAAAATGGTTACTTGAAATAAATAACTATTTGCCAGTAAACAAATCTCACTCCTTGAATTAAACTATTAAAAAAAATATTTTTTTTTTATTATCTTCTAATTTTCGAGATGTTTCTAAACAAAAACAAAGTGACTTTGAAGCTTACCCTTTGTTGGGAGGCGGAGAGACTGGAGAGAGCGAGGGACAGACCCGTTTCGGAGGCGGCTCGTCATCCTGCTCGTCTTCTGAGGAGGTATCCAGTGTCAAATCAATCACATCCACTTTCTTGTTGTTGTCATTAGACGACCCTCGTTTATGCTCATGCGAGTCTGTTCTAGACAAATCTACCCACAGAAAAGCAAAAAGAAAGAAACCTCACTCTGTGTTCGTGGATTGATATTGCATTGTGAAGCTACGTAAAGCATGAGTTACACACCGCTGTCCACGCCGTTATAGGAAGCAGACACCTCCTGAACTTCTTTCTTTGACTTCATGGGGGCCCAGCTTCCATCTTCCTTGAACTGGATTTCGTCACAGTCAGAGCAGCTGTTCAGGATTTCCATGAACAACCTGTGAAAACAAGCAACCTGTAAAAACTTTTGACACAAACTTCACCCAAAATGTTAACTTTCATCACAATTTAGATCAACTTCCATCAAGACAATATATATTTATTAGTAGCACTGAACAATATGTTGAAATGTAATAGCCGGTGCAATATCCCTATATACAACAGTGCACTCTCTGTTGCAATATTTAAGAGGTTGTTATAAGTAGAGCCCAATACATTAACGGTCTATGAGGTAAATAATTTATTTGGCTGATTTGATGGATTGTATCTTCATGATCACGATGGCTGCAATTTAGTGAGGGAAAAGACATAGAGAAATTGGGATTATTTGGCTTAATATCATCTGAAATAATCCCTGTAATATTCAACAATAATATTGCAATAAACATATTGTTTGAAAATGACACAACAGGCTACACGTTACATAAACTTTAAATGATGGAAAAGTGCTTCTTACATTCTGAAAATAATTAAAATATTCCGCTGTGTTATTCCGCAGTTAGCTGCACAATTATCCTTTTCAGACATAATCTACCAGGATGTAGAGTTAAAAAAATAATTTAAAGTCAAAGAACAAAATTGAGGGGATAGGGTGTTCTATTCGTTGCAGATATTTTAAACCAAAGTTTAGAAGATTTGACATGAATTACGATGGCGCTCACCCATCTATGATAAGATGCTCATATGGTGCCTTCTTGTCACAAACCGGACACACCCATGTTGGCTTCTTCTCGTTCATTTGGATATAAAGTGTAGCATCAAAGCACTGTAAGTGTGAGCATGTCATTGATCGGCAAGGGATGGTCAGCCTCATCTTTCCCAGCTGTACAAAGAAAGACACAAGAAAGCAGTAGTTAATAAAGTATGACTGACTCCTAATAAACCCCAAAAAGCACAGTTTGGTTCTTTAATATCCCCCCCCTCTTTTTTATACTATGTATTACACAGCAAAATAATTTCTTTTTTAAATTAAAACCCTATTGTCATCACAAAGACTTAAAATGAGCAGGATAGTACTAAAGAGTATTTACAGGACAAAGGAGAGAAACTCGTAGACTGGTGGTCGCTATCTCACTCTCTGGATCCGCTGTCAGTTTCTCTTTGACTGTCAGATGGAAAGAGAGAAACAAAAAGGTACTTAGCTATCTATATTTACCACAAGCGTATTTATGTAACCTTCAGTGAACAATAAAGTTAGATTAACATATAGATGGATTAAAGCAACAAAAGGAGCACTAAACAACTGAAATCATATAGTAGTATAGATACGGTAAACATATGTTGTATATACGACTTTAAAGGAACTATAGATCTTCAAAGCCATTGTGAAGAAAGGTTCAGAGACCACGGATGGTTCATTTTAACATTTACAAACAGACCTATCTCCTGTAAACAATGTAAAATATGGCTTAAATTCATTCCTCTTTAATGTGTTCTTAAAATTCAAGCAGTTTTGATGTGTTTTTCTTTGCAGGTTTACAGCAGGGGTCTTTAAATCCAGGCCTCATCCAGCCAAATTTAGACATGTCTCTGGTCCAACACAGGACAAGTCAAGCAGCTGAGTTATCTCCTCAGTCTGCAGTCAATTTCTCCAGTCCTGCTACTGACCTCATTCTTTGACTCAGGTGTGTTGAAGCAGAGAAAGAACAAAGGCTACATTCACACAGCAGGCAAATGCGACCCAAATCTGATATTTTTGACCACATGCGACCTATATTCGACTTTTTCATGTAAGTCTGAGCAGCCCAATTCTAATCTTTTCACACACAAAAAAATCTATTTGTACCACTTCTATATGTGGTACTAAATCAGATATGTATTCAATTGTTGTCAAAACATCTGAAGCCAGAACGACCACGTCACATTTTACCCAAATTTTTCGACAATAACTTAAGACATGCATCATAAAACTGCACCAGACAAAACAAGACTGGACATAAACCATGACTGAAAGTCATAATTATGAATTTATGGAATAAGTCTTCATCAGTAGAGCACATCACATCACATCACAATCACACCACTCCTACAGCACAGCCATTTTTAATTAAAACTGAAAAAGGTCTTCTTAAACATTTTGTGCTGTCCTTAAAAAAAATTATTTCTTCTATAGAATCCATTATGACACCATCATAACACATAATCTATCTTAACTTGGCTGAAACTGCACACAAATGTTCATGATAGAACATTAAAATCACATTATTTTCAAATGATAAATAAACAAGGTTTGACATCAATATGTGATATTTTCTCAATGCAAAACTGAATACCTAATATGGTTTTGTAAAGAATTAAAAGCTTGTGATGAGCCGTAGAGTGCTCTTGTACGCTGCACCAACATTCATAATCCACAATAAGCCTTTCTTGGCTTTCAAGACAAGACCAGAATTTGAAACAAAAGAAAAACTCAAAATTAGATACTGAGATAAATTTGCTGCTCATATATGGATTTAAAGTAAGTTGTTTCTGTTACCCAGAAACAACTTTACTATTTTTTACTACTAAGCAACATGTTTACTTACTCAAGGCTCTTGAGTGGTCAGGATTCCTAATCCCTTTGGCCCGTAGTCTTTGTAATAACACTGCAGATGACTGCTGTCTTACCAAGTACACCGCCAGAGAAAAACACTGACCACAAAAAATACAAAACACAAATGTCATGCAGACCTTTCACATACTGTTCCATTATTATTCTTATTCAACATTCTGATACAGTAATCTCACCCTTCCGATTTCTGATGTCCAAGACACCACAATTGTGTTGGGGACAGTGGTAGATAGTCGGACAAGAGACGTTATGTTTATAGGACGACTGGGCCTTTTTGGTTCCACTCCATTTTTTGTAGGAGGGAGATATCCCTGCAAAAGGGGAAAAAACAAAAAACAAACACACAAAACGCTTATTTCACAGTAGCAAATTAAACAGAAAACACACAAAACTCTAAACCATAGCAAAATAAGGCTTAGACTTACTGGGAGATTACATGGTTTGCCATTAACCTTCACACACAAATTGGGGGGGAAATGGTCCTCTTGCGGACAGCTTGTCTCTGATAAGCAAAATCTGAAAATTATAAAAAATATTGATTAAGGTTTAAACAAATGTTTTAAGCAAGCGGATTCTAATAGGCTAACATTTCCACTATAAACTAGGTTTACTTCAATAATATAGGCTTTATATTGTGACATAGGTAGAGCACTTCTTGAAAATTTATTTTATTGTGGTTTATAGTGATATGAGTATTTTTACCAAAATGAAATGTTAGTGAGAGACTAATGTAAAATGGGATATTTTTTAAACCATAAGTTTTCAGAGTGTCAGGCACAAAAAGGCCAAGGGATTTCTCAAAAATCTTTTCATCAATGTTTTTCTTCTTTCCTCTCTTCCATATAAAGATCAGATTTATGGAGTGGATGCCTCCATCAACAGATTTTCTCCTCAAAAGTTACTGCTACTTGTTGTTCTGATTGATGCTCTCCTGGCTCAATGGTTAAGCCATTATTTGGTAGGTTTGGAGTTATTTCATGCTCCATTTTCAGGCAGAGAACTAAACATTCCTCCATCTTGAACAATTGTTATGTTGTTTTATAACTCAACTCTGCTTTAAACTCCTCTGCAACTATTTCCTGACCTGTCTGGTACGGTCGTTACTCTTCAGGATGCTGTTTGTTTATCTACTAAACAAGTGGATTCTGTTTTTTTTTTTTTTTTTGGTTTTTAAAATGGCTAAATGTAGAAAAGTTCCAGATGCATGAACAGTTTTAAATGGCACTTAAAATGACAAGCAGGATTTCAGTAATGCTGTTGTTTTTGTATGTTTTAGAGCCAGAGCTTAAAGCAGAAATATATCAAACATTAGACTGATACTCAAAATAAAGTGTGTGTTAGAAATACCTTAGTTGAACTTGAACAGCAAAGTCACATTTGGTCCCAGATATGTCCCTGAAATTTTAGAATAAACAGTTTATTACACAATATAATATCAAAAACAAATTCAAAGTTAGAAATTTTACACATTGAAACAGCAGCGGCACTATTCACTGGTTGTGCCTTTCGGCAATTTTTTTCCTGCAGGCAATTTTCTCACTTACATTGAGCTGCTAATTTGTTGAACTTGCTGCGGTGTTAATGCAAAGGCATAACATGCTTCCTGGAAGCGCTGACTGTTGTCTGAAACTTTAAGAAAGAAGCCAGAAACACAAAGTCAGACGAGAAAGTACAGAAAGTTTTTTGTGCACGTCTCTCACGACTCATTGTTTAGCTGTACCTGTGATCTCAAAGCTTCACTGGTATGCTCAAGCAGGAGGAATGTTATAACTATAAACACAGCTGAGCAGCTGGTTGTAGACTCACCCAGGCTTGTTGGCTTAATGAGCTCATCTAGAACATCGTAGAACGGCAATCTCTGGAGCTTGACGTCAGGGTGTACAGGGTGCAGGGCGGAGGAGAGGTGAGGCAGACTCAGCTCATGCTTAGGTCCGAGAAGAGAAACAGGCAGCAGTGGTGAAGGAGAGCTGTGGCCATCGAATCCTAGCTGAGCGAGGCCAGTGGGCAAGCTGGTCGCAGAATGAACAACAGGAAGAGCTAGGTCCACTGGCGAAACCATTTTGGTTGGGAACCGCCGTCTGTAGAGTTCTTTGATCTTCATCTGCACAGCAGGACTGCAGCCAGCCTTGAGTAGGTGGAGAGCTTTGGTCAAAAGTTCATGTTTGCGCCCATGCTTATTCCGTCCTGCATAGCCCAACAACACTTGGAGCTCAGAAACTCGAAGGCTCATTACCATTTGCTGGTGGAAAAATGAAGAGTGGGGAAAAGGATCTATAAAAACTGGGAAAACGCAGTTTTCTAATCCACGATGAAACTACTACCTCTATCAAATAACTTGTAGCACTTTCTTTTCTTTAATATGAAACATTTATAAAACAGAGATGTTTCCATCAGCCTTCTCCTGCCCAATTTAATATAGAGGTAGTAGTTTGAAAGAAATGATCAGATTATCCATACTTTAGCTTCAAAGCACATGCATCTAAGCTTTAACTATTTTTTATTTAACTCCTTATAGTACATGTTATTGGTTAATGCATTGAGACCAAAGATGGAGTGAGTTCATAATTTTTATGCATGTAATGAATAAGGTTAAAAAAAACATAACCTTTTATATATTTGTCCTGCCAATGACTATCAAGGTCAATTTAGCATATTGTAATCTCTGGATAAGATTATTATATGTGAATTTAGACAATTCTGAAGTTACTATAAACCTGGAGTACTTTATCTGTTTCATGAGCAAACGAACCTAGATGTAAACACTCTCATGTTTACATCTAGACAAAGCCTGAAAGAATGTTTTGTACTTTATACAAAGAATAGCAGCCGTTTTATTATCTATGCATAAGCTTCCTTTTTCTTCTCCAAAAATAAATGTCGCTTAACAGCTACAATTATGTCAAAGTAGATGTCTATTATAAAGCAGCAACAGCAGCATTTATGCACATATAAGTCTGGTTTTATTAAATTAAAGAAAGCACGTATCTTACGGAGGGTTCAATAACAATGTATGAAAAAAGGATGGAGAGGAAGATAACAGATTTAGTTAGCATACACTAGCTACCACTGGCTATGCGATGCTGTCATTTGCCTAAAAAGAAACCAAATTCTTAATTCTTTACCTTCGCGATCTGTTTTTAAATGGATATACTTCCCGCGCATTATAATATAACCAGATTTGCTCTGAGAGACAACCATTCCTACAAAAAGGAAGCAATATTTCAAGTTAACATGCGCCTCTCTTCCAGGGAATAGACATGGCCCATTTTTCAACAGATAACCGTTCGAACAGTAGTGTAAAAATAATTAAAGGTAGCCGAAACTGCTACTTTGTTAAATTTAAAACACTGGCCATCGTAACAGTTTCATCCTTAATGAAAGCGATATATTAGATTTTGATCAGGAGAACCGCAGGGGAAATCTAACGGGAACGTCGGCAACAATAACAAAGCTAATGCTAACGAGCTTAGCCGCAAGCTAACGGTATTCTGGTTCCTTCTGCTCAGCTGTTTATTCATCATATACTTTCATAACAACCCAACTCAGCTCTTTGCTGTCGAATACCAAGAGTGATGTGGCGTTAAAATGCAAGTTTCAGTGACTGAAACATCTACTCGACAAGCTAATATACAGAGCAGGTTTACCTTCAGTTCCGCACTCTCCGCCATCTCGTTACATTAGGTGCGCATGCGCAACACCGTCTCCCTCAAGGGACTGAATGTTGTTCCGCGATTCCCAGACGGGGGCGCTGTTGCAACGCTAGTAATCACTCGCATGTTTTTAAAACTGAACGAAAGGACGGTCGAATAAAACGGACACAGCGTTAGTGGTGAAATAGTTTAAAACTAAAATTGATTATAGTTTTTCTGAATACACTGATAATGAATGACTGATTGTTTTTGATAAACTGAACAATAGACATCTCATTAGTTATGAGACGTGATTATCATAGGTGAAAATATTACGAGTTTTAGGTTACCAACAGACGAAAACGTAGAACGCTGGATGACTTTTTTGTTTTAAAAAAAAGGAAATAAATAAATCAATATATTGGCTCATTTTATGTTGCTTTACGGTACCACAATATACAAGTGAAAACTTACTTCGGCCAATCGACATCATATTGATTATTTTGGGTCTAATAAAGCAGCACTTGCGCAGGATATTATTACTTGGTTGATTTTAGAAATTAAAATACAAAGAACTGAAAGTAATTACCACACCGACGCCAAAATGTGCCACATTTCTTCAATAAAATGATTTATTCTTCAACAATGAAAACAAATGTTACAGGGACAAATAATCTACTCTTATTATAATATATGGATGCAGATGCACATATTCCTCCTCTAAATTATGTGTTTTTTCCATTCGTTAAAAACAAATACAACAACCAAACAGTGTATTTTGCTGTAGTTTCCCGTGACTCATTTAAAGTGCATTTAATCCAATGTGAGTGACTGATCTAAAAAAAAAGAAAAAAAAAGAGAAAAGACAAAAAGTAATAACCGACTTATTTATAATAGAGGAAAAATATTTCTGAACAAAAATAAAACATAGACAATTAATTTCAAGATAGGACATTCACTGTCATTGCACTTTGCCACAAAAACGAAATGAGTTGATGGCATAATTTTAATAAAACAAATTCCAACGTATGTAGGAAGGTTTCATAAATACTGAGGGTGGTAATACACTTTTTTTCAATCTTACAAATAATTACAGGTCGGCCTGTTTTCAGTTCAGTTCCTCCAACTTTCCGCTGATGTTTATATTCCCCCCCAAACTCTGGTGTTTAAAACGAGCGGTAGATGGATCCTTTTCACCCATCATCTGCCTCACAAATAAAAATGTCCAATACTCAAGGCGGCAGCAGAGGAGATTTGAATGTGCAGGATCCCGTGCAGTGGCGAGGAGTTAACATCTTACAGGAAAAATGGTGTAAAGCGTCGTGAGCTTCTAGAAGGAGAAAAACAATCAATAGTGCACAAGCAAACGGCTCCTGAAAATTATAGACACGCAGTATCTGTTATTTACAATGAAAGATGGTTGAGAGACATTTTAAGAGACCTTATGATGAAGCAATTCACGTTTTGTGTTTCCGGAGTGATCATTGCTTTGAGGGTAATATATTTCAGGTATGCCAAGAGACAGGACGCAATAGATCTTAATCTTGTAAATTAAATTTTAGTAAAAGTGTACACGATCTTGAAAACGGACATAATGAAGCAAATTGAGTTGAATTTAAGTAAATTACGCACATATCTTTGAACACGTCTGCTGTGAGTTTTTTTCCTCATTTGTTTTATTTTTCTCACCTCTGACGATGTGAAGCTGCTGCACCATCTCCTCCCTGTAGGAAAGCTCCCTTTTCATTTGATCTTGAAAATTATCTATGAAGTAAAAGTCAACATTAAATTTGATGTTCCGCTCGTAAATAAGAAAGAAAGAAGGGAAGAAAGGAAGAAGGAAAAGAGCTAAAGAAGCAAAACATAACTTCAGTCGATCAAAAATAAATCACAATTAAAAAACACAAATAAGCATATAGCTACGTTTGTTTAACACTTTATTAATGTATTCGTTAGCATTTAAGGTTAAAAAAAACAAGAAGCTTGCATAAACCGGGTTGCAACTATGCATTGTCAGTCTGTTAAATAACAGATAGAGGGCGCTGTTCCCAAGCAAGAGCCACAAAAAGTCTTTCGAACTGTGACCAACGTCAAATTCGCGTTAAAACAATTATGCGTGTTTTGATAATGAACACTGGTCAGAAATGTCACATGTCTATATTTAATTATAGGTTTATATTATAAATGGAAGACGAATGTATTATTAGGAATTATTAGAAAGAAGATCATGTTTACAACGAATTCGAGGAAACTAAAAAAATAAAGAAGTCAATCAAATTTTGTGTAATGTTGCGATTTTGTTAATCTTGTAAAGTTTTTGTTGTTGTTTGCATACAATATATCCTTTGTCAGAGTGATTAAATAACTCTAACCTTAGTTTGAAACAATGCATAGTAGCCTATCACATATGAGGAAAAGCAATAGTTACATGTTCAAAAAAATAAAAAAAAAAAAATAAAATAAAATAAATAAATAAGGGCAAAAAGATAACCGCTCAAGTCAGATCAAATTTTAGGAGCGGGGTAAGCCTTTGCCAAAACGATTTAATGGTACTAAAAGATTTGCACATTATAAAACAATTTTAAAGATCAGAATTACAGTCTTTAATCGATCTCTTTCACAGAGGCTGAATACGTTCATGTTAGTTTTACTGGAAAAGTAATGGAAGATCAACGACTGTTTCTTGTCAGAATATAGCACAAAACCACTTTTAAATTGTATTTGGTTTGGTCACGTTTTTTCACAGAAAAAATACAACATTGCAGAATATGCTAATATTTTAGAGGAAAATACAGTGATATTATTTTTGTCATTAAAATATATATTTTTTTCTTCATTAATTTCACGCAGAATTTCTTATGTGTGGGTAGATTTGTGATAGTTTGAGAACCAGCCAGTATGGGAATATGCAAATTTTTCTGGTGTATGTAATTCCAATAACACATTTTAACAGTTTCAAAACCCAATTCATGTCAGTGACGAAAAAGAAAAAAAAACGTATTGTTTTATTAAAAACCCTAAAATAAATCTTTTGCACTTGCTGGAAGACAGAAATCCAAATCATCGCTGCGTTAAAATGTTTTCTTACCTTTCAAGTTCTGAAACTCGCGTTCTAGCTTTTTCCTCAGTTCGACTTGTTCCAACAGCTGCTTTTGCAGCTCCTCTAAAAAAGCAGGCAAAAGAGGAAGCGTTAGTGGAGGAGCAGAGAAACAGGCGCTGGGAGCCTTTTGCATTACATCTAGGACAGCTTTCTATTTTTAATCACAACGATGACGAGAATGTCATCGTCATCATCATTATCACTATCATGATATTCACTATGATGAAAATTCAGAGCACAAATCAGAGTCTGTTAGTCTAAAAATAAAGGCGCAAAAAGAAAGCACATCCCTTCTATGATGAGGATATCTGAGGATATCAGAAACTGATGAAGCTGAACCTGAAGGATCGTTCGAGAAACCTGTTTTTGTTTTTCTTTTTAACTATGGTTTGGTTTCACAAAAAAAAATATTGAAAATGTAATTGTTATTACTCAAAGTACACTGCTGTTACTACGACTACTATTAAGAATAATAATTACAAAAGAACAGTTATCTTACCCTTTGCTAAACTTTGGAACTCTCTGCGTAATGGTGCAACTCTGGCTGCCGCGTCCTCACCTAAATTCACACAAATTAGGTTTCAACGTTTTGATTATTCTGAAAACAAAGCGTGCATAGATGCACTCAAACAGAGCTTCTAGCACAGAGAAAAACTTTTTTCTCTCTCACGAGCTCACCCTCATCCGGCTCTCTCTGGCTCTCCTCGCTGCTTTGTCCATTAAAAGATTTAGTTTCAATCTCCTCCACTGTGGAAGACGGCTCTTCCTTACTTGCGCTCTCGTCTTGAAAAAAAAAACGATAAAATAAAATTAAATGAATATAAGTAAAAAATAATCTATTTGCCGTTTTGCCGCATTTTTTTAAAAGTTAAAATTGAAATAAAACAAAAATAAAATCTACCGTTTGTAGTCAGTACTGCCGTCAGGTAATTGGTGGGTCTGAATTGATACGGGCTGCTCCTTTGTTGCAGCTCAGCTCTGTCCGGTGTGTAAACCTGAAGCAAAGGCAATCAAGCTCAGGTCAATATTCGAAACTCAGTAAAATGAAATATAAAATTAATATGTGATTGAACTGCACTCAGATAAACTTATTTTAAAATATTTATTTCAAAATTATTGTATTATTTGTGATTATTTGTTGTTTTTTATTTTTATTTTATTTTATTTATTTATTTTTTAATTATTATCAAATTTCCTCCACATGGCAAAAGTAATTAGAAAAAGTAGGGACATACTACAGACAAATAATTATTTAAAAATCAGCAAAAATAAATCAAATTTATTTGTATTATTTTGTTTAAAAACGACTCACTTCTGTGAAAGGTGCTGCTATGTGGTGCTCTGGTAGCTGTTTGCTCTGCAGCTCTCTGTCAGAGGACTGGGCCACCTGCAGGCTCATTTTCTGCGCCTCATTCTCGCTTCCCTCTGCGCCCTTTGAGGACTCTGAGTCTTTCGGTGAAGCGCTGTGCGCCAAACCAAGAGGAGTCCGAGGCCCGGGATCCTCCTGCTCCTCTGGCGATCTGTTTGTCTCCACGTCTACGTCCGGCTCGCCCTCGCTGTCCACACACGGGGACACAGACCGGTAGCTGGAGCTCTCGCTTAAAAAATCAGGTGATAAGTAGCCGGTGCGGCAGCCGTTGTACGCGCCCCTGCTGCCGTACAGCTTGGCGATGCAGTCGGCGTCTTTAATGACGGGCCTGAATGCGGACACATAGCTGAGTTTCCGCGCCGGGAGGCTCATTCCCTCCGGGGGCCTCCCCTCGTCCCCGGATTTGTCGTCTTCGTTACGTATGGACTGGGTGCTGGAGCAGCGGTCGGTGTCCACCACGCTGTCTTTGGACGTGTTGGTGCTGCGGTCGCTGCTTTCGGAAATGTCCACCTCTGTCTGCCTGGGGCACAGCAACTCAGGAGGGGGCTTGTGTGGAGTCTGTGCGTATGGGGGCATGGGCAGCGGGCCCGCAGCGGGCCAGAACATGGGGAAGGAGGGGTAGGCGCTGTCCTTGGTGCCAGGCCACAGGACTCCCGGCAGCCCCGCTTTGCTCTGCTCGCCCATTATCCCGTCATCCTTCTTCTGGCACAGACCGAAAGCTGGGAAGCCATAGGGATGAGGGAAGAGCGGCGGAGGGATTTTCTGTAGCATCCCGAAGCCTTTACTGGGCACCGGAATGACCGGGTAGCTGCGGGCGCTGGTCATAGCACCCCGAGTGTCTTCGCAGCTGAGGATTTTTGCGGGGATCTCCGGCGAGTCTTGGGATCGATTTGGCCCCTGCAGTTTTAGAGGAGAGTTGGACCCAGATCCACTCCCCGGCAGCGTCCTCTTGCGACTTCCCCCGTTGAACATGGCCTTCACGTCTTCCCACGCGTGCATGATCTCCATGGAACTGCTTTTGTCTGTCAGCTTGAGGTGTCGCCTCCAGGAGTTGAAATTAGCCGCATCCGGTTGCGTGTACTTTGACTCCGGCGTGCGATGGGAGTGAAATATAAATTTATTCGGGGAGAAATACATGTTGCAATAGGAGCACTTGATGCACTTGGCTCTGGAGCTGTTGTATCTGGCCGGAATGAAGTTTCCTCGGCTTCCCCAGGCGCACTCGTGAGACACGTCGAAGGCGAAATTTTCGGGAAGTTTTGGAGGCGAGTGCGCTCCCAGAAACGACTTACAGAGTCTCTCAGCCTCGCGTTTGGTGATCATCCCGCAGCGCCTGGAGGAAATTGGCATCGCACCGGCTCTCCGCAGGATCTCCAGCTGCACCGGGGTGCACTGGACGCAGGTGATGCCTAGGGCCACGCGTCGGTTATGGATTTCGTTGTAGCTGTAATTCTTCAACAACGTGTTTGATATCTGCGCAAGGCAAAGTCTCTCCTGACCATCTATCACCAAAGACACGATGGGTATTCCGTACAGAACCGTCTCGCCGACCTGGTTGGGTTTCAAGTTGGTACTGGGATAGGAAAGTTCTTGTTTGGAGTTTGGCGAAGAGCTAGTGGTGTCTCTTCCCGTAGGTATGGAGTCCATCCTTGGAGACCTGGAGGCTGCAAAGATGACATTTAATTTGGACACGCGTTGCTAAACGTCTTCATAAGAGTTTTAATTAAGACTTTTTGCTTTTAAAAACCTTGTGATTTTTTTACGCAAATAGCTAGAATGTATTTATCACAAGTCTTTCTACAACGCAGTTTTTTTTTTTTTTTACCATGACTTTTTAATTCTTACAATCACGATTGAGCATTTCTATCCTGCAAACTACAAAGATGACAACACATGCGTGCAGCTTCCAAAGTAGCCTCCATCTGACACCCAGACCGCATCTGTGCTCCAGAAATCTGTCTCCTAAACTCACCTTTGACGGTCCTGTTCAGATCACCTCCGAAATCGAGTGACTGTGATCGAATGAATGCCGAAGATATTAAGGAGTCTATGCTGGAGGTTGCAAATATGTTTGCTTTAGGAGCGGGACGCCACCCTCCTGCTCTGTGTCCTCCCGTCTCTCTGCTGCGCGGTCTGTGTGCGCGCACGGTTTGTGTTGCGCCACCAGGAGCAGCGGTGTCCACATGGCACGCAGACGGTAGTACAGACCTCCCTCCCCACCCCCTCCTCGCCTAACAGTCGCTTTACCCCCACCGACAACGACAGCAATCAAGTGACTGCAAAACTTAAGGCAAGACACTCCCACTTCCACTAGCAGCCCGCATTAAATATGGATTCATGACCAATGAAGATGATTTGGTGTGAGCCTGAAGGTCTGTACTGAACTCTAAGAGGAGCTAAATAAACAAACTAAGCACTTTATTCGAAGTGATATAAGTTAAACGATCTTTACACACTAATATGGGGGTGTATTTGTTTATAGAATAAACTGGAGTCTGCATATGGGATTCACTAAAACAGCAGACCCCCCTCTGACACATTGTCATGCGCGAGGTGGATGAATGCTTGGTGCAGGCCTCCGTCACGTGCTGGGTTCCCACGTATTCACAGTTTACAAACTACACGCGCCCGGAGAATAATATTAAGCAGCTGCTCTGAGGTTCCCTCTGTGTGAGCTGCTTTATGGTGTTTTTGCCCCCTCAGCTCAGAGAAAAGAATCGGACACAATGCGCCATCAGCGACCGACATTTAAACTTCCTGAAAGTCAATAAAAGGTTTTGGGTTAATCATTTTCATGTGGCCCCCGCGCTGCGACAGGCGCTGATATAATATTGATGAAGGTAACGGGACACGTTCTGCTTGGCCTCAGTGACATCAGCGGGGCAGAGCTGGACACAGCAATAATGACCGTTTGTGCATAATTATTTACTCAGTGGGGGGAGACGCAGTGTTGGAGCAGTAATTGAAATAAAATTATTATTATTATTATTATTATTATTATTATTATTATTATTATTATTATTATTATTGTCACCCTATTATATTTTTCAAGTGCTATTCAAACATGAATGGTAATATGAGATATTTGTTAAAGAATAAGTTAAAACATCTTGCTGCAGTGGTCAATATAAAATTTAGATGAGAACACTGCTTCTAATAAGATCAGTAGATTGTGAATTTATGAGAAACTCCCAAAATTAAAAATGCATACATGTTTCTGCGTGCCTTTTCTTATAGCATCTGTAAATTTAATGTTTTATGTATTCTATGCCGCACTGTGGTCTTAGAAGTAAAACTGGATTGGAAAAATATTTTTGAAAAACACTTTTGTGGGATTTGGGGAAAATAATTAATTACGGCTCATATGTTTGAATTTGCAGGTCTCGACTATAATAAATAAATAAATAAATAAATAAATAAATAAAACCTTGCTTCCAACATATTGAATTTAATTCAGAAGTTATTAGCGTAATATTCAAATGTGATTAATGTAAACCGCGCCAGGTTTTTTGTTGTTGCAATGTTTTTTAAAATAATTTCCACATATGTCAATCTACAAATCTTATTCGCTTTTGGGAACGAAGCAGAATATTTTAAATTGATTTGTGGAGGAAAAAAAAGGAAGAAAACAATTCGTGTAAGAAAATAAACAATTTGAAACAGGCGGATGAAAATGTGAACAAATTTAATGGGAGTACAGCTTTGCCCTTCGCCTGTGTATCTACCGATCACTGAACATCAGTGAGGGGCATCAGCGCAATGGATCGTAAAAACGGAGGGTTTCATTGTCAGTGACGTGAATCAATCCAAATGAAGGTCAAGGATACTAAACACTCGTTCAAGTGCGCAAAAACAATCTGAATAAACCCTTTTACAATTCTTAACACCATCCACTTCAGGAATACGTTTCCAATTTTGGCCCATATTTTAAAAGACGATAAATCCGATATAATTTTTCCTAAGCAAATTATGTGCACTTAAGAAAAAAAAACAAACAAACAAAAAAAAAAAAAACTACAAACCCAAAAAAGTCAAAACAAAAGAAGAAGAAAACAACTCAGTGAGGTCAGTGTCAGGTTCGAGCTGATTCCAGCTCTCTGTGAAGCAGAACAGCTCATTTAAAAGTGTCTCTGCATTAATCACAGCGCTGCATCAAAGTATGATAATCACCTGAACACTCTATTAAAATAAAAGTGGCAGCCCAGGGGAAATCTTACCTTGCTCTTTAATTGTTTTGAGTCTTTGATAGGCTTTTTAATCTAAGATTAATTTATGCATTCTTAAATAACCCTACATATGATTAATAAGCTTGGAAATTAAAAGGAGACTGAAGCAATTATAACAAGTGGTTGGTCATCACCTCATTAGATGGTGTTAGAATGATGCAGTTGTGAGTGTGAATGTTTCCCTGATTGGGTGTGACAATAATCAGGAGTATTTTTTTAAGGAAAATGTGCTGCAGGCTAATTATTCTGGATCTTTCCTGTTTGCTTTCATGTCATAATGAGTCGGGATGCAGGTTTTGTCACTTATGGCTGATCAGAGGCAAGAATGGACGGCACAGGTGACTCTAAGATGTCGAAGCACAACTGGAAGAGGAAGATCAGCTGTTTGAGAGGCCACAGGAGAGGTGTTGAGAAAACAGTAAGACTTGCTAAATGGTTGCTAATGCGTAAACAAGACATCACCCCTCTCCTGCTTGGATGTTTATTTGTCTCCTAAAAGCCCACCCCTGGGTCTTGACCCCCACATCGTGCACCGCTAAACGGAACATTTCATCTTCCAAGGAGGTGGAGTGAAGCGGGTTAGTGTGTGTGCATGTATGTGTGTGAGAGAAAGAGAAAAAAGGGAAAGTGAGAGAAGAAGAGAGAGAGGCAGAGAGGGGTGGGGTTGGGTTCATCACTGTATCAAATGAGACTGAGCACAGGGACCCTTTTGTCACAGAGCGGGACTCATCTGCCAATGGTGAGCTGTGAGGTCCTGGGGGAAGACCGGAACAAAGGTGCTAAAAGGCTGCGTGACAATGAGGGTGCTCTGAGGAGAGCCTTCAAGAGTGGAACACAGGCTGCACGGGACAAGCTGTGCCAATCACTCTGCAATTATTACTATTTGTATGTGTGTGTGTGAGTCTCTGTGTGTGCTATCCAGGGGCCTTGTGTGGGCATTCATGGTGAGGAGCAAGGACACATGCTGCTGTGTTTCTCTGAGCTTTCCTTGTAATGCAGTGCTGAACTGAAGCTCTTCAAGGCAGTAATCTGGAGGTAATCAACCGCTTTTTTGGTTCGACAAAGATAACCTCCCTTGCTTCTTCTCATCCACTGCTAGAAAGAAATTACTTTGAAACATTTGGAAAGTTTATTAGCCAGTAGGTCTATCTGTAAAGCAATATCTTCTGGTATGTTTGAGAGGGTCTCGCTGACAAAGAGCCTCCATAAGTCAAGAGAATGAAGTGTTCAACTGTAGTGGTTTGGAGGGAAGATTATTTATATTCCTTAATTGAACAAAGAAATCAACACAGCACTTTGCAAATGTTCAATGCATGTTGAACTGAAACTGAGTCTTTTAGAATGCTTTTCTACCAGCTGTGCACTTATACACACTGAAGATTTTTCTCAGTTCTCATTGGATTTAGCTCTGAACTTTGACTATGCCATTCAAGCAAATGCATATGCTTTGTCCTAAGCACTGGGTTTAATGTTTAGGTTTTTTAATCAAAGCCCCCAAAATAAAGCCTGTTGCAATAAAGTTGTACAATGTTTTATTGCATTGTAGTGCAATAAAGCCATTATTGCTTTATTGCAGTATTTCCCTGTAATTAACTATATTTATCTTCCCATCAGCTATGTGACAAACGTCACTGTCCCTTCTGAAGAAAAGTATCCCGGCATCGTGATGCTGCCAACAATGTTGGCAATTCTTGTTTTGCAGTTGCAAAATACTCTGTCATTTTTTACGGATGAGTTTAACATGGCTGTATAAGACACCGAGAGCTTCTTTTTTTGTTTGTTTTTTAACCTGACCTCGATCTAAACCTCAGATCTTCCAGTGTGCTCTTCCATTTCCCTGATGCTGTTTGCTCAATCAACAAACCTCTGAGGCCCTCTCACAACAGCTGTATTTATAATGAGATTAAACTATGCACAGATTGGCTCCATTTATTATGCAACTGTTAAAGGCTATAGGTTTTTATTTAGAGATGTCAGAGTAAAAGGGGGGATTTGAAACATGGACCACGCTGATCAGAATTTTCTGTTTAAAAAAGTGTGAAAGGAAAATGTCATTCTTCTTCCCCTTTACTACAATGTTGGTATTCCATGTAAAATAAGCAACAAAATCCGCTAAAGTTTGTGCATGTAACATGAACAAATGTAAAAATTTGTATTAACTATCTTTAAGTAATTCTTTATTGTGAAAAGCATATCTTAAACTCATTTTGGTCATTCTTGCTGCTTTTATATGGTGGGGATGTAAATTTTGCGTATGCGACAGTGCAATAAAAGGAAGATGCAGAAATTTGTCTACATCCCAACCCCAAGCAGTTTTCAAAAGTGTAATGAGGAGTCAAGTGAGAATGGGAATTATCGTAATGATAACAAAGGTCTATGCACCATAGCTGGGGGCTATATTGTAGGGCATTACCATAAAGATGTGATGTGCTTGTATTGGAGGTTTTTTTTTTCTTTTTCTTTTTTTTTTTTTTTAAGAGAGAGCAGGCCAAAGCGATAATAACTATTAGTAGATGACAGTGCTTTGCTGGATTCCAGCTGTGGAGCCCAAATTTCCATACAGATAGAATGGCTCTGGGTGGATGATATGCAAGTGAGGGGGAAGGAGTCGGGCGACTCCATAGACTCGTTGGGGCACACAAGTGCATCGCGCACGCTCATGGCCGTGATGAGGAAGTGGTAAATCTCAGTTCTGGACTCCATCTTGGTGTTCCCCGGTGATTTTCAAAGTGAGGGGGCAACGGGAGGGTCTCAAACACCCAGCCAGTCTCTGCAGAGGAACTGTCCAGGGTGCTGAAACATAACACTGTTTTCCTCTGGTGACAGCTTTCAAAATCTGGAAGTGTAAAGAGCTTATATGTGTGTGAACAGCAAACCAGAGATTTCCATCAAGACCCCACAAGTGAGGAAGTGTGCGACATACTTGTCATCACAGTGTCTAACAAATGAAATGTTTTCGCATGGCAAACTTCAGAAATCACACAAGTCCTAGAAATACAAGATGTAGCAAATGTAGATGGGAATGTGCTGTTTAAAATGTACTGCAGAAAAAAACACACACACATTATCCCAAAGATGTCTAACATTTAGGCATCTATCTCAGATTATAAGAGTGGTCAACAGAACTTTAACATCTTCTGGGGTTGAACATTCATTCAACCATGTCGGACTGAACCTGTAGAAATAATTGGTCCTGTGACATTTTAAGCTGAACTATGATTTTTGTCATTACTTTCCTCCAGTGCCTGGTATTTAATCCATTTTTGATGGCAATGGGTAAAAACGTTGCTAAGAAATGAACTGGAATGGTTCAGAAAATACCAGTAGAAATTGTAAAACTATATTTAACATAACCACATATGACAGTTGATATTGGATACTTGTCATTAATATGGAATGATGTGTTTAAAAAACTAAAAAGTTGTTGAGAATGGGGCAGCTGTTACCCCCTTCAAGTGTCATTGACCTTTCCACAAAATGGCTGGTTAAAAAAAACAAACCTAAACCAACAAACAGAAACTCCACATGGAACTTCAGGTAGAAAAAGTGGAAAAAACAAATCAAAAAGAAAAAACTAGAACTGATTACCTGGGACCAAATCTATAGCTTCTTGCTTTTGCAAAAAGACGAGACTTTCACTGAACTGTTTAGATGCCCTGAGTCTAATTTGCTCAATCTTTCTGTGATGTTTCTGCCATACTGTGCTCACATATTATTATTATTATTATTATTATTATTATTATTACTATTATTATTATTGGTTGTATCTTTATATATTACTGACTTTGTGTGAATGTATTTTCATCTGCATATATAATTTGGACCTTGTATGGATTAGAAGAAATCTAAAGATGAAAATTTCCTAATTTTTGTTTTTAAAAAGTATTAAAGTTGAGCATATTGAAGGAACAACATGAATGTATGTAAACTTCTGACCAACACTGTGCCGTGCTGCCATTTCTTTCTCACTGTCAGTGGGAGCTGCCGCTTCTGCATGAATGCAATTCCAAAAACTGTCAAGCTGCTTCATTAAGGGTCAAAATAGTAATTAGTTGCACAAAGTAATTAATTCAACCTGAGCGACAGCTTACGTCCCAGAAAGGACATGTAGACGTGACGAATCAGGGTGGAGTGAGATCCATATGTGTGAAATCATGATGAACAGCCTGTGTGAGTAGGTTAGGTTAATGATAGCAGGGGATGTGTTGCTGGAGAATGCAAGGCTGCAGTCTCTTGTGTTCGTCTCAATGAGCTGGTGTAAATAAGTACACAAGCATCTGTAAACAATAGCTGCACAGGTTTTCTATCAAACAAACACAGATGTTTAAAAGTGGGCCCCCGAGATGCTCTTGAGTCCTAGCTTTACTTCTTTTTTTATTATTTATTTTTGTTAGTTGACACATGCTGTGTGCGTTTATGTAAGGGCAAAGCTCGCAGGAAGGAGACAAAGATAGTGAGAGCAGAGAGCGTGAGGACACCAATCACCCTGTAATTATCCCCCTGGTGTGTAAACTGCCCAACTCTCTGTCCTTGATAGATTCACCTGACCCAATAACACAACACACAGCCACAACGGACTGCAGGCGGAATACAGACAACATCGTAGATCAGCCGGGGATCAGTGGTGAGACAAAGACCTAACATCTGGGAGCTGTGGTAAAATTAAAGGACCAGAAAACAAACCAATCCTGCTGCAGCTTTATGCTAATATCCTGGAAGCTGCCTTTGGAAAAACTGAAGTAACACAGGACTCAATATGATTTGATATTAAAGAAACACCCGTCGGCATTGCAATCCTTCTTACTTGTTCAGGGTTCCTCTGCTGCTCACATCAGTCTGTTACCTTAGAGTGATGCATTAAGCCATTTAAATTAACAATGGAACAGCTTATTCTAATACGCCCGTCCCAAAGAGGGCCTTGGATGTTTGCTGGAGTGGGACATCAACCCCTACCTCTATCCTCAGGCGGGGCAGTGATGCATATCGCTTCTTCTAAATAGCCAAAACAATCTGGCCAGCCCTCCATCCAAAAGGCAAACATTCGCATTATGGTGCGGAGAGGCTGAATAACACCACTGAGCCCGTCATTACTGGACAAAGAGACATCATCTTCCCCGACATGAGTAAATACACGTCGTATCCAGGGTGGAAGGATAGAGGCAAAGAAGCAGTAAATACACTAAAGTACTGTGAAGAAAATGACTTCTTTTTCCTATTTGAGGCAGCCAACCGTCCACTTTAGTTTTTTTTTTTTTTTTTTTTTATGAACTTCAGGAGTGGCGAACATGACTACATTTGACATATAGATGTCTAAATCATTCATAGTGAGGCCATGGTCAGCTGAATACAAATGAGGATAGAGTGGGTGCTCTGACTGTCCCTGAGGGGCTGCGCAGGAATAGATCTGAGAAAAGCACAATTTGATTGATGCTGCCACACTCTGAATAATCATCGTATCAGAGGTCAAACCACTTCAGTGCCATGCATTATATCATTAATTACAGACATTAAAAAAAAACAATAGGACCATGTCCATATGTTTCAAGTGTGCTTATTCCTCTTTTCTTCCACCCACTGAGTCGTTTTACAATTACTGCAGCTCATCAACCTTAGAAATGCAGGAAAAAGAGGCACCCATAAGATCCTGAATGCATTCTCAGAACGTCGCACTAGGAATATGTAGTAGTAATTACACGTGATGAGAGAAGCACATTTGGTTCTCACAGTTACATATGCAATTAAAATATTATTCATTACCTCTTAAATAAAAGCACGATCCTGAAATCCCATTAAATTTGGGATAATTGTGTGTGTTTAATTATAAGCTGTGGTGCAGTGGAAGAAAGGAAGGAGGGAAGTTTCGGAGAAAGTAACAGAATGCGCTGTGACCCAGATAGCAAGGGAGACATTTTGTTTTAAAAGTGACCTTGCTGTGAAACGTCAGCTCAGAATAGCTCAGAGTGCAACAGCCTCACCGCTTCTTCTGCTCTGGTTAAACCGAGTTGTACATAGTGAATAGGCAAGGTTTGCAAATCCATTTATGACTACTGAAGAACCTTTCACTATCATGCTGCACTTCTTTAGTGTGGTATATATTTTACAGTTTGAAGAGCTTTGAGCAGTCGGATGCTTGCCTCGTTAAGTGGCAGCATCATCATTGAGGGTGCAGAGAAAGCCATCAGATGTCAGATGTAAAGCAGGAGTAACAGCGCATCACCATAAAATGACCTCTGCCATTTAAAAAAATTATCTTCTCACATTACATAAATTGATAACTCTTGGCCTTTGTATTTTTGTTAGGCTGCTTTGTTCCACATCGTCAATGTCTTAAAAGAAATGTTGGAAGTGAAACCTTAAGCCCAAATCTCACTTTAAAAGGGACCATCATGATGATGGCTGACCTATATTTGATGAGAGGAAACCTTGTTTTTCAAGTTAGATGTTTTCATTCTTTATTTATGTAGTACAAAATTAGAACAAAAGGTTATATCAAGGCACTTCATTAGATAAACAAGTTTAATTGACGTCCATTTATACAGTGCTGCAACATGTCTTTGCTCTCTTCTAGATTTCTTTAGATTTTGTCACCATCAAATATCTCAGCTCATTAAATACATATTATATCAAAGAAAGATGTATTCAGTAAGTCCAAAAAAGCAGCTGTTAAATGATGATTTCATATATCAAGGGAAAAAGGCTTTTCAAACCAAACTTCACATTTGTGAAAATATCATTTGTGTGACCTGTTAATTTAGAAATCATTTCAACAGAACCCTGTCTGACAACAAGAAGCAAGTTTAGACAATTTATAAGACCAATTGGAAAAGATCAACAATGAGAAAAGTCTCTGCTAATAAAAACACACACAAAAAAATTCTGACTTAAGAGAAAAAAATGAAATCATAACAGTTCGTTTAAAACTAGCACAGTTATGCTAGTTTTTGTAAATCAAGTCAAGCAGTGTTGTTCCAATCCTATTAGCAAGGCAACATGTTATTAAGTGCTTATGGTTACTTTTGTGTATCGTCATGTTTCTTTTTATGGTTATTTACTATCTGATGATTCCTGTGTTATTGTTTTGCCAGCTGATGTTTTGTCATTTTCTCCACTTACCTTCCTCAGGTGCCCTTCAGATCATCTCTTCCTTCATTGCTGTGGCCTGTTTGTTATCACTCAGCAGTTATGCTCCAGGTTTCTATTCACTCTATTGACCTGTTACTAGCTGTCAAGCCAGTATGTCTCCAGATGCTCTTCTTTTGTGGTGCTTCCAGCTCATTTGTTATGAGTTCTTTCAATGTTCAGTAAGAGCTCTGGTTTACAACGATCCTGTCTGCATCATGCCTGCATTTGGGTCAACCTGGTAACTTCAGTCGGTTAATTCCCTACTCTTTATGGGTTCTCCAGTGAGACAGTGTCCATACAAACATACCACATCTTTAGAGATTACATTTTGTTTGTCTTCTTTAGTTATGCCAGTTGGTTTGTTGTTTATCTTGGACATACATTTTGTTTACAGTCAACATGCAACATAGGATTAAACATAAAAGAAAAAATGTTAAAAGAGAGTAAATGACAAACTGAAACTTGAGAGCAATGCTGGTAACAAGCAACCTGAAAGGTAAGAAATATTTTTTAATGTTTTTTGTTTCCTTGTCTTGTCAGAGAACATAGTTGAGCTCATTTACTATCATTTCATTCCTCTTTTTTAAACATTATTTCTACTCACTTCTGTTGTTGGTTTCCAATGAGCTTTAGGTATTAACTACAACAATCTTTATCATTCATCAGACAAATGTTAATATTTTCATCTACTTGTTATTGGTATCATGGTTATACCAACGTTGTATCGGTTTGCTTCAAAATCACTAAAATTCCTTTTCATTCGCTTGCTACCGATCATAGTCCGTTTAATGAAAAGCCAAAAAAGGTGTCAAGAATTTTCTCAAGTTGTATGGAGAAAAGAGCAGCGGTCTCCTTCCATTTGTTGTTGCACACTGACTGTCAGCAGGCTTTCCATCTCTTATCAAAAAACAAATTGACTCATTTTTTCAGTGAAAACAGGCCAATCACTAAAGAAGCACCACTTATCACTACTGTCGGGGAAAAGTTATTTAAAGCTACAGTTTGTCTGCTAAGCAGGTAAACACTAGACTTTCTACTGGAGCAAAAATAAAAAAAAAAAAAAAAACCCTCTGCTAAGAAAGAGTAAAATTCAATGTTTATTTCATGTTAATTAGTTTGGGAATTGAAGATACAATTTTTTTTTCCCAGGGATTAAGTAGAGGCTACAAATATTTCATACGATATTATCTGCTCAGCTGAATGGCCTCAACATGATTTGGGATGTGACCAAAATGCTAAAGTTTTTGCTGATGGCTTTAAGATTTTAAAGGATTACCGATTTTAAAAATCTCAGCTCATTTGTGTTGGAAAATAAAACGGTTTCAATAGAGGGGCTTTGGTAATCTTTTGATGGTGCACTTGGCAGAAAGCCAGGCTATTCTGATGTTCTTTGACATTAGCTTTCCTTCTCTAAATATGAAACCTGGACCATTCTGAGAAAGAATTGAACAAAGTTAAGGTTAGTTAAATGTGGCATCTCTATGCATGACTAAGTTACTAACAACGCGATCCAAGAAAGATGCCAGCAGCAACCAGCTGTTGATGCACAAAATGTAGTGGCAGCATCTACCTGCACACTGAGAGGTCCAACAAACCATAAAAGACAAAGATAGCTTGAAGTGAAGAAACACTGTTGACAGTGGGACCCACAGTGAAATACTAGATGGCATAGAATACCTCCCAATCCAGTCACCAGTTAGGGACCACAGAAAGAAGATTATCCAGTTAATATTTGCTTGCTATCTTCCTTTTACCACTCTACAAAGAACCCAATACAAAAAGATTAACTTATGGCTAACATTATACTAACTCTTATAACAAGTCAGTCAAGTCGCATCACCAAGGGAATCAGTTGTTGCCTTAGTGATTTAAATTAAAGCTATTATTAGATAATGTCTTTTTTTTCCCATTTTAATTTTTTGTTTTTTTCAGAAATGTCTTTAAACTTCGGTGTTTAATAAAGGCTGTCACATCATGAGAGTCAGCCTTTTTGAGCCTTTTTGAGACTAATAAACATACAGCTTTCTGTAATCAAGCTGTCTGTAACACTTGCACATGAGTAAAAATTTCAGTGCAGAATTTCACTTGCAGTTGAGAAAACTCTAGAGATCTAAATCCATCTCCCACTCAGAAAGTTATTTATTCCTCGTAGATTTTTCTCCACACTCTTTTTGCTGCCTGTATAAGTGTAAGCTGATGCACAGGGTGTGTGTTGGCCCGGCCTGGCGTCTCCTGCTGGCTCCCTCGGAGCTGCTTGGCTCGGCCCGGTGGCTTCAACCTGCAGGCAGCCATAGGACAGCCCAAGCGGAGCTGTCTGCCACTCCTGTGCTTCATTAGGAAACAAAATATAAGGTTTCCACTCCATTAGGAATGACTTTAGGAGTGAAAGCACATAAGACGCCGACTCACCTCATCAACAATGCATTGCAATAACGGCTGAGGATGAATGAGAGCGAGCAGAGAGGGGAAAGGGAGAAGAGAGGAAGCAGAAAAAAAACAGCATTAGCCTGTATGCGATGTCTTTACAGCAGAGAGGAAGGGAGAAAAAAATCATTAATGCAATAAAATGTGGTCAGATTAATCAAATGCCTCAAACTCTTATGAAAATATTACAGGGGGAGAATTTTCTATTACATCTAATGGTATCTAATTTAATACTGGCAGTTAAAGGCTTGGGCATCTATTTATTGTGAAACACAATTTAGGAAGTTTAAAGGGAAGCAGTGAAGCATGTGTGCAGCATAGCCTTCAGGCCCATAGGTAGAGATCTTTTCTCCTATTTTCTCTCGACCAACTCATAAAAGCTTATCATTAAAGACTGTAGGTTGCTTTGACTTCCCTTTTATTTTTTGTGGTGGGGGCAATATGTAATTAGTGTGTCATAATCAAAATGACCCACTCGGCCACTTTATGTTCAGCAAGACAGAATGACTGCACCAGCGGTGGCAATCTGTGGGCATGTGCTAACAACATTAGCATAATGAAAATATACAAATGCTAATAGCCAGTCTTCTTCGCATGGACAAGGAGCTGGAGAATGTGGGCAAACATTGAGAAACATACAACGGTTCTGCAAATGACTTGAAAGAAGAGAGATGGGAGAAAAAAAGAGCGTTTTTTGTGTCTTAAAAACAATCTGGGAAAGTGTCATTCCCTCTCGTCGCACGTCTTCTGTGAGGGACTCTGCAGAAGATCTTATTTTCAATTAAAACCTCATTTGCTTGTAAGTTCAGATGAAATCATGTTGTGAATTAGCACATGAATTTACATACTGGGATGCCTGCCAATGTGCAAGAGGAGGCTAATTTACCTTTAAGATTGATTTTTTTTTCTTTCTAGAAAGGATTTCAGTGATGGCGTGGGAGCAATGATGCATACGTGAGATCTGAGAAAACATTTACCAAAACTCCAGTGGCAACAAAGGGAGCCGAACTGGGGAGATGTCTGAGAGCTTTTCTTACTGATGGAAAGAGTTTCTGCAAAGTTAGAACAAGGAAAAGAAGAAGAAAAAACACTTTTAAAACCCTCACAAGGACACAAGTGTTGAATCCATTAAAAGCAAGTGATTTTTTGGTAATGGCTTTAACAAAATGGATCACTTCAAATTAGGAAGGACATGTTGAAACTATTCATTCTTGATTTAAATATATTCACGCATTTCAAAAACTCGACAAGCAACAAAGAAGCCGCAAGTGAGCTTGTCATCATAGAGAGACAAATTGTTTCTGGTGCTCTTCAACCATAATTAAAAACCATCAATAGAAAGTGCCGTTCTTTATAGGTTTTTAAAAAGTTTTTGAGGCTCTCCACCTGCATTAAGCCACTCATGATGTTCGAGAATGAAAACATTTTCAATCATCCGTCCATCTGGTTGCAGATTGTCCACATTAAATCACTTGCTCATTTCGGGAGGCCTTGTCCGACAAAAGCGTCGCAGCTGTTATTGATTTATCCTCTCAATTAAATAAAGCTTTGCTCCCTCCACACCTTGTAAATACCCAGAGACCCCCCATCCTGCACAATATCAATTCTCCTTACGCCGCTCGTGTTATCAGTCTGCACGGAAAATTAATTCCCCCCACTGCCGCCGAAATAACTATAATTGCAAACTACACAGAGAGAGAAATTGGAAAGTGAGGTTTTAATATACATTTCCAGGTGTATTCTCCATTTGTTCAAGTCAATAACATTTTTTCATTAACATTTGTAATAATGAAAAAAAAGAGAAGTTCTGTCCCCTGTTCATTTTCTTTTTAATTCAGACATGAATTCACTCATTGCTAACTGTTATGAGCTGCACTTTCTCATCCAATTTGTGTTAAGTCCTCCAAATGAGATTATTGCTGGCTATCAACTATAAAACATTTTCAATTTACATATTTATCAGATGAATGAGTCACATCTCACAATAAGTGATTGAGTGCTGATGCCACACTTTAATATAATAGAAATTCAATTGGATGAATAAATAGGTAACTGTGTGAGTGCAGATTGTTTTAGATACTGGGGTTTTGTGGATTTCTTGTATATTTTTGTGGAAAAGATATTTATTTTTTCTGTATGAATAGAGCAGACAGGGAGAAAATGTAGAGATGAAATGACCACACTTCTCCTCTTTTGCCCTGTTTGATGCCCAGCTGACTTTCAAACAAGTTTGAAGCAATCTGCAGGAATCCACTCTGCTTCTCTGTGGTGGAGTCATGACAGTTTTTTTACTCCAGGCACACAGATTTAACTCCGACTCACAACATGACATGCCAAACAGTGATATATATTTATTTCCAATATTTTTCCATCTTTGCTCAAAACTAAACATCCTTAAATTTAAAAAAATCAAGCCAATCCAACTTTAACTGTGTCTTTCCTAACTTCAAATTCCATTCATACAGAATAAGATGAGATTCCTATTAGATGACGTCAAATAAAAATTCTATTTGTGTTTCTTTATGTCAAGATATACAATACATATAAGCTGGGCTGAACTTTTGTGTCTCAGTTTATTATTTTGCTGTAGTGATGTATAAATTAACTGTTGAAATAACCATAAAAATGCTTAAAATCTAATGGGTAATTTAATTCAGTTGCATTTCATTATCTGAAAATTTAGTGAAACACTCCTTATTCTCTTTGATTGTTATTCTTGTTTGGGCTACTTGACCCTCCACCTCCAGACGGTGCATCTTATAGAAATCATATAATGTCAGTTTCTTACAGCGAGCTATGAGGAGGCACATAAGAAGCATATTTACTAGCAGTTTAATTTAGAGCAGGGTCAGTAAAAAATGTACAATAATAAATGGCACCTTTCACTGCATAAAGTCATTCTACCCTGGGCACAGAGCCATACGACTCATCTCAAAAACTGACACTGGCTGCTTTAAAGCTACAGTTGGCTTTAGCAACAAGGGCTTGGGTATTAAGCAGCATATGCATCAAAATCAAAATACTAATAAACGGCACTAGCAATTTTATTTTATTTATTTTTTTTTTTTACAAATTTGTCTAATAATCATCTTGACATGTATTTTTAAGTTTTATTTCTATTTTCACACAAGTATTTGAGAAACATATAGTCCAATCAAAGATGAGAAAGAAAGGAGGGGAAAAAAATGAGTCAATGCAACAGACTTAATCAATCAGAAAGCTCTTTGCTAGCGGCTGCATACACATTAGGCCACATCTTCAAGATTTTTCAGAGCAAACCGTGGAGCAAAACTCCATTACCTCCTGACACAAAATGCAAATGAATCACAACATGGGGTGGGAAGGAATTAAAGACCCTTCTCTAATCAATGACAAACCAGGATGAAACCCTCTCTTCCGTGGATCTGCCATAGGCGAACTCCAAGGCCCCTGAAAACACACACACCACACACATGCTCGCAGACATGAGAGACGTGATGCACATTTCGGCATAGGCATCGGCTGGTGGAAGATTCTCATTGTACATATAAATATAAAATAACGCTCTGGTTTTACAGTGATAAGTTTAATATCAAATTTATTATATTTCTTATAAAACAAAGACAAAAAATTATTCAACAAATTTACTTGCTAAATTTAGTATTTTGCTGTTTGTAAAGTAAGAATGAGAATACAACAAATAGATATTAACTAATCAATCAGGCTATCGGTTCAGCTGCAGTACAACAGTGATTTAATTTCTGAGCCTCAAATGCTTTTCCTGACCTTGAAAACAAGTTCCACTTCCAAAAAAACTTCCAAATTTCTTTTTGTTGTGAATGAGATAAAAGTGTATAGTGGCCACCGTTAAGCCAGCTGACAAACAGTGTGCAGTAAAAGATCAGGGAAGAGGCATTTGGATCTACTTGGGGCTTCATACAGTTGAAGAAACTCTGACACTTTATCTTGTGTCTTACAAAAAGAACTTCAGTAACTTTAGCACCTTGGTATTCCTTGATACCAGTACACTTGGTTAACAGACATTTCTAATAGCTTTTCTTAAAACCTTGCTGCATCAGCTTAGCAAATGCATGGAAAAATGGGGCCAATGTTTGTTTATTGAGTGCATAAAGACATCTGATGCATGACTGCAAAAGCCCAATGTAGCAATTATGATACAAGAACATTTAGAAAATAAATCAGTGCTTTTTTGTTTTCTTAAAAGTATCAAATAGACAGAATTCTAAAAATCAAACAATTGTGTCGATTTTATATTGAGTCAGGCTGTAAAAGAATATTTAGGAATCTGATTAAATCGGACGAGGAGTGTCGGATCCAGGCTGTGAGGCGAAGGTAAGAACTCTCTCTGTTCTGCTGTGCTCTCTTCTGCTCAGACAGATGCACGGGCCTGCGTAAATGACAGCCTGAGCCCGAGGACGTCTTCTGGCTGCCACGCGGCCTGCTACAGCCTGCTACAGCCTGCAGGTGAAGTGTCTGCGGCGCCATATGGAGCGGGGAAAATTAACAACGAGAGGAAATTCTCCACAACAGCGGGAGGTCTCGCTAGTCTCTCCTCCAAACAAAATTTAGAGACGTAGAGAAACAAGAGAGGGGGAGTGATAAAATTAATGGGGTTCGACGTTCTAACACAACACCGACGGCAATGTTTGCACAGAAAAACAAGAATTCCCTTTACAGTTTAGTCACATTGCACTCTTGCATTATAAATCAGCGACTGGCTGAAGCAGTTTGACCCATTCTATAAATGTATATTAACCCTGCTGGCGCTCCTTCCTCCGGTTCTTGTTTGCTTCTGTTAGGGCAGGTGAGTCGCCTCCATCCCCGGTGGCTTCTTATGCTCTCTGCCACCATAGCAGAGGTGCCCCCCGACGGAGCCTCACTTGGTTTGGGTCATTGATTACAAAGAGCCTCCTGGTTTTGTCTGACAGATGTGAATCCATGCTATTTAATTTGCAGAGTTACCCTCAAAGGGACCACCATTAGCCATCCAATCTGACCACAAATAGCGTTCCATTAAGTAGAGAGTTTGAGAAGCTCTGGTGGTGCATCTCCTGACAGTGTGGAGGGAGCCTAAGCGTATAACGCAGAATGTTAAGTGCTTGGTTGTTTAAACAAAAGGGAGATTTTACTTTAAGGAACGTCTTTTGTTTTAGAGTTGCATAAAGAGTTGCCTCAGCGGGATTCTTCAGGCATATTAGAGCTGAAACTGTCCTTGTTTAGTGTCTAAAGAGGGTGGGGTTGGTAGTTAAAATGTTAATAAGTGCAATTCAGTTTTAATTTAACAGCCTTCTGCATTCCTAATTAGTCCACTAGCTGTGAATAAATGAGGAAGAGAGCTCATCTCTTGCCCTCCACTTTCAGCACAAAACACATTTTTGCCACTTCCGATATGGAGCTAAAGAGAACTGCCGGGAAAGTCCTCTCCTCAGGAAAAAAGCAGCATGGCTCGCAGTTTGCGATTTGAGCTATTATTTTCTCACCAGGTAGAGACACTGAAACCTTTGATGGGACAATTTACAAGCACAGTCATAAAAAAAGCACAAGTAAAACAGAACAGAAAAATTGTCAAAAATTGTGCAATGTTTTTTTTTTTCTAAACATTCAACTATGACCTCTCTTTAGAAGTGTGCATAAATTACTTTATGTAATCATACAATGTAGATTAGCATGATAATGGTGGATGTTAATAGATGCCAGGAAGCAAGGAGTGACAGCACTTTGAAATGAGACATGCTTGGGGCAGTGGGCTCTCTCTCTCTCTCTCTCTCTCACTCCCTCACGCAAACACACCGCATTTGGGAATAGCCGGCGAGGCTCTCGTGCCATTACGGCAAATGTGAGTGACGGGGAAGAAAGCCACGTCTAGCTGGCTGCCTTAAGGGGTGCTTCAGTATTTTCCATGAGTCTATAGACTCTTGGTCTCGTGGGGGGCTCTATTAATTGTGAGCAAAATGGTCCACCATTAGATCTAAAGGTTTTAGAGACCAGAGGACATCTTACTCCGGCCACCGGGGCCAGATTCAAAAAGATTTTGAAAATAATCAGACAAAATTCCTCTGATATCTTAAAATATTTGTCAGAGATCATATTAAATCTATACCAAAATAATAATGGAATGAGGTTGGAATTATTTGAGACTGATTTTGTCTAGAGGCATAAATGTTACATAAAAGTAAAGAAAATGTGACCAGAAGGCATCTTAATATGGCCAACAGAGAGATAAAAGTAGATCATTGGGTCAAAAGTTTAATCTTATCGTGGAAAGGGGAAAGACGGAGCATTTCACATGATGACATGGCTTTGAAGAAAGATCTCCTGCCACCACCTGACCTTTTCTAACATTTGCTAATCAGACCAAATATGGTCCCCTACTGATACAAAAGAGGGTTAATACAGAGATAAACCAAAGAATAAACCAGAGGCACTTATTTAAAAAGCTCCCCAGGCCACAGTTGGAACGTTCAACAAATATCACAAATCCTGCTTCCTTTTATCCACCAAAGCCTCTGCAGATCAGAAAGCTCTACAGGGGGTGCAAGGTGGACACATACAGGCCCATACACTTACAAAGTATTTGTGACCACTGCTGTGTTGTAATCCAAATAAGAACAGCTTTAAGACAACAGCACATTGATGACCTTCTATCCTGCTTATCCTCTGCCTGACCCGATTTAGACTCTCGCATTTAGAGTGCTAGAATGGCACTTAAGGGAATAGGTGGATTTTTTTTTTTTCAAATGGAGTTTTGTTAAGACGGTATGATTAGTAAATATGTCACTTGTAGAGAAGAGTTTTAATGTTAACAGTAAGTCAGTGAACTTCTGAAATGTTAAAATAACTCTAGTCTCAACGATGTCATCTTTAAATCAAGGTCACGTTTGCAGATGGCCAGATGTGTTCGCTGAAGACAGTGAAGGGATAGGAAGTGATCTGTAACTTCCTGGTCTGTTGGGTAGTGTGAAAATCAAAATATTACTCACCTGGGCTGCAATAATAGACAGCTGACTGGATTTTTGCAACATGTTCTGGTTTTCAGTTTGTTTTCCAAATGGCAACATTTTTGTTACAGACTATGGTCTACTGCTGCCTTAATATGGACACCAAAATATTTATATTGTATGATATACCATCTAATGCACATATGACAACAGGTTGTATGTTTATAAACATTTCTGACAGTTTGACAATTGAGTTGTCTTAACATGGTGGTGTTCAGCTCTAGTCTTTCACTGTCTTCAATAATTCAGCTGCTATAAAAAGTATTTGCCTCTTTCTCTACCTTTTTTCTCACACTTAAATGTTTCAAAAGGCCAAACAAATTTTTATTTCAAGTAAAAATAACCTTTTATGAATACAAAAGAAAATTTTCAATTAAGGATTTTCTTCACTAAGAGAAAAATGATGTCCAAAAACAACCTTTAAGTCAAGTATGTGTCATCATTGGGATAAAGGTATTAAAATACAATTTTAGAATTATTTTCTTTCTTAATTATAGCGAATCAATGTTTGTGGATTTATAAGAAAATTATTTTTGATATGAGTTAATATTTTTCACCAACAAATTAGCTTTATTTGTAAAGTTGTTTTTATTTTTGTTTTGATTTGCTCCATGTTTGTTGGGTCTCACACTTTAGATGGGTGAATGTAAAATGCGTCCCTCCAAAAGTTTGCACCAAACTTCAAATCTGATCTGTTGAGCCAAACAAATCATAAAGTGGAACGCTCTTATAGCATAATCCACATGCACAGTTTTCACTGTTCACATTTGCACCACTGAATGGCTTATCATTGAGAAATATCAAATAAATGTCACTAGTCGTATTACTCCTTGTAGTCCAAGGTGGCCGCATGTTTTTTTTTTTTTTAAAGTGTTTTTTTTCCCCAAAGATCTTATCAACAGCTCTTCCTGTTCAACCTTTTTACATCAAATAAATAAAAGTAGCACATGTGGTTGAATCTTTTCAAGGCATACAAGTGGATAACCCAGATAACCTTGATACAAAGTAGTTAGCTGGTGCTGTTTACCATGTAAGGCATGCACTTCTGGAACAGTGTTGCCATTTTCTTCGCTGACCTTCTTGTCAGGACAATGATCACGGCCTCCTGAGTCCACAGCTATAGAAAAGAGGGCTCCAGCTCAGGGAGTCCATACGGCTGACCTTCTGACACCCGAAGCTCAGGATCTACATTCAGATCTCGGGGTCAACATCCCCACATAAGCACTTTGAGGAGAGCCGAGTGAAAATTAATTAAAAACGTCTGTGCATGGTGAATGACAGGCAGCTTTTGTTGGTCCCCTGCATTGACGGAGGAGGCAGGACAGTCCTGTGTCCCTGGTGCTGGCGAGGCCCTCGTGGCCCCGGCCATTGTCTCACTGCCAGGCTCTTGTCTTATCAGCAGCAGCATATCAATGAAGCCAGTGTCTCGTTTGTGCAAATGGTAATTACAATAGCCATATTTCTGTGCATTAAACTAATCACATTTCAGTGAAGATTCTGAGGAAAACAGCAGACATTCAGGGAGGCATTTGGGAGATGCTTCAGCGTAAACAAAGAGAACTCATCTTTGTTCATGCAGTTCAAACACATATACTGCTCAGATAACAATCCGGCAGTCCCTTTGATAAATCTTCCACAGTATGTGCTCTTCCCATCGTGCTGCAGAAGAAAAGATTTAAAGTGCAAAAGCATTTAAGCAGGATGAAGCTCAGAGTTTAATGTGGTCCATCAATTCCATTCGCACAGGGTGGCTGCCTCCATATCTGTCCTGGGAGACCATCAGAGTAGTTTAGTGGCATGTTGTAGTTTAAAGGTGCAACAGAAGAGTCAGGTAACAAGGGACAAAATAGTCTCGCCAACTCTCAGTTTTAACTACCCGGGCTCCCTTTGGCCCACACTCATTAAACGCAGAATGCATTTGTCCTTGTAGCTTTTCACACGCAAACCACACACAGGCTCACAAAAATGGACTCTTGTTGTTCACAACTCAACACATCAAAAAGCCAATGGCCATTAGGTGTAAATGGATGGTGTTCTGCACAAGTCTCAGCTGAGCCCATGTTTCAGGAGCGAAGGAAATGCAAAGGCCAACAGATCCATTAAACTCTGTCCAAAACCACAGAACTATCTCTGTCACAAAAGGCTGATGGGGAAAAAGCTCAGTTAGGAGTCTCAGCCAAAATATCTCCACTGAAAAATCCTAAAAATGTTTGGCAAGAACTACATTTCATAACCCAACACACGAGCAAATGCAGGGAGGAGTGAGAAGGTGAACATAAGATTTAGAAGCAAAAGAAAAAAGAAAATCAGTGTGGTGACAAAATAATAATTATTTTGTTGTGCAAAGAACTGGTTACATATGTCAAAAACATATATAAATACAAATCTAGAGACAGTTATATGTTTCACTAAAGACTCTGTAAATATCAGAGCTTTTCATTTTTTGATTTATGTGTTTTAATTTTTTAACATTATTTTTAGATGCTTTTGCAACACATTGAACAGCATAGAAAAACAGCTCCTCATTCACCGAGCAACTCGTTTTATACAGAAATAAAGGAGCCATAAAAATGAAAGATTTCCCAAGTTTTATTTATTTCTATTGGCCATAAAGTAACACTCTCCACTGCTCTACTCATTGCTAAGTCTGTGTGCAATAAGCTATGCACATATGTTCAAAAGAAAGAATTTTGTCTTTATCCTTTCCTTCGTTAAAATGGATCAATTCTGCATTTTTTCAGATGTTTTTTTTTTTATATTGTTTACAAGTGAAACACACCTTACACTTTAGATTAAATCTTCTTTGAAGCACACATTACTGAAAAGCTAATGTTGCTAATGACTGTATGACATCTCCAAGTTGTGGCCTGTCCAAAAATCTATTGAAATTAAATCTCAGGACATCAAACAGCACAAGTCTCAGTCTCAGACGTGCCTAACTCTTCATCTCTAATGAGGAATAATGGAAAATTAATCAGAAAATGTAAAAATGATATTAATTTTTTGATTAGTATAGCTGGTAGTTGTGTTCCAGTATTTCAATTTTGCAAGCATCTGTTTTTGCTCAAGATTATCATCCCATTATTCTGATATTGGCTCATGCCTGTTAAAGACTCTAAATGGGTCTCCCAATCATGTATCCTTGACAAAAATCATAGTTATAGATGTTCAGGTATAGGAGAAAATTGGTTGGTAAGAAAACTGTCTGCACAACAACACTTATGGAATGGAGTGTCATTTAAATGGAAAAACATTTTTAATCAAAGATTCTAACTGTGAACTTTTTTTTTTGAAGATAAGCAACTACATGAATGCCCAAAGGTACATAAAAAGTCAAATAGAAAAAGAACTGCCATTGTTGTGCAAGTTGGTATAAAATCCCTTCTTAACATAATCACATTACTTTTAAAGAGTTACACTAATGAAAACTGGAGGGCATTTAAAGTCCAGTAAACAACTAAAGATACAGTAAAAAGAACAATTAAAGTGGATAATAATGTTTGGAAGGCACAATAAAAACTAAGATAAGAAAGTACTTTTATATTAGACTCTGGGGGCAGACACAGGGTCAGAGAAGAAGAGGTAATCTCAACAGCCACAGTCAAGTGACTCAATTACCACATTTGCTCTGTGTGTTGACCCCTCAATTAGTGTGGAACTGTAACAATCTGCCCACCAAATACAGCCATTCATCACCAACTGCCCAAACCACCAGCCTGCTTCTGTGAGGTACCTCGCCGCAAAACAGGGCAGCTGGAGGTCAAATTAAAGTCTGGCCTTTGTAGCTGCCCTCTTTAATATCCTCTGCTGAAGAGGATGAACTCTGATAGGTAAAGAGAGTCATTACAGATGCAGTACAACATGCTGGTGTGGATTAGGCTAATAGAGACGTCTCCATGACGCTAGTCGGAGCATTTGTGGTGAAAAACTACAGATTTTAGATATCTTCAGAAACAGAACAGAACGTATGGCTCTGGCTTCAGGAAAAAAACTATCATATTTTCTTTAAACACTTTTTTTCCACTGACAACTTGAAATATGTCATCAATCCAATATGTCCATTAATCTTTGGTGGTTGACAAGGGGCTGGTGACTGTCTCTTGCAGTCATTGGGTTAGATTCAGTGCAGCGGGCAGGTCAATCACAGAGGCAAACAACAATGTAGATACACTCACATCTACAGGCAATTTAGATACCAGATGGCACACTGAAGGAAGATGAGAATCAAGTGGATTTGTGCAGCACTAGCAAGGCAATGACCAAGATACTTAAGATATTTATAATCAGTGCAAGTTTATTATATTTTATGTAATGGTAACATTCCATTTCCATTTAAGTAATGGTACTATTCGATTTGATGTTCTTCTAAATCTACTTGTATGTTTTGATGTAAAGCTTAAAGTACTATGAAAATATTAGTTTTAGGTTGTGCCCAGATCAACAGCGTTATTGGTGAGTTTTCTCCCTTCATTAAATTTGTTTAGTATTGCACTGAACGGTAAGTTATATAGAATTTATTCTAAACTTTTACACTCAATCGATAAAAAGGAAACAGCAATAAGAACCATGGAGGGGAGTTTGGCTCTTTTCCTAGAATTGAAAGTTATGCAGGTCATCTGCAGATTAATAACTACATCTCTTCTCTCAAAGGTAATGAATGATGTTTTTAAAAGGAGTGCAGTAAGTAAGGACAATGTAGGAGTAACTAAGAGAACGATAGTGCAGATAAGGTCTAAGTGGGTGTTAGGTGGGTGGTTGACTCCCCACCGACTCCTGTCCTGCCAGACCATTCAGTGAAACGCCGAGCTCTTGGTCATGCTGTCATCGCAGACTGCCAGTGCCATGTTCCCCTTCTCCCTCTCCTGCTGCGGTTAAGGTTGCAGGCACAGTAAAAAGCGTAGCAATGATGATTTAATTATGACACAGGTTCATTCAGTCACGGCGATTAGGTTTCCAGTCAAGGGTGAACCGATGTGAGGTAAGTTTGGTTTATGTTTACAGGGACACATGTTGGATCCCAGACAAAGAACATTTAATCTCCCAGGACGCGGAGTCTCCTGAGGGAAAAGGTCCCATCCTGCAGTCCTACTCAGCTCTTAGGAGAGCAGGGCCCGTCGCTCTGCTCTCAGAGGTCTAGTTTATTCATGATAGATAACTTTCCACTGTCCTGCTGCCCAAGCCGACTCATCTCCTGCTTGGCAAAGTGAGTGACGCACCTTACCTTGGGGGATTCAGTTACCCTGAATGCGACTTCACAGGTCCCTGACTGACTGCTTTGATTAATGGCTGAAGGCTGCTGGTGGGCAGTTGTGATCATAACTGACATTAATCTCAACCTGCTGATTAATCAATCTTGTGCAATTTACAACTGACCGATCTAGAGAATAGCGGTTCATCCATTGTCTCACAAAATGAAACGCACCACTTTAGTCTGTCATGACTCCAGGGTCGTCTCTTCACTTTTCACTTTAATAGCTCCCTCTTCCTTTAAACTCCGATCAATACCTTTTAAGCAGAATTTGCATTTCATAATTAAAGCAAGCGAGAGTTATCAATTTGGAGCTATTATGCACCATGCCTTATGGTGTCTGACATTTAGTTGTGATTACACCAGTGTCTGTATACTGTCATGGAAGTCATTAGACTGCTGTCATCACAACATGTTTTCCTGGCCTCATTAACACTGCTTCCTTTGTTGTGCTGCGACTGTGATATACAGCAAGCATAGAGATAGCTGAGAATATAAGGAAGAAAAAAACAAAAAAGTATTTATTAAGAGGAGTGTCTCTTAAATAAACATTTAGGTTTAAACAACGCAACAACTCCCCTTGAACCTTTTCACATTTTGTCTTATTACAATTTCTAGCTTAAAAGTATTTTGGGCAATTTTATGTATCAGACTAACACATAGTACAGCAAAATTGGCAGCATGAAAGGATTTTTGTTTTTTGTTATAAAGAAATGAAATTGTTTTTATAGAAATTAAAATCTATAAAATTCAAATTTTAATTAAAATCTGAAAAGTTTTTTATGTATTGAGTTGGGAATATTGGTGATTGGAAAACTTACATGCAAACAATTTTGCAAAGAATTTCGAAAAGGGATGCAATATTTTGTTGTTACTTGTCAACAACGCGATGACAAAAACAAAGGCCCAAGGGTATTTTGGTCAAAACCCAACAACCCCCACGCACTCTCTGACAGACCATCAGTAGAGCAGGTGGGTAAATGAGCTAATCAGACATCGCTGAAAACCAAATACAGTAACGGACTGAATGTTCAGAGTATGTTATATATTCTGTTCTTTGTAGCTGAAATCTTTGTAAATACTTTGGTGTTGATCTTTATACACTTAAATGCAATTTCTGCTTCAGTGGCTAGACCAGCAATCTGTCAGTCGGTTGTCATGACAACGTGTATGTGTGTGAGCTGACAGAGAGTAACAAGAAAAATATGAGTGGTTTTATGTTATTATTCACCCGTTTTTCTCTTTGTTGTGGCACGTTGCAGCTGCGCTAATTTCTGAAGGTTTAATAAATATCAAAAGCGAGTCTAATTGCCTAGTTCATTTCATAGAATCATAGCAGTCTTCAAATTGGTCTAAGTATTTTACAAAGTATTTAGAAAACTATGGCTCCTACAACTGCAATTATGTAAAAATCAAATAAATTGTCCAAAACAAGACAGAAATTCACTTAGTAATCTCACATCTTGACAAAAATATATTGCTTTTAGGTTTATATCAAGATAGAATATATTTGTATGTGTAACATCTGTATTTTTCTCATCTTTAAATCAAGTCATATATTATAGAAAGCTGATGAGAAATGAAGACACATCATAATCTCCATCTCGCATGGGAACAGCATGGTTTTGTTGCCATGACTCGATGCATAGTAATGGTGCCTGCGAGTGGGTGTCACTAGCTATAGTGGCTAATAGATGCTGTCCAATCCACTAATATATATCGATGTGGACCAATCCCAACCTCTGACAGATGTCATGACAAACAGATAATCATTTGTTTTCACTTCACCCATCAGTGGTCATGTTTTTTTTTTTGACTGACATTCATTTATGAATTCAAGATCTAGAATGATTGAATACTTAACACAAATGTGTAGTTGCATTTAGCTCACAAAGCAACAAATTAAATTAAAGCGTAAAACATTTCATATTCTTTTAGAAGTACCTATAATCCCTCAGGCTTGTCTTATCGCTGCTTTAATTTAAAAAAGGTGTATTTATTTGTGTTCAAAGAATTATTTTTTCTCACAATAGCCTGACTCTGCCTGACAGCTACATGGAAAATACCCAATGGAACACTTACAAAAGCAATCTAATATAGTATTCTCCATGACCTGCTCCACAAAAATAACCCATGTGTAGCGGTCAGCCTGGTTTGCTCTTACAAAAGACACTACATGTACATGAGCTAAAGCACAAAACAAATTATAAAGCAGCTGAACGGCCTTGAGGCTCAGAGCGTTTTACAGCGGCTGCAAATAGAGGAAACATCAGCAACATCTATTTGTGTCGGGAGCTGCTTGAAGCTAAATGACACTGTTAGTGTTCATAATCAATTCTGTGGGATTAGTTAAAAGAGGAGGACAAAACACAAACAAATCAGGGGGCTTCTTCTAAAACAGCACCATAAAGATGTAGAAGCATATGGATTTTCTGGAGTGCTCACTTGTGTGAAGAGTTGTTGGGCTTGCAGTATTGACTTTCTCAGAACGGTGGAACCGTGATATAGTTAGAGCGCCTTTCCTCAACTCTAATTATGGTGTCATAAATGGGAGAGACCATTAATGAAAACCACTCATGGCTTTAAAACAGCAGATAGATTTGGAGGGCTAGCAGAGGCGTTGGGGCAGCCGCTGGTATCAATCAAAGCCAAGTACTCCTGTGTGTTGTAACAAGAACGAGAGGTGGTCAATAAGTCAGCCGGAGAGTCAACAGACTGTAATAGAGACACAGCTGAGGATGGGAAACAGAGGTGTTTGACCTGAGACTGCATGTCATTTTCACGAAGCGGTGATTGTGCATCATCTGGGAGAAAAGGGCACTCTGCCATGTGCTTGTCTGCACAAATCAATATCAAAGAATATCACTTTATGTCATCAGTGTCCAACAAAGTCATGATTCAATAAGATAGAAAACTTCAGAGGGCTCTGCTTTTGATCTCCTTGTGCCACATAGTGCTAACATTGATCTTTTAGGAGTACTTGGTTAGGAAAATGTGTACAGAAATTATGAATTATTATGGCACAGTGGATTTCCGACAAACATTTGTTGAAACAAGAGGGATTGTTAGTTTGTCTAGGTCAGATTTCTGTAAACAAACTGCAACCTCTGTTCTCTGATACTACAGCATTTTCTTCTCTGTGCGCTTTATTAGTGACTCTAAATTGGACACCAAGACTAACTGCTTTGCATGAATCTGATTTCTATATGATAAAATAGACAATAATTTAAATTTGAAGCAAACAGAGGTACATACAAATGAAGGATAGTGCTAAGAGGCTAAGTTAGTAAGACTGTGTATTACTGCAGCAAAATAAATCAATATATTATATAGAGTGGTAGAGTGGTGATACTCTTCAAAGAGGAGTGTTAGAAGCATAATTATTTACTGTTCATTACATCAGATTGGGAGAAGAAATTGTGTAACTCCCGTAATTAGCTCTCCTACTTTATTGCTCTGTAAAAGTAGTTTTACTCTTACAGGCCTATTGCACGTAGCAGTGAATTGCTTTAATTGTGAAATAAAATAAAAATATGGATTTTAAGCATACATACAAATATGTTTGCTATAAAAATAAATACAATTTTAAAACATATTGAGTAGTATAATGTGGTGTCCTGCTTTTTGAAGCTTTGTACAGAAGCTGGCATACACTATGAAAACATTTATGAGATAACGAAAGGCATTTCTTGTTATCCTGAGAAAAAATGAAAGTTAGGTGTTAATTAAATGATCATTTTCTCATTAGAAGAAAAGTTGATTTCACTTGATAAAATATTGTCCTGAGGAAAAATGTTTTGCTGAAAATGCTCAGGAGTTGCGGAATAATACTGAGTACAGCTTTTTATTTTATTTTTATTTTTATAATAATCTGATTATTCATTATTTTTGAAACACCACCACCACAATAGAAAAGTCTCTTTATTTGTTTCAGTTACTTCTTCTAATAGAACTATTGTGATGCAACAAAAGTTGAAAATCCAAAATTATCATATTTCAGATACTTTGAGCCCCTGGTTCATACACTAATTTCATATACCAAGAAGTTCCCAAATAAGTAACAACTTTACCACAGTAGCATCCCTTTAGAGTCTTCCTTGTTTTTCTTCATGTTCCAGTGCTGCTCTTCCAGTGACGGTGTGGCGCGTTGCACGTCGACATGCATTTACAATATGATAGCCACCGTAAAGCCAATTTGATTTTCCACAGTGAGAGGCAATAAAATGTAATTACAACATGTTTTACCATTAACTTCAAGACAGAGTCACAAAGCAATTTCATGCTGCCTGTAAAAAACAGAATCCAACAGGAAGGAGCGGCAGAGTCATGGTTGAATGGCAGAGTGTGTGCAAGGCACTGATGGCCCTCAGTGGACTAAAGCACAGCGCAAACCACATACACACACCCACACACACACACACACACCCCACCCCCCCCCACATACCCCCCCCCCCCCCACACACACACACATATACTCACTGTGGATCTAAACCATACAAATCCATCTCATACACATGTTAGATAAATATTCATATGCAATAAACTGTATCAATAAATCCTCGGAGGAGTGGAAGCTATTCCACAGCAGGTCAATAACTGATTCCACCAGCAGATAATCATTTTTCTCTCATTGGTGAAGCTTGATATGATGTCGATACGTGCTGTCAGAGTTCATTCTGGCTGTAGCGGTTAGAAAGAGCATCACTGAAAGGATATGGCACCTTCCTATTCAGCTCCATTGATCGGGAGGTTGTGTGTTAGTGGTGACAAAGAAGCGGGTTGGCACATCTTGTGTTTTATGCTGCGTTTGTATTAATCTGAGGCTACGGGGCACGTGGAAGGTCTGCGGCTCAATTTGACCGCAGCCTTACAGCTGCAGGAGAGTCAGGCCTTTTAATTGTCTCATTGAGACACAAGTAGCCGTGATTTGCAAGAGTGGTAGTGGTTGGGTGAGCGAGGTGGGGGTCTGGAATGGCAACAGTACTCTGATACGATGAACATATACAATCAGTCAGGATAAAGATCTCATCCTTGGCGGCGTGAAAGGGGGAAGTGAGCAGTGCTCGGGAAAAATCAATACGGAACCGCTCATTTTGGAGGGACATGTGTGTCACAGTCAATAGGAGTTAATAGGCTGGGTTGTTCAGCGAAGACAGGCGGCTTGGGAGAGCAGCCGCACTCTGACAGCTTAATACATACTGAATGGAAAGCGGGCTGCATGTAACAGTCACTGTGGACATGTGGAGTGTGGAATAGAACCTGATGGGCGCAGGCAAAAGTTAATTATAGAACAGAGCTGAAGGTCTTAGACACAGAACTGCAGAATTACCCGTCCAGTAATCAGAACAGACGGAGGCTGCTGACCCTCAGTATACAGACTGCCAGCATTCACCAGTTAGCACCAGAAAACGATGTAATGTTTACACTGTGGGAAGGTTTGCAGGAAGCTCCTCATCTGACATATAGGCTTCTGTTTTTCGTTTAATTTTTTTTAAAGTTATCTAACTCCATAGGTGTCAACAAAGAATCGACTGGCAACACCTTTATGATAGATTAATAAATGGTTAATAATTCTGTGATTAAGTCATGTAGACACTTTATAAACCATTTATAATCAGTTTTCTATCAGACAGTGCTAACTTTTACTTTTGCTCTTTGGGTGCTGATCATTTCATCTTTTTAACTTGATTTCTAATTTTATAATTTTGTAACTAACTTCTTCAGGACGATTTAAAGCAGTTTTAAACTTTAAGAGTGAACCCACAAGGAGTTCAAGTCAAGAAAATGTCATTTTATGATTCCCAAATATTACCTAGCAGCAGGAGGTCACCTCAAGTTGTCTATGGCCATAATTGATCATACAAAACTGGAATCAGAAATGAAATGAAAATAGGGTATGATAGAAAGTCTTTTCAGAAAACATTATAAAACTAATTTAAACTATTTTAATATAAATATTAACTTTAAAAAATACAATAAAAATAATAATAAAAAAATAAAATAAAAAATACATAACTGTCAACTAGAGTAAACTATGATGCAATGGTCTGGGAATTTTTCAGTGTAAAACTGGGACAGTGTGACAAAGTGGGTGTGAATCATGGCAAAGGAGCCAGTATTTATAATTTTACTGCTTACTTAGGGTAGATTGTTGCATCTTCTTTATCGGTGGGGAGTCAACCACCCACTCATTAAAGTTTTCTTGGAGTACTTTATCGAGTGACTATAATAAGTCAGGTGACAAACAGGAGGAACTTAAGACACTGAGCAAAAAGGAAAGTATTCACTCTTTGGGGACAGGTAAAAAAATGATAAGTCATGCTTTAAATCATAACGATTCTTCTCTATTAACATATATTAATGAATGTTTATATTTCTAAATAATCCAGACACTTACTTACATGTATTTAGCGACCCAAGGGATTATAACTTGGAACCCAGAAAAACTACCCCAACAACTACTTTTCAGACTCCTATTCTTCCAAATCAGAAAAGGAATTAGACCAGAGGACATTTACTTATACTTATTTAGCAGCCCTTAACAGGAGTTGTTAGATAATTTATTTACTTTGGATCAGCATTATTAGCTTTATTTTCTTTTGCTCTTTCTTTTGGTTTGTTATTTTGTTTGTATTTCCTTTTAATTCCTGTAAAGCACTTTGTATTGCCTTGTTGCTGAAAATGTGCTATAAAAATAAAATTACCTTTACCTACTTGCAGTTTGTTTGAGTTTGGAACAACATGCTCTCTGGACACCCAACATGGGTCCAGACAAATTTCTTTGCACATTATCTTGTTTCCTGTTATTGCTATAATTGGTTTGAATGATGGACCGGGGACGTTGTGGCAAAACAAATCAAAACACATTGCATTCAGTTTCTGTGTTTTGAATTAAATCTGGAGGCAGACGGATTGGTATGATAACTTTATTAATTGGGGTCTTTAGGTCACACCATACAGTTCGTTAAGAAAGATTGTCCTTTTAATTAGTGCTCATCAAGACCTAATTTTGATTATCATAATCTCTTAATTTTATCCAGCTAATTAGTAATTAATTACAATTTCAGTGTACAGTTTAAATTGATAGTTGAATGGAAAGGTACAGGTCACTGATGTATTTAAAGAGACAAAATTATTTTAAACCAATTTAATAGTATACAATCCTAAATAATAAATAACAGTAGATTGTACTCTTTAATTTTCTAAACTATTTTGCTTTCAGTGATTGGTAGTGGTTGGAAGAGTACTGAGAAAGAGTGAGGGGGAAAGTAAAAGGGCTTTGGCTTCAAATGACATTTCAATAAGTGGAACAGAGCGTTAGCAATCCATTCCCAACTTTTCTGAAACAATTATTGAGATGGTACCTCCGGGCGATGTGTGTTCCCGGTCCCCGGAGTGCTGCCGGCTGAAACAGTAATTGACTAAATTGTAGAACACATCGAGGCCATTTACAAATTTGCCAAAAATGAATCGTTTAAAACGAAATGAGGGTGACTCTCAAATTAGCAAGGAGTATGATTGAGATGTGGCTCTGGGAATTAAGAAGCATGATTTAGAGCTCTGCAGAAAGGAGCATCTGTGGGCAGTCCAGTGTTACTCAAACCCTGTCTCTGACTCGTATTTAAATATCAGTGTGTTTCAGCAGATTATATTTTATATTTAACAGATAGTTACATAGACGAGCAGAACAGTGCCTGAGCACACAATAAACCACAAACCAAACAATAATAACTGCAAAGCTTTAACACTGAGTCACACAGCTGTAAAAGAACGTAACATTTATCCATGCAGTACACTGGAGCAGAGAGTGACTTCAGACTAGAGGCCATAAACCACTTTCTTAGCTCCAAATAATAATTTTTCTGAGAGCAGTGTGATAAATCATACAACACAGACCTCATTGGTTTAAACATATGGTGCTGCAAGGTGTTTGAGAATGTGATCTTAGCTACATTTTACAGGGTGCAGTCATTTCTGGAAAACAGTGCCGAATTACTCTGACGGTTTAGGGCCTGACAGTCGTGATTGATTGTTGCACAGACACTGTGTTGATTGTTGCCTGTTGTGCCGTTCCTGTGGCTCCTAGCAGCCACTGCTTTTCATCTCACCCGGGCTAAACTCCTCCAACCAGTGATGAGTAATTACTAAGTTCATTAGCTGCGCCAGTGGCCTGGAGATTTGTTAAAACAAATTTTGTCAGCAACTCCCTCCATTCCCTTTGAATATCTTAGCCTGGATTTTGCATTAAGAAAAACAAAAAAAACATTTTACCTTTCATGTTATTTAACTTTTAGGTAAATCAAGCAAAACGAATGAAATAAAAAAGTCTTGAAAAAATAAATTTACAAGAAACAGTTAAGCTTCTTAAGGCTCCTAGTTCCAAGACAAATTTCGCTAAGGAGGCAATAAAGTAATTGTACTGTATTGTGTTGTATCGCATTGTACTGTATCATATTACATAATTTGTGTGTATTAATTAGTCATTTAGAAAACACTTTTCATACAACACAAGGGCAACACAAAGTGCTTCGAGTAAAGTGTTTAAATATGAAAACAGAAGGTAATTAAAGCAAAAAATGAGCTAAACAAGGCTAAATATGGGGGTGGGTGATGTACAAATATAAAATAAATTGTTAACAGAAAGGAGTAAGCAAACACAAATGTGCTAAAGCTGAAGAGACAGTAGGTACAAATTCAAAAATCCCAGCAAGATCCCAAATTATAATTGGGGTCTTTCATCATTCATTTATATCAAATGAATGATTTCAACAAGTAGACCTGGGTTTTGAACAAACTTAAAAAAACAAAAAATCAACAAAACCTAATTGTTCAACCCTAACCCATTCTTTAAAAATATGTTTAGTTTCTGCATTTAAGAGGAAAAAGATGAACATTTTAACTTCATCCATGATTAAAACCTTTTCTCAATGAGGCATTTCTTCTGTTTTGTAAAGAGCCACTAGCTATCTCAGTACAATGTCCAGGTAATTTTTCTTTAATAGCAATATTGTTACTTATTGATCTGCACTTTGTAAAGCCTTCCAGCGATGCTCCAATCACCAGAGCTGTCAAAAGCATAAAATACACTCCGATCCTTTGCGATTTGATGGGACACTGGATCCCATTACTGGCACATTTCCAATGTTAATTACCTTCAACATCACATCTTCTCTCTCTCTCTGAAGAGTCTTGCACAGGCCAGTAGTGTCCCACCAGAGGACAGTGGGGGGTAAGAGTGATGGGTTGAGTGTGGAGATATTGTGCTTTGCCTTTCTAGAGCTTGTGGTGAATATGTGCATCACTGAATCTGGCCATTAGGCAGCATGATGTGCTTTTCTTTTCCAGATCATTTCATGTGGTCAAAATAGCATAAAAACACCATTTTGGTTCAATAGCAAAGACTTCAACTGAATAATCACAAGGGTGAAACTGTAACTATTACAGAGGTACCTCTGGGATAACCATATATAACTGGGGTGTCAAAAACAGTGTAGGGTTTCTGGAGGGCAAAGTGTTTGAAGTGTATGCTGTTGGCTTTTGCTACAACATCTGCTTTTAATTACTCAATTAGCACCATCATTTAGTCTCCTTGACATTCATCCAAATGGCAAATCGTAGCCGGAAGTTGTTCTGTTTAAACAGAGCGTTAAGAGGAGTCATGAAAAATGCATACCCAATAATGTATATGGATACTTAACTAATTGAACCAATTAAATGGAGGAAACTGGTTTGAGTAAGAACAGCGAGAACAGAGCCCTCGGGGAAGAAGCTGTGACACCTCTGATGTACAGCCTCCCCTCTCCCTACGCACAGACACGGGCCTGAGGTCATATTTCAACAGACAAAAGGTTCTTGACTCCAGTCAGACAGCAACAATGAGCCAAGAAATTAAAAGCCATTCAGATTGAAGGTTACGGAAAACATTAGCGGAGTCTAAAAAGGCGAAAAAAATTAAAATAAAATTCAGATTTTTCCAACAACTTAAAAATGTTCAAAGTTTAAATGTGTTTTGGAAGTCAATAGACTACAATTTTATGTTTTACTACATCACTATGAGCTCCGTAGGTGACACATTTAAAGCACATGTTTTATTGTAATGATTTTTGTTCAGATTTGTGGATCAACAACTCCTCTCTCTGCAATATGAATGTACAGTGTTGTAAAAAGCTATCTGTCCCCTCACAAATATCTTCAGTTGTTGCTTTTTTTTTGTCACACATTGTTTCAGATCATTAAATTTTATTATCAAAAAAAGACACCATATGTATGGCAAATATAACCAAATTATGACTTAATTTACTAAAAAGCAAAAAAAGCTATCCAAATCAACCTGTCCCAGAGTGAAAAAGTAATTACACTATGTGTTGAACAATCACAAACCACTTTTTGTAATGCTGAGTACAAGTCCATTAGTCACATCCAGGCCTGATTAGTTTTTGACCTTTAGAATGAAGAAAACATTAGGAGTAGGATGCTATATCTCAAAAAGCAACACATCATACCTCAATCTAAAGAAATTCAAAAGCAGAAGAAAAACAAAGTATTAAATATTTATCAGGGTGGAAAGAGTTTAAAATTGTTTTGGGGAAAGACATTAACTACAAAAACAGAAAGCATAGAACAGTGGTGAAACCTCCACTGTATGGAATGCTGGCCAACCAAAACTACCCCAAGAGAACTATTCTCGGAGGTCACAGAATAATCCAGAACATCCTAAACCTTGCATGTCTCACCTGCCTTGACTAACTTCAGAGTTCATGAGTCTAAAAGCTAAAACTATGGCTGAGCAAAAGGAACTAAAGAGCCACCTCATAATTGCCAGAAAGTATCTTAATCATCCCAAAGAGTTTTTGGGATATGTTCTCTAGACTTATAAAGCAAACTTTCTTCAAGGTGTATGTCCTGTTAGTTCTAGTATAAAACTCAGATATTTCAGAAAAAGAACGTCATATCAACAATCAAACATATCCATGATAGTTTGATGCTCTGGGGCTGCTTTACTGCAGCACTTGATTATTTTGTGTTTGTTGTCTTTGTATCTTCTGTACAGCACACTGGCAAATGTTGCTATTGTTTGTGCTATACAATTATGCTGAACCTGAACTTGAACAGTCTGTTTGTGATCAAAATACTTCTAAAATGATGAAGAAAAAGTAAATCAGTTCACATAACTGTGTTTCTTGCGTCACCACAGACATACCAACACATGAACCCTGGGGTTAAATGAACATCAGCTCAGTTTAAGCTTACCTCAACCCAAAGTTAAACCAATTCAATCCCCCACCACAACAAAAAAATAAGAATGATTGTACCCCTGCGGTGGTGATTTCCTGCATGCTATGGATGCATAAATAAACATAGGCATAAATACACAGAGGACACTGACTGGGGCTAGCTGGCCAAGTGGGGCAGCTGTTATTAAAAGGGCTATTTATCACTGTCACCCCTCTCTGGTTCCCATCCTTCTCTGCCCTCCAGCGATGTCACTGGGCTTCCTGGGAACAAAGTGGCTCATCCCAACAAATGTATCCCCCTATATCACAACCAAAAATGCTCTGTAAACATGTGCAACTTTAACCACTTCTACATGCATAGTGCACAAGAACACTATTTGCTTTCTGATCTGATGGCTTGCCTGGAAAGAATAATAATAATAAAAATTCACAAAAGCAGGTAATGTAATTCCTTCGATTTCTGAAAAACATCTACCGTGCGACTATGCTGCACACACCGTTCATTTTCTGCTCCATTTCTTTATTGATCTTAGCTACAATTATCCACTTTTCTGAAGCACTGCATTAAGTGAATTCCCTCTTTGTTGGACAATAAGTACAGAAGGTTGGCTAAGTCAACCTATTCTTCAGCCTAAGGGGACATACTATTTCTCCAGCACCCTCATCCTCATTAGCAAGTCCTGATAATAAAACACACACACCTCAATTAGCTCATCCAGGGTGAAGGAAGAAGGTAAAATAAAGTCTTCCAAATTGCAAAGAACACCATTATTGCACATCCAAACTGAAATATAAAGATCTTAAACTGCATCACAGCACTGAAATGACCCAGTTCAGAGGGAAATCAAAGATTAATCAAAACACAACATTCACCCTGCCTGAATTTTGGTAGGCACTTGATTTTAAAGTATGTCAAGTATACAGTTACAATAATGACATATGACACCAAAAATTACCCAAAATGCACAAGAAATGACTTGAATCTGAAGGGAAATAAAACAACATAATCTGGCAATTATCATTAATAATAAGTGGAGGGAAGTGGAAGGTAAGATACGAGTAAGATTGGCCTTGTACTGATAATGCAACAAAATTGAAAATGTCAAACACAGCAGTGTTAAACAATTTAGGACACTGTAGCTCCTAAATCAGTTGTAATATTTTATACAATTCCTCCTCGATATATATAGTAACTTCAACAAAATAAAAGTGACAGAAAACATAATCCCCTTCTTCCTTAAGCAGCAAAAAACATTTGCTCAATTCATTTATAGAGTGCCTTTTTTTTTTGCCATCACACCATGCATCAACCTACTTTCTTAACACAGAGCTCTACTCGCTCTAGTGGTCTACAGATCCCATAAACCTCTCACATGCGGCAATCCACTCACGATTAATGAAGTGCTTACTTAACCAATTTAAACCCTTAATTCCTATTAATTCAACATAATAGCCACCATCTCAAACAGAATTAGCACCGCTCTAGCAGGAAGCCTGCAAATCTCCGAGGGCCAGAAAGAGTCAAGCAGGCAAATTCCACATTCTTTGATAAATATGTAACAGTATGTATATCACTGTGAAAATGCATAACCCTCGTGTAAGACCCCTATCAAGTCTGCTTTACACCTGTATTACATTTCTTCCTCAATCAGCAGCTTTTCTGAGACGCCGGCCTCCCACGAGGAGCAGAAACCATTACAAGGCAGCGCAGCTCATTTGCAGAAAGATTGGAGATCACCCCGCATCAAAAAGAAAAAAAGCAAAAAAAAAAGCATGTGAGACATTTCTCAGAGCAAAATTGATTTATTCCATTTCTAGGTTTGCATGCAGCATCGGTATCAGTGTATTTAATGTAAATCCCCAATCTGGAGCTGATTTGCTGCGTGGGCTGCTGCTTACCGTGCAAGTGAGAAACACGCCGATCGAACGGCACAAAAGGTGGGCTGTTAAATGCAAAATGAGGGTGCGTGCCACATTTTTTTACACATGGATGTCAATGTTGCTTAAAGTGAAGTAAAAATTCTGTACAAAATAAAAAATAAAGTGATCGACAAATACAAATGTAATCTAAAACATCACTTCCACAATATTGTTCAATAAATTAAGGGAATTAAGTGAAATGAAGAAAAAAGAGCATTATCTGTGACTGCCTTTTTTTTCCTCACCTCCCCATCTGTAAATCTAATGGTTTTCCTTAAACATTTAAACACTTTTAGATTTTGGGTATCTAACTTTACAGGAAAGATTTTCCTTTTTTTCATCAAAAGTGCTCATTCAACCAATCTTTACAGGAAGGTTTTGCTTAGCTCAACAAGCCAATGCAATGTTATGGAATCTTCATAGGAAAAACTTTGCTATTGTTTGTCTCGAGTTTCACGAAGAGCACTCTTCACTGGGAAGTTTTTTCTTTTCTTTATCAGGATCCATTTAACGTAATTATTACAAGAAAAAGTTTGGTCAATGAGCCAACCTGCTATGGAAACTTGTTTTGACAAGGCAATGTCACAACAACTATTTAACAGCAGCAAATACAGTGACTAAACTGGTAAGCTTGCAGTCAAGACGAATTACTTGCATAAAATATCAGATGCATTTTGAATGTAACAGTAAAACAAACAAAAAACAAAGTGTGCAGTGGTTTCAGTATTTAATTTGCCTTTTCTTGTACTGTTTTCAGTTAAATGTAGAGATTAAACATTGCGCAAATCACAACATTTTGCATTTATTCGTACTCTGACCAGGTTTATTGGAAATAAGAGGGATGTAATAAAAGCTTATGTTCAGATGAACAATAAAAAATAGTGCCAGTCTCCCAAATTACAGTATAAAAAGAAAACTGACTTTCTGTTTTTCTTATCTGCTACGTCACTTGTGTATAAGCCACAAAGACATTATGCTATTCTTTGGTTGAGATAAAATACATAAACAAATAAATAAATATTTCAGAATATTTCAATTTTCACTCAAAAGAAAAAAACAGATCAAGCACAGCCTGTGGCTAGGGGAGCCTGACTGCATGCTGGTGGGGGGTAAAAGACAGCCTTCGGGGGTGTCGAGGGCGTCTGTTTTTTAATGAGCTGAAACTTTAAATACTGCATAATATATAATAAAAATGGATAGCACATTTCACTCTCCTGAAAGAAAGTGGAAAAAAACTATTAAAATCCATTTCTCCCTTAATGTCAACACAGTAAACATTAAGTATGAATGAAGTTTAATGTGATACAGCAACATCAACAAGAAAGAAACCAAAAAAGAAAATAATCAACTTTAACTGAAAAAATGCAAGATGGGTATGGAGATAAGTGCACATGCTCAGGGCCATTGACTCAACAGTATATGTAAAAACATTGAAGCATTAAACTACAACTGGAACTTTGATAGCATAATTAGTTTAAAAGTTATTGCTTAGTTTGCTAATTTGTTAGAGGTTGCAGCTGGACGCGCTTTGGGACCAAAACAACCTCAACTCACAAATATTTTGACTCCTAAATGCAACGTAAAAATATTTCTCTTTCCTCAACCTGAACTCATTATATAAAACAGGTTACAGATTTTCAAAAAAGTTACTATGACCTTTATCATCACTGGGGTTAAAGAATACACCACACACCATCACCGGCAGAAAAAAAAAAAGTGTTTAAAATATAAACTCCTATAGGATGAAATTTATACATCGAGACCTCTCTTGACAAAAAATAATGAGTCTTTTGTGTTTCAGATGTCACAGTATGAAAAAAAAAATTACATCTTTTCACAGTAAATATTGTGACACCGTTGGCTGAGACATCAACTTCGACATGTAATTCCAGTGCCTTCCTTAAAGTGATCTAAGTGATGGCTCAGGTGTCCCCGCTGCTCACAGAGTAAGCACGGAAACGACGCTGGTGGCCGATTCCACAGGCTCATATAATGATAACCTCTCCAGCATTAGCTGCAGGGGTTGTTCGCATAATAATTGTTTCTGCCAAGCCATATATCTGTATGACAGAGAAAACGCTGGCATGCTAAATAATTCATTTACAGAGTGGCTCCATCAACTATTTCAAGGAGATTAAAGTATTTTTTTTCTAAGGCCAAATAAACTGAAGAACGCTGCAGCTAATTAGAAAATAATTACAACTCTCTGAAAGTTGATTAGCAATTTCACTGCTCGACATTAACAATTTACATTAACACTCCTCGGTCTGAGCACTTGTTCTGCTTTACTTACCTAAACTCTAAATAGTACAAGTATTTAAAGATTTCACCTTGACAAAACTTATTACCAGCACCAGCTCGCAATTAAATGTGCCAAACTGGCATTAATTGTTTGCTCATTACCACTTTAGATGCCTGTTGGGTAATTTAGACACTTCAATATGGGACCAGACTATTAAAAAGCATCAATCTCGCCTTAAGTGCAAGCCACGTTTTGTTAAGTTACAGAAGACCATTTGAAGTTCAGATAACCAATACCCATGGTGGTAGTGACTAAGGTTTAATATGTAATGCTAAGCTTCTGTCCCACCTGAAGGGGAGACCTCCCCCGCAGTTTAGAGTGACTCAAAGGTGAAGCCCTGAAAACAAATACAAGGCACTCACATGCTCCGCAGTTTGGATTTCACGTCATCCTGTAAAGACTGCATACAAAGGCTGCAAGACGGCTGCAACCCCGCGCAGTCGTGCCGGGCTGCGACGTGGTATCAATGCAGCACTTTGGGTCAAAGGGTCAATGAGTAATTAAGACATGGTTGCCTGAGCATTCCCCATGCACACTTTCAGTCCTGATGAAAGGCTGCCAATGAAAGGAGGAGGATTTAAGTGGAGCCTGATACCAAGGATCAGATTTCTGTAAGTGTGTCTAAATGTTCCTTGTTCAGGGCAATTAGTTTGATTAAAGTGATAGTCTGGTGTCATCGTGCTGTTGAAGAGGATTTTTGTGCATCCATATTGCATGACATTCAAAAAATTTGCATACAACCAAGGTTACATTACCACCTTAAAAAACGTTTAAGATTTTTAGTTTCTTTCTTTCAGTGTTTACACATTTCCTCTCCTTGTTAAACAAAATGTTTCCTAATGTTACTGCTTGCTTGTTACGGAAGCGGTACTGGTTCCGGTTTGGTAAAAAAAAAAAGGAAAAAAAAAATTATGCATGATGAGCAACTTTCATAAAACAGGTCACTCAAGAACAGGACGAATGGCTTGACACACCGCAGCCTTCGTGTGCACAAAGAGGTCAAGAGGTGCATTGATTTCCATGTACAACAAGAAATTATTCGTTCATTTTCATTGCGTTAAAAATGAAGAGGCCAAGGCCTGAAAATTGAGGTCGCTGATAAACACTAGGAACAGGAGACGCTGAGGGGAGAAATCAATACGGCAGTTTGTCAGCCTGCCTCTCAGAGGGCGCAGGAGTCTGAAACGCGCCTAAGCCTGCGCTGTCAGCAAAGCACATTACCAGAAATCAAAGGCCAGTGAAGGCCCGAAGGAAGGGATGTACACGGCTCCCGACAAAGGACACATTTTGGTAATTAAAACCTATTTTATCAGAGCTGTCCTGTCACTGATTTTTCTCTAACACTATTGACTATCTGTTGTGTGCGCGATGACCACTAATTCAACTTTAAATAAATGTTCTGAGCTTATAGGGATTCTTGTTTTTTGGGTTTTTTTTTCCCTAAGCAAAATACAACACATCATCATATAGACAATGGCTATATTCATCATATATGAAAATGGCTAACCAGTTTCTGTATCTATTTACATATTTTAGGGAGCTGACATAAAGAAATATTTTTTTTTCTATAAAGATCACAGAAAACCATAATTTCAAACCACATCTATGTTGCTGTGTATAATTTGTTATTTATTCAGTTAGCATACTTTGGCAATAAATAAGCATTACTTCAATTGACTTTTAGTCAGTTTTGCAGGGGAGTACTGAAGTACTCCTTAATTTTTTCAGTTTGGGGGGCATTTTATGTAATAAAACAACACAAACTAGTGTAGAATTGTGAAGTGGGACAAATATTTTCTTTTTTTTTTTCTTTACAAATACAAAGTGTAGTGTGCTTATGTGTTCAGTTCTACTTTGTGGAACCATTTTTCACTGCAATTACATCTTTTGGTGCATAGATTTACATATCTAGCCATTTTTTTCACCTGCTCTTGGCAAATACCTTAAGCTTAACAAGAAAAAAATTAAGAAGGAAGCACAGATAAACAGTTAATAATCATTTCATTTACTTTACATACCTTGAGCTACAATACTAATATTTTATTTTCACAATAAATATTGTGAAAATTGCTGCACATATGTGTGGTGCGTAATTGAATTTATTACTCCGTCAGTTTATCATTAAATATTTAATAATTCACCATAAAACAACATGTGCAGTCAGACAAGACCACCAGTGCCAGACAGAGTGATGTCACTTCCATGTACAGCAGGATATTACCAGGAGAAGTAAATCCAGCAGTCTGGTAGACATTAGGCGGAACAATTTTTAAAACAGTAAAGCTCTCTCCACTTTTAGTACTGTGCACCTTCTTCTTCTTTGTAGGCAAAATAGACAGTGACAGGTCCAACACTCGTCTGCACTGTTTCTGCAGCTCCTACCACCATCCAGCAGCCAATGCCATAGGCCAAACAAGGGATACCTGCAGCAATGAGACATGTCTATTATTTTCATTCTAAAGTTTTCATCTTCCATACAAATCTTTACCACAGAGTTCCTGCAAGTTTTCAATTTCAAAATTCTATACCCAGATTTTCTTTTGCTTGGAATTTATCTGTGATTGCCTAGTATTTTATAAATGAAAAAGAAGAAATTTGTCTTAGGTATTCATAACATGTTAGATTTTTAATATTTTAGATATTGAAATAAGAAATCTTCTATTTCTTTTTTGGAATAATTAAATCAAATATACCTTTAGACTTGTATATAAAGAAAAGAGTTGTTTGTAATCAGCTCTGAAAATACTGACCTAGATTAATAACTTTCAGCATAGTAAAAAACCTGTCTTCAAAGTCCAGGTTCTGTGGAGGTGCTTTAGTGCAATGATATTTCACAAAAGGGAAGCAGCCGGTTCGCAATATATGGTAATTGGATCCCTGAACTCTCCAGTTGAAGTTGGACAGGCCAAACTGGTCGTTGTGACGGAGCTGTAGCGCACGCAGAACGAAGTCCAGGGTGGGAGCCTGCGCTGCTGCAGGTGACAGGTCAAAACCTCTGAAGCTGCTGGCTGTGGACCTGTTTTACCAAATCTGCTCGGAAACAGAGCGATCTGCAAAAAGATGCTGTGTATCTTCCGCAAAAACTCCTTCATGACTTCTGTAATAAAAACAAGGAGTCATCTTAGCTTTTAGAAAGCTAAGATTTGCATCCAATCTCCAGATTTTTACTCAACATTTATCTAAGGGGATAGTTCACCACATTTATGCAGTCTGGGCTACCTTGAAACAGCTCCAGCTGGAAATTTAAAATATCTGGAAAAGAAAAAAACTGCAACTGGAGTACTCTGAACTAATTGTTTATAATACAAAACACACTGTGTTTTGAGAAACGCTTTCACAAATCACAAACTATTACTTAAAGAATACAAATGAATATAAAAGGGTACAAGCTATATTGTCTTAAAGTATTTTAGATTAAGAATAAGAACGGACTGAAGATGCCCAGATTCTCAGTAATAGTCTGACATACTGGAGACAGGTGTAACGTTACTCAGAGCAAACATTAGGAAACAATGCTTGAGTCTGCTCGCTCACCATGGCAGATCCTGACTCTTGGAGCTTAGCTGAAGTTTGCTAACAAGATCAACTCCGGTGGTCAAGGTTTAAAAACATCCTGCTTCAAAGAGCCGCATGCTGGGAAACGCAAGGTGAACCAGCATTATTTACATCACCTAAGATCAGTGATTAGGTCACATTCCGCCTTTATCTAGTGACTTTAAATCTAACCTGGTACTTCGTTCAAATCTGTCCGGTCGGAAACACGGCGCGGTAAATATGGTTCTCATTCGGAGCGTCATGAACGTACACGAACGTGTTTCGGGAATTTAAATATTACTGGAGTTTTCTGTACGGATTTACATACAGAAAACCCATAATCCGATTTATAGATTTTCAACACAATTGAGATAGAGACTACTCAACTATTTGAGTAGTCAAATACTACTTCTATAATATTGATCTGCTATTCAAATAAAAAAAAAAAAAAAAAAAAAAGCAGTTTGGATTTGTGTTCGGGATCATCATCCTTTTGGAACACACAATTGTGTTCAACATCCGACCATCTGAGATGGTCTTGATGGTTACTTAAGCGCTGGTAATATGTTTTTTGGATTAAAAGTCTCACCTTAATCTGTCCTAATGTACGTCTTGTCATGTGTGCTTTTCTTGACCAGTTGTCCACCTGTCCATGTGGACAGCTACATATTTCAGTTGAGCTGATAGTTATCAGTTTTGCAACATAGGTTTATTTATAAATCAGCTAACTCTCTGCCCATGGTAATACAGGTACAGAAAGGAAGCTGTGCAATTTAGATGTAAGCTCTTTGTCACAAACTCTGTTTTATTTGGATATGCTCCACAAACAATTATACTTTAAAACGATAAATAATAAGGAAGCAGTAAGTTAGATTATCTCGTTCATACTCAGTAATAAAAAGGTAAAAAAAAACCCCCAAAAAAACATGTCTTCACAGTTCACAACAGTTTTGCAACTTATTTTTAATTGTCTACTTACAGAAAATGTCCTTTGAGGATAACTTTATAGACCGCACCAATCACTTTTTCGCTCAATAACCAAAGTAATCTGTTCTTTCTTAAACGGTGCAGAGAAAAGATTACTAAATATCATTATTTGTCTATCAAGCTACTCTCGCTGTTCTTTATCATCATCATCATCATCATCAGGCCTATTCTAAGAACAGATTCACGTTGTAATCTGAGGGTTCAATAAAAGTGCTATACAGCAGCTTTCAAAAGTCTACCTGCCTCTGTTAAAATGGGGTTTTTTTTTATATAAAAAATAACATCACAATAAATCAACTTCCATTTTCCACTGAAAATGGGGCATTTATTCACCACAATTCAGAAGACAGGAACTCACATTTGTTTCATTCTTGTCTCATTTTAATACAGGTGTGTACACTTTGGGATGCCACTGTATATAGGAAAATATATTCAGTTTTTAATAGAAAAATTTTATGCATTTCTTTTCTAAAGTATGTCAGTGTAGCTGACAGAAAACTCTAACATTTAACAGATTCATGACAGAATATTAAGATGTTTATTTTGAAATTTACATTTTATCAGCCTGCACATATCGCTAAGGTTCAATGCTTGTGTCTAAGCAGCAAGTTAATCCTTCAGTTGTTTTTTTGTTCTGAATAATCCTTTCCAGCATGTCCTCTATGTTTGTCAGCACCATCTACATAGAAACAAAGTAAAAGAAAATGTAAAGTACAAGACATATTTTTTGATAAGCATTATCTTACTGACAAAAAATTATCTGTAGTGTTGTTCTAATTACAAACTTTATGAATATTAATTATTTGCACTTTATTAAACAGACACATTCCAACTGACAAGCTATAAAAGATTATGAAGGTTTTATGACATGGATGAGGGCAAATCGTTAAGTCGTTAACACAGTACCTCGAAATTGGTTTCTTCTTCGTTTTTAGAGGACAATATTTCCTGATGAATGACTGACAAATTCTGAGCAAAGGTCACCAGAGCTCCCTGGAGATCCTCCGAGACCGTTCTAATAACATTCCAAACAAACGAGTTTACTAATGATCCCCTTGTTGCCTGCTAAGAAACAATCACCTTGTTCATTTGATGGTTGTGGGTAAATGAAACTTTCAGCAGATAGCATCTTCGGTCTATAGGGGGATGAGCACAGCTTGATTTAACTGTTCCAGCGCTGTGCAAGCTAACGGATTTTTGTGATAAATATGTTGAATAACCCTCTGCTTAACAACCTGTGGAGTCTCTGATATTTACAAAACCAGAGGTGGCATCTTAATCCTGTAAAGAATTGTTTTTACGTTGGGTCTTGGCAAACTTATTGCCCTTCCAATATTCTTCAGTGCTTTGCTGTTCTAATGAAGTGAAATTATAAGTTCTGAACCTATTCTTGCTTCTATAAAGAAAACGGCTGCAAAATTTATGGTGCCAAAGGAATACTTAAATCTTTTTAAAGTGGTCTTCAGTCAAGAGGTTTTGACTGAAATATATTTTAAACAGCTTTGTGTTAAATAGAAAATTACTCTGGCTGGATATTGCAGTATTAGCCAATTCTGTTACATGTAACCAATCAGATGAGCACTTGGCTGAAAATCTAACCATTGTTTTATTCAAACTGAAGATGCCAAGAGGGTAATCTACTGCAAGAATGTAACAGAACCTTACTTCAAAAAACTGAATTATCCTCTTTAAAATTAGATATTAGGAGGAATTCATTATTGCCAATGAAGGAATGCGCCTTTTCTTGATAAATTTCAAGCATTTGCCAACATGTTTCTTTATGTTTTTTCAAGGTTTTCCACCACTCAGTTTTAAAGAGCTCACATTTGTTTTATTCTTGACATAATATACAAAATTGATGCAATGAAAAATACTCACATCATCCCAATGGTGCTTCGATCAGAGCTGTCATAGAGAGCAAAAAGAGTGCCTTGATTTTCCTGAAGTGGAATTTCACAAATTTAATATTAAAAGTAGATCCAAGACACAACAATGTTTTTTTTTTCCCTACAGTTTATTCTCACAATATTACAGGACTTATAAAGTAGAGTGATCTATGAGCAAGTTAAGTACCATTAGGAACATATAATTAAAATATTTAATATTTCTTATAGTATGTTGCATACAAATATTGTAGCTAAATGGTCACTTAAAAAGGTTAAAATCTTATTTTGGTGTCGATTTTTGAATAAGATCAAAACATCAGCAGTAGAAAAAAAAAACTCTTTTATTTTTTTATTTTACTTCAGCATTCATTCCACTTTACATTCGCAGCAGCCAAACATTTATTTTGACTTCAGGCTCAGTGAGAAACCTTTCCAGGTCAGAAATTCATCTTCAGGGTTGGTTTCTCGCTGATTTTGTTGTGTTTGCAACTGATAAATCTGACTTTTGAATACCGATTAAAATAAATTTGTCTGTTTTCCAACTATGACAGTAGCATTAGCCTAATCATAAACTCTACTGCACACCAAACCAGGTCTGACTTACAGACCTGGTACAGACAAATGCATAATGCACAACTGTAATTGTTCAGTTAAAATGTATTGAAGCTAACAGCTAATGCAGTGGAAAGATGCTAATATCAACATTTTTCACTGTAACTTGCGAATAGTTTCTTAAAATAAGGGGGAAAAAAGTGATTCTTACATTTTTGTTAAACTCGATGCCATTAAATTTGCACATCTTGAAGAACATACTGTGGTACAACATGGAAAGGTTAGAATGAAACAAACTGATCCCAAGGACTGCATAGTGACTGTCCACCACATGCTGTGAAAGAAAAAGACAACAACACAAGTGAAATATTTTTGGTTTACTTTGTTTTTTATATTAACATTGAATGTACAAATTTGGTGATAACATGATTTACCAATTTTACGCACAGCTAAATAGCTTTGTTTCTTAGTAAGGATTTGTCAATAGAGGGACAAACAGCATTACAATGCAGTGAGTTTTAATGAAGGCTGGCTCTAAGCTTTGACTTACAAACAATTCTATTATTCATATTTCTTATATTAAGGGATTATGTATAAAAAGGTTTTGGTTTGTGCATTATCAAAAAGTTAAAGGTATTTAATCCCATGGGTCACTGCTAAGTTTCTGTTTATAATCGATAAACCTGATGAGTAAACAGCAGATGAAGTAAACTTTTGGTCCTGTCTTCTTTACCTATAGGGTGCGACAGTTAGATCGAATGTGTTATCCTAGCTGTTACACAGTATAACACTCCAAGCAAAGACCATGCAGTTTCAGGAAAAGAGAAGCACAACTGGGCTCCATAAACACAAAACATATTAATATAATAGAAGAATTCTAATCATAAATAACACTATAGAGGTAGATTATTTAAAAATGTCAGGTCTTATGAGGATAAAATGTTGCCCGTTTTCTCAGCCACCTTTGGGAGACAAAGAGAGCAGGCCTGAGCCTTGAGGAGCTCAGGAGATATAGCCCATAACTCGCTGTGAAGGCTGTGTGTTTGCACATGTCAAAGGCAGGGCCCTTACCCAACAATAAAAGTGTCCAACAGGGACTTAATTGTGTTTGTAATATGCAGGTCCCTAATGATGGCCACAATTGAAGCCATTAACAACAGCAGTGGCTCAACTGCTGCAGTGAAGCGCCAGGCCACCAGCTAAATGAATGTTTGATAAAATAATACAAGTCGCAGATTAACAAGCGTAAACTGAGGCATACTGCTAATAAAAGAACTCCATTGTTTAAGTCCTGGCACCAGGTTGATGAAGTGTTCAAGCATGCATAATGAAAATGGTATGAATTATTAATGTGTTGATTATTTAGGCTCATCTATCAAAATGATAATGAATTCGGCACCTAAACACTCATTGACTTCACTGTGTAGTTACAGTTTTTAGGTGTGTTTTCTAAAAGCAGAGATTTTACAAAACACACTGATCTCTTGCAATTGCTTGCTTAAGACTCAGACGAATTAAAAATAAGGGCTTTATTATTACTTAGAAAAAATAATTTTTAAAAATATGCAAAATATACATTTTAGTAATTAAAATTGTCACACCTTTGCTGCAGCCTTCTGTTCAGAACATTTCTCTTCGACTGGCACTGGTACTTCGAAACAGCCTGTTTGCCAGTTCAGCGTTCCTCCAGTCGCCATTAGAAGCATCTGGGTCATGGCAAGCTGGTCACTGAATCCAATGTCCAGATCAATTCCCCATATCTGTCAAAAAGACATTATGAACTACATGTGAAGTAAGGAGAAAGCATAGAGCATTTAAATAAACGATTCTTATTCACACTCAGAGATGGACAAAAGACCAGTTATGTAGCTCTGTGTGTCTAACATGTTTATGTAATGAGGTGATATGATGACACAAGCGAACACAGATCTTTCTTCATATGTGGATTGAGTTTGCCCTGGGCGCTTTGCCTGGCTCAGGTCTGATGAAAACCAAAGTTCAGATATGTCTGGTAAATGGCATCATTATAAGTATATTAAGGGGTCAGGTATGGACGTAGCCTTCTACTTAAACTGGGCTAATTTTGCAGATAATAACCTAATAGCTATGCCCTTTCTTCAAAAGTGGCAAATAAATCATCAGTGAAGGAGTTGTTAATAACTAAGTGGCAGCCGACTGCCTCCTTTAGCTGTTCCTATTTGTCAAAGCAAGCGCTCCTGCCACTGGATGCAAATTGCAGCAAGTTTGAGCCTACAGTAGACCAAGTTTCTCTCTATGAGAATGCAAACACGTGAAAGTTTCCATTTTCTTATTTTTAAATTATTGTAAAAAAAAAAAAAATAGATCAGTCAAATTATTTTACATAAATTATTTAACATTATGTTAACATTGGTGAATTGTTAAAAAGTTAACAATTGTTAAGAAGTTAACAATTCACCAATGTGGTATTATTGCACTTTTATAAAGATGAACTAAAAAGTAAAACATAAATGGCTCTCAATGACCAATAATAAAAACTTTTTTCATTTGAAAAATGTAGTTAGATTTAGTGTGGTATTTTTATTTATAAACTGCTCAAAAGGATTCCCTGCAAACAAAATTCCTGCTGGTAATTTTTGTAATTAAAATAATAATTTGGTTGATTTTCTCAAAAGAATGATAAGCAATAAGAGATGTTACATTTACAAAAGATAAAAAAAAAAAAAAAAAACAAGTGCAAAAATAAATGCAAAAATAATTATAAATATATTTATTATCTTTTTTTAAATATACTAAACAAAATGATAGAATCCTATGTAAATCCTGATGTAAATTCAAGCACAAAGGTTTTTTATATTAACTTTTACAGTTTTGTATAAATTAAAAATATGAGATCTTTGCTGAAATTTCAAAATTTACTCGTAGCAGGATAAAAAACTGACAATATTTATCCAGTTCCCTTAGTGTGGGAGGCATAGAAGTTACAACTTGGTTTGATACATGTTTGAATCAGACTGTTACCTGGCCCTGCATGATGGACACACAACAGCAAGCCATTCACTCAACTCCCTAAAACTCATACTCCCGCGTCCCATTGTCGCTCTTAACAAAGCCGCGGCAAATGTAAGCCTGGATTGTACCTGTTTTCTATTGCCTTGCATTTTCATTAAAAACCCCGATGCTGCAGCTGTGGCCCCGCTGCTCCACAATGTGCGCTGAGACTGCAAGGGCAAACATATGTGACCTACTTCTTCCCATCAAATAAAGTAGGCAGCTTTTAGCAACAGGTTTGAATCTAAATTGATGTTTAAATCCAGACAGGTTTGCCCATGTGGCTCCCCTTAGTCTGAGCTTTGTCTGTGTGTGTCAAGAGACGGGCAAGAATTTGCCATTAAAGTTCCTGCATCTACGGAAGCATGTGGTGTTTTATTGTTATTTATGCTGTCTTCAAATCCTTTACAATTGGATCATAATTAGAGATAAAAAGGTCATTTTCAGCCATCTTGAAAAAGGAAAGGGGCAGCTTATGTTACAACTGAATCGAGTACAGACATTTCTTTTTTCTAATAGGAATAAGAAATAAAAAGGATTAAATGCAATAATACAAAATATTTTTAATCAAATAACAAGTCTTGAGTATATGTAAAAAAATAACAATAATTGTATTATACAGTAAAAAAAACCTTTAATCTATCAGTTATAGTCTAACCCAGAACACACTACCCTCTAGTGGCAACCATGCCCAAAGCTGATCTTATTCAGTTTATATATATATGGATAGATATATGTGTATGTATACTTAAAACAATTGATACTAGCCAAGCAGATAACAAGAGGTTTATTTCTATCAGATGAGCTGCTAAAGGCATGAGAATTTCATCTTTTTTTCATTCCACATTTTTAGCATCTTTAAAATAGTTTCTGTGCTTCCCCTCTCCGTTCTGCTGCTTTAGAAATGTGCAGAAAAGCAAAGCATTTTATTTTACAGGATCAGATCAATAGTAGTCAATGCTGCCACATGTTGGGAGCAGAGGTTAAACCATCATAAAGAAGTCTATTTCAAATATCATGAATCAAGAAGATTTCAACAAAACTTAATCCTGACAAATGAGAAGAGGCTTCAGCAGTGTGTTGGTATAATAATGTGATTTATTTCAGCAGAACACTGCAGGTAACCATCTAGGGGTTAAACACTTGACAGGTTATCCCCTTGAACGTACTAAATCACTTCAGAATGACCTACTGTTGGAAAGCTTCTGAATTTCTCTGCATTGTAAGGTTAAAGGGCAAGCTTTAAACAGTGGAATTAGTGTATTGACACAATAAGACCTGACAGTTTATTAGAGGGCCTTGTGACACATTTCGTCCCTGTGCCCACAGTTTACCTCGTCTTGTTATCTGGATCCCTAGGGAGCAGTATATGTTGGAGGCACCTATCTGGTTGTGTGGATAAAAATTGATCTTTTCCACCCAATATGGGTTGTAACAAACCAGATCATATGTATCATGACACCCTGAGTCCTCCTCTTTGCCTTTGTGAGTCTCACCTTCTGCGTCATGGTGCTGTGGTCCACAAAGATTGCCAGGCCAACAGATGCATAACCCATGATACAGTTCTGCTGGCAAACGTGAGCCACACGCATGCAGATAGAGTGCAGGGTCTCTTGGTGAACAGAAGTCTTAGCAATAATGGATCCCACAATGTCTAGATGACAATAGCCATGCAGCTGTTCTCCCCAGGACAGAATGGTCACCTCACCGCTGGGCTCCAGGAGCATATCTACAGTCATATAGGTGACATTCTCTGAAGGGGGGTACGCCTCTACTACTCCACCTGGACAGAGTGAATGCTGAAAAATGGCTACATGCACAAAGACATAATACCAAATGTATAAGAGAAAATTTTACATTTTTATTACTGATAACTTCACAAAAGGCTACTTGAAAAATCTGAACTCTAATAACTACTAAAAGAACTATGAAAATGATTCAGTTTTTACATTTATAAAGGCACCCAGAAAACAGAAAAGCTCATTGAAATGCATAGATTTCATAAATTGCGGGTGAATGTAATATAGTGCTTGACAATAGGTGTCTGACCTTGCCTGAGGAAGATCTTCAGGAACTCGGACCAACTTTGAAAACGGCAAGATTTAGCCAGTTGGGTGTAATAAATCAGCCATTCTGGGATATCTTCTAAATATTTCAGCATCACAGCTTCCTGTAGAATGAATGTTGAAGCATAAACATCATGTACCAAATAAAAAATATACTGCTCAAAAAAATAAAGGGAACAGTTAAACAACACAATATAACTCCAAGTAAATCAAACGTCTGTGAAATCAAGCTGTCCATCTAGGATGTGTTATTTGAGTGTTCCCTTTATTTTTTTGACCAGTGTACTTGGAAATAAACTTGTGTGTAGTTTTCCATTGATTCAACTCAAAGTTGCTTAATTTTGCTCCTCGCTCAGAGTCATAATGTGAAGACCCACATATGGAGCAAAAAGGATCATGTTTAATGATCTGAGTGGACATGAGGGTAATAGAAGAATATAACATTGTGTGACAGAAACCAAGAAGTATGCACCCCGAGAACGTGATTACTAGATGCAATACAGGTGAGTAAATGAGTATATGGAAAACAGCTGTTGAAGGTCAGGAAATTAAAGCATGAGCTAATAGTAACTTTAGAAATCAAGACCACAGAAATAAATGAAACACGAGACGCAACAAAATAATCAAAATAAACAAACTGAACTCAAAATCCAACAGACTGTGACAGTCAGGCCTTATGGTTGTTGGTTACAAAACTGCTACATCCTGTAATCCAGATGACTCCGGTGATTGCAAGTTATTCTTTAGACTTCATAGGCTGCTTCAATTTCTGTGAGTGTCTGATGGATACTGCAGCAGTGTCTATCTGTGAGTGACAGCCTATTATCAGAAGGCCTCAGGAGTCTAATAGCTTTAACTCGCAGCCTCGAACCACCTGCCCTCAATAACAACTCTCTCCACTGGGCGGCTGATGAATACTTAAGCTAACCCCATCTATCTGGGGATCAATCAGGGCCTGACTGGGATCGATATCACTCTTGTTTCGGTAAATACGAAATGCCATTATGGTTTCACCACTTAATTATGCTGTTAATTTTCAGCTTTTGCTTTAGGTGTCCTTAACACAGTTTAGCAACTCAAGAACACTATTGTCTCCAAAAAAGCTGTGCAGTTAAATGGATCAGAATATGTTGTATAAAGCTTTCGCTGTCATTGTTTCATGTTCACAATGTAAAGCAACAACTGGCAGATTGCAATATGAGTCATTTTAATGGACTGTTGGAAGGCCTCTTTTATACGCGCTTCTGTAAACAATAATCTACAATCTCTTGCAAAACATCTAAACCCTTACAAGTTTTTCACATTTTATTATGTTCCAAATACAAATCTTAATCAAGATTTTGTGATAGATTCCAGAAATTAAAATCGAAAAATTGTTGCACCTATTTGTATTTAAACTACCTGCATAAATATATTGTAGAACCACCTTTCACTTCAGTAACAACTGTATGTCGTTTCAGATGTGCCTCTAAAAGCTTTCCAGATCTAAAAACTGACGTTTTGCCCATGCTTCTTTACACACCAGCTTAGGTTCAGACAGTTCATGTAGAAACCATCAGTTTCGAAGTTTTGCATCTGGTTTTAAATTAGGTCATTTTGACACAAACTTTAAATGGGACTCTTTCAGCTTGGCTTTCTTTTATGAAGCTCTTCCATAAAAGGTCAGATCTGAGGAGTAAGCGACTACTAGTTATCATTTCAATAAATTCTTCCACCTTTACATGTGACTCTCTGCATTTTCTCCACTTACCATTAATCAGAGAAGCATCTTGGTTGCATCTCTGGTTAATGATCCCCTAACAGATCCAGTCAGTCCAGCTGGTGGACAGCTTGGAAGATTTACAGCTGTGTCATTTTATTTTCAGGTTTGGGCGATCCTTCAGATTGAAGGCTTGAGCGCAAGACTGAATAAGTTTGAGATATAGTTATATAAGTCAACTCTGCTTACAGTACATCTTATCTGCCTGCCTATTTTTTTTTTTTTGGTCTTTTAAAAGTTGTATTGGATTTTATTTAGTGGTATCAGAGTAAACTGGTTTAAATACAAAAGCGGGCTATGCTTTTCAGATTTTTCTTTATAACAACCTTTCACAATCTTGTATTATTTTCTTGTGTGGTGTTGGTCAGTAACATAAATTACCAACAAAATACATTGAAGTTTGTAGCTGTAATGTGAAAAAACACAAAACAATTCAAGTACACTGTATGTGTACTACTATATGAGAATTACATTTTCTAATAGAAAAAAAAAGAATATGTGAAAATTGAGTGAAAGATAATTTGTGAATGCTGATAACATATTTGTTCTTTCCTCCTGCTCTCCGGAGCATTACTTTTTTTTGAGTATATGGCGTCTGGCTCCACTGGAGACAGGACCAGCGATTATGCCGTTGAAATTCCAGTCATGTAACAGCCATCATCATATTCAAGTACTGTAAGAGACGAGGTCAAATGCTACACAGTGATTCTCCCTATACAAACCATAAAGCACACAATGGCGCGGCAAAAAGTGTAAGGGAACGGTTGTCATTTTCAACGGAAGAGCAAGCTCACCCTGGGACTTTGCCTGTGCAGTTCACAGAAACAGCAGGACAGAAAGAAAAAGAAAGAAGGGTATTTCGCAATAAATTATTTGGACTTAAAGTACGCACACTGCCCTGTGATAGGATTCAGCAATGGCTTGGCGTCCTCATAAAGCAAAGCAATCTGGTCAGAAATAAAAAATGTTCTCCCCTTTGATTGCTATTTTATGTCTATGTTTTTAGTGGAATCAGGGTATGGACAATAATTCTTATATGAGAATACCTTTTGAAAAGTTACACATTGTCAATGAATATCTAACTCATTAGTCCCATTAAAGCATTAATGTAAAGCCACAACAAAGCATCATAAATTTAATGTTCAGGCAGTTGCAGCTTTACACATTTTATTGAATTTTTATGAACAAGAATTATTTATAAAATTACAGAAAAAGAAATTTTCTTCAAATCTTAAATTCAGATTAACTCTGCTCAGACAAATCAGTAGACATCTGAGCTTCTCCATAGTACAAGAGGCTGCACAATATTTAGACAGACAACAACTGTATGAAACGTCCCTCTACCTCTCCAGTGGTAGTGATTGTCAAATGACCCATTTCGTTGACAAACTTAACCTAAATAAGGTTTTTCTCAAGATCTGTTTGTACACAGCATGATGGAAAAAATACTCCATCTGTTGAAGCTATTAGGTGTAATTTTTACCCTCTCGTGCCTAATGATCCATATGCAAGCTGTGTGAGCGCTTAAGTGTGTGTGTATGGCCCCCTTCAGGCATTGCATGGTTGAAGATCTACATGTCTTTAACCTCTCTCTGTGTAAATGCTAAAAGAGGCCTGGGGGGCTGTCTTTGGGCTCAAACATTGTGCTGGAAGCTGCTGCGGGCCTCACAATATTTAGAGAAACACACGTGCTTTTCCTCAGACCTCCATGTAAGCACTCATTGATGTGGATGTAATGGCTCCACCTCCTTTTTGTACCCTTCAAGGCTTTGTTTCGCTCAACCAGAAGGGATCTAATTGTTGGTAATATTCTTAAGGAACACATGGTATATATTATTTTTTATGAATCACATTTTTTCATGCAGAGCTTTTCAGCACAGCTGTTAATTAAAATAATATGGACACATACTGAGGCCAATTACTTCTTTTTTATTTATGTATATTGTTATAATTATTAAAAGAGGAAAGCATTATGATTTACTTATAATTTAATTAGTTGTAATTTACTGTTAAATTAACTTAGTGGAAGATAGAAAAATTACGGATAATTACAATTCTTCATTCATACACTGATCTATTTTAGTAAATAACAAAACTACCACTACTTTGAATTTCTTTAAACCAAATATTTGAAATGTTTGTAAGTATTTAGCAAAGATTGTCTATTTTCCTTTTTCATTTAGTTCTCTGCAGTCTCTTCCCAAAATAAATGTAAAAAATAGATCTCCTGTTTCTCCTCTATGACACACAATTCTCCAGATTTGTTTCAATCTGATGAGCAACTTTGTTTACTAATCTTTCAACATTAAGAGTCAAACTGTTGGGTTCAGCAGTCTTTATATAAAAGGTAGCCATTACAGTCCATTTCAATTCATTTTAAGAGAAAACAATCAAAACAGTTACTGTAAAAATCATACAATAAGAGGCACAGGAAGTGGGCTTTGCTTTGATTAAAAGACCAAGGTGTAGAATAAAGGCCAGTTAAAGTGTTGTGTCCATATGGCCCAGAAGCCCCGAGGCTGCTGGCCTACACTGGGGGCCTCGGCACTCTTCTGTCTCCATGGGACCCCAGCTGGTGAAAGAAACCCCATTTACTTTCCCCATGCAGTCTCAGTCGCCATTATGGACCTTGGCTGTGGCTCAGCTCCTCTCTGCCATAATTAATGGCACCAAAGCCACAACAATTACAGCCCTGCACCATGCCTACCCCGTGAATCAACGAACAAGCTGATGGGAATGAAACAGAGTGAGCCATAAGAAACTCGAGATGACTGCTGTTCTTTCAAATGGAATAAAAAGTAAAATCGTTGTGCTCCAAGCTCACAATCATTACCCTGTAATTAGTTTGCACAAAGCTCCCGGTTAAATGGCAAAATACGGTAATTAACACATGACAGAAAATCAAAGGCTACTTTGTAAGCATATGAGAAATAAGAGCCAGGGGCTCAGAAACTGTACAGATTGTATCTGAAGTAAATAAATGGTTTAGCACAGATTAAGTATGTTTTATTTGTTTTAAATATCCCGATGATTATATCAGAATTTATATTTTGAAACCAAATGCTTTAGTAATATAAGTGGCTCAAACCTATTCAATGGCTAAAGAATGTAGCTTTAGAATAAATAAATCAAGCATCTGCTACGCACAAGAATGATAAGGTTTAAAGACATTTATTTAAAAGTAGTTTTAAGCAGGCTATACATTTTATTCCGTTAGAATATGTCAATGCACTCACTGTAAATCTTTAGGAAATTCTGTGATTACATATTTTTGATTATGGATTATTTTGATCACGTTTTGCAGAACAAAAAATTATCAAAGGACAAAAAAAAAACAAAACAAAAAAAAAACAACACTGGTAAAAACTTGCATGAACCTGATTGTCTAAACTTGTACATTCTTGATACCTTGGTAAAGCACATTTAGACTTAATTTTAGTGATTTCAGGTGACTCCTCAAATTTTTGTATTTAATTCTGGAGTCTGGCTCAGTCATTAGCAAACTGAAATTTTCCCCAGATAGAGCCACATTAAATCCATCCTGGTCTTCAGCTTCCTAGCTTTCTTTCCTTAAAGATTTTGGGAGCTTTCAACTAAATGTGACGCTTTCATTAAGAGGGAAAATAATGAAGTGCTTCACTCTTACTCCGAAGTCCAAAGATATAGATATTAAAGGAGTTTGCATTTCTTAGTGATTCAGTGACCAGTTTCAGTCTTGTCTTTTCATAAATTGTAGAAATGTCCAGTTTTGTATTTTTATTTGATAACCCTTTTCTTACCTGATATCAGTTCACAACAAGATGATATTTTGATGTTTGGGGTTTAATTGTACAAGGTAAATGTCACACCATTTCTCGATAAGACTTTGAAATTATTTATCATGATATTACTTTTTTACATCACAAAGACCAGGAAATTTCTTCCCAGGGTTATTTCTTTATCTTGTACACAATAAAGATAAAAAAAAGAAGGAAAAAAGTACTTTAACAAAGTTAATTTTTTAGAGCCACAATCGAAAACCTTTTCACCAGTTGTCATTTTGAACTAATATTAACTGCACTATAGTGTAACTATGATCGAACAACAACAAGATAGTACGGGTTTGGTCTGATTGTATAGTTCTGAGTATCTGAGTGCTTTGACATAATGTTTGTTGTGAATTGTAGTAATATAAATAAAATAAACTGAATTATGATTTTAAGCTATTCTATTTATAAACATAACACTTTATCTTTTTTTTCATAAACACGGTATTAACATTAACATTAACACTTTTAAAAGTGCTCTGATATTTTTACCTGAACCCATTTTGAGTGCCATATGTCAGGACCAAAATGCCGGTAGCGCTGCAAGGCCCATCTGTAGCGCTTAAGGTGGCAAACATCACAGTACGCTGTATCACGGCCTCCTCGCTGCACGTTGATCTTAAAGAGCCAGCGCTGAATGTGAATATTTTGAGTAAGAAGTTCGGCCAGTGTTTCATAAAGCTAAACCAAAAGAAACATTTTTTTAAATTATTCGTCTGTGATAGTGGGCACATAGGGGCTTGTAAGTATGCTTTTGGTGCCGTACCTGGTGAAGTGCATACATATCTCCTTGTCCAGGGGGTACTTCCAGTCCTGCTTCAGAAAATATCTTTCTTCCTCCAGACTTGGTGCCGTGGAGTTGTGAAACAGCTGGTTCTGGACCTAAGATTGGCACATGCAGCTCATCAGCCACTTCCAGGTCATCCTCATGGCTAACTCCGCCCACTATATAGGCCTGCTTCCCCTGTATTTGGTGTTTGATTTGCTTCAGGGTGCACGGACTGTACTTCAGCAGTGTAGACAGACACATGTTGTGGGTCTAAAGAAAAGGAAATGAGAGATGAAGGCAACAGTCAATTGCTATCACGGTATCTTCCAAGGGTTGTTATTCAGCCTGATTTATCATTGTGTACATTCAATAGGTCTATTATTGAAATAGCCAGCAGGGTTTTGACCTCTCATGTATTTCAGCAGGTTGGATTGATAAAACCAGCCTGCGGAAAACCTCGCCTATCCTTCACTTCTTTAATGTGTGCTACCAACGAGCTCCTTGGGAATACAACTAATTACTTCACATCTGTATTTATTTGATCCACGTGGAATTATCCCTTCTGTCACCAGCAGAATGTGCTGCCAGCCACGGGTAGAAGTGATTCATCTCAGCAACACGTCTGGCACAGTTTAACAACAAAACAGTGGGAAAATCAATAAAAAGAAATGAGAAAGGCTACGTCATGTTGCGTGTTCGGTCTAAAACATTTGGAAAGAACATTTTAATGCTGAAACACTTTAGAGTCACAAAATAATTTTTTGGAGAATTTAGATGAAAAACAGTCCAAGAAAGGCAGGAGAAGTTTAATTATTTTACGAAAACCGTCTATAGACTATTACAAATGTTTTAATTAAGCTCAACATAATCGACTTTAGTGTGTTTACAAAAGATAAAGCAGAAGTTTAATTTTAAATGCACTGAAAAACATTAAACAGCTGCTCTCTCAGGACAGCGGCATGGTAACAGCCACCTCTAGTACCCCCTAGAGGACACTACGCAAACTGCAAATGACTGTAGCACTCCGTGGTGGAGGACAGTGACATCTTGAACTTTTTCCTATTTGGTTATGCTACAGCTGAAAACCTCACTGCTTTTCACTGGGATTTTGTGCGGCAAACCAGACACAAAGCAGGGCATAATTGGATATTTGGCAGGTTGAAAGGAGAGTGCCTGCAAGCATCCATTTTCAAGACTCCCCTCTGACTCTAAACTAGATTTATGCCTAACATTTGAGGCATGAATGTGCTTTGATTAAAACTATTCCATTCTTCAGGGTCATTGTCCTTCTGCAAACTAAAGCATAAACAGGCCTTTTTTTTTTAAATCTTTTGTTAACAGTAATTCCCTTCTTCCAAAAAGGTCAATTGAGGAATCCACAACTAATGAAGGACAACTAATGATTGTCCTTTCAACAAATTATCTTGCCCATGGTGTGTATCTATGCAGCTCCTCCAGAGCAACAATGGGTATCTTGGCTGCCTCTCTGATTACCACTCTCCTTGTCTGACCTGTCAGTTTAGATAGATGGCTATGTCTTGATAGGTCTGCAGTTGTACCATACGCTTCCCAATTTCAGATGACGGCTTGAGCAGAGTTCTGTGAAACGTTAAAAGCTTGGGATATTTTTTTTAAAAGTTAACTCTGCTTTAGATTTCTCCACAGTGTTCTGTCTGACCTCACTGCTATGTTTCTTGATCTCCATGATGTTGTTTTTCCACTGTTGTTTTTCTCTTATAAGCGTCTGGAGGACTTCATAGAACAGCTGAATTTACACTAAAATGCAAAGTCTATTTACAGATAAATACAGTTTTGAAATCAGTTTGTTACTCTGGATTTTTTTGGGGATGGGTTGAATAAAAGTCAATGCAAGACTTTTCAAATGTATATTTCTTTCTTTTTTTTAACTTTTTATTCAACTAAATTGTGCTGAAGTATAGAGTTGCAAAGTGACAAAAATGTAAAAGTTCAAGAGTTTTTAATAATTTTCCAAAGGACTTCAGTCTAATACTGCTGCAGGAACCTTTGCTAGACCTTTCCAGAAGCATTGTTAAATCAGTCAAAAGCTCATGTATAAATACACAGGTGAGCATAGTCAACCTTACAGGGAAATAATCCACAGCCTCAGGTGTAAGAATAAGAAACCGCTTGTTGCAAGGTAAGTCCTGGCTGGTGCTGCTGTCAGCCCCATTCCTTCTCAGGAAATTGTTGTAATACTGCAAGATGTCTTCTCCCAGATGCAATGGGCTTATGTAGATCACCTCCACATTTTCATCTGGAATCAGAAAAAGGAATTTTACAAATTAAATATTTAAACAAGGTGAGTAAGCTCTCAAGAAACATCCCTACCTCTAATATCAAACAGTCTGGTGATTTGGATGTTCTGGAGGATGTCATATTTCCTGGTGCTCAGTCTCCAGATCTGGGAGAATCCTGTCAGAATAAGGTCAGGCAATTTATTAAATTCACTTTGACACTGTAAGAAATTTCAGATCTGTACAGCTAGTTCTGGATGGGATGTGCATGTCACAAGACTTGGGAATAAGGGAATTAAAGTCTAATCAGGCTGCACAGCAATCCTATGATTAATTCAGCGTAATAACTAGCAGGTGCAGAGCCTGTCGTGTACTGGGAGTCCTTCTACACCATGTCCAGCCACCACTAAACTACATCCAATGACACCGCCAGGATCTTAGCCTGTGTAAGAGGGAATCCTCAACTGAATCAAGGTAATTAAATGATTGGATTCATGCTAATTAACAACAATGGGGTTCAACTTTCTAATTATCCTTGCTCGCACAGCACTCTCTGTAGCCACCCCAAGTGCAAATAAAGCATTCCATCTGCTAGTAATTAGGCTTAATAATTTTAGACAATCGCTCAATGATTTACAATGCACATGCCTGATTACAGTCTAAATTTGTGCTGTGAAGAAATTAGATCATGAACTGATCATGGCTTGCACTCTTTGTTTATTGCGAATGCACAGCAGTCTTTTAAAATTTTTTGCCACATGCATGCGGTGTTTTTGTGCACAGCAGTAAAATAAGACCTTTGCGCCTCTTGTGCACGTTCAACATAATGGTTTTTCATTTGCTTAATCTGCAAATTAAATGGCGATTGAGACTAAATTGTTCGGTTCCTTGGCACAGGGACCGTCATCATCTAGTGAGTGCTTTCCTGCAGAGAGTCATTTGAACGAGACAGAGTGTCTGAACCGGGGCCACGGGCTGGGGACAGCAGAGAGGCGAGACCGGGGATGACTGCCTCTAGATCAAATGTGTGCGTGTTGAAGTGTGTGCGGCGGGCGACAAATGCCACCTAATGAAGGGATGTGGATAATGGTCCTCTTGGACGACCGGATGTGTTTCCAGTTTGCTGCCAGATGCTGGGGACAGAGAAAAGAAGTGATCATGGAGGAGGCTGGCTGAGCACATACACAAAAACATAAACACGCACACGCACACACAAATCATCTCATCACCGCATGGATAAAACACACCAAACCAATCTCTCTTGGCTCACAGAAACAAACCAAGCATAAAATACCATCATAATTAAATTAAGCGTTTACTTTCGGAAACATCCTCTCACAATTAATTCAATCAGCAAGGTACATGATGCTACTGCCAGGGGAAGATTAGCAGGCTTAATTAACAGGGTATGAATGTTTAAAGAGTGAGAACATCTTTTAAGTGCATGTATACACACACAATAATGTTCAAACTAAATGAACTTGTAGGCACTAATTAATATTATGTCAGAGCTTTAAAAGCTGTTCAGGCCAGATGACAGCACAGACGTGACATGTACACGCAAAAGGAGCAAATTTAAATACAAAGAAAAAGAGAAAAAAAGAATCAAAGAAAGTCATTTTAAAAGGACTCTGATACATTTATCAAAAATAAAGATCCAAAATGTTTTATCTGGTGACTTTTAAAGTAGGATCTAATTCTAATTTAAGTCAATTTTGTTAAGTGCAATACTATTTTTTGCTCAAGTAGAAACAGTCAAACCAATAAATTTACTGTCTCTATTTAGAATCTTTTAATCCACATGTGTCAAACTGAAGGCCTCGGGACAAATCCGAATCCAGCCCATTTCTAGTCTCTGGCACTTTGAGACAGCAATGATGTTGATGTGGGTCAAAATGAAAATGAGTTTTCATGAGCTACCTTTAGCTGAAAACAACAATTAAAACTAAAAGTTTAAAAGAATAAAAATTTAAATGTAGACTTAATAAATTAAATGTACTTTTGTCTTTTTAAAAGTACAACTGCACCACATTTTAAAATGAATAATAACAAAAGATGTTATTCATAAACAATAATAATGAATAAAGAACTACCTAACTATCAAGTATATGTATATTACTTTATTAGATGTCATGCTTATGGTCAACTTGATGTCTCAAGTGTATCCCTAAACTAGCTTTTCTGTTCTCATAATTATATATATATATATATTATAATATATATATATATATATATATATATATTATATATATATATACATAAATTCTAATATCATATATAATAAATATAATAGTTATATAACATAAGTATATAATATAATATAAACTTAAGATATTATATATATACAATCACCTTCTGCTAACTGTTGTAATACTAGTTGATACATCTCTGCTCTGTTGCGATAATTTTCCAGCTGTCTGAAACGTTTGGCCTGAAGGGTTTTCTTCACTTGGCACTTTTGATAGTGCAACAGCCATGACAACGAAATAAAGTCCACTGCCTTCTTGCGGCGGTGGTAGCAGAGGTAAGAAGTCCTGGTGACGTAGCCCCTCCAGCAGGTCTGTATACGGGTGGCAGCGACATCTCTGCCTCCTTCTCCTCTGTAGCGTTGACCTGGGCGTGAGACAAGTTCTAATACCTCCCTCTTATTTTCAAGCAGTGAGAAGAGAGTGGCCTTTGACAGAGTCTTTCTGCAAGCAAAATCAGATGTAGGGAATAACTTTATCAAGTGTTCTCCATCAACTTTAGCTAAAGGCACTGCAAACTCTCGGAGCAGTTTAGTCAGGTCCTCCAAAACTTCCACCATGCTGCTCCAGCACCAACTTAAATCTCTCCTTGAAGCAAATAAAATCTTTCGCCATTGGATCGATTTGTCCCTTTACGATTGTAAAAGTGCTTGTATGAACATCTACAGACTTGTCCTGCAGAGCAAAAAGATACAAAGTACAGTGTCTTCAAATGTATTCAAAAATCAGTTCACTTTCTCACATTATAATGACACATTTTAGTGAATTTTGTTAGATTTTTACATGATATATCAAGTAGTTTTGAGCTATTGTATAAGAAGAATAAGTAAAATTCAGTTTCTATGAGCAAAACTGATTTATAATGGTTGTATACCTTATTGACTAAGTGCTCTTAATTTGTAAAAACAATGTTAAATCCTAACTTTTTCTTTCACTACTTTGTGAGATGGTCTCACCTAAAAGCCTCATAAAATGCATTGTTTGTGGTTACCCTTTCATAAAATCTGAAAAATTCAATTGGATATGAATACTTCTTCAAGGCACTGTAAGTGCATCACCAGAATATTAATAAATACCTGATGTATTTTATTTTCATACGATTCTCCTTTTTACTACACAATTTGTTGCAATGTTTTGATCTAAAATAATTTAAAAACTGAAAGAGTTCAAACCTTGGTCTCTTTGGTGACAAAACTGGTTGTGGCTCGTTTTTCCATTTGGTCCATGCTGTCAGAAGCTGTGATCTGAGTTGGCAAACTTGGCAAACTAGTCAAGACATGTTTGGATTCACCAACTTTTTTGCCAACCCTGGATACTGAATCCATCTGACGTTTTGACTCCTTATGTGTCTTGAAATCTAATTCTATCATATCCAAACACAAAAAAACAAAGACAGGTTTTCTTTTAAAGTTGATTGACTGAATGTTAGTATCCAGTCAATACTGTGAATTGATGGAGTAGGGATTGTATTTACAGTCCTTTATAACTGCTTTGGTGCATTTCTCAGAATTAAAATTCTCACAGCTGTTCCTTTCTGCTAATCCTAGTAGCAGTTTCTAATTCCTTCCAACAAACTGCACATCTTTTTGGACATCTATCAACTGCTTCCATACCATTGTCTGCTCTGTTATAGATTTATATTCAGCTTATTTAAACAATACTTATGAATAGTGAATAGTTATTCCCTTTCTGACTAAAATTTCTCACATCATTGCTTGAGTCATTGAGCAAAATTTATATACTTCTTTATCATTCATTCCTGAAAATTCTTTTAGGTGAATCTCAGCTTTCACTGATTACGTTGTTTACAGATGTGCACAGCTTTACCCGTGGGATGTTTCTTAAACTTGTTTTGCACTTTGCTTTTGCACAGTTAAATTTGCATGAATACTTTTTTTGAGGAATGAAGTGTCCATTTTGTGCTAGTCACATGCTTTTGCAGGTTTTTACTGCCACCTGATAGCGCAGCAATCAGGTGCTAGTTTAGTACAAACTGCAACCAGGTTTTGCAGTTTGTACTAATTATTTCAATAGTTTGTTAAAATTGATGTGAAAAACTAGAGCAAAAGAAAAATTTAAATTAATTGAAAAAAATTACAGTTAATTTGGAATGATGGTGTTTTGGCTATGCTTATATTATTTACAGACAGACAGAAATACAGACAGAAAGACCTTGACCATTTTCATAATAAGCTACTGTCTAACCTTTTTTTGAAAAGTGTAATTCCGGCCTGGGCTGAAGAGACATAATGTTGTGGTGAACCGACATGCGAAGCAAACTTGGTTTAATCACTGCAGACATAATTGAAAAGCAACAAAAATAACTACTTAAAACATTGTGCTTGAAATCATGCACTGAAAATGCAGTTGGACACTAATTTTAGCAAATAGTTTGCAGGCAGTTATTTACTAAGACAAAGAAAGAACTAAAAAGGTTGAGGAAACAGAAAGATTATGCCAGGAGAAAGACAGATATGAGGTGGTGGTGAGATGACATTTAACCTGGTTCCAGTTCAGCTTCAGGAAGATAATGAACGCGTTTTCCTTTTGCTTTGGTAACTGCAAGACTCTCTACAGCCTCAGGTTTCACCTAGACAGAATGTTTCTTTAATTAGTATTGTTCATTATTCACTGGCTTTCAAATAAGTTAATGCATAGTCAATGGAGGGCTTTTTTTTTTAAAGAGAATACAAAAGTTTTATTTTGATTATGGTAACCTATTAAACACAGAAGCTTTTATTTTGAAAGTGTTTGTAAACTTCATTTTAAAAGTCCAAGTTTAAGACCCAACACCACTCGCTTTTGAAGACACTTTTATACAGTCGGACTACAGGCTATAACAAGGTTAAATATAATGAGGGTTGGGCTTTGGGCCATGAAAGCAAAGAGCGGGGTCAGCAGCACCATTCTCACACAAAATATTTATCTCAATATTCTAACATTTGCTAATATGCAAGGATTGGCTAACACACTACTAATAGCATGCAAAATAACATTTACTGCCATTTACTATGGCAATAAATGTAAAGAATCTGCCTGATTTAACATAACTAGGTAGATTTCTAGACATAATTGGAAGACTTTACTTCTTCTAAAAACTCAAAGTGACTGTTTTTCAAGACTATTTTCCCAATGTCCTCATGTTATCTTTTTGTTCTTCTCAGACCACTGAGCACTATGACAGACCATGAGTAGGAGCCAGGTGCTGGAACACTCTCCCCTCACAGGCACACATCTGTTTCAGACAGGACTGGGGAAAAAGGTGCCACCTTTTGTAAAATTGCAAAAATGCAAAAAGCCAATCCCCTGGCACAGACATGGTACAGAAAAGAAGTGGGCTCAGTCGCAGGAGGTAGTAGCAGGCAGAGAGCCAGTGGTTAGCAGTTGCGGAGGCTACGGCTGTCTTATTGGCATGCAGGAACAGGTAGTCGATTCTGTCTAGAGACAGCTGTAAACCAGCAGCCCATAGCGCAACAATCAGGTGCCTGTTTCTTTAGGAGAATGCTGATGTGCTACAATCTGCTGTTTTCCGCTTTCGCTAGCCAGCACCTCCATCTCTCTTGGAGCAGTGTGACAGTTTTGGCCTCTATTTGTCATGTCAGGTACAGATTAACAAAATCATATTGGCAAAGAAAGTGTATAAAAAAAATCTAAAACTAATGTCGACCTTTGTAAAGATTCATTTGTTTGCTCTGATAAGGGCTAGATGTCATCACTAAGTCAAGTGACCTTTATGTCACAGTTTGCCTGAACGAGCAACTTGAGGAATCTAAATTCAGGCTTCTACCATTACTCTTTACTCCAGTATAAAGTGTCTGAGGATGAAGAAGGGTAAGAACTGACAAAAGTAACAAGTAATTACATAAAATGTGTCATAAATATAGAGATTCATTGCTATTAAAATATGTAGAAACAAAATTTGCCAAATTTAAAACAGTGATCAATGTGTGATAATCTTATCTTTAAAGGCTCTAAGTGGCAGTAGAGCTTATCTCCAGCAGTCATTGGGTAAGAAAAAGGGTACACAAGATAAAGTCTATAATAATAAGATAAGAACATAAAATACTAGAGATGCAACAATCAGCCAGCACCAAAATCCAGTTTTCACTTAAGTATAACGTTCTGATTCCTAAGGAATACAACAAATAAAAGATATAAAAGGATATTGCAGGTTTGTCTGTAGAGATTATTGTTTTAAATGAGTCTCACTGATGCGACAAAAAAATGTCTACATTTTGTTTTTCAACTCAGAAATATAACCAAAGTACATTATTTTTTCTGCATTTTTAGGTTGGAAATTTGTAAATATAAAAAAAACCTGCTTTTTGTTTAGTCAGACTGCCAAACAAAGCCCTTCAAAGATTGGTCTATTTTGTTCTCTATCTGACTGACAGGTGAAATAGATCATCTGTTTTTACCACATCTAAAGTTCTCAAATTCCTTTTGCAGTTTCAAAATCAATGTAAATCATTTTGCCTAGCAAAGTGTGGTTAATGATTTTTGGAAGAACAAAATTGGGTATTAAACATCCTCTAGAATAAGAATAAGAATAAGAATAAGAATGAAAGGCCCAAACAGACATGATAGTTATAGTTATGTTTATAAAACAATTTATCATTGCTCTCATAAAACATAGCGAGTCATCTTTAGTTCATATATTTTTCTGTTATCCTCTCAAATTTCTCCCATCTGGGAATCCAATAAAAGGCCACTTTTCTTGTCTTTGTTAAAAATGCTTTGTTATTGGACTAAAAGGGCCAAGTTATGGATAATAAGTTTGCCAATGAAGCTTTTTTTTCCTTCAAAAAGACGATAAATGTTATAATCTGTGGCATCTCAGCCTCCTTCATTATCCATAATTCAAGCAGATACCCCAGGGATTCATCCCAAACCCTGCTGCACACAGATATAATTTTCCTCTGCTAGAGTCTTAAGCAGTTGCTCTGTGGTATTTGCATGTGGATAATATAAGAACTGTGATTCTTGGGACATCCAGAAGAGGATAAAACCTAAAAGCCACTGCAATAATTAATATTTGTATCAATGTAAAACGACTTTGTAGATGCTCGTGGAATTATGAATGGAGAGTAAAAACTCTGCTTCTGATGTCCAGACAAAACAAATGTGGAAAAACTGTCCAGATTTGGAAGCGCCCAACTGTTCAAGGTGCTTATATAGACCAAGTACCTAATCAAAAGTGAACTAGTCGTGCTATAGGCTCATCATACCAGTTCTGACAGCATTCTTTTCATGTGTCGTGAAAGGGGTCCTTAATTTCTATTACAGAACACATTACAAGAACAACTCTGACACTGACAAGAAGAAAGGGCAGCTGTTGTGAGAGGTAAAAATTTTTCATCTGCTGAGGATAAACCTGTATAGAAGCAGCAGCAGGGATCCTGCATCATCAAGAATCCCAGCCACCTCTGCATATGGACTGTCACCTCCCTCTCTCCGGGCAGAGAGCAGTAAGGCATAAAAACAGAAACAGTTTCTGAGCTTTTAGAAAGTATGAGTGAAAACTAGTGGAAGAATGTACCTTTCTTTCAGGAAATACTATGTCAAATGTCTTTCTTGGTGAATTCACATCAGGGAGACTTTCAAGAGACGGTTTCCTGTACAAAGTCATTATTTCAGGATAAGAGAACCATACAAACTCTTAACATCCATAAAAATGTTCTTAAAAATATATCCCCTATATAACAAGCTTAGCTTTAATTTACTTACCATTTATAAATATTTAAGGTCTGTTTTTGTAAGTCTTCAATGGCTGGAAGAACCAGCTGCTGCTTATTTATACTTTTCAAATAATCATTTGCGTGTCTCTGTGTGTTAGAAGTAAATGCAATTATCTGTTTGTAATCAGTTAATTTGACCTCTATTAAATGTAAACATTGTCCTTAGTATAAAACTTTCTCACCCTGATGTTACTTTGGGTCCTATTAATTGCATTGTCCAGCGCTTTAATATCGAGAGTTGTGTCCTTTTCACCCACATTGATTTTTTCAATATTGTACTTAAGTTTGCTTATATCATGTTGAACCTGCCAATACAAACATACCTCAGTCTGACAAGTCAGCGTAGACTAAATTATATAATGGAATCTAATACACAGCTAATAAAACTGAAACATTACCTGAACTAAAACGTCTTCAAATTTATCTTCGTGTTTGGGTATGTCAGCCATTGTTTATTCGTGGTCTAATAACTTTAACCGGAGACAATGTGCTAGTTAGCAATCAAAACTCTTCAAACATTACTCGTAACCATGGCAACAAGATTTTTTTTTAGAGACGGTTTAACATTTTCCAGAGTAAGCCTCTCGGGTGTCTGCTCTTCCACCAAATTTGCTAATATCCTGTAGGTCTCGCAAACTAATTATGTTATTTTCTCAACGATACGCTAACAATGTGCGTAGACATTATTAAATAAGTGAACACCTTAATTACTCAATCTCGCCTTACAAGAAAATTTACAGGGCTAAGATTTCCCATTACTTTTCAATATAGGAATTTAATCTTAGACGATTTGTCATTAATATAAATATCAGCACTATTATTACTATTATTATTAAAGATCAATCCAAGAAACTGCACAGTAAATTAATGAATAGGCTTTTATTGTCGTTACTCTTATTTTAAAGAAACCGGAAGTGACATATAGCGGAACACGGAGTTCAAAGGTTATAGAAGTTAGCTACATCTTAAGCTAGTGCAAGAAAAGCGATCTTTAAATATTAGAGAAATGTCATCGGCAGAAGAAAACACTGAGATGATTCTGCCATGTGTGCTTGTCACTAGCACTGACAGTGAATTTAAAGAAGAAGAGCTGATAAAACGTAAGTTTTCGGGGCACAGCCAGTCTGATTTAGCAGGAAAGCTAATGCTAACTGAGCAGAGCACCTGACCTGAGCGTTGATAAACAGCCGTTTCTCGATGTTGCCATGTCAGTAATACAGAATTTCTTTGTTTTGAGTGAAGCTTGGAGTGAGACATAATTTCGGATGGGAGTAGAGTCTAAAAAAACCTCAAATCTGATCTTAAAACAAATCTCAGTATAAAAGAAAGATAGCCATGGTTAAAACCAAAATGTACTTTTAGAATTATAAATTCATAAGGAAAAACATCCAAATTAACACGGTTCTGCAGCAGAAAAAAACGCCACTTATGTTATGAATTATTACAAATAAAATAAAACATGAGACAAGTCACGAACACCTGTCAGACTGGGAAGGATCGAAAAGCCATTATTAAGGCTTTTATGGGCTTCAGCAAACCACAAAGGGAGCCATTATACATGTAGAAAAAAATGGAACAGCTCTTCCTTTCTTCTAGGAATGACAGTCCTCCCAAAATTACTTAGAGTGGATCAAAGTCTCATCCAGGAGTTCACAAATGAATCCAGAAAAGCAACAAAGCAAAGTCCAAGGATTTCCCCCCCTTGGACTAAAAAATCACAAGAATTTGAGGATAGTATTGTGTTGATAGAAAGGAAGGGGTGTGTCCTGTTACACCTAGCATAAAGTTAACATAGCATTTCAGAAAAAAGAGATCATTGCAACACTCTGACATAGCAGTGTTTTCTTATTATTATGATGAACTAGGATTGCATTGCTTCTTCAGTACCTGGAATGTTTCCATGAAATTTGCTCTCCAGCTGAAAAAGCTGTTTGGTTCATGACCCTGATTATGTGGTTTGTGCTCCAAAGCCCTCCAATGTGACCCAATTGTAACAAACATGCTGAGAAGAATGGGCAAAAAATTTTCCACAAACACTTAATCGACTTATCACCAATTAACTCTAGATAACAGTTATTATTGGCTCGGCATTAACAGTTACTTTTCACCTAGGACCAGTTGGCTTTAGGATAATTTTTTTTTCCATAACAAATGAAACTGTTATTTAAAACTAGTATTTTTTATTTATTCAGGTTGCTCTTGTCTAATTTTTTATTATTATTATTTTACTAAATATTTGAGCTTGAGTTAAAAAAAAAAAATCACCTTAACTTAATGTCTTTTTGTGATTTTTGAACATCCTTATTTTTTCTCTTCTCAGAAATACTCAATTCAAAGACTTTGCCTCAGCCAACTAAGCAAGAGGAAACTGTTGTTTGGTATCCTTGGACTATCAATAACAAATATTATACGGCGGATGTGCAGTTGTGTGTTGTACCAAGCACGTATAAAATGTCTGCAGAGATTGCTCAGTCCATGCAGGCTTTCATTGCTTACTTTGACAGCAAAGTGGTATGTGACCTTAAGAACAATATGTACTTTTCATTTGCAAATCTGTTTGCAAATGCTGTTTCTATGATGCATGTTGAATGTTTGCAGAAAGATGGGCTGGAAAAGCTAAATCCCTGGATTCCTGTGGTGGAAGATCTCAGCCCAGAGGTGCTTATTCTTGTGTGCGACAGAGTCTGTGAAAACGGTTAGTTAAAGTAGTCTGTTAGAATGCAGGATGAATAATTGCACACATACACTTGATACTGCTTCAGCAAGCAAATTAAATTTTATTTATGCTTTAGGTGTCACTAGGCATGAAGCACAACAGTGGTGTTTGTCCCATGCATTTGAGCTTGTGGAGCTCAATCCACAGGAGCTACCAGATGAGGATGGTGAGTTCTGCATGAAAGAGAAAAGTACATTTCCATGACCAAGTCTTCATCTGATTCACTTTTCCTCATCACTTTTGCACATTTCAGATGACTTTCCAGAGTCCACAGGAGTAAAGAGAATTATTCAGGCACTTAATGCTAATGTGTGGTCCAGTGTGGAGATGAAAGATGGTAAATTAATATCAAATTGGTTTAGTTTGATAGAACATATCCTGTAGATGTTATCGTTTGTGTAGTGTATATGACTCTTTGCATCTTTGTCTAACAGGACACAATCAGGGTTTTGGCCTAATGAGTAGTTTGGTTGCTTCCAGGCATAACAACCCACGCCACAGCCAAGATCCACCGGTTAGATGACATTTCTGTTGATATAAATTGTAGATTTATAAAAAGCTGTATTTATTACATTCACATATTTGTTTTAAAGAGGTTCCCCGTAGTAAATTTTAAAAGGGACCTGTTTTTAAAGATGCTAATGCCTTTTCTTGGGACAGTCCTCCAGCTTGCCAGCAGAGGGCACACACACCAACGAGGAGGCCAACCACACAGACAACAGTGCAAACTCAGATACACAAGAGGGATCAGTTGTAGGCAAGTAACATTCTTTTAAACATTTAGTTGGCTAATTTATGAATTTATTTTCCATGTTATTACATAAACTGTACATGATTACGGTCCTTGCAGATGCGATGACTGATTTAGACATACAGGAACTTGCCAATCTTACAGCTGGGGATGCAGATGCAGACAATTTTGAACGGCTCTTTACTAAATTGAAAGAGATGAAAGGTAATTGGGATATTTAAAGCAAGTTCAAATAAAAGTTACTCTTTCTACTCTGTTGTTGCTTAGTGTGGAAGTTAAATATGTTTGTACTTTGCAAACTTTTTTATACATAAACTTAAGTGCATTTGTTCAATTTCACCATGTAGATAAAGCTTCATCATTACCACATGAGCAAAGAAAAGTTCATGCTGAAAAGGTTAGTCATTATATTGTTTTTTTTTTTTTTTGCTTGAACAACAGTTAAATCTACAGTGTCTTGGAAATGTATTCACCCCCTCCATTAGAACTGGGATCAATACTTTACAAGGCACTGAATATTGTACTCCAGGGGAAAATTATGTTGGATCGGTTTGTAAGAATAAAGGCTCAGTTCAGAAAAGCACATCTGAAAACTGATTTGTTACTCTTTTGTTCTCCAGGTGGCAAAAGCCTTTTGGATGGCCATTGGTGGGGAAGAAGATGAAATAGATGGATTATCTTCAGGTGAAGACAGCTAGAATCACGTATCAGTGACTGTCGTCATTCCTCTGATTGCACAATTTTTCCTGGAACCCACATGGGAGCCGATGTGGATGTCCTGGTCACACATGGGAGATGGATTTGCTTACAGATGGCACTGTAAGAATAGTTGTATGAGTTTTTGGATGAAATGATGTACGCAGAAATACTATTTAGAGGGTAAGCCATGAGTGGCCCCAGTCTTTAACCTTCTTCCCTTGGGTTTTAATGTGCTTTAGCCTTATGTGGTCCTCAATATGTGGTTGGTATAGAGGTCAAAACAAAAATAATAATGTGGGGCATCTGATTCGTCATTTGTTTGTAGGTAATGTCAACATGTATTTTTGTTACAAATGTGCCTTATCCATGTAAGAGACTTAATGCACGTTCTCATAAATCAATTTTTTCAGTTTCATTGTGACTTTCAGCTATTTGTGAACACTAGTTTTCAAGGGTGCATATTGCAATTTGGTTCAACCAAATAAAATATGCAAAAACTGAATAACTCTTCAGAAAATAAAATGAGTAGTTGAAATAAAATGTAGTTTTCTGCTGTTCAGCATATGGTGTCTTGCAAAAGTGATTGCATCCCCTGAACCTTTCCACATTGTCACAACCACAAACTAATTAATTTACTGAGCTTTCATGTGATAGGCCAACATAAAATAATATGTAATTGAAAATTTTAAATGTTTTTTTTCTTTTTTGCAGATTAAAATCTGAAAAAAAATAGTGCATATTTTTTAAGTCAATCCACTTTGTTCTGATGTCTCTAAATATTATCACAGCCAGTTGTCTTAAGTCATTAGTAACTAAGTATTTAAAAAAAAAAGAGCAATGAAGACCAATAAACACAGCAGACAGGATTAGAAATGAAGCAGCATGGTCTCTGGATGGGACTGCAGAGAGACACAGCTAAGGTGTGGACGACTAATGCAGTCCACAAATCTGGTTTTCACAGAGCCTGGCAAGAGAGACACGAGTTTCTGTGTGCCACAACCAATGTGGGTGAAAGTACACTGGTCAGAGGAGATCATATCTCTACATCGTAAATGCTATTTGTGGTGGAAAATTAAGAGTGCACATCATTCTGATAACACCATCCCAGTCAAGTTTCACAGTGGCAGTAACATCATGGGGTTGCCCTACATCCAGCAGGGACATGGAACCTGCATGTGCTGAGAGAAAAATGGATAGAACTAAACATAATCCCTAAAGAAAATCTGCTAAAGGCTCTAAAAGATACAAAATGGCCATCTGCATCCCATCTGAGTTGAGTTATTTAAGGTAGTAGGGACATACCACAGACTTGCTGAAAACACTTCTCAGCCAGAGTGCCATAAAACAAAATTAAAAACTACTGCTCACTGTAGAGCTAAACACAATTGAGGGATGACTTTGTTTCCTCTTTAACCTCCATAACAATAGATATTATCAGGAGATGGGTTTGGATTCATAAATAAAGATTTTAAAAAACACTGAGAAGACTTGTCTGTTGCATTTTAATAAAATTTCACATTTAGAACAATTTGTTTCAGTCATTTGACCGAAGGCAAAAAGGCTACATATATGTAAGACTTGGCCCAGAAAAGCCACTACAAAAATAAAGAGAATACAGATGTTTACAAACAGCATAATGCACTATAGTAACAGTGTTTAGACGACTACCATGTTGGCGTTATAGATCACATGGTAACATAGTTCTATGTACTGTAAGTGCAGGATGAACATTGCATCAGAGTCAGCGATCAAAGACACATGCCTTGTATTATAACATTGTATATGTGGTATACAGTGTTTTTGGGCAAGCAATCATTACAATGTTACAGTGATGAACTGTAAACTGGAAGTACATCATTTACTCACAAAGACAGTGACTCACAAAACGTTACCTGTTGGTAAAAGAAATCAAAGTAGCATTTCTTGTTTTCACCCCACAGTCACATGGTGTCTAAATTCAGTTAACCTCCTACAAAGACAAATATGGTCTGCAATGTGCCTCTATTGAAAAATAAATAAGGTTTGATACAGAAATCTGTTCCATATGTGTACAACCAGCTTAGAAGCACTTTAACTCAAGTTAGGGGTTATTAAAGTCTTAACAGTCAGCCCTACGGCAAAGGTCCCTTGGGTCCACTATTTCAAGTTTTTCGCCAACATGAAATTACGAGCTCTAATCGCTTATTTACAGTCATATTTAGGAAATGATAAAAATAAATTCCCATGTCAGACAATATGCAAAAATAACTTCTATATCTCTTTCAGAGAAGAAAATAGTTCATACATTTTTTTTTACAGAAACAATAGTGCTTTGTTTTTCCTTAGTGTAGACAAAATACCAATTGAATCATAAATTAGATAATTTATATAAATAAATCCCTATTTGGGAAGTAGCGTCTACTTAAAAGACAGATTACATGAAAGCGCAACTGAATACTTAAGTTATTTCATGTATCATTTAATTCCCCTCTGTTAAATGTGCGAGATTGAGTCTCATAAATAATAGACACACAATTAATCTCGATTAAATCACTGAACAAACAATTGGCCAAGCTAAACCTGTATCATCATCTAAACCTGGGGAACATACATTTTAAATGTCTGTAAAGAATAAATCTGTACAATGAATGAAGCAAAATAAAGCATTTTAAAGTGATGTCAATCTCTTTTGCACAGGAGAGAGGGCTTTCAGATACAGGTGCATCTAAATTTAGAATATCATTGAAGCCCTGCTCAAAGTAATTTCATTCACACAGTGTTTTAAAGAGAGATCTTTGCAAGCCATTTAATTCTGTTCATTTTAATAATTGAGTATTACAACTGAACCACCCCTGAAATTCAGTTTCTAAGAGTATTTGAATAAAACATGTTTTCTCTTAGCAAAACTATTATGTTAAACCTACACAACCATGGTAAGATTGATTGTTGTAGACACCAGTACAGCTTTCTCCACTAGGAGGGTTAGCCACAAAGAGGTGCGATGTCATTTACCGGTGTCAGTTTTCTGTGTTTTAACAAGTCCAACATCAGTGAAGCCATCCAGCAGGAAGTTTTAGAAAAGCTCATGCTTCCCTCTGTCAGCAGAGGGAATGATAAAAATAAATTCCCATGTCAGCATAATTGCCATGCTGCCAATAATTGCTTTATTGGCAATAGGTTTCCTATGCCTGACAGGATGTCAAACTTACAAAGTACTAATCAGAAACACCCATGCGGACAACCTGAAGCAACCTGTGCGTTCTTGATCTCTCAGGAAAACTATGAGCATACATTGATGCAGTAAATAATCCAAAATCAGCTTGTATCGAGTGCATATAATGTACGACATATGGAAATAATTTTCAGATGGCCAACATTTCTGCTTTAAAAAGAATTTTTAGTGGTTTTATGTAATACTAATATTCCAGGAAACTGAATCTTGTGTTTTCAAAGACAAAACCTTGACTTTTCCTATGTGACTTGCACTTAGTTGCATATCTGGGACAGGTTTCCTAAGAGACACTGGAGCAGTGGATGCTGGGAGAGCCCATCTGGGTCAGGACCTTGTCCAGCCATTGTAAAGGACCATTAAGGTGCAGCTCTATCCAGCAGGGGGTGCTGGTCACTGTCTGACGTCTGTGGAATAGAGATGCACAAACTGTTATTAGAAATGGGCTTGCCTAGGCTTTATCACTGTGCTAAATATGAAAAGTTCTTGAGAAACAGGGCATGGTAATTTAAATGTGTTGCATTAAATACATAATTTACTCAGAAGCTTTAGATGAATTAACACAAACATTAAAGGCAACTTTGCAGGCTATTCCTGAAGTCATTCAAGTCTTTCCTGGAGATGCTTTTCTCTGCGGTGTTTGGTGGCAGAAACACAACACGCACAAATCCACAGTCAAGTGGAAATCCCCACTGCAGTAGGATTTGAAAATATGTCCACCACACCACCACATACATTACTTCCCCTCTGTCACAGCTGCACCCTCATCATTATCCGACAGAACTTGAGGAATCTATAAACAATTTTAAAAAGGCTGACTGATGTCATCTTCATTAAAAATGTTACAACACAACACTTATCTAATTGAAAAAATCCAACAACCTCAATCACTCTTGTATAGATTGGTTATGTGGGACACTTCAATCAGTTTGGGACAATATCCTTCTGACCTTCAAAAAAAAACATACCAGGGTACGGGATTCAGAAAACTTTACTACTGGTTTCTACTAAAAAAGAACAATCCAACAACTGGATACAGTGTCTCTCCTGCATCACTGATTTACAAATCATCTAAGTTTTTGTATAAAGAATGTTAATGTATGTGCTCTGAAATGAGGAAGACAACTTCATTTCTGCAATTAGCTTGTCCGATTGGTATTTCCCTGACAACCTCACTGCATCCTAAATACATTTTAGTATTTTTGACTATCAAAATCATTACCAAATATCTCACTGTGTATCTATAAAACATATTAAATTAAGTATTAGGCAGTTGAAACTACAATATGAAAGGTAAACAACCATACTTACCTGTACTCAGCCCCCCAACCCTTGACAAAGCTCATGCGAATGGTGCACATCCTGGTGAGCTGGTAAACAGCCTCAAAGCCCTGATTGACCGACTGAGCCAGGAGGGCAGCAAATTCTTGGTTGTTAAAAATTTTCAGGTTGCATCCTGGCAAAAATATATTTAAACTTAGCAGTGCATAGATCAAATAAGTGTTGTTTTGACAGAACATTACAGCTCAGGTTATACCTTACTAATTAAACATTTACATTGATAATCTTAAAAAGTAATGTATAAAGCAAGTTTACCGATTTTGGAAAACTTTCTCAACAGATGAAGACATTTACTCTCATTAAAGAAAGGATTTTTCTAAAAACCCGTTATGCTACTTCAGTACAAGGAATTATTTAAAGGTTATTTACAAATCTTTAACAGCAGTTTTCCTAAGTGTGAAAGACACTGGATTTCACCTTGGATTAGTTTCATTGTTATAAGCATTAGTTTGACACTGACCTGGAGGTATTTTGCACACTGTGGCAGGATGCCACCCATATCGCTGGTTGCAGTTAGGACTTTGAACAAAGATGGCACTGTCACTAAGACACTCTGCAAACACTTCTCCCCCAATGTAATATAACCTTACGCCACGTCCTGGAAAAGCAACAGAAATGATTGCAGCCAAGCAAACAACCAGCAACCTGCAGATTTCTCAAAGTATAAATATGAAAAGCAAAGACTGGCTGAAAAAAAAAAAAAGTATGCACCTATGTGTCGGCGAGTGAGCTCTACGGCTGAGTTCCGGTTGACGTTGGACAGCAGGCCCAGACAGAAGCGCTCAGAATTTGAGGGGTCGGTGAATCCATCTACTGTGAGGGAGGGCTGGGATGCATGGAAGGTCTCACCAACACGCTGGTTCAGCTCATAGTAAGAGATGGAGCACCAGAAGGCTGATTCGCAATACGTCACAGGCTGTGGGTCTGGATTAGTGGAAAAATAACAGACATTAGCAGATGCAAGCTCAAGTGACTCAAAATACATAATAATCTTGGACCTGTACGAATAAAAGCATAACTAAGAAATAAAATTATTCTGCTCACCATGTTGGTGAGTTGCAATGTCCACAATCAAAAAAAGAAAAAAAAAAGTTATAAAAGGTAAATGAAAACCTTTCTATCTAAGCAGGGAACACTATTGCAATAAAACATGATGTGGTCATGCGCTATCTGTAGAGCACAAATATTTTCAGTGCCTTGCAAAAACATTAATACCCCTGATCTTTATTTTTTAAACATTTTATCACATTACACCAACAAACTTTTATTTATTTAATTGGGATTCTAAGTGAGAGACCAACACAAAGTAGAGAAATAAAATACATTCCTTAAACTGATACAATTCCAGTTTAGATGAAGGGAATAGTACCAAGTTATCAAGTATGCACTCAAGTCAACTGACTAGATATAAATCCAATATTTGTAAATATACAAGATTACTGAATATTAAATCCACTTAAAAAGCTTTAAAGCAACATTTATTATAGCAACAAATGACATTATAATAAAGGTAGAAAGTCATTTGTGTAAATGTCTTTCTTCTATTTAAAAAATCTATCTATTTATAATAAGTACTGAAGACTATCCTAAAACCAAACTGCAAAGCAAAAAGCAACCATGTTTGATTCATTTTACAAAAAGCTCTGGGCAGTAAATTTCAATAATTGTGATATAAACTAGTAATTAATCAATCTTTATATGCAGATGACTTATCAGTAATAGTGCTTTAATGCAACATAAAAACAGAAGGCAATGATAAAAAAGAAATAATAGGCTAATTATGGAAAAGTAAAAAAAAAAATACAGAAATGTAAGATTAGAGGTAACTCCTGATTTGAAGATGTTGATGATGATGAGAAAGAGATTAGAGTTAGGCATAAAATACTTACGAAGCATAAGCTCTAAAATCCATAATGGTGTTAAAATTCTCAACACAAAAAATAAAAAGATTTTTCTTACCAGAATTATTGTTTGTGGGTGAAACAGGGTTGGGTGAAAGGCTGGGTGAACCTAAAACAGAGGGCAGGGTTGGATTATGATTGTGATGAGAGGTTTGTAGAAAATGAAGGCTCTGGCTGTGCATGTAGTTATGGGGCTCACTTGTGTCCATGTTGTGGTTGAGCTGGTGATCATTTGTCTCACCATCCTCACTCAGATACCCTGGAGGGGGAGTTTCTGCAAAATACAACACATGTAACATCTAAAACCTCTAAACATCACACTTTCAAAGGATGAAATTTTTCTTATGCCTATGGACAGAAACTATAACAGTTTGTCATACACCAGTAAACATGTTGGAACATATCACATTTCAATGGAATAAATTAAAAAAAAACTATGCAGTCATCCAGAGATGTTTTCTGTTATGTTTTCTAACTTCTCTATTAAAATATGCAGTAAAAAGAAGTTTTGTTTTTTTTGACAGAAAGGAACTTCACAGTTTAAAATTTGAAGCACAATGTCTCTCACCAGGAATATAGTTGCTCTGAGGCTCAATACCAGAAGGAAAATTGGTATTTTCAGGTATTGATGGGCTGTAGTCATCCAGTGGTGGAAACTCAGCAGGTATATCTGTGTGGCGTGGGACTAGAACAGGCGGCAAAACTGGGAAAGTGCAAAAGATCACTTTAATTCTATTCACAGTTTGCAAAGTGAGTTCAGAAAACTGTACAACATAGCAATCACCACACTCACTCGGAGTCTCTATCCTCTGGTAGTGGTAGGGATTGATGCACACTTCATCCTTCTTGGTGTGAAAGGCAAATTCACAGTGATCTACCGCCCTCAGCTCATGATGAGACTGCAGGTCTGGCCAGCGCCACAGGCGACAGTAGATCACATGAGGAAGACCTTTTCTGTGCGAGACCTGCAGTCGGCCATCTAAAGACCTGGAACATACAACCAGAATGCCATGTTACATGTTCTGAAAGTTCTGGTGAGAGGCAAAAATATTAGCAAATTACCAACCCTCTGTGGCAAGGATGTCATGTAACTACAAGGTGGCAGTGAAAATACATTATTCTGTTTTAGGTGTCGGAGTTTATTTCTGAATTGCTACACAATGGAATTGGCCTTCAAATATCTCATATTTTTTAAGATCCTATAGCAGGGGTTCTCAATCCTGTTCCTGAGGGCCAAGTGTCCTTCATGTTTTGATGCACATGTGCTCCAGCACAGATTATTAAAATGACTGCATTAGCTCCTCAACATGTCATCAAATGCTGCAAAAGCCGGTTAACCACATATTCATTTAAGTGTGTCAGCAGGGAACAACTCACATGCAGGTCAGTGAGTCCTAAGGACTATGATTGAGAACCACTTCTATTAAGCATCCATGCTGTACTGGTAGGAAAGGGGGCTGGGAGGGCAACACATTTTTATGTTAAGTGGGTCACCATGTTATTCCTGATAAGTAAAATAACAAAGAGGGCTACTGGCTTTGTTTGCAATTGGACCTACAAATGTACTTAAAAAGAAACATGACTAATTCAGAACTGAAAATTACCAAACATAAACTTGAAAAGTAATTGCTTGAAACACTTTCATTTCAAGAGCTAACTGAAAACTCTTAAAACAAAAGCCAAATTATTTTGTAAGGCTCATTTTAATCACTCAGTCAACTAAAGAAACAACCAACTGTCTGACAAGCTATTATACAAGAAAGATCAGTTTGCCTTATGGGGAATCCCAAACTCAAACCTCTAATACAACTTTCCCAGAGTGCAAACACTCCAGTCTAAACATCCTCTGTTAGTCATAGCTCTGCTCTGCCAGATTTCTACCCCTGTGTTTTATCACATATGTGAACTGTGGACATGTTTATATAGCAGTTGATGAACTGGAGCTAACCGCATAACATATTTACACACTCTTCACCAGCTTCAATTGCTTAGACACAAGCAATTGTGTCTAAGCAATTGCTAGGGAAACACTAGGGAAACATGAGGTACTCCTGTCCCATTAGAGTAGATTTGAAAATGCACTAAATTTGTTATAAATTGTGGGATTAAGTCATATCTTATAAGAGTCTGTGTAACACGGACTAGTAAAGTCTTCTGACCAAAAAAGTACAATTATAATATTAAACTGGACATTTGATGCTACAATTAATTATTTTAATCTTACATATTTGTTGAACGAAGCTGAGCTGTTGTGTTGGCTAATAATCTGTAAATATAATTGATATTTTGTTAACGAAAGATAGTAACAACAACCTGGGAAGTAGTTTTAAACATTATATACACTTTGCAGTTGATAGCACAAAGAAAATCTTAGCTAAAGCACCGCTATCAAGTAAAACCTGATTTAATATTAACTGCTAATGCTAGCTCACGCTAACTAGCAGGCTAGCTCTTCAGCCGTAGGCTAACATTAGCTGTCATCAGTAACAGCTACTAGTTTGAGCCACTTGGACCTGTGATTTTACCTGGGTATGGTTAAGCATTTTGTGTTGATATTCTGTGTTGTGATGGCCTTTTCCAATTCCTCCAACTGTCCCGTCCTCTTCAGCTTCTTTACGAGACTTTTGACAGCCTTTTCGCACCATTTCTCCTCCTGTCCGTTTTGTTCTCCTTTCTTCCAGCCCAGTAGCCTTTTCACGATCGGAGGAGTGAACGGCAATATGGACATATTAAATGTCACTTAATTCAAGTGGTTACGGGGCTCTGATTTAATTTGATAACCTCCAGGGCTGCACAAAGAACAGTTTGCTCTTGCTGTAATCAAGGTTAGGTTGGGTGTAACTTGTTGGACTAAACTCCCAGAGGCTGGTTGCTCCCTGGAGCTCGGTAACGGCGGCTCGCGTCAAGGTCCAGTCCGTTCAGGTTGCCTCTCTGTCGGAGTAAAACAGCAGCAGCCCCCAGTTCAGCCCGATTGTTTGCCTGCCTCCGCCTACCCACCAGTCAGCTGGTCTGTTCTCCACCTGCATCCTCATACATTGCTATAGTGTGCAATGCAATGAAAATAAACATAATCTGATGAAGGAAAAAAAAAGAGCTCAAAGAGAAAACTTTAACTTCCACACACTCCACATCAATATGCTGCCCCTAAATAAAATTCGTTATATAGCCAGTTGCTTTCAGAAGACGCCTAAATAGAGTATATGAATTTCACATGAAAGGCTGTCAAATGTCTTACTATGAATCTCGTATTAATTTGTGTATAAATACAGCTGTTCTGTGAAAGCCTCAGACACCAAGAGACAGGTCAGGGATGAAGTTAGGTGAAGTTTATAAAACAAACACCCTGAACTGTGTTACCTCAACCCTACAAACAAACTGAAACTCTCAAACCAGACAAGATTATTAACAGAAGAGCAGCTCAGAGACCCATTGTAGCCTGTGAGGAGCTGCACAAATCTACAGGTGAGACATCCCTCGAACACCACCCAACCTATGAAACAAGGTGTGGGCATCATCATTATGTGGGAATAGCAGAGATAGCAAAGCTATGCAATAGTTGAAAAAAATAGAGGAAGAAAACGCATTAGTGGTGTGCCTCCTTTAGCAGATCTACAGCAGTAAACATTTGGACAGATCTTCAACGGATCAAATGTGTTAGAATGGCCCAGTCAAAGCCCAGACCTAAATCTAGTTGAGATAATATGGCAAGATTTAAAAATAAATGTTCATTGATGCTCTTCATCCGGTCTGCTTTATTTTACACTATTTGGAAAATAATATACAAAAAACTTGCACTATATGTAGCCAAAATTGGTAGAAATACCCTAAAAGACTTGCAGCAGAGGAAAAAGTGCTGGCCTCTGTGTTAGTGAACACACCTCAATAATACAGGCTGAGGTGTGAATGGGAAAATGGGGAAAACAACAAATAAGGATGTGAATCATTTTGCAATGCTAAGGTTAGAACACTGTTTTAAAAAACATTTTCTCTTACATTCTCCAATTAATTTATGGTAATTATTTTTAACATATGAAGGCATCTAAGTTAAACATGTTTGGATAATTCAACACCAAGCTCAAGGAAATGGAAAAAGAGATCTGTCATCAATGTAAAGTGATCCAGCCCTTGCTTCCAGTGTGTCTACAAATAGAAAATCCTTTAGAGTGATCCCTTTGATCCTCTCATAAAAGTGATTTAATTTCCCTTCAGAGGCTTCTTTCCAAAACTGGATGAGGAAGATGACTAAATTCAGGGGTATTTGAGATTTTTATGGTATTATTGATAGCTCTTGACTACAGACTTTAGTAAACAGCAGTGTGCCATTGCCATTAAAAAGCTGCCTCAGAGGATCAACCTCTCTTCCTTTTTCTCTATTTATAACCACTGTCAATGACTGCTATCTATTTTAAGCGCATATTTGGCATGGCAGATTACTTCCTTCTTAAATAAATATTAGAGCCGTCTTGGCGATGTCGAAGGAAAAGTAATGTTAAAGGATACCTTCTCAACTCCCTGCTGAACAGTCAGGAAGTATCTTTTTGTATTTAGGCACACCATATTAAATTGAGTCTATGCTAATAAACACAGTTAGGGTGATAAAATAAATGGAATTATGCACATTTCCTTAATCCAATTATTACTTTGTTTATAAGAAAATACTTATATTTTCCTGTATCTTGTGTCCAACCAACAGGCCAGTTGTTTGCTATGAACTAAAAACCAAATGATCCATATCATTTAGAAAAATTAGAAATGTCCATCCATCTTTTTTTTTTGTTCAGCTAAAATTAAAGTTAAAAACAATGATCTAGTGATGCTGAAAAACAGCAAACACTGAGGCCAGCACCGTTTACTGCTATGGGATAAGAGCTGGGACAGCTGGTATGGGGAGCTTTTGTGTGTGAAAAGAACGGAGAGCTGTGCTGTATGTGTCAGACAAGTGGGCAGATGGGCCAATGCGGGGCGGGAGAAGGTCTTAGAGACAGAGAGTGAAATGATTTTGGACAAAAGGCGCGACGGCTGGTCGAATAAGTAATAACTGCAAATGATCTGATTAACAATGGCACAGGGAAGGACGGCTCTCTGAGGAGTGTGGGAAACAAGGACAACACTTTGGAGGAGCCAAATCTGCTTGGACTCTTTTACATCAGTTTTAGCAGTTTGTGTAAAATGAATTTTGTGCAACTATTTGGAGAAATGTAAATTTTAAATAATGATAAAAATAAAAAAAAAATAAAAAGTTTAGCTATTTACAGCATTGATGATTCATCTAAAATTACAGTTTTGATTCAAAATAGAATCTGCTGGATAAATGATAACTTACAGCATACTATTTAAGTAAGTTCATATTTACTGCTCACAGATGTATAATTACAGAACAGCTTATTGCAGCATGTTAGAAGTGAGGCTTTTTACCACAGACCCATGTGCATATCGGGTGGCGTCCGGCTCCCCCTACAATCTCTGCCGTGTTTCCTTAATCTCTCCTCTTGCTACAAGCTGTTATCTGTTGCTTGCAGCCATCAGTCTCAGAGGCAGCTCCAAATCTGGGCCAGTATGAGGACCTCTCTCCATTCTGACCCAACTCATCCGCTGTCCCCCACTTCTGGCCATTTTTCTTCCTTTGGATTCAGAACTATGGGAAGATGTAATTTTGAACCTTTTCGCCTGCATCCCTACAGTTATTGTCATTGTATAGATCAGATCTGTAGATTATGTTTGTCTAATTTTAATGTATTGATGCCCCTTGAATTTTTTTCACAATTTGTCCCATTTTGACCGAAACCATTTTTTAAATAGTTTACACTGGAACCTATGGTGATAGACCAACACAAAGAAGAGCATAATTGTGGCGTTAGCGTTAAAGGATACATGACTTGAAAAAATAAATTTAAAAAAATCTGAAATGTGTGATATGCATTTGTATGGAGTCCCAGTCAGCCAACACTGAGAGGCAAGTTATCTTATATTTTGCTCCATTCATCCTCCAATCAACTTCATCAGTCTCCCTGTCGACTGAAGAAAAAATCATCACCACGTTACACTGTGAGGATGATGTATAGTTTTCACCATATAGTGTTTTAGATGTAAACCCCCATACTCCCCCAAAAAATAAATTTCTGATCTCATCTCACCAGAGAACATTCTTTTTTTTTTTTAAGTTTATCATTTCCTCTCTTTGTTTGTCAAACTGCAAACTTTCTTATATCTTGCTGGCAACAACATCTTTCTTTTCAACACTGTTGTATAAAACCCACTTTATGTGTTTCATAAAGTGGGTTGACATGTTCCAAATTTATAGCAGTCCTGTCTACGGATTCTTCCACCTGAGCTGTGGATCTGTAAATGTATGATCATTTTCTGATAAGTTTCCACTTTTGATTTACTCTTTCCATTTTCAGATTATAAATTGAACAGTGCTGTATGAGATTTTCAAATGCTGGGACACGATTTATAGCATAACCCAGCTGCAAATCTGTCCACAACTTGTTTAATCGTTCTTTCAATTTCATAATGGTGTTCTTTAATGTTCTTTAATGTTTTCCAGCAAACCCAGAAGACCTTCACAGACCAGCTAGATTTGGACTGAGATTAAGTAACACACATGAGAACTCAAAATAGCTTTTACTTACCTTCTCAAATAAAGAGATACCACTCCATTTGATTAAGGAGTATAAGATTAAAGAAGGTTGAAAAAAATGTAGATAACAGTTTCTGATTTTGAAAGCCATGTATGATTTTCATTCCAATTCACAATTATGCACTTTTTTTGTTGGTGTGTTACAAAATCCCAATAAAATACTTTGAAGTCAGAGGTTGTAACATGTCAAAATGTGAAAATGTTCCTGGGTGTGCTGAGAGTTTTCCATTTAATTAAAATCTCACTGCCAACCTTCAAAAATTAACATTACCATTCTCCATAAAATATTCTAGACATTTCTCTTCAGAGCCAACTAAAAGTAAAATAAACGTTGAGGTGATGACATACCGCCACCAAGCGGCTTTATTCTTTCACTACAACAGTTCTTACGGCTCTTTCACCTCAGCTGAGTGTTGTTGGTTTAGGGAAAATTATTGGTTCTGAACATGTATTCAGAATTTTGCTAATGTTAAATTATAAACAGTTTTCTATTACTAATTCTTATTTTGTGTGCATTAAATACAAATAATGAGCTAAAATAAATAAAATATTTTTTTTGCTTTTTGTCTCTATATTTTTTAGACACTCAAATCAAATAGGATCAGAATTAATTTAATGACATTATTATTTTTTTTATCTCCTTATGCTTTATCTGCATGCTTTCAGTTGTTTTTCTTTTTTAGCAAACAGCCATCACTCTGTGATTATAATTTATTCTTGAATCGGTGCCATTAACCCACTGACTTGTGTGCTATTCCCTAAACACAATTTACATGTTTATTGTGAACAATGGCCCATAACAGCATTAGGTTGATTCAGTGGCTTTGCAAAATATCTCCTCATCTTACATATGGAAAGCATGCAGCACTTGGCCATGGATCATTAACTTCACCTTGAGGCTAAATGGCTTTCAGTTTGGCCTGCACCTTAAGCTGTTAGAATGTATTTACAAAAGACCTATCATTTGCTCCCAGGGATTGATCCAAAAACTTGCACAAGAAATAAAAGTATTGCTGTCATTCGTTCTTTGAGCATTTTGTTAAGGTGCAAAAGAAATTTCTTTGAAAATATAAGCTGTCAGTGAACATTATGTCCTGAGCAAAGAGCTACCTGTGTAGTAAATCAGTCATTTATCTTTGTAGTTTTCAGTGCACAACATGTGAAACAAGTCCAGTTTCCAAAATTTTGTAAAAACACTGTCAGTCACATCACCACCAAAACTAATGATTGTGAAATTAGTTTCAAAGCAATTAGATGCCCCCCTGCTAAGACCCACTGTAGTCATATGCATGAAATTGCTTGTGTTAATACATGCTATGAATCGTGGGTAATGCAGTGAATAATTCTGACTGAATGCAATAATATCTTCTAATAGACATGGGAGTGTTGTGAAGCTGGGGCCCTTTGGCAATTCAGTTATAAATGGCCATGTATGGATAATTAAGCATTACTCTTGAACATTAAAACTTGCTTATTTCAGAGAGCTGTAGGCAGTAAGGAGTTCTTATTGGACTCATCACTGTTTTTGGTGTTTCCTAGTAAAGTGCCCTTATTATTTGCATGCAAGCAGTTTTGTACTTTCTGTCTTATTATATTAGACTAGATTCTTAATGGAAATATATCCAGTTAAAGTAATACTTTAAAATCAAATTTTCTACACATGGGAAGTTGAAATAACAGCGTAATAGAGAAAACATAAGAAACCCTAAAGAAAAGAAGAAATGCAGTAACAATCCTTCTGGATGCTCTTAAAATGTTTATTGCCATTTTAACTAATTCAAAAACTCTACTTTCATGAGAAGCTAAAAGTTTAACAGTGCTGAGGTTGATTTTGAATAAAAACCAAAGTGGGTGTCAAAATAGGAGTGGTGTAGCAGAGGCAGGAAGGAGAAACAAACACCAGGATCACTTTGATTCATTAAGAACGAAACATAGCTGTGATGTCTGTGTTCTTTCAAATCCATATGTAAACCATTTCCTCCCTCCCCCTCTCTGGCTCATTAGTGCTGCCTTTATGACATGGCTTTACCTAAATGCCGTGGATTTTTCCATTCTCCTTTTGGCCTCTTCTTGTGCTTGCTCTCAGCTCAGTAGTTAACAGGGAAAGATTATTTTTTACCTGTTTCGACACAATCTCTCTGCAAGATGCTTTATACTATAGGTAAAAAAGAAACCAGTTTGCTTGTTCACTGTTGATGTTGATTTTCAACTGAGAAGAAGTGATGGAGTTTTGCTAAACATGATAGCATTATACACTGGTGTGTGTTGTTTAAGGAAGGAAATAATAAAATACTGTACAGAAAATCTATGCACATACTTAACCTGTTGACAGGTTCGTAATTCAAATATCTCATTATACATAAATTTTTACAGTGTTAAATTTCTAATACCATCTCCAGGAACAAAAGTATAATACAGAGGATGGTTAATTTAATTTAGTTGGTATTTTCTGGACCATACCAGGTACTTTTCATGAAACTTTATTGTAACCTACACAGTGCTTCCTCAGAATATGCAAAGCACCTTCCGCAATTAGCCAGAAACAGTTAAGAAAGTACCAGATACTTTAAGAAAATATTCTTGGCACTTACTAGTTACGTTCACATAATTTGGAGGTTGCACTCCCACTTACCAGGTATTCTCTTTAACCAAGAAGGCACTTTCAAGAAACTTTCTTGGAACTTACTGATTATCTCTTTACTTAATGGTTACTTTACCAGAACCTATCAACTACTCTCTGTAACTTTGTAGGTACTTTCAAAGAACTACATGGGAATTCTCAAATCTAAATTGAAAAAATGTATTATTTTACATTTCTCACATTTCTTTTATTTTTTACATCCAGGCACATTTTGAAAAAAAAAAAAGTGGGACTAACGCAAAGCGGGTTTAGACAGGGACATTACAAGTAGGGTCCACAAGGTGGCAGTATAACATATGCTTAAATGGTTTTCAAAGCTACTTTTGCTCATTTACAAACATACATAGCTCACTTTCAAGCACATTTACTTCTGTACAGTAACTGTAGGAATCTGAGAAGACATCCCACAATATCACATATTTTTGTTCATTTTAAAATGTATGTACCAGTTGCTGCTGTTAGGAGTGTTCAGTTACTGTTGTTAATCCCTCCAAATCATGTCCTTAATTTTATAATTTGCAGCTAAACAAATACAGGATGAGTCAGACCAGGACTCAAAGCAGAATATTCACAAGCTAAAAGTCAAGCAGTGTTTCAGTGATCCAGTTTTCCATTTGGCTGCTGCGTTTTACAGACATAGCTGCTTAAGAGCAAAATTTTTCTCTCTTTTTTTTTCACATCCATTCAGTGGAAAATAATATCCTGTAAAAAGCCAATAAGTTTCTCTCTTTGAACTCACTGAGAGTTTTTCTCCCCCACTGGCTCCAGCTCTTTGGGAGAAACGAGGGTGCGCTGCCCACTAAGGACTTCCCATCGGCCGCCTCCAAACCTCCACACGTGTTTCTGATAGACCTCCACAAGCCCCAGTAATTCAAGGGCAGCTGATGTAGAGATAAAAAAAAAGGGCTGGGTGAAAAGGGGAAAGATGGACTGAAAGCAGAGCTGTAGCAGGCCAAAGTGAAGGAAGGGACTGATTTGAGTCAGTCATTTAGTTTCAATAGAACTGGCAACAATCACTAAATTCTGTTACGCTCGCGAATGTATTTTAAGCATCTACAATCAAAGGGCATACACCTTCATATTTAGATGTTCATATTCATAAAAGTAGTTCATTTCTTTTCCATGACCAAAATCGAGAGATATGTGAAGAAAAGCCAGCACAAGGCAGCTGAGAACACCAGTGACTTGTGAAAATGTTTTGCTGGAACACCAAACTTGCTCATCAATGAATAACACAATGTCCTCCCCAAGCAAAACCAGTGAGTCTCCAGCTTAAATTCAGCTTCATAAAGTGAAGATTTATAAAGTGAGAAAATGTTGTTTGGGAGCAGCAGCTTGGAGACCCGACAATGCAGCACCCAGTAGTGGGATATAAAGGCACTCTGTGGTGATCCTTGTCTGCCTGAAATCGCCACTTTTCCAAATGATTGCTATTGACAAAAACTGCAATTCTGGCAACATTCACATAGACACCATTATTTTTGGGTCTGGTTCTGACCTGAAGTATCGCTCTGAAGTGCAGAATATTCACAAGCTAAAAGTCAAGCAGTGTTTCAGCTTGACAGTTGTTTGGATGATTGAGCACATTCCTCCAAACAACTGTGCAGTCAGCAATATTATTTTATTAATTAATGCAGTGGTTATGTATATCTCCCTTTTTTCCGCATATTTCTTTTGTTTTGTTTCGTCACAAGCTTTGAATTGCACTGTGATAATGTAGCCATCACAACATTATTCAGAAGACACTGTACATCATGCCACTGCATCTAATTATTAAGACTAAAGATGCAGGAGGATTTTTTGAAACAGAAGTTATTAACTTCATGCGATTGGCAGACATCAGCGGAAACTTTGCACTAATAGAATAAATAAAAAGTATAAACCTCAGTAAAAATACCAATTTTTATCACCTGATAAACTTTATGCTCACAAACATAAGCTGAGCTTGTAATAGTGGTCTGGTTGTTTACTTCCTACTAAAGGCAAAGTATCTGTTCTTGCTTTCTCCTTTGTACTTCCATGGTGCTTGATGACAACTTAAAAACTAACAGTGCACTTTACAATTTACAGAGGACTCTTAATAAAAGTAATCTTAAATTAGAAAGAAGACTTCCTAATGTCATATTTTAGATAGATCTCCTTTTGACCACAAATGAGGTCTGTGAATCTCCTTTGTGGCCAGTAGCATTTTTTATGTAGTCTGCATGGACAGCTGCCGAAGGGGTATAAGAAAGAGGAAAGACTCAGCACTCCACAAAAATGTAACTTATAAGGTAGATGTACCTTAAGTCTGCTTTCTATTGCTTTTATTCATGTGCAGTCAATAGGAAGTTGGTGCTACCTTCTTTCTGATGAGAACAAGACTATCTTGGATGTGTTGGGGTTGCACCATCTGATCCCACTTGTTTTACCGTATAGTTGTGGAGTCATGTTTGCACCTTCCCAAACTGTTAGATTTCTGCTTGTGTCTTTTAAACCTGCTGGAAACAGGAGAATATGAATACATTTTGGTGCTCTTTGACATAACTCAATAGAATATCTCTGCATTGTACTGGTAGCAGTGGTGGGGGCATCGTTCTGTCCTGGAATGCTTGCTGGGAGTGAGGACCAGAGATGGACTGTGAAATCTAAAACAGCAGGCTACAAAGAAGTCCCAGCTGGAAAAACTCATTCACAAAATGTTACTCTCTTAAGTGCAGGCAGGCTGGTGCATCTTCCAACTCTGCAGACAGAACCTCCTCTCACCTCCATTTGTTCTTTCACAAAGGAGTGTGTGCCTGTCATAAAACGCAGTTGCAACAAATGTGCTTTTCTTTCTGTGAAAAATAAAACTTTCACAGCTTTGTTTAAAAAGGATGATGTACAAACTCTGCTTTCTGAAACACTAGTTCGTCAATCATGCAAAATCCCTTCAAATTACATGTTATGCAAAGAAACAAAATCTGTTTCTTGGATTTTTCTTTAGTTTATTTTACAGAGAGATATGAAATACTCAGTTCCTTAGCAAATCAAACTCACATTGAGGCTATAGGGGTGAATTATCTTTAATTTTTTATGAGATGTGTCAATTCCTGGAAGTGGGAAGAAACTGTGGACATAAATGTTTAAAATGTTTAATTCAGTAGGGAAGTTGTTACTGTAGGGAAGTCCTTTCAGGATTTCCTGTTTTTTTCTTAATCCTGATGTCAGGATATCCTGTCATGATTAGGTTTTTACTTAATCCTTGCAGGATTAGGAAGAAGCATTAAATTAATTTAATGTAATTATGTTACATCAAAGTGAACCACTTCCATAGCTTTTAATCAGCTATGAAAAGAGATGTTTGTCAGTCTGAGTTGAAAACTTTCCCTAAATATGAATTCAACAATTTTGCAGCGAAAAAAAGTTGTTTGTCTTTGTGATGAGTTTTAGACATATAGAGATATAATTGTGCTTAGGGATGGTTTACAAGTTATTTTACAAATACAAGTCTTAAAACTGTGTATATGGTCAGCTTTGCCAGATGCAAGTCATTTTACATTACATTTGAATATATCTAATTATTTTTAATATAAAAATGCATGTTTTTTTTGTTTTTTTTAATGTCTACAATCTTTGCACATCTGGACATTAAAATTATTGCTAATTCCTCTTTGAAATATAATTCAAGTTTAGTTAGTTTGGATGGAAAGTGTCTGACAATCAATTTTCTATTTGCCTCAACAATTCTCTGTTAGATTAAAGTCCGTATATTTCTCACACATGAACATCCTTTGAGAAGAACCACTCCAACACATCTCTGGTTTGGGTTGTTGTTTTACCGGAAGGAGATCTCCGGACCAACTCTTAAATCTTATTTCATATTATTTCTTCACTGAAGAAAAACATCCCCACAGCATGATGTTGCCAACTCCTTTCATCACACTGGTAACACTGTGTTCTTCTTTTTCCCACAGATATTGTTTTGGATAAAGGCATCTTAACAGACTACCTTCCTCCACATGTGTCCTGTGCCTTGTGCCAAACCTCTGAGGTGTATACATTTCACTTTCTTGAAGCAATTCACCAATATTCCCACTCTTCTCTAAATGACAGATTTCAGGAGTGCATAAGTTATAGATCTCATTTAAACGGAGCAGCGGATTTCTGCAGCTTCTCTGAAGTCACACTAATCCTACTTTAAGTGTTTCCACAATTTTCTCTCTGAATTGTGTTCCTTGTTTCTGTTTCTTCACCAAGAACCCTCTAGCAAACCTCTGGGATCTTCTCAAAGCAGCTGTGTTGATACTGAGATTAAATTACTCTACCTACAAGGTAACACTTGATTATCATTATAAGCATTGTTGTTATGTTGGAGTACATGAGTAAAAGAGGCAACTAGCCTACACAAAACACTTTTTGTATTTTTATTGCAAAAAAATAAAAAAAAAAGAACATAGATTGATGAGTTTTATCCTTGCATTTTACATCGCTTCACTACAATATTTTCTTCAAGGGCTACAACCCCCTGTATGGCCTTTTAAGTCTGTGACAATCATGTTAACATGCTGTAATAAAAGTGGCCAATGCAAAATTTGCTGAGCTGTTCCAGTGTTCTTTCTCTCAGCCATTCAAGAAGGAGGTCACACACAACAGGACAGATTGACACTGCAAACACAGACGCAGACAACACAAACAGCGGTCTGACACTGTCGTCCAAGGTAGAAGGGGAAAAGTAAGTTAAACTGAGTGTGTTCAGAGGATGGAGCAGTGCATGTGCACATGGCTCTGTTTAGGGCCTACAGGCTTGTTTAGCTGACCTCAGTGAAAGCAAACCTCATGACAGAAGGTCTGGCATTGTCTGTGTGCCTGGGCTGCACTGGAGCCAGACGGTCTGCCGGCCGCCAGCTTTGCTTGCTTATAACGGCTGAGAACATCCGATCCCCTTGGGGAGGACAGAAGGGAGGAGAAGAGAGAGAGAAGAGGAGGGGGTGGGGGGGCGATATGCTGCACCACTCACCGCTTTCCTCTCTGTCTTTATCTCTACTCTTTAGGCAAAGAACAAGCATCAGCCAGGTCATCGGCTAGAGTGTTTATTTTGTATGGCAAGAGCGCGAGAGGAGACAAAAACACCCAGAGGGTAAAGTTTGGATACCAGGACTCAAGATATACATGGAAAATGTTCACAAGATCTGGTCTCGGAAATGCTTTCCGAAACAAGTAATCGCAGAGGACCACCATGTGAAAGTATTTCATTGATAAGTCTGCTGTCTTTTCTCCTATCCTATCTATCACACACAACACGGAAGGCTGAGGCTTCGTGCTCTGACAGAAACAAATTGTCTCTAATCATCTCCAGACGTCCAGCTTCAACCATGACAGAACGCTTCCACTCCTCCCGAGTCTAGTATCCTCAGCGTCCATAGAGCAAACCTTTCAGAGAACTCCCTACATTGTTTTTCTTGAAAGCCAATGAACGGAATAAGTAACATTTTCCCGATCAGATACCAACATTTCTACTGCTCCTTGTTTTCCTAAAAGCTAGAAACACAGAAATGAGGGGGAAGGTCGAGAAACATTACTTCTGCCGCTTCAACTTTGTGTTTTCAAGTCTGTGTGGGAACAGGCAGTGATATCGATGACTGCATGGAAAAAGGGAAAAACAAGGCAGGAAGAGGACACAGCCTTCCCAGAGCACAGATTTGTGAGGTATAATGTGGAAAAAAGAAAACCGAACACTCTGTGCAGGAAGATAATTGAAACTGAGAGGCCTGGTTGCAGTGTAAAGGTGACACAAGCAAGTTTTAGACAGGGCCGTTTCTCATAATAAACACATGAAGAGTGAGGACTGATGAAGAAAGAAGCTGTGAAAAAGATGCTTGATTGATTTTCTTGAAACTTTTTAATGCCTGCAGAATTATCCTCCATAAATAGTGAACACAGTGAACATTTTGGTTGGCCTGGCCATATTAGTTTGGAAAGCTATGGAATTTGAATTGAAGATTGTGATGTAACCCTTTTTATAGCCAATTTACACTTTGGATAACAACATAAGAGCATTTTAAACAGAGTGTATTATGTGTTTTCCAGATCCCACATAATTTTGTTTTCCAGACACAATCAAGAAAAAAAAGTTACATTGTTATAAAAATGCTGAATATATCAAAAACAACTTACAATGAAACAGGGTTCAAAAATGTGGTCAATAAATTAAAAACAGATAGCATGTTAGAGGAGAACATTTAAAAATCCATCTGTAAAATTGTTGAGACAAACTAGGAAGTGTTACCTGAGGAAGATGGTACTTTTTCTGAATCCTCACAAAAATCTTTAAACGAATTCACTCTGGATTTTAGTCTGCTGCTTTGACTAATTATACTAGTGAGGTGTATTTTTATGCTGTACTCCATTAACATCGTTCTTGTCACCATAGTCAAAGAAGTTTGCCAAAATGGTTCAAGTATTCTTCAAAGCAAAACTTACAAAAGTTGTTTTATGCTGTACTTTCAACATGCAAACACAACTTTTAATTTGTTCACTTTAAAGTTGCAAGGCCTAAGTGTAACATTGATTTAAGACGCACTCTTACAAGAGTGTCGTGTTGTTTTCACAGCAGCTTACAGCTGTTGATATGAGAAGTTGCCATATTGGAGCTAAGAATTTTTTGATTGTAATTTGATCTGATTTAAAAAAAATAGGCTTCAAATTCTACATTTTTGGACATTTTGGAATAATGTATTACATTTTGAAAAACATCATATCATACAGATATGATGTATTTTTCTATCATATCTCTATGTGTACAGTTTTATGTTTTTTTAATTATTATTATTATTTTCATTAGTATCCCAAAATTGAATGGAGACCATCCATCTGTCATCCAGATCCCTGACTGTTCATCCTGTAGCTGCTCAGAACAAGGCCCAAAAATCACTGCACATCTGGGGCCTGAGCTGGCCACCAGCCATGAGCCCTCCGTTCTCCTCTCCCCGTGTGTACATTAAAGCTCACTGTAAACGTAAATCTTTATACCAGCACCCTGAAAATGACTCACGTGTTAATTCTTCATCTCATAGGACAGAAAAAAATAGTATGTATAGCATGTTGATTTGTTAGAAGTGGTTTTTCAGCGCTGACATTCCCCAGGTCAACGAAAGTAGCTTTAAAAATGCATCAATACAATAGAGAGTAGTCAAAAACCATGGAATCTCTCTAAGGTTGGACTTTGTTGTTGCTTCTACAGCCATGGAAAAAAAAAAAAAAAAACACCATGAGAACTCAAATGAAGATCTTTGTGGACTGCCATGTCAAAGTCATGATCAGAGCCAGAAGAATGAAAGTGCTGTAGTAAAGCACAAGTGCTAAGGGCATGTTTGTTTCATCAAAGTGGCAACGCATTCTTTGGAAGATGATATCATGTTAGTTCCAAACATTCATAAGGTTAAACGATGTCTTCATTACCCTTAATTCACAATGCCAGCCTAAATGCATGCTGCAGTAGCTTAAAGCACAAGCAAGAAAATATCAAGAGTATATTTGCTCTATCCTTGTATGCAGATTCTAAAACCATTTTTTCTGATCACTGTGAGTCACACATCTCAGCATGTGGTAACAGCAACACTTTTTGGTGTAGCAGCTGTTAATGAAGAAAAAAAACATCTGCCTTTTCTATTACTTTAACTACAACATTGTGTTGAGAACAGCCTTTTATTAAAAAAATAAACAGAGAAGATGCATTTTAATGTGAAAGATATCTGGGAGTAACTATCTGTTTCAGGAGAAAACTGAAGTTGGATGAAACAAAGAATTATGTTAAACCTTTTGAAAGTAAAATGTAGTTTAAGATGCAGGACAGCAAGAGGAAGCAAGACTAAAAGTAGAAAATACAAAGGCTGAATGCTCTAATTTATCATCCTGAGATTTCAGGCTCTTTGTCATAGAGCATGTTTGAAATGTTGGCCACTTTTGAAAATCTCAAAGTTAAAGTTAAGCTTTTATGTTCTTCTAGAAGTGCTCCCAGTGATTACTAATTAATGCTAATCAAGCAAATTTTTGTAACATGCTACAAGCAGTAATCATTTTGTTTTTGTTTTAAAATGGTAAAATGTTTTTAGAAACTGATCATTTGCACACATGGAGTGATGTTATCAATGCTCCCAGTAGTAATAATGAATGACTATTTATGGCAGGAAGGTTAGAAAAAGGTTTGGAACGCTGTTCTTTAATCTTCTTATTTTGCAGAACAGCTAAAATCTGTGTTGATGGCATTTGGGTCAACCTATGTAGGAAATCATGTGGTACAAACTGACTGGATTCTGCATATTAAATATGACATATCCATTTTTACAACTCACTATTGTTCTCACATGTCTACCAGTGTCTTTTAGGTTTTCACTGTAAACATAAAATGAGCTGTTCATTTCAGCATCCAGTCATCGTCCAGTCTTGTTTAAGCCTGAGACAATTTTTTCCCTCTTTCTTTTTTTCTTAAACCAAAACTATCTTAATAAGCTCAGTGCCCTTTCAGAGAGACTGTGGGGACTGAGAAAAGAGGCCAATCAGAGCACACAACACATACGGCCTCACTTCAGGGCAGCTGACACAGATTTGCATGAGGCATTCTGATGTCCTGTGTGATAACTTTTACCAAGACGAAATCATGTGCACTTTTATCGGTATGCAGGCATGCTGTTCTGGTCAAATGACATCGTGAGAAAAAGATCTGGAATTCACCAGCACAGAATGGCAAATTGAAAAGTTTGAAAAACTTATTGACTTGTACAAATGTGCCTTTTTGCTGTTGCAGATGTACAATAACATCTACTAGGTGCTTGGGAGCATTAAAACAGAAAACCTATACAAGGATTGAGAGAAAGAATGACTGATAGGTGTTTGTTGGTTTAAGATTGTTTTAAAAGAATTTAAATTTTTTTTGTGTGTGTAATATCTACACAACTGAAGTTAGTGATTTTTGTATGTTGGTGAGATGTTTGAGAACCAAATCCCAGTCAGAAACCTGGCAAAGACTCTCAGGAGAGTGTCTTACATGGCAGGTTTTACCAATCGGTAATGTTGGAATGTTTTGCACAGCACTTCACCCTGTGGAAATAGATAATGAGTCAGCAAATTTGATCTTTCCTGAACTCAACAGCTACATGCTATTTGGCTGTGATGGAGAAACCGAAAAAAAAAAAATCTCAGGGCTCCAAAAACCAAAAGGAAATAACTCTAAAGTGCTTGGGGGAGAAAATGTTCAGGTTTTACGCACACAAAATGTTACATTTCAAATTAGAATGTAAAATTCTTCACAACATGGGATTTTTCACACATTTGTAGAAACAAAAGGTACAGCAAAGTAGATATTTGTGTTAGAACACAACCATTATTGCACATTAATATGATAGATTAATATCAATGTCTAATATATAAAACCCTGCCAAATTTCCTGTTACATTTGGTCATAAATACATGATAACAAAGAGATAACAGAGACAGAAGTCACATCAGATTCATGGTGATGAATCAGTCCTGTGGAAATGATTATGTTTGCTCACACACATAGACACAAAGACATTTAAGTACAGCACTCTGTGCAAATTGCACAACACTTTATCTGCAGGCAACCTGTGAACCATCTCAGGGTTTACCTGATTTTTGTTGCATTTCTGTTTTTTTGGCAAAGGTCATGACAATCGTTGCCATTTCTCCCACAGACAGACACAGAGTCCCTATTATATGTAATCATAATAAATATACGGAGAATCTGAAAAATGAAAAGTGTATTTCAGATCTACAGTATGTCTGCTCCTTAATAAACTGCAATTAAGTTCTTCAGTTTCATATGCACTGCTAGACACCTAAATAATCCCTTTTGTGCGCTGTAGAAGAGCCGGTTCAGCCCCAGCCCTTTTCACCTCTCTTAATCTTCCTTTCTAACTGAATAAGGGTTGACAAGTTCTTGTCGTTGCTGGCTGGTTGCAGGGAGCCCCAACAAAAGAGCTCTTGTTTGAGACTTACCCCTGTCAGACTGCGCACTTTGATATTAAAAACTCTGCTGAAGGAGGGAGTTGGGGGTGGGGGGGTGGGGGGATGGGGAGTTGGTGTTGGGGGAAAGTCAGAGTAGGGAGGGAAAGATGAAAAGGATGAAAACAAACTCCCACTGTCTCCATAATCCCCTGTCTGTAGGTGTAACCTCATAATGGACCCACAAATATTTGTCCAGCAAAAACAAAATAAAACAGCTCTTTGATTTCTCGTGTTGTACAGTAAGTCTGATCAGCCTCCAGCAGCGTGTCCTGCTGTAACCACCTCCTGGCTTTTGTGTTCCTGTGCAGCGATCGCACTAACACTTACACTTTACACTTACACAGAGCCTCTCTGTAGATCCAAATGAGGCGCTCCGGCTGGACCTGATCCATTGCCAGAGAGAAGAAATCCCCTGATACTGTACCTCACCCACTGAGGCCCTGCCAGCCAAATACTAGCAAATGCCTGTTTGTGCCCAAAACGTGCAGATGCCAGCAAAAATAAACCAACACTGGAGACCAAATTTACCTTGCCCTCAGTTTAAACCTGCAGCAGAGGGTGGAGGCTTGGCACTGAAGCTCGGGAGCTGAAATCTTTAAATCTTGGTTATTTAAAAGATAATTATTAGCTATTTAACAAAAATCAATAAATCCATGCACGCTTAACTCTTTTAGAGCTATGTTAATTTTATAACTCATATGTTACCAAGCCATCTTAAAAAATAAAATAAAATAAAGAAAATCACTGCATCCTTTTCTCACACACAGAGGCCTAACAGGATCCTGTTCCTTTGATTCAAAGCCCATTCAGAAATGACAGGCAGCGGCACAGATGAATGTGGACACTTTGAAAGCACAAGCGACATGCTCCAGCATGTCGGCCATTCAGAAAGAATGCATAAGCAAGTGTAATGAGGATTTTCTTTTTTCCCTTTGCTTGCACGGCGCCTGCGATTATCACAATTCTTAGCTGCCCTCAGGGCAGTTATTACAGCGTTTATATTAATTCCCATAGATTGCTTCATTTTGTTCGTGCACGCAAAAGAAGAAAAAGGGGGAAAAACTTCAGTAATTACAGAGCTTCTCGTGGAGAGAGAAGATGCCTCTGTGAATTGATTTGACTGTTGTTTCATGCTAAGCATCCTGCTCCTCATAACAATCCCTGCTTGTTGGAAGCATAAAGTCCCTCTGTACCAAGGCTGACCCAGCTCTTGTTGCTAGGGGCTCATTCCTATTAGCAGTTGCTCACCATGTTAATGGCTGTAAGAACATCATTAGGGCTGGAGGCTCTGACTGGCTGCCGCCACTCGAACCTGCAGCCACAGGCGAAGGGATGGGCGTTCACATAAATCTGCGGAGGAATCTCTGAGAACCATAACATCATGCAACAAGCTGCCAAGAGCAGCACAGATAACAACATAATTGCACCTGGCTGGAGAGCTGACGCCGAAGAGGGAAGACTTATAAAACTACCGCTGGATGCGAGGCAGGTTAGAAAATATAAAAGATGTTAGACTGGGCACACAGGTATTTACCAAGGAGCACATTTATTAATGGAACACTATTGGAACATACATTAATACATTAGTCACTTGTATTACTTAGACCCAAAAAATAGTCTTTTAATTGGCATTGAAATTTTATGTATCAATAAATAGATGCAATTATTATTAAAGTTATGTATGAGAAGTAACTATTATTTTATTTAACAAGACTAATTACAGTTTTAGGAAACTTTACAAAGAAAAAAACATTCATAAATTTTTCCCCACTCTCCCATAAAAACACTTTTGTTGAAATTAAACTGTCGGTCTGTCATCCTGAATATCTACATTTTTATTTTATTTCCATGTAATAAATATAAAGTATTTATTTCTGCAACAGGGGACTCACAAAAACCACTGCACTATAACAAAATTATAAAATTATAAGGCTAAACATATTTTATTTATGATTTTTTAGGACAAATAATTTTTCAGTTTAAGCCATCATCTGCAAGAGTCAGATCATGGATCATTTGCACAATGATTGTTTCCTCTTTTATGTTTACAAATACGTTATAGTTAAGAGTAAAGCGTTATCTTTGTCAACATGTATTTGTTTCAACAAATGATTAATAATTATTCATATGGAAAGGAAATATGGCTTCTATGTTAATTATCATCTTAGCAATTTCTTATTGAAATATATGACAAATTGTATATATTTACATTTGCTTCATTTTAGTAGTGAAAATTAATTAAAATCCTTTTTTCCATGCTTTTTTTTTTTTTTTTTTTACAAAAAACATTGAGAAAGTGATTGTGACATTATTATTATTTTACTTATTTAATCTTAATTGAAAGTATTCATTTGCCAGCTTTGGGTGGAGTTAGAGAAGGGTGGATCGTTATTCTGTCCACTCCCAACTTCCTTGAGTCCCAGACTTTTTTCTCTTTGCTGTACCATGGCAACTGTGGAGTGTGAATCCTGGGAGAGAGACGAACTGCTGAACAGAAGCTGTTTCTCATGCCTGGACGAAACTAGATCCTTCTGAACTTGAATCAAAAACCAGATGGAAAAAAACTAAAATTCCTACATGGATAAACTCCTTTTTCTTTTAGTGGCTGGTCCTAAGTGTGACCTGCAGGAAGAAAGATGCAGATCATTCTTAGCCTTGCAGAACAGTGAAATGAACCAAACTGGTATTTGACTGGTAACAGACCAAGCAGTGTATTACTGGGTACAAACGCCGCAGGCAGACATGCTTCAGTTCCGTCACCGTGTCTTTCCCCACTTAATTTATGCGTCACGCTGTTTTTGCAGATAAGTGAAATAACTCAGCCCTTTCTTTGTCAAGTAATATATTTTTCTGCCGCAAACTCAAAGTGGCTATTGAGTGACACAATTTCATACTGGGTCTGTTTCAAACAGATTGCTATGTTTTGTTTTGTGTTTTTTTTTAGTTTTTTGATTTGGTAAATTATTCACATTTAGAAGTAATTTTTCATTGACATTCAAACTGAATTTTATTTTTAGATTTTAAGAACTTTCTTTGCAAGGAACAATTAGATATTAAAATAACTGGGAGGATAAGAAACCCCTATGTTCTCTGAATAAACAGAAAAATGTGTTATGTCACCCAGGGCTGCAAAATTCTGCTTTTGCAGCCCTGGGTTGGGAGTTTTTGCAGCATGTTCTTGATTACCCTGGACAGAATGTTTTTCTTATGTGTTGTGTGACAGGTATAATACGGAAATCCCAAAGATGAAAGATGCCTATAAGGGACTTCCTAAGATTTCTGCACTTGAGTTTGTGTAAAGTAAGATATGTGCCGGAGAGAAAGTACTTTTTGTTCTTGCAATTGCAAGTAAAAGAACCATTTTTCTTTGTTCTTGAGAGTTCTTGAAAGTATGGATCTGACTTTAGTGTCCTATCCAAGAATGTTAAGTATTAATAAACCGCCAACGCTTCTACATATTGATTGACTGAAGCCCAGCTGCTACAATTTCAAAATAAAGTCTGGTTTAGAAACTTAGAAACAACTTAGAACATCATTACAAGCCCATAATATTGAATAAGTATTTTTTTTCTATGAAAGAAATATAAATAATATACTATAAAGCAACTTCCCAGATGTCTAAACATTTCCACCAAAACTGACACTGATTTTTCCACAGACCTTCTTTCTCTTCCTAGTCTGCTGTCTCCCATCTTTCCACATCTCCCCTGTTCTCATACAGCAAGGTGCTGACAGAGGTTTGCATTCACAATCTTTCTGTTAAGGCTTTAACAGGAGCCAGATGAAAGTCAGCAGCAGATTAAGATGTTAAACAGCCTCATATGGGATGGCACAGGATGAGCAAAGCAGTCGGGGCTGGAGAACAGCTGAAATGGGATACAAACAAAGGCCCAGGAATTTCCGACGGAGACCATGTTGCCAAGCCCTCGAGGAATTAAACTTGGTATTAGCACTGGCTGCTCTCGGTTGGTTGGGAAGCCCCCAAGGCATGTTTATGTTCTCAAGAAACCTTGCAAAACACCGTCCTCTGGCTGAGGAAATTTTCCAAAAATGCAACAATACTTACTAACCAATTTTTACCTCATCTACTGCAACTGGACTGATCCAGCCTGACAGAAATGTGAACCCAGTGAATCTACATTTCTATGCAAAAGTGTCTCAACATCCATAGAATTTTATGTAATTTACTAATAGCAAATCACACAAGATTGTGATGTGGAATATATATATATATATATATATATATATATATATATATATATATATATATATATATATATATCCTTAAGAAAGTTTTCAGACATAGAAATGTAGAAAAGGGACTAATTAAATTCAGAAATCTCCTGTGGATCTAAGAAGTTTGTTTGAGAATGTTAGTGAACAAACAGCATCAGGACCACCATGAAGCTTAATTCATGTACATTCCACAGAGAAGTTCCATCCGTCATTTGAAAATTGAAAGACTACGCCAAAAACACAAACCTACCATGACATGGTCCACCTAGAAAAGGAGAGCATTAATCAGAGAAGCAGATTGGGGATTCATGGTATCTCTGGAAAAGTTGCAGAGATCCACAGTTCAGGTTGGAGAATTTATCGCTAGGACAACTTCATTCACATCATTAATTTTGTTTTTATTGAAGAGGGGCAACAAAAAAGCCATTGTTGAAAGAAACATATGAAAAGTCTTAATTAAAGTTTGCTGTAAGCCTTTTAGGGTAGTGGTTCCCAGCCTCTTTTAAGGAGCCACTTCATCCTTGCACCATTAATAGAATCCTGCTCTCACCGATCAGCACCATGTACACACAATATTATGGGCTTGTAATGATGTTCTAAGTTGTTATGTACATTTATTCTTGTGAATATATACATGGATAGAAAGGACAAGGAAGGGAATGATTTAAAAAGTAATAACTTCTTTATTGTTAATATTGAAGCTATTTTCTTAAAAAACAGCTGCCTTGTTCAATCATACTTTGTTCAAATAAAACCTGAAACTGTGTTGTAACATATGTATCATTTAATTAAGGTAAACAAGCAAATGTGCCCTGTCTATATTTGCTTCAAAGAATGCATCACTTAAATCCAATTGACTTTTTCCCTATGGTATGTTTACACACCCTGTACAAGAACCATAAAATAAACACGATTGTTAATGAAAGCAGTTGTGTGCAGTTGGACTTGCAGTTGTCTTCTCAAAAACATGGAATTGTCAATCACAAAAATTAGGCAAGTTTGTTTTGTAGAGCTTCCAAAAGTTGCAGCCGAGCCTGCTTGTAGTTAATAGCTACATCTTCTGGATTCCTCTGTGTTTCAGAACCATCAAATTTGCTCAAATTAGTTTGGAAGAGTCTCTGCTTCCTTTTTTTTCTTCTCCCAAGCTCACTGTGACTAATGAGACTAAGGATATCTTCCTCGGTAAGATTATTAACTCCTCTGCTACATATGTTTTGATGAGTCTCTGTGTGTATTCTGAATGATGTTCAGGTCATGTTCACATATTAGTCTGAAAGCACACACAAACTAAAACAGTTTGACACACACATGCACACGCACGCATGCACATACACTCATTCCTGGCCCCTTGCTGGCACTCATACACTCAGCAGGCATGTCAGTGTGGAGACAGGCAGTGGTGTGTGCCCCAGGAATGCGAAACCTGACCTGTAGGCTGGAATTCGAGCCTCTTCACTCATCTTTACTCTTCTCAGAGATATACACTCTCAGAGTTGGCCTCACGCTGGCCAGCAGACTTCAGCAGCTACAGCGAGCTGAGATCCACACTGGCCTAATGAAAATCACAGGAGACAGAGTGGCTTTCATTACATGTGCCATCTCTACATGGCACATGGGTATTTGAAGTGCACATAGAACTTATCACGTGATGTTTGTGATTGTGATTACGAGGTGCTTTGAAAAGAGCCAACCAAGGTTTTTTCATTGAACCTGAAAAGAGATTCGGCTCCTCTGCAAGCAAAGAAAAACAAAACAGGATCGTTAACATGAACATCTTAGCTCCCAAAGGGAGGAAGAAGAAAACCCATGGAAAAGAAAGTTAGCCTGGCCCTAGAGCCATTTTTTTGCCAGCTCACGCCACCCAATCAGCCCCAGTCTGCGCAACCACCATCCCTGCAAGCCAAACCTCAAGCTGGAAGCTTGGAAGGTAAAGCAGTGTGACTGCATTTCCTGAGTCCACCCCATTTAAACTCACAATATGGAACATATTAGGAGGCTCTGCAGAAAAAAGGGGGCGCAACGGTCTTAGATTTTCTCTATTTTTTAGCCACTCAAGAGGCACAACAAAAAAAATTAGTCCTCTAACTAGATAAACTAAGTTTGATGAAGGAGTGTTGCGGAAACCTTGGGAAAATTTATGAGAATGAGATGCTTCAGTCTGTAAAATTAGATAGACTGGAATACACAGCATTAAGACATCATACTATGCAAAAAGAAAGAAACAAACCCATAGCCAGCAAAACCATAACAATGCAGACATTAAACTATACTGGGTTATTGAGCCATTGCTATGCTGGTGAAGGATAAAGCTTACATTTTAGACTTTCTCAATGAAATTTATACAAAATACAGGGAAAAATTGTGAAACTCTAACATACTTTAGCAGGTAACTGGCTATTCTGTAAACATTGTTAGGTTACACTCAACTGTCACTAAGGTAAACATGCTAAATCATGTTTTAAACTATTTAATAAATCCACCACCCTGAAAACCCCAGAGCTCTTTTACTTTGAGTAGGAGGTGGCAACAACTGAGCCTGAGGGTGCATGTTACTATGTGTGTGTGTGCTCACACTGTGGCATTCTTTTAACCTCTATGGAAACTCACTAAAATAAATCCATTTCGTACGTCAGAGAGGCCCCTGTACACCCTGTAATTACGGAGGGGAGGGTGGGATCTGTAGTGGAGCATCAGGACGGGGCGGCTTTAGGCTTCTGAAAAGCCACCCAAATGCTTACTCAGTGGCCTAGTCCAGGTTAGAGCCCTGGAGAAAAGAAGCAGAGTAAAGGTTTTTCATGTAGCAAGCAAAGGCAAAATACAACTCTGGCAGCCACACATGGCATAAGACTGGCAACAAAGTACCAAAAATGACGTTTGATGGCTGGCAAAAAGACAATACACACCTGGGAGCATGTTCGACACCAAAGCACTGACTCACCAGTCACACCAGGTATGATCTGTTGGCTTAAATTCAGCACATCAGAAGTAGAAAAGTGCCTAAAAGAATAAGCCTTTGTATCCCCAACTTGCACTCCACATTAGCCCATAATCCCCCTCTGAGAGCGTGGATCCCCTCCATGCTTGCATGTGCTAGCATGCCCTGTAAGCGGTGAGCATGGCAGCTGCAAGGAGCCATAATTAACACCCTGAACTGAGGTGAGAGGACTTCCGCGGTCTGCCGTTGTTCATGAGAGACAGAGGAGCAGGAAGCATTCCAGGGCATCTCTGTGTAATCTCTTTTCTATTACCTCACAGTGCTTTTACAGTGGACCAGATCTACATGGATAATTGGACCTACTAATTGTAGTTAGGTTTGCTAATGTAAATAAGTTTAGTGATTTTACTGTAATGTCCTTTGCTGCAAATTGTGAAGCTGGTCATTGAGAGGCTAGAGGAAGTTAACAGACAAGAATCTAGAGCCAGAAGAATGTACCGAGGCTTTGGCAGGAAACTTAGACATAATAACAGGGTTTCAAAATGTTGTGCCTTAAAAACAGTTGGCCATTCAAGTGTAAGTGGCTACAATATAGCTCTCTCCAGGTCATTGCTTTATCGTTGCTATAAGGCTGGCCCATCTGAAGGTGTGCTTGCAGGAACCAGGATAGTTTTCTGGAGTAGCTTTTCTCCCCACCTGGAATTTGACTGCAGCAATCACCAGACCCAAATAAGACTATCACTATAAATCTACACTGCAAATTAGCCCTAGTTAAAAAGACCCATACCGCATCTTCAGAGAAACTTGTGATTCAAAACATTGATTGGCCTCTTACTTCCCACATTTTATTTCAGAGCTATATTCTAAAATACTTACAACTTTTAAACTGAGCAACATCCCAAATGTGTGAGACTTCAAAAACCGAGCCAGAATCCTGGAATCAAAAGTGGTACAGAAAAGAAATCAATGGTCGATATGAGTCACTGCACAAACTTTGTGTGTTGGATAACTATTATGTAGGAGTTGGGATTCTATTCTCAGATGTAGCCACTTGTAAAGCAAATCCTCTTTATAAATGTCAAGGAATCTGTTCTGCTTGTGCAATCACTCTAGTGTGTGTTAATGGCAAGAAGTGACATCAAATATGCATTGCAAAGAGGTAATATGGAGCATTGACCATCAGTCTTGGCAAGACTGGGATGGAACAGGTTTGACTTTCAAGCCTCAGGCCTTTCACCAAATACAGATATGGTTCTGTGAAACAGGTTTCTTGTCCTAAAATCTGTTATGAGGTTCTACTTAAGTGAAATTCTTAATGTTCTTTTTGACTCAGTCCTTTCTTCATATCCTCAGAGTGGAGTACTGGCACAGAAGGCCCTGATCTCTCTATAAATTGTCCACTCTGTCCTAACATGAACTCATGAACAAAGCATCACAATACTTCAACTCTGATATTTGAGGCTGAGATTGGCATAAACATTGCCTCAAACTATGAGGAGCTAAATCTTATCTGGGCTCATAACTGCAAAAGTACACATTGAAAGTTATGGCTTCATGGCCCAACAGGGCCACATCATCTGCAAACAGAAAAAATAAGACACCCTTTGGCTAGGATTTGGTTTTCTGTGCTGCCAGAAACAGTTAATTTGAAAAGTAAAAGAGTAACATCCATAGCAGCACAATCTCTGATTACTCATGTAAATTTGTTATGTGTCAGGAGGGGATGGATGGAGTTGCTTTTGGTTGCACCTATGTTACTATGCTGTCAGATGCCAAAGTGCTGCCACATGCTAGAACAGGGATCTGACTAATGGCCAGTCAAAATTAACCCAGGTATTTTTTGTGAACACTGAAGTGAAATGGCGCTGCGTTTCCTTCATAGAAGTGCATTCTTTTCCAGAAAACAGAAATCAATACCATTCCTGAGCTCATGAACTGCACAGAGTTGCTTACATGGCTCTTCCCTTTCTCTCCATTTTGCCCAGAGTTACAGTCTGCCTGCCACAACTATTGCAGCGCAGTAACAGAGCAGGGAAGGCGCCTTACAAGAGACGCAGCCAGGCTGGGAGTTGTGTTGTCAATTGGCCTCTCCCCAGCCCTGTCTAATTGGACCACCTCTTACGGTGGCTTGTTAGATCGACTCACTGTGTCTTAACTCCTCACCACCCAGTATAATGGCGTGTCAGTTCCTCTCCAGCGGTGATGTGGGCCCTTTTTCCCATAACGGAGACACAAAGGAGCAGGATAATGGCCCCCGGTTGTAAGGAAGAGAGTGTAGGCAGAGACAGAAGTGGAGTGGAGCCACTCCTCTCTGCTGTTTGAACTCTTCATAGTCCTGGCTCCAGACAGGCAGCAGGCCCAAAGGAGCCTGTTGGAGCCTTTATGAAGGAGACGCGGGACAGAGACATGGATTGAGCAGCACACAAAATCAAAGACAACTGTTTTCAACAAAAAGTTTGATGGGCTGTCATATAAAAGGGACTCTGTTCTAAAGAAACTTAAAAATATTCCTCTATCTGTGAAAACACACAGATTCATATACACTCTTGCAACTGCCTCTCATTAGAAGCCGAGTGTCACTGAATGCCTCTATTGCTGAATGCTGGCAGAGTGCTCTGCACCCCTCCTCTCATCACCATCACCGCCAACCTGACAACCCAACACCAGCAATTATGAAGGAAGTCAGCTAAACCACATCCAGTTTGGCTCCAGTTTTTAAGATTCCAGCAGGCTTGTAAAACTTCCTGGTTTCTCTGCAGACATTCCAGTACCGCTGTGATGGTTAGAGAACTGCCATATCCCTTTCTAGGTAACAACAAGGTTCTTTGTGAGAAATGACCGCTCATCAAAGACGCACTGAAGAATTAAGGGAACCTTTCAGAACTACCGAGACTGAGTCATTCCATTATTTCCTACATCATTGTCCTCGAATGCTCCGGCTCTTCCCAGTTGTCATTACTCGGGCTCCTCAGGACCTCAAGGACATCTGGATCAGTGGAGCAAGCCCATCCTTAAAATGTAATTATAAACTTAATGCTGCAAATGTTACTGAAATGGAGATGTCATCATCCCAAGCGTCCTCTCTTTAACTCTTCAATGGCTGCAGCAAACAAAAACATCACATAACTCTTCACAGATGAAATTTTCTGTTTGCTTGGACAAGATGGAAAGTTCCCATGACCATTGAGATACTTACACATTTGACGTTGAGGCAAATTTCACAGTTACACACCATCTAAAGTGTCTCATAGTCTTTCTTGTGGAAACTCCTAAAACAATACATGTCAGGAAACAATAACATTTAAAAGAAGAGCAAAGTTTCACCTCAAAGTACATTATAAGATGTGTTATTAAATTAACTCTTTATAAACCCTAAATGAGAGACTGTAAGAGCCATTTCAAATAATGATGGTGTACTGTAAAACACAAAACAATAAAACTGCAGGGAATTATGTCACTTAAAATATGACTACCCCTACTTAATTAATAAAATTAACTATGTAGTTGATAGAGCTATGCAAATCAACAAGGTAGCTTTAAGATACATTTTGGCCACTGATTAAGAATAGTTAATTAGAAAGAAATTGTACAACAAAAAACAATGAGTGCATAGATGAGAATACCACTTTAAGCAAGATGGCTGCAAACAAGGGATTATAAACAATTGATACACATGTCACTAAACTACTTGGGTGATTAATTAAGCTGTTTACACTTTGTAAACCATTAACAAGAGTTATAAAGTGGATAGGAGAGACTTTTCAGATTGTACTGCATATTCACTATTTGGCAAGCTTATGCAAATGTAAATGATGATTATGCTGAAAATGAGACTGCATTTTTAAAGGTCTAATAAATAATTATTAATGAAGTTAATAATTAAGATGTAACACTTTCTAAAACATTAATAGACAGTTAAAAGACCGTAATATGAGACTCCAAACACTGAAGAAGGATCAATGATCCAAACAAAAACAATAGTCCTGTTCAGCTCTCACTCTAAAAGTTGAACTAAAAGTCTCAGTGAATAGTTTCTTAAAGTTTACAGCTTAATTAAAAGATGGTTATTAAATATTTATGAGTGATTTATGAGTATTTGTAAAGTGGTACCTTGAGAAGCAGTGAATGTGCTGTAACAAGCTAATAATGCAGACCAAGCAGAATCAATATGCGAATACTTTATTATCAATGTGTGAATGGTGTTAGCTTTTTGTCTGGATATTAATAGTATATGAAAACTATACACCAAATCCAGGCTCATCCTAATTTTGCTGTATAAATTCTCAAGTTATATATATATATATATATATATATATATATATATATATATATATATATATATATAAAGAACTTGCCAAAGTGCATTTTCTGTTTTTCCTCTTGTCCATATACACATTGCACATACATAAATAATGACATTGTAAAAATGACTTTGTATTTACATGTATAATATATATTTCATATAATATATAAAACTTTATATTAAATTTAGGTAGATGATATTTGGGATAGTTTGTCGGGTCCGTTTGTGTTATCTATGGTTGTTGAGAAGAATCTCCAGCCAGCAAGGGCAGGAAGTGATGAACTGTCTTGAGTAACAGGGGCCCCAGCCTTTAGCAAAGCTGATGCGCACACTGTTGGGGTCATAGGGTCCATCCAGGAAGTCCGAGTCTTGGGAGTGCCTCAGGAGGCACGAGCGCTCATAGTCAAACACTTTGATGGAGTATCCTGGCATCACTTTCCGCACAACCAGAGTCCTGCTGTTGGGCATGTCCAGCGTAGGTGAGTTGACAAATATGGGGTGCTCGCTTCGATTGTACGCCCAAACACCATCGGGCTCTTTGCTGAGGAGGATACCATAGCCGATTTTGCCCCGCGTGCGTAGAACGGTGCTGCTGCGGTGATCCAGGTTGAGCTGGCCCAGGCAAAAGCCTGTTCCCTGAGGTAGGTCATAGAAGATACTGACGGAGTGCTCGTATACTGTGTATAGGCGGCCCACGCGTGTGCGGTGCTCCCAGTATGCCACGTTACACCAGTGGCTTTGCTTCGGGGCATCTGGCGACATGCTGGCATCTGGAAGCGACAGGGAAACAGTTAATAAACAAAACATAAACAAAAGTAAACAGAGCTATTAAAAAGGAATGGTTGAGATCTAAGGGATTAACTATCTCTTTTTTATTGTTCACAGCAGATGGACACACTATTAAAATGACTGTAGGAGGCACCCTATTGAAACATAACCCTGGCATAAATATCATATCACACTCACACACAGTACTATACATACCCTGAGGGAGTAGTGAGGTCAGTTCAGTTAAGAATATGCACTTCCTCACTCAGTCTCAAGAGGGCACTGTAATAATTAATCACTGACCACCTAGCAGAGCTGCTCAATGCTCTCTGCTCATGCAATTTTAAAGCAGATCATATTTACTTGAATGAAACAGGGTTTTAGCACTCATACAGTCCAGCTACGTTAAAACTTTTTGAAAAGTTTATTTAAAGGCAACGCTTACTTCATAATGTGTTTCATTGTTCCAATGGAACAAAGTTCGCATCTTGCTCCTAAACATCTCAGCCCAGTAAATCAGCTTCTTAATTCAGTTTCATGGCTGCAGTCAGTGAATTCTTTTCAGTGACAGCCCTCAGCACTCCACAGTGAGTTACTGCTCCCAAGGTAGACTTCGATCTTTACCATAGACACACACACACGCTGATGACTGCTCCCAGAGACCGTTTCAGTCCACTCTGCTCGTTGCTGTTCAACATTTATATAGCTCATAAAATCTGTGGTATGAGCGGAGGGAGAGAGGCTAGTGGACAAGGAAGAAATAGGAATGGATCTCAGAGAGAATTCCATGATCTCACATCCGTTCCTTCTCCCTCCTCTGCTAAAAAGTAAAGGAACCCCCTTTCTCCTCTTCACTTGTCTTCCTCACATTCCATAGGAGTGTGTGTGTAGGTGTGTGTGTGTGTGTGTGTGGATGTGTGTGTGTGTGTGTGTGAGTGGGGTGGGAGGGTGATGGGAGTAGGCCAGGCAGGGGGTCCCCCTACCCCTTAACCGGGTTCTTCTCCCTACTGCGGCCCAGGGACGGCATTCAGCTCTCTGACAACTTAGCACAAGCCTGTGACCCGCTGACCCCCCAGCCTTCATGCTATCAGCTCCCATTAACTCACACACAGAGTGATGCCATTATTTTGCTTCAGAGAGTCTATTGGCACAGAGGATTTAAAGCCTGGGCCTGTGGCCCCATTCCTTTCAGCCCTTCTGCTCTCAGGGCTTAATGACCGCCCACCCCATTAACAAACGCCTTTAAGGTGGAGCATTGTGGATCCACACAGCACCAGAATGCCTCGCTCACCTCCTACCCAACTAAAGCTTTCTGCTGAGTGACCCACACTAGTAAAGTTTATTCAAAGATTAGCGAAAACGTTGACCAGACTTGCAGAGACAAAAATGCCTGCTGGTTTGAGGTGCTCTATTGTGGAGGGGTTGGGGGTTGAAAAAGAGTGACGGAGTGAGCGTGGACGTGCAGCGGGTGGAGTGGGGTGATAGGGGGAAGCTGTAGACAGGCTCTCTGTGTGTTTGCGCACACACTGATGGCTGAAATGACCCCCTCTCTTCAGGGGCCCCAACATGCATGTGCCATTAGTGAATTCCACACTCCAGCTCCTCCACTCTTGAGCTCGGCTTTAACTGCAGCCTGGCCCGGCCACACAAAGAACTCAACCCCGACTCATTTATGGCCCTCTATTGTCTCAAATCAAACACACATCAAGGTAGCACAGATAAAGAGAAAGCTGTAAATGGCTAATATCTCAAAGAGTTTTGACAATTGTATATAGTTTTCAGACTTAGTAAGAAAGCAAGAGAGGAAGCAGAATGAGAAGGGGAAATTGGAAATGTATCTTATGTTAGCACTCCATCAGTCAAGACTTTTCTTCTTTAAAATGGTTTTACATCAATCATGCAGCAATGTATCTTTTATATATGTTAGGTTTTTTTAATTTATTTTGTGGATCTTAATAATCAAAACTTAATGTTTTCACTCATTCCCGACTGTAAGGACTTTTTATTTCATCATATTGAATCTAACATATCGCTTTTACAAGTAGACATCTTCTCCTGCATTTTTAAATTTCAATGTTTGTACGCTCTGCACATTTTGAACTATATTTCACAAACAAATTTCAGTGGGTATGAAGCCCTGATTAGTAGTGCTGGACCATAAAGTGACTCAAACACAGATCCAAGCGAAGCCGGGAGCAAAACTCAAAGTTCAGACACGAGGCGGCGAAGTCAGGGCGTGTCCTCCTCCCCCTCCCTGACCACAACATGGACACCCAACTCTCTCAGACTCCACGTCTTGCTTTTTAAGAGGGTCTGCTCTGGGCGGAGCGATGACGGCTGGGAGCAATTACTGGCGCTCTGCATCCATTTAACCCCGCCACCTTTTAACAGCTCAGTTTACCCATTAGAATTGTAGCGCATGTTATTATTGTTATTTTATTCTCAAAAGCCTCTCCTCTTAGTGTCAGTCTCAGGGTTGTTGGGCTCCACCGTGGCATGGATGTTGCATTTCCTACTATATACAGCCTGAGGCAACAATCTGAACAATTGGAGTTGGAGTTAATGAAGACTAATGCCTTATAAATTGACAAAATACATGGAAAAAAAATGTTTAGTCCATAGGATTTTCTATAATTACTAAAAACTTTATGGTTTAAGCAGGTAGCAGTGTTGTACCTATACGATTGGAGCATTATCTGTTTCAATAAGCTGAAAGACCCTGAGAAAATTTGAAGAACAATTGTTGAAGCTCACTTAAAAGAATTGCTAAAAAGTCTGGCTCCTCCCAAGCAAATTATAAAGGCATTTTGAAGATTTTATAACCATTTCACAGTATTATATAGGGCCGATTGACATCACAAAATAATGCGATGACAGTTTTGGTGGTAAATATTGTAATGATATCTAAATATCTAATTGGCATTCAAAATGTGCCACAGTTAAAACGCATCAAACAACACTTTTTGATTTCACTACTACATACACTGACACTGCAGTTAAGCTACACAGTATAGCTAATTAGGTAAATCATTTACATAACCTTCTTATGTCAAGCCTGTCAAATGGAAATAAATGGAGCTTCTTCGACTAGTAAAACCAAGTAAAAAAAATCCCGACTGCTTTGCACTCAATGGTGAGTTTGGATAATTACTGCTAAGTACACAAAAATGAGCGGGTGAGAGTTTCAATGGCAATCCTTGATGATCACCCAGTAATGCTTTTAAAGAAAGCATGAAAAGCAAGAGGGGATGGGTGAGTACAGAGGGAGAATCAGAGAAGAGCTGCCCCAGGGTAAACATGGATCGGCAGCCTTGGAGTGAGATGAATGGGAGGCCGAGTGTCAGGGACAGGCAGACAAACAACAGCTTCCCCTCCGTGCTAACATTTCCCTATCAGGGTCTCAGGCCACCCTCCCTACCCTCTGTTAAATTTAATCTCTCCATAAAATGAGTGGGCATAAGAAAAGCACCGATTCCTCAGAAACTTTTAATAGGAGTGAAACAGGGAAAAAAACATAAAATGGATGCAAGGCTCTTTACACTAAAGGGAGGAGTGCATCAGTGTCTGATGTTGTGCCAGGGATTAGATCCTCCTTCAACTAAAAGTCTCTTCCAGCAAACTGATTACAGGCTCAGAGAGGTCAGGAAACCAACAACTATGACTGTAAGCAGTCAGTTTTGCCTGATCAACAATTGGCTGGTCAAAAAACTGCAGAAATAAAATCCTTTTCCAATCAGTGAAAGCACCACACCTTCTTGCTAACCGGCTGCCCGACAAACAACACTCTTTACGGCTGCAACAGGAGTTAAGAGACGAAGATCCAAAAGTAATTTTTATAAAAAACTGGAAGGGGAAGCAGAAATGTATAAGACTGTGTTTTTTCCTCTAGGTAATATACGTGAGTTTCAGTAAAACGAAACCTGCTGTCAAAGTCGAAATCCAAGTGATGAACTGTAGATTACTGTGGATGTATAACTGATATAGTAACAATGCTGGCTGCTTATAGCATAGAGGCGATTCTCAGTGATGTTCTTTTAACACATAGTCTAGTTTTAAAAGAGCAATGAGATCAGCAGGTCAAGCTTTACCAAGCCTACAGATAAGAAATCAGTCTCAATATTCTGATAGTTCTATTTCGACAAAATAAACATGCCTGTGTGTAATTTTTTCACCCTCAATCCATAAACAACAATGTGAAGTAAAAGCAAGTGACCCCAAGCCTCTTGCCGCATTGTATGGTATGACTTTAATTTTGTGGATGATGGCGAGGACAGGCTTTACTCAGCAGGCCACATTTAGGCTGGCGTCTAGGCTATCGCTGCCATCAAAGTCGGCTTTATCAGACAGACATGCTAACTGGAGCTGCTGTTACATGTCTATGGATTTTTCCCCCCGAGGTCTGTTCTTTCTCTGCCGAGAGAGAGAAAGGAGAGCAAAAGATACAGCAACAGAGATACGTGCCGGGAGAAAACAATGTGGGAGCCCAAGAAACAGAATCCAGTCACCAAACCTTCCTGGTCACAATGGGAATGCTTTACATTGTCATCCACTTCCTCTGTTTCTGTTTTGAGGATGACCCCATGAGAGAGGAAAAGTGCTGTGCCCCAGATAGCAGATAACTAACAGAATCCATAAATTAAATCAATAAACAACAGAGGGTGTAAAAAGCACAGGAAGTCAAGGAAGGTAATATAGCGGAGTCACTGAGGTTGAGAGGGAACTCTCCTGTATACACAAGTGAAGTTATCCCAGAGAGGCCTGGGAGACGTTTCCAGGGCACGTAAAAGTTCTGTGAAAACTGCAGGGGGTTGTTTGTGAATATGTCAAATCTACAGGCAGCCTTACAAGTCGGTGGAGTCTGACAGAGCATCGAAAGCAAAATACTCAGGGAACAGCCTGCTGGGTGGCTGCGCTCTTTCACCTCCTAGTGCAACCTTTTTTTCTGCATGTGTTTTTGTGTGTAAGTGTGAACGTGTTTGTTTGCTGGTGTGTGAAGGAGGTTTGAGCCAAGTGGGTTGGAGGATTTGTGTAGGGGAGACCCAGCACATTCCTGAACCTCTCCCTCGCTGCACCTCCTCACTTCCTACTCGGGTTAAGGCCTCGTGGGCAGCAAGGAGGGTTTGTTTCTCATTTTTTACAACTTTTTTTTTTTTATCAAGTTTTAAATGTGTCAGCCTCATACTAAGTCATCAATGCAACAACAGACTGAAACTCAAAGACAAAGCATTCTTTCCTCTGGTAAAGTGAGACGTCTAAAACAACTGGTGATGAGAAAATTACTTTTATTTAATTTGCTGCTAGCTTGCAGCTGATAGTTTGTCTTTGACACAAAAGTGTAATGAGCACTATAACTTTCTAAAAAATGTTAACTTGATCAATTGAATACATTTTCATGTCATAAAAAATAAGTACCAATCATTGTCTCCACAAACAACAAAGATAAATAAACGGAACTTACACTGCAACAAGACACTAAAAATGCTGTGAACATTACAAAAAATAACAGTTTTTATTAAGAGCAATAGAGCAACATGGCTGACTGCCCAGAGAGCCATTTAATCAGGAAGTGACAGAAGCACTTAAAACAAACAAGTTACTTGATGGCATAGTCTTCAAGCACAGTGTTGTTTACAGCACTGAGGGAAAATATGGCTTGACAGAGCCTGGAGACACTGGAGTTTGCAGATTTTTATGCTGCATTAAATTAAATGACTACCGAACTACAGTTTTTTTTTTTTTTATGCATTACATTTACATAACCTCTTATCCAAAATATAAAATATTGTGCTACACTTTTATTCTGTTTGTGAATGAACAGAAAGATAATTTTTATTTGCCATTACAACTATCTTAGTTTGAGATAAGCATGAATATTGTTCTATATAGAAGCTGAATAGTTATTCCTGAACTAATGTATTCTACACTGACTATGTGTGACCTAAAGGTTCTTTAAAAAAAAGAGTCTAGATTTGAGAAACTTTTTCTCTATTGCTAAAAATAACAACTTAGGGTCTTGTACAGGGTATCAACAACTGGCAGTGGCTGCAGACAATCAGAGGCAGTTATAATATTCAATAATCTATTGTAAAAATATCATAATCAGCTTTTGGTAAGCTGCATATGTCATGGGACATAGAAATGGCAACTCTTTCATTCTCTGAATTCAATGTTTTGCAAAGGTGACATATTTCCAAACACAAAAAGCATCTAATCACATGATGAATATAAAAATTTAAAATGTCAATATAAATGTGTTTATTAGGTTCAATTCAGTTCTTTGGTAAAGTATTCAAAATGCTAGTACTGTCTAATTTTTTAATAAAGAAAAGAAGGTCCACATTTCATATGACAGAAAATCAACAATTCACTTTGTTGAGATAAAATTCTGAATTCGTCTCATTTATTACATGATCTGCAGACATACGGTGACTGGGCTCTACTTAATGCCAAACTGGTTCACCAGTCATGATGCTAAGAATTATTAATACTTTTTTTTTTTTTACAGCGACTGAGGATCTTTGCACAGGGAGATGTTTGCCAAGACTTTGAATTTGAATTTCTCCTTCCTTGAATATGACTTGTTGATAATTTGCGTTCTTTTCTTTGTGGTTCCAGCTCACAATGTGTGAAAAACTTTGTTCTGCTGCTTTGTTACGCCATTGACTTTAAACATTGTTTTTATTCATAACTGGTTTTAATAGAAGAATGCTACACTACTATCAGATCTCTTCAATGTAGTAATTTATTGAGCCTTAGCTAAGTGTTCCCTGAATATAAGGTGTGAATTGGATTTAGGGTCCAGATCCAAATCAGGATTTTTATCAATGCTGTTACATACGCCTGAAAGGTTTGAATCTAAATGGACCATAACATGGAAATTTATAATATTAGTCTGACTAATTTAAGGAGAAAGCTAGGTGTTTTGTTCCACCGAACAGGGAAGTGAAGGTGGCTATGATGGACAGAGCTTCTGTTCAAACAATGGCTTTCTATTGATTGGCCCAGTGGATCAGAGTCTGTGAGAAGAATGTGTTCTGTCAGGATAATGTGGCACCAGAGTTTCTGTTTCAATCACAACACTTGCTCGACTGAAACCCACACTACTTCACCGCGGGCATCCAAACACCAGCTCCCCAAACAAAGACAACTGTTTCCCCCAAGTCAGAGCGCTCACAACAAGAGAGACATTCATTAAAAATGCAGGAGCGAACATTTCCAATTATTCATAAAATCCTTCCCTGTCAACATCTGAAAAAAAAAAAGCAGAACTTACAGGGAATGGCAGGATTTCATTAAGTAAATTATGTGTTGGCAGCCCACAAGAGTGGGGGAGAGCTTTCACCAGAACTCTAATATAAGTCGTACCCTGAAACGCGACAGCCTGACTGCACAAAGTCAGGCCAGCAAGACTTTAGAAATGTATACAAATAAAAGATAAGCAAAGCACACATGGCAGAAGTAGATATAGTTTTCCCAAAGGACCCCAATCATTGTGAGCTAAAGAATATGCATGCTTTCATTCTGTAATGACAACCACTTGTGAAAACATAATTCCAGAACACAGATTGTTTTGTCATCTTGTTCATTTAGAAAGTATTTCTAGCAAGGTTTGAAGGGAACTGTATCTCACAAAAAGTCCAGAATATGTCTTACACACTTTTCCAAATCTCAGAACAAGAGACTGAAATGAAGACAATTCCTAATAGAGACAGACTAGTATAAGATTCTGATAGAATGATAACCTGAAGGAAATACAATATTTCTCTGTATAACAGTATTTGTAACAAAATTAACATGTTGCTATTACTATTATTTAAAAGAAAAAAGAAACTGTAAATGCTATAGCATAAGAAACTCATAATGCCAGCTAATCTAAAGCTATTATTTTTTAATTAAAAAAAAAAGCCTAATTTTTAAGTAAACATCTACAAAACTGTGCCATGCCTTCACACAATGCTGGGTTCCTTCAGCCATCCTCTATCATTATCCTCCAGCTGCAAGAGCCTTGTCAAGAGATGTAGGATGACACCGGATTCAACAGTTAATCCACACACAGCATTCAGCAGGCTCCAAGAATGCCCTGGCTATGCTGAGTTTTAAAAATACTAACAGCCATAGGCTTAGGCACAACTGTCAATGCTCCTCTGGGGAGGAAGGGAAAAAAAATCTTGAATCTATTTTTGCCTGCAATCAAGCCACAGGTCTAAATCATAGCCAACCAAGGCCAGTGTCTGGATTTATAATTGTGGGTGAAATGGTCAGAAAATAAAAACTGCATCCACTACTGGAACCACCTTCACATCGCAAGGCTAACACATTTACCCAGTCCTGCTCAAATGGAGTATTGTTCCCTCGCTCGCTTTGAGGGGAGGCACACGAAAATGCTAAACTAACAGTTGGACATTCCATACATATTTAATGGCACTGCACGCTCTTTATTTGTTGCTGTAACCCTGTGCCCTGAGCTGAATGAATGGCCCTTTTGGTGGAGGCAGGCGGGTGCTGCTCTGTGGTGTGAGGGGAGTGAAGATGGCAGCAGGAGCCTTCCCAGAGCACAAAATTAGCTGACTTTCTTTATTTGCTGTGGCAGAATCGTAGCGCACCTTATGTTGTTTATTAACACTTTTTTCTTTGAATAGTTTGTTCTAGAATCCCTACACAATCCTAACGGTTTTCAGTCATACGTGATGATTTCTCTCTCGGTTAGCCTGTGAGATGTTAGCTAAACACACACTAGCGCTGGCACCACAAAGCTCCACAAGCAAAAACAGATAAATGCTGTTTCTTTAAAGCCCAGAAATAAAGTTCTGTTGACATGCAAGTGGAGTCAAAGCTCGCTCTGAGGACTGCTTTAGATTAGCCCAACTTTCACTCTGCATGGAGAGGTCACGTTACCTCACCACATTGAGAACCTGTGTTGGCAGTTCTGACTGCGAGTCACCTCTCAAAACAAATTAGTGTTAAAAAAATATAAACAGAGTGACAACTAAACTTGTGTCCCCCAGGTCTGAGTCAGATAAAGATGATAAAAATGTTTATTTTAAAGTTACATTTCTACAGTATGACAGGCCACACATGAAGAAAACCACAATCAATAGGTATAAAATTTATATTTATCGTCCTCCATCCCTGTCAGTAACTTATCTCTTATAAGTTACCTTTAATAACTTATTGAAGTCTGCAGAACTAAACATTTTTTCAAATATTATTTTAATGATCCATGACAACAACAGTTAAAAAAGCATATTATACGCATATTATACTAGAGCAGTGGGTCAGAGCAACTCTATGGAGGATCCTCACTGTTCCTCCAGCAAAAGCCAGAAACAAACAGGCCAGATATCTGACACAATACAGTATAACAATGCTGAGAAAGGGAAAATTAAAAATGGTCTTATCACTTTTATCAATGGCTCTTTTTTCTGTGTACACGTTACGTAAGGGGAAACGGAAGCGAGCCTCGCAGGACAGGAACGGATACTTGAGACGAGGACTGTGGGTACAAACCCTGCACCGCCACAGAGTGAACACAGCTCAAGACCCTTCAGGATGTATAGTTATAACCCTCCACCCACAGTTTAAAACAGATGCCGCAAACTGGACATGACAAACGGGTGAGGAGAACCCCTTTATATCCCCTGAGATACTGGCCTTCTCTTTAACATTCCTCACTCTTCCCCCCACTGTCAAAGAGGCAATTCACCGCCTTGCACTGCTACAAAACCCAGGCAGCTTTTTAAAACAGGATGTTTGTCTGAGGCCTCCTTCCCCTCAAATAAACAATCCGCAAAACCTGATTTCAGGAGGCCGAGTGGAAGCACTCGAGTCACATTATTTCCACATCCCGCATCCTGCAGCATTCTGACTCCTGAGGGAGTGTGGGCGGCCAGGCGCTGGGAAGGCTCGGGGCTGCGGTAGAAACCTGAGGCCATGTGCCAGGTTTGAGGGGGAAGACGGGTTCGTGCTATATCACTCAGGGGTCTGTAGTCCAAGGAAGGGGTTCAGAAAGGAGATTTTTCAGACTCATTCTATAATAAATCAAATAACACAGACACATCTCAGCAGCTTTCACAGTCTGATCTGCAAGAATGGGCAAAGTCTAAACTCTATTAATCAAGAGAAGCATCACAAGGCCTGGCTGGACTGCCTAATTATTCGCCGCATTTCCTCCCATCTCTGACACAGACAGAGGGAATGATTTGATGGGGAGTGATAGTCTCTTCCTGACACAGACAAGCAAGTGTGATTAGTATTGATTGCATAGCTTAATTTGTTTAGCTCCGGCGTGAAAATGCATGAATGTGGATTCATATGAAGACACAGAGGAAGATAAATAGACTTGCAGATTTATAAACAAAAGGACTGCAAATGCCTATTCAGTCTCACTGTGAGACGCACACTACAAATTTTCAATGCAATTTGCTCCATAACTCAGTTGAGGTCTGTCTGATCTAGCCAACAACTGCATTGTTCTGCATGGAAGAATTAGTCAATACCTGAGTGGACTTGACAGAGGGGCTTTCTGCAGAAAGAATGCTCAGAGAGACACTTTTGCAACTACAATAATGTTGATATACGATTCTTGTGATAGCTTCTGTTCCACCTGCTTATGCTCTTGCCTAAGGTAATCCCGACAGTTTATTATCCACATCAAGAAACTTTAAATCTTTCAGCTTCTCTGCTATAACTTCCAGTAGATGAAAGGAAAGAGAAGGCAGAAGGTAGACTATGTTCTTTGGTGAATTTACATTGCAAAGTTGATGGAAGAGGCTTGCTGACAACACAGCATCAATACTTGATCAATGTATACAGACAGTGCTGTCCAAAAAGTCTTTAGTCATTCCTAATTTTTTCACTTTTTTGTGGTGAGGAGTATTCAGGAGAGCGTTTCAACCACCAGCTGATCTCTGATCGGGCAGGCAGGATTAAATCCAAATGCTAAATGTGGCATTATAGTAGTAACACCTGACAGACAGGTCAGGGATAAAGTTGTAATCAGGTTGGGTTATAAAACAATATCCTAAGTTTTAAACATCGGGCAAAGAACTGAAAAAAACATCTTCCAATAATGCAAAGAGTACAACAACAATTCACAATGTAGACAGGACTATACTATGCACTCCAAATGACCTCAAATATTCAGCTAGAACTACAACAGCATGGACAATACCAAAGTCTAACATAGTCATGTTAGAATGACCCAGTCAAAGTCGAGACAAAAATAAAGGATCAGTGAAAGCTGAAGTTCAAAAATGTTATTCGTCCGATCTAAGCAAGTATGAGCTATTTGGCATAGATGGATGGCCTCAAATTTCAGTTTCTATGTGCAGCTGGTATATACATGCACCAAAAATCTTGAATCTGTGAGCGGAAAAGAAGTTTTGTAAAGTATATACCCATTTGTATATACCCATATATATATATATATATATATATATATATATATATATATATATATATATATATATATATATATAGTTTTGAGTCATTAATATATATGACTCAATATATATGATATATATATGATATATATATATATATATATATAGTTTTGAGTCATTTTTCTTTCACTTCACATCTATTTTGTGTCAGTGTACTAGATAAAATGCAAATAAAATAAACTGAAGGTTATGCATGTGATGTGAAAGGAGTTTGAAGTATATCAACACCTTTGCAAGGGACAGAAACATTGTACCTAGGCTTCCTATTTTCACTGGAACAGCTGGTGAGCAGTAGTGACAAACTTAAAGAGCTCCCGATGTCAGAGACAATGCGACAGGACAATACGTCAGTGTGTGTAAACCTCCCCTCGGACAGTCATACAGGAAGCAATGAGACGTGCTTCAAAAGGCTAAATTTTGATGCCAACAAAACGAAGCCCCAGCTTTGCACAGGCAATGCAGGAGTGCAGGACCAGGAAAACCACATTCCCTCACACACTGGGTATATTATAGCCAGGGTACAGAGCTGAGAACATGATCCACTAATCAGACAGCCTGGTGGTGCTAATATAGTAATACAGTTTTTGAGAACTGAAATAATCAAAATGCCTACAAAATGTGGTGGAAGAAATATTGTAAAAATGTTAACAATTTTTACAATTGTAAAAATTTTGCGAGAACCATGGTACTCGCATGGAGAACTATGCAATTAATAACTACGACATTTCACAACAAGCCAGTGAGTTGGGAGAATTGCTATTCAAATTCCACTGAATATACTCTGAAAAGTGGTAGAGCAAGCTTATCTGGAACACCAACCAGTTCCGATCTGTTTCTTTGCCATTGTGCGATGCAGAAGAATGCTCATTGGGTATTTCTGTAGCCCTGGGCTGCAAACAGAAGTTGATTATCTGACAACACTTCACTAGCTAATGCCCCCAAGACTGGGGTTTCAAGAGATTTACTTGTTTCTGCATGACAGCTGGAGTGTGGATCCCAAACAACTCTGGTTACACACACATGCTGCAGTTAGCTTTGATTTTCAATACAGAATACTGTAAAAAAAAAAAAAAAAAAAAAAAAAACAGTGCCTTTACTAAGTCATTCATCCCACTTAATCACTTTTAACGTTTTGTCACATTCCAGTGAACCTAAATTTTCTTCACAATCCATGGAAAGACTTGAAAACAAATTCTTCCACACACTATGGTTAAAAGGTGACTGAACTTGAACCAGTTCTTAAGGATCAACGGGCAAACATTCCAGTGTAGAGATGTGCGAAGCTGGTTGAGTTGTACAGCAAAGTAATTACAGCTGTAATTGCAGGAATAGTTGGGATTGACTCAGAATCCTAAAAACAAATGAACGACACACTCTTAAGGTTTTAACGTGTGAAATAAAAGTTGATCCATTAATATTTTTTCCTTTCACTTCCTAATTCAGCTTTATTTTGTGTGAAGACGTATTTCATTGAAGGGATATAATTTGGCAAAATGGAAAAGTTTAAGGATTATTAATGTTTTGCAAGAGAAATGGTCTGTGCCTTTTGTGGACACATTTTGATCCCATGACTTTGAATAAATGAAGTAGATGCCATTTTGAAAAACGGCTTTACATCTAATTCAAATGCAAATATTCTACACAAAAGAACATCATGTGCAACATCAAAGTGACGATTCACTTTCTTAAGCCCATAGACCTGAGTGTACCAAGGCAGTGTGATCTAAACTGGCCTGTGCAAACAGCAATATAGCTGGAAGAAACCAAAGCTCTGCATGTCTTGATCCTCCCTCACCAGAGCCTCTGAGGAATTGTGGTGCGCGCTCTGACAAGCCCCTCATTTGTTGACTCAGGGAGTGTCGCCGGGCCATGCTGAGGTGGTGACAGCCTGTGCGTGCTGCGAAGGAGGAGGGCGTTCTGCTGACTTAATACATCTCTGCAAGGTAACCATGTCAACGTCTCCGTGTCTGGGCCCCTGAGCCGCGGCAGACCCTTTAACAGGAAGCACTGGTCCTCGCTGGCTCCAGACCCAGGGCTCTTACTGAGTGTTTGTTTGATCCTGTTGATGCTGGATGTGACCCTTTCATGAATGGGCGAATGAAAGGCATGCTTACTGTACCAGGAGAAGGGAGTGTTTCATTTCAAATCAGGAGGATAGGAGGATTTCCAACCCTGTCCTTTGGTGTGGTCACATTCACAGAGGGAACTCCATTTCTAACCCCCTCCCCTCAGCCCACTCAGTCAGGTTATACAGAGCTATGCATGGAAGTGGGTCTGCCCACATGCATATGGAAAACTAAGTGTGTGTGTCTATTTCAGAGTAATCTTGGATCTTATTACGGTTTGATCCCACTCAAATATTTCTGTAAGAAAAACAGAAGAAGGAAGGCCAGCACTGGAGCCAGCGCACACGCCCCTTTGAACCCCTCCACTGCTTACAATGAAACCTTTCTCTTTAAATGGTCCTTAATGTGATAAAGTACAAATTGAAAATTAAACTTCTGCAGTGCACATAAAGATTTCAGAAAAACTTCAGGAAACTTGAACTTTAATAGTAATCTTCTATTTTGCTGGCAAGAAGGAAGTCTAAAACCCAAAGCTCAACCTCTGTAATCAAAGTGTTCCTCACACATAGATTTACTACTGAGCTGAAACTCTGATTTACAAATAAATTAGGATTTAACTTGTAATTCAGTCAGAAAATGAAGCCGAAGCAGCACACTGATCACCAACAACACAGTCTATCAAACAACCCTATTGCCAGTAGATACATGATTTTACAAACATTCCTACTTGGTAGTATAATAAAAATTTAAGAAAAAATATCAAATGATAAGAACCTACATTCACTTTAATATACTCTGTCTTACCATTAAACATTACAAATAAAAAAATGAAACCCATGCAGTACATGCAACATGCACTGTGGCAAAAATACTTTGATTTTCTTCTCTTTTTTTGCCATGTTACGACCACAAGCTTCAATTTATCTTACTCAGATTGTTGTGCAATAGATCAAGTTGAATTATGAAGGAGAAGGTGACTGATGCATAAAAAGTGTGGTGTGCAGCTGAATGCATTGACTTTTACTCTGGTACCTCTTCATATAATCCAGATGCCCTTACAATTCACCAGTTCTCTGATTAAGAATCCACCATTAGTCACAGTATAATTTAAGAGGTTAGTTAGAGACAATTAGCGAGCAAACAGCATCACAAAATCCTAGAAACACAGTCAACAAGTGAGGAGTGATGTTGTTAGTTTAATGCTCAAAAACAATATTCCATCCTTTAAGCATATCTTGTTAATTAATAACATAAAAAATTAAAAGAGCATGGCGCACCTGCAGACCTACAAAACCTTGTCAACAGGCTAAGCAAGAAGAACATTCCTTAGAGAAGCATTCTGAAGGAGTCGCAGAAATTCACAGCACAGATGGGAGAATCTGTCATGTTGTACACTATAAATCAGAGATTTCTGAAACAGAGGCTGGAGGAAAGTTATTGTAGAAAGAAATGATTTTGAATTTGCCACGAGTCATGCAGGCAACACAGTTAAATTTAAAAGGAAGAAGCTGCTCTGGTCAGAAAAGACAAAAACAAAAAACGAATATCATCCTAAAAACAACATCCCCATTTTGTAACATGGCAGTGATAGTAGCATGCAGTGGGAATGCAATCCTCAGCAAAAGACAGAAACTAATGTTAAAGTTGATGATGAGATGAATAGTGCCAAATATACTTCTATTCAGAAGGGAAAACCTGTTAGAGGCTGCAAAAACACAAAATCAAAGGCAAAGATTGACCTATCAGAAGGTAAATAACTGCAAACATACTACAAGGACTATAACATAGTGGTTTACATCACACCATTATTCATGTGTTCAAATGGCCCAGGCAAATTCCAGACCTAAAACTGATTGAGGACTCATGGCAAGACTTGAAAATTGATGTTTATAGAAGTTTTCCATCCATTCTGACGCTTGAACTATTAAGTAAAGAACACTAGGAAATATTTCCATCTGTAGATGTTTAAAGCTTCTAAAAACATACCCTGAAGTACTTGCAGCTTTTATTGCAGTGATGTTCTACAAAGTATTGGATCAGGGAGATGGATACAGTTGCACAAAACACTTTTGAATTTATAGAAAAGTTTGAAAGTCATGTGTTAATTTTTCCTTTCCCTTGATTATTGTCACATAAAATTGGAAAAAATAAATGTCCTCTCTCCAATGTTCAAAGTTCTCAAAAGATGTTCTCGTTTGAAAAACTACTTCAGTGCTTACAGATTGGGCATTCTTTATTGACAACCTCCATGTAATCATTAATCATGACCTTAAGGTCAAAACATTTTTTTGGGAGTCCCTATTTGGAAGCCAATGAAAGTTGTAAAAACAGACCCACCTGAAAACTCTCCTGGGGTGATGTTTGGTGAGCTGGCTGCCTCGCTTTCAGTGTACGACAAAGTGGAGTCTGAGAGATCTGCAAGGTAGAAACAAGAAAGTGTACTGAGATAGCAGCTCTCCAGTACTCTGTAGAAATCATTTCAACATGTGCAAATTTCACACCAACATGTGGTGTTTGTTCAAAAACACCACATGGTTTCATCATACCATCAACAACTTAGTATATTTGTTGGTCAGGATTTAGTGTTAATATTCTCTCAGATCCTGCTTGTAACGTGAACTGAAATGAGGTTTGCAGTTCTTGTAAGTGATCAGGCTCCACATTTCCATCAAACAATATGTAAAGTTGCAACTAAAATGATTAATAAAACCTTTTAACTGGATAGACAGTGCATTTCTCCCCCAAAAGGGCAAAAGCAATTAATAAAAGTCACTCACATTAATTCTATCCCTACATATCTGGATGACTTCTTGATTTTTTTTTTAGTTTTTCTCAAAGTTTAATAAAAAACTAGGATAACAAGAGAGCCAAGAATTAGATAAACTACATTTGACCTACTAAAGAAATTAATTGTCGTCTCATATGAACCTGACAACTTTTATCTGATTTAAGCTATGCAAAAGTTCCCTTCTCCTTAATTTTTATTTTCCATTTCTCTTTGACCATCCCATCAAAGGCTTTCATTGTGATTTGAGGCCAGGACTGAGGTTTTCTCCAAAAAGATGTAACCAGACAGAATCTTGATTTTAATTAATTTTGAAATATTCCTGGAATCGTTATCTTTACGGAAAGTACACTGTGTCTTTGTCACATTTTTTTTTATGATGGCTGTATATGTTTATCAGATCATGCAGCAGCAAAGAACACCACAACAGTGTCCCCGAGTTAGGCTGTTTGTGTTCTTTGGTGTATGGTTATTGGTTATTCCCTCTTACAAGGGACATGCTGTTGAATCATTGGTCTAAAAAGTACCAATTTAGGCGCAACATTCCATAAAAATCCTGATACTATTTCAGTATTTCATTCTCTTTAAGCTATTATGAGCTCATGATGAGGAGGTGATTGCTTAAGCACAGCACTCTGTGCCTATGTTTAAGACTCTTATTTTGAAGAATTGGGGAAAAAAAGGACTTCTCGTTAAGCTGACTAATAGCACTCAGTTGAATTAGCTTTGAAGAAGCCTTCACTAACTTTTAAACTGTTAGTGTAACAGAATTTTGGATACCTGAGCGAAACATACATTTTGGCAGAGTGACAAATCAGATAAGAGGGTGTACAACTGCTACTGGAACATTATGATTGTTAGGTAACAACTCTATTGGCATCTGCTTTGCAACTTACCCACTAAACTAAATGATTCTGTAATGGGCTTGTTCACTTTCACCTCTATTTCTAGTCCTCTATTTGCTGTCTAACAAGTAATATAAGCTAACTGTTTAAAAGCCCATTTGAAAATGATATTGCTTTAACTAATATAATTAAATCAATACATAATGTTCAATATGTAAAAATACTGAATGAATGCTGAGCAATCTTAATTTTTTGTAATATATGGTTTTGTGCATACACATGGACGTACATACTGTATCCTTTACCCTTTATTTTATTTCCTCCAAGTTTTATATATTTATAATTAATGTCTGTATGGCATGAGTGCTTGAACAAAAGCTAAATCCCTTGTTTGTGCACACAGTGTCGGCCAATAAAGCTGAGTGTGTAAATGACGTGACTATATTACAGGAAAAATCAAATATGAATACTTCAGGTATTACAGAAAGCTCTGAAAAATTCAATGGCTAAAAAGTTCATCCAAGTATTTGTTTCTTACCCAGTGGCTTGTGCTCTTCATTCGGGGAAAGCCTCGAATATGGTGGTGGAGGTGACTCTGCAACACAAAACCATGATGTTAATAATTTAAGAATTATCTGCATATATATATATTATATATATATATATATATATATATATATATATATGTATTTTTTAAAGTAAAATAGAACTTTTTCTGGAAACAAAATAGACCATGTAGTATAACATTGCTTCTGGAAAGATAAAAGCTTTGATGAAAATGGTAAATTAAATATTTTGAATTAGCTATATGTAAGTAATTACCAAATAGTATTAAATTAGTTCTGTTTAGCTTTCAAAGGAGCAAAGAAAAAAAAGGGCATGGTTGCAGAATTGAATTCAAGCCACAACAAGGGCTTCAACACAAGACAACATATCAAATTCAGCGCAGGCTACATCTGCACAGTATAAAAACCATTCTTTTATTTCACAAGCTAGTTAAAATGCTAATAAACTCAACAGAAAACTTTTGTTGCTGTTGTTTAATCATGTATTATTTAATTGATGCAGACCACTGTCTGGCCATAACCTGAAGTTAGCAGTTTATTAAACATGACCAAAACTCTGCTTTTTAATGCCACTCCGCCCAAAGAGCCCGCTTGTATCTAATAAAAAACAAAGAAATGGAGAGAAGCTTGCACAAGAGGCAGAGCACAAAGGAAAGAAAACTTTGTGAGCATGCTGTGACCTCGCCTACAGGGAAAATGGGAAGGAGGAAAACATAATAGCAGCGGGTCCTTTAAGAGTGGCGGCAGTAATTGCCAGGATCTGAACTCAGTCACTCAGATACACAGCTAGTCAGTCTGGCGCCAGCAGTATGCAAACTGTATATTATCACCACTCCTTCACCTAAATAGCATGAGGGGACCTCCTCAAGACAAAAAGGGCTTTTAAAGTGCAACTTGAAACTGATCTCATTCCAAAAGTATAATGCCTGGCGAATTAAAAGGGAAAAACTTTCTGTCCACTTGGAGTTAAATAAGATCTCTACCTACAGGTTATATAAACACTTTAAGAACTAGTGTGTTCCAGTACTGCAATTCAAACTATTTTAGATATGTTTCAGAGTCTCATATATGATTACACTATTATTCAATCAAAAATTACTCCTCTAACTGAACGACATTTGGTACCACTCTATTTCTATCTTCCCCCTTTTTACAAACAATGTCAAAAGAAGTGATTAAAGCCTGGATTCAAAGCGGCTCTTCTTGAATAGCGTGAAAGAAATACCAGTTCTATTGGGCCACGCATGAGCGCATGTGAGCTATGTCTACTACGAGCTTTAGTCCCAATATGGGGTACGTGCCTCTCTCGCTCTGTTTTCAATTCATCTTGGATGTTTTACTGGGAAGGAAGCTCTCATGGCATGATTTCACATCTACATTTCCAGAAGAGTGAAATGTTCACTCTATATACTATTAAAATAATATTTTAATAGTTTATCAGCCAACATTTAAGTTACCATACCTTGATTACAATACGCAAGAACAAGAGCACAAAAGCTACATCGGTTTTTCAACTTTGCTTTGATACAGATTGTGATACTGTTGGCTTTGTGACTTTAAAACTGCTTGTCATAACCAGCTGGCTCTAATAAACATAGATGTTATGGAAAATCCGCCCCATGTGCCAGCGAGGAGACAGAAATACTGACACTCACATCTCTACACACGATACCAGGCCTTGTCATCGGGTCACTGGGGTTGAGTGGCACAGCGTTTAAGGTTTTCCAAATCACACTCTCGCTCCTGCCAAAACTTAATCTGTTTAATATAGGTCAGAGAGGCTCTGCCGTGGAGAGCTCACAACACACACATACACTAACTGAAAGTGACCTGTTGGGCAGCAGGTCCAAATCTGTGGGTGAGGCTAAACACCAACGCACATCAAGCAGGCTTTCAGAAATTTATCTTAAAACAGATACACTGAAGCCTCGGACATATTCAGGCTTATACACATGGACTGATTACTGGTAATAAGATACACCGTCTAAAATGTTCTATCATACCGTTCCTACAGTCATAATAAAGAGCAACCAGGGAATGTGTTTTAACCAACTGTATGGATCACACAGTAATGCAATGCTGCTCCTCCTACACTTGTTGCTGTGCACTGTTGGTCAGCAGGCTTAAAGAAGTGCCTATTCATATGAAGGTAGTCCTGTTTAAAAGTACAGTTGGCAATCTATAAATGGTTTATATGTTACTCAGCTAATTACAGGCTGTGAGAAAGTACTATCAGCTTGTTATACTTGTGTTAACAAGTATAACTTGTGTGTGTTAACAACACAAGTATACTTGTATGCACAAGTACTTGTGTTATTCTTGGTTTATTCTACCAAGAATAACACAAGTATGGAATATGGAATACTATTTTGTACAATTTTTCTTCTTTCATCAAAAGCAAATTAATAATAAATACGTCTAACAGATGACATTATTACAAATATAAAACTGACTTCCCTGATTTGTAGTTTTCTCTTAGGTTTGCCCTGAAGAATTCAACTCTGATATTTTTTCAAAGGACTACAACACAAAACAGGAAAAAGTGCTCTTCGTAATTTGATAGAGTTAGTAGTTCAAGTGCAATAGGAAATGAAGGATAACAGGTTACACATTAAAGCACATATCTTTATACTTACACAGATTTTTACACAGCTTAAAGAAATGTATCAAAGTACTTCCTGTTTCTTGATGTGTTTACAGGCTGAAAATGATAGGATGTCTTAGTTTTGATGTGTCTTTTAGAAAAAAGAAACATTCTGACTTTTCAGCATGCAATCACTATTTAGAGCTAATGAAGGGGAAACTATCCGTTTCCATTCACTGGGTGATTTTTGCTGTTTTATTTTGTGCATCTCCATTGATATTTGTTTCTTTTCATTATATAAAGCAATTAAATCCTGTCTACACACTGTTGCAGTGAGTTACTGTCAATTTTAAAGTTATTCACCAAAAGTGTTTTAATGACAGAACAAAATGTTGAATAAAATCCATAGATGCATTGATCTCTGGTCGGTCAGAGAAATACAACATTTTCTTTTGAGAACCGCCAAATTATCTCAAATGAATGTTACAACACTGCAACTTCTTGTTAAACAACAGTTTAAAATTGCTTATGTGACAGAGTGGATAATTTTTTAAAATTAAAATCCATTTAATCAAACAAGAATCTCAGCTTTTTTCTGTCTCTCTGTATCAAAGTAGGTCAAACAAATGACTGATAGAAAAAGTTGATAAAGCTGAGAAGATAATGAAGACAATAAATTGACTAATCTCCTCATAGTTATGTTGTAACATTTCAGATTCCCGTATGCCTTTTTTCCGTTGAATAATATTACACGGGTTGGTGTGATTCAGTATGCTGTTTTGTCTGTTTCCGATGTAAAAGTGGCCCATACAACAAACCCATACCACCCCATTCCTGGGCCCTCATCAGTTGTAGGACCACAGGACAATGGTTACACCGGAGCTACTGGCATCATAGAATACAGTTCATTGATAAACATCATTGCTTGCAACATAGCAGTACTTTGTGTTTTCGATGCACTGATATGATACAACATTAGACGTTTAGGTTTAACTGCTCATTGAGAGTTAACTGGTGGCAGTAATTCTCTCCTGAATACACTAGACCATAAATTAGCGTACCACACTGTGCTGACACATGCTATGCTGTTCAGTGTTCACCTCAGAGCTAGTTCAGAGTTCAATGAGGTCTCAAGCAGAGTTTGATTTGGGGGCTCACTTCCTGTAATTGCCTAACATCAAACATTTTCCACCACTGTCAGCATTTTGAAAACATGGTGAAGTTGGGAAGAAAGGTCCAGGTTTAAGAGAAAGCACAAAAAACAGCCAGAAGTTGTTCTTCTAATGCATAACACATTAGAAATTCTGATACTGTCAGTTAAGCATTGCTGAACTCAGTTGTGTAATGATAAATTCAACTAACAAAAGCAAGACAAAGCACAACATTACTGCCATGAGAACAGGAGAAGACTTTAACAAAGTTTTCCACAAACTAAGAATCGCAGATTTTATTAAGTACTCAGGGTTTTAAAATTACAAACCATGTCTGGATTCCATAAGAAAACTGACAGAGCTCTTTGGTTAGAGGCTGAGGGTTACTCAGTTATAGCATTTTAACAGAGTTTCAAGTTTTGACTGTATCTCTTCCACTGTTTCTGTTTTGTTCCCGGTGCCCAAAATTCTAGCTTATTAACAATTTGAGGGTAATAAAAACTTCCTTGATCCCAAACACAAAAGTCAATTTTAGACGACTTTGTCAACTCAACTGGCAAAGTTAAGAACCTTTCCAAGCTCAAATTAAAAGTCAATAACATAAATTGAGGGTTTCTAGCATAATGCACTTGCCCTTATATCCAGGGCTCAATGTAATAACTTAAACAGATAAAGTCATACTGAGAAACTACCTTGGCATGGGATCTCATTAGATCCCTACTGATCAACAAATGTCCCATTTTGAGGAGTGCTGGTCATTACACACCTTTGTCATTTTGTACCTTGCAGCATTGGTCGTTTTGTACTCAGTCTAGTACAAAATGGTTATGTCAACAGCACAATGTTTCACACTGACCATGCATCAATTCAGACACTCCAAGGAGATGCTGGATGCTAAATTTCATAACAGCTGTCAGAAAATGTTTTTATGACTCCAGTAAATGGCATCTCCAAGTCACTGATAATTAATTTGGTTCAATCAAGGGTCGTAACGTAATAGTTTATAAAATTGTATAGTTCTGATTCCCAAATGGAAGATCAGAAACAAAGTAAACATAAGTAAATAATAGAGTTTGTGCTTTTGGATAATGCTTCAAATACAAATCTGGATTGGACTGGACAGGAGGGAATCAAATATTAATATAAGAAGCAAAGTTCTCCAGAATGTCATGTGATTAGTACAAAACAATATCCACTACCAATTCATTCAAAAAAAAGTCAGGTACAAGTGACTAAAACTGTAGCGGTATTAAGAATGAATGTTCACAAGCTGTTTGTCACATTTTCTAAGAATCTACAGAAATGAAAAAGATTAGAGCCAAAAAAAATGGTGATAGAATGTAATGCTAAGTTTCTAGAGATGAATGTACAACTCAATTAAATAATGCCATAGTGGGAATTTTGTGAGAATCAGTCCTCAACTTCAGTAAAAAATAAACTCATTTGCAATGGTGCACATGGACATGAAATTGTTAGTGTTCAGGTACAAAATGGCATGTTTAGCTATGATATAGGGTTATGACCTGGCAAAGAGCTAACTGACCCATATCTCATTTTAGAGTGTACTATGCAGAATATTTGTTTCTTTAGATCTTCGCTGGTTTCGCTTATGCATTAGGTCGGTTCTGGTTCACCTGGGTGTTAGTTTGTGTTTTCTGAGAAGAGGTAACAACGACCAGTGAAAGAAAAGAGCAGCTTCAGACAAGCAGGTTGGAGGAAAGGTGTCCTTACCTGGCCCACAGAGCCGGCTGTAGTGATAAGGGTTGCAGCATACGGTTGGACTGTCCAGGGCCCCAAAGCTCTTGCACTCACAGAGCGGTTTGAGCTGGGCCGTGTGCTGCAGGTCAGCCCATCGGTACACTTTGCACACAAGCAGCTGCGGGGATGCCACATGTCCACCCAGGATTAACTCTGTCCTAGAAATCATAACACAGTCGCTGGGCATCCCTCCCCTGGACTCCACCGCCTCCAGCAAGGTATCAAGCGCCTTTTCCTTTAGCCGTTTCAGCAAGGAGTACGTTGCCGTCTTCAGCTCCTGCTCCAACACAGTGCGTGGCATCGCCTCCTGCGCCTCGGGAGAACTGCTGCCGTCTCCCGGTCCGAGGCTCCTCAGCATGAAGTGGCACGACCCCGGATCCCTGGTGCCCTGAGCCGCCTCGGTGTGGTCCCGCTCTTTAAACAAGCAGCACGTCACCGTCCTGCACTCGCTGTCCTGCACGGAGCGGGGGCTCCCTTGCTCCGGGACGCACACCGCGCCTGCATCTTGGTCCGACGTGACCCCCAAGCCGCCGAAACCTCCGCCGTCTCCACCGCCGCCACTCTCCACGGCGCACACGCTCCCTATGTCCCCGAAAAACGACCCGCTGAGGGTCATCGGTCTGAACTCCGTTTTGGGAATTTTCTCTGGGTTGTTGCCAAAAAGATCGTCCCTACAGCCCTCACTATTTCTGCCATTTCCATCCTCCCCTTCTTTATCTGGGATCAAACGGCTTCTCCAGAGTCGCCGCACAAGACCTGAGCGTTTCGTCCTGAACATACGACAACTTGAATATCTAGAAGGGGAGGCTTTATTCTTGAACTGATATACTACTCCTGTCTTTGCAAAACATCAATGACACTGAAATGCCGTGCAGTCGCATGCACAGCCAACTGGAGAGCAAAGGTGGCAAAACCGCAACATTAGACTGACGGCTATTTTGTTGCATCTAGAGTAAGAAAACCATGCAACAAATGCACTGCTGCATTCCGTTTAAAATGCATGCATTCGGCTGATTTCACAGTAAATAACCCAAAAAACTGCGGCAGATCGCTGCGGAATGGACTGTTTATGTGTTTGATAGGAACGAATAAAACATCATAGCGCGATCAGCAACATAATCCAAGCTTGTACCCTTTAACCAGAGACGGTATAAAGTCACAGCCCGAAACACTTTTAACAGCCTCGGATCGACTTTCTATACCGGTACAGAGTGTGAGGTAGCCCACTTCTGTGCGATTAAAATCCCAGGAACCACGCACCAGAAGTCCACGATCCTTGAGACGTTTCTTGTTAAATCCCAACAAAACAAAAAATAATAATAATTAGAAAGTAAACATCCACGAGAGTTCAATCTATATGCGAAGAGGCTCGATCCGCGGCTGAACAGCTCTCCTGCGTCTCTGCTCAGATCTAAACCAAACTGCAGCCTGGATCCTTTTCTTTCTCCGTTTCTCGCTCTTTTTCTTTTTCTCTCCCCGTCTTCCTCACTCAAACACACACACACGCACACACACGCACACGGGGCCCCCGAGGAGAGCGGTGGAGCCATTGGCTGACTACCATCATGTGCTAGTCTAGACACTTTGGCGGCTATGAGCTGTACTGATTGTTGCGCAAACAAGGTTTCAAGTTTCTTAACTCTTAAAGGCGAAACACTTACCTCTCGTTTTTTAAGTTAAAGTTACTGAAACTCATTCACATTTTTCTTCTGTCATAAAATGAGGAGAAAAAAGAGAAAGTTAAAGAACTTTTATTTATCATTCACTGGATTTTCTTTCCTGTGTTTTGGGGCGAATAGCAACAACCAATTGTTATTTGTTTATTCATTTAAAAAAATTAATATGTGATTGTCATATATATTTGTTAAATACCACACACATTTTGAATGAAAGATTATTTAACAATATTATTTAATTTTAACAGGCAATTCATTCAGCATTTAGACTAATTTAAAAACTTATCAGCAAACTGTATGACTGGCATTATTGTGCACTTTATTGCCAAAAGTATTCACTCACCTGCCTTCACACATATAAATAACAGTGACACACAATATCAATCTTAATTTGATATTTGTCCATCCTTTGCAGTTTTATTAGCTACAGCCTTCTACAGCTTTTACTACAAAGTTTGGGACTGTGTCTATGAACATTTTTGATCAGTCTTCCCAATCTGTGAGGTTAGACAGTGATGTTGGATGAGGCCTGATTAACAGTCTCTGCTCTCATTCCATATTCTGCGTGGAATATAGAATATTCCACATGGTGTTAAGACTCACCATGTCTTAATGGATCTTACTCTGTGCAGTTATTATTTGGGACCATCGTGATCTAAGCACCTCAGCATCGGTTGCAACTGCTTTGTGATTTTGCTTGATTCTCCACTAGTTGCAGTTGTTCCCAATTGCCTTCCTAAAAAATCACTTCCTAAAAAAGAGGTAACATTTGACAGTAAAGTATAATGTGGCAAGATAATGTAATGACTGGACTTATTGGACATGTAATATCCTATTATAGTTTCTTCCCTGGAATTTCCTGAGTTCCTGAGAGGCTTATAAAAGCATGGAAGTAGTTGCAACACCTGTTTTAGTCATTGGATCTTCTCAACAGAAATCAGTAATGGAAAAACTAACGACAAAAATCAAATTGTTAGCTAAAAAATAACTAAAATCAAAGCAATTTTTTTTCAGCTGGTTTCTTATTTAACAAGGAAGCTCTCAGTGAGTTTCTTGAATTAAAGTAGGACAACCACAATACTGAGGGACGACTGCAATGAATAAGTGAAAGTTAATTTAAAGCATCTAAAACATTTTTGTTTGGAAAATGAAATGATGATTGAGAGCTTTCCCACTTTTAGAGACAGCTGTCTTCCCACAGACTGGATGCACAGCAGGTGAATTCTTGCTCACTGACATCTCAATATGTGTGTCTCCACCTTATCTCAAGATTCTTGTCTGGTCAAGGCAGATAATGAATAACATGGACCTGCTGTTTCTGTTGAGTTTTCATTTAGCCACTGATTACCAGAAGTTAAAAAAAAGAAATGCTCCATGCACTTAGCCTCTACAAAAATCTGTTTAGGTCCTCACAAGCTTTTCAAAATATATCAAAAATGATCTTTAAATAGATTCATGAACTGTTTTTTTTTTTTTCTTTCTTATACTGCTTCAAGTGACAGTTTGCACAAAATAGGTTAACACCTACTAAACAATTAATAAATTTTACTACAGAAAATCCATCCATCCGTCCATCCATCAGAAGGAGTTGTTTCCTTCTTCATTCCTCAGTCGGTCTTCCATCATTCTTGCAGATCCTTCAGATCTCTTCTTCTTCAGCATGTCTCCCTGGACAAAGTCATCTACGCCTCACCACAGTCCAAGAAAACTTTAACCTGCTTGTCTGCCCTCTGCCTGCTTCCCTCCAGGAAGACCAAAGGAGCAACAGCAACAGACAGAAAACCTTACTCCTTTCTCACCTGTCAGCCTCAGCTTTGACCAGTTATAAAGCATTTATTGCCCATCCATCTTTGTCCTACCTTTCAGTGATCTGGTTGCACCAGAAATATCCACTTGCAATGAGGAGTTGTTATCACAGGTTGAAGTCCAATTATCAGATACAATAGATCACACACAGCCAATAAATAATTTTTACAGTTTCTTGCTACCACTCACATGACAAGTATAATTTCATTACATTTCCATATCCTTCCATCTAGTTCATGCAGGAACTGCATTTCTGAAAAGTTCAGATGTTTTAGGGAACTCAAACATCGTTTGAAATTTCTATGTTTCATAAAACATCATAAAGCAGTTAAGATAAAGAGGAAATACAGTATATTAAATAATCTCAACCAGTTTCAGAATGGGATCGTAGATGCTGGTAATAACTGAACCGTTTTTTGCTGAATTTAATAGAGATTTGAAGCCATATATTAACTTGATATAGAAGTCGTAAATGATCTAAAGTCAAGCATTCTCTACATACTGAAACAAACAAACAAAAAAGTTAACACCACATTTCTGCATCATGTCCTTCCTCCTGGGTGCTGTGGAATATATGGAATATTCCCTCCTCACTGTATTTTCATGCTACAGGTGGCCATCTCCAGCAGAATAACTGCAATAAGCTTAGTAAGGGAAAAGCTAAAACCAAACTTTTTGCATACTCTCCACAAAATGTACCACTTTCATATGCCAAAAACAGTTTGACTGTTATTTTATACATTTGGTTCACTGAAGTAATACAGGACTACTTATTAAACTTTTAAACATTAATTTTGAAACAGGTTCTACAGTCTATCACTTCAAACCTATATTACACAAAAGCAGCTTTTGTAAGAACATCTCTGCAGCTTTCAGCTTTGCATCGGTGAAACGGCCGCAGTAGCAGAGTGTGCCAGTGTCTGAACTGGAATCGGGTTTCCCTGGCAGGCAGAGGACTTTTGGGGCACAGGGAGGTTACTGAGGGTGAACACAAATGCCCTAATGCCTGCACTGTGTTACAGGCACCTGTTGCAAATACATTCCCCTTTGTAAGTCAGTCACATGTCATACAAGGAAAGGAAACTATTATTACAGAGAATTACTTCATTTAAATCATGCAATTTTCAATTAATTTGATGGAAAAAGGCTGCCATCTGTTTTACTGCTGGAACTGATTCAGGTGAAACGAATGTCAGAAATGATCAGCAGCATGCGCTTGTATTAGATGCTGTGAATTTGGTAAGACATAAGTTGCTCATGGCTTCTTTTTTTACTACAATGAAGTCAATGAGTAATTGCATTAATACTGCTGTTTTACAACATTTATTGATGTAGTATCATCTCACTATCTAAACTTTTAGAATTAAGAATTTTAAAAAGTTGACTTTGACAAATTTCTACTGAAGTGAAAATAAAAATTAACCATCCAAAAAAGTAAAGAGATATTTTATAAAAAGGCTACCCAAGTACTAAATGATCAGATCATCTGATTTAATATTTAAATGTAAATTTACATACAAATTCTGGTATTTTAAAGACTAAAACAAAAAATATTAATTCAAATAAATATTACAATCCATCATTAGAAAATGGGTTGTGTAATGGAAAAAAAAATTGATTCTCTTGCTTAGATAGAGAAAGAGTATATACAAAATACTCTTAATAGTCTCTACATTCTGACAAAGGCCATTTTACTCAACAGTTTAATATGCAGTTTGTTTATGCATCTTTCAGCTGACAATCACAAAGGCCCATTATGGTCGTTCATTATTAGAAAAACACTGGTGCAAAGGCAGACAGCTGGAGCTGTTGTCAGTAATGGCTGTGGATCAATAACTTCATTTGGTCGTCTGTTTAAGTATCACACGTCTGTTTGAGAGTCCCGTGTGTGTTACTGATGGGTATGCTGCTGTTGAGTTCCTGGCTGACAATATCCACAGCATCTAAATATCTTTTATAAATAAAATTATTATTTGTAACAAACAAGATGTATTTAAAAAATTGGGTTATTTATTTCACAAAAAATTCATTTGTTAATGGGAAATCCATAAAGGGGTAGACCTAAGTACAATGTAAACTTCAATATCCTTTTTTGATTCAAACTGAATAATTTACTTAATCTTCTTTTAAGTTAACACTAATATCTGTCACTATAAATTTCATTAATTCATGCTGCATTGTCCAGGCAAAAATTATCAGAAAAAAAAATAATTTTTTAATTACATGCCTCTTAGATGACTAGTAACCTAACCAGTCTGATTCAAAAATATTTTGCATGCATATACAATGAAATACATAGGAATAAAATCTAGAGCAGTCTCTTGTTGTACTGGCTTTAAATTCAACATTCAGCTTCCAGATGCATTAACAACTGGGTTCATTCTTAGCAGATTAGCAGTTTTTTAAAAAGTGGAATTCAAAACTTTTTGGGGGGGCAGGAGCGTTGAGATGGGGGTAGGGTAGATGGTGCAATTGAGACATCAAAGTTTAGGCACTTCAAGCTTTCATTGTGCAGTCATTTCCAAACCCTGCTTTACTAATGCAAGCTGCATGTGTGAAAGTGTGTAAGAAAAGACTCCTTCAAAGAGTAAGAGGTAACTGAGAACAGCGATCTAAAACAGGGCACAGCTGTTCACACAGGCCTGTCTCTTGGCCTCCTGTCTCCCCCGTGAAGGTCCAGGCCCAGCCACCCCTGGAGACCTCTGGATCTCCAGCAGTGGTCAAACAGGCAAAGCTTGGGCTACCGATGTTGCTCACAAAGGGGGTGGACAGTACAAATATGGCAGAACGAAAGTAAGATAACAATAACATACATTTCCTTCATAGTCTTCATACATCTTGAACTTCTTCTCTTTCTTTGTAACTCCATGACCACAAACTTCAGTGAATATTTTTTGGTGTTTTTTTTAAGCTATAAATCAACACCAACACCATGTTCTCAAAATTTTTACAAATATAAATCTGAAAAGATTGCCTATGATATGTATCGATGTCCATTTTATCTGTGCAGCCAAGTCAGGCAGGTGTAGAAGTCATCTGATTAGTAATTTGAGTCCAACTTCATTATAAATACATTTAACTACTCTATTCAATTCAGTTCAATTAAAAAATGCTTAATTTATCCCAAAGGAAAATAGATGTTGTAGCTTATTAAATCAAAGATTCTTCAGAGTGGTTGTAGACGCCGATGGCCTTGGGAGGAAAGCTTTCCCTGTAGCAGTCTGTACAGCAGTGGATCTGAAGAGCTCAGTGGTTTGTTGGAAAACATTAGAGAAAAACGCTGCATCATGAAGACCAAGGAACTCAGCAGACTGGTCAGGAATAAGAAAAATCATAAGTCCTGCTTCTAATTGAAATTCATGTTAAATTTCAAAAGTACTTTGTTAATCGCAAAGGGAAATTAAATAAGTAGCTACAATTCCTTCAGGGGACACAACCATATGAATGTGATCTGGTTACATAATGTGCATGACAGTGGATATATTGCACAGGCAATTTTCCAGTTTTGAGTAAGTGGAAAATCACAGAGAAGATCCATAGATTGAAGGATGCCGATGGTTTGATGTGTCAGAGAGGATCCTGAGATGATTGGCTGAAGAGAACCAGAGGCTTACAGAAGGTATCAGAAACTTTTTGTCTCAGTAAAATTACTCATGATACGTCCCAAAAATTCATAATATGAAATGCTACGATGTTTTATTTTATGTTGCATTTGTATTTATAAAGTTACTTCTTTAATTGAAAACAGTTTGAGCCAATGTGTGCTAATTGTTCTTATGAAATAGACAAACAGAACATTCTATTTATAAAAAAAGTAACTTTTACTTAAGATGTCAAACAGATATAAAATGGTTTTACTAATCTTTACTTTATAACTGACAAACGGACATATTGTTACAAAATCTTGGTATGTAGAGTATCGTCTTAGGGATGACTTTAACTAACAAGAACAAACTTAATCCACTGGCATAAACAAAACCCTTTTATCTAAGGATAATTATAAAAGGAAATTAATCAAAGTGAAACTCAAAAATTTTTAACATAATTAAAGTTTTCCAACTGCGGAAAGGTAGTTGTAAAAAAAACAATTCACAACACACAAGAAGAGCTGTACTCTTCTTGCTTTCTAGATGCAACAGGTCTCCAAAAATCTTTGGCTCAATGCAAACCTTCACTGCTAAACAGAAACAATCTTAAATTGTTGACATGCTGTTGCACATTTATGACAGTAAAAGTTGAGTATAACACAGTTTTCCCAATAGGTTCTACGTAAAACATTTGGATGAATTACAAAGATTACAGAGCTTTTCAACTTTCTATTTTTTTCTTCCGTGCTACACTGAGAAATGTTTTTGAAATTGCAACAGAAGAAAAGCGATTGGGTAGATAAAAAGAAGCAAAGTCACTGGAGACAGTCATATGAGTTTAGACGTAGAGGAGACAAGGAGTCCAGAGAAACTGTGCCTGAGGCCCTGCTTTTGTCATCTTCTTTTTAAATCAGTCAGAGTAATTCCTGTCCTCAGGGGCTGGCTGTCAGTAGCAAGGCTCCATGAACACATTCCTTCTGATCGAGGCCATTATCGGCCCATTCAGCAGCACTGAAGCCTGCTCATGAGGGCCTCTTTCTGCACTGACCTTCTGGGCACTCACACAGGCCTGATTCAACAGTCCCACTGACCCACAATTCAAAAAATATACTTATAATAAGTTTCCATCACAAGACAGCAGAACATTTACATGATGGAAACACACACACGCATATACCTATCATCAGATCAGAACATTAATCTCTTCATTATTAAATTCAGTTTCTAAAACATTTTATTACTTGGTTTTAATTTCTTCTCTGTGTAATTTTTTGTTTTCCTTTTTCTCACCACTCCTCCTCTTGCTTCTGCTTATCTTCTTCCATGCTGCAATTAACTCAAAGGCATCTAATTTCTTCATCATCACTACTTGGTAAGGTTATAACAAAACCTAGCATCAACAGGTCTCACAATGTAACAATACACAGTACAATATTTCTTGTCATACTGAAGTCTGATGTCTGGGTTTAGGATCTTCATTTGAATGTTACATAAGCTTGGTCATTTCTTTAGAATAGAATGATATCCAGGATTATGTAAAACAATCTTTGTTGCAACACCAATCAAACCAACATTGATAAAACTGTTTCATCAGATCTAAATGTAGAACATTTAAGATAAATTGGTCTGACCAGTGTTCCATCAATGGTCTGTGGCTCCGTCGGTATAAAAACTATACTGATGTTTGTATGTTTTTAGAAATTTTGTGCTTGCATAAATACATTTTTTGAGTGTATTTCTATTTTAGTCACCACTTTGTTCTTAGAGGTTTGAAACGAAAACACACCTAAAAACAAATGCAAAGAACTAACTGTGCACATGTGTTACCTTTTCTTGGCCCATTGACTAGATCTCTTATTATTTGCTTCAAACTTTCACCTTAATTTGAATATTATTAAATAAATGCAATATCATTCCCATTTTCCATATCCAAGTGGGATCAAAGGATCTTGTCTTTGGTGTCCAAATGATCCACAAAAGCCTTTCCAAGTCACAAGCTGTCCTCATCAAGCCCACACTTAACAGAACACTTATGGAAATGTGTTAATATATAACTGATGTCACATATTTTCAATATTTTTCTTTCATTTCTCTACTTCATAGAAGCAGACTGCAGTCATAAAGTAGCGAATTCAACAAAACGGTAACTGGCAGTATATCTGCACTCAGTTCATTTGAAATGTCTAAATGGTCCAAATGTATTCATAAATTTGGTCTTGACTGCTTTTGGCTGTTCATACACATCATGTTAAAATGAAACTACTGTTCCAGAAGAGGAGCACAGAGGCCAAAACAAATTGGCAAAGAGTGAATATTCACACTTCAGACGGATATCATTCACCTTCAGAAGATTGGCATTGAAAGTGCATGCAACTGCCCTATAAAGTTGACATTCATCTACTTCCATGCCTTCTATATTTTTTTTCAAGCTTGACAAAAGCTAATGGGTAACAAACTTCAGTTCTCTCTGAATAAAAAGGTTTCGTGAAGGCAGGACAGGGGCGGAGAAATACGACAGGCAGTGAAGGTACTTGGTCTAAATCGCTGTACCTTTTTAATGTTTCCCAAATGCTAGTAAATTCTCTCCCTTCTAAAATGTACAGTAAAACATTATGCCAAATATGACATCACTCATGAAAAAACTCATTTTATGATTTTTATCCAGAGTGTAGACTGAGGAAAACACAAAGTCACAAAACAGAAATGAAGTTGGCAAAGCTAAGTCAAAACCAGGGAGTTCCTAAGAGTTGCCATTTCTTCCTCATCATACTTTAAACATTTGGTGATTGCTGTTAATTTAATAAAATAATGGATCATGAATGTGTTCCAAGATGCTGTCAGTTACTTGAGTGGTGCTGAAACAGGAATCTCACAACCATAATTTCAAGAACTAAAACAGAGGTAGCAAACCCCAGTAGATTTTGAATTAAAATAACTTTTGATTCAACCAGGAATTTTTTTTTGTTTTTGCCCGGAAATGAAACAGACTTTTCTTAAAAGTTACTAAAGTATTGAAAAAAAAACAAAAAAAAAACAAGAGCATAAATTATAATCTGAGAAAATGCAACATTTCAAACAAATCCCACTTTTGTGCTTGGTTTATTTATTTTAAATAAACCCATCACACCTCTGGTTTTACATTGTTTATCAATGTGACACAAAAACATTGAACTGTAAATCTGAAACAGCAACCATGATGAGCTATGTTTTATGTGCATATAGAAATGATCATGCAATCTACAAATGTCAGCATCACATATAAAAATATTATGCAATAAATATTGCCCAATCCAGCTGACCCGGTTGGTCAGCTGGTCAATTAAGATTGGTTAAACAGTTGTAAAGGCAGTAATTGCAAAGAAGAAGTAAATGAAATGTTTTATGACAATAAGTTTTGAAATGTTTTTCATCTCAAAACTTAGTCAACTTGTACCATAACAAAATCAATAGAGTTTTCCATTCATCTTTGTGCAATATTTCCTAACATTTTCTGAAGAACAACATTATGCAAATAACACCAAAATAGTAAATTAAATTTTATGTAAAGTCTTACATAAAAGATACATGAAAGATACATGTTCACTCTTCATCTTCACCGAATCCTCACTTCATCACTTGAAATTAGGGATGCCTAAAAGCCTATGCATATCTCTGAACATTAGAAATGAGTAACATTTGCTCTTATGTGAAGCACTTTGACGAGTATTTCCTGTTCTGTCAACACCGCAGATTGTAGAGTTATTATTGTTCTTCATAAGTCCCCCCTCCATTTCCCTTTTCAAGGATACTCATTAGAAGACCAACCATCTAATCTGGTGTTGGGGTCCTGATAACTCTCTTGCTTGGCGTCACTCTTGTAAATTGCCATGACTCTCTGGTTAAAAAGCCAACAGTTGATAGCAGTATCAGGAGACAGGCTGCTTTGGGGAGACACAGTGTCCAGCTCTAAATGACCTCCTAAAATAGACAAGCCTCAATACGGACAGGCCACGGACGACCACAGCCGCCGAAGTGAGCTCAGACAAGAGGAGTTCAGGAAGAACATGTCATCAGGGCCAATGCTGCTAATGGTGAGCAGATAGAGGCAGCAGACACTGAGTGAACCCAAACTAAAGCGTTTAGTTCTCTGACTGAGCAGAGCCATGTCACACCCTAGACAGTTTAGACATTTAGCCGCCTCTACAGAGATGGAGCCAGTCCCTACCACAGAGCTGATAATGATTATTGTCAATTCAGTATGACTGAAGAGCTGAAGGTCCATTTTCTATGGCTACAGTCTGAGGAGAAGCAAAGACTGTAGCATTTAATCATTAAAGCTTATGCTTGAACACAAAACGTTTGTCTTTTGTTCATAATACTTTATTTGTCACAACAACCATTAAAACATGTTGTGCAAAGGTGAAAGAATAATTTTTTGACATTGAAAGTTCATATTGCTCTTCGACAAGTATCTTCTTGCTGTCAGCATTTGACTCCATCTAAAGAAGTAAATGTAAGCTATTATATGAAAACCAGCCATGAAGATTTTTGTTTAAATTTTACACACTATTTTTATTTCATAAACCTGTTATCTTGACATAAGAAAGCAAGGGGATGTGTTGATAATTACTAACCAGTGCAATGCTTTAACTGTTCAGAAAAATATCGAATGTATCAGTTTCTGACCCTCTGATTTGTCTTTGGATCTCTGTTTCAGACATCAATGTAAGTTGCACTTTAAAGCTACTAGTAAACTGTCATTAGGTTTGTGTGGATTCTTTCACCATGAATATAGCAAGCAGGAAACACAGTCTGTGTCCAACAGCTCTGTATTGTACTGTCAGCAGTAAATCTGTCTTGACCAGTAAATTCTCATTACAATGTTGTCGTTCCTGTTGTTTGGTGGGATGAATCTCTGTGTATAATCTTCGAGGCTCCTCTGACATTAACCATAAATTGAAATCAATTTGTTTGAGTCTCACACAGGACACTGTGAAAAATGGATGCTCTTATGAGGTAACATAGTATTTATTTGCGTGGATGGGGGGGAAGCAGAAGACATGACTAATGGACGTCTAGCCAATATGCTAATGCTAAACAACACAAATACTGTTGCATTAAGTTAGCTTTGATATCAGGTTTACTGAAAGAAGAGCCAGTTGATGAAAAATGGATGATAACACCAAATACTGTCTTCATAATGCTTCATTTCTCAGACATAGTTGTGTGCCATTGGGGAGGGAGAGGGGAGCAGTGGTCATTAGGACTCTTAAAGGGTAACGACTCTTAACTCTGATTTACTTGATCTCCTATCTTGGAGGAAACCCTGGATCGCCTGCCAGTCTGGCGCTCCCTGGCTCCTTGTGTGACCTCAGTGAGCGAACTTGTTCAAAGCTCACAATAGGTCGCCCAGTTTGGCCAATGTCTCTGGTGCTTCATGTGTGCTTTGACATGGGAAGGAAATCCTGGTGGAGAGCGAGGCCGGAAAGAGTATGGTCCTTTCAGTTTGCAGGTCTATCTTTAGAGGTCAAACAACTGTTTCCCTAGAGAGCCCCCATATTCTTTCTGTTTCCCTCGTTCTCCTCCTCAAAGACATTCCTTTCTCTTAGCCCATGGTTTATAACCTGGGGGTGTGTGAGGCTTTGCATGCACTCAGATTGTGGGATTCTTTAAATTATATTTGCACATGCTGAATAAGATTACGACATGAAAACCTATTGGAAAAGGTAAAAGTTTGTCCAAATGAAGTGCATGTAAGCATCACCATTTGCATGACAGAAAGCAGACTAATGTGCTTTAGATTAAAACAACTTACCTTGTGGACACATTAACTCACTATAATGAGATCATCAACTTAATGCAAGGTCCTGAATTGAATTAAACCAGAGCAACAGATGTGGAGTAGGAAAACTGTCAAATTGAGAGTCTAAGCAATAAAATTGTGGAGATTAAATAGTATAAGCTCACTTCTATGCCATTACTTTATCATCTGAATTTATTTTTCAGGAAGGAAAACATGAGAAGAAATAACAGAAAATCGTTCAATTTTTAAAGAACGAGCGATTTAGTTTGACTTGACATACATAGTAGCTTCAAAGACTATGTTCCCATGCAGGAAGGGCAGGGTAAGTTTATTTGTACAGCACAGTTTATACACATTATAATTAAAAAGATTTTACATAAGAAATAAAGGACAGTAGAAGTATGTCAGAAGTTTAATACTATTATAGCATAGCAAAAATTTAAATTCTGATTTAAGACATATTCAGAAAAGAACTGAGAAAGTAGAATTTGATTTGTATGTAAATTGTGTTTCCAGTTGTGGTTTCAGTCTTGATCTGATGAAGCAAACAGTTTTTGCGCATCTCACGTCTTCCTGGAGTTGATTTCAAAGCAAAGCAGAATAGAAACTAAATACTTTGTATGTTTACTTCTTGTTTAGCAACATTGAGTAACAGTTTGGCTTTGACCTTGAGTGTCTACCTGGTTCATTGCAGGACTGCATAATATCTGCAAAATAAATATAGTCAAATATAGCATTGATAAACATGGAGTGTTTTGAAATGCAATTGATATACAGGATCTTACCAAATATTGCACCCAACCTGTCTGATTTGTGACTGTGATATTGCCGATGGTTGATGATTGTAATTTGATATCGTGCCTCTCTTGTTTATACCTGCCACTCAATTCCCAAATATATTTAAGCCCTAATCCACTCTCTGTCTTTCAGACAAATTTTAAGATGTGTACTTGTAAGAACACAGACCCAGTGCATCCCTTTTCCTGCTGAAAACGGAAGCATGAGTCAGGAATATCAAAACAACATTAAAGTAAAGGAAGCTCATTCCAGTGTATGCTAGAGATTTATGTCTGGTCCTTAGGATTGTTAGCTGATTTTATATCCAAGGGCTGTTTTAGACTGTGCTCAGATTCAGAGTGTAATGTGTCACTAATATACATATGGACAGATATGTTGTACTTTTCCCTAATAAGAGCCAGGGCATGTGTGTATTTATTGAAAAAAAGTGTCCTGAGAATGGAGCCTTGAGGAACCTCACATGTAATTTTTCTTTACTGAGTTCTAGTCTAACTAATAAGATTTGAAACAGTCTGGTATAGTACAATTTAGCATAAATACAAACTCTTCAAGCAGACTGCGAGAAGCATCATACGGAACTCCATGAGCCACCTTGTTAAAACTAAGCAAATCCTTTTGGAAAATTGTAATAAAATGTTGGAGGTTATTTGTGTAAATGGATAATATATGAATGAACTTATAGAAAAAGGGGGGATTTGAACTCCTGCTCTGTGATTGTCTTCTAAGCTGTCAAGTTTCTCTTTCTTTAGTCTTCTACTTAATCAATTACCACACTGCCAGGGCAAGCATGAAAGCTGGTGTTTTTGCCAAGTGTGAGACAAACAGGAAGAAAAACTGCTATTATGAGCTCTCCCAAGATGAATTTTCCCCTAGAGGATGTCCTCTGAGAGAAGCATGAAAATAAATTTGCCATGGTGAAAATATATGCCTTCAGTCAGTAATCAGATGCATAAATATGCGGTGGAAGCCAAACAGGCAGAGCTGAACCCATGTAACCAGAGCAGGGCATCTGCAAAGATCTTCACAGTGCCAAAATGAATGTTGCCCACAGTTGATTGATCAAAATTATGCAGAAAAGGGAACAAAGTATAACAAACCTTTCAATGCATGCTCTTCCAGCCAATACTGGAGCCACAAGCTGAGGGTTTTCCCAGTGTGTCACCCACTCAAGGGGTATTAGTGTTTGTCTTACAGTGTCTCTCTGTCCTATAAACAATGTGTCTCTTGTGACAGTGAATAAGACGCAGTCTGTCGGCTAGCCTCTCCGGCATCAGGCCTGCTTGCCAGAGATTGGTTAGGGGGCTGCTCCAGAGCCACTCCATTTGTCATGCTGTATATTTACAGGCTGTGTCAGTGCGGGGCGGGTGGAGCGAGACGTCTCTGCTTTGAGTCCGGCTCTATGGACGCCAGGCTCAGCAACTCCCCTCATTCATCTGTTTACTTTCTAAATAGGCCTCTGTTTGGACTTACATCAGTGGGGAGAGAATATCTAAGAAAACGAGGAAGGAAATCTGTGGAAAACAAAGGAAAAGGAAAGAAACTCTCTGTGATAGAGACTGCCCCTCACTGTTCCTGATTACGGCAGAGTTTCAGAGTGCTTGGCGCCATCAAAATCAGCCACCCAGGCCGCCGGCTGGCCAGACAGCGGAGAGGAAGACTGGTGGTGACGCTCGCAGACACCAAGAAAAAGACTTGTCGGGAACTTTTTCAGTGTTTATGTGTTTTAAACAGTTGTTTTTGATTCAGTGAAACGGGAGAAGAAAGATGTGCACTTCCCACAGTCAATAAACATGTTTTCAACAGTTGTACGGCACACACTGATCTGTTTTGTTATGCAGAGTCTTGCAAAAGTATTCATACCCATTAGCAAGTTTTTTGGGTATGTATAACACTCCCACTGAAATGTTTGCTGTTTTCTCTTTCCAAAAAAACTCTAGTTCAGTAGTATATATTAACATCACCTTTCATATGCTCCTTCATATTCCCAATTAGATTTTATCTAAACTTTGACTGGGCCATTCTACAATACAAATATGTTTTAATCTAAGTAATTTCGTGCTAGTTCAAGTGGTGCGTTGAGGGTTGATTTTTTTTTTCTGCTGGAACATGAATGTTCACTGAAGTCTCAAGTATTTGGTAGCTTTTGGTACATTTTATTTTATGAGTGCCCTGTAATTAGCTTCATTCATCTAGATTTTCTGTCTTGAACACAACCATCTCCACAGCATGACGACACAACTGTGTTTCGTTGTGGCGTTGGTGTGTTCTAGTTTATGTGCAACATTAAGTTTCTGCCCCACAAATCATTTTGCATATATGCTGAATAGTTCTAGTCGTGTCTGACCAGATTGGACCGGAGCACATTCTGCGACACGTTTGCTCCCTACCTGGCTTGTGGCAAGCTTTTAACTGGATTTCCAATAGATGGCTTCTCAACAGTGTGTCTTTTTTGGAACTCTTGAATAAAAGACAGATTTGGTCCACTCTGAGAAAACAAGATACAGTAACCAATTGTAAAACAACCAATAAATAAATGCCATCATCAAAATAATCAAATAATTATATGTCAAATAAATCAATCCATATCCCAGTTATTATGAATCAAAGGCAACGGTAAATAGGTAGGGTTGTACTCTATATTTATGTTGTTTCAGCATAATTGTTGTTTTCTGGAAGTTTGTTCCAGATTTGTGGTGCATAGACAGTGAATGCTGAATGCTTTTGGTTCTGATTCTGGTGATGAAAAATAGACTTGAATCAGAAGACCTGAGCAGTCTGGAAGGTTGACACAATAGGTCAGGGATTTATGAAGTATTTTAAAGTCTTTTCTCTGAACTACAGGAAGATCAGTGAGTTCATGGTGAAATCTCAACATCTTAACTAATCAAAAACATTTTGGGTACTAAGAATATTTGCTTTATTAGACTTAAACAAGCAGATGCATTGAGCTTCTCACCCTTGTCCACAATAAAAGCAGCACTGGTGCTGTCGCCACTGAGACTCTATCTAATCTGGCCTGAAAAGAACAAGAGCGCCAGAAAAACAACAGAACTGGCTGGGACTGAGGCAAGAGTGAAGAGAAAATCAGCAGTAAAGATTTGAAACAGGAAGAGTGTGGCGTCAGTACAGGCGGGAGATAAGAGCGCAATGCTCCATACACAAACACAGGGTCTATGTGGCTGAGTGACTCCCAGCTCTCTGGGCGCCCTCACAGTAGCTATCCACCCCCCTCATACCCCCTCCAGGCTGGATCCAAACCACAGCCCGTCACCGAGCCCTGCACACAGCAGATCCAGGGGCCTGATACACCATCAGTGACTCCAGGGGTTTTAAGGGGATTTGTGAGACTCCAAAGGGCCGATGGGGCCCTATGAAAAGTCTGGAAAACGATGAGGGGAGTTCTTTCCCATACTGGGTTTTGACCAGCTCTCCTAATTTAATTTAATTACATCTTAACTCCCAGGTTACTAATTAAGAACAAAGCATATCAGTTCATTTCACATTGTTTCCTGCTATATCTGGGTAAAATTAATATAATTACCAAAAGGGGTGTAGTTCTTGGTATAAAGATATTTTCTGATTTTACCACAATGTCTTCCGAGCAGAGTTTTACCAAAGAAGACAATCGAATCAAATAAAAAAAATAGAACAAAAATATGAAAGGGATATAGTTCAAGATGCGAATACAGAAAGGGAATAGTATATTGATTGGAACACAGATTTCAGGTTAAATACTCATAAGATAGTATGAGTATTTACTCAGAAAAACCTTTGACCACAGGGTTTTCTGTGGTCAAGATTGCAAAGAGAAATATTTTAGGAATAATAATTTAGGATTGGAGGGTGACTTATGCAAAGACCTAACAGAAATTTTAATTTTGATTATTTACTTCAGACATTCTCATGTGTCTCCTTCTTCCTCAGCAGTTTGTTCCAGATGTTTTCCCACCATCACCTTCTTGTTTACCCCTGTATGTATCTATATTTTGACCTGTGTCATTGTTCTCCACTGAAGTCTTGCATCTACCTCTGCATCTAATCGTGCTCTACCCCTTCATATTTATGTGTTCCCAGTTGTCCTGAGTAGTTATGTGAATGCTTTGGTCTTTATATTAAACCATCATGTAACATCCACATTCTTGTCTGCATTTTGATTGGAAAAACAAGACAGTATTAAGTTGAGAAAGTCATTTTTGGTGTGGCTATGTGCTTGATTTCCTTCATTATAATTTTGTTTGATCGTTCTGGTTAAACAATGCCTTACATGTAAGCAAACACCACAGAATGTCAAAGCAGTGACTTTAACAGCATTCCCATAAACTCAACTCAAATCCTCAAATCCAGGCCTCAAGGGTTGCTGTCCCATAACTTTTGGGTGTGTCGCAGATCCAACACACCTGAATCAAATGACTGAGCAACTTTACCTATTTGACCCAGGTGTGTGGCAGGACAGCGGCTCTTGAGGCCTGGATTTGAAGACCCCTAATCTAAGTAATTCTAAACTAATTTTACTGCATGACAAAGCTGTTTACCTGAGACAGCCTGTTGCACAGAACATCTACAACATTGATTTTCCTATCAAAACAGTTTAATGTTGTTCAGAGGACAGCAGGTTAGTTTACATCTCCAGGAATGCTGGCAGCATCTGTCTAAAGCAGTTTTGTAGCTCATCGTTGAATATAAACCAGAAACTAGCACTGAAAGTAGAGTTTTTGTTTGTTGTCAAACAAATAAATAACATGCTAATCATGGAAAAAGTATATTGTGATTACAATGATTTCACATTGTAGTTTTATATATCTGGCTGCTATATTTTCCATATAACAGCAATGAACAGGAGTGGACTGGGACAAAAAAATATTCCAGGTACTTTTGATCCAAGCCAAGCCAAGTGGCCAACAATGATTGGTCAGACGTTACCTTTGCAGATGATCCTTATAATAATGTTGATGGACATTAATAATAATGGAAACAATTTTACTATAAAATGTTAGAAAAAAGATTTTAGCTCTTTTTTATATAAAAAAAAATAAATAAAAAGGATTTATTTGTTTTGGATCAGGTGATCTTGCTGACAGGACGGCTTATTTATTTTTGGCAGAGTTCACTGTCATTGGGGATGTGATTAAAATACCAACAGATTCAGAGTTGGCGCAATCCATTTTTTAAGAGGTCTGAAACCACACAACAAGATTCTTCCACACTTATATCTAAATAGCTTCATTTAAATGCATGAAAAGCTGGTTATGTGACACTGCAATTTCTTAAAATAAATTTATGTATTGTTAACATGTCAAAATTCACAGCAAGATGTAGCTCTATTTCTTGTTATTTCTGAAACCTAATTTCAGACCTTATCGGCTCTCAGAATTGTTGTAAAGTGTTTCAAAAAAGACACTAAGAAATATTAAATAAGCCCCACATGTACTCTGTTGCGCCCTTTCTTTTGTGCATGTTTTCTGCCTTTCTCTGTGTATCAGTAAAATCTAGTTTTTCATCAGTCAATAGGTGCAGTTTGTATATGCTACATGGTCAGTTAGTATGGCCAGAATTTTTAGGTGACGGTGTAATTCTGTGAACTTGATATTTTCCATAAGTGTTGTTTTTAAATGGATGAATGTATAAAGCATTAGCTTGTATTGGAGTTGTTGTTGTTGTTCCAAACAGTAGCAAGATCACATACTCCTTTTCATCACCACAAAACCACTATCTGTTGCAAACATGCTTCAGATCCTATTATCGGAAAATTCTGAGTCAAATATCCTCCCTTGTGAATCTCACACAGCCATCATTCAGCAAAGCTTATGAATGTTATGACAGAGGGGGAGAGCGGGAAAAGACAAGCAGCAGAGCTTCTGCAAGGCAGAAACAACCAAAAGGGAAACAGAACAAGACTCTCTCTTGAACAACAGTATCATACTTGATTAAATTTGCACGTATAAAGAAACAAAAGCCATAATTTATGCCTGGAAGGTATGGAGAGTTTGGATTAAATGTGATGAAGGTGCTTGAGAACAGACTTTCAGGCTGGGAATGCTAGCTGGGTTAATAAAAGTAGCCCATGGGGCACTGTTTTTCTAGGCGCTCTCTGTGATGTTTGAATGTGAACTCAAACAAGCCTTCATTATGTGGCCACAGCCCTGGAGCCCCTGGTGCTGGGAGAGAGGCCCTGCCACTGACAGCCACAGCCAGGATGGATGCAGACTCCTTCTTCTCTTCTGTCTCTCTCTCTTTTCCCCTCTCCTTTCACTCGCCTTTCCTCTGATTCTTTTCTTCACACTGCTTTTAGCTTTTAATCCCACACTTCTGCTTCATTTCTGCTCTCCAGCAATCCGTCCACTTCAGTCCTTTTTATTCCTCTTATTCCGTCTTCTCCTAGGGGATCTCTGATTTCTTCCTTCCTACACACTTTTCCAGTTCTCCTCCATGGTGGACAGCTTTTTTGCTAGTTCTTCTCAGGACCTGGAATATGTCTAATCCACCATCTTTTTCTCTGAATGTAACTTTTACTGTATAGCGACAGCTGCAAGACATATGTGAGCACATGCATTTGGGGAAACATCGTCATGTTTGATGATCCACACAATTTGACCTCTACATGAAGTCCTTTTTAAAAGGTTTCAAACAGCACATTTTAATCTTGATTTGACACACTAACCCCTAAAAACAATATTATTATTGGAATGGCATGCTGTCAAAGTTCTTTCATGGATAGCTCAAAGCAGAGAACAGAAATCTTTACTTATCTCTGCAACTCTATTTCCCCAACTAGTACTGTTAAAGATTACTCTTTGAAATAGTCTTTAAGTCCCAAAATATAACACACAGGTTTTAAAAGTGAAACAAGACTACTTTAGAGTGATGAAAACACAGTAAGCAAATTGGTTGAATTTAGAGGTGAAACAGAGACATTGAGTGAAAGAGGAGGAAGAGATCTTTAATTAGAACCATATTTTCTCCAAGTGATCATAGCTCAGCCTTTCCTAAACCAGTGGTAAAAATAAGCCATCCTCCTTCTCTTTTTACCCCAATCCAGAGACACCCGCTGTGTCAGTCAGGCCACATCCAGACAGAAATGATTAAATGCCCTGGCAATATTAAACTTCTGGGAAGTGAGAAAGGCCAAAGATATAAGGGGGCAAGGTTGAAAGGAACACGGCTCAGCATGATGCCGAAGAAATATCACTGAACAGAAAATGTGGAATCCAGTTTATAAGTATACAAGATGTGTACTTTTACTGGGACATCTGCCATTTTATGATGCCCTATTTTACCCAGACTGTTTCCATTGAAAATATCTGAAATGCACACATCCCCTCAGTTTCACAGCATGTTACTGTAAATCATAACTTTAAATTCTTTGATATTTTGCACATTGCGTCAAACTACAAAAACTGTGTATGTCAGGGAGATTTTAAGTGATACAAAATCACAGAGTTGTACAAAATTGTGAGGTGAAAGGAAAATAAAATTTTAGCATTATCTTGATATGAATTAATAACTGGGGGAAAAAAACCCAATAAACTTTATTGTTGTTTTGAGGAGATCTTAAAAGCTGTGTTTACATTTAATAATATGACTGAATTCATTTATTTTTAACTAGTTTGCAGGACACCTGTACAACTTAATATAACACTTTTTAGAAAATGGATTTTAAAGACGCTCCATCTTCATATGGTCCTGACTATATAAAATAGATTATTTCTGCTTTTATAGTCATAGTAAAATATGTCACAAAATCTTCTCTTTTTTTCCCTTTCTACTTCACAATTTTTCATTATTTTGTGTTTATAATTTAAATTCAATTGAAAATGTAGACATTTGGGTTGAGATTTGACTAAATATGAAAAAGTTTAAGCTGTGTGTGCTGAAACATTTACTACTAAACCTTTTAATAACTGACCAAATAGCACAGCTTTGAGTTTGTGACATAAATCTCTGCTATTCCTAATGTTTCTGAAGTTTATGTATTGCAATCATCATAATCAGAAAAAAAAAATTAGGGTTATCCTTAACTTTTCTCTTGGGCTCAGGCACAGCTTTTAAATCCAGCTAATCGTGGAGCTGCACATCTTCCACATCAAGGATGCTGGACTGCAAAAAAAAAAACAAAAAAACATTCTTCCTCATGTGGTGTTGATAAAGCAGCACATTCTACCACTAAGGGTCCTGGGTGGGAGTATACATGTTGAAGCACTCCCACTGCGCTGGGTTATTACGAGGGATCTAGCTGATGCCTCCCGTAGTGTGTATTTGGGATAGGTCAGCTGAAACAGCCAGTGAGAACCACTTCAAGAGTCTGGGCAGTTTCAAGTCAACACCAGTGAACAGTTTGGCTTGCAGAAAGGTAAGCTGTCCTCACTTCCATTTGACCTCTGACCTCTGATGTCCATCAAGGCCCCTGTCTAATTCTGTGTCAACATCAAGAATCCCAATACTCATCATGACAGAAATATTCATCACTGAAAGAATAAAGTAAAATTGTTATAGCACAACAAATGTACCTGAGCATCATTTGCAGTGATTTCTGAAATCGGACTGTTTTAAGAATCCAAAAAACAGTGCCATCCCTAGTTGATCCCTAAAAAATATTTTAGTAAGATGAACATTGTGTAATTCATATGCTCAAGGGCTGAAACAGAACTCCATCCAGGTCTTTAGTTGATACATATATCATTCATCAAAGCTTCATCTAAAATAATCTCAACAGGAGGTTCCCAGGGTCAAGATGTCTGAAAGAGATTTTATTTCTTCATGATGGGTGGGTGGCTTCCTTTTCTATCTGGAAACATTGACCCATAAGAGGCCACTGTCTGCAGACGCTGGAGCCAGGGTTCCCCTGCCTTTAAGATAAGGGAAACATGACTTTGTGCATGAATGTTTCTGCGTCTGACAGGGGACAGTGCTTATAGATACTGCATATCTCAGCATATCCTAATTAGATCACAAGAATTAGGGAGGAGTAATTCCAAATTGCACAGAATGCTTTTAATGTTTTACTTCAAATACAACATTTTTTTATTGTAGATATTTAATTATAAATTAAATACTAAAAATGTAGGTTTGTTTTAGAAAATGTTTATACTCACTCACATTTGACATGAATGTAAGAGAAATTTAGTTTGTTTAATGATTCAACTGTTTCCAGGGTATGAATGTAATACTGCAGTTTGGTTGTTTTTAAATATAAACATTTCTTCCACAAGTTTAGCAATATTACACATATAGATTCAAATACATGCAAACATCACCACTAACAGTTGAACAGATGTTCCTGACCAACCTGAAGAAAAATCATATGCAATTTACCTCCATCATTAAAGCCCTGATGATGAATTTCTTATGTGTCTTATAGTTCACTCCTGTAAAAATAAAACCTGTTCATACACATAGTTAGCATAAATACTCAATAAACTACATTGTGAAAACATATGTCTTTAGCGCTAAGGGTTCCTTGCTATGCATACAAGCAAAAATGATTTCTTGAGAAGTGATAACTAGTCTAGAACCACAGTGAAAGAGGCAGAAATTAAATCCTACATGTTTGTTTGCTTATCCCACCAGTTGAAAACTGTCAAACCTGGCAAAATACTCTGCATTTTCTGTTGATGTTGTTAATCAGGTGATGGGTCAGACATTCGAAAACCCTTGTTGTGGTTCATCACATCTATAGCCGAGAGTAGTGAGTTTATAAGTGCAGACCCAATGAATAGTTGAATTTGTATTAGTTTGAGTTTGTCAGCGCTTGATATATTAAATGCAACACAAAGTGGATGAGGGAATGTTAGGGCGGATGCGGGGGTGGGGAGTTTGCTTTGTTGTCTCTGTGGTGTTGGACAGATTTGGGACGTTGCCACCTATTGATCTGAACCCATCTCCTCCGCACAGACTGTTGTTGAGAGGAGGCGCACTGGTCTTTTCTCTGTGAAGCCGGACAGATTTGAGTGGTGCCGCAGACCAAAGGCTGGGATGTGTAGTGAACACAATCTGTGCAGATAAACAGGGCCTTGTTTGGCTGTTTCTTTGCCACTGCTGAGCCAGCTGATAACAGCGGGCGGGAGGGCAGACGGCCCTTGGCGGCAGCGGACGAGGCCGCCGGGAGACAGACACTCTGGCAACAGCGAGCTCTTTTCCCACATCCCACGCTCTGCCCTAACATGCCTAATCTCACCTCTTTAGTTTGTGTTTTTTATACAGAATAGGATTGCGCTGTTAATTACCGAGGACGCCAAAAACTATGTAAGTATTACATGGAGACCAAAATGACAGCAGCAAAAGCGGACACCCAAAAGCTTTAGTGCATAATACTTCTTTCTAAGTCTAAACAATAATCTTTTACACCATAGAAAACAATCAAATAAGACCTCGGTTTAGGCGTCTGGAAGCAAAACTACTGCACAGATAGTTTAACAACGGGTCTGCATTATAGAGAAGAGAGATGGGAGTTGAAACCCCCCACCCCACCCCCCACACCACAAGCTGTCGTCTCATTGTCTTGGCCCATCACCAGGCGCTGCAGTAATTGCAGCAGTGTGGCATTGTGGGGAATACTTTGCATTCCTTCTTTCACAAGAAAACTTTCCCTCCCTCACAGTGTAACTTGCCAAAGATAAAACATGTCTGTAACACTGTTGTTTCCATTGTGCCACTGAGACAACCAGCCTATGTGTGTGTGATTATCAGGAGCAGAACAGTAACTTAAAAATCCTCAGAGAATTAATGAATTCCAGCATACTGACGGAAAGTTGGAGGAGACTGCGAGTTAGACACAAGCTGGATGAACTCCTCTGCTCATCTCCAACTTTCCCCTTTCATTTCGGTTTGTCATCTTATCCCTTAGGCCCCTGCTGTTAGCTCAAACATACCAAAGGATCAGCAATCAATAATGTGTGGTGGGGGGCATGCTTTGCCCATGCACATCCCCCATGCTTGGAGACCACCCCGCCCTCCAATACACCCTCCATCCTAACTTAAGAGACCACATCTGTTTTTGGTTTCCTTGCCTCCGTGCTGCAGAGTTACACAATCATGATCAAATGTGCTTTCCGAAAGGCAGAAACACTCACAAATACAGACAGGGCCTCGTGCCAACACCAACACAAACATACACTGCACCTTTTATGGCACACCAAAGGAATGAAGAACAAGATGTTACTGTGATCCCTGGACTTAGTGAATATGTTTGAATAACATGTAGCCTGAAGGATATTGTGACACCAACGCTCAGAGTGAGAGAAAACCTTTTATGACCAACTGCTAATAAAATAGTTAGGAAAACTATGAGCCAATGTTTATACCGGGAAGATGTAGGGTTTGACATTTTCTCAGGTCTATTTATGGTATTTTTTACAACATTTGGAAAAACTCCTTAGCCATAAAACTGATGTTGGAACTGTATCTATCTGAGTTCTCCCAACAGTATAATATTTGTACAATCTAGGGTTGTGACAAGATCTCGCAATGTTGATATGCAACAAACTGCAACTGCTGTCCCAAGCTGGCAGCAGCTGAATTGCTGTCAGCTTGGGATTTTGTCTGACAAAGTAAGTGTAAATAATTATGATGAGTCCCAGAAATGATGGAAAATGCATTTCACTACATAGTTTTGATGCAGAAGGTACTTCCCAACTTTTTGGTTGAAAGAGTTTTAGCTATACAGTACATGAAAGAAGAGTCAAAGTACGTAGCCTAAATGTATTATCTTCCAAATTTGTTGCACTCGACCACAAACTTCCTAAAACTGTGGTGATCAGGTCCAAAACAATGTTGGTGGGGGGCTGATGTTGGTTCTGTCTGACCTTTTACTTAAAGGTAAAAGGCCTTTACCTTTTACTTAAAGGTAAAAGGTCAGACAGCGTGAAAAATACACTAAAAACGGATCATCTTTTGTGAAAACTTGCAAACATCCTTTCATACAATCTCACATTATTGTATTGCAGCTAAATGAACATCCTTGCTGAACATAACAGTGTGTTTGACACAGTGGAAAAATGCAAAGTTCCAACCTGTAAACTTAAGGGATGTTCACTTGTCCATCCCATTTTGCTTAGTGGTGAATCTCAGAGAAAAAGAAAGTCAAAGGTGACCGGTCAACAGCTGAAAACCTTTACAAAAAAGATTCAGATTGGGTACTCTTGGTTTTTCAACATTGAAGACCAGTTAAGAGAAATTGTTATTTTCATAATTACACCTCAGGGGGAAAAATGCAGATTAGTAATCAAATGTTCCTAGAGATGTTAATCTATCGCAAAGAACAAAGTGCATCAGTTATGGCTTGTCTTTCCTGTTTTAATGAATAGATACAAGACCCTGTGATATTAGTCATATCCTGATTGAGAAACAGGAAGTCATGAATTACTGTAAAAACTTCAATTAAAACTCTGATCAAAAAAAAAAAAAAAAGACTAAATGAGAGAAATACTTCCTTTATATGTATTTTAGATTTTTGTAGAGCTGTCTGTGTCAAATTTCTGTATGTATTGGAATGAGTCAAAGTCCAATCTTTGGTAAGAGAGGTCACAGTGATTGTTTGTTATATATTACATTGGTCTAAAAACCACCATCTCCATCCTATCTTTGTTTTATGCAACAGTGTCTCCAAGCTGTGATTGGGACAAATTTCTTATTGGGAAATCCCTGAAGTAAAAAAAAACAACCTGGAAAGATGCTTGCTGCCTTGTTGGTTCCAGCTCCAGACTCTTCAGCATGACAGCTGGTATGACTCCAGATCAACTTACACTTCCCGACTGGCTCCGGGATTCCTGTAGTTACATTCAGATGTCAAGTTATGATGTCTGAGGAATTTTTCAATAACCTGCATGCCTAACTCTTGGGGAATGGCGTAGTCAAGATAACTACTAGTCTAAAATTTGAGATGAGGCCTGTTACTTGTTTCACAGCAGGTCAGTCTCACATGAAAGCTCAAGTAAAATCATACAACACAGACACAATTATTTATGCATATGTACAGCAATCTATTCTTATCCAAGGAGGTTTATGGCTGCTCTTCTGACAAACTGTCGCAATGAAAACCATTGAGTTTCTTTCTTTATGGCTCCTGTGAGCCAGTTCAGACTGACTTCAGTATGGTTGTATTTTGGCATCCTTTCAGTCTTCTAAGTTATAATTTCCTTTGAAATTAGCTGAATCACAGCATTTTATTACCACACATAAACTTAGACACTTCACAAATCCAATCCAAAAAAACCTTTGACCCTTTGGGAGAAGCTTTATGCTGTAGAAAAATACAGTGCTACAATTTATGAAATTAGAGGGATACTACAGGATGTTTCTAGTGGGGTTCTATGAAAAAGCTATTAGCAGTTAGTATCTTGCCTGCAGTTTATGCTGGAAGATAAACATAATAGCTAGCTAGAAAGGGGCTACAACCAGATCAAATGTGTATTGTCTTAAATAAACACCAATTTGAAAAATACTACTATGCCTTATACAGTTACTATTTTATGAACCAGTAAATTAGACAAAAGATGGCTAACTTAAAAGGAAGCAGAAATTACAGAAATCTGGAAAACAGCACTCCAGAATCACACAAGTGAGCAAGAAGAGCATCAGGGCCACTGCCAACATCAAGAAACTGACACAGAAGCAGGAGAGAAGAGGAGGATCTGACAAGACTATGGTTGAAATGATAAGGCTTATATTCTGAGGAGGATGATTACTAGAATTAACATAGGTACTTGGGAAAACTGATGACATAGCAGCTGAAGGAATCTATTCTGGAGAAATGGGTAAACAGAAGAAACATGCAAAAACTGGCAAACAGAACACAAACTTACAAGAGACTCAAAATATCAAACCAAAAGGAGACAAAGAAAACTCAGAAACCAGAGAAGCATGAAAACAAGTAGGTCATTGCACAAAAAGGAAGCAAATTCACAAAATGATATAAAAAGATGAGTAAACAGCTATAAAGTGATTCCGTAATTAAAGATTACAATTTCAGTCTATATTGAATACCAGTGATCTTCACATGACATGTTGTCATGTCAGTACATGTTTCACATGGGAAGATCTTTAGTCGCACATCACCTCATTCCACTGTTTCCAGTGCAAATAATAATTAGCTTCTGTTGAAAATAACAACCCAATGAAAATCTAACAAGGCTTTATGGGTTCTTAAAATAGCTTTTTCATAGAGCACTCTGATGTTTTTGCCATAGAAGTTGTTTTAGTAGAGGCGTTGATCGACTTATTTAGCTTCAGTCTCAACGATAAACTAATCTGGACATATAGTAAATGAAGACAGAGAAGTGTTAGCTGATCCAGTTGATAAAATAACTACTCATGACCTTTCAAAAATTAACAAATTACCCTGACTTCTAGATATGTTGTCTTTTTTGTTGAAAATATTTCTGAAGCTTAGTCCATGACTAAACTTTTATGAATGAATGATTTTTGGCAGAAATACCTGGTCATACCAGTTCGGAAAAACAAATGTCCAAACATTAAGACGTTTTTATTTTTTTAAACATGCATGCCTTTTCCTGTGGTCTAAGTCTGACAGAAGCCGTCAGCCTTAATCTCCACCTAGACCTGTTTGTCCACTACAAACGAGTGGGCGCCAGGACTCACCATTCACCACTGGACAAAGAAAACAATGACTTTACCCTGATGATGGAGATAGGCTTTTGCATGTCACCAGAGGCTGAGTGATAACATTTCTGACCTATGCCTGAGGCGAACTTGCTTTGCTGGCGCTCTGCTGGTGCCATTGTGTCTTCCCCACAACAGCCGACTGGATGTTTCTTGTCTGTTTCTCACAGCAGATTGCAAAATGTCTAGCCATCTTTGAATACCACCTCATCCCATCCACGTCCTCCCTCATATACCCACAACTCCACCCATGCCTTCACGCTCGACTGCACGCTGTGAAGAAGTGAGTGCTCCGAGCGCTATCTGCCTCATCACACCCTGATGATAGTGTGGAGACTGGCGTCTGAGCTGGCAGATTACTGTCAGCCATGCTCTGCTTCAGAAAAGAAGATTTGAGAGAATGGAAAAAAACATATTTATATTTATGACCTGAGTCATAAAAAGATCTTTTCTATCTCTAATACTGTTGTAGCGCCATCAAATTAACACACATATACGCTCACACAGCCCTGGTTTGACTCATGGATTATCTCTTTGTTCTTCTTTGTTTTGTGTCGGACAGGAAATAAAAAAAGCAGCCTGGACTTTATCGCGCTGCAGTGTTGAGTTGTATGAAAAATGTAATGCGCAGGAGGACGTGTTTTACTACATGTCTCCTCTTCCTGACTTTTCTTTTCAGTTGAAAGGTGAAGTGTGGGTTTGCTGTGTCCTTGTGCGGCTGTTTCCTCCTGACTGTAAGGCTGCGAGTAGTTTGGAGATGAGGTCAAAACACAGGACTCTTGTGTTTTGAGTCCTGTTCGAGACTCAAAACAGTCTCGAACAACAAGATATGTTGTCTCGAACATATCTTGTTCGAGACAAGATATGTCTCGAACCAGCAGAATTTTCTCAACTACTTAATATGTTCAGTAAAAACGTCTCAAAATGTACATATAATGGAAAAAATTTAATATTTGCCTCCAAGTAGTCAGACTTTTGCTGAATCATGTTTATCTCAGAGGTCACACCTAGATGGATGTCAGAAGTCCAACTAAATTTAGGTGTTGTTTTTATTACTGTGGTGCACCCATGAATTACAAATGAAAGGAATATGAGCTGCTCTGATTAACTTTGACCAATATATTTTAGATATACTGGTTCTTTAAACTCAAAGTGTTTGGGGGACTTCCAAAGTTTAATGTCTATTTTCCATATTTTGTGTTCATCTGTTTGATTTCTCAAAGTTGGAACTTGAGAATTCAAACTTGCCAGCACAAATTGAACAGACCATTATTCATCTCTTTTGTGATCCAGGGTCTTTTTTTATATTTTTCCCTGCACCTTCAATTTTTTCAGTCATTTCCAGGCCAGTCCTTGGACCAAACCATAACAGATGGCTGTAAACTGTCTGCTTAAAAAAGGTGTTAAATGGACAAAATAATGTAAAAAAGAAGTGTCCATTTATAAGAAAAATAAAAAATATTATGTGCAGATTGTTGAGAAAAATTCCAAGGACTTTAGAAAAGATTTTAGATTGACTTTGGCTTACTAAGGTATTCATACCCCTTGAATGTTTTTGTTACATTTTCCTCACATTACAACCACACACTTTAATACATTTTGTTGGAATTTTCAGAGGCAGACAGCCTCTCTAAACTTTGACACCCCAAATAAAAAGGGGTGTCATAACCATGCAAGCTAATTTAATTACAGTATAAAAACAAAAGTGGTGGGAAAGTCTCAGAGGTTTGTTAGGAAACATTTGTTCACAAACAGCAACTTGGAGACCATCAGACAGGTCAAGGATAAAGTTGTGGAGAAATTAAAAGCAGAATGACATTCTGAAAATTAAGTATGTCACAAAACTGACAGGCTGGGCAAGGAGAGCATTACTCAGAGAAGCAGTAAAGAGGCCCATGATGCATCAGGAGGAAACACACACTGCTGTATTTTAAAAAAAGGTCCAACTAAGAACCATAATTGCAAATTATCCTTAATCTAGAAAACCTTTGTACAAAACAGCTGTGGTTTGTTTTATATATATATCATTAAACATTGTTTACTGTACTGCTCCTGATTAAATAAACTTGAATTGAATTGATTTGAATTGAACATAGATCCACAGGTGGAATGATTTGTGCATTTCACAGCTTTGTGCTGTGTGCTCCACAAATCAATGTGTGGGACATTGAAAACTAAATAGATTAAAGGCTGTCATGCAAAACACTCTGTGTGTTGAGAAAGTAGCACTGCATGCTGAACACATTATGTCAATGATGAAATGTGGAAGCCACAACACCATGCTTTGATGAGGCTTTTTTTCAGCTAAACACAAGGCTAACCTAGAAGAAAACCTGTTGAAATTGCAAAAGAAAGTTTAGGTTTTAAATAACAACAGGTTTCAGATATTTCCTCACAGTTTTGCAGCTTTATTCATTTATGTGTTTAAAACTCATTCCTATTTATTACACCTAATTTATGGACTTATATGTTTGGATTTTTCAATAAGTGTGGATTATTTTGGTTGTTACTGACATTTGTTCATCTCATTTGGCCCATTAGATATTTATAGACTAAGAGGCACATTTACATGTTCAGCATGGAGTAAAGATGAAAACCATATGAGTTTCTGTGAGTGAGAAAGGTGCCAAAGATTCAATAGGTCACATGGACAAGGAATCTTTGAAACAGCAAATATGAGAGCTTAGTTATTAAATTCACTGAGAAGCAGGATGATGACAAAACTAAGATCTGGAATATAAATGCTTTCTTTATGTAAGTGTGATTTTGAGACTACTGTGTTTTATTTTTTAATTACATTTAATGTATTTTCAGTCTTATAATTTCTGCCCTGCAAGCTATTTGTTGCAGGTTCATTTTCTAAGCTATAGAAGAGAAATAATTACTTAAGCACTGATTAAAAAGTTGGGTTAACATCAATATTTGATGGTAACACTGAAATTAAATTGCTCTATTTACAAAGATTTAAGGATATCATTTATTATCATATATATTTTAATAAACTTTTGACACCATGTAAATGCTTCTCTGCTTCAGTTAAACACCTTTAATCTTGTGGTGCATCACTTTAACTGTCCCTACCAAAACAAATAACCAAACTCCCTTCCCTCTTCCTCGTGAAGCACGTACACAAATGGAAATAAACATTGTTTAAGTGAAGATATGAAAGTGCCTTACATTGGCCAACACCTATGTTGATTGTTTCTTTTAAGTGTTTCAGGACTCTCAAAGTAAATTCAAGTATGTGTTGTATTTATATGCATAACAAAAATATAAAAGAGTTTGAGCATCATCAATACTTTTGAAAGGCATGTTGACAATCTCCTGCATAACAAGTTTTTAGCTCTTCATACTGAAAAGGAGTGAAGAAGCAACCAATGTTCACCTAAATTCTATGAACTGCTTCCAGAAACTCTGAAGAAAAACTCCAAAAGACTAAGAAATATACACAATACTTTGAGGCAGAGAACAGACAGTGACTGCGGACAGACTATTGTTTAGATCCAATCTCATGCTTAATGATCGGAGGGTGGAGATGGTTTCTTTTTCATTGCATTTATAAGTGAGTATATAGTATAACATGGATTTGTTTAGATTGCCAAGAGCAGTAAGTAGCACAACATCCTTAGCTTTTCTGGCTAAGCATGATCAGTGGAGACTCTTTGTGAATGGTGAAGTTACCTGTCTGCTTTGTACTGAGCTGACTGACAAACGAACCATGCAGGCTTGTTTGATTACCTCTGGAGCCAGCCAAGCTAGAGTCTGATCCTCACGCAACTCTGGCTCCCACTAACACAATCTACTACTTCTGTCTGTCTCACACCAAGAGACGGCGTCTGCTAAGGCCTTTAGGGTGCATCTATGCACTTCTGCTTACCGTAAATTAAAACGCTGGGAGATTGGCTGCATGGCTAAAACGCCCTCTTTGGCTGCCTGGTTGAGCTCCACGGTGTCTGAGCCTGATTTTATTTCCTCTCATGTCCACTTTCTTGCTATTATTGCAGGCCAATAATTCAAAGAATATTCCCTGTTTCCAAGGAAAAGTTTAGTTAACCCTGAACTTTGTGGCCCATGCCAAATGGAGTTAATGTGTTAACTTAAGTTCAGGAGCAGGGCCACGCCCAAACCACACCTCTAATTTTCCAGGCGGCCCATTTATACTCTGCTCACCCACTCATCTCAATCTGTTATGTTTTATTAACCGTGTTTCTTGCAAAACCCTTCCCAACTCTCATCCATTTCATCTCTTCCATCCTAACTCCATCCTAAACCCCTATGAGCCAGTCTTTATTTTCAGACCAGAATTTTAGCAAGCGTTTCATCTGAAGGTCCACACCGCATCTCAGAATCCTGAAATCCAGCCACTTGAGTCTGGATCTCCAGCCAATTCAATTTAGCCCCGTTAAGATCAGGCATCTTTTTCTGACTTTATTCCACCCATTCTCTTTCGCATTGGAGCCGCTTCTTCAGCATCCAGTCAGATCATCGCTCATCCCTTCATCTCTGACGAGACGATTCAAGTTTAAGTTGCTGGTTATCTCCAGCGTACGGTTCATGCATTCACAATAATCTCAGTGATTCATGACAAGCTCCTTCTCTCATCTGTTCTATTTTAATCAGTCTCTTTTGGGGGTCCTATGCGGGCTCAGGAAAATAAGAAGATCCGTTTTCCAAAGACCAAATCCCCAAGCAGACCTACTCTTCATCATTCTCCCCAGATAATCAAATCAAGATCATTCATCCTTTCAAACCTTACCCTTTTGTTCCTTCATCCCTCCATCAATTCATTCTTTCATCCTTCATCCCTCATCCCTTTATCCCTTCATCAATAAATCTTCAAACATATATATTTGTGGTGTGGTTCTTGCTCGTGAATCAAGATGAAATTATACCACTTTTTTATACCACAATATTATAGAGAAGGACACAACAGTGAAAATAGGAATTTTGGACAAACTGTTCAGCTTTATTGCAGTAACATAATTATGGGTTCATAATATTGCTGAGTAAAAACATGAGAGAGGCGGTGAGGGCGAAGTCTTCATCAAATCCTGTTTTTTTTTTTTTTTTTTTTTTAGGAAAAAATGAGGCTGGATAGCATGCAGGCAGGCAGTGGTGATGTGTTTTGGCAGGCACAGATAGGGGCAGTGTAGTCATGGACCCAGTCATCATCATCTGGCCACACATTCCTACCCTATCTGTGCAGCAAACTGGATCTCCTTCTCCTTCTTATCAGCTGTCAGGAATTTTTCTATCAGAGGCCCTCTTTCTGCCTCTCTCCTTCACTGTCTCCTCTGCTCTCATTTGGACTCCCCCTTGTTTTTTTTTGTTTTTTCTTTTCTTTTTTTTTTTTTGCTCTCTTCCTGTCCCTTCCTTGAGCTGACAGAGAGCAGAAACGGTTAAACACTCATTAAGATAAGGAAGCAAGGAGACGTCAGGCGGCTGCTAAGACAGACTGGAACCCAAACATCTCTGGTGCCTGCTGCGTCGCCACAGCAGGAGGCCGTCTGCCCCCCCCAAACTAACACAATCGCAATCATTATATTTCATAAATATTATTATTTTAAACCTCTCGAACTATTTTTCTTTTACAAATTTCTGACCTCAGTTAACATTGATGTCTGTCAAGATTGCATGAAGCTATATATACATAGCTTAATTCATATATATATATATATATATGTGTGTGTATACAAAAAATAAATATAGAAATCTCCATTATACATTCTAGTAAATACAGTTATATCAAGTGGTGAACTGATCAATTTTTTATTACCAATTCATATCTTTGGATTATTTTATGGAGCATTATTTTTGTTCAACCAGTCAACTTATCCACTGGGAAAGTTAAATGGAAAATTCAATGTTTTAACTAAAAAGAAAAAATAACCTATAGTTGCTGCAGACAAATATTTTCTTATACCCAGGTTACTCAAGGGAATACTGGTATCAGATCTGAAATACTCCCATTCAAAAATCAATATTCCATTTCTTCTGACAGACACCTCTGTATTTTATTGCAGGACATATTAAATATTGTTAATAATTAGCTACAATCCTTGCCATTAATATCCATTTTCTCCCCTATCGTCTGTCTTATCCAGGATCAAGTCATGGGAGGAAAAGCTTGACAACAGATCCTCAGACCTCCTGAGGTATTTCTAAGCAAGCCATGAGATATAATCTCTGCAGTCATGCCTGAATCCACCCAGAGGCGTCTTCCGAGTGCAACATATCCACAACGCCTCTTTTTAAAGGCAACCTGGAGGTTTTCTCACCCAACTCTAAAACTAACTGAAACTATTTTGTGCTCCAGGAGCAGCATTCTGCTCTTTGCTCCTCATCTTCTCCCAGGTTCTTCTGTCAAACTGTTGAAAACTGTATCTGCCTTGCATTTCAAACATGTACAAAAATATGGTGCTTTGTGTAAATATTTTTTGGCATTGCTGACCTGCATATCTGGTACTGTAGGGTTGCAATTTGATGTAAAAACCTTTGGTATGAGCTTAGTAAATTAAGGATACTGCTGCACAAAGGTCCTCATTTGATGAAGAATTTACAAAAGTACTACAAGTACAGTGCAGCCATAGTCATAAATATTATTTTAATTTTCCAGTCAAACTGCCCAAAGCTCTTTATAGTAAAAATGAGTTAACACAGTTGTCAGAGATGATTTATGTTTAAGTTCATCAATGTGTAGCAAAGCAAGAAGCTGGATTGAAACACACAACGTTATAGACAGCATAAAAATGCCATCTCTTCTAGTAGGTTTGCATAATAAATTGTTTTTTTTGTACTGCTACTATTGGAATCTTAATTCCCAAGAAAGAATATTCTCGAGGGATCATACAAAGTTTTTATTGATCTGCAAGCAACTTGACTAACGAAGCAGAAAAAGACGGAAGAAAATTCCCAAAACAGCAACGCAATTACTTCACAAATATAGCTCAGCACACATAATTTAGGACAAATACACTTGCTTTTGTTATAAATAAATGTTATTACACAGTAACACAAGAAGAGCAATGGACATATGTAATGTACTTCATATATGTAATGGGGCTTGATGCTTCATTGAATGCACTTCATTTCTTCTCATTTGAACCATATAGACAGGCCGTCCTAGACAACAAAATTTAAAAAATAGACAGACGCTTAAAAAAATAGTTCACACCAAAAAATGTGACCACTTAGAGATGTGTGGGTTTCTATTGTTGCAGAGGCGAGAACAATATAGCATCACATCCCTTTGCTTTCTGCAACCCAGAACAAACTACAAAAAATTAAAGAAAGAATTATTTATTTTAACATCATGCTATCTATACCATGCAGGTTGAAATATGCTCACAGTTCATGCCACTGGCCCCTTAATCGCGCATAGCAAAATCGCAGGCAGAGGGGTCTCCCCTTAAACCTTGTTGCCTCCTAGCCTGCTCTGATGACAGACTAGTGAGAGGAGTCCTTTGTTGGTAATTGAGATTACCTCATTTCCAAAATACCAGGAGCCCTACTGGATAATAAAATATGTCTACACTAGTGTACATATTTCTAGCAGAAGCCAAACACTTCTGTGGCCAGAATACAGAGCTGTGTTTGTTGAATTACAGACTCAAAAGAGGTGAAAGGGTTTTTTTTGTTTTTTCATTCCCCAACTTTTATTTGGTCAAGGTTCTCAGACTCCACTCCACTTCCAACCAACCCACCCCTCTGCCCAAAGTACAGTGGGAGAGTGGCCTTGTGTGGAGATTCGAGAACTGAAACTTTAGTAAAATCCACCAGGAAACCTGCAATTACTCAAAAAACATGACTGCCATCAGGCCACACCTCTCCCCTTTTGCAGACCTCGAATCCTGTAAACGTGTCAGTGGCAGGATGTTTCTCCTCCTCTCTGTCATAAATGATTCACACAGAAAAAGAAGATCAAACATCTTCCTTAAAAAAAAGAGATAGAGAAGTGTTGCGTAGCTTGTAGTGTTTCCACCGAATGATGAAGGGGAAAGCTGCCCTTGACCATTAATCAGCAAAATATTATTTATGCTGTACCCTTTACAAAATGAAAAACATTACTTTCATACATGTGTATCCTTTTACTCAAAGCTCCAAAGTAATCCCATAGTACAACAAAACATAGTAAACCAAAATTAAATACAACGAATATATGAATTGCAATGTCCTTCACCTAATTTGTGATTGCATGACAACGCTGCATAAAGCAGAAACACAAGAAGGATTTTCTAAGAAGCCGCACACAATCTCAAGCACTAACAATTGTCTGTCTGGCTGGTTTGAAGTCTTCGAAACCTGATCCCTGTCTCTGCAAAGTAATACCTCTCAGACTCTAATTGGATGATTATTTCCAGAATGTTATTTTAACTTTTAAATTGGATTCGAAATCTTTTAATTCAATGTAAATTCTGAGACCATTTGTACAAACTGTATGAAAACCCTAATGTGTGCCAGTGATTCTAACCATTGAGTCAATGATGGTTCTGCACTCCATTCATAGGAGTAAGTGTGTCATCAGACTTTTGAAGCAAATACAGTCATTTTCAGTAAGTTAGAATATACATCCCTATGAGTCCTGTTGAAATGATAGTTTAAAAAGTATCATTTGAAAATGACAACCTTGAAGCAGGTATTAAACATACTTTTCATCAAGTCCCCAGTTATGTTTTGAAAAATGTTTTTTTATGGCTCTGATGAAATATAATCATTTTAAATGTCATGTTTCCATGAGTTGACAGAAATAAAATCTTTTAAACATCCATACATCTCTGTGTAATCACCCCATCTCAGTTTGTTAGAAACTTTGTGATTAAGTTACTGAAATAAATTGACTTTTTTAGTAATATTAAACATTATAGAATGGGTCTGTATGTATGCAGTGGCGGAGGCATGATCAAAAAGGTTTAAGAATTTGCTCAAAGCATCTGGAAGAGTGGCAAAATGAAGTGAATTGTGCAACACAGAAAAATGTTTACTCAGCAAACAATCCCCAGCTTAGCATGAAGAACTGTAATACTGTCAGTAGTAGTTAAAGTGCATTCCTGTCTGACATGAGGAAGCTTTTCAGTGGCCAACCATAATGTCAGATTGCATGATTAAACATCCATTCCAAGACTTGACTGTCAGAGGTGGGAGCAGAACTGAGCATGGCCGGGTCCTCTCTGCACTTACGCAAATTCAGAGGAAAAAAGAAATTCCTTTGAATATTTTTCTTAAACTTTAAACTTTCTGTGCCCCATAATCATGTCTGTAATGATAGTGTGTTTGCTTTGTCCAAACACAAGGGCCTCTGTTTTAGAAACACACACAGAAACACACACTTATGCTGGGATGATGATGGATTGGAAGAAATTATAGGGCACTGTTCTAGCCAATCAAATACAGAAACAAAAACTAAAATAGAAATAAAGTAAAATCATGTTCAGCTTTAAAGTGACAAAAAGGCAAAACTAAAAACATGCAATATTGTTTAAATACAAAGTTAAAGCGGCTCATCACTGATTTTGTTTTTCACAGAGCAGCAGGAAAAAAAATTGTTATGAGGGTACTAATCAGAAATTGTATCTCATATTTTAAATATAAGCAATTTTAACAATTTGTGTAAGTACTGTGATGAGTCAAATTGTAAAATTGACACTCAAAGTTATAATACAGTCATAAGCTAATACAAACACATGTTTCCTTTTTAATTAGGTAATATATATATATATATATATATATATATATTGTGTATGCTAGTAATAAGCAACATCTATCTTTTATGTGTTATGTATGATGTGATAGATTTAGGAAAACATATTTATGAGTAATTTTCAGGGAGACAGTAAACATAAAAGTTTTTTTAACACATCAGAGGGTTAAGTTAACGTTAATGCAGGGATTAGAAGAGAACTGCCAGGTTCCATGCTTGTTGAAAACCAGGTCATGGGGAAACATGCATGCCCAGCACAAAGAAGAAGCTAAATCACTGTCCAATCCATTGTGTGTTTTCATTAAGATCAATTAATTTTTTTCTGCAGAAGAAAACCTACAGTAGGTCAGTGTGTGTTTTTGAATTTGAGTGAAAATACACACAAGAAAGAAAATCTGAATTCATGCACAGTCATATTTTCTCTAAAATGAATCAGAATAAATTACTGCTACAAAACCACAAACACTAAATTAAATCCTGATGTACGACCAACTCCTGTCACCTCTGGCATGAGAGCTGCATTAACGGATTTTGGTGTGCCAAGTCATTACAACAGCAGTACCTTAAAACGGTGCTGTTACGTGGTTTTCTAAACACAGAACCCTGTCTTGACACTGATTTGATGTGAGACAGAAAATGAGAACTTGTTTCCTGCATGCGTTGGTGGAGAATTAGCACTAGCCTTGTCACAGGGTCAGGGTTCACATCAGGGGTATGCTGGTATAAAAGAAGTCAAATGACATGATGTCACCGGGGGCTTATGTTTGGCTGCCAGGTTCTCAGCAGGTGAACAAACACATCACACCCTCCGAGTAACTACAAGATTTTGAAACTTGGGAAGAAAAGTTTATGTGGATTTTTCTATGTTTGCAAAAGGAAAATAAATTTACAGAAGGGCTCCTTTTTTCCTTCTCAATATATTTTCTTTTCTAAAAATGCTGAAATTATAATTTGCCTTTTGACTAAGTGACACCCTGGACAAAAAGCTGTACGTGTCATACCTAAAACTACTATTAATGTATAAACATTGCTAAAAATTATTTCAACCGCCACTTGTCAAGTAAATTATGAAACAAATCACATTTTCATCTATTTCAAATATTAGCAACATCTTTGTGTGCCTGTATGAAACTAATAGAGTATGTTTCCAAGACTACATCAGTCATTTTCCGTTTTGACTTAGGATTAATTTACATGAAAGATGTACAGACAGGATAAAATGTTTCACACACTGGTTTTTGTTTCTCACCAATAAAAATCGACTGGAACCATCTTTCTTTGTTTAAAACGGGTACTCCCCTCCTTTAATCTCCAAAACATGTAGTCTCACCCACAATGCACCTGGAGCAAGGCCAGAGCTGCTGTTAATTTGGCTTCATTATTAAGTTAAAAGCAATGCGGGTGGCAGTGCTGGAGCTAATGAGCAGTGCAGGGCATTGTTGGCTGTTCTGCTCCCACCCATTAGAAAAATTAAAGAGTGGAACATGAGTCAAGGGGTGAAAGGATCTTGATTGAAGTCTTGAATGAAACTGTCTGACCTGTCTGACTTTGCTGTCACCGGAAGGTACCAACTCTCAGCACAGCAAGACCTTTTACATAGCAAGCAAAGACTCCTCAAGTTGTGGTCATTGATTCGCTTTATTCTCCATGAAATATGAGCCTGTATATATTTTCAAATATTATAGAGACAATATGAGCTTTTTTGTCATTTTTTTTAGCATTTAAGGAAGCTGTTAAGAAAAAAGTTTAGTGCAGATAGAGATTGTTTGTGGACACCATGAGAGAAGGTTCAGACATTTTATGTTTGTTTGACTTTTCCCACTGCAATCCCACTAAATTGACAAAAAACAACCACACTGACTTTCAGTTGTGAGTCTTCTCAATACAGCTCAGTTTGACCACATGCTGACAATGTTTTTCTGGGAGCTTCTAAAATGATAGCAGGCTTTCAGCTTACAAAGATCTGCAGAAGTCTCCACTTTAATATTAATCAAGAGTAAAATGAGATCTCTGTGTAGGTTTGGCTGAACTCTGGCTAGAGAGGAGACTTGACTGATGGTAATAGGAACATATGGGGAAAATGATGACACTTGGGTTGTTGCATTTTGTAGAGGTCAAGTTTGATATTTTGTGCTAACTGAACCAGCCTTGGATAGTTTCATCTTGCAAGACTTTACTATCTGTTAGTACCAGTTTGATGTGACCTGTTTTGTAATTATCTTAATTTGTGTTTTGTACATTTAAACCACTAGACATACATTTTTTGAGGTGCTAAAGAAAACAGCATGGTGGATGATATTGGAGTGGATGTATTAATCAGAAATAAATGGACCAAAAAGTGCAAAAAGAAATTAGTTGCAAAACAAAATTCTTCTGAATATGATGAGACAGAGATATCACGTCTTGGAACATGCATGTACTAGTGTGAAAAACATTATGACGAGGTTCAATTCCAGCTTCCTCCTGTCACATGTTGGTGTGTCACTGGGCAAGATAATTAACCCCAAATTACCCACTGGTGTGTAAATGTGTTTGTGTGGGTTGATGTAGCTCTAGTGTAGAGCACTTTGAATGGTCAGCTCATTTACCATGCCATTCTTTTCCATGCCAACTCTATTAACCCATGCCACAATAGGCATACTGCTTTGAACATGTTTTAGTTTGCAAACCCTATGGTGCGGATTGTATTCTTTGAAATCAGAGCGATGAAAAATGCAGTAAATGTTGCAGGTATAAATGATTTATTCCTACTGTTGAACATGTATGTCTTATGGTAAAGCTTAGAGCAAAATGTTTGTTTGTGGAGTTTAATATATACTTATCAAAACAAAACAAGTGTATTGCCCAGAAAGAATTAACAGACCAAATGCTCAGAACATTTGTAGAGCCTGAGATTTAGGTTGTGGAATGATCCTGCGTAGCTCAGCTTGTTCTGATTCTTTGCCAAGGAAATTCCACTTATAAGTCAAAAAAATAACATCACCTGTATCCTGGTTGTATTACCATGCCTGTCACTGCTATAAAATGCCAGAGAGAGCTTATGATTTCAAAACATCTATGTAAAGTGACTTTCCTGCTTAGAGTCAATGGATCTGTAACAACTTGAGCTGCGTTCAAGTGCCTCCTCTCTTTTTTCTTCAGAGGGTGACAGTTTACAGCCAATATCAATCACCGTATTGTCCTCCTGCGAAACAGCCTCTGATAAAGTACACTTAGCCATGTTTATAGCTACCCAGGTTCAAAGAGAGGCCAGCAGCACAATGGATCAGGCCAAGAGGGCTGCAGCACCACTGTGTGGGAGACACCATTACATGTACACCAAGCTACCGAAACAGAAGCTGATCCAAGGTGACATTTAATTTTTCTGAAATTTGTTGATGACGTTTTCATGTGACAAGGGAAACATTTTTTAAAACCTATTCGGTCACAGTTACATATTTCTTTACAAGACAAACAAGTTGAATATATTTTTTAAAAGTTAGTCTAAGCTGTCTTCCTTTCTTTTTGCTATTGGCGGAGTCAGTGGGAAGGACTGTAGGACCATCTGTAGGGCAAGGTTGTCAACATTTTTCATGCATGAGCCCATTGACTGACTGTAACAGTTCCCACTTTGTACTGACTTACCATCATAAGAACAGAAGATATACTTGGTGTCAGCATTGGTGAAAAACAGCATGAGTGCCACATTAAAGGGATAAAACTGGAGGCTGGGTTCTGAGTAAATGTTTGGCTAACTCAGCATCATCACATGTCCGGTATTTAACTAAATACTCTGCCGACATTGACATTGCGTACAATAAAGGAAGGCTGTCTTCTCTCTCTACCCAGCCTCTGTGACCTGTCCTTCAGCCAACCTCCATTGCTTTAATCCAGCTAACCTTGTCAAAACCAGCAGACCTCATTCAGAACAAGCAGATGACTCTCTGCACGCCAGTGGCAACTATAAATAGAAATTTCATTCAGAAGCAAGCAGGCTGAAGGGAAGGTATTGTAAACAGCGAGCCGGCCTAAAGCCTTACACTGGGCTAGCCTGGGAAAGTGATGGAAGGTGACTCGCTTTGACCTCAAGGCATGCTGCTCAACAACAACACACTGATCCAATGCTTGCTGTTGTCTTTGACTTTACATGCAAAGGCTGCTTCTAAAAGCTGCTTTAAACTATATGTCACTTAAAAACATTGTTGAACATAAAGTTCAGACAGTATTCGAATTACCCGCTCTGTCTGGCTGAGTGGTTGTGTTCTTGGGAAAGACATGCCACCTGCCTAGTCTGCTGATGGCGGTCAAAGGGTTTATGGCAGCCTCGCTTCTGTCCAACTGCCCCAGGGGAGCTGTGGCTACAATCCAGTAGCTTACCACCATCAGAGTGCAAATGTGTGTGTGAGTGAATGACTGAATATAGTGTGAAGTGCTTTAGCATTTGTTATGATAAAAGTGTTGTTTCAGTCACCGATTTGGTCTCAGCTAAGGTCTCTAGTAATAGTTTTTGATCAGTCTTTTCATTGTTTCATTTTACTAACCCCAGTTCATGCACAAGGCAGCATGTCCATTCTGGGTTAATGGGCTAAATAGCTGCATAAATTAAATGAATTCTACGCAACTAAAACTATAAAATTAGTAATTTTATGAACAAGCAGAAGTTTTATGGAGAAAGAGAAAATGTATATTTGTCTAAAGGCAAATATTATTCCATATAGATTCACATAAAAATATGAGTTATCTAAACACAGTTAGTCAGTTTACAATGAAAGACTCACGCACAGTTTTAGATCTACATATGAACCGCTGTTTGCTGTCTGTGCCAATGCAAATGATTTGGGATGCACTGCACTAAACAAGTTGGGTCAGTAGTTTATCCTGTGTACATGATTCATGGTCAGCTTCTTCAAAAACCCAAAGTTTGTTGAATCATCTTTGCTGTAATTAAAGCTGTGTGTCCTTTGTGGTATTTTTGCCAGCTTTCTTTCTCTAAAATCTACCAATAGTTCTTCGAAAAACTGGCAGATGTTGAATCAGATTTGAAGAGAACAGGTGACCAGCAGCTTTAGAATCTTGTATTCCCTTGGATCCACTGCAGATCTGGATTTTGGCTTGGGGATTCAAAGCATGTTTGATATTTTGACCTAAACCATGACGTCATAGCTTTAGCTTCATCTATAAAGTTGTCATCCTGCTGGAAGGTGAACCTTGGCATTTAGCCTCAAGTGTTTGGGAAAATCTAGTACAAGGGTGGGAAACTCCAGACCTGGAGGGCTGGTCTCCTGCAACTTTTAGATGTGTCTCTACTTCAACACATCTGAGTCAAATAATGAAGTCATTAGCAGGACTCTGGAGAACTTGACTGTGCTTAGGAAGTGATTCAGCTATTGGATTCAAGTGTGTTGGACCAGGGAGACATCTAAGAGTTGCAGGACACTGGCCCTTGAGGACCAGGATTGCCCTCCCCTGGTCTAGTAGGTTTTCTTCCAGGATTTCTCAGTATTTAGAAGAATCTATTTTCCCCATAACTCAAACCAGCTTCCTTTTCACTGCCAAAGAAAAGTATCCAGAAGATATGACAATACCTCCACTATGTTTTACCGTTGCACTGCTATGTTCTGGGTGTCCCCTGAGAAACGAATCGCTTTAGCTCACTCTGACTTCTGAAAGCACTAGATTTTATTTGGGAAACTGAAGTTAAAAAAATTGCCAAAATATGAATCATTTTCATTCCTCTCCAGTAACCATGCACTACTTTTCGTTGCTTTCCCACAATTCATCTCTAATATAATACACTATTGTAGCAGGAGTGCAACAAAACTTGAAGAGTTTTGCACAAACTCATAAATCAGGAATATCAGAGCATATATTTCACAGACATCTGTCATAAAACTGTTTGCAACAAGAACATGGATGCCATTATTGTAGTTACTGTTTATTTCAGTTTTAATACTAAAATAACAAAACTCTTCACATAATTTTTCATATCAAATGACATATTGAGTTTTCTTCAGTCTATCTGATGCATATAGAGCAGATCGAAAATAAATTTCATCCAATTTGTTTTAAAAAGTAATAGTCAAATCAACCCAAATATACAGAGTGATTTATATTCAATTCAACTTGTACTCAATTGTACATATGCCTTGTAGCAGCTTTAAAAAAACGAATTATTTATGTCTTAGGGTGGTTCATCAAACAGTATGGGTTAATATATATGTTAAAATTTATTAGATGTAAACACACAAGTAATAGAGAAACCAAAAACTGGTGTGAATCCTTGCTCTTGCTGGAACAGAACAGCTGGAGTCAGACTTTGGCTGAGGTCTAGGAAAGGAATAGTGTACTTTAAAGGTATCACTTTCCACCTTGAGTTGTTTCAAAATCTACACTATTACTCTGCGAGAGACTTTAAATAGGGGCAGAAAGCCACCTACTAAACCACAGTAAGAGTCAGGTATGCAGTGAGGGAGAAGCTGAAGCATTTTAACAGCACTCATTTGATTCACAATCCTCACAGTGATCCCAGCCAGGGGGAGGGATTTTGAGGTGGGAAGATCAGTAGGCAGGCTTAACTTAAAATGTCAAACGTTTTACTTTGACTTCATGGAAAAAAAAAGACAGTTCAGAGGAACCGACAGATCTCATACTACCAAGAGTTTTTCCCCTTCCTACTTAAAAAGCAGACACACTGGCTCATTCATGGTGCCGAAGCAAAACAACGACGTGCTTCATCCCTGAAGGCCAGTGATACTTGATCATCTAACTCCCACCAATTAGAGCATTAGGATAAGTCATTTATTTTGCTCAGGTTGAAGAAGGTGCTAAACTCCATGAACCATCCCCCACGGTAAAGCTGAAATTTCACTCAGCTCAGCAGTCGCCCCACAGAAAGAAAGCAGGATATTGATGGCTAAGTGAGATGAGGGTTCTGGAGACGAGGCTCACCACAGCAGACCCTGCCACATCCGACCCAACTCAAGAAATGACACGGAGGACCTTGCAGGGTTGGAGAACTGGGTGCTATAATTCATTGTTTACAAAATGCTTATCAACATAAAGTTGTGAAATATTTGCAAAAAGATGTGCCAGAATTATGGGAGGTGAACGATGACAAATGACAAAAACTACCTTTTTCATGTCATGACTTAATTCAAGGTTAGAATTGATAGTTAAGACTTGATTGTGTCGTCTTCAAACCAGAAATGCAGAAAAAAGGAAAAGAAAAAACGGCTTGTGACCAGAATTAGCTAATTTTCAGCTTTATTTGCTCTTTTCAGTATATTACTATTTGGAAACAGAAGTCTGATCATTGTACCATGATAGCATTGAAGCCCTTCCAGATGAATCCATCAACAACACTTTGTATTGGTGGATATCTTTACTAAGTGAAAACAGCTCAATATTAGGAATCTAGTAGTTGACCATCTTTAATATTAGGAACTATAATTCAAGTTAGGGCAGGGTGTCATATCATTGTAGATCAAACCTTAGTTTACATGAGAAGTCTGAAAATGACATAAACTGTGTTAAATGTAGTTGTTCATGGTTGTTTTCTTTTCAGTGTCTTTTCATTGTTTTGGCTAATGCTTCTTGTTTAGATTTCCTTGTGTCCCCGGTGCCTGTCATCAGGTCCCCGACTCATGCCTGATCAGCAGCACCTGTGAACATGTTACAGTAGTCTGTTTGCTGGCTACTATGAGAATCACAAATCTGATGGACATAGATAGTACCTGTGCCACAAGACAAAATTCAGATGGTGTTTGCTAAAACCAAACCAAATATTGCTCTCTGACCAAAGAATATAAATCAGCCAATACCCGATGTGTAGAAGGCCTGCCATGACAGGTTTGTTTGCACTGGTTTTTGGGGCATATGCACTGAAACACAAGCATGTGGTGGATGTGCCATTCATTAATGAACCAAAATTCTATATGAGGGAGCTGCATTAAAGTGTAAATAAAACACAGAGAGCACTCTATTGAAAACTGGAAGCTTCTGGAAGAGGGAGTGTGATGGTAAGGGGTGGTACATGTGTCATCATAAACACAAGTCCTGTCATCACTGTAGGACAGTTCTTATATCTTATGAAACAAGTTTCTACAAGCAGTACCAATTCCATATCTAACAGTGCAGGAACAAACTCAATCCTGACATAATAGCAGTTTATCAGAGTCTACCTCTAAAATTTGAAAGTGCTCGAGTAACCATCACAACCACACTGACTGACATGCGATACATGCTGGCTGAAGAATCAACAGGGTCTTCAAAGAAGAAGCAGGCTGGAATTTGAAAGATATGGTTTTTCAAGTTTCCTATGGACATGTACCAAATTCTGATGCCAAACCAACAAATGCATTTTGCCTAAAAATGTGGCAGGGGGGGGCTATGTAGGTTTTTATCTATATGAGAGTTTTTCCTGTGATGCCCTCCCTCCTAATCTAAAGACTTGTGGGAAGACACGGAGCACACATACTTCACCCCAGACCCAAATCTTTCAGCTTAGGCAGAAGAATAGAAAGCTGCCTATGCAAGGAAAGACTCACAAAGGTATCAGATAGACAACAAAGGGGAATATTCTCTGAGATTTTTTTGCCTACTTATAAATCTATTGCTGAAGTAGTTATACTATCTGAATCATTGCAGTGAAAAAAAGTCTGATAAGAAAATCAACACCGAAATATTTACATTTTCATAACTGAAGGAAAATACAGCATGAAAATGTAGCGCAAATTTATTATTCAGCTATTTTTCAGAAGCTCAGGAGATCAAATATTTTTAAGCAGAAGTTATAGGGCAGAGGCTCATTTTAGAGTTTCTCTATAGTGCTTTCCTCTGATAAAGCATCCCAACTATTTTTCTCTCATAACTGACTTTTTGATTCCTAAGCTTCATAAATCAAATTCCTGACAGACACCAAAGGTTGAAAAAATAAGAAGCAAGAGATTTCTATGTCTTAAGCATGGAGATGTGCTTGCTTTTGTATCTATGGTCACCTACTCTCACAGACACTGTGGAAGAATGCAACCTGAGTGATAAACAGCGCCCTCTGCTGGGTAAAATATGTAATTTCAGCAGGAGAAGCAAATTCATCTAAGCGTGCTCTTAGATCAAACACTACATAAGACTACTATCAATTTTTATTTTTTTTAAGTGGTAATAATAAGAATAATAATAAACAAAACTGGGTTTGTTGAAAGTTAAAATTAAGTAGTTTAACTCTATAGTTCTACTGTTTACATTATTTCTGTGAAATACCAAAAACAACCTATAATAAAAAAAAAACCTTCAAAAATTTAATATCTAAAGCACCTCAATAGTCATATATTCTCTATTGTAGCATCACATAAATTATTCATATTTCCATTATCAAAGTACACACTTAAATAAAACCAACATAAAAGCTTCCATTACAACATTTTATTTCAGATAATGTCTTCACACAGTGCATACAGAGGCTGTTGTCATGCTAGCATAAAGCAATCTAAGCAGAACTTTTCTCAGTTTCAATTGAACTGCAGGTGATGGAGAAGCCCAAACTGGTCTTGTGTTCATCCCAAATCTAGGGAGAGACATTACATCCAGAGTTCTGTGGCCAGAGCTCCAACAACAACACCTCCAAACTGAAAGGAAATTCCTCTGCCTTCTCTGCTCTCTGCTGGAACATGCGGGTCCATTAATCCTCCGCGGATATTGAGGTCATTTCATTTTATGATATTGCTTTTTTCTTTTCTGTCATTTTGGTAAGGTATAATCTAGCTCCTGCAATGGAAAGAAGAACAAATCATATATTGCGGCCTTCATTTAAAGCCTACATATACAGCTATTAATAATTAAACAAACAAACAAACAAAAAAAGACAGCCCCTTGCCTGGGTGGGAGTACACAGAAAAGACATGATAAGCTGTGGAACAGACTGGGATGTAGCGGGCAACTATACTCTGCCAAAAGCAACTCTGAGCTTTGCTTCAAGACAATCTGATTGCAGCAGCAGCCGCTCGGCCCTTAAGTGGAAGTGACAGTGTGTCTCAGAGACATGTTACAAGTCAGAGGAAATTGGAGGTAAACAGATAAAAAGAATGCAATCTCTGCTGGAAGTAGCAAGGCACAGGGGGCAGGAAATAAACCTGTATTTAAGCTGATTACCCGAGCAGAGTCCCAGCCCCTTTCACCAGCTCTGGACCGGCCGGCCTCAGAGCTGCCAATGTTGTTAATTAGAGGTTTGCTGAGGGGAAAAAAGGCAGCCTTGTCAGACTTGCGGCAGTGTTAGTGATGGCTGGCTGGAGGGGGACATGCAGAGCTCTTAATTGGGTCTGTATGCTGTATCAGTGGCTAGCTGGAGCGGTGGTGATGATTGCTGTGAGCAGGTGGCCATGGAGGCAGCTCCACGCAGGCCATCACGGGCCAGCCTGTCTGTTCTTGTCAAGACCTGGAACACTGAGCAGACAGCCCCTCCACAACACCTCCCTGGCAACACAATGTAACCCGCAGTCCTGGAGGACTACTTCCTGACAGTCCAGCCATGGGAAAGAGGAGAAACACATTGCATAAAAAGCATGAAACACCAATCATCTTTTTATGTTGAAAATGCAAAGCATAAACTGAATGTATAAACCAGAAATGGGTGAGTTTCCAGACTATAAAATCTGCAGGAGCACGCTGATGCATGAAAACTATTAAACATGTGCTTTATATAAACATTTTAAAAAGACTTGTTGCGAAAGAAAAATAAATCACCGACATAATTACAGATTCATTGCAGTTACTTGCCATTTATATCAGATGAAAGACAGTTTAAGATTGGTTAAGTGAGCTTTTGTTAAAATTGCATGCGTAGTTAACTCACTTACAGTAGGTTTTGTCTTTGCATGTTGACTTTATAAAAATCTAGATTGGGTAGTCCTGGAGGCTGAAGATCAAACTAATCTAAGTGAGGCCTGCAGCCCAAGGTGGACTTCTAAAACAACTCTGGTTTCAAAAACATCATAGTAGTTTATGCATAACCTTTTTTTCTGAACCTTTTTAAAAGTCATTGCATTTAAAATTGGTGGCTACAAAAAAGCCAATCACTACCATTTTAAATAGAAATAGTTATTGAGATGGTGCACTACCAATAATCTTCTTGTGAGAAACAGAAAGTAATATAAAGTCGTTTACGTCCAAGTAAATGTACAATATTTACATATTGTAAATATGTAAATATTTACAATATTTACATATTGTAAATATTGTAAATATACATATTTACATATTTACAATATTTACATATTGTAAATATGTAAATATTGTCAGAGCTGCTTCTGACTAATAACAAAAACTCAACATAAAAAATATGTCACAACTACTTGGCAAGTATAAAGTATCATTCATTTTAATGTATTTCTCATAGTACACTCCACATTTTTTGGCTTCCATTGTAATAATAGAAGGCACAATAAATCTGATTTTTTTTTTAAATTCACAATGAATCTCATTTTTTTTAAATTCTGATGAATCTAACTTTTCATTGGAGAAAACTGTTTTCATTTAATAAAATTGTGTATTGTTTGTGTAAAAAAAAAAAAACCCCACTAACACACATTAGTTATGCATAACATTTTTAGGGGCAAATGTGGCACAGGGGTCCATTCCTCTAAAGACAAAGAGCTTCACACCTAACAGTCATGGAAGGAGAACTGTAGCTGCTCTTCAAGATGTGAAGGACATGAAAATATACTACTCAAGTGAGCCAAATGTGCTTTGATCTTCATAAAACCATTACAACAAAATTGCTTCTTGTCTAAGCCTGCCCAGAACAATATTTTAAAAACTTTACAACCACTGGAACTGTGACAAACAAGCCTTGAGGAGGACAAAAGTTAATCTTGTAACTATGCATGTGGGAGGATAATGAGGGGATTATACAAATCTTGAAAAATATTTTGAGAACTGCAGCATTTTTTGTGTTTGTGAGCTCATGATTAAATATTTGTTTTAAAGCTTTTTTTAAAAACTTTTTTTATCTTAAATAAACAAGTTTCTTGGGATCAATAAGTCTAGCGGGTCACCTTACATCCAAACAGTATAACAGTGTGAAAACTCACACAAACTTACAGAAGATGTCTGAACTTCGAGAGGATTAGTACTGAAACCACTATATTATTCAGGATTCTAATTAGAGCCTTACAATATTAGGAGACCGTACAATTTAATTAGTTATTGAATTGCTATGATTGCAATATAAAGATTCAAATTAATTCAACTTTTCTTCACTCTTCTCTCTCGATTAAATCGCCACAATGTCCCCAGCATTGTCTGTGAGGTTTAGCATATTAGCCACTAAGAGCTAAACAAGTTTTGAGTATCATAAGAATCCATCCAGTGTGCAAAAGCACCAAGAGGGTGATACGAGAAACGTGAAATATAAACTACCCCTCTAACCAATGTTCTATGATTATGTTCTGATTTATTTTGCAGCTCTGGTTCAATTCATATCGCCTGAATAGTTTAAAAAATATTTTGCGAAGAGGTGGTACTTTTTCTTCAACTTTGGACCAAATCTGGCCACTCAGTTCAAACATAAAGAGAATAAATTATTTAATCTATACCTCATTTTACACAGATTTACGAGAGTTTCAAGATGTCATCAGATAAGTTGATAAACTATTGAAAATTACAAGGTCCAGGCCCAAAAGAAACAAAACAAAGAAGATTTGTAATTTTGAACTGTATTTTTTGCTTTTTTTGTGTTACTGAATGTCATCATTTTTATAGGGATCAGGGTGTTGCTTTTCTTTTGCTGCAGAGTTTGACCGAAGTTAGCAGAATTTTCATGATTCATTTGAATTTTGACGAATGCTCTAAATGAAGTGTAAAACAATCTATCATTTGAGGATTTGGCTGAGCGGACACTGTTGAAGCGCATGTGGAATGGCGTTTGCCTGGAAAACGGCAGGAAACAGTAGAATGACATCAATTGTGGCACAGCGCAAGGACTGTTGAATGAAATGGAGAGTTCAATGGGCTTCTTTAGCACCTTCAAATCTGTGGAGTTCAGCTTGAGGAGTCTGGTGGTGAATTTAAAAAGGGGACATATTTCATGAAACCACTTATGAAACTGAAGCTGGGTTGGAATTCAATCAAAACTAACATCACCCCCGAATGTGCAGTGATTAATCTGGTAGTAATAAATGTTGTTTTCATTTTTGGTTTTCTCAAAAGGTTAAAACCTCAACCTGAAGAAAAAGCAACATTTTTCTTTCTTTCTTTTTCATTTATCTGCTCAGGTTTTTGTTTGCGTTACAGAAGTTGATCTGATCTTACCAACAGATCCCTGAAAGGATGTGTGAGTAGTTTTTAGTAGTTTGAGTAGATATCTTTATTCCATAAAACCTCTGAAAACAATATATCACATATAGCATTATGACACTTAAGAAATCCTATCCTTGCCCACTTTCCTTCACTCTGTCAAAACAATCTACACCAGAATTTCTTTGGTCCTCATCCAGTAGCTGAAGTCACCAAAAGGGAAACATATCTTGACCTTGCCCCACCTTACTGGACTGAGAAACCCACAGCATGTGAAGGCACAGATACTAGAAAGGTATAATTTGTTAGGATGTCAGGAATGTCTCAGTTTATGCACTTAAAATATTTAACAAGTTGAGTGGTGATCCAGGGGATCTATGGCGTTCACATGTTGGCCAATCAAAGCAAACCGGGTCATCCCTACAATGTTCACTGGCAGCTGTGTCCTCCCTGGCCTTCCTCCACTTTAGCAGTGGGTGTATGAGCAAACTTTGGAAGATTCTGTAATTAAATGGTTTTATCACAGTACTCTTACATTCCTCTGATCATTGGGCTGGCTCAGTGATACCTGCATTAGAATGGGTAGCCATTCCCATAGATGACAGCTGATGTTGCCTATTTGTAAATTAACTTGCATCACATTGAAAAATACACTGACTCAATACTAACTATGGTTTCAAACTTGAAAATATTGCTTTATCTTTGAATTTGTTGGAATGTAAAGTTGATGCAAATTGTTTAGTTTCTTTCTTTTTTGCTTAGCTAACACATCTATGTTCTAACTAGTACAAAATCTGCAAGAACTTTGAAAATGGCTGACATTGAAAATAAAAAGAAATAAAATCACGAAATGGAAATCAAATCCACCAATTTCTTATACATATTTACACATAAAGGGCAGATGGGGGAAAAGAGTATGGTTGGACTGGTTTATAATGAATATTTGAACAAATGTGATGTGTTTGATGAAAGCCTTTTAAACTTACATTTTCCTCAGTAAACCATAGAAAATACATAAATATTATTACAAAGAAATTTGAAGTGAATATTTTACAAGTGTTTTGTTCTTTTTATTTTAGATCTGATAACTAGGGTAAAGCAGTTTCAGTTATTTTAAATCCTACTTTTAGATATTACTCACCACATATGAAAACTGGGCACCAATCTATAGATGAGAATCCTCTGCACACAAGTAAAGTGAGCTTAGAGACTCACTATTAATGAATCATTGCACAAGAAAAAAAGGAGCAGAAAAGGAAAACACTGTGGATTTCCTTCTTACTGGTCTGACATTACAAGGATGTTTAACTTAGAGTATCAAGGGAGGTTAACCATTCACACCAAAACACTTGGTTTGGGACATTGAAAGAGCATACAAACCGCAGAGAAAGAAAAAAGGGAGGAAAACAGGAAAAAGTAATTAATCATGCTACAGTCTGTGAGTCTGGTGGAGGCGTTCTTGAGCTCTGGGTTTGCAAGCTGGTCTCAAGAGGAAGCTCCAGTGTAACATGAACGTTGTGCATGGGTGGTCAGCTAGTTTACAAAATTCAGCTGTGAAACAGGCATGTTCTAAAGACCTGGAAGCAAACTCTTTTCTCACCTTCCCCTGACTAAACTGTATCATATCTGCTGAGCCTGACCAAGTGATAGGCAAACTGAGATGCTACCTGAAGGGAACCCCAAAGAGCACTTGATCTCAAACACACATCTGGTGCTTTGGATCCCCTTGACCTACTTGACCTAAGGACATATTTATACTTGTTCTTATGATTTACATTTAGTTGGATTATTAAAAATTCAAACTACTGAATTACACATACAGTGAAACAGGAGACCAGGCTTATTTCTGATTATGATTTTGATAATGAGTTATTCCCTGGGGATTTTTTATGTTTTCACATAATTTTGTTTATCAATGCAAATTGAATATGTTCTCCAGATGTGGATTTTGTTACATTTTTGTCCTTAGTGCTTGTCTTTAATTTTATTTTGTATGTATTGTTAATTAAACTGGAGAAATCTGTGTTCCTTTGGCTTTTTTATGTTGTTAAACTTCTATCCAAAATGCACCTCGTACTTCAATTTCATTTCTGCACCTAATATGAGGCCCTGAATTTCATCTCATGACCTGAGAAATTCACAAGAAGCACTTCCTTCTTTAGCACAACTTCAATCTGCTGGACAATATTTTACTGTTTCCTCTTGAGACCAGCTTTAGTGTGAAGACCAGCTTAAATCAATCTACTGGGATGTAGCTTTTATTCAACTGAAAAGATACAGACAGAAACCTTGATAAAGACCAGTCATAAGAGCTTTTTCAACACTACATTAAGTTGACAGATTTACACTGTCATGATTGCTGTGAACACCCAGCTACACACACACGTATGCAGGGCCAACTGTTGATAGATAAAAACCACACAGCGGGCCATACCGCAGCACTGTGGTTAATCTGGTAATTAACAGCATTATCAATCATGCTCTTTTAGCCATTGACAGACTGCCCAAGGGATAAATTTCACTTAGTTCAAAAGGTTTCGCTGCGCAAATACAAACTAAAGGGAATTAGATCAATATTCAACATCTGCACCTAACATGTAAATGACTACCACTCTGCACGCTTAATGCATAAATTATGAGTTTTTTCTTCCTTCTTCTTGCAATTTACACTTTATGTAACAGTTTCTACTAGTGCTTGATTCTACAATAATGACAAAAACATCTAATTTTTCCTTTTGATTCTAATATTTACAGCTCATAGAAAATTATCGGGTTTTTATCTCCCTTCATTCCGGGATTTGTTCCATTCAGCTTTCTTTCTCCCAATTAAATTTCAACGGAGCCAATCAGTGAAGAGAAGGCAGTGTTGGGAACTAAGATGTTGATTTTCTGCATTGCTTTAGAATTGCAGTCTGCTTGTTTTTTCAGTAATGGCAGCGGAGTAAGTTAATATAGCTATTTAGTCTGTGTTGGCCATACTTCCAAGTAGAGGATTAACTTTAACAGCCTTCTCATTCGGCTCGGCATTTCTCATAGCGTCGAAGTGGTACACTCCATATCTATCTATCTATCTCTCTATATTTCCCTAGTCGGGTTGGAAGAGGTACTGGTGCCTATCTCCAGCGAGACATTTTGGGCACCCTGGACAGGTTTCCAGTCCATTGCAGGGCAACACAGAGACAGACAGGACAAACAACCATGCATGCACAGACTCACACATAAGGAGAATTTTAGAGAGACTGTGCTCTACATATATCATGGTTAAATGTTAGCCATGCCATATGTAGCAAGCCTTACTAAACTTTATAAATAGGTACTCAGATAAAATCTTTGTGTCAATACGTATTTAGAAGAAGAAAGAAATAATTCTACTTGATCTTCAGATGAGCCGATAAAAATCACAAAAGGCACAAGTAACAAACTAATGACCTACTGTTAATAAACAGCAATGAACTGTGCAGGATGTTTAAAGGATACAGAGGTTCTGTGATACAAAAGCTCTATCCTATTCCATGACCTTTTACCTTCACTGACTGGGCTCATGTACACCTCAGTGTAATGTTTTAGAGGAAACATCCTAAAACCACCCACATATATCCTTTTTCCTTTTGTTTAAAAATGTGGATTCAATGATAAAAACAGGCTTTTGTTTGGCATAAACTAATCTGAGTGTAAAGCATTGTTGTCAGTGGACCAAAGCTGAATGGGAAGAAATGATGGCCATGATGTGGTTTTTCACAGCTCTGGTTAAAAAAGAGAGCAGGATTCCCCAGAGAATTACTGACCCCAATGACTCCACGAACTGGTCACCACTTACTTTCATCTTTCGACTCACTTTACAGTCATTATAATCCCCCTTCATGGCCCCTCTCTGGGTAAGGTTACTCTTACCCCCCTAATTCCCTTGACGCATTTGACAAACAGCCCTCCACCAGAAGACGAGAGGAAAACAGGGTGGTTTTTGTTTGAAGTTTGCATACAGTGCCTAGTTGCAAAAGTATCCATACCCCTTGAACTTTTTCACATTTTGTCATGTTACAAATACCAACTTCAATGTGGCTATTGTTATTTTATTTCATCGACCACCAAAATGTTCTGCAAGATTGTAACCTACATAGATAAACTGTACATACTTTTCAAAATTTGCATTAATACAAATTTGACAAGTGTTTCCGGATTTTCCTTCACTCTCCTTTACATAGATGATCAATAAAATTCAGGTCAACCAATTGATTTCTGAACTCAGTCATAGTGTGTTCATATAAATTGTAATTTCAGTTGTTCACAGAACGACTAAGTATTTTAGAGTTTGAATTCAAAGGCCTCAGATGTTTGTTAAGTAACTTCTGAACAAACAGTATCATGAAGATGAAGGAACACACCAGACACACAAACTCATAAAAAGTTGTAACCTTATATTCACATATGCCAATGAGTGATACTTCTTTTAATGTGCTCTTTTTGTGTAATGCGGCATGGTTTTATTGCATTTAGCATGATTTAATTTAAATATTTGAGTGATATATCTGTGGCTTCACAAAATGACCCACACCTGTGTAAAGCAGTTATTGTTTTTGTTTTATTTTGTTTTTCTTAAAAAGGCTGTGGTACAGCAATGATGAAGGACAAATGTTTTCCAAATATTTGACCCACCCAAAAAACTATTAGAAACCCTGATAAAGTCAGATTTTTTGGACTGCGATTCTCTATTTTAAGTCATTATTCGCTAAATTGTTCTGTTCATTTCAGGTTGTGTTTATGTATTCTTATAGTCTCATAAGATCTTGCCATCTTAAGTCATGACATAAATCCTATAAAAGAGAGAGAATATACTTACTTTTTAAAATTACTATACTATTAAAATTACTATTAATATATTCTGTTATGTGACCTTTTAGAGTCTACAAACTCTACTTCTTTTGTGAAGCTTCCTAAAGCAATCAACTGCTGTGCCCCCCGAATCCCAAGAATGTAAAACCACTAAGTATACAAAGAACATGAAAAAATTAGAGTATGTGGGGAACCCAAAGCATTCCTCTTTTCATGTGTGTAAGCAGAGGCAGGCTTGTCCCCTCTATAGTTCTTTTGTTTCCAGTTGTGCCTGTGTGCTGTATCATTATCAACATCCACATCTGGATGGACTTAGTGAAGAAATCCTATAAAAAACCTAATGGGCTCTTCAAACATTTTTGAAGACTGATTAAGAGCTGTTTCAGATCTTGTTCACAACAATAGCTTCCATATGGGATTTATTTTTGTTCTCACTGATTTTGTTATCTACCCCACTTGCTTCTTTTTACTATTGTGGAAGTGTAGGGGATTTAGGAGGAACTTGACTCCCCATACAGTCAATAAAAAGGTCACAGAAAAAGACCCGCATCTGTTAGGTCAAGATAAACAATATCACTTCTCGTTTCCACCTTCTTTGTGACAAGAATCCTGTATTATTTAAAATAAAAATAAAAATTTTATCTGCTAGAGCAAAAACCGTTAAAAAAAAGGAGAAGAAGAGTAAAATCCTGGTTTCAAAAGTATGCACACCCTCAAACTAATACGTTATTCAAACTCACTTTTGATTAATTCAGTTCTCCTGGGTACATGCTTTCCATCTGTTACCAAAAATATACTGTAAATACTGTATGTATGTATCAAGATAATATTGTGGTAGAGTTCAATATTGGTTGTCACTCATTTTTGAAAGTGCAACTCGATATAAAATTATGCAGAATTATTGCTCAATCAGTGAGATATCTCAAGCTTTTATTTCTTGTCAGGTTTATGATAATGGCTGAGAGAAAACAAAAGCCCAAAGTTCAGTGCCTCAGAAAATGTAAATTTTGTTAAAAAATTAAATATTGGAAATTTATGGTGTTGCAGCCTAATAAGCTGATTAACTGCTAACGTTACCAGAGACTTACTGGTTCAGTAGGCTACACAATCATGAAAAAGACTGTGAAATCAGTGATGTGAGGCTCCAACCAAAAGACGACTGACTGGGGAAGTTTTGTCAAAATGTGCATCAACAAAGTTTTTGTTCAAGGGTGTGCTTGACAGGCATTTTGTTTTCCATATTTGATCTGCTAACCGATTTGTTGGAGTTTTTCAGGTGAATTTTACAGAAATATTTATTACATTAAAAGTATACAAATTTTCAAATGATTTTTATGGGCTCTTTACTTCACAAAAATTTGGGTATTTTAACAAGGGTTTGTATATTTTTGCATCCACTGTTTATAATATTAATCAAGGGCAATTTTACAAGCATTCCTAAAAATGTTTACTTGAAGCTTGAAATGTTCTATCATAGTTAAGCTTATTATAAACTTTACAATTCCTACCACATTTAATACTTTTATCTTTAAATCAAAGCAATTATTAAGAGTCATGTAAATTATATTTTTACAAGGTGTGTTCCTGATGTGTTATCCAGCACAGTGACCCTCAACTATTAACAGGGAAAAGAACACCACAAACACATGTTAAAAGTTAGGCTGACTTTAACCATAAACTTAACACCTGCCACTTCAAACCTCTCAGAAGTAAAAAGAAAAAACGATGGCAGGTAATAAATGACAACAAGAAACACTAGCACAAACACACGCCCACCTTGTACAGTAGGTTGGGTAGCTGTTATCACCTTTGAGATGTTTTTGTCTTTCAAATATTTTTTAGCTTACTTGCATAAGACATATGCAAGGGAGGCTCATATCAGATAACAGTCTAATTTGGTTCAAACTTCTGCAGTTGCTTTTCTTTAAAAAATAAAAGTAATTCCTTCATACAAAACTGTTAACGAACAGCTTTTAAAAAAGTTCCCTGCTGACACAATTTTAGAAAAATTAGAATAACTACTACATTTTCTTGGGCTCTGAGAAAACTGTTGCTGGCAATAGATGGACACAATTTGCCATAAATATTTATTTTGATAACATCATTTAGTAGTCAAAAATCCATTTACTATTCTTTAGGATTAAAAAATGTATATGAATTACATATTACAATTACAATTTAGGGGTCTGTTGAGTAAAGTTACATATCTTAATGTTTGAATTAAAACATCATTCGAAAATTAAACTAGATAAATTATTTTTAAAGATAAAGCACTTTTTAGGGATATTATAGAATCTAGACGTTTGAATGTTTAGTCATCTTGGTTTGCTTGGTCAAATAATATTGTTTCACATATATATTGTGGATGCATTTCAATTTGTTTGATTATATTTTATTTTTAGATTCTGATTTGAAAAAAAAAAAACTAACTAATTGTGTGGTATATATATATTTTTTCTTTTAAAAATAAATAAATTAGTGTAATCAAACACGCAACTGTTCTCACGAGACCAAGTGGGCAATTACCAAAACCTTGCCATAAGATGTCGCTAAATTTGACTCTTCTCTACTGTTAGCGTTTCCTGTTGGTGGTATTCTTTGCGGTAATGTTGACGAATGAATCTTCTGTTAAACTGACTTCAGTTAATCAAAAAATTTACCTAAAAAAAAAAAAAAAAATATATATATATATATATATATATATATACTAATTGTTTAGCTATTATTATTATTAGACCCTAAGCGAATGTTTTGGAATATTATATCATTCCAAATTTTATATCATTCCAAATTTATGTTTTTGTCTGCCTCTATCTTTCAGTGCATGCCATATGAACAATTTAAAAGCCAAATGAAGAAAAGAAAAAAACGTAAAATTGTTAATATTTAAAATGACGAATCTATGCGAAAACAAAAATAAGAAATGTGTAATCCCAACGAGAGCGTAAATTTTTAAAGCATATAAAAGAAGAGGGGAATTCCTTCATTTTCCGTCACCGCTGCAAAGCCCCTTTTGCCCCGGAAATGACGCCTGTTTGACAACAGGAACCACCAAACTTTAGCCTGTTAGCCTGTAGTAGCATAACAACCGCGATTCGTTAGAAATAAAGAAAATCTCCGAAGCGCTTTATTAAGATCATTATCTTTAGATTCTGGTATGGAGCTTTAGGCAGTGTGTATAAAGAGGTAAGGCTGTTTTAAACTTACCCTGGTTTACGAATGGTGAAGGAAACAGAGCGATATTAATGAACCGCTATAATACAACATTGACTTCAGTCGTTGCCAATACCGATAAAAAACGGAGTATAAATATATGATATTTTTCTTTTGGGAAATATTATACATAGAAATAAAAGAAAAAAAAAATATCCTAAATATTTCATATTGACCACAAGGAGCAAATACTTTCTCAGTAAATAATAAATAACGTTCCCCTGTTGGCTCTTTCAGTGTTAAGGAATGGTCTGATTGCAGCAGCAAACATGCACAGCCGTCTGCAGGAGCTGAAGAAGGAAGAGGAGACTCTCCTCAAAATCAAAGTCATGCTACAAGACCAGCTGAACCGCCTGAAGGTGATTGTGAGTTCATAAATATAAAGATGTTTGTGCACATATTCCTGTTTCACATGTGGTTGCACATATTTTAGTTTGAAGAAGGGGCCTTGAAGTCTATTATCAGCGCTCAAACAGAAGGAGCTTCACATGACCCCTCGCCAGAAAATGAGGTAAAATGAACATTAATTACTTCAATTTAGGGCATGAAATGGCTACATATTGTGACATTTTGAATAATGTGTACTTCTTTTATGTTTGTATTACCTCATTGAAAGGAGATATTCGATCACTCTGAATTAATCAAGTCCTAAAATACAGTATTTTGCAGTACATCTAAATAAATTTACAATGTCTACCGCATCTAAGTTCAAGCCCATAGTACCTTTCTTCCAGTATTTATAGCAATATTTACCACTTTTAGTCAGTTTTGAGTGAATAATTTCAGTCTGTGGATGATTGAACAAAATACTTAGATGTAATTTAAATCAAAAGCAGTTTTATTAGTAATAAAATAATTGATAGAGATTTTGTTTAGAGATGCCAGAGTAAAGCAGGCAAAATGAATGTTTAGGATTTTTGCGAAAAACTTAGGAAACTTAATGTTATTTCTTTCCACTCTGTGTTGCCCTATCACATTCTGAATTAAATAAAATGCTTAAATTTTGGGACAAACGTGAGGTCTCGAGCATACAAACAATTTTGAAAGGAACTGTATCTACAGATTGCAGATTATCTTGATCATTACTATAATTGGAAGTTGAGCTTTTCTTGCTTTGTCTTTGCCTCTGACTGAAATGAAGTTTATCTTATTATTCCAGGTTCAGATTAATCTTGACGATGAAACCGAAATCAATCGAACCAAACTCTTGCTGAATAGTGCAGAGGATTATGACATGGAGGAAGAAGACGAAGATGATGAAGACGAGGAGAATGAATATGATGAAGAGGATGATGACAATGAGTTTGAATTTGTGCCTGAAGCAGATGAGGAGGAGGATGATTACTAAGAATTATGGGTTGTGTGTAATTGGTCACTTAGCGAGAACACCTTTTAGTTGTATTATCAGTTCGTAGGTTTAATTTATTCAGATGGAGTAACCGTTACATTGTAATAGTCAGTGGTGCTAGCGGTGCCTATTTCTAGCCTAATTTAGAGCTATATTTCTCCCTATTATTTAACCTAAAGTCTGTGAGAAATGTGTCGCTATAAGACAGTATCATTAGGTTCTTACTGAGTAGCTTTCTAGGCATTATTTGGTGAAGTATTCACTTGAAAATCCAAACTCCTGGTTGTTATGCGTGTCATGAAATGTTATGGCTGGGCCATAAAAGAGAATAAAATGTACGTGTTATAAAAGAAATGAGAATTATAAGCACAAAAATAAATGTATTGCTTTGTTTATTGTGTGTTTGATTTCAATATTTTTCACTTGTAATTACAATGAAACATGTTTTACTTGACTTTGGTATATTGCAGATGCATGTTAGTATATTGGAATATGATTGGAAAATTCATTTTTGTGATTCCATTTTTAAAAATGCATAATTACAAGCATTAATTTAGTCAAAATTAACAAAGAAGTAACTGAAACATTTAACTGTATGTAATAAATCTTTTTCATTTCTTCAGGTGAATTACTAATGGTAACGTTTTGATTAAATTGACATATGATATATATGTGGTCATCGGGCCCTCGGGGCAGTCACCCCTAAACTGGAGCAGTGGCTCCAACAGATCCCAGGAACAACATCAGACATCTCAGTCCAGAAATGTGCAGTTCTAGGCACAGCAAAGATACTGCGCAGAACCCTCAAGCTCCCAGGCCTCTGGTAGAGGACCCGAGCTCAGAGGATAAGAACCACCCGCGGTGGGTGGGAAGGGAATTTTTTTTTTTTTAATGTATATATATATATATACAGATTCAGTGGTATCAGGCTTTTTATTGTCACAAATGTTCCTTGCACCACCACACTTCTAAGGTGACCTATCACTTGATTCAAATTTTGCACATATAAGGACCATATTAGAAGTAATTTGTCACCAGCTGGTGGCCGGAGTCATGCCCAGAAATGTCTAATTTAGCTAATTTGCCAAGAATCATAATGTATGTGCTGTATTCAAATTAACAATTTGAAATTAATTTAAAATCTGGTGACACAACTATTCATGTAATCACAAATGAATTTAGGTACAAATTGAGGGCTTCATTTGCATCAAAGCTGATGCATATCCCTGGTCCTCATTTGACTCCGATAAATGGGGAATGCAGTGCAAACACTTTCAGCTGAATAAACCATTCAGCATTTTCTAAACAGGTAAAACAATACATTGAGTCTCACAATGCAGCAAGCATTCACTCGGCTTGCAGGGAACAGCTCTGGAGAAGAGCAGTGCTACACCAGGCAGTGGAGACTTCTCCATTAGATGTGTCCAGTTTTCTACATCTTCTGCTGCTTTGGGAGAGTTCTTACTCCCAAACAAATTCTTCCGGGACTCAGGTCAATGCAGTTTTCATAGGGTTTACAGGTAAATAGGCAAAGATGGTTTGGAATTGTAACATTTGGGAAGGTTGTAAAAGACCATGCATGAATTGAATGATTGGATATCTATTGCTAAAGCAAAAAAAATTAAAATATCAGATTCATTATATTAGGCTTTATTTCTAATTTGATATTTCAAGTATTATTTTCACTCGTTTTAAATATTGGCAGGTTTTTAAAAGTGGCATTTAATCTCCATCTAAATACCATAAAACACAATAATGTCCATATTATTTTGTGCGGAAACATCCTTGCATTGTTATGTGAGTGTTGACTGTATCAGCCTCTCAAACATTAGCTTTGCTTACAGAGGTGAAATCACAGTTTGTATAGGATCTGTCTGCCTCAGCACGATGAGCTCACACTCCATTGAGTTTGAAAAGAGGCATTTGGCTTTGCATTAGGGGACCGAGACCCCCCACAGACCATCACACTGGATGCTTCTAGACTGCTTGATGACTCTTTATGGACTTTCAAGTTTGTCCCTGAAACAAATATCCTTCATTTTCAAGAAAGTGTGTATTGGTTGTGTTGTGTTTGTCAATTCATATGACTAAATGTGGTTACTGAATGGGCTCTCATCCCTCCTCATACATCAGGGAAGATCTCATCAGTTACTGCAGGAGAACCATGCAGCCCCGCTGTGGCGACAGTGTGTGCCATGTGCTTATGTTGGTGCTGTGTCTGTCTGCGGCTGAGGACTTCGACTGGACAAAGAACAACCACGGCTCCTTCTATTATGGCACTTTTCCAACTGGTATTCACTTATTTTCTGCAAAATCCGTTATTCATTTTGCCAAACATGGCCAAGCTGATCGATTGTTGCGTTTGTTAGGATTTTCATGGGGTGCCGGAGGTTCAGCCTATCAAACAGAAGGAGCCTGGGACAAAGACGGAAAAGGATTGAGCATCTGGGATGTGTTCAGTCACAAAAAGGGCAAAATCCAACTAAATGACACGGGGGATTCCTCCTGTGAAAGCTACTACAAAATCAAGGTGAGGATTCAGAAAGATTTCAGAAGTGTAGGAGCTTGTGTTTGTGTGAAGGTACAAGTCAATCTAAATATCTCATTGTACTGCATATGTTTTGTTCAGGATGATATTTCTCTGATGAAGGAGATAAGGCTGAACCACTATCGTTTCTCTATCTCATGGCCCAGAATTATTCCTACTGGTGTAAAGTGTAAGTAGTGCCTTACAAAAAAAAATTACACCTCTGGAATTTTTCCTTTTTTTTAATTGACATGTTACAACCACAAAAAATATATATACATTTTTTAGTATTTTACTTAATAGACCAAAACAAAGTAACAAATAACCTTGAAGTGAAAGGAAAAGCATCTATGACTTTCAGGACAATTCACCAATACAGTTATTGTAAGTTTGGTGTGCATTTCCAACCAACTCACTTCGATAACCACTAATTAGTAAATGTGCTGTGTAGGTGTAATTGACCGAATACTAATACAGCTATTCTGTGAAGGTTATAAAACTGTATTCAAACATTTGAACATCTCAGAGAGCACAGATGAATTTATTGTTGAAAATCGAAAGTGCAAAGCCAATGTAAACCTACAAAATCCAATCCATTAACATAAATTTACCCTCTAGCTAAACATACAACCAGAGAGATACAATATAATGTTGGTATTTAAAGCATAATCATGTATCAGAATGTGTTCGACCTAAATCCAATTGAGAATCTGCGATAAGGGCTGAAAATGGATGCTACATTGCAAAATAAAAAGGACAAAACTTTCAGTCTCTTAAAGACAGATCTCAAACATCTATAACAACTGTATCAAAAATGTGTTTTGACTCAGGAAGGTAGAATAAAAGTGCCTGTCACAATTTCTTAGATTTATTTTGTAGAAAAATATATTAAAACATGCAGTATATTTTCCCCCTTCACAATTAAGTACTTCTTTGAGTTCGTCTATTGCATTTAATCCCAATAAAACACATTAAATGATATACAAAGATTTGGGAACATTTCAGGTGATCAAAGCCTTCTATCTGCCGTTTTTAATGTTTTGTGTAAAGAGTTATCCTTGCTCTAAACTTCAACACTATTTGCAGCTGACCATGTAAACGGAAAAGGAATACAGTACTATGATGAACTAATTGACCACCTGCTGGAGAACCATATCACTCCCATTGTTACGCTATACCACTGGGATCTGCCTCAGGTTGGTGTGTTTAATGCTGACCACCTCGACTTTTAACTTTGATGTGCCTCCAAGCTGTGAATAGTATTGTTTCCTCTTTTAGGTTTTACAAGAGAAATATGGTGGATGGCAAAACATAAGTATGGTCAATCATTTCAATGACTTCGCCAACCTTTGCTTTGAAAAATATGGTGATAGAGTGAAGCACTGGATCACTTTCAACAATCCATGGGTGTGTTTGGAATATTGTTCCTTGCTCTACTCAATCCTGTTGAGTAGAGCAACAGGACTGCTCTACTCACTCCTGTTGAATAAGGCAATTAAGTAGATGTCTCTCTACTTAACATCCACTTACAGTCTGTGGCTGTTGAAGGTTATGAGACAGGTGAGCATGCTCCTGGGCTGAAGCTGAGAGGAACTGGGGCTTATAGAGCTGCACATCACATCATAAAGGTATTAAGATGCTGCTTCCATCACTCAAACCAAGCTAACAAATTAAACTTAAATGTGATCTTTTTTCATGCAGGCACATGCCAAAGTTTGGCACACTTATGACACACAGTGGAGGGGGAAACAAAAAGGTAAACAAGATTGAAAAGTAACAGTCAACCTGCAGTGGGTTTTTAAATCCTGAGAACTGTTCTGCATGTCTGCAGGTCTGGTGGGCATCTCTTTGTCGGGGGACTGGGGTGAGCCAGTGGATATCAGCAATCAGAAAGACATTGAAGCAGCAGAGAGATATGTACAGTTCTATCTCGGCTGGTTTGCCACACCCATCTTTCATGGAGACTACCCTCAAGTAGTGAAAGACTTTGTCGGTGAGTTACACAGTAAAAAGTTAATCTTGCCGAAATGACTGAAGAGATGCCTAATCAACACTGGTGTGCAGGAAGGAAGAGTGTGCAGCAGGGACTTGGGACATCTCGACTGCCAGTGTTTTCTTCTCAAGAGAAGAGCTACATAAAGGGGACGTGTGACTTCCTTGGCATCGGCCATTTCACCACCCGGTACATCACCCACAGGAATGATCCAACAGGCCGTAGCAGCAACAGCTATTTCACAGACCGTGACCTGGCTGAGCTGGTGGACCCGCGGTGGCCTGATCCTGGGTCAGAATGGCTCTACTCTGTGCCATGGGGTTTCAGACGTTTGCTGAATTTTGTCAAGGTAGAGAGTGGAGATGTTTTTATTTGCGCTGAATCTTAACTGACTGGCTTAGTTCAAAGCCAAGCTGCACTGTTGTCTTCCTTCCACAGACTCAGTATGGGAACCCGATGATTTACGTGACTGAGAATGGAGTTTCTGAGAAGATGATGTGCACAGAGCTGTGTGATGAATGGAGGATACAATATTATAAAGACTACATCAATGAGATGCTAAAAGGTGAGTGATTCTAAAAATGATTAAAAAATGAGAGATTAATTTGGTATTTAATCATGTTTCTTTGTCACTCAGCAATAAGAGATGGAGTCAATGTAAAGGGCTACACTGCATGGTCTTTGCTGGACAAGTTTGAGTGGGACGAAGGTTACTCCGAGAGATTTGGCTTGTACTATGTAGACTTCAGGAACAAAAACAAACCTCGATATCCGAAAGCTTCTGTGCAGTTTTACAAACGGATCATCAGCTCCAATGGATTTCCAAATCAAAGAGAGGTGAGAGACTTATCATTTTAAATTCTTAGATGTAGGGATTTAGTTCTTTATGTTGAACTGGGGGTTATACAGTTTGATATACACACCAAAGGTTAAATCACACTCCAGCCCTTTCTTAGTTTTTGACAGGATTTTTTTAAAAGACCTGTTGCTAGTCAGAGTCAACTGCATGTTTAGGTACAGAGTTATGTGGTTCATTAGACAATGGAGAGAAACATATAACAATGTCAATATATAATCCATTAACATTTTTATAAGTGCAATAACAGCTGTAATATCCCATTTTAAAAATTAGATTTTACATTAATAACGTTTAGTTAGAATCTAAAACAATGTACCTTATGGACAGACATATATGAGAATAACTGCAGTCAGGATCATCATCAGTATGTCCACAATTTAAAAAAAGTATAACGTCATAGTGTTACGACTATATTTGATTTACATGATCCAGTCTTTTAAAAATCTACTTTAAGATGCTGTATTTTTTAACTTGTTACATTTGGTTCTATGTTTTTGCTCTCAGATAAGTTCATGAAATGTAATTTCTATTCTGGAACCAGTAACAGTTTATAGAAAACACTCAGTGAAAGAAGATAATACATCAGCTTCTTGTGAAAGAGAAGCACTTCTTTGTAGAATGTGATTCCATCAAGTACCAATGCAGTGCATGATGGCCAGTTCATGATGAAGTTTAGAACTTCAAATAACATTTGGAAATTGTGTTCAGCCCAAGTCTATCTTTTTTTTTTAATATTCACAGGTTGAAAACTGGAGGAGGAAGGCTGTTGAGATGTGTTCTTCCAGCAACCAGCTACTAGCAGCAGGTTAGTTGATCTTTGGTTTCTGTGACAATTTTGTCTGTGACAAAAGATTAACAACTAGCTGGGGTAAACAAAGATTTGGAAATAAAATTGGTTATTTGTTAACGATGATAGGCAAAAGTTATTACAATTTGACATGAATTTGACTTCAGAGCACATATTAACGATTACTTAAAAAATATATTAAAAATGCAAAAACCCAGTTCTCAGAATTTCTTGCAGAATATTTGAGATATCTTCTTTGTTTGCCCTTCCAGCTAGAAGAAAATCCAAGGAACATGCTGAGATGCCAAAGGTTTGGCCAGTGCATGATGAAGTTTAGAACTTCAGGGTATATACTTTTTAAATTTCACTCATATCTTTTTTTGACTGAGTTGTTTAAAAACTAACATTGAGGCCTCTGCTGCTTAACAAGTAGCTTTAAAACAAGCTTCTATCTTGCATATATTATGCAAACTTGTTCTGTTTTGTTTGTGCATAAAGAGTATTTCAGTAAGCAGGACAACTTACTTAACCAAATAATATATGTCAAATTATAAGAGCTGAATTTAGACACAGCTGACTGATATCTTTACTTTTACTGAAGACCCGTATATTGATGTGAAAAATGCTTGGTTGGCGATTTATTCTGAGTTTGCTTTGAATCAGAATCAGAATTCCTTTTATCGTCATTGTGCAAAAAAGAAAGAAAAATGAAATTTTTTGTTGTTTTAACTAAATTTCTAATAAACAAATACATTTTAATATCAGAAAAAAGTAAATATAAGTGATTTCACTGACAGAGGGGAAATTACAGCTATCCAAATCGATCTAAGCTCTCCTGAAGATTGCTCCCCCCTTGTCAACAAAAACTGTTGTGTGTGTTTGCAACAGCTGGTAATACATCATTGTGGAGGAATTTTGGCCCTTTTTTGTTGCAGAATTTTAAAATCTCATCGATATAGTTTTTGTTGTGTCACAGGATCTTAATTTAATTCTGTATTTCACCTAGACCCCTCAAAAACATTCATATTTTTAGCCATTCGTGGATGCTCCTGCAGTACTAAAGGTGCCCAACTTATAGCCAGACATTTTTTCTACATTGTTTTGTGCAAGGGAGCAGCTCCAGCTCATCCCTCTATTATCCCCAAAATTCTGCATTAGTTTTATACCAGATGCTTCACTTTTGTCTCTCTCTCTGATATTAAAGTTTTCTTTGTTTTAAAACATTTAAGTGGGGCAAAAACAGAGAAAATCAATTAGGGTTCAAGTACTTGCTCGTAGCCTTAGACATAAAGTTGCAGCTTTCTGAAATACTCCAACCAGCAGCTGCATACAGTCCTCAAAGGGTTAAAGTGTCGTTAATCACCTTTAAGTACTTTCTCTTCTTTCATTAGAGGAACAGCGGAGTACTGCTGCCAATATTCTAAGACTTATACATGGTAAGAAATCCCTCATGCTCACAGTTAATCAGATACAGTGTAATTCTGTGTCGGCGAGAAATATTAACCCTTTGAGTGCTGTGCTTGAGCGTTTACATTAGTTTTCTAAGCCATGTCTGCATATGCGACGAGGTTATAATGAGCATAAATGTGTTTTGCAGACCCGTTGACCAGCCACATGGAGATGGTGACTGAGATTGTCATCCCCACAGTGTGCACACTCTCCATTTTGATCAGCGCCGTTTTGCTCATGTTTCTGCTGCGAAGAAGGAACTAGGAGGAGTTTAAAATTATGAACATATTCATGCAACTTTACTGCTTTATTTCTTTACTCATTTTTGTGTGAATACGAGTACATTTGTGAGATGACTTTAAATTGAAATGCTAACTTTATTCATCTGATGTGAATTCAGTGTTTGCTGAGAGAAATGAAACACTGCTTGAGCAGAAAATGTAGAACCTAGAAGCAAAGATTCTGGTAAATGCATCTACAAAATGCTATATTTTCATGATGTATAAGAAGGCTGCTGCAAAATATCTTAATTTGCGCTTTTATCAATATCAAACTTTGTTCAACAGATGGCCTCTTCCAATCCCCTAAACAGTCACATTGAAAAACTGACATCTCTAGTCTAAAAAAAACCCCCAAAAAGACATAAAAACATATTAGTAGCTAATGATGATATCAAATACAAATAGTACATTTACGCAAAGCTGTTGAAACTGCAGCACATCGTAGTAGAAAAGAAGGCAGGCTCCTCAATGTCTCCATTTACAGTTTCATTTGGAAAATCTAAAAAACATAATTAAAAAGAAAAATAGACTTTACCGGGGTGTTACAGTGGATAACAGTGTACATAGTGTTGCAGAAAGAAGTTTTCCTTTGTTCATCATGGCCAGCCATAGCCTGCTATTGCCTGGTTGGTGCCTTAGATGAGGTTACAGTTTGCTGTCCCCAAAATTACATGCATGTTATTCAGGGTTTAATATGTAGAAATATGTCAGGTAGAAAACTTGAATAAAGGTTGATGGTTGCATTCTGTGTTCCCTTTCTAGTCTATATTTACCATCAAATATATTTTTCACAACTTTTAGTGTAATAGTAAAAGTGTGTAAAATGATTTTTTGGTTCTGTAAAAGATATTCCTTTTGAGAAGGTCAAACAAAGAATAATGCAAAATTCTTGAAGCTACAATACAGGGTTTTTTCCCCCTTTCTAGCTAAACCGTTCAAAAAGTTTAGCTATTTTATTGGGACAATCAAAATTGACTTTTGAAGCTTCTATGTGTGGAAAAATGTGACAAATATTTTTTCTGTCCAGGACAAATGTGGATGAAATTTACCTCTAGCTGAGCAGCATAAGCAAAACATACAACTAGAGCAGACAGACCAAATTATTTAGTGGAGGTTATAGGTATGTAAAACTTGTTGAAATACCTTTATAGTGACACAGCAGCTGCAGTATGTACTCTAACACTTTTAAGCACATTTGTTTTTTAATGAAGCTGACCTACAAAAATCAGACCATGAAGATAAAACACAAACAGAGCTGAACTGTTTTTGTTTGTGCATATTAAGTGTAAACTGCACCAAATATGAACAAATAACCTGACAATATCAAGGATGTTTCAATTAATTCCATTGTTTAATCTAAATCATCTCCAAATTAATGGGATTTTTGTCTATGATGACTATATATAAATACCTGTCCAGCAGTGCAGATATAAAGTGAGAGGTACATGTAAATTACCTGTTTCAAAGATGACATGATCAACCAGTGGCTTGTCACTGAGCTGTAAGGACGTCCGCACCTCACGGAGACCTTGACCACTGGATATCTCAACTCCCCACAATATGGGATGCTCCCTGAGGAAAACATGCACCCAATCAAAAGTAGGACAAAACTGAACAAAATTCTAAAGTTTTGACTCATGGGAATTAATATACAAATATAAATATATTAGAAATTAATACTATTTGTAAAAGATCTGCACTAAAGAAGTAGTTTTGTTTTAATCCAAACCTTTGTGACTGTGACATAAAATTATAATAAAAATGCATTGATGTTTGAGTTCTTAAGGAAAAAGATTAGAGAAATCAATAGTTTTGCAAAGCACCATGTGACACTTTAAAAATTCATCAATCTGAGTTCAGATCAGGTTGGATTTCAAAAATTATATCAAACAAACCTGTTAAAACATGGGAGAACATTGCAAATGATTTTGTTTTAACATTCAGCAAAAGGTTGTAATCCTTACTTCTGGTAGAAATGGCTTATCAAGGCTGGTTTGATCTGGAGCTTGAATTCATGTTCCTCGTCGTATGTCGATGTTTTGTAGTGATTCAGACATGATCTGTAAGGGGGGGAAAAAAGATGAGATTGCTTCTCCTATTCACAAAATGTGCATTTTTTCTGCTCGTAAGTCAAGAGAAAAAGTAAAGGGGTTTACTGTGTGAGGACAAATTGCCGGTCGTAAGGCAAGCCCAAGAATGTGCCGCAGGTCACTATTATTTCCAGCAGGTGGTGCAGTTTTCTGAGTCTGATCACTTGCTCTTGCACGTCAACCTCAGTGCTCAGGTAGTAGTACTATCGAGTATAATTTATTAATGTTTTTTTTTTTTCTTGAAACTGTATGAACACAATGTAGACACACTGACCAGATATGGAATGAAAAAATATTTACTGAACTTACCAGGTGGTTTAAAGTTGTCAATTCTTCACCTGATTAAAAAAACAACTAAGGATTAGAGTTTTGTTTTGCAATCCTTGTGAAACATGGTTTATTGGGAGGCTTTATTAATTCACTGACTACTAAAAATAAACCTCACATTTATGTTTTACAAAAGAAATTCACAGGGAATATGAAAAAGCTTACCAATCAAGTAGTTAATGTAGTCTTTTCTCATTTTGTCTAGTCCCACCTCTAGTAGCATGATGACTGGGGTGATGCCTGTAAGAGACACGTGGTCAATCTGCTGGTGGTAAGACTGAAGGATCAGTTTGCTGAGGGAGCTGCTGCTGTCTCTGTGAATCTGGAGGCACAGGAAAAGAAAAACAATCTTACAACAAAACTAAAACTTGGTCGCATTTGAGAGTATGATATTAGTTGGCCAGAGTAACGTCACTTCATACCCAGGGCTTGATGTCACCGTATCGTAGAGCTTCGATAACCAGCTTCAGACAGTCGCCTATGTCCTGATATGAAGTCACACCTGTAAAGAAAAAAAAAGAGAGAAACGGTAGCCAAGGTGATGTTATGGATGGATCCCAGTGTTGTTTACGATTTATAAATACAATATGTAAATAGTACTTTTTCTCATCCGGACCCAAAGCTGCTCTGCAAAATCCAAATCTCCTCTTTCCAAGAAGGAGTTGAAAATGGAAGGATCTACCTCCTGCTTCAGCTTTGGCGTCTTTAACAAGACATGAAAACATAGTAACTGTCTCACTTCTCTTCTTGTATTTAACAAACAGAATTCTGTTTCAATTGTTATACCTCAACTGTTTTGGCAGCTTGATCCTGTAGTGTTTTTGCCATGTTCCTAAGCTCTGCAAGCAGAAAAGAAAGCAACATTAACATGACAGCCTTTCCTGTTCACTTAATTAATTTATTTATTTTTTGGTGAATTTACCTTCAAGATAGACCTTTGTCAGGTTTACAGCCGATGTGCTTTCCAGAGGTTCCATCCATTCAGTCTCACCTGTTTTCAAACCATTTGCTAGAGTCTGAAACAGCAGGAAACATATCAATTTATTCTTTGAACTTTCATTGTCAAGGCAATTGGTTGCATTGCACCAATCATACACAGAGAAATCCAGAATACTTTACAGATACATGAATTAAAACAGATAAAGAAAACAAACAAACAAAAAAACAAACAGAAATGCTTGAAAGAATAAAGACAAAAACTGGGCTAAGACGCAACAAAAAAGAATTCACAAAATTATACCGTACTTTACCTTTATGGGTAAGCTGCTCTAAAAAATATGTTTTTATTTTGAGAATAAGACTGGAGACCATTTATTTTTATACGTTTTTCAAGATGGTAAAATACTAATTTGGCAACAGACATGTATTTCTAGCTAATGGACCTGATACAATGGACACACTGGCTCACTGACTGTAAGAGGCTCTGTGAACACTAAAATATAAACACATGGTATGTTGTAAAACTCGTACAAATTTAGTGGCTAAAGAGTAGAACCTTGAAGAAACCTACATTTGATTCTTGTTCTCTCTGATTTAAAATGTTACAGAGTACAACATGTCTGTTAAATGAGGCCGAAAGTAATTTTTCACAGTAGCAGACAGCCAGTATCAGATTGAAAATAAAATGAAGTACAAACCTGAAGAAACTCTAGCTCCCTGTACATCTCAAACATGGGGCTTCTCATGTCTCCACAAACAACTTTGATATTCTGCAACGCAAACAAAAACATTAAACAATGTAAAATACGCAAAACATTCCATTTTTAATATCTGACTAGTTTACTGTTTTTCAAAATATACAAAATGCGGTTGACTGCAGCTTACAAGAGTAGCTGTAGAAGACAGAGGAGGGATCTCAAGAATACTCTCCACATGACTCCACTTGAAGTCCACTGTCACGCTGCTCTGTGACTCGATTGTGGTGTTTTCCACAACGGTGGACCCAAACAAACTGAACCTGGCACTACCTTTAATCCCCATCTATAAATATTGAAAGATTGAGTAAACAACTTATCGCTCATGCAGTAAATCCAGAGGAAGCACACCCACTTACAGAGGAGGAATGATGTCTATTCTTGTGCATTTGTTTCAGTTCGTCCAAGGTTACAAGATATTTTTTTTCCACAGTTGAGCCTAAAGACAAACTGTTCATCAGAGACAAAGACAAAGCCTGTACAGAACATAGAGTGCGGCACCCATTGCACATTTTTCCTTCATTAAACTCAGATCATTAAACAAATAACAGCAGATTCAAATAGCCTACATATACAAAATACAGTTTTCAAGTGATTTTGTTACAGTACAACAAAAAGCTTTCCAAAACAACCATGCCCATTTTCCTTTGAAAATGTAAAATTCACTTCCCTAGATGTTTTACCAACAGGAATGGCCTGCTTAAAACCCTTTAACTGCCCGCTCAACCATATGGTTTAGCACATTTTGGGTCTCTATATCTCAATATGAGGAGTGCCTAACTTAGCTTAACCTGATTGAGCCATCTCTGCCACTTGGTTGAGGTATGATATGCTAAAGAAATCCACTAGAGAGCACTCTTTCTTTAAAGAGTATTCTTCTTCTTCCCCTCTACAAACCAGGAAGTCAAAAACACAAAAATCTGTTAGAAATATTGACTGGTTGTGGTAAAACTTTGAAAGGTAGGAATAGTTTTCTGGCATATGATAGTGTTATAGACCTTACTAAACAGAATTATGTTACTTGATACCACCTAAAAAGCTAAATTAAAGGTCTAATAATTTTTTTAAAATATGCTTGACCAAACGGTTGATTTGTCACTGTATGGTAAATGTAGCAAATTAAGCCAGTGTAGTTAACATTTATTTTTTTGCTATAAAATCAAAAGTCATTTTCATCTATTGGTGTAAATATGAAACAATAAGTGTTATTCCAGTGTTATACACTAAGAATAATTCATTTTTACATTCAAAATGGAAAAGAAAACACTTAAAACAACAGAAACACCCGCCGCCCCCGCATCCCAGCACACACACCGCGCCCCGGCACAACAGCACGCACCCCGACACATAAGTGCCACGCATCTGGAGGACTGACTGAACCAGCACCACCCATCCTCATCCAAACCCCGAAAAACACCACCAAACATACCAAAACATCACATCTCCAACCCCATCCATGTGCCCGCAAAACAGCACTCCCCCCGAGCACCAGATTCACTCCATCGCTGGTGACACAACGATAACAAATGTGTCTACTTGCCTAGTAAAGCCTGTGGGATCATGCCCTTTTCAACAGTGAAACGCTGGAGCAAAGAGTCCCGCGCAAACATCACCATCCCGTGCCCATCACTCATCTCTGCCTACAATGAGCACATGGAAGGAATCGATCTGTCTGATCGATTCCTAATACATGCTAATACACCTGTACAAGACCCCAGCCAAGTCAAGGAGATGGTATCTTCCCTTGTTTGGATACATCCTGGACCTCTGCATTGCAAATTCCTGGCTACTCTACAAAGGGACAATGGCCTCCTGAATGAGAAACCCATGTCTTTCAAATGGTTCCGCCTCGCAGTTGCCCACAGTTTGAACCAGTTCAATAAGCCAGCATCCAAAGTTGGCCAACCATCTTTCAGCTCTCCACCACCAGAGAAGACAGGCTACATCCCAAGACCATCACGACCAAAACCACAAACAGATGTGCGCTACGACAACGTGGGACACTGGCCTCTTCACTGTGAAAAGCGAGGGAGATGCAATCTGTGTCCAAAGGGAGTGTCCAGGTGGAAATGTGAGAAATGCAATGTCTTCCTGTGTTTGAATGCAAACCAGGAATACTTTTAAGTTATATCACCAGAGGTAAAGTGCATCCAATGCACAAACAGAACACCACCCCGCAAACACACAGACGAGGCCAGAAATGCGATGGTCCAACACGCCTGGCAATGTTTTTCTGTTTGCCATGCTCCCCCAAAGTCCAAATGAAAACAAGCAACACCAGTTCAATCGATCCTCCAGACACGCAACACCCGCGCCCCAAAACCCATGCTGCCGCACAAAAACAGAAAAAATGCACCGAGACACAAAAGCAACAAATGTTTCCATTGCTCCGCAGCGCCCTCCCTTCCCTTCTGAATGCAAAAATGAATGTTTTGCAGTGTTACCTATAATCAGAAGTGGATTGAATGTGAGAATTTTGTGCTGTTGCATTTTAATACAGATACAGTCAAGATGGAAAAATTAAAAACGCAATATTTCCTTGTTCGACGCAATGCTTTCCTTGGTTGAAATTAAAACCAGTGTTTTGTGGCATTTTGACAGAAATAAACTGTATCCAATGCCCCAGACATTTTTTGTTGTTTAGTTCTTTATAACTTAGCATTTTATTTTAATTTATCTACTGTACTTGCTATTTTTATTGTGTCATGTACTTAAACCATTAAGTGACATCTCAACCGTTTGGTAGAGGTCAATATTTTAAAAACCACAGGGTCTGTTGATAAAGAAAATATTGATTGTGTTTATGAGTCACCCTAGAGTAAAAGAAATGCAAAGAAAAACATTTTCACAGGTTTATTTCTTGGTGTGGTTGTTAAAGGGTTAAGGTCATGCTACCAGCATTTATTGCTAAATGTTTTCATTAACATATAGGAGATCATCAAGATGTGTGTTTTTTTTTAAGCAAATGTGAGACTTTCATTTACTTTGGTCTGAACACTGATCTTTACAGAAGCAAGTGAGGCCTGCACTGCTTTAATGTTAGACTTCTTTTGTGATCTTTGGTTTGTGAATGGCTCTTGAAATAATTTTGATAGACTGACCACTCCTAAGAAGGTTTATAATGTTTTGTTTTTTTTGCTTCTAATGTGGGCAATGACTCTTTCTGTGGAGTGACTTTGTAACAATGCCACACATATAGATGTCAATGACTGTTTTTCATCTGTTCTCAATTTCTTGTAGATTGTAACATAATGTGTTACTTTTTGACATGTTGTAGCCTACTTCATGTCATCTTAAAGGTTCTATTTAAGAGATACTTGATTCCAAAGCTTTGGTAATAATCAGGTCTGAGTGTGGAAAAGGAAATTGAACGCACCGGGAATTTGCAGTTAATTAATGATTTAGCAAGGGGGAAATATATTTTCATAGGTTTTACCTTTGCAGGTAATAGAATACAATTTGACCCCGGCTGCTTTATTTGATACACAGACTGGTTCTGCACCAAACCAGGCTGTTCCTGCAGGATCACTCATGTCGCATCGCACCCAGAGAGGGTGTAAGATGGGGTTATTGTCCACAGCGGACACACCAGGGTTTTGAGATAATGTGTACAAAGACAGCAACTGTCTACAGAAAGAGAAAAGAAAACTATTAGACACACATCTTTGTTTAGATGAAATGGTAAAAGTTTTACAAGTGTTTACCTTGATTTTATGACTGTAAGTGGCTGTGGTCCTTGCTCTGGTTGGATAACATCACAACTATCTTCATCACCACCATTATCAGCTGAACAGTTCGATGTCTCTGTGTTAAGCTCATCACATAGCCCAATTATTTTTGGTACCTAGCAAAAAATGAAAAGATCCTGCAGTGATCAGCAAAAACTGGGAATAAACTCTCAATCACTTATTAATTTCTATTCAAGCTTAGCTTTATGTAAATTTAAAAGTGGAAAAATTATTTCACCCACTGCCAAGCTTCGTCTGTCAAATCATATTTAGGGCCCAGCAAAAATTTATTCCTAGATTAGTAAATATATATACCAAACAACTTAGAAAAGAGTTGAGCATAAATCGCAAAAACGCTTTAGTTAAATTTATTTCAGAGGAATTGTTCATAAATGGTCAATATTGCAAAGCCAAGGATTTGACCAAAAGCAATCTTATCTTCAAATAAGATAACTAACCTCTCACTAAATATACTCAAACTAAATGGTTATTTTCTTCAAAATATTTATGCAAATATTTTTGCATAAAACTTCTTGCTTTATGTTGGGTTATTCCTTTCCTCATGCTTAGTCTTGTTTATTGCTTGTTTTTCATTGTGTACTTGAGTAAAATACTTAATGTTGCTCTTGCTATGTGTACAAATCACTTGATAAATGAAGACTGGTTTATTGAAACATCCATTATAACCACATAAACAAGTATTTTTCAAATACTTTTATTTTTTTAATTGTAAAAGTAAACTTACAGCTTTTTCACAGACAAAGATTGTTTGGTTGGCAAAGTACAAATTCACCGCAGTAAGTTTGTCTCCGTTCATCTTTGTAATGTGAATGTCCTCCTTAAAGACAAAGATATACAGACATTAAAGTCGACAAAAAATATAAAAATAACAGTTTTTGTAGGTATAAAAAATCTTTATTTTAAATGAAAGCACCTCATATGTGCATGAATTACTGCTTTGATCATCTGGAGACATCTGGACGAGCATAAAACCAAAAGCATAGCACAACGTTAGTTGAACTATACAAATACACGCAGAAAGTGAAGACTTCTCCTCGCATCGAACGTTTTACAGCTAAATGTAGCTTGGCGTTTCTCGCTAAGTGATAAACAAAAGTACATTAAAATGTTTAATAAAACTCACCGAAGAAGCGTGGAAAACTCTTCTGCTCTCGATACCACCTTTGAGCCCATCACAAAAGTGTTAATCAGGGTTACAGGGCAAAATGTGTTGCGTAAGCAGCAGAAAACGGGCTGACAGTATCAACATTTACTTATAGTAGGATCCTGTTTGCCTTTGACAACCGCGCGCTCAGTCGAAAAGTGACGACACGAGTTCACAGGTCATCAGCCACGTCAGAGCAATGAAAATAAAAAAGAGAAATAGTTGTTCTCTGGACTTTGCAGTTTTCTTTCTTACAGACACACAGTATATAAATATATGTATTTGTTTTATATTATTTTTATTTGAGAGAAATTGAAAAGAGTAAAGTAGTTCAACACTTCCGTTTACGCTGCAAGACACTGCGCCATTGTGTAAAGAAATTAGTTCCTACTTCAAGAAAAAAACAATCCTTTCCTTGATGATTGTCGTGTAATGTAACATATCTAGTAACTTTAATTTGTTTTTATATAATATTTATACTTTCATCTGGTATCCTAAAATATTTAAAACCCAGCAGCAGCTGAAATAGTTTTAGCGGAAGTCTCGTTCTCGGAGGCGGAGGCATAAATGATCAGGGTAGAGTCACCAACTTCCTTTTTACAGTGGCCGCCATACCGTGAGGAGCGTGGTTCCCGGCGAGCCGAAAAAAACTATCGAAAATGGTGAGAAATCATTGATATGTTGCAATATATACGGTGCAGAACATGTGTATTTCTAGCATGTCCTACGTAATATGCTAAATGTTTGGCAGTTTATCTGGTAAAGAAGATAATATTTACATAAATCTGATCGCAGAATTGAATGCTAGTCACTACGAAGCTAACACGAGGAGCCATTTTGGACGACTGCTTATTCCGAGTTACACGTGTTGTCTGTTGCAGCAGCGATTGCTGTATTAAACTGACTTTGAGTGTAATACTGGTGACTATTATTTGAGTTTGTCTTAGTAGTTGCTAACTACATGCAATCTTAATAGTCCTTAGTGTATGTTCAAAGTAACTCAGGATTTTACAATGTCACGTGAACAATTTGCTTAAGGATCATCCAATGTCGGTAAGATAACTTAATTCAGTATAATTTACATTAACTAACATTTTCTACATCTTTGTCAAAGTAAATGGGTTTATGTGAAGTGGCACAAACCCATTCACTGTGACTTAAAATGTTAAGTGTGTGAAAAGCTCAAGCCCAAGTTAGCAATCAACAATTAGCCTAAGTAATTAATTCACTTCTAACACTACTATATCCTTCCAGAAGTACTTAGTATTCCACTTTGTATTTTCACCGCAACACCACCAATGAAGAACATTGTTGCATAAAACAAATTGTTAACCTAATTTGAATATTTGTTTAAAAACTAAATTAAATTCTGAAGCAGATTTTTTTTTTTTTTTTTGAAAGATCAGTTTTCATCAATGTATTTGAAAATCATATTGGAGGTTTTATAAATTGTTGAAGGCAGAGGGAGTGCCAGTAAGAAAACACTTGTTTAATTTCATGTGTGATCATCTGATGTGTATTTCACAGACAGTTCTGTATTTCGTTCTCAGGCCTGTGCCCGACCCCTCATCTCGGTGTATTCCGACAAAGGAGAATCATCAGGCAAAAATGTAGTCATGCCTGCTGTCTTCAGGGCCCCCATTCGCCCTGATGTTGTGAATTTTGTGCACACCAACATGCGCAAAAACAACCGCCAGCCATATGCAGTCAGCGAGCTGGCAGGTGAGTAATGATACAATTGATGTTCAGTTTTTGCTCAGTGAGTTGCTTCTGTTGGGCGATGTTAATTTGTACCCACATTTCATACTCGTACATATTTTTTATTTGGATTCACATGTAAATTGTTTACTTTTGCCGTTGCATGTCCATTTGACTATTTCTGAATAATTTTGTTGATGATTATAGAAAACTCAAATTTAAGCAGTATCTTTTATCACTGATTTGTTGTGACGATTTTCCATTGGTTGCTGATCTCCTTTTGATTTGGACTTTTGGAAACATGACATTCTCCTGTTAGTGGATTATATTTATTATACCAAACTGAGTAGAGCATAAAAACTACTTTAAAATTGCAAGTTGACTAAGCAGATACCAAACTCTTGTGTTCAAATTAAATCAAAACATCAAAACAATTCTTTTGTAAAATAACACAGTTATGAATCTCAAAGTTGGGCTAGTTTTCACCATAAAGTGGCTGCTGCTAGCATAATTTGCAACTGTGTTTATGTTAAATCTTTCAGGTCACCAGACAAGTGCAGAGTCCTGGGGAACAGGAAGAGCTGTGGCCCGTATCCCTCGTGTGAGAGGTGGTGGTACTCACCGCTCTGGCCAGGGTGCTTTTGGAAACGTATCCTTGTTTTGAGTCCATTTGTTGTTTTCATGCCTTTAACAGCTAAATCTGGACTTGCTGTGATGGTGTAATTTGCGTCTGACTCTGTGGCCAGTGACGGTATGCCTGCTGTCATGTGCTGGCACAGACGACTGGTGAACATTGAGTCTGAGCAAGTATAAGACGGGTTAATATTTACTTTATTGGTGGACGATTCTTGACTTTGACCTAGATGTGTCGTGGTGGTCGCATGTTTGCCCCCACTAAAACCTGGCGCCGTTGGCACCGCAGGATCAACACACCCCAGAAGCGCTATGCCATCTGCTCTGCCCTGGCTGCTTCTGCCATTCCTGCACTTGTGATGTCCAAGGGTAAGTTTCCCAAAAATAAAATGCCCAGAGGAGTAATACCTTTATTTTTTTTTTAGCTAGGTCAGATTGCCTTTGCTGAACAGTTACCTTGCTATGATGGTGTAATTTGCGTCTGATCTTGTGAATGGTGACAGTTGCCTGCTGTCATTAAGCCATCACAGGGTATTGATGAGTGATAAACTCTGAGCAAGTTCAGGTTTTAGTCAGCCCAGCAGTTGTTACTTACATGTCCTTTAATTACATAAAACCTTTGATGATCAGGACATCGTATTGAGGAAATCCCCGAAGTCCCACTGGTGGTTGAAGACAAAGTTGAGGGCTACAAGAAGACCAAGGAGGCTGTGCTGCTGCTGAAGAAGCTTAAAGCCTGGAACGATATCAAGAAGGTAAATTAAAATCTGAAATTGGAAAAATGCATTTCCCTGGCAGTTGGAGGTCTGTCGATTCTTAGATGTTAAATGCGTCGGTGTACTTAGAATGTAAAAATGCAGTGATTGAGTTATTAAAGAGCTGAGATAATGCTACAAATGTTTCTCCTTGATTAATTGTTCTGTAGTAAGTACACAAATTTCTTAAAATTATAGAACTAATGCACATTAGGGAATGTGTGTTAATATTTCATGTGACATTAAGCTAAAAGTTTGTGAATATTTCAATATTTTAAAAGATATTTTATACTTGTTTTTATGGCTAAGAAGTTTTTACATGTTTTTAGCATGTGTATTTTTCTTAATTACCATAAATGTTCTTCGTAGGTCTATGCCTCTCAGCGCATGCGTGCTGGTAAGGGCAAGATGAGGAACCGCAGGCGTATCCAGCGCAAAGGTCCGTGTATCGTCTACAACCAAGATGCTGGTTTAACCAAAGCCTTCAGGAATATTCCAGGTGAGTTTTACTGGATTTACTACAGAGATTCTAGATACATACGTTTCACGTGTTCAAATAAAAGTAGTTAGCAATGGTGATGAAATATTCTTTGTGCATCTATGTATTATGACTAGATTAATTTGCAATATCATCCCTAAACCTGCTAACCAGCCATTTAAAATAAATGTATTTATTTCCCCCTTTTTTATTTCTAGGCATCACTCTGCAGGACGTGAATCAGCTGAATCTTCTGAGGCTCGCTCCTGGTGGTCACGTCGGTCGGTTCTGCATCTGGACCGAAAGCGCGTTCCGCAAGCTGGATGAGCTGTATGGCACCTGGCGTAAACCAGCCTCTCTGAAGATTAACTACAAGTGAGTGTTAAGAAAAGGCATCAAATCTTACAGGTGCACAGCCATAAGATAATTATTTGAAAAGTTTTCAGTGATTTCATTCAGAAAGTTAAAAATTCTTTTACACAATGAGAGTTAAATAGTTTACTTCACTTAATTTTAATGACTAAAAGCCAAAAGAAAATCCTGAATTCAGTTTGTAAAGTTTAATATTACAAGGCTAAAGACTTCCTCATAAGAAATTATGGCCGACACAGTGATGCTGACTCAATTTGCTGGACCATTTCCTGTCCAGAAAATGGTCTTTATCTTTCTTTAGGCTGCAGTACGTTGACATTTCTGAATTAAACCTTTATTAGTTTAATGCAAAGAATGGCTTTCTAAAAAACACAATTTGGGTTTTCATTAGCAGTGACCTGGAATAATCAAAAATGTATAAGTATACTTGTATATAAATTTTACAGAATTCACTTTTTGAATTTAATTCCTGAAATTAACTTTTCTATATTATAATCTAGTGGTGTGCACCTGTACAGCAGTATATGTTCGCACATGTATCTCAGTGATGAGCTTCCACTTCATGGTCCGTGTTTTTGAACTCTGTGATATTTGCTGAAGTTCTGAGTTGGTTCAAAATGAAATTTGTCCATCAGATGTGGTGTTCTTTTGTTGGTTTTAATTATTGGTGCTTCTTGCTTTCAGGCTCCCAATGCACAAGATGACAAACACAGATCTGAGCAGGATTTTGAAGAGTGAGGAGATCCAGAAAGCACTCCGTGCACCCAAGTATGTACTTTGTATTATTTTTTTTTGTTTGTTTGTAACCTTGTTTCGGCTATGATGATCTCCCACTTCTGGTCCGTGTTTCTGACCCCTGATTATTTTGGAAGTCCTGAGCATAACAAAAAGTTATAAATCCTCTGTTGCATTTATAAGTCAAATTAACCTTTTACTTCTCCCATTGCAGCAAGAAGATCAAACGCAGAGTGCTGAAGAAGAATCCTCTGAAGAATTTGAAGATAATGCTCAAATTGAACCCTTACGCCAAGACAGCAAGACGTCATGCCATCCTGAAGCACGACCCTGCTGTAAGTACCTAATGGTTTAAAGTCTTCTGGAGATGGGAGGAACCTTTATAAACCAACTGAGGTTGACTGATTATCTTGTTTTCACAGATCAAGGCTAAGATGCTGAAACCCAAGAAGAGGCCTGCAAAGAAGGCCCCTGCTAAACCCAAGGCATAAATCTAAACAGACTGGAGTTCAGTAAAATAAATCAGTTGTTTCAAATATGAGTCCGAAGTTTTATTTAAACTATTTAATTCACAAGGTAAATATCACAAAAGCCAACAAAGCTGCGGAGTGGATGAAGAGCAAGGGATGCACAAGAAATCAGGACATCAGCAATTAAGAGCTTTAAAATTACACAGGTTGGCCAAGATTATTTCATGACTTTCTCTGGAAAATGATTGTCTATGCATACAGAAGTAGGATGTGACCCTTTAACCCTCGTGTGACTGACTTTAGACCTTGAAACATTGCTTCCGATAAAAAGGCTTAATCATACCAATTCGGCACATTATTGTGGCAGAAAGGTTACATTGTAAATGAATGTCAAACACTGTGGTTTAGCAGCAGTATTTTTACATGGCTGTATTGTTACAAAAAGATGGCTTTTCAATCAGGTCTCTTAAGGTGACCTTAACAGCTGTCTAGTACACAATTTATTTCTGTATGTAAGTTTGTACAGTTGATATACAGGTGCATCTGAAAATGTTATAAATGCTTATTTCAGCAATTAAAATGAAACTTGATTCAATATACATAATATATTTTAAGTTTGTAGAAAATAAAGCATATTGGACTATAAAGGGACTGAATTTCTGAAGTTGCCAGCTATTCAAAGTGCCAGTTCGAAGCACATTCATTAAAAATGAAATGAAAGGAAGCGAAGGGCTTGTGGGAGATTCACAAGGTGTGGACTGCAGCTGGAGTCAGAAGCCTCCACACATAGAATAAGATGGAAAGGGACTGGACTCAAATGTCTTTAGAGGGAAGTAAAGTTTGCATTTCATTTGGAGATCAGTCAGGAGGAACAGCTTCAATTCTAGCAGTCTAATTGGTTCTACCTTAGCAACTCTATGCCCAAAAAGTATATATATTTTTACTTGCATTGGAAAACCTAGAAGTGGAACAGGAAGCAGCTGCTCTACTGGAGCTCTACAGGTCAACTGGAGTTGGTCCAAGGTCATCTCAGCCATCAACCAGGAACATTTCAGAGCAACTTCATGATTCCTTCTGCTGATGAGCTTCTTAAAAGCAGGACTAATATCTGCTTTAATGACCATGGTCTCACTGTGTTTAACTAATCAGCAAATTAACCAGAAGTAGGCCCTACAGAGAATCTGTAGAGCATTGAGAGACATCAAACCAAGCGATGCAAATGATCTGAAAGTTGCTATTAAAGCAACCTGGATTCCTTAAACACCTCTGTAGAGCCACATAATCTGTACGAAAAGCTCTTCAAGTGTTGAGTGCATACTGAATGGTGAATAGATGTGCTCTTGTCTTATATTCAGTTTTTCGATGAACATAATTTTGGGTTTTTATCAGCTGTACTCCGTAAACATCAGAATTGTGTTTAAACACGTTCTTCTGTGTAATGAGTCCGAGTTTCACCTCATGACTTAAATAATGGAAATTGACTTTTCACAATTTCTGAATTTATTGAGATGCACCTGTAAGATTAACACATTGCTTACTTTGGAAACACTTAGCAATAATAAAAAGCAACCAAAACGTCTTTTTGATTGGTCTGGTTATGGCTTTGCAGTCGACAGTCTCACATGCTGGTGCCATGGGTGGGTGTCGCGGGCTGACTGAGTCCAATGGTGCTGCAGAGCCAGCCGGCAAAGTCCACCTCTTCTGCCTCGGATTGTTTGATAAAAGGATGCACCTTAAAATGGAACGTATAAAAATAATGGAAATTAACTTTTTTATGATTCCGGAATTCATTGACATGTTTAGGCATGTCAATGAATCATACTTACCATCAGCTGCTTTAAGTCTGCTCTCTCTGCTGGATTCTTAATCAGGCTGCAACAAAAGGGAAAGAAAATCATGCTTTTCAGCAGAACTGTTAAGAGAAAGTCATAGCAGAAAGTGTAAGGAAAATTATTTCTTATATACCATTTATTCACAAATTCCTGGAATTCAGCGCTGAATATTGCAGGGAGCTTTGGTGGGGGCTAAAGATGAAAGTAAAATAAATGAAGTTATGAATGGACATGACATAAGCATACAACATTAAATACGGCAGACAAACTCACCTCATTAACTATGTAATCGAGTAGCTCAAATATAGCCATTGGTGGTCTGCTGTTTGGTCCATACGCTAAGCAGGAAAATAAATGAATGGATCAAGATTAAAGTTAACACTGAAGGACATTCAAAGATCCTTTAGGAGCTGCTACCGTGTTACACTTACAGCTGCCCGTACGTCCAGGGGGGCACGGTTTTGGGGACTCGCTAGAGGCTGCCTCCCCTTCCACTGGAAATCCAAAGATCTGCTCCAGTTCTTTGGAATCAGGTGGAGGGATAGGAAAGCGTCCGATGGCCATTTCCACCAAAGACAGGCCCATACTCCAGATGTCTGACTGAACAGAGTAATGTGTTCCCTGCAGACGCTCTGGCTGCACAACGCGCATTTAATCAGTTATTACAGAGATTAGTGACTACACATTAACTTAGGAGTGTGTTCTGTGGAGAAATATATGCTCCATCAGGGCTATATATATATATGTGTGTGTGTGTGCGTGTGCGGAACTCACCGACATGTAAGAGCGAGTTCCCACAAAGGAGTTGGCCATGGAGTCTATGAGCTGTCCGCTCACTCCAAAGTCACACAGCTTGATCTCACCGCGGGAATTCACCAGGATGTTAGAAGGCTTGACATCTGAGAGATTCATCCACAATACATAGTGATCAACAGCAAAGAATGGGCAGCCCAGAATAAACTTATGCAGGATGATTTTTGATTGATAACTAACGTAAAAATCTATATGGAATGCTGTTTTGTTTCGTAATCTGCGAAACTCCACAGAGTTTAACTTTACTCAGTCCCCTGTGATTGCTCCATTGCAAACATGCCATTTACAAGATCAAAGATAATTATATCATTACTGCATGTTAAATTTGGGACAAAGAGGCCTAATTAAAAATACAAATAATACAAGAAAAAACCCTCAGGATTAGACAAGCCATATCTAAACCATAGCATGGTTTCCCTCACCTTTCAATTGAGATTATGTACTATTATTTTATGCATTCTGAGTAAAGAATCATTTTTATTCCCAAGATTTCTACAGCGTCTAAAAGTAAGGAATCTGATCCAATCATTTTCCAGATAGAGAAAAAGAAAATAGCAAATGAACTATCTCACTGTGTCCATCAATCTATCCATCCATTTGTCCTCACATCCTCTTTGTTTGTCTCCATCCATCGATAAATTATGAACTGTTGTATTTACTTTATTACTAAATTTGAATTTGACATCGTGGAACACTGTATTCCACAAAATAGTGACTCTTTTTCGCTCTTCAAGTTCAGTGCCTTTGATCATTGAATATATACACCACCACGTTTCTCACTTGTTTTCCAAAAATATAATGCGAGATGTTTTTTTCTTCTAGTTTTTTCTAAGAAGAAAAACTGGCCAGATTTATTCAAAGATTTTTTTGATATAAAATTCAAAAGAGATGTTATGTTTCAAAATGGAATTTAAAAAAATCTTAATTTTCCAACATACATTGTCTTTGTAAAACTTTGTTCAGGAATCAGAACAAACCTCTATGCATGATCTTGTGCTTCTCACGCAGGTAGGAAAGACCTTTGATGACCTGTAAGACACATTTTGGACTGTCAGCACATTAACAAATTATTTAGTAATATTAGCAATATAAATCTTCTTTTTGGTTCAGAGTAATCAGAGGAAAACAGTTTCTCATAGACTTAAAATGGATAAAATTGGTGGAAGAAGTGTTGGAGCTACCCACAGCAATGCTGACTTTGCCAAGAATCTCCTCTGGAATTTTGCCTGCTTTCTTCAGTGACTGGTCTAGAGAGCCACCATCCTGAAACCACATACAAAGAGAAAAAAAATGACTTCATTTGAGACAGAGAGTTCAACAGCTGTAGAGTACTAGCATTTCAACTGGGGAAAACGTTGAGATAAATGTGCAGAGCAGTCTGTGGAAAAAATGTACCATGTGCTCCATGCAGATGCTGATTTCTCCATACTGTAAAAAGCACCATAGAAGCCCACTATGTACGGAGAGTTACACTCATGTAGCACCTGCAGCTCCCGGATAATCTGGTTCCTGATGGCTGGCTTAATCTCCAGGTGGATCAGCTGGAACAGAGGGCACAATTTTAGTTGGATGTAAAAAAAAAAAGCATAGCAAAACATCTTTTTGGATATTTGGGTGCTATATTTGTCTCAACTTCCGTCTTTACCTCACAAAGCCTTGTACGACGCCACCGTTTCCTGATACTTAATGTTGTGCAAAAAGTAGCTTCTAGTACAGTGGTTGGTAAAGTCTGCATAATTCTTGAGTTTTTCTCGAATTTTGTGAAATTACAACCTCGAATCTAAGAGCATATTATTTAATAAACCAAAGTAGAACATGTAGTTAAGTGAATGACTATTCGTGGTTTTTACCTATTTCCAAGTAAACACTTGAAATGTGCATTAGGCATTCATTTTAGCCCTCTTTTGTCTGACAACCCAAATAAAATCCAGTACTCAATTGTGAAAAACTGTTGATCGAACAAATATTAATAAGATGTCTAATCATAAGTGTATATGCAACAGTGGCAAAAATAAAACATGCAGTCAAAGCTGCTATGGAATGTTATCGATCACAGTGTATTTAGGCATTAGAACAGGCTCTCATCCAATCAAACTGAGTTTGAGCTATTTAGCAAAAATCACAGTCTTTTCAGAACTGCTAGATACAGACACCAAAATCAGAAGGTGGATCTATAAAGTGGTGGCTACATTTTTTATCTATAATAACATGTTAAAGCATGTATCATCTCATTTTAGCTCTCAATTATGCACTACTTTGTGTTACAATGACAAAACATTAAAAGGTTTGAGAGGTATGAATAGTTTAGTGAAGTACTGTGTGCACGAGGAACCCACTCCACTAAAGGTACTGGAGAAAACAAGCATTGTTCTTATGCAACAGGCCAGAAAAGTGTTTGCTTCTACACAATGCCCAAGGACACGTAACAGAACATGACGCTAGAGAGAAATCATGTGCTCTGCTTTTCTTGGAGTGAAACCAACTCAGCTTCAAGTAATGGAAACTCAATTTTAGAAGATTCAAAAGATTAAATAGTTACTTTGAAATGTGTATATATATATATATGTATATATATACATATGTATATACACATTTATATACAAATACAGTGATATCTTACAGGGTATCTAAGCAGAATGCTTAGAAGGAAAGTTTTTCCTACCATTATATAATAATAACTTTCTTTGTGATAAAAAAAGAAAATCACTAGCACATTCTAATCCATGTTTTTATTAACTCATTTTGCATATGATGAGCTGCTATAAATGAAGAAATCTGAAGAATTTTTTTTGGCACATTTCTTGGAAATTAAGTTCAGTGTTCAAGCAAGCAGCCTTTTCACTGACACTACACACGTAGCTCACCTTCCTGGCCATAATCAGACCGGATGGTCGATGTGAGACCTTAAAAACGACACCACCGTTGCCTGCGCCAAGCTCGCAGATCTTCTCAAAGTCATCATCCTTCAGCTCTCCCACTTTCTGCTTCTGTGTCAGGAAGGCCTCCAGGCGTTTTCGTTGCTGCTCGTCCAACTCAAGCTCCTCCAGCTTTTTCTGCAAAGCCTCCAAGTTTGTTCTAAAAAACAACAGAACAAAGAAAAAAAAACATAAAATCACCAGTTTGTATAATCTGTGACTTCCTCCTCCAATAAAAACACTTAAATGCATTTATGCAATGTCCTAATTAAAATTAGGGCATTTTAATGCTAATGACCTTCCCAATATCTTATTTACATTCATGTAAGATCTAGCAAAAATAAACATCTTTAAAGCATCATGCTGTCACATTTCACACACAGTGAGAATTGTGTGTTCAGGGTGGTGTTGCAGTGTTATGTTTTGCATAAAGGCCAAAACGTTGGTTTCAGGTTTAGTGGTCTATCACATGAAACCCCAATAATGCATTGCATTAATAAGTTAATTGTGAGATAAAATTTACAGCTCTGCCAACATCAACCCTATTTTGTATATTTTTATTTTTTTTAAAATAAAAGTTAAATTAGCAGAATGATACATTTCCATCCTCAACAAAAGCAGAAATCACCTCAAGCCTGGTCATTTGACAGACAAAGCTCCCAATCTGTATGAAAGAAGACTGAAGTAGAGACGGGACGCTTCTCATTAAGCTCAGTGATGATGAACTCTCTTCTTTTTTTCTTCGCACGAAGTAAATTGCGAGTCGCTGGAAAGCAGCTGGAGGAGAGAAGCACACACTCTTCTCCACTCAACCCCATGCAGCACAGAGAGGGTTAAGTGCTTTTATTTTTTGATAGTGGAACAGCATATCCATGGAGACAAGGTGCTGTGTTTCAGCTAGATGTGGGTGGTGTGGGCGTTTGTTCGTTTCACAAGAGCTGGAGGTGGAGGAGGCGGGGAGACACTGAGAACAGTAGCAGCCTGAAACACACTCCATTCAAGATGTGTAGTGTACCCCCCACCTTCAGGTTCAGGCGGAAGCTGGCTTTTGTTTTCCATCCACACAATATCCAAGGACATCCAGCAGAACATCAAGCTAAGGAGAAAAATGTTTCTGCAAGTTGTCTCAAAAAACTGTGTAGATAAGATGACATGCCTTTTTATTCCTGCTTAGAGAAGGTACACCTGTTGGACAAAGTTACATACACATTTGGGGACAGTGTTTACATTCCCAGCTGGTTTATCTAAACTCTTCTTCAGAGAGAAATGATCACACAACCTAAAAGATTTTGGTGGTAAACAGTTTTAGATTTATTTTTACTGATATCCAGATGGCCAGAATTATTCACACAGTCATTCACACACTTTTGGTAGACATTAACAAGCTTCTTGCAAATTCTGGTAGAATTCGATCACTTTTCATTAGCACTGGTTTATTTTGAGGCACAAACTAGGCTTTAAAGGATAGTTCACAAATGTTCAAGCCATTCCAAGTCCAGTTCTGACGTTTTGGCATTTTTGTCTTGCTTAAGTAACCGTTTTGAATATTTCGGTAATGATTTGAGGACAACTCAAAAAAGTATGACTGGCAGAAAAACAGACCCTCAGCATTATTCTGCCACCATCATACTTGTCAGCTTGAACAATGTTGCAAGTCTAAAAACATCCTTTTGACTCCTCTGGACATTATTCTTATTCTGTAATTAAATATCTTAGTCTCATTTGACCATAAAATATTTGACTTATTTTATCAGGAAAAACCATGACACTGCAGTCGCAGCATTGTCCAGTTTATGATGGACTTACATCTCAGTGGTTCCTGAATTGTTTTTAATAATCTAAACCAATTTCGTTTCATCTCATGTCACAATTTAACTCAAATAAGCGAAACAGAAAATTCAAGGCTGAAACAAAAATGTAGCACTGTGCCAGGACAGTGTTATGTAAGTTACATTTTTATTCTACCTTAGAAAAGTATTGAATAGCCCCTTAATATGATATACTGAAAAGAAGTGAATGTATTCTGAATGGTACTGCACTTGTTTTAATAGAATAAAACTTATTTCAGAAAACAGTGGCGTGCTATCTAGGGAGTTCTGAGCATTGACTTTATTACAAAATGTGTAAAAAAAACCAAAAAAACATTAAAAATTAATCTCACTATGAATAATAAACCTGAGAAACTAATCCAAATTATAAATTATAATACATATTATTATGAGATCTCCAATATTTGGTTAGATAACACTACTCTGAACACCTTTTGATTTGCTATCATCTCTCCTGCTTTAATATTGCATTCTTGGCTTGAACATAAAGTGGGTCTCTGAGTGTGCTGCAGCAGGAACCGACAGCCATTTCACACTGTGAAAGCTTCTGGCCGACTAGAAAATGGGCAACCCTTTTTTTCACTGTGCTGTAATGGTCTGGTTTCTGGGAAGCGGCTCGTCATTGAATTAAGCTTATTTACCACCACTATATTTGCTGACTAGCGTCAGCAACCGATTCCCTGTGGTGCTCCAAATAATCCACAGTAATGTGCTTATGTTTGGAAATGCGTGTTTTTAAACAAGGACAAAACAGTAGTTATTACAACCACAATTCTGATACTATGAATAGATACTATATATTATATACTCCATTTCTATAAAAAGACATGCAGTAAAGAACCTTTAGACATGAGAAAAGTAATTTTCTGTAGTTTAAATACACAAATTTGAACCATCATAATCTTCTAATTATTTTTTTTACAACTAGGAAGTTTGTCTGCTGAGACAAAAACGAGGTGGTGAAGGCAAACTGAATACTACATGAGGTTATTAAATAGTAAACTATTTGCCCCAACAATCTTTTAAAGTCCTGTAGCAGCAGACATCTGATTTTCATTTCCAACACATTGATTGCTATTGGCAAGATCGCACATAAAGAGAGTCCTAATTTTATGCCTAAATGTTTCTCAGATTTTGTTTCAAGGAAAATTTAATCTGCAGTGGTTTGTTTCTACTCACTAAAAAATGACAGACAATAAAGTAGCATAGAATTTAGTTTTTAAAGAACTGAAGGAAAAAACTGATTATTTTTCATATGTGTATTTGGGTAGTTGATTTGCGCAAGAGTCAAATCGATCAGCTGGCATTAGTAAAGACTAAAGCAGACAAGCAATTTTTGATAGGTTTTGACAGATATTTTAAAGCTGAAGTTTAGGTGTTTGACCTTGATGATGCTGAAACCTGTAGCTATTGATTATTTTGTTGCACAGCTGTTTCTTAGCAAAAGTGACAGAATAGCACGAGTCTGCAACAGATTGTCAGTGTGAGGTTTATACTGTGTGACTGTGTGTCCTATTATGAATGAAGAGATTCTACACTTTCAGGGTTCCTCTTCTGAGTTTACTGCCCTTCCTCCTGTTAGAGCTTGTCTACAGAAGCAGGAATGTTAACAGCCTCTTGCCAAACACCATATTATCATCAGCAGGTTCTAACAATGACAAGCTAAAGCTCAGATGCAGCAATTTATACATTTCTGTATCCAGAAGTTTTATCTAATGATAAAAGTATAACATATTTTGTCCTGGATGACATGTTGCAGAAGCAGCCTCACAGTAGTAAACATGTTAAAAAATATTCATCTCAGCCGAACCAGTTCATAGTAGCACTGACACAAGCTTTTTCTCATGCGATAAGGCTGGGGCTTTGTGTCAAAACAATTTTATTTCTTCATTATTATGACTAGCCAAAGGTTGGTGGGAAAGAAACGGGTGCAGAGACTAAAACTATAAATATGTGTTATTTAGCATACTGCTTTTGCTGCACAGCCCTGTCAAATGGTTCTGGGGAGCTGTGGAATACATACAGTGGTGATTATAATGGGAATAAATGGTAAACAATATATTTTAACTGTTTTTCCCAACTAAAGAATGAACAAAGTAGAACAAAAGTCACAATCAAACATGTTTTTCTAATCTTCTCTTCATAACAGTGCTTATAAGTCAGGGCTCTAACAGTTCTACTGATAAAATACTTGTTTTTGCTGTCATTGTGCTATGGAAGCAGAAGTGGCATAAGTAGTATTTGTAGCATTAGTTTTTACTTCATTATTTATTTACATTATCTAATGCATAATGTTAATGATGATATTACTATTTTATTATTATTAATTTATTATTTTAAATTTTGTGTAGAATATTCTAACTTTACTATGTAAACTATTTATATGCTGCCAATAAAATACATTTTTCTAAAATGATTGGTAGCCAATTTATAAAACACATAATTTATTGCCAATAAAATTCTGGTTTTTTTAGTTATAAATGCTTGTTAAAGCTTAATTGTACACTAACTCAAGGTACCTTTTTTCCAACAAACACCCATGTAAATGGAAATAAATCCAGGCAACAGTTATATAATTTGGGTCAGAAGAAGGTTGGAAATCACATTTTTGATTCTCTTATACTTTTACTTTGTTTTATTGGTTTTGTTACAAATTCAGTCAAAAAGGGCCAGTTTATTGAAAACTCTAACAAAAACTACCTTTTAAAAATGTATTAGTTTCATACCTTTTAAATTAATAATGATTGTGATTCAACTCATTTAATGTAAGGTTTTATAATTAAACAGATCAATAAAGTGTAAAAATTGATCAATAGGTGCAACTAAAGACAGACACCAGATTTGTGTGGTTTTACAAAAGCGCTCTAAAAATACTGTTGCTTGGCTTTTAAAAAATATTAAAACATAACAATTGATAATTGCAGGAGGCGCAGCATAGATCAATAAAATCAGATTGAAACACATTCGCCTGGTACAGACTCTCAGGTTGGAGTTTAAACGCACACACACGCGAAATTCCCTGCAGTCATGAATGTCCCATAATTAGGTCATAGCTGAGAATCTGAATATGAGCAGTAGATTATTGATGGACACTCACTCTGAGGCTCCTGTTCCGTTGATAGTGTTTCCATCAGGAATCGGGTTCAGCTGGATTGGTTCTGGCTTCTTTCTTTTCTGCATGTTAAGGACAAGAATCAACCGGGACGGGAACAGATACAGAGAATCAGAGACAGGAGCAACAAAAAGAGATGTGGATGGAATCAAAGTGGATATCTCAGGGTGGAAAAATCACTGCTGTTTTAAGCTGCAGGGGCAAAGCAACTGCTGGTGGTGGATAAACGTCACGACAATATTTACACTGGTCTTCCGGACAGCATGGTAGAGCTGAGTGCAGCGCTCCCTCTGCTGGTTGTGTCTGAAACTGACATCATGCCGCTGAATTCAGAGCAGATTCTCTCCAATATAAAGCATGTCTTTACTGTATTTCTAGTTACTTTATTAATCATACAATTTTTCACATAAAAAAGAAATTAAGAATAGTTTTGGATCAGATGTTTTTCCTATATTCTGTTTTAGAAATGGTGATATCCATTTGTCTTATGAGCACGGACTCATAATCTCCTAACCCATGTTTCCTCAGTGTCTCTTCCAATGATTTGCAGGGTTGAGTTACAAAATGGTCATTGAAGAAATCCTTAAACCCCACAAGTTAATTAAAGCTTAAATAAATATGGGGATACATAGTATCTTTCTATCACTTCACTTTATGTTACATAATAACTTGATTTTTGTTTTATTTTGAGGTAAGTAAATTAAAACCATCTTTGAAGTAAAGAATTTTAAAAAAATTCTAAAGGTGAGGTTTGAAGATTATTATTACTTTTTTATTTGTATTTCTTTTTTTCACATTTCCTGTTCAGACTTGATTAACTTGATGTGATTGGTAGCAAATTTTTCTATATATATATTGTGTGTGTGTGTGCACGTGTGTGTGTGCGTGTGGGGGGGTGTTTGTGCGGGTGTGTGTGTGTGTGTGTGTGTTTGTGTGTAATCATAAGTATTAAAGCTAGAATCTTCATGTTGGACTTACAAAATTCTATGATATGTGTAGTGTGTCTGCCTACTTGTTTAATGAGTGCACTGTTAACATTAACTTAGCAAACACTGCAGCAGAAATAAAACAACAAATTAGTCAGACATTTTTAATTCAGGGTCTTTGATCTTCATGATAATTTTAATTATCCTAAGATCTGAATTATAATCAGGCACCTGGCCTCTTCAGCGTTCTTCATCCTGATGTGTAGCTCATTATTTCAACAACTATGTCTAGGGTAGGTTTCCTTTTTCTAGCTGTTAGCACACAATACAGAAAATTACCAAAACCTTAGAAGAAATCAAGCTCAATTCAAACAAACATTAATCCACTCTAACCAGGCATATGAAGATATCTTATTGTAGGAAACTCTGAAATCCACTTGCAATGTTTCATGTCACTGATGTCTGATTAAGATGCAATAGCTTATGAATAAAGAAAAAAAGGGTCAGCGTGGCAAATACTGAGAAAAAATCTTCAGAAATGACATTCAGACTATATTTCCATTTTTTTATTGCTTCCACATTATGCTAAAATGTTTCCATTTCTTACATTCAACTGACTGGACTGTGGGTTCACTTAACATTTTAAAGTCATTTTACAATTTTATGTCATCATCACTCTTACAGGCAGCTGGTGAAAAATCTTGGACATCCTCTGCTTCTGTTTTATTTATTGCAGTTCAAAATCTTTATGCATTCAGAATATGATTTCATCCACTGCAATATTCTCTCCCTTTTAATATGTTCCTTAAGATATATTTTTGATCTCTTTGTTTGGGGAAGCTCAGAGATTAGCAAAAATATCACTAAACAACAGACTGAAAACAAGAATGCACTAAAGTGCAAAATTAACCCAAAATCAAGGAACTCAAAACCAAATAGACAACAGAATCAAAGTCTTCAGAACCTGATTGAGGATGGTGCTCAGTTGATGCTAGCTGAGGTGATAAACTGGCTCAGTTTAGGGCTGCAGATTCTATTCATTCTTGATCTTCCCGTTAAGGCAGTTTGGTTGATTGTTTTTTTTTTCAAAGACACATCAAATACAACTTTATGTATCTCTCAGGCTGCAGTGTCCTAAACTGCAGTTTTCTGTACTGGGCCACAAAAGAAAAGCTGACAGATATAGTGTTATAGATGGTTGTGATAATTAATTGATAATCAATCAGAATCAACCAGCCAACCACATGGAGAAAGACAACAAATAAAGGGTAAGCAAGGAATGATACACTCAGTACTCCAGATGTGGAAATATTTTTAATTGCTGTTAAAATAATCCACACACCATTAGAAAGACAATCTTTAAACCTCTTTTTAATTAAAAAATCCAATTACTTGTCAGAAACATAAACATTCAGGGTATTCTACTCCTAAATAAACCTAATTTAGAATCAACTGCCTTCAGAAATCTAAAACAGAACAAGACAGAGTCCACAGGTGTCTATTTATTCTTGGTATAAATACATATTTTCTTTGCAAGTTTTAAAGATTGTTGTGCAGAAATTTAAAACAGCATTACGATATCAAACAAAATGCAAATGTGTAAGACACCTGTAAACCTAACAAGATAATGGACATCCATCAGAAATGACTGTTAAGTCGAGCATTAATCAGGGAAGCTCCTTTATCCATAAAATCCACATTAATGGTCTTTATACAATAATGGTGAGAACAAACATTTGTTGCTATAAGAAGTTCTGCTTGTTGTTTGCTGCAACATATATGCAAAGACAAAGTAAACATTTGGTAAAAATGTTTTAGGCAGATGACAGAGAATTTAAATAGATTTGTTTCCTGTCACAATGCAACATTTGAAGGGAAAACTGTTCCTTCGCCTTATTCTACTCACGACCCACAAGTTATAACATTGTGATGGCAAGAACATTTTATGGGGAGGCTTTTCTTGGAAAGGAAGAAATAAGCTGGTCAATTGTTTGTAGGATGAAAGGTGTTTCAGGATAACTCAGCCAGAGTTTATGAAATTGTTTAGATGGAAAGCATATGAATGTTTTAGGAGGACCCAGTCGAAGTCCAGGTCCTAAAACCTGGATTTTGACTTATCAACAGAATGTGATAAGGCTTGAAAATCAATAGATGTTCACCACTTTGTCTGACTGACCTTGGACTACTTTCCAAAGAAGGATTCTAAACATCTCAGTCATTAAATGTACAATGCTGGAACAAATACATTTTGTATGTATTTGTTCCAAAGATGATGAGATTCAAGGGGACAGAATATCTGTAAAATATAATTTCAACGCAGCAATTTTTTTTTAAACCTGAAATGTATCAGTACATCATTTTTGAAAGGCATAGCACAACCATAATATAATCTTGTCTTATATATTCAACTCAGGGTTCAGCAATTTGCTTGGGACTTTGCTTTTTATCCTCACTGATTATGTGAAAAGACCCTTGGCTCTTAACATTGGTGATGCAGGTTCAAACTCAAAGATGATGTAGGAAGGAATCTATGCCCTTGAAACACACTTCTAACAAACTGTTTTATATTTAAGATAGCATAGGCACTTGACCAGTGGTTAAATGAGCAGAATGCAGATATATAGCATCCTCTGCAAATGTTTAAAGTCTGCAATGTCTGCTCTTCATAATCTAATCGTTTGGGCTGCTGCTTCATTGTGTTTGTCATAATAATTGTATACCCTAATTAATTACCTAAATTAATTAGGTTATGGCACAAAGTTAACTGAGCAAAATTAATGTCTATAAAAATTGAAACCTTGTTCATAAATCACCTTACAGGGTCTCACCTTAAAAGAAAAAAATATAAATATAATTATATTTTTAATCAAACAGGGTGACTATTTTTATTTTTATTTTTAAAGATCTGAAGCTTGTTGGTAGTGACTCATTAAAACAAACCACCAGAAGAAAGAAAGACTACATAAAGAAGAAGTGGACACGATCGCTTCAACCATTTACCAGCAGAGAAAAAATTAAACACAGCCTCCTCTGAAAAGTATAATTCTTAAGGAGTGATGTGTTAGCTGTCAGTCTAAGTCCGCCATGCAGATTAGATATCTGGCTGAAATGGAGAACAGCTGTCATTTTTACAATCTGCTCTGCAGTCTCTACAGATTCCTCCTGACAGACACAAGGCCAGAGAACCGTGCCTGGGTTACTGAAAGCATCTTGGTGCCAAAATCATCTTTTTCTTCATAAACTAGGACTGACAGAAGGGAAGATTGGTTGTGTCCTATCACCAGCATGTGCACAGGGACCTTGTAAGTTGCAAAACTTGACTTTTTCGGCCTCCCAGCATGAAACAGTCATGACTGTGGATTAACGTTCTGCTCAGGACATTTAAAAAAAAATGCAGCTCTCTTTTTTTTTCTAAGTTTTTCTGTAAACAACCAGCCGACCACATGGCAACCTCCATATGTGCAAACTATATTGCCTGACATACTTTAAGTATTTGTTGACAATTACATCGATTCTTGCTGTGATTAGAAAATTATTTGAGATTTTAAAGTAGGTGAAGTCAGGAACTGGTTCTTGACCAAAAAGTATGGCATGGAATTTTAGGGTTTTAGTAATTCATTTGAGACCATTTTTTTCTGGAGGGGAGGGATGAAAAAGAAACCCAGCTTCAATAAATTTTAAAAACAAGAGTGTGTGCTTAGGTTTGTCTTCCATGCCAGCTTTCTCTAATTCACACAGGGTCAAAAATATGCATAGAGGTTCAAATGTATTGGCCTATATTGGGTTAATTGTCATCCAATAAGTTTCAGAGAGACTACTACACCCTTTTTGTAGCCATCAACAATGTCTTGGCATAACTTTGGCAGGGCATTTGATCACTCTTTCTATCAGAAAGAATAAAATTAATTTAAAGTGGTTGACTTCCTGGCACAGACCTGACTTTTTAACATAGTTTATAATTTTTAACCAGGACTGAGGTCATGGCTTTGGGGGCACCATTAAAATAATCTGATTGCAAACCTTCAAAAACCGTAAATTGTCAATGAAGTCGAGGCCATTTTGGGAAACTTATTTGCCTGCTTTTTTTTTTTTTATGCCAAAACTCTTTCTGATTTGTACTTGGGAAACAAAACAGCCAAGACTTATGGCTATGATAACCTGAGTGAAACCAGAAAACCCATGTGGCTGTTATTTATCTATTGCTCAAGTATTGCCATAGACTGAGAGGTTACTAAGTGAGAAGTAAGATCCTACAACTGCTGTCCACTAGTACCTACCAAACACCTTGTGGAAAAACGTTAAATAGGATAAAGGTTGAACTATAACATTGATGGAAAAAAGTATATTTGGAGGATTCCTGCAAGGACTTTCAAATACATAAACACAGTGCTAACTGTGAAGCATGGTAGTGGCAGCATCATGCTGAGACAGAAGACATGCCGAGTGGAGCTTGTGCTTTGTATAGAGTGGGTGGAAAAATAAAGATAGACGATTACCTTCAAAGTCTTTGTCTCAATTTGAAATTATGACCTACATGGGTAAAACTTAAGCGTTCCAACATTGATCCCAAACAAGTATTAGAAATGCTTTTGGAGTGATTAAAGCAGGCCTCCATTAACCACAATGAATGGCCCTGACCTTAACCCTTTGGGCATTTTGGAGATTATGTTTAAACCTAGATCTGTACCAAAAAACTAACTAGTTTAAATTTTAGATGAGTTATGCCACAACCATATTGAGGGTTACAAATAGTGCGTGGTTTCTCTGGAACATACTAGTGGACACTTATCCAATGACTAAATGTACATATTTTAATAGATAATTTTGATATGGCTAAAAGATCAAAATGTATATAAAATTCAACTCCTAACCAGCATTATATAGGGGAAAACTCATCTTGTGTTGTGCAATTAGTAGCAGATAGTAGAAAAGGAAAACAATCTCAATCTTTATATATAGGTCCCTTTTTTATTAGTTTCTAATCACAAAAAATAAGACATCTCTGTTTAGACTTCTTTTTATGTTTTCAATGGTGTGTGTAATCTGTAATAAAACAATTTTACATTTGAAAGAAGGGTGTAATTAAAATAAATTGATTTATATGTGAAATTACCTGAGATGGTATTTGTTGTGAATGAATGTTATATAAGCTAAATTGAATTAATCAACGCAAAGCATTGCGTCCAGATGCTTTTCCTGTCCATTGCCAGTTCCTTCAGAATTGACTCTGGAAGCAAAAAAAAACATTGAGAAAAGGCTCAAAGAGCTTGCTTTCAGGACAATGTTCAATTACCAGCAGCTAACATTTCTCACTTCTACACTATTTCTTTATCCTTCACTTAGTGGAGTGTTGTTTTCTGTTTCTTTCTCAATTAAGGCACCAAAGACAAATGGAAAAGCTTTTATCAGAAAATATATAATTCTAAAGTCTATAACATGGCAGCCTAAAACCCATAAATTCCTCTCTTAGAAAACATTGCACCCCAGCACAGAATATGGTGTTACAGCGATACAGTAAAAATAAATCTCCAAAGCTTGGTGCATGTCATTGGGGGAAAAAACTGCTTCTTCAAGTTCATTTGACTGTAGCTTTTAACCCCATCCCTCCAATCATAGAAGGATCATAAAGAGGAGTGAATTAATAAGAGAAGCATAATTCTAATTAAATAAAGAACCACAAGAAATAAACATGTATTTAAAAAAACTTGAGAACAAACTGATCTAAATTAAAACAGAAAAGAGGCTGATAAGATCAAAACAAAAAATAACTTAAGGGGGGTATTATGCATTATGTGAAATTTTAACATGGCATGTTATTCGCTCATTATTATATACCTGGAGTGTTTATTTGACTCTTTCATGCATGTTTGAGAACTTCTTGAATCTCTTGTGGCAGCCATTCAGGGGTGCTTAAGTACTTGGTCTCACAAAGTATAGCCTATTTTCACAAAGCTCCTCTTTTGTGCAGCAATATCCAGTCAAGCTTCCAACTCACAGAGCATCTCTTCCCCAGGCATCCCCCACTTAGCTCCTCCAGACTAGCAGCAGCAATTAGCAAACACGTGGTGGGACTGTAAGTCTGCTGAGCTTATCAAACTACTTCTTAATTCAAAGCTCCTAAGAACAGTTGCAAATGGTCTAAAAACGATCATTGTATATACAATATTTTTATAGCAACTGAAGGTAACATAGTTACTTGACTATGCCATATTATGTGAATAAATACATAATATCACCCCTTTAGGGCGAGGCATACGGGGAAAATGATCAATGGAACCCAGGAAAACCCAAGAAATAACCCAAGATCCTTCTGATAATAAGAGTACCATAATTTGTACCAAACTAATGCTTAGGTAACACTACTCAACTGCTTGATGAGGTCTTAACAGCTCTTTAACAGTAAGAGCCTATTTGCTCTTTCTTTCAGCCGCTGTTGCTCCATGAGGATACCAGCAGCAAGACATAAAAGGCTCAGAAACACTCGTGAAGGATGTACAGCCGAGCTGGAAAATCAGAATGCACTACTTCTTGTCTGATGTGCTGGATTTGTTGCTTCATCCGCCACTACTTTGTTTGGGGAGCTGGGGATCTGTGGTCAGGGATTACAGCAGGCCGCAAAGGCAGCTTCTGAAGTAGCAGATAACAGCAGCCAGCTGCGTTGACAGAGAAGACGAAAAGCCAGTAGTTGGAGACACAAACATCTAAATTTGTCAGAGGCACAAATTCAACTATTGTAAGGGACTCCCATACAATGGTATGGGGCTTTACTCATTCACTATCACATAAATCTACATTTGTGATTATTATTTTGGAGCTTCTTACAGTTTTAAAGGACTTCACCACAGTCAAGCTAGTGTGGATTTAATGTTGAAGTGTCTGATGCTGTTTTTCTTTCATTAAATTTACTAATTGGTTTGTATCCTCTGCAAGATTCAGGTGTGGGCCTAAACTTTTCCCTTCTTTAGCGACTATAAAGACAAATGCATATATCTATAAAGCCTGTTACGTGCAATTGACATAAAGAAATGAAATATGAAAACAACTAACTTATAGTAGTGATTTAATTCTTTCCATAGTTTCATAAAATTATATGGCAAACAAAACACAATGTTGTTATGCCAATAGCTGGTGGTGGAAGGTGGAGCTGAGCCCTTCTGTTTCTGTGAGATAACTCAATAAGAAAAGACAGAAATAAAAACAAGTTTTGGGCAGATATAGTTCATCTGGAACAGGGCCAACAGCAGTGCACTAAGGAATGCATGCACTGAATGTGGCTGAAAACACATTCTGATAAGGTATGAAAAAAACAAAAATTGAACACTCATATATATATGTTGCCGGAATAAAGAACCTTGTAAATACCAGACATCCTGTTTTAATGCTGGTGATAGAAAAGGTTTGGGTTAAACATTAAGGGCAACAGCCTGAAATTTGCGCAGCACTAGCCAAAGGCAACTGGTATATACTGATAGAAATTTACAAACTGAATTTACTCATATTTTAGGCTTTTGGCCACTTTTTGCCAGTATGTTTTAATATTAGTTTTCTTACTTATGTAATTTAATCTCATGCTGCTCTGATAATGTTCTACAAGAATTGCACCGTGACATTATTGACTATATGTTTGTGTTTAATGATGTAAAACTATGCATCACTTTAAGTGAAAAATGCTCTGATTTCTATGCATCTATGCCAGCTAGGGAAAATTTTTGGGTTGTGTTAGAAAAATGATACAACATGAGTTATGCAACTTAGAGACAGCATATATTCTCCAGATATGCACCCCGACCAAGGAATTTATGCATATGCCACTCAAACATTGCAGCAATGACTCAATAATAACATTACTAACACTCATTTCACTCTATTGCATATCTGCTTTGCGCTTCAGTGGTATGGGAAAATACAATCCCTTAGGTAAGTAATATTTCAGCATTTTCTTCCTACACCTTTGACCCTGTATCTCACACAATTTCATCGTAAGGTTGTTACTCATTCTTTGAACTTTTGGAAAAATTCTACAAAGTGAACATTGCAGCTCTCAGACCTTATGCGTTATGTACCATTAATAGAAAATCAAAGCAAGTATGATTCAGATATTGCAGCAATAACCCAATAAAAATATTACTAATTATACACACTGGTGCAGCTTTAAGTGTCTCTTTATTCAAAATGCTTTAACACGAACATCACAACATTCTGTCTGATTAATTCAGATCATAATAATCTGACCACTTTCGAGGAGTCATAATGAATTGGCTTGTCATCCCCAGAAGACCAGTGAAAGGAAAGAAGGAAATGAGATGACAATGTCAAGGCAAAAGTAAATCACACTCTTTTAATGCTACACCTTTTATACCAGTAAACATAAACTGTTCATACTAGGAGCACATCAAAAATTAGATATAGTTCAAAAATAAGAAAGGTCTTGATGTTCCAAGAAATCAGCTTATTTTTTATGCTAGAGCTATGTAACATGAGTTTTTCATTGACATCATCTGATGAAGTGAACACTTGGGGCAGGTTGTACGCTTGCAGAAGTCCCCAAGACAACTCAAGCAGTCATTAGGCACTCATTAGGTATCTTGGAAGGGGAGGTCAAAAAACAGATCTGACACTTTACCATTATTGTGAATTAGTGGCGCTCCTATTTTTAGAACTACGAACTAGCCAACTTTGCTTTTAAGTGGGGAACGACAATCTTGGGGTCATTTAATGGTGCTCTGTTTGGGGGTGAATTGAAAAAAAAAATGCAAGTTGGAAGGAAAGAATAAATTATCAAACCTTTTGTTTAATGAGACAGTGTTTGTTTTTTTTAATCAGGGTCATCACCCTGAGGTAGTATGTTTTAAAAATTTAATGATAAGCAGTTATGGTAAACATTATTGGAATCATGCTTAGTTGTGATCATTGGTGTATTTTGTATCTATACTAACTAATCCTTTTGCTATTATTTGTTCTTGTGCTGTTCAGTTCCACAGGGGTAGTGTATCAGCACATGCAAAGATACATTTTTAACTACTAAGGCAAAAAGACAATTAAAAATGTGTTGTTTTATTGATATTACAGCTGGCTGCATGATGGTTTAGTGTCTGGGTCTGGGATCTTTCTGTATGAAGTCTGGATGTCCTTCCAATGCATAGATGGATGGCTGGATGGATGGCTGGATGGATGGATGGATGGATGGATGGATGGATGGATGGATGGATGGATGGATGGATGGATGGATGGATGGATGGATGGATGGATGGATGGATGGATGGATGGATGGATGGAAGAGTGAAAGTTAATTGTTACTGTGCCTCCTGAGATACGGATTAAAACATATTTGCGCATATGTTTAGTATTAATACAAAATGTCAAATAATTTAAAATAAGATGTTTTTAAGTATCTACTCTGTTATTGTATAATCTAGAACTGCTTGCTGGGTCACTCACCAACCTCAGTTGGCGATAAATATCAATGCAAAAGCATAAATCCTGCTGAGGGTAATCATTCATGAGGAAAATCGATATGGGAATCTTGTCAACCCATCTAGATTACAAGGCATGATGTTGCTCTCCTCCATTTCCATAAGGACGGGTGGACGGACAGAGAGACATCTAATAACTTTGTCTCTATACTTTAATATACCTGTCACAGGCAGAGAAGTGTCAGTACATGTGAATGATTTTATGCCGCTTGATCTTTCGTTCAGGGTTCACAGAGAATTTGAAGTGTGCATTCTTGCGGAAATATATAGCTTTTAATTATAATAATTTAGTCTTTCCAGGCAGTTTGCCTACTTTTACAGCATATAATTTTGAATATTTTAGTCATGTATGAAACGAATATAAGTGATCCTTGATGGATACAAAAAAGAAGACCAAGTATCTAATAATATGCGCGTTGTAGAATTTACACTTTTAGACTTTAAACTTTTTTAAAGTGTTTTCCAATGTTCACTATAAACTGAAATTATTAAATATCAGTCATTCAATTATTTCTATTTAATTTTGCAATTTATTTTCTATATGTAGTGCCTAATACATTGATTGTGTAACGAGATAATGTTTTGGGAGGCTTGCTTGCAAGCTTAGATTCCTAATCATGTCATTTGCAACGACTGCCACAGCTTAGTCATGGTTGTTTTATTTTCCAACTTGTTACTGAGGTATATTCTTACATTTTAAACTTAATCACAAACAAATAAGTATTTCCAGTTTCAAACCAAACTGTCAAAATCACATTTTTATAGTATTATTTGTTAGTCACTAAAAGTACACACATTTTAAGCAGGCATATTCATTTCTGACTGTTTTATTCTAAAAGTATTTGCTATTAATTAGAATTCACCTTTAGATATTGGTTCACTGTGAAAGCCATCTCGGTTGGTGTCCAGCAGAGAATGGCAAGTCTGATATTTATATGGGCTGTATTATGAATTAACATGTCAACTTAGTAAATGTTAAAAATGATGTCACACGACTTGTGAAAGACAGATTTTCAATGTTGGAGCAAGGAAGTTTACCTTTGACTGGATGAAAAATGGCTTTCACTTGTTTTTCACTCGGACATTTAAAACCTGTCAAAATAAGATCCGTACACCAACTGCTTTCAATTTGTTTTATCAGTCCCGTTGGCGTTCCCGGACAGGACAGTGGGTGTGTTTGTGGAGGTGTGGGGTTGATGGATGGAGGTGGGTGTTGGGGGTAGCATCCGCACCTATGACGTCAGCAGAGTTTAAAGTGGGCCGCGCTTCCCCCGGTGGAGAGGAGAGAGAGTTGGGAGGAGGAGGCGGAGGCGGAGGCGCTCACTCACACCTGACTTCTGCTCAGTTTGAACTCCACAAACTACCTGCGCTCCCACTTTCGGCATACGGAGCTCCGTGTCGGGCAGTGGAGGCACTAATTTCTACTGTTCTGTGGGGCGACAACTTGCAGTTTCAGGTTTCTCGAACGACGGTGAGTTTAAATGCCTTTTTTGTCCCCAAACCGGGCTTGAATAAGTCCAAAAGAGGAGACTGATGTTTGTGGCAGTCCCATCATTGCCAGCGCGTGGCAAACATCGCTCAGATGAATCTGTTTCATTTTTTTTTTTTTTTTTTTTTTGTCGTTTTGTCGATGTCACGTATAAACTTGCGGTGCAGTCTTTTTTGGCGCTGCTGCTGGTTTAGCTTTCTATTTGATTAGACTATTGGCGAGTGTATCCCTGGAAATGTGTTTTCTCTGCCAGAGGAAAAGGCTGCATCATCCCAGAGAGTCCTAAATATCTATTGCAGCGTGCTCGCAGATGTGATGTTTTCATTTGCTTCTCAGTCATCTCTGCCACGAAAAGTATTAGTTTGAAGATATGTTCATGGTATATATATATATATATATAAAATCAGACGACTAACGTGTCTGAAATGTGTTGCAGGGTGAATACTTAATCTGAGCTGTTTTATTGTTATCTTTTTGTGTGCTTTCCGGATTTCTGAGAAGTTTTGTGAATCTGGTTGATTCTTACATTTGCATTTTCCACCACGTATTGAATGTTTAACTGGACATTTTTCTATGTCCACTTCATTTATAAATCTTGATTAAATAAATGCTTTATTTTCTAAGACTTACAGGATAAGCGGTGGTTTTGGATTTTAAAATTAGACATGCTATGTCATTTTTGAGCCACTAGATGACAATAGAATTCAAGCTGAAGCAGCTGATTAAACTTGCATTAGTCTCCAACGAGCAGACATGCTCCACTGTGTGATAATGAAATCATTACAGCGGCTGAGTCCCTCTGTGGGAAAAAATAAACAGCCCAAGATGGCCCTTTGTAAAATCTGTGCTTTTTTTTTTCTTTCTTTAAACCAAATCCCAGATAAATGCAAACAACGCACATAAACACACACACCCACGCAATCAGAATCACTGCTGTTGATAGTGTTGTTTGGCCCTCTTTGAGCTGCATATATTACAGCACATGCTCTGCATGGGCTCTCTGCATTATAGCAATTTGTCATGAAGTCATTCATCGCTAATGCTTCTCGGCACTACAGCCATGCAGGTTTCATTTTGACCCTGAGAGTGACGCTTTACGTTTGCATTGGTGCAATGTTTGTTGTTGTTGTAAAAAAGAATGTTTTAAATAACGTGCTTTAAATAAATAAGTAGATTTCTAACTACTCTGGATAAACATTCTTAGTCTTTAATGATTTATTGTTTGGTTTCCCTCATCCTCACCCTCCCCACATAACTAGGCAAACAAAAAACATCCACAGAAATCCAAATAAATAATTCACATTATCAAAACTAATGTTTAACTTTTAAATATTGTTTGCCTTTGTATTAAGATGTTAGATGAGCAATCCCATTGTCATAACAGTTTCAAATCAATTATTAAAGTAATTTAAATTCTTACATTTTTGTGCTCTCTGGCTCGTTGAATGGTTTTTCAGTTCAGTACTTTCAGAGCCAACATCAATTCTCTCCTAATTTTTGTGAAGTTTTTATTTAATAAAGCACTTGTTTTTCTTTTTTTTTTTTACCCCTCATCAACAATCCTGACATCATGTTTATCAAAATGTGTGTTTCAGTAAACTTTTTTTCCACAGTACCTAATTAAAAACTAACAAGGCAATGCATGTTCTTAGTCTCTTGAAATTTTATCTGAAAAATTGTCACACCACCAAACTCTTTTTTTTACTCTTTCCTTTGAGAGCAGTGTCGGATTAGTGTGATAACGGATAAAATCATTTTCATTGTGTTCAATTAACTTTTTATTTTTACACTTTTTAAAGTTTCATCAGTATTAAAAAAAATGAGAACAAAATTAACACGACCCTACTTTCCTTGAATTGTTGGATTATTTATAATGAAAGTCTATTTTGGAACCTCAGGCAGCCTTTCATTCGGTCTGCCGGGGCACAGCGTGAATTTGGTCACACTGTAAAGTAACTTGCAGTTTTAAACCCATTCCCTCAGGAAAAGGGACTTTTCATTAAATCTCGTGATTTGCAGGTTGTTGCTATAAACCACCTGGTGGTCCTTTGAGGTTGAAACTGTGATTTCAAATTTTTTGTTTTTTTTGTTTTGTTTTTTTCCCTCATCGATGGTGAAAGCAAATTGATACTCAGTTCAGCTTCAGCGGTTTCAGCTCTCTCAGGAGAGAGCCAAGGACAAAATTTGCCATTGAGACTTGAATTATGACATTATTTAATGAGAAGTGAGCAGACACCTCTGTCTTACTTTTCTGAGCTATTCCAAATGAATGGATCCTACAAGAGTGCAAAGGTTGCTCATGAATTTTATGAAGGTTTGCGTGCGTGTGTGTGTGTGTGTGTGTGTGTGTGTGTGTGTATGTTTTACTGCCTAGTAAAGCCTTTCAGCTGGAAATCCCTATGTTTGGCTTAATCAATATGTTTAATTAGTGCTGATTAATGAAAGAGCGAGCCTGTAAAAGGCTGACAGCTTTTTTACTTCACCAGAATATCTTCTAATGAAAAACAGGGAAAATTGCTTTCCATGGTTTGGGGATTGGATCCTACATGTTCACATGGTAATTTAGAGACGGAATCTGTGCAAACGGTCCACACTTTTAGATTTCTGTTTGACACATACAGGACAGTATTTTCCTTCTTTTTTTTATACATACAATTAATGTTTGATCAGCACCTAATTCAGACAGAAGCGCAGTAATCTTTTCATTTCTTACAAATTAAAGGATTTGAAAACACTTGCCAGCACCTCGTATATGCTTAAAAATATCGTCTCCTTTAAGCCTGCTTCGCCCCCAGCAGTTTCTCCTACAGAGAGCTCCCAGAATGACTTTGACATTTCCCAATTTTTACTATTACAATTGAGTTAATTTTTTTTGCTAGGGCAAATCTGAAAACGTCATTTCAGCATTGTACTAGTACGTGTCAATGGATTTTAATACAATTGAAACGTTGATATATATCACTAATTTATTTCAAAATATTATCACATATTGAATTGGTTCATTATGAACAGTGATATTTTCCAGATATCTGTAAACGCTTTACAATTAATGAAACCCGGTAATTATGTTTCTTGAAAAAAAAAAGAAGTATTTTTGAAATACCGAAAAGTACATGCGTGAACTATAACATTATATGTACAGTAATCATAGGGTACCTTTTGCATTAATTACTGCATCAATGCAGTGCGGTATGGAGGAGTTTGTCTTGTTAATAGAACCAGGCATTAAAAGAACCAGGTTCTTTATTGCAGCTCATCTGCATTGTCTGCTCTGCTGTCTCTCATCTTTTCTTAACTCCATAAATTCTCTTTGGGATTTAGGTAAGTCAGGCTGGTATATTCACCCATCATAGTACAATGATACTATGATTATTAAAACTAGCACTGGTACTGTTAGTGGTGTGAAAAAGAGCTAAGTCCCAATGAAGAAGAAGAAAATGCAATCAGCAACTCCATAAGAGTTCGAGCAGATGGAAACATGAACAGCTCTCCTCTCTTCCTTCAAACTCTGGGCTTTTCCTGCCAATTATGTACCTTTAATACCACGTTTTTCTTCCACTCAACTTTCGATTAATGAAAGTTGAGTGCATGGATAGAACACTATGTTCACAACCAGCTTCTGACCTTTTATGTTTTCACCCTGTCAAGTCAGCAGTGTCTCATCGGATGGTGTTGGCTATTAGGGCTACAGCACAACAAATCTCTGTTGAAAATCCCCTTTTCTTGCTATTATGCAGTATTCTAATATTCTGAGGAAATGAATTCTGAGTTTTTATCAGCTGTAAGCCATCGCATCATCACAATGAATAGAATTAAATTCTTGAAATATATTACTTTAGATGAGAAATCACTGTAAAATAAGTTTCACTGCTTCAGTCGAAATTCCCAAAGTAACCTATCAGTGATATTCTAAGGTACTATGACACACCTGTAAATATGAAATTGATTTTCCAGATTACATGTGAACACCTCAATAGACTGTAATATTTCAGAGTAGTTTCTTCTAGTTTGGTGTGTTTTGAACACCGTACCGTTCTGTCAGATTTTCTGAAAAGTAACAGCGAGAATGACCTTTATTCTGCAAATGAAGCTGTTTTTGCTCAGCAGTGACTGATAGATCTTATTATTTCAGCAAAAGTACTATGAGCATTCAGCAAATACCCTGGAGCCATAGCAACTACATTAACAAAAGTTAATGAAATATTCGGAGGCAGGAGTCAGACTTTTCTTTAGTTCTGAAAGCTGTGGCATTTACATTTTGAACTGTAGAGAGGGAATGAAAACAATATATAGTACTGCATGCACCTGCATCTCATCTGTCCTATATGTAGACAAATTTATGCATTGCCTGAGGGGTTTAGGGTTTTTTTGTTGTTGTTTTTTTACCGGAAAACCAGCAAACGTTTGTAACAAACAAGTTTTTTGAATTAGCACAAATTTTCCTTTGAGTGTTGATCATCAAAGCAAAGTCATGGTTGTGCATGTTTTGCATCACAACGTAGCTGAATGAATGCAAAGTGATGCTAAATTTTAAAAGCCACACGGTTTTGCTCCTTAAAACAGCTTTGCTGGCTGGCATTGAAAAAGAACACACACACACACACACAAAAAGAAAAACAAGACGTTTGCAATTTAGATTCTGCTTCAATTGCTGTCCCAGAGGTCTGGCTGTGTCTGCATCTGATTATGCTTGCATGCATTTAATTAATAATTTGACAATGCGTGGCATTGATGCTGGTCAGCCAAGACTCTGCGGAGGAATAGATTGCCTGAGCTTGATATCCAGCCATGGTCTCTTAGCGAGGCACAGAAATGATGAGCTCAGGCAGATTTCAGATACTGAAGATGCAGCGGGGAGCTACGTTAATCCCCCACCGCCCTCCCTCAGGTGCAGCCCAGGACAGGAAAGCCACGGACTACAGCCCGCCATGGACATCCGGGTGATCCCTGATTAATGCACTGATCAGTTCTTTTCTGGTTTGTTTTAATGACAAGCACGTCCCCTGTGGGAGTTTGATGACTTTTTGCTAATACTGCTGATGCATGTGCTTACCCATGCCACTTTCTTCATCCCTGTCTTCAGAAAAGTCCCCTGCCAGAGCACCTGAGTATTCTAACATTTGTAGGATGTTGGTAGCATTGCAAGGAGATGGGAACAACGCATATTTTGCTGGAAACACAGGATGAACCGAGGAAATGAGCTGTGATAAGATCTCAGCATGCTGTGATGTGTTGTGCTTTGTTGATAAGGCTATTATTCAACATTGTGCCTTGGACAGCAAAATCCCATTTTCCATATCGGTTATAGGTTTTTCGCTTATAGTTTACTCCCTGCCTCTGTTTTGCATATGAGCTTTAACTACTAATTAGTGTGGAGTCTAAAAATGATTTGATCAATTATTCAAACATCACAGAGACTATTGCTAATCTTCTTTTTTGAGTACTGAGGTTACTAAGAAGTAGAGAATTGAAATATGGTCATGTCAGAAACATGCTGAAATTTAATATTTAATGCTAATTTGACAGCATCAAGGAGGTCCTGAGAGGCTGTAAGAGCATTTTGAGACATTGAGAAAATGACTCAAAATGAATCTGATTCACTTTTAAAAGTTCCTTAGAAATGAAAAGGCAATAATTTATTAGTCAGATTATAGAAAGGGTTTTTTTTTTCTTTGAGCTTAAGTGAAAACCTTCAAGATGTGAAACTTAAAATGTGGAAAATTAGTTCAGGACACACCAGTCATTTTCAGAAAAATTACCTCAGTGGCTAGACTGACATTAAATTCACACCAGGTGACAGCCCAAATAATATACACCTAAAATAAAATTAAAAAGCATATAACAAATGCGTTTGTAAATTGAGTTACATGTAACAAGGTGGAATGCCACAATGAATAGATATTGAACAGGCAAGCTACACATATTTCCAGTATTTCAAAGAAAAACCTTTTTTTGTTTAATTGCCAGCTGTTTAAAACACAGATCTGTAAAATGTTCGGAGCATCATCTGTTTGTGACATTTATGACTAATAAATCAACATAGATATTTGAAATGTATTGTGCAAATACAAAATCCAATGCAGTTTAGAAGATTTCTTAGAAAACTAACATTAAAAACATAATTATTAATAAAGTGACTTGATTTTTTTTGTCTATGACTTGAAAGTTGTCAGTGTGGATGTAAACAACATCTCAGTGGGCTGGCAGATATGATAATAATGATTCACATGTCTTATTAAATAGTTATTCTGCAGCCTGATGATCATCATCCTGACACATCGAGACGGGAAAGTATTGTGGTCTTGTCACATTTGGCTCTCAATGTGTGATAGACGATTAAGGTTGACAAATGATTCACTGTGCTCAACTGTCCATTAATATTATGAGGCCCATTAGAAGGTGATACTTGCCTCTGGCACCTTTCACAGACAAACCTTACTGCAGGATTTTTTTTATGCTTCCTGATGCTGCGGATATTTTCTATGAATTTGTTTCAGACATGGAAATGCATGGAAAGCCATGCCCTTTTCTCAGCTTGTGCTTTAATCAATATGTGACATTCACCATACTGGTGTCTCATCTCAGCCACATGCTGTGTTTCTACAGCTTACCAAAAGCCCAAGATGCATCTCCACTCAGCTTCCCTGATCATCTACAGCGGAAAATCTTGGACCATTTCCAGCATCTGCTGATGGATCTTTGTTCTATCAGTGATGTGATTCAAGCTCCCTACCATAATGCTCCCATACCTGTTCAGCATTGGTTACCTTGCTTGTGATCAATGGCCAGCAGTCAGAAAACTGAATAGAGCACAGATTGAACCACAGCCGGGATTTGGATGCTGAAGAACAGCCCTCTCAACAGGAGTGACTCATGAATAATACACCAGCTTAGTGGAGCGTCCCAGCTCTTCTTGCGCCTTGCAGGTGACGCTTTCACACTCAAACCTGCACAAAGAGGTTAAGTTTTGGGGCACAAATAAGAAGCATCTTCAGCTCCAGCATCAGGCACTTCTGCTGGCCACAGCTATATGAAAATGGAGAGAAAAGAGGCTTAAAACGTTTAGAAAGGCTTTCAGAATGCAAGAAGGCTGTGCAGAATTTTAAGGATATTTTCATGCAAACTGAATTATTCAGAATTAAAATTATCAACTGAAGTTGATAACAAGTCCCGTAGTATAGTCAGAAAACTGAATAGAGTATAGTCAGAATGCAGTTAAATATAATGAAATAAAATTTGTATAATAATTTATATGTAATTAATGAGATCATATTTCATAACCAGAAAAGAAAAAAAATAAGACATACGAACCTTTTTCAGTAATGGGTAAGAAAGTCAATCACATTTTTCTACATTTTTTGATCCTTGGGTTTCTATAACTGAAATTTACCATGAAATATGATGCCTGTTGCTGGAAGCTGAAAATTGTTGGGTTTTTAAAGGTACTTCTGACAAAATTATGCCATTAGTGGTAGGGATTAAGGGAACAGTTTGTTTCCAGAAATGTTGTGCTACGTAAAGAGAGTGGGAGAGATTTGCGAAAATGAGGAGAGTAGACCTCTTCTCATTCACTAAAAATGTTTTGTTTGAAATATTTCTTGCCCTAGGATAATGAAACAAGGTAGTTAGCAGTACAAGCAAAGTCAAGCCATAGCTCCAAAAGAAACTGCTGGTCTGGCAAAGAACATCAGCTCGAGATCATATGTACCCTTCATGGCGTTGGTATACAGAAATAGATCAGTGAGCTTTACCTCTGTCTAAAGCTCACTGATCTTTTGACAGTGAAATTTAATATTTAATGCTAATTTGACAGCATCAAGAAGGTACTGAGAGGCTGTAAGAGCATTTTGAGCATTTTTATAACCAGAAAAGCAAAAAATAAGTCACACCAATCTTCTTTTCCAGTGATGGATAAAAAACTCAATCACATTTTTCTAAAATGTGATAGAGAAAAATCTATCACATTTACATATAGAAAAATGGCAATCATTGGTTGGTTGTAGCTAGTTACATTTATTCTTCCCACTCCTGATTGCAATGCTGTTGCAGGCACCCCTTCGTATCATTCTCCTAAAACGTGACAGTTTCATTCCACTAAAGAGTAATTGTGTTTTATCAGAAACAGTCAGTAAAGTGAAAATGGACAAAAAACTTCTCAATGTCAGTTAACTCGACTTTACATATTGCACGTTGCTCAACTTACGTTCATCCTAAGATATGTGTCACCTGAAGGACATTCTCAGGAGCTCCTTCTGAAGTTTCTACCAAGTGAAAGTCATGCAATTGAAGCTTTATGTGAATCTCTAGAGCAAAAGGATTTGGCTTTGCTGGTTAGGTTATTCCTTTTAAACTTTTAATTTTAATAAGTAATTTTAATAAGTAATAACAAGCAAGGGCTGAATTTTGGTTTTGATAATCTTATTTCAACTTGCAAATAACTTTTTGTGCATATATGTGTTCAAATGACTTTTTGTGTACTGTACTGGTGTTACACTTACACCTATTGTTTTTTCCTGGTTTTGAAAACTTCAAAATGAGGCAGGTTGTCATCATGTTACACACAATATAACCATAATTTTTACTTACATCCCTCAAAATGTTTTTGTGAACAGGGCCCATAAATTAGCTGTAGTCCAAAAGCCCACATCCTCCTAAACACGACACTGGTAACATCATCTGTTTTGTGACTTCTGGCTGTGTTCTGTGCTTCGTTGTGCTCCCTTTCTTTCATGCTTTTTACATCTTTCTTGACTTTAGACACTGTAGTAATTATAACCATTGTAAGCTAAAAGCCTGAACATAATTGTAACATGACATAATCTATTAAAGAAAAAAGATTAAGTGCTTGTAGGAGGCAAGATAAACATCAACTTCTAAAAGATGAGCAGGTAATTGGAAGATGAACTAAGATACCATGTTGTCATTTCAAGGGATGTCAGTTGGAGTGAATTATTCAGGTTTTATTTAAAGAACTAGGAATTTTTATAACATGTTTGTTAAAATATAGTGTTGCACAAAAATATTGCAGCTCTTTTTCCTAGGAAAAAAGAGCTAAAAAACAGACCAGCAAAAAAGGTAGTAATAGTAACCATCTGGAGAAGGTTACAAACTACCCAAAAGAGTTCAATTTGACAATCTCTTAACCACCATTGTTTTCATTACATTATTAACTTGTACATCATAAAAATGTATGTAATTTTATCAGTGATTATCTATAGCATCTTAATTGTAAAATAAATTATTGGATTCACTGAAAATATGGATACTTCTGTATCCATCAGCCTGGACATTACAACATGCATTTTAAATTATTTTATGCATTAAATCTAAGTAGATGTGTTTTGTTCAAGTGGAATCAAGGACGTTTGAAAGGTTGAGCTGGCAGCAGGAAGAAGAAAAGTGCATTCATTTTTGATGCAAATCCAGCTGATGGAGCTCTCCTTTCACTAAACTGAGATCACCTGGTTGCATCATTAATGCAGCAGCAGCATAATTTCGGATTTAATAATCATGATGGCAGGTCATTCCACTTGCAGTCATTGACTAGTGAACCAGAAGGTTAATGTGCTACAGGAGCAGTGGGCGTACACTACTGATCTAAAGAGGGGTGTAGGAGATGTAGCTTTCACACAGACACAAAAAGTTCATTTAAAATGACTATTTTTGGACATGAAATCTCTCCTTCATGAAAACACATCTGACTTGTGAGAAATTCCAAAGGCTATCCTTTTATACCAAGAATAAGAAATGAAGTTTATTCTGCATTTTTCAGTCTATCCAGCTGTGTCCAGTTGCAGTTTTATTTATACTGCCTAAAGTTTTCTCTGCATGCTTTTTCCTTTATAACTAAACCATCAAATTTTGCAATTTCCTTTTTTTTTTTTAATTGAAACAATTGTGGACAGAAAACTTTCTCTTCTCTGAAAGACAATCATCTGTAGTTTTAATTGTGACAGACACAGAGCATCTAATAAAGAACATTTTCAAGGTATTGAGTAAATGAATGGGAATGCATACAGTCGTCCAAAAAATGGGCCAACACATAATCTTTAGAAATAACTCTAAATGGAATAGAAACATCCTTTGATGTACCAGCTGCAAAGTGACATGCAGAATTGTAGCACACAGATTTACAGAAAGGTTTAAAAAAATAAGAACAAGAGACTGTACATTAAGAGCAGATTTAAAACATAAGAAAATAAGACCGCACTGTTTTTCAATGTGGCATACTCAGTTTAACAGGGTTGTTAAAAATAAATAAATGTACATATTTGTACATAGAAAAACAATGGCAATGTTAGTTTTAGTTTTGAGGTTTATTTGTTATTTGGTGTACCTTGGGTCTGTTTCTTTGTTCGCTCTTTCTTTGTTCGCTCTTGTTTCTATTTCACTTCAGTGCAGTGATTGCTAGTGTTTCTACTTATGTTTATTTCTGATATTATTCCTTGTTACTCTAGTGTATTAGGGGTTTTTTTTAGGTCCATTTGTTCTTTAGTGTTAGATTAATTTCCTAATCCCTTGTGTACATTCCCTTGCCCCCTCTGCCACTTTCTCTCTCTCACTCCCTCTCCTCAGTTGGCCTTCTGATCTCTTCCCTCATACCTGCAATTGGTTAACTTGTCAGCCCAGGACTATTGTTTCAGCATTCAACTCACCTCTTTCTCAGCCACTCTTTGCTGGTTCCTCCTGTGACTTCCCTTCTATCCCGCATACTCCTGGATATCCTTGCTGGTTTTTTCATGTTTTTGTTATTTTTTGTTCTGCTCTGGGTCCCTGTGGTTTTTGTAACTTTGTATTTTCTTAATTTTCATTAAATCTTCAAATATATTTGACACGCCAGTCTTCCTCTGTATGGATTTACTACAACTTCCACATACCATGACAGGCAGACTACTTACAATAAATGAATAAACTATGCAAATAACATGCAATTTCATAAGTTGAATGGACAAAATATTCACAAAATTACAGATAAAGTTGCTTGAAATGTATACTGATAAAACAAAAAAACAATTATTATAAGAACGAACAGCCAACTATAAAGAATCTATTTCCACCTCGACTCAGATAGTTCTTTATGCCTCACTAGATTTTCACAAAACCTTGAATAAAAAGATCTCCACTTTTATCCAATTGTTATCTTATTCCAAAAAGGGGGTACAGGAAGGATTTATGTGCCCATTTCCAAATCAACTTAGTAATACTGAGTTCTCCCACCTCAGGTCCACTGGGAAACTGGATGCACCTTCTGATTATTAGGCTCTATGCCAGCAGGCAGGATAGCAGCTCAGCTCTTTAACTCTCTTTTTCTCTCTGAGAAAGAAGTCTCGCCCTGTCATCCTCACAACTGGCCTGGGTTGCTCCAAGGAATGAGAAGAGGCAACAGTTGTCTGTCCAACCGACTGTGATGTCTGGATCCCAGTCGGCACCATGCCTCAATAAAATCGCGGACAAATAAAAGTTACTTGCCTGGTTGATAATAAGAAAACACACATTCCTTAGGCTGAATACATGCGATCCAGTGCTAAGAGGGGTTGAAGTAGGGTGAATCTGCCAAACCACTTGTGGTTTGCATGTCAAGTAACTGTGGCAAAGAATCCAGTCACAGGGCATAAGGCTCAGACACCACGGTAGAAGGTAATATAATATTAAATGGAGCTCTTTCTCTAATGCACAAAGACCACTCTCACAGAGTTTTTCTTATCTTTGTCCATATAGGACAGCGTCCTGTGGAGGAGGAGGGCTACGGCATTCTGAATCTGCTTTGCCAGTATGCAAACTGTAACAGGTCCAGGTTAGTGGACAGTTTGGATGTGATGAATGTTTTGATCCATCTTTCAAAACATTTAATAATCATGAATTTGAGGGCTATGGACCTATAAGTCAGTATAATCATTCAAATTGGTTAGGGTGGGGTTTCTTCCTCCCGACTCACACCATGAAAAAAAGGGCTGAATTCATCAGTCAAAAAGGCATTGGCATCTCCTGGGTGATGTGTGTTAAATATTATCTAAATAAATTGTTGGTTATTGACTATGAGTTAGTCTATTTTAATTGACTTTATTGGTATAAACTGGAATTATTTATAATTGATATTTAAAATACAGAACAGTCAAGTTTTCCCTTTTCTTGAGCAAGAATGTGATGACAGTGGAAAGGCAAAACATCATTTTCATACAACTCTGTGCTAAAGACCAAGGCAGAACATCTTTGGATTGTGACCATGACCGCTTTGGTCCCTACGTCATGACACAAGTCATACCACAGAGCTGCATAAAACAGCAGACTTAGACGCATTTCCACTTACTATGTAAAGTTTCTGCATCTCAGCAATGAATTACCCATGAATCAATTTTGCACAGAAATGCTAGAAGAATGCTTTATTTTCATGTGCTCCTCTGAGATGGACAGAAAAGCAGACAGTGTGTGTAAAATAAATTAATATCTACCCAAGCTTTGGGAAAGTTGCGTTGAGCTAGTGTATGATTTTGGTTATTATTAATGCAAGGTGTAAATGTCAGTATCTGTGCTGCTACATTTGTGCATCAGAGCATGGACAACTTCCATATTGGTGAAGGAAATTACTATTGACACAGAGGTGTAAATAAGAATTTTGATGTGACACAGTCTCATCAAAACATCTTTTACACAAATAACTTTGTTTTTAGGCACATCAATTTGTGAACTCATTCTGCATGACTTACAACATGCTGGCTTTTCAAATGTAGGTAACTACAACTCAACAGTATAACTAAAGAAATTTTTTTTAATTATGGTTAGTTGGTACTGACTTACCGTAGTATGATTTTTATCTGTAAAGACAAATACTTTGTTCGGTGTCATAATTATATTTTCATATTGATTAATTGACTGAGGCATCTGAGGCATACATGTTAAAATGTACAACAAAACCATACTCATTTAAATGTACATAACTACTGATATCTACATGAAAAACGTAATTTATCTAATGAAAATAAGATAAATTATTTATACTGTTTCAACTAAGTTATGAGCCACTCCAAACTGAACATATTAATGTCCTCTGTTAACAGTGATGGTCTGGGTATTCTCCATGGCCTGAAGACGACATAGTTGAAACTAGACATTTACATATACTGAAAAATTTAATTCTCACTGTTTGACATACTAAACTTCTTCTGTTTGGTGTGAGGTGATATTAGCAAAATTATTTATATTTACTAAATGCCAGAATGATTAGAAAAATATTTTTGAGATAGTTTTTTTTTTCCCACCAGAGGGCTTTTTTCAGGCTCTAGTGTCCCTTATATGACTGCAGGCTGACAGGAAGAGATGCGGCAAATATCGTCGAGCCCACAATGGCTGCGTTGAGGACTCAAGGCCTCCAAATGTGGGTCACGCTATCCCCTACGCCACCACAGCACGCCCAGCTTTGAGATAGTTTTTAACACTTTATTCAAACACTTACCATACATTAAGGGAGCATTCACACCAGGACTGTTAGGTCCTCTTCAATGAAACATTTGCTATTTAAAGGTGTGAATGCACAACCAAACTCTGCTGGAGATCAAAAAGTTGACTCTGGTCCATTGAATGCATATGTGAATACCAAATGGATTGGCCACAGGAAGGTTAAGTACAACCAAAACAAACTAGTCTAGTGCTAGAGGGAGAAATTATTTGTGTTCTTTACAATGACAAAAAAAAAATCCTACAACTCCAAAGATCTAATCCCACTCCATTTTTGATTATTTCATGAAAAAGGAAGTTGCACTCATGTCTTTTTCAGAGGTTTCCATGTTGTTTCCTCCTGTTGTTCTTGGCACAGCACCACCATAGTTGAGGGGAGGTTAAAGGGTTGATGATGATTGATGATGTCCTTACTCTGTAAGCTTCTGATAAGTTCAAATTTTTTTATTGAAGGGTCCATCAGCAGGTACTGATTTCTGTCCCATGAAATATTTGTAGGTAGAAGTTACTCAATTACACAAGCTATGTTAGGAGGAATGGGTCAAAATTCCAGGAACTATTGTGAAAAAGGATACCCAAAACATTTGACCAAAGTCATGCAGTTTAAAAAGCAGTTCTACCAAATTTTAAGGAAATATTGACTTCTGAAGATGAAGTATTAAAAATATCTATGTCATTAATTATTCTGGTCATTATTCTGGAAACATTCCTGTATGATTCCGACGACCTGTCTCTCCTGCTCTGTAAATTACTTCAAGAAAAAAAAAATCTGTCTCTTTTTACAGGTAAGTGTAAGCATCTAGTTTTATCTGTACATATAAAATAAATGGTTTGGACCCAGAATTCACCTCTGAGGAAGACCAGAAGCAATCTCAAAGCATAAAGATTCATGCTCTTGCAGTTTCATAAGTTTTTCCCGTTTATTCGAACAACTCGCCGCCCATTGGTTTCCTCCAATCTTACATTCAAGATCTGTGCAGTTCTTGGACTCAGTGCAGACTTATTCGATACATGTTTTTCAAAGTTTGACTTGAAGTCCCTGGAGATCTCAAAGCATGGTCTGTAAAAATGGCAAAGTGCATCCACGTGCAGTGGCTTTTCTCTTCCATTCATCCCCAAGCCCGTTTTTCTTCACACACTGCTTACCCTGCGACATTTGGGACGGGTTTCTCACTGCTTGGTTTCTCACATCTTGGACAGTGACACAAAATAAATGAAGACACGCAGAAGACACAAGGTTCAGAGTTGGAAGGGCTTGGTGGCTGAGGTGTGAAACTACTGGAGTGTAAAATTGCCCTGGCAGCCGTGCTGTTGTTTCAGCATTTCATCCCGAGCTGCTCGGCTTGACTTTCCATGCACTATTCAGAGCCCTGTATACGTCTTTTTCATTTGTTTTCCCATCCACACCTTTCTTCTGTTGAGCTTGACCTCAGGTTTGTAGGAGCCATATTACTCTGCAATAACTATGCAGTCTGGTACATATCCTCAGTTCTCAACAGAAGATCATCGTGGTGGGAGAGAGCAGAAGGTTCAACAGGCTAATATTCACATATTAATGTGTTCAGTGATGTCCAACTGTTCTCCAGCAGTTCTCATTACTCGCAATCAGTCACAGGCTGGATAATTGTTTGAGTGGGGAGAGAAATCCTTGCTGGTCCATGTAAGAGCCCAAGTGGTGCTTCCTCCTTGTGGCAGCAGGAGGCCACAGCCAGGATGCAGAGAGAGGACAGATGTAGCACAGAGGATATTACAACACATTTGACAGTCAAAGTGATGCCCGGGGTTGGTTATTAAAGGCATGAGGCAAACAGTGAATGTGAATAGTCTGAGCAAAGTGACATCAAGCACCCTGTTATTTTGGTTCATTAAATGTTTTTTTTCGCTAATTAGCTTTCTCATGAGAAATGTTGGCCAAAAACTAGTAATTGGTGACATTGTTGTGACTGTAGATTTTGTATATGGTATGTAAGGAATCCAAATATAATTAATTAGAAACTGGTATGCTAGAGTTTGACGGTGTAAAAAAAAACAACTAAAGACGAACAAAGTTGCAATGTGCTCTCTTCTATTATCTATATTTGATGATCGTGTTTACTCACATTAGTTTCACATTTTCTGTTCTTTCTTTGAACAGCTTCAGAACAGATGGCTGCCTATGTTCGCTGCATTCCTCCCCTGAGTGCCTTATTTTCCATTCATAAAGCTAACTTTAGACTAGTGAAGTTTCTCTGAAGTCCAACCACAGACATTTTCTCAACATTGCCTGTAGTTTGAAAGTGGGAGGATTCCTGCCTGGGTGTTTGTACAGAACAGAAAGCCTATGTGTCAAGAGTAAAGGAAACAAAAGAGGCATAAGCACGTCCCTCCAGTAGGCTGTATCTATTGTTGACCTGCCCCCGCATTAAGGCAAGGTTATTCTGATGAAAGATGGTGTTGAGATTAGTGAGCCCTGCCCGAACGCGTGGACGTCCGGCATGCTATGCCGTGTGATTTATGAGAGTCGTGATATCAGAAGTTGCCACATGAATAAACCATGTAGGCAGAATTAAGCTCCTGTTAAACGACGCACAGCATTTTCTCAGGTGCCTTAACAACCACACAGGAATCAAAGTCATGGAAGTGCTGCAGCTGTGGGCTGATGCTCCAGAGTAGCCGGTTTTGAAACGGTTCCTGATTTATGTGCACATTCACTCATAATATGTCCCATGAATTTAGCACTTTCAACTTATTTTTCTTATGTTTATGAATATTTTAAAGTATATGCTTAAACGTGACACCATTTGACATCATGTAATTAATATAGTCAGTTATAGTCAAGACACATTCTGAAATATGCCAAACACGATAACTCAATTCTACTTAATGATTTGTTTTCACCTCAGTACTTCACCTCTGTATTAGTAATATACAGAGAGTAAAAACAAGATTTCACTTATGTTTGCCTTCTTATTTATCTAATAATAAATAATAATAATCTGATATGTGCCTCTGCTAAGAATTAACACAAGTGTTATTCAGTTGTTACAGCAGTAACCACTGTCATAACTTATGATAGTTATTTTGATGGTTACTGCTGAAGACATGTTGTGATATGCAGACTCTATGTCTGCACTCATGAAGACTCATCTTGGCAAGCTAAATGCCTGAATTTCCTCCAGCTAGAGGTAGTCAATTTAATTTCTGATAAATTCAGCTAATAATTATTGCCAGTCATACAGCATTTATGTCTAGTGTTTTGTTCTAAATATTCCTATTGGTGCTAGTGTCACTCAAAAACATTCCTCAATTGGTTAAAATTTCACCCATCTGTAAATTTCAGATGGCAGGGTTGTGTAATTAATCAAATTAATCATTTAATTTTCCCCCACTAGAGCACCCATAGATCATGTATAGAATAATGAACTTTTATGCTCAGAGGCACAAGTACATGGAAAAATAAAGTTATGTCATAGCAAAAGTTACTCACCGTGCTTTCTTTCTAATTTGCATGCACAACATGCCATGATTGCCTTATATATTTTACAGATGTGACAGGACTTGATTTTTCAGAAAAAGTGCTTTGTTTCTTCTCATTTCGGTGTGTTTCTTAATGTGCTATCTTTCTTTCATTAATTCATATACTAATCTTTTTTTCCTCAAAAGGGAAAAATACAACAAACAAAAACATTTTTCTAAGGTCAAGGTGATGAGAAAAAGAAATAGCAACAAATAATGTTTCATCTAACTATTGTGAAGATTATTATGTTTAAGTCAATAGAAACACTCAAGTCTGAGCACCATTCCCCACAAATGCAATTTGGAAAGCAGTGACTGGCATTTATTTTTAGTTCTGTTTCTTTTTGTGTCCTTCTGGCCTTGAAACACATCAGACATTCAGGTATGTGTCTGAAACCAGGGAAACCAGTGTCTCTGACGCACCACACCATGGCCTCTCTAATGAGGCCTGACTCTTAATGACTCAAAGCCACCAGCAAGAGACAATGATGGCCAGCAGTGGGGTTTATCTCATTGGCAGTCTGTGCAGTGTAGTAACATTGCTAACCTTTAGATCACCCCATATTAGGATGCAGAAGAATCCCTCCGTAGTGATTACAAAACGGATTGAGTAGCTTCAAGACGTCTCATAAAAGTTGTATATGAGTGCTCAGCTTGAATGTAAAGGTGGGATAATAGGCTGTTTGTGCACAGACATGTCACACAGTGCAGCCTAACTCTGATCAGAAATTCTCTCATGGTTCTTCAGACAGGATTGCAATGCAAAGTGAGATTCTCTGTTGACTGGTTTTGATCATGTTGAGGAAAATTAACATAAGCAAGAGCAAAGTCAGGCATTGTGACAAACAAAGCTATAAGATGGGGCTGGAAAGTAGCTCAAATCCAAAGATGTGACACGAGATTTCTCCTGCTGTCGTTCCTGCTGTGCATCATTCATGCAACGGTGCTGGAACTGGTCAGCCAGGGGACAAGGTGGTTAATTGCCTTGCACTTCAATAAGTCACAGACTGAAGACATATGGTTTTAATCATTCAGATGTCTCTGCTGATAGGCAGTCCAGGGGATAAAGGTGATTCAGGCTCATCTGAGTTAATGTTTCTCCAGGTAGGTGTCCAATGTAGAAAGTGAATGCAAGCATCGAGATTCTGAAGGTTTTATCCTCACACACACTTGCACTGCATCCTACATAAACCTCGACTCTATATTCTGCATCTGGTACATGTGCCTCAATAACCTGAAAGATGTTGCTATTTCAGCTGTTTGTCAGCTGGAACAGATGCATCTGCTCATCGATTGAGAGGGTTTCATAGTCTCAGTAATCAAAGCGGTGACAAACAGGAGAGAAACACATTCAGGGTGAATACAGTCTCTGGGGAACAATTTGTTCGGTGTAAACTGAACATGTTTGAAGTTAAAACATAAAGATGCTGTTTTCAGGGATTTCTTCTCGTGTGGGGGGAGGAGGGAAGCCTCAAGTGATGAGTGTCATATCGATTCAGCTTCTCTGTCTTGCTCTATACTTTGTTCCCTGTTTTTGTATGAGAAATCAACAATTTCTAAAAGTTACTTAGACACAATGTCACGTCATAAATAAAAGATGTGATTTGTCTTTTGAAAGCGATGGTTAAATGTTAAAATCCACATTAAGGAAAAAGGCAGGTGGATTCAGGTATGACAGAATATCAAGGAGTTTCTTGTCCTTGACATTCAGGTTGTTACAGACTGTGACCAGCGCTTATAGCGCACCATTTGGCAACAAAAATGACCTAGTATATTTCAGTAAAAGTCCTGAATGGTAATTATAATTTGATATTAAAAGAGGAAGAAAATAAACTGCATGTTTTATATGCCCAAAAAGTGTTTGTTTAACAGGTAGCACTTCCAATTTGTTATGTCAGTTGATTGGTTATAGGTTGTAGGCTAATTGTGTTAAAATTTTACTTTAACATTGACATTTTCAAGATCAAAGTTGGTGAAGCTAATGGAAATGTCCCAAAAGTTGGAAGTTCAAGTAGGGACGTTGTTTGTATTCTTTAACCCTCCAAATCCATCATGATGACCTTATGCTGACTGCTCAAGTTAATCTTATAGTGTTTCAGTATTACTTTGATAAAGCTATGCATTTGTTGGGGGCACATCTTTAAATTTATTTCTGATTACTAAAGCAAGATTTCTAAGTTGCCTAATTTGTCACTATATGTGAGTGAAATTCAATTAATTAGTAGCTGTTTTAGTAAATCAGCTAATACACCTGATTTACTACATTTGACAATTATTTGTCTGTCTCCGGGGCCCCAGAAGTAGTTCATATACAAATAAATCATTTTGAATAATTTACATAGCAAGGAACAAATACAATTTATTTTTGTTCTTTTGTATTCATCTATAATGATGATTCACAACTAATAAAAATCAGAATAATGTCAAAGCTATGCCATCTGAGATGATAACCACAGCAATGTTCTCTATGTGGCTCCATTTTCATTGTAATAACACTTACCAAAGCTTTGTTACTGAGTGCAGATAATGTGATCTCATCACATTGTTGACAAGGCACTTGTAGTGTGTGAAGTGTGAAGTTCATTTTATCAGTTGCTCTCGAGCTTATGTAGTTTATTATTTTTTTTATTTTATGATTAACCTTGTGTGCATGTGTGCGTGTGTGAGCGTGTGCGTACGTGTAGGTGGGAGGCGTGAGAGCTGCGTGGTTGGATGTGAAGACCCGTGCTATAAACTGGCTTTTCACTTTGTGAACTATTTACCTGTTGATCCCATGAGAAATTTCTAACATTGTGTGAATGCATGTGTTTGAGCGCAAGCAAAGAAGCAAATGTCTTGAGCGTGTCATCATGAGCTCATTATTTTTTTCTTTCTGTAGATCAGCAACCTGTCATCACCTCTCTGCTCAAGACTGTGTGCAGCAGCACGCCTGTCCCTTCGTGCTCTCAGAATCACTTCGGCAGCTGTACAAAAACATCAAGGGACCACAGGCTGTAAGATTAGGTGAGCTTAAGGCCACACGCCTCTGGCTATTGGATCTGTCTCTGTCTGTTACTTTAGGCACACGCTGGTACCTTAATTTGTTGGCACTCATCACAATAACAACTTCTCAATTTACCTTGGCACATTTTTGAAAAACCCAATCATATCCTCTCTTGGCTTTACTCCTTAGACTCATAATAGGGGGAGCACCAAGGTTTGAAAAATGTGGCAAGTTATGAAGTATTCTGCTTGTCTGGAGTCATTTAGAGGTTGGCTGACTCAGGTTGGCTGGTCTAATCAGGGAAACTCTAAAAGCTTTCCAGTCCATCAAGCAGTGGTATTTAATTGAATTCTTTCACAGAAAAGACCTGAATACGAGTGCAGTCATGGTCTATAATGTGCATATGTTTTTATCAATCATCCTCGTAAGGGAAGGAACGTGACTATAACCTGTGCTCGTTCAGATTAACTGCTACTTAGAGGAAGTGAAGGTCCAATTGATTTTCTTTCACATGTGAGTGAGCTACATGTGGCTTTCAATATAAGGGCATTAGCAGAACTTGTGAGAGCCTGTGCGATTAAACAGAGTCTCTAAAAAAATCATTGAAAACATCTGAAAGACACTGATGCACCTGCAAAAGTGTCAGAACGCCATTCAGCCATTAACAAATAAAACATGCTCTGTCTCATGCATTTTCTCTCCTCTGTAATTATATGCAAGGGTGAAATCCATCATTGTCATCTGATCGTATACTCACTGCTCTTGCTTTCCTTATGCATCTTAGGAGAAAAATCCTGCTGAGCTCTGCAGGCGTTTTCCAAATGGAACACATGCACAATATTGAAGGTCTTAATGAAGGTGATGAACACTGCAGCTAAGGCTAAATATGTATAAATCCTTTTAGAAAGTACTATCAGGAAAACTTCCACAAGTGTTATAGCTATCAAGGTTGAGAAGAGAAATGGTTTACATGAACATCCCCTTTTCTTCCTTGGATTTTATGAAGCGATACATCAATCAGCGATATGCAATGATGAAATGACCAAGTTAGAAAGTCTAGCCTCAGAGTGTTGGCTGGTGTGAATTGATTAAAACAAAACAATGGTTATGTATTTTTCTTTGACACAGAACCCTCTAGGTGAACAACTCAACAAATATAGAATGAAAGTCTTTTAACTTTAGTTTTATCTTTTTTGACTTTTGTTGTATTTGTTTTATCTATCTAACCTTTATTTCAACAGGAAAATCCCATTGAAATAAAAAAAAAATATGTTCCTAAAGAATCCTGGCCAAGACTTGCACTTACACACAGAGTTTACAGGACATTCACAGCCAATACAGAAAAACACTAACTCTTTTAAATGTCTGACTTACAAAAAATAGCTATCTCTTCTTCCCATTGTAACAGCAACCACACTGGAGGGCATTGTTGTTAGCCACTATGATAGTGTTTAGATTTGTTTCATTTGCTGATTGTATGTATTGTGTATATTTTTAGTGTTTGGACTGTACTTAGTTTTCAGAAACTTTTTTTCTTTTGGATTAATGTAAATTTATTATACAATAACATAAAGTCTGCAATGTTTGTGTTTTTTAACAAGGAGTATTACATTTGAGTAATTTCAGAACCTGGGAAGGTAAGCTTATTTATCTTGCTTTCCTTTTGTGTAACGAGAGGGTTAGGCTGAAATTTAAAGTAGCCTATTTTTGTAGCTAATCACAATTACTCTCAACAGAGTAAAACACTTTGTAGAGGTCTATTTAATTTTCACCATTTAAACTCAGTTTACATATTAGAATGTCCTTGCTTCCTTATCAGAGGTACACTTGCTGATAGAAAGAACTGCTCATTTTATAAAATCGTGTACTGAGCTGGCCCCAGTTTCTCAGTGCTTAACTGACTGAAACAAAGCCTGATTGTAACACTGCCCTTGCAGACATATTCAATAAGTACTTATCAGAAATTGATTATTCATCTTATACTGCTCTTCTTACTCTGTGCTCCCACCATTCTTGGACAGTTGTTGTCAGTCAGAAGGCCACATGTTCTGTTGCTTTACAAGCCTATCTTTGCATTCCCAGTAGTCTGTTACTTATCTGCAGACATGTTTTCTTGAGGTGACATAGCTGTTTTAACATCAATATCTCCTGCTGTTTTCTTATTTTCTATGCTCTTACTTTCACTACTGGGACTTAGCAAAATATTTAAGAGACTTCAGCATTACCGTGTCTTCTCAGTAGATGAAACAGATAAGCCCATCTGGTCATTCGGGTTATATTTGGGTGTGAGACTCTGTTCTCAAAGTTTTTAGCCTTTATAGGCAAACTTACATCTTGGCTTCAACACTGGCTCTGCCCTTTAGTGTTGTTGGTAAAAATAAGAAGCAGATCACTGTATCGTTTTGGGCGAATAACCAGATAAAACAGTATATGTTGCATTACTTTTCCGGTAAAAGACTTTGTTTAATGAAGCATATCGATAACTTTATATGAAGTTCAAAATCATTTTGTTTTACTACTTTATTGTTTTCTTCTTGTAAATTTCTGGCTGATGGAGCCTGCCTGGAACAGCTTAAATTAATGGCTTCCACTGGATTGTGGCGTGTCATTTACACTATGGCCCTATCTGAATTTGTGCTCAGCTTTATTGTATATGTTCAATGTTTAGTCCATATCACCTTCCACCAAAAATGCCAACTAACTAATTAGGTTTTAACTCTTCTTAGTCTCAAAAAATATTCTCTGGGATACCTGGACTTACTTGGTCCATTTTGCCACCCATGCTAACTATAAATAGCTTTTAGAATTGAAATTATTTTCCCAACTTTAAACCAATAACTGTGGAAAATTGCCTGCTTGGAAGTCTCTCCTCTAACAGCTGCCAGGTGACTTGCTCTTTTATTGTGAACAAGTAGAAGGAAAGTTAGATCAATTAATTAACCATTTTTGATTAATTACATTTTTCAGAAATATTCTTACACTTATCCAAAAAAAATCAGGTGGCTAAGCACAGGCTTTGAGAATGCTGTACCTACTGCTCACTTGCAGATTGTCAAGTGCCTCAATTTTTTTTATTTAATTTTTAACAACGGTGAACGGTGGAAACACAATTTCACAGAAAAGAAAAGAAATTCTTTGTATGACATAAAGTTTACACGCCACCAGTGGCATTTTAGGAGGTCGATGGCGTATGCCACAGTGTGAATACTGACACAAGTGTGCACCTCTCCTGCTCTCTGGAAACACATTTAAGTATTGTGAAATCTTTTGTTTTATTTGAAAGTTTCTCATTTATAGTTATGGTTCTCCAAAACATATATCAGAGTGCATTTTTGAATATTTATGGTAATCTGTAATTAAAGTTTGACATGTAATCAAAAGTCTGAGGGAATCATGGAACATATTCAATCAGAATCCCACCTCACCATCTGTGTCTTCAGTCAGAGACATCTGCATATTAGCCATTATACAGACTGCTATAGGATATCATTTCTGCCCACAGCCATCACAATTCTTTGAAGAACCTTGAATTAATATCAGTTAAGACAATGTTTATTTTCTCTCTGAGATCAATAAAGTAGTCTTGAATTTATATTGAATTTGAATTTCCCTGAGTCTCCAAAACAAGCATGAGTCTGAGTTGTCGTGCGGGCCGCACATTTTCAAGTTTGTGTTTTATAAATCCCAGCCTTTGTGCGGAAAGGGACGTATGCAAGTCTCTGGCACCGTTTTGTGTGTCCATCAGCTTTATAAATGAGACCCCTGGTCCTCTTCATAACCCACTTCCACATACTTCAAGATTTATTAAGCAACCACTACATTTTCAACAAATGTTTGAGGGACCTTTCTGCAGTCATACACAATACAAAGAAACGCTTGTGAGGAAAAGATGTGAATTAATAATGGAAATATAATATGCAATATACTTTTTGTATATTAGTTCTATGTAGCAATACTTAATTTTGCAAACCTTAAAGCTACTACCATATCTCTGTGCCACATGCACATAAAGGAGATGTTTGTTTGTTGCAAATGTAAATTGTATCCTGTGAAATTGAGATTCACCAGAAAATAGAAACATGATTTGAAAAACCTACTGTGACATCTTGTTTTATGCAGGTTGATTTATTACCTGAGTTTGATTAATTTTTATTTTTAGTATGGATATCTTGTTTAAAACAACTTGTAATATCTATTGTTCAGAGCTCTTCTTCATTTTTGTTGGTATTATGCAAATCTAGTTGTTATTTTCATGTATTTATTTATTTTGTTGCAATGGTATCAGTTTTAATTAATGTTGTTACCCTGTTGACTGTGTAATGTGTAATATGAAGCCATGGCAAACATTTTACCTCAGTCTCACAAGCAGTGCGTACCGAGTGATCTACTTCAAAAATTTGTCCAAAGTCTCACCATGACCGAAGCTATTTTTCACTGAATTTAAGCTATTTTTCACTGAATCATGTCCAGATTTTCCCTCCAGTCATTTTGATTTTACTTGCACTTAAAATATGAGTTTGCATAGGAATATAAAACAAGCAAAGAGAAAACTATCACCAAAATTAAAAGTATTCACATTTTCAAAACTACCATATTGTAAGTGGGTCTATGTACATTTGCGGTATAGACTCAGTTTAAGTGTGGATCTCTAAGTCAATATTATGTTTTTCTTTTCTTTTCTTTTTTCCTCTAAGAGAAAAGGATGGGGTCATCGGTTGTCTGTCTGGCTTGGTTCCTCATTCTAGGCTTCACCACTAGTGCATTAAGTCTCAACCCTGATGACCCCAATGTCTGCAGCCACTGGGAGAGGTGAGAGTAGTTCTCTTGTCATCTACTATATATATATATATATATATATATATATATATATATATATATATATATATATATATATATATATATATAATCTCTGTTAGTTTGCTGAAATCTAAGAGTTAGACTGGACCTTTCAATTTACAATACATCCTTCAATCTAAGTCCGTACAGCAGTATTGACCTCACACAGCTGAAGACAGGGGTGGGAAGAGTTTAAAGCATCAAATGAAATATGCAGACGGATTGATCAGTAAATTCATCCCAATCAATCATGACAGACAAAGTGCCTGAATAATAATGAGCTATGCTGGGCAGTGTCACTTATGAGAAATAAGCAGCAATAATTTCTGTCCTTAAGGCGCAGGGCGGAACGAAAACTGGGAAGATGTATTATTGGGATGATTGCCCGACCAAGGTGAGGGTACTTAGGCATTGTGGTTCCACCTTGTTGGCATCAGAATGAATTTCCTAAGTGGGCTTTGTCTGTGGCTTTAAGGTCCTCCAATATCCTCAGGCATCGGTTGCAAACATCATAAAAATTGACTTTCTTTGCATATCAAAGTCATTACTATACTTTCAGTTTGGATGTCTCATGTTCTGTGTTCAAACAAGGATAAAAGGCAGCTAACACTTTCACTTTGATTGTAACAAAGTTTGTAAGATTAAATATTTTATTCAGATTAAACATAGAAAGCATAGAAAGCAAAAAAAAAAAAAAAACAACAACAACAAAAAACTAAAAAAAAAAAAAAGATGTATAAGACATAAAAATGTACTTAGTACGGAGCTTGTAGCCCGATGCTGCTGTTCTGTGGATTTCTCTTCAACCACCAGGAGGCACTTTAGCAGGAAGTGAATCATTGGAAGTCAAGAAGAAAGTGCTAAACTTCATTTACCAGCAGCTAGCATGTTTTCAAACTCATATCTCCTCATCATAGAAACCACATTAAGAAGTTCATAGGATGCCGCTTTTAAGTTGACAATCTGGTAGTACAAATCGATAGCCGCTGCACGAGAGCTCGGCGTGAACGACACCAAGGTTCGGCGTTGGAGACACAAATCCTTCAGATTTATTAAGGACGCAGTGGAAAACCGAGAGCGGCGGAGATACCAGCGGCTTATAACCCGGTGCGGCTTATATATGTACGTTTCCAATTAGTTTTTTTTTTTTTTAATTGTCGATGCAGTTTAAAATAAGGTGCGCCTTACTTTAAGCGTGTCCGGAAAATACGGTAGTTTTTGAGATTATTTTTTTATTAGTTTAGTTAATCTCCTTATTGGCTTGTATATCTACTCCACTTTAAAGTCTCCACTGTTTTTCTTCGGACTGTCTAAAAATCTCAATCTCTTTTCCTGAGTAGGCCACTTCTTCCACTGTCCCCCGCCCCCGCTATCTGAATAGTCCTGCTTTAACGCAATTGAATATGATAAATACTTATATGTTGTGTAAAGAAGTGTGCAGTTCAATTTTAAATACATATAGATAATCTTTACTGCATTAAAATGTGATGTGAATAAAATTGTTTTGACAAATGTACTTGTTTTTTAAATTAATTGCAACAAACTACTTTTTAGTTCATTTGTTTGCTTCACAATTTAGATTTTTACCAAAAAATTTTGAAGCACATTATATAGCAAATTTTGTTAACTTTGAATTCAACAGTTAACATTTGAATAAATACTTTCAGTTTTATACAGTAAGATTCAACAAGGCACTTTACTATTCTAATCATAATTTCAATATTGCTTTTTCAATATTGATTTAAATGTGATGTTCTATTTCCCGTAATCAAGCAGCCCTAGTTTGTACATATTTATGTAGCTTTGTAAACACTATTCTGAATCTTCTTGTGAAGCACCAATACTAACTGCTACTCCTTCATGTTGGCCTATGCAGATAAATTTCAGAGGGCTGTTTACAAAGCCACAGTTGCCATGTTTATGTCACCCATGTTTGGACCCCCAGTCTCCATCATCATCATGCATGTTAGGTTATTTATTGATTACTAACCAACTGCAGAAATGAATGTTCCTCAATTTATCTTATGATAGACTGCCATACTGCCCAGATTACATGTCTCTTGAATAGCAACTGTCAGGTTAGGCTTTAGACACACATGACCATGCTTAAGACAAACTGGCTTGATAAATAAATAGATGTCCACTGACTATTAGAAGCTACACATTTACACTGCAGTTTTTCTTTACTAGTGTACATTTTTTTTCAAAACTTTATGCTACTACACAGTGCAGTGCTTTGTGTCACCACTGTCTTTATATGTTTGTCTTTCAGCTATGCAGTGACTGTCCAGGAGTCCTATGCTCATCCATTTGACCAGATCTATTACACAAGATGCACAGACATCCTAAACTGGTTTAAATGCACCAGGCATAGGTAAGTATAGAAAAAGAAAAGTTTCTTTAAACATTTCTCAGTTCCTGTAGCTCTATTTTTACCAAAAATTAGAACCAAGTCTAAAAAAGCTAAAATGAATGTTTTTGTTCAGGTGTCTGGCTGAGAAAAGGTCAGTACCTTAGGTGGTAATCATTCTGTTTTGAAGATGTTGCTCTGTTTCAAATGCTCCATAGTGGGATTCTAAAAGTGCAAAAGGCAGACTCTCCTTGTGAACACTGGCTTGTATGTAGAAAACATAATTCCTATAATTCTGACCCGTCATCAGCTTAATATTCTTATGTGTTTTTCTCTATTATTTTGCCGTGTATGAGTAAATATCAAGTAACATTTACCTTCTATATGTTTCTTGACCTTCAGATAGGGGACTTTTTTCTGCATCATGCAGCTGTCTCTGTGTGTCTAATTTCCCAGGATCAGCTATAAGACGGCTTACCGGCGGGGAGTAAGGACCATGTATAGGCGCCGCTCACAGTGTTGCCCTGGTTACTTTGAAAGCGGAGACTTGTGTGTTCGTGAGTGTCTTTATTTTCTGACTCCTTTGTCCTTCTTATGACATTTCATGTTACATTTTATACCTCCTTAGAGAGAGTAAATATTAGAACTGATGGTGACTGCTAGTGGTGTGCAGATAAAACCTACCAGACCGCTGCTTCCTTCTAATTCTGTTTAGCATGCTATAAGATTTCATTTCCCTCTAATGCAAAATAATTTATTTGAAATGATCAAGTTTGATGTGATTTAGCATAGTTCTTACAGATTGCACATTGTTTCATAACCCCACCCTGCCAAATGCTTTATTGTATGAGCATGTGCATTTTAATTGAAGTTGTTTAACAATGACAAAAATTAACGACCCAAGACGCAGCTGGTTAGAATCTGGAGAGGTATAGCTCCCAATACTAAATTGCTGCAAAATTTAATAACTTGAGAAGAGCACAGCCCTAAAAGTTAAGAGTATTGCAGCATCCTGATAACAATCCTTCGCTGTCATTTTTTATGACTTCATTATTGGTCATTGAGTTCTATTTCTACTTTCTCACATCAAACTGAATCTCTTTGCATGCAAGTCAAATAAAGACAGAAGACGCTGCAGTTGCCTCTGAGAGTTATGTTTTTGATATCCTCGCCTCACCTTATGTTTTATTCTCTTAAAATAAGTTTAGAATTAGAATTACTCTAATACTTTCCTACATCTTTTGCAGCTTGAGGGGCTTTGTGGTACAATGACTGCAGCCGTGTGGGTTTGCTCTTTGACCACGGCTGAGCTTGTCCTTGTCAAGGCTTTAATCGCCTCAGGGTAGCAGGTTCTCAGGAAGCCAGCAAGAAGAGAATGCAAGCGGGTGTGATTATATGGTGGTCTTAAGGAGTGAGGTGCAGACTGATCAATAATGCATTCATTAGGCATTTAAGTGACAGCACAGGCATTTGTTTATTAATGGCTTTTCAGGGTGTTAAACAGGGGAATCTGCAAACTAAGATTGTGCATCTAGAATTGGCCCCACTCTTTACAGGTTTGGCTTACATATTATAGCTGCATGAATACTTACCCCTTTAATCCAATGAGGTGCAGTGAGGAAATTGAGTTGATAGAGGTCAGGAGAGCACGTTTGCTTTCTGCTACCTTTGCAAAATGGTCTCTTTTAATCCTTCCTCACTTATAACTAGGATTAAATTACTTGTTTTCCTTAGGCAGTGATATCACAAGAAATTATTGGGTACCTTTTCCTTGGAATGAAACAAAACTCTTTGTTTATTTTTTCAGTCTGAATCCAATATTCTAGGTATGCCCTGCCCCTATCTGGACTCAGGGTTTTTGTCCAAATTTTACACTTACACAGAGGCCATTTCACCCATTCCCTCTGTCATTAAGCCCTAGCCCTCATTTTTTCATTCAGCGGTAGAGTGAATTCATGTTTTGTAACGTAGGGTGAGATCCAAAGCGGTTGTGCTATCATTCCTTAAATGAATTTTTTTCTGAATGACATAAAACAACCAAACTTGCTTTCAAACAAACATTTATGTTTTTTTTTACTGCAAATGTCAACGTTCACTCTAAAGGCTAGTTTGATGTATTTTGCTAGTCTAACAATAACATAATAGCTTACAGTGATTATGTTTTAAAATATTACACGTTATATTCTTTAACAAGTAATAAATACATATCCGCAAATTAAAGAATAACCCCTATAAAAACATTAAAACAATTAATTCAGAAATAAATATATGTTTTATTTCTTTCCCATAAAACATTAGTGTCACAACCATGGGAATATTCTATTCTATTCTATTTTGGTGTGTTCTCTTTTGTGTATTTGTATGGTTGTGTATTCATGTTTTAGTTATTACATAAATTACATTGGGAGTAACTGATGCTAAATATTTTAATATTTATTATCTATAGATAATATTAAAAGTTTTTTTTTTTTTTCACAAATATTGATCTTGTCATTTACATTTAGACATAAGCTGGTGAATGATTCTCATATTATGTCAAAGAGAATGCAATATATAGTATGTGTTTTCCTGGTGAATAAACTTAATATTCTGCTCAACACATGGAAAAATAGGCAAAGAAATCTACTTCAATGTTCTGACAATATGGCATCATATTATTCAGGAAGGAGAAGCCGGTGTGTCTCTGAGATGAACATGTTCTCTTGCAAAATGTTCTCATCAATCCCAGAAGAAAAGCAAAAGACCTTGTACAGTTACTGCAAAGCTGTAAGGAGAGTAGCACTATCCACGGTGAAACAAATTCTATACTGGGATGGACTGAACATTTAGTCAGAGTAGAAAACCATCACTTTGCACCAGGCACTTATGGACTTGACAAAATAGACCTCATGGGAAAAGAATGTCATATGAAATATTGAATCAACATCTTAAAACATCCACCTGGGGACTAAAACTCAGGTTGTCCAAATGGACAATAAAAGAACCCCTCCAAATTACTTACAAACTTGCTTATGGTCAACAAGGTTAATGGTTTGGAGTGGCCGTCACAAAGCCCCGATCTCAAGCCTAGAGAAAGAAAACAGAGCTGCTATGTGTGAGCAAGGCGGCCGAAAAACTACCTGACTTAGACAAAGTCTTTCAGACAGAATGGGCCAGATTTACCTCAAACTATTTTGAGAAGTTATGGAAGGACTCCCAAAATGTTTCACCCAAGTCGTACATTTCAGAGGCAGCTCTACTGTTTACCAAGGAAATTTGTGTGAATTCCCAAGTTTGAAAAAAAGTTTTTAAAAGTAATCTAAAAAATTCTGTCTGATTCGTCTGGCATTTTGAAAATTATTTAAACTATAACTGAGTTACAGCTGAGATAAAAGAAGAAACAAATAATCTGATTTAATGTCAGATAGTGAGAATGGAATGAATGTGTCTTTTTAAAAATAGTTTATGTAGATCTATTTCCAACTTTAAGCTGGTTTCAATTGAACATAGTCCTATCATTTTACTGTTACATAAAGCAGCAGTAACATCAGCTACAGTGTCAATGTGTAAAACAGAGTTAGGTGTAAAAGGAAAAGGCCACAATCAGATGCACTGTTTACATGTATTTTTTTCTCTCTTTATCAAGTTTGTTTCACTAAAGCTAATAAGCTTAAGGGTTGTTCCTATTAATCCTGCCTGTCATATTTTGCTTTATGGTCATATGATGTAACATCAGTATTCCCATTAGCTTCAACAAGTTGCATCTAAATTAATCTAGGGATGTTGAGACCACCAAAATGACTACACAAACATAGAAAATCAACACATTATCATTAAAGATGTTCATCTTCTTTAGTCTGATGTTTTGCATTATTCCATCACTTTTGAAAGGATTGTTTAATTTTCTTAAGGCTCCTTCAGAGTAAGTTGAACTTTGATCTGCATCTCTTTAATTAGAACTCTTACGAGGTCTTTATTATTTCTTTGACCTTTGATCTGTTGTAAGTCATTACCTTAATATGTTACCAGCGTATGAAGAGAATGTGAAGAACTCATTTCCCTTCTAATAAGCATGATTATTACAGTTGTGCATGAAGAAGTGAGAGGAGCTTGCTAATGACAAGAGCTTATAATATCTTCAGAGGCTTTGCTGAATTTCTTGTCCCTATTTTTACAAGGCATTAAGTCCAGATGACTCCTGCATGACTCGTCCCTGACTGTAGCTGAAACATGATTTTTAAACGACTTTGTCTGTGGAGCGAGTTGAGTTCTAAATAGTTAGTTGATGAGTTGAAAGGTAATTAGATTCTCATCAGAAAACTGATTCTGTACATTAAATTACTTTTTCATTTTGCATTTGATGCTTTTTATTCACACGATAGGGCATTTACTTACAGAAAAGAAAGCGACAAACCCCCCCCCCCAAAAATACATTGTAATGTATTTAATTAAAAAAAAAAAAAAAAAACAATGTTCGGTCAAAGATTTTAAACTCAGAAATCTAATGGGGTTTTTCTCATAGACTGCAGCAAAAACACAAACAGGCAGAGACTGACAAGGACCTATTATATAAGACATTGCAATAAGTTATAGTTAGAGTAGGCAAAAGATATTAAATTTAATAACATTACATTGCAATCACCAATTAGCTCCATTGTTCCTTGTTCTGATAACAACTCTGCATAATGAGTTAGATTAGCCTTTTATCTAGATGAAAGACTCAATTTTCCAACAGATTCCTTAGACATGAGTTAGGCAGGGTGATTCATGAATTTCAATTAAAATGAAAGACCTACCTTCTACTTTATTATGCCTTCCCTTCAGTACACCGGTTCAGATCTCAAGAGAAGGGTGTGCTTTATCCTCTCTCCCCTAGTCAAAAAACTTCATTTCCATATTTCTTTTTTTCTCTGGGATGTGACACATTTGCATGTCCCTGTTCTCGCTGATCAGAATTTGCTGATTGAAACTAAATGAAATCAACTCATCATGGTGACATTGAATTTGTCTCCTCTTCCCTTTGAATACTCTGCAGGCCGTGGACTCATTGATTACAGGTAGTCGATCTCGCCACTTTCGTCAGCAGAAATGTTGTAGCTCTTCCTCTTTTTCTTTTTTCTGGCTAAATCTAATTAGACAGTTTTCTGCTAGACTACTGATGCTCAGAAATCTGCCCTGAATTATCTTCCCATCTCTGGTTTAGCTTCTTTTTTTTTTTTTTTTTTTGCCACGGTGGCATTTCTGCGATTACTCGTGCTTGGTGGGTGTTTCAGATACACTCGTCGTTCCCCTACCCTGCTACCGGTGGTGGATCTGAATCGAAGCCTGGTTGAGTGGTGTTCTATAGCTCCTTCACTGACCTCTCAGACAATACCTGGGTGTCACAATTTTGCACACAAGGAAGCTATATTATTTCCAGCTTTTTTGACCAAAGCACAGCAGAAAAACCTGAGAAGAAAATGAGCAGAAGTTGCAGGAAGTGTTAGATGAGGTCTGATCAGTTAAGGGGACAGGCTGTCTGCTCTGCTGCCCTTGGATTGTGTATCATCCCTCCACAGGCCATGTTGGTGGACCGCTGATTCCCATCAGGCGGGGGTTCTCTCTTGTCGTATTTCCCTGCTCGTCTCCTTCTCCAGATAAGAGTCAGCGTCTCTTAACCCTGCTGGCCAGATGACCTTGGCTGCCACAGATTTATTCATGCTAAGTACTTAGTTTGTGATATTATTCCTTTTTGGTTTGAAATGTGGTGCCACAAAAAAAGAAGAAAAAGGGAAAAGAAAAGAAAGAACAAAGAAAAAGACCTCATATAGGTTCCTTTTTGTATCCACTCTAAAGAAAAGAAAACCATCCAGTTCGTGAAAACACTTCCAAGAATACTAATGCCTACCTGATCAATCTGGTGTTGTGTAGCTCAATATAAATGATCAAGAAAACTGCAGACTTAGTAAACACTGCGGTCTACTTGCAACATTAAAGCTTTACTATATGATAGAGCATTAGAGGTGATTTACAGCTTGTTCTTTTGTAGTTCAGCCTGCTGATAGCAACGAAAGTGACGTTTTCTGTCACTTGTGACAGAAAATTAATATGCCAACTAAGAAAAACAAGTCACGTATTTGATTAACTTGAATATAAATATTCTGGTATATCACAAATATATTGACTTTAAGGACATTAAAATGATTCCATCATGTTGGGTTTTATGTTTTTTTAACTGGAAATATGAAACATACAGCTTAAATTATTTTTCAAAAAACATCAACTGTGTCAACAAGATTTTCTCTTATTTTTCTAAGGTGAAAATTATATACAGACTCAAATACATATCTTGGCTACAATTTATATTTGGAAAAATCTCTCCTTAGCAGCTTGAACATCATTCATTTTTTTAACATCTCTTCTTCTCAAAAAAAATTGAGTCCATTTAAATTTTCTGGTTTGCTGCCCCTGATCTGTCTTTTAAAAACATCCTTTAAAGTTTGTTTGGATTTCTATCTTCTCTCTCTTTGAGTTTAAATTAGGTGGTGTAAAAGGAATAGATTTAATTTTTCTTGTAGGTTGTCTAATGTGTCTAAAATGCACCTGTGTTTTGAATTCAGTTTTGTGACATGTCCTTCCCTGGAACCTCCTGCCTCCAGTGAGATTTGTGCTGAGTCAGATAAAGGACAGAAGCACACAGGACAAAAATCTTATAACCAATCAATTCAGAGCAAGTCAGCTCACCTTGCACCTTGCATTTAGTTGTGATAAATGCTTTTGTGCGTTGCAAGCCTTTTGTTGCCTTTGTCTAATTTTTGTGTGCATCTCTGACAAGTTTGACAAGTTTTTCTTCTTCAACATTACTCTGTGACTTTCTTAAAAGACCATTTTCTTCTTATCTAATGTGATGATCCAAAGTGAAAAACCACCAAAGCTTCCATCAACCTTGGCCGGATAAGCAAACTGCTGCATCCTTGCCAAAGGATACCCTCTGGGTCAGTTCAACAGTTGTGCTGAGATTCCCCATTTCAGCTGAGTAGAGAAACAGGATAGTGAAAACAGAACATGAACAGACCCAATCAGGCTCACTGAGAAATCAGACTATAATATCTGGACCTCATGTATTTTGCTTCCATTGCCATCTGAGAAACTGAGGTGTCAAGGAGTCTTTAACTTTAAATTCTTGCTTTGTTTTGTTTATGCCCAAACTTTTTCTCCTCAAATTACTGTTAGAAGTGATAACATTGTTGTAATATTATCAAGAAAAAAACAGCACAGCACTTAACAGATGATGCTTAGATTTAAGTCTGTTGTTTTAGAGTGCTGTCATCTGTTGGTGAACCATATTATCAGACCTCAGTGACTTAATAGCCTAACAAACATATAAGGAAGATTATCTCTGTTCTTGAGATTGTTCTGGAGCCCCAAGAGCTGATTAGGCAAAAAAGGGACATTTCATATTATTATGAACACAAGAACGAGACAATCTTGATCATCCGTTTCACAAGACAGAAATCCAACAGCAGTGTCCCCAGTCAGAGGTTTCACATCTCCTGCAGCACAAACTGCCACATAAGATCTTCATCACCCACAAACATCAGCATATTTATTACTTTTTTGCCCAGGTCCCTCTTGAAAATGAGATCCAGATCTCAACGGGGTTTACCTGGTTAAATAAAGAAAATTAATTAAAAGAAACCTAAATTACAGTTCCCACATAAAATTTTCTTTTTGGGATTAGTAGATAAATTTAGAATTGAATTGAATTAAACTGAAATCAAGCTATTTCTTTTAAGTCCAGAGAGAGGCTAAGAAAACCTGTAACAGCCAAGTGTAGATAATATTTGAAACACTCAGTATAAATGTCAGAATTCGTGTGATTTATTGTGGTTGTCATTTTTTAAAATCCCTTTTATTTGAAGCAATCGACAGTAGTATGAATATCATGTACAGTTATAAATTAAACCTAGAATCCCCTTGCTTCTTTTACATCTATAATAAAAATCCTTCCCAGGAAAAGGTAGTGATTCATCTTTCAATATTAATTGTTGATACATTTGTGACAGATTATGAAAGTACTTACATACTTAAGAATTTGAATGACTTGACTGACATATTTACTAAAAATGTGATGTCAAGTACTGGAAATAAATGGCTATCATAAGGGCCTAAATTAAGATTTGTATCAGAGATGGAGATATTAAGTCTCTAATTTAACTGGATATTTTACTTGAGCTGCATTTTAAGTATGCTATTTAGATTTACCTACATGTTTGTATGCATTAATTCACTTATAAGTTATACTAATAGGGAAATGTCTTTGTGTCTCAGCTCTGTGTACAGAGGAGTGCATGCACGGTCGCTGCGTCTCTCCTGATACATGCCAGTGCGAGCCTGGATGGGGTGGACTGGACTGCTCCAGTGGTGAGTTCGCTTTCCCTCTAAACCTACAATTAGGCCCTTAGACACATTTGTTCCTAAATTGCTCTCACAGCCAGTAGGTCCATAAGATCTTGCTGTGAATCTGTTTTGCGTCCGTCTATCTCAAAGCTGCTCAGCTTTGTATCCTCTCTTCTTAGCAAGCACAGCCAATGGAACAGGTAAGTCACAATGAATTCATTCTCATTTGCTGGAAGTGGAAGTGATTTGTCTGATGAATCTAGCGGATGAATGGATGGTTGCACCTCTCTTGTGTCTACCTGACTCTCTGTTTTGGTCTTAATCATGATTAGACCAATGCCTGTGACTTGTTCAGATGATGGATCAGGGCCAAGCGGAAACAAGCCATTATGCTGGCCTTTCTGTTTACTGGGCCTATACCTCGGCTACTGAAGCCTGATGGGAGGGTGGAATTGGGCAATCAGCTAAATGCTAGAGCAAAATCTATATTCTCCTTTCTCAAATTTATGTTTGGATAAAAATATGCATACAGGAATATCTTATTTTTCACAACCATGACCCAGTAACCACTTTCTGCATCAACATTTCTGATCTTTAATTCATAACATTAACAGTTTACGCAGCCCAGGACCCTACCCTCACTCTGGTGTTGAACAGCCACTGCCTATTGCTTATTTAGAAATGAGTAATGACAGATAAAATCATATCAGTAGTGCTACTGTATAGATCTATGAGTTTTCATTACCAAGAGAGCCATTCACTGATTAGCAGCTGTGTGTAAATCAGCCACTCTTCGTGTTGCCTCAGCCTGCTGCAGGTAGATTCATGGTCGTCCATGACAACCCTGAGCTGTTTGCTGCTGCTCCCTCTTACAGGCTGGTGAGGGTCCAGCAAGGAGGATTTGAGGGTTTAGGGCCCCCGGGGGACTCTAGTCCCACTCTTGGTTAGCTACGAGTGCAGCCATGTGTGTGGTTTTTTTACCCCCAGTCTTCCAGGTCTTATCTGATCTACCTTGTTAAAACAGACTTGATGATTGAGACAGAGGCATTATTCATAACTTCATATTTCCATACTAGGCATGATTCCAGACTTTTTCATTTATGAGCCTTCATCTGCAGAAATTAGGAATGCGTGCCAATTCTTAAATTAAATCTGCCCTCCTTTTTCCTTTATGTAAATGGTTCAGCGTGCTTTCTTGTCTGTCACTGTAACTGTAAATTATATTTCCACCAAGCACAGATAGGAGATGTAAGTGTATATTTTATATATATATATAAAGAGAAAGAACTAATATAAAAATATAATAAAGCGAGTGCTTCATTCAAAATAATAAGGTCAGCGCTAATATAGATTATTATTTATTTAGCATTTGAACGATCTGAAAAGCAAAGGTCAGCAACACAAAATTGACCCTGTGGTTTTTTTGGCTCTTTATTTCATGACTATTCTGTTCTTTTGTTTGTTCTCGCTTAAAGTGAAGCAGAGGGAAGGTTGTGCTGGTCACATGACGGAGGTTGTGTGAATGATGTGATAAAAAAGTGTGTCGCCCAGTGCTTGGAGATGAAGAGCCGCCGTGGGATGCTCTGCGGCCTAAAGCTGAAGTGACAGGCTTTCAGCAAGTGATCTGGAACTGGATCAAAGGCTTGGGTTGAGTTTCTGGTGCAGCACCCACCAGCAAGGAGTTTTCTATGTGGGTCAGGTGGTGAAAAATAAAGAATTGTGGTCAGTAGGAACAGGAGCAAAAGGAGATCAGGTGGGAAAGATTCAGTTAATTGTTTTTGGTAAAAAAGTCTTTGCTTCTTGTTTTGGGGTTTTTCTTTTTCCGCCTACTAGTGTCCACCCACAGTATCCAGAAAACACTTCATCCTTTTCTTCCGCCTTGAGGTACAGGCCTACTGAGACCTGATTTACCCTGTGACCTGCCTGGACCCCGAGGTGTGTCTGTTTCAATTCTGATACATAAAGCAGCTAAACAGGATGTAGACTTCTGTTTGAAGATGCAGTCTTGCTCTACATCTGTTAGCGTGAATTTGGAGCATTCAGATTTGCGTTTTCTCCAAAGACTGATGAATGATTAATTGTTGCTGTTGGGTATTTTGATAACTCTAATTCCTGTGTGTTGTGGTTGTGGAATGAGCTTCTGAACATTTTTTCTCTAATGTCTTGAATCTACTTTTTTTTTCTTTTTTGCCTTCAGTTCAACATTTAGATGCATAAAAAGAGTGCTAGATACTGTATACAGTGCTTTGCAAAATCATTCATATGTCTTGAACCTTTTACATTTGTTCATGTTCCAACCACAAAGTTTAATGCATTTCACTGAGGTTAGATGTGAAAGACCAGCACAAAGTAGTGTACAGTAGTGAAGTGGAAGAAATTGGCAACATGGTTAGTAAAGGTATTTTTCATAGACAGAATTTTTTTTTATCTGTGAAGTGTGGCATGCTTTTATGTTCAATGCCCTTTATGTTGAATCGCCACAAATAAGCTCCAGTCCAAACAATTGTCCTCAGAAGACACCTATCTATGATGTAATTCACCAACATCTAATTTAATGAAGGGTATAAAATTACCATCTATCTTTGAAAATTTCTTGGAACACTGTTCAATTCATCATCCAAAATTGGAAAGAGTATGACTGAAAATGTGCCAAGACATTAGAATCTGTTGACAGACACAACAAGCCTTGAGACCAAACCTGAACCTTCTGGTTTGCATACAAATCGGAATGGTGTAGCAAACTAACACTGCACATTAACCTGAAAACACCATTCCCTTCAGGAAACACACTGGCAGGATCATGCTTTGAGGATGCTTTTCTCCCGCAGGGACTAGGAAGCTGATCAGAGAAAAGTCAATCAAGTTCAGACTTAAATCTAAATATCTGTGGCAAGACTTGAAAACTGATGTTCACAGATGCCGTCCATCTAATCAGACGGAGCTGTTTTACCAAAGATACTGGGGAAATCTACAATCTCTAAACTGGTAGAAACATGATGTACAGTGAAAAAGCGGTTTTATTTTATTTCAGTTCACAACTATGAACTTTTTTGTATTAGTGTATTACATAAATTCCATAAAATACACTGTAACTTGTGGTTGTAACATCCTGAAATCCTAAACATTTCAAAGGATATAAATGCTTTTTTGCCTAGCATGTCTGTTCATGTTTTTTTGTCTTCATATGCTTGATGTTTCTTACCTGTTTGCCTTCTCTTTCTGTATTAAATAGCAATGTTTCTCTCCATCATCGTTTTTACATTGTTTTGGATGTTGCTTTTTTTCCTTATAATTTGTAATAGGATTTTTACCATGTAAAAAATGGATGAAAAACAATTTAAACTCATTAGACCGGGAATGGAAGCAATTTTAGCGCAAGCTTTTCGGTTAAATGGAGCCCTGCTTATGAAAGTGAGCAGTGTGTCTTTAGTAATTTTAGTCGGCTGACGTGTAGTGCATGGATTTGAGAACCTAGTCATATTATTGGATGATGTCTGCAGCAAAAGCAGTATGTGCTGGTGTGAAAAGAACCACTCAGAATGAGCATGAAATCCAATCTTTGTATGATATTATGAGTTTATTGAATGAAAACTATATGAACTTTCTACACAGACCCTGTGAGTGTCTGTGGTTCAAAAGACATTCTTTTTTTTTTGCAGTTGCAGAGAAATAACTTAGTCCCTTTATGCTTTCATTGCAGGCTTCTTTTTAGTCCTTAGAGATTCAATACTGCCTGAGTGTGTTTCACAAGGTCACTTTATACCACAGTAATTACAGTTTTCAAATAAAGAGAGTGATAAAGATAGATGTTGCATACACAAGGCATATTTAGCTATAAGTGCCATCACTTGAAAAAATAAAGCTCTAAATATCATGTCTCCATCACAAAACAACATGTTCCCAAGGCACAGAGATGACAAATGTTCATAAATATGGAGCATGTAGTGCTTCATTCTTTTCTCTACACTGGTTTATCTTGCATCTATTGAAGTAGAAATGTTTGCAGAATTTATAACAATCAATAGTGTGAAGATAATCACCTGAAAAGCCTTTGGAACAGTTGAGATTTGTAAACCACAAAGCATCCCTGGTGTTCTTAAAAGAAATCTATCACACTTAATAGTCAGAGCTACTGTGTTTGGTTGGCCACGGTGCATGTGGTAACATATTCCTGCTCAATGTATTCAGATACAGCCACAGCCACTGTTGTGTGCGTTGTACACGTGATTAACTGATAAATGTGGCCCGTGAATGCATTTTTATGGGCTATTGCACCAGGTGGGACGCTACATTCTTCTTCTTTTATGTTAATTAAAAAGCAAAGTTTTCAGTGTTGAGGCTGCAATAAACAATTTGTTTTGTTAGATTCCAAAATGTGGAGTTGCAATGATACAGGTGGAGGTCAGTCAGTAATGACAGGCTATATTTGAAGCTACATTTATTCTCTTTGAACTGGTTTATATAGTGTCATGTTATTGGACTGTTCATGTAATATGGCATCACAAAGTAGCTCATGCTTAATTGGACAATGACTGTGTGGGGGCAGGGTTTTGTAAAAGATCAATTGTGAAGTGGAAGAAAAATAATATAGGGTTCACAATACATTTTTGGGGGGCGAAATAAAAAACAATATATAACCCCCATTAATATATCACCTCCAATAAAATATATTTCAACGAATTTCTTTAAGTCAGCTGATTGGTAAATCAAATACCACGTGCAGGTACAAAGACCTGCCTGTCTCCTTAAAACTGGGAAAGAAGACAAGTAATCAGAGACGCAGTCAAGAAGCCCAAGCAAAGTCTGAAGGAGCTGCAAATAGTCACAACCTAGGTAGCAGAATGTGCTGCCAAGACAACAATTTGACTTCATACAGTGATAAAAAGAAAGCCATTTCTTGAAAATAGAAATAAATCACTAAACAATATCATGAACACCAAGGAACACAGCAGACAGGTCAGTTTAAAGTAAAACTGGTTAGGTCATGAAACAATTTCCCAAGATTCCCTAAATTCAATGATATTAAAACGCATATCATTGCACTACAATTACATTCACAATTTACTCTTAGAATATCCTAACAAAATGCAGAGAAGGAGAAATGCCATTGTTTTTCTTGAGAGATTGCTGTGATTGAGTTGCCTCATGATTTTGTTCTGTCATGTATTTTTTTCTTTCACATAGCTTTAATTTGTGTGACTGACTTGGCCAGCTCTCTTTTGTAAAAGAAACATCTTGTCTCAATAGGACTTTATTGTGAAGTGGGTTGAAAATTAATACCCTGTCCTGGTATGTCCTGGTATGGTAGTAGGCTCAATTGTCTCAATTTAAACCCAATTTAACCTGTGGCAAGACTTGAAAATTGATGTTCAGAACTATACAGAGTTTTACCTATTTTGCAAAGAAAAAATGGGCAAAAGTTTCAGTTTGTAGACATGCAAAAGATTGTAGAGACATATTTCAAAAAACTTCTAGCTATAATTTTAGTGAAAAGTGATTCTGCAAAGAATGGATTCAGGGGGACTAAGTACATATGTCTGTTTTACTTAAAAAGAAAAGAAAGAAAGATATCTAAAACATTTAATCCTTTCACAATGATGTGGCTCTTTGCTAGCTTTATCACAGTAAATTCCACTAAGGCACATTGCAGTTTGTGGGTGCAACATGACAAAATGTGAAAAAGTTACGCGAGTATGAATACTGTTTTCAAGGCACATTTTCTGACATTGTTCAGTTGATGTAGCGTCAGTGAATTAATATGAAAGGATAATCTACCTGAAATGGCAATGTAAAGCTTGATTTTGGCTTAAAAAAAACTCCTTTGCTTCACCAAAGGTATTCACACATTACTCTCAAGATTCATCTGAGCCAGATGCTTCCTCTCCAGTTCCACTGCTGTGGGACATTGACATGCACCACTGTCAAACTCCCAAAGTCTAAATCAGCATTGGTTGTGACAGAGACGCATACAGATATACTCTTACTTGACACATCAGTCTAAATGTCACTTAACTTTGCTCTCAGAACGTCTCTCTTCATCAATATAACCGACAGACAAATACAGTGTTTATGTGAGTGTTTTCTTTTAGACATAGCCTCCACAGGAGAAAAAAAACAAATAAAAAAACTAAAACAAAAAAGTGAACCTCCATCTTCACGTCAGCTGTTGAAAAGGAAGTCTACATCGATTGAATTTCTGGTGATATAAGCACATAAAGAGACACTTTGGGGAGAACTATGAATACACCAAGTTTATCATTCTGAATGGGTTCCTTGCTGCTTGTAGCAGTCAATGCCAACTGCCTCGTTCATTTTGGTAGATCAAAGTATCCAGGCAATGGTATTTCTCTCAAGGGGGAGGAAATGGACCAATCTATAGCTGCTGTTGCCTTTGTGTATGGCTCTGTATGCGTGTATGCGTGAACTCCACTGACATGCTTTTGTGTGTCTAAGTACACTGCATTGGGCTTTCGAGGAGTGCAATTTGTTTTTTTTTAATTGTACACTACAAAGTTGAGGCATATTAAATTATTCCATGTATTAATAAATCACAATACAAACTGTATCAGTGGTTACAAATGAATGTTTCCTTTGGTCTACATAAATTCAAATGCAGTTGCTCATTGGATAGATCATTTTAAGTTATATATAACTTTATCTAGAAGAATCCTTTCCTACTTGTGGGGTTAAAATGTATTTCAGTCCACCACTTGTGTCTTACCTTAAGGTGTTTGCAAAACTTGATAGTTTTCAATAAATCCCAATTAATATAATAACTATATAACTGCATCTGGTTTGTTAAAAAAGCTGTTCAAACTTTTTCACACCAGACATATATCTTATTTTTGCCTTTTGGCGTCAGAGAAGTTATTCAATGCTATGATGTCTTTTATTTTGTATGATGCATATTTTTCCTGCCAAGAAAAAAAATATTTAAGACTGAATTATTTTTTTTTTTATGACGGTGGTAGGAATTTATCTCGTAATCAGTGGGTTGCTGGATTGAGCCCACGGTCCATCTCTCTGTTGTTTTATCCTTGGACAAGACACTTAACTCACCTTGCCAACTGGAGGTGGTTAGAAGCCTAGTGGCAGCCTCATTTCTGTCACCTTGATGTAGCTACAGTCCAGTAGCTTGCCACTATCAGTGTGTGAATGAATGAATGTTGTGTGAAGCACTTTGGGGTCCTCTGAACTTGATAAAGCGCAATACAAGTACAGGTCATTTACCATTCCCCCAATCTTTGAAAAATGAAGGGAATGACAAGATGATTTTATCTTATTTAAGATGGAAAACTTGCTTTTTCATGCATATGTTTTTACGTACATTTGTTTTGCAAAGGACCATTTGTTTACAAGTGAAAAATGCTGGTCTGGAATTTGCCAACAGGATACATAATTTAAACTTATTTCAAATTGGGAATTTGAGTAGTCCGTAGCTAGTGTAAGACAAAATCATTTAATCTCACTGTTTGCTTTTCAAAAACAACATCTTCTGTTAAGCAGAGTAGATTGAACAAAGTGAATGTCATGACTGTGCTTCTGTCAGTTTAAAGTTTCATGATCTGTCTCAGTCTGCCCGTCTGATCATTCTTTGCAGCGCTCATAGTGACTGATGAGTGGTGTACATCACCATGCCGAGACTTCAGCTGACTGATATTGAGTCTATCAGATAAAATAAAACATACACACCGAAGATGACAGCCGTCTTAACCGCTGATGACACACACTCATGCACCCACACCAGTGTCCATAATATATTTAATACTGCTTGATAAAAATAATTTTTCCTGACAATCACAGTCCTAATGGGGTTTTTGTCTGAGAACGACATGCATCATATGTCTATAATATTTTCTGTGCATATGGGCCTCGTTGGCAAAATATGCAGACTGACTTTGCTTGGCTCTGAAATTTTTTTGCAGCATCCCATTAAGCAGGATTTATTATTCCTCAAGAACTCACTGCTCCATTGCCTTTGGGAGACTGCTTAAAAAGATGCATGTGGCTTTTTGTGTGAGTTCATGTATGTTGTTTTTACATAAAATACCTGCACTGAAAACTGGTGGATCTCACTGCATATTGTGATTATGTTCATAAGACCATAAAAAATACAGAGCTGCTGGTCATTATCACTGTGTTTCTTATTAGCCTGTGTGAGGAAGTTATGGACTCCTGAAACAGGCTTCAGAGAGCCTGCTTAGATGGCTTGATTTAATAAGGACATTAAAAAGCCTTATCTTATGTCCTTAAGAGAAGGTCAGTGTGTCTAAAATAGCTGAAATGCTATGATAACAGTTTAGAGAGATAAGCTATCGCCTGAATACTAATGTAGAACAAAGCTGCTTTCACAGTCTGTAAGTCATGCTTGATTTGTGCTCCACTGAAGTATTTATAAAGTTTATTTCTAGCGATTCTTTTGATTTTCCTAAGTAATTCATATAGATGGCCTTTTCACACTTGAGTGTATTTTAGCCACAGTTAAAAACATTAACACAGCAGCTTGTAAAACTACTTCAAAATGTTTTAGAAACTTTACTTGTAATATTCGTTCCTGTGAAATTTTTGAGAACAAAGTGCTAAATATACTTTTCCAACAAGTCATCCAGCTACTATTTAGTTTTTCTTTCTTTTAAGGTAGATTTAGCAAGCTGAAGCCATCTGATTACATTTAGGCAATTGGCACATGGAATAGGACTTTGAATCCATTATTGGTCATCTTCTCTTCCCAACTGATTATGTAACATTACGTATGGTATGTGCAAAACACACAAACAAGACACATTCACTAAATCCTAACTCATTTTGCACACACCTATCATTTCTCAGCCTGATTAAGATCATTTTAAACAATATTTATAAAAAATATAGTTGTGGATAGTCAAAAGCGAACCAGTCTTAGAATACAAATAATGTTTTAAATATCAAACAGTAAAAAAAAAAAGTGAATCCTTAATCTTTTGTGTTGACACAAGATTTAAAGTATAATTTAAATCATGAAGTGTACCTGTTTGTTCACTGAGCCACAGCTCAGCGAAAAAAAAGGCATATTTAATTAACTGTATTTCATGTGAGATTTCAGATTGTCCTGTTTTTTTTTCTGGTTAGTTTATCTTTTCTCTTTTTCTAGTGGAGGTTTCCTCCCCATCCCAACTTCCCACAGAGGTCTGTATGCAATGTTGAAGCTAAAGATGGGGATTGTTTTCTAATACAGCACTTGTATCAGCTAAGATTAGTGATTTGTTAAAATGAGGAATGGAATGATCTTTCAGCTGCATTTCCAATTAGTTTATAAATCTAATCTATTTCCACCCATCCAAAAAAATGTTTCTTGCCACAAACATAAAATGCTAAAGACTTTTTTATTTACTACCTAGCCATTTTAAGCTGCAAAGTGGTAAAATATATATTCCAAGACTGAACTAAGAACAAACGCAAATAGGAGTGATTTCACTTATTAGTTCAACTCCAAAGGAAAACAAATCTGTTTTCTATAAAACACTCAAATAACTGTATTTATTAGCTGTGTGTGTTCTGGAATTGATTCAGTTAGATGTAAAAATTGGATGTAAAAATGTTGTACAATGACATTCTGTCTCTGTGAGCAGTACACAGTTAAAAATGACATTTTTAAATTTTTTTTAATTTTGTGTGCCTATGTCAACATTAATACCTGAGATTGGTCATCATGAATTATGAGTGGTTGCTGTGATCAAAATCTAACCAACTCTTTAAATACCCCAAAACTCTAGGCTTTTTGTCTTAAAAAAACTTAAACTTTCTAAACCTGGCACATAAAACAGATACACAAAGAGACATGCTGCGCATCTTTATCAAAAACATTAGACATTCTGCATCATTAACACATTTACGAGAAACTTATTTGGAGGACATTTATACTGTATTTTGACTTATTGTGTATTTTTGTTTGATTTGCTTTATAACTTGAAACAACCTATTGTTTTATTGGATAGGAACTTTACATTTATCTCACTACAAGCTGTGACTGTCAAGGATTTACTTAACGATTTTTCTAAAAAAATAAAGTTTGTTGAAAAAAGCTTATTTATAAATAATTGTTTTAAAAGCATGAAACCACTGATTTTAAACGGTGACTGTGTTTTTAAATTCTTCATGTAAAGATAGGTTGTAACTAATTATATTGACTTGTGTAATGCTTTCATGAACACTTATTCTTTAAAGTTTTTATGTAATCATTTTTCATGTATTTGCATGAAAGTGTAAACTAAGGTGCTTTGTCATAACTGGGCAATGTATGTAATCTTCCCATAATGTCACCATCTGGTTTTGTTCTATCAATAGTTCCCTGACCATCTTGGGCTGAAAGTCCAAAAAAGGTACACAATACAATAGTGCTCCAGTTGGTCTAGTAGTTATTAGCAGAAAATAGGCTGGACTACTTTGTCATTAGACGCACTAAAAGCATTTTTATATTAGCAAGAGAATAATCACTGAGTGGCACTTTTAAAGTCCTGAAGCAGTGGTGTGTGTGTATTTGTGCAGTATACATTGCATCTCTGTGTACAGCGTTCATGCAGTGGTCTTTTTAATACTTCTAGCTAAATATGTCATAGCCTGTCATAGAAAGTTTTATATTATTATCTACATCCAAAAGCTACTGTCTGAGCTTCATTTGTTTGAAGTATATGTCCTTTTCTGGACATAAATCAAAATAAACGATTGTGATTATGCCATTATAAATCAAATCAAGAATAGTAAAATATTGTTTTTCTTTGTGAATTTCAAATTAAATGCCATCTCCCTGGATAAAAATTCTCAACATATACATTAAAAACCTTCCCATGTACTACTATGTTTGTTAAAAGTCTTAGGTGATAATACCTTCGAACCTTGAAATTATGATAATTTTTGTAAAAACAAGTCTCCTGAGGGTGCCCTTTACTTGAGGATCACCATATCAGTTTGGGGGTTGTGTTGCAGTGTCCTTGGTCTGCTTTGGGAAAGGGAGCATATTAGCAGTCTTTCTTAGATCCTCTGGTGCACCTGCAATCTCCTGATGTTTAACCCTGGACTTCATTGGAGTGTTGCAGTGATTACATGCCGTCCTCAGGGACATCGATTGTCCTGCTCCTCCCAGGCAAGCCCCACACAATGCTGACGAATGAACTCGTGGCCCTGCCAAGTCCAATTAACTGTCAGTGCCGCATCGACGAGCTCCTCTGTTTGTTGAGAGTGAAGAAAAACAAACTTTTAATCAAATTTGCCTCCAGGCCCTGGGGTATTTGGGGTTGTAGTTTGCATTCTACTTTGTTCTGCCTTGCCTGCAGTCATGCCACCCTCTCAGAAGGTTATATTGCATGATGTTTGAGTAAGATACTCGGGATTTCTTCAACTTACTTACTTTTACTGCAGCCCTTTGTCACCACAGTTTGTGACTGGTATAACTTATAGGGTGTGCACGCTTGTAAAGTAAAAACACTAATTCTACAAGGATGGAATGGAGCAAATCACATAATTATTATTTTATAAAGTTACAGACCCCTGCAAATAATTCCAATAAGCTATTGTGGAAAGAGATTGTCGCAGTGTATTTTCAGAAATGGTTCACCCCAGCCGTATTAGTGAATTGATGTAAGCAGATTTGACTAGTTTATTTAGAAAAGCCCAAGTTTCGATTTCTCAGAATACCTTCTAGATTAACATTTACGCAAATACCCTCAGCTAATTCCACCCGACTTGAGATAAACAACGCTCCTCATCTCTGATTGGAGTAACACAGCCATTAAAAGCCAAGAAATTCAATTAAAATGGTGACTTTTGCCACACAGGAAAAAGAAAAGGACAAAACACAGAGACACGATCGCATATCTGACCAATAGTAAGTGGAAGACAGAGATATAGCTAAAGATCTAAACACTGACAAAAAAGGCATCTGGACGATAAGGACCAAAGGAAATGTAATCGTTGGAGGACAGAGAGATTAATTTTTAAAGATTCAATCTGTATCCTGCAGAACATGATCACAAATTAATTATAAAGGTGAAGTAAAAACAGAAAAAAAGTCTGTGTCTTCACCTAATTTAAAATTAAATGTGAGCGGGATGGCAAACCTGTACAAGTTCATCATGTCCTGTGGCATGCGCTTCATTAATACCTTTCAATTGAGTTTTGATGGATGAAAGACAGAAAATGCTGACTTACTGGTTCAGGCACTCGCATCCTCAAAGCAATGAGTACCCCCTGAGAAATTGGATTTGCATGAAAACGTGACACTGTGTGATTTTTACAGCCTTACATTTTAAACATGGGCACATATTATGATTCTAGGTCTCACTCCCATTTCAGTTTGCAGGCATCGGGTAGCATGAATGACAAAATTGCCCTCCACAACAGAACAAAAAGAGGGTTAAGGTCTGTGGATCAATATCAGTAGTCCTTTCACTGACTCTTAAATAAGGTTTTTAAAGGATTCCCCCCACCACCTCCATCACCCCCTTTTGTTTGTCCTCTTTAATCAAAAGTGACCGATGATTAAATCTGTCTAATTTTAGATATTTTAAAAGTTAATGTCGTGTGGACTGAAATGACGCATTCATGACCTTTGCTGACCCTGCTTTTCTAAGATTGATTCATGTCTTAGCTGCCTCTTAAATATAAGCATGGCATCTCTCTCTGCCTTTCTCCCACTTGCTCACCCACAATCCACCCTAAGTTGCTGTTGTATACTTTCTACTCCACTTTGACTTTGAAAATCGGGGAGAATAATTCATGTGCCTCGCGAGTTTCAGAGACTGGGATAATAACTCTGCTCTCAGAGCCAGCACTTCATTTGAGAAGAACTCCTGGATTTCCGCTTTTCTTCTCCGCTTCATGCCCATCTTTTTTTTTTGGCAGGGGCAGAAATCTCCCAGTGGTCTGTATTGTCCTGAAGAGATGATGAAAAACAAAACCTCTTAATCTACAGTTTTTCCTGTGTTAATCAAAGGCTGCAAGAGATGTTTTCTAGTTTCTGTCCCTTCATATTGCACCAGCGTTTTATCCTACTTTTTCTCTGCCTGAGTATAATGCAATATGTGGGTTACTTCTGTTTTTTGCAAAATTGGAATATTTCACAGGATCCAGTGCTAAAATGTAGATCATACTCACTTCCCTCTCGTTATTGCAAGCCTGAAGATTTGAATATAATCAGCAAAAAACTTCAAATGAAAAACCAATTGCAGTACTTTGATAGGACTTCCAAAGTTAGTGAACGTAACAGAAAAACCGGCAACAAGTGAAGTAATAAGGCCTCAGACACGAACGTCCTTTAAAGGGATGGTTTGTGTCCAAGTTGGGCTCTCTGTGAGATTTTCTGAGGGAATGAGGTAGTTGGGTGGTTTAAAACAACTCATCACTGTTATTCTAATGAGTTTTCTTGTGACAGTGGGGCTGTGACACCAAAATAATAGTGTTAGGAATGACTAACATTGTGCCCTGAGCTTAGTTTACAGATGGCAAGTCGACGAGACAAACCAAAGACAAAGACATACTGGGAGCACTGAGGGGCTGTGCACCATTGATGCCCATTGATTGTCTTCAATAACCTACACTGGATGGGTCATACTGAAGACACAGAAGATCAATGGGCTTTAGCCAAATATCTGCTTCCTCAGAGGCGTTGATTCTTGAACACAGAAGAAAAGCAGGGTGGCGCATCAAGGAGCTGTGCTCAGCTGGCACATCCCCCTAATAAGGGTTGTTGTAATCAAAAATAATAGTTATATTTTCTGACAGACATCTCAAATGATAGATTTGTTTGTCACACACACATTTTACATACAACACTATTCCACAATCATCAGTCCTTGGTTATTTCCATGTAATTGATCAAAGACGTCTTTTTAAAAAATTGAGAATAAAACTGATGATGTAAAACTTTTTCTAAACTTATTGGCATCCATAAGTATTAACATTTTTGAGGTTTGATTTGTATCAAGATGATAAAATCCTGTTTTGGAAGAAGCAGTCTTTTGCAGTTGCAGCCCTCCAGTTTTTTACTACTTTTTGCAAATTTAAACTTTTTAAACCAACTATGTGTTAGTTAAAATTAGTCAGAGGAACATCCTGAACAAGCACTGAACAATTGATGAATTTTCTTTATTCAGCTCATAGTCTTAAAAGAGAATTAAAAGATTCTTCTTCTATTTTATCATGTTTTGTGTGTATTATCCAGCAGTTTTTTTGGCATTAGTTGTGGTCAGGCAGGTAGAAACACTCCCAAAGATTAATGGCTTCATAATGGGCATTTGCATAATGTGAGTTCATTAAAAAGCAATTATCCTCATGTTTCAGTGTGCATACGGGTTTCTGTATTGTTGGGATTAATTTAGTGGGCCCACTGATTGGCTTTCTTCAAGCTAAATCATGTTTTAGTGTTTACATAGAGGGACATATCCATCTGCTGTAACATCTTAAATACACAATATCCCAGGTTTGCTGTAAGAACTGACAAGCATTGTTTTGCTTACACAATGCACCGATGGAAATGTCAAGGGTATAAGCAAGAAATAACAACAACGTCCACAGCATTTTACTCATGCAACTGTGTCGGTCAATAGGTTCTGGTGATTTGGCTCCAGCTTCTGTAGTTTCATTGCATGCACAGCTTAATAGAATAATCAAACTGACATATCAGAAAACAAGTTGCTCAACGCTGCTTTTCAAGTTTTCTCCACAGCAGAAGTGCTGTGTAAAAATCTAAACAAATGGAGAAAGTAATTAAAAAATTAGTAACTTCACAGAAATCTCTTTTAGCTTTTATTTTATTTATTTTTTTCAAAGAGATTTAAACCTTCTCTATACATGAGATGTGTCCCTGTTTTATTTAGTTTTTTACTTTTAATACATATATATTTCATTGTTTCTGAATTTCACTTTCTTAGAGCATTTTTAAATGGCTAGGTCCTTTTTTGTCTAAACATAAGTCAGTATTTTTTTTTGCAAGTCTGACTTTCAATCCTAAATAGCTTGACTATACTGAGGAACAATAAAAACAGGGCCTTGTCATTATTTTACTTTTTCAGATCTTAGGCTGCAAGAGGGTGTAGTTTTAAACATATAGAGTACTCCTTAATCCATTTTAATAAAATCTAAATAAAAAACGTAAGGCAAACAAATAGCCACTCATCAAAACTTACATGTGAAACCAATCTTATTTTATATGTATGCATGTGCACGATTAACAATAATCACCCTGCTGTTGCTATCTTAGCAACATTTTTGCAATATTTAGCACAAAAATATGGTATCTTCCAACTTTGGAATCGGCAGGTCAGGCATTTTAAAGATCGCTGACCGGGCAGAAACACCTACTTTCTTTTAAGAATTGCTGTAGTCAATGTAATGACCACTATAACAATAAAACATATTTAACAGTTATTGAGAAAGCGCTTGTTTAAATATATCATTGTTCAACAGAACAGTACTAGAAAAAAACAAACTTGAGCTTCTTTTGTATTTTTGTATCTTTGCTTGCGTACCAGGAATAGGGAAATTGCTCCTGCTGATTGTCGCAGGAGAGTAACGGCTGAGTTTAGTCAAGTTTTTCAAAGTTTGAGTTAAACACACACAAGTCTAGCAAGCAATGTGGGTTTTGCACTTGACCTGAACATTGATGTAGTATTCTCTGAAAATGAGCCCTTATATAGTGCCTGCTCTGCAAGAGAACCTTCCAAGTTTGTCCTCTGGGTTGAGTGTCAGGTGGTGGGTAAGATCCACACTGAAATACAAAAAATCTGAGGTACACGACCAGGCACCCCGACAGCACACAAAGCCAACACACAGAGACACGAACAGCATGACTGGCAAGCGTACTTTCGCGCACAGGTCAAAGTGTCAACTATAAACCTAACTTTTAGAGAAATCTGAAAGTAGTGATATGCAGGGACAGAAAAAGCTCATGACGATGCTTCTGCAATTGAGTCCAATAAAATGAATGAGAACAGTTGCAGTTAGCACATGCATGAGCTTCTTGGGGAGAGAGGAATTGTAAGTACCTTAATGGGTCACCTATCTTTGCAATATAACAAACTACTTGCTTTTAAATTTATAACAGACCTTTTTTTTTATCATTGATCAATGGGTTATTTGATTAAATGAATGAATTAAAATGTATTTTAGAAAAAAACGTATTTGTCATTTATCAGAATTTTATGGTAGGTGTGTGTATTGGAAGGTTTTAGGAAAATATGTAAGTCAAATTAAATGTTCTGATACCACACAGAGCATCAGTGAACATCTGTGAAGCAGTTTTTTCTTTCCTCTGAAAAATTAATTACTATTTAAATCAGATCGTAATTGGATATACCTCTGCATTTTACTTTTTTGAAAGCCTTACTGCTAATTATGTGGGAGTGCCAAAAAAAATTAAAGTGTAAAATTGTTAGGGACTAAATACAACTACTATGTTATCATATAACAATAATCAGTGCATACCTGTGTAAGTGATAAGTGTTAGTAATTTGTGCATAATGGTCAGTTTTGTGAGACTCACTGCATTTAAAGCTTCCCTGTTGTGACACTAAATGTGCAACACAGCAGGGTTTGCCCTTGCAGCTGCAGGCTGTTATGTTGTTTGTATAGCTCAGCATGCTGTGCTGATGATTTTTGTGGTTTGAGAGTGCACCATCACAACCTGCTTTTGTAGCCTACTATTATCTCCATGGCTCAACATTGTGCGTAGCTATTCAAGGTTGGATAAATTTGAAAAAATAAAAAATAATAAAAAAGCTGTAAACCTTTGAAACATTAGCCTAATTTTAGCAATCAATCTATGTTCATATAGAGGTCTGCAGCATGGATTGTGTCCGTGCTGCAGAATAACCACAGATGTAACCACATAAGTCATAAAAAGTTGCACTAATTGCTACCATGTACACACATTTAACAGCTGAAACTTTCTCTTGTTTAGTACTTCACTTTTAGGACCACTTCTGCAAATTAAGTCTAGTAAAAAAAAAATCTCCATTTAGAATAGTTAAGTAACAACAAAAGCTCCCACTCACAGGCTTGCTCTCAAAATGAAGCAGAGTGCTGGGTAAAAGATTGTGATTTGATTTTACTGATGATGGAAAACACATGAAGCTCTTAGGATTGGGTCACACACAAGCTCATCTTGATTTCATATTTTTTTTTACTCAATGTTATTCTGAATTCCCACCTTTATTTAATCAAAATTTATTATGAAAGTGTGTTCTCAGTAGATACTTATAAACCAAAGAAATAAAGCTTTGCTCTCTGCTGAACACACACAAACATTTTGCGACCTGAGATTTTCAGAGAAACTCCTAGCAATCACTATTGGGTTCCAGTTTCCCCAAAACAGAAAAACATTGCAACAAACAAATCTGTTAGAGTGAAAAAGGAACAAAAAATGCATCCTTTGGCTAAAGTCCTAAATTGAAGAGCGGTTGGTGTGATGGAAGAGCCGTCACGAACTGGCTCGCAGTCCTATAGTAAAGCCCGTGCCGACATACAGCACACACGCACACATCCATACATCTCATGCAAAAAAAAACATACGCACATTCCACATAACTTTTTGGTCTCAGCACAAACTGGCGTGGTTCATCGTGGATGCACAGGCGATGTTCCTGCCTCAGTTATGCATCCTAGCAAATAATTTTCAGGGTCAAACATTTTCCATCCATCCATCCATCCATCCATCCATCCATCCATCCATCCATCCATCCATCCATCCATCCATCCATCCATCCATCCATTTTCTTAATGACATCATCATGACGTTATATAAATTGAGTGTTTCCTGTGCACATTTTATGTATTTATATACCGTAGCACACTAAACATGCCCACCAGATATCAAGGAAAATTTTAGCTACGATGACAATATTGGTTGAATAATTGCTTAAAAAAAGACTAATTGTGGTTTCATCTTGATGTCTCCAAAATAAAATACCGATTTTGTGATATTACAGCTGTGTGAATATGTAGTACTAAAAAACTATTTTCTCAAAAAATCCTTGAAACAAACCTTATTTTGAGGAAATTAATTAAGAACAAGTTAACAATGCCGAGCAGAACAAAAATTAAAATATAATTTTTCAAAAATACTGAGAAAACAGCAAAAGGCTACAACATTAGGCTCGTTTCGTAAACATAGTTTTGTAATTAATTGTCTGATATCTTTTGGTACTGTATGCACTTTGTATAGAACTTCTTTGATTTTGTACAATGTTGGACCGGGTTGCTCTTGAAAATAAGAATTAAGTTTTTCAATGACATTTACCCTGTATAAATAAAAGGTCAAGCAAAAAAAAGAAACTAACCGCCTTTGGCACTTATTGATTGTTATTTATAGCCAAAACAAACCTTTTGTTACACAACTGAAACTATCTGAGTTTTCTTTAACATTATCCACAATAAAAAGTGTACTCTCTAAACAGTAAGCTGATCAGTTTTCTCAGTGCACTTCCACTCACAATGACTGTTTTTACTGAAGTTTGAGATGCATATTGTTATGCTTGTTCTTGGATCACCTATACATGTTTGGGTGTATTCAGCTCTGATTCCTTTTTATTGCTTTTGTCTTGTGGCACACAGAGCAAGGGTTTTGTTTTCCGCAGGACAGGGTGAAGGATAAATAATTAATTGGAAGGAGCAGTGGGCTGTGTAACAATTTGCTGATCCAGAGAATTTCATGAGCCGTGAGAGGTTCTCTTGAACAACTGACTGGTTAATACTGCTCTGAGGCAAAGAATCTTTTTCCAGCCTGCCTGCATTACTGCTCGGCGCGACTAACTTTATTAAAAAAGCGAGGGACGCCCTTTTAAGTATGTTCACTTTTAAGTGCTTGTTTAGAATGCTGCACAAGATGACCCCGGCCCTCTATGTCTTGATCAACCACTAGAGCTGTTAACCCTGTTAAGGCTGTCCTGTAGAGGATCTAGCTGGCACCTGCTGCACTTTTATCGATTCAAGCTAACATCCTTAGTAGAACACAGACAAATTATCAGATCCTCGTCTGGATAAACAACTGAGCAGGAGCTTTTAATCAGTAATGCATAGTTCTAAAAGGATTACATTGGTCTCTCATTAGTTTTGAGTCTCCAAATAAGCAGCTGTCAAATGCTGTTAGTTTTCAGCCAACTGCACGGTGGTGTAAGGAGTGAGCACATGGAAAAGAAGCAAAGTGAACATAGTGCCACTGTGTTGTTTTTTTAGCTTGATGCTCTGCTCTTCTCCCCCCGGGGAAATATGAACACACAGAGCCTCTATCGGCTAAGATGAATTAGGGCAGGACAGAAGACACGCCCAACAGCAGACGCTGTACCAGGTTGTTATTCCAATTCACCAGAATGACCCATATGACTATTGGCAGCTGGGCTTTTTTTTCTATAGTATGTTTAGCATCCCGTTTGTCAAACTCTTGTGAATGCATCTTTAAGTTTTTACTTGCTTTTCTGAGGACTAATAAATAACTGTTTTTCAGACGTCAGCAGAACAGAAAGGGGAGCGTGGCTTTTCTCCTCACTTATTGGCAGCTTTTACAGCCTCAGTTTTTAACAATACTTGGAGACATCTATCACTAAGTGCAAACTCCTCACTTTACACAACAATCATCTCCTTCTCTCTAGATAAGACCTGTCTGCTTTTCACTCTCTTTCTCTGCATCATTGAGTCAGGAAGGTGGGATGAATAGCTTAATGTGAGTCAGGCTTTTATTGAATAACTCCAGTGTTAGAAAAAGCAGAGCAGTGGGTAGTTTTGTGACCATTAAATTGCAGGGAAATTGTTTCAGTTCTGTTCAAGAAAAAGCTTTTAATAAAAAAAAGAACAGTGTCAAAAGGAAGCATGTGTCTTTGTAATGTTATCCTAGGTAGTGATTTGTTGGTATCGTGTCTAGCCATTAAGCATGATTTAAAAATGTATGTGTAGAGGAAAAAATCACCAGAAAATTTCTGTTTTCAAGTGCAAATTGCAAAAGTTAAAAGTTGTTTGGTGAGACTCCAAGCAGTTGCTACATGATGTATTGGTTCATGTGGGGTCCACAATTCCAGTTGATCAAAAAGCAGAATTGGTGCTGAATTGTTTTACTACACTAGATTAATGAGACACACCTGATCTCATTAGATTTTCATTGATTGTCCATTTTTATAATGATATTTTTATGTAAATTTATGGATTTTTCTTCTATAGACATGACCAAAAAACTTCAAATTTTAAATTGTGTTGCAAATTGAAACTCAAACACAAGCGAGGGAACTAGAGTGCAGAATGTAATATTTTGTTTTTGATGTTTAAAGAGACCATACCAAAAAAATTAACTTAGGTCATTTTTTTACAAATTCATATATTTTCTGCATACCCATAACTCCTTAACCCTAAAGATAAAATTCTCAGCCATTTTATTTTAATGTATCATCAGCCTTCTGGAAGGTGAATCTCTCTCCAAGTCTCAAGACTTTTACAGCCTCTAAAGGCTTTTTGTTATTTTTTAGTCATTAATCTTCCCATCTCCTCTGACCAGCTGCCATTTTAAAAATAGGTGCCCAAATGAAGTGTTTCTCTGCACTATACAATTTCATCTTGAAATTTGTTGGCACCATGTCCTGTCATGACACTTGATTTCAAATTTACTGTGTGTAACAGGAAAAGTAGAAAAAATAGAAACTAGCGGGGCGAAGTGCAAATCACTTTGTACTTACGGAACTGGAACTTGTGGTTGGATTCTTTTCATAGGGAAATGAAGGAATTTAATCAAGACAGTGAGTCATGCTACTTTTCTGTGCTATGAGCTCTACTAAAGTAAGTGTGGAGGAATGGTTTCTCAGGCATTATGTCTTTCTTCTCTTTTGTTAAGTCATCTCTCAAATGTCTGCAGACTGCGTTATGTGACAGTGACTCAGGCCACAGGGAGTGAGGTTGGGCTGTATGCCAAATTTTCCTGCTCCAGTAAAGTCGTTTTTCTTTTTCCTGTTGGAGATGTGAAAGTAGCAAGCAGCCGTCACTACCAGCAACCTCAAGTGGCCACCATTTATACTAAATGTGATTGGGCTGTAATTGAAGTTTTCTTTTGTCTTGAATCCAGCTGTAGAAATTGGAGCACAAAACTCAGCATGGGGAGAAAACTTCTCTGTTTAAAGAGATTGACTCGCATACAAATTTTCAGTTTAGCCTTGCAAAGATTATGGCAGCTCTCTGCAGTGGAGACTTATGGAGAACTGTGGTAAACATAGAAGCCAAGTTCAGGAAGTCAGCTGCTGAAAGCTCTGTGGTTTTAATCCTGTTGCAGCCAGCCACTGATTATGCAGACACTTGAGTACACTTCAAAGCTCAGCTACCACCATGATGGCTCTCTCAGCCGGTCCTTTGGAAGTTTCAACCTGCCTGTAGCCCTCATCATGATCGGTTTTGCTACACCCAAGGGGATTTTGGCCCGCTTTCTTGAGATTGGACCTTTTCTCTGTGTGTGAGGTCATCTACGTTTTGACTGTTATCAACACCAATAGTCCAGGTTGTAAGGTGTGTGTTTTCTCTGGTGAGGTACACTGACCCAGGTTAGACCACTTAATGGGATGGATTGCAACTTCTCAGGATTCAGACATGAGTGGGATTTCCTGCCCACACACCTCAAACCCACAGGGGTCCCTATCACTGTACACAATTTAGGTGTACCCTCTAGAAAGTGAAGCCTTTATGCTAGATGTTTCGTCCCTTTGCTTTCTCTCTCTGAGTTTCCGCCTGCAGCTCATCATGAACTCTGACTCCTTAATCACAGTTAAATGCTGTCAGAGCTGGGAAAAGAGAGACTGCCGGCTAAAGTTGGAGAACCTCTGCTTAGTTGAGAGGCGGTGAGATAATGGGTTTTGCTGGGAGTGTGCTGAGGCCGTTAACTGTAAACTAAAGAAGGTTTAAGGCTCAAACTGGTAATGTTGTTTAGGCTTCAAAGGATTAAAAATCAAGACTTTTGTCCTGTTTTTTTATGTATTGTATTTTTTGCGATATGCAGTTCCCTACAAAAGCATGCATCCCTCATAAACCTTTTCACAAACTTTATTGCCTTTTTTGTTTTGTTTGTTTTGGTGGTGGTAGGGTCGTGTAATAGACCACCACAAAGTTGTGCATGTCTGTGAAGTTGAAGACTCTTTTTTTTGTATTTGAACTTACCAATCTTTGCTGATTATAGCTACAAGTCTTTGGGTGTCTCTACCAATTTTATACATCGGGGCACTGATATGCTTGCCCATTTTTCTTTGTGAAATAGTGTTGGCTCAGAAAATATGTCCTCTTCTGACAAGAGTAGGAGCACAAATAGGTCTGATACTAAACTAGGTCTGAAAAATATCAAGAGCTAAAACATTTGCTTTGTTGTCCTTAAGCCACTTTACTCATATTGTCTTTCCTATATTTTGGCCATGCTCATTTCATCCAACTACAATCCTTTAGCTCTCACGCTACACCCACTGATTCATGTGTTCATGATCTCTCTGTTCTTCTTCTTCTATCTTCTGCCCTGTTCCCTCTGTTCGCCTTAGCATCATGAGAGAGCTGAGTTTTTTCTCACTCTGCTCCCCAAAGTATGGAGCAGAGATAGAGTCTATTCTTTCAAAATGCAAGACCTGTTAAAGTTAGTGTTTTCATTGTAATTTCATTTGTAAATTTCATTGGTGTTCCTTTTTCTACATCTGTGTTTATTTTTATCACTTTTTTTTTTTCTTGTAGTGTCCTTTGATGTCTAAAGACACCAATGAATAAAATGCATCATTAAAAAATGCATTATTTATAACCAGTTTGGCTGTTTGCTCAGGGTTATTGACCAATTGAATAACCAATCTGTGTCCAATTTATTGGTTGATGTTTATAGATGTCGCTTTGGCAAGGCACAACATATTTCTTGTACTTTTATATAGCACTCTATATTTCTTTTATACAGCATTATATATTTCTTGTACTTATTTTGTAGCTACTGTATATCTCTTACGCTTTTTCAAGACACTGTATATTTTACATACGTATAATTCTTTTCTCATTACACCATCTATTTTCTGAAGTGTACCAGTTCCAAATGCAACAAAACAGTCCCACAACATGATACTGCCACATTTACTTCTACATTTAGAATGGCACCAGCATCCACATTTTGGACCAAAATACATAAATTTCTGAACAAAATTTGTCTCTGGAGCCTTTCCCAATTTCAGTTTATTCCATAAGGGACAATGGATATTAATCATCTTGAGCACATTAAGACAACCATGTAAATATGCCGGTTTCAGCCACAAGGTCTAGTTTTCATCTGTCCATAAATTTATCATTTATTTAATGATAAATTAAAAAACAATTGATACATATGTAACATATCAATTATAAGAAATGGTTTTTAGGAGTACAAGTTGGCATTTATAATAACCATTTTACACCCATGAAAACAACAAGGCATTTGTTAATTCAGATATATTAATTTAACACCTTAACTGTCGCCCCAAATGTTAGTCGGCGTATTAGCCATGGGTGTCCTCATAACAGTGAAGGGCTCTTAAACATGAATGACCAAAAGAGATTTCTAGATTGATATTTTGCAATCCCCTCTACTAGCTGGTCTTGTGGTTATATTAGATTGTAATTGATCATAATATTTTAAAGGTGGTGGGCCCACTCAATGAAGCACTTTGTATGTAATATTATCATCTGAATAGGTGATAATATTATCTCAACTCAGAAATTTATACTTACTTAATATTTTACAATGATGATACGAGTTAGATATTTTTTATCCAGAGTTTTCAAAGTCTACTTATAAAATCTTTCTATTGGCTGTAATGTGATCCCGCTCGCCTGGGACTTGCTCGTCAAGCAATAGATTATATGGGAAGAAATTGTGGCATTAAAGTATTTTTGAAGCTTTTACTGTGAAATTACTACTTGCATACATTTTTGGAACAGTTTAATATGACACCTGATCTAGAAATTGTTCCCAAAGATGATGCAGCTTCACAAATCTTTTCTTGATATCTTGGCTGATTTCTTTTGACCTTCCAATCACATCATAGTGTGTTTCAGCTGTGACATTAAAATACATCCATGAGTTAATAGGAGGCAAGTGTTCCTCCAACTAACTCAAATATGTCAGTTAACCTATCAGAGGTCTCCAAAGCTCTGCCCAACAATGGAATTTTCCTCATTGTTCAAAGAGACAGTAATTATTTTGCATGTAAATATCTGTATTAGGACATACTAATACAGATATTATTGTTTCAAGGTGTTTGCTATCAGGTTTCTTGCAGAATTGCACCATAGATAGAGCTCCATTGTTCTTACCACCAACTTTGACCAGTTTCCTTCTCTCTACTAAAGGAAATCAACCCCACAGTATGGTGCTGCCAACCTAAAGTTCCCTATAGAGAGAGTGTGTTTTATGCGCAATGTTAGTTTTCTGCTCCAAGTACAATTTTGCAAATAGGCCAATTAGTTCAATTTTAATTTTCACATTTGGTTTGTCCCCCATATGGCTAGTGTCAAAGTGCAAACACTACACAGTTAATGATTTTCTTAAAAAAAAAAAAAAAAAAAAACTTTGTTCTTGTTACTCTTGCTTTTACTTTTGACACACTGCAGGCCAAATTTGTAGAATCAAGACTAACAGCTGCCCTGTCCACAGATTGTCACAACTGAGATTGGAACTCTGCGGCTCCCCCAAAGTTACTGTGGGCCTCTTGGCTGCTTTTCTGATTACTACTCCCTATGCCTGACCTGTCAGCTTTGACGGGTTTGCATTTGGACTACACATGAAACAGTACTTAGTGAGATTGTCAGTCCTACAATACTATTTTCTAACCTGAATCTATTTTAAACTTCTCAACAACCTTATTCTTGACCTGTCTGTTTTCAATAAGGTGTTTGTAAGAAACACACAGTTTACGTGACTTTTGAACTGTATTTCATTTAAGGGGTAGTAAAGAGAGTTAAATATAAACTCAAACCACTTGTTCCAAATTGTTATTTATTAAACGTTTCAAAATGCATGTGTTATTTTACTTCTCCTTCACAATTCCTTCTAACTTTTGTTTCTTTTGGAACAAAGAGACGAAATATAGAGAATCTACTTTTGCAAGGTATTGCATATGTAAGAGTACAAAATGCCTCTCACTGTTATTGTGATCCTGATTTGGGTGGAGAACATTAGTTATGATGCCTCTAGTTATGTGGCCTGCCTATTTTTCTGATGTGCTTAGGGATCACTGATGAGTGCTTATAGACCGCTAAACAAAGTTGCAGCTAAGCTGCTCATCCATTACCACAACTGCCCGAACACACCTCAGATTTAATGTGCCAGGGTCGTTTGCGTGGCAGCAGCTCAGCCTTCAGGGAGCTCATTCATGGCAAAATGCAGGCCAGGAGCAGATTAGATCAAAATCAGTGTGAGCCTTGTAATGCGGCCTCTAGTCTGTCCAGCCGGCTGAAGTAAAACTGCACTTGCCTGGTGTTTAGAGACCCCCTTCGGAGCGGACCTGTCCGCATCAGGGAAGGGTTGATCATCGTCCTGCTGTGTACCTGGAAAAAACAGGCTTCAGTGCCTTCCATGAAAGAGGGTTCATTAGGCTCCTACTCTGACTGATCACAGCTTTGGCAAAGCGAGCATACGAGGAGGTGGGGAGAAGTGTCTTTACATTTACAACTGAGGCTGCAATGATGTGGGAATCGATGATTGAGTATTTGCCTCTCTCTCTGTTGTGCTGGTTAGGATTTCAAGCTGGGCTTCTATGTGAAGCAATACAGCGCTGGTAATGCAGGTACTGATGGAGAGACATAAAGCCAGAACAATCACGTAAATCATAGAGCTTCTCAAAAGAGCAATTACCCTGGTGGGAGTGAGAACTGTCCTCAAACCCATCTCAGAGCTGATTGTTCATCACTAAGGAGGCCATTGCTCATTTAACCTTGAAAATTAGCAGTTTGTTTGGAGTTATAGATTTTATTGAGTTTTTGTAAACAGACCAATTCCCAGTGGAATGAGTTTGTTTTACATCATTCCCTCATGTACTATTAGGCAATGTCAGTGAGCTCTGCATAACGCCTTATTATAACTTAATCGTTTTACAGGCAGATGGACAATTTTTGCTGTTTACTGGTGCTTACATTTCCAAACACTTTGCATAGTTGTCATGGACCATATACTCGACCGTGGCCTCATCTAGGTGTTAATTCTGGCTAAACGTTTCCGCACTGTCAGTCAGTAAGCAGGGATGCACTGGTCACAATATTGTTGCTGATTTCTGTTTTTTGAAACGCTTTGAGCAGAATGGATCTTCCATCCATTGTCTTGTTCTTTCATGGTCACAGGGGGTTAGTGGCCACCTCCAACAGTCATTGGGTGAGAGGCGGGGTACACCCTGGAGGTAGGTACCTGTAGGTACACACCTTCCTACAGGTTGACAGTAGGAATTGGACACATTTTGTCCAATTCCAGTCACTCTATAATTCTGTAGGAAGCTTGTTGTAATAAGACAAAAACATAGCATTGAACATATGCTAGTTATTATTTATTTATATTAGGAGCAGATGTGAAGGTATGCAGTGTGTGTCTGAAAACAGTCTCTGTAAAAAAGGGTTTTCTGACTATTTTAAGCAGAGACAAATGATTAGGAAACTTGCATTTTAAATTGTCCAGCATCTTATATTAGCCGTTAGCATGGCTAGTAAAACTGCAGCCTTTGTGTGTATTCTCTAAATAATATGGAACATTTCCCAACTTCTAAGATTTCTAAGAGGACCGTCTTTTCTACTGGGCACATGTAATAGATTCTACCTTGCATTTTTTTCTGCCAAACCTTTTGCTCTCTTTCACTCCCTTGCAGTCAGGATGAATTGCAAAGTTGTCATGGGAGCAATGGTTTTTAATAAAGTTCTTTCACAGCTCTGCTTATTTTGATTTAATTAGTAAATATTTAACTAACCTATCCTTACATTACGTCCAGACCAAAGACTGTCTTTGTTACAGTGATCTAGTGTTTCTATATGATGAGTTGACGATTCGCAAACCGGTTAGGTTTCCATCAACAGTCCAATTCTATGTGTGTTTCAATCAATATTTATTGCGTTTAAAATTTCTTTTTGTTTTATACCTTACCTTGAATTCACTTTTCTTTTTACAATACAATACTGTATTGTAAACAATGTGTGCTGATTGTGTCCAGCACACAATCTGGACAATTGTCTCTGCCAATTGTCCAGAGGCAATTTGGCAAGTTGTCTCTGGACATTTTTGTGATATTTTAGCAGACATAACAACAAAATAAATCCAGATTGCTTGTGTGTAATTTTGGTTATAAGAGAGTTAAGCTATGACTATTTCCTACTGAATAGAACTTGATTTTTTTTTTTAATCATTCATGTTGACACTTTCTTAATTGATGTCAATTAATAACCGCTTTATTGTTCTTTTGGCAACTTACTGACTGAATGGTCAGAGAGAAGTGTTTCAAACTGTTGCTTCTCTGGTTGTCTTTGCTGTTAAAGAAATTAAAAAAACAATGGACTACAATAGAATCTTTAGTATAGTGTCGTAGCTTTAAGGATTGGAGTTTGAAACTTCAATTAATTGCATATAAAGCAAAGCAAAAGGCAGTCTGGTCAAGTTTAGATAAGGTGAAACACAGAGGCCTAAAATATAAATCAAAGTTCTCACTAAGCTGAACTGAGTGTCTGCTGACTTCATGCCCACAGACACTCAGTTACTCAGCGTGTGCCTTGAAGAAAACTGGTGTGGCTCCAAAAATCCAAATTTTCTCCTTAACAAATACATGGATAAAATTTTAGCTTCAATTCAAGCATATATTTCCTTGATAAATATCATAGATCTTATGTTTTTATATAAAAACCAGGCTTTTCACACTTGTATTTATTAGAATATAATTACAGAAGTTGAACTTGAAATAAAAACTCTGGTTGAGTAGATTCATTTCTTGACATTTATTATTAATAATGAGCTATTTAATCTTTTAATGAGAATATTAATGAATAATTTAATTACTTTTCTTTCTTTTAAATGACCACTGTGATTTTAAGAACAAATATAATAACTTTTTTAAAAATTATATAGACATTTGACCTTTTTAATCCCTTTTATTTTTGTGCCTGCAGGCTGTGAGAGTGACTTCTGGGGACCTCACTGCAGTAATCGTTGCCAGTGCCGAAATGGGGCTAAGTGTAACCCTATAACAGGGGCTTGTGTGTGCACGGATGGGTACCAGGGGTGGCGTTGCGAGGACTTGTGTGAGAATGGTTACTATGGCAAGGGGTGCTTGCTGCCCTGCCAGTGTCTCAATGGTGCCACGTGTGACCACGAAACAGGAGAGTGCATATGTGCATCAGGATACACAGGAGCTTTGTGAGTACCAAAAACACACGTGCTTCTTTGCTGCTTTTTGAAACAAAATATTGGTGTACATTACGGGACTTGATGCCTGACTTGTGTGGTGGCAGCTGCGGGGAGCGGTGCCCCTCCGGCAGCCATGGACCGCAGTGTGAGCAGCGTTGCCCCTGTCAAAATGGAGGAACATGTCACCACATTACCGGAGACTGTTCCTGCCCTGCTGGTTGGACGGTAGGTCACAAAAAGAGCAAAATGTAATAAAAGAGAAATGCCTCAGAGAAGAAAATCATTGAATGTCATTGGGCTCATGTTTAAGACTACCTTTGTGTTTCTTCATAAAAGAAAAAAGAAAAAAAAAATCTTTGCATTTTTTAATTTATGTTGATGATAATCTTTTACACAACTCTTTATAAATATGTTTCTTCTTTTATTGTAGGAAATTACATTTTTCCAGTGTAGAAAAAATCCCATGATAAAAAATAATTGCTTTTGCAACATCCTTGTGCTACAATTACTACACCCTTAGTAAAGCCTAAAATAAATGTTGCAAATGTTGTTGTAATTTGTGTTTTTATTATTGTTTTTATGGCCATGTAATACCTCTTTGCCAGATCATGCTATATTTAAATTTTATATGTACCATGGGTGCCAAACAGTGTCAGTGAGATTGTATTTGTATTTGACAGTATATTGACATATCGGCAGACTTTGACCGTTTAGGCTTAGACATTAACATTTGTGTTCAGAGTTTCTCCTGTGGTATTTATATAGTCTTGTCCTTTAAAGGGTTCAGTGTGCGCTCAGCCCTGCCCTCTGGGCAAATACGGCATCAACTGCAGCAAAGATTGTTCCTGCCGCAATGGCGGCCTGTGCGACCATGTCACTGGAAAGTGCCAGTGTACAGCTGGATTCAGTGGACGCAGGTAAACAGCTGATGCCTAAACACATCATTCATTTGTCATTCTGGGAATTACTCAGTGCAAACTTTCTCACTCATGCTTTAAAGCATAGGTCAGAAATGACATGGTTTATTAATATTTTGATCTGACGCAAAACGATGAGTTTAAACAGACACTCATTGACCTATTCCCATTGTTAATTTCCAAATGAGGCATAAATCTGGCTTCTGTTTTAAAAGATAAAGGTAATGCTATAAAATCTTTCTCTCAGGAGAAATGAGCATTTATTAACATCCATTACTCCATCTGAAAGTGCACTGGAAGCTTTTAATAGGGGTGTTTATGCCTAATTAATCTTGTACTGCATCCTGGCCAGAAAGGTTTCATGTCTGGAGGCCTCATCCACATTCACTCCTCCCAGCCTGTCCATTGATCTCACCATGGGCTATATGCTGTTTGGGTTCTGCTCATTAATTATAAGTAATGGACTTATATTAAGGCCTCATCAACATACACAGATCTTTTTAGTTCCCATGCCTGCTGGAGAGGCCGAGGGCAGCCCGCGTTTATTAGTTTGAGTAAAGCAATTGTCTCTCTGATGGAAACACCTCCTTTACAAGACCTTTCTTTTACTTTATTATTTTTACAAAATTGCCCTCATTCATTTTGTCAGTGGCAGGTGAATGAACCTGCCAGGAATAATCTGAGATTGCGTTAACCCCTCCTCCCCCAGCCTTTTCTGTCAAGTATAATATTTCAATTGTCCCCTGATATTACTAAAACTGAGGAAATTCAAACACGAAGCATGGCTTGAACATTTTCTTATGTAATTTAACTACTTGCAACAGCTTTGTTCAACTCCTGAGACCGATAACCTACTAATACTATAAAGAGAAGTGAGAAGAGGACAAAAATCAATTTTCTGATCTGGTTCAGTTCTTCATGTTGGAAAAACTCTCAACTAATTTTAATTTTCCTGCATGACGATGACTGCCAAGTCTCATCGAGCCCCTGCAGAGACACAGAGGTGTTCGCAGCAGGCTCTACTTTTAGAGATTTTGTGAAAAGTACTTGAAGAAAATTGACCATGCTAGTCTAGGTCTTTTAAAGCACACAGCCATATTTTGAATATTGAAGTGTTAATAATATATGTGGTTATTAAAGCTAGAGTTTTACTTAAACATGAAATAGTCACTGAAGTGTTTAATTTTACTTTTTTTTTTTTTTGCTTGGCACTGAGTTAAATTATTTATTTTATAAGTTACTATTGATAATTTTTTATCCTCACTGTGCAGCATTTTAGTGTAATTTCTGTGCAACTTTGCTTCAGATGTCAAGAAGACTGTCCTGTGGGCACCTATGGTCCACAGTGCAACCAAAGGTGTGAGTGTCAGAACGGTGCGAAGTGTCACCACATCAATGGAGCTTGTCTGTGTGAAACAGGCTTTAAAGGCCCTAATTGTCAAGAGAGATTCTGTCCTTCGGGCCTTTATGGTCTCATCTGTGACAAGTACTGCCCTTGTAATACCACCAACACTGTGAGGTAAGTGATAACCTCGGTGCATGGCAACACTTATACACAGGGGTCCTGTCTGGGGCCACTCAGAAATACAATCAGAAAGAATAATACATAAAAAAATTGGTGACACCCCATAAACCTCTGTTCAAATTCTTCATATTGAGTTCAACCACTTCTTTGCTTGAATCACATAACATCATAAATGGAAAGTTACTTCCTTTAACTGAATGATGAAAAACATCAGATAATTTCTTTTATTCACATCATTGCCTTATGCTCATTTCACCTTACATGTTATGCCTCATGCTTAGGGAGTTATTTTAGATTCAAATCTTCATTAAAAGAAAGAGACTTTAAAACATTCCTCACTAACTAAAAATCATCACAAGCTAAAATTCTTCAGGCTTTCATTACCTCACAGTTAGATTACATCAATTCTTTATACCTGGTGCTTCCTCTGTCTCAGTTATCACGCCTGCAGCTTGTTCACAATGACTTGCCTATTGGTACAGAAAAACAGGACCACATCACCCTGGCCTCTTTGCGTTCATTTTAGGACGTTTCTAATTGTATTTAACATCTTAAATAAACAAGTCCCATTATTACTGAACCTGTCAATTACCATCTACACCCCGGAGCTCCCAGATCAGCAAACAAATGAATTTATAAATTTCCCTTGATCCCATCACAAGCATAAGGGAGATAAAGCCAGTTTCTGCTCCATGTCTTTGGAACTGTAACCTACCCAACATGTGCTCATTACCTCCTGGCATTTCAACTTTTTTTTATCTTGCTTCATTTTCTTGATTCAAATGTGGCTACGTTTACTGAAGGCTTTTAATGAAGGCAACGCATATTGTCTTTCGAAAAATTTCAAGTGAATAAGGACCTCGGTGACTTAACTTCATCTCGACTTACCTTAAAGCCAGTGGTCATTCCGAAGTCTGTGGTCATTCCGAAGTCTGTAGACATCGCAGCCATGTCATCCAGTTAGCTTTTAATCGTGACCTTTGCTTCATTCATAATTCCTCAGCAACATTCATAGTTAATGTAGTGCTAATGCTCTGATTCCAGCAGGAGCTGGGCATCAGCCATAGAAGTCATTACTGAATGAAGGAGAAAAGAGACACTTCATTTATCTGAAACAAGCACACAGTCTACTGTTGCTACAGGCATCAAACTTTGATCCTGCTTAAATATGAAGAGCTGATCGCTTTGGTGCTTACTTTTCTTACCTTTATCTCCTATTCCTCTCGTTTGGATTTATTTGTAGCTGCCACCCACTATCTGGTGAATGCACATGCTCACCAGGGTGGACAGGGCTTTACTGCAATGAGACCTGCCCTCCTGGATTCTATGGAGAAGGATGCTTTCTGCCTTGCAGCTGCACCAATGGAGCTGACTGTCAACCTGTCACAGGGATCTGTACCTGCGCTCCTGGCTTCATGGTGAGCTCTGTGTTCCCGAAGCACTGCTTATTATTAACAGATTGCTGTTTATTTTCTACTGATTTGACACTAAATCTTATGTTACTTTCACTTTGACCCTCAGCTGGTTTCTTCAAAACAGTCTTCATTTTGAGTCAACGTGGCAATATGAGTCAAACAAGCAACTTAGGTCAAATTTTCCGAATATAAAATAGATGCTTAATAATAAAAGAAAGTAAAAAATGCAATATAATACCTTTGGTTTTATTAATTTCACTTAAAGTTATCAAAAGCTATTTTTAAATCCAGAAGACTGCTTGATTACAACCTCTTCAAGGTTGTGATCTAGCAACTATTTAAAAAAATGGTTGCTAGGCAGGAAACAGAATCTCCCATTGCATGCCCTAAAGTGTTATCCTTGTACTTTGTAAGTTTTAGTTCTGAAGGTTGTAAGTTTAATTTATGTTGCATGTTATTTGTGGCTACTGTGAAAAAAGTAATTGAGGCAGAAATATTTTGGAAGTGGTCCCAGTTTTTCTTTAGGAGCTTTTTATATACAGACTGTTAAAATCAAGGTGAAAGTATTTTTTTGTGTGATTATAGATACTCTTTGTTGCACCGTTGGACATGGGTCCACTATAATTCAGTCAATTGTGACCCTGTGTGAGTAGTTGTGTAATTTTACAAATAGGACTGAATTTATGAAGGGTCAAAGAAACAAGAACAGTGCAAGCTTCGATCTATGTTTTTGTGCCTTGAAAGGAAAAGTTGATCTTTGGTCAGTTCTGTTTTTAGTTCTTTTTTCCTGCAGCCATATTGTCCCCTTTTTACAACTGTCAAATTAGTTGAGTAACTCCAATCAGTTTCGCCATTGTATTTTGTGTTTTGCAATCTGAAGTTACAGAGCAACAGAGACCAGGAGAGTACACGTCTGCCAATGTTACATTTCAGTGGAAATTGCCTGTGTCTTACAGCGAGCCTCTGTGGCGAATTGAGCTACCGAGCGGGGCTCCAGACTGTGTCTTAATTTGCTCCACCTGTTCACTGTGGCGGCTGCTGGGAAGGGCTGCCAGATCCATTAAACAGACCTAGAGGGCAGAAGCTGGATAGAAAAGGAGGCAGTCAGATGGGAACAGACGCAGCTCATACGGAGAATTTGTGTGTTTATGTGTGGGGAGAGGGGAGGTGAATGTTCATTGTGTTTTTTTTGGTACTTTTAACAAAGCTGCTGCTCTGCAAAGCATTGAAACATATTGTTGTTTCAATTTTAGAGGTCTGTAGCTGCTGCCCGTTTGCGTCATATTCATGGTACATGCTTATTATGAGGTGGACCTGTTAAAACGTGGCTGATGATGGTGTTGAGGCTATGATTGCCAGACAAGTCACTTCCTCTGGGGATCGCTTATAAGACTAAGCCTCCCCTCTGCATTTTTTTTGTTCAGGAGTCCCATTGGGGGGCAAACCAAGCAAAGTGTTGGGACAGACTGAGCACCGGCACGCTTGATTTAGTCCTGGTAATTGGACATGCTCTTTTTGGTTCAGACAAAGTGATTACATGTTACCTATTCAGGCACTGTCCCTTACAATCTACAGTGCGGGCACAGTGTAACATGCAGTTTCTATGTGCCTTGTCCTCTCTTGAAACGGGAAAGTTTTAGGAATCTATTCAAGTTTTCCTTTGTAAATGGAGAAACTAAATCCCATTCCCGACTCTCATCGTGGCTCCCTCTCTGTTGTGCTGCAATAAATTTACTCTGGATTCACACGTCCAGCAGGTAGATGCACCGCTAAGGAGTGAAACTGATTGGTAATTAGTGGTGCCATTTGCATCAGGTCTCGGTGGATAAAAGCCTAATCAATGTTGTGTCAGGTAAAGGCTTTCTGAAAAAGAAGTACTCCAATTACATTAAAATACTAATAGGTACAAATTTACTACTGTGGCTAAGGGCAATCTAGGTGTGTTTCTGCTGCAGGAACCTTTTCCAGAGGCCAGGATAGTTTTCCGGTGACATTCTTTTACCCTTTTTATTTCCACTGCAGGAACCATGGCCAAATCGGATTATCAGTGTAGAAATCAACCTCAAAACATGGCTCTAGTAGGGAGGTAGTCCTTTTGAACCAAAGCTGGAGTTTTGTCATGCTGTGGACTAAACTTCTCTCTGAGTTTCAGTATTCCTATAATTTTGTTTAAGTCATCTCTACAGTTCACATTTTCGGTCAACTTTAAATTATAAAACAAGAGTAAATAATATTTTTGTTTGCATAAACAAAATGGAAACCCAGCAATTCAAATTAAATGTGGTAATGTTTTTATGGAGTACATTTCAAATACATTTATAAAATCAACAAATATTAGTGGAAATATTGATTTAACTAACTAAATAAATAAAGTCTGGGCTTCTGCTTCCAGCCCTGTGGAGGCGTAAAGAGTAAACACTCCAGTCAGAGCAATTTTTAGGGACTTAAACTGATAATGCAAGAAAGCTTTGCTGCATTTATTTTCTGAAATACAAATTAAAACAGTTACTACTCTGCAGAATTCTTTATCAACTGAGTTTAAGTTTAAGAAGTGGTGTGCTGTAAGTGTGCTGTTAGCCTTCTCCTGTGTTTTGATTCAAAAGCTCTACTCATTAAAATGTGTTGATGTAATAAAATTCTTTTAAGTTAGATGTGATTTTAATTCTGTTTTAAATTGCACCTGCTGTGAAATAACTATACCACAGCGAAAACTAAGCTGCAAGCCTCAACAGAGCTTTTTCTTCTCCTCTCATTTCACATAGACAAATTTCTGCATTAGGGAAATAAAACAAACTTTTTAATGACGTCAGCTTTACTGTAAAGTTGACATCATGTTGTTTCCTATCAAGTCTATCAAGTCCTGTCACATCTTCGATGCATTCCCAGATTAAATAGTGTGTATTTAAGGATTGGTTCAAAAGTTGAAATTCTAGATATTTAACTGCGTCAAGACGGATATGTTATATTTGCTATAATTTTTGTCTTGCTGTGGATATTTTCAAACTTAAAGATCAGCTGACCGAGTAGAATAAAATTTTCCTCATCATTTGGTGCAGTCAAGGTGTCAGACAAAGTCACAATGTTGGTCATGCCGTCAGTATCACTTTTACTTTGAAGCACCCAAAATTCCAAGGGGAGGTCAGTGCATTTGCATGGTCCAATGTTAGAATAAGCTATATTATCACTGGATCTTTACTAAGATATTTTTTGTATGTATTTACATGACATACATGCTGCGTAATCTCTGCAAAAGAACGGTTCAAAAAGTCATTGAAGGCATTGCTAGGCTTTAGATCAAATTATGTGTGCTAGTGCTAAAAGCTGCGCAAATTTCTGCAACATTACAAAAATCAAGGTTGGCCAGTAATATTGTGATGAGTGTACAAGGTGTGGAGTGGCTACATAATTTATAAAGAGTCATCGCTTGGGTCTTTGAACATTGTTTATAGTGTTATCACTGATAATCATGGCTTTTTGTGGCAACCTGACCTTTTTCTCTTTGTCTTACACAGAGTCAGGAGTCAAAATCTGTCCAATGAGTCTCCACAATCTCTCTTCTGTAAACTTTGGAATGACAGCACTTGACTTGAAAACCATAGCAGAGATTAATACTTCTGTTATTAATACTGTGCTGGAATATTTTTTTGTTTTTTCCATCACATTCTGATGGGAGACCTGCAGAGGGAGACCTGTGTCCCCAGATCATTTGATCTATAGTAGCAACACTACTGCAGTAGGACATAATAGCATAAACAGCACAATTTTGAACTCCACAGACTCAACTTTAGTCCAAGATCTCATAAAAAGGTTTCTTGAGGAAAAAAGCCTTTTCTGGTCACATAGCTGACATTCACCTACTAATGTTTTCTAAAGGCTCTGAATACTAACTTTAAGCTGTGTTTATAAGATTTTGCTGCTCTCATGCCAAAGACTGACAGCCTGTGTGTTAATTCAAATTCAGATCCCTATCCATCTCCTTTTTGAACAAATGTGAATCAGACGACTAATGAGAGTAGTGTCTTTCCATTCTGGAGAACAGACCAACTGGTCTGGTTACTGCACCATGAGGGGGAAACCACATGGAATCCATGTGGCCATTTGTGGCTGGGTATCATTTTATCCATGAGTCCAGTCACCAGTAAATTGCCTTTGCTCTGAGGAAGGGCTGAAGCCTAAAACCTCCGCCCCATCCCCTTTTCACCCCCTATCTAACTTCCCCCCTTGCCAGCCGCTCAAACTTCTTCACGCTTAACAACTGCAACGGAACTGCTATTGTTAGCAGTCTCGAAGCTGTCACTTTCAGCAGAACAAAGGTTATTGCAACCGATTGATAAAAATTTCATTCACAGACAGATGCTTTTATGTGGTGTACGGAGGGAGCAACTTTATAAGATGTGTGTTCTGCCCCTGGCGTCCACTGGCACATCTCCTCCTGCCTCCTGTTTAAGCTGAGTTCAAAATGATAATGAGAGCAGTGAGCAGCCAGCAGTCCCCCAGCACTCTGGTGAGCAAAGCAAGATCCACTCAGGACTCCTCTGGGCCTCTAATTGGAACTCTAAATCATTGTGTCACCTGTCACTCAATGCATGGTTTTGAAAGGGAGACTGTGGGAGCCCGTACAGTGGCTGTGATCTCCAGCTGAGGGAGGGACGAGACTAGTTGAGGTGGGCTGCTCTCAGCCTGTAAAACAGAAAAAAAAAAAACTCTAATGGAGCTTGCAGAGGACATAGAATGAGTACTTTATGTCCTTTACCAAATAATTTCTCTAATGCAAGAACAAGAAATTTAAGGATATCATTGCTGATCTTTTAGTGGTGTTCTCATTAATAGAAGAGTGAGTCCTGCTCGCAGTTTGACTTATGTTCTCCCCCGACTGGAATCTAGCTGTTTGGCTTTTAGTCCATTGTTTCCTATTTTCATTGTGGGCCAAAATCTCTTACATTGACTTTCTCACCTCTCGTAAACCCCACGGTGTCCCTGATGAAGAAGTAGACAGTTTTGCTTTCTTCTTTCCATTTCAGGTCATCACTGCTAGTTTTACGATGTGTACTTTGGACACGGGGGATACTAGGCAAAACAAACGAAAAAAGAAAATCTAATAAGTTTTTCATAATTACTCGGGGGACAGTTTTTTTCCTTTGACTTTTTATGAAAAATTACAATAGCCAAATTTTTTCTGTGTGCTTATTTAGTCACTCTTTTTCCAAGACAAGCATTTCAAGTTTGATACTTCAAAATAAAATTCCACATATAAAGACACAGGTATAGAATGTGTTGTTTGGAGCATGTCAAAAAAACAAAAGGTTGGCATCCAGAAAGTTACTGTTACATGCACAAATTGTGTTAATTCTATACCTTTCATAATTTTGTAAAAAAAAAAAAAAAAAATTAAGAATTACAAGACAAATGAATCCTCCAACCAGACCTTCTCATCCAACATCAGGGTCTAACCATACATATCTACTTCTGGAGGAATGGTCAAAACTTCCCTTAGCATACTTTCCTCTTTTTCCATAAGAGATTAAGCTGTTATAGCTTCATATGATGCCACTCACTCTCTGTTTTTATCTTACTGTATTTCAAAAACCAGAAAACATTTTAAGTACTTATATTTACTTTATTGCGACATATAAAAGTGTTTACATCTTGGTGATCTCTTGATTTGGTTTGGGCCAATCACAGCATGTGGGGTATTAAACATTTCTTTGCAGAGTGGATGTCAGGAAATACTCTATGTCCTCCTCTGGTCATGGCACAAGACATAGATGGCAACTTATGTAACCGAAAGTGTACTGAGAACAGAACTAGTTGTACTAATGAAGTGAAGAGGGGAAGATTGAAGATTTAATCATTGCTTGCCTGCTGAGGGATGGATGAGAAGTGTGGATTCCCAGGCCTTTGGAGTCTTGCCAGGCTCAAAGTTGAAAAGCGATGAGACTTGTATAAAGAGAGATGTGGGGAAAAATTGAGAGATGGGGTGAAGTAGGAAAGCAAAAACCATGGCTGGGGGAAGGCGCTGTCAGAATATATAGAGTGGGTAATTGGAAGCTTAAAAATGATTGCTTGGAAGTGATCAAGTGTGCTCTTTCCCTTTTACCTTTACTTTAAATTTACAGTTGGCTTTCTCATTTTCTTTGCACATAATACAGTATGATCAGCCTGGGTATACAGTTAAACCAGGTAAACCTCTTTGTCCTGCTGTCTCTAACTGTTTATTTATTTATTTTTTGTCTGAATTGCCTGAATTAGCATTATTTCCTCCACAGGGCGAGGACTGTGCTACAGTGTGTCCACCTGGTCTATTTGGGCCAAGCTGCATGTCCACCTGCTCCTGCCACAACCAAGCATCTTGCTCTCCAGTCGACGGCTCCTGCATCTGCAGAGAAGGTAGAGAACAATAAACTTTTGATTGATGATGTTAACAAGCCTTGTTTTGATGTAAAAGATGCTTCACTGACTTTAAAACTTTATCTCAGGTTTACTAGTCAAATTAATAAACATTCACACACAAAGCATTTTGTGTGCAAAGACTGAATCCTAGTGCAATTAGTTGTTTTCTTGAAAGAAAATCTCATACATTTGCCATTCCCACACTCATATGTTATAAATAAGTTTTTGAATGATGCAATTCTTAAGCCTGAGGTGTATTATTAATTTTCAGCTCCTCCATCTGTATTCTACGTGTTTTCCTACTCCCGCACACATTATTCAGTAAAATGGGTCAGCACATCAGCTCTTCATCAAGCTATAGCCCATTCATGTCAGCCAGGTGTGTTTAAGTGTGGAAACGTAAGACATGAAGAAATGAGGGGAAAGTACTGCTGTAAGTTACATGTTCCTAGAGAAAAAATCCTAAATTGTATAAAAGGCCTGACTTATTTTACTGAAGGGTCTTGGGGACTTTAAATATTTTCAGGTTGGGATTCCATTGATGACATCACTTCATAATTTAATGTATAAATAGTGACAATGTAAAGGGATCACGCCACTTCCACTTTTTCACATTTAGTTTCATTACAAATAAATCTAACATAGCACATTATACTCTCTGCTTCACATATAGATTATAAAGTAATTTCTTAATAAGTGAATAAATAATTGAGTACTAAATCAATCTGTGGACCATACTTAAGACTAATGAGGATTTAATAATTAATGAAGAAAAACATACCAGGTCAAATACTCCACTAATATGTCAAAAATATCGTTGCACTGCTATTTTTATTTATTTCTTTTATTTTACTGGTCAAAAGACCATCCTCTTTGTCAGCACGGCTTATAAAAGGGCACATTTCATCATTTTTTGGTGCTAGAAAATGTACAAATCTTGACAGTACTCATCTTAATAATTGAAGAAAAGCCTTTTCACTAATCATCTATTTGTCATTTTACCAGCCATACTTTGGGCTTTCATAGCACCCAAGCAATTTAGATGGCGACGTGCTGAATTGTCTCTTATCCAGAAGGACTTCATGCAAACAGTTCAGCTTGCTTACTACCTGTTTTATTGAAGCAGATTGATGAATTTATAACACAATTTTTTGACACAACAATGGACTTTATAGATATTCCTTTCTATAACAAAATCTCCACTAGCATATTGTGGATTGATGATGTATCAAATGGAACAGTAGAGCTTATGTTGCTGTAGCCGATGATAACAATCAAGCTGTTTTGTCAACAAGAATATGCCAAATCAATGAGTCACACTGACAGCAAGCATGAAGGGCCATGCCAGAAACAAGGTCTTGTTTCTATAAATCATTCTGCTGTCTGTCATTATAACAGTCTTTAGTTTCTATCATATTTTAGTAAATTTAAAAGCTAATGTTTTTAAATTAGCTTTTAAGTTATATCTAATATATTCATTAGATCATGAATATATCTCCTATATTCATGAAATTGTAGTTTAAATGGTGTTTTACAAATGTAGCTATGTTCAGGCTGCACAGTGGCGCAGTTGATAGCACAGTTTGCATGTTCTCCCTGTGCATGCGTGGGTTCTCTCTGGGTACTCCAGCTTTCTCCCACAGTCCAAAAACATAACTGTCAGGTTAATTGGTCTCTCTAAATTCTCCCTAGGGGTGAGTGTGTGTGTGTGTGTGTGTGTTTGTGTTGGTACATGTGATTTAGCAGGACATTTTGTCAAAATACACACAACACTAGAAGGACATTTTGAATTACAGGACCCGAGCCGTGTCCTGCTAATTTTGACAAAAATCTAAAAACGTAGAAATGTTTCTATTGGTCCATAAAGCCCAAAAATGCAAAAAAAAAACGAGATGTCCGTTTAATTCACATAAACCTGATTGTGTGTGTGTATGTGTGTGTATGGTTGTTTGGCCTGTCTGTCTCTGTGTTGCCCTGCGACAGACTGGCGACCTGGCCAGGGTGAACCCCGCTTCTCACCCGGAACGTTAGCTGGAGATGGGCACCAGCACCTTCCGACCCCACTAGGGACAAGGGTGTTAGACAATGGATGGATGGATAGCTACATTCAATGCATTTATCTATTTTAGACAATGTTGTGCATTTATTTAGTCTTTATCTAACCAGAAAGTTGCCATTGAGCTAAAATCTATTTTTGAAGGCAGACCTGAAATTAAAGTTAAAACTTAATCATTTATGATATTGGAGTATGACCGCTCTGCACAATCATAGCACACAGAAGGGAGACTCATTTCTGCAATCTGTTACTTTTATTGTCTCCATTTTTAAATATTGTTCATTTATATTAATAATTGGAAACCAAAATGCACATTAAAAAAGCTCTGCATGAAAACAGACCACACATAAGAAATGGTGTTGAATACACATTGGAGCCAAACACCAAACATCAGATCAGGGAAGAGCTGCTTTAACATATTTCATATTTTGTTAGAGAAAACACTTGCTGGAGGATCTTTTTTTAAAGTTAAAAATAACTACAGTAGAATGTGGCTAGAAACGTTGTTAAATCATCAATATTAATGGCACAATGAGTCTTGTAACGACTTTTCCCAGTGAACACAGGGTGAAAAACAGCAAAGCAAAAATGAGATTATAAAATGTAAAAAAGTCTGCCAAACACAAAAACGAATTTACAACAGCTGACACAGTATTGTAATGCAGATACAAGCAGATCACTGTGTCTGTTAACACACTCTGTTTTGTTACAGAAAGTGTGATTTTTTTTTTCTTGCAGAGTACTACTTCTTCGGTTGAAAAACAATATAAAAATGAACTTTGCTAAATAAGCATTGTTATTATAAACCATACATCATATAATGAGTGTTTCAAATTAACTGAAACATCGGTTAAAAACAGCAGTGCAGGTCAGAATAAGAGGTTTCACCCAGCTGAGAAAATTACTTGGCACCAAATTACTCACCCTTCAACAAAGGCAGCAACAATAAAGTTAATCATCTATTTGTCATTTTACCAGCCATACTTTGGGCTTTCATAGCACCCAAGCAATTTAGATGGCGACGTGCTGAATTGTCTCTTATCCAGAAGGACTTCATGCAAACAGTTCAGCTTGCTTACTACTTGATTTTTGAGTTTGCTTACTAGACCTCCATCCAGAGCTTGTTTCTTTACAAACTATTTAGTCTTCTATTAATTCAGCATCTCTGACTAAAAACTCAGTAGCTTTTGCTGTTCCGTTTATATTTGTAACAATGTCATCAGACTTCCAAGTGCACCTGGTACCAAATCTCCCTTCTCTGGAATTTTAATAATGTAAACTGAGCATTGAAGAGACACTGAGTTCCCAGTTAATTAGATTCTAGGACTTGGTTGCTATGGAAATTATATCCTGTGGTCATAACATTGTCATCGTATTTGTTATGTGTGATATTTACATACTTATCAACTTCATCATGTATTTATCAACATTGAATTGGATATTATTATCACGAGCTACAAACACAATGCTGTTGAAAAGGAAAATGTGAGAAAATTAAATGTCCCATAAATATAATTAAAATTTTGTCAAAGGACAGTTTCATAAAGAGTTTTGCTCATCACCTTATGATATATGCAAGTATTTTTTTCCACCATCATTTGTACACATACAATATTAATTTTCCTAAAATCTTCCTCACCTTTAAATATGTTTGATAGCTTTTAAGAAAATGTTAAAAGTAATGTGACATTCTACGTATTTTATACCAGTACTTTGTTTTAGAAGGGTACATTTAAAATAAATGGAAATAGATGTGTGCTGTCTTGCAACCGTATAGTGTAAAGTGCAAGCATCTATAATGCAGATATAATTTAAGAAACCCAGCAAATACTGTGGCGTATGTGTTTTTCAGTGACATTTTAGGAATGCAGCATGGAAGCCATATGCAACTTTAAATGTTACAGTATCATTTCATAAACATTATAATTGACAGATGAAATATGTGAATGAAATGTCTCCCTCTCAATGTTGCGTGGTCCGACCCTGTTTGGTTGTAAGACTTGATTAAGATTAGTAAGATCCTCTTATATTGTGAGGTTTTGTTAGTAATGTGATGATCTTCTGTAAATTATTACCACTTTATTCTGAGTTTTAACCTTTATTCTTGAATAAACAATTTTCAGAAAGATGTCATAGAACAAAAATCAGTTGTTTGATGAGAATGAAATAATGATGTGAAGTCACTAAATCTAAGCCCAATTTAACATTTTTGAGAGATCACTGCCATCAATCACTTAATGAACTAATATTTTTGCAAGAATGATATTCGTCTCTCCAGTAGCCTTAGAGATTTTAAAAATGAGTGCCGGGGGACACTGGAACAGTTCTGGCAGCCCATAGTGGCCCAATGTAGGATGGTATCCATCTATGATAAACATAACTAGCAGACTGTGATGAGCGTTTCACATGTCACCATCATTTTGCTATATCTTCAGATTTCAAACCCATTCATGCATCTATCTATTTTCTTTACCCACTTAATTCTTGCAAAGGGGCTGGTGCCTCTCCACAGCAGTCAACAAGTGAGACCTGGGGTAAACTTTGGACAGTTCACCAAAATATAAAGTGGAATTACTAAAAAACACACTCATAAAATATTGGTACTATCAAATAAAACCCTAAAATGCATACTGTTGATGGTGGAAACAAGAAGCGTACAGAAAATATTTTTTCCTGAGTTTTCTTATCTGTATCTTCACCCTCTTTAAGCTTCAAAATACCATAGAAATTTAAAAAAAATCTTAGAGATTTTTAAAAATTTATTTATTGAAATTCAAATGTTTATATAATGGCTACTGTGTCTTTAATTAGTTTGCTTTAGTGTTTTGGCCTCAGTTGCCATACGATCTACGCTAAAAATTGCCAAATGGCCAAAAGACAAACATGGTATCCATTAAAAAAAAAGAAGTCTGATTATAAAACCATGAACATGCACACTAGAAAGCATTTACCACTTTATAAATCACTGCTATACTTTAACATTTCCATACAATGTTCTACTTCATGTTCTGTTCACATTCAACCATAAATGGTCAATGCAAAGTGCATCATGAATATTAAGGTGTATGTAAATGCGCTCACTGAGTCATGTTTTTTCATGGTCACCAATGGCAACCATCACCCAGGCAGAAATTAATGTGTTGATGCATAAGGTGTGGTTTTGGTTGCCATGACGTAACAAATAAAAGCAACACACTGCCACCAGCGTTTTAAGAGGCCAATGGCATGCTCAATAGTTGAGTGCCTGTTGGAGTGAAAGGTATTAATGCAGATTACCTCTGCTTTCTTGGGGTCTGGAAAGGGGGTTAGGATCCGACACCTGAGGGGCTTGCACTGTCCCCTATAGCCTATAGCTGAAGAGAACATCAGTACACCAGGCCAGAATCTTTTTACTCTCCTTCCTAATTGTCCCATGTGCAAAGTCTTCCAGCAGTGCCAACGCATCCATCGCATAGATTTACATGTTTCACCACTGTATTTATATATTTACAACAATCAGTTTGATCCCTTCACACCTTTCACACCTTTTCTGTATTAATCTGTCATACTCATCACCCTGATGATCATCTGGGAGAGGAATACGATGGAGGGAAGAGAAAAAAAAACATTGATGAAATATTGTGTGGACTTTAATTTACGATTTAAGTTGGCTTATAGGTCTTTTTTAATTTGAAAGGTCTATTATTTTGTTTTAGCCATGCCTCACCAGCAGAAGCATAAATAACACTGCTGTTTTGAATGCTTATGATAAAGTTGATCTATGATTAATATTTGATATGGAGTGAAATTAAATGTCTGCAAGGAATATGATGCAGTGTGGCTTCCATTCCCCACCTCACCATCTGCATCGCTAGTTTCCCCTGTCTCTGAAATGAGTGTATGTGTGGATTAGAGTTTGTGTGAGGGACCGCACATTCTCTTGTCAAGTTAGTTCTGTTTTTTTTCTTTTTCTTTTTTTTTTTTTTTTTTTACAGATCTTAAACTTTGCATATTATGTGATATATGGCAGATTCAGATCCCATTTTGTGCTTAAACAATATTTAAAATTGCGACCCTTGATTTTTTTGTTATGGCAAGCTTCTGATAATTCCCAATATTTAAGATAAATAGATGCATGTATTTTAAAGCCAACCTGAAATACACTGCTGTAGTATCTGACATCATGAAAAGGTGCCACTTTCATCTGTCCAAACAGTTGTATGCAAATGTAAACAATATATTGTTCATACTGTTTAAATTAGTTCTGTGTCCCAGACATGACCACGTTTTGGTTCAAAATGTTACTATAAACCCCCGATCAAAAGTAGACTCCCTTTTAAAGATGCGTCTTAAAATTGATAAAAACAAGTGTTAATATTTTCTGTAAAACAAGTTGTTCACTAACAGGGCCACTTAGTAAGGAAGATGCAATTACCCCAAAAGTAATATAAAAATGTAAATTACATTTTGTAAATGCACAAAGGAACAAACATTTTTGAAAACATGTTCTGAGGTTTGATGAAACTAAAACTTGAGTGTTTGGAAATAGTGACCACTGCAGTTGGAGTAAAAAATGAAGCGTCTCATGAGCCTGGGTTCATAATCCCAAGTGTGCTATTTAGGGACGGCAACATTATGTTGTTGGATGTTTTGCTACAGGAAAAATGATACACCTGCCATATGTAGCAACATATTAAGACAGCCTTTCAAATGGACTATGACAATAAACATACAGCCAAATTAATTACTAAGTAGCATAGAGGCAACAAAGTATTTTTTTAAAATTTTATTCTTATATTTTAGATAAGATACAATAATAAGATTTTGGTTTCTTATTCAAAATCTCTCCATCTTTTTTAAATACATCTTTAATAAACTTTTTTTTTTCTTTTTTTCTTCTTGGATGTGTCTTCTGTTCAAGGCTGGCAGGGTGTTGACTGTTCCATTCCTTGCTCCAGTGGTACGTGGGGTCTGGGCTGTAACCAAACATGCTTATGCAGCAACGGCGCTGCATGTGACCCTGTGGACGGCACCTGTGCTTGTTCTCCTGGCTGGAGAGGGGAGCACTGTCACGAGTCCTGCCCTGTAAGTGCAATTTCTATGAGAAAGCGATACAAATCCTTCAGACTTCTTGTCAACATGTACCAACTGCAAAGTGTTCTGCTTGAGATCTGTAACGCTGAAGCTACTGTCGTTGTCAGGATGGCACCTATGGGTTGAACTGCCGTGAGCGGTGCGATTGTAGTCACGCTGATGGCTGTGACCCTGTGAGTGGCTTCTGTCGCTGCTACCCTGGATGGACCGGTCAGTGCTGCTTCCTCACAAATCAAAAGAAGCTCAAAGTTTATCTGTTAATTAGCCTGATTAGCACAATATCAAAAGCACAGATCTACACCAACAACAAATATACAGGAGCATTCATGGTCTGTGTTATTCTGTGTATATACAGGGTCTCTAAGCAGAGTTTTATTAATGAATTGGTTAGTTCGCTTTGTTATTTAGCCAGTGCCGAAGAAGGATCAGAGATGTTAAGACTTGAGCTCTAAGTTAATTATTTTTGGCTCCAACAATTGGTGCTGGCATGCAGACAAGCTTTTATTACAACTAATATTATTTTTTTACGACCAAGCAGAACAAACTTAGCCAACTTAAGCAAGTATTTAGGCCAGTACTCCTTTAAATCTTCTGGCATTCATGGTGATATTTGTTTAGGGTTTGTGTTATTCTGTGTATATACAGGGTCTCTAAGCAGAGTTTTATTAATGAATTGGTTAGTTCGCTTTGTTATTTAGCCCTGGATAAGCCAAGAAACAAGAATGTGAAACAAAGCAGTATTTGTGTACATCTAGCCCTCCCTGAAAACCTATTGCAATTGTTCTACCTTTCTTTTTTGATAAAACACATACTGCGGCCTAACTTGAAATATATATATATTTTTTAAATTGCATTTTTCAATGAAAGCATTTAGACCACTACTCAGACACAAAGTCACTATTCACTATAACGTTTAGGTGAGGTATTGTGTGTGTTTTGCCTTGCAACTTCTAAACTTTTCTCACACTGGGAAAACATTACAACAGATAAGCAAGACTCAGCACATTTACTTAAAAAAAGACATGTTTTCTACATCACAACAAAAGCAACATGTTATGATAAAGTCAAACCCTAGTGTTTAATTCATAATGGCATTGAAATAATTATATTATCTTGAGATGAAACCAATCAGAGTAAATAGGAAATGTCAAAAAATGAGTTACTTGTGAAGAAAGTTTCACTGGAAGCAGAAAATTAGTTGAAGTTTCTATTTTATGTGTCATTCAATTATGTCCAAAACATCCTATTACCTTAACACTGTACATATTTTTATAAGGTAAAGCAAATTACATTTACTTTAATTAGTATAATTATTTTTGCCATTTTCTAACTTCTAAGCTTTAAAATAATTTCCTAAATAAGGTCATTTAGGATTACATGCCTTTACACACATTGTGCTGAGTTGCAGAAGCTAAATGCTTAGGGTATATACACTAGTGTATATACCCCTAAATAACATTTTTATTTTATTTTTTTCAACTTAGTTATCACCTAAATGTGATAATGAAATAGTAAAAGATTTATTTCTGTTACAAACATATTTTTATTGATGTATGCAGTCTGTGGTTCTCATCATTAAAATAATTTGCACTCTTGGAAAGAGTTGTTAAAGGAGATTGTGAATGACAGAGCAAGGGTGAAGAACATTCTGCTCCGAAATTATATGTTGTTCTGAATGTCAAATACTAATTAAGGTCCCAGTTCTTGAGTCCAGGTAGACAGAGGAAATCAGAGAAGGGGAAAAATTCAGGAGAAAAGGTCAAGCCTGTGAGCCCCCTGCAGCCCACTCCATTCAGCCTCCTGAGCTTCGGGCATTTATTCCAGGAAACAATGTGGGTTTATTAGCTGCGAGAATGAAGATGACAAAATGGGCCTCTCATGCTCTGAATCCTGCACAGGTCGGGACCATCTGTCAGCCTTAATTGAGTCACCAGGGTGCAGGGCTGTGGGCAGTGTGCAGTGGGTCACACAAACATGCGCAAGTACACACTTGAACCGCGAAGGAGAGGACTTTGTGGGATTTGATATGGTACAGTCATTTGAGTCAAGAATAGAATAAAATGCCTATTTATGGAAAGTGCAATGCTTTTTATATATTTATATAAACAAACTTTGTCTTATTCATGGTTCTGCTCAATTCAGAGTTGGTGTAGGTTTCTACAGTTAAGTTGCTGTTAGTTTTAATGTCTGGGAATGGGATGAAGCTTGACAGTTATATGTGTATAAATGCATCAGTTGGCAGATCTACGTGGTTTTTGCTGACATTAGTAAACATGCATTATGTATTTGGCCCCCTTTCCTCTAATGTCCCTAAACAGAAGTCAATGCAACAAACTACCTTCAAAATTCATCCAAGTAGATTAAATAGTGTAACATTTATGTAACTTTGTCTCAGTGTAAATGTGTTTTTTTCTGTGAAGGCGTCATTAGTGAACAAAAACCATCATGAGGACCGAGAACGACAGACAGTTTTCAAAATCTCAAATATTACTGTACAGAGGACAACTGAAGGTTGAAACTTATGGCACAGCTGCAAGCCTAAACAGAAACGGCGGAAAGGCCCAAGCTCTGGTGGGGGTGGAGAGATACACAGTTCAGTACAACTATATCTAGTGCGCTATAAATGTGACTTTTACAGAAAAGTGAAAAGAATTTTAAAAAGTTGAAATAAAGTAGTAAGAAATCCTTAATGAAGCTTTAAACAAACTGAGAAACACAAACATGTATAAGATGTAGAGTTGTAAAATTTTTTGGCCAACATGTAAAATCTGTTTGTTGAAACACTAATTCATAACATCATTCTAAACACACTCTCTTCATGATTGAACGTTTGTAGTAGCATGATGCTGTTGGAAATGTCCACTGGTCAAGAAAACCTGCAGGTTGCAAAAGGAAAACAAACCTGAACATGCAGTGCAGATATGATGTAATGTTTGTATCGAAGCATTCGTGTTGGAGTGACACAGAGTGCAGATGGCAAAATTCAAATTGTTTACTTGAGATACTTTGAAAGAGCAACGGGAAAAACTTTTCACCTTTAGGTGTGAGAACTGGTTGAAGTATACTCCGAAAACTTTCAATTGCATTTAAGACAAAATGGTTCAAAAAAGTATTGACTCATGGGGATTGTTGTGTAATTTTCCTTCCACTTTACAATTTTGTGCTACCTTGTTTTGGTCATAACATAAAATTCCACTAACGTACACTGAAATTTGTTGTTGCAACATAACAAAATGTTTAACTTTTCAAAGGATATAAATAATTTTACAAGGCACTGTTTACTATAGCAGGAAAAAAGAGAGTGAGTCTATGTGTGTGAGCAAGAGCTAAAAGAAAAAAAAGAGCAGTCGCACCGCTGACAATTTTTTAGCAAAAGACCTCAGTTCAAGTTTCCTTCACTCTTTCTTTCAGGCATGCACAGCCCCTCTGTTTGTCACCATTACTCTGAGAAAAACGATGCTCTGTCTGCATTCATTTTCCCACAGTGAAGGCAGTCACAGTTTTTTTATTCTGGCTGGCCCAGAATAACACATGCCTTGCTTTTCTTTTGATGTCCACAGCTCTGCTCATGTCTAAATCACCCCCTCATCCCATCAGCACTAACATTTCCTTTCCTTTTACTCCTCCATGCCTGCCCTAAAGTGCCGTGGTTACAGTATAACATGGCTCCCAAGAGTTTAGTCCAGGTTTAATTCAAAGGTTGTGCGCCAAGGCCGCTTTAATGGCTACACCTTCTTCTGATATTCTTATTCAAAGGAAATTTCAAATGAGATTCGAACATGACTGTTTGAGATTTTGGGTATGTCTGTGTGAGCGCGCGCATGCAACTGCTCTTACATAAAGTGTATCACTCTTTAAGAAGCTACATGTCTGTATGTAGCACAGTACGTGCAACTTTCTCCTTTCATCTCACTTTTCTAAGAGGCTGCTGCTCTGATGGATGTGCTAATGCATTCATGTGCACACCAAGAACCCTGTGTGGATGCCGTGTTTTCTTTTTTCTTTTTTTTCTATTTTGCAATTGTTGGTTGGAGCTGCACCAAACACACTGTGACACTTCCAGTCTGTGCTCTTGTAGCCTGAGTACCTCCCTTCAGCTCTGTATACAACCCCAGCTTTGCTGAAAGAGAATGAGAGACAAGCTGGGACTCTCTGGAGGCCCAACCCTGTTAATCAACACAGTGCACTGGCAAGGAGCCCCAGTCAGATCAAATATAAAATACATTTGGAAAGGAGAAATGGAGTGTGAGAGATGGGCTAGGTTTAAAAAAAAAAAAAACACACACACACACACGCACTTCAAACTGGATGCTTTATTCAGAACTAAAATCATTTGAGGATCCATGGTGATTGAATAACCTCACAGATCTGTTAATATCAGGCATTGTGAATGCTGTCCCTGTTAACGATGTGTTTTTACAGATGGCTATTTAGAATGTTGCAGCAAACCAGGGTTTTTTTTCCCTCGTATTTTGCATCCACTGAATATTCGTTTTGTTAATGTGCCTGCAGGAATCCACTGTGATAACGTGTGCCCACAAGGCTTCTGGGGACCCAACTGTTCAGTCAGCTGTTCCTGTCAGAACGGAGGGTCCTGCTCTCCTGAGGACGGCACATGTGTGTGCGCACCTGGATACAGAGGGACTTCGTGCAAAAGAAGTGAGCCACCTCTATAAAAAAGGCAACCTCTCTTGATCCAAGGCTTTGAGCAATAACTTGCTGGCGCTGAGAGCTGCAACGGTAACAAACTCCATCACAGTGCTGACCTTGTTTTGATCTTTGAAGAATTGTTAAAGGTTGAGCCAACTGAGGAGAGGCACTCAGCTGTCGGTCAGAGCGGCTTGAGTGTAAATCCTTCATCACAGCTATCACTTAATCACAGTGTCTTTTTCCCTAAGGCATCCCTCAAACTCACACACACACACATAAATACGTGTACACCCCTCGTCCTCCTACATCGTCCTTAACAACCAGCTCACAGTGGGAGACTCGGTCCTTGCCTGAGGCTCATCAGTGGGCATGCTTACTGGGAGCACCCGCTCTGCTGTCTGGAAAAAAAAGGGGGGTTGGGAGGTTGTGTCTGAAGCCGCTCTCAAGTGAGGAGCTTACTGATTGGGAGCGAAATTCACAACCACAAACCTGTAAACATCAATTTGAGTGGAAAATAAGAGAGAAGCTTAAACAAGCTGCATGCATTGTGCGTGAGCGTGTTTGCCCCTCGAGCAAAATAATCACTCAGACAAATTCAATATTTACCCAAGTAATTTACTCATCAGGTAAAACGATTACAACTCGCAATCTGCGTGTAAGTGCGTGCAGGGGTGTGTGTGTGTGCGTGCGGGTGTGTGTGTGTGTGTGTGCACGCTTTTTTTTATTTCATTTGAGACATCACATGGTTCTTCAGAGCTTCGTAATATGCTATACACCTGTTCCCTGAAATACATTACAATTAACACCTAATGCCTGTCATATTACTATTGTGACTTCGTTATCACTTAGTTATATTTTTAACAAGTCTCTATTTAGCTAAGAGCTGATTCTCTCCTGAGAATATCTACGCTGGAGGAAAAAACTTTCCCCAATTCACCATAAAAACAGTGTTTGTTGAAAACTGTGTCACATTAATTCTACAAACTTAATTATTTCAAAGTGGAAGTGATGACACTTTTTGGAAAAAAGGCTCTTTTAACTAGTCCTTAATAAAGTCCAGTGAAACATTCTGCTTTTGGAAGTCACCTAATTAGCAAACAGAGCGTTTAATGTCAGTATTAAGACAGTGTTTCTGTGTAGTCCTTAGAGAACAAACAACATCACGAAGATCACAGCAGGTGCAGTAGGTCATGGACAAAGTGGTGGAGAAGTTTAAAGAAGAGTTTTGTTAAAGACAACATTGAAAAGTTTACAACATCCAGAACATTGATCCAAATTTTTTCCATCTAAAAATCTGAAGCTCATGTGGGAAAAACTGTTGACAATTCAATTGTCAACAGTTTGCAAATCTGGTCTGCAAATCTGGCCTTGATGTGAGATTGGCAAGAAGAAAATCATTGTAGACAGAAAGATATAATATAGTATAAGTCCTAATTATACTTGGCCACATTCCATATAAGTAATACAGAAAACATGTAGAAGAAGATGCTCTGGTTAGATTTTTCCTAAATTATTTCTTTGTCCTTCATGCAAAATGATGTTTGTGCAGGAAATGTAACATCCTGAAGACTTTATCCAATTATGAAAAGTGGTGGTGGCAGCATCATACTTTAGCAACCTTCAACCTTAAACATGTAGCTAATATTACAATGGTTCACATATATGGACTACTTTGTGTTGGTGTATAACATTTATAGTAGAAGGTTTGTGGTGCTACGAAAATAATTTAAAAAAGTTTCAAGAGTGTAAATATGTTGGCAAGCCACTGTTGCATCTAGCAGACTTATCAACTACTGTCTCCTATTTCCTAAGATTAGGACCTTTGTGTGTGATATAAGGAAAATAACATTTTATTCTATTTTTGATTCATATTCTTTCAGCACATTACCAAGACAGGGTTGTTTATTATTCCTGACGTTTTTAGATTATCAAGCAGCTTTCATCTCTTGACACAGAACAATATTTTTGCACTTCTCTTAACTCCTACTATTCTGTCTGAGGCAGGAGATAAAATGTCGGTGATTACAATAATGACAGGCTTTACTGCTCTCACCCTCCCCTTCACGTGCTCTCCTTGTCTCCTCTGCTTTTAATTCCTCTGGCGTTGATTTTTCTCTACTCCCTTGATCGCTCTTGTCATGCTGTGTCCAACAATTATATACCTCTTGTTTCATCAACATTGGTGACTGATTCCCTCTCCTCTCCCCCGCCACGCTCCGTTGGCTGCAGTCTGCTCTCCGGGGTTCTATGGGCATCGCTGCAGCCAGACGTGTCCGCAGTGCGTGCACAGCATCGGCCCATGTCATCATGTCACCGGCCACTGTGAGTGCCTCTCTGGCTTCACGGGCTCCCTGTGCAACCAAGGCAAGTAGCCTCCTGAGTCCTATTCCTTCTCCTGCAGTTTTCTTTGAATTTAAAATGTTTTTTTAGTTAGAAATTGATGCACATGTCTACATTCAGAGGTACTACTAAGCTGGGAAGTATTTCGAGTAAAAAGTGTAAATTTAAAAATGTAACTTTTTTTAAATCAGATAAGTGTCTCCATAATCCATATAAAAATCTCTCGGGCTGAGTTTTTCAGGCAAAGGATGCATGAATACACTTTGCAGAATCTCTATCTGATTCTGGAGCTGCATGTAAAATCTTTTCATGAATACACAAAGACGAATCATGTGCACAACACATCTTACTGTAAAATTAGTTTTAACCTCTATGTTCTGTATTGTTTTGATGATGATTCAATTTTACAGAAAAATGTGCTGATGATGGAATCATGGGGGGAAAAGCATGCATCTGCAATATTATTGCAGCTTCTTTTACCTAAATTTGTGTCTAAAATGTGACATTGTTTCCTTCTTGCATTCTCAGGAATAATGCTTAATAAGTAAAATAATATGCCCTCTCTTGATTTGCCGTACTACAAGATAAATTTAATCTTTTATCACCAGTATTTGGATTTTTCACATTCTGACCTTTTCCATTCATTCAAAAGTAAAAAAAAAAACATAATTTAGGTTGAAATTGACATGTTTCTTAAACTGGATCTAAAAGGGAAAAAAAACACTAAAACTACTGTTCCACAAATTTTATAAAGTTACAAAGTGTGCTGTAAAGAATTCAAGTTTAGTTAAGGAAACTTTATTCTTCATTTGAGAATGGTTAGCAAACTGATATAAGTTAGCACAAATATTAAAAAAGCCGCAAATAATCATGATTTGTGAAATGTACAAATTAGTACTGTTGCCTTGCAGCAAGAAGGTCCTGGGTTCGATTCCCAGCCCGGGGTCTTTCTGCATGTTCTCCCTGTGCATGCGTGGGTTCTCCCTAGGTTCTCAGTCCAAAAGCATGACTGTCAGTTTAATTGGTCTTTCCAAATTCTCCTTAGGTGTGAGTGTGTGTGTGCATGGTTGTTTGTCCTGTTTGTTTCTGTGTTGCCCAGCAACTCCCAACTCCATTAGGGACAAGGATGAAAGAAAACAGATGGATGGACAAATAATATGACTCCATTGCCATTCAAGTTGGTTCAGGGTCAATAACTTGAACATGAATATCCAGAAAACTGATAAGGAAATTCAGAAATAAAATATACAAATTTGGGTCCAGAAAAATATGGAATTTTCTAAAGGCAAAAAAGAACAGCCTTCTTCTGTTTGTACACAGAAGAAGGCTGCAGAAGATTTGAGACTGGGCCGGAAGTTCACCTTTGAAGATGAGAACAACCTTGAACGTACATCATGAGATACTCTAGATTTATTTAGAAGAGAAGGGGCAATTTGCAAGAATGGCCTAGTCAAAGCTCACACTTAAATAGAGTTAAAAATCTGTACTATAATGTGATTACAGATTTCTCCATCCAAATGAGATTCATATATTTTGCAAAGAACTGGCTAAAAGACCACACTTTTTAGTCTATTCCTGGGAATAGATTATCAAAACCTGACATCAATCCTTAAAAATTCCCAATTATCCACTACTTTGGAATGTTTCACTTAAAACCCCAATTAAATTTGATGTAGTTTGTGGAAAACGCTTACCTCAACACTTTTGCAAGGACACTGTATTAAATATTGAAAACAGAAAGAAGCTACACCTTTATTCTTGTCTGACCTCTGTTCATCTTATAAGCTAAGTTTCACCTGTTTAAGATTAACTTGTTTGTGTACTCAAAGTTTCAATTAAAACGAATATTTAAAAAGAATCCGTGCAATTGTGCTACAGATTTTTACTTCTAATAATTCACTTTTTTTTTTTTTAATAAATCACAGAAAGCTGCGGAGGATTGTCTTGGATTCTCTTTCATGACTTTAAGCAGTATCTTATAAATAAAAGTTTAAAAGCTTAGCTGAAGGAAGAGAAGTGTGTAAAGATGAGAGCTGGCCCTAATTTGTCATGGCTATAATTACTATTGAGCAGCCGTTGGGCGACGAGGGACGGAGGTGGCAGACAACATGGATGTTCTTCTCCTTATGTTGATCCCCACTGGCATCCTCACTTGTCCTTTGTCCAGCACGCAGAGTCCCAGCCTAATGAAGCTCTCCTAGTGAGCTGAGGTTTGAAATTCCCCCAAAGCAGCATGGGGGAGTCAACCTCATGGCTTAATGACAACCTGCTTGAAGGAGCTTGAAAGAGCTCTCAAGAAGAGGGGAATGCCAGTTGAAATGCAATCATTAAAATCCCCCCTCATGAAAATGAGTCCGACCCCGCTCTTCATCAGCCAGCCACCTTATCAGATATTTCTAACACCGGGCTATTCTCTTTAGATGAGACCTTTGATCTGTCTTCTGGTGCTGCAGCTCCCAGATCCTGACGCTCCGATACACCTTGGCACAATTTGTCTCTTTTCATCCCCCCTCCCCTATAAAAAAAAGACAATAGACGTTTCAGTGAATATGATATATTTTGTAGAATACTGCCAGAGTGCATTGAAATATTAATTTCATAAAATATTTATACAGGGGTCTGTGTACACAGTCTATTTTAATTCTGTGGCGCATCACTCATTCCTCTCTAGTGGGTAGAAATAGGGCAGTTCTGCCACAGGAGGCAGTGATTAACTCCTCCTTTTGTCTAAACAGATCAGTTCACTTCATGTCCACTCCAATAGAACAATATAATGCATTAGAGGGAATGTTCACCTAAGCTGCTGTGGAAGTCTTTGTTGTAATACACCTGCTCTCAGTAAAGTGCTCAGATTTTATATAATTGCGTTCATACCTTTGACCAATCTTTGACCTGTGTAATTACATCAACTTTAGAGGGGCTGATTATTGTTGTGATTTTTTTTATTTTTTATTTTTATTCTGCTTTTTGTTTTTATTTTGCAGTCTGTCCAAGCGGCAGGTACGGCAGGGCTTGCGCAGAGATCTGCCTCTGCACCAACAATGGCACTTGCAACCCCATTGACGGCTCCTGCCAGTGTTTCCCCGGCTGGACTGGAGATGATTGCTCACAGGGTACTACTTCACCATATCTGCCTCAATTGTTTTGTTTTGTTTCTGCTTTACACATTTCTCTTGTTCTCATCATTTGTCTCCCACTCTTACTTTCCCCTCATACGTTTAAATTCATACACATTAGTCATCTTCATGACCCTACTCATCCACAAGTAATGCCCTCGGCTCCAGATGATGTAAAACACATTGCTAGCTTAAATGGTTGTAGTAATGCATTATGCTCTTTGATTTACTGCACCTCAGGCCAAAGATCATTAAGACAACTTTGAGCCAGCTCACCATGGGAAACAGATATGCATTGTGTGTATGCATGTGTACTGTGGCTCTCAAAAATCTGGACACCCCTGTTAGACTGCCAAGATTTAGTGATGTAAAATAAAGACCATGATAAATCATTTCAAAATTTTTACCATGTATATTTTAACATTAATCCTACACAATTCAAGTTATGCAGTAGACAAAAATAAAAAGAGCTGCAATACGCTGGTTTCATAAATGTGAAGAAGCTTAAACAAACACTTTGTTTAAGCACCTTTTTGTGTACATACCTGTCACCAGTTGTAAATTTCCTGATATTTGGTTATTTGCATCCTTTAGTGAAAGCCACAGTTTTCAGGCAAGTTACAAAATATAATAATAATTTCACTGTACAAAGGTATCAATCAGAACAAAAAAGGAAGCAATACTTACTTAATGTGGTGAGTGAAGGCAGTAAGCTGGAGAATCTATGGACAATAACTTTACAAAACCAGACATTTCTCCAGAAATTTTTGAAAGATGATAGTGTAACTGTTCAGAGTTTGCAAACAGTTGCAGAAGTTTACAAAAAGTACTATCTGTGTCCCTCATAAAATCCCAATTTCTATTCTCCACTTGTCTCGACTATTTTCTTCCCAAATCTTGTCAGTGGAAAACAGTAGGAGCACCTTTCAGTCAGCTGACTGGTGGTGTGCAGCAGCAGGTGTGGCAGGGGCAGCACACTCCATAATGGAAGCGAAAAATCTGGTTACTTTCTCCTGAATCTCATCATAAACACTGTGGCTAGATATTTTCAGCCAGCTGGCCCCTACTTACTTAACATCTGTCTGTTAGTACTGGGTTTTCAGATATATTTCACAAATGCTTCGCGGATGTCCCAGCTTCACGTGTTTGGTGCTTCATGTATGCATGTTTTAGGGTGCGACACATAGTGTGATCATGACTGTGTCTCTGGCATCTGCAGCATGTCCCTCTGGGCACTGGGGTCCTGATTGTCTCAACTCGTGTAACTGTCACAACGGAGCCCAGTGCAGTGCCTATGATGGGGAGTGCAGGTGCAGCCCTGGCTGGACTGGTCTCTACTGCACACAGCGTGAGTTTCCCCCCCACACCTAGAAACAAGATGCACAGTGTCATCTACTGGCTGAGCTGCAGAACTGCAGTGGATGTTATGGAGGCATGTTTTCCAGTCTCGAGGCTAATGTATGATGTGAAGTTTCCATTTTAAATTTTTTTAGGAAGAGCAACATCAAAAAAAGATAATGGTCACTTCATCATTGTGCTCATAATATATTCCAGTCATTTTCTCACTGATAGTGCAGCTCATCAGCTTCAGTCCTGTAATTTAAATGCCATTATGCAGAACCCTAAGGGTTTATCCAGTGTTGTTTGTAGAGTCAGGCTCATGCTATTGTGCATGATAAGGAACATTGTTTTTATTGTTTTCCTTCTTGTCACACAGTCCTAACATTCAATTACGTGTTGTTCATGTTGTAGAACAAAAAGTTATGTTCACAGCATAACTGGATTTTCTGCTGAAGCAGGAAATCTTTCATTTCCATTTATTCACAAAGTCCCTTATTGAGTATGCTGTGGTGACATTGAATTGTATTGATTTTTCTATTCCCTGGTGATATGACCTTGACTCTTTACATTGTCTTCCACTCTCTTTTGCTTTTTTCCTCCCACCCCATTCAACCATTATATACATCTCTATCACCAGGTTGTCCTTCAGGTTTCTACGGAAAAGACTGCTCTGAAGTCTGCCGCTGCCAGAACGGCGCGGACTGTGACCACATCACGGGCCAGTGTGTTTGCCGAACAGGCTTCATTGGGACGGGCTGCGAGCAGAGTTGAGTGTGCCCGCCACATTTTTATTTCTATGCAAAATTACCCTGTGGATGTGTTTGGCTCCTGTTCACTAAGTGCTTTAATTTGATAAATGTAGTAATGTACTCCCCTGACATGCAGAGTGTCCTGCTGGTACATTTGGATATGGCTGCCAGCTGCTGTGCGAGTGCTTGAACAATGCAACATGCGACTATGTGACTGGAACATGCTACTGTAGCCCCGGATATAAAGGCATCCGCTGCGATCAAGGTGACTGAGCTGTTGGAGAAGTTGCAATGGATTATTGATGAAACATATAGTTTAGGGCACTCACTGTTTTTGTTTTCTGTGTAGCAGCTCTGATGATGGAAGAGCTGAACCCATACACCAAGATAAGCCCAGCACGTGGTTCAGAGCGGCAGTCTGCGGGGGCTGTCATGGGCATCATCTTTCTGCTTCTCATCCTCATGGCCATGCTTAGTGTGTTTGTGTGGTACAGGCAGAGACAAAGGGACAAGGGCCAAGAGATCCAGCCCAGTGTGTCCTACTCACAGGCAATGCACATTAACAACACTGACTACTCTCTTTCTGGTAAGATATTTCTAGTATTTTCAATTTATGGCTAAATTTATTAATTATTTGCAATACAGAGTTTAGTGCATGTATGCCTACACATATACCCACTGTGCACATATACCCACACATATACCCACTTTTTACTGTGATCCCCATAACTGAAGGCCAGTGCCACCAATTACCTTCAGAAGTCACCTAACACACCAATGTTTGTAGAGTTAGGTTATAGCATCCCAAGCGTCTCACAAAGCACTGTTCAAGCCATTGTCTGAATATGGAATGAATATGGCACAACTTCAAATCCACTAAGACATAGCTGTCCACGTAAACAGACAGGAGAATGAGGTCAAGATTAATCAGAGAATTGATCAGAGCCAAGTGGTTAAGAAGGGGCTTGTCTTTCACCTTGTAATAGGACAAACACCTAAAACAGTCATCAGCTGTAACAGGATGAAAAGCCCAGTCAAAGTTCAGACCTATATCCAATTAAATATTTGCTGCAAGGGTTTAAAATTGATGTTCAAAGCTGCTCTTCATCCAATTTGATGGAGCTTGACATTTCGCAAAGAAGAATGGTAAAATATTTTAGTCCTTAGATGCTTAAATCTGATAGAGACATATCTCAAAACAAATGCACCTATAATTTCAGAGAAAGCAGGTTCTACCCTTTTCAGATTAGAATTTGTAAAAAAAAAAAAAAAATCTGAAAATTAGGTGTTATTTTCCTCCCACTTCACATGTACTACTTTGTAATTCTTTAAAATAAATACCTTTTAATATGGCAAAATGTGAAAATACATCAAGATGTAAGAATATTGTTACAAATAATTGTCTAAAAGTACTATGGACCTAAAATGATCTTTTAAGCATCTCATCTTGTAAACTTTTAGAGTGTGGCAGTACTGTTGCGATGAGGACCAGCGCCTCAGAGATCAGTCAGAACCAGAACAGCACCAGCAGCACTGCCCAATGCTTCTCCAACCCCAGTTACCCCACCGTAGCCCAGTGCAACGTGGTCTCCACCATTTCCAGCAACCTTGATGGAACCCTGACTCTCAAAGTACGGGCTTTCAACATTGGCATTGTCATTGCCTCTTTTTTTTTTTTCACCCAACAATACCATGTTGGAGCATTAAGTGATTGTCGTGTTATATGCTTCTCTTTTGTAGTCAAGTACCCTAAAGAGCCGAAATGCCTCAGAATGGAGAGCCTTCTGCAACCTTAATGACATAGGTCAGTTCTACTCTCACTTATTATGTCACACCACATATAGGCTGAGTTTGGATTTCAGAGCAATAAATGAGCAAAACTGTCAAATCAGGGGCGAAGACGTGCGTGTCATTAAAGCAGACCTCTCAGTGCCAGAAACCTGCTGTGAATGGAGATGAAGCAGGGGTCTCTTGTTAAACATAACCTTTGCTCTGATTTTGATAAGATATGCGGGTAGGACAGGGGGAGAACTGGAGTGGAGATGAATAGGGGTCACCATGAGCTCATTAGTCCTCCTTCACTTCCCCAAGTGACCATGATGACTTACAATGGGTCAAGCGCTGCACACTTAGGATATTAATTATAGAAAATCCTACAACAAAGTGTGAGCATTTTTTATTCAGGAGAGCAGCCTTTTATAAATGCCTCAGAAGAGCTGTGGTTGTGAAGGAAAACAAGTGTTCTTCTGTCGATATGTAAAATGCAACTGGATGAAATCGGTTTGCACATAGAAAAGTGCAGCTGCTGTTCAGTACCAAGTATCTTAGATTAATGAACAAATAAATGCTAAAATTAATTTGCTGTGCTTATTTGAAGAAATGTTTTTGAGCCTTTTTATCATTATTTCTTTAGTGGCTTGATGTTCACTCATGTCGCAAAAAGAGATTTAAAAGGATGTTTGTGACATTTTTGTTTTATTATCTGGTATACTGTAACTGTAGTTGTTCTGTAATTATATATGAACCCAAACAATGTGATGACACAGTAACTGTTGATCAGTCCTGAATAGAATTGGTTGTAATGAATACAGTCCACTCATTTTATAGTCTATCTATTGGGAATGTCACAATACGAATATGTCAGACAAGAAATTGATACCAAGAAAAATATTTGATGCCAAATATGGCACAATTGCAAACCCACAGCTGCAATGTTCTCATTATCTTAATTTGGGAAAAGCCATGAAGTAAATATTGGGGTAAAAAAAAGAAGAAAAAAAAAGATCAAAATTGTGGCTTTCCTGCACACAACAGAGAATATGAGAAGAGGGGTTCACCGCTTGAGCATTTGATACCTGCTTGGAAGTGGTTGTGCACTGGGGAAACATATCTCCATATAAAATCAGAATGGGTCTATTAAGTTGCTAATATTTAAGGAGATAATCCCAGCTTATCTGGGAGCTCACTGTTTTGTTTCTAAGCCGTGATTGTTTGGCTGAGCCTGTGCGGCTGGGGAAAAGGCTGATTGAGTGTGTGTGTCTGCAGAACTGTGGTGTGAAACCAACTGAAGGAGATGAAAATGTCTGTTTATAATTTGTGTTGTTTTTTATTTACCATATTTAATTTAGATTAAGGTCTTGTCGGTCTGTTATTGTTATCAAAATATGCCAAGGTTTTAAAAAGTTACAGTTTCTGGAATGCTAGAATTTTCCAGCTTAGTGTTACTTTGGTTTAACTCGTTTTAGACTTCAGTCTCAAAAAGTAGAAGTTTCCAAAGTACCCACAAAATACTGTGTATTTTTAATAAATATTTAAGACCCTAGTATCTGAACAGGGTATACTTTCTTAAAAACTGTGGTGTCCATCATCATTGCCAGTCTGATGGACATCTGCAACTTTTTTCCTGTCGTCCTTGAGAAGTCTCCTTTGCCGGTGCGATAATAAAACCCCTCAAACACATGTTTGAAGATCAAACTGTGATAGATCGCTCTTCCTTAATTAAAACGCCCTGCCTGCTCAAACCTGATTGTTATTCTACACTTTTCTCTGATATCACCTTTAAATAAACTGCTGATGATAAATGTTCACATATTTCCTCATAGCTAAAAATTTATGTTGGAACATTTTTATATTATATTTAGGCTGACATTTAGAATATTTAGAATGGTTAACAGGCTTGCCATGAACACACTGCACATTAAATTGTGTATTAAAAAATTCAACTTTCTCTTTTCAGTCTTGCTTGGGCTTGTAACTGTTGATGACTACGTTCAAATCTATGTTTGATGTTGAGAAATATTCAGAAAGTATAAAAGACAGAATGTGTGCACAAGGCAGCAGAGAGCGCAACCAAAAGTTATACAAAAGAAATCAATGCGTAACACAATGGCTAAACAAAGAGACAGTGTGAATAGGAAAATATGCAGCTGCAGAGTTAATTTTATAAGGCAAAGATTTATATTGTCACCTTCCTAAAATAATGACCTATGTAAATTTTTTTGCCAAAAGTAATTTAAGATGCCTTAGGCCATTATTTTAGGAAGGTGATAATATGATAATTTGCCCAGTGAGGAGGATAAAGTCAGTAGAAATGCTGTTTGAGAGCAGTAGATTAGCGATCTAACAATCATCACTCTACCATGGATTTAAAAAGCGCTCTATGGAAGTTGTATTGTGCCTGTAATTCCTCGCAAAACATAACTCATTCAAAGAACTCAAAATAGTATTTTATACCTGGGATGAACTGGATGTTGTAAAAATATATATATAATATATGTTCATTGGTTCATTTGGCTCAGACACTAGGGCATTCTAAAACTAGATTCTCATGTTAGCATGAAAATTCTAATGTGCGTTTTGGAAAATAAAATCCCTTTTTATTTTTATAAAAATAAATTTGAGTTTTAGTATCTTGGAATGTTTGAATCAAAACTCACTAGTATCTAAAAATGTTAAAAAAAAAAAAAATCACTCTTCTTGACAAAACAATCACCATTCAAACATTGGGCAGTTTTTTATTGTTATAAATACAGCTGTAAAACTTTTTGTACTCTTCTCCTGACTGATACCTTATTATGAGCTCATTTTGATCCTCTGTAATATCATTAATTGTATGTGTAGCAACAGGATGCAAATGAAGGAAAATATGAAAAATTATAGCATAAAAGCTAAACCTTATTTCAAGTAGAGCTGCTCCATCATAAATATGCTGAAAGCTGAAACTGAATCTGCTTTCTGTATAAAATATTTGCCTTTCTTGTTTCACATTTTCAGAAGTTCAACAAAATGAGGCACAGCCACAAAAAGCATCGCGAAAAGGTAAGCTGATACCTTTAGGATGCAGTGTTCAGGTGTTTTTAAAGTTTATCTCCAGGTGGAATGGCTAAAAGAATCTCTTCACTTTACAGCTGATACACCAGTTTTTTTATTTGGATTGTTTTTTTTTTGTTTTTTTTTTTGTCTTTTGATATTAATTTCACAGCCGCAAAGTGTCACATCTGTATTTTTTCTGATTTATACAAGAAGTCTTTGCAGTCTGGACAGGATCATGGTGGGCTGAGCTTTTATCCGAATAGTAATTGCTTTCCATGGCTCGCTGCCTGATACGTCATTTTGTCTTCAGCGCTGGGCAGTCGATGGTGAATGTGAGAGACCCAGGGGTGTGAAGAGGGCTCTGCTGCGGTCTCTAATGAGGCCTCTTATCAGATTGATGAGACCGTTATAGATGAGATGAGCCTTCCACTCTCTTGCCTTTGTACTCTTATTACTATATACCACCATTAGTCACCTGTCGCAGACAAAAGAAATTCAGCTTCAGAATGGCAACAACCTTCATTGCCATTCTCTTCGCCATTCTCCAATATGGGCTTAAATTCATGTATTAATACCACCATTATGAGTCTGTGACAATCGCTTCATCTTTTATGATGCTGCATAAATCCTTGTCTTGTGGCAACTGCAGATTACATAAAGAGCTCCATGTGCAACAACAGTTCCTGCTCGCTGAATAGTGATAATCCATACGCCACTATCAGAGACCCACCCGGGCTGGCGTGCAAGCACACAGAGAGCAGCTATGTGGAGATGAAGTCCCCCTCCCACCGTGAAGTCCCCTTTGGAGGCACCGCCACTCTCCTGGGCACCGTGAGCAGGAACGTCTATGATGTTGGTGAGTTTGCTGTTGATTGCGATGGAAGCGTTCAGGTTTCATCTGCAGTGAGCCAGACACCTCAGATATGATTTTTTTATTTACTTTAACTGCTCTGTTCTGGTCATTTAAAAATGTCATTGATGAACATTGAGAATTAAGCACAGCAATTGATTGTCTAATTTATTTTAGCAAGTTTGTCTGTTCTATAAACATATAAAAACTGTTTTTATCAGAAAGAAAAATCCACTTTATTGATGTTCCCATAAAGTCCCTGTTCAAATAATTTACTTATAATGCTTGTATGCTCAACCAATAGTTGGCGTCAAAGGTCTTCACAGCTCTAAATTCAGTTTCAATGTTTCTTTTTTATTTTCTTTTTCTCATAGACTTACAGTAGAATTGGTGATTTGTTTTTCTTCCCTTAACCACTTATTAGCAGAAACTAGTGAGAAGAATTCAGTTTGTTTTGAAATTTGTACATTCAATCATTAGCTTTATTACTAGCTTTTCAAGCATATTTATAACTCATAACAGTTCATAAAAGTTATTGATTGTCTGTAATCAATATTAATCTAGGAAATAAAGAAGATTGTTCCGTCGACTGGTGAAGAATTCATGGAAAGTTGATACGTTAATCAATTTCACTTCAGTTTATTTCAGGGGCACTGATTCTCAACAAATGTCAACTCAAGGCACTAAACAAAGCAAACAAATCTAATTTATATACAGAGATAGATAGTTAATTCATTAAAATATCAGACTGTTAAATCCACATATTTCAATTTCAATTAGATATCAGTGCAATTAACTTCAGGTCATAAGCCGGTCTGTAAAAAGTTTTCTCTCTATGGAAATCGAGCTGATTGAATCATGTTATCAATGAAGTATAGTGAAAGTAAAGGAAAACTGCCTGTTCTTTTAATAGGAAGAAACCTCCAGCAGAGGCAGCTGGCTCTGTGTGAGCGGCCATCTGCTGGAACCGACTGTGGTTTTGATCGGAAATTAGATTGCATAACTTAACAGATTGTGAGATTAGCTGGTTAATTAGCATTAGCATAATTTCTTGCATCAGTGTTTCACCTTTCTCCTTGGCCTTACTAACGTATGGCTCTTTTGTTTTTTCCTACCTTTTCTCTCAAACTGTTGCAGAGCCCACTGTGAGTATCCTGCAGGGACCCAATGGAATGGCCACAGGTTTTTCCCAGGGTCCTTATGACCTTTCCTGTGGCAGCCACATCCCTAGCCACTACGACATTCTGCCCATGCGCCACAGCCCCACACACACACCCCCGGCACCTCCAGAAAGCCCCAGTTCCTTGCTTTAGGGTGAACACCCTCTGCCTGGCCTGGCAACCACAGAAAACCAACTTTCAGCCAATGGCTCTCCCTTTGTCTCTATATGTGTTCGATTTGGTGCTGAGATTCTGAGATGGAGAGACAGCCATGACTCCTCTGGCTCACTTTGGCTCTCTTCCTGTGACCTTGAAGGAAATTGAGGGGATGAAAAAGTGTCCAACTCACCAGCGACTGTTCGCCAGTTTTATTTTGTTATGGAGTTGACTACTCAGACTGCTGCCTGGCCTTTATATGGACCTCCTGATGTGGAACATGGTTGTTCTGAACACTGCAGAGAGCAGGACACATGAACTGAGTGGACAGTTTATTTACAGGGAGAGCTGTTCTCATGCTCATTTTTATCCCATGATATATGTTTATTATAAAAGAGCAGCAGAGTGTTTATAATGTCCCCCCAAACCAAAATTATTGTCCTGGAGAGAGAGAAGGTAGCATAAAGAGAAGCTCTGCTCATCGAACTCAGAAATGAAGGAATGTTTACGATGGCCTAAATGTTCAACATGGGACTGTGAAAAAGAGTTTGAGCAAGCATGGGTAAAATAGAAAATTGTTGTAATGGTTCTGTATTCGCTGTTATCCAGTAATGATCACACACATAATACTAATGTAAGCAAAGTTTTGTTGTTAACGAGGCTGTGTATATCTGGACATGTTTTCAGCTCACCAGTGTTCATGCATTTATTCCATTTATTGAGACTTACAGACACAGAATCGGTCTAACATTTGACCCTTTTCTTCGTATTAATGAAGTGCTCCAATCTTGTGTTGTTTTCCATGTGAAGGCGTTTTTTATTTTCTTGCAAATGTCTTAATTTCTGTTTTAAGGTCATTGGATGCTTCGATCTTTTCTGTTTTGTATTTATGAAGCTCTTTGCTTTACATATTAATTTATATTATTGAAGACTTTTTATTAATGTGGTTATAATAATAAAAAGATGAGCATGATCAGATAATGATACCCACCGATGTAGATAACACACAATTTATCTTCTTGTGAGATTAGCTGTGTCATTTTGTGAGCTGTTTTTGAAGTCACTTAAAATATTCTCTCTGTCAAATTGTAGATTAAAAATAACTTTTCATCTGACCAATGTAAGACCCAAAAGCATTTACAAAGGGGATTCATGTGTGATAGAAATCTTTTTCTAAAACCTCGTTTTATTTTCCTATCAGGCTAATTAATTCTTTTATCTAGTAGATTGAATTTGCTTAAATCCATTCCACCCTCTGTTGAAGCAATAACATGTTGACAATCGATGCACAGACAGCGTTTCACTGGACATCACCTCATCTATGAGCAGCATAGTGACAGTTGATCTCACCTCCCATGACTGTTTGTCCTTTTAGGACACTTTTTTTCTAGTTGCTGTCACATAAATCTGGTTGTTGTTTTGGTACTTAAGTTTGTTTCCTATTAAATACCTCTTCTGTCACCAAAAACCTGTCTCATTCACATTAATGCACTGAATAAGAACAAATAAATTTCCTTGATAAATTTAGCTAATGTGCTAATTTAGGTTTGGGAGCAAAGCCATGCCTCAGCCCCGCCTCTAATCACTTGGCAAGTCTACTTGTCGCTGGCGCTCACACACAACACTTTATCTTCTGCTCTCGACACCACATCCCTGCTTCACTTCATCATTTCATCCTGACCTTATCTCTACTCTTTTTCTTTACTCCAGCCTTGTCATTGTTGTACAAGTCTTTTTCATTCAATCCAATCCTCCCCATCCTTCTTTTTAACAAATCTTTCTCATCACTCAGCAATTCTTGTTTCTCTCCATTCCTGCAACAAATCCTCATTGGTTCTCCTATTTTGAACTATTTGTGTGAAATGTCATTTAGCCTAGCTACTGGTTTTTGTTTGTTTGGAATAAAAGAAAAAAAAAACCCTTTCAATTTCATCCATCCTCCACATCCTTACATTTGATCAATTTTCATTTTGCTCCTTCTCATCTCTTTTTATGATTTTGTCCCATCCTACCCATCTTCCTAATCCTTCTTTGCGACCCATACTCATCCTCCTCATCTTTCTATGAGAATGAGGAGGATGAGGGAAAAAAAATTCAGATTACATAATTTACACATTAAGCAGCACAAAGTGACCCTTTTGACCCTACTTCATCACACTCCTAATAACCTTCTATCATGTGATCCGTCCACCTCATCCATCTTCATCCCTTTCATCCTTTTTTCTCTCATTTTGACCCCTTTTATTCCACCTACCCATCTTCATAACCATACTTATCCTTCTTTACAAACACTCTCCATCTCTTTTTCCTCCACCTCCCTCTATGACTCACTTCTATTCCACTCATTAGTCACATCGATACTTAGGAGCCTTTTGCATCCCTGTCATCTTCCTCTTGCCTTTTTACAACCCCTCATCATCCTACTCATCACACTCTCCCTTCGTCTTCTCTTCATCCTTCCTTGTTATCCTCTTTACCATCCATTTTATTCTAGTCATCCTCTTACTCTCTATAACCATTTTCGTCTCACCCACGCTCCCTATTTGCTTTTTGCACATCGTTTTCACTCCCATTACCTAAATCATCTGTTTTTCATGCATTTTAAGCCACCCATTGTGGATTTGTGATGCCAATTGCCTGCAGAGACAGAAGCCCCAATCTTTTTCACCTTCCTCCTAACCAATAAAAACGAGTCTCCTCATATGTAGTGCAGCCGTATGATCTCGCTCCTGTATTTCTTCTTTCTCTCTTTTATTGAGTCAGTGAACTCCTGTTGTCATTCTATGGTCCCTGCTGCTGTGAGATTTTCTGTCTAATAAGAAATCAAACTGCAATAGTAGATGCTCACAGTCCAGACCTTGATTCGAGTTTTGAGGAGAAGAAATTCACTCTGGCAGGAGCTTCTGAGCTGCCATATTCACACACAGGAATATTCTGTTGAAGGATTTTATTTTGAATCGTCTTTGTGAAAAGATTTTAAAATAATACATGTGCTGACAGTCCCTGGGAATAAAGGCTGGTTCTTTTGCACAATTTGATTATAAAATGACAATAGACTAAAGAGATGTCTCTGCCTCAACAGTTTAAAATATTTGACCATTTAAACCTGATTTTTTGAAATACTTTATCAGTCACGTGTTATTGCTCGCCTGAGACCTTTTATATTTCAAGATTTTAGAATCAGTGAACAGCCTAATGTTTAAATTTTTGCGCGTGTAAAAGTTTTATATTAAAATAGGTTATTCAATTTGTTTTCCATCATTGCTGAAACTTCCTAGAGATTGTTGTATGCTGTTCTGGGGTTCCTCACCTGTAAGATTTCCTGTGACACAAATGATAGAGATGCCATCTTCAACAACCGATGAATGTGACCAGAAAAACCTGTGAAGGGAGCCAACAACAGGAAAAAAAAGATTAAAAATGAAAGTTTTGTCCTTATCCACTGTATAAAAATCAGGGAAGATATTCATTTTCTAGTTTGTTGAATATAGTTACAATATATGTTACAGACATATGGACACCATGCCTTTGGGTGTCTTTGAAAAGTCAGATGCAACAACAGTCTCCCCTAAAACTGTGGAAAAATGGTTTTAAAAAAGTTAATGATCTAAGAATTAAATGTATCACATCTATTTCATAACTAATGAAACTGAACTGGCACTGTCTTTAAACCGAATTACTATGACGATTAAAAAAAAGGGAAAACAAAGGTAATCTGTTGGATTTTCTGAGCCAGTCTCTCTGGGTTATATTTCAATGCAGAATTTCACCAGATGTGTTGTTACATAATATCTGTTTTAGTTCTCCTCTGTAAGGATTTAATGTTTGTTTGACATCTGCACTGACCATCTATTAATCTGTGTTTGTTTTTTGTGTTTGTTTGAAACACATTTGCATTATCATTAAAGCAGATTTTTTTTATTTATGTAGTGCAGCACAGTTGCACTAAATAGTTTCAGATTACAGTTTATTGGACATTTTTTAAGTTATTTCTTTGATGTGCTTTAGATATTCTTTCTTTTCAATCACATATTTTACAAAAATGTCATTTCTTAAATAACTTTAGGGATGTTTCTTTTTGCTGCCACTTCTATAGTAGGACTTGTAGTGAATAAGTTGAGCTTCAAGTCAAACACTTTCAATTACCAGACATCCATTCTTCTTTATTTAGGGCCTGAAGTTATTTCTCTGATGCCTGCCTGATGTAAGAGATGCGACTCAAACATCAGTGGTTTTTTTAAATTGGAAAATGTATCCCCAGGTGTCGCTGAAATTGAACCCAGAGTGTAATATTGCAATTGAGAAAAACTCACCAAATTATCTTATTGGTCTGCTATAATCCATCCGTCGCAACTTACTGTCAAAAAAAACAAAAATTTGTAATAAAAAAAAAAGCTGTTTGAAAGTTGTTTGTTGATTGTATATGACACGCTGTGGAACGTCAGTATTTACCTATTCCTAAGTAGACATGAAGAAAAAATTAAAATATTGACACTGTGTGGCAAAAGCATTCATACATCTTGAACTTTTTCTATTTGTTAATTTAATTTTTCTGCATTTTAATGTATTTTCTTGGGACTTTATGAGCCAGACCAATGCAAATAGTGCATAATTGTTTATTGGAAGAAAGAACACATGGTTTTCAAAGTTATTAAAGAACTAAAAATCTCAAACGTGTGACATGCATTTGTATTTAGCATACCTGTGAAAATATCCTAGAACCATCTTTGGCTGCAGCTCTTCTGAAATGTCCGCACCAAATGTACACATATACAGATTGACCATTTTCCTTGACCCTTCTGAGGAAAAGCGTGATGCTGCCATTACCATGCTTAACTGGAGGGATTTTTGGTTCAGGACGACATTCATTTTCTTCCTTTCTACATTCTGGTAAACTGAAAATTGTACTTCTCATCTTTCTTCTTCCCAGTTTGAGTAGTGAACAACTAAAAGTTGTCAGTTCCACAGACTGTCACATCTAAGCTGTGGGTCTATGCAGCTTCTGCATGTGCCTCTTGACTACCTCTCTGATAAATGCTGTGAGTTTACGTGAACAATTGTCCAGCTTTGTGAACAAACTGGCTTAAAAAAGTTTTGAGGTCTTTGCAGAGCAGTGGTATTTATACTAAACTTAAATTCCATAAGCTGACTCACTATTTGCTATTTTGTTATGCACTTTATTGCACTGATCCTATAATATTAATTATAAATAAGTAAAATCTGCTCAAGTATGTGGTTGTAACAAGACAATCTGAAAAATGTCAAGGAGTATAAATAGTTTTGCACAACATATTTAACTGTGATACAAGTATGACAAGGTTAAAGGCTCTGGAAAGGTTATCCCACAGAGTACAATAAGAACAACTTGTTTTCCTGATTATTAAGTTTGGTAAAACAACCTTAAATAAGTGGTGCAGCATGTCATTATTCAGAATACATAAGGTAAGCAAACATTATATGTGGGAAAGCTCCTCCATTTGGTCAAGGGCTGTAAGTAGCAGCCATGAAATGTAAAATAAAATGACTTTACCTTCGATGAGCATTTCTTTAAAAGCAAAAGTGTTGGTAGTCTAATTTGAAGAATTCAGATGTGAGTCAACATTCTCACATCTGAATTCATTTTTCTTTCTAATTAAGAAAAATGGTAACAAAGCTAGGTTGAATGATATTTTATATTCTTCTGAAATAAAATAAAAAATCAGAGACTGATATAAAATATTTGACTTTCATCATGCATATTTTTGTAACAAATGTCTGTCTGTATAGATATCCCTAAAGAAAACTCTGCCAGCAGGGTCAGTTTCATCTAAATATGCATCCTTTGGCTGCACTTTGCAGTGACTAAATCCATAGCAGAGCTCAGCTGCAGATCTTTATTGTTGTCACGTCCTGCGACAGGAACTGTGAGCATCCAACAGACCAGAGCTGAATCTATGCTTCGCTACTCTAAGTGTATAATCAGTATTCATCTCAGTCAGGCTTATGATTTTCACCAACTCTGTATCCAGCTGAACCCAATTTCAGATGGAAATGTACCTTGACAGACATAACTCAGCATAGAAATAAGTCCTTCAGCAAATTAAGGAGAGAACAGTAGTTAAAAAGCTTATCTAATTAAATTTAACCCAAGAGATTAGTGATCAAAGAACAAAATTATTTGATAGAAAATGTATTATACACTAGTCTTAACACAAACAGTGTTCACAGTATTTTTTTATTATTTTTATTTACTGACAAGGGATATATGTTTCTTCCCTGTATAACTTCAGAGGAATTAGGCAACAAATATCAAACATGAAAGACCTTCCACTAGCCTAGATCCTGCAATTCCAACGATTGGCCACAAGGTGGCAGTAGATGATCTTAGAAGGATTAATATAGGGCGTAAAAGTAATCACAACATATCGTCCTTTTCTGCCACATTCTCATATTCATCATATTCATTCACATCAAACCGCATGTAAAATAGGCTTAACATGACGATGGAGTTTCGCCGCTCAAGAAGGCAGTGTGCTGGAGGAGCACTGTTAGTTACTTTCGGAGGTTTTTTTTATTATTGAAAAACTTTATCCCTGTTTCTGGTAGAAAATTAAGTGAATTTCCCTGGCTTAAAGTCTAACTTCATACAGGAAAAATGACCGCAGATGTGAATTGGATTAAATACTGTGAAGTATTATGTGTTAGTCACGTGGTTCCATGGTGTAATGGTTAGCACTCTGGACTCTGAATCCAGCGATCCGAGTTCAAATCTCGGTGGAACCTAAGGTTCTCTTTTAATCTTTTATTGAAAAAAAGAACACAAACAAAACAACATACATTTATAAATACTTCCTCTTTTCAAAGTTGTGTGCATGTCTCTATGTGTGACACAGAATTTAAGAATACTGTGTTGTGTGGCAGAAAACAAGCCTTATTTGACTAGCCCATGTGACAGCAATCAGGTATTCTGAGGATACCTGTTCTGTATTTATTCTTTAACTCAATACAAAACAGTTTTACATCGCATTTCATCAGCATGAAGGTTTTTATAACTCAAAAAATGTCAATGTGTGGTTTATGTAACATCACTTTACTTCAGGATTACTTTGCTTATCCAGATTTTTAACAATTGATTTATAGACTGTTTTCCTTGGACCGATTTGGAGCTGCATCATTTCAGTTACTGTCATCTTCTCAACCTTGCATGGAAAAAAGCACAACACAGAACAGTTGCTGTTTTGTTTTTGATCTGCAGCTCATGCTAAGTTACCCTGAGATCAGAGTGCCCCATGCAATGCCACTGCTTTGAATACATCTTCTGGTGAAGAAATAAAATAGACTTGTCTCTTCTTAATAATTGAAAGTCTTATTTCAGTGACATTGAATGTGGGCTTTTGCTGCAAATTATTTATGTTACATCATGAAGATATTAATGCACTCATCATAATTGATGAGATGAAAGCTAAAATAGTCCCTGACCACTGTAAGTTAAGGCAGAAAGAAGCACATAAAATATTTTCACTGCTGCTTAAAGTCAAATTTGATTAACATGAGAAAATAGTTTATGGTTCTATGTTGGAATATATGTATTAATGATAAAATATAACTACTTTATGCTGATATAAAAGATTGTTGTCTATTTAATGCTGCAATCCACTTAATTTTTCAAAAATATCATTCAAATTAATTTGGAGGTTTTAATGACATAACTATTCTTTCAATTCAAAATGGGACATATCAGATTTGTCTACTAGTATTTACCTCTTTTTTAGAAAATAAGGGTAAATATTTTTAAAGTAATAAGATTTAATATATTTAATATTTGTCACACCGCAATAGTGTGAGAAAGACAAACAACATATATCATCGTAAAACGCCACGGAGTTGCAACATCAGAGATGTCACAATAAGATGGAGTCCATCTGAACTCTGTGTACTCTTCCTACCAAATTGTATGTCTTCATACTCACCACACGGGGGCAGCATTAGGCCGAACACCAGGAAAGGTTGCTTTGAGCTCTTCAGTTCTGCATCAAATGAGAATTTTAAAACCAGGTGGGTACACTTCTTGTTTATTTGGAAACTGAAACTTGTGCTATGTTAAAGTGAAAATTTGTCTGACAGCTTGCTAATTTATATAAATAAATTCAAAGTTCAGGTCTCCATCAAACTATTTTCTTGATGTTTGAGTTTTCCTTTTTTTTTTTTTTTTTTTTTTAGTCATGTTTGTTGTCTGAAAGATTCAGGGACTTCCAATACCAGGATCAAACTCAAACTTAGAACTGCCTTAACCTAAAAAAAAAAACAAAAAAAAGTAATCTAAGCATGCTGACGGCACAACAACAACACTGGTAGACAAAAACTCCAGCATAAGTTGTAATTAACGCTCTCATTTGCAAGCCCTTGCAGCCCAAAAGCTTTTGAAAAATTACAGGACGGGTTAAATTATATGCTATTCGTGAAGGCAGAAAGCAAACATTTCAATGGGTTCAAATGCTGTAGCATTTTCAAAATTGTAATTGTTTCAAGGTGGCAGTCCAGTTTCATCAAGATCTCATTGACTTCTACTCCACATGCTGAAAAATCTTACATGTTAAAAATAATTCAAAATTATCTACGGCAAGTCAGATAAGTGCTCACAACCTTTGACAGCAGTGCTAACTTTAGGCAGCGGGTTTCAATCTGTGCTATTAAGATGTTTATTTATTTCCAACGTGGGAAGCAGCTGTAAACATATAATGCAAAAATGATCCAGGACCAGAAAGAGGGTCTGTGAGGTTTGGTGGAGGACAACTTGAGCTGATGTTTTGATGATCTCGGCTCTCTTGTATTGCATCAAAAATATATGTGTTGAATTTTATACTTTGTTTTGATAACACTCAGCTGCACTTTATCACTAGCTGAACCAGTTGGTTTTTGTCATGGAGGAAAATCAAAGCATTGGACAGGAGTTAGTGAAAATATGAACTAGCAGTGAATTATACATTTTTGTGATGTAAAATTTCATGATTTAAAGTTTCAAATGGTTTTGTGTCACTAATTCATTTCCTCCATCTGTGGAGGTTGATAATTAAGTATGTGTTGGCATTTTTCAAAATTCTGGGATCTTTTATTTTTGTTATTTGCTGATTCACACATTCTGATACAGAAATGTGAGGGAAGAGAAAAAAACCGGTGGACTGTTTTTAATTAACAGCTTCGTGTATGAGCTTGTCTAGTTTTCTCAGTATTATTGTGGAGAAACACCAACTGTTTTCTCCACCGCCTCTAACGTTGATGTTTCTCTCACAGCCGCCAGCGGTGTCATCAGTGACGTCAGTGAGGTTTGTAATCAGTCACGTGGGCAGCGCAGGTCGGGATAAAAACGCTCCTCTGCACTACGCCGTATATCGGATCCTTATGCTCTGCGGGATTTTTCCAACACACTGACATAACAAGATTATGAGCATAATTTTTTTTTTAACAAATAGTCAAAGTGAGCAAAGAGGAAAGCGTTTTTAATTTTTTTAAGAAATCCGGAGGCGCTATCATATTCCGCAGATCATTCTTCTGTCTTCGTGATGTGAGTAAATATTTATTTTACCGAGTAAAAACGCAAACCTATCTCCTGTTTCAATCTGTGCTATTAAGATGTTTATTTATTTCCAACGTGGGGACTAAAATCACATTCTCTCACGTTTTGACGTTAGGTTTGACGTGATCCCGTTAATAGCAATTTAATATCTGATTATTCAGTCGAATATACCAACGAGGTGGAATTGTTTGAATGTTGTGCAAACATGCAGGAATAACGCGATATTTTCGCTGTGATGTTGTTTTGTTGCGCGTCCATCGAATGAAGGCGCACTCCTCTGCATCCTGTGTTGATGCTGCGAAAAATGGCTTTTTAAAAAAAATCTGAACAAAGAGTAAAACGCTTAGGCTAGTCATATATTTTTAATTTGATTATTTATTCAATGCATATATTCATCCTGTGTACGATGCGTGGTTTTGCGGGCTAATCCGGCGCGGCTCTTTTGCGTTTTTTTTTCTATTCCGAGCTCCACCTTGGAGTGAGCTCTCCCTCGTCTTTCTGCTGTGTTTATCTTGGGCGTGTGTGGTCTCTTCATCTAGGAGCTGGGTCTCCCTCTGGGTCAGACAGGAACCATGCAAATGGCCGATGAGGGTGAAGGTTGTCTTTATGGTTAAGAAGGAACAGATGCTGAGCGAAACAGCCTGCATGTTGTGGTGGTTCCCTCTGCCCATCGTCCCTGCCCCCTCTGTTGTTAGTTCAGCTCTTTAATCCCTGCCCAGCCGGGCTGTCCAGCAGGCGCTGCCTCTGTCTCATAGGTGACATTAATTACAGCAATAAAACTCAAAGCAGTTTCAGGTTCAAAGCTTGCTTCAAAATATTTTCAAAGAAAAATATTTGCAGTTTTGTCCAGATAAATTTTAGTTAAAGAATCCTGAATTGTTACGAATATTATAAAGTTTGTGACTGCTTGTTTGTTCATTCAGTTGATTGATTTATTTGGTAAATTACAAGAAAATGTATTTAAAAGCAGAAATGACAAAAAACATCCATAGTTAGAATGCTATGTAGTGCTAAAATGTCCAAAGTGATGTAAAACCATGTGAAATTATTTCTGAGAAAGAGAGCCGACACATCTTGACGCTGTTGGAGAATCCTTGGTGTTAAGTCTCTGTGAGGGGAAAATAACTGTGATGAAAGATTGGAACTAATTGACAGAAGTGCTTTACAAGTTACTGCTTGGCTAACAGTTGGGGATGACTCATGTACACAGTGGATGTGAATGGGGAAGTTGGTTTGTTAGCTGGCAACAAGAGGAAATCCGCCATGTCCTTATTTGTAGTGAAAATATGAAGAAAAATGTGGTGAATGAAAAACTTGCAGCTCCTGTGGAGCCCATGAGTCACTCACTGCCATTCCTGAGCCAACACAGGATTGCCCTTATTAAGACATAGATGAACAAGAGCTTTCTCTATCTATCTATCTATCTATCTATCTATCTATCTATCTATCTATCTATCTATCTATCTATCTATCTATCTATCTATCTATCTATCTATCTATCTATCTATCTATCTATCTATCTATCTATCTAATTAATTTTGTCCTCAGAATATTGTTTCTGAAATACCATGAAATTATAAAATTATAATTAGAAATTATAGGTTCATCTAATGCTTCACCCATTTATCTATATTGGGGAAAAAGTCAGGATTCATCTGGGAGCAATTTGCCAATTCAGAATTATTTTTAAAAGAAATAATGAAAATACGTAGAAATAATCTTGACATTATGACAACTTGTTCAAGCATTTTACATATGCAATGCACTTATGATTAAATGTTGCAGAGGTTAGGTTTAACAGAGACCCATATAATTAAATTTGGACAACATGACATACGTATGAAAATGTAGGAAAAAGCAGATAAATGTTCATAGTCACGGATGCACCAAAGCAGTTGCAACATGTTCAGAAAAACGAGAAATGGCTTTTTTGATGTGCACAATGTTTTGAAGACTGAAGTAGCAGTTTTGAGAATTTCAATTAAGTTCTAAGAAAAACTGTAATATTAAAATAAAACTCATAAAATCACACCATAAAACAAAGCATGTGGAATAATGATATTCTACTCTAATTACCGCGCAATCAGAATTGTGTTTGTGATTGAGCAGCACAGGCACAAATGTTCTACATGCACTTCACTTGCTTAGTTTTAATATTGTTGCCATGGTGAGGATTAGCTATAAATTTAGTCTTCTGCTTCCTGATGAGGGGGAGGAATAGATGAAGTCAGTGTTGTGGTAGCTGAGAGCAGAGATTACATCTTTATTTAATCCAGAACCTTTCAAGTATTATGTGACACATCTGTTGTGTTACCAGATGTGTATCTGTGTCTGAGCACTTAAGCAGTAATCACTGAGAGCAGGAATTTACAGAGTGGATTTAGTGTTATGTCACACTAAAGACGAGGTGAATGGGCTGAAGAGTCATTTTTAATATGAAGTAGATTCTCAGCACTGATCAACCAATGCATTCATGATTTGAAAAGGAATTTCAACGTCCTATTAGAGCAAAATCGGACATCTGACCTAATGAAGGAATCAGCAATATGTCAGCATGAAAATTTGCAAGGAACCTATTTCAGATTTTATATTTTAGTGCTGTGGTGACAGCAACATTTGCAAATACATCATTTGTTCCCATTTCTTTGATTTCGTTAACCTGACTTAAAATATTTTTGCATCTGAAAAAGCTAGATGGGGAATTTTTTTGTATGCATGAAGGATTCATAATTGTGTTGTCAATTTGTTAACAAAAACACTTTTTTTAAAATGACCAAAAACACCTGCAAGTAAAAATGTCAGTGTGTTAGAAAATCGGCTTTCAAAGCCTTCTTGTTAATTCACCTGTTTTTTTTTTTCTTCACTTGCATCAAAGGATTTTCCTTGATTCTCAAAATCTGCTGTGCAGTGTTGAAATGGACAGGTCAATTTCTTCATAACATTGTTCACTAGCATATTCTGAAATTCTTAAGGTTTTAATAAACCTTTTATTTGAAAAACAATATATTTTCTATGTTACAATTCATTTTTCTTTAAATAAATCTGCGATTGACTGGCTTGTGTTTTGGGAGTTCGGTGTAGATAAAGGATCAGAAATGACTGCTTCGCTAACATTTTCTGAACTGGCAATGACTGTAGGAATGGTTTGTTAAATGCATTAAACAGCAAAGATCATACTTCCTGTGTTAGGCAAATCTGAGCATAGAACTACATGTTCTAGTGGGTTTATTCAAATGATTTTATGCTTCTCATAGTGCTTAAAAATAGAACTAGTGGTGCAACATGAAAACAAGGCCATCATAAAAGAGGCATAATTTGTTTTTGTCTGATGTTGCCGGCAGCGTGAGAGAATATTTGTAGTGCTACTAAAGAATAATTTAATATAAACAAAAACATAAGCATATACGCACTTAGGTCTCAAAGCTTTAGATTACTGAATTAAAAACTCATCAGCAAACAAAGGGAATACTGGACAGGAACAAATGTCATATGAGCCTATGGGGCTATGGACGCTAAAGTGTTGATGAGTCATGATTTATAAAACCGCTGCTTCCAGTCTGCAGTAAACAAGCCTATTATGAAATACCGGATACAGTGAGTTGAACAATACTTGCAAATTGTTTGGAAGGTTCTGTAATGATTTCAGTCAAATTCTTAAATTTCATCCCCATTTGCTCCCTGGCAAAATTGTCTTTTTTGAGTATCTCTGTAGTGATTGAAACCTGCAAAAGCGTCAAGTCCTCTAAAGGTGAAGCGAGGCCACAGCTTCCAGAGGTCCAGGGTGCTTGAAAGTGACACAGCCAGCACAGAGGGAGGGCGAAACACTTTATGTCAACTCACACATATTGCAGCTATGGAAAAACAACAAATAAGCAGTGAGTGTGGGGGGACTGCTGAAAGAGATAAAGCAGGCTCTTCAGATGAAGTAGAGTGAGCTGACCCAGTGCTGAGAGGGCTTGCAGGATTCTCTCTGTTCTTTGTAATAAACACACAACAAGCTGTTTCACAGGCGCTTCTGATATTTCCTTCATTTATGATGATATTGTTGAGGCCTAGAAAAAATCTTGCCTAAACATTGACTTGGTTCAAGCTTTGGAAATAAAAGAACCGTCAGAATGCAGTTTAAATTTTGAAAACACCGTGCTTTCTATTCTGTTTTTCTTAAGAGATGTGTTTTCTTTCACCAAATCAGTCATGGGCCCTATAGGTCATGAAATGTTTAACGCATATCAATGTGAAATATTGTGTTTTTTCAGACAGGAATGTATGTTAAATGCTTCCAGATGCCTCACATCCCTGCTTCGTTTCTGTAATATCAAGTACATTTGTAATGCCCTAAGGGTGGATTGATTTCTTGTTTTCTTGCCCTATTGTGCTTCTTTTTGATGTAGCATGCATATTAAGCTACATAGATTTTTTTTTTTAGTTGGCATAGTTTACTATTTGCATCACCAAAATCAAGAAGCATGTAAAAAAAAATCTTGAAGGAAAATAGCAAGATCAAAACATGAGAGAAAGAAACTGAGAAACCAAACTCCAAACTTAATAAACAATGCACAATACAGTGTTTGCAGTTAATAAAACAAAGCTTTACAATTATATTCAAATAATTAGCATGTCTCAGACTTCAGGTCAGATGTTGCAGTTTCATTTTGGATTCCTGCCATGCCCATTACACACCTTCACTGTATTCATTCACTGCTTGACAAGAGGGATGGGACACAACTTTTTAAAAGTTTCCAGTGTACTGATTGCCTAAGAGAAAAAGCTTTGAAACATCTGGTAAACCAGATGGTGGCTCTCTCCATTTCTGACCAGCATTTGTATTTTTATTTACATCCATGGGTGTCAGCTCTGACATTTTTCCCAACAACTGTCATCAGCGTTGTCTATATTATATATAGACCTCATGCAGAGGTCTGTTTCACCAATAAGCACACACACTGTATATAAATCCATCATCTTGCTGTTATAAAATCATTTTTTGTTGTTTTTTTATAATAGTTCATTTTCAGTTTTTACCTTTGGACAATGATAGGCTTTCATATGGTGCAGTAGCAAATATCCATCCATATACTTAAGTGCACAGCCAATTGCTAGGGCTCAACTCAAAAGGTTTACTTTTAAAATACTGAAATAAGCTTTAAAATTGTTTAAACAAAATAATGTAAATACTGATTGTGATTTCTTTTTGTTAAGGATTTTTAGGTTTCTGCCTTTAAATATTTTCAGCATTAACACAATGCACTCATGGAGGTGACACATATATTTAAACATCTTTCACTGCTCAGTTTAGTTATGTTGTCATGATAAAAAGTTGTTGCTCTTCTAAAGCTGCAATGAATTTTTATAGTATGAGAAAAATGTACAATAAGCCCCTCTGCCCTCCCCTGTTCTCTGATCTCCAGCTCATAGTGTGGGAATGGGACATGATGGAGGATAAAGGGCCCCGTGTAGCCGACTACTTTGTGGTTGCTGGCCTCACCGATTCATTCAAGCCCCTGGAGGAGGACCTGCACTTTGATGATGCCGGCACCAAGTCTGTTAAACCCAAAGCCCCTATTACTGATGTTGCTGTAGTGATACGGTCCCTTGGCGAAGAGGTGCCCTTGGGCTTCACCTGTGTGGAGAGCACCCCCTCAGGTCTCTCAGCAGAGCTTAATGGAGCCAGCCTTCGGGGCCCACAGATCTTCTTGTGCTACAAGAGAGGCAGAGATAAGCCTCCACTGACAGATCTCGGGTAAGGAGTGATCCTCATTCACTGACTCTTTACTCACACAGCACCTCTAATCGCGTCTCCTCCTTGGACTATATTAATCTGCCTTAAAACACTGTTTAAATATCCGCACATTGTGTTTCAGTGTTCTGTATGAGTGGAAAGAGAAGCTGAAGCCTGGATGCCACATCGTTCAGACCACGCCCTCAGGCCGCCCCGCCAACATCAGCAGCTCGTCCTCCCAACGCATCTACATCACGTACCGGCGCGCGCCGAAGAGCCAGCCTCACACCTCCCTGGCTGTCACCGATATCTGCGTCATTGTACCTGGCAAGGGAGAGACACCTCCTCACACCTTCTGCAAGGTGGACAAGAACCTCAACAGTAGCATGGTGAGACGCTGCAAATTATCCGGATTTACAGTGCCTTGCAAAAGCATTTCTCTCCAACTTGCTCACATTTTGTTATGTTACAGCCGTAAACATCATTGTGATTTATCTGTATTCAAAATAAAATACAATCTGAAAATGTGCCCTGCATTTCTATTCACCCCGTTTGAGCCAATAATATGTGGATCCAAGTTTTGTTGCAGTTGCTGCTTTAGATATTTTGACCTCTGTTCCTTTGCATATTTTTCTTTTCAAAGCTAGTAAACATTAGATCAAGATGCCGAATGTCTGTTAACATCAATTGTCAAGTGATTCTTGATTCTCAGTTTCAATATTAGTTGGACTAGGCCATTCTAATACACCTGTGACATGACTTCTGAAGCCAAATCCTTACATTAGAGCTTATTAGTAGTGTGAAATGCACAGCAAAAATGATCTCCTTTTTATAAGTGTTTTTTGTAAACTGTATAACTTTCCTTATTGTTAAAACATTACAGTTTGTGGTTGTAATGTGACAAAATGTGTAAAATGTTTGCGTGACACTGCATGTCAAGTTTCTCTTCCAAGAGTATAAAACTATTGCAGCTTTTCATTTATCTGTGATGTTTTGTTTTTACTCATCAGTGGGGATCTTCGGTCTACCTTTGCTATAAGAAGTCTCTTGCTAAAGCTAACACAATTGCATACAAAGCAGGTAAAGAAAGACATTTACATGTCCCTGTGTGTCAGTAAAGAATGGTAGAAACACAGCACTCTTAACCTCGCTTTGTCTCTCTGCATTGTGCTCAGGTTTGTTGTGCAGGTATCCTGAAGAGGACTATGAGTCTTTCCCTCTGCCTGAGTCCGTCCCGATGTTCTGCCTGCCCATGGGGGCTATGATTGAGTGTTGGCCAGCTCACACCAAACACTCTCTGCCCGTTTTCTCCACATTCGTACTGACGGGTGCTTCTGGAGAGAAGGTATAACCACCAACCTGCCAAGGACTTATAAAAAAAACAACAACACACATTTCTGCTGAAGTTGTGTGGGTTGTCAGACAGGCACAGACTTCACACCAATATTGTTAAGGAAACCACTTCTCTCTTTAGCTTAAGTTTCATTTACATCAACACTAATTAGGGAGTACCCATGCAGTTTGTGTTCGTTTTTTCACGCACTCAGCCTTAATCACCTCATTAAAGTAAGCTTCTCCACATCTATTTCCCTGTCTGCCTTTTTCACTGTATCAGGTTCTCTAATGCATTTGCTTGTTCAAGGGCTATAGCAGTATTTCCAAGAATGACAGACAATATTAATCAATTTTCTAGGTCTGACTGGAATCAAAAGTGTTCCAAGAGCTGTTTTAGGAATACTAAAAGGCTGTTAGCTTTTGTAAGCAATGCAGCATAAAAGATTTTTGGGTAGCCCATCTTTTGAATAATGAATGTCTTCTGCAGCAGTGTGGCTGGTGCGCAAGTCTGAATGCCTGAGTGCTCATTTATTTTTGCCTGCAACGTCTTGTCTGCAGGCTAGTGTCACGATGCCTCGTGCACAAACTATTTTGTTCATTTACTTAGGGTAGAAATCTTTAACTTAGCGAGGATGATAATATATCATGCTGAATATTTCTATAATGAAATAGTAAAGAGAACTGGAAATTATTGGATTTTTTTTCAATGGTCCACTGGCTAGTTCATTAGGCGTTTTTATGAGTGTGCATACTTTAAGCAGGTCGTTTTGCTCACATTGTGATCACATGTGTGTGCAGGTGTACGGAGCAGCTATCCAGTTCTATGAGCCTTACCCAGAGGAGAACCTTTCGGAGCGTCAGCGCTCACAGCTCGGCCTGCCGAGCTGTCATCTTGGACCTGACAGCAGCAGAAATGTTTACAACAACAAGAGCATCTGCTTACTCTCACACTGGCCCTTCTTCCAATCCTTCAAGAGCTTTCTCACCTTCCTCTACAGATATTCCATCTCTGGGCCACATGCACTGCCAATTGAAAAGTTAGCAGATATGATTTACTTTTTTTACTTGTTTTTTTTTTTTGTTTTTTTTTGTAACCAAGATAATTTACTGTTACTCATTTCAGCAACCTTATTATGTTTTACTTTGTCTCTCACAGGCACATATCTCACTTCATGAAAAATGTTCCATTTCCCTCCATCCAGAGGCCAAGAATCCTTGTCCAGGTGCAGTAAGAACATTAATTTTACTTTTTATTATGTTATTTATAAATCCTGCATGTTCTTTATTAAATCAAAATATAAAATTCTGAACAAAAACCTGTGTTCACTTGTGCAAACTCATTATTTATTTAAATTGTTTGCCCTCCATAGTTGTCACCACATGACAGCCTCATTCTGAGCCAACCAGTGTCCTCTCCACTGCCTCTTAGGTAGAGATTAAAAATTAATTACTATATAATGTAATGACAACATACCAGGTACTTCTTTTGTCTCAATAAATAAATGTCTCTTTATGTTTTTTCCTGCAGTGGCGGGAGTCTCTCCACACTTCTGCTGAATTTGGGGCCTAAAAATGCAGCCACTCTGCTTGTGCTGGCCGTCACTGAGCACAAGATCCTGGTTCATTCCTTACGTCCAGCTGTTCTCACCAGTGTCACTGAGGCTCTTGTGTCTGTAAGCATTTCCTTCTTTGTATCCTAATTTTTTAATGAGAAAGACACAAAAGAGAACGATCTTTACTGTGAATGAGGGTAGTAAAAATGTTGAGATAGAGCGGTTAGTCACATAGAAATAAAAATTGGTCACAGTCAAAACTATTGATGTCCGAGCACTCTTAAACTTTTTCCTCTAACATCCATGCATATTTATGAGATAAAAATAAATGAATGCATAGTAAATTATTATGCAAATCAACTCTTGTTTTATGTCTTATGTGTTTTTACAGCTCTGTTAAGACATTTGCATCCACTTAATATGTTGATCTTGAGTTTTTATTACTGCATTTGAACTTGGTTTTCATTCTATGGAGGGGAAATACTACTATATACAGCTGTAATTTAAAAAAAAAACTGGATTTATGTGCACATGTTAAAATTTATTGTGGATGTTTTTGAATCCACGTTGGTCAGCAACTTTTACCATAAATCTGGCTGGATATTTAATTGCCCTTTTCATCGGTATTGGTAGAGTTAATTGAAATGGGCCATTTTGAACCTCTGTGGACTAGAGAAAATCCTCATTAAATTCAAACTTGTGCAACCAATTCTTATGTCATCATGCCATCTATAAAAATATGGTTCAAATAAATTATTAAAAAATTCCCTTTAATGTGACATTTATACCAATTTTTGGTGTCTGCGAACTTTTGACTGGAACTGCATGTATGATTTTTAAGGATTTGTTTGCTCTCTTGTCAGATGATCTTTCCTTTCCACTGGCCTTGCCCTTATATTCCTCTGTGTCCGCTGGCCCTGGCAGATGTTCTTAGCGCACCCTGCCCGTTTATTGTGGGTTTGGATTCCCGATACTTTGACCTTTATGTGCCTCCCGCTGATATCAGCTGTGTTGATTTGGACACCAACACCATCTCCCAGTAAGTGACCTCTCACTGCAGACAGCATGTCATAGATCCACTTTAATATACCCCGCCAAAACTCATTTCTCCTTGTTTAATGCAATTCTGAAAGTTATCCACAAGGTTATCAGAGTCTGTCAGTAGGGGCCTCTCTTACATAATGAGTGTAGCTGGAATGTGAAGCATTTTACTCGACAGAGCACACATGCCTCCCACATCAGCTCACACACTTTAAGATGTCAGTTCTAATGTCGGTGAACCTGTTCTATCTTTTTTCCAATATTTCTCCACTGTCCTCCCCCCTGCAATGAAAACCATCTGGTGTGCTTTCAGAAAAGACGAAAAGAAGGCTCTAACATGGAAAATCTTGCCCAGGAGAGCCTGTAAACATCTTCTGAACAGCCTGAATAAACTCTATCAGCAGCTCACAGAGGGTGAGTCCAGTCCAACGCTGTGTCATTTTCCAAAGTGGTTTCATGCATAATTTAGATCTCTACATGAGTCTGTTGAGTCATCTTGGATGGTTGACTTTACAGGAAGCAGAGCTCAATATGACATACACACAACTTGTGATCTTCATCCTAGAACATCTTGCTAATGATGTGATATCAGTTGTCTTTTCGCCACACTGAGTGGCTACTTATGCCATTTTTCAATTATACTGTAAGTCAAGTTTAGGATCTCTGCATGTCATCAACCTGTAACTGTGTTCCACTTAAATGCTCTGAAACCAATGAGATTTTTGAGCAATTTGACCAGGCCAACTGTCATTAGCAACACAAATTAATCATAATGTTTTTATGTGCTCTTTTGCACTTTCAAACATTGCACCTTCATCCTAGGTTAGAGTGTGCTAAAAATGTAATTGATATGTGCAAATAGAAGGGTTTTACTGCATCTATCACTACATTATATAGGCATGGAAGGCATAATTTTAAAACCGTGCTTTGTGAAAATGATTAAAATAAATAGCATGATTTACCCAGGCTGTGCAAGAAACTCGTTAGTTTAAATCAAGTGATTATAAGATATGATATTGTAGCCTCATGCACAATTTTGGGTTGAAATTCAGCAGTAAAACTACTCTCTTCACCAAGCTGCACTAACTGTGCCTCTGTTTTGTTGATAATAGTGTCCTTTGGGCATGTGCATCTCTGCACCACTTTGATTCAGACTGAACTATTCCAAACTATTGATCAGATGTCTGCAAAAAAACTCTGCAGAAATTGAAGGTTCTGAACTCTTTAGAGGGTAAAATGTGTAATCTGTGGTGCCTTTCATCCACATGCGTCACAATATGGCAAAAGTACTAACCTTGAAATTACACTGAAATGTATTTTTGTTACTGTGATGTTTTGGCATGTTACTTTACTACCAGAGGCTGTGTATTTTGCTGGTGTAATGCCATCCAATCTTTAAAGACTTACACAGTTTTCAGAAAGTCATGTTTAAGCATTGACTAGATTTTAAATCGTTTTCTATTTTGGCTCTTTCTTTAAGGTTGCCAGTTAAACCGTGATGATGTACAGATGGACCACACCATGACTGACAATGAGCTCTATGGAGGAAAGAGCCTCCACACACTTGAGCTGGAGATCCAAGAAGCTTTCCTCCGCTTCATGGCAGCCATCCTTCGAGGTTACCGCTCCTACCTGCAGCCCATCACCCAAGCTCCCTCTGAGAAAACCACGGATGTCACCTCCCTGTTTGACCTCCAAGGTAAATTTCAGTCTCACCACTCTCACATTAATAGTACAATGTCCATGCATCCTTCAATAAAGTAGTGAATTATCCAACATGGTTCAATAAAAGATTACAAAAGATAGGAATGTTTTAGCAATTTTTTAGGTGCTGAAATCACATTGGCAACCATTCTAATTAAGTAATAATCAGTCTTGTCATAGCAGCTATGGCTTTCTTGCCCCCAAGATTTATTGCTGTACAAGTTGAGTTTTAATAACTGCAGTTCTTGCATAAAAAGTTCCCTTAAATGAATTCAGGCTGTCTAACTTGAACTTCTGTGGAAATTAGGCCTGGATGATAAGTCAGAGAAGCAGCATGATTAATAGCACAATGTCCACGCACATCTTTCTGCTCTTATGCAATCAGAGCCATAGAACAGCTTGTTTCAAACCAGTCTGTTAATTTCCTAAGATATTGGTTTAGAACATCTTGACCTCTTTGTTTCAGATTTAAATGTCTGATATTTGTAATGACGATGCTGCTTTTAGTTTATCTTGAAATAATGTGTTTACTTGCACAGGCTTCCTGAAGAGCAGAGACCGCTCCCATCAGAGGTTTTATTCCCTCATGACGAAGACTCAGATGTTTAGTCGCTTCATTGAAGAGTGCTCCTTTGTCAGTGATAAAGATGCCAGCCTGGCTTTCTTTGATGAGTGTGTTGATAAGGTGAGGGTCTCAGCTAATCCTTGCAATCTTTTTCTTAAAACTGAGATTTTTACTGTTTTTGCAGCCCTAATTTTGATATTATCTGGAATCTTGGTGAAACAAATTAGAGGTTGTTAAAATCTGAATGGCAGAGGTCCGTTTGAGTGTGCACTTACACCTGCTATCAGCGCTAGAAACCATATCAAATAAGCCATTTTTTGAGGGTGTTTCATGTTTCTATTCTCTTCTCTGATTCCGTTTTCTTTAAAACTTGGAAAATTTAACACTTTTCTTCACAATTTGTGATTGTGTTTTTCTGCTTTTTACTCCTATTTTACTCTGTGTTTTCTCTGCTGCTCATTTATTATCTTTTTTGTCCTATTTTTTTTGTCATTGTGCTTCCTGTCGGGTAGTTATTCACCTCTGGTAGCAAGGTAAGCCAACTGAATTTGTGCTGTGTTGTATGAGTAAATGTTTTGTCACTCTTTAGGCTCTTTCTAAGAGATCCTGTGTCATGCTTAAATCTTAATTTTTTGTGTTTTTTTCTTTCCCTTTTTAACAACAAATCCTGGGGGGCGATTGCGAATTGTTGTCATTATTTGCCGATTTGACAGTTTATATGAAAAAAGACTGTCAAAAGGCATTGTTGCACATACAAAAAAAAAGACAAAACATCCTGCCCCCTTTTATAAGAAAAAAATATCTTCTGTATGCATGCAAAATTGTGCAATCAGGATGTCACATTTAAATTCAGCAACAACATTTTAGAGGTCCGATGTTGATGGTAATTTCTTCCAGTTATTATTGAGAAGTGGAAGCATTGATTCATTCATTGTTGCTGCTGACGCTGACAACAAATGCATGATTGAGTAAGAGCTTTTGGGTGTGAGAGGAAGGACACCAGTTCGAGAAGCGCAGAAGAGCAGAATTGAAGCGAAGACAAATAGGTCAGCCAGTCGGTTGACTGAATCATCCTCTCAGCTGAGTGGAATAAACCCTCTAATTCGTTTCTACTGGGGGGGGACTGTTTAGCTCCTGTTATAATATTGATGTTTTGTGTGAAGTATAGTTGTTAGGAACATACAAGTTAAATAGTTTTAGATCATCATGGCAAGCATTTTCAATGTACTTCAATGCCTTTTCTTTACTCTTTTGAGTGTGAAAATGAGCGTGTTTACTGCTTCAGGCTGGAGCTTTTCTCTGACACGCCGGCTGAGGAGCTTTGTGTAGCTCTCTCCAAACAGCAGATCAGTCAAGTTTGATGTGAAGCTAATGTGGCTACTTAGTATCCAGTAGTGTTGCCAAAGTATCTCAGTCAAAAGGTTTAACGTCTCTGGTGTAACATGGCATCAATTTTGTTCAGGTCACTGCAGCCTACTTTCATTTAGTCTTGGAGGATTTATGGGATCAAGTCGCTGCCTTTGGCAGTGCCTCTCTTCAGATCCAGCACCGTAATTCTAATGCAGATGGAGTCATTACTGACATCTGCTCGTTCTTATGGACCCCCATATGTGGCCGGATCTGAGGGCTCATTCTATATCACATATTGTTGAGGTAGCATGCATAAATGTAATGGGTGGAATTTGAATTTATGGTAACTAAAGATGAAGAATGATGACAAGTATGTACTTCTCTTGTAAACCAGATGGATAGCGAGCGGCCAGAGGACACCAGGATGATCGAGCTGGATGAATCCCACCGCAGTGAGCACACGGTTTATATCAACCCTCCAGAACTGCCTCCTCTGCCTCAAGGAGAAGAACATCCTCTGTGCTTTAGGTATAATTTACTCCTTTATTTTACTTAATTTTCCCTGAACAGGTGACAAAAAAAGAAAGACAAAGCTTAGAATTTTGTGACTTAGCCACTTCTACTGAGTCCTGTGGTCATTTTTAACTACAACACATTGGCATTGGAGTCCATATCATATTGCATCAGACTTTACTGCCAGCATTCCTTTTAATGCTGTCTGCTGCAGATGATTTCATTGATTTCTGTGTCTCTGCAGCTACTCCGGGTTTCCGGTGCTGAGATCTGATCTTTTGGAGACCATGGAAGGACCAAATTCTAACTCAGCAGGCATTGCTCCGCGCCACAGCACCCCAGCCAGCCCCACGGCCATCTTTAGACGTTCAAAACAGGTCATACATAGAAACAGAAAACTCTACATTCTATTTTTTAACCCATAAATGTTAAAGATGAGTGACTGCCATGGCATTTGGGTGATAAAGAACCACACATTTCTCATTTTGCAGGAGATCAAATCCGCTCAGAAAATGGCCAAAACACATTCATCCATGCCTCAGATGTGGTCTAAGTGTTTGCTTCGGCACTGCTATGGCTTGTGGTTTATTTGCCTGCCAGGGTTTGTGGGAAACTGTCACTCCAAGGTGCGAGCATTGCGGACCGCTTACGATGTCTTAAGAAAGATGCAAGACAAGAAGCTGCAGGCTCCTGATGAGGTATGAAAGTACTTGATACAGAAATAAAAAGGCTGAAGCATTGGGTTGCTTTAGTATGGAATGATATGTTTTTAGCAAAACTCTTTTTTTGTGTGTGTGTGTTTCAGGTGTGTTACCGTGTGCTGCTGCAGTTGTGCGGTCAGTACAGCCAGCCAGTGTTGGCCGTCAGGGTGCTGTTTGAGATGAAGAAGGCAGGAGTTCAGCCCAATGCTATAACTTATGGATACTATAACAAGGTGCAAACTGGTGCTGTGAACACCATCTGAGCAACAAAGTCATTTGACAGTAAATTTGGCTGTTAGGCAATGATTCTAGACTTTTATGGTGTTGTGTTGTTTTCCAAGGCGGTGTTAGAGAGCACCTGGCCCTCCACCACCAGAGGAGGATATTTCTTGTGGGGGAAACTGAGGAACGTGATACTCGGTGTGCTTCAGTTCAAGCAAGCAGGAAAAAAGCAACACACTCCACACAAAGACCCCCAGCTTTCAGGTGAGAACTTTGAACAAAATGATTTAGCAAACTATTTCTAACGTGACTTTCAGCAAGTCAGAAAAATGATCAGCCCTAATCCCTAAGCCCTGAATTGGCATTCAGTCTGCCAATTGCACATCCAGGACGAGGCCTTATGGCCATTTTTAATATAAACATAACATCATGAATCCACACATATACGTAATAGAAGGTTTAAAACAGGTTCTTGACAGTTCCAAATATTTTGTCTCAGCTGGAGTTTCAGCAGGACAGCCTTTTGCTTTTGCTTTGATTCATGTTTGATCAATCTGACTTTGCAAATAAAGGTACAACTAAATGCTAGGCTCATGCAAATGAGGTTTTTGTGCTTCACAGTATGTTGAATTACCAGACATTTAACCATGCACAGACAAAAGTTACGGGTTCTTCTCCTGCTTCTTACCTTTTTGCGTTGCATGTCGTAACACTTAATGACTTGAGTGTAAACACAGCGAGCGAAGCAGGTTTCATGACAAATGAGAAATCAGTAAATATGTAAATCTGCTCTCTTTCACTGTGAATTTTAGTATAAAGAATTTTTTTTTATCTTTGAGGGGGAGGTGAGGACAGATTAATTAGTTATGCAAATGGATATATTTATAAATACAGTTTTGCAAGTTTTGCACAAAATATAGGAAGAGATTTTAAAAAAAAAAGGAATTTCGGTCGTAAGATTTATCGAGGCTGCAGCTGACAAAAGTAATGACTGCATATCTACAACAAGTATTGGGAATTGAGTATAATTAAAAACTCAGCTATTATTTTAGTATCATTCAGTCTGCCAATTGCACATTGGTAGACTGAATTGTGTCCTTCTGATAAATATGATGAACCATTCACAGCCAGAGCCAATCTTCTCTGAAGTTTATGTTATGCTTGTACACCGTGATGCATCTGAAATCTTGGTCTGTCCACACAGAGTTAGCCAACAAAGCAGAATCTGCTAATGGTATTATGATAGGAGTCCATGTCATTATTTGGGACCATATTTGAAAATCCCAAGTTAGTTTTAAGACACTCTGTAATGTGCACCCCAAATTCAGTTCATATATCAACAATACATAGATTAAGATTGTCTGTATTTCTTTGGCCTGAGTTGCTGTTGCTCCGCTTGTTTTTCAGCTCTCTTAACATTTATCCCAGCCACAGCCTCCACCGGCACATATTGTTCCCCGTCTGCCTTCCCTTAATGACACTGTAATGTACTTGTAATTAAACAGCATAAAAGGTTTTTCTTTCGAGCTCTGTCAGTACACAGGTTTCTAATGCTGACATGTTCTCTAATTCCCCAAACCATAGACCATCTCATTACTGTAATGAATGTTGTGTGGGGGCACTAATGAAAACACCATGCGTTACTCTGTAAATGGTGTCATTGCTGCAGTGGATGTCATGTTGATGTTGGTTTGACTCTGTTAACATAATGGACTCATTTTTATGCTAATCTACAATATTCAAATATTCCTCATCAAATTTACAGTCAGAGAAATGCAAAACATTGAATCACGTTTCAATACGTCATTCTTTTAGCTAAATCCAGATAATATAGATATCTGTTTGGTCTCATTCAGGCATGAGGAGATTTGAGTGGCTTTCAGTTGATAATAGCTTTTCCTTGGTTCAGTGATTGTTCATTCATGGCTCTTATGTGAGCAGGGCTATTGGTTATCTGTCATGTTTTTAAGCGTCTCGCTCCCCTTCCTCCCTGTCGTTTCCCTGTAGATGGCAGTGATCTTGACACAGTCAGCCATGGCAGCTTAGACAGCACTAATGACTCTGCGGAACGCACGTCCATCGATACTGACTTCACTAAAATGGACTCTAGTGATGATGGATTGAGTACAGGTAAGGCAATGCAGTGCTATTCCATCCTACTGTTTTCCACTAAATCTAAAATGCTTCTCTCTCAAACCCTCTGTGATCTGGATGTGATTCAGTTGTCACCTTAAAAGTGGATCAGTCATTTAATCTGGAAACCCTTGACCTGCTCAGATCACAGTATACATAGTTAATACATCATTATGTTTGTAATTGCACTATGATATTCCAAGCAATGTGCTTTTTGTTGATCATTTGATTTTAGAAAAAATACAATGCTACAAACATTGTTTTATTATTATTCATATGGTAAAATGATCCAATTTAAATTCCTATAGTTTCTACAGTAATGGATAAAAAATTTTAATTTACTACGAGAGCTATCCATCTTAGCAGTTTACTATATTTTTACATTTTACTCTGGTATAACTTGTGTCTTCTACGTTTACATCAAACTAAGCCATTAAAAATGGCAAAAAAAAAAAAAAATCTGTTAATTATCTTTTTATGCTACATGCTGACCTAAGCATGACTCAAGTTTTAGAAAAATGTAATTCCTTTTCTGCATTTTTTGCTTTTCTATTCTGGGAATGCCTCCTGTAAGCTCGGGGCAATGTCAAAACGCTCTTTTGAAGAAAACGTCTGTGATCAGATGCCTCTTGAAAACTCCTTAAAAACTGCTGTGGTAATTTAAATGTACTGAGCTCTTTCTGAAGGAGGAAAAGTAAAATGAAAGGAAAAATGTAAGCCATAAAAATAACACTGACGGGATTAAAGCATATTCTTCTCTTCAGGTGGGCAGTCTGATCAAGGCTACGATTCCTTGTCAAAGGAGGAGGAGAGGCTGTGCAACAGAGAAAGCGATAACTCGGCACCAGTAGAGGAAAAAGGGTTGAGGCAGCCCAGTGAGTGTCGGAGAGCTTTCTACCTCGGATCTTTCCCTCTTTGTGAGCAGTTCTGTAGAAATGAGTCACAGTAAACAGGAAAATAAGTGTTCTGTCTTTAAAAGCTAGGGAATAAAATCACAGTGTGGGTGTAATGTTCTCTCATCCTCCCATTTGCTGTTATATTTGGGTGGTTTTTTTTTTTTTTTTTTAATCTTTTAGAGGATATGCTTACTGTTATGTAAGCTGGCGCTTTGTGTAACAGTTAGTCTATGTCGCAGTATTGGTTGTCCTCATTAATAGGCCAAAGTTTTTATTAGAGGCACTTTTAATTTTCCATAGAAAACAAAGTGGCTTTATTCTAAGACAAAACAAAACTACAATGCTGGGATTTTTTTCCCTACTGACTAAAATAACCATAATTAGAAAAGAGAAAATGGATGAAAGCAATTTTGAGAACATTATTAAATGTCTTGGGGAAACAAAATTTATGAATTAAAATGTGAGCTAGAGTACACGGCTGCCAGAGGATTCTCTTCTATTGTATGATTATGGTAGACAAAAGGGTCAAACATAAATATTGGAAATCAAATGTTGTTTTATACTTATTAGTTCACACTAGGGCAAAATTATGTTTGCAAGATGTCAGGTAACTTTTTATGGGGTTATGTAGGCTGTGTAAAGTTATGTCAATAAGGTGCCTCAATGTATTTAAAAAATGACTAACGCAGAACATACTAAAATGACTATTCTAATTACTTTACAGGACAGAGGATGACTTCTGTTTTTATTGATGTGCATTAAAAAGTCTCTATAAATAAGGACTAGTGGGAAGTTAAAGAAAAACTAATAGGAAATTATTTTTTGTTCTGCAAGGAATGTTTTGAGCACTTCTCATAAAAATTACTGTTATATTTAGAACAATGTTATTATACCAGTCTGGACTGTTAAACACCACAGGATTATGACAACCAGTATATACAGAGATTTAACCAGTGCCGTACAAGCCAGCTCTTGTGTTTGATTGCACACAGGAGGAGATGGTTTTCTGAGTCAACAGAAATCTCTGTAGACTGATGAGCAGTTATTATAGATATTTTGCCTTTTAAGCCATGGCATGATTAAATGTTACCAAAACATTAGGAACTAGATTTAAGAAAAGAAAACATGGTACATTAACATAAGTAAGTAAAATTGATCTATTAACCTAAAATCACAAAGAGATGTACAATGTTAAATGGTACATAAAATAAAATGGGCATAAGAAGCACAATATGCACAAGTCATGACATAAAAGTTAGGGAAATTAAAGCATTTTCAAATGGTTTTTATAACGGGAACCTGTTATATAAATTCTTCTCATATACCAGAGAAAATGTTTTTAGCCTGTGCACTTCTGTACAATTTTGCTCTGGTTACATGGGTTAAATTTTATGCTCTGCAGCATAATAAACTGATGTGGGTGTGAGAAAAACACAACCTCATCCAGCACTTCTAAAAAGTGATTATTAAACAGTCAAACATTCAATCGCTGATGAACGAGACATATTTTGGTATGTTTTTAATTCATATCTTCACAGACTGCGTTTGAATCTCAAATATCCTCCTCTCTTTCTTTAAAAAGTTACAAATGAATGAAAGACATTGAAATATGTCTTAAAAGATGTCTAAATGTCATTTCAAACATACTTAAATATCTGACTTCTGATTGACCTAAATGTTTTGGCTCATGTGTTTTTTATCCCAGACTGTGGCACCGGGGTTGCTTCCAGCCCTAATGAGACTCTGCTTTGCCCGGCGCTGCCAAAGACAGAGAGGCCCAAATTTTTGGACTTGTCTGGTGGACAGGGATTAGTGATGCTCACCGTCCCCCTAGTTGGTTCGACCAAGCAGCATCATCTTACTGCTGACAGATTGCATGGTGTGGAAGAAGAGGATACAGAGACTGACGAGCAAAAATCAGTCAGGGAGAGACAGAGAGATAGAGAAACGGGGTATGATCCCTTGTCACAGATGGGGGCAGCAGGATCAGAACAGCAGTGTGACCTGGGTAAGGGTGGTTCACCTCCTGCCAAAGAGACTGAAATGTTCATAAATAACAGCAACAGCCCTTTGAACAGCCGCTCACCCAGTATGGAACTGCAGAGTTCCTCTAGTCCACTGTTTCGCTCCAGCTCGTCAGCTCACACATCCCCACAGTCCTCCACGCTCACCTGCTCCAACACACACCTCTCACTGCCCTTGAAATCCAAGTTGAAGCTTTCGCCATCTCTTCCTATGGGCATGTGTAACAAAGACAAGGAGAGACCTTCTTCCTTGGCTTTGCCTTCCTCGCCCAGTCCCTCAACCTCGTCATTCTCCATGGACTCACTGCTGACTCCAACTTTGGATATCTTCAAGAGCAGCGTAATATCCGCAGGAAAGGGTGTGGCGGAGAAGGCCAGTCGCCTCTACTCCCGTTTGTCATCGCAGACATCATTGACACAGGTAAGATGGGAGTTTTAATCAGACATGTCTGAGATGAAATCAGTTGACCCAAGTTGACTGGGTTGTGTTATATATTTTCTGCAGGATGGGAACAGTGATCGTATGAGCGTTTCTTCTCTGACCTCAGCTGAGGTAGAATGCTCCTCACTGCTGGATAGCGACGCCTGCCTGGATCCTCATGGCTTCACTTCACCTCAGCATGGGAACATGTCCCGGGTCAGGAGGAGCCCTGCCGCAGCTCACCAAACCAACCTGAGCAGCCCCAGCAGCCCCACAAGAGTGTTCAGACATAACTCCTTCTCTGGTTGGTTGAACACTTCTCATCATTAAGTACAGGCAGTAGCGTTGCAGTGAATATCTTAGGTTACGTTCACACACATCAATTCTTATTTTTTTCTAAAATTAAATTCCTCATGTTTGTTCATACTACAAATTAAATACAGCCACAATTAGATTTCTGCGCAAGTGATTTACGACCCCAAAGCAATCCGTATGTGCACAAGAATAACTTTGACATCACACAGCAATGCATTGTTTACAGCAGTATTAATGGATGCCACTGATTTTGGATTGCTTTGTTGTCTATTCAACAAAGGGAGCCAACGGTATTGTCACATTAAAGAAGCTAATAAAATGAAAGCATAACTAATAGCAACAGCCTTTTGTGAAGCATTTACTGCAACGTCTGTAGAGAAATCTGTTTGGATGTCTGTTTGGATGTGTAGTCAGAGCCAGGAATGGTGGGATTGTGATTTGGTTTGGCGACACAGACTGCTTTATAATTTTTAGGCATTTTTTACGTTTGTATTTACCACATCTGACTTTTCTGGTACAGAATTATGATGCATGTCTCATATCAATGACATAAAAGTCGCATAAAATATGACATGACCGCTCTCACTGCAAACACTTTGAAAACGATCAGATATGTATCTGTTTTAGTATCATGTATAGAAGTGGCACACTTTGGATCTTTTGGGGGTCAAAAGATCAGAATTGGGCCATTTAGACTGGCATAAAAAAGTCAGATATAGGTTGCATGTAGACAAAAAAAAAAGCGGATTCAGGTCGCATTTGCCTAATATGTAAACATAACCTTAGATATGATGAAAATGTATTCTGCAGCCTTGTTCTTTTATTTGAAAAAATAATTAAACATTTAATCTGAATCTAAGCTGGAAATGTTGGAAAGATTTGGGTGCTGTTCTGTGAAAAACTAGGCCAGCAGGCATGAGGGTGGATTCAGTGCGGAGGCTTTTGTGCAGCTAGCTGCAGGCATCTTTGCTAGACACGTGCATATACATTCACATGCACAAACCCAACTGAAACAGAGATTTACTAAACCTGTTCCCGAAAAACAAAACATTGACCGATTCTGGACTTTAATGGAAAAGCTGATGCCTCAGTAAAAGTAGCACATTTGTCCACCTCGAATGTAAACTACCTCATTTGTGTTATTTTGACTTTTTGTTGTTGTTCCAATTTGTGCTAAAGAACCTGAAGTATGAGAGCTATTGTAATTTTTTTTTCAGATTTCCAGCACATTTCAGTGCTGAAAATTATTTTTATTTTTATCTGGTTTAACAAACTTTATCCCTCTCCAGGCTATACTCTGAAAATAACACCTATCCATCACGCTATTCCCTGAAATCACAAATATTACTGCATCGGTTTGTCATCTTGCCATTCTAATTTAATTCTGTGGAATAGATTCAGTAAAGTATGATCAGGTCCTACATTTCAATTAAATTAGTTGTAACAACATTTAACCCCCCTTTGGGAACAATTAAGTATTTGTTAATTTGCGTTTATAAATGCATAGTTCAGAATGGCAGTCCCTCTAGTCCTTTCTCAGATTCAGCAACCCAGATCTCATGTTTTCTGAGATGGTGTGTGGTGGCTGGAAGCTTGTTGGTTCAAGCTGCTCAAATACTGGGAGAAATAACTTCTCCCAGTATCAGAGATCAGATGAATAACTGAGCAGATTAAGGGGTGTATGGTGGGATCTTAAACCAAGGTTTGACTCCTACTAATAATGGTCTCATTCTTCTTTGTGTCCAGGTGGTTTAGCTCTTCATTCTAAAGGCCCACGGACTCCAGATTCTTCTCCTGATGTCAGCCGCTTCCAGCCCAGTCCTAATTACACCATAGAGGTAAGCTATTTACAGGCCGTAAACTTTTTTATGAGGTTGCTCAGGGTGTTTTACTGGCAATTTATGCATTCTCCTTATGCTATCTCTCCTAGGTGATGATGTCTAGCTGCTCACTTTGTAAAACATGTGACTGTCTGGTGTATGATGAAGAGATCATGGCCGGTTGGACAGCAGATGACTCAAACCTCAACAGTACCTGTCCTTTCTGTGGCACTGCCTTCCTGCCTTTCCTCAATGTGGAAATCAAAGACCTGAGACCACAGAATAGGTATTGTATTGCTATTGTGGTATTATTTTTGTGAGAAGGTCATTATTTTTCACTGACACGTGTGATCTAAATAGCTATTTAACCTCATGACCTCTTTAAATAGATCCATTCTGTCTCCCCCTCAGGCCATCTAAGTGGAGTAATCCTGTTAAAGAGGAAGACACGTCTGCACCACTCAGCCCCGAAGCCAAATTGTCTGAGGCAGCTCAGCCATCTGCGTCTCCTGCTCTGGAGCAGAAGAGCAGCTGGAGTGTTTGCAATGACGCCCCAGCCTTGGCACAAGCATCATCTCCTGATCCAGTGACAGTGCCATACCTGAGCCCCCTGGTTCTCTGGAAGGAGCTGGAGAGCCTACTGGTGAACGAAGGAGACCAGGCCATCTCCTCCCCGAGCGTCGTTGACCAACATCCCATAGTCTTCTGGAACCTTGTGTGGTACTTCAGAAGACTGGAGTTGCCCAGTAACCTGCCTGCTCTTATCCTGGCTTCCCAACATTGTAGCCATGGTGACCAGGTAGATATCAGTACATGTTGTACATCTGTAGGCAACGCTTATATTTTTATTTTAATATCATTATTACGTTTATGGGGGAGACTCTCTTTTTCGAATTCAACTGTGGTATTTGGCACCTCCTAGTGTTAGATAGAGGGAAAATAACAAACAATCCAAAATATATACTATATAAGAAGAAACATTTCACATCCATGTTAAGATAACTCGCATTGCTTTATTTTTCTATACATTTAAGTATTTGTAATGAATTAGGTAGCACTGACACCTAATTTAATTTATTTATTATTTTCTGATTTATCTTGATCTTTAATAAAGTTTGTTGATGGTAAACTACAGAAAATTCCTTTACATTATTGGCTTCCAAAGATGGTACAAAACACACCCCTTTAAAAAATTGCTCCATGGTTGATTTAAAATCTCCTGTGATATAAGATCTGGGTTTGAAAGTACTAAAACAGCAAATGTACAAAATGATGAAGTGTAAAATAACTCTCAAGCAGCATACAGACTTTGCAATATTAAAATTACCCCCAAAAGACCCGACACCAAAAAGGAGTAAACTCACATATTTTATTCCCTCTAGATTCCCCAGACTGCTTCATCTGAGGACAGCAAGCAGGTGCTGGTGAGGATTATGTGGGACAACCTGAAGCTGCACAAAGATAAAGTTCAACCCTGCTATGTCCTCTGGAACACACACTGTAAGTTGATTCTGCATTTTCTTTAATACACTGTGGTAAAATATAGAACACTATATTTTCACCAAAGTGTTCTGCTATTAAGAGGACGTATTTACTTTAAAAGTTAGTCTATGGTAAACCTAGAGCATCATACATAATTTATCTCACGATTCCTCATAGCTCTGCTGTCTTAGTCGACTTTGAGCGTTGGAGATGAATGATGCTTTGATCAGGCTGACGTTTAGTTTGCTCTGTTTTCACAGGTGCCAACTCTTTGATCCGCTCTGGGTTGTGCGAAGAAGGGCAACTCTTCACTGTGGAGCTGCTGCAGGGCTTTGTGAGGAGCATCAAGAAGAGTGACGTCTATCAGCCCATGAGCCAGATCATCCAGCTGCTGGGGCCCGAGTTGGGTTTCAAGAGACAGAGGTGGGAATGAAAGATGTTTGTGCTGTTCTAAACTGCCTGGAGAGGAAGATATGGATGGAAAGTCTAAAGTGCTTTTTTCTCTATCTCTTCTACTCTAAAAGGAGCCTCTACAGAGATTTACTGTTTCTAACTCTTGTGGCTTTGGGGAAGAACAACATTAATATCAGTAAGTTCACTCATTTTATTCTTGCTAACAGCAGAAAAATGTCTAAATTTTTGCTTGATAAACAGTGACAGGCTGAGATCTACAGTTCCTCAGAAAACTACTCATGGCATCCCAAGTTTTCCCATTTTCACATTTATCCCATTAAAACTATTAACTTCAATTAATTTTACTGGATTTTTTTTTTTTTTTGTGAGATACCCCAAAAAAGTAATGCACATTCATAAAGTGTAACAAAGATTGATACATAACTTTCCTTTCTTTTTTTTCAAATACAAATTAGAAATGTGTGGTACACATTTGTTCTCATCCTCTCTTTGTGTCAATTCTTTGTGCAACTTTCTATTGCTTAAAAGACGTATTTTGAGGTTTCTTCATCTCTGTCTGGAGACTGTATTTTACAGAGCTCTTATGTCAGTCACTTAATATCCCAATAAAATACATCGAAATATATGATTTTAACAATATTAAAGGAAACTGCAAGGCATTGTTTATAACTTTACAAAGTCATTTTGAGTTATTGAATGGTCAGATTAAATTATTGTGTTCTCTCTGTGCAGATGCCTTTGATCGGGAGTACAGGTTGGCCTATGATCGCCTCTCCCCCAACCAAGTTAAACTGACACACAACTGTGACAGGCCTCCAGGCGCTGGGGTCATGGAGTGCAGGAGGACGTTTGGAGAGCCCAGTTTGTGAACGTCATAATTATTTAAATGTGTATATACAGTATGTATATATACATATATATATATAACTTCAACCACAGTCACTGCTGCTGTCATGTTGGACTGCTCTTCACACTCAGGACCAGCTCACCTGACTAAGGCATGGAGCTTTTAGTAAGCACAATGGAAAAATCCCCCCTCAATGCAAAGCAACTGCCATGAGTTTCTTGTACTGTTAGAGCTGAGAGGTATGAAGGCCTTGTGTTTATATATATATTGGAGAAAAATTACCATATTTTGGATATCCCTGTAGTAACATGTTTGTACAGTTGTAATACAGTCTATTTTATGACTTTGTCTTGAAGCTGTGAATAAGTGCGCAAATGTGACCTTGTTTAGACTGTTGTTGCTATTAGATGTTGTGTGATTTTACAAAGCACTTTGACAGGATGAGCTGTATACTCTTAGATAACTCAGTGGTCCTGCAACCAAAGCTACAAAGTCACGCTTCATTTAGCATTTGCAGGAGTTGCTGTACTGACATTTGAGTTGGATTCATTCAGTAAAGCTGGGTCTGCTTGTGCTAACGTGAACTCTGTAAAACAATAGCACGTTCATTTACATTAAACCATATGGTAATAACAACACTGGTTTGGAACCAATGAGGTAAAGACGAATTAACACATATCTCCTGCCTTGAATCGTTCATCCTTTTTAACAATGCGCTTAAAGAGACCTAGTAGAGAATATTATTTATATTATTTACAGATTTCCAAGCTTTTGTAAAGAGGTAATTAAAAAAATTATGTATAATATTCAGCCATAAAAGGATATCCAAAACAGTGTAATCGAACTAAAAGCAGTGAATTTGATTAGATTTATTGCTTTAATTAAACTTTTTTTTTTTTTTTTTTTTTTTTACAAATAATAATTGTCATAGGTCCTGTAAATGTACAGAATGTTTGTATTTTGTAAGTTTTGCTTTTGGTGTAGATTTTGAATTCTTGTTCAATTGTGCACTGTTTATTGTGAATAACAGATCAAAAAAGATTTGAACCCTCTACTACTTTGAATAGTTGCCAGAGTTTATTTGCACTGTAATCATCACCCAAAAGTTACACAATTGAGCTCAGACCTGCCCAAATTCAATCTCACTTTAAAATTGAGTGCGAAACGTCAGCATCTTAACACATCTTAACAAAAAAGACAACTGAGATTCCATTTATATTGAGCTTCACAATCACTTATGACATAATGCTGGATAAGTCAAGGTTGTGTGCTTGGCTCGAACACCAACCTCAAAACATGTAAATCTGCATTATCACCACTTCGTAAGTGTCTGAAAACCACTGATGACCAAAATGTAATGTTATGTCTTATGTGGTGTTTACACTAACTGTCAACTTTAACAATGTTTCTGAAGTGTTATTTATTGTTTGTAACACAGATACTAATTTGTATGATTTTTACATAAAAGAAGAAAACAAATTTCTTCCCTGAGCGGATCGATACTTTGCCTTCATTTATGAATAAACACGTTTACCAAGTGAAATTCAGGTTTTGTCATTTCTCAAACTAAGCTGATGAAAAAGTTACCTGAAAAAAGCTTGAATTTACTCCAATACAGTTGTGAAAATAATGTTGCAAGATTTACATTTAAGACAAATTCACACTATCAAAGCTGCCCTGTCCAAACTGTGCACAAATTTTACACCCATACTTTCACCTTCCAAACGTATTAAAATGTGTTTGGGGTCAGTTACATGTTTCACACTAACTGTCAACCCTGGTGACTAAAGTATTAAAAGCCTTATAAATATTCTGTTATTTTTATATAATCTCACAATAATACACTACTTAAGGTTATTTACTGTTAAACAATAACAGTTTTGTTTTTTACAAAATTACCAGGCCTTTGAATGTTTGTTGCAAATAAATCAATCGTCTCATCTGATCAAAAATCAGAATTCCCGTTACTGTAGTCACAGTATTCTGATTACATTCATGTAATCATGGATTGATGAGGACAGAAACATTTAGTTTGCATGTTGCTTTATGCGATTAACTGATGTTTTGTGAAACCCTCATATTTCAAGAGTTTTATATCTTATTGTTTCTACATGGAGTTTGCATGTTCTCGGTGTGCATGCATTGATTAATTTGTTTCTCTAAATTCTCTCTAGGTGTGTGTGTGTATGACTGTGTTGCCCTGCAGCAGACTGGCGACCTGTCCAGGGTGAACCCTGCCTCTCGCCCAGAATGTTAGCTGGGTTTGGGAGTACCAACACCCCTCCCAATCCCAATTAGGACAAGAGTGTTAGAAAATGGTTGGATGGATTTCAGGTAGTGACAAAATTGGGACTTGCCCAGGATTTGAACAGCAAATGAGGGGGATGCAAACAGCAAAATAACTGTAACAACTTTATTAAAAAGCAGATCATTAATTTGCAATGTAAATACAACCATCTGTTTATTACACCACATAATCCATACATGTTAAAACATGGGCTCCAGAGTGTGTGCCAGTTATAAATCCTGGATGCTTCTTTGCTACCAAGGTCTGTGCCTTCACAATGTCAATATCTAAAGAGCACTCTATGCAATTTAGAAAAACAAGGCTAAAGATGGCTAACATCTGATTTATTTTAAAGTTGTCAAAGAAAATACAAATTCATTTTGAGTAAAATAATTAAAGATCTGATTTAACTTGAAATTTTACCAAAGGAAGGTTCTGTTTGAACCTTGATAACCTTGAGATGAAATCACAGGTTTTGTACTTTAAAATTTACTCCAAGCTCAAGTCAAAAACTATGGACATGGAAGGAAATATAAAAACTTCAGTAAACAGATATATTTTACTCTGAACACAGTTGCATAGATACTTTTACAACTATAAATGGTGCGGTGCTACTATTGGTGTTAAGAATATGTCAAATTTTACTTGCAATTACTGTTTCAAATGGTCCAAAAAACGGTTTTCATGATAATTACTTATTTTTTAAAGCGATATTAAGTTCCCCTTCCATGGGAAAGTGTCTACTGTGGAAAAAAGGCTTGTGTTTGCAGTCTCAGATGGAAACAGGGCAGACAATGATGCGATCCTCCAGCATGACACTGAGCACCAGGAAGATAAAGTAGAGGAGAAACATAGTGGAGCCCAGCACCTTGTTCATTTTCCATTTACAGGCTGCGATGGAGATGATGACGAAAAGGAGCATGAGGAAGAGCAGCACGATGGCACAAAAAAGGCCGTTGCTGCTGACAGCGACTGGAGCCAAACCGTGGATGAAAGAGTACAGGAGCCATGGGATGGGCAAGCTGTCAGAAAAAAACATAAAAAATGCAGGATTCACTTGTGGGGGAAATCAGTTGATTATTTTCTAATAATGGCAGATCAAACTGTGAAAGCTCACCCCATTGTGATGTCAAAGATGTTACTGCCCACAGAACTGGACACCGCCATGTCTCCCAGGCCCTTGCGAGCCACAATCACACTGGTGATAAGGTCAGGGATGGAGGTGCCTGCCGCTAGGATAGTCAGTCCCATAATTTCCTCTGAGATGCCGATGGTCTCTCCCACCTAATAACAAAAAATCAGAGAAAGAAATAACGTGGAATTTTTAATTAGGGATTCAAAATAAACTGGATGTTGATTTCTCGCTTCTTGTATTGAAGATAAACAAAGAAGTGCATGAACTGACCTGATGAGCCCACCATACCATGAGGTAGGAGAAGATAGCAATCCACATAATCGAGCCCAGGAAGGTGACCACAAAAAATTTCCTGGATTTCTGTTGAGTAAAGTCAAAATATAAAGGTAATCCTACAGAGGAAATCAGAAAATCACAGCGGCACCTTGAAATGTGTCCTAAATGCTAAATGTCTCTAACCTGGTTCCGAACATCAGGAACTGTGAGCCACAGAGGGAAGACTATGGGCAGCAGGAAGAGGTAGGTGACTTGTTTACGTGGTGTGTCAGGCCACTGTAAAGACAATGGGTCATCTTCTTTTTCCTCCTCTTCATCTTCATCCTCATCTTCATCCTCATCTTCACTGGACTCCTCACTCTCTTCATCGCTATCATCGTCGTCGCTGTCGGAATCGTCTGAACCTTCCGATCCACCTTGTTCTGCTGGAACGTCGTCCTGCAGAATGGAGAAAAGCGAAGGAGTCCAAATGTAATACGAGAAAGAATATTTTTTAGTCAAAATAAAACCTGATATAAATAGTGAAATCCCTGTACTTTGATTCTTACATAGACAGGTATCAAAGACTGACTTCTGGGCTTTTTGAAAGTCAGCAGGTCATGGGTAGGGAGTACCTTCTTTGCTTCTGGCTCCTCCTTCTTTTCTGCATCTTTGACTGGGGCAGCCTCTGGCTCTTTGGTCTGCTCAGTTTTTCCATTTTTGCCTGTAGAGGAAATCATAAACATTTTAGTCAGAAATTTGTCTGTGGTGGTTTTAGACCAAAGAAGGTCAACAAATTAAACTATGTAAACAATTTTATGTAAACATTTTAAACAAGTTTTTCATCACTGTGAGCCACAAAACACATAATTTTGCAGTATTTTAGGGAACTTTACCCTGGGAGCCATGGAGGGCTTCCTTTGACAAGAAATATTGGGAGCATTTAGTAGCTTGGAAATATTTCTACTATACTCCTACATTTCATTACTACTACCTCTGATCTACTATTCTGTTCAAATATGAATGCTTGATCATCAGATCCTTCTTGTTACCTTCAATTTTCTCTTGGGACTTGGGCTCTGACTTCCGTCTGGCCACACTGTTCAAGGTCTCAGCTTTATCCTTAAACTTTCCTTCAAAACAAACACAAATAATCATTTTGAATGCATTAATAAGTCATGAAGTGTAAAATGTTAAACATGTACTGTGTGAGTCCACAAAAGAGCCAAAGCAGGTAGCAACAATGACATAAACACTGCAACTAAGTTGCCTTAATGAACATGTAAAATTCAAAGATCGCAATAGTTTTGCAAAATAAATTAATTAATTAATTAAAAAATCACAGAATAACCAATAACCAATAACCAAAAAAGATAAATTATTTCGCTGCCAGTTTTGGCACCAAAATAATGTTTTTCTTTTTTATGACACAACCTGGATCAACAACTGGATCCTACTGCATACTGAGGGAGTATTTATCTGCTTAGTATCAATCTGGACTTAGAGATGACTGCATACGGGACACCTAGCTAATCCATTTTACACTGGGCAGAACATAGCACACAGGAAGTCTGTGTAAAAGTTATTATCATGCAGTTATCCATCACAAAAGCCATCAGAGGCATAAATGTGGTACTTACCATCTCCCAGAGGGTCTAATGTGTGAATCATGAGCTGAAAGATGGTGTTTCTCATGGTGCTGTTGTGTAAAGAAGCAGAACTCCCCCCTCGCTGAAGGGATGGCTTCAACTAGGGGAAAAGATGGCTGAGGTCACGACAGCTTCTCGCAATACAGACACGACACGTCACTGTAAATAATTTTCAAGTGGAGGTCAGGGTGTTTTGCTCAACAAGTTCATTATGATGAATCAGTACCTGCAGTGAGGCTTGTTAGTGAGCAGGAACACAAACAGAAAAACTCAAAATATGTATAAAAACAGTAACAATCAGCACTGTGGTGTCAGGGGGTTAGAAGATTACCACTTGCTGGAGTTGGTGGATTAATTTTCTTATTTATTTTTTACCTTTAACCGATTCTTGTCCTCTGGAGCAGGAGGGGCATTATCTTCTCCTTCCCCATTTGTCTGTGTGCAACAATGTGTTTTTCAGTGATAATCATTCAAATGTATTTCATTTTGGTATAATTTATGTAAGTTTCAACATAATCTTATACATTACATGGTTTTTCATATTGTACACTCTTGAGGTCTTACCAGTAATAATGTACTGCATTATTAAATATGTATCTTCATGCCTTGGACTAGCTTTGCATGTAAGTGAACCTGTCCTCACTTCAAAATGTACACTCACTGTACACTCTAGTGTTGTTATGGATGACTTCAAATATAATTCAATAATTGCATCATTATAGCTTAAGCAACAGACGTAGCGCAACAAAAGGTCTACATTACAAGTAAGAAAAACAAATTTAAGTTTATTATGGTCTCAATCTCTCAAACCAAGAGTAAGAAAATGAATGATGAAGGTACCATTTGTGCAGCTCTGCAACACCAAAAGGGATTAGTTTGACGTAGCTGATTAGCTTTGGTTTGCACAGGCCAATCTAACACTAGTTTAATTTCACATTTTCTTCAACCGTAATGAATCAATGAAATATTACACATGACAACAGATGCTGCTTCCTTGAAATAAGTGCAAAAAAATATAACACAGGCATACCCTGTGTATCAAAGGCCAAAAGAGCTATTATTAGAAAATAAATTAATAAGTTGTCAAAAGTAATTTTATGTGGATGATCATTTATATAAACTGTCACAAACACGTTAAATAAATATGAATAAATTTGTTTATATTTATGGGCTGTGTCAATGTTTTAAACACACAAATGTGAAGTAAAACTTGAATGCTTTAAATAATAAAAAAATGTATATCATTATTTCAATATTTACTAATTTATTTCTAGTTTTGTATACAAGGGCCCTAATGAAATAACTCAAACTGTCACTATTGTTCAGTACGTAGGGTCTGACATCTGATTGGTTAACCTGCACTCCAGATCACTTCCAGACCAATAACCTTGCTTATATCAGTGTGAGGCATGTCTAACTTTGACGGGTAAAGCTTAAACAAAATTATTAATTCCAGAGCCACTGTAAAACATCTCTAAAAATAATTAAATGACAACTAATATATTTACATATGTTTTAATATACAATAAATGAAACATTTTCTAATGGTGATTTCCACATTTAATCACTTTATTAATATTTTGATTCTTGAAACTTGGTTATTTTTTTAAACATATAATTTTTATTTACAAAATTATTTAAAATGTTAAACCTATAAATGTTCATTCATTTAATAAATTGAATACAAAGACAAAAACTTGAAAGAGTAGCCATTTTCACTCGTGATTCTCCTAGAACATTGTTTTTGTTGTCCAGCACCAAATGAGAATAATTTTATCTATGAAAGCCTTAACGGAGATTTATCAAGCTAAATAGGTAATCCAGAACATTAAGCACAAAGATGTTTTATTACATAACTGCTTACCTTTTCAGGTTCTTCCACAGCAATAACCTTCACAATGCTCTTGTGTTTGTGGAGCTGGGTCTTGAATTCTCGCTCCAGTTGCACATTGAACTTCATAAAGACAACATAGAGACTGTAACAGGCCACCAGCATCATGCTCTCCCACCACATAATGACATTGTCCAAGAAGAAGATGATCAGTAAGATGAGGTCAAGTATGTAGAATGAAACATCTCTGAAAAGCGGCCACCAGGTTAGATGAAGAATCTCCCGAGAAAATAAAGCACACATCCCAATCACGAACAAAATGTTAAAAACTGCCGAGCCGACTATTGTGCCAATGCCTACGTTGCTGTGGGCGATGAAGACTCCTATAAGAGAAGTGAAGAGCTCAGGTGCAGAGCCTCCAGCTGCCATAAAGGTGGCGCCTGCTACGTCATCAGAGATGGCCAGTTTGTCTGTGATAACTCCTAGTGCAGGCACAAAGAACTCGTCGCAGACAATCGCAAGAGAGACAAACATGTACATCATTCCCAAAATGTGAAGAAGTACCCATCCTCGTCTGCGATCTTCGATAGAAAATATATCTTCAGGGTATTCACCTTTGACATGAGGAGCTTCAGCAGGTGGAGCTGGGGAGACAGTTGTAACTGGTGGTGCTGGAACTGGGGTGGGTGTCACCAGAGGAGGTTCTGGGGCCACATAGATGCAATTCACCAAAGTCCGGTTTGTTGTTGGCAACAGTGTGGATTCAGTGGAAGAAGCTTCTTTGAAATCACTAGTTAAATCCATATGTGTGTTTGTATTTAAATCCTTATCAGCAAGAGGAATCACATGCGTTGGTGTAGTTTGATCTGTGGGCTCTAATTCGGGTGCGGTAGTCAGAAGTTCCTCCAGCTGGCCAGGTTCTGTTGTGGCATCCTCAACGCCCTCTGATGACCCTTCTCCGAAATCCTCTCCAATCTGAGCCACTGGCATTGGTGCCTGCAGCCTGGCACTAATGGTGAGCTGGTAGAGGGTACAAAGAAAAACTCCGGAGAGAAGAAACAGAACCCGACTCAGCTGGAGCCGTTTCCTTCTGTGACAATGCATCATCCTCCAAAGCAGTGCTCCTGGTGGCTAGGTTGAATTAAGTAGCATAAATAAGCTTCGGTAGAGTCCAGCTCTGTCCCCAACACACCATGGGGTAGAAGAATACAGAACTTGAGTAGAGTGATTCATGTCACATCATTGAGTTTGTGGAAAATTCAACCTATTGTAGAATGAAGAATACACCACAATTAGTCACAAGTTCAGCTCAATTTAAACATTCAGAAAAGCACTCTTATAAAACATTGCCAGTCAATTAGACAAAAAGACTGGACAAGATTTTTGATGGTAAAATACAACTAACCTATAAGGTGGTACCAACTGAAGAGTAAATTCATCTTAATTAGAAAAGATCATGAAATAAATAGGTTAAAAAAACAATAAACAAATAAAGAAACAAATAAACAAACAAGTAATGATACAGACTTACCTTAAAATTAACATGCAGTCAATGGCACAAAATCCCAATGCAGCTGTCCCAGGTTAAATGTACTTGCACGAACAAAAACTATTGTCCAACGACTAAAGGCTTATGTAGGGCACAGAACAAGTCTTCACAATGGATCAACATAATACCTAACACCTGAAGTCTTCTAAGAGGATTAGCTGCATTGTCTCACTCTCACTTTGCAAATGTAACTTCAGCGGTGATCTATACGATGTAAAGTAAAAGTAAGCAAGGTGTCATAGTGCAGATATAAGACTGAAGAGTTTATATTTTGAAACTATTACTCTGTCATTTCTGAAATATTTTCACCTGGGTGACTTTTCTTGAGAAACAGGATGTCCATATACAACACTCCAATAGGTTCTTTTGTACGACCTGACATAAGTCAACCTCTGTGCCATGAGTGTATGTCTGAGGACAAACTCTCAGGTTGTTTGCTAATTTACAATGACATCCTTGACAAAAAGATGAGTGAATTAAAATTTAAGTTTTAGTTACAACTTCTCCAGAAACATGCGTAAAAATCTAAGTTATGTTGCTTAGACTTGTTTGTGTAAGTATTTGTGCTTTGAATCTTGTAAAGAAAGAAAAGTAAGAAAAATGAAATGCAGATGTACACAAAACAGGTCACACAAGGCATTTTTATGGATATACTTTTTATGTAATTTAATAAAAAGACAATGAGTATGAAAACGCACAACTAAAAAATGTTTATGCTACCTTTACATATAAAGATACATATTAAAAACACAGAAACAAGACAGTGACTTTAATAAAGTACATAATTTCTCTATTCTCGAGCTTAAACGATCTGCTCTTTCAAATCTAAAATATTTTTAATCTAACTTTATGTGAACAAAACCACCTGATTTCAGCACATTGTTTCTTATTAAACAAAAAAATTGTGAAAAAGTACACACAAAAAACTATTTTATATTCTTATAAAGTATTTACTTTAATATAGATTTCCTTTGTTTTTGCATTCTTAGTCCCCCTATAATGTTTCAGATCATGACATAAAGTAGAAGATCTGACTAAGATAACAATAGTGCAAGCGAAAAGCAGTTTTCAAATTATTTACTAAGGGAAAAAACTATCAAAACTCAGCCTATGTAAAAAAAAAAAAAAAAAATCAGTTTTATAGAGAAGAATCCAAGAAAATACATAAACATATTTTGAGTTTTTGGGTTTTTTTTACACAGGGCATATAATGATTTGAAACACCATCAATATGCTAATGACCACAAAAATAAGGTAGAGAAGGTCAAAGGTGAGGCCAAGCAGTTTCTCCATCCTCCACTTAAAAGATATAATGGAGATGACAGCAGCAAGGAGCATGACAAAGAGGAGGATACTGGCACAGAAGATACCTTCAGTCGAGACAGCCACAGGGGAGAAACCATGGATGATTGAGTAGAGGAACCATTCCACTGGTAAACTTTTGGATGAAATAACACACAAATTACAGTGGGACCAACAAATCTTTGAAAACCTGTTCTCTCATCTTATCTCAGCAAGACAATTTAATCTATTTACTCACAACAGAGTCATAGTAAAGATGTTACAGCCCAAATTACCGGACACAACCATGTCTCCCAGGCCTTTACGAGCCACTATTAGACTAGTTATAAAATCAGATGTGGACATCAATCCTCCCACAAATTTCATAGGACCCATCACACCAAATGTCTCATCCACCTGTAAAATATAAAAATACTGTTTAGTAGGATTAAGTCAAAAATCCAGGATGAAAACACACATACAGCCTAAATAATTCAATGCAAAATTAGACTCTTATTTAAGAACAACAAAGCTGTTTTCAGAAACACTGCACCTGATGAGCCCACCACCTCACAAGGTAGGAGAAGATGCCAATCCACACAATGGAAGCTAAGTAGGTCAGCACAAAGAATTTTCTGGCTTTCTGTGAATCAAACACCAAAATAAAATTATAGATCAAGTATTAAGAGACAATTACTCTAAAAGATCCAACACATTAGTCTGACCTTACCTGTCTACGAACATCGGGAAGTGTGAGCCACAGAGGAAGGATGATTGGCAACAGGATGATGTAGGCGGCTTGTTCCTGCCATTTGTCGGGCACTCGTAAAGACAGAGATGTAGCTCCTTGTAGTAATTTGCTCTCAACAAACTTCTTTTCATTGCATCCACCATTGTTTTCATTGCCACATTCTTCATCACAGTCTCCAGGGCCTTGTGCATCATTCTCACCTTCAGGTATACACACCTGTGGGAGGTTGTTTTAAATGTGAGAAACAGATAAAAGGAGCACTTTAAACATCAGAAAAAGAAAAAGGATTAAAAAGTAACGTCAACAAAAAAATTGTACTGAGAAAAAAGAGAGCCACAATGTATTTAAGAATGTTTACATCAGGATATTTGTCCCTGATGGCAATCCAAATAATTTATTAAAAGGCATTTGTCGATATCACGCCGGAGAGAGATGCTTCATGAAAGTAGAGGCTCAAACTTCAACTCAAAAACCTAAAAATTGTGCATAGCGAAACAAAATTCTAAAAACACATTTTACTGTAATTCTGCAGTGCGATATTAAAATATAGTCATATATACGATAACTGCTTTACCTCTACCGGGATCACCTTTTCACATTTCTTCGCAAATGAAGCTTTCATCACCCCTTTGATTTTCTGGAGTTGGGTCTTCATTATTTGTTCCGCATTCTCATCATATATCAAAAAGGTGATGTAGAGTAAAAAAATGGTTACCAGAATCACACTTTCACACCATGCGACAACACTATCCAACAAGAAAATGATCAGTAGGATGAAACCAAGCATGTAGAATGATAAGTCTCTGAAAAATGGCCAGCAGCGTAGAGGGAGAACCTTTCCAGAAAACATAGCACATGTTCCAATCACAAACAACATTCTGAAAGCTGTAGAGCCAATCGCTGGGTTAATGTTCACAGTTAAATTGTTGTGATAGCAGAGGACTTGGATTAGCTTGATAATGAACGATGGGACGGTTGTTCCTGCAGCCATGAAGAAGACTCCAACAACATCATCCGAGATGGCCAGCTTTTCCATGATGACCCCCAGAGAAGGAACAAAGAACTGATCACACACAATTAAAAGTGCCACAAAAGCATAGATCATCCCAAAAATATGCAGGGCCACCCATCCATGTCTCCGATCCTCAATAGAAAAAAGATCACTAGGGTATTTCATGCGTATCCCCTGGACATGAGAGGCTGGATCAGATATGGATGACTCCAGTGAAGGATGGTAATAATCTATTGGATCCAAAAATGAAGATTTATGTTCAGGTCCTTTTTTATATGGAGTTGAATATGTAGAATGTTGAACAAAAAATTCCCCTGTTGAGTTATCTGTAATCTTTTCAAAATTGTCTACACTGTCAGGCAAAGTATGAGTGAGTTCAGCACCAACAATCCAATTGTGAAGGGTACCAAGGAAGACAACAGCAAAAACAATCAGCTGCTGAGACCTACATCTTGTAGACTCCATCTTGTGCTAATAGCAGGTTCACTTGCTGAGCTCCAAAAAAAAAAAAAAAAAGATTTAAAGATCTACAGCTCCTGTTGTCTGATTTGGGTATGGGTATTTATTCCTTAAGCAAACCTGTTTGTAAAGAAGAAAAAGTTTAAATTCAATTAACAGTGTGGTAGCAAGTAAAGATGAAACTTAGTTTTTCTGCTAGCATTTAAACTCAATAAAACAGTTTAAATCTCTTAAGCTTTTTCCCTCTAGAGGAAAACAGAGAACTCTGAAAAGTGTGCCATTTATGTTCATTCATTGAAATCATGATGGTGGTTAAAGTCAGTCCAGCTTCTGCCCTTATGCATTAAATAACATATTATAATCCTAAACAAATTACAGAGCAACGGTTCCCAATGAACAGTTAACAGCAGATTACAGAAATTAAGTACAGCTTAAATGCACATTAATTTCGTTGACAGTTAACAACATATACAAAACATGACAAAATTACACATTAAAACTAAAAACCTGTGTATAATCAAATTTGTCTAAAATATGTTAAAATATAAGCACTGTAAAGAAAACAGAGCTGATCCTAATTCATGCTACAGTTACAAACGGCAACAGAAAAAGAGAGCGAGTTGTCCTGGTGCTATGGTGACAAACTGTCAAGAGCAGCTTAAAATATAAGGTGGAAAAATATCTATTTGGTTAAATAAAATGCAAATAAAATTTGGACAAACTTCACATCTATAGAAATGTTACATATATATATATAGGGATAATAATAATATTTAATGAGCCTTAAAATCCCAATACTCGTAAAGAAAATGTGCACAAACCTACGTTTTTCCTCTATTCTTCCGATTACAAAATCAAAGACGACAAATCAAACAAGTTTTCAGATTATACAAAAAATGAAAGAAAAAAAAAACAAAACACTTTAGGAGATTTTCGTAGTTAAAATAGTCTTTTACTCTAGCGGCGTCATATGCAGTACAAAAAGTGAGACGTTTTTGAACAGTTCTGAATGTGGGTTCTTACCAACTTCACCAAAAAGTCACTGCCTATTTTACCGTGTTGCCGAGTGGGTTTTGGTAGTTACGTTCCTTCGTACTTTTGCAAAATTTGTACCGAATCACACTTAAAAAATAAAAATAAAAATAAAAATAAAAATAAAAATAAAAATAATAATAATAATAATAATAATAAAACAAGATTCATCAACAGGAAGTCAATAAGATTTCTTTCGGGGTTTTATCTGGCGTGACGTTTTCCTGTGTTTCGTAAGAGTGGTCCCAGGAGGGACAAACTTGGATCAGAACCAAATACAATACAAGCAAGTTCTAATAAAAAATAAAGTCCTCAAATATTATACAAATCTAAAATGTGAAATTAAAGGTCAGATTTCAGCATTTTGTGATAATTTATCTCCATGGTGCGTCAAACACACCAAACTACCAAGAGCAGATATAAAATAGTAGTTATAAAAGACAAAATTAGATTTTTATTTTCATTTTATATTTCATATGTCTGTAGATATTATTAGTTCGGCTCTAAATAGGTGTTTCCTGTTCAATCGTTGTAATTTCACACGTTTTAGATTAAGTAGGAACTATACATTTACAAGTTGTTTGTCGGACGGAATTGTTGGTGCACTTATAATGCAACACAAGCTAAACAACAAAAACGACTAGAAAGTTTTAGTCGTTTTTATTTTTCATACATGATTTTCCCGCCGCTTTTTTACTCATGGATATTTATCCTTTTATATTTGATGAATAATATCGGGAAAGTTTCTTTCTTTTAGCTGCTACATTGCAGGAGGCTAACAAACTAGCTTTTGTTAGCCTGTATTAACCTGTATAATTAAGTTTCAAACGCCATTATTGACGCGTTTTTTCCTAATTAAAGCTCGGTCATTTTCACTGTGTTTTGCTGTAAAGCCGTAAATCGGACGGTTGGAAGCAGTTTTAAACCTACTGTTTTATTGTGGATATCGGGTCTGCGTGAACAGCAATGCCTACAGTGGTGTTAATGGACGTGTCACTGTCCATGACACGACCAGTGTCCCTGGATGGCATCGAGGAGTTCCAGAGGAAGAATCTGGCTGTCCACGGACTCAACATGCTGTTTGAACACATGGCTTCCAACTATCGCTTGGAGTTCACCGCACTGATGGCATTCTCCTCCCTCTGGGAGCTGCTGGTGCCTTTCACTAGGGATTACAATGCGTTACAGGTAACATCAGTTTCTGCCTGTAAAGTCATAACACAATATATCTAAAGTATTAAAATAGTTTGTCTATGTTTTTGTTTGCAGGAGGCACTTAGTAACTTGGAAGACTATGACAAAACATGTCTTGAGCTGGCTCTACAAGGAGTTAGTAGCGTTGTTCAGCAGGAGTGGGGCAATGGCTGTCCCTGTCAGGTATTCAGCAATTCTCTTTGTTTATTAGGTTGATTCATAACAGTAGTAGTTGTGTTCAGTCGCGAGGTTTTCTATGTCATTCATTTGTACATATTCGGTACAACGTAAAATTTTGTACAGTAAATTTGATCTGTCCAATTGGAAACGTTTTCTGATCGTTTTAAATTGAAAAAATATGTTATTGGGGAAAATAATTTACCCATGTGATTGAAAGAAGACTTCATTAGTCTTCTTTAGTTAATTCCTACCTGTGAAACTTTGATCCCAAGTTGCAAGAAACAAAAGAAACCTAAAACAGCTTGTCATTTTAATTAAGCATTAAAATGACAAGCTTAATTTGTCATTTTTAAAGTAACTGCTATTTCTCCCACTTTGAAATATCTGAGATCCCTCCAGGGTGCCTTTTTATGAAATTGCATTTCAAGTTTTTCAAACTAATCTTACTTCCAGTAACTATCACACTTGCAGACTATGTAATTACATTATGTTCAGTATAATAATTTTTCAGGTTGGGAGTTTGAAGCAGCCCTTTTATTTTTACTCTTTCACTTTGTTTTCCTACTTTCAGTAATACCTCCTCCTTCGATGCTCATGGTTATGCATTTCCCTCTTTTGTCCTGTAGGTGGTGTTGGTTACAGACGGGTCTCTTGGGATTGGAAAGGGTTCCCTACGCCACTCTCTTCAAACCGTGAAACATCGTGGTGATGACAAAAAGTTTCCACTCCCTTACCCCTTCCCCACCAAAATGTTCATCCTGTGTATAGCCAATGCAGAGGAGGTATGGCAATCCACATATCTGTTGGCATTCTACCTTGATTTCAAATCAGTTACTCAGTCTAATTCTGTGGAGATACATGGCAAAATGTATCTCCACAGAATACACAGAAATCATGTTATAATTTAAGTCTAATTTCCCATAATCTATTACTTTTTTTCCTCTTGCAAATAATTGTATAAATTTTAGAATCTTATACATAATTGTATCAACCTGTTTGTCTTACAACTTGTATGCAACTCAAGATTATCTTGTGTTATATTTCAGTACTCTATTTGATAGTTCCAATAATGAGCACTTATTTTGTGCTATTTAAGTTGCAAATGACTGACGCCATGGAAAACCTGGAGGAGCTCCTTCGTCTCAGTGGAGGGGATGGACAGATCTTCACTGTGGATGGACCACTTTGCATGAAGAGTGTACAAGCAATGTTTGGGTAAGGTTGAGCTAATTATAAGAGATGTTCATTCATTCAGTTTTTTATTTCTATGCTGAATGATGCATATTTTCATTTCCATTTCTCCAGGATGCTGATTGATCGGGCGTACTCCCCCTTTCACGCGGTTCTGCACTGCGGGAATCTGTCTTCAGACGTTCAGGTGTTCCCCCGTCCCGAGCCAGTGGTGGTAGACGAGGAGGTGGAGCCTATTCCCAGAGCTGTCAGCACAGGTACTTGTCAGGGATTGAAATCATTTAAACTTTTTTTCATTATGAAATAAATCTTCACATGGGTTATATATATTTTTGTTTTTGTTTCAGATTTGGAAATTGTGGGCTTCATTGAAATTGCTGACATCTCCAGCCCTCCTGTAATATCCAGACACTTGGTTCTTCCCATTGCTGTTAACAAAGGTTTGTTTTTGTTTTTTTGAGAATTATTTTCAGAGCAGTATAGCATCAACAATAAAAAGTTTAATTCTTGATTTGTATGTGTTGTAACAAGTATTTGCACCTACTTTTAGAAGTGGATGAAGTTGGCACAGGAACCACTGATGAACTTGAAGAGGAACCTTCGGCGAGCCAAATGGCTGGGAAAAGCCCAAATTTTTGTGTTCTTTTACATGGAAGTCTAAAGGTTGAGGGGATGGTAGCTTTGGTCCAACTAGGGTGAGCAATAACAGAGCTGATATACATGGCATGTTCTACATTCATCTGGACAGCAAGTTCATTTTTGTGAATGATTTCTTAATTCAGTAACTGTCCTGCTTTGATCCCAGGCCGGAGTGGTTTGGCATGTTGTACTCCCAAGCAGACAGCAAGAAGAAGTCAAACCTGATGATGTCTTTGTTTGAGCCTGGTTCTGATCCTCTACCTTGGTTAGGCAAGATTTCACATCTGGGACCAGTTTCAGGTAACATCTTACTTCTAAGACATCAGTTTGCTGCATAATATTTAAGGTTCTTTTGACCTAGAGATGTTTTTGAATTCTTGTGCAAATCTGAATAAGCATACAACTCCCCAAAGCTTGTATGGGTCACTGTTGTCGTGCAGTTCAAAGGTCTTTTATTTGTGTACATCAGTTAATGATTACTCTGTGTTCTATTTCGATCGTAATGATACGGATTGACCGACTTTCCTCTGATGCACAGCCATTTTTCTTGTGTTACAGAGGCTACTGAAAATCCGTATGGAGAGGATGACAGTAAAAGTCCGTTCCCTGTGCAGCCACAGGTCAAGCGAAGCTATGCTCAGAATGTTACCGTGTGGATAAAAGCCAGTGGACTGCAGGTACAGTAAATACACGGCTAAAACAATCTGTTCACTGCTCACATCTGACAAATAGTACATTATGGATTATAACCTAAAAGTCCAACAAAGTGGAAGCACCTAAACTATAACTACAGTTGTTCATTGTTAAAAATGATCGTCATGGGTAGTGAGGTGTAAAGTTCAAGATTTAATTATTTAAGGATTTTTAAAAACATGTTTTGTATATGTTAACTAGTTGTTAATTTTTTAACAAGTTTTTCTTTGTCATCGTACAGACTGATGTTCAGAAGATCTTGAGGAATGCAAGGAAATTACCTGATAAAACTCAGACCTTCTATAAGGTAGGTTTAGCACAAATGATTTAGAAAAAAATGTAGAATTTTTTTTTTTTTTTTTCTAAACACAAGTAAAACATCCGATTTCTGTTTTTAATTCCATTAGGAGCTAAATCGTCTGCGGAAAGCTGCCTTGGCTTTTGGTTTTTGGGAGCTCCTGAAGGGCGTAGCCGAACTGCTGGAGAGGGAGTGCACCATGCTGCCTGACTCGGCCCATCCAGATGCTGCTTTCCAGCTCTCTCATGCCGCACACCAACTCAAACTAGCCAGTTCTGGTGACTCCCAGTATGCAGCTTTTGATCACAACATTGTCCCCATGCACACAGACTTTTCAAGCTGAGTCACAATGTATAAGCTGATACTGAGCCAGAGTGAACTGAAGCCATAAAAACGGGGCTTGTACAAAATGTCTGTTGGAAACTGAAGATGTTGCACATATTTTGTTTTTACATGTTTCTTTATAGAATATATTTCCCAAATTGACCACTTTATTCATCTTTCTAAAATGTTTATTCAGTGTCATAGATTATCAAAATGACAGTTCAAGGACATTTAGAATAACAAATGGAAAGAAGAATAAAAATTCATAGTGGATCATTCAGTTGAACTGAAAGGTCAAAATGAATTGTTTTAAAGGTCAGTCACTTTTTCACAGCTCTTGGAGAAAGAAAAGAAAATAAACGATGCATTTAGAGGATACCATTCCTTTTTTATTTAAAAAGCAATGATTGTATATCAAGTGAAGATAGTCATATTTTCAGAACCTGGTGTTGAGAAATAAAGTAATAGAGCAATCATAAACATCAGGGAGAAAAAAAACAACATGATCTTGGTGGTTTGACACTGGTTTAACAATCTAGAACGTTGGTTTAATGTGAATTTAATTACTCGTCAATGTGACTCCAATTTCATCATTGCACAATATGTAGAATGGTAAAAGTAGAGGAAGTCTTTTAAGAGAACAAAAGGGGTGAAAGAAAAAATAACTTAAAAAAAAAAATGTTGTGAACTAAAGCAGGGTCAGCTTTGAAAATGTGTGCAGACAGTAGAGGCTTTGGAGGATTACTGTTAGGGCTGAGAATTAATGCGTCTTCCTCTTTTTGGTCCGGAAGCGCCTTTTCCTCTGCTTGTAAAGGTGCCGAAAGTTGATAAAAAGCCCTGAGGAGCAAAAAAACAGTCAGAACTACAAGAGACATTTGATACAGAACAGACTGCTTTTCGTTCTGTTTGTTGACTTTACCCAGAAACATGAGAATCAGATAGACATGCAAGAAGTAAGAGAAGTTGATGGAAGTTCCAATGGCTTTCGGCAGAGGAATGCTGTAGAGCTTGGTTTGGTCAAATATGGGGATGGACTGTATCACTGCAACAGCTATATGGGATAAAAACATCAGATACATATCAATTATGTTGATGTTACAGAAATAATTTACTCACATGAACTAACTCACCTTCAGCTAAAACACCTAATGGATACAGTGGTATCCAGACACTGTAGCGCAACCAAGTGAGAGTTTCCCATTCTGTGTTAAAACAGCCAAGCATGTAAAATGGATACCTGAAAGTAGAATGTAATGTTTGTTTTACATAGAAAAAAATGCTCTAAGCTAACATTTGCATTTGTTACAATACATCTTTGTAGCTGTAGCTTAAATAGCCTGCAGAGGATGATTATGAATAAATGAAAATATTCTGAATGCTTGGTAACAAAATCAAATTACCGTTGCTTTTGTATATATAGATCAATGTGGCATTGTTAAGCATTAGTGCAGGTGTATCTTAATAAATTAGAATATAACCAAATTATATTCTGTTAAATATGTCTGCACTATGTAGCTGAAAGTATTTACTTGTCAGCTTCACAAACAAATGAATGTGACTAACAGCCCATCCTGTAGTTTAACTTGCCAACAGTAGCAGTTTCAGATCTTCTTGGAAGGCTTTCGACAAAATAAGTGTTTGTGGCAATTTTTGACCATTCTTCCAGAACAGTATTTGTGAGGTCAGGCACTGATGTTGGACATGAATGTTCATGAGCTGCAAGCCCTAATCATAAAATGTTTTAAATTCTTAAAACATCTGTGTGTAAATAGGAATAACTGTACAAGTTTTAATTTTTACAGTGGAAAGAAATAAACTTTTTAATAAATTTTCAACTTAAATGAGACACATCTCTACTTACCTAAAAATCTCAATGGTGCTCCACAGATAGAAAACAAAGAACACAACAGGTCGGTGGTGCATTTCTTCCAGACTACCAAAAATGATGAAGAGGACAAAATTCCTTCCAACCACCTACCAAAAAACAAAAACAAAATGGTTCGTACACATTTCTAGTCATTTGTAATAACTGGTTTATAAAACTCACAAAGGATTGTGCTGTACCTGTACGAGAGTTGGAATAACACCAGTTCGAACCACACCGAAAGCAGCATTCAACACCTCAACTGATGCCAAGGTCTGGCAGAAGAACATCACATCCGATATGGTGTGAAACGTGTCATAGAGTGAATCTGAAATTATTTTCAGAGGTTAAAGTTATTGATTAAAAATACCAAAAAACATGCAGAAAGAAAACTAGGCTTCACTACTATTTCTGACCTTGCCCAAAGATGAAGAGGCGAACAGTCATGTTCACAAAGATCCATGAAAATCCAAGAAACTGGACTAGGTTGTAAACAAGCAAAAAGCTTGTTTTCAGGCTAATAAACCCTGAAACATTAAATTATTAGACATTTTATTCATGTCACCAAAAAGTAGGAAAATGTAATATTTCAAGAAACAAGGTGAAAATCTCCAGATACAATAGTCATTGAACCAGAATTCATAATTACCTTCTTCTGTATGTCTCACAGTCTTCAGTCTGTTCTTTTTCTCCTCCTTAACAAAATTAGGAGAATTAAGAAGAATTATTGAAGAGGAATAAAAACTTCAGTCCTTGACAAAGAAATTCCAACACACAATGTTAGCAAAAGAAACATTTTGTCATGTTGAAAACACCTATAGAAATTAAGATAGATTGAGGAAACAAAAACAGACTGGGTGATATAATATTAAAAAAAACATCAAACTTTATCTCACCTTTTCCTGGATCTCCATCTCAGCGTCTGACTCGTCCAGCCAGCGGTCAAAGTCTGGCGCCAGGAAAACCGGTTTACGCTCCAGCACAGTCAGCCTTTCCCACCAGCCTCGCTGCTGTTTCCGCACTGTGATGTTTATCTGCCGTTGTGTGGACTTGTGGATCACCTGGAATCACAAATTGCTGACAAATTATGTCATATCAAAAAAAGAAAAAGCGTAATAAAAAAACTGAAACCTCTTAGTATGAAAGAGAAGAGAATTTGAAAAAATTGCATACCTCTGATTTTACTGGTAAAAGAAACTCTAAGCTGAACTCATAATTGTGCTGTCCTTTAGCACCACGCCCCAGAGCTGCAGAAAACGTCCCAAAGAAAGTTACAAATTGTGTGTTTTTTAAAAAAAACAAAACACTTTAACTGGAAAATTTTAAAAATATGCTAATATATATACAAAGGGTATAAAGAAACAATTCTCACCTTGAAATTTTAGGACATTCTCATGCACTTGGACATCAATCTTCTGCAGAAAAAGACAGATAGTAAGTACTTCCTCTTACTGAATAAGAATGCAAGTAGCATTCTCTTCCTGATTGTACAATAATGCTAAGTAAAAAAAATAAAATAAAAAAAAAATCATAAAAAAGTGAAAAGTTTGACCTCATCGCAAAATGAACCTACCTTTTATAGTCCAAAAACAATACTGACATTTAATTATGTTGTTATTCATAATGTTAGCAACTACTAAACTACTGAAAAACCAGGGTTGTTTAACACCTTATTCTCCGCCCCGGATCCGCTGTATTTCTAGTCTATGTCATTAATAAACGGCACTAAAACATTAAGTCTTTAGAAATGATTTCAGTAAATCCTGATGGGAAAATGTACCGGAGACTATGGTAAACTGATGTGAAGTTTAGGATGGTCATTGTGGACAACACCCTGATAAGAAAAATCCGCCCCCGCGTTTCGTAATGGCCAGAGGCATTTTTTCAGGGTGTATTACTCTGAGAACCACCCACACATTTTCTTAAAGCCCTGGCAGTCATATAATTTTACACAGTTATTAACGTGTTTTGTGGAGAAGTAACAGAGAGTCCTGTATGTCCTATCACATAAACTAATCTGTGTTTATATAGCAGCATGCAAACTAACAACCACCATCATTTGCATTCTACACATTAACCTCGGAGATATTGAATAAGACTCAAAGAGCGCTGCCAACAGGACAGCAGGTGGGTTGAACTCACCTGGGCGTCTGTCAGCTCGACACGCAGGTAAATTTCCTCGTGACGTTGAGCCCAGTAAACATGAGGTGTCAGCGTCATGGCAAAGTTCAAAAAATGCTTGTTTTAAACTGAATAACACTGAAGGAAATGAATGAAGTCCCCTTGCTGCATGCTAGTTTCCTGTAAGGTATTCGCCAGAATATTCTGCTAAGGCGCGCTCACAATTTGTCGCGTCAGAGACGTACTCGTGCCTGTTCGCTTGGTCTCCTTCTGTGATTGGATGGAGAAGTGTATTTACGGAAGTGGCACAAGTCCTCAGCAGCCAACCAATCTCATTTTGGTGATTCTCGGCTAAAATGCAGTCAGACGACCTCATCTCGTCTCTGAAGACTGATTTGTCGAAATCTTGCGGAACGGTTCGTGTTCTTGTGGGTGTAACAGGAAGCGTCGCAGCTTTGAAACTTCCAGTTTTGGTCTCCGAGCTTCTTCAGCTCCCCGGGGTGAGGCGATTTGTTCGTATTAAAGCCTGGTTTTCATTCAACACATCAACCCCACGTTTTTGTTAATATAACTGCAAGACCTTACCTTTGCCGCGAGGTGGAGACATTAGACAGCAACAATTAAAATGCACTATTATTACATGTATTGAGATAAAAGTATAATGCATACTGTAAAATCATCTAATCTGTGATATATTTGTGCATTATGTAGATTACATAAACTCAGTAATATAGTTCAAGCGTTAATTTTGATTATATTTATCACTTGCAGCTGTTGGAACCCCAAAATTTGATTTCTAAAGAAGTTGAAATATTAGTCCAATTCAAAAATAAAATCCATAAATGTCAGCCTACTGAAAATTATGTCCATGAACTCTACGGTCCATGCTGTCAATATGTGGCTGCAGTGGTTTTGTATCAATTACTGCATCAAAGTAAATAATAATCATCACGATTTATACAAGTATGCTTAAAGTTTATCACTACATAGTGTATAATGTATGATTTTCAAATTTAACTTTGTGGATGATATTCCAAATTACTGAGTCTGAAATAATATACATTCGTGAGAGTTTACAATCATTTTTACCCACTCAATATATTTGTCTTTCTTTTATTTTTTTCTCAGGTGGATGTAAGAGTGATCACCACAGAGCATGCTAAACACTTCTACAATCCTTCAGATGTTTCAGTAAAGATCTATACTGACAAGGATGAGTGGGAGGTAATGATAAATGGGAAGCATTAGAAAGTACATGTATGGATGAGTTCAATCCTAGCCTAATGTTTTTTATAGATATATGGAGTGAGATTCTTATGGCATAAGTGTGAGTAAAAATGCCATGCCACTGTGTCATAATATGTATATTTAATTGTTACAACAAAGTCATATCGCCTTATCTGTATAATCTTATCTGTTTTAAGTAGAGCAGCAGTTATATTGCTATTGCTTCTATTTCTTTTACAATAGTTTAACATATTTAACTTTGAAGTAAAGTAAAAGGATAATAAAAATGTTTGCTGCATAAGCTGTCAGCCATAGTCAAAGCTAACAGCATTTCTGGATATTTAGACGCAAAGATCTGGTTAGAGACCAGGAAGTAATTTTGGCCTTCTGGAGAAGTGGTTAAAAAATAAGAATAGCCAGACATTCTGTCTCTTGTTCAGCTTTGGACAGAGAGATCCGACCCTGTGCTGCACATTGAGCTGAGGCGCTGGGCAGACCTGCTGATCATTGCCCCTCTCGATGCCAACACTCTTGGAAAGATTGCTAGTGGCATCTGTGACAACTTATTGGTAAGAATGTAAAATTATGTCCTCTCTGTTTGGAAAATCTAATTGCCAGCAGCATCCTGTCATAAAGTTTCTCTAAAACAATTTTGTTTGACTGGAATCTCTTTGTTTCAGACATGTGTGGTAAGAGCCTGGGATACCAGTCGACCTCTCCTCTTCTGTCCTGCTATGAACACAGCTATGTGGATGCATCCTATTACGGCGCAGCAGGTATCCAGGCTAAAAGAGTTTGGATATGTGGAAATCCCCTGCATATTTAAGAAGCTAGTTTGTGGGGATGAAGGTAGGTTTTTTTAGACTGTTTTGTTTTTGCTTTTCTTAAGCTATATAATAAATGAGGTAACATATTTCTTAAAACAGTAACTGAATCCTGCAGGTAAAAATTTGTCTGCGACTTACTAGATTAGAAAAAAAAAATAAAAAAATCAAAGTTGTTGTTGAGCTAAAAGTCAAAAGTAGTTGTCAAAACTAAAATTACAAAGACATGCATTGTGGAGAGAATAAAGGACAAATGTTTGACCCAAAGTAAAACCACAAAATACACATAGCATAAAACCAATTAGTTGTGCAATGTTACTTATTTTTAAAAAAGCCTACTTGCCTTTTTCTCCACAATGAATTTAAGAAGAGAAGTGCCTGGGAGCATTTTTCAAACAAAAAATAAATATTTACAGGAAACACAACAATGTTATTGATTACAAGGCAATCTATAAACATGCATTCAAGAAGCTACAAAACAAAAAAAGAGAAAATATAAATTTCTTCCTCATGCTGTGAGTGTAATAACATACATTTTATCAAATATATTAGGAAACTACAGGAAAGTGAAATAAAACAGTTGAGTAGTTCTAATGGATTTGAATTAAAGTGAAGCTTTTTACTCTTCCTGCTGAAATTCCATTGAATCCTTGCTAAAAAAATTTAGCAAGCTTCAATGGGACAGTAAAAGATAAAGAACAAAAAGCCATTGCAAACCTGCAACACGTTGCAGAAAAAATTAATCCTTAATCGGGTCTTGGTCAGTAAAAGTGATCAGTCTTCTCTCTCGGTGTAAAATCTGTCATGTGTATATGTTGATCTTGGATTTGTTCTTGAATGTGTTTCGAAATATCTTGTTGAACTTTTCCTATCGCTTTGATTAATTCCCAGTTAAATGTGGGATTAGGTACTTTCTGACTCAAGTTGAGTTTTCTTGATTTCAGTAAAATGGACCATAACCTTTGTGGTTATGCAAAACGGGTGTGGCTTAAGAGATATAAAACTGTCTTGAGAGATACCTGTTTACTTCTTTCAACAATCCCAGTTATATCCACACAATATAGCATTCATAGCCTATTCTTTGCTTTTCTTTACTAACTGTCAGGGCTGAAGTGAACAGCTTTGCATTGAATTTCATAATATTTCACCAACTTATTACCAAGTTAATCGTCCCTTTTCACCACGTTTCCTGAGAATACACGATTTTATCTGTTCTGATACATCCCCTTACATCTAGTCATCATTACATAAACAGCAGGGAAATTAATCATCATCTTTTAGTACTCAACGCAGCAGTGGCTTCTTGTCAGTGAAAGTATTTGTGCGAAGGATCATGGCAGCATAGAAGAGTGAAATTAGGATGACTCAGTATATTCAGTATATTCAGTTGTGACAGACAAATTTAGTTGTGATTCCGGACGATGTTGAATGTTCTCCAATATACCTACAGATTTTGCCACTTGATCAGGTACGAGAAAGATGGGGGTCATAGTGAAACATGGCCTAAAAAAACTAAATAAAAATGTGGGAGGGTTTTTCTGCTTCATATCAAGGTTATTGGTATTCAGGTAAAAAAGGAAAAAAAGGTTTTGAATAAAACTGCTTATTTTTTTACTGCTGTCTGGACTTTTTTTTTTTTACAGATAAGACCCAAAAAATGATCAGACACAGTGAAATGGTAAACAACAGGAACTTTGTCTTCTTCAAAACAAAGTTGCAAAAATAACTGCATTTGGTGCATTTCAGGCAGTGTATAACTGTCACTTCTTTTTAAACACATACTGAAAAGTAAAAAAAATAAATAAAAATTGTTAGAGGAACATGGTGTTGAAATAAAAGCATAAATTCTATACGTTATTCTCCATGTTTTGATAAAAAGAAAAAAAAACACACTTCCTGAGTAGGTGGCCCCACTGCTGGAAAAAATGTCACCACAGAGTGAAAGACTGCTTGAACAAAAGGAAATGGTAAATGCCACCAGTGTGGGAGGTCATATCAACCTGCTGAGTGCATTCAGGAGGTTTATGTCCTCAGATAGTTCCTGATGCAATGTGTTAGGTTACCTAATAGAGGCACCTTTAATTTGACTCAGGCCTCACATGTCCCAGTGCGGTTCCTAAGTGCTCGTCTGATTTAACTGTGACTAAGGTATCTTTGCCGCTAAATATACCTTTGTATCAAAACAGCTAAAATGTCAGATTCATGCATTGTTTAGTTTAGTTCAACTTTTTTTCTGATGCCTTCATTTTTCAGGCCTTTCTATACAGTAATGTGTTTGGTGCACAAACTGTCCGGTATCTGTCATTGATCGCTTGTAAACTAGGCCTTGAAGTTGTCAGGGCAATGATAATTTTGTTTAAAGAGTGCCTGGATGACACAGCAAAAGCAGTTGTTGGTGAACAACTGCTAATCATTAAGATACTGAAAAGGCAGAAGTAAATAAAGAAAAGACTTATTATGCACAGGTCATTAGAAACTGCTGGAAAAAAGTAGACTTTTATTTTCACTAAACATTGGACCACAGTCCTGTCTGCTTTATCACATATTCTATATGGTATGTATAGATTACAAAGTACAATGTGTTACCCTATCTGTGCTTTCTTCATTCCATTCATCCATTTCTAATGTTGATAGAGATTGCTTTGATTAATTACAGTTTGTACAGCTTTGGTAAATTTGTATCACAATGTTTCTTAATGCTATTTTTTGCACTCCAGAAAAATAGCAAAGGTGCATAATTGATCTAACTAATAGAGGCATAGCTTCTTGGGGTGCCAGTCAATTTGCTTCTTGGTCATTTCATATTTCTCCGGTTTTGATAGTTTGTTTCAAACTCTCCTGCTGGACAGTTTGCCTCAAAATTACGTTTTGTGTAATTTTGGGTTGATTGTGGGTTATAATCTAATATGTTTCATAAGTATCAACTGACTCAAAACAAGATCAGAACCAAAAATAAATAGAAAAAAATAATTCTCCACAATATAATGTCAGAAGATTATCCTGAAAGGTGTCTCTTGATTATCTAACATTGCTTGCACAACAAAGATGATATTTTTGTCAAAACACGGGAAGCCATTTTGACATACATCGGACTGAGCATTTTCGCAATCCTTGGAAGAGCTTTGTACTATAATATTATCAATGTACATAATCTTGAGCTGTTCAGTGCTGACACTAAGTTCTACATCCTGTTGCTAACACCTGTCTGGAACTCCTGAGCCCGTAAATGTTTTTGTTTGTTTGTTTGTTTTTTCTTTATTATTCTTGTTTGTGTTCTGTATAACTAGTGAAAAGTTAAATGAGTATATCTCAAAATAAGTAAATACAACAATCTAAATAAAATTGCATAATTAAATCAAATCGAATTTCGTGTTTTCATGATTATCTCTACAATTCATACAAACTTAATTACAATTAAAAAACTGATAATAAATTAAAGTAAAAGGGGTCCGCCCTACAAATAAGTGTAGTAACTTTAGATTTGTTTGAGTGACTCACTTTTCAGATGTTCTTTATATAATTATAATCAACTGCTAGTTTGAGAGCAGTTTTTCAAAGTATGCACCCTGAATATGGTCCAGGATTTGCAAGAATGTGTGTGTATCTTCATCATGGAGTTTGTGCATAAAGACTTGTTCTACACTTGAATATGTACTATACAAATTCTGATGATTTTTCTTTTCTCATTGATGCAATCAGTAATTTTTTTCTTCTTTCTTACCTACCTCTTTTGGTGTAGGTAAAGGCGCCATGGCTGAGGTATCAACTATCGTCAGTGCTGTCGGGCAGTATCTTCCAAAACCAGATGAGTCGTCACGGAAAACATGAAGATTTCTTGCTCAAATCAACTGGTTGACACAGACTAATACTAATACTTTCACTCTTTTATGCATTTATAATCTAAACAATATAGTTTCTTTATCGTTTGTTCACTGGTGAAGAGAATGTTTTTGAGTGGTATATCTACTTGGAGCTGTTTTTCTGGTTAGAGCAGAGATATAACCAGAAAAATACTTCTATGCTCTCTTGCAATCGGTGTCAGTCAACCACAGTAAAAACTCAAAAAGAGAATATGTGTATTTTAACTGCTCACTTTCACCTGGACTTAATGAAACCATAGAGAGCTAGATAGAGAGACAATTTTCATGCATGGATCTTCTGACATATCTACTCATCTTTTTAAATTTTTTGTTTCAGAAGTAAAATAATTTCAATAAAAAGCCATTCAATCAAACTTTTAAATTTGTTCATTTGTTATGTTATTGTTGCTTCACTGCAGAATTTCTAGCTAAATGCATTGATATCTATAGGCATTTCAGTTTCAATTTTTCTATTTTTTTATGCAAATAAACTTTTTTTTAATAAAAGACACAGAGCAAGCACTACTTTATCAAATGTGGTTTTAAATTAGTAAAATTGGCTTCACAGAGCCAATGTATATAATCTTGAACTGACTGAAAACTGCTATGTGGATGTGACAGAACACAACCATTTCTCATTGGGAAAGATTAAATATTGCTCTAAATTTAAGCACTGTGTGTTTAAATGGAGTCCACTTTTGTATCATTTAGTTTTAGTACAAATCCAGCCGAAGCTGAAGTTTGTTAAAGAACATGAGTGAACAAAACGCATCATGAAGACCAAGGACATGAAGAAAGCTGCGGAGAAGTTTAAAGCAGAGTTTGATTCTAAAATCCCAAACTTTGCACATTTCTGCTCAGTCTGTCATGCAAAAGTAGAAAGGGCATGGCAGAACTGCAAACATAACGAGACAATGCTGAGCAAGGAGCGCATTAGTCAGAAAAGCAGCCAAGAGGCTTATGATAACTTTGAAGGCACAGCAAAAATTCACAGGAAAAGTAGGAAAAACTGCTGCCAGAACTTCCATTACTCTTGTACTTTATAAATCTAGCTTTTATGGAACATTTTCAGTTAAGCCCTGTTTGAGTCACCAGGAACATGTGGTGACCCAAACATGGTCAAATAAGGTCAAAACGTGTAATGAAAATCACATTATCAGCCTGGTGAAACAGTGCCGAGGTGCCCTCAACACAGGGAAGATGGATGGAGCAAAATACAATTCTGGAAGAAAACCTGAAAGTGGCAGAGGTTCACCATACAGCAGGACAATAACCCTTAAGATGCAACCAAAGCTACAGTGGAATGGATCAAAGATATCTGTGTTATAATAGACTTGTTCACTGCTATGAAAATCCTCGATCTGCCAACAAACTGAGATGTATCAATCTGGAGTTTGTCCAGATGATTTAGTGGATAGTGGTGAACGGAATCAGACAATGGCTTGCTTACATCCGTGTGGAGGAGCAATGACAATAACTGTCATTCTAGTAATAAACCAGAAAGACATTCATGCTGGAATGGGTAATAAAGTCTCTATGTCTACTTTTCACCAACATTACTATATGCTATACAAGAGTGCCTTATAAGATCAGATTGAAATTATTTTAGCCACCAACTCCGTACTGCTTGACCTCTTTTTGAAACAAATGTCTTCTTAATCTCACGTGAGACAATGATGCTTTTGCTTAGTGTGGTTTTTCTCCAGACAGTTTTTTTTTATCTTGCTGTATTAATCTTCTTGCCAAGTTGAGTGGGACTGGAGGGAATTTGCAAGGCAAATAACCAGGGGGCATTGTTACTGTTGAGCTGTCAAGGTTGTTGCACATGGACCCATGTGAGTGGCTCCCGAAATGAGAAGCATCCTTCCCTGAGCCGTAACCTGTCCTGCTGTGATTGGCTGCCTCACGGCTTTGTAATGAGGCCAGAAGAAAACATGACGTCCACGACATACTAACGATGGGAATTTACAGCCAGCAGGTGCACCATGTGAAAGAAATGAGGGTTGTCACAAGTGCAAACTTCAAACGGGTTCCTTTCAGAGCAGAATATTTTATTTGCAGCAACTGATGTGCAAAGTTATTACAGGATGTCTCCCACGTAAATGTTTACTCAACCTCTGCTATTTGTACAAAAATAAAATAATTTATCTTAGAAAAATACATAATGTATTTGTTTAAAACTTAAAGCTGTAATAAATACAGCAATACACTATGAACTTCCAGGAGTATTTTACACTTCAAGTTAAGTTTTATCTATCATGTTTGTTTTTAAAACTGAAAGTTATTTTAGTTTTAAAGATTTAGTTTAGTTGGTTTAGAGATTTGAAAGAAACAATTGCTTTTTTATAAATAAAATTGCCATACAGTAATATGAACAAGTATTTTGCTGCTTACAGTGTTGTTGTTTGTGTTGCATTTTAACGTTTTCAACTATAAAACAACTGTTAAATTCAGACAACAATAACCCGAATAAATATAAAATGTACTTCCAATGATGATTTTATTTAGTGAGATGAGATCACTATCCAAACCTGGTCCCATGTGAAAAGTAATTGCACCTTAAACCTCATAACTTGTTTCCAGTGCAATAGGAAACAAACAATTTTGAGTTTTAAGTTCACACAATTGAATTCAAAAACTTTTTGTCTTTTTTAAATTGCTATGGACAAAATGGTTCTGACCTGTTTTGTGCTTTCGAGACATTACTGGTGAGTATAATCATTCAGGGATAGAGCCCTTCAGCATTTAGCATGTGTCTTGTTGTGGAAACTGAGACTTCTGTGGCTGCTGCAGGTCTTTTGCAGTAACTTGAGGTGTTATCACGCACCTGGCTCCTCAGGAATTTGGTGTCAGTCTTTGATGGTTTCCTCCCTTTTCTGTCCCGTCTAGTTGGCCACTGCAAATTTATTTTTCAGCCCAAGATTAATGCTTCCAACTGTAATTCTAGAAACCTTTGGTGACTTTGGTATCTTCTGATATTATTGACTTTTGATTCTGTAAGGTAGTAATCTCTTTTCTGAAATGTTTTGGACAGTTCTCTGCTCACACTATGCATCTAACAAAGCTCTTAATAGGTAGCATTAGGTGTGTCTGACACCAAATGTATGCTCTTATAATGATTTCAACTTGAAGAGTTGAACATTTTTTAAGATGGATTAGACACTCACAGCAGGTAAATTCAACAGTTTAATAAATTTGGATAAAATACTTAACTAATACAATTTAAACAGTTTTTGTTTCATTTGTTTATTGAATAATTAAGTATTTACCTAATATACATGGTTCCGTTGTTGCTTCTAAAATGAATAACTAAAGATGTAACCATAGGATTTTACTTCTGATAGGTGAAGTGAGGGCAACAGTGATAAATGACAACTATGGTCATTTATCCCTGCTAAATAAAACCGTTAGCTAAGGCAGAGTCCTGAATTGTTTTTTTGTTTTTTTTTTAAGGTGAGTTTGTGTTCAATTTTAGACATGCTGTGGTTTTATAGTTTCTCCTTGTGCTTTACTGAATGTCTGCTGTTTTTACTGCAGGTTGTTCTAACCAACAGTTTTTTTTACAACTGACACAAGCACCAAAGGTCAGCAATGAAGAAACCCAGGGATTGTATTTGGTTTAGACATGTTTACGGCTGTGAAAACCCTCATCCTCATCTCCTAACAAAGTGCATGAACAAGTCTGGAGTTTGTCTAGAGACGACAGACACAATATCCACAAATGAAACCGTACTGCACCATATAAAGCTAAGAGTCTGTATATTGCCACCAAATCCGTAATGAAGCAAAACTTCACTGTTAAATAAATACATTTTCTTTATTTACTCAAGAGCTTAGTGGTTATTTGTGTTCTGTACAACTGCAACTTCGTAGCATTAGCTTGTGCTGCAAACGAAACTGTCTCTCAATACACCTTGATGGCAGCAACCATTCCTTTATTTTATCTCTTTAATCTTAACACACAGTTGCTTAATGCCACCACGTTTATTTTAGCTGTCTTAAAAATGACATTTGCTTTTTTTCTTTCAAGAGTGAAGGCTTGAAGGAGTTTTCTTAGTTGTGTATTAATATGGGACAAGTTTTATAGATTTCTAAATGACATGGCGAAAACTTAGGTTTCTTCTAGGTTTCTTTTGAACTGTAGAAGTAAAAACTGAATGCAAGGTGAGTGGCAATAATAAGAATTTAGTTTAAATACATCCAATGCTGTCGAGTGAGAGTCAGTTAAGTCCAATTTATCTAGTCCAGGCTTAATTATAACCCAACACTGTAAGATTCAGCTGATCGATTAATGCCAGTTAATAAAAACTGAACCAGAAGTACTTTCTATAGAAAACAAAAGCAGAGACGCAAAGTGCACAAAGTCAAATTAAGGGAACTTTAAAAGGTATAGACCAAAAAGGATTAACCACACTAATTAACTGCATTAATACATGAAAACTATCATTTAATTTTAAAAAAGACAACAAAGTCAAATATTTTTTTTTTCACATAGAAAAAATACTTTTAGCAGTATTATTTTATTATAGGAGCTGCCTTGATGCCTGAGATTTTTTTTTGCTCCTGAACCAAGCATACTGGTTCAGGAGCAAACCATTTTAGAAAGTTTGACTTTCTAATCTGACACGGAGGGACCTGCCCAAGCAGGTTGCATTGCAAGTTGCAAGTAGGTCTCAAGTCTTTTCACTCAAACCTCAAGGCATCCTTAAAGTTAAAATCTTGTACTTTTGAGTCTCAGATAAGGAATTTGACCAAACATGAAATGTAGTTTGTGCAATGATATTTTTGAGATTTAGATTACTTTAAAAGGTGTTTTTGTTTAACTTCAAAATTTGTCTGAAACCTGTGCTGATGTTGCTTTTTGCAGTAAATATTAACCAAAACAAACAAAACAGCGATTAAATTTATAATGTTCTTTATAGCAAACTCATTCATAGTAAAAAAAATATGTATGGCCTTCTATAAAAATAAAAATACATTTTCATGTTTACCAAATGCAACAGTACAAACCTTTTACAATGTTGTTTTAGTGACATTAGGTAATGAAGTAGCAGCTCCAGTTATTTATACTACTGTTAAAAAATAATTTTATAAGACATGATTATGTTGCTGTTATTTGCCATCATGGATGCAAAAAAGCATAGACTGGTCATACAAACCTTGCAACCCCATGAATAAATTATTGAGCAAAACAAAATGCACAGTTAAGATAGCATTAAGCATGAATCATCATTTTTTGTGTCAGTTTGAATGTCAAAAAAAAACTCTCCACTTTAATTTTCACCCAACAGGTTCTTCTAACTGAAATATATTTATGGTTTAACGTGTGCCAACAAATTAAAATATATTATTTAATTCTGGAGATTATGAGTATCAACAAGCCAAATTGGGGTGCTAGACAAGTCATGTGAATAATTTAATAAATAAATAAAGTTTATTTTAGCAGAATAGTCTCATTAACCTAACCTGACTGCTTTTCTTTGTGGCATACTTCCTGTTTGGTTTAGGATAGTAAGTCTTCTCAAATCAAAGGCTTCAAATCCAAGTCCAATCATAAGTCATTGGTGTGAAAGTCAAGTTCCTTGATGAAATCATCAAGTTGAGTCTTAAGTCACGACATTTGTGATGAGTCTAATTCAATTCTAAGTTTCATGAACTTGACTCCACACTTCTGTTATCTATTGCTGCTCTCATAGACGGACCTATCTCTTGATGAAGTTAGACTTGCTTGTGTCTCAAAACTGAACTGGCTCTGCTGTGTTTTACAGCTGAGGCGTAACGGTTTAGTTTACAAACTCTTTCTTTTAATTTACATACGGTTCATCTCTCTTCATCCTGTTAACAGACTTATGTTGGTTTACTCTGTCTAAGGACTCAAGTTTCAGTGCTGTTTACCTGCTAGGTTGCCACACTTTGCATCTTGAGGTGAACACTGATACATATAAAGGCCTCTTCTAATTGTACAGAAAGGCATTTTTATATAAGTGGGATTGTTTTTCTGCTAAAAAGATTTTATTCCCTGAACCAATTTTTTTTTTTTTTCAATGAAACTGTTTTTCTCCTTAAATAGGTTTCTATTGGAAATTTTCTATCCTAATCATGGCCTCTTCATTTGCTTTGACTTTGACAGCTACTAAATGCAAAAAATAGTTTGAATCAATTCCTCAGTAAACAAAGCCTCAACTGAGACTGAGACTTTTTTTTCCAATTCATAATTATGCTTGTTCCTATTGGCTTGTTACATTACATTTCAATAATATATATACTTAGCGGTTGCTATGTGACAAAACTTGAAAAAGTGAGAAGTAAACTTTTGCAAGGCACTGAGAATGTACATTCATGTCACAAAACATGTTTAAACCTTTACACTTTTATCCTTTACAGAGATACAGTTGTCCCTGTAATGGGTAGCTGCATCCTTCACAGTTATATTCCCTGTATGAATTAATTCTTTTTACATAAACATTAATAACGATATTCTTGTGATCTCACGCAGCATGAGTCATCATTTACATGTACTTGCGAAACAAGTTCTTAGTTCCTCAGAAGTGAATCTTTCCCCTTCAGTTGCACTAATTTTGTTTTGTTGCGTTTATTCCACTGCTGCTCAAATAATCATATTTTATCTCAGTTTATCTTACTTCTCACCAAATCCAGAGACGCTGGAGGAAATTTGCTTTGCAAATAAGCTATGGTGGATGGGTGTGGAGGGGGGGTTCATTGTTACTGTTGAGCTGTTGAGGTTGCGTCACATGGAGCTGTGTGAGTGGCTCCCTAAATGAAAAGCATTCCTCCCTGAGCCATAACCTGTCCTGCAGCTATTGGCTGCTCTAAGATTCAGTTAATGAGGCCAGAAAAACATGACATCAACCGTATATACAGAGGAGGGGAGTGTCAGAGCGGCCTTGGCAGAGTCACGGGAGTTGGAAGCCAGCAGGTGCGTTGAATAGGAATGAACAAAATGTTCCTACAACTTGGGATGAATCACAAAAATTTCACAGGGAGTGCATTCAGAGGTGATGTGAAAGAACTCAAGGTCAACATTTGAAAGACAAAGCAGTTTTTCACTGCAGCTATCGTATCTTATCTTGACAATGCATTTCAAAAATCTATAAGATTTATTCTATGGCACACCAGCTTATCACATCACTTGACAAATATAGTCCTGCTCTAAGGATTTTTTTCTCACTATCAGTATTTTACAACACACAAAGTGACAGCATTGCATTCACATATTTAGAAAACACTGCTCCATTGCCTTTTGCAAGATTTAAAATAATATTTTTATGATTTTAAATTTATCTTTTTTGCACCTTTACCATTGTAACATGTACAGAAATAGAATCAGAAACAGGGGATATATTGCTTTGTAAGGATTTAAAATCTGTAAAGTAGACAGAAATTAACTTTCTGGGTGCATCCAATGTTAAACAAGTACTGTTTCTGAAACTCGTTCTGTCACTTCAGTTTTTGGAAATCGAACATACTCTCTAAGCTAAATTAGTTGACTTATCCTTAAGATTAGTTTGTTTTGTTGAAAGAGGAGGTAAACGGCTCAACCATGCATTTGAAAAAGTTTAAAGTGGTGGTAGAATGGCAGCCATTTTTTCTTTATCATGAATAAAGTGTGTGCAAAAATAGTAAAGAGATAACATTAAAAAGAAACTTGGTGCACCATATCTGAAACTTATTTGGAAAAGTGAATATCTGAAATTCAAACATAAAAGAGAGACTCTTGAAGCTAAACTAGTGATTTTAGAGAAAAAAAAAATATTTGGACCTAAAGGGCTCATTAAGAAAGAGATAGGTTATTTAAATGTGGCATTCTAAAAAGAACTAAAACAAAAAGGATAATAAATCTTTAAACTCACTAAAGTATGTAAACTTCTTAAATTTACAAAAACAGAACATATTATTTATGGTCAACAAATTTCCACAATTCAATATTTTAAAATAAAACACAAAACTATATTTTTCCCCTGTTATCACAAAATCATGTATTCACTGCTAGTAAATGTTCAAATCAGCTTCAAGCAGCAGGAAATTTGGATTTTTATCACATTTCCTACTGAGAAACTATGATAAAAGCTGCATTATCAGTAGAGCAGATTGACTATATTAGTACGTCAAGTGTCAGTGTGCATGCGCATTCAGGAACACGTGCAGCCTGTGAGACTGATGCAACTCAACCAGTCTCCAGGCTCGTCATGCTGTTTGTGGCCTCTGGGAATCTAAAGGAGGATTTCATCAGAAACTGCATCCTGAGAGATCACCTGCTCTGTTCCCTGTGTCAACACAACTCACTTTAAAGGCTTCGGAGAGATTGAAAAAGGTAAACACATCCTGGATTCAGTCAAGAGAAAGTAGAAATTGCTGTGGTTTATCAGCACTTTTATGTTTTCAATAGGAAATGTGACAATATAGACACAGAAAAATACTGATAATGCAAAGTTATTGTTTTTGGTTCAAATATAAGAAAGTAAATACGCAAACCCTGTCGCTACAGTGTAAGGAAAATGAGCAACAATATGGAGCTTCTGGATTTGATTTGCGTTTCTGCACCAGAATATGATTAATGTTCAGAAGAAGAAGAAACAAAATCGAAAACCGGGACAAGAACACTTTTTAACCTATTACAAACAACTCAAATATTGGTTTTATAAAAGGTACATAGGTCAAAAATTGACAAACAAAAAAAATGTAAATCTCTGATATTTCACATATTCACTTTTTCAGAACAAGTTTCAGATATAGTACCAATTTAAATACAAATCTCTGATCTCTTGATCAAGTTGCACCATATGCCAGACGAGGGTATGCGCTTTTTTTTTTTGACATTGTATGTATGAAGATTTGTCCCTAGATACCTTGTGTTGGTAAGCCTTAGGCTCTAATGCCATGGTAACTGGAAATAGGGGAGATGGGAAACAACTCGGCAGGGGAAACAAAACCCCTGGCACATCAGACAACCCCCCATCTTCTACCTGCAGAGCCACTGGGACCGATGCAAGCCACCCACTTGTCTAGACTAAACTGTGACAGCCCCTGTGGGACACATAAATTAGACTCCGGCTCACAGGTGAAAAAGGGAAAGACATGATGCAAGCGCAACAGTAAATTGGCTCATTTAAAGGTTAAATCAAGTGAGCAGTGGAACAATTCAGCCTCTTTTTAAAACATCTCATCAGTCATTTTATATAGAATCAAACAAGACAAGAAAACTAATTTTAGTTTCTTTGACCTGAATGAGGAAACAAAGTTCCTTCTTTAGATTTTTGGACACACAGATGAGAAATGAAAAGTGGGTGACAGCAAGTGAAACACTCTTTGTTTGCAGTAATGACAGACGTGATTTTAACTTTGGTCAGCTAAAGTCAACCATTAACTACATTGAGATGAACTCAACAAATGAGAAAACACAATGTTCTTTCAAAAGGGTTTAGACTTTCACAGTATGTTTTTATTTTACATTTTAGCATAGGCGTTTGTTAATGTTGGTTCTATTGTGAAATAAACTCAAACTTTCAGGTTTGGCGCATGGATGTTATTAGAGCAGGTGATTTGAAACTGAGAGTAACTCTGATGTTAAGCATAGCTGCACTTTTAGGTTATAAATATCATCAGGTTTTTAGGTGAGATGCAATATTTTTTTCCAGCAACACACCCATACATTTAGTTATTGTAATAAACATTATGTTTGGAAAAGACATAGTGAGCTACTTTATCAGATAGTGGTGCAATTAATCTGTCTTTAAAAAAAACAACAAAAAACTAGTGATTTGTTTAAAAATTCATATTCTTTAAAGTTCCGTGTGTTTTCTTGTGCGATAGCCACAACTTCAATGTATTTTACTGGAATTTTATGAAGTAGGTCAACATGCAGTGCATAAAAGGAAAATTGCACAATGTTTTCAAAACTGTTATACATTTATACAGAGCTCCATTTCCCCACAATACCCCTGGTTAAGATCCTGTTTATTTCATAAATAATTAACAAAAGTTAGTAAATAGAATCCCATTGTATTAGACTAAGGACAAAGACAGCGATTCTGGGGGCCTTGGAGATTAGTTGGAGTACATTTGTGAACAAACAACATCAAGAAGAGCTAGGGTATGCCAGCCAACAGAGATAAAGTTGAAGAGGATGGAAAATTACTGTTGGGTTATAAAACAATCATCTGTCTATCCATAGGCTGGTGCCTATCTCCAGTGGACATTGGGCGAGACTCTGGACAGGTCACCAGACCACCAAAGGGCAACACAGCCATGCAAACACACACTAACGACAATTTGGAGAGACCAATTAACCAAAGGGTCATGTTTTTAGAGTGTAGATAATCCACATATGCACAAGGAAAACATGCAAACGCCGTGAGATTTGAACCCAGGACCTTCTTACCACAAGACAAAAATTTTAAATTAAACTTTTTTTTTATATTCACAACACTGACCGTCATCCTAAAAGAAAAATCCTTAGAGAAAACATGCTGTTCAGACACTATTCTTAATCAATCAGCATTGATCTTATTGTTTACAAGAAGATGCATGGAGCTAAATGCAGGATAATGTCAGCAGCCTGTTAGAGCTAAAATGAAGTAGTATAGATGAAAGAATATTCAAAACTTGACTGGCTTAGTTTTTATTAATCCAACTGAGTGTCTGTGTCAAGATTTTAAAAATCTGACTGGGACTGAGAAGCTTTGAAAAGAATGAACATGACTTGAATTTTTTAAACAGTAACCACAAAAGAGGTTTAGCTGTAACAGGACACACATTTTCACTTTGAAAACCATGAATTACTTGTTCTTACTTTCTTAAACATTGGTTAATCTTTGTTTTGGTTTTTCACACAAAAATACAAAATGAGTAACACTGACTTTCTATGTATTTTTATGGTTTTAAAGCTTTTTTGCACCCTTAGCATTATAAAATGTACAGAAATTGTATTCTAACATTTTTAGCCTTCAAACAGTAAAATAGTAATTTTAATATAATCTTAGAGTATCTTCACTGTCCATTTTATTCATACATATCTGAATTTCAGATATTTAAAACTGATGATTGCACCTCTAATAGACCATAAGTCATGGAAAAAAGGTAAAAATGTTACAGTTGGTTCCTTATCTCTCGAATTACTTATTAACTTTTTCAACTGTCTGCTTTGCTTAAAGTTTTCAGTATTCGGTGAGGAATTGGATGCCACGCAGCAGCACGCAGTGTGACGTCTCTTCTCTTATCTACAGAGAGCGACAGGAGACTCTATTTGATTATAAAGAACCTCGAGGTCACAAGTTTACGAACCTTTTTTTTCAGAATTTTTGGCGGATGTATACATAATTGCAGCGGTGGTAAAATAAAAATAAAAAAAAATAAATCGACGACTACACTTCCGTCTGGTGATCGCGATTCCCCGAAGGATAAGGAAAGTCGGATTTGAGGAAAGAGGGAGGCGTGACACCAACAGAGGAGCGCGATCTGTCAGTGAACAAACACAGAGGTCCCAACTTCAGTTTAGGTGCCAGCTGGCCGCCGGGCATTAAGGATATACAGCCAATAAAAGCGAAGGAGTCACCAGCGGGAAAACATCCCATGTGAGGGAAAACAAGCCCTGGTTTGACTCGGTGTATAACTCCGCCTATTGATCAAAGACCATCCTCCACCCTTTTGTCTTTTCTCTACTTTGTTAACTTCACTAAAAGCCTCGTGGATTTGGGGCCAGCTGCGCAAACCTTTTGGCATGCCTCCGCTCTTACTTGGCGAGACTTCAACGCATTGGAGCTGAATAACAGCATAAGCTGAAGATTGGAGATTTATGACCCAATTTTATTATCATTAAAGCGACTTTCATGGAGTTTATGGGGAGATTATTTACAAAAGCGAAAAGGTAAGATTATTTGTTTTTGTATATTAAATTGTTCAATCAGGGTGATGGCAAGCTTTTGAAGAGGCAAAACGCAATCAATAATCCAATACTCTTAAAACAATCAAAGCAATGACACACGTCCTGAGCGCTTGAAACGCTGTTTTTTTCTTCTTTTTGTTTTTTGCCACTGTGTGGTTTCTTCCTTTTAATTTAACCATGGCTGACGGCGCTCTGAAAGCAGCCTGTATGAAAATAAGCCGCACAATGATCGAAAGCTAAAACTCGTCAATTATTTCCATATTATTTGCGTCTTCCTTCTATCAAATTAAGCCGGGGCAGTTGGGACAGGCAGGGACAACGAGCCTGTGTTTACTCATTCCTCAAAACATGCAAACCATCCGGATCCCAGGAGAAGCTGAGAGGCAACTTTTTTTCCCCCTCTCTCAACTTGAAGTTCCGTTTCAGACTGAGTCATTGTTTTATTACATGGCGGAAATAATTATCTCTCCTGTCTCGAACTTATGTATGTAGCAGCACGAATCAATAACGACAGTGATGTGAAGTTTTCGGTGCATTCTCAAGGTCTCGCGTGGTTTTTGGCCTGTCAGTGTGGACGGTTTGCTTTCGGAAGTCACACTCCATCACCCTTGCCCTACAGATCATGGGAGTTGGGGGGCGAGCGCCCGGGGACGCACGCGCGCGCACGCACACACGCTGCTCTTCACGCCTGCACCCTTGACAGCGCGCGCCTTCCGTCCGTCGAAAACAGCTCTTCTGCTGCTGCTGCTTCCTCCTCCATGCACAGAAACCACATTTCTCCTCTCTCTACAGATAAGCCATCGCCCCGTATGTGTGTGTGTGTGTGTATGTATATATCTATATCTATATCTATCTATATCTATTATATATATATATATATATATATATATATATATATATATATATATATATTTTTTTTTTCTCTCTCTCTTTCTCACTGTGAAAGGTGTCAACAGGATGAAGTGATAACATCGGCTAGCGTTGCAGGCCAGTGTAAGGCAAGAGGTTGGATGAAACCATGTTGTGTCTAATCCTGTACATCTTCATTTTGGTTGTGTAGGCTACGCTGTTTTTTTTCCGGATGCATATGTGATCACATGCTTCAGCGCATATTTTCGGTAGCTTCAGTTTGGCAGCTGGTCAAAACACATCAGGGTTGTGTGCTGTGACTAAAGAAGGTCTATGTCAGTTTTAAAAAACTGTTTGGCCTCCATATTTATTGTTGTGTCAAAAAAAGTCTCTTTTTTTACCAGATTACCACAGTAATCTGAATGTTACTTTTAAGAAATAAAAGAAATTGTTTAAATTAAAACAACAAGCAACATGCAGTTTTCCATTAATATGTACATCTGTCTACTGGTTTCCTCGTCTCTAACAGCTTCAGGAGGGAAGCCCAGACATCTCTCTCCCCTGGTGACCCTCACAAGCTCACCCTGAGGCATTCCCACCCAGGCTAGGAGGGATGTATAGTCCCTGCAGAGTAATCTGGGTCTCATTCCAGTTAAAAATAAAAAAAAAAAAAAATCGCCTCACTGTTAAAATCATGAATTTACTGAGCTTAGCCACATTTCCGGAAAGGCGAGCTCAATTTCCCAAGAGCCATTCATTCCTGATTGCTGCCAGACCTATGGAATTAAAAACAAATCTGTTAAATTGAATCTCTCTGACAACATGAAAGAAAGTGAAAGATCTCAAAAGGTAACACATCGGGCTCTGACCTAAAGAATTGCAAGAACAGATGAGCGACAAGGTCATTAAAGGTTACAAAGTCATTTCTAAGGCTTTGGGGCCGTTATCCACAAAGAGAGAAAACATGGAACACTGATGAACATTCCCAGGAGTGTCTGATCTACCAAAATTACTTCAAGAGTGCATTGACAACCTTATTCTAGAAGTCAGAAAACCAAAATAAACATAATCTGCAACACTGCAGATCTCGCTTACCTCAGCTAAGGTCAGTTTTCACAACTTGTCAACAAAAAAAGAGACTGCACAAAAATGGCATCCATGTCAGAGTTAAAAGGAGAAAGGCAATGGTGACCAAAAAGAACACAAACACTCATTGCATTTCCCCCAAAACATGTCGATGATCCCCAAGACCTTTGGGGGGGGAAAAAAACTGAAAAATGTCCATTCCATTACATAAAGTCAACACAGCTTTTCATAACATTGACTTCAAACTGACAGCTCTACATGGTGTTTGGAGTGTGATGGTGTTGGGCTGCTTTGCTGCTTCAGGACCTGGACGAACCATGAGTTTTACTGACTTTTAGGAAATCCTGAAGAAACATATTAGGTAATCAGAATGTGATAAGTTCAAAGCCATTCAAGAACGAAAGAGAATGTTTTTTTTAAACAAACAATCCACCTCTGACTGGCTCAAAAATAATAAATAAATAAATGCAGGGTTTGGAATGGCCTAGTCAAAGTTAAAATCTGAATCTGATAGAGAGGACCTTAAACTGAGGCCTGACTAAAACAAACATTTCTGCTTGAAGAGTAGAAACTTCAGACTGATTGCAGGCCTCCTCCAGGATTAAGAGGCGAATGAATATATTTGGATGTTTGATTGAATTAAACCATGATATTGAATCCATGGTAAAGTAATTAATGTGTAATTCTGATAATTTATATTAAAAAATTTATATTAAAAAAAACATTTCTATAATGTTTACTGTCATAGAAAAAGCATCTTATAAATGTTACACTTTCTGATTCAATATTTTGAATCAGAATTAAAAAAATAAACTTCTCAGTGGCTAATTTTATTTATGTAGACTTTTGTGACCCCAAATATTGGTTGATATGCAAGCATTGCAAATAAACCGGTAACACTGACATATAGAGAGGCACCAATGACATGCCCAGGGACTGCACTTGTAAATGTCTAATTGGCTCAAATTAATGATCAGTGGGTCAAATACAGAAAAACAATTGTGTTTCCTCCCTCTTCAGTAAATTAATCAAAACTGAGAACCCAGGCAGCGTTGTTGCTATCCCCATTAGTCATGATTAAGTAGACAAAAGATAGGAATTATTTTTATGAGAAGGAAATCAACTAAATATGTGGCCTGCAAATAGCCTGACAATTTGTCAAATACCCAGTAAGGCTCATTTAATGTATTTAACAGAAATGATGTGAACTAACCCTGATTTGACCTGAAGCCTATTCTCTTTAAAGTGATTTGAGAGATCACAATGTTCCCTCCCTCATGGTACTTGCAGCACTTTGTGACTCACAGCTCCTCTGACAGGGCTGACAAGGAAACAAGAAAGGGGAGAAGAGCTACTTCTGTATTTTTAACTTTCTACACAGAAGTGGATTGTGGGGCGCAAACCCAGTGACAATGCTAAAAGTGCAGTGATGTTTTTTTTTTCTTTTTTTAAATGCAGTTTTGTTTATCTTTTACTTGTGCTTTTGTTTGTTTGTTGAATGTTATCAGATCTCATGTCTTCCATGGATTTTTTGGGTAATGATTTAGATAGGCTGTAAATAATGTGTATTGTAGAATATAAAATAACATGTCACTAAAGTTGGGTAGTTTATAAATCCGTCTAACAAGAGTAATAAAATGTTAATCACTTTATTAACTTTATCTGCTGGTGATTTTCTGCTGCTAACGTTTGACCTACCACTTGACCACTTGACCATCAAATTAAATGATATGCACTTTCAGCTAGTGTTTTTTTTTTTTTTTAATGCAGTAAGCAGAAGATCAGTAAATAGAATCTGAGTCAGTTCCACTCGGACATTAAAGAAGTGCAGAAAAAAAAGGAACTGTTGCGTCTCTTGCAAGTTTTGTGGTAACAAAATGCAGAATAGAAACACAAAGTCCTCTCTGCTGTTTTGCTGTCCTGGGTTGTAAACACAAGACAAGGCATACATGCCAGATTTGAGAACATATTCTGCTTTGGCGAAATGTTCCCACCTGACAGCGACAAGTGAGTCGGGCATTTGAAACAACCAAAACAAACTGATATCAAATGAAGTATGTTTTAAAAGTAATTTCAGGCATTCCATTGTGTCGTAGTTCCCACGCTTAAAGTGAAATATCCAACCAAATCAACAGGCTGTTTAGGAAATTGCTCCCGTTCTCTCTGTTTCTCAGTCGCTGCAGTCCTTGCAAAGTGGTAAATAAATCATCCTCAAGCATTCCTCAGATTGTAACTTTACTGCCACTTGTTGCACAGTGTTTCCACCGTTTCTGTGAATCAGCTGATAAGAGTTAGTGTGACCTGTGTGATAAACCACAAGATTCGTCAAGGTTGCGAAATGCCCTCAAGCAGTTTTTATCTAATGACGACTCTGTTATGTGCACAAATTGGCCATATTTCTTCTAGTTGTTTTTACTTCCAAATTGGGAGAATGTTCAAGATGGCTGTTCTGTATCAGCTGCAAACACAGGTGCATATTGATGCATGTCAATAAGTTTGGAAGGCTAATTTATTTCAGTAATTAAATTCAAAAGTAAGCTTTATCACACTTGTATGTATTTCAAGTGTACATTTTTATCAATTTTTGATAATTATAGCTTGCAGCTAATTAAAACCAAAACTATAGTTTTGTGAAAAATAACAGAATTGCATAAGACCAATAAAAAGGAAGCGCTGCCCTGCTGACAGATAAGCCCATGTACTGCAGTATATGCACTCAAATCTTGAGACGTGTATTGCATTAATTACTGTTCAATGCAGCAAAGCATGGAGGCGATCAGGCTGTGAAGTGTTAAGGAAGCGCAGGGGGCTTTGACACCAGTTTTCAGATCTTCTGCATAGTTTGGTCTTCCAAATGCAGGGATATCAATCTCATCAAACAAAGTTCTGGTACTTTTGCACAGTCAAGCTGAAAAATTGTTTCTGCGTTTTGATAAAGCTTGTTGGTAGAGGGAAGCATGCAGCAGTTTTAAAATTTACTGGTAGCTTAATAAAACAAAAGTCATCAATGATGGGAAACTTCACACTGGATTTCAAGCAGCATGGATTCTTTGTCTCTCCAGCCTCCAGACTGTGAAAATCTGATTTCCAAAAAAAAAAAAAAAAAAAAACGTAAAATTGAATTTAATCTGACAAAATCCTTTTGACTACTGAGCAACTGTCTGGTCCTTTATCACCTTGGCCAAGGGAAAAGTATTTTGATGCCATCTCTGGTTCAGGCATGGCTTAAGACAAACATTGTAATGATTGTAGCTCTTGTCCTGGATACATGTGCTTGAGCTGGCTCTTCAAGCTCTGACTTCTCTTATAGTCTTCACCTTCTGAATCCATCCAAAACTTTTGATTGAGTTTAGCTCCACAAACCTCTCAAAACTACTACTCTCCTTGTTACTTGTGCACTTTTTTCTTCCACTCAACTTTCCCAATTAATGCTTGAGTAAAGCTTATTACTTAACGTAGCAGTTGACATTGCCTGACTGCTGGATCAGTCAGCAGTCAGCTTATCAGTCTTTCCCATGGTTGTGCTGGCCACAACATGACCAAAACTTAACATTTCTGTATTTAAATCTTTTTTTTACTGGGCTTGTAAGATTTTTATATATCATCACTACATTTTGGGCTCTAAATGGATAAATGTTATTAATCCCAGAAGGGAAATTTGAATAACAGCAGTAATGATGATTGATGGAGCCTGATGGCAACAGGGAGAAATGACTTCCTGTATCGTTCCTTTGAGCATCTGGGTCTAGTAATGATCCAGCTCCTGAGACTGAAGTGGCTGAGATTTGTTCATTTGCTGTAAGCCACGAATATCAAAATGAACTGAAATAAAATCTTGAAATCCATCTGTGTGTGTTTTTTATGAATCTATTCTAAACTTGTTTTTGGTGATTATTCCTATAGAGAATGTTAGTTTTTAATATTGTAATATTTAGAAATTTCTGTTTTATTGTAAATATTGAAATCCTACATAATTTTCATATATTTTCTCAGGTTTGGAGTCATATCACTTAATCGCAACAACATTGCCAGACGATGAGCCGCGAATCGATGCAGACCCTCTCAGACCCAGTGTTTCGGAGAACGATGCCCTTATTTGATGGAACAGCAGCATCCAGCGGACTCTCAAAGCCGCAAGCCATGTCTGGTTTCCTGGGCAAACAAACTCTGCAGTACAATGGATCCTATTTTACTTATGAGCCCAGAATAAAGGACAGGAATGGATTCACCCCTCCTTGGAGCCACTCAAAGACATCTCCAATGGATGACAGAAGTCCTGTGAGTAACCTCTCTGGAATAATACAGAACCACATGGCATACAGGAAAGACAACATTTCTTCAGAGGCAGGACATCACACCCCAGTTAAGAAGGGTTTTACAGTTTACACTAAAAGTCCTGAGATAAACCATTCAACAACTGCTTCCTCTGGAGTTATTAGAAAACCAAAACCAAGAGGTGAGAATGCCCCGTCCCCATCTCAAAGCTCTCTTTACCTGGCGATCCCCAAACCAGTTTATGGACTTAGTCCCTGCTGTACTGAACTGGGCTGTGTGATAGGACACCGATACGGCATGGAGCACATCTCTCCTAGGATACCAAACACTGTCTACGAACATGAATGGATGCAAACCAATGACCACTACCTTGAAAAGCTTCCTATTCAGAGAAAAGACACACTGCTGCAGCAGAAAGACTTGCAGTACGAATGCAGTGCAGAGCAGCTGAAGAGGGCAACTGTGGAGGCCTACAGTCCGAGCAGGGTAAGGACACTGCCCCCTGTCATTGAGCCAAGCTACAGCAGCTACTCCTGCACCCCAACTCGCACACTGTTTAGTTCTTTCAGAGAGCCCAGCAGTCGGCAGCTGCAGACCTCCCCCGCAAGCTACCCCGGCCTGTACGCCCCCCGCCCCACATATGAACATATGACCTCAGAGGTTTATCAGGAATGTTCTCCCATGTCCAAATATGGCCAGCTAGCACAGCACCCAGGGTTTTACTACTCCCAGACAAACGGAGAGGCAGAAAACAGGACACAGAGGAAGGAGAGTGGCAGTAAGCAGGGAGAAGATGGCCCTCTCCTTCATAAACACTCAATCCCAAGTCCCCGAGAGCATTATACAGTTCCTCCGCCACATCACACTGATATTCCTCTGTCTTGCACTGAAATGTTGCCAAATCATTCCTTTATACAGGGTTATGACTATCCATCTTATACAGTTCCAAGATTTCACTTGAATGCAGGCCAAATCAAAGCCCCTTTTAAAAGGCAAAATCCATTGTCTGCATTTCATCCAAGTCACATTAATGCTTCCTCATCCAGCCAACACATGGATGTCCCTACACCCAAAGAGAAACCCAACACCTCTGTGCACATTGACCACCTTCACGGTGCGTCATCATTCATACGGGTGAACAGAAGCAGTCCTGCCAGATGTTTAAACCCATCTGCTATCTCGCCATCCAGAATACAAGTTAGCAGGTTTTTCCAACCGTTCACCAGCCTGCACATAGACCCAGCAGTCCATCCACAACCTGGCAGTAACACCGATAGGATCATAGACCATTCCCGTGGTGAAGCTCAAGTAAAACAGTCAAAAAACCTTCCAGTTTCCCCAGGACCGTGGCTGTCCCAGTCACCCTACCATAGCTCAGAAAGAACCCATGCAGCTGTGCCCAATAATGTCAGAAAAATTATCTACTCCCCCACTGTTAAAACAGGAAGCAAGCACAATGGGCCAGTGTCCGACTCAGGAACCAGCGACTATAAAAAGTGCCTAAAGAGGAGTGTTTCTCAGTCATCTCACCCAGTCAGAATAAAAGATGAGGATGTATATGAGGTGGAATGCACCGACAACAAACAACAAAAGATGGAAATGGAGAAAGCTAAGGCAAGTAATAAAACTGACTCTCCTCCTATGCCAGTTATTGACAATGTGTTCAGCTTGGCACCTTGCCAGCCGCACCTGCAGGAATCTGGAGTTTTGTTTCCAGGAAGAGTAACTCAGAAAATCAGCCAGACTTCTGGGAAGCACAATAACAAACTCAAACAAAATGCCAAAGAGAAGAGGTTGGTTCAAAATGATCAGGAGTCTGTCATCTGCCTGGAGTCTAAATGCTCTTCAGAAACTTCAGCTGATGAGTCTTCTGTGGAAACTAAAACGATTAAAGTGGAAAAAGTAGATTCACCAGATGCCGACACCTCCACAGAGAGTCAAAAGCATCACAGCAAAGTGGAAATGATGAACGAGCCTGAGAAGACTGGATCATCTGTCAATGTGCCTGTGGCATCAAAAGAGAAATGTGAATCCAATGAACTAGAAAATAAGTCTTTATTTGCAAGTGAAAATACTACTTCAGATGAGTTGAAACCTGCTGAGTTAATTGTACAAATGGACTCTGATAATCTGGATGAGACGACAGAAACACAGGTAGTTGCAGTACAACCACAAGCCAGCACTTTGCTGCCTCCAGGGAAAGTCAGTTTTAAAAGCATTCCTCCTCATTGTCTTAAACTTTCCACCTACAATATTATCATTCCTGATGGCAAGCACTGCAAGATTGCTCTACCTGCAAAGCAAATTCCACCCACACAGCCCATAACTGTGCTCACAGCTAAAGAAGAGCCCCAATCCCCAGTACGCAAGCACTTCTTAGAATTGCATCAGTCTCTCTGCAGCTTGATATCCAAATCTGTGTCTGCCTCTTCAGAGGTAGACCTCAAAAACTGGCTGTCTCAGCTGGAAATATCTGAGCCTTCTTCTCATTTAAGCAAGGTCCAGAGAGTGCCATGCCTCTTGGGCGCAAAGGTGAGAGAGGTGTGGATCAACAAGGAGATCAAAGCAGCCCTCCAGGAGGTCCTGAAGAGGCTGAGGGAGTACACAGCTCAGAAGCGCTGTCCTTTTCCGCACGTGATGCGGACGGGCACAGTGTTTCTCCCCATGCTGGTTGTGAAGGAGCTGCTGTTTCCAGCAGTCCAGAGCTGCTTTGTCGACAAGGTGCTGCAGGAGCACAAGGTGGAGCTGCGGCCCACAACGCTCTCTGAAGAAAAGATCCTCATCCAGCTTCATAAGCGAGCTTGTTCCTCCAAGCTCAGGAGGTTGATGTCCCTCAAACACCTGCCGGACATTTACACAGAGATGATCAACCTGCTGTACTACACGGACGTCTGCAAGCACCTGGGTGAGTACCTGTTTAAATGGGTCATTTATTAAGGACCCACTGCAAATAGATTGCTGTTGTTGAGTCTTCCTGCTTTGTTTTGGATAATTTCTCCAGTTCTTCCCTACTAAACCTTGTAACAACTGCTTTGATAAGGAAATTCTTACTAATTACTCATCAGGACATACTGGACACAAAGTATTACAATGAAATGACTTAGACAGGGAATGAACTGCTGAATGTTTTACGCTTAATTTTGAGGCTGTGGCAGAAGTGTTACCTATTAAGTGGGTGGGTTCGACAAACCACAGCTCAACCATAACTTTGGAATTCCAGTTGTTGCAACATAACAAAAAATATATTTAAAGAAGCTAGCAAGTTTATAATAACCCCTGGAACTTTTGGCATGTACTCATGTTATATTAAAAACCTTTCTATTTATTGGGTTTTGATGGGATATAAAAACACAAAGTAGTGCATAGCTGCAATGTAGAATAAAAGTTATGCATAGTTCTTAATAGAAATCTGAAAACCAGGAGGTAGATGTGCTTTTTACTCTTAAATAAAATTCAGTGCAATAAATTGCCTTCAGAAATCTAGAAGTAAATTGACCTGCTTGTAATTTAATTTGATCTCTTTTATAAATATATATTTATAAAATAATATTGTTATAAATCTATTTGTTCAGTGAAGGACTCAAAATTTTTGATAGGTAACATTAAGAACAAAGAGCATCATGAAGAGAAAGGAACACAGCACATAGGCCAGGGATGGAGATAAAACAATACCAACGTTAAACACCTGACATAGTCATTTTACAAGTAATCTGAAAATGAGTATCTCTCAGGTCCAAACCTAAAAGGACACTATCATCCATCTAAACTGGCAGGTCTGGTAAGACAGCAATAATAAGAGAAGTAGCTATGAGGCCTGTGGTAACTCTGGAGGAGATGCAGAGTTCCTTGTGTTAACATAGTAATTCTACTGACAGGACAAATATTACTCATGAAGTTAACAAGCTACAGAAGACTGTGAGAGATTGCTGAGGAATAGCAAAAAAAAACCCCAAAAAACATGAAAAGACCACTCTGCAGTTTTCCCTCATGTTGCACAGGGGACTGCTAAAGTGTGGGCGTATTTCTTAAAGGGAAATGAACACTTTGATGGTTCATAGCGCACTTTGACTATGAACCATCAACTCCAAAAATAGGATTCTGCAAATAATGTAATGTTTTTAAAAACAAACTATAAAATAGAATAAGGTTTTTATATTACAAGTTTTTTGTAATATAAAGTTAAGTTTTTTAATTAACGTATGTGTACTTTCCACAATTTTCATTTGAATTTGTGTTTTATCATGTCTTTTTTTCAGTGACTGTAACAACATAATCTTTTCATGGCATTGACAAAGTAATGTTCTTGTATCTATTTTTTTTTTATGGGAATAAAATTATTGCATGGTGATGATGAGATGATCATCATCACCTTTTTAGCTAACTGCTGCTGTCAATGTAAAACTCTAACAACAAATTGAAATGTCTTTTTTTAATGATAAATAAAATTACGTGATTTAGATAAAACTGTTAAAAAAAAAAAAAAAAGCTGAATGTAGGTTAAAGGGCCGAAAACAAGAATGATCTTTGGACCTTTTAATATTCCATTAAATAACTCATTAACAAAACTGAATTCAGCTCGAACAGATTTCTGAAAACCAGTCTGTGAAGATCATAACATGAAATGAAAAAGTTTGTAACTTGGTTCAGTGAAATGTAAGAATAATGCTTCACATACATTTTATACAGCATTTTTAAAGGTTTTGAAGGACTTTGGCAACATTCTTTTGCATGTACTAGAAGAACTTTGTCTTTACAAATAAAGTAAACTCAGTACTAGCTTGCAGATTTTTGGAAATCCCCTTTAAATTACTTGCGAGCCGCAGTTCTGTTTTGTAGCCATCCCTAACGTTTGTCTCTTTTTTTTTTTCTTCTTTTAATTCATTTAATCAGATTTTCACTGGTGGCCCCTTTTGTGAAGAATGAAGCACAATTAAAAACAATTATGCAATATAAAATTCATTTATTTTTTTACAGAATCACCCTCACCTGATGTCCAAAAGAGAGTCCAGGTATATATATACCTTTCCTGTTTTTAATTTCGACCTTAAATTAACCACTCTTTGCTTTTCCATGATTATATAGCAGGAGGTCCTTCTGCTAACTTTCAGGAGCAAATCACAATAAGTTGCATGATTTTACTGGTTTAGGCCTGGAGGGGGGAGGGTGGTGAGCTTGGCTGATTATAGAAAAATGAAATCATTTGGAAATTTGTTTTCTGACCACAAAAAAAACAAAAAACAAAACAAGGGAGGTTGGCACGACGTAACCAGAGTAGTCGCAGATATTAGCTTTTCTCTCCTTTTCAAATCACTTGATTTTCATGTTTCAGCCTCAAATTTTAATACTCTTTACTGAATGTTTATGTGACAAACACAAAGTGGTGCATAATTATGTTGTTAAATAAAGAACATTCATGTTGTTGTTTGTTTTCTTTTATATTTTTACAAATTAAAATCCGAGTCATCCTGGGTATATCTCACTAAGTTTGAACATCTGAATGAGAAACTTTTTGCTCATTCTTTTTTTTGCAAAAAAGTCAAAGTTCAGTCAGATTCAACTGCAAGTTTCTGCCAACAGTGATTTTAGAAGATATTGCAACAGAAGTTTAATTCTTTAGATGGACTAAAGATAATTTTCCTCTACTGTAGCTCTGGGTGTACTTGGTCGTAGTCCCGCTGTGAAGTAGACTTCTGCACTGCAGCCTTTCACAAGTCTCTCTCAAGAATTGTCCCTTATTTAGCTCAGTATACATCAGAAGGTCCTTCTGCTAACTTTCAGCAGCAAATCACAAGAAGTGATTTTCTGCTGGTTTTTCTGACCAGCAAGAAAAGCATAAACACGGCAGGAAGCAGCCACAGCCCTTGTTTCACAGCAGAGATGGTTTGTTCGGGATCATGTGCTGTTAGTTTTCCACCACACAGCATTTTGCATATAGTCAAAAAAGTTACATTTATGATCTCATCTGAACAGAGCGCCTTCTTTCTCATGTTTGCTGTGCCCCCTGCAGCTTGTGACTAAATACAAATTGAACTTCTTATGGCTTTAAGAATAATTTTTCTTCTTGCCTGTCATCCATAAAGACCAAACTCAAGGTAGATGAGTTTACAGATATTCCCCCTCCACACCTGGATTCTTCCAGGTGTGGAGTTACAATGGCTGCTTCTCTCATTAATGCTCTCCTTGTCCGATTTAGGTGGTTTAGGTGGAAGGCTGTGTTTGGTAGGTTTGTAGTTGTGCCATATTGTTTAGATTTCCATATGATGGATTGAACTGTATTCTGGGACATGTTCAATGTCTGCTGGTTTCTTTAAGAAACCTTGAGACCTGGATGTTATTTGTGAAATCAGAGGGGATTAAATCCAAATTGACGCCACATTTTTCAGATTATTCGGAAAACAAATTTGAATTTGTAATCAATGTAATTTCTCATTACGCTTCACAAATATGCACTACTTTGTGTTTGTCTTCCGCATAACACCATGAGGCAGAAGGTTCTGGGAGGGTGAGATGACCTTAAGTACAATTCACACCTTCGATTCTAAAGATTGTACTGCCCCACTTACCTTAAGAGTTCAATTTTAGCAACACATGTAGTACTCATCAACTCATCGACTCATCTTTAAAGGGAATTCAAGGGTACAAGATATGTTTATTTCTCCTGAACCTGTCCTGAACTTCTGTCCATTACTGACACTTTTCATTTCACATGGCTTGGAGGCACTTAAGTTCAGTAAATGATATTTACTCCTGTCCTTCTCTTGCCCTCACTGTTGATTTAGTCTCTGACTGATTGCAACCCCTATAGCAGCTGAGTTTGTTCCCAGCCTTCACATTCACAGCCTTTTTTTCCTCCTTTGTCTGTCTGTCCTGTTAGAATGTTTCGTGGTGGAAGATCACAGGTAGACGTTTGTCCGACTCCCATTTATCAGCTGGCATCGGTTTCCTATTGTTTCTGTATGTTGACAAGGTTCCTTTGTAACATTAAACTGTCTGCCTTTCAAGGAAATCTCACTTGGGAAACCTGGAAAAAATGTACTCATATGTTTGTTTACCTTTGAATCCCTTCTAAAAGTTCCCTTTTCCAAATCGCTGTCCAGTGGTTCTTCTGAGCACTAAATAAATGCTATAACCTGCTTTAACTCTTTTCCTTTTTAGTAACCACCCTGGTTTTTTGCAAACATGTCATAATATCATCAAAATGTTGATTTGTTACAGTAATTACATTTTAAAAATAAAATGTGTACATTCTTTGCACACAGTGATGTATTTCAAACTTCTACTTTTGTTTATTATGGCTTATAGCTAATAAAAAAAAAAAAAAAAATTTTTCCTTTGAAAAATATAATATTATGTAGGGAACAATAAAATCATCTTTAAGGTCAAAATTTTGGGGCCTGCACAATCTTGGAGAGGACAATGTTTTCATTGTCACTTATGGTTGACAATGAAAACATAAATAAAAGCCTTATCGTAATGTGCGTGATGAGTCTATTGCACCAAACTTTTGTGGAGAGTGTTGATGACTGTCAGCTGGATGTCTGTTAAGTCAGCAGTGTTCTCAATAGTTGTGCTGGCCACATTGCAACGTTTCTGTTGTAAAGGAATAATTTTTCTCTTTCATGGTGTTGTGTTGTAATATAATTTTCAGAGAAATCATATCATGGATTTGCATTAGCTGTGAGCCATAATCATCAAAATGAACAAAAACTAAATGTTGTTAATAGATAAGTTGTTTTATTGCACTGAAATAAATGAACCATTTGATGATATTGTGATCTACTGAGATACAGCTGCACTGTGTATTCCTGTAGGCGCCATCAGTTGCTCAAACCAGCTTCTAAATATAATGATCTTTGTGTTGCAGGACTAAATATGGATCATTATTATAAAGAGCAAGATGGGGGCCATGAAGTGTCAAACGCCACCAATGCAGTTCCTTGTGATGCTCTTGCCTCCCTGGCTTCTCCATCGGAGTCGCACCAGCAGACATGTGTGAAGGAAGAGGAGAACGAGTCGTCTCCTAGCCAGAGCAAAACCAAATGCAGAGTAAAGAGTGATTCGAGGCATAAGTTTCTGGTTTCTGATGAGGAAGGGGCAGGCGGTGCAGGGCAGGCAGCAGTCGAAGATGATCTGAAATCACTCATAACTAAAACTCCTGGATTCCATCAGATAGAGAATGAAGACTCTGATTACGTGGCTGCAGAGGAAGATCTTACAGCTGCTACACAATCAGCTGACAATTCCTGGACATGTCCACTAACGCTGGACGAGCTGTCTCCGTCTCCTAGCAATGCTGAAACTGAGAGCTCCTCCAGTCTGTTGACCGACAATCGGCCTTTGGGACATTCTGTCCAATCCAAGAACTGCTCTGGCATGATTCTCAAACTGAGGAAGATGCTCAGTGCGGGGATAAACAAAAAAAGGGCTTGTTACGAAGCTGTGTCGCAGTCCGGGACATTTGCTGAGCCTTCGTCATCACAGATTGAAGTTGAAGAGGGTGTAAGTGGAGAGAGCAGCCAACACAGGATGCCTAACGCACCGAACAGGTGGAAGGGAAAAGGAAGCTTCTGTCATCCTGGAAGGTCCCTCAGCAGTTGCTCTAAAACTAAACAAAGGTCTCTGCTTAAGATCAAATACTGTCCCTATTTGTCGGCCTGCCACAGCGCCCAGCACAGGCGGCGGTGGGTTCTGCGCTCGGCCGTCCAGACGGCCCGGAGGGCCATGAGGTTCTACTACCCAGACTTGGTGGGGAAGAGGATCAGGCACTTGTATGAGGAAGACGACAAATCAGAGGTGTGGTACCGAGGAGAAGTGCTGCGTATCCACGAGGCTCACACCAACCCTCTGAAGACAGTATTCGAGGTGAGGTACGACAGCGAGCCGGAATGGAAATACTACCTGGAATTGCTCATAGATTACAAGAAGGGCTGGCTTAAAATAGAAGACTAAACATTCCTCAAGTTTTCTTTTTCTGAACGGTTGTGGGTCACAGACTGCAATGACAAAGTAAAAATTATGCTGGACTGGATGAGGGGAAGTTATGCAAACTTCCTCCAAGAATGCTTTTTCTTTTTTGTTTTTCTTTACGGATGACTTTGTAAATGACATTGTCTTTGACACAGTAGCTTCAAGGAGTTAACTCAGAAATTACAAATTTCCACCATCATGTATATTTTGGTTCCTTTTTTTTTTTTTTTTTAGTAAAAAAAAAAAAAGATAAATGTTCATTTTTTAAAAAAATGTAAATGAATACAGTGCCACGTGTGTGTGTGTATGTTTACAAGACTTAATTTGCAGTAATTTGTTTTCAAAGTAACTTTTTTTGGAGCAAATGAAGCTCAACAGGCATTAAGGTACTTTATATGAAGCTGCTTTTTTTTCTAAATAACCGGAACCTTTCAGAGAATTTTGAATGGAAGTATATCGAACTCAATATTCTGACATTCGTCTATGACTGAACCTCAAATACTTTTTACATGTTTTTATAATTTTTTCCACAAGATTCTTAGAGAGTGAACAGGTTGAATCTTCTTAAGGTCTTTAAAAATAAATGTTTTTTTACTGAAAGTATGTTGCATTTTCTATTCAAAGTCAATTTCACATGCTGCCAAATATTTATCCAACAGCTACATCATGTGTTCAGAACTCGGAAAGTCTGGTAATGGGGAATCTATTCCATTTGGCCAAATGCACCTGTATTCTCCTAATGCCCGACTCACTCTGAATGTCTGGCAACAGGAGTGTGAACTTGTAGAAAAGCAGAACTTCGTTGCTGGAAAAAGGTGTTTGTCACCATCCTGTGGAAGTTCATACTGTTGCATGTTGTCTCTTCTACCACAGTTTGCCTGGATAACCTTCAGTCAGATCCACCATGTGCTAACAGGAGCATCTTGAATTAAATATTAAAATATATGTTTTTAATTCAAAAAGTGAAACACAGATTCATATATTACTGGACTGCACAGAACATCCACTCAGTACCTGCCTGACCTTGGCTCCTTACTGCATCAATGTAGTGTGACAGAGAGCTCAGTCTGTTAAACCTTCTGCTGCTTTAAGAGAAGCTTTCAGCTGTTAATAGATGCATCAGTGTGTAGCAGGTCTTTAAACTTTAAATCCAGATGCAGTCCACATGTTCTGAATCTTTTCTAGATGCCATTTGCTTTGCTTCATCATCCTGAGGCTACTGGTATCCCAGTTGCTTGTGGGACTTTTTACCTCACTTTTCCTTCACTAAGTTTTCCATTAATATAATTAGATCCTTCTCTCCAAACTGCCAGCTTATTGAGCAGGGATGTTGTGTCACCCTCTGAAGGGTGTCGTTGACTGACTGCTGGACAACTGCCGAGTCAGCAATCCTCCCTGTTAGGTCGTTACCTGGCAATGATATTATTGAATTTAAAATACATTTATTTTTGAAGACAGTCTTGTGTAATATTCCCATTACAAAAAAACCAACTTTGGGGATTCTGGTAGCTTTAACAATCTCCTAAATAAGCAAAAATATCTGTTTGTGCAATGAATCTGAGTTTCATACTTAAATTGAATTACTTAAATTAGTAAACCTATTAATAAAATTCTAATTTACTGAAATGCAGCCAAAGGCTAGTGGATGCCAAACAAAATGTTCCACAATCAACCACCCATGCAAGACGACTGTTTGCAACATTTTGCACTTTAATATTTTTTTCTCCAAAAACAAACATCTAATTTCCCCTCACATTTTACACTATTAGGAAATAAAACACCTTTAATAGCATAAAGGAAAGGTATGTAGAAAAGTATTAAAAGTTTTTGGATGTCTTGGTTTAATGCAAGTAGCTGCTTGTTACTCCAAAACTTAAAATCTGAAATGGTCAAAAACTCTTAGCAGACAGTGAAAACAAAGTGAGCCCCTGAAGAGCAGGTTAAGATAACAATTACAGCTGGAGCTGAAGTTAATGCAAGACAACTTGGAGAAAAGCAATTTGTATCCATTCATCTTGTGTCATCTTTGACAAAAGCAACTTATGGATGCTCAATAACAACAAAAGAAACAATTGAATGTAAACTTGGTGACAAAAAGAGTCCACTTTTATCATTTAGACCAAAACTTAAGATTAAAGTTTCCAAATTCCACACCTATTCGGAAGACAAAGCGCTGCAAAGGTCTGTAGTGTAGAGAAAAGTGCGATGGGTTAGAGGTGCACCAATCAACTGAACAATTCTCTTCAGATCCCTCATCAACATGTTCATTTTTCCATTCATTAAATGAATCAAAACTAAGAAGTCAGAATATTTTCTGCCTCTAAAAGTATCAAACAACGAGGTGTATTGATAAATTTTAAAACAAAATTAGAACAGTTTTGATGGATAAATATGGTTAGTCTTATATTTCATTTTCAGTTGGATTCAAAACTACTACCTCCATCACAGAACCAGCAGTACATGTTGTTCTTTTTTTGTTGAAGTGCTTAGGGGAAAAAAATAATTAAAAAGTCTAAAGACCTCAAAGAAAGCAAGAAATCAGTATCAGCCATTTAAAAGCCTCATCTGTGCAATTCTCCTGATATCTGGCTAATTACACTGCTTGACACCAGGCCTACTCTAATGACTCACACATCACTCCCATAAATCAGATTTCTCATGACATTTATTCAAATAAACAGTACAGTTTATAATTTGCTAGGATAAAATAACTTGAAACACATAAGAAGCATTTTGGGAGACAATTGCCCAAAGATCTGAAACTAGGGCGAAGGATGTATTTTAACGATGGCTGACACTTTGGTGTCATCTTTCCAACTTGCATCAGTGCCTGGAACGATCATGTCCCCTCCAGCCAATCTTGTGAAGACTGCCACATTGCAGAGACATGAACGAGCATCTACAAACAGAGAGCTTGACAATCAGGGCAGCTGCCACACAGAACGATGCAAAACCTGGAGGGGCACTGACATTTCACTGCTGAAACCTCAACCCATGTACAAAAACAGAAAAACAACAAACAAAACAAAAGAAAAACACTGACTTATGCAAAAGTATACCAGCTTTACAAAACACTCCTGGAACCCTTAGAGATTTGCCCTTAAATTTGCATCTCTTTACAGAACACTGAAGTCAGTCTGTGTAGCTTTGTTTAAAGCAAGGTTCCGTCTTACTGCAAGGCAAAAAATCTCTTCAAAGCGATCTGGCAACTATCAGCCTGTTGAGAAGTTACCTACAAGGGTGACGTAAATGCCTGGCAAACTTTGAGTGATCAAGCCCAGTTAGAACTAAAAAAAAAAAAAAAAAACTGTCAGTACATTCTACCAACCCCTCAGTCCACAAGGTGCAAGCTGACTTAACAGGACTAACTCAAGCCACGTCAGGAACAAAGTAAAAAAACAAAAAAACAAAAAAAGAGTGAATGTCACTCATTTTGGCTCTTGCAAATAATTTGTAATGTCTCTAAAAAGAATTATGATAGCGCAACAAAGATAAGCGCAGAGGGGCGTGGGGCTGGTACGTTACTAGCTCTTACCTGTAAAATCTTTTCCACTTTTTTTCCTTTTTACCTTGACTGTACTTTGAGTCATTTTTTTGATCACCTAAAAGAAGGTTTCTTGGAGTTCTTTACAGACTAACCTCATGAGGAACTTTTGTCCAGTGATCTGAGCAGACTGATGACGACAGGATGAATGCCTTATTGCCAATGCTTCCAAACTCCCCACTGTTAATGGGAGGCGTAAACAAACTCAACCTAAATGGGAAAAGTACATCTTTTTCAAGATCGGTAAAGAATAAATATTTCAAAATTATGCAAACACGTGCCACTCTTGCTCTTTAACTTCCATGCATATGGACTATTTACAATTTGAAAAAATACAGACTTGCTGTTTTTTGTTCTTGTGTTTTTTTTTCTTCTTCTTCTTCTTTTTTTCTCCCCCCTTGAAATGTCTTTGCACCCTTTGCAATCAGCCCATCAATATTCAGCCATCCAAACGAGGATTTCACCAAATATTGCAGACATGGCCAGGACAATTAAAGCTGTGTTAAAATTTTTTTTTTTCACACTTATGGAAAAAAAAAAAACAAAAAAAAAACAAAAGTCAAAAATCCAAACAGAAAAGATTCACAAAAAAAAAAACCAGAAGAAAAGATAGTTTAGGGTTACAATACAGACCGAAAGGATGTATTTGTTTATGATGGATTTTTCTGCTTCCTGTAGACTCCACTCTGTCACTAACAATACTGTAGTACACTTTCTCTGTATTACTCTACACTTTCTTTAAATATAATTTATTTTAAGATTTTTATTGTTAAAGAAATCCAGGAAAAAGGAAAAAATGATGCAAAAGTGGTTGGTTGCCAGAGGAGAGGCGGCAGAAGGCCCGTGCTGCCCTGTTTAATTGCATCAGCGCTCTAGTTTGTCAAGATACTCAATAGTCCGTTGCATTGGGACGTGTCCTCAATCCTCGATGTACTCCCACAGGTCCTTCTCATAGCCTTCATGTACGTGCTGTAGCAGCACTCTTCGCCTGCTCTCACAGTATCTACAGACACAGGAGAATTTGATAAAGTCCAGCATAGCATATTTACAGGAAGTGCGAGTTCTGATCAGAGATGTGCATCCACTCATGGGCACAAATGTCACAATAATTTTAGGCTTTTAACTGTCCATTTGGACCGTTGTTTTCCCTGCAATATGAAGATGTTTCAATAAATAACTTCAAACAAACATTTGAAAAACTACTGACCATAAAAGAGGAATACATGTTAAAATATATACATGTAATCTCACTTGGATAAATATAACATGGCAAGTCGCAGAGCAAACAGCCATCAACAAGGGATAAATCTGGCTTCAAATTTGCTTTTTCCCCCATACATGGACCACGTTTTTAAGCATAATCCATAAGATTTTGTTAACTTTTGGTTAGAGTCATTACAGAAGATCAATATTCAGCCATTTGATGTGTGCTTGGGATTATTCAAGTGCCAACTATATAGCTAACGATTTCAATTGAAGAATTTGGAGGTGGTCTCACCTTGATTACCCCAAACATGCTTCCTATTATTGTGGCTACATAGCTCAGTCCTTGTCTCGTCTGACAATAAAATGTTTCTCTAGCAGGAATAATTTTCCATACAGGAAATGGAAAACTTCAGTCAAGATTGAAAGTGTTGATTTTTCCCTGGTGTCTTGGCTGGAAGTCTCTCAGTCCATGATGTTACTATCTTCTCTCCAAAACGTTACATTGGCATTTTAGCAGCATCCAGTTTATGATCCTTGCTGGTTCCTGGAATAGTCATGAAATTTCCAAATACTTTGCTTCCAATTGAATGGATAGATTGTATCAGATGGTTGGTAGTTGGACAGACCAGTTGTTGGAACAGGACAATGTATGTACCCAAACATACAACAAAACTGCCTTTGAAAAAATAATTTTAAAAATCCAGAACAATACCAGAAATATGTTGACAGTATATATAATTTTGACTGTGTTGATTTGAGAATATCCACTATCTTGGGCAGCTAGTTCTTTTACAAATCACTTAATACAAGTGCTACCCAATACTATTTACTCCATACAATAAAGGTTCAAATGTGTAATTAAAAGCCAAAGAGTATGTAAACTTCTTACTGGAACACTGCGTCACTTACCTGTACTTATCTTGTACTTTCTGCTTGATGTCCTGCAAGGAATCCTGGGAAATATCCCGCTCTAAGTATCCAGAGAGCACCTCAGTGGCATTTTCCAGATCTGCCTGGTTGTTCTGTTGAACAGAAGTAACGGATGTCATCCTCAGTAATACTTTTTAAAATTTATATTTAGGTCATACCAATAAAGATAGATTTAGCTCTTGTGTGCTTTGGATTTGTGTGACTTTACACTTTAGTGGTTGGCAGCTTTAACATTAAGCAACAATTTCAGCCATCTTACCTCAAAAATAATGGACTGGTTGTTCTTTTTGAGGTAGAAGGCAAAGACGTAAGTGAACATGAGTGTGGAGCGGCACTGGCAGAGCACATCTACAGCCTTCTTCAGGAACTGCACTTCAATCCAAGACATGTTGTGCTGCTGCATCTCCTCCATCTTCTGCTTAACCTGAGCATAGAGCTTGTGCTCAAAGCGCAGACTCTGCATGTGGTTCATGTAGCGGTTGCAGTAGAACAGGTACCTCTGCAAGGCTGCCCTGGAGCGCTGCACACACAGTAAGGTGAAACGGCTTAAACTCACAAACACACCCAAATACTGGATACTGGATTTACCCAACTACAGTGTTCAAATTTCAAATTTCCTGAACTCTCAGTTCTTTTTGCTCAATTTCTAACAAATAGATACAAAACATTATTGCAGTTAAAATGGAACTTACAAAATTCAGAGATAAACAAGAAAAAGAGAAAAAAAGAAAAAACAAAGGAAAAGAAAAACAACAAGAAAGAAAGAAAAAATGTGGAAGGAGCAAAGTGGGGAGGGAGAGAGGGAAAGAAAGAGGCAAAGAAGATAGATTGACAATTTTTAGACCGAAGGACAGGGTAAAAGAAATCTGGAAAATGCCATTCCATACTTATCCTGAATTGAGAAGAACTTAAATGTCAATTTCCCATACTGTAAAGAAACCCTGAAAACTGGAAAAGACAAAAACTGTATGTGTTGTACCAGCAGCATGAATGTCAACCTTGGAATCTCTGCAGCTGTTTCATAAAATAAATTTTGTTACAAACTATAAAATCCTTATAGTACTTGTTTACCATAAAATTCTCTGAAAATTAAACAATGCCGGAGTAAAAAAAGAATAATTCTCCACTAAAACATGAATCAAATTGATGCATTTATGTAATAAGCCTTTCTAAGTTAACATATGTTTCACAATTTTTGAGGGCAAATGTAGATTTAATTACCTCTTGAGCATCTCTGGCTGCCTTGGCATCGTCTTCATTATAGCGGTTGCAGTTGTACCTGTAAGATCAAACAGGTCAGCGGTGTTTACGGAGTATTTCAGACAGACCTCTGGACATTTTTATTACCAAGGTGAATGTGTGAGAGAAGCCAGAATATTTTAGATTCTGTACTCTTTGTATTGAGACTTCCGAATGTATCTAATGAATGATACGCCGTTACAAAAACTGATGGTCAAATATGTGCCAGCTATGGTTTCACATCTCGAAACATTTAGTTTACTTGAAAGCAACATTTTTTGCATAAAAAATAACATGAAAAAAATAAGCCTTTAGTTCTCACCAGGCAGAGCCATGAGGTTCCCATGGACCCAGGCAGACCCAACAGAACTCCGCTTTGCAGTTCTGGTTGCGACAGACCATGTGGTTGCAGCCGCCGTCCTTCTCAATGGTCACGTGACATTTTGGACACTCCTGTAGAGTTAAGGCGAACATTGTGTTCTGTTATTCAACTGAAGAACAGAGATGTGTTGTGTTATGATATAAATAACAAATTTTATTAGTATCAAGGAGTCTGATGAATGTCATACCTTGGTATTTGCTGCAATCCAGTTGGAAGTCTCACTGTCGTCATCACATTTCTTAATCCATTTTCTCAGCCACTGGAAAAAATAAAAAATAAAAAAAAATAATTGAAAAGGGAATAATATTGCTTCCCATAAATGTCAGAATCCTACATATTTTCATTTTTCCAATCAGCTTACCTTACACTTCACAGGATCATGCCAGTTCTCTCCACAGTTGAAACTGTAATAACAGCACACAAATCAACCCAACCTCCAATAACATGTGGAAAACCCGTTTTCTGTGAGAGTTTGCTGATCTTACCAGAACTGACGGCCACACTTGCATCTCACCGGCTTGGCATCTGGATACTGGACTTTGACAACGTGATGGCAGTCCGGTGCAGGGCACCACTTTAACAGTCGATTGCACTTTAACAAGTAATAAGAAACATGTTTTTCATTTTTTCAATTGTAGACCCACAGGTTGTCAATTACATTCTAACTTTTCTCAAAGCACTCTACAGAGGATAGATCTATGCTTAGCTATGTAGAAATCTGCATAAACACAGCCATGCAGTTAACTAGCACAATGAAGATTTACAAGTTTATTTATTGAAGAGAAAAACAAAACATGTATATAGAATGTAAATGCTGAAGAATTTACAAACATAGAAGTATCATGTTATTGCAATAGGTAACATTTTCCCGTCGAGTTTAGGTCTTGACACATTTGTTTGTGCTCATAAAGGAAGGACTGTAGGGTTAAATAATTCTACATTTACTTTTTTACCATCCAAACCCTTAAATATATGTGTGCACTCACTACTTGTTATTACTTGTTGACCTACATTCTCCTTAAGCAGTGTGCAGCAGAACTGTTTTTTTACTGTGTGCTAAACTGACATTCATGCAGCTCTAATAATTAAAGAACTAGTTGTTTCAGGTTTCTTCTTCTCAGATTCAACCTGAAAATCAAACTGCAAAGCTCAGCATAAGCATTTTTCAATTTCCTGTCAAGCAACAAAGCTTACCTCTACAAAACTATTTGTGATTAAATGCTGGTACTTCAACTTTACTTTTGAATCTGTTATGAGGCGCCTGTGAAAACATTGAAAATCAATAATTAGTCTTCATTAGAAGAAAAAAAAAAACATACATACATACATATATATATATATATATATATATATATATATACACACACACACACACACACACACACACACACACACTTGCAAGCAGAGTTTTTTGCAGTTGCTTTCTAAGACCTTAACGCATTAGTTATACAGTAAATATATTGAGTGTTTTCTCCTCTTGCAGAAGTGGTTGCACAGTTGATTCATAATTTTAAATTTAAAGTGACGCAAAGAATATCTGGAATCTTGGCAGCATTAAAAGACCTGGAGATCCACCAAAGACAAATCATGAATCACTGAAAGACTAAAGATGAGAGAAAAAAATATTTTTCAGAAAAAAACATTTTAGAGTTCACAGGAGACAAAACAAAGATGATATCACACTTCAATGATCCTCACTAAAAACAGGTTGGATTCAAATACATTGAAAAATATAATATTTGATATGTCTAATAATTATGTACAAAATATAAAGTTTTAACAGTGAAAAACTGATTTTAAAATGAGGATGAATCAGAGTAACTTTACGTTAGGGCTGTTGTAAACGAATAATATAGTAATCGAGTAATCTATTAATTATTCTTACGATCAACTGATTAATAGGATAAAAATAAAATTTAAATAAAAAAAAAAACAACTAAAACACTGTTAAATCTAACATAGCAGCAGTATTACTGTCGCATTTCAACACCAGTCCAATTTTTCAGATTTGAGTTTCCCTAACAACTTTTCTGTAGTTTAGAAAATTAACCTGTAACAAAAATAGCTCGTTTTCTAAGTTAACCAGAAGAAAAGTTATGCAAGAATCTGAAGTTACATTAAATTTAATAATAAAAAGGCAGGCTCACAAATACGCTAATGAAGAAATGTCTATACTCCAGCTTTTCCTTTATGTATTCATCTTCAGTCTACTTAATGGATGAACTCTCACCTTACCCAGCCATTTATACCTTTTGTGTTTATGTTAGTGACGGGATTTGATACCTTTGTTCACCACACACAGAAACATCTAACACAGTGGGCAACTCCAGGCCTCAAAGGCCATTCTCCTGCAACTTTTAGATGTGTCTCTACTTCAACACACCTGAGTCAAATAATGAGGTCATTAGCAGGACTCTGAAGAACTTGACTGCATTTAGGAAGTGATTCAGCTATTTAATTCAGCTGTGTTGGACCAGGGAGACATCCAAGAGTTGCAGGACACCGGCCCTCGAGGCCTGGAATTGCCCACCCCTGACCTAACAGCTACGTGCCGTCACAGTGTTGAGACCGGGATGATATAAAATTAATTTTCCAGTTCGTTCATAAAGCTACACTTACGTTAATCATCTCATGTGCAGCCACCTGCCTTTTTCAGTCTATCTGCTCACCTGTATAAATACACCTTCAGCGCTCTGAACAGCATACAACAAGCATCGCACCAATCACTTTAAGGATACTTATTGGTCCCTCGAAAAATGACAAAGACCTGGACATTATCATCAATCAATAAAATCCGAACTTGAAAACTGGAACTGTTATGATGCTAACACTTAGCTTTCGTCAACAACTCATATTCGGAAATGAGAATATGCGCAACGCAAGTAATAACCCAGCCGGAACACGGAGCGCTAAATAATAAAACATAAATTAATGAAGCTTCGAGGCCAATAAATTTTCCTCAAATTACACGAGGAATCGTTTCAGCCCTACTTTACATTGAGCATCACAAAATTGTTTTAAGTGAAAGACTATCAGCGTCATCTTTTGCCAAATATGATGATCATTACAAACCAAAAAATAAAACAAATACATGCACAAACATACTCACATGACTGTGTTGTCATCAACCAAAATGTCACAACTATGAGCAGGGCACGAAATTGTCTAAGAAAGCATAGAAATAAAATCATTAGTTGGTTATTGAAAAAATAAAGGCCATTTCAGACATCAAGAGTGACACCAAATGTAACAACAGTGCTAATTTTACTGTTTCTAGCTAGCTCTTTGTTCAGCTAACAACAGTCTATAATAATTATTTTATGTTATTTAATTTGTCTTCCTGACACAATATTAGATGTGCGCGACCAATCTAAGACAAAAAAGCCAACTTACACTCCAAAAGCATAAAAGCAATGATAAGCTTTTATTTAAAAAAAAAAAAAAAGTCTCACATACATACATACACACACACACATACACACACATAATGCACCTATAAATCAGTCAGACATAAGAATTGAACAATTTTTTTTCTATTGATTGGCTTTAACTGTTGATCGGTGGATCAAACACAGAAAAAAAAAATCAATTAAATGCAGAAAATCTTGGAAGTCCCTCTACTTTTGCTCCATAAACAAATGACAGACTTCAATAGACATCTTAAGATTAAAAAAAAAAAAAAAACAGCTGAAAATCTTAATCATTGTGTCAGGTATAATAAAATATAGAAGTTATTTAGCAAAAAACTAATGATAAAATTGTTACTGGCAAGAAAAACCTGGTTAGTGCATCTCCATAAATGAATCTTGAAATGTACCTGTCCCATTCCTTCCTCTATGATTTTGGTAGTCAAATAATCTCCCCAGCACTGCATGCAGAACTTGTGTCCACACTCCAGACCGGTAAAGTACTGAAACAAACATCATCCAACAGCTTAAACATACAACCCTTGTCATCAATATTAACTTTTCAAATAACAGACAATAAAATTACTTGTGAATAATGTGGATTCATAACTACTACTACAATGCTCAATGCAAATTTTATTTCCAGAATAGTTTTTTCCCCTTTAGTAAAACCCAATATAAATTTATTTTTACCTTGCTAAATGAAAGTACAAAGGAAAGAATATGTGAATATCTTCAAGTGAGAGTGTTGCCTTTTAGTGTTGAGTCATTTTACTATTTTTAACAAATAGTACAATTTGTTCTTATTCATAATACATTAAAATTACACAAACACTGTAAAGAAGATTTAAATGCCAGACCGGCATTTAAAGTAAGAAAACGGCTAATATCTGAAGAAATAAATATACATAAAAACTGGAGTAAAGCAGTTTTATTCCATACATAGAGTTGTAAAAAGTCAGTGTATGGGAGGAGAGAACACGTTGACTCACTATCTGCTACTGTCTGAGTCAGTCAGCGCTTAATGCAGTTTATTTCAGAAGAGCAGCTGCTTTTAAAGTCTTTAAGCCCATTTTTGACCTGTTGCCAAAGAAAGTTTCCTTGAATCTTTAACATCACTGATGTGGTTTTTTTTCTCATTTTAAATGAGAGCACATTGCCACACTGACACATTTAATGCATGGAAAATTAGCACCAATTTAAAAAATCGAAACAAAATCTCAACAAGAAAATATTCTTAGAGGGTGTTACTGTTAAAATACATCCTTGCTTTACTGCCATCCTCTCTGATAAAAGTGATTACTGCTTTACTGTGATTTTCAGCCCTCCTCTTTATAAGGGAGAAGCCTCAAATAAGCTTGCCAATTTAACAGAATGTTTCTTTGTGTTATTCATGGAATAGCAGTAGAAGTTTGTCAAGCTGACATAGCAGGTTAATTTGGCTGCTTTACAGATGAGCTGCAAAATGAGAATTTCTGAAAACCGTATGAGCTTAAGGTTGAAACTGGCAGTCATTTAGTTTACAAATCAACCATCTATGTCTATGACATAGATGGTTGGTTTAATTTGGCTCTATGTACTTAATACTAACAACTATGCTATCCAGGGCGCTACAGAGAAAAGACAACATGTTTGATGGTACAAAAATGAATCACTGTGGTCCTTTGATACTCCCCAATCAAATTATTTTCTTTGGACAATTGAAATATAAACAATGTAATGACATCAACAATTATGGTCTGCTAAACAGCTTAAAAACTTGAAAACCTCATATTATTAAGAAATATAATTACATTTTAGAATTTACAGATGTTTTCAAAACTGGAACGATTAGAACCCAAAGAAAAAAAATGTAATCATAACATAAAATGGTTGATCAATAACCTTTAACTTTATGTTTTAAGTTTTTTTGGCATCCAATTTCAGATTTATGTTTTGTAATTTCAAGAGTTGCTTTCAAGCTTTTCTGAAAATCAATTTCTGGAAGGGATTTACATATTTTTCTTCTTGGCTATGCTACTTCTCCCTGTAATATTGAGATGTTACATTATGAAAGAAAAATTTGCCTTAATTTTCTAAAAAACTGCAAGGTTAGGGAATATATTTTTAAATAGAATATTTAACAATTTCCATCTACAGTTGAAGATCCAGCTCATCCAGCATAATGCTGATCTAACCATGTAACTCACCGAGTTGGGGAAGTTTAGGTAGCAGATCTGACAAGGCATGTCTTGTGCCGATGATCTAGTGTTAATTGGAGGACGGATCCGAGGCTTCTTGCTGGGGTTGATGACATGACATTCAGAGAAAAGCTTGTCAAGGTTTCCATCAAAGTATCTGCAATATTTACACAAACAAAAGGCAGATTTAAGAAGCATGTAAACATTCAAGACCCAAGAAGAGCTGGCCTGGCTATTGCAGTCCTATGCAATTCTGCTCGATTCTCATGTCCCTTCAGTGTTCTGTCTGGGATTTCTCTTGCTGAGCTTGATTTCTCTGGTTGAATTTCAGGCTAATCAGCAAACAGAGGGAGGATTTGTGAGCAATAATATTGATTTTCTGCACCGTTTTAGGCTGACTGTAGTTTGGCAATAGCAGCAGAAGAAATGAATGAAGCTGTTCATGCTGTGTTGGCCCTCTTCCAAAGACTGAATTAACATTAACAGCGATTTTCTTCGACTTGTCACTTCTCTCTTCACAGTGAGGGATGGCCGTTAACAGCACACACAATTTCTGGTAAGCTTCGTACTGTCAAACTGACGCATTACATACATGACGATCAAACATCAGCGATTGGGTAGATCTTAAAATGTCAAAAAAGTCTACGTCTTTGCAAGCAATTGTTTTTTAACAACTGAGGGTCCAGACCCCATGTATAAAGACAATAGCATAGAGTAAGGGTTTGGCCTTTACCAGGCTGAGAAAGTGCCTCTAATTATTTTTCTTTATTTTGGCTAAGCACCAATTAATAGCAGTACTAATAGTGCCAAATAAAATCACATCACCAAATGGTCAACATAATCCAGAGATTCCTACCTTTCCATGAGCTTTTCTTTATCCCAGTTGAAGTGGCTGAGGAGAATGCGTGTTATTGTTGCAGGGTTCTAGAAGGGAAAAATGGTGAAAAATTAGAATTCCAATTTACATTTAAATTTTTCTATTGTTCAAGGAGGTTACCATATAAATTAATTTTGCCAAAGCAAGGTTAAAATCAGAAGTTTTAGAAGATAAACATTTACAGTGATGTCATTTCACAATATTTTTAGAGATTAATATTTCTAAAAATGCTTCATCATATTCCCTGTTTAATACAATCATAGGTTAACAACTTGACTCCCCCCCCTCCCAATATGCTTGCATGTTATCCAATGGGTCCACTTTTATAAGGGGACCTGTTGATCTTTATCAAAATTTGTTTAATTTCTATTCAAACTGCATATGCTTTGTAAAGCAGAGAGCAGTTTGTAGGCAAACTTATGCATAGAGAAGTGGCAATGTGACTTAAAAATAAGTCCAAAGGTTGTTTCTTTGACTTTTTAATGTCATCATTTTGCTCAGGAAGGAGCAAGGATCGACAGAGGGTTTGTGTCTTATGTAAATCCAGAGAGTTATCCTGAGTCTACTGTGTTTATAGTACCAGGTAAGGACAATGGCAACTTTGTTGCAGGTTGAATTCTGTTCATTCAGTAAGCACTCAGTGGCTCTCACATTTCTCTGCCTTTCGAATAACTGCTTCTGAAAACCAAACAAAAAGTCCTTTCTGACACAACAGAGTAGGATTAATGATCAAGGAAGCATCATGTGAAACCAGTGGGCAATCTAAAACAAAGATAGTCTCATCTCCTCATGAATCAACTACAAACTTCATGTCCTCAATACATTGCCAAACGAGAAAAAGTATTTCATGAAGCACATCTGTGGGAAAAACTACTGTACTAACTTAAACTATAAAATGAGTCAGCTCAATTAACTTTTTACTGTTCTTTCCTGTTTCCACATTTTACAATCACAGTAAAATTCACAGTCTGAGAATGTTAGTGTATTCACAAATGTATACAATTATTAAAATGGCTAACTAAATGTGTTGTTTTTTTTAATCTAATTTATCTTAGTGTTTGGGAGAGATAAAACCATAACAAGACTCCGTAGTGGATTCACTATAATGAATCCCGTGCTACTTTTCAACATGATCGCATTCAACCATTTGATTATGGGGTTGACTTGATGCATTATCATGAGAGAATACTTTGACTTTTTAAACCAACATTAACATGTAAGCTTAGTAAACTGTCTGAACTGTCTTTACTCACCAAATGAATGCACTGATTTGGCTAAAATGTCAGGCATGATGATAACCACTAAGGTGATGTTCACACTGCAGCCTGAAGTGTGCAGTGCAATAAGATTTTGTTGCCCTTATGCAACCTGGATCTGATATTCCCATGACAGTCTGATCAACACAGGTATGATTTTTACAAATGCCACATAGGCTACTTGCATGTGTGATCCTAAATTTGGTATGCATCTAATCTTTTCAAATGTGACCTGCGTCTGTGCGGCCAGGTCGCATTCCTCCTACCTGTATGCAATTGATTCTCGATAAATGTCACTACTGTGAATCCTAATACAGGCAAGCAACGAGAAAAACGACAACCATGGCAGAGGATAATGAGGATCACGTTGTTGATGTGCTGGCTCTGGTTGGACAACACTTTAAAATCGTAAAATATGCTCCACCATTAACATTCATGTTTACTTCCGCAAACACTGAGAACGCTCACTGTGTGTGGTGTTTCTGCGTCCTCTATTGTGAATGCAGGACACTTTTAGGTTGTCTGCTGTTCGTTCACTTTAGGAGACCACATACAAGTCACATCTATTTGGAAATATCAACTATGAAATATGAATGCTAAAAACAAAACAAAAAAACATCAGGTTTCACAAAAAAATTGGAATTGAACATCGAGGCCTGTAGTGTGAACACAGCCTAAAAAGTTTGAAGACAAATTTTTTATTTAAAAAAGTAAAACAACTCATTTGAAAAATTTCTTGCATGTATTTACAACAGTCTCAATTTGACTGGATTAAAAGTTTTTCTGTATTTTGAAATAGGTTTGTGACTGGTAAGTTACACACTTGGTAAACAAAAACAAGAAAAAATTGTGTAAAAATAAGGCTAAAAAGATTGTGCAATATCAGCTTTAACTAGGGACGATATGGACATACCTTTGATATTGAAAATCCAAAAGACTTTTGAAAATTATATTATATGGAGATATGCATTTATTTAATTATGGAGAACAATAGTCACAAAAACACCAGGCTCCCACTTATAATTTAAGTGTACATTGTCTTTGAAAAACTTTGTATTCCACCCAATGTCCACCAGGTAATAAAACTTGACTTTTATGGGAGCTTATGACCGTTGATTAAACCAACATAATTGAGCAAACTCCTGTTGGGAAATATTGTTTATTTGAATCACATTGCCACATTTCCTTACAACAACCTATAAAGAATATTATTGGAAATTGTTGTAAAATCTGTCATTTTCAGAGATGGCACTAAAGATCCTCATGGTGTCTACGAATTGAGCTGTTGATGGTAGAACATATTCCACCGTAGATGGCTCTATTTCCTACCCCAAACAGTTAAGTATGAAAACAACCAAAACTGCAAGAATATAGGATAGCAAAGAGATTAAATTACCAGAATCCTAATGTCAATTACCAGTAAACAGATTCAACCAGCACAAAGTCAGAATTCAATTATCAAGTACAACAAAAACAACAAGTTTAGTCACTGACTTTATCCTGGTTTGATTTTGTATTAAACCACAAAAACATCAAATTAGGTTTTTCAGGTATAAAACATCTGAACCCAAATTAACTGGAGCATATTCAAAAACCCTCTTTTTTGTCAGTGTTTTGAACAAAATATTTAAGAATGAGATTCAACAATCTCTCAAACAAAAGTTAAGACTAATGCACAATCTTCTTAACTATTAACTCTACCATCAACTTAAACGTTTATGTAATGGTGGTCCCTGAAGAACCTTGCAGGGTTTTAAATGTAAGTCTTAAAATCTATCTACCTGAGATATTTTTGTATTTCTTTCCATTAGCTTTTTTATTATGTAATTCAAAGCAATTACACTGACACACGAAGAACCTCCAACAATGTCGGTCTTCAAACAACCTACAAAACTAAATTAGGTATACTTGTATATTATCACTATTCAAAAACACAGAACCACAGTCAGTTTTTAAAATCGGAACAAGTTCAAAGCAACCGTTTAGTATGGGAAGAATTTATATATTTTCGACTTTCAAGCTTCTTCGAAGTAATATTTCGGAATGATGGTTCATGCTATATCGCACAAAACTAAGTGCTAACTTAATAGGACCATTTTTTTTTTATTCTATGCTTACGAGAGAGGAAATGGAGGCCTCGGTTGGCTCTGTGCTACACCGTGCATCTCTGACAAGCTATTGCGAATGAAATCCGTTAAGTCAAAAAGCTTATTAAAATTAAATTCTTAAATAGTAATTCATCACATCGAAGTTAGGACAAAATGCTTGGTCGCTATTCTGTAACTAACATTGCTTGTCATTTGCTACATTACACAATGTCCAACTAGCCTTTGGACAAATGTCAAAGTACGTTAACGTTAGTTTAGTTGCACTATATTTATAGAAGTCAACCTTGAATTGATTTGTTAACTTTCAACCGTTCTGTCGTCAAAAGTCACACCTAACGTACACCAAGTCAACAACCAAAGACGTTAGGCTTTTTCAGAATACAGCTGCTAGCATAGCTGAAGAAGATGGCTAAGTAGCAAGAAAGCTAACATTAGCTTAGCAAAGGTAGCTGCCAACTTCTCAATGGGGATTAGACTACTTCCTGTAACAAAACTTCTGTTTAAATGTATATATTTAGTGACATTTCAGCATATCCAGATACATTCGAAATACACACTAGTAACAAAAACTTACCATCGTTAAAAACGAATTTCAACACGTGTTAATCTTGTGAAACTGTCACCTTCCAGTAAGTTAACTACTCCTACAAGGCTAGCCGCTAAGCTAACGTCCGTGGCCTGTAAACGCTTGATAGAATCCTGGACCCCGGTCTTTCCTGACGATGGTATACCAAAATACCTACCTGTATGACCTCGTTGACCTCCCTGATACACTCCACCATATGCTGGAGGATCTGCTCGGCAGTCAAAACCTCGAAACGATAGTCTTCCTCCTCTTCTTCACCAGGACCGTGACCACCTACACCAGTCTCGCCACCCTCGTCTCGCTCCCCGCCGGCCACCACAGGATCGACCAACTCCACCTCACCGATATCCAGGGTGTCGTCCTCGGGCTCCACTTCGCCGCTGTCCTCGCTACATTCGTCTTCGTCGTCGTATTCATAGTTATAGCCCTCGTCTGAGTCCATTCCTAGGGTGTTTACCGGTTTACAACGAGCACACCTTGAGGTCGAAAACGCCAGATGTAGATTGCGGAACAATATGAAAACCAAAATTATCCGAGCCTGTTTTTCAGCTGCAGCGAAAATAACAACAAAACGTCGCCGCTGCTAAGCCAACAAAGAGAGGCAGCGTCACCAACTGACGATGGCCTTACGTCAGACAAACTAGAAAATAAAATGTGAAAAGAAATTTAATGTCTTTCTTTCTCAATATCTAACTTAGCCAAACAGCATAATAAATAAGTAAAAAATGTTCCAAACGTTGGCAATGTCTCACTCGCACACATAATGTTAAAAAACTCTACATTTGTGTTTTAAACCTATTCAATGTGTCCCAATAACATTTTAATAGTGAAATTTCAGTAAACCACCCATATGTGTAATTGGTTTGACTTTTACTTTTGTCTCTATGCCCAAGATTCAATAAATAAACTGATAAATAAATAACTAATGCATTGTGCAGAATGGACTTACTCTTCTCTTTTAAATCCTTCTAACATATTATTACTATTACTCAGCCAAAAATAGATATTGTATTTATTTATTTGTGTATTTGTTAAATGACCTTCTTAGTTGAAAGTAGGCCAGTAGTATAATAAAACCCCTGAACTTTTAAGGCTTTGTGTGTTGGTGCCCCCATTTGGACACCCCTTTGAAAATGTGGGCAAGGCACCCCTTGTAGTAGTAGTGCCACTATTGTTATGTATATCAGTAGACACAGTGGTAAGCTGCCTGTTGTTTACCTCACCTGACTACATGCTCCTATGCACCTGACTAACTCAGTTGGTCAGAAGGTGGAAAGTCAAATATGAAAGTCATGTGCTCAGTAAATCCTGGACACTGCACTCTGATAAAATATATTTTCCTACTACTGAACATAATTAATCTTGGCTTAAACACAGCAGAGAGTGTATGGCCATTGCCACAAATATTTATCCCCTCTCCAGAGAGATACCAACTGAAGCCCCAATCTTTCAGTTTTGGATATCGAAGATACTTGGATGCAAAGCACAGCTGTTCTGTTCTGGATGCAGCATTCAAGAGATATTTTTCCATTTTATTTCCAGGATACACTTATGGTAAGTGTACTTAAGAAAATACATATTTTTCACCTTATTTGAATTTAGAAGCCAACCTGATCACTTTTAGTGTAGCTACACAATTATTATTTTTAAATAGCTGTTAAAACAACTCACTGCTGGCAAACAATCCTGATGTGTTTTATTATGAACCTAAGAGAAGCCATTCTGGTGATAACATATTTAAAACTTATTTACAACTGTGAATTGCTTAGTAGTTTTGTCATGAATGTTTTGTTTGTCGTTGTGCCTTTTAAAATAGATGAATGGGTTTTGTAAAAACAACAACTCAGCTGTAGGCCAGCCAAAGCCTGTTACCACAAACACATTCAATGACAATGGGCCAGCTTTACCCTTGTGTTGTCTAATAATACTTTGGTTGGAACATTGTACATTTCAGTAAAATGTAATTGATCTATATTTACATTAATTTTTCACAGGGAATGATACTCTACTGTTCAGTGAGAATGAGGTATTCACTCTCACAATTAGTCTTGACCGTCATGAGTGTGAGGGTTACCCAAATCAAGACTCTTCAGAGAGATGTAAGAATAAACATACATAATGAGGTATTAAATTTACAAAATCCAAATGGTAAAAGCTATTATTGAGAATTTTTTCCCATTTGTGTTTTAGACAAATTGAATGTCTTTGCTGGGCAAGCATCTCTGAATGCAGAAACTGTGTGGGGTTCTTTAAGAGGTAATTACTATCACTATATTTTTAAAGAATTAGAAAGTACCTTATTAAAATGGACATAATGGCAGTTAACTAATGTTATCAATAACTGTTATCTTACACTCTAAAAACTTGGTGAAAAACAACAAAATCTCAGTTATTTTGCTAAGCAGCAAAGACTGGATATGTCATGGGTTTTGCCTAGAGTAGGGGTGCCCAAAGTTGGTCCTCGAGGGCTGGCATCGTGCACATTTTAGTTCTCTCCCTGGACAAACTTTGCATGTCAATGTTCTTCTTAGGCCTTCTAATGAGCCATCATTTGATCCACATGCGTTAAACTAGGGAGATAACTAAAACATGCAGGACTGACTTTGGGCTAGAGTATTGTTCCAAGTAAAAACAAATTGATTAAAGTGACAAATTAGAGCTACTAAAGACTTTTTAAAACTAAACCCCTGACTTGTTTTTTGCTGAACAAGTCATATTAGCATAAAAAGTAACCCATCTTTTTCAGCTCTAGCTTAATATGATTTTGTAGGTGACTATGTAATTGCTGTATTGGCTTTCAAAACAAATTTAACCTTCAAACATTTAGGCTAAAGAAATAACTCAGTAGTTTTTAGAATGCGAATGTCCATCTTATATAAATATTTAAATAAGAGTTTTTAATGTGTGTTTTTTCTGATCAAGCACAGGTCTTGAAACCTTCAGTCAGTTGGTGTATCAAGATGAATTTGGCTCAGTAAGTCAGAGTTTCTCAAATACTAAAGCTCAGGTTTATAAATGATATCCATCATTATGCAACGATGACTTAGCTTTTAGTTATTAGTTTTTATGTTTTTTGTTTTTCAGTATTATATTAACAAGACTGAGATTGAGGACTACCCACAATTTAACTATAGAGGAATTTTACTGGACACTTCACGCCACTACTTACCAGTGCAGGCCATTTTAAAAACTCTGGTAACAATCATATATCATCTTAGCCCATATTTCTGTTCAATTGATCATAAATGGCTTTTTTTTTTCTTTTCTAGGATGCAATGGCCTACAGTAAGTTTAATGTATTTCATTGGCACCTTGTTGATGATCCATCATTCCCTTACCAAAGCCACAAATTTCCAGACCTTTCCAATAAGGTATGTGATTTGGAACAGCTATTAAGTTGTTTTTAAAGACAATGCATTTTAAGAAAAAAATAAATAAAAATCTTAAACCACATTCAATTATGGATTTCCATAGTGAATACTTGTAGCCCCCTGCTTCTTAAGTCGTGAGTGCTGGGAAGTTGCCTCCTCCCTATAACCAAAAACGTCTGGCTCTGATACAGGGGGCTTTCCATCCTGTGACTCACATCTACACACAGTCAGATGTAAGAAGGGTGATCTCATATGCCAGGATGCGAGGAATAAGAGTCCTTCCGGAGTTTGATTCACCAGGCCACACAAAATCTTGGGGAAAAGGTAGAATTTCGAAGCAAAATAAACAACATTTAAAACACACAAGCAGTGAACCAGTCCTCCAGATCTCATTCATGAATGTCATGATGGTATGTTTTTGAAGCACAAAGCTTTGATAAATATTGTGTGTTCACACTGATGGTCTCAGTTTTTAAGAAAAACCTTAACCCACACAAAATACTGTAAAAATTTCAATATTTAGTATGTGCATTGGTTTGCTCCACCAGCCATTTAATGTGATAACTATCTATTTTATGTATATATGTATATATATATATATATATATATATATATATATATATATATATATATATATATATATATATATTTACTAAAGAATTTATGTCTCAGGTCAGTCTGAGTTGTTGACTCCCTGCTACAGAGGGGGCACTCCTTCAGGGAATTTTGGACCTGTTAATCCAACACTACCCTCCACATATCAGTTCATGGCATCACTTTTGAAGGAAGTGGCCTCTGTGTTTCCTGACCCCTATATCCACTTAGGAGGAGATGAGGTTGACTTTTCTTGCTGGTAGGTTTGAAAATTAAAAGTAAGTCAATGCAAAGAAGAGAAACACAAACTTAATATTCAACTGAATTAGTTTTCAGCTGTCAAAAAGCTGCAAGTCATCACTGAGTGTAACAACATGAAAATAAATGCTTGCCACTGCTTTTTGGTAGGAGATCAAATCCTTACATTCGTGCATTCATGCACAAGATGGGTTTTGGATTGGACTTTTCTAAACTGGAAGCATTCTACATTGAAAAGTAAGTAATGGGAGATTTTGGGTTGAAGTCTACATGCAAATCAAATCTATAAAAAGATTAATATGTTCACTTTTATTAACAGAATTGTGAACATCACATCAGTACTCAGGAAGACATCCATTGTGTGGCAGGATGTTTTTGACTACCATGAACGAGTAAGGGTGCACCAACAGATATATGTACTGTTTATTGAAAATTACTCGCCTGTGTCACAGAATGTCTTTAGAAGTATAAACCAAAATTAATAAAAAAATAATCCGTCCATTATCTACACCTATGTATTCTTGCAGGACTGTGGGAGGCTGATGCTTGTCTTTTGCAGTTATTGTGCAAGTTACTAGAAGGCCCTAATTTTATGTGACATTCATGTACAGTGTTTGTAGACTTTTGAAAAGTTGAAAACCCCTTTGACTGAAATGAAACCAAAATGTTGTGGATGTTTGATTGAATTATAAATGTGATCATATTACAGTGTTCAAAATAAAACTAAAGAATTTAATTTCTCCATGACTGCCATACAAACAACAACGGCTATTATTTCTAAAGGTAAAAGATGAAGGACACCATACAAGTGTGGATGATGTGAAAGGTAATGTACCACTGAAACTTTGTGTATATCTAATGGTGAGTTGTTTTGTGTTGCAGCACAGGTTTTTGTCAGTGGTGGAGGTGTGGAAACAGGGCTGTTACCTTTGTGAAGTACGCAGGGTTGTTAAAGCTGGACTCAGGGTGATTCTGGCCTCTCCGTGGTATCTGGACCAGCCTGGACCCACACACAACTGGGCCCGCTACTATAATGTGTGGCCACTAGCCTTCAAAGGTTAGTGAAAAAAAATCCAGCTTTGCTGTGAGTTGTTCAGGTTGTGGAAATAGTTCTCAATTTCAGACAACCAATTTTTTCATTGATGTTCCATTGACTGTCAAACCACCAGGTGGCAGCAAACCCCAAATTTTATAGAACAAAAACAGACTTGAACATTCTGTTTTCATTTGTCATTATTTATTCAGCCTTAAGAGTAAGAATCTCTTATTTTATATTTTTATTCTTTTATCTGAACAGGTACTGAGAAGCAAAAGAGTTTAGTGATTGGGGGAGAAGTCTGTCTGTGGGGGGAATATGTAGATGCCACCAACCTATCCCCTCGTCTCTGGTGTGTAAGACCCAAAAATCTCTTCAAAATAAATGATATTGAAAAATGTGCTTTTTTGACAAGAATATCTTTAATTATTGTCTTTAATGATCAAAATGAACAGGCCAAGAGCAAGTGCTGCAGCTGAGAGACTGTGGAGCAATGAGAGGCAAACCTCCTGTGTGGAAAGAGCATTTCCACGACTACAGGAGTTTCGATGCAAGCTCCTGAGGTACTTTATGTGTCCGCCTTTATACCACTTACTGCTGACCCCTTTAGCAAGACACTATCATGCTTTTTATAATGTCTGCCTGTTACATTCTATTGTTTTTGCTTCACTTCCTGTTTAGACGTGGGATCCAAGCTGAACCTCTTTATGTGGGCCACTGCAAACATGAGTATCAAAGTGTTTAAAGGATGATTTCGCATGCAACCTTTTTAATCATTTGTAAAAAGAGAAGAAGGAAAATGCAATACTTGACACATTATTTTTTGGGTACCCGATTTTACATCAAAAAAATGTAAAGGTGTTTTTTAGTTTTATTAAAATTTACTAAGGTTATTTCTTGAACTGCAATAAAATATATAGTGTGCAGATTATATATGATTTTTGTCCCCATTGTGTTCTTTCTAAATAAATTTAATTCCTTCTTCAATTCCATGAAAAATAATGGGATGTCAATTTCCTAGAAAACTTTTTAGCTTTTACAAAGTGCATCAGTTTCTAAAGTATGAAATAATTAAGGTAAAAAAAAAGAGTTAAACAAAGTGTATTAAATAAAAATTATTATTAGACCACCAGAATGGAATATTTTAAAGAGTACAGAACTGAAGTGATGCAATTGAAGTCATAAATAAGATTGAGAGACATACCTGTGGAATGATGCAAACAGAAGTACATGAGGAATCTGGAGAACTTGTATGATTAAAGAAAAAATATAAGCACTTTAATCAATTCCAGAATGCACAGACAGCAAACCTACACTGTAACAACTGTGTCATGTGGACTTGCCTTCTTAGGCAGTTGAAGTTTTAAGTATTTGGAATGAAACTATGGTTTAAAATAGCTTCATTAACATAGCTGTGAAGGTAATGAAATGTTTCCTCATGTTACCTCCCAGTTGTAGGGCAATAAAAAAAGATTAAGAGGGTGGGATCTAAAAGCAAACCTTGTAAATTGCCATGGGGTTACTCATAATATTTGGATTAAGCTGAGTCAATAAACCCATATAATGTTTGACAAAGAAGAACAACAACACAACACCTCAGTCTTATTCATCGTATCACTCTTTAGATTTTTTTTAAAGAGTCACATTATATTTTAATTCTTAAAATCTTGTTGAAATGCTTTTGGGCATAGAGAAACACTATTTGTTTTCTTTGATTTTTCTTCTTTGACCAGTGAAAATAACGTTATGCAAATGACATTTGCATAACGTTATTTTCACTGGTCAAAGAAGTAGAACGTTATTATCTCTTACTATTACATTTCTTGTGATTTGTAAACTCATACTATGCTACACAAAGAGCACCTCCGACTCATATTTCTTTACTCAACAATAGTCACAATTTCACGTAAGGCTCTGACAATGTCTGTGTCCCTGTAAAGACCAAAGACTAGCTGCATGAGCTTTTAAGTCCGCATTCATCATTTTGCTATTACAACTAAACTTTCGTGGTCTTCCTTTTTTATTTCAAAACAAACTATATGCATGGTCTATGGTTTTTGTTTTACAGAAACTGTTCATTGATTTAGCCATCAGATGGATTACAGTGAATGACAGCAGATGGCAAGAGACGGCAATCCCTAAAAGCCAGAGTGCTGACACCTCAGTCCTTCTACTTTATCTGTTCTGGAGGAGGGGTGAGGGGTGAGGGCAGGGCGAGGTTATGAATGATGTTCGGCTGGAAGTCAGGAATTGCTTACCACAAACTAATCAAAGTTTATTTATGACAGAAAAACTATGACCATTAATTTTTGCCTTTTCCAAAGTCATACATTAAAACAAAATAATTAAAAAATATAATAACCAGTTATGCTTCAGCAACCTTACGCCACCTGCTCCATAAGCATGAAGAGAAAGGTAACAACTCGAAAAGTTAAGCTCACTCTTTGACAATAGCTGAAAGGAGATTACATCCAAAAGCTGCTTAGACTGATGCAGAGGTTTGCAAACTAGCATTCAAGGGCATCTTCTCAAGGACAATAAAGTTATGTCTTGCACATAATCTCTTTTAAACTCCATTCATGTGCAGGATTTTACTCTAGGCCCAGAATGCTATAGGTATGCACAATGTAAAAACACATTTAAATACAAACAGTGAATAAATAATGAGCTATAAATATAAGAATGAAGAAATAACAAGGGAATAAGCAAGGGTTTTTCCAGTGACGTGTGTTGATTCACCTGCAGGGATTTGTTGTGATGAAAGTTTTCACTAAATACATAATCACTTGGCTCATGGTGGCCTGCTGCTAAAGATGATTGACATGTATCTTCATAAGAGTTACAGTCAGGTGTGAAGGAACGTGACCGCTATCCTCAATAGTTAAACCTCAAAGTAGCCCTTTGCTGATGGTTGCAGCATGTTAGTCCTGCCTACATCTGGACTGTTGAGCAGGTTAAATACATCAGGAAAATCAGATTCAGGACTATGATAAAAATCCAGTGTAAAACTAAATCAGAAGTTGTAAGTTTAAACTATCCTCATTTGGACTGTTTAAACTTGAACTTAAAAAAAGCGCACTGTTGCAATGGCATGTTTTCCACATTAGTGATTGTCTTTGCTATTAATATTCTCAAATGCATTTTTTCTCTATCTATAATTAATTGCAAGATTGATTTTGCCTCCACTAAGTCTTTGACTCAAAAGACCTTTAAAAATATTACATTCTGCATCTTATTTTGATGTTAGAAACCTGTCTTTTTTGCTAAAGAGAAGTAGTTCAGCTTCTCTTTTGGAAGAAGTTTTTTCAGTACTTGTGACATTGGTTCACCAGTGTTGACTACTTTGCAAAGACAACACTTAATCTTTAGCACAGTAAAGATTAAGAAGATGACACATTGGTATTTGCTTACACAGCGACTGGTGTTAATCTTCCTGTCCTCCTCATGAAAGCCCCCAGACGACTCAAGTTCTCACACTCAGTCTGGCAGATCTGGCAGTGACCCGACATTACATCTGACATAGGAAGCTGTTTGTGTTGGGTGCTTTTATAAACAAAAAAAAAACAGGCCTTTTGCGTTTTTCTATTCCTTGATTGATTTTGATTAGTCTGTTCTTCTAAAAGATTTAATTTCCAGATTCACGTACAGTGGTACAATAAATAATGGAAGATCAGGTGATTAAAGTAGATCTTTTTTCACAGGATGACTACAGCAACTTCACAAAACAGAGCCTCGATGGAATTCAACAAGGTATGAATTAATTTTTTTCTCCATGACATACAAACAATTGAGTTATTATTTGCATTATATTGAGAAACATGTTCAGTAAATATAAAACTCTATGAGATATAGTAGAAAGTATATGTGTATGTACACTGCACAACAAAGAAATATAACCGATTTTTTTCTCCATGTCTGACACTAAATCAAACAGAACTTTTCCTAGTTTTGAATAAGCAGGATTACCAAAAACTATTTGCTAGCGACAGAATTTTATATAAACTTTTGTTAAATTCAGAAGTTTACAAATATTTCCTTTGATGGAACTGGCTATTAAGCTGAAAGACATGGGTAAAAAAAAATGGGGTATCCTTCCACAAGGTTGTCACAATTCTCTGTTGAATATTTCGAATCATTAGCTCTACGACCACATTACACTATTGTCTTTAAGACCTTTGAAACAGCCTAAGTTATCATATTATACCTTTTGTCTGATTACAATTACTAGGTCCTGCAAGGCTTCATAAAAAACTTAACAAATATATAAATGTAATATTTCTAAAGATTAAGCATTTGTTTAAAAGATTCCTTTTGGCCATTTATTCTGTGCAGATAAAAGTCCTCTTAAGGCTCTCGGTCAAGCCTTGCTTTGCAAAGTCTGCTCTGATTCAAGCAGCGGCAAACATTATGGCATATATGCCTGCAATGGCTGCAGTGGCTTCTTTAAACGCAGTGTACGAAGAAGACTCATCTACAGGTGAGTGAGGGGTCATGCAATAAATGTTGTACTGCAAGGACAGTAATAAATAAGTCCAAATGAATATAAATTATTTTCTAAATCAGTTATTTTAAGACTTATGCATGTGTTTTTATTAACCTCACAGGTGTCAGGCTGGGACAGGCAGATGTCCTGTTGATAAAGCTCATAGGAACCAGTGCCAAGCCTGCCGACTAAAGAAGTGTCTCCAAGCTGGAATGAACAAAGATGGTAAGATATTTTATTTTGAGTTGATTTTACTCCTTCAGTGACAAGTATATTATTTTACCTTCTCTTGAAACAATACATCTTCCATTTTGTCTTTGGCAGCAGTGCAGAGTGAGCGTCAGCCTCAAAGCACTACACATGTCAGTCTCGATTCCATAGATGTGGAGGCCAAGAGGGAAGACCTCGTTACTACACAGGAGCTCACCACTTACGGCCTCTACTCATCTATTAGATTTAGACCTCTGGGCACCTTCCCTGATCCCAGTTCTGCATCTGTACAACCCTGCAGCAACCAAAAGACTCACTGCTTCATGGTCAGCTTGCTGACAGCAGAAACTTGTACCAAACTGGAGCCAGAGGATGGTAAGGTCATTGGAAATATGGAGGAATTACTGATATAGTGAGAAGCGATGTATAGGTATATATGTAGGTATTGTACTAATCTCGGCATCTACTGGATTCTGTTTTTTGCATTTCTTTCTTTTTGCTCATAGATGAAGAAAATATTGATGTGACAACAAACGATGCAGAGAAGGACAACTCTTCATTAGACTGCGCCAGGCTTACATCTGTCTCCGGCTCTTCCGAAAGTTTTGACGAAATAGCAGCTCGACTTCTCTTCATGTCTGTGAAGTGGGCAAAGAATTTGCCCGTGTTTGCTCATTTGCCATTTCGAGACCAGGTGAGGTAGATTGTAGGTCAGGGGAGTGTAACTCCATGTTCTCCAGCGCCACTCTCCTGCAACCTTTGGATGTTTCCCTGTTCCAACACATTTGAGTCAAAAGGCTGGATTACTTCTTTGGCATGTCAGCAAGTTTTGCAAAGGTTTAATATTTAACCATTCATTTGATGCAGATGAGTTGGAACAAGGATGCATTCAAATGTTACAGTGGCACTTGAGAAATGGAGTTTCAGATACCTGCTCTAGGTTTTTGGTTTCTGTCTTCTAATATTACACATTTCTGTAAAATCTTTAGGTGATTCTGCTGGAAGAAGCTTGGAGTGAGATGTTCCTTCTGTGTGCCATTCAGATGTCTCTACCTGTGGATAGATGTTTAATTCTGTCTCCGGAACTTTCCCCCACTCATGAGGTTAAGACCAACCTTGTCTCATCTGAGATGCAGATTCTTGAAGATGTATTCAGTCGCTTCAAGGCTCTTGTTGTCGACCCTACTGAATTTGCCTGTCTTAAGGCAATAGTTTTGTTCAAGCCAGGTAAATAAAAGCCCAATTGCGTACAAAACCACTGTGTATTCTGTAAATTTTATAATCCAACTCATCTTTGCTTTTGATTACTTGGCACAGAGACACGCAACCTCAAAGATGCCAGCCAGGTTGAAAACTTGCAGGATCAGTCCCACTTGCTATTGAGTCAGCACATTCAATTGGTGTACCCCAGCAATGCTTCAAGGTGACAAACTGTATCTTTAAAATTTAACAAAGCTCTTCAAGCATGTTTAAAAATAAAAAAGGGAAAAAATAAAATATTTTTTGCTCTTGCTCAACAAGGTTTGGGAGGCTGTTACTTCTGCTGCCATCTCTCCACTTCTTGAGTCCACGTAAGATAGAGCAGCTGTTCTTTCACAGGACAATTGGCAACACACCCATGGAGAAGTTATTGTGTGATATGTTCAAAAACTAAACAAGCATAAATAGAAGCTTCCCCAAATGTATCCTTTTTTCATGTTGTGAATATCTTTTTCTCCAATAAAATTTGAAATCATGTGCTTATTTGCCTAAATGTAGTGAGTTCTTTGCTCTTTATTAAAAAAACCCCAAAAAACAATTATAACAGAACATAATAAAATCATAACAAAAAGGGACAGTCTGGGCCAGACCCCAGCATGCATTTACAGATGAGCTAATCAAGGGCCCTCAGGTTTTGCTTGTTTAATATTTTTAATGAATAGATATTTCTTTGACAGTTTGACATAACTAAAAAAAGGTTTTACTTGTTTAATTTCAATGTACATAGTCAATATAACGACTGAAAAAAAAGTTATGGTAGGTTAACAAATGCACACCACACTTTTTAGATTTTTAATTGCAAATGAAACCGTGTATTCTTTTTCTTCCACTTTACATTTGTAATTTTTTGTGTTAGTTTATCACAGCTGTAACATAAAAAAGGTGAAAATGGGATGGATGCATCCCTTTTGGCTTACATTTGTGTAAGTTACATTTGTAAGTCATAAATGTAAGTCATTTGTGACTTTGTAAGTTACAAATTACTTACAAAGTGATTTGTGACTTTGTAATGAAAAGTCACAAATGAACATTAAAGAGATGTTTGGAGCATACGAGAAACGCCAAAGCAAGTATTTTTCATTTCCTGTGAGTGTTATTTTTATGGAGGTTCTGAACTTTAGATTTTTTTTAAAAATGTGCAAACAATGACATCTGTGCTGCAAAAGAATATCCAACTTCTTCCTGGAGTGCAAGTTTCATTAGAGAAACATAAACATTAGGTGGCAGTAGTGAGCACATTAACAGATGGGTGCCACCGTTAACTCCCAAAAGAAGACAGTGGCTAGTTATTCCAAAGTACCAAGCTAATTCCGTTAAAACAATTTGGTTTTATTTAGCCAGGTGGCTTCTAATTAACAGAAAAGTATAATGCCGTGGCTTTAATGGTGAAATAAGTCGTATTTTCCGGGGGAATGTTCGACAGGTCGTATCAGCCTCTTCCGCAGAGGGATACAAGCTCCCAGAAGACTCCTGGTTTGTTTGTGAACTCTCACAGCTTTTCACAGCCAAGCTATCACAAAGGACTTTCCTTTGATTATATCCCAAATATCTCTGCAAACGACTTTACTGGTAAGTTTTTAGCTACTGTTAGCTGTTGGATGTTTTTTTTTAATTTTTTATTAGTGCTATTTTATAGTGTACAGAGTTTCTGATGACGCTTTTCTTTAAGACGCCTCTCAGGGATGGCTGTCTTGGATCTGCAACCTGATTGTGATCTTCCTCGTTTACATCTGCACCTTCATAGCCTTCCCAGTAACAGGATGGTTTGTTCTAAAGGTAGAGCAATTTTACTTTCCACCATGCCTTATCAATATGTCGACCCATTTGTTATCAGTTGAATTTGACCAAGATGGTCTCATTCTACACGCAGACTGTCCCTAACTACCAGAGGGTAGTCGTGTTCCGTCTGGGTCGGGTTTGTCCCCCCAAAGGCCCCGGGGTTGTGCTGGTGCTGCCCTTCATTGATCAGTGGCAGAGAGTGGACCTGAGAACCCGAGCCTTTAACATCCCCCCATGTCAGGTAAACCTAAGCAAAAGATCTCTGATATAAATGAGCTGTTTGGATTGGTGTTCAACATGTCCAATGTAACTATGTCCAAACAAGGTTGGTTTTACTCAATATGTTGAATAAAAGAAAAATAAAATCTAAATCTATTATCTACTTTATCTCTACTATGTCTTTATTTTTTAAAAACTCATTTAGATCAAAGTTCTGGAAATCTCAGTAAATGTATGTCTCACTGAGTTGAAAATCTCAGCCCTATCTGTGTTTTTATAATTATAATTATGATGTGTGTACTGTAGAAAACTGTCAAGTGCTATGAGATTTATATCATTTAGGGAATCTTTATTTATGTTTCAACCAACTATATATATTTTCCTCTGTGCAATTTGCTGTAATTTTGATCTTACTGAGTGAATAACAGCAAACCATCTTTTGATTGTAAAATATTTTATGTCTAAACAGAAGTTTTTATCTGAACAAGCATAAAAAAACATTCAACAGATACCAAAATTATTTGCTTAGGTTACAATTATATTTATTTTACTGTAAAATACTACAATCTGGATTAATTTAAGTCCCTAAACTTACAAAAAGAAACATGTTAAATAATAAAATTTGTATATGTTCAATATATTTAAATGAAATTTTCAGCCAATATTTTTTTGATTTATGTTTTATTTGTTTTTATGGCTAACATAAAATCTGATAAATAGCCTGTAATCATCTCTTATTCAACCAAAAGCCAAAATATATTCTATTACTCCAGAGAATATGTTCATAATCAAAAATAGCACCAGGAAATGTTTTTCCATAAGAAAACTTGTCTGTGCATAATAATATAAATATTAGAAACAAAGATGCAACTTACATGGCCTATTTTTCTTGACTTCAAATGTAAAATGTAACTCTGCCCCATTAGGTGATTACTCGGGATGGTGGTGTGTTGTTGGTGGGAGCAGACATCCAGTTCAGGATCTGGAACCCAGTCATGTCAGTAGTGTCGGTCCAGGACCTGAATGCCTCCACCAGGATGACTGCGCAGAACGTTTTGACCCACAGCCTGTCCAAGAAGACCATCAGGGAAATTCAAACTGAGAGGCTGAAACTAGAGGAATATCTTGGTGTAAGTTCAAACATGAACTGTTTGTTATACTTCACTGGATGCTTAATATTTCGTGTTAACATAATATTCTTGAATAAATTATTATTACATGCATAAAAAATTAGGACAAGAATCTTTATTCATAGTTTCACCAACTGTTAAGATACTGATGCAGACCTTTGATCACTGTGTATCTTTAGATCAGACCATGATGTGTGGCCTTTTTAGCTATTCTAAACTACTTTATGTTATCAAACTGGTTCTGTTCAAAGTGACTCCTGTTTGTGCCAGACCCAGTAAGCACAATTCATAAATTATTTGAATGTGGATTACCTTTCCACATACAGCCTGGTTTTTGTGACACAAAAACAAAAGCAGATAAAAGTTGTAGGGGTTCAAATAATGATTTTTAAGGCATTTTATATTACCCAACCTTGTCTCGAAAGTTTTATGTGTTTACTATTTATATAATCTTGGACTTTATCCTTATGAAATTAATTAATCCTGTTCTGAAATGTGTTTCTGTTCTCCACAGATGGACATAAATGAGATGACTCACCCGTGGGGACTCGAAGTTGATCGGGTGGAACTTACCTTTGGTTCTCTACTCAAAGCCCCAGAAGAAGGACAAGCTGCACCCCTTACCACACCTGCTTCTCTACCCTCTGCACCTGGACTCGAAGGCCTCACTCACTCCATTCAGCAGCTGGCCATGCACTTTCTTAGTCACAGTGAAAGTTCACATCCTAGACAGGGTAAGATTAAACATTCTGATGTTTTTTTTGTACAATATGTGTAAATTCTATTGTTGTAACTGTTTTAATGTGAGCTTCTTCTTTTCAGAGGACAGTCTGACATTAATGAATGAGCTCAGTAGTGAGGCTGAAGTTGCCGTGGTCACACCAGATTCTGTTGAGGAGTTGCTCAGAGGAGTCCAAATGCTTCTCTCTGAGACTTTGGTCCAACAGGTTAGGGCTTGTTTCCAGTTTGAGATCAGCAATGCTGATGGACAGCAGCGTCAGTACTACCTGGATTTAACTCAAGGTAAGCAGCTTAGCGCTTAGAGCCAAATATGAAACTTAATCTATTCAGGGTTGCCATGCTTTATTGAAAATGGCATATGACTCTTTGATTTAGTCTGCATAAGTTGTACATGAGAAATTAAATTAAATGAAAACTCAAAAATTCTATCCATGGGGACTCAATGTGTGTGTTCTAATATTTATTTGTATTTAAATAACATGTGACTTTTATTTATATATATGTATGTATGTATGTATGTATGTATGTATGTATATGTGGGGACACACACACACACATATATATATATATATATATATATATATATATATTTCATATAGTATAAATGCACTTCACATTAGTGCATTTATACAAACTACTTGAAAAATTATATAAAAATTTAAATCTGGAAAAGTATGGAACTTTGAAATGGACAGCTTCCATCAACCACGTCTGTCTAAAAATAAAGCTACTATACCAAGTTTAACTTGTAGAAAATGTTTAGCATTCAAAAGTAGAAACTATAAATTATCCTAAAGTAAAATGTGAAACCTGTAAAATAATGGAGATTAGATCATAAGCAGATGAAAAGATAAAGTTGGGAAGAAGGGTGTTAGATGTGAAGATGCATTTTGAGGGATTTGATCACAAATCCACAAATGTAACTTAATGTTTCTTAACACCTAACTTTAAAAAGGCATCATCTCCATCTCAAGTGGCAAGTTGTGTTTAGGTCTTGGCTTCATTTGTGGTTCTCTGTAACAGCAAATAGTTTTATCCATTTATATAATTCAAAGATGAATAAATTTCAATTTCCCTGGTTTGATTTTTTGAAACATCAAGGACTGACATCCAATATCGGTCTCAAACTGCGTTATTTAGTTTTTGATTGAGTTTGGAGTCATCTTATTAAGCACCTCATACGTTTTGTGCAAGCAACCAGAATATAGCCCCCATTTCCTAATGGTTGAGGATGTGTAGACGGGCAGGTATTAATTTAGATGGTTAAGTAATTCATTTCAATTTAGTTTACACTTAAAGCACCGATTGAAAACTAATTTTATCTATAGGAATGTTTACATGAGAAAATCATAAACAGAAATATGTTATCAATTCAATTCAGTTGGCATATTTTTCAGTTCGATCCAATTTCCCATGCAGTTCAGTTTATTGTGATTTCTATCTAAGTAAAAGCTTTTAAACTTGTATTTTTTCTGTGTGTGTTGCAGGTAGTGGCGCAGCTGGGTCAGGGTCCTTGTGTCGAGAGCCTGATGTGACTTTGAGCATGAGTGATTGCGACCTCGTGGACATGTTCCAAGGGAAGCTGCGACCGTTTGCCGCGTACACCAGCGGCAAACTCAAGGTGCAGGGAGACGTCAAGACGGCCATGAAGCTGGAAGAACTCATAAAGCAGCTTAAAAAGTAGCTTCCACTGTAACTTTGTTTTGCTGTGAGATGTATGCTTAAATTTTACATGTAAATTTAATGCATTTTAATATATGTTTTAATTAAAGTTATTAAAAACTAAAACTGCGTTTTTGTTTTTTTCTTTATTGCTTCTTGACAAGATACACAAAATAATTTTTTTTACTATATAAATGTCTTTTAATTCAACTTAAAAAAACTTTAAATCGTAAATTATTTTGATGCTGTTGCTCAGTGTCATTGTTTGACACAGTGTACTGTTGGTGTGTTCTGTTATTTAGTACGGAAGAGCCTTGATCAGTAAAAAAGGAGGGCTGACTGTGTGGACCAGCCTCCTGCAGCCTTGTTTGAGAGGGAAGCAGTAAGTGAGCCAGAGAAGCTGTTTGAAATTGTGAGCGTTTTGTTGCTGAGATGGCCAGGCTGAGTATGTGGCGGAACCCCGTAGCACTGCCCCTGTCCTGCATGGAGGAGCTGGTAGGTTCGGGCGTTCGCAGGAGCAGCAGCATGCCGGTGATCCGGCAGGCGTACCCGGAGAGCAGCAGCATCGTCCGGCCATTCAGTGAGATTCCTGGACTCTGGAAGAATGGGGTGGTCAACCTGTACAACTTCTGGAAACTGGATGGCTTTAGAAACCTTCACCGTATCATGCTGCAGAACTTCAACACATTTGGACCCATTTACAGGTAAAATATTTATAGATTAGTCTGTTGTTCTGGGAAAAAAATATTTCACTGACTTCAGGGGAAATGTTGATTAAAAGTCGTTGAGAGTTTTACTCCACAAGGTCACGTAATCCAACAAGCAACTGCTGCTGTTTTATTTTTTCATTTTTGTTTTTTGTAAAACAGGGAGAAAATAGGTTATTATGAAAGTGTAAATATCATCAAACCAGAGGATGCTGCAATTCTCTTTAAAGCAGAGGGCCATTATCCTAAAAGGCTGAAAGTTGAAGCTTGGACATCATACAGAGACTACAGGAACCGCAAATATGGGGTTCTCCTAAAGTAAGAACTTTAACTGTCATCTGCAAGGTCAGGTGTTATTTTTCAAAATGCTCAGCTTTAATTCAACATATGTTCATTCAATAGGAATGGTGAAGATTGGAGAAACAACCGTGTGATTCTTAACAAGGAGGTGATTTCCCTGAAGATGCTGGAAAACTTTGTGCCACTGCTGGATGACGTGGGCCAGGATTTTGTGGCCAGAGTTCACAAAAAAATTAAACGAAGTGGCCAAAACAAATGGACCACAGACTTGTCTCAAGAACTTTTCAAATACGCTCTAGAGTGTAAGCCCATTTTCAGTTCAACTTGTTGTTTTTCACAAACACTTGATCTAATTTTAATTCTGTCCTATGCAGCGGTGAGCTCAGTGCTGTACGGGGAGCGGCTGGGCCTGATGTTGGATTACATTGACCCTGAAGCTCAGCGCTTTATAGACTGCATCACACTCATGTTCAAGACCACTTCCCCCATGCTGTACATTCCTCCTGCTCTGCTGAGGCAGGTCGGAGCAAAGGTGTGGCGGGACCACGTAGAGGCGTGGGATGGAATATTTAACCAAGGTGATATATCATGTCACATATAATAGTCTTTTCAATTGCGAAGTTTATTTTACTGTGTAGTTCTATTTTTCTGTATATTTTTGGTGTATCAGCTGACCGCTGCATCCAGAACATCTACAGGCATCTGCGTCAGGAAACAGGAACATCCAAGGAATACCCAGGAGTGTTGGCCAGTTTGCTTCTGTTGGACAAGCTGTCCATTGAAGACATTAAGGCCAGTGTGACTGAACTAATGGCTGGAGGAGTGGACACTGTAAGACAAAAAAAAAAAGATGGACACAGTGTCTGTATTGCTACAGTAAGAAAAACAATTTAGTTATTTTTTTATTCTTTAGACTTCCATAACGCTCCTGTGGACACTGTATGAATTAGCCAGACACCCAAACCTCCAGGAGGAGCTGAGGGCAGAGGTTGCTGCGGCTCGGGCTGCAAGCCAGGGGGACATGCTAGACATGCTGAAGAGGATTCCTTTGGTCAAAGGCGCTCTTAAAGAAACACTCAGGTAAAAGAAAGAAATAATAAAACAAAGGTTTGACAGGTCTGAATATTAAAAATATTTCAACCTTTTTTTCTGTGGCTCATTGAGTAGAGTGGCTGTCTTACAATTGGTAGGGTAGGTTCAATTCTACCCTATCATATGTTGATGAGCCCCTGGGTAAGTCAACTAACCCCAGGTTGTCTACTGATGTGTGTATCAGTGCAGAAATGAGTTTGTGAGTGCGAATGAGTGTATGTGTCTCTGGCATAAAGCTCTCTGAGTGGACCGTATGACTGGAAAAGCGGTATATAGGTTCAGTTCATTTTCCATTTATTTTATTTCTTCCAACAAGTACTTTAACTATTATTATTTTGCTAAAAAAAAAACTTACAATCACCCTAATTTTTTTTTTTACTAACTTTTCAGGTTGCATCCAGTTGCAGTAAGCCTGCAAAGATACATAGCTGAAGACATAATTATTCAAAACTATCACATCCCAGCTGGGGTAAGGAGCACTTATACATTCATACATTTCGAACATTTTTATTGCAACAGTTTTGTTTTTTCAGTGTGTCTTTGTATTTAGACTTTGGTCCAGTTAGGGCTTTACGCGATGGGCAGGGACCCCAAGGTGTTCTTCCGACCGGAGCAGTACCTTCCGTCTCGCTGGCTGAGGACTGAGACGCAGTACTTCAGAAGCCTGGGCTTCGGTTTTGGTCCCCGTCAGTGTCTGGGACGCAGGATAGCTGAGGCGGAGATGCAGATCTTTCTTATCCATGTGAGCCGTGCAGAAAAGTAAAAGGCAGTTTTTCCTCATTATGCAGAACAGGTTGTATTTACTGCTTTGTATTTTCTTTCTCTTTTGCAGATGCTTGAAAACTTCCGAATTGAGAAGCAGCGCAATGTGGAAGTACAGAGTATGTTTGAGCTCATTCTTTTGCCAGATAAGCCTATAATATTAACTCTGAAACCTCTGCAAGTCAATCAGTAAAGCAATTAGAAATTTCTGGTGCATGTGAAGCTATTCTCTTTCAATCGCCCCTTTTATGGGCTTCCAAAAGTATTTAAAAGTATTTAAACGTCTTAAATTCCTTATGAAAAAGCTAAAAATGTTACCTCAGAGGTTCAGCAGTCATATTTGCTGTACATAGCTTAGTAAATACTTTGATTTAACAGTGGATTGTGGGTCTGTGTAAGCAAAAACTGGATTCTGTCTCATTCCTGTAATATACTTATGTATATTTGTTCAAACCGACAAGGGATACTTAGCAAAACTGATACACTGTTTTTTTTGCTATGAAACACTTTAGCCTTTCCAGGTATTTACTAATAATGGAATAAATTACTAGTTATGAGATTTATTTGCATACTGAGATGGGTACGTTCTTTCACTTTGAAGAATGTGCTAGTTTCTCATACAGTTGGCTTGCATTTCTTTCCCAGCTTTGTAATTCTGCACTGCCTGAAGCTCAGTAAATATATTATATAGAAAGGAAGACAATGAACTTAACAACAAAACTGTCTGAATACAACTGTAATTTAAGGGTATCTTATTCAAAGCCTTACTTAAAGACAAAAGATTAAAAAACTAAGCCTCTTTGCTGCTTTCTTCATCCTCCAAACTGCATATTGTGGCATCATATCTGTATACATTATTATCAAAACATTTCAATTAAAAGCTTATTTTTACATAAAGAAGTTTTCTCTAATTTGTTATCATAAAGGGACTTTCTGCCGATCCTGACTTTTTACCTTCTCCGGTTCATATTCCCTATAACTTTCCCAGAATGACTGTTACTGGTGATGCTACAGTTGTTCCTGCAATTATTCACTCATAACAACAACAGAAACAGAAAGTTTCTCCACAAATATTTTCCTCATATTTTAATCACTCTTTGCATTTAGAGGTATTGAAATGTCAGCTCTCTAAACGATCAAAAGTGACATCAACTCGACTTAAAATCCACTGGATTCCCTTGGAGATGGGACTTAAATGCAGTCTGTTGGTTTTAATGTCAGTAAAGAGACCTTTGGGAGCATCCTTTCAGTCAAGGCCACAATCTGGCCTTCAGGAGATAAGAGTTGTTATGTCCAATGAGTTTATCAGGGTTCATGGCCTAAAAGAGCTGCCTTATCCCAAAACAGCACCGTCTGCTTGAGAACCGCCAGACATTCACAAGGATTTCCAGTCAGCAATGATGCTTTCAACTGTTAACTTTTCACTAGTTTGTAACGTTTTGGTTCACAGGAGACAAGAGTAATGATAAAAGCTGGTTGTTTTTTTGTTTTTTTTTTTGTTAAAGGCATCAGCTGTGTCTTTTGTCTGTTCTTTTAAATGTTGCAGACATTTAATTTGTTTTAAGTCACAGAGTTACTAGCAATTTCCGATATCTTTAGTGTGTGCATTCCTCAGTGGATGGCAATTATCACTATCGTAGTTGTTTTGACCGCAAACACATGGACACTGCAGTGATTTCAAGATTTTTGTTTCAATTTGAATTATTTTAAGCAAAAACAATTCCAGATAGATTTCAGACATTGAATATTATCAATTCTGCCAAAAATATTATTTTTGTAATATGCACCATATGCACCATAATAGAAAACAACAATAGAAGACATAATTGTAACTGAGAACATTATAATATACTTAACATACATAGATACAAATACAACTACATCAACTCTGTTTTTTTTCTTTGTGCCTAATCAAATCCAGTAAACAATACAAATTAGATTCCTTTACTTGTGCCAGTCTAACACAGTTGCTCACCAATAAACGTAGGGACCTGGCTAGATGTAATACTGTGTATTCACCACTAGATGTCTCTCAACCCCATCTTATGTTGGACCATTAAGGAAATTCAACTTCTTGAGGTTGTTTTATGCACATTGTCACAAAGCTCATCTCCACTGGTTTTGAGATAATATGGTTTTGTGAATATGACAATAATTACATTGCAATGGTCATCACTGTCACCAAATTCCAATACAGAGGGGAATACAGTATGATATTTGAATATGTTAGGCCTTGATGGATGCGTACACTATAGCTTTTTGTAGTGAAAATGATGTGTTTAAGCTGAGATTCATACAACCTTAAAATAGTCATTCATGATAATGCACTACACACATACCCTTACCATCTGATTAATGGATTCCCTTTTAAAAGCTGATCTCTGGGACCAGAAGACAAAGAGTTGCAGATGCTTGTCCTCTATATAAACAACAGTCTCAGTAAGTCACAGTATTTAAAACAGCAACTGTATTTATTTATGTTATTGTTAGCTCAGACATTATTACTCCTGAAAAGAAAGACATCTGCAAACTGATTTTGAACTTTTCTTGTGGTTGCTTCAGCCAGAGAGTAAGTTGTGCTTGCAAAAGGCAATTCTACATGGAAGACCATTTGGTAAGGATTAAGACAATACTTGTTCGAAATTGTCATAATACCACAAGACAGAAACAGTTTGGTGTAGTGGATAACTTTAAGCTTGACCCCTGGGGTATGAATACTTTCTGTTTGACAAAAGAAAATGTTATATTTGATCTATGTACAAACTGTCTGAACTTTGTCTTTTGTGGAAAGAAGAAGTGGACCAGGCATCTGCAGTGGGGTTTTTTCCTCTCTGAAAAGGTTGCTGACATGTGTGAAAATGTGTCTACAAGAAACTTGCTCTGGTTTTTGATCTTTGCTCTCTGCCCTGGTGAGAGATATAAAAAGCTGTCTCGGCTTTTTGAATAAATACAAGACTAAATGCATTTTGTTGTTCCTAACTGCTTCAGCAATCTTATTTTAAATAGGATTGTTTATATCCTTAACATTGGCAAACATATATTAAAACTCCCAACTGTACATATTTTCTCTTCACGTCATGTCATTTAACTCCATCATCTTTGTTTAAGATAAAAGAAATGATTGGAGTCTAGTGTGTGCCGTTTTAAAAGATTTGCTATCCCACCATTTCTCTGTACAACCCATAATTATGCCGACAGACTGTATCAAGCCAATCATTGTTCCCTGCTCTATCACATGTTTCTCTATCTTGCTGAAAAATGTCAGTATGAATAGATACAAAGAACAGAGTCCACCCCTGTTTGAGTGCCGTGACAATGAGGAGATTCCAATCTGAAATGGTGTTGTTGTGACTCCCATGGGACACAGGGATGAAATTGAGCATCTAATTGAAAGGGCAGCGACAGGGTGACAATCATGACTATAGATGAGAACGTGTCCCTGCTGGTGGGCTCCCACAGGCAAAATGGGGAGGACAGCTGGAAAGTCCTTTTATGTCTTACAAATAAGAATTGGAATCTCATTGCATGTCAGTGGGAACCCGAGATTCCCTTTCAGCTGAATGTTGTAAAGACATTTAAGCTCCTCTCTGTCTTGCATGCAGTCAGTTATGCAAAAAGACCTGTACAGAAGAAGATTGTGTTCTATGCCGTGTCATTCTTGCAATGTTTGAGAAGTGTACTGTCTCTGAAATGATACTCTTATTAAAATGTGAGCTACTCTACATAAATACATGATGTTAAAAAACAATAATAGAGCTGGAGAAAATGCCATTATCTGCATCAACACCCCCAATTTAAGAATCAGCCTCATCAGCTTGTAGAGCGAAATCAGTCAAAGAAACGTTAATCTATTCCACAACCTGCTTTTTATACACGCCTCCCTTAGTATCATCAGCATCATCCACCTCCTCTTGTAACTGCTCACTAACTCAACCTGACAGCGGGAATTGCCTCACTGATTGACTGAACAGATAAGATATTGATCACCTCATTTCATCTTACTTTAAATAATAGTGATCACTTTTTGAAAAAGATCACTCACTGCGACACATGGAGTTGAATTATGAATATGTTTTCAATAGTTATTCTGTAAAAATGTTATAGTAATATAATAGAAGCAGTTCACTGTCCCACATTTCCCTGGATATGTATGGTTCCTGTGGGGTTTGTTGTTCTATTAGCCAGTGCCTGCTGCTCCTGCTGGGCTGTGCTGAAAAGGAAAGACCTTCTTCTGTTGACGTGTGACCAGTTATCAAGTGGGAACCATGCCAAAGAGATTATTACATTCTGCCAAGCTAAAAGCAATTAGTATTGCTAAATATGATTTACATAGTTTTAAACTTCTTTAAACAGCAGAAATATCTAATCACCAAACTGTTCAAATGTTTATTTTTAATGCCAGTACAAATATTTCTAAAAAATCTTTCAGATGGAAATTTGAAACCATATTTTTTTTCTAATTTTGGTTTCAAGGAGTGATGTTTTCGGATGCTTTCGAAGAACTGCAGGAGACAAGTTCTTCTGCAGGATTTCACAATATCTTGTCTTGTTCTTCATCAAACTATAACTGATTTTCACTTTCTGATCATTTTTACAAAACAAAGTTTTTTTTTATTTGTTTCTTTGCTTAGACAATTAGAATTGGAACAGTTGGTAGTACTGTTTCCTTCCTGTAAGACAGTTTTAAGTTTCAAATCCTTGGTGTCTTCCTGCATGCAGTCAGATGTGCAAAACAATCTGTACAGAGTTATCTCTGTGTATTCTAGCTTCCTTCCACAGTTAAAAAAAAGAGAGAAAAAAAAACCCATCATGTAAAATTTCAACTTTACAATTTGTGAATTCTTGTGCACAAGAACACATGCAGATGTAGGTGAAACTATTAGTCATTTTGGACCAATACCTGCCTGAAATGCATTATCTTTGAAGCAGAGAATAGACTATTACCAGCGACACATGATCTGAATTAGAACTGAAGATATTAGTGGAAACAGGAAGGAAGTGATCCATCAGTGGAAACCTGTGCTCATACTTTCTATGAAACTATGAAGGTGTGAACATCTCATCCTCTTTAGGATTTCAAATCCTGTTTTAAGAAATGTAAAAAATGGCTGTAAATTTTAATTTACTTAAAAACAAGACAATAATGGTAACATCTCCAACATAAAGAGGGTGCATGTGCTGCAGACTAAAAACTCTACTCATTTTCTTTTTACTCTAAATGACTGTTTAATTCCTGATAAATAATTCACTGGATGCTTTCAGCTATGTGCTCTACTAGAAGACATAATCTTCTCAAATCCAACAAGGGGAAATGTGTTGGTATAAACACTTTCAGCACTTCTAATATCACATTATCATGCATGAGGTTGCTCAACAAATTCACGCAATCTTGGGTGCAAAATAATTTATATTCATATGTTGTGTTTGGCTGCTAGCCCTCATGTTCGGAAAGCTTCTGACCTTTTGCACATAAGATCTCTGGAGATTTGTCTGGAGATTCAGTAGTGGAGATGGGGTTTGGATGAGTGATCCACAGGAGGGGAGTGGGGATTTTGGGGGTCTCAGAGGCACAGTGTGACTCTTCTATCATCAGGATTCAGCTCACAACCTACAAATGTAGCAAATGGGCTCTTCATTGGAAGAACTGCTCTGAGCCTGCTGCTCCACTTCGCTTAATTTAGCCTGCCAGAGAAAAACAGTTCCCAGGAGCTTTCTCCACCTCCACCTTTCCTGGACACGTCCTTTCAGTTTTTCCCATCAGTCCTTCATCTGACCCACACTTTTTTTTTTTTTTTGTTTGGCCTAAGTCAAAGCTCAAAGCTGCCATGCGTTCAGCGGTGTCCCATGCCACCAGCTGCACGACAAGCCAACCACAAATAATGTAGCTGCGCTGATGGACACAGAGAAAAAAAGTGTAAAGGACCAGAAATTGGAAGCAACAGAAAAGAAAAAACTGAGATTCCCTAGTTTACCTGGCAGGACTGTGACATTCAGCACAGACGTTTGGCGTAATGGGCTTCTTTCCTGCAAGAGTGTTTCTGCAGTTTTCTTGACAAAAAATACATGTACAAGTGGTATTTTTTTAGTTTTTTAGTTAGTTACATTTTTTTTAAACTAACCTGTGATATAATGTGTTTAGAAGGGATTTTTTCTGTTTTTAATTTATTTTACTGTTTGACTATTTAATCAAGATAAAAATCAGCTCTTGAGAAAACAAGCTTTGACATTCATACAAATCCTGTTTCATCATCATAAAACATTGGATTAGTTATTTTTAGTTGGTCCTTTTGTATTTTTCCTTTTGTTTATTGTGATTTCTTGCAGTTTTTAGTATATTTAATCTTTCAAAAGTGTCTACTAACTGAAGTGCTACAGCAAGCTCTTCACATAGTTCAGTAAAATTTGACAAAGATAAAGCAAACAGAAGTGATTTGACATCGTATCCTTTCTTTTGCTGGATTAAAAAAATTATTTTACATGACATGTGGCACACTTTTATTTCTTTTTCAGTTTGTTCATAACATTTTCATTTTACACACAGAAAACTGAAAACCATACTTCATTGGCTTTCATTTCTATTCAAAACAATGAATCTTTCTATTCATTGTTTTGGGAAATTTTCTCAAAATTTCTAAAGAAGACAAATTAGTACTAACTAGATTAGATGCAATACAACCGAATTAGCCAACACTCCGTTTAAACTTGTTATGGCAAATCTGGTGGCCGGAAAATTTAATTTAGAAAGCTCACAAGAAAGAATTACATTTGGCCCAGTATGTAATCATATCTGTGCCCTATCAGCAGAATGACATTACTTCTACAATGAGCTTCTGTGTGGCCGATAGGGTTTTTAAAATCGCAGTATGGACAGAGCGAGGGATTGAGGAAGAGAGAGCAGAGTGATGGAGGAAGGTGCATGTCAAAGACAGCTCAAGGCTTTGACTCAAGGACACATGGGGCTGACAGCCAATGTTGCGCCCTGTAAGGTTCACAGTGAGAGCAAAGCCAAGGATTAACTATAAATCAACATCTGTCAATTACTGTAAGGCTGCTATGAAAGTGCCCTCCACCATAAACAAACAGGCCACATGCATCTGCGGTTGCCTCTAAGCATAATGTGTGCTTGGGGAGCAAAACAGAGACAGCGACATATTTCTAAATTTGAGCTTAAGATCTCATAATAAAAGACCAACACCATTATTTGCCTTAGAAAAGTAAGTTGAAGGGGTAGGCAAAGTGGTCTGAGGAGATGGGATAATGGACAGAGTTTAGTACATTGCAGCCCTGGAAGAAAACCAGTTATGCTGCAAAAAGAAAAAAAGAAAAATAAACAACAACTTGAAACTGAGAAGACCAGTTCACATTTCAGTAGAACTATGAGCATAAACATGCAGCCAGATCTAACTAAGCTGGAATAGTTTAGATAAAAACATAGTCATGACATGTATGAATGACTATGTTTGCCCAAATTCCAGCACATCACTGGAATTATGGCAAGCAAATAATTGTTTCTATAAAATTTATAAAATATGTGCAACAGATGGACTCCTTCCAATCTTTCCTCCTGACAGAATCTGCACTGGGATTTGGTGTTGCTGTTTAAGCATTCAAAGCACAATTCACTCTGTGACTTCAAGAATATTTTCCATTCCTGAGACAATCTAATTTCTAGATTTGCAAAGTTTGTATTTTTTTTAAAGGTTTTACACATTCAGCCATCTGATGTTACCCGATCGGGCAGATCGGGTAACAATCTGCCCGATTGTTACCAAACAATCGGGCAGATTGTTTGGTAATCTGCCCAAGCCAAAACTGTAGAAATGAAAAACGATGTGAAAAATGTCAAGAAGTAGTAAATATTGTCACAATGTAGTTTGGCGAGGCAGTGGCTCAGATGGTAGAGCAGAGTGGTAGATCTATAAGGTTTCCATCTTGAACTTTGCTCTCTTTAGGCAGTTTTGAATGAACAATGACCGTGATTCATTAATAATGCTAAAAGAAAGAATACATATTTTAAAATGTTATTTTTATTTTAGTTTTTCTTGGGGATGAGTGTTCAACAACATACCCAACATACCCAAAGTAAACTTAGTTGTTAAACAAAACAAATGTTACCTTTTCAATAACTTCTGCATTCCTTGGGTTTTTTTGATTCATAAACAAGCAGAGCAGCCCTGACAGACTCTTGGGGAAAATGAAGCAATCCATTTCAGCCTTTGAGCCATGCCGATTGCAGGCTGGTATCCAGACTGCTGTCAGCAGCAACACAGCAAGTGTCAGTGACTGCTTTTCCCTGCTGGCTCAACGTGACCTTTCCAAAATGCTATACAACCATGGCTTAATGACTAACACGGTGGGTGACATTTATCAAAGCCAGCATGGTGTTGAATACTTTAGTGAAACATAAAAATCCTATCCTTGCCCACACACCAAAAGATCCAAACCTGACAAAGAGTGTGGCATTGGTCAGTATCACAAACAAACTTTTTAGAAGGTCATGCAGCAAGTATGGCAAGAAAGTACATATAGTAGGAAAAATCATAACAAGAACATGTTAATTCATGTGACTTGCACATCTTTGTTTTAAATTAAAGTCTTGCTACATCCTGTCTGGTGCTGTGAAAAGGGCATGAAGATTGAGAGAGCAGTGAGCAAGCCTGTCGTGTGATGCATCACTCACATTTTGGCAGCTCTGTCACTGAGATCGAATTTAAATGGAAAGATACCAAGTGATGCAATAATGTCAACAACCAGCCGGACTGATTATATAGGCTGAGGTCACAGTGTGAAGTGTGATTTGAATGCATAGACAGCCACAGCAAATCCTAGGCCAGATTCTGTCAGGAGGAAATATATTCAGAACACCTTGAATTAAAGAGCAAGTCTGTATCAGGCAGGAAAAATTCATGTTAATAATGGAAGTGGAAGTTTTTCAACTTTTGCCAAATTTCAACATCAAACTGTTATTTTAATTGAGATTTTATGACAGACCAAAAAGTTGCAAATGCTTGTGTGATGTCAAGAAAGAATAGACAGTGTTTTATATAATTTTTATGCAAAAAACAGAAAAAATGTCAATTTATATTTAGCTCCCCTGAGAAATATATTCTCACAAGAATGCATAATCTACTTTATTAGATAAGACTGTATGTTGGCTAGTCATATTAAATCCCAAAAAACTACATTAAACATATGGTTGCAACATGAATTACTGACTTATTCACTTCACATTAGAAAAACAGCATTTTGAAAATAGCTCAGCATCCATACTTTAAACATTGCCTCAATGTTTGTGTCTAAAAAATAAGTTATCATGAGTTGAGGGAATAATAATATTAGTCAGGGGTCTATTAGACGGGAAATACTTACATTAGGCTTTTACTGACCAAGGAGTGCGAAGACAATGGGTATGAGAAGCTAATTTAAATTTCTAAAATCAGATAAAGTGACATGGTAGAAGCACTGAAACCCCCAACCCTTTTTGTGCAGGCTATTTCTCTGATCCTTAATGACTATGGGGTAGGCTGTATAGAAAGGTTTTTGAAAGGCAGCGTTGCGTGGATGAGCTCATAATGGAGCGTTAACTGGAACTGAGCTGATGCAGGACAGCCCAGACAATAGCTGAACACGTCTGGAACAGCTTCATTGGGAAAGCAAATCGGCATTCACAGGGAAGAAATGTGAGGTTACATGTTTTAGCTGAGGTGGGAATATGAGAACAGCTCCAAATCTGCTCCAGACAGCTGTGGTGGGGAGATACAGGAGCTTCAAATAGAGAAGCCCAGCCCAACTTGCGACGGCAGACCGAGGGGAAATTGCTTCCCACTTTTCTTCTTCTCCCCTATCAGAAAAGTACAGGAGAATGGAATAAACAACAGGGGAATTAGCAAGAAATAAGACTGCGGAGCATCATGTGTTTACTGTATTTACACTGTATGCAAAGCTTAGCAATTGTAATTCCTGGTAAAATGTGTGAGGTTCATTAAACTGAAGAGGCGCAAAATGCTAGAAGAAAACGGATTCTAAATCTGCACTCAGCTGAAAGGTGCTTAAAACATGCATCTACAAGACCTTGGCTGCAGTGACCCTCAGTATTCAAGGTCTTTCAAGCACTCAGCTCTTGTACTAAGCCAGACTGAACCACCCACATTCATAATCTGCCTTCAGCAGTCACCTCAGTCATTCTTTCCTTTCTTTCAGTCAGTCAAGGCCATCATCACATTGGCTTATGTTGGATTTAATCGAGAGAATTACGCAAACTGGATGTTTCCCAGCATCTGCTGTCTCTGCTGATATACATTTGTCCTCATTGTGTCTGAGTAATGAAGAAAAAACACAGATTCTGCCTTTTGCTGCAGACAAAACACAATGATTGAAAGCAAAACAGCACAAAGGAAAAGTGTTGAAATGAGAGCTGTCACACATTACTGGATTACATCAATCTCTCTCTCTCTCTCTCTAAATATATAGACATATATTAAGAAAATACTCTACAATTTTGAACTAAAATGGAAATTAAATCAGAGAACGTGAAAGTCTGACAAGTATACAGACGGTGCTGGCACAAAGCCACTAGATGTCACTGTGGTCCCATTTGATTCGCTGTTTGCTGAGTAACTCCTATATTTTATTTGTGGGAAGAACTCACAGTATATATTGCCTCTGCTACGGGATATTTTCAGAGCTGAGTCTGAACTGCACAGCTACAGTGTATGGAAAGTGTCCATAAAGCTATTACTATTCAGCACCAGTTCGACACATCCTTCTGTCTGCAACACTCTGAAACAGTAACAGTGCCCGGTGGCTGAGGGGCTGAAAATTACAGTATGCCGCAGCTCTGCTGAGGCAGAACTGCATAAATTACTCAGGGTCCTGCCTGTGGGGAGTCTCACAGTCCTGCTAAAGAAAATACACAAAACACACATGCATCCTGCTACTATTTGAATAATTTCAGTGGTATTACGGTCCATGCAGCAACATAAAGCCAAACTGAAAAGGGATATGGAGAAATAATGGTGAAATAATACATAAAAGTTATGTTAATTGAGGGAAACCCTTTTGTGTGGGAAAAAATTAGGTTATACTCTTCATCCTTTGGACACAACATTCATGCCCGGAAAGCTAAACCTGCTTGCTAATCAAGGTTATATGTTTATGCATTCAGATGGGGTAAAGAAGTGATCAAATATTTTTCAGAGCACTCACTGCACAAATCAATACCATATAAGGACGCCTAGTGAATTTGAAATTTGAACCGAGTGGATATTGATCACCTTCAGAGAAAAGACCATTGAAAGCCAATGTAGATTTTCAATCAATATACAGTTAAGAAGCTGTTATAACTCCTCCAGCTATAAAGAATGTGCATAATGAAGGTAAATAACATGATTTGCAATATTAGTAAGTCGACTGATCACAATGTTTTATCAACCTTGTTGTCCATCTTTCAGCAGCTGCTCCACCATATAGAGCATTAAGACCTTAGCAGCAGGACATGTGGACAGCCGGGATGGGTGTGGCTCTGCTCTTTGAGAAGATGGAGCAATCAGTTTGATATTGCACAGTAGCTGAAAGACATTCATACTGGTTAACACCATTACAGCCAGCGCATTAGCCCTGCAATTACACCTATCAGCATTTCAGTAATCACATAACAAAACAGACATAACAAACTAAAACATGATGAAGGAAGGACGATCCCATATCAGTTTGCCTTGGTTGTCTTACCATCATGTGCTCCAGATGAAACACTTGTACAGTCTGACTCCACAGCAGACACAGGCTAATCCGAGATTGAAATCATGGCAGTTCCTGTGGCTCATAAACATGAGAGTTGTACTTGGGTGTACTCTCCAGACTCCTTTCTAATTTTATTAGCGGTGGACATATGATGCCTGAACTAATCCAGATGTTCTCTGCAATTGCCTTTTATCCTCTTAGGTATCTTCGACTCATGCTCCTTGTAATGTTGGATTCCAGGCAGAGCCTTAAAATAAAAGCTGGATGTGAAGAGTAGTAATAGTTTCTTGGAAAATAACCTATGCACATTATAGAATGTAATTTACAATGTGTGAAGTGGAAGGAAAATGATACATGGTTTTCAAATGTTTATGCAAATAAGAACCTGAAAAACTGCAGGCAGATGTATTCAGGCCCTCTAAGTGAATATTTTGTAGGATTTAATTTTCTAATTGCTACAAAAGCTGGTCCAATAATTTTGCAGGGTCTCTATTGTTGCAATTACAGCTTCCAGTCTTTAGGAATAAATCTTAATAATCTTATTATTACCTTTACACATATGTTGAATGAAAAGTCTTATCTTATTTTTCTGAAAATAAATATGACAAAGTAAAATAAGTAAATTCTGCTCACTAACTAAATGACTTCTGATATAACTGGTTACACTGAAATGTATGAGGAACCACCAGACCTTCACAAAATATTGAGGATGTTTGGTTTTAGCATGACAAGAGGTCTACACATTTAAATGGTAATAGTTTTTTCACAAATCTATAAAAATTATTTTAGGTGTGCTAGATATATAAAATATATGTATTTATCCTATTGACTGCCTTTATTAGGTGTATTTTATTGTATTTTTTTGCATATTGAAAACAGTTCTGAAGCTCTCATTTTTGAAACAGTGTACTACACAGTTTTGTTTCTAAATTTTCTACCCATTCGATACCCCTTCAGTCACAGGTTTAAAAGTTCACCTCCAACATTATGCATATGTTGATATATTCTACATGACATTTATTGAAATCAGCTGAGATAACTGGAGGAGGCAGCATGAGAAGCGGACTCTACAGACTCTGAGCTATTTCTTTCAATTTAAAAGGTTGCCTTGCAAATTGTCCTCCATTTCCTCGCATCTGTAGACCTACTAATGACCTGACTTTTCCTGAAAGCATAACTTTGATTTGTCTCTAAACCAAGGGTGCTGAACTGTGATGGGCATGTTTGAGGGAGGAGGGACGCAGCTGCAGGACAAACCCAACACTAAGGTATGCACAGTCACACAGCTGTCTTTTTCTCTCCTAATGCTTGTTTGGTTTGTGTGTCTGAAGCACCTGTCCTTTGACGTGTGAGTAATAGGGTTTTGGATGTTACTCTCAGATCAATCTAGCACAAGATTCAACAGGAAAGCAACTTAGTTTCTAACCAAAACTAAACAACTGATTTATAATTTTCAAACTCCTGCATCTCATTTTTAATTTTTAATTTATAAAATAAAATAAATTCCCTTCTCACCCACCACGGGTGGTTCTTATCCTCTGAGCTCGGGTCCTCTACCAGAGGCCTGGGAGCTTGAGGGTTCTGCGCAGTATCTTTGCTGTGCCTAGAACTGCACATTTCTGGACTGAGATGTCTGATGTTGTTCCTGGGATCTGTTGTAGCCACTGCTCCAGTTTGGGGGTGACTGCCCCGAGGGCCCCAATGACCACAGGCACCACTGTGGTCTTCACCTTCCAGGCCCTCTCCAGTTCTTCCCTGAGGCCCTGGTATTTCTCCAGTTTCTCATGCTCCTTTTTCCTGATGTTGCAGTCACTCTGTATTGCTACATCCACCACAACGGCTTTCCTCTGTTGTTTATCCACTATGACAATGTCCGGTTGGTTCGACCTTACCATTTTGTCTGTCTGGATCTGGAAGTCCCACAGGATCTTAGCTCGGCCATTCTCCACCACCTTTGGGGGTGTTCCCCACTTTGATCTTGGGGCTTCCAGTCCATATTCTGCACAGATGTTTCTGTACACTATGCCTGCCACTTGGTTATGTCGTTCCATGTACTCTTTCCCTGCCAATATCTTGCACCCTGTTGTTATGTGCTGGACTGTCTCAGGGGCCTCCTTGCACAACCTACACCTTGGGTCTTGTCTGGTGTGGTAGATCTGGGCCTCTATTGCTCTGGTGTTTATGGCCTGTTCTTGGGCGGCCAGGATGAGGGCCTCTGTGCTGTCCTTGAATCCAGCTTTTTCCAGCCATATATATATATTTATATATATATATATATATATATATATATATATATATATATATTTTTTTTTTTTTCCGTGGACTCTGGAGTACAGACAGAGCAGTTGGTAAGATGTTGCAGTGATCATCTGACTCTCCATCCAGCAGCAGGCAACCAGTTGCAGCATTGAAACCCCCTGGAGCTGTCCATGGTGCTGAGGAGAACAAAAGCTTCAAAGCTGAAGCACTCCTCTCAGCTCTTCTCATAATGGGAGGGGCCGATGTGGGAAGGGGAAGGAACCATGTGTACTTGATTCAATTAGGCAGTCTGCGAGGCCTCCCCTGGGATGTGCCAGGAAGGAACGGAGCTGCAGGCCTGTCGAACAAAGACAGGGCAGAGAGCCCAGCCCTCTGCCCTGCACTGAATCCACCTCATTAGTCAGCTGAGTGAGTGTTGATCATCTCAAACTGCATCTTTACCAGCATGAGAAGTGGGACAGATTTTCTGAATCTACTTCTGACTGGAAAGAGGAGACATATTTTTTTTTAGATGTGAAGTGTGTCTGCTTTGTTAAAAAAAAAAGCTGATATTTTCAGCATTTGTGCAGATTCGACAAAAAATGCAGGCACTGGTATTATGTTTTCCAACTGTTATCAAGATTCAGTTATTATTGAGGAAGAACTGACATTGGGAATTGAGAAAGAAAAAAAACCCAGTTGCAATATCTCACACAGTTTGAGCTGTGTGAGTACTTCAAAAAAGCCATATCTCTTGGCAAACATCTGTCACATCCTCTGTCTCGCTAATGCTACTGAAGATCCTACATGTTCAAAGTTTCTTATGTGGCTCTGGAAATGAGCAGAGCATTTAGTTGCTTTTAATGTCAGACTGATAAATGTATTCCAGCCACATTAATATTCCTTATGCGCGTTGTCACCACTTTGAAACACAACAGATGTGAGTTCGTGAATTTGTAGCCTGTCAGTGTTGCCTGGAACGAAGGGTGGACATTTTAAAGGGTAAAAAAAATAAAAACTGTCTGTTTGATCTGATTTAATCTCCGCCACATTGGATTTGTCAACTCCAATCTGTTTGAAGAACATCAAGCACCTTTATAAGTGAATTTGTCTACAAAGGTGTAAAAAATATAATGCGTTTCAAAAATAGTCACAATTCTTGAACTTATTCATGTCACAACAACAAATATTGATGCATTTCATTGGAGTTTATGTAACAGACCAACACCAAGTAGCATAAACATATGAAATCAAAGGTAAATAAAACCTAGTATTCTAAATATTTTGCAAATTAAATCTGAAAAGCGGGGCATTCATCGGTTTTCACCCCCTTTGTTAAAGCAATTTTCACTGCAATTCTAATTTTTAATTAGATTTAGGTTTAGCTGTTCTAACACATGAATATTATTCAGTGTAAAGTATTGCGATATACAGAAGTCTGTGAAGCACCACCAATCAAGAGTGCTTTTAATCCACCTATTTTCATTTGCACAAGTTACCGCCAGTGAGCCACTGTCATCACAAACAATTATATGCACTGGTGCGCTCATGTGCACTCGCATCCAGCACACGAGGCCACCAGCTGGCAATCTGACAACCTCACCTGCTGTGATCTGGGACCACTCGGCTGCTTTAGCAATCACCACCATCACAGGAATCAGAGATAATTATGTCCCTTCAACACCCACCAGGCTGGCCTGCGTTGCCAAAGCTGTATTGCTCCAATGCAGCAATAACACTTGTCTAAATGAATGCATGACACTTTACTGCACCAGTGATGGCAACATTCATTCTGCTATCCAACAGGAAAGACAAAAACAGATTCATTTGGCACTTAAAACCCCACATCCTGGTTAATAATGTATCACCACACCCAGATATGACAAAGCCCCCCAACTTCACTCCCTCATAACGACACCATTAATTTAAGCCCCCCATTAATTGAGCTTTTTAGGTAAAGAAAAAATATTTGTATTGGATTTATATCTACTTTAATCAATAACACCGTTTCTGTTTTGCGGTCAGTGTGTTCAAAACAAGTATTCTTTCCCATTTACGAAGCTATAAGAACATGGCATTTGCACTTTGAAAATAAATCTAGCTAAACACAATTGGAGAATTTCTTTGGTTCATTTACTTTTTAATCAGAAATCCTATTTTTCCACTTCATGTTCCCCACATTATGGCCCGGGACCCAGAATTACAGCTCTCCAATAATTAACACTTGTGCACAAAGATCCCAGCAACACCTCTCCTCCTCCCTCCTGAGGGAGGACAGACGTTGGGCTTTGCACTCTCCTGTGCCCTATTATATTCATGCAAATGAGAGTAAAGTCAGAGGAAATCAGGGGACATCCTTTCTCGTTAGAACTAATTAGCAATGAATGCAGTACATTGTATACATTATGTATGCACTCCCCTTTAGTGCAGATGTACACTCTGACCTTGAGCACAAGCTCAAGAGCTTGTGACTGATTTTCTGCTCAGTCGCTGGAATATCTTTTTGTAAAAATTTGACTCAGAATTTAACACTGAGCAAAACAATACAGAGGGACTTTCTAGTTGCATGGGGATCTATAATAATTAAATGGGTGCAGCTTGCTACTGAATCAGGGCTCATAAAGGAGGCAAACAGCAGGAGGGGTGCAGACCTCAGGCACTCAGGTAGTGAAACCCATCACATCTGAGATTGTCACTGTGCTCCTGAGAGCTAGTAAATGGGATTTCCTCATCCCCATAAAAGAGGCTGCGTTATGATAACAATTTTGAGAAGGCAATTATTAAAAAGCCATAAAGTGTGTTTAGTGCCCTCTCAAGGCAAGTGGCACACTCGTATTTCTTTAGTAACTGAGCTGAGACAAGATTGTGGCTCGTTATCTATTTACTAAAAAAAAAAAAAAAAACACATCTAAAAAAATGCATGGCAGAATTTCTGATAAACCTACATGTTCTCAACAATCCAAAAATTGTTTCTATTGATGTAAATTTAGAAAGCTGAGGAATTAAAAATTAAATAAAAACAAATAGCAGTTATTAAAATGTAGGAAAATAATGCCAAAATAAAAATAAAACACGGAAACCCTGAAAAAACAAAGCAATCAGACAGAAACAAATACTTATTGCAGATACAATAATGACATGTAACAACGATGATTTATCCAGAGAAAACAAGGTCTTTTTGTTCCCAGCTTGTTTTCATGTAGGAGGTGAAATAAAAGGTACTGAAGAATCAAAATGCTACAACAATAATAATAATATTAATACACATAATCCATAAAAGTTTCCCAGTTTGTCGGAAAAATAATAAATAATGCAGCATGAGTTGAGCTATAGGGTGATGTTTTCATTGTACAGTATATATTTTTTCCATTACTACACGCTAAGAACAAAATCAATTGGATTACATAAGCTGTAAAAATATCAAAGTTGAGCTTTGTGTGAAAAGAATTATGTTTCTAACTTCCTCACTGCTGTAAAACATGGTTTAGGTTTAGGAATTCCTCCTAAACCTAGAAAATGAAATTCATACTTTCATCACCTGTTCAGTCCTGTTTCTGACACCACCTTGTATGTTTATGAGAACTGCACTCTGACCGCTTCTTTAAATAAACATTTATATACATAGTCCTCATTAAACATTTGCTGTACCTCACTTTGTCTTTGTGCGTGTTTAATCCTCATGTTGCGGCTAATTAACCAAGGCTCTGCGACTCCTCTGACTGTCTCTCTAGGGGGAGCAGCCATGGAGATCTGCAGCAAACCCAGCAGAAACAGACAGACATTTTCAACATCCTTCCTGTAAAATGAAAACATATTCTGAGTTCACATGTCATTTTCTGGGTTAATGAGTGGGAATGAGCGGATGTGATGATCAACAGTTGGCGCAGCAAAGCCGAGCCTAGCAGGAATTGCTGTTGTTGCATGGCTGGAGTGAGAGCATGCCCAGCACCTGGCTGACGCCCTGAGGGGGAATAGCAGATGGAGCTGACTTCAGGGTGTTCACCCACACACAGGGAAAATGTTTAAGCCTCACTCACTACAACAGAGATGGAAGAAGGATGCCTGAAGGTGAGGAAATGAGGCAGTGGCAGAAAGGTTGGTGCTTTGTTGGATGGAGAGGAGCTATGGGGGTCATAATGTGCTCCGGGCAGACAGATGTTTCAGCTCATTAGGGTTTATCAAGCTGGTCTGCATACTTTACTGAAGAGCTGAATTATTAATGTCCATATTTTTTGTGGTACCAACCTATATTCTTCTGATTCCAATTTGTTACGTATGTAAACATACCAAAATATCAATGTATTATTACTTTAAACATTTCCTATCTCCAATGACGTAAATAAAGTTTCTTAGAAACAATCTGGAACATATTTAGCAACAGGTATCAAGTTTGTATTATTTTGTCAATTTAAAAAAAAGTGCATTAAAATTGCACTTTTTTGTGATAACAAAATGGTACAAACTTAGATTGATCAAACTAGACATTGGAATAATGCTTCTTCTCACTGAGTACTTTGTCTTTTATCTACTTAATCTGTTTTAAACACTAAAATATCTTAGTTTTATTTTAAAAATTTGTGAAAAAATGTGACCTACCAGCAAGTCAGAAAAATCCAAGATAAGTCTGATTAAAGTTGAGTTTTTGTTTTTTTAAGATGTTTTGTAGGATATTTTTTATTATTCTTCTCAACATTTCTTCAGAACGAATGTGGTGAAATGACTCTTTCAGCCGTGTCAGTGCATGCAGCTCATGTTGAAAATGGTCATTTTTGGTATATTTGAATGGTTTTTGCAGCTGGTGCTCCAATTGCTGAGTGTCATTCACACTCTGCCTGATGAGCTCATGTCTTTGGGGACCTTTGAACTCAAAATATCATTGGCTGAGGCTCACAAAGGTCATCTGGAACACTGGCTTCTGAGCTCCATATTGATTCCCAATTGTGCATCATTATGGCTGACAATTCCAGTCACATCTGAAATTTTAATCATGAATACGCATTATGTGTAAGAGTACATGTTGAATTGCAAAAAAGGAAGAACAGATTATGGAATCTTCTCTATATCTCAAAATATTTGAAATTTTCTGATAAATGTTTTCTGTTTAAATAACTTCTGCTGACTGAAAATAGTATATTTTTAGTTTGTAATAAGGGATATAATATTTAAGAGATTTTTCATTAGATGAAATATCTACTTGGTCAAAAATACTATTTAATAATAGAAAAAAATCTTTGAATTAGTTATACAGTCTTACTATTATAATTAAAGAGTGCATAATTTTAACTTGGGAGCAAAATCACTCATGGTGGTCATTTGAGTGCATTTACATTCAGTCCTCTTTATACTACCAAATAAAATCCAATGAAGCTAATTTTCTACTGTCTCAAAATTAGTAAATGGAGCCCAACAATGTCCAATTTTAAGCTAAGGGCTCACAGATTTCTAAAGCACTTTAGTGAACAAAGCATCAGGAAGACTAAAGGACACAGCAGTCAGCTCAGGGAGAAATCTATGGAGACATTTGCATCAAGACTGGGTTATAGTGAAGCAATTAAGAGAGCCATAGTAACTCTGGAGAAGCTGCAGAGATCCACCATTCAGGGAAGAAAATCTGATTATAGGGCAGCTATTTGTTAGGGACTCCACAATTCTGGCTTTTAGATATAAGTGGTAAAAAGAAAACCAAGCACAAAGCAAAATTATCAAGCAACCCCATCTACAGTTTGTAACACATCATGTAGAGGGCACAGCGCACATGTGGAGAAGATAATCTTTGAAAGATGTAACAATTGAAAATGGCTTTGTGGGAAAGAATACCTCATATCATCTTAAACCTATCTTTTATACAGCAAGACATAGTGGTGGCCACATCGTGCTGTGGGAATGCTTTTCTTCAGCAGGGACAGGAAAAATGGCAGTCCCAAGAACATCTACTAGAGGCTGCAAAAAATTTGTAACTGGGGGCAAGACTCTTCGTCTATAAGGACGACTCCTAACACCCTGACAGACCTACATCAGAGTGGTTTAGATAAAGTCATTACTAATATGATAGAATGGCCCAGTCAAAGTCCAGACCTAGGCCAAATTGAGACTTAGAGTTAACAATGCTCTCCATTCAATCTTACTGAGTTTGAGCAATTTTCCAACGATAGAGCAAACATTTCATACATTGAATATGTGAAGCTGGTATAGAAAAAAAACCTAAAATCCTTCCAGTAAAAACACCAAAAACTGCCTCTGTAAAGTATTGACTCAGGGCTAATTACATTTGTAAAGTATATTTCTTACATATTTATTTATAAAAAAATATTTGAAAAATACATCCTTTTTTTCTTCCGCATCATAGTTGTTCCCTACTTTGTGGGCTAATTCCTAAAATCCCCATTAAATACATGGATGTTTGTTGTTGTAACGTTAAAATTGTGGGAATAAAATGAGGGGACTTTAAAGCTAAGTTAACAAACACTATCAAGGGAAGTGTGGCTATATGGAGAGGGTGAGTATATAAGTGCCTTGATTCCTAACTGAGCACAGATGGTGAAAGAGCAGGATGTAACAACCTGTACTTTTGCCCACAAGCTTATGCCCGCACACACACATACATATTAATCCCATATTCATGAATGCATGTGTAAACAGTCCCTGCATGCATAGACACTAAAACACTGCTGCTGGCAAACAGATTCAAAACCTCTTTCTGTGCCACAGAAGCTGCAAAAATGCTTGGCGATATTTTTACAAGTTAATAAAAAGCATGTTAATAAAAAGCATGTTAATAATGATGTTATCAATTGTATTTTTGATTTGCTTTGCATTTAAAGAAGTATGTGATATGGTTGTCAAAAAGCTGTCTGCGGTTCACGGAGTCATCCAAGGCTAAGCAGAACAATTAGTGCACTGGAACAATCAATATGCCTCGTGTGGGGGTTGGATGCAGTTGAAATAGCAGAGCAAGAAAGAGTTGGAAGAGAAGTGCCTGGTAAAGAAAAAAAACGAGCAGGCAGCTTGTATTACAGAATGAAAAATCAGTGGAGAGTTTCTAACTCATTCAGACTAAATGTAAACTGAGAGCAGGATGTTCTATCTTGGTGGGATTCATATTAAAGCTGATAAAGTGCATTAGTTGTATTCCACTATTAAGGTATTTATTGATCTTGCACAAAAGCAACAGAGACATCCTTAGTGAATGAGCAAGAAAGACAAACGATGTGGCATAAAGACAGGAGAGATAGATAGGTAGGTAGATAAATGAATGCATGGGGGCAGCAGATCAATCAGCAGAAGAAGAGCAGAAGTCCCTCAGGAGACTTGAGGCCTTTTTAGCGCTATGTAAGGAGAGACGGATGACATGTTTCCCCTTTGACGTGTTGAGTGCTTGAGGGAGGCTTGTGCAGCGATGGTCAGAGTAGAAAAATGCCTGAAAAAGATTGTGTGGGCATGGCGCTCCGTGGTGTAACAGACGGTGAAAGCAAGCAACAAACAGAGCTCTCTGAGAGAGGGGAGGAAGGCATGCCGCTTCCCCAGACTCGGGCTCTCAGCCATGACACTGGGACTGCAGCCATGCCCTGCCCATCCTCTCTCAGAGAAACATGGAGCTTTTGATTTGATCTGGAAGCTTTTGGGAAACATGATCCTGGCTGTCTTTCTGGAGGTATTTCTGGGAGCGGGCGGAGGGGGGAACCTGATTGAATTGAGCCAAAAAGAGCATGATGAAGAAACCTGAAGTCAGACCTGTGCAGTGAGCTGTGGGAGCTGGAGGAGGGGAAATGAAATGCAGCGTGAAAGCGAAAGAATCAATCATGACACCCTTTAAAAATATATGACCCATAAATACACAAAAAATACACAAAAATATTGTGTAATACTTTCATGAAAATAATGTTCATGAGAGTATTACTGTACTGAATGTCAGTTTTGTATTATATCCTGAAGCAATTTTAATGCTTCAAAAACTCAAAAAGAAAAGAAAAACATATTTTTTAACACAATCCATTGTCTGACATTTATGTTAAACTGAGTGATGGAGACAATTTGTGTGTGTGTGTGTGCAAATACAGAACTGCTCCTCATTTACCAGGATAATATGAATTTGCAATGGCTGGCCCAGCTCACCAGGGGCATAAATGAAAACATGATCTGGGCGTGCACAGCCATCTCTGTTACAGATTAAGATTCTGACACTCAGCTAGGAAATCCATTATAGTGAGCAGAATAAATATAACATTGAGCTGCACCATTCACATCGTTCTACCTTTATTACAAAATTTGTAGTCACAACAGAGACAAAAATGGAAATGCCGCTGTGTGGCCCCAGACGGGCCTGACTCATGAATAAAGCAGTCTGGAAACAGTGCTGTGGTTTCACAGCTTCTATTCACAATATCTGGAATCATGTTACATTTATGTGCTAAAAGTGTCAGAAAAGTAAGATCAATAAAATTTATATCAATGATCACAAGGTGAATTTTAGACTCCAATCATGAAATCTCCAAGCTTTTGAGGTCAGCACCCAAATCAGCTAGATTGGGACATTAGAAAATAAAAAGTGTAAAAAAACAACAACAAAAAAAACAAACATAAGTACTGTCAACAAATTAAGTCATCATACACTGATCACTCATAATTCATGTATTTATTTATGAAAAGAAAGAGTTTGCTGATTTACTTCTGTATTATTTACATTTTTCAAAAGGACATATTTCTAATTTTCAGTAGCACAATCCATCACAGATTTATCAAATAAAAGGACACAGAAAAAGAGAGGACGCCAACATAAAAGAACTGTCCATTCTTCTTTGTGAAATAGCTCAAGGTAAGTCAGTTTGCATGGAGACCATCTGTGAAAATCAGTTGTAAAGTTCTACACTGAATTTAATTGAGGTTTTGACTTTGACTGGGGCATTTCAACAGATTGACAGGCTTTGATCACAACCATTCTGCTGTTTGTTGAAGGCCATTAAAAAGTTTTCTTCAAGGATTGCTGTGCATTTATCTTCACTGATTACCTCATTGCTGCCTTCTGTTGAAATAATACTAAAATCCTTATCTAATTTTTCAATTTTTCAGTTATCCAATATAGTGTTGCTCTACCACATGCATCTTTATAAAGTACAGTGAAACTTATGATGCACTGTGACAAAATTTTAAAAAATAATGTAAGAAGTAAAAATACTTTTGCAGGGCCCTGTTACTGAAGCTTTTGATAGAGACTTAAAATGAACAGTTTTATAAGTTATTATGTAATTTGCATTTTATTGTGTTTGACATGCTACCTGTACACATTGTGTCATACCATTCATTCAGTAGGCAGTTCTCCAATCTCTTAACTGATGTCAATGTCCTGTGGGGCTTCACTGCATCGCACAATATTTCCATGCCAATGTTCTGATGCAACCAAGCCTCCAGAACGCACAAAGAGTGCATCGATTATAATGCTCCTGGACGCAGAAGAGAAGAGGGGGATGTTCTTCCTGCCTGACTGGTTTGAGTGGTAGTTATTGGAGTAATATTGGGTGACAGTGGTAAGTGGGCCCACTGTGGAAGGATTTTCATTGGGCTTCACCCAGTTTGGTGAAGGAAGCAGATCGACAGCACACCTCCCCCACTTTATCATATCTGCAAGCATGGTAGATCTCTGCCAATTAGCTACAAAAACCTAAAAATTATGAATCTTATCAGAATTTATTTTAATAAAATAAAAGGATTTGCAAGCAGTGTAATCCACAATCTTTAAAACCCTTCCTCCACCTAACTGGATATTTATTACCACCACATCATTTATTTTATCTGTAAGAAGAATGAAAATTTGGGAGAAATAATACATGTACAAAATACTTATTTGGTAGGAAAAACATCCAGGGAGTCTTTAGTTCAGGACATGGGTTCAGAGAAAGGGGAAGGGGGGAATTTGACACTTGGATTCAGCAGTATTACCACCACAGAGGGGCAGTAGTCCATTAAACTAATCCAATACTGTAAAATAGGATCCCTGGACCAGCAGCATTCACTGCATTATTTACCAAGCTAGAAACAGGAAACAGACTGAAGGCGCCTTTCTGCCTTCAACAAATGAAATAAAGAAAACTGAAAAGCACAAGCTTTCACAAACATTGATTATAAACCAGGCCTCTCAGGAGGCTTCTTCATTAATAACTCAGCACAAATCAATCTTTATGATCATCATAAAAAAATAAACTGGAGGTTTAGTAGTATTTCATACAGCACATCCAGTTGGTTTCAGACTGATTTAACCTAAAACTTATCTCCCTGCTTTAACAGACTTTCTTTAGTCCAAGGGACCACATAAAAATTGATAATGTTTTAATTCGTCCAATAATAAATTAAAGATTTTATTAAAATGTTCAGAAGTCCATGAGCAGATGAAGCTGAGTGGAAGCCCAAATATTTTTGCTTTAATATTTATTTATTTAAGTTGAATCCAGACTTATTATAAAGCTTTCAAACATTTAAAGGTTTTCCATAACGGAATCATCTGCGTAGATGCTTTGATGTGCTGCAGTTTAAGAAGAAACCTAGGTAGATCGTTTATATGACGACAAAGAAAAAATGGTTCTAAGACTGACTCTTGTAGTATTTTAAGATTATTGTTTCAAGTTGTTGAATCTATTTTTATGTTCTAACTCACTTTATCGCTGATGAAATATATAATTCAATCTTTTTCAATGAGTTGTAATGAGTGTAAAAAGTTGAAGTAAATATATTTAGCTGTTAGTATCTGATGGTTAACAGTATCAACTCAGGGAATATAATTAAAAAAGAGAAAAAGTTGATGTATACTTGCTGAAATCGGTAGCAACTGAATTTTGCTCTTTTTTGAGAGAAACAAATATTGAAAATTAGATTAAAATACCTATAAAACATTAGTTTAACTTCTTTCTGTAATATCCCTGCTAACATTCTGTAAAAGATAAATTAATTACAGGGTACTTTCATAATTAAAACGCTGTTGTCTTTGCCTAAGTCTAAATTTTGTAAAACCACTATTTAAACCTTTTTTAGAAAAAAGCTCTCACGTTGGTAATTTGCAAAAAGGCGACAGAGACCGGCAGTAAAGGGATATGCAGAGTTACACAAGAAAAGGGTAAAGAAAACATGGATTATTCATGCCTTTTCCCACAGTGCAAACACCTCCTCTTTTGATGGAGTGTGCCTGGGGCGCTTCTCTCTGCTCAATACCAACAGTCCCAGACAGCTTTGGCTCACGCTACAGCACAGAGCTGAAATAGATGATGAGCTTCCCCCGGAATCACAGACGGAGCCAGCGGCTCTTGTCTTCGCTCTGCAGCCAGACATAATGATGCTGTGTGGTCTGAGGTGAGCCTAAATTTAGAGTTTCAGCAGGAGGTTAGTAGACCAGAGAGGTAGCGGGAGATGAGTGCCGATGCCATCTCAGTGAGCTGACTGAAGGGGAGGAAATAACATGGATGGGGTGTAGATCTCTGCAACAGACAGCTGATAGGTGAAGGGCCAAAGGAGAGATGAGACTACACAAGCTGCTGTCACCTTCTGCAGGGTGCAATAACAAAATTTCCATTATATGTGTCAGCAGTAGTCTGTTGTGAAAGAAAAAAAAAATGTTTGAATTTCTCACTTGGATCAACTCCAAATGGTGGGTGAAAAAGCTCCCGGACTGTCAAACCAAAGAGGAAGGCAAACTCCCACTTTTGCATTTACCTCCAATGAGTCAATACTTTCGTATGAGGCATCATTCTCTGCAGTTCCAGCATTTCATAGCTCTGGCATGTTTAGAGTTATTGTCTTGCTAAGGAGAACCTTTACCTTTTCAAGTCAGTTTCAGTCAGTACTCATTTTTTCCCCCAGGATTGCTTTGAAATATTAATAGAAACAAAAAAAAGTATATATCAACTTTGACCAGGCTTGTGTCCTTGTTGTAAGAAACATTCCTATAGCATAATGCAGCCACCCCTGTGTCTGATAGCAGAAATGTTATGTCCAGTGTAAGAATTGTTCTTTGCACATTATCTATTAAATACAATCCCAATAAACTGTGTTGGATTTTGTGGTTCTAATGCAAAGAAATGTGAAGATTCAAAAACTACTTTTACAAAGAACTGTAAATACCAGTTTTTATAAACATAACTTGCAAGATTTAGGATTATTTGTAATCACAACATTTTATTTCCAAAAACAGGACTTTCATTATGTATTAATATGACAAGTATAACTGCAAATCAAAATACAATTAAACATAAAGTCACTGTTTATGTCTCCAACCTGCAGCAGGGAATCAGTGTCTCTCCTCATGAGCTCTGAACTGAGAGTGAACCCCAGTTTGTTTTTTCAGCTCTCTTTATAGGAGCCACGCTTGTAGACAGCATGTGTCTTTGCCAAATTTATCAAGGCAGAGAACTTAAAAAAAAAAAGAAGAAAAGAAATAGAACAAGAAGGAATCTGACACAAAGTGGTTGAAATCTCAATACAAACGTTCACCAAAGCTGTCAACACCCCAGACAGCATGTGACGGAGAAGGATGTCTGGCTCCACTGATGAGAAACTGACTAATCCCTGGATTTCACACTCTGACCAAGTTTCACACCATTTCTGAGCATTCGGCAGTTGAAGATGGATAGCAAATGAACTCATGTAATGGTCAAATCACCATTCAAAGTACCTTAGCAACAGTTAGAATCCTTCAAGCTGTAGACCTGATTGTCAACCCGTGACTTTGCAGTCCTCCAATGAGATTGCTTCGCCGCAGTGGGAGGAGGCAGCAAGGCAGGCGCTTGAACAAAGAGAAAGACGGGTTTCAAAAATGTTGGAATATCAGTATTCCTTCCACATTTACAGCTATCACGCTTCACACCCACTGAATGAACCCTTTAGCTTTGTGTGTAATTACTGTGTCACTTGGCAGACAGAAACCATGTAGCATGAATTGTAGGACTTGTGTTGGGCATTTATTGTTATCCGAGTTCCGTTGCTCGCATACTTAAAATGTAAATGTAAATTTTTTGCCAGTAACAGAAAAAACATTTTGCATTAGCATTTACAGAGCTCTCATGTCCATCAGTTTCTCAAAAAGCTATTTTTTCCCCCTCTTTACTGCTAGACTGACTTCAGACACACACACACACACGCACACACACACAGAGATCAATGCAGCTCTTGATGTTCTAGTTCTCAATGTTTTAATTTCAGTCAATGACTGGAAATGGTTAGCTTCTGGCAGAAAATGCAGCCATGGACATTTCTGAAGCACATCCCATTTCCTACATAGAATTTGCATCATTGACTTTAAATTGAGTTAAAATATCTTCACAAATGTAAAAAATCAGAGGCATTCCTTTCATGCATGTGCTTTTGCTCAAATATACATGAGCTGATTTACACACAAATAATCAGAATATTTCATAAGCAGTGCCTCCGGTTTTGTCTTTACAGTAATTAAATTAGAATTTTGGTCCACTGACCTCCAAGTTTTATTTACCTGGACGATAAGAAGTAAGTTTATTGTAACAAATATCCCCATTTAAAGAAATCTCGAATAGCACTGTCTTACAGGAATTCCCAACCACCAGACAATCCATTTGTCCATTTTCTGCAGCCAGTGAGTAACACTGACATCGTCATTGATATGGAGAGGTGACCAGTACATTTCAGGGCCAACACCTGTATTGCATGTTTTTGAATTATGGGAGGAAAGACACTATCCAGAATTTCCATTATTTTGTTGGTTTTATCATAGACCACCGACTAAAATAAAATGTATTTTCTTACTTCACTCTTATCTCTCACACTCAGTAAATTGGGTTTTCGGACGTTTTTTTTTTTTTCGTTCCATTCCAATTTTCTTGAAATTGTGACAACCCAAAAACTTGTTTTGGTGAAATTCATAAGTATTGATTTTAGTTTATCATTTCACCAGATAAATAAGAATAGATGGCATGATTTTTTGCATTAAGTAATGTTTAAAAAATGTGTCCGGAAAGTGCTTTCAGCTGAATGGTTTTGTCCCTTGGTACATTGAGTTTGTATACCACTGCTCTGAAAGCTTTTCTTTGTGAGTTCCATGCGTCACTATGCTGATTTTGATGGCATGTGCAGTGTTTTCTGCAACAAATAGAAAAAAAAAAAAATTAATTTGGTCTCATTTGACTAGAACACATTCTTCTGCGATGTTCTTGTCCAATGACCTTATAAAAAGGTAGACAAACAAGACTTTTTATTTGACATTTATGGGTTTTTTTTCTCAGAAATGTCTCTTCTTGTCACTTCTGTAAATGGCAAATTGTAAACTGCATGAAAAGTATTTGTTCTTTTCACAGTTTCTCTCTCCAAAACTGTGAATCTCTCTTCATAGCTCATAATGTGCCTCTTTGATGCTCTTCCGGTTAATATTCTGCATTCAAAGTCAGTCAGTTTTGATGAAAGATTGTTCCTTGTTCAATCTATCAATGCCTGAGGTATCTTTACTAAATTCTGCTAAACCAATTTTGTACGTCTCTGATGTGCTTTTTGCTGTTCATGACGTTTAATAAAAGTTCTCTAACAAATTTTTTTCACAAAACAGCTGTTGTAGAATAGCAGTGTTAAGTAGCATAAACATATGTGCTTGTCACATTTTCAGGACAACCATATGTCCTAAAATAAACAAAACTGCTATAACTATACTTTCAATTGTTGAGTACGTCTTACTTTGTATTTAGTCTGTTTTTAGTCTATCCTGACAAGGAGTTTGCAGTTGTATTGTGACAAAATTAACACTTTTACAAAGCATGGTATAAAATGAGAACCAGATCAATACATTATTTACATATGGTTTTCAAAAATAGGTTTATGAATGTTTATTGCACCAACTTTAGGAATTACAACATGTTTTTGTCTTGCTTTCTGGACATGTTTAATACAGGATTAAAAGATCATTATAGAAGAAAAGATTCAAAAAGATTGCCAAAGAAATATTAACATTCCACAAATACTGTTTAAACTCAAGCCCACACAACATTACTCAACAATGTTATCCTATTTGGAGGTGCTGTACTCTGACCGTTCAGAGTCCCTGATGGAATGCAGCTGCAGCAACTCAATAGAGAGCTGTGTGGAGGACTGTGTGTGGGCTGGTGGAAACAAAAGGTCAGATTCAGACTCACACACCTACAGGAGTCATCAACTCCTGCTTCCACTTTTCCTGTTGAGGATGCTGTGGGCTGAAAAGGTAACATGCATCACTGAATTATCTTTCTTTTTGTCCTCACGTCGGTATTTTCTGAAATGGCTCTGAAAATTGAAGAAATGAAGACAATTTACAAGCAGCAATTAAATCATCTCAAAGAACTCCCGTCTCTTACAATGACATTTCCTGTTAGCTTACAAACACTTTAAGATCAAAGATTAAATTTAACTCGATCGTCTAACAGAAGCACTGTGGCTCAAAATGCCTGGATAATCACATGAGCAGCCCAGCAGTCTCACATATTTTCGAACAGGATAAATTAAATATTCCCCGTCTCTTTTCAGACTCATAATCCCTATTAGCAAGGATGCAGAAAATGTGCCACCTGCTTCCAGTCATACAGCTTGCGGCATAAGTGCCCTTGTGACACCACACTAGCCTTAATCTCGTTAACAAATGCAAAGCCTCAAATGCCACTGGTGGAAAAAGATACACATTTCAGCCATCACTTAGCAATGTCACAATCCTTTAAACTGGCTTGCATACTGGAAGTAAGCTCAACACTGACCAAAAATATCTATGAACAATAGACTCTTACATTGAGGTTTTTTTCTGTTTGTTTTTTTTGCACAGTATCACATTACAGCCGCAAAATGGTGTATAATTGTGAAGTTTAAGGAAAATTACCCATGGTTTTCAAAACTGTCCACAAATAAAAACTGAATAGTGTGACATGCATTTGTACTCAGCCTCTTTTGCTTTAATATACCAAAATTAGATCCATGGACAGGCTTCATAGAACATTATTGGGCCAAACACTTCTTGAGAATGAAAGAATGCAGCAGACAGGTCAGGAAGAACGGTGTGGAGAAATTTAAAGCAAGATTAGGTGATAAAACAATATCTTAAAATTTGAAGATGGCTGTCTACCTCAGCTGAGAGGTTGGGAAAAGAAACCATTAATTGAAGAAGCACCGAAGAGTCACAAATCATGTAGGGAGACACAAGAAACATGTGGTAGATGTATTTTATAGTTAGATGAGACCAAAATTGAACTTTTTGGTAAAAATACAACAGTGGGAGAACACTGTACATCACCCTGAAATACTGTCCTCCACATGAAACATAGAGGTAGCATCATGGTGGGGGAATGCTTTTATTCAGCAAGGACAGGGGAACTCATCAGAATTAATTGGGGGTGGAGTAAAGCTAAAAAGAGAAATTCTGGAAAATAAAGTGCTTGGTCCTGGTTCACCTTCCAGCATAATTACAACCTTAAACATACAACCAGAGCTATTATGAAGTAGTTTAACTCAAAGTTTATTCATGTACTAGAATGGCCTACACAAAGTCCAGATCTAAATCAAATTGAGAAAATGTCTATGGAGAGACTTGAAGAGAGATGGTGAAAAATGGTCCTCTTTCAGTTTGACTGAGTTTGATCAAAGCCATTTTGACCTGCAATGTATTGCCAGACAAAGTTCGGTGAAAAAAAAAAAGAAGAACGTTTGCAGCTGTGTTGAGTTAGGTCTCTTCATTCAGTGTGGCTTTAATTTGCATCATCCAATTCGGTATAAGATGAGCTGTTTAAACAAGGATGGAGACATCAGGATGTATTACCATCCAGACAAATTCCCAGAGGATTCTAAAAAAAAGAGAGAGACAGAGAGAAGAAAAATCACTCATTAAATTTGCAGCCGCTCTGCAGAGCTCCACTGTGAGCTCATAGGACGAGGGCAGCCTTTTATGATCGTAGCTCCTTTTACTGGCAGAGGTTCATTTTTCTGACTCACTTCACAGATAAGGAGTCGTCTGTACCACACACACGTTTAGGAGGATTTCTCTTCAGTTCAAAATGTGATCATAAATTTTGTTCAGTTGCCAGAAATACTGTGCTACTTAAAACAGCAGAGTTCATCACAATAAGTGAAACATAAAAAAAAAAATCATCTGGCCTCATCTGTTTTGATCAACAGATCAACAGATGAGGCCTTATGAGACAACAGATGAGTTTGCCTTATCTGTTGTCCCAGAGTAAACCAAATACAAGTTATCTACTTTAAGATCAGTGTATACTGTAAATATATAAATATTTGAAATACTTTAGAAGCAAAACTACTTACTTATAGCTCGTAATAAAGTGTTTGAATGACACTAATTGTATTTTTTCTTACCCATTAAAAGAATACTGACAGAAAGTGAAAACCTGACAGAACATTGATTTTTGTTCATCCGTTTTAAACAAAGGATTTTCTTTTTTTCTTTTTTTTTTTTGTTTCATGTGCCCCCCGCCCCAAAACCCCCTCCTCCAACATGTACTTTTTGTCTCTGAAAGCCCTGAATTGTTTTTGGGAGCCTTCAGCTGGAGTCTGGCTGACCTGCCCCCGCCTCAGTCCTCAAAGCCGGTTGGAGATGAAAAATTTATGGCTATATGACTGTTTTATTTGAAGTGCTGCTCCCCTTCTGATGCTGCCTCCACTGATGGCGACTGCATCTGCCATCTTCGTTCGACCGGTGCTTTTCCCCCTCACAGCGGGAGTGAAATCTGGGCGAGTGTGTGGGATGGTTACCAGGGTTTTTTGCTCTTTCTCTGGTATTCACTAATCAGGAACATATTTTTCTTGCCTGTGGGTAATTAGAAGAGATTGATTAGCTGCTTTTCAGAACCACAGAGAGAAATCCAGCCCACGCTGCTTAGATCGTTAGGTGTATCTTTACATTGATGTTATATGGAAAGCTATATATGTATATAAGTATATGACACATTTCTTAAATGCAAGTTTTTATTTTGTAATTTTTTAGTTTTTCTTTTATATATTTACATACAAAGCCATCTGATCACTGATGGATTTCAGTTTATTTTTAAATAGATGTAGGTAAATTAAAAGACTATATCTCTTGCTAAGCTAAATTTTGTAATATGAATACATATGAATTTTTAAATGGCCTATCTTTCAGAGTGAAATACATAATAACTAAAATCAAGGCAATTTTGTTTTTGTGGGTTTTTTTTTATTTTATTTAGACAAGAATTAAAATTTGTAGTTATTTGCAGTTAGTGTACCTTACATGATTGGTATTTAAATTCTAACTTAATCACTTTACTTTACTTGAGAATTACTTTAGCTCTCAAATTTTCACTTTCCCTCAGAAAAAAAGAAATCATTAATGATGTTTTATTTAGTTTATTTTGGTTAATGAGAAAAGCCATGAACCAAAATGCCTAAAAGTCCTTAATAAAATGAATTATATAAATAACAAAACAAGAAACATAAAACACACAAAATAGCAGAATAAAAACATATCAAATACAAAACAAAATGAAAGTAAAACAATAAGTTGAAACATTTATGATTACAGCAATTAAACAACATAAACACAACTCTCACACAGAGCTAAAAGCAAAATAAAAAAAATGAAGATAATTTTAAGATAAGTGGTGAGAAAGTCAGGGTAGTTAGGGGCTGCAACAGAATTAAGTCCCAATCTCCACTTAGCTACAGCTCAGTAAAAGTAGAAATGATCTCTCCAAGCATGACTGTTTGGAATTTGTATTTATTTTATTTTTTTTATTGTTAGTTTCCTTTACGCATGCTGCACACTTTGCATGATTCCAATATGTTTTTTCATCTGGGCCAGTGCATGTGACATTTACACATTTATCTTAAGATGTGACTGTGTGAAGCATGCGTCTCATTAAACACAATCAGTGTGAAAATCTTCTTCCAGGATTTTTCCATTCTTCTATCCTTTGAAAAGCTTTCAGTTCATTTTAATGTATGTTACATACATTTAGTGTTTTACACAAACAGTTACAAAAACTAATAAAGGATGCAAAAAACTGGATAACATATTGTGTATTCTCCTTTTCAACTATAACCTCAGTGAAACAAGTTCAAAATACCTATCAGACATCGAATCAACCGAAACATTATGAGTGAAACAAAGCAGTTATGTCCCTTTAAGATGTGAATAGGGCCATAACAACCATCTTAACGGAAAATATCAGTAGCAGGAAAATTAGTGGAAAATTCTTGTGCTAAAAGACCTTGACAAAAATGTGCTCACATGCATGAAGTCACATTGGTTTCTAAGCAACAGGTAATTTCACAACATGCGCCGCTGTTCGTGCAGCAGCGGCAGCTTTTCATAGCAGGGTTTCCAGTCAATGTAAAGTCACATCGGAAGGGCAGCCTTGAGCCGCACAATGCTGCTCAAACCCCGGCTCTAAAGCTACAGAGGCGGTGTCACACTTGTCACTGGAATAATTAGTTCGGCACAATGAAGCAGCATTCATCTGTAGCTGCAATGTTGTCTTCATTGCCACATGAATCGACATTCCCCTACACAGTCTCTGGTTTCCAGGCACAAGCTCAGGTTGCTGAGTTTAAATAGATAAGATGGAGAAAAAGAAAATCAGAAAGTGGCTTCCAGGAAGATCCATCAGATTGCGGAGGTAACTGAGCAGCAAAATGTCAGTGAGTGTGTGAGGATGCATGGATTTACATAAACTGTGTTTCATCACTTAGTAACCTTGTCCTAACCAACTTTCTGTTAGGACAGTGAATGGCATCTATAATTACATCAAAATGTCTGTCAGATTGCAAAGAGTTATTATGCTGCTTCATAACTTCAGTGTGTCACAAACTGATGGCCAGACGTTCTTCTTCTACAGGATTTTCAGGGAAAAAGCAATACTCATGGTTTCATTTATTACAAGAAGTCATCCAGGTCCTGATGCAGCAAAGCAGCCCAGGTCATCACATAAGCACCACTATATGTGACTACTGGAGACGTTCTGCTCGTTCTCTTGAAATGCCGTGATGGTTTTATGTGGAGCTAATTTTAAAACAGTTTAAAAAAATGTTTTTATAAGTTTGTAAAATATTTCCCCCAAAGTCTAATGGTCATCAAGATGTTTTTAAAAAATATTTTTATGCAAATGTTAAATATCCCCATCAATTCAGGATTTACTGAAATTGCCAATTTTCAACTTGGGCTGAGAGTTGTTTTTTTTTCTTTTTTTAAATCCCTCTCAACCTAGATTGAAAGTTTTCAAAAACAGGTTTAAAAACAGCATTTTGCCCATACTAAAATAAATCACAATTTCACAGATGCTTTTGATATTTACTTTATTAAAACATGTCAGATGATCTATATTTCAGTGTGACCAGTGTGGAAAAACATAACACTGCATGTGACTATTACACTCACTGACACACATGTTAAATAAAGATTTATCTATTTACCCTATTCTACTGGAACTGCACAAAACTTAAAAAAAACCATGTTTTTCCTCTTTTGAAGAATTTGCTGAAAAGGATTTACCAAGATAGCTGTTTCAGAAAACTAAACTTGTCAAAGAGGGATACAAAAGAAAGAATGTTGGTGTTCAATATATTATTTTAAAAAAACCCTAGGTAATCATTTCTTTTGATGGGCAAACATTGCAGACAGAACTAAAAAAAAACCCAAAAAACATAAAGCACAAACTGATCAATATATAACCTCAAATATTTGACCCCCCTAATTAATAAAAGCATTAATTATGCAGCCATACAGAACAGTGTTCACTTATCAAAAACACACTGGAAAAATTAATCTTCTCATTTAACAATTTGTGCATGTTTGTACAATATGCTGCATATGTCAAATCTTTTTTCAGATCCAGTCATGTGTTCATTATTGCTTTAGGTTTCGACATAAACAAAAGCTTTGTTCTCCTGCAGACAGTCAGCAGTGCACAGCCGACTCAGTCACCTGGGGTCTCCAGACAAGTCAATAATTCAGCGCAAGGAGTGAAATCTTATAAGGCGGCAAGATAGTGAGCAGAAAAAAAGCAGCAAACAGTAGATATGGGGGGAGTATAGAGGCCAACTCCTGTTTGCAGCTCCTGACCCAGAGCAATAACATGTCAGATGAGGCTTTCAGGGATTCTACCTGTCAATCACACACCAGTCTCTACGTGGGAGCAGCTGAAAAAAATAGATATTTTCTTCCATTTTTTAAAGCCAGGGTTTTATTCGTGAAATACAGTTAACTGTTAGATGATATAACAAAAGGAAATGGGGTCACTGTGGGCCTAAATGGTGAACACAGACGAGAACACAACCAATAGAGCATTGATCAGTGTTGCAAGCTGAGATGCAAATCACTGCAGAGAATATTTGCATGATAGCATCTGATGACAGCATGAGCGATGATGTGTGATATTAAATCGGCCGGTAGCACATGCAGAGCTGCCAAGTACCCTAACAAATGGTACAGATAATGAACAGCAAAGTCAACATCTTGTTACACAGGGGAAAAAAAAAACTACTTAAGTGTGGCAAGAACATCATTAAGCTATGGTCTAAAAAGAAAAACCTGGTTCTCTGTAAAATAGAATCAACTTACTTTTGGAATTAATCGGTATCTTGTTGTTTTATGTTATAAAAGACATTTTAGGACCGTTGTCTTGAGCCTTGATAAACTGTGGACGCACAAAGGCCTGACTTACATCATCCGTTTTATGACTCTGTCTATTAAAACATAAAGGCACAACCTCTTACAATGTATTAAATGTCACATTAAAGGAACCGCGAAATACTGAGACTTTTTTTTTTTTTTTAACATAAAAGCAAACAGCCATAGGCATATTAACGTCTGGATTTCAGTGGCTGCAAAATGAAAGGAGGAGTCTCACAGCAGTGATGTAGTACTTTTGCTCTCCTGAGAGAAAAATCCCAGTAGGAATAAAAAAGAAAAAAAGTATTTTGCTCAGATCTGGATGGCAATACCTTGCACAGTCTCTCTGTTTGAAGTCCATATGAAAAATGGTTAAATCCCAAAGTAAAGGTTCAGTGAACAAAAGAGAAATAAAGATTTCTGTATTTGTCCACAACCTATAATGACTCATTATTTTATTTTTTTGATACATTATTTCATCTACTTTTAGATTTTTGCTATAGTAATGTTTCTGAACCGACTCTGGTTGTGCCTCTCATCCTCTCACCTGAACATGTGTATGTAAATGACAATCTGTTGTGGTCCTAATTATAGTCCAGCTCACATGAAAAACAGCCGTGTGACTCCACGGGATCAAGGAGGGCTTTTTTCTGATCCAATCACACCGTGAGAGTCCCACTGAGGAAGGTAAGGGCAAGGATGTTATTAGAAGTGTTTCAGAAATTATCTTTGAAGAGCCATTTCAGAAGATTGCAATGAAAATAATGTGACAAACGCTTAGCCGGGAAGTATTCTACACTGCTCGTATATTGCTGGCCCTAGGGGTTTGCGTCGGCACTCATCATCAGACCTCTCCGGGAAATATGACTCAGATTCCCGTGGCAGGATTCCATGAAATCAATACGGTGATGTTACTGTGACTGTAGGTGGAAACCAATCCATCTCCCACATTAGGGAAATTACATCCAGAGTGGACATGGGACAAAGCTACAGTGTCCAGATCCTCCAAAACAAAGACTTCCTCAATGAATGCTACAACCAAACATGTCCTTGGTCTTCGCATCCCCCCGACTCCGAAATAAATCTCCTATACGATATAGAGATGATTATTTAGAAATGTTAGAGGTCTGACACTACAAGAAAGTGCTACACTAAAACTCCTTAATGGATTACACAAGCTTTTTCTTGTGTCAGGAAGTGTTTACCTAGACCTAATTTATAGCTCCTGGCATTCCTCTTTTAGTGTCAGGTGAAAATGTGTCTCTTTGTTCACTCAGTGACATGTGGACGGGTGTCTTCGGCTAATGGAGTCTAGCATGAGTGATCTTTGCAGGGGACCCATCAGTCTGCTGGCGCTATCGTCTCTTGGGGATTTCGGCGGACACCCGGATTCCCTCTAATCTGACCATTTGTGCTAAGCTGACTTTTACAAATCATTACACTGACGGCTCTCCCTGTGTTCAAAGCGACCAGTGCAATCAATTAACAGTGGTGGGAAGATCTGTTTTCTTTTTATTTTATGCCTACTTTCTAGTCAATATTTTATTTTACACATAAAACACACGCATATACCTACTTGTTCCCATTAATATGGAGGAGTATTGGTTCTATGGACCTCATTATGTCATTTAATGATCACATTTTAAGGTCAGAACAAAATAAATACGATAAGTTTTTTTTTTGTTGTGGTTTCTTTACCATGATAGAGCAGAGCAACACCCACATTACTGCATGTGAGATCTCAAACACTCGCCCCAAATAACTTAACTAACTTGCAAGTGCTTTTTGTTGTTGTTTACAATTTTAATTTAGATCACTGGAAAATAGACAAATCTGAATATAGTCACCATTATCAAGCCTCCAAAGCTAACATGTATCAGGATGAATATCTGCTCTTATCTTTTGTGTTTCCACGATTTTCCCTGCAGTTTCTAGTAGTTTAGACAAGCTCTTGATTCATCCTCATTCCAGCAGAGATGTGTGAAAGTCAAGCATCTCTGAACACACAGTGAGACGCGTCTGCAGCCTCAGACGATGAATGCATTATTCATAAGAAAAATCTAACAGACCAGGAGGCCGCCTCGATTTTATGAGGAGTGGACAGACTGAATGCCTGTGGCACAAGTGATTCCCCGATGAAGGGACGCAACAATAACCAGACATTAAATTCATGAACATGGAAAACACTCTGGCCTTAATTCAAACAGTTTCAGAGAACTCCTATTTCCAAAAATGGTGAATAATCAGTTACAATTAAAAGGAACATTATGGATCTTAATTTAAAAAACATTCATAGTAAAAGAAAAGAAAAAACAGTAAATCCTGAAGATCTAAGCACAAACTCCACACACCTGCTGACAGATAGCAAAATCCTACGACTTCCATCCTCAATTACCTCTAAAAGGATAATTTTACAAATGTCTCATTTAGATAGCTATTACATGCACCAAGTAAATGAAAAGGGTTTTTATTAATATAATAATTGAAAGCTATTATGTGTGAAATAGCAAAATTACCCATAAGACCAAGACAAAATCATTTACCATGGTGAGAAATCTATATTGGCACAATTATTTCCTCAAGAAATTTCTGTGGCCATAATTAAGTACATTTCTTCCACATTTGTACTGCATTTTGGCATTTCAGGGGAAACTCTAAGGATAAAAATTTATTTTTACCAATTAGAAGGTAAAGGGTACCTTACAACTGATTGCAAAAATGTATCATTATCATTACCGATATGTTAAAATGCATCTTTAAAGAAACTCAAAAACTGAACAAGTCAAAATTCCTCTGAACTCTTGGCCAGCAGATCAGCAGAAGCTTTAGATTTATGCTTAGTGAGACATCAGAAACCCCCTCACACACAGAGACAATAACACCAGACACCAGAGCATCATCTATCACACCCCGGCTAAAACAGACATGAACACATGCTTACCCAACAACATAAATACACATCATGAAGAGCAATACAATGAAAACAAGCAGACTTTCTAAAGATTTTATTTTATCATTAGCTATCTCCAGCAGGACACATGAAACTCACTGAGTTTTATCCAGTAGATAAAATGAGACATCTGCCGAGAACGTTCAGAGACTTTATGTCAGACGACGTCTCGGTTTGTAAAGGTTCAGCTCATAAAACGCACCTTAGTATAAGTGCATGTCTGTACCATCATTATCTCTAGACAGTGTTTAATCATAAACTGAAAACCATCTAATATTACCTTAGATAAACAGGTCGTGAAAAATCAAATTAAATTCCTGAGTGTGTTTGAAGGTGTTTTCTGAGCCGTTACATAAAGAGGATTACTACACAGCAGCTCAGACTCAACCCTCCCTCCCTGCCATAAATTTCAGGTGCCTGTCAGGCAAGCGCAGCAGGAACGTGACACAGTGAGCACTGCACACCGCCGTCCTCAACAGAGTAATCATGACCACTTTAATAACTATCAGGATGATTTGTACTTGTCACAAGCTCTTTAGATATAATGTCTCATTCTCTGTGCTCATAAACTCTGAAATAAATCTGTTTCTTTCTGCCCAGTACAATAACAGTAATATATCACTGCAGAAATGACCAGTGAGCCTAAAATTGATTTTTGTTTTTTTTCCCTACAGCGATATTGACTTTGGATTGCAATATAAAGGATACATTAAGCAACAGATTACATAGGAAAAACAAAAAACAAAAAAATGTTTTTAGATGTTTTAACATTCAGCTCTCATATCCATCCATCCATTTTCTTTCACCCTTCTCCGTAATGGGGTCGGGAGTTGCTGGTGCCTATCTCCAGCTGTGTTCCAGGTGAAAGGTGGGGAACACCCTGGACAGGTCGCCAGCCTTTCGCAGAGCTCTCATATCCCATTCCCAAAAAGATTGTAAATATCAGAACACTGATAGAAGACTGAACCTGCCAACAAAATAAAAGCTTTCCAGCTTGATAATTCTTTTACAAATGTGAAATGTTTAGTCTGTAATGGTAGCAAGGTATGTCTTAAATAAAATAAGATTTGACTTGACATTTCTACAAGTGAACAGCATAATTGAGATGACATATTATACTATGCGCAAGTTTTTTTCCACTTGCTTGTTTCCGATACTCAGACTTTTTGCAATCATTTCAAGTGATCTTGAGCAATAAGCTAATGAAAAGACCTTTAGTGTTTCAAAGTTTTATTTAGAACATTGGCTGCTTTCTTCCCCCTTTTTCTGCCCAGTGCTTGTGCTTGAGGAATGGGGCTTTTGTTTGTTAAGCCACTTAAGTCTGACCGATTCAAGCATTACCACAGCTCCTAAACTGGAGGGGTAATATTGTTGACTAACAAATAAACAATCTTTCTAAAGCTCCCACACAATATAGCATAGCTTCAAGTGCAAAAAAGTATTATTTTAAACGGTAACATTTAAGACAGACATTCAATGATGCAAATTTTGTGTTTGGCATCAGTTTGTAACTAAAGGTTTCATGAAAGAACTTTATGGTGAATTCATAACCTTGTATGTTGCTTCTCTCTTTGAGGATGGTTCAAAGAGCTATATGAACAAACCGACATAAACAGCTTGGAGTGTTAAAACACATCGTTGTAATGGGAGACCAGCAGAATGTAGCTTTCAAATACAGATGGACAGGTCAATGTCCAAGGGTTGCTTCATGTTACATATATGTTTTTGGATTTTGGCCGATGCAGCAATAGACAAATTAATACATTTATGAAGGTTTTGAGTATTGGCCCATAATTAAAATGTATCTGATGTGATCAAATCCTTTGAGTTCAGTCACCTGTCCAATGTGAAAAATGACTCACTGGTAGCATTCAGTGGATTGTATTAAACAAGAACGACTGTGAACCATTTATAAGGCAGTCAGTCTGTGGATGGTAGAAGAGCTGCAGCTTTTCAGATGAAGCACAAACGTAGAATACCGTGGACTATAAATGTAGTTTATCCCTTAAATTTCCCATTTACATCATCAACAACCACTAATAATAAACTGAACTTGCCCTGACAAGTTGTTTCCGTTGGCAAAGGCTTTGCTCTGTTTCAAGGAGACAAATTCCTCCTCCATCTCTTCATTATTACTTCTGCATGGGTGACCCACCACCTGACTGCTAAGGAATGTGAAAAATGGAAGTGAAAACTGATCCAAACGTGACAGTTTTCAAAAGGAAACGATCATGCTTGGGTCTACTACAGTAACAATCTTAAAAAGCAGGATATTCTTAAGCATAAAAACTATGTATGTTGTAATAACATTTTTAAAGATATGTTTGACATTGACTTTAATTATTCTGAATATTAACAGCTACCCGACTCCATTCAGCTTCAATGAAGCTGTCGACAGAGATAAGCAGGTCTTTTGTGCCGGCTCAAATGTACGCTTTTCCACCTCAAACAAACACAAAATCCAATTATGCTCTAATTGACTGTAACAGGGCTCATTGATTATGACAGAGGCGGTGGAGCAGACTGAGCAGTAAAAAATATCCACAGTAATTAGCCCTGTGCACCCTGGAGGCCTTTAGGAGACTTGATTTAATATCAAGACAATATTTCTCACTACTGGTCGATCTGAACTGGCTTTGCTGACCAATATATGTTGTTGTATGTGGAGCACAAAGTAAAGAACAAAAAATAGATTGGATATAAATTCAAATAGGTTGCACTGCAGATATGACCATAAAGTTTATTCTGTACATCAGCTGCGAATGAAGATTGCTAAAATGTTTTCTGACTGAAAAGAAAACCTAGAGTAAGATAATAATTGGTAATTTGATTAAATGACTTGCAGAAACTATTTTGAATCAATGTATATTTTTAAGGAAGTAGTTGGAATAACATAAACACAATGAATTGAAAAGAGAAAGTTGTTTTAAGAAAAAGTAACTTTTGTCCTTGTTTGGCAAACAACAACTATGGATTCTTGAGGGTATAAAAGCTGAGAAAGCTGAAAAAGTCACTTATGAGTCAAGAAACCATAAAAAAGCTTAAACCATATAAGCAGAGACAACAGGCAGAACCATTACACTAGCAAATCATGTAAGTAATTACACTAATGGATGCAGAATATGACATTTTATTGCTATGCAAGTGACAAATGAAGACCACTCAAAAAGCCTCAAAAGAGAAATACAAAATAAAATACTAATGGAAGTTCTGAAGACAATTATTGTAATTGTAAAACAATTGTTTGTTTTAATATCACCATTAACTGCACTATCTATCATGCCTTCAGGGTCAGCAGACTCTTTGTAAACTTTGGAAAACCTGCACAGAAGAAACACTTGGAATTAAAAAAATGCTTAAAATTCTACGCTGACATCAAAAGTCATTCTCTGACCACATGGATTACAAATACCAACTGATCAGCTTGATTGTTGTCTCTGGTGATGTAATTAATGCAAAAATAGAACAGTGATTCTTCTATGATATTTTTTTAAGAACTTTATTCCCCAGCTGTCTTCTTGTTGCGCATTTATTAGCAAACAAGATACGCCACCTTTAAGAAACTAAAACACAGATTTTACTACGAACAGCATCAGTGGAAACAACTTGAACTTGACCTCATTAGTCACGACTTAATGTTTTACAACATTGTTTTGTTTTTTTTTCTGTTTGCATAGAGCAGACATTTTATGATGCTTTCACCATCACAAGATAGAGACAGAGCAAAGTCCCACCTTTGTGCCGCATGGGGTGTCCAGGGGGAAAAACAGTTACCCTTGAGATTGCTGATTATGTAATAACTGGATTGCTGTAAGGTGCCTCTTCAAACTAAGAGTAAACTGGACAAGACGGACCAAAGGTAAGATCCTGATTTAGGACTGACTTTTGCAAAAACTTATGAGCTAATCTGCAGGGTTTATTTTAGACAATTTATAGCGTCAAAGCCTTAATGGAAAAATAAAAAATAAAAATAAAAAACGTGTACATAATTAATGACAATAATCACAAAATCGATTGCTATTAATGTAGATATTAACTCTTCAACCCTACTTAGCGCTGCATCAGCACACCCACCTGTGATTCTTTCAGGAGGCTGGAAGATTTCCGCCACCGCACACACGATTCATAGAATCTGTTCCGGTGTTTAGTTGGCGTTGACACTTAATGCGAGTCAGTTATTTAACCACAATGCTGAAGCTCCAGGATGGTCTCCTGCGCGCAGAGCAAAGGCGCAGGTGACTCGGTTACCTGGCGGTGGTGAAAGTGTCTTTGTTCGGAAGATCAAGCTCCACTTCAAAGGCTTGAAGTTTGTCGAGAGGTTTGTTTGAAGCCGAACCCAACCGGGTCAGTCACGGAAAGAAAAAAAAAAAGTGATGCTTTCACAACTGTGGGAAATATGGCGGGTCTGCACAACTGATTATGTTTTAAACTGAGAAACACAAAACTGGAATCACGTCAGCTGGTTATATTTTTAAAACCACGCTTTTCTAATCGGATATCAGCGTGAAACCCATAGATAATGGCTTGTTTTATTTTTTATTATAGGACAAAAAAAATTACACTTGAATATGAGTGTTTTTGGCAGTTTCGTAATGGATAAACAGAAGTCTTGGTTTTGTTTTCTTTTTATATTTATAACATTAAAAAGTAAAATGAACAGCAAAGAAAATCAAAAGAATATGACCAGTTTTATCATCTTATCAACTCAATGATGTCAAAACAGCCACCTGAGGGAGTCTGTTTGTTTGGTTTCTTGTCTACATTTGTTTTGGTGTAAGTAGGACCATTCCTTGCCATTTGGGTGCCCTAAGAACAAATGTTTTGTTTTTTTCCCCCCAACAAGACTAACAGAGGAAAATTAAGGCAACTAAGTTAACAGACTTCAAGTGGAATTGAAAAGGGAAGAAAAGTACAACATTCTATACTTGTTTGATGCAAACCTGTAAAAAGAAAAGCCAAGCAGCAGACTCATGCAGTTTTGACAGGTTTTATTTTCTAACTGTATATAAAATTATGTTAGTTTTTCTATGTCTACAACAATAAGATAATGTTGGTGATTCACTCTCCTCCCTCCAAGTCACTGTATAGAAAAAGGAGCTGTGAGTTAGCCTGGCCGTTATCTTCTTTCCTAATTTCACTTGATTCTAATCTCCCTTCAGTGCTCCATATGGGCTTTCTCCCATTGAAGTTGGTTTCGCCGGTAGAATTTATACTGATTCAATTAGTGCAATGAAGGAGAAGTTGTGAAAGATGATGTTGATTTTCTATGCTGCTTTAGGATTGTAGTCTGACTGTAGTTTTAGCAATGGCAGCAGATGAACTGAGACAAGCTGTTCGGTCTGCATTGGCCTGAATTAACATTAACAGCCATCCGGGCACGTCTCTCTTTGCAGAAAAGGTTTGTTGTTCAAAGCACAGACGGTTTTCTGTAAACTGTGTAGCATTGGACTGGTACATTACATACATTCATTCACACACTAATTTCAGACAGAAGTCAACTGAGATATATCTATTTTCTTTTGCCTGTTTTTAGCTTTTAAAAGAAATCTGATAAAATTTCAATTCTTTTTTAAGACATAATGTTGTATTTCAATTTAATATTTTCCTTTTTAAGAAATAAAATACCCTTTTTTTTTTATCCGATCAGAAATGTGCAAACAAACATGAAAGCATTTGTTTAAACATGCCGGTACTCCATGACATTTGTAAAGCTGCGGACAAATTTTCCTTGATTGCTTTGTTAATGCACAGACTGTCTGTGTTGATGGTTTGCATGTTTACATTGTTAAAAATGGATTATCCAGTCAGTACATCAATTATGTTCTGTTTTGTCAAGGCTCATGCCCGTTCTTAACATAGCATGCCTCTGACCAAAAAAACCCCTTTTGAGTTAACTTCCTAAACCTGATACAAGTAAGTTAAGTGTCTTATTAAATCAAACCACCTCTCTGTGATGTAACTGTTCAAAGCATTCTTTGTTCAGTGACCCCTTTATTTGGTGGGCTGCTTTTGCTTTGGGAGCACATTTGATTTGGTGACTTAGTGTGCTGTGTTCTCATGAGTGTTAGAGGGGACATTTGAATAATGAACAACAATTTCAGACTCTGAGACAAAAGGAGAACATTGCTGTCAATGACATTTACAGTGTGCTAGAAAATACAGACCTTATAAATATAATTATTCAAATTTGTTGAAAAACAACATTTTTAAGATATTTTTTTTGTAAATATAGTATGCTAAATTTGCAGATAATGGTTGCTTAGAGTAATTACGCAAGGGAATACAAATAAAGGTGGCAAAGAATTATTTCATCGATGTATTTTATGTGCAGTACATTTATCGCTACTCTTTTTAGATTGCAGTAAAAGAAGTTAGAAATTAATCTCTGCTGGAACTCTGTGCTCTAGTAATGTGTTGCAACTAAACACACTTGGAGGCTATCAGTTTTAGTAAAATACAGAGCTGGTTAGATTTAAATATTGCTGTAATATTATGTTTTGTAAGACTGTGCAAATCCAAATTGCATGCATTGGTGACATTTAGATGTGATCATTCACTTCCTTATTGTTTGTTTGCTATAGTTTGATAAAAGTGTGTCTCTGAAGCACGGTAATAATCTATCTCAAGGTTCATTTTACTACTTTGAAACTTTTAACCACGGATCCCACAAATCTGTTTTGACAAATAGGTATGCAAAGTAAATGTTTGCTCTTTAGCAGTATACATTAAAATAAATGATGCTTAATTGTCAAAGCTAAATTTCTCAATGTGGGAAAAAGTACAAATTCTGTATAATATATAACTTTTCCCAGTTTCAGACATGGATGTTTTAAAAGTGATAATAAAGGGACCCAACTGTTCTGTCTCCAGCAGGGGAGGTTTGAAAAAGATGTTGAAGAGGATGAACCAGTAAATTCTGCACAGCTGAAATGATAACATTACATTATCTTAATTCTTTGTGAACATCAGGATGAAGATCAGGAGGTTTTATCAATATTTGTACAGTAAAATAGGTGCTTACAACACGGTGACACCCTCACTTTGATAGCCCTCATTCAGATAAGATAATGATTAATTATTTTCATGTTTGCACACTTATGTTAGTTGTAAAAATGGAAAAAATATGTGTTTGTTTAGATTTGTGCAAAAACATAGAGCAGATGAGTCTTCATTCCTGTGTTCTGTCTCTATGACAATAATATATGCAAGTAGAAATGTTGGCAACGTGGCAGTATAAGATCACTTTAAGAATCCTGCTTGAGGCTTCAAAAAAACTTGAGAATAGGGTACAGGTTTACCTTCCAGCAGGACAGTAACCCTAAAAATACACACATATGTTAGGTCCAGATCTAAATTCAGTTGGAAATCTGTGGAAAGATTTGAAAACATATAGTTAAAGATGCCCTTCATCTAACCAGAAGTTCAGGGATCCTTCACTCTGTAATGACACACAGTTTTGTATTGGTGAATCACATAACGTCAAAATAAAATACGCAGAGGTTTTGGTTGTAATGTTTTAAAAATCTGAACATGTTTAGGGTTGTACAAACTTTATCATAGCACTCTGTATTCTGTTCCCTGCATCTGTTTTTTTATCTGTAAATGACAAAGTGCTGAAGTGAATGAGCTCTTCCTTGATTCTTATCCATATGAGAGATAATGGATAAGATATAACCTTTTGGGAAGGTTATATCTCTATAACCTTCCCAAAAGGTTATAGAGATATAACTTTTTGGGAAAATGTTCTCTGTCCTGCTAGACCAAACACATTCTGCTGCATAATTCTATGTGGGGTTTTTTTTACTCACCTTGATTAGCTTTTGGTAACCTTTCACACATGATTTGCCATGGTACAGGACAATCCTGTGCCACGACAAAAAGGAACAACAGTAGAATTTTCCTTTTATCAGCGTGGAACTCCATTGGCTCTGATAAGACAGACCCATTGCTTCCAGCTACCCACACAGTCAAAGCTGGAGTTTTATTACCGTGCACACCCAACCTCTTAAGCCACAAGCAACAGGTCCTACAGAAGAGTTTAAAAAGTAGATGTAATCCCAGTAAGACACGGGTGGCCTTCCAGATTGGCTCCCCAGATCTCCACATATCTCCCTCCTCTCTCACGCTCTTGCCCCCCTCTCTCACTCTTTTTCTCCAGGCTTGTTGGTGGTAACCCTAAGCTGAAACAGGGCCTTAAAGCAGGGTGGAGGCAGCAGGCAGGAGCTGGAACTTGTCACATTATACTCAGGACCAGAGCGGGACAAGGGCACCTGAATACAGACTGTGAGAGAGGGTAGACCAAACACAGGGAAGAAGGACGCTGGGGCAGCAGCCACAGCCACAGTAGAGGCCAACGTAGGACTTGCGTTGATTCCTCTCCCCCCAGAGGCAGGGGGATCACAGCTTTCCGTCATCAGACACTGTGGACAGTTTTCCAACTTCTTTGTAACAGGATCTGTTTAAAAAAAGAGACGGCACAATGGATAAGGATGCACTCGTGGATTATGAGTATCCGGATCTGCTGGATCCACTGCCATCCAAAATTGAAACAGAGTAAGTATAGCATTTTCTAACTGCAATTCATTTAACATCTGTATTTTGTCCATAATTTTGAACATCATGCTGTTTCTCAAAACAAATTCAACTTAATATGTCCTCTGTTTCATGTTGAGTAGTAATTCCCCAATCTTTTGTTTGGAGTCGGTGCTGAGATATAAAGTGACTCATATCAGACTTCTATTGTATCACAGTAGGTGACCCAGATTGGAGTGGGTTTTTTTTTTGTTGTTGTTGTTTTTTTGTCATTCTTAAACGATATAATTTTCAACCTTTTAGGTTTGCAAATATTGTTGTCTGAATCTTTTTAACAAAAAGGCTTAAAAACTTTAACTCATTTTACCCAAAATAGGCATTAATTCAACATTCAGTATTGATTTGAAGTTTAAATAATTTTAATCAAGAAAAACCTCTTAATGGAAGAAAAAGATCTGAGACTAGGCCAAAGGTTCAACTTCAAGCATGAGAACAACAGTAAACAAACATCCAGACAGACAATGGATTGGTGTACCTTATTGATATATTACAATGGCCGAGCCATAGTCAAATTATCAATTGAAAATTCAGCAAAATGTGGAACAAACCATGAGTGATTCTGCATAAAATAATAAGCAGCAGCCCTGAAAAGTTATTAAAGGCCAGAAAATGTTATGGTTGTTTTTGGGGGTTTTTTTGAACGCCCCATGTGAACCTAGCATATTTACCTCCCCTGTTGCACGGGAACATAAACATAGTCTTTTCTTGTGTCACACTCATACCAATCGGTTTAAATCCAAATCTCTGCTCTTAGACTTTGACTAACAATTTTCCAGCAACAAATGATCCTGACACTGATGTTAAATACTTAGTGAGGTACAACGGAGGTCAGATCAGGAACTCGGGGCGTAGCCTTCTGTCTTTGGTAACGTGAATCATTTGTCTTTTTCTTTAGAACTATCCCTCCATGTGACCCCACTGCAGATGATATGCTCTATCATATATGCATCACTGTGATATCTGTAAGTCTGACATCCGTTCACTTTTCTCTTACACAGCATTACACTGACGTGCTCAATGAGGTTATGCAACGTCAGTCATGTTTCACTTCCTGGATTATGGAAGTTACTCCATAATTCACTAGTAAAAAAACAACAAACCAACTCAGTCTTGCATGACCCCTTTTTAATGTAATGAAGAAATTACATTAAAAAGCAAACTTTAGACGTTTGTATTTCTTGTGGTATACTGAAGAAACCTTTCTGTCATGTTTTGACTCATGAAAATTGTACATCTTCATCTGAGATGTTCATTCATGACCACTAATGGTGCAAAACAAATGTGCAATAGTTAAGAATAGTACAGTATCCTCTATCTTATCCACCTTATAACCTTATGTGGAGATGATACTCAGTGTTTGTTCTCTTTAGAGACAATTGCAATAGACTGCCTCAATTAATAGCAAAACATTGTTCCCACCTGAGTATTTCCTAAATGTGTCACAGGTCACAAAGGTCATTGAACCCTCTCAGTAAATGGTCATCCTGACTAATGACATGTTGGTCAGACCACATATATAGGGAAGGGAACATTAATGAGTCTGAGGTTAAGCCTTTTGTTACATGTCACTGCATGGTGCTTCGCAGCTGAAGCTAACCAAGATGTCTGTTCTTTCAGCTGGTCATCATGCTAATTCTAGCCATCCTGGCTAGGCGTACAAAGGTCGGTAAGAGACAAAAAGGACTTCCAGGTTTACTCAGGTATCATTTATGTTTTTCTTTACTCAAATGAATGGATTATTGAGTTGTTTGGTAACATTCTGTTCCACTGGCCTCAAATCCTTCGGCGTAATATAAGCTTTAACATGTAAACAAGCTTATTTATATAGGGAAAATCCTTCTTAGAGACCATTTGCTATTAAGGGTGAAATTTAGCCTTTAAGATCTCTGAAGTGTTTATTGGTTCAGTTGTCATGTCATAAATCAGGAGTAAAAGTGTATGTTTGTTTTGCTTTCAGTTGTGCTTTCACTTTTCTTAAATACATTTTGGGAAACACGTTTTAATATGGTTGCCAACTAACCAGGAAACTTGAAAAAGTTGGAAAGTTTGTTTACCTCTGAAGCACTGTTCATATAGTTTAATATTCCATTAGTGAACAATTGATGGATCAGTTGGAACAGTATTAGTTTTATTGGTACTAAGAAGCTTAGTTAGAATCAGCTTCATTTGCCAAGTGTGAGAACACAAGCAAGAACTTTGACTTTGGTTCCACTTTGCTTTTAATGAAGACAATTAAAAATAAATATATAAGAGGGAAACTGAAAACATTTATTGCCCCTAAAGTTGAAATTGCATGAGGGCAAAGTTCTTTATTTGTTAGTAATAGAAACAGTTACATTTGCTGACTCCTCCTCGATGTTCAAGTTGGGATTTTAACTTTAGCATGTGTAATGTTTGTATTTACAAAAGAATATCTGACTCTTAACATTTAACAGAGCACAGGATTAAAGTTCAATATTTAATATGAGTGCCATGCAAACAAAACTATGTTAGTTCATTTTTTCAAATTGTATTTCTACACCAATGGCACAAACCATACAGCGATTCCTTGTGAAAATGTTCATTTCACAACATTTTCACAAGGACCTAGAGTTTGAACACACAGGTCTATACCTAGTGCCTATAGTTGTGAACATATTACTTTAATGTTTGAACACATCAGGACTTTAGAAATAAATTTTTTGTTTGCCTTACAAACACTGGTTAGCATTTCAACAATTAGAAAATCCAATATCTGAGCTAACATTTGAACACTAGTATCCTGTGAATTTTGAGCTGGCTGAATAAGTTCTAATGAACATGCACCAACATGGGCCCTGCTTCTTATCCATAATTGTCCAGCGTCAAACTTTTATAGGCAGTTAACACAGGGCCATTATGTAACCAAATAATCCCATCTGAAAGACATTTTTAACCCATTTTCCATCCATGAGGGCCCCATATGTAAATTGTGCCTGTGTGGTCCATCTTGCAACTATGCCACATTCCATTTTCACTCAAAGCTAATTTTCCAAGTTACCAGTTACCAGAAAAAAAAACAAAGTTGGAATTCACATTGGGAAATTCGAGGGCTCTTTGAGCAGACATAAGGTTCATAAACATAAGTAAGCAATATGACTGCTGTGTCTATAAAAAAGTAATAAAAATTGCAGCCATAATCTAACTATGACCAGATCTGAGGGTTTTTCTTCTACTCTAACCAGTGGCACACATAACATGTGAGGTGTTGAGCATCTTTACTGACCAAAAAAGCAGGACAGTTTTAATTATTTTTCATTTAATTTAATCCAAAATAAAACAAAGATGACAATTGAATAGTTAAAAATGACTCTATTTGTGAATATGTGTCTTTGGTGTTTAAATTCTTTGAGAAATGCCTTACTGTCCTTTACTGCTACTATACTATTCTACTACAACAAAGAATCCCCACAGATTTTCCCATCTATTTTAAATTAGAGAAAATGAATGATAAAGATTGTAGCTTTTAAAATGTATTGACTAAACAGTCTCTCATTTATATTTTGGTCTGGTAACGTGTGAGTACTAAATACCTTCCGATTTGCTCTCTCAGTCCAGTCAACTTCCTGGATCATACGCAGCACAAGGGTCTGGCAGTGGCAGTGTTTGGCGTGTTGTTGTGCAAACTCTGGGGGCTCCTCATATCTCCCAATCCCCTACCTTTCTCCACAGACTCCACAAACAAACGTGAGCTCAACCTCATCTTGTCTGCAATGGCTTAATGTATTATTTCCATATTTTGTGATATTGCTTTTTCTCAGGAAAGCATTGGAAGGATAACCACTCTTAAACCTCTACATTTGTTAAATACGTTATAAAACTGGATTATTGTGTCTTGTTACACACCTGCTCTCTTAGACTCTGACATTTTGAAGAATTTCTTTTGTCTGAAATTATATAAGAAACATCTATAATTTTAAAGAGTCACTGTATTGTGTCTTTATGCTAAACCAAAAAACCGTAAAAGCTTCACAAATCAGAAAAAACAACAACACAACTGCTAAATAATTAACAGCTGTTAATCCAAATAACAGTGCAAATATTAAGCAAAATGTTGTCACACCTTCAGATGTTCACACCCTGGTGTTGTATTTGCAGAGAACTGGGTGATTCTGGGAGTCTTCTACTACCCCGCTCTATACTACCCTCTCCTGGCATGTGGCACTTTACATAATAAAGTTGGCTACGTACTCGGTAGCCTCTTATCATGGACACACTTTGGTGTTCTGGTGTGGCAAAAAATCGACTGCCCCAAGACACCCCTGGTGAGTAATTTATATCTTTTGTTTTCTTTGAAAATAACTCAGAAATAGTCTTCATTCTTTGACATCTTTATTTATGTGAGAGAAAGAAAAAGAAGCTGTTCATGTGCGTTATTTCTGACAATCAGTCTGTGTGGTGTCTCCATCAGTGTAAAATGGATTATTTCAAAAACAAAGCAGCTCTGTCCTGCAATGGAAGCCCACTGAGTACCAAACAGAATTGGTCTGCAGTGTGACACAATTAGAAAAGATGAAGACTGAGCTACCCTGAAAGATTAACAGACCTTTACTCCGAGGCTTTGAATGTTGCACAAAGACAGATTTTGTGCAAAGATTTTAGGACTTTTTGTGCACTAAATAATGTTCTGTCCAAACGATTAGCTGCACTGTCTTCTGGTCTAAACCAAGATGTTTTGTTGGTATTAATCACTTTAGAGTGTGTCAGTTAAAGAAAAAAAACATGTTGAATTGATTCTTTTGTGATAGTCTGCTTCTGTGAAGCTTTGTGAGGTGTTGAGCATCTTTACTGACCAAAAAAGCAGGACAGTTTTAATTATTTTTCATTTAATTTAATCCAAAATAAAACAAAGATGACAATTGAATAGTTAAAAATGGCTAAATCCTATGTCAACACAAGACATGTCTATCTTATTTTGTGCCATGCAAGATGTTTTCTAAATGTCTTACTATAAAGATCCACAACCACAAGTGATCTAAAGTGTTTGTTTTTTTCATTCCTCTGCAGATACACAAGCACTACTCCTTGTTTTCCAGCCTGCCTCAGATAGCTTGCTTAGCATTCCTCAGTTTCCAGTATCCCCTGCTTCTATTTAAGGGCTTCAAGGGTTCAAAAAGGACCAATGCCACAGAGGTGAGCTTTCACCATGGAGCATCATAGGCCTGGTTATTTCATGGTTGCAATTATTCAACTTATTCTTACTACCCAAATTAGCTCCATGTTCTTTTCAATAATTTTCACAAAATGCACGTTTCCTCTAAATCTGTGCACGTGAGGAGGGTTTAAGTATTGCCTGTTTAACAAGAAGCTTACTGCACTCATTCACTCAAAGCTTAATAAAAATATCGGCCCCTCACAGTACACCAGTCGCATAATCATTTTAAGCAGGTTTGACGTAATTCGTTTTCAATATGCTCTTGATCAGATTATGAAAAGGTTTCCAGGTTTTTTTGTTCAAGGGGAAACACAAAGCTTTTTTTCTTCCATGCTAATCTTGGGAGAAAGATTAGCATCACCAAACAGAGTTTGGTGAGGCGATTGTCTGGATTTTGTATCACCTCCATCCCACCTCTGCTGAATTCTTGCACAGAAATGAACCTCATTAACCTTATCAGGAAGAGATTTATTTTTCATAACATTTGCAAATTACAAAATCAAAACTTCTAAATGTTGCAAGACTTTATAGATGTGAGCAAAGTAGTTGGATTGAGGTCTTTTAAATCTTTTTCATGAAGCTTTATTTAATTCAAATAAATGACGTAACAGCAATAAAATGTTTTCCTAGTAGAGACTGGAAATCTTTGCCTTTTACCATAGCTGTAGTTAATAGATAGAAAAGTACATTATACTCATTGTGAATGTGAAGTTTATTCACACTGTTCTCCTTTGTTGTATAAGCAGAAATCAGTGTTTTTCTATCGATATGCAGTGTGAATTAAAGTTATGTCAAATTGCAATCCACTCGGTTTAAATAGATATTTTAGTTTTTAAAGTGTATTAAAGCACAAAATAAATGTGACATTCATTGCCCAGGATGTAAACTTCTAACTGGCAATGAAGAAAGTTCTGTTTGTGAGTTTCTTTGTAGTCTTTTCTCTTAAAATGTGAAATGCAAGTCAATAATGTTGATGCCCCATGATTGACTGAAATATTAGAAAATCAACTACTTCTTTTGTCATTAAAATACCCTTTAACATTGCTTTCATTTTGCTTTTAAGCTGTTTATTTTATTGTTATTATTGTCTGTATTGTTTAAAAATTGTCCGAGCAGGATTTGGCTTGAGCTTTGCTGACACCATATATCCATGTAGATTTCACTTCCCTTATGTCACTAAAAACTAAGTTTTGAATATGTTTTCCAAACAAAGTCTTATTTTGCTGTTCTTGAATTGATGAAGAATACAGTTTGTATTTCATTTCATTAAGTGTCATGTTTATGGTGCACTTGGCTAATGGCACACTTATCTCCATGAGGCATTCATCACTTAGACGTTGTGAAGATGGTTCCTTGACCACAAAGTGGATCTCATTGACATATTTTCTACTTAGCTAAGCTCAGTGGATATGGAGGCTTTCTCTGTTTCTAACTTAACTAGTGCAGGGAGTCTTTTTGTTCCCCCCCCACCCCCAAATTGTGCAAGGTTTTGGTCTCCAAACTATAAATGTAAATGGTAACAATTTGATGAGCTTAAATTTTAAATGCCACATTTATAATAAATCGTTTTTATGTTTTATTAACAGCCATAAAGTAAAGTCAGGGTTGAATATTCACAAACATTATGAATATGCAGCTTTTTCCGATATAAAGCATGTTGCCATTTTCTGTTCCTTCAGGATCTTAGTAGCAGCTATTATAGAGACTATGTGAAGACAATTCTGTATGAGAAGACATCCAGCAAAGTCAGGTAAGTATAATATATTGTCCATTGTAGTATTTAGTGCAGTTCAAGTGCGTAACTATGTTATTTCTACCTTTAGCACATCAAGCACAGACAAACCAAAACTCCCACAGAGAGTGACTGATGCTGTGAGATCTTATATTTACACTCCAGAGGAAGGTAAGAATGTGTTTATGTAAACTGATTATGTACAAATATTAAAATATTTTTCACTTTTTTTTTGAACAATACTAATATTTTCTTTTCAAGCAGCTTTCCGTTTCCCATTGAAGCTGGCAATATCTTGTGTTGTATCTTTCATAACTCTGTATCAGGTAACTACCTTTCTTCTATACATATATCTAGCAGTATATTCAGTTGTATATCCCGTAGCAATATGTTCCATTTAACACAAAATAAACCAACACTGTTGACTGTATCAATATCATTTACAAATACATTTACATACACTGTATATAAATAAATATCCCTCGGACATTAAATCAAACTTTCCGTGTTTCAGGCAAAACATGTTCCCTTTGCCAGAATTAATACAGATTTCTATTTTCGCATCACTTTTTAAAATCTTTTAGTTTGCTTGCAGAAAAATGACCAAATGAATTCTGTTTTTTTTCTCTCCATCAGATGGGACTTGTATTGATCTCTGCTGTGGTGCCAACAATGCAGAAAGCCCGGTTTGGCGTCGATGAAGATATTGCAAATGTTTTAGCTGGCTTCCAGATCATCCTGTCTCCAGACAGAAAGGAAGTCGTCAGAATCGTTGTTTACTACATGTGGTGTGTGGAAGGTGAGTGAATGAACAGCCTCAGCAGATATCTTTAGTTTTTAATTTTTTGAACTTGATGTGACAACGTTTTGCACTTGCCACATGCTGATGTCCCTGCAGTGTGCTACATCTCTGCGATGACTCTGTCTTGTCTGGTCAACTTGGTGCTGCTTATGCGGTCGATGGTTTTGCATCGGTAAGTCAGGAAACATAACTGAATAATTGCTTCCTTTTCCCTATTTTTGGTCCCCAGTCAGTGTCCAAAAATTGCTTTTGCATTGCATTGTGCTTCATTGTGACAATTTGAAGGTCATTATAACAAAATAGAGAGGTAATTATTCATACAGAAGAGCAGTCAGTTTTCTGTTTGCTGCTGTTTAAGTTGAAAACGGCAGTTTAAATGGAAAATTAAAATAATGTGTAATTACCAAAATTGACATATTAAATGAAATGGCTTCGTAGGTAAAGCATAGTCTTGCATTTTCATTAATATTTTACCTTTGCAATATGAGTTTTATATTAAGCCTTGTGTTTCACACAGTGCTGCATTGTCTTCAATCTGTTATTTCCAGGTCCAATCTAAAGGGGCTGTACAGAGGAGATATTTACAATGTCTACAACTGCCAGCGAAGCATCAGAGCATCCAGGCCAGCTCTCGTCTGCTGGATGGGCTACACCAGCTTCACAGCAGCTCACATCTGTATTGGTACTAAAACTACCTATCCAATCAGAGTTAAGCTTGTAGAAATGTATTTATAATTCATTGTAGTAAAACAGAGGGAAAAGTGAGTCTGAAATATTTTATCTTTCTTATGCAGGCATGATCATCCAGACCTTGGTGTTCTTCCTCTGCCTTATGGTTGCTGTCTTCCTCATAATCATACCCATTTTGCACAGGCAGAATCTGATTCTCTTTCAGATTGCATTGAGCATGTGGTGAGCAACATTGCATTGTTTGAATTTTATACTCACAGTTGTCCTTTTACATGTTTTTAACATTTCTGTCATATGAGACACTCATTTTATATTTAATATTTTAGCAATGCATATAAAGATTTCAGTACATATTAAAACAATCTCTCTCTTTCTCTCTTTGTTTTTATTTTGACACCCAGAAACCATTTTCATTTTACAATACCTTCCAGGTGCTATCCATAGGAATAATTTGGCTTGGCCACATTTTCTGTCTGCTACAAATAGGTTTTGTGTTTCCTGTCTGGAAACAAAAAATGTCTGACTGTCAAATTTGGCCTTTCAGGCCTTTCTGGTTGATGATTCTCCTAGCTGTGGTGCTTCAACACATCACTGCCAGGTTTTGCTTCATCAAAAAAACAGCAGGAACTCGAGACTTAACCAACAGGTAATTCTCTTTACTCATCATTTGTCTGTCTTCCTGTTTGATAGCTGCATGGCTTTTTGCACGTTTGACACGCTCTGACCTACCTTACAGGGGTAATCTGTTCCTGCTGACATATCTGCTGTTTCCCGTCAATGTTTTGATTGGAGTGTTGCTTGCTATCTGGCGCATGATCATCACAGCCCTGTTCAATATTGTTCACATGGGACGCATGGATATCAGTCTTCTTAACCGCAACGTGGAAGCATTTGACCCAGGTGAGCCAGATATATTCTGCATGTTGTTCAGAGGCATTGACAGTGCTGGGACTGTCAGTTTATAAAGATGTATATTTTATGTAAATGAATGCAGGATTTAGAAGTATAAATCATGATCAAGTATCGCAACGAAACATTTCTGAGGCCGAGAGGAAGTGGCAAGATACATTTTATAATCTTTAAAAGAATTTACATAACAAGAAGATCAAAACACTTGTCCACCATAATTAAGAGGAGCATTGGGAGTCTAACATTCTATGCATAGCTTTCCAACATGGCTTGCTTGGTTCTTCTTTGCAGAATACTGCTGGCTTGATTGATGTTGAATTCCTTCTCCACGTAAAATCTCCAATTATCCCCCAATGCATGAGCAAAGCAGAATTTCCTTTGTGTGCCTTAACTCTGTTGCGCAACAAGGGATGTGTTTACACTGCAGAGTTAAATATTCAGTTTGAGTTCTGTTCTTGACTCATGCATGTGCATGATGATAAATTATTCCTCTGGTCCTGCAGGTCGCTTTTTTGTTCAAATCATTTCAGGCACTTTGCGTTTTACAAAGTGTGTCTGTCTTTGAGTATTGGATGCATTTTGCAGTGGCTGTCATTTCCGTAAAAGTGCATGAATATGAGTGGATTTTAGAATAAATGCATGCATAATTGTCATTTTTATTTATACCCATTACATCTGGGTTGAGAGACAGCATGTGCTGGAGTGCATTAAAACTAAATGTGCAAGCAAGCCATAAGAACGCACAAATAGCTTTCAGAATTTAAATGATTGTGTTTACATATCTAAGAGTAGCTGCAGCATGCTTGTACACTTGTCAATGCATTGTTATTTTTCTCACATAGGTTTCAAACGTGGCCATTTAACCAACGAGAAAGAGCTTCTGTTATCCCACTTAGAGGCTAGAAATTAGCATCCTATCCATTTTCCTGTTCTCTCAGCTCTCTGCAGCTTGCATCATATCTGTATTCTGTGCAGTGTGCAGACTAATTGGACACCAATCTCTGAAATGGGCTCAGATTTAAGACATCTGTTGTCAGGAAAAGCAGGTGCTGGGAAAAAAAAGAGAGGAAAGTGTGATTGTGCAGCCATTATGTGTGATTGCCTCGAAGCCAACATGAGGTGTGGCCTTGGCTTTTTATTGCTTTTGCCCTGTCAGAGTAATACCCCCCTCTCTCTTTCCTGTGTCTGTCTGCAGCCTACCGCTGCTATGCTCATTATCTGAAGATTGAGGTGAGCCAGTCCCACCCTGTGATGAAGGCCTTCTGCGGGATATTGCTGCAGTCCTTGGACCAGGAGAGCAAAGCTGCACAGAAATCACGGGATGCTGAAGAGGGTCTGTAGCACCAAGTTGAATTCACATCAACAACAATTCCTTCATTAGGCCTAGCAGCTTTCTCTGTTGGATTTTGCACAATACATTTGATGTTTTATGGCCTAACTTGAGGCCACAAAACCTCAAGTTAGGTACACTTTCAGAATGAAAGTGTACCTAACGTTGTCATTTTGGAGACAAAAAAAGTCATTTAAATTTTCAGAAAATAATTTTATCTATCTGCCTCTCTACCAACATGATAGTTTATGGAAATAGCATATTTTCTGTGCTACCTTTGTACCACTAAGGTTTCTGTAGTGCAGTTCAAGCACATCCCACTCTCTCTTTTGACTTGAGAGAAGCTGTACTAAAGTCCTCTTCATATGCTATCTTTTTGGTATACACTCACTACTTTTGATTCCACTTTTTAATCTTTGACCAAACTCGACAAATGATGCAAAGTGAGCAATTTAATGCAAACAAACCATTCATCACACATGAATTTGTATACTTTGATCAGGCTACTCCTTAAATTTGTACACCAAAAACCCATGCTAGTTCTGAGTTTTTTTTTCATATCTGAGCTAATAGCAGCAGGGGAAGAGGCATCACAAGAGGTTAAACAAAAAGAGAATTTGGATAATGTGAAAGATGCATCATTTTATAGACAGCCAATAGGAAAGATTGATTCTATTGGACAAGAGAGAGAGCAAACCTTTTAAACTATTATTGCAGATATAGACAATGAATAGATAGTTTGCTAATTTTGACACAGATATAAAACGTTTTTATTGCACAAAGCATCAAGCTAATAAAAACCTTAATGTTTTGGAAATGACTAACTCCATCAGTGAAGAATAATTAATTTTTGGTGGATGCATCTACAGGGACATTTCAATGGGCCTTGCAGGTAAGCAGTTATTTTATGTGAAAAGTCATATCTGAGATATTTTGTATGCTAGTTGTTTCCAGTTTATTTTATTCAGTTTATTCAATTAGAGCTTGGAAAGGAACTTGAGATGCATGAGCTTGACAGCAGAATATGATGCATTTAACTGCGCTGTTGCTGCTTGTACTGATAAACTACACTGCTGATTGTGGTGATAAAGTAATAGTGCTATTGATGAGACGGATACTAAATAACCTTAATGATCCTGAGGAAAAAGATGAAGTTAGCATCTTTTTCTAAGTTAGCAATGCTGCTAGCATTTTAATTTGTGGATGTTACACCAGAAAATAACTCACGTTAAAGATGAACGCCAGCCTTATATCGGCATTGAAAGCAAGACAGTAAGATATTTAATTTTATTTGAAATGGAGACATGGTAGCACATAATCAGATCTTAAAACTGCCTTGCACGCAGACTCAAGATGGGAGATTTTCAGTTCTGATTTAATTTGCCTTGAACAAATTGAGTCTCGCTGAGGAATAATTTACAGCTCTCCTGCTGGTCCCAATCAAATCTGCCATAAATAAATCAGCATCCCTCATTGCTCTAGTGAGCTTCCATCACCTGAAAGACAATCTCATCACTGCTAAAACTGTTATTTTTCCTCATTCAGATGAAATAAATTTTATACTTTTAATTACTCACAGCAAGTAAGGCGGTTTGGAGGCTCTGCTGCTGAACTATAATCATAGCTGCAAATGGGTGGTGAGTGACCGTCACCCACGCAGATAGTCAGAGAGAAGCAGGAAAAACTCATCAGGACTCATCAGCTGCTGAGGAATGTAGGTCCAGTTGAGTCTAATTACAGACATGCTGTGGACATGTTGCTTGTTTGCATCCAGAAAACAATGCATCTATCAGGAATAATCTATTGTATTGTAGAGATTACATCTTCAGCAGCTTATTAAACAGATGAGCTACACTAATTGCCTGCTACATATTCATGCTGCCCGAGGGATTCAAGTTTTCAGACAGTATGCTCCCACAACGCTTAAAGGATTAAAAAAAATGATTGCTTTCTATTATTACTCTTTCCATTGTATCTCTCAAGCCCTTGGTGGCCTATACAAGAGGACCTCATTTCAGCTTTGAATCAAAAAGATTATTTTTTGTATATATTATTGTTTTGTTGGGACCATCATCTTGTCTATCTCCCCTCAGGGATCCAGCTAGTGCAGCAGGAGAAAAAGCTGCACAAAGTCTCCAGCGCCAAGCGGGCTCGGATGCACTGGCAACTCCTGTACACTCTGGTTAACAATCCCTCCCTGGTGGGCACCAGAAAGCACTTCCAGCGTCAGACGGCAGATAACTTTCTAAATGGAAGCCTCAACCGGAACAGCAAGCAGGGCAGCAAAAAGGAAGCAATACCCAAGGAGGCGGAGGCAGCAGCAGCCAGCAATTGAACCAGTGTTTAACCCTCATAATGTATTGGCTTCAGAAGCTGCAATAATTTATGAGATTTCTCCAAACTTGCAATAGATGTCCGCAATTTGCATTATACAATTTCTTGCATAAGTATTCCTGTGCCTGGAATTGCTTCAGGTTTTACATATTTCAACCACAAACCTCTGAGGATCTTATTGGGGTTTATGTGACAGCACGTAACATAAAGTAATAAATATTTCTGAGACGCAATGAATAAGACGCATGGTCTTCCATAGTTATGATAAATAAAACCTTTAACATTTGACATGCATTTGTAGTCTGCCCATTTAAGTCTGGTGTCCCTAAATAAAATGCAGTACAATGAGCCAACTTCAGATTTCAGCCGACTTATTCCAATTTTATGAAATTAACTTTCAGTATAAATACAATTGTGGGAAAGTTAAAATCAGAGTTAGGTTATAAACCGATATATCACACTTTGAACATCTCGTATGCCACGTTTAAGCCCATCTTCTCTAAATGAAAGACTACTGTACTTCTGAATAAGCTGCAGAGAGGAATATTTTGTTGTTCAGGGCAACTACAGTATTGCAGTGCACTTTACAAAATCTAGCCTTTGTAAAACAGTCATGCCCTACAGTCCATGAGGAAGACACGACAAATGTAGAAGAAGGTGCTCTGGACATACAGGACACTATTAGAACTTTTCAGCCTGCATGTAAAATAGTGTAAAATGTGTGGTGGTAAACTTAACACTGCACATCATGCTGAACAGAAAGTCCTCACAGTAACACACTATGGTATGGATAGTTTCCTTCATTAGGAACACTTAAGCAGGTCAGATCTGACTATAAGTTGGAATGAACTAAATACAGGAAGTCCTGGAACAAAAACCTTGAGACTGGGACATAGCTCCACCTCCCCCTTCATCAGAAGAACATAAATAAAATTACAGCAAGTGGTGCAGAGGTATGGTTCATAAACGTGAGCTAAAGTCCAAGTCCAGATCAAAATCCTTGAATTATCCATTTCTAAGATTATGCATTGCTTTGTATTGATCTATCACAAAAATCCCCAACGAGGCAAGATCTCCATAGACTATAAATAGTGCCTTGTTTTGAAATATTTATCAAGCCATTGTAAAATTGTAAGGCCTGTTTTGATCATGTGACTGGAGCATTTTTGCTCAGTCTGATGCGAAAGCTTGCCTGACTCTATTTTTTTTCCCTACAAATGCATTAAATATAATTTGCAATAAATGAATGTGCTCACCTTGGGTTAGACCTTAGCTGCACCAGAGTTTAAAGCCTCCAAAATAATCATGTTTTCTTTTGTGAAATGCTGAACTTACAAATGTTTAGTTCCCCACACTGAACACGGGACTATGTCTAATGAACCATCTTTCAACAGAAGGTATTTATATAGAGATAGAGAATATCGACAGAACTATTTATAAATAAACAAAAGTAAGTGTTTTTTTTTTTTTAATTATCATTAATCTGTGGAATAGGAGCTGCCATAGAAACCGTGTCTTGTCCCATTTAGTCCAAAACCACTTGCTGCTAAAAGCCCTTTCTATTGTCACAGCTCTACTGTGGTTTCCATTGTCTAAACATGCTTCACTTTTCTGATTAATGTGAAAATAAAACTTAAACAAGTCATTTGAATGTATGTGACACATCTTTATGTCTTTCCTTATTTCAGTTTCAAAAATATAGGGAATCTGGGGATAAAAGAGAATTTGGTCTCAATGTCACTTACAAATCTTCAGATTTTTATTTTATGTCTTAGTAATTCTAAATTTCACCCTTTTTATTCGGTTCATATTTAATTAGTGGTATTGTTTCTTTTATCCTGGAATTCGGAAGAAAATCTGCCATTTATAATTTTAAAAAAATAAAAATGTATGGTTAAATCAAGACAGAACAGAGCATCCGTTTAGTTTTATGGGTTTTATTAATTCCACTTACATAAATTTATATCAAAAAATCGTAAAAGGTCACGTTTTTATGTTTTCGTTTTACAACATCGTTCACAAAAAACTCACCATATGTAACAAAAATACAGGACAGCGAAGCCGCGAGGCGCTCCGAGTGCCTTGTTTTTGTCTTCTCCCCGCTTCGCTGTAACTGAGAATAGAGTAAAACCCGTAAAAAATAAAAACAAAAGAAAAATAACTGTAATTTGCTGGGATTTACATCACAGTTAGACAGCAACATCTAAAGCCCTACAGACTACACTAATCAAAAACCACACAAGGAAAATACGCGTGGCATGCCATGGACGCGTTCTTAGTAAAAATAAAAAAAAAGAAAGAAAGAAAAAGAAAAAAAGAGAAAGAAAAGAAGGAAGGAAAGAAAGAGTATAGGTACCGCAAGCACCCTTTGAATAATTTCTAAAGCCTTTTATACCCTACGTTACGTGAAACAACATTTTATCAGTAAATAGCCTGGGATTTTTTTTTTTTCTTCCTTTCTTTCTTTCTTTTTCTTTATTTTACCATCAAGCACACACAGCTGAAAGCGCAATCTCCCTTTTTGGACAGACAGGACAGCGAGCAAGGCGCAGTTGTGCGCTCTTCCCGACTCTTAATACCTGTTCACCTTATCAATCATCACACTGAATCAAACCTTTCCGAGTGAGTCAGTGACACCTGAGAGGATGTTAAACGACGGCCTTAAAGCAGAGCACAAAGACTCACACAGGTTAACAAGAGAAGCGTCCCTGACTCCTGCTTATTAAAACGACTCTAAAAAACATTATGGCACTTTGCTTGGTTGAGTTTTTTTGCGGTCCCAAAACGGCGATTAAGGTTTCATTTGGCTTTTAATTAACGCACTCGCCGCACTTCTGTCTAATTTGCGCTTGCGCGTGTGCTTGTCCTGCAGAAAGAGAACATTTTGCTGCTTTCTTTTTGTGAGGTCCGATAAACTGTCTATATCTGTGCTTGTTCTGTAAACACGACAGACTACAAATGCAACACGAATTAATTCACAATCTCGGTGACTGAAGGACTCTGAGGTAAAAAATAAATAATTAAAATCCGCTTTCTTTTAAAATCACGTGTTTCGATGAGGCGTGGGTTACCTGCTCGAATGTGGGCTACTTTAAAGTAAACTATTTTACACAACACTCGCAGGCATCCGAGGAGCTCAGCGGCTGGGCTGCTTGTAGTTTCCGTTAATTTCCTCGGAGATCGTGACGGCCTCCGCTCCGAGCGGTAACCTGTCGCTGTACTCGGAGCCGACCTCGAACTCCTCCGGGTTGGTTTTCGATGAGGATCCGGGGATGGACTCGGTCACCACGCTCCCCTCAGCATCACCATCCCTGTCGCCGTCTCCTTCCTCTCCCTCTCTGTCTCCCTCGGCCTCCTCCTCGTCTTCTCCCTCTCCCACCTCACTCGGGTTGAAGGTTTTCTCCGACTCAACAAATGACGCCCTAGGATCAAAATCTCCTGTCATCTGCTTCTCCACCTGATCCGGATTTTGTGCCTTCATGATCAGCTTGTAGGTCTTTCCTTGATACTTGTACAGCAAATGGCAGCAGGTGGCTCCCAGCAAAGGAACAGTGGCCAGACCCAATAGGAAAATGCTGACAACCACAATAATTAACAGGGAGGGGATCTTTTTTCTTGTCGTGAAGACTACTTGGACCTGGCAGTCCTGCCCCCCATAAGTGAGGCAGAGAGTGTAATTGGTGCCGGGCTGTAAGCCGTGGAAACGATAAGCATTTACCCCCTCCTCTATGTTGGACCACTGCACCAGGGAGTGTCCGTTTCCTGTTTTCACACAGAGGTAGAGCATGTCCAGTGTGTCCTTGCTGGAAGAAGACTGCCGCTGACCAAAGGACTCCTTGACAACCATTTCCTGGTTCTCAGACTGACTCAGATGGAGGTTAGACTTGCTGCTGGGGATCTGCAGAGGGTTTAGCTGTACTTTGGCCTCTGTCTCCGAAACTTCCAACGCAATGACACCAAAATCAAAGGTGTACTGCTTGAGGTCATCCAGGGTCATGTTGAAGGCATGATTGGAGATGTATTCGCTGCCTTCTCTCACACCACATTTGCTCCCAAAGCTGGGGTCCTTGTAAACACCTCCAGCTTGCTCTGAGCCGCCAGTTTTGTGCTTTGAACCGCCGTCTGGGCGTTCTTTTGTCTTTTCCTCATGCTTAGCCCAGTTGATCACATTGTTCTTAGCCACCTTGGGGTCTGAAAGCTTTTTACCAGATAAACGGCTCTTGTCCAGAGTTGAATCAGGGACTGAATTGCTCCCTTGCTTCAGGCTGGGAGCCAGAGCCAGTTTGACACTTCTCTCTGCTTTACCTAACTCGTTCACAGCAGAGCAACTATAATTACCATCCTCCTTTTTAGTCATGCGAGGGATGGCAAGAGTCCCATTCCTGAATATGAGAAATCTATTGTTGGTTGTTTTGTCATTTATTGGCACATCACTTACTTCTGTGGTGGATGGCAGGGGGAAGAGGTAATATTGATTTCCAGCAATCACCTCCCAACTGACCTGAGGCATGGGGCTTCCTTTTGTCTCGCAGTTTAAGAAGACCGAAATACCTTCATGAAGAACAGTGTTCTCTATGTTTGGTTGGTAGGTTATGGTAACATCAGGGGCTTCGCATTGCAATTTAGGAAACTTTGAAACCTCCACACCCTTCAGATGTTCAGGGGCCTCGCACAGGATTTGATTAAGCTCCGGCACAGAAATCTTTGTGGTTTCAATCCAATCTCTCAGCCACTCTAGACTGCAAGAGCAAGTGAACGGGTTGTTGTAAATCTGCAGGTGGGACATAGAGGAGAGGGCACTGAAGGTACCCTCCACAATGGTAGTGAACCTATTATGGTTGATGCGCAGGGATCTGAGGTCTATGAGTGTGGAGAAGGCGTCCTTCGGAAGGTTGACCATCTCGTTGTTGTTCATTTTCAGTAGCTGCAGAGCAGTGAGGTTCCGCAAATCTCCCCAGGGGAAGTTCACAATCTTATTGTTGCTGATGTCCAGATTGCGGAGATAAATCAGGGGGGTCAAGGTGTTTGTCTCCATGCTGACGATCTTATTGTGTGACAGCCAAAGAGAGGTGACCTGAGTGATGCCGATAAAGCTTTTACTGTCCAGGGATGTGATCTTGTTGGCTGAGAGGCTGACAGTGGTAATGTTGAAGGGGAAGCCGACGGGCACCTTAAGCAGGTCTTTGGAGGCACAGTCAGCAAGCTGGTGGGCAAATTTATCTTGGCAGATGCAGAGCTCCGGACAGCTCTGCACAATGCCCATCAAAGTGGTCCACAAAGCAAGAAGCTGCAGGAGCCTTTGAGCCATTTCTGTACCTGCAAGCACCAATGGAAAAACATTATAAAATAACCTAGTTTTTTACTCATATAATTTAGGTGCATGTTTCAAAATGATGCATTTACTAACAACTGCAAACAAAAACACAGCATGGTTAGATCTGAAAAAGAAAGCGTCCTGCTTTACATTCTATCTTTTTAAGGTGCAATACTTTAGTTGATTGATGTAAATAATGGCACAACAAATCTGTATTACAGGCTATGATGTTACATGAGCAGACATTCCGGGGTCAAATTGTCTTTCCTCCTCCGGGCGCGCTTTTGATTCCGCACCAGGCGAAAAGGCGCTGTCCCTGGTGATTAAACCACTTTTTCTCTTTCTTAGCAATGTTCATCAAATTATTATCTTTTAAATCGGCATGCAAGACGTTTTGAACTTTCGGGTTAACGTCCTTTGTGATGCATAGAAGCTGCTCCAGTTTGTGTCTTTCACCTCATCATGAACACTTACAGTAACTGGCTTGATTATTTATCAAATCGTCTTACCTTCTCAGAGTTAACTTCAATTCCTGTTATTTCTATACGGAGTTTCGCAATCCTCTAGATTTTACTAGTTTAAACGTGGAAAAAAGTGGCATCCGCACGCGTGGTAGATCCTTTCACATGTTTTTTGCCGAACTGGACAGCGCCGAGGAAGGAGGATGGTGGCAGGGACATTTTTTTCTCTACCCCCGGACAGTCGCTGTTGCGGTCCGTCGGGCGCTTTTTTTATTTCTCAGTGAGAGTGAAGGATCCGCTGCGCGCTCCCGTCGCTGCGGAGCGAGAAATGGGGACATGAACGCGCAGCCTCTCCCATCTCTCTGCTGTTAAAGATACAGAAGCTCCGGGCTCCTCCGCCCTCAAAGAGAATTCATAATTTAAATTTTTATGTTTAATTTATGGCTAGCACTTCAGCCCAGTCTTTGACCTCTTTCGGTCTGGATGCAGCCTTTCGTCTGTCAAATACTTTGTAAACACACTTTATGCTTACTATAGTTTTTCCGCAAGTGGAGACACGGTTGAAAGCTGCAGCATTATAGATTTTGTGCTTAAGAATACAGAATAAATAAATAAATAAATCAGACAAGCAAATCTCTTGGAAAGGGAGATTTTCAATTTCGCACATAGCATGCCACGTTATTTTATTATCTTATTTTCTTTATTTTTATAAACATAATCAGATATTAGTAAACATAACTGATTCCTGGTTAAATGCTGCCGCCTTCTGGTGTTCAGTCTGAACTTTTCATTGAGTCCAAACAACTGAAAAGACAGTTTCGCCTCAGGTTTAACCATAAAGAAATGTTAAACATTTTCACTCACTTAAAAAAAAGTTAGTTTTCCCCTTGATGTTCATATTTTGTCACATTAAAGTATTTTTTTTGTGTAGTATACCAACACAAAACAGAAAGTGGAAGAAAATTATTCATGGTTTTTAAAATTTTGAGAAATAAAAATCTGAAAACTGGAGGGTGTATTCTTATCCAGTCCCCTGAGTCAGCACTTCGTAGTATAATCGGTTGCTGAAATCCCAGATTCATCTCTTAACATGTCTCATGTCTCCAAGCATGACACTTTGATCCAGTTTGTTGATTTAAATCAGGAGCCTCCACATTCTTCACAGACTGCCATTTAAAGTAGATAACGATCTGACCAGACTTCAATGGTCAGGTTGCTCTTTGATAAATTAAATAGTAAGATGGTGAGTAGGTTTTTGATAGGTAAAATTTGATAAGTTTGTGAATATCAAAAACCTATTCACATCATTTTTTGTATAAAAATGTTAATTTTGGTCAATGGCTTTCGGCCAAACACAGTTCGTTCCAGCCATCCATCCATTCCTCCGTTTTGGTTAGATTTTATTTTATCAGAGGCGCCTGAAAAAGAAAACAAAACAAAGGCCAGTTTTGCATGTAAATAGCGCCCTCTGCTGTCAAAAAGAAATTACAGATGACCTAAAGCTAAATTTTCCCTCATAAAATGTATGTGTCCTGTAAGTAACTTTTACATGAGCATTCATTAAAGTTAATTTTAAGTATTCTTTATTCATTTGAAAATATTATTTATTTATTTATTTTTGTCCCGTTTCTTTTACATTTCTAAGAAAAATGTGAAAGAAACTGTAAGAAGCAAGTATCATTGTGCATAGGTGGTTCAACAGAGTATTAGTTTAAGGGAGTGCATGCTCATGTAACGGCTTATTGTGCTTTTTTTATTCTTTGCATTTTCCCTTCTGACTAATTGGCTTTTTTGTACAGGATAACTAGAATGTAACATATAAGAACAAATTTGAAAAATGATTTAATGACGATCTCATTTTCTTACTTCACAAAAACATGGCCTTGCAACAAGGGTGTGTATGCTTTTATGAAACACTGTGCATGTTTTATATGAAGTCTAGTTTTTCGCCTCCACCCTGCAGATTCCTGCATCCCACATGCAAAACAGGAAACAATGAAACTGGAGAAAGTTCAAGGTTTTCTTCTAATCAGAACACACCGGAGGTAAAAGAAGGTCACAGCAGCCGTTTCTGTCAAAATAGACTGCACAGTGTCACTGATCCGTCTAAGAGCTCCAGAGATAAAGAGAACGCTTCTTTAAATAGGCCAAAGGCAAATCCAATCAGCACTGCTTAGCTGCACAGTACAAAGGCCAGACACAAGCTTGCAGAAGACATGTTAAAAAGGTTCTGTTATTTTCTATCAATGAAATGAGAACATGGAGTGTGTTTAACTGTTCTGGGTGGTTCAAGAGGATGACTCATGATTTGGTTGCTCACAAAAACCACAACACAGAAAATGAAATCCCAACCTCCCTGTAATGTCTACTAGCAGACAAAAGCCAAACACCATCTGTTAAAGTTATCCAAGTCTGACAACACCCAATACTCTGCACTGATGCCTGATTTTCACTTGAAAAAATAAAAACATCTGATATGACTGCAGTTATATCAGCAGCGTTTTGTATTAAGTCTTTCTGAAAACCCCCAGAATCTTTTATAATGAGTTATATCTTTATTATGTTGAATGAGTACAATCTGTCGGCACAACAATATTTTGTTTGGGTGGTGATGCTTTCATGAAAAAAAAAAGAAATAAAAAAAATCAGCATGTAGCTCATGGTTCCATTTAAAGGGAGTGGCTTTAAATTGTTCCACTAAGATCCTTTTGTGGAACTTCTCAGAGATGAAAACCGTCACTGTTATTTATGCAAACAGGAGGTATTGTCCTAATCATCATTAAGAGTGTTTATCCTAGAGATCCAGGAAAGCCAGATTAACTTTTAGTGTCCTGATTTACCAAGTCATTCCTGCCTTAGAATAGTTTTGAAATAAGTGTTATTTTTGAAAGACATTTTAATTTTTTAATAAGAAATGGTTTTACACATGCTAATGCCAAAATTTTTTTATCTCAAAAACAGCTAAAAAAAAATCTTACTTAAAAGAAGGTAAAATAAGGGTCTTATTTTGTAGCCCAGGCTCTGTAAAAATGCAGCAGATATCTCCACTGCATGTCATGTTTGGTGATGGTTACTTTAGCACATGGACTGTTGTTAGTTCAGACATATTGCTGTTGTAATTGGTGTAGAACAGCTTTTGGCATCAAATTGTTGCAACAAAAAGGGTCCACTAGAGTACTACCCATGTTGCATCACACACTTTTGATTTTTGGCATAAATTGTGATTTTGACCTGTGGACGTCAAACATGCTGTTATGTTTTATCTGCTTTTTAAATCACGTTCCTGAGTAAAAGACAAAATCAATTTTTTACACTTCCATTATGCCATAAGATACCTGAACTGAAATAGAACTGACCAGCATCTTGCAATTTATGGGAGATATGAGGCAACAAGAAAGCATTTTCTCTGTCAGGTTGCTTTAGAAAGCAGAAAAAAGGAAGAATTTGACTGCGTGACAATTTGTAATGACTAGACAGCTGTCATGGATCTCTAAAAGCACAACACTTATAAGATTCTTTTGATCTTAAGTGGTATGAAGACATAAACTGGAATGAATGATGAATATTGGGTCCCTGGGGAAAGAGGAATGAATCTGACATATTAAAAAGATGTGAATCTACAGAAAATGAACACATTGAAAGCACCAAATGGCCACATCTCATAAGTTATGTTTTATTAAATCTGGTGAGTACAAAGTAAAGGTTAATGCGCTCTTGAATGCTTACCCAATTCTGGACATTAGGCCAGATGTGACCAGTGTTGTGGCTACATCTTGTCCAGAATTCCCATCCATACATTTCTCTGGCTGAGGGAGTTCACACAAACACATTTCTCACTGAACTTAGCTTAGATGGTAATTGTAGAAAATTATCTAGGAACACTATGAAAATAATCAAATACAAACAGAACACAGATAGAAACAAAGCAGATAAAAGATATAAAAATAAATGGAATCATGTAAAGTGCTTAATCAAAACAACAGTTCAGACTTTTAACAACTAGAAGCAGAAAACTATGCAGCAGTCAGGGGGTTTCTGTTTTTGATGCTGTGGTACCGTTTGCCTGGCAGCAGTTTAAAAAAAAATCATAGAGAAGGTGGGAGGAATCTCTGACACTGTTCAAAGTTCTGTTGCTGCAAAACGATCCTGAACACAGGGAATGGACACTACAGCAGCCTTTTTAGCTTCCTTCACTATTTTTGACAGATTATTCTCATCTGCCATATTGCTGCTAGAGGAGATGATCCCAAAAAAGATCATCTCCTTCTTGTGACTCAGGTCACAACCTCTTCATGTCAATAATCATTTCCTTTGTTTTTTCCACAGTCATAAACTGTTGTACAACTTCTTTTTCCGGTGTTATCCTGAGCATGCATTTGCTTCGAAAATTTTGTTTACAAATTCATAGTTTTCCCAGAGTTTCAGTTGTTTAACATTGTATTGCATTTTTTAATGAAAAATGTAAGAAAAATATGGAATATAGTTTTAAATAACACTAATATAGTACAATATTAGGTTCTTGCTATGAAAAAGTGACTTGCAATTAAAGATGCCCTTCATGTAACCTACAGCTTTTTTAATTTCTCTCTTGACTGCACATTTCTCACTGACCACTGAAAGGAATTATGAAAGTAAGTTAAATAACGTAACTTCCCTTAATCCACCCAAACTGTCTAATACAGATATACCCTTATCTGTACCTAGGAAAGAGCCTCGCTCAGGAAGAGCTCTGCCTTTGTTGGCATGGGAACTTCATATTTTATTTGCTTTAATGGTACAAATGACCTAAAAGTGCAAAAGAACTATTCCATCTTGTGTTGTTTCTACAGCTAATGCTCACAGTGAAAAGATTCTGTTCTAGAAACATGACAGTGATGGTAAAAAATAAACCTTAAATGGAAATAAATGTCTCCTGCAACTTCCTTTCATTTCTCTCATTTCACTGAAATATTGACTGGGTGTGCTGTTTTCTTTCTTCATCACCACATGTTCCAGCTCAAAGTAAGCAAAAAAATGCCTTAGCTGCAGTGGCTCCAGTTCTACTGAACTCAGCAAATGTGCAGTCAAGTCAATGAAAACGCCTCAGCAGGAAGGAGTCTGGCTTACTTGTTCAGCTGCTTTGTAGCATCTGAAATGTACAGATTCTTTCCCGACCTCACCTACAAAACAAGTGCAGAACCAACAATACAGCTGACATTTTAAACATAAAACATTGTGCTGGGCTCAACCCTTTAGGGCATGTTTTTCTTTCAGCAGCTCCCTCTATCTCAAACATTTCCACTTTCACAACATTCATGATTCAGCTGTACTGTGTTCTTTTCCTCTTTCCTTACAGCTCTGATCAATGATTAGCCTAAAAGATCAAATATCATTTATCTGTACATATTCAAGCCATTTCAGTATTTTCTATCCAATTTTGTCTCCTTGCCAAACAGTAATGTTGCCAACGTTCATCATGTTTGATCCAAGACTATTACTTGTCCAAGTTTGCCTGTATGTATTTTGGTTCTCAGTTAATTCTCAAAGGCCTTACAACTGATGTCCAACTCAAGATATTCTTCATATACTATTCGAGCATTGACCCGAATCAGGTTTACAAGAATGGGTGTGGGTTTTTCATTATTAAAGGTTATTCTAAGGCTTTGACCTTGCAATGTGTGACAGAAAAAAAACCTATTAATTAGCATTTGCCTTTTTTGAAGGAAACTGAAACTTTTCACGTGTTTAAGCGAATGTGTAACACTATCCATTCATCTACTGGCCTTTGTGTCAAAGAGGTAGCAAATCCAGGTAGAATCCCCAGACATCCCGAAGTCTTCTCAAGCTGGAAGGGATATTTAGTGCCTTCAACGAGTTCTGGTTCTGCCTCAGAGCTGCTTCTGTGCATGGAAAACCTCCAAGAAGAGACCAGTGGCTTCTCCTGCCCAGATGTCTGAATCACCGTCCTAAGCTGATTCATTCTGATGCGGAGGAGGCGAGTCCGAACCCTGAGTTCTCCCAGATGTTGGAGATCCTCACCTTGTCTTTAAGGTTGAGTCAATCCACACTTCAGAGGAAGCTAATGTCAGCCACTTTATCAGAAATCTAATTATTTTTGTCAGGATCCATATGAGACCAATGGTGACAGTTGAATTAATTGCATGATAAATTAAAATGAGTTTGGTAATAAAATGAGGGAGATAATATTGCTCGTTTGTTTTTTTCATTTCACTCTTTCTATCAAAGAGACTGGATGACAAAAAAGCTTCATTCCAGTGCCTCTAGCTCTCCTCCACTCTTGTTTCCTTGGTAATGGCTAAACACACAGGGAGCTAAAAGCATCAGTTTTCCCGATACATGATAGCGACAAAAGTTGAATAATTTTCAAGTGTAGCGTGGCTAGTCCGCATGTGCACGTATGCGTGTACAAAAGTAGGTGGGCCAGAAATGCATTTCCTTTGCCTTTTAGTTCTTCTCTTCCAAAACTGATATCAAATCCCATTCAGTTAGCAGAAACTATCTCAGAATTTCCCACAGCACTGCAGTCTGGAGTAGAATCCACAACAGCTGAGGAGCAAGGATTGGCGCATCATTCAGTTTAGAATCAGCAAACCTACTGTCTTGCTTTTCATGCTGCTGCTTAAGATGGTATTTTTTCAAAGTTTTGTTGTAGTCCTTTTCTGTGGAGATGCATTCATATTCCCCATAGTTCTCTGGTCCCATTGAAGGAATAAGGTGCAGACAGTTAGAAAGCATTTGCAGGCAAGGTCTGTTGTGACTTCCATGCTTCCAGGTGTACTTTGCATGGTAAGACTCTATAGGACAGGACAGGTAGAAAGGGACACCTTCAGGGACTGAATGGACTGTTCCTGAAATCTTTGGTGAATATATCTGCCTTTTGGTCCTGGTCAGTACTCCTGACACTGGAAAAACAACAACAAAAAAGGCGGCTCTGTAAAGACGTGACAAAGTTGCTAAGGTGCAGCATGCAGCATTTTGTAACTTACCATTTGCTGCTTTATTTTGTGAGCAAACACTTGTATGTCCATCCTTTATATTCTGAATGCCCCCACTGTGAAAAAATTACAAAAAGCTTTTCAATGGTAATTTCTATTTCCATACATTGAACCAAAAGGCGCATAATAGACAACCACAGAGTAGTGGATCTTTCCACTTAAGAGATCTTTCCACTTGCAAACAGTAATCTGGCTTTTTAAATAGCTTTTTACCATAGAATGGATTCTTTCTAGCTGAGTGATCTTTTTGATGTTTGCTTCTCTGTGAGTAATATCTACAACTAGACAATTCTGCTTGCTTGTAATTGTTCCAACCGATAAACATGGCACCTTTAGCGTCCTGTAAATTTTATCAAACTGGGACAACTGCAATTCTTAACTTGATATGTCGACTTCATGTCAAGCAAAATGCTTGAGGTGTTTTCGAAATATCTACAGGTGTTTTTCCAATTAGCTAGCTCTTAAAATCCGTGATAATATGAGCTTTCTCACAATTTAGAAAAAATATAAAAAGGAATTGCTACACCTGCCTTAGGAGTCAATTAAGCAAGTTTTTTTTTAAAGTGGAATGTTTTTAAAAAGGTACTCCAACAGTTTGTGTTTTCTGAGTTCTAACATTAGTGTGCGATTATTGAATGAAAGATAATGTACATCAATACTTCTTTTTTTTACCATATGAATGAAACAATGCTCTTGTTTTGTTTTGTTTTTTCACTTGATTTTTGATCACAGATACGTAGTCCAAGGTGTTTACTAAGACTTCAAACAACTCTGATGAGTACTTTTGATGAAAATTAATGAAGTCTGTGGGAAACAAGACCCCACCAATCCAAACACTGGCTGTTGTAGACCTGTCTGATTAGAACTGATTAGACATTTTGGACTATTATTGGATATGTGAGCAGCGAGGAATAAGGCTCGTACTTACAGGTTAGAAGGGGTGCATCCAGATGTGGTCCATGCACAGTAGGGGTCTCGTGCCAGGACACAGTCAGCACAAGACGTGTTGTACTCGTCGCACTTTTGAAGATCCACTGTAGATATTTTATCAGAGAAACCCACCACTAACTTTTTCTGAGAAATATGAAAAAAAAAATTTTCTTATAAATGTGTGTCATTCAAAATACTGATATTTATAAATATTCATAAAGAATATTCATATATTCATATGTATGCGTAAATGTAAAAATTACATTCATTCTTCCAAAGTTTCTTACTATCATCTTTGATTTTGACTTATGTAAGTGCATCTGAAGCAAGCAACATTCATTTGTGTTTTAAAAATTATTGAAGACGACGCTCAGTGACCGTCCTTTTCGTTTCTTCATGTCAGGAAGGTGGATAAGGGTAAATAAGATCTTTGTCACACAGTCTACTCATACTCTGGTTGCCTTTGAGTTTTGCTTAGGCTCACAAAGCCTTGGAATTGTCTTCCTAGTCTATCTTTATTGTTTCTCCCTTCACGGTTTCATAATGTCTCAAACTGTGAGACATTGCTTTGATGAATAAACAAAAGGCAAGAAATTAACATTTGTCTAACAACTAAGCATTGATCACAATTTTCAAAGCAAAGCTTTGTTTGTGTCTTTGTGTATCAGTGGATAACAAAGGCCTCACAGTAGTTCTTAGGAAACAGCTGCCAGGTGTAGCAGAGAGAGTGATAACTGCGATAACAGAGCTGGGACTAATCAAAAACAGAGAGGTCAAGGACCATCAAAACGGGAGTAGATGAAAATGGTTCACTTCTGTGCAACCAACAAAAGCTCCATGGAGAAACACATTTCAGGTTGTATTTTGCACATTTCTCATTCTTTTTAAAATGTTAAATAATTAAGCACATTACAAAGAATACTGAGGAAAATATTTTTTAACCTAATTGTACCTTTTGAGAGTCGAGTGTCATTGCTTGTATAGATGAAATCTTGGAAATCTGTGTTTCCAAAATGATGAAAGGCTCTGAACCAGCCTCTAGGACTTTATGGATTTTGCCGGTATCTGTTGGAACAACCATTACAGTGTTGTTATTCTAGGACTGATCAATTTTTAGCTCATTGTTTCCCAGCAGAGACTGTAAACAATGCATAATTCCTGGCCAAGAAAAGACAAATCAAAAGCATTCATGGCTTACCAGTAGCAAGGAGCAAAACGTTGTACACTTGCTGGTCTGCTCCTTGAACCCGGTCAACAACTATTTTGGTGTAATTATAATTGCTTACATAAAAAGGAGCTTTTGATTGAAGGGAATGCACCCAATCTACCATTTCAGGATGATCCTTCACTATGTTCACTGTGGCCCGCGGCAGGCTTTTGCTGTTTGACACGCACTGCAAAACACAATCATGTAAAAGTTTACTCAAAAAGACAACATTTACGAAAAGGCAACAAAATTACTTGGATCACAAAAAGCAACACCAAATGAGAGGAAAAGTGGAAATAATTCTCTCACCTAATTTACATAGAATTTGAATAATAAAACATGCCAACCACTTCAAGGTTTTAGCAACAATATCACTTGAGTTAGAAACCTTATTGGCATAGAGAGACTATAGGAAGACAAACAGATTTGTCTGCTATAAGCCTTCCTTGGGTGGGTGTAGTGGTTGAGAAACATAAGACATGTACTTCTCCTTTTATTGGTCAGCTGTGTGGAGTATACTACAATGGCAAGAAATTTTCCCCATGTACATCACCTGGTCTCCACAGCACATTATAAACAAACTTAGCTCATGATGTAACCCACAATATTCACAATACATGGAAAACATGAATACGGTGAGGTAAACCCGACATAGCTTCCACATCAATGACTATTTTTAAGAATCTTTTAAGAATGCCTACACTCAAAAATACACAGGCAAAAATAAAACCCTTAGAGGAAGTATGAAAATAGATTCTTACAGTTCCAGGCCTTGGTGTAGGGATTTCATTAGCATAGCCTTTGAAAGTTGAGTTTTCAAATATCTTTTCTATCATTTCTATTGAGTAGATGCAAACCGCAGTTGAATTCCTGAAACAGAAATTATAATAGAGGTCAAAATACCATTCATGCCATCGCAGTTTCAGCGGTTAATCAAATGTTTCATGCTGTGGCGAGGGCAGTTCCATTGTTATTAGAGCTTTGGTAATCTCAGATTTGATGTTTAAGCAATAACTAAAAACAAATATGTTGCAACCTCATGTTTTGATACTGCTTCTTATGCTGTTGCTTAGTTTCTAACACTAATAAAGGAAGAAAAAGTGTTGCACCAGCTGCTTGTGAAAAGTGCGTAGACTCTGGTTTGGTGCCAATCATCGGCGTGCATCACATAGATGTCCTGGAGACGATTGAAATACAATGACTCATCAGAAAACCCACAGACGAGGCGAGCCTTTAGGAAGGACGTCCACATGTTCTGGAAGAATCTTTTAGATCCACCTTCATCGGACTATAAAAATCACATCAAAAGACTTTATTAGGAAGAGAATCAGTTTTCTTTTTAATTGTCCACAAACAGTTAAATATCTGAGACTGCACCCACTTTAGAGATGAAATAAAGAGCAAGAACTCTTCAAGGTTTTTCTTAGCATGGGTGTTATTACTTCCACACAGCAGTAACATTCGATCAAGTAATTTCATTTAGGAAGCTGCAATTTGGCTTATGGTAAAGGAAGTAAAAATCAATAAAACAATCAGTCAAGTTTTTTTTCTGTAGAGCACATTTCAGCAACAAGGCAGTTCAAAGTACTTTACGTCATAAAACCACAACAATACCAAGTCATAGAACAAGCAGTCAACAACTGAGAAAACCAGTAAACATTATGTTGCCAAGTCCCATCACTACACATCAAAATGTTGGTCAGTGTCTCATTTCTTATGGTTCAGAAGCAATTCTGCAGTGAGTTTTAAGTCTAGAATTAAAGAAATTCAGCGTTAAGCTGTTTTGAAGTTTTATGGAACACTAAGATTTCAGACCTGATCACTTGTTTTCTAGCAAGTAAACACATCCTGCAAAAAAAGTGTTCCAATTATGCAATACTTTTTTAAAATAAAATGTTCCTGGTAGTCTTAACATGTTGCTCAGAAAACCTCAGCACCAGAAAACCTGGTTCCCCTTATGTTTTTGTTTTAGCTTATGATCCAACCCAGGACAGTAGCTATCAGCACCACTTATTAACTCTGTGACATAACTTGCTGATTACCCAGCAAACAGAAGCTGCGTTTCCACTGTTCCCTATTGAAGGGTAATGTCAACAGCAAACAGTAATGCTGACCGTTGTCATTTAACATGCGGGTTTAAATGGTTCTGTTTTACTCAAATTGTTCACAGCTCTCATAAAGACTGAAGTGAAAACATACAACACAATTTGGAAAGTACAATATAAATGTTATTGAAAATGTAATATAGTGTCTTGCAAAAGTATTCACACCCCTCAACTTAAGATGTTTTTTATGATAGACCAATGCAAAGTATCTAAAGTAGACTAGAAAAACATCAAACACTGTTTTCATTTTTTGCTTACAAAATAAAAATGTAAGTGTTGCATCAACATAAAGTAAGATTGACTTTGTCAACACACTGGAACCACCTGTCAATGTGATTACCTCTGCAACTCTTTTGGGTTATGTCTCGACGAGCTTTGTACATCTATAGACCGAAACGCTATTTTTACAAAATAGCTTGAGCTCAGTCGGATTAGATGTAAAAAGGATTTTTCAAACCCTGCCACAGATTTTCAATTGAGTTTAGATGAACCATAACCCCAGTTTCAAGTGTTTTGGAGTAGTTTTTCTCTGCACCAAGTATTTTGCATGTAACCCTAAAAGTTAAGTTTTGGTCTCATTTGGCCTATGCACATTTTTCAACAAATTAGCTTCTCTGATTTGCTTTCTCTGTCAGTTTAATTGATGAACATGCAGTAGTGCTATGATGTTTCCATTTTGGTACGATGAAGCAAACAGTTCTCTGAAATGTTTGAAGCTTGGGATATTATTTCATAACCTAACCCTACTTTCAATTTCTCTGCAGTTGTTTGCTGTGCTCCTTGGGTATCAAGATGCTTTTTAATCATTTAATGTTCTCAAACAAATATTACAGGACAGAAAGAGTTATACTGAAATGAAAAATCCATTAGAATAAATGGGGCTCATTACATATTTACAAACTTCTTTAGAAAAAACTAATTGAAAACAATATTTCATGGCACTTTATAAATTTGGACAGCTTTGTGTTTGTCTATCACATGAATTTCCAATTATGCATTATGAAATTGTCAAATGTGAGGAATACTTTAGTGTGCTGGACATGTTTTTGTTTTTTGTTACTGGCATGTCATCCTGCAACAGTATCTTTAATCTTTGTTAATGTGTCTGCAATTTATTTGTTGCAAAAATTTAGTTAATCTGACCAAAAGGAGCATTTCTTTCACTGAAATGCAAACTAAACTTTTGCAGCTGATAGAAGGTTGACATTCACCATCTGCTACTTCATTGGAAACAGTCGGACTTCATTCATGGCTCACCTTCTACACCATTTTGAAGCATCAATGCAAAACTTTGAGCACTTGGCTTTTTGTGTAAACACAAATGTGGTTCAGTCAGTTCATTAAAATCTGTCAATTTTAAAAGCCTTCTGCTCTCTGAGATGATAACAGTTATTTCCACACAGCTTATGAACAGTTTGAAAAGTGTCAGTTCTATAGTTGTCACAGTGTTGATAAATCATCTGGTTGTGTTTGAACTGCAATGACAGCATGGCACTGAAACAGAAGCTTTACATTGGCTAGGTAGCAGTCATATTTGTAAGGTCAGCTGTATGCAGTGTGCATTGTACCTTACAAACTCTGGCCACCCTAGAAATCCAGGGATCGGCATCTGGGCTGTGGTCGGAGTTCTTTTCACGGAAGAAGATATAGATTTTCTCATTGTCTGGATCTTCCCAACGCTTCACCCAGGATGCCGATATGAATGTAGGCTCTGCAAAAGAATGTTTTGTTTAAAGAAACCATGTATATTTTTTATTAACAAATGGTGAGACATAACAGCCACAAAAACAAGACAAACCACAGCAAAGCAAAGCCAAATATATGTGGGAAGCACAAGATAAGCTAAGCTAACCAAAGCAAAAGAAAAATATTACTAATTTACCATTTTGAAATTCCTTTTTATTATTGTGAACAGTTAGGCATAGAAAGTCCCTAATTTTGTACAAATTTGGTCAGCTTCACTTAAAAACTCTAATCCAAGATTAACGATGTTTGTGTACAAAAGTCAATCCTCTTTGACCTTTTCTCATGCACTCATGTTGCATTTTTTTAAATGCTCGAGTAACAGTTGTTATGTCAAAACTTTGTTCTATTTCAATCAATCAGTCAATTGTATCCATAAAGGATCCTTCATGTTGGAGGCAGATAGGTGGAAACACATAATAAAGGGGTTTTCTGACCTGGGTTTGAACTACCCAGGGTCACACTCTGCAGGTGCAAATAGCAGAGTTGAGAAGTAAACACTGGTGGGATACTCCCTTTTGCTGGGATACTCCCTTTTTCCCAGCTATCTCTGTAAGAGGGCTGGTGGATATTAAATGTGATGAAACTTCGTCTTTTCCTCACTTCCCTGGACTAGCCAGGGGAGTCATTGTTCATATTCTTTGCTTAATTTCTTAATAAAATAATAATTAAAATGCATTTTGATTTGTTCTTGATTGACTCAGTGTTTCACCTTCGGTAAGACTTATTTATTTCCTTAACACAGTACACCAAAAATCTAATTATGCACAGACTTTTCTTTTCAATGTAATCATTTTACTTCATAACACACAAGTGAATAATTACTGTTTGACTTCCAGCCTTGAACAGAATAAGATTTGGGATCGTTCTAATTACTTAGACCCCACAGCTCAGCAAATATATTCTTTCATGTCATCAGTGTTTGAATCATTAAACTTTATACATTTGACATAGATATTAATGAAGCTAAGTTTTGCAAGGCTGTGTATACATTATTTATTTGCACGTCACAGTGGTGAGCTCCTCTTTACCATCAAACCCAATCACTCTCACCTGATAACCAGCTGTCGTACATCCAGACATTAGTCCGCTTGCCAGCTTTTCTCCTGAACTGCAAAGAACTTCCCTCAATGTCCAAAGGCGCTGCAGCGTATAAATCCCCATCTGAAACAGCAGAGCATGTTCAGCATTATTCAGAAATGCTGAATAATTCAGAATAATTCAGAAATGCTGAATAATTCAGAAGTTCAACGAGAAGGCAACCTTGTTAAAGCTATTTTAAAACACAACTTGATGTGGTTACATAAGATGGCATGCAGCACTGAATCTTGTTTAAAACCTTTAAAAATCTGTCCATAACATACCAACTGTGAGCGACAAACAGTTGTGTGTGTAGACTAACGGGGAGATGCCTGCTCCCTCATAACTCTCATAGGTCTGATTCTTCACAGAAGGAAACTGCACAGAAAAAACAAAAGAAACACTTCAAGAGAGCTGTGGTGGAAACTACATTACCAAATAATGGGACACCAGACACCCAACACCCTACTTAATTATACATCAAGGACACAACGTTTAACAACAAGAGCAGCTCCCCCGCTTTAATCAGCTTTGCCTTGTTGTCTCTGCTGAGTCAACAGGTCACAAGAAAACTCCAGTATATTACATGCAGACCTTGTGTTTCTTGCGGATGTTTACAGATGTCGATACTTACGAGTTTCCAGCACTTTGGTCTGTGTCCGTTTGTTCCACACACAAACATGTCGTCCTGAAACTTCTCAATGATGGTGATTACATTTTTACACTGACCCTAAAACACATAATACAATGTTAAACAAAACTGAGATGGTGTGTTTAGTTTATGTTTAGCTTATGTACATTTCTGTAGGAGTAACTCACGTCAGAGCACTTATGCTGTCCAGTTGTTGTTATTGGAAATTTCTGCCAAGAACATAAAAAAAAGATAGAAAAGTGTTCTTTCTTTGCATGTCTCCACAGAAAATCACCAACATTCTAAGTTCTATTCAGTAACTTGTCATTCAAAATGCTTTATTGCCACAAGCTAAAAAGAGTGTATGAGGTCAAAACCTATTCATCATAGAAGTGTGAAGATTATAAATTGATGAGGAAGTGATAAAAAACACACACACCCACACACACCATCTGAGCAGGCTATTTCTTATTATACTACCTAATATGTGCCAAGCAACTAAAGACCACGAGGTGAGACAGCAGAAATAAAAGCCTGAATTAATTTTAGTGCCGTGTTATTTAGGCGTGTTGCTTTGCATGAATCTAATACAGTACTTTGGTCCAAATTTCAGTCTACAACTTTGTAATATGTCAAGTATTTTTACTGAGCACCTTTATATTACATATAAGGTGATGTTATGTTAGAACATGCTCTTATAGTGCCCTACTTTTAAAATTGTAGCTCTAATTATAACATTTTTGTTTTTCCAAATATCTTGTCAAAAAATAGCAATCTCTGGTTTTGTTATCAAAGTCATCCAAACACACAAATATGGAACCCTTCCCTTCAAAGCAGTCAAACTTTCTTGTAATCTTTTAAACTGGATTTTTGTCATACATAAAATAAAATAGGTCTGGCAAAGCCTATGTCAAAGACATGGCTATGGGTGGGGCCAGGACTTAAACATTAAAACAGGCATTAAATAGGACACAAACGGTATTTAAAGGTATTTATATAAATGTGCCAAAACATTGCAATCCATTGAAACTATGTCCTCATGCTTAAATATTTTAGATCAGACTCTGGTCACAGAGGTGGGTGGCAAACAAAGGGTTGTCAAGCGCCCTCCTTCATCCCCCTTGTCCTGTTGTGGGCAACTGGGCCCGACTAATACCGGTGGTGAAATGGACGGCGGAGTCTGGCGAAAACAGGCGCTTAAATTCTGTGACGTGATAGGGAATGGGATAAGTAAAAATTAGCCAATAGACAGTCTAAAATTAAACGACTGGAAGTATGTCAAAGATCAGGATCTGCACAAAGTAAAACATTGAGATAAATGGATAACAAGTTATACATTTGACGGCCGTCTAAATTAATGTTTTGATTTTTTATTCTATGTTACATGACTTTGTGTTTTTATGTTTGTTATGATGTAAAGCACTTTGAAATGCCTTTCTGCTGAAATGTGCTATACAGATAAAATTTGATTTGATTTGATTTTGATTTTTTGGTGGCGCCAATGCAAATGAAAACGAAAAACATTAAGCACACACACACAAGAATAAGAATAACTCACCTCTATAACGCGATAGTTATTTGCATTAAGTTTTATAACAAAGTCTGTGCCTCCGACATAAAGCTCCTGTTCTTCCTCCCAGTATGAGAACACACTATGGTTCTGATTAACTTCATATTCATACTGATCACTGATGATACCTGCGGGAAACAGACAAGAAACCCCGTTATTGACAATGCACCACAACGCAGGAAACATGAGCGAGATTAACGGTGTCCTAAATAAAGCACTGGTTCATTGAGGCGCTGAAATAGATTTTTTTTTTCCGTCGAAAAACCTTAGGGTTTTAAAAGCGTAATGGTGGTTTGGAAATGTCTTACCTGGTATCAAAAGCCTCGGACTATTTTTAGACCCAAGAGCCGGTGCGTCCTTCGAAAAGACCATCTTGAAATGCACCGCAAAACAAAGATACATATGAACGCAATGCTTCATTTCGCCCAGTTCTGCTACGGGTGAGGACAGAAATGGTTAACCTCTCCAGTCTCTAAATTTACAACCATTTTCTGTGGAAAGAAATGTTTCAAATAAGAGCCTTCGTCCCAACACCAACAGCTCGCACATAGAGGACACTCCGGCGTAGGAGGAGCACATTTCAAGCCAGGAGGGTTTTAATAAAGCAAGACGATGATTGGACGGGCCACTCATTCTTAAAAAGGGGGCAAAAAACGTTTTCATAACTTATCAAAAACATCAAGATATTGATGTCCAAAGTCCCCAAGAGCTACCATCCTGCACCTTTTGGATGCGCCCCTTCTCAAACACCTGCCATAAAGTCATTACCAGTTCTCCGCAGAGCTGAATAATTGCTGATGAGGCTACGTGATGAAGGGATGCTGGAGCAGAGATGCGTCTAAAAGTTGCGAGATGGGGTAACACTTTATTTGACGGGTTGTTAATGAAACTGTCATGACAATTAAAAAATGTTTCCCACAATAATATTTGAGGGGGAATCATCAAAAATACCATCTGTCCCCCACATCCTTCCACATTTAAACACATCTACATTTCAAGAAGTAGATGTATCCAGTCTTGTGGTTTGTTACTAAAAAAGGATGAAGTATTTTGAGATTTCATTTAAGGAACCATCTGAATCATGCATCACGAAGTCTCCCTCTGACCACTCTCCTGAGCTTGAGCCACACAAGAATATTTACACAAGAAGAGAATGGAAAATTACGAGGCAAATTCTTTATAAATTGTTTATAAAATATTAAGTCAAACAAAGATATGGATGTTAAGATATTGAGGATAACTCTATTGCAAAATGTTCATATTGCTGCAGTAATAACCTATTTTATTTGTGATTATATAGAAAAAGAAAATAAATTGTAAAAGTTGTTTTTTCTGATTTCTAGGAATTTATGTGTATGTGGTGAGAAAATGAACATGCTGCATATGTAAACTATAGTTTATTTCTTGTATTTATAATAAATAAAGCTGTCAGAAATCGATAGCATGTTTTACTTGTGAACTGAAACATTGGTTGTAAGACACAACTTACAATTTAAAGTTAAAATCTAAATGATTTTAAATGTGAGTTTCATGTTAAATAGATAATACAAAGTGTGAGACATTTTTAGCTAATTCGATACATAAAACCTGACAGTTGAGTCAGCAGGACTAAGCTCAATGCTTGTAACCTGTCTGGGAGTAAGGAGGTTACAGTTTATCAGGATTTTTTTTTTTACTTTAAGTCAATGTTGATTCATTTCCAGTTAAGCCATTGTTAAAAACTGATAATTTACAAAACGTAAGTAAGGAACAAAATATTTATTCATTCAGAGAAGGATACAACTGAAGGTCAGAGTTCCAGAGTTGACCTACAAGTGAAGTCAGCTTTCACTTGTAGGTCAGAAAGTCAGTCATCCATCCATCCATCCATCCGTCCGTCCGTCCGTCCGTCCGTCCGTCCTTCCATCCTACCGTGATTACTGACTACAGTTGGTAATCACCTAAAGTTTGCATTGAAATCGCATTTGAGTGTTTAATTGAATTCATTAATTGAATTAAATTAAAATCTCTAGTGGAAAGCACAGATAGATTACACCAATACCCAAACTACCTCATGTGATTTATTTTGATACAGAAGAGCAGCATCTCTACTCAAAGCTTCCTGTTGATGACAAAGCTCCTTATCATCACATTCTTGCAGAAGGCAGCAACAACCAGGAAGACCATTATTTTGTCTGTTTATATCTTGGATTCTCAGCAACAAGGTCCAGTTAGCCCCGCCCACTGCCCCACCCTTCAACTTTGATTGGCAGGTTAATCCTAGCCCTTTTAAATAAATTACTTCAAAATTTAACTAAGCATTTATTTATTTAATGACACATTCAATTAATGATTTAATGAAGTATTAACTTCATTAAATCATACCATGCATGCCATAGCCCTTTTGGCATGCCATAGCTCTTCAAAATGCTGTCAGGAAAACAAAGAATTTTAAAAGAGTTGCTCTTTAAAAAAATAATGAGTTATTAAAATCTTTCCTGCAATAAAGTGGTCAGTAAGATCCATTACCAAAGGAAGCTCATCTTGAAGCCTATACAAGTATCAAATTACACTTATCTTGCTGTTTAAAATACCTTTTCTGGTCTTTGTGATTCTAAATTTTGGGATAATTTCATCAACTGTCCTTTTTTGTATGCATTGTTTTCAATTTCACATTATCGCTGTAATACATTTGACAGAATGCTGTGCTGCACAGTTTTCCATATTCCATTTGGTTTGCGATCAATGAATATAATGTTATAAGAGAGCTTTCTGAAAGCGGCTGATTAAAAATCATGGAACAACCATTATTGGACAACCAAATGGTACCCATGGAGTTAGTTGTTCCGGCACTGGTTTGAGATTCAATCCCTCCTAACAAACAGAACATTGGCAAAACTGAAAACTATGCTGTTTTTTCTTTTTCAAACACCATCTACTGTTTTTGGTATTATGCCACAAAGTTGATGGTACGCATGCCCAAGAGTATTTTTGAGGAAAAAATTAAAACATTCCAAAACCATTTTAAATGTCTAGTCAGATGCTTGTTAACGCAAAAGGTAAACCAGCCAATCATTTTAATGTATTCAGATATCTAAACTTCATTAGACATATTCTTACACGTCACACTTCACCGTAATACAATGACAGTCACCAGCTTAGGTCACATCTTGACTAACAATAAACACGTTTTGTCCAAGTTAAATTATTTCAACCATTTTTCTCTTCTTTTTTTTTCTTTTTCTTTACCTCACGTTAGAGTATATGGGGTGGAGCCAAAACGTACGGCGGATGAATCAAACTGTCACGTCTTGAAACGTCACTGTCCGATCAGAAACGAACTTCCGTCCAGTGAGCTACTCAAATGGTAATAATCCATTCATGATAATTGTTATTTTTACAAAATGGTTTCTATTTATGATTTTGCAAAATTATCAGAAAACATGGCGCTGTATGTCTTTTACCGATTTTAATGCTATTTAAGTCAACTGAACAGAGTTGCCATTTAAGATAGCGTTCATGGAGCTAGCATGCTAAGCTAATAACAATAGCATCCCGTGACACAAACCTGCTGTTGTCACAGTAAGTAAATCTTGTTTGTTGCTGAACAACTCATTCGGCTGTCTGTGTTCTGCAGCGGTTCCGGTTCTGTGGGGATCTGGACTGCCCAGATTGGGTTCTGGCCGAAATAAGCACATTAGCAAAGATTGTAAGTAGCTAAGTAGATGCTCAGGATTGCTCAGGAAATGTAATATAAAATGCTAATTTTCTACTCCACTTTTATGCAGTCGAGTGTGAAGATGAAACTCCTTTGTGCTCAAGTGTTGAAGGATTTACTAGGCGAGGGTATAGATGTAAGATATTAGACACGTTACTCAGAATCATCTAAATATCCAATATACGTCGGACTTAACAGTTCTATGTGCCGTCTTTCTTATTGCAGTATGACAAAGTTGGAAAGCTGACAGCAGATGCAAAGTTTGGTATGTGTCACCTCAATACATTTAAAATTGTTATCAGATTGCATGTTATTTCTCCTGTTATTACTTTTGAACATGCTTGATGAATGAAAAACGTTTGCTGTGGAGTATGTTCATTTAATGTTGAATGATCATTTAGCATTTATGATCTTGTTTTTTTTGTTTTAGAAAGTGGAGACATCAAAGCTACTGTGGCAGTGCTCAGCTTTATTTTGTCCAGTGCTGCAAAACATGACGTTGATAGTGAGTCTTTGTCCAGTGAGCTGCAGCAACTTGGCTTGCCTAAAGGTTTGTGCTTGGCATTGTTTTTCTGCTGGACTGCACCAGTTTTTGTGGTCCATTAAGACATTATTTTATGATTCAATATTGTTGTTTTTCCTTAAATGCTAAGGTTATTAGGGTTTTTAGATTTTTATTTGTCTTAAAGATGCATCTGTTCCTTAAATCTATTTATTAAAAAAATGTATTTCAATAGAACATGCCACAGGGCTTTGTAAGTCCTATGAAGACAAGCATTCTGCTCTTCAAGACAAACTAAGAGATACCAGCTTGAGATGTAAGTCTTTATGTCAGCCTCCCTTCTTTATTAAATAGACCGCAAACGTTTTTGATGACGATTGCTGTTTGCTTTGAAGTTGCTGACTGAGTATTCCCTGAGGTGTGCAATTTGCCCTGTTATGAACTGCAGTGAGAAGACTTGACTCAGTGTCCTGGCGTGTCGATTACACTCTGAGCTCCAGTGAACTGAGAGAAGTAAATGAACCCCTGGTACATCTAAAACTGCAGACACAAGGAGCAGAGCCAGGCTCCTCTGACACAACTGTAGTCTCAGTTTCTCCGGATAAGTTCAGAGTTTTGCTAACTGGTTAGTATTTTTTGCCCCTTTTTTTTCTGATCATGTTTTATTTCTTTTAAATTTTCTTTATTGATTGCCATAATAATGTGGTGTCTGGTTCACAGAACTCAAACAAGCGCAGGCCACGATGAATGCACTACAATGAAGAATGAAGAGCAAACCTTTGATCAGGAGTGCGATACAAATGATGCTGATGAACTGCCAAAAGTGCCATATTTGCTTCTTGTACAATATTATTTGCTTGAATTTGTTCATGTTAAAATAAAGTTTAATTTCTTACTTGAATGTACTGATATTTAGTTGTGTATTTCACAACTAAATATGAAATACACAAGAATTCCACCAAATACTCTAGTATTTGGTGGAATTCTTTTTCTGGTTATAATTTATACCTTAACTAAAAATACACAGGCATTTTTTTCTTTTTTTGTAATAATTATAATTTTTGACATGATTTTGTTTCGTGTATAATTTTTTTGTTGTTTTAAATGCATCTTTGTAAAGAAAGCAAATTAAAAAAGTTAACGCAACTTTGCGCATTCATTTCCTACATATCCCATAATGCATCTGGTGAAGATGCAAACATAATTTGTCTGCGGTGCCGTTTCTGCAAAAAAAGAGAAAACTACTTTAAAATACAAACTTAATTTATTTTAAAGCTATTTCAGTTTGTTGAAAAGATAAGAATGTTACATATGAAAATTTATTTTAAACAAGCAACATCTCGCGAGATCCATCATCTCGGAACGATAGCGATTGCATAACTTGTTTGGTAACAAACGCATGCTGCAAAGGTCTTAGGGTGTATTTTATACAAATTAGCAACAAGAAAGCACATATTCGTTAAAATATATGTCGCAACAGTTGTGCCTGCTCTAAATAATCCCCGTTTTTACCCGGAAGAGACTTCCTGGTTTGGGTGAGTGTTGCACGCGTATGTCAAAGTTCACAATAAATGCATTGTTGTCTCTTTAGACTACACAGCAAGTACTGCTCGGGTTAAATAAAGAAAAAAAAAAGGTTTAGGTGCATCTGAATTTTAGATGGTTTGTGGAAATATTTATAAATCAGCTTAATTAGAGAGCTTTTGGAGGGTTGCTGGATGATTCACTTCATCCAGCACAAGGAGGGGGTCTACAGTATAAAGTTTTTTTTTTTTTTATCAATGAACTCAGTGTTTTGTTTTACTGTGACAGATGATATTCAGTGCCTTACAACATTAGCTTTTGCTTTTGTGTGTTTGGGTGTGCGTGTGTGTATGTTTTTATGATGTAAAGCACTTCGAACTACCTTGCTGAAATCTGCTACAAATCAATCAACTAATCAATTTTATTTATAAAGCACTCTTCATACTATAAGCAGCTCAAAGTGCAGCTTTTAGTATGAAGAGTGCTCATAATTTTCATAGTCTTATAACAGCGACAAAAACCCCAATGTATTTTATTTGCAATCTGTCTGATAGACTAACACAATTGTAAGGAAAACACTACTTAGTTGGAGAGCATTAATTGTAGAAGCAGCTGGTACTCATGGCACCTGTATGTGCTGATAGGACAACTTAAACAAAGAAACAAAAAACTCCACAAATCTGTCCGTTATGGAAGAGTGTCAAGAATAAAGCTGTTCCCGGTCATATTTTTGAACGGTGGGAGGAAGCCAGTGTATCTGGAGAGAACCCATACATGCACAGGGAGAACATGCATACTCCATGCATACTTGGAGGCCAAGACCTTGCTGCAAATCAATACTCCCACAGTGCAGCCATGAAAGAAAACCATAAGACTATAATCAAGCTTTTGGTCTACATATAAATACGTGCGGGAGACATATCTGACGTATAACTGGACATCACTCTGAACACACTATCCCTACAGAGAAACATGGTTGAGACAGCATGCTTCTCTTTAGCAGGTTATAAAATGCAGGACACTGACCCTCAAAGCCCACAACTGAAGGCCCCTGAAATAGAAGCTCAAAAAGACACTGGGTCAGAGTTTCGCCGTCAAAACAACAACCCCAGACATACAACCAGAACTAAAATAAAAGATGCTAGATGTTCATATGCTAGAAAGGCCCAGTCAAAGTACATATTATAATCTAGGTGAGAATGTATGGCAAGATTTACATATGGCTGTCAAGACACAACACTCAGTGTGATTGAGCTTGAGCTATTTTGCAAAAAAGAATGGGCAAACACAAGTTGGTTGAGAAAGAACTCAAAACACAGATGTATTTGCAGCAAAATCTGATTCTAGAATGTATTGAATTAGGGATTTGAATACAAATTAATGCAAAATAAAATGTTTTTATTTGTTAAAAAACTCCAAAATTGATTCACATTTTCCATTTTGTAACGATTCACTAATTTGGGTTTGACATATGTGGTTATAAAAAAAAAGTTAAATGTTCAGCGGATACTTTTGCCAGGTACTCTATTGACCATTATCTTATTCTCTTCCTCAGCAGCACATCTTCACTTGTTCCATCAAAATGCCTGAGGGTCCTGAACTCCACTTGGCCAGCTTGTATGTCAACAAAATGTGCGATGGAGTGGTCTTTAGTGGACCAGTTATAAAATCTGAAGTCAGCAAAAGTCCAGAAGTGGCCTTCACCTGTGATTCATATTGCATCACAGCCACTTCCAGAGGGAAGGAAGTGAAGCTGACTTTGACGCCCATAAAGAGTGACGATGATGGGAAGCGGCGATCAAAAGGTGGACAAGCAGATCAACATATGGACATAGTCTTTCGCTTTGGGATGTCGGGTTATTTCCGCTTTACGTCAGAGGAAGAAGTTCCTAAACATGCCCATCTACGTTTCTACACTAAGGAGAAGCCTCGCAGAGTGCTGAGCTTTGTAGACACACGAAGGTTTGGCAGCTGGCAACCCAATGGAACCTGGCAGCCTGACAGAGGGCCCTGCATCATGTTTGAGTACAAGAGTTTCAGGTTTGTAATGGTGAGAATGTCACCAGTCACCAACTTATGCCAAATTCTGCTTTCAGACGGATCTTTGCAATCATCTTTGCAGGGAGAATGTCTTGTCTCATCTGAGCGATCGGGCTTTTGATCGCCCAATTTGTGAGGTCCTGCTGAACCAAAAGTACTTCAATGGAATTGGAAACTATCTGAGAGCTGAAATCCTGTACAGGTGATGAACATGCATAAAAATAACATGACATATTCCACATGTGTAAGCGCAGAACGTTTTTAAACACTTAAGCAACATGCTCAGAAATCCAGATTATAAGAAATGCCGCTCTGAGAACAATCCTGTAATATTTACCAGGTTTTAGCTATTAAATCTTCAAATAATTTGTTCCTGATTAACAATCTGCAGCTCCATTGTCCATCTTTGAAAAATTATCATAAAAAATGCATGTGTGACACTTCAGTAAGTCAAGTTACAAAGTAAGCTCAACTTATATACTGTTGATTCCACACTGTTTTGATGCAAAAGAAGCCCAAACCAATATTGAGTTTACACATGCTATAGAAGATCAATGATCTTGTACTAAAAATTACATTATGATGTTAGTCTTTTGTAATAACATTTTTGAAGCAAGTGGAGTAATGGTTTTAAGTTTTGACCTCTAATCATCTAAAATCAGAGATTGAAATGCAAACATTTAATGAATTTATCCAACATTTTTAAGTTTTTTAATTAAATCAGGAAGATTAAGAAAACTAAGTAAGTTTAAGTAAGATTAACTTTCCCTTCATTTGTTGTTCAGGGTAATTATCACATCATGCTGCTTTGTAACATTTACACATATTCAAAAATATTTCTTAAAACAAATGAAATTAAAAGCAATAAATCCAGTTTGTGGCAGACTAAATATCTTTTTGTTTCTGGAAAGGTTCCTTTCTTCCAAGCTTCTTCCTGGAAGAAACAGAGTGCCCTTGTTCATTGAAAAACAGACTGAACCAAGCATACATTCTCATTTTTTCACAAGTTCCTAGACACTCAATATGAATGGTTTTTTGTCTTTGCATGGGAAGGGCACGACTGAAGTTTTTCAAAGCAAAAAATTTTTTTTTTTTCTTTTCTCGAACAATTGCAGTATTGTATTTGCTTCTGTCGTAGGTTGAATATCCCACCGTTTGTGTGTGCGAGGGATGCACTGGAAGGCCTTGAGTTAGAGGATGAATTTGAGAACGGGAAGCCAGTGAAAGACGAGATCATAGACGCAAAGGTGAAAAAGAGAAACAGGCTCACTTTTGGTTTCCTGAGAAACTTCAGCATTTTTTTTCTAACATGAATTACTGTTAATCTTCCTAAAAGACTCCAGAGAGGGCTAAAAAGAAAGCAATGAAACAAGAGGCAGGGGATGTTCTCAGATTTTGTCATACAGTTCCTCTGGAGGTCATCAAATTAGGTGGGCTCTGATTAATTTCCTGTCTAGTTCCTCCCTTACAATCTTAAAATAAATCTCTACTTATGACAAATTTTCTGCAATAGGCGGTAAAGGCTACGACCCTGCGAAGATGGACTACTCTGCCTTTGAGGCATGGCTGCGGTGTTATTATGTTGATGGAATGAAATCAGTTCGGGATCACAATGGCAGAACAATGTGGTTCAAGGCAAGTAAATGGGACAATTAAGTGGGTTTTTTTTTTGTTTGTTTGTTTTTTTAGAATGAAATTTTAACTTATTGTAAAAATTAAAGATTCTGATGTGTTTCAGGGAGACCCAGGGCCCATGGTACCCAAAGGTAAATATTAAATGCACAACCCTCAGAACATTGTGATTTTTAAAATCTTACGTAAAAATAACTAAATGATCAGGTATAGGGGAAGACATTGCAATATCAGAATGAAAATATGGAAATCCCTTTAAACTGCATTCTAAAACACAAGAGTACTGACTGGCTGGAGACAGAGCCTTAACAATAGAGTTTAAAGTTGAAATGATTGAAGAAAAATCCTGTGTCTGAAATTTACATTCACATTGTAAAACTGAAAAAATCTAGGTACAGGTATATCTCAGTCAATTAGAATAATACTATAAAGTTAATTTACTTCAGCCATTTACATCAAACAGTGAAACATACTCACACAGTGTGTTTCAAGTGTTCATTTTTGGGCATTTTGATTATTACTGATAATTACAGCTAAAGAAATTCCTAAATTCAGTTTCACTTTCTAGAATATTATATACGACTAAAACCACAAAGACATTTGTAAAATAGATATGTCAGCCTGTTTAAAAGTATATCAATAAACTGTATAGCATATGTATGCAATTCTTGGTCGCTGCTAGTTTTGGCATGAAATACTGCATCACTGCATTGTGGAATGGAGTCAAGTCTCTCTGCAACACTGATGAAGTGTTTGAAAGCACTGTGCTGACTTGAGACTTGATAAAATGAAGTGGACCAACACCAGCAGATGACAGTCATCTATGGGAGCTTGACACCAGTAACTCAGATTTCAGGCTTCTTCACTTTTCCTGTGGAATCTGGGCACTGTACTTCAGTAGAGCAGTCCTTTTTCACATCGTCTGCCTCTAACTAAGAAGTTCCTGAACACAAGGAACGTGCAGGTGTAGATTTTGTTCTGGAATTTGTTTTATTCCTCGGAGGTCTGCAGTCTAAATATTTTTGAACCTTTCTGAAACTCCTGAATTTGCTTTACTGCAGAATTCTTTCAAGGTTGCAGTTCCCCATGTCTGCATACGCCCATTTAAGCACTTTTCCTCCCACTTCCTTTCCCAGCAGTCCATAAGAAGCCAACTTGTTTTGTAATTGAGTGTTAGTGACTATCAGCTGGACAACTGTCGAAGTCAACCCTATAAATGACTTCAGATTTTACAGGCCATATTATTTCACTATTTTTTTAATAGTAATCTTTTCTGAAAAAAGTAAACTTTGAGTTTCTTTTTAGCCATGAACTATAAACTACAGTGTAATCATAAATCAAATGGATAAACACTTGAAATATGAGTGATTTCTTTATTTGACTTACTGAAATAAATAAACTTCAGATTATTTCAATTTTAAAATTCTCCTAAAAATGTCATCATTGATGATAAAGATCTGCATGCAGGACAGATACAGTGAATACACAGGTGGACACTGACAGTTTTGACACTTTGCTCCCACCATCAGTAGAAAGGTATAACAAAAACAAATTCAGGATTATCCTACTGCTGAGTGAAAAGCATTAACTTTTGTTCAGGAAAGGCAAATTGACTCAAGCTTTAGCAACAAACAGGCTCTCGATCCGATTGAAATATGGGCTAAAGTATAAGAAAAACAAACAAAAAAGGTGCATAACGAGGCTCCGTCCTGCAAAACTTATGTTATCTGCAGCTCAAGAGGACTGCAACTGCAGGAAATCCCTTTACATTTGTAAAAATCAATGCTTAATAGGAAAGCCAGACTCAAATTTTTACTAAAAGGGACACTCTGAAGTTATTATGCTCTATTTTACAACGCCAGAATGTGCAGTTATGAAAATGAACTACTTAAGGGCATTATTTCTAATTGTATATTTGTTGCAAAGTAGCTGGATATTCCCCAAGTATAATGATTCTGTAATTTCTACCAAAGAGGCTGAGTAAGTGCAACAACTGAATCATACTCGCTTTTTCCCCCTCTGAAGATTCAAAATCACCCAAGACAAGAAAGAGGGCAAAGAAAGATGATCATGACTATAAAGGCAAGAAAAAGGTAAAAGTCAATAACTGCCCCAAGGCTTAGTCTGTGTGAACTGTTAGTAACACTAGTTTCCTTTATTCAGGTGGCCAAAAGTATGAAAGAGAGCACAACAAAGAAAGGGGTGGTCAAACAGGAAAGCCCCAAAAAAGAAAAATCTACACATTCGAAGGAAGTCGTCTCCAAGAGAGGACAAGCTGAAAAGACTCAGGAAGAAGCCAAGTCAAGTGCACGTAGAAAGAAAAGCAACAGTGTAGAACCTGCTGCAGGTAAACACCTTGGATTATGTCATATTTAAAATGCTTTATTTTTTGTAAAATGATACAGAGTTTGAAAATTCTTTTCCATGCTTGTTATTGCAGGAAGAGTGAGACGAAGTGAGAGAGTAACCAGAAAAAACAGCAAATAAATGTGGAGCCAAATCTTTCTGTAAAAGAATTTTATACTTATAATTTTTTAAAATAAAAACTCTTTTTAAAAAAAAATGATAGAAAAAGTAGTTATTCAGTAATTTCAAAGTGATCACATTGTTTTAGCAGAATTACACCAAATATTCCCTCTTTCAAGTCCTCTAGTTTTGAAATATGTGGGAATAAATCAAAAGCAGAGCAGAAGTGTCACAATTTGAAAGGGTTTGAAGTTCAGAGAGATTCCCTCAGATGTGATGTGTGCTGGCTGGGTGGGGTCTCGCCTCTCCAACAAATCACAGCTGAAAGAAATGGCATTGTTCTTAGAAAATCATTCCAAATCAGCATAGAGGACCCTAATACAAACTGAAATTAGAAGCACTTACTGCCATGCTTCCTTAACTGGAAGGTCGCTGCGCAGAGTTGCAGTAACACTGCTCCCATGGGACTCATAGAGACGCACGACAAGGTTCCCATTTCCATCCTCTGCCTGTTGAGGGAAACAACATTTCAGAGCCTTTTAAACAAACTTCCCCTGAAATATTTAAGCTTTGAATGGGACTATATTAAGGGATGCCAGGGGTTGGAAAAAAAAAAAATCTTTACATTTTTTTTACTGCTCTACAACAAAGTCTTCACCTTTAAAATAGTTATCAAAATTTATTCCAGATACTGCAAAAGGTAATCTGTATAGCATAGTTTGAAATAAACAAATCTCTACCAATACATTGTAGATGTGGCTGTATATTTTATGTTATTGGCAGGTGAACCTTTTCAAGCCTTACTACTTTTCTCATCCCCTCAAGATGCTGTGACTACCATGTTTCACTTTGGGGGCAGGGTGATTGGGGTGACTTACTGTGTTAGTTTTAGTGGTTGTGCTAAATTGTATTTAGGAAAGTTGGAGTAATAATTTAAAAACAATTTGAAAATCATATTTTCTTTTCTTTCCAATTGAAAATTATGCACTGCTTTGTGTAACTGTCACATAAAATTCCAATAAGGTACATCAAGGTTTGTAACATGTTCAAAACTGGAAAGGTTCATGAGATGTGAACATTTTCACAAGACACTGTTTCATGAATCACTTTCTGTTTTGGAGCTTGGCTTGTAATGCAATACCTGTTTAATGGTCTCCAGGATGACTGCTAATGGACTGAGGGAGAAGGCACTCCAGGGTGCAGAGTCAGGGCGGCACTGGATCGACCTCAGAGGGTAGTTGAGGCTGTAAGCACACTGAACGACTGAAGCCTCCTGGAAGGATCCTGTAAAAGACACTCATGTTCAACGAATGTCTGTTTTGTAACAGCTTACATTAGAAACAAACCAGATCTACCTGAGTGGGGCATGATGGCGTATGTAAACTGGTGATTCCCTATGTCGGCAGTAGCATCCGGTGCCTTTGGTGCTCTCAGTCTAAAAGAAATAGCAATTACAACAATTAAACACTAAATTTGGCTCAACTGGCATTATGATGTAAAACAAAAACAGGAAACCTCACAGGGAAAGAGTCATTGTGTTCTTGTGGATGGAATAACCATATTTGGAGTCATTCAGAAGTGCCACTCCAAAGTTGTGCTCTGATAGATCAGCCCATTTGTGACCCCAAACCTTGGCAAGAAAACATTATTAAAAATAATAATGTGGTCATGACTAACAGGAAATGATGAGTGACTGTTTATTGCCATACTTCAAACCTAGCCCAGTCCCACGATGTGTTCCAGTGTGTGGGCCTCTGCAGATGACCAAACTGAATCTCATATGTCGCATTCGGGCTTCGTACTCGCACAGGAAACTCAACTTTGAGAAACTTGTGCGACTCTGCCCACTGCACCTGGAATTACATAGATGCATTCTTCAGTTGGACAAATAAAGGGATCTTTGGAGAGAAAGAGTCGGTAACAGAAATCTGGGTACCTTTGTGTTGAACTTGATGTAGGGACACATGGCATCCATGATGATCTCTTGCGTGATGGTGCTTTTATCGCTGATCCTAAGGGTGAAGCTGACACTGCCTCTGATTCCTCCTGGGAACGCTACCTGGACAGGCTGCACCACTTCCACTACTGGCTTCCTAAAGAGTTTTTTTTTTTTTTTTTTAGATTTGACAATCTTTCAAAACACATTCCTCCTAACTCTGTGATGTTTGTAACAAAGTGACTATGGTGAGACCTTGTCTGAAGATGGTAGTCCATCACATCCCATGCGTCCCAGTACAGGGGGATGTCATCGAATATGACAAACTGGTTTCCAGAAGAGCCATCAGAAATGGTTTCTCTGAAAGCGTCAGCAGTCATTAGATGGGCCAACAGATTACATATAAGAGTAAACTTACAGTTTAAGTTTACCTGTTAGCACTCAGACACAGTGATGCCAGTGTGCCATCTTTGCTGATGACTGCTTGTAAAATCCCATTCTCCATAAAGACACTGCCATCCGCCTGAAAACATGCACAGGACTAGATTAGAAATATAAAATGTGAACCGTGCTAATGTAGATTTCTTTGTAGCGAATACCTGAGGAGTGACAGAGACTGGAGTCTCAGGCTGCGTTTCTTTGACAGGAGCCACGCCGACGCTGGGAGCTGTCACCAGAGCTGCAGGACCACAGAGCAGCAGGTTTTAACTTTAAACCTGAAGAACCTAAATATTCTGAATATTAAGCTTACCTAGCTTGGAACTGTCTGGTCCATCTGTGATCTGAACGACTTCACATCGTTTCCAGGGCAGAGAGTTAAACACACCAGGAGAATTGCCCTTTGGCTCCAAGGCTTCCAATGCCTCCCGCAGAAGGACCCAACCGCCATTTCTGATATCTTCAATAGGATGGCGAAATATTGTACCCAAGATATGTCTGAAATGTAAAAACAAAACTCCTATCTTAAACATTGTACCTTTATAATAATTAAGAGCGTCTTCCACAACCATCAATATGCAGCTGCCAGGAATCACATCGTGGAACTGGTTTAGAAGAAGAAGCCTTTCAGAGAGAGAGAAAAAAACACCACAAATATTAAATAATAGTTGTGTTTTATAATACTTCTGATTGAATCTGAAGTTATAGTTGAACCTCCAGAGGCGCTGCAGTTTTTCTGCAGGATAAAGAAACATCTCGTTTCGGCAGAGGGCCAAGCTGCTGGCCGCCTCGACATCATGGAGCAAAGTCTCACACTGTCGGTTCTCAAGTTTAATCTGCAGGGGGAAAAAAAAACAACAACCTGAACACAGTGATGCAAGAAACCATAGTTCAGTGTCTAGAAACTCAAAACTGCTTTCTTGTGACAGATCAATGTGTAAAAGCTTCATCTATGCTTATTTTACATTTGACAGGCAAAACATTCAAGATGTTCATTAAAGAACCGACAAAATTTCGATTTCAGAATCCAATACTTTTCCAAACTCAAATTCTGAGTTTTGAGTAAGAAATCTTGGATCTCACTGGGCTTTATCAGTATACTCCAAAATTTGAACAACAGAAAACTTAGTTTTCAATTCATAATTGTGGTCATGGGCTATTTATCACAATAACCCTATCCAGATTTTTTCGATCTGAGCAACTTAGACTAGGCCTGTCATATTAACAATTTTTGCTGAGTGATTAACTCTCAAAAATTATTGCAATAAATAAATATTGGTTGGAGACCATTTTAAACTGATGTAATGGTAATGACATAATAATGCAAGTACATCCTTCCCACAATAAATACATTTATTTGCAAAAAAAACAACACTGGAACTGGTAAACAAAACAAAACAAAACAACGGAAAGCAAAAATAAAATGGACAAAAAAATCAACATGAATAAAAACTAAACGAAACATAAAACCAAAGTGGAAATAAAAACTACCTTCAACCAAAAGAGAACAGATTATGAAGTCTGTATACTATATTGCCCTTCAATAATCATTAGATTTAGATACAGAAGGGCAAAACTGCCATTTGTATAAACAAAAAGTGCAAGGTAACAGGTTTTCCCAAAGAGTATGGTTACCTGGGACACATCTGGTCTTTAAACATTTAGAGTGCAGGGTCCAGTCAGCAGCTATATAGTGAATGGTCAAGCTCATATAAGGGGTCATATTTGAACTTGACCACATATCCGACATAGCAGAGTATAATGAAAAGTCTTTTATCTCTTTTCAATAGTTCACTCCGACCTTACTACGAAAATTAGGAAGGGAGGGGACAGTGGGGAGCACCGGAGTTAAACCTTTTTACATCCAGTGTCATCAATGGAAAGGGAAAAAGGCAGGATGAAATGATAAAGTCTATCCATCCATCCAGTTTTTAACACCCTTGTCCCTAGTGGGGTCAGGAGATAATCAGCGAATGTCTCGGGCGAGAGGCAGGCTATACCCTGGACAGGTCAATACATTAAAATGAGGTTGCTCATTTATATTTATCGTGTGATTAATTCATTTATTGTTTATTGCAACAGGCCTAACTTAGACAGCTCCATTTTAAAGTCTATAATACTATCTTGACTAGAGTGTCTTACATTAAATTCTGATACTTCAAATCCAAGTTCACAAACCCTGACACAATCATTTTGAGTAGAAAATTGTAAAAAAAAAATTGCCAGACCTAAATTCAGCTGACAATGTGTGGCAAGAAATAAAAACTCCACAAATGTAGTCCTAACTCGTGTTGCTCAACATATATTTTTTCCTTGTTTGAAGCTTTAATTAAAACAAACAACTCAGCCTTGACTACAGCCTCTGTCCTGACTCTACCTGTGCCTGAGTGGTGTAGGTGCCATTATGCAGCTCCAGGAAGAGCTCTCCGGTCCAAGTGCACAGCAGCCCTGAGTCAACCTGCAGCTGTGAGAAAAGCTTTGAAGGACTGGACATCTGAACCCTGAGAAAAGCCCATAACAGAGCATGATTAACCACAACAACATTTATTGGCACTTGAAAACTAAAGTATTGCATAATGACAGCAGATCTGCTTCATTTTCCTGTAAACTTAACTATGTCTGAACCACCCTTTTAAAAGGGTGGTTTTTAAAACCCTGCGTCATAATTCTAAAATAACAAAATGGGTGGGAAGTGTTTCCTGTTTAAAATGGGCTCAGTTATTGTTACAGACTGATGATTTAAAATGAAAGACCGGAACTTACTTGGGAAGTCCGTCGGTGTCCCTGACCAGGCCGAGCCTATCGAGCATCAGCTGTGTAGGGCCACCGCCGCCGTCGCCAAAGCCAAACAATGCCGCACTGTGATTGGCTCGCCCTTTATCTTTGTTATTCTTCACAGTTTTCACCAGCTTTGGGTGGAGTAAAGCACAGAGGAAAGTTTGACATATTCCCTCAACATTTATTGTATCTACATGCACCACACTGCACACTCACATCTTCAATCTTTCCTGTCATTTCATAGGAATTCCCTGGTGGGAAGTGAGTTAAAACTTTGGAGCCATCAAGACCTTCCCAGTAAAATGTGTTGTGCTTTGAAAGTAGATATAAAAAAAATGTAAGTTACTTAAAAAAAAAAAAATTCACAGAAAACGCATGCAAAATACATACAGGAAAGGTGTTGACTAAATTCCAGCTCAGCTTCTGGGTCAGAAAATTGGAAATACCACATCCCTGCATGATTTGTGGAAGCTGGGCAGAGTAGCCGAATGTGTCTGGAAGCCAAAACTTTAGAACAATAATCAGACATAATAATAACAACCATTAGTTAACAAAAGATCATGTAAAGTTTTGTTGGTATTTATAAAGAATTCTACCTCTTTGCAATATATGCCAAACTCCTGATTAAAGAAGCGCTGGCCCTCCAGGAACTGTCGAACCATGGACTCACCTGAGGGCAGATTGCCATCCTTTATGGCAGATATGTAGTGGTCACTATGGCTTAATATAAAAAAGTTACACATAATATATTGTATGTGGATGGCATAACTATACAAGCCTATACAAGCTGAAAAGGATAAATACTATTTTTATTTTATGTTTTTATGTAAGGGTAAATCTGATGCAGCAATAATAGAAGTATTTTGTGCTATTATCTATTTATCTAAATAGGCTTACCATTTCCACCCATGTTCCTCCCACTGGAATGAACTGGCCTTTGTTCACGTAATCATGAATCTTGGAGAAAAGTCCCGGATACCAGCTCTTTACCCACTCAAACTGCTGCGCCTGTGACAAACAAAAGGGGTGAGAATGGGATATATTTACAGATATCTGGAAAATTTCTTAAAAATCCACATTAGTCTGTAACAACCTGAGAACAAGTGAAGACGAACTCCGGGTTCTTCTCCATTAAACTGATGACCGTCACCCAGCTTCGGCCACATTTGCGAATTGTCTCCTCGTACGGCCAAAGCCAGGCTGTGGACGGAGCAGCAGAAACTATAAATGTACTTGCTGAGAATATACGTTTTCTGTTGTGGTACAGGTGTCAAAACGCTTTTTTTATTGACAACACAGATGTTTGGAAAGAACAATGTTTCATGATTCAAGGACAACCAGTTTAATAGCACCACATTAAGTAAAACATTAAAGACAGTATCAGTCTTGGTAACGTATTTTGTCAAATAGGTTGTTTAAAGCTACCAGTGATTGTATTTTGCTTTGACGACCAGTTTAAAAAGCATCTCTACTTCTTTGTATGAATATTGTAGAAATTTGTGTTTTGAAGAATGAGTTTTAAAAAGAAATTTTCAAAGCTTGTTTGCTGGGCTGCTATAGTTATAGTTGAGATTAAATGAGTAAAAACAGAAGACCTGAATCAATGTGGCAGTGACCCATTGCATGGACAGTATGCTGGCTGTCTCCATTCCGCTGGTTAAAGAACTTGTGGGCCAGACTGTGAGCTTTGGAAAAGGAGCTAGGATCAAAGGGGTCACAAAGGTTCACCATTTCATTGGCAGTGAAGAGCGCCTGGTAGCCCCGTTGCTCCGCCTCTCCGAGCTCCTGTTCGAAACGTGCAGAAAGTCAGGTTCCCCCTCATATCTTACTCCTGTATTATCATGCTCTGGTTTAATTAATTGTACCTTAACAATGTCAACAAGCATCTCAAACTCGGTCAGCAGCTTCTGCACATCTCTGTTGAAAATGACCAATTCTGCCTTTTGTACAGAAAACATTCTGCTTGGGTCTGGAGCTGCGATCATGGATCCTTGACCAGCGCCAAAAAGCCCATTACAGGCTACTTCCACATATAGGGTGATGCTTTATAGAAAGATGGGAACATGAGAAAAAGAATTTAAAAATTTGAGAAATAGTATTTAAATCAGTTTTCAGTCCTGCACTGACCTGTGAGGTTCTTCATCTTTCAAACAGTCAGACAAGATATAACTTGTCTTTTCACCCTCTTTAGTTAATCCCTGTAAAAAAATATGTATATTTCACAGATTACATCTGGTTCAGGTACATTTTTTAAGTTGAATAAAAGTTGCTGCAACACTACCTGAACTGGTTGTCCATTTCTCCAAACCATTCCTTCCCCATCACTTTCCCAGAGGAGATGGACCTCTTTTCCTCTCCAGGACTCAGGGATCGTCAGGGACACTTTAAACCAGCAAGTCCACCATCTTGAACAACAATAATTGAGTTAGTTCCTGTATTTTGAATGTGTAAGATTAGAAGCTGATAAAAACAAAAGGAAATCAGACAATGCATCACTTACGTCGGTCCAAAGGTATCACCTATTTTATAAGGTGCAAAGTTTTGCTTGGAGGCTTCAGTAAATGGGATTCTGGTCTGAGACAGGAAGAAACTGATGATTTCCAGTGGATAAGACTCCCCATAAAGGCTGCAAAGATTAAGAATTTATGAAGCAAAAGTAAGGTTACTTAGACAGAGCTACAGCGGCATGCAATAGCAATCATTCATATTTTCAGTATTTAATATTTGTGGTGTGAAAAGCATAAACTTTCATGCAATAAAGTGGCACAGATTACCTTAATTATAGGACATGGGTGATTGGCCAGGACTTACACGATAAAGCAACATTATCCGCCAATCTTATCTACTTCTGTAAAGATCTAAAAATTAACCAGTTTCCCCTTTTACTGTGCCGTTAAAGAGGGCAGACTGACAGAGGTCACCAGGTCACGTCTGTAAGTACTTGGGTAACAATAGTCACTCCACTGTTGCCAATTTAAGAGACTTTGCAGCTATATTTAATTACTTCAAGGGAAAAAACGGTGCTGTTTGTGCTTTGATCACATTACGAGATTTTGAAAAGAAAAACAGGTGTCTGTCTAGATGCGTAAAGCTAATTAGTCGTAGCACAAAGAACTTGCAGTTGCAACTTCAACGAAATGGTGGTCCGAGAAAGTGCTGTACTCAAATGGTCAAGACATTTAGTCACGTGACAATTTTTTGTAACTAATAAAAGGCAGTATTTTCCCTTATGCTGCACTGTTACGCGCGACTTAGGACGACAAAAGTTTGAGGGCAATGAATAATTTTGCAAGTCACTGTACGTAACCGAACTCAAATAAAGTATTCGGTCTCCTTTGTGATTGTGCATTGACATTTGGTCAGTGTAATTCAATGAACAAAGCCTTACCGTCCTCTCAGATTGCAGTCTGTAAAGTAAATATCAGATATAAACTTCTCCGCTCTTTCCAGGAGAGTGCGTCTGTTCTTCAGCACAGGCAGATGATACATCACGAATGAAAAGTAAAAGACATGCACAAAGGTAAATGTTGAAGGAATGTGGCTGGACGTGAACAGCTCAAAGGATTTACGCATGCAGAACCCGGAAGTAAAGAGATTTTTATTTTCTTGCATTTCCATATATTGGCCGCCCGATGTCAGTGTCGCTCGATAACAAAATGATGCAGCGTTTTGTCACGCATGAGTCACATAAGTACAATTTTCTCTTTTCAATGTGTATTAGGTGATTAAAAAATATGTATTTCAGTTTGAATCACCAAAAGATCAAGAGTACTACTGAAATAACTCCGTGTATTCAATGGTAACTTTATTAACGGAGTAGCAACTTTGATTTGGAAAACAAATTCTCTAATAAAATTGTTTGAAAACACATTTAAGATTTATTTATTTTTGTTTGATTTACACAAGTTATTTACACTTGGTGCAGACTCACGGAAAAAATCCGCTTTGGACAACAACCACACAAATTTTGCAAGTAACAAATACATCTTGACACATGTCATGACACATCATGAAAATACAAATATGGCAACAGGATATTAGCAATGATATGTAGGGAAAAGCAGCAGCATGCAGAGAAAAACGCCACTGTATAACTGCTGCATAATATTTTACCGAACATAGCAGTGAACAATGCTTATTTTATCAACTTATTCCTTTGTTACATCATCGTGTAATTTTGAGAAATACAGTTAGATTAAACTCTGCGACATCTAAGCTCTTGTAAAAATGAATACAGAGGTTTAACATGTTACCAGCGCTCAGACTGTACAAGCTACAGAGAAGCTCTTTAATGAGCTAACAAGTTAGTCTCGTGATTGAACAGGGGTTAAAAGTCAACCCACATGAAACCTGAAAACACAAAAGCCTTGTTTCACCCACAGCATTTTTCACAGGGAAAGATCTGTATTTGTATGGAGCTGAGCACCCTTTTATTATAAAATCCGGAGAGCAATTCTAAGTACAGGGTTGGAGGAAATGTAGTGCAGCCCTTCCCTCTCAGACCATGTCTGCTGAATCCTATACCCTTATTGTTTGTGCTGTGGTTAGGTTTTCCACCATGTTGGGACAGCCCTGTGGAATATGTCTTGATCTGACTTGACCTGAGATCCTCACCAGTTCATATCTGGCTCCTCTCCACTTTCCTGAAAGCCTCTGCGTGGCACCTTCCTTCAAAAACCAGCCCTACAATGTCACACAAATGTAGTGGGATTTGCTCGGACAGTTCTACCCCTTCCTTTAGGGGGGAAGTCATGCAGTCTAAAAAATTCAGCATAGAGGCCAATCACGATCTTTCTGCCACGTCACTGCTAAGCAAAGCCTGACTGGGGCTTGAAGGAGAAGAATAGAGCTTCCCACAATCCTGAATCTCCATGAAGACTTTATTATATGAAGTTGCATGCAGGCATAAGTGTCTGAAATGAGCCAAAGGACAACTTCACTAAAACAAAATGGATGACAAAAGGAGACAATGAAGATCCTTTGATGGGAGGTCCTATACTCTCGAGCCGTACTCGTCTCTGTCGCCAATGTTGTACACAACACTCTTGCTTTTATTCTGGTCAGATCTTTAAAATAAAATGAAAGAGAGATAAAGAAGATATGTTAATCTGCATAAATACATTAAAATTTTAGTTCTCACTTGGACTGTCTTCGATAGACATCTAGGTTTCCTTCTGGTTATTGCTTTCCCTTCAAGATAATGTTTTATAGAATGCCTGTAACATGTATTGAATCCTCATGGATGTATTTCCAATTTGTTGGTTTGTAAATTTCGTTCAGTGTCATTTGATTTTATTTTTGAAATAAAATATTTTAAAATGTCAAAAAAAAATGTATGTTAGCGTAAAAATATTTTTTAAACAAACTAATCTTAATTTACCTAATGGTATGGCATATCTCTATAAATCTAACTGGCTGACTATCCTCAGAGTGAATATTAAAAAAGAAGAGAGGTGAGAAAAGCCACCAAGAGACTTGCAACTTTGAAAGAGTTAAATGCTTTCATACTCAGATTGATAAGACAGCAAATAACAACAATTATGAACAATGGGTTCATCAATTTAAATTGAATTTGAGAATGGCAAATTGAATTTGAGGATGGCAAAGAAAACGCAACTGGTAAAGAAAAGTTCATAATAGTAATTCACTGAATTCAAAAGAATGTTTGAGACTCCAAGGTCAAGGTTTTTAATGACTGGTGAGACAAAAATCTCTCAATGTAGAAATATTGTGTCAAATTCTAAAGGATTATCTGAGTGTGCAAGATAACTATGTCTCAATGAGACAATTTTACTTAAACATTTCATTTCAATATCATTTTTCTGTTTTGTTTCTGCTTGTGAAAAAACTTAAATTGCTTTATTTTTTAAAAAACAATGAAAACTATTCGTTTTATGAGCATTGTGCATGAGAAACGACTTTGACAATGTTTAATGTCTCACTTCACTTCCTCACTTCAGGATGTTTTTGTTGGCACTTTTCTTAGCAAGCCAGACCTTAAGATGTGCATACAAGTCAGTATGCTAAAGGGAGGTCTACTCTCAATTAATTAATGTATGACTGATAAGTTACACTATACTACAGTGTCCCAACAACAATGTGCCTATTAACTTTCTTTCTTTCTGCAACATGTTTCACCAACTTTCCAAGTTTGACTAAATTATGGCCCCTTTAAAAAATAAAGAAACACTACAATTTGGGACTATGATTGCTTAAGGCCATTTATATGGGTCTTCTTGTAGGACAAGATGATAACAGGGACTGAAGTCAATGCACCCTTTACACAGCTGAGCCGTCGACCGAGGTAGTGACAGAGCCATCAACTCATGTAAGATTTAACAGGCTGCATGGCTTGAGGGTGTGATGTGGCAATGACAGATGGTTTGTGCGACCAGCTGTCTGGGAGATTTAAGGTGAAAACACACTGGGACTTTTTCAGTGTAAAACTTCATTTATTTATTTATTTTTTTACCACTACAATACACATTAGAGCATTAAGACAGAACAAATCAGTGGACTTCAACCAAAATTAGCACCTTTAGTAGGTGACGCTTAAAAGTAGGACAAAACTGAGAATGGGTCATATGCCAGTGAAGTATTGAAGCCTTGAGAGGGGGAGATATAGATAATGGCTTCTTTTTCAAATGCTTATAAGTCAACCAAGACATTGGAGGCTTGATTGACAATATAAGTGGCAGCTTAGAAAGGGACTTGTCTTCACAGCTAAATGATGAAACTGTTTACTACAGAAGGTTTATAAAAATGTTTTGAGGAACAATTCACAGGGGGAAAACAAATCTAGTTTAATATTATTGTTAGGCAAAGTTACTAACCAGCAAAGTTACTTTAAGGCTTCATATTCAGTTCCTGAAGCAGTCAGGTCTGAGGAACAGAAATTCCTGTTTGGGATTCAGACGAGCAAACCCATACTAGTTTCTGAAAAACTATCAAAACTCTGCAATTTTTATCAAAAATTAAGTTTTATCTAGTCTGCATTACTAATTAAATAATCACAACACCGGAAATTACTTCATGAAGCAAGGCCTAAATATTCTGGTTTCAAGTTCTTTGTTGGATCGAGGAGGGAGTTTTTGATATTTCTGCCACTTCTTCATTACAGTAAGCTTTCATAAGAGACCCCAATATAGGCCGGATCACGTGGATCACAACTTATGATGGCTAATCTGTGATTTAACTGTACACGGCTAATAATAATATCAGAGTTCAAGATGCACAGAAATACATGCTGTTGCACTATATGGGCACTGATTACAAAGGGTTGTATAATTTAGTGTAACAACTGAACCTGGTGTTTTTCAAATATTTTGAGGAATCTTGAGAAACTTTTGCAGGTTCTCCATGTCCTCTTGTGGACTCAGCAAGAAACAACAGTTGTCATTTAAAAACTATTAAACTTTTCAATAACATAGGAATGACTATTGGATGATTGCTTTTGTCTTTTTTGTGTGTTTGTGTATGTATGTTTGGTCTGTATTCTGAAATGCTCAGTTTGTCATGAGAGATGGCTGTTCACAACAAGCCAGCAGATTCTGTTAAAGCCTATTTCCTATTAAAGGACAGCGTTTCTTTCCACTGTCAATGTATGTATGACACATGCTGATGTAGGATGCAGAATTGCTGAGAAGTCAGCAAAACATTGCAAGCAAATGTTTAATAACTATGATCAAATTGGAATTTGACTTGGAATTTGTCTGTGTATTGGATTTTAAAGGCATCTTTCCAAAGTGCCTTTAGAATTTAATTGATTTGAATTAAAAAAAGAAATTCTACTCAAACTGTTTCACTAAATGTTTCTGCATCGAAAGGAAATGGAAGTTAAGTTTAGTTGAAGTGACAGTTTCCTGTGGCTGTGGATTCATGGTTTTTCAACTTCTGAGGGCAGCTGAACGTGACATTCTGCATAAATCTCAGCAGCTGATCCTTACTTAGCAATAATCCTAACACTACATTGATTTTGTGGACCTGACAAATTCTGAAAAGTTTCTCTCACCACCCTTTTAGGTACATTTTCCTTTCAGAGTGCAGACTTTTTCTAATCAGGACTTGACCTTCTGTTATATTTGGAGTTACATTGTTGTGTCAGAAAATATAATGTAACATACAAAGTCTTGAGTAGACACAGCTGTATAGCTCAGATACAGTACATCTTTGAATTTGAAAAACATTCTATTGTGTGATGAATATTTTTGTCTTGAAACAACCTGTGTTCGAGGATGTGAAATTGGTAAAAGAATTATGTAATAGTCCTAAATGCATTCACCAGACAGATATACATATACATTTTTTTCCCACCGTGTTTTTGCGTTAAAAAAATGTCAAAAGTTACAAAAGTTCCGTGGTGAATGAGCAAGCATCATAATTTGGAAAGTGAGGTCAACGGCCAGATGCAGGGATGCTATAATTGGTGCGCACCCACTCGGGGCCCAGTTTAATGCATCAACTATAAACCTAGCTTAATCTGTCTTTACTGCCACTGTTACCGGTGTATAAAAAACCCTTTACTTAAAATAAACAAATGACACAGAGCATGGTGGGGGGGGGAAGTAAAGCCTGGTGCCTCTCCAGGGTTATAATACACTGGGAAACTGGAAACTGGAAAACCTGTTGAATCTGCTATAAAACGGCAGTTTGTGCCTGGAAAATACATTATTCTTCCTCGCCCCTTTAAATCTTAGCTTCGGCTGCCTCAAACTTGTCAAAGTTTCTACAATGTTCGTTTTTCTTCTGTTATACTAGAAAGATACAGCATCATGGTTTTTCATCTTTGAAAAACAAATTTCATGCACTTTTAACTTCCACTGCAAGCAATCTACAGATTACAAAATGATGTATTCTGGTCATATTTGTGTTGTTCTGAAACTTTTCTTTTAAATCTTTTTTAGTTGTTGTTATAAACAACAACATTAATTTAAAAAATACATTTTATTTGAGGGCGGATTTCTAAAATCTAAGGTGACCTTAGAGAGAAGAAAAAAAAGTTCAATTGTTAAAAATAGCCAGCTTGAACGGGTGAGTTTTGAGCTGTGAGAAAGACAAAAATGTAATTTCCTGAAACATTTAAAAACTATTAAACTTTTTTTAGTAACATTGTTACTAAATGCAAACACGGTTCAATGACCATCCCAGTAATGTTGTCCCTCTTATTAATGTGGCGTCTCACTGTCGTGGGACAAGTGTCACCTATTGTTGTTAAAACGTCTACTTTGTGAAGACACAAACACTTTAAATTGCTTATGTGTTGATAAATTACCTATTTTATTGAAGGACTCTTCAGTCCTACGTTTTATAAGCTGTTTTTAGACGTGGTCCATGTGACTCATCTCTAAAAGAGCTCTTTGCTGTTAAATTTAGATCTGCAGATTTTTTCAGAGTTCAAGATACACCACCTCTGAACTACTTTGCAAAGGCTTTATGTTCGTAATTGTTTTTAAGTGAACATAAAAAATGTTACCTTTGCAGGTATACATGGTTTTGTTTTTTTCTCTTGACTTACCGTTTTTGCCTTAAGCGGCAGCATATTAATGCGACAATAAGAACAACTCCCAGAATGGAACAGCTCACGAATATGGGAACCAGTAAACCTGCAGAGTAGAGAGGAAGCAGAGTTGTTTGTGTAAACCATAGTGTTATAGATTATTCTTTATGTGTTTACTTTCTGTCTACAGGATAACATGGACAATTACTGCATTGATGGGGGCTGGGGTTAGTTCTGTCTTTCATGATATATTTATAATCTACTTTAGAACTAATGTGTTACAATTATAGGATTTTCTGTTTGTCACAATAAATAGGATATTTCATTCAAAGCATTATTTAAAAAACAAAAATATAAAATCAACATACCAGTGTTTATCCAAAAAGAGTCATCTGAGTGCCAAAAAGAAGAGAAAAGAAGCAATGGTAAAATACAAAAGAACAGACACATAAATATCACAAAAAATTTTAAAATATCATTTATATTGAGGTGTCATATTTATGTGTTTGTATAAGAAAAAAAAATGTTGCTGCACAATTTTCCGATCAAACTTCACTGCACATGGATACATGTCACTACATGTTAACAAGACAAAATTTGGGAAAGTTAAAAAATATTTTTTAAGGCACTGGATTTTGAGCAAGAAATTTCACAACTATAAAAGCGATTTACTACAGAGTCTGTATGTGGCATAATTTTTTTGAATTATTTGTACACAAAGTATCTCCTGCTGTTAAACTCAAATTGTGTTCATTCTGCTTTTTAAAATATAAATTCTTGGATTTAGAGATAAAGTGTGAAATAAGGGCACATATTTGTCATGTTTCATTCAAGTGAGGTGCTTTTATTGATAGTAGCATTTTGCATTTCACTCCATGCCCTTTTCACTGCTTTGCTGCCAAGGGCAACCTGCAAAGTCACAAAAAATGTTAGAGAACACAAAGGAGACTACATCTCTACATACTGTCTTTACAAAGATAGCTGCAAAGTCATCAAACTGGAGAAACATTTCAGCTTCACAATTCCTCTACACATCCTATGTAATATATGTCTTCATCTACTTTGAAGAGCTATCGATGATCCAAAAGTCAGCCAGAAATATTCTGTAAACTACATCTAAAAACAACAAAATGACATTATCTACAAATCAATTATAGTCCTGAGTTCATTTGCATATAACCACATACATATCTGAGAGTGCATAATTAACAATTATTAAATACACCATGTGAAGGCAGGTTTGGAGAAAAGAAAGGATCAAAAATAGTCTTTCATTGTTGTCAGCTACAAAACTGACTTTGTGAGCTATGTCTGGAATCTCTAGTCTTCCCACTCCACTGGCAAAAGCCAAGGATGTGGATGGTACTGCCTGAGAGGTTTCTGTGGAACAGCAGAGGAAAGGCCACCATGCTTTGTCCTTGGCCCTTCATGTTTATTTGCCACGGAAGTCTTCTTATGATTCATCAAGGCTTTTGTCAGAGAGCGATCCAATTCCAAAGCCTCATCCGTTGGATGTCTGCAGAGAATGCGTCTAATGGTAGAGAGGGCTAAATCTGACTTACAGTCTAGATAGCTCTTGAGGTTGAGCTCTGGGTAAATTGTGTCTTTGAGAGCTTCAACCAACTCATTCCCCATGTGGGACTGTTTGAGCTGATGGGAAATGCTCTGCTCCAGTGAAGTGTAGCAAAGCGTGTTTTCAGCCATTCCCAGCTTTCCCACATAGCAGTTGGTCTGACTCTTCTTCCAAAGAGATGGATTCTTAGTTTGTTGTTTTGGTTTGGCCAGCGTCACACTCTGCTGGTTCATGGGATCTTTTTTCTTGCCAGCTTGGAGTGTCTGTGAACCACTCGGTAGGAGCTGATACAGCCCTTCATCTGCCAAGTCTGCAAGGTCGCCAGCCAGCAGCTGCTGAACAACTTGCTTCCTCATGAATGGAGGTGAAACTGTAAGAATACCATGCAGTCCTCTTCCTGCATCAGACACAGAGCCAGTATTATTAACAGATCCCAGAATATCGGGTATTCCTCGCAATGATCTTGCCTTTTCAACTCTGCCATGCAACAGCTCAGAGAAGAGTGAGGGCCGTCAGTTCCTAAAGGCTTCTCAGGAATGTTGTTAGCAAAGGCTTTTAAAAAGTGCCAGCAAAACGGCCACAAAAAGTTCTGCTGAGAGAGAAACACCGAAAATGAGAAAAACATGCACATACATACCCCACAATATGAAGCCAATTACCATAAAATGTGGTAAACCATACTGTAAAAGCAAACATGGTATTCAATTGAACTTTGCTATCAACTGTCACTTTTAGTAAGCTACTAGGAATTTGTGGTGGAAAAGTCTCCAACTCATTCTACTTGACCTGGATTAATTTAGAAGAAGTACATTTTTGATAATTGGGCTTTGACTCAATATTACATTCATCCAAGTTGAGTTTTTTTCTGTTCTGGAGCCAGTAATTTATCTAATCTGACTCATGAAAAGAGACTAAGCCTGGTGTTTTCATGAATAGGGTCGCATTCTCATAGAACAACATTGACACTGCTATTGATAATTCTGTGAAGCGGGAGAGCTGAGTGCTGCAGTGACGCAGTCGTAAAGCACAACCCATGTATGGAGGCCTTAGTCTTTGACGTGGCTTTTAGAGGCTCAAATCCCGACCTGAGGACCTTTGCCATGTGACTTCCCCCTCCCTCATTATCCACTTTCCTGTCTGATCTCTCTCAAATACAGATCATTAGAGTGAATAAAATCTTAGTAAAATGAAATGGGAGAGAGGAAGGTCAAGGACTCTTTTAAGAAATTTGGTTGAAGTGAACTTGAACAAGAAAGTTTGTAGGCGTTTAGTCATTGTAATGGGGACTAAATTTATATCAAGCAATCCTCACAAATCAAAAAAATTAAGCTAACGCATGACAAATAAACTATTAGTTTTTTTGTTAGTTGCACTACTTTATTTGGTGCTGCTTAACTTAAAACAAATGAGGTTTTCTTACTAATTTTAAGCTTACTTTGCTTACATTTTTTGAGGCAATGAGTTTGAATACATTTTTTTTAAGCAAGGTGAACTAATTTGATTTTACAGTGCAGGCAACCACATGGATGTTTCTCAGAGTGCCAGTGATAGCCTTTTTAAATGTCAATAACAAGACATGGGCAGACTTCATTAAAAGCACAAATAACAAGTAATATTGCAAGCGCAAAACACAGCCACAAGCAAGTACTGCCATATGACCCAAGTCAGAGCACAAAACACATTCAAAAGCAGTTTTTAAGCCATTCTAAAAGCAGCAACATGTGTTTTTTCTCTCTTCTTTTAAGCAAAACCCATAAAAGCTCATATTAACCTTCCTTGAAAGAGACCAGGACAACACGGCTGTCGATGGGCTGTGGCTTCCTGAAGTTGCTATTCAGTGGGATAACCTCTGGGTCCTGGACAGTGGAGGCGGATAGGGACGTTGCTAGTGCCAGATACTTCAAAAAAAAAAAAAAAAGAAATAAAGAAATGGGTCAAACGTAAAAGTTACGAACATGCAGCATTAACACTTCTAAAATATATCTTTAAAAAAATGAATTAACTGTGAAAGTACCTGTTCGCGAGAAATAGTGACATGATTTCGAAAAACTGTCCAAAGCACACTTGGAAAACATGGAGGAGTCGTCAGTGACCCGTCGTATCGGTAGAATTCATCCAAACGAGCAGGGAGCAGTCCTCTAACGTTAAAACCAGGTACCTGCACTTTGAAATCTGAGAACAAAAAACAACAGATATTAAGTAAAATCTGGTTTACTTTGCTTGACAATCTCTCATGGTCTAACGCACATGTGTCAAACTCAAGGCCCGCGGGCCACATGTGGCCCGCCACGTCATTTAATGTGGCTCTCCCCCCACCACCACCGTTTTATAGGCCCATGATTGACTTAAAATAGGTTTTGAGCACGAATTGAATACAAACTACATCTCCCATAATGCATTCCGATTGTTACCAGCCAACATTACGGCTTCTCTCCACTAGAGTGCAGCAGAGTCACCTCAAGCTCATTAATTTTCCCAGCGAATAAAACTGAGACATCGACAAGCTAACATCAAAATGTCTAAGAAAAGAAAAATCGATTTACAAGGAAGACTGTTTCATGAACGATGGGAAAACAAATACCTGTTTGTACTTCAAGGTTAAAAACCAGTGTGTCTTTTGTGTTCTGGGACCGTGTCCGTCCTGAAAGAATACAATGTATGTCGGCATGTTGGAACCAAACACGGAGCTAAGTACCCAAATTTAGCCTTGAAGAAGAACAAAGGAAACCCTTGTCTGAACTGTCCGATCCGAAATGGCTGTGTGACTTTGCAATGTTATGTGACGTCACCGAGCATCTTGCTCAGCTAAATCAGAAACTACAAGGACGTAAACAAATCGTCACCCCGATGTCCGACATGATCACAGCTTTCCAGCGCAAACCCGACCTATGGAAGTGCCAGGTGGTACAAAACAATCTCGTTCACTTCCCTGCTTGTCAGATCATCTCGGCCTCAGTTCCCGGTGCTTTTTCATGTGCTCGGTTAACTACCGAACTAACTCTGTTAATAAACGAGTTTGATCGGCGCTTTTCTGACTTTAAATCGCAGCACTCTGATTTTGACACCTTTACCAATCCTTTCACCGCCTTCAGATGAAGTTAATTGAGCTTCAAAGCACAGCGGCCTGAGAGCGAAGATCCGTGATGTTTCAATCGAGGACTTTTACCGTCTACTGCCCCCCTGATTTGATGCCACAGCTTCGACTCCATGCAGCTCGTGTTTTGTCCATGTTTGGAAGCACCTATCTGTGCGAACAGATGTTTTCAATAATGAATTTAAACAAGACCAAACACAGATCGCGCATTACTGATGAAAACCTGCACGCCGTTTTGCGGATTCCCACAGCACAAAAACTAAAACCAGACGTGGACGAACTGACCAAGGGAAAACGGTGCCAGACACCCGGCCATAAAACATCGGTAAGCACGAACTGAATTAAAATAGAATGAATGTGAAACCAAGACTAAGTATACTAGAATATGCATGTAGTTTATTGATTTTGCTTGTGTTTTGTTTTGTGTTTATTTACAGAACACGACCGATGAATGAGGATGTGTGTGAGTTGGTGTCAGGGTGAAGAGGACAGGTAACATCACCTAATTGTTTTGTTCTTATGTGAAAATACATGTTGGTTGTGTAATAACAAAAAAGTTTTGTTGAAGTTGAGAGTTAATATCAAAACTTGTTTTTATTATTTGTTTGCTTACTTTTAAACACTGATTTAAGTATTGTAATTTTTAAACTGAGCAGTAACTTTACACTCATGTAAACTCAAATGTAATATTTAAAACATGAATACATAAAATTAGTTATTTGACAATATGAGGTGTTGTATAATTTATTTTTAACATTGTATTTTTATATATTTATGCTAGGGGTGCCCAAGTCTAGTTTTCCAGACCTACAACTCTGCAACTTTAGATGCGTTCCTGGATCATTGACTCATCACTAGGCCTCTACAGAACTGAGTTGCTGTTAATGAGGGAAGTCAACCTTTAGTCTGGGATGTGTTTTAGCAGGGATGCATCTAAAAGTTGCAGTCTGGAGGACTGCACTTGGGCACTCCTGATTTATACCATCAATGTGGCCCATTGAGGGTGGCCAATATGCTGAAGTGGCCCTTGGTGAAATTGAGTTTGACACCCCTGGTCTAACGTTATGAAGACAATATGCTTGGGCTGAAATTAGCCTTTTTTCCCTTTTTGTCTTCATATTTATGTTACTGTTTATGCTTGTTTTGTGATTATTCTTTTTGCAAAGAAACTTGGCATCGTCAACCACCTCCATTCATCTGATGCCTTTGTCTAGCAGCTCCTTTGTCTAGCATGTAACAAATCTTGAACTGTTTGCTTGAACATGACAATGCGGCAATGACAATAAATTCACTGCACTCCACAGCCACCAAATATTAATCAGGGCAATTTTGCATGTGCTGTAGTGAGAGTTGGTTGCCAGTCATGGTTGTGCTGCCAACAAATCTGCTGAAACTACCATATTAGCATTTTCAGAAATCTCTGAGGATTGTTTCTGACAGTTGCATTAGCTGAAGGAAGAATTTCTACAATTCTGAAGAAAGAGTTTCAAACATACAGCTAGATGTACCTTACAAGGTGAAAGTTTTGGTACCAGGAGCTTGCCTGTTTAATCACAGGATCCATTAACATAAAGAGCCACAAACAGTATTTTAATGAATATATGAGTCAAATGAGCTCTTTATTGTTATGTACAAAGATGCCCAATAGGTTAAGGATGATTGAGTACAGAACAGTTTATGATTCATAAATGCTTGACTCCATGTCAATGCACACATCTCCTGTTGATTTGTCATGTTAGCGTAACAGAAAAATACTGACCTGAATGCACTGCACCGATAAACTAAGGGTGAGCATCAATACAGGATTCTGATATGGTTAAATTAGTTAATGTGTAATATTAATATTAAAGGCTAGAAAAATCATTAATCTTGTTTCTTAAAAAAAAAAAGATCTATTACTCACTTTTGTATTTGGCACCATTGATAAACCTCAGAATCTGTTCATAGGCAGGATTGAAATCTCCAATCTATGGAGAAAGAGTCATAATAATTAAACTCTGCAAATAAAAATCAGCTTCATTTTTAAAAAATCCACAAATTCTCACCTTAATGAGGACACCCAGAACCGCCAAACCATCAGATTTGTCTATAGCAGTGCCAATGTCAGGGTACTTGTCCGAATTGTAATGTACTATATGCAGCTGTGGGAATAAGAAGATAATAAAAGAAAATGTCAACATTTTCAAATGAAGCGACAAAACAAGACAAAGAAAGAGAAGCATGTGTTGTCACTTTTCATTACATAGAGGAATTTCATGCTTAATTTATGTAAAGTGCAATTAAAAAAAAGCCTTTTCATTGTAAGTGAATGCTTTATAAGGCAAAGATTACAGGCCATTTTTTCTGTTAAGAACATCACCGCCACTAAATGCCTTTCATTACAGATTTGGTTGAATCTGCAAGAGGGGGCCAAGTTTAATTGACCTGACTTAAAAGCAGTCCCTGATAATTGGTCATTTGCTGAGGCGTATTTGTCTTAATCTTAATTTTAAATGTTAAGCAATTTAAAATATTTCAATTTATCTATTGTGAAACCATTAAATGTTTATTAAAGTGCTCATTTTATTAAGCAAATGTTAAAACTGTAGATTTGAAGGCCAAAGGCCCTAAGCAGATGCTTAATTTGTTTATGGTTTGTGACGGTTCTGTTTAAGACTCACAAATGAGAATAGATTTAGCACTTGACACAAGTGTTCAGTCAACCAAATCAACCAGGAATGCAACTAGAAAATATTTTTTTCCTTCACCAAAATTTTGTCATGTTTGTGGTACTGACAATGAAAATGTAGATTCCATTCTAATATGGAGCATAAGCAAATGCCAGTCAGAAAGAAGTTATGGTTGTAATGATTTCCGGGCAGTTTGAACACAAAGTATACCTTGCCATTGAGGGCAAATTTAATGATAATGTGTTTGTGGACTAACGTATGCATTTTCACTGTTTCTGGGAAATGATTCATTTCTCCTCATTTCACCCCATAAAAATGACCTTTCATCATGGAATTGTGGTCCTGAAGCTTGGAGAGTCTTCAAGGAGATATATGTCATTAAGCTGAAGTCAAACCTCAGCACCAGTGGGACACTGGGCAGCATAAATGGGCTGTAAATGGACTTCTATCTTGTTTTAGAGCAAAAGACGCAATGGACCACAATATGCAAATCTTACTGTCAGGAAACTGCAACAGATGCAAAACATAGTTTCTTCAGAATGAGCTGCATCAACAATATATTGTGTCATCATTTTTGATGTCAGTGCCAATCAAAAGGACTTCATTTTTGTCATGAAGCATCAAATCAGGAGAGAGATGTTGACATCTCAAGTAGCAGATAAATTAGGGTAATTTATGTGAACATTATTTATGGTTTTATTATACTGACATGTCTTAGTTATCCCTGTTCTGTTTGAAATCTCCTTATAACTGTTGCTTACATTTACATTTTGTTACAAATTTATAAACTAGTTTTCCATTTGACATGTAAATTCTACAAATGAAAGCCATACACATTCTAAGATTTGTATTTTTTTAAGTTGAAGGGACTCTAGTCAGCAAAAAAAAAGAATGCAAACGATTGTACAATGGTTGATCCCATAATCAAGAAATGTGATGGCCTTGTTGGATTACGCAGTCTTTTCTTCCCTTAGTGAATAAAATAATTTGAAAACTGCTTTATGTATCTGCTGAGGTTGCCTTTATACAATAGTAAATTTTGTTTGATTATCCTGAACATCCAAGTGGAATGACAAAGCTAAAAACTGATTACATCTATAAGAGGGAAAACACTTTCTCACTCCACTGTATATTGAACTCTACCACTTCTGCTAAGAGGAGATGTCAAATATCTTCCCTGAATTATACCTGAAACTTGTTGGCTACAAAAAAGTAAAAAAAAAAAAAAAAAAAGGCCATATTCAAGGCACAACCAACTGCGAGAGGCTGAAGTAAAAAATTGTATGTGTATGTAGCTTGTGTGAGGAATTATTACGTTGTGTGAATTAGAGAAAATTTGCTCTAAATTCAAACTTCTACACCTGATTTTTGTTAGTAAAATTCCATAAAGTTGATTTGATTAAAAGAATGACATTAGTAGGATATTTACGTGAACCTTCCTGGAAATGTAAGTAGATTAGCAGAATTGAGCTTCTTTTATATTCCGTCTTGTAAATGAACACTGAGAAAGAGGAATTGTGGTCAATTTACCTCTGCTGCAAACTGCTTGCTGTCCACCAAGTGTTCAGATCCTGTAGGCCAATTGGAAGAGCCCCAGTGGAAATGCAGCTGGTTGCAGTGAATTTATTTGGCAAGCCAGAGACGTACATTGTCGGGGGCAAAGACAGTTGCACTGTGAATCAATTAAAACAACAACAAAGATTCACTTTTGATTTACAACAATCAGGAAGGATTCATTTTAACCTTATCTAAAGTGAGGAGGTTAGATCGGCCTTGTTCTGAGACCCCAAGGTCAGCATACTGCATCGAACACAATTAATGTTGGAGTGATTCAACATGTTCACGCGTGTGTCATGACTGCTTACGCATGACAAACCCTCGTCAGCTCTTTTCAAACACATGCCACCCCAGCATGCCACTCAGCTTGTGGTGTGAAGGTCCATCACATATGCAAACATAAGCATTTGTCTGCTCTTTGCATTCTGTCACCTGTTTAAAAAAAAAAAAGTACACTTACAGAGATTTCTCATGTTGAATCATCACTGTGACCCAGAAGATGTTACATGCATGTTAAGCACAACTGTCACTGAAATTCCCAATGAAATTTCTGATGGATTGTGTCAAACATCTATTGAACCAGACTTACAAAAACCTGCCTAATCCACCACACAAGAATGACTGTCTGCAATGTGTCCTGATTGTAAGCAGTTACATTTGAGATACTGTTAAAAATAGAGACCGCACATAAAACTGATGCAACTTCTGTGGTCTAAAATAAAAGTCATAGCTGAGGAACACCCTTGGCATGAATTTTCTTGGCCTGTCTTCCTGTGGACAAAATGACAGCTCAGATAATAAGACAGTGATTACAGAAAATTGCTGTGGCAGATTTGGAAGGATGATCCTCCCTTCGTTTTCTTTGTGTTGACCCAGAAATTAGCTATCCACATTTATATGTGACCATGTCTAATAAATACCTTGTTTACTTAATCATTTTTGATTTAAAGAGATTCTGCATCTCAAACAAAACAAAAATATTTGTCTATCTTCATTCAAAGTTGTTCCTGTCACTTTCACCTACTTTGCCGTACTTTCTGCAGATTTATACTTACAAGAGTGTCCGTCGTTTCTAAGAGAGAGTTGTTCCGTCGATGACAGTTTGTAGTTTCGCACCTCAATCGGACGTAGAGCGGGATTGAACCTCAGTAGGTCTGACGTGATGTCTATTGGAGACTGGAAAGGAACGGCACAGTAAGGGTATTTGTTGCTCCAGTAATCCTGTCCTGTCTGTCCTGTAACGACACCAGTAAAACACAATTAAGGTATTCATCTGCAGCTGGCAAATCACACATGACAAAAAAAAGCACATGTCAGCACATGTTTAAAGGACTGGTACTAAGCGTTATATTCCATATGACATTTTCACTGATTTTAATTCCTCTTATCAGTTTTTGTATGTTTTTAATAAATTTTCAGTTTAAAGATGTCAAATGTGTGGAGGAAAAAAGGCTTTGTGTAAATCAAAATAAGTACATTTGTTTAATGTTTAATAAACCATTGAGTGAGTTGTCATAGATGTTAGAGGTGTTCTTCTAGAAAAACTGTGCTGGTGTGTGCAGGATTTACAAAAGTACATTGAACTTTTTCATCTTTTGCCACATTATATAACCTTCATTTATTAGGATTTTATCTGACAGACCAAAACAAAGTAATGCATGGGTCTAAGTCCTAGAACCCTGACTGGGGCCTGGACCTGCAAATTAGGCTTCAGCTGGAGAGCCTGCAGACAGGACGATGGTTTCTATTAATTATAACATTGTTTTAAGTCTTGTCCGTGCTCAAATTAATTTGAAGTAAAAACATAGTTGTAATGTGGTTTCCTTTTTTTTCTATAAAAACAGAAATGTGTAGCATGCATTTGTATTCAAATCCCCTTTACTCTGATCCCCTTTTCCCTAAGAAGACCCCCCCAAAAAAACTCTTGTGTAAATTGCCAACAGAAACCATCTTGTTTGTAAACTGAGCCAACATTGTATGTTTTTAAGAAGAAATCACACAGGAATGAATCATGCAACTTTATGAAGACCTCACAGATTTGGAGGAGAACATTAGTAAACAAACATCACCATGAAAAGACAATAAGATGGGGCAGAAATAAAGATGTGGAGAAGTTTAAAGAAGTTTATAGGTTAAAAAAATGTTGAGTTCCAAAAAAATCCTCTTAAACTGACTGAGCAGATGAGGAGCACATTAATCACAGATGTATCAAAGAGGCCCATGGTTTCTCTGGAAGAGTTGCAGAGATCTACAGCTTAGGTGCAAGACTGTCCAGAGGATAACTCTTTGTGTTCCTATGCCACAAACCTGGGATTTATAGAAGGAAGGCAAAATGAGCTATGGATGGATGAAAGCCTAAATCAGCTCTGTTTTCAGTTTGCTACAAACTGTGAGAGAGCACAGGATGGAAATTTTAGGGCTGTATGATTAATAAATGATAAATAGGCTGTACTTGTATAGAGCTTTATCTAGTCCAGAGGACTCCAAAGCACTTTACATTCAGTCATATACACACATTCACATAGTGTGGTAGTGTATAGTCACAGCTGCCATGCACCACCAGCAGGCAAGGTAGGTGAAGTGTGTTGCTCAAGAAGACAACTACTAACACAGACAGAGCAGGGGTTTGAACTGGCAACCCAACAGTTACTAAACACATTCCTACCACAGCTGCTCCTATGCAGACTGAGTGGTTAAAAAAAAAAAAAAAAAAAATCATCATCACCCTCAGTGCCATTCCCTTTATGACACACAATTGTGTTGCATTGTTCTTCTGCACAAACAGTAAAAGTGGTCAAAGTTGATGGGAATCCCTATGGAGCTAAATACAAGGCAATCCTGGAAGAAAACCTTTTATTGGCTGCAAAAAGGTTAAGTCAAAGGCAGAAGTTCTCCTTCAGGAAGGAAACATACAGCCAGAGCTACACTGGAATGATTTAAATCAACAAATATTCTTAAGATAATGGTTCTCAGACAGCTGCTGTTCAGATGCTTTCCATTCATGCTGATGACGTTTGAGCTCTTTGGCAGCAAAAGAGACTCACAAAAGTCAATAGCTGTACAAAGCTGGTAGACATATCCTAACAGACCTGAAGCTGTAATTGCAGTAAATGGTGGTTCTATTAAGTACTGGAACACAGGGGACAACTCTGTCTTCATCTAATAAGTGGTTTCCATTAACCACAAGATGCCAAACATGACCACATTTTTCTAGTCTTGCACTTTTACAAAGTGACCTCAACTGCATGGTCATGTCTATTTGTGATGTGTCTGCAAAATAAATTAGTCACAGTAACGTTGACCTTCAAAATAAAGCTTTTTTAAAAAATTCTGTAGCTATTCAAGTTAAAGCACCAAACATGATAAAAGACGACAGTTTGGGATGAATTTGATCAGTGATATGAAAAGCACTGAAAACACCCCCTCTGAATGTTTGGCACTAAATCATTGCCCATCAGGAATTAATTTGATATTTCACCATTGAGCTGATGCCAGACAGCCATGGTGAATAATGAATGATGCAGCATTAAGCTGCTGCCTCAGAGACATTCAGATAAAGCTGCATCAATTGCATCATGAATGCCAAAGAGTTTCGTACAATGCCCAAAGTTCAACTGAGGAAAATCCACCAACACTAAGTGAAAAAATGCAGACGTATATCTATAATTATTCACTCTTCACCTCATTTGTGCTTTAATTTGAGACAGACTGTCCTTCAGCTCAATCTGATGGTCCTTTGGCAGTGCCTGCTTGATCATATGTGCTTGTGGGTAATTTCCTAAATAGAATCTTTTCTGTGCAGAAGGAACCATAAATTAAAAGGGTTAGAACATTTTTGGGAGTAATCTACTCAGAACAGCCATGATTAATGTCACAAATTAAAATTTACTGTTTGTCCTCTGCTAGAGGGTGACATCTTGAAGTTGGGATAAATTGCATGACTCAGCAGGGGACATGTCAACAGAAAGTGCTACCAGCCTTAACAAATGACTTGGCTACCATGACAAAAAGCCTCTAAGGGCTCTGGATGTGAAGAGCAGATGAAACATAGTAGCAGCAGTCTGAAAATGTGGAATTTCTTTTGTTATGATTTTTTACTGGTTGATGTGATTTAATGAACTAGTTCCATAAGATGTTACCAGACATTTTTAAAACTTTATTTGAATTTATTTAAACTGTATTTTTTTATTTTAATAAACACCAGATAAAATAGAAAACAAAGTGTTTGCTAACAATGGTTTTTGTAATGTTTTTAAGTATAAATTAAAACTTAAATTTTGCCTAAAAAAAGAAATGATTTGGCTCACTGAGCAGAACTGTATTCAGTGAAGGATTTGGATGCTTATAATTTGGTTTTCTGTAAAATCCACTCCCTGATTGCAAAAGATTGTTTATATGCAATCTTATACGGAGACAAGGTCATGACGTGACCACAGTTTATGTAACAGAGCGTCATGGGTCAAGAAGTTCTCAGACCTTAAGGCATGACACAAAGGCAAGTCAACCACTAATGCAATGTTGTGAATGCAGAGTTTGTAAAAGAACCCTACAATAACATGAGGTGACAACGGTGAGGTAGTTGTCTTGCCCAGTGCCGAAGAACCATAGCAGGTTTTATTTTTCTTATTATATGACACTACATTTAATACTCCAAGTGGTGTTTTGTCATTTAACCAAAACAGATACACCCTTTTCAAATAATATGTCACATGAAACCAAATTCTGACACTCAATTCAATTGTCTTCATGCTTAACACAAAAACGTTGCAAAAGTTAAAGCTATTTTATTTACATTTTAATTCTAATTTATGTGACAGGGTGGCGACCTGTCCAGGTTGTACCCCAGCTCTCGCCCAGGCACCAGCACCTCCCGACCCCACTGGGGACAAGGGTGTAAGAAAATGGATAGATGGATGAATTCTAATTTACTTTGTGCTATCAATCCACAGAATCAAAAATATTTTTAATATTATTTCTTTGCTCACAGTGTTATAAACTTCTGATAATCTTATTTATCTTATGTTGAAATTCACTTCCAAAAATAATATGAATAAGAAAATATTTTGGACAAATTTATTTTAAAATTGAATGTAGAACTAAGTGGAAAGAAAATGAATAATAGTCATGTATTCCTCCAGAAAAAAAGGGAATGGACGACATATTTACACCTGCCTTTATTCCATTTTTGAGAAATGAAGTACTTGGTGTGCCATTACCGGTTTAGAATAAAGCGATACATAATTCATTTTGGATGCAGACTAAAAATAAATAGTTCCTAAAATGTCTAATTTTTATATAAAAACAACACTATATACTGTATGTGTGGTGTTCATGCAATTTATTGTAAAAAAAAAAAAGAAAATACAAAAAATACAATAAAATACAGTCTTACCACTATACGTCCATTCAGCACCTGAAATGACAAAAAACAAACGAATAAAATAGTTGTTAAAAATACTTAGAAGCCGTAACTTTTAACACTGATAACTGATAGGAATGTCAATAATAACCACCGTTTGACAGAAAAAAGCAACCATATGTCATCTCATTCGTGAAGCAGATGCATCTGCTGGAAATGCTCAGTTTTTGTAGCCCAGACCTTACCGTGAAGGAAGCTGAGGGACGTCAGCAGCAGAAGAACGCTGGCGATGAAACTCAAAAAGCGCATCTTGACCTCCTCTCAATACACAGCTCCGGAGCATTCGTCTCCAAAACGCTCTTTTATACCCATGCTGTTGACATAAACTGACGTCACAGCATCAACCAACTCGGTGGTAAGAGTCATCCAGGGCACCGGAGGGTGACAGCCATGCAGCGGCTCCTTAGGTCTCCACTTCATTCTAAAGCTGAAGTAGCGCAGCAGGCGCGCTGAGCGCGGCGCTCTGAGTCCTGTCAGGTGAAGTGCGAGCGCTCCACACTGCAGCAACCTGTTGGCGTTATTAAATGTTTGCATTCAGAGTACTAACGTTTTTAATCCAGCTTTATCATTTCAAACAGTGTGCCGAAATGTTTCTCCTTTAGACTGCAACATTTTCTTGCAGATTATTAATTTGTTCTCTGTAGAGACGTTGAATACAGATTGTATGGATATGTATTTATACTTTCATTCATTCTGTGACATGTTCCATTTTATGATAAAAAAGTAATGTCTCGACTTGTGGATGTCTAGACATTTGTACAAAATTTATTAACAGTAAATGTTGGATTATTGGAACTTTTATGATGTTGGTTTTGATATATTAAGTCATTCAAGCATAAAGTGACATTCAGTAACCACCCGGCTTACATTTTGCTGCAAGAAAGATCATGAAGTGTAGCTTGTAATTTTATTCTTTGAACCTTTCACATTTTTGTCTTGTTAAAACTATATATTTTATGTCATAAATTAACATTAAAGTAGAGCATAACTGTTATGTAGAGCTGAATTAGTGCAAAAAATTAAAAAATAAATAGCGAAATAATACTTGTTACTGAATCAACATTTTGACACCTGGTGCCTGGCTACAAGGCCATTCACATTGATCTGAAAAAAAGTTTAGACAACTTATCAGGCACAGATTGAGCTATTTTTCAATATTAATTTGTCAACATCTATCTTCACTGATAATATTAATGTGTCAAATATTATCTGACTTAAAATAAGAAAGCTGTTTTGGAGAACACAGGCATAGTGAGATGTTAGTTCACCATAGTTTCTTTACAACCAGTCTTTGTTATCTTGTTTCATGTCATCTGCTTTATAAAACGTGTGTGAACAATGTTCTGTCTTCATGATGTTGTGTACAGCTATAAGGGATGGGCAGCGAACAGAACTGGAAGAGAGATCAGTTCTACTGTTTATTTAAACAGCTGTTTATTCAAAAACAGTTTTGAATAAATTGCCAATGGAGAGAAATACTTTTGTAGTCTTTAATCCTCATATTAAACAAAGACACTGAGTTTTTTTTTTTTTTAATTTAACCGCTGCATGATAATTGGAACACATTAAATGATAATTATTGTTGTACATGCAATACTTATGTAATTTTCCTCTGTTCTTTCTTTTCTACAATCCCACGAGATCTAAACCTCTCTTTGAGATTTTTTGCATCTTAATCATTAGGATCTTGGACCAATAAAAGTCTATAAAAGTTCATCTTGGTAGCCAATTAGCAAAGATTAAAGGAATGGCACCTGAAATAGTAGTTGGACAACCACGTACAGCTAGGATAAAGTGTTTAGAGTAAAGTAGATTTATGTGCTAGAATGGCCAATATTTTACACCTTAATTCAAGGGAGGATCAAAGCAAGACTTGGAAACCAATGGTCACATATGCTTGCCAACTTGATGAAGCAGGTGCAAAGCTTAATTCAAAAATACTTTATTGATCCCAAAGGAGCACTGTTGCCTTGCAGCAAGAAGGTTCTGGGTTCGATTCCCGGCCAGGGGTCTTTCAGCATGGAGTTTACATGTTCTCCCTGTGCATGTGTGGATTCTCTCCAGGTTCTCGGGGGGGGGGGGTGTGCATGGTTGTTTGTGCTGTTTGTTTCTGTGTTGCCCTGCAACAGGCTGGCGACCTGTCCAGGATGTGCCCCACCTCTCGCCCGGAACGCAGCTGGAGATCGGCACCAGCAACTCCCGACCCCATTAGGGAGAAGGGTGAACAGAAAATGGATGGATGGATGATCCCAAAGGGAAATTAAATAAGTTGGTATAGAAATATACACCAAAGAATTGTAACTACATTAAAAACTTAGTTATACAAAGATTTGAATCAGGAGGGTTTATACAAATACTAGCTTCACTTTCCAAATTGTTATTTATCAGACAGTTTTAAAAACCACAAATCCCTTTACAACAACTTTATAGCACTCCTTTTGCATTAGTCATATAACATCTAAACAAAATGCCTTGAACTTTGAGGTGTTAATGCAATAGAAAAGTGTAAAACAAAATGAAGGGAAATTAATACTTATGCAAAGTATTAAATGTGTTCTAAATACTTTTTAATTTGTTTTATTTGTTTTTGCTCTTAATGATTTTGTGTTTTCTGAGGTTTTGATTTTCCTTGTCAAAGCCAGTATCTGCTATCTATTGTGGATGTGATATATTTATCTTTTGTAATGTACTTAACTAAGATCCTGTTTTGTGGACTTACTGTTGATTCAGTATCTTTGTCACCACAGTTGGTAAAGTCTGTTCTTTTATCTCTTTTTATCTCTTTCCTAGCTAAAGGCCCACATCGCAACCCTATGTGAATCAGTCTTGAAATTGTGATAAATCAAGGAAAAGGAGCTTGAATGTACAATATTCTTCATCATGTCATCTTTCACTGTGTGTCAAACCACAAAAGGACACTAGAAGCTAACACTTCTTCAGGCCAAATAAGTTCAAAAGATGTAGATAGAGCACATCCCACAAAACCAAAAAAAAAAAAAAAAAAAAAGAAAAAAAAAACTGTTGAGCTATAAGCCTGTGCATTGATTTATTACTGTCCCCTTAAGACACCATTACATTAAACAAAGAGATTATTCTGTCTGAGTCTGACTGCTACAATCTACATCTAACTGGTATGTCAGTTTTGGAAATAAAATGTTTAAATAAACTTCCCTTGGTGGAAATTGACAAAACCAAGTGGCATACAAATTTCTGGCTTTTTTTTTTATTATCATCATTATAAAAGGGAGTCGGTCTCTAGTACTGAGGTGGGTTAGCATTGGTTGTGTTTTATTACCCATGCAGAAATTTTTTCCACACAGAAACTCTCCAGAACTGCTAAGTAAGATTTAACTCAAATTAATCTAATTTGCAGTTGACTTTGTCATCATACACACTTTTGAAAACTTGTCCTGGGATGCAGGCCATGGAACAAACTTCACAAATACTCTGTAGTACTATGCCAAACACGATCGCTGCAAACTCTTTCATCTACAGAAGTTAGGGAGGAAATCGTTTTTCCAATGAGAGAGAGTGCATGAGAAACTGTTTAACAAATGCAGAGGAATCTCTACCCCAGCAATGATGGGAATATTTAATACACATATACATGTATATTTGGGGGAAATTATTGATTTACCATGGCACAGCTCATTTTTGGAGGTGGGCGGTTTTTCAGTTTATTCAGGCATGAAAATAAAATAAAATAAAATAATGATAACATCATGGACTATTGACTCTAACTTCTCTCCTACAAGGTAAGATTAGAAAAGGCAAGTGAACATGACATGTCACACAACTTTTAATATTGTAATTTATGCCAAAGGTAAACAGAAAGTCACTGACTAATAATTCAAAAATCAAAGAGGTAAGCTTCTCCTAAATCTTTCCTGTCTCAAGTAAAAACTTGAAGAGAGACTTAGTTAAATCTCTAGAAGATATTAAAAAGCTGACAGAAGCAGTTAATAAATATGACTACATTTTAAATTTTTAATGGTGTTTCTCGGTGCAACTACGTGGAAGAAATTAGCTGCGAAAAAGTTGGTATAGAAATGTCACAATGTTTTTAACAGTATTTTTCAGAAATTATGGGATGTTTCATTCAGAGCCAAGATGATCACAAAAAGCTGAATATTTCATAAGCTATAGAGGATGTCAATACCAGTGCTGTAGGCATTCTCACTAATAACTATATTTTGTAACTGGTACTGACTTGCTTTCTGAATATTTAGCCACAAAATATTGATACCAATGTTATTCCCTTCTTTGCAGTAATTAAGGACAATTCAAAAGTTCTGTGTGAGTTGTTAAATTCAAAAAGGACTAAAATTCAGGATGGGTATATCTCCATGTTCATCCTGAGAAATGCATAAACATCATATTCGACCTGACATAATAAGGCCTCAGTTCACATTTATTGCAATATGGATCTTAGCATGTCTATCTATGCTCAAATATCACAATCTACAAACTTTTTTATAACAGTACAACAGTTACAGAAAGGAACCCTCCATTAACTTCAGTTTCGATTGATGGCGTTATCATTAGGACAATACATGTCCAAAGGTCAATAATGAGCACCCGTTCCATCATAGTTTATATCCCTCAGTCACTCCAGAAAAGACAGCACAAAGACACGCAGCAAAATGAAGCAACTTCTGCTTTTAGGAATAGTTTTGTCGGCACTTCACACCAGCAACTCACAAAAACAAGGTATGGTTATATTTTTTCTTTTTCTTTTTTTTTTCTTAAAAAGAAAGTTAATTTAAAGATAATTAACAATACATGTCGTAGAATTGAAGCTAGCTTTCTATAATCTAGACCAGCACGTGGGCGTATGTGTTTTTGCAAGAGTGTGGGACTGGTTTCTGAATTCAGTCTGATTTATGTTGTTTGCTTGAGCTGAATGAGTTAATTTCAACGACACTGTAATCTCTGAGGTACGACCTCACCTTGCAACTTAGGTGTTAATTTTCCTGACACATGGGACGACTGAAACTGTAGACATGGACTAACAGAACAAAACAAGTCAGTTCAGCAAAAATCTGTTGATTTTACAGGTAAAAACTAAACATTACCCTTTAAACAGCTATTACTACATTATCATTGTACCTTTGTGTCATGTTGATGTTATGACTTGAAGCTCAAATTATAGTATTTTATGATTGTTTATTTTGCTAAAAATGTTATATATATATTCTCCGGTTTGTGTTAAGCTGACCAGACGTTTCCTACCGCTGTAATTCAAAACCTGTACACACGAATCACCTTACTCCTGCACATGAATGTAAGCTGAGCTGAAACTAACCTGTATCTTCAAATTAGAACCCAATTTGTCTCAATTTTCCAGAATTTAAGCATTGATTTTCATTTTTGTTAAAGTAAAAGTGTCAATTACATAGATGCCCTGCCCAAATTAAACTTACTTTTATAAAAAGAACTGCTTGAGACATACTTCTTTTCTGTGAAGCCCATAAAGAGCAACATGGCCGAAAAATAAATGTCACTTTTTATTGCTGTTGTAAAACAGGGAATGGGACTCTGATGATCATGTTAGTTAAACATTAGTTATAGGTTTACAAAAAGGTGCTGTTTGAGCATGCATTATTCTGAAAAAAAGGATGACTGTTTTGAAAATAAAATTATTCTTGAACTGATCTTTTTGTCATTCAACAGAATTCTGTAAACTGCCCAGTGATGCAGGTCAAGGCACAACTTTCACATTTGTTGTGTATTACAAACCTGAAGAAGACAAGTGCTTCCCTTTCTTATACCAAGGCGAGGGAGGAAATGCCAATCGTTTCCAAAGTGAAAAAGAGTGCCTGAGAAACTGTTCAATCAATTCAGAGACATTGTACCCAATGGACGGTGAGAATATATATTTTTTTGATAAGCAAAATAAAAATTACTTGATTAAAAAGTTCATTTTATTTTCACCACTTCTCAGCTGTAAATATGAATCATGGAAAATATAGCTGCTGAACATCCTTCATGCCGTTGGTGGACTTTGGAGTAAGAACTATCAGGCCATTAGACTGATAACAGTCTAACTGATAACAGTCTAATGGCCTGAAGAACCATGGCAAAAAAAAGCTCAACCTTTTTGAATGGGAAAAACAAAAGAAACGCCTCTCAACAATTTTCCACACAGGATAAATTATTTTTTTTTATGTTAACAGAAAAGATTTGGGGAGTTTTTTAGATGTAATGCCAGGAGGCCACTGTTCTCTACAATTTGTAGCATTTATGCGCCACCAAGTGGTGAAAATCTAAGACAGAAAGACACACATTGGACAGACAGACAGACAGACAGACAGATTATCTTGAAATTAACTGTATCTTCTGTTAACAGAAACTGAAGCTTGTCACTTTAAATATGCGGCTGGAGGGTGTAATAGTAACCTCGTCAGATACTACTACGACTCCATTCATGACAAATGCAAAACGTTCTTTTGGACTGGATGCTTTGGAAATGGAAACAGATTCATTGACTTTGACAGCTGCAATAGTACCTGTGTTGGCATTCATGGTGAGCTAATAACTATCTCAAGTTGTTTATTTGTGTTGTTTTTTTAATTTTTAATTTTTAGTTTTAACAACATGCTAATGTTTATCCATCTGGTTCTTAGATGAAGGAGATGAGCTTGAGGAGGATGAACCGGACACTCCTATTAGTAAGTGAAGAAGGGGACAACTGTATTCAGTGACTGAATAAATGCTTATTTGCCTTTATTCAAAATTCTTATTGATTGCCAAGTTGGAGGTTCTACCAATATTTTCAGTAATTTACATTTTACACACTAGTTTAACAGCTGCCTTTTCCAACAGCCATCATCTTTGCGGTTCTGCTTTCCATTATCATTTCTGCTGTCTTATTAACTGTGATTCTTCTAGTGGTGAAGTCAAAGTAAGTCTGCTTTTTGTTTTTTCACAATTATATATATATATATATATATAAGTAAAACATTATAGGCCATTTCCTTCCTTTTCACAATGATGTGCTTATGTTACTAATTTAGAAAATTCTTCTAAATTAGTAACATTTAGAAGAATGTTACTAACATATTTTGTATTAACTAACATATTTTGTATTAACATACAAAATATGTTAATGTTTGTGGTATAAAAATATTTGTTCAAATATTTTTGCATGTATTTCATTATTTATTGCACTTGTGTAGGAAAAAACACCAAAAGAAGAAAGCCACGGAGGCCCAGACTGATACACCTCTTCAGGGAAGTGGGATAGAAATGACATAGGAATGCTCCTCTTCTCCAATAAACACCTTCTTTTCACCTGGTTGCCATTAAGAACTAAGTTTTCTGTCCTAAAACCAAATGCATATGTTTTTCTGTTCCTGAGAACTACATTCTACATTCCATTAAAAAGAAGCAGTATTTTTTTTAATTAGAGCTGTTTAATTTAGGTTACATGCTAAGAGATTTTTTTTTTTTTACTTTTTATAGATTTAACCAATGTTTACAACTTTTGAATCTAAAGATTTAAAATGTAATTAAATTAAAATATTTGTAAGTTTAAAATCAGAAGTAAATAATTAGAAATCAGCTACATATTCAAAAAAATCATGTTCTTTGAAAACCTCACTTTTTAAGATATCTTGTTTTTTTGTGTCTAAAATAAAGCCCTTTTACAGTTAATTGTGAAACAGAAATAAAAGCAACCCTATAGATAAGGATAACATTCTCTAAAATACTACATTTTACTCATATGTTTGCAGATGTTTTGATATAAAAATGTATTTTGATTTTGCAGAATGTGCTGTATGTTCCACCAAAATGTCTGGATGAAAACCCAGTTAAGCTCTCCATTTCAATAGCTGTGAACATTCAACAAATGTCATTATTATTTTGTTCAAATCAATATTCTGTTTTATTTACCAAAATCATTCTGGGGGCTTTTTGGGGGCTTTCTATACTTTTTACATTGAAGTGGGGTTAATAAGGTAAAGTTTTAAGCTTCAATAAATGTAATTTTTATGATTGTGTTTTTATCAGTTTCTTCAGCATTATTATTGAAAATCTTCTTTTGTGACTATTAAAATACAAAGCAACAAAGTTCTGCAACGCACTTACTTGCCATGACATTATGACCAGAAGGAAGGCAACTGGTATTGTGAACCTTTTTGGTGTAATGTTCTGAATTGTTCATTCTAAAATTGGGCACTTGTTTAAACAGTTTATTATCACTTAATCTAGTTTCTTATGAACATTTTCCAAACTTATGTTGATTTCAAGGGGAGCACATTCAGGAATAAAACAACTTTTTAAGACAAAATACTTCTTTGGGATTGAAGTTGTGTTAGAGCTGTAGAACATAACATAAAATTTAATGAGTCAGTTTAACATCAGGTTTTTCTTTTAGGCTGGTGGAGCCATATGGTCTTAAAGAGTCAGAATTGAAACCAAATATAATGAATAAAAAGATACACACATATTTTTTTTTCTGACTGTTTGAACTTAAATCAGACCAAATGTCTATAGTTTTACGTTTGTTAAAATTGCCAAAATTATTTCTATTTGTTAAATGTCCAAAAAAAAAACTTGCAAGAACATTTTTAAGAAATGTTTTGTGTCACTTTCTTTGAATTCAGAAGTTTACATACATTTGGTCAGTGTCAGGAATATTTGTCTTTTTAACTCTATTATTTGGGTCAGACCTTTCCGGCTTCCTTCCACAAACCCTATGGTAAGTCAGCTTTTGAGTTTGGCTCTGATTGGTTGTTTCTCACCCAGGCGCGCTGTATTTCTGCAGACCATTGGAGGGATCCAGAGGAGGTGGATTTTTTTTTTTTTTTTTTTTTTTACGTGTTCTCTCTCTGCTGTAGTATAGAGGCAGTTTAACAAATATGTAAAAACAACAACAACACAGTTTTATATAAGTTACTTGTGACATTAAGTAACATATTTACCTACTGCTTTCCAGGATCCTTAAACATGCATTACAATGAAATCAGTTATTCCCATTCATGCACACATTCACATTCTGATGATGGTAAACTGCTGGATTGTAGAAGCTGCTCTGGGGTCGTCTGACAAAAGCAAGACTTTATTGTTCTATTGGCCCTTCTGACCACTTCTACCTAGTGTAACTTTGAGGAGTGTTTCGACAAATAAGAACATAAGTTAGAAAAAAAATTACTATGGATTTTTAAAAACATAGTAAAGATGGGAGGGAAGTGTCGATTATGTCACAACAGGTTGCCATACATTGCCGAAAAGAAAGTTTTTACGAAAACTAGCTAAATTTAATTTAGCTAGTTTTCGTAGAACTTGCAAAGGTAAGAACTTGCTAAGGTAAGAAATCATACATTAAAAAGAAAAAGTGCTTCCTCACATACGATGAGACTGCCTACACAGCCATTTCTATTTTTTATGCACAAGGGCGGAAGCGCTAAAGCGTTTTTCTCTGAGGCTTTTCATCTTTATGACGAAAACCAGCGCGAGCCGGCGGAATGTACGTCACTTCCTTGAGTTATATCCATTTGTTTGTGGCCAGCAGTTACCTACTGCGTAAACACCAAAGATATAGTTACTGTTTTACCTTACAATATGTGAGGGTGGAAACTACCGAGGGTTGATTTTATTTGAACTCTTAGTCAGAAAAGTGCAAGCTCTTTTAGTTACCTAACGCGTTGGCATTAGCGAAGACAGGAAAACGTGCACTCGCTAGCTGCTTTAGGTTAATTGGCTAACTATTGTTAGCTGGCCGGATACCACTGGTATTGCTGAGGGTTTCTTGTAGAGTCCTTGTCCTGGTACTGCTGGTGTTGTTCTGCCATAGAGTTGTGAAGCTGATGGAGTGCCCTCATCTCAGCTCTAACGTAAGCTGTGCCACCGACTCCCCCAGGTTCCCTAACGGTACACCGTCCTCCTGGTGCTGTAATGGTAAGCGCGGCATTTTGTCTCAGTTCCGTTTATAAAACTAGTATGTAGATAGTTTAGTTGGAGTAGTCTGGTATATATTTTTTAACCTTATCCCCGAGTTAGACTTCTCATGCAATCGTATCTGTCAGTTTGCTAGCCACTCTGTAGCTATACTTGTAAACAGCCACAAGGGCAAATCAAAATTCAGTTGTTATAGTAATAATAAAAACTGGTTCAATCGAACGCACCATTTTGCTCCATTATGTTGTCATGTTTTATGTTTAGTTTGCAGGTCGAATAAAAGTCCATGGATTTGCCTTACTTGTCTGATGGTTCACTGTGGGCGGTAAGTAGCTGTTTTTTGCTATTAACAAGAAACCACAACTAAACTAACATTTAGTTTTCTCTTGTGATACTATTAATAATGCATTTTTTATTAAGCTATTTACATTTGAAACAAATCTCTGCTACATAAAATAGGAAACAATGATAATACAAAAATAGATTACAGGACATAAGTCAAAATGTCTAGTCAAGGAAGGCCTGTCAACAATGGAAGGACAGTTTGGCATAATTATCTTTAATTTGCTCAAGTTAAGGTAGATATAAGCTTATCAGGTAAGTGAGTTTTTTAAAACCGGTAGGTCTTGAATATATGTTATTATGAACTTGAAGCTACCTTGTTAAAAACTGCTTAAATTAGGCCTATATTTGACATTAAACAATACCTGTAATGTGTTCCAATATCATATAATGTTTCTATTATTATATAGAAAAAATCTTGTCAACCTTGCACAATTTTAACCATTGCGTTATTTATTTGCAATTATATAAGTCTGGACTTTTCTGCTTAGTCTACTGGATAATACAATACTTCTATTTTTTTCAACATTGTTAAAATGCAGCTTGGATGTAATGTGTTTACATTCTTTATCCATTGGTGCTATGATTTATACAAAATTCGGAAACCTGTCCCACCCAACTTATTTACAGTGAAGTGTAGAATGGGAAACCTGAGACATGTATTCCATGATTACACCCAGTTGAATTATTAAACTTCAAAGTGATGCGTTTTGGATAGAGAGCATAGTCCTCAATTTGCATAGTTGATTGCCTAATTAAACAGAATAATCCTGCGTTGTAAAAGTGAAGATATCATGAAAATCAGAATTCCTGATTTTTTTAATTCTTAGTATATTTTTCTGGTAATTATTGATGTTTTTACATTATTAAACTACCAATTATTATATAGATATGTCAATGGGCATGCCAAGAAACACTTTGAAGAGAACCAAGGCCCCAGCATTTGTCAAAGGAAGGGGGAAAAACAGGAGAAAGATAAAACCTATCATTCTGTCTGCATGGACTGCAGCAACTTCAGTGTATTTTGGTGAGTTTTCCCAAGAACAAATGCAGTTTTGCTACATTTCTTTAAAACTCAAACAGTTAACCTTACTTTTTTATGGTTTCACTAAAGTTTTAATGTGTGACACTGCAGATATTTTTTTTTAGACATTCCAATTGTTTTTAAATGTGTGTTGTAACTGTTTATTTACACGTAGTTACAGATGTGATGACTTTGTTGTCAATGACACCAAACTTGGGCATACACAGAAGGTGAGAGAACATCTCCAGAGTTTAGAAAAGTAAGTAAAAATATTCACTAATAGAGCCTTAAAATGCGTTTCATTGGTTATTTATTCTGTCATCTCTGCAGTTCATAAAATATGTGGCTAAAACAATTTGCCTCAAAGATTATGTGAAATTTTAATGGTATTTGACTTTAAAACAATTTCTCATATATATTAAAAAACAAAACCTCATCCTTTGCAGTTCATTGCTTTTGGGAGACAGGCAGAGGAAGAGGAAACTTCTAGAAAGTTCAGCTGCAGATGGAAAGCTGTTAAAAGACAATGTAAGTATTATCCCACTTTAAGAATCAAGAATAGCTTTCCATAAGATTTGACAGATTTAATCCTCAGCTTCACTTCTTTCAGGACGGGGTGGCTGTGGGTGCCACTGGTCTTCGAAACTTGGGCAACACATGCTTTATGAACGCCATCCTGCAGTCACTCAGGTAAGGCTTTGCTCTGAGGGATAAAGGTGGCCCACTGGATTTACAGCACAAATCAGCAGTTTTTCCCCAGTGGAGCCAGGGCCCCATGACCAGTCAGGCTTTATTAATATAGTCTGTTGCACATTGAAGGATATTACAGAGGCTGCCATGAAACAAGAAGCAGTCGAGGCCAGGTTTCTCCACTGATACGGGTTTGCCTCATGCAACAGGATTATCTGATCGTATCAAAACATGTTAAATAAAAAAGCTATTTGTTTCGTAACGTTTGAAGCTGTTTAATATTTGAATGTTTTTTTTTTTGTTTTTTTTTAGTTATCTCCTGTTTAAATTACTTAGCATTTCCCTTCAACTTAATTGAGAATTAGTGAGATGAATAAAATTCTCCAGCTCTGATTCTATTGCCTCTTACTATGTGACTGTGGAGTAAAGTTGAAGCTGGGAATCCTGGCATATTTTTTGGATGTTGTCTGCTTTCACTTTTCACATCAGTTTCTGTTTTGACAAAATGTTCTTCCTTTGACAGCAACATCGAGCAGTTCAGCTGTTATTTCAAGGAGCTGCCTGCTGTTGCCCTGCGCAGCGGTAAGACGGCAGGAAGGAGGATGTACCACACCCGCAGCCAGGGGAACAACAGTGTGTAAGGTTCTCTTGTGCAGGAAGAAGAATTCATGGGCATAAATCTCCCATTCATTTCAAAGTATCATATTGTAGTCAAATTATTTGTTGCCAGTCATGTAAAAACAATCAAAAATAAATCTCACAGTGCTATGGTTGAATATGTCAGATTATCTGAAGTAAGCTTTAAGAAAAAGAGTATTAGATTTTGTGTTATTATTCAAGATTATGCAGTGTTGTAAAACAGTTGTTTTCTGTTAAACAGTTCCTTGGTGGAGGAGTTTAGGAAAACTCTTTGTTCCCTTTGGCAAGGAAGCCAGACCGCCTTTAGTCCAGACTCCTTATTTTATGCCATATGGAAAATCATGCCCAGTTTCAGGTAAAAACACACAAAGAAAAAAAAAGTTGCTACTTAATTTGTTTTCTTTTCACCTCTTTTGCAATGAGTGTTTTTACACAGCTGTAATAGAAGACTGTATGTGTTTGTACAGGGGCTATCAGCAGCAGGATGCTCATGAATTCATGCGCTACCTGTTAGACCACCTCCACAGGGAGCTCCAGTACAGCCGCAACGGGGCATCTTACCCTGTCTCACCTCAGGACGGAGTCAGACTCTCCACCACAGACAGTAAATGCTGCATGTGAGTCTGTTGTTTTTTTTTCTTTGTTTGTGTTTGTGGTGCTGAAAATATGAGATTCTCAAGGTATTACGTGATCATGAACAAAAACCATGGTATAAAAACAGTACAATGTGACCTAATTATATTTATTGAAAATAGAAATGCATATATATCTTCTGCAAACGTATGAAAACATAGTTGTATTATTATGCCAGCATTTTCATTGGCCTCTCATCAAAATGGACTTTACTATTTAAACTTCGACATGTCATGGTACTGAAAAGTGTCTCATACTGTTGTGCAGTAAAATTCCTAACTGCAAAGCTGAAGCTTTGACACTGTCATGTTTTTAGCACCCATTAAATGGTCTTGGTTTTTTTTAAATTACTTTGATTATTATTATTTTTTTATGATTAATCAATTTTATAGCTTTTAGATCATTCTTTGGGTCATAATTGTTGCTTGTAATATGCATCTTAATATGTCAAAAAGACTCATTTGTAAAATCTGGCTTGCTTTATTTCTTCCCAAATACAACAGTGTCCCTTTTTATTAACTAATATCAATGTCTTCCTGTCTGATTCTGTGCAGAAATGGGACTTCCAGTGTTGTCACATCTATTTTTGGTGGTATACTTCAAAACGAAGTTAACTGCCTGATATGTGGAACAGAATCTCGAAAGTTTGATCCATTTCTTGGTAAGTCAAGCTTTTTTTCTGCCTCAAAATTCCTTTTTCGTTTTTTTCTTCTTTTTTTTGTTAAAGAACCAATAACACTATTGCCTATGTTTTTGTTTCTTCTATGGCATTGATGAAGGCATAATAAAACTTTTATCCCTCCAACTAAGTATTCTTTTCTTCACCATTCATGTTGCTTCAGACCTTTCTTTGGACATTCCTAGTCAGTTTAGACAAAAGAGAAGTAAGGACCAGGAGCCAGGACCTATCTGCACTTTACGTGGCAAGTCTAATACTGTTGAAGGTAACCAATTTGTTGGCCATTCTTTTTTATATTATCTTTAAAACAGGTTTGTATTTGTTTAATTTGTTGTAGACTGCTTGCGTAGCTTCACTGACCTGGAGGAACTTGATGAAACAGAACTATATTATTGCCACAAGTGTAAGAAACGACAGAAATCAACCAAGAAGTTCTGGATCCAGAAGCTGCCAAAGGTGTGAGGGAGACATATTTATGACTTAATGACTGTTTTATTTATTTTATGCTTGTTCTTTGAGGCTTAAGAGTCATAAAAAGTTTTGTTTTGGTTTGGAAATGCAGGTCTTGTGCCTGCACCTCAAACGGTTCCACTGGACTGCATTTCTGAGAAACAAAGTGGACACTTACGTGGAGTTTCCGCTGAAGGGCCTGGACATGAGGGGCTTCTTACTTGAGGTGAGCTGGAAACATATTAATAGCTATTATTATTTAAAGTAGTTTTATATCATTTTAATATCTGGAAAGTTTTTTTTGTTGTTTGTTTTGTTTTTTTTACTAGACCTTTTAGGTCTAGTGAAAGAAACATTTGTTGCTGCAACATACAGAATCATTTAGAAACAATTTCATACTTCCAACTTTGTAGGAACAGTCTGAGAATACCCCCTTTCTATGACTGTGCACCAGTACACAACAGACGCTCATGCATGAGGTATAGAAGATTTTGAGATTCCTGACCTCAGCTTGATAAAACAGCAAACACTATGAGCAAGTCAGTGTCTGATCTCACAAAGTCACTGTTAGAAGAAAGTTAAAAAATGTTCAAGAAACACACTTCCGAAACAATATGGAAAGCCTTCCCAGAAAAGCTGAATCTTGGATCTCACTCATGTTTTGTTTTTGATGGTAGATGAGTGAATACTGTCTAGTCGTAAAGTAAAAAGTTACATTTGTGAGTAAATTTGGTGTTTCAGCTCTAAACAGTTTAATTCCAGAGGAAAAGCTCATGGAAGTCTCTTCCTTTTCAGCTCCCCCTACATCACAGAAACAGATGGCTCACCCTACCGGTTACAAATTTAAGCCTGTAATTGCATACATTGCATCCTGTATTTATATTTGCAAAATCCCTTAGTCTTTGTCTCAAGTTTTAAGAACCAAACATGCTTACTATAGTTAAGATTGTAAACTATAAATTATTTCATTACTTATTTGGCAATAGCATTCTGGTGCAAACATTTGCGTGTAATGTGATCTTGTGCACAACAAACTTGAAGTGTGAAAGCAACTCTTAAAATGTGATTTTCCAAACATGTTGCTCTTGGGGAAAAAAGACATTTACATGATAGAAATCTTTTTTCCCTCTGCAGCCAGAGAACACGTTACCAGGGAGTTGTTTGTATGACCTTGCTGCTGTTGTGGTGCACCATGGATCTGGGTGAGTCAAGGTCTTGCATCATTCAGGCTTTACTGCCATGGTTTACGCAAGTAATTTTGTTTTAAGGTAACTATGAAAAAAGGTATAATGATATTCATTGTTTCTGGGCTTATGTCTACTTAATGCACTTATTTCAAAAGCATTTGTGGGAGATTCATGTCGCGGCAGCCTAATAAGCTTGACAGGTTGTAGGGCTTTTCAGCTGGTCTTTAAAAGTGAATTGTCTGCATGAAAGCCTCATTTAACCAAAGATTTCAATCACTGAATTACAGAGCAACAAATTTTATAGAGAGCTGCAGTTTAAAACAGATAGGCTTTAGAGAGAGTCCTTGAAAGTACATTTAGATAATTGTTGCTATGCTAGATATAGTCACTAAGTGGCAGTGTTGTGCCACTGCTGTACATTCAGGTTGACTGTGTTGCTGTGTGCTCCACCAGCAATAGATGAATCTGTTAAAATTCAGAAGGTAAAACGTGATTGTGTGTGTGTTCACAGGGTTGGATCAGGGCATTATACAGCATATGGCAGCCACGAGGGCCACTGGTACCACTTCAATGACAGCACAGTGACTCTGACCAATGAGGACACAGTGAAGAAAGCCAAGGCCTACATCCTTTTTTACGTTGAGAGGACTGTTCAAGAGGCTTTAGACCCTGACAGCACTGCCACAACTCAGCACGGCGTGGACATGGCAGCCACGGACTGCTTTTTGCCAGAAATAGTTTCTCAGGACGAGGTTGCGGCAGTCGAACAGACGTGTTTGACGGACACCACACAAGCAAACGTCCTGGATGAGAAAGCTGAAGAAGATGTGAGCATAAATATAGCTCCATTAAAAGAGGCGAAAATGGCGTCGCAGGAGGCTGCAGCAGACAGAGATACCTCAGAGGAAGCTCTCCAAACTGCTGCACTGTGATTCAGTCACAGTTCACTGCCTCACATTAGCTTTGCTTCATTTTGGTTTCACCTCAGATGTGTCACAGGGCTTGATTTATTATTATTGTTGTTTATTTTCCTATTCATTGTATGCGTTTCTTGAATTGTTTGAAATAATCATGTTTGACTTGCTGCTTTTTTTGTATTTTTAATTGATTTTTGCTTCTTATTCTTTTGTAATTTTGTCAGACATGTGTGTATGTAATAGATTCCAAAGGTTATAATAATGAAGTAAAGCTGGAGCTTTGGGAAACCTCATTTGGTCCAAAGGTCAGTAGACGGAGACTGTATCACCAGTCATTGTGAATACTGTTCTATTTTCTTTAAATTTAATTTTTTTTTTTTTTTTTTCAAAATTTTAAAATGTGTAGCTCTCTTTTCCAGTTTTTATTGGCTATTTAGTGTTTATACTTCAATGTATTTGAATTTCAGTGTTTATTTGGGCTTTTAATTTGTATTTCCTTCTTTACCACCAAACATAAAAAACGATGTGATCATTTCGTTTTGTCTGTGTTGGTGGTGGATTATCATTTAACGTTTGTTTTCCTAAATGATCAGTCATGGGACCTAATGAAATTCACAGTTGAGTATATGTCAGCTATTGCTGCCATGACTGAATGCAATGAAAACGCTTTCATACATACGATATGTTGTGATGTTTTTCCTTAGACCTGAACTCTATTTCTGTTCTCATCAGTCTGTTAGGCTATTATATCTCTGTTAAAGACAGATATTCAAATACATTTTATGAGCATCTTTATTGGAAAATCATTCAAAATTAAATTTATTTCAGTAACTCAAAAAAGTAATGTGTGTATAGCTTTATTACACACAGTGATATAGATTCTATCTACTACTTTTGGTGATTATTAAAACTCACAACTTAATGTTCTCTTATAATTAGAAATATAAAAGATTAATTTAAAAAAAGGCTCACTATTGTAGATATTCATTTTCCTCTCAAGGCTGCTGTTTCCACTGTTGCCTGTCCTCTTGTAAGAGGACAAGATACACAGGCAACAGTGGAAACAGCAGTTTGAATGATTTAAACTTTCCATTAATATGCTTTAATATGCTTTGATTCAAATTCAGAAAAACTTTATATATGTCAAATTAAATGCTGTGACTCATTAATTGGAATTATTCAGAGTTATTGTAGATAGTGATGCCTGTTGGCAGGGAAGCTCTCCTGTAGTGTTCTACGTTACAGCTAATTTGAAGAAGCCTCTGACTGAAGACATTGTTTTCTCAAACTGGACTCATGAAGAGAATGGTCAGGGTTGTCCATAATTCCCTTGATATTATGAAGGAAGATCCAGTTCTGTGAACGGTAAGCTTATTTAACAATGGTTTATATGTGACTTAAGATCCAGGTTAATGACTGATGGACACTCAGCCATTGTTTTCATGATTATTTTTTGTAGACCTCATGTAATATTCTAAATAAGTGAGAAACTGAATTTTGCATTATCACTAGTTAGCCATAATCAAAATGAACAAAAAATCATTTACATGTGAGAATTGAGTTTCACTTTTTGAATCCAATGACTGAAATAAATTAACATTTTAATTATATTCTAATTAGACATATATTCTTCATCCTACCACTGATTACTGTCATAGGCATATATTTTTTTGTTTTAAGTAGTAAACATGCAATTATTGGCTTCAAATTCTAATTTATACCATTCAAAACTTGAATGATAGTAAAATCTTACCATTCATTGTGAATTCTGTATTTGTCTCCTTTACAAATGTCCCAACGCACCTTTTACATTTTCTGATGCTAAACAGTCCATGTTGTGGTAGAGTGAGGCTCTATAGTATACTGAGCATATTTTTTTTTGCAGGGCTTTATATGCGGCTTGTCTTTAGCCTTCAGCAAAGATCTCCGCCCACGCCCAGGCACACACATACACACAAAGTTCCCCTCTGCACACGTGCCAACCAGTAAACCCTCTCGCTGTGGCAGGAACAAGCGCTTCAGTATGCACAGGAACAGCTGCTCTTAGTTGCCTTCACACAGGTGGCTGCGTGGTTGCTTCTCCATCCCTCCCTTCCACCAATGGAACAAGTGGGCTTTTTCTACTCTTTCATGTGCACCTTATATTTTGTGTACTAATAATTTGTTTGCAGTATGTTGTTCTGTTTGCATCAAAAGTTGCTAGGAACATTATGTCACGGTACATAATGTGATGACTCCAAAAACGGCATTTCCTATTGTTGAGGTTTTTTTTTTTCCCCTCAAACAGCCTGCTGATAACAAGTTTAACTGGACATACTTGGAAAGTAGAGTGATGACATACATGTGGACTAATAGTATTCTGGCATCAGAACATTCTCTGCTCTCCAGTTGAGCAAACACACTGAGTCACAGTTTACCAGGCTGCCTTAGGCAAGTCCTACATAGCATTGCGGGTGCTTGTGTCTCTAACTCACATGTCCAACAGTCCTTTTGGTGCTGGGAAGTTATTTGTCTTTATGATTATCTCGAATGCGACAGCCTCAGAAGAGTTTGTGCAAACTATCCAGTGCTGCTGCTGCTGTTTACTCCTGTAATTATGACGTCGCAAAACCTCTGCACAACTGTTTTAAAAAGAAGGCTTCAATTAGGGTAATTTCATCAAGAAGTTGAAGATTTAGTTGTTGTTTGAGCTTTGTTATTTGAAAGATTCATTTACATAATTTTTCTGTCCCATAACTACATCAGGATTATCAAAAGCACTTTAAAGTTTAGATTAAATCAATATATGTTTAAACAAATCAATTAACAGATAACTGTGGGATTTATATTTTGTTCTATGTAAAAGGAATTGAGTGTTTGCTTGTAAAGTTTAACCCTTAGGCGACATATGTTTAAAGTCTAAACATCAGCATCAATGAATGAGGCACAGTTTTATTTATGTAAAAGGCAGGCCGTCCATAAATATTTGAATTTGTAAATGTATTTCATATGGAACAATGATGATGCTCTGTAACCGTTGGTCAAATTCAAGAAGTATATGAGTGTTTTTTTTGTTTTTTTTTCCCCAAATCCTTTAAATTTTTAATATGGTTATTTAACAAAGACATGAGCTTGGAAATTATTTTCTATGGCCCACTGTTAACCATCACTTATCTGATAAACATAAAGTACTTGGGCTACATTTATTTTACAGAAAATAAGCATGCTAATAACAGCAGCAGTGGTGATTTTCTTGAAACATTTCGTTAAAGGTGATATATTGCCCCCACTGAATTAATATAGTCAGTAATAGGTTGGACTTTTCAAAATTTTGAAATGTGAATTAAAGGTTATTTTGTTTTAAAACTTTTACGCACCTTTAATAGAAATGACAATAACTCTGGGAAGGACCATGTTTAAGTGCACACTGAGGACAACAAATAATAAAAATGTCTTAGAATGGATAAGTAAAAAGGGCAGAATTATCTACTATATATATAAAGCTTTATGGCATGAAACTACACAATGTTTAGTTTGCTTGAAAAGAAACAATGATACAACAAAGATTCCTCACAGGATAAAGGTTTTAATTCAGCTCATTAACTGAGTAATTTGTCAATAGATACGTTCACAGTAAGTGTTGGAGTTGTAATTTTTACAAGCGTTGATGCGGGTGTGTAACTCTGATGTTTGCGTGAAGTAGGCCAGGATAGTGTAAACATCTGGCCTCATCCAGAGCTTGCTGCCTGTTGAGAGCCATGACAGATGGGAAGGGAGCGCACGGCTCAAACACTTCCATCTTTGAACGTATCACAGTTGTCTTCCCAAAATAGCTGTCTCCTTACCGCCTTATATGTGCAGGCCCTTCAGCATGCGCCTGAGGGGGCATCATGTATCTAGGCCACACAATACTGGCTGTGGGTTTATTGTTGCTGCCTACCAGCAGGTCTGTCTCTGCCCCAGAGACAAGGCCTCTCTACATGTTGCGGGACTTTTTAACCATGCATCTTACTCAACTCAACCACGAGTGTCTCCTCCACCTTTTCTCCTTCCTGGACAAGGACAGCCGGAGAAGTTTGTCCCTCACCTGTCATCAGCTCCGTGAAGTCTACCTTGACCCCTGCCTATGGAACCTACTCCACTTCAGCTCCCCTTGTCAACTTAGATGGGACAACTATGTGCTGGGACCATCATTACGTTACTTAACTATATGCTGGTACTCCAGCAGAGTCCAGCTGGTTTGCAACATTGAGGACTGGTTGAAGAGCTCGTTCCAGAAGGACATCTGCAGCAAACATGACAGCCTGGTCAGCACTTTCCTGGCCCATGTGTGCCACATGTGAGTGTCAATGTGCATTTGCTCTTTGCTTAGTAAAGAAACACAACAAAGTATGGAACGGAAATTAGCAATCACAGATTATTTCATTTGGGGATCCTGTAAATTTGTGGATAAAAAATTATTTGTCAGATATCATCCAAGGATTTAGGTTGGAAGTCTTCTGTATGTGGTTGTGCAGTGATGTGCAGAGTGGACATTTTAGTGTAGAATCCGTAGAATTAGAAAGGAGGGGCTGGTTATTATTTTACTTATTTGCAAAAAATGATAAAAACTGAGCAGTTTCACAAGTAGGTGTAATGATACACCCAATACAAGTAGGTGTAATCAACAAGTAATGATTGTTCATACACCTGTTAAAGAACAGCTCCCCCCCCCCCCCCTTATAAATGCAATTTATAGACTTATCAGTTCATTTGTATCTTAAATAAATTTAAATGATGTTTAGCTTTGATAGTAAACTTCACTTTTCACATAAAATGCCAATATTAGAACAAACTTACAATTAAGAGAAGCTGCTTCCGGAACAGGAACAGTTGAGTGTCGTGTTACTTTAGACACTCAACCCAGAACAGGAATCAAACTTCTTAGTTAGTAAATAAAATTACCTTACCTTACCTAAAAATGTATATGATTAGATCTTTTTATTTATTCCCACAGAACACAATTTATTGATGCCAGGGAGAGCTGTGCCAGTTCAAATTCGTCATTTAAGTACAAAACTTTATGCCACTCACTTACAGGTTAATTTAAATGCATTTTTTCACAATACTAATACCTTTTTCATAGAACTTTTTTTAAAAACACAGTCACATTTCAATGAAAGTCATAAAAGCAAACGGTAATGGTAAAAACTTCTTAGGTTGGAGAAGCATACAACCAGACAGAATTCACTTTTAGTGGGAGACAAGATTTGAAAAGTGGAAGTGATGCAAATATTAGCAACAAGAGAGCAACTGAGTGCTCTGGTTGTTCTTGAATGTGAAGAAAAGGATTTTTAAAATGTATGTGATATTTAACCAGGAGTCAAAGGAGATGCTGAAAGACGAGCGCATTCTGATTGGTAGCAGGGTTTCTGAAAGCTGAGTTCTCAACTAAGTGGAGCCACCTCAACTGGCTCCTCTTGATGGGGAGAAGCAGCAGCTCTACCCTAATTTTTGATCCTAACTTTAAGAGAGCCCAGAACCCCAATTAGAAATGAGCTCGGTCTTGATCAACATAACTATAAATTTCAACATTTCGGAAAGTACTAGAGAGATAAAACTCAAAAACAGAACTGTATCCATTTTTGATGTTTGATGTTTCACTGTTTGTTTGTAGGTGTTGTCAACATTATGTTGTTCTATTTTAAATAATTATCACTTCAATTTTTAAAGGTACTTTTCGAAAACCCGTCTAGGAACAAGTGCTGTGAATTAGCTGTTGCTATTGCACTATGATGCAAACATGGGATGGATGTTTCGTTCAGTTTTTCTATGTTGATGTGTGTTTGTCCCTACCAAATAAAATTAAATAAATAAAATAGAGTGGCACCAGTTGGCCTGGCAGCAGCCTTCTAAAACTGTTGCTCTTTTCTTGGTTTTGGATGTAAACAAAGTGGCGGTCATGTTAACAGTGTCAGGATGTTTTAAGGTCTCTAGAGTTCAAAATTGTGAGCACTGGTTTTAGTCAAACCCTCATGTTTAGCTGAAGGCACCAGGGAACAAAATCATTAGAAACAGATGCCGTATCCAAAGTTGCCTGTAAAAACAAAACAACATCTGCAGGATATGAGACTAATTCTATTGCCAAACACAACTGCTGGCACATGTATAATTATATTTACTGAGTGACGTAAAATTTGTATGCGATAGGTCATTGAAACCTGGCTCTTTTGGCTCCTGGCCTTGTGTGTGGCCGGCCCCACAGAGGCCAGGAATCAACCCACAGAGGCATAATGAGGTCTCTGGATAATTTCTTCAAGGCAGCCAGTAATAACTGCTGATGTAAGGGGAGCTGAGCCGCAGTGGCAGGCCAGGACAGAAGGGAGAGAGGAGGCTGCACGTCCTGCATTGTGAAATTTGAGAAGCACGACACGAGAGCTGTGAGATGACTCAAAACTGGAACCACCTCCTTTGTCAGGGGGCTTGTATTTCGGTGCCTTTCAGGCCTATACTCTCTGCATGCTGATAAACTCTCCTAAACTGTCTGAAAAGGGAGAGGAAACGGAGCGCACGTGACAAAGTGGGAGGGGGCACAGAAGAGCTGTGGGAGTGATAAAAGAGTTATTTGGCCACAGACACTCCCAGTCAGCTGCAAACTGGAGATTTATGCAGGCAGGTGGAGCCAACAATTGGCTCTTTGTTGCTGTTTGAGGAGCGAACATGTGCGTCTGTCTCTGCCTGCCTCCTCAACTCTGACGCCACATTTGTGTCTATCTTTATCTTCCTGGGAAAACCAATAAAGGCCAACGCATCTACAGGCTCCTTTATATTGTTTTAAAATCTAATGCGCCTTCTGAACAAATGAGTATCTTAAATGATTTATCAATATTATCAACATTTTTCATTATCCTGAGGTTGTAGTATTAATTCCACAACATAAGAAAACATGCTTGGTGTACTATGCTGGGTAGGTTTCACAGTGGGTGGTACTCGAAGATTTGCTTCGACCTTTGCAGTTGTTATTTGGATTTTTCCAAGCTTTGATCTGCACCATTTGGCTAAATTGATGCTTACAGTTTCAAAGTCAAAAGCATGTCCTGTGCTTCTATTTTAATTATACTTTCTGCTGCCAACATAGACAAAGCTTAAGCTTCGCATATTCTTCACCTGGATCTAGAAGGCTACAAATTTCCCAAACCCTGCTAGAAAAGAAGCTTTTAATTCAAAAGACAATGAAGCAAAGATTTTCATCTTAGTTTTCCAAACAGGCTGATGGACTAATTTGACCAGGGAAAAGAGGCTTAAATAAACCAAATGGTTCATTAGAGGAGTGATCACATGTTGGCATTCTGTTGGTGTTCAACGCGGACCATACAGCTCACTAAGCTGTTTTGTTTTAATTAGGAACAGATCATGTCTAAACCAAACCTTGATGGAAATGTTGCTGACACTATTGGAATACTGAAGTTAACAATTGAGAAGAAAGGGTAATGACTTCCCTAATCTTTTAGGTCAAAATAGAATTCTTTTGATGCTAATTGGTTAATAAAACTTTAGGTAAACAACAACACAACATTCACCTATCAATATTCTCAAAAGAGAAAATTGAAAGTAGAATCTGACATCAGAAAACAAAACAAAACAAAAAAATATATATGTATATAAATATTTCTAACCCTTAAATAATTTAAGTTAAATTGTTATTCTGCCAAATCCTATTTTTCTTTAGTGTAATGTAACTGCTTGGTTGAATTCAGTTACTTCTCACAAGTTATTTAATTAATAATCCATCTATCATGTAGTCACTGAAATCAGTATCTATTCACAAACCTGCAGTGAAGAAACAAAAAGGTTGAGAAATGAAACAGACTCATTGATGTGCCTAAGGTTAAATATTGTTTCATAAAATAGGTCTTGCAAACTTATCCATAGCAATTCTACTTTTTATATTATGTCAAATTGCTGCCACGTTTATGTACCCTGTAAAATTTTTACATAATAGAATAACACAAAGTGAAGCATATGCTGAAGTAAAAGGAAAGTGGTTCACACATATCCAGAGAAATATTTTTTGTCCGTTCTTCTTGATGTTGTGCTCCCTTATGTACATGCACACACACGCGCGCACACACAGTGCTCCAAAATTAATACAGTGAAATTTGTCAAAAAGTTCAAGAGGTATATCTATGTGAGAATATTAAAATGTTGCATACAGAAATGTGTGGTAGGATAAACTAATCCGCATAAACAGTGAGTATTATAAAAGAGTCGGTTATGTCACAATTTTTGATAATTTCTTAATAACTCTTCCTGTTATAAATACCCAGTTTGTTTATGAACTTTGCTTCAAAGCGTTACGATCAGACTTCTTTCACATCCTCGTCATGTTTTAGTGTCAGTACCGACACCTAATAAAGTGAGAATGGTCTTCTAATGGCACGACCAGGCACATGACTGAGCTTCTGCATGTCCAAAGGTTACTAGGGCAGCACTCTCGCGGTGTTGGAATATGTTTGGCTCACATGTAGGGAAAGCAGTAACATTATGTAAGTCTTTACATAATCTGCATCAGCGAACATGAATGACACCCCTGGTCCAAGTGTCTGACTGCATCCTCTGTAGAGACGGCCTGCAAGTGGGCTGCACTTCACCGATACTCAATTTTTATTTGCTCAGAGAGCTTTTTTGTAGGTAGAACAGAGGAGTTGCTCTTTGTTTCACACTAAACATCCTGTGACTATTTTGTTGAGTATTAATCAAATACTCTTGGAGAGTGGAAACACAAAGAGCCTCAGTGGAACAGAGCATACACAGAGGATAGATTGGTGTAGGATTCACCTTGTCTAGCGTTACACAGGTCATGTTTCTTCTTCTCTATTTATATCTACCTATGTTTCCTGAGTCTAATTTTGACCTTAGCAATATTCATCAAGAAAATGCAAACAAACTTGACATTCTTATTTGCTTAAGACTTGACTTAATCCAGAGATATTAATCCCTCCTTTTTGTGTGGTATGGAAGTGACTCACCACTCTCAACAAGTGTACAAAAACAAAAAACTGTGACTGCTGTGTGTGATGCAGGTGTCCCAACCTTCTCACCCTGACGTTGTCTGGCTGCGCGCACATCACCGACCAGGACGTGGTCTCTGTACTGCAGAGGTGCAAGAAACTGCGCAGCCTACAACTAGAAAACTGTGTGCGCATTACAGACCAAAGCCTGCAAGGTGTAGCAGAGCACGGGGACAACCTGGAGGAAGTAAGAGTGGATTTCTGCAGGAACATCACAAAGGCAGGGCTGCAGAGCTGTAAAGAGATGAGACCGGTTATCCAGCTGAGCGCGGAGAGGAGCGCTGATATGATTCCTGATAGCAAACCTGAAGAGCAGCCACTTAGCAAAGCACTGCAGAAATTCCTCCAGTACTCCTGAAGAAAAGTCCTAATGGATGAAACACCTCTGACACTTTTAAATGAGGACTTGACAGTGATAATTATGCTCTTTTTGATAAATTATTAATTTGGTTTTAAATTTTAATAATATTTTGTACATTTTATATTCCCCCTTTTATAGATTTTGTTTCTAATAAAGACCAATGCAGTTTCTTCAAAGTCTTAATCTAGATGTGGCCTTAACTCTGTTTCTTAAACTCACACTTTAATACTGTAATTATTTCACTTTGACCAGTTGGTCAACCAGATTGACCAACTGGTTTGTAGTTTGCTTTTGTAAATTATACCATCTCTACATGTTTATGAAGACTATAAGGACCTGGATGACTGCTAAGACAAAAACCAGAAGAGAAAAGGTTTATTTTGTTCCTACATAAATGATTACAAAAACTCTCAGTGCCTTTCTGTTCCAGTGACACACAGATTGTATTATCTTTGTTTTTTATGTACAAAGAAATGTCAAATTAAAGTTTGCCATTTTATGAGGAAGTATGAGTCAGACAAGTTCTTGGCAATATTTCTTGGTACTAGTGATTTCCTGGAGGATTCGTGGAATATTTGTCTGCCAATCTAAGATAAGTTCAAAGGTAAATTTATTATCTGCTGACAGTTTATTATCAACACAACAAATCCAAAACTGCTCAAGTATTCAGAATTCTTGAAATCCTTTAATAGACAAGGTTTATATACAAATTCAAAGATGCATACATGCAGGGTGTGACTTCTCCGATATGACCCTTTTATATGTGTTGGGAAAATATGCTTAGTGAAAACAATGACTCATAAAATTGCATATATACTTACCATCCAGTTTATTATGTCATGCTAGAACAATGTTAAACCTTATTTTGCCTTCAGAACTGTTTTAATCCGTCATGACATGCAGCAGGTAAACAAGTCTCAAATACATTATTCATTTTTTTTTCAGCTTAAATAATTTTAATGAGGCCATTCTCACGCAAATGTCAACAAACCAGGTAATTCTCAAATACAAAGAAATCAAAGTAAGTCAGTGTATGAATGGACTGACTTACTTTTTATTACCTGCCAGCAATGAAAATATGACATTTAAAACTAGAATATTAAATCAGCTTATAAAAACATTTAATACAGAAATGTTGGCTTATTGAAAACTAAGTTCAGGACCAGCTTAAAGTTTATTGGCAAAACGTACTTTTAATCTGACAAACTGTCCTCATCTGAATGCACATTCTGATCTGCTGAATATTACTGTATTTACAATAAGAACATTTCAATGAAATTACTTGGCTGTTCTTCTTTGCATTTTTTGTGTCACTTTTACTTTTCTGCCCAAAATATTGATAGTAAAACATAAAATGTCACAAAAACAACACCGCAATCACATCTCCGGTTCAGTTTGTTTTATTCCCAGAGTCAGCTGGAAAATGTATGTTCACATTTCTGTGTAGTAGACTAAATATTTCAGCAACAGTTTTATAGCTGAAACTTTCATCAAGAAGAAAAGTTTTATTTTCATGGCACTGATCCAGACGATGTGATAAAGAAGAGATTTATCTGGGTGTCCCAAGGGATGTTTCATCTAAGTCTGTGGAATTTGCTTGTGCTGATGAATGATAGTTTAGTTGAATTTATGACACATTTTCCATACTCTAGCCAAATAAGCATTTTAAAGTAATATCTCTGTGAATTAAAAGTGAGAGACTATATTGAATTACAAGTAAAGAATGTGAAGCTAAACCACCCCCCCACAAACATTCGAAAAATTGCAGACACAAGCAGTTGTTTTGGAGCAACAGGATGCTGATCAGTTTTGTTTTTGGAACTATTGCTGATGCGTCAATCTACAAGCTACAGTTTGACGTTGCTGCTTGAGCTCAGTTTAGAAAAAATCCATAATGCTTTGGGATTCATCTCAAAATCAAGAGCATAATAAATTAGTTTGATTTCATTAGGCTGCCTGGTTGCTGTAGGTCAGTAGTTTAAGTTCATCCATCATTACTATGAGCATCATAAATATTTAAACTGCTATAGTCTTTTAATAATTCTTTACACACATTCAAAATTATACATATAGGTGCAAATTCAAACATAAACTCCAAATTTTAATGTGAAAAAATAAATGCTATTTCCAAGTTGCAAAAGAAAAATTTTTGAGACCAAAATATCAAGCTTCTGATATGTTTTTGCTAAGATTTTTGACAACTACTCTTTTCACAAATGGGAGGGTTTATTTAAATGGAAAAGCTTCCTTGTATTAATTCATAGCTCATAAATTTTCAGTAGGGTTAAGTTCAAAGCTGTTCCAGAAGCTAAATGGTAATTTCCTCTTCTTGGTCTGAAACCACTTTTGGAACAATATTTTAATCTACCTGTTACATTGCAGTGAAAATGAAGATCGTGGATGGAACTATGTTGAACAGCTATGGATTATTCTTAAAGCTCAAATCCATGCCAGGAATACTGGTAAATTGGTAGTAATTGTTAATAGCTTCAAAACATGTGCGCTTTCTCTGCAACCTCCTACAAAATTTGTCCAAATAAAATTGGGAGTGTATGACAAATCTGAGCCTGCATGTTTGTACATCCCTCATATACTAAAGCATCTATGTAAAATGTTTGTTTTTAAAAATAATTGAAGTTATTTGTTGTATTATCATTCCATGCTAAAAAAAAAACCAAAACAAAAACGGTTAAATTCTATGATAAAACCTTGAAAAATGAATATGACATTCATGTCAAAGACAGTGACCGACGCTGTACCCTCTGCTGTTCAGCAAAACTGCTGTTATTCAGGCTCAAGTCTCCATAAAAAATTTTAATACACTGCAAATTGCAAAATAATTGATTTTGCTACTCTTGTTCTATTAGAATAACAAATTTAATTAAAAAAATCAAATGGATCAAACAGTTCACTCTAATCATTTTAATTAGCAGCTTCACACCAACCAAACAGTATCATGTGGAGCGAGGAGAGGCTTTTCCTTTTTGTAAGGAACCAAGACAATGCAAATTTAAACAGCTTTAAAAAAAAAACATTGGCAGCATTTTTAATAATGTATTTGTGCTTTGTTTTGTTTTTTCTAAACAAAGGCATCAGAAGCATGTATTGCATAATTAAACTGTGAAAAATAACATTTCAACATCGCAAAGATTCTTTACTTTTCAGATAAAGGAGTTGGTCTTATCTTTCACAGACACACATTGTTTAGATTTGACTGTGTTGAATTATTTCAAAGTAAAAATCTTCATTAAGGAACGGTATTAAAACAGTAGGATCACAATGAAGTATATAAAAATAGAAAGTCTGAACACTTGTCCAAACAGTTTTGTTGGTAGGTACTGAATAGCTTCTAGTATATTCCAGCACATTGCATATGATTTGTACTTAGATTTGTGCCTGGATTTTACCTTTAACCTACATAAAACTGCTTTTCTCCAAGTCCCTTCAAAATGGTCTCACTGAAAAACAAACAAGTCAAACTAACCTGGTTTTCCACGCAGACAGAACCTAATAGTTTGAAATTATTAGCATGTGTATAAATGGGAACAGGTATTTTACTAATTGCAAGTTTTAGAGACATGTGGAAACAGTAAAGTAATATGAAAACTCCCCAAATGGGCTTCTCAAACTTTCAGATAAATGTAACATCTATCAATCTTGGTAAAATTCAAGATGCACGTTCTTCTGGATTTGAAGGAAGGACACACAACTTTCAAAATACAAGACGAGTTCTCTGTCGACTGAGCCACACTTCTTCTAAAGACAGTGTAAGGCATTTGTATATCTTTGTTTTCATGTTTTGTCGTACAGAATGTGAGCGCTCTAAAGATGACCCAAAAACAAAATAAGAAAGAGGAGAAAATCGAGTCTGCCATACAGAGAGGGAGTTCTGTGCTGTTAGTGGCGTTGGCCTGTTCCCTTGGTGAAATTTGAGCTGATAAAGACAGGATGTTGGCAATAATAACAGGAGGAGGTACCTACGCAAAGAACGCAGCAGGGATATGGGTAGGCATTTGAGTCTCAAAAGCTGAAATCACTGGTTTGCTGGCATGCTCATGAGGTCAGCCATGGGAGGCATTTTCACAACTTAACCCCCTAAATACCCACTCATGTTGGAAGTTAAGAAGAGTGGGATGATTTACTGCAACCGAGAGAGAAGTAAACAAGCTGGAAGATTTTCAGTAATTTGTGACTGAACTAGTGCTTTCCCTGGCTTATGAAGAAGATTTTTTTTTTCTCAGAATGACAGCAGAGGGAAATACATTAATCAGCATCTGTGCTACTTTGAACAAGTCAAAGCTTTGTGTTGTCAGAGCTGGGTCTGTAACCTGACACTTCTCTTCAGATTGCATGCTCTTTACTTCGAAACGACAGTCTAGACAGTTGATGTGTGTGCTGCTTTCTTGTGAGGGGGAAAAAAAAGGCTTAGTTCTCGTCACAGAGAAAAAATAAAAAGATACAATACCCTGCAAAATCATTGCTCCCTCTAGTAAAGAGTCATACAAATAGCCAAAAAAACTACTGCTATGGAGAATTGGTGACCCAAAGACGGGGGCGGACTAGGACAAAAGAAACAGCCTTGACGTCCTTCCATCTCTTCCTTTCATATGTAAAGGGACTTGTTTCATCTGTTCTCGTCAACAAACTGTACAGCAGTCTGCTGTCGTCCTCTGATCATGTGAACCTTTAGTGCCGCATTGATATTTAGAAATTAGAGAAATGTTACTAACTTGTGGTGTTTAAAATATTACAGCCTCATTTAGGTTTTTACTCCATCTTCATTAGGTTTTGTACTTCATTTGTTATTATTCTAAATAAATACTTTACTATTAAAAAAATTGTAAGGTAGTAGTATTAACTGTATCACCATTATGATACGTATGAGTTAATTTTAATGAAAAAATCTACACTTGGGTTTTTCACTTGCTTTTCTAAGACATAACACATTTTGTTAAAGGCAGCTAGAAATGAGAAAAATATGTACTGGCAATACTATTGCTACAACTTGCGATGTCAATATTGATTATGATTACTATTATTTCCCAAAAATATTTTCTAAAATTATTCTCCCATTTTTTCAGAAGTCAGGTTTTACTCCTAACTCCTGCTTAATCTATAGCAGCTTCAGACCTCGTGAGTTATGCTACAAATTTTAGACACGTCCTTGTTCCAACACATCAAAATCAAATGTACACATTTCTGCTATGGATGCCAATCAATAATGGTGGAGGCTGCTGCATCTATTTGCATTTAAGGTGAGCGATTGATTTGTTGCAGTGGCAGGAAATGATGAAACTCCTTTGCTGCAGCTATAGTAGTCCATACCTCTTAGCCCTCTGCTACTCTGAGGATTTATTTACTTTCTGCTACATGTGACAGGTCCATTTCTCATACCTTCACAGAAGCCCACTTCAAAAAACAAAAACAAAAACAACAACAAAAAAACAATTGCTTTGACATTGTGGCTTTTTTATGTGTTATATAAAATAAGTAGGAGCAGCATGAGCAATCACAACTGTGGTTGTTGTGCACATGCAGCTGCTCTAGAGAAGAAAACCGCTTTTGTTTGTCCACAGTAAAATAAAATGACAAGAAGATAAATCTCATCAAGGCTAGAGACAAATCAAGTGACAGTTATTTAAGTCTCCGAGCCTCAGATGTCTGTTCAGAAGCTGTGTTGAGTCTGATATGAGTTACAGCCCTCTTAGCATTGTATTTCATGTGTGTACTTTGGTGCGTGTTTGTGTTATGGTTGCACCTTCTTAAGCAGGTGTGAGTCTGTCCTCAGGCTCCCGTCTGCTGCAGATGGAGGCAGCAATTTAATAATGTAGGAGAGCTTTGAAGCCCCTCTTCTGTCCCGGGATACTATATTCTCCACATTTCCTCCAGGAGTAACTCAAAGGCTTTGTGCCTCAGGCCTCAGTCCTTAAGTAGCTCTCTTGAGCCTATCTTGTAGCGCAGGCCTCGCTCTTGAATTATTTAGTTCGATCTCGTCATACTTATTCCAGTGGTGATGCATGCATCCAGGAGAGGATTGTCTGCTTCGGTTTAGGGTGAAATAATATGAATACTACAACTGAAAAATAATTATATATATATATATATATATATATATATATATATATATATATATATATATATATATATATATATATATATATATATATATATATATATATATATATTGTACTAATTTAACTTTTAAATAGAAATATTTTCTTTTCACCAGTTGTGCTTACATTGTAAGGTTGTAAGGTGCTATTGAAATGAGAAGAGCAGGCAGCAGAGGAGGAAGATGGCTGGTGAGCAGCGGTATCCTAGCACAGAGAAACAGTAAATTAACTCAAGGACAAGTGAACTCCATGAAAAAAAAATCTTTTATAGGTGTGAAAACATGTCAGCTCAAAGAGAAAAAAAAAATGAAAAGAAGAACACAGGAGCTGCAGCAACACAGATGGAGGTTTGACTCAATCATTAGCAGTCTCTCACCTCCCACTTTCATGTGCTGTGAAACCTCATCAAGACTTTCTTCTGGATTTCTGGAGGGAAAGCTTATAGCAAGGCCAGTTTTTTTTTTTTTTTTTTTTTTTTTTAACATGTTTATTCTTCACTTTTATATAAAACTGAAATTTATTGTTGAGCATAATCTAAATACAATTTTTACTATATTAAGCTGTCTTTGTGCAGAGTTGGTCTTCGATGGGGAATTACTGCTCCATTCTTATCACACATAGAGCATCACGTAACATGTCTCCCTAAAATAGGAGGTCTCGAGTAATCCAATCATCTCGCTAATGGCTTCCAGGAAATAAATGGCTTCCTTTAGTTTATCTCTGTCTACAGAAAGAGCTAAGGGACCTTGCAAAAGTATTTATAACCTTTGTAATAGTTTTAATACAGGTTTAATTTTATGTGGGATTTTATGAGACTTGCAAACTGTGAAGGGAATGAGAACTGTTCATAGTTTTTCTTTCTTTGACAAATAAAAATCATGAAACTGCAGAGTGAATTTGCATTCAGTGCAACACTTATTTGCTCGTTTTTAAAATCCTGCCCACAGTCCCTGCAGTTTTTATTTATCAAATTTACCACTCGGGTCCCACACAAGCCCTCCATCAGTCTCCCCAGATGACCAAATCAAGATCATTCAGACCATCATCCCTCCATCTCTTCATCTCTATCCCCTTCATTTCTCTCCCCTTCATCCCTCATTCATTCATCAATAAATCTTTAAACGTATATCTTTGTGGCATGGTCCTTGCTAGTGAAACTAAACTTACAGATTCAGTTAGAAGAAATAGCCTGCTAGTTTGACTTTTTTTTAAGAAGCCCCCCCAAAAAAGCTACAGATAAATCCACCTTCAGTAACTGAAGGGAAACATCAACCCCATTCTGGCTGTTATTTTCCCAATCATCCTGTTCTGGATTAGCTGTGCTCTTTTATTGATAGACAGCCGTAAGCAACAAAAATCAACCTATTTTCATAACAATATGTATTTATGCACACATTTGTCTTTCTCCCCTGATACCTCCAGTATGATCTAATAATTCCAAATTTGATTTCCCTGTGGTTCCTTCTTAACTTATTTTGGCCTAGGGCACACATTTGAAAATTTGAGGCAAGAAGTGGGGCTCGTGCTCCCCTGTGAGTCAGAGGATGGGTCTATTTGTGGAATTATTTCTCCTTCTGTCTGCAGCATCCACAAAAGCAGCTGAGCTCTGGCCAGAGTGCATGTGAGGTTGTAACTGGAGCATCAGAGGAAGACGGAGGGGACTCTGGTGAGGCTCTTTTCACTGAGCTCCAGGCAAGGACAGAATTAAAAGCAGAGCCAGAAGTGAGGGAACACGCTGTGCTGATGTTGCACACTGAGTATTGTTTCCTCTTTGGACTGGTGATTATACAGGGAGTCTTGTGTGTCTGCTATTGATCACAACCTCTGCGAAGAGGCTTCCTGCATGGACCGATCTATCCAACTGGTCGCCCTCGACAGGCGATGTAGGAAGGCAGCCTGTCTCCTGACGTCAAAGTAGACGAGGACTGAGCCGCACATGACATGTGCAAAAGGGAGTGGGAGGCTGAATGAAGCACACTCATGAGTCAGAGTGTGGACACAAGAAAGCTACTTATAATGACAGGCTTTCAGCTTCAGTTCATAATGCATTCACTCTTTTGTTGTCAGTGCTATCGTTGCTGAAGAAAACATGGATGGAAAGGATTAGAAACAAAGAGCAATTATGTCTCCGTACTCTTGGTGAATTCCAGTATGAAAAAACTGATACAAACGACAGCACAGTCTTTTCCCTATTGTACGGCAATCAGATTTGAACATTTACAAGCAGAGGTTGATCATCTCCAATATCTCAAAAGAGATATACACAAATAAAAACCTAGAGCAATTTTAGAGCAATCATTCTGCCTTATAGTGTTACTCTACAAACATGTAGAGTATGTACACTGATGTATATGTGCAGAGATACTAGCGCCACATAAAACATGGAGCTGCACAGCTTGATTGGGTCTAAACAATGAACCCCTAGTTGAAAATTCTACAATCTTATCATGCACCTTATAATCACGTATTCATTCTGTTACACTCACTCTACGGTGTAGATGTTGTTACAGCAGGAATAAAACTCAACGTTAGCTATTTTCAGTATCATTGATGGGTCAAAAAATTAAGTCAAAGAAAGCTCAGGGAGTTTAAAAACACATTTGAAAAGACTTTGCTTTTTAAAACACGTTAACACTAGTATGTTGTCAGTCAGCAAACAGGAAGGCTGAATGTTTGTTGTGGTTTGTCTTTCTGAGCAATCAAGCTCTGTTCTTTATGGACATGGTGGATTTAATATGATCGTCATATCCACAGGGCTGTGTGCGTGTCTCTACCGCCTTTGATTGCAAGGTGTAACCCACAGGTGTCTTCACAGCTGGAGCTTGTCAAGTCCAATCAGGAGGAGCTTAGGAGGGCAGATTCCTGATTGTTTTCCTCACACGATCTGTTGTCAGATTTACTTTAAACCCTCGCTCTCTCAGCTTCCATGTTGTCTAGACGTTCCAGTATCTGCCTTCTTGTTGCATTTCCCACAGGAAAACAGATTCCCAGTTCAGATTCCTTTTCTTTTTTCCATTACTCTTCCTGCTCTCATTCAGAATTCATTTACAACTCACTCCAAGACTCCCTCTGTGAATCTCCTCAATAGTTCTCTGACTGCTCCCCGGGTTTACAGTATCTTTCTACAGCAATCGCCTATTACTCATCTAGTTATCCACCCTTTAACGTTCCAACAACTCACAATACAGGAAGAAAGAACAAATATATCATCATTAACAAAACACTCACCACCACCTGCTAATCTCAGTCTCTGTGTGCATGCTCAGATTTTCCCTTGGCACTCCATCATCCCTCCAAAAATGAGGAAATCTTCTTATCTATTGAATTTCTTTAACGTTGCCATTTTACCAAAATTATCTTTTTAACTTTAGGATAATCTCATTTTATTATCCATTAGGCTGCATTGTGGAAACAATGTTTTGTTTTATGGACCATATTTTAAAAATATTTATCATTTAAAGCTGAACTTTTTTTTTTGTTCTTCCAACATTATTACTACTTAGTCTTATGCTGACTGTTTTTTATTATTGTACAATGGTATCATCAGATATTTATCATTTTTCTGATATCATTTTATCATATTTTCACCTTTCTGAAAGGTCAGAAAGGTGACCTTTCTGACCTTTCACCTAATTTAATGGCATATCTTTGGAAGTTTCCGTCAGACAACACATCCAGTTTCACAAGTTCTTTTCACTTTTTTTTTTCTAAAGTTATCAACCATTCTCACATGTGGAATGGGAATAAGGTTCTTATCATTGACTTTCTTTCTACCAACACAAAAAACTATTAAATACAGATAGTGTAGAACAAATCCAATAAAAGTTTTGGACTAACTTTCATTTCTTTTGTGATTATCAGCAGAGGAGTTGCAGGGCAAAATCTCCTTCTTATTACTATACGCCCTTTTGTGGCTCAAATCAAAAGCAAACAGTTTCTTACTAAAACACCAACTTGTTGACTCATTGCTTAGTTGAGACTTTTTTAATGTTCTAGACAAATTGTTCCAGTAAATTAAAAAAAACAAATAAACTCATATTTAGCACAAGTGAAGTTGCTCTGTGTTAAACTACTGACCTGTGCAGGATGCCCTGTCCTCTGCCCATTGACTGATAGGCCCCATCCCAACACACCGGCAAGGACAAGCAATGATAAACCACTTATTTCAAAATTGAATAACCTACTTGTGATAGGTTATTGGCTAAGCCAACCTTTGTTTGAGCATGAACTCGACTCTCTCTCAGAGGAAAAGACATTGAAACTTTGTACACCTAGCCATCCACCAGTTCGTTGAATGACTCAAGACGAATTACTTTGGTGTGAATATTTAGATCATTTATTATCTAAGCAGTTGCTGAGGTCATTGTAGCTTGGATGAATACAGACAGAGAGGTGAAAATAAATGTTTTCACATCTACGCTCACCAGGACCAGGTGGAAATCAATACGTGAGCCATGTAATCTTACCTTATCTGGTACATTCAAAACACCAGGTCAGCTTCGCATGAATCCAAGAATCACCTTCACATTAAAGCTGCTGGAGACACATCCTATGTCCTGAATTGTTGATCACCTGACTGGAAAGACACAGCATGTCTGCCTGTGGCACCGTCTGTCAGGGTCAATTGGAGGAGTGAGGTCCCGTTCTGTTCTGTTATTCTTCCACTTCACTTTTTTACAAAACAAACTTCTGGAGATTCTGAGGTAGACAGCATTATGAGATGCATTATCAGGCAGGTGGTGACAGAGAGAAGACACCAACAGACACAACAAGCCGATCTCCAAGGCCATTAAAGAGAAGAATGATCAGTCGCAGAAGTAACAGGAGACTCATTCAGTCTAATTGCAATGAACACCATTATTTAAATAGTTTTGTAGTACTTGATTTATTTCATTCTGTTTTTATTACATTTCACTGTGTACATAAATTACATTTTATTGTTTTCTATTATTACTTTTACACTGTATTTTAGGTGGAGAAATCTGCAAATGTGTTTAAATACATGTGAACCTGAATAACATTATGTGGTCAACAATCCATTTACAGTAAAAAAAAAAAAAAAAAACAGAATAGTTTTCTGCTGATATCCATTTATCTTATATATTTTTTAAAAACTAAATCAAGGTTATTTAATCATTCTCAGCTTAAAACTGAAGGGAAATACAGAAATATTTAAAAGTTCACAAACCTTCAAACTATATCTCTTCTATATATATATATATAAGAAAATCATTCAACATTTTTTCTTCACAATTATTCACAAATACAGAATATGCGTTCTGTACAAATGTCTCAATGCATTTGTATCGGCTAGGCTTCCTAAAATGAAAAACCAAAGAGTGTGGTGAATTTAACAGATTTATTTAATTATCTGTTACACACACACGCACGCACCTCCCCCCCCCCCCCACACACACACATACACACCTATATATATATAGCTGACTTCAAATTGAATAATAGAGCAGTATATAATTTAGATCAGTTTTTTTCTAAAGCATGCTGAGATGACATTTGTTGTGAATCTGTGCTTCTTGAATCTAATGAACAGGATATTATTCACATCACAATTAATATTTTGGTATTATTTTGTTATTTATCTGCAGTTGAAAGGTGCTATACTTTTACACATTTTCATGACTTCTTTGTCATATATTAATAGGTGGTGTTTTTTTTTTTTAAGATAAACAAGACTAAGACAATTAACTATATAGGCATATAACATGCGTATACTTTATGGAGTCACAAATAGTGAGTTTAGTCACAGGATAAGTGAAGTACTTCATGTTTGCTTGGATCAAGATAAATATTTTCATAAAGGATGAATAGTAGGGCCCCACTGAGACCAGAGACAATCAAAGGTCACTGCATGCTGAGTGCTGCATTGAGTCACGTTCTTTCCAAGTGTTTTCATATTTGGCAAGATCTGCATCTGTCTTCATTTCAGGTGAAGGCATATTTACAAGCAATGCTCATCATAGTAGATGCTGTAAGGCGTAACAATGTAATAAATTTAAATTTGTGGGAATTGATGTGATTAAAAGAGGCAGTTTCAAATTCCACTTTCTTCCCTTTACAGTGCAGACTGGTTAAACTGGTGGCGCTACGCAAAAGAGACACAGAAATTGTGGTTAGCGATATAAACCCACTGGACCATGTGGCTTTCCATACATTTGTTAGTAGATGGAAAAGTATACAAACCCACTGACCTGCTCAGAGCCCATCCTCCTCTGCCTGTTTCTCTTTGCTAAAGAATACGACTCTCATTGCGGGCCCAGCCACCTGTAACACTTTGAACCTCCTGACCTTCAGGTTCAGTAAATTAAGCTAAAATGTTTAATGGAGACTTTACCCGAGCAGCAGTTGTTCCCACCCGTTCTCTGAAGCAACTTCCTCTCCTTTACCACCATGCACGTGTGTGTAGGGATAAGCAAAAACCTTACATACTCGGGAGTTTCCATGACATCATAATTCCCTCATACATAATTACTTACTTCCTTCTGTCTCCTGCCTCTGTGTTAGAACATTGTGTACAAACCCTGGGCTGGTTTTGCTAAAATTGTACAGTTTAAATATGTTTTTTGTATAGTTAAAAATACATTTTTATGTTTTACAGCCTTTGAGTTTACAAGAGAAAACCACAATCATATGCAAAGGAAAATATGTTTATCACAGAGAATGTACAGTAGGTGTATCTGGAAAAAATAAGCCACACTCACTGCTTGGTCACGTTTTATTGATTGAATGAAAATACCAAAGAGAGGATAGGCTGAAATCTGGCATGACGTCCTAAGCAGAAGAACATTAAGTATAGCATAAAAAATTTTAATGCTCTAAGGGAAAGCAAGGCATATAATTTAAAATTCCTATGATAGGGAATAAGATTTATTACTGGGTAAATGGATATAACAGGACTGGATTCGGTTGTGGTTATATCCATAATTAGCTGAATGGTCATTAAGCTGTTAATCTTGTCTCCTGTTGAGCCGAGCTCCAGACAATACAGCATGACTTCAGACCTGCTTCAGAAGTCGGTGGGCCACAGGGGTAAAAGGCTGGGAGTAAAACCACATGACCGCATTTAATCCTGGCTATGAGATTTGTGTACAGTGTCCACAGAATAAGGCTCCACCAACAACAATCCCCTCCCACCATGTCAGCAGTACTCCTTTTGCTGTTGGCACATTCGTTGCAGCCTGACCCAGCAAAAGTCTCCGGAGATATCCAGGAGTAAACATGAAGAAAACCTGGAATTTTCCGTACTTTACAGACACACACCCAGTTCACAAAAGAAGGGGAAAGAGGAATGTGTTGGGAATGTAACCTTCTGTATTAAGAGGGTCCAAGACTTAACTTGACAACACATATTGATATCTTACTTTGTTAAAAGGTTGCTGCTAATTATTGTGTAAAAAAAATAAAATAAAATAATCAGACTTTTTGATTGCTTTTCCAATTGTTAATGGCTGTTATATGAATAGACTTTAATTTTCATTTTAGAAAGAAATCCCTGATGTGACTTGGAACAATATTCAAGTCTCCGTAGTGTTGACTATGGAGTGCTAACTATGGAGATCAAACTTGGAAACATGTTTCCGAAACATGTTTCCAAGTTTGGGTCTCAAACATAAATATGAAGTACAAATAGGTTAGAATAGGTAAGAAAAAAGATGTGATAAATCAAACGCAGAGGACTGAGTATGGGATAGCATAGGAGTCTCACAGTATGAAAATCTAAGAGGAAAAACCATGGTTTTATGGATGTGAAACTAAAAATTGAGAGAAAAGTCATTAAAATAGTATAATATTTATTTATTACATAAACTAAAATTCCTGCTGCTACTAACAAAATCACCATTGTTTTAATAATGTTATCTGTTACATTGAAATTCAAGTTAAACCGATTGTTTTTCAGACATTGATTTTCAACAGCTTATTCTACAGAATATTACAATTCTGTAATACTGAAGTTGCTGCCGTATTCCTGACTGTACTGCAGTCGGACTGATTATGACAGAAGCTGTGAAGCACAGTAATTTAATTTGGTGTGTAGTGAGCTGTTTTCTGAAGTAACTAGTTTGGTAATAAACTGAAATGGTGTAAAAAAAACTTTAAAAACAGTTTATATTGTTTTATGACAGTTAATTTATGTCTGGATTCTTTGACATTTGAATAAATTAAGAAATACGGAGTGTGACAATAAAAAACTGACTGATATTTCTTACTGTCTGCAAATTATTTTGTATGAAATGTAAGTATATTTAAATTATTTGAATTTGCTAATAAAATTTCACAATATAGTTAAAGTGATTCCTTTTTGACTGCACTGCATGGTCATTATGAAAAGTGTGAAGCCTGTTGACAAGAGGATAAACTGAATACATTTGTCTCTGTAAGTTCATATTTTTAGTTTTGAACTATAAAAATAAAAACTATGGAGGCTAACATTAAGGAAAGAGAACTCAGATCATTTTTTGCAGCCCCCACAGCACAACCTTGTTTGAATAGATGTGTGACTTCAACTATGAAATACTAATCTCTACTGATACTATCAAAGGTGATAATTGCAAAGTGTAACAGATGTTAAAGGGTGTTTTAGCAGGTCTTGGACCAGAATAAAACTGCTAAGTGGAATCTTTTAACCCTCTGGTGCATAGCGGCCACTACAGTGGACAGCTATTTAGAAGTCATTGTTTCCTAAATGCAGTGGTTTCTATGGTGGAATTGCATATCAGTCCTTAGAATCCTCTCTACTGCCCCCCTTCACTGAGGTTAATTCAGTGGCAAGTTGTTGTAACTACAAGTTAATGTCATCGGAGTCCAAGATAGCCTGCAGACAGACACACTCAATGACCACTCCTGGAATATCCTCTCAGTCCTTCTATTCTCAGAGAATCCTAGAGGTAAAAAAAATATGCTGGCATGCAGGAGTATCTAGGTAACAATATTATAAACTTAGTTTGGAAAATTTTGTTTCATGTAAGTAGAAAATTGAGATTAATCATGTGTCCACCACAGTGGACATCATGCATTGCTGACTATATTTTTAACATAAGTAATGTAGTTGATTTGTCTTTCATTATAACTGTTTTGCTTGCAATTAAATTCATTTTGAGTATATCTATAAGTTAGTTTTAAAAATATCATTTTTATCCAGATCAGTTGTAGTTTGTGTTAGTAAAATTATAATTTTCCCATACTTTTAGACCACAAGTGCAGCAAAGAATAAGGATCACTATAGAATAGTCAAAGAAATTCCCTCTGACTCCTCAGATGATGAGTATAGTGACAGCAGTGATGAGGAATGGTGCTATATAAGTTCAGTCCATTCCATTCATTCACTCAACCTTGCAAATATGTCTGGAAAGTCCAAGACAATAACTTTGATGGAGACTTGCCACCTTTTCTCTGAAAAAGGAGAGTAAATGTTGATGGAAGAGAACCAATTGATTTCTTTAGGTATTTGTTTCCCTTAGATCTCATTGATAGTGCATAACACCAACATGTATGCGTTGCAGAAAGGGAAAGAAAATCTGGCAGTGACAAGAGAAGAAATGCAAATTTTTCTTGGGATCAACATGGTATAGGGTATATTCGGTATGCTAGGACACGGATGTACTGGTCCAGTGAGGATGGCCTTCATCTAGGAATAATTGCAGATGCTATATCTGTAAACAGATATGAGCAAATTCTTCTGAAATTATTCTTCAGTTAAGTTCATACTGTTCTATGTTGTATGCTGAAGTGCATGCCGTCCACTGTAGTGGACATTTTTGTAACTTCATGGAAAAATACAATTTTTGAAAAAAAAGTTCATATTTGTTTTTTTCATGCCCTAAGAAGAGTAAAAACACATTTAAAAAAAATCTTGACTCAGGGATTCATAATTCATGCATCAGAGGGTTTAGATGTATCATGTTATGATATTCTAGATCCAAATTTATTTACAAAATTGTCAAGTGTAAATAAGTAAATGAAAAAAGAACTACCTAAATGTTTCAACTAAAACAGATATTGAAATGTCTTAGCCACTGATAGACCAACCATTCATACTGCTGCAGTGGCCTATTTTTAAGCACGTTATTGTTGGACAAGTACATTGTGCAATGATAGAAAATATTTCAGCATCCTTTCTTCTGCTCAGGCAAGCCTCAGGTAGATCACTGACTTTCTTCTTTAGTTCAGTTGCATTGTGTAATCTGTGTTAAAGTTTTAAGATCTGTTTATATTCAGATATGTAGAGATATCAGTGATAGTAAAGTAAAATGATTCAACAAATAAATCTGCGGGGTACATTTTCTGTGTTTGTGTAATATGCGTAATCCCTCATTTCTGGGTTTTGAGTTTAAAATTAGGACAAACAATTTTGTGTTTGTCCTGATTTTTTTAATGCGTACATTTTTAAAAGGCCTCTTGCTACATTTATGAACCTTTCGTTTATCTAATGGTACATGCATACAACAATACTTTTGTCACATTCATAAAGCTGTGTGCATGTGAGATTATCCTTCTTCGATAATGTAAACTAACACAGGCATTTTCCAGGCCTCATTGTAGCCAAAAATAGGTGTGGCGTGTTTTCTGTTAGATAAAGCCTAACAGACAACAAGGAAGGAAGCGTCAATGTTGTTGCCCCACCTTCACTGGCTGGAATTGTTATTTTCTGCAATCGCTCTTAACGTGTAATCAATATGTATACCATGGACAAAAAGATGTATACTTTTACTGGCACAAAAACTGCAATTCTAAGCAAGAATTAAAAATAATAATAATAATTACACACCATTTAGAACAAGAATATAAACAACGTTAGCAGTATGTCATAAAGAAATACATTTTAACTCATCAAATGGTATCTCAGCAACAATTTCCAACAACATATTAGCTAAAGTATTTGCTGATGTAGGCCACAGGTTAAAGTCTGTTGCTGGGCCACCTGAAAAAAAATAGCATTACCTCCCATCACAAGAAACTTGTCAGAATAATTTAAAGATTACTTTAATCCTGTATCTACAAGAGGCATGAATAATGTTGGACTTAATTTAATTTACCAAATTCAAAATACAATGATTGTGGTCGGAACATGTGGGAGAGCTTGCAGGGGCACCGTCACATAGAAGTCCTGGGGTTGAGAGATCAATTTGAACCATTTTTGGAGAAGTTCAGTTCACAGAAAGTCAGAAAGAGGCTTTAAAATTGCTGAAGCGTTCAGTCTCTTTTTTCTCCATTACTGGGAGTGCTTTCTTGGGCACATCTTGTACTGACAGTAAAAAAAAAAAAAAAAAACATATATCACTGGGAAACTTTGCCGCAAAAATAATATGTTCCCATCAGTGTAAAAGTGGAATAGAAAATTCACCCTCTTCAGTATGTTGTTATTAAACAGTTCATGTATGGGATAGGATGACTGAAAAACTGCGAAACCAACAACCTGATATGTAAAGTCATCACGTTAAAGTTCACGTGGGAGAACAATTCTACAGAAAATGTGCGTTTTCTTGTGGGCTAGTCGTGATGACACAAGACAGACAGAGTTTGACAAAAAAAAATAAATAAAAGCTTACTGTCAAATGTCTGAAGGAATTAGAAAAGGGGGGGGTGTAAAATGTGAGACAGGGCAGTGAGGGGGCAGAACCAGGATTAGTGTACTGTACGCAGTGATGGGAGGTATGTGTGAGCCAGAAAGAGAGAGAGAGATTCGGCAGGGGGGAGTGGGAGAGAGTCACGTGTATGCCAGAATAAGCTCAGAGCTGCAGCAGGGAAATCTCTGGACAGAGCAGCAGTAGCAATAAGTCAGACCCCTCAGTCCCTCATGCTCCTTCCACATGTACTTTTTGTAGCAACAACACTTTAACACCTGTCCTCCCCTTCACCTTATCTAACCCTTTCCTCTTTCAGGTTTTCCTTTAATCCCTCCCCTCTGCCACAAACCTTATTCTTCCAAAGAGTGTTCATGATGCACTAGATATTCCCCTCATATCAGCTTGTTTTGAATGACTTTTTATCTCCTCAGTACACATGCTGCTAACAGAGACCAACTCAGCGGTAAATGTGTATCAACATCTGACAGCCTTTACTCACAGGATCATATCTACTCAGTCAAGTCCAGCAGGCACCCTAAAGCTACTTAGGAGGTTCACCCTCATGTCTCCTAATGTGCCATCCTGCTGCTTCTGATTCGAAGCAGGTGATGGAGGACAAAAGATGTCTGCTCCCTCAAACTGTCTGACTCACACTGATTCTCCTCCCCTTGCAGGAAAAAAAAAGGAATTGGTAGGAAGCCAGGTACTTTTTTTTCACTTTAAAGGTTAGAATGACATTCAAGCAAAAGAGCTGGAATCCAAATATGGCCCTTACAATATTACGCAAGAGTTCAGCTACAATAAAGCTCAAATTATATATAAAAAAAGAGAAGAAATAGAGATAGCCCACGTTGATGTTTTACTTTCCCTATTGGAGAAGTAAGCTGAAACCTCACAGCTGGGGCAGGGCCAAGGACACGTGTTGGCCACAAACAACCCCTGTTATTAAAGATTTGTTCTGTTTGGAAATTTCTGAGGTCAGACTCCATGACCGCACTGTAAAGTAACTCTAAATGGGCGACTAATGCTTGTCTGCTGCAAAGGTGACCATTAAAGGCAGTGAAGAATGGATGATGACATTCTGCCACCTGTTTTAAGGCAGTGTGACTCTGCTCCAGCTTTTAAAGTGCTCAAACATAACATCTTCTGCAGGTTGAAAAAAAAAAACTGCGAATGGCAGATGATGCATTTGCTATTTGATAAGTCAGCCCACTCATGCATTTATTTTGTGTGTACACAGTCATGAGTTTCATAATGACAGGTAGTGTAAAATATGTGTACTGTTGATAAACAGACCCAAAGGTCTTATCGAACCAGTGCAGCTGCCATATAAGTTGTCATAAATAACTTGTAACTACAGAAAAGCATAAAGTTCGCTAGAGGAAAGAAAAAGATGGAGGACATTGTTAAATTTTCCTTGTTTTACCATTACACACTAAAGTCAAAATATTGCGAATGAAGTGAAGATAATATCTTGAAGAAAAGGTGCAACGCTGAAACTGCACACAGACTATCCCAACGCATACCAAACATGCTGACTAAGAGCGTACAACCACAGGATGTTCATATCCTAAAGAGAAAGAATTTCCTGTTGTCCTATTCTAACATATTAGGTTACGAGCTCACTTACACGGTGAAGCTGGGGCAGTTATTCACCTGAGTGATGGTTGGGTTTAATATTAGAAGTGAAAATTTATTTTCAGCATTTAAATTGTTGGTATACTATTTTTCATTTTTTTCTATTCTTTTAGTTTTTCAATTGTAAAATGAACAATTTGTTTTCTTCAAAGTGACTCCAGTACTGCGTCTTATTTAACTGAGTACTTAACTTGGCTTTTTTTTTTTTTTGACTTCTTAAAACCTGAAGTAGCTTTTTAAATTCTGTACAGGAATTAATTAGCCAAATATTCATCAGTCATGCTTTTTGTAGAAGTTGTTAAACTGTTTGTTTGCACTTAATAAGCTGAACTTGCTTTGTGAGTTAAGCCATGAAACAAATAGTTTGTCCTTTGTGAAATAAATTGCAATGGTCAGCGCTTCACTTTGGGTTAGTATATCTCCATTACAATCAAGCACCATCAAAACAAATCTACTTTGACAGGGATCTGGAGTCCAAGGGCAGAACAGGCAGTCCGTCATATGGAATCTGGTGCTGCTGGTTGTTTTTGATGATTGAATTGACTTTATACACTCCACTGTTGCCATATGCTTGCTAATGATAAAGAGTTGGCCAAAGTGACAAGTTGTGATTTGCTGGATCATGTTACAAAGTGACTATTACAGGACATGTATTTGACCTTTTAGTCTAGTAAAGTGCTTTAGGCGCATTCAGACATATTTTGAAAGTCACATCTCTTTTACCCAGAAAAACAATTTGCATTAGGATTAAAGGTGCAAATGCAACAAGAAAAGTTTGTCTTGCAAAAGTTCTCTTAGTGTGAGCAAGACCACAGACTTTCTTCAAGGACAGCACATTGAGAAATGAATGTTTTGCCCCGCTGTTCAACAACTGTTTAATTTTGAACTTTCGGTTGAGTCTCTCCTGTACCTATATTCTACATTATGTATTAAGTATTTCCAATTAATCTCCTATTCTTGCTCACCCAAGGCTTAGACATCACAACTGACTAGAATGAGATGGAGAGAACGTTGTAAGTTTCTGAAACATACCAACAGGTTAATGCTTTGCTTTTGATTAACTGTGTGAACATGATGAAAAAACTTCTCTATCACCCCAAATAACAGCTACAATCAAAAACAAGGTATGTATGTATGTATGTATGAACAACATCCTTACAACATCCTGGTAAACATCTGCAGTATTAAAATCAATACATAGAGTTCCTGACACTCTTTCAGATACTTTTGTTTTCTTTTTTTTATTATTTACAAAAATAGAACTCTGAGGTGCAACGGACGTTTTTTTTTTTTAGAATGAAAAACATTTAGATAATATGTATCCTGTGGTTTCTAGAAACCTGAAATTATGCCGTCAACAGGGCTGAACTGTGCTGCAGTGAGCTGGATAAGGAAACCCTGGACATATCTTTAGGTTTCACTGGTCACATTTTGGAGTTTGTCTTGAAGGAAACTGAACATAAACAAAAACAGATGGATCATAATAGAGTTTATAATATCATATAAAATGTAGAGAGAACTTGGTATAGTTGATCTTAAATGTGTCATCATACCAAGCCAGGTTTCTGGATTTTTTAAATGAGATTGAAATGAGGAAAATAAACTAAAGAACAATAGCATCTTAAGGGAAAATACAGTAAATTGTAAAAATATGCATCAATTTGTTTGCATATGTCTGCAAACCAACTAACACCACATTAAACTACATTATAATTCAGTTTTAACATTCAGTCCTCTTAGTTACTAACCAAATGTTTTAGATTCTAGTGATTCAGAGAAATTAACAAAAATGAAGTTAAATCTCATGGAGAGAGGATACAGAGAATCAAAATGATTTAATAAAACTAAAGGATCAGTCAGGAGCCAATACATATCCAGTGCTGCAGTAAAAATTAAATGATGACTAAAGAAAATATTAGAAAAATCCTACATAATAGAAACTGGATGTTTTATCAAATTAAGAAAAGATAAAATGGAAACAACCGTGCTAAAAAAAGCTTCACAAGTTTTACATGCCCTCGCTAAAATCTTCCGAAACCTTTCGGGTGAATTTGTTTTGTTAAAAAGATACATTTCTTGGAAATAGTTCCCTTTTGGTGGGAACAACTTCAGCATGTGAAGATGTTATTTAAAGCTTCCAGTTCCCTAAAATGCTTTCGTTTACCAAGGTTTGCCTGGAAAAATACAACTACCTCTGGGAAGCAACTCTAGGTAGACTTTGGAATCCAAGAGATATCAGACTTAAACTGAAGATTAACTCTTAAAGTGAAATAAGCAAACAGGTTCTTTCTTCAGACAATACAAACAGACTGACTGAACACACACTGGACAAGAAAGGTTACCTCTTTTTCTGTCTTGAGCACAGGGAGTTGCACAAGATAAAAACATAAATCAATTGATTATTAGTGAAGCTAACTGGTTTTTGGGTAATATTAGCAACAAGAACCTGACTAAGCATTAGATTTGTGGACATTGTGTTCAATGTTTTAAATCTATTTTATAGTTATTTTGTCATAATAGTTGCGTTAACATGACGATGTTGAATAGAGGAAAACCCTCGTTTGTTCAGCCTTGCACATCAGTCAAAGAAAATGCTTCATTTCTGGTTTTTAAGGAATGTCTTGAAAAAATATTATTATTAATGAACAACTCTCTTTAGAAATGTATTTATTCATATAGTTATACTGGGTTTGACTATTGCCATCCATGCACTGCCTATATCAGTCTGTCTTTACATGATAAAGTAGGAGTGTATGATCATCTTAAGAGATGGCTGGGTGAGACACACTCCATCATGAGCTAATATCAAGACATACAGGACAAACAACCACACACACGCACACACCCATACTTCAGGGCAATTTAGAGACCAATTAAGTTATTATGCATGATTTTGTATTGTGGAAGAAAGTCAGAGCCCAGAGCACATGCCAGAGCCAGGAGTGCTAATAACTGATGGCAAGCTACCATGCTCAGCTGTTTTACCTGATTACATTTTATGTGTTTCAGTGCATTAGTGTTGCTCTGCAAGAGGTAAAAAAAAAAGTTGACATCTAAAACAACAAAACAACAGAGAAAATGCAATTGTTAAAATGCAGAAAAATGTTATATATAAAAACTATTACAATACAGAATGATCAAATATTAAGTATATGAAATATAAAACTCAAATCAAATCAAACTTCATCGCTTTTGTTGATGTGTTTGCATGAAAATATTAACCAGGTTTTTACAACTTTTTAGTTTTGGTTTTTATCACTTTTAACAGGTTTATTTCCTTTTAAGTTGAATTGCACAACCTATATGTGAGATGGATAAAGTGCGTAAATAATTGATTTTTTTTTTTTTTTACCCTTTAAGAAATCTTGTGTCTCAACTAGGCTGTGCACACTGCAACTGCTGGAAGTAAAGGCTCGGAGTGAACTTGTTGCTACAGGACAGCATAAAAGAGCTGTGGTCCACAGTTCCTCTTCAAAGTGGCTGGACGTTTGCCTACGGAGAAATTATCAGCCTCTATTACATCACTTTTAGATAGAATCTCACACTGAACCGCCCACGTGACGATCCCATAAAAAGTGGTAGCAGAGGGAGCGTAGGCTGCTCTGCAATGGACACAAATTTGGCTGCTATCCTGTCGTCAACCATCTCATCAGCTCTCGGCGGGGAACCTCACATGAAGGCCGGTCGACCTGTCGAAACGTCCCGTGTCACGCGATAACTTTGCAATTACCTGCTTATTTCCAGCCACATGCTGGGAGATGAATCTCCTCCTAACAGCCATAGAAAAGAGCTGTCAGTGCTTTTTTTCTACCTTTCATAAATCCTGTTATGTGGCCCCCCTAACCTTCACATTAAGATTACATTGTGGTGGAGCTGCTAACTCAAAGCGTTACATCATCTGGAATCAATAGGAGCACATTAGCTGATGGGAAAGATAAGCTGTGGTAGCTCTGGCTCATCTTAGATTGTCATAAAATGTCTTTTTGAAGTGGAAGACAACTTTTAAGAAGCCAGTTCCTGTGAACTCTGTGTGCCTGCATGTGTGTGCGTGTTCCTGTGTGTGTGCTGGCTCAAATTCCAGCCGAGTGCAGGAATTATTCAATGTGCTGCGAAGGCAATGCTTGTGGTAAGCTCCCAGCCCTCTGCATCATGCGTAGTCCTCATCTGTGCGTGGAGAGCGCAGGCTGGAGCGCTTACATAATCTAGTTAAAATATATCCCGGTCACATGTAAGATTCAGCCCTGCAGATAGATTTCCCACTGTCGCTTGAGCTGCTCTGGCTGCCATTCAGCCGCCAGAGCAGATATCTTCTAATATTCAGATTTGAATATTCAGATATTAGAAAGAATATGAACGCAAACACACACTCGCAGACTCGGAGACTTGACAGTGATTAGCTGCCAGATATTCTCAACAGCTTGCATGTGAAGAGTCTGCGTGGAGGAAAACAAAATGGTCTGGAAGCTTTTCTCTCTGGATGAAGCACATGTGACTGAGTGAAGCCGGACCAGGAAGGGACAAAGGAGAGGGGAGGACGCACAGCAGGATGCTGGAGGCACAAACCCCCATTATTGCTTCTCCTCTGACTACACAAGTTTGAATATTAATGCTAAATCCAAGTACAATTGACTGGGGGCACATATACACATTGCTGCGGCACTGTGCCTACACTACATGTGGTCACATATCTGTGTAGGTGGGGTTAAGTTGCAGAGCTAGCATTTACTTCATCGGGATGACAAATCAGGAGGAGTAAGCTGGTGAGATGGGGGAAGCCAGGCTTAAAAAGTATAAGGGATTCCAGATGTGAAGCTTTGCCTGAAGCATTAGCCGGTCCAGAGCTATGTTAGGCATTTTTCATGAGCAACATCTGAGGATATGATTAAGAAAACAAAAACAACTGCAGTGAATGATTTAAACATTTTAAATATAAAGAGTGGCTTGTGATGATAGTTGAATCCCTGGAATGTTTTACATTTTACTGCCGCAGATTTTAATGTATTTTACCAAGATGTTATGCTTAGGACAAACATGAAGCGCTACATAAATGTAAGAATAAAGTTTTATTCTTGTAAATTATATATTATTAATTAAAATGTTTTTGCTCTTTCTTCTTTGCAAAGCAGTTCAGACTCAATCTGATTTATTTGACGGCTTTGGGTAAAATACATTTTTTAAAGTCCTGCTACAAATTTGTCAATTGGATTTAGGTCTGGACTGGGCCATTCCAACACATAATGATTTTATCTAAGTCATTCCATATTAGCTGTGGCTGTATCTTTAAGGGTGAATCTCTGTATCAGTCTCATGTCTTTTGCAGTCTCTAATAAAGTTTCTGTTAGGATTTCCTTGCATTTAACGTCATATAATTTCCCATCACCTCTGAGCATCTTCCATGTTCCTGCTGAAAATAAGCACACCAGAGCACTTTTCTCCATGTTTTGTTGTGTCTTCTATGCGGTTTGTGGTTCCTTCAAATTGAACTTAATGTGGTCTTCTTCCAGCCTTTTGTTTTAAGATTTATGGTGTAAAGGACTAACAGACTGTCCCATCTGAGCTGTGAATCTCTGCTGCTCCTCCAGAGTTGCCATGAATGTCTTAGCTTCTTCTCTGGTCAAACTCAGTATCAGTCAGGTTCAATCCCATCAGCTCTGATGTTTTGACTATCCCTCCAGAGAGAACACATTTCCACAGCATGGTGCTGCCACTACTATGTTTCACAGTGGGGCCAGTGTCTTAAACATGTTCTAACAAATCTTTGAGGTCTTTGTAGAACAGATGTGGCGAGATCAAGATACACCCAGATCGACTCCAATTTTATAAGAGGTGACTTCTTATAGCAGTTTCTTGCATTGGTTTCTATTTCAGGGCATCAAAGTAATGATGCCCTGAAATCATTACTCTTTTCATTTTAAATTTAATAAATAAACATTTAAATTTTTTAATTTGTGAAACATCCATTACAAAATGATGTAATGATCATTACAAATTACAGAATTTCACTTTCATTGTACAATTATGTAGTACTTTTTGTTGGTTCATAACAATCTAAATTAAATATATTCAAATGTGACTAAGTTGAAAGGATTCTTTTGCATGCAAGTGTCAATACTTTATTTCAGCCAGAGCTTAATACCCTTCGTAGGAGTTTAGTTAGTCAAACAACTAAAGGTGCCTTGAAGCAGCTGGTCACAAAAGAACCTTGCCAAACAAAATTATGTAATCCTGTTATTGCATGGATATGAATTGCTGCCAGGACGGAATAATTTGAACCAATAATTTTACCTAGCCAGGAAACGGATCCACACTGAGATTGCTCATAAATGTGCCCCTGGGTCATGCAGTCTACTGAAACGTCGAACCTGAAGCACTCACATCTTGACCACATACATTTTAACCAAAAAGTATTTGAGTCTGTAAGCGGCGGAGCGGATGGCCTGAAGCCAAGTCATATGCATGTCTCACAGCAGAGGACAGCTGCTCATAAGATAAGACACACGTAAACATGCTCCACTTCAAGCTGCACCCAAATACTCCCACTTGAGCCTGCATCCTTTGAAACGCACTTAATCTTAAAGACACTCTTCACATAACATGGAGAAAAAAAACAGAGGTTGACTGAGGGCATCACACAAAGGTTCATGTCTGGGAGAATGTCATTAACAGTAAACTTTGGAGACAAAAATCAGAAGGTTAGTGTGAATTGCCCCCTACCTAATGGAATAATAAAAAAAGGCCTTTTAAAAGCCAAACTTTATTTCTTCCATATGTTGTAAAGTGTGGCACTGAGAGTTCTTCAATGACACGTGCTGCTTTTTTCTTCTAAGGGGAAGTTTAGACGAGGACAGATGTGTAGAGCCTGACCTGTAATAAAGTGGGTGTGAGTCTCTGATTGAGATTTCAATTTTTCTTTTTTTCCATGAATGAGAGCAGGAGACATCCTGTCTCTGCGGGGTACACACTGCTCATGTCGCGTGACTCATCTCGGATCCTGATAGGAGAAGAAAACGCGTGGACAAAAGAGCTGCCTCCTTTGCAAGGAGACTGCAAATTATTTGCTGTTGTTTCTTATGCAGATGACAAATTGGTGAAATTGTCAGATGGCTGAATGGAGCTGGATTAATGTTAATGCTTAAAGATTCAAGGAGATCACACAGACGATTTGCTTAAGTATTCAGGACAATATGCGGTTAATGCAGAAAAAACACTTTCAAGCATGAAAGATTAAGTATCTGGATTACTGTATGTTTAATGCCGTGTGTATAATTTAAAATATCTCTTTGATCCTTAACAGTTTCTGTGCTTTGAAAGGAACATGATATACTCCACTGTGACATGGATGGCTTGAAGACAACAAAAGGAAATAAGAGTGAACTGGGAAAACTGCAGGAAGCTCTCTGTCGTCACAAAGTCTGGGGTCAATGGAGGATCTGAGTCTGGGGAGCACAACGACTGGAGACTTTTTTTTTATTTTCTTTTATAGGATCTTTAAAAGATTGCAGGACAATTAGAATCTGGCAGATCTGACAGCTGTGTCATCCCGACCGGCTTTATGTGTAGTCTGGTGTGTGTGTGCGCATGTGTGCGTGTGTGTGTGTGTGGAGTGTATTCTTCACAGCAGGATGTGATTGAAGGCACAGCGGTGCAGAGCAACCTCTCTGTCTTTTTCCAGGGCTGCTGGGTGTTCCTCATTGTGACAGAAGCTCATAAAACATTAAGTATTCACAAAGGCTAGGCTCCCCTGCGATCGCTTGGCCACAAATGACTCTGAATTTAACTACTGTGGCACAATCTGCTTGTGCAAAGCACTGGAGACAAGCAAGAGGTCATTCTACGCATTTTAAGTCAGGCAATTCTGCAGCCGGTTGTTGCAACCATCTGGGCAGCAGCGTCCTTGGCTCGCTAATCATCTAACTGAGCTTTTTTCACATCGCACTCGTTACGCTGGAGGTGGAGTGAAAAGGGCGACGTCGTTTTAAATCCCACTCATCCTCACTGTCAATCGAGAAGGACAGGAAAAAAGGAGGCTGGTTCTTTCGCTGCTGGAGTGGGTGTTCTCAAAGCAAACGTGATCCCGTTTGCAGTGAGAGGGTTCGTGACTCACTGGCATCTACACTTGTCTGGCTTCCAACGGAGATCGCTCCTCCTTATCCCACCCTCTCAGCCAAACAGGTCCCACGAGTCATGAATACCACCACGATATGCCTTAAACAATTTTAAAAGTGCCTGTGTATCAAAACAATGACCGGTTAGATTTAGGTATTAGCTTTGTGCTCTAAAATATAATCAGAGTTCTGAATTAAAAAGGTTTTAATTTCACTTTATCATCCACTTAATGAAGCTCAGAATATACCAGTGTTGTTACAATAGAAGAGTTTTCTGGTATGATGACTAATAACTCAGGATTTCAATAGACTTTTGTTCAGAGTTCAGCAGGAAACACCTTAAACTATTGCCTTAATCCCAACGGGTTTACATTACTTACAACAGCAAATAAAATGACACTCACAGGGCTTTCGATGTGCAGAAATCTAACAAAATTTCACAAAATTGTCATGCTTGTGAAAGTAAACAAGGAATAATAGTTAAGACTACTTTTTTATTATTCTATAAAATCTGATAATACATCAGGGAATAACTTCAAAACCAACTTAACCGTGTTTCTGTTTCGACTTGGGAAATCCAGCTGAATTTCCAGCAGCTAAGTATATGCAACATATCCAACTTGGATTTCAAAGTTTAGGTTGGTGAGACGCAACTAACTTTCCCACTTTAAGGGACCTTGCTATTATTATTTTTTTTTATTTGGAAGAAAACGTTGCAGCAAGGAGGGCCTGTGTTTGAATTCTGGTCCCTCTGCATGGAGGCTGTATCTTCCTGTGTGTGTGTGGGTTCTCTCTGGGTACTCTGGCTTCCACCCACTGCCCAGAAATATAACCCTTAGGTTAACTAAATCGCATGGTTTTGGGAAGTGCATGGTTGCTTGCAGTGTGCAAATTTGTGCTGCCCTGGGAATGGATTGGGAACATGTGTAGTCGAGTTTAAAAAGCTACTCACTTATGTAAATGATTTTTTTTTTACACCATGAGAACAAATTTCGAAGATGTGGGGAAAATATTTGCTCAGTCCAGCTGTTTCCCGAAACCGCCGGCTTTTCATAGCCATGTCCCCTCAACTTACCGACATGCTTCGAGCCATGCAGCATCATCATCATCATCATCATCATCATCATCATCATCATCATCATCATCATCATCATCCAGACGATCATGACGCCGAATGCCTGTGCAGCGTGTAGTGACCAGAGGCCAGCCCCGGCTTGACTTTTCGCACAGCTGCTGAAATGGAAACCGATCCGCGTGTCCACGTGTTTGTGTCATTTCCATGCAATTTGCATATGTAAACTGGCCTCGCCTATTGCTCCGCGGCTGCACCGAATGGACGAGGCGATTCGTCGGCAGGGGCCAGGCGCGGCAGCGAATGGGAGAGCCGCGGCGCGCCGGTCCCGCCCTCTCAGACACGTTGCTTCGGGAGAAGCAACACGGGGTTGATCACTGGCTGTGGCTGCTGCCTCACCGCTCACACGCCGCACACGTCCCTCACGTCAGCTGCTCCTCTCTGCCCGACGCTCCTGTCGGATTCACAGCTGAACAAAGGAGGAGAGGACACAACCGGCCGCCGCATCCCGGGAAGGAAGGTAGGTAGACCTCCACATCTCACGCCTCGCCGGTCAGATTATCTCCGTATGAGCCGGCGAAACGCTCCTGTTATCTATTTAAAAAAAGTCGTCTGGAGGAATTTAACAGATGTAATCACAAGAGGAAAAAAAAAAAGATCTACTTATTCGAGCTGAAAGTGGATTTTTGTTAATAGATTGATCAGTATTTCTAATGTTCTTTTCTGATTATGTCTTTATGTAATTTAACAGGGTGCTGCCAAATTTACTATGACCGATGAGGAAGTCTATTGTGTCTCCTGCTCTGATAGGCGGACAGCCCTGATCATTCACTTTATCTGATTTTCTCCCCTTATCGTCAGTGATTACAATGTTTTACCTCCTCTCGGTAATATCCTTACATAATGCGACTGTAACTGATGAGCACCGTCTATACATGTAGGGGCCCCTACCTGCTCAGGTGTGCACCTTAATGGCCGTCTGATATTTTGCATCTTTGACAAATTACACAGTATATCGTTTCTTAATCAAAATAAAAGAATTACAGGCCTGGGTTGTGTTGAAGCGTTTTCAAAGGCCCAGGGTTAATCTATCTTCTTTAAAAGCCCAGCATGTTGTTTCATTACATAAATCAAGTCTGTGGTTAAACAAGTTCAGCTTGATGCTAGGTTTTTTTTCTTTTTAGATGTATCAAATGCTCAAGTCATTTGTTTTATGAAAGTAAAGTGTAATTGCCTGATGAGACTTCATATAACAGGAAGTATGGGACCTCTTAGTCAGCCCATGTTATAAAACACAGGATTTTTATAGCGGACTGCATAAAGATTAGATAAAAGATGTATACTAATCTGTTTGAACTGCCTTATGGGTTATTATATGTCAGTTGCTTGCTATTATAATTGTATAACTACAGTCTGGTTTCTGTGATCTTTGATGCTCCTATTTCAGTCTGTGAAACAGATGCATGCAGCATTTCTTTTAGGCCTGTGTCGGGTTGTGTGAATGAGTGAACCCCCTCTGCTCCACCCTCGCTCTACGACTATCAGACCAGAATCCTAAAACAAAGAACGAGTGAGCCATCGCTCCTTCTAACCCTCAAATTTCACAGGAAACCCGAGACATGCCAGGCGTTAACAATCCAACCACTAAAGATAACCCTGCGCTGTTCTCACTTCCTTTTATCGCCAAGGAAACGCACTGAAGCCCCTGCAAGCAATTAGGCATCCGCGAGAAGCGTTTTGAGTTTTTTGTCCATGAGACATTCTTTAATAGCGAACTAGGAGAGAGCTGATGTTTTACTACGTCTTTTATTACTTCAAGACGTCAACGCGCCGGTCTCGGCCCTGGTCCCCCTTTCTGAAGGAAGCTAACAATGTCCATGAATGAATGTAGCAACTGTTGGGGGCCAGAATCAGATTTTACACAATATCATAAAATGATGATGATAATTACACAAAAAGTTATAATGTTATATAATCAATCTTATTTAAAAGAAATTAAAAGCCAGCAGTATATTTTTTAATTTTAGCATAGCAAAAATTAGTATGTTTATTGCTCTGAATGTTATGCCTTTATGTTGCTTGCCTCTGTCTGGAGAAACACAGTTGTAACATGCTAATGTTAGCAGGTAATTAGTTGGGATTTCTGTCTTGTAACCAGCCTGCAGTCGGCTGCTTTACAAACTGCCAACTTTTTTAAAACAGCTTTATCTCTATAAGAGAGATTGAGGGACGCTTCTTCATTTTTAACACAACAACCTTATGCGTTTTTGAGACCTGAAGTATTACCAAACAGAGAGGGAAAAGTGTTAGCCTTTAAACCTTTTCTCAGCTAACTGGTTGGAAATGTGGGTAAATAACTTGATTATCTATGTAACAGATCAGTCTCGCTTTCTCAGGGAGTGCATAAAAAAAGATTTTTAGCCGTAGGAATAATTTGACGAAACCTGGCCCATGACTAATCTGTGCACAGCCTGGCATGTGTGAAAACTTACTTTTGTCAAGGTTTACAGTGACAAGAGTTTGGACATGTGTAGATCCGAGGCCTGGAGGGATGTTTTCATGTTTGATGGAGCTTGGTCTGTGTTTACTAGCTCAGGTGTTGCATCTGCAAAACAAACAGGTCATTGTGGTCTCACTGCCACCGTCTGCTCTGGCGCCACTTTGTCCTTACTCATGTCTACTTACTTGGAGATGCTGTGTTTTTAGAAGACTGTTTATTACTGTTATTATTTCACCAAATCCTCGGTGCTCAGACAAGGACGCCCCAGTAGTTATTTTGACTCCAGCCTTGATTTGTTGATATTTTAGTCATGTGTCTCATCTCCACCCATGGCTGTCCTTAATGCGTTTGTTTCATAAATCTCTGTCTCACCCGAGGTCAGTGATGGTCAGTTCTGGTTAGAGCCTGCAGTTGAGGATGTCTGCTACAGATTCGGACAACTCCATCGACTGGCTGGCCAGCGACACAGAAGAAAATGAGAGCGAGCAAGAGCCGGACTGCACCGCAAGGCGCAGCCAGAGAGAGGCTCCTCCTTCTGAGAGCAGCAGCGAGCCGAGCGAGGACAACTGGTGCGGGGTCTCTGGTAGCAGAGGATCTCCGGGCGGCACTGAGAGATCAGACAGAGACTTCGGCAATGGACTGTGTAAATCACAGCGCGGAGAAAAGGCGAACGGCAAGAACACTCAACCGGTGAAAAGACCTCATAGCTCCACAGGAGAGCAGTGCAAGGAACGGCAGCTAATATCCAACGCATTGGAGAAAGATCAAGTTTTTATCAACAAGGTGAGCACCTCTGTGACTGTTGTGTTTTGTTTCTCACTGGAGGTGGTTGACAGCGTCAACAAAACTAGGACATGCCCTATCACCCAGATCCACCCCTCCCCCCCTCAAGCCCCCACCCAACTGCTGCTTTTACTGACGTTTCCAGTAAGGGTGTCCCTCCTCTGTTACTGCATAAAGAGTGTTTGTCGTTTTGGGCTCAGAGAACTGTGTCATTTGATAAGAAAGCAAACACAGCGAGTGAGTTATTTGACTTGTGTGGCTCAATATGTATTTCAGAGGTTTTAGCTCATGTTTAATCACCTGACTGTAAATCAATCTGTTATCATTTCCAGTGCATGGAGCTACAATGCTACATCCATCCGCTGTCATCAATCTTGAATGGCCTTCGTTCAGGGAGATACAAAGAAAGTAAGTCAGCCTGCACATTTGTCCTCAACACGTTTGCGTAATTAACTTGAATAAGACGACCTCTGATGTTGCAACTAGAGACGCACCAGTCAGGCTTTAACTGGTTTAAGCTGACTATGACAGGTTTTGTTATTTTTAATGTTTTACTCTGAGAACAGTGACAAATGAAAGAGAAAATGTAAACATTTTCTAATACAGTACAATGAGGCAATTATCAATACTTGAAAGTGTCACCATGGGAATGCATCAATGAGGATGAAAACTTATTGATGCATGAATAAGTTTGATGCATAAAAAGCATAAAGAAATGACTTTCTTTTATGCTTTTATGACTTTAATAATGGAAAAAAGTGGTTTTTAAGCATGTGACAGACTGGCGACCTGTCCAGGGTATACCCCACCTTTCGCCCGGAACGCAGCTGGAGATAGGCACCAGAAACTCCCAACCCCATTAGGGACAAAGGTGAAAAAAAATGGATGGATGGATGGGTTTCTAAGCATTTGACCTACCAATCACCAATCAGTGCTGATAAAGAAAAAACCGGCCACGTGGTTGGCACATCTATAATTGCAGCATTGCACACCTCAAAACCCCGCGTTTTCTATGGTCTCAGCAGTAAATTGAAGCAGGGTTTGTTTTTGTGGAAACTAACTGACTGCTGGTGAAAAGGAGCATTTGGGTCTGTCAACATTTCTCCCAAAAAAACAATGGAGGGAACAGACAACATGCAGACCTTTGTGGAAAAAACGTGTCCCTGAGATCTGAGAGTGTGATGCCTGAAACATGTATTGTTGTTGGACTATCCAATAACCACAAATATTCATGAACCCATCTCCGTGTGTTATGTAACAAAGATCATTTCGGGTGAAGTCTCGCTTTGGACTATGCTATTTCAACAGATAAAGAAAGCACTCAGTGATATTATTTAGCCTACCAACAGTAAGAAACTTTCTACACTTCTTTGCAAACTTGGCAGAAGTGAGTGGGAACATATTGTACCATAGCTTTACCAGAGAAGCAGCTGCTGTTTGTGTTTTGGTCCGAGCAGCATTACATGTGCTTTACTGCAGATAATGGCCGGGTCCAGACAAGCTTAGATTTTGGGATCTTGGTCAGACCCGAACCTTATGTGACCCAGTGCTTGCTGCTCACAGAAGCAGGGGAGGCTGTTCCCTTGTACAAACATTTCACAGAGCCCATCTGCTGCACAGACTTGGGTCCTGCTGTTGACGTGCTTCACGCTGCAGCTTTTCTTTCTTTTCCAGGGCTCAGCAGTTTCCAGGAGAGTGTGGCTATGGACAGGATTCAAAGGATCATGGGTGTTCTGCAGAACCCCTTCATGGGGTGAGTTTGACCTACATACCTCTATATTTGTTTTCCTCTAAATGTTGGATAAAGTGCCTTGAAAAGTATGAAAACCTCTTGACTGCTTCAGATTTTGTCATATTACTTTGTGTTTTGATTTTGTGTTCTACATCAACACAACAGAACTCTTAGTTGTGAAGTAGAAGAAAAATTGTAGTTTTCAGGAGTTATAAAAGCAACCCCTGAAACCAACTGGTGGTATTCAACCTCCTTTACTCTGATACCCATCATTATAAACAATAAATCTTTTGCTTAAAATAACCCATCTCCCACAGAGATCTACAACTTAGTTGGCATGTGGTGTTGGATAATATTAGTTGTACAATCCACAAATTTGGCCTTGATGGGAGAGTGGCAAGGTTAGATATTTTTAAAAGAAAGGCTAGCCGTTCTTTTAAAAATGTCTAAAAGAATAGCTTGTTTAATCTTTGGCACTAGTCTCTACTCAGATGAGATCAAAGACACAGTGTCTGGTGTTAAACTTGCGCTGCGTAACACCCTGAACGCACCATCCCTACATTAAAACATGCTGTGGAGATGGCTATCATCAGCTGAAAAGCTGGTCAGAGACGATGGGAAGATGGATGGAGCTAAATACAGTGACAATCTGAATGAAAACCTTTTAGAAACTCTCAAAGACTGAAGACTTGGGCAGAGATTTCCCTTACAGCAGGACAGCAAGCCTAAACATACAGCCAGAGCTACAATGATTGTTTTGAAATTGCCCAGTCAAAAGTCCAGACCTAAGTCCAAATTCAAATTCTAAATTCAAAGTTGCTTTTTACAGACGCTAACCAACCAAACCAACTGAAACTGAGCTGCAGTATTTTGTGAAACATGAATTTGTCAACGTTTCTCTTTCTAGATGTTCAGAGCAGTTAGAGACATAGACCAAATTATTTGCAACTGTGATAACTGTAGAAATAGTCTGTAAAAGATTTAAAAATAAATAAATAAACCCATAACTCTTGCACCACTTTACAACAAATCAAATAAAACCCTAATGTAACACAATGGAGTTTGTTGCTTTCAGCATGTCGTAATTTAAAAAGCTCTTGGCTGTACGAATACTTTTACAGAGCACTGTATGTACCCTCTTGCATTTTATCCCTTTTTTTTTTAACATGCTGCAGCCTGGAAACCTGCACTGAATAAATGTGTTTTTTCGCTGTAGCTTAAATCTGGTCGAGGATCTGAAGTGAAGCACATCCGGCTGCACGGAAATACTGTTTGCTTTCTAAGTGGTCTCCATTATGTCTGTGACACATGGCTCACAGCAGGTCGCTGCTACCCCCACACGCATTCAGGATAAATTTACTGCAGAGACGGCTGAGTCGCTCTTTAGCCGGCCATCTCGTTAAAAATGTATCATGCTCCTCGGTGGGAGAGGGACGCTTGTGTCTGCTTGATTAGCTCTCCACCGACCATACAGTGTAATGGAGTATGATATTACCCCCATATCCTCTCTAGAAAGGAGAAAGTCTGAGTCCTTGTAATATGATCATCTTTCATCTAATGAAACTGAAGCTTTGTTGAATTATGTTGGTAAAAATAAAAATATAATTTTTTTTTTTTTTTTTGTGCTCTCAGTTTTAAAAGTGACCTATTTTTTTTCTGGCTGTTCACGGAAAACAAAAGCGGATTAATAATAAATGCACCCTTGATATTTAAGCACGGTTTCTATTGGGTGTATCAAGGTATGCTGCTGAGTCTGGCACAGACTAATCGAAGAGACCTCCCAGCAGCTGCTGCCTTCATATTTGAGACAAAGAGTGGGTGTGGCCGCCTCCCACAGACAGCCAGGGCTCAGCCTGGAAGGTGGGCTTAACCCCTCCCACTTTCCTTCAGTTTGTCCGCCCATGCTTTCTGCTCTATGCTACCAGCTGGTGGCCCCTCCAGCTCCACAAAAGCAGATAGGATCAAAGTGACTTTTTTTCCAGTTTTTTTTATTTTTCTTTGTCTAGCTAGCGGATAATCTTCCACATGAATTTTACATGTTTCGGAAATGAATAAACAAGAAGGTCCTGATCGTGTGACGGCGGTTAATCCCCTGCCTACCATTTGTTTTTGTCAGGACTCTGCTGAGCACACTCCCCTCCTTTCTCCTCCCACGACATCATCTAGTTTATTTCCACAATGACGCTGTTGGACACCGTTGTGGCTTTGGTGTTTATATTTAGACACAAGCAGAGCTATTACACGTCAAGCCACGTGTGAGTTCTAAACATGTGAGAAATGTACTCAAGACTGTTCCCCACACTCGCACACACACGCACACGCATGCATGCTTACTCTTCAAGGCTGCATATTTCCTAGGTACGTTTGATCGGGAGATAACAGTTCTCCGAAGGAGTTGGCAAGATTGTTTGTAGATTAAGATTCATGCACGATAGCAAAAGTAAACACTGTTTCTTTCTCTGTTTTCTCTCCTTCACTTCTGCTTCCGTTCTCTTCCTTTTTTCCCAGAGAGAAATATGTTGATATCATTCTGAAAATGGAGGCAATGCTAAAGAGTTGGTTCCCTCATGTGAAACTCCAAGAACAACTCGCCGCCACGCAGACAGAGGGACTTGTGCCCAGTAAAAGACTTAAGGTAAAGGCTAAAAAAAAAAAAGCAACCTTGTTGTGTAAGAGCTCCTCAAGACGACATGAGCCGCTGCCAAAAGTGACAGCGTTGCGACGGGGGAGACAAAAATACCCATTGTTATTTAATCACAGCTCTGTGACAAGAAAAGAAGGATTTAAAGCTATGTTTTTTGTACTGAGTTTCAGGTTCACTTAGAACAATGACACAAGAACAAAGATAAAACCGGAGGAGTCTCCCTCTCGGGCGTAGAAAGGTCTGAATATACCTGGAAAAATCTTTTGCATTTCAGTGATTGTAAAAGCCACTGACGTTAATCTAATCCTCCCCCCCAAAAAAAGGAGGTATCACGTTGCAGGTTTTTCTTTGTCATTGTAAAGATGACATGTTATTATAAGTTCACTTCACAAGCTGTCAGCGTTGTTGTTTCAGTGACTACATTGAAAAAAGAAGAAGAGAATCTATTCTGTTAAAGACTTTGGGACTGGAACAGAGATTCACCTTCCAGCATGTATACAGTACAGTCACAGTACGATCACAGTAATGCAGTACGGATCTGGTACATGTGGGTCCTGCACACTTCTGGTTTGAACCTTAAAGCGTGTGGCCATACCTGTCCTTTCTTGTGTTTTTCTTTTTCATCAGGCAATAAAGTGCTAAACCTATCTTCAAAAGTAAAACCATGAAGCATGTAATTATGGTTTTGAAAGTTGAGTGACTCATTTCCAGATGGATGATTTTTTTTAATTTACACAATTATAGGTAATGACCTGTTTACAAGGTCAAAGTAGCACAAGCCATGGAAGTTTATATATCGTCATGTTGCAAAATGTCCTGCATTAATTTAAATCTACTGTCATTTATCACCACAGGCTGGCCGAGATAGTATTATTACCAAAAAGCCCCAGTGATAAATGTGTTAGCTCCTTTCCTGATCATTCCTTCCCTAAAGGTGTTGCTATTAATATCAAACCGTCCCACAAATGATAAGACTGAACAAGACTGTAATCATCTGATCATCTTTTATCTTCTAGTTATCCATAATTTACATGTTTCCAACAGGAGACCAATTAGTTATATTTTTTATCTCAGATTGTATTGTGTCCTGTTTCATAAGCACTAACTGGCCTAAACAGGATTCAAACCCACAGTCAGAGGAAATGTTTTATAATAGAAAACCTTCAGAAAGTAACAAACAGCTAAACTGGATTATGCATGAGATTTGAGAATGTTATTCCTTGAAATACTGACCTACCATAAAAATAAAGTCATATGTTGTTTTTCGGTACATTGATACAAAATAATGTATTTTGCTGCCTTCACTTTCAAATGTTATGAAAGAAACGTTCCCCGTCATATTTCTCTTTAATTTTTAAAGATGCAATCTGAAAACCATTCATTCCTAATTTTTCCCCTGTGTGGGAAAAGCTCACTTTTACAGCAACATATAATTACCTACTGCTGCATCTCACATGCAGTTTCTGAACGTCATCCGCAGAAACAGATGAAACCTTCCCTATGTTACCTGTTTGCAAAAAAAGCTCAAATGTCATCCTCAGCAACTGTGTTGGCTCACGTCTATTGTCAGACAGAGTATTAGACTGACCTGAGCCAAAATGTCAACCGCCGATGCCAACGAACTTGTATCAAACAAGTTTCTTGAGAAGTCGTGTTAGTTGATTTGTGTTTCCAGTTAGATCGCCGGCCAGATTTATTGGCACAGCTGGTAAAGCCATGCAATAACTCTTAAATAATAGAATATACATTGCAATGACATTATGTCATACATGGTCTGAAAAATGCAACCTATTAAAATAAATAAATGTATTCAGAAATATATACATAGAGAGAAAAATTTCATCCCATGTTTGATGCAACAATTCGTCAACCCCTACAATTCCTAAAAAGAATACATACACAAGTTAAGTGCACATCACAAAAACAAACATATATATTTTAATTGAAGTTGATCACAGAGTTATTAATCCAAGACACTTTATTTGCTGGGCTGTAAAAAATTATGGGATAGATTTCCTTCAGCTGTCCTGCAAATGGAAAATAGAAGAGAACTATTATTTCAAAAAGGAAAACATGCGCCAGTCTTACTAAGTCATGACATGTCAAATACAAGCAGCTACTTGTCTTATTTTATCCATCTGTACAATTGCAGCAATAATTATAGTTTATTTGAAAAATGACTTTTTATTGGTGTTTTTACACGTCTTACATTTAGAGGAATAAAGTAACAATTTGCAGAACAACTTTACTTACAATGTTAACCTCCCTTTTTTAAAATAAAGCAAACAAAATAATAACATAAACTATTAAAAGACATTTGTATGCATTTGAATGGTCTTTGATTATGTAGTTGAAGAACTGAAGGTCTCCATGTTCTCTTACAGTTATCTCAAATGACGACGTCTGCAGCCGGGAGCTCCGTCTTTCGCGGCGACCCTCCAACCGGCACCAAAGCTCTGAGGGTCACGGACCTGACTCCGCCCGAAGCCTACTCCGCCAACAACCTGAAGTGGCTCCACACGTCGCCTATCTGCTCCCCCACAGCGGAGGAGGCCCAGGCTGGTCCCAGGCACCCGCTGTTGCCCAGAGACAAAGACCTTACACAAGACAGTGCTGTTTCCTCCAGCACAGACGGCCACTCTAAGACAGACTCTGTGCCCCAAGGCCCGCCGCCAGGCAAAATCAACGCGCCCTGCCTAGAGCGGCTCCTTAAATCCACAGACAGCATCATCACACGCAAGGAGACTGGGGGTTTGATGGGCAGCAGCTGGTCCTAGTCCAAACATAAGGGGGACTGGGGTGTTCGACCCAGCCTCGCCTTGCCCCATCCTGCTCAGAGCCAGTCAGCCAGCTTCGCTCATTCCAGCCTTCAGGATTGCGTTCAGAAAACAAAACAGGGACGTCGCAGATTCCTCTTCAGCACAGAGCGGGTGTCGACGAACACGCTGCTGTCTCTGACATGACGAGCGTCCGCCTTCATTTCCCGTTTTCTGTTGACTTATCCTCGTTTCTCTAGCTTGCATTCTCGAGTTGCGTGTGTGTGTGAGCGTCCAAAGGCTAGTCGACAAGTGCGCTGATAACCGAAGCAAGTATTGTCAGAACTGGAGTCTTCCCGCCGGCTCTCGGGTTCACTGATACAGGTTTACACCAATCTGCTGTTTTGCTTGGAAGGGAAGATACGTTTTAGCTGGTAGGAAGGATTTTCAGATATTCATACATGGTCTGCATATTGTTGTGCTGAAAATGTTGCTGAAATGTGATGGTAGAGACCCCTCTTAGCCCCCTGCCTCCCTTCCCAGTGACTCTTAGGTTTATTGATGTGACTGTTACTCATTTCTACTCTTCATCGATAAATCCTTTTTGGTACAACTGTTCTACCTCATCGAGCACCACGTCACGGTTAGTGAGTTGGGATGTGACCACTTTGCTCAGAGTCTGGACCCCCGATCAGATCTGCGGTGAGCCAAACGGCCTCCGACGGCGAGGCCGTGCAGTACAAACAGAGGATGCTCTCTCTCGCTCTTTCTCTCCCTGTGGCCTGACTGGTGCCATTGTAAAGAATGTCAACTGAAGAGTTGTTTTTTCTGAGTCTCCCAGAAGAAGGCAAACAGTGCCTGCAAAGTCAAGCTGTGCCTGTGAGCTGGTTTGATTAAAAAAGAAAGAAAAAAAAAGAGAAGCGTTTATATTACCTGCACCTCTGTGGGATGTATGGAATCAGGAATTGTCACTCTCCTGCCATTTTCCTGTACAAGTAAATTATTGCCAACTACTAGCTGTGGTGGAGTAGAACAACTATCATTTTGTTTTGCCACAGAACTAGATGGTGTGTTAGACCACCTGAGAGGGACAAGGGATGTGTCTGTGTAAATCTTACTGCGAAGGTTGTCGATTTACCCTGAAAAGTGGCCTTTATAGTGTGAAATTTTATACTTTCTAAATAAATGTGGTTATATTTGTTTGATGCAAACTGTTTGAGATTAATTTCCCCTGTGAATACATTGTTGGATTTTTACTGTTTGATTTAATTGAAGAAGCTTTACAATTTTTCACTTTTCAGTTGTCCTTAAATACTTGTCTCAAATTTTAAAACAAAGCCTCCTGCTTTGGCCTAAATTACCCTAAATCTACTTTCTCAGTTCCGGGCTTATGGGTGGACTCAGTGGGTTGATTTAACACAACAGGGTTGAGTTGTGGGTTTCATCCACCTGAAACTGGTTTAATGTGAATAAACTCTTAACAGGGAAGATACCAAAGAGTGGGTGGGAAAACATAACTCACATTGTGGATTACTAAACCACTCATTTCAAAATAAAATAATATATAGTTTTACTGAAATTCTGCAATAAAAGATAATGTCTGACAATAACACTTTTGCTGAGAAAGAAAGAAACTCAGATAACAAAATCCAGTGCTGCGTGTTTAACAGAATATAGAATATTACTCATCTTGATTTTACAAAAAAAATGATTGCTCAAAGTGAAAAGTTTAATATAGCTATTAGCACATTACTTGTCGGGTAAACGACTTATTTACATTTGAGCTGACAAGAACAACATTATACCTAAGGTTTGAGCATCCTAACTGCAATTCTAGTTGTTTAATTGATGTGATATGTACCCACTTTTAGCAATACATGTAATAAATACATTTTTCCATTTGTATTTGATAAGGCACAGATGAAAGAATGTCATAAAGTTATTTCATGTTTTAAATTACAGAGCTACTACTAAACTATAATAAAAAACCATACACTATTTAATTTTTAATTACATTAGGCTATGTAAAAGAAGTATGGCCTTTTAAATCTCTTTCAGAGATTTTATTCATTTGAGAAAACAACTTACATCTTAAAAATGATGTAAATGTGGATCTCTTTTAAATTCAGTCAGATCAAATCAAAACTTAGCACACCGCCATCAGACATCACCTGATCAGAAAATAAACTGGTGTGTAGTTTAATATCAGTATATAATAGATAATAAATACAACTGCTCCATGATGACTTAAGAGATTTGCTATGGAAAACAGAAGTGACCACCCAGCATGACGAAGACCAAGGACACCGCAGGTATGTCAGGGATAATGCTGTGGAGAAGTTTAAAACAGGTTGCATCATGAGAATTTGAAAAAGTTAGGGTATATTAATGTTTTTGCAAGGCTCTGTATGTTACACAAGAACACATTTTCATATAAAACAGTATCCAGTTCACTGATTATTTTTTAGGAAAATTTCCACCAAAAACCTCGATCTTATAACAATATCTGAAGGAAGGAGTGGGGTGTGTGCGTGTTTGTTTTCAGACTTGAACTAGACCACAGACTGCATCTGACTGTAAAGAAAGGAAAGCTAAATATTAGCAATGATTATTACAAAGACAAAAAATTAAAAATTGCAATGATTGTAAATCTGAATAACATTTCTAATCTCTTGAAAAACAGACAGAAATTCAGCTGAGCCCTCCAACCTTGGGACTTTGTGCTACATCTGCTTTTTCTCACCTCAGCTTAATCACATAAAAACATGGTGTATTTACAAAGTTTCAAAACTTTTTTTTTTTTTTTTTAAGTACTGCGCTCATATCCCTTTGAGCTCCGCAGAGTCACGTGCCACTTTTTCTAGTCTGAAAGGGGGTGATTGGATTGATTAACCACACTGCATTGTTTTCAGCGACACTGTCCCAGATCCTATCAACCAGGGCAAGGCTAATGGTCCAGGCTCACGTGCATAGATGACCTGATAGTGTCCATGGCCAACCACAGCAGGCAAGGACTGTCTGGAAAAACTGAAGTTTTTTATTAATCACCGGAGGCGCTGCATCAACAGAAAGGGCACCTTTCTAACTGTGCGGCAGAAAAGGGGGAATGCCAACAGACATCTTGTGAAGCCTTCCAGAAATAAAACATAAGAAATATGAAGGGACACAGCTTTAGATGTTATACAAAATGTAGTGTAAATTTCAATCTTCTTGTGTATACTGCAAAGATTTTAATATGTAATATTCTCAGCCAGGATGAGAAATTGTATTACTTTCCATTTTAAAGCTGCAGCATGTTATTTTCCCTTCAGAAAAGCAATTGATGTCTGAGTTTCTTTTGTCCAGGCCACATTTTACGGGCAGAACTACAAAGACTGATCATTACTAGAGCAGTGCAAGTGAGAGCCTTTTGTTAAAAGCATTCAAAAGGAGAGTGGGAGAGGGAAAAAAAGGGTATAAGGACTGGTTCAAGGTTCCAGGTGCAAAAGGGTAGATGGAATATTAAATAGGGCCTCATTCACTCAAGCTGCTTTTTGCTAATTGGCCTTCACTTTGAGAGTAAAATGAGAACGGCATTAGCTTGAATTACAGCATGATGGTGCCTCAATATGCTACGGTTATTTAAGGCACTGCATTGCAAAAACGTGCAGACACTGTTATGTGCAAGTTTGCTCTCCTTCACATACCCAATAATATAACTAATGGAGAGGTCTGTCATGCAGCTTTTGTCCTTTACAATAGAGCCTATTTTTGGAAATAATTGCACTACTTTGTGCTGTTCACTTTTTAAAAGTTGTCGGTAAAGTGCAGGTCAAATCCTTCAGTCTATATGCTCTGCTTCTCCAGTTATTACCATGTTACAATAACACCAATAATGGTGTTATTGGTGTTATTTAGGATGATTTTATATAAATCATCCTATTTATATAAATCATTTAGGATGATTTATGTAAATCATCCTAAATGCTAATTTTGTTGACTGTCAGACTGTAATCCATGAATCACAGCAATCTGTGATGCAGCAGTGAGCAGAAGAATCCTCACTGATTTCCTCTGTAATTCTGTGAATTGTAAGAACAGTGGAATCTCTGCTCAAAACATTTTCCATGAGACCACCACATGCTAGAATCCCATTCCTGCAAAACAACGAATAGACTCATTATGTCATTACGAGCTGCAAGTGATTCATTCGCACTCAACAGAGATAATGGTCTCATCTGTCAGAGAACCAAGCACCTTTAATTAAGAGATGTGTGAACTGAAAATATCCCCCCTGCTCAATTATCAGACAAGCAGGTTATACAAATAATTAAACAATAGCAATAATCCAGAGCCGCTTTTGACTGTGGGGTTTTCAATTTGCCAATTCCAATCTGGTTTGAATAAACTGGTTAATGTCATCTGGTTTTGTGGGGATAACTAAAAGCAGCGCTCTGGAAGTATTCTGAGCTTCCAGTGGCAAAAAAGCACCAAGTGCATCTATGATTCAGGTAGGATAGGGCCTCTGACATTCAGAGAGGTGGAATCGATTTTGCTGGCTCCAATATGTTACCCTTTTAAAGTGACAGAACAATGCTGAAAGGGCCACAGCATCTACAGTGAAGGCTTGCTAGGTTTTTGTATTTTTGAAAGAAGGAAAAAGAAGACTTCTGTGTGCACAAGAAACTGAAAAATACATCTTAGTGTTCAAATATTTTTCTCTTGTAAGATTTTTTTCCTAACATGGTTGAGACCTGTTGATTCAATCTCTAAGCCGTGTTGCATGTTCAGGGGATTATAACATTTTATCTCTTGGAGCTATATGTACTTATGTATAAATACACATAAATACAGACACATCTATGCTTCATACATATGACTGAGCATATTCATGCACAAAATGTGATTGATTTGTTCACAATTAGACCTCGGTAAAAACACGCCTTTAGGTCTGTCAACAGCTTTATTTTTATAATTTAGCTGCAATTGATGCACTGAATAAGCAGTCACTTAACTACCAAACCAAATATTCAGACCCTCAAGTAAACAACAGGTAACCCAGGGCAACAATTCACCAGTTGTGGTAATTTCTGCATAATATGTTTGGGAATGAGTGGTCAGCTTCTCTGTTACCAGGATATTTAATATTTTAGAGACCACGGTAAAACAAATATGGATGATTTCAAACAAAATTGCCTGTTTTTTGTTTGTACCCAAATATGTGCTCTTACAAACAAAAACTGGTGTCAGTCATGTCTTCATTTACCTACTGGATGTTTTTCTCTGAAGACATACAGGAAATGTGGTCCACTGATAGTTGTCCTTGTCGCCACAGATTCACAGCTTAAACTAAAGGTCCATTTCTCAAGTCACATATTTTGTCCTGAAAGGGAGCAGTAGTCATCCTCCATACAGTAATGAGCAATCCTTGTCACCTCCCTCGAGTCTAATTGCGCAGGTACCAGTGAGGCAGATCACAGAAGATGAAGCGCAGTGGGAAATGAGATCACTACCACAGAAATGCCATTCAGCGTTCAAGAGAACAGAAGACACTCCTCGCCCTCCCCTTCATTCGCCCACTCCCATTTTGTCTTATTTCCAAGAATAAGTAGGCAGACTGTGCTCTCCTAGGTATGAATAATGGAAGCAGCCTGCAGCAGGAGCTCATTTCCAGTGAGTGATCATCACACCGATGTAAGACCTAATGATCACACAGACAAAGAGAGAGGCTGGCATGCATGATTAACACGGTCAGTTCTGTCTCTAGAGCCACGCTGCCTCTGCTGTCAGATCCTCAGACCGCTCTGAGTGCACAGCATCAAAGGCATCCAGGAAAGTATGACTGATTATGAATCACTGGATTCAGCACATGGGAGCAAATAACACAATCATTAACTCTAAATAAAATGTTGTGAAATATTTACATTATCTAATATCTTTATAGGTAACTTACAAAGATATGATCTATGTTATTTTATCTTTTTTGTGGATATGTCAAATGAACATATGATTTAGATTTTTTTTTCTGCATTTATTAAAATTCCATTTAAATAATACACAAAATTTTTTATTTCCTAAGTTGTGACACATTCGGCTTTTGGTCACTAGGTGGCACTGTTGTAAAAGAAAAAAAAGCATCTAGAGAACGTCCCCTCTTCCTCACAATTATGTCAAGCTAACGTTAAAGATACACATCTCTCAAAATAAATATAATCGATTTTTTTATTTATTTAATAAGGTTTTGACAAAAATATTTGCTGGTATATTTTTTCTCTTTTTTGGTTTATTTTGAATTAGAGTCTCATGTTCACAACAGCGTCCTTACAGAGAGCAGTGTAGGTCTGACTCATCCTGAAAATAGGAGATCTCGCAATCTGAGCTGATAACAGAGCTGTGTCAAACTCTGCTCTACAGACATCCTGAAGGACATGGTTTTGAGTTGCACTGAGGTTTTTGATGGCACGCTTTATTTGTCTGCTGGAATAAGCCATGCTTCCAGTAATATTGACATAAGTCTGCTGGAATCCCACAGAAGTGATCCCACCACACCAGCTGTGACTCCTGTTAAAATGAGATGCCTCAGCGGCTGACTGGAAGGCACGTCATCTGAATCTAACCCAGTGACAAAGACCTGAGCTCATGTATCAGCGAGAGGAGAGTGAAACATTTACATTAAGCTGTATGCCTCATCAGGCGTGGTACAGATGATAGGCCTGAGCAGGCAACAAATGTTCTCTCTTATCTCATCTCATGCCAGTAAGTTTCCGGCTTTCATTGCAGAGTACCAGAACCTGCTAACAAACCAACAGTATGTCGAGGCAGTCATTACAGAAAGGCTTTAACTGCTTTTCATTTGACGATGCAGGCGGATTCTTAAATCTACCCAAGAAACCAATTAATACTTGCTTGTTTTATTCAGCTGGTAATAAATATTTAAACCAAAGCATACAAATTTTTAAATGTGTGACTTTTTATGGTGAAATTTGTGCTAAAATAATTTCAAGGTTAATTGTTTTTTAAGTGGGTACCCATGGTTCTTTTGGACACTCCGCAGAATTTTATGTGGGTTGTGATCCATTCTTAAATAATTTTGTGCTCTGCATTTAACACAACTTGTTTCAAAGTTGTGAGTAAATGATTAATTAAATTGGACAAAGGTTTGTTTCTTTTTATTAATAATTACTTTGAAATGCCTTGGTTTATTTGTGTTGTAGATTAAAGCCTTTTTATATGTTGTCCATGCCTCGTCCACCGTGTCACATGCAATAGGATAAACAAATTCCATGTACTTCTCTGTACGGTGTACTGATTTCTTCGCTCTTAGATCAAAGTGCCAGATTAAAAGTTTGCTTTGCTTTTTCCTTTTGAGAGAACCACAATAGTAAAATCCACTATAGAAACTCCTACAACAGAGAGTATGGAAAAAAGCAAACAGGAGAAAGATCAAGGCTAACTCTGAGCTCTCTGTGCAGAAATCCACAGGTGCTCTTGTGTGGAACTGCTTCAGCAAATTTGTCAGCAATGTGTCTGCTTTGAAATATTACCTAAAAATCATGTGACATATGAACACAATGCCGTTTTTATTTGCTTTTTTAGCCTGTTGTTATGAAGTTGAGTCTTTCACTCAAACCAGTTTGTTCAAATAAAACTTGAAGAAACGTCACCTCTCACAAATGCCGGAGAATTTATGATACTTGGAAAACTGGAACAGGGAATCTTATATTCATGCCAGACTTCACAGATTTATGTTCATCTCTTTTCTTAAATATGTCTTTAGCTTATGCTCATGCAGGCACATGCACGCATGCCTGGGCTGTTTTCAGTAGCCTTTCCTGCTGTTTTTCACTAGGCAAACATACGACTCCATAATATGTCTGAGTAGACCAAATATTGCAGCAGGATTCTGAACAATTTCACAGTAAATCAACATAAAAGACTAATGAAGCCAAAACTGGCCACAACAAGCTGACCCACTTGTTGGTTTCTCACTATTTGTACAAACTGGCCTACATTATGCCATCGCCAACTTGTATTTAGTTCAGGTCAATTTATCCGTTCAATCTCCTTCAACCCAGCTGAGCCCAAACACCCTTACTGATGTGACAATAAATAGTAGCTGGGAGAAAGTAAAAAAAAAAAAAAAACAGGAGATATAAACATGCAAATGTTCCAATAAGCATCATGTTTGATGTGTGTGTGTAAAACTGTTGTTCAGTTACATGTTTTTGACCACACTTTTACATAACATCAAAAATGAACGTATTCTTCAGTTTTATTACACAAAATATCAGTTCATACAGGTATAGCATAAAATGTGTGTTTAAAACTATAAAAGCCCAGATGAAAGTTAAAGTAAACTTAAGACATTTGTTGGAGCTACAGAGCTTTTATGTACACCATAAATACATCACATTATAACAATAATTAAAACAGCAAAATTAGCTTCACATATAAAGATTTATATGGCATCTTTATGTACACGTAAGAAAAAGAAAAGCGGTTTTTATATGATAATTTACAAGTATATAGTAAATAGGCGGTTCTGTATACAGGTTCACGAGAATTATTGCTGAGCTCACATAAAAATGTACAGGACAACAGTAAACACTATTTGCGCAGACAGGGCTGCATCTAAGCAGAAAAACATGTAAACATTTGGTTACAAAGATCTGCTACCAATATATGATTCTCCGAGGGCTAAAACTTTTAAATTCCCAATACTTCGGACAGCAGCACTAACATGTAACCAGTGAAAGAAAACAGCAAGAAAAAAAACAAAACATGTGACTCTATCAATAGACGACAGCTGAAGCACTTTTTGAGGCTGCAGTCATGAGAGGAACCCCTCTGCATTCTTGTGCAAGTGTGAATATTCACTAAAAGTTCCTGTCAACAGTATAGCTGCTGTAAATATTCTTCCGCCAGAAAGCAGCTTCGATTAAAAAGCGGCAGTAATCCGTGTCACACGCAGCAGAATGTGTGCTCATTTTGTCAAACACTAACCCAGACGTTGCCTAAAACAGCCGTAACTCGAACACATGCGGTTGCTGCACAACTGCTGTGTGCTTCAAAAAATAAAAAAATGGCGCAGTCACTGTTTTACACCCGAAATCGGGTTTAACCAGTCCTCCTTCAGGAAGTACTGCTTCTCTTTCTGGTCTTGGGCCTCCTCTTGAGAATTTCGTCCTCTTGGTCACTTTCACAGTCCCTCTGATTCAAATAAAAAGAAAAATAAAAGTTGTGTGCATCATTGATGTTGAGACAGCAGCAGTGTGTAGAAATAAAAATATGATCTTTTTAAAGTAAAATCCAGAATTACAATTTGGACTATCATCTAACAATGTTTCTGCATTACTGCTGCACATATATGCACATTTGAACCACAAGAAACTATGTGAACGCCCTATGTTTTTCCAAAGAAACATCTATAGTACATCTCTAGGACGTATGTACTCAGATATAGAATAGTAAAGACGCATGTAAAGGAAAGAATTTCACCATCTACTCCTAAGCATAACAAAATCTATCAAAGAATGCCTAATATATCTGAAAAATATCTTTTTCAGAAGTAAACTTTTTCAATTAAACAAATATACAAAAGTTGCTGGGTATTTTTTTTTTATCCACTCCAGTTTAGTACCATTTCTCAACATACAAATTCTTCCTCAAATATTTGTTTGTTTATATCTAATTAGATACAGCCAGATTTATCGGCACGTGTTTATTTGTTGAGGTGGCAAGATAAATATGCTTGCTGCTTTTGTTTAAAACAATCACATCTTATCCAGAATGGAATTTTTTGGTTTGTTTAGTGCGAGATTCCACATCTTTATCGCTTTTGTAGACGAATTCGTCCTTGCCGAAATACTCATAATTATGGTTGGTAAGATTGCTGATCTTAAATTAAAAGGAAAGGTGCTTCTAGATACATGTATGCAAGGTTAGGTAAACCATGCAACTCTGTTTTCAGTCTCTGACAGAAGCAAAACCCTTGGCTGTGAAATAGAAGCTCATGAGAGCAACAGCAGTCTAAACTTGCATCAGCAAAGTCTGGAGGCAGCTTTCCTAAATTATTCCTCTGCTGCAACTGGTGAACCCTGGCGACGTTCTCCTCACCTGATCCTCTTCAGGCAGCTTCTGACTCTTCTTCATGATCCTCGTTAAGTGGTTGCACAAAGCCACGATTCGAAAGGACAGCTGAAAACATAATAAAAGAAGATGTGCAATCACAAAATTAACCAAGTGCAACATTTTCCACAAATGATTTGAGAATTAAATCTGAGTTGAATCCTCATCATGCAATTTACCTTCCAGCGTCGTCTAGCATACTGCTTTTTAAAGTTCTCCAAGTTGACCACTGAAAGCCTCTTCACCATCGCTTGCCTGGAATTAAGAGGCTAAAGACACACAACATGGGATGACATGACAAAGAAAATGTGTGAATGTTAAATGTTTTATTCTCCTAGCATCACACCGCTCAGATGTTGACAACAAGCTTAAGATGAGTCAAGGGTCTTGCTAAAATTGCAGTTTAAAAACTGAGTTTATAGTAAAAAAAAGCATATTTTATTTCAGAGTTAAAGAAAGAAGAAGACACAAAAATGTGAGAAGAAATATTTATTTGGAAAAGCAAATTAAAGTAGAATTAAAGAAATATATCTATGCACCAGAGGTCTTATAATGGGTGATGGATCCTTGTCATCTCCATGAAAGAAATACAAAAGGTAAACAGTTTTAACACTGAATAAAAGTGCAAATTTAAATGAATCGAAAGCAAAAATGACATGTTTTAACAAATCTTTAAGAAACAATAATTACCATCAACTAAAATAAATAAATAAATACGGAAATAAACAAAGAAAAAATAAATAAATATTAACTTTCTGACATCATTAAATTAAGAAAAGTGCTTGCTTTTGTGCTCAATGTGAAATACTTTCATTTTTAAAGAACCAACATAATTACAAGATTTAAAAGTATTTCAGACACAAACTGTAAATCTATGAAAAGACAATAATTTCTAACAATGTCTGAGTTTAAGCTGGAACCATTAGGAAATTAGATAAGCTTATTTTTGGACAGGGAGCTGAGCCTGTTAGTAGTTGGTGTGGGTTAGTGCCTGATGTGAGACAGACGAGCTCAGACAAGGAGCGCAAATGAGTGATAACGAAACTGAACCCATCAGTGAACAGATAGAGAAAACCAAGCTACTTCTTCAACTGATAAACCAGTCTCCTAAACATTGCTTAACTTTGTATGAATAATCTATTTATAATATTTTATGTTGTTACAAACATGAGATGAACTGCACTAGAATCACTGAATTAAACTTTTAATCTGAGTGGGTTTGGAAAATAAGAAAACTTCTATACTTGCGAGACCAAATGTTAACAAGTGAGTTAACAGAGAGTTGAGTCAAATTATAAGAAGTAGTAGCTTTAAATAGCTTTTAGAATAGAGGAATTAAGAATATTTAAAATCAATGAGACAAGTCAGCCAGGTTATATAATCTAAGTTGCTGCACAGATGCAAATGCAAACCTAAACTCACATCCAGCTATGATGACACCAGCTACTCATGACATTCCAGGAAATTTCTGGTAAAATTATTTCTTTAGAACTTAAAACCATATAAATATTTAAATAAATAGTATAGGCAGGCAGTCTTCGTGCTACTTCCTGTCTGTCCATTTATATTCAAAGAAACTAAATGAATAAGCATTTTCTCCTTTAGTTTATCATAAAAGCAAAAAAAAAAAAAAAGGGTTTTTTTCACAAAATTCTACTTCAAGCTTATATTTCCTCTACTAAAAAAGTGTTTCTAAGAGATATTAACTAACTTTTGTACCTTCATCCAGAACCATGGTTCTCAAACTATAATACAAGTATCAACACCTGCATTCATTTTTCCTTCAGTGGACATTTTGTCATCAATCATTTACAACAGATTAACGGAGATGAAGAAACAACTCAAAAAGAAATATGACCAGGTGCTGGTGACTTTGTTCCATTTATACCAAACACAACTTTGCTCTTCAAAACCTTTTAACGGATGACAGCCAAATAAGACTGAATATGTTGGGGCTGGTGAGAAATCCCTTTCATTCTTGTACAGTAGCTTTGACATTAGGGAACTTCTTGATTAATTATTTTAATCTCAGTTTAGATTATGGCTAAAAAAAATTGAACATGTGATTGAGCGGCTTCCTTCATCTAAACAGGCACTGCCAGATGATAAAATAGTTCTTTCTTCTTTATTGTTTGGTGTTAAAAATGTTTTGGTCGTTTCATGCCAGACTTCTTAGGAACAAACTGGGACCGTTAGCAATCATTCCTACTGCCAGGGAGAAGATTTTGCAATAACGTTAAGGGGTATTTTTATAGTTTATAGGTATTTTATGTCTCCACTCCATCAGCAGGAACTTGCCTAAAGTTAAGTTTCAGTAAACAACTGAAGATCAGAAGTAGAAAGGATTTGAAACTAATGTCAGGCTATCTTAAGGCTATGATAATTAATGAGCATATTGTAGAGACAAATAAGAGTATGCTTAATATAGATGGGATCTGGTCATCATGCCTCCGATCAGCTTCAGAATCTGCTGCACTTTAAGGAACTTTTTTCATGTAGTGAATTTAAACAACAACATAAAGATAAAAAAAACATCTGATTTGCTTTTTTTTTTTAATTGATGATTTAGTCTGCTGAGTATGCCATGTTTTACTGCTGTTATTTTAGATTAAAAACAACTTCAGATTTCCTGAGGTGGCACTTCATAAAATGTTTGAGGACAATTTGTCAAGAAAGAAAATCTGAAGTTTTTTTTAGGCATTCGGATCCATAAAAAAACTTTAGCTTTTTAGATCCCATGAAGATTTTTAAGAATAATAAAAATGGCTCCATTCCTACATTAGCCAGACTCTCATACGTGGTTTGGCCTCTGGACACAGTTCAGGTCCGCAGGACTCCTGTGGCAGAGTCTGGTTTACGTCTGCACTCAGACCGCCGTTCTGGATGCTCCATTAACTCCCTCAGGAGTTGACAGAGATCCCAGTTCAGCTCCAGCCTCATGATGTCCAGTTGACTCTGCCTGATGTTCTCCAGGGTCACATTTATCGCCTTGACGTCCTCCTGCAACTGCTTCCGTTTTACAAAATTCAAAGTGAGTCTGAGAGGGAAGTTTCCTCGCAGCTTTGCTCTGCCCCTTGTACTAGGCCTCCTTGTTGACGTAGATGGAGGACTGCTTCCACGCCACATTGCAGTGTGCTGTGGGGACCCTGCACCTCCAACGGCCCCTTCTCCATGAAGCCGATGTGCCTCACCACACAAGCAAAGCACTCCACATTAATGTATGTGTTGTTTTGAGGTAAGCTGCAGTGTGAATGGATGCTGTACTCCTTCAGATGTTTGCTTTCCAGCTTTTCGGTTTTCTTCTCGGCTCCAGACACATTGCCATCCTCCTCCGTTTGGCCGCAGGACTTAAGAAGGATTGAAGGAGGAAGGGGGGAACACTGAGTGAGAGGCAGTCACAGAGATCCATCTTGAAAACACACACTGTGGTGAAAATCCCAGTAGATGAACCACAGTGGTGATTAGTGCATGAAGATGGTAAAAACACAGCAAACGTTCTGTATGAGTGCATAATGTTTCCTGGTTTCATGCTCTTATCCAAACAGGACAGTGGGACTTTACAGAAAAAAAAATAAAAAAATAAAAAAAACAGTTCACATGCATTACAGCAACCATTGTGAGTGAACTTCCTCAATGTTGCAGGCTTTTGCATTTACTCGCCATCAAAATCGGTGATATTTTGTTTCGGTTCAGTCACATTTAGATAAAGAGACTTTTCACACAGCCTCAGGGTCTATATGATGCTGTGGGTGTAAGCTGTGAAGGGTGAAATAAATACCCCAGGTGGTAGTGAAGACCAGACACATACACAAGCCGCGGGTGTAAACGCAGGGACTCTGAGACTGCAGTCAAACATCTTTGAACTTTTAATGATAAATCTACTTTTCCTACGAGTAGTGACTCTGTTACCCGGACAAGGCATTTGACATTAGCAACCTCCTTTGTTTCATTTTCAATAATACATGACTAGAACAACACCAAACATGCCACAGAGCAGTCTGAGTCCACCACATACCTTAATCCACGGGTGATTCAAGGCATCTTGGATAGTCATTCGTTTTCTGAAATTGACAGAAAAAGGGCAGCTGAGTAAACAAGTCTGTCACACACTAGTCTGTCGTGCATTACAATTAAACCCTCTAAGGAGTTCAGTCAGATGAAAAAGCTCTCAGGAATATCATGTTTCCAAAAGGGTTATTTAAATGGAAACAGATGTTAGAAATAAGATGATGCAATTAAAGATAAGTATTATTTTGTTTATGATAATTAGCTTATTTTTTAGCAACAGTTTGTTTTACTGGTATCATACATAATATCGTCATAAACACAAAGTACAAACAGTGTCTTACAGAAATGTGTGTACTGCTTGAAATTCTTCATATTAATGTGACATTTTGAACTTACATATAGACATAATCCATTGAAAATTAATGTGACCACTACAGGGTTATGCATGATTGAGAAGTGGAATAAGAAGGTTAAATATTTTTTTTTGTTTTGTTTTTGACAAATAAAAAATCTGAAAAGTGTGACGTGATGTGCATTCAAATTTATTTTCACAGCCTGATGCTGCCACCTATTCTGCCCAGCTTGCATCAGACGTAGGTGGACACTATTAATTAGGTGACTAGTGAAGGCAGTTTAGTGCACTTTATTTAAGGGAATCAGAATGTAGAGAACTGAAGACAAGTGCTAACCTCACTTTTCAGTTTTTGTCTTGCATCTTTTTTGAAAACATGGATATTTTACATGATATGAAATGTGTGGTGCATTTATCAAACAAATACAAGGCTCCTAGATAAAAACTTGTTAGAGTCTAAAAAGAAAACATTATATTTGGCCTAAAGTTCCTTTACATAGGACATAACCATAAACATACAACCAGACCAAAAACACAATGGTTTCAAAGCATATTCATGTGTTGGAATGGTACTGTCAAATTCCAGAGCGGTATTTAGCTGCTCATTTGTGGCAACACTTGAAAATGTGTGTTTAAATATGCTTTTCATCCAGTCTTGGGTTATTTTAGAAAAGAAAAGAGAACACATTTTATTTATAGAATAAATTTATAGAATCTGATGCAAGAGATATCAGATTCTGTAGAACAAATGTTGCTTTTTCAAAGTGTTGACTCAAACAGGATGAGTATAAATGTGCGCCGCAGTTTTCAGAATTTTAATCGTTAAACACTTTTCACATGAAGTATTATTTTCCACGGCACAATCATGCACCATTATTGTGCCACATAAAAGCCTAATAAAACACACCGAAGTTTGCAGTTGAATGTGAAATCATTCAAATGGTATTAATACTTTGGCATAGCACTGTGTGCCATAAATCTGGACTGACTGATGTTTGACAACAGATCCCCTGTAACATGTTGGATTGTCCCTCAGCTGTTTTCCATTGTTTTACCTCGTGTCCTTTTCCAGTAGCTGCCTGATGAAGCTCTTGGCCAGCTCGCTGGTATTACTGAAAAACTCTTCATCAAAGTCATAGTCCACTGCTGAGATGTTTCCCAATGTTTCCTGCTTTGTTTCACCAAGGAAAGGCGAGATGCCGCTCAAACTGAAACAACAGTACAGAGATATTTACACACTGACCAGCACCTTCTCCACATAATCCCCTCCGACGCATTGAGATACCAACTCACAGTATGTAGGTGATGACTCCGATGCTCCTGTGAAAACAGCACAAGATTAATCCAAAGTTATGCACAGTGGCTTGTTGTGTGGAAGCCAGCAGGGTCAGATGTAATTAGAGGCTCTCACCACATGTCTGCCTCCAGCCCTAGCTGCTCATAGTTGACTATCTCCGGAGCTGAAAATAGACGGAGCAAACTTAACTTTGCAGACTACAAATGGTCAGGCGACAAGCAATTGGAGAGCGAAAATATTCCAAAAGGTAAAAAAAATTTCTTACCCACAAATTCAGGTGTTCCAAAAATGTTTTTGAAATCTGCCCCAGGTTTTATTTTGTGTGCCAGTCCAAAGTCTATGATTTTAATACGTGGTAGAGGGACACTCCTGTCCAGCAGCATTATGTTTTCAGGCTACGGGACAAGCACAACAAAAGCAGACATTTTTTGAACAGATTTTTCTTTTTTGTTTGTTTGTTTTACTGCTAAGATTGCGTAATGAGTGAACAGGTAGTCAACTCAGGTTACCTGGATAAAACTGCCTTTATATGTGTGCATTAAAGAAAAGCAGGTATTTGTGTTAGTGCAAATTATAAGACACATTTCCAAAGGTTCTTGTATGTATTAGCTTACTGCAGTTTTGCTACAGAACTTCATTTTATTCATTTTATGATATGCATAAAATGCATAATCACAAGGGAATCTTTGAGATGCAAATATTCAAAGCACAAACTGGAAGGCGGTCTGTGGGCCTCTCGGTTTGCTGCTTTTTCCACACAGGATGCCAGCAAGGGTTGGTTGAGTAATGTGATACAATTTTGGTCAAATTCTGGAAATATTTCTCAATTCAAATGCTGTTTACTCTTTGTGGCCTTTGTAAAAAATGTTTGTATATAGCTCTGACACATGGGGAAGAAAAGTGGCTCAGATAAGTTCCATTTCAACAAAACAAAAAGAGAAATATTTTAATCCTCAGATATTAAAAAAAACAAAAAAACATTCAGATTAATCATTATTCAATGAAGAATTAAAGAAAAAAATTAAAATTTAGTTAAAGGAATCCTGACTTTTTTTTTTTTTTTTGGTGGAATATGAAAATTTAAAGATAAACTAACATTGTTAATCCCAGCTGTATTTAGCAGAATGAGGGAATATGTGGAAGTTGGGGTTGGAAGTACTTTTCCTGATTTCCTGAGCAGAGTCTGCCAGCAGCTAGGCATCCTTTTCATCAAATACCCCTTAGCTGCTGAAGCATAATGGCTAACAAGATGCATTTACAAAGAGCAAGCAATGAATCACTGTGTTGCAAACTGAAAAGCCATTGTGTGGAGTGATGCTTTTTCATAAGGGCGATACGGCTCAGAGCCTGTCAGCTGTTTCCAAAGCAAGTTAACTGCTTCCCATTTTTATGAGCCCAGAACTATGCATAGTCTAAGCACTATAATGAAATATGACTTTATCCATTAAAGAGGATTAATATTGATTTGCAACTTTTAAAAATATAAAATGTTTAGAATGATGAACTGGAACTGGATTACTACCCTCCCGGAGAGTCATTTAAACTTTATTTTTATCCATTTTCAAGAGGAGAAACTCAACCAAGGGCACCATTTAATCAGGAACTGCCACTGATTGTATGACCCAAACTGGACTGATTGTGAGGTAAAATCTCTGGGTGGTATGATTACATGTTTCTTAGTGGTTAAACACTTCCAGCGACTTATTTCTGCCTTTATGGGAAAGGCATCTAAAATGTATGTCTGTATCAAATTTGAAAATGCAAATAAATTGGGGGGTGAAAGGGGATACATAACTACAAATCATCCCCTTTCTGTCTTCCAAACATAATACAGTTTAGCATTGCTTTAGTGGAAAATTAAGTACCAGCTGGATTTGTCATGACTGATAGGTTGAGTCTTAGGTTCAATATACATAAGCACTCTCTCACTTTAGATGCAGAAACTAAAAAGAGTGAAAAGGAGAGAAAAAAAAAGGACAGCAATTTTAACAAACGTGCGTGGGCGACCCGGCTCTCTGAGAGAGAAGAGATAATCTTGTGGAGTTGCTATCTGACAGTCTAAAATCTTCCCACCCCAAAACAGGAAGGATATGTATATCAGAGTGGTGAGACATTGCCTCAGAAAAAATAAAGACTTGCTAGTTGAATTTCACACAAAGTTCTCATAGCCCTAAACCCCATAAATCTTGTTGAGGGAAAGGATTAAATCGTGGGTAAAATCTAATAGTGATAGAACATACTGTACCTTTAAGTCGAAATGCGCAATCCCCTTCAAATGGAGGTACTGCACCCCGTCTAGTATCTGTTTAATAAACTGAGTGGCCTCCTCCTCACAGAGAGACTCTTTCCGAGCCAGGAAATCAAAGAGCTCCCCTCCGGAGACCCTGCAAACACACACAGACATGTACACATTTGCTTATTGTGGACTCAGATAATCAAGAGCAAGGGCCTCTGCACTCCTTTATCTAAAGTGTGCTCTCAGGAGCTGGATGCCCAACTCCTGGATGCCTTAGATACAGAATATATGTTTGTTGTATCAACTCTGGAGACATTAACTCTATATATGAATCACCATTTTCCCTCCATAAACCTAATGAAAAGACTTATGGTGGTTTATGCATAAACAGAGAATTATCTTGCAGTTAACAGCCTGTTCAGTCTGTCAGTCACTCAACAATAATTGGATTGGGTTTTCGCTGCTCCTAATTAGGCTCTACATTTTCCCAGGCCCTCGTTGGACACAAAAGAGGCCTGCTGGGGCATAGGCATTGTTTTCTTTGTCAGACCATTTGGTTCCATCTCACACACATGATCGTTTCCAGCCAAAGGCTTTAAACAAACAACAGTTTCAGCAAACAGTTCAAACAGTTAACAAACACCAAAGTTCAAGGCCAGTGAGTTGCACTAGTTATTCAACTCAGGAATACATTTTTTAAGATATTGCTCTGTCACTAATAAACATTGGAATACTTCCACATTCTGTTTCATGAAAACGTTCCAGCTATCATTTTATTATGATTTTGCATGACAGACCAACACAACACGATGCATTGTGAAATGTTAGGTCAGTAACCAATTTGCAAATAAAAATCTGCAAACTGTGGCATTCAATTGCTAAATGATTTTCAGTACAACAAATATCCTTCCACAGTGACCTAATTACTGCATATAGTCCACCTATTTGTCATTTAATCTCAGTATAAATTGATTTGTTGTATGAAAACTTAAACATAAGGCCAGAAGGGCAAAAGCATCGATCAAACTATCAGCCAATGATAAATCTGGAGGAGCAGCAGAGTTTGATGGAGGGACAATCGTTCACCAGGATAACAATTGTCATTCAGTCCTGGAATCTCACCTTAATGGAAAAGCTGAAAGATGGCTGTCATAAATCGTGTTTAAAGTTTGCTGCTAGCCTCGTGGAGGGCAAAGCAAGCATGTGAAAGAAGTTACTCTGGTCAGATGAGACCAAAATTCAGTTTCTTGGCACACATGGCAAGAAACTAACACGCAGTACACACCATCATCACAATAAAACATGGAGGTGACAGCATCATGTTGTGGGGATACGTTTTATCAACTGAGACAGGAAAGCTAGTCGGAATTGTATGGGAAACTGCATGAGGCTATAATCGGGACAATTCTGGAAGAAAACTTGCAAATGCTTGACTGAGGTGACACTTCACCTTTCATCAGGACAACAACCCTGAAATACAACCAGAGCCACAGTGGTTTGGATTAAATTCAAGCAGTATTAGAATGGTCAGGTCAACCTTTAGATCGAAATTTAGGATCCAGATTACACTGCTCTCCTTTCAGTCATGGTATTTTTTGCAAAAGCTTCACATGCAAAGCTTTGTGCACCTTTATTTGCAAAACTCTGGGGGGCAAACACAAAATCCCCTTGAATAGTAATTTAAAGTGCTGCTCAACACATAAAGAACATGCTAAAAATAAGCTTTATCTCTGTAATGTCAAAATATGAAGAAAAAAAACAAGCATGTACATTTAAAGCTAATTTGTTTTAACCAAAAATACAGAAGCATATAAGCCACAATGGCTGACTGAATCGAGCAGTGACTCACAGTTCGAGGATGAGCACCACCTCTGTGCGGTTCTCATACACATCATGTAGCTCTACAATGTTTGGGTGTTGGATCTCCTGCAGGATGTCCACTTCTCTCTCAATCTCCTCTCTTTTCACGCCCCGTCTGCTGACTCGACTCTGGCGCTTCTTGATGAACTTGGCAGCATACGCAGTGCCTGTGCTCTTCTCTTTACAACGCCTGACAACTGCAAACTGCCCACTGTGGACACAAAGGAAAAAAAGCAAGATTATTAATAATTAGCATGATAAATATGTTCAGTCGTTTGGTATATAAGTTTGGAGCAGGTGCCCTTTTATGGCAACAGGACATAGCTAAACAAATACTGAGCAGGAACCTGTGTGTCAAAAACGTCTGAAATATTCTGTTGTAGTTCATTACTTCCTGTTTCCTGATGAGACAGAGAACAATCAACCAGGCTGATCGTGTGGACAGAGTCTCTCACCTCCTACTTCATCCAACTTCCTGCCAAAGCTCTTCCTTCTTTTCCCCCATCTAGTCCACTGAAAGAATCCCACAAACTCTGAACAGAGGTGCAGCTTTCAGACTATCCACAATTGGTTCATTGTGTTTTTGATGTGTTTTGCTACAGCTGCTGAATTCTTGACCCTTAATGGATGAGCTAACTGCTCCTTTTGACTCCGTTAAACGTCTTACTTTTGCTGTCATGTGCATTCGTAAGGTCTTTTCAGTCAGAAATGGCCCACCAACATAATGAACTACACGTATAAAAACATTTCCAACACAACATCCAGTTAACAATATATAGGAAGCCTAAGACTTTGTTTTGAGGGGATTCTCAGACTAAAGTAATCATGCCGCTCCTGCTGCTTCAGTCATATCCTGTTGCTGTGGACTGACCGCCTGACTCTATACATCCCGACTGGGAAAACAAACCTTTGGGTTACTCGGCCATTATCGTTCGGTCACACAAAATATGAGTGGAGTACGTGGGCATGTTTATGACAAAAATGCATGTATCTTTTGCAAATGTTGCAAACAACTAATAAGGTCATTTTTTGTTACTGATGGGCAAATTGCATATCTTCTAAAAGCTGGAGTATCTAATTTACATACTTGTCTACACAATATTTAAGAATAAAACATTTTCTTTTGAGATGGTGCGCCTGAGAGCAACCTTAGGCAAAATAATGACTATCAGTCACAATACTGTAATCATAGTTTATGAGTCTTCACAGAGCTTTTCTGTTTCCTCATATGATTCATGTTATTATAATTTTTAATGAGGCTGATAACGACTCAGCCATCAGGTAATACTTAAACTGCTCCTCCACACTTGTAATTGTTCATTCTGAGTAACATGATTGTTTGTACCTCATCAGACCACCAGATTCTGTTGCCTGTGCTACACTGATGCCTATCATTTCCTATGATTTTAGTATTCATAACGAACCTCCCACGTAACAAGGGCTAGTTTTGCATAACACTGTGGTTCTACTTGGAAGCAAAAGAATACTGGCTCCAGACTTACTCTATTTTGGAATAATAAAAGTTGTTGTTTTGAGAGATAAATTTAACTCCTTAATCTGTGGAAAAATGTTCCACTTTCTAGTGGTTTGGTGGTATAACAAACCATGAGAAATGACTATTTCCTGTCTGAGCTGATGAAAGTCAAGAACTTTGTTTCCCATCACATTTTAAATGTGTTTAGATCACGGGATGATGTGTTACTTGTTGTGTCCCACTGTTAACATGTCCTCTATTTGCTGCAGAATGGGATGGGTTTGTTAGGCAGGTAGGCCTAACAAACCCATCCCAGAAGGTTTCTTACACAGTAGCAGCTGTGGCTAAACCTTCTTGTGTACCTTTAATAAGTGCTTACACAGACAACACTGGTGCATCTCAGAGGAAATGAATACAAAGCAAACGTTGTGGTATAAAGTTACAGCTGATTCTTTGAGTCCTCTTCCACCACAATGTTGTGTGAAAGTTGAACCAATTTGTTGTTTTATAGACACACCCAGCCCCGCTCTTATTCACTGCTGAAAAAACTCCTCTGTGAACCTCCCACCTAGAAAATAACAAAATGCTAACCAGAATTACTTAGGCACCTGATGGGAGAAGAATTGAAAGTTCACATTGTGCTTCACAGAATGAAGCGTGACTCCAAACTAAACAGCTTACTAAACCCAAGATTTGAACAAGTTCCATTCCCGATACTTTGGTGGCTCTTAGTGGCAAATTGCTACGTACAGCAATTAGTCACTCTAGCCATTATAATAAGTAGAATTTTCCAACAGGATGACTTGTTCAAGCACATAGATCTTTCCTTTCAGCACAAACAAACAAACAAACACAGAAGTGATATGGGAAGTGTTTCAAACATTCATGCTGGGTTTCATATACGACTTAAGTCAAACCCAAGTTGTTCTGACTGCAAACTGGAAGACCATCCAGATATGCTAAATGTTGTGTGATTCATAACCTAACCACGATTTGACATACAAACTTAATGCATTTTTCAGTATTTCGACAAAATTTTGCAGTGTTATATTGGAGCTTTTACGATGTTCCAATCATGTCACGGCCATGCTGGATTATGAAGTTGAAATGGGGGACAAACATCGGACTTTCCCACCTGGAATTTCAATTTTATTATTTTTTTTCATCTTTACTATGTGCCTTTTGTTAATCATACAAAACTATGTTGTAAACCAATTAATATTTACCTCAGAATACCAAACAGAAAACATCTAAGTCCTGCTGGGTTGCTGTTTTGTAATGTTCTGGGGAATCTTTAGACATACTGATTTGGTATACCAAGATTGAGAATGCCATTAGACAGGTAAAGACATTAACGGGTGTTCTACCTGTGAGTCTGTTGAAGAGGAATGCATTTCAGCTGTTGCTTTGCGCTGCAGATTACTTTCAAGAAGCCTTTCTATTAAAGCCCTAAAGCCATGGGTTCTTTTGAAGGTTTGTATTCCAGGTGAACATGTTTCAGCAAAGAAAACAAGGGAACGTGAGGCTTTAACTTGCAACAGTGCCCTAGTAACTGTTGCGTATACATGCCTCATTGGAAAAATAACCACAGAGTGGGTGGATGGGGGCTAAAGCAGTTTGGAAACTCAAATACTCCCTCTGTATGATCTGTTCACAGGCCATCTCCACCCTTGGGCCCTCCCTGAAAGGCTGACCCTGATATTGAAGACCATCATTATGTGTGAACTGAGGAGGAGGGAAGTAGACCTAAAGAATTTCTTATGCAAAAAAACAAGTATCAAATGGCCTGAGGGGAGGAAGTGTCACATGGCGAGCAATCCTAGGAATCTCCTCTAAGTGGATAAGCTTGAGATTGATAAATGCCATTAAAATAAGAGAAAGTGGCCAAACCAGGTGTCAGTGTCCAGGCTTTGTTTAAGTATGGTTACAAAGTATAGATTAACAGCAGAGAGAGGAGTGATGGCGGCAGTGCTTTTTGTTTTTGTATTTAAGCCGGCTGTTGTGGCTGAAAGTGTCACGTCGCTCCACAGTTTCCATTTCCAACAGCTGACGGGCCATTATCCGCAGACAAGGTGGAGAGAATGCTCGGACAAGCGGCACCAACGAGATATCAAAATGTGCTTCTCAACCGAGTAACTGCTGGTTTTGCATGTCAAAGACAAATCAGAATGATAGCTGATTCATCGTCCTAAACTGATCATCTCCGTCATCTGCACACCAAATGTTGAGGTGCTCAGGGGGAAGCACATGGATATCCTCTAATGGGTGTGAAACCCTAAACTACACTTATTTGCTCTAAAAATGGCATTGATGTTCTATACCCTGAAAATGTTCAGAATGACTTCAGAATGATTAATTATCAGAGGAGCTGCAGCGCTGCGTATGAATTGCCCTCTGTCAAACAGGAACTTTAGAAATTCCAGAAAGTTCACTATCTAGTTTTTTTGTTTGTTTTTTTTTTTACTCAAAAGCAGCAATGTCTGTATCTTAGAGAAAACTATACACATTCTTTTTCTACTCCTCACATAAATACATGCCTGCTGTCTGGACTAAAGGCATAGTGTGCAGCAAAGCTTTTTCACAACCATATGTGAGGTCTTCTTTATTCATAACATCTGAGTCTGAAATGTCTGTTGCTCCATCATAAGTGTAATTTGTTACTTCTTCAAACTGACAATGTTTCTCTAGTTAGTTTCTTTTACAGGACCTTGTCTTGTGCAACAGAAAGAAATACTATTTTCCGTAAACATTTGCCTATCAGTTGTTTAAGAAATACAGAGTTTGCGTCTTATTTGATTAATGTAACAACTGCATTTGTGGTTTTGCATAGACAACAGCAGATAAAATAGTTATTTTTATTGTGACATTTACCCATCATATCATATGACCAAACAAGTTTAGTACGAAATATGATTATGAAAACAAAAAACTCAAACATTCATATTTGTCTGAGGAAAGGTTAAAGGGGAGGGGCACCAATGCGTCCGTCCATGCTCAGCCAGAGAAAACTCACTCCAGATACTGTTTTCTGGAAAAATTCAGTGGGTTTAAAACCATAACGTTTAGGCCCTTGACTGGACTGCACTAAACGTGACAGGATATATAAACAAAATCATGGAGGTTTTATTCGAGGAAAAAAACATAATATTCGTATGAAAGATCATCACTGACCAATATTTTCTTCAACGATTCTTTTGTCATAAGAACAGCAAACATTAAGAAAAAATTACTTCTATCCCTTGACTTTTAGAGGAAATAAAGGGACTGCTGTAAAGTGTTGCTAATGTGGTTTAATACATTTGACTTTTTCCAACAAATCAATTAAAACAAATTTGTTCAGATAATATAATCTCTTACTGGATATCTCCACAAGCGATCTCTTCTTAATGATATAATAAAAGCAAACATTCACAGGAGAGGGGCTCACAGAATTATCAAATTAGTAGAAAATGATGGGAAACAGTTGTTGCAGCCTTCACAGTCACCAGATCTTCACCAAGTTGTGTACTTTGGAGAAGAAGTGACTAATAAACCCCGCAGACAGAGTAATGTTGTTTGGACAAATGTTTTATCCCTCAAGATGCATTCCAGAGACTTGCAAAATCACAGCTAAGCTGTGCTGACGTTGTTCTGGCAGAAAGTGGTGACCCAACACATTATTAGGAGGTGATTTATGGATGGTCCCTACGGATTAGTGCTTATGTCAGCTTGAATAAAAGAGTTGGATCTGTACATAAAGGAATGGTATAGCCATGTGTAGAGTACTTCTTATAAAAACCAGTGTCAAACCTGTCAGGATGTTGTCAAAGAGCAACGGCCAAATTCATAGTGACACCAGTCAGGATTTCATCATGATCAGAAAAGTTTAGACATCTTTTCTTCCTGTTTAGGCATGCAAAGAGAAAGGGTGCTCCCTTTTTTTTTATGACAACAGCTTACCAAGTTTTTGTTGTCTCATCCAACCTTTTCCTGATATAACAGCACGACTAGTTTCATGACTAGTGATGGGCTGGTTTCCAATATCAAAGTACACCAAGTGAATCACTTACTATTTCAAAACTCATGCAGTAATCTACTCTTAACAGTAATGTTTTAAAGATTTAAAGAGGGTTTAATAAGATGCCAGAGAAAGTGTCATGGTGATCAAGGTTTTATCCAGCTGTAAGAACATAGGTAAATACAACAATGCCCCTCCTCTAAAAGTGGTGAGTTGGCTGGGAATAGAAAGGCTACTACACTTTCACTCCCTTACAAGCAGACATATTCAGCTTTCCAAACAAACAGTCATTCTGTGTAAAATAAAAGATTGCCACCCATCATTCTGACTAAGTTAAGCAAAAAAATACCTCCATAATCAGACAATCTTCATTTGCAGTGGCTCAAACCAGTGATTGGGTGTCACTGGTTATTCAAATCAGTGATCACACTAAATTAAATACAATCTCATAATATTGACCATTTGTACATATTAATAATTTAATTAATAATAGATATTGATGACACTGGAAGCACTGAGGGAAGAAGATTAAGTTCTACATTTTAAATCTTGGTAACATTTACATAATAGATAAAAATGAAACTTATTGTTTACAGGGCTAACCCATCTTCCTTCTGACATTTGCTTTTGTTACAGCACATGAAGCAGGGGAATGTACCAGTGTGAATGTGATGTTATTACGTAGATGACAAAACAGTGGCAGTACCTCACATCTAACAACTTACACCTTCAAACTTGGGTTTGTTCAGGGGAAAGGACACAACTGTCCTCAGTGGTACAAAACGCCATCGACGGTAGAGCAGAATGATGAATTATCAACCCACTAACGACTAGCTCAACATCTCCATGGAGCAGACAACCTACTGATCCTCCAAAGTTTACCTTTATGTTATCTTATTCAACCGTTCCAACACCTGAGGAACAGTTACTCAAGTGGAAAGTTATGAGTCATTAAATGTACGCAGTGATGATTCATCTATTTTGTTTGGAAAATTGTCACACCTGTGACAATAAAACAGAGTTGATGACTCACTGTGTCTCTTTAAATTTTTTTTGTTTTCACTTTCTGTGGTTTTTCTGCGTGATTCTGGGTTCTCATGACTGTTTTTCAGAGCGTGTCTCGAGATAAACTCAGAGCAGAATTTTCATACTTCAACACAACTGATATTATCAGGATTTACAAAACGCACATCCTTGTCAGGAATGTACATTTTTTCAGCTGATCTCAAAAGAAAACTTACTCTTGAAAAAGTTATCTATATTTATTCAATTATTTGTATTCAGTTCCATGAATTTTAACAAAATTTGTAAGCTAAACTTTCTCGCATTCTGCATCATAAAGGCCACAAACTTTTTTTCTTTGCAGGGAGTGTGGGGGGTTACTTTGTAGACAAAAACAAAGTAGATTATAGTAATTGAAGTGAAAGGAAAATGAAACACCAATGTCTAGCATGTATATGTATCTAGCTCCTCTTATCAATACTTGTTGAAACCACCTTTCTTCACCTCGGCAGAAGCAGAAGACATGGCTGGTATTTCTACCAGTTTTGCACATCAGACACTAAAATCCTTGTGCATTCTGTGCAAAATAGATCAAGCTCAGTCACAGTTAAATTGGAACATCTAAGTATTTTAAGTATTGCTGCAGATTCTGAAATGGATTTAGGTCTGGGCTTTCACTTAATTATTTTCAATGGGCTATTAAAAACTGGAATTAATTATTTTATTACTGTTGGATACATCGACACATTACGCATTTCATAATTTTTCTTACTTTTTTTTAGAAAAAAGAAAAAGTTTGAAAACGATGTATCATTCACATTCAAATTCAAAAATTCCATTCTGCGTCACAAATATCCACTCCTTTTTTGTCTGTCTAAAACTGAAAACAGGTTGAGGTTTGTGTCTATAGACTGAAAAAGTTGAAGGAGTATGAGTAATTTCTTGTTTTGCTGTAAATATTATCAGCTTTCAGTTATCTATGGAAAATTCCACAGATAAGTGATTAGGCAGTTATTCATAAATCATTGATTACTTTCCACAGTTATTAAAGACCTAAAGATGATCTTTATACTGTTGGTCTTTAAACTATACATACCATGTTGGCATAAAATGGGTTGCTTTGTTAGACATTCTTCTTCCTTTGTTATAAACATGCAACCGGTGCAGCCGAGACAAAGATGTTTTGGAGGAAATGGCCATGGAAAAGCATTAAGACACAGTGTGTTTACTTGGATTAACAACGAAAAGGTTAGAGGTCACCATCCGTTTACATCCACTCTATCTGCTGTTGCACATGCCTAAGCCTGCAAGTACAAAATGGATATGTGGCTTCCTCTGTGAGTCTATATTGTTCTCTGAGAACTTCCTTAAATTTATTTCCCCAGGACATAGTTAGGTTTGCTTCAAAAATATTTGTAAATGTCTGATAAAAGGAATAATAAGAATGAATTATCCCAAACACATCCTGTTTGTCTGATTGTGTTTGCATGTCAACCTTTATCTCAAGTAGTAAACTCCAACCCATTTAGTCACAGTGACACTCCCCAGCTCAAGTTTAAACAGGCCAGCTGTGTGCATACTTTCATACACTGAGCCACGCAGCCCGCAGAAGAGACCTCAACCACACACACAAGCACACATACAGAGTGACATTTAAAGAGCAGGGAGGAAATACCTTCCTCTTCACACAACTTTGAGGGATTCCTCACCTTCCCAGTTCTTCTCCAATATCATAGAAGTCCTCCACGTTCTCCTGCTTGAATACCGCCATGCCAGGTGTCCTCATTGATGTGGCGGCCTCTTTGACATGTGCTAGCAGAAGCCTGCGGATCAGTCTCCTCTGGAGCAGTCTTCTTATTTATCAACGCCACAGGTTCAACTCTGTTGGTGAATAAAGGGTGTTCATGTTGGTCTCTGACTGAAGGCATAACATTTTTCCACCACATGTTCCAGCTTGCTGTAGCTGCACCTACTTTCACCTTACAGCAGAACAGACATCAACTTGACCGGCAAAGACAATGCAAAACAATGACTGCTAGAAATGATCTATAACATAGGAGGGGTATTACCAGTTGGACAAAATAAGAATGTTTAGTGCTTGCCGTTATTAAAAGATTAGAGAGGAAAAGAGGATTTCTGCATAATTAGGGCAAGGCCTCTGCCTTGTTTGTGTTTGTGCCACATTTTATCTGGCACAAACATAAACTGATTAAAATTACAAGGCCTTTCCAGGTGTTCTGATTGAAAATCTAAAGACAAACTGGAAACAAATGGTGTACCTTGGCTGTGAACAGATTGGTACAAGCAAATACGAACTAAAAAGCCACAAACTTCCTGTCTAGTGAGTTTCACAAACTGCTTTCAATCAAACACACTTGGGGATGTACCTTCAGTAAGATGGAGAGAAAAGGATAAAACCTGCATCGGATCCCACGTCTCCTAAAACCGGTGCGGTCCTCTCATACGTGCAGCAGCTGAGGCAGAAACCTGGTCCTCTGGCTCCTCTGCTGCTCTCTATCAACAACCCGCACAGCCCATCAGGCTTTGTTTCTACACAAGTCCCTCCCCCCACAAGCCCGTCTTTTCTGATCTGTTATGAAAGTATAGCGTGCAGCAGTCGAGAGGCAGGCAATCAGCAACGATCACCGCATGTGTTCTGTTTGGTCTGACAGGGTTTTTGAGGAACTGAAAAAAAGTTTGTATCTATATGCCGGAAGCAAATAAACCAGATGCTCATGTCAGAACTTTTTATTGAATTGGTTTAACAAAAGCAAAAAGATACATAGATTTTTACAATTCCCATCTAAAATCTGACAGATTAAGAAAGACTTGCATAAAAAAAAGTTGAAGTGCCCTGTAATATTCTGAGTTTTCTTAATGTGTTTGTGCAATACACTGCCAAAAAACATGAGAAAAAAGAGGAAACACAGAAGCCGAGATAGCTTATTTAAACTTGCAACAGACTGAAAAGGTTTTCTACAGAGCAACAACTTATCTCGTTACTAGTAGTAAAAATGAATAAAAAAATGAATCTAATTGGGAAATGTTGATCTCATGAGAAACCTGCTCTCATAAGCATGTTTGAGGACAGCAAAATGAAAAATTCAAACATTTTTCAATGTTCTACATTTGATTTAAAACTGTAAACCAGGTCAGGTCCAGACACTGCAGCAGAAAACGGTGGCTGATCTCTGTAAATGGGTTCAAGTGAGTGAAAAGATTTAAACAGCTGTAAATGATGCTTCAAAGAAACTTTCTCATCTTCCTCACACTGAATACCAACTATCAAGGTTTCACAGTTGATTACCCAAACACACACATACAAGTTCTAATTCCTAAACAAATGGTTGGGATATCAAGTTGTCCATAACGATCAGCAATAAGATCCTTCACAATCTGAAAGTACCTGAATGTGGATCAACATGCGAGATTTTCCTTTTATTGTCCTCAGTTTTAAGGAAAAACTGCTTCCCTCATTCATTATGAATCACAATTCAGTTTCTATAAAATCAGAACAAAGGCAGACTTTTTAACTCTTTCAAATTATAAAACTTTTTCACCAGAGTATCTACAAAATTGAGTGAAGACTTGAGAGACGTTGCACTGCCACTCAGTGGACAACAATAGGAAATACAACAGAATTTTTCTGTTGTATTTCCTGATGTTAGGTTCAGAGAAAAAAAATGCAGAAAAAAACTAAAAGAAAGTTTTTGCAAAGTAAGGATATTTCATTAAAAAATACAGACAAAGCTGTCAGAGTTGAAAACAATATCAAATTTTCTCTGAATTATTTTTTTATGTAAAAGAGGGATGCAAGTGGTAAAATAATCATCTCCATGATACAACTTTAAAAGAATTACTTATGGCTTTTTAAAACACCTACATGATACAAATATTGAACACAAATATTAATGGACCGATTAATTGGACAATACTGGCTCTCAGTCATAAACATTAATTCTACCTGTCATTTATGCAACTGAAAGAAAAAGATTTTGTTTTTAGCTCTTCCATTCATTTCGTCTTTTTAGATTTGAGCAAATTGCTAGAATGAAACTTTAAAACCTAAGGAACGTTTTAGCAAAATATATCAGTTACAGCGTGAATAATTCAAGTGCATCATAAGATAAAAAGACAAAGAATCCTTTACGAGAAACAAAAAAGATTATCAATCAAACAAAGAAAGAAAACAAAGCACAGAATAAAAATAGAGATTTCTTTTGTGTAAATGTGAGCACAAAAAAGAAAAAGGAATTCCTTCAAAAAGTATAAAAATGCTTGAAAATACTGTTTCGGACTGCATGGTTTGGCAATATAGAAAAGCAAACAGCTGGCAACAAACAACATAAACAGACAGCAAAAATACTTTACACAATGAAAAAAAATTGGCAGGAATACTGATACAATGTGGGTTATCCTTTGATTTCGGTTCATTATTCCATTTTTGATGCAGAGACCAACTCTGACGCCTAAACTGGGAAAATAAAACCCTTCAGCAGCTGTAAAGCGTCGCCGCTCTGTGGAGAAGCTCCCTTTGTCTTCATTCTTAAAGCGACACATCCTGGAAATAAAAAGCTCAGTTATCCTCCTCATCGTCGCTGACAAAGCTCCGTCGATCCAGACTCGTCTCCCTCTCCTTCAAGAATGTCTGTCTGATGGCCTCCAGCTCCGTCAGCTCCAGGCGAACCTTCTCCAGGTGAAAAGAGCGGCGGTTCTGGATTTGCCTCATGGGGAACGGGTTCATGTCCACGAAAGCAATGTTCATCAGCTTCCTGGAAAACAAAACAAAACATTATTTCTGATTAAAGTATTTTAGATAGGTTATAATAATATAACAGATAATATTATCCTCTTAGTTTTTGGGTTCCTCTCTAAATTACAAGCCTGAATGTGAACTGTCTCATCTCAGCTACATGAATGGAAATCACCTGCCTACACCACCCTCTGCTGGTGAGCGTCAGTGTTATCCAATAATCTCACAAGCAGCTGGATTTTTTTTCCAATTCCCTTATATAGAATGAAGATGAAATCTTGCAATTTGAGACAGAAGTGAAAAATATTTTTGAGATTGTGGAAAATTATAATTATTTAACATTTCAATCAAAACTGAACACTTAAAAAAGGGGTATACTGTGATCAATTTTTTTGTCTGTTCATGCACAGAAAGGAGATCTGAGTTATCATTTCTTTCCTTACTGCTGGAGAAACATTGTTTTGAACAACGCAAAACCTTCCTGATATCAAAGTGACCTGACCTTGAGTCCAGGATTGTGCACGTAAAGTATCGAAGGTATTTAAAGATGGCTGTCGTGTCCTGCAGCTTCAAAAACTCATCTTCTTGGTACTTGAAGAGGGCGAGAGCAAATCGAAATATGATCTGTAGAAGGTAAAAAAAAGGACAAACATAGCATCGCATGACTTTCTGTTTGCACCTCTATGTTTAGAAAAAAAAGAAAAAAAGTTGTTAAACTGTCCACAAGCTGAAAGACGACAAACTTCCTCTATGGTGAATTTCACAAGTTTCACACAAAGTCTTCACAGACTCACAGTAATTAAAAAGTGTTAGTCTAACTGCAATGTTTCCTTTACCCCTTTAACATTGCTCTGCAGCTTTATGACCATAATAATAAAAAAATAAATATTACTCTTTTCCATGTCTCACCTTTGGCCCCTCGAACAGGAAGGCATCCCAGATCTTGAACAGGATGTCGCTCACCACGCTGTCCACAAACACCACCAGGAACCAGTTGAAGGTGATGAGGGAGAAATCCACCTTGTGCTGCTCAAAGTGGGCGTGAAGGCGTGGCAACTTCTCACTCATCAAGTCCTTGAACACACGCTGGTCGACCTGCAGGAAGCAGACATTCACATTATACAGAAGTTAGAGGTCGAATCTAAGAGAGGAAACTAATCAGCCGTCAAATAAATATGAAAGCACTCAAAAAACCAAAAATATAGTTAGAGCTGAAATCGATTACTGAAATACTCACCAACTAACTTAGTAATAGATTAATCATTAATTGGAGTATACAGTCTCTAAGAAAGACCATTTGCTGAAAGAGCAGCATACTCAGAGGAGCAATTAATACAAAACTGTAAATATATAGTATATATTTTGCATTTGAGATTAAAAAAAATATTACTTTGTCTATACATATGTTCCATCCAAAACTCCTCAAGTGGCAGTTCTAGCTTTACCTAGGATCAATTAGTAAAAAAAAAAATAAAAAAAAATCTACTATTAAACACCATTTGTTTTCCACTTAATTAACTAATCCAAAAAATAGTCAATGTACAGTATATTGGTATAAAGCTGATTAGAAACTCAACATCAATACATAGGAGTTTTTCGCATGTTGACATTAGAAGTATAATATTAACTGCAGATGCACCTTTGCTACAAATGATCAAACGTTCACTAATGGAATAATAGATTATTGAATTTTAGGTGATAAAATTTATATTTTCTTATTTGTAAAGGAATTGAATTACTCATTTATTTACATTTTTCATGCATTTCTGATAACAGACTAAAAATAAAGACTTGAATGAAAAATCTGCATAATGTGCCAATTTTTTTATCTGATTCAGATAAAAAAATCAGAATAATCGATAACTGAAATGCCCATTAGTTTCAGCCTGACAATAAAACTCTTAACATAAATAAGCTAAGTTACCTGAGAGCCCAGCAGAGTCTTTGTGTAATAATCTCTTGGCATGAAGACTTCTACGATGGCTACAAGAGTCCAAAAGGCATCTTCTTGGTCTAGATAAAGTAAGGCGATTGCTGCTAGCCTAAGAAAAGACGTATTAAATAGGAATCATTAAAAAAGCCAGCAAATAATAGAAATCCAGAAGTGCCAGATGTGGTCCGGTACCTGTTGAGACCCTGACAGTAGCCGATGTCTGGATTCCTCCAGGAGAAGGCCACCAGGACGTTCCGCAGCTTGTGGATCCCGCCTGCGCTCGGCGAGGCATAGTGCTTGTTGTTGGGCAACGTCCGCAGCAAGTCCAGCTCGATCTGCTTGGACGCCGGGTTGGGCCGATCCCGCGCCACGTTCAGCAGTGTCTCGTAATAATCCGGGGCCAAGTGGTCGCGGAACTTCTTGACGTGGGAGGTGACGCACCAGCGCCACACGATGGAGCGGTGCTTGTGCGGCACGCCGCAGCGGATCAGAGCCTTGAGCTCGGGGGAACGTACCAGGTCTCTATTCATGGTGCTGGCCAGAAAGTTCTCCCACTTCACCCCGACTGAAACCTCCTGGTCAGTCATGGACAGGGACTTCAGCTCTAAGGCCCTCAGCTTTGCAACTAGCTTCTCTTCTTCCTCCTCTTCCTCTGGGACCGTTTTGAAGCCATACACATCATATTCACTGGTGGAGAGAGAAAATAAAATTAGTCAACTTCAATCTGCAAACAGACAAAAAAAATAAAATAGAAAAGCTCAAAGGTAGAAACTAAAAGTTTCTTTGGGTGGCTTTGGATGAATAATAATACATTTGCACCATGACAACATGTCTAAGCTTGTCTGGAAGTAACAGCAAATAATGACTGAAAAACACCAAGCAGCAGACAGAGTTTTTCCAGTCACGAATATTTGCATGCAGCTATAAATTAAAGTAGAACAGGTCCTGGGGCTGCACCAACCTCGCCTTTGAGAAACAGATTTCTTCCTCATAGATTTCAGACAAATAAAATCAGACAAGCTCTGGTCAGAATTTCTCTCTCAAATCTTTTCACATTTGTTACATTAAAACCACCAGATTCTGTGCGTTTCAGTGGAATATTGCGTGATAAAAAAAAAAACAAACAAAAACATAATTTGGAAGTGGAAGAATAATGACACATTATTTTTTTTCAACTTTTACAACTTTTTTTTCCTCAAAAAAATCTTAAAAGTGCAGTGGGTATTTTCTTTCATCCAACTTCAGACAATACTTTAAAGAAGTGACTCTCGCTGTAATTGCAGCTCCAAGTATTTTGCGGAAAGGCTCATCATTGCACTTTTCCATAAAGCTCAGATTTATCAACTGTACTTCTAATACATTAGAAGTCAACAGAATCTCCAAACTGAGCTGAGGATCTCTGTGGCTTCTCCATATTTACCACGGCTCTCAAGGCTGCTTCTTTGCGCAATACTCTCCTTTCCCAGCATGTCATTTTGGAGCTGAAAGAAAGAACTTAAAACTAGTAAACAATTGATACCTGACTGAATTTGGTTTGAAGATTTGGTGTTCGTTCTGGTCTGGGCTCTCCGCCTGCAGGGCGTCCTCCAGTAATCTGGAAATGACTTCCCGGGCCGGGTCCTGCTCCGACGAACAGACCGGCTTTCTCACTTCCTGAAGCAGCACCAAATATTTACTCTCCACTTGACAGAGTTTGGCCTCCAGAGCTGTGCACTGTGACAAGGGTGGGAATAATAGTTTTAATTTCTCACACATTCAGATTTGTGAATGTGTGAGGTTTTTTAAATTGTTTTTACCTTTGCTTCTAAAGCCTTTTCCCGAATCTCTGCATTCCTGCGCATAACAGTTAACTCCAGGATCTCTTTGTTCAGAAACTTGTTTTGGGATTTGTAGCCTTGAAGACTGTCCTAATATTGAAAATAAAAGAAGCAAAAAAGTTTACCAGTGATATTGAAAATAAAACATCTTTTTGATTTTTTTTTCCCCATCTGGTTTAAGAATTGTCTTCTGCACCTTCAGGATGCTCAGTTCCTGCTGAGGTGGCGGAGAACCAGCGTCGCTCACAATCCCGCTCTGCTCAGAGTTTTCCTGCGACAGCTTCACGATGACCTGATCTTTGGCCTGGATTGTCTCCATCAGCATCCCCAGCTGGTCATTAATTTCCCCCACCTTGATTTTCAGGCCCTTCAGCTCCTGCTGCAGGCTCTCCTTCTCCAGAGAGAGACGCTCCATGTGTCCACATAGTGACTGGATTTGTATGTCTCGCTCCTGGAGGACCGCCTCCAGCTGGGTGACGTCCTCCTGGGTCACGGCCGGACTGGGAGCCTGCTCCAGGGCCTCGGACGGATCCGGAGCTGCTCGCCATACGCTGGGCCTCTCAAACTGGGAGGTTCTGAGAGTCTGCTGCAGGAGCCTCACCAGCTCCTACAGGGGCAGGAAGAGGAGATCTTTTTGGAATTAACAAAAAATGAAGCCTAAACTGTGAAAACATGGAATCTGTGGCAAGCAATCAGTTACATTTATTTTGGTGGATATAAAATATAGAGAGGGTCACAGTGACGAGGTTAATAAGATAATTTTCATGCTCTCCTGTAGTTGTAACCATCTTTGTTTCTATTCTATACTGATGATTCCAAATAAGGAATCATCAGTATCTCATAGAATAGAAACAAAGATAGAAACAAAGCATCCTACCTTATTAATACATCACAACATCAAGTCCTATAATATGGGTCGAACTCAAGGCCCGTGGGCCAAATCTGGCCCACCAAAACTACTTATGTGGCCCTCTAGGCTTTTAGATGGTCACATAAATAGAACCTTAAGTTGACTGTTGTGTGCTTAAGTATTTATCAATCAAATAAAATCTTTTTTTATTTGTAAAGTGCAAAATTACATTAATGTGAGAATGTTAATTATTTAATTTTAAGAAGTACTCTTTCAATAAAGGGAGAGCTGTAATATTTTAACACCCTGTAACAGGTAGTTTTATCAGAGCATTCAGCCACAACCGGACCTTTAAGGACATTTGTGATCTTGATGTGACCTGAAATGAAAATGAGTTTGACATCTGTGTCTAAATGGTCAAAATATGTGTTCAAATCCCACTCAGTTAACACAAGCAATGAGGTATCTGAAGTGCATCAAGGGTCAGCCCTACCTTCAAATCTGTAACTCAAGAAAATAATTTTGCATCCTACAATACATACAAACTCTTTGAAACATAGTTTGTAAACTTTGGTACATTTACTAAGATTAAAAAAAAAAAAAAACATTTAGTATCTTTGCCATCTTAACCAGACCATGTGCCAGACAAGTGGACTGTTCATCATTAACAAGCAGAGTGATTCTTGATGCTACAAAATACAAAGTTTTTGAGCACAAGGGAAAACCTTTCCGTCTACATTCGAGCCCTCACTAACACCAAACAAGAAAACAGGACATGAAGAGGAGGATCTCAAATACAAGCAGCAGGTTTACAGCGTTGGAGAACTCGGAGTAGAGTTCCTGCTTTTTAAAAACAGAACCAGTTGAGCTGGTTAAGAATTTTGTTCTTAACTAGCTCAACTGTCCTAAAGGGAGGTTTCCAGATGTATCAAATCTCTCTGCCAGCTTGGAAACGTTCACTGTGACTTTTGATCCTTATAAACATTTATTGGTCAATATAATCTTTGTGCATGTATTTTTAATTATTTATTTTTTTATTTTAAAAAATTGTTTTGAAAGTTGTAGTGCAACACATAAAAAGGAAATGAACAATGATGTGGCTGCAAGTGTGTGGAGGGGAAAAAACAATTCATTGCATCAGCTCTGAAAGAGTTAAGGTGAGAAAATGTGATGTCTCCTTTAATAGGAATCACCAATCAGCAACCAATCAGCTGTGGATAAATTTTAAAAAAAATGTAAAAAAGAGAACAGGAAGAAATGAAAAGAAATGCACCAGCTGTGATTGTTTTCGACAGAACTGCTGTTTCCTTATTTCAGACTGAAGCATGACTAATCACTCCCAGTCTTCCTGTATCAGTGAGAGATGAAATGACACCCAACCTTTTAGTCTGACATGGCAAGACTGGGCATGTGAAAGCACGATGCAAACTTTGAATGAAAAGAAGTCTGTTCTTATTATAAAATAAAGTGTCATAAAGTTTGATAAAATAATACAAAGAAGAATAAGTTCACCTTCTGGCTGGCCAGCTCCTCCCGGAGTTTGATTTGCTCCTGCTGCATCTGGTTCATCTCATCCTGCTGGTTTTGGAGGCGGAGCTGCATTTCCAAAGATTTGCTGCCATTGCATTCCCCTGTCGGACTCCCGGAACCACGTCTCTCCACACCACGTCCGAACCTCCCCGGTCCCCACACGTCTCGGAGCAAGAGCCTCTGAGGTCGATGACGGTTTCGCACGAAATCGAAGGTGAACGCCGAGCCAAAAGAATCTGAGCAAGAAGAGGAGCAGATGCAGAGAGGAATGCTAGAGCAGAATTCATCTCCAAGCAGTCGCGGATGAGCAAGAGTGGACTCACGTCTCTGTGTGTCCAGATGAGGTTTCTGTTCGGGGAAGTCCTTAGTGGGAGCGTCCACCATCTCCCACTCCTCTGAGCTGCTGTTGTGGTTGCTGGTGTAAAACACGCTGCGTCTGTTCTCCACTCGGCCCGGCCGCAGATTAGACATGGAGTTCCTGAAAAAAAAAAAAAAAGAGGAGAAACCAATTTAAACTCGACTGTCTGCAACTTTGTGAAAGTTACTAGGCTGAGTCGAAGTTCTAAATGTCAGCCGAGGAAATGAAGCTGCAGAAAAATAACAGATCGCTCAAAAACAATCCAACTAAATGATGACTTCATTTCCACAAAAATGCCCTTCTAGTGTAAAACAATAGAGTACTTCCATTAAATATTTATAGACTTTCAGCTTATTCACATTTAGTCAAGTTCAAAACAAAAAGCAACAGCAGATAACAAAACATCCTAGCTTTGAATCTCGTATAGCACTGTTCAATCTACCACGGGAAAACAAAACAGAACGTTAGATTAAGTGCAAACTGATCAAGACATAGTCAGCAAAAACTCAGGTCAGAAAATAATAATAATTTGGTGACAGAATAATTACTCACCAAATTTTGTGAAAGAGCAACAAGAAAACTGTTATTGAAAAATGTTATGAGAAGTACCGACCTGTGCAGTGCTAGTAGATACATACTGAAAAAGACTTGCATAAAGAAATTGAAAGATAAGCAAAAAGATATAGGTACTTAAGTTTTGATTTATTTTGTATTGACAAAAGTACAATAATTACAAATGAAAACCATGCATTTTAGATTTTTAAGGGTAAACAAAATCGGAAAACATTTATGGGCTGCTCTGTGTTAACACAATTATGTGTTTGATGATGTGAAAAACATGTTGAAAAGTTCAAGATTACCTCAGTGAGGAACTTTCTGTTCATCATCATACTGAATTAGTAAGAAACTAGCAGCATTTGACTCTGATGTACAAACACAGCATGTATTACATGAAAATGTAATACATGCTGTGCATCAACCCATCTGTTTAGGGATCAAATCTTTTGATTTTTCTAGTATGTGTGTACATACTAGAAAGAGGAACTATTGATTGTTGAATAGTTGATAAACTAGTGAACTACAGATGTGACCACTTCCTCTACTACCGTTGGCCTCAAGCAGAACCAAAGTGATATTCTTCCCTCATTTAGAGACACAAACCAGACAAAGCCTGCAATAACTTGGGAGCAAGCCCATAAAAAAAAAAAAAAAAACCTGAATTGTGTAATAGAAACAGCGGGAGGTACAAGTCATGCTTTCAAGAGCCTTCACTAGGCTTTCAGCCTTACCTGAGCTCTGTACCAAAGTTTTTGAGGGAGAAGGGCCCTCTGGCTGACTGGATTCCCACCATTCCTCCTGCATCCATTTCTGTGTCCATAGCAAAGTCGCTGCGGACTTTCTCCATGCTGTCACTAAGCTTCTCAATGAAGAAATCATCTGAAAATCAAAACAGAGTTTGTTAAAATCAACTAATAAGTGCAACAGTCCAACTGCTTCATCTCATGGAAATATATCTATCGGTAAAAGGATGTAACAAGTTTGAGTTAAATAAGGAAAGCTAATTATGTTTCAACTTTCTGACATCCGGCAGAATGACTCAACTCAGATGTTCCTTTGTTTCTTGCATGAGTGTATGAAAACATTTCATGAAGGATCAAGAACTTATAACAAAAAAAGGGAAAAAACAGAAGAACAAAGTTGTTTGATAAAATTATCTAGAAACTGTGAGATCTCAGTTTGCTTTAAATGTTCAAATTAAGTCAACCACTAAATAGCCGTTTCATTTTACACTTCATAGTCTGATATCATGCAATCAATAACCTTTGCAATAACCTTTGCTGATCTAACAAAACTTTTAACTTAAACCAAGTTTCACTTAAACCAAGATGCGAGGAAATACAGCAGACATTCTGGTAAGCTTCACAGGTCAGACATTTCAACACAGCTAAGGAAAAACAGATGTATACTTGTGTCAAAATTGAGAAAACACAGGATATGAGGATGAAAATCTATCACTTTGCAGACTGAGAAACATGCCCGGCTTTGAATCGAAGTGCAATAAACTGCAAGCAACAAACAAGAAATATCTCTTCAAAATATTAGTGGGTGTGTGATTAAGTGCAACAAAGGCTCTATTCCAGAACAATTGTGATTTTAATATTAGTCATTAAAAGCATTGTTATTATGATTTGTGTGGCTTCTCAATTGGACCTTCACAGTTCTCTACAGCTGTAACCAAAGTTGCACTTAATTCCAACATACACTGATCAGCTCCACGAAGCAACAGTTGCTGGTCCACAAAGTCTTCAGTAACCATTGCTTGATTTTCATTTTTTTTATTACTGCGTCCATAGTAAAAACATTCAGATAAAGAGCAACATTTTTTTTACTCTATGGTTGACTATATTTTATGATCGCCTATGGTTAAAGGCAGTAAAGACAGATCAAGGTTAACTTGCACCCCACATCGTGTGCAGGCATAGTTTAACTGAGAGCTCTGCCAATACCAAAGCCTTCACCTCCAACTTGATTAGATACATACAAAATATTAAGGCGTCTGTTACCCAGATTTGTTTTTTGAAAACTAATTTAAATGTAAAACATCTCAATCTATTCAACAGCACTCTCCCTTAAATCAGTAAAACAATTTAAGTTTTGTGGGTGTCTTACACAACACTGGAAAACACCCACTGCCAATTGACTGCACATGCAAATATGCAGCAAAACTCAGTGACAGTACAACTATTTTTTTTTCTTAAGCTGAAATCGTTCTAGATGAACAACAACTCAATCAATATTAAAAAACACTAGAAAAGAAATCATGCCAACATGATGAATGCAGCAACCTTATAATTATTTCAGCTTTTCCATTATTTATACTGATAGCAGCTAGTCGTGCACTAATTGTTCGGCCGGCCCCAGTTTCCTTAACCTTGGGTGATCAGCAATCAATACATATATGTGAAACCAATCTTCTCCGTCTCTGCAAAGGCCTGAAAAGAAGAAAACAGGTCTATAGTTTAACCTATTATGTAAGTTTTGTTTGTTTTCATAATGTGACATATTAAATACTAAGTGAAGAGATTTTTTTAGTCTAGTTTATATAGTAGTTTGGAGAGCAATGCTTTTCATTTATATTTGAGAGCACTACCTCATGTGTGGCTAGAACAAGTTTGTATTTTTTCACAGGTATTGTTAGATATTTTTCAATGAAACTGGAATGTTTTATTGAGATCGGTGATTGGTCAGAAATCAGTGCACACCTAATAACGATGTTCCACGTAAAAGTTTAAGATAAAATAAAACTCCTGGGTATGTCAATATGCTAAGTACATCAAGATTGAGTAGATATGTGTATAAACAAACTTCTCTGTGAACACACCAATACATACTATGCTGTTACCTTGTCAAAGAAGTTTTAATATCAAATAACTCAAGTCAATACAAAAGTTTTAATTTTATTATTTAATTAGTTACACCAGTCTGACCTCTGCAAAAAAGTTATTTGTCCTTATCCTAATAATTGTTTGAGCCACTTTGGCTCTAACAACAATCAGTAAATGATTGACAAGGAGACTTTTACATCATCGTGGAATAATTTTGGGCCATTTTCTTTAAGATTGGAGGGGTTTTGTATATTAACAAACTGTTATTATACACCATCACACTACCACTACAATACTTAACCATAGGTATGGTACAATAGGATACATCAGATGCAATAGGATGTACGCCTTAATTTTAAAAAAGTTTTTTTGTATTTACACTGACAGTATTTGACAATGACATTTGTTTTAAACATAAAAATTTGAACTTCCTCACAACATTGCAGGAAGTAGTAACCAATACTGATTGAAGCTGATCAATTCCCTAAAATGCTAATTATATTTGATAATAAAAAACTTCCTTCTTTTATGTGTTTGGTATTAAAATAAATTAATTATTCTATAAAAAAAAAACATATTTTAACAATATAGTACAGAGTTATATAATCCATAAAATATTTAGCAACTACTTTTAAATTAAAAAAAAAAAAAAATTATCTCTTGGCAGAGATATCCCTTAATCTCAGAAAAAGATGACTTCAGAAGTTTTGATTTGCATCAAGCTCAATTCATGTCCAACATGCTAGACTAAACACCCTTACAGAGACCCAGATGAGGAAAGATAACTCAGATATTTGAACATTTTGAAGACAAAGATAAGAACAGAGAACTCTCTAGAAAGGGGAAAACATGTGAGTTATTTGCATAAAAACAGGAAAGAAGGCAGGATTCATAGTTCAGATCACTCAGCTGAATGACAAAATATCTCCCCCCATAAATCCATGGTGCTTAAACAACAGCAAATGACAAGACTCTATAGGTCAAAGAACAATTTAAACACATTTTCATCCATAGGTGTTAAGTACAGTCAATATTTTTTTCATCCTCAGGCTCAGACAACTCAAATGCTTTATTTCAAAGTAACAACAAAGAATACTCTGCTATAAAAAAGTTAACTTATAAAACTAAAAACAGAAATAATGAATGTGAAGAAATCTAAAAAGTAAGCCATTTTAGTGTCAGTGAGCTATTTAAAATGAAATCAGAGGAATAATTAGCTGTAAGAAGCTTCCAGGAGGTAAGCTGTGTTTGAATTTGATGAAATGAAACATCAATAACTCTAACCAGGTGAAACATCAATGTGATTAAGCAAAAACCCAGCTCTAATATTGTTGATGTAAATTCACTTTTCTTTGTCTCTTACATTCTAATTCTTTAAGGGCCTCACATTCCAACACATTGTTTCCAGAGAGACACAAAAACCCTGAAACCAAATATTTCCCATAGCTCCGTTTTCAGCAGAAAGTAAATATTAATCTGCTGCCAACAGGAGGTCACAGTCAGCTGATGTGTGAGAATGGTGGGGCCGTTGATGAATGTGTGTGTTCTTGCCTACCGCTGTCTTTGCCCACGAGGCCAGAGGGAGGGTAGGCCTGCGTGGGAGAACTCCAGCTGTCTCTCTTCCCTGTGCCTCTGGTGTTGCTGTACTCCCAACGCTTCTGCTGCAACTCCTGGAGCCAGTAATGCATCACCTGTCTGCTGGGGGCCTGGAAACAAGTGCACAGACCCACAGTTACTCACATATATGGGATAAATAGAAACCTCCCTTTTCAAATGTTGCAGTACAGCATTTTAAATAGCCAAAGAGCAGTTTCCAGCATCAACAGAAAACCTTTTATATATGCATCTCTTTATTTTTATTTTTTTTCAAAGTCAGATTCAAAAGAACTAAAATTTGTCAAAGAAAGTTTTGGCCAGCTACTTGGCACGAGAAAGAGTGATACTTCCTTCCCTACTTGTTTCTGCAAACAAATGGTGGCTCCTATCGTTTTCCTTGCTTGCAAGAAACACAAGGTCACCTGACTGAAAAGTTGTGATAGAGAACCTGATGTACTCTCATAGTCTTGCTAATCATTTTTAGTAAAGTGTCAAAATTAAAAAAGTATTATCTAAAATAAAAAAAACTCTAAGTAAGTTTATTTCATCATTATTAAGTTACTGACCGGAAAAAATCAACACTACCCCCCACTCCCGCAAGATAAAGAACGAATGCATGAAACTATCAGTAGCAATTCTATAGAAGAGCCAGTATTGCTGAGATATTCTTTTTTAAATTTTGTATTTAGGAGCAAAAATAATCTAAATTATAATGAAATTTTTGTCTGATTTCTGATATCCACTTGATTAAATTAGATGACTTATGGAACTCAGATGCCCCAGCAAAATGGTAAAGCTGGAAGCCATCTGCATAGATGATGACCACATTTACAAGAAACCAGACTGAAATGTATAAACGAGGAGTTGTTTTGCTACAAATTTTCCCAGAATTTTGACTCAGGCATTGTGCATACTGCTGCAGGAAGAATAACTGGAATTATTGTTATTCTGTTCAGACTCTTTAGCCATGTAATTCAACGAGTTACAGCCAATGGACTTTTAACTTGGTAGCTTTAAGTAAACAGTTAAAATTGTGGACATTTTAACTTATCCAGTTGAGTTAATAAAATAGGTTTCTATTACACTAAGAAAGCCAAAAATTTGGCAGTTTCTTTTCCAGGTGTTACATAAATTTGGTCTGAGCCCAAATTTCATCGAGCTGGTTAAAAGCTTTTATTCGGACCAAACAGCCGCAGTTAACACAAATGGCTTGATGTCTGAGCCCTTTAAGATTCATAGGGGTTGTAGGCAGGGGTGCCCGCTTTCACCCTTATTGTTTACATTGTTTATTGAACCTCTGGCCGAGATTATCAGGACTAATCCGGATGTATCTGGAATCAATATAGGCGGCAGAAACCATGTAATTTCATTATTTGCAGATGATGTACTTCTGTATTTGTGCAATCCCGAGAAATCAATTCCACCTATCTTGGAATCTATGGCTACGTTCAGTGCTTTGTCAGGATATAAAATCAACTTAGGAAAGTCTGTCGCCACCCCCTTCAGCATCCTCCCAGAAAAGTTCATGCAATCTCCCTTTCAAATGTCTATGAGAGGCTTCAAGTATCTGGGTATTTTTGTTACACCTGATCTGAATAATCTTTTTGGAACTAATTACTCACCTTTAATTCAGAAAATAAAAAAGGATTTAATAAAATGGGCTCCCCTGCCAACTTCTCTCTTAGGGAGAATCAATACTATAAAAATTAATATTCTCCCACGACTGAACTATTTATATCAAAATCTTCCCTGCTATTTATCCCCTGAACACTTCAAATTATTAAATTCTCATTTATCTCGCTTTGTCTGGAACAACAAACATCCAAGAGTAAAGTTTTCTATATTAACTAAGCTAAAACATCTTGGAGGTTTGTCGTTACCTTCCCTGCAGCTTTATTATTGGTCAGCACAACTTAAAATCATCTCAAATTGGTTTATGAATAGAAATAACTCTTTATGGTTAGATCTGGAATCCCAATCTTGTCTCCCCAGTAAACTTAATTCTCTTTTCTTTATAAGTGACATAGACCGAATAGCTCATCTCAGAAGCAACTTCATTGTCTATAATACCTTGCTGGCCTGGCAGGATGTGAAGAAATATCTCAGTATCTCTCCCGCCCTCTCTTCTTAGTCATCGTTAACTTTGAACCCAGATTTACCAGCTGAGATTAGAAACATTGATTTGTCTGAATGGTCATCTAGGGGACTGTCAAATATTATGGACATATTGGACTCTGACTCTGTTAAATCCTTTGAACAAATTAAAGCCGATTTCAATATTTCTAATAGAGATTTTTATAAATACCTACAGATCCGTCATTTTGTGAGCTCTCTTAGGAGAACAGGAAAATTACGCACAAAATTGTCAGAGTTAGAGAATATAATTGTCATGACCAAATCTTCTAAAGGACTTATCTCTAAGATATATAGTTTATTATCTGGCTCTGACTCCTCAGGTTATGATGCTATGAAGCTGGTGTTGGAGCATAATCTAGGGCTGACGTTCGATCTAGTAGATTGGGAGGAAATCTGTAATGGGGTTTTCCCCAACTGCACCTCGATCTCTATACATGAGCAGAACTTTAAATTGTTCTACTGAACTTATTATACACATGTTCGCCTTCGGAGGATGTTTTCTGATGCTTCAGATCTTTGTCATAAATGTAAAATGCATAGGGGCACATTTATTCATTTGTTTTGGTCTTGCAATTGTATTCAAATTTTCTGGAAAGCGGTTCATCTGATGATACAAGAGATCATTGGTAAACAGTTCCCACTAACTCCCTCCTTCTGTCTTTTTAATCATGCTTCAGACACTCTATTTAATGCAGATACTAAACATTTGCTTGTAATCCTCTTATTTCTGGCCAACAAATGTATACTACTGAGATGGACAGCACCTCAGGATATCCACATATCAACATACGGTTGATATGTGGATATTACAAATCTCTGCTATTGTTTCAGTCAAAAAACTGACTCATGACCTTCATTAAACGTCGGGCAAATTCTGGAGGATCTGGGACCCACTACAATCTTTCTTACAGAGGCTGTAATCTTTATTTTTTTATTTTATTTCTTTACATTTAATATATCACTCATTTGGTTGTCTGAGAGTTTTGACTATTTTAAACCATACCTGGAAATGTCTGTCTGTACTTTATGTATGTGGGCTGTATGTATGTTTTTTTGTTTTTTTTTTGTGTTTTTTTTTTATGTTGACACTACTGTGCTCCTTGTTTATTTGGGGTGGGTTGCTTTTGTTTACTTTTGTTGATGTTTACATATAGTTATAAAAATCAATAAAAAAATAATAATAAAAAGAAAGCCAAAAATTATTGTATGCAAGAGGAAAGTGCAGATAGCTTATTTCAATCAAGAGCAGTGCACAGTAATAGATGGGGGCGGGGCAGTGCAACAATATATGTTTCATACCTAAAGGAAACTGTAGTGCAAGTAATGTATTCTCTCATCCCACATTCAGAGGACAATAAAACTGAATTGTGACCAGCAGTAACTCTTTAGCGTCTTGACACACCTTATTTGGCTTAAAATGAAAGCAGCGAGATCAAGTTTATGATACCACAAGAATCTCTAATCAGTCCATATCTGATTTTAAAAAACAATGTTTCCACTCTGCAGTTACAATGATTTAAAAAAAAAAAAAAAGTTGTGCATTTACAGTCCAGGAGCTCTCAAATAACTAGTTACGCTTTGGCTCAGTCATGTGAAAGAGCAGAGAGGCTGGTTTCAGTCTCAGTTCCAGCCTCTAGCTGCACAATCTGTTTGGTATTAACCAGTCAGACCATCTGCTGAAAAAGAAACTGACTTTAGACAGTGGGAGCCAGGCCACCTGTCTTACTCACAGTCATATGACAGCAGAGAAGTGTGAGGCAGCATCACATGAAGTGCTATGACCAGTGAGCCCAACAGTGAGTGGGTTAACACTCACTGTTGGCTTAACTGAGTGTTAACCCAACTTTAACACTAACAAATACCAGAACCCCCTTTTTCAAAGCTGCAGCTTTTACTCCAGTTGATTAATGGGCAAATAGATACTGCCTGCATCATCCCCTTATAACAGCTTTTCATTTGATTATGTGGGTCATGGTTTCAATCATTTCTAAGGCTAATAAAAGCAAATTAGGCCAAGCAAGGAGTAGATTTGATCAAATATAGACAATATACTAGAGTCAGGATTTAACTCCAAGGTTTCATTTGGAAAAGAATGCAAGTTGAATGCTTCTTTATTTTGAAGAATGAAGCATGTCTTTTGGCTGAACAAAAGGGCAGTCACAAGTGAATAATCTGAGTTTTATTTTGTAGAACATTTACCAAATATTTTTTATACAATATCTAAAAGAAATAAAACGAGGTTAATTATTATAAACTTTATTGCAAACATTATGATTAATAATTGTCAGTTTCGAAACAGTTAATTTTTTTTAGATACAAAAAGTTCTGTTGGAACCTTTGTATTTGCACCACCGTAAATCTGACACACAAGCCACAAACACAACTATCACTCAGCTGAATGACAAATAGATGACAATGCAACTTCCTCTAGGTTAAGTTTTGCTTAAAACAAAAAAGACCATATGAGATACCAGAAAATACTATAGTGTGCACAAGTTGTGCATGCAGTGAGTTGTCTTTTTTGTCCTGGAGCTGATACAACTACTTAATTTAGCATCAAGAAGAGTTTTCTCATTTAAAATGTTGCATATTTTGTTGATTTAAAATGTGATTTAAAATTATTCATTAATTTCATCTTTCAAAAGGCTGCAGTTGTGTTTAGTTATCTTTTTTATCCTAACATGCAAGATCTTGTCACTATCTAAAAGTTCTGTGAGTGCCTTTTCAGACGTATTTGTTTGCTTTGATAAACATTGGATATTTTCGTATCATGGCAAGTCTCATGATGTATTTATTTTTAAAAAAGTAAAGCAAAGATTGGTGTGGATGTCAGCAAAAAACATTGATTCACCTAAACTAAGCATTATAGTTTATTTTTTACTGCCAAATGTAAAAAATTAACAGGAAAACAGAGAGGTTTGTGGTAATGTTGAGGATGATGGGCCAATGAAATTCTGCTCAGGGCCTCATTGAATTTTTGGTCGGGTCTGAACATACACAATCAGCTGGTGAAGTTTCGGCCTGTGGTAGGTTATTTTCAACACAACTTCTCTAAAAATCTCTGCCACTCGACATATTTCCACGGGTGTTTTCAAAGTAAAAAGAAAAACAATGTGTTAGAAAGGGTGTGTCTGTAGCCTCTCCTGATACAGAAAGGAAGCGACATATGACAAAAGCTATTATCTGCTGAGTGTTGTGATAGAACTGTTGAAATAATTTTCTACCTTCAAGAGAAATTCTTTCCCAGCTGTACGGATCTCGAACTGTCCCTCTTCCCCCTCCACGTCGTACATAAAGCAGGCATCGCCTATGTCAATGTGTCCGAGAGGCAGGGCATCTTGGGGAGTCTTGAAATAATACAAGTAACATTTCCTCGGGTCGTACACGAACCACCTCAGTTTGTAGCCCCTGAGAGGCCCCTTTCCGGAGAGTTTGTTCAAGTAGCCGCACAGCTTGGAGGCCTGCTCCTTCGCTCCCTCCACCTCGGCCACATCTAGAGACTTGAAGGACTGCAGCCGTGAAGCTGTGCAGGAGCTCTCCCCGCTGCCGTCCTCCTCTTCATGCATCTTTCTTAGAAGTTTCTTCTTCTTCTTCTTGCAGCCCCACAGATGGCAACTCCTGGGTCCATCCGCATGACTGCTTTCCCCCTCAGAAAGGGGGTGCTGGGAAATGTAGTTTGAAATAGTTGTGACGTGTTAGTGAGAGGTATGCGCTCGCAGAGGGCTGTGCTACCGAGAAGCGCCACAGGGAGACGCTGTTTTATAAGGCAAGGAAAATAAAGCGACAGAACGGAAGCAGAGGGTAAACACTTAATTACTTTGTGTGAGAGATTAAATTAGGAAATTAAAATTTCTCTTTTATTTGAAAATGGATATAGTCTGTAGGATTTAAAATGTTAACCTACACCTTTTAGAGCACCGTCATACCCAAGAAATCTCTTGAATTGACTTTTGTAACTGTAAAAGTACATAATTCCTATTAGGTACGTCTGCATGCAACTTGAATAGGTTAATAGTCCCCCTATCAAATACATGTCAGAGTCACCTGTTGCTTAAGTTGCATATTCACCATTAGCCTCAGTGCCTACATTTTTCTAATATTTTAACTGTGTAGCTATTTTATCATTTTGTAATTAGGTGTTTTTATTAGTCAGGTGAATGAATGGATGTTGAATTGATGTTTGACAGTTTATGTCTGGTGAATCAACTTAACAATTGTTTTCGCAATACCCATTATGTATGTTTAAGTAAAATATGAATTAGTTGTTGAATCTTTAAAATTAAGAAAGTGAAGAAGGTTAACTGTATGACTGACAGGATGAAATAGAAAAATGCTCAGTGTGTGAGCCAGATCTAGAATAACAACACATAAGTGATGAGCTGATAGGCAAGTAGGTTAAGATAAGAGTTATCTTTTGTTTTATTTTTTCCACACATACTTAGTATGTATGTTATGCATTCTAGTCATAAAATTGCTATTAACAAAAAAAAAACTAAGTAATAAGTACAACATGGGTATATTTTCTGCACATCATGTTTTCCTTTCTCCCACACTTCTGCAGCACCTGCATTGTCATTCTATCCAACACATGCCAGAAAGTACAGCTGCAAAAACAAAACATAAGATATACATATCATAAAAGATAATTATGACTTAAAAAATGTCTTGCATTGTGAACAGAACTGGTATTTGTAATCAATCTCTCTCCTTCTTGTAAAACCTTCAGTTGAAGATTAATGCTGCTTTGGACTAGATTTATTCATATCAAAGCTGCAATCTCTGATGTGGGTGTGTACTTAATGTATGTATTTCACAGTATGACTCATAAGAGAAGAATGAGAGTTCAAGCTGCCAGAACTCACTCTGAAGGTGAAACAAAAACACACAAGTTATTCAGATGATTAATTGGTACAAACCTGTTGTACTAGGGTGTATGTGGGCCCCAGTACAGTGAGTAAACAGTAGGTGATTAGTGTTATGCTGGGAAATACATCTGTTGTTTTTCCCATTTTGAACCAGGGCTTTACAGTGAAAACCCCCAAATCATCTGTGCTACTGTCCCCAATTACAAGTTCTGATAATCCTCTGGTAAGATTTATATTCTAGCTATTTAGGAAAGCTTAAAGAGTTCAAGAGGTTGTTTGTTTTACCTCGAGACATGAAAAGCAGACAGACGGGATGCGGTTCAGTTGCTGTGACATTTTATGGGCGTCAAATTGTGACCTTTCAAGGATACACATCCCCCTCTGAGAGGTGGGCTGTCATCAAACCACTGCAACCAAAATAGTTCAAACAGCTTCAAGAACCTTCATTTTATTTTTAGGAACCTTTTATATTCATTTTTAATCAGTTGAATTTTGGCAAATCATTTGCATAGCAACGTTTGTTGTAAGTTTGTTCTTTTCAGAGATGGATACAGTGATAAGGATTGACCTCAAACCTCACATCTCCCCCAGAGGAGTGTGCTATGAATCACAAAGTGCTGTAAAACAGTCTACACTGCTACCAGTATGCTAAAATTATAGGCTATGTTACTGTAGGGGTTGTTAGTCATACATGGAACATAAGATACTGTTACTGACTTGATACTTTTTCTTCACGTGTAATAAAAACGCAAAAAAAATATTACAGGAAAATATGAGACCAGAATCAATTTAAGAAAATGTTTAAATGAAATAATTCTCTTATTATTGTCAGAAAAATGAGAATAATTTACAGTACCAAAAAATAATTTTGTTACACATCATTACACCTGGTTTAATCCTAACAAATGGCCTTTAGAAATGGTAACAAGAAAAGAACCTTAAGGCCTTCATAAACATACTGTTACAAAAATTACTGATACCATACTTTACAAAATAACATAAATAAATCATAAACCAACCATATTCAGAAGTTTGTTGCAATGAAAGAATTCTCTTTTAGAGACATTGTGAAGAACATCTTTATTTTCCAAGAAGAAAATTAAAGACATGTGTTTTTATTAAAACAACCAGTACACCTAACTGCAATGGCCTTTAAGTGTGCTCACTGCAAATAAATGCACTGTTAAAGAAAAAGCATGTTGAAGCATTAAGAATCTGTATCTGTAAGAATCTGTAAGAATCTGTGAAATGTTTGGGGAATAAAATTAGGTTTGATGAGATCCAAATTTATTTATTTATTTTTATGTTCTAAAGAGGAATAGCACTGAACATCATCTCAAAACAGTCTCCAGAGCCTTTAAAATTTGAAGAATAATGTGGAGAAAAAAATGGGGGTCAACATCGCTCCACTGCATGTAAGTACAGTAAAAACTATTTTCCTTCTTATAGATTTATTTTGTTTTTACTTTTTAACGCTTGCATGCGACTGATCATCATATCGTTTTAATATCAGACTACTTAAGTAGCAGGCAAAATGCAGCTCTAAATTAAACTAAGGTAATAAAGTATTACTAAGGTAATACTAAGGAAACACAAACTATCCAAGCTACCCGGGTCATATTTGAAACATGATTTTTGCCTGAGCTTAATAACTAGTGGTGCTACCTTTAGCGCAATATCAAAAGTGTTCACCATAACTGCTGAGTACTTAACGTCACTGTGGGGAATTTGGACCCACTTTTTTTTTTCTTCTAGGGTGGCTACTGCAGCCACCCTAGAAGACATCAAAACAACTGCCTGTTTAAGGTCACACCACAACCTCCAAATTGGGTTTAAGTTCAGACTTTAACTAGACCACTCCATGTCAATACCTCCATTAGAAATATAGTTACCAAGAAAATTACTGACGTGTTTAATACCTTCCCTACTACGAGAGTAAAAATGCTGGAGTTACTCTGCCGTTGTAGAGGCAAAGTGAAATCATGTCTTATTTTGTTCTCCATGACACAGAGTATTTCTGCCTTTTGGCTCTCCCCCACTGGGACTTCCTACCGTGCTTTACAGAGCTGAACCTAAATGATTCATGACAACAGCCTGAGCCATGGGGGGAATGAGTTATGCTTTTTTATGAGAACCTCAAAAGCAGACCCAGGGAAATGTCTCGTCTTTTCAGAAGCTTATTAAGCCCCATTGAAAACATATCAAACCTTCCCAAATATTTCCATCCCTCCATCTGTTTAGTCCGTCCTTACAAACTTGATCTGAATTCACAGCACCCCCCTAAAAAACACACAGAAAAACACACTGACGCAACTTCTCATCCGTCACTACGGTAATCAGATGCTCCATGGGTAAAACTTCTCCCCCTTTCAAAGCAATGCATACGTTTGCTCACAAACCACTGTTTCTCTACATGTTACTTTCCGTTTCTCTTCAGGAAGCGTTCGCTTTGTTCAACAACCCTCAGCTCTCTTTGTTATGCAAATGACTGCCGTGCCGTTGCTGAGTACCTCTGCTTTCCAGACCAGTGGAAAAATGTGTGTAATTGTAAATGTCATCTGTCTATATCTCTCAGTGTGGGGTCACAATCAAACCATTTTCAGTTGGAGATTTCAGAGGTTCAGAAGCTGAGAGGAGAATTTTAATGTTTGCTGCAATGACAAGGGGTTCAAATCACACACTGGTAACCACAAGGACAGGTATGTACCCCACTCACTGATAACTATTTTACTGGAACACAATGTGAGCTTTACAGTAAAATTTTATTCATTTTCTTCAGGGATTGAGAGGAGCTGTTGCGCGCTGTGTCAACAACAGAAAACCAAATCTGAAAATATTTGCTACTTTTCACATTCAAGACAGAAGGAGGAATATCAGACGAAGACTCCCTGCATTAAGACACGTGTGAAGTTTTGTTTCAAGGTAAGAAATAAACTTGTCACTAGCAGCTTAAAGTTCATTCATGATTTAGCTATTTTAACCTGCCTGTATATATTACATCAGTTTTGTGAAAGGGTGACATAGGTTAGGCATTTTCTATTTTTGAAATATTTACCTATGGGTTTTTTAATACTATTAAGTTCTATATAATAAACAGTAAACAAATTGTGAACTATAATAGACAGGATGGGTTTATTTTTTCCCCCTGTGCCGTAATCATGTAAAAAAAAAAAAGAAAAAAAAACATACAACAAGAACATTGTATTGCATTCAGGCTTTGAATGACGCCTCCTGGAAAATAAGCAAATTAGATTGTTAAAATACCGACTTGCTCTGGGCAGTGGGGAATAAATCCTGCTTGTGCTCATTGGATACCTGTGTTACTTTGATCAGGACAAAGTGAGGATGGAGCAAAGGGAGCCAACTGTGGATCCTGCTGCTGAAGTTGCGGAGGGGAGATTTAGAGAGTTGGCCACCAAGTGGTTCATAGATTCTCAACTGCCTTTTATTGTCAACAATGGCCTTTTCCCCAGCTGGTTCCTGGGCTTTATTAGCAGAAAGTAAGTATTCAAGGAGATGTCCGTTATTTTGCACATTTCACACTCATGTGTAATGTAAAATTGTTATTTTTAACAAAAAAGTCTTGATAGTGCTATTAGCTTTGTGTTTGCATGCATGTTTAATTCTTTAATAGATTTTAAATTGTAAAAAAAAAAAAAGAAGAAGAAGCTGAGAGAAGCAGTTATGTCCATACAAGACACAGATATGTTATCTGTGATGGAAAGTGTCCACTTTACAGTACGCCCACATTCACTTTTTGCCCTTTTCTCTAGCAGAGAAAAGGGCAAAATGAAAATATTTAAAAATTTGTCCCACATAAAAAAATATGTGGGACAATTACTTAAGTACAAAAAGTGTCAGCTATTTCGAAAGGGCATGTTGTGAAATGGGTTTTTCCTTTAAGACAGCGATACTTCCAAAGTGGAAATTTTTTGAAAGTGCTTTACTGTCCCAAAAAATTTTTTTTTAAAATTAAATGGGTTCCAAATAGGCTTAAAATTTATGGTCTGATTTTCACACTGTTCTTGGTCTGTCTACAGAGATGCTGAGGACATGCTTAGAGAAAAGGAGCTTGGCTGTTTCCTGATTCGTCTCAGTGATAAAGCTATTGGATATATTCTGTCGTACAAGTGAGTACTGGTTTACTACAATAAACCTGGTTTATTTATTTTAAACTTTTATTTTAAGCAGATTTTTGATATAAAAGATAACTTCCTCACAAATTGACTCTGCTTCTTGGAATACTAAACATTACAAACAAGTAGCACCTTTAAACATCCCATCAAATATGCCTTTATTTTTAGCACTGCTTCCAAATCTTAGACTTTTGGAGCTTTGGAGAGTCAGAAATTTCCAATGTAATTTTTTCAATGGTCTCTTTTACCATTTAGTTAAAAAGTTCAAGTTTTACATATAATCTAATTGCAACAACTTTCTAAAAATATCCTGTTTTTCTTTTGCAGAGGCAGAGATCGGTGTCGCCACTTTGTGATAAGCCAGAGCGAGACGGGACGGTTTATAGTGTGCGGAGACACAGAGGGACACAACACTTTGTTCGACCTAATACAACACTATAAAACAAATCCCGTTGAGCCCTTTGGAGAATATCTTACATCTCCATGCAACGTAAGTTTTTCACTCATTTAACTTTTTTTTTTTTTTTTGAAGAGTATTTGATCACTGTCCTAACTGGTGTTTTTGTTCTTATAGGATGTCAATGAGGACCTCTACGACATCATCCAGTTCAACCCCAAAGAAAAACCGACTGCTCCTCTCAGAGCAGCAAAGAAAGTATATAAGCAGCAGATGAACTCAGCCACAGAGCAGCAACCAGTGCGAGCACCAAGGACTCAAGAGGTGAGTCCAACAAATAAAAAAATAAAAGCAACATAAATATATATTTTCTACACTGTTATATTCTACTAATATTTTCTGTATGAAACATAAGACACATAAATATATACTTTTGACTTCTATTTATTTACATTCTTGTCAACTTCATTGTGTTTCGGTATAGTCTTTAATTGTGAATTTATGAGGACACTGCAATTTTATTGTTGTGTTTATTATGACAAATCTCTCTTGATCTAATTATATACTGACTTGTTTATCTGGAAAAACAGCAAAATTTTACATGATGGGCAGCTTTTCAAATATTTTTTGTTTTCTTAAAAATAGGAAGCACCACCTTTGCCACGGAGGACCAAGCACGTTGAGAGCACCCCAGTCAGTGACAATGATGGGGTTCTGTATGCTCAGCTTAGAAAGCAAACATCTAGACCCCCTCACACCTCTAGGGACAGATCCCCTGGCTCAAATCAAGGCAAAGTTGAGAGGCTGAACACTAAAGAGCAAAACAGCAGCAGGTGTAGTCCTTCATCCGACCCCGAATCTCTCTACTCTGAGCTCAACGTGCTTGACAGCAAGAGCATGTCCTTGCCTCTGCTGGACAACATCTCTGATGGCGAGCAATGTTATAGACTAAGCGTACCTCCTGACACGCCGCCACGACTTTCCCCGAGGCCAGTCCGGCAGGCCTCTGGCAGTATCCCACAGTTAAACAGCAGCCACAGCCTGGACGGCCTGAGCGACCACTCAGTCTATCACCTGGCTGGCAGCCACAGCCCAACAGCATCTGAAACTGCATCATCCACAGAGCAGCTCGATGACTCCCTGTACGCCGAGGTTTCCATCGAACCCCCTGTCATTGATAACGACAACACTTATGAGATCCTCCCCAACCACAAGGAGCTCATCAAGCCCAAAGCCAACAGCAACACTCAAGAGCGTGGGGAGGAGACCAAACGCAAATATAACCACGGATCCTGGGGGATAAAGGTGAGTTGCAAGCTTTTCTTTCGGTACTTCTTCATTTATTATTTATTTTGCCTTATTTTCTAGTATTGACAGGTTATATATTTACTTTTTTCAGAATGACAAATGGAAATGGCTCTTCCCCGAGACCAAGAGGAAGTGACAAACCAACTAATGAAGAAAAGGCTTACCTAATTTCACTTATCTAACACTACTTTGCTACTTCTGTTGTATATTTGATTTCAATGTACATATTTATTTATAACCGATCAAAGTTACCCATGTACATCTGATTGAATTTATTAAAGCTGTTGAAAATGTATGAAATTGCTTTATTAAGCCCATTTCAGTAAATTAGACACATTCAAATCACTTTTGTAGAGCTACAACTGAACTGCTGTGAGAAATAATATGCACTAAATACATGTTCATTTATAGGCATGTAACCACGGAGGAAAAACAAATGTTTACTGGAAACTTTTATGGAAATTGTTGTCATCTGGAAGGGAAGAACAATCTGATATTTTTTGTAGGGGAGAATGTCAAATGTATTGCTTCACATGAGTTGCTGGAGATGTTTTACCTTTAGTCCATATTAATGAGCCAGTTTGGCCATTTGAAAAGGAGAAAATAAGCATGGTTAATGATAGATGACCTCTGCTTCCTAATAAGGAAACACAAATGCAAAATGCTGGGCTGTTAAGGAACGACGGAGGCATTTCTATGTGTAGATATCAAAATGCAAATAACTGCTGAATTCAAACATAGGAGAAATACCTCCCAGTGTTATCAAAACTCTTTCAGTGTATGCTTTGCTCTTGCCATGCAGCTATGGAGGGCTAGACAGCCCATGCAGCCATGGAGGGCTGTCTAGCCCTCCATAGCTGCATGGGCTGCATGGGCTGTTTAGCCCTCCATAGCTGCCTGTAGAAGCATTCTTGTAATTCATGGCCCCGTGTGGGCATGTTCAGAGAAATGCAATGCACTTACTGGGGAAATTTGCTGAAAGGCGTGCAACTAATATTTAAAAATGTTTTTGCTGCCATCAGAGCTTCACTTATTTTTACAGGAAACTAATTTGCATAAATATTTTTAAAAGTCCACATTCAACAGCAATGGGGAAATAAGCAGAATATTCTAAAATGCCTTTTAGTATCTTTTATCAGGTGCTTTTTTTCTCTTTACTTTATACTTTTATACTTTTCTAGTTACTGCTTTAGTGGGGCCTGTAAAAAATAATAAAGCTCATATTCATGCTCATGTGCCTGCATGAATTTGTGCAGACAGTGTATCTGCACTTAAACAGCAATACATCTGTTGCAGTTTTACATTTGGAACAGAAGTTTTAGAAATTAGAATGTAAGGTGTTTCCCCTATAAGTCCTCTAACGGAAACCAGGGTATGTTAAACTGCCGAAATGTTAATCATCCAGTTTTTAGATGATTAACATCCAAAAACTGCTACTAGCTTTTTCACAACTAAGATCTACATGATAGAATGTCACTATTAAGAAAACTAATAACAGTGTAAAGTCGTAGCCAATCATTACGTAATAAGTGTGTGATTGTGCAACAGTGGAAAACAAACTACAAATGGTGTAAAGCTGCAATGGATAATTATTGCCTAAGTTCCTCATTGAGCAATAGTGGTATCTCTGTATGATATTAAGAAATACACTTCCTCGACATCAAATTCACTTAACATGAAAAACTTCACATGGAAATGCTGGTTGATTTATTCTTTCCTTTACTAATGTTACTAAGTCTTGGTCATTGCAACACATTAATACACTCAGATTCATGTTATTTCATTGGAGCTGTGGCTTTATGTTTAAGGAGTGAATCTCCTCACCATCAACTCTTTCTGTGTCATCTAAGGTTTATGTGTAAAATGTTTTATGGCTTCATTGAGTTAGCAATCTTCCTGGTCTTCTATGCAATGTGTGAGTTTTTTCTCTTTTGGTGTCAGAAACGTTTACTCATTGTCCCATTATCACATTGCATTGTAGCTTTTTTGCTGATGATCCCAGTAAGACCAGTAATAATCGAGGATCCTGAACATTTGATAATAAAAAAAAAAATTAAATGGGAGATAAGAGTAATCTATTTACTGCCCTCTCAAAAGAGTTTAAGTCAGTCAGACAAATACAAGCGTTTGGACTAAAGATTTATAGAACTACCTAATGGTCATACATAAATATCCAGAAACAAAGCAGGCTTGATACAGAGTGTACAGAATCAACACAGAAGACTGCTTAATACATACATAATGCAAATCTGTAGCACCAATACTAACACCTGGTAATCATCAATCATCATAGGCAAGACCATTTCCTCGTTTTCCAACGAGATTGTCTTTATGTGCAGGATTTAAGAATGTGTTTGAATACTGGGGCAGATCATTTCTGACTACATCCTCTGGAAAGTAAAATGATTATGTTAATTCCTAACAGGAAGCAGCTGACCAAACCAACTTGGCAGAATATGAAAATATTCATTTCCTTTCTAGCAGAAAAGTAAAATGTCCAGGAAAAAGTTTATGAACATATGAACCCAGCAAAACAACAATCTGAAGTGCATTGGCAAGTTTGCCTCTGACTGACTCAAGGCGGCACAACCATTCAGTAGGCTTAGGGAAAAGTTAGTTAATGTATTTATTTTTTATAAACAATTTCATGTGGCATGATAAATTGATGATGATGATCTTTGTTGATGATGTTATGCTGTAAAAGAAAGATGAATACACTTTTTCAACTATTCATTCTTCATTATTATCACTCATCAGCTTTAATTAAGTCCCTTTCACATCATAGTTTTGTTCTATAATCTGCATTACTTCTTTACACTTCACATAATCCAAAAGATCTGGACACATAGTTTAGGGATTAAGGATGGTTCACCAATATTTTTGCCTGATCTGAGAAATTTTCTGATCAGCAGAATATATTTCAGATAACTGAATAAGTTATCTGAAATATATTCAGTTATTTCAGATAACTAAAGAAGTTATCTGAAATATATTGCTTCGAGGATGGTGCTTAACTTAGCATTAATTTTTAAAAAAGTACTGAATACATTTGGATAGTCAGCAATAGAGTAATGTAACACAATGTTTCATTAGAAGCAATGGAAAAACCCCACACATCTCTACACAAATTGCTCAAGTGAATCTTGCAAATGTAAGCCACGCCCATTTGGTTCCTTAATCCCAGCTGCATGTTCAGAAAGCACACAGAGCCTATGACCTTACCAGATTGACAAGTGTATGAAAGGGCAAAGGAATTAAAGACCATCTACAGGGAGCTAACACTCTGTATTCAAAATATTTATTTAAAGTTTTCAGATAGCCAGAATATTTTGTCATCAGCTGTAAGTCATAATCATCAAAGTCATTAGAAAATGCTTGAAATACATCAACATTTATTTCAGTAACTCAATTTACAAAGTGAAACACATTATTTAGATTCATTACACAGTCCAACATTTTTGAGCTTTTATTTCATACCGCTAATAAAAACATTTTTGATTAGACTACAACATCAGACCAATAAAATATTATTTTAATACATAAATTTATGCTTCATTAAAAATAAGTTGAATCTGAATAAAGTTTTTATTTTCAAAAAGGGCTGTTTAACATCACTTCTGTCAGATTGTTAGATGTAGCTACACTCCAGTACCTTGCCATCATCAGCATGTGAATGTATGAGTGAAGAGAAATGGCTCATTTTATTGTAAAACATCTTTACATGTCCTAAAAAAGCCCTATTTAAGTCACATGTCATTTCATTTAATTCTATTTTTAATGACAAAAGAGACTCTTGAGAACACAGATTCTTATTTACTGAACATGACTAGATAGGCTTTTGATGCAACTGTACACCTTTACCCTAAATTTGGGATTGTAGGGTTTTGTTTTTTTTTAGCTAAGACCACATCTTCAGTTAAAGTTAACTGTCTAACTGAAGATCAGAGTAGTGATGTGGCAGGGAAAGCTCTGGTTCAGGCCCCAGGTATATGAAGCTGCTGACATCAAAACGGTCAAACCATCCATCTCAGATACGGATATGAAAGGTGCTGGAAGAGTATAGAAAAAAGCAGTGTTAATGTCAATTAATAGGAATGTTTTTTGGAGAAACAACTCTACAACATAGGGTTAAAACATTATTTAAGCTAGCATTACCTTAAAAAATCTGGAGCCCTGGATATCATGTTTTCAAAGTCAGTGTAGGAGAGTTTATTGTCTCCATCTAAATCTGCCTCCTCAATGGCTTTCTCACACACCAATTCAACCTCCTCAGGAGTCAACTCCTCCTTTGTCAGCTTATTTAAAGTCTTCTCAAGATCCTCCTTGCACAGGTAATTATCCACGTTGTAATCTAAGATGGAAATAAATCTGAGTGAATTACTTCGAAACATAATTTCATAAAATTAAATGGTATAAAAAGGCATAAAAGCCTTTTTACATGTTATTACCATATATTTTAAAGGCATATATGGCTTTAAGTTCCCTTGGAGCCATTTCACTGAGGACTGAGAACATATCTACAAATTCATTGAAACTGAGGTTCCCCATCCCATCCTCGGAGAATGACTCCACAATCCGATTGCGGAATGGGTTTTCCTGCACATCAGGCAAAAATATTCAGAGTAATGCAAATGACGTTAAGCAAAAATATATTGAACATTTTCTCATTTCACATGAGAATCAATTACGATTTTAGTAGCTGAATAATTTGGTAAGACATTAACTTCATAATTCAAGAGTTTTAGAAACAGGCATGTGATTTTGCATACTGCATTTATTGGATTTTATTCAAACCAATCTGGCCCAAAATGAAAAGGTAAGGTAAAAAATGCTTAACTTAGGACTGGTTTCTTTAAGCTTTTTACAATAAGATTAGGCTGATAAAAAAGTATTTATGGTTAAAAATGAATGATGTCCTTTGATCAAGAAACAGATGTAAGTCAACAGTTCAGAATGCAGGTGAAATTTTAAGAAAGAACAAAATGACATAAATAAGATGTTTTGAAAATGCTTTTAAAAATGATTGTCTTTGTTTTACCTTTAATTCTGGCATGTCAACAATCAGCGCTAAAGGCAGTTTACAATCCGGTTCATTGGTGTAGTCCATTGGTACAAGGTGTGGAGCCAACTCATGATATCTGCTGTGCAACCTAAGGTTAAATGCAAAGCAGATTGGAACAAATATGATTTATAATTTGCAAAATATACCGCAGGGTATCATTCCCCTTCTTTCCATTCATAGTGCTAAAAGTAACGTCAGCCAAACCACCAAAGCTACTACAGCTTTAACCTTCCTCGCAAGGCTGTCTCTTAAGTTTAGAGACATCCTAAACTTAAGTGTGTAGTTTTTTTTTATTCTTCATTTCAAAGCATATTTGGTAGGAAAGAAGGCATGAGTCTCTGCTTACAAAGGAGATATTTCAGCAATTAGATTCAGGTTTGTTAGACCAGGAAGAAATGTATGCCACACCTTTCAAGTGCTGTAATTAATGGAATATTCTTTTTAAGGGAAAGTTGGCTATGCAAATTTCGTCTGTATTTCCTCTGCCAAAAAGGAACTTACAGAAACCCATTGAAGTTACCATGTGGATTTTAAATAAATACCCGAAAAGCCCACATTTAACTTCTTTTTTTTTTTTTTTTTTTTGCTTTAGCCAACTTATTGTCTCTTCTTAGGACAAAATGTGGCTACCTTTGTTTATCAATGTGGAGGTCACAGGTTCAAGTCCCAATCTGGTGACCTTAGCCACGTGTACTCCCCCACATAAAAAATCACACAAAAAAAGATCCACAAAGAAAGCTGTGAAAAGTAAAGGTGACAGTAAATAGTGTTTAGAAGGGCTCTTTATGACTTTCTATTAAATGAGTTTGAGGGTCCCAACAAAGTGAGGCTTCCATATGAAGGTTGTGCTTTGCCCTTGTGCCATCACAGCACCCCCTTCTTTGTGAATCTGAACATAATAGCTTTATTTTTCAACTTATATGAACTAAGAACATACACTGAAACATAAGCAACATTATTCAGCTCCATGAAGAAAAATAAAGGCCATTTTTACATGTCAGTCTCCTGGTGAGTGATATGAAAAGAGAGGTGACGCTACCACTCAATTCAGTGGTGCATTGCCATATTTTTTTAAGATTTTGAAGTGTCCTCAAACTCTAATGCAACAACATTTTCTTTATCTCCCAGGACAGCAGCCGCTAGCCTTCATATTTTAGACAAGAGCAAGTTCTGAGATACTGAATGAGTCTTATTAACTGCCATTCTTGATCATAGTTTTCTGTTTGTGTCCTGTCTGTGTCTTGTTTACTGGTGGTGATCAGCTCATTTACCTGTAATCACTTAGGAAATACTTTATGCAAAGCAGATTACAAGTGAGAAACATTCAGGCTTCTTATGGTAACACACCTTTACATAAGTTTTGGGTGATAAATCTGGTTAAACTGCAGAGTAAACGGCAACAGAAGAAGAGGGCAAAGTAAATCCGGCTTAAGTTTGTCAATGTTTTGGGTAACGGAAAAGGAGGAGTTCTTGGAAGACATCATTGAATCAACAGGAACCTTACCTCAGAACTACTCAAAATGTATCTGTTTCAACATAAATAGTAACAGAAGACTATTCAACAAATTTATATTTCATAAGGTATCTTTATCAAAAAGGTACCAAGATTCTCACACTATTCTGGTTAATACATTATTTTCCAGCTGGAAACTATCATCTTAGACTTTGAAATGTATTTCTCATAAATCTGTAGAGTCTGGTGATCATCAGAACAAGCACATTGCTAATTAATCAGAATCAAACAATACAAAGAAAAATATCTTACCGCAAAATTTCTTTGCGAGTGAAAAATGTGCAGTCCTGAAATGAGAGTAGACAGAAGATCAAAGCTCTAGTTCAAAAGAAATAAGGTATATGTCAATCAGACACAACATGACATTTCCAAAAATGCAGTTTTGTATTGGTGTTGCAGCGTTTAGTGTCTATAAAAAGTGCTCCAAGAAAGGAACAGTGATGAACTGAGTCACGGCTGCGCCTAGAAGGCGAAGAGGCGTGCTCATGCTGGTCATATTATTATGCCTCATTAATTGATACATATTTTTTTAATGACATATTGTTTGAAGTATAGCATCAGCCTGCATCAGTCACTCAGTGACCCATCAGTCACTGAGTGACTGATGTAACTGACTGATGTAACACTATTTGTTACAGAAAATTTGTAACAAATAGTGTTACAGATTTTCTAAATGTAGCACTGGTCTCAAACGCGGGTCCTCAAGGCCTTGTTCTGCAACTTTTAAATAACCCTCTGCTTCAGGACACCTGCCTCGAATATTAGCTCATTAGAAGAGCTCTGTAGACATTGACTGTATGCTAGTGAGGCATTTAATTCAAGAGTATAGGACAAGGAACACATTTTAAAGTTGCAGAGCTCTGATCCTTGAGAACTGCAGTTTGAGACCGCCGATAAAAAAGCTTGACCGGTGTCTGGTTTCTCTAAAGCGCTGATGGCTGTGAGAGTACACACAGCAACATGATCTGCTGTTGTCTAACATGCATGTGTTGGCACATGTAATATCCAATAGCCCGACAGAAGAACGCCTTGGTTTACGTCAACCTTTTGTACTATCTGACCTGTTTTCGTAGGTGTAAGAAACAGCACATAATACAGCTTCGGATTTCTAGAACAAAGTGTACTGTAAATGTCTAGAGTATAACAGTGATTTTGTCTTACACCAGATGATTTAGCTTAGTAACAGTATATATCCCATGTTTGTGTAAATGCCTCTGAAGCTCAAAAAGATACTTGAGCTGTAGGGGTAAGAGCCTGAAAATCTGAATAGGGAAAAATACTAACAGGACAAAACAAAGAGCAATGGGATTCTAAGAGCCACTATAGTAACCAGAGCGACTTTTGAGAACTAAGCTGAGTCCTGAGAGTAGAGTTTCACAGCATATCACTGGCTTGGCATCAATTTTTAATCCCACAGCAAATCACAAGGTGAACTATCGCACAAGGAATGACGTATTATCAGACTGATACTTGGATTACTAGTTTAACTGGACAATTCTTTTTTTAATTTTTGTGTCCATTCTTCAATGTCAAGTCTAATCTGAATGTCAAGTCAATCAGATCATTTTAAATCATTCCTTCAGTAAACAAGGAGCCTAGAATACAATGTAATTAATTTTAGATACCAATTTCCTACTCTCAGTTTTCAATATGAAAAACAAAAGAACAATATATCATAATGCAAACAGGTATAGATATTGCCTAACATTAAAAAAAAATCGACAGCAAATAAAATGGAGTACAAAACTTCACTTTTGCAATGTTATTTTTCTGTCATTGTCATCTTGTTTGGAAAAGACTAAAGAGCAGGGAGAATTGCATTGATAAACCTTAAAATTTCTACATGTTCTGTTAATATATTTTGTTAAGTAACCTAACAAAAACTGAACAGAAACTTGAGACACACTTTTTACTTTTTTATAATCCTCAGAGTAATAATAATAAAAAAAAAACAATTATTCACACCTTGAAGAAAAAAGACCTGATTGGTTCATCACTAACTTCATCTAAATATCTTTCAATTCAAAATGCTTATAATATATTTTGAATAAGAAATATTTTTTCTTATAAGGAAGTGATGCATCACTTTCCTCCATCCTCCATCATAATACAAACAAAGCATGCATTCATCTTACCTGATAAGCATCAAGTTGCTCATCTGTGAATATTGTTTGCTTATTACCCATCTTTATCAAGTAATTTGTTGCTTGTACACATTCAAAGCAAAGAACGTCCACCACCTTTTCTCAGAGAAAGGCATTTAGGGAGTCGGTGGAGTCAAAGTCTCCACACAAGTTGAGCCAAGTATTGTTGCGAGAACTTAAAAAAGATTGTTGTTGATGTCCATTCAGGAGATTCCTGCCATGAGAGCAAGCATTCACTGGAAAGTAAATTAAAAGAGTCGGTAGAGCAGGAGTCTTGTCACAGTTGAGCCAGAGGAGTGGATTTTTCTGTAAACCCTGTTGAGCGCAAACTGATCTGCTTCACCCAGGTGGTGTTGCCAACAGGGTGCAAACAAACCAATCAGCCAACCCAGAGGCAGATAAATAAGTAAACATGAACTAGAACCTGCTGGCAACAAGGTTGATATTACAGCAAAGAAAGTCCTTTACATAAGAACTTCTATTGAACTATCATATATATATATATATATATATATATATATATATATATATATATATATATATATATAGATATAAATAAATATTCATTTATAAAATGAAGTTTTTATCAAAAAACCTGTTGCACCTGAAGTGAAATAAATTAGTTCATTTTCAGCTCCTTAATACAGAAATTATCGCTTCCCTGCAAACTCTCCCCCCGTTGAGCTGCAGAGGCTGATGTGATGTCCGTCTCTAATCCACCTGCCTGTCATTACAGCACCAATGAGCATGTCTTTATCCCACCTCTGGACAAATGATAATTTCACGCTCCGTAAATAATTCCTGTCGTGATTTGCGGTGGTTTAATTGTCACCCTTTGGGACATTTGTTTGATTTCTAACTATCAAAGTTGCCCAGCATGGACTGTAAGCGAGAAAAGGAGCAGGGTAAGTTTCACTGATAGCTTGTTGCTACGTTAGCCTCTAGCAGCCTGTGCTAACTGTAGCTAACTGTGTCCAGAGGAAAAAAAGAAGCTAGCAACGCGTCTGTGCTTGTTGTTCACCCTGTTGCTTCGTCATCTCTAGAGAAAAAATAAATAAATAAACATGAGCTCTACTACTATTTTATTTTACACACCCGCTCTCTTTTTATATGTTGAATGATTATCATATTTTTTTCTAGCTGCTGCCATAGGAACCACGCTCACTGTTAGCACAAATGTAGCTAACATTATTTAATGCTGCTGCTAGGTGAACGTAAAGAAAGTTCAAATTTCTGATGTATTTCTTCTCAAAGATAAGACATAATTGGTGCTTCTATTGTTTCACCAATATTGCTTTTATACCTTTATTTCCTCTTGTTTACAATTCAGTAATCTAAATTCACAAACTAAAATTAAATAAAATAACGGACTGGTATTTACATGTAAAAAGACGTCATCCTCATTATCTATGGTTCAGTGAGTTAGGAGAATTCCTGTGTAGGACTCACAGTGCCTTAAGCACAGTAAAGCAAACATAACTCCCTCAGCTGTTACTCACGCATGCTAGTGGGATTATAACATTACACAACAGTGAGCACATCAGCACGTCTGTCTGCTGTGACCCTCTCCTTTGGAGCTATCAGTAAAATGCTCTGTGTGCTGTCAGGACAAAATCTATATTAATATGCTGCTTCTATTTAAAGTTTATTTTCCCCTCGCCGTTAACAGAACACACAGTGCTTCCAGCATTTTCTTTTGCATAGCTGAGTCACAAATTATAGGATCTGTTGTTGTACTGCATATTTAAGAATAGAAAGCGAATGTGCTTTGTTTTGTACGGTCTTGTCACTCTGGTTCCCTCAGATGCAGAGTGTGAGAAGATAACCGCTGTGCTGCTGAAGTCACGCACAGGAGAATTTGATTTGGAATCCATTCTGTTTCTGAAACTCAGAGTTCTTGGTAAGGATTAGTGCATGTTTGTAATGTTTATGTTCTTTCAGTTACTATAAAAATTTGCTTTTTGTCTTTAAGGTATACATGACCTTGGATGCATTGGGGAATGTGTAAATTTGGAGAGGCTGGACCTATTTGGGAACAGTGTCACAAATATAGGACCTCTATCATCTCTTCGTCTTCTTTCTGTGCTTAATTTGTCTTCTAACAGAATCTCTAACATAGGTAAGGCAAAGAGGCTTTATTTCTGTTTTCTTTTTTTTCAGAATGACATTGTGTAAAATTTATTTGTGTTCTCTATTTTTGGTTGTTTTCCCAGAGCCACTTCGTAGTTGTGAAAATTTACAAAGTTTAAATTTAGCTGGTAATGTCATATCCAGGTATGTTACAAATTTATATGCTAATAGTATTGTAAAAATAGTATTTTAATATTCTATAAAAATAAATCAAAACTGCTCATTTTGAATTGCTGGTTAATGTCACTGATTATAAATTGGATAAAGTTTTTCTGCCATTATTCTAGTTTTAGAATGTATACAAATAAACTAGGTTTTACTTCAACTCATATAATAAATGCTAAAACCTTTTCATTATAATATTTAGATTTTGTCACTTATTAATTAATGTCTACGCTGAATTAGATTTAAAAAAAAAACCTTACTTCTAATGCGCTGTTTTTCGACAGCATTGAGAGCCTACATTGCCTTGTTTCTCTGAAAAAGCTAGAAAACATTCGTCTGAGAGACAACACTTACAATTACAGTAACCCAGGTAATTTATGAAAAATGTATCTGCAATTCCAGTAAATGGAAGATGGTGATTAATGTTTATGTTGCTGCTTTGGTTTTGTCAGTGTGCAGGAGCGCATCATACAGAGCTGTTGTACTCGAGATGTTCCCAAATATCAAGGTTCTGGATGGTAAGATTTATTTTTGTGGGATTCTTTATTTTGGCAGTATTATTAGTTCTGAAGGCATTGCTTTGTTTTGACTGAATATACTTATATTATCTGTTTTAAATTACAGGAGAGAGAGTTGTTGGACGAGGAAGTGAATTGTACCAGTTATGCAAAGACATTGATGAAACCATAAAAGGTTGTTTTTTGTTTTTTTTTGTTTGCTGCAAATATACTTCTATTCAATGACCAACAGCAGTCTTACATGGATGTATGTTTAATGCAATGTTTTTGTAAAATATCGTTGAACTGTTCACTTTTCTCTAAATGATCAGCTGGTTCATACAAGAATGGGCAGCTCATTGAACATCCCGATTGCAAGCCATGGGTAGAAGATGGTTACTGGGAGATAAAGCGATCAAACAATGCCATTATTGAAGAAGCCTACAAACAGTTCAATGGTGAGGTTCACTGTGTTTTTTGATATGATTTATACTAATATTACAAGTGTGCCTGAGTAGATTAGATGAGCCTCAAAAGTTTATCCAAAAATATTTACAATTGTGTATATAATGTATCTTCTTTTGAGTTTCACTTTTAAAAATAAATAATAGTATTGAACTAACTTCAGTGTCATTCTAATAAATTAATGTCATCTGTTCATGTAATTGTCTTTTTTTCCCTCCAGATGTTCTTCATGAATGCAGACTCTTGAACAACAGAGCCACTCATGTGATTTCCCAGACTGAGAGATCAATGAGCTTGAAGAAGCAGCCAAAGCAATACACCATCTGAATTGGGCTATTTTGTACAAACCTTTTATGTAACTTTCAGCCGCCTTTTTTGGTTTGTAATGATATACTATGACAGATGTACTGTAGCTTTTTTCAAACAACCATGCTATATCCAAATGCTTTTTAAATATCGTTGCCTGACACACATGCTCCATGCTGCAGTGTGTGAACTTCGCTGTTACTGTATTCATCCTATGCATTGGTTGACAGAATAAATATGGAGGCAGTTTGAAAACCTTGACCCATACTGATGCCTCTCAGTTTGGCTCATTGATGTCTTAACTTGCACAATGTGCATTTTGTACAATGCTGTAGCCTGAAGTAATGCTGATAGATATGCTGCTCATTAGAATTTGTATTGGTCTTTGCTTACAGAGTGTTCTTAATTTTACGTTGCTGGTTAATTTAAAGAGTAAATGTGTCCTCTATTGTATATTTTTGTTGTGAATATGCAAAGATTGACTGATTGATTGTAGTCTCTTTCTACTTTTTTTTTTTTTTTAATTATAGGGTTTCTCTGTGCAACCAACTTGTTGAAAATACTTTATAAGCTTGTCGATGTGTATTTAATTCTGACTTTATTTAGAATAAATTCAGATAAGATGCATACCTATATCACCCACTTTACCATCAGAGAAAAAATATGTATATTGTAATGAATTTGTTAAAACAAATGATCTTTGAAAGTCATAAGGCAATCCCACAAATAATGCCATGCTGCCACCTGCTGGTGATTGTCCAATACGCTTATAAATAACCTAACTCAAACACTAGACACGCATTGATCATATTTCATATTTATTTGTAATAAAAAAAGTTGAGTTTTACTTTACTGCTTTTCCTTGTTGAAGAAAATAATTATTTGAACCACTATAAAGGTACAGTCATCGGTTTGTATTTTGGGAAATTATGTTTATTTTGAAAACCGGAAGTTTGCGTTACGTCTTTTCCAGCTTGACAAGTGCCGCCGCCGCTCCTCAGAGCTCGACCTCATCTACCTCACGATCGCAGGAAACATGTGGAGGTCAACGGTATGCATCCTTGAAATTTACCTCACTTTATCTTATACAATTCACTAAATCTTTTATGCTTCGTGTCAGATTTTTGTAAGCTGCTTTCAATCCGAAAAAGGAAGATAAAGCTACGAGGATGATTACGCTGATTAAAAATGAGCTACAGCTTTATGGTTACTATAGTTAATCGAATCTTGCTAGTTTTACCTCGGTAGCTGCTACACCTACTAACTACATGGTTTGTCTGCTCTTCTGCTGATCATTTTGGGAGCTGTTTCTGTTATTGAAAATTCTTCTCTAGCAAGAATTTACTTGTTAGACTTAACGTATAGCAAGACATGTCCACTGTCTACAGATTATTCAGCTGCTAGCAAAGTTAGGTTTTTATGTCAATGGCATGGACAAAATCAAACCACAGCAAGTAAGTTTTGTCCACTTGACTCTGGAATGCTAATTGTCCTTGCTGCTGCAGCTACATTACAGCAATCAGATGGAGGTTTTTGCAGTTGTCACATGTCATTTATAGTGTGGTCGGGGGTCTAAAGCCCATTTTTATGGTGGCCTAAACAAATTCCTAAATGTCATCTCTTTTCGACAGAACTGTAAACATGCAATATTTTAAGCCAAAACAAAGAGTGCAAAGTGTTTCATTTTGATGTTGAAAATGAGTTGACGCCAACAAATTGTCAGCAATATTCACAGCAATTAAATCATATCATAGTCATAATGTCATGAACACTACCGTCAAGTAAATTCTTTATTGGCCAGAAGACTAAAAATAAACATTTATCCTCACATTGAATTGGAAGTAATTTACACTCACGGGGCAACTTATTAGATACACCTGTTTAACTGTGTAAGAACACAAATTTCAAATCAGTTATGCATTTGCAAAACAAACAAACAAACAAAAACCTTGAAGAAGATGGGCTACAGACACAGTGTACCGCTCAGAGGGTACACTGAACACAGTCTTACCAGAATGGGACATGAATGTGTCTTAGCTCAATTTATTTCAAATTGTCTTCTGAATGTGTCAATAAAAGCACTGTTCTCCAACAGCCGTTCACAGTAACCACATCTCAGTTAAATAACACCTTAGGGATGTGATGAGACTTGAAATTTCCAGCCAATATTTGATACTATCAAGTCAATATGGACCAAAAAACCAGAGGAATGTTGTTGTATTTTTGCCATGAAGGTTTGAAGGAGTTTTGATGGCCAATATAACCCAACGCAGTATGAAAAAAGTTGTCTCTAATAAGGAGTACAGTGAGTTTCTACACCAATAAACAAATAAGGAGCATGGCACACTTAAATTGGAGGGTGGCTGGATTAACATCCTTGTCTTGTGCAAGTCTTTGCTGGAGTTTGATTCTCTAGTTATTTAACCATAGTCTGTCATCACAGCAAAAGAGATGCACTGATTCTGCAGTACCGTGTAAGTCTTTTCGGGGATGTTAATGGTAATCTTTCACATAATATTCCTGCTTTTGATTTTTGTTTTTGTTTTTTCTTTTGATGATGCTGGTGAGGGTTGCTTTCTTTTTGGTTGCTGCAAAGGCCATCGCTGAAGACTTACCATGAATTATCGAAGGGGGTTTCTTGTTCTGTTTGGATTTTTTTGCTTGAAGTTCTCTTTGCAGAACTTCAAGGAAAAAGATTTGCAACTTTTGAGTATCATCGATTGAGCTTCACATTGGATAACATTTAAGTCATCCACAATGGAATGATCACTAAAATGGTGTTTCCGAAATTGCAGGCATCACGTGTAGTTGCTGCTTTGAAGAATGAGGTTCTACAATCCAGGAGTTTCATCCGTGGGGTATTTAGTTTTTGTTTTTTCAAATTTACTTTAGATTACTACAATGTTTTTGTTTGTTTATTTGTTTGTTTTAATGTTTTAAGACATATGGGTGAACACAATCTTTATTTTGGTCTTTGTCTCTCTTTTTCCACACAGATGAAAACTGTTACATTAATCCCCGGTGATGGCATCGGTCCAGAGATCTCTGAAGCTGTCATGAAGATATTTGAAGCAGCTGAAGTTGGTTATTTAATTTTTTTTCTACTGATTTTTGACAGACAGGATTATTGTGAGAAATACATATATATTTTTTTAATGCTGCTCAATGTATATGATATGCATCATATAAGAAGATAGTGTTGTGCTTGCTGTTTGCGTATGTTCTAAACTAGGTTCCCATCAAGTGGGAAGAAAGAAATGTCACAGCTATACAGGGACCAGGTGGAAAGTGGATGATCCCTCTTGATGCTAAGGAATCTATGGATAAAACAAAACTCGGTCTGAAAGGTAACCTAGACCCTTTTTGTGACAAAGCTGAGTTTTCTACACATTTTCCCCACATAAAAAAGATTGCTCTACTTTATTCAGTTTCACACTTTTGTTGAAAAGTGAATTTTAAATAGAATGTTTATTTGGCGGATATTTTTTCACTATTTCTATCTGCAGGTCCTTTGAAAACACCAATAGCAGCAGGTCATCCCTCCATGAACCTGCTTCTGAGAAAGACGTTTGACCTCTATGCTAATGTGCGCCCCTGCGTATCCCTTGAGGGTTATGACACGCCTTATACTGATGTGAACCTGGTTACCATCAGGGAAAACACTGAGGGAGAATATAGTGGGATTGAACATGTGGTAAAACTCTTCATCCACTTTTTTGATTAGAGCTATTTTATTTTATTGCTTTTAATATTAAAACAACACGACTCACTATTATCTTTACTTACAATAATTTACTATTGAGTTTCATTAGGGTTAGTCATGTTCACTTTTAATGATGCACCTCTACTTTCAGATTGTTGATGGAGTTGTGCAGAGTATTAAGCTCATCACGGAACAAGCTAGCCAGCGCATTGCAGAGTATGCTTTTGAATATGCAAAAAACAATCAGAGGACCAGTGTTACTGCTGTTCACAAGGCTAACATCATGTATGTTACATTTCTCTACATGCTAAAATGCTATACATGCCGAAAATGCTAAATGACTGTTCGATGTTTGCTCATCTTTTCAGGCGAATGTCAGATGGACTTTTTCTGCGAAAGTGCAGAGAGGCTGCAGAGAAGCACAAAGATATAAAATTCACAGAGATGTACTTGGATACTGTGTGCCTTAATGTAAGTTCCAGCAACTTCTATTAGGAATCAAGTTAGTTTTTCTTGTTTTATTTAAGCTTTAGCTGGTAGAGTGTTAAGTATTGTGATGTTTATAGCAACATTTTTACTTTATCTAATTGATTTAATTTAACACAAAAAGTACTAGATATTTCTAACATTGATGACAAAGTATTAAGTGAATACCAATAGCTATCCTTTAAATATGTGTATTGTGGAGAATATTAGTCTTTTTGCTGTAGTTTTAAAACATTCAATGACAGGTGGTGGTATTTAACTCCTTTTAAATAAATTATAAAGTAGTAGCCTTTCAGCCAGCTGACCTGCAGTGCTTAGCAGCATGATGAGGGGAGAATGTTCCATCCAGAGTGCAAAAATCCCAATCACTCCAGCAGTGTCTCTTGTATCTTATTAAAAGTTCTTAAAACTGTAGACACGGCATGATGAAGACATTTTTGTGGTTCTGAAATTATAACTTTGTTGGACATTAATAGTGGTAACCAGCCTATGTAGAGCCCTTTTTAGTTTTATGTTTTATGTTGTAGACTTACAACATAAAACTAAAAAGGGCTCTGCATAGGCCATACAAATTGCAATGTATTACCACAAGAGGGAGTAATAACTCTATGTGTCACATAAATTTAATGGATTATACAAACTTCAAATAGAGACGAGGACTGCATGAACTTTATTGAACTAAGCTAAATATGTGATACATCGTTTTACTGCAAGGAAATGGTTAAAGGATACTCACTTTGCATGTGTCAAGAACAGCTGGCAACATTTGATTCCCATACAATCCATGTGCATTTCTGTGGCATTCTTGATATCTGCAATTAAAAGCAACATTGTCAAAATACTCCTACAGATGGTCCAGGATCCCTCGCAGTTTGATGTCCTGGTGATGCCAAATTTGTATGGAGACATCTTGAGGTAATTACATAGTAGATACACAAGTTCTTCCTTTAAGGTTTTACAAATAAGAAAAAATTCAAACTTAAGAATCTGGTCAGAAAATATGGTGATATTTGTTGACTAAACCAGAAATAGTAAGTAGAAAATAATTACAAGTGACAAAAAGTAAATCTTATCAGAATATAACAGACACAAATCTACATTTGTTGTTTTTTTTATTCATTGCAGTGATCTCTGTGCTGGATTAATTGGAGGTTTGGGAGTGACGCCAAGTGGAAACATTGGTGCCCATGGGGTGGCCATATTTGAGTCGGTACGTTATTTTATTACACATATTTTTAACTAACATAATTAAAATCAGATAATCAGAAAGAATTAGAAAAAAAATCTCACTGCTGAACTAAATTTAGCTCAGGACAGTAAGATTTGCTTCCATTTTTCTTTTTTTTAATAACATCAACCATGGTAGTTGACTGTTGTTTTTTCTTTCCTTGTGCCAGGTTCATGGAACTGCTCCAGATATTGCAGGACTAGATCTTGCGAACCCCACTGCCCTGCTGCTCAGTGCCATCATGATGCTGCGCCACATGGGCTTACATAGCCACGCCCAGAAAATTGAAACTGCCTGCTTTAACACCATTCAGGACAAAAAGGTAATTCACTTTTAACTCGCTATGGGTATATTAGTAATGTGATGCTCCTTCTAAAGTTTTTCATAATTTTCTTCAAGGTTCTAACCAAAGACTTGGGAGGAAACTCAAAGTGCTCAGAATTCACAGAAGCAATTTCTCAAAGAGTTCGGGACATGAAGTAAAAGGAGCTTGTGAGGCTTCTCATAATCTGTCAGTATATTATCACGTTGCACTGTGTGACTCCATGTTAAAACTTTTACCCAGAACATGTATTTAAAATTCTGGTGCTTATGAACTTGAATGTTTAGATTGCAGCACCTTACAAAGAATTGATTTAACATCAAGAACATCTGTATATATGACATGTTAAATTTACCTGACAAAATTTTCATATTAACTTTTCTAATGTTTAAAGGCATTAAAATTGTGTAATGCCTTTAAAGACATGTGTAATGTGTGTGAAATAAAAAATTCTAATTTTAGGGTTGCATTCTTTAAGGGAAATGAGAGTTTGATTAAATTCAGAAAGAGCACTGAAATCACACAATTTGTAATCACTTTAGAAACAACACTGGATGTAAAAGTGGAATAGTTGTGTAATAGCTTGTTGTCCAAGTTTCATTACAAATATGGACAAATTACTCAGACTAGTCGTATTCTAAAAACATATTTCATATTGTCAATTTTTATCCTTGTGTCCATTCCGTTGTTCAGCTCTTTTAGTTATTTAAGTTCTTGTTTGAAAAATGCAATTTAAATAGAGTTAAATTCATTACATGTTTAACTACAACATTAGTTCTTGAATGTTCTAGGTCTTAAACGAACGGTGCAAAATTACACTTGTTTGAAAATGTCTTATGAAAGTATGAGTACAAAGATGGGATGTTCAAGGCCATGTTGACAGACTTGAAGAAAATTTGTCTCTTTAGAATAAAAAATAAAACATTGGAATGACTAAGGCCTCAAATACTAATTAGCAGAAGAGTGTCTTTTTTTCATCAGATTTACTAAGACATTCTGAATACTGGGTTCTAAGTTCCTATATTGTCTTACGATGTTAATAAACAAAATATTAAATATGTCTGTTTGATTATAACTCTCTCCAAAATTTGCTCTCTATTCTATTTTGCATGTTGCTCTTCACCCACTGCCCTTTTGATGTAGACAGGAATCATGTGAAGACATTTGAGAAGGGAACTTAAAATAACCCCCAACGAGTGCTAACAGCTAAACTTCACTATATGTTCACAGTCATGAAGACCTCCACACATAAGCTTGATGCAAATCAGATTAATTCAGTAATATCTGGACATCTACTTTGTCATAATGCATCCAATTGAGAAGAAACTCTCTGTGGCTGCATTGAAAAGCTTTTGAACTTTTGCAAAAACACATTTCCACTTTTCCCATTTATGCCAGCAATACATGCTGGTTCCTATTCTTTGCAACTTTGATATAAATTATTACATGCTTTAAGCACTGCTGGGTTTATGTCCTATACACAGAACATAGGTTAAATCTGAAAAAAATGCAGTCCTTTCCACAAAAGGAAAATTATGCAGATGTCTACAAAAAGTGTAGTCTGGTCTTATTTATAATTTCGGCACTGACCCTAGCATCTGAGTTAACCTTTGCTTCAGCTAATTTTTAGCAGGGGTTGCCAACATGCAGTCAACTCATGAGCTGCAAGGATCAAGCTAATTCTTTAAAGTTTGCTCATCAAACAGAAAATAGTTTTTATTGCTTTCATTTAAACAGTCAAGAGTTGAAAATAATCTTGTAGCTCCAACAGCTGACTTTGTGCTTGAATTTTTTCCAAGGACATCAGTACTTCGCTCAAGTGTAAGCTAACCAGCCGAGTCACTTTAGTTACACCTGCATGTCTCAGATACTATCTGTCTGAGTGGCAGCAGTCATTAGTTAACAGTATTCAGAGAACATCTTGTACCTTGTGATGTTCCAGCAGGACTCCCAGTGTAACAGAGCAAATAAACATGTCCTCACTATAGCATTACTGTCTTGTACTTTGAAGCAGTGACTATCCTGCTTTTTCAGTTTTTTGTTTTAATGACAAAGGATTGTTCACCAAAATTTTATTTCTATTTGTTTTCCATTTTTTGTGTATATCCACTTACCCTTGAAGAGCTGCAGATGCCTATCACTGGGCAATAGGCAAAGTACATCCTGGAAAGGTCACCAGTCCATCACAGGGCAACTTAAAGACATTGGACAAATAACCATGCTCACAACACCCATACCTGGGAGCTATTTAGAGAGACCAGTTAACCTAACAGTGATATTTTTAGACTGTGGGTGGAAGCCGAAGTGTCTGAACCCACACATACTCAGGGAGAACACGCAAACTCCATGCAAAAACCCAGGACCTTCTAGCTGCAAGGCAAAAATGTGTTACCAACTGTGCCACTGACTGTACCTTTATTTAACAAAAAAATAAATAAATAAATGGGTGCTAGTGAAATTCCTTCTTTTAATACCCCGGTGCCCTGTCTCAGTCCAATCTGCATACTTAGCAAAGAATTTTAGTGTCCATCTAATCTTTGTTTTTATTTCAGCATATCCATCTAATTTTCAATGTTTCCACTGTGTGCGGATAATCCTAGAGGTAGCAAGGCCTCCTTGCCATCATAATTTTTAGCTCCCTCCACATATTCTCTGTCAGTCAGATTTAAGTAAGGACTGGGCCACTCTAAAACATAATTCCAGCAATAAAAACATGTGGGTACATCTAAGAGATTTCTTGAAATCTAAATCTGGCAGAGTGGTAATTTTGGGAAACATTTCCAATGCACTCAGTGAAATAAATGCTGTAAGTTTTTTGTTTTTTTAAAGCTATTGATTATATACAGCATGAGGCAAATACTTTTAAAATACAGCTCAAAGGTTCCAGAAAGGAAAAAAAAGTATAGAAGTAAACTTGAGTACTTTTACAATAATGTAAAAAGTGATATCTCCTATTGAGAAGCAATAAATATTTTTGGAGAAAATAACAGCAGCAATATGCCTGACTGTTTTGATTAGATTACTGAAGAAATCAGCATTGTCTGTGTTACAATGATGAGTTTGCAAGATTAGTTCGAAGCTTGAAGACAAGCAACCTTAAAACTTTTCTAAAACAGTTCTGTTTAACGATTGTTGCTGAATTTATTTTTATTTAACATCAACACTATCCTCCTATTCCCCTCTGTCGGAGCGGTGTTGCATAATATTCTTTGAAATACCTTCACCTATTGCCCCGTATTTGAAGACAGGAATTAGGTCAAGTCATTCAAGAAGCCGGTTTGAGAGCGCCACCCCTCTCTCACTCGCCATTTTTTCCCGTTCTGGTATTTTCTAGGCTCTACGTAAGTCTACGACACATCCGGGTGGCGCTGCTCGGAGCTCTCCAGAAACTTCTGCACAGCGGTTCGGCTATAAGAAGGAGCTGTGTCCTCTTCGCCCAGTGCCAGTTGAACAGCTCTTCGTCAGGGTGCGATAGAGAAAATACAACAAGTAAGTGGGATACCTTTATTTTTTCACTGACCTTTATAAAGCTGTGTAGCGGCTACATTAAGGGAGTTTAATTAAGCTCAGTGGTAAGAGTAAGCTGCTGTTTTTAATATCATTTAACCAACCTTTAACGTCAAGTTTAATATGCAGTCTGGTTAGTTAATTTTTGTGTATTAAAACTGAATGAGGAAATTCTATTTTAAATATTATCTTTAATAGAGGATACGTTCACAATTCATTCAAATTTCTTTTGACATTTTTTATTCCAAGCCGGGAAATACAACGGAATTAAATAGAAGCTATTTTATTTATTTATTTTTACAGTAGAGTCACCATGGTGCACGAAACTGGTTACTACGATCTCTTGGGGGTCAGCCCAAAAGCCTCGACCGACGAAATTAAAAAAGCCTACAGAAAACTAGCACTGAAATATCACCCGGACAAGAATCCAAATGAAGGCGAAAAGGTAAGAGAGAAATATAGAGATTGCTCTAATGTGTGAAAATGTTCAGTTAGTGGACCGTTGCTTTCCGTTTTTAAACCTCCTTGTTGAGAGACGAGACAGGAGGAACTTTCTGGAAACATCCACTGCGCTGCTTCTGTGTTAACACTGAGGGAGATTAGACGAGAGTGGAAAAGCTAACCAATTCTGAAATGTTGTATTATTTAAGAACACACATTGTTGCACATGACTTTTTAATCCATTTATTGGTTTGTGTTTTTATTTATTTATTTTATTTTAATTAGGTCTCAGGAATTGCATTTTAAACAGCTGCAGTTTTTTAAAAGCTAAAATCCTGGGGTAATTTATGTTCCCCAGTCTAAATAGAAATCTATAAAAAAAAAAAAAAAAAAAAAAAACAACTTGTGACCTAAAATCACAAATGACTTAATTTAAAGAAGTTTTGGGGGGGATTTTCCTCAGTCTCCACATGATCTTTAATAAATGGTGGTTACAAATTGATGCATGTCAGTGTAAGTGCTAGAAAACTAAATAACAGAACACTGTGGTGGATTTAGAGAAACCTCTTATAGAAGGCAAATCAAACACAATGTCATATCAAAACTACTGTGTTGAACGTCTGATATTTCAAGTATAAATAAAGAGCTGTTTTTGAGGGTGAGGCTGATCAGGTAGCACACTAATTTATCAAAACCACCTCCATAGTCTATATAAATGCTGTTTTAAAATCCAATATTCAAGAAGAATCAGCCATCTTTCTCTAGCAGAGAAAAAAGGATGTCTAACATGTATAACTGCAAGTTTAAAGCCACTTAAAGCTTTCTCTTTTGTTTAACAGTTCAAGCTCATCTCTCATGCCTACGAGGTGCTGTCTGATCCAAAGAAGAGGGACCTATATGACCAAGGAGGGGAACAAGCTATTAAAGAGGGAGGCATGAACTCTGGGGCTTCGCCAATGGATGTGTTTGACATGTTCTTTGGAGGTGGAGGTCGAATGCAGAGAGAGAGAAGAGGTGGAATATAATTACGAAGTCTAAGAGCTCCAACTTGGATGTGATGCACTTTGAATATTTAGGTTTTAAATTGCATTTAATTTTTTTTCCTTGAAGGAAAAAATGTTGTTCACCAGCTTGGTGTCACACTAGAAGAAATGTACAACGGTTCTACTAGGAAGCTTGGACTTCAGAAGAATGTCATTTGTGAAAAATGTGACGGTAAGTGTTGGACCTTTTTTAGGATACTTAAAAAGTCCCAAAACTGCTTCTCAAGACAGAAAGTAAATGTGTCTTGGTTTCATTTTAAAGGTTATGGTGGTAAAAAAGGGGCTTTGGAGAAGTGTTCGACTTGCAAAGGCAGAGGAGTACAAATCAGAGTGCAACAGATCGGGCCGGGCATGATTCAGCAGACCCAGAGCATGTGTCACGACTGCCAGGGACAGGGGGAGAAGTTTAATGCAAAGGACCGCTGTAAGAACTGTAACGGACACAAACTGGAGCGCAAGAAGAAAATTCTTGAAGTTCATATTGACAAAGGCAAGATTTTCTGACTTGAAATATGCAAAAGTAAAGTAATCCAATATAATTTAGACTAGGAACCTGGATAAAACGTTGATTTTAATTGTTCCAGGTATGAAAGATGGCCAGAAAATTACATTTCATGGAGAGGGTGACCAGGAACCGGGACTAGAACCTGGAGACGTTGTCATTGTCCTGGATCAGAAGGAGCACCTGCTTTTCCAGAGGCAAGGAGATGATCTGGTAATGAAGATGGACATCAAACTTGCAGAGGCCCTGTGTGGTTTCAGAAAGACCGTCCGGACATTAGACAACAGATCGCTCATCATCAGCACAATGCCAGGTACAGCAATTCTTTTGGTTGACCAGCTGTCTTTACCTGCTTTGCTGCTGTTGGGTTTATAGATGTATTAACTTTTTGTTCCCTTTCAGGAGAAGTCATCAAGCACAATGACATCAAATGTGTTCAAAATGAGGGCATGCCTATCCACCGGGATCCCTATGAAAGAGGAATGCTCATCATTCAGTTCCAGGTGAGTTTCTTAATGCATTTTACAAAACCGACACAGATTTTAAGTAGAACTTTTGTGGTGCATCAAGCAATTGGCTGATCACATTTTCTGCTTCCAGGTGGAGTTCCCAGAAAACCACTGGCTCCCAGAGCATCTCATGTTCCAGCTGGAAAGACTGCTTCCTCCTAGAGAGGATGTGATGATCACGGACGAAATGGAGGAGGTGGACCTCTGTGAGGTTGATCTCAATTCACAACAGAACCGCTACCACAGAGAAGCTTATGAGGAGGAAGAAGAGGGTCCTAGAGGCGGAGTGCAATGTCAGACACAGTGATTGTAATCTAGGTTCCAGTTCTTGGTTTTGAAAAGGTTCGATTCACTTTAGTTTCAAAGTATGGACTTAAAAGAAAAGGACAATTTGAAAACAACACAGCTGCCAATTTTTATATGTGCGTTTGACACCAACATGTACCTGAGGAAGTGGTCTTCTGTTTTACAAATTGTATTTTCATGTCACTGTTTCTGTATTTTAAGAATTGTTTTTCTTTTATTTGTATGTATTTGTTATTCATTCTTTATTTTCAGAGCCTGTAAGGATGATTCGTATGCTTTCTGTGAAGGTAACGTCAACCGTGACACATTTGGGGTCATTTAATAAAGTATAGGGATCTTCATCTGGAAGTTGTTTTTAATTTCTTATATTGTACATACACGTTTCAGCATGTATGTCATCACACCACTAGTTTGCACATTGTATTCTTGCCTAATTTGTTTCTGATAAGCAGACGGCCTGAAGAAGAAACCTTTCAAGACAAAAAATCAGTGAAGGTGAAGGAAACCTTAATCTAAGTCCAGTCTAAAATACAATTACCCATGAATTGTCTAAAATGCCTTTTTTAATGAAAGTCACTAATGGAAGATGCTTTTTTTTTTTAATCAGACTGAAATATTTAAAAACCAATGTCTCCCGAAAGATTGGAATCCTGAGCAAAGCAGCTACAGCACAAGACCAAAATGAATTTCTATTAAAACAATATTGTTTTTCTATTCAAAAACAATATAAAGATTTAACGTAGTGTCACATTTGCAGTTCTTTGCATAGGAAAAATAAGGTTGGGAAAGTCAGGGTACACTACCTATGTGCAAAACGATTAGAATGTAAACAGTCATAGTAACTGCCAGAAAGAAGAAATGAATGTTATCACAGGTTTTGCTTTACCTAATAATTTTATCCTGTGCTTTACATTGATATTAAATAGATATAATTAATTAGTTTGAACATGTTGCAATTGAAAACTCCATTTGTAATGTAAATAATAATGGACTTCTGTAAATAGGTGCCCAATACAAACATAATTTTAATTTAAAGCTCAATAATACAATATTTGCACTGAAATGGTTTTGAGACGGTAGAAGTATTTGGTGTTGGCTCCTCTTGGACCAGGTAGTTTCAGTCTCTTGGAACAATTAACAGAAATTAATTTTAAGTAAGATCATCATTATTGTGAGAATCATTCACAACAGCAAAAATTTTAAAATGCTGTTGTGTGTTCTTGTTGTACTTGCAATGTCAGAGCTCTCAAAGCAATCCTAAATTCAGTTTCCAATACAGCTAGACAGAATGTAGAGAAGTGTCAATGAGATGTAGTGCCAGTATAAAACCAATCACCACTGGTTTGTAGCCTATTATACCAGTGACACTTTGCACTATAAAGTACCTACTTGTGAAACCGTATATTTTGCTTTTTGACAAACAAAACCAACAAAACAAATAGTAAATCTCCTGCCCCCTCTCATCTCAGGTGCCACTATTTCCATCTTCGTATCCCTTTAAGTCGCCGTTTTGTTTGAAACTGCATATCCCACAAAGCAAAGCGAAAACAATGACGTCAACACCTCCGGCACCGGTTTTGCTGTGCAGCCAGTCTGCCCCGATTCGGCAGCTGACTGCTGAGGATATCCACCCAGGCGGACTCCGCCTGCTCCTAACGGCATTTTGTAAAGACCTAAATACTGGACTCTATTATTTTTTAAAATGGCGAAAACGTACGACTACCTCTTCAAACTGTTGCTTATCGGAGATAGCGGCGTCGGTAAGACATGTCTGCTGTTCAGATTCAGCGAGGACTCCTTCAATACCACCTTCATATCCACAATAGGTGAGTATCCTGGGGACGCTTCAAGGGAAAAAAAATACAAATTTTAAACTTAAAAATGGTTTACTGAACCTTCGACAAGACTCTGTTGGTAGTAACTTTTGTAAAATAGCAGCTTTAATGCATATCACGGATACCTGCTTTGTGTTAATGATCTGTGAGGATTTTAAAGCCAGACAATGGACGTGAGAGGCAAATGGTAATGATTCTTTCCTGTAAGCTTAAGTCCATCAATTAGGTTCAATTAATGGCAGATACCATTGATATGATACCGATGTAGTCTCCATAACTACATCAGCTGCTGTGGTCACCAATGAATATCCCTCTGTACCTTTCATTGCTTATAGCTTTTACAAAATTATTATTACTGTTTTAATATGTGGAGAAGTGTTTAATAATGTTATTCGTGATCAACTGCAAGATTAATCTAATGCTCAGAGATCATACACTGCTTGGAAACCTCTGGAAAAGTATGGAATTTGATTTTAGTATTTTTCAAATACACATTTGGAAAAAATATTTTTGTTCTCAGACTTTATTCTATAGACTAAACCTGGCATAGATTCTAGCTGTTAGACCATCAATCAGCTGGATAACATAAAATTGAAATCTGCATTTGATTTAAATTCCAGTCAGTTCTTTAACCAGCCCATCAGTAGCTACAAATCGTAAACTAACTTCACCTTGAATAGCCAAATCATGGTATTCCCTCTTGAAACTCTTTCCTAAACTATAATTAAGAAACTCTGAGGTGAAAAAGCTAAATGTGAATGCATCATTACACAAATTAATGTTTTGCTGCCAATCAGTAAACAAGGTTTAGAGACATGCTCCATTTTAGGGGAGAGTTGGTTATCACAACAGCTTATTGCAACACACCTATTGTAATTGTATAATATTAAAAGTAACATGGAATTGCTAAGCATTTTATACTCTCCAACCTTGTATTTTTAATCTTATTTAGGGAGGTCAAAACCTTAGTTAAGAGGGTCAAAACTCCCCTCACCCATAGTAATTTGCACCATCCAACAGCCATCCATTTTCCAGTTATTTATCCATCCATCCATCCATCCATCCATCCATCCATCCATCCAGCCACCCAACCAACCAACCAACCGTGCATCTGGTATCTGTCTCGTCAAAACGTAATGTTTGTCACTGGTTTCTCAATTGTTGCCTGTTTGTAGCTTTTATGACTTCTTATTCTTATGTTTTTATTATGGAAAGCACTTTGAACTGCCTTTTTGCTCAAATGTGATATGACAGTATACTTGATTGATTGAAAGATTGAAAAATATGTAGGAACCCTGAATTCCTTTTCTAATTCCATTGTTTGCTCCAACACAGGGATCGACTTCAAGATCAGAACCATAGAGCTGGATGGAAAACGAGTTAAACTCCAGATTTGGTAACTGAACTTTTTGAGAGTTTAATCCTGACGGGGAAAAAAAGAAAAACTGTACGAATGTAGCCATATCTTGTTTTTGTTTTTTAATTGATGTTCTCAGGGACACTGCGGGACAGGAGAGGTTTCGCACCATTACCACAGCTTACTACAGAGGAGCAATGGTAAGTCCCTGCCTTTTCCATCTGTTCACTGTAAATCTACCATGCATTTTCATTAAAGGGTTCAGAAACTTCAGAAGTTTTTCTCCTCTGTAGGGTATTATGTTAGTCTATGACATCAGCAATGAGAAGTCCTTTGACAACATAAAAAACTGGATTAGAAACATTGAAGAGGTAACCTCACACGACATAACAATGTAAAATACTTTTTTTCTAAAAGCTGATTAAGAATTGTCAAAATTCTTGTGCTTTGTTCTTGTTTTTAAATGATCCTTTTCAATATTTCTAGCATGCCTCATCTGATGTGGAGAAAATGATCTTGGGTAACAAATGTGACATGACTGACAGGAGACAGGTGTCGAAAGACCGGGGTGAAAAAGTGAGTCTCCAGTTAGTCACCAACACTAAAAACATCTCTAGAAAACAAATGTCATTTTGAAATAAATACTTTTATTTAATCTCTCTCAGCTGGCTATTGATTATGGAGTGAAGTTCTTAGAAACTAGCGCAAAGTCTGGCTTAAATGTAGAAGAGGTAAGTGAAACATTTTGAGCTTGATAAAAGCAATAGCGCCCCTTGTATTTATGCATTTTGTACAAACTGTACAAACACAAACTTTACAAAATAAATAGCCCAGGCTTAGTTAGATTGAATGTCTCTGAACACCAGATTTTATATCTTGTTGCAGAATCTTAATTGGATTTAGGTCCAATGTATATGCTCAAGTTGAAACCATTCAGTTTTAGCTCTGGTTATATGTTTAAGGTCACTATTCTGCTGGAAGGTGAATCAGTCACCTTTTTAAGTGTTAGAGTATTTATCTCTAACACTTTAAAAAATTACAGTATTTAGTAATTAGGTTTTTTTGTGAGGGCAATTGGTTACAATGTATTTTATTTAGGACTACCAGAGAAAAGGGGACTGAATGCAAATAAATAACCACACTTTTCAGATTTTTATTTTTTATAAATACCTGTTTACATTTCATATTTATGCTCTACTTTATAGTGGTTCAGTTGCATAAAATTGAAATTGTTCTGAAGTTTGTAATGTGAAAAATTGTTTATTAATATACATAAAATAAATTATTTACATAATAATTAACATTTTTTATTTTCTTTTTTCTCTCTCAGGCCTTTTATACTATTGCAAGAGACATATTGAACAATCTGTGCTCAAAGACGGTAGGTAGTGAAGGCATTCATAAAAAAAGATGCTGCTGTTTTTCTTAACATGCAGTTTGTTGCTTCTTTGACTGGTAGACTGACAGCAGTGGCGGAGGAACAGGAAAACCGGTGAAGATTACCGATAAGAAGTCAAAGAGAATTAAATTCTTCAAGTGTTCACTTCTCTAAGCAACAGGCGGACAGTCGTCACATTTCTATCGTGACCTTGCTTATTTTAGAGGACTCCTTCCTGTCGGGCTTCCTCGCTGCAGCAGCACTGCTCTTGCACACACGGTGTTACTGCCACCTGAGGTCTTGGGCAGTCGAAACGCTGCCCTGATTTGTTGATCAGAAGAGTATCGATGGAGACTGAAGGCCTAACACTTTGTGTCTGCTCATACAAAAGACTTGTGCAGGGGTTTGTAGCTTTCCCTGCAGTGCCTGCTTGCAGTGGGCAATAATTCTGCTGCCGTTTATAATATAAAATTACATAGGTTGCACATTGTTGTCTTATTATTTTACATACCGTAGCACCATTTTTATAAGACATATACTACCTATTATAAGAATTCCTATGAAGATGCTTTGAGATATCAGGTTGAAGCATTGATTGTATGTGTCTGTGTGAAATTCATGTATGTTACTAAGCTTTTGGCCTTTTTGTTGCACTGACATTAGTTTTGCTGCTAAGGAGAATTGTGATAGAAATTAGAATAGCTAAAAATAAGCATAGAAAAACAACTTGTATTCGAATATTTCTTTTATTTTTATTTTTTCATGAAACCTACATTTATAGATGTTTCAGTGTCAAAAGGAAACTGTGGAAGGAATGTTTTTTTCTCTCAGAAGCAGGACTGAATTCACATTGTTATACAAGTGTATTGTTTTTGCATGAAACCAGTAGGGAGATCCCAATGAGGGCTCAGTACTAAGCACAGAGTATCTCACAAAAGAAATTGTTTACAGATAGTATTTGAAAATGTCAACCATATATAGAATGTTGTGTTTTGCTGTTCACAATGTATATGCATGCATTTTTCTTATGTTCTTTTTACTGAAACCGACAATATTTAGTAGATTTTAATTCACATTTCCTCTCCATGAAAACATATAGTATAATTGGGAAAAAAAGCTGTGATGTGACTGGTAGTCTTTGTAAGTTTTCATATGTTACACCCACAGAAAAGAGCAACAGTAAAGGAAAAAAAAATCTTCAGAAATGTCTTGTGATTTTTCTTCAACCCATTAACATTTAACAAATAATTTTACCATTACTATCTATTTTTTGTCTTGGTTTTCTAATCCAGGCGTTTTTTCTTGATTGCTTTTATTTCTTGTCTTGCAAACTCTCATGTGTTTTTCCCACCATCATCTTCTCTTCTTCCTGTCCAAAGGCTGACACTCTGCTTGCTTCGGTGAGGTCTTGCTCACTGCTGGAGGCTCTCGGCTCTTTTAAGAACACCATAGGCTTTACTTTTCTGTCGCTGGCATTGCAGCTCTTTGACCTGTGAGACCGCATATACCTTTCATCGGCTACAGTCAGGTAGTCGGTACCATCCGAGGGGTTTCTTTTGGGCTTTGTTGTCTTGCGGTCTTCATCTTGCTCCGTTTCTGTTTGGCCTGTCTCACTATCTGAAGGAATTACATCTGTGTGATTCATTTCTAACTCTTCAGGGGAAGCAGCAGTTTGAAACTGCTGAGCAAGTGTTTTGACTGATGATGCTTTTCCACTAGAATGGACCTGATGTTTTAAGTCTGCTGGCGTTTGAGTTGTATCACCTGCTTCAACTGGATCATAGATGATGCTGCTGATAGCCCTCTTCCTAGTGATGGGAGACGTTTGGCTTTCAACTGGAAGATCTCTTAGAGATTTTGCCCTCCTTGGAGAAGAGGAAGGTGCTACCAGAGGTTTTGCCTCGGTTGTAGGCTCAGCAGATCTCTCTGGTTTATCAGGGGGGTGGACAGTGATGGTACTCCTAGATCTTCTCTTTGTTAAAGGAGATGAGGGATGGTCTTCAGCAGGAAAGTATTTCAGGGACTTTGCCCTTTTGGCAGGCGATAAAGGTTTTAGCCTGTTTTGGTCTGACAGTTTGTCCAGAAACATTGTGCTGCCTTGCTTTATGTTGGTTATGGTCTCTTGGCTTGAAGCCCCAGATGAAAGCTTCTGTTCACATGGAGATATGAGAATGTCCACACATGAGCTAGGTCGCGATCTCTCCAAACCACCAACCTCTAGCGTCTGTGCTACGTTGAGAGCACAAGTGCTCGAGGCTTGACGCACACTCCGCTCTCTCTCTAGGCCTACTTTCTCGTCCGTGTCCTTCTGCCTGGTCGCAAACTCTTCCATGTCCATATGGAAGCGGTAGAGACTGTAACCATCTGCGCTGTTAATACTGCCCTGCCGGAGGAGAGTGGAATGATCACACACAGACGAGTTTCTAGAGAAGGTTCTAGTTAGCTCCAGTTTGTCCAGCCCTGCAAGCTTTTCCAGTGCGGAAGCCATACGTCCGTGCAGCTCTTCCAGCTGGGCCAGACGCAGGTCTACTGTCTGCAAAGATGCTTTCATGGTGTTCTCCCTTTCATTGACCTCCTCCAGACGCATTGACATATTCTCAACTCTGCAGATAAGATGAGAGAGGAACCATAAAACAGCTGTAATTGGAAATACAAAAAGTACAACTGAGAATGCATTTTACCTTTCTGAAGTAACCTTGATGCGTTCATCACTTGAAGACTGTTGCTCATCTTCCTTTTCCCGGAAATATTCCTCCACGCACTGTTCCTCAAACTCATACAGATTCTTTAGCTCCTCTGGATTTAGTCTGAGCTCTGCAAGAAACATTAGAACACAGAGTTAGTCAGAACTTTAGCGTAATCAACAGAAACATTTTCTGGTAAAACAAGATCTTCATAATTTTGTTCAAGTGAAGGAGACTAACTGAGGCCCCGATCCTTCTCATCAAGCTCTCCTTCCTTATTTTTTCTGACACAACGCCGGAAAAGCCTGTTGAAGAGGATGTAGAGGTGACTCAGGATGATGAGAGGCGGAGGCAGGATAGGGCGGTCGTGGAAAGTCATGATTAGCTGGTATCTTTGAAACTTCCAGACCTGGTTGGAGATGGACTTGACTTCAAAGAAGGTGTTGCTTTAAGATAGAAAAGATAAAATAAAATAATGACTGTCATTTTAACTCTGAAGATGTTTCAATTAAAGTCAGTCATCTTTTTTCTTTTTTACTTGAAGACGGCAATGAGCAAGTTAACCAGAAGGATGTTTGCCACGAGAAGGTAACAAGCCATAATTGCAGGCGTGAGCCATGCACCAGGGATGCATGGAGGAAGCTTTTTCCCATCTTCGTCATATAAATGTTCTCCACACGGAGCTGTGAGGAGACAGGTGAGAAAATTAGCTTTGCTATTAAACAAAGCTCAGCAGCAAACTGATTAGAGTTGAGAATCCATAATTTAAAGACTACTTACGATTAATTTCCATTGCATAGACTTATGAAAATAAAAAAAAAACAATTGCAGAAGGACAGAGAAAAGGTTAAAATTTATGTAAAAGAAATCACGTTTTTGATTTCTGTCAAGGTGAAGTTAGTATATGAAAAAGGAAAAATCACAATAAAGCACTTCCATCAAATTGAGTGTTTATGAATGTTTTTATGTTATGTTTTAATGACATTTGTGAGTTAAAGCACATAACTAGTATACAGTTTAAATTAGCAATATGCAGCAGCAACGTAATAATTTTTAAATTTTATAAACCAAAAATTAATTGAAAGCATGTGCATCAGCAGAGTTTTAACAGTCAGACACAGTCTTCATTTATTGAATTTCTAAATTAAGTTTATTCCAGGTGACAAACATTTCTACAGCCTTATGTCACAGTGTGAACAAATATTTGACCTTAATGATTTTGAGATTAATGTCATAGGCCGAGAAGAACAAAGCATATGAATTAAGAATAGAAATTTCAGAAATCAAGACCAGCTTCTTTATTGGAAAAGAATAGGAAAGCATTATATTTCAAAAAAAAAAAAGCTCTCTGCAGCTGTTGAACATTTACAGAATACTGCAAAATTATTTATTGTAAGAACATGTTTGAGCAAATGTGCAAACTAAATGTTTCTTGTTTGAAATTCATTTCATACATATATTTTTTTGTCATTAGTGGGTTTAAATAATTTAAAATCATTACATGTTGTTTGCTGATTGCTAATTTTGACTATGTATTGATGTCTTCAACTTGACAGAAGCAGTTTTCACAGAGAAACAAATCTTAATGGCTAATGATTGTTAGTGAGAAGACATGTATTGTCTGTTCTGTTCCTGTTCCATGCAGCATTATTGCCATAAATGCCATAAGAATTGTCACAAATCTGCCAGCAGAGGGAGCCAAAGTATGGAGTGTACCATTTTGTACACAACGAAGTGTCAACTTTACTGAAATTTTAAAAGACACTGATCATCTGCCCAGAATCAGGAAACAGAATCTTACTATGAATTCTAGTCTTACGGTCTATCGAGTCCGCAAAAACCTCCCCATAGATCATCCAGTAGGGCATGTAGAAGATATTCCTGGCCAGGCGCCACGTCGGTTCTTCATCCGGATGAAGGATGGCTTGCCGAGCCACGCCGAAACTCATCAGTACCACCAGCATGATCACGACAAAGTACATCATGTCAATCATCTGAAGGGAAAATAAGCAAACACACTTGAGCTCAGTTTGCTGTTTGTAAACCTGAAAAGATTCTGTATGACATCACTGTGTTTACCATTTTCCCTATCATCATCACGTATGGTCCCAGGTACTTGTTGACTCCAAAGATGTCCAGCACACGAATGTACCAGAAGATGATGTCTATGCAGTAGATGACTCTGCCATAGCCCATGTATGGTTCCGGCTGCAGCCGCAGCATCAGCGCCAGAAGGAAGGTAGAGATGGCAGCAAGGTCTGTGATGTTCCAGTAATCTTCCATCCAAACACTTATCTTCTGCTTCAGCTTTCCTGGTTCTGACATCAGTATCTAGACACCAGTATTTATATGTTAACATTGTACCAATCAATGTTTAAATATTCTAAATTTTTTTAGGAGGACCATTTTTGCACCTGTCTAACTTTTTCTGTGCCAAGAGTGAGGATGTATGCAATGACCGTCCACTCTTGTATAGACGGCCATCGCTCCATTTTCACAAGGATGATGTAATTATACAACATCAAATAACCCAGATAGGAAATCTAATGGGGAAAGAATAGATATTTAAGATAATCTTTATTCAGAAGATTTTAAAATGTTTGATCTTTGAGTAAGTTTTAGTTGAACTTACGGTGTTGAACCAGAATTTGGTAAAAGGGGCATCATAAAATTCAAAGAACCTTTTGGCAATGGGAATTTTGCGCACATTAGCATTGCCCTCCTCCTCATCTCCTTTGCGGGAAGTCCCATCATTGTTAGGGTCCTACAACATAATCGCAAAGCCTTGTCATCTTTGATCATGACAATAACAGAATGTGAAACTAATCATCAGCACGAACTCTGACCTTGCTGGATTTTGCATCATCATCCTTGTCCTTTCCCTCTTCTTTTTCTCCAGGTCTTTGATAAGAGGTGTCCTCTCCAATTCGGAAGTCCAGGAGCATAATCAATGGGGGGAATATAATTCCCAGAATAACCTAGGTTGGACATCATCAATCTGATTACATTGTTATTTTTAAACAGGTTTCCAAAACTGCTTTGCAAAAAACTATTTAAGAATCCACCTTGAGGCCAGGATTTTTTCCAATCCTCAAACAACCCATCCACATGTCAGTGAGCAACATTTGGCTGCAGGTGTGAGCGATAAAATCCCGCTGTTTTGCAGCCACTGCCAGCTTCAGACAGGTCGAGTTACTCCAGTTGACTAGCTCGTATGTTAGGAGTTTCATGGCTACTTGTTCGTCGCGCTTGTAGGACTGATCCAACAGCTCATAAGCTAGTTGCCCAAATTCTCTGAAAAAAGTTGACAGCTGTAAACATTACGTAAACAAGGAAAAACAAAAAACATTTTAAGTGTGTGTTTTTATTTCAATGTTTCACTCTGCAGCACTGACTTGGAATTGTTCTCCAGGTCTTGGGATATGTCGTCCACCAGTTCACTTTCGGAGCACTCGTGGGCCATGGTCTTATACAGCTTACAAGCTACCAGGGCCTTCGCCATAGCCTCCTCCCCACGCTGCCAAAGAAACAGCGCCATCTTCTGGCGCTTTAAAAGAACTGCCCATAGCATCAGCTCGTGGAACGGGTACTTGAATCGGCAGACTTCTGGGTCATCCACATCTATTTCCACCTCTTCTTCCTTCTTCTTTTTGGCCTTTTTCTTGCCTTTTGGTCTTGGTTCATCATCCTGAAAAAATAAAAAAAAATAAAAAATCAAACTTGGACGCAAACATTTTGTTGTAGCTGTTAAATAAATGAACTAAAAGGAGTTTTCAACCTGACCTCCATTCCCAGGAGCTTCAAAGCTTTTGGCTGCACAAGAGAAAAAAAGTGATCTATTGTTAATGAAAATTACTCTGAGTGGATCATTCATCTATTATCTTCCATCTATGCATACCCTTTTTAGGCCGTATAGATTATTGTAGAGGTTGCGGAAAGCTTTTCTTGTATAGTTGCTCCTGTAAGCTCCACCCATGAGGTATTCCAACACCAGACCAATATCAATCAAAGTGATCTGATAATCTGGAGGAAGATTTCCCTAGAGAATCAAAAGTTGTGTTTAAGATATTTAGGCCTTTCAAAATATTTAGTACAGCCTGAAATATTAATGAAAATTTGATTCTCCACTATTGAATTTGTGAAATATAATTTACCTTTTTAACATCTCTGACCACAGCATGCAGTGTATTTGCAGGGCCAAGTTTCTGAGAAAATTAATGATTGGAAGAAGGTTAGTAATAATGTTTCTGCGCCTTTTAGTTATATTTTTGCCACAGATCTCCACGAGAACTCTCAAATTTGCTCTCAGTTCATGTCTTTGTGTTTTAGACCCACAGTGTTGTACAGCTCCTCCAGTCTAGGGATGGTGAGGAAATGATGAATGTTGACCCCGTTCTCAAGCAGCAATTTGACAAAGTCCACTCTGTCCAGCACCAGAGCATCCATCATAGCCTGCTCCAAAGAGTTCACCTAGCACACAGTAAGACATGGAACATAGCCACTAATATAGCCTTAGTTATGTTTCCTCATTTTCCATTAAATCTTCATTCTTACCCAGCGAATTAGTTCCAGCTTTCTGGGGTCTGTCTCCTCAGGAGGTTCAGGTTTGGCCTTTCCTTTTCCCTTCCCCTTTTTGGCCCGAACCTTGCTGCGTGGAGCGCTGGCTGGACTCTTTGGTTTTTCCTGAGTTGGGGCAGCACTAGTTGTGCTGGCAATGGCTCCAGCAGGCTGATAGGAAGTAAATTTAAGAAAAAAAACTGTTGTCTCTCTTTTGAGTGGTAAAAAAAAACATCAACCATTTTTTTGTAGTCTTCCTCTAATTTGATTTGACCATTTTACTTTTTAACATTGAAAATTTAAAAGAATGTTTTATCTCACCAGTCTATCTTTAAGAAAGAATAAGCTCTCTTGACTGAGCTACTTAAGGCTGTTTCCCTTTTCGTCCACACCATATCCATATTTCATGACTTAAATGCCATTTATAATAAGCAGTGTAGCCACTGTGGGAAATTTTGTATTGATTGGTTAATATACACGGACCACTCACTGGTAAGTTGTGCCCGTAAACGAAAATATGATTGCGGGCAATATCCACTCGGTTCCAGGCCAGGGCCAGACTGAGCTGGTCTGCTGCAGATGCATTAGTGCCTGATGCAAACAAACAATCAAAAGCAGAGAGAACATGTGAGAAACAGGTCAATGCTGCCTGTAGTAATAAAAAATATTGCTGAGAAGTTATTCTGCAAATACAGCACTGGTCAACATGATTCAGGACTGATTATTTTAAAACTTGCAACCATTCATACATTTTTTTTAAATGGCCAAATTGCCAAACAGTAATAAAAGTTCATTTTATGAACAAATACTGAATCTTAATATAAAATATCAACTGGTTACAAATTATCCTAATAGTGAATTAAACCTGGAACTGCTTGGCAAGTCTAAAGTGTTTCTGAGGATATTGTAACCCTAACTAAATATTTTCAGTTCAGATGATACTTGGTTGGTGCATCATTTGATTGAAGAATTAAGTAGTCTAAAATTTCCAGGAAGATGGCTTCTCTGACTTTGAATTTGTAAAAAAGTAGTCGACCAACACTAGAATACCTTTTAACAAGGCAGTCAGAATAGCCATTTCAATATCCTGCTGCCCCTCAGAGCCCATTCGAAAAACAGTGATCTACATGCAGGAAAGGAGAAAAAGAGAGTAGTTTAATAATGGTTTAATTGTTCAACAGAAAACCAAACTAAATTACCTTAGAGATTATAATTTTTCTAGACAGTATTTTCCCACTCACTTCTGGTTTTAACCAGAACTTCAGACTTCTACATTCTTTGACCATCCTTATGAAAACAATTGGCCACTTTTCTCAGCAAGGAGGAATAGCGCTCGCTTTGTTAGAGATTCAGCTGTATCCAACAATATTATGCAGACCATTCTGTCACATGCATTCATAGCAGATTGAATTAGACTTGCCTGAACACTGACACTGCACACCAGGCCACGAGATAGGTTAACAATAAGCATCACACAACAGTTTAAACACTGTAAACATTTTTTGTGCATTCAATTGCAGTTGTTTTGTCTGTTTGCTTATTAAATAAAAGTGTCTTACTATTTCTGCATTTTCATCAGTTTAATCCTGCTGCTTCAAGTGGTGCACTTATCATAGAATGAAAGGATTGTATCAGGTCAACACACTTTCACCTGCACTTAAAACATTGCAGCATCAGATTGTGTATATCCTACAGTGATATGATCTTTGAAAAAGCTGTTTAAGTTGCTTATCCTGGTCTGACAGAGAATTATGCTGCCTAAAACATCAGAGTGTGTTGGAGGAGTGATAGCACTCTGAAAGCCAGAGGAGGATTAGCGACATAGAACCTCTCCTGTATCTGTGTGCAACATGCTTTCTATAAACACATAAACTAAGTGCTTCCACCAAGCAAGATGGAGGGTGCACTGATCTTCCTCATCTAGATCTATATGGTTTATCAAGGCTTTATATGCTGGGTAATCCTCATCGCATCACTTGTGAGGATTCTGCTCCAGATGCTATTTTTGCAAATGTGTTTTGTGAACATTTTTATAATTATGATTAATTTAGTGCACATTCCAAGCCTGGTCAATGTTACATTCAGGGTCTTGGAAAGGTGTTCATATATCCTTTGAACTTTTTCACATTTGATATGGTACAATCACATACTTTATTGTATGTTTTTTTTTTTTTTTTTGGGGGGGGGGGGTGTAGTCGTTCATGTGAGACTGATTACAGCTGCAAGTATTTTGAGTGTCTTTAAAAGCATTGCACATCTAGAGCCTGAAAGCTTTGCGTATACTTTTTTGCGGAAGAGCTTAATCTCAGGGGAAAGAAAGTGTTTGAATTGAACAAATTTCAAGCCTTGCCACAAATTCTTGATTGGGTTTAAGTCTTAATTTTTGACTTGACCATTGTAATACTTGAATAGGCTCTGTGTTTAAGGTCAATTCTGTGGTGTAAGGTGAACCTTCACCCCCGCTTAAGACTTTTGCAATCTTCAACATATTTTCTGTCCAGCTTTTATCTCCCTGCTGCATAGCCTTGTATGTTGGGCACAAAGCTGAGTTTTGGTCAATCTTCCAAGATTGTTCAGTAAAGTTTTTTGTCAAACCCATGAGGCTTTTACATAGCAGCAGTATTTGATCGTATTTAAGTGGACTCTGTTTACTAATTAAGTGACCTCTGATGTCATTTGGTGGCACTGGATTTTATTTAAGCTGAATACACATTTATACTATTATTTGTAAAAAGCTTGGAAAACCATGTCTCATTTTTTTTTTTTACCTCAACTTCAAAGTACTGCATAACATTGAATGTATCACAAATGTCTTAAATATGGGGAAGATTTTGGTTGTAAAGACATAAAATGTGAAGAAGTTAGAGGGGTATAAATATATTTGCAAATATTTTTTAAAAAAGGATTTAATTGCCAACATGATCCAAAAAGCTAAAAACCCAATTTATGTTGGATCATAAACATAAATTGTGTGAATAACAGAGCTTATTCACACTGTTAAAGGAGATATACACAGATGAGTGAAATGGATATATGAATGACAATGGACACTGGATGATCTCAGAAATGTTTATTATGTGACAAACACACAATATTCCCACATGAAAGATGATTTCAAGCATGAATAATACCTCCGCTGTTACTCACCAACTCCCTTTTTTTCATGCACTCCATTACCATGAGCAGGATCTGCTGAGACTGGCTTTTGCTATAATTAAACGTCTTCTGGATTGTGACTAAGAGCTGGTCTCGGACGTCATCGTTAACCAGGCTTCAGGAGAGGATTGATAAATCATATTTTAAACTTCTTTGACCCGAGAATACCACTAAGGCATTGCGAGAGACGAATCTCACCCTCCATCCTCTGAAAACTTGTGTGCGAAGGATATGATGTCTGAGGCCCGGCCGCTGCCGTCACAGACCACCACGGGGATGGGAGGCTCATCCCTTAGGCTCTCTAAGGTGATGGAGATGACATTGGGACCCCCCTCCACTATCAAACACACAAGAGGAACACCCTGACCCAAACCTGGAACACATGAAAACAAAGAGTCAACTCAGACACTAAAAAAAAACAGAAACAAATTTCATGTGATGGAGGAAGAAGGGAGTGAAGTCAGTGGTGACAGCTGAGCATCCCTTTGCTGTCCCTGCCTTATCGAAGTTCCAGGCATAGGATGACAAAGGGAAGCCCACGGGTCACAGGGGAGCTCTCCAACAACTTGTCCTTTAAGAACCTCACTCACACTCGCAAGTTCTGCATAAAAGCCACATTTGTGTGAGCTCTAACAGCCTGTTGGGTTTTTATCTAACTCATCCTCAAGCAAACCAGCTGTGAGAACAAAGCGTTGCTGTACGCACCACGCCCTCTTCTTTTATCTCTGTGTATTTTAGTAACAGTGTTACATTGCCACATTTGGGCTTTGTATAGTTACAATATTCTGGGTCAATATTTTTGCATGGATGACATTTCTAGACAGAACACTGTGTTTACAATTTTTTTTATGTGGACAAAGGCTAAAGACATTAAAAACTAATAGTGAACTATCAATCTAAGATCATTTGAATGCACCACTGGGACATGTAAATAATCTCTGACCAAGAGGCCCACAATCTCCTGCATCCACCCCTGCTTACGAGTGTTGATCTTCTGCAAAGAGATGTGTTTCTCCAACAGTCGACGGAGTTTGACCTCAGAGCCATACTTCCCACAGGTTCCATTGTCAGTGAGGATGAAATGAGAATGGCTGCTGTTGAGCACTGCCAGCTTACTCAGTGGGTTTGCCATTGATTGGTAGGGTCTGGTTACCTAGAAAAGCAATCGAGAGGAAATTGTCAAACAGAGCTATCAAAGAAACAAAAAAGAAAGAAATTATGTTCTTACATCTTTTCCAATGAGATCCTCTTTGTTCTCCAAGATGCCCCAAGGAGCAATCCCTATTGCACACACCTTCCCTCGTGACTTGGATGAATGGTCCTTTAAGGCATCCCCAACGTGACGGATCACGCCTAAAGTAAGATTAACAAAACAGATTACGATGAATAAAACCTTTTTCCAGAAACCTCATTGTGCTTCATCGTGGGACATACTTTGGCAAAATCCACACGAATTGCAATTTGTGCTGAATTTCCAAGCGATGGTTCTAATTATAGAGCTTAAATCTGTGACAATGTGCTTAATAAACCTCTTCCCTCAGGAAATTGCAGTAGAGGTGTTATGCAATGATGTTTTAGAGTCAAAGTAATCTTCTAATGTCACAATCTGGTATTTATTTAGTGAACAGTAAAAGCATTAGAATAACCTGTGTTCACTCCACCCGTGAAGATCCAAGCTCCTGTGGTGACGGCTGCTTTTATCAGGCCTTTGCCAAACACTTGCTTGAGCTTGGGTTGGAGGTCAAAGTTCTGGAGACCCCCATGCACTGAAATGAGTAAAGTGGGCAGCTCCAGCTGCCAGTCCTTCACCATCAGATGCAGGAGGCTGTCAGGCTTGGTGTCATAAGAAACGCGAATGTACTGCGGAAGAAAATCATTTCATTTGGTTGTGGTTGCTTTAAACTGCATGACAAATGGGGAGAGTTTCAAGTCACTCACCATTGCCTTGTTGATGAATCCTCCTCCCTGAAACTCAATGATCCCATAAGAGTCTGTAGGGTAGGTCCTGGTGTGCTTCACCACACTCCATTTATCATTCGGTGTCTCAATTTGCACCAGTGGTGTCGCCTCTGCTATGGAATTGGCACCAGGAGGGATGGCCACGTGTTGTGTCACCAGCTGACCACAGGCACATCTGCAACAGATGCATTCCTTGTAAATTAAGAAATGCTTTGACTTTTTCCCTCGAAGACTTGCGAAAGAAATGACCTGTATAAAACGGGCCTTTTCCTGAAATATTCTTTGAAATTGTGCACTGCTTGTCAGGCAATAAGTAAGTTTGTAAAATCTCCAATAACAGTACTTTGAGCTTAATGAGCACTAAATAATTTAGAAAACCAATTGTACACTACAGAGACCATATTTCTAACAAAAAATAGAAGAATGTAGAATTAAATAGATATGAAGTCATTATTATTATAGGTCAGAGTTAGGGTTCATTTTCTTTTATTAATGTATGAAAAGTGACCGTGTCAATCTGACAGTTTTTTCTTAAATGTCAGCTTTTCACCAACAAAGTTAAAATGGACAAGATTTCTTATTTTATTGAACTCTTCTGAACAAGATCAACAACAAATGATTAGATTTTATTTATTCTTAAGAACTGTTTTTACAGCATAACACAGTAAAAACAGTGGTTTGATATCACTGAATATATGTGAAGGATCTTAACACTACACTCTTCCTTTTCCATGGCACCAAATTTAAGAAGTGCTGATCTAAACATGTGTAAATAATTGCAAATCCTTGTTGAAAATCTGACTTGTCACAAAATTCTTTTAATTTTTTTTAATTTTTATACCTGGTTGGGTCCTTGCTGGGAAATATGTGAACACATTCCCTTTTCAGGAACGTCCTCTCAATCCAAGCTTTCTGTGCCTGCGAAGACAAAACATGACAGAACCTAAGTGAGTATTACAAGCTATCATTGCTTCCCCAGGAGATCAGCCTCAGTGATCTGTCTGAATTTAAGTTGCACTTTCCAAATCCTCTTAGTTGTAATCCCTGGTTAAAATATGCTGATAGTTTTAAATGTTCAAAGAAAGCATGAATAACTGACAGGAGAAAATATTTCAGCCTGAAATAGAGTGAATACTGTTAGTGGTATTTTGATCCAGTGGCTCCAGCTTAGAAGAAAACCAGTCCGTTTTATTTTAATAGCGCAGAATGTTGCAGAGTGAGAACTTGATACAAGTTAAAAAAAGAAGTATCCCACACATTTCTTGTTCTCCAGCATGGATCAAAGTTTCCCAGAACACGAAGCACATTTTCTTTCTATCTTTCTCCACCCCACACACACCTCAAGAGCTTTTTATAACAGTTGCAGTCCAATCAAATCTGCTGAATAATCTGCTGCAAAACCTTCCAGGAAATCAATAAGAAATAAAATTCAGGCAGAACAGAAAGTATTAAATTATGTTAAAGCATCGCCAACTGAGTCACATGAGAAATAATTAGAAGCCATGCACAAACTCTGCTGGTGTCTTGTGACTTGTCACAAGTTCCTCAGACACAAACTGCTGTCTCCCTGCCTCAGCACCTCAAACTCACATGTATTAAAAATTTAAAGGTTGAGCCTTTCAGTTTGTTTCTTCCCACACTTTGTTTAGGCGTTCTAAACCAGTGGAAACATAATCTTTTATTAGTTTTATTTTTGTAATTGAAATGAAAGATATTTCGCCTGCTTATCAGCAACCCATTGTATTTTCCTGTTACCTTTTCCATCTTATTTTTCTTTCCCTTTGAATCATCTTGGCTTGCGGTCTTATCATGCATCATTAAACAACCAGAGCTCCTGCTGTGCTGCCTGCTCATATTTAACTCATCTGAATTCACTCTTCAACAGGGTCTGCAGAGCAAATTACATCCCAGTCTATTAAGTATTTCTGAAATATTGTTATAAATTAGGTTTGTAAATAGACTTACACACAGCCCTCTGTTATAGCCTTACAGTCCCCTTCTCCGGTTCTACAACACGTTAGGGTTTGAGACGTGAAGAGAAGACTGCTGCTCCTTTGGTTGAGGCTTCCTCTCGTGCCGCATACCCTGCCACGCTCTCCCATTGAATCCCACCGGACATGAAACTTCTTCACTTTATGAGGGCCGCCTAATATGATGAGCATGTGAGCAAGGTCTTTGTTCGCCCAAGTCCCATGACTCCAGTTCAAGGTAATCCTTTTGGGAGTCCCATGACCCCCTTCTGCATGCCCACGGGGTATTTTCATCCTTGGCTTGAAACAAGGCACAATAAATCTACTTTGATAACCAGCCCCTAATCTCCCAATTTGTTTAAACCTAATTTCTTTGTTTTCCCCCTGCACGATCTTGTGCATGTGTCTAGGGAAGATGGCACAGAACGCCTAAACTAGTTGGTCAGAGACTCTTCAGGTCTTCATCTGAAAATCTTCAACCCCCCTCATCACCAGCTGTTTCCCCCCAAACTCCCTTGATTTCAACTTCATTTGCATAATTGGGAGAATTGGATGCAGACATACTTTTGTGGGACACCTTGTTAAAGAATGACTGGTTTCCAGACGGGTCCAAGGTCAGTCAATGCTAATTGCAGTTAATCTCTATTTCCACACACCACATTTTTAAGGAGAGAAGTGAAAAAATAGCAAATATATTCACACTCCTTGAGTTTAGTCACATTTGCTCAACTTACAACCACTCATCACCCTGTTCTTTGACAAATAGAACATGGTGACTAAAAACAGATCCATAACAGCATTTTCCAATTGTTAACTTGTTAAAAAACAATCAGGTTTTTTAATTATTCTGTCCACAGGTTAGCACTACTTTGTTTTACAAAGAATGTGCTTAAACCATGGCAAAAGAAGGTGAAATAAGATTAAAAACCTCAAACAATCCTGCATTAAATGTATTCTGTCAACACTGTCATACGATCCCCATTTATGGCTAAAGAGAGCAGTTCGAGTCTGACCGATCTGATGATAGAAAATATCAGAGAACCCCAACATCTACAGACTTTCACCTATTTTTGTCCTGTTCAAGTTTAAGCCATTGTTCATTTCAGCACAGCAAAAGTAAAGCGCATTTTCAGAAGGGGATATTTGGCGAGTAATGACGCATTTATTTCAGCTTATTTAAACTCATTAACCACAGCAACTAAAGCCAGAATCCATTCGGCCAACAAAACTGCTGCCCTCGTTAGGAGCTTGTCTTTAGTGCTTAACCAACAAAGACCCTGGAGAATTTTGATGTTGCACGAACAGATTGTGTAGTCAAGACTTAACGCTAGCATCGAAACAAAACCCAACATTCATTCTGGAAGGCACGCTTTTCTGGGAAGGTATTTGCCTAAAACAAAAGGAAAGTTGTGCAAGTAAAACATGATAAGTTCTTGTTTGTTGAAAGAAATGAATATTAAAAACTATAAAACTGTTCAAAATATTTTTTTGTTCTCTTGAAATGGTGACCCTTGACTCTATTACTAGCCCTCACATGCTTCTCTATAACTTTTTTTCCCACTTACTTACAAATTGTAGATTTTCTGTACATGTTCAAACACATACAGGCCATATAGGCAGCATGCCATCCATTCTCTTCTTTTTTTTATTGAAATCACATGGTGTTGGTCTCCTGACCCACAGCTTAGCAGCTAATTTGTTTCAGTGAAGCTACAATTGCACCATTGAACCCCGAAAAGCCATTGGAACAAGTTGTAATGATTCATTTCAAGCTGCTATCGGGACCCCACTGAAGTGAAAGATAAAAACATCTCATTGCTCTGCTTTGATTGGCAATAGGGTTAGAGCTTAATGAGCTGTGGCACAAAGAAAACACACAGAGTTGTAATAAATGTGCTGGACATGAAAAGCTTTCTTTTATAAGGATTGACTTGAGGGTAGAAGATTTTTGCAATGATTTTTACATTTCTCTGGTTTTGAAACTTTGGTTTGGCAAATTGGTACCCACTGTGAGGCAGGCTGTTTTTAGACGGCCATGCTTGTAAATGAACTCATTGTCCTCCAGAGTTTGAAAATCCATTTAGGCATCACGAGTCTAACATGTCACTGATTATCCCCAAGAGTCAGAGGAGTCATAAGACATGTTTTAGAGCTGCTGTTTTTCCACCAAAGATACAAAGGCAGAAATAAATGAAATTATAAAAACAGAAAATAACTGAATTTTGATATACTATGCAAGTACGCAACATATCTGCTTGAACTGATGTAATGATAAAAGTGGAAAATTGTGAAAATATATGATATGAGGGGGAAGGGTGCACAACAGTTTTCACTTGTTATTTTGCGTTTATGTAAACATTTAGGCGACTTACAGCCAATCTCAGTGAAACTAGTAGTGGTTTGTATTTTTGGAGTAAAGATAGATTTAAAAAAAATAATAATTTAATCTTTGTAATTACATTTTTTACATGAAAGTTAATTTTTAGATCTGCTGCTAGTTACAACTTGTTAACAAACTTAAAGCTTGTCAACACAAAATGATTGTGTTTCCTTCCTATTTTGAAGAGTATTTATGATAACTAATCCTTTGGAGTATCCTCAAGCAGAAGATCTGAGGGTGGAATGCAGCTTATATCAAAACAGCAGGTCTGGAATATTATTCTGACATCCTGCAAATAAGTTCAAACAGAAACTATCCACAAACTCACAAGTTCAATGGATGCAAGAATTGTGCAGGTGATATCAAAGAAGGGGTCCTACGTTAACATGTAACTTGGTCTGTTAAGATGTTTTTGATTGAAATAGCTTTTGATTTTAGTGCATGTGACCATTTAATGCTGCACATTCAAAGAATGACCGTTTGCAGTTCTTTATAATCCATAAAATGTTTAGAAAATCTGCTGTGCATAATAATTTGGAACAGTGCATTTTGAGTTTTTTATTTTTGAAAAAAGTACTGTTCTCATGGGGAGCTATGTTCAGTAAAATTTGATTTATACTGTAATAGTTCATGACTTGAAAAATATACTGACCATCATTTGCTTTGACCATTTAAAAAAGCTGAGAAAATATCACTTGCATAATAATTTGGAACACGGTATAATTTGTTATTGAGGTTCAATTAAACATTCCCCACCAAAACATTTTAATCTCTGGAACACAAAACCAGTCTCCTTTCTTAAAGGATATGATGTCTAGATATTTTGAGAAGCTGTAGCTGTGCAACACCATTGCAGTTAAAGTGTGTATGATGGAGTATCAGTTTAACTTCCTGTTCAGTATTCATTCAACTTTCAGAAAAATACCACAGGGGCATATTTGTGCGATAAAATACAAGTAGATTTCCACAATGTACATAAATGTAATGCATTTTACACTTGTATATTAAGTTTGATTATGCTAAAAATGCTTATTTCTAATCGATAAATATTGAATTCATTTTAATATTGTTCTACATGTTATATTGGATCATTCAAATTTGTCATGTGCTCCAGATAATGTAATCTGATTTAGATTTAATGATTAGTAGAATGTTTAATCCTTTTGCAAACCTTCAAATTTAATCTAAAAGTTCCTATTTTTCATTAAAACAAAATCATTTTAGGTTATAAAAGTTGAGTACAACAACCATATTGGTTTTGTTTACCATTAAGGAACATTTCTGTAACGCTGCCACATTTAAAGATTTTTAATTTTCATGAGTTTTCTTCACACAAAGAGCCTGCTGTGCCTCAGCCTGAAACACTGAAACCTCGCTATCAAGATGTGAGCCCTTAAGCTTTTTAACGCTCTTTGGCCCTCACCTGACCTGAGCCTGACTCTTACATCACACGCAGTCATATGAGGCTGAAAATCACTGGGTTTGTTAATCAAATTTCCACTGACTGTCCTGCCCTTGTGTATTTGAACAATGTAAACGGTCAATTTGCTCATAAAATTTATCCCAGAATTTCGCCCACTGTCAGGCTAGAGGCTTTTTAGATGTACTTCTTTCTTTCATACTGCAAGCTGAACCTTTTTCTCAGAATAGGATTAATAGTGATGAACGCTTTCCTAATTTCATTAATGGCAACAGGGTAATATAGTCTGAGCACACTTAGCTGAATGTGCTTGGTGATGCAGAACTGTGCCTAATGCTCCCAACAAGCACAACATCTGCCCTCATTGTTTTAATTTGTGACTTTTTTCAACCTAATTTCTAAATGACAAGGATGAAAAATTATTTGAGGTTCATACCACGAAGCACCATAAATTATGGTTATTTTGGAATAGAAAGTTAAATCTACAATGAAAGCAACCAAAATATTATATGTTACCAGAAACATATTGACCGTGGCACTTTGTTGATTTTTGATACCATTAATATCACAGAAATGTTCACTTCAGAGCATAGTTTAAGTTTGCCAAGTGCAAAACCTCAAACAAAAAGTTTGAGGAATGTATTCTAATTTGGTTGCACCAGAACATTTAAAGGTTTCTAAAATATTTACAAAAAGAGCTTTATCATAATCTGTTCTCTTTAATGCCTAATGATCACGTCTACCCTTTGATGTTTAACTTTTCGACATCGACTCAATGATTCTAAAAGCATGAAATGAGCCCTCATGTAGTTCTAAACCACACGAGGGGTCTTTGTGGCATTCTGGCATGACTGTGTTCTTCCACAAAATCAACAAAAAAATGGGCTTATTTGTTGATTTGCTCTCTCTTAGTACATGAAAAATATACAAGCTAGATCCTTCATGCTTTCAATAATGTGGACTGAAGCGTATTAATCACATGAAAGCAGAGTTTAGAAAGAGTCTGCAATCTGTCATGACTCCACAGAGAGACCATTTTAAAGGATTAAAGTTGTGTTCAGGGGAAACTAGATGCTCAGTTTTAAACACCACTTAATGGTGACTTTAGAGGGTTTTGGATCAAAATACTGACCTTGTAGCCATACTTCTGCCCAAATAATCTGAACAAACCTGCATTTCTGTGAAAGAATCAAGGCTTTTTTTGTTTTCATGGTGTGATAACAAGTGCGATCATGTGTGGATTCCAGTGTTTTGTGCTGCAGTCTGCCTTTTTTTAAATTCAGCCCTATTTATTCAAAATAGGGCTCATATGAAACCCAGTCCAACAAACTCCCATTCAGCTGTCGCCTGGTTAGTAAATTGAGTAAATATGTGTGACGTGACCTTAGTATAAATACATCTATTTTGTGAAGCCCTCTGAGGTTTGTTAGAGAAGGTTAGTGAACAAACAGAATCATGGAGAACTAGGAACACAGCAGACAGGTCAGGGAGAAATCTCTGATGATTTTTTTCAAACGAGTTTGGGTTGGAAATCAGTATCCTAAAGCTTTGAGCATTTCATGGAACCATGGTCAAAAATCATAAGAAAAAGTTCCTTTCTTTAGACTACATGGAAAATTCTGTTTTTTTTTTAGGAAAACTAACACAGCATATCACCCTGAACACATGATCCAAACATGGCAGTGGCAACATCATGCCATAGAGAGACATTACATCTGATGTGCAAAATGTAATGTTGACTGTGTGTTTGTTTATTTGTGTTTTTATAATGTAAAGCACTTTGATATGCCTTGTTGCTGAAAGGTGCTGTACAAATAAAATTTGATTGATTAATGTTTTCAGGAGAAACATGAAATGTGGTCAGAGTTGATAAACACTTTACAATTTTTAGCTTCTGTGTTTTTGTCAATTGCATGAAATCCTAATAAGATAGGATTAAACTTTTCACTGTAACATGAGAATATGTGAAAAAAGTTCAATAGGTAAAAGTAATTGCTAAATGACTGCATGTTACTAAAACCAGACAATGTCAATTCCAGACAACAACTTTAAAAACACTGAAAATAACCTGTTTTCTGCAGGCTTCCTCTTACCTTTTGTGAGCCAGATGTACTGCGTTTGAGGGAAGATCTTTTAAAAGTGCCAGCCTGACCCTTAGTGTCCATCTTGAAAGTTTAGCACTGAAAAGGGATCCTCAATGAGCTTCAGCCACAAATCTGAGGCATGACTGCCACCTCTAAATTCAAACTTCAAAATAATTAGGCCTGTGATTCTCCATCAGTGCAGGTCTGAGTGCTTCTCTCCCCTCTCTGCAGCTTTCACTCAACTGACAAGACAGATATTCCAGCCAGGGATATAAATCACTTGATGACACACTTGACACATAGACCCTTTTCCTCTGCTGAGCATCCCATAATCAGGCTTAATGCAGCCAGCTCTTGAGGCCTCAGAGTCTAATGGATAGAGATTTAATAAATGGTTATTGAAGGTAAATCTGCTTTGGTACACCACAATGCTGAAAAAGGCTGAGAGGGGCCGTGAAAGCTGTGATGCCAGTGTTAACTGGCCGAGAGCAGACAGTTGTTTCACCAGATGAGGATCCCAGCTCCATGTGTCTGGAAGGGGAGACAGTAAGGTCTCAGCAGGGTGCAGGTGAACAGTACTGTCCACTGTACTAGCTGTACTGAATTATTTGTGCAGGTTTTCACGCAAAAATGCTAAAATGTTCTGAACTGATATGTTATATTAAATTACGTTGCCATGTATTTCAGCATGGTCAAATTCCATTGCTTTTGAGGAACGTGGACAGAGAGAAGCTCATTACTGAGTATTTTTCAAAGTTTGTCTTGCTCCAAGTGAACAAAATATGCTTGCTATTCACCATAGCCTTTGTGAGAATGTGAAAACCAAGACTAAAACGTAAAACTAATGTAATTTTAAATGTATTGTTTCAGAAGAAGCAATGTTCCAGCTGAAAAAGTAGTTATTCAACAACTCCCTCTGCTGGACACACATTGTCATGATCTGATGAAATTAAAAGCATTCAGTTGTGGTTGATGTGACGGTGATCACATCACATCACTTTTGCACATTTTGTCATCTTACAACAACAAATTTTGAAGTGGAAGGAAAAAGACACGTGTTTTTCAAACATGATTCATATACAACAATCAGAAAAGTGTTGCTTGTTTTGGTATTATGATGTTTGTTAGAGAACAGCAGTGAATAAACAATCTTATGACCAAAGAATAGAGTTTACAGGCCAGATATAAACCTGTGAACATTTTATGAGGGCTGGTTGGAAAACTATGGCCCAGGTTTTTAATATTTTATGGAGCACTGTTCAGTCTGTTACTTAAAAAAAATGGGAGTAGTATGGCATATCTTAAACCCTTCCAAGACATAGCCACATGAGTTCACCTCTACAGTTAGACCTAAAAGTGTTCAGATCAGATGAGACCAACATGAAACTTTTTACCCTAAATGCAAAATGATAAATGTGGAGGAAAACCTGAATAGATTTTCCCACAATGCAGCATGCTGATGACAGGATAACATTATGTTGGAATCAGGAAGTTGGGCAGAGGAAGAAGGAACAGAATACAGAGCAATACTGGAAAAAAAAACCAAAAACAAAAAAAACATGGTAGAGTGGAGGTTCACCTTCCAGAAAGACTCTAATCAAAAATGTTTCAGATCAAAACTTGTGTGTTAGAATGACCCAGTCAAAGTTCTGTCCGTAATCTAATTGAGTAGTTTGGGCAAGGCTCCACATCCATTTCAGCCTCTTGATGTATGTAGTTGGTCGAGACATTATTCACTTGCAGCTAGTGAAAGATGGTTCTACAAAGTGTAAACTAAAGAGGGACTGAATACAAATGCATATGCCACTCTTTCAATTTGTTTTATTCGTAACAAATAACTTACAAAAATGTCTTATTTTCCTTCCACTTTACAATTATGCAATATTTTTGCACTGGCTTGCCATATAGATCCTTGGAAATGATCACAAGCATTGCAAGCAAACCACTGGCAGATGACTTCCTTGGTTTGGTGTGTCGAATGCATCTGACAGTCTGGCTGAATGCGTCTCATGATAGATAATGTGCAATTTCTCCTTGTAAGCAGGCACAAATGAGCTTTATTACCTGTCAGTGACACATGGGGGGAGGAATATTCACTGAAACATAAAAATATATATAAGTGGGGATTGGCACAACTGTAAACATACAAACAAAGTTTGTTAAACAGAAGTGAATTTTCACATTTAGCCTGGCATCTTGTGGTTATGTGAATTAATTAGTATGAGTAATTGAATTCAAATTTTCAAGACTGTATTTTGTTGCTGTATGAACTGCCACCATTGACTTAAATATTGATGGAATCAGTTACAAAGTAATTCATGCAGACTTTAAGCTTTCTTTTCCATGAGTCAAAATGTCTGTGGTTTGAGTTAATATGCTGCCTAACAGTCGACTTTGATGAACATAAAAATTATAGTCAGTAAACTGAAACTACCTAAAGTTAATAAGTTGAGTCAAAAACTTCATATTAAAACTTTTTTAAGGAATGCAAAACTGACATAAATTTAAGACTAAAGAAACCTCCTACCAAATGTAAAAAATAGAAAGTTTATCCACAAGAATTTGTTTTCCATTAACCTTTAATCTCTTACTTGGCTTTATGTTAATGAATAATACGCCTGCCTCATATTAATTATTAGCAGATGCACCCTGTATCACGTCCTGATTATTGCAACATTCAGACTCAACTCATCCTTCAATTCTTTGTTCTTTTTCCAAATCTCTTTTGTCTTCTAATTATTTATGATGTTTTTGTGCTACTTCACTCTTTTAATTATTGATTGGTTCTACTCTATCAAGCAACAAATAGCTTGGATTTCTTCTAATTCATAACTTTAATACTTTTCCTGAATAATTTACTATAGCAATTAGGGTTGTAAGAACTGTTTTTTTTTTCTTCTGAAACCTTTATTCTTGAAAACCAAAAAGAGGCTCAGCTATGGGACTATTCATGCAAGAACTGCCACTGTGTGAACCGTTTCAGTGATATTCATTAATTCAGCAATACCCAGATTTTCTTAGATTTATTCTAAGATTATTGCTTTTCTAATGCTTCTGCAAATTTTAATTTCTCATCAGTTGTTTCTGCATCTGTTCTGCTAATCCGTTTCACTTGAACCATTAAGAGAACATTAATGCAATGAGTGCTACCTGTTTCAACAGGTAAAAGAACACTAAAGACAAAGACAAGGACAGTTCTCCACTGCAGCCACTAGAGGGCACCGTGTTCAAAGGAAAGGTGAGTTTGTTCGGTGCTGGCCCCTGCTTGTTATGATCAGCTGTCTCAAAAGTTGTACTGCTTCAAAAGTTAAATGCATAAAAAAGAAATTTGCATGCTCAAGCAGAAAAATTGGGTCTGGATTTATACATTTGACGTTTACTACAGTGTCCCTGCTTGCTCCTTATAATGTGAGGCTCAGTTTACCTTCTTGTGTTTTATTTGACGATTTGTAAACACATGCTTGACTCATCTCATCATTTAAACCAGATGGCATAAGGCCAGCAGCTGGAAAAGTTTTTTTAGAAACTGCTTCCACATGTGATTCCAAGAGGGAATACTGCTCCTTTCAGGAAGAAGAGATGATCCTTGTAGAAGTTGTTCTTTGTTTTGGTGAAATGTCTATTGGTACAGCCTTGCGCAAGGAAACCCAAATATTGAAGTGTACAGAACAGAACCACAGAAACTTGTTTTTGGGGAGGTGGTGGGCTCACCACACCAAACAAAGGTATGTGGTGTTTTTTTTTTGTGTGTGCACTCTGGCTTTTATCAAGCTGATCAACACTGACCTACAGGAACAAATCAGCAAAAGTTGTTTGTTTCTGACCTGGTGATCAGCCAATGTTTGTCCTGGTTGCTAAGGAAATAGACAACACCCTCACCGGAGCTTTGGTGCTTCAGGTGTGTTCAGTGCCCAGGAAGAAAACACGCTCATCTGATAATGCAGTGCATAATGTTGGAAATATAGATAAGGAGTACAAAACATTCAGAGGAAAATAATGCATCACATAGATGATGACCTTTATGACTAATGACATTTTCTTCTGTCTTAACTGATGAAGGCAGGGACTTTGGTGAAGGAAGTCATGCTTAGAGATTTGGGTCATGTACTGACCTGTTCCCTACATGTGCTCTTCATGAGTTCCCAGAAAGCATTCAGGTCTTCTCATGTAATTATAACCTATACAGCATAATAAGATAAAAGCCATGTGCCCAGAACCCAAAATAAAACCAAATTAGAGGGTAACTTTACATATCCTTAGAATTTTGTTGAATTATCTTTTACATGTGCAATGCGTAATGAGTGAGTGTTTCTGTTCCTTTTCCCCCACGATAACTGCAACTTATCAGATTTAGATTTTCATTGTACAATAAAAGTTTAAAAGGATAATAAAACACTCATCCCAAATCCATCCATGCTGATGGGAGGGTGATAAGTTTACCTAATTGAACTGCTTTTCAGTCTACATTTCAGTCTTATTCCATACGCTGGCACAAAAGTTTTTCATTTGCTTTTCCTTCTATTAGACATATGAAAATTCATCCATCCATTGTGTATTCCTGCTTTTCCTAAAAGAGCTGCAGGGAGGGAAAGGTACAACACTCACTGGACAGATTGCTAGTTCATCACAGGGTAAAACCACAAAACACATGATAAACAACCATGCACACACACTCATACCTAAGGGCAATTTCAAGTAACTAGTTTACCAAACACTTCTGTTTTTGGATTGTGGGGCGAACCCAGAGAGAACCCACACATGCATAGGAAAAAGATGCAAACTCCATACAGAAACATCTCAGACTAGTATTTAAACCCAGGATCTTCTCGCTGCAAGGCAACACTGCTGCCCACACTGCCAAAGTGCATCCACATATAAAAGCATTAGGTATAATTTGTGGCTGTTACTAAGAAATCAAGGAAACATTTAAATAAATAAACTAGTTATACTAAATGTAATTTTAAAAGCAGTAAAGTTCATTCACGTGCCAAAAATTCTTTTTAGTGGAAAACTTTGTGTGTTTCTCATTTCACACTTTTGATTGAATTAATGGCTGTCAATTAAAAGTAACAAAAAGTTCTTTTAATCAGCTGTACAGAGGAGATTGGAATTCAATTGCTAAGTAACATGTTCAGGCAGACTAAAATCTAATGCAATCATTAATTTGGTGGTGGTTGATCTGTACTCTCATGTCAGCACAAACAGGACTTTACGGAAGTAGAAAGGAGGAGGTGTGATAGACGCTAGGCCTCCATGTGGCTGACAGTTTCCCAGATGAACACAGGCTTCTGCAGACTGCGCTGCCTGCTTGTGTTCACAGTCTGGCTCATTACACACCGCTATAGCAAGGATGTTCCTGGAAAGCCTTTTTCCCTGGAGAAATGGGTTCCATGAATCTCATACTTTATCATGTAGCCAACATACTTAACTCTATTCCATTTTTTTCCGCTGGCGTAAGGAATTTTCAGCATCGACAGAATGGAGGCCCACACAAAGGTTAAACAGGGAATCCATATATTGTACTGGGACCATAAAACAAGCTGGAGGAAGTTCCCCCAACTGCTGTCTTCATTTCACAATCTGCCCCTAACAGAAATACAAAGTAGCTCCTTCCTTTGATCATAAGAGTTTCATAAGTCTACATGTTTGTGAAAACTGAGTCTGTACTTTCCCAGAGAGCAGTGAAGCAGAACAGTTGCCTCAATCCTGTGCTCAGCTGCGTAAACTTCCAGAATCAGGTCACAGGCCAACATCCAAACACCCCAAAGTGGGATTTGAACTTAAAAGCCTTATTTCCGAAACACTTTTCCCGACCTTCTAATGGAACCACACAGATTTACAGGGGGAAAAAAATATGAATAATCTGATTTGGTCTGAAGTAACACTCTGGAGATTGAGGATGGGAGCAGACAGCTCGACCCAAAACTGCTGATCATCACTTCTGCACCAGGAACTGAAGCCACATGGTAAAATTGTCTTTGCGTCAAAGCGTGCCCACAGTATACTGATGCAAATAAATGTCAGAACACCATGAAACAAGTAAAAATCAATAATTGGTGCTGTGCTTGTTTGATTTTCCCATCAGCTTAAGAGCTGGTGTGAAAAAGGATTACTGAGCATTATGAGCCCAAAAAACAGTCAACGTTTTCAGTGCTCCAGCTGCTATTAATGCTGTGGTGGCTCTTTGTAGCCCATCAAAAATGTTTCTGTTACTGGGTCACACATAAACATCCGTGTGTGGCGTGAGACAACCATGAGCTCAGAGTATTTTGTTCCAACTTCAACTCATGCTGAATTCCAGGATTCAAAAAAGTACAGACATTTTGATTGGTTCATTTTTATGACAAAGCAGTGGATGTGGACTCTGGTGATGAACACATGTGAACATTCGGAATGAAAAACATCTGGAGTTGCATCACATTATTGTCAGAATGTACTCGATAGACTAGCCAATTTTCAACTAATTTCAGCGAATTCAAACATTAATTTTCTTGCAAGGTTGAATATCAAGATATTTTGAAGGGAATTCTAGATTTACAATTTCACATTTCAGATAGAAATACAGAATTGGTAGAATTTACTTATATTAGATGACTTCCTTGCAGAAACTTAGTTTTAAGCTTTTGGCTTTACTTAAACAATAGGTTTGAGGACAGAGTTATCTCATTAGCTGATATATTCTTCCTTTCCAAAACTAGTTTCCTGCATGTGTTCCAGGATCCATATTCTGCTGGAACATTTGGCTTTGCCCAAAGTTAAACCCACCACGACTGTTGATATGTGGTGGAGATTATTAAACTGAGAATAGTCACTCTCCTTCATTTTGTCACTTATTTATAAAATGCACTACTACCTCCGGCAGCCTTATTTTACACCTTATTGAAACATAATTTTAGTAACATCATCCTCACCACATTTTCTGCCATCACTACGTTTTATGATGCAGATGCTTTTTTTACTTCCAGCAAGGACAGGAAATCTAATCAGAGCTGCTGGAAAGATGAGGGAGGAACAAACCTGGAAGAAAATGTGATAACGGTAAATAGTTGAGATCAATTCACCTTCCAGCAGGACAATGACCAAACATGCAACCAGAACTACAATGGAACAGTTTCGAATAAAATAAATACATAGCCTAGTCAATGTCAATACCTAATTCCAGCTAATAATTTCAGACATTTTTATTTCCTTTTCTATCGGAAACAAACTTCTTTGTTTAATGCAAATAATATTAAGTCTAAATTAGGCAGGAAAATAAAAATGTAGAACTTAGATGTATAGCAAGTCTATATAATTTGCATTTATGTTTTAAGTTGTAATGCTATTTCACCCTGGAAAGCAAATTGTTCAAATACTGTAATTAAAAGCGTATGCAAACTTCAGACTGACACTGTAATAAAACTACTTCATTATTCCGTTTCTGCGACTGTTATGAAACTTGTCTCCACTGGGTAAATCGGCAAACAAACACATGTTGAAGAAAGCTGCAGACAACAGAGGCTTTCCATTGATTGTCTCGGCTGTGCTGCAGACCACACAGACCCGAGTAAAAGCACATTGACGGGCACCTATCTAATCCTGCTGATCATAGCAGCATCGTCATTATCTGTGGGCTCCTGGCAGTGACTGTAATTAGAACTGTCTTGCATGATCTGAAACACAGATGGTATTGGTGAGCCTAAGCAAATACCACAGGGGTAATCTGTTGAGGCAGTGGCAGCAGGTGAACCAGTGAAGAACTGAACTGAGCTAATGCCCAGCCAAACCAAACTGTCTGCAGTCATTTATTGTAGATTCAGTGTCTCATGTTAAATATGGATTTGGACCAATGGATCTTCATGGAAATGTAGGTGTGTGAAATGAATAAAACAAATTATGGTTAAAAAATAAATCCTATGCAGGTATGCTCTCTGGAATGTGTTCAGTCACAGCAAGCACCGCAAACTAGATTTCACAGCCTTTAGTTTTATGCCCAATGTGGCTGCATCACTCACAAAAGATTCTGAAAGCTGCAGGTGCAAACTATTCATTAGAATCTGTGATGGTCTGTATCCTTTAAACCAGTGGCAGCTAATAATGTTGTACAACTTCTTTTATGAACATGTTTGAGCTCAAAAAATTGAAGAAAGTGAGTTTTTATTGGCTTGTATTAAGAACAATAATAAGTAGCAAATTGTAATTCCCTTCGATTTTTCACCCTGAAACCAGAACAGAACAGACAAGCTCTAGTGTGACACAATCCCTGGGAATTTAACATTTGGGTACTGTAAATGTATTACATTATAGGTGTATCTCAAGCGATTACAATTACGTTAAATTACATGCAAAAATTTTAAGCAGTACAGTTTTGGCAGGTTTGTCCCCTGCCAAATTACGCATATTTCAACACTTGCGGGGAGTGATTGTTTTTCAGAAATGTATCTAAGAGAAAGAGTATAGCATAGTATACAGGAGTTATATAAGCATAGTGATTATTTTGGTTGAAAACAGCCCAATCCGAAACAATTTGTATCTCACTTAGTTTTTGAACTTTATTCCACAATATGGCTCAGCAAAATTCTTTTTATTCACAAGATGAGCCTCAAGATATTTGTTTTTTTTATCATTAATTTTGTTCATCTGTCCTGGCATTTAAGGCTAGAATAGCATGCCATCTCTTTTTCATCTCCAGTTTCATGGCTGTTTTGCTCTATTAAAATGATATTCCAGGATAGTCCTTACACTTCATTAGGTAGCTTTATTAGGTGAGACCACAGAGAAGGATTATTTACAATCATTAAAATCTGAGGGGAAAAGTGTTCTAACAATGGGTATCTTGTGTTGAAGAAAGCGTATGTAACATCTTACGTGACGACCTATTGCCCCCAATTTTCACATTACTTAGCTTTAGTGTTTCTTTGGGATGTTTCACTTGGTACTAATCTGATGGGAAAAGAATACTACAAGAACAAAGACAACAGTTGCTGTAAAACCATGCAGCCACATTAGGTCTGGAAGATATGCACAGATGGATCATTGTGGCCAAGACACAATCTCAGTCTGTGAGCTTTTTGTTTACATGCCTGTAAACTAACTAAAGATTTCCCACATTCAATCAAAAAGAAAGTCGCTGCAGAGGCTTCACACTGCTGGTGACCTATATTCAACTTGCCATGTCAGCCCAGAAAGTCAGGCTGGGCATGACTTTCCTGCAGACGGGAGACTGCTAGAGAACATAGCAACAGAAACTCTCCTCCCACCTCTCCAGCCCCAGCCAGCGATGCAGGCCAGGCAGGCAGCGTGCTCATTGCGTTCAGCCCCTGCTTCAGCTTTTTTTTTTTGGAGGAGGAGGGGGGCTGGTTTAACATATGGCTTTATTGTGCATTGTAGGCTATAGCTTTTCAAATCTCCAACGCTGTGCAAAAGCCACAGACTAAAAGTGCAGGATGCGTGATTTCAGGGAAGCCAAAATCACGGTGTTGCTGATGTGCGCAAATCCGAGCAGCTCTCTGTTAAAACTTTAGTGCGCTTCCTGATTGACTTGTTGTCATGGACAGACTCCTTAATAACACCGTGAGCAGCAGTTTAAAAGCGGTAATCACGCTGGCTGCCCACACCCGCAGACAGCTGGTGGAGAATGATGACTACCTGTTTGTTTTGGAGCGGAGCATGTTGTTGGCACAGTTTACGGCTCCGTTGCGTGCCTAGCAGAGCGGACCGCCACAGATTGGTGACGCAAGGGGAACTATTAATATCTAAGGAACGGGATGTTCTCGTTACGGCGCCGGGGTCACTTGAGGATAAACAGTCCCCTATAATCGGTGTCACTGTGGCGAGGCAGCAACGATGGATTGACGAGTTTTCTTTCTTTTTTTTTTTTCTTTTTTTCCAGGGAGTCACTCTGGCCTACCCCCACTCACGCATCCGAAGCATCTCCGCGGTCAAGCGGGTTCATGCGTCGAGCTGCGGGGGTTGTGTGCGTGGAGCCTCGCCCACTTATGAACCCAGTGACACCAGTGCGCACACTGGTCGGAGCCATGAAAACAGCCATGTGATGTAAGAACACCTCTGTGGAAATGGTTTGTTTTGAAATTCAGTCCGGCTGTTTTTCGTTTGAACTTTCCTTGCACCGCAGTGTTTAAAGGGGGGCGCCGAAATAAGGACAGCCCATTCTCTCCCATTTTAAAATCGCAAATCTGTCATGCATCTTAAATATGCACAGCTAAAAGTTGTAAAGTGCAAACTTCATAATGGAGTTTCAACAAAGACAACAGTTCCCGAGTAGAACATTGCAGTGTTTACTCTCTTCAGATATTTCTTCTGGTTTTTTTTTTAAATATATTTTTTAAACAAAACTTAAATGTTTTAGATTATAATGCGGATTGTAACAACAGATAAATATAACCAAAGCTACAAGAAAATCAAATTTTGGACTGGATTCACAAGCCTTACCAATGCCTGGTTTCTGCCAAACTTTAGAACCAGTAAATGACTGACCAGTAAATACATAATTTGCCTCAGCGAAAGTCTGTTCTTAATTCAATAATCATCTAGGATTTTCTGGAGATATTCTTTGGACTAAATAGATGCAACTGGAACTTTTTGAAAACTGTCTTGTTGTATCTGTCATCAAAACTAAGACAACATTTTAGAAATGCTTTAATATGGAGAACCATGAATTTATAAGTACATCCAGAAGGAGAATCTCAGACTATCAGTTGTTACCTTAAGCTCAAGTGTCTTTAAGTTAATCGATTAGGGTAATTCAGACTGAGATGTTGGATAAGCAGTTGATGCTCAGAAACACAAAACCAATGGTGACTATGTTAACTAAAACAATTCTGCAAGGAAGAAAGGGTCAAATTCCTTGAAAGACTTACTTTACGCAGTACAGTAAAGGATATTCTTATTCTTTTCTGTATGTCGATGTACCGTCTGGTGTTCCAATGCTGCTGAAGAATGTATACAAATGCTAAAATGCACATTTTTAATTCACAAGAAACTTTTATGTTGTGTTCCTCTTTTTCCAGTCACATCGCTTCATAAGTTGCACGTAATGTGGTGGATATGTTTTTGCATACTCTAACAAACCAGGAGCAAAAATCAAACAACTTCCTTAGAAACAACCACAATAACAAAACAAAGCAGAGCAACCTTCTTGCCCTTCGGAATATGTTTCATTTTACATATAAATGGAGGTCCACAGTTCAAAAGTAAATAAATCATTACATTTCATAAGAACAAATACATAGCTAATTGTTTAAATATTTAATACATCAGATGTATGTTTAATTTACTAAAAGCTTACATGATTAGGTCACGGTTTTTTAATTTGTGGTTATTTGCTGAAACACCTCATGGATCTGTCAGCCCCAAACATCGTAATCAGGATTATTGCCACTGTTTTTATTATTGTAATTGGTCTGAAACTAAACTGTTCTGTACATTGACCAATCAGCTCCTAGGATCCAATCATTAAATTCTGGACTAATTATATATGAATTTAACAGATAAGACGGTACACTTTTAACAAATTAATTTCAGATATAGATTTTTCTACTTATACTTAATTACTGAGACTTTTAAATCACGCAAAAATGCATTTAATTATTCATTTATTAAAGCTATTTATTTTATTTATATTTAAATTTTAACATTTAAAAAATAAATTATTTAATAAATTAGTTATGTATCACATTGTGATCCTTTTGGCCATTGATACTTTTGGTTTTGATGTATTTTTAACATAAAAAGTATTTTATGTCTTCTATTTTTTTATACTTTATCTTCCACATGTGTGTAAGTGAAAAGTAATCCTCAGTTTCTTATGTGTTGCTTGTTTCACCTTTATATAGATGATCTGATGGAGTTCTTTTTCAGTGTGTAATGGCTTTCGTTTTCATCAATGTTTATTCTCAGTGGGTTACATGTCATTTACACTAAGTACTTCCACTGAATGGCTCTGACAAAAAAAAAGTTTGTCATCCCTACAGCATCAAATAGTGCAAGCTGATGCAGACACTGCAGACTGAATTCTATGTTTCAGAATCAGGTTCCCTCGCCGGTTGCTGTGTGCCCCAAACCCCCGACATCTACACACTGGAGTGATCCATGCAGTTTGAACAGAGCGGCTGCCACCAAGCAAATGAAAGCAAAAACAAAACTGTGTCGCGTTCACTTTACTCTTTTGAGTAGCATTGTGTGGAAGAGACAAAGCCCCCACGCTGTGGTGAGGATCAACAATGATGGCAGTACCAAGTCATCGTGGCTCAGCATCAGCCTGGGGTCAGCTGACTGACGCAGTTATTGTGAACTCAGCTCAGTTACATACATAAGGGTCGTCACGTTTGCGTCACATAAGAAAATAAGTGTCTTATTTTTTGAAGTTATGCAAAGAAGTACAACAGGGTCTGTCAGCGATGACGGGCAGCGCTCTGTTCTTTGTGGCGGCAGCAGCATGGCGGGGGATGCAGGCAGGATTAACATAGTGGTGAAAAAAGCAGCTTCTGTTATGTGCCTGTTATGTGGCTGAACATTGAGAGCCTGAAGGCAGAGGGAAGACAATCAAATTCAACTTTTAGGCCAAAAATCTCCTAGCACAGATCAGGCTCATCTCCCTCTTCTGTACTGAAAAACAGAAAACAAGACAGATGGCAAACCCCCCCCCCCCCCCCCCCAAAAAAAAAAAAAAAAAAAAAAAAGAACATTGCAGTTTATCACACAAACTACTGACACTACCTAAGGAACTGTGACCTAGCCAGTTTCAAGCATTGTGTGTAAATAAGAGTACAAGATAAATAACAAGGAAATTCAGAGAAACTACTTGAAATAAAACACCACAGCTTTCTTATACAGAAAATCAGAAGAAGCCAAAGACATTTACCGAATGTGTATAAGCAGTGTCATTTGATGTGTCATGTTTTCCTCATTGCATGCCCCTCTCTCAAGCATTGCCAAGTCAGCAGTTCATAAGTTTGCAGCTTCACTTGCTAAGGATCTTGTACTGAAAAAAAAAAAAAAAAAAATTTTTTCCTTCAAAAGTTGATTAGGGGACTTTTTATACTTCAGTCAGCTACAGTTAAGCCAAAAATCCTTTCCATCCTTGGCAGATTTAGATTATAAATTGTTGTTATCTCCATAACCCCAAGGCTCAACGGACTCTTTGCCAGCACTCTCATCTTTTGATCGCTTAACGGTTCTCTTCAGATTCAAGTCAGAACATTGGCTGAACCACACCAAAAGGTTAATGTTACTTCCAGTCAAAACACATAAGATGATAAAATAAAAATATAGCTTTAAATCTACATCTCAGTACTATAAGTAATTTTGGGATTAACTTTATGAAAGGTATTCAGCACCATCTTTGCTGCTAATCTTTGAGTCAGTCTGTGTACTTCTGAAGAGTCTTTCATTGTGTGGGGCATCAAATTCAACAAATAAAAGAAAACATAACACAATGTCCATCCATCAATTTTCTGTACACCCTTGTGGCTATAGGGGTTGGGAGGGGTGCTGGTGCCTATCTCCAGCGAACGTTTCGGGCAAGAGGCGGGGTACACCCTGGACAGGTCGCCAGTCTGTCGCAGATAACACAATATAAACCAAAAAATATTCAGAAGTAACATTGTAACTTATCTTAAGCCATTCTAGGATACAGCAATTAGTGTCAGAATGAATCAAACTAATTAAATATTATTTATTATTCATTTATCACTGCATAGAGGAGTTTGATGGTACACCCACTAACAAGGACAAGAACAAACTTTACTTCACATACTCTATTCAAAGACATGTTTTTCTCACTGGTAAATAAGACACAACCTTTTCTGTTTAAGATTATTTAGTATAATCAAAATTATTATTAATGTCAGACTGTCAGTGAAGATGGTGATATTCAATGTATTGGTTTGAACCACAAGTAACAAAAGTCCACACTAGAAGAATGGATTGGTTAAAGGGCAAGTAAATATTTACACAAAATCTAAATTTGTCCTGTGTCCACCATCTTTCATGAAATTCAGTATGTTTGTTTTAAAATGATCTTTAATCTAAGTTAGACTAAAAATCTAGTTAACTGTTTCCACTTATTTCATACATTAGTTTCTACATTTATCTACTGAAAGTATCTGGCAGTTCAAATGGAACTGAGTTTTAAAATTTCTTTTGGTCAAACTAAGGTTTCAACCACCTCAAACTCAGAATGGCAAATCTCAAAATGTCCAAAAATGCCAGACAAACAACTCTTTCATGGAAGAAAATGGGCTGGTGTTGAGCATTTTTGATCTGTTAATACATTGGATCATGTGGCAATGAATATGAGATTCCTGCATTTCTCAGCTAAATAAAAATTCAGCCAAGCTTTTTTGGATGACACAATATGGAGGTTGAGAATAGGAGAGAAAAGTCTTTTTATTCATGCCTGAGACATGACAGTATTTGTCCATGCTCACCCTTTGCCCACACGTGCATTTTTGCCACCTGATGGGATCTCAAGTCAGTTGAATCTTGATAACCCAGTAACACTGTAACCAGTAAATCCTGCTGAGCGGCAGACAGGCCTCACTTTGTTACAATTACATGTAGTTTGAACTTGTTTTCTTGTTTCGGCTAAACCTGACGGATTCATCAGAGATTACTGCATTCACAATCTAGTGTTCCTTTTGCTTCCTGGTCAAAGGAACAAAGAACAACCTTTCACTTGCACTCCAATGAAACACAAACATGTGGTAAGGTGGGCGGGTGTAAGCTCTGTGTTTACTCACTTGCATTAAACTTACATGTTTAGACTTTAGCACCTGCGTTTCTTTTGTATGACTAATCTTATTTTCTCTACAGGTGAAAATATGATCTTGTTTTGTCATCATTAGTCATGAGGCCCAACTGCTGATCTCTAGTGTGTTATTAACGATGAGTAAGATTGAAGAGGAGCAACACAAAATATGAAGTGTATTTTCATACCCTCACTCTGGTATCTCACTACTCTGCTTTTGTGTGTGTCAACGATTTCCCGACTTACAGTGTCTAAATTACAAAGAAACTGATGTCAGATAAGAAAATGTGACATTACCACAAGTACTAACTTTATAACTGAACTGCACTGAAAACACTTTTAAGTGCTTTATTATTTCTTCTGCTATGATAAGTCAGTTTTGCTTTGACAAGTGCCTTTTTACAGGCAACAGCGGCTTAAAGGAAATGGTGACAAATTGTTTAAGTTAATAAATTATCGGGTTTATGAGCAGTTACATTTTAATTTAAAGCAACCAAGGTGGCAAGGAGATGCTTAACTGTAGGACACTAGGTCAAAGTTGTAATTTGCCTGAAACTTTGGTCCCTTAACAGTAAAACCATCCACATATCTTTATGGCTTTAGATATACACTCTGCATTAAAAAGATTAAGATTTTAATCATGGCACCTGTTTTGTCGTTTTGAATGAGGTTTACAGATCAGTGGACTGAATGTTTGCTGTGTTTTTTTCCTGACAAACCTACATTTTGTTTCAGTGGTTTGTTTTTGGTTCTCACTTTGTTCAAAATTTAATCTTAGATTTCAGTCTTTTATCAGCCTTAGATAAAATTTTATATATATATTTTGTAATTTCACATGAAACATGCAGTAAAAAGTATATACATGTGTGTGTGTGTGTGTGTGTGTGTAAACTTGCTTACAACATTTGACAACTAAACTGACAACTAAGCAAAAAAAAAAAAAAAATTGTGTATTAATAAAGATGTCATTAATGTTATACATCTACAAAAGTGTGTGGTTTCTTAATTTGTGTTATTTTAACTATAATTTTGCATTATAGCTCTAAAGACATGATTTTAAATTGTATCATGTTCCTTAGTTTTTCTAAAAGCTTTGCTTTTTTAAAGGAAATATTCTGTATGAGTTTCACTTCCTTGCACACGGCAGGGATTTTTGCACCCAGAAACAACAACTGCATAGTACTGCTTTAAAGTTTGGCAACGTCTTTCTTTACTCAAACTTTATCAGTCTCACAGAGTTCAGTATGTTCCACTGATCACCACAACCTTCTGCCAAGAAAAGAAAACCTCATTTAAACTCATTTGTGTTTGTGGCTTTTATAGCAATTTCCTCTGTTGGAGGAGGGGATCTTCTTTTTGTTCTGCCACCAGAGCTTTGACACAACAGTCCAAGCAGCCTGATTGTTACAGTGGTCAGACTGCCCTATGCTCACACAGAGGATCTTTTCCACTGCAAACAGAAGTGAAGAGGCCAATCAAATTGCTTTTCTTGCCTGAGAACATTATGTCAGTGCCAGACAGTGTGTTGTTTGGACACTGCGCACCGGGGGTTAGTGCTAGGATTTGTGAACATACAAAAGCTCTCTTGAATCATCACGAAGTTTCAGCTCCACCGATAGATAAACTCCTCTTTGAATTTAAGTTTAAAGATCACTTTTACTGCTGCTTTTGACTTCACTGAGAATCAGTTGTATAATGTTCTCTCTGTCTCGCTTGGCTTTCTTGCACTTGACGCCCATCGGCAGTTGATAAACACTCAGTTTCTCACTCAGCTCTGGGAAGCAAATCTGTGAAAGAGGAACTAAACCCTCTTGCTATGCTCTCATTAGAAAAGATTGCTAGAGCACCAGATGAAACACAAGAATGCCACGTTTTTTTTTTTTTTTTTTTTGTGGTGAAAGAATATGTAAAATAATACAGCCAGATGGCCCTCTCAATGCCACATTGCCTTGCTCACACTGAACACTGGGAGCTTCACTATGTGAGCTTTTGTGCACAATACAGAAAATGTGCATTCATCCTCACACAAGGATTTCAGCAGCTGCAGGAAAATAGGCTTTTTTGGAAAAGCATGAGCTGAATCCTCTTAAAAACTTTTTTGTACCAAGTTTGGCTTCACTGACTTTTAAACATGAAAAAGAGAAAATAAGATTATCAGATTTTGCCATGCAAGGAGAGAAACCAAGCAAATGTTTACTAAGGGCCAACTTGAGTAAGCATGGAAAAACAAGTGTGTGCGTCACTTTAATCAGTATTGTTGACTGAATTATGACTTTTTTAAAAATTGATTGACTTTACTGTGTTATTTCACTTTTTTAATATTAAAAAGCATAAAATCCATTAAAGGCTCAATTTGTTTTACCCAACAGTTTAATAAAACTTATCAAAATCAATAGTTTCACCACCTATGTAATAGCCTAGTAACTAGAAAGCCATCATGTTGCAGTGCTTTGTAGCTTTCCTCTTTTCTTTCAATAATGGTGTCACTTGTCTCTTGCTGGAGGATAAACTAAAGAAGACTGTGTTTGTGGCTCCTGGCTGGATTTCATTTGGCTCAGACCAATGAGCTGCTCAGAGCAGGGGTTTGAATCAAATTGCTGGTTTGCTGAATCACAGCAATTCTTTTCCAAAAATGCACAACACATGCATTTAAAAGGACATTTCACACTAAGATATGATAAAAGACTGAGACTCCACAAAGTTATTTTGGATTCATTAACACATACACTCATCAGGCACTTTTATTAGGTTTGTCTGTTCAATTCTATATTTGAAATCTGAAACCATGGCCTGGATCCATCCTGCCTTATATCAGCAGATAAGGTTGGTCCTGTTGGTTTAATGTTTTTGGGGATTCTTGGCACACTTTGGGCCCCCAATGCACTAAGTAAGGGTCTGACTATTGTTGCTGGTAATGTCCATCCCTTTTTGACTACAGTGTTGCCAATACTCTGACAGTTACTTCCAGCAGGATAATGCACCATGTCACAAACCATCAAATAATCTACAATAATCTGGCATATTAAATCTGACAATGGTTTCACTGTATTCCATTGGCCTTCACGGCCACCAGATCTTAAACTATGAGCACCTTGGGGATGTGCTGAAACAAGAGATTTGTCTCTTGGATGTGTCACCATAACAATCTGCAGCAGCTGTGTGATGTTAATGTGAAAATCTCCCAAGAATGTTTCCAACACCATGTTAAACCTATTTCACAAATAATAAAGGCGGTTCTCAAGACTAAAGAGGGTCAATAGATTTATGCTGCTCATATATACATGGAACCCCTTAATATTTGGTGAACTGCTGATCAACAAGTTGTACTTTGACTACTTTCGTGTGCAGCCACCAAAAAGCTCCTCACATATATCTGGCCTTTTTGGTCACTCTTTCTGGCGGAATTTGTAGAGTTTATTAAAAATGTTTGGCTTCCTGGGACAATTTTTTCTTTCTGCTCCTTTTTCACTCGTCTGCTGTAAATAATATGAGCGGATGTGCTAGTGAATTAACAATGACATTGTCTAATTGTGTGAATAAACTCGTGTAGTTGATTGATTGATTGATTGATTGATTGATTGATTGATTGATTGATTGATTGATTGATTGATTGATTGATTGATTGATTGATTGATTGATTGATTGATTTGGGAAGATGATTCCAGATGCCTAATGTTAGTTTGCTTTGTCCAATGATCCGTTTTCATTGTCCATTTGAAACATCCACTCCCAGTTGTAATTATCTAGATGTGAATTTGGTTTCAAGTTAAAGATTTTGAAGACTGTTGACTTTCTCGTTTTTTTGGGGGTTTTTTTCTTACATTTTTCTGTGACACAGTGACACAGGCCCCCATCCTCCCAACATACTAGACATTTGGAATGCTGTCTGGTTAAGAAAACCCTACCTCCTAAAGTTTACTGCAACAGCCAAATTACTTGATGGCTCCCCAGAAGAAATTTGGCTTGTTAATATGGGCAGCAACATATTTTAGAATTGTCCATTTTGGATGATGATTTTGTCTTGCATCATCTGAGCTCTTGGGCTTCAGTGAAGAATTAAATTGTATTTATAGTGCTTTCCAGTTCAGGAACAGAGAGTGACCTTGGTTGTCACTGTGTTGTGCCTGAATATCATAACCAACCTTAACATAATGATTTACTTGTACTTAGTTGAACTAGAGCTCTTGGAATCTGCAGTGGCTTAGGCTCCAAAGGACTTTTCCAACTTGTGGAAATCTATAATTATCCTTTTTAAATTGTTATAGAGATACTTTTTTCTGAGTAGTGGTTAATCCAATGTGTGCTATCTAATAAACTAAATTATAGTTTAACACCAGCAGACTACACTACCATCGGCATTCAATCATGATAGCTCATGAGAGGTCAATTTACATTGACCTTTTCAAGTTAGAAGACTTTCTTGAGCCTTCAGAGTCACTTAAGGATTTTTCTGAATGTATGTTTATATTTAAAGTGTATATTCTGGCCATTTATTAAGAAGATCACTAGTAGATTTAAACTTATCCCCCAAAAATTCTTATTTTTAAAATGATCATCTCACCCTGGAAAAGGAGCACAACAGTTAAATCACCAGAAAAGCTCCAAATTAATATCACCTTAATTCCCATGACGAGAGTATTTAAACTTCTGACCACACCCATATACTTACATGTCTATTCTGTCAAGAACATAATTAAACTCATTTGAGATCTTGTGGTGGAGAATTATTTTCTCTCTGGGGAATCTCAGCAGAATAAAACCAATAATTTGGCAGCAGTAAATGTTTCAGCGTTCTTCTGGTGTGCTACTGCAAGTCTCAGAATCTTTCCTGTGTGCAAAACTGTTCCAAAAAGATGACATGATGCACATAAAACTTTTGAAAGAAAAACTTCATTTATTCAGCACCTTTCAATATAAAAATCACAAAGTTTTAACAAAAAAATCTATCTTCATCAAACAATAAAGACACACAGGACAATATTAAATAAAATAAAAAAAACAACATAAAAAGATAATGTTTTGTCATGCTGTCAAAGGAAACCACCGAATCCACTGGTCTTAGAGTCAAAGGAAGGAGATTTTAAAGTCTTGCAGACACAGAAGAGAATGGCTCATTTTCTTTTGTTTTTAAATCTTGTATGGAGGACTATCAGTAGGCTTTGATGACAGGACCTGAGGGCCCTAATGGAGGTGTAATGATGTAGTAGTCCAACGATGTAGACCGGTGTCTGATGATGTAAAGCTATCAAGATCAAAACAATTTACCCTGAAGTGCACTCAATAATCAACAAGGAGCCAATGACGTTGCATTAGTAATTGAGTCATGTGACAAAGTTTTTAAGATCTAGTCTGAAGCATAGCAGCCGCATTTTGTACTGACTACAGCCAGTCTTATTTTAACAGCTGAAAAGCGCACTACAATAGTCCAGCCAAAACAAAACAAAAAAAGTAATTAAAATTTCCATCTTATGTTGGAAAACAACTGGGCTAAATTTGGCAATGTTTCACAAATAGTAAAATCAGGATTGATCCAACAATTCTTCAGGAAAAACCAGGTAAAACCAGGTTCAAACGTTATTCCCAGATTTTTTTTTTGTTTTTTTTTTACAGAGGATTTATCTGAATAACCAAGGGGCTGAAGGATCTGCTTTACCTTCATATCTATGGAACACCAAATTTAAAATGACAGGAAGGGTATGTGTAAGTAGATGATTTCTCTTAATGACAAACTGCACTTCTGTGTTATGTGTGTTTACACTCATTATTTTTCTCTTCATGTGTCACTTAATGATAAGGACAAATTCATTGCTAACTCTGTAGCCTGCTATCTGTTTAAGATAAAATAGACAAAATACAAATTACAAATTTGCCATCAACTCAACACATCTCTACAATAAGTCCATCACTTTTAATACATTTACAACAGGTGATTATGTATTATTTTTTGTGTTAAAATAAAGGCTTTCATCAAACTCACAGATGATCAAATACAGATGTTTTCATTAACATTTGTTAATCTTGTTTTTGTCCTGGTGACTGGAAGGGCACATGTAGAATCTCTCTTTATTTTATTGACACCAGCAAATGTAAAGAATGATGTGACATAAAAGCTTGTGTAATTCATTTGTCACTTATTAACTTGACAGAGCTGCGGTTGTAAGACTTTTCATGACAACCTCAGTAATTGCTGTTTTTCATGAATCACTATGATGGCAACCACTTTAGAACAGGAATGTTGTCATGTGGTGGGTTGTCATTAATGCAAAAAAGAGGAGTAAAAAACACTTTTTCATTGAATTATTCATTCAATTGAAATATGCCATTTAATCATACTTTGTTTGTATTTGAAGTTCCAGGTTACAGAGGTAAACAGAAGTTGCCATTTTTAGTGGCAAAGTTGGAGGCTTTTCACCATTCCAGCACCACTAAAGCCAAGTTCCATCAACAGATCTACTTGGCTGCAGAAACATGAAGGTTGCTACACAATCTCCAGTTTGTATGTTATCTAACTCATGCAGAAAAATAGAAGTGGTCTGACAAAGTTCTGTTTATCAATCTTTGGCAGGCATTAAGGGACTTTCAGACTGAATATTTCATTAACTCTGCTGTGCTCTCAAATCCATTCATTTGTACTGCATGCTCTGTGCAACAAAGGTTTTGCGTTGCGTGAAACAAAGCTCAAATGGCGCACAGCTCTCACTTTGCTGCATAGGTGTGTGCAAATTAGTGAAGCTTGTATTGCACTCTTTCCAAAGCTGGAATTTGCTCAAATTTAACCGTGGTGTGTGACTGGCTATGTGGTTGGCGGATACTTGTGCAGCCAATGGAGACGGGTATCTAGCTATCTCGTTGTCGAAATGCACAGATTTTCCAGAGATGAGACTGAGGCAGCAAAAGTGCGAAGAACAAAAACTTTTAATATCATTTGCAAGTGGAGAATGACACAGATAAAATCATAGCAAACTCTAGGTGTGTTCTGAGGACGCTGAAACAATCACAGAATCATATACAGTTCCTTGGCGCACAGAAAGTGGGAGTCGTTTCAAATGCCCATTACCAAATTAGGACAAATAACATAAAAAGGGGTACTCTGAACCAAATAGACAACCCTGATGGGGAGTAGTCCTTTACCTAGCTTCCTCCAAGGTCACTCAGATAAGTTGAGCATCTCATCCTGTTTCCATAGCGGGGGTGCGCTAACTATTTGTTATCTCTTCCCTTCCAGGCAGCTGGCCTCATAGTTCCGGCTTCATAGTTCTTATGAGACTATGAGTTACCAGGTGCAGCTGGCTAGGAGAGAGAAGTAGAAAAACAGCTTATACAACTCAGAATATTTTATATATGTCTAGATGTAATCTTAAATATTGTAGATAATTAATTTTGTTCCATATCTCACAACAAAATGTTCATTTTTATTGATGGTTTTAGCACAATAAAAATGCATTTGCAGATAAAATATGGCCATCATCTACTTCTAATTATGAAAAGTCCACTTTTTTAAACTGTACTCTGTTGCGGTTTAATAGAGAGTGGCACTATCAGGGGTATTTTCAGTTTAGCAAAAACATCCAAGAGAAGTTCAGCAAATGCTGCATTCAGGAAAGTCTTTATCAGATTTTCCTGACAAAATCTGAAAGCCACTTTATCAGGAAAGTAAATGAATTCATAGGAATAGACCAGCCATCATATGTCCTACTGCATCTCGTAAACAAACCCAATAAGTGCTTGTCTTGCCTCTAGAAGCATCATTCAACTTTAGAAATGTAAAAATTAAGAATATTCTTTCTTAAATTCCATTATTTTAAATTATCTTATATCTTTATGACAAGAGACTCATATTTAACTAAGTCTTTATGGCAGCTTCTGTGCCCATAGAAACTATGGAAAGCTTCCTTTTTTGCAAAATCAACATTTTTGTTGCATGTTGAAAGCAACCATATTGAATGCCACTCAAGTTGAATGTACCAGTGGTGCAGTTGGTCAAGTCAAAAATGTCTATCTGCCCATCCGTCCTTACTTGAACGAGAATTGTGTTTGCCCTCTTAGGGCAGATTGCAGATTAGCATGGTGAAGAGGCACAGTGGTGGTCCCTGCCCTCTTAATATTTAATTACATTTTTTGCAACTATAAAAACACAACCACACCCACAGAGTTAATACACATTTTATTTTGCACTTTATAACACAAACATTCACATAAAGTACATTTACTGGCATTTTTGCCACATTGACATTCTGGTAACAAAATTTAACTCACGAAATTTGAGTAAAACAAGAACTCAAGTTACTGGAACTATATATTAGATTTTGAGATGTTCATCCATTAGAAATTGAGAACTTTCCAGCTTTCTTCTTTTTTTCTACTTGAATCAAATTCCAGGTTTTCCAGACTTATTACTGCAAATAAACTATGAATCTGACTGGTCAAGCTCCAACCAAATAAGCAGAGCATTAACCCCAGAATTGTGGCCTTTGAGGTTTGGTGTCTTGCAATTTTTGGATGTGTCCCTTGTCCAGCACACCATAATCAAAAGACTGAATGATCTCCTCATATGCAGAAGAAGACTCCTGTTATTTACTCACTATGTAATTGATGCAGACGTGCATCTATTTGTAAAAGGTCTTTGTGTATTTTGAAGGGTGCTTCTGAAAAGTGTCATTACTATCATTATTATTAATGAAAACCAGGTATATTTTTTTCTTCCACTATGCAGACTTTATGCTGCATCATGTTCAATCCCATTGAACATGATGCAGCATAAAGTTCTTTGAGGTTGGAGGTAGTAACATGACAAATTGCTAAAATACTTCAAGTGTTAGGAATACGTTTGAAAACACACCAAACCTGACTCGCATGAGTGTATGGTGTGTATTTATCAGTTAAGGTCTGTGCTTTGATTCTTCTTTTTTTAAGAGATGACCTCTGTGACCTGGGTCGCACAAAGAGGTCACGTGACACTAAATGATCTTGAAATTTCCCTCGTGATATCCCTCGGCCCATTTGATCATAAATGTATCAAGATATCTGGTCACGGATTTCTACTGCACCAGTGTGGCTGTCTCGACAATTCCTAGCAGCAGGTAGAGGGCTGCATCCTCTGGACGCATAGAAACAGCGCAGCTGAAACTTTCTAGTAACTCGTGTTGCTCGGAGCACTTGGGGACAAGCTGTACCCAATGAATGAGCCACTCCTCTGACGATGCTGCCGAGCGCTGCCCGGCTCGACACGCCCCCAGCATGGATACAGCGAGCTGGAGCAGGCGCTAGGGAGACGCGCTCACTGTGCTGGAGACAGTCTGAAGCCGCAATGGGAGTTAACGCATCCAAGTTTCAAGAGTTCCTGCTACCGGTGTCCCTGCACTAAACAAAGACTCCGGTTTCTGCTTTCTCCCTCCCTTTCTCTTTCACTCTCTCTCTCTCTCCCCCCTCTCTTTCTGTGAGAGAGAGAGAGATCTACTCTGCGTTTTTTTTTTTTTGTTTGGTGCGAGGCGTTTCTCGCACAGGATGTTGATGATTTTGGAAAGCCGGGTAAGATCATAAAGTCAGTTCTCTCTGATGAGAACGACCTCCACCTCACCGCCACTACACAAAGGGAAGCACGGTGCAAGTGCTTTTTTTTTTTTTTTAAACAACCTCCTACACGCGGATTTATTTCATAATTATTTTTTCCCGAATGTCATTAAGAAGCAGAGGAAGCTGTTTCAAAGACAGAATGGATCACTTTGCAGCAGAGTGCCTTGTTTCCATGTCCAGCCGTGCAGTTGTTCACCCCCCTAAGGGCAACAGGGAGATTAAACCGGAGATCCCAACCTCTTCCAGGACAGGGGAAGAAATGAAGGAGCCCCTGGTGAAGGAGAACTCCTCGATTTTCGTGGTGGCGAGGATCCTGGCGGATTTTAACCAGCAGACACCCAACGGCGTTGCCGAGCAGGCAAAGATAAAGGAGGAGAGCACGCCGAACCTCAGAGAGGATGGAAACTCTGCCACACCTACCGCCACCTCCGATCCTGCGCTCAGACAAAGAGGCAAGAGATCGAGAGGTCGGACAGAGCAGGAGCCACCTCAGAAAAAGCACAAATGCAACTATTCTGGCTGTGAAAAAGTTTATGGCAAATCCTCCCACCTCAAAGCTCATCTAAGGACACACACAGGTCAGTTCGATCGGATGCAGGTGTTGAATGCTGCTTTATTGTGTTCCCGTTTCACACGAGAGTGAAATAAAACTGAGAATACTGTCTGATCTAAATAAGGTACACATTAAAACTGCTTTATTATTGGTGAAATTCAAGAATCCACCTAAAATAAATAAAACTATCGCGCTCGTATTGCATAGCTTCACAATGATACATGCATCGCTCTGAGTTACATAAACTTTATAATGTCCTTTTAATTTCTGGGAAGGGAGGCTTGAAAACAGTGCCACTCCCACTCAAGTCTTTAAGCTTTGTCCTCCCACCCCCCTCCACTCCTCCTTCTCCCCACTGAACACACGCACGCACATCCACCACCGCATTGGACAGTATGTTCAAACTGAAACTGCGGTGTACACGTAGAGATCTACATTAAGCTACGTTTCCTGAAGAAGATTGCTCCGTTTGAAAAAAAAAAAAAAAAAAAAAAAAGAAATGGTTTGCTTCAAAGCAGCAGGAGTTTCTAAAAAAATGCAAAACATATAGTCATAGATGCACAGAATCAGTCAAGTGTGCATGGGCATGCAGGAAGTTTGCAGAATCAGTCCAAAAAGTCCAATAAATCAATAGTGTGTTGCGTGTGACCTTCCCACACACACACACACACACCCAAAAAATGACCATACCTGCAGTTTTTAGCGCTTTGCATTCCACAGGACAGGACACTGAAGAAGGGAGGGGAGATACAGATCGACTGAAATTGGGGGTTGATAAGAGCTGTGCAGTCAGTCGCCTGTCTGCCCACAGCCCTTTGTTATGATGTGCCACACCCCCGCTAGACAGACTTGCCAGCTGATCTGGCCAGCAACAGACTCAGCTAGCTGAGCCTCGACTAAGGAGTCTCACTGTCGTTTCCTTGTGATGGGAGCGCTGCAGCTCACACCTCATCTTTTCGCTCCTCTTCTGCACACGCATGCACATGCATCATCTTGACAGGGCTGAGAAGAAAACTGAGCTCTCTGGATCACAGGATAAAGCACCTTGCGTGAGCGTGACCCACATTTGAGTCACTTGCTGCAGAAACGTGCAAGCATGAAAAAGCAGCTCCAACATATGTAGGGCACCCTCATCTTCAAGGCATTTTTTCATCCATATTAACAAAACAACAGTTTGGTGTTTTGTTACACACCTTAGTCTTGTTAGAATTCTAACAATCCCCCCCTTTTCCCACAGCATTTAGCTCATGTAGTGGTTAAGAGAAATGGGACACTCCTTCAAGGAGCTGATTCATCATCAGTTCCTACTGATTTCTGCCAGACTGAATAAAGCAAGCAATCTAAATAGCCACTCACATATCATACTTTTTAAATATTTATTTAGGAAGAACAAAAAGTAGGCTTTGGGTCAATTTGCCCCTGTCAAAACTTATTGTATTCTTCCTCATAGTTTAGTGTATTCATAAATGATGGCGATAAGTAATTATAAAAATGTGCAAATCTCACATATAATTTAATTCAGTTGTTTGTTAGAAGAAATTTGTATTACAATCCACTTACATTGGATTGTGGTTCTAATCCTTGTTTAGACTATAAAATGTAACAGATTGTAACAGAAAATAAATTGGCTAACCTCCTGCTGGTATTATGTGTCTTTATAAAACATATAATCACATTAGTGTATAGGTGACTAATAGAAGAACATGGAAAATGACTTTGAATCATTTCTAAAGTGGGCAGTAAATGTCCCAAGGTACATCATTTGAACACAGACACCTGCAAAAAATTATAAAACCAAACTCTGATAAAAATCGGACTTTTGTTTTTTGCATAAATTAGTGAGAAATATAAGTATTTACATATGCAAATATTTACAATTGTTTGACAACCTGAATCCTTCTGTTCTTTTTGTGTTTCTGAGTAACTGATATTGCACCACAACAACTGAAATATTAGTATTGCTGCTGCTAATGAATAATATGATTAATAAAAAAAAAGGAACAAGCATTTTTTTAAAATATACTTTATTCATTTAAATTATATGAAAGTTCAGTAATCCAATATACTAACCATTTCATACATAGTTGTTACAAAACAGCTGATTTTAGTACAATATTCTTCAAAGTCCTATGCTGATATTGGAGGACTATACATATGTAATGCATGAACACTTTTTGTTTTACCATATGCAGATTAGCAATAATTAACAATGAAACCACATGTAACACAATGACATTACAATGGTCATTGTGTTAACCGGGAGTCCATTTTTAGAGGGTAGAAAGCCCTCCTCCTGCTCTACAGAAAGCTTTGGAATGCCACACCCCTAAAAACAACTCTATTGGGAAAAAATGGAATTCAGCCTTTGTCTTTCCTTCGTCTCAAACTCATCTCCCTGTCTGATTTGTGTCACTTTATTGGTAGGTTTATCAGCATTCATAACAAATGCATTGAGATATAATATTCAGTGAAAATAAAAAGAACAGACCAGCCTTAAACACATTGGGGGACCAAATGCTTGAAGATTTTCTCTGTGGCTGGTACAGTCATTTACTATTGATAGGAGTCAACTTTTACTGTTGCTCCAGTAGAGCCGACTGCCGGCTGTTAAATCACCATTTGTTAAGAAAACGCTAAAGGAGAGAAATGTGGCTTATAATTACAACAAAGAAGATTGTGTCTTTTGTAATTACTGTTTTCCTTTGTTTTAGTGCAGCTTTACCACAGCTCATTATTCGTTTTGCCTTTCAAGCCTTTTCCTTTGTCTTGTTGCTCAGCTTGTGTCCTTTAATTTGTGCTAATAAGGATGGTTTGTTTTGATTTAATTGGTAAGTTCCAGAAACTCCTAATTTTGCTGCCTTTTCTCAGAGAAAGCTCCAGCCTTGCTTCCAGCAGTCAGTCCCCCCCTCCATCAGCCCAGACCATGTGAGTTTAGTGCGGTTTTATTGCTCCGTGCTAGCCCTGCCCTCGTCTCCGTGCCTAATAAGCGTTTCCTTTCGCCTGCCTCTCTGTTTGGATATGCTCCGTCGTCTGGCTTGCTCCACTGGGCAGTGTCCTATAAATTCTGATAATAATGACCCTCTCTTCCCGTTTTACTGGGCAGGTCCAAAATGTGGGTCATCTGAGTATAGCAGGGCTGCCTCAACCAATCTTAGCATGTTTTCATGGAGTCAGACTCTGGCAGCCTGCTTCCTTTCAGCCCATACTAGCAGAATCACGAGAGAACGGATCCCAGCCTAGTCAGGTTCAGCCAAGTGCTGCTTTCTAATTGAAAGAGAAACACTATAGACAACAAACAAAGAGCCAGGGACAAGATGTTCCCTCTGGCTTCTGACACTCAGGTTTGCCAGGTTTTTTTTTTTTTTTTTGTAGAGGCATTTAAAAGGAGTTGTTTGTTTTTTTTGTTTGTTTGTTTTTTTCTCTCTCTCTCTCTCTTTTACAAAATGTTCATGACCAATAATGAAAAAAAAACAAAAACTGGCAGAGTACACTTAAATTTTATAATGTTATTTGAAAATTCCTGAAACATTATGTAATTGTAGTTCAGTTATCACTTTTAGTTTGTTTAAGTATGTTGCAAGCATTTATTTTATGCTGTTAATCTGTTTTAGCCCCTTACATGTTTTGTATTAAATATTTTAATTATTCCCTTTCTTAAGATGTAAATACACATTTCTTCTTTGGTCTGTGATTTGAAATCTTGGAACTTTAAGTTTGAATGTATAAACAGTTACTGTTTGAGGGGACCCCCTCATTGGAGATAAATAGGTTTCATTTTACGTTTCCTTTTGTTCACGCTGGGTTCAACGGGGACATCCTGGGTGTAACACACACAGGAGTACACACTGAATTTAAATCACTCTTTATACTTCATTGAGTCTGATGCTTAGGAATCCAGAGTAGTTTAGGGGCCTAAGGTTACCAGACGGCTTTTGTTCGGTATCCTTATGTTGGAGGTGGAGCCATTTTAGTCACTGCAAGCGTCCTGTAAAACGTGAAAAAAGCAGAAAAAATGTGGTGACTTCAGACTGATTTTCAAAAAGAATGAGTAGTGGTCTATATTTTTTCAAGATCAATTTTCTCTTGTTTTAATGTATTATACCCACCCAGTGGTGTGTTATGATTTTAAGTGAAGTCTCATTAAACATCCCGTAATCATGACATGCACACTGCCATCTCCAGAAAACCGATGGCCCCTTGCTCTTCTTCCAACCAAGCCCCCCCATAGTCAGATCTTACAAAAGCCCATCTTTTCAGGGTACAATACACATGTGAAACCTGCTGGTCACACAGAAGGGGATGGGGCCAATATTTCTTAACGACAAAGAGCCTAATGACATATTTTACAGTTGGGTTAATGTTTTTTTCTTAACCTCTTTTGTGTTCTGCTTTGGTACCGCTAATGGTTGTAAAATCCTTTACTGTCCTAAACAATAAGTGGTACCACCTGGAAGCACAGCTACAGCCTGGTTCTTCAAATGTGCTACCTATTTTTAGTCAAATAACTCTGGTTAATGACATTTTTACATGGGAAATTATCCCAAATTCCACATGGAAAGAGCAGCAGGAGTCCCTCATTATATATGCTTCATCCCTGCCAGTGGTTTTATATTTGGCTGAACTGTAACACAGAGTGCTCAGTGTTCCTGTGTGGTTGGTGGCAGTGATGAGGTATCAGGGTGGAGATTGGGTTTTCCTGAATCCATTCTTGGCACGCTAATGGGTAAAATAAATAAATATAAATAAATAAAAATACTGAGGGGCTGAAGAGTTCAGTCTGCCTAACTGACCAGCAGCAGGACTTCCACCAAATAATGTCATACAACACATTATGAAACCTCTGAGTCACATTCAGATATTTAGATAATGATGTCAGTTTTTTCTGCTGCTACATTAATGACATAGCTAGCATTTTTATATAGGGCCTATTCAAGTAGAAAATGGCTCTGGACAAGAAGCATAACCTACAAGGGCCAAGATATGTTGCATAATTTCAAATGCTTTTTTTTAATACCCATTAGGCCAACTATGATCCAAGTATAGTTTCATACAGATTTTATCTACATGTACAGGATTTCCTTTAGCCAGACCATGTGGATCAGATATACGAAGCCTATTGTGAGCCTAGGCCCACTTAGTACACATCATCATGTATGGGTATTGGAGCCAGGTGTAGGACCCCACACAGTGCAGAGAGGAACATCCTTTTATGCAGCAACATAATTTTAAAATGTACATTTTTACAGTGCTTTGTGCTTCTCACTATTTTTCAGTCGCAATTGAGTTGAAAATTATTCAATATTTTGTGGCAGCCATAAGAATATTTCAGCCAAATTTAAATCTGGGGTTTCAGTATGTAGAAAACCGGCCAAAGAATACCCGAAATGCGTTTGTGGGTCATGGATTTCAATTGCCTTTTGGTTTGATGCAAGAAAACTGTCTCATGCAAGAATCCCATGGTGAGCAAAATTCATTTTAAGGCCTCATAGGCAGTACTCTTTCCAACCCCTTTTGAAGGATGTTGAGAGTAGGCTAGTATTTATGTCATATTTTGTAGTCATGACTGTGAGCCTGTGGACATTTATGTATGAGGCTCACATGAGTAGAGAATGGGGTGATAATGAGCCCCAGATGGTATTTTCATAGGTTAGTTATTGACCCAATTTTAACCACCAATTAAATGTTAATACAGTGCAGCCCTGGATAATAAATGGGGTAGAGTTGTGTCAGGCAACTGAATTTCTTGATACACATTTGAGACTCGGCAACGACCTCAGACCCATACAAGAAACCTGTTATTTCCTATTTTCACACATTAAGAAAAGAAAAATCCATATGGGAGTCATGTACATATATGGTCTAGCCCTTTATCTATTTGGCTACTTGGCTCTGTTAACATTTTGAAATATTCTATGTATTGTCCTTTTCACTATTTTATATTTGAAATTGGGCTTAAAATATGATTATGAGCAAACATCCTAAGCTTTTTGTAATTGAAGTCAAAGTTTACCGAGTTATAGAAAAGTCAACATTACAAATAGGAAAGATGGAGACCCCTGAGCCAGCCTGATCTCACTATCCAGTTAACATGTCCAAGGAGGAATAAGCTTTAATTTCACATCTGTATAATATTGAATCAGAAACATATGTTTCAGTAAAATCTGTTTGAAAAAATGTACTTAAGTGTATTGATTTAAGAAAAATGTTATTAGCTGGTATTGCTGAAAGAAGTTTGCGCCACAGCAATTAGCATGCCTTGTCTGCGTGTTAGCTTTCGTTACTTTAGTCTAAATTACAATTTCACGTTGAAAAACTTTTACTATATATGTTCAAATGTGCCTTTGTTGCAGTGTATATTTTGCTATTCTGCTGTGAACCAACAGTGTGTGTCATTATAACTGGTTGGCCCTGGAAAGCCAAGTGGAGCAGTACTTTGTATCCGCAGAAACAAGGTATTAGTTCAATCTACTTGATCCTCATGGTGATAATAAAGCCAGAGTAGAGCCACCATTTTGCCTGGTAATCGTCTGGTGCAGGGTTACTGTCCCACTGAAGATATCTTGAAGGCGTTTCTTGGTACATATGCTAACCATATGTTGTCCTACTGATAGCAGATTCTTGATAAAGAAGCAATATATTCTCAATATGACTGTGAATGAAGCAGTCGAGCATGCAGCGCTGACAATCATAGTGCTGAATGGCCTCTGTCAGCCCCTGCCCTGACTGTGGTGTTTTCAGTGGCCCCTAGGGTTAATGTATTCTTTAGTTAGCTGTGGAATAACTCTATAAAAGCTGCTCTGTCCTCCACCAGCCTCTCCCATTACTTTCCTGCCCAAAACGCATAGTAGGTGCTGAAGCGGTTTATGTTGAGAGATTAAGATCTGGCCACGTCTTGTGGTGTGGGGTTGATTGGAATAGAGGGATACAGACCTGTGGAAGACTGTGAGTTTTTCTCCACAACCACAGTATGAAAACTGCTACATACCAGTAGCAGTTTTCTGCTACATACCAGTAGCAGTTTTCATGTGATGAAGGGGTCTGCAGCACAAAGACAGAATGTACAGTAGAGTGTGGCAGGATGGGGGTGGGGTTGTAAACAGGGCATTCACTGTCAGTGCCATCTATTAATGTAGGTCATTTATTCAGATGCATCTACAGCGAATTTGATTAAGGTTTGTGGGCGCACAACCTTAGGTGCAGAACCCTCTTCGGTCAGAAACTTACATTAACTGTGTTCACTCTGTTATTAATAGCTGGTTGAATAGGAGATCAACTTCAGGCACTTTCGGTGGGAGTAGTTTATCTCAAGTCTTTGCGTCTCAGTTCACTCCTCTACAGTGTCTTTCAAAACCATTAGTACCTCTGGATCTTTTCATTTTTGGCACGATACAACTGCAAACACAAACCATAATATTTCCATTCTTGGATGATGGGACAAAAAGTCCTCTAGAAAAGTTGAAAGCTTAGGATATTGTTTTATAATCTAACTGCTATAAAGTTCTTTTCAACTTTGTCTCTGACCTATTTGTTGTGTTCCTTGGTCTTTGTGGTGCGGTTTGTTTTCTAATGTTCCCCAACAAACCTCTGAGACCTTCTTTGAACATATGTTCTTGTATAGAGTTTAAATTACACACAGGTGGACTCTGTTTTTCTAATTAAGTAACTTCTAAAGTCTGCTGATGAGACTTTGGGGTTAGCAAAGTACAGGGGGCTGAAAAGTAATTGTATGGTAGACATTTTAGATTTTTAAATGTTAAATAAATTAAATTCAGTTTGATACATGGTGGCACAAAAGTAGGTCCTGAGTTTCCCAGCCAAGGGTCTTAATGCATGGAATTTGGATGTTCTTGACATTTTTGGGTGAATTCTCTCTGGTCTGTTCTGGCTTCCTCTCACAGTCTAAAATCATCATCTTTAAGTTGACTGAATAGTTATAATAAAATAACTGTGTAATTTTTGTGCCACTTTGAGTCAATTTTCTAACCGTGTGATTATTTTTGAAGTCGGACAGAGTTTTGGTTTAATCATATGTCGAGCCATTGTGTAGTACATGGGGACAATGGCAAACGATTAACATCTCAACACTCACTCTTAATCAACAATCTTAGGGTGACAGAAAAATCAAACCTGTTTGAAATTCTGTTGACCCTCTGTGAAAGTATGGCACAATTAAAGCAATGCCTCAAGTCAAATTAATGTTAACACAGAAAAGGGAGTGAAAAAGGAGCAGTTTTTAAACACTTGTTACGCTTTTCTCCACATGGAGCGTCAAGCATTGCCAAAGATGTTTGTTTTTGTTGGACATTATCTCATTCTCGGGTGTGTTTTCCTTCACTTCTGGGTTTTTTCCCCTTCTTTATTGCAGTTCTGAATTCAAAAGACTGACTTGTTGCACACACATGTACAGTGTGAGCAGTCAGGTCATACAATGTGAGAACAATTTGTGAGCTATGAATTATTGAACCCTATGATGTAGTCATACATTGAGTGGGAGCTGAATGCAATTACTCAAAATATAGTGATGTATATGCCCAGCTTTAGGAGATATACCACAAGTACAAGAAGTTGTATACAATGTATGGACTGAAAAAAAAATAAATAATCATGTGTCTTTCTTCTTCTACATCACAATTATGCAGTACTTTGTGTCTGTCCATCTCAACATATACTGATTTATTATTAATAAATAATGAAAGTATTTTTATTATTTATGAAATTTAAATTTCTGGTAATTGAAAACTGAATTTGAAATAGTATCTTCACTGTATGTGCAATGTGTGGACAGTGTGAACAATAGAGTGTGTATGACTAAATGAGCAGTTGTTAGTTACTAGTTAAGGAAGAGAGTGGCTCATTGTTTTATCAGAAAAACTTCAAAACTTTTCTCTCTCCTCCGCCATTAGCCTTTATCAAGGCAACTTTAAATTTCTCCAGCCTGCATCTCCTCCAATCACAGCGTAATGCGGCCTCACAGGATCTGGCCTTTTTTCAGGGCCCATGGAGGATGTTGATATTATAGCAGCAACGGTGTCAAAAATCTCATGTGAATTGGCATCATCCTGCTTGACAATTGTAGACAATGATTGGACATCACTGTGGAGTTACTGTAAACACCCTTTCATGACAACAGCTATTTGTCTGCTGTCGGTTAACTTGGCTTTGAAGCATAACGCTACCCGCAGCACATCTAACGGCGCGTCCTCAGCTCTAACACAGTGAATGAGTGTTGGAAAATGTAATGAGATGGTCAATGCAGACTGCCCTTCCCTAAATAGTTGGATGGATGAAGTAATGTGTGTCAAAGTGTGAGCAGGAATCAGAGAGTCCCACTTAACTCACCTCCATGGCTGTATGTGAATGTCAATAGGCCTGCAAGCTGGCCGGTGGGAGAGAGTTAGTGTGACCAGTCCGTCCGACTGAAATGCATTACAAGAGAGCCACTCCTGCTGGGAGAAAGGCTGCTGCTATTGTTCTCAATGTGACAGCTACCAGCTAATGAACAGAAGCAAGCTAGCTAGGGGCCTATCAATAAAGGCAAAATATGATAATACAGGGAACATAAATGTTTCTGAAACACCTGACGTCACCTTAGGTGTTCCAGCAGAGTTTGTTTGCTACTTACTCTTAATTAAGGTGCCAAAAAAACATGTTACTACTTAGTGATTTTTTTTCTAGCTAATTTGTCTTCTCTCCCACCGAGTTATTCTCTCATAGCTGAGCAGACAGATAAACAGTCGCTCTGATCACAGATGTGTTTTGACTCAAGCTGTATCTTTCTGCAGACCACAAAACTTTTGCATGCCTGTGTTGTTATTTTTGCACATCCAGAGCCTGTGTATGCTGCTTTGTGAACAATGAAAGGAGGAGCTGCAGAAGCCTTAATGTATATTTTTTTTGTCTTGCCCCCACATGTTAACGTTTATATCGTCTTGGCACGTGATGGTGCGTGTAAAGGGAAAGAGGGCGGGTGCGGTGGGTTAACCCCGTCTGCTCCAGCAGTTTGTGGCAATGAGGGACTCGGTGATCATTTTGGTGTTCTTCAAAGCCAAGAGACTGGTCTGTCTGCTGGCTCCTAGCTGGTTGCAGGTTATAGTGTTGTAAACATGAGACGAAATTATTGGGTTGTGCTCAGCTCTGCCACTGGAGTGAGTGTCCCTCTCATTTTATGTTGCCAAGCTGGCTGTTCCACTAAACTGACACAAATGTGGAGTAAATCCAACTCCTATAAGGTACTGCCTGCATTCTGGCTAGAATAATTTGTTCCCTTCTTGAGACATTTGCTTCTAAAATTCTTTGCATGTTTAAAGAAATGCTTCAGGGTTTTTCATCTGAGCTTTGTCAAAAGGCTGGAAGCAGTGAATATGCTTTACGTAGCATATTCAGGTGGCATCCTTACAGTTATTTTTGTTCAAACTCAAGTTAAATCCTTAATGACTGAAATTTTCATTTTGATATTGCAGATGTGCCATTTAGTCTACTTACAGCACAAAAGGTATTAATTGAAGTCATTAACCTTAAGCCAAACTTAGCACATAAAAACTACACATATTAATTATTTTCTAAATATTGTACATGCAAAAAGTTTTAAAATTTAAGCATTTTAAAATGCTACTAGGTTTATTTTAGAAACCTAGTAGGTTACAATATTTATCTTAATAAAAATCTAATACTAGTTAATATTGAATTTCTGAATAGACAGGGTGTACTTTTATTATAAAGAATCGGAGGCGTCTTTGGACTGCTGCCCTAAATTAACTGTATAAGAATAAAATGTCAGATTTAAGCTGTGCTTATTTTGCAATAACCTAGCCTGAAGTTATTTAATGCACATTTCAGTTTTTGAGGCATTTATGTGGTCTTTATCACGATGCTAACAATTACAATTAGAACCAGTCATTTTCTTTTGCGAAAGGGACAATATTAGTCATTACCTCAAATCGTTAACAACTACTGGCTTACTTTGATTCCTGATAACTTGAGAGAACGATTGTTCATGGGACTTAAATCCCAGACCTACTGAACGAGTCTAGGTCAACCATTAAGCCTTTGTTTTTGCAACTTCAGAGTGACTCATCAAGACCCACCTTTGGCATTGTCTTTTAGTAGGAATCTAGGTTTATGTGCAGTTCATATTGAGATGTTATTAAAGAGAAGACAATGACTATTTTGATAAAAAATAATAATAAAAAAACCACCAGTTAAATTTTCACAGTAATTTAGTTTGTTAAAACGTTTGAAGCAAACACAATATCAGTATAAAAGTGTGTAAAATACCAGTCACGTTAACTATTCTGGCATCTTTAACTTGTAAGACAGATGTCTGCTTTGGTCTTGCTCAGAGTAGTTGTTTGTGTCAGGGACCAACTAATCCGGGTTTATTCTAAATAAAGATCGCAGGACCGTTTTCAGCTGCAGGGAAGATATTAGCTGCTAAAATCCTTTAACCAAAATTCCACTATGCCAAAGTGTCCAAAAAATATGTATCCAGGTTTTAACTGAGCAGGAAACAGAAAGTTAACTTCAAGGTGATCTTTGAATTATGTCCAGAAACCGTAATTTTCCCTATCCCCCCAACCAAGAAATTTATTCTTGCTCACTTCTGGAAGGGAGTCACAGAGTTTTTCAGGTGTACGCTGTGTACCTATGCCTAAGAATGCAACAGGAATTTTATCTATATTTAGATGAAATGCGGGTAGCTGTTGTTGGAGCAGGTGATCAAGTTAAGTTACTGCACCGGTGCCTGCGTCAAAGAGAGATTTGATCTCGCCTTTCCAGATAGAGTCCCTTACACCTCAGGGGTAGATTCCATTTCTCTCGAGCGTTTTCTGCAGAAACTACTGAGATATGAATGAGTTGAGGACGGAGGGATGAGCTGCTTATTTACTGACCCACTGGACTCAGTGAGAACAGTTATATAACTGCAACACCTGTGACATAATCACACCACCTTTGAGTGGGGGGTGGGGGAGTTAGTGGGGGACACTAGTGCTTAGCAGAGGTGGTTTTTGCATGCATGATGTAACTCACTTTATGGGTAACTGGGTCACTGTGTTCGTTTGAGAGAAGCTTCCCTCCTGTCTCCCTCCACCAGCCCCTCCTTTTGCCCTCGCCCTCTGCAACTGACACGTTCTGCGAAAGGCAAACCATGCATGTGGCAAGCTGCCAGGGATGGGATAACCAATCGGCAGGGCCTGACATCACAGTCGCCACGCTGCCCCGCTGTGGGAGGACTCTAACTGGATGGGAAGAAAGGCAAGCTCTGGTCACATTCTTTTTCCAGCAGAGATGCTGAGTAATCGCTGCAGTCTACAAAAATAGCATGGACAGTGACATCCCAACGGCGCACGCAGTGTTATCATTTTCATTCAAAGCATCTAAACATGCATGGGTAGGTTTTTTTTTTTTTGTTTTGTTTTTTGTAGTGTAACAAGTGAGTCCATAATAAAGCTTTTCAAAATTTCTTCCATTTTATTTTTTTTTTATGTAAAAAACAAAACAGGTTGCAAAAAAGTGGCCTCTCAGAATACTTTTTTGGAGGAACATCTTTTAATTAAATTTTAACAGTCTTCAATGCTGGGAGTGGATTAACATTCCACTAATTTATCAAATATTGATAAATTAGTGGAACTAAATTGATCAAATTCCACTAATTTGATAAATTTAGTGGAATTTATCAAATTCCACTAAATTTCCAAAAATATCAAAACTATCCTAAATCTGATAGTTTTGGAGTAACTCTCCAAAACTATCAGATTGTTAAAACAGTTCTAATCCACAGCTGAGTTGAATTTAGATCTGGACTTTGACTAAGCAAATCCAAAACTCCAATCTTCATTTTACTAATTCTGTCTTATGTGATAGTATGCGTGGACCCACAGTGATGTAGAAAGATAAAATTCCTCTTCATCGAGGCCTTCAAGTGTGTACAGGATCACTTATGCAACCAGGTTATTGCACTTTTTAAAAAATTTTCAACAGTTGTCCCCTCACCAGATTTTTTTTTTTTTTTTATAATGATTTTATGTAGCCCCATTTCACATCACAAAACCTTGGAGTCTGCAGCATATGAGACCCACCGCATAGCAAAGACTTGTTTGGGACTGTGCCTGTTTTTCTTGTTTAAAAAATAATCTTTAAAGTCAAAAGCTTTTTAAAATTTATTCTGAATGCTTTAGGGATTCTTCTAATTTACTAAAGTTAGATATCTGATGCTTCCACGATACGTTACTGTATCAGGCCAACCAGACGGGGTAGCTCAGCTATTCTTCTGTTCAAATATTAATGTTGGTTGGATCTGTTACTCTGGTTATTGACCCCTAAGCAGCTTGCAGAACTTGGCTCTACTTTTAGGGCAGTAACTCATTTTGCAGTGGCAGGAGGGCAGCCCAAGCTCCCTTCTGCTGCTGATCTGATATTAAATCAGTCCAACATGACACACCTCAGTCAGATGAGTGTCTAGTAATTTAAGCTCCTTTTTTTATCAGGCACTATATGTATTCCTACTGCAGTTTCAACCTGGAAAATCAATGTGTTTTTACAAGTTCTCATAAAAAAACACACATTTTGTCCATATGCAAATTTATATGCATCTGTTAGTGAGTTTAAATACATGAAGTGATGCATGAACCTGCAGGAACTGCAGTGGGCAGGGCCGGCTGTGTTTGTCTGGAGCTGAGGTAAGGCGTCAGAGGCAGGAACACAAGCCATACTGTCTAGACTTGCTCTGTCTGTCTGCATGTTTTGTAAGCATGCAAAAAAAAAAAAAAAAGGGGGGGGGTGTAGGAGGGATCCAGACTTGTAGTGAACCAAGTTCATGTTTTTGAGACTCTGGCATATGCTGGCGTATGAATGTTTGACGGTGAATAGTACTCGTTTCCATTGTGGCCCACAGGGGAAACCAAAGAACAAAGAAAGCCTTTGGCTGCCTTTTTTTTTTTCTTTTTGTGCCATCTATAAACATTTATGCATCTCATTATATTTTCTCATTCATGCCTCAAACCATTGGCATAGGTTTGTATAATGATTGATAATTCTTATTCAAAGGAGAAACCCTAAATGTTTAAAGATTAAGTCCTGTGCTCGCTGGATGTGTTATTTTATTATTTAGAAACTCAATGAATATGTACTAAACAGCATGATCTATCAGGCAAACTTTGTAGGTTGGTTTACAGAAAAACATAATGTATGAGGGAGCATACAGGGGGTTTTAGTAGATTTGCTTAAATCCCACTTTAATTGCATGATGTAAGGGAGAATGTGTAAATTTCCATGTTCCAAAGCACAAATAGCCTCATGTTTGAAAATGGGTTGGGTAGTCATTGTCAGTGTGATTAGCATCTGGAGCTGTATAATTAAACTGTGTCTGCTAGTTCAGTGTCACGTCAGTTTGTTGGTAATTTATCACTACTAAAGCAGTTACAGTTTATTAGTTTTGTCATGTTTTCAGATAACTCTTTGATTTTTTAAATATCCTTCTTACAGCTTTATTAGACTGTAGGAATAACATTGTTTATTTATTCACAGCAAATGAGTCATCGCTCCTGGTGATGAGGTGTTTATCAGATTAAGATAACCAGTGTTATTATCAGGTTCCATATGGCTCACTCACATACACTCAAACTATTAGTGCTGCAAGCAAGCCTGGTATACCAATATAATCAAACATCAAATGAAAGCAGAGGCCTGTTGTGGCCCATTTACTGCTAATCACATACAGTTTACATTCCTGCACGCTATTCTCCAAAAAATATTTTACCTTTTTAGAAGTCAAATCATGTTTTGATTATGTTCTTTAAACCTCTAAACTAGTCATTTGTATCTCACCACAGTATTGAAAACACTCACTTCTAATAGGAGCATATCTACATATTTAAACATTTAGCACACAAACAATATGGCTATAGTTAATACTCTATATTAAATACTTAAATACTAAAGGGAATGATTTCATTTTCACACTAAAAACAGCACGAACAGAATAACCATAAGTTGTTTTACAAATGAAGTGATGTTTGGGTTAACTTAAATGATTTTTAGGTTTACATTAGTTCCAAAGTAAAACATGTGACTTTTTAAAAAAATAAACAATCTGTTATTGGCTATGCAAAATTAATCAGTTACCAGCATGAATGTATACCAACATTTCAGAACGGTAATATTTTAAACCAATATTTCCACAATTTTACCATTTCTTGTTTCCCCCTGTGATAGAGATCTGGAAGTCTAATTGAGTCATTGAATAGTTCAAAATAGCAGCCTCTAAAGAATCAAGAATCCTACTGCTTTCTCCTGTAATCAAACAAAATGGTCCACAATTTTTTATTCAGCGATCGATTGACACTACCAACAGAACGAAACCAGTATTTTGGCAAAAGAAATTACCCAGACGTGGTTTTGTGTGCATGTGTCTGTACGTATATGTGTGTGTACATTTAGCATGGGAACTTGAAATTTCTCAGTTTGGAAGCAAAAGCCACAGAGGTAGTTTCTATTGTACTTTAATGTTATTAGAAGTTACACAGGCTTTTTGAGCTTAAAAACAGTGTGGCCTCACACAAACCTTACATAATGTACTTAATTTCTTGTAACATTGGAATCAATGGAACCTATCCCACTTTGGAGGTTATCACCCCATTAAATGGACATTATCATGTCTTATCTCTTCCCTGTGGCCATAAGGGGTCAACCTCTGTCTCTAAGGACTCTATATCAGACCCTATATCATCAGACACATCTCATTTGGCATGCAGCATTCTGCTGCCTTCTTCTTCTTGTCCCTCTTGACAAAAGAAATTTCAATCATAATGAGACAATTTACCCAGACACTAGAAGGATCTAATTGTTACTCCACATTTCTCCTGTCTGTGTTCTGCAGGTGAACGGCCCTTTCCATGCACCTGGCCCGACTGCAGTAAAAAGTTTGCCCGTTCTGATGAGCTGGCCCGCCACTACCGCACCCACACGGGAGAGAAGAAGTTTGGCTGTCCACTTTGCGACAAGCGCTTCATGCGCAGCGACCACCTGATGAAGCATGCCAGGCGCCACTCAGATTTCCAGCCTGGCATGTTGAAGAAGCCCCACGGTGGCAATGCCACGCGCCCCAGTTCTCTCAGCGACTACAGCCGCTCGGATGCATCCAGTCCCACCATCAGCCCCACCCTCAGTCCAGCCAGCTCGCCTTAAACTGAAACCTGGTCGCACTTTTCAGGCCCACAGATGTGAGGCCTGCAATTTCATCATAACACTTCTGTTGCACAGTTGTCAGCAACCCGCTATCCCCTCCTTTGCTATTCCTGCGCTTGCTGTGGTGTACCATTCTGTACATAAGTGCTTATTGTAGTGCAATTACTTGTGTGATCCTAAAAGAAGATAATGCCTTTCCCAGATGGCGATATCTCCATTCTGTACCACATGTCTGTATTTTGTAAACTTCTGACTATGGCTAGTTGTTTATTGTATATTCACAGTTTAGAAGAAGGAAAACAAAACAGACACCATCATATGTCTTCTCAAAATGTTTTAATTTTAACAGATTTTTTATTGAATGGGTTAGGAGAAGGGGTTCACACACACACACACACCTCAGGATTGAAGACAGTTGCTTTTTCTGTAATACCACAGTACTCAAGAGTACTCACATTGACTGCACAATATACTCATCACTTTATTCGAAAATTCAACGGGGAGTTGAATTTTGCGCCCTGCTCAGGGATGGCCTTGTTAGCTTGAAAGAATGAACATGGTGAAGAGAAACATACAGTACATACTATACTTCAGCCTTACACTCAACACAATTTGCACTCTATGCTTTGTTTGTTGGCTTTCAGATTTGAAGAAACCAGACATAAAGTCATGCGGTCATTTTGCTAAGCTTCAGTTTGTGTTCTGTCCTACGTCTAAAGTGGAGGTCAAATGTAACTCTTCTTTTCTGAGAAAACAATCATTGAACCTGCCGTGGAAAACAAATACATCAGTGCTAATACTTTTTGACATTACACTGGGTATAAGATGTGTACTGCATTTAAAAGTTCTAGCAGTGCAAAACATGTGAATCTACATTTTCAGGCGGATTGGGATTATATTGGGTTAATATTTTTTTATAAATGTACATAGGTTTAAAAAAAAAAACAACTGAACCTTTACACACTGAGAATGAAGTTTAAAAGCAGCTGTTGATGCCTAAAAGTAACAGGGTTCCTGCAAGCTTCAGTAAGTTCAATTAAATGCTTTTGAAGACTATTTTGGTTTACATTAAAGACCTGCATGATTTATGAGGAATAACCTAAAAACACATTTACTTAAAAGCTTGTAATAAGCTTAATTATTAGCTTAAGCAACATAAACACAGCATTGTTAACTTTAGTTGGTGTTTCCCAGCTCTTGGATGTGTTTTGAGTTCCTTTACATTAAGGCTACTCAACCCTTCAATGCATTTTTGGAGTTAATGAGGTACATTAAACTGTTTTAAAGTCAACAAATAACTCAATCTCATGATCTATAGTGTAATCTGTCAAAACATCCTCTTAAGGGAGATTTTTTTTCACCTCTTAAATAAAAAGTTGAATTTAAAAGACTTCTGTACAGAAAATCAACATAATTAATAGCCTACTTAACATTTAGGGCACAAAAGTCAAAAATAAATCAGCTTCCAAGAATTAAGTCTACTATGAATAAAACATAATCTTAGTCGGCAGGCCTCTTATTGAATACAAGACTAAATGGCATCTGGGGGAATTCTAAGCAAAACCTATAACTTGAATTAGGGTCACTTTTGTGTGAGCAAAATGTTACACGAGTTAGAAAAACAGAATACATTGATTAATAAAAACCAGCTTATACTTTTGAAGAGAGAAAGAGGAGCTAAACCAGAGATTAATATTGTCAAAACCATAAAATCTAGACAAGTGAGCAGAAGAATGAATAGTCACTGGAGATGAAAGGTCAAAATTAGGAGATCTGTGGACTTTCCTGCAGTATATTGTAAGCTTCAGAGAAATTAGTGATGACAGGTTTTAGCCAAACTAAAATCCTTGTTTTCACACCAAACCTCTTTGAGTAAATACTTTCTTATGACGAAGGACCTAGTTGTGGATAACAACAAGAATTCTTAGATTTTGATTATCTAAACATTCAATGTTAAGGCCAAATAATGCTTTATGGGGTTTGGAGTTTTACCACAGCATGAAAATAATAACAAGCATAGCTATGGCTTACTTCATTAAATGAGGTAAGCCATAGCTAAATGTATTTTAGGGTTGAATCTGAAAAAATAAATCAGGAAAGATTTAAGACACATAAAGCCTAAACTTGAGCAAGCTGAAAGCTGACCTTTTGAAAACCTCGCAAAAACCCTGATTACTTTGATCAGCACACATTTCACTTAAAACAACTTCAGTAGCAGCAAGATATTTCCACCTCATCAAGCACATAGGAGAATGTACCAAAGAGGCGCTTTTTATTCAGTGCTGTCGAGAATATCGAAGGTAGAGTCACACACTCAGTCACTTCCTCCTGGCTAAAGTTCCCTGGAGGAAACAGCTGCACCCAAAAGAAGACATTCCCACCCTGCTGGAGGTAGTGCTAGCATGTTGTTCTCATCTGGCTCTACCTGTTCTTTCAGCGAGCCAGCTGAATTACATTAGCATTGCCTAATTAGGAGGTCAGATGTTGGCTAGCGCAATTGTCTGATCTGAGCTGAGGGAACAAAGCAGATATCAGCAACAAACAGGCAAGAGAGGGCAGGTCCTGATAAAAGAGGAGAGGTTTTATCATAAGTCCAACAGCACAAAGGAGGAGACACACAGAAGCAGACACCCCCCATCTCCTCCTCCCTCCAACTGTAGAAACAGCCAGCAGAAAAATAGCTGTAATTGGTAGCTTGATCTGAACTGCAGGATAAGAGGAAATGTGTACGAACAAGAGCTGTTTGTAGACAGCACTAGCAGCGTGGGTGGGAAGTGCCTGACTCCATCCAAAGCACAAACAGAATTCCTTCTCATACAAGCCAGAGAATCAGATTTCACAATGCAGAGGAAACCGTCACTCTGGGCTTGCACTGATAAACCTGAGCTTCCAAACAGCTGCTTTCAAACTTCCTGTCTCTTTACAAGTTGGGGGATTTGGGGGCTTTCAAAGAGTTGCAAAAACATCAAAACCAACATCAACATATCAGCAAATTGCAGCGCTCACCAGACTAATGTCAACCCAGCATTTGAAGCTCAAATGTCACTATGAGAAAGCTGACAGACATGCCTCAGTAAGTCGGGCAAAAGTGGAAACAAGCAGCACTATCAAAACTGCTGCACCCCTACCGGTCTATATGTTATGCCCGCACTTTTTAAGTGCTTCACTGCTGCAGTTGATCCACATCCATGCAGTTCAGACTCCTTCAGACTTACTGCCATCAGAGCTAACTCGAGCGGTATCTTGCGTTTGACGCTACATGCATGTTAACTTTGCTCTGAAAGCGAGGGGTATTTTCTTTTTTTCCTTTGAGTCGGTCTGGCAGGTGTAAGTTCATGAATGTCAGGCCTTGTCCTTTTTCCTCAACTGCGGCCATCTTCTCTTTAAAGTCAAAATGAATCCCCCTCTCATCCTCCCTTATTTAGCTTGAAAAGCAATGAATTTATCTCAAAATACAATCCTTTGTATGATGTTAAAATAGTTTGCAGGCTGCAAGATGACACTTTGAATGCCACTGATCTGCAGCTCTCAAAGACAGAGGTGAGAGTTCACAATTTTTTCTTGAAGCAACAACTGCTGTTGATCAGCTTACCTTCTGTATATTCCTGTTTTGGTTATAATTTTTCGACCTGGTTTAAAGCGCTCACTTGCAAAAGAAAAAGAAAAAAGGAGAAAAAAAATCTCATTAATCAGTTTTTAATCTATAATCTGCACATTTTCCTCAGGGTCAACATCTGCCAAGCAGATATGGGACAGTTTGTGGATTTTGTTCTAAAACCAGTCGCGCACACATCAGGCTGCCTGTGGCTGCCCATCGGTGGTCCTCAGTGCCCAGTGTTCACTGCTGGTCAGTGTGTGACCATGCTGGCAACACAGGACCACCTCAGTGCAGCCCTTTTCGCCTATTACATGTCTTGATAACATCGCACAGTCCTGCTATCGATCCACTCTGCAGCTGTTTTAACTTATATAACCATTTGAACAGAAAAGCCTGTACCTTCAGCCAGACTGCAAAAGTGACATGTAGGCATCCACAGACAGAGCGTCTCAAAAACCTTTATTCTCACTGTAACTAATGTACTTGAATAATTCCAACACGCAAGGCCATTGAACACAATTTTGTACATGTCTGATTTTACTGTTCTTTGCTTTTGCTGTCCGAGCCTTTGAGAGAAAAAGGCATATAATCGCCTGAGTTGTTTCTTTTTTTTCTTTTTTTTTATTATTAATTTCTGATTTTTTGTCAGTTCATTTCAGTAACTGTTTTAGAGTTCATCGCAGCTCGAGTTTTGAGCTTGTTTATGTGTAAATTAAATTTTGTGTGCTATTAACAGGGTTTTTTTCCCCCTGAGTACTCTGTTGATGTCAGGGATGCGGGTAAATCCTGTTATCTGCAATTCCAAAAAGTTCCTTTAATTCATGAAATCAAAAAAAAAATCAAAAAAAAAAAAACTAAAGAAACTTTGGGGTGGATGGGGATTTCTTTTTGTTTTTACCTCTGTCTAAGTCAGTTTCAGATTCAGTGATTTATTTCTTTTTATTGCTTTAGATTATTTGAAATGTTTTCCATATTATTAGAGACCACAGAATTGTGAGTTAGCAATGTAGTCATTATTTGTATTATTATTATTATTATTATTATTATTATTATATTATTATTATTATTATTGTTGTTGTTGTTGTGTGAGGTTATGTTTTTATTTTTTGCAGAATTATACCTCTTGAGATAATTGAATTTTTATTTACCTTCATATCTTTTCAGAGCATCCATCATGTAGCTTATGTTTGCTTAATGAGTAGCAAAAACAATGTTGGTTTCATTTATTCCTACTTGAATGAAGAAGTAGACAAAGAGAGTTTTTTTTTTCTGTAAAAAACTAAAACAAAAACACTGGGCTGCATTTTACATAACCGTTCCATATTGCCAGATCTTGCATGTAACTCAAAGTACAAGGAAAAAAAAAACTTTCCAGGAAAATATTTGTATATTTTTATTGCTCTTGAAGCTGTTTGAGTATCAAAGTGGTCCTAAGCATTTACATTCTTTTGACTTCAGATCCATATTTCTGCTGAAGATCACATAATTCTACATGCAAGGATTCTTAAATACTGATAATACATGTACAAATTCAAGCAGCAAGCTAACAACTGAAAGTTCACAATATATATTTAATTAAAGACATCAGTGTGTTACTGATCAAACATTGTCAGCAGACGTACAAGCATGATCCACGCAATCGTGTGCCAAAACTATAGCTGTAACTTCTGTAACTTCTTAAGAGGATACACATGTTGAGCGTAAATAATCTAGCTTTTATGAGACGTTATAAAAAATAATAATCTTGTATAGTTTTATATAGAGTTTGACCTGTCAAATGTCATGTACAGGATTTGGTCAAGCAGTTCTGTTCTCAGTTAAATATTTCTGTTCTTTATGCTTTATGTGAGCATTTTGCTTTGTGTAACTGTATTGTTATTGTCATTAATTTTGCTCCTTTTTGTTGTTGTTTCTGTTCAATGCTGAAGCAGTGTATATTGCTTACTGCAGCTGTTTTTAACATCTGAACAACTTTGATGATAGTTGCTTGTCCATTCCAAAGGATTTAAGATTGCATTTGCTCTGAAAGTGCTGCTTCCCTTGACCTAATATATATATATATATATATATATATATATATATATATATATATATATATATATATATATATATATATATATATATATATATATTTTTTTTTTTTTTTTTTTTGTGTGTGTGGGTTTCTCAATACAAGTATGTCCTGACAGTATACAAGGTACGTTTTCTAATGCCCCACCTGCATTAGACTATGTTTAACCCAATTTGAATGAATACCTACAAAACGTAAAAGTTACAGAGCATGTCTTCCCACGTGATAAAGACCTAAAGCTTTTGCTTTTCACAGTTGCGGTTTTTCTTTTATTTGTATTTTTTAAGAGGCAGCCATATAGAGTTATAGAAGGGTTGTTGATCTTTGTTACCAAAGGCTCTGAAGGGAAAAGAATGAATGTTGGAGTAGTTTTGAATCCAGCTCTGTTTTTACCGATGGAGTTCAAAATCAATGTGTTGTACTAGTTGATAGATGGATGTCGTGCTTGACATGGACCTTTTTCTACATCTCAAGTAGACAACTTTTATTTTATTTTTCTTTACAAAGTAATTTGAATGAACTAATGTCATTCAGTCACCCAAGCCAACATACTCAGATTGAGTCTAAAATGAACAAGGCAAAAAAATAAAAATAAAAAAAATAAAAAAAACAAGCAGATCCAAACTGTTGGTACTTTTAGTTTGGACTTGTCTGCTTGAAGAGACGCCGTGCAGCATCTGTTGCTCACTGCAGAGAAAGTCTGTTGAATAATGTTTGTCCTTTAAGGATTAGCTCGTTTCAGGTTATGCAGCATACAGTGGTGTCAATGACCTCTTTGACAAACAGAGAGCCTCTCACCAGCTTTTTCGGTTCTGTTTCCTGTACCTGTTTGTCTTCAGTGTACCTCCTCAGTGTAATGTTGCTCTCTTGATACCTCTGTGTGTTTTTTCCTCTGCACCCTCACCATCAGTTGCCTGTTGTAGTGACTGCATGGTGCTGCTTCCCCCTCTTATAGCACCATTATAATCTGTTCTGTAAATAACTCTCAGCTCAGCTATGGCCAGTACATTCCTCTCAATGACCTCACTTAAAACCTTCAGGTGACTCTGTTATTCTATTTTTATTGTATTTTTTTTTCCTCAGCAAACCAAAATCACTACATTCAAGTATTACAGCTGTACAGTTCAATGAATTCAACACACATGTAATGTGCTGGTCTTAGCTGCTCTATTGTATCTTTTTATGGCATTATTTTTTACATGTTAGACAATATATTGTGACCATGTCCTATGCAAATATGAGAAATAACAGATTGTTGAATAATGTATGTTGTCATAACTTGTATGCATGAAATAGTGAGTTTACATTTGGAAATAAATTCATAAAATAAGCCACAATTATTAGCGTTGTCATATTTCCAAAAGGTTAGTGAGTAACTAAGCATCATTTAAAGTTTAATTAACCCTCATCATACCTTGTAGCTTTTTTTGTGAGCTGCTATTCGGACAAATCTTTACAACAAAGAAGCAGATCTACAATATGCAAAAACAAACACAGTTAAGGTGTAAAAACATCCTTCTCCTTTTGTACTGCCCAGTTAATGTAAAAAAGAATCTGTTCTTACCCAAATATTTAAATTTCCAACTTTCATGGTTGAGGAAAAAAAGGTCTCTAAAAGTCACAATACTGAGCAGGAATTTTAATACTTCAAAATCCAACATATCTGCCATTAAAACTTTGCAACAGATAATTTGCATCTCACAAAATCGGTTGTACATGGTATAATGCACCCTTCTTTAGTGACAGCTAAAACTAAGAATAGTTAGTTTTCTCAATGATCAATTCTTCTAGTTCTCAAACATGACATCTGTATGATTTTACAGTGAGTCTGGTATCAATACAAGCTACAATAAGTTTTAAATTAAAGTTTCCAGTAAAAACAGGTAATTTTTTAGTCCATCTGATGTAGACCATGAAAGAAATTAGGACTGGTTTATCTTTCTCTATGTAATATACTTAACACAAGGCACCTAACATAACCCAGTGCAGCTAAATGCAGCTAAATAGGGAAGCAGGTCACCTGTTTCCAGAGGTAATGTAAACAACAACCAGTTTTGCATTTTGTAAGCAACATCAGCAAGTCACTAAAAACACTGCTCATAACCAGGTATAAGGACAACTCTTACTTAACAGGTGATATCTTAAAATACATTTGAATTTATAAGGTTTGAATCAGAGAGAAATTATCCCAAAACTGAGGCAAGCATAGACTGGTAAATTCTCTACAATATTAAGTCAAATATCTTAAATACTTATTCTTACACTTTCTTTTAGCAGAGCAAACGCTGAAGCATGTGTCACAAGGAAGAAAAAATACTTATACTTACAACTCACTGTGGTCAGATAAATGCGTTTAGAGTTTTGCTCTGCTTCATCTCATCTGATAATAAATAATTTGCTTGTGATCTATCATCAGGATCCTACTGAATTTGATGGAATGCTTTGAAAATTATTCAGTAATTTTAATAAAGTGTGTTGGAACAGACATACATGTAAACTATGTGCAGTCCTAATACAGAAGTCATTTTTATGAAAGATATTGTCTGGAGTATCACTGTGAGCAGCCTCTAAAAAACCGCTATGCAGCCTTTTCTAAAGTTTTCTGGATCACTGACAACTATACTGCGAATGTCCTTATCCTATTGTGATGTACTATAATTATCCTCAATTTTGTTGGAGAACATTAGAGAACAAACAACATCATGAAGACCAAGAAACACAGCAGTTAGGTCTGGGATAAAATTTAAATCTGTTATGTTATAAAACATTATTCCAAGCTATTGACGTCCTACAGTTCAACCCATCATTTAAAAATGGAGAGTATGGCACAACTGCAACTTGAATTACCAAGTCAACAGGATAACTATTAATCCTGTACTACATGAAACTAAGAAGGAAGTCTTTGTTGAAAGAAAGCCTCAAGAAATCCAGTGTAAAGTTTGCAACAATGTAGGTCTCATTTAGCTAGAAGAATACTTTTCAAGGCGACATGAGAGAAGTCTGATGAGAAGGTGCAAAGCTGTGTATGAAAGCTCTTATTCTTCAATGCATTTAATCCAAATGAAGTTAAAAATCCAAATTTCACAGGTTAGACATTTGAATGTGAAAGTAAGTGAAATTAGTGGTTTGTAACGTACATACAAGGTGTTTGTAAGTGTTGCGAAATGGAACCCAAATGAAGAATGACACAAGAGGTGTCAGCTTGCCGGTGGGAGACCACAGAGAAACTCTCTAGGTTCCATGTTGCATTAATCAGTGTAACAGCACACAAGTAAAGGCTTTCTTCTGCACGGGTCATAACAATGCAAATGATTTTCCTGCATCACACATTTTATACATTTAATACATTTAATCCTCTAAAAATCTCAATATGCAAACGTTAGCAAAAGCTCTGTTAGACTGACCAAGTCAAGAGGGTCTCGTAAACATTTTCTTTTGCACCTTTAGTAGTGTTTGAAGGACTATTTTTGCCAGTCCCCCACCGGCTCCATGAAGTCTGGTCTTTCTTTATTACTGTAAATATGTTCTTGGGAACAGAAGCACAAGTCACTGAACACTTGTAGAGCAGTACTCCCTGGTTACACTTCTCACAGGTCTGTATTATTCTTGCAACAGGAAGTTCACTTTGTTCCCGCATTTCCCGCTATACTACGCATGCAAATATTTACAGTAACTGCTGGGGTATCATAAGAGGGTGGAGCAACAACTGCTGGGGACTCCTTCCTTCCTTGTTGCACTTCAGGTCAAACTGAAAGATAATCTGTGTATGGTTCAGCGGAAGTTGCTACAGCAGTGTAATAGATCATTTACAGATGTGCTTAAAGCTTTTATTTGAGCAGAACACAAGTACCTCAATTCATCTAGAAGTACTTTTAAAGCAAAATCACCAAATGTGGCTCCTTCCCGTTTTCATGTGAGTTTGGCTTCTGACACCAATACAGGTAACAGGTGTGGCTGAAAGTGAATCATATGTGGTTTAAAATTGGAAGGAACACAATGCCTGCAGGCAGTATATTTTTCTAGTGAAGAGCCCAATGTTCTCCTACTCATTCTCCACTCCTCTTGGTTCCAGGCAGGTTGACAGGCAAGCTGTCACCCCTGGCACCACTACCACATGAAAGATGGCATTTCCCAAAAGCCTATTTTTGACAGCATTTTAGGAATTTTGATTGTAAATGCTTTCAGGAACGAACATACAGATTTCTTACTCTTTTCACATTTTGGCTTATTCCAACCAGAAACTTCAATTTTATATGACAGAGAGGGACAACACAAAACATGGTTATAAAGTACAAGTAAAATAAACAATTCTTAAATTTCCTTTTAAAAACAAAACAAAGCAATCCTCTTTTACCCCTAAATAAAATCCAGTACCACAATTTGTGTTCCCCCCCTATATGCATTTTCATCTCAAGATAGTGTGCCTTGGTCTTTCTGATGCTATTTGTTCTCTTGTGTTCCCTAATAAAACTATGAGGCCTTCACAGAGGAGCTACAACAAAAGCAAGTCAGGTATAATGTGCTGGAGAACTTCTTAAGGCGAGCTTTGAATATCTCCAAGAGATATATCATTCAAGGTGTGATTTGACAAAGCATATGGTGGAACATAAAAACCTACTAAGAGTTACTTGGATTATAACTCAAAGAAACAACCAGTACCCAAATCTGAGAGCACATCAGATATATACATTTCAGGTGAGAAATCTGTTCGTTTCACAAATATGTTTTTTTTTATGGAAGAGTGGTGAGATATATACATTTTTAAAGAAAGCCACACAGGGTGTCCCCGGCTTTTTGTCACAAGCCATGCAACATGTGGATGAAGGTGGACTGGTCAGATAAAACTTGAAATTTAACATTTTAGTAGTTTTCCACAAAACTATAATGCATGACACAATACTTATACTGCACCGTTGACAATTCCATCCACACTATGAAACATGGTAGCAGCAGCATCATCCTGTGGGACAAAGAAGACGTTGGAGTTGATGGGAAGGTGGATGGAGCTAAAATAAGATCGCAAACAGGGAAAAGCATCTCTCATTAGAACAGCAAAGCTGGCAGAGACATACACCAAAACACTTGCAGCTGGACACAGAGGGTTCTATTGACACAGAGGGAGAAAATTCTAATTCAGGCCACACTTTTCAGATTCTCCAGTTTCTTCCACATTGCAGTTATTTGAAACTTTGTTATGGGCAAAACAACACAAAAAATGTCCTTATAACACATGTAACTGTAATGTGAAAAAAGTGAAAAGTAGAATGAGTATTATGACTTTTCTGAGGAAATGTAGATTCAGTAGACTACATGTATTGGAGTCCTTTCACAAAACATTCAGCTGATAATTAATACTTTCATAATAGAGCTACACAAAAGATGCATGGCTTCTCAGATATTCTGTCTAAATCTGATGGATTTAATGTCGAAAGCCAGGCTTCTTCTTTTAACTGAGGTATACTGCTGCAGACGCAGGGCAAAGTACAGACATCTATATGAGCAGTAGAAACTCATCTCTGCTAGTATCGCCCTACAGACAGGATGTGGGGGTGGAGGAGGCAGTTTCACTTTGATTGATTTATTTCTATAGTCACAGTTTTTCTTTGGATTGTCAGCACAGTTCCCACGTGAGATTTTGCACCCTGCAGAAACTTAGCCTCAAAAACTTAAAATATTCTTCTTTTCTGAAATAGAGGACAGTGAGTACAAAAAAGCACAACACAAATGAGAGAGCATTTGGGTGGTACTAGTTGTCCTCAAATCATCTGAGGCGTGGGAGGCTCCACTGGCTGGAAACGGTCTATGCTCCACTGAGGTGTGTGGGCAACTCTGATTTGAGAATCGGTGGAATTACTCCACAAGAGGGGGGGGGGGGGAGGCGCTGGTCAAAAGCCGCAGGAGTGGTGGTCTTAATCACACTGGGACCTCTGTGTTTGCACAATCTTCCAAGCCAACTCCCAGAAGGTAGGACGGCAGGCCATGTGATGCCACCCACTCTCCAGCGTAGTGTACGGCCGAGCTGGTGCTAAGATCTCACAGTGCGGATGGGATGAGTGCACATATTGGAGGCTGGCACTGGCTGAGAATAAGGCTTAGCTATGCAAGGTGGGTGGGAAGGGGCTTGGCATACCACTCACAGCAGTGGAGGCATCAAATGCAGAAACCTTGTTGAAAACAGACCTGTAAGTGCAGTCAGGTAGAGCAGGCTCCAGTTTACTGAAAGGGAATTGGGAGAAGAGTGCACATGAAACTCAAATATATAATTTGTATAATTAAAGGAGGAGTTTATTCATTTCACATTTGAATTTAATTGGTATTAATGATTTAAAGGAATAATGAGATGCCTGATTACCATACGAATCCAAATTTATGAGCTATGTGTCCAGGTAAAGGCTTCAAAGGAATCCTAATCACAGGAGGGAGGATAAACATGCAACAAATATAGTATTTATACAGTCTTTTAGCCCTAGTTAGAAATAGATTGAGTCCATTTTACAATATGTCTGCCTTAAATTAGGCTTCTGCCAAACAAGCAAAGCAAGCAGTTGTTCTTTAGAAATTTAAAAGGAAGGCTCCTCATGCAAATTCAAAAGACAGAAAATCTGAGGAGAACAATGGGCTCAGTCTAATTCAGGGCTTAATATAGAAGCTGCCTAACAGAGATGCTGAGGAAACACTACTGAGAATGTGGAGGCCCTGAGGTAGCTTTGTGGGACGAGCAACAGACATAAAATGCAGATACAGCACATGAAGTCATCAAGATTTAAAGGAATAGTTTTCAAGTTTGGTTACTTTGAAAGGTAATGAGTGGTAAATGTTTAACCTGCCCACATTTGTTAGTTATTTACATGAAAAATGCATGAATACATTTTTTTATTTTTTTGTCTGTAAAACCAGCAGTGGCATTGAGTTTTTTGCATTTTGTAATATATGTATTGTGACTTTGCATAATCTTAAAAGTTAATTTGCCTGATCACATTCTAAACACCAGCACTATACTGTGCAAACAAATATGCTATTTTATGCAAATTACCCTTGTATATTTACAAGGGTAATTTCATTATATTACCCTTGTAAATATATTTTCTAATGGTAGTATTTCATTTTCCAAATTACATCCTTCTGAATTCAAAGGCCTTTTACAGACCTTTGTGCGGTGTATGGTATCGTGTCTCTACACTTTCTGATCGTTTATATTATATCCTTGCTGATATGAAATTCAAAGGGTCTTCTTTGTTTTAATATATATAATTTGATTAGCCAGAAAAGAGGATCTTTTTACTTGATGTACTTAATTTACACACATTTATATACAGTGCTAGAAAACCAACTTAAGCTGTAAATAACATTAGCAAAGTTAGAATGGCCAAGAAATAATTGCTTTACAGAAAGTAATTATTTCTTCCCACTGTCTAACTCAAATCTAATATGCTTTTCTTACATATTACAGTGAGATGTTTTAACTTCCCGTTTTCCTTGGGTGGCAAAACATTATTTAGAGGCCCTTCATAAATCAGTTTTATGTATATAGAAATTAAGACCTCACCTGCCTCAAATCAGTCAGACAAAGGTTTCAGTTATTTGAAAAATGCCCTGAACCTAAACCACCCAACTCTAGAAATCCTCAAATGACTCTGCAGTTGGTGGGTGTGTTTATGGTGCACAGGAGAATGCACACTAAGAACAAATGTGATATGTGGTATGCTGTGCAACTGATTGGTGTATTAGTCAACAATCATAAAGAATGCAGCTATTATTTCTTGTGGAGGAAGATGATTCTGAATAATTTGGCAGAGGGTGAGCAGGAGGCTTGAAACTTACTTTCAGTTTTTAACATGAGAAGTTGGTTCTGCATTTGCTCTTCAGCTTGCAGAAATAAGGAAAATGTTGCGGGTTTGAAACAACCTTAAAACATTTTCATAATGAGAATCTACACTGTAATCAAATTTATGTTTCATTTGGAAGCCTTAATTTACTTTGCCCTCTCTGTTAGTTTTTTTTTTTTTCCACCTGCATGTTTGCATTTAACGCTTCAATGAGAAGGAAAGCAAATGCAGTCCGACATAAAATGTTCACTTTTGATGTTCTTTTGGATATAATTGTGAATTTATACACCAAATTCCTCCACAAAATAATGTCAATCCTTAAAGCAGAGCACACCTTGGGCTTAGAGACCACTGAAGATATATTTAATTTTCAGATTTTATCCTTGTGGCTAAACATTTTTAGACTGAAGAAAAAGCCTTTCAGTGATTTTTTTAAGCAAGTTCTCAAATTAATTACAGTATTTCCATAGAAAGGGTTATTGAGAATTACCAACCCCCTCTTCTTTGGTTACACTCAAATTATGTGTTTGGTTTTTTGCAAGTTACTCACAGATTTTAGGCGAAAACACCCATCAATCACAAGATTTTGACCATTTATGGTCATTTCGTATGTTCACGTTGCAGGATCAGTTCAAATTCTGTTTGTTTAGAGCTGTTTTCAAAGCATTTCTTAGTTTCAACAATTTATGTTTTGTTTTCAACACTGCTGGGTAAACATAGATTGCAAATGATTTACTGATTTACATCACAACTCATCTTTTTGAAAGAGCTACGGCATGAAACATGTCTCACAGAACTGTTCATAAACGGCAACCCTTTCTTGCATTAAAAGATTAAATGAAGCCATAATTAACTTCAGCCCCACACTGCTGTGATGATAAATAAATCTCTCAGAATATCCCATGAGTCAGTTTGTGGGGTGTTTAAAGCCATTTTGTCCCAACATGCTCACATGCAAAAAACCCTCACTTTTATTTAATGATCTGAGAAACTAAAAGACACCTCTCACTAAAGTGTTTGCAGACTTTTTCTGCTTTTTCTTTTCTTTAGCACCAGTTTATCAGCATGATGTCGAATCTTCTGGCAACAAAGTATCTCTGGAGTAAGAAGGCACAGTTACAGCTCTCAGCCTGAAAGGCTGTCCTACTTGGCAGCTCACTGAAGATCCTCATCTAAGTAACCCGAAAGCAATTTTGGTAGGAGTAACCCCCCACCCCCCGACTCTTGCTCAGGTCATTTAAAAAGAAGGAAAAACAGATCTTTCTTTCTTCCAAGCAAAACTCCTGTGCTAAAAAGTGATTGAGGATGTTCTTTCCAAAATGGAACTACAAACTCTTATTGTGAATAAAATTAAATATATCTAGCCACAATTTTAAGATACATGTGTCCTTTGTTTTATGCTTTTCTAAAGTTTTAAAACTCGAATCAATATAAATCCACTATCAGTAAATGCATAAAACAAAGGTTGAAGGGTAACTGCACCCCCTCCTTGTGGTGGCAAAGAGATACAGAAACTTCACAGATCGAAAGCAAAAATGCTAGCAAAGACATAATTAGCGGTAGCACTGTTTAAAAGTAAACAGCAATTAAAATAGGAAGGCCAAAAATGACTGACATGTTCACGTCTTTACACAAGCTAGCCTTACAGCCGTAGCGCAGCTAGACGCTGCAAGAAGTGAGAAAAGCAATTTGTGGTTTAAAACTTCAACCACAAGTTTTAAACCAGCAAAAGTCCAGCAAATGAAAAGTAATTTTTTGCAGGAGTTTTGCAAGGATTTCTCCCCCCTAAGGTTTAGCCAAAAAAATAACACTTTGTTCAGTTGATTTCAGTGCTGGCTTTGCTGAAGATGTTGGTTTAATGCATGGTGAAACCCGGTGATGGAGACATCATCCTAAAACCTGATGGATTGAGAGTGGCAAGGCCCACCTCAAAAGATAACAACCCGAAGCAGATTTGGGTTGTTATCCTTAATGGCCTACTACCTGAGAAGTGAAAACTGATGTTAACTGATCGATTTCAGTCTGCTTGAAATTGAGCCATGTTCTAAAGAAGAACATGCAAAAAGTCTAGAGGTGCAAAGCTGACAGAGACATAGTCCAAAACATTTGTAGCTATGATTCCATGACCTAAAGCATTTAATCATATTGTTTAATTTGCACTATCCTGTGTGAATTTATCGCATAAAATCTTCATTAAACACATCAAAGTTTGTGGCGGTAACGGGACAAAATGTGAAAACCTTTTAGAAATATCAAAGCTTTTGCAAGACACAATGTGAGATTATAGTGGTCTCGCTGTTTGATGTTGGTTAACTTCAAGTACTGATAAAGCTGAGTTTGGATAAGAAACAACAGGAGAGCATTATCAACATATCAGGAAACCCATCAAACCAGTTCCAACCCATTTCAAAAATAAATAATACACAGACACGGCAGGTTTGTAACAATAGACTATTTTTTTTCATATTTACATTTGTACCTAATGTGCAAATTAATAATTTAAAGTAGTGTAAAACTCTCAAAGGAATACAAAATCATATCTTACAGTCCTAACATGGTGGGAGTCCATGAACTGGTCACAGAGAAACAGAGGGGAGCAACACTGCAGTGTGTACAGGAGAGAGACAGAAGCAAACCCAGGGAGCAGTGGACATCCTTGGCCAGGACACACTTTGTTAAGGACAGCATGGCACATTATCCAAGCGTCACCAGGACAAACAGCAATACAAACACTGCATCTTTACAGTAGTCATGTCAATTGAGCAAAAAGCACTTAAGAGGCCCCGGGTTTTCTTTTTTTTTCTTTTTTTTTAAATCTCTTAAAAATCCCACTGATTGGTTAAAGCACTGAAGATCACAAAGGCTTGAGGTGCTCGTAGCAGCAGGTGCTTATTTTGAACCAGCCTCTGGATGAGGAAGAACAATAACCTCACACTGACCTGGCGACTTGTTTTCGTTTTGTTTTCATTTTTCCTGCAGTTCACCACATACCGTAGTGCTGTTAGCATGATTGCTCGTCGTGTTGTGTGGGCGTGGGAAGGGGGGCTAGAGACACATAATAACACTTCAGACAATAAAAAAAACAAGAAGAACGAAAAAAACCCACATCAGCCTGCTGTCACGACTCAAGAGTTTGTCTCATCTACACACATTTACGGAGCAGATTGGTCGACAGGCAACTCAGAGAGACACACTACAATCACTGCATATTTGAGAAGCAGTTGTAAAGTATTTGGCACAGAAAAATGTTGAAAATTTTGATTGTAATTAGTTGTTTTTTTGTTAAGAAGCCAGCGTGGCAGTGCTTGTGGATTTTAGGATACGTGCAAGAATGTGAAACATGATATCACACAATATTTCGAGTCCAATTCTGACACGGCAAACCCCTTCAACATGGCAAAAAACCTGAAACAAAAGGTACACAAAACAAATGAGAGTTCACATTTCATTCTAATCCAACATTGCAGTCTAAAACTCTTACGCGTCTTTAATTTCTGTATCTCAAATTCGTTTACAAAAAGCACACTGTGACGTTCCTTTACGAGTCACAAGACACAGTTAACCTACAGTATCCATATTATTGGTGCATAGACAAAACCGGGACAGAGTGTAGCAAAAAATCACCAATTTATTGCTTTAAAGTCTAATATTAACCCCCCATTAAACTTCTTTTGATTGCAAAACAACTACAAATATCCCATGGAGAACCAGGCAGAGGTATTGCATTCAACTGATTAAAAGAGCTAAAATGTCCCTTCCTGATGAGATGCAAATCTTTTTGCACTTTGAAAAATAAAGAGCTTTCTTGCACATACATTTACATCACAGAGGTAAACTTTTACTCTAAAACAAGTAAAAGACTAAATTTGATGGGACAGAAGTAAAAAGAACTAAAAAAAGAAACTAAAATCTGGCCAAAGCTGCTCACTGTTTCAAGTTCTGCTTCCCTCGTCGTGAGGTAACAAGGGATTAGGGACCGAAACGCATGAGCATTACTCAATAAACCCAGGAAATGCTCAATATTATGGTTTTTTTTTCAAATGCGGAGAGCGGATGGTGTTGTTCCCTCAGGTGTCCTGCGGCCGCGATGTTGCTGAAAGTAGCGGTGATGGCTATACAGGCCTCTGGACCTTGCCCTCCCTCTCCCTGCGCTTCAGCTCCTCCCTGTAGCAGTAGGAGCAGTAGTTGTCCGTCTCCGGCCTCCCATAGAAGGAGCAGTTCTCCCTTTTGCAGCGGCGCTGCTGAAAGCAGTACAAAGGGCCCCCGGAGCTCCGCCCTTTGGTCTTGTCTGGACCGAGCCAGGTGTGAGGCATGCTGTCCTCGTCGGCGAACTCGAGGCAGTCCTGAATGTCTCCCGCATTGAATCCGTTGGTGTACGTGTGGGACTTATGTTCGCCAGGCATGTTGTAGGACAGCGTGTCCATGGTGTTGACTGTGCGGACCCCTGACAGGCGCGCAGGGCTGTAACTCTGGGAGGAGAGCGTGCGGTTCTGCTGGGGGTAGGTGGCACATGTCTTCAGGGTGCCCACCACTGGCTTGTAGGGGTCATCTTGGAAGATGGAGGATTGCATGTTGACATCTTGTAAGTGAATGACGCTGTGCCTCTGGATGGGCGGCGTATGGCTGTAGTGGGCAGACACAGGGATGGGTCCGGGTCTCTTAGCACCGATGCTGGGAGAAGAGTAAGGCGCAGGGGCTGAGACAGGGGTTGGGTGGGAGATGTGATGCGAGCTTGGCGGAGGGGTGAGAGGAGGGACTTGGACAGTAGAGAGATTGGATGTAGGAATGGGACTGTTTCTGCCCTGTGTCTTGAGACTGAGCAACGGTTGCGGGTTGCTGTAGGTGTGGTGGGGCAGGACAGGAGAGCAGCTTTCCGGAGGAGAGCTGTCAGACCTCTCCCTCTGGAAGACGCTCTCATGCTCCGGCTTCTTTGAGGACACCTCAGTAGTGGCAGGAGGCTTCTTCTCTGCCTCTTTCCTCTTTTGCTCCTGCTCCTGGCTGAAGCGCTCCTGGGCATTTGTCAGATAGTAGCTGATCATCTCCTCATGGAACTGGTGTCTATGGCTGGTCAGCAGCAGTCCTGCAAAAATGAACTTGCGCTCCCCCTGCATGGCAGCCCGCAGGATGTTGAGGCTAAGCTTGACATCTGTGCTGTATTTCCAGTTTTCCAAGGACTTGTCCCCTGAGCCTCGGCCCGTGCTGTCCTGTCTCTCAGTCGGGGAAGAACTCGATGGTCTGTCTCCATCTGTAGGGGAGGGACTTGTGGCTTTCTCGGAGGAAGTGGAGCTGGTTGAATGGCCTGAATCTTCCTTGCTCCCTTTGGTTGCCTTTGACTCTTTCTTCTTTGCCTTTTCCCCTCCATTTTCCCCATTACGACCTGAGCCAGAGTTCGACTTGTTCATTTTGCCGTGCACAAGTCCTCCCAAACCTCCCATGTTCTTCTTCAGCTTGATACCGAGTGTTTTGCTAAAGCTTCCTAATCTGTTAGCTACAGAGTCAGTTCGACTCTTGTCCTTGCGCTGCTTATCTTTGTCCTTTTCTTTGCTGGGCTTCCCAGTGTTAATGTTTGAGTTGCTGCCGACAGACTCGTGGTCAGAGTCCATGGACTCAGCAAGAGACTGTACATCCTCACCTGCAGAGGCTGTAGGAGACTCTGGCTGAGCCAGGGGAGCCTGCAAACACACACAAAAATAAGTACATTTTAAACTTTTATCAGACCATTGTCTTAAACTTTTACAAATTTATTTATCATTATGTATTTCTTTGGAACTGTAAGTGACAGGCTCAAAAAAGTAGTGTACTATTGTAAAATGAAAAAACGAGATAAAAATAAAACGTTTTCACAGAAAATAAGAAAAATGTTTGTAGTGCCTATGTATTTAGCCTTCCAGGTATTCTTCTAAGATTATACTGTGTTTAGCACCAAGCAGTCTTCTTCTCTTCCAGCTTTGTATCCCTTCTGAAGAAAAGCATGCCCTCAATGTAATGCTGCCACCATCATTGTTCACCAATGGTGGAATTGCGTGTTCATGTAGATGTGCAGTGTTATTTTCTGTTATACGTAGTGTTTTTGTAGCCATAAAATTAAGTTTTGATTTAACCCCACTAGAGCTGTTTGCTGTGTCTCCTGCATGGAAAATTTTTAAGTGAGCCTTTTTATGACTTTCGCTCAACAGTGACATTCTTTGTGCTAAAATCCAGATTTGTAACGTGTACAACCAATAACTGTCCTGTTGATAGATTACTGCACCCAAGTCATGAATCTCTGTAGCTCCCTCAGAGTTCCCACTGGCCTTTTAAGGCAGCTTTTCTGAGATTTTAGGTGGATATATATTTGTAGATTTGAAGTTGAGATGTACACTTTCTATGAGATGTTCCAAGCTTTGCGTATTATTTTATAACTTTACATGCTTTAAATGTCTCCATAACCTTATCTCGGCCCTGTCTGCTCTGTCCCTTGATGTTCATGATGCGTTTTATTTTTTATTGTCTTAACAACACAGTGGGGCTTTCACAGATCATCTGGATTTATATTGAGATTACACAAAGGTGGACAAGGTGTCTTTTGAACCAAAATGTTGGTACTAGGTTTTATTTAGGGGATCAGAGTAAGAGACTGAATTTGTATGCATGCCACACTATTCAAACAGTGTATTTTGTTTTCAGTTTAAAGATATGCATGAATTTATGAAGGATGTTCTCTCAAAAACCTAACATAACACATGCAAAATAATCCAAGTTGTATTGATCTCTTCACAAGGTAATCTAAGCAAGAACTGGAATGATCTAAAGCAGAAATTTTCTAAAAACTGTTGGGAAACAAACAATTTTCTGGTTTTTCGTGACTCAAAACCATAAATGTGAGAGATTATGGCATTCTGACACGGAATAGAACCGATTGATGGGAACCAAAGGGTTTCAGAAACATCTGGAAGAAGGGAGCCTCTATAAAGCTAAATTAACCATGACAAATACGACACACATGTGACAGTTGAAAATAAATTACCCTTGTTTCAGAGGGAATTCGAATCCATGTTACATTCATGTAGTTGTGCAGCAGGTTGAGTTTGGCCTCCAGGGACAAGATCAGACTGTAGAACAATATAAATATACTTTTTAAAAGAAAAAAACACAATTATATCTGATAAACATATCAGTAAAATATCTATTGGAAACATGCAGAAGGATTACATAAGCTAAGCTGTCTGAATGATACCTGCAGTCCGCTAAAGGAAATCCATGAAGGATATACTCAGAGATGGACGAATTTTTTTTTTGTGTGTGTAGTTTTTTGGCAAACTAATCTTAAAGAATATAAAATCAAACCCCTTAAATAAACCTTCCAAAACACAGTGAAGGTGTTGCGGATTTCCAGAGACCACTTCTGGAAAAATGCAACACCTGCCTGAAATCTTTGATCTTTTTCGTTATGAAGTGACCCAAAGCCAGAGCCAATAATCACAGTTAAATCCCAACAGGTAACATGTAAGAAGGTCGATGGATGGACTGGCAGAAATGTTTACAGTCAGTATCTCTCTGTGCTTTGCTGACACATATCAGCTGGTGATGTTTCAGGCTTACCTGGCTAGCTTGGTGTTGTCATTGTCGTCCCTTCCCCACTCCCAGTCCACACCAGGATCCACAGCAAAATGGAGTGCCAGCAGCTTGTGCTCAGAGTCGGTCAGAGGGATGACAGCTGAAGGAGAGGAAATTGCAATTACATTACTTTGGTCCAGCTTAATCAACAGTAGCAAGTCTAAATGACGCTGGTTCTCACATGCAAATGTGGCACCAAAGCATTTGGACAGTTTCAACTGATTGGAGCTCAGGGCTAGTTTGCTTTTAGTATTTCAGTTTGTGTGGCGTTATATTCATTTTAAAATTTAGGACCATTCTCTGTTTTAATGTGTTTCATGGCATTTGTTCAGTTTTGTGGTTTTTGTTGTAATTGTGTTTTTAATCTGCTCTGTAGATCTGAAGCTTAGTGCTACAGTAGACTGGGACAGCATGCCTTCATTTTGTTTAGTGTGTTAAAGTTTAAACAGTGAAGAAATGTCATTTCTATCATGGGGATAATAAATGGCAAAAGAAAACAGTGTTTATCTTTATCCAATATGATAAACTACTTACAAGCAGCAAAAGAGATTTCAGCACCAATCAGTGGGTAAAGAACATAAAACAGGCATCAGGCCGGGCTTCCTCTTGTGGGAAATCACATGCACAGGGCAGGAGTTTACAGTAGGCTACATGTTTCTTTCCTCTGAATGTGTGGGAGTCTTCTAAAACAACAGTGTAAGATGGAGTAGCTGGGCCTTGCTGGCCCACATAACGGCTCTCATCAGGCTACCTAGTGTGGGGGCTGTTGTCTGCATGACTGTAAAGAGAGGCAGGCTGTTCAGGCTGAGGACATTCCAGCCTTCCCTGTCAGACCCAGATGGAAGGCACAGTCTTCTCCTGGCCTCATCAATTCTTCCACTGCCAGCAGGCTGCTGTGCTCTGTAGGCTTCATGGAGACTGTGAGGAGCAGAAACAACTACCTGTATAGAGTCCAAATGGATAATTCAGGGGCAGTCTCTGCTCTTAGTGCATTTCCTCTCCTCTGCATAAATACAGAGCTAATGTGCTATTGCATCATGCAATCTCTTAGGGCTTTGTAAACAAGTATTTAATCAATTTTTTAACTTTTTCACACTCTGTGTTACAACCACAAGCTTCAATGTATTTTATTGGCGTTTCATGTAATAGATCAGTGCTCCACAACTCCAGCAAAAAATCAACACACTGGACCAAGAGCTAAAATGAGAGATGTCGTCAGGTCGAACCCTAACTAGAGCAACGATAGGTGAATGGATGACTAATTGTGTTTGTCTATGCGTCAAATCAGCTGTTACCTTAGCACGCAATACACTTTACTGAAAATCCCCAAAACAAACAATGAATGACTAACAGTAATAGGATGCTGGCATGCCAGCATTGTTGACAAAGAGGAAAAAGGGATTCCATTAAGTAGGGTCTTTCCAACAACAGTTTTACCCAGGCAGTTCTGTCTCGATACAAATAAAAAACACAAACACAGATATGCTAAGAAGAAGACGATAAACTTGCTCCCTCCTTAGTTCCCACTCGGGTCATGCAGCAGCCAAGTGGAGGTCTGTGAGGTGGTTTCCCTGCTCCCACGATGCAGCTGGGCTCCCTTGTGTGTGAGTGCGTGCACGCACGGCTCTTCCAGCTTGAGCCCGGTTCAATTTCAGCTCTGCCAACTGAACTCTGGGGGACTCAAGTGTGCTATAATATATTTACTATCCCCTGTCGGCAGCCGTGTTTTGTTGTCCTCCAATAACCAATTCCCACAGTCCGTGCGAGGATGACATCATAGCCTTCTTTGGAATACAAACTGTGCAGTCAACGTCATAGCTGCTGTTCGTTTTGCAAGCTTGATTCAAGAATGATACAGAGAAGCGGAGGACGAGCAAACATGGGTGTGACCTGTAAGGAAATAACTACTGGAGATTAACTTCTCCCAGCTTACATTCGGGACACTATACTGGAGATAAGCTTATTCTTTTCTGACTTGTTAGGGAATCTTAAAGATACAATGCATTGGGTTGTGAGAGCAGACTAATATCCCCTCCCTTATTTAACTCAGCTTTAGAGGACAAGAGCACCTTTCTTTGACATGATTTGACTTGCAACATTTAGTCAGTCTTTCAGCTGCAATGAGATTCAAGAACAATTTGTGCAAACTGGAAAAGTAACACATTCAAATTCCTGAGTTAGTGCTCTGCACAGCTGCAGATTTCCAGGCTATAAATCACTAGAATAAACAGCAGTGGTGCTCATAAACAAAACTGAGATGTTCACCATCATTCCAACTGCAGAGTCAAGGACAGCACATCTAATCAGTGACTTGCTAAATGATTGACATAATATTGAACTTTTTATGTGACAGAGCATTAAAAAGTAGAACCCACCTGAAAAGTTTTGCAAATGAAAAGTCTAAATTGTGTTGATAAATATTATCTTTAAGTAAATTTTATTTATAAAACAGATTTCGCATTATCATTATATCAGGACAGTATAAGACAGATAACCAGTGAGAAAAAAATGTCCCTTTGGTGTTGTTATCTGAACAAATAGACTGCCCCGTCAAAAACAACCAATCAGAGCCAAGAGGAGGCTCTTAGCACTGTCAATCACTCTTGTGTACTAGTTCCTCTCACCATCTTGATTGCTCTCTGCTGTGCTACAAAGAGCCAGCAGGCAGATAAATGGTTTTCCAGGAATGGTAAGTTGTTTTTGTTTTTGCATTGCTTGTTCGTCTATCATATAAACCCCCCCCCCCCCACCCCCGTCCCAAAATATGAGAAAGTTTGTATTTTTTAACTTGACAAACGTGAAAAGTTCATGGAGTGTGAATTATTCTGCGAAGCACTCTCTAATTTAAATAAAGAGCTGTGTGTTGGTGTCATGCAAAGATGGAAAAGTTGAGTAAAACAGTGAATCCATTGAAAGATCAAGATCTAACCCCCACCTACCAGAAGTTAATAGTTACACCACACTCTCATGTAGGTGGTCCTCTGGCCAGTTTATGTAATCAGATGGGTGCAAGACGTTTATCAATAGGATGCCAAAGAAAACTTGGGAGTGTTTTGATTTACAGGAAAGCTTGAAATAGGCTCAAGAGTTTTCCAGAGGGTCAGTTCCCCTCACAAGCTGCTGGACCGCGTGAGCACAAACAGGCAGATGAAAGACCTTTGCTAGCATCTACTGAGGGTTTACTCATTATCACACAGCAGGTGAGCATTGGTGGGTTGGGCAGAAAACACACATCCAGGTACACTTGGAGTAGAAAACCACTTCACCAGTTCTCCTGGGATATAGACATGAAAAACTGAAAACAAACAGAAACCTTAGAGCAACAACACTTGGCCTCACTCACCCCTCCTGTGTTTTTTTCATCATTTCTGTAGCTTGACATTCCTTACACATAAATAGAAGGAGGACCATAACTTGTCAAACTCCTGGACTATGCCTTGCAAAAGTATTTACACCCCTTGAACATTTTTACATTTATCGTATTGCACACAAAAAGTTATATGCATTTCATTGAGATTTTATTTGACAGGACCAACACAAGTACTGGAAAATTAGGAAGTATTATGATAGGTAGTTTTCAAAGTTTTGTTTTTCCAACTTTACTACTTTGTCCTTTACTGCAGTTATAACTAGATGTACACCGACTGAAGTTTTCTGGCCGATCATCGATCTTTAAAAAGCCTGACCTGTTCGTTCTAATTTTGTCCGATACAGATTCTCTTGTTTGAGGTCACTAAATAAAGTGACAAAATTGCTACGTTAACGACAGTGTGGTGACTATTGCTAACCGCGCACGTGCAGATGTGACCTGATGGGCGGGGTTTTCTGTCTGTCAGTCCTCTTTCACAGCAGAGCAAAAGGGGATCATTGCTGACTTTCAGATGTTTGTCAAGGTAGATAAAATTGGTGGATTAAATCATTTCTCATGCAAGTGTCAGCAGATAGCAGATCTTCTAGAATTAAGGAAATTAGGGAAGATATATTGATGTAACCCTAGTTACAGCCATAAGTGTTTTTGGGTATGCTCATTCTTTACTGCATAACAGTTTAAGCTGAGTTAGAATGGATAAAGCACATCTGTAAACATCATTTTTGTGACCTTCAAAGCCAGTATCATATCTTTTTCAGCCTCTAACAAGTTTTTCTGCCCCATACCATTCTTCACTGCAGGGACAGTGTGGTCCTAGTGATGTTCAGTGTAAAGTTACAACTAAGCACATCTGACATAGTACATGTTAAGAGAGTTTGAACCTTTCAAGAGGTGATGCAGAATTTAATGGCTGGAAATAGAGGGTAAAAATGGCTTTTTGGGTCTTTTTTTAAGCAAACCCCCTTTGTCCTGGTAGCATTGTACAATATTCTTTCCATTCCATAGATGGCATAAACAGAGTTCAGAGCTTAGAACTTACTTGAAATAACTTTCAGCAAATGTTCCAGTTTGAGTTTGTCTGGTACATAAAATTACAAACTAATGGCCATTGATGTTTGTGGCTATAACATGACAAATGTGGAAGAGTTTAAAGGTATGATTACTTTTGTACAGCAGAATGGGGTTCTATGACTGTTTTCTTCCTGAAAAAACCTCCAGTCCTCTGACACCTGAACACACACCAGACCAGCAGCCCCTCTTAGATGCTCTTTGCTGAGTCAGGGGAAACTAACAGCAACCGTCCACCTGAAACGTCCACACAGTGGACTGACTGTTTAGGCCTGGGCCGGCCGGGACTTTAATGCTGAGAGGTGATTTGCTGAGGACACACAGTGGAGTATCTTCTGGTGTGTCTGGCATTAGCTCAGACAAGTGAGCCATAACTTGCTTCTTTTGATTCAGGTGAAATTTTTATCTTATAGTTCTACCATACACCCTGCATTTTCATGAGACTTTCATTTAAAGTAGTGCAGATTTGCATCGCTGCTGCGTAACATGAATTGCCACATGACATACAAATGCACCATGTGAAGAGTTCAAATGTTTTCATAACATCCTGGAGAGAGTGCAGACTTTCTGATCTTATCAAATGAGGACACAGTGTACCAGGATGAAAAAAGTACAACCACGCACTGGTGTTGTGATTATGCTGTGCCATTTTCTCTGGACACATGCACCATCTGGTGGATGAGCAAAGAACATCAATGTTTGGCTATCAAACACCCACTAAAATGCTGATTAGTCTAATGTGGTGGAGTTAGCAGGAGGTTCTTCTGGGGCTTTGTAGGAGTGACTAGTTAAGGAACAGTCAGAGGAGGAAGAAGGAATCAATTTGCATAAGTGTCTCTGTGTTCGAGGTGACGTCTCATTCTGCGTTTGCGTGAAACTCAGACTGAGACGTCAGCAGCCCACACGAAACAACGACCGGGTGACTCCCGAGTGCCGTGACTTCCAAGGCCGGTTGTCAGGGAGATCCACTGTTGTTGTCACTTACAGAAAGTCTGTGACCTCAAGGCTAAGCTGTGAGTGGGAACACAGGAATCTGAATGGGCATAAACAAGAGCATCTCCACAAAGTGAGAGGGGAATTAAAATGTGTACTTCGCCTGCCACAGCTTAACACAATCAACATGTTCTGCAAAGCTCTGCATCACCTCTTTCCCACGTGACTGAGGAAAACGCATAAACAGACACACCTACTGTGAAGACCCACAGCTGGAACGTCAAGTCAAGAAAAAAATGCAGCAGCTTTTGCAAGCTTGAATAATTTTGTCAGCATTTAGGAGTCAAAGCTGGCTGGTTTCCTCAGCGATGACCACTCCCCGCTTGATGCTGCCAACTGGCCTCTTTTAATAATGGATCTCAGGTAATTAGGCTGCCGTCTCATACATTATTCACCTCAGACAGGACAGACAGAACCTTCCCTTTACCCTCCAATCCTGCTGGAGTTAAAAGCAAATTTCACCATGCTGCAATGAGAAGCTTTTTATGGAGGACGTGTGCTTACCTTGTTCTCGCTGCTGGTCTCTCTGCTCCATGGACACCAGTGCTGAGAAGTGAGCCTGATCGTAGGCCAGGACCAGGGGGGAGCAGTGACAGCGGCTCGGAGGCACTTCCAGAGGCAGATAGAGCCCTCCAAACGGGATGGGAGCAAACGCTGCAAAGGAGGTTAGAGCATGGCCGGGTCACTCCTTTGCTGTTTGCCCTGAGCCGCATATGACTGACTGAATGAATACACAGTTTCCCCACCTTCTCCTCCGGAGTCTCTGAGCATCGTGTCGGCCACCACTACAATTGGCCTGCGTAACACATGGGCCAGCACAAACACATGGAACTCCTCCAAACTCTCGTAGACCGGATCCTCAGAGTTATCCACGCTGGGGAAAGAAAAACACAAAACATGACAGCCCACTGATCTACATGAGTCAGAAGAGATCCTGCCCATGTCTGAGTCATTTTCTGCAGTCACCATAGATTTTTACAGTCTGAACTCCATACTTCAATTTCCAAAATTCACATTTTATTTTTAATTTACTGCTAATATTTAAAAACTAGTGAGGCTTGTATCTGGAACAGAGATTAGAAGGCTTCAAGGACGCATGGATTGAGCAGAGAATAAAGTTTGGAGATACAAATATTTTTCCAAGCTTTCCAGATTTTTCCAGAAGGAACATGGCCCCTCATTTTCTCAAAGCAGTGCTCAAACAGGTCAATGAAGTCCGCAATTTCATAGTCATGCTAATTAAATAAAATAGGAGAAGATGGGGGGGAGAAAGGGATGCTGATGGAGAGATGGATAAAAAGCACAGGCAGCACTCTTGAGTGTGCAACCACCAGGGAAACGGGGGATGAGCAACAATTAAGCTGTCAGCTACACAGCCAAATTCGCTCTAATAAAGAGCCTCTTAATATGTGAATCCCACTCAGCCCATTCACAGGCTCATCTCACACTACGACCATCAAACATCCCTAACCTTATTACTCTGTTACAGTCAAGCTTAATGAGAGGTTCACACATTCACAATAAATAAGTAAATTGCTCCCCTGAAAGGAACATTTTCAGCATTGGAGTCTTTTGTACTTAAGTCTGGTTCAGTAATCATGTAGTGGAAAAGTTACTTTTGTTGTAGCATTAAAGCCTTTAGTGAAAAATATCACTTATCTAATCTAAACCAACTGCTGTTTCTGCTATAAAAGATTTTTTTTTTTCATTCTGATCAACTTTCCCCTAAATGTAAATTTTTTATTTTTTTTTTTTTTTTTTTTTTTTGTGGATGCACTTGAATGACATTTTAATCTCGGCTGAAACTTTCTGTTATTCACACGTCTTCTCTTGTTCCACCGGATCGGCAGCCTACCTCGAAGAGCTGAAGCATGTGACAACATATGTGTGTTTATTTCAGTGAATATGGAAACACGGTGAAAACCACAAGGTTTCTCTGCGTGGGAGGAGGAAACCAGAGCGAGTTTCCAATCCGCCTCTGTAGCTTGAGAAAAAGCCACTCTTACGTTTATTTGTGCAACCTGCTGCAGCTAAAAGTAACTCAAACCCAAGACGAGGAGGGTGGGGGCTTGAGCTCTCTGAGCAGAAAAGAAAACTTACAAAGAAGCCAGGAGGTGGCACTGTTTCACATTGTGATTTTGCAGAGGAAGACAAGTTTGATTTGCATCTGTCTTTTTTAAAACTTTATTTTAAGATTTGTACATTCATGTGCATTGGTTAACTTACCCTCCACTGGTGTTCCCGTTTTTGCTCAGATGAGTGCGAGGCTCACTGGAGGCCAACTTCAGCAGCTCGTTCCACTCTCTTTCCCATTCTTCTTCTGTGTAAACCAGCCCTGACTGCACAAAAAACACAATAATGAAATTCAAATTATAGTTTTCCATTAAGTCACTGTTAATTCAAAGTTACTGTGTGCTTCTTTTCAATGAAATGCATTTTTTAAATGAAAAAAGTCAAGAAACACAGCACTGTATTAAGCCGTCTCCCATTTGTTTACAATTTACCCTCAAGAAGTAAAATGGTACTGATCAATAGTCCTCCAGGTTTTCTAAAGTATTTTTAAAGCCATCAAAAAAACCACTTCAGGTATTGAATTAGTAATAAATATAAAAGCCAAAATATGATGGAATGCCAATTTTTTTAATCAATTCACATAAATTAAGAAAACGTTCAATATACTTTAAAACATAAAAAAAAAAAAAAACATTCTAGCAACCTTGAGTAAGATATAAATATTATTTATGCAATTTCACATTTTTGAACATAATTTCAAAACAAATTGAAATACAAACCATAACTTATTGTTGTGCAGTTATTAAACTTAATTTGAGGAGAATTTCATTGATTTCTACCGAAACGCTTAGTGAGAAGATTTATCTTACCGCCTAACACCAACTTGTTATACTGGCTTACCTTATAAAAAGAACACCAAAACCAAAATCTGCATAGTGAGCAACTGAAAACCACACTTGTATTTTAGTAGGTGATTTTGCTCTATTCTATATATCAAAAACAAATTAAATGTTATAGTCAACAACATTTTAACTGTAATAGTATTTTTTAACAGCAGAGGAATGATTGGTTTTAAATTTTCTGAACAGAAATGAGATCATGTTATGCACTTTACATGTGTATTTTGTGCAATTATTGTGATTCTGCAGTTTTTTTAAACATGCTGTGAGAATCAAGCCAGTGTCTGCTGCCATGCGACGGCGGTCCCTTCCAAAACTCAAACCAGAACACCTCCTTTTGTGGAATCCATCTACATAACTGGGCCAACTGGAAGACTGGAATTTTCAAACATAAACATCTGGACAAATTCTTTGCTTGGGCTATCTTTGGTGACACACTTTTTCTGTTAGATTGAAGAAAAAAAACTTTAATCCTACATCAGGGCAACAGGAGGAGGCAGAGGAAGTGCAGAGGATTTGGCAGCATTACTTGAACTGCTACAGCACTGATGTACATTTAGCATCACAGAAAATCTTTTTCCAGATTGAAAGAGGCTCAGTTAAGAAGTAAAAATCAGCATTACTTTAACCAGAGGTCGTCAGTAGTTGATCTATTGCTCCACTCTTATTAAAGTATCATTTGGAGAGAAGGCATTGTATTATATTTGCATGGTTGGGTATTCGGCAAACCTCCTTGTTCTGCTGGGTTTGCTGCCACCTCCACCTCCTCTTCAGAGCGTCTCTCTCTGCTCCACTTTTCATCATGGTGTACAAAGATTTCCTTAGCATTAGGTCTCTGTCATGGAAGCCCCACATCCCTGGAAGACAAAAACACAATGTTAGGAAGAACTCTGACTGAGAAAAGAATGCACTGATCACTGGCTGTCCTTATGTTGTCATTCTTAGATGACCGCAACTCCTTAACTAAAAATGTCCTCCTCAGACAGAGCTTGTCAGGACAGATTAAAATAACGCTGGTGCCTCTAGACCTCGGCTACCCTTAGAGCCCTCGCACTGGGAAGGAAAGAATCTGAGGAGGATGAACATGCCATGTCTCTAGAACACAAAGTACAGGTGAGCTATTCTTTCCTCTTGTTCCTGTCCTTTTAGCTTTGATTTGTCCTTATTCAGCAAGATTTTGGAATCACTAGCTGTGACACAGCACTAGATGTTTCCAATCCATGAACTAGGTTAGTCTTCTGGTGCCAGAGATTTAATTTGTGGTTGAATATTCACAACATTTTGATTCAGTAATTTCCCAGTTAAACACTTCAGCAATTTTTACTTTTGGTTAACTTTAAGTTACACATGTGATACAGCAAGTCCTATAGTTTCAAAACGCAAAATTTAGACCTTGTTACTCTTGTTGAATGTCCCACTGTGTATCTCACTGTGTTTACATTCAAATACAAAATGGGTTAGCATTAGTAAAAAAAAATATTCATTTAAGTACACACCTATGGTTTTAGTGTGTCTGGAGATGGAGTAACTCTCAACGTCTGAACTGCAAAAATTAACATCTCAAGATTGTGGATTGTTAGCAGATTAGTACAACTTATGACATCTATTTTTGTTTAATTTCACCAAAATCTCACATGAATTTGTAGTGATTTTATATAAGTAATAAAGTAAAATTATAGGTTAAAAGTTTTAACACAGGAGCTTCTTTCCCCACTTTTCTTGGACACTCATCACAATTTATTTAAAATTCAATGCAGTTACACGTTTTCCACCAAGCTTTCAATTGACTTTTCTTAGCTAACAAACTGTAACCTCTGTTAAATCATCTGAGATCAATGATGTGCTGAAATGATAGTTTTTTTCGCAGCATTCTGATGTTCCTGTGGTGGTTAATCCATCTCCTCACTGAAGCTCTAAAAATGTGTTAAAAAGTTGTGCTTAAATTTCCTTCATGTGAACAACAAGTATTCCATGTGTAAAACTGGAAGTTACTCAATTAACACGCTATCGAGGTTAATGCATTTTACATACATGCCAAGTTTTGCACTTTATAATAGAAAGGAAAATCTAACGGAAGATCAGTATAAACCAGAAGGATCAGGGTAATAGAGGGCTAAGTAAAAAAAACTTCAAAAAACTATTTTTGCTCCAAATTGCACAACAGAAATTTGGGGTTTTAGGAGTTACTCACCCAACGAGGCAGCATGGAGGAGGCAGTTACCATCCCCTGTGGTGGCCAGAGGAAGAAGCTTCTTACAACTGGTGCACATGGTGGACCACCAGTTCAGACGTCCTAAAAACACAAGAACACTCAGAAAGTCATCTTTGAAGGCAAGCACTGCAGCCAGCAGACAAGCTATGTAAAAATACACGCTGCAGGTCACAGTATTATGATTGTTGGTATTCAACACAGAGTGCCACTGAGCTTTGCAAAACCATGACGCCTCTACTTCACAATCAGTTGTTCTGTTATGTATATATGAGAAGCCTTGATTGCAGATCGATATTACAATGTTCTTTCTATAGGTTAAAGACAAACACTGCAAAACTGACATTCTAGGTGGTTTAGGAGATAGCGTAGTTTAGAATAAAGAATCCAAACTCTGGAAATCTTCAAATGATTACACTGAACTTAGTTGAGTACATGCATCTTAATATCAACTGTGAAATAAAGAAAAAAAAAATAGAAAGTTGTTTCACACATTGCACTCTGCACATGCATCAGTTGGTTATGTTCTTTTTTAGCCTGTATATGTTTCACATTTTTTCATGCAACCACAGCAAAACCCAGGAACTACTCTGAAACCACTCCTCTAACTTTTCTAAAAAAAAGAAAAAGTGAGAATGAAGAAGAGCCCTGAGCGCAGCACACAGGCTGACTGCAGGCGGACCGCACTGCTCTGAGCCTGGCTCATCTCGCACCATCATTTATTTAACAACAGTAAACACAGTTGAGCCTCTGAATGATTTAGCCTTCACTGTAGTCACAATTAAACTGCAGAGTTTCTTTTTTTCTGCAATTCGCAGAACCTTATTTCTGAGCTACTGTAACCTCCTGTTGTTTTATGATGCTGGCCTCATAGCGTGCTCCACATGCAGTACATATGGACAATTCTACCTGCTAGGAAATACAGAAAGATGCATATTGGTGCATTTTACAGTAACTTTTGCATAATTTGCAAAAAATAAAAATAAAAAAATAAAAAATTACTGACTGAAAAATTATTATTTCGTATTATTTTTTAGCACGCAAAAGAATTTGACATGCAGTTTTAAGACGTTTTGTTTATGCCTTATTGGTAAAATATTCAAATTTTCTGCTCATTTGTTATAACATCAAAGTGAAAGGGTCTCTGCAAGATTCAAAACTTTTGAGCAGGTTTCTCTCCTTCAGTTGAAAGTGTCAGATGGTTCCCTCTGGGATCCGGGAGGCTTTGAATTAGGTGTTGTCATCCTCCCTCCCGGATGCTGCTTCTCTGATCTGTTCTGTCTCACTGGGTCAGTCTCATCTTGTGCATCTGTCTGTATTTCAGACTTAATGGAATTCTTTATTGCAACTACTCTGTTTGGCTTCAGTTTACTTTAAACACGTCAAGAAACAAAGAGAGTTAAATTAATCCTTTTTTTTTTTTTTTTTGCAAAATAGCTAAATTTCAGTCAATGTCTTGTGGACATCTATTTTTTTAAATATTGGAACAGTCACAATTCTATCAAGGCCTGGACTTTGACTGGACCATTCCAGCATAGGAGTATGTGTTAAACTAACCACTGCTAGAAAGTGAACCTCTGCCCTAGTTTCAAATCATCTCCACCATCTAACAGACTTTCTTTGAGGTTGTCGTGTATTTATAGCCATTTACATGCAGCTGCGCAGAAATTCCTCCACCCATGCTGCAGGTCAACATGGGCCACTTTGCAACTTCTCCGATTAATCCTATGCAGATATGAAATTGTTATAGTCCTTTAATATTTAAATGATGGATTGAACATTTGTAGTAAAGTTTTGTGACCGACTTCACACCTTTTTCCTTCACCTGTCTGCTGTGTTCTTTGTTCTTTGATGCTGTTTGCTCCCTTCTGAAGGTAAGTAGTTGCACTAGATTGTAAACTTAAAATTGAATTTCCTTCAACATCACAATGATGCACAACTTTGCATTGGTCAATTATAATTCTAGCAAAATACACCAAGGTTTGTGGTTTTAACATGACAAAATGTTCTGCACTATATCCTCATCGGACTCACCTGCCTGTTCCAGAGCCATCATGGTGGACTGCTCTATTAGATCCCTCTCTATGAAACTCCTAAAGTCCTCGCTGTAGACGCTGAGATCGGGTAGCTGGAATGTGTAAATGGGCATCTCAAGAGGGAACTGCTCGCTGGTGCACTCATTTGCCACCTGCAGCCGTGCCAAGGAGACGATAGCAGAGCTGGCGTGGGAGATTCCACGGGACAGACGCTTCTCTGGGGCCGAACACAAGTAAGGTTGTCCAGATAAGACATAAGACGAGGTTCGTGAGAACAAAAACCACAACAACAAACACCACTGCTGATGCTGAACTGGCTTTACTACCTTGTGCATTGTCCTCCTGCTTCTGTGCACACGGCCTGTCGATCTTGCTGACATGGCTGGGTGTTTCACGTGTCTCTGGCTGTTTGTAGTAGCGGCCCTCGTTGAAGACCTGCGGCAGGTTGGCAGTGTGGACCTGCCTGAGCTCCTCATAGTCGTTCAGAGCAGCACTGAGGTCCCAGTTTTTACCTGAAGGAAAAAATGGAAGTCAGGGTTTGATTACAAGCAGGAAAAATAAACCTCCATTAAGTAATCTGGTTCGATTTCATTACAGTCACATGCATGTAAACAGATGTTAGTGTGCAAGACTACACCGCCCACACACTAAAGTTTACAGTAAACAGTTTACAGTTGCAGGTCCTGGAGATGAATTCAATAACACTATTTCACTGAAACACTTAAACAACTTGGTAAGCTTTTTTCACTTTTGACTTTTAAGTAATTTAAATCTTTAAATCTCTAACATAAAAAAAACACATCGGTCCACATAGCTTCAAAAATTCATAGCTTCTCCACAGGAGAAGATGTTGCAGTGCTTTTATCAGAGGAAAACATGCTGAATCATAGGGAGGCTGGGTGTTGGCACAAAAATAAAGTCAGAGAGGGAGACAGAACCTTCAATATGGTGACAGCAATATCCTGACATGCACACACCAACACCCCTGGCTGTCTCCTCTGAGTTTGTCTCTTTAACAGAAATCCCCTCAAGGTTTAAGACAAGCAAGTTGGTTCTTCATACACCACTCTGACTTCTACCATCGCCAAAGGAATCATCCAAAAAATAATAAAAAAAAGAAAAGCACACAAACGCCTATGTCTAAATTCACTGTAACCTAAGTGTGTTTGTGAAACTCGATCTACTAATGACCTCAGCATGGTGGAGACCTGAAGAAGAAGACCTCAGCCTTCCAGACAGGATGTCTGTCTGTGAGTCTCAATATGAATATGAAAGCATGTCCTGCTAAGCAGCAGCTTTTGCATTTGTCAATGCAAAACACATTTCACAGAATGGATTTCAACAGCATGAGCTTCAGAAACACAGGCCTACAGCCTACCATGCATCCATTCAGCACCTTAATGCATCATCTTTAAATGCTTAAGTGGAAAGCTTTCTTTCAGGATAATGATTGGTATTTAGCACAGAAAGCATGACAATACATAATCAATATCCATTAGAAACACTTCAGATGCATAAGTGCAGATTCTGATACAAGATGCAAAAGCATGGACCAATTATGGGTGCCGTGCTTATGCCAAGAGTTTAAAAACTTACAGCTTCAAAATTCTATGGCTCCTTCATTCAATTTAAAATCTATCTTATAGAATGTCAGTATAAATGTAAAAGGCACAGATATGCTCCTTCCCCATTTGTTGCTGCACACTGCCATCAGCTAGCTGAAAGAAAAACTTCACAATTTTCCCAAACCAAGACAAGTTCAGATTTTTGGAAAGAATTTCCACAAAAGCACAAGCAGAAATGGTGGGAAGACTTAAATGTACCTCCTATTGTTCTAATTAAAGGAAACAGCAGCATTAAATCTGCAGCTGACAAGCAGCAAGTCTGTTAAGAAGCAGATTGCAAACTGGCAACCGGAGCAAATAACAGCAATCTGTTTGACTCCTTGTTCTCTAGAAAAAGTAGACTACTACTAAAAAAAAAAAGAACCTAGAAAATAAGCACTTAAAAACTACTTAATTAAAAGGGGCTCTATTGTTTCAGACCATAGTCATATATTCTATAGCTCACTGCATGTATTTTATTTTTTCTATAGTTTTTTCTAATATTTGTAGTAGTAAAAAGAAATCAAATGAGATGCATAGCATTATTCTAGCCATAATAATCAATATATGTTAGTATTACATTACATGATTATCATGTTAGACATATTTTTAAATGTTTAGACATCATTTAGTGCTTTACTTGTAAATAGTTAGCAAATTGAAGTTAAACAAAAAAGTATTCCTCATACAACAATCTCTAAAATGCAACAAAAGAAATAAAAGTCACAGCAAATTAAAAGGCAGTTCAATACCCAAAACAGCCTGTAGAGAGCACCACATGAAGCACAACTGCCTCGTCTTCCTCCTGGCTGGGACCCGACTCTAACAGAGCAGCTGGTCTATCAACGCAGGTCTGTGTCAATGCACATCCTAAAGGCTAAGCTGATATCAGGGGGCAAAAAATAAACTGAGACGGGACAATTGGGGCTTGAATCTGCGTCGTCTGAGTGCACTGTCTTGTTTGATGTCTGCTCGTGTCACACATATTCCACTGAGGATTCGCAACAGAGCAGGTTTTGGGGCAAAGCAAGGAGAGAGAGATGCAAGACGCTTGAAAACAGGGACACATTTTGTGAACACAGAGGAAGATATGTCCCGGATGTATATACATTTTGCTCAATGTGAATTTAAATGTAAAAGTTTAATATTGAACCTGACCTGACTGACATTTATCCACCTCTGAGTTGTTTCTTTTATCAGAACCTCACATGTGCCAGCAGCCCTCTGCTACTCAGCTTCTCTTGGGGTGTTGCACTCGTAAACCCTTCAATCCTGTCTCTAAATCAGCGAACATGCCTCCTGTTTCAGGTTCCTGTCCTCCTGTCCTTTGATTTTGTCATCTTCCTTCCTTCTCATTCCTGTCTCATTTGGCCTCCCACCCCCGTTCAGTCTCTGCTCTCTTCAAACAGAAAATCTTACCTTCCAGCAGGTCTCTTGCCAGACCCGGTTCTGCCCCCGTGGACCGAACAAAGTCTGACAGGACCGCATCCATGTCCAGAGTCATGTGATCATGTGTGTGTGCTGCCCACGGTGCAGCGGTGGCCTTGGTGGACGCCAGCCTTCACGTTCTCATCTGGGAGCAAACAAAGCAGAGAAGGAAACATTAGAAGTGACGAGGATGCTGTTTTACAGTAAACTGTTTAGCCACACCTTAAAGATCTCATCCCTGGCAAGTCCCTGTGAGAAAATACAAGCGAGATTGCCTTGTCTCTTATTTCAGTCCTGGCTTGGGCCGGTTTGTACTGAGGCGTAATGCTTCATGGAGTGCTACTGCCAGGAGTCATAACATAATATCCAGCATCAGAGATATCAGCAACAGCCAGTGCTTATTTTTCCAGGACACACCTGCCCACTTCCAAAGGCTTTCCTCCTCTGTCCATAATCACAACACAGGGTTTGTACCATGTATCAATTTCAAAATCCTAGTATTTTCTGACAATAATTTTTTCTCCTGACATTATAAACATTTGTGGGTCCAACATTTAACTTGTGGGGTTTTATAATGAAAGAAATCACTGAAATATGACATGTCTGACAATGCACAGGCAGGTAAAAGATCAGCAAAGGTGGCACATCATGCCTGAATATAAAGAAATTCAAGAACAGATGAGAAACCAAGTTATTGAAATCAATCAGATTGCAAATGTTTAGAAAACCACTCTCACTACTAAACCATGTTTAAAGCCACTATCCACAGAAAACAGAATAGTGCTGGACCATCCCAGGATCTTCCCAAATTACTCCAAAAGCACATTGAAGACACAGTGAAGATCCCACAAAAGACCCCAGAAGGTCAGAACAACATCTAAAGAACTCAATTTAAGGTACACTAGCCCCAGCTAGGGTCAGTGGTCATGATTCAACAATAGGAAAGAGACTGGCCAAAAATGGCAATAGATTTTAGACTGATCAGACAAAACATTAACTTTATGAAATATTTTCTAAAACAGCATTTTGAAAAATGAACAGCCCAATCTTAGTGAAACATGGTGATAATGTAAGGGTCTGGAGCAGACTGCTAGAAGAGGTCAGTTCAGGACCTCTTCTAGTAGTTGAAAATAAAACTGTAAAACTGGCAGTTCATGCCAACCAGTCAATGTGGCTGAATTAATTCAACTCTGGAATAAAAGTGGGACAAAGCAGGACTTTGCCACAAAGAGGCATATCGGTTATCAAGTTGAGGAACACTTACTTTTCATACATTTTTTATGCATCACCGTTAGACAAACATTTAAATTATTATGTAGGAAACCAAGATCTACGGAAGTATTGATTTTATCCCGTAGATACAGATCAGAAGTTTATTCCAAACTCATTTTATAATTTTGCATGGAACAAAGAAAACGATCCAATCAAATTCCATTTTTTTTTCACATTTTTCAAGAATGTGTAGGAACTCTAAAGATATTTATCCTAGAACAAAGTATTAACCAGAAATCTTTAGGTGTGAGTCAGAGACAAAACTTTATTTTGACTGAAAGTCAGGGCGCCTGGTGCCCGTTTCTGTAACTGGATGATTAAGTGCGATGCTATTTAGTTGCTAGCTGGAGAGCATATTTGAAACTAAATAGCACTGTGAATCTAATGATCAACAAGCGAGACACTATTGGGTCATAAATAACAGTTAACATGCAGATGCATTCACTCCCGTTGTTTGGGGAATAATTGAGTTCATGCATAACTTTCATTCCAGCAGCGGCTGGGTGGGTGACAAAGGAACTGATCTCAGAGCACCAGCAGAAAAAAAACAAACGCCCACAGGCTGGAGACTGTGACACCAGGCCTTTGTGTGCAGACCGGCAGCCTGAAGGTTGAGGGGTTATTAGTGTCAGCAGGATGGTGAACAACAGAAAAACAAACTGGAAATGTATGTTGATCCATTTGACCATAATTAAACAGATCATAATAAGATAGGTCTGAGTAACACTAATACAATACTTCTCTTTTTTTTTGTAAATAAAACACGAAATGCATAAAGTTCCTTTCACTTCCCGAGTATTTGTGTTGTCCTGCCATAATAATCTTTTTGGAAGACAATGTTTATTTACAAACTGTTATTCATATAACGTCTGAGATTTGAATGTAATCAGTTTAATATCAAAGGTTTTTGCTGCAAAACAATTTAGTTACGAAAACGGAGATTTAAAATGACAATTTTGTCAGTGTCCTTAAAAAGAATGTTAACAGGAACCTCCATCACCACCTATGCACAACTAAGAAGGGATTTTCTTTTTTTGAGGAACTAAAATACTTCACTACTGCATAAAGAACTTAATGGGTGAACTTTAAGCTAACCTTTACGAGAGAATATTGCTTTGTAGCATTAAACACCTCGTTCCTTGTAGTGTGGAGCAGAGACTAAAATAGTGGATTATTATAAACCATGACCTCACTTTCCCCCAACCTATAAGCAGCGTTATTCAAATTGCTTTTCCATGTGGGAGTTAATTATGACTCAGAAACTCCGAAACGCGTGGTCTCACACCTGACGTAAAACAATGTGGGCCACAGAAATGTGCTGTTCAGGTTCCTTTTAATCAAAGTGACATTTTGGCAAATTTGTCAGCTGCAATGAATCAGACTTACAAATATGGAGTGGCATTACAGCAGCAACAAAAACAAAAATGAACAGAATTCAACTAAAAACTTCACTCTAAGAGAAAACACAACAAGACGATTAAACTATTCCCACAGCACAGCATTACAGACAGGAGAGACACTAACACCCTCAGTAGACAAAACAGCCCATATAAAGTAAATGTGATAGCCGAGGCAGTGGAAACTATGGAAATCAGTTTGAAAGAAGAAATGCCTGATGAGTTCTGTTGGAACAAACACAAACTCTCAGAAATGAAACTCAAAACTTAGCAATTAGAAGTAAAATATCCTTTTTGTTTTGCATAATTTCACAATAAAGAAAAAAACAATAGCAGGATGTCGATTTAATGTGAGTCATTAAATCACATTAAATCGAATGTGAATGTGATAATGTATGAAGGAAATAAAAGCCCTCTTGTCTTAGTTTGTCTCTAAACTTACATCCAGAGTCTTTGCTGACAGTTGGTGAGAAGCCATCTGATGACCACAGGACCGCCAGGATCAAATGCTGATCTAGTCCATGGCTTCAGTGGCAGCAGAGGAGAGGAAGACTCTGGGGAAGCAGAGAGTCCTGTAAGACACAGAAAAACAGATATCAAAATAAGTTACCAGACCTACTCTGAATAAGAAAAAAACCCAAAACATACTAAATATATACATATATGGATGTATATATATGTAACACGTTGGGAGCAGATTATAGAACCTAAATCCTGAAAATGGCCGAGTTGAAGCAATAAGTTAATCATTTCTGAAATTAAAAGGTGGTACTGTAAAATACTTCTAGCATCTTAATTTTATTTCCATATTTCCGTTAGTCTGTTTCGGAAAATGTTGATCTCCTGGGATTTTCACTCATTGCCATCTCTCAGGTTTGCTGAGAATTGTCCCCCCCCCAAAAAAAACTAGAAAACATCTGGTAATTAGCAGCTTTGAGGATAACAATGTTGTTAGAAAGGCAACAGTAGCTCAAATAACCACTTGTTAGATCTAAGGTATGTTGAGTACCATGTCTTAATGAACTACTCATTGGCATGCTGAGAGGCACTCCAGTCAGCTACGAACAGGAAACAGAAGCCACAATTTGGACATGCTCACAAGATTTGGACTGATAAAGCATTGTCTTGTGTAAGAAGCCTCTATTTCAGCGGCAATATTCAAATGGTTGGATCAGAATCGGGGAGAAATAACATAAAAGAATGGATCCATTCTGACTTGTAATCAACAGTCAGGCAACTGGTGGTTAAGAATTGATGTGCATTTTTGTCATTGTACACTTTTGGTTCTCTTGCTTCACTTGAGGCCTTCACACTAAATATCATTCCAATAGAACAACCTTTGGAATGTGGTGATAAGAGAGGTTTGCCGTATCGATGTGCAGGCTAAATAAAATTCCAGCATGATGACATCATATCAGGTTGGACCAAAATCTTCTAAGACAAAGCAAAAAAGGGTTGGACCCAATCCTATCAAGGCGTGACTTATAGTCCCTGGTGAAAAATTATGGATAATGCATTATGGATTAAGGACATGATTCAAGTAAGGTTGATACTCTGAGTATAGTGTGTTTTGTTCTATCTTTAACAAGTTAATTTGGACAAGACATGTTGAAAATGCAAGTCATTCTTTACTTATATGTTCTGCATTTTACATCATTAATCATTATCAACAGTTCTTTACATTTCTGTTTGCTTCAAAAGTATTTCAAATCACCCATCCATCATCATACACGCGTCTCCCTAGTGAGGCCGTGAGGGCTGCAGGTGCTCATCTCCAGCGGTCAGCACGTAAAAGGTGGGGTACATGCTGGACCTGGACAGGACGCCAGTTAACAAAATATTTGTTATTACAGTGATTCTTGAGAAGTGGGACAAAGTGGGTTTAAAATTTCCCCAATTTTTTATTATTTTTTTTTTTTATTGTTCCTCAAGCATATGTATACAAATATGACAAAAAATGTTTTGGAAATGTAAAGATCCTAAGTTGCAACATTTTTTTTTTTTAATAAAATTTTTAATGGACCTGACCCAGAACTTTGTCAACACCATCTGGCAAAAATAAATATAAAATAATTTTTTTAATGCCCCTATTAGTGATATTTTCTCAAGAAACAAAAGAAATAATATGATTCAAAACAAAAAACAACATTAAGTCCATCTGACGGCGTTGACGCAGAACTGAAGGTGGTGACAAACTAGTGAGTAAAAATAGATACTTGATACATGTGAAGTAATGCCATTTATGTAAAATACATTGAAATGAATTAACTGCAGAAGTTCTGATGCCCCCCAAAATGCCTGATTTTTTTGCATTCGTTTCATGTCTGACAGTGTTGACAAAAACCTGGGACAAATTTCAATTGAGTTGGAAAATATATTAAAATGATTTTTAATTCAATTTATTGATGCTTTTACAATTATTTATTTGAATACTTATACTGAACGTATAACTCTTTTGTGTCGTCACATTTGTCCTTTTGGACAAAACAAAGCACTGTAAACATTGTACAGAATAAGGACAAAATCTCAACGTTTTCTGTATTTGTATTTTTTTATTTATCTTCAACTATTATAATGTATTGAGTTCTACTCCAGGACAAGGGATTTTACAACCACCATCCACCTACTACAATGTTTAAAATAAAAAATATTCAGCAAACACCAGGAAAACATACATTGTTGTGCTCATTGTTGTGTGGCCTAGGTTAGTTTAGTCAGATTATTGAAAAATTATCTGACTAAATTATCTGAAAATTATCTGAAAATATACAGAAAATATATTTTCTGTATATTTTTTCAAATGTGCTTTATCCATAGGACCTGTTTTGTCCCTCTTCTCAAGAACCACTGTCTGGTAAAACTCACAAGTGAAAGATGACAATCTGATTCATTAGTTCCCACAAAAGTTGTCTCAACACACTATTGCAAATACATGCTGTAGCCCTTCACACCTGGTCAAAAAATCTAGCTTTGTTTGTCACTTCTATTTATATTTGCGCCAGATGAGCAACCGCAGTTTTATCTTTCACCTTGTGTAGACAATGTAGTTTCAGAAAAAGCCACCACCATGTACTGTATGTCATTGTCACTTACCATCTCTGGTCTGTTTAAACCTTGAGTTTCAATGCTGCACGTAGTAGTGCAACACATAAAGCACATTGTGTTTACTTCCTGAGATCAATTGGCCCAAGGGCACTTCGATCTAGTTCCTTCAAGTATATGGGCGACTTTAAGGTTTAGATTATCTGAATCATCCATCCATTCATCCATCCAAAGCACAGTGTTTCACAGTCGTTAAAGAAAGATTAATTTGAGAAAACTAGAAAAATAAATCAGTTTCAGAAAAGGGGGAACTGAAAAGAGATAATAGTGCAGTTTAATGAAGAATCTGTAAATATTTTAAAAAGTATTAATAAAAACAAATTTATATATTAATAATATGAAAAATAATAAATGCAAAAACATAGAAACCTCTGTCAAGGATGAACGGTCCCCCATAAATGAATTTTAAAATTGATTGATTGCTCAGTACTCTACTGCAGATAAAGATGGGATAAAATACTTTTCCTGATGAATATTTTTTGGCACTTCTCATTAAATGAAACTGACAAAGTAATGTATTCTTGAAAGCTAAAGCATATTCTTTTTTAAACTTTAGTCTTTCTCTAACATATCAGAATAAAAAATTAACTGTGACAAAATGAGAAATGTGCAAAGAAATAAAATCATTTCAACTTTGAGTGGAGGAGTGGAGCAAACATTTACATCTAAAATAAAGACAAATAGCTGTGCAGTTAAACAGATGACATCCTCGCCAGTATTGTTGATAACTAGGAACTACTTCATTTAAAAGCAACTGAATAGATGCGTCTTTAGTCTGCTTTTAAAAACACACAAAATACGATTCTTTAAAATCAAAATCAGTCACTTCTTCAGAAGAAAAATAAATAAATAAAATAAAGCACATCTTCTGCAGTAAAGAAAAACAATAAAGAAGCTGGCTGATTAAAAAAAAAGAAAAGACATACTTTACTGGGAAATGGCTCTGAAGGAACCGTATAACTAAAATGCCTCGCAGAAAAACACTGGAAGCGACCAGAAACACGCTTCAACACAATCCCTACAGTCAGAAAATTATTTATCATTCAGAAGACTTTTATACATTAAAAAAGAAGAAGAAATCTGCAAATGAGCTGCTGGCAATTTTTCCATGATGCACGTCTTAATGTGAATGTAGCCATCTTCCAGTAACAGGATGATTTATAGCTGAGATAATTGTCTCCATAGTGAGCAGTGATCGCCCACATGTGAGGCTGGTACACAGTAGGTGGGAGGTGAAAACACGCACTGAGACTCCAAGCTTTGCACTCTATCTTTTCCATAATGGCAAAATATTAACTATTAGGGTCAACAAGGGTTTATGACTTTTTTTTGTGTGGATCTAAATAATATTTTAAAGGTTTTTTTTTATTGTTGTTGTTGTCTTTTTCAGTTTATATTTATATTATTACTGTTGTAAATGTTAGTGAAGGAAACATTTAGGAAGCGCGTAGGCTTTGACCGAAGTCACATTTTGTTCTTTTATGTACATATAATATTTTGTTTTAACCTCCACATAGGCACCTTGTCAATTTTTACTTTATACTAGCTTCAGATTTGTTTTTCAAAAGCCAGCAAACAGGTGTACGGTTTGTAATACGAAGGAAAAAAAAAAATCAAACAGAAGCAGGCAATGCTCAAGGAGTCCAGACACAGAATATCCCTTTCTAATAAATATCCAGTAATGTTACTGAAGTACACAAAAAATAATAAATGAAAAATTAATCTGTAGCAACAAAAGCTGAATTTATGTTAAAGCTTTCTGCAATTTGCTGCCACGACTTGCTAAGGGGGCTGGCCATAGCTGTCAGGTAGCCAATGTATAACTGAACATAAAACAAATACTATACCTAATGCATCTAACTTTGAAAAGAAGAAACTGTTCATATATAGGCAGCACTTATCTTTCGGCTGCAGGAGTCCATGTATAGTAAGATAAAATATTTCGTAAATAATTTTCTGAACATTGCCTGTAACATGACTGTTTAAAAAAAGGAAAAGTCATTGGTCGCTATTTTCAGCTTTTATTTTAGTCATCTTCTTCAATGTTGGAATTAAACAGGCTCACACACATTTCCTAAGTCTCTCTTTTGTTGTCGTTTTCAATGCCACTTTCATCTCAAGGCATATATACTGTTCTTGTCATCAAGTAGCAGACTAGCCTTTCAAAACCCCTTGGTAAAAAGCCATGTAGTGTTCAAAGTGTGAGAAAAAAGTATTGGCTTCTAGTCTGGAAATTACGGTAATCCACATGTCCAATGGATCCCTGCAGCGCCACCAAAGTTACTATGGACCTCTTCTCTTCACTACTTCACTAGCTAAAGCTCTGCCAGCACAGGATGTTGTGTATAGGTGGATGCCCATGTCTTGGTTTGCAGCTGTGCAATGGCTTTTCCTTTTCAGAAGATGGATTGAATGGTTCTTCTTGAAATAGGATATTGTTTAATAACCTACAACAATAGGTTATAAAACCAGGAGAACTTTCAGGAAGAAATTCTCTTCAGCTTTTTTCCTTTCTTTCTTTCTTTCTTTCTGCTGTGTTCCTTGGTCTTTATGATTTTGTTTGTTCACCAATTTTCTTAGACCAACTGCATTTCTCCTTTCTAGACATGTTGCAATGGATTTTATTCATGGACGTCACATTTATACATTACACTGTATCCTGGCGTATCACACAAATGTCCATTAAAATGCACTAAAAGTGTATGGCCGTACTATGACAAAATTAAAAAGTTCAAGGCTTATGATTACTTTTGTAAAACTCAGTAAATGAATAAAACCTCAGTGACTCAGATCCTTCCCTTGCTAGTCAGAATTTTTTGGGTTCTTGAGGCCAAATAGGGAGTAAGATCTACTTTGGCTTGGTTGGACCGCTTGGCCGGCGGGCCGAACTGTGGCTTCATCACAGAGAGAGAGTTAAGCTGCAGCTTCTAGGGCCAAGCAGCAACAAGCTGTAAACGCTGTGTTCACTTTTAGATAAACAGCCCATGATCCCCCCCCTCTCTGGAGAGCACAAGAACACATGCAGTTTTACTGTGCCCTTAATATGTTAACCAATCTCAAAGCTAGCAGAGCGAGTGCTTCCACAAAGCATGGACAAAACACAGAAGATGAATAAAAGAAGGCATTCATTCCTACGCCGCACTTGTTCACATGCTCGTGCGCACCAAAAATGTCAAACCACCCTCTCAGTTATGGTCAGGCCGAAAAAAAAAAAAAGCCTTTTATTCCTACAACAATGGAAACAGCACAGATATTTCTGATATGCTACTAGACTGTGAAAGCAGAGAACAGTTTCAACACCGCGTTGCAGCAAAACTGCTAATGTGCAGAAGCTAGAGAGATATGTTGAGGAAATAAATGAACACGCTTGTGGAAAAACACAATTTCCACCCCACATCAATATTTAATAATCACCAATATATTAAAATGATTGAAACAAGCAACAATTTACAAGCATAGGACATTTGTATAATGGGGTGTTATGATGTACCACAAAAAAAACAAGCAAAGAAATGAAGAATTTTTTTTCCTTTCTTTTTTACATTTAGAGCAGGGTTAATGTAAGACCTTCAGTTTTGTCTTCAAATTAATCAGTATACTTAAAAAATGGGCCTTCTTCCTGTACTGCTAAAATAGAAAGATTTTACTTGTGGTGTTTGAACATATTTAACCACAAGTATATAATGTATAAAAATATCGATGTGCATGGTTTTCACTTCTAAAAAGAAGAGCACAATGTTCAGAAAATATTTAAGTGCAATTATACTGCTGAAAATTGCAATAATGACACTGATCATGTTTAACCCAGGATACCAGGATGCTTTTTTTTTGTTGTTGTTGACAGACGATGTCTTCATCACTCTCCATTAGTGTCATCATCTCAACCACTAATTTCAGATGGAAATTTATTACTAATATGAAGAGCATGAATGCCTAACACTTTAAACATATAACCCAATTCCGATATTGTACACATCACCATTGTGAAGAAAATTGCACTTCAATATATTGTACAATCCTACTTCTAAGTAATTTTATTTGGATATGTTTCAAAAGTGCAAAAGATATTCAATGCCACCAAGGACTCCATAGGTCCCGGCCTATCACGATAAACCATTTGAATTGAATTGTGTGGAGTTTAAATTAAATTCTACAAAGACATCTCCTATCTTTCTTCTTCCTGAAATTAAAATGATGTGCTGCTTTGTGCATCCTGAGGGAAAGTTGCTGCTGGAAGCAGTGATGTCTCTTTGCATCTAAATGCTGCTCTGCACACTGCCTGCACTGCACATTTATGAACTACAACTTGTGTTGTCAAATTGCTCTCAAGAATAATCACAATTTTCAGTACACCACAAATAAAATGGTGTACAGAAAAACAAGATTTTGTTAAACAATTTCCAAATTTTCTTCACATACTATTACATATATCCTACACAAATAACATTAAAAACATTCAATACAATAGCAGGAGGAAGTTTCAAAAATTAAAAATTGAAGTAACTTGACTGGAAATATGTACACATCTTGAACTTTTTCATTCAATTTCAGGATTCAGTCTTCCCAGGTTTAGTCCCATCTATACTGAAATGAAGAATGCAATTCCATTTTCCCAACACATTCTTTATGTGAAGTTGTAACTTGCCGAGTTTACAAAAGATGTAAAAGAAAATTATTCCAATGTCAAAGGTATCAGCTAGGAGAAGAGTGCAAAATAAAAACTGCCGCCCTACTTACACACCACGGAACAGAGAAACTCACCAATATTAGCATAAGATGTGGGACAACTTGCTGAAAATTTGCTGACAACTTTCCGGCCACACTAAACACCTAGACCTGGCCAATATTTTCCAAAAAACCTTGATGAAAAAAGTTTTATGAATGAAACCAATCTTTCATTTATAAAACCAAACCAAACTTGCACTTGGTGTAAAAACAGTGACATGTCATGGAAAGACAAGTGTAGAGTGTAGAGTGGAAGACGAAGACAATATCATTACCTGGACTTATATTTCTTCAGACGGAACGGAACTGTTTGTCAAGTTATGCTAATTAAACTAACTCAACCAGAAAATTGAGACGAATAGAGATTCCATTCTTTGTAATTACAGTGAGTCACAGCATGCATTCAAATAAAAATATACAATGACAAAATTAGGGAAAAATTAAAGATTTGAAATTGCCTAATGCGACTTAAGAAAACAATCTGACAGAAAATGTGTGTGGTCACCAGAAGAGGTCAGTGGGATAAAAGATGTATTCACAATCTGATAGGTTTGGTTGGCTATTGCAAAGGAGAGGTGTCAAATATTACAAATAGATTAATATTATATGACTGTCAAAAATATATTTTTTGTTTTTATGCTTCAAAAATGATTGTTTTTCTCCCTGTGTGTTAAAGGCTGCTTTGGGCTCTTATACTGATATTCACAATAAGTTTGAAGAACTGTAGCAAAGCACCAATCTCTTGTCCATGCCATTTATACCAACAATCTGAGCTTTTACCATCTATGGCACCTCTGAGTCAGAATCGGAATTAATTATCACAGCAATGATGCTGCGGTTACCCAAGTGACATTTACTTACAACAGGAAGATTCATTATTATCTAACATATCTGGGGAATTTCTAGCCTGTAAAATCATTTCCTTTCGTTATATCTAATAAAATGGCCTTGGCTGGTCATGCTGAGAGTTTGCATGAATAACTATGTCTCTATGTAGACCGTGTTTTAAGGTGTAGCTGAATCTCTAGCCCAATGCAGCCAGAATAAATCCCTTCTCTTGTGATCCTGAACACAACAAAATGATATTAGTTATAAAAAAAGGCCCATTTTCTTGTATGCTCTTGTTTACGTACAAATGAATTAAAAGAAAGCATACCAGAAAGTGAGAAACTACTTTTTGAAAACAGCTAATAATCACTCTCCTGTCCTTAAAAGTAAATCAGCTCTTCCGTTCTGACAGAGAAGCAGGTCTTCCAAACAAAGAGCCGATTGCCAAGTCAGAAAACTAGATCATAACCCTTTAAAATATCAGTCTTCTCAAACATTCAATTCCTTGACCTGAAGTGACACTTTTAGAGAGATATACATAAACAGACATCTACAACTTTAATTTTTCTTTTTTGTACATGATGCATATTACAAAAAACAAGAATTTTAATTTGGCATCAAGAAAAGGCATGGAAAGACTAAAATACCTAGACACTCTCTCCATCTCCATCCACATTAGATGCTCAGGGCATCAATCTAATCGCCATAATAATGCACATATTAGTTTTGGTCAACATCTGCATTGGCTTATGTTATTGTTCTTGACGTAAGACCGGTAACATAACTGTAGCCATGTTATCCACCAATACGTCATGTTCAGAAGAAGGACATAACTTAGTTTGTCCTGATCTCTGCTTTGATTCTTTGTTTTTATTTCAGAAATAAGAAACACCCACAGCCTTAAAGTTCTTTAATCTCCCGTCAACTCAATAAGTCAGAGCAAAGCACTGAACTATGTCAGGTTGGTCTGATCACAGTCAGGTCATTCTATGTCAGAGCACAAAAAACCCTCTCAGTTCAGGTCAGTGAGTGGTACCAAGCAGGGTCCTAAAGCTCTGCTCCAAATTCTTCCAAGTCAAGTATGTATTTAATGAGACCTCACAAAATCGAGCTCATTCCAACAATCTCTTTGATGATTTTCTGCTTTGCCTTCATTAACATATTTTGCAGGGTTGACTTTGTTTCTCATTTTAGCCAAAATAATAAAAATAAACTTACTGACCGTAATCATTTGGCTGCATTTGATCACTTTCACTACACATTAGAAATATATTTCTAATCTATTTTATTTATTATTTTTAAAACAATGAAAAGAAATGAGTGTTTATTGTCAAAACTTTTGCTGACTTTCCTGTTCTTGCAACAAGTGCAGAGCATGGTTGTCCTATTCTTGACAAAAATGCCTTCATTCTAAATGCCCGTCTAAAAACAAATGACGGGCATTTGTTTTGAACCTAAACACCTAATGTGTTTAGGTTCGTTCACCTAAACATTTTCTCTAGACATTAAAAAGAAGAACGAAGACGATCAAGATTAGATTTTTTACACTCAGAAGAGAGTGGAGAGCGAGGCCAAAGACACCTCCATCTCAGTCTTTGAAATGAAACTCTTTAGTTTTCTCATCAGAGTAGTTAGCACTCTTACCTCTCAGCAGTCTGGGTTGGGACTCTCCCTGTCACTGAATGAGTGTCTCCTAATTATACTAAATTAATTAGAAAGTGTGTGTTGTTTGATTCAATTTAGTTCAGTTGTTTATATAGTTCCAATTCACAACAAATGTCATCTCAAGGCCCTTTAAATAACTCATTTCAGTTTAGTCATACATCCAATTTATCCTACTCTCAAACAGTGTTTTATGTTCAGTTCATTATTCAAATGACCTCAAATTTAATATTTAGTGCATTTAGAAGAAAGTAGAGGAGACAGGGTCACAGAACCTCTGTTGTTTGATGTAGTATCTGAGATTTAAAAAGGAAAAATAGCCAAGAAACTGGACTTGCAGATTGCAGAAAGCTCCAGAACGAGTGAAGAGAGACGCCACAGACTGTCGAGAAAGCCGTGAAGAATGAAATCAAGATGGTTTTTCGGTAGCTATGTTCTTAGGGATAAATTATAAAAACACACCCAACCCACTGCAATGTGAGATATTAAGGGAATTTGAGTAAATACAACTTAAGACCACTTCCTGTTTCGACTGATCTGCAAGCTGCTGTAATTTTAACAACTGACATTTTAAGCTTCATCTCTGGAAAAACAACAAATGCAGGGCAAAGGTCATCTTGTAGGTTTTCTAAGGCACAGAAACGTCTAGGTCAGTGATCTGCAGCCTGTATCTCTTTAGGCCTTCTTTATTACCTTAATAATTTGGAACACATGACTTTTTTCAATGCAAAGGTAATGAAAAGCTTAGTTTTTCATGCTATATTTACTTAGAATTTCTAGAACAGAATGGCACTAATTATACAAGCAGTTATTGGTCTTTTGTCATGAGACTGCAGATTCCGTTTTAATTTATTTAAAAAAAAACAGAAGTTTTTGTTGAATAAGACACTTATGTTATCTTTTCTTGTAAAACTGTGATGTGATAGAATTTTATATAAAATTGGGATTCTTCAGAATAAATTGACTTTATATAGTAGATGTTCAAATACTGTTTTTTTTTTTTTTTCAAAGGTTCAGTCAAGTCTTGTGGTTTTAGATAAATTGTATTTTGTCATTAGGAGTGATGGCAAACTCACTGCTTGGATCACCAAGTTTGTGGTCTAGGTGCGACTATTCAAAACCTACAATAAACTTTTTAGTAAAACAAATATATTTTAAACAGGTGTCTAATCAAGGTATATTTCAAATGTAATTAAAGTCAATCCAACTACCCAAATAAATGATTTGTTTCCTTTTGTTAGCCAAAAGTTCATTAAACTTTTAAAACATCAATATCCACGTTAAGCTGTGTTTAATATTACGCCTACTGAAACATATTTGCTTTAAATATAGCATGCTGAACTCAGGATAAAACACACAGTTATTATAACATCAAGTTATAGCTTTAACAGCTGTGTTTCTCCTTTACAGCAGTTAAAGTTTTAGTACTTCTTCCTGTACATAAATATTGGCTAATTTATGCAGGTAAAACCCACGTAACAAAATGTAACAAACCTGCTTCAGCTTCAAAAATCATAAAGTCTTAACTCAGATCATTGTATCAACTGTAGTCACTCCCACACACAGCTCAACCTGTTATAAAAACACAAAACAAAACTCTCCTGTTTCCTGCTATACACCAAACAAATTTCATCTTACATCATGTACTTTTTTATAGTTTTGCTCGATGTTAAATGCTGGAATCTTTTCATTCAAAGGCCACACCGGTAGCTTAAATCTGTACCTGAAGTTTGATTTTGGTTCAATCGGCTCTGTGCTGCATTTTCTAATTTAGTCTCACTTTCTCCTCATCATGACTGTTTACACCACACAAACACCAACAAACATTAACTGCGAGTATGCAACTAGTTTTAAAATTTCCCACTTATTCATGGCTAAATCCAGAAAAGATGGTGAAAGGCTAATTTGTGTTTTGCCCCACATGTGCTCAAAGCTACGAATGTCAAAATGAAAACTATTATCTGAAGCTGTAAGATGTGGAAAGGGTGGCTGCCATGCTACCAGAGCTGTTTGTGGTAAAACTAGGGGAAAAAACATTCTCTCCTCCACTGTAGTCTCTCTGATATATTTGAAAGTTCTAATTAAAAAATGTGTTCAAAATCCCAGACAATTGGTAATCCTTTACAAGGTGCTTTCCTGAGAAATAAAAGCAGTACTGGCCAGTTTATTTCATTTCCCTTTGGGATTAATAAAGTATTATTGAATTGTGTTTGAATTTGTTACTGTTGTTTTTGGTTTAGTGCCTACTCTTAAATTTGATCTTTTCCTACTACCTTTTTGGGGCTTTAATTATGAATTGTTCTGTACCACCATTAATTACAACTTTGCTAGCATAGCTTTCAAGATTAATAATTAAAATATAGGAAAACAGAACAAACCTTTACACATTTAAAACAGTGGTTTGTTACATAAAGTAGAGGTCACAGTTCAGGTTCTTAAATATTAAAAACCTCAATCAAGAAAATCCTTTTATCTGAAAATTACAATGTGTTTTTTCCCAGTTTAAATGGTTTAAATGACATCCCGAGAATTATCAGTACCTATAAAACGGAATATGAAATATTTGCATGGCCACATTTTGTAATATTCAGTAACAGAAACAAAATTTGTACCTTTACAGATCATAATGTGATCTTAAGGTCACACTATTTTCTTCACTTAGTTGTGCCTATCAAAACATCTGTAAACTTAATTTCTTCGTTCCATTTTAAGGACACATTAGTCCTCATCTGATTGTTGTAGTCTGAGTAAGTGTTCCTCATTTGAACTTCCCCAGCTAATTTTGAGCATGTTTTATAGCAGACTTTCTGCTGCAGATGCGTTCTCACAGCTGCGTCCTGATCGAGCACAAAGCGAGGATGTGACGCAAAAAGCGTGCCATGAAAATCGCAGTGTTTTGTTTATAGTTCTCTGGGATCGGACAACAGGGCCCGTTATAATGGGAGCATCAGCAAAAAATACATTGAGGCAGCAACTTGCGGCAGCACACTCACTTTTTTGTCATAATTTATATTTATATCTTTATTTATTAATAACTACTTTTACACTTTAACATAGTCTGCCACTTCATAAATAACTTTACGAGAGGCTTATTTTAAATATTTAGCATGCTTTATAAGGAAAAGATAAGGATAGAAAACAGATAGCCATGCATTATTTTTTTTTTACTTTCAGTACAAAATGAAAGATGTAATGAGTAGCCTAATATACGCAAACTAACTTGCCAAACTACAACGTCTCAACAGCTATAAATGTGATAGAATGACAACGCCCTGAAAAACCAATCCATTGGGGTATTTTTTTCACAGAGGAAGAAGCGTGACCTATTTTTCCTGAGTGAATGAAAATGACCAATCTTGTGAATCTGAAATGAGTCACCGGGGGTATCCGGTGCAACAGTGTTCTGTTTGATTTATAAACGGTTCCCTTGCTGATTGGAAGGCAGTGTGGGGGACGGCTGTGCCCTGTAGGCTTTGGGATGGGGATGTTGCAGTGGCAGACGTCTCCAGGAGGCACTCTCCTACCAGACTCAGCGCCAGACAGGCGGGGCAGCAACCCAAATGAAATAAAATGCAAGAGGAGCAAAGGCCTAAAACAAAACACACTGTCTGACTTACATGACTGCATGTGTCACATTTTAACTCTAAAATAAAAAGGTAGGCCATGTACGACACTGATGAACAAGTTGTTATCCCTTTCTTTAAATCTTAATCAGAAAGAAATTCAAAACAAGCAAAATACTATTACAGACCCCTCTTTTATCTTAACAGCCATTTCAGGTGAATACCATACTGTGTTGTACATGTAAAGTTCATATTACATAAACAGTGGAGTAAAATAAAAAGCAAATACTGTCTGTAGTATATTTTGATTCAACACGATACTTAGAAAACTAGGTGTTGTTATATAAATCTGAGAATTTCATAATGGCCTATTGTCAATGAAAAGTTAAATCTAAGTGATACAAGTGTTTTCTTTTAATGTAATTTGCTAAGTTGCACAATCTGTGATTGAAGTACCATTGTGTATAATAACAGATGGCTTTGGTTCAAGAATTTGAATTGAAGATATCTTGTTTAAAGCTAAAGCACTAGCATTTAAACTGATCTTTAGCCTAATCTTGGTAATTACTGAGGTCCTAATCTTGGTTATTACTAAGATTAGGAACTTCACGGAAAGTGATAGATATATTGTTTGGTTGAAAAAGATAAGGAAAGATAGTACACAACACTGTTATGCTATCAACAGTGAGTAATGCAGCAACCCTAAGATGGCTACCATAGCCTCCTCACCTTTCCCCATTATGATTATCTAGCAGGACCCCTTCTGTGAGCTTCCACGACCTCTGGCTGACCTCTCTCCCCCAGTAGACACAACACTTACCATTCGCTTCTTCACCTGCAGATATGTCTGAAGAACAGCTCCCACTTCAAAGCTGTGCACTGATTGAACCATGATTACAATAGGCACTTGACTCGTTCATGTCCTCTAGAAACTAAACTTTCAGGGAATCAGGCCTGAAGACATGGAGTTCTTTTTAAAAGGAAACAGTGGATCGAGTGTTATTTGCAGGTTCTTTTAAACTTATTTAGTTTCATTATATAAATTAATAAAAGGGAGCTGCTTATTTCCCAGTTCCAACACTATGTGTCAGACCCCATGTTTGTGCGGATGACACGGAGTTGTTTATGTTCTGTTCTGATCAAGGGTTAATTCATACCCACCAGGTAATGGTTTTGTAGCTGTTTCAACAATTTGAATTAATTTTCTATAACCTACCTCTAGTAGTAAAAAAAATAATTAGACACAAATAAACAATATCAAGTGGACTATCTTGGTGAGGTTACGGCGCCTAATTTGTCATATTTTCTAAGAATTGTTTTCAGATGACATAGGGTACAATGCAAAGTGTTTAGATTATATCATACAATTTCAGTGGCTATAAAATGTCTACATGTATGTTCTGATGCCAGATTTCTGCCGGATTAAAATAAAGTATACCAGTAGAAATCATTTAGGAAACTTTTATTTTACCGTTAATGCGACCTAAAAAACTCATGGCCTATGTCCTTTTAAATAAAAAATAATAATAATTGTTTATACTTGTTATATTTTAAAATAACTGATTGAAAAAAAGTGGATAGATAACTGAGTACACCCTTTTTATTCAAGACGTAGCTGTGCTCAGTATAACCCAACTCATTCAAACTCATGTTAAATCGGAGTCAGTACACACTTGCCATAATTTAAGGCCATCTGGTTAACACCAAATAAAGCTCATTGGTTGCAACCGATGCCCTGCGATGGACTGGCGACCTGTCCAGGGTGTACCCTGCCTCTCTGCTGAAATGTCTCACTGGAGATAGGCACCACCAATCCTCTCGACTGCACGAGGGACGAGGGAGTAAGAAAATGGAAGGATGAATGTTGCAACAAGCATCTCCTGTCTCTACTTAGTAGCACAGCCGTGGACCTTAGAGAGCTTCCAATTATCAGAGAGATCTCATTGTCAAAAGGTAAGAAGAATTTCCAAGTGAAGAAAATGTACTTGTTTGTTTGACAGTTTTTATCTTGACTTTTTCTACTATTCTTAATAGAATGTTGATTTATTTTATGCATTTGTTTTGCTTGGTCAGCCCTTTGATTGTCACTTGAAAAGTGCTATATAAGTAAAGCTGAATTGGACAGTGCTATTAACAGCAATGGTACGTTAACCTAAACATAATGAAAATGAGAATAAAACTGCTGGTAAAAGGCTTACGGCAATACTAAAAGAGCTGAAGAAATTACTGACAGGTACTGGCTCTGTAGTACATGTGACAAAAATCTTTTACATTTTTACTAAAGTCTGGGTTGTAGGGTCTTTGTAGGTCTCCTGAAAGCATGTTAAAAGGTCAAGTATTATTACATCAAGGCTGTCCCAAACTTTTAGGACATGATTCTAAAAGGTATCTTTGATGAAAAAACAACACTGCATAGCACCAAAGAACAATACACCCACAGTGAAGCAAGAGTGTGGCAGCATCATGCTTTGAGGCTGTTTTTTTTTTCCTGTGGAATTGAGTCAAGCAGAAGGAAATAATGAATGGTTTCAAATACAAGTAAATGCGTAGGCCTGTTTTAAAAAGCTGAAAGACAAAGAGGAACTGTATCTTTCAGCACAATAACAACAACCACAAGCACACATCCAGATCAATGTTTCTTAACTCGAAGTTTCAAGTTATGGAACAGACCAGTCGGTGTCCAGCTGAATCTCACTGAATGTTTTTGCAGTGATTTGAAAATGGCTTGGAAATGGGCAGGAGATCAGTTTGTGGATTTTTGTGGGCATGTTTTGCAATGAAATGTTGATAAACAATACTAATACTACTACGCAGACAGATTTGAATGCAAAACGACTGAGTTCTGTAAATAATACTTCCAGAAAGTATTAACTGAAGTGTGAGAAAACATTTATGAAAGTATATAAATTTAGGTTGTTTTGTTTTTCTTCTGAAAGATTTCAGATTGTCTTTACTTAAGTTGTAGAGATCATAAGTCAATAAAGAATGAAAATTCAGAGACAATGTATACTGGTCTCATACTTTACCCACACTAGAATAAACGACAAGTTGTACATTTAGCTCCATTATTCCTAATACATACTAATCTTCTGGGACAGACCACTGTTTCAAGTATCTGGAGTCATTTCTTTTGTTTGTTTTTGATGCAAAATGAGTCGGGAGAAACAAACTGACAACACTTTGGTTGGAATTAAGTAACTCAATTGATGCACAGGTGGACTGGACCAGAGCAAATAATGGATAATGAGACCAGGGGAAAAAAAGAACTTATTTGCAGTTCAAACTTCAAGTGTCATGTCAATAACAAAGTCAATTCTTATCTGATGGAGGTATCTCCTCGCTCGGGTATTTGATGTGCGTGGTGGACACAGATGTTACCAGGGCCTGTCATTTTGGATCAGTCCAGGAACGATTTGATAAAGCAGTACTGCCTCAGAGACATGAAAGCCCGACCAGGTTCAACAACAACAACAACAACGATAGTTGTCTCTGGCTCTGCTGAATGCCAGAGACTGAAAACAGAATTCACTGTGGCAACTGATCAGGTGCCAGGCGCCCTGTCCCCAGTGCTCTGCTGCACCCAAAGCCTCCACAGGGCTGACGTTGGGCTGGCTCGGCCCGGCAGCCACGGGGCCTGCGTTAGTAGCTCTACCTACCAACTGTCTGAGCTACCTGTCAGCTGCCTGTCTTACGAATCAGACCGAAGCGATCAGACATGACAGGAAGGATTTGTAGAGTTGAGATGACCTGATATTTAAAAAAAAAAATTAAAACGTCATCATCCTTTAATTGAGGTAGGAGAAATGTGAAGCAGCTCAGTGTTATTATGTAGGTCTTTGTCAGGGAACATGAGTAGGGTTTAAAAATACCACAGCAGTGAATCAGTGGCCTCACTATCTTCACAGGCAGGCATCGGTAGATATTGTGAGCAAGACCTACAGTAATGTAAAAGCGGACAGAGGTGTTCTTCCTGTATTTCATAATGTGCATCTTAAAGTGGGACTTGATGCTTTTCTTCACCATCAACACAGAGCATCTGGCCTAAATAAACACTGATTTTTAATAGCCAATATCTGCAAATATCAGATATGATAACAATAATATCTCAATGGATGCACACCTTAAAATTTGAAATTTTAATGATCTGCTACCATCACACAATCCACCCATTAGTCTCATAATTAGGCTATAATACATCGCTACTATATGGTTCTACATGACAAAGGTCTGTGACTAAGCATGCAGATGCATGTTTGTACGGCGTTTTACTCCCATCAGCCCGGCTGAAGTCTCATCCCAAAGAGCCGATGAGGTTTTTAGGGGCCTCAATGTGTGTCTGCCTTCGAGCTAAAATAAAGCCAAGCGCACGGAACCTGAAGTTGATTTCATCGAAGCACGTACTCGCATAAAGACAGGTGCACCTGTCTGCAGTGTGCAGCCTTTTGTTTTTAACAGAAAATGAGCCACGGATCGTTCAGAGCGCATAACGTGAGGATTTTGTGATAGAATAAATGAAATCGGCTCAAGCCGTCTTACCGTTGCCTTTTCAGTCATTGCTCCCCATCATTACGTTTTCGGCCCAGACCTCTGACGAGCCGTTTATTCCAATCAGGCTGTCTCACTCTCTCACTCCCTCCCTGCCTGTCTGCCTCCCTCTCTCTCTCTCTCGCTCATCCCCATGTCATGTTTCTCCGCTGCAGCAGAACCAAGCCGCGCCTCCTCCGCAAGCGCCGTGACGTCGTGAGTGACCCCGGCGGCACCTCCAAGGGGGCTCCGCAAGGTGTCGCTGTCTCTGAACAAAAAATATGTAAACAAGTCAGTGCGTTGAAGTTTTTTTGTTTGTTTTGTTTTGTCTTAAATTCGCGTGTTTGGTCTTTTTAATGTAAAAAAAAACAAAAAAAAACAAGTACAAGCATTAATATTAATGCTATAAAGAAAACACAAAATAATTAAAGATAGCCACATATTTAATTCATGAATCTTATCTATAAAGTCCATTTTTTAAATAAAAAATACTGTTTGGTATACTAAAAAATGTATCTTGTTCCTGATATAATTTTACATGCTCACGTATATCTTTGTCTCGCTTCTTTACACCCAACATTTTTTATTGTGACAGCAAAACGTTGTTGTTAGCAGTAAGCAAAAAGGCTTTCAGTGACTGAAGACATTTAAGCTTATGAAAAAAATCTGATTCTCCAAGTAAGGAGTTCAAATCCAGACTCACATGCTGCAGAAGTTTCCGTTTGACCGTGCTTTATTTTGTCCTCAATTTCTGTCTTAGTGGTGAAGCTTCATCAACATTTCCAGCTCCTTTGTGTTTGTTACTAATTGTGTAAAACATCTGCAACTTCATCTTTGACTGAAATTTGCAGCCACCCACATGGACTATCAAAAGGTCAGCATCATAATGTTGTGTAATGAAGAAACAGTCCCTACTTCAGCTACTTCAACTCACATCAACAGATAGTTGAAACTTTGTCACAAAAGGGCTTTTCAACAGGACAATAAACACAAAAACACACCAAAACTGGTTTGGAAGAGGACAAAGTTGGTTATTAGTTTCCCTTGAAATATTTTTTTGTTTTTAATTTTTTTTCATATACTCAAATGACTCATCTCATCAAACAAAATAAAACAAACAAAAGAATCTTTCTTATTGTTGAATCAGGAAATCTGATCTCAGCAGATGAGGTACATGAGTCTTGCAGTAGGCCTACCTTTAATGTTATTCTGCTTTATTTTGCGACTTACTGGGTAATTTTGATAGGGTGGCCACCCCTGTGAAGGTTTATTCCCAATATAATCACATTTGTGAACAGTGGACATCACTGTGCTTTCCTCCCAAAGCCTTAGTAATGGCTCTATAACTCTTTTCAGAATGAAACACAATATATAGATTATTAATAATATAATCTATATATTCTATATCTATCTATCTATATATTATTAATAATCTATATATTAGCTATATATAGATTATTAATCTATATATTTATAATCTATAAATATATAGATTAATAAACCTCAAACCTGGATTGAGGTTTGCAAGTTTTTATTTTAGTTAATTTTGATGATTTTCATTTTATAGCTAATGAAAACACAAAATTTCTTAAAAGATTAGAATGTAATTTTAGCCCAAATAAATATAGGAATGTGGGCTAGATGAAAGTATTCTTACTGTTTAAATATTGTTATTTTCAAAAAGTACTTTTAGTCTGATTAAAATGCCTCATCATTTCATTTGTTGAATCTGTAAACTCTTCACTTAACTGACTAAAGCTGTTCAAGAACACCTTCAGGTTATTTGAGATTAAACTAAATAATCTTTTGATTCTACCGCATGCGAACTTGAGATAGTCCAAATGAGTATGAAGAAGGTACGATAAATAGTTTGTAAAATGTGAATTCTTTTAATCTGTTGTGTAAGTAAAAATCTCAACAGAATGCAACCTTGTCTTTTTCCCATAATAATAATAGTATTTCCCATAATAATGGAAATATTTTACATCACTCTGAGTCCTTGACTTCTGCATACAAAAAGAAAGATATGCTTATTATTTGTTTTGGAACACTCTTCCTCTGTGAGAAAGTAAACAAATGCTCTTCAGAAAAATGGTGGAATCAATTTTTCCTAGTGGCTAGCAGATATAGATGTAGAAAAAGTTGAAACCGTGTGTACTTTGAGAGATGAGTCATTGAATCAGTGTGAGAGACACCAGCTAACAACTGCGTCTACAACAAGTCTGATCCATTTATTTAAAACTTGATTCTGATGTTTCTTGTTCACTCTAATGTTTTGAATCTTTCAGCGAGATAGATTTTCTGAGATGCTGACATTTCTAAATTTCAAGAGTGGAACAGCATTCCGGCATCAGAGTAAACCACCTTGGGCAGGCAGCACCACTGTGAGTATATTTTTTCTTCAAACAAGGACAAGCAACCCAGAGCAGAAGCCTGAGCTGGTTTTGAGAAAGTAAACAACATTTGACCCAAAATGGAGGTACTCCCATGACCTCTCATTTAATAATGTTTTCTGGTTAACCTCCACACCTTTCTATGTTGAGACCCCTTTTATGAATTCTTCCAAACTTTGACCAATAAGATGAGAGTTAAACTTGCGCATGCAACTGACTTTATTTATTTTGTTTTATTTATTTATTTGTTTTTTTTTTTGCATAAATTAAGTTCTTGCTTATTTTCGAGAAAGAAATTGAGAAAAATAAGGTTAAATCTTTATCAGCAAACCTGATGTGTGATAGACTACTTTTTCACGCAGGGAACCATTGTTTTGAACCGCTTTTCCTACTCAACTGAAATAATTAATTGAACAAACTGCTTGCAAACTGATTTTTGTATTAACTCAGATTATCTTTTTCTGATGCAAAATATGACATTGTTGATGTCACATTAAGTGCATGTCCCTGAAACTCTCTGCAATTTATGACTCGTGTTTCTAAAACAGGTGCTTTGCTCTAAAACTGACGTTCTCTCGGGATCATTTATTGAAATGCTCACCACGGTTACTTCTCGTTCTCCTGATGCGTCACTTATCAACTGGTCCAGCAAGTTATTTCTGTGTGAGCCGCGCACACATCCACACACATCCATCCGACAGCCAGCGCACCTGCAGCGCGGACATTGCGTCTCTCTCAGACCTCCCTCTTCGCCGCTTTCCCCCACTTTCACTCGTAGTACTCGAGCACAGCCATGAGCTCCATCTCCGCGCTCATCTTCCAATTCCTCTTTTTCTTTTCGTGCGTTGGATTTATTGGATGTAAGCCTTCGTCGTCTTGTCCGAGCGGGCAGTTTCTGCTTAAAAACCAGTGCGTCCTGTGTCATCCCACCTGCTCCGAGTGCGACGGACACGAGCTGTTTGACTGCATCACCTGTGGAGTTTGTGAGTGAGCGATTTTTCTTAAATTACCTGAACTGGGAATCAGCGTCAAACTGATAGTTTTGTCAAATGAAAGATGAGGGTTAAACTTGTTCATTTCCCCCAGAGCCACTTTTCTATTGTTCACCTTTGCCCTATATAAAGATCTCATTATTTAAAGTCGCAATATATCAAGGAATGTAGACTTTCCATTGCCCCCCACCCCACCCTAGTTTCTGTTGTTGTGTCTCTTGTCCTCTAAATGCCACCCAAGTTCAACAATCCAAGTTCTTTTGTTTTTTCAAAGGGGGACTATTTAATGGTTAACAAAGCTGAGTGCTTTGTGTTGGAGAAGGGACATGGTCTATCCTTCCCTCTTGTTAAACATTCAAAGAAAAACCATAAAAGTTGTTGATGTTTCTACCTGAGGAGCAAAAAAAAAAAAAAAAAAATGTAGGTGCAATCATTTCACTGTCTACTTTTCAGAGTGTAATTTGATCATCTCACAATGGAGCCTTTGTTAATCAAAGGGGAAATGTACACTGTTGTATTGACTAAAAGTAGGATTCTTGTTCAATCCTGTTGCTTTCTATTAAAAATATGTACTTAATGAGGAAAACAGTGGGGGTAAAAAAACAACTATGACTGACAGGTGATGCTACAGGCCCAATGCAGTGTGAAAAATTAACATTAAACACATTAGGAGTTTTCTTAGTAAATATATTTCTGAAGAAGCTACTGATGTGAAATTCACTCCAGATGTCAGTCACAACCCAAGTAATTTTCACAAGAAATAACTCCTGAACAAAAATTGAAATTGAAATTATTCAGTGCTTCACAAGAAAACCAATTATTTTATACCCACTCCCTTTGCCGTATAGTCTGTCAGATGCATTGTGCAGGTGTGATTTTCATCAGTTCCTGCTCAGAAACTGTTAAAATCTTTAAAGATGGCCTTTTCCATGCACATTGACATCCAGTTCTTTCCATAGAATTTATGTTCAGCGGCTGAAAGGGTCAATGTTTGGAGAGTTATTTTCTTTTCAGTTTTATTGGCTCTGTGTTTGGGATCATTGGCTTATTAAGGAAATCAATATCAAGACAATAAACTGTTCCATCCCTTTATTCAATTACTTAAGTCTGCTAGTACTTAAGTAAATTTCTCTGCTGGTACGGGGGTTTAAGAGTGATGTGGGGTGCCATTGTTCCTGGTGTGCAGTGACATCTAATGACATACTGTGGTATACTTTGGCTCAGATTCTGCCAGCATTTCACCTTTTATCCAAGCTGTCAGGAGAAAATTTCAAACAGGCTTTTAGATACTTTTTCTTTGCTCAATGGTCAGGGCAGTTGAAATTATTACTTATTGTTTTCATGATCAAACAGTGCCAGCTAATTTCAGATCTTACTGAAGCTCTTTGCATTACCTTTGGGTGTTGGTTGATTCTGCAGTCTAACATTAGACTTTTTTTAAAAGAAAACCATTTTTTCCCCTTCATTGATTATGTTCTCAATAGAGCATCCCGACATTTGGGAACACAATATGTTTATAACAATACATCTACTACATTTTGCAACAATGAAGTTGAGGAGGACTTAAAAGAGCCCTTTGGTTTTACCTATTATGACATGCACTTGTGACATAGCTTTGTAAAGAGGACATTTTTCATAGTCCATCATGATTAAAACAGCTTATGTGAATTTGCACTGACAAGAAGTTGCATTTAATTCCAATTACTGACAGATCTTAGCTATTTTTGGTGTTACGTATCTTTTTGTGACTTCTTTTCATGACACGTTCAACACCTATTCCCTTTACCTGTCTATTCTGCTACACAAAACTTGATTCATGGACTATTTTGTTTTGGTTCCTCTCTCTGTGCTTATTTGGAGTATTGCCATCTGTTGCGAATTTTGTGTCAATAGGACCGTAAAAAATATATTGACTGAAATAAAATTACTCATGTGCAAAATACTTATTTTCCCCACAGTAACAATAATAAGCCTCTGAATGAGGCTCTGAGCCTGATTACTCTCATTTGAAGCATCACCAATCAGTCTCTCTGCAGCGATCTGTTAGCTGTGGTCAATGCGTTTGAGATGCAGTCGTTGCATGCTCCTGTTATAACCTTTTATTACTCATGTGATTGATTCCCTGAACGTCCTGGTTTTTAATCATTCACACTGATTCGCTCTGTGAGCCTTTCCATCTGTTTTAGTGACAAATACTGAACATCTCTGGAGCAACTGTGCTGTGTCATCTTTCTTTTCATACATTGAGTTGCATTTATGTCCTCATTTATTGTCAGAAACATAATGATTTATGCATCTTTATTAGCAGTAATAATACAATATCGGCTTCAAGGCTGTAGGTTGAGTGTCTTCCTCTTTCTCCACAGATGAAGACGGACAGGAGCGTTTCCTGCACCAAGGTCGCTGCCGGACGCACTGCCCCAGGGGATTTTACCCTGACAGGGGTCACTATGTCTGCCTGCCCTGCATAGCCAATTGTGAACTCTGCACAGATGGCAATTTGTGTGCCAAATGCCGGGAACACTACAAACTTCAGAATGGGGTCTGCCAACCAGCACTGTGTGGCATAGGTAAGAAGGTGAAGCAGAGTCAGTGTGTAGTCTGTACCTTGATAGAAAGATCTTTAGTTTTGCTGGTTTTGTGTCTTTCAGGACAGATGCTGGACCCCGATACAGGAGAGTGCATCAATTGTGAAATGGCCTGCAAAACGTGTTCTGCAGGTAAACAGACTTTTTTTGTTTGAGCCCCATTCTCTTACCCCTCATGTAAAAAGTATTCTTACATAAGGGGTGATGATATTGGTAGAAAGTGCTGTTTGCCTCTTCTTCTGAATTCTAATTAATCCCCTTTTCTCCTTTGTACTGAGAAGACCCTGAGATTTGCAGCAGCTGTGTTCAAGGTTACTTTCTGTGAGTCTTTTATCTTCCTTCAGCGTTTTCATTCAATAAGTAGAATTTTCATCGCTTACATGTTTGCATTTTTTTTTTTACAGCTTAATGTTTGAAAAAGTGTGAGTGGAACAATAGCTTTCTTCTTGTCACTCTCCCATAAAGGTCATATTTGTGAAGTCACCACGTTAAAAAATTGTCCTGTCTAGATGATGTTTGTTCAAAACTATTCTTTAAAAAACTAATGAGATCCCCCACAGAAAATATAGAAAGTATATATATTAAAAATAAAATACACACTGGTTAAATTACACAATGCAGAAGGAAGTATTTTTAATTTGTTTTTGTAAAAAAAAAAAAGAAAAAGAAAGAAAGAAACACATGAAAAGCAAGTGTCACATTAATGTGACGTGCTACTTTGTGTTGAGTCCAGATCTTTTTCCATAAATATGGAAATTACCCTAGTGGCAAATTCTTTTTTCTCCCTTGTAGATAGTTTTTCTTAGTTTTAGGTCTAAGAATAAAATAAAAAAAAACAATAAAATAACTAATTCTTACCTTATAACTTAAAAATTTCAACTCAATTTGTAAATGTTTCATGTTTGATTAACAAATTTGATTTTATTACAAAGAATGCAAAAATGTTTAGACTACAAACAGCTGTCACATAATCCTATTAAAATACATTAAATTTGTTGAATCGAATGGGGCATGAATACTTTTGCAATCCACTGCGTTTTGCTCTAAGATGTTTAGCTTAGGGCTGCATGCTGTTGCAGTTGCTAATGATATTGCTTTGGAACAAAAATTTCCTGGATTTGAATCCTTGATTGAGGTATTTGCATGTTCTCCACATACATGTGTTTTCTGTTAGTACTCTTCCTCCAACTTATGCATGGCAACTTAATTGTTCTCACTGAGTGAATGAGTGTGTGCATCTGTGATTGTTTGTCCTGTGTGTCTCTGTGTTGCTTTGTGTAGAACTAGTGACATGTCTAGGGTTCACCCCAACAGTGACCACTGAAGACAGGCAGGATCACAAGGGGGCAGTCAGTGGGTGAGAGGCTGGGGACATTCTGGGCAGTTGGCCAGTCTTTCTCAGTGCAACCAGCGCTGGAAAACAATTATGCATGCACACAAATACATCCAGTGGTAATTTACAGTGGACAGTTGTCCTAATATGTGTGTTTTTCCACAATTGAAGGAAGCTGACGTAACCAGAGAAAACCTATGCATGCATGAGGAGAATGTGCACACCCGTAAACTCCTCTGAGCAGCTAACTGAGCAGACTGGATTCAAACGCAGCAACTTCTTCTCACTCTTAAATCTTACTGTTTTGTTTAAAAAATATATCCTAGCCTCTGTAAATGGTAACATTCCATACCATTTTCTGATCACTTCAGTTGAATTGCTGTCTTTATATCATAGGAACACTTTGCCTGGATTTCTGTTTACAGCAACTTATCACTTAGACCCAATGAGAGAAACTGGTTTAAGAGCTTGAACAGAACACCAATTGTGTACTTCTCCCCCAAGTTTAGGCCTCCTGGTATGATGTGAGTCAGGTTACCTTCCATTTTCAGTCAAGCTGTTACCTGAAACTCAGTTTGAGCTTAGAAGAGACCTAACAGAGCATGTTATGAAGAAGAGAAGTAGAACACAGAGAAACAAATACATGAATACCAGACTTTACCAACTTCCTGTGTGAATAACAGGAGATTATGTCTTAAACGAAATTCTTCACTTACCTCCTTTCACAGGTTCACAGAGATACTCAGTCTTCCTCAGTGCATGTAGCTGAGTCAGACTAATGACTTTAAAAATGTAAAATGACAGACCATCTCAGTAATTCCTGTAGCCACAATTATTATTGCATCTACCATGGGTAGCACAAACCAATAAAAGAAACCCAATAAACTATGAGTCAATCATAAAGTGAAGGAGCCACCTCTCTGGGATAGATTGTGACAGTTACCGGTGCTTTAAGAGCTGGCAATATTTGAGTTGCTGCTTTCAGCCGCAAAGTAAAAATGTTAAAGGTTTTGAAGGTGGACAGTTTTGGTGTAACTATGAATCCCTACGGCCTGTGTCACTTGAATAAAAGACTTGCTGTTGGACAAAATCTCAGCATGATGGATGCTTGGTATTTGTTGACATATATCTTTCTCCCTAAGGCGCCAACAAAATGCAGCTAAACTGGAAAATTGCTGTGCTCCATTCAGAATATAGCTTAAACCACTCATTTTGGGAATTTTATTAAAAAATATGCACAAGCTAAAGTCTGGTTTCACCAGTTAGCGTCAAAATCATGTGGTAAAAGACCTAAATGAAAGTTGCAAGGGATTGCTAATGTTCTCTCCTGGAATGCACAGGCTAATATTTGCAGAGAGGGTTTCTTAAACATCCCACAGATTCTCAAGCAGAGCATCAGCTCCTAACTTTGAGACAGACCCTTGGTCTCCCTATTGTGAGTGAGCTGATGGATGTGGTGTGGCGTCTCCAGCTGTTCTTCCTCAAACAGATACCACATCTTATCACCAAACCCTCAGCAACGCAGTTGGAAGTGCAGCTTGGACTGTCAGTGGTCATATTCTGTCATAGAGGAACTTGTCAAAACAGGCAGCAAGAGGGGGTTCTATTACAAAAGCTGGGGAATAATTATTAAGCAAGGACTGCATACGAGCTAATTAGTTTTACTTAACATAGAAAAGCAACAGTTATCCATGCACACACACACACAAAAAAAATCAAAACGATTGTCTGAATTCAAAAAGTATTATACTTTCTTGCCTTTTGCATTTTTATAGATGAACACACTGTAAAATTGTAATTTTTCTGACATTTTGAATTTTATTACCTCACCTAACCCCATCTCAATAAAACAGATGGATGTTACTCCTTTAGTTTCCAAAACAAGACTACCAATGTTTTTTGTGTCTGGAAATAATTCCCAAGGTATCACATTTGTAATTTTTTGTAAGCATGGCCAGAGTGTAACAGCTTTTGTTCTGCCAGACTCTGACTGTGTAGTGACAGATGGGGGAGGGGTGTTCTGACTTACTCTATAGTTTACAGCTGAAGAAAACATAGGCACTCCCCTAAGTTCAATGACATCCCAGTAAAAGGACCAAATATTGGAACAATTTGGGTTACATTTTTAAACCAGCCCATGCTTAGCAGCAGCCAGTTTTAAATTATTTGCAAATCTTTCCAAGTTTAATTTAAATTTGCTTAAAAATTGCTAATTTATGTTGCAATTTTTAAGCTTAAAATTACAACGTAATAAACAAGAGATTTAAGCTCTCAGAGAACAGAATGAGAAACCATTTTTTAGTTTCTGTTAAAAAAAATGCTCCTCTTTCTAAGCTGTCATACTATTGTTTGAATGAATAAAGCTTTTGAAGGAGCAGTGCATTGAAATTAACAATGCAGCTGCAGGTGTGCCATGGACTGACACAGGGCATGTTAAGGTCCCTGGTTTCCAATTCATCTAGTCTCAAAGTTGACTGTGCAGTAGCTGCTTGCAACAGTAGTCACCTTTATCACTTTGAAAACAGCAGTTGTTTTCCATGGCCTGTTTTTTTCCTGCACTTTCACCAATGCAAAAAAAAGGAAAAAAAGAAGAAGAAACTTCATCTTGTTTAAAAAGCATGACAGTTAAAAGTCAAACGGTCATTAACCAATTATGAATACTTGGAGCGAGGCAATTAAATTTCTAATTATTATGGATTTTTAATCTATTGGATGCAAATGAATATTGGGAATGGCATTTGGTGGTATTTGAATGAACCATTCCTTACAGTTTCAGACAGAAATGCCGCAGACACTGCCCTCAGAGCACCTACGAGGACCACGTCGGTGGAGTCTGTCTGTCCTGTCCAGCGCCATGTGAGGACTGCAGCACCAACACCCGCTGTCTCGCCTGTCAGCCGGGTTACTTTCTGAACGGTACAACTGCAAAAACATATATATTTCCTTCATTCCTTTATTTAGAAAAATGAAAGTGAAGTGCAAGTGACAGATCCTGACAATTCTTATTCTTGAAAAAAGCTTGGTTTAGTTTGTGTCTCAGAGCGTTTATCCTTATTATAAGCAAATAATGGCACTCCTGAGTCTTCATTTGGTTTGCAAATCAGGTGAATGTCAGCAAATCTGGGAAAAAAGAAATGCAAATGTATGGTTTATGCAAAGAATTAATTAGCATTGCGCTGTTGTCTATCAGCAATAAGCTTTGAGACTTATTGCAGCACAAAATGAGGAGAAAAAAGGTTTAATATTAATAAAGATGAGCAAGTGTTCTGTCACTTTGTTCAATTGGACAACTAGATGTCCTTTGAAATGTATAATTTGGAATATATAATTTTATTATGTGTAACCACAAGGTTCAGCCTTAAGATGGCTTTTGTGGTTGTATATCCAGTGGAATTTGGAGAAAAACCATCTCTGAAGAAGCAAATAAGAAATTTAAATTGTTGCTTTTTTTTAAGAGGAAATACAATACTGTGAAAAACTAGTGACACTCTTACAGATTTCTTCTGTTTTGCTTAGTATCACAGCTAAATGTTTTAGATCAGTGTTTTTCAAAGTAGGGGTCACGGCTCCCTCAGGGACCACCAGAGGGAACCAGAGGAGCCTCAGAAAGCTGGAGCAAAGATGAGGGGAAAAAATGAATCTGAAAATGTTTTAAATAATACATTTTAATCTGTTTTTAAACCATGTTATCTGCATTTAAATTATTATTAAATAAATAATTCATTGAAATGTTTTTTGTCATGCTCATCTGTCTGGGTGCCTGTCAAATTTATTTGCAAGATAGCATAGCAAGTGCAAAATGGAAAAAAAATTCTGACAAGAAAAAAATTGAAGGAACAGCCCTTTCGGGAAGAACACTGCTGATTTTATTCTTTAGGTTGATTTGGACATTTTTTTATTTCTTAATAATTACAAACTACTTTCATTTACTTACTGTGTTAATTTTTGTGTGAAAGAAAACAAAAAACAAAATATTTGCTTAGTGACATCTAAGTAAGGGACAAAAAAGTCACAAACAGAAAAACTGTAAAGGTAGCAAATACTTGCTCAAATTTCTACATGACTGATATTCTTTATATTTTAGCAGCTGAGTTTCAAAGTATTCATGTATATTCATATACATTCATTATAGTCATTAAATATAAATCAAAAACTTTATTATTGGAATAAAGTCGCTTTATTCTTTGCTGTTTCAGGAGAGGAGTGCATAAAACAGTGTCCATCGCAAACCTTCGGTGACTCCAGTGGGTGGCGCTGTCAGCTTTGCCACAGCTCTTGCCAGACCTGTCATGGGCCTCATTCTACAGACTGTGACCTCTGTCTGAGTGGGAATCTGCCTCTGCATGGACAGTGTCCCCAGGTTAACTGCCCACTTGGCCAGTATTTTGATGGTAAGTAGAAAACTCGATATAAAACTTAATTTAATTTAGCTAATGATGAAAATAAGCTGTGACTTGCTGAAGAAAAAAAAAAAAAAAGGCTTGAGTCCAGATTTGATGATGAGAGTTGTTAAGTAGCATTAGAAGGATGCAGTAATCAAGGTGCTTCACCGTCACATTCTGCTCATTGCTGCTAAAAATAAATCAGGACCATAGATGCTGGAAATCAGAAGAGTTTTCAGCTCTGACCTTGTACCAACCAGTGTGTCCTATTGGTACGTTTCTTTGTGTTTCAAAAGAGTTTAATTAATTATCAATAAACAGCCTTCGACAAAATTAATGACAAATATCTAACACAGGCAAATCTTGACTTTCAAAGGAAATCAATGTGTGTAGAATATCATGAACTAAATTACTGACTGGTGCATATGTTCAATTTCTAATTTAAATGTGTTATCATGTACAGTTCTTTGACTAAGTTTTATTTGTACTCCTTTCTATTTTCATTTAATGTGTTGGTAAACATTTCCTAATCTTTAGCCATTTTAAATTAAGTGGTGAAAATGTCCAACTGAAGTTTTTAGTATTTTGACATTTTCTACCAGGATTCTATTTTCTGAATAAAGTCAGACAAGTGTCCCCAGTTCAGCGTAGGGCTGGACAAGATGGCACAGCTAATGGAAGAGGGCTGGGCAACACACAAGATATCTAAAGGTTTGCTCATGTTTCTCTGACATCTCAGATACATCCAGTCAGATTGGATGAAGAATGTCTATGAATAACAATTTTCAAGTCTTGCCACAAACTTTGAAGTGGTTTCCTGGAAGGTGATCACTACTACAATTTCCAGTGTTATGCAGCCTTTCCAGATTTTCCTCTGGGAAAGTCAAAACAGAAGATAACCCTTCATGCCAACAATAAAAATAGAAGTGTCTATTGCATTTACAAACATCAATATATTATATATGTTACAGTCCGAACATTGCATCAGTTTAAAAATGTATTGCAAAGCTCTCTTGCTAACTGTCTAAATTCTTGCGCACTCATTGTAACCTGCATTTGTCATTTGTTGGATCGGAACCAACACCATAAATGACATTTTAATCTACAGTGGATCTTTATTTTGATTTATATTCAATAACAGCAAGTGTTTGACATTTTAGAATTGGGTAACTTTATATGCCGGTGATCTGTACGGGATTCCCTGTAATAAAGTGAGGCAGAGCGAGCAAAGTAACAGAACAGCCAGTTACAGTCTCAAAGTCAGCACAAAACTGAACGTAGCTCACAAAGATAACATTTTACATTCTTGATTGATCTGTGAGTAAAAACAAATTTCTTTCTCCTTTGGTTGGTATTAAAGTTCGTACTGACATTAAATTCCATAAAGGTATACTCTGTTTCCTAATAAGAGGACTTCTGAAGCCATTTTATCATTGAAATGGTAGCCACTCTTTTCCGATTTTTATTTCTTACAATAACCTGCACAATTGCATACTACTTTTATGTTTTTCCATCATTTAAAATATCAGAAAAACACATGAAAGCTTGTGGTTATAATGTAGCTAAATATGAAAACTTTGAGAAGAATTTATAATTTAACAAGAAGCTCTAAATGTGATGCTGCTTAAATATTGTTAGATTCGAACGTTAGCATAGACAGTTTAGTCTTTGTTCAATCAGTTCAGATGACTTTGCCTCTGATAGTTTTGCAGCCCTTTTACTACCAGCAGGACGTCATGTGCCTTTTCATGAGGAATGGCTTCTGTGCACATTATAAAAACCTGATTAGTCCCAAGCTACAGTGATAATTGCTTTTCTGCAAAGGTTCTTGTTAAACTCTGCTGGCTACCTATCAGGCCGAGGCCCTTCATCACCAATTAGACACCTCTGGGAAGTCTGCTCTAGACCTTTCCGCTGTGCTTTTATTACTCTGAATACTGGAAAATTTTCTCCCGTCTTTCCCAAAATCTTTGCTTCAACACAAATGAAAGACCTTTCAAAAGGTCTCCCAATGGTGTGTGCCATCATAAATATGTCCATTGATTCTGTCTGGGCGAAACTGGACTCCAATTAAGTTGCAAAACCGTCTCCAGTCAGGGTTTTTTTTGCAAACAAAATACAGAATTTGACTTAACTTTAACTAACTGTTGTTCAAGAATTATTGAATTTTTTTCTCCTTATTTTATATCCTAGAAAATCTGTACATCATGAGATTATTTTATCTTTCTTTTATTGATTGATATATCTACAGTGAACAATACAGAGAACAAGTGGGCAAATGACTGCACCCTAACACACAAGTATATCTATGCAAATGCCATACAAATGTTATAGGTAAAATAACAAAATACAAACATACACACAGTGAGAAACAAAAGCATGTAAGACCTGGTAGATGTCATGTGTTTCAGGAAAAGGTTTCCTGCAAATATTCATAAATTTGATGCATTTCTTATTTTTCAGTAGATCATTTGTTGCAGGTTTCATGCGCTTTGTCATCAATTGTGCTCGAAAAACATCCTCCGTTTAAGCAGGCTGTGCTGCCCTCTACTGGTCGTAAAAACTGAAAGCTTTGGCACTTATTTTTTTTACGTTTAATTTTCAGGGAAATTTGGTGGTTGCCACTCGTGCGACCCATCCTGCAAGACCTGCTTCGGCCCACAGGCGCTGGATTGTTCCTCCTGTTTCCAAGGTGCGAATATTAACTGTTCACTACCACTGCAGGTTGGAACATGATTGGAACACTACAAACATGCACATTTTTACACTTCATGTTTACGTTTATGTAATTTCTCAGGGTATTTCTTGGACCTGGAGAGTTCTTGTGTAGAACAGTGTCCATCGGGCTCTTATGCGAACCTTGCCACCCGGCTGTGCGAAGACTGCTCGCCAAACTGCGAGAACTGCGTAGACACCAGTGATAATTGCATCAGCTGCCCAAAAGGCAGCAACACATTTTTCCTGCACCAAGGCCGGTGTTGGTCAAATTGCCCAGAGTAAGCAGTATGGTGAATAATACAGATGAGCTGTGGTTTCCTCTACATGCGCTGTCAAATGTCTTCCTTGCTTTACATTCAGGGGGTTGTTTGAGACTCCAGACGGTTCATGTGAGGCCTGTGATAGCTCCTGCCTTACTTGCGATGAGAACAAGTCTCAGTGTCTCTCCTGTCCTGATGGCCACTACTTGGAGAGCGGCACATGTAGACTGAACTGTTCACTGCGGGCGTACCCAGCAGATGACGGTACCTGCAGACGCTGTCCTCCCCACTGTGATGTCTGCTCCGATGACAGAACCTGTTTCAGTGAGTTATTATATCTGTTCTAGATTATTGCCAAAGCGTAATCTTGTGCAGTTCTGATTTTCACCTTGTCTCCATCTTACAGAATGTACGTTCCTCTACTTGATGCTAAATGGTGTGTGCAAGGCCAGCTGTCCCATGGGTTATTACGAGGACATGGAGGAGGGCCTGTGCACTCAGTGCCACCCTACCTGTGGCAGCTGTTCTGGACCGCTGCCAGATGACTGCGAGACCTGCTCAACTTTCAGTCCCAAGCTCTATAAAGGTTCATGTCTCAAAGACTGCCCTGTGGGTACCTACTATGAGACATCAGCTGTGGAGTGCCAGGGTAAGCTTCCAAACTCAATTTCATGATCTGTCTGTGTTTGAAAGGGATTAATACCTTTTCAACATTTCCACAATTTTGTACATGACAACCTGAAATTTCAGGATATTTTATTCAAACTTTACTTGATAGACCAACATTAAGCATTCCATCATTCTAAATGAAAAAAAGGTTGCATGCTTTTTAAAACCTTTTTCACAAATTAAATTCTGAAAAGAAAGATGTGCATTTATAATCAATTTCCTTTGCTATCGCTAAATACAGTGAAGTGAAACCAGTTGCCTTGCAGGTTTATGAAACAAGAGTCCATTAGTAAGTGTATCATCTATTCTCAATACAAATCCAGCTGTGACTCTGTGGAGTCTCCAAAACTGTCAGATGTTTGTCAAAGAACAAACAGCATCACCAAGACCAAGAAACACAGCAGACAGGTTAGGGATAAGGTTGTAGAGAAGTAATAGGGTTAGGTTATAAAACAGTATTCCACCAAATTATTCCTTTAAAATATCATGAAGCACTGTTCGAGTCATTCTCCAAAAGGATAAAGTATGGAATAACAAGAAATCATGACCATACAACTTTAAAGAAGGACTTGGCAAAGAGAGCATTAATAGGAGAAGTAGACAAGCAGCAGGTCCAGGATAAAAATCGGAAACTTATCACTCATTTGGGATAAAGCTTTTTCACAAATAAAAGCTTTATTCCAAAGTTATGTCGACATAACCTTGTCTAAGGTCTAATCTGGCATTTTAGAAGTAAGTTAGAGTTGATGAAAAGATGAATGGAGCTCAATAGAGAAAAAATCTGGAAAAAAAGAGTTGCCGTTTGCAAAAGATGTAAAAATAGCAGAGATTCTTGAAGCAGAACAATGACCCTATGCATACAGTTAGAGTTGGAACAAAAAAAATTCAAACGTTCCATGTGTTAGTGGTTCAAACTAAAATCTGATTCAAAATCTAAAGAAATGAAAATTGATTTTCTCTTTCAGTCTCCATCCCATCTGACTGACTAGAGCTCATTTGCAAAAAAGAACTGGCAACATTTGGTAGAGACAAACTTAAAAAAAACTATCACTGCAGTTCAAGGTGGTTGATAAAATATTATCCAGGTGATAAAACAAATGCATTATTCATTTTTCAGAGTTAAATTTGTAAAAAATTAAACTATGCATAATTTTTCACTTTATACATCATGTATGACTTTGGGTTGGTCTTTTAAAAAACTACTATATTTGACAACATTCCTATATTATGTTGTATAATACAAATTAAGAAGAGAATTAGTCAGATGAAATTTTTCTATAACTTGTTTAAGCAGAAAAAAAAACAACTTTTTATCCAGTCCACAATTCCTAGCATATTCTTTTTGATTAAACATTTTTTCCCTAATCAAAATCTAAATTTATTTGGAAGCTTGAAATACCAAAAGTAACTGTAATACCAATAATAAATAGATTGCTTATACAACTTAATCCACCTGCCATTTAAATGTTTGTAGCTTATAGAAGGTCAAATAAGTTCTTACAGTTAAGCCACAAAGGTTTTCACTTTCTCTTTCTTTTGTAAAAGCAGTGACGATATTTCACCAGTACACACTAACTTGGTTGTGTATCTGCAGAGTGCCACCAGACTTGTCTGAGCTGCAGTGGTCCAGACCCAAACCAGTGCACCCAGTGTGAGAGGGGACTGGTGCTGGATCCCAGCACCTTACTGTGTGGCGTCACAGGAGACGAGACGTGCCCGACGAGAACATACCTCCACGACGACCAGTTCACTTGCATGGGCTGCCACAAGCACTGTTACTCCTGCCAGGGCCCTGGCAGTGATGAATGTGTGACCTGTGCTGTTCCCAGATATCTTCATAGTGAGTGTTTTCCACCAATGTTGAGATTCTCAAAGGAATGTGATATATGCATCACAAATAATCAAGAAATAACTGATTACTTCAAGTCAGTTGAGATTACTACATTTAGAGACACTGAGATAAACATTGTTGCAAAAGTCCAGATGGTTATGTAATGGCGTTGTAGGGTTTTGATTAATTTTGAATTATGGTATTATGGTATTTGGGGGCAATGGTGGTAACGGTGGTAGGAGTTCACGCTGCAATCAGCAGGTTGCTGGTTTGAACCCCCTCTCTGCTGTTATGTCCTACTTCACCTGCCTTGAATTGCTGGTGGTGGTCAGAGGGCCTGGTGGCGCCTGCTGGCATGACAGTCTCACTTCTGTCAGACTACCCCAGGGCAGCTGTGGCTACTATTTGTTTAAGGTCCTTCTCAGAGTTTGCATACCAACAATGATTTCATCCACAATGTGCAGCAGTATCACATTGTGAGTATCTATCCATGTTTTAGACCAAGAATGTAGTAAAACTTGAGCGAGACTTATAAATTACTCATTGTACTACCCATTACTCTGCAAGAAAAGCACTGAAAAGACACCATCTGGATGAAAATATTACATTTATGCAATATTATGATCAAATTTATTCAAGATAATTGTCACGTTTGCACAATATATTATAACGTTTGTGCAATATAATTATTGTGCTACAATATTCAAAAATATATTTTCTTTCCTGACAGCAATACGCTAACATAGAAACCAGATATGTAAGCATATTGTTAGAGCTGATACAATCTTCAGCTCTAACATTGCTGCCGTTCCGGGAGGATGTCCTTTATTTAATTTTCAGCTGAAAATTAAACAAGAACATCCTCCTGGATGTCCTTCCCACTGCTCTGTGGAAAGTTTTGTGGTTTAGTTCAGGAACATCTTTTTACACTTAAGCTGAGCTACCTTGTTGTTTGCAGAGAGTATTTTACTTCACTGCAGGTGGGCCATCCTCTGCTGAAGAGATTAAAAATATACACATTACCTTTCCTCCTTTTATCAGACACAACTAAATGACCCAAAACTCAACTGTCCAACCTGAAACAGACCACTTAAACTGTCAAAACTTTCAGCTAACCTCAAACCAACTCAGCCTGTTTGTACAACAGACTGAGTTGTGCAAATGAACAAGTTATTTACACAACAAATAAAACTTAGGCATGACATGCTTACAATTTCCAATGAATTTAGCTTCTGTTTACATTTGATAGGTCTACAATAGCTGCAAGGCTATGTGTAGATTTTTCGTACTGCAGTTCTGCATTTGGCTTAATAACATCATGCTGTTAAACTGAAAGTTTTGTTCTACTTAACTTTGAAAGATGACTTTGTTTTGAAATGTTTTTTAACCATACGTGATTAATCATTCTAAATTCAGAACCCACAGAGAAAAAAAATCAAATTACATAAGACCGAAAATGAAGGATTTTTAATGCAGAAAGGTTATTCTAGGTCTGGGACAATCATGGGGAAGACTGCTGACTTGGCAGTTGACAAGTACAGTAATAACTAAAGAAGCGCTGTGGTCACAGTGTGCTGTATCCCACAATATAAATTAAAAACTGAGTGGAAGGACAAAGTGTGTACATAGAAGATACACAAGCACCAGCCTTAAAAGAATTGTGCAGCAAAGTCCATTCAAGAGTTTGGGGAATATTCATGAGGTGTGGACTGGAGCTGGGGTTTGTGCTTGTGATAACCACTCCAGAGATGGTTGAAGCATCTTACCTGGAGTGAGAAGAAAAATGACTTGTGTGTTGCTCAGTGGAACAAAGAACTCTGTTCAGATTAAATTTAATTTGCATTTCATTTGGTCAGTGATGATTTGCAAAGCTGTCATCTGCTGGTGTTGTTTCTGTCAGCATCACAGCTATCTGCCTGGAAACTTTTGAACACTTTAAATTTTCTTTTACAGAAATGTCAATTAACTTCAGACTTTTACAAGATGGAAGCCAGAATTATCAAAATTACCAGAAGTAAATGTTTGAAATACACCACTCTGTGTGTAATGTACCGTGTTACTTATTCAATTACATTATAAAAGCAAATTTCTTTTTTGCTGATATCCTATTTTGTTGAGATCTTAATGGATTCTTCCTGACTGCTAACCAAAGGAAACACTGTTGGGACACAGCCCAAGAACATAATTTCTAAAAAAATAAATAAATAAAAAAATGTCTTCCAATGAGTTTATTAGGAACAATTTTGGCTAGACCATCAGGATGGAGAAATGAGATTGGAAGAAAATCAGGAGAGGGAGAGTTGATCTCAGATTAGTGGGAGAGCAGTGGTGTTCAAATGTGATAACTTTGTCAACATAGTGTGTACTGTACAGTTTTATTTATTTTTATTGACTTTTTTTTTCTAAATTTCTATTGCAGTCAAAGATAAGAACAGTATATTTTTCAGTATTTGAGAGGGTTGGAAAGATGAGTGATGCTGAATTCTGTTTTTAAATTACACAATGAAGCTGGGAGCTGAGAACGGGTAAAGAAAACAGTAGCAGAGAACAAATAGAAATGATTCAAATATGTGAGCTGGCATCCAATATTCTTTATTTTCTCCTCCAGACAGCAGCTGTGTGGATGAATGTCCTGCTGCGACCTACTCCACAAGGCAGAAAGCTGACGGACAGGAGCTGGGATTCTGTTTGCCCTGTGACCACGTTTGCTCCAGCTGCACTGGGGCGTCGCCTCGGGACTGCCTGACCTGCTCTGTGGGATACCTGCGGCTCTTCCAGCTCTGCGTCCTCCACTGCCCCACCGGGTACAAAACTGAAGCTCGACCTGACTGTTTTTAATCTGCACTAAAAGGCTTTGATCCAAATATCACAGCTTGTGTCTGATTTGGAAGTCAAATTCTTAGAATGTAATTTTGACTAAGTGACTTGTACTTGTATAGCACTTTATCCAGTCCAGAGGATGAGAAAGCACTTCACACTAACACACTGATGGTGGTAAGCTACATGCTGACATCCCTGGGTATCCAATGGACTCCTACATATTGAGCCAAATCGATCCTAATTCATCTGATTCTCTGTGGCACATATAATCTGACACACATCTAATTACTTTTGATGAATAGTGGTTTTTTTTTTAATCAGATTATCCATTTATCATTTATGTGTTTCTTCAGGTATTACAAACAGGGCTCTCGCTGCCAAAAATGTGACCCATCCTGCGAGCTGTGCACAGGCCCAGGGCCAGAGTCCTGCCGGGCCTGTCTCCCTCCTCTCCTGGAGCTGCAAGGCACCAAGCTGTGTGTCGAACGCTGCCCACACCGCTTCTATCAGGTCAATGACCTCTGCAAACAGTGCCATACCAGCTGTCAGACCTGCACAGGTACAGACATCTCCAGCTGTACCATTTCTTTGTTCCTGTCCTAGTGAACAATAGGCTGTATTGTCGAATTGAGTCTGTCTTTCTAATGTCAATGTTTGTAAGTAAATTTTCACCATTTGCATAAAATTTTCAGATTAGTTATACAGTGTACACATAATTTCAGACTCCTCGCCTCAAGGCTGCCTGACGTGTGACAGGGGTAGCACTCTGAAGGACAGCGTCTGTTACCCACGCTGTGAGGAGGGGCAGTACTTTTCAGAAATGGTGAGCTCATATTTACAATGGTCAGAAGTACTCTGTAAGATTGCTTAATATTACGTTACTCTCTAAACTGGAAGAGCTGTCTTGTTCAAATTGTGTTTGGTGGGAGAGGCAAAAATACAAGCATGAATCTGTAGGATTAAAAAAAAATAACATTACTGTAAAGTAAATCTGCAGTTTCTTGCAAAAGTATTATTTAACAGCTTAGAACCATGGTCTTAATTTTATTTTGTTGGCATTTAATGTGATAAACAATGAAAAAGTAATTATAAAAGGAAACAACACATTGTTTTACTTTTTTTATATGTAGTTAAATGATAGTATAAATACAGATATTCTGTGAAGGTTTGAAGAATCACTATGAAGACCAGGGGACTGCAGATTTTGCTTATGTAAAAGAATCTTGAGTTCTGAAAATCACCAAAGGAGCAGCCGAGATTCGCAGCTTAAGCACACTCTGCTGAAAGCTCAACTTTTAGTTGTGCCTTCTACAAATCTGTTTTTTATGGAAACATATGAAGCACTAAGTTATTGAAGAAAAGAAGTTATAAGGTGTGTAAGCTTACATGTCATATGGATGAAGGTTATCTTATATGACGAGAACTCAAGTATTTCTGGCCTACATAGAAGATGCTTTGTGTGTCCGAAACATAAACCATCCCATGTGCTCAAATGTAGCTGTGGCAACATCATGCTGTGAGGATCCTTCTCTTCTTTGTGGCTTTGTGGGGACAGCAAAGCTGGTCAGAGTTGACAAGAAGATGGAGGGCACTCTAATGTACACTGCTTTCCTGGAGTAAATCCTTTAAGAGACTGTAAACACTTACGACAAGGAAAGATTTTCATTTTCCAGCAGGATCAAATTCCGAAACATACAGAGTTAAACTGAAATGGGTTTGATCAAAACCCAAAAGGCTTTTGACAGTTACGTGACAAAAGATGGAAATGTTTAAGGGGAATGAAAGAAGCGACTTGTAGTTATTGAACCACTCTGCTCTCCTTCCAGTGTATTGCTCTGTGTATTATGTGCTGTGCAATGACGCGTGCTGCTATTTGGTAGGAAACCTGTGAGCGTTGTGACAGCTCCTGCAGGCACTGCGTCGGCCCCAGACCTGACCGGTGTCTGACCTGTCACGCAGACTTCGCCCTCCATGCTGTAGAGAACCGTTGCTCCCGCTGCTGTCAGGCTGCAGGGAATCACACCAACTGCTGTGTTTGTGACACTCGCTCAGGTAAACATGCCACCCACCCAAAGCATTTCAGGATTGTTTTGATGGGGGAAAAAAGCAGTATTAGTGTTATCTTTTTTCTCTTCCCTAGCTCTTTGTGTTGAGGGTCCTCTCTCCAGGTCTAGAGATCACAAGCAGTTGGACACAAATATGTCCTCGCGGGCTTTGAAGCACACTTCAGCTGCTTTGCCTGTTGCTCTGCTACTGGCATCCGGTCTGGCCCTGGCGGTCTTTGCCTTGGTTAAGATGCATGCCAGGAGGAGGCTTTGCTGGAGCCAAAGCTACGAGAGACTGAGTGGGAGCGGTGGCATCAACATGCCGCACGGCGTGCCTGAGCCTGACAGCGGCGATGAGGTAGACGTGGTTTACACCAGCCGAGGCGGATCAGCTTATAGACGCTACAGCTTCATCCTTGAGCAGGACACAGACGCAGACCAAGATGTCATTGGAAATCAGTCTTAGCTGCATCCATGCCAAGTAGAACTGTTGCTGACTGATTACACCTGTAAAGTTTGTTTTAAAAAATACTTTAGTTTATGTTTAGAAAGACATGAAGATATATTTACAGATGTTTACATGTAATCATAGTGTTAATTTGAGACTTTCAATGATTATTTGAACATGATTTTGTTTAAAGTTAAAATAATTTTTAAAACAAGAGCTGCATGCACAAGTTTGAATTTGTGGTGGAATTTCTCTACTCCACAGAGTATCAAATGTAATCTCTTACACTCCCACAAATATTTACATATACTGTCATAATGCATGTTGTAGTCTGAGCAGAAAGCTTGGTAATGGTGTAAAAGGGGTTTGGTAGAAGTGCAACCTGTTGAGGATTATTTTAAAAAGTTTTAGTGTGTGTGCATGTAAATGTTTCTGCACTGTGTACATGAGGCAAAAATCCCTAATAAATCCAAACTTGTACATCCAATTTTTTTTTTCAAAAATCACTGAAATTTTATGTTGTAGAATAATTCCACCCTGGAAAAGAAATCATTACATGCAACATTAAAATTAATAAAACAGCTTCTCTTCAATATCGAGGTTCCCATCACACAAGGCTTTCCAGTACTGTTGCATTACCAGACAGTCAGTGAGCCGGCCACTATTAAGAACATGATTTTGTTTAAAGTTAAAATAACTTTAAACAAAATTTGTCATGAACTGAACATTTTTTTTCTTTGTGTTTTATAGTTGTCTAAGGAGTGTCTGACACTCCTTAATGAACTCCTTAGTGTTCACTACTTTGACAACTACAAAAAGTATACATTAACTTCCTCAGGAATTCTACATTCATTCAAGCAATGCAATCATAATATTTAATCATCAACAAGAATGTTGCTTTAGTCAGTCCGCCCTTTCACATCTTACTGAACACACCTCCCCACTATATAATCAAAGGGATGATTATGTACCAAAGCACTTCCTTCAAACTGGAAACTGTATTGATGAGAGCTCACCTGTCCTGTTGCCTCCGAGCAAAAAGATGACTTACATAAAGCTTCAGAAAAGGTGGATGTTTTTGTGGACCTTTCTCAGCCTGGCTTGTTTGTTCCTTTTCTTTGTTTTTTGGGAAACCGCCATTGATAGAAATTTGCCCTCTCAATTTCATATGCCGGAGCAGTTTTCCGCTGACCTGCCTGCCTGTTTAGCCATCATCGCTGGAGATGAAGAAGGTACCAAGGCTGAAGTACAAGAGTTTCTAGCATCCAGGAAAAGGAAAACAACTCTTTCTGAGAATTTCTACATTAATGCAACAAAGAATTGTGCAGCTTACATTGAGAATAGAGGTTTTGTTACAGTTCCCTTAAGTGAGGAGGAGCGAAATTTTCCCATTGCATACTCCATAGTCATACACGAGAAGATTGAGATGTTTGAACGACTCTTACGATCTATTTATGCTCCACAGAACATCTACTGTGTCCATATTGACCAGAAGTCTTCCCTGTCTTTTCACAAGGCTGTGAAGAAAATAGTTTCCTGCTTTCCCAATGTTTTTGTAGCCAGTAAATTAGAAAGTGTTGTGTATGCTTCATGGTCCAGAGTACAGGCAGATCTGAACTGCATGAAAGATCTGCTGCACTCTGAAGTTCAATGGAGATACCTTTTGAATACCTGTGGGACAGACTTTCCCATTAAAACCAACAGGGAGATGGTGATGGCTCTGAAAGTCCTCAATGGGAGGAACAGCATGGAAACTGAAGCTACCAGTGTCTCCAAGAAAGCTCGCTGGCAGTACCACTACAATGTCTCCAACAGCATCATTAGAACTGTCGTGCGAAAAAGCCCGCCGCCCATCAGCAGCCCAATGTTCTCAGGAAACGCCTACTTTGTGGTTTCAAGGGCCTTTGTGAAATATGTGATGCAGAACGGAGAAGTTCAGAAATTCATGGAGTGGGAAAAAGACACATACAGCCCAGACGAACACATTTGGGCCACCCTGCAGAGGATGTCCTCTGTTCCTGGATCAATGCCCCCAAATGGCAAATATGACACATCGGACATGATGGCTCTCGCCCGAGCTGTCAAATGGTCTTATTTAGCAGGAGACGTGAAAAAAGGAGCTCCATACTATCCATGTACAGGGACCTACAGGAGAGCCGTGTGTGTGTACGGCGCCGGCGACCTCCTGTGGCTCCTGAGACAGCAGCACCTCTTTGCAAATAAGTTTGACCCAGAAGTTGATGACATTTCTATCAGGTGTTTGGAGTCAGTTCTGCATTTCAAAGCTTTGGACCATGACTCCCTGGATTCTCTGCAATATCTAAATCTCTTGTAGAATCTACAATGTATATAGCTTTTTCTTTTCAAATGGAGCAGGTAAAGTTTGAGAAGCTTCTTACCTTGTTGAAATGGAACATCTGACTGGTATAAACTGGTTTAAGATTCTCAAAGGGCAATGACCCCGACTAAACATACAAGGTTGGTATCAGTTAAATGTCAAAAATAAAAGTATGCAACTTTTTTTTAACATTACTGTTTAAATTACAAATTTTACTAGTTGTAATGTTATCAGTAATGACTTTGATGTGCAAATTTGTCTTGTAGGCAAATAAAATGCAATTGCGTCTTGCTGCTAGCTTACTAGCAGTGCACAAGTGTACATATTTTTTAACTTTGTGTCAGAATTGTATTGTTTCTTATACAATGCTCTAAATCTTTGATTTCAATAACATCTGTACTTTTTGTGGATTTAATTTGTGGTAATTACTATAAATCTCCAAAGTGGTAAATATTTTTAGAATTTCACAACTATGTATGAATACAGTTAACTATTTCTTCTTCTGTTAGTTTTAAGTCCTATATGAATGATAAAAAACACCTTTAATACTGTTAATAAAGCTGATTTAATAAGCTGACATTTGGCCACTCTAGCATGCATGCTGGGTATAAGAAGGTAACCACACCATTGTCTTCATCAGATTGTTGATAAGATAAAATCTGTTTTTAGGAAAAATCCCCATTACAAGCTTTATGAGCTAAAAGTGGATAATGTACGATTAACACGGTCTCTGATTGCTTCTTGACCAGTTCAAGAAGAAACTGGTTGAACGCAATAAATTGACAGAATAAGCATTAAACAAACTAGTGTACATATGCAAGACATAACTCAATAAATTGTAACACCTTCTATGACAAATGTATGTCTCAATTTTCCACAAACCCAGTATGCATGGATATTTAATCCAGTTTCAGGTTCTCTTTCCAACAATCAGAAACCACATCCCAGTGAGAGGCAACAAAAAAACCAACAACTTTATTTTCCCCAAGTGAAATTTTAACAGAACATCAGCAATGAACAGTGGAAAAGGTCCTGCCAACACTTTACATAAAATGCCACTCTGTGAGTTTGACACCTATAAATTGCAGTTTAAAAATCAGTTCATAAAAATATATTAAATTTCTCTCCTTTAACACCTTGTATATAAATATATATTTCAATGTAACAAAGCAGAACATGCAGCAACCACTTGCAAAAAAAGTGTTAAATAGTGAGGATTTAACTAAGAAACCGAAGACAGGCTTGGCTTCACTTAGGGGACTAAATAAAAGCAAAATACAATATTTCGAACAGCAAATGTGGGCAAAGTTATAAGGGTTAGGTTGTTTGATAAACAAGAAATAGATACACCAAAATGTCTGAAAATGTAACAAACAGCATAGATTAAAAAATGCACTCTAGGTGCAAAAAAATGCAGCTGTAACTGAGCAGAACATAAACATGAGGACAGGAGTTAAGAAATTGAGACTCCTCCTCGTGAGGCGCTGTGAAGTGGTCACTCAGGAACAGCAGCAGCAGCCATCTCCACCTTCCCGGATATTTCCTGGTCAACTCTGCAGAAACATTCAGAAGTCAGAAGACAGCTGTGAGACCATGGAGGCATTGATGCAACCAATCAGGATCAGCTAACAACAATGACCTCTGAGAAAAGTAGAACTTTTTCAGAATCACACCCTTAAATGTGTACAGACTGAGATGAATGTAAGAAAAATAAAAATCCTGTCTAACTTCTTAACATCAGTAAAAAAACCTTTGGAATTTTTTTTTTTCCAAATCAAGTCACAGAGACCACTGAGATCTTTGTTTTAAAATTCAATATTTTGTGCAGCTTGTTACAAAGTGGTGGATCGAACCAGTTTAGGCTTTCAAAAACACATTTTAGGCTGTCGCTGATCAATTGATTTTTCTTTTTTTTTTGTGCCTTGACCTAAAGATTCACATTTAGAAAATGTTCAAATAACATATACCTTTCACTAAAAAAATTACATTTCAGTTAACCTAGAATGTCAATACCAAATGTACATGACAATGTTTTTAATTTCCTTTGAGAACACACATGTGTCCTTTAAGGACCAATATGTGCATTTACTGGATATCCATCTTCCAGCTTATTGGAAAGTGTGGTAAATCAAATCAATATACTTTATGCATTTCAAATGGATTTTAGCTGTTATTTTATCAACCAGGCCAATTTCGGTTGAGGTCTGACCTTCTGATTCAGATTTGGACTTGTTCTCACAATTTCACTCCAAATAAAAACAAAAACAAAGCTGCAAGTTTTTTGATAGGGCTGGTAATTTTCAAAGTAATGGAAAATGAAGGAATTGGAGAAATATGCATAAGTCCTTAATATTTCTAGGTTAAGAAGAATGAACTGACTGGAGCCTCTGTTAATCTTAATGTCAAGAAGTTTGTAATGTGCAACTCCTCACAAGAACTTTTGTTTTAACAGGTTATAAACTGAAAACTCCTCTGTCCTTCACAGTTAAATAATGTTATACTTTTCAAACAGTTATACTAATCACAGCAGCAGCTGAACATTAATCACTTATCAGGAAAGCACAGTACATTTCCGAGTGCAAGAGGAAAGCTGACAAACGATCTATTTACCAAAACATCAGTGGGGAGCAGGAGTGCAGGGAGTGAGACATGCAGAAAGCTGTGAGCGTGAACAAGCTGGGCGTTCAGTGAGGGCCACTTACTGACAACCATGTGAGGGCACGGTTAATGTGCAACAGTGCAACCACAAGCACCACAATGACGGGGACAAACTAGTTCCTTGTGGCACTAACTTGGACAAACAAAAAAAAAAAAAAAAAAAACTTACCAAATAGAAACTGCAGCAACTCTAAACCTGTTTGGTTTTTAGATGTTTTTTTTGTTTGTTTGTTGTTGTTTTTTAAACAAGAAATAAGTGCCAGTAAGTATGACATCAAGACAATCTGTGCACAGTTATTTTCATATAAACTGTTTAAAGTTGTTACATTGCTTTCTAAACTGGGTAAGAAAGTGCACATTCTGAAATACAAAAAGCCTTACGCAAAATGTAAATAGTGACCATATTTGTATATCAAAAAAAAAAAAAATCTATGCAGAATAAAATTATGCTGCCAACTTTACATTGCTGGCTCAAACAAGAATTTAGCTGGTTAAACATTCACCAAGCCACCTATTTTAATGAGCAGGCAGTCATTCAGTCTGTTTACTTAGAATTTAAATCACATCAGTTGAGATTTGCAGAGGAGATTGTCTTTCCTTTAAGAGAATAGATGTCTTGGTGTGTTTCTGCAAGCTACCTGATCAATTTATTGTTAGTTTCACAAAATACGAAAGGATGCAGAAACTGACCCTTGGTCAAAGTGCAAATACCTTTTATTGCTTTTCCTATTTTTTTCGGCGTCAAACCTTAAGAGGGGCAGGAAAACTGGTTTAAGCATAGAAAATGTAGACAACCAACACCAACAACAGATCAAAATATGCAGAATGGTCAGAGATTCTCTGAGGTTTTGAGCAGTATCTTTTTAAAAGAGTGGAAACAAATGACTACGACGTTATTTTAGTCTATTCACAATATTTTACAAATACTTTTCCAATTGTATACACACATTATATATTTATTTTTATTTTTTTCCCCCTATATCTAAAAAGCTTTAGGACAGACCTAGCCTGTTAGAGCTTAGCTTTATTCCCGGTGCTAAAGCTAACTGGCAGCTGTGTACTGAGTGCAGACTAAAAGTGCTTTTAATCATAGCTTAGTTCCATCTTTTTTAATATCTTACAACACATTAAAATAATGAACTAGACAGTCTAACTCTGAGGAGAGTGTAAAAGTGAGTGATGACTACAAAGAAGAATGTAACAGTGTAGCAAAAGGAAACAAATTCAACACTTAGGAAGCAGTAGGAAATCGCCTTTGAGCGACGAGGACATGCTGATGTTGTGTCTGGTTGTGTAGCAAACAAAATGCATTTCAACACTTTGTATTGGCGGTGCAAATACAGCTGCCTTCTTCCACTTTTTTCACTCAATGATTACAAACTTTGTTGAGTTTTTAGTGATAGAACAACACAAAGTTGTGATTTTTAAGTGAACGGAAACAATTCATGATTTTCTTTTACAAATAAAGTTGAAGGTTTGCTGTGCATGTCTATAACGCTAAATAAAATTCTTCACAAATGGACTTACCAGAAACAGAACCAGTTTTATCTACTTTGATCGCAGTATAAATACACCTGGATTATCTTATAGTGTTTATCAAACAGCATCATGAAGACCAACGAACACATCAGACAAGTCAGGGAGAAAGTTGTGGAGAAGGAGAGCAATATTGAGAGAAACGGCCAAGGGGCCCATGGTAATGCTGGAGGAGCTGTAAAGACTCAGCTCAGGTAGAATAACCATTATTTGTGCAGAGGGTATCCCTATCCATCTTCAAGCAACTGTTGAAGATTTGGCAGCTCATACCCTCTCCTATATTCTGTTTCTACTGAAAACAGAGTGAAAATTCAACCTTCATACAGTTATAAATGTAACTAGAAAATCTAAACCAAACGGTGTTCATGTGTCAAAAACTCACTGTTTGATACATTCTGGTATGGCCACGTACTCCATAGGGACAAGCTCAGCAAGGTCTTTCAAGCTGTACACATACTTGACTTTCTGAGAAAACTTGGAGCTGCAGAAGGAAACAGAAATGGCACAATTCAAATATTTTTTCCTTAATCATTTAAATTTTCCAAATATTTATACCCGCAACATACCTTATGAAGGGTTTTGTGAGTGCCAGCAGGGTACGAATGAACCAGGAGGGGTGGACAATTATCAGCGATTTTAGGTTTTTACGTAACCTACACGAAGAGACCAATCAGAGGTTAAGAAAGTTCAAATTACCCATGGTCTCCCAAAACAAAAATGGTGACATCTCTATTCTACAGCGTCTTTTTCCAGAGTTGTTCTGAATTACCTGCGATCGATCTGCTGGTAGCACTTTCTGAGCCAGCTAACAGCTGGCATCTTTTTCCGAGACGTTGCCCCATTCAAATACACAATCATGTAATTCTCAGCAACCAGCAGCTCCAGTGTGCCAATGACATACCTGGAGAAGAAATCACACGTTAAGTAACTGTTTCAAATGCTAGCAGTAAGATCCCAATTAATTCGCACAGACTCTTACTTGAATAAATTATCCATGATGTATCTGTAGTTTGGTTGACCGCTCTCAGGCATGAAGCAAACAGCAAACACAATGATGGCATTCAAACCATCTCCGTAATAACCTGCAGACAACATATCAAACATTTATAAGTGTTTAATTAAAGTAAGAAAATTTGGAATACTAAAACCATCAAACTCAAGTCATTGTGCTTTTGTGCAAGGCAGTAAGATTAAACTGACCTCCATGGCTGATGACTTTCTTGTAAGGCTCAATGGCCTTCATGTCCACTCTGTGATCTTGATCTCCAATACGGAAAATCCTCCATCGTCGTCCTTCTTCCCGCTCCTCTGAGGCTGAATATTCCTGGACCGAATCGACAGTTTTCTGTAGTATTTCTGTGGTTTTTGGCTTAGGTAGATCATCTGAATGAAAAAAAAAACAAAACAATATGCATCTAAATATATATTTTAGCAAATAAATAAATTAAGCCATCCGATGATTTGTGTGATTAAAATCAAGAGCATTTTTCATCAAATATACATTCAAATCTTTAGATTATTTTCCTCATGCTCCAATTACATCCAGTTGATCATCTGTATCTTGATAACATGCTTTGCTCTCAGATTAAAATTCAACAATCACAGCTGCAGTTCATTATCTCGTTCCAGGCCTTTCATTAGGGAGAAGGAAAAAAAAAAAGGACATTTTTTTCATAACGCATACAAAACATCACGACAACTAAAACTGACAAACATTAAATAAAGTAAGATATTTACATACTCTGTAGAAAAGCAAACTGCATATTTTCTTTCACTACCATCAAAATAGTTATAAAGTGATATTTAGAGGGCCCATAGCAGTTTGGTTGCTGTAATCTTAGTTTTATGGAAAATGTGTGGGCAAGACATAAAGAGTGAGTGTTAGCACAGCTGTCTGCAAACCTGACTGTTCTGTTGGGAGGAATGACACAAAATTACTACAAACGACTGAGAGGTCAGTGGCAGAAATATCAAACCTGTTTTTTTTTTTTATTCAGAGACTTTAGTATCCCATTTTATGTTATTTTGGTTGCTACAAACAAAAAAAATTCCCTAACCAAGTTCCAAGTTTAAATGATCTTTAAAAATGAAAGTTTATTGTGTTTGAGAGGGTGTGCTTGCATTTCTATGCCATAAACATTAGATTACTTGTAACTCAAAACATTATTGTTAAATGTAATAACTTGTGGGACAATTTAATGTCCAGCAAGTTATGGTGACAAACCGTTTCTGTCTGATTTAATTTCAGACGGTGCGAAAAAAAATTATTCCAATATATGTATTTAAACACCTGGTTACACTAAATTGTTCTTCCCAGAAATACCCTAGGAACTTCTATGTGTATTTTGTACATCTACTGCTGCACAGTGTTTCAACATTAAGACAAGTATTTAGATGATCAAAGTCAAAGTTGAATAAATTCAACTGAAACACTTATATGGGAATGTTTATACAGTAAGCACATCTGCAATGTACACCAAAGTTTAGATTTCAGTATTGATTTGTATTCTCCTTATCTAGTCCACATTTTCCAGTAAGAAAAAAGCATTTTCATTGCACCATCTACAGGATTTATTTACAATCAAATACAAGCCCTTAAAAAGAGGAAAAAAATGTAAAAGAGTGAATATATTGAGAAAAAAAAAACATTTCTGAAGTGATAAACTGTCATTAGTACCTTAGAAAATGAACATTTAAAATAAAAAACAAAATAAAAAATTATCAAAATAAAAGCAAGAAACATAACGTGGGAGAAAATACATTCAAACAAGTGAAAAGATGATTGGGAAAATGAATTTGATTGACTTGTGGTTTGCAAAAAATAAATGAAGTCTGTCTAAGAACTCTTACCACAAGAAGAGAAAAACCTGCTGTTGGACTGCAGCCTGTTTCCAGGCAGACATAGGAAACAACTCTTCCAAGTGAGAAAAAGGAATGCAGCAATGTGGGAACAAGAACAACAAACATCATTTTAAACAGAGTTGAGGAGATAAGCTACCAAAAAAAACCCTAAAAAGTTCATAAAGAATAGTGTTTAGAGACCAGGTTTGCTAAAACAAGACCAGGCAGCTTCTCATTTCTAAACTGAAGTCTAGCATCTCACAACAAGATCCCACATGCATGTAAGCGCTGGGTGATGAAGCTTGAATATAAGATCTGATTTTTTCATAATAAATTCAATTTTAGTTTATTATTTTCTTGCTTTTTTGTAAAAAAAAAAAATAATTACAAAAGTATTTTCAAGACCTGGTTTTTATTTCTATTACTCCCTCTGTGAGTTGACCTGAATTCAAAGTCCAAATAAATAAAAGCTGTGAAACACATTTGACACCCAAGGTGGTAGACCCTGGCTGGGCTGACATCACTCCGAACTATGAAAATCAAGGAGGGGGGAAAAACTCAGTTTTCAAAAATAAAATCTTCAAAAAACTGAAAATGAAAATCTATTTACCGCCCAGCCCTACATGCATGTTCCCAAGAATGTATCACTTTTTCCATCACTATGTTTAATGCGGTTACTTTGCCATTTTGTTAGTAAGACAAAATAAAACAATCAGTGTTACAAAAAACAGCAATAAGACCAACACAATGGTTTTTACCTTCCCATTCAAATTCATTGCTGTTGTCTGACGGTGTCTCCATGTCATCCAGGTCCAGATCCGTAATTTCCTCCAACTCATCAGAGAGAAGAGAACCTTCGCTGCGGTCCAGAGTCAAACTCATGTCTGGAGCGGAGAGCTTCTTCTTGGCTTTCTTGCTTTGGTTCTCTCCATAACCTGGGATAGATAATAACTGTTAGTAGTTCTATTATATGTGCAGCCACTTTACAAATAGACTAAATTATTCATTTTTAATGCAATGATAAGGAATTATATTTTGGAAAAATCAAACAAAAACAAAAAAAACCCAAAAAAGGTTAAAGTAAGACTCAAGAGTCCTCAAGGATTTAACTTTAAGATTCAGAAAAATAATCTGAAATAACATTTTAAAAAGTTCAGATTTTTTTTTTATTTGTACAGTAATATGAAGTACATTACTGTGTTATGATTACCAGGGTCTCTCTCTTCAGAGGTTCCAGAAAAAAACTCATCAAGCTCCTCTTCCTCTGGGAGGGGCCTGATGAAAAATAAGTTAATAATCTTAACTTCAGTACTTTATGATTTCCACAGTTTTTCCATAATGTGGGCAAAAGTGTCTATGCATAAGTTAAGACATTTTATACTGAGTTATATTGCATCTGGTCATCTCAGTACCGTGGGAAGTCTTCATCTTGCCACTCTTCCTTCAGCTCAACTCCTTCCAGTCTCAGACGAGCTTCTGTAGTGGCGACTGACTCTTGCCGCTCCAAGCTGCTTGTGGAGGATGAAGGGGGGACACAAACAAGAATTCAACATTTCATAGTTAACTGGATCTAATTGCTAAAAAACAGGACGTTTATAGAACAAAATGGGCAAAGTTCAAGAGCGAGTCACCACAGATTATCTGTAAAATGTAAACACATAATTGGTTATTTTTTTTAAAGGTGATGCATACAGCCTAAATGGGATTAGCCAGGAAGCCTTAAAGTTGAACTCATTTGCCAAAAGCGTTGTTCATTTGGGGGTTACTGAGTCAGACACTGGGACCCTGTTTAAAGACACTGATGCGCTGTAGATAAAATCATTTCATCAAGTACACTGGGACTAATTTCGTCTTTACTGGCGTCTAAGTTAAATTAAACCTTTCTTCAGGCTTACCGACAGCTGTCTCTGCTGATAGACTCAAAGAAAATTATCGAGTTTGAAGGTCTACATTGTATAGCTTTCTTTTAAACTGAATTGATGTGTTAAATTGATTCCCTATTATGCATAATAAGCATAAAACAGTTGAAAATGTAAATTTAAGTAATTATTGATGTGCATTGGCAGGTTAATCATAAGATTTGTTTAATTCAGAAGGCTCCTAAAGCTTTGCGTATGTATTTGATACAAAGTACCAATAATACATGGAAAGTAACCACAGCACTAAGTATTCACGACAAAGCACCATAATAGTCATATGTGACGCATTGTGAGGCTAATCATCATGCAATACACTTTTAGTCCCAGGTTTAAGCCTTAAGTAAAAAACGTCAGCTTGTAACTCGTCTCCTAATCAGGTATTTTGCTGTTTGAAAGCTTACCAGCTTCTGGTAAGAGCTTAGTTTATAAGCCATACACTTACTCATGATAAATGTGGAATATGTACTGCTGTTACACAGGGCCCCCTTTAGAATACAACAATGCATTTGTGCTTATACAGAAATTCCACAGATTTGGTATTTAATGTCAGAATAAACCCATTTAGGCATCTGATTAGAAATGGCAATAATCTCTACACAACCTAAGAGCTGAAATAGGCTAATTACTTCCTTCAAAGGAAAACTGCAGACCAAGTGGAAAGACTAATAGTAAGCTACTTCAGCAAAATAAGGAAGCTAAACTGCAAAAAATGAGAAAGTTAAAAAAAAACCTTGAATCATAACACTGAGTTTACATAAAGCCACCACACAATGTCTATTTATATGGAAATGTAAATGTAAAGTTAAACTAACTAATGTGCTGTTTTTGTGATTTCAGTAGAAATCCAATACCTGTCTATTTCCCTCCCAGAACATCTGACATTTTATTTAAAAAACAATGTGCATTGATTTCTTACAAGGGATTGATTTCGTTGCGAGTACAAAGCTGTGGTGAATTTTAAATATTGTAAACAATGATAACTGTAGAATAGAAATGACCTATACCATTCTTACAGTTTTTAGTGTTCCAACACATGTAAAATCCCACAATCTTCTGGACAGCTCAATCTTTTAGGTTCATCTTAAAATGTAAAATTCATACATGTAATATGAATTGTTGACAGATGTAGAATAGGACCAGCATATGGTACCAGCAGAAACCAGAAACTAGGAGGAAGGATAACGAAGGAAACAAAGCAGTTAAAAGAAATTATTTAAAACACACTTTAATATTTAGAAAACCTTTATTCTGTTGCAAGAATTTAAAGAGAGCTTTTTCAGCATTAGGACCTCCTTAGAATGAAATGCATAAAAAGACTAAAGTATATGAACTGGTCAAGGTCTCACTGAATTATTTTATGCTATTTAGATTCTTCAAAACACCAACTGTGATTTGTTATTAATAGTTGCCAGGGGAGATTAAAGAATTCCTCAAAGAAAACAAACAAAAACTAGTTTTTCCAAAAGTCTTATTTGAATTCATTTTTATTGCATGTTTAAAGATAACTAATGTGCTATAAAAACGCTGCTAAAAGCAGTCTGGTCTCAGGACCCCAATAGGTGTATGTTACCACCCTAATAAACATCAGCATAAACCCACATCTAAATCTGATTACATTTGCTGTTGATTCATCTGGACTCAACAAGCTTTTTGAGATAGAATTTCAACCCCAACATATCAAAAGATACAGTTGGGAATCTCATCCAAACTGTATCTCATTGTTAGAAATAATTTCTGCTTCAGCATGGCATTCTTATGATTTAACTGTAGTAGAAGTTCAGTGAACATGCATGCGTTTATGAACAGGACTTTAATTTATATTTAAAGCAATAATTTTTAAAAGGGAGCAAAATACTTGGAGAAATGTTTGGGGTGGTTTCATACACTTTCACAGTACTGGGAGATCTTACAAAAGAAGAAGCATTTGAAATTACTAAGAAAAACTGCAAAAGCTTGATAATTTGCAAGGCTTGATAATTTGCAAGCCTGTATCACCAGAGGGAGCTGCAATGCTTCTCATCAATTTATTTATATCCACTTTTAGCTGTGAACATTGTTCATATTGAAAAAGCAAGTTTTTAAGTTTGCATGATTTTAAACTGCATAGACATTATTACTTTCTACCCCTTCTAAAAATAAACCCGCTGAACTGAGAAGTACAAGGGATTCCACTATAAATATTTTACTGTAAACTGTAATTTGAAAAAAGTGATTTGTTTCTTTAATTTCATTCAACTTTTGAGTAGTAATTTGAATACAGCTTGTTATAAATTGCATGAGCTGGGAATTTAAATCATGCTGAAAATTCTTTAGGCCTTCCTAAACAAGTTGATGTTTTCTTATCCGTTTTCTTTCCAAATTATTTCTCTATTTTTGTTACATTTTCAATGACAAAAATAAGGGGAAGTTCATGTAAGAACAAACATGCAGAATGATAAAAAATTTGTACGGTTAAAATGGGATCTGCGCCGTGACAGAAATGTTTTCTTTCAAGACACCTGACACTATAAACTGGCACTGAAGAATTTCTAGCTTTTAAAAAAAAAGAAAGAAAGGAAAAAGAAACACAAACTTTCCAAAACGTTTAAAAAGATGCATACTAGTTATTTTGATTTAAATTCTAGTGCGATGTGAAATTACACACTTAACAATTTAATCATCTAAATAAATCCCTAAAATACACACCTTCCTGATGCTCCTGGCGGTGAATGCGCCTTGGGAAGGCTAGCCGGGGTAGAGCTTCCTCCTCCAGACTGTTTTTGCACTTTTCCTGGGGTTGCCCTTTTTGTTTTGGTCACATTTTCTCGATGAGATTTTTCGCGATTTTCCAATGCTGAGGCCGAGCTACCCTGTAAATCCTGGCCACCCTCCTTTCTCGACACTCCGGAAGACGAGAGACTAGTTCTCTGTCTGTTTCCCAAATCCCCATCAGTCCTGCTGGGTGTGACACAATCTTGGTCGCTATTGTTCAAACTTGTATCACTTACACCCGTCAACACCGCTTCATTTTCTTTCACGTCCGATGCCATGAGTCCTGTTACTAGGTTCCTTGGTGCTGACGCGATTGAAAAAAGTACTCCGATCTTCTGATATTTCCTATGATAGTCAAAAAGCCAAACTGGGTTAACAACTTTTTAAGAAGTTTGCTGCTAACGGACTAGCTCTAGGAAACCGCAAACTAGCCAAGCGACGCGTTGCTAACACGTTTGTAAATCAGCATACCGAATAAGCTAAGCGGTGTGAAATATCACACCGTATACTTAGATTTGATCACCTTTTCTGAACGCGTCACAGTAAGAAACTAGGGGTCTGAAAGTGTGCTAGCTTTGCACAAGCAGTAGTACGCAGTGATCCTGCTTATCAAGTTTCCTTCCTTCCTCCAAGTCACAATGCTCTCCCCTCTATTGCGGACGTTAACAAACGTTAGTCACGTTAGCTTTTTCGGCTACGTAGAGCTAACTTAGCCGGTAGCTGCTGCTAATAACAGTTAAGTTTTGGACCAAATGTCAATTCTAAGCGGAATATATGTTCAGCCGCCTACTGTACACAGGTCTTCATTTGTTCAGGAAAATTAGTAAATAGCGGTAGGTTGAACTTGCCAAAGTTCCAGGCTACTCGACGTACGGTTGCAACCATGGACGGTTAAACGGATATTATGCGCGTGGGCATTTATTAAATTGGTGACGGGGTTGGAGGGAGGGGGGCGAGGGGTGCTGGGGGGTGCTGTTTCCACTTTCCACAAATACAATTTCTTACTTTTGTTTTTACTCAGAGGTACATCTTTATTTATATGTTAGACTAGCCTCTCCTGGATTTAATCTCCTTGATTGAATTACAATATTAGTATGAATTTTAAAATACCCGATCAAGCTGAAAGGGAAACCGAATGTAACATACACATTTTTTCAAAGTGATGACAGATGACTCAGGCTGCTACTATTAGAGGGACCTCTAATAGTAGCAGTTCATTGGAAGGGTCAGAAGAAGCCCCTGTCTGAGTACACACTGCTGTCATGTTATGAAGAGGATCCAGGGTACTCCTTAAGGTTCTTCATTTTGTGAATAACCCTTTTTTATAAAAAATAATGGATTGTCAGTGTTTACAAAGATCAAATGTCATTCCAAATTACAGTACACAAGGTAAAGATGAACAAAATAATAATAATAATAATACAAATTATACAACTATACAGTTTGGAAAACATATACACTTATAATGAATAAATTAAAATATTGTGGGGCTTGTTTGTCAGATTAAACATATCTTTTGAAAATAATCAAGCAGGCAACAATAAACATACATTTCATTAAGCCCACATTTCTGTATTTTCTGTTTTTACTTGTTTAATGTAACAATGTAAATGCGTTTGCATTACCTGTCAGTGGAAAACCATCATAATAAACAATAAAAGCATGGAAACATAATGCCTTTGACTATTATATCAAATTGACTATTGACATAATAATCAATTTCACTGAAAAATGTCTTTATAAAATTATTATGTATATCATTATATTCAGTGGGGGAAAATTCCATTTTGAAATATTGTCTTTAACAAAATCCCAGTTGTCAATGCTTTGTACAACTCTTGCAGTAACAGGAAACCTCTTTATTGTTCCCTACAGTATACTTTTCATAAAGTGGGAGCCTGCAGAGAAAATCTTTGACCTTTCCTCTTTGCACAACAGATCATCCAGAGTCCTCGCAACTCTCTTATGCACTCTTCTCTAATTCTCACCAAACACATTTTCTATGTGACCAAGCTAGAGTTGTAAAGTAAACAAAAAACAAAAGTACTTTGTTCTTGTACTTAAGTAGATTTTTCAGGTATCTGTACTTTACTTTTACTTTTATTTATTGTTCTAAGGCCTTTTTACTTTTACTTCCTACATTTTAAGAACAAAATCAGTACTTCGTACTTCTTACGACTTCATATGACTCGTTACTTTCATGCTGAAAAAAAAAAAGTTAGGACAATTCCAAAGGCCCTTGGCCGAGAGGGGTCCCTTCACAAAATATCAATTATTATTATTATTATTATTATCATTATTATTATTATTTGTTGTTGTTCATAGAAATAGATCATCACACCATTCATTTTAAGGATGCTTATTGGTCCCCCAAAAACCTTACAAACCCAGGCATTATCATAAATCAATAAAATCCCCACAGGCTGAACTTGAAAATTGGACGTTATGCCACAAACACTTAGCTTCCATCAACAACTCAGAGGCAGAAGTGAGAGCTACGCGTAACGCAAACAATGTTACAGCTGGAACATGGTGCACTAAATAATAAAACATAAATTAACAAAGCTTCAAGGCAGGTAAATTTTCCTCGAGTAATTTAAATAATCGAGGTACTCGAATCATTCAAGGAATAATTTCAGCCCTAATCTCAAGAGGCCGCGCATCCTCCCTTTCCATTTCTCTGTGCTATGCTGCAGCTTGCTCAACCTGTTGTGAAAGCTCTATCTCGCTAGCATAGAATGATGGCAGATAAACGTTTTTTCTGTAAAGATAAGTTGTTTCTCTGCCATTAGCACAGCAGTGAGTGAGGTTGACTGACAGCGCTAAGACCCCCCTCCTAGTTCTGATTGGTTGTTTTTGGCTGGAACGTTGCATTGCTTTAGCTAGCAATAGTAGTTCAGGGAGGAGGTGGAAGAGACAGATGTTTTTATCTGTCTCATAAAAAACTGACATGACAACTTTAACAAATATGGAGGAAACATATTTTTTACTATAGTTATATACTGCAGCTTGAATGAAATGCAACAACATAGCATTTTCTAAGAAGTCTGGAGTGCTTCATTTTCATTTTGCATGTTGTCTATGACTGTTGCTAGTGGGGAGAGACATTTCAATAAGCTAAAACTAATTAAAAAAATGTAAGCAACCTATTTGTATGCAACATGGGGACTGTTGCTTGTAAAGCTCACTAGTAGTAGATATTGTGCAAGTGAAAGCAAGGCAGTTGCAAGCCTTTCAGATTTGACACCTTTTATAGATCAAATAGCCTCAAGAAATTGAAACAGCAGGGGGTGCAATTTATTTTTTTGCCATGGGGTCCAAGATTCCTGCTGGCACCCCTGGCTGCTGGTACTTAGCCCTGGTTCTGCTGGAGGTTTCATCCTGTTAGAGGAGAGTTTTTCCTCTCCACTGTCATTACATGCATGTTCGGTATAAGGGATTGCTGTAAAGTCAATGACTTAACACAAGCGATTTGCTGTCGCCCCCTCCTAGTCCAGGAGGAGTGAATGCTGTAAGTCAATGACTCCATGCAATCTGCTGGGTTTTCTTTGTTACAAACTTTTTAAACTACCTTCTTACTGTGAGAGGTCTTTATAAATATAGGAACTTCTCCAGATTATCAGACAGTGTCTAGAAGAAATTGACTTCTATATGTCTTTAAGCTGAAAGCATCTTTACCAGATCTGCTAATAAATAAGGCCAGTTCTATATTTATGTGTGTATCCTGTAGTGGAGTAGTATTCTAAAAAGGTTAAGCACACTAGGCTGCTAAATCTCTCCAGAACATGCCGAAGGTCTTGGTCTAAAGACGAACCTGATCTTCAGAGAAAATAAATAATTAATAGTAAAAATAAAAATACTAAATATAACAGGCCTGTAAAAAGCATGTTAGGTGCAAAAGCAAACATTTTATTTCATTAAATTGGTGGCAGCATTACATTAATTAAACAACTTTAATGCTTATTAAGCTGTTAAACCATACAACTGCATTTCAGATTATATTATATTTGTCTCATGAAGCCCATTGTGTTGCTGATAAATACAAGTATGGGCTATATGGTTATCTGAAACCAACAATTATATACAATTTCTTTAAGATGATTCAACGTGATACTTAATGGTTTTAGAATAAATTGCTTTGTGTTTATAATATAATATTTGAATTCTGAACCCTTAAATATCATTCTCAGCTTACTTTTTTCCTCCGTTTATTTTAGTACAACGAATTTTCATGTCGCCACTAGGTGGAGTCAAAAGCTTGCTAAAATTATTTGGTCTTGAGGAAAATCCTTACTTTTAATACTGTCCTTTCATCATTGATCGTCATAATTACACTGAAATTTTCCTATTCTCCTCACGATTCCAAGATGCACATACTTGCAGTCATCCAACAGACATTGTTTACACTATAAAGAAACAGCAACAAAATATCACCATAAAGAAAACAGTATGGCCTTTGAGGAACATTTTGTTTCATTTGATTTTTAGACATCAGTTAATAATAATAAAAAAAATCTAAGCAAAGATTATATTATAGATCTATGCTGTCTGGTTATTTCCAGCAATGTTTGCTGTGGATCATTCAGCATAAGTTCTAATTAACACATTGCTATTTACTCTGCTGGATCATTAAACCTCATCACAAAGTAGATAATCCAGGGGGGAAAAAATTAAAGTTTATGCTTCTCTTTGACATGCATGCTGTATTCTAATGCCTCATCTATTCAAATTCAGAAAAAAAAGAAAAAAGAAATCAGTTTATTGTTTTCCGGCCAGGTTAAAACTACTAACATAGTTAGTAGTTTTAGTAGTTTTAGTAGTTTTAACAGACAGAAGGCAGTGGAACTGTAGAGAAAGAAACACATTAAAACATTGTTTTATAGTGTTGCTTTGTTCATTATAAGCCTCTGTGCTCAGTTATACAGCCAAGGGCCAACAAACAGCTATTGTTGCAAATAAGAAGGACCTTTTTTCACAATGAAAGCCAAAGTTTCATTGTCTAATTCAGGGTACATGAAGGACAATCCTTGCTTTTAAAACACAGGAACACAGAAACTGCACATAATAAGCAGGCATCTCATTTTATCATGAAAGGAGGAATAGATGCTGGGTAGAAAAACATAGGCTGCATTGTATTTACAAAGCAGAATCATTAAGAGAACTCTCCAACCAATTTCCATAAGTGGATTTACGGGAAGTTTTTTAGGCTACTCAAAGTATATCACTAATGAGAAAAGACAAAAAGGATTTTTCTGCATGTTCTATGCAATCATTTTTTGGGTGCAGAGGAATCATTATTTATGATTGCAAAGCCTAAAAGGGAGGCATGAAGATCGCAACTGCAGAGAGACTGGTAAAAAATTTAAAGAGGAAGTTAAATGAATATTTAAGGGAAGATGAAATATTTAATGGAAACAAATGAGCAAAACATTTAAAACAGCATGATAAATACTAGGGAGTGCCATTAAATTGGCTCTCATAATTTGTGCTGCTCGCGACATTAGCCGGGAGGTCTCACTCATGCGGTGTGAACTGAGAACTCCAAAGATTGTTTTCAGATTGTTTTCACCGTGCCAGTCAAAGAAAAAAAAAATGAGGACACTGTGTCTGTAACCCAGAGCTAACCTTCTATCAGAGAAATATTCATGCTTTGATCCAGTGTAGTTTGAGCATATGCCACAAGGCAGAAATAAAATCATGTTTTATTGACCTTTTTCACATTGAGGTTAGGTTAGAGTTTTGAAGAAAAAACATAATGACACAAAAACTGAATCTGATTAATTTCTCAGGAGACATGCAGCAAAAACAAGAATTGTCATAACATTAGTGTTTTCCACTGCATTTATTTATTTATTTATTTATTTATTTCTGATTTCACCAACTTCAATCAAAACAAGGAAACATAGCATTGTGTACCAGCATGCATTCATTTGTTTTCCAAATGTGAAAATAATTAAATGGGCAAACAAATAATTATTCAAGTCAATGAGAACAATTATCTCGAAGATGCCTCTGAGACTACGATGTGCATTGTGAATTGATTAATTATCTTGGTAGATAATTGAGTGGAGCTAGATCTTTTTGACTGAGTCAAGTAAATATCTCCTTGTAAATCCAGAAAAATGGAAATATAATATAGACAATACCATTATGACCTTCTTTTGTGTGCTTCCTTCAAAATAAATTAAATAAAACATTTAATTTTGTTTAGAGTTTTAGGTAATGTGTTACAAGAAACTGATCAAGGTTCAGCTTTCCTGGAACAGTGCAAGATATTGTTCAAAAATTAATATTCTGTGTTTCCTAATATAAAATAATTCTACAAATATAAAAGGGGATTGAATAATTTATTCTACTGCAAGTGAATGACTGTTTTGACCAGTTCTCATCTATCCTAGTTAAACCTTCTCTAAGGAATGCAGAACATAGCACAAAATAAGATAATTTTTGCCCTTTCTCTTTTAATTTTCAATTTCTATTCTTTTATTTCAGTTGAAACAAAAATTATAAGTCATAATTGACTCTTTAATCTGATTATTAAAACTGCTGCAAGTGTAGCTCTGTTCTGACTATGACTCAGTGCAGGCTTAACTTCCCCTTAAATATGCAAAATATTGTACAAACTAATGTTATCTTAATGAGTGACTTATTTAAAATAGAAACAAAATAAAAATAACATAAATAAATAGAATTGAAAAGAAAAATGTATTTTCTAATCCTCATGGCTCTATTTGTTAAATCTATTGTAAGTGTAGCATTGCTCTGACCAGTGCTCATTTGTCCTGGTTCAACTTTGCCTGTGAACTCGGCATGTCACGTAGCCTGTGGGCAGACTATTACTTACTCCTGAGCCAGACAGAGATCATTACCTCTGAGAATGATGGCAAGGCAGCTGCAGCTGGGCAGCTTTATTTCCCCGCTCAACTTGGCGGACACAAGCCATCACATCCTGTTAACAATTCCATGGCTTCCCCCCCTTTTATAAAGATAAGCTCTCTCAATCAGTCCTGTCTGTCTCAATCGCCACCGAGGGACCATAAGTCATCACTACCCGTGAATGAAGCCCTGGTTTTTCCACGTGTGATTGACGCCGTTTAGATGATTCAGCCAGAGTCGCTGGGCTGTTTGTTTCCTCTGTGGACCACTGCTTTTCCTGATCATAAGATTTCATTAAATATTTATCTTTGATATCAGCATATTCATGTTTGGTGTAATCAGTGTTCTTTCTCTGAGCAAATATTGGTGTGGAATCTGAGATGAATGAAGTCAGGGGCGCTGACATTTTAATCAGAGCGGTCAGAAGATGCCGACTGTCACTGTCAAACTGCTTAAAGGTCACAAGTTTCAGCTTGCTGTAATGTTTTAATCCGCACACATCCTGATATTTCATTTACATGTGAGATCAGGTAGATATTTTATGTATAAGCACACATTCCGCTCAAGGCCTTTAATTCTATTAACCTGTTTTGTCTTTATTGGATCCCTTCTTAGATCATTTCCATACGGCTTAGCCTTTGATAAATATGCTTTTAGGTCTACCTAATTAATGCATTCCACTGTGATTTTCTTCACTTGTCACCCACTCTTTAACCTCACAGTGAAAGAACAGGCTTTTCCAACTCAAATTAAAGGTCCTCTGGGACAATGTTCATGTGAGCTAATGATATAGCCAGACCTGATTTCTTACCTTGAGGGGGCTTATTGAAATGTTTTCAGCAACAGTAAATTGCATGACCTCACTATTGTGAAGTGTGGACATATTCCAAGTAAATATGTTGTAGTTTATGAATTAGGTTATGATTCTGACTTATATTAGTTTTGTTTAATTATCCCAGAAGGGCTTCAGAAGATATCTGTTATTGTTGTTACACAAGTATTTGCTTTGCAAGTAGTCTCATTCTTGTTGACATATGGGATCTAGTGCTTGTTGGCAGTATGGAGTCCAAAAAACACACGATCTTCTCTTTGAACTGAGCATAATCATATGGGTACACACCAGCTAGTAATGACGTGGTGTTGAAACAGCGTTTTTAGGGAACACATGAGAATTTATTTCCACTTACTGATTCTATTTCCTGATTAATTAAACCAATTCAGCATTTTTAAAAATGTGCTTTAAATCAAATTTTTCTGGCTACATTACCAGAGCTTCCATCCCTGTAACTAAGGGACCATTCGTGGGTATGATGAATGAGATAAGATGATAATCAGTATATAGACACTTGGCCTTTTTCAGTGGTAAAACTGCTTAGCAAAGGAGGCAGCTGCACTCCTTAGCATACAACAAAACACTGCCCTTTATGTAAATGTTATAATAGGGAGCATACTAGGCCAATAGGATTTTTTTCACTTTGAATTAAACACTTGTTACTGAAAAATGTAGTAGTCTGACAAAACAGGTATACTGCTTTTTTAGAATGTTATGACAAAATGTGTTTTCATAGTAACATAACATACCAGCTTTTGTTGTTGTTTAAATAGATGTAAATACATTAATATATATATATATATTTTTTTATGTTCAATAAAAATAAATGACTCAAGACAGTAGGACTTATTTGTCACATTTCACATAGAGAAACTAAAAGTACCATGTAACCATGCATGCTTAAAAACACATTTTACATATGTCAAGAAATGAAGCACCTTTTTTGAAATATTAAGACAAGTTAAGGCAAGTTGTTTAAAATTTATAATTTATGAATCACCACCATTGACACTGTACTACTGTACAAGAACAAAGTAAGCTACTTTATGTGACAGTCTTAGATTATTTGGCCATCTTGGACTAAAGGTCCACGGCTGTAGACACAGTCTATCAGTGACCGCCAGTGTCACTGATACACAGAAATCACAAATTAGCCAATTTAAGAAAGCTGAAGAAGTAAATCTTCATTGGTGCAAACAGAGCATCTGCATGGCGTATCATAATATTACGCTACTTAAATGTAAGAATCACATTTATATACCATTTGCCTAACTGTCATAGAAAAAGTACAATTTGTTGTGCAGATCTCCAGGAATCCTGTGGATAGAGTTCCTATGGGCTATGACAGGAATATAGTAATATCATATATCATATATAGTGTTTTTCAATTACAGTATTCATGTTTCAGAATTTGTAACCAAAATATTGGTGTCAGTTACTCTTATACTAGATAATGATGTAGCATAAATAAATATGCTACATTCTCAGAAGTGAACCATGAGCCGGCTGGAAAACTATTTATATTTTTATATCATAGATATGCAAGGTAGATTTGCAAGGGTCAGATCAGAGTGTTCATACCAGTGGATTTGGTTTAATCAGTCCTTTAAGGTGTATACATCAAGACAAATCTCTACTGATGTAATTGAAATTAATTTGGCATATAGTTAAATTCTCTGAAGAGACTTAAACAAGTACACTTCCTACACTAAAACAAAAAGAGTTACTTTTTGTCAAGGCAAAACAGAAGTTTGACACTTGACTATGGTATCAAACAATAATCAGTGTCAAAATGTCAAGAAACTTTTCAAATCAAAGATTGATCAACCCCTCAGCTAACACCAACCCTTTGAAGCAGATTTTCAAATGTGTCAGACAAGTCTACAGTCAGTGAGTTTGACATTCAGAGAGAGATGGAAAAAAGAAAACGTATAATGATTATTTTTTTCCTCTGTTTTACAACAAATGTTTAAGCTACCGCACACACAAAACAATAAATATGATGCACAGAAGTCTCTGTTTCCCTTCCCTGGCTTCAAATCTTATAAAGAATTCATTTGCAATTATAGCCACACAGTGGAACCACAAAAATACTTTTCGTTGTCTATTTAAAAAACATGAAACATTTTCTCCACTGTGTAATTTTCCTCGCTGCATTTCGAGAGATAGTGACCCAAAAAAGGTTGATCAAAGACTGTTGGAACTCCACAGCCTGAAGCAACCAATAAATTGGTCCATTCGATGTTTTGCACTGACAAATTATTCTCCAGAGTACTAACATTCTTGGTACCAACTCAATTAGCAAGAGACAGATGTAGCAAGTGCTCACATTTATGTTTCATAGACATTTCAATATTTTATTATTTCACTGTATGTTGGCACAGAGCCTTTAATGTCATAGAAATGATAACTGTTTACTAATTCTGGCATAAGGCAGCAGTTGTTTTGGTCACGTTTTGCACATTTTCTGGGAGAATTACTGCACGGGACAGCTTTAGGGTTTTACAGAGGGTTCTGACTTGATTGTTAAAATATTTATTTCTTATGGTGACTGAACAGAAAGTAAAGCAAATCACTGTCAATGTGAGAAAAGATTTGATCAGAAATAGGGAACAAAAGAAGAATATTTCAATGGGAGCTTTTTTTAATGTTACAATAAAATAAGGGCAAAACCATGAGTTCAACATTTTTACTCTACCATGGGATGTGATGGTTTGTTTTAATGCCATCATTTCTGCCAGATAGTTGGATTCGACAAAGCTATTTCTTATGGTTTTTAAAGGAACCAAAAAAAAAGAAAAAAACTGAACATGCACAGTTGTCCAAAGAAGAAAAATTATCTTGTCAGATCTTCTTTGCACAAGGGAATACATGCTGTCATTAATATGCATGGGTCTCTCTTGTCTATGTTTCGGCATTTAGTATTAACCCTCACAAACACTCTGACCTCTTGCACAAAACCATATGGTTAACAGTGAGCGATCTCCCTGATGTTCAAGCATCATTTACCTCTGTGTGGCATAGAAAAAGAAAGCGTTAAAGCACAGCTCAGTGACGAAAGGTGAAAACATTAAGGCATTCTTTTTCCTTCATGGACTTTAAAAATTGAGATGAATTATTTTTGTGCAGATCTTTGTAGCATTTCAGTAACATGCTCTGGGTTGACAAATGAGTCTTCAGTTTATCTGCCATGTTCGTGCGTTGATAATACAACATCAACCATATAAACATATGATTAGGCTGATGTTTTAAAGTCAAGCATTAACCATTGCTACCTAACATTACAGGAACTAAAGCCAATGCTTTTCTACAGAAACAAACAAAACATTCTTTGAATAACACAGCCATTGCATATGGTAAGAGCAGCAAAACAAATACATAATGGAACCAGAGCACAAAACAGCTTTACTGCCATAATGCACATTTGCTGAGATCGTTTGAGAATAGCAGACTGCATAATTAACTTCCTCTGAAATGTTCCCCTGAGTCAGTCCTCAGCTTTATTAACAAATAATGAAGCAATTCCTAATTAGCTCTTGCATTGTAAAACCAAACTCAGAGAAATGACATGGGGCTCTTTGTATTTCTAATAAGGTTGAATCTCCAAATACCATTGGAGAGAAACAAATTTTATCTTTACTTATAGTCCAAATCATGACATAGCAACTGAGGAGAAGAAATTCATAAAAAAAAGTATGAACATTTATATAAACAAAATGCATAAAATATACTGAGTTTGATAAACTGGATATTTTAGATTTATTAGATTGGATTGCTTTTACTCATGCTCATTCTCATTAATGCAAATATTTTGCAGAATCTTTCTTAGATTTTGTGTGTTTTACACATCTGGATATGAAAAGGAATTGAACCCTTACAACAAATAACTAGATTATTTTTTCAATGGAAAAGCTGTGGTTTTCACAGTTTTAAATAGTTAATATTTGTAAAAGATTTAAAGTATGAAAAAAGTAAAAGCACATTTTTGGTATGGCTGGAAGAGGGCAAACAAAGAGCAGATTACATAGATAAAGATTTCAAACAGTTAGGAAAAATTATTAGAAAATAGTTTTAAAATATGCATAAGAACACCCAAATTTAAATATTAACAACTTGCCATTTATAATTTTCCAGTTGCAATGTTTTAAAAAATTTACAAAAAGAGGTCAGAGTTGGAAGTTTATATGAGAAACTTTTAATTGTATTGAGGTCTGAGATTCACAATGAGAAAAAACAAGTGCTTGACCAACCAGCACTTCACATGAAAAGCCTGCCATAGGTAATTTACTGTAGTTCTTTTGGGTTCTTTTTTACAATATGTCATATGTGGCAGAATAATGGCATCGAATAACTTTGTGCTCTCTGAAATTAAATTATTTCCAATAAATCGAAAGTTGGACAGATTAAGTTTGATTGTTTTCACAAGCTCTTCCACCTATTTATTTGAGACAAAGCTGTTAATAAATAATAATTACCAGGTATTTGAATTCTTGTACTATTTCTATGTTTTTGTCTTGAATGACAAAACTTGAATTGCTGTTAGTATCTGCTTTTTGCAGAATTACAAACATACATTTCTAGATATGTTAAAATGTAAACCAAACTATGGATCCAGTTATTAACATTATACAATACAGCTGTCAATTCCTGAGCACTGTATTTTTTGTCCTTTACATGAGAGAGCTGTGACATCTCAATGCATCTGACAAGTTACTTTTGTAGGCAACATTCTGAAAAGTCATTAATAAATGAACTAGAAGGCAACTGTCCCAAATATGCATCTTTGCATACTCCCATATTATTGTCAGTCATCACTGACTTCATGTTTTTTGACTTGACATGCAAGAAAAAAAGAATTTGATCCTGTTTCAAGTCAGTCACTCTGTTTACTGGTGGTTATTTTAGTATTTGTGCTTTGCATGAAGCACCGATGTTCACCTTTTCTAACCAAATCATTAGAAATGTGCCAAAGATGGATGGCAACTTTCTGCACGGCTTAGCTGGCCACCAGCTAACAGTGGGGCCGGGTTTTGCTGTGTTCCCTTGGCCTGCCTGCTGACCTACTCCTGGGTCTTAGTTAACATTCAGGGAGCCCTGACCTGAAAAGCAGACTTGGCATCAGAACCAAGGTCCCACCCTCCCCAAAGAAATTAGAGGCAGTAATCTTTCAGGAACAACTTGCTAACCTTCCCAGGCCATGTAAATGTAATGGATGCAGCAGATTGTCCCTCTTCTGTTTTGCAGCCCCTCTGTGTCCCACTGTCAAGCGACTGTGCCAGGCTGTGTCCAATTTGTGTGTCTCTGACGGCTCAGAGGTGACAAATGATAGCAGGGGCTAAAGGAAGGTTACATTTAAACACAGCACAGGTCAATGGGGTAGATGGCTGAATGCTAAATCATTGTCAGGAAAACTAATGATGTAACATTATAAGACAACAGAGCTGGGTAAAAGATAAAGTGCAGTATGTCATACTGATATTATAATGGACCAATGTCTCGTTTAAGCTTACATTCATCTTTATTTTGCATAGACATTCATATATTCTGCTCCCTGCTGAATAGAAACACAGAAGAATCCCATCAAACATTTTATATGTGGCTGGATGCTGGTAAATATTGAAACATTATTGCTCATCTGTTTAACATTAGTGTTTTGATGAAACTTTGTACTTATTTTGACTGTTTAAATAGTGCTTTGCAAAACTATTCAAGCTTTTGAGCTTTTCCCAGATTTGTCATATTTCAACCACAAACTTTAACTCACTTTGTTCATTTTGTATGTGATATGCAAACACAAAAAGCACACAATATTAAATCAAAAGTAAATGGGTGTAAGTCTGATAGTATGTCTCTAGCAGCATTAAGCGTCTGTTCAGAAGTTTTGCCTCCTTTTATTGACAAAATAAAAATGGGCAAAATAAGCATATGCAAAAATCAACTGTCAAGTCTTTCCAATTGGACTTAAGTTTGGATTTTGGCTCAACTCTTCTAATACATAAATATTATTTGAGCTGAACCGCTGCATTAGCAAATTGCAAACAATAATTCTTGTGGTTTGTTTAAACCACATTCTCTTGTTTTTTTTCCCCCACTCTTCAAAACAAGTCAGAAAGTAATCATGCCCTGTTGACAGATTCTACCACCCAAAACTTGGATCTCTGGAGCTCCTCCAGAGTCACCATGGGCCACTTGGCTGCTTCTCTAAATAATATTCTCTTTGCACAGGCAGTCATTTTAATTGCAAGGCTTGCTAAATTTGCAGTCATGCCATATTCTCTCCATTTCTTCAGTCAAAGCTATCTCATTGTTGTTTTTACTAATGACACTCAAGAAACCTTTGAAAACATTTTGCCAATGGATTTTATTTAAGTGGACTCCACACATTTTAGATTTTTATTTGTTGAAAAAAAAAAATGAAACCACACATTTTTTTCTTATCACTGCACAATGCTATTGTATGTTGGTCTATTACATAAAATCCCAAGATAAAATAACAAGAGACTGCCCCTTTTACCCTTACTGCTGTTGCGATTTTTGTAAGTCCAGCTGTGATTCAAAACAGAAAATACACTTTATTAAGCAACAGAAACAAATATTTGATTAACTGGGTCTAGTATGTGTTGCACCTGCTGCAGCAATTTCAAAAACACACAGGAAGTCTGAATAACCAACACAGACAGAGCCTGGGAGCTGAAGCACAAGTTGTGGCATCTTGACAAGTCTTTAAGTAATTCCTTGATGAACAAACACCCTTAGGCTCACTTGTTTCGTTGCTTAAGTGAAAACTGAGAGTATACACAGCCACTGAGCAGTCACGGAAATAGAAAGTATTGTCTACTATTTTAGACAATACTATTTTAATCATTAATTCTGAAATTTTTTGCAGATATAAGTTTGGTAGATATCCATGATTTTGAATATTTCAAAGTCTAGAAGAAATTAATCTATGCACACTTACAGCAAAAATAATATCAACATCAGGTTGAAAAATATATTTTGGCAGCAAATAATAACCATTAATGCAACCCAACTCTGTGTAGCTGGAGGTTATGTGGACACGGAGAGTCCAGGAAGCTCAAGGACAGCTTACACTCCCAGATCAAACAATGTTCACTCTTTGTCAAATGACTGCCTCCCAAAACTGCCAAGCCAGAGGAAAATGAGCCCCCCTCCTTCAACACTCACACACACGACCCTGTGCTGTGGACGACAGGATAAAACAGAAGAGAGCTGTGCCTGAAGGAGACACAGGATAATGAAATAATCTTTAATCTCTGTCCCTCCCGGGTATGTTCAGCACCTGTTATTCTTGATGGCATTGTGAGGGAGGGCGGCCCGCAGATTTGTTTTAAGCCTGGTAATTATTACACTAATTATTCACTTTGGTGTGGGGGTGATTATCAGTCCTCGTTCAGGTGAGCGCGCGCCGGTGTTTTACACCAGCTGTGACCAAAGCAGCTTGTTGGAACAGTTGTTCCCTTGCAGATATTTGACCTCTTGTTCTGTTTGCAATCTGTACTCGGGAAGGAACGGGAGGAAAAAACAGCCAGAAACTTTTAATTGCTCTAAAGAAACAGACAGAGGAACAGGCTTGTTCCATCTGTTCACCATCTCTTTAACAACTAAACTTCCTGTTAAGATTGACTTGACATTTGTAACACAGCAGCAGAGTTGTTGCTATGATGCTTGTTGTTCCAATGAGACTTTATTTCTCTTAAGTGAATGGATAGTCATAGTATTTCCCCGTCTGCTTAATATTTAATGAATGGAGATATATTCTTTTCATTAAATGAGACGCATTTGTAATCTTGGCTTTGGGGCCTTAAAGCCCTCAAGACAACTATTTCTTCTCTTTGACTCAATTTAATTCAATTAGCAGAAGGGCGACATCAAATACTACACCTCCATTAACAAATCTTTCATGTTTAAAGTGAGAATCATTAACAGTGTTGGAGGATACTGTAAAAAATGCGTAGATTCTATTTATTGTACAGTCAGTGTATTTTGTGTAAAAAATATATTCTTCCCTTGTTGAAATGTCATTGATATGACCATTTCTTTCTTAATGTCAGGAAAATTATCTTAATCAGCTTCTCACCAAATCTCATTGCAATTTTTTTTATTTATTAAAGTCAATCAAGAGACTTGCTCAGTTTTATTTTGATTTCTTTTTAATAGCCATCCTGATGTAACTTATTTTATCTGGGATATAATTATGGGCAAGAATGAAAGGGTAAGATTTTGATGAGGATATTTCAAACTTAAACATTACATCAATTTATATTTGGTGGTGTTATCTGAGTTTGTCTTAGTCTGAATTGCAGATTATAATATTTCATGTGACATGAAGTATTATGCACACTGAAACTGTCTCCAAGTTTTATAATAAACACATTCATGTTTTGGAAACAGCATGAAGGGTAATAAACGGTAAATTTTGTGAAAAAAAAGAACATCGTTAAATATTTTGTTCAGTTGAAGTCTGTTCTGCTGATATGCATCCCACATCTGTTTAAATAAATTACTATGTAAATATGTTTGACAGACACTAAAAATAACATGTTCCTTTAATTATGGGCCAATAAAGATTTTGTTAAGAATTTTATATTAAGACTGCAAGTTAGTTTTAGTCTTTTCATAGGACATGTAGATATAAAATAGATATAAACAATTCAAATTGTTTTTTCTATTTACTACTTTAAATTGGCCTATCATTCTTATGAGGTTTAACTGCAACATGACAAAATGCTAATGTGAAAACTGTTGCAATGCATAGTTTGCACAGACAGCTTGCAATGAACAGATGTACATGGTTAAAATCTAATGCATGGATTTTGCTTCTTATTTGTTTAAAAATACAAAATACCAAACACAACCTTGCATAGTCCAAAGTACATTTGCTACTAACCTTTAAGAAACTAAAAGGTAAAAAACTGTATTGAAGAGTAGGAAAAACCAATCAAAAAAGAACAGATTTCTCTTTTCTCAAAGGTCAGGCTTTACTGTGTCTGGAAGCTCTACTGTGACAATATCAATGCTCTGTAACTCCACAAACGCTGATTGCTATCCTCTCTAGGCAATGTCGATTTTGCAGAAGCACTTGCCGATTAAGTCGGCAGGATGTCAAGAGCCCTCGTAGAAGCTGCCGTCTTGTCCTAGCGAAGAGCCCGAAAGCCCTTGTCTATTACAGGAGACACCCCAAGGACAGATGTTTTAGGCTTAGGAGGGTGATAGAGAATAATAGCGCATTAGATTCATAATGTGTTCTGGAAGCAGAACTCAGGGGAGACAGAACTCCTGGGTAATCGAAATTCATCTGTCTTCCTCTCCCCCTCATTTCCTCCTTTCTTTCTTGTCTTTCTTCACCCATCCAGGGTTGCATCCCGTCAGCCTCTTGAGGTGCCGAATCTTTGCCCGGAGCCAGAGGCAGCATGGTCCATTCATCAAAAGCATGACCCGCTACAGTCAGGGACAGGATGCCATGGTGTAATGAACGTACCTGTGTCATATCTCTGCACATGCGGAAAGGGAAGCTTTACTTATGACTGGGTATTATGACACAGTAACACATTGTTAATGCTCATTCTAAAAAGAAGGGATATCAGCTAAAATATAACATGAAATACTTTAATGCTTTTAATGCTGCAGGAGTGATTTTAAGGAAATAAGTTAGGTCGTTCAAACGTTTTGCTTTTTTTACATCTCCTAAAACATATCTTTCTAATATATTGTCTAACAATAAGTTTGCTGTAGTATTCCCCTATGGAGCAAGTATACTGTCATACATCATTTAAAAATGGGATACAATCTGCATGATTCTGAGGTGAATTAAACACATATTAATACTACAGTATCTTCATCTCCTCCCCCTACCCATCTTACCTCCAGTGCAGAGCTCCCAACTCATCTCCTACCCCAGGCCAAGGGTAGGAGATGATGAGTGAAGAGGGAGGTAATTCACTCCTCAGGCTTAATTAATCCTATGTCTTATTTGATGAATGGCTCCCAAATTGTGCTGCAATTGTATTTTTCTCCTTTTTGGTGAGGAGGGGGCTGCAGATCTGCAAAGGAGAAAGTCAAAGCCGGGACTCAGGGAGAAAGCTCGACTCGGGGCTTTGTTTACGAAGTTGTTGTCCTCTTTAGACACTTTGGGGGCCTCCTGTCCTCTGACATCTGGCCAGCTGCAGAGAGTGATGGTGTGCTGTAGGGAGCGTGTGTTCAAGGATTTGTTTTTTTTCTATCACCATAGGAGTTCAATGCCTTTGTTGCATGCTGAGTTTGTCACTTTTGCCAAACATGATTTGTTGAGCATAAATACACAGAGTATCCTGTGTTTTGTTTTTTTTTTGTACTATTTCACATGAATATATACCTCCAGGGGGCAACACATTACAAAGATAAATTCCATGTTTGACTTTCAAATGGGAAGTTCTTGTATTACTCAAAACCAATATTTTTTTCTTAAGCATGAATCTTAACATGATAAAATAGTGCAGATATTTGGCTGAAATTGCCACAAAATTATAGTAGCTAAGATTACAGTGGATTATAATAAATCTATTTATTTACTGTATCACTTTAAATAAATAAATGAGACTCCATTGGTTTGGTCATTTTGTTGTGCAATAATTACCACAAAATTTAAAATACAAATAAAGATTACTAGGCCACATAAAAATAGTTACATTTCACTCCAGGAATATAGACTTCACATATTTGTGTGAGCAGACAGAATCCTGTAAGCAATTTTATATTAATTTATGTGATTTAAAGTTCAAAGTAAACCTAATCATGATTTTAATTTTAAAGGTTTGTCATACCAGCCTTATGATAAGAGGCATAGATCAATGTGCTGCCGTTTTAGCTGATCTCCTTGTAATCTCACCCTTATGAAATAGCTACCAGTTAGCCAGACAAACATAGCATTTCTAGTGTAAACATCAAGCTAAATTCACCAGTAGCTATTAGTAGAAAGTAGCAGGTGGAGGAGAGGACTTTGCTCTTGCCAAGTGAGGACAAAACATTTTCAAAAAGCCATTGCTGTGCATTTGTGAAGTCTTAAAGTAGAACAGTATTTAAAACTCAGGATCTTTGACTAATTAAAGATTTACTGCCTTCTGATTCCATTTGCTGTAACAGATCTGAGCAGATAACGATTGATGTACTTTTTTAAGAAGTGTGGACGGCATATAAATTGGTAATTATATTTTCAGGTAACCATACTGACACTGGATTGCACCCTGGTAATATTTAAAACCGGTAACCATTTCAACTTAGCTACATAATGTTATTTGTTCCTTTATGTTTGTAAGTTGAAGATAAAGGAGGAAAACAATAGTTATGCATCAGAGCAAGGGAATAGGTATACCTTGAATGAGCCTTGTAGAGAATGTCACAATCTCTGTTCTTTGGCTACTTGTCAAGATTTTCTAAATATTCACAACCTAAGTTTATCATATTACTTATCACTAATTAAAGATAATAAAAAGTTTAACTTTTGTCAAAGGTTTTTCAAATATTTTAGGAGTTTAAATGATACACAAATATTTTTGAGTTCCAAAATAAAATATTAAATTAAGGTTGAAAAATAGGGAGCAGGAAAAAAGGAGGATGGAGGCAATTTTGGTCCATAATTGAGACTATCAAGTTTGAAAACACACAACCTACATTGAGCTTCATCTCTGGCCCTCAAGAACCCCTGTCCTGTATGTTTCAGATAGGTTTCTGTTCCAGCACATCTACTTCAAATGATTGCATAACTTCCTCTAGTGCCGCTGAAGTCTGTTAATCACACTGTCATTTAAGTCAGGTGTGAGACAGCGGGGAGACAGAGGGTTGGTGTAAATGGTATCCACTTGTTATTTTTACTTTATTTAGTAACCAGTATTTGAAATACAGAAATGAATTGGACAGAAACCTATGATGCACTTCATTTCAGCAATGTCACCTGCTTTATTATGCATCCTTTTGTCACAAAGCCGTCTGTATGCATTGTCCTAACAGGGGTAGCAATTAAAACTAACAACGTCATAAATTTTTCACACTAATGTGGCAGTCGTAAAGCTTCGGTGAATGGAGGTGAGAGGGTCTGGTGATGTGAGAGGTGAGGGGATGAGATTTGGTGGCCTGGCCCGAGCAATGAACTTGATTAAACTAATCTCATTCCTATCAAAGCAATGCTTGCATCCTTTATCCCATTATTCACAGCAATGGGATAATTACGTAGAAACAAATGGGGCCCACGCAGATCAGTCCTGAGACATAGACCCTCGTCTATACTTCGATTCCTGTGGATGGTGTTCTTTCTAAACACAGATTAATTATGGTCAACTGGATGGAACACATCTGTCACTCTCAGAGAGAAAAATGGAAATGATTGCCCCCAAGACGATAACGGGTGTGTATTAAATCATCCTCTGGTTTGGGGGTTCAGTAGGGATGAATGCAATCAGCATTTTCGAACAGCATCATGACGACATGGATAAAAAAAATAGCAATGCTTAGAATTTTTTTATTTGTAGACATTTACTCATATTACATTTACTCAAATACAAGTATTTCCATCCTGTTTAGATATTCATATTTATGCAGCTTTGTTTAATTAAGAAGTGTAAAATAATGCTTAAAAAAATCTCCAACATAAATAATTGGCTTTATACATAAGCTATAAGACAAATGTATTGCTCACATAACCAAAACCTCAATTACAATTCTAATGAAAACTGTAATAATGTTCTTCATAAACTATATTGACCTTGTCAAACATCTGGTTTTGATTGACTTTTTAAAGCTTGAAAAAAAGAATAACATGGTGAGTTAAGCTCAAAAGGACAAACTGTGCGTTTTCAGTTTGCAAACAATTTGTTTTCTGAATTCAGTGACTTTTAAATCAAAATGTGACCAAATTAAATTACAAGATAATCTGAGGGCTTTACTTTTAAAGTAGAATGTGACATTCAAGTAAAGGTTTTTGTCAATGAAAAAAAATAAAAATAAAAAATCCAATCATTAAAATGTACAATGTTTTGCTTCAAATTTCCACATATTTACCAAAGTCAATGACTATTGTACTCTTTATCTTGTTGTTATGTATTTCCACTTATTTGCTTTCTTTTTGATTCATCTAAATTTAGGTGAATTAGTACCATTTAAATAGTTATATTTATTTAAATTGGCTCTGTAAAACGAATAAAAAAAAAATGAAGTTAAAGAGTCATCAAAACCTTCTGATGCACACCTCAAGGGACTTAAGAGGTCACAGCAGGGAGTGATGAACAGAGACAAGCAACAGACAGCAAGTCAGTGTAATTATCTCCTGGAGTGGTGTGTATGTAGACAGTGAGCTCTTGCCCAATACGGTCAGCGCAGCAAGGCCCTCAGTGCTTGAATGCAGGTTGTTTTTTTTTAACCACCATCTCATATGCCCCAGGGATGTTTTTCTGCAATTCAGGCTTTTTACTGCATCCCTGGGGACTGAGGTTTAGTCACTGACAGCTGACCATACCACTTGAAACTAACAAGATTATTAGGTTGCAGAGTCTGTCAGCTTTTGCTTTCTTTTTACTTTTGAAGTCACCCACAGGCAACTCAGAGAACATTTTTGTCGTTGGAGCACAGCACAAATTCAGATACACAAGTATACCTACACCTAAAATGTAGGTCCATTAGAGTAAACAGGCCCTGCCAATGTGTGAACAGACATGTTTATTTTTTTGTCTTCCAGGCTTTTATATATTGAAGTAAAAGCGCATATTAATTAGCACTTCTCTCAATGCGCAGTAAATCTTTCTTTTTGGACATGTTCCAATTCAGTAAATAGGCTTTTAGATGCAAATGTTTATTGCTGTGTTGTTTGTAATGGTCACCTCTCATTGAACCAGAATTTTATATGCTCTGACACAACAGATACAGATTGCAAATAAGAAATATTTTATCTTGGAAACCAAGCGGTAGAAGATTCCACAGTTTTCTAAAACATTTATTTAAGAATATTGAGTCGGATTTGCCATACGACATTTTGTTTAATGTTGTACAATGAGAACATTTGGTCTATTTACATTATCACCCTGCTGTTACAACAAAATATGTGAAAGTGGAACAAATTGCTAACAGCCACAAAATGTGGGGTAAAATTAATATTTTTTTCTACTTACAGTGCTCTTTAAAACATAATCATTTTTACAGTTTCTACTATTTATAACCACAAAATCAATGTATTTTGTTGGAATTTTATGTGAATTACCGACATAAAGTCATGGAACATTTTGAAGTGGAAGGAAACCAATTTAGGTGGATTTTAATCTTGGAATGTTTTACAAACTAAAACAGAATAATTATTTTTGAAATAAATGAACTTTTCGCCAATATAGAAAGTTATTGGACATGGACTGAACATGTATGTTATAAAATGAGGGAGCATATTTGGAAAAAAAAAAGTGTACAACAACCTCAAAAAAATTTATTCGTTTTGTCAGTTTATGAAGTCATGCTGACTTCATAAACCAGTTCAAAAATTATGAATGACATTGGCGTAACTTTGAGGTTGGTGTTTTTGCATAATACCTGTGTCTACTAACATTACTGCTGCAATTATCACTGCTAATTTTGGCTACAGATGTACAGACCTGCCTCAATAGAAGAATTAGATACAATGTTTTTTTCTGCAATGATTTACTTGATAAAATCATGTTACAACACTTAAAAAACTTGAATCAGATCATATTAATTTTCAGTGAAGCAACTTTTATTTCCATATCATAGATTGTGGGTGGGGTGATTGCACCCCACCCACAATCTATGAAGGATTCAATCTATGAAGGAGGGTGAGACTAGAAATCTCTATTTCTAGTCTCAGATAGAAATAGATATATGTTCTCAGTTATATATATTTTAATAGCAAGCCACAAAATCTTATGAGAGATATAGGGCACTTAATCTGACTGCTGGAGTGATGAAAGTATTTCTGCTAAAAAAGCTAAAACATAACTACCCCATTTTAAAAATGGGGTAGTTTTTCCTTTCGCTCTATTGGTTTGATGCCTGTGTCTGTAAGTATATTAAAATTTAACATAGTTGTCTAGTCTGAGGGTAAGCATACTTTTTCAGTTTATTCTGAGTATTTTTAGGATTTGAATGCTTAAAGACTGGTATTTTATGACAACTTTCTGCCATATAATATAGTTTTTGATAATATTATGGGAATTCATTGTCAAGACTCTAAGTTGATGTCAAATCCTTTAATGTGGATGTATTTCTGATCAAAAAAACATTTGGTATTTTAATGTAGTTCTTTGCTAACAAGCATAAAATAATGAGTCAACTGATTGTAACATTTGTTGACTCATTTTTGCCTGTGCTCCTGATAAGCATATGTTGTCTGTGCAGAAAAACCTACATTACTCTTTGAATAATAGATACCGAATGAAATGTTTCAAATAACCATTATGTGAAATTTCTTTCTTGCACTATTTCTAATGTTTGACATTAGAACAAGTAAAAATAAAGGTCATGTTTTTTTATTATTATTATTTTGAGGGGTAAAGCATTTGGTTTGAGGATTTGACAAACAAAAAAAACTGTTGAATTTAACTTTTTTTTTTAACACTAGCTTTTATGTTGAGGAATTTGTGAGCATATAATTTAGTATGAAAACATAAAAACTGGTTAAGCTAGCTTCAATATTACCTTTATATTTAAAAACTCATCAGTTCTATCATTTATGTTATTAGCACCTAATGATTAGGGCCTAAAGAGCCAAGGTTGCAGAATTCTGATTTAGGTCATGAGATTCAACCTTTGTTCTCAAATGTCATTGTAAAAAGACCCTAATAATTGTTCTTAATATGGATATTTTGCATATTCTCTTTATGCCTGTGCTGTTTATTTTATTGTAAATGTACTGCACTCTACAAAAATAATGTTTGCTTTTTACTGTAAGCATTTCCTCTGTTTCACCTTGATATAAAGTATGCAGAAACACCCGATGGGTTTTTGCGTGTCAGTCACTGCCTTTTTTCCTTCAACAGAACTGCAGTGAAATGTAATTTATCACTACACCGTGTGCTTTAAGTGGTCCGGGTTACAAAATAAATATCAGACTCATATCGCTGGAACATAACCAGCGATTAATTGTAAAACATAGTGCATTTACAGACTTTAGCAAAACACTATATCATAAATATTTGCACGTCTCCTAATGCAAAGGTTCAGGGGTGTTTTTATTTCAATTTACAGAAAGAACAAACTGTCTTTGCTTTTCTTTCACTGACTGAGAGTGCTCTACCTGGATCATTCCTTAAATAAATCAATATGTATTTCAAGCATGGCCATTAACTGAGGCGTCCTCTCATTCCCTTTTTCTCCATCAAACCACACTAATCCTGATTTACACAGTTTAAAACCTTGGCCACATCCCCTACCTTCCAAGGAGATAGGGTAATTAAATTGGTACTTTTTACAAGTCGTTCTCAATAAATCTGAATAAATTAACAAGGCATTACGGAGACTGCTACATTAAATTTGCATAGTGTGTTTAATGAATATGCAACTGCAAGTGAAAAGGTCTGCTACTGTGAACTCTTGAAATTAGCATAACTACTTCCAGCATGTTTCTTAAATAATGCTCTCATTTGCACATCACTGAGTTGGCTAATTCTAACTTCAGTCACTGTAGCCTCATAATTAAGAGTCTCGCTTTAATTTTTAATGAAGTTTACGTTACATCAATCCTGACAGTAATGAAGGGGACATGGAAACAAAAAGGCTGCTAATAATTAAATTCACTAACCAGTCTGAGGCATAGTAATTCCTGAGGAGAAATTACAGGACTAATTATTAATATGGTATTCGTCCCACTCCATGGATAGACTCGCATAAATGCCTGTCCTGGTGCCAGTTAAGCTGAAATGCAAAATGCCTTTTTCACTGCCCTCATTGACCGTGAGGTCTCACATAGATTTTTTACTGCACAATTAATCATGTTGACACTCACGAATAAATGCTTTTTATTGGTTGTCATGTATTAGGCCTTATTACCTGAGTTGGTTTAAGGTCTCTTCAAGTGAGTTGGTGGGATGCAGACATAAACAGATGAATACTTGAGAACAGTCATTTTGGAGACAACTTCACAACTGGACAAGACTTTCAGCACTTTGATTACACACATTTTCCTCTCAATCTTGGGCAAAATGCCCATCATGCGACTTTGTCACCCATATGACAGTCAAACCATTCAACTTAGAGATTTTTTGAAAAAAATCAAGTTTCACATGAAACTTAGATGATGTTTTTTGAAGTTACCTCAGTCTAAACAGTCATGTCACATTTCATCTGATTTCTTCATTACTGCAAGTGACAGATGGAAAATGTTGCACCGGAAGAGGCAAAGCAGCAATGTCATAAATAATAATCAAAATGAACAGTTTAGTAGTTGTGACTGCCCCTCTATTTCTTAATTGCTCGCTTGGAGTGTTGTTCAGTCACAGGTTTTCACTAAATCTCTTCATTGAACGTCCATAAGGAATGTTACCTAAATCTGCATCAAGTCAATCCTGTTTATATGCTTCTTCCTGTTGGTACTGTCAGCCTTCAAAAATAATAAGTGCAGCATAGACATATGATAAGTTTAACTGTGTTTGGGATGCCGTGTCTTCTCATAGATCACTTTCAGTGTGGTAGATTGGTCATGTATGTGTCTGATGGTTATGTTTTGAGACAGAAAATCTTTCTCCTCAGAGAAAAATTTCATCCTGTTCAATCATTATCAATTCTGATGATGTCACATACATAGTGAGTCCCCAACGTCTTAAAATTGTAAGTCTTATTTTTTCCTTTGCCGTGTTTCTGTACTCTTTAAAACACAAGTACTTTCTCACAAAATGAGTGGTTCCAAAATGTCACACTTTCAGTTAACTAATCCTAAGTGAACTTGAAGTATACTCATGATTAGTCTGACTTAACATATGCTCAAATATGTTAAAATTTAACATACTTAGTATATACATTTTTCACCAGGGTAAAGAAGTAAGAGGAAAAGATGCACTATCTCTTCATGGTCTCACTCTGAAAATGTAGATAAATCAAATTTGTTCCACTGTGTGCTCAAGATGATGCAATACCTGAAAGGGTAATAAAGCCTCTGTCTATGCTACGTGTCCAAGAAGCTTGTTAATGTCTACAAAAAACGTGGTTAGGTTACAACCTCAATTTAACAAAATTATATATATATATATATATATATATATATATATATATATATATATATATATATATATATATCTGAGCCTGTTTGTAAAACTATCCTGTGTGGATTAGAGGAAGTAATATTTTTAGACAGTTACCAGAAACCTAAAGTATTGAAAACAGCTTCTGCAACCTACAGAAAGTGAATAAAGTGAAGAAGAAAACGTCCTGCATCCTTATTTTTTGCGACTTGTCATGAATTAGCATATTTTTACCATTTAAGCTTCATTTATATTAAATTTGAAAATCATATCTTCTTGACATAAAATATGATAACACTGGGATAATGTGAACTTATTGCCATCTACTTCTTCAGTAGTTAGCTGGCAAAATATATTGAAAATCAGAGTGCGGTTTTCTTCGTACTCTGAAACAGGCCGTCTTTGATCAAAATTATTCTACATGTTGCTCTTCTGATCCTGGTTGTCAACACAAGTGGCTGCTCTGCTGAAAGTTAATTATTTGGGATTGTAATAGCTTTGGTTTAGGCAGGGGAATGGGACATTTCTCTAGCTGATAAGCCTGTTAACACTCTGTCTCTGCCTACAGTAGGTGTGACGGGTAAAGAGTATTTCCTGATGCACAGCAGCACTTGACATTTCATTGGATTCTTTCTATGCTGTTCCATTAGTGCATTCTAATAGCACAAACCCCGGCTCTGGACTGAATTTGTTTGATAGAAATGTAATTGCATTCTTCTCTGTGCATGCAGCATGTGTAGATTCCCTGTCTATAATTCCGATGCCTTGTCACAACTGAAGTGCTGGCTCCTGAACAGGTCAGAGTCAACAACATTATTTTCAAGTGCAGACCCACAAGGGTTTACTAATCAACATCCCAGTTCATCATCTCCATTACTGCTACCCGTCAAAAATAAATCTTCCCATATATTAGCTACAGTCCTGCTTGAAGAACACTTAATCAACCGTATTTCAGACACATAAATATATATTTTTCTCTACATATTAGGCACGCTTTGCAAAATCCTTGGCTGCCAGTGACGCATTGTGTCGCTGGCAGCCAAGCGACACTGTGGACTGATTCATCAAACCAGTTCATGGTAATAATGCACAGTGTGTACTAAGCATCTTCCACAGGAATACAAGTTTTCAAATTTGATTTATATGAATGTCAGACATTCATTGCTTTAGTAACTATATTTGTTAGTTCTCAATCAGCAGAAACCTTAAGGTTTTTTTTTCTTTGTTTTTATGTATGAATTTGCTCCAATTTGACACATATGTTTTTATTTGCTCACAAGCAAATGAATTAGACTTAAAAATGTGTTGTTGTTATGCAGAACTCTCGCAGATATTGCCATCATTTGAAAGATTTTACAAAAAAAAAATTATTAGATGAAATTTTTATTGCAGTTGCATTATCTCACAGATATTTTTCAAACTAACTTTTAAGTGTGTAAATTTAATGAGGATACCACATCAAGAAAAAATGTGTTTTCCCTTGTTGTAATCCTTGTTTTAATTGTTTTTACAACTCTCTTTTAGGTGGAATATCACTTATTCTTTTTAAAAATTTCAAAGAAATTAGCATACAGAGTGGGGAACATATAGCCATCATTCTATATTTAATATTTAAGTTATCCAGAAAAAACACCTCTTAGAACTCCTCTTAGAACACCCCACAGGTCTTCTGCGGGACTTATGTCTGTGAGTTGAAGTGGCTGTGGGAAAACATCAGTTGTGTTTTTGCTGAACTGTTTCTGTATTGATTTAAAAATGAAGACATGGGTAAGTTAGCAAAAAATGTTATTGACAGATAATTAAAAACAAATACAAAGCAATATTTAAAAGAAAAAGGTCATTAAGGAAAGTATTGTTTGATTGAGAAAATCTACAGTGGATTTTTTTAAAATTAGTCAAGACCCTCAAGATAACACAATATAGCAATGGACGTTAATTCCATAGTAACTAAGCAACAGTATGATAACATCAATCCTGTGAAGTTTTATATCTGATCCAAGATTGTGCTCTTTCCTGCAGTTCTCCAAGAGTGACCTTTGGAGATTATTTTACCTCCATCATTCTGCTTGCTGGGTGTGGTGGCAAAATAAAGTTGTTTCCTCCTTCAACCTAGTTTGTCACTGTTCCAGTTTATATTTGACCTGAGAAAATACATGTGCAAGGTGAGGTCAAGGTAACTATTTATTTATTTATTTTTCTAACTATTTACTCACTCATAATGCTGGATACACATTTGCCTTTATTCAAAAAGGCATCGCCTGATTTTGAATAATGCCTAAGAGAAATTATTCCTTATATCAGAGAGAAGTAGTAAGTCAAGTATGACATACAATAAATATACTATTCTATGATTTACTGCAGAGCTTGTCTGTGCTGGCCAGTCCAAATATTGTGCATTATCAGAGTGTTGGCACATGGTCAATAGTCTTTGTGTTCATATCTTATGAAGAGAGGAAAGATGGCTTTTAAAAAACCTTATGCAAATTAAAACACACACACACAGCCAAAGCATGTCTTTATGTCTTAACGTGGTTAGCAAAACTTTCAAGAATTGCAGGTGCTCACAAATTGATTGTTTCCTAACTTTTCTAATGAAAGTGTGCTAAGGTCTATTTTTCATCTCTTACCTTCCCTTTGGGGATCGTCCATGTGTTTACTGTTTACATGTGTTGTAAACTCACCTCTACTGTTGTTGTGCATTATGCTGCTCTGGTCTTTAGTTCTGCCAGCCCTCCGTTGAGACCAGGCATTTCCCTGATGTACGAGATAAAAGACAAAGCAAAATGCCCCTCATTTGTTCCCAGTTGGTTAAGTGTGTTCTGATCACTGCCAAGGTCTCAGTGAACATGAGCCACACAAAAGACCGTGCCTTGCAACCACCAGAGCCGGCAATATAAGGGGATTTGCATCAGTTAGCTGTCTTGCTCACTAACCGGAAATGCTGCGATGGTGTTGCAGAGGACATGTGAATGTACAAGGAATTGATCCTAAGTTCAGAACTTTTATTTTATCTTTTACTGAGCAGCTACAGAAATTAATTGGGGACACTCCACACATGTTTTTATTTATATGCCCTATTAATTTACATAAATCAAAATCATGTCTGAAGAATGAATTGTAATCCATTTAATGCAGTCATTGCATTTCCACATTCAAGAAAGGTAAACATTTTGAGAATGTCTTAGATTTATTTGCCAGGAGTCAAATTATTGACTCAAAATAGGGAATTATATTTATTAATAATCATGTTAAGGTCAATTTAAAAACTATTTAATTGAGTAAAATTAAATATGCAAAGAAAAAAGGAAAATCAAATATATCTCTAAGTCTTATTTGCTGTAGTAGTATGGGGTGTAACGCTTTCTGAACGATAAATTAAATGTAAGCTGATTAAAAGTCTACATAAGGTCTAAGGCATGTTTGTCTATCTCAGAGGTTCAGAGAAATTGTTGGACACTGTCTAATTTTGGAGTTCCAAGAGGAAAATATAAAATGCACCAAATATAGTTATTGAAACAAATGCTGTCAATATGACCAGGCTTAGAACTGACTCTGCTTGGTGATTCTTCCTGTTAAGTATGTGGTTCTGTTTATCTTTGATTGGTTGTTTTTGATCGGGAGCAATGCATTTTTTGCAGACTGCCTTTTGCAGTAACTGGGAGGAGGTGGAGGAGCTTGATTTTTATGCAGATTATCTGACTGATACAACTGTCACTACATGGTGAGATTTTAATAAATATGGAATATATTTTTATACTGAAACTTTAACGTCAACTCAGCTCAGATGTTTACGAAGACATGAAATGAAATGTGTTGTCACAATGTAACAACAACAAAAAAAAGATTAATTAAAAATCTATTGAAGAAATAATGAAGTTTCAGCTTATATTTGCTAGAAAAAATTTTTTGTGACCTATGTTTTTATACATATTTTATATACAAGGAGACAAGAAAGCAGACAATCTAGCTCCAGGCTCAAACTGTTTTAGATTATAGATTTTAAAATAATCTTTATTCATTACTTAAACTAACAAATCACAAAGACGCTAACTTCAATTAATGGCTAATATGATCATGAATTATTTCAAATACGGTTCTGATATTTTAAATTTGCAAAAAAAAAAAAAAAAAGAATAAATAGTAGATCATTGTAAATTATTTTAATACTTCAAGGTCATACACGCAATGATATTTTAGTCTATTTTAGTTATATATGAGTCCAGTGATTGCATTTCAAAGGGTCCTGGAAGAGAGCCGTTAAAGTAGGTGAGAGGTCAGATCTGGGATATTATGATCCCAGATATTCAAGTTCAAACCAGTTTCTCTGCAGTAAAAGGAAAATAAAAAAATCATAATTATGAAACGAAAGGTTAAAGGTTAAGCTTACAGCTTTGACCTCATAAGGATGTGATTTCACTTAAAGTGACCCCATATATTGATCCTCTTCCCACTGCTCTCATAATGTCTCACCTGTCAACTGGGAGGGTTAGGCAGCGCTTAATGACACGGTTCAAGGGAGTAAGTTCTCACCCACGACCCCTTTAAACTTAGTGTATCCTTATTAATATTACTTTATCCTGTGATCTCTGACTCATTATGCATTTGCGCTGGTTTCTGTTCATCACAAAGCCTTCCACCTCACTTTTATACTCTTTGAATTAAAAGTCTGTATGTGACTGACCTATGATAATTCGTGCTTCTTTTTTTTTTTTTGCATTAAAGACCTTTAATCTTTTTTCTTTATGATGAAAGTTCACTCCTCTGTTGAGTTTGTTGTTAATATATTATGATCAGTCTTTGCTTAATATTGCATTATTCTCTCATTTTCAACAATATATACAGGAAATGAGAATTAGCATAATTACTGTTCAAGTGAAACTAACTCATTATAAGGTAAGAACATTTTCTGTAATTCCACTAAATATTGATATGTAATCCATGTCACTCTGTCTTTTATCTATTCTCCTTTTGAATTTTTTAAAATATTTTTCCTCCAACCTTCATCTCTCCTGTTCTCGCTCCTTGATCCCTCCCTCTTTTTATATCTGTCAGCTGGCTAAGTATGGTGTGTAGTCTAATAGGATGGTGTGTTTCAACTGAGTCATCTGTTACCAAAAGCTAAGCGATGAAAGGAAGAGTGAGATTTGTGTCTTGTCTGTGATGAATTATGTGAGGAGGGGTCAGGGGGGTCTCTGCTTTGGTTACAGTCGACAGCGCAAGCACGGACCTCAGGTAGTGTGCTCATCAGTCCTGCTGTTTCTCACCATATGGAGTCAATGAACTGACACACCCCTACACACACACCCCCCCCCACACACACACACACAGCGATATACCTAAACACACTTCTATATAAGCAGCAGATAAATGGACAGATGTTTCACACTGTCTAATATTATTATGGATGGACAGACAGAGAGAGAGAGAGAGAGAGTGAGAAACTAATGAAGTCAAATAATAAATAAACAAATAATTAAATATTTGAGCAGTACTTAGGCAATTATAAATGTAATAAAATAAAATAAAACAAAATAAGAAAGCCTTCTCTGGTTATTTTCTCTTTTTATTTTCTATGTCTTTCAGTGACTAATTGGGTGAAACTATTCCCAGACAAATTGAATTACTTGTTCCCGCCTCCGTCCAATTGAGATATCTGTTACAGATGATGTGCCGTATAATGAATGCCTAATTTATGTAATTAGACCATTAAGCATAATCCGAACATATGTTGGGAATGCCCCGAGGTGTTCTTCCAGGTAGGAGCCCCTCCTTCGGATTTGATCCAGAAACAGCTGATGGAAGAGACTGCCAAAAAGAAACAGTCTCTTTGATCAATAAAATATAAAATAAATAGAAATAAAAATAATATGTTAACGTTTATGCACGCAAAAATCTGCTTTTATTTTGGTGAAAAATTAAAGGTGGCGTTTAACTTTCTTATCATATAGGCTAAATTTGCTTTTGGAGGAGCTCTTGAGAGAACACTCTGGTTGCTAATTAATTGTCATTCTGCTGAATATTCATACCTTATGATCGGTGCGTCCTTAATTGTGCCGTAAAACATCTCTGGGGGGCTGAAGCCACCCCGGACTTAATTAGAGACGGGCCTGTTGGTTGCGTTTGCAGCAGACAACAAACTCCGCCGCTGCACGCTTTCTCTTGTGCACTGAACTCGCTTTCCGCACAAAAGGCCATCAGATCTCAACCTCCGCAACGATGAGAATAAGTGCGAGCAGTCCGACACATTTTGCTGCGGATTTACCTGGAGTCCAAGTGGTTGTATTTAAATGTGAGCCTCTGCAATTTCCGTCATTAATGTGTTTGCTTATCGCCTGGAGTCTGGCGCGGAGCTTGAAATATGTAGCAACCAGGAGCACCTTCCCACCTGGAACACACACACACGCACCTGTGTGTGTGTGTGTGTGCAAATGTAATCTATTAAATTTATATATACATAAATAAATCTATTTAATCTATTATTATTATTATTATAAATGGTAGCAGTATTTAACCAGATATCTAATTTACAAATAAAGCATGTCCTACAACCTTCTGCACCATTCTGAACTGAAATTTGTCCTCCAATCATTTCCATGAATAGCAGTCCCTCTCCTCCTGGCTCTCCTTGGGTCTGGGTGGCAGCATATCTCAACTCGATTCAGTGTGACAATATTGTTTGGCTATCATTCGCTGCTTTAGGATGAATGGCATCGCTCCTCTTTTAACAACATTTGTTTCCTATTGTGTTCTGCGGCGCAGCAGAGGAGGGCAGACGTGTGAAAGTGGCTGTTTGATTCTCTTTTTCATCCCCATGACCTCAGCTTTTGTGTCTCGTCACCCTGGGAATGTCACGCCTCACTACTCTACTTTAAGATGTTTCAGAAAGTGCCCTTTGTTTTCCTTCTTCTTTTTTTTTAAAGCTCACACAAAATTGTTCTTGTGCACCCCTCTACCCCTTCGCCACCCCCACCTTCTCCTGCTATAAAGGATACTTCAGACCGAGGCACGGTTCACAAGTGCAATGCAATTTGGCTTATCCCAACCTTTGTTCGGGTTTCTACAAATGACCAAACATAGTGCAGACTTGATCTACTGCTGCTTGAACTCGGGAGTTTGGAAGCTGTTAGGAAGAAAACCTATTCAGATTCAGAGTCATGGTGGTATTTTCAGTGTGTGCATTGGGCAGGGACAAAAGGCCCAACAATATCCCATAACCCTGGAGCTCAAAAAGCCACTGAGTTTGAGAGTGAGAGGAGTCAAAAAAAAAAGGCTCTTAAAGCCTGCGTGGCTCGGTTGGTTAAAACAAGCGCCGCAGGTTAACTCGCAACGCGCAGACACAATTTCTGAATATATAAAATTGTAAACAAATAAAATTAAAACAGCGTGGAGTGTAGCTCTTCAAATTTCTCACTAATATCACGATCTAAAATGGAGAATTTTCCACAGAACATGTGCGCTCACTGATTAATCTGACTGAGCCTTCATCGTGTCCAACAAATTCTCTGCAGTTAATGGGACTGAATAAACTGCCGGCCCTGCGCACTGCATGTCAGAAGATATTTGGCACTCGGCAGAGTGTGGTCATTATCCGCAGTGTTAGAGTTGAGGGCGACAAGGCCACTTCCTTTTGGATAAAACCTTTTCAGCGGAACATTAACGTGAAATGACAGGTGTTAAAAGCCAGTCTGCTGAAGTAAAACAGAAAAAAAAAAGGTTTTAGGTTAAACTCAACAAACAAATATAATTGCTATTGTCCATATTTTGTTTCTAATTTTTTTAAGATGAATTGCTTTACATATTTGTCCTGACTGATGATTTCAGATCGTTAATCAGTCCGGAGGACGCTCCTCTGCAGGTTTCTGGGTAAAAGCAGAGAGCTCGGTGCTCCCCCGCAATGCGATTCTTGTCGTAATCCATCAGACTGGTGATGGGGTGCGCTGTGGGTTTATAGAGGCGGAGAAATTAGCATAAATTATGAGTAAATCTGGATGTGCGTGTGTGTGGTCCCCCGGCATTGCGAACCCTCCAAGCGTAAAAAGGTGGCCCTGCACGGCCAAAAAAGCCTGAATAGAACTTGGTTGAAAATAGGCTTCCCCATTTCGGGGCTTCGCATTCATATAATTGACTTATGGATATTTTATACAGTTTTCGCCACACCATCCTCGAGGGTTTTATTTGCATTCCTGAAGTACTTTCAGAATCTTCTTTTACATAAGCACAATGGAGCTGATTGCCTCATGAAGTTTCAGTTTGAACAGCGCTGTTTTGCTTTGTGTCGATGTTTTCAAATTCGTCCTTCCCTCTGCTCTGGGTGAAATTAGCTGAGATAAACTAATAGTCAACAAACTTACTCGTGGCAAATTATTTATTTTACAGTGTCTGCAACATAGACATTTTTTATGGCAACTAAATGCATTTTCTAAACACTACATGCAATGTATTAAAAATACACACTTTATTACCCGTTTATTACAGCAAAATTGCAAAATGTAGTTTTCAATTTGAGTCTCAACATTCATCAACGCACGAACAAACATGGGTTAATAAACAGAAATTATAACATACCAAATATGTCTAGTTTTATTTTAAATTCGGTGCGTTAAGTCCGCAGAAGAGCGCATACCTTCACACACTGAGTGCCATCCGGTAACCGAGCCACTTTCGCCCCCTTTTTCTGTCTTCAAATGGAAATGATTTCCATTGGCCCAAGGTGTCCGTGTAAATAGGTGTAAATGAAACCAGATTATGCCTTCCTTCCCAGCTCCCCTCCCTCGCCTCCTCCCCTCCCATGGCAATTGTCATGTGATAGCAAAGAGGTGGCACATTAATGGAGCGCCTCTACAGGGGTTCTTTTCTGCTCATGTCACTACATAAAACTATCAGATGGTTAGAGGAAGGCCATGGAGTCGCACGACAGCTAGTCTCTTCGAAGGGAAACCCCCAGATGAAGTCCATTTCGCAACCTTGACGGGACAGACTGAAACGCTTTTCCGGAAAAGACGCTCCGTAAATGCGCACCGTCCTTCTCCAGTGCGGAGGCGCTCAGAGACTGGCTTCTTTACGCGCACCGCAACTCCAGCTTTGCCAAGACCGAAACTTTCCTCGGCCGTCGTTTGCATGACAAGAATCGACTTTTCATCAAGGAAGCGAGGGAAGCTAAACTTTCTATTTTAACATTTCCATTGTGTCCATTTATTTTGTTTTTACGAAACATCGAGGATGCCTCGTCCGGGGAGAAACACGTACAGCGACCAGAAGCCACCTTACTCCTACATCTCTCTTACCGCCATGGCAATCCAGAGCTGTCCGGAGAAGATGCTGCCCCTCAGTGAAATTTACAAGTTCATCATGGATAGGTTCCCTTATTACAGAGAAAACACGCAGCGGTGGCAGAACTCTCTCCGACACAATCTGTCATTTAACGACTGTTTCATCAAAATCCCCCGGCGCCCTGACCAGCCGGGTAAGGGGAGCTTTTGGGCTCTGCACCCTAACTGCGGGGACATGTTCGAGAATGGAAGTTTTCTGAGGCGCCGCAAGAGATTCAAGGTGCTGGGAGCGTCAGACCACCTGGGCCCCACCAAGCAGTCCGATGCTGCGCATTACCTCCAGCAGCAAGCCAAGTTGAGACTGAGCGCCCTGGCGGCCACAGGCACGCACCTTCCCCAGATGTCATCGTACAACCTCGGAGTATCCCAGTCGTCCACCTTCAAGCACCCGTTCGCCATAGAGAACATCATCGCCCGGGAGTACAAGGTCCCCGGCAGCTTGGCGTTCTCCACCATGCAATCCATGTCCGCCGGGTACCCGTTGCACAACCAACTCACGACGGCCTGGCCCCACATGTACAACAGCAGCGTGATCGACACGGCGGCCCCGATCTCCATGACGAGCAGCGACTACAGTGCGTACGGGGTACCCTTAAAGTCGCTGTGTCACGGGGGACAGTCCTTACCGGCCATCCCCGTGCCGATCAAGCCCACCCCGACCTCCATGACGGGCTTTTCCGCGCTTCCGCCCCACATCCCCGCGTTCCTATCAAACTCTCCGCAGTCTCTGAGCCCGACCTCCCCACAGACAGCGACGAGCCAAAGCAGCCCGGCGACCCCGAGCGAGACTCTGACAAGCCCCTCCACGCTGCAGTCCGTGGCCGTGCACTGATCGTCCGAACTTTTCCAGGCCCCACTCCCGTTATTACCAAAACCCAAAGTTTATATTTTCTGCAGTCGGACACTATCAAGGCGAGTTGAGGTTGCATATCGACTTATTTGTGTATATGTGTTGAATGTGTCGCTTTAAATCGTGTCTAGTCTAGCACAGAACTGCACACGAACTATTGCTCTTGAATATAAATTATTTGATAGTTCTATTTTTCAGTTTGTTGTGATATGTAAGTGTTGATGATGGGGGCCACAGCAGAGGTGAACAGGGGTCGGGGTGCTTTTTTGTTTTTTCTTTGACAAGAACTCTGATTTGAACTTTTGCACCGTTTCCGTGGGACCACCATAATGTCAATGATATTGCAAAGAAAAAACTCCTTTTTGTTTGCTTTTAACGCTGGAATGATGGTTAAAGGTAAAACCAAATAGGAGTACTATTTAGATCCATTCATACACCATCCCTTAAAAAAAAAGATAAGACAGAAAGGTAAAAGTGAGTTACGAAATGTTTCCAAAAAAACTGAAAGGTATAGATGTCATCGTCCTCAAAAATGCAAGATGTGAACATTTGTTGTAAAATGCACTTTTATTTTTAGTTTTACGTTTTAAATATCTATTTTACAGGAGGAAAAAAAAAGTTCTGTGAAGCATTTAATTTAAAAGCCGTGGTGACCATGTTTATCAGATGCTGTAAAATTTGTAATTTTTTTAAGGTGAAGCATGCGTTCCTGAATTTGTACTGTTCCTGTTGGTGTTGTTATCGTTGTTGTTTTTTTTTTTTGTTTTTGTTTTTTTTTTTTCCTTTTGTTTCACTCAAATTCTAGTTATTTCTCCAGATTTTTTTTAATTATTATTTTATTTTGCAAGCATGCGTGCTTTGGAAAAGTGTGCAAACAGTCTCCGATTAATTGGGGGAAATGGTCATCAAATTATTTTCTCATTAAAAATGAAGTAAACAATCACAAACGTTTCTGACGGTTTAATCCAAAAAAGCTAGACATTATTATTATTATTATTATGATTATTATACAATTCAAACGGTCATTTTATTAAATAATAATAATAGCAATAATAATAATAATAATAATAATAATATTTGTGAAAAACAGTAAAGCCTTTAGTTGGGTGAAGCTTGTGCAGTCGATTAGGATGCAAGGAGCTGAAACGCTCTGCTCACCGCGCAGACAACCAGCCTCATTCATCAAGCCGAGCCAAACGCTGTTGGGTCTCACAATAAACATTTAAAAGACTTGCACGCAGCATGCAAATAAACATATTTATTTTGTAACTAATATTACCGAAGACGACTCAATATTTAAATGAATGAATCTCCCCTTTTTGAACTTTAAATCTCTCTCATTTTTAAAAAAAATTTCTTTATTTTTTTATTTCGGGTATTTAATTCAACAGGTTAACAGATATAAAGACGAAAATATCAGCAACTCCTTAACTGATATTATTTAAATTTTAAGAGATTTAAATTCGATTTCTATATTTATTGAAAAAAGTGTGCGGGAGGTTTAAATAAGCAACAGGCGCTTTCGGAGCATTAAACAAATACATTAGAATTCCGTCACTTTATGCAACCCAGATCAAATAAAGGGTCTCGGGCCACTTCATTCGCCCTCATTCAATTGTATTGAAAGTGCAAAGAATTGTAAACTTCGACTGGGCCACCAATGTAGATTTAGCCTTTTTTTCAGCAAGACAAAAAGGCTGATTTTTTTTTCTTCCACAAAAACATTTCTGACTGGGGAACTAGGAAACGAGCTGCCGAGACCCTTTTGGAATTTAAATCCACCCCTCCCCCCGTGGACTGTTTGTACAACAGTGTTCTTCTTTTTTTTTACCCCCTCCTTTACTTTGTGCATTTGTGTTTGTATCATTAATTCTGACTCTGGATAAATAAATGCCCTCATGATCCGAATATATATATATATATATATATATATATATATATATATATATATATATATATATATATATATATATATATTTAAAATGCATTATTAGTTGGCCAGATGAAAAAGAATAATTGCGAAAAAGATTTTTTGGCAGAAAAACACACAAAAAAACTCCAATTGTTATTTTAATTTAATTTAGTGAAATATATATTTTTTTATTTTTGTTCTTCTTTAGTGACTTCATTTTTTTTTCTTGTAGGGAAAGAATGGTTTGTTGTGCAATAATAAACAAACATGTAAATAATAGCAGGTACCTATAAACTTTATTGTAAACTCATTTCTTAATATCAATTGTAAAAAAAAAATAAAATAAAAAAATAACTCGCAGGTTTCATCTAATTTAAAAAAATTACATTAATTCAAAATTTGCATATTTCATCTTAAAACAGGTTTTGGTTTATGCTTTAGGGAAAGAAACACCCCAAGGAAATATACAGAGAGTTGTTTGTGCTGGTTTCAATGTTATTACCAATAAAAGAAGAAACACAGATTAAACGGAATAAAATTATGCTAAAAGTGTAAAATCAATCAAATTACAATGCACAAATAAGTTATTAAATGATGAATGTTATTGAAATAAATAATACAACAATAATAAAAAAATGCTTAAAATGCAAATCCAAAATTTGTCCACAATCTGTAATTTATTTCCTTTTTTTTTTTTTTTACCATTTCACTCACTTCAGTCATCGGTATGAACGTAGCTGTACAATCTAAGACGGCGCTGTCCTTGTTCTTTCAACTGTGTTCCACTTAGACAAAGAAGAAGGTCATCTCAGGCAGGGGATGAAATATAGACCACATGCACAAAAAAATGAAAGCCTATGTTGTAGTTTAATTAAAATAATTCATTAAATGTGGGCCCAAGGTAATTAGTATATATAATTTATGATTTGCCTAATGCATGCAGTCACTGGCCTCTGCAATAAACTCAACTTAACCCCGAGTGAGGAACTGATGCGGACAGGGTACTGTTATTTACAGTGTGTTTACTGTTTGTCACGAGTAAGCAAGCTTCTCAGCAAACCCTGCCGCTACCTGGCTCCACTCTGTACACAAACAACTTCCACTCTATGTGTTTATCTCCAGGATTTATGTTCAGATGCAGGAGAGCCTGTCACATTTGTTGAGAGGTAAACAATATTGCCAATTGCCCCCTCTTTTCTTTTGGCGTTTATGTCCACGTCCGCCGCATCCAGCTGGTCACTTTCACCAAAGATAGTTTCATCTGCCTTCTTTGACATGACAGAATGAGGACAAACACCACAAAGTGCAGCTCATCCTTTCGCTCTCTTTCCCACAGCAGCTTGTCAGCGCCACCTTCTCGAGGAAAAATAATCAGGAGTAGACAAAACTTGCATTAATCATACTCTGCAAATGTGCCAATCCCAGACAAGCCCTTGACATTTTGAAACACGGCTGGTGGCTTTATTTTATCACATCATGTGAGCGCCTTTCCTCGGCAAAAACAACACAGTAAAGCAAATATTTTCAGACGGAGCAGCGGACGATGGTAAATAGATTTATTTAAGTGGTAAACAGAGCAACCTGTGGGCTTCATTGATTAGTGGGAAGGAGACTATTTTCCCTTTAAGCCTCTTAGTCCATATTCAGTTAATCTCAAATAGATTATAAGGCTGGCTATGACTTTTTGCAGTGAGAACAATATTTCAACTTTCTCTTCAGATGTCACAGTCACATCATCATTATGGCACTAAAAGCTTAAATCATCAGTGATAATGTGTGGCTGCCCAGGGTATATGTGCCGCCCGGCTGTGACTGAGGGCAAAGGGCAGGTATGGTGCGGGCAGCCAGAGGGAAAGAGACATGGAGGGAGGGAGGGTGCTGCTGCATCTACGACCGGCTCAGCCAAACACCCATGTGTGCATGAAATTAGAGTGTCAACATCTGATTCATGCTTCTGGGTGGTGACTGTGAAACAAATTATGTCAGCGGGTGGCAGCGGTGAAATTCCACTGAGCTGCGGCAAACAGTGTCCCCCCGCGACGTTACAGCAGGCAGTAGATCGTGGTTTATAAAGTGGAGAGAAACTTTTTTAGCGCCATAAATTTGAACATATTTTAACCTACATTTTCATTCATTTGCAAAAGAACAAAAAAAAATGGAGAGAATATATTTTCCACTCTGTCCCTGTGCGGCAGACGGTGGACATTTTTTTTAAGTGCACTAAAAGATGTTGGTGTCACAAGAAAAATGTTGTAGTTCTGGGAGAGTGTGGCAGCAAATGTAAGAGTGTATGGAGGAGACACATTTTTAACATAACTGTTTGTAGATTTAAAGTTTTCAAGAGTGTGAACATTAGCTGTTTTCTGTTTGTTAAAATGTCAAGTGTCTGAGAAGGCAAAAAATATATGGGATGTACTTGGAATCTGTGGTTTTTATCACTGTAAATAATGTTAAAAGCACTAATAATAATAATAAAAAAACTTTATGTGATTTTCTTTTGTGGTTGACTAATGGCCTCAACTTCACCTTCACTATGCAGACTGGATCTTTTGTTTTTGCCTGAGTGTGAAAGTGTGGGCAGGTTGAGACAAGGTAAAGGGCAGACATCTAACAGAAACCATTCATCTTGCCCCAGGCTCCAGTCTTGACACCTTCAACTTCCAGTATGTATATCTGATCAACATACAGTGCCTTGCAAAACAGTCATACCGCTTAAGCTTTGTAACATTTGGTAACAACATAAAGCAGTGCATGACTGTGGAGCTACAGGAAAATAAAATGAGTTTTTGTTCACAGTGTCTGACAGGTTTTCCCGCAGGATTGTCCTGTATTTAGCTCCATCCTCCCCATCATGTCTGACCAGCTTTCCCCTTTCTGCTGAAGACACGCATCACCACAACATGGTGCTGCCACCTCTGCGTCAAACTGTTCTGCTTTTTTGGTTCATCTGACAAGAGCATGCTTCATCTGCATGTGTCCCCTCCATGGTCTTTCTAAAGTATGGCTTTCTTTCAACATCAAAGCCAGGTATGGAGCATACGATTAATGCTTGTCCTGCTGACAGATTCCTATACCTGAGCTGTGTAACACTCCCCTTGCTCCACTGGGCTTCTTGATAACTTCTCTGATTAATATACTGCACAGGTAGTCATAATAGTGGACACCAATGCCTTGGTAGCTTAGTTGAGTCATAATCTTTCCATTGTCAGCTGATGAACTGAGCAGAGCTCTGTGATCATTAAAACTGGATATATTGTTTTATATCTCAACACGTTAGCCTTTTTCTCAACTTCATGTCTGACCTGTCTTGTCTCTGACCTGTTGGTTCTCATGATATTGTTTGTTCACCAATTTTCATTAGGTTTGGCTGAGTAAAGGGGCTCAATACAAACAAATGGCAGATTTTAAAGTGGCCTATTTTTATTCTCATCAGTTTGAGAAGTCTTTGAATTTCCTGTGGCAGTAATTCAGTGGTGCCGAAGCACTTAGTCACAGAAACTGCCATGTATTTCCATAAAGCTCCTCCTTGGAGCTGCAGTGTCTAGCCAAGCTTCCTTCACAGAGCACCCCTACCCTGCACCTCAATCACTCAGTACCTCCAGGCTAGCAGCAGCAGCATTTAGCAAACACTTGGTGGAACTGTGGTTCTGCTGAGCTCATCACATGAACGATTTCTAAGTCTGATTCACTTAAGAATGACTGTAAACCCTATGGAGGAGCACTATTGTTGTCATTCACTAAAGGTGGAGTGTCAGAAGGAGTAGGAGCTTCATAAAGAGACATCGGCCAATTTCTAAGCATTAAATTGCAAAGTCAAATAACTTTAAAATTATGTTTGATATATACCACAATTTTAGAAGAACTTAAGGTAACATAGTTACTTGATTGTGCTATAAAATGGCATGATGTGTCAGGAAAGTATATAACTCTTGCCCTTTAGCTGACTTTTATTTGTAAAATTGTTCAAAACCATAAATCACTGTCCTTTAACTTTACAATTATGCACCATTTAGTGTGAGTCGAATACACAGAATCCTCTGAAAATGCATCAATTTGTTATTGAGATATCACAAAATTTTAAATATGCTTTTGGGTAGGAAAATTTGAACTGACGTGCAAAAAGGCATTTGCACGTCAGTGAAATTTGGGGAATGAATGACGTCAACGTTGAGCTAAACCTTCTTACTGCTAATCATGTTTCTTTTTTCTTCTTTTTTTTTTTTTTACTAGACATTGTTAACTTTTGTTTAATTAAAATGTAATATCTTGTTTTCAGTCTGACATGCCTGTGAAGGGTGTGGGAAGAGTGCCAAAGGTGATTGCTCTGTTGCAGCTTGTCAGTTTAAGTAAAGGTGCTGAACTTTACAAACTATTTGACTTTCATTCATTCATTATATTTTCAAAGAATTGCCTATGAGCAAACACTTGCTTATGCCATACACTATTGAGAGAGTCCCATCCAAATGTCCAGATAAATGACTTTAATGAAACTACTTAACAGTTTTCACACAGCAATGTTTTTGCTTGTCGAGTGCTTTATCTGTCAGGTGTTAGAACTGTAACTGATTCTGTAGGTTTTAGCAGCCTTGTATTCCCGCTTTTTGAGCATGAGACAGAAAGCTGATTCACCACCTTCTTTGGGATCTTATCGGACCCTCTCCAGCCATAAACTAACACTTGCAGTGAGACTTCAAAGGTGTGGTGGGTAACAGAGGTGAGAAAAAGGGCCTGCATGCTCTCAGGGGCCTTCCAGAGATGAAATGGAGCTGATTAGCAGGAGTGTGCAGCAAAGCCCCTGTGGGGCAGCAGCTGGAAGAGAACTCCCCAAGGGACTGCGGAGACGTGTAAGTTTTGACAGCTCCCTTCTCTTCCCTCTGGACACCACGGGGTCAGGGCACCCTTGGAGGGGCCCGGGCTCCGAGCTGCATAGGAAGTCAGTGGTAATTGCTATTCAGCCGGTGGGACAGAAACAGAGACAACAATAACCGGCAAAGAACACACAGCCCACTTCCTCTTTGTCTCTGTGTGTTTTAAAGAAGGATGCTATCTCCTCTCTAGCAGAACAAAGCTGCAATAAAGTTTTCACAATCAAATCCAGTGTTGCAGAAGCTGCTGAGGAGGAGCGAGCATCTAGGCGCAAGGAGCCCGTTGATGCTGTGCACGTGGAGCCCCCGAAAAAGTGCAGATGGGGCAGCTTGTTGCATGACAAGACCACATTGTTTTGTTAATGTAACTCCATTTGTCTTTGATCCAATCTCATGTTGTCATGGCCGGTGTGAAAATCCCTATTAAGTGCATGATCCAGCGCCACGCTCATTGTAATTGTGATAATCTGCTGCATTGAAATTCCACTTTGTTCCTTTTGTTTCTTTGTCACTGAGCACAATGCAAGGTTAATTAGCAGCCACTGCTAACCCCTGCATTCCTGGATACCCCTTCCCAGCTGAAGTGCGCTCTTTGGTGGCACACAGAGACCAAACGCAGGGCCCTGAGCCGATTGTAAGCAAGCATGATACAAACCCGGCACACAGCTAATCCCTTTCAGACATCACCAACCGTAATTGTCTCTTAACATCATTAATTGCTCTTATAATTTCTTTCTTTACATGGTATTTAAACACACAGAACTGGATTTGGAAGGAAATTAGAATATGTCAGCAGATAAGGTTTCTGTGATTATATTTGTCCAACATTAAACTGCTTTAATTAGAATTTTTAAATATAATTTCAAGATGTCACATTGTAATTTTCTTTCTTCTGTGGTGCAGAAACTCTCGGTGCAGCACATTTATCTGCAATACTTCCCTTCCACCACTTCACATCTCCCATTCCCTGGTGGTCTAATTTATGTTAAGTCACACACCTCCCCTATGGCTGTTTTGAAATGTTCAGAATGGAGACTGTGTGCTGCAGGTTTATGCCAGCCTCCACAATCCCCTGTGTAATTGTTCTCTCTGGGAAAAGCACATCTCAGTGAAACCATCTGCAAGTCCATGGGGCTGTTTCCCAAAGAATGAGTGGACTTCTTAGGGGGTACCAATGCAATCCAGCTTCTCTTGTGAAGCAAGTAATTAATTCAAATCTCAGGAAGTCAATAACTGGCCCGGATCAGAGGCGTGCAGCACACAACTGCCAATACCTCTTAACACGCTCCCTGACTTCTACAGAAAGTTGTCAAAAAAAAAAAACCCAACCAAACAACAACAACAACAACAACAACAAAAACAGTTAGAATGAGATGCACACACCGTTAGCAGTTAGAATGATAACACAATGTACTCTTTATCAACTGATATGTTGCAGACTTCATCATCAATCTAATGGTCCTGGATGGAAAGTCAAAAACATGTGAGAAATTTATTTTGAAAATTATTTTTAAAATGACAACAGTTCTGCTGATTCTTCAGGATTAAAGCTACAAGATGTTTATCTGAATATTTTGCAAAAAGTTTCCACTTCAGAAAACTCATGCATTTTTCATACATAATAAAATAGATCATTTTGATTGACGACACTGATAAATCCTTGAGCAAAGCAGCTCTATCATTGTTACACAGATCTTTGAATTAACTCATTAAAAAACAAAAAAAGTGGACAAGCATTAGCATAAATCAAATCGAACAATTGAAACAGGTTACAGTAGAAGCTCTCCAGACATTGTCACAATGTCCTTTTGCATTCACAGAAAAATCCATCATGACTTGGAATCAAAATCTGGCTCAGACATTTATGTTTGAAACCTGTGTAACTCAAAGGCCATTCAAATGATTCAAAATTTAGGTTAATTTTTTAAGGCAGGATATCAACTCAATTATTAGTCATAGTGATAGTCAATCATAGTGCGCTGATAGCACTATGAATTGTTTACTTCTTGTCAATAAATTTCCTTGTGTTTCTAAAAGAAAATAATACAAGGAACTTAATATTTCAAAAAGCTTGTATTATCTATTATCAAGTTCAGCTTTTCCAAATTATGCACAGGGTAGACCCAGTTTAGGTCGAAATTTTAGTGATGATGTACAGGAAACATGGAGTTCTCTTCATTTGTTGCTTTTTTTGGGTCTCATTATATTCATTAGCCAAAGCACAGAATGATGAAATGCGATGAAAGAGCCAGGCCAGCACTTTCACAAACCTCAAATGAACATCACTTTCTGGCTGGCTGCCTCCATCTTACTTTTCTGTGAATTATACAGAGCAGTAGATAAGAGGAGTAAGATCATGTTTCTTGAATATGACTTGCTTTGTTTTACTGACTTTTTGGATTAACAGCAGAACATGAAGATGTTGGCCTATCTCACCCCATGTCACTGTTTCTGACTTGAAATCTAACTTTAGGCTTTTGCCAGAATGATACAGGAGCAGTCAGATGGAGATCAGTGGTAGAGATAGGCTCAATATAACATCTTGCGTAAGTATTCTTACCATACATGCTCACATTTTCTCACATTATAAGTATAAATTAGTACATACTTATGAAGTGAAACAACGATGCATGGTTTTACAGTTATTTACAAACAAGATAATCAAACATTAGCATATTTACCCCCTTTTATTCTGACAACCCTTTGTAAAATCCAAATACTTTTAAATGGGAATTGATTACAAAACAGATTAAATCTGTGTCTGTGTGTAACTACAGAGAACATTGAGGGCAAAAAGAAGATTAGTTAGAGAAGTAGTCAAGAGACCTGATGTAACTCTGGAGGAGCGGCACACTAATAACTCAGGTGGGTTAATTCTGTTGATAGGAGAGCCATTGGTGTTGCAATACAAGCTCACTTTATGGAATAATGCCGTGGGCATGTTTTTGAAGGACGTCCTAAGAAGTCCTATTTGCAGTTTGCCATAGGCCACAATTAAAAACAAGAAATACGGGGTAAACACTAGTCAGATGAGGCCAAAATAGATTTTTTAACTATTAGCAAAAAAGCACAGTCCCCAGCATAGAAAACAGGAATGGCAGTGTCATGCTGTGGGAGTGTTGCTCAGGCTTCAACGGGTGATAGTTGACGGTAAATGAAAACCTGCAAGCAAACCTGTTACAGGCTGACATGGAATTGAGACTCAGGTGGAACTTAACCTCCTAGTGGGACTATAACCCTAAACACACAGCCAGATCAAAGTCTATTCATGTGTAAAAATGGCTTAATCAAAATTTTGTTCTAATTCTAGAAGGGAATCTATGGCATGACTTGAAAATTACTGAATACAAATGTATACCACACTTTTTAGATTTGTATTTGAAAATAAAACCTAAAGGCCTTTTATAGTTTTCCCTTTACTTTACAGCAGTAAGCTACTTTGTGGCACTAAATCATACTGAACCCCAATAAAACACATAATAGCATGTTGTTTCCACATGACAAAATGCTCAACAGCTCAAGAGGTACTAACATTTTATGCACAGTACAGTGCAGTTTGAAAGTTTCTCATAAAACTTCTCGATGCACTTCTTCTCCCGACGGGGCGGGGGCTGAGGCTAAACGCCTTGCTGTGCTGCTCCCCGCGGCTAATTGTTATCCAACCCAGTCGAGGAAGCCACTGCTGCGCTCCCAGCCTCTTTCTCTCACAACAAGTGTAAATAAGGATCTAAATAACAAACAGAGGCATGCAAGCCTGTGTGTCACAGAGAGCTTCACAGGGCTCAGCCTTAGCCGTGCACCGGCCACCTTAATGACTCTCTCAAAGGGAGCGTGCAACGGCTGGCTAATTTCTTTTCTCTGGCATCATTAGATGGCACTGTAGCGGACAAATGAAAGGCAGGGACCACTGAGCAAATTATTGGTGTACATCTTTTAAAAAATTTCACTTATATGACAAGAGAATTTATGAAAAATAAACAATCTGACATTAAATTAAGAAGTCTTAGCATGATTACTTGTTTTTAAATAACCAAAAACTTTGGACTTTGCAGGTACATGGTTTTCTTGTAATACAGTGTTTGGTAAACTGCTAGATCAATGTCAAATTTATAGCTTTTTTTGTACTGCAGCCCTTACAGATTGTATTTGACATGTCCAAAAGACAGATTTGTTAACATTAGCTCTTGTCAACACCTGCTCTCTCTTTGCATCTGATTTTTAAGGCTGTGTCTGAAAACCCCAATGGGTTCACCCGAGTCTGACTCCACTTGACCTTTGGCGCAGTGAGGAGTTCTTCTTGCTGCATGAAGTGTGTGTTGTGCAGCCTTATTAAGGGCCCTTGAGCATATCAGCAAGTTATGAGTCCTGCCTCCTTCTGGCATCCTCCTTGGTTGGTTGAGAGCATTGTGCTGGGCTGGAAAAGGGCTCGCCCTCACGGCCACAAATCAGCCTCAACAATCTTCAAAGGATGGGCTTCTCCGTGTGATTTACAGCCCCCACAGAGACAAAGTTAGGCACAGCCACTGTCTCTGCACCTGGGCCTTTATCAAGCAAGCCAGGATGAGCTCTTTGCAGAAGACATTCAAATGTACAAGGAGCAGATTAGGCTGACTCAATCTTCTTTTGCCTGAAGAGAGAAGGAGAGGTGGGGGAGAAAGAGTACTGACTGACTTCAAAAAGATCCCCACCCCCCTCCACCTCCTTTTGCTTCTTGAATGAGTGAATGGGTTTGGGAATAAAAACAGCCTTGTGTATTCAAAGTGCTAATTCACAACTTATTCCTCTAATACACTCATGAAGGACTTTTAATTGTGTTAGTTCGCATTCCAAAGACATGTTTGTAGCTTTTAATTGGAGGTTTCTTTGAAATCATTCAGATGTATGACTTGTAGGGCCAGCTTAAACAGTTCTTATGTGTTTGGCTGGGAGGCTGCTTCGTTGCTTTTTATTCCCATGCCTGGGTGGCGCTCAAATATTTACTGTCAGGGTAAAAAGTGGCCTAAAACTATGTAAACGTCAATCTCTGTTGCAGCATCGGAGTTATTCTCTTTCCTAATGTGTAAGGAAATGGTCTTTGCTCACAAATAGCTGCGTTTTAGTAAAAACAAAAAAATAAGACAAATGAGTGCCTTGTTGGAGGATGTTTATCACTTTAACTTTTCATTTTAGGGCTGTCAGAATAAAAATACTAACACAAATACAAGTTACATATTTTAGATATTAATTTATTAAAACAAGCAGAAATATATATCATTATCCTTTCACTTCACATTTATGCAACACTTTGTGTTGGTCTACATATTAAAGTTCCAATAAAATTCATTGATGTTTGTGGTACTAACATGACAAAGTATGACAATATTCACAGAATGTTAATAATAAGATTGATGATACCATTTTCTAAAAATGCAATAAGCATGAAAAATGTGAATATTATTTTTTTGACAAGATTAGGAGAGACTGGTTGTATTTTGGAAAGTTTGCCATACTATATTTGTAAGAAAGGAAGATGACAGTTCTAATGCATTTATGTATACAGTGGTGGATTTTTGGGGGGGGCAGAACAGAAGAAGGGAAGTGGAATCTTGGAGGTGGACAAGCAACAACATATCTACCTGTCAAACTCTACGTATGTCCAAAGTGTTAAATCGTATTTGGCAACCATTCCGGGTCTCAGTTACTGCTTTAAAAAAACACTTCTTTCTCCTTGAATGAATTCTTTCTGAGTCCATTCTGCCTTCCTCTCCTGAATCATCCTTTAATCCGGAGGGAAAAAGAGCCACAGAACTGGCTGTCAATTAATGCTCTCTGTGCCAGAACTCTTAGCTTAAATAAAGTCAGTGTAGCATGAATCTATTTCTTGTGGATGTAAGCTTGGGACGGTGACTGTTGCGTCTGCAGAGGCAGTCCTCCTCCTTCTGGATACAAAAAAAAAAGGAAAAGAAAAAGCCATCCGTGGAAATGCCTGGCGACTGCACAGCTACCCACAATAAAAGGACCACCCACTTGGGGCTGAGAGGGGATTTGAAACAGCCTGACCAGACCTTTTCGATGTTGTTTGAGCTCATCCAATTGTGTCACTTTTACCGTTATTTCATAGATTTATGAAAACAAAGTTCAGGTGTTTTTACATACAGCTGGAAAAAAAAAATGGAAGTAAAGATTTTGGACCAGAACCTTTGAAAAATGAACTGCTTAGTCTATGACTTGATATGGATGGAATTACGTTGCAGGCCTCTGATAATAAAATAAAGGAGTGTTATGTTGGACGAGGACGTGTCATTTAATTCCAATAATAAACGGGTTTATATGATTTTCCCTTCTTTCATTTTGCAACATTTCCAAAAGTAAAAATATCCTGTCCAGGAGAGAAGGTAAAAAGCTAGTCAAAAGGTAGAATGGGAGCCAGATCCTTTAGAGCAGTGTTTCACAACCCTGGTCCTCAAGGCAGTGTGCCTTGAGGACCAGGCAGTCCAGGCAAACCTTAGAGGTTTCCCTGCTTTAATGTGGCTGATTCAACTGATTGCAGTTCAACAAACGCCTGTTAATCAGTCTTCAATGGGAATTAGCTGGACTTAAGCAAGGAAATACCTAAAACATGCACAGCTATGTGCCTTGAGGACCAGGGTTGGGAAATACTGCTTTAGAGATTGGGCTCCTCTCCTGTTGAACCAGCTCCCAGTTTCAGTCTATGAGGAAGACACCCTGTCTATTTTCAAGATTAGAACTTTCCTTTTTGATAAAGGAAAGTTAGACTGGCTCAGATGAGGTGAGGTTCTGAACTATTTTTTCATACATGAATCTTCAATTTACTCTCATGCTTAGATTTTTTCCATGACTTTCATTTGGGTTCAAGTTGGGTGACAGACTTTATTTTCTTTCTATATAACCAATTGAGGGTTCTAATTTTGCTTTCATCTGATCTCATCTAAACGTCCTGCCTCAAACTTTAAACAAGCTTCGACATGTTTTTTTTCTTCAGCAGTGGAGTTTTGTGCAGTAATTGCAGCAGCGATTCCAGTGCAGCACGTTGCTTTTTGTCTTTATGGGAAATCTTTACTTGCAGGTGTTTATGAAGATCAGAGTTCCTTCACTGGTTGACAGGTCTTTGGATTAATTGTTTTATTTGGAACAACAGTCTGGCTGAAGCGTTAAGAAATGCAGAAAAAAGCCTGTAACCAATGTCGTCAGTTTTAACAACTAGGTTTTGAAGCTCTTAAAAGAGTTATTTGTTTTCTCCTATTGCTACATGTTTGTGTAATATCTTAGTAGCGAGAAATAGGACCAGATTAGTTTATATTAATTTGCACCAAATTAGTATCAGGATAGTTTTCTAAACACTGACAAATGTCAACTGGTTTTTTGGCTTTCTAAGCATGTCATTTGCTTCTGTTCTGTATGCGTTTATCTTTTATTTCCTCGGCCATTCCACTCTATGATACATAATTTGTGTATTTATTTGTTTTGAGTTCTTTCATATGTGTCAATTACTTCAATTGTTTTTTGAGATGTGACATAATTTCAAATCAATAGCCCCATCTAAAATATATTTGACATTAACATTGATGTGTTCACTACTTTGTCCTCTGCAGTATTGTGTCTTTTTTCAATCATAGATTTGTTTTAAAGCATAGAACTTTATTAAATAATTAAATAATAATATTATTATATGCATTATAATAATGGCATTATTATATGCCAACAATAATTTATCAAAAGTAAATAAAAACTTTAACTCTGAAGTCAATTTTTATGTTTGTGTTGGTTAGAATTTTGGTATATTACACACACACACACACACACCCACACCTCCCCCCCCACACACACACACACACGCACGCACACAAAACATTGTCAGTTCCTCACTCACTTTGCTTTTGCCATTTTCTTTTTTCTTTTTTTTTTTCAATGAGGTCTTGTATATTTGGATTTCCCGCTCCACTGCCCCACCCCAACATGTTCATTTCCAAATGCCCATCTCCATTTACAACCTGTTTTTATCAACTTTTTTCACAAAGCACAACAAAACAGAGGGAGGAGATCCTTGCCGTCAGTTGGGACTTGGGAAAACGGGATGGGGGAAGGCCAAAAGAGCCGCGAACATTGTCCATGAACTTCTCCTCATCTCCATTCCCCAGTGTTATAGACAAACAGCCCTTTTCCATATGCAGAGGATGGGGTCATGGCTTTAACAGGAGAAGGAATGCTTTGGGGAGAAAATATTGTTCAGCAATGACACAGAAGTAATTTGGGTCTCGCTGAGTGATTTCATCAGCGCCTTTTGTTGCCTCAAAGTGTTTGACCCAGAGGTCCCTGTCAGTCCTGTTGTTAATAGGAGCAGGAGCAGAGTGACAGCCCCAAAAAGTAAAACATTTTACTACTAATAGTTCGCCTCCAGAGGCTTAGGCATAAATATTTAAACTACTTTCCCTTGTCCCAAATACTGGGGGGTCTCCATGGTGCATTTATTTATAATGAAAAACAAAAACAAAAAAATATATATCTCCTAGATGTAACTACGAAAGCTTTTTGGTGTAATTTGCAAGCATGTGTGTGCATGTTTTTGTTGTGTACAAAAAAATGCAGCAATTTTAACTGCAGTCATCTAGCCACCGACATCTGTCCAAGCAAGACATAAAACTCTTTAAAAAAAAAAACTCCACTCCAGACTTCCCTTTGCACAGTAGCAGCTTTGGCCTTCCACTTAAAGTAAACTTCATTAAAAGGGCTGCACGGCGTGTGAAGGTGGTCTGACGTGCCCTGAATGATGGTCTCGGCAAACAAAGCTGCTACACAAGCCATCGAATTATCTCTGTCAAACTTTGGCGTAATCTGAGCTGATCCTCTTAAAAATATTTAAATGAAAACATTTGCACATCAATGGGGCTCCATGGCAACCCTGTGTGTATTCTTTCTCCGGGGGTGCCTCTTTAACACCCTGCTTTAGAAAAGCACATCTCCTCTGTTGTGTTGACAAACAACAAAACAAACAATATTAAATGGAGAAGCTGACGTTTTTCCCTTTTTTTCCGCATCATTGATGGATAGAGGAATGTGAAAGGCTTGAGGAACCCATGGTGAATGAATGCTTGAGTTTGAGACGCTGGTAATTCTATGATCGGTGCTCGGGATGTGTCGTTATACATGGACTATAAACTAGAGAGAGGGGCATTTTGAAGGTTGTGAGAGTGAATCCAACTTAGAAGCTTCATAAGTATTCACTGAGCTGCCTCATCAGTGTTTTATAGCTGCATATTATTGCTCTGGGTGTGAGTAGAACCCCTCCCTCTAGTGGCAAAAAATAAATCTGCCTTTTTGGATATTAAAAACATCCTCTCCCCGTTAAGATTTGGCTTCCTTGCTTTCCTGAATATATTACATAAACGTTGCAGCAAAAATGTGATTATGTTTGGGAAAATAATAGAGCGTCTGTTTTGCTTCCTCTTGCATGCTGGGAAAAGGGCGATGTATTAATATAGCTTGTGGCTTAATTGGGATTCGGATGGTAAATTAATTAATTTGTGGCTAATAGGCACAAACATGAGAAAACAAACTTCTTTACTTTAAGCTGCTGCTTGTACGTGCATCTAAGTAAGTAATGTAAATTATGCAGATTGTGTTGATTATTCTGACAAAGAGGTCTGTGTAGGAATTGAATTAAAGATCAAAACTTCCTGGCATTTTATCAGTTGTTCACGTCCATAAAAACAGATGCAGTTGGGGATTATTTGTCTGTTTTGCTCTAACAAACAGGATTTGGGAATTAATGAAACTGATCTTTTATGAGTCGGAAAAGTTGCATTGACTTTACAGTGCAAACAATACAACACTAATGCAACTGTGGTATTCACAACAAAGTGCTGAAGAATTAATGTGCGATATTACCAGCAGCCTTCATTTGCAAGAATGATAGTATCAGTACTGGGGCTCACATGATGCGGGGCTTATTTTAAAAGCTAATTATATTTCCCTGTCCTTTAAATCTGCTCTTTTATCTGCAGCTTTCCCAGAAGATACTGGATCTCTGATGCAATACATAAAAAAGATACGAGGCGCTGCACCGCCTTGTAACTCTGCTGCAATCCATGCCTGCAAACTGATGGCTCACAGAAACAGAAGCAATGCCCCCAGTCCTCGGCATTAAATATGCTTTAATCAGCAGAACATCAATTAAGGAGTTGGAAATAAAATGTCACCTTGGTGTTTCAAGGGAAAGTTTCTCCCCTCAAGCTTTCATTTGGAAAATTTAGAAATTCTTTCTTATGGTAATTTTGTGATTGCTCTGTGTGCTGAGAGGGTTTTCGTTTTACTGTGGGGTATTAATTATATTTATGAAAGTTTCTAAACTCAACAGAGGCAGTGGATTTAGTAGTTGTAGCAGAAAATTTCAGAAGTCAATTATGCATTTTGAGAGTTCATATTTAAATGACTGAACATTGACACTGATATATTAACACCACCAAAAATAAACAGGACTGGGAGGAGCATGTCACTTGATTGACATCTCACTATAGCTTAATATTATCATTTTAAAATATCACACTTTAAAGTTTAAAAGCCTTTTATATGAGCTCCAAACAAACATTAGAATAAAGTATTGTTTCTTCCATGGTGGAAAGGAGGCATGATATTAATTTTCTTCTTCTGAAAGATTTGCTGCTGGGTACTTCTAAAACTAGCTAAAATGTGGAAAATCTATACAAGAATAACATTAATATTTATTTAAAAGTATGAAAACTGTGAGAGGACTCGAATAGCAACTTATTTTGTTGACATTACATTGGGAAAACAGTTTATGTAATTTGACTCTTTGGTTACATGAAACACAGCTAAATTTAATTTGTATCTTGAAATAATAAAAAATATGGATTGTTTCAATCTCAATTTATAAATGAATGAATTATGTTTTCTTGATATAATAAACATTGCTTGGTTTAGATAGCCGGTTACTTATCACTTATATGTGTCAATATCTCAAGACAACAAATATTGTTTTCTCAAGTTATTATTATAATTCTTTCCAGTCACATACTCAATATTGTGAGATAGAAATGTAGTTTTCTGAAGATATTGGGACGTTTATCCATTGATTACATACAGATTTAGTTGATGTTAAATTGCTCATAAAATGGTATTGTTTTCTCCAATATTAAATATCTATTCCCTCATAACACGAGAGACATCTTAATTTCATAAGCATCAGTGTCATTGTTTTCTTTGAATGTGTTATTTATCTCTTTATCTCAAAAAATTGCCTGGGTATGTTAACATCTCAAGAAAACTGATATTATTTTCAGAGTTCTTCAATGTAAAAGTTATTTTAATATCCAAGTTAAATGCAACCGAGACCTCCTAATCTAAAGTTTAGAAGGTTATACCGATGAGCATTGCTGTTTAAGTTATTGTCTTGGGGGGGAAATTAGCAGCCGCCACTGGCCAAATGCAAGTAAAAGTATGAAGTGGTGTGTAAATTGGAGCAACACACCCGCCACTGTGGCGGGTTGACAATTTGAACAGAAAAAAAAAAAAAAAAAGCTGTATTCAATTTGAACTTCTCTCTACGGGTGGCTGACTGCACTAAAGATTGATGCAAATACTTCATGGACCTAGCCTGTTAAAATTTAACAATATATATATATATATATATATATATATATATATATATATATATATATATATATATTATATATATATATATATATATATATATATATATATATCAACATAGTTACCTCTGTTAAAGTATCCCTGCTTTGTTATGTTAAATTAATTTGTATTTGTAGATATGTACGGTAAACTTATTGTCAGTAATTTGATTTTCATAGAGTTAAGAATAAATTATGTATGTTATGTCATTTGCTTGTACTGGTGGGGTTTGTAATTGAAAGAACAAAACAATGGCTGGTGAAATTTCTGAGTGGCTGGTAAAAATATTTTCTCCACTCGGTACAGCAGCTGGTGGAGAAAATATTGGTGGGCAAGACATTTTTTGATATTGCACAGTTCAACAATAACACAGTTCAAAATCTTTTACAAGATGAATAAAAATTTTAAAAAAGAAGAATAAATTGTACTGGCTTGATAAAATATAAATCACAGATCCAGATTTCATCTTAACACTGATTTTGAAGTATGAGAGTATTAACAACTCATATTTGCATCGTTTAGACATTGAGATAACATTATCTTCATCTCAAAATAATAAACCACTAAATAGCAAAATCCTGATCTTTAAAGAACCACATCAAAACTAATTATTGCAGATGGTGCAGATATCTACGTTTAGGAAAACACTAATTCTGTGAATATGAAAAAAAACAAACATTTTCCTTAGCCTATAACTGAAATTAGTTTCTCTTTCAACTTCATCAGTTTGTGTGATACTGTTTGTGACATCATATGGGCAAACTATAATGCAAGCTTCACATGTCCAAAGGCAGGTTGGCGCAGAGTATATATCAGCTGTGTCCCACACCGGTGATAACTCTCAGAAGTTAAACATCCATAAAAGGCTTGAGAACTCTGACCTTCACAATCTAACTAAGCAAGAGGAGCCAATGATGTGGAACAGACCCATCGCAGCGCTCACAAGATGATAAACTATGCTCCAGCTTTGCTAAAAAATAACTGTATGTCTTCGATGACATATATAGCGCCAGCATTTCAATAAGATCCCAATTTATTTTGCACTAAAATGGTTTATTGTCGGCTATAAAGCATATGCAGCAAGAGGTGGAAGGACGAGGCAGCTTCAGTGCAGCGAGTGTCTCTCAAAGGCACATTGTTCTCTCCGCAGCTCAAGAGCACATCTCAGTGATGTGTCTCAGCTGCTCGAGAAGGCCGTAAAACCTATCAAAACTTATAAAGCTTATCATTAGTCTGCCTCTTGTCACTCATGCCTGGCTGTTTTTGTTTCTCGGCTTTCAACAAACTCATGAAAAAGTTCTAAGATGAGTGGGATTTTTGGAACAACACAAGAAAACGATTATTTCATCTCATGTATAACAACCCACCACCTACATGCACAGCACGCACACAAATTTAAATTCCTTGAATTTACAGACTTTGAGCCTTCAGAGCAATATGCAATATTTGTCGCTTTGTGTCAAAAAATTGTCACAAGGAATATGATGGAAACTGAAAAATAAGTAAAAAAACAGAAAGAGATGATTATTATTTTTTGAGAGTCAGATCAGGATGCAGGGTCATTTACAATCCAATAACATTTTCATACACTGAGCAGATAAGCGAGCAATACATCTTTCACTATGCCTGCCCTTCACACTTGTCATAGCAGCGCCATAAACAGCATCTATAACAATTGCGATCACCAAGGAACTACCTCCAATATGCAGAGGAGCCTAGAGCTTTGCACACTGTGCAAAGGAATTGATATGCTTTTGAAGTAATTGCTAAAACTAGGAAAAACATTGTTCTTCTCTCTGGCAATATATTCTCAGCTGGAGTTTTATTTTTGCAGGAAACAGAGATGTGATTAATGAATTATGTAGTATTTAGGACGAACATTATTTTATTTGTAATTGTCATTATTGCTGTATTATTTGCACTTGGAGGAGGAACTGATTTGGGCACGCAATTAATCATAATTAAGAAGAATCTGACAAGTGCTCGAGGGGAACAAGGAGACAAAGCCTTCTCTCTATATTCCCAAGGAGGATTCTGAGAGATGATGGGAGAGGTATGGAAGCAACTAATGAGATACGCTTTCACTATAGGTCTTGTTGTGATCTTTGCTTTCCTCTGTGTCAAGGGAGATCACTGAGGGTTACAACCAATGGCTGAAAATGGGAGAATGAACATTTCCTCCTTTATCTAAACCTTCTCCTTAGACCTATTACAGTGCACCTCAAAAGGCTAAGTACCATTTAATTTATTTGCCCCTCCATATTTGTCTTCCGCTTGTGATTTATGGGGATATAATCTATGGGCTGCAAATAGAAGATGTCTCTTTACAATGTGGAGCCACAATATTTCCAACCATGTTACAGGTTCTATTGCTTTGGAAAATCAATAACAATGCAAATCAGATTGTAATGAAGTTATTTTTGTAAAAATTGATGCGCAGTCTGGTTAAAAACTGCGCATCATTGACACATAAAATAAACGGAAGTAGTTAAACCCAAACATATTCACACACCAGATTTAGATTGTATACATACTTATACAAATATACACATATGTACACATGCATATATATAAAACCCTTCCAACGTGATCTTAGTGCAACGTTCAGGAGGAGCGAGCCAAATGTCACAGTTGGACAGTGGGGCAGTTGTATAATCAGACCGTCACTTCCCGAAACCACACACAAAAAAATTCTTAAAAGCGAACATAGGGTCAGTGCGACCTCAATAGACTTTGCACACAGTAAAAAACTCATGGTATCTAAATGATCCCGTCTCTTAAGACGGGAGTGGTTGAATTTAGCCTTCAGCTTCTTTTAGAAAACTATTCCGTCCAGCAGCTATAAAGATAAGCCTCTGTCTAAGCTGACCCTAGTGATCAGGAATTACCAGTCAAGCAGGCTGTTGTGCAAATATGTCATTTCAGAAATCAAAAGAGCAGAGTTGAGTTACCGGCTTACCAGGTTTATTTACTGCGTCATGTTTAAAATGTGTGTTAGTGCTCCCATTTTAAACAATTGTTTTTGTTCTAGTTTCAGTGACTTTTCAGTCACTGTCGTCACTGAAAAGACAACTTTGGCTTAAATCCAATGATCTGTTCTGTGTCTGAAAACTTCACCAAAGCCTCTCCAATAAGTGTTGATAGCGAGATATGTTTGTGAAGCACCACAATTTGGTGATGTATTTTTTGTTTTGAATCCACTGGCCAGCTGGTTGCCGACAGCATTTATCATCACTGTAACATAATCTGACTCCCAGTGAACAACCTTCTATGTATGTTGGAGCAGCAGCTTATGTACAGCTCAGAGGAAGTGGTTAGATAAGCTGATCAGGAAGACCAGCTCTGTGCAGTGGGTGACAAAAGAACTATATACATAATAATTGTAGATTTGTAGTTTTGTTGGATCTTTCTGATGAATTCAGAAACAGTATATTAAACTCCTTGTTAGGTAGTTTTTATGTTTGGAGTACTTTGGACATCGAGGGTCAAGAGTCAAAATCTATCCTTGACACCAGAGAGCAAACTGCGTTTACTAGTGCTTAGGCTTCCAAACATTTTATGAATTATTATGGAGAACTGGATGGGATTGTCAGGGAACCAGAGAAGCAATTCACATCTAGTTGAGTAAAATGTTTCAGTGGTCTAGACAGAGTAGAACATGACTGTTATCACTGGCAGGTTACAAATTTTATTTACTTTTTTTTTATGTAAATATTGGTAAGCACTATTTGTGTGTTATTTGGCTTTAATGTGAAAATATGCAATTTGTCTTTAAACCACATCCCAGTAAGTCTAAATTCAAAACATGATATATGAAACAACAAAACTGACAATGTCATCCAGATTTATTTTGCAAACATTACTTGCAACTAGTTCATGTTTTCAAAATGTCAAAATATAAACTTTTCTGTAAAAGTAGCATGGTATGGTTAAACTTAAAAACCCTAGAACAAATGTGGTGATGTCTAAAAAACAGCAATTAACCACTCTTCACTGAGTAAAATATTACAGTAACAATACAAGGATCAATCTGATACGAAATGATAGCAGTTGCACAAATGGTGTGGTGTGGAACCATATTAATTATCTCCTTCATCTTCTGCTATTTTATGGCATCTACTATTTGTGTCTTAATAAATCCTTGGTTTGCTCATCATAGTTTATTATTTTGTCTGCTAAATGAAAAAATATTTAATCTTCTCCTCCTATCTCTAATTGCTACAGTTTAAAACACCTTAGAAACCTAGTTTTTTTTTTTTTTTTTTTTAATCTTATGTTGCTCCAGTAGCAGTGTCTGAGCAAGTAATTGACCAAACATGGAAATAAGCATTAGACATTTCTTTCTGGGTACAGCTGACAGCTATAATTTTTTTTTGTGCACCCAGATAGTATGGCAAAAAATACATGGTTTCATAACACATGCCTGCAGCATTAAGATGGATTCCAAAGCCTTCATTGTACTTGATTTGTTACTTCAACTGGTCCTGACAAAACATCACTTGTGCAACATGTTCAAAGCAAACGCGGGCTGATTATTTTCGCAAGTGAAAAACATGAGGTGTGAAGATACTCCCATACTTTGCAGAATGAGGTCTGCTCGGACAATAGAGGTCAGCAACCTTAGCTTTAAGGAAAGTTCTTAGATGAAAGATGCCTGTCAGCACTTGCGTCTGTCAGACTGGCTGTGTTAAAGGTGCAGAAAGTTGAGTGTTTGATTAAAGTTCTTAGACTCTTCAAAGTCCAGAATTTACGAGATGAAGAGAGGCCTGAGTGATGAATGGTGATGCCCCTCACTCCATCCTATCTAATTTAACTCTTGGAAATGAAACAAACTTGTGCGTCCATGTGAGTTAATTACTCTTCCCATACAACGTTGAGAATGTGGATGAGAAGGTGAGCAAACCATCTGCAGCAGTTGCTGGCTGCGGGGCAAATGACCCAAAAGTATAAATTCTGTCCTGACACCGGCAGTTCTCACGCTGCTCGGTTCATTCTGTCAGCGGCCATAACACCAGGAGATGAATAATTCAGCCACGTCTTAGCTATAAGCCCTCTGTCATCCACACAGACAGCCTGAGGGGGAATGCCCTCAAGGCTGCATCATTTACACGTGTCGTTTTTGGTTTTGATGCTGTGAAAAGATTTGTTCAGCCCAAGAAAAGAGATCAGCATGTTGATCAGCGTCATTTATCTGGTCAAGGCATCGGGAGAATTCTTCTAAATGCTGGGATTTCATTAGGTGATTATGAGGAGCTGTAAACAATGATTTGTTGACTGATCTGGAGAGCTGTCCCACTTGGCAGCGAACTGGATTTGTGTTTGATTTCATAAATAATTGCAGTCATCAGGGACACACATTGTTTTAGGCTTTAACCGTGTTGTTTACCCATGCCACATGTCTGAGAGAGAGACACTGTTGTGGATACACATTGCCCTCAAGGAATCTTACCCAGGGCCCATGGCTGGCAAGTGTATTAAAGGATTTTGCTCCATGAATGTGTGTGAGTGTGTGTGTGGGTGTCGATAAGTGAGGGAGCAAACTTAAAAGGGGAGAGAAAAACAACATGCATCTTGCACTAGAGGTGTTTAGGCGAAGCTGTGAGCAAACACATCCACGGCTAATGAGGCCTGGCATATGGAGTGATCATTGGAATTCATCACAGCTCTGTTGCTACAGCGCGGGAGTGTTACGCTCCGTCACTTAGACAAGCTCCGGTAAAAGGTAAGAAAAAAACCCCTCAACGTTAACAAATTAGCCGACACGAATGTGGGCCAAGAAGAAAGTTACGACACAAAGGTGATTGATTCTTCCCTTGTTGCCTTCCTGTCAGCTCTGTTTCTGCCAATTGAGGATGCATAAAAGATGGAAGTTATCTACGCCTCTGGCCAAAAAAAAAAATTAAAAAATAGAAAGTTTTCTTGTCCTCGTGACCGCAGGAGCTTTCACAACAATGAAAAAAGAAATATCTTCAGAAAGAGGTGTGGTGTTCACTTTTACATACATTTTTCTGAGCCGTGTGTGGGAGGCTCTCTGGCGGACGGTGTGTGCATTTCTGTGTGCAAATGTGTACATTTCTATTTGTGTGAGCTGAGAGGAGGAGGCATTTAGAGGCAGAACTGATTAGGAATCAGTCCTCCTGCTTCCTCTGCCTGGTGTTCAGTGCTGCAGATGAAAGGGAGTGGAGGTGGAGGTGTGGGAGCAGGTACTCCAATCTGTATCCGACTCCTCTCTCACTGCCTGCACTGTGTGGGGACTGCTGCCTCCCCTATGATGGGTTACTGTGGAGAGCCAAATAGCTCAAAAACAAGGCCGGCATCGCGCCAATTAGGATGGAGCGAGCAAACATATGCTTCGCTCGGAAAAAACCCTGATGAAAGTGCATATGGCAGCCATAAATTAGGGGAGCACAATAGATTGTTGGCCGTTTGAGTGTAAATGTTTAATTAACCTGTTTGGCAACATCACTGCTGTGTTTCTCAGTGAAGGAATCAATCTACTTAGCAACCCATTTAAAAATACAGGGCCTTCTTTGTGTGACACATTCATTGGGGACAGCTGAGCAGTTGTTAATGTCTTCAAATTAACAAAGCCATTAACCCAAGTGATAATGGTGTGTTTTGTGTGTATGTGTAGCTTGTCCAAGGACGATAACTCTATGTAAAACCTGTGTCCAATTTTCTTTATAGCTTCAGGTGAATTATCCGCATTTTAACAACCACATTTACATGAGGGTTGATGTGTGTCAAATGATCAAGTGTCTTGTACAACTGTCAATGCTAGGATGAGACAATACCGACTATTGTTTAACTGTGAGTCATCTTTTAGGTTAATAGGAAGAAAACATGAAACAGACTCATTCAGCTGTTTTTTTTGACAAGACTTTGTTGACCATTTATGTAAATCAAAATAATTAATGAGATGATGCTTCATTTGCATGATTAAATCAAAGAATTTCAAAGAACTTGTAATAAAAAAGGTACTGCCTCATACTATCCTACAATAGTATATGATGTATATGCGTTGAAGCTATTAAAAAATCTTTCAGGAAATTATCAGAGAATGCTTAGACGCATATCTGTGAGCAGCTCTAACTACATTTTTCAAGTAAAGATTGTACATGGAAATCTGTACATCAATACATCTATAAAGAAGTGTATCAAATACAAAATCTTTTGAGAGAAGTATTAAGAAATCTATACATCTATCAAAAAAATTATGAAGAAATATATCTAAAAGTCTACAGACAAATCTTTTGGAGAAGTGCTTTCATTTTTGCAGATATTAAGAAATCTCACTAAGGAGTGTATCCAGAAATCTGTATTTTTGTAAATGTGATAAAAAACTCAAATGATTATTTAGAAAATACTGCCAAACAAAACGTTATATTTGTTCATATTTTAGAAAACCTATTTGCACTTTTTTTTTTTTTTTTTTGCAGAATCTATAACGGACTTCCAAAATTCTCTTAAGAAACATATTTACTGGCCAAATTATTATTATTTTCTTAATTTTCACAACAGTAGATACAATTGAGCAATATGGATCCCCTCCCTTTTTTTTCGCAGAGATCACAGAAGACAGAAGGGGCTGTGATGACCTCGTCCCAGAGGAGAGGGATGTTTTTGCCTGCGAGGTAAAGTGCTGGGATGCAGAGGAGATTTTTTTGATTTAATCACCGTGCTCCGTGGTGCACAGTGTGCTGTGGGAGGAGATGGCAATTATAACGCCCATGCTGTCCTGCTGTCCCAGCCCATGTGGTGATGTATTCCCCGGGGCGTCAGAGGGAGACGGTGGCAGGGGCACCGCTACCATGAAAGAGAGCAGAAGCCCCCCCTGCTGCCCCACTAACTCCAACACAACCATCCCCATCGTCCTGCGCTGAGAGCCACCGATGACTGGATCACTGGGGGGTGTCACACTTAGCAGTTCCGTGTACAAACAGATAATGTTTTCAAACAAGAGTACTTTTTGTGAGAACATTTCGAGACATTCAAAAAGTTTCCCTGAACCCTGTTGACCCAATTTAGCTTTCAACCTCAAAACAATTAGGTTGCAGAGTTTTGTACACGTTCACATTTTATTAATCCTATTGTTAAGCCGATTTACTGTCCAGATTTAAATCACCCCGTTGATCAAGTTATTTATTCTAAGCTGAAAAGCTACCACTCTGTGGTACAATATTGATCTTGTCATAAATAAGTAAGAATACCCTTTCTCCCACATACAGTACCTCGCAGACATTTTTACACTCAGAAGAACTAGCTCAACAACTTTTCATATTGGATCAATCCTACAAGGAATATTGTTGTTTATTGGCAAACATCCTGACACATCATCATACACAATGAAGCAGGCATGAATAATTAATACCGTCTCACGGAAAATATTCACTTGCACTCCAGTGGTGTTTACTCCCCCTGCAGACATCCACACAGAGGACAACCTCTGCTGTTTAGTGGAGCTCTGCTTCTCACTTCTCTGCTGCGAGAACTTACAAGAGGCACAGTAACAGCACAAAAGCAGCAAGTAGATCAGTAAATACACAGCAGAGCTGTTTAAAGAGGGTCTTGAAAACAATGTCACTGTCTTTGTGACTGCTGGAAAAGAAAATGCAGTGCGACCAAAATTTGATGAATGGAGAACTAGGCCTCCAAAAGAGAGGATTAGTCTCATTTTGGTGTTGAAATACAGTGATTCAGGAACAAAGAAGGAATAATAATTGAAACAGGTTTATGTACAGAATTGCTTAAATTTTCTTTCTTTCTTTTTTTTTTTCTTTTTTTCTTAGTTAAATATCTTCTAGTGTTCTGAATATATTTGCTGGCCTTTATTGTTTAATCAGGTTATGACACCGATTTTACAATGGTTGTCATTCATTTCTGACTTCTGAGTGGAAATCATATGCATTTAATGGACAAAATTAGGTAAAAACAGATCAAATATATTTTTGCAACAGCTGTACTACAAAAGGTTATTTTGAAATAATTACTTCTAAAGTAATTATTAGTATAAAAGCATACCTTGTCTGGTTTATTGGTGTAGGCCATTATGTGTGAGTGAGCGAAGTAGAAATACAATGTCTAAACAGTATCCCAATATTTATACAAATAGGAATCAAAAAATGTAACATATACACTTTGCCACTGCTGAAGTATATTATAACATACTATTACATATTATATGGTTTTTAGCATACATTTGTAATTTTAGTCATAGAAATTAATATAAATTTGAAATAAATAGGCTAATTTTAGGATTTGTTTTCAATTTATGAGCATGCTTGACATTAGCAACATTTTTAAAATGTTTATATCTAGCAAAGTTTTGCAATCTATTCCAACAAAGTAGCAAAGGCTTTTTCCTCTTGCCTCTGGTAAGATCAGCAGTTCATAGAAATTAATTGCCTTAAGATTTAAAATGTAAGTTTACTAGCATGTTTGATTTTAGCATAAGCACTGAATGCTGAAGTGAACTGTCGGTAAAGTCAGATATTTTAAAAGCTCTCACGCCAACAGAGAAACCTTCTCAACTACAAATCTAGTGACAGTTCTTAATTATTACACACTTTTTATAATCTTATATCACTTTGTTAATAAAATTCAGCACACAGTGGAACAATTGCCTAAGCCTACTCCAAATGTTTACATACAGAAATATTTAATATTGTAATATTTGCATTATTGTAAATTACATTAAAGAACTACTATGATTGTTTACAGACACTGGTTTTAAGGACTAATATTTAATCATTCCAAGATTACTTTTTGTAGTGCAGCTGTTCACACAGGTTTGATATTTATTTAATTATTCTTTCTTTTGAAAGTCAGGGCCTATGTTTAATTTTATTCAGCTGAACTATGCTCTTAACAAATAACTGCTCTTGTTGGTATTGATGCTACATTCTGGAGCATGAAAGTAAAAGTTGGTACATCTGGTTTATGCTAAAACTAACAGACTTACATGTGAGTTTTGTATACCTTAGTGAATGTAACTCAGATGGGTCCTGTAGACAGCGTACAACTGAATATTAAGCTGGCGACTGACTGACTGATGGGAAGACGTTGCTGCCCTTGGGAGACGTCTGTGTGTGAGAAGTGACACTCCCCGTGTAACCATCTCGGAAGTCAATGCTATCACTCTGTCAAACTCGGAGCTCACTTCCCTCTTTCCTTTTATTCCTCCCCTTCGTCTCTGCATTCGAAATCATTCCCACAGCCTACAGCTATGAGTGCAGACTTTTAGTGCACGTCCGCTCTAGACGGGAAGTCTGCGTGAGGAAGAGGGTGGGGGTATATACGGGGAGCATCCTGGGCCACTATCACCAGGGAAAGTGACAGCCCGGATAATTGCCACTAATCAAGTTGCTGCTTGGATTGAGAGAATACTGCAGTCTTCTGTTGGGGTAGAGGAACAGGGCTGACCCATAGAGGTAGTGCCCAAGGCCCTTTCCCTCCCTCAGTAGATTCTGTCAGTCCTCTCTGTGTGACAGTTGTCAGCTAGCAGCAAAGTCCCTCTTTGGTCAATATGCAAAAATAAGAAGAAAGTCGAAGATAGATGGAGCGAGGTGGAGGCGGGGGTGGTAGAAGAGGAGAGGGAGTGAGGAAGACATTTCCTTTTTCACAAGAAAACTAGGATGTTATGAAGCGCGCACTACATTATTCTTTTTTATAATTTCTCTTACAGCTATTGCTTTGAATTACAGAGGACTTTTTGTCAAGAGCGAGAAGGAGATGAATCAAAAATTCATCTGAAGAAGTTCTGTACAGGGCGAGGCGAGTGTACCTCTGGTGGAACCAACATTTGCAAAAGTTCTATCTCCTTAAGCAATTATTAGCGGTGATAGTTTGACATGTACAAGAGTTGTCAACAACTGACTTTAAACAAAGTACAAAGCAGAAATAAACAGTGCCCTGGGCAAAATTAACTTGGGGGACTAGCCGTCTCATGAATTATAAATGGCGATCTATTACTGCACTGAGTGGTGCTGCTAACAGGAGGCTTCATTCACTGCGAAAAATCTAACCTATTTTCAACACATCTGAAAGTCGACTGACAGCAAAATGCTGAACAATGCAGTTTGGGGAAAATATGAGCTTGTTATTTAGTAAACGAGTTGTGTAATTTCTAAATTGTACCAAACTAACCGTGGAATACCCTCGGGGGGTTGTATCATCTGTTATACACATTTGCCTGCTAACTGCCATTCAGCTGCAAATTAATTCTCTCCACAGAGCGCATTTTAATCCATCTAATTAGCAAAGTGCTCTATACGTAAAAGCTTGTGTTTTATCTTTTTAATCCTCACATCCCCAATGCAGCGCGGACATAAGTAATTACACCAATCTGTCATAATATTATGACCACATGGCTAATGTTCAGAAGGGCTCTATTTTGCCCCAAAACAGCTCTGATCAGTCAGAGTGTGAACAAAGACCTTCTAAAGATGTGTTGCAGTGTCTATGGGGATGTTGGCTGTCTGTCGTTTGAGAACTATGCACTATGTGGAATGGACTAACTTCCTATCAGATCCAATCAGTAAACAGTTTGTAAATGGGAATTAAGGAGCATACTGTAAAATTCAGACTCTTTCTTACACTAATCGAGCAGTTGGTAAGCAAACGAGGAGGAGGAACTTTACTAGCGGGACTGTTTAAATGTGTTAATGATGTCATCTTCTTGGAAATGGCCATTAGCTCTCCTACCAATGACTTCCTGTCTCTAGATAGTACTCTTTATCCTCACATGCCCACATTTGACAGTAAAAAATAATGTTAAATTATTAATGGTGTGTTTCCCACTTCTGCTGAGTGTGGGTGGAGTTTGCCCACGGGAACAGAAAAGGTTCCCGTCAAAAGTTGTATGAATACCTGCTTTCTCGCAGTTTCCTAGTGGAGTAAAGAGAAGAGAGAGAAAGTGGGCTTGTGTGTGTGCGTGTATGTGTGTGTGGTGGGGGAAGGGTGAAATATGGCTAATAGCTGCAAGGAAACATATAGAATTGGACATTTTTTAAATCTTTTTTTACCCTTCAACTTGACTGCCGGGTCAAATAGAAAAAGTTTCTTGCAAAAAAATAAAAAATAAAAAAATACTTCCAACTATTTGAAAAAAACAAAAATTAAACTTTAAAACAGGTTAATTTGACACGCAACATAACAGAAGGTTGTTTCTAAGTTGTCCTGTGCATGCGTGCATGATTATTTGTTGTCCTGTAACAGAGACTGGTGGTCTGTCCAGGGTGTAACCCAAATCTTGACCAAAGATGGTGGGAGATGCACGAGCTGACGTCGCTGTACACAAACATATAGTCAAGATCATGTGAATAAACTAGTTTGTCACTCCAAGGATCCCAGCAGACAAAAACTGCTCCTCTGCCTGTCCTCTCAAGAGAAACTGAGTCTGAACTTGTCTATGGAGAAATTCTACATACCTCAAGCCTGTTTTTCTTATCATAATTCTCAAGGTGCAAATCCAATGCATCTAATGACCTTGAATGACAAAGATGGGGATTTTCTCGGCTCCTGGTAACATTTTGCAGAAGCCGAAAGGAGTCTGGCTGGTCAACATTGATAAAAGGCAGCAGCTCTGTCCTAACCAGGGACTCGTCTCCACGTTCTGAGCCTTCTGGGCTCTGCCTCAGAAAAGCAGAGAGACGTCTGGATTGGCACCTCTCTGGGTACACAAACCACTGGAGAACTGTGAAGTCTGAACTGCAGAGACTCCCCGTAGAACAAGACACACACCAAAGGATTTTTCAGACATGCAGAATAAACAGATGCTGAGTCAATTAGATGAGAACACTTTAAGTAAGATTTAGAGACTCCCGGCTGGTTGAATCAGAAGAAGAGAGAAGTTTCTCTTGGTCTACAAAAATTATGTCAGTTTTCAATTTTTTATATGTACAAGGATGTGGGCTGCAGCAGTGGACGGCATTTTTTCCAATGTTATTTGATAAGGAAAATGCTGAAGCTGCAGTGGGAACATTGTCACTAAAACTAAGAAATGAAAGAGCGGGAACGCAGCATGCCACACTGAAAACACAGTTTGCTTTTCCAACCTTGCGCTTCCCTTTTCTGCTGCTGTTTCTTTTTTTGCAATTTGAGGTCTTTGCACAGTGTGCGGAGAGCTCGCCTCATCTTCAAAAGACCAGTAAATAAAATCTTTTTTGCACCAGTGGAAATAAACACATAGCTGAATAGAATATGAAAACACCGCTGTGATCTAGTTCTACAAACATGGTGATTGGCAGGTGGGTGGCACAAAGACGGATGCAAACACAGCTTCACACATTAATTGTAGCTGCTGTTAAAGGATGTTAACCAATATATATTCAATGCTCCCTTTTTAGACTCTAGTTCTGAGGGAGTCTCTCTTCAAGCATGGTACTGTTTGCTGCGCGGCGCCGCTGCCGATTTCGGTGCACTTGAAATACCTTTTTTAGTCGCAGCGTCAACCTGCAGAACAACATTCCCTCCAGGTGTTTATTGGCAACAAAATAAACTTAAAATAACTTTAGTTTGTTTTGAATTGAAAGTCTTCATAAATGAAAATAAACAGCGCTGCAGCAATGTGCCGCTGCATTCTCTTTCCCACCTCGAATACGAATATATGTTTACTCTGTATACTTTTTGTGCATCAATATTTTATTTTCTCTTATCTGATTTGATTGCTTTGACAAGGTCCAGAATTATTTAAGACTCTGGTCATGCTGAGGCCAACGCGCTTTGTTGTCTCTGATTAAGGTGCCTGGGTTACAAGTGTATCCTAATCTGCACAACACAGGATTGAGTGAAGAACTTTGCAGATGAAAGTAGCCGTGCGCCAATGAAAGGACACAATGCTGCATAGCATTAGCAAGGTGCAGTTATTTCCACTGAGTCATAATTGTCCAACATGCCTGGGAGATACACAGATGAATTCAAAAATATCCCATTTGCATAATAGGTACTCATCTTTGAATGAGAGCAAGAGTGGGGAGGGCAAGAGGGGATGGGGGTGAGAGGTGGGGGGCAGGTGTGAGTGATCTTCCCAGTGTCTCCAAGTCATCATGTTTATCATTCAAATGCAAACCTTGTTCCATTATCCATGAGGGAACAGGAGTAACGTGTTAATGTCCCCCTTCTCGTCCGAGCTGACAGCGCTGCGCTCATCTCTGTCACACAAGATGAGAGACAAAAGGCACTCCGAAGGCAGCAAAAACAAGTAATTACCCTGTTACCTACACACTTTTACACAGCCGCCTCCCTCAACACTCCTACCTCAGTATTTTATAATTAGTCGAACCAGGCCGAAGTCTTTGAAGACACATAGACTAGAGGACTTTGATGAAATCTGGGGCGTCAAGCAGACATGAAGGAACCACGGCCCTTGTGCACTTCTCTCTCCGGTCTTGTGATTGTGCAGCATGTAGTTAAAGACCTTTCTCTTAGGGATCCTGTGCCTTTCTGAGTGATGTGATTGATTATTTAGTGGGAGATTTCCAAAAGCTGGGATCAGTGTGAAGCTGGCAAATAAAGTCAAACAACAAGAGAGAGTGCAGGTCTGAGGGAAGGAGAGATCTCAAGATGTTTTTGAAGCCAGAGAGAGTAGCCAAAGGCGAGCAGATATTCCCTGCTTTCAAATCCCCTATTTTTTAATATATTTCCCCAGTTTTTAATGATGTGCTTCCTATCCTTGAGTAAAGTTCTTCTTAGCCTGTCTTTTTTTTTTGCCAGAAAGGATTTCTTTCTCTTTGAAATAAAATGTAAGTATATATTTAGTCTCCTGGTTTAGAGGCTTTCGGGCCAAGGCAGATATTCAAATTTGTGTTTTTATGAGTTTGCATATTGACGGCTGTGTGGCAATTGCCAAAACGTTGACAATATTTTAATAAACTCACGCTGGGGGAAAATGTAGCTTCTGTTTGTATATTAAGAGAAATAATTACATTGCTGAAATATGTTTCATCTTACTTCAAATGTAACTGGTGTAACAGACAAAACTTCAGTGCCACAGAGGAAGGTTTACATTGTAGACCATATGAATATATCAGATTTTAATTTTATATAAAATACGTGTTTTTCTCTAGGCCATCTCAAAATGTCTTAGGTGAACCTTAAGATGTTGTTTAGACATACACTAAACAACATCTTAAATATGTGTCTATCTCTGGAATAGGAACATTTATATGATAAGTATTGCTCAAAAAAAGTTCAAAAATACCCATGGTTAGTAATTGAATCTCTGACATGTGAACGTGTCATTTTATTTACCAAAAGGAGTACATGTTGAAAGGGTTGAATGTAAAAACAGCTAAACTCGTGAGATATTTATCTTTTCTACAGTAAAACATTGTTGACCTTTTTGTTGTCTCCTAGTTTTTACAATAAGAACCAGTAGCTCACCAGTCTGAGAGAACGTCCAACTGGAAAAAACATTTGGTGCCAAGATTTCTCAGTCAGCTCAACTAGTAGAGGGAACTTGTTCATGTGAAATGAAGTTTGTAACCCAATAGTTGACTTTGGACCAGAGTTCTGTTGTGGTTTTTCTGGTGTTAAAAGCTGGCAGAACAAAGGTAGCTTGAAGACTTTGATTACATTAACTACTTAGTCCTGCAGGATTTTAACCGTATGCTGTTTTAATTTCAATTAAAGTACGATGATTACTGTGTTTCCCAGATACATCTTTATCCTGAGGAAATGTACAGACATTCCCTCATTCTTTAAACTTACAATAGAAATACCTCTATAGATTTGTAATGAGTTTATCCTTCACATTGCTCTTTGATAGAGTGTGAAAATGATTTATTTCCTCACAGTTGTGTAGTTTAGTGTGACATATTTATACTAAAAGAGATGCATGTGAATGATGTGGAGTAAAGAAATATGTAAGCTTAGCAAGGATAAAAATCAAATATTGATAATCTTAGTGGAGATACTTCCAGCAGAAAAAAAAAAAAAAACAAGAAAAAAAAAGCAGCAGGCGGCTGTCATTACAACAGCTGTAAATGTTTGAGGGCCAGAAATCAAAGCTTCGTCTTTGATGGAACCTGTCTTATGGAGAACATGGTTTTCTTTAAACCAGCTATAATGAAAGCATCTCATCAGACTCTGTCCGTCAGGAGCTGAAGCTTCGCACATCCAGTCGCACGCCCTCAGGCCAGCAGAATACACCTTCCTCCTTGTGTTGGAGGAGCCTACTTTGTAATGCAGCCGGTGAAGTTGGTTAAGTGACATTACAGGGTAACCATCACCAGCGACGATGAGATTTCATATGTCTGTTCAGCTGATTTATTAGAAATACAAAAGACAGTTTCATAAAAAAGGCAAAAGATAATGTCATTGACTGACTGGTGTAGAAATCCAGGTTGTCGGAGTTTCACAAATTTTTACAGCACCTTTCACAGTTTTTGGCACTCTTGGTAAAAATGTGTAAAAATCCTTCAGCTTTTATTCCAGTACAGTCTAAGACTAAAAATTTCTTTCTAGTTTTCAATCAGTGAGGTTTGGAAATTTTCTTTTTTTTCTTTCTGATAACTTTGCTCACTGTGCTTGGTGGCAAAATAAACCCCTTGTCTTTGTTCATCATAGTTCCAGTCATCTTACAGTTTGTAATAATCGCTCTCATTACAAATATAAAGTTTTAGACCAGTCACAGTTTATTCATCACCTCTTTCTGACTTTTTAAAATCTGTGTTGCTTACCCTTACAGATTTCTTTATTAATTATTATTATTATTATTATTATTATTATTACTACATTGTTTCCTAGCAACATTTTATATTATACAAAGATAAGTAGATTTGGACAGCTTTTTTCTCTTAAAAACAAAATCCTTATTTGAAAACTGTTTAGCAGAGTATCTCTTTCTTTTCTGTGCGCAAAACATAGGAGAGTACAAATTCTTCACTAACTCGACATGCAAATAAGCATTGGAAAGTTTGCCCCAGGTGCACTTAATAGAATTGCAATCTCTTTTTTTATTCATTGTTTTTCCCATGACAGAAGAGTTTTCTGGGCAGTATTTGTGTGTACTAAAAACAGCACTGCTCATTTGAATGACATGTTTGTTTGTCTTTCTTATTTTGATAACAGACACAGAAATACAGAAATGTGCTTCTGTGTCACCTGTATTTACCCACGCAAAAACAGGAAGTCGCCACGGATTACCTGAAAACCCTGATCAAGTCACAAAAGTAAATACGCTATATTTTTTTTTTTTTACTCTGATTTTAATATGTATATTTTTTTTGTTATCTGGTTAGGATATATCTCGTTTAAATGATGGATGGATGGATGCCTTTTCACATACTTCATCATGTGATTTCCTCAAAAACATGAACACAATATATGAAAAATTTTAAATAAATGCAACTTTTTGCGAACATCCAGCTAAACTACACTCACACTCACAGTTGTAGTTTAAAGGTTTTCATTCTTGTTAAACCTTTTGTTCTGTAACAAAATATGAGCAACTTTTCTGCAAAAATGTTGAAACGGCGTATGTTTGGAACAACCCCTCTCCTCCTGTCTCGAGGCAGCAATAGCCATTGAAAAAAAAAGTGCTGGTTCAGTCTGATTCTGTCTGTGGGCATAGCTTTGATCAGTCCCACCCCGAGACGTATCCTGAAGGGGAACGTTGCACTTCTTTTCTCTGTGGCTAATCATACTTCCTGTCTTTGTCTTTATGTGCTTTAGACAACGTCAGATAGAAAGCACAGGAACAGATTTGCCCCGAAAACTGAGAGTACAAAGCCCGCGGTTGTGCTGCAGCTCATGCTCATGAATAATGCCAGCTTGTTGAGAGGTGGATTTCAGCTCATTGGTGTTTTTGAGAAAATATGCTTTTGAGAGGCAGGAAAGTAAGTCTTTAGAAATTTAAGAGAGCAGGATGAATGTAATGTATATCGCCAGACTGTTGAAGATCAGGTATTTTTAGCAGGTGGCTGACAGAAGATGAAGAAAAAAAGAAAGATAGAGATTCTGTCTAAGTTGGTGAATATGTGATCCAAGCAGTGAAATGGTTAAGAAAGTAATTTCACATGCACAGGCAATCTTGCTCTGACTGCAACCAGTGGCACTTTTTCACCAAGTAATTCTTTGTGTGTTTAAAGTGAAGAAAAGGCCATTTATAACAGGAGCCAAAAAGAATATAAAGAAACAGACAAAAATCTGTCTTCTTTTTTCATGGGTAAAGCTGAAGGCAATGAAAACCATCTTGTGTTCTATTTCTGAGCTGATTTCCATTTGCATGGCCACCTGAGGGACGTCAAGTTTCTCAGGCCAACTTCCTCACAGGGAGGAGAGCGACTGGTGACAAGGACACAAACCCAAAGACAAACTGTTTTCCATCCATTCCAACACCCACTCCCCTCCTTATCCCAGTCCTCACTGACTCTCGAATGGAAGTAGAATGAATCGCGTATAGAAACAGAAAACAAAATACCTTTTTCTTGATGTTTTCCTTGTGCTTCAAAGCATGTAACTCTCTGCTTTGCCCTAGGGTTAATTAACATGAACCAAACAGTGAATGATCAGAGAGAACAGGAAATCTCCAAAGGTGAAGTGTCACATGGGAAGCGTGTTGTCAGAAAAAGGAGAAGAAGGTAGACTTTTCTTTTCTTTTTTTTCCCTTCCCTTTTCGCTCTCTGCACGTTCAAAAAAAAAAAAAAATCAAACGAGAAAGTAGCGGTGAAGAGGAAAGAAATTTGTAGACACCTTTCCAAAACTTTGCATTTCTCCCATCAGAGGGGCTCAGCTTCACAGTCTTGGCTTCAAACAATATCTGTAAATCCATGACACTGACAGGAACAAAAGAACAGTGGGGTTCTGTAACATGATGACATTTTAGAGAATGTACAGTCATTTACTAACTACCACAAATTACAATGCATTTTATTAGAATGCTATTAAATACACCAACTCTGAAGTGGAATAAATAATTTGTTTTTGAAACAAATTATTGTCAGCTTTGTTAAGATGCCTCAACCTCAGTCAGATTGGATGGAGAGTATCTGTCAACATGAATTTTCATGTTTTCCCACAGATTCTCAGCTGGATGTAGCTCCTCCAGAGTTATTGTTGACCATTTGGTTGATTTACTTATTAATGCTCCTCAAGGTAAATAAGGACTGCATTCACTAACTAGGTCACTTTTGGAGATTGTTGGATACCCGGATTTTAATTTGAGGTGTCAGAGTAAAGTGTGCCAAATACATTCTATTTGTAAAAAAAAAAAAAAAACGTTGCAAAAGCCATGCATCTTTATTATTTAATTTAACAATTATGCACAACTTTCTGTAGGTCCATTACATAAAATCCCAACAAAATATATTGAGCTTTGTGGTTGTTTTGTTACAAAGTATTAAACTGTTCAGTCGGTATAAATAACAGCATAATGAATCTCATTATTCTGATGTGATAATGGGATTGGCAAAAAAAAAAAAAAAAAAAGATTTGGTTTCAAATGAATAAAGAAAAAAAAAACATCCAAAACAAAGTTAATCACTGCTTTTATAGACCCTCTCATCAAAATTGTGTCTGCATCCTGGAATCCCCAGAGGGAAAAAATGAGAAAATGACTTTATGATCCACAGATATTCTGGATGGCATGTCTTGCAGGTGAAATAGTATGATTTCTCCCTGTAATAATTAACATGGGCTCCTCTTCTGTCCCTGTGGCTTGTCGCTGACATTTGGTTCATGCTCGAGTGTCTGCCTGGCTGATTTCCAGCTCTTGCATGAAGGTGGGGTAGCGATTCTGTGTGTGCGTGCAGGGTCCGGTGGCCGGCCTGACGAGGATATTGAAGACGGGCTGTGCTTCAAGTGGTTGGGATTAAGCGTCATGACAATATGGATTAGGGAGCCCCTATTCGCTCTCTTCTCAGTAGATTCCAAACCTCTAGCAAGTTAGGAGTTGAAAGCCAAACACTGGACCACAAATTAGTCTTGTCAGTTTGTTTGTACTCTTTTAAAACGGTGCTATGTAAAGAGTCATAGCTCACACATCCCTGAACGCACATTTTTGACAATTTCCCCAAATTTATCACAGTGATTTCTATACATTCTGCCAGCTCTGACACCCTGTTTGATTTACACCGAACACCTCAGACTGGCCACCTCATCTACTGCTGCAACTGGTCTTATTTTACATTATTACATTATGTATGCAAGCTTGAGTATGGATAATAGATTAATCTAAAGCAAAGCAGCTTAATCATCCACCATCATTCTGCTGCACCTTGCTGCGGAGCACATCTTATTAGCCATGGTGTAAATAAACATTAATATGCCACACTGATAAACACCATCCAGCTCCCCCTCAGCTTGCAGATCTTGGTGTGTTATTAGGATGCAGCGAAGTACGAACACCCAAACGGATCGACTGCCGTGTTCAAACAAACACTGAAGACGTATCGTAGCCGATGCCAGTCCATTACAAACCACTTCACAGAAAATCATCATCAGTGAGTGCACATGGCTTGCGGCCAAAGAACCTGCTTTCAAGATCTGACTGCACACTATGAAATCACATCCATGAGAGGTTTACATAAAAAAAAAATAATAGTAATAAAAAATGCATTTAAGAGTTGGTCAAAGCAAGGGGATCACAGAGATCTCAATGAGTGGCACAACAGATACAAGGGTTGAGGGATGAATCAGCAGGCTGAGTTAGAGTAAAGAGATTTGGGATGATAAAAATACATCTCTATGTACCTCATCCCTAACATGCGAAACAGATGATTGTCTTGGCATCTTTACTTTTAGTAAAAATTGAGATAAGTTAGGGCCATGACCAAAGATAATTTCCACCAACTTACCCAAAAATACACTTTTAAAGATTTCCATCAGATTACGTTCATCCCTAACAAACATAGCAAATATACAAAACAAATAATGCATTTTTCTGAACTCTTACCCTTCTAAATGTCAGTTTCAGCAATTAATCGTTTGTGTGATAGAAAAAAAAAATTGACCAAAACGTTTTATATTTTTCCCATTCGATGGAACCATTAGCCATTAGTTTCGGTTTCTGTTACCAACTAACTTGCATTTATACTTAATAAATATATTAAGACTACTAAAGGTAAGATATTAAGTGCTTATAACCTTCAACAGAACCCCCACTTCCAAAATCCCAATGTGACCCTTCAAGGTTAACAAGCCGCAGGCTATTCTGCTTCTTTCAGGACAAAGCAATAAAGAAAAAGCCTAGAGCAAAGAAAACTCAGCATCCTGTCCAGCTCTGAGCATCAAACATAGCTGATCTGATAAACCACAGAAAATGAAAGCCCAGTTATGTCTCCAGGCAGGCTTTTTAATAAAACTGTTTGTGACAAGAAAAGATCACCATTGATTTAAAGCTTAATTAATACCAAAGCTTGTTTTTTTCAGGCGCAAACAGCACTTTTGAGTTAAACAGCCAAAGTTACAGCAGTACACACACCATGTTTCACCTTATTGAGAATCCTTCTGGCATCTCAACAAGACAGAAGCCTAACTCTTCAAAGAGGTTGGTTGTACACAAAAAGCTTTTATAAACTTCTCCATAAGTCTTTTTTTGTCTGTAGATGGACTGACTGCAGCCAAAACCCAAGAGGAGACAGGCCTTATTCTGCTCTCTCAAGTCATTTCAATCACCAGTCTACTGTACAAAGGAGACAGCCTGATGGCGTGATGAGTGCACAGTGCTCATCTGCCTGCACTGTTGTCTCTGTTTGTGCCTCATGAAAGGAAGCGGGCCTGACGATGCCAGAGGCAGAGGATCCGGCTCCGCAGTCTGAGCTGGGAAACATCAGCCCTGCACTGTTCTTCACAAGGAGATGTCCTTCAGTGTGGTGCCAGCTCTCCCTGGGGCAGCAGCATGAGACGCAGCCTCTTATTTACCATATACAGGATCTCTCCGTGTCCTTAATGAGCCAGGATATTCTGTAACGCAGAGACAAAGGCCACAGTTTCGCTGGAGAAGCTGTGGCTTTGCTGAATTAAATAGTGATAATTAAGAAAATATTAATCAAACTTCAGCTCTCTGGGCTCTGTAGATGTACTGAGGGGGAGCGTCTTCAAGCTTAGCCTGTAGGAGTTCTCGTTTGGAGTATGCCTGCGACCTACAGAGCTGCAGGCAAACAGTCACACACAACACACGGAGATGCACACAATTAAAAGCAGACCCTGGTGGCCTTCTAGTCTATAATTAAACACCCTTGGTGCTCTGAACAAAAAAAAAAAAAAAAAAAAAAAAAAAAGCAAAACACCAACTGGGTTCAAATGTGTCAAAAAGAAAGTGGTGAAAGGAAATGTTAAGAAGCTGCTGGTTTGCTACATTGCAAGTTCTGTTCAGTGCAATGAATTAATAAAAAGCACAAACTAATACCTTCCCAGTGTGCAGTTGGTATGTCTGGCGGGGGCAACAGCAGCTATACAGCTGCACAGTGAAAGTTTAATGCTGCTGCAAGCCTAAAGCCCTGCCTGAGCTTTTTTCCTTCAAGGTGACGGTGAGATGGTGGGGCGTTTATTTCTTCTTCCAAATATAAAAATTCTGTGTAAAAAAAAAAAAAAAAAAAAAAAAAAAAAAAGTCTTCAAAAAATAAAAAATAAAATAAAATAAAAAAACTACAAGGCTGCTCTCAGACACCATGGAAAAGTTGCCAAATCTTGAAAGGCTTCACCCCATTGAAGTTCTTTCGCAGTTCTTCCAAGATGTAATAAGCTAAATAGTGTATAATTTTACAGAGGAATGAAAATATCATTTTCAATTTAATTGTAAAAACAAAATGGAAATGTGTGGGATGTATTAGGATTCAGCTCCCTTTAATCTCATGGTGCTGGCAGCATCATGCTGTGCCCATGTTTTTTCTCAGCACAGATGGGGATCCTGAACAGAATTAAATCTCAGGCAAGTTGCTTTGTGTGGAGGAAAACTAGCACTCCATGTCACTTTAACTTCATCATGCTCATTGTGACACTTAGTGATGGCAGAATCATTGGATAGGCATGGACAAAGAAGCTAGTCAGTTAACTGATTGATGGGAGTAACTAAATAAAGGGAAGTCTTGTTAGAAAACCTGTCACAGGCTTAAGCTTGCCCTAACTCAGAGTTTCTCAATTCCAGTCCTCACGCCCCCCTGCCCTACATATTTTAGGTGTTTCCCTAATGCCGCGATTGAATATGTGGGTGATTAACAGGCTTCTGTAGCATTGATGGTCATGCAATCATTTGAATCAGCTGTTAGGGGATAGAGGTACAACTAAAACATGCTGAGCAGGGGAGCCTGAGGACTGGAATTGAGAAGCACTGCCCTAACTGGACAACGACCCTAAGCGTCCAATCAGAGCTCTAATCAAGTTGTTCATATATATCTATAATCTTTTTTAGGCATGCTTCATTCAATCTGATTGAGCTAGTTTATAAAGAAGAATGGGCAAAAATGTTGAATCTATAAGTAAATCTTATAAGAAATAAAACCCAAATGACTTGCAGCTTCAGTGCAGCAGAGGTCAATCATCCTAAACTTTCATATTTCCATTAAAATTTGCATAAAACTAAGAAATCTCTTCATCCCATTTCCCAATTACATATTCTGTTGTGTTGACCTACCAAATAAAAATGCCAATATAAGATTGAGGTTGGAAGTTCAAATGTATGAAAACTTTCAAAAGGGATTGTAAATTAGTGCCCCTCTTCAAAAAAAAAAAAAAAATCAAATGGGTGTATATGGTTTAATTTTCTATGTTTTTTTTCCCAGAGTGTTTATCATGAGGTAGTAGCAGTTATGGTAATGTGTGGTAGTCCATCTCCTTCCCAGCATGCTCTGTGTTTGACATTCATGGGGTTAAAGTCCTCTGAATGATGAAGTGCCCGTGTTTGGGACGGTAAATTGCATCGTTTCAATTGAGAAGAGAGTTCCCTCTTGGGTTTGCTGGAGGTCCCTGTGGGCTGGCCTTGAGCAGAACAGCATGTTGTACATCCATATAAAAAAAAAAAAAAAAAAAGAGGGGGAAAAATATGGAGGTACTTTTCTCTTTATGATGCAAAGATTAATCTGTCAACATGCTCCCGCATAAATCTCAATCCAGGCTTCACAAAATACTGTTTTATCTCACTTTGTGCTATATTTTATTTTTTATTGCCTATAAACACAAACCATCACAAAGGGCTAATGTTCTCATCAATATTATTACAAAATGATCATAAATCCAGTGTCTTGTTAAAACTTGAATCCATTTCTCCCTTTAGCTAGTCAATCGTTGAAACATATTGGACAGAACCATTTCTTATCAGGCTGTTTCTCCCACAATAACACCAAATGGAGCTGCAGCTCACCAATTTAACAAAATTATTGCACCTTCCTTCCTATCTTTTCCTCATTTCTGTGTTCAGCGATTCCTATTTTCCCTTTCGGGGCTATATATTTGCCCTTATACTTCAGTAGAAATGCCTTGACAACACGGTGGTTTTTTTTCCTCATCCTGAGAGACCACAAACTAAACAGCAGAAACATGTTGTATAGAGGCTTGTTTAGTGCTATGCAAATTATCCTTGCCAGAGGTAAAATTAACATTTTCAATTAAAATATTAGCACCAAACAAACACGGAAAAACACACTAATGATTAAATCATCCTCTTCGAGTTTGGAGGGTGATACTCGATCACTGTTTATCTCTCAGACAAGCTTATTTTCATTTATGCTTTACATTGCAGCTGATGGTTTAAAAACATTACACTTGTAGTTTAAATTTAGTCATCTTTAGCTCATCCGATGAAAAGTTAACAGTTTAAATCAGCTTTGATTTAAATTATATTATATAATTAAAACGGAAGCCAGGATTAAAAACAAACATGCAATTTATGATCAAATATTTCTTGCCAGCCTCTAAATATCTGCATTTCTTCTGCAGATATTCCGATAGGAAGTGAGGACTTGACACAGGAATATTTCGTTTGTGAAACTTTACCACCCTCTGATGGTAAAATATAAAAACAGCATGTTAGGATGAAAGAAAACAAAGACTCAGCAGTCCAGAAAAGAAAATGTATTAATGATCTGGTATAATAATCATAAATAGCACATTTTTAAGTTCTACATTTTTTTTCCTTCTTTACTGCCATACTTCTATATTTGTGCTGTAATTTGCAGTTGTCTGGCCATATTTCCAGTACAAAGAGTTTAGAAAACCTTTTGGATCTCGAAAGACTATTATTACTGGTCTGGTCCACAGAGGCTGAGCATTGCCTTCTGGTAGTCTCCTTTGGTATGTTCCTGTAGAGAGGGAAAAAGAAAGATAAAATAACGGCGGGGTGATAGAAAATGCTTTACAGTTAATCAGTAAGAGGTTGCTTACAGTGATAGTCTGCTGCAGGGACTGCCCGAAGGTGTCCTTGTATTCAGAACAAATCTTTTTCAGGTCCACCTCACAGCGGGACACAATAATCCTGGTCACAATCTTCTCTTTGGCTCCTTTCCCCTAAGCAGAGGAGAACAAGTCAGCATTAAACTTGTCCATACTTTTGACTTAAAATACAGTAGCTGATGTAAGAATGGTGCAACAAATTTTGCCAACTTTTTTGTCTTTCTGTAGAATGTTTTGACAGTAGCAAAGTAAATTTAAAAAAACATTTTTAAAAAATGTTAGAAGTAGAAAGAAGTCCATTTGTAACAAGAAGAAAAGGGAAAGAAAAAAAAAACATTGCACATACCTTCATGGCTTCATTCAGCTTTTTAGCAAAATAAAGCTGCTTGTTTTCAAAGCACTGAACTGGAAAAGCAACATAAACAGATTAAATCCACAGTTCTGTGTGTTGCAAGCAACAACTTATTTTCTTTTGTGATATTTTAATGGCTTTAACAACCCAAAATCAAGAGGATTATTAAAGAAAAGATTAACAGTACCTAGCACAAGAAATGACTTCTGCAAATCTCCTTTTACTTCCTTCACAATACTCTCTTGCATGTCATAGGGGCTGTAACTCTTGTACTTGTCAAATACTGAAAGAAAAAAAAATGCTTACATATATTTGACTTTAGGGAACCCAATCTACTTCAGAGAACCAGAAATCAGGTAAGTGGTTACCTTTGCGCAGGTGGGGGACACTCCTCTGAGACATAATGGAGATCCAGGTGTTGACATCGGTTCCTTTTATTTTCACTCCAGCATCATACAGAGCCTGATTAGGGAGAACCACTTCATTACACTGCTTGCAACTTACTGTATTGTTTTTGGTGACACACCGATTTGTTGCACTAGTCTCTCAGGGAACTACGTAACTGCAGTAGACTTACAGTATTGTGATCAAAAGCAAAATTGAAATACAATCAAATATATTCAAATATAGTCACACAAGAATGGCATGAATGATGGCATAATCAGAATTAAATGATTAAATGAACAATCAATTTAATTCAAAATGACTGAGTTGCTGCAGGTGTTTTATACCTAAATGCCTAAAAACTTTCTATTTGTCATCTATAAAGTACCAACATACTTAAATCATAGCGCACATATTTATTTAACTTTAATGTTATTCATGAGTTTTTACAATATTTACAAAAATGCTCAAATTTCACATAATTCAATTGGAAACAATCTATGTCTATCATGTCTCCATGTAAACTATATGATATAGTCTGTGAAACCATTAAGTCAATGATGTACCAGTATGAATCTCAATTTTTTTGTAGCAATTTTTTTCTAGAAAATAACATGTACAATTATCATTTTAACGTTTACTCAAAGTGATAACCCTTGTTCTATTTTAAAACAGAAGGTAAAATTATTTAATGCATCTCCATACCTCAAAACTAACACATAATACCAATTGAAAACTTACTCTTGCATCTGTATCTATCTTATCATAGTCGACAATAGCACTGGGTTCATCTCTCTTTGTCTGTGCAGAAATGGAAAAAAAAAAAAGACTTATTAGTTCCACCAGAATTGCGTCCCAAATGACAAAAATATGTACTTTTCACTCACGTCCACCAGAGCCAAAAGCAGCTTAGCAAAGTTTCCAGAGGTATCTCCTGCCACATCTTTTGCCAAATCTTTCTTGAATACTAAAAAACAAAATTAAAATTATTTTTGGCATTCATATCCATGTCTAAGATGTACATTTCCAAAGCACTGCACAACAGCCATTTTCTAGAAAAGCAGGGACATTTTGAACTCACAATCACTGTAGACTTTCTTGATTTCAACCAACTCATCATTGCTGCGTGAGCACAAGATCTCAATCAGCGTTTCCTCATCAGTTCCTAAACCCTAAAACAGACAGAAATTCTCACATTAACCACCTTGGCTTGATAAAGTCATGTTGGCAATTTCAATTATTTGTGTGTTTATTAAAATATGATACATTCACTAACTTCCCAATGGAACATATGATTGTGAGAAGGTGAAAGTCATAGTTTTATTTAAACATTATCTGTTTTTCTAAACAGAACCCAGTTTAAAAGTGGAGGTGCAGTTGAGGGTTGGTGGGATAGCCACTTCCACACTTTAACTCTTCTACAGAAAAGCAAAACATATGATGCCATTTTGCCACTAGAGGGCAGTAGAGACCTTCAATGATCAAATTCAGGTCGTTTACCTTAATGGATCCTCTGATCTCTGAGGCGTCATACTGGGATGTGCTCTTCATAAGTCCAAGGATGACAGTTTCCAGACTGCCAGACAATGCTGCTTTCAAAGCTGTGATCATGTCCTGGAAACATAATGACACAGTCACTTTAATCCCAATGTGTCCCGTAGGGTTACAAAAAGGAAATGCAAGGGCTTTTATGTAAGCTTTGATTTTGTGTCTGAACCTACTGTACCTTTTTAGCTCTTTTTTCATAAGCAAAAGCAATTTCTCTCCTTTGAGAGTAAGATCTTTTTGTTAGAACATCGATGATGGTCTGCTCATCCACTCCTGAGAAAAAGAAATACATTTGTAAGAACATAAGGGTTTTCTAAACACATGCATGATAGATGCAATGAAATACAAATCACAAATTTAGGTCTGCATTCTATTTCTAAAAGAAATAAATAACCTGAAAATAAAGACTTCATAAATGTCCACATTTCTAGTTTAAGTTTAAAGTGGCAGTTTTCATCCCATCAGAATTCACTGATCTCAATTGTAGGGAAACAAAATAGACCTGATCTGCTTTAGAACTGGTAGGCAATTTGGAAATTTATCAAGAGATCTGTTGTGGATGGCAATCATCCAAGTCATTCAGTGAGCAGGACACGTGGTCAAAGTGAAAAAAGAAAAAGTTTCAGCCACTGTGAGCACAGTTAATCTCCATAGGAGGATGATGTTGTTCTTAATAGAAATTTTTAATCCAAAATTGGAGAATATTGATGCACAAAATCTACAGAGTTCTGAGGAACTGTGCAACTCTTACCACTCATTGACAGATAAACTTTAGTTTTAGAATTTCATCTGTTGTGTGTTTTGATGTGTTCTGGGAAGGTATAACTTTTTTCTGACTTTAAAAAGTTCAAACAGCCTGCTGGGTGATTCAGTCAACTATTCCACGTGAAGATCAACAAAAATGGAATATTTTGGCCATCATCCCATTTTTATTCTGATTTATCCTCTATAATCTATGAACCATCAATTTTAAATTTAATTAACTTTGAATGAGTGTTTAACAACAGAATGAGATTTGGATTTGTTAAACAGCCCTTTTGACAATTGGTAATTTTATCTTAGAGTGTTAGGTTGTTTGTTCATTTGTTGTTTATTTTCTGACTAAGGTGCTTTGATTCTTGGTCAAACTTTAGACATTACACAGTTTTGTTTTGTCTTCAAAATTATAGGGAGTACATACAGGAGGGTTAGAGGGCCTCACTACTGATGTATCTTATCTGATGTAAGAGAAAAATAGTTTTCTCTCTTACATGTTTAATATTGTAATAGAACTGACAGGCTGTTAAAGATAACTCTGACTAAGCAGACAGAGGAAGCCCTGCCAGCTATGAGGCACAGATGAGGAGGAGTTTCCAGTGTGGCCACACTGAAGCTGACTCAAATACAGACTACTCATCTATAAGAGAGATAAAACCATCGCACAGTCACACAAAGAGCTGCATCCTACCTTTGGTTTTGATTGCAGTCTCTATTCTGGCAGCATCTCTGTCTGGGTCAAAGTCCCTAGCGGGTACAACGGTGGGGTACATAGGTTCATGCTGCGAAACAAAGCAAATCAATTTATAAATAATGCAACTGCCTGAAAACAAAGAATCTGATGTGTGTAAAAGTACGTCAAGTTTTAATTGACCGGACTAAAGTTTGACATTACCGCAACATTGAGAGACAGCTGTCCCAGAAACTCTGAAACCAAAGCCATGTTGAGTTTTCTGAAAAAGAGACAAAAGCTGGAGCTGAAATTTCTCTCATCCTCTCACTGACTTGTTCGGCTTTACAAAACAAGAGGGCATGTTTACTTAGATTGAAGATAACATTATCTGAGCTGAGCTAAAAGAAATGCCTTCTCCACAGACACACAATGACACTAAATCTGTTTGTTAAAAATTAAATGTTATTTTCTTTAACTTTGCACCTGGATCACATATGGAATATTTTCTACTAACAGTGTGGTTGGTAGCTATTTAAAGTAACGCTCCACGTTACACTTTCATTACAACAGCTCCAAAGTGACCACACCCTGAAAACAATGCTTCTGAACTTAAGTGAGGGATAATTATTGATACTGCGCACACACACACACAAAAAAAGCTACTTCTGGAACTGAATCTGAACAGAGCAAATCAACATCATGAGACTCATGCCCGCCAAGTGGAAGTTATGTGGAAAATCATGTCCTTCCAAGTCTCTTTGGAAGTTCGAAAACCTCTTAAGCTTTCAGCTTTTTAAAGTTAGATTAAATATGTGAGGTTATTTGACACTAAAAAGCGATGTTGTTGCAGAATTACCTTTCTTGTAGATGTTGAGATGTTGCAGAGATTTGCCCCAGGAAAGTTTAGGCAGAATGGAGTGTGAAGGATGAACTTTTGTGGCAAAGACTGCTTCAATCCCCTCCCTGTACCATGACCTCATGACTCCACCCTTTTCCTCTGTTAGAACAAGTCAGGCCTTCAAGCTCTGCAACTTTCCAACATTAAAACAGTGCGCTCAGGTCTGCCCGTTCAGGACATGTTCTCTTTAATTTGGATAACCCACACGCTGCCAGCGTCCACTTTAAAAAGAAAATGATCCATGACATCATGCAGCATGAACATTCGTGTTTATTTTGATTCTGGTTTTACAAAACATTAGTTTTAAACAAAGTACATAAAACATGTCAACAAATGTAATAGATTTATTTAAAATACAATGAAGGTCTTCTGGAATTGCCATCATTGTTAAAAAGCCTAGAACAGTAACACTTGTCCAGACTAACCTGACCATGAAATGGAAGGATTTGGCTTTTAAACAGACTTCTCAACAAGCTTTTTAATGTATTTTTTACGTCTGGCTGAACGTTTTGTTTGTTTGTTCGTCTGGACATTTGGGTTCTTCTTCTGCCCACCTCTGGGGTTGTAATTTCCATCTTTTGATGCCTGAAAGAGATGGAAAATAGAATGTAATAAACAGCTTTAACATATTGATTCTAAAAAATAAAAAAAATAAAAATGTCTTTGTTGTCTGAAATAATAGCCATTGCTAGGATAAAAGTATTCTCTCTGCCTAACAAGCCCATCTGGCAGTTGTGACTTAACCTGTCTGATAAGATAACAGTTAAGAACCTTTTTCAAACTACCAGAAAGAAAAAGGACTCTACTTTTTGTGTTTCTCTAGATTCCTGAACTGACTTATAAAGTGTGCTGTCTGAGTTGAAAGAATTGTCAACAAGTTTGGTCTCTTTTTTGGCATTTGTCCAGCAGCAACAACTTACAAAAGTATTTATTGCGCTTTATTATGTTGATGTTTCAAAACATTACACCTCTAGAAACCTTTATGCATTCAACTGTGACTTTCTGCAATAGAGCAACATAAGAAGAGCATAACTTTAATATTGAGGGACACCAATACACGGCTCTACAATTCATTCTTTTTTTCTCTTTTTTTTAATAAATAAAAATCTTTAAAACCAAACATACTGAACTGTGATCTTTGTATACAATTACACACCTAATGGAGGTCTGTGACCATCAAGTTTAAAGTCTCACTACACGTTCTCTGTTAGATGTTATGTCAGATGTTCTTTAATATATTCTAAGACAGTACTGTACTCTAAACTAACATTGCTTTATCCATGACATGTGCCTTGGTCTTTATAATATCATTGCAGAGCAAGCCAGAACGACATGAGAGGTCTGGAATGTTGATACAACAACAGCAGACCTTTAATGTGTTGTGGTGCTAATCCATTCAGTGATTTGTAAACTAAAAACAGTATTTTAAAGTCTATTCTTTGAGCTACAGAGAGTCAGTGTAGGGACTTTAAAACCGGTCTTATGTGGTCTATCTTCCTGGTTTTAGTGAGAACGCGAGCACCAGCGTTCTGGATTTATGGACAACATTATGTTGAGCTATCTTGTAAAATCCCAATGAAGAGAATTTTTCTCCAACATTGTTATTTTTTTGTGGGAATTTAACTGATTGCTCACCTTTTGAAAAATATTTGGAGGAAAAGTACATGGAACTCGGCCATGTCGCTGGTGGAAAGGAAGGACCACAGCCGGATCAACAGGTATCCAAGGCACAATACCCAACTTTGGTGGCTGAGGAACAGAGCTGTGGTTCTGCTGCAGGTTGTAAGCTCCTCGACTCACTTTTTCACCTCCTGCTTTCAGCAGAGTGACAAAGGCCTCTCCAGTTTTGTGCACGATCAAGTACTGACCTTCGTCCAACCTGACAAATAAACAGAGATCAGTGTAGTTTAGTTAGGGCTTTTGCAGAGAAACATGTTGTAACCTTGCACAGATTCCTTATTTTGTTTTGTTTCTTGGCTGAGTGATGATGGGAATGTACAACGCCTAAAGAAAGCAGCGGATTGAGCAACTCATTGTGAAACAAATAAAAGAAGGGCTAAGAATAATGTCATAAGTTCTATGTGAGGCTGAAAGGCTGAATGTGGGAATATTTCAGCAGTTTGAACAGAGAACCAATGTTGTGAAAAAGTCTTGAATAATGATTAATTTCTTTGCTGTTTGCTTCTAAGGGGCCAAGGCTTCTTGGAATATTTTAAAAGTGATTGTGAGCAACAGTTATGCAAGTTTTCAAAAGGCATTTCAAAGTATGTCTTGAGAAGTGGTTTAAAACATTTTCTTGGTGTTATATGTGCAAAGTCATTTTAATTTGCAACTAAGAATAGTGCAACAGGTTTAAACATTCACATTAAAATTTGCTACTACTCTACAATTTAAACCAAGGTGAGGGAAATAACTTACCCGGTTAGCTTTTTCAGTAGGTGGTGCAGAATATTCAGAGACTTGGAAGGCCTGTGAATGGAAAAGAAATTACCATTTCTTTCCTCTGTATAATTTATGCTTGGATACTAATTTCAACACTGAGATGACAAACTAAGAGCATGACAGCTGCATGTGATGCTAACTGTGATTCCACCAAAAGCTGCAGGCCAATGCTCTCCAGCCTAATTACTCAACACAGCAGTGTCACAATCAACATCAATGTGGTAACAGAGAAACAGAAGCACATCCCACACACTGCTGCCTGTAGCATTTTCTGACAAATTCTCTTATTTAGTCACACTGAACTCTGAACTCTGAGAAACCAAAAATGTACTGGTATAATGCAAGATTGTAGTTTAGAGTGTAAAAGTATGAGAACTAAATTAGGTAGTAACAGCTCAAACTAAGACAGCTTCCAAAAGACCAGCAGCAAATTTATCATCACAAGGCAATCCTTGTTCTATATGTTCCACAATCAAAATACCATTACTGTTTTTTGGGTCACAGTGTTTTCAAGTAGCAAGAACAGATGAAAAAGCTCAGTTTTTTACAAAGGCAAAAGACAAACTGCAGCTCCCTTCATCATAATCCAGTAGGATTACAACTTCTATGAATCATTTCACAGTTTATATAGAGATTTATAAGAGTATGCACAATCATTGTTTGATTTTGTGACATTAGAAAGACACACTTTTTTGCCTTTTCACTGTTTCTCAAGTCCTGGTCCTGAGTGCCCTCTCCCAGTCAGAATGCCCATGAATAATTAAGTGAACAGGTATGGACTGTATGGAAGGTTTCACTATATGACTGTGCAATAGTAGGCCAAACACAGAAGAGATCAAATCCCAGACATCCGCAGGCCTCCCAGAGTATGGTGGCCCCAGGAGGACAATCACAGGTACAATCCCTCCCTGTCTCCCACCCAAAAGGAGAGCCCTGCAAGTAAGCAAGTTTCAAAATCTCCACCTGCAGGTTATAAGTAATGTAATCATTTTCAGTGGATTAGGTTAATCTACTCATGAGCACACATCTGCTCTAAGAACACTCACTTGAACCCACAGGAGATGTTCTGGATCCAGTCGTCAGGCAACTTCCTCAGCAGAGCAACTTTAGATGTGTGTGCATTGATGTGAGCTGTGGGGCCAAAGAGAGAGAATGAAATGGTTACAATGATTGCATATAATTTCTCCATCCCCTTTTTTTCCTAGCTGACTGTAACTGGTAACTAGTGCTTCTTTCCACAATGCCTTCAGTTGTGGAGTGTTTATAGAGTCTCCAACCAGAGGCATACGTACACAGATGGGAATGCCACAAGACCTGCCACATGATAAACTAGAACCCGCTAATCAAAGAAGGAAGCTTTTCCTTAGCGGATTGTGTTGCACAACCTTATTACGAAGAAGATACTTTCTGATATTCCACTTAGCTGAAATGTTACCACAGTTTTGTCACTGACTATTTTATACACAATATAGTAGGTGAACTAATTCTTAAAAGGTAATATTTTCTTTTCCTTTAGAAGAGAAACCCTTTCTATCTGCTAGACAGGTAGCATTCCCAGACCACGCCTACAAAAGTCAAGAGAAGTGAAGAAGAATGGAAGGAGTGGTTCCCTTCCTTTTAAGCTACAGATAAGCAGGATGCTGGCTGAAAATATGCATTAGTACTGTACCTAAACCCCAAAACAACATTCAGCTTAGGTTTGCAAATTCCACCCTTTGTAATTGAAGACATGGTCATAGCTATGGCAACAAAGTAAACTTCACAACTACACAACCACAGCAGCAGAGTGAGTCATCAAATGACTGCTGGTTTGTGGGAGGATTTGTCTCATGGTTACCAATGGACACAGCAGAGGAGAAAAAACATTTTCAAACATTACTTGAGCAATATTTCCAACACTTATTGTGAAGAAAATAAGTACTAATTTTTCCCACCATAATAGGGCGATCCCCTATCTTGGTTTGAGTGTTTTTACCAATGTAAGGCACTGTGCTGGAGTGAAGCGACGTCTCCGTCCACAGCTGGCATGCCTCGCTGTTCGTTAGACGTTCAACACCGTAAGAAAGCTGGTACTCCAACTTGGGTAAAACATAAACTGGCACATTCTGTTAGGAGAGAACACAGAAGATAGTATGAAGCCGTTACCATAAATTGTATCTGTATGCGTATGGCAGAAATTTAAAAAACGATCCCTGTCTATGTTACAAATGTAACTCTAGCCTGTAATTTCCATTTATAATCCCTGTCAGGTTAAGTTTATAGCATCTATAATATTTAACATGAAATCAAATATTTATAAGACACCAAAAGAAAAAAAAAAAAAACAGGAAAAAACTAAATAAACAACAACAACAACAAACAAAAAACCCCACAAATTGTCATCATGCATTCAATGCATTCCGTGAATGAGGGGCCAAGTAGGAAGACAGAGACCAATTTATCTTTCTGGTCTCCATGCAAAAAGCTATGACAAAATACTAACACACATCATTCAGAAAACACAATCCACAAAGTGAAGTCTGACAGTGACAGTATTATGTTGTGGGGACAAGAAAGTTAAAGTTAAAAGTAAGATCCAGGGAATAAAATACAAGCCATAATGACAGAAACTCTGTCACAGGCTGCAAAATACTTGAGAGCAAGAGAGGGACCCAAAATATGCAATAAGAACTACAAGGGAATGATTTGGACTCAATCACATTTACTACATGATTTTGGAGCTTCACATATTACACAAAAAATATTAGGCTAAACTTTCAGCTCTAAAAGTCCAAAGCTGGTAGAGACATATCTCAAAACTATAAAAGCAGAGAAACGCAGCTTGCCATGTCATCTAACAATTGAAAAATATTCATGCATATTTTGCTTCTACTTTATTTATATACCGTTGTGTAGTCTATAAAATAAAATACTGATAAAATAAAAAGCAGTTTGTGCTTGTAAAATGAAAAAAAAAAAAAAAAAAAGTTTAAAAACAAACAGAAACAAAATCTAAACCTTTGTTATTATGAACCCACCTGATTCTGGTTGTTGCCTACTTTTCTTGTATGGGTCAGAGACACAGAGCTGCGCACCATCACCAGGAGGTCTTGCAGACTGTAAAGCTTGTAAAGCAGATTCCCCTCCACTGGAGCTTCATAGTCTTGTTCATCTTCTGCACAAGCCTGAAGGTTTTCTGAAAGTATTTCTGAGTGGGGTCAACAAAAAGTAGCACATTATTAAAGTTCCACAAACACTGCTTAAACCAACTCAAAACAAAACAAACTGACACTAACTTTTGCGCTCTGTTGGACTGATGTTAACAAATGCAGATTCGGGAAGAACAACACGGCTCTCTGCATCCTCATTCTGGTGTCTTTCTAAGTATGACGACACACACGGCTTAACCAGGGAAGTTGTATGAGGGTTGAGCTGGGGCCCAACACAGCGACTTGGGGACTTAATGGCAGGAGCTGGTTCACTGCCGGACTTGAACATGGCTGTTTGCATGCGCAAGATCTCCCCTAGTTGATCCTCGGGTGCTTTTGTTTGTCTGGTGGTTCGTTTAGACCTTGTACGCTTACAAGGCGGAGAAGAGACTACATTTGCAGGGGTGGACTGATCGGAAGATGTAACTGAGGAGTCTGCAGAGTATGTTGTAGTCAAGGGTTCTGACTGATTTGTGGGCAATGCTACTGAAGAACCGGCCTCATCAATGATCAGCTTCTCTTCATCTGAATCTGCCATAAAGCCTTTATCTTTATCACATTTTTGGTCAGAGCCGGACGATTCAGCCTTTTGTAAGTCAGGCTCACTCACTTTCAGCTGATTTGTTTCTGTTCTGGTATTTTTTTTGTTTTTAGAAGCAGAGTTAATTCCTCCTTGTGAAAAGCTGCTAACTTTAAGTGTTTTATTGGAATTTTTTGGCTTGGTCACAACTGGGGTTCTTGAAGATCCACTACTTTGAACTTCTTCATCCTGCTGACTCTGTGTTTTTTTTATCTGTGGCTTTTTAGTCGTAGTTTCTCCAAAAGTCTCCAGGTCAGTAAGGTCCACCTCAAAGTCAAGGCCTTTGTTTTCGACAGACACACAACCTCTCACGGATGCCTCCTAATGATAAGAAAAGCATAATTAAAGAAAAGATTATTTATTTAATACTATATCCTGGATCATGCCTACTTTTTCATTGGCTTACCTGTGAGACCTGCTGCTCAGTTGCGGGCCGCTCGGTCATTAGATGGAAGACTTTTTTAGTTCCATTTGTCATGATGCAGAGCTTCAGACTTTCTTCATAATAGATGTGACTCCTCTCTCTTATTGTCACTTCATGCTTCAGGAGAGGTGAGTCTATGTACACAGTCTTCCTTTTACTGCTGCCTGGAAAAAGTGTTCAGAGATAAACATTAATCAAATAAACACCATTTGGTAAGGCAGACATGTTTTTTTTCCACACATCTTTGGATTAGAATTCAAAATATCAAAAACACTTAGCTCATTTTATATATTAAGTACATTCAAGAATTGCACTGAAAGAAACATTTATTTGCTGTATCTAGTCTTTTAATGGTGATAATATGTCACCTTTTACTTGGTAAAATTAACATGTCTTTTTTCTGCTAGCCTCTTTAACCGTTTTGTTTCTAACTTTTCCTTTTCTAACATTTCTGGTGCAGTTTTACTCAAAACTGTAAAAGATTATTTTAGCACACCCATCTTGACTCAAACTTCGTGGACTAAAATATGTTATATCTCTAAAACTATTAATATGAAGTCACTGAACAGCAATGCAGTTTTATGCACAGTATATGTGAAAGAAGTTATTTACAGCACACAACTTTTGGAAATTTGTTGAAACCTTTAAAATAAATCCAAGCCTAACAATTCTTTAAAACTCCACGCTTTAATTTTAGAATATTTATTCAATAGAGGGAAGCCAAGAGCCCCATAGTAACTCTGTAGGAGCTGCAGAAATCCAGAGCTCAAGTGGAATAATGTTTTGACAGGATAGTTACAAGCTATGCAATTAACAAATATGTAAAGGGCAGCAAATAGAAAGTTTAAAAAAAGTCCTAAGAAGTCCTGTAAGCCAGTTAGGACTTACAAGACTAAATGGTGCCTTATTTCATGTGTGCTCTTAATGCCTTTTACGTTAACATCAACAAAATTAAAAACACTTAAACACTTTAAGTGTTTTATTAGCAAAACACTTATCAAAGGCAGCACAACAGGATCCTGATGTATAATGTATTTTTCCCACACCTTTCATTCTTTATATGAATCCAAGATCACCTTAACACATCAGTAATACTCAAAATTCATCTTTACAAGTGTTATTTAGACTATGCTGTACTGTAACAACCATGTTAAATGGGGTAAAATAAGAGGGCATTTTGCAGTAAGCGTACACATTGCATCTGAAACATTGAACACACCTTCTCCTGGTATTATTTTTACCAAAACAGGCAGTTCCCATTGGTCCCCAAAGTCTGGGCCGTGGTTGTCCAGCAGCCTTACCAAGGCATCTCGCGTCAGACAGACATGAGGTTCATAATAAGCACACAGTTTTTCTGTATTTCCGTCACTGCTGATCCTCTGTGGGGTAAAGCAAGAGCAAATTATCAAAGGTTTCAAACTACTTTAAATGTTGGTGTTTAATAACTAAATGGGCTCTGTGCAACTTTGTCTAACCAGTGTTTCTTTCAGAAAACAAAGTAAAACATCAGCACCCTCTGGTGTCTGTTTTTGAAGAGTGCAGGAGAGTAAAAGTAGTTAACAACAGCCATGCAATCAGGAATTCAATTCCAGCAGTAAAACATCTCTGCTTGTTCTAATGCAGCAATTAAAATAAGTGAGACAATTGCTTACAGCATGCTTGTCCTTGGCTTTCTTAGCTGGAGGAGTCGCTGATGAAACACTGTGATAATCCGATGCAAGCTGTGCATCAGCAGGCACCATCTTGTGGTCGGTGATGTTCACAGTGCCCTGGAGACATAATGGGTGCAAATGTGGAAAGAGACAAAGTTAATCAACACAGGGCTGATTCTGCAGTTCAAAACTTGAAGTGAGAACTTTGTATAATGAAAGAAGATAATGATACAAGCTAATATTTCTGAGATTAGTTCAGGAATATATTACCATTGTCAGCAGCTGCTTCTCAAATGTCAGAGCCAGCCCTGGATTAAATGTTCCTCCTGTCAAACTGGTCACTTCATCGATCTGGTAGAACTGAGGAAGTGCCTTCACAGATTCTAAACACGCTGTAAAAAACTCCTGAAAAACATTTAGAGTTTATGTGTGCACTGTTCCACACAGTATAGATACCAAGGCTGAACAATAAATCAACATTAGTATATATTGTGATAGATACCTGGTCAATATCAATAAATAATACATATGACGGAATATTCAATATATACAATTTTCACTAAACTCTGATCCAGAAGCGCACAGCATTCTGGGGAATGAAGGCAAAGTAAAGGCTTTAGCTGCTCAACCTCTCACGGCAAGCTAAGCAAGGTGGGTGGCATCAACTAACTCACTCTTCGGTTACCTAGCAACAGCCTCTTGAGTAACTTGTGCAGCAACAGCAACAGTTTTTGTCACCATGCGTCTCAAAACATCTCAAAAATAAAAAACAACTGTATGGAGTGAAAACTGAATAAAACAAAAGGTTATACCACAAGTTTGGCAGTATTCCAGATATTTGAAACAAAAACTAATCAAGAATTATAAATATTGACAATTATTGCTATCAACTGATATGAAAAGCTTATATATTGATAAGTTTTATGTCAATCCAGCCCTAACAGATTCTAATAGATAAACGCCTTTACATTTAAGTACCTCTGTATACTGCATAGCTCCTTGTGTTATGAAGTTGTAGTCATCAGCACATATTTTAGCAACATCCTGCAGGTACTTCGTGAACAGTACAACTTCATTGTTTATTCGCAATATTAAGTTCTGAAATAGAGTAAATTATAGAAAAAAATTATGTGAATGTCAAAACAATAAATAAGTCTGAATTACCTCTAATATCAACTCTTGGAGAAAGTTTGTACCTTTGGAAGACTCCTGCTCTTCGTGTTCATCAAATAACCAACATAGGTTTTCTGATCTTTGGTAGACAGACTGGACAAGCAGGGATAGGGCAGCGTGGGTTCAGGATAAGCAACATCTAACTCCGTCTCAGTCTTTTTACAGGACGTTCTCTCTCTCTTGCTCTTTTTTGGTTCCTCAGAATCATTACCATCACTGTCACAGCTCTCCCAGCCGGACCCTTGGCTGACTTTTAACTTTGCAGCATTTTTTCGGGAAGGAGCATTGCGATCTTCCGCAGACTCCTCACACTCTTGATTGTAATAGTTGGTGTTCTCTACAGGACTAGAAATAATTGTGTTAAAAACGATGAAAGTTAAACACTTGCTGGTTAACTTTACAACAGTAAAAAGTGCACATGAAGTTGTTTATTAGTGTAGCAATTAAGTTTTTGCAAGCAAACCTTTGAAGAAAGGCCCAAAGTTCTCTGATATGTGGTGTGAGTGAATGTTTGTCATAGAGGTCTCTGGTGAAGAAAGGACCGTCAGGAGGTGCGTCATCATCCCTGTCATTAAAAGAAAGTTGAAAGTAACATTTAATTATCAACCTAAGTAATCAGTAACTCCCTAAATTTCTTTAGCTAGAAAACAAACATTTACAAATTTGTGCAATGGAAGAATATTTCTGAATAAGATGAATGACAACTCAGTTGAATGAACATACATGTGCAGATTAATAAATTAGAATAAAGCCAAAAGTTGATTCATTTAGTAAGTCAAATTAAATAAACTCAATGAATAAAGACTCATTACACACAATGAAATATTTGAATAATGTTTTCCTGTTAATTGTCAGTTCTATTTCATCCCTACTGATCGCCAGAGGCTGTGCTTAAAGCACTAAATGATTACTCTTGCGCATGCACAGGTCGAGTGTCTTATACCAACATGGTCGCGTGTCACCCCCAGTGAAACAGGATAGTCTATATAGTCAAGTGACAATGACAGCTCAGTCCCTTTTCATCTTCTCACATGCAGGTTGAACAGATGGTAAGACATTTGTTTATTTGCTTGTCGCTGGTAGCCTCGAGACTATGGTCAGAGCTACGAAAATCATCTCGCCCTCCAGAGGCTACGCAAGCTCCTCTTCGATACAACTTTGTTCTTCGATTGGTAAGTTGTTTTTTCTTTTTAATCGGCGGGAGCGGGGGTGCGTTCGCTTCCTGCGTCAATTTCGCTATTGCTGGTGGTACGGCGTAAGCCGATTCCGACTAGCTCGTTTGCTTAGTCGTATCGACTTGTATTTGTAGGTGGCAGCCGCTTTCGGATGGCCTTTATTTTGTTGTATTGCAGCCGTTTTTGGGATTGCTATTTTTGTTTATTTTATCGCCATATTTGGCTTGTCTTCATTTTATTATCGTTGCCGCTTTCAGGCTTACTTTTGTTTTCATTGTGCAGCTGTGTTCGGCTCACCTATATTTTGGTCCATGTCAGCTGTTTTCTGGCTTGCTTTTGTTAAGTTGTGCAGCCAAGTTCGGCTCGCCTATTTTTTATTACATCGCAGACGTCTTTGGGCTTCCTTTTTCTTACATGGGCTTGCCTCACTGAGTATTGCAAACGTGCTGGGTTTGTAATTTCTCTGTAGCTATGGTGGTTGTAGTGCTCCTTGCAGCTTTTTACACTGCAGGGAAACCCCTGGTGACGTTTTCTGCTCGACCGGGTTCCCTGGTTTATTCGCTCGTTGGCTTAAGTGTCAAGAGTGGCGATTTCAGCTCGACCTGACCTAATCCTGTAAGTGTGAGTTGCTGGACGTGCTGTGCTGCAGAGCCTGTTTGGCCCCTCTCCAGTTGGAGGATGGGCGTGATCTGTGTCCCTCTTGTTTGGGGCCAGATCACCTAAGAGATGCCTTGACTGATGCGGCCTGCCCTGATTGTTCTGTTCTACCCTTGTCCCTGCGTACTGCTCGTTTGGCTGACTTTCAAGGTGCCAGCCAGCCTGTGAAGCATATGGCTCCTGAGGCTATAGGGCCTCTGCGGAAGAAGACCAAGAAGAGCTCCAGGGACTCAGAGGGCCTATCTGGGCAGGTGGCCCATCTCACTTCTGAGCTGGAGCAGATGAAAGCGCTGCTCGAGACCCTTAGGGATGAGCGTGCCTCTGGTCTGATTGGAGACCCTGACCCAGGACAAAGCATAGGTTCAGGACTCTCTGCTTTAGAAGATGATGCTATATCCCTGGCAGCATCTGGTACTGATTTTCAAGATCGGTTTGAATCTGGCTCGCATCTGTCGACAACCGGTTCACGTATCTCTTCCTGCTCTCAGTCAAAAAAGGATGGTTCAATAGTGGGAGCTTTGGGAACTGCTCTTGCTTGGTTGCGGCTGGATGCTCCACAGAACCAAACTGCTGCCTACAGTGCTTTCTTTCGACGTCCTGCTACTAAATCGTCCTTTATGGTTCCCCCATCTGCCAAATATGTGAAGGTGGTTCATGCCTGTTGGGCAGACACTAAGGCCTTTTTACAGCCATCCTCTGATGGCAGAGCCCTGGCGGCCATACAGGATGCACCCAAGGGCTTGGGCCATATGCCTTCTGTCAAACCTGCTATAGCTCATCCTCGGCATCATGTGACAGATGATCTGCTATGTAGAGCTTATGACTTGGGGTCTCGATTGGGGCGACTTAGTAACTCATTGTCGCATTTATTACTGGGTCTCTCTGCCTCTTTGGAGGGCTTGGCGATTGATACGCCTACTTAAGGGTTGATAGACGCATCTCTTCGTGCATTTGCTCTTTTGTCAAGGGAAATTGGTCGTGTCCCGTCTACCCTTGTCCAGGCACACCGCCAGGTTTGGCTGGCACAGTCTCCTCTGACCAAAGCCTGTAGAACAGGGGTGTCAAACTCCAGTCCGCAAGGGCCAGTGTCCTGTAACTTTTAGATGTGCCTCTGCTGCACCACACCTGAATACAATAATTAGGTCATTAGCAGGGCTCTGGAAGACTTATCTACACAAAGAGGAGGTAATTAAGCCATTTCATTCCAGTGTTTTGTACTTGTAGCACATATAAAAACTGCAGGATAGCGGCCCTTGAGGACTGGAGTTTGACACCTGTGCTGTAGAAGGACCCTGATGAGTCCTCCAGTGGTTCCTGGGGAGTTGTTTGGCTTTGCTGTGCTTGCAGCCTTGGAGCGGTTGGCCCAGGCTTCTCGTACCAGGCAGCAGTTGGCCGGCCTTCATCGCAGACTATGGCAGCGTCCTACTGGGAGTGCCTCTGCATCTCTTTTGCGCACAGCCCTGTCGACACCCTCCGTGGGGCAGCCACGGCCTGCTGCAGGGCCTACTCATGGCCATTGGGATCTGCCCAGGGGTTGGGCTCACGTCACCTCTCAACCCAGGCAGTCCACTTGGCAACCCTTCTGCCCTCTTAGGGCAGGGGGACTCGGAAATGACGCCACCGAGCTGGCAGTGGGACACTTTACTCCGGGCCAGCTCAGTTGCTGGACTGCTCTCGTTTCTGATCCATGGGTGGTGTCTACACTAACTCAGTTAGTGTAGTTAGTAACTACAGTTTCGCCGCCGCCCTCCTGTTCCTGGTCGAGTCAGGATGACTGTGATTCACGACCAAGTAAAGGCTCAGACTCTGAGTCATGAGATAGACACCTTGCTGGCTAACGGCACTATATTGCCTGTCAACCCCCTGTGGGATCCAGAGGGCTTTTATTTAAAAGTATTTTTTGTCCCAAAAAAGACTGGAGGACTCTGGCCAATTTTGGACCTGAGGTCTGAATGTGTTTGAAGACTATCCCTTTCCACTTGTGAAGCATCAGGGATGTGCTTCAAACAATCTCCCAAGGAGACTGGTTCACCTTGGTCGACTTGAGGGACGCATACTTTCAAGTGAAATAGCTTCTTCATAAAGCTCGTTAACACGGGGAAGCATGGGTCATAGCTCTAAAATGACTTGTGTATTGCTGCACTGAATTTGTGGAGCGTGCCAGTGACTGCATGGTGGATAACAGTCAAGCCGCAGTCTTACTCATGTTTGTGTGGGCCACAATAGAGCGTTTCTGTAATAAAAACCCTTCAATTCATAAGCTGTAAGCTACAAGCAACATAATAACCACTTGCAGTGCATAAATCAGTGTATGATAATGTATGCACGAACAATGTTTATCTTTTTTCAGTCTACCATAGCATTGAAACTGATACTTGTACTGGCTTTGTTTTTAAATCAGCTCTTCATGATAATTGTATTGCTAATCTAGAATCCAAGTTAATCTCTTCATTGAAGAGGATAAGTTTCGTTCATTAGACCAACTTAGTTCAACTGTCTGTGAAACATATAATGTATGTGTTCTTAATAACTTTCCTTTTGCCTCTTTCAGTTTCAGTATGTTTGCTCTGGTTTCATACAAGTACAAAGGTCAGTGAATAAATTCAGCGTGTAGATGAATTCCTACGACTGTCTCAAAGCCCCGGCGGTACAGACTCATTACGTTACTCACCACACCAGCTCCATTGTTGTCACCGTCAGGAAAAATAAAACAGAACCTAACGAAAGTCGGTTTTTCTCCAAGTAAACTTCATCGTTCCCTGAAAACCGTTTGCACTGCAAGCAACCTTCTTTGTCTGTTAGAAAAATAATGGCATCGATGTTCTTTGTGTGCTTTACTGCCCCCAGTGGACGTAAATATTAATACATTGTAATATTTTTTTATGTTTGCATAATGGCTGCATGCTTAATATAAAATATAATGTAATATAATATAATATATTATAATCCCAACCCATAGTATCAAGGTGTCAGTACATCCATTTGGTTGAATAGACCTGGATCTATGATGGCATGACAATTGCTTCCTGCTCGCTGTCTGATAGATGCAATGAACACATTACACCCTGAGTGGTCAGCTACTCTTTGTGAAATAAATAACCTGCACTACTACAACCTACCTTTCTTTTCTCTCTCTTCTCTTTGCATTAAAATGTCTATGCATAAAATCAAAGTTAAATTCCTTGTTTTTGCACACAACCAGTGTCAGTGAAGCTGTTTCTAATACATTGCCAAAATCCTGAAGTATATTCAAGCACAGATATATAGAAACTCTCAGTATTGCATGGATTCCTGTGAAAATGGTAAGTTTTCATCATATAACAGAAGAAAAGTCAGGGAAAACCTTAGCAGGATAGCTGAGCTTTATGTAAGATTCATTGGATTCATTATAATTTATGGTAGGTGTTAGCTCGAAAAGACTGAATACAGAAATCAGAAGGTGAACAGAATTGGATTAAGGTTTTTCATACTTGTACAGCAAGATTAATACACATTTTTAAAATTATTTAATCCCTTTTAACAGATGTAGTTATTTTTATACTAAACTGTGTAAAATAATTCTCATGCTATATGGGTAAAGTTAGAAATGATTTATTACAGTCTCTATTATGATTTGTTTGACTTTTCACAGCATGTGAATAGTCTACATGCTGGGCAAACCTATTATGATTTACTCACAAGTATTTGGCATCCTTAACCATAATAATGTCAGCTTTCTCTCCAGTGCTACAAACAGCCAGAAATACAAGACTCAGGAGCAAAGGTTTAACACAGTAGTCTCTTTTTTTTGCACCACGTTATTGATGATGACATTCTTACACCTCGTCTAAAGGAGATAACATCAATAGTCTACATATGGAAGAAGTTCAAATTATGCAAATTATTCCACAACTTTATCATACTGCTGTTCACCAAGTCTCATCAAGATCTCTAATGCATTACATGGTAAAAAGTGCTAAAAAATTTATATTCCTTGCAGGGAAATTGAGTCATTCATTAAAATAGAATATTTTTTGCTTCAAGCTTACAACTGCAGGAGTTCAGCCTTGTGTGAAGAAAATAGTAAGTGAGGTCTTTGCAGTTGTTAGGTGCCCAAAGATTTCTGCTCAGTACCAGAAGATGCTAGAAACACAGACAGGAAAGAAATATTTCACACCTTTGGGTTTAGCTGAATAGGTCATACAAACGACCTAATCAGGTCATTTGCACGACCTGATGCAGATGACCAGTTACACATTTTAATTAACATGAATGAAAAGTTAATTTCAGTAATTTAAAATGTAACATTGATATTTATATAGACTTACAATGCACAGAGCAATATATTCCAGTCATTTATTTCTGTTGATTACATCTAAAACCAAAAACTGAAGTAAGATGCTAAAGGCATGGTTTCTGGCTCAGGAGCGTCCAAACACAAACAGTTATAACCTATATTGTAGAGGAGTCTGTGTGTGGTGGCTCTTGAAGCACTGACTCAACCCAGAGTCAGTGTTATGTAAGCCGCCTCCTTTCCCAACTCTTAAATGTTTTTCTTATGTTTTTTTTTTTGCAACCCTCTGGTTCTGGTTACTTGTTCACTTTCTTTTTTCACCCTTTTTTCTCCACTTATCTTTCCATTAATATACCCGAATACAGCACCGAACACAGTCTATGAACATGCTAGCAGTCTAAACAAGTCAAAAAATTTTTTCCTTTTATTTCACTTTTCACCAAGTAGTCAAACAACCAGTGTCTTCAGCAATTATTTTTTTCTTCCATTTACCTTTCAGTAAATATTATTGGATATGACAATCTGAACAGGCAGTTCCATAGCCTTTTCCCACAGTCTTTCAGAATAGAGCTACTCCTCACACTTCTAATGCAATACACAGACAACTGTGTTTTCTTCTCTTTTTAGCAGAAAACATTTTTCTTTCATTCCAATTTCCATTAATAGGTCATCTTTTGAGCAGTGTAATTTGCAATGAACATTTTTCCCTTTCACTTACCTTTGAGTACATGGATGCATTACTTCATGAATGGGAATAAACTCTTGAAATTATTCACTCTGTGTGTGAATGTATTATAAGTTGTATTCTTTGAACTGAGTTACTCAAATAAACATTTCAATATCCAAACTTTTATTGAGATGTGGAGGTTTATTACCATATTTACTAATAAATTCATGAAAATTCTAAAAGTGTCTGGGACTGAAAAGTATTTCTCATATGTTATTGTAGCTGGTGGTAGAAATCTTTAGGCTGATTTAATTTTTTATGTGAGCAGAACGAAGGGCAGGCAAAGTGAGACAGACTAGCAATCAGAGAAAAACAAAGCCCATTACAAGCGGTAAATTTTATTATGGGATAACAGCACATAAAGCACATCTAAAATCGATGTGTCCAATGCACTTTTAATAAAGGTAATATTAAAGGTACAGTTTCTAAGTACAATATAACAACATTCATATTAGAATGAAAAGTATTTAAAAGACAACATTAAATTTCTTATTCTTCTTTACAGATGTATTTACAAAATGAATCAAAATACTTATTTTCATATTTAAGAATCAGACAAGAAGGAGCAAAACTACATTTGTGAATTAGACTACCTGCTAAAGAGAGTTCAAAAGAGCTGGATAAAAAGGTTCATGATCAACCGTCGCCATTTAAGATCAGTAGCAAATGTGTGACTTAGAAATCTGTGTCAAACACAAACTAGTTTGGGCCTTTTCAATGTTTTTTTTTTTTTTTTTTTTTTTAATTGCTTTGCAAGGAAAAGAAGCATCAAGCCCTGCTCCACCCAACCTTCATGTGTGGAGTTAACCCAAACCAACTCAGCTCACAATGAACATAGAACATTAAAAGGAACCAGATGTGCTGTACGCCTGTTTTACAAACACCCACTAATACAGAATTTACAATGTATTAGCAAATCTTCTGTTTGCAGTGATGAAAAAAATTACACCACAAGCAGAAAATGTAGAAATGTCAAATTATTACAAAAAAAAAAAAAAAAAAAATCAAAGAAAAAAGAAAATGTGCAAGTGATCATTTCGGGTAATTACTTATCTGCAACTTTAATTGACCATTTGAGATCAATATAAAAACAAACTTCCAGGACCTTCTGAAATCAAGGTGAGAGGGATGACATCTATTCATAAAACCCTTTCAACATAATGCACCAAAACATGTCAAAACACATGAAGAAAAAAAAGAAAAATTTTAAGCAAGTGAGGGTGAGATTTTCTCCTTATGTAAAAAATACATTGTCACATCAGTACACGTTTGGAAAATAAAAAAGGACAATCAAAACCATGTATGCATTTTGTTACACCGAGAGGCACTCAGTGTGATACTTTGCTTATTATTGCGAGCATTTTCTTAGTGATTTTGCTACAGAGAAGAGGAAAAAAGTCGACTTTGTCATCAGTTGGCAAATCCTTTCATGTCAGTTTTTTAAACACGTTATGTGAGGCAGTAATAATAATAATAATAAAAATATATGTCACTGGTCTGAATACCCTTTCAGGGCCATTGAAACATACAGAAACCCGAGCACCACGATCCCACGTCAAGTAAGGGACGATGCAGACACGCGAGGTAAAATAGTTAACTTCTTAAAGACCTGACGAGCTACAACCTCAGTGAGTGGTTTTTCTTACAATCGGGAAAGAGAAAGGAAAAAAATACTGCTGTTTCAGTTTGAAAATCAGGATTTCTCCACAAAAATCCAGAAAAGCGACCTTAAATAGTTTTTAAAATGAGCAGATTCTAGTTTTGCTATAAGCCAGAAGGAAATAAGTGCAAAATCCCAGAGCTAGCACACTGATACAGGTACTTTCTGGGTACTTCTTTTTCTCTTTTACCACTATCATTTTTATTATCATCATTATAATTCGTTGAGTCCTAATATCAATAATACATTAATAGGCAATAAAATTATTGAACTAATAGGGTGGCCAGGCTTAGGAATCAATACTTGGTTCACAAAATTAACTTACCTAGCACCACAAGGTAGGGCAACACAAAATAAATGTCAGCACACCCCTATCTCTATCAAACTAATCCTAAAGGAGGGAAGCAAAATAGAAACAGCTTCATCGTACAATATGATGCAATCGATAAACAGATAAATATTTTCACTGGGTAGGCCTTAGTAGCAGTATTTTCCTCTTACCTATACAGACAGAAGTTACAAAGCTACCTTTATACATGTGATCCATAAGAATAATAATATTAAATATGATGAATAAAAACAGCCAAGAATGAGGGAGAGAGTGAGAAAAGGAACACATACAGTAATACAGGCCATGTCAAGTTCTACGTTCTCCACCTGGGAACTGAACCAGTCAAATATACAGATGACACAAAAATCGACACTAAAAAAATAAAAAAAGAAAAAAATAATTGTGATAAATAAGAGGGTGTATTTACATGCAGATGCACAAAAGAATGAGAAATAATACACCAACATATATTATTGCTTGACATTCAATTATGGCTAAAGGTTGCGTCTTTTCTTTTTTTTTTCTTTTTAAACTATTGTCCTTAAATGTAATTTTAATCTTAAAATTCCTATCACCTGTGCTTTGGAAGATGAGTTTAATAAAAATGCAATGACAGATTCAAAATTCTGGGCTACAGCACATGTTGGCAGCTTTTAAGCGTGACATAACGTCAGCTTTCACAATCTGCGGCCACAGAGGTCTCCAAAGTCTGGTATTTTGTTAAAAAAGAAAGTATTTTTCTGTCCAATATGAGCCGACCTGACCAATACAGCAGGAAAATCATGTTTTTGGAAATGTGGTACTGCTCTTTGTTACCCCTGCAGAATTGTTGCACATTGCTGAATTGCTGAAGGCGTTATGTTATGCTTTTTTTAAAATTTTAAATAAAATAAAAACAAAAACAAAAAGAACTTATACTTAATATGGATGGATCCAGTTCAGCATTTCCAAACCTTTGTCCTTTATTTAAATTCTTTAAAATTAAAACCAAAATGTCCTTATTCACATAACCCTGTTCCTCTGTAATTATTAAAGCCTTGTCTGGGTTTTTTTTGTATTTTATTTTAGTCACACACCGTAAGAACAAAACACACACACACACACACACACACACATACAGAGACTATTGCTTTTTACAAACAGACAACATAGCAGAGACAGAAGGAACACATTTTTACTGTATACTACACAGAGACTAAATAGTACACATAAACTTGGGGGGGAAAAAAAAGAGCAAAAAGGAACAGTGGCGGTTCTTGCATGCATGATGTCCTGGGCCATTGACTCTCTCTGGTGCCCACAACTCCACCAATTAAATGCAAGAACTTTTCTGAGACTCTGGGATGGGATACATTACAGTGCATTTACATTTATATCTAGTGGTTGTGCGACCCCTTTGTAATGCCACCCTTGGCGACTGCTTATATGGCCAATATCAAAAACCGCCACTGAACAGACATAATATTTTAGTCGTAGTTCATAGTTGTACCACAGGAATACTGTGTTTGATGACTGTTTTCTTCATCAATCATCTATCATCTATCACAACCACACAAGCACATCTAAAGAGGAAAAAGAAACTGAAGGGATTATTATTACTTCTTGGTACAAAGTGTAAACATAGCGGATGGATAGAATTAATAAAAAAGGCAGATAACTGCAATGTAGAGACCCGTAATTTCAACACAAGGCATATTGCTCATAATATTTTGTAGAATGCATCACAGAGCCACTAAGTAGGCTCACGTTTTTGCGGTTTGAGAGTGGCAGACCTTAGCTGTGTGAGAGAAAAATACTTGGTCGTTATGCAACTAGAAAATGTGTTGAAAACAAATCATTTCAAAGGAAAGCAGCCAAATCACCTTTTAAAAAAAATTAAAAAAATTCCCATAGTAGGAACAGTAAAGTTCAGTGTGCTACGTTAAAAACCTGGCCAATCGAGGTATGCCTCAGGCCTTCCCACGCCACCTCCCTGAGCATTCACACCGCATCCTTTCAATGTGCTGTTCTTATCGGGGGCCACAGACATCTTTCACAAACCTGGATTGTCTTGCAGTGCTCCAGACTGGGGGCGGGAGGGGTTGTTTTGTTCGGAGACTGAGGTTAACTAGTCATATAGAGGGTTTGTGCATAATATCCAAAGAGAATTGGAACATAAGTACAGATACAGTAGATCTACTACAACCCAAACACAACCGATTCAGTATTGCATAAGAATATTTTGGTTTTTCTAACAAAGAGGGTAATCATTTGTAAAGACCCTGATGACACCATCTGAAATCAGCATTTTTTTTTTCTTTTCTGATAAAAAAAAAAATGTTTTGTGCTGAAAAACTGCAGATTGCAAAAGTGATAAGATCATAGTTTTGATTTCTTGGCTGAAAGCTCCATACAGTTAAAACCAAATATTTACATACTACTTATAAAAAGACATTTTTTCTCTCATTGTCTGACCAGACTCTATTTTAGGTCAGTTAGGTTAGGATTACTAAAAGTATTTCTGTTTGTTCAATGTCAGGATAATGAAAGAGAAGTTAAAGAAAAATCTTTAAAGACATTTTTCTAATATTTGGTTTGAAGATGTATTTCTTAGGTAATATTCCCTTCCTTTTATAAATGTTTCACAATAGAATTTTGGCCCACTCCTTCTGGCAGAACTGGAGTAACTGGGTGAGGTTTGCTGGTAGCCTTGCTCACACAAAATCTTTTTAACTTTGTAGTTCTGAGATCAGAAATTTGTGATGTCAACCTCAAAACGTTGGCCGTTATCCTTGAGCCACTTTGCAACTAATTAGGTGGCATACTTTAAGTCATTGTCCATTTGAAAGACTGATGTCTTGAGATGTTTTAATATTTCCACATAATGGGAAACTAATTTTTAACGTGCAGCAGTCTTGCCTGCACCAATAAAACACTACTGAACTTTCCAGTTGGGATGAGGTTCTGAGACTTTTAAGCTTCCCTTCTTTTCTCAAAATAAAACACAGGTCGTCATGGCTAAAAACTTGAGTTTTAATTTAATTAAACCACTGGATGTCTCTCTCATTATTCTGGTCCTTAGGGAAACAAAAACGGGCAATTGCAAATGATTTCAAAACAGGCAGTTTAGTTTGATATAAAGACAGATAATGAGAAAAACATGGTTGTATCTTTTTAACAAAGTGTAAATATACATCTGGTTTCAACTGTATCTTGAAATGTGAACTCAGTGATCAATTCTTAAATTCTAATTTTAACCACCTCTTATGGAAACATCCCTGAAACAAACAATATTCACTCAACTAAACATGATGAATACAAACAAAAGTCCTCTCAAAAAGAAAGGCGAAGAAAAAAACAAACAAAAAACTATTCTTCCCTGAGGGGTGACAGCACAAGGCATTAACATCTTGTGCAAATTGCACAGCAGAGGAATGATAGTGTACAAACAGAAAACTAAAGAAACAAAACTTGATCCTGTTTTACAGTTAGTGACACATGTATTAACACGCTTTGCTGGGTTTTCTAAAGGGATATTTTTCTTTTTCTTTTAAGATATTTAAGGAGTTGCTACCGAGATTGCTGGAATGTCTTCAGAATCCATTCTACATTTTAAGCAAGTAGACTGGAAAGCGGAAGCAACAACTACAGTTTGGCACATCCAGGGTTTTTTGTTTTTGTTTTAACACTTTTTATCACCACACTGACAAGAAAGACACACTCAACAAAAACAGAAGCACAACAACAAAGCATTCTGAAAATAGCACTTGTCCTACCGTTTTTCTGTTTTGTTTTTTTTTTAAATATACTTCCCTCTCCTAATTGTACAAACAACAGCGAGTCTTAATTATTGCAGGGATACAGTTAAGTGCTACCTGACATCTTTTTTTTGCCCTCTCCCTCATCCTCTTTCATGGGTTTGTTAAAACCAAAACGAGTTACAAAAATAGAAGCTTTACGACCAGACAAGGCTTTGAATATTCACTTTCTCTTAGCTGTTTTCTTTTGTGTTCTGTTAAGGTGCTGCCAAGCTGAGGCGATGGTAAGAAGGCAAAAAGTCACAAAATTTATATAATAAAAACAAAACTTTTGACTGAGCCTCATACCCCTTGAACTCTGTTTTTGTCTTATTTTTGTCCAGCCATAGTAAAAAAAAAACATCAATGTGTTTTATTAGCATTTTATGTGGTAGACCATTAATGTTGCAGTGAACCCTTCAAACTTTTATACAAAGAATAATCTGAATGCTTTTGCATCAAATTCTTTTCCTAATACAATTAAATAAAATCAAATTCCCTAATTAATCTTAGACAAAGGTTATAGATGTTTTTTAGAGAAGGCAAAATATTTTATATCAGATTGGCCAGGCGTAAAGTTGTGGCAAAGTGGTTTATTTTTACGGAAGAGTGGCAGGACAAAAGCTGTTGTTGAAAGAAAGCTATAAAATTTCACACCTAATGACAAAGTTATGAAACTAATTGATGCCCAGAACTAACTCTACACATCACACTGAGCACAGCTTCCCAGCATGGTGGTGGCAACATCATACTGTCGGCATATGTTTTGGGTGGCAGACAGCAGGCCAGAATAAATGAGAAGATGGACGGAGCTAAATAAAGGCCAATGCTGAAAAAAAAAGAAAAAAAAAACATGTGAGAGGCTGCTGAAGACTTCAAACCGTCCAGCATATTCCAAGTGATAAAATGGTCCAGTCAAAGTTCAGACTTGTTGCAACTGAGATTCCAAGTGAGGGATGAAGAAGCTGAACACCACACTTTTTAGTCTTTGCTTAAAAACTTGCATCACTTTCTTCACTCTTCACAATTATTTTAATTTTGTGTTGGCTTACCACATAAAATACATTCACGATTGCCTCAGAGGATTGTTACATGATAAAAAGTTGTCTAAAGTAAGTTCAAGGAGTATGAATTATTTTTGCAATGCACTGCAGGCATGCTTTTAGGTTGGTAAGTGCACCTCTGCCATGTTTGCTTGTTTTATTTTTATCTTCCACTAGGTGGAACAGTTGGATTATAATCTCAATGTGCTTTCTCCACTTTGACCACATTGCAAAAAATATATATAAATTTATGTTAGTTTTAGCTTGTCAAACAATACATGTGCAGTCTGTCAAATTAGAATTGATCTGCAAACGTCTGTAACCCAAAAGGTTTCATAATTTAATAGCATTCAGAGGAGATAACTAATATTCAGAACACTTTATTTAGGTGAGAATGCACTTGTAGTTGCTGCAGAAAAAAAAAGGGGGTGTCTTTAGCTTGCCTCCTAATCCATGCCTCGTTGATCGGTGTCCAGCAGCAGCATTGGCCAGCCTAACAGAACCACCCCGCTCCAAACACTTCCAAGCCAAATAACCATTTGTAGCTCCCAAAAGTAACCTCTGTGTTCATGATTCAGCTTGTACTTCTTGTGCACATGCAACACATCACTAGGTAAATATACAAGTCTTAAATTAAACAAAGGTGTAAATAAAAGTGCCTTATCAATTCAACAATTAAGAATGGTCTAACTACTAATATCATACATGTTATTTAAAATAGATTCTATAAACATTATTTTTTTTTCTGTATAGTAAGTACTTATGACCATATACCCTGTAGTACATTATAAAACAGGTGGAATGGAGCCTTTTCATTGCGTCGGTGCCCCGGGCTTCTTCAGGGCACCTGTCCAGAGAAGGATTAATAGCAGATGGCCTTACATGATTTTCACTATGCAACAATGGTGGATGGAGTCCTTGACAGCTAAAATCATTGCGTTTTTATAAGAATTACCAGAATTCTAGATTTCTTTCTTTTTTTTTTTCCTTTTTAATCGATTGTCCTTAAAGAGGCGCCGATTGCATCACCATGCCGACGGAAACCTCCCAGAAAGTTGCTGTGAGTTTTCATTTTGAGCGCTGCTTCTTAAACAAAAACAAAAAGGAGGAAAAATGGCTGAACTTGACCAAAGTGTGCACATTTCTTACACAACTTAATTCTGGAAATTAGACATTACAAAGATTTGATTGAGAAAATACTAAAACTTGTTTAAGGAGTGCAAATCTGGAAGATAATACTGATGTGGTCATCTTTTAAGGGTTGTTTATACTTTTTCTCCCACATCATGATAAAAGAACACTGGTAATTTTTTTTTTCTTCAAAAAAGTGCATAGGAAGGCCAAGTTCAGCCAAAGAGAAATAATTTGTTCCTATCTCCTCTTCATGTCCCGCTAGGGTTCTGTTGTGTCTTCCTTTGAGACTTAAATTCAACATAGTAAACCTTGACAATCAGCTCCCCAATGCCCTCCCCCCACCACTGCAAAAAAAAAAAAAAAAAAAAAAATTAAGAGGAAAAAAAGTTGAACAGCGTGCCATCTGTCCGCTCCGGTTTTGTGCAGGGCACCAGTAAAGTGTCTCAGATTCCTCCTTCACGTCCCCCCCAGCTCCCCTCCCCCTCAAACAGTGGGCGCACCTGCACCTGGAGGGGGGAGGGGGCCGCGCATGTTACCCATCGACGGGCATGGACTGCTCAAAGTCTGATCCGAACAGCTCCTTATATAAGGGGGGGAAGTGGGCACGCACAATGTCTGGGTATATTGCTTTGAAAGCCGTGAGCTTCTCTGTATGCCTACTGCACAGCGCTCGCAGTGTCGACACTTTGCATATCAACTGTGGGGAGAGAGAGAGGAGACAGGCTGTTTAGATTCATGACGAGGCAAGGACATGGAGCAATTGTAGTGAAGAGAGAAAAAAAAGACGAAAACAGTCCTCCCTACAGTGCTTTCTGTCCCACACGGGGCAAAAAGACTTGTAAATATTGAGACTGTGTGACACTTTATATTAGGAAGAAAATGCAGTTGACAAATTTTCACTTTTCTTGGGGAAAAAAAGGAACTTTATGTTTTACACTAAATTGTAAAAATACTTTACTTCTCAGGACGTATGGCATGATGTGTTACGACTGACCTTTGTAAGAATGCCATCCTCTCTGTGGTTCTTCTGCAGAACGTGTTGAAGGGCCAGTTGGATCTTCTGCTGGAGTTTTTCCACTTTCACCTTCTCCTGAAGCCAGGATCGGTCTGGAGGAATACATTTCACTGCTTCATTTATTAGCAAACTTCTTTGCATGTAAGCTAGCATAAAAGTGGTTGCGGTACAGTGTTTTGCAAAAAATATACTTAAACCTGATTGTCATGTTACAATTATAAATCTTAATTAAAAACAAATGCATCCTTCATTTGTTTTTAATGTTTTGACTATCACAGATCTGAAAAGTGTGGTGTGTAGTTGATTTAACCCAGTTGGAATTTTACTTTCTTGATCCACTTTTTGCTGCAATATGCTGCTCTAAGTGTTTTGAATTATGTCGTTACCAGCTTTGCTGAATTTTGTTCACCACTGCTCTGTGCAAAAGTTGATTTAAACTGAATGAAGAGCATTTCAATAGCATTTTTCTAAGATCTACCACAGATTCCCAACTGAATTTGGTTTCAGTACCGTTCTAACACATGAGCCTGCTTTGATTAACGAGGTGACTTTTTCTATATTGTTTTAACGCTTCAAAAACTTTTTCTGTGAACTTGATGCTACTGTCCCACCTAAAATTTCCCATACAATAAAAGCTCTTTCTATTCTATTTTGCTCTGAAGGATCACACTTGACTTTATTTAAGGGTATCAGAGTAAGAGGGGCTGAATACATATGCATGTGACTATTTTAGTCTAATTTTCTTTCAAAATGTACACAAGTTTGCATTGGGCTTTCACGTAATATCCCAATAAAATGCACATTAAAATGTAATCAAATAAAAAAAGGTAAGAGGTATGACTACTTTTGCAAGGCAGTGCATATTGTTATGGTGAGTAGGTGAGTGTGGCTGCTCCCTCCCATCTCCCCCGTTTGTTGCTGTGACTGACACCTACCAGCAGACATCAACACAAAAGCAGAGAACAGGGCGATCTCATCCTCAGACAGGTGCATAGAACACAAGTTTTTCCCAAACTCGAAGACGGAGCTGATCAAGTCGTCACAGCCTGCCACAGCAAAGGACATGGAGAGAGAGAGGGAGAGAGAGACAAAGAGAGAGAGAGAGAGAGAACGGGTTTAGGATGGGGAAGACCAAAGAACAACATTCACTCTTGATCTTTATTGGGAGAGAGGCACACAGGGAGAGGAGAGGAAGGGGAGAGGATAAAAAAGAGCAGCATGCTGACAGCACATGGGAGCGTCTTAAGCAGAACAGGCAATGCTTTCACTGAGTTTTGCCTCCCAGACGAGTCACTTTTGGCAGTTGGGTGGTGTTATGCAAGCTAAAATGAGGTCACTATTGAGGCTTTTAGTTAAATCAATTATTAGGGATGTACACAGATAGGCATATGCCACTGCTGTTCTGAAAGCCCATCACTCTCCGCCAGCGTCCCCTGCTATGTGTTAGAGGGACTTTCACTAATGCATAAATAGAGTGATAAACAAAGAAACAGGAATGTGCATCCTCAAAATCACTGTGGGATGCATTTACATTTTTTCTGTCAAAAAGCTACCTTGAAACAAGAAAATCCATGTTGGAATATCACAGTAAAATATGACAGTCAAACATGACTGCTATTTGCTTTTTTTTGCCTGAGATGTTTCATGTCAGACTACCGGCAATAGTTTTGATAGCACTCTCCCCAAAGACGCCCCGTCTGGCTTTATTTATTCCAGAGTTACACGAGCCATATGCAGCGGTGCCTCGGTAACATCTCTGTTGTACCATAAATAACCGCTGAAGAGACAGAAATGCCAGGTGAGGAAGGGATAAGGAGCTCAGTGTTTGCTTCCAGGCCTTCAGCGTTGAGAAAAGAACAGCAGCCGACTCTAATTTTGGCTGTTACACCAAGGAGAGGAAGAAGACACTGTAAAAAAAAAAAAACACTCTAGATACACAAATACAGCAAGCAGGCACCCACGCCTGCCCGACTGTACACCCACTCCACTTACCTAATGACTTGAACACATCAGGTCCGGCATATTTTCCATCGAAATAGACTGTGTTGTTTTGCGAGTCAAAGGCACGGCACATTCTGACAAACACAACTTCCAGAGAGCCTGCAGAGACAGACAGCAACAAGATGCTGAAGATTTTCTTTTTTCCCCTGTAACATCAGGCAGAGGTGCAAAACACATGATTATGCTTTGTGCTAATCTTCCGAAATATAAGAAAACGACCGCTTTGAAATGCGCCTGCTGGCAGATGAGAATAGAAACTGCCTCCGCAGATGAAAACATCATCGATAGAAGGCTATTCTATCCAGAGAGTCAAATTTGACGAAAATAGGTAGTGACACCACTCTTTCGTTCAGATGCTTTTTTTTAAAGCTGAAAACTATTTATTAGATGGTGCGATCTGTGCAACTTGATGGGAGAGAACACAGAGAAAAGAAGTACAGAACTGTAATTCTTATTGACACAGCTGAAAAAAATCTGTAAAAAGCCTTGAGTAAATGTATTCTGCATTACTGCAACAGCCTCGCACACTGAAAATTTCAGAAAATACATCTTAGTACATTTATACAGAAAGAAAGGCAACAATAAAAATTACTAATGCTACACATCTCAATATCTATAGTAGTTCCTTTAAAATAAAGGTACCATTTTTATGATCTCAGAATGTCTAGGGTTTTTTCTTGAATAACCCTTAAATTTGTGTTTTCTTGGGGTAACATGGAAACAGTGGCTAAGAATAGTGGCCCGCTTTTCTTAGCAAATGTTCAAAATGTTAAGGAACACAACATTCTGGAAAGACTGATGTGTGTTTATCTTCATAAATCAGAAAGTACTGTCAAGAAAATAGCTAGCTCCCTAAATGTACCTACAGCTACACTCAAGGAAATAATAAAAAACTTTATAACTAGAATTCAGACAACAAATCTGCAGGAGCACCCAAGTTTTTGAAAAATCTACAGAAAATATTCACCAGAAACAATAACTACCCTACTCCATGGCTATTTCAGTTCAGAAAACTAAATCCTGTGAGGTAAGCTTGAGAAAAGAGAGCATAAGAGAGGACTCTGGAGGATGTAGGGAGACCAAGCAAAGAGAAATGGATTTCTCTCGGTTTGCTCCAACTTTGTGAGAAAGTTGGAGCAGTGCTGTCCTGTCAGCAGAAGGAGATTAAGAGGAATTTATTTTAAGGCTTTTTACACATCTTTTCCAGGGGTTCGAATAAGTGTGGATGGCACTGTGCATCTGCATAAATACAGGGGATATCAGAGCAGCTTGAAGAGACTGCATTTCTGGGAAAAAAGCAGGGCAGAAAAAATCGGCAGCTAGACTGATGGGTTTTATCAGAACTCTGGAATGGAAGACTTATCTAACGCAGCGTCCGCCTCTGCTCTGTATGCAGCGAACAGGGCGAAAACAGAAAGAGGCAGAGGCAGGCTGGGGTGGGGCCTCCTGTCTGTGACACTGTCTGTGCGTGTGAAGAAGAAGAGCTTTGTGCAGTCAGGTCAGCTACACCCCCGTGACAATGGCGGAGCGGGACTGGCGGAGGTGAGCCGAGGTGAGTCTGACGGCAGCAGGCCATGTTGACAGGCTGTCATACCTGCTTTCAGCAGCACTATCTGATCGTTCTGACACAGCTCCATGAAGCCGTCGATGCGCTTGGCAAACTCCACCACATACTGAATGGCCTCTGTTATTTTGATAGCACACAGCTGCCACATGACTTCCCGGGGCTGAGGAACAAGATAGGACAGAGAACGGGTTATCTGCTGTAAAACAATGGTTTTGATAATAACTGCAGCTGTTACAAAAAAGTGCAACACCGAGCCGGACGCCTTACCTTGCTCTGGTAGCTCTCCACCTCTTCCTGAAGGAAAGCCTGCCAGGTCATCTGCTGCAGCTCCTCTCTCAGGTACTGACATGTCTCCATGTGTGACTTTGAGATGTTTTGGGCAAGGTGCTCTGGAAGACAATAGTCATCATCATCATCATCATCATCATCATCATCATCATCATCATCATCATCACCAGCCCACACGATTTCAGCTAAGATCTGGTTGTTATACACGGTGCTATGTGAAAGTGAAGACTTCACTGCTCATTGATGAGATATGCCACAGGAAAAGAAGATTTATGTACTGAGTTCTAATGAAGAACGAAGGATAGGAGGGAGGTGAATGCATGTGGGCTTTTTTTGGAGGGGAGGGGTAGAAAGCTTGTTGACATTTCCTTATACTGCCTGCAGGAAGCTCATAGCTTAAGGTTGAGGCGAAGCCAATCTAGTTATGACACAAATGCATGGAAAAGGGAGGGGGAGGGGCACCACGTTACTCACTGAAACAAAGGTCACTTTTTTTTTTCTCAGAGAAATATTGAGTATAAGAATTTAAATGGTTTTGAAAACACATCTGTTAAAAGGAGTTCCTAGGCACAAGGGAGCCTAAAAAAATGATTTCCCCAGACGCCTGCCCTGCTGGATCCCGATTGGCCCTAATTAATGGAAACTAATTACAAAAAAAAGTCTCTTTTAATGAGTGTTGGAGATGAGTCTCCAACCTCCTGCTATTTTAAGCAACCTTTGTGTCGTTTGCCCCACGGTTGAGTTGTTCTACCCCCCTCCTTCATTTCACTGTCTCTCCTTTAACCTCTTCCTTCCTTTCCCTGCTCCTTACCTAGTTCAGCCATGGAAACAGTGGGGGAGGTCTCGCCATTGGTGAAGGAGCAGTAGGGAAAAAAGCCAGAGCCGGGGGCAAAGTCGCAGATGGGCTCTGGCTTGATGCCGTTGATGTCTAAGCCCGACTGGTCAGGGGACGGCTGGATGTCCAGGTAGAAGCTGCTGACCGCCGAGTCGGGCTTGTTGCCATCAGGAGTGTGGCCATCCATGTAGCCGCTGAGGTCATCGTGTAGCTCCGTTAGGCCGTTGGCTGAGAGGCCGTAGCTAGGTGTGAGCGGCTCTGCCTCTCCGGGCTGCTGTTGGTGGTCTCGCTGCTGCTGCTGCAGCCGGTGCTTCTGGACCTCAGCGTACAGGCTGTCTCGCTGCTTCTTTGACATGCGGCCAAACTTCACCGCTGGTGCAAAAAGGAGGAAACAAGTATGAAAATCAAATGAAAGTGGAATAAAATGCTAGACTAAAATAAACCACACAAACAAAATTTAATTTGAGTAGAATTTTAAACATATGTCCTTTGGAAAATGTGTACAGATACGCATGCATGAATCATTAAATAAGATTAATTTTCTAACTCTACACATATAGTTTGTTTTGGTAACTAAATCTAGAAAGCTTTAAATATGCTCTAATAATCTCTTGGCCAGAGATCAGAATCAGACCATTTTTCTTTATCAGCAGGTCAAATACAAAAAATAAAATGTTTCAGTCCTGATGCATCACAACTAATACAATACTGACATAAAACTATAAGTAAATCTCTATAGTTCAGGGCAACTGGCTGATGTAATGGGGCACACTCTGTGAGTCAGGAGGTCACAATATGCATGTGTGTGGGTTTATGTGTACACTATGTAGATATCTATGCAAATAAATATATGCAGCAGGACAGGGAGGAAAGTAAGCATAAAGGCTCGCATATATTCAAAGTCACCTTCTTTCAGTCAAAGCATATATACACCTTTGTAAGTGTGTCTGCATGAAAGATGACCTGTTCAAACAGCACTCACTTACTTCTGTGTTCGTTTATATACATGACAATATATGTGCATGTACATGGGGCAGGGTCTTTGAGTGTACAAGTGCATTCAAGATTTTCACTTCAAATCGTGCTTTAGTAAAAAACATATCACATGTCTGCCGTGTTCAAGCAGAGCCTACTCAGCTCAGTCTAGTCTGGACCTGCCTGACAAAGAAAGACACGAACGCCCACCTAGGGGCTCCCAGTTTTGCATCCCAGCTACAGCAGCAATAACAACACCCTCTAACAACTTCCTGTTTTATGAAAACAGGTTTCTATTACCACAACAACTCTCCCACCACCGGCACATAATGGACATGATCAGATATGTTCCCACAGGCTCAAATCAAATCAATGATTTCTCTATGGACAGCTAATGGCACTGCCTTGCAGTGTTTATAAACATTGCTCTCCACACTTATTGATATCCCAAATAATGATGTGTCAAATCATTAAAATATAATTACACACTGAAAATCAAGAAGAAAAAAAAAACAGATCTTACCTCTATGCAAGTACCTTTAGTCAGTGAGTGAAAAACATGTTCATATATATATACATATATATATATATATAATAATTACTGGTGCCAATATTCTCCATGCGCCTGATTGGTTCTAAAAAACAAAATTAAATATATATATTTTTTATTTCCTTTATTTAACCAGGTAAACCCCATTGAGATCTGGATCTCATTTACAAGAGGGACCTGCAGTCTGCAGTAAACAATAACCTGGTTACAATGCAGTACAACACTAATTTTATTTATGCGTCACTTTTTTAAGATAATCAGGAGGAATATGAGGTATATATACAAGGTGGCACAGAGGTTCATATTTATTAGAAAGAGGAATGAAAAGAGGACAGACCAATCAAGAAAGTCAGATGTGATATACTGATCTCAATATGTCATCACATAGTTACTCACCTAAACCTTTTTCTATCTAAAATCAGGGAATCTTCAAATAAATATAACTGCAACGAGTTAGGATTGCAAAGGTGTAAAAAAACTCTCATGGACAACTCCATCAGTAAGAGTCTCTTGAGGTTACAAAGATAAAATAAAAGCCTTAAAACATATAGATTATATTAGAATTATAGTTTAGAAAACGACCCATTTGTAATTCACAACATCTGTCCCAACTTCATTGTAAAGTTTTACAGAGCAGATTTTACACAAACAGGTGCCTGAATGTGAGCTCTTCACCTCTTGGTATCTTTGCCCGTTGCACCCACCTGTCGATTCCCCTCCCGTAAAACAACTCACCATCTCGTGACATTCCCACTGCCAGGCACTTCTGCAGCCTGCAGTGCTGGCAGCGGTTGCGGCTGGTGCGGTCGATCAAGCAGTTTTTCTGACGGGGGCAGGAGTACGCTGCATTGCTCTGCTGACTCCTCCTGAAGAAGCCCTGCATGGGGAGAAGGGCACGGAAAATACGCCTTAGGTTTGCTGAACGGGCCTCCGTGGCCGCAAACACTCATTCTGGCACCTGAGAAGGGGGATCATTTTTATGTCTTCATTGTGCTCTAGTGCTGACAAGATTTATTGCAGTCTGGCGGGGATGTACTGTACTCCCAGTGGTGATATTTCCATTTTACTGCTTGCAAATTGAAATGCAACAAAAACTACTGCGGTGGTATTTTTCTGACTTCTTTGCTGGCATTTAAAGAGCGTTGTATATCCACCAGTGTGTACAACACGAGGGCGGCATGTTTTGGGTAGCGCATGATAACAACGCCTGGCATTTCTCTTCAGTGGTGTTATTAGTGTTGATTAATGCAGCACAGGCATGTGCAAGGCTAAAGGATTGCAAACGCACACCAACTGGATTCCTCATTCTTTGACTTAATGAATTGATTCCAGCACATCATTAACATGCCCCACTCTACTGCTCCACACACATATGTCTTAATTAGCTGCTCATTGGCTGTTTAATTACAAGAAAACAGCTGACAGCTGCCAAGTTGCTTTATAATGGAAGCCATTATGGAAACAGAGTAAAACTGCCAGTGACAAGTAGCACTCCTTAATAATACAATGATTTATGGTCCAAACTTTTGTACTCGCACGTACCATTAAAGGCCTTTCTGCCTGTGGACTAATTAGCAATCATTAAAGATAGATTTCAGCAGTTTATTCTTTAGCGTTTTATCCTTTCCAGGATCTGTGTGTGTGTGTGAGAGGGAGAGAGGGGTGCTGGGAAGAAGAGCTGAAAGGAGCCTCTTTTTGTCCCCCCGTCCCCAAATCACACCCATGCACGCACATGCACACACACACACACACATCGCAGCAAACAGCAAAAGGTGGAGGCTGGCTCAGGAATGCTAATGATGTGCTTGGTGACGAGCACGAGGGGCTGACAGGAATACACTCTGTGCACAAATTTTCCTTCGCCGTGAATGGCTGGTGTATTTGAAACAGTACAAAAGGTAGCTTCAATGGGGAGAAACACGCTGTAGCAAACAGCCAACAATCTGCTATAATTCAAAGCACTCTCCTTTTGATCATCCTATTTCAAGAAGAGCAGCAGAAGCGAAAAAGGAGAAGAAAAAAAAACAGCAAAAAAAAAAAAAGACATGTCCCAGGGAGGGAAAAGGCAGAGGAAAGCAGAGGAATGACTATGTCCTACTAATTGTGCCTTTCTGTGATGTCCTCAGTGGTGCTTGACCACTTTAATGATCATGCTCTGAGTGTTTACACACACCACGCTCCCTCTCCAAAACGCTGTAAAACTTCAGCAACATTTTCAGATGTTTTTCTTGCAAACAAGCAACTTTCTTTACCTCCTCAGTGTTTCCTTCCTGTCTTTTCCCTCCTTCTTTCACATGCTTACAACCCATCACACTAACAGGTTCGCTTCTCTTGATGCTTACCTTACAGCCTTCACATGTTATCACACCGTAATGGATGCCTGATGATTTGTCTCCACAGATCTTGCAGGGAATTATTTCGATTTGAGCTGGGGAGAAGAAAAGAAAATGAAAGAAATAAATAAATAAGGGCAAAAAGAAATCAACATTTTGCTGTCACAAGCTGCTGTACAGCCCTCTCACCATGGATCCATGTTGGTACATGAAAGAGCACTGTGCTTCTAAAAACATCTCATCCAGTGGCTTTTGAATCCTCACTTCCACACAGTATTAGCTGAATATTTAGAGCTGCAGTCATATGCATGTGTGTGTGTGTGTGGGTGTGTGTGTGTGTACATGTGTCTGTGTTTTTTAAGGGAAGGATCCAATTTTAAAGTGCTCAACAACAGCCTGTACAAACATGGCATCGATTTGTCGCGAAAACATAACTTACATTAAGAAAAGACCCGGCTGCCCACAAACCCTAATGCCCCACAGAAGTGCAAATATAAACCTTGTGCAATGACAAAAGATCATTTAGCCACATGAGGAGGTCTATTCCCTGGTGGAAAACCCGACTTCATGCAGGCTCTTAAATTTCAAAACCATACCCCCCCCCAGGAGAAAATCCACTGCAACCACAAAGAATCATAACATGCCCGCTGTGCTGGATGAAGCAAAAACTGTGTATTTTTATGCGTTTGTGTGTGAGCAAGCTATACGAGAAGGAAAAAGAAACACAGACACAAAAACCCCCCGCTGCAGTTTGAGTTTGGCAGCACCGTTGTGCTGTTGACAGGCCTGAGATGCAGGACAAAAGCCCAGAGAGGATGGGCCTCATCCATCGTTGGCCTTCGCTCCGGGAGCGAACCTGCAGCTCAACGGGCAGAACACACAGACACGAGACACTCAGAACTCCCAGTTTGGCCCACTGATCTCAGCTTTATCACCGCAGCAGCCGCCAATGCCACGTCGCTACCTTCCTCCGAGCTTCCCCCCGCGGCCTCTATTTCGTTGCCCTCCTCAGTCGCGTCATTTCCATCAGTGCACTGCTGCGCCAGTTATCTGAGCTGAATCGTGGAAAGATCACCGTAGAATGGGCTCTGTCATGATGTAATATTTTGTCTGTTTTTAACCACCGATGTAGACTGCCTGTCAGGGCAGAAAGTGCTCTTGTAGCCACTACATTTGTTGGCACTCCAAGTAAATATTATTGAAATCACTAAGTTTACATATCATTCATAAAAAAAAAAAAAAAACGAAAAAAGATTAGGGCTTCAAAGATTTTCGAATTAGGAATATACAACTTTCCATTTCCCTGATATTTAAATATGATACAATACAGAGACCCATTCCCTTCAGCCGTTTGCCTCTAAGGCTGGACGAAGACCCATGTTTATGTAGAGATAACTGCAGGATAACATGGCAGACTGGGGTCATCAAGTCTCCATAACAACCATTAGAGGTCATCTCCCACCTGGTTGTTTGGGAGACATGCCAGGAAGAAAGCTTATTTCTGTACTACTATCACAAACATAAACATGTACTTTGCCAAACTATAATTGCGTGCTTTAGTTGGAAGAGAACAACATTAGTTCTTCCAGCTAATTAATTCACCAATTCTACAGCTGAACCAATAGATTGATATGTTACATTTTTGACATATTGATGAGTTTTTTTTTAACAGATTAATTTAGGTATGCTGGGGATGATATTAAAAATTGCAAAAGACTGGCTGTGGTGGACTGGGGCTGAAGAACCCTGATTACAGAGATTGAAAAAAGAGGAATGCTCTCTTTATGTATGCTCCAACACTGAAAACGTCATACAAAAACAAACAAAAAATTATGTAATAATTTTTTGGTCAGGGTATATATAAGTATATACAGAAAATAAAAGCTGCATTTTTCTAATATTTCACTATGAGATTATAATACTTTTTTGAAAGGGAGTCCTTTTGAATATGTGTATATATGTTTCTATGTGTACATCTTTAGGGTTTTTCTTTTCTTTTTTTTTTAATACACCTTTTGGAGAACTTTAATCGTCCAACCAGTTTCTCCACGGCCTCAAGAAATATAAAATAAAGATGTTTGTACTTCTGAGTACCTTACCCAAATTTGCTCAGTAGTTATTCACTAAATATTCACATCAAAATATTTTATTATAACTTTTTTTTTTTTTTTTTTTAACCTGTGCTTTATATTAGAGTAGAACAGAAAACCATAGATATTATGTAGCATAATGCAATTTCATTTAATTTTATTCTTTTACATTTTGGATACATCTTTTTATATGTATCCAAACTAAACTGTCTGCTTAGTTTGTGAACCACTTTGTTTAAAATTTCTTGTTTTTAAATGTCCTACACAAATATGACTGACATTGGCATTCTGTTCTACAGTGCTCGGATAAGTATAAGATCAATTCCCCAAACAGGGCTTGATATATAATATACTTCTTAAAAAGAGGTGGCATATTTTCAGAGTGTTACATCAGCCTCTTCCCTCAAACCAGGCCTAACTGTGTGCTATAATGCCTCAGGTCTCGTCTAAAGACAAAAGACTTAAAATATCTCCTGCACACCTTAACAAGCTGCCTCTTTATTCCGGTTTGATCACATCAAAAGTACTTTTGTTGGAGTTCATCCAGAGATCCCTGCCCATTTAATCAGCTGCCTTGGAGCCTGCATTGTGTCATGTGGATAATGTCCTCGTCCCCGAGGCGTGCCCGGGAGAGCCCCTTAACACAGAGCCTTTAATCCACCAACCCGGGAGTTGCACTCTGTTCATTCAGGGGATCTCTCCTTGCACTGCTGGAGTCAACAAGAACAGCCATGTTTACTTGGAATTAGCCTAGATTTTAGGAAAATGAACAAAAAGGAGAGGTGGATCATGAACGATTAATACTCCTTCATACAACGCCTCCTGCAATTTGAGGTTCTCCCATACAATAGAGGGCACTGCACCTCGTTGGCCCGGATTAGAGTGGAACCCAGGCAGGAGGCGGGCTCTGACAACCTTACTGAGAGGGTTAATTTATAATTAATATTTTCCTTACTGTGCGCAGTTGCTTGTTATTTCATTTAGCTCTATCTCTGTATGAGTGCACTCTATTGTTTGTTTTTGTGTTCTCACCGCATGAGCATTAGCTGTGCAGTGTGTTTCAACTCCTTTAGCATTTTCAGCCTCATTACTTACATAATTTGTTCTGACATGCACTCACAACAACTGAAGCGTGCTGTAATTATGACTAGCTGTGGTTATGTTGCTCCAAAGGCCGCAGTGACAGTCTCTGGCCATTGGGTGGCAGTGCAGGGCTGTTTCTACGGCTGTCATGCCAAGTTAAGCCGAGCTTCCACCCACCACGTTCACAACCCACATGCTTTTGGCTACGAGCTCCAGCCTCTGATAGCTCCAGGCTTAGGCTGCTGCCTGCCTCCCCCTTCCCCCACAGCAGAGCTGCGAGATGCCTTCATCTCTCCTGAAGAAGCGGAGCTGGCTGGGCGCTCGCTCAGGCCTGACAGAGGCTGTGCCACATCAGGTGAAAGCAGTGAGAGTGCAGGCACAGGGGTGCCAGGCTGGGCAGATTATATATACACATGAGCGTAGTCTAGTTAAGCCCTACCTGCTGCAGGACGGGCCCAAGTGCATCAAGTCTCACCAGCTTACGCTCTTTCACTTTGTTCCCACACAAACCTACAGATGTTAGGGGTACTTAGCAGTAAAAAGAAAATGGATCATCTATGGACCAGCTGATGCAAACTTCTAGTCAAATAATAATAAAAATAATATCTTTCTGTATACTTATTGCTTTCTTTGGTTAAGAGGTGAGAAATTAGACAATGAGGCTTATAAACAAAAAAATTCATTCATTCATGCATCCCAAAATGGCAGTTAATATCTATTGACGTAAACTGTGGAGTTAACCGTCTCCCGGTGTGAATCAAGCAGCTGCTGGCTCATTTGAGCTTGACCGCTGCAGTGCCACTGATCCCATTCACCGTGCCCGCCTGCCTGCCTCTCTACCCATCGCCCTCCCTGCCAGCTAGCCCTGCCCGCTCTGTTTACAACATCAAAGCCAGGCACAGTAACACAAGCGGCCATGCTACAGCCCATCCCAGCAGCACTGCCGCTCCTCGCAGTGCAGAGAAGTGCCCTCTCTGCATGCAGGCCACTTCAAAGACACCTGCTGAGATGCCAAGATTGTGTTGAATCCCAACCGCAGCACAATCACACCCCAGACATTGCCATGAGAGCTGGGGAAGTAACCTAACCCAAGCATCCTTGCAGAGTGGCATGGGTGTTAAGAATAAAGAGCGCTGCAGAGAGAGAAGACGGTCATGCAGAATGTTAAGGCTTGTTCTTTGTCTGTGGCTGAGCGGCTCAAGGACACTGACTCACATCACTAGCAGGCCGTCCGAGGGGATGACGTGTCACTCAGTGCACATGTACAAAGGGGCCAGTGAGGCCATTGCATGTTCACCCAGTGCCCTTCGCTGTCTTTTTCACAGCCTTTAGTCTGAGCCGGTCTGAGGACACTACAGTACATCATAAAAGTCCAGGACAGTCAAACAAATACATATTAAGTCTGCCACCTGTCAGTTTCCTATTTTCACATCCCTGACATACGAGCAGATTAGACACTCAAAAGGTTCATTTATTTCTGATCAATAAATGCTGCACAGCACTGCAATCTTCAGTGTGGACACATTTACTCTGGTTGGTTATGTGTAAGTGATTGGCTAAACACTTAGACATAACAAGAGGTGTCCAAGAGGTAGCTTGGAAGCAGTTACCTCTTCTAAGTCAGTGTTTTATTCAATGGGTGGTAGCTCAGCATAGCATGCCTCTGGAACAAGCAGTTCCCCTCCAAAACAGTTGGTGGCAGCAGTGATATATGCTTAGACAGCATGTATTTAAAACATATACATGCACAGATTTATTTGCTTCAAGTAAGATGATATTCAAAAGAAAATCATATTTTAGATGACTTTGTCAAGACATGGCTGAATTTATTCAGACTGTGAGAAAGAGAGGCGTTTTTTAATTGCATAATGGAAAATCTGAAAAAGTAAACTCAATTGCAGATTTACAGTGAGGATGCATAATTTCTAAAATAACACATAAACAGACACTGGCATTTTAGTATTGTCAGCAGTGCAAGTTGACACTGCTCCACTGTACAATCCACCTCCATCATTATCTTTAAATACTTTAGAGTATTTAAAGAATACTTTAAAATCTTCACTCACAAACCTCCAAATGTTGACCGATAAAATGTTCACTTAATAAATATCGCCTTTGTTTTGAAAATTTCGTAAAAGCACAAATGATTCATTGTAATCTGTTTGAAACCCCGCAGGTCCCTTACAGAAGACCAGGCCATACAATATATTTGCAGCATGGATTTAACATGCATTTTGAAATGTATGAAATCTTAGAAAATTCAGAACTAGATATGCATAAATTCTACAATAGATGAACTGAAAATTTTTACACTGATTATATTGTTTTAAACCAAATCTGTAACCCGTCAAATTGTAATCTCTATTTTTCAGAAAACTTTTCTAAAAAGTTTGAGTAAGATGACATCAGTCATCAGTTGAATGATGAGAATTCATCATTCATCATCAGAATTACATGAATATATTTTAGGTAATGCATTAAAGTCTTCTGATAAAAGGCAAAAGTAACAATCTTGCAGCCTGCTACAAACAGAGCAAAATTTGTAGTCCAAATCTCCTTGCAGTTCCCAATGAACCACTGGAAAACTGACATAACGCTGAAGGATTAAGATTATCCCTCCCTACATTACAGGCCCATTGCCCAGGCCACCGTCATAATGCTGAGAGCTTAACCCATTACTCGATTGGACCATTAAATCACTTTCTCATGGCCTTGTGATTCACAGTAGATGTGCACCACAAAGTCTAAAATCAAGGCTTCAAGTGCTGATGTGTTTATACAGAGCAGATTCTTCCCACTGGTGCATTTACATACATCATTGGGAAAGAAAGCATGTGAAACAGTTTGAGAAAACACATTGCTCTCGCGTCTGTATGTGAAGTGTGTGTGCGTGGGTGCGCGTGTGTATGTGTGTGTTTTGGCCACATTGCGCTTACAGCTGTCAATGACAGAGTGACGCAAGCCAGTGCGCTCATGTCAGATATTATGTAAGGTGGACAGGGCATGACATTATGAGCAGATTAACAATTCTTCTGACAAGCAGTGATTATAGATGTTTCTTTTGCTGTAAAATAGCTTCAGATTACCACAGAATTTCTGATGCTGCGATATTTTCTTTTAGAAAAAAACAAACAAAAAAAACAGCTTTAGATAATGGTCCACAACTAGCGAGACTGTACAATCCACCTCCATCATTATGTGCATCTATTTATTTTTTCCCCACACAAACGCCCCATTTGACAGTGTAGATCATCTGTCGGTTAATAAAGAGAACCTCCTCTAAACAGATACCCATAAGAGTCAGATCGAGCTGTAGAGAAGCGACAGCCTAACAAGAGATGGAATCAGATCTCTGCCTCTCTTATCTGCCAGGGCTCTGCTGTCATATGAAGTCGCACAACGCAATATTTTTTTCTTTTTTTTTATATCCCATTTATACCACAGAAGAAAAGGTTATTTGAATGTCACCAGCAAAACAGAGTCACGGTGTGAAATGCATCCTGTACAAATGCAGTGTTTTTTTGGGGTTTTTTGTGGGAGGTGGGGCTGAAGGCTTGCTGGTATTTTAGCTTAGATCTGTTCTAATGACAACGACTGGCTTGTGAGAGCACAGGAAGCTCACAGCGAGGTGCTGCTACTAGAATGTAGCTCCAGAACAAAACCTTCGTATCACAGCTTTTTACAGCTATCCTGAAGTCATCAAAAAAAAAAAAAAAAAAAAAAACACTCAAAGGGGATTACAGAAAGCAAAGACATAATTGACACATTTTGATGTCTCCAAGCTGAGTCTGGCTAATTCCCCATCAAATCATTCAGCTGTCTAAGCTGTGATCCTTTTTCACCAGAGACCAGCTACAGTTTTCAGAAAATGGGCTTTTAAAGTTACCCCCCCATTATTCTTTTTATAGCAGTGCAGCGACTTTGCTGGAGCTCAGGTCTGGACCATTGCCCTGGGTTGCTTTTGGGATGAACTCATGCGTGCTTTGGTGTGTTTGTTTGTGTGTGAGGCCTATTAATATTTCAACACTGCCCAACTCCAGATGCCTGTACAACAGAGCAGTGCTTTTCTCTTCATGTCTCCAACTGTATTTACTTGACTGTTTTATTGAGGAGGATTCTGACACCACTTATGAAGTCGAGCAGGAGAGGGCGAACGAATATTCCCAACCTGCAAGCTCAAGACATCCCTCTTTACGTCGTCTTCTCTACCACTGTGCCGACAATTTGGGCACTAATTTATGTGTTGTTTTGGCAAAGATTGACGAGCTTCCTGGCTGGGAGTCTGCTTTGCTGCACTCTGGGGGAAACGACAAAAGCCTGAGTATACGGAACAGACAAGCACCATGAAGGGGAGCATGTGTGCGGTGCTCGTTTTCCCTCCCCTGCCTTCACCACCTGAGCTGGAATCTTTCCCCATCACTCTTTATCTTCCCCAGTTTGGATCCTTCCCCCCAACCTGTCCTCGACAATGACAAGTGAAGCTTTGCCCAGCTGATTGGGCCCTTAGCGCATAGAAAGGCTCACAGGATTTCTTCTGGTCCCAAGATTTAATCACAAAAAGTACTTTAAAGCTTTTATTTTTTTTATTTTTTTTTATTTACTATTTTCCTTAAAGCATTCAAATGTGTTTTAAACATTTTGCACGGGAGTGGACTACGCTTTCTGTACCTGTTTGAGATGCACCGAAACTCAAAATCACTGAGGCTGAAATCACACTGGGCCGATTGATTGACTGCTGCAGACGCTGCTGGTTGAATTCTAAGAGTCAGGTGAAAATTGTGCAACATTGTTTTTTTTTTTTTTTTGGTTTTTTTGAGCTATGGCCACTAGAACAAAGAGGTCGATGGTTAAAGACCCCATTGTGGTACAGAGCCTTTGTTAAGCACCCCCAAACTCTCTCTGCAGGGAGAGTTGCCTTGTATACTCCTTTGGAAAAAACACATGAATATATAAATAATGAATCCTTCAAAACATCCAGAGCAATTACACGCAGAAACCTTTACATAACAACAAAGAGCCTTGTTCGAGTGCACCAGGGAATTTGCTACTGCCACACTGTACAACTTCCTTTCTCCTATAATTGCTGTATTAGTATGCATTTCTGTAACTCAGCCCGGATTCTGCTGTGAGTTTGTGAATATGATATGTCTACTGTTTTAAACCCTACAACAGTAAAACTTGCTTGTATGGTCTTTTCTAGAGATGTTTACAAGTCTTTTTTTTTTCAAAGTCCAAGTAAAATCACAAGTCTCTAATGGCCATAATAAGTAACTCACCTCAGATTCATGTCTTTATTAACTTTTAACATTTATCTTTATTGGTTCCAGAATGTTGAAGTCAACATGCAAAGTATTATTAGTTTCCAAAATAATCACAGATGCTAAGATAATCGTTAAACATAAATATAATTTAAGCGCAGTAGAACTAGGGTAAGTTTTCCATTTCCCAGGACGTGATATATATTTTATTTTTATTTTCATGACATTGGCTGAACAGCAATAGTTTATAGGTTGAGGGTTACATTTATCTTATTTTAAAATAACATAAAATAGGTATTTAGTCGAGAGTTCAGTTTGAGAAATACGGATGCAGTCACAATCATAAGCTATAGCTAACTTGAACATGCTGTTTGGAACCACTAAAAGTCCACGTTTCACTAAGGTTTCTGTTTAATATAGTAAACAATATGCTCAACTGCCTTATGAGCATTGATTTGCAGATAGCTAAAAACTTAAATAAACCTATCCACATCTAGATAATCCCAGCATGTACCGACCAACATGCCAATGTTCACTCTATTTTTGGGCCCATTTGAACCACAAGGACATACTTAGGAATATACAATTTTTACTACAGCCTCATAGGTGGGCGAGTATGCAGAGGATTTTATATCACCCCAAAAAACACACTGGAAAAAAGTTATTTCTCACCAAGAGACAATGCAGTTTTGTGTCCTTTTTCATCAGTTTATGATCGAATACAGAATTAGTGTATTTAAACTGCTCTATGTTTGCCCCCCCCCCTTTTTTTTGCAATGTCCCCATCTGCATCTACTGCGCAATCACAAAAAGATGGGCTCCACATGGATGTTCACAATGCACATCTGCATGGTCAAAAGGAAAGTAGACCAGACAGAGAGGAATGATTTAGGCCCAACTGTAAATGCTTGGAAGCATCAAACAAAAACCGATGAACTTGGAAGTTGTTCTTAACTTCTTGTACTGACATACTGTTGACAGAAGCCATTTATATTGTAATATTAAATTATATACTTTGGTAGCTCAAAGGGAGTGCAAAGTAGTCATCTACTGATCTATGCTTGCCAGCCTACTATTACCCCTGATTGCACAAGAGAAAGATTCTTAAGACTCAATTCCCAAAGAAAGAGTCCAAATCAAATCTTAAGTCTTTAGAGCACAAGTCCAAGTCGAGTCTAAAGTTTGTCTTAGCAAATTAAGAGGAAGTTAAGTCAGTCTCTGCAGATAATAGAGAAAATAGAAGAGAAGAGAATAGGGAAGAGATGAGAGTTCCAAGGCACACTGCTGCTCAGGGTCAGTGGGTCAAAGGCACACAGCCAGAACACACATGCAGAGCAGGCTGAATATTTCAGCTGACAGTAATTGTCCCTCTGTGGTCTCCTTAGGAAAACATGTTTCCAGACAATGCGGACTGGCTGCACGAGCCAGATAGTAATCATGATCTTGATTCGCTTCATCGAAGAGAGAAGAGGCTGCAAAAGACAGTAACGGCTCTGTAAGAGCCGGAGAAGGTAAATAGAAATCCAACACAGAATTGTAGTAATTTAAAAGATCCACCAAAAGAAGAATCTTAATTTAAAGTAAAAAAAAAAAAAAAAGAAAAGCTTTTTTGACTTGCTGTAACATTAATTTATTATGCACTTTGTGTATGTTTATGTGAAAATGTGACGAAGAAAGTCTAATTATAAAAAAAATAAAAATAACATCTGCTCTGACTATACTGCCAATGTTATCAGATGCAGGTTCTTTGTACAGACTACAACAAATGTCTGTACTTAAGGGAAACAAAATTTTAAAAATGTGCTTGTGTTGTCATTTTCCTAAAAAGCTGAAAATGTGAATCTGACACCCTTCAACAAATAAACAAAAAAGGTTCTGCACAGTACAAATCTGGTCTGGAAATTCTTGTATTTTTTTTCCAGACTCTTATTTCAAAGTTGTTGTTTTTTTTTTTAACACTGGAGCTGACGAGCACCGAGGGTACCATTCACCTTGACGGTCTTGGGTTTTCATCAGCTGAAAAAGAGCAGGCAAGGACAAGGAAGATGAATGACATCAATGGCCAGCCGATACTTCCAGGGACTTGTGATTGAGACAAATGAGCCTTGTTACATTAGCTGTGATACTGAATCCTGGTGCTCAAAGATCCAGAGCTTGATAGAGTTGAAACCAGAGGCACCCAACCTTTCTACAGATCACCGGTGTCACTGGGCCTCAGAAGAAGAGCATTGTCAAAGCACCTGCTTCACTACACTTTTGTCTCTTTTCACTTTGTGTATTTGCATTTTGTTTTATGTGCATTCAAGAACTTCCTTATTAGACTTGGGAAAAAGTCACGATTCTTGGATGCATTCCAATCCAAACATTAGCAATGTTAACTGCCGGTCAGAGGAGTTAGTGTCATCATCCAATTATTTTCAAGATGAACAGATCAATATATCATAATATTGATCTTAGGCCATATCACAAAGCCCTAATTCACCCATTCAGGCACACATTCACACAATGAAGGAAGCTATAAATGCACAAGGTTTCAGTGTTCAGAAAAAAACACTGTTTTAGCAAATTAAAAACAGTGTTTTTAATTTGAACAAACAAACAAAAAAAAAAGCAAAAAAACAGTGGGTCATTAAACAAAATATTAATGCAGATGTTTGTGTAATACCAGACATTACAAACTAATTGCAGAAAACTGAAAAAAACAAAAAAACAAAACTGTTTTAATCATAAATTTATGCCTGTAATGGAAAATAAATGACAAATCTGACTGGAAAAGCAATTAACAAAACTTTATTTATGTTGTTCTTTGCTTCTGTAGGAAAATGAACAAAACAATGACAACTTTCTTTGAGTTGTGGAAAATAAAGAGACCTTGCAGCTGTGGTGATGAAAGATTGTTTTTGTAACTTCGATCACAATATCTGACTTCTAAAGTGAAACCACAGAACCCTGGTGTAGTTTTGTACAGAATCCCTCCATCGTCTTCATTCATATGCATGTTCTTTCACATGAGGAGCTAATAAAGCGTTTTTAAATCAGTGTCCAAACTCAATGTGCTAAGAGGAAAAATTGTATGCGAGTTCCAAGTCAAGAACACACTGCTGTATGTATTGCACATCAGCGAGTGGACTTAGAAGGAATTATACTCTTATATTGACTGAAAATAATTAGGTATAATCAGTGTGCCTGAGTACAACCTGCTTTACACCCTCGCTTATTGAATAGCCATTATGTGTGTTTTGTACACTTAAGAGGCCATTGATTGCTGTGGTGGGTCACTCATATAGTGGCAGAAATGGAAGGAGTTTTGATCATAAAGCTTGTTCATTTAAAGTGGATTTTTTTTCATGACATATTATCTTTGATATGCAATAAGTGATTGCAATAAAGTTATTGCCACATGAGATATTTACAAGTAAGAGAATCTGAAAATGATGTAAAAAATAAAACTGAGGCTTTGGATTTAAAGGTTTGGTGATTTAGCACACTGAGTACACCAACCACTTTAACAGTAATCTTGTACAGAATTAAGAACCATTTGATTGGCTTTAAATACATTCTAAAATCTCTACATGACATTTTCAAATATGCTATATTACAGAAATATATATGCCTCCTCAAATTGGAATCAAGTAAAAATGTTGCGAGGTTAGAATTTGCAAGTTTCTTAATACATTCAAAAACCTGGCTTTTACACAAAGAGCAACAAAATCTACAAATGTCTCATTAGTTACAGCTACAAAGCCGTTCCAGAGTCATTCTCCAGTTGTACCAGACCGTGTAAAAGACATTCCTAGACGACAGGGGTGCACATGGAGTATCTACTGCCACACAGAGTTCAAGGGAAGCTTACAGCATGTGAGACACATTCCCTTGCACTGCTGTTTTCATAGTCCTACAAACACTGGCCTGGTTTTGTTTAACATGGCAGGATTAAGCGGCCATGCGCAAAGCGTGCTTCCTCTATTCACGCAAAGGATCTTCTACCCGTTTGGTGAATCAGCTTCCCTGACTGCAGGTGGACACAGAATGGTGATCCAATCTGAGGCAAATAGACAAGTGCCAAGATTAATCATTGCATAAACACATCCCAAAAGCTCTGGAATAACAATCATCTCTTAAGCCTCAGTCATAAAAAGGCTCAGGCATTAAGTCAGCTAACAACCACTATCCCCCTTCTCTCATACTGGCTTTGCTTTGTAGGTTTATTGCAGACAGGACAGTGTCAACACTTTGTAAGGTACAAAGTGTAAGGTACAAAGTGCTTCTAAGTCAAATGAGAGGAGTTGTCCACAGTTCTTAGGCGAATCACTCCTGCAACCTTGTGACCAGAACCAACCAATTTTAAGTTTAGCAACTTAAAATTGTTAAAATTATGAAGTAATGCTGTTTTGTCCTTTGAGCTCGTTGGTGGTCTTTGGGACAATTCTGAATTAAGGTGAGGATTTCCATTTTCTAGGGCAAACAGGAGCCTTCAATAGAGTTTACTAATCATTGCTAATTACTAAAGCCAAGTTACAAATGTCAGTTTCGTTTGTGTTTTATAATAATAGTAAAATCCTTACCTCCACCATCCATTCATTGTCTATACCAACTTATTCTTGCAGGGTCACAGGCTGACTTGTGCCTTTCTTCAGCAGTCACTGTGTGAGAGGAGGGCTACAAACTGGACAGCTCATCAGTCCATCGCAGGGCAACACAGAGACACACAGGCCAGACAAACAAAGAACCCCCCCCCCCCACACACACACCTAACTATAAATGACAATTTAGAGAGACCAATTAACCAGTCATTTTGTGGGAGGACGCCAGAGTACCTGGAGAGAACCCACACACAACATGCAAACTGCATCCAGAAGGACCCCATGACAGGATTCAAACCGAGGACCTCTTGCTGCAAGGCAACAATGCTACCAAGTGTGCAATTTTGCAGCTCTTAACTCTACCAATTACAAATAATTAATGACTGCTTACAGCAGGACACCTAGAAAAGAATATCTAGAATAATTTTATTATCTTCTTTTATTGCAGTTTGTAAAGAGAATAAATCAACCAAAAATGGTATCGGAAGGTTAAAGCTTTCCAAAATACAGGAATCAACCATAAAGTTCTTATTGGTGCATCGCTACACTGAGAACATAGTTATACGGACATACCTGCTCATTACAACTATATTAGCAACAGTGAGGACCACCCTCTCATTCCTGTCTAACCAGGTCTGCTGCTTTAACACAAGCTTATTTTTGATGAGGAGAGATGTCCTGAAGACCCTGAATAATTGAGAATGAAAATGGACAGTAGGGAGAGTGAGAGGTGCAGTCCACTGGTCCAGGGGTAAGAGAGCGTGAGATGTCCAGCTCAAGTGGGAGGCCCCTCTCCAGGAGGTTGCTCCACAGCATGAAGGCAGAGGCAGTGCTATGTCTAATGAAGGGCGAAGTGGATCCCCCTCCTGTGGGACCCCCTCAGGCATACTCATTAGGAGATGAAATAGCGTTTCCCGCGGCAGAGCAAGTGTCTGCCTTCACTCGGACATATTTAATTTAGAGCCATATGAACAGCAGGCCACACTGGCCAGTTTCAGTTTGGCCTTTGTCAAGTCCAAAGAATCAACATCATTCACAAAACAGAGCCTAATGAAATGGTTTGCACAGAATTGAATTATGGGTATTGTAGTTTGGGTTTGATACCACAACATTCAGATTGTTATAGGTCAAGTGAAGCAACACATCCAACTATTGGGGGAAAAAAAACAAAAACAACAAAAAAAACAGCTTTTATAAAAAAATTAAAAAAATGTTACATTGAAAATGTGTGCCCTATCACAACTTTCAATCCCTTCAATGTGTTGCATTATGTTGCATGTTTTTGGCTGCGGGCAAAAATAATGGATTCATTTAGCCAGTGGTGGTTTGTGGAAAGGAACCAAGGATTATGGTAATGCGGCACTGAATGCTGCAAGCAAAATACAGTGGAAAAAGAAACTACTGCAGCAAGAGGCACTATAGAAATATCTGAGAGGTTAATTTATATGATTGCAGAAATCATGCATTCACAAATAAACCGAGAATTCAAACAGCACTAGCTATAATTTTAGGAAGAAAGACAATTTATTCTGCTGTGAGAAAGAAAGGTATTATAGGGTATCAATTCGCTGTAATTCAAATACTGTACATGTCGCTGCTTATCCTCGTTTCTGATGAATCTTCACATTTATTAAGGCTGTCTTCGTGCCTTGTTAGATATGTATAACCAATCTCCTGTAATTAGCAGCTGCTAACCTTTGGGGTGCTAATCCCCCATGAACTGTGGATTTTGTACATCAAAGCCCACACACCCCCTTATAGCTGGTGCTTGAAATTACACTCTATTTGAAACCTGCAATTATTTGTACAGCATGGATGCAAACAGTCTCCTCTTTTATGTCTCCAAGAATCCCGTGGGTTTGCAGTAAAGAATCTTTAATCCACTCCAGTGGAAATCCAAATATAGAGTTAACACGAGCTCTCGAAAATTTAGACCCACAGTCGGATTGCCTGTGATGCAAACACAATGGAGAAACCTCTCACTTCTATTTATCTCACAGCTAAAATTTCATCTCTTTAGTAGATTAGGTGCACTATGTAAGCAATTTATTTCACCAAACTTTGATCCAAAATTTTGGTTTGGGAGTCAGGGAACGTTAGGTTTGGTATTGCAAGGTAATTAGTCAGGCTATGTCCTCAGGTAACAAGCTTGCAGTCTGCTGCTAAACAGATGTGCAATTCATAGTTTTAAAAACACAGTAACAGTGAGAGTGGTGGGTGGTATTTTTCGCAGTGGGAAATATAAAACAGCTAAACTGAGCTTTCTTTTTAGCAAGAAAAAAATGTATGAGTCTTCTTTCAGCGTGGTGATCGGTAGTGCACAGCAATATGTGAGGGAGGGGAAAACTGGTCTCTCCAGCATTTTCTGTGGCATTTTATTGAGGGGCCTTCAACAGCAAGAACGGCATGTCAGAAAATATAGTGATTTTAAAACTATCGTTTATTAAAAAACCTTGATTTAGCCTGAAACCAATACCAGCCTAGGCTTACTACAAAGACTTGATTTTGTCGTAATCCTGCACTGCTTAAAACAACAGCTGAAGGTTAGTCGGTTGTATTGCACACTGTTTAATCTAATTGAATACCACAACAAATGATTTTAGAGTCTGTTGCAAGTTTTCTTCCTGCCCATTCATAGCTGCTGAAAATATATTGTGCAAGGGAGGGAGGGAAAGATTACAGAGATGCAAAATAACCAAGACAGATTCACACATCATAGACAGCACCGTATCCACACACACATGGTTGCGTGCACATGCACACACACACACACGAACACACCCTCACATACCCAAACTGATGTTTATGCAGGGAAGCTGCCTAAAGCATTTACTTCCTTTAATGAGAGACAGGAGTCTCATGTATCAGCGATGCACGGCAGGGGAACAGTTGGGTTGGCTTTATTTCCATCAATCCGAGGCATTTATCCCTGTATCACATCAATGCCTGTCAGTTGCGCGGGATGAGATAAACCTTGTCGAGTAGACTGAGTCGGGGCCACGCAGTTCTTGGTAAATGCGTGCACTTTAAAACTCCAGGTGGGCGTGATAATACACAGTGATAAATCAAGTAGTCTTCAAACACATGAAGGTACAAGAAAGTTCCTTGTGAGACAAGATGACACGAGGATCATCTTCACAACATTTACTCAAGTAAGTGATTAAAAATCCATGAATAAACAATGATCCTGTTCAGTATTTAGAAGAAACTATACACCTCAGCTGTCATCTAACCTCCTTCGAAATCTCTTTACTTACCTTATTGTAACGGGGATCCCACTTCTCTTTACTGCCTTAAATGGGAAACTGAAATCTCATCTTGTGACACCTCACAAAATAAAACAAGTACTTGTTGCAAAGTGCTATAGAGTAACATGGAAAACTTAAAATGTAAGTAGCTCAATGTTTTTTTAACCAATGCACATGCTCCGGCTTATTGTAAAGCATGTGTTAATCTGAGTTTATCTGTGAAAACAGATATAACACAGTGAGAAATCTTCAGCAGCCTATGAAATAAGATTTATCATGTGATAAAAAAAAAAAAAAGCAAAAAAAAAAAAAAACACCCCCTCCTTCCACAGAATAACGTACTCGAGGGACTGGCTTTGAGCGATAGCAATACTCCTAAAGGCGGCCAAATTATGATTTATAGACTTTGGCTCGAGAGTGCATGGGGCAGACATGCATGTATCCATGACTGCTGGGCTTCTCTCCGCAGCATGGGAGCAACTCGGAGAGAATACATTTAGTGTAAAATTGCTTCATCTGTTTACAATTCCATTTGGAGTTTATGAGAAAGACAGGCAAACACAGCCTGATGTATTGCCCCCATGTCACGGCATGGCAGGAGCATCCACACAAAGATTCATCTCTCACTTAGAAGCCAAATGATACGTCTAATTTGCTGCAAGCACAGTTATTTTTAACCTCTCCGAGCTGTCAGATAATGGAGCTCGACTGTCAGCGCTGGTGTATGCGAGTGTGTTAAAAGGTTGCAAACTCTTTTCAATTTACCATTCCCTTTGAGGGAATTACAAAATGCACATTCCCATTAGTTCACCTGATTGACAAGGCTTTTTTGCTTTTTATCAAAACCAAAGGTGGGGAATGAAAAGAGTTGACGGCACCGAGATGGATACATCCAACAGCAAACTAAATTTGGCTTTCACTTGCACTGTCAATAAAGTTCAGCAAGTGCTGGTTGTTTTTGTGGTTATTAATTGGGCAAAATAATGCTGTTTTCAAGCAGAATAGATATTGAGTACTTGCAGTCTCTAAAAAAAAATAAGAGATTAAAATAAGGTCACATAAATTGTGTTTTTTTTTGTGCTAACTGGAGAAAAGCAACATAGTTAATTTATGCAAAGGGACCAATTAAAAGAAAAAAAACCACTGGAAAAGTAACAATGAACCAAGAAACGGGGCAGTTTCCATCTTTATCAGCTTTGATTGATGACTGGCTAGTTGGAAAATTTGAAATCATTAGAATTTTTTTTTTTTTATTGAACTCCCCATGTTACAGCTCTACTACGTCAGGTTAATAGCAGCACTCTTGAGTGTGGAAGCTGTTATCGAGTGAAGAACAACCAAACTCTCACTATTTAGTGATTCCTGAACAAAAATTAGACATATGGCCAGTGTGTTAACAATTTCGTATTTAAAACAATTAAATTATATAGCTCCATTAAGTGTGGTTGTACATCACAAAAAAGTGTAAATTCAATATTTACTAACAACAAGAATTGCTCGGCTGTTCTTTAAGATATGGAAACATTCAGTGTATTCAAAACATTTGAAAGCAATTGATTAAAAGCTGGAACTGCAAGGGAAATGTAAAAGGAATAAAACAAAAGTGGAGTGTACAGTCTAATCTCAAAAAGACTTCACTTAGTAAATTAATTCATAAGTGCTACATAAAACACAAAACAAAACAAACAAACAAAAACAAAAAAACAATCAACAGATATCCGCCTGTGATTGACATTTCATCCTTCTGGTGCAAACAGTTCCACTGTCCCAAAAACCGGCTGACCTCTGATTTTTGCCAGCTCCAGCTTAGCAGCTGTTATGTAAGAAAAGTGAAGGGGACACATGGGGGAATGAGCACCGTTCATTTCACCTCTGCCACGCTGAAACAGGCAAACTCTCTGTTTGTTTTTCTCTGTATGCTTAGGCAAAAAGAAATAGAACAGCCAGTGCAGGGTGACACTTCTCAGTGATCTGGTTCGACACTAGCATAAAAAGGTAAAAAAAAAAACAAACGCCAAAACAAAACAGACAAAAAAATACAAAACAAACAAAAACAAAAGAACATCTTACATCACACTTGTGCCACTACAACCTTAGCTCCCTCTTAGGACACTGACTGAATGACTAGGAAAAAGCTCACGAGACCCATTATAAAATAGCTCCTGACCTTTTTTTTTTTTTTTTTTTTTTAAATATATACTGAGGTTGTTTTTGCTTTGAATTTTTATTACAAGGTAAAAAAAAAAAAAAAAACTTTCTGCAAAAGGCAGACAAGACATATAGTGGTACATTTGAATTTAAGAGTCCCTGTGATGTAGGACAAGATGCTTTTAGGAACACATAAAAACATACACAAAGGTTGGAAGGTATTCACAGGTTTAAGTAATAAATGAACCAGGAATCATCTTTTTCCTCAAAGTACTCAAGCTTATCAAAACACTTTTTTGCAAATAGGCAAATTCAGTACAATGCTGTACTCGCTAAAAAGAACATGCTGAAGAAGCTTTATGCATCCCAAACAAAAGCATTCACACGGAGCTGTAGCAAGTAAGCACCAAGTGCACTGTCAATGTTGGAAGTGTTTCCCATCTGAATAAGGAAGCGGAGCATCATTTTCAGGTGAAGCGGAACTCTTTGGTGGTTATATAAGTAGCTGCTAATGGTGCTTGGTCAGAGTTTAAGATCTAATCCTCTGAGGCAATAGGAGCTGCCACAACAGCTTTCGACATTTTGTCTGGTGGAGTCAGGAAATGCAACACCCTTCAAGAGTTGAAGCAAGCTGAATTTAATGGAAAGAATAATGATGTCTTTCTTTTCTTGACTGACCGGGTGTAGGCCCGACATTTCACTCGGCAAAATTGCAAAATTGCATTTTAAAAATACAAATGAATTTTCAGTTGAAACCTTCCATGTGAAGTTACAGAAGCAGTAACAGCACAGCAGTCCAAACCAAACAACCAATCAAAAATGTTCAACTTTGATAACCCAAGACAGTGACTCTGGTTTGTCACCTGGACTCAAATCCCATCTTATTTGCGAAAATCAGGGATCAACGTAACTTGATGACTAAAGATCTGAGAATTTTATTTTTTTTCTACCATTGAACCAAGTTTCTAAAAGGCAATCAACAAACCACCGCTCTAACACAAATGTACATACTTTCCTGTTAACAGGTGTATTTGACTTATTAACCAAAGAGCATATATGGTTAATGGTTCATAAAAAATCTTTCAGTGTTTAATGTAACATCCTTATAATGTTCTGATGTATTTCTCTCAAACTGAGATCTGCACTAAATAACTCCCAATCATTTCAAAATGAAATTTAAAAAAATACTAATAATTCTAGACCGGAACCAGAAGACCTGTGAGGTCTGGAATGTTGATACAACAGCAGCAGATCTTTAATGTATTGTGGCACAAAGCCTTTCAGTGATTTATAAACTAACAGTATTAAAGTCCATTTTAAAGACTATTTTAAATCCAAATGTTCAAGTGTTAACATTTGAATTGGGGATAATGATTTAAATTCATTACCAACAGCTGGTCTGTGTTTTCAGCATACTAGTTGGCATGCATCCAATGTAAAAATATTTAACTCCTGTCATTAGGCACCTGAAACGTAGCTGATGATATCCACCAGGTTACATCTCCAAACCATCTGTGCGTCCATTTTGAGGAAGCTTGAGCTGTGTCATTCAAAGGACAGGTTCTGGATGCGCTCCCAAAGGCATGTAACACGCTAGTATGTCGGAGCGACAGCTCGCCTGATAAAATGGCCGTCTCTTATCTCTGCCGTGCATAAGAAAGGCTTGTATGTTCTCCGTGACAGATTATCCGCCACATCGGGATTTACCCAGTAACATCTGACAGATGCACAGAGCAAAACAATGTATCACATGTATATAGCTTCAACCTACCACTTAATTGTTAATGTGCATTCTTCTATGTTCAAGCAACAGTGGAAGGTATGAGTTTCACTCTTGCATAGCAAGTCCCGGCTTTTTTGGCAGCACAGTGAAACTGGCAATCCTGAAGCAAGCTTTAATTATCATGATAATCTGTAATGAATACATGATATGATAATTATATGTTATCTATAATTATTGTGATCATGTGGGGCAGAGTGTGCTGGGAAACTATTTGTATCCTCACCACTGGGTAGCATCATTATTAATCTGACAGCACTTAGGAAGCACTTTGTTTGTTTACTCTGATTGCTCTTTTACTGGCCCAACAAACAACTTGGCTCTCCTCTGAGTTACAGCGGCATAATTTGTTGGAACAGCAAAAGCATTTATCTATAAATTTTGTTTCAATTTGAGGTAAGCTGCAGTCGTGAAAAGCCAAATCACTACCAGGGAGAAGATTATTCTAATTACTAACCAGCTGTCGCGCATGCTGCATAAGCGCAGGATGTGTCAGAACACAGAGCAAAGCAGTTATCAGTTTCACAGAATCTTTTGAGCTCACATTTACATCGTGCACAAGATGTTAAACACGAAATTGTCTTGATTTGTATGGTAATGCTGTGAAACTAAACAGCGCGCACAAGAAAAAAAAAATGCAGTGACTGAATCTAGGAGCGCTGATTTTATGGTCAATTTGTGACGCAAACTCAAAAGCAGACTGTTCATTTGCAGATCTAATAAACCTGATGGTGTTTTAGTTCCAGCTCAGAGAATGAAATACATGCTGCCCACCTGACAGAAAAACGCAGTAATAGATCTCACATAGACACAATAATATGCGCAACATTTAATTTAAAAGCAAGTCTGACGGTTTGCTGTGATTTAGTCACACAGTAAGCTGGTGAGACAGAGGAGAGGAATTTTCTCATATGATAGTCTGTCTTTTCCAAGGCTCAGTATATCTGAATTAGACCATAATGCAAGCATGGCTCGGTCCCTAGGGTTTTCTTTGCCATTTGTACAGCTAGCGCTGCAATCCCCCTGACAGGCCTGTTTGTGACTGCTCCGCTATCAGAGAGTTGAGAAGAGCCAGGGACGAGCCTTCATTAGAGATTAAAGTGACCGTCACAAAGTCCAAAACGATCACTGCCTCCTGCAGCAAAGCGAGTCGCGACACTGAAAGGGTTTTAGCTCATGTGTCGACAACAAACTCAGATTCAGAAGGATCCTTTTCTTGGCGTATTATTTTCTTAAATTTCAATAAGCAACCATGAATGAAATTTAAATATGTCTTTTTTTTTTAATTGGCTACCAATAATCATGTCATCTATGTGGATTTGCTTTTATAAAACTTAAAAGATGTTCATCAAATTCAGAGTATGACATTACCCTCCTAAAGATGGAAATATATTATGTGTTTATATGATTTATTTCAATGTGTATTTTCAGAAAATATAAGGATTAGACTTTTTTTTCTACTAATTAGAGGTATTTTCTTTCTTAAACCTTGTGGTTTAGCAGTAAGGCATGCATGTCTGTTAATCCACAACCAGTGAACATTAGCAGTTTGCTGCATGAATGATATGAAGCAGAATATGTAAAGCTGAATTCATGACCTTTTGACCAAATCCTGACTGTAATCACTAAAAATGTATTCCCCTTCCAGCCATTGTGTGCTCTCTTTTTGAAACCCTGTAAAAACAGATGTGCTATTCTGGAAACAAAAAAAGTGATAATTTCTCAGATGGGAACGCTCACAGATCAACCGATTTAACCTAAAAATTGTAAGTTCCTTTGTAACTACACCGAAGGTATAAAAGAACTGCACTGTAGCATAGAAACTAATGGCAGACGGAAGATTAAACAAAGCAACAAAAGCCTTATACACATTACGCCATTCCTCCTTCCTTCAGAATCCTTGCTGTAACTCCAGAACAAAGCAGCTATTCTCCGAGGAACATGAAAGACAGACATCTGTCAATCACTGCTTCTGCAACTCTGTATTTCCTGTGTCAGAGGCTGCAGGTTGAAGAAATGTGCAATATTCTGATAATATTTCATGCAAACTAATGCAAGTCAGGACACTTCCCTGCTGGCCAGAAGGAGGGGGGAATGAGAACAGGTAATTATTGGATTGCCTCAAGGCAAGAAATGATAGAGATTGCAGAGAACGGGGATATTTAGCCCTGCTAATGAAGGCCCATGTTTTGGGAGAACTGTTGAGGGGGAGTGAAGGGAAGCTGGGCCTGGGCTCGGCAGGAGGCAGCGCCTGATAAGGCCATCTTACATAATGGTTATACCAGGTCTGGCTTGCTGTTTGGATCGAGGTTCCCTGTTATACACATTCTCTGCAGCAGGCTCAGGAAATGAGGCACACTGTCTGGTATTCATACAAGTTCACTACATTAATTATAAATCAGAAAAGACAAAGGCTTGAATGATTTGAGTGAAGGATCAACATTCCTTGGCCTTGTCTATTTAACCCTATTGAAGGGTTTATGTTTGCCCAACTCAACAGCCTTAGTTAAAGTGCTGAAAAATAAAAGGAGGATGCGTAGATTGTATATGCAGCAGCTCCTCTGGACAGATATGAAAATTTAATCAGGACATTAGGATTCACAGGCATTCCCTTGCTAGACCTGCAAGCAGACATCAGAATTGCTAATTTGCTGGTTTGCCCAGGAAGGGTTGGCTGATGGCTGAGGAAGGGATGAATGGAAACAGGAGTCTGATTTGTCCAGATAACCTTGAACCCCAATGCTCAGCTTCCTGTGGACATAGAGAACTCAATCAGTCCCCTTTTTTTATCGTGCTGATCTGAGTTGCTGTGCAGAGCTGTGGCCGGCACGGTGCCACACTTGCTCTTACTCAACTACTCCGAAGGTGTCATCAGCCAGGATCATTTCCTGCTATCTCGCTCGTCTGCTCTGACAAAGCTATTAAGGCCTGCCAAAATGCTACAAAAATAGCAAAATTCTACCTTTAAGAAGACGATATAGAAATGTAATATGATCCCAATCAGATAGGACGATTAAGCCCCGAGTAAATCTTTGACAAAAATCATAGTAATTGTGGTTCAGTTTCTTATCAGGATAATTAATTTCTATTGCTTGTGAGGGAGACTCCACCAGAGGCATAGTTACGATAAAGAAAAAAGGTCCTGACAGGGTTATGAGTCAGCAGAGATGTGAAATTCAAATTAGCCAGGCTAAGCAGTTTGAATCTGATGATGATTTGAGTAGACTTACTGGGCAGCCCTGCAGTACAGTACAGCAGCTCAGGGCTGCAAGGTACTGAAGATACTCATGGACACAGGTGCTACATCAGCAAATAACATGTGAAGGAAGAAACAGTCCAAACTGTACTCATGACTTTCTACTGATTTTATTAAGCAGGCTAAAATGTTTGTTTATTTCTCTAAAATTATTTTAGGGAAAGTGTTATAGAGAAATTATTTTCTGAAGGGAAAAATTATTTCTCTTCAGGATTCCCCCAGAAAACTTGCTAAGCCTAGTGGGAGGGGTGCTAGGTCAGTCCACCAAAGGGTCATCCTTTCTTACATAAATATTAATGGGAAATATGACTGGGTAATTATATGTTATTGGAAGGCATTATTCACAACACTTAAACACCAACCATTGAGGTTTTAAAAATGCAACAAAATCTTATCTAAAATCTAAAATGAGTATGTATATTTTTATGCTTTATTTGTAAAGCATAAAATTCAAGCATTTATTATTTTATTATTGACTGTACGTTTTTTAGTGTTTTCCCAAATCCTCCCATGTTATTTTGCTTTGCTTGTTGTGACTTGTTATTTTTCGATGGGAAATGCAGTTTTGTTAAGGAATTCTGGATGGCACTTTGTTATTGACTGGTACTATGGCTCAGTTTCCTTTACTTTATCAAGCTGCAGACACTGAGCCAAACTGCTGTCAGAACATGTATTGAATATGTGTGTGAGGGGCAAACGCATTCAAGTATAAAACGGGTGTGGCTTTTTAGTACGTAGAAGGATTCTACGAAAGGAAAGCCTTCACAGAAGGATCATATCAACGGAGGCATAGGCGAACCTACTTTGCAACTGACCTTCCAAATATACCATTAGAAGTGAAAGGAGACCTGCACTACCTGCAGTGATACAGATTGTAAACATAGCTTAACTCGTCTTAGTTATCACTGTTACTGGTGTATAAAAAAAGCTTTCTGAAATAAATAATTAATTTGGTTGTTCAAAAACATTTTAAATCAAGAAAAACATACCAAGGAATGTATGGGAATTAACGGGGTACAAGCGTCATCTTGCTACTGTGGTAAAGGGCACTCCCGTCACTGTTGGCATGAAATGTAATAAATGTAAGCTGTTATTCTGAGCACCAATTGCTGTTCAATGCAAGTCAGCTGATAGAAAGTGGAGTACATTTTTTCTGATACTTAAATGAGAAACCAATTAGGCTTTTCTGGAAATATTTGCAGTTGGAAAGAACACCTACAGTCACATTGTGGTGTGCCCACCCTTCAGTTAGCATAGTTTGCAAGGTACATTCTGTTAGGGAAACATTTGGATCATCCTGTGTGGTTTTGCTTTAAGTTTTGTGTTGTTACTATAAAACCATGGTGTTGCTTCTCAACAATATCTCATACTGAATATACTGGCCCATGCCTATTCGAGATTCTTTCAAAACACAGTTTGAAATTTTTTAACTATTTATTATATTAAGAAAAAGAGTCATATTAGTCTTCCTTTACTTTTAGAACTAGTAGACTAACTTGTTTAGGTGATACCTGAATTTCAATATTCTACACTGTTTACATTGACATGCCATACCTAGACTTTCTGAATGACAACAAAAACTTGAGGGAACCCAAATATATCTCTAAAACCTCCTCTTATGTCATACTTATAACCAAATACCATGTCTCCTCTCGTCATGTGAGCTGGATATATTGTTACAGCCCCTCTCTTTCCTAAAACATCTTAATATTCTGCATCTTTGTGAGAAGTGGCTATAATAGCTTCTAAAACTCCATCATGTGAGATGGCCTTGTGTTATTAACAAATCCAAAGTGAGGATCTATCATTGGCAGGGAGAGCTGAAGCAGCGGGAGCAGAAGCCCGACTGTTTTGCTGTCACAGCCTCAGCTGCTTGCACACTCTCTCCTTGCACACTGCCATCTTTCACTCTGCCAGACACTTGCCTCCTCACCCACTGCGCCCACCAGGCCCGGGCAGCACACGCAGCGGTGAAAACATCCATTTATTCCCTGCAGAAGTCCCACGTATCCAAAGTGACCCAATCACTGGAGATCTATGTCAGCTTTTACTGCGAGATACCTGTTATTTCATGAGCTCAAAGCACAAACATGCTTTATTATGTCATAAAACAATACATCTGAAATCAGCTATGATAAATTCCCCCGTTAAATACCTTGTCATGCTGACTGGCTAAATATGACGGAGGGTGGTAATTGCGTCCCTGCAGCGTGGCCAGCAGCCTTTGAGCATATGTGTAAAATTAGTATATTACCCATGTTCTCTGGATTCAGCTATGCAAGCTGAAACACACACCGAAATGTCAACACAACATACATCCACTGGGCATCTGGGAGTCTTTGTGTACCTATGTGATCATGAGTTCACACTGTAGGAACAAACACATGCTAATTGGTAAATGTATGAGATAATGGACCTGAGAGCCAGAGTCATGAGCTCAACAAAGAATCCCACCTTCAACATCTTAGCCTGGAGGCAGGTTTAATTCTAACCTGCAGATGCCGCCTTTGTCTTTGAAGTTGAGAGATGGATATACTGGAACAGATGGAGATGTTGGATGCTTTCAGAAATTATTAATGGCAAGCTATGATCCCAAATGACCTTCAGCAAATAGTCTCCCAGCACTGGAGAACACAGATAGTCCTGCACATTTATTTTGTATTTGAACAACACACCTGGTTCGATGAAGAGAATACCAACATATCACTGCTGTACTTTGAGCTCTACATTAATTCCTTTGGAGGGTAGGAAAGGGTTGTTTCTTTGTTTTGTTTTGCTTTTTTTTCTCTCATGCAAAAGCAATGTTCAAGCATCCAATCACATTAACCACAATCATATGTTTCAGGAATAGATCTGGGATTTAGGCAGAAAACACACTAATTCCTTAAAGCCCAATTTGTTTCTCCCACAATAGCACCACATACAGGAATTAATCTGCAGAAAGCCATTGCTGTAGTTTTAAAAATAAGCCCTTCATCGCTAGAAGCTTCTGTTGTTGCTCAAGGGACATGCAATTGTGACATCAAATCTATCTTGCAAAAAAAATTACAGAAATCAGTAATAGCCATGTAATGTCTGTTGCCTATGGATAATATTTGGTTTTTAGTACAAACGGAACATTTGAAATTGACTCAGATGAGAACTGAGCTGTTAAAATAAAACAGCTCAGACCCCAAAGAGGTGCAAGACCTGCCAGTGAAATAGCATTTGACTGCACTTAGAACAATTTTAGTTTTTTTCTGTGACTTCTGCCCCCCAGGGTGTAGGAGTTTCATAATAAAGGTGAACCTGTCCAAAAACAAAAAAAGCTGGACAGTGGTTGGACATAGTTGTATTCATTTTTTGGAGGTTGGACTATATTTGTCTTTATTCAGCAACACCGGATGATTGAGATTTCCTTCTCAAAACAGTTTCTTTAGAGAGTTAAAATTAAAAGGGGTATTTGCACACATAGCTGCTCCATTTTTACAAAAAAATTAGCATTTATTTTCCTTTGAAAAGTATTTTTGTAGTTAGCTAAAACTGTTGACATCAACAGTTATGAAGTTTGTAGTATATCGTGATTAAAGAAGCTAAAAATTGATAACCTTTGGTTGTAAAAAGCCACGAATTCCACACCAAAATGGAAAAAACGCAAACTTATGTGGTTTAGGTAAGTAAAATAAAAGCCTTATGCAAGTCAGTTGTTTAGTCAACTAAATTAAGTAACTTTGTGTAATTCACAAAGGTATTAAAAGTCTCCTATATTTCACATATTAAAATTTGCATAAGCTCTGACATAATGAGAAAAAGAAAGAGTGACAGTAGGTCAATCAGATAAATCTAGCTGAATCACTAAATAACATCAACTTATGTTTATACTTTCCACCACTGGGCAAAAAAAAAAGAAAAAAAAAGTCTCTTCAACATCTTGTAGTCTGTTTTAGCTGAAACAGACTACGTTTAATTTCATTACTTGCAACTGAAATAAGTTCCATCTTAGACGTATTTCAAACTTAGATGAAGCTATGATCCTATGAACACAGCTTACATTTTACACCTGTGTGCTTTATTTGCAGTAACACAGTTAATTTATTTATGGAGAACTGTGCATGTTAAGAAAGATTCCGGAAATGATGCCCTGCAACATTTGTAGTGCATCCGCAAGGTCTGCAAGCCCAAGTTTCCAGAGAATACACACTGTGGTGGTGCTCTCATAAGATACGGCATGTCTTCAAAGAGCTACATCTAAAGGATGAATTGATCAGACACTTTTTCTCACACTTAGTATGAGCAGAAAGGAATAAATTATATGAACAGTGTGTATCTGGCTATATGCCGTGGCCTCAGATTAATTACCTTAGGGCTTACTAATGAGAAGTTGTAAATTAATACAATGTTAATCTGTCCAGTGTTTACTCAAGTTTGCTAAGGCTAAAGAGGAAAAAAACAAAATCCCTGATGTATAAATTATAATAATCTAACATCAAGAGATAGGGAAAAAAAAATCTATGGTGAGATCAAAGCACCAATGCCCAATGAAATCATGTCAAAAGATCAAAAAACAACTTTCTTAAACTCAAGTGGGTAAGGTATAAAGCATGTTGTGGTTAATATGGCGGGCTTCACCTATTCTAACAAGGTCGAGATCATTCTCCCTCTAACCCTCAGTTTATCCACTCAGCAAAAATAAATCGATGATAATACATCCGAGGCACGCTGAAGAAACAAGAACATACTCTGTGGAACCAAATTCTTAACAAAATTAAATCTCAGCAAGGCTTCAATGAGTTATATTTTTATCAATAAGAACAAAGGCACTATCAATTTACGTGATGCCATTTACAAAAAAAAAAAAAAATCAACAACAAAAAAATAATTATTTTATTTTCAGTAAGGATGAGACAGGCACTGTTTTCTTATAATTTGTTTTTATGTTGGGGGTTGGTCCTAGCCAACTGACAGTTAATTTATTTGTCATGATTTGAGTTTTCTGTGTGTTTATTTTGGGTTTCTGTGTCTCTGAGTCTCTGTGTTGTCCTGTCTCCCCTTGATTATTCCAAGGTGTGTCTCGTTCCGTAATTACCCTCTGTGTATTTAACCCCACCTCCTCGTTGGGTCCTAGTGTCTGTTCTGTCCAGCATCTTGTCCTGTTTAGTTGCTGTCCACTCAGTAACCCGTGCTCAACTGTGCTGCCTGGATCGTTTTGGATGTTTTGGATTTCTATTCATATTTTCATTAAAACTTCACGGCATTTTACATTCCTGGATCTATGGCGTCTTTCTCACCACCTACTACCGCATTTCCTGACAATAATGGTTTTGACTTTTCATAAATACATCTAAATATTGTGGTAACATTTTAAGTCAATATGGTCCATATATCTAATTTCAAGTAATGAAAGCCCAATATTTTTTTCTTCATATTTTTTTAACAACCAGTTAACTAGAATTTGTATGACAAAGTACTCCTATACTTTTTTACTTTTTTAATCTGCAGTAGATGCTACACCCCATTCAGAATAAAACAATTAGCACATAGCTAAGGTACGAATCAGTGGTGATTTGTTTTTTTCTAAACTGCAATGACATCAGCTGTGTTAAATCCACATACTCCTCTGTTTTCAGTCCATCAACCCAGTGGTTACAAATGCCTGTATTACCTTTTATAATTTGGTCACAGTAAGACTTCCTCCTAAAGTCTGAATACCTTATTAACATGCATAGAGTAAATTCCAGACAACGAGAATACATTAGCAAATAAATATTGCAATCCTTTATGATAATATCAATGCATACACAGTTTCATAAAATCATGGTATTTTCCCCCTTTTCTATTCCTGCTGTTGTTAATACACACATTATGTTCATGTTATTATCTGTAATATGGCTTAAGTAAGTAATACACAATTGACCTTTCATGTCCCATTTGTGTTTAAGCAGGGTTTTTTTTTAATGTCAGCTCTGATTTTATAAAGTTGTCCCTCTTGGACATAAGATCTAGACTACCACCAAGACTAACCCGTTTATATGAAGGTAATGTTAAACAACAACAAAAAAAAACATCTGGTAGTAAGTTGACAATTTGGATTGCTTATTGTACAGAACAGCCTGCTCTTTTACTAACGAGATGATAGTGGGCTACAATCACACAGCAGGTCTTTACACTCAATTCAGATTTCTTGGTGAAATAAATTGTTTTTTTGTTTTTGTTTTTTTTTGCATAGTCATTTATGCTACTAATTAAATGTGACAGCAATCAGACTTGTGAGTGAAAAGTTCATGGCCTCACAGTGACCCACATGTGTTGTTGTGAAGCACACAACAACAGTGAGGAGATTTTTTTAGTTTTCATACCACAAATGGAAACTTGGTCCAGCAGTGTGCAGCGTCAAATTGGGGGGTCGGGGGGGGAGAGAGACAGCGCTCAAATGATCTATGCTCCATATATCTTGTCACTCCAGCACTTTGTCTGGCAGCTTATGAAAAGGTTACAGGTGTAGGTACTACAGAAAGTTTTAGTGGTTATAAACTGTGGAAACACATCCACAACACATCATTCCTGTTTATAAGGCCAATAACATATACTAATCTAAAGAAGAAATAATTCAAGATAATATTTGCATTTCTACTGAAATGATCTGAACAACAAAAAATATTTAAGCATTTATACAATTGTTGATAATGTGTTTAAAGTGGAGTGTAATCTGGGCTGGGTCAGAAAGCTTTTTATGTATATTCTCATGCTGCACTTAGGCAGATTTATCATCTGTTGTCCCCAAGTCACACATTAAAGGATTTTAAACATTAGCTTGGAGAGGAGAGGAGAGGATCGCCTTTCTCTTCCCTCTAACTATTGACATAAACAAAACTTAGCAAAAGGCAGCATCTGATTTGCAGCCAAGTGACATATTCCCTGCAAGCAAAAAGAAACATTGCTGCTGTCTTTTTACTAGAAAACTCTTTCTTTTGACAGAAACCAGTGAACTGCACATAAACCCTTAAAAATTTACATTAGAATACTTTTAAAGTAGTCTTTTTTTTTCAGTACGCAGATGCTTTTGTCCTATGTGTTGCTTTCAGGGAGCTAAGAAAAGAACAAAGGAGGGGTTTTAAATGAATGATAAAAATTCTTGTTTTGGCCCAAATTAGGCTGCTGTAAGAGACCGATCATAAGCAACTCAGTCTTTGCTGACGATGCTGGACTAGGCTGGGCTGAGCATCCAGGTTGACAAGGACCTGTGCTCAGCACTAGGAATGCTCTCATCCAGAAACAAGAAGCCCTGGGGAACAAAGACAACAATATGCCAGAAAACCCACTTGAAAACAACAAAACAACCCAAAAAAGAGCCTCCGAGAGAGTCAGCGGTGGGTGATTGCCAGCTGCACTCCAGATTGCCAGGTTTTCTGAGAGAGTCTTTCAGCAATTTCTGAGAGCTGTAGCACCGTTTTCCAGCTCCTTAATCAGTTCAGTTGGGTAGGGACGGATCTTGACGCGCGAAAGCCTGAGCACAATGGGGAATAAACTCATAATCAGCAATCAGATATTCAACATTGCAGGGAGAGTGGGGGTGGGGGGAGTGCCTCAGATGGGTCAAGGATCTCTCCACATGCCGTTAACCCCATTGCTCCAGCAGGGGAGGATGCACACTCTCATCCTAAACACGACTCACTGTGCAGTTGCCTTTGATGCCTGATTTGCTAAATTAGGATAGTGAGACCAATGCATGAATGTGAATCTCATTGTTTATGCCCGTACAAATACGGTTTCACTATCCCATCACACTTTGTGAGGCTATAAATGGGTTTGGATTTCATTAAAGCACCACGTCCCTGAATAAACTATGTGCTGTGCCTTTAAACAAAGTTCATTGCCTTGCACATTCTTCTTTCCTTTCATCTTTGTAATTAGCACTGAAGCAGCATTTCTTTTATTTCAAATAAATGCATGTGCATAAAAATCTATCTTATGCAGAGTATTTTTCAGGCAAGGCTATTTTTCTTTGTTATCTACCATGATAACTTCCTTTCATGCATCAGAGTCGGGTTGAGGCGGACATTGTGCTATAAAACCTTGAGTGAGATTTCACTTGCTTTGTTATAATTCTGCCTGGTGGCAACATCAAACTAGTCAGCGGTGAAAGTAAAGTTAAGGAGTTCGTAACTATGGGGAGCAAATCTTCACATCATTTGTATTTTTCAAGAGCACCCCCTAGTGCTCAGGAGTATCGGCACACTCTGTTTGTTCATTAGTGTCTACACCAGATCAGATGAGTGTAAATGATGGCATCCTAGCAGAAGAACCCCTAATGGCCTCTGCTGGGATATGTAATCAAACGCCCCACACACACTTCTCTCCCTTTTGTAATCAAGCGGCGGAGCGCATGTTGCAACGACCTTTGTTACAGCGTTGCCTGTTCCCTTGTTTCATCAAAATTCCAAGCGCTCCTCATTTTTCATCCTCTCTCCATTCGCCAGGATGCAGAGAAGCCACGGCAACTTTCCATGGAGCAGAGGGGAGAGCATCTTGGCAAGGCATAACCTCTGACCTAGAATCCCCTCAGCCAACAACCTACAGGTGGATCTGATTATTCTGAATAGCATAAAATAGAACATTTTAATAATTCCACTCATAAAGGGAAAGTAAAACTTGTTGCAATACACACACAGACTGACATATCAGGCATGTATTGCTGTTATTTTTAATGACTGGATTCTGAAAATATGAAATTCAGTTTCTCAGAAAATTTGCATATTCTACAGGAGACATAAAAATATCCTTCAGGCAGAAATCATAGAATCATAGAAAGACTACAGCAGACGTTTTTTATACCTATAAGGATGATAGGACACAGAAGGCCAAATCTAAAATAAGTTGGCTATCAGAGTGAAGACTGACCATAGCAATGAAAAGTTGAGTGGAAGGAAAAAGTGTGGGGTTTTGGGGAGAATCACAAGTCAGGGATTGTGGCTGCAGTCAGACTTTGAAGAGCCACCACATACGGACATTTTCCTTCCTTAAGTTCAGCCACTTCTGAGTTAGAGATATAAAATGCAGCTGACCTAAGCTAAAGATAAAAAGGACTGGTCTGCTGTTCAGAAGTTAAATTTTCAGATTAAATTTAAAAACAAACCAAAAAAATTCAAGTCACTGGACCCGCAAATTTTGTTTCCTGAGAGTACCTGGCCCCTGTACACAACATCAAATGCTTGCTTTAATGACCAGTGTATTATTGTGTTAGTAAATTTACCTAGACTCAAGCCCTCTTTTAAAGCAACCTGGGTTCCTTATCACCACCGCCTAATCACCTCTGAGCCATACTGCACTGATGCAGTAATTCATGCAAAAGGAATCCAAACCAAAACACAAATAAAAATAAATAAAAAATATTGCTCCTGGTATTCCTCTAATTTTCTTAAAAAAAAAAAAAAAAAAAACCTAATGTAGCTGAAAACCATCATCATTAAAACAAATTTAAAAAAAAATTCAATTAAAATACATTTCTGAAATATATCACTGTGTATATTGAATAATATAATACAGATATTTCCATTTTTCTACTTTACAGCTGATATAAATTCACCTTTGAATTCAGTTGAAAGAATATGTGTCACCACAGACAGTTTATTTCGAAATACATAATAATGAAGCTACACCGGACTCTACCTCCCACCTTAGTGCTGAATGAAGCAGAACAGCGACAAACTCTTATCAGCAGCTATCACCCAGAGCTCATTTTCAGACAACCTGGGCCACATTAACACCAGTGAAGCACTCCTCTCTTGTCTCACCACCGCTGGGCTGACGCAGGAGGAGGATGAGGGCGATAACCCACACAAACAATACAAGCTTGCTGGCTTCTCGCCTGCTGCCAGCATGCTTGCCTTGCAAAGAGATCTGATTACAACTGAGAGCGGCTTGGAGTTTCATGGAAAAACAGGTCAACTGTAGAGCACCATCAGACGTTGGGCCTCGAAAAGTCTGATAGAGGAGAAGGAGGATGAGGTGGTGGTGGTGGTGGTGGTAAAGCTACCCGACAAAAGTTTGTCTCCAACTGTAAGATAATGAGCAGTTGACGTAAGAGGACCAAGTAGAGAACTCCAGGGAAAGATGCGTTTACAGATGTCTGGTAAATCTCATCTTTTGCGTCTTTTGGGTTCTCCCTCTGGCTCCCTCTTAAGAGACAGAGCTGCCCCACTGCCGAACACCTAGCTCCTTCTGTATTTCTCTGTCCTCAGTGTTTGAGTCAGACAAAACGCAAAATCAATAATGCTTTTTCTTCCCCATTTCCTCTTTGATGCAACTTCAAAAAGCCAATGGACAGCCCTCCAGAGGCCCGTAGAGGAAAAAGGAGAGAGAGGGGAGAAAAAAAAAAAACAGATGGTAAGAAATATGCTCAGAATGAAAGTGCAGGGGAATAAAACTTCACCCTTCTCTCTCTTTAAACACTGTTACTTCAAAACCACAAGTGGCAAAGTGTATAAAGTGAAAGCAGAAAGAAGAAATGCTACTTCTTTCAATTTCAAAAGTCTCACTGACAGCATTTATTTTATCAACACAATTAAGATAAATGAGCTTGTGTTCCCTAAATAAGCAAATTTCAATCAATAAACCAAGACGATCTAGCAATTCTAAACTGCAGTGTCTGAAGAGGAGCTGTAAAACACCACATCTGTATTCTCTGTGCATCTTCTACAGAGGAAGCTAAAAGGAGAAAAAGAGAGTGAGGGGGGAAATGAAAGTAAAAAATGGACTGTAGTGTATGATTATCTAACCAGTGCTGACAGGGGAAGTATTCTATCAGCAGTTAAATGCTGCATGACAGGGAGACACTTCAAAGGATCTATAAGTGACTCCTGAAATACTGAGTGAAAGTAAAGTAGAAAATTACCCCTAAGTTAGAGGCATTTGACTAAGCCCTGCTAGGTGTTTTACCTGACTGGAGAGCTAAATTGAGAACCCAGAGTGAACTTGAAATGAATGTTTCAGAACGAAGAAAAATCAACTCATGGAAGCCGACAGCTGCTTCTAACCACTTTTGTCTCTCATGCCCTGCTGCTCGACCGGCCACAGAGCACTGGGAGTCATTTAACCTCGTCTGTGATGGGACAAATCTGTCAAAATCATATGGTGTGACTGACAGGACAATATGACAGACAGGGCTGACTCCCAGGTAAAGGTTTACTGTATGTGGTTTGAACTATTCTCAAATATGGAGAATAAATGGAAACTACATTTTGCTAAAGTGAGGGTGCAGACTAGAGAGACAGAAATTGAGCCAAACAATCACACAGAAATCAATACAGCTATCAGATGGTGTTTATTACCCTTCAGTGACGCGGTGTTAGGGATTAGAGGTGTGAGTAAAATTTAAGATTCAAGGATTTGTTGGCATTTCCCTATCTAGTAATATTTGTTCTCTGCAGTTCAGAATAATTCTCATCAGTAAACTGACTTCTCTGGGACATGCATTAGGCTTTACCTGGTTATTTATCCAGATGATTGTCTGATGCAGCAAACTCTTGTTTTATAAACAAGCTAACACTTCCAATTAATAAAAAAATAAATAAAACATAACACTTATACCAGAAGTTGAATAAAAAAAATAAAAAGGACAAAATTAACAAAAAAGCAAAACAATAGATCATAGAATTTAAAAAATAAAATTAAATAAAAAATTAACAACCAAGCTTTAAAAAATACAAAGTAACATCATATGGAGCAAGGAAAAAAAAGTGAAGCTGAATTGTAAAATAAGATGGTTTTATTATGTGGTTTGAGACGGTTTCAAAACTGCCTAAATTTTCCATCAGACATGTTTTCAAGTCTTTTCATTTAGACACCACAAAAAGCAGCAGGATGACTTTACCCTAAATACGCTATGTTCTGTATGGAACATAAAGCAAATTAGTACTGTCCCTCCACCAATTGTTAGTGTGCACTGCTAGTCAGCTGACTGAACACAATGCTATAGTCTTTCTTCGCTATTCTTAAAAAATTAATAAAAGAATGTCACTGTTATGTTTTTCAGACAAGTATTTTGGAAAACTACAATTAGCAATCTGTAAACATTATGCCTGGGATGTAGGCAGATAGTGCTAAATGAGTAAACAAATATGTTATAGTTGTACTACTCAATAAAGAAGAGTTAAAAAAAATCCTCAGACAGATTATCATTTAAAAGCTCCAACTAAATGTTTTTAAGTCAGTAAAAAATAATTCAAATTAATATTAGTATGACATAATTTTTTTATTTCATTTTTTCATTATTCTTTTTTAATAAATAAGATAATAATAAAAGAAGGCTTTGATATGATGAGAATCTCATATTGACTAATAAAATTTTGCAGACTTCATAAACAATTCCAAAAATTGAGTCAAAAGGAAAACAAATTCTATCGGTTTTCAGATATTACTCTTTATCATCAGGCTCCTCTGCTCTCCAGAGTGCACCTCACCCTCTTTCCAACTTCCATGCTGCCAAATCAAAAATCCATGCTCTCAATGGGCAGCCAATATCTCATTAACCAGCCCCTCTCCACACAGTTAGGCAGCCAGGATGTTTGTCTCAGTTGCGCAAAGCGCAGACAGGCACATCCCACACTCCTTAATAACCTGTGGGGACACCATTCCACTTCCTCAGCCAGCTAAAAGGCAGGAAAGATGGCCAAACCGCAACTTTTCCATTTGTTAGTGCAGCGGCAGAACGTTTTCTGCCTGTATGGATTATGTGCTCAAACTTTCTGTGTCACAAAAACATTTAGGTCCACGTGTAGCGAGATTGAACTGACATTAATCACATTTTTATTTCTGTAGTAACTGTTTCAGCTCATATTAATATACATTTGTGTAACAGCACTAAGTGTATTTTTTTTCTTTAAGATATTAGATATTAATTACAAATTCTTGTAGATGATGCAACCTCAACTTAATCAGACATGTTTTTTTCCCTCATGGCTCTTCAAGTCCTCAGTCCCTAACTGGATAATAGCCAATCTTGTTAACCTCTCCTTTAATGTGCGAGAGCCTGCAGCACAAGGTAGTGCAGCACTTCAATGGACCGCTGATGGAAAGAGACAACGAGTGCCAAATCTACAACAAATATTTACAGGCTTGTTAATGTAGCCTTAAAGCACCTATCACAAGACATTTGGCTTCATCTTCTCTAAGGCCCCAGCACATTTCTCACAGCCTAGCACACACTCAAACTAAATCACATATCTGAGAGCTGTCCACAAGCACAGCAGAGCTGACCCCGCCCCCAGTTTTTTATTTTTGTATTTCCAAGGGTTAATTATATGTGCTCTGGACAAGAAGCACTTTTTACCTTTTCTACCCGAACATCAAAGAACTTTCTTTAATGATGTAATTGGAATTTTCATCTTAATTGTGCTGAGTAGGATGGCTAATTTGCATGGAGTAATGAGAGGGATGTTTCCATTACAGGTAATTAGGTACTTGAGAGGCAGTGGTGTGGTAGAGAGGCTGAACTGAGACTGAGAGGTGGGTAGAAAGAGAGAGAACGCCACTGAGACTCAGGCGCAGTTGTTGTAATATATTTGCATTATTCTGAAGCTGAGAGAATGAAAATATCAAAAAGACACAGAAAGGCTCAAAGAGCAGAGCGAGGGCGATAAGTTTACCATAATTAGTAAGTTTGTGGCAAAACAGAAATTCGCTGTGCAGTTCATTCAATTCTCTGATCATTTTCTGGAAGAAATTGTCACTGCCATTTGAATTAGCATCCAATTATACTGCTTGTTCACATTTAAATTTTAGCCATCACATTTTCAAAGTGTGCTGCCGTGGCACCAACAACCTCTAGCAGACTACAGCTTAACAATCTACGGAAAAAACGAGAATGCAAAAAAAACAAAACTGACACATTAACTGAGTACTACAACGGCATATTTGGAGGAAAGTATATTTGGGGGGAAAGTAACATAAATATTGTTCAAGTAAGATAGTATTTTCACACAATATATAAAGTAAGGATAAAATAAATCATGCTCAGACCGTCCGCTTTTTGAGAAGTCATTTTCGACACACTACCTTTTTTCTACCTTTGCTTCAATCCAAACTTTGAATAAAAAGGACACAGGGTCAAAAGGTTTTTTCTTGGTGTAGCTCTTCCTGATTTTTATAACCTGCCTCAACACATCTGAGCTTCTCACTTCCTAAATGAATTTCCCTGTCGTTAATTAAAAAATAAAATAAAGTGATCAGAGGAGCCAGTCACACACATTCCAACAACTCCAAGATGTGAAAACAATGTGTTAAAAAGTATGATTTGATTTCTTTTTTTTTTAAATGGGACAGTGAACCATCAATGAAGCAGGTTAGAATAAGAAAATGTGTTGGATTATATACAGAGGCTGGTCTCCAGACCCGGCCAGGTTGATGGAAAATTAAAGAATAAATGAAATAAATGGTACAACACGGCAACAAATCAAGCATACCCAATCCAGACAAACCAAACGGGCGAAAACAATCAAAATCAAAAGAAAAAAGATCTAAGTTTTTTTTGTCTCTGTCTCTCTTTTTTTGTGCGTATGAAGTCCAGATTAGAAGAACAATAACATTAAATTCTAGCAAGGCAAACACTTAAAATAACAATAGAACAAGTGAGAGGAGAAGAAGACAACACATCAAATTATTACTGGAGATTTCTTGTTCCCCGTGTAACAAAATGACAGCTGCCTTTTCCTCATTATGATCATTAAAGTGTACAAATGTGAGCCCCATTTTTGAGTGCGCGCTCAAAGTGCAAAAGAGAATGCATGCGCGAGAGCGAAAACATGCGAATGAAGGCATATGCAAGCACGCATGCATGCAAGAGGTGTGCAGCACTGTTTGTCTGACAGCACTTTTATCAGTCTGCTGGGATGTGTGCGCACATGTGCGCCTGGATGATGGAGGGAAAGGTGGGAGGAGAAGGGCGGGCGAGGGGGGCTGGACGAGCTGGGATTATGGGCAGAGCGGATGAACGTTCCAGCGGCTGGGAGGACACATCCTGGTGCTCTCATGACCACACATCTACAACCCGAGAACCCCCCCACTCAATCCAACCGTAAAAAAATAGGTCAGTAGAGCAAAGCACACGCACGCGCACGCTGGCATGTATGCCCGCACTTGCAGACACACGCGCCGGTATCAACTCAAAAGAATCACAGTCTGCCATCCGCGCCACTGCCCGCTCCCCTTCGCCCCCCAAACACGGCCACACATTCCCTTTGGACTGGAACAACTGGGTTAAGAACGGGATTCAAATGGGCAACCCAACATTAAAAAAAAACACAAATACATTAAGTATTTAGTAACTAAGTAACTAAATAAATACAAAATCAAAACAAAGAAGAAACAGAAAACAAGAAACTTCTGCAGATGAACTCGGCAAGGATTCTTGACAGACACGAACAGATTACACCGGCGGTGGTTTCCACACACTCGCACGACAGTATAGCAGCGAGAAATCACACACTGTAAATAATCAAGTCAAACCACATTTCGAGAACTATGGAACATTAAAATCTATATTTTACAAATGCATTCGCCGGAGTTTAGAAATTCTATGTCCATGCATACAAGAAATCTTAAGTTCGACCTGGAGCCCTTTGGTACGCTCTCTCTCTCTCTCTCCCCACATGCCCTGCAAACACAACGCACGGAGTTTGGCAGGCTGCGAGCAGCGGAGCCTGCACTTCTCTCTACTTGTTACTCCGGCAGCGCAATTAAACGTGCATGTTTATCTTTAGGACACGACCGTCTTCCTTCTCTTACCTTTCATAGCTGAAATCACAAAATACATCATTAAGCTTCGCGTCCATAAGAGAAGAAACTATCAGCAGCGCAAAGCCCTCCACTGCTGTCTCAGCAGCAGCTGGCCAGCAAGCACAGCTCCGTCTCTCAGCCTCCGAGCATGACCACACCAGAATCCATGTGACTGTGACATCAGCGTGCATGTCTGCCTGCTTTCCCCACCCACCCGGCCTTTTGATTGGCACAGCGTGCAGCCAGTAGGGGCGCTGAGAGCTCAGGCAGGGGGAAGCTGGCCCTCTTCCCACTGATTGCAGTCTTGTCTGTCCCAGCTTGCTAGACACAGCACACCCAAATTATCTGCTGCTCTGTGGCTTATCTTTACAGAGAAAGGATCAAGTCAGAGAAGATTTTTTTTGTAAAACTTTTTTTTTATTATTATCTAAAGAAAGCATAGAATCTGAGAAAGGCTAAAAGGAAAGGTAGATAAACAGGGAGGTAGAAGAGGGAAGAAACAAAAATATGAAGGAGCGGATAAGAGAGGGTGTTTTTTTTTTTTTTATCTGTGGCTCAGAGATAGAAGTGCTCCTCCTCCTTGCCGGTGGATATGAGTGATCAGTATGAGGCCAGATGTTTGCTAGCAGCGGTGGGCCCTTTGCAGAGAGAAGACGAGTGGAGCCTCAGCATCTTCCTCTGACCTCTCAGAGGACCCACCCACACCCACAATCCTCTCTATTAAGCGCACACACTTTTCCCACCAGGTGAGGAAGCTATGATAGTGACGGAACTGTTTGGATGATCCCCCTCCGCCCCGCAGCAACCATCTCTCCGTCTTCTCTCCTCCTCATGTGCCCCTCACTCTCGCCCCCTGCTTTCCATTCCAGTCTCTACCACCCTCCAAACCCCCCTACCCCACTTCTCTTCTCACTCATCCTCTCTCATATGATAATCTGCTCTGACTCTTTACCAGCTGCCTCTCTCTGATACAATATTCTGGTTTTAGTGCAATCCAGCCTTGGCCAATAACCATTTGGCATTTCATGAATAAGCTGGTGCTCATATCATCTTGTCTCAAGACAAACATCATACAGCTCGGGTTTCAGACCCAGCAGTATTTCAAAAAGAAAGAAAATAAACTAGAGAAAATATTTCTTTTCTTTTTTTAATGCCGGTATAAATATTTGAGATTTGGCAATCTGAATTTTGGAGTTTCCTTTTAATGTTCTAAGCTGTTTCTTGATTTTTATTACGCACACTTCTGAGATCAATCTTTACACAAGAATGATGACTCCCCAATATGCCAAATATTTAAATTTCTATTTATTGCCTCACATACAACTTCTGGATATTCTACACATGCAAAAACATTTCTTTAAAAAATTCACATGTGAGTTCTGCCACAGTTATTGGCACCCTCTTTGAAAACTCTTCAATGTTGTTTTTTAGGAGTCACACAAAAGATGATTTAAGTACATCTACTCAGTGAGGGATAATCTAATGTCAGAAGATAGATTTTTGCTGGAAAAACAACAGTTTACCACCCTGGAACTTTGCAGAAGGAAGAATCAGGGATGACCATGTCAGACCCTCATGATTAGACCATACATTTTGAATGATAATAAGGATGAAAGACTCAATCATGCCCCATTTTAGGTTTACTAGTATAAACCACTTTAAATTTTTTTTTTTTTTTTAAATCATCATAGACTGATCTACACATTGATTATGTCTTTGACAACAATCCCAACTCAGTCATACTCTCCACATCTACATTTTTGATAGTAGGGCAGAAATGTTTTTTTAAAATGTCAAAACAACCCATTAACATTTAGATGTTAGATGTCCACCTTCCAAAGAGCAAATAAAATGAGTTAAGTTAGAAAGAATAACATTACTTTAAATAACAATACAAGATTATTTACTGTGAACATGTTTGTAGTTTAAACCAGCTTTTGAAAAATGTCATTCGAGTTGAAATGATCAGAAAGAGTGTAGAGAAAACTAAGTTAAAGTGAATCTGTTGTTGTTCATTATTTATTATAAATATTTATATTTAATTATGTGTCTTCTACTCTGTATCTAATGATTAAATAAAGGCTACTTCTAACCACATATGAAATTTAAATGAGGACTCAGCAGCTTGCTACATAAATCTTCTCATGGCAATGTTTTATTAGGACCTGTATGATCCATTAGAGTAACTAAACACATTAGCTCAGGTTGTGTCAACGTCGGTCTCTTACGGCTCAGCACAGTAATGAACAAAACATCATTCTGAGACTGATAGAGTCAAATGGACAAAAGAGTAAAATGAGGAAGGTCCACAGTAGGCAAACCGTTTAAAAACGGTGTGACTGTGAGAGTAAGTGGCTTTGTTTAAAGGTGTGCATCTTTGCGAGACCTCCAAAGCTCGCCAGATGACTCAAGACCATGGCCCACGCAGAAACATGTTTAACCACTGCTGTCTGTGGTCGTGTCTTGAAAACTGGCTGTCGTATCAGTCTTCTACAAAGCACGACACGATGCTGCGGAGTGGTTAAACAGGAAGAAGCACACAAACAAACATAAAACAACACCATAGTAGGAGTTGTATATGCTGGCTAGTTCAAAACAACATCTGAGAGGAGGCTCATGCTTATATTAGAGTCTGAATGTCAGGAGAGGAGTCAGAATTGTTTTGAATATTATTCCTCTTTAATCTATATGACCCAGGGTTTTCCAATTCACAAAGAGTGAATTGAGAGTGATATATTTCTGGTGATTATAATGAACATGGCATACAGCTAATGAAACCTAAAATTCAGTTTCTTAGAAATTGTGAAATTACAAAGGGCCAATAAAAATATATTTGTGTTCCAACATAAGGAATGGACAAGTTGGAGTCCATGCTTAGCATTATGTCTGTGGGCACTGTCCACATCTTGTGAATATCTTACAAACAAATGAACAAGCTTTATTTCACTACTCTTTTTATTATATTTTTTTAACAGTTTTTTCCCCCTTCCACTGAACTTTCCATTACTATGTTGGGTTGCTGCTCAAGCTTCTTTAGCAATTAGATTTAATGACTTACTCTTCTTGTAGAATTTGACAAAGATGGTTAACTAATAAGTTACCCTCCTTCAGCATGATAGCGTACCCAGCAATTTATAACACCTCTGTACTAAAAAAAGTTATTTTTTTAAATTGGTTTTATCTAGTTAATTTAAATAAACACTTGAGTGTCCTCCAAATGGGGTACATATGAGGATGCAATACATTTCTAAATGTTGATGGAAGGCTATTAGGGATCATGAAAAAGGGGCCAAACAAGGGCCGTGATCATCATATTGGTTAAAATAAAAATCACAATCTGAAGAGAAGGACAAGTTGATCTGAAGCAGTGATAAAAAAATAAACGAACATCAAGTATGTTAAATGTACTTCCAATGCCTGTCTTCCCAAAGGACAAATGTTTCCGCTTCATTTACCCTTGATCACACTCTTTCTTGAGGGCTCCACATTACCATTGACACAAGCCAATATGTCTCTGATGCATGTTCACTGCTGTATTGACTGAGTCACAAAGTGGTCAAATGTGTCTTTAAGAACTGGTCCAGTCATATGGAGCAATCAAAGGCTTTATTTTAGTCAATAACCCTTTAATACCCTTCAGTTTAAAATGGGGAGGCATTAAAAAGATATTTAAATGTACTGATGACAACATTCCGGGTAAGTTTATTTTTGTATTCAGACTGGCTAAATGTCATCTCTCACAGTCTTCCAGGATTAATTCAACCAAATATATTTACTGTAAACAAGTCCTGTGGAATGAAATTCAATTGAAATGTGGTGTTGAACATCCAGTGATGCCCCTGGAGAAGAGGAGAGGATGAGACCCGATAATGGCCTCATTAGCAGTCTGTCAGTAGCCATTCTATGCACAAGCTCTCTGTGCAGCTGATCCATGTTAACTCTTCCTACTCTGGACTCAAAACAGCAGATCTGTTGTCAGCATGCTTAGTCCTGTCTGTGGCCTCTGACCCCTACAGGATAAGCTCTTTTATACCTGCATATTTTCTTGTTAAAGTATTAGCAATCTGAGTGTTTTATTCCACAGCAGATCCACCTGGGTGTTTGAAACGGCACTGACCAGCCTGCAGCGGAAGTCGAATTAACAAGCTCAAACAGGCACTCCATGAAAACAACACAGATCAATTTAATATAGATGCCAAGGAGCGGAGGGCATAATATCAGAACGATAACACCACTGGCCCACACCGCACAATCATAAACCAATTTAGGGCCATTTCAAGCAATTTCCTGGAGGCTTCCACTTGTGGGAAGACTTCAATAAATCACACAGACAACAAAGAAAATATCTGTTTCTATGAAAACAGAGGACACTCCTGGGTTATTTCCATGGGTCCGAAGAGGGGTTCGTTTACGAACCACTTTAAATGCAGAACTGCGAAGGTTTAAAAGCAGTCTGCACAACCTCAGCTGCGCCAATATTTTATGGCATGCGTAGCTACAGGAGACGCCATTAACTCATTATGACTAATGGATTTTACATGGAGCAGTGCAATTTATCTCATATAAAAATGTAGCAGAAGTGTAAGCATTACACCTTTTAACAGTTTTCATGGTTACACTCAGATCAGATGACTAATAGCTATATAAGCTTCCCTTCATCTTTTATATGCACAGCAGCCCCAGGGCCAGTTCAGAATCACACTTTTTCTCTCCCTTACTCCCTGTCACTAAATGCAGAGACACACAATATTTACACAATATTTATAGAATAGTGGGGTCAGAAGAAGGTATATGAAAGCATATAATTTTTGAACAGGTGAGGTGTACACCTGTCAGCTGTCATGTAATCAGAATCAACAACACTGTGAATAGCAATGGTTGACGAGGCTGTAGCCTTTTCTTTCTACGCCACAGTTATTTATAGAGCTGAATTTAAATAATTCTCACAACCCTGCAGTATTTCAAATTCAATTCCATCAATGTATATACTTTGCCAAGAAAAAAACAAAACAAAAAGAAAATATCAGTACTCTGTCACTACTGCTACAAAGTCATGATAGCGTGACCACAACTCTTATGATCATTTAAGGCAGACCTTTACCTTTGCTTGGTGCCACTTTATCCCTTGAAGATGGGAACATCTGAATAAAAAGCTTTAAAAAATAGATCAGAGCCTGTTATAAAAAAAACTCCAGACTTAAGAACATCATAGTCACTCATGAGATAGTATTTTATCTTATCGAGTTTGCAGTAGTTAATTACTTTCAAAAATAAAGATGATTATTGAATGGAAGACGGACGTTGCAGCAACAATGATCTTCCTGTGTGAAATGTGAAGCATTATTGTTCAGAGTAATTACCAAATAGAAAAGTAAGGCAGGGTAAAAATCTGTCAAATTGTGTTTACTTACATCGCTATGCTTCTATCAAATATTGTTTTTCTTATTGTGCAGACATCACTGGGCTTCAAAAACATTGACATGATATTACCTGCTTACAATTTATTTACAGAACCTCAATGAATAAATCTATAACTATCCATTTAGTTCTTTGGCCACACGTTTGTTTCTAGGCACTTTTTAGATATTTCTTTAATAAGCATTTCATATCCAGTTATTAAAAAAAAAAAAAGCCAGGTAGAGAAGGAACTGGAATGAGCCAGTTTATTTGTATGGCTTATCAGATGTAAAGGCAGTTGTAAAGAGTGCTCATTGCCACCGCTTGAGTGTTATCACAGATGTCACTGAGCAATTTTTCAATAGATCAATAGAAATCAGATTTGACAATGAATTGCGGCACATATCTTTTGTATAAGGCTGCCCTTGGGGACAGAAAGGGAAAAAGAAACAGGCGGTTTGCGAGAGGGAGAGAGACGGAGTGAAAAGGAAAGAGGAGGGGAGATTATCGCAGGCATGGCAGCCTGTGTGAGAGGCTTAGCTTGGCTAGGCAGGGAGGTGGAACCCTGTGAATTCTAATGAACTGGCAAGACCCCCCTCTCCCCTGCACCCCTCCCTCTGGTGCCCAAAAAAAAAAAAAAAAAAAAACATCCCCATCTTCATTGCAGGAGGATGATAGCAGATAGCAGAGAAGGAGGAGGTGATTAGGGAGGAGAGGCTCCTCTATGGCAAACCAAACAGAGCAGGTCATTTCCCTGTGATAATTATGGCTATAACCAGGCATGAGGGATTGATAATGGACCTGCTTATTCTTCATGTTCTGCGAAGGCAACCACTGGGCCTGTCGGGGCAGGGGAGCATTATGATGTGTCTTTTTTACTGTTAGAGGGGTGACTCTGGTAAGAGTTGCAATGGCTGCTGAAAAGGGCAGCATGGGAACTTGGCCTTTGAGGGAGAAGTTAACGAATGAACTTCATTATTGAGGAGCATACCAGGGAGACCCCCTGGTGTTCGTGATGTATTACCCGGCATCAAACATGTGCACTCCCCCAACATCACTGCCGTTGCACGACATTGGCTCTTGGGGGAGGTATGCGTGTAAACTAAAATAGTTTAACCTTCTGGCTTAAGGCTAGAAGAAAAGAAGACAACAGAGAAGCATGCACATCTGCATCAAAGAAGTTGCTTTCATTTAGAAAATATATATATATATATATATATATATATATATATATATATATATATATATATATATATATATATATATATTCTCTGCTTTCTGGCTGAGTAGTTTTACCATTATTCTGGTTCCAAAAGCATCTAAGTGAGTAATGAGGCAATGCCTTTTCTGTGACTGCATGGCGAAAACTGTCTTTGCATAAACTAACACATATTTAACATTCTCTATGTGATTTTAGGGTAAAGCAGGTGGTCGAGAAACATTCTTCATCAACATAATCATTTATTAGCTCTGTTCAAGCATGAAAGTAAATTTCCTAAGTTCTAAAAAAAAAAAAAAAGAAGTGACACACAGGAGGGACAAATGTTTTCTTCAAGATTGAGGGAGCTCCTCAGGCTATATATGTGATGTGCGCCACTTAGCCTTTCCACACCTTCCCTGCCTCTACTGGGTCCGGGATGGAGTTTCTCTGCGGTGGACGACGCGACACGAAGGATCTCTTTACCAAGCCTGTTCTCAACACTTTTACTCTTGACTTATGAGGATGCCATGGGTGCAGGGGAGTGATTCATCACCGGATGTGTTCCTCTTGCACCCTTACACATTAGTAATGTGGTCCGCCGAGGAGGAGTCCTGTCATCAGTCTGTACCCGGACCCTCCGAACAAGGTAGGTCAACAGGAGGCAGCAGCAGCTGGCCCACTTTTAGTCTTTCACAGCACCTTTAAGTTTCCAGCAGCTCTGCCACAGCTGAGCCTGACGGGCATGATCACACCAGCTTGGTCAAGGGGAGACGCTGTGGTAGTAGAGTGAGTGCTTCTTTTACATTATCTGTAGACTCATATACACATGGTCATAGCCAACTTGACAAAAGGAGAAATATTAACCTATCCTATTTATTTATTGTCCATCCTGAAATAATATAACATAGAATAAAGTAAATAATCAAGTCAGAAGTCTTAGTCTAGATATTGGCACATAGACCTTTAACGTTAAGTTCAATAGACATAATCTGCTTTTTTTACAGGTCACTTCAAAAGGTTTCAAAGGACCAGATATAATCAAAAACAAACTTATTCATGTAGGTGATGGCCCTGGATTTTAACACAAGACTCTATAACCTTGTAACTGTTTGTCAGCTGACGGTCTGACATAAACACACAAATGTTTCTGTCTTATACGAGACTTAACACAAGGTTTAATCAATGTTGATGAATTTAGTTTTTAGCCTTGAAATCTAAAAAAGGGTTGGATGGTGGTTGAGTTGTTAGCACGCAACCACCATATAAGGCCCTTGGTTGGAACCCAAACAGTGCTTTCTGTGTGTTTGCAAAATAAATAGTATTCATTTAATTCTATTTCCATGACAATCTTTAAAAGAACATCTTTGTCTCTGAGGGACACAGGTGCTGCACAAACTGAAGTGACGGCAAATGCTTAAACGTTCTTTTCGTCCACAGCACAAGTTTAATTTATTTTTTGTGAAGTTTGTGTGAATTTACTGTAAGAGTAACTTTTTTCCACCTTGTGGTCAGCTCATCTCAGTATAAGTTTGTGATAGAGAGTTACAACCACTCAGGAATTCAACACCTATATTGCAATGACTATGAAGCGTACAGTCTTGTGTTGATTTTAAATCCATTTATAGACCTTAAAATTATGCATAAATTTTATCGCGATTCTATTATTGTGAAGAAAAAGCCTTCACTTTTCAAACTGATTATTAAGCATTTATAAAGACTGGCTGATGACTGAACATAAATATAATCTGATGTAACCTTAACTTTGCTAAGAGTTCCCAGGCTTATCTATTTAAAACTGCCAAAGCATGTTTCATCACAAGTCTCTATATCATAGCTCTCTTGTAATAGAGATGCAACAAAGTAATACATGGCTGTTTAGTCTTTCACCAACATACAGAGCCAATTTAAGTCAGCAATAAGCCTGTGACCTTAACATTGTGGGTAATGCATGTTTAAATACCCACCTCAGTATTCATGTTTGTCATTTTACTTGTGAAGATTAGGTGTAAAAAGGCTATTTGAAACCAAAACACAGGATTAAGGGATAATGCTGCTCTGTGTCTTGTGAGTCGACCTTGATTCTGTAATCCAGCACAATGCTGGAGAACAGCATACTTCTCGCTCTTGTACATTCAATACTCTCACTGTTGAACAGCTCATTCTGATGTAATTGCGCCTGCATAATGGCAGCATGCTGAAAGAGAAAGTAATCAAAATTAAGGAGAACTTCCTTGTAAAATCTTTGGAACAGTTGCAGAATAAGAATATGGTTTGGACAAATAAGAAGATAATTGGCAGCAGGGCTTTAAGATTGATTAGAAAATAATAGGGTATAATCTGGTAAGTTAAAGTAAAAAAAATAAATAAATAAGTGAAGTGTAATAGCGAAGCTGCAAGAGCCAACTCTACAATCATTAGCAGCTTTATTTAAGCTTGCAATAGTTAACCAGATTGGACACCAATTAAATACGTATAGCATCGAATATTCCATTAAGCATAGCATTACCAGAACCCATAACAAATAGCATACATGTTTTTCTTTCTTCTCCATGTATGCAGCGTTCCTTGACTCCATATCTCCCCACCTGTTTTTCCAGTCTTTTCTTTCTTTCTTCCTTCCTTTTACAGCACTGCGCAGACACTGTAAAATGAAAATCTGCCTTTGATGTCTGGGATCTTATAATGCTGAGCAGTAGAAATCCGCATACCTGTTATCTGAAGAATCTTAATGATGACGGCTAACTTCACAATGGGTTAACCGCATCTCTCTGTTCTCATGCTGCACACCCACAGAAACGCAAATTAATAGCAAGGTGGGGAGAAAAAAAGTAGAAAAAAAAAACAAAAAAACCCACAGCATTCTTCTAATAAAGCAGATTCAACAAAATGGGCACAATGCGATCAGCACAAATGTCAATGTGTAAAATCAACAAAAGGATTTGTGAGCACATCTGCATTCCTCTTTGTAGGTGCAACTTCTTTTTGTTCTTTAGTTTCTGAGCAGAATTACGCTATTTGTCAGAAAGAGATGATCTGCAGTTCAAATGATCTAACAAAAGAGCAGTTTCCTTTTTTTTAATGTTCTTTTATTTTACCCAGTGCACTTAGCAATCATCATTAAACTGAAAATTATGCTTACCCAGCAACAAATTTCAATTAATTTTTTTTATGTGCTTTATTTATTCAGCAGCATTAAGGAAAAATATTTTATTTTTTCTACCCTCTATGAAAAAGAGAAAATTATGAATTGCAGCCTTTTTATAATGATCTACATTGAATATATCGAAGCAAAGGCATTTTATAGAATTATTAGCTACTTAAATAAGTAAGCTGAGGAATTTATGTTTAAGATTTTTTTATCCTTTTGAAAAATTAATTCAGACACTCAATCCACTAAGTGAAACAAACACTTTAGTTTGTTTGTCAGCAATTATGTAAGTCAGCAATTTTCTCTATTTTTGTTGATTAAGTTGATCTTCTTTCAGATAATGAAAAGCCAACATTTTAGATTACAATATTATGACAAAAAAAAAAAAAAAAAAAAAATTTAAACCAGAAATATGCGCGGAATAAAAACTCTGCTTAATGCATACGTAATAATTTTGTAAAGACTTGAGACTGAACCCGAGATTTGTATCAGTCACAGCAGTAAAATTCAGCAAAAATGAGGGTGATAAATAGATTTCATATTTGCTAAAAATAAAAATAAAAAAAATCAAGATTAATTTCTTTTCCACATACTTCAAAATGATGTGCGTTATTTTGTTGACAAATCACTTAATGGTGCAAAAAATACCTTTTATTTTGTGGCTGCCGTGTTTCAAAATTTATAAAAGGTCATTGGCATTAATAGGCAACATACATGTCTTTATTATGATGGTGCTGTGAATAATTCAAAGTCGGCTCAGGTTGTACACTCTGTACCTTTCCTCATCTGGTCTGGATCCTATCTGAGTTCTGCCTTTGTCGCCCAGCACGAATCAAAGCTTTCATTATGTGGTGAAACCTCTTGCCCTGTGCTGAATGTTTGCACGCCGAGGGAAAGTGAAGAGGCATCAAAGAAATAGTAAGAGACTAATAACGTCTGTGAAAGCTGGATGATCCTGTGGACAGCACTGCACTAACAGTGGGTACAAGTCATTTCTTCCTTAGCAGACGTCGACATTTCACCATACTGCTCACTATCCTTTACCGGAGACGTCCAGCAAAAGAGAAATCAGCCACAGCAGATGGGGCCACTTCCCCGTCTGAGCATTGTATCCTTGTCATATGTCACTTACTCTTGTTCCTGGTCAGACGACACTTCAAAGACAGGGTCTTTGGTTGTGCCAGACACAAAAGGGAAAGACTGAGGGGAAAAAAAGCTGATGAGGTCTCTCTTTGCTCCAGCTCGAAATTCTCTGAAAGACTCAGCACCGAGAGTAGAACCAGATTAAGAACCAACAAAAGCAGAGAAGCCTGAGCCCACAGAAACATGTCCTGAAACCCTATGGCTCCTTTTCCAGCACCCTAGGCCTCTCGTATGCGATAAAAAGAAAAGCCTTTGGCCACAGAAACCTATGCAGAGAAAGCGCATGTACAAAGGCCATTTCTAATTTCATGAAATGACAGACATAATTCTTTCAGCGAAAGATGAGGACTTGCCATATTGCGTCGGAGAGGAAAAGACATGGCAGTCCAGGAAAAATGGAGAAAAATTATGCTGGCCTGGTTTACGACAAATAGATAACTCTATTGATTTCCCTTTTACAGTGACTGTCCATTCCTCACTGCTGTGATTGCACTGACCTATTTAAGGGTGAAAAAAGGCATCATTATAGATTAAACCAAAATGTCCAAACAGAAAACCCTTCCTCTGTAGAACAAACAAGTCAAGTCAAATGAAACATAACTTACAAAAAGAGAGTGAGGAGGGAGATTTTGTCAATTTAAGCTCTCAATGTTGCTGTGGGAAAAGAGGAAACAAGCAGTTCCAGAACCATGCTGAGAACCAAATAACTTTCCCCAGACTGGGAGGTTATGCCTGATGCAGTCATTATCATTGTCACTCTCAACAAAGGAAAAACATTTAAATGGTTATGGTATTACTGAACTAAAATCAACATAAAGGCAATTCTGCCATTTTAAAATGTTTATGACAGCAGAACACAGCAAATTATTAAAAAAAAAAAAAAAATCAGCTGTAGCGAATGCTCTGTGTAACACTACAGCACAGTTGAGTGTTGTATGTTTTGTGCCGATGATTCCTTTGTGTCTGCGTGTGCTGCTGCTCTGCCCGCGCGTCCCTCTCCACCGTCTCGCTCGAGTATCTCGCTCTGCGCGGCTCAGGGGACTCTGGCTGGCTGATCTTCATTATCAGCCCTAGCTTAACAATGTTCTGGATGCACTTCCCACATGAGTGCAACTAACAAATCCCCAAAGAGCTGAATCAAGGCAACAATGTGATGAAATACCTTCAAACAACGACCGAGCCTGGAACACGGAGCTATGCAGAGACAACTCACACTGCCCCTTGGGCGATTCCACAGGAGTGCGCCTGTTGCCAAGCAAAATTACACAGCAACTGGGACGTATTATTCTCCTCAATTGGCAATGTACAGCACCATTAAGGACCATAAATCTCATGTTTGATTAACTGGAAAATCACAGATGTCGTTCAACAGTTTCATTCAAAACAACCAGATAATGTCTGTAATGTCATTTTTAAGAGCCTGTGACATGAAGTTCGTCATCTTAATTTGAAGGTCTTCATTAACATATTATACTTTGCAAAAGTATTCATACCCACTAAACTTTTTCACATGAGGCAACTGCTAACTTTAATATATTTTATTTGGATTTTGTGTGAATCAGAACACAGTAGAACAGAAGGGATACCTTGTTTTCGTATATAGAAATATAAAGGGTATGCTGCCATCACCCCTTTGCTCTAATACCCCTAAAACATCCAGTGCAACCAACATAGCTCTTAATTGTGAACTCCAGCAACATGGTCTTCATGCAAGAGTGGCAAGAAGAGAGTCAGTCACAGTTTGAAACATCTTTCAAGTTTTGTAGTGGACACATGAAACATCTAGAACAAAATACTATGGTAAGAGACTAAAGCTGAACTTTTCAGTGATATACAAATTCCTATAAGCGACAGAAAACTAAGACAACAAATCACCCTGAAAATACCACAGTCACCATGGAGCATGCTGGATATGGGTACATAGTATTTTATACTAATGCACTACACAGAACGTATTTGTAAAACATTATGAAAATCATGTATCAGTTTCCTAACACACTTCCACTGTACAAAAAACAATGGCAAAAACCATCATACTGAGATGCATGGGAAAGAGAAAGCTTTGATTCCACAAAAGGTGTTCAGACAATTCTTATATACTCCTGAGAGAAAAAATATCTCTCTTCACTGTGAAATTTACGCTCTGTACCTTTGCAGACATGGCACAACTCCAAAAAACAAACAAGCAAGAAACATGCATAACACTAAGTTTTGGTGAAAAAAATAAAAATAAAAATAAAAAACTTAGTATCTACGATAGGGGTTAAGAAGTTGCTTCAAATAGGTAAACACTGTGCCTTGTAAACACAAAGTCTAATTTGGATTAATGAGACACTTTCAAAAACATCTCTGATATTTCAAACTAATGTTCTGTAATGACAAAAAGCCAAAAGGAGAAAATTAATTCAACTGAACCAAATCATGAAGTATATCGTACAAACTCAGACTTTTCGACTTTAATTTAGCCCCAGTGAGTACAGTAACTTTTCTGTATCTCTAAATGTTCTCTATTTTTTAAGCATCACAGAAGAATGATGTGTGTCTTTGAAAAACAAAAGAGTTTGATTGTACTACAAGTATAGGAGTGCACTTCACAAATGAGAGGAACTCAATATACGCTGAAAGCAAATAAATGATGATGCAGGAGAAGGGCCATGTTTCTCAATCAGTGCAATGTCTGTTACCTCAATGGAGATAAATATTGCAAAGGGTGGAAAGAAATTGGGGCTGTCTAAAAATGCATCTTTAAAGTGAGGAGAGAGGAAACCTCATCTGTCTGGACTCCTCCTTCGTCCCACAGTTACATTTGTACTGCTGCCTCCCTCTGGCCAACTCGATTGTCAGTTTCATCCCAAACATATACCACTTAAATTAAGTGGCACATAATGCAAACGAGATTGTGAAATAAAATATAATAAAACGAGATGGTAATGAAGCTTTTTCCTGGTTACATTATTTTGGAATTATTTTAACTAACAAAACAACTTTTATGATTGGAGACCTTTAAGGAGATGACTTGTATTGTTGCACAATTTATCTTTACAAATTATTATTCATATTTTTTGACATATTTGCCTAATTCTGTCTAACATTTCTGCAGTTTTTAAAAATATAAATATGTATAGATTTTCTAACAAATTGACTGGTGACTGCAACTGGACAATTCTGAGATTAGCCACACCCTTCAGTGTGGATGCAAGAACTGTAGGGATAAATCTAGAAGTGAGCTATTTGCAGTATCAGAGGGGCTTTGACAGAGCACATGTATCTATACTATAGGAAAGTATTTTAGCAACACATAGAGGCATGTCTGCTAATTTACCTTTCACTTTGAGTTCATCTCATATATTCTCATAATCAATAAGATTTTTTTTTTAACATTTGGGCTTGGAACCACAAAAGGTCAGTTTTTTAACCTTAATTTTTGGAATGCAAAAATTTGAAAAATGTCACAAAAGAAAAGGAAAATCTAATGTTCTGTATTAAAACACTGGGGAAGATGTCTTGAATATTTAGGTATTTCAATAAATGCCCTACAAAGAATAAAATGACCAAATTCTGTATAGTCCACCTCTAAAAATATGAATCTCCCTGTTCATGTATTTTGCTTCAAATCGTCAACAATCAGCATAATGTACATATTCAGCTGCAGGATGGTGAGAGGGTTAGTTAATCAGGCGATCTGCTCTGCTCGACACAGAGCATCCTGGCTACATGTCACATAACACGTACTTGTGTACTTGTGTACTTGTGTGCGTGTGTGTAGGTGTGTGTGTGTGTGTGTGTGTGTGTGTGTGTGTGTGTGTGCATTGGCTAGTATTCTGCAATTCGAGCTGTGAGACAGAGTCCCAGACTGCTGATGGGAGATTAGAGGTGAGACGTCTAATCTCAGTGTAATCAGGCGCTGCATCTGAGCCTTCGCTCCACACCAACAGATCCAAACAGAAACTCATCTTATAGAAAACATGGCCCTGATGAGGTAGAAGATGGTTATGGGGAGTATCTGGTGTCCACCATCAAAGTCAGAGAGAGAGAAAAAAAAAGACCAGCAGGTAAAATTAAATTATTTTTGCTCTCATGTCTTCTAGGCTCAGGGTGTTTTGACAGAAACGAGTCCATATAACAGCACATGTGGTAAAACTGCCAAGGACATGCTCAGGAAAACCACAGCTGACGTCTTGGTGAGAATTAAAGCCCGGTGGTTGAAAAAAAAAGCAAAAAAGCATTGAATATGCCCCTTTCAGGGAGGGAAAAATTAAAGACAGGCAGAAGAATAAGGAGAAAATAGTGTCCCAAGTAATACCAAGACAACTAACATAAAAAGACTACACAAAAAGTGGACATTACAGCCACTGGTGCGAAAATAAGTATCTGTTTTCATCTAGGACACTTCACCTTCTGATGGGTCAATGATTAGTGAATTTGGGTAGATGGAGGAGAGGGAAGGAGAGGAGAAGAGGCTGCCAGTGAACAGCTGCCCCTGTAATTTATATTGATGAGAAGACTGGCATGGCGGGGAGCTTCCAGCAGTTTGATCACTCAAGCAGAGTGGAGAGTCAGCGAGACACGACCCATCCCTGTGGTTTAGGTTGGACTGGAGAGACCTCTTAAAAAACACACACACACATCCGTAGAAACCCATACTTTCATATAGTGGCTTGTGAGAGAGTTCATACTCTGTGAACTTTTTCACATTTTTTCATGTTACACACTCAAAGTTTGATCTATTTTAATGGGATTTTAGACCAACATGGAGTAGCACATAACTGCAGTGAAATGAACTATGTTTAATTTGTGAAACTTTTTTGCAAATAAAAATCAGAAAACTATGGCATGTCTTCGTATTCAGATTAGTCTACTCTGACGCCCCAAAATAAATAGTAGAGCAACCGATTGCCTTCAGGAGGAGCAACGTGCAGCTGCAAATCTATTGTGACAAGGCGATCAGTCTGGAGTGGACAGCTGAGAAAGAAAAACATTAATTAAAAGGGTAGCCAAGGGACCCATGGTAACTTCTGAGGACTTTTAATCTCATGGAAAACAATGCTGAGAGTACAACTTTAAAATATGCACTTCACAAATTTAATCTTTCTGGAAGAATACAAAGAACAAAGCTGTGAGAAGTCTGGTTCACATTGTACTGCAAAGTGCAAGGTTTTGTTCAAATAAGACCAGGAAGTAGAAAGAAGAATCATTGTCTTTAGCCAGGACATGTAAGATGGTCATATATTGGGAAGTGTGGCTGAAGATAAATACAGACCATTGTCCATTGTAACAAAAATCCAAGACATAGAGTTAGAGGTGCACATGTGCACATGTCACTTAGTAACCACTTCCAATTCATAGCTATGGTTTGTCTGTCACATAAAATCCCAACAATGTAAATTATCATTTCTGGAGGTAATTGTAAAAAAAAAAAAAAAAAAAAAAAAAAGTCAAGGGTAATGAATCCTTTTCCAAGATGCTGCAGATACACAAGCAAGCAAGACAGCCAAGCTCACATTTCAAGTGTCAGCATCATCCAGTAAATCAAGTAACCCAATGTTTTCCCCCCCAAGAACAGAAATAGATCCACTAACTGGCTATAACTGTGGAGGGCAGAGACATCTCCCTCATTATTACTCCACCAGCCATATAATCACCAGGCTCTTCCTTTACAACCTCAATGACCATTAACTGGCCCTTGAACTTCTTCTTCTGAGCACACAGCCCTGATGAGGCGCTACAGTCGCTTCCTGTCTGTGAGGCAGAGCAATCAACCACTTGTTAAGGGGATTTACTTTGATTTCCTCACACAGTTAAGATTTGAATATTTCTAACTGAAATGAGACGATAAAGTCCAGTTTCAGCCGAGGGCTTTTAAACTCAACACTCCTAAATCATGCTCTTTGATTTGGGTCCCTCTTTTTTCCCCATTGGCGTAGAGGTGCTTAGAGTAGAACTAATTAAGTTGGTGGGACGAGGGAATTGTGGGTTAAAATGTGTGTTCCTCTCGACATTAAAGATATTCTGACCCAAACACACATTCACACATAAAAAAAAAAATTATGGTAGAGCCTCCGGACAAGCAAATAGCTTAACACATGATCATCCTGTTATTTTGACGGCGCTGTCTGAGCAAGGTAGAGCTGTCGAGCTTGAAGACCATATCCTTTGCCCCTCTGTCTGATGTAACACAGAGCTGGGGTGTTTTACGCTCACAGTCTAAAACACTCCGACCGCTCTTACAAAAAGCCCCTCTGGCTTCCCCCTCTCCACAAGTTTCATCAGAGTGATCAGAGCAAAAGAATAGCCTTCAGGGCTGGTTTCTTCCATTCACACAGAGGGATACGAACACACACATAAGCCTTTTAGCTGCATACACAGACACACTACAGAACAGCCCCCTCTTCCTCCAAAAAAGTATTTCTACATGCGTTTTCAATTGCACTTCACACATGTCAAAATACAGTGCAAATCTCCTGGAGATTATTGATTCCTGCAGGTTTGGCTGCTCATCAATTCTTAACGTGCAGAGCAAAATTGAAAAGCTGAGCTCCATAGTGTTACTGTGGAGCTCACAGAAGCCTTGCATGTTAGATTAGAGACACGTGTCAACGTCTGTCCCGATATCTTTCAATTTTTGCCGATATGATCTGTATTGAAGAACACAGAATTCTGGTAGTTAGTGCAGCCTCAGAGGTTACAAACCACCACACAACACCACATCCTTGTTGTTCAGCTGCAAGGCCTTGCAGAAAACAAAGAGATGCTTCACCACACTGTCTGCTTCAAATGTGCATGATTGTCTAGCAAGTCACAAGACTGCACAGCATTTTAATTTCCTCTCTGGGGTTATCATATTCTTTACAGTATGGAGCAGGAGAAATACAAAGGGGTGAGAGTGAATTGGATGTAAGCACAGAACTGTTCTGTGTCAGGGAAAAAATGACAAAATGAGGAGCTGTGAAACAAATGTGACTTTATCACCTGTCTATATGAGAAACAAACATTTTTCCCATTTAATGAGTTTTGTATAAAGTTATACACCTAACAACTCAGAATTGTTATCTCTAGCTAAAAAATGATTGGGATCGTACTTACAAGTGTGTGTCTTCTTTGTTACTGAGATACCTGCAAAGACAAAACAACAATACATTAAAACCAACAGCCATCAATACAAAAGGCACACCAATGTGATTTTAAATAACACTGAGTTATTTTTTAAAATTTTTGTGTCATTACAACCAGAAATTTAAATCGTATTTCATTTGCATTTTATGTGCATGAGCAAACACAAAGTGGAATAAAATTGCTTGAAAAAAGAAAAAGACATGCTTGTCAAAATGTCCCTTTGACAAGTAAAATAACCTTGTCAAAGGTGTACAAGGTGAACTTTTACGCCAGTCTCTAGACACCTCTGTGTCAGCAATTAGCTGATGATTTTCCTGTATTTAACTACACTCATCTCCCCATCAAGTCTTATCAACTTTCTTGTTTCTTCTAAAAAAACAGCATGATCCTGCCACTACCATGTTTCACATTGAGAGTGACTCACTGAGGAATAAATGCTGAGTTTGTGTTCTGCAAGCAGAACAAAATGTTGTTTTCTGACCAAAACCCCCTTTGACCACATGTTGACTGCGTGACTGTTTGAAGTTTGAGGCAAGCTTCTTGTCACCTCTCTTCTATAAAGGCCTGATTTGCAGAGTGCCTGACTAATAGTTGTCCTGTTGCCAGATTATTCCACCTGAGCTGCACTTCTCTACAGCTCCTCCACAGTTAGCTCAGATGTCTTTGCTGCTTCTGTTATTAATGACATAATGTTACTCATGATTTGTTTTTTGTGTTTCCTGGTTTCATGACGCTATTCTCAAATAAAAAAAAACAAAACAAAAAAAAACCAGCTGGAATTATATAAAGCCTTTTATCCATAGAAAGGAGTTTGACTAATAACTGGGTGACATTTGAAAGCAATGGTGGCACTGGATTTTATTTAAATATATAGAACACTTTCCAGATTTTAATTTTTTCAAAAAATATCTAAAATAACACAATATTTTTCTTCTACATTACAATTAGCCAGAGCATTTTATTGGTCCATCACATAGCCCAAATAAATGCATTTTAGTTCTCTGTTGGAACCTGACCAAATAGAAAAATCTTCAAGTGATACAAATATTTCTGCAAGGCCCTGTATGTATATTGGCTGGTTTCTCTCTCAGAGTTTTGCTACATTATAAAATGTCAAAAGATGGTTATGCATCTATGTTCTGCAGGCAGAAAAGGAAATTTAAATATAAATAATAAACAACATTTGGAATACTAATGCGGTGAGTACTGATTGGGTCTAAACAAATGAGTAATCCTAGGGCCCTGAAGGAATGTAGGCACTTTGACCTCTGTGTCAGTAAATCCTCCAATCTAAGCAGGTTACATAGGACATAAAAATAACCTGCTTTTCCTTAAAGCCAGGTAACTTGAAAGTAAGTATCTGCCATTGTTCCGCCATGTAAAATGCAGAAAAATAAACTATAAATATATATTTACAATGTCTTTGGGGGTCAACCCATTGAGCAGCTACTTTGGATTTCACTGCGGCTCCTCCTGTCTGAAACATCGGTCTAACACCCCAGGAGCCTGGCACAGACAAACGCAGAGCCAGCCGAGGTCCCCCGCGGCTTCGTTGCACGCTCATGCTACGCAGGACAGAGAGCACACTAATAGATCCCACTTGTCATGCGGAAGCAATGGCTAATTTTTCTACAGCTTGCGTTTGAAACTCGGGGGACGGCAAGTTGACATGATTCAATAACTCGCAGAAAAAGAAGGAGGAAAAAAAAACTGCCTGGCCGGAGATAACAACACTTCAAACATGTTGGAGAAGGGAACGAGTCAAAGAGCAACGAGGGGGAAAACAAATAAGCCCTTCAGTCTTTTATAGACATACACAAACCTACAAATGATATCAACTCCACTGAGCAGAAAGAAGGGGGGGCGGGGTGATGGTAGGGGTGGGCATTCACCTAGGGGCTGGCAGTCTGTGATGTAGCTCCAGCATTGTTCTTGTGCTCAGGGCAAACAGCTACAGCTTGGTTTAACTGTGGCTTTACGCAAGAAAAAAGTAAACTTAAATTCTGCCTTAAAACAACACTTTAGTCAAATAACATGGCAGTCAGTTTAATCTGATATTGAATTAAAAACAAGCCTCATTGAGGTGCAGCACAATAAGACAAGGGGAAAAAAGATCTGTAACAGTTTCTGTTTCGAGGTAAAAAAAAAAATTTAGACCACAGCTGGTGTGCTCAGTGGAAACTGAGTTACACAGAAATAGGCTGACTTTTTCTGGGTTTTTTTCAGACCTCTTGCAAACTCAAGAAAAAACAACATCCTTAGTTTTAAAAAGAAACATCATCTTTTTCAAATCTAAATAATGTGCGAAAGCTGCAAAACAGTGTGACACACTCTTTCATTGTATAATGAGAGATCTTACAGCTGCTAACATATCTTTGTTTTGTCAAATGTTTTTATCGTAGAGGAAATGAACAACAGTTGTGTGAGGGTGTGTACAGTGCAAATGTTCTTGCCCATCATTAGCCAGACAGACCACACTCTCACATACTGTTACCAGTCAGATGGTGACTCATTCTTCAGTTATATGCTTGGGTTTAACTACAATGAAAGATGCAGGGTTGTTTGTGTAAATAAACTTATATCCACAAAGGTATTCAATGTGGCTTATTTGCTTACTTCTTGTAAAGGAACTGTAATACAATATTACATTTAGTGAGCCCTTAAGGTGCAACAGCAGACTTTAGTATGCATGGTAACAAAAGGCTCAATATCCTACACATTTAGCAGAAAAGATTGTAGAAAATATGATGAAAAAGATGCAAATATGAACAAATCCATAAATGTAGTAAACACAGTAGTGTACGTAATAACAGTTTTTATTCATCTCTTTAAAACCTGCTGAAAGAGTTAATACTGTCAAAATACTGCACTTTTAAAAGTGAGCTCCTGATTAGACTCTAAATTACTAATACCAACATTGTTACTTTTCTTCCATTATAGAGAAGTCTAATTGAAAATGTACACATATTGCAGGTTAATGTTGATATTTAAATGTGAATTAAATTAAGTAGTCCTCTAAATAACTTATGTACCAGTAAATAAAATCTATCACAATTGACTGGGAAGTATACATTGTTACTCCTTTTGAGCTCAGGATTATTTACTGCTGTTGGCTACAGATGGCCAAAAACTGGGAAACTGGGAAAAAGACTGTTACATTGATTAGAAGAAGTTTTCCTGGAAAATAATAGAGCTGGTTTAACTGAATGCTTTAAAATCATAACATGTATTTTATGCTGTTTCCATTTCGTTTACTTGCTTTTAGAAATCCGGTCGTAAATTTTGGGTCAAATATTATTAATAAGCCTGACTTTATTTTCACTTTGTGTTTTAATTGTGTAACTTTGTCCATTGTGGTTTAATGGCATGTAATAAACTTTACCTCATATTTTGTGGCATAGTGTTGTTAATTCAGAAAGACATGTAGCAAAGGCCCTGAGGTCTGTGTCAAGGTGTAGAGATTTTGAACACTTTCCTTTATATTAAAAAAGTTTTTTGTACACTGCTTCCATCCAGTTTTTGTTGAAAACAACAACAACAAAAAAAAAAACATTTTAAGAATCTGTGTTCAAGTTAGAAAATAAAGAAAAACATTTATCAGCTACTCAGTTTGCGAATACCGTGTTAGATTTTTGTGCTACAAACCATATTAGAACTACTGCTGTTTTTATGGTTTACTTTGCATCTCTCAGTGTTTGACTCTAATTTTCTTAAACCTTTGAATGTAAATTAAAGACATGAAGGATATTAGTGTGTCAAAGAAAATATTGTTTTATGAGAACCTCTAGCCTAGAATGGCTTTAGTCATACCCATCATCTTTTAGACTAATTCAATTCAAATTCAAGTCCAAGGCGACTATATTGATTCCAAAGGTAAATTAAATGTAGTCGTAGCTCTTTTGATTAAAGATTTATAGAAGATGGTGATGGCTGTGGGCAGAAAATATTTTCTTTATCATTATTATAACAAACTTGAAGAAGCCTGTGACTGAACAAATGTTCAAATCAATATTGTTACAAACTGGTGCACGATAGGTACTGGAACATTTCAGAATGACACATAGAATAGACTGATTTAAAAAACACTGTTCAGTTTTAAAAATATAGCATGTGCCTAAATATTTTACACAGGTTTATTTTCTGAGACTTTCAAAAGTCTCAGAAAAGACTACATAATAATCTTTAACAACAATAGTTATTGTAACTATTGTTACAACTAGAACCATAGTTTTGGAACTATGGTCTAGGAGGCAGTAATGCAGTTCTGCACCAAATCTTTTGCAGCCTGTTGCCATGCAGGTTTGAAGGAGTAGGAGGGGTGGTAAGAAGGCCCGCTTCACCCTCTATGTGTCATTTAGATTTCCGTGATTGGAGGTGGCAAGGAGAGGAGGCCACAAAAGCCAATGAATGAGTCAGGCGGTGAGAAAGAAGAAGTCTGCTCTGGGCACTGACATTGGCGACGCCTGCCAACTCGTGTCTTCTCTGCTGGATGGCAGGTTCAGAGGTCATTCTGGAGGTGAAGCTCTCCTTGGCTGACAAACAAGCTGCCATAAACATGTTTATATCTTGAGGAATGCCTCTTGTAAATATGTGTTCATCCTGGGCAGTAGTAGTGTAGCAAGTTAAAAGACAAACCTGCATTCAGTCTTTATGAAGTTGAAGCTGAATACTAAACTCTACATTAACATTTTGTCACAGTGGAGGGAGGGCTAGTTGTCACTGCACGGCCTTTGATCAGTTATATTCTCTCTTGCATGTGTAAACAATTCAGCAAGTGTTCTCATGAGACATGAAGGGAGAGAAGTACTATGCAGGCAACTGGAGGTTAACCTCTACCACATCCAGCTGCAGGGGGGGCACACATCCTGTAAACATGCCATTTAGACTGGAGGAGAGTCAGAGTGAGGTTTGGCAGCCACACTGCTGCAGTCGGCTGTGAAGCGCAATGCCATCGCAGACGCCTCAAAGTGACAGCGCTGTAATGAAGTCTGAGGCCCACGGCAGGCTGTACGTCATAATTTCAGGTTCCTTAAAGCCTGACAGGGAATGATTATCATGGATGGTTATTGTCACCCTGCCTCCCTGGTAGACGATGCGTGCTCTGGGGTTGTTGCACCGTGACATTCAAAGTTACAGTCTCCTTCATATAATGGAGCTGTCCTCTCAGCGCGCTAATGGGAGCGATCCATTTAACCTGTGCCAGAAACACACAGACGAGGAAGTTCCTAATGCGAGGCCTCTCCCGTGGGGACATCACACTCCCCCCCTGGCTGCTCCCTTCCTGCTGCTTGATTCATTGACTGGCGCTCCTCACTTATCCTCATTCACTGTTCAGTCTGGGGAGACATGGAAGGCTTGCTTCCCGCCGCCTGCTCCACATGCTATCACTGCACGCCCACCGCACACAAGGACATAACCAGACCCAATTCAGGGAAGAACCAGTGTGGTTCCAGTGAGGGACCAGCTACACACCCACTCACGTTACGGGTCACTTATGCAGGCCTTGGGAATGCTAACTGTACACATGCGCCACGGTTAATTGGTTAATAAGGCCTCTCAGATTAGAAATAGAAAATTCAGACAGTAACAAATGATTTTCTATCCCCAACTGAAGGTTGTTAGAAAAAATATACTGATTAGTCTTTACCTGGCGAAATACTTTTTTTCTCATTTTCTTTGAGGTCTGAGCTGCAAAATCAAATTTTCACTGATTCTTGGGTTTCTCTTTTAAAGGATTATAAAAACTGAAAAAAGCTCATAAATGAATTTCAGCAGGGTAAAGGTAATTTTATTTATACAGCACATTTTCAGCCACAAGGCAATACAAAGTGTATTGAACCAACTGTAGAACAAAGATGGTGGGAATTATTGGCTTTAATGCATAAACAGGAAAAATAAATCTAATTTCTCAGTTATTGACCTGCCAGTTATTGACCTGCCACAAAAAAATAAAATAAAACAAACTAAGCATGTGTTGGTATATCTCTAGTTGTGAGTAACTAATGCTGGAGAAACTAAAATTATCCTACTATAGAGTGGCATAGGTGTCTGTCTTTGTAAAGAAAAGGCCCTATTTTTTCATTATTTGCAAATTATGTCAATTATGGAAAGACCAACATTGTAGTAAATTTGCTAACATCAGCTTTATCTCTAATGGTCATAAAGAAATCTGGAAAACTCATTTTCATTATAACTTTGTTTTGTTGATAAATCTAGTCTTTGAATGTTGTTTTCAGAAAGTTCTAGATATTTTTGTGTTTAATATAACTGAGGAGCTACTGTTTACAGGTGTGTTTGTGCAAGAAAAATGTAAAACCAATGTCCCCTGTCGACTTACTTTTTGTTTAAAGCTTATCAAACTCTACCTATGTAGGCCGGATACAGGTTAATGTGTCACCCCTCTGCTATCTGTCCTAACTGTCCCTAATAGAGAAACTTTGGGAAATGAACAAAATCGCTAATTAAATTGTCCCAATTTCTGTGAAGTGCCACGGAGACCATAACTAGAAATACAGAAAGCTTTTATAACAAAACTATTCCCACCAGAAATATACACTGCAGAAAATCTAATTCAAACCAACCAAATGTTTATGGTATGCTTGGCAACACGAACTGCCTATTCAGTGAGATAATCAAAACATAATTGTTTAACTCTATTGATAAGTGACCATGTGAGATGTCCTGTCTTTTGTGCCTGTCCTGCACATCCTGATATATCCAAGTTATCTGTTGACAGTCTTGCTCTCTCTCAGTCTGTTGCACCCTAAACAAGTTGCAGACATGTCTCAAAATGTTATAGAAAATACAATTTCCCTTAATGATAGGACTTATGGCTCTTTGAAGGGAGCAAAACTTTCAGGATCTGCTCACTTCTAAGACCCATTCAAAAAAGGATAAAAAAAAATAAGCCATTTTATCAACTATATCGTTTTATTTTAATTTAGAGGAACCTGGTATGTGTGGATGAAATTCACACATTCACACACACACACACACACACCCCCACACACACACAAAGCAAAACTTAGATGCAAAATAGAAGCACAGTATGGTCTTGCAGAAAAATGGTTATGTAACTTATTTTCAAAAATATATTTTCAAAATAGTATTTTGGAAATAATAATAGTATATAATATCAAAATATAAATATCAAGTGTGCATTATTAGGATTTGATGCTATTTGTAATACAGAAACAAACTAGGATATAACAGATGAGAAAAAAGTGCACTCAAGTTACTTTGAAAGAAACAAAAATCATATTCTATTTAATATAGCAATCGAGGCAATGCACTAATGGTAACAACAGTTAAACATGTAGCCACTGCAGTGTGTGTAGAGCTTTATAAGCAAGGAATGTTGTGAAAAACAAAGAGCAACTCTCACTAACTGAGACTGGCATCCTATCATTCAGAGTAAAAGCCACTCAAAAGAATTGGATTGTTCCCGAACGTCACATCATTAATTCCCTTTCAAATTTTCTTTCATTTCTGTATTTTACCTGAAGTTGGTGTTAAACAACTTACTGATACTGAAAACAGCTAATTCTGTGTCTTTTTTTCTTAATATCAATATCTACACCAAACAGTATTGGTGTCAGTGCTGGTGTGGCATGTTCAGTAATCAGAAAAAGAATAGACATTTCCTTCTCTGCTTTTCTCCAACGATGGTAAGTCAAACTGATTTTAGTTAACAGCCAATTTTGATATGCATATCTATTTGAGGAATATAGTACCTCTTCATTCTTTTTCTGCTTCTACTTTTTATACAGCAACTTGTTGTATAAATACCAACTGCTTAAATAGATAACTTCTAGATTCTCTATTTAAGCATCAGTATATCAGCCTGATGACAGAACTTGCTTGTGAAAATACTTAACCATAATCGTATTGTCATTTTCAGCATGTGTTCTGTCCACTTTTGTCCCAAACAGCATGTGTTCTGTCCACTTTTGTCCACTTTAGTTGCCTCATGAGTTGAGGCAACTAGTGAGTTGCCTCAACTCATCAGTTGGAATCTGTTTCCCCTCCTAAAAATAATAATTCAGTTAAATATTAAACTTTAAGAGTATTGCTTTGGCTTGACAATACAAACAGAAGTGTCTTCCTGCATCTTGAAGTTCCAGAGAGTGCTAATCCATTTTTATGGTGCTCCATATTCAAACAATTTAACTAAGCATAAACTTTGAAACACAGGAATAAAGCTGTGCATTGCTACACAGATCATGTAGAGACTTCAGATTTGAAAGGTAAACTGGTGCAAGGATGCCAATGCTGTTCCTTGGTATGCCTTCCAAAGGCCACCTTTTGTACACAAAGTCATTTAAACAAATTCTCCATCTTGCTGTGACACACTTAATGCCAGCTATTACGTGACTTTACACTATGCATGCAAAAATGTAATGATTAAAAAAGCACAATGATTCTAATCAGCTGCCCCCTAATATACTAAAACACTTAATCCATAGAGAGGCCAACTCTCTGGGGATGCTCAAAGAAAAATGACTTCTTTGTCTCCAGGCGCTGTTATTTCTGGTCATTTCTAATTGGTTTTAACTAAAAGCAACTACTCTGAGACTCCACAGGTTACTCTAAAGCATCGCCATGGAATTGTCTGCAAATAGAAGATACACATCCAAATTAGTTTTAGAGGACATCACAACTGTCTTTCAGAAGACGAAAGAAGAAAGGTCACGAAAGAATACAACTAAACATGCCTTGGTGAGGGAGACGCAGGAAGGTGGAGGGTCCCAATGGAAGACTGGCATTATCAGGGTGACCTTGAAATCATAGGAGCCTCAACTGTCTTGAGGCTTTATGTCACATGCACCTCAGCCCCTTACAAATGACCCGTGGGTTCATGATCAACACCCTCCCAGATGCATATCTACATTCCTGGAGTCTCCAGGTGGGTCTATGGCGCTGCATGGCGGGCTCGTGAATTATACAATGCAGCAGAGGAATTGACATTGCTCAGGAGGGCCAAAAAACAGCAGGTATGGCTTGGAGGCAGAGTTAAGACTCTGACGGGATTTTAATTGTACCACAGGGAACACTGTTAAATACTATTGTTATTGGTAAGAAACTGATGCACAGGCTCACTTGGCTGAGAGCTGAGAACTGACTTTGTTGTATAATAGCCAAGATTCCAAGAGTTCCTCAATACAACATCGAATGCCTATTCTTAAATGTGGCTTGTAATTGACTTTAATGTCTGTGTGTACAAATATAAAACAAGAAAAGCTGAAACAGGTGTGGTCACTGTGATTCTATTATGCAGGTTGGGACTAGTTGGGTTTTGCAACTCTTGTCTGTAGTCACAGCAGGTCTGAAAGATTCATAAATGTGCTTAGTGCAGGTCAGACAATCTCTTAAAACTCCAGAGAAAAATTAACAACAGATTTAAAAAAAACCCCCCCAAAAAACCAATAAATGCATGCATGTCCCTAAAAGCACTCCAAACCACAGCAGCAACTTTAATAATACAAATCTACTAACAATACTCATTCCTGGGGGCCTGTGGTACATAAACAGATTGAAACAAAATATTGCTAGGATTGTTAGTTACCCCCAACTCCATAGCACTTGCTGAAATTAAAAGTCCATGAGTTTAAGAGTAATAAAACATAAACTATAAAGGGTAAGGCGTTAGCCAATCTCAACCCTACGGACTTAATACGCATGGGAAATTGAGATATTCATAAAACAGCAGTAGATTAAAATCAATCATTATAATGGCTACAGGTCTGTGGTTTGCCAGACTTTTAGCCTCTTTATATAACAGCAAGTGAGCAAAGTATACTTCAGGAAGTCACTGTGGTCAGTGTTTTTGTCTCCCTTGTTCAAGTTTTTATATTATTTCAAGAACTGAGGTGTACATTTAAAGATCAGATGAGCTTTAGTATTTTGTGACAATCTTCCTTACTGGTTTATAATCACTAAGGGGGGAACTGGACAAGAGCTTTGATGACAAACTAATATCAGCTAATAATACTTTAAAGGCTGACTCAAAAATATGCAGGAAACCTGTCATTATCATCATTCATTCAGTCTCAATTCCCATGCAGGAGACTATAGCACAGAGCACTTGTCTAATGAACAAGGGTCTATAGGGAAGGATCACTGTATGAGAGTGTGTTGGAAGTCAAGGTCCCATAACAGTGGACTCATGGCTCAGCTGATAAGGACTTGGCTGTAATTGCACAGAAGGGAGGGAGCTGCAGCCCCATTAGGTCTGGTCTAAGCACTTGCCAATAAGGCAAACTGCCCCTCTGAAGCCTCGCATGTAATGAAAACTTCCTCGGAGATGAATTACATGTCTGTCAGTCCACTAATTAATATCACAGACTTGTCGGTTTTGCTTCTCTGCATTAACGAACTGAATCAGAAAACCTGGGATGGAGGCACTTCAGGCACTGGAAGATATAAGTGAGGAAAAGGCAGAGGCAAAGCAGCCAGTGCATTACTACTGTTATCCAGCACAACCATGGTCGGCACTTAGCACAGCATCTATTTTTCATGTAGTTCATAATTAAAACCTGCAAGTTTGTAAGCCATCCCATGCTCTATCTAGATCAAAGGTACTTCTATTAGCAGGGAGTTTATCAGCGGAACCACTCCTCTATTTTCTGCGTCATGCTTAAAACACAAATGCCCTGAAATTACACACGTGATAACGGGACAACCACTGAACTGGACTATGATTAATACGACACAGATCCTCCCTCTTTTTTAAAGTTCAGACAACAGAGGACTTTACACGTGAGAAAGCCCAATGTGCAGCAGATAAATAGGTTGATGAAAGTCTGAACACATATTTCACATGATGCCCCTTGCGGTGCAGGTGGAGGGTGCTTCAGTTTGTTGCCTCTTTCCTCCCCGCTGCATCACGATGTGATTCTAATCAGAGGATAACGCGGGATGAAACTCTGCAGAGCAGCGACATGATGCCTCACTTCTGAGAGGATAGAGAGATACAAATCTAAAGTGCATGTTGCAATATGGGAGTTGAGCTGTGCCTTTTATTTGTCCAACTGACTTAGGGGTAACTTAACACCAGACTAAGCTCCTGTATGGATGTTCAGACTGAGATACAACTACATAAACTATGTGTGCTGATGTTAGAAACTAAACTTAACTTTAAAAACAACTTGAGAACCATTAAAACCAAAACCACTTCCACCAGCAATTCAAATACTTGTCAAAAAACAATATATTCTTCTGGTGCTTTATCATGTATGAGTGCAACCAAAGCTACATATTCTAGGAAGCCAAATTGTTTGCACAAGATAGAAAGATTAGATAAAAGCAAAGGAACTTCTAGTTAAATGATGACTAAATTACATAAAGGAACTGGTAAGAATCTTCAAAATTAAGATGATGAACAATTGGTTTTGGGCAAATCTAGATGTTGACAGATCTGAACATTACTAAGTCATCAACACAGTTTTTATGTATTTTCTAGCCTTTTCATATGATAACACATGAAGGTCATCCAGGCCAAGAATGTAGATGTGTTTTTATGGAAGTCTCTGAAATTTTTGAAGTCTTTGAAAATCAAATATTTAAGAAAAAATGTTTCAAATGGACACTGGGTTAGCATTTTGCATGTGTTTCCAAAAAAGTATATTTTTCATCTTACTGTTGTCATTGGGATTAATATATTGCATGTCAACATAAAGGATGCAGCTGTATTGAAAAGAATCTATGATTAAACATACTAGTATTTGCACACTCAGACTTCTTGTTTATTTTCTACTAAAAGCATTCAGTATTTTTCAGTCAAAAGCCAAGTTAGCAGCAGGAGAGAAAACTGCTGAAGTGAGACTCATGGGGTCAGTTACAGTTCACAGCACAAATGCCACAGAGAAAATAACTGGACTAGTAATAAAACATGCTGCCCGTTTGTTTAATGTAAGAAATACAAACTGTAAGCTTTGTTATTGCTAAAAACTAGAATAGTCACCCACTTAATCCATGCTTTTTAAATATGCTTTATATAAGTTTCCCATAGCTTTGGACACAGACAAAGGTGAACACCTAGAATACATAAAATGTGACCATTTCTATTGTATCTGTAGATGAGCTAATGGCACAAGGAGAGGAGTGGGTGACTCTGAGCTAGAGTCCGAGGCCAGAGCTGGGCTACAACCAAAGCCATACATTCTCCGCAATATAAAAGCTTGCTGCGTTGGCCGGCAGTAATAATTAATAGCATACTCTATAAGCATTCCATTAGGTGCAAGCAGCTGTCATAAACATCTTAATTAATTTACAAAGCAAGCAACCAGGGAATTATGGCAACGTAAAAATCTGCTTCCCTCTGCCGCTCCACAGCACTGGAACAGATCGGGCTTTTAAATTTTTAAACATGCCTTTCATGTTCTCTAGAGCACTAAAAACCCTTTGAACAGTCAGCTTGTTAGGAGATGCACCTAGCAGCCCAATACCTACGGGTCGTCTTGCTATTCTTTCACTACAGTGACAAGAGGTTTTGGGCTTTTCTCTGCTGCACCAGCTTGACTCAAGGAATCTCCCTCTCCCTCGTATTTTCTTTGTCACAGCGGTTTAACCACACAGCATTTGTCTGTCAGGCTCTTTGTTTGAGCTCTTTCTACCAACTATCACAGTACACATATCCTCACTAACCACTTTATTAGGTACATCTCTCTGCTACAAGGTTAGGGCTCCTTTTTGCCTTTAATTTTTTGTGGCATAGATTAAGCCAGGTGTCAGAAACAAGTCTCAGAAATTGTGTCCATATTAACATAACAGGAGGCCCTTAGAGTACAGTGAATTTATTGCCATATTCAAGAAACCAGCTTGACATAGTTTCAGCTTTATGACATGGTACATTATCCTCCTGGAAGTAGCCATGAGAAGATGGGTAGAAGATGACAACAGTCAGAGTGTGGTGCTTAAAAAATGCTTGTGTAGTTTTAAGCAACTGTGGGCAACACGCTTTCCAAATTGTTGTTGTCCAGGGTTTTGGTGAACTCTGGTAAACTGTTCTGACATTCTCAGCTTCCTATTCTTAGACAGGATGAAGCACATCTGGTTCAAGGTTTAGTGTGCTTTGTGTTCAGAGAGGATATTTCATTTACCGTTCTGTTGCCTTTTCTAATCTCTAACTTCCAGATGATTAAAAAGACATTTTGGACAAACAACTGCAAATATCGGGGTATTTTCTCTTTGACCACTCTCTGAAAACCAGGACATTAGGCTGGTAGTTGAAAATTCTGAACAGCAGTCCATCTGGTAGTAGTTACCATGTCACATTGGAAATAACTTATATTTAAAATGACAAGCAGAGGCTCAAATAAGAACCACATACTTGTAGGAGCAAGTACACCGAGACTCCTAGATGGTGCACTTCTGTTACGCTGTGCTGTAATCTGGAGGCTTCTGTGCAAAAAGCAAAAGGTCAGAGCACTGTGGTAAACACTCTCTTCCCTACCTGCTCTTACTCAGAGAGGGCCAGATTAGACTGGCCACTCCATTATATGAGAAAGGCTTAAGAGCATTTCCACTTTCAGAGCTGGGGTATCAGCAGCTTTTGACACTAAGCGGGGCTGACCCATCATTTTGGAGGGGGGACCTAAGAGGAGGAGATGTCCTCACACCAACATAGTTGACTCTGCATGGTATAAAAATATATTTTTTTCTTGACCACTGCAGTTTCGGTTGGAATATTTTCAATGTTGCTTTACAATTGAAAAGTGCTTGGGTTACCATACAATTCAATTCGAACCACAACATTTTTTACATTAAACACAAAGGGAAAGCAGTGGAAGTAACGTATTTTAACCACCAACGTACAATGTACAGCATATACTTTTAAATGTAACTATAATTTTGGCTTTGTAACAGCATGAGAAAGATTATCTGAACATGACCTTAGCTACACGGACAAGGACATAGTTTTCTAATAATGAAGTGGTTGGAACTCTGATAGGGTTGCTCGGTGAGACGCAATAATTGAGAGTTTTTTGTTGTCTTTTCAAGACAACAAAAAACATTAACCTATTGTTTTTTTGTTTAGCACTTGAATTGTTTCCAGTAGTATTAGTGACCTAAATGGAAGGACAGAAACATATGTCCCCTTTAAACTGTGTTCAAAATCTCAATGTGTTTTTAATCACAATTAATCTCTGTAATTTCTGGAAATATAAAGTACAAACGCTTTATACAGTATGGATTAAGTACATATGAAATTATTTGCTTCTACATACTGAATGGAAGTAGAAAGGCGCAAAACATGTAGGTATAAATTGGAGGTAGAAGGTGATAAGTAACCCAATTGACCCAAAGCCTTATTACTTCAACTTCTACTATCGCTGATATTAAAATTAAGGTTTTTTTTGCATATATCCAGCACATTTTTACGAAACTATATGAAACTTATACACAGCAATCACACATAAGATTTTCTATCCCACTTCCAATCTGCAACCATATTCAACCACAGAAAGAGATCATTTTTTAAATATATTTTTTTATTTTTTATTTGTTTTTCTCTTGACAGTCAGGTGCCGTGCATCCAATTTTTTTCCTCTCTCTCGAACCCTTCTCCGTCTCTCCACTTCAGACCCATACCATATTTGCTTAACCCAGCCAGTGTGACAGCACTCAATGCTAAAGCACTCCCAAGGCAGATGATCAAAGTCAGCAGTCAATTCACATTACAATGCATTGATTTGATGTTTCCTAACCTCCCAGGCCTTTCACTAATGCTGCCAAGGGCCTCCAGGATATTTCAGAGAGTAGTTCCTTTCCCAGCTTTTCTTCTTCCTCTCTCTTCTTCCCTCCACTTCTGTTTGTCTGGGAAACTAAAATGTGTTCAACTGAAATGTTGTTCCTGGTCATGTAAACCAGATATTTTAAAAAAACAATCTGGAACTTATGAACAAAAGGCACTTAAATGTTTAAAATAACAATCACCTAAAAATAACATCCTTTTTCTTTACCTCAGTCTTGAGTATTGTTAAAGAGTAAATCACTCCCTTGTCCTCCCATACCACACTTCGTTTGTTCCTCATCACTTATTCATTTGCAATTCTTTACCGAGCGCTCTTTCTATGCTTTAGTGACTACCATTTCCCTTTCAGGGTATGTTCAGCGCACGTCCATGTTTTATTCAATTATGAGGATTTAATATGGTGGAAAGGTGTGCATAGACGTTACTCACACATGCATAATTTCCACACATATTAATTTCCTCTTACTGTTGTTTCTCCTGTTCCAGGCAATAGAGCATGCACCCCACACTAATACATGCTGTCTTCTTTCAGTCATTAGCATTTTTACCTATTAGAAAACAATCACCAATTATAAATGTATGATAAATCAGCTCATTACTGTCAGGCTTTTGGAGGCACATGGGTAACTTTTTTTACTTGATATTTTTGTTTCTTCTTCTGTCAGCAGTTGTCAAAATGTGTAGGCGTCATTGCCATGACACACTGACATACTGACCTACAAGCACTAAGGAGAATGATGTTCGGCTTTATAAACACAAGCATGCACAACATGCAGCAAAAATAGAAGAGGCGGATGGAGAGCGCAAATGAGAAGATGAGAGGGAAATAAGAAGTATTGATTTGTCTGCAAGAGGCATTGCTTTAAACAACATTAGTCATTATAACTGTGTGCAGGAAGCGTGCTCTTTAATTACTCGTCAGAGGCCAGACAAACTCAGCGCCGCGTGAAGAGCGCCTATTGATTACCGCCTGGCAGATAGGACACACTTAGCTTCTAGTGCCGTGTAACAGACCACAGGGATGAACAGGAAGACACAAATGCCACTGACCTCTCTTTCAATCTACTCGCCGACAACGGAGCAACTGTTAAAACTGGTCATCAGCAGCAGGACAGAATTTGGACTTCATCCAATGCTTGTATATGACATCTGAACTGCAGCTGTTGTGACATACAGTGTAAATGAAAAGCCTGCATTGTCTTGCATAAGCATGAAAGTCATTAATTGTGCACTTTGAAGAGTCCTGTTGACTGCACTCACCAGTTTTTCAAGTCATCACCCTTCTCTTGCATTTATTTCTCCTTTATTCAATCAGTATTACTAGTTTCTCCTATTGCTATCCTTCATGTTTTTATACCAGGTTTGCGCTGTTTCTTTTTGGACTTTGTCTAAAAGTTGCATTCATGAAGGAATGAAGACCAAATTTAAAATTGTGCATCCAATGCTTGTCAAGTTGTTTTGTTCTATTACGCTTCATCATCAAAGAAAAATCAAAACTCATTCTAAAAGTAAAAAAAGAAGACAAAAAAAACTATTACAAAATGTGAGATCATGGTGAATGCATGTACATTTTTCACCTCAACCGTATCACACTTAGAAGTCTGGAGTCTGCAATAAACTGTGCTGCAAAATCTAATCAAGAATTGTCAAAGAGCACGGTATTAAGATTGAAATAAAATGTTTTCAGCTGCTAAAATTAGAACAATAAAAATACTAATAAAAATGTCTGTGAGGCCACTGTTCTGCTTTGATTGGTCATAATTTCCTATGTGTTTTGTTATAATTATGGATAATTGTCATAGTTCAGTAAACAACTATGCTGTACTTGTTGCGTAATCTGTTTCTCTACTTACGCTCATTTGCATAGGTGCGTGTACAAGGAAAAGCAGGCTTAAAGTAAAGCATGTGTTGTTTCAAATGACAAGCTGCTTTGCAAGTAAAGATTATGTTTATAGAACAAGAGGGATATATAAAGAATATGAAGATTCAAAGGAAACATAGGAGCACATATCAAGGAATGTGAACTTGGATACTTGACACACTTCTTTTCCAGAATTAAAATATTCTGCTTCAGATTCTGCTAAATGATCCACATGGCTACAAAACATCAGGAAAAGCTGTTAAACAAAGATCAATCTGTCTTTGTAGTTTGGTGTTTTTGGTCTTTGCTGTTCGCCTGTTTTGAGTTCTGGGTTTTAAAGTATTATTTTGTTATTTCAGGAGAAGGTCTAAACCCCAGAGCTGAAGGAAGTATTCCCCCACATGGCTACACAGAACACAGACAACACATTTATGGATGTTAATTTCTAATATTTAGTGAGCTGATCCTTCAGTTCCAGCGTTATCCAGTGCATGTCTGGCCCAGCTTCTGCGGAAACCCCTCATTAAAAATGCATTCGGATTACAAAAGAAGTGGGTAAACCATGCTACAAGGCATGCCAGGCGGAAAGGTAGACCCGCATGTTCTGCTCACGACCCTGGTTAGTGAAAGGCCTGTACAATGCGCCTTTCCACTGCTTCCCCTGCACTTACATAATTTAGACAAGCAAAGGGATGGGGATGATAGAGAGGGGGGATGAGCGATGGAGGTGGCTGAGCTACAGGGAGCTCACGTCCAATTGCGTTTGGCCATGTGGAGAGACAAATACGGCTGTATGAGCGGAGCTCGTACCACAGCGGGATTTGATGACTACATGCTGAGACATCCCTACGACATGCTGATAGACAGAGCTTGGCCCCGCCCCTCCCCTGCATTTACAATGCTGAGCGGAATAAACAGCGGATGCAACAGGAACAAGGCAAAATGTCGGAGCGTATTAGAGGTGCACTGATCCAAGACCATGGCATGGTTATTTATTAATCAGCTGAGCTTAGCTAACTGCCTGTTTAGATGAACTCATGGTACACTTCAGCAAGGCAGCAAAACTGTTGGCTTAATTCAACATAAGATACAACATGCATTCACTCAAGATGCTTATGAGGAATATTTTTTTATTTTCACCTTCACTAGACTCCCTGTTAGGCAGACCTGTTTAATTGCTTTCTGGTTGTAAAATTAGCCAATCACAGTGCAGCAACCGGATGTCTTTAGGCATCTCAACTGATCATCAGGATGAGGGAGAAAGAGGATTCAAGTGAATTTGAAGGTGGTGTTTTTTTTTTTTTCGGTCCGACTTCTGTGATTTACTGGGATTTTCACACATAAACATCACTCTGGTTTACAGAGAATGCTTCAAGGGAAAGAATGTTTCCGTTGAATGGTAGTGTTGACTAGAAGGCATCATTGGTGTTACAGGTCAGACTAGAATGGAAAAACTGTTTTACTAAAGTAAAAAGGAACCAGTAAACCAAATAGGTCTGCATTATATTCGGAAAACTAATAAATTGCTCAATTATTAAACATTGTGACAATGAACCCACATTCGTTATTCTTGCCTTTCTTTTCCACCATTGCAATAAAACCCATTACTCTCGTTGAGTTATACTTTGCTGCTAGAATCCATGAATTGTGGGCATAACGTATTGCAAATGTGCATCATAGTGAACAATTCTGTTGGAAAACTGTATTTCAGTTCTTTGCAACTAAAACGCTTAAGCCTACTGAACATTACATCTAAGCAGCCCTTGGGAATTGGGATTGAAAAATTACGTATTGTGAGTTTCTGAGCTAAATAAAAAGTGTATTACTAAAAAAAAGTATCTGTATTACTATTTTTGAGCTCATAGTATATCAGTCCTTGAAGTAGATGGGCTACTTCAAGGTTAAACTTCCCTTATAACTAAGGACAGGGAAGTTTGGCAGTAGTTTGCAAATGCTCAACAAAATGAGACAAACACAGATTGGAAAACAACTGTCTGATCTGATGAGCCTTGATTTCAGCTGCCACATTCAGATGGTAGGGTCAGAATTTTGGCATAAACAAGATGAAAGTATGAATCCATCCTCCCTACTATCAACAGTTCAGTATGCTTGTTGTGCTGTTGGGGGACATTTTCTTGACCATTTTGTACAAACTGAGCAAAAAACAGCCTATCTGTGTATTGTTCTTGATAATGTACATAGCTTTATGAGCAGTGTAGCCATTATTTGAGGGTTATGTCCTGCAGCATAATGCACTATGAAACAAATCTCCAATAATCTCAAATTAGATTCTTAAAGATGACAATAAATTTACTGTAGTCCAATGGTCTCCACAGTTACCAGATCCCAATACTGGAGAACACCGCTTGGTGAAATGAATGAATGTACACCCAACAAATATACTGCAACTGTAAGATGATAAAATGTAAGTAAAGAGAAAACTGAGAAATGTTTCTGACAGCTTGTTAAAACTGTGACACAAAATGTCAAAAGACAAAATGGGGTCCAATTAGTTACTGTACCTAAAACATTGGCCGATGATTGTAGTTTATTATCTGTGGCTTTTCTAAAATAATAATAACAATAATAGCCCACTATTACAAAAGCTGTGCTCTGTTAATCTATTTGTGCTTATTTAGCTGCAGAAACAAAACATTGCTATGTGATCCAAAGCAAACACAGTCAGAGTGTACAACAAACAAAGCATGTTTGCCCATTTGCAAATTATTCATCTCCTCGGGTGAAGTCAGTGATGAGTAAAAGTGTAGCGATGTTGTCAGTAAAATACACTCCAACAAAGACAAAATAAAAAAAAATAGAAAACAAAAAAATAGAAAAAAAAAATCACCCCTTTCATGTTGTACTTTTGGAGTTCACTGGCACCACAACACTGCGCGCTGACAATGTTTTTTGCCAATTTCAACACCTCACAGTCGGGGTGTCAGCTCATTGAAATGGTGTTGAGAAACACAGCCTTTTAACTGAGAAGAGACATTGCTTGTATAAAGAAAAAGAAGATAGGAGAAAAACAGAATGGGATGCAATTCTCCAGAGTGCCCTCCCCTTCCTCCCCCCCAATGTCTCTTCCACAGTTTTTTAGGCGAATCGAGTAATACACAGGCAAGCACTGGCACACAACACAAAAACATCTCAGCCCAGAGTTCGGGCTTCGTAGACTAATGGGAGCCTTGCACATCACCACGGGGAGAAAATGAGTGTTGGGATCTCAACAGTATTGTCTTGCACTGTTGATGCAAGCTTTGTCGGCAGAAGTGGTTTTGCTAACTTCTTCATTCCTTCAGGAGCTCTTTTACAGAGGTGTTGTGAAGGTGCCACAAAGATTCTGAAAACATTTGGGGATCAAGCAGGGAAGTGGAGAGGCAGGGTCTTGGTCATTACCAGACACTTCCTTTCATCATTTCCCAGACTAGCTCGCGCGTTCTCCCAGACTTCTGCAGCACTGAGCTCAGAGAGCTAAAGCCCCTTGGACAGTTCATTTAGGATAATGTAGTGATGAGAGACGGGGAGAGGGAGGTGGGGAAGCCTTGGGTCTATGTGCACACGTATGCATGCGTGTGTGTATGTGTGTTGTGTGTGCCTAAATCATGCCTGATAAGTGTATCTTTCTCAAAATGTCTTTTCTGCATTTCAAACAAGATGCAAAACACGTCAGCGAAGACAAGAGTGATTATTTTCATAACCTGCCGAAACATAAAAAGGCAATCTAAAGTGCAGTCATATCATTATTTTATGAATTCAAATGAACAACACAAGAAGGATGTTTCAAAGAAAATTTCACATAAAAAAGATGGAACAGAAATTATCTAGGGGCTTTTTTCCCTTTCTTCAGACTTCAGAAAAGAGAAATTTATTTCTGCCTTCATCTCTAAATTGGATGCAATTTATTGCCTCTGCAAAGCTCATTTTTCACTGGCTTGCAGGATCCATGGGCCATGGCAGGCAATGCGTATCTGCCCGCCTCTTCCCTGGCCTCGGGTGCTAATATGTGGAAACTGGCCCGGGGATATGGAGCCCAACCAATGGAAGAGGAGGCAGAGGGACAGAGTAGAGAATCAATCCGTAATCGCTGAGGACTAGACAGTAGGAAGGGTGAAGAGGAAGTGGAAAAAGGAAAAAAAAAAAAAAAAAAAAAAATTGGAGAGAAAAAAGACAGAAGGCGGTGTGTTTACCAGGCAGACATTTGGGTACTGTCAGCTGACTGCAAGAGCGCTGGAGTATCAGAGAAAGAAAACCGAGTTATATAACCAGGCTGTTAAAGCAGAGAGACCGAGAGAGGGTGAAAGAGACAGACAGACAGACAGAGAACAAGACATGGACCAGGGAACAAAACCCCTGCAGTTTAAAGTGACAGGGGCAACATGATCACAGAAAAAAATGAACGTGGAGCAGGCAGCTGCCACTGAGGCAGGTGTCGGTCCAAAATAAATCTCCTAAGTGACTTTTAAATACTTAAAATCTATAGAGGTGTAATTGTTAATAATCAGGGTATTACTTCCATCCCACTGCATCACTTAAGCAATAACTGTCACAAAAGTAGCACTGTTTTAACTTGTGCTGTCTTTGTTTTAGGGGCTATCATCCATCTCTGGGTGTTGGTCATTTAGTGAAAACTTGGAACAAAATCCATGCTGAGGTTGCCACAAAAGCATTCAGATTCTTCCAAAATTGTGGTTTTCACAAAATAAAATCTCATGAATCCCAAAATGCCTTTTAGATGCTTGTACAATTATCCAGAATTTAATTTGTAAAAAATCCAAAATGATTCAAACTTAGATTTGATCAGTATTTAGGCTTTTGCGATAATAAACTGCAGAAATTAGAAAAACTGTTAAAGAGCACTTTCGCTAAAAAGTTGATGCAACATACTCGATCAGTTTTATTTAAAAACAGTTTGAATCCTCCTTGAGACTTCTGCTTTACATATAATTTAAAATTTTTATGAGACTTATGGCAGTGTTTCCTGCCAACACACCAAACTAAAGAAATACTTCTCAGTTTGTTCCTTGATGTTTCTTGAGTACAAAATACAGATGTTTATTGATAAAAAAGACAATATAAAAAGTTTCAAAGAGACTCATTTTACATGCAGTAAAATTCATTGCTGAAAAGCTTGCCAAGGCAGACTCTAGCACTGGTCTTTCTTTAAGATGGCTTAACTACATTGAAAAAAAAGACATATTCCAACTCGTCTTTGGAACTGACACCTGCATTTCATTTTACACCCCTTTGAGACTGTTTGCTTAGCTGATCATAATTAAATCAATTTATTTTATAGAAATATTGATGAGAAGAGAAGAATCTGCAGAACTGGACACCAGACATGCTTGCACCTCACCCATACCTAGACTTTAAGTACAGTTGGCTCAAGGTGCATTCTGTCCTGTGACCTTGCTGTTACACTTGTGCAGAGCAATGAATAACTATCACATTTCTTTGGCTGACAGCTGACACCAAGAACCCAGGTGATATACGAGACATGACAAGTGATTCTAATTAAATGTAGAGCTTGTGGATGTAAAGTGGCAGGAAGGGAACAAATCCTGTCCAGCCAGCGAGCAGCAAAGCGGCGTGCCTTGCTCCAAACGAGATGAGCCGGGCTGTCAGGGCTGCCTCAGCTGTCCTGTAAACCTGGGCCCCCGCTCCCTGGGGGAATGACAGGTTTCAGCTGCAGGGGGGAAAGGCTCTCTGCAAGCCTCCCTGCTATGCCACAATAACAAACAAATGTCACACAAACAGGCCGACCTGATGCAAAACAAAAGGCACGTGGACCGGGAGCATTTGTCACATAACTATGTACTAACAAGGTACAAAGCATGGAAGGGTTGGGGTGGGGGCATGTTGGTTCTGATTGCTGAGCCCAGATGAAGTCTACACGTATGCATCAGCATCAGTGTGAATCAGAAACTAAATAGAAAAAACAACCTTAAATCAAAAAGAATCAATAGACACAGTAAACAAAACAACTCTGTTGACGCTGCATCCCAATTGTATTTTCACGACTGCAGTCATCCAGCTCAGGTTGAAAATAAAGATCAAGGCAATGGAAGAGATTTTTTCCTCCCCTCTTTTTCACAAAGCAGAGGACCCTATGGTACACAAAGCAAACACGAGTGTCAGTAAGTGACATAGAACTGCACTTTACGGAGGACACTCAAAGAGTCCTCAGCTTTCTGATCGTAGCCCCAGAGACAGGCCTCACCAAATCAGTTAACCTCTGACCTGTCTGAAACAACCGGGGTCCCGAGAGTCACGGTGGGCCAGCTGAAAGACAAATGCACATTGCACTCGATTTGACTGACAGGAGGAGTCATGTTGGATGGCACCTTTCTCCTCCAGAAAAGTGAAGGAGCAACAGTCTATCATAAGAAATTGCAGCATATATAAGTAAGTGGGTCTCACAAAACAGTCTTGTCTGAGTCCTATGAAGTTAGAATTCATTTTTGAAAAACTTAAAACAATACGGAAAATCACAAAACGTGTCTATTCTGACAATAAAGATGAAAAAACGAGTCTCTCAATTAATAGAGATTTGAACTATTGTGAAATCAGTGACATTCTGCCTCAAAAATTATCAGCAAACTGTACATGTCTGATCACCATTTTCCCTAATGAGTACACTGTATAGAAGACGGCTGAGGAGTCATGAGAAAAACTCACCTGAAAATTATTTAACTTGCAGAAAGAAAGGCTTAAAGTGGAGCTTTGAAATAAATTTAATCTTGCTTTGTGGCTAAGGTGCTAACCATAACTTGCCACCAACCAAATATCAGTTCCCACCTCTAACCACTATCTCTATATGCCCAACCAACTGTTTCAAAACGTTATGGGAATTGGTTATTACTTTGACTCAAATTTTGGGTTTAAGTTGTGTGGAGAATTATCCTTCTCCATGCTAAGTTCTTGAGGTATGAAGTTGAAGAAGAGTCAGTGAGTTGAATTCATGAATTTCATTTATTAATACCAAAATACAGCTGGTCCATTCTAACATGCTACCTTTAGGAGCTAAGAGACAAAATGGCATCAAACAAAAGTTTTCCATTCTCTCTGTTAGTCTATATCTAAGCTACACCCTAAAGAGGGTGTTCCCTAGTGTGTCATATTCTGTAATCTTAGCTTTGAGGGTGTCTCCTAACATGTGATTTCCTTTAGCTTTAGCATTGTAACTAGCTAAAAGAGGTAAAAGGAAAACACAGAATTATTTATTCTCAACAGTTGTTGGGACAATGAGTTGGTCGTTTTAAACATTGATCAAAAAATAGAAGTTCGATAAGAGGAAAAAGAGGATAAAATCTCATTGCTCTTCATAGAGAGCAATGAGAGCAATGTTGTATTTTTAGCAATACAACAGTCAAATAAAATTTCATTGAGTATGACCAAATTAATTTCCAGATACTCAATAATGCCGTAGAGGTGAATGTTTCAGAAACTCTGAAGCAATTAGGAGCTGCAACAATTATAGTTACGTAACATTATCAAATTACTTTGTGGATTGAACGTAGCAACCAGTCTCTGTCAGAAACAATTCAACTTCTAAAATATTCTAAAATCTTTTTTTTTCATTTTTTCTTGTTGCTCTGGTGCTCTTCATGTTCATGAAACACCCTTTTCCCCTTTTCTGTACCCAATGCATCCCCTCTAAGACACAGACTTCCTACCTGCCCCTCCCTTTAGTCAATTAAAGTCACATCGAGGGATTAAAAAAAGTAGGTCAGTGGAACATTGCTGGAGGAAACAAAAAATGCAACAAACCACGTCATAAGTCACTAGGTTGACCTTGTAAAACACTTCAAACTGGTGGCTCCTTGTGGTCTCATCACAAGCTCCAACAGTGCTGGAGCTAAAATCCCACAGACCAAGCAATCCCTCCTCCTTACCTTGATGTCTCTGCAGCTGGAAGAACACCCCACCTGGAGGGCAGCCTAGGGAGTGAGGCTTTGGTGGCGGACACTTGGTACCCTCGACAGAGTGCTTTGTCTCCAGATCCCTAAACAGATCTTCTTCAAATGCAGGATTATAGCAATGCTGTGGGCAATGAGAGCCCCAGAGCTCCACTGGTAAGGGAGGATGCCAAAAGCCACCATGCAAGGCAAAAGCCCCACATGATGCGATACTTTTCTGCCCCTTTCAAACATACTGCAACGCAGATTAACAAAACGCACATATTCTGATTGTAAAAATGCAATTTTAAGGTTTATGTATTACATCATAATGGATAAATACATACTAATGTGAGATGTTGTTAAAGCATGACCAAAACATCAAAACCATAATACTGAGTAAACAGGGGAAGTGAGCAGGAAAAAGGATCACATGTATTTTGCACATGCTGTACTTAGCGTGTCCTTTCTTAAATGTGACTCACAATTTGCAAACCCTATAGAGCTTGTTATGACAACATAACAAAAAAACAATTGCATAAAAAGGATTTCTGTTAGCATACATCCAAGCTCACCAGCTGTGAATGTCTTTACAAATCATGTGTTTCTGTCTGAGATTCCCACAAAGACAAGTTGACAAATCTAGCTGTTTGCCAACACTAACTGAAATGACAATTGGAGTCAAAATAAAAGAATGCTGCAAATTGTTCATATGTGGTCTTACAAACACTTAGGAAACAAAAAAAGACTAAATTAAAAGGCTAAGCAAAGAAAGCAACCGGAACTCAATGACAGCCTTCCTTTCAATAATTTTATTTAATAATTGAAAAGCAATAACTATTAATCTGCTATGGTGCAAGACATTAATCTATCAGCCCAAGTGAACAGCACATGGAGACAGTATAGAGAAGTGATGTCTATTAATAGAGGGCAAACATTCCAGCGAAGCTCTAACACATGGTCTGAGAAAATGACCTGACATCCAACAATTGTATCTCTGCTTAAACACACCTGAAATAAATGATTTCACATCAAACATGATCAAAAAGAACGTTCATAATTGATGGCAAAGGTTTAGCACCTTGTAGCAGTGCTTTTCAAAAATTCTGCATTAGTAACTTATTTTGTTTTAAATTCAGCTTTTTTTTTTCTTTTTTTTTTACAATTGTACATTTGATACAATTAGCTGGAAAGGAACTCTCTACAAATGTTACATTTTGCAATTGAGCTAAATCTGACAGCTAACATATAATGAATTAAAACATTCCTTTTAACATAGAACTTCTACCGTAACAAATCTAGTGCCCTCTGGGCTACCTGACTTGATCTGTTAAACGTCCCTTATAGACGACAGCAATCATTATAGATGTTGCTGCTTTATATAAATTAATTTTCTAGCTGTATCCTGCTCAGCAGAGTTGGTTTAAGGTGTGGGCAGAGAAGCAAAGCCACACCAATTTGAGGGATTTGCTGTGGCATGTCAATTAGTCCCAAGCGACCAGTAAAGCAATTCAATGGAGAAAATCAAATATTTCTTTTTTTACACAAGTCAAGCTTGTAAAACAAGTCTGTACACCTACATCCTTTTAACGTAGCGCTTAACTATTTTTCATTTAAATTTATTAAAATAATGAGTTGTTTTTTTTTTTTTTTAAACCTCTGAGTAATTTTCTTTTTTTTAACTACTTAATTTAAAAAAATGAAAATATATATTTTTTCTCTTTTATTTGTACGGTACACAGTTGTTTACAAAAAAATATTGATCTAGCTTGAGCAAAGCAACAGCTCTTAAAAACTCTCCTCTTCTTATTTTGCAGATGCTTTGTGAGATGAAATGAACATCCTGTCGGGAACATTGATGTCTACTTGGGGAAAAAAAAAAAAAAGAGTCAAGCCTGCCAGATCAACAGCACATCAATCCACAGCCCTGGCAGAAATGTTGACTCGAGTCCGCGTCATCCATCCTCCTTCATAATGAGCGTGTTATCACATCCTCATTTCAATTAGAGCAGGACACAGATCTAGACAGCAGCATGCTGAAGTGTCTGCACCTCGGGATCCCCCACCGTTATCAGATGAGAAGACGAGTGAGACAAACCTGATTGGTTCTAAGACTAATTGCTGCAGGTCATGGTTGAAAACTAAATTGCAAATCAATTTGTTGCACCTATCAGTCGGAGCAATCACACAGTATGTTGATCTCTAGAATTCTGATTAAATCAGTTATGTTGAGGAGGACCTAGAACTCATAAGTTCCCACAGCTTGGCCTATGTGAAGGCTTAAAAAAGTCTGCAAAGAGCCCTTCAGTTAAGAGTATAAATTTTTAACCAAGTTTGCAAAAGGGATTGATGAATTTGTCTTCTGATAAATACACAAAGGCGTTTTTCAAGATGTTAAGATGTAAAAAATTCAGAGCCACTCAGTTATGAGACACAGGATCAGTTTTTTAGATATCAAAGCTTCGTTGACATAAACATGAACACATTCACGTGTTGTATAAAAATTTAATAAACAGCAATATCGTTGAATATGTTGACCCTTTGAAGAAATGGCTGTGACAGGGTGAAATTCTAAAGACTTGTCAGTGTGAGAATGAAAGTCTAAGAAAAGCAAGGGATGAAATCTGCATTCCCAAAAGAGCCTGCTGCTCTAATCTTTGCATTGTGAAGGCAAAAGACGAGTGAGTCAGATTTACGTCACCATTTGTTTGCTTTCTTCTTTTTTCCACCCACAAATGCAGCTTCCTGCTCCTTTTTTTTTTCCAGATTCGCCTTAAGCAGATGAATCTTTTTACAGTTTAGCTCCTCATTTAAATGAAGTGGGTGGGATGTGGGGAGGGTGTTTTAATCACTTATATAAATATTTGCATTCACATGGGCTGACCCCACTAACAGTCTATTACGCTTTCTCTTTCACCCGCTGGCCTCCACCTCTCATCCAGACACACTTATTTACCTCTTCTACTCTCCCATTCAACATGACTCCAAGCAGCCAGAAGACATTTGCATAGCCACAGAGTAGACGGCAACAAAGCTTTGTTCTGCGCTTTGTTCTGAGAGAACAAATAAAGCCTGCAATGTAAGACTATGGCAGAGGATGGAGGGAGGATTGTTAGACCACTGGGGAGAACTTTAGGGACTGTGTTACAACCTTCTGTGATTTGACAGAAAGTAATCAGATAAACAAAGCAGAAGGGAAAGTGCTGACCAGCTAAAGGGGTAGTCCCTGGCTTTTTAATGTAATAATGTCTGGAGTGTTTATGAGTGTAACTCTCAGGTCTCAGGTGTTTATTTAGCTATTGTACCAACTGTGCTTTATGTTAATATTAACACATAATTTATGCTGCCATGATATAGAGTTTTAGTTGATAAAATAAATTAAATATATTAAATCAGTCTAAATATCAAAATTTTGGCTTATACACTTATGTAATGTATCGGTCTGAGGTCCCAAAATTTTAAGATTTTTTTTTCTCCTGCTGCAAAGTCATATGGTGGAGACAGCATTACTGAACAAAATCTGCTTTGTTTCAGATAAATTAATAGAGCTGAAACTTTTTTTTACAACTGCTGAATTGCGATTGGCTATTTTAGCACTTTTGAACCTAAGCTCTGCTTTTAAGATGCATATGCATATAAAGTAATTTGCTTTTACAGCTTTTATGCATCGGCACCAAGTGTTACATAATTGTACATGATTATCCCCCCCAAAAAATGATTGTTCTGAAGCCGGAGCGCTGCCTACTAATGGGATGCCTCAAGGCTCCATTCTGGGATCTGTTCTTTTTTTTTTTGTCTTTATGTGCATTGCTTTTATTTGTTATTCCTACCAGATTTACATTTAAAATCACTTTTACCTATGTTATGTTTAAGATTGAAAATAAAAAATAAAAAAAACATTTTACATTATAACATAACATGCATTTTATCAAGAGAGGTAGATGGTAAGATATTAAGATGATGTTCTTAATTCTATTTATACAAAAAAAGGTATTTTATTTCCATTACAGCATTCAAATTCATCAAACAATTGCTGATAAGCTTTTTGGATATCTATGAAAAGGCATCCAGTGATGAGTCATGCTTTGCGAAGACCTCCAAGTGTTTCAATGAAAAGTATCCCTCAAATGCTTTGATCGTTTTCTGCCTCCACAGATTCAAGTTGAAACTCTGCCTTACCCTCTCCAAAAACATTAATGAGTTCCATTATGAAGAAAAATAAATATTTATCAAGTTAAAAAAAAAAATGGAATGTTATTTTAATGCTCAAAGTAAGCCTTTTTTCAGTTCCAAATTTGAATATGGACAGTTAAATATTTTGTCTCCTAAGGAGTTGAAAAAAAGATACTTAATGTTAACCACAATGTTAACATATTCCAGGTAAAGAAAAAAAACACACACAAAAAAACAAATGGGGATAAAAACACCGAACTAGCCCATCACAAAAAGTCAATGGGAGCCAAAACGAGAACTGGTCATCATTATCATCTTTGTATGTGTCTGACTACAATGTGTGAGTGATTTACTATGAAGACGATAGTGATCTGGGGTGGATCTCAGAAGAGACAGGGCTCCTGCATGTTTAATTGTTCAGAGGAACAGAGCCTCATCACAATTATAGAGCATTCAGGAAGCCTCCAAACTCATTTAGCTCTCCTCATCTGGGAAAAGGAATCCACTAAACACAAATTCCTCTTCTGCCGCCTGCGGCAAAAAGCCTTCTCTCTCTCTCTTTTTTTTTTTTAAAGATTAATAAGATACGAGATTTAAGAATATCCACAAGACACAGTTAAAAATTGTTGAAAAAAATATCTATAATTTTCATGATGTACAAAGAGGTGTAAAGTGAAGATAAAAACCTGACAATGCTCTCACTGTCCATTTTATTACATTATTTAAACCGCAAGTCGTCACTGAAAAAGCAGAAAGCTTTTATATTTTGCAAAAAACATACTTACCTGTCTCAGTGCCTTCCTATTGTTTGTTACTCTGTGGTAACCCTAAAAGAAAACCTAATACACTTATATGCATGGTTTAGTTGTATAAATAATAAGGTTAGCTGTCCCCTTCATCGATTATAAACATAAAAATTATTCTGTCATATTGAATAAAAAGCACAAATAAGCTCATCATCTGCACCAACTTTTAATGTTATAACATGATACGGTAAAACAGAATGTTGAGACCGGAATAGCTATGGTGTTGTGAGTATACTGCCCATATGAGATATTCTTTTAAATTTTATTATCTTTTATGATACTGAGAATGTTACAGTTGTGATGGATGACCTTAGGCACCAACTGTGAGTGCATTTTGACCACATGCATTCTGCTTTGTGGTTCTCAGAGTTAAAGTGTAACCAGGCTGCATTCAACTATGGATACCAGAATTAAAGTTCCTAGAAACTTCTATTTTTATTAATTTTCTACGTGTACCAGAACCATGGAGTTCATGTAAATTTTGCATACAGACGCTGAGAGGTTCGCTTCTCGTCCAGTAAGAGTGTTGACTGACCTTCTGCTGAACCAGCAAGTATAAGATGTTAGTACTAAGCCTGTAATCTATGCATTTTGACATATTTACACTGAACAGATTATAAAAGGTGTCACTGAATCAAATAAATGAAGTCTTACACAGACATCCTTGTTTAGGTGTTAGGAAAAAGAGCGAAAAACAGAGCTCAGGAAGGATTTACTAGCCGATGTTCTAAAGCTGCATTTTCTGATGACATCCCGGCCGTTAATCTCTGGAATGCATTGAATAAGTCTTAGTTCAGGGAAGTGCACAACAATAATACACATATTTTATTGACTAAAAGTTTAATGAGGTGTCCAAAAGGAGCATGAAACAGTGCAACTACAATGCTTCTGCTTCTTTCAAAATCAAAGTGAGTGAGTGATGTGAATTTGTTCTCATATTCATATTCAAATAAACAACAACAACAAAATACAAAACAAACAAAAAAATAAAATAAAACTACTCTGGTTCCTACTCTGGCACCTGGATAATCTTCCTACTTTGGCAAATGCACCTTTTCTCTTTTTATTATTTACACACTTTCAAAAGGCCACATCTTAGTATTTAAAGCATCCCACACTGAAGCTTTCATTAGGATCATAAGGGCAAACAAATATTGAAGTAAAGCAAGCAATATTTTCCCTTACTCTTGACAATGTACATTTCTAATATATTACTATACGTTTTAAAATGTTGTATGCACTCACTGATATGTACTGTGAATATTTTTCTGTATGTCACACAAATAAACCATGTTATTTATGAATATTCTCTTACACTCATGGTAAAAGCTGTTATGGCTTTTAGTTGAGAGATAAATTAAGGGAATATCTCCAACATACTCCTGTAGAGGGCATTGTAACGCATTAAAGGAACAGTGACCCTGCAATGTGCCATGTGAAGACACTGAAGAAAAAAAGAAAAACAGACAGGGCACAACTGTCACCACAATGCGAGCCTCCCCCCTGTGTAATCACATCACCCTGATGACTGCTCTTTAGTCATCATGGTCACATGAGACAAGGGAAAAAGACGTGACATAATTTCCTCCATTTGAGCACAACTGTTCCACATCTGACAGCCATCCAGACAGATTTCCAGCCCCTGCTGTGGAGATTGTAAACAGACCGTTCAGCTTGTGCTGCTAACTGAAACAAGATGTGGGGGCCCGGGCCAAGTCTGTGGTCAACCTGGGGCCTTGTGATTGCACTGGACTCGGAACAGGTCTCGGTCCCTTGCTGAATGTCTGCCTAAACCATAACACCTGTTCTGAGATCAGAGAAGGAGCACAGAAAAGGATCTGGATGTGAAAGGTGGATTGTGCCAAGCCTGATTGCTGAGCTGACAACTCTGCTTGCATAACGGTGCCTAATTTAACACTGGCTTTAGTGAGAGGTTGGTCTCACAGGAAATTGGGAGTAAATCACAAATGGCATTCTCTTTGTGTTTTCACAATGAGCTCTTTAGAAAGATGTCCCTCTGAAGGAGACATGAGCTGCTTACCGGTATTAAGGTTCACCGAGGTTTAAGAAGTTACAATTCCTAAACCTAAAAACAAACAAGACTGTTCTCTGGCTAAATGGAGCCTCCCTCACTGGCTGCCTGAAATAAATCTGTTATAATTTGAAGTACATATGACAGACTTTATTAACTGGAAGTATTTCAGTCTTGGTCTTGAAAAACACTGACAGCAGTCGCAAGGCAACTCAAGTTCTATGTGCATGTACATTTGCCTCTATTTTCAATCAAAAACATAGCCAGTTGTGTCCAGTTGATGGCAAATACTCCAAATATTATTAAAGTAATAATATTTTAATAATATATTAAAATATATTAGCTGTTTTAGAACCACAGTTAGTCCATTAGATAGGCCACTGCAGGCTCACTACAAAGCAGACAACTTCTGATATTAAGCAACTAATATAATTTTATTACACTTGTGGTACTCTGTAAAGATCAGAGCAGTAAAAAGGGAAAATATGCCCTTGAAAAACCACTAAATATAAACAATATGTATTACAGATAATGTTATTAGAACTATTCTAATATTTTTTTTGTAATTATTTAAACAGTAGCAAGAATAATTATTACACAACAATAACTAATTTTGTTTTAAATGTATCATGATATTGTGCAATTGTAGTAATTTTAATGAGAATCTCATACCTGCCCAGGTTTTTTCTGTCCTACACAGAAGTAAGCATGTTCGATGTATTTTATCTCAAACCAAACCTTTTGTAAATGACCACTTAGGACTGCTCCTTTATCTGGAGCCCTGGTCTCAGTCATCCGTTCGATCAGCATCATTTAGCACATAAACATGCTGCCGGTGACAGGTATCAGAGCCGCCTCCCTAATCATACACACACCCTGCCATTGTGGCTTGTCTTCATCCATCTCCCACTTCTCAGAGGCAGCACAGCCTCCCAATCAGTATGGATAATACCCTGTGGACCAACTACCAGCGTCTACATAAGACGGAGAAATGCTGGAGCTAAAAAGAAAAGACAGCTCAGGCACATTTAGCATTGGTGTGTTGACACTAATGGACATGGCGGCTACACCCTCATGTTTGAGAATAAGGATATTATGCAAACACCCGGCCATCCCTTGGCTTTCCTCCTGAAAGCATAAGGTGGCAGGGGAACAATTGGTTTCATGGCTGCTGTGGGGTATCATTTGGTAAGGTCTCGCCGTCTCTGCCTCGATTCTCTAAGCAGAAGCTGGTGGAGTTTAAGAGGAAGGGGTATTATCTCAGACTCTTGCCAGCCCACTGCACTCTTTGGGATAATGTTCTTATTGGGCGTGATCCTCAGACTGCAGAAGTCATGCTGTCTTTACTCAGAAAAAGCAAAGGGGGGTTGGCTGGAGATGTGTGCCTGGCTTTCTCCGAACAGATTTAAAAAAAAAAAAAGTTACCATGCAATTATAGCTGATTAAAAGCCATATTTCCTAAGGTAATTAAACTAAAGGAAACACAAATGAGGGTCATTTTTGCTATGTATGTTCTAAATTTAATATGAAAAATAGTTACATTTCCGTAATTTAATATGGAAATGTATCTAAGAAATAAAAGCTATAAATTTTAATTTTCAGTTAAAACAGTGTTTCCAGTAAGTGCTGCCAGTAATAGTGTGTTATTCTCAGTGTTTTAATATATTTTTTAACTGTTTTATTTGGGGGCTGCAATAGCAATTTTGGACATAAATTTGTGCTGCCATTTTTTTCTTACTCACTGAGAGTACTTGAGGCTCAGAGTAACCAACAAGGCTATTAAGGCCGTTGACTTTGCTTGCTCTCCCAAATAAAGAATCAGAATTATGACCTCAGTGTTTAACCATGTCTCTTTACTCTCCACATCCAGTAACAGAGCAATTGCTGTCATGAACAATATTTTGTGTTTAGTCATTCTTGGGTAGGTTGATTGATAAGGCTGTAACTGCCTAATTCTACATGCTGGCTTTGATTTGCTTTGGTTTTCACAGAAAATCCTCCTGCCTTCTATGATTCTGAGTTTATTTGTGGCTCTTTACTGGATGGAGCCCATGATGTAACTACTGCTGTCGACATGTTTTCTTTCTGTCTGTTTTTTCTGTCCTCGGAAGCAGTTCTGTCTCAGTGCTTCTGTGTTTGGATGTATATATTTCCTGGACAAACCTTACTTTACCTTTGGACACACTTAATTTGAATTGAGTTTAATGTAACTAGGTAAATAATATACAATTCAAATCTTTGTTGAATATTTTATAATAAAACATAAGTGAATCAACTGAGGCTTAAGTAGAAAGCAACTTGATTCATTTGCTTATTTTCTGAAGACACCTCTCATTCTAAAGGCTCCTTCAAGAAACATATTATGTCCCTGGTGACTTGATGATTGAGAATCTACACCAGCAGTTTAGCTCTTGTTATGCAAAACCCACTTAGATTACAAAAGCTATAGCATTTTATCCATTCATTTCACAGCAAACTTTGAAGAAACCTTTTCTCTTGTAACTATGAGCCACGTCAATATTTGACTTAAACTCTGGTAGGGTATTTAGATAAATCCACGGTATACATAGCTTCACAAGTTCAATAACTGCATGGATATAAAGAAAAGACGAGCAAACCTCAGCAGACTCACACAGATTCTCTTTAAGTTCTCATAATTAAATGCAGCTATGTGTTAGCGCCGCCCCTGCAGCTTTACATCAGAGAATCGTTTGAAGAATAACTAAACAATCTACAAGGCTTCAGGTGACAGCTCAGCACACTGGCATCCCCTCTGCATCTGATAAGGTCTGTCTCGTTGCCCACAGCTCACTATCATATGGATCAATTTCAATCTGGAGATGTGATATAGAGAGTTGACAATACCGCCCCGAAGCTGTAAACAGACAATGTCATGTCTGAAAAGCAACTGATGAGGAATATCTCAGCTCAAAATGTGCATTGATTTCATTCTCTCCAAAAATCTGAGGTGCTGATTTTGTAGGCAGTGGAACTCCCTATTAATAAAAAATACAGTAAACAACAGCCTGCTTTGGAAATCATGGTAATATTCCTAATGCTAACATTTGACTAAAAGCTATTACATTTCAGTCAATTTTCTTCTGTGTATTTTCTCTCCACTAATCTACACGACAGGAGTGAAATTTCATAGGAAAATGTGCTCTTTATTAACCAGCAGACAGTCTGGTGTTGCTTGCCAGACAGAGGTGATTGTGTTATCAGTGAGGCCGGCTGTGTGACTCTCCGCTGGGCTCCCGTGGTTTTAGGATCGTCCCTTACCTCTCTACCCCAAGCGTCCCTTCTCCTCTGCACTCTAATTGCCTCTATTACTGTATCTGCAGTCAGATAAAATGCTAATTTCACAGCACATTAATTTCTCCGGGCTGAACAATAAGCAACACAAAGCCCAAGCCGCCTTGTCTTTGCCTGGGCAAGCACGTCTACGACGCTGGGCTCCTTCCCAGCGGTGGAGGAGTGAGAGCGCCATTATGCACAGGTCAATGAAATGAAGGAAAAATCCATCGATTCTACATTTGAAAAGAAAACACAGGAGAAGGGCTGGGGTAGGGTGATTTATCAGTCTGAGAGGGAGTCTGGCAGTCAGGCCCGTAAAAAGCAGGGGATAATCCTCCATCCTCATTGGCCTGCTTCAGCCGGGCCATGATACAGTAACATCTGTCAATGAATACATATAGCCTTCCTACCTATACCTTTGGTATATGCGGGTATTTTGGAAATGAGGCCAGAAATTATTTCTATAACCTCATAAAAACAAAGTGAAAGTTTATACATTCAAAAAAAAAAAAAATGTCTCAAATTCCCTTTAATTAGAATGGGGCTGATTTCCTAATTTTATCACCATCATTCTCCCCTCCTAGAGTTCATCGATCATCGCTGCTTCTCTTGTACTGATGCACCCGTCTGTGTACATCAACCTAATGTTCTCATATTATATGCATGGCTTGATTCCTCCCTGCAGCATCCCCAACTGGCTCTGGATTAGTACGTCCACACCCCACTTCACAAATCAAAATCTAATTGCTCCCATCCTCTAATGGCTACACAACACACTTCATTTATTTAACCACCATTTTTTATAAGCCATTATCAAATTCTGTTTAATTCTATTCAGCCCCTCTGGGATGTGTGCAGACCAGTGACAGGGAGTGCAAATCTACAGGCAAAAACAGCATCACAAACACATGACATTACATATTGTCATTTTACAAGAAAACGTCAAAGCATTCATTGACAGTTTATTTGTTAGACTAATAAAAACATATTTGCACATAAATATGGTTGTAAGTTATTAGGTTTTTATTGCAATAATTTTGGTAAATATTTTGATTATGATGTTAAGTGTTACATATGCCGATTGTGTTCTGTGCTGTTTTTCTAATCTGTAGTTTCTCCTGTATGTGACCTTTAACACGTTTGACAATGTCATTTGGGTATAGTGTAAAATTGTGCTACTGTGAGACTCTACTAGTTAGTGTGAGAAAGGCATCTTCAAAACTCACGGAATTTGCAGGCTAACAGTTACTGCACACCAAACAGTTCCTTGCAATTTGAATATTGCACAAACGTGTGGTGACAATATATTTGCAATATATTGGGAAGCCCTAATCTAAGCAATTTCATTGTAGCTCTGGCTGTATGTTAGGACCGCTGTCCTGTTGGAAGATATAGTTTTGCTGGAGTATCAAGTCTCTTGTAGATTAAGCTCCATCCATCTTCTAATCAACTCTAACCAGTTTGAGGAAAACAGGGTTTCTTAAGGCTTTCTTACAACTCTGGTACAACTAATAGTTGTCCAATTGACATTCTCCAATTTAGTTTTGAAGTTTTGAAGTTCTTCCAGAGTTACACTGCTTCTCTCATTAACGTTGCCCATACCAAACAGGCCAGTTTAAGTGGTTGGCCATGTCTGGTTAGGTTTGCAGTCGTGCCGTGTTCATTCTTTTTTTTTTCTTTTTATCTTCAGATGAATTACTGAACAGTGCTTTGTTTCGTGTAGAAGGCTTGGAATATATCTCATAGCTTAACTTTGCTTTCTACTTCTTCACAACTTTCCCACCGTTTACTCATGACATGACAACTCCATGATTGCTGTTTTAATGTACAAAAGTTAACAGAAAATTTGAAGTAACTTTCTAAGGATAAAATTTAAGTTTGGTGGACTTTCACAACCTGTCTCTCATGACATTTTGTGACAGCCACTGCAAAACAGGCTCACACCCCTTTCTCATCACAGAATGCAGACATGTAGACAAGAGAAAAACAGGTGAACGATGCAACCAAAATAAACTTGTGTAAAGCTGTTTTTTTTTTTCTTCCCACAGCAGAAGATGTGCACAGCGGGAGCCAAACTCCGGGCAGTCAGTCAAACGACACCACTTCACTTCTCTAGGCACTCAAATGATCGTATCCATGTCTATGTCTGGTACCTTAAGTTATGCAATTGAAGACGAAAATAACCTCAATGTTTGTTTTGACAGTGTCTTACCAAATCTACATGTTTTACTCTATATGATATGGTCACTTTCATCGAGAACAATTCAACTTACCCTATGGTTTTGTAACTTTATTTTCAAGGAGTGTGCAAAAAATCAGCCTATTTAGCTGAAAATTGGATGGTATCTTTATTGTAAGGAAAAAATGTGAATACTTAAACCAAGCTACACATAGGCCAATTATCAATTATTCATATAAAAAAAAACAGAAAAAAAACCCATTATATTTTCAAAACTGCAGCTATGTATCACATCAAAATAACACAATTTTGTTTTCTTTCTTGTGTTAAATGAAGACATGTCATTGTTAACTTTAGGTTGTCATAAAGTGACAATCTCATACCATACCTATGAGCAAAGTAGTAATTTATTCCTGCATCACTAACATCTAGATGTAAACAACACTATAAAGAACCCAAGAGAGTCTTCAAAACCTTGAAGTATGAAGGTCAAAATCAGTAACTGCGAAATAAAGTCCAGTTTTGGTGTTTGGAACAGATTGTAATACCTTGTTACTATTATTATCATACTTCTTATGCCATAAGAATCACTGTCTAGAGTAAACCTGCAGTGTTTTAAGAACAAACAATCTTTCTTAACCATTAGAAAACATTCACTGGAATGGAACTAAATGTGTATTAAAGTTCAGTGAGGTAGTAAAAGCACTAAGTGCAGCAAGCGCAGTTACGTCATACCCTATAGCCTTATTTAACCCCGTTTTTGAGGGCAGCTCTGACCAAGCCTGTGTTGTTCGTCATGTTTCCATTCAAACTCTCCAAGTGCTGAGGAAGTGTTGACAGACAGAGCACGCCCGCACTGGCTGGCTGGCAGGGGACTGGGTGGGGTGGAGAATTTGTTATGGGGAAGAGGAATTAGTAGGTTGAGGCCAATGGCTCCATGAGGTACAACTCTCTACATTTCCTCTTGGATCAAGCAACCTTAAAGCTGACAGCCAAAAATTACAAAAACTATAGGTCACAAGTAGTGGACTACGAACTGCTTGGTGAGTGTTTTAGAGTGATGGAGGTGGGATGCCATTATGCCTTCTTCCCCTCCCCTAATTAAACCATTACTGCAGGGTGTGCAGACTTGGAGGGGATTACATAATGCACTCCAACGTTGTAAAATGGGCCAGTCCCAGTGGACAGCAGGCACTGAGAGGAGAAATAGAAGAGGAGAGAGGCATTTGAGGCATTTGAGATTAAGTCTCTTTCATCTTCAACCAGACTCATATTTCCTTAAGTTAAGTACTAGATGGAGACTATACGATTACTCTTTCCCTCTCCGTCTCCCTCTTTTCATTCTTTCTTTTACACACTTTCCTCATGTGTACACATTTTCTTGGTTTTTTTCTCCTTGTTTTTTTTTTCTTTTCTCCTTCAGTGGAGGACTCAGAGTGTGCATTCGAAAGCAATGTGAAGAACTCATACTCCCAATCCCCAGTGCTAAATAAAGGAATTTCTAAGAATTGCAGCTCAGAAAGAAGACACTTAGCTATGTGCGCTCCCATTTTACAGAGGAATCAAAGCTGGTGGATGGGCTAGAGTTCTCACTGCTTAGCAGATGCTTCAGTTTGGTGTGAAATTTCTCAGATATCACAAAATATGTTCCAGTGTTGCATAGACAAAGATGATTTTTTCCACCTTATAAATTAAATTCGCGAGGAAGTAAACACCAATGATGGAAATACACAAACATTTCTGTCACTCTGGGCTGGTGACCAGACTGACAATTTTTAGCTTGCTTCGCCATGACTAGAAACACAGAAAGTTAAAGCGCTATTTATAAATATAACTATGAAGTGCTGGCAAAAACAACAATGACAAAAGTGATGTTATGCAACATGCTAAATTTTGGGATTTTTTTCATTTGTTGAAAATTTAGAGTAAAGGTAAGGGTCTACATTCTTTAGGAACAACCAAACCTTTGCAATGCTACCAATGCTAGAGGCACTATCCTAAGATGCTAAACTCCCATTGCTGTAGAAATATTTCTAAAGTCTTGTTTTACATCAGTTGGTTTCTCAGATCTGAAACATGACACTGGCTTTCTTCCAAACATAAATAAGTACGGACCACTCAGGACCTCTGTTGCATTTGTAAGAAAAGAACATATTGGATGTCTGAAGAACTTGCAAAATAATGTAACTGCCTAAATCTGGATAATTAGACATAATTGCAATGGATACAGTAGGAAAGAGGGATGACATCAGGGATGAGGGGGGAAAAAAATGAATGAAAACATCTTATATGTGTTTAGAACAACAGACTTGACTTTTGTCAAGTATTTTATATTTTTGCCACAACTCCTAACCTCCTCTTTTGTCTTGGCTTAGGATAGGCAAAACTGACCCCAAAGAAAGACTATTATATATTTCTTAGTTATTTAAGATGAAATGTAATATCAATTAATAATTCATTTGTTTTTAAAGTAACTTTTATGGTTGGTTTTGGTCTGTAGTTTCATGGTCCACTAACGAGCCAACAAAATGTAGAACCTTTGGTAAACGATTTAAACTGACAAGCTAGAGGCAAAAAAGAGACAAAACAATGGAATTACTTGGTTTAGACAAATTAATTTCACACTTTCATTATGCCTTGTCTGTAAGAACATCAGTCACTGGCAGCTTTGGAAATATACAATTTATTTGTATTGTGGATGCAAAGAAATCTACTTTTAGCTAAGAGGGACTTGTATTATGTTCCAATAGTTTCCAATAACACCAGAAAAAGTGGCTAGATTTGTCACAATTTTTTAAAAACCTGCTAAAGAGTTTTTATTTTTGCTAAATAAAGCACTCTAGTCACTAAATTGTCAATACTAACATTTGTAAAGTTTTATTTACTGCCTCATAGCACTTCAAATGACCTAAAAGCTCTAGAACAAAGCTTTACGAAAAATGGAGTGTAGAAATCTGCCACAAAATTCTGATTGGTACATCTTTATGGATACGCATAATTTACATATACGTAAGGAGGAATGATTTAATGATGTTGTAAACAAAGTTCCAAACAAGACCGAGAAGAATTTTTCAACTAGTGGTACAGACATGCTCCTATTTAAGAAGGTATGTTCCTAATTTGCAGAGCACAAATTACATAGTTTGTCAAGCATTTTGTGTCACGCAAAACATGCCATGAGTCACAGAGGTTGTTATCCTTAAGACAGGGCTTTTGCAAGAACACGGAAGGTTTCTTTGCACTGCGAGACATCTTCTTTTATGCACTTGTAAACAGTGAGGCACAATCTGACAGGAACTCGTAAAACAAACAGAAATGCTCTGACAGGTCACACATGCACAGATTGATAGATGTGATATTCTAATTCTCACATGTGATGGAACTGTTTCAGCCAAATGCATGATGCGAGAGAGTAAATCATTGTGATTGCTCACAAACAGCTGGATTCAGGCGAGATATGCTCAGGTTGTGAAGCTATCACTCAAGCCCCGAGAATTAGAGCACTCGAATCCGCCCTCTCCATGTCAAGTGGATGGGGGATATCATGACATAAAAAATCTCTATGCTCTGGCTACAATCATACAAGCCCTCCGATGATTAAAGCATTCCAGCAATCAGGAAAATTCCTGCCAGGGTGTTTTGGGGAGAAAAGGAGCGATTGCCACCAGGGCAGGGCCTTCTCCACTCAGTGGTGTTTGCTGAAATAAATCTTGCATCTCCAGTGATGCCAGACAGAAGACGCTGTCTCTGCCAGCTGTCTGCCATGCCGCTCTGCTTCATCCTACCCGCTGCTTTCTGCCATGACTGCTGTCCGACGCTCAGCACTCAGCCTCTTGTTTTCATAACAGTTCCGGCACGGACGGCTGGCACAGCTGTTCCGCGAGTCCCCACGGCCTTTTAAAAAAGGCAATAAATCAATCTAGGCACTCAATACAGGCGGGAAATTGACCAATTAGAGTGGCCCAAGATGCTTATGTTCAGGCAGACGATTTTACAAATTGGCTATCTATTTATACCAACACAGGCACTCCGCAAGAAAAACTCACTGGCTGCATTCAGAGCATTTTTTTTCTCAAGCAATACACACCACAATGTAAAATTCTGAGGCCCTGTTGTTTAATCACACATCACTCATTCAAAACAGTGTTTGCATAACTACTATGTTCTTTTAACTCCCACTGTTTCTGTTAACAACTCAAAGAAAAGATGTGATCAAGCATCAACAGTGTAATTATGGGCCAGCGAGGCAGAGCCGGCACTAACTGTTCTACCTTTTTACATACAATCTGTTGTTTAACACTGGATTCAATGGCGGCTGCTAAAGACTTATAGTAAAACATTTGAAATAATGGTGCACCTTCATTAGATAGTCTTCTGAGCTCCCTGGTTGAACTTGTTTAACCATGTACATTCGTAGGTACATTGGTAGAATTTCCTAATCTTTTCAGGAAAAAAAAAAAAAAAAAAAAAACTGAAAATTTTTTAACCAATCTTCAAATAATTTAGAACATAATTTTCACAAAAAGTTTGGATTATTGAAAGCATCTTTTTATTATAATTAATCAGCGCCATTTTGATCATGTTAAATAAATTTGGTGTGGGAAATCAGAATCTGTTAAGGAAGAAGAGGGAAACGTAGCAACTTTTATCAGACGCTTTCCCAAAAGAAAAAAAAAAACTTAATTCGACATAATGGACATTTAGTAAACCACTCTTTTTTGATATGAGAAAAACATACCAGCCAATTAGGTATCACAAAAACATTTAATGGAAATCAGATTTCTCAACTGTTCATCAGTCGGAGAAATTCAAATGATCAGACAGAGAGTCAAACAAGACAGTGATTTTTTTAAGATGTACCCATTCTTTAGACCAAACCCATGTTATTACCACATCTTCTTTGCAGTTTGGGCTTTTAGCATCATGACACTACAAAACTCATTAAACTATAATGTGTTTATTAGTGTTTCCAGATTTTTGTACAATGCGGTGGTTATTATTTAATATAAAAAAAAAAAAAAGTAATCAAAACCTAAGATCCTCCTAATGGCACTGATTGGTTGTTGACAAAGTAGTGTATTTGTGCACAGGACCATAGGCAGAATGCAGAGGTGCTCTATTGTTTTCACAGATTATTCTGTCACAAATAATCTTAACAAATATGTAAAAATTATATTTTTTATAAGTGTTATATGCTGCAGCTTTAATACCACACCTCCATCTTCAAATAAGGAAGTTAGCCCACTGGTGAGCTACAGGCACACTGGGATCTGTTAGCAACCTGCCAGTGTGCTGTAGCACATTATCTGCTTTGGCTAAAAATTATTTATTCAACTCCTTTTCATTGAGCAGACTGAACATTACCCTGAAGGCAGCAGTGCATGATTATCAATCTCTGGGTAACAATCAAATAACAGGGCTCTCTGCACCTGCACGGCTGTATCTCCATATGCCGCTCTTGTAACAGGTAACAGCCAAAGTAAGCATTAATCCTCACAACCAGCTCATGCAACGCCCAAGCAAAATCATGCACAAGATCCAAAAACAAGTCACAATGGTGGGTTTTGTGGAGCCGCCGGCTAAATGTGGTAAAGCCTAATTAGTGCTAGTATGTAACAGAGTCCACGGACTGTGTTCTGAGGGATGCCACGAGCACAAGCAGCGGTCCCTTATGTTATGCTAAGTAGAACTCCAGAGCATCATTATCATTCACAGTCTATTTGCCTGCAGACTCATTTATGCTTACATGTCACTTTGCTTCCATACAGTCTAATCAGCTGATTAACACACACAAATGCAGATCCACAGACACAATGAGCACTTTAAAGGTTACTATCCCTATGGTGAGGGCTCAAAGAAGATCACCCTGCTGCACAGGGTTATGCTAATTAAAATTAACAGGAAATGAAAATTAATAGTAATGCATTGCTTTCTATTCTTCTTCTTAAGATTGCTTGTGGTTTTTCATCAAAATAAAGGGACATAAACCCAACTACAAGCCCTTTACAATAAATGTAATTGCATTGGAATCAATGCATTTGTATTTAGCCCGGTTTACTCTTACACCTCTAAATAAAATCTAGTGGAATGAGTTGCCTGAAGTAGCCATATTTTTAAATAGAGTCCTACTGTGTTTAGTTGAATCACATTATAAGCACTGTTGTTTTGTCAAGGTCTTAGAGGGTCACAATAGAAAACATGAGTAGGCAACCAAGGAGCACAACAGACCGACGCTTAGAAGGTGTTGGGTTATAAATTAAATTGTCAATTGATTTAAAAATGTAACCAGAATAATCATATGCTTATGTTGTAATTTATCATGATCGGTCATTACGTTTAACTTTGTAAGCTTGAAATGTACATATGCACATTTTTATGAGGGGCGTGTAAAAGTGAGACTGGCCACTGAGCTCACCACTTTGACTATCTCTGCTCATCTTTTCACTACTGCTTGCAACTCTGCACTGTTGATTGCAATATAACACCATGTAATGGGCTTTGACACAAGGGAGGCAATGTCGCTCCCTCTTCCTTCATTACATATGGAACTTTCGCAATGAGGAAACAATCACTTGACCTCATCCAGCCAAGCAACCAGCAAAATTTGTGCATGTGAAATTTTAAGCTTATCCACATAGACATGTACATACAGGCTAGTGATGCAACACAAGAAAGTTGAAAGATATTCAACTGTTGTTGTTGTCGCTGCTGTCACTATCGTGCCCCATGTGCTAGGTTCACTAAAAGTGATGAAAAACTTTCACCTAGCACGTTTCTTTGCTCCCAGTGTGTTGTGCCCATAAAGTGCTGCTGTGAACTACAGGTGTCCTCCGTCTGAGAGAGGTTTTTAGGTAAAAATAGATCATTTGATTAATCTGCATTAAGTCATATTAGTGCGTTAAAAAGATTAATTGCATGTACTAATGTTAACAGCCCTAATTATAAAGAAATATCTCATGCTTTGAATAAAGTCGTGGACCCCACAAACATAAAGAAACTCTCAAGCATTACTGTTTCCACAAGTCACGTGGGAACAACAAATGTGGGTGGAAGTGCTAAATAAGACCAATATTGCACTTTTTAGCCTTTCAGGTCTTTTGCCATGCAAAGCACAATGTGAGATAGTAAACTTACACGATAAACGCTACACTTAAATCCTGATAACAGCATTTGTTTGTGGGGATGCTTTTTTTTTAAACAGGAAAGGAAAGATGTTCACACACAATGAGAAGAGGCATGGAGACACTACAAGGCAGTTCTAAAAACAGATTTTAAGAGGCTGCAAAAAACAAAACTGGATGCTCATCTACCAGCAGGACATCAGCATGACACAAGCATCTCTGAGTGGGCTTGAAAATGGATGTTTACAGACCATTCCACCCATCCATCCATTTTCTGTACACCCTTGTCCCTTGTGGGGTCAGGAGGGGTGCTGGTGTCCATATCCAGCAAAAAGGGACTCAAATTCACTTCATAAATGAAGTGAAATGCACATGATACATAGAGATTTATATTAGCAAACGCTTTTAAAAACCATTTAAACTTTTCCTTATGCTTCACTATTATGTTCAACTTTGTATTGGTTTATGATATAAACTCAGAATAAAAAACACATAAACCTTTGTTTTTGTTAGATAAAATGTGAACAAATTCAAAGATTTGCTAATTTGCAAACATCATATTCCACTCAACAACTTTAAAGCAAAAAATTTACTTTTTAAGCATTTTTTCAACAAAAAGCAAAAGTTCTTGTTACATTTTCAGCTCATATCGAAGCAGCACTACCAGAAATATTTAAATTATATAACAGGGTTCAAACACTTCCATTTGGATGCTATCAATTACTCTCTTTATTCCTCAATTCCATTCTTTTAAATATTAATATGATTCCATAATGAGGTTGAGTGGTCGGAATCACTCACTGTCCCTCAAGGCAGCTACGCAGTGGACGAGAGCACAGACCTCGCTTGATGAATAAAACCATCCCATTAAGCTACAATTCACCCCTCACACATGGCTCTGTGGAAGTTTTGTCTTGCTCTTTGTCATGGGGAGCTAAATAAAAGGGACTCAAATTCAGTCTGCAGGTGCCTCTTCTAATAACTACATTCCTCACCTGGTGTCTTAAAGCTCCATGCTGCTGGCAGGGTGTAATAAATTGCAATAGGTTTATGTGTGTGTGCATGGGCACATGTCATGTGCTAGTGTGTGTGTTTTTCTTGCTGTCTGTGGTAATGGCTCTCAGCTGCATGGTATAATATGTTAAAAAAAATGAAAAACAATTATGCAAAGTATATTCCTTATTTCTTCTTTGATGAGCTTAATAAACAGTTTTTCATGCCCACAAATGAACTGCGTGATCAATTCTATGGGGTCACCAGTTTACAGGCAAAGGAGGACCTCTCAATTACTGCCTGATGAGGCCTGAAAAGAGACAGCCCTAGCTGGAGTGCGCAGAATGAGAAATGAGACGCCTAAGATCACTGAAATTGTTACATTTCAAAAAGCAATTTTCTTAAATTGCTGAACAAGTTACTAAAATCAGACATGCAATTAGGATCTGATTTTGGAGAGAGGGAATTAAAGGGAGCAGCTCCACTCTCAGCTCTGTCTGGGGGTACAGGCGACCGTTGCTCATCTCCACAGCGCAGCGTTTATGCGCGGGACCCCATATCACGCAACTCGCACGATCTAATTAGCTCTCAACAAATGGATGAACACTCGTTTTGAAATACAGCAATATAAAAAAAAAAGGCAGGAGATAACTAGGGCTGCTGTTATTGTCGCTTTTATCGACAGTTGCACCCCCCCACCCGTTTTTTGAAAATGAGAATCCGCCGGTCTGAATCATCACTACATAGACAGTCAGCTAATACGCTATGAAATGAACACCACTTTATCACAGGCGAGCAAATGAATCATGCAGCAAACAGAGCTTTTGACAAGAGCTCGTATTATTTCACACATAATACTATAATACTAGCTGCTTGATGCTCCTTGTAACAGCGTATTAGGCACTGATCCCTTCTTGGAGTTGCACTGACCTTTCACTGAGCAACTTAATATAACATCCTTCAAACAAATTAAGCAACAGCAGATTTTGCTTCTTGCAAATTCAATAATCACATGGAACATGTCCAAATAAAATGTGCACAAACACACTGCATGAAGGGTACGCACACTTTGTCATACAGGCAGGCAAATTCATTCAGTGACACGTGTGCACGCAGACACACACACATAGGCAGACACAAGAGGAAACCAGTGAACCATGAAACATCTTCATCCATCTCTGTTCCCATGGCAACAAGTGAAATCATATTCCTTTTACAACTTTGTTCTCTGTTCAAAAATGTAACCATCTGCTAAAAACATATAGTCGCGCAGAAAAGTTATGTGATGAATATTTTAGAGGGCTTTGCTGGCGGCTACAGGCATTATGGTCCCTGGCCAACGTCTTCCTTCCAGGCAGAAAACAGCCACATCCTCCCCCCACTGTGGATGATGCTGAGGGGGACGTTTTATTCAGGAGAGTCCTGGCTGCTCACACACCTTGTACCACTATATTTTCTATAACAGGAACATAACATAACATGGCAGTAGATTTATAGCTTAGTTGTCTTTCTTTCCCTCCTTTTTGTGGAAATGTGGTTCATGCAGTTTCTCTTTGTTCTAGGTTTTTATTTTGGCTTGCTTTTTTGTTGCTCGTGTTTCAGATATTTTCCTGAAATTACTAATATAAAAATACCAAAAAGAAGCATTAATGTGCACATCTCAAAGCGAAAGACTTTTCACATTATTGCACAGTTATGTAAAACAAAGTAACAGATTGTCAATACTGCAATGTATGTGGTTGCAATCTCATTTAAAGAATAAAAAACTATAGAAATAGTGAAATTATTTTTTGTAATTATTTCAAAATAAGTAAATAAAAATTTAAACAGCACCATAAAATGTAAAAAAAAAAAAGTTTTCCACTTTTTTTTTTTTAAGTTAATCAATGTGTTCATAATGATCTTCTTTTAAATACCCTAAATAATAAGAGCCTAATCATCACTGCTAAAGATAATAAAATATTAAGTGTACATAATGTTACTGCAGTAGCTGGAAATATGGTTAACACATTTTTCTTCTGAGAAATGAAGAAATTGGAATGCAGCATAAAACAACAACTGTCTGCCCTATAAGTATGTGCTCATATGGCAGACATTAAGAATTACCAAAGAAGAAACTAACACTACCTCAGACCTGATGTCATGACTTCACTTCTCAAAAATCACATCATAATATTGCTACATCGTTGCTTGGTTACCCGTCCACAAAAAATACAGGTCCATTTAGACTTCGGTTTGGAAAAGAAGTAGTAAACCCTCTGATTTTCTTGTTAGTTTCCTTTAAATTTGTCTCTCGAGTTGCATTGAGTTTAAATTTCTTCTCTTGTTTGGCTGTGTGCTACATAATGTGCTCTGGCCTGAGCCAACAATGGACGTACATTAGAGGGGCCACAACAGACTTTGGTCTGGGAATCCAGCTGTGACTGAGATTATCAATTGCCAGACACTAAAGCACAATCACACACAGCTGCTTAAACATATTTTAATGCTAGCTAGTGTGTCACAGAGCTCTCATTTGCCCATGTCACTATCCACTTAAAGTCAGCTGGTTGAAAGAAAAATGTTACATTTTTCAAATTAGGCTAGCAAATATTTATATAATTTAATTCCTTTAATTTGTTGTTGGCAAGTGGCTGAATGTTTGTGAAGCAGCCCGGCTACCTCAGTGGATGAGCAGACAAGCCAACCAGGTAATGTGTTTAGTTTACCTGGTTTGCTATTGTTTACTAAAAAAAACAAGGAAAGATTATATTGGCTATGTAAAGGGATAAGTAAACAAATTAGGTTTTTTTGTGAAGTAACAGAAACCATGTCCAGCTGAAAAACAAATCTCTGATCAACCTATGCGATAAAGCAGTAGGCTTTTAATGCTTTTAATATGTCTATATGTCTCTGCTGAAACAAACTGTAAAAGTTGATTGCAATTAGCTTGTCAGGTTCAGTGACAGAAAGCAAATCCCAACACATGATAAGCTTAAAATATGCAATTAGGATCAGGCTGCTGTGTATTTCAGTTCATTCTTAAGGATTCTTCTAAGATGAGGTATAAGCTGGTCCACTTTGGGTTTGTATCTATAATCATCGCAATTTTTTTCCCAACAAGTCACCCCTTTGTGTTCCTTTTTAAATATAATCAAGTGACTTTATTGTAGCTAAGAACACAACAAAAAAAAAACCTTCAGACAAGGCATGGGTCTGTGCTCATTTCCAGTCTGGATCAGTGCCAAGAGCTTCTTCACAAGGGTTGAAACCCCATTGTGTAGCAGTGGGTTCACACTTAGTGCAATACATAACAGGTGGACAGATAAATGAAAACGAACAAGTGAACAGGTTTATTATCCCCAACAGCATCCAATCCATAAAAGTCAGCATTAATAGCCAAGCTGGTCATTTAATAATTTATCCTCAATGAGGCCAGTTTAGAACAGCTGAAGTATGCCGTTAAAAAGTTGCCCATTTTGTTTTAGCAATGCATCATACAACAAAGCTACATTATTCACTCAATGGTCCGTCTCCTTCGCCTGTCAAGATTAACATTTTACTAAGAGTTAATTGTCCACGTAAATCTAGATTATAATATATGTACAAGTGTACTAACAGCAACAGTTTGCAAAGCATATGCAGGAAGTCTGAGGCATTCTGCTGACCTTATGTCAAACATTACTCTGGAGGGCTGAAACTCTTACATACCAGATGGGGTAGGGCCACGCTAACAGTTTTCAGAAAGAGGTGAGAGTCATGCTTAAGCAACACTATTCAACGCCACAGCTAAAAAAAACCCCTCTCTATCTATTTCATTCTACAACCTATGAAATGCTCTTATCTTTCTTCCTGGCATTTGGTGCTGTCCAGGAACAACCTCAGTATGACTGACCACTTAGAGGAAGCAGCAGATTTCCAGGAGTGATACTTGCTGTGTAACAAATATTACTCCGGAACTTACTTTTCTGTATTTCTGAAATGGGGCACATCCTACAGAAATGTGAGTAACTGAAAAGATTTGATACAGACCCACTTGTTGAGATTGACTTATCAGTTCAAACTTACCATGTGTTAAAAAAGTATTTGTACATAGAACAAGAAAAGCAATACAATTTAATTAGTACTTTATGTAATAGACAATCACATCATTTATGGATAATTCTGTAATGAAATCAACGTACCTACACGTTATTAAATGTTCTTTTAATACAAGAATTTGAAAAGTTTGGCACACATTAGGTAATCCTCCTTTAAAAAGCCTTAAAAAAATATCCTAACTAGTACAACTCTAAACTTGTAGCCACATGGACTATAGGATGATTTAAATCAAATCTTGTTTTTTGGGGGGGTTTTTTGTTAGAATCTCGAAGCCAAAATCCATTCCTAAACCAAATATGGATCTGTGTGCAAATTCAGTAGATACCGCAGCTGTCACAGCAGTGAAAGATGGTTGACCTGGGCTGGTAATTAGAAAGCAAATTTCACTTGATAAATTTCACTTAAAATATTTTTGTTCACTTCACAATTATGCAGTACTTTGTGTCGGTCTACCACATAAAGTCCCAAAGAAATACACATTAGCTGTACCAAAATGTAAGAAAACTCAGAGGTGTGAATACTATTGCACAGCACTGCATATTGTAGACAGCAAAATAGTTTGGGGATGTTCAACAGTTTAAAAGGGCCATGTTAGTGACAGACAGCAGTGTTAAGACTGACATCTGCTGGGAGAGGAGAAAAAGTAGTCACATGTACCTGAGGAGAGCCCTTCAATGACTAACACAAACACAAAAATTTCTTCCAATGGAAAATAGTTAATATCCACACTTCCTTGTCATAAATCCTTTTAAAACTTACAGAAGTATACACAACGGCATCTCTGGATTGGGGGACATTATTAGTTGTAGTGGGCACAGGATTTTTGGCTTAAACACAAACACTGCATCTATCCTCCCCTCATCGAATGCATCCTGAGGCTTAGAGAAAACTTAAAAGTAAACCTTACTCCTCCCCTCCCCCAAGCTCTGGAGGGCGGAGGTGGTGGTAATGTTAGGGGTGGGGGAGAGAGGGGATAAATCATTTGGCACTTGAGGCCCCATGAGGAGACCAACTTTGCCTGTAAAATAATCACAAATACAAGCGAAAGTGTTCCATTTTGAACAGCATGCCTCCTAATGTAAAAGTGGCAGGTGGCATATTTCAAGTGGGCTTTGATTGATCCCCAGCTGTTTGTAAAATTGTCTGGCGTCACAGAATTCAGGTCAGAGCGATAAGCATTGTGGGCACTCCCTCTGCGAGTGCTGTTCACATGTTCGTGTTCATGTTTGGGCGTCTGTGTGGCACAACGAGCAGCCACGGCGACGGAGGAACTGGCTGCAAACCGGCTCTGTGGACAGAGGAAACCTTAAGAGCAAAAATGATTGATGCTAAAAGTTGCTAACCTAAACGTATCCTCATTGGTTTCCACATGTCATTTCTGTTAGAATGAACAAAAAAAACAAAACATTTTTAACTTTTTTAAAGTTAGTCTGCTTGTAAAAGATAAAATATTACACTCAATCAATTTCTATTCAAAGCATATGTTCCTTTAGACACAACCTCAGATTAAAAAAAGTGTTAAGGGACTTTTAAAAACTAACAAATATAAGCAATATTAGAAAAGCATTTTTCATCTGTTATTTATTTATGCAGTTTTAATTTTTATTTAACTTTATTTGTTATTAAAACACTATTTTAAAATGTATGTTCCTTTTCACATAAATGTATTTTATCTATTGATTTATTTAAATGTATTCTCATCAGTTAAGGAAATGCTTTTCCCAACAAGTGAAAGAAAGGAGAAAAAAAATACAGCCACTAGAGCAGTTACACAGTTCTAATTAGACTCTTAATCTAGCAAAAGAGACGTTCAATAGTGAATTAGTGGTTTTTCTTGTACTCCTTTCCAAGAGAAATATATGCAAATCTCAGTGACAAAGGACGCGGTTCTTTTCCCTCTGCGTGGCAGAGAAGCAGTGGCCAGCGTAAAGCCCCCCACATTCCAGTGAGGCCTCTTGGATCAAAACCCGTAATGAATACATGAGGATGTCCTTTGGTAAAAAGATTTCTTTCTTCTGCAAGCCAGAGTCTTGATCATGACTTTTAGTGTGTTTTTAAAGCCCCAACCAGGGTATGACTTTTGAGGTGTGGAAACAGACAACTCTAGCTCCTTTTGTTCCTGTTTAAAAAGAAAAAAAAAAACAGGAAAGATGACAAGTCAACATGCTTGTCACTGAGGCTGACAGGTGTCTTGACTTGAAAAGAAGGAAGTGTATATTTCTAGAAGGTACAAGATGCAAAATTTACATCCAAAACACTCAAATCATTTACCTTGTAAAGTTGACATTTGTTTTTCTCTTGCAAACACTACTGCAGTTACAGCTATTGATAAACATGCACCGCCTGATATTTAATGACACACCATCAAAACACACTGTTGTAGGCATTTGAAATCCATCTATTTTCATTTTGAGGGTCTGCCTGGCACAGTCTAAATGTGGTTAACTACCAGAGGCAGAGTTAATCCTTTTATCTAGATCCCTGCTGCAGGGGATCCCAAACACACTCTGATTAAAAAAGGAAACGTGGGCAATGAACAGTTTAAGAATCATGGGCCCTAAACAGATAAAGGCGGAACATCTTGTTGCTATGGCAGTGCATATGGAATGACTGGCGACAATTTTCACCCCCCGCCTAATATATTCACATTATTTATGAAATATTTTATAAGTAGCATTGCAAATGCTAAATATAAATCCAAGGAGATGCTTGGCGCCTTTTTCCTGCTGGAGTTGGAATGCCAAAGCCTGGGTTAGACAGTTTCTGAAAATGCTGGGTTTTACACCACAGTTTTCCTATTCCTGGATACAAACAAGCAAAACACACAAAAATGTGAAAGTAATAGAAGTTGATTTACTCAATCCAAATGAAGATATTAATACCAGCAATTAAAAAAGTAAAAAAAAAAAGATATATATATATATATATATATATATATATATATTTAAAGTGGACTAAGGAAAAAAAATAAAAATTTTAACATTTCAATACCTTTTGTTCAGTTGATAACAGTACTCAATGAAGTAAAACCAAAACTATTCAACACAATCAGGAATTAAAATAATAATATAAATCACCCATTATCTTTCAAAGTAAGAGAAAATTATTCCGCTTTAAAGTATGCTTAAAGACACACCAAGAACAGGACATGTCCCCACCTTCCCTTACTATACCACAGAGCAGGACAACAGCACTGCTATTTCTCCTGTCAATACTCTCCCAGCATCCATTTTCACCTGGCTGACACCTTTTACTGGTCAAGGGATGAATAAATCACACTTAGTGTACTCCCCTGGTACCTTGACTAAAAAAAGGATATCAACATGAAGGAGGACTGCAGCGTTTCGCTGTCATCGCCGCCCCTGAGGTGCCCTGAAAAATTACCACTGATAAAATATCATTTTTCAAAAAGCCCTTATTGCTCTTTTAATCTATCCGCCACAATGGATGGCTTCTGGGATGTGTTTCTTTTCATCTGAACACAAACAATCTTTCAAAGGGCTTAATAACAGTTACACAAATGAGAGTCATTAATTACCTGCTAATGGAATAATAGATGCGCCATCGAGGATGCAGCCATTCCACAAGAAAGGTGTGGGGCTTGAAAAAATACATAAAAATAATAATAATTATCTGGGACTCCACGTGTCTTTGGGCTTCATTAGTGCTCCAGCACCAGCACCTTCATGCAAATACATGCACAAAAATATGCTGATCATATTCCCTCTGATTCTGGTTATCTGTTTACATAATGATAGAAAAATTCGCAAGAGGGAATCAGCTGCAGAAAACAGCCAAGGTAAAGGAAAAATGCAAAAAATAAAAAAGGGGCACACTCCGAATTTTATTTCTAAGTAATGTTTCAGGCTTGTTTTTGTGTTTTCTCCATATTAATTTATTTTGTTCAAAAACTTGCCACAGCATGTAATTGCCTCTTAAATGCATTCCAAGCATTAATCTAAATAAATTACTGCACTTGAGCTGAGAAAAAAAAAAAAGAGGGAATTCTTTTTTTTTTTTTTTTTTTTGCAAGAGCAACAAACTCTGCGACCGATGGCAAAGACTTCCTCTCCCCCTTTCATTATCAAATCAGATTTGACTGATGTGACACAGTCGCAGTGGAAAATCGCATTCGTCTTCCAGCAGGTTCGAAAAACTAACACACGGTTATTTTTCACCCTAACCTTACTGATAAAACTAACAAATAGAGATGGATTTAGTGGGGGAGAAAAGAAGTAGTTAATGAATGATGAATTAGAGGCGAGAGGAAACATCATAAATTCTGACAAGGCGCTGTTGTCTGCTGGATGATAAACAGCACCGCTGGATGGAATCTGTCTCTCTGTGTGTATCTCTCAGACGCCGGCTGCCACTTTATCTCCTCCATCGTGCTAGATTACACCTCCAGGGTTCAGGTGGGAATCAATCATTGCTATTATTACCTGAATGCACGAGATGCATCTATCACTACTAAGGTTACCATAACCTCAATATTAACAGAGGAAAAGCCCCCTCTAATAAACAGCAGAAAGGATGGGCTGGCTGGTGGGATTTCATCTTCCTTTCACTTTTAATAAGGCACTCAGAGGAATAAAGATTACAGGCCATATTTAGCATGCAGAACAAATCAGGCTCTTCCAGGCTCTTCCTCTCCTCCACTTCTCATTCTGGTTAGTCATTAAGACTGAGGAGAAAGACGAAGGGGGATGTGGGGGTGTTCTAGCACTGGAGAGGCGTTCCCTGATTCAACTGTCTTTATGCTCTAGAACGGCCTGCAGCTGCTGTTAATAAGATTCTTTCGAGGCCCGAAAACTTCAGTTAGAGGCGAGTTGGACCACTGACTCTCTCGGGTCGAAGCTGTACAACCAGCCAACGGATCCGGCCGAGACAGAGCGGGAGAAGTCCTGGGGACACAGCGCACCCCCGTTAATGTTCATCCGCTCTTATAAGCCACCATTACACAATGATGTCTCTGTAAAACAAGATGCAGAAAGAAAGTGAGCATCGAAGCAAAAGAAACGCTAAGCTTCTTTTTGAGGATTAATGGAATTTAGTCAAGTAGCAGTCTGCGAGTGCATCAGAGCAGCTAACGCGGGGTCACGGCACTGCCGAGTGTTTTCACGCACGCCCTGCTGACATGAATCATTCATTGCCATTCAAATGAATACCATCAGCTGAATGAAATATCATTAAGCACAGCTAAAGTTGTCCCATAATAATATACCTCCAATTAAACTATGATCAGAGCGTCAGGCCTGATAATAGATTCATACCAATTAAGTTAGAAATATATTCAAAGGACATTTCACTTTGAAACCGGTCTTGTTATTCCTCTTGACATTCAACAACACAACTCATTACAGTGGCTCCAAAACTGGAAATGGAGAGACCATGTAAATATTTAAAACCCTCACAAATATATAAATATTCATTCCAGAATGATTTGATGCACTAAATAAATAATCCAGTGTTAAATAAATGACACCCTAAATAAAACTTTAAAAAAAAAAGGATCTGGGGAAATGAAGATGAGATGAATCAGAGGGGAGGATTCTGGCAAGAAATGAGCGAGGGGAAAATGTCAGCTATCACTCCACCCCTCTTGAATACCTAATGGCAGCCATGCAAATGACGTGGGCTAATTAAAGCCCGGCAGTCAATTAAAGAAGTTTTAGCTTAAACTTTGAGAAGGGTGCTAGAATTGAGTGACTTCTATTTTTCGTTCTTATATTCTCAGTTGCAAAGTTTTGGAGAAAGTATGACTGCAAGAAGAGTGAAACAAATGTGGAAAAACTTAACTAGCTCAATAATCAGTCTGCGATCATGATAAGCAAATTTTTTCATTGATTGGCAATTACCAGTGATCAAGGGTCAGTTTTTCTTTTTTTTTTTAGTTCAAACTTTCTAGGAAGTGCTAGAAAGTTTGTATTTGCAATACAAATACAAATGTATTACAAATGTAATACAAATACAAATGTATTTGTATTACAGAAAGCAATACAAATACATTATTATTATTATTATTATTATATAGTCAATTTTGATATTCTTCAGACTTTGATAATGAGAGATTCACTGATGACTTGCACATAAATTAAATTAAATTTTTTTCTTAATTCTGATTAAAACTGCTTAGTTTTTCTTTCTTATCATGATGTAGCAAAACAAATAACTCCCAAAATGTTCAATCTGTACATGCATGAACCAACACCATGCACACTGATGCTTTTATTTTTAGTTTTGTAAAATCAGCTAAGCAAGCTTTATTTTAAACTGCGATTAAGGTGTTTAAATTAAGCATCTTCTGATCTTATTTTTTCTTCTTTCATTAGATAGGTGAAGAAATATGTGCAGAGAACAACTATAAATGAACAAATTCAACAGCTGTACATTTTTTACTGCTACAATAACTGGGTATTTGGCAATTAATCAGCTGAAGATCATCAACATGTCAGTCTTCTCCTTTTTTGGTTTTAATAGTAGTCAGCTGGTCGAATATCAAAAAAGATTTCTAAAAAAATCATAAAACGTTATTAAATGTATTACAAATGTAATTATCAGCCTATAAACACATCAACCAATAGCATGATGTTTAAATAACTTTTCAGTGCTAAATAAAATTGATACCCAGGTTTAGGATATATGCTTCGATGCCTACATTTGGCAAATGTAATTTCTTCATTTGCTGTTGGATTAAAACCTAATTTGTCCACCAGAAAGCTGCAAGTGATTTCTTTTTATGGTTGATAGTCCTTGACAAAGTAGAAAATGGACTCAGTCACAAAATAAGCGCATAAGCCCGCAAAGAAAAAAAAAAAAAAACATGACTTGATATTGAGAGGAATCAGTTCCTCTCATGTACTTGCATTTAAATAGTTTTGAATTACTTCCAAAAAGCTTTGCTAATGAGTTAAATATGGAGAAATAAGTACTCCTGTAAGGGCTGTTTTTTTATTATTATTTTTGATATCACATTGTCTGTTCTGTGAACTCACTGCTTATAAAAATACTGCTTTAGCCCAAACACTGACCTCCACTGATAGATGTTTGGTCCTACAGGTCTCTGTTCTCTCCCCACAGCGGAGAGGACGTAATCTGAGGTATTGGCTGGCCTACTCTGCGTCCAATTTGACTGCCTCTTCCAGCCTTCCGGCTCTCCGGAGAGCTGGAACCTTTATGCAGCCGGCGTCTGTCCTATCGCACACTGAGCTGCAGGAACAGTGCTTTTGTGATGGCTGTGATTAGTCTTTTGTGTTCCCAGGTAGAATTAAGATGAAATTCTACAGGCAGTCATTGTGTTCCTATCTTCAGGACATTAAAAAAAATATGTTGGGTTTTGAAGAGGTGAAATGAAGCCCTCGGGGCCCTCACAAAGCACGATCTGTGGGGAAATACACGGTGGAAACACAATGGGAACAATCTTGTCCTTCAGTTTTCCTTTTGTGCTCCGCTGAACCTCGAGTCAGAGCTGCCCATTTACTGTAGCTTCTTTTTAACAGAGCCATATTGTTTCACTTGAGTCTGCCTTCCCCTCTTTTACTTGCATCTGAGAAAGACTCAGAAGCTGATGAGATGACAGTCGTGACTTTGCCAGAGTCTAAGAGACCCTCAGGGTTTATTACCCACATTCCACCAAGTGTTGGGTATGCAAATAAAGTTTGGGATGCTGGCTTTCAGATGTGATAATTATGGGTTTATTTGTAAGCTGTCACTTCCCTTAATGCTCAGGGACATCAGAATAAGTTCAAATGTAGCCATCAGAGAGGATCACATTTGTTGGTGTAGCACAGATTCAAAGAGCAAGTGATTCTCATGATGCCAAAGGTCTGTCAATAACCACTCATTTAGACAGCAGTGTGCTTTGGAGATCTGCGCTGCATGCAGTCTCGCTCAAGATGTCTGCAAGAAAATATTTACATTTTCTCATTTGCTTAGATATTCAAACATCAAGGCTTTTTTTTTTCTATCAGAGGGTAACACAAAACAAACAGAAAATAGATTTCTACTGCCATCTTATCCCATGAAACAGAATGTAGCTCTGTTTAGTGGTGCCATGTAGAGTTTTTATGCCCTAATTAAACTTTGTGTTAGTATTATCGGTGGATCAGTGAATACTAACTAACTGTTTAATAGTGTTCTAAATTGTTTTATATGGTATTTATCAAAATAGAACAGTCATTTTACAAATCTAATTCTGTGTGAGCACAAATTAATTGTGGGGTTCCTCAAGGCTTTTTTTCTCCTATTTTTTTCTCCTATATTAAGATTTTACATATCTTAATATTAGATATTAAGATATTTAATATCTTTAATGCTCCCATTTTTCTTAGATTATTGTGTAGTCTAACACTTTTACAAACAACTATGAACTCTGTCATTGTATGACCACAGTTCATTGAAGCCTATCTATGGCAGTAGAAGATGACTGAATGAATGAATCACAATGTCCTCCAGAATACAGGAGAAAAGACAGAAGTAATTTGTTATTGACCCAAAACGAACATTAGACATGGGCTTTTAAGAATGGTCAGGGATGCTAAAGACTACGGAGAATACAACAAGCAAGGTGCTGTTAGGGACCCCGAGCCTAATGTTAAAAACCGATCTGCCATTCTGAAAGATATTATCAGAATAAAGGGTTTTTCTTTCAAAACATAACAGAAAACCTTGGAAATGCTTAGGCTAGATTATTTCTATGAAGTAAATAGAAATAATCTATTTACTTCATAAATAAATAGATTATTTATTTACATAAACTTTGTGTTAGTATTAATACTGCCAGCAAACATACGGCAGTATGTTTGCTGTCATACTGCCATTTGCAGAAATACTTTGCTCCCAGCCAGAAATAACCAATCAGAACCGGGACAAAAGTTTCAGTACTGTCAATCAAACTCGTGTATGCGCTCCACATACCCTTGAATACTTTTATTAGTTTGTTTATGTTGTCAATTTTTGCATTAAAGGTTTTTTAAATGTTTTAATTAATTTACTTTTGTGACTAAAAATAAAAAAAAATTGCTTTTCATAATTAGATGTGGTCTGGAACTAATTGCTGTGTTAACCTTTAGCTGCTGTTAAAGGGTAACACAGTTACCCAGTAACACAGTTACCCTTTAACAGGTAGGTTTAACAGGTTTAACAGGTAGGTTAGATCAGCCAGTCTCTTAAGAGGATGACATGACTGAACGGTCAGAGAAAGACATCGAAGAATGACAACAAAGTGCTCCACAATAGACTGCACATCTATTGTCTTGCGTGAAATGGTGCCTAATGGGGTAGGAGAGAGGATGAGGGCTTCCAGCTTCAGTTTTAGCAGCAGAGAGGCTGGGCAGAGCTCTACCCGACAAACAGCACCGCTGTCAGGGCTGCATCACATCACAGAGACTCCCTGATGGAAGGAAATAGCTGGGCTTGGAGAGCACTATCTCGCTTCAAGCTCAATTCTTAAACATTGCTGTGTCGGTCTCTCGGAGAGAGTTCTCGGTCATTGTATAAGTGCACATTAAGGTCTGATAAAAACGATGGAATCTAGCCATCCATCTTGATTTGCCAGTGCTATTGAGCTGGGAGTCTGAGTACTGAATACTTGCCACTCAGTGGAAGAATGCTGGAAATGTTGAAAAGTATATAGAAGAGCCTACATTTGGTCTACAGAATTCACATGGTAATTACAAAAACAGAACAACCTGTTAGAGAAGTTCATATCTATTAATGTTATGTCACAAAATGAAAGCAAACATGAAAAACAACTTCTGTTTCTTTGTTTTCAAAGAACTCAGAAGTGAGTTGCTCATCACCAGTTACTTCAAACTTTCATATTTTCTAGAGATGTGGCATGGACCTTTGAACAAAAAGTTTGAGACTGCTGATATCTAAATTAAACATTATGCTATGTATTTTTGCAATGGATATACCTGGTTTGTTGCTATAAAATAAACATTTAAAATAGCTGTTTACTGCAGAAAAAAATAACATATATCTATATATTTTTATTTCAAATGATTCAGCCTAGAATTGCATAAAAATATTGAGTTAGTCTTTTATTAGAAGCTCTCCGACTACATTGAAATATGTCTATTCCCATAGAACAGTTATTGCTGGCCTGCAGATAAAGGCCCAAAAGCACATTCACATTAGCCCTCTGGTGGTTGCTCTCAGGAATTCAGACGCTAAACTATAAACTATGTGCAGCATTCAGTCTCTTGTTACTGCTCCGTCTGTTCAATTCACACTAAATTAAATGTAATGATAAGAATCACTGCAATGACAAACTGAGGTTAAATAGTGTACCCTCCTGGCAAATATGTGTGTTAGACTGATAAACAAAGCAGGTTCCCAGAGTCTGGATCTGTCTGTCTCATTGTCTCTGCAGTACACACTACAATACACAAAAACACAGACAGCAACATAGACAGAACTCAGACATGTGCACGCACACACGCTGAGTCTGTGGCTCTCTAGGGGCAGCTATGCAGTGGTGCTAGGCTGCCTCAGAGCACATTCTATCACTAGTGCATGATAGCATCTGATGACTTCTGCGATGTAATTGAAGTGTAGATTACTATCTCTCATTCGTTTGCCAGATCAAAATAACAAAAAGGATGGAGGGAGTGATGGAGAACAGCTCTGAGTAGGTGACGGGATTTTGTTAAACAGGCTTTTTCCAGATGAGGAGAAACCCCACAATCCTCTTCATAACGACATTGCGCCATTTTAACTTGCATCCAAGACAATTATTGTAAGACAGGTTAGTACATGTCCGCTCTGTAACAGAGTCGGGGAGAAGTCTGGGAGTTGAGAAGCTGAGAAATATTAGAACTCAGAAAAGTATTTAAAGCAAAACCTGGACCGGTGCTTTAAATACAGAAAAAAAAAGACAAACAAAAACTCTTTTCTGTTGATACTAACATTGCAAATAAAAAGGTTAAAAGATAAAAGAAAATTGTGGGGAAAAAAATCTTCTAAAATGGTAACCCAGCAGATGAAAAGAGAAGAATCTTAAATCCCAACTCACTTAAAAAAAGAGGGGATCAATCGAAGGAAATCTAAGGGGAGAGATGGAAAAGGTTAAGATGAGAGACTGGGAAAAAGAAAAAAAGGAAGAGGAAAAGAGCATGTGTGGAAGCAAGTGAGAAAAAAAGAAAAGAAAAAAGCAGCAGAGAGACTGACAAGAGAGAGAGCACACAAAATGAGAAAATGATCGGGTTCACACCAAGCGAGGCCACCATATTTGTCGTTGCGCAGAAGAACCCCTCATTACAGCACCTCGTGGGCACTCGCCGTGGCCTTTGAAGTGCTTTGAGGTACATCATCCCATGAAACGAGCATAGTTAATCCACTTGTTAATCAAGTGTGCGCACGAGCTTATGTCTGAAGTGGCTCTTTCTCCTTGGGAGGACTCGAAGCGTTCAAAGGGGAGTGTGCTTGGTTGGAAAAAGACGGAGAATTGTAAACTTCTGACAAACAGAAGGAAGCTGACAAAACATATATTGGCTTTCAGTTTCGTGCTTGCAGCAAGTTTACAACCAAATAAAAAGATTTTTAAAAAAAATAAACAGAAAATGTTAGTGCCAACTTAACATTTTAATGTTAAGCTGGCATCACAACATGTTAGCATGTTGCTGTTGGGATATTAATTTTTTGTAGAAATAAATCAAATTGTTTATACATAGTTCCCATATTTGAAAGACGGTAGATTAAACTTGACATCCTGTTGTATCTGTTTAAAACAGCTAATTAGGATTTAAAATGAGGATGTAGTTCCTGAGATTGGCCTGATTAGTTGGTTAAGTTGACTGATAAAACCTCATCATTCAGCTGTCTGACAACAAAAGCAATGGGGAAAGCCATGCTACTTAAAAATCACGTAGAGTACTCGTTAAAAAAGGAACAGTGAAAGAGTGAAAATAATTACTTAAAATTTATGAGAATAGCATGACTGGCTAAAGCTAAATGCTAACATATCTCCTTGGAGCTGTGTTAATTTTGAAAGAAAATTTTAATGTACTTTTAGCCTTTTATGTCAAATGGAATTTAGCTCTATACATAATCTAGTAATATGCAGTTATCGTTTCAATTGACTAAATTGTAATGCATTTTATTTGATCAAAATATGAAGCCAAACATTTTCTATCATTAGGAAAATTTATTTCTTTCCCACTTGGCAAGATATCTTTGTTTACAATTTTAAGATTTTCTTTGTCAAAAATCAACAGAAATAACCAAAAATATGTACTATATCATACACATAATTAGATCTGATTGTATATCTATGTTTTCTCTCTCCTATAATTCAACCAAGTTTTTTTTTTTTTTTTTTTGTTCCTGTTGCCTATAAAAACCTGTCATTTTCATTATGATTCAACATGAGATTTTAGTTTGTTTTTGAATTAAGTTTACTATCAGAAGTAAACTAGAAGATTATTTCCTAGTTTTGCAATTATTCTAGACTCCATTAGATCATTTCTGGTCAAAAATATAAATTATTTTAATCTGATTAACATCAAATTTAATTTTAGAATGTTTGAAGTTTTATTTATTGTGGTCAAGACCATCTGTGTAACAAATATAAATGAGACAATGCTGTATTCTGCAGCCATCATACTGTATGCTTATTATGTTTACTTTGAAGTGAATGGTAGCGTTTACATCAATACGTATGCCAAAATAACAATATATTATATATATATATTAAACTTAAATTTAAAAATATATATATATATATATATATATATATATATATATATATATAGTGTAGACAAATGGGATTTGTCTACACTGATTACAGGTTTTTTAAATCACTGTATACAATTTATTTGTTAAATTTTTATTTTTGAGAAAGCAAACAAGCAAACCAAAAAAAGATTCTTAATTTTCCCAATTACAGTAAATGAAATCTTGTCTTTTGTGTTTCTTATGAACTCAATATTATGCCGCCTTCTGAGAGCTACATCTACTGTTCTTTTTTAGGAGGTTTTATATGCTACATGTAGCGTTTTACTCAGATTTTTCTTGAGCTACCTATTCAGAGTATCACTGGTGTATTATAAAAAAAAGGTTAGACTAAAGGAATGTTAGTTCCTTAGGTCCATCAAAGAAAACAAAAATATTGAGTGATCACCCGGGAAAAACTGAAGGCAGAAACCAATGCTTCTCCACCTTTTTCATTCCCCCCACAACCATTCATGACGCAAGACGACTGCTTCATCACATCATTCAACAACAGAACTGATAAAGCTGACTGACTACCTTGCTGAGCAACAGCGTGCGGGTCACACTAAGGTGCAGTGACGGAGGCCTGGCAATGCCTCCTCCTTTTGAACCAATAATTTTCCTTTTCACTTCAATTAATGACCCATAAATAACTCAGTAAAGGTGTCAACAAAGAGGACCATTTATCACGCCTTTTAGTTCCTGTGACAAAGAAAAGCTCATTTGCAGCTTCTAGCGCACCTAAACAAAGACAACGGGTGAAAAAAAAAAAAAAATGAAAAAAAAAAAACGGAGAGAAAGATTTATTCCTGGACAAACACTCCGACCTAGAATTCATCTAGCAGAGGGACTCTCACAGGTGCAGTGATTTGACAAATATACAGAGAACAGTGGAGCCTGTACCTTTGTTAGATGTCCACAGTCAGACTAGCAATAAATTTGGTTAAGAGTGGGGGGACAACACTCTCGCTAAGCTCCCAAGAGGCTGCCAGGGAGCCGATGTTAAAGACACTTCTTTCTGTCTGCATCTACTTCGGGGCTGTGGATCACAGAAGGCAGGAAGGTCTGGCTTTAAAAAACAAAAAAAAGAACAGAAGTGAATACAAATGAATGAGAGAATCTGTTGAAAATACCAGGCTGGTCTCAGCAGCAGGAAGAATTGCTTTATCAGGGTGTCCCATAAATGTCACTTTGAGTCAACAATGAGGAAAAAGAAGAATACAGCGCTGACTTAGAAGCCCTCCTTCGAACAGGATGGCTCCAGGAATTGTGCACTGAGCAGGTTGCATGGCACTTTAGTGAAGTGCTATGGTGAAAAGATGCAAACTCCCTGAATAATATATGACAGCCTGGGTTCTGAATCCGACATTAAAAGCGATGATGTGAGAACAGCCTCGGCTCTGCTTCATCTTGGAACCACAAATCAAAACCTGAGGCTTTAACATTAAGTGGTCCGTCTTCATGGTTGATAGTGTGAAGGTGTGTGTGTGTGTGGGGGGGTCATTAAATAACAACAAGCAGAGGCTTTTGAATTCGCCCGCAACGCAAGCGCCTTCTCTCCCCAACAGCGAAGCCGGAACTAGCTTAAACCAATTAATGATTCCTGTTAACCCACTCATCTACAGGGAGGATTGTCTTTCTAAATAATACAGCAAACCTCCGCCCCCCTCAGCCCACACACACACACAAAGGCAAGCCTGTATATTCTGACAAAGAGTAGCAGATTGTCACTTAAATTTGAAGCTCTCCTCACACCAAAAACACACATTTCAGCTCACATGCTCCCTGCACAATGCAGAGAATGGAGCGATTCTTTGTCTGGCTGCGAATCCCCAATCCAAACGCCTCCACGCTTCAGACACTTTGATGGTGTCTGATACACACTTTACAAAAATAAAACACAGAGGATAGAAAAAAATGCTTACAGGCAAGGGAGAAGTACATTAAAAAAAAAAAGAAAAACCCTAATTCATTACAGAGGACAGGATATTAAGGGTTGTTATCGCAGTGAAACATAGCATTTGAACATTTTTCCAAACCACCTCCAGTGATATAAATGTCCAGCTACCGTAATCAGTCCGGGTTACAGACAGGACCAGAAAGCTGCGATAAATGACATTTCCCAAAATCACGCTGACATTTTCCCTTATCAAGCAGCAGGCACCGGCGTGGTGAGAGGAGGCTTGTCAGTCAGAGGCAGACAGGCCTCAACACCTTATCACTCAGGCTCTCTGGATCTAATGCTGAGAATGAGGTTGAAGTTTGGAGACGCGAGTAGAAGGGGCACGGACCGACACTGAACCACAATCTGGACCTCGCATCCAGAATCAGACGGTAACCATCATACCAAGCATTCGGTTAAAAAGAAAACAGAGACTCTCCTTTGGTGTAAGTGGGTTTTGGGTGGAGAGCACTGCCTCTGCGACTCTGCTTTGGTTGGAGCTGACTTTAAAGCAGCGGATGGAGATAAGGTTGATGGTACAGAACTCTTCCCATCCGTTCCCCCACCCCTCGCCTCTGCTGCTGCTGCTCCTCTTGCAGTCAGCCTCCCTCGGAAGCAGACACAGAGCGGAAAATTAAATATTTAAGGTTGATAATGACACTCTTCATTAACATGTGATTCAGAATAAAAAGTGGAATACATAAATAAAGAAATAATAGAATGCCTATCAGCGGACATGTTGAATGAGGCTCGGTGATGATAAAAGGGAAGCGAGCGTAGGAAGGATTTCTTGGTTGGTGAGAAAATGATGGAAGCAAAGGGGAAGAGATCAGAAAGAAATGTCAGTCTTGTGTGCATTACTGATTGCTATGCCTTTCTTCAGAGGACTTTATATAAATCAGTTTCTTCTGCATTTTTTTTTTTCAAATTTAGTGTGACCCAGCTTGTTGCACATTCCTCTTCTTTGCATAGTAAAGTGGTTCTTTTCCTTCGTTTTCAAGGTGTGGATTGTGTAGATTTTCAACTGTCAAGACTTTAGCTGGACTACCAGCTCAGATAAAACAGCTGCCTCAGCTTCAGACCAACACCAAACTACCACTCTCACGTATAATAGAACACAATCTGGGAGAGGAACCAGAGATATTCACTCGACGATGTCACCGTAGTGTTTGGGTATGCTATCGCCCGTCTGAGCCGAATGTGTTCGCACGGTAGCTCACTCAAGGGACAAGTTATGTTTTCTGGGGGATGATGATTTGGTTGGAGATGGCTGTCTGTGGCAGCATTGTGGCAGCGAGACAATGAAAGTGGGGGAGAGAGCCTTTATCCCTGGCAGCACATGTCTGAGTCAGAGCACTGGATCCTGCTAAGCCTCAGTGACTCACAGCGCAGCTCACAGTGCGGATCATCAGCTGTGTTTCTCTGATGTGAAGAAGCCTTTCAAAGTCAAAGGCTTTACTTCAGGAATTCACGCTTAAAATCTGCATCAAGTCAACGAACATGCAAAGAAAAACAAAATGTTTATGAGAAAAGGGCACAGATAAAATCTAATGCCATGTTGAGCACTTCCAGTTTGTCATCCAGATGGATGGTATATTGGAATTGAAGGGGGAGGGAGAATCTTCCCTGCCAAACAGCAACATCTTACCACTTGTTCTCCATTAAATTTAGGTCCAGACTTTGACTAGGCCATTCTAACACATGAATAATATGCGTTGATCTGAAGTGTTTTCTTTTAGCTGGGAACATATTTAGTGCAGCTGTCTTGCATGAAGTTTAATCCCCACCCTCAATATCAAGTCTGCTACAGCTTCTAACAGGCTTTTGTCCAGGAATGAAAAGTATTTAGCTTCATCCATCTCCTCTTCAATTCTGATTAGCCTCACTGTTCCTATTAAAGAAAGTCGCAGCATGATACTGCCACTGCCATGTTTCACAGGTGAGATGGTGTGTCCAGGGTGTAATACCCAATTCAAACCTCTTATTCTGTGCTACTCTGCTTTCATGTAGTTTCTGTTCTTCAACGATTTTGAGTAGATTATGAATAAACCAGGGCATTATCACCCCTCCCGAGGCAGTAGTTAAAATTGCATATCCTGACTGAAACATTAAATTGCAAATGAGTTTAAAATAGAGTAAACAGACCTCCCTGCTTTTCAGGGAGGTCCAGGGAGTAAAGAATAAACTTAAAATTTCTAACACTTAGAATTTTTTTTGTAAGCATTTAAAATCATCTGAATTACTTCAGAAATTCTGGGTTAGAATTTGTCCAAATTAATACCAACATTTATGAGGGGGAAGCACATATATCATCTACGTTGAGCAGTTCCATTCTGTTGTCTAGATGGACGCGATTTGGGAGAAAAAAATGTGCTGTTGCACAACATATGCAGCTTGCAGTTAATTGTAAGCAGAGAGAGGTGATGGATGGGTTAACAGGGCATAAATTATATAACAGCAGGTAAACGCAATGCACTCATTAAATTTCAATGCTTTTATTTTCCCTAGGAGAGGAAAAGGTAATTGATGTCTCGCTTCTATGTCTGTTTGTTTTAACCTGACAGAATCAGCATGGTAATTCACACACAGCTGTCACGTTGGCACTAAATACAAAGCAGTGGTGTTTCTCCTGACTCCATAAAAAAGATAGCTATTGCCAAAAAAATAAATCAATAAAAAAATACAATGCCTGGCAAAAGACTTAATATCTCTTGAATTGTCAATTTTTTTATTTTATTTTTTTACATTTTGTCACATTTTAACCATAAACCTCAATGTATTTTGTATGGATTGTGAGTGACAAAACAACACAAATTATCAGATAACTGTCAAGATTTTAAATAAAACATTGTATCACATGAATATGCTATGACATAAACTGTATTATTTTTAGCTCTGGTTGTATGTTAAGTGTTGTTATCTTACTGTAAGGTAAACCAGGTCTCAAGTCTTGGAAACTCATGTATCTTACCTTAAATTTAATGAGGAAAAATCTGTATGTTTGAACATTTTCATATGCATTTATGGTCTGATCTTTGTTACACATTGCAGCAAGAACTAATTGTCTCATCAAAGGTTTGATTAAAGACGGCAACGATTCTAATTTAAACGCACACGCAAACTCATGTTAATGTTGCTCTACATCAGTCTGAACATACAGGAAGCAGAATAGAGCCACTACTGTCACCGAACATTTCTGAAGTGTTTTCCCAGTGCACCCACTGATATGGGAAAGATAGCTTTTATGTGTTTTTGCTAAAGCCACTTTGAATAGTTTGCAGAGGGAAACTAAGTCAAATAACTTGGTATCCAAGGATAAATTCAAGGTTACTGTGAACTCACTGCTAACTGTATCTTGAAAACTAATTGTCTCCTCTGAGGAAGTCATGGTTGTTCTTTGTCAGTCAGCTCCTGTTTACAATAACCAGATATTATTATCTTATTATGTAAATAATTTTCTTGATATTTTTAGAAGAAAAATAATTCACCAAAATTTTCTTGTAAAATCTGGTGAATGATAGACAGCGTTTATACCAATTTTTAAGGGGACATGAGGCAAATATGTAATTTTTGCAAAGCATTCAAGATCCTACAAAGAGACTTGAATAACAAAAGACATTTTTTTTTAAATATTTACCAAAACAAATCATCCTGAGATTGAGCCAAAAGTTATCTTCTTAGTGTTTTAGAAACATATGCTTATCACAGATTGATTGAAATTGCAAAGCCAGCTGAAAAAAAAGAATCAACAGCCTAAATTCAGCAGCACTTAAACTATCAAAGTAAAAGTAACATTTAAACCGTAGGAGCTAAGCCAAAACTGGTGAAAATTTCCAGTCTCATATTAATCTTTTTTATTTAGGTAATTTACATTTCCCTTGCAGTATTTTGTAGCTTTATTTGTGTTCCCCATTTGGGTACTGTTGCTAGTTTTTCCACTTTTGCTTTTATTGTCAAGGAAAAAGCAAGGTTTACAAACAAGATCAAACAATAACTCTGAGATAGATTTTTTACAAAACAAAGAACAGATGCATAACCCAGTTCCAAGAGTCCACTAAGCACCTATGTTCATCCAAAGTACTTGAAGTTGCAAGATCTTCCAAAAACAATCTCAGTTACTATTATTCTGAAATCCTGAAATTCCAGAAAGTCCACCTTTACAAACAGATTGCTAATAATTAATCCAAGGTGATATTTTGATAAATGAAAAAAGTGAAATGATGTGTTATGTAAATAGACAAAAGTATGATTATTTTCAAACACCAATCTAACTTATTTTAATCACCAAAACCATAAAATCTTTGAATTTACAATACAAATCTAACATTTTAAAAAAGTGAAAAAATACAAACAAGCAAACTATTTTTCAATGTAGTAAAAATCTCGAGATCAGAAAGTAAAGTCAGAAACGTAGCAGTTTAGTCTTGCATTTTGATTCAGAATATGACTTTGATGATTGTGGAAACCATAGCTGTAATAGTGATGGTTGACTTCAAAAGTTACATTTACAGTTACAGGAAATAAAATTGGTACTTTTGTCATTTGTCCTTAATTTGTTTTCAAGAGTTTTTTTTTTCCTACCAAATTTCTTTTTTTTTTTCTCAAAATATGACTCAAAAGTTTTTCAATGTAGTGAAAATGTAGTGGAAATTTATATACAGAATATAAATAAACCTCTGAAAGATCACATTTGATGTAATTTGTATTTCTCCATTCTGTAAACTATTACCTCATATGTTGTGTATCTGTGACGTACATAGAGTACAATAAAATAGCTTAACAAACAAAAAAATGACAACAGCCTTTTATTTTAGAAAGGATGAACGTTGTTAGAAGGATTTGATGGACTTTTAAGCAAAGTCTAACCAGTAGGTTTAATGCCAGATAGAAAAAAACAAAATAAAACAAACAAAAAAGAAAAAAAAAAGCATTTTCTCAGTTTTCATGCACTGTAAAAAAATATTTTTCATTTCCTATGTCAAAAGCTATATGCTACTTGTCTGGCACACCTCCCTAACGTTTTTTATATTATATCTTATAGACTCTTTTTAAGTTTCTCCAATTACTACTCCCATCATCTCAGACAGACCAAACATGACAGCACAAAGGATCTTATTGTGCCTTTGGGAATGCATGCCCTGCCTTTTCTCTTTACAATCTTCATAAAAGTTTGTTTCAAAAGTCTATTAAGTCTCTCACAGGCAGGGATACTCCAAACCCCCAGCTGCTTGGGACATTGCTCCTATTTATTGCCCTGACATTTTTTGATCATTATGTAGTGTGTCATGCCTCAGGGCACAGTCAACCGCTTGCCTGTCCACTCTCTTAACTTTCTAAGTAAAATAGCACTATTGAAGAGATTTGGAAAAGAGAAAAGACGCTGAAATGAGGGTGTAGTTTTGAACAAATATAACCATGTCTGTAAAATCAAATAATTGAAAAAAATATAGTTATAATGTTCTATGCTAGGAGTGAGAAAAAAGGAAAAAAAAAGTACTGACGCTTAACATTTGACATCCATCTTTCAGGGAAGATATGTGATGGCCAGCGCAGTAGTTGTGATCAATATCTAATCAGGGGAAATAAATTGATGCTGTTTGTCTTCCATCTTTGAGAAAATGTGTAAGAATTCTGACAGCTCAGAGGAAGCATTAATCAAGTGATAAAATAATGATTCGGGGAGGAGGTATGAAAAAGCAAGTTGCAGTCTGCTCTGATATTCTCTGGGACCCAGTGCTGTTGACATCTTGTCTCACATCCTGTTACTTCAGGAGCTGCATGAGGGATCATCTCCTCTCCTTGTCAAAAAAGCAAAGCAATGACTTAGATATCTAAGGGGAAGGTATCAGTCCCTTGTGCATACTGTGAATAACACATAGTAACATGCATGGATGTCATACACTTGTGTGTCTGACCTTCCTCTATCTGACAGTAAAGTATTCTCCACCATTTATTCTCAGCCCGTCTCCGCAATTACCATGTTCCAATCTCGCCTCGTCCCCACAGCCATCCGCAATACCCAGAAGGATCGGCAGTCTTTCTTCTAGAGCGGCAATTACCACCCCTATCTCCCTGAAACAAAAACTTTGGTGTTGGATATTAGAAAATGTCAAACTCAGGTTATATTTCACTTAAGTCCAAAGGCGCTACAGTGCGCTCTCTGGAAGCACTATTTTCAAAGCCTTTGCATTATGCATGAAGGGAGCGGTCCATTATTGTTTTCTAGAGATGGTAAAAGAGTGCGGCTTTCTAACGGCATTGTAAATCACGAGACTAAACAAACTGCCATTCACAACAAAAGAAAAGCAATATTTAGAAAGCTGTCTTATCTGAGGAAATATAGCAGCTTAATTAAACAAGGAAGGTGACTGACTTCAGCGTGAGACTTTTTTTTTTTCAGCAAGTCTTTATTAAGTATCAGTTTGAGACCTGAGTCGAATAGTTCCTCCCTCAGTGATATGCATGAACTGTGGCCGCTTATCACAATCCTGCAGGACAGACTAATCACATTCCAGTCTTTCACCTGCATGCCTGACATGCTTTGCTAGAGCTCATGATGAACCTTCTCAGGCAGGCATGACACCGCTCTGTCGATGATGGTGCCAGACTCTCATCTGCAGAATTTACCACAGCCACAGCTGGTTCTACTGCTGTCTCCCGCCACATTTCTCTATCGGCACTAATAATTTTTTTTTTTTTAAATCCATACCATTACTTTAGTTGTCACTCTGTGGTCTAAAAGCTCAACAATAATCCATATCAATAAAAAGAAATAAAAAAATAAAAAAAACACAAGTTAAATGGTATCAGGAACAATATATATCCTGATTTGGACATTACTGAACAAAATCCCCAAATTTCAGACAAATAAGAAAAACTTTTCTATTTTTTAGTGTCGTTCTATACGTTTGCTGCAATTTTCAAAGCAGAACAGTTTTTATGGTTTTCATCATGACGATATGTCTATTAGATTGTTTGGCCAAAATCTTGAGGATGCCTTTGTTCTGTTTTCTTTGTAAAGAAACACGCATAGCTTGATGGAAAGTGGGAAAGAGTAGTGATGTAACACCGTCCTAAGCTGAAAGCTCCGCGCCCTGTTGCTGCATCTGCTACTGCCACGACCTTCCATGACACTTCTTTTCCACCCATTTTACTGCTCTGTTAGTAAGTACTGACAAAGCTGAAAGAGAGCATCACAATTTTTTATTTTATTCAAGTTTGTTTTTTGTTTTTTTTCACAGTTGGCACATGCAGCGTCTGCCTCCTTCATGAGATCAGTCCATGCAGTAAAATTTTAATCGTTCTCGGTTCCTTCTCCAAAAGGAATTGTTGATGAAGTGTTAGGAAAAGGAAGAAAGCAGTGTAAACAAAAAATCTTTGGAGTGGATCTGGCAAACAGTGCACTGACATCTGTTTTCTACTAGTTAAGCAACTTTATACTGTGTTTGGGCCTGGTAAGTTAGAAGTTGCTGTAGCTATAGAAACAAAACAGGATGGATGCATTGTCAGTACTGGTGTTTAACAGCTGGAATTAACAGACTTCCATTGTATCATTTGACTGAGATTTAAATAAGGAAAAAATAAATAAAACAATAATATCCTGTTTTGGCAGTAGTGAGCTTGTTTAACCTTTGCCCCACTCTTGCAATTTGTCAAAAGGAAAATGAACAATACCCCAGCAGCTGACCCCCTAGTTTGGGACAGAGCTGATGAACCTGAAAACAGAAAAAGGTTTCAGCCATGGGAAGGGCACTCCAAAGTCAAAAGTAGACAGATGGTGGTGCTACGGTGTGAGATTCATCCTTTTACGTGAAACTATGCAAAAGAAACAGAACGGAAGCTCGCTTTCTCCACTTTGATTCATGAAGGGACAATCTTTCTGTTGAGAATTAGGCAACTCATCTGAACAAAGAACAAAGGTTTCCCATTACCTGGCCTGAGAGACGAGCCTCTCTCCCACTAGTGAAAGCACATTCAATTGAAACAGCTCCGGGGTGTTGGATGAGTGAAGACGGCCAGACAAGACAGAAATTAAGCTTGTTACAGACTGATTTTAAACTCCACTTAATTCAGTCTCCCTTTACAAACCTGTTCACTGCCTCACATTCCTCATCTTACTTGTTTTTTTGGGGGGGGGTTTTACCCCCTCTTCTCAACATGGATATGGGATTTACATATTGCAGGTAAACTGGGGAATAAAGAATGCAGATCCAATTAAACCCCCAGGGAGCTAATTAGTTGCAATTAAGTTTCTGCTTCACTTGTTGTGTGGGATTATTTGGTAAACACCTACAGAATGTTGAAAGAAACTTGGCCTTTTCCTTGAACTTGAGAAGCGCTCTATTCATCTAGTGGAAATTTAGCCTTTGTGAAGATGTTTTTGTGCTATTAATTAATCTGCGTAGATCTTGCGGTGAGTTATTCACATCAAAGTGTGAACAGAGGTAGTGCAGGAACCAGAGCAGACTCCATGGCTATATGACGAATTAAAAAGGTAACCTGGGTGCAAAATTAAAGGGTTAGTGTTGCTTTCAAAGAGGGTGAAAGGTCACGTAACCGAGGGCTGCTTTGAACAAATTGCACCTTGACTTCATTAGCCCTGACACGCTTCCACATATTTTGTCACTAACCACATCCCAGGAAAAAGACAAACACAACAAGGCAAATAAAACAGGAGCTTTTGTATGTGGCATGTTGCTCAGTTGAACTGTTGGCAACTAGCAAAGAGAGATGTCACATAACATTAAATAACAACCGTAAAGCTCTTTCACCTGTCTGTGCAGAGTAGCCTAGAGCCGATCATAGGTGTTCAGTGGCTTTGTGCTGTCATCACACATCAACCTTCATTTGGACTCTGCTTGGTTACAAATGACACATCCTCTTCTGAGTTTTAACCAAGTTTTCAAGTAGTGACATATGCATCTGAGATAAACAACAGTAGGGACTGAGAATGATTTCCTGTCAGTGTGTGTCCAGAACAAGTCACAAAAGCATTCTGTAGTCTGTGTTTATGTCAACAGCTTTGGTTTGGATCATCCAAAGTCCATCATCATAAATCTAAACTTTAATTTGTCACCTATTTTTTATGTGCAGAAATATACTTAGCCTGGGAAAAGCGATTCCGCTTGATTCAAATCTCACTTATGGCACAATCTGGGCTTCCTCTCATTTAATAGGATTCCCTCTGGTGGAATTTCTATCTGGTCAATCATCGAGCAGAAGAAGTTGTGCATGACAATGTTGATTTCTGTGCTGTTTTAGAAAAGTAGTCAGCCAAAAGTTTTACCAATGACAGCGCAAGCAATTTCCAGTAAGCTTTACAAGGTTAAACTGGTGCGTTGCATAGGCATGGACAAACGTTAGCGATGGGTAAAATCTAAAAATTCAGGAAGTCAACAAGTCCAAAAAGCAGAAGAACATCAACGTATTATGTCAAAAAATTGATCACTTGAAAAATTGACTCAACGCTGTTTAAAACTCCACAAATTCATTTCCAACAAGAAAAAAAAAACAACCTACAACTAGTCTTTAAATGATAAAATCTGAAGTGAGTCTTTTGTGGTACAGTTGCATGTATATAGTACCTTTAGAAATTCTTGCATTAAAAGTTTAAACATCACTTTATCACACATCAGACAAATGGGACTTTGTTTTACTTATCCTTATTCCAGGTGGTGAATTTGGTGTTTAGAAAGGACCTCTGTGAGCTACATGCTTAAGCTGACATTGGCATTCAGTGCACTACAAAATGCAAAATGTTTCATATTATGGCAGAGAGCGAAATGGCACCTGCTGGGCAAACACGCCGCATATTGTAATTTAGCTTAGCAGCACTTGCCCAGCTCCTTGCACTACAAAGCAGTCCATCAAAGAGAGATCTGAGAGAGAGGGAGGAGAAGATCATGACTTTTCACACCTTGTCTGACTGACTTGCTTCTGCAAGTTCCCAGACCACTCTGTGGTTACCCTCCAAACAGTAGAAACATCGTGAAGGCGATCAGAGAAAAGTGGATAAATAAATAGGTTCTGTGCCATAGATAAGGTTGAATGGACTGTTATTTTAAAGTCTTCAGATAAAAATAAAAAATTGCATACCTTATATTTGTTGTTGAATAGTACACCAAAAAAAAAAAAAAAGTAGACTTGTTTATCTTGTTTACAAAGAAAAGAAAGCAAAATACATTTTTTGACATGTTTCTCTTGTATTTAACAAGATTAGAACTGTACACAGCACTCCATAAAACAATTGCTTCATGGCATTTTATGTACTGATTGAAAATAGCATGGATGTGTATGGATTTTGAATGCATTTTAAGTGTTTGTGGTTTTATTTTATTTTTCTAGCATTTAGGTGTTAATGAGTAAGTTTAGATAAACAAATCCATCTATCCATAGAATTTGCTCATATGCCACAATAATCACAAATTTGGCTAAGATCACATACCTAATCATGTGGGTTAGTACAAGGTTAGTCCACAGTTCAAGTCCTTCTATAAAAGTGTTCAATGTTGCTCACAAATATAAAAACAAAAGTGTTCTATGCTGCTGAGGTCAGGAACTCAGGAAAATTATTCAGATTTTGAATAATTAAAAATAATTTAAAAAGTGGTAAAAGCTGATTCCATTTTTCATAATGAACAAAAGTGAGTATTGTTTTCAATGCAGTATGCCATCGCTGTACTGCATGTTTTAGGAATCAAACACTCACTAAAGCTTAATGTCACAAAGCCGCAACAACAACAAGTTTCAACAACAATACCAGAATTCTAGATGCTGCAATCTGTAGCACAATACAGAACTGGAGTTATTTTCATTTGTACAGCGCCTCTATTTCTATTCACAGATGAGCTTAACATTTGCATTTGTCTGATGTAGTTCTAAAATCCTTCTTGATTAGTTGAAACATTAAAGTCTACAAAAAAACTCAAACAGCATGGTAAACATTCTCCCCTGCAGTCAGATTACTACCTATACTCTAGCAGCCCTGCTGAGCGGGGCCCTCCGTAATGTCAAAGGAAATGCTTCGCCACATGCCAGAAGCACTTGTCTCCATTAACTCTGCACCGAGGGAGTCTCGCTCGGACTGACAGGCGGCAACAATACAGAAAACTCTTCCAACTGTGAGAAGAGAGACACAAAATGATGAAAAGTGAGAAAAATGAGTTGGGAACTTCCATTGTCCTAAGCCTTTCCCTCCACACAGATGCGCAGCTGAGCCAGTGCAGCTGGCCGACTGACAAATGGGAAAAAATAGTCCAATTTGAGCTGGTCGTTAGCAGTCGGAGCGCAGCATTCCAGATAAATGAGCGGCTGCCTCAGGTATGGCAGAAGATCTTCCTGAAGCACTCCTGGGAGACTGGACCATACCATGGCAACCTTTTAGCCATGCTTTCGATCCGACAGGGCCGACACCACAGCAGAGGTGACCTTGCGGTGCTGCATGTGACGGGCTTCTTATTTTTGCACTCTCCATCACTCTCCCCTTCTGCTCCCTTGGCCTCCCCCTCTGTTCTTTATAATCCCCACTTAAAGAGACAGTGTTGCTGCTTTTATGTTAATAATTTCTCATTACTTTTCCTACAAGAATGACAGCAAAGATCGAGACCCAGTGAGAAAGAGGCAGCGGTGTAACATCTTAGTGTGATTCAGACTGAAGAGTAAATAGAGACTTATCTCATTAAGAGCACCAAAGATGATCTGAGTAGAGTCAATAACACTTACAGGTACACTTCAATAAATGAGAACATTGTTGAATAGTTCATAGATTCCAGTAATCCTGTTACATAGATTCATTACACAGTGTCAAATATTTATTTCTATAGGTTTTGAAGATTATGGCTTATAGCTACTACAAATCCAAGTTTAATTTAAACTTCCAGTTTAAATTAAAAATCCAGTTTCAGAAAATTAGAATATTACATAAGATCAACAGGAAAAGTATTTTTAACACAGAAATGTTATTTTATGAGAATATGACCTCCAGAATCATTAGAGGACAAATGGTTTGACAACTGCTCATCAAGACAGCCATTGTTGTTCCCTCTCAAGAGGGAATAAAAAAGCCAAAAAAAGTTAATACCCAAAAAGCAGACTGTTCCAAGTGTATTAGTGGAACGTTTAGCAGAAGGAAAATTATGAATTTTGGGGCGGTTGCATGTATTTTAGACAACAGCTGAAGTCATTGTTTCGAAAAGTACTATACACACAGTTATGAAGGATGTGGGCCACTTTTGTTAGATTCCCTGTGTTTAAACTCTGCTGGACCAGAAAAATTGTTTGAAACATGTAAGGTTGTAGATGCTGGGCTGCCTTAAAGCCAGCTACAGAGCAGACTGCAGGCTTCCATTCCACACTGCATTGAGTGCATAAATTCAACAGGACACGGACATACTTTACAGTAAACTTACATTTCTGTACTGGAACTTTTTTGGGAAACTATCTTTTTTTTTTTCCATCAGCTATAAGCCATAATATAAAAAATTAAAAGGTTAAAACATAAAACTATTGCTCTGTATATTAAATCTAATATGCAAGTTTTATTTTTTTTAAGTTGAACTATTGCAATCAGTCAATTTTTTAAAATAATTTTCTAATGCACCTGTGCTGATGTTTGTACTTTGACTGTCTCCTTATTGTTAAAACCAAAAGTCTTGTTCAGTGTGCTTTTGAGTCAGAAGGAGTCTGCAAACATCGCCATGTGCCAGAATGCACTACTGTGCCTAAGTATGTGTGTTTCAGTGGCAGCTGCCAGAGCTCAGCCACTTTTTTCTGCACACCCACTGTGGCCTGTGGGACCATAATCTTTGTCAATGCTACGGTGGTTACATTTTGCCAGAGCCCAGAAAGGAGTGGGCCAAATAAATACAGACATGGCTGATTTTGCTTGTTTTGCACTCTATTTTCAGAACATGCAAGTAAAACCCTGATCCATAAACAGTGTTTATACATTACAAGATTAGAAATGAAACTAATTTAGAAAGTGGCTAAATGCCCTCAAAAACACTTAAACTGCTGTACAAAAATGCATTTTCCATTTACTGCTAAAAGATTTTGAAAATATTTAAATAAATTTATGTATCATAATAAATTTTCACTTTTGTTGCTCATTTTTGGCTTTACAACAATGTGAACAATTATCAAAATGACTGCGTGCTTTTCATCAACCTCTTAACACTTTGCACAACCACTTCCTGACAAGCACTTCATTGAGTAAATCAAGGCTATTGATTAGCAGACAAGCAAATGGCTATGCAAGTGAATTCTGGGGTTTGTTTCTTGAGTGCCCGACTCATTTTAACAAGAGCTCTTTCATGTGAGAATTGTGTATGCTTCCAGCCTTGAACCCCACCCACCGTCGCAAAACAGAAAATCCCCCAGCTATTCCTCCCACAGAAATTACTGAATTGTGATGAGGGGAACTGAATCAATTACTGCCTAAGGTCAAAACCTGTTTAAAAAAAAAAAGAAATCTCAGCGTAATTATCAATTATCTGTTCTGATGAATAAAACCTCAAACTGTGCACCAAACAATGTGTGACACACTTTGTTAAGGGCGCTCATTATTTGTTTTGACGACCAAGTCTGAATGGAATTACATAAATAAATAATAATTACTACCAAACCTACTGATCATATTCTTATTTTAAAACTACTCTCCAGTTACTGGACCAGCAGGGAAAGCTGTGTAAAAAGCCTTGCATTTATGTATTTATTGCAGAAACAGAGTCTCAAATTTAATTGTTTGCTAACAATCGGTTTTAGGAGATTTATTCAACCCACTTTATCATCCTCCTCACCATTTGTCGTGGCAAGATCCACTTGGGTCCCTGTCCAATCTTGTTTGTCACGGTTCCAGTTGTTTCAAACTGTTCAATTATTGTTTTCACTCTGAAAATGTCCAAGTTTCTTGTAGCAACGTAGTCCAATCCAACACAATTTAAGGAAGGAAGCTCAGAAACAAGGCATGCTCAGAAACAAGGCATGCTCTGGGACATTTCAGTTCGCTCCCTGTCACACTCAGTATTTAAATCCCAGTCTGCTGAGCAAATGTCTCTGGTCCCTTCCCCAACCATCAAATGAGCCACTGCTTTGCTGGATGAAGCTCATTATAAATGAGGATGTGGAGTTGTGGAGGGGAAACACTAGAGAACATATAACCAGGAACATCAGGACACCCCTTCCTCTCTGTGTATCCCTCTCCTTACTTTTTTCATTGCATAGAAAGCCAAGGACCAGAAGCAGAGAATAAAAAGCATCTGGATCATGACCTTTCCTGAGGCGCGCTGAGACAAATTAAATCCAGACATCTGATGAGAAGAGACTGAAGAGACCTTCCGAGCTGCTTCAAGAGCAGCCTCGACGGTCCCACACTTCCAAGTCACTGCACATATAACAGGTTGCCCAGCTATTTACCTAACAAGCTCAGTCCCTGGAAGAAAATAAAACAGCTTCAACATTCTCAAAACCATTTTGCTCATAAAAGTAAAAAGATGGCATAAAGTCTTAGAATTTGTTAAACTTCACAAAAAAACACCACTTTCTGCAAGTGTCAAATGACAAAGTGAAAAAGCCTTTTCACATGAGAAACAAATCTTCTAAATAGCTATGTTGAGTATAAAACTAAATGTTTCCATGTCCAAGTTGATGAACAACCCTGGGGAAACAATATTTACAAAGAGGAGATTTTAGTCAATCAGAAGTCGGACACACAGCACATTTTCTAATGTGAGAAAGGGTACCAATAATGGTGCAGACTCCCCATTGGATGCACATACATAAAAGCAGTAGAAAACTTGTTGATAAGGTCTATTTTCATTCTTCTCATGCATCCATTACTGCTCAGGTCAGAAATAATAGAAAACAATTCTGTGCTTTTTATATCTCATTATATTGCAATTCTTAAAGAGAAATCAAAATTTTATAAAATCAATAACACCAAGCTTTATAAGATAGGGAGATCAGGAATTGGTACCAAAATTCTGACTGGTACAGTTGAGCACACATAAACATGAAGATGAGATGTAGGTGATTCTGAAGCTGATCCCACTTTGACAGAATATTTATCACACAATGTATCATGGCCCTTCTCATGATTGTCATACCAATTAGAATCTGATTGAACTAAATAAGGCCTTTCCTCCCAGCTGAAGAAAGCCATTTTTTGAAAATGATTCTGGGTGCAGCATTCAACAGTATTTGATGAGGAAAATCAAGAGGTACTGAGGTAAGTCTGGTATACATGCAATTAGGCACAGATAAAGAGCTGCAGAAAACAGTCTAGTTTAATTTCCAGTTTAATCTGCAACCCTTAGTATAGTCCAACTAAAGTAAAAGAAACTATTCTTAAAGTTAGTTAGGATGATGAAACACTGAGGGAAAGTTTCAAATTTATGTTATTATGATGGGGTGGAATTAAAAATTGTGCTTTTCAATGCTCTTTGTTCTATTATGAATATCTTCTAATGCTATGTCTTACAGAAATGTTGATGTTGTAGGGAAAATGGTTAAAGATGTAGTTGAAGAGAGGAAGAACTGGTGTATACCCATTCATTATTTTCATAATCATGTTAACAATACAGGTTTGTCCCGGTAAACTGGAATATCCTTATAAAGTAAATTAATTATAAGATTTCAATTTAACATTCCAACTACAACTCATAAAGAGATGTAGTTGATGCAGTCTTTCCAATATTTGTCCCTGTTAATTTGGATAGTTATGACTTACAACTAAGGATTATTCAAAATTCAGCTTCTTAGAGAATAAGGATACTTGTCTTGCACAAGACCAATAAAAAAGTATTGTCAATACAGAAATATAAAAGTTTGTTCTTGCACCATGCTGTACATATATGCACCTATTATTCTGATTCAATGCATCTGTTCTTTCTCCAGATTCTTGTTTTCCAAAGTATTTCAAATGAAGAGAGAACTTTGAACATTGAGCAACAATTCAGCCTTTTTTATTTTTGTTAAAGTCAGTTAAGACTCCCCTGATGCATTTAGTTCACAAGTGGCTTAACACAAACACAGTTATGTGTTCTTTCTGCCCACAGTCCATGTTTCGGAAATCTCACCCAAACTCTTAATGCTGCTGTTGTTTCTGTTCTTTGTGCACATTAAAACCCACACACACACACACACACACACACTACCCCCACAAACACCCACACACACACACACACCCCTTTGCCCTCAACTAAACTTTTCATTAATGTTACAAGATAGCACTATTAGCACTTTCGCTTCTGTACTAAAACAACTTAAATTCCTTACCTGTTAGCAGAAATCATTAAAATTAATAGAATATGTTTTAATTAATCAAACAATTAAAATACATTATGATGTAAGTTTTTAGGAGAGTTGATGAAAAGTCCTAACTTCTTGTGACATAATTGTGTAACATAGTGATGTCAACAGTATTTTCTGCGACTTACATAAGTAATTGAAGACAAACATTGACTATTTGATTTGCAGAATTTTCTGTGACATTAAACTAGGTTATATTTAATTTGATCACTTTTTGGGGATGCAAAGAATTAGAACTTTTTCTTACCTTAAGTTGAAGATGGGAAGAGGATGGTAACATAAAAAAGAGACAGAGAGAGAGAAAAAGACAATAATGTTACTCATGTAGGTCATGTAGGTTAAATAAGATAGGACTAAGGAAGGAGTGTCATTTTAAATAGCAAAATAAAGAACAACAAACTAGCATGAGCCTTTCAGGAAAAACAAGAAAGTTTGAAACGTGTGCTTTTATGTAATTGGTCTGAGTCCGACATAGGGATATGTTAAACAAACAAAAAACAAAACAGCTGATCTCCTACGACAGAAAAACAACATTAAAACGCCCATCAATTAATTCTAACTTACAAAACCAAAAATCTTTACAGACCATTAGATAAGTTTGTGAGCACACTGGAATTAAATGCAACTCTATTATCCGTAGTACAGATAATGCAGTTTAAGAGCAGTTATTACACTAAAGAATGGTTTGTAAAGTTGCAGTGGAGAGGACTTCTCTGCAGGGCTGAATACTGATGCGTCTGACTGATTGCCATGTCTGTTGGATCTAATTTGAAAGGTGGACAGTGATGAATGTCTTCCCTCCACTTACTGGCCGTCTGATGTATTATGCATCCCCATCTGATCAGAGAGGCTGATGAGGCGCGCGGAGACGAGGGGGCGTCCATGTCCGACGCACCCTGACATTGGTTATATAAATGAATGCACCTCCACGCCTTTCATTTCCCAGCTGACAAGTCAAGGGAGGAGCTAACCGAGGGGAGGTGTCATTAATGGGAGGTGACTGGCTTCAGCTGGGGTTGTCTGTGCATTTTGATAGGCAGCACGTTTTGACAAAGTCTCTTAACGCAGTGGCTGAGCCGCACTCCCCTGTCAGCTTGGAGTCTAATTGTCGGGGACAGAAACGTGGGCAGCTGCCGGAGGATTGCACTATGGGCTGCCCGGCTTCTGCTGTGATCATCTGTCCGTGTGTGTCCCGCCCCTGCATGGGAAAAGGTGTGCTTACATCACTCATCTGAAAGACAGATGAGGTGGATAAACAGTTCCTTTTTGTTGCCGCCTTTCAGTGACAGAGAAGCCACGCTTTCAGACAATTGCTCGGATCCATTTCTAGTAGATATTTTGCCACTGATATCGTGCTGCCAGATGTATAACTGAAGGAGTGAAATTGTTCTTTTAGCCCAAGGGGGAAAAGAGCCTGAGAGCTGAACCGTGTTTTGCTCTCTCCCCAGGAAAAAACAGCGCTGATAATTGTACCTCTGCTGAGGGAGCGAAGCAGACTCATTCTTTGTTTAAGTGTCCACCAGGAGAGCACTTTCTGACACAACCATTGCTCCTGAGCGCCCATCAAGTGCACATTTTAATGTGCAGGAGCAATATTAACCAAAGCAGCAAATAAAAAAGCCCCCCAGCCCTCCTACCCCCAACCCAGGTGGGTAGAAGGTAGCCCCTAACCAGTTTATAGCTGCTGTAATTGAGCCAGTTTTACATGAGCAGCTGCTTTTTTCAGTTAGATCTGGAGGAACTCTCTCATTCCCTTCCTCAGGTCACTCTTTAAAATAAGTCAGACTTTATTTGTAACACTTTGCATATACATGTGTGTATCAAAACCTGCTTTGGACAGGTTCATTCCTGTAAATCATGAACTTCAAAACGGCAAAAAGAACAAAACAATATTAAGTAAATTAAGAAGTAAACAAACCAAAAGAAATGAAAGTATTAAAATATGTGCACTAAATTCTAAAATTACATATTACAAATATGATATAATACAATTAATAACAGAATTTCTAAACACAGCATAAATAAGGTATGGTGATAAAAAGAATACATCTAAAACTATTAGCCCCCATGACAATTACACAAACTATGCAAATAGCAGCTATTTGATTGAATAAAACTAGTTTTAATAGCTTAAGGCAATTACAAATGGTTTCTTCAAATTAATCAAAAAATGCCCCTTTAAATGACAACTACAGTTTCTAGGTTATCAAGCACTTTCATAACAAGAATCTTTAGCATATAGTACAATATTATTTTGTTCTTACAACCTTCCACTAATGTGATTTGTAGCCAGTGTTTCTGAGGAATCTTATGCTTCCAGTGCCAGAGGAAGCAACGCAGCCCCAAGGCATCACAGAACCACCACTGTGTTTTACTGTAGACAACATGTCTGGGTTGCCCTGTGTCTGTGGAGACTGCTGGAGACAGGCAGCAACTTTTTACAGCGGTGTAAAGACACATGTATAGGCAATGAGCAGAGATTCAGATTCCCATTACCCCCATCCCTCAGTACAAAGTTGCAAAAAACATCTAACGTTTGGGAAAGACACAAGTAAAAAGGGCTGTAGCTGTGAAAACTTCCTCGATAAGTGTAAAACAGGATGTATGATTACTTCTTGTGGTCAATAAAACAGTCCAAGTTCAAAGACTTGACAGTGATAATGAGCTGAGAACATGTATGTGATTCCACATTCACTATCTTCTTGATTTTTGTTTTACTTTCAACCATTATGTGAATTTTCAATAAAGCCAATGCATTCATTTGGATAAATCCGGATGCTGATTATGCGGCAAGTGGCTGTGTTTACCAGCCGGAGAGCTAGGAAGCCATCTTTAATTCATTAGAAAAACACACTTTGTGGAAAGATTTTCAGCAGAGGCTTTACATTACTCAGGATACTTTATCACATGATCAGTATGCAGAGGAGCTATGTGTTATAGTGGTGCATAATGGTTGAAAAAGTCCAGGGTGTTACACTGTCCTCCACCGATGAGCTATTAATTAGTGCTAAAGGAGGTGAACGACGTGTCCAAAAGCTCAGGATTTTTCATTAGTCATTCTGCGGCTAGTCATAGAGGGGCACAATTAGCCCTGTCGCCTTGCCAGCAGCACTTTCTACTCTGCAAAGCCATCTCTAGACCACTGTTATTAAAGTTTGACAAGACAAGATGAAAATAATGTCCACATCGTCTGTGCACAATGTTGATGTCAGCTTTCTATCCTATAAGCATTCCTTTCTGTCACACTGTAATTTTTATTTAAAGGCATGTACTATTGTGCAATATCTGGTCATAATAATTAAAAGATAGGAGTTGATTTTATGATGGAGACTCAACATATGATCTAATTAGTATTGTATTAAACAGCCAAATCACAGCTGTAGCTAGCATGCCTTTGAGTGTCTTTCATCTTTGAAGGTGAACATTGTAGAGATTGTTCATGTCATTAATATCTCTTGAAAACTTTGAACGGGTTGGAATATTTAATAGATGACGAACAGACTGTACAAATAATTTCTGAGGGTTTATTTCAAGCCCGCTGGGATTTTTTTTTTAGTAGAGACTAAAAAAAAGTAGTAGAGACTGGATTCTTAACAATAGTTAAGGTTGAAAAAGACAATTTCTTACTACAAAAATTAGAAAATCTCTTGTGAACTATTCTTTTAAGATATACATCGTTTGGTTATTATCTGTATAAAGCTATACAAACAGTGATGTTTAATATAATGTTGATAAAAAGTTAATTATTTTAGTAAACCTAAAACACATTATGTACACTAACTATGCACAAACTGATTGTTTAACTTTTACTTTCTGTTATTTTGATGATTTTCTGCTTACAGCTACTGAAAACATGGCAATTAAGATTAGAATATTATATCAGACCAATAAAAAAATATATTACAGAAATGTAGGGGTAATAAAAGTAGGTTTAATAATTGCTTAAGTTATATTTCAAAAGGTAATTTTAATCTGACAAACAAGGTTGATCGGAATGCATATTCTGATTTATTGAATGTGACATGTAGATTTCTCACAGCCGAAAGTGCTTTTACAATTGGAGAAAATTCTGGAAGTACACATGTTTTAAATAAACACCCATTTATTGCAAAAATGTTTCTCAAAACTTTTTTGAAATAACTAAAAGTGACATTTATGAGGCCCAGCTGTTCAGTTAAACTTGGATAGTAGAACTGAACTTCCTCTGGCCTCTTCTGCTGTCTCTGCCTGATGAATAGAAGCCTTCTAGACTGTGTTCTCCTCTGTTTAAAATGAGAACTGGGAAGTTCAGTGGATTTCACACAGCAGCATAAAAGGAAACACCATTTATGTCGATACCAGAACTGACTTGTAAAATATCAAAGTGGAAGTATTATCTGGACTTTACTTGCTTTGTAGTGCAGTGTGGCTCCTCCCCAACTTGCTGGCAGAAAAAAAACTACTACATTTTTCCTTAAAAAATGGCTTTTAAAAATATTTTTGCATGTGAAAACAGGAACATTCATATTATGGAGATTTCAATTGTTGTCACATAGAGGATGTAAAGGAGTACCACCGTAACTCTTAATGAGGTTTAAAAGCTCCAGTTGGAATGCTACGATCAGCCTGTATGTTTGACACCAAAAATCTCAAAGTAACAGAGAATACTTTGAGAAATAAGCCTAACTAGAAACACTAACAAGGACTGAACTATAGTAAAACAGACACGAGACTGATCTAATCAAAAGAGACCAATGAACACAAATGGATTAATCAAAACTCCAAAACAACCCAAGATTCTAACAACATAAGTAGAATTACATTCAAGGTACCTGGATTTATTTTTGCTTTTATAGCTGTAAAAATGCATTGGGTGAGTACTTCTGTTCCTTTTTTCTGAAACAACTTTAACTTTCAGTCTGTGGCAGCTATTTGGTGTTACTGTGTGTTCTGAACTGCACAATAACAACTTATGAGGGAAAAAAAAAAAACCAGCATGTAAATTCACATCGATGCTCACAGGGTGAAAATAAGAGGGTTAAAAAGCAGTTGATCATGGATGCATTTTTTTTGTCGTTTAAGTTGTGGAGTTTTGTTTTTTTTAAATCATGGTTATAATAGCCTGGGTATCTGATGCAAGTCGATGCAGATTCATAGCTGAACCTGAGCCATTTAGGTGCCAGGTTGAATGTTGTTTTTAGCTAATTTCTCTCCAGTCAAAAACAAATATATTTTGACATGTTTTTATGAGACTAGTACTGGATTAAAAATAAATTACATTCTGCAAATTTCCTTTGAAATAATATGTTTCATTGTGATTTTCTTTCAACATGACAAAATATGAGCTAATATCCACAAGTGTAACGCATGGAGTCACGTTTCAACAGACTGAGGCCTTGATAGTAAACTTCAGAAGGGTGCACTCTGGACAAGTGTGGCAGTAGACAAAGCAGAGAAAGGGAAAAAAGGAGTCCTGCAGGGAATGTGACATGCTGAGCTTATTCTTTCATGCTCATGTGCACACACAAGCAGATTCACTCATAAACAGCCTTCCCGTCACTGATAGCCCAACAGCCTGCTCTTATTTATTTTCTTCCTGTCGTGATAAGCTGATAAGTGGCAACGGGACCAAACAGTGAGAAGTAAGAAAACAACAGCAATACAGTCATTTAAACGGAGTCTATTTTGAGTCGGGGACAGGTTCTCTTCCCGTTACTGAATTAATCAAATCCAAAGGACATCATCTTCAAACTCGACATCCCCCTAAAGGCGAGCAGCTCATTCTGTATGCAGCGGAGGAAGCTTCACAACATCCTAAAAATACAGCGCTCCTGGAAGAGAGGTGCTCTACCAGGCTGAGGAGCTAACAGGCCCATGGGAATAGGCATTGTGATTAGATGCAAAAACTCAGCTTTCATAAACAGCATTAGACTTGTTAGACATCCCACCCCTCCCACAGATGCAAGACCTTGCTGATTTGCAAAGCAGAGAGAAGGTATCATTGTTTTATTTGCATTTTGGGATCTGAGGCTCTTTACCCCCACATGTTAAATACAAGTGGGCAAAAGATGCTCTTGTCAGACAGATGTTTGGACTGAAAGCTCAAAACGAATTAATCAGTCGGTCCCTGTGTCTGGTAATAAGAGGACAGGTTTTGTTTTTTTTTTCCCTTGCCTTTTTCCAGCTACCTTTTTGAACTAATCAATTTGCTCCAGGTTGTTGCTGTGAGTCTGTTGTCAGGATTTCAATACAGAAGCTTAATTTATTAATTGAACAAGGCACTTTAATTATGATGTGTCATGAAGGAAATTAATGTTAGCTAGATTTGTAAAAGAAAACATACCTATGAGGTAAATTACAGCTTAATATTTTAAATTTGACATTCATGAAACATTCAAGGTTTAGTTTTTTTTCTGTTATGAAATAATTATTCTTCGCATCAGCCAAGAGGTATGTTTATTCGAAGTTGCATGTCACGTATTTATATCCTGATTTTTTTTTTTTTTTTTTTTACATTGACTTACTATTTGCTTGTTTTTCTCAACTAAACCAAAAGTCTTTTCACTGTTGGGTTTAGAATGAAGGTGACACGATTACAAATGATTTAGATGAACGTGCATTTCTATACCAAAAAGGTAATGAGAGTAGACAATTTTGCGACCCATCACTCAATGTCAACGCCGCTTATCAACAAATTTGTCTTTCTGCCAGGTTGTCACTCTGTGTCTGGACTCCCCTATTACTCCTCTGCATAAATTCAAGTGAGCATTATTTATATAGCACAGTGAATATTTAACAACAAAGAAGATGAGTTTGGTAGTGTTCATGTTGGCGAAAAAAGAAACAATAGAAATGTGTATTGTTGTACTAAGATTCAGGTTTATTTTATCTTCAATACCCTAAGTGTAATAAAATAAATTGGCATTGGGAACTTTGAAATATGAATTCTGCAGCTTCCACTTTTTGATTGTTTTGTAAACACTTAGCCAGTAACCAGTCCCGCCCAAAACCTGGAAGGGTTTGTTCCATCCCTTACTTATGTGTCTTATCTTAATGTTTTTTAAAGGAACACCAGAGAGACATTTTAATAATGTTAAAAACTAATGATGAAAAGATTGGTTATTTTTGTTGCACTGAGAAACACTCAGTGGAATAGCTACTACTATTGATGGCTTCCGGCTTGATATGGACCTGAGTGGTGATCTCATTTTTTTCTAATCAGAGTTTAAACCATATTTAAACGTTACCTGGTTATACAGGAGCTAACCTCAAGATTCTTCTTCTCTGAAGCTGCTACTGAGGGAATAAGATTCAAAGTTCACAGTTTTTCCAGAATCAGATATATTTCAAATAAAACACAGACGTAGGAAGCGATTTTAAAAGAAACAGCATTTTCTATAACATCCGTGATTCACTCAGTCGGCAAAAGACAAATAACATGAAGGTTGAAAAGATTGCAGCAAAGTTGCTGTTTTTTGGGGTTTTTTTTTTTTACTTTTGAGTCTTCAAACTCATCTAGAAAAAAGTTTGAATTTACTAAAAATTGTACAAAACTAGAAAGTGGACATCTGCAACAATATGAACATTTCTACAAAAAAGTCTAGTGTAATACTAATGTGAAACCTAATGGGTGCAATTCACAGAATTTCCAGATTTTTTTTAATCCGATAGTCTTTCACTTTGAGGTCAGAATGCAATGGTGGTCCAGATTTATTGAATTATTTTTCAAATAGCCTTAAATTGTAACAATATTTGTAAAAGTGCAACTTTTAGGTTATGTTTTGCTATTCCTCCCTACACTCCAGTGTTTACATTTATATAATCTGATGCAAATATATAATGAAAGAAGTCACAAACTGCACATTTGCACCAGCTTATCATTACAGCAATAGACATTTCCAATATAATTCTTTCTTAATGAGAAAGAATTATCAAGAAAGAATTATCCGAATCACAACATTAATCCGAAAATTAATGTTTCGGATTTATGGATGATTTAATTGTTCCTCAGAGGCAATTGTTTACAGTACATTAAAATCTGCTTGCTTAAAATGATTGAATATTTTTCACATAGACCTACCTGAAAATCTGGATATGCAATTCTGCTTTTTCATAGTCGGAACAATTTTTACCGATGTTCCTAAGTATGAACATATCTGGATGTGTGCCAGACCTTGCCATTGACAACTCAGTCCTTTTTGTGTTTTTTTTTGCATTGTGATGCTTCTGTGGGACTTGTGGACGAAGCCATTTCATGAACATTCTTGTAAAATGTATATAAGGTAATAACGAGCAGGATCTCCTCTCTACACCATGAATGAGTCGCTGCTGCCGTGGGGAGCTGGTGACATGATTGTGATTGGACGAGACACAGGGAATCCAGATCAAAGCAATCTCGAGTGTTTTGGCCCCCAGCGCATTGTAGAGCGGGCCCACACACACACTATCAGAATACAGTACCCAGACAAGTATATACACACACATGTCCACACAGAGAACACTGAAATATATCCATCCTCTCTACCTTTTCACTCTCACACATGTACATTCAGTGCTTTATGGATTCTACATCACAAATGCAGGCCGTCTCTCCTGAAACACTTTGACATGTACAACTGAATTTTGAATTCATTCATTAGTTCTAGGGTGTTGACATTGGTTCTAGGGTGTTGATTGGAATGCAAAAGCTGAGGTCACGCATCTTTTTTGAAGTGGAGCATATTTCAACTCTAAGTTTGTGACATTAGCTATTGTTTTTTTTTTTTTTTTCCCTCACCTTTAGTTCCATGGAAAGCAACTTGATATGCACATCAACTTCAAATTTAGTCTGCCTGTAAACAAATGGGCTACTTTCATTTCATGTAATATGCTCTCATAAAAAAATTTGAGGTGCACTGATTGCAGTTTTCTGATCAATCTCAGATTACCGATTTTTACAAAGCCTGGCCTGACGATTCCAATTTTTTCCAATACCATTTTCTTTTTTTTTTTTTTATCTGAATGTTGATAAACATAAGACAGTCACCGATTTGGTAACAGTGTGGTGGATATTGTTAACTGCAAATGTGAGGACATTACCTGGTGGACAGGTCTATCACTCAAACCTCTGTCATGGGAGACCAGAAGAGGACAGCGGCTGGTGTTGAAATGCACAGATTTTTCAGAGATGAGACTGAGACAGCAAAAGTGCGAAGAATTAAAACTTTGGATATCACTTGCAAGTGGAGAATGACACAGATAAAATCATAGCAAACTCTAGGTGTGTTCTGAGGACGCTGAAACAATCACAGAATCATATACAGTTCCTTGGCGCACAGAAAGTGGGAGTCGTTTCAAATGCCCATTACCAAATTAGGACAAATGACATAAAAAGGGGTACTCTGAACCAAATAGACAACCCTGATGGGGAGTAGTCCTTTACCGAGCTTCCTCCAAAGCCACTCAGATAAGTTGAGCATCTCATCCTGTTCCCATAGTGGGGGTGCGCTAACTATTTGTCATCTCTTCCCTTCCAGGCAGCTGGCCTCATAGTTCTGGCCTCATGAGTTACTCGGTGCAGCTGGCTAGGAGAGAGAAGTAGAAAAACAGCTTATACAACTCAGAATATTTTATATATGTCTAGATGTAATCTTAAATATTCTCGATGATTAATGTTGTTCCAAACTGGTTTTTAGACTTTTGTTGAGTTTAATAAGATCAGAGAATAATATTGGCTTCACATGTAAATATCGACCAATCACTGATCTCCCAAAATAAAGGGAATTGGCAACAATAAATCGCCCTGCTGATAAATCAGTGCACTGCAACAAAAAGTTTAATTTTATAATAATTGAATGAAGCTAATGAAGTTTAGCCTATGACGCTAAGGAAAGCTTTTAGATATAGCATATCAAGGGGAACTTATTGCATTGGGTGGGGACTGTTGCAGTGGCAGGTTAGCAGAATCAAAACATGGGGAATGCGCTGTGCCTGGTAATGGAGCCTGGGTAACTAACCTCCAGCTGTCAAATGTTTAGAACTGACAAGCAGACAATAACTACAATACTGTTGTTTTAGTTAAAGTACATCCCTTCCGCAACAATATGGGCCATATTAAAGAGTAGGCCAAGAGCATTTGAATCATGCAGCAGGACAATAACTGGAAGCTAGCAGATCCACCTTGTTTTCACTCTTACAACTACGTAAGAGTTGTGAGCACTTCAAACGCACAAACTTTATGTGTTTGTTGTCTTTATGTCTGCTCATCTTCCATGCCATGTGCTAAGCATTTTTACCAGTGGAAAAATGTATAATATGTCCCATAATTTGGTAGTGGACACATTTAGGCCCTTAGTTTTTTGACCGTCTGCTTTCACATGGAGTTATGTTAACTGAATTCTCCCCTGAGATTTGCTCCAGATTCAAGAGAGGACCCAAGGGACACCATTCCCAATGTGCCCTTTGCTTTTAACTTTTGAAGGACTTAGTTAATACTGAGAAAATATAGGAGATTGCCATGCTTTATAAGTCAAATATTAGAAAAGTCCAGACAATGAGAATGACCTTCAGTGAGCAAAGCTTTGTCGAAACCTACAGCATCATTGTCTTCTCACCAGTCTTATGTTTTAAATTTCCATGAGATTAATGGGCACAATCAAGCTTTCTAAAACACACATTTATGGTGATTCTAAGTTTGGTTTTTGATCGAATTTTCAGAGCATACTTAAAATTTGAATCAATAAATGTATAAAAGTATGCTGTCCAAACATGCTTTCTACCTCGGCTTTCTATTTCCATTGTTTTTTGCATAGTAAGATTTTAAACAATCTTTAAATTTAAATATTGTTTTAATTTAAACATTCATTGTTCACCGTACAGTGAACAAAGAATAGTTAACAGGGGGGCTTGCTTCAAATTAGGAAAGCGAAAAATCTCTTGAAGTAACAAACCAATCAGTTGGATAGTATCCTATAAAGAACTATATTAATATTGGCTACAACCATTGCCAGATGGTTTGATAGTTGTGTTCAAAGATACCTAATAATGAAGGGTTTGGATTTTACCTAATAGTACACCTAATAAATTCTAAAGACTTGTGCCATTATATTCTATTTCACATGCTACCCAAACTTACCAAAATTATGATAAGGCCACAGTATGGCCGTTTTTTGCCAGTGTCTGTTTATTTACACAGTCTTGCATACAGTCTGTTTACAAAAATGACTTTAGAAATATCAATGCACATGTGATATAGGTCATAGACAGGTCAACTTTAAAAGTAGAATGAAGAAATTCTCATGTAAAATTCTGATTGTCCATCTGCAAAATTGCATGGCTAGTCCAGTTGAAATTTAAAGTATCACCATTTATCAAAACTTCTCTGAAAAGTAAATCCAACACCAGACAAGAATAGATCAAAGTCGACAACATATGTCTGCGAAATTACAAATTAAGCCCTCTTTTAAGTAAATAAGTGACTGAAGCCGCATTTGTTACAAAGACTTTATTGTTTTATTGTTTTAGTAATCCTTTAAGATACTGGAAGTCCAAACCCCAATCATAAATAATCCAACCCATTACTTCACTGCATGTTAAAAAAGTATAATTCTGGAGGTGAGGTATAACTTCTTCATTTTATTGATTACTAACCTGACCACCAGAACCACTGACATAGTGGTCAGCAGCTTTTGCCTGTAATGTCAGATGGCTCTTCTGACTTCAAAGTTTAAATGATCCTAGATGACAGTCTTACCATGTTCTTCTTGTTCGCTTAAAATACAATTTACAACATAGAGAGTAACAATTTTAAGACTATATTTATCCCTCTGGGTTATGATGTCATTGTGGCAAACTGCCACAGAACATAAACAATGAATTATAGTTTTAAACTGAGGGCCTGGGTAACGTCACCAAATGTAAGTGTGTGCTTGTATGAATGTAAACAGTCTTTGTCTCGCCTGCAAAGGCAGTCATTTGTTGTGTATACATTCATGCGAATGCTCTCCTACTTTTCCTCTCCAACTAAATACACACACAGAAAGTCTCTTCCCCTTATTAGCTTAGCTACGCGTGTGTGTGGCTACCAAGGGCTGGGACAAATCCTGAAGCTGAATGAGAGGATGCAACGCCTACAATGTGACCTTGCTGGTGACATCAGAGCAGAGAGTGTGCTCTCTTTGCAGGCAGGAATAGACACTTTCGAATTGACACACACTCACTGGGAGAGAGAGTGTGGTTACAAAACTCTGTCTTATTTCATACTTTCCAGTGGTAGCAGTTTAAATTGACATTTTCTCTTCCTGCCATCCCTCCAAATGGAAGCCGCCATTAAATTGCTTTCATATGGTTAATCCAAATTAAGCATGCCCAAAAAATAAGATATTCCATTTCATTTGGATAGCTGATGACTTCAACAAATCTTCTTTTTTCCTTCTCCATTTGCTCGCAATAACCAAGACACTTCTGAATGAATAAATTCAAATTCTGGAAAAGCCCCAGTTTTAGGGAAAAACTGTTTGCGCAAGACAATTCTCTGTATTTGCCAGGCCATGAATGCTGAACAAGGCAGCATTCAAGTGTTTTAGTAGCTTAGGGAAAGTACTTTTCAGATGGAAAAAGTTGCTTAATTGAACCAGATAGACTATTGTGTAACATTTGCATTCTTTCTCTGAAACCAACAGAGAGAATTGTGTGAAGCAGCAGAAAGAACGACCGAATTATCTTTGTGTTGTAATTTGGGCTGCTCTTCATGCCTGCTGATTTATCTCAGCAGTGGTCGGCTACATTTCCTCCTTCACAATCAGTGATGAAGAGGGACTTAGTGCTGCGTTCATTAAAACAAATTTTTATTCGAGTCCAATTGCTTTGCGCCTTGTTTGAGATTAAAAGTGGTATAGATCCTTGAGAAAAAAAAATGTATAGTCTTTTACTGTATTTCTAATCCTGTTGAATAATTCAAATTTGAACCATTACGGTCAGGCACTATCACACAGAACTATAAAGCTGTCTAGGTTTCTTTGTTGTCAGAGTTTGGTGATCTTGCTCTGTGCTCTAAGCATGTTGAAAGTATGCTGAATGCTTGGAAAAACAGCAAACCAGATGCAGAAGTAACCTAAGACAAGACACAAATATTTGGAGTGCCAGTCTTTGTTCCAAGACACAAAATTACTAGTTTACTTTTGATTTAGCTGTACAAGCAGGCAAACGACCCTTTTTCTTCCCTGTAGTAACGGAACAGTTCTACAATGAATGGCTGTAAAAGTGTACGAGACGGACGGACAGTTTTGCAAATTCTGTTATAGACTTTAATACAAAACCAGTTCACTGTGCTTTTGTATTAAACAATGCTAAGTTGACAGGAAAAGCAAAAATATTACTGGGTAATTATATGTTACGGGAAAACATTGCCAGTGAAACGCTATTTAAACCCACAACTAGTCTTAAAAACAACTAATCAAAAAATACAATTAAAATGAATATCAATTATTTGCACTTCTGTTTAATCCAAATTGAGTCAGCAGATCCATAAGGCCCCCAGGGCTTCAAGGGCCCATAAATCCTAATATTTTAACACAGACCACAGGTGTATAAATGTAACATTTTTTTAAACAATGAATTGTTACCTGTTAGAAAGTGGGCACTGCAAACTCTGGCATTGTTAGTTTCTGCACCTCCTGTTTTTAGCTGTAGATTGTTGATCCACTTTTCTCCTCTTTTTTGGTAAGTTTTTTAAAATTAACTCCCTTGTTAATTTTACACGAAGATAATGTTTATCTTTCTCTCTACTATATATATATATATATATATATATATATATATATATATATATATATACACGTGTGCATGTGTGTGTTTCATTGAATTCACAAACACTGAATTCAGTGTTATCTCTGCACAATATATATCATTTGAAACTGACACCTTAGATAGGTGCATTTTGTCTTTATTACTTTACTTTAAACTTAAGTAGCAACAATAACATTTATGTAAAGACATAAAATGGTTGTTGACCAACAAAGCATTTTCTTAAGTGCTATTAGTCAAAAACTTGCAGAATGTACATAATATATTCAATTAAGGGATGATAGATTTCCCATCCAATCTGCTAACACTCATCTTTTTTAAGCACAAACTATACCGAGTTCTATGATCAGGTAAAGAAATAAACAGAAAATATTTCAAAAAGTTGTAGACGCTAAAAAAACTTTGTAAACTATGGATTAAGAACATTAAAAGATTACAAGAAAGTCTGGTTCCCTGGAAGCAAAGCATAGCAAAATTAGAGGTGGCTGAAAGCTTTACACTCTGGCTATGATGAGTGTTTCTGTAGAATACATCTAACACACTCAGCTCAGAACTGCCATATTCAACCATAAAATCAGTCGCAGACGAACAAGAATGGGTGACTCGGAGTAGAGGACAGTATTTTTCCTCTTCACTCTGGGCATAGAATGCACCTGTACTTCCCACCCATGAATATTAGGCATAATTTTAGGGACAATTCTCAGAATCACCAACAATGTAATCTCAGTGTGACTCAGAAAGTTAAATCCAAGACAGACATCAGTGACTTTTTGTGAAATTATAAAAAATAACAGGCAAAGTAAACCAGAATCCAAACTGTGTCAAGTAAGTACAAAATTTTACTCTGCTCTCTGAATGTTTTAACGGAGACTTTAATATCTTTTTTTTTTTTTTTTTACAAAATTCTAACTAGTTACATATTCAAAAGCATCTATTTGCGTTTTATGAATAACATGCAACCTAGACTTTGGATGGTTTTCTCTTATCTTACAGAACTAAGTCGTAGAATAAGAGCAGCTGAAAGCCATCTGCTGCGGAGGAAGAAGTGGCTGCTTTAACAAGTAGGCAAACTGTCAAAGAGGATTAATGCTCTACCTTAAACCTGAGTTAATAATAAATGGGCTGTTTACTTGTTCAAGGGGGAGGCCATAGATAACAACACTCAAACCCCCTCCCTTTACTGCCAAAAAGATAAATTCTGGTTAAGTGGGGACCTGCCTGCATTGTGGCCTCCAGTTCCCCAATCATTATGAACAAAACAAGAGTTTTACTCTCACTTACTAATGGAAAAGGTCAGATTACATGCATGCGCACTCCACAATTTGAAGAACCTCTGGGATATTTTGCTCAGTTTCAGTAATTCTCTGAGCAAGATTACCCTCCTTCAAAGTCTAAAGTTCAATGGTGGAAAAAAAAGCCTTTTTGTAACATATTTGCATTTTTTACTGTCACAAACACCATAACAACGCTCACAATCTGATCATGATAGATTCATTACATCTGACCACCAGCACCGCAGCAAAGCTCAGTGAAACCCCTCGACACAGGGCTTCAAAGGAACGCTGAAGGCGGCTTTAAAACCGGTGCATGCATCACCTTCTTAGCTGCTGATGCATGCAAGAAAATGTGGGAAAGAAACCCCTGAGAAGGAGTCAAAAAGTGTCTTCTCTCCACCCTCTCTGCTTCACTCCTGGAGGGCTGTATTAGCCCACGGTGGGGATTTAACTAATGAGCCTAGCCACTCTCCAATGAGGGCATCCCAAGACAGCCTTTCTCCTACAATTGGTTCCAATGGGTTTAAACGCGCTGGTCGCTGCAAAGCTCCACTCTGTCCTGGAGATTATAAGGGAGTAAGGCAGATGAAGGAGATGTATAGAGGTTCAGCCTTTCTTACAGTATTTGCAGTTATGATGATTGCTGGGCATTAAGGCATGCACACTGGTGAGACCATTGAACAAACCTGGATCTCTGTCTTTAACTGAGAATTTGGATACATACCAAATGCCAGAACATTCAGAGTTGCCTATTAGCTTTTAATTAAAATCATATGTACATATATGTGCGTGTGTGTGTGTAGTTCACCCCCCCCCCTCTATTCAGAAGCTTATAGAAGCAGAAAATTACAACTGCACTTAGTGTTGTGCACTAAGGGGGATTATTGCTGCACTGCAAAGATATTAAAGGTGCAATAATGGAATAATGGTTCATTTTTACCACTTGAGAGTCACTGACTAAGCTATAATCATATCATTGCAATGTGATCAGTGTTTAAAGTAAACTTAGATAGCATGTTACCAAATAAGTTATGTAAATACACATTAGCCTCAATTTGAACTGGGGAATTCATCCACCTGATATACATATCCACATATTTCTTTATCTAGATTTCAGTTTCTGCAAACACATATGAAAAATTAACTCATGTTTTAACTGAGTCACAGCTTAAATTTTAAATGCATTGGAAAAAAAAACAATATCACATTTTTGGTATGAATCTGAAAGCAGTGTCTTGCTGTGTGATTAGTTAAATAACATGAACCGCACATTATTTTTCAATACAAATCCCTTAAGAATTCAGTCTGGACATTACTACAATTTGATATTACTTTTAAAAAGTTCAATTATTCTAATAGAATTTATGTTTTCATATGGACAATATTTGGGGTTCCTAAATTCTGTTTCAAAAACTATATTTGGCACATTTATATATCTATGTTTTTATTATATGTTGGACCTTACAGGAAAAAGATTGTCTAAATTATGTTTTTTACTTGAACGTGCCAGATCACAACAGAAAATAAATACAATGCTAAAGCTGGCTTCCAACTATTGAAATAACTTTTTTTATAATTGATTTAAGCATCTGGACAAGCTGAAAATATATCTATAAATAAAAATAATTTTATAGTTAATCTATAAAGTACTAAACTAAAAATAAAGCATTTTCTATTGCAGTGTGTGATAAGTAGTATTTTATTAGTGCCATTTCTTTTTCAGAACTACACTCAAACCAAGGTGAAATACAGCAGGACAAAATAAACAAAACAGAAAATAGACTTCATATTGAAACTGCTGGATCTTTGTCAATTTAAATTTGAGTTGTGTCAGTGAATAAGAACTGAGATGGAAAAAAAATCCAAATTCCAGTGTAATAATGCAAAGACAAAAGGCTAGCATCCTAGATATTAAAGTAAAGAATAAATCCTGTCGATCTTTTTTTCCATCCTTATTCAGACAGAAAAAGATCCGATTAAAATCCTTTTTTTTTTTTTTTTTCACCAAGAACTGAAATTGTTAGAGACAATGTACAATCCCTAAAATAATTTCATGTTTTTATTTTAGGGACAGTTAAATGAAAATAGTATTGCTTTGAGGTTCCCATACTACTCTACCCTCAAACAGAGTAGTATGGAAAATCCAAGTTTAGAAATTCAGCAGCATCGATAAACAATAAAACGGGGATATGCAAATGCTTTTTACACGATCTGTGGTTTGAGCATTTACTAACAAAATAATAAAACACTCAATAATGTAGAACATAAAATTATTTTGCTTTTAATACTGCTAAGGAGTCAATATGTAAAGAACTTTGTTTTTGCTCACTTTTTATTAACTGAACATGATGAGCACTGTATGTTTTACTACATAAATATGTCAAAAACATACAATCACATTGTGCCACTGGGACATGAATGAGGGAAGATATTGGTTAACATAAAGATAATTGCGATGAAATACTCAGAGCTAAGAGCAATCTAGTCAAGTGATAATTATTCCATTGTTAATCAGCAGAGCTTTAAAATGTCAACAGAAGCATGTTTTTAAAGATCTGCTTGCTGTGTCTGCATAACTGACGTCAGCATTACAGTGTGCTGTGATTACTCCATATAATTATTCCATCTTAGCACTAATTAAGTCATTCAATAATATCCAGACCTTTGGAACCTTTTCATTTAAGAATCTCACATCTCAGGGAATATTACGGGTATTTTATGTGACAGACCAACGCAAAACAGTGTACAATTGTGAAGTGGATTGTGTAAAGAACATTTCTTAATTTATTTTTTTCAACCTCAAAAGTTAACATAAACTCCAATATCATTACACCTCTAAACATTTTAGGGAAGCCCAGACAATGATGACTTTTGACCAGCTAAAGCATAACATATGAGGTAAACAGCAGCACGCCTATGAAGTTTAGGGCAACATTTAACATGCATGAGAAAAAAAATCAGCCTCAGACAGAGAATTGTGAACCTCCACAAATTTGACTCCAAAGAAAGACCATCCCAGTTGTGAAGAACAGAGGTGGCAACATCATCTTGTCTGGGTGTTTTGCTTCAGAAATCACAGAAGTATTTTACAATATTGATGACACCATGAAAAAAAGAACATTAGGTGGAAATTTGAAGCAGCATATCAAGACATGAGCCAGGCGAACTCAGCCAGACCAAAAAGAGAACATCTTTGAGCATCAGTTTCCAAGTCTTTTCACAAATTCTCAACTGGATTTACTTACTGCTGTCCTATAATAGGTAGTAGTTTTATGCCACCAGAGAATTCTGGTCTATCTGATAAGAGAATATTCTACTATCTTTGAATTGCCCTCTATTGTTTTTTGTTTGTTATTGCCATTGTCAAAAAGAGACATAAATTATGAAGTATAGGACAAATTGGTGTCATATTATCATATTTTCTAACCTCAGCTGGTCACTTGACTGCCTCGGGGATTAGTGACACTCTTGCCGGACATACCGGTAAGCTGTCTTTTGTAGGTTAGTGGTTGTCCCATTCTCTTTTCTACCCATTCACAACCATGTGTCAGTTGATGATGATCTACTATAAAACATAGTTATTAAATACACTTATGTTTTTTTGGTCATACTGTGGCAAAATATAAAAACTGAATATAAAAACAGTTGAAAGGTACTGTTTTAGAAAAAATCTACTGTTTTTCTTTTCTTTAAAAGAACTGAAAGGTACTTCACTTTATAAGTCACTTTGATTTAGAATCTAGAAATGAGAAAGAATGGCAATCATCATCATCATCATCATCAGTGGACTATGAATTCAGACTTTATCTGAGCTTAACACATGGGAGTGCAGCTACGCAGAGAGGTCTACCCTGCTCCACGCCCTGCTTTGTTTTCATGACAACCAATGAAAACAAACACTGACTCACCAACCCAAGCTCAGTGTCTGAGTTATTCATCCTAATGGCTGAGGTGAATATGCAGAAAACCAAACTAAATGATTTCGGCTATCCCTGTGAATTAAGACATATGGTTTTCTTTTCACAAAATTGACATAATTTTTCCAAAAGGGCCAGCAAAGAGCCATCACCACAGCTCCTCATCTCCACTTCATTCCTACATTAGGTGTCCAAGGGATACTCATTTGTAACAATGAAACAACGCCTTGAAGATCAGCCTCAACTGCAAAATCTCAGACGTCTTTGTGGCGATATAAATCATTAAGACAGAGACTCCTCCGAGATGCTGCAGTGGTCAGAGACTTCTCATGCTGAAATGAATTTGATTTAATATGTTCTGCATTTCAACTTTGGCTGACCACATTTTAAGCAGACTGATGTTCAGCATAACCCCTCATGTAGATCATTTCCATCATTTTTATGTCATTTAAATTGGGAGATTTAACCTGCAAGATTGATGTTGCAATATTTTGAGTCTGAATTTCAACTGAAATTCAGTTTAAATTCATGATGATAAACAGTCATCTGAGCTCATCAGTTTGTGTTGAAGTGGTAAATTTATTTCATATCTGGGGTTTATTCTGTAGGTGAGATACCCTACTGCAGCACATATGTACTATATGGTGGATGCTCATTGTAGGAAAACCATTGTTCTACAGCTAATCCTGGCTCAGATTTTCAACCAACCAGCGCTGCAGGCTTAAATGCAGCAGCTCTTCTAATTCTCCAGTTTGTCCTGCTGCTGTTGTGCCTTTCTTCTGAATAACATCAACAAGCTCAAGAAACAGGCCAATTTAAGATATAAAACATGTTTTTTAAATACATTGCTCTTTGTAAATGAATTTTCTCGACTCGTTTCTTTATTCTCTGTCAGAAGATACACAGTCACAGAGATACGACTCTGGTGTCGAAGAGCACATCAAAGACGAGGGCCTGTGAGAGGTCTACTTTACCTTTGAACATAGAATAGGATACGAGGCTGCGCCAGCTCTCTGCAGGCAAGGCTCAGGCTGATCAGAGGCTGCCCAACGCCGCAAATGCAGCAGCAGTGGGCACAAACACTCATACTATAGACAGTTTCAAAGAAGTCTTCTACCCACCACTGATGTGCAAGTCGACACACACAGTGAGTGCAAGTTTTGCCATTAAGGGATAACTGAGGCTGCATGCCAAGGCACAACACCCCGCAGAGCTCCGACATTGTCATATGGAACAAAGTTACTGATTCAACAGTCTCTTGCACAGTTCCTCCTAAATACTGCATTTCCCACAACACAAAGCCAGCACAGAGAGAAAAGATAAATGCATAGTTGAAGGCAGTCTCACAGAGGGAAGTTCAGTGTGTGGACGTATTTTAGAAAAGTTCAATCACAAACACTCTCACCTTTTTTATCTGCACTTGATTATATAAAATAAGACATTATTTGCCCAACAAAAGTATTTAGATGGCATAAACCTTTTTCACTATATGATGACTATAAAATGACATATTTCTAAGTATTCTATAGGTATGTTTGCTACAGACAAAAATAAGCAGACAGAAAATGATATCTGCTTTATAATTCTTTTTTTTACTAATGTAATTCTAAAAAGTGTGTCATGCATTTCTTTGCTGCCCCCTGTAGCCCCTTTTAGTCAATTTTCCCTTAGAAGCAAGACATGTGAGAAGACAGAGCAAAGAGCTGTGGTCAGCTAAGACCATAGTTGAACTTTTTGCCCAAAAAGTAGAAAAGCTATTTGTGGTGGAAATCTAACAATATAGATCAACTTGCCCATGGTGAAACATGATGTCGAGTAGGGAGTATGTCTATATTCAACGAAAGTTTATTAAACAAAACACAAAACCTGTTAAGTTACCATCTATGTTTGTATTCACTACTAGAGGGTTTGTTGAAACACACAGATTTTCCTAAAATGGAGTGATGATTCCAAGGTATATACAACATCCAGGGGTGGACATATGGGGACAAGAGGCCAGTGATTTAGCCTGTGGATGAGCTTTCTGCTGTAATAACGCTTCAGACAGTTGTTTTGTCATTAATGCCCAAAACTATCCCACATCAAATGCCTTCTCTACCTCTCCTCTGCTCCAGTCAAGCTCTTCAAAAATCTACTCAGCACACAACCGCGGCGTGGACTTGTGAACACATGAACGAGTGCTACGGGGACAGCCGGCTGACAAAGAAGAGTGTAGATCAGAAATCCTGTCCCATAAAGCCCAGGTTACAAAAACAATTTTTTTCTAATTAAACAGTCACAAAACAGAAAAGTCTCTTCTTTCCATACTCATGACACAAAAACAGAATTTTTCTGTGTGTCCCTCGCATCCAGCAGAGATGTGCGGTGCTGTGGCTTTAGCTGATCATGCAGGGCTGGCAGAAGCTCTTATGGAGCCTCAAGCAGAATATGATTTAGGGGTCCCTCTTCCTGTTAAGAACATTGCCACCACTAACTGTTTCAATACATATTTGGTGGAAACAGGGAGAGGGCACCAGGTTTGCACAGGTCGATGTCTCTGTGCAATCCCAGCAGCTCCTGGTTGGCAGATAACATGACAACAAGATAATATGAGGACATATGAATTGGGCCTTAAAGGCTGCGAAAATACTTTAGACTTGAGAAAGTCACCTCCTTACAAACAGGTAAGTCATGATAGAATGCTGTGGAATGAAGAAATATCATGTGTTAGAACAACCCAAATATATTGAAAATATACAATTTATAGATATTTATTAGTGTTACAATACAAATGCACTCCATATCTGTGCCGTTTTTATTTGTGGATAAAAATTAACTAAAAAAACATGTTTAATCTCTCGCTTCATAATAATAGTGTTTATCCATCACCTGAAAATCTGATGAAACTCATTGAAATGTATGGTTGTAATGTGACAAAATGGGAAATAATTAAAGTTATTTGAATATTTCTGCATTGCACCGTACATGCTTCTCTAACCCGTTGCTGGGGATTGATTCAATTAAATTTAACTTTGTTTCCATTTTCTTTTTTAATCTTTCCTCCACTACCTGTGCATGTAATATTAATTACATGAATCACGGTTCACAGTCTCTCAGTTAATTGTCCAGCAGCAGAACATTTCAGAGGGCCACAGCTGAAGCCTGGGAGATGAAAACAGGATGGAGACGGGGGAGGAAGCGAGGCGTTCAGGAAAGGGGGAGGGGCATTATTGCTCTTTCACCGTCACTGGACTGTAAAAACGCAGATGGGACCCCCCTCCTCCAATATGTGTTGTTGTTCACTGAAAACACAATCTCTTCTGATTAAAAAGTTCATATTTACTTATTATTATTAAATATCAAATATATGATGAACCTTACAGAACATAGGTATGATGTTGCTGAACTCCTGCCTTCCCCTAAAACCCATATTTTATTTTCAGTAACTTAATAAACTCCCTTAATCATCGCAGGTATTCTTGTCACTAAAGAGCTTCTTGATTTATTTTAAATAGTTTTGCAAACGGTCTCACATTAATGCGTGTGGGCATAAAAGTGTTTACGAGCGCAAACCATTATCAGGTTAACCCATAGAATTCCTTGAGTTTGCACTTTGTCTGCCTTGTAATATCTTCCCCCGTATCTCTGTAACAAATTTAATGTGAACGCCACAGCTTGAAAAAAATCCTGCATACTGGCAAAGGTCCAACAATTTAAGAGATAATTATGCAAACGTAACCTTTACTTGGTCAGCGAGTGGAAGAAGCAGCAGCTCCAGTGCTTCTTTTTTTATTTTCATAGGGCAACAATTGTGATTTTATTCACATACAAACTTTAAAGGAGGAAGGTAGGCATTATATATTTTCCACACATTTGGTGTATTTTTTAACCAAAAAAGCAGGCCTCAAAGCCGTAAAAGTGACAAATTCAAATAAATTTTATAATACCAGCCAGAATTATACCAACATCTTATTGATGGTTTCAGGTGGTTTCTCAGCAACTTACCAAGAGATATTTATGTAAAACAAACTGTTTCAAATTCTGTGTATATTTTGCAAAGGCACAATGATTTCAAAGTAATAAACCCAACCTACCCTAAAGTAATGGTTCAAATAAATCACTGAAAATGACAAATAAATGTGAAATTTAGCATTTATCACTTCTGATCACTGGCACATTGTTCAAGTCTTGAAAACAAAGTAAAGCTATAAAAATTGACTCAAGTGCCAGTGCAGTTTTACATAGAACAAAACCTCATTAGCACTGAATGTATCTGCTTTGAACGGTGCTTGTCTGACTAAGCAGTGCTGCAAGTGTAGAGTACTGTTTGAGATGCACACTAAAGAAAAAAGCCAACGGAAGACATTGAGCTGACAGAATTTCAATACAATGAATGCAAGAAAGGGAGGGAGGTGGAGCGCTTTAATCCCATCTGACTTTAAAACACGCTTGGGAAGAAACTAAAGCGCCCTCCCCAGGAAGTTTAATATCTTCTTCTGCTTGACCACATATCAGCCCCCTCGATGAGAGACCACATCCCTGTGGCAAGGTGAAGCAGCATGGCTTCAGGAAAGCAGGATTACACCCGGCTCTCCAGGAAGACCTCACAGCATTTCACTGAAACATTTATGAGGATAGCAGCATGGCGTCACAAAGACAGAACCACTGTCTGATCCACAAGCATAGACCCCTGCCTGAAACAGACCCCTAGCTGCTCCTTAAACAGGGCAGATGTGACAAGCCCTCTCTTATGGCCCATCAGCTGCTGGCTGTGGGCTCTGCGGGTCCTGGCCACTAACTAGGTCCCTCCTGGAAGCCATGCTCTTTAAACTAAGAGGACACACACTTTTGGGGCAGAGGTTTGGGCTTTCCTTTGCTACACGTATTTGTTCCTTTGAGACAAGCGCAGGGCTACTTGTGCCTACAGAAAAGACATGGTGAAGTTGACATGTTTGGATTGGAGAGCAGTCAGGCCTGTCTACATGGCTGCAACGAAAGAGCAAGGGGTTGCTATAGAGCTCATTTGGACAGCAGAAACAGTTGTTTCTGCAAGGATCAGGATGTTTCCATCATGTAGTGTGGTGCTCATAGATACTTCAGCATTGCGGTTACCAACTTGACAGTTCCACACATTGTGCCCAAATTCGAAAACGATTTACCAGCCCTTAGAAGACCATTTAAAAGTCGGTTTGGCTGTCACTTCTGATGATCGCCTCTCAAACAAATTGTGCAGTCAAAAATAATTTCCTCTCGATTCCACAACTCAACTTCACCATCCAAAGTAAAATATCTCCCAAATATTTTTGGGAGATATTTGGGAGATAATAATGCTGGACTTATGTAGAGGAAGTATAGTTAAGTCTAAATGTCTGTCACTAAAACATGAGGAACACTTCCGTATAGATGGATAATGATGTAATAGCACAACTCATGCAATTCAAGAAGAAGTTCCTGGTTCCAAGTAACACCCAGGTTTCACAAAGTAGAAGCTACCAAACCACATTTTGTTTATCTTACAGTTGAAATGTCTCGTTAGAACTTTTATTAGGAATGAGCAATAAGGACTTGGGTTCGAATCTCCACTTGGGGTCTTTTTTTTATGGAGTTTCCATGTTCTCCCTGTGAATAAGATAAAAATAAACACACACGCAATTCAAAGTGCAATTCAAAATTTGTTATGTATGAACATGAAAGAATTTCCTGAGCAGCCATTAAATATAATTATAATTTCAGAATAAACAAACAGTTGCACAATGGCACAGTTGTTTGCACTGTTGCCTTTTATCAAGATGGTCCTAGAATCAAATCCCAACCAGGGACTTTCTGCTTGGAGTTAGGTTATTGTGAATTTCCCTTATGTTACGAGTTTGTGGGCATGGTTATACTTCTCAGTGCTGGCCTAAGACAAACTGCCTGTCTGCCTCTAACCCACTCACCACCGGAGATGGAGTACATCTCTCCTTCATGATCCTGCAAGGATTATGCCAGTATAGAAACGAGATGGATTAGCAACCATCTAAGTTAGAATGTCTCTTGGTAAAATAGAGTCAACTGGAAGTTTTCCTGTTGTTGAGAAACCTCGGCTAAACATATGTAACAATATCAGCTTGTTGAGCTGTCAACATTATAAAAAAGAAGAGTTGAAACTTATACTGTATACTCCCTGCTTTTACATTTGTACTGTATTCAAACTTAGCTTACATTAATATTAATGTAATTGAATCTATCTAGATTCAATTGTGTTCACCCATTCTTAATTGTGTATTTCAAAATTGTGTATGTACATTATATTTCATATATACATTTGGTATATAAATAGCAGATTACACAAATGTCCAACTATTTTTCAAAACAATAATAACTAAATATAAAAAATATATCACTGCAATATTACTGCTTGCAATACTCACTAAGGACAGCTATGATGCAGTATTTAGCATATTATATTTAAAGTGTCAAGCATTCTCACATTGGACATTTATACTATATTTGGCCAGATGGATAGACTCCAGTGGCTCTGAAATGTGGACAATTACTGTATATCATGAGTGTTTGAGGAGACAAGTTCATGGAGAAGAATAATCGTTCATTGAAATGTATGTTGTCAAATTTGTAAAAAATATATCCACTACATACTTTTTATATTACATAAAATGTTAATATTTTTGCCCAAGGGTTTCCTACAATTGGAATACAATAGCGACCAATGCCTTAAGTGCATTAATTAATGTTAACGGTAACGACATGTAAAAATATGCAACTTAACTTCAAAAATAATGTTTTGTTTGGTATGTTCCCAAAAATAGGTGATAATGTTTAGCCTTTCTAGCTAATAGAAAGGAAAAAATATATATAGTAAAAATGTAATCACTTTGTGTGTCGTAAGTGAATTAAATATAGTAGTAGACTGATACAATGTTATCAACTATTGAAGATTAAAACTAATCGTTTACAGAAAATGAATGAAGACAGTAGGTTGATAGTTTCATTTAATTTAACTGATTGTGGCCAGGTTACTTGTAAGTTATGCCGCTGGTATAAATCTATGCAGTCACTCTGTCAGAGTCCAAGTAACCATTCCGTTTTTGAAAGGTTAGCGTTACCATTTGTCAAACTGACAGCAATTATTCATGTAAGTGTATAAAAAAAGGCCTATGTTTGCTGAAATAGAGTAAATAATTAAAAATGTGACTGGAATTAAAAATGAACAAATAGCTTATAGCGAACATGTGCATATGTGGGCTCAACTGCATTTCTGTATAAATGTGTATGTTCTCTCACTCGTGTGTAATGTGTGCACTACATAGACCACACATGTGCAATGCTGTGGCATGAGTGCACACTGTTCGACATGTATAGGACCTGACTGAACAGTATACTGTGACTGAAACGTAAAAATCCTGGCGTCTGTTACCTTGCTGCCATGGAGCTGCGCGACAATCACAGCACTACAGACAGAAAGTTGAGCTGTGTTAATTTGAGCATTACATATCCACAGGCGATCTGCAGAAAGATGCCAATTACACAGAGTTTTAAAGTGTTTAATTGAGGCCCTTCAGTCTGAATATGTTATAGCCTACTCTGATTTGAGAATGAAGACAATATGCTCAGTTGCAGCCTGCTGCTTACTCTTCAAGGGATATATGGTGTTAATGGAATGGATGCTCAGCCTTTGCTTCGGCGTCCTCCTACTGAACCAGTGTGCCGCAGGGTGATAATCCTTATTTTGTTGCACTGGCTTATTACAACGCTAGCAGTAAATTTTAGTTTAGTAAATTTAACCACAGGCCGTAGCTGCTTGATGTGAAAGCAACTCTCCAGAGGGGGTGTCAAATTCACAGAATTTTTATGAAATGGCCTATTGTGCTATTAGGAAACTTTTGAAGTATAAAAATATGCTTTAGAAGAAAACCACAGAATAGAGAATTATTTATTTTTTCCTACTAATGCTCAATGCTGTAAAAATATGCTTAAGACAATGACAAATGATTGCAGAGTCATAATTGTAAGACAAAAATATAAGGAGAAACAAATTTGTGATCAATTCAAGGTCGTTAGTTAAAACTCAAAATTTAAATTCTGATTAACTTAGCTGGCCCATTTTGACCATTTACTAAGGTCCGGGTCACACTTGCTTTTCATAACTCCAACCCCAAATAAAGCCACCAGACTCTCATTAGAAACCCCATGTTGAAGACACATGAATAATGCACCACACTCAGAACACTTGCCAGAGTCTGTACATTCACCACTGTGTTTGATCTCGTGAAGTTTAGCTCACATTTCCCCATTTATTCCACTGCATTTAACCAAGAAAGTTCCCCAAACACACACAAGAGTGTCGCAGGCGGTCACTGCCATTTGATGGGGATAAATATGGGAACGTTTGAAGATTAACCCAAAAGACTAATGCACTTGCAACGGGTAGATCAGCTAATGAGAGGCCAACCCTGGTCTTTGGCATCATAAACATTTCTTGCCAAGTATATTCCAAAATTCCCTTGAAAGTGGAGCTTGAGAGATCTTTCCTTATGTGTAGCATTTCAATTCATTACTTCATAGAATCAAAAACATCAACTTTTTAGCTCTGAGTTCCACTATATTGCAAAAGAAGCAGAGGTGAGACTGGGCATAGCAAAAAAATAACCTGAAAGAGAAAACCTTCAAGTAAACATTTTCTAAATGATAGTTCTCTATCTGGAGTTTTTATTTGTTCTTGCTGTTTACATTAGAGACTATTAGTTGTTGGGACATCTTCAATCAAATATTTACACAAAAAACTCTGCTTAACAATGGAAATAAATAATATGACTGACAATATAAAACTGCAAATAATGTGATTTTTCTGACATTACAACAAACTTTATTGTATTTTATTGATCTTCTGGTCGACCAACACCTTTCAACACATGCATTGAATACATCTTCTAAGCAATGGTCCTACAGTGAGACAGTATACATTTTTTTCAAGGCAAAAGTGGTTAACCACAGTGGCACATTGCCATTTGAGAACACTTGAGTGAAGAAGAAAAAAAGAAGAGGAGGGTTCATGTCAAGCTCAGCTTTGTTGAAGGTCAGAATAGCCTACTTGCAACATGGGCAATCTTCCCCTTAAGTCATTTAGCTTTAATTTCCACATCTGATATCACAAAACCCGTTCCCCTGTAAGAGGGATAAGCTTGGCGTTGGCCCGAGCTAAAAATAATAAGTCTTAGATGTTAAGAGACCAAGGTTTTTTCTCCCAAGTCATTAGCTGAGATAGCCGTTACACTGACTTTTATTCCCTGGGAGGAGTGCAAGAGGAATGGTGCCCTGCCCGTTCCTGCCTTCAATGTCATTCCAAAGAGTTTCCATCCAATATGAAAAAATATTTTCTCAGAAATACAATTTTGATATGAGGACAAGAGACAAGTCTGTTTTTTTAATTTTTACTTGAGGATGAGCTATGTTGAAGTAATGTTACAAGTGGCTCATTTAGTTGCCAAGTCAAAACCTATCAAGTCAATTTATGGATCATTATCCAAGCACCCTCCCCAACGGATGACAAGCTGTTTCATCTGCATAAAGATAAGAACATTTTCTACGCGAACCAGAAAGATACTATCAATATCCCTCCTGTGAAAGAAAAGATGAGAAAGTTAAGCAGGAAAGCTCATCGAAGAACTCAATTATGGTAAACAAGAATAGCTAATTTGTTGCCAGCAGATAATCAAACAGGATTAGGGAGATAAAAACTGATTTTAAGGTACTGTGGCAGGGAACTTAGCTCGTTAGCAGAGAGCTTTTAAGTTTGATAAGTCAGCCAGCTCCTCCCTTAAAGCACGCTGGGATATTTGATACACAGTCACTCATCCTGCCCCGTTGACAGCAATGAAGGTAAAAAGTTGGGGGCTATAAAAATGATATACATGACAACGGCGTTTCATCATGCGTTGTACCAGCTCCCAGACACTCGCTGTTAGCTCAGGACCCAGAGGAGCTTCTGTATCTTCATGATAAACTCATCTGGCATGATTTATTAACTAGTGAATCACACTGCTCCCGCTCCGTAGCACAGACGCACACACTCTTGCTGCTCCACAACTTCTCTGGAACAGTAAGCCTTTCCACAGGGACAGTCAAAGTCATTAGCACCTCCAAACTTTCTCCATGCTAATTTTTTGCTTTGATATGCTGGGTAGCTTGTTTAAAACGGGGTTCAGAAAGAGGGTGAAGATGCTTAAATCTCTCATACCAAATCCAACTTTCTCGCCATTTGCTACAAATTGTGCAAAAGTTGATAAAGTTTCTTGGAAAACACATCTTTAAGTTTTGCAGCTTCGAGCTCATTTTTTTGTTCTCCAAATCCAGGGTGCCTCCTGTATATATATCAAAGCTATGCTCAACACTGGCCATAATGACCTTGTGGAGATTAGGCTCAGGCAGCTGTCTTATCACATCGACCCTCCCCAGGTCTCAGGCGGTCCATCGAGTGCACTGCTGGCACCGGACTGCACAAAGAATGCTGGCATCATTTCATTCTTTGAGCCTCCATCTGCCACGACTCTGACCAAGGGGCTACTTCTTATTTTAGATCATCTATTCGCATCCTCGCATCCGCGTCTGCTCACACAGACCCCCCAACGGCCCATCACCCCTGTCCCATTTACCCCTCACATCCACTCTTCAAGCACAAAACTTGGGCTCCCAAGGCGGAGTGGGGCTGAACTCTATGAAGTAGACTGGAAACATCCGTGTCCTTTCCCAAACTTTGTCAGGTGAAGGATAGCGGTTCTGCTCTAATGGACACAGAAGCAGCTTTAGCCTCTCACTTACCAGCTCTTTAAAAAAAGGAACTCCTAGACTGGTAGTGCAACAAAATTCAGACACACGTTTAGTGACATTTTGAGTGCATGAGGTATGACATGAGATACTAAACTTTAACTATGACTCAAAATGAAATACAGTCAAAGGGACAGTGTGTCACCATAGAGGAATGGTTGCAAGTAATTGACTTCATATGTAGCTATCATGTGGTTCTGGAATACAGCTGATTGAAAAGTGGAGAAAGTAAAATCTTAAACTGCACACAATGTGCTCTGGTGCATGATATAGCACAGCAACTTTATTAATTTATGAACACGTTCATAAATTCATCTTCTGTCTTTCCCAGAGACCTATTCTGTCCACCTATAAACCGATGAAATATTAATTCATTTTAGGGAAATTGTGATGCTTCTTTTATACTGCACCTTAGCATTTATAGAACAGATGGACTTATTCTCAGATTAAATTACTCACAGATGAAGCTTACTTTCCAGCTTGGTGGTGTCATAGGACCGGCACTGGATTTTATTAAGGGGTATCAGAGAAAAATCAAAAACCATGTTGTTTTTATTACAGCTCCCTATGTACACGTGTCACTTTGTATTTGTCACAAATCTCCAATAAAACTCACCCAAGCTTATAGCTGAAACGTGATGAAACACTCAAAGGGTGTGAATACTTCTATATACTGTAAATCACAGAAAACGCACTAACAACTTATCGAGTGGAAAGCTATCATAAATAATGATCTGACGCCTTCTGTCATGAGCACACCTCAACATTGTTGCGTCTTTAACCATCTTGTTGGCTGCGCAGTTTGGTGCAAAGACACATCCGCCAAGTCAAGTAGAGAAGGCTGCCAAAGAAATGTCTGGCAAAAAAAAATATGTCTCTCCTCCCGGATAGGATAAATTTTCGTGGTAGAAAAGTACACCTGGGGCCACTACTGTACCAGAACAGTTGATTTTCACTTTTTTTTTTTTCTTTTTTGAGTATGTTGTAAGTAGAAACAAACTAATGTATGTATAACTATTTCATTGCTCTCAAATGACTGATATCAGGTTTTCCTCCTTTTTTTAGCTTGTTTAGAAGCTTGCTGACCAGTACTAAAGTACAGTCCACTTCTAAGAGGTAAACTATACACTTTTTGCCTGTGACCTCATTTTTCTGAACTTTTGACTCTAAAGCTTTTGTTCCTTGTGCCTTTGTTGCCAGATCGTGGCACCATATTGTCTGTTCTCTGTCAGGTGGAGCAGACAATACTTTGGTGAATCTGAATTGTTCAGTGTTTTAAGATTAATCCCCAAAGCATGCACCGTAGCCATGGACCATTAGTTTAGAATTTAAAGGAGAGCAGATAAATAAATCATAATCTGGGGCTCAGCACTTCTCAGTCACCTTTTTTGTTGTATCTAACACCCCAATTCCCAGCAGGCCGGGCACAGACAGGGATCTAAGATCTGCGCTGTTCGAGAGAAGGGGGAAACAAACAGTCTGTGTAAACCTCAGCGGGGCCAACCATCTCTATGAGGAGCCTTACTGACTTTGTCCTATCAAAGCAGGTTGGGAGACCTTGCTGCAGTTCCCTGGTAGTCTCGAGCCGTGCACACTTAGCAGCCGTTGGGAAAAGCACTCCAGGTGCTCATTGACTTGCATGAAGGCTGACTTTAGTTCTCACGCTTGTGCATTCGAAAGACTAATGAATTGCAATGGATCGCTTGCAAAACAAGATTCTTTTTTTTTCACAGAAATATTATATCAGTAAAAACAAGAGGGCTTTCCCAATTGTCTTTATTATTTAATATTTCAGCAAGATTCAGAAAAGGAAAAGAAGATTCCAAATTGTTTTAACTTAACCAGAAGGAGTCTAACACAAAGTGCACAGAATTGGAAAAGTAGACTGCTATTACCCACGAGTGCCGAGAGATGCCAGGCATAAGCGAGATGCCGTTTGCTTTCAAGGACACCTACGATCCCAGGGTACTTGTTGAAGAGAAGGAATATTATTAACCCCGATGGCACGGCCCTCCATTTCTTTCTATTTCACAGACAGAACCGTCAAGCCATTATGCTACAAGATTTCTTCGAATAGTGAAAGCTAATTTGACTCTGGAAAAATTGTTCCGTGTAAGGTCAAAACAATGCCACAACAATGGCGGAAATGGGGCACCTTAAAAATAACTTGTCAGAAGTGGAAACTTCTGAAACACAAGCTGTTCTTTTTTTCTAGGCCAATGTGCACCAGCTTGCAATGACTAGACACATGTTTAACTATAAAAAACTGAAGTAATAAACTTTTATTTTAGCAAAAAGCCAGATCAGTCTAGATGGAAAACTGGATGCTGGCAATGGACAAATGAAAGTTTATCAAAAAGATTTTGAAAATGATTTCTTAATCCAATAATGACAGGTTGACATGCTAATTTGCTAAGAAACTCAAATGTCTGTAAAGTACAGTAATGAAATATCATTTATTATGTGTAATTTATTTTTAAACTCTTTTTAAAGGCGTTCTGATAAAGAAGTTCATCAAATGTCAAATGGTGGAAAATTACTACAATTTAACATCTGCTGATCATGTTATATGAAATGCTTGTGAACTCACCAAAAGAACTATTTGGGTTACATGTACAAGGTTGGAAGTTGTTTTCTACAGCTGCATCAGAACCAGACTGTGCCGCCCCTTGTTTTGAATTTCTTATCCTTGGTATAAAACTCATGTGTTGTCTGTGCCTGAAGAGCTTTTCATCCAGACCTGCTTCATTATTGATTGTCCTACAAGCTCTCTGCCTTGTGCACAATATATGAATAAACCTGACTGAGTGATTTCACCTCACAGTGCTTGGTAAAACATTTTTCTTCCCACAACAACCAGGTCAAACTTTAAGATTTGGTCCCACTAGCATTGGAATTTTTGAATTCAGATAAAAATGTGTAATGTAAAATTATGGTTTCAGTCAGAGAATAACATGAACGTGAGAATTTTCAGTGAAAGCTAAACTAAAATCTCTGAAAACCATTTTTCTAGTGTTATAAAGAAGTGGGAAACCGAAGCCTGTGACGTCATTTAGGCGTAGTTTCATCACATACTTTGTGCACAACAATGTATGAACTAATTATTTATAAAATTATCAAAGCACAACAGAAAAGAATGCTGCCCATGAAAAAGAAAGTCATAAATTCCATTGGTTTTCTTAAGATTTCTTTTTTTATGATTTTTTTTTTTTTTTTAATAGCAATTCATTAAATCTGACCACAATGAACTATGAAACTTTTGGATGAAATTCCACAAAAATAGGGTTAGATTGATTATCACAGGAGAAATTTGTTGAGGTTAAATAAATAAATAAAACTAAACTGTACTGCCTGATTCTAATTGGTGCACTGTCAGCTACTTTACTGGTTGCAAATAAAAATGAAGGAAACCTTAGAAGTACAGTTATATAAGTTTTTTTTATTATTATTATATTGGTAATCTGAAAACTCCTTCCCATCCCTGAAGACCAAAATGATAGTGAGAAGACACACCGCAAAAAAAAAAAAAAACACAGGCTAAGCAGGTGTGCTTTTTCCTCTTGTCTTTGCTGTACAGGACATGGCAGTTTGACAGTATTCTGTCTACCATCCTTAGTGACACAAGACTCTGGAGCTCCCCTATAATTAACCCTGGCTGAGCTCCAGCCCAGGTAGTGCAGGAGAGAAGGCCCACTGACTGCCAGCATGTCTGGCAGACGCCACCCTTTCCGCAAACCTGGAGATGATCCTGCACAGGAGACACGTTTGACACTCTATGCTGCATACACAGTGGACTCAGCAGAGATTCAGCCAACAGCCCCATCTGTGAAACTCATTATTAGATCACTGCTAAAGACTCCAGCAAGACCCTCCACAGTAAAACTGAAATCTATGGAGATTTATTTAAGCTATTTCCATTGATTATTTAAACATTTTTCACAAAATAACTTTGCACTTTTAAGGTATTAAGGTACAAAATTTATATTACAGAGAGGACAACATATTTTCTAAGCAAACATTAGAATATGAATGTGCACACCTTATACAGTGGTGGTTTCTTTTCAGCTTTATTGTGCATCAGCATTTCTTATAAAAGGCCCCCAAGAGCTCTAACATTCCAGGTATCATCTCAGTTGTCGTTGGATAAAGAGAATCCATAAGCCCCTCATTGTTTGCAGTTTGACCAGGTGCTTGGCTCATAAAACCTCTACATTCATCTGCCAAAAACTGCTGGCTTGCACACAGGACCTAAAACATCTCTCTTGCCCACTGCTTTGGAAATGTTTTATTCAAGAAGCTACTCTCCATGTGGAACTGCAGTCTGATAACTCTTGGATGTTTCGAAGGAGGAAACTAAGTGTTAGGTATAGACAGTATTTCTTTCCAATTTATCACACTATATTTCAGATAAACAACCAGATGTTGATGTCAGAAAATTACAACCTGAATAATCTTTTTCAAAAAGTTTTGGGTGATTATTTAATGTATTAGTAATAAAAAAAATATGTAACAGAGTAACTACCAAAACATCTGAATGTGTCAAAAAAAAAAAAAAAAAAAAAGGAACACCATCGACCTCTCTGTAGCCTAATGGTGTTACAGCATTTCCTTATTGTGTTTATCTTCATCTGAAACTAATCCATCTAAGGTAATGAAAGACTTTTTCCATCACACATTAATCAAACCAAACACACAGATCATAAAAATGCACGACAGCCTTGATGTAGCGCTTTTCTCATCACCTTGCAATGAATAGCACTCTCCAAATTAAACGAGTTTCTTTTAAAGACCAGAAGTCAATTAATGTTTAATTTGACTGCAAATTAAACACTGGGAAAACAGGAGCTTTTCTATTAGATTAATTTCAGTCTGTTTCAAGGGAACATTACACCAATCGTGCCGCTTACCTTCACCTTCCATTTGGGCTGCACTTTTCTTTCAAAATGATTAATTCATGAATGGATGACTGCACAGGCCTGGTGAGCAAGTTTTCTTTCACACTACTAACAAAATCTACCTGATTTTACCATTGAATGTATCCAATAGAATACATAACTGTATTCCATTGTTAACTCAGTATTAATTTATTAGTTTCATTAGTCACATGAATTGATGTGAGAAGGCTTTTAAACGGTAGATGGACATTCACTCTGTTACCCACTGATGGTGGTGAGCTACATTGTAGCCCCAGCTGCCCATCGGCAGTCCAACAGAAGAAAGGCTGCCATGTCCTGCTGCCACTAGGACCTCTGACAACCACCAGCAGGAAAGCATGGTGAAGTGTCTTGCCCGAGAACACAACAACTAAGATAGATGGAGCAGGGGTTCAAACCTGCAACCCACCAGTTACAGGACAAAGTCCTACCACTGTTGCACCTATGATCAAGGGCTCAAGCATAAAATTATTTTTCAAAATAGTCAAATTTATAAGAACAAGTTAAAAGCTAAACTTGTTTAGTCATTGATAAGCTTCTGGTAAATTGTAAAGAAATTATAAAGTTTATTTATATTGGATTGTTGCATGAACAACCTACCTTCTTGGCATAATTCACAAATTTTCAGTGGAGTCAGTCAAACCAATAGTGCTAAGCAGCGATCAAGGAACCAGAATACCCAAAGCTAATCATAAACTCCAAGATGATGGAACACAAGGGTCACTATCTGCAATAAAGCCAGTTTAACACCACCACCAACTGAGATGGAGTTGACCAAGAATGATCCTCCTGCCCTAAAATCAACACCTTCAGGCTTGACAGAAACCTGAAATTACACTTGTACACAATCCAAATAACTCCAAGAGACTATCTTTATGGTCATTGGAGATAATTGTTTGAGGTATCTGACCACAACGACAAGCAATTTGTTGGTAGATTTCAAGTTGAGGCTAATAGGGCATAAAACTTTACCACTTACTAAGTCTGATACACCCAAGACGGTCTGAAAATCTTTAAGATTGTCCTTGTATGGATGAGAGTTAATCCATAATAATTTCACCCAATTATTGTTTATTTTATGCTGGACACTATAAAAAAACCCACCTCAAATGCATGAAAAGCCCCGATATCATAAGTCACTAATAAACATGAGTGAATATATATTTTCATGTTGAATTAGCAGTTTTCTGAAGTCAGTGAGCATATTGAGATTTTTATGTAATTTCTTACACTAATTTATCCAAACAAACTCTGGAGACAGTATTAGAAAAAACACCAGTGACTTCTCAGCTGGTTTATATGTACTGGTTCCTCTCAAGGGCTTTAAATTATCTACAACATTATATATGCTTCAGTCACCTTTATGCATCAGGAGGAGTTATCTTGCAAAATAATTATTGTTGTGGTAACTGTTCCGCTTTTTCATGCAAGTGTATGATGAAAATAATTGCTTTGAATTAAACTGAATTCAAAGCTAATAACTTGCCAGTGGAATTCTACCGATATTACAAATTAAAAAGCAGAATTGCACTGCAAGGAAGAAAACTAACAATTTAATGTTTGCTGAATGACTAAATTCAACAAAGATTGAATTTAGTCATGACCTCAAATCCTGCAGAATGATGCTCCCAGACTCAAAGAAAAGGTTCCTCTAATTTGTTTCTCAATATGGTGAAGCCTGAAAAGATGTTTGTTAGGCAGCAACATGTTCATGAAAACATCAAAATCCAATTTAGTAAAAAAAGATTTATCTAAATAACTATCAAAAACAGTCAAAAATGTCTATTACCAAACATCCCTGCACTATACAAGATATTCCAGTTAGCATAAATGTCCTTAAAAATAAAAAACTTAATTTGCTTTTTCATTAAGTATGAAATTGATGGCTGTCGTTAAGGGTCAGACAATATTCCGGAGTTTTACACAGGTTAAAAACACAGTGCTGAACATATCAGCTGGGCACAAAATACCCTTCTGTGTTCACTGTCACCTCCTGGTACCTTCACGCTCTGTGGATATATCTGAGAAGAAGGGAGGGAGGAGGGCAGGCAGGGGAGAGCCAGAAACCAGGGGCTGAGGCCGAGGAGCCTGGATAAATTAGCCAAACCACTTAGGTGATTTCAACTAAAATTAGCAGTGCTGCCTGTGGGCTCCATCAATTTTGAACTTGCTCAAACTCTGACAAGCATGGGGGAACTTTTTCCCCCCTTGGCCTCTATCGAGAAGCCCCCCTCTGCCTGGCTTGCTCTCTTTCTTCCTTTACCCTGTGCTCTGCTTTCCCTCTACATTTTACTACAGGGATCTTCAATTAGGCCTCTTAACCACTTTGCAAAATGAATACCACACATGATAAAATATCATTCCCTAATTCTTACTTTATCTACAGCAGTGTAATAAGTACTGTTACCACAACAAGAAAAAAATTATCTACAACCAAGAGGTAGGTACAATCTAATTATATGGCTGTTTTTATTCAACCTTCAGTTTACAATCAATGGTTATTAAAAAAAAAAAGTATGGTATTAATTTCTAGCTCTATGGTAATAAGTTAATATAAAATAGCATTTCAGCAGAGCGGTTTCTTCCTCACAAAAAATATGAAATACAATGAAAGTAAACTGCAAAAGGCTTTTTTAAAAGTTATTCTGCGAAGGTGATATGGGCAACACTTTCTTTTTACATTGAGTTGAACAAGACAATTTTATATTTAGCTGCAAATGTGGTACAAGGGTGTATTCTGTGAATTTGGAGATTTATTTTATAAATAATTAAAATTATAGCAAGGATATTATAAGCTTACACTTCATATCAACAATGAATTTTAAATCTTTTTATGTCAAGGTTAAATATATGCTTTTAAAGGGAACTTTATGTCATTTTAATGCTTAGAATTTGTAAATGGCAATTATTACTAAAATGTAAGAATTTTAATTTTTAAAGAAATAAAAGTCTTCAAAAAACATATTTCCATTGAAACATGTTTCGTAATAAATTGCACAATTCAGAAAGTCGTTGTCAAAGATCTTTCAAAAGACTAATGTAAATGTTCGTATGTTTGAGTTATAACTTTAACTGTATTTTACCATCTATGTGTGCATCAAAGAGTCATTGGATTAAGATCCATCTTAATCCAAAGACCAATCACACCCATAAATGTTTAAATACTGCTTTAAATGGACAGACTCACAGTTGCGAAAGAAAAACATTTTAAACTCCATTAATTTCTTAGTAATAATTACCTTTTACTGTACAATTAACGCATTAATCAATCTGCATCTCACTACATCACATTAATATTCAAATAAAGTCCCAGAATTAAAAACAATAGATAAAACTATTTATTTTACATTGCATAAACATGCATACTGCTTGAGCCCATAAAAAGGCAGATGGAAACAAAGACAAACAGGATAAAGAATTTGATTAAACCAGCCAAGTAGACTAATGTACCTGATCCTTTAAAATCACTATAAATGAAGACACTCAGAAACCTGAGTGCTGCAGAGACTCATTGCTTATTGTCATTAAAACTGGTTGTCACACAAATCCAAGTGTGTGAGTTTTAATTCTTAACAGTGAATTCTAAATCATCTCACTCAGAGATTACTTAACCCTCCATTTGTTCACTTAATAGGAGCAGTCTTCCAATTAAAATATTTTATGCAAATTAATCTAATTTGTGATAAAGCTTCCGGTGACAACTGACTGAGGAGAAATCTGACAATTACGTAAATAAATTAAACTGTTACATCAACATCCATAGATTTGTACTTTGTTACTTTTCAGGTGACTTTTAGTTATAAAATGAGCAAAGCTTTGAAATACTGTATTTTATGAATTATCATACCCTGATTATCAGAGTTTGACAGTGTCAACTCTATATTACACTTTCTCAAAAGACCAGTGCGTTTATGTGGTACCAGTTTTAATACACCTCTTTGTGATTTAGATGAAGATGTTCTGTTTTATTTAGTTATATAACCAGGCAGTGAAAGCTGCTTACTCATATTAAAACAAATCAATTACTGAACAATCTGACTGTTCCTCCCCAACGATACAGAACAGTGGCAAAGTTTTGCACTCTGTCTTTTTCTGATATGCTATTTTTTTCCCATTGATCTGAGACATTTATGTTTGAAACAAAGAAAATCTTGAAATCTCTCAGAAACAAACTTTTTTGATAGCTCTGTTGGAGTACAAAGTGATCTTCGATAGCCAGTAAAACAGAATAAAACAGTCAAAAAACATTTATGAATTTAATATCCAAATCTAGTACCTGAAGACAAATCTTCCAAACATGCAAAGAGGTTAACATTTCTCAACTCCCTCCAGTGAAATAACTTATTTGCTCAAATGTTAGATGAATTAATTTAGCCTCAACCTATGTCGTGTACTGGGCTGAGGCTGGTAAAAATGTATGCAGACAAATATTCTTATGTCTTTTGGGAATGTCTAGCGGAGGACATTTCTCTGGCAATATGGAACATTCTTTATTCAGCATACCAGCTCCTGCAAACCTATTGTTTGCAGCTGACACAGTACTCTGTGGAAGCATGTCAGCTCTTATATCAAATTTGCCATTCTGACCTCCGCCCCAGTTTCAAATGAAGGGGGGGAGAAGAAGTGCATGTGAAACAGACTTGGAGAGTTTTAGGGTGAATGAATGCAAGAGAAGTTATAGAGAGAAGCGTTCCAAGGGCAAGACTAACTTCCTAATGGAGTCTCCAGGAGCTGGAGAGTAGTTCACCACGGAAGAGGAGGGCAACAGGAACAACAGCTCCCTCTGGGGTGAAAAGACAGGCCAATGGTCAAGGGTAACAGAGAGATAAATAACTAGATAAATGACAGCTTTGTGCATCCATTAACTTTATAAATGAAGCATCACATCCTACTGTGCTCACATTGTAAATGATATAAATGTACCAACCAATTCTTCACTTCAATGTGCCTTTGGCTGCATTTTCTTCCCTCATTGTTGTTGCTTAAATCATTAACAATAAATTGAAACTAGCCCAAAAACAATGACTTGTATACCACAGATGTTCTCCAATGATGCAAAACCAAAGGTGGCTCAAATATTACGACAATATTCCATTACAATCATTATTTAACTTCAAGCTAAGATATGCCAACTGAACAGAAAGATCCACTGACCTGGTGTGTTTGAAACTGACGGTTTGAACTACTTGGTAGAAACTTTGTCAACAATTATCTGACTATTTGGGGGTCATTCTGAAGGCATTGAAATTACCTTCCAACATAGTCAGTTAATAGTTGAATATGAAAACATTAAACAAAATGGGAATATCTCAGCAAAAGTACCATTTTCCATTCCTGACTGAATTCCACACCACTGATTCAATTTAGTTTAATTCAATTCAGTTTATTTAGACAGCGCCAATTCACAACAATTCTAGTACATGCAATGGTAACATCAAAAGCGACACAAAGACATCACAGCAACAAAACTTTATACATAATGAAAGTTACTTCAAACTTATAAAGAATGTTTAGCAAACAAAGTGAAAAAGACCAAGGCCGAACATAATTCTATACTGCAAGTTAAAACTTCCCGACAAAAATATGTGAAGTTAAAAAGCAAACTTTATTAATATTAGTTGTAATAGTGCACTATATTAGCACGTGTGGCATTAGATCACCACAAGAAAAAAAGTTTAAGTTCAGTGGTAAAAACATCTTACAAATTGCATATACATTATTTTCTTTTGTTGATCTGAATTTTTATGGCTGACAGTAGAAAAAAGTTTTTATTAGAGTTGGTGTGTTATATTTTCTCACCAGCTCTGCAAGGGTGCAGTATTATAAAAAAATCAACTTTTTTGAGCTTTATGTTATGATACTATTTCCTCATCAAAACCGTATCTGCAGAAAACCCACACAAAGCATACAAATGTAAGTTTCAATACTTGTAATGTGACCTTCAATCTGTCTATGCAACCACTTTTCATTATTTGTCACATTTAAGATTTGTACATTTTACATAAAACTGCAAAAGCAGTAATCTTGATCTAAGGGGAACCTAAGAAAAGCCTTGACCCTATTGTTATTCCTTGCCTGAAAAAGCCCTTAAAATACCACTATTGCAACTCATTCTCATATATGCCTCCAGATAATCATCAAAAGCCTTCTTTTTTTTTTTTTTGGTAAATCATCAAGTTTATTTTTTGAAAATAAAACAAATGACAGACGTTTCAGCCCCATGGCGCTTCATCATGTGGGCAGGATAGCAAAGCCAGGCAGCCTGATGAATGCCAAGCCAAGGCAAGCTGGAGGGAAGTAAAAGACACTCCTCCTCAAAAGCACCCGTCGGCTTTCAAAGACAGCCTTTAATGGGTGCTCATCAAGAGGGTGCAGGGGCCCGCCGATTCCTCCAGAGGAGGGGTGCAAATGGCAGGCCACAATGCTTCAGCGGCAGGATGGAGGCACAAGGCTGCAGAGACAAGCCTCTAGACCCAGTGGTGTATCCGAAAGGAATTGAACTGCACGTCCCAGGCTTGTCCAACTCCCAGCCCAACTGTCACTGCTGGCAGTCAATTCAGCCCCTTCAAGCACATAATCTGTGCTCGTATGGCTGTTAAACACCACACGCTTCAGTCCTTCATTCATTTACTGCCATGGCATTGTTAAGTCTGCTGTCTTTGTATTATTGAGCCATGTAAGGATTTGGAAGGAAAACCCTTTCTCAGCATATGCTATCCTGATCAGCAGCAAGGAATATGACTGCAAGCAAAACAGATTATGTGAATATTTAGAAATAGATTATCATTCATACCTGGATTGAGTTGGGATAAATCACTTTGTTATGTACGTTTTGTTGCACTGTAAATACACAGGGACAACCTTTGGTCTTCCAAAATGTGTACTCGGAAGACCAAAGGTACACTGACTGATTTCTTGCAAGCTGGAGACAAGACTCCCTGCATTAATCTGAGTGAACACAGTGGGTCTTAGGTGGCATGGTGCCATGCTGGAGTTTCCCCACTTACTGCTATCTCTCCTTGCGACAGAGTGATAGTGTCACATGGGCGTAGGTGAGCAAAAAATGGCAGGCTGCTTGATCCTGAGCCAGCTCTTTTAATTGGCTAAAACAAAGTAATTTCAGAACAGTGTGGGGGGGCACAAAAGGGTAAATGATTGGACAGAAGGTCATTCCTTCTCTCTTACTCTGCTGCGTGCCATCCACTGACATTCCCAGCATGTGCTACAGTTAATACCGAGATCTATTATACACTATCTTTTCACCATCTGCTTCACACGCCGATAACCTGAGCTGGACGACTCATTCAGCTGAATTAATAAAGGGAACAGATTTTCTTTATAACGTTTTGCCACACCATCATTTTGAGGGTGTAATTGTAGACTTTGTTAGAAGGAGGTAATGAGAAATTGAGATGTGACTAATAGGTGGAAAATTACAACAAAAGTGATGTAACCATTGAATTTTAGAAAAGCCCCAACAGCTATGATTTTTTTGAATAGCAGCAGTGGAAGAAAGTAAAAAAATATATATCTAAAAACTACTCCAAAATTTATTTCAACTTACGCTTTTTTTTCAGTATAATCTCACATATTTGAAAAATACAACATAATCTGGCATTTAGAGTTGTAGACAAATTGGTTGATATATTGGTTAAATAGGACAAATTGGTTAAAAATCCAGAGAAAAGAAAATGTTCATTATGAAGGAAATACATATTGGGGTTGAATAGAAATGCTGTATAAATCAGTGGCAGCACTTGAATGGACACTTCCCTAAGTGAGATCCTCCTGGACTTGGAAAGGTTATAGTAATACAATATTGACAATAGACATAGTTCTTATTTTAAGATATTTTTTTCATAGGTTTCAAATGGCAAAACATCTTTGAAGAATTTGTGACCAGTCCAGAATAATTCAGACCAAGTTGTTCTGAATTATCTATATAAGTAGTTTAGCATCCTACATTAGTAAATTACATTACTTGTAATTTACCTATACAAGTAATCAGTACATATATGGATATATGGAGAGGTTTTCTTTGTAGTGGTGCAATTTTCCTCTACAAAATACTTCAAATTAAGTCAGACTGGATGGACTGAACTACACATCTTGAGATGTTGGAAGCTTAGGAGACTGTTGCTAAAATTAATCATGTTTCAGACTTCTTAAAATTCTCTCCCCTGCCGTGTTTCTTGGGTATATTGGAGAGTTTGTTCAATAATTGTTGGATTTTTGCTACAGGTATCACAGTAAAGAGAGGTGAATAATAATCCGGATTTTTAGACTTCATCTGAAATATTTTGCTTTGCCTAGAAATATTTTATTGACCTCGGCAGAAAGACATTAAGAGACAACAAATCTTAACAAGGGGATTAGAACTTTTTTCCAAGCGAACGGACAGCCTTTTATCAATGCATGTGTTTGCCTTTAGCCATGTTCATGTTTCTGAGCATGCATTCAAGTGTGCCCATATGCGTGTGTGAGCACATGACTGTGTGGGAGACACGGAGACATGATGCACCTGTGCTAAACAAATGACCCCCATGCCTGTGTGAGTTTTTCCCAGGTGAGACTGATGCATGGATCATGTGCTGCCGAGAGCTCTGGGCCACATTGGCTCAGTCTTCCTGGGATCACCTCTGAATGTGGCCCTGAATTTGCACTGAGCAAAGGAACAGTTCACCTCCTCAACAAATAATTTACATCATTTGAGTTGGCAAAGAGACGAGTGTGCTGGACCAGCCTCCTTCAGGCACAAATCAGGTGTTATCTACCTGACTCTGGACACCACCATCAATCTCTCCTGTCCAGTGTTCTTTGTCTGGAATCACACCAACATCACATGATACATGGCCGTAACAACATGCATATGAGATAAGCGGTCAGGTCTGTCAAAGTTTAGCTTTGTTGTCCTAATGTGGGGATTCAAGCTGACTGCTTTTGTAACATTATCCAACTAGTTCCATCTCTCAGCTACTAAATGCCAGTCTGGCAAAATTTAATGAGATCACAAAGAGCAAATATCAGTGGAGATAAAATGCACAAACTCAGTAAAGTCAATGCTTTATTTTTCCCTTAAGGGAACATATTATTTTAAAATGTTATGTTAACTCAAATAAGTTAATTTATTTTGTTACATGGCAAAATAACACTTTCTCTTCATGTTTTAGGGTTAGCGTTTTAGGGTTATTATTTTGAACATCAATCACCAGTCTCTTGCACTTTCAGGAATCATTCAAAATTCAACAGCAATGCTTTTAACAGATTTTGGGGAGACAAAACAGTATAGCTGAACATGTAATGTAGGTCTTTCCACTGGTTACCTGCTAGGTGAAGAGTGGAGCTGATGATTTCAAACAACTTTTGAAGGCAAAGAGAGGTCTAGCCTCGAGCTATACAGCACTTCTTAAAGTTCTCTGAGAATTTGCCTGCAGCCTTAGTTTCAAGCTGTGGCAAATGTTTCTGCATTTTAGGCCAAAGATGATCAAGTATTTAAGGGAATAGTTTTGATTTTTGGAAGTGAGGTTTTGTGGAGTTGCTCTCTGCATCAGTTTCTACCTTGCACTACATGCTACTCTCAATGACCAGAGTTTGAAGAAACAGAAAGATTTTCACTTGGAGACTTTCCCTTTGGATACAAGATGACAGCTGGTCAGAGTGATGCAGGTCTAAAACACATTCTAAAACATCTATGTTTCCATGTCTCTGCTGTTTTTTTAAGGTAATATTATAAAATCTAGACAGTTATTCAGTTATTCGTTTGGACAATCAACAGTAGTTAGTCTGGTCACCTGAGCAAAATAATGAGCAAATGCAACAGGTTTTCCAACTTGCAAATGCAATATGGTTAAGTTGGAAATAAGAATTTAAAGATTTGTGTTCCGATATGAGAAGCAAATTAATCATATCAGCTTCAATAGGTGGCACAAGGTTTAAAAACTAGTTAAGAAATGAATCTGAAACCTTCTCCAAAATTCTAAAGAAAATTTAAAAGTAAAAAAAAAAAAAAAGTACAACGTATTGAGGAACACCTGGATTGTCTGACAGTATGATTGGTGCAAAATTAATAATAACATGAATTTGGTTCAATTACAAGAGTGCAAATTTCCACCCATCCATAGCAGAGATAAAGAGGGTCCTTTAGAAGACACTTTGGGCCTGAGCCAGCAAGCAGAACCCAAACATGGTAAGTGGAGCAAGCAGAAATTAATTACCATCACAACTGACAATTGTTTAACCCTGGAAAACATTAGATTAATATTGCAGATATTTTTAGTCATAAAAGAGAGAAAGTCAAAATATATTTACAGAAGTACATCATACAGCAAAATCACAAATATTTTTTCTTTAGATTTTTTTAACTTTAATAAACCTATACATTTTCTGAAAATGTGGCCATCTTGTGCATATAAACAATAATCCACAAAGAAATAAAGCTTCTGATATGGAAATCAAACCAACTAAGAGCCAACAAAGTCCATCAAAAATCCAAAGTTTGTAATCTGTACCTAGTGTGGTCTATAAGAAATGTCGACCACAAGATTTAATCTTCCTATTTCTGTATCCTGTCTATTTTGGTCTGTCACATAAAAATAGGCTTTTAACAACCCAGCCCAGGATTAATTATTGCCTCTTACGCACTAAATTACTGAATAAAGCTGCAAATATTGATTGATCAGACAGGAGATATTTGTCAGCGAGTATGGATAGCAGACTCACACATGGCAAAGAGTGACTCCGTCTTTCAATCACTGTCAGAAAGCAGTGCAGCAGTGCTACACTGATTGAGCCCCATCATAGCACACTCATTCTCTTGCTACGCCTCCTAAAGTAATCAGTTCTTACACACAAGAAGCAAATATTCATTAGTGACTTATTCATATTCAAAAGCTGCCTTGTAAAAGCAACAAAGGAGCAGAATTGTCACTGACAAGTGCCTAACAATATTTCTGTGATATGCTGTGTGAGCTATGAACAATTGCGATAATCTTCTATTATCTTATCAAGTAAGAGTTGCTTTGAGGTAATCTGAACGACCAGCTAGATTCCTTAACGTTCAACTGTTAAGTTAATCTAAAAAAGACCTTTTTTACATGAAACCTAAAAATATTAAGAATAAATATTTGGAATAAATTTAAGAATAAAATCTAGGCTTTTGGTCCTTAAAACTAGTCAGATAAAATTCAAAAAATGAGAGAGAAAGATGGGCTGCAAAGTTAATAATTAGTTAGTTCTCCTCTCAAATAAATTCTGTCCAACCTCACCAGATTTTAATCAAAGGCTGAAAATAGTAGCTGATTGTAATCTGCACTCAGAAGTCACCAGGGGTGTTTGAAGAACCCGACAAGCCTGCGAGTGGAGCTAATTCGATTAAGAGCCGGCAGTACCTGGAGGGGACGGATCTGTATCTCCCTCTTTTTTATTTATGAGATTAAGTTGCGCTTGTTATTCCAATATAAATAATCAAGCCACCAGAAATGATACTTTTTTTCAACTTGTATCTTTTCTCCTTTGCATCCAAAAAATAAGAAAATATTTGGTAGATAAACTTTGTGAGATTAATACAATTAATATCTAATTCTACTAAATCTAGGAAAACCTCTTGAAATTTCTAAAATGTAAAAAAGTTTACATAAATATATATGTTTTTTAAATAATAAAATGGAAAAGTTCAGATGAAAAATACAGCACAAACAAATTTTTTTGGAACTTCCTGCTAACATTCATATTTTCCAAAAATATCCTATATTTAATAAACTCTGAAAAGCCATCAGTGCAGTCATCAGTAAATTATTTCAATATTTAAGATAGAGGAAAAAAAAATATGGCTTGTTCTGCTTTTTTCCAGATCCAACTTTTTTTTTTTGGATCTGATGTGATATTCCTCCATTCAACAAAGCCTTTAAAGAAAGGCAGAGAGCCATTTCGAAAGCCCCACAGAAAGCAAGATAAACAATTGTTAAGAGGCTTTTTGGTTGAGCTGTTTGAATAATATACTTTGGGTTTTACAGTGTTAGCGGTCAGAGTTTTAAATAAGACATATACACAAGCAGTGGAAAAACCTAAAATGCTGCTTTCTTTCCATAGTCTTCAACCAATGTCAGTATCTTGCAGGCTGAATAAAGAGCTACAAGTTGAATATACTTGGCCTTAAAAACGTATTTGTACCATTTTCACATTTTGTGTCATTACAACCTGAAACATCAGTGTATTATTTTGCAAATTGTTGTGATACACCATCGCAAAGTAGTGCACAGCTGGCTGAAGTGGAAGGAAGCTATAATTTTGTAAGGACGTTTGGTCTAGTTTTATTTTTCTTGAAGCTAAATAACCATCTCAGTCCATTGCAAGTTTTTTTTTTCTTTTTTAAGTTTTATCCATCTTCGCTCCAACCAGCTTATTTGTACTTGCAGAAGAAGAACAAGAACAAATCAATTTTGAAACAAAGTGACACCTTGTTACATCTTGAGTAAAATGCAAAGAAAAAGCTAAAGTATATTTGAACTACAAGAGAATATGCATGTTCAAAACTGCAACTAAAAGGTTCTGGACATTGCAATCACAAAATCCATTTGATTGATGTCACTGAACAGTTTTTTCTAATTACAATCTTAGCAACAATAAACTAGTTAACCTGAGAAATAAGTTACATATACTGCATATTTAAATTTTAGAAAAAGTTAATGACACTTGACTGCAGCCTTTCAAAATCATGAATAAATTGTCTTTATTTGACACTTTAATTTATTACATCTACTTAATTATGTTGTGTGCTACTCTGTTGCTAAAATGTAGTTTAAGTATAATCTGCTTACTTACTGTAATTGTACAACAAAAATAGAACAATTTAAATATTTAAAAAAAATTGGCACTTTTCAAAAAATATAAATGTACAAATTATAAACAAAAACATATTAAGAAAACTTACTAGTGCCATTTTTCCAGAGTTACTACGCACCTCTTGGCTACTTTTCTGAATGGGACTGAATACAAACATAGACCAGCCCATTATCCTGATTTTCACGTATATACAATTTTTTAAAATTTTTTATTGTGTAGCCTTTTGTACTTTTATGTGAAAAATAAGGAGCAATTTGTGGTGGCCTATTACATAAAAACCACGTTGATGATTTTGGTTGTAGCATGAAAAAAATTTGGAAATGTTAATGAGGTATAAATACTTTTTGCAAAGAAAACCACTGTGTATGGTTTTTCTAAGGGTGTATACACTGTCTGGGTTTAAGTTGATGAATTTTGGCAAATGGTGTCAAGCGGCATGAACATGCATTTAGTTTCTGTTGTTTAAAGCCAAAAGAAAGATAGTTTGAAAGATACTGTTTGTCAAACTTCCTGTCCACTAGGATTTTCCATGAGAAGGGGCTTACCTCCCCTCTCAAGGGGCTTTCCACCACCCACAATAGAGGAAACGTGAAAGGCCTGGCACTTGATGTGACATAAGAAACCCTCAGAGCAATCCCTTACACTGCTCTTGCCACTTCTTTCCCTTTCGTCCTCTTCTGAGGAATCCATTTCATATCAGAGAGCCACAGAGCTGCGTGAAGCCAACCAGGACTTAGGTCACAGTGTACCACATTAAATTTAGACTCCTTTAACGCTCTCCAATAATGCATCTGGAGTAGTTCCGGTCAAAACTATTCAAATTTTTCCTATCTAAGATTCAAACTTCTGTAAATGGGCCACAGATCTAAGCCTTCAATCACCACTGGAGATTTCAAATCAAATCTGGTGTCTGTCATAAGCTGAAATTTCCTCGCCAGCCCCAGTTAAGTCACTGGTGATTCAAACTCCAAAATAAACCGTCCCAGTGGAATAAAACTTTCATCACTGATGTCAGTTAAGTTTCTTGAGTTTGTTTAATTAGAACTGCCTGTTAGAGGTTGCACTTTAGTTTGTTCTAGCTTCACTTAAAATAAATCCAAACAAATTTTCTCGTCGTTTAAAGTTTGAGTAAGGGTATAATTCTATCAGACTGGTTTTCGTATATATAATATGTTGCAAAAGTATCCATAAAAACTTTTAGTATCCAAGAGTCTGGCAGGAAGTGTTGTGTGAAATGGAAGGAACATAAATGGTTTTCAAAATATGCTACAAATTAACCTTGGAAAAATGCTGTGTGCCTTTGTACTCACAGCCTACTGTGGACCAACTTTACACATTCAGAGGTTAGAGGTGTGCCTCTTTTCAAAGTAGCTTATGTTCAGCCAGATTGTGTCTTGAGAGCATTAGAACAATTTTCAAGACTTGCAAAATAGTCTGAATGGAGGTGGAGAATGACTGAGCCATTACATTATGAATGTTGATTTTAACCATTTAATTAAAGGTGTGGCTTAACAAGTAAGATTATTAGTGTCAAGTGTCAAGTCTACTGTTCTGACAGTTTTGCTTCCACCATCCTTGCAACTTGATGAGCAGTGTACGTTTTCCAGAAGCATTTTGCTTGTAGGCCAAATTGTTCTGTTTTGTTCTCATCTGACCAGAGCACATTCTTTCACATTTGCTGTGTTCTTGATCCAAACAGGACTTATTTTCTTTCAAAGGTTGCTATTTTCTTTTCTCTCTTGCTTTAATGTACTCTTTGTAAAGTACACAACTAATAGCTACCCTGTCCACAGACTCTTCCACCTGAGCTGTGGACTTTTGAAACTCCTCTCAAGTAACAATTGGTCTCTTGAATGTTTCTCTGACTAATGCTCTGCTCAACCAGCCAGTCACTTCAGGTGGCCCTCAGTGGGGGCAAGAAAAGCGGTTGTGTCATCCATCACTGTTGCTTGCAGATGTTGCTTGTTCGTCAAATTTATTGGTGTACCAGAAATGCAACACAAAGGTTCCGGTTCAGGACTATTGTATGTAAAAACGAAAAATACATGCAAAAATGTTTCTATTAAAAATTTTAGCACTATGTAATTAATTAATTAAAATTAATGTGTTAAAAGTCCCAGCCCTATTCATAACACCTTTGTTTAATAATGCTCCCTAATATTAGTGAACAACTTTCAAGGATTTTGTAAATTGGCAACATTTATACAGAACTTACACTAAAGAGAACTATTTAAAAGTTAGATAGCTTCTTTGTGTTGATCTATCACAAATCCTAAGAAAAATTGACTGAAGTGAGAAGAGTCAAATTGTGAAAAAAATATTTATAGACTTTTGCAAGGTAGTTTATAATGAAGCAGACAACAAATGGCTTTGTAATATAGCAGCAAAAACTCTCACGTTTCAAAGATGGCCTGATTGAAAGCACATGCATGTCTTTTGAATGTTGGTAAATTAAGTTTTTTGCATCATATTGCACAAGATATAGATACTGGAAATGTTCAACAAATTACATATTAAAGAAAACAGTCATATGTTATTTGATAAAATTGTTCTAAAGGTATATAGAAACCTTAATGGGTCAAATAAAGAACTCAAACAATTGTTTCTTGCAGATGGTAAGCAACATTTAGTGTAAAGTGTAAAAAGCATAACATACTCTAAGTGTTTTAGTATTTTTATGAGTCAAGGGCGACCAGTTAAATTTTTCTAAAGCATTTTGTTCATTTCATGAAGTCTTTTCATGCGGCTTCCCTTGTACCAAACACTTTAACAACTCCCACATCCTAACTCATTGAATAGATTTCAATCTCCTAGCACGAGAGAAAGATCAAATGCTCTACCCTCAATAATAGATTAAAAAAAGTGTTAAACTCCCGCCTGTTCCTCCAGGGGCAAACCCTCTAATGTTAAACCAAAATAAAAGTTGCCTGACTAACCTAACTGAAAAAAAAAAAAAAAAAAAAAAAAACTTACTCATTCCTGACTTTCCCAGCCTCAGTGCTTGAGGTCAAAAGTTTATTTTCAGGCAAAGTTGAAAGCTACTAAAAGGTATTTCTGGTACATCATACATTTCCTTTACTAGACTCATTTTTTTCTATTTTTTAAAACATTAGACCTTAACAATAGCTTGTAAAATAGGTTACACTAAAAGCATATTTTAACCAAGTAGCAAATGTAATTAATATACATTATATATTAATTTTCCCAGTGATTTAAATTATGAATTTCTGATGTATTGTCCATTTCTAGTTCTTCTTACACCATGTTTCTTTATTAAGAGACAAAGAAAACAGTGTCATTAAATCCGTTTGAAATACGGATTCAATATTTTCTGAAATTATGAGTCAGTCAATATAAATATTCACAATTTATATAGCTTTGGAGAAAATCGCTGATACAAAACTATCATTCCTCTGTATTAAGAACTGTCTACAAGTGGAGAATATTCAAACCAATTGTGATCATTCCCAGGTCTGGCTATCCAAACATAGCCATTGTGAAAGCAGAACGTAAGATGCCACATGAAGTTTCATAAAACCCCAAATATAATTAGGTGACCTATAACAGGCTTTTGCCACTTTTTCTATAAATGTGCATGCATGTACAAAAATAACAAAACAAAACAAAAAAACTGCACTATTCTTATGTTACTGGGATGTGTGCACGGAGGTGTTATCTCAATGAAAAACGTGAACAAAAGATTAAAATTTCTCAGAAACAATCTAGACGAAAAAATGTTAGAATGTTCTTTAGCCTGATGAGTCTAAAATTAAAGACTCATCAGTGTCCTTTATGTCATCAGACATAAAGGACATGTCTTGCATAATCAAACCTCATACCAACACTAAAGCACAGAGGCGGAAGAGTCATAGTTTGAAGATTCTCAGCTAACCATCACATCTGTCGCCATAAATATCGACCGATATTTGAAGAAATGTGAGATATCAATCTCACTGAAATGCTGTAGGGTAACATGAAATGGGTTGTACATCTCAACCAGATGTTTGACTCTGAGTGGAGCAGATTTTCTGTAAAATGATTTTACTTACCTAAAACAAAGTTTATTTCCGGTGTTTAAAAGTAAGGAATATTAATTTGCGCTTCCTTGCCCAAGAATTTCTGACTGTGCATGTGACAGACAAGCTCTGATTACCAATTATAAATACATAACTAATGAAACCAATCAATTTTGAATTTATATCTATAAATTCATAATAAGATTACATGAATCTAACAGTGAGGAAAATATCTTAACTGCTGGATTTTATATGTGAGGTGCAGGTTGCACAGATAGGTGCTTTTTTCTGATTAAACATTAAATCTGAGGAATGCGACTTTTAAACATGTTGCATTGATTGCATCACAAAAGTTCAGGCATGTGAATAGTTCATTTAGAATCATTACACAGAAAAGGCAACCTAATCAATCACCAAAAATTATTATTTGAAAGAAATTTTGAGCATTAAAGTAAAACATTTCAAACCACATCTCTGCCTATTAATTCATTCCTGATAAGATGCAAGTTCACAATTTGCAAAGTAAAGTTAAAAACTGCTTAATGAAAATTTAACAAGATATTGGATATTACATCCTCCTCTCAAGACAAGACGAACCAACAGAATTGTAAATTTCAATTTAATACCATAATGTGTGTGGCAAAAAAATGTGTTATCGCAAAAAAAAAAAAAACACACAAAAAAAGTATTGCTTCTGATTTACTAAAGTTTCAATCATGAGACACGGATAAATACGGTATATTAAAAATGTTATTTGACCTTTGAAACCCATAAACAACAAGGAGACGTTACGTCAAAGTTTAAATGAGGAGCAGCTGTAACCATTTATGAAGCAGCACTGTGTGTCAGAGAAGGATGAGAGTTCACATTTAAGTGTCTGAATGGTATGAACAAAAGGAAGCTGATGAAGTTACTTGACTTGCTTTTTAGAATTGAAAACACAGGAGGACGGAAACTTGATCTATCATAGCACATAATAAACCTTTAAATCCCAGATCTATTCGAGCTGTACATGTAGCTTCCATCCAACAGCAAGAGAGTCCAAATTTCCAGAATTTGAGAATGCCACAGCCAAAGGAACACTACTGTCCACCTCAGTAGAATGCAGCCTATACGGTAATACCGTAAGATTTTGTGTGACAGAACTACAAAAACCCTTCAAAGTCCTTGTTGCTTATCCAAATCGGGTCCACAACATCTAAATAAAAAATAAGCTAAGAGCTCTAATTTTGCACCCCAAAATGCAAAATACCATAATGTTTTGGTATGCAGGTTAAAGTCTGGTAAAGCGATCATTAAAAATATTTTTATACTGCAGCATCAGGTGTTATTTTCATACTATGAATCCAATTCCCAAAACAACATTCCTTTTTTTTTATTTCAGGCAGGCAAAAACTCTTGACAGGATTTAAAATAGTAGCAAGTGGCATAATCAGAAGACAGCAGGTACCTCGTGCAAATTCTTTTTAATTAAATCTATAAATATATCACTAGGCCAAATAAACACAAACCGCTGCTAAAGAAATTATGACTAACTATCTGCATATTTAAATGCCTTTAAAAGAAACATATTTATTTTCTTATTAGGTGTACAACTGCACACAAATGCAAACTTTCAGCATTGTGTGTTTTTGACACAAACTCCCACTAAATGAGCATCTAGACACCAGGGCTACAGCCTAATATTTGGCTGTCTATCAGTTGTGAATTGAACAAACAGGTGGTTTCGCATCTTTACACAGAGTATTATCTTTTACAATCATCTTAGAAATTTATTCATGAACGTCTAAGGTGGTGTGCCTGAAAAAGCTTGGACATCGAGTCCAGAACTGTGGCCCCAAAAAATATTTTACCAGTCCAGCATATTTCCAGGCTGTCCTACATTTGACATCTCTTTTTCCAAAAACTGCAGTAATTTCCTACTATTAGAACATTGTAGCAATGAATCATGGGTAAGTAAATCCAAAAAGCCCTGGCTACCTTATTTTGGAAACAAATTCTATCGAAACCTGATGTTGATGTTGGTTTAGTCAGCTACTAACTATTTTTATTTGTCATGTGGTGTCCTGTAGAGAACAGGCCCATATGTCTGTATTGATTGAGCTGGGAATACATTTATCAACTTACTAAAAGCTAGAAAAAATAGTAGAACTTGTGGTTGAGAATTTTAAGAATTTAAGCTTCTATGTAGCTTTAGCAGATTAAGTGTCAGTGCTAACATAAGCATGCTACGTGAGTTTCTTAACACAGAGGTTGCCAATGAACAACACATCTTATCGGTGATGGTCAGGAAAGAGGTACATGTCTTTGAAAATGAGTATCAAATTAATTTTTAAAGTTTATGTTTTGCTTTAACTAATTTAGCAGTGCTAATACCAAAGTCAAACTTGGTTGCAAACTGAGCGTTTTAAACTTGAGGTAGTTGTTGCTGTTACAATTTGCCTTTTAGCTGTTTTTTGTGAGGGAAATGTCCTACATACAATAAGTAGATATAATAAAATATATTTAATAGTTTTAGATACAACAGATTTATTCTGCTTTTAATCACAATGTTAAAGCAAAAGTTAAACTCGCTGACAAATGTCTTAATGCCAGTAAGCAACATGTATTAGCTGTGGCTGCCAGGAGTAAGGTTTACATGCCACCTTCATATAAAAAGCTCATTCTCTGCTTCAACTATTTTCAGCTAAAGCTGAACTCGCTCTCAAGCTGAGCTTCCTAACCATAAAGCAGCTGTTGCCATAAACAGTCCATAGCTGGTCGCTTCAGAGCGAGATAAATGGTTTGCATGCCACATCGTTAGAATAAAATTTTTGAAACATTTTCAATAATGTCATATACCTTCATCACAACTCATTCCTCTTTTTTTTCCCTAGCAGAAAGGGTAAACCGACTGGGCAAAATGATCTCAACAGTTAGACGAGCCAATTTAAAAAGAAAAGGTTGGAATTCTTTGCCAAAAGTGGTAGTGACAAAAAAAAAAGAAAAAGAAAAAAGAAAAGAAGAACTGACTTGACTTCATCAAAATTAAACAAGTACTGAAGAATGAACAACAAGGCTTTATACATGAGATATCAAACTAATTAGGACATTTCAGCAGGCACATTTGACTTTTTGAAGTTTCCAAAAAGTTTTCCTAACACCTATTTGAAACAATCTCCTGCTCACAGTGTCCATCATACACTCTTAGTCTCTGTAAAAAGGGAAAGATAAACTTTTAGTGAGATGAGAAAAATATTTCCACAGTGCAGAGATTGTCTCACTTATTTTTTTCCCCACATTCAGCATTACATAACACACCAAAGGCGTTCTTTTTTTTTTTTTTTTTTTTCTCTGTCTTTCTCTTTCCCAGACGCACTTTAATCCTGTGCATAAAAGGGTGGGGTGAATATGGGTCAGCAGGTTAGGAGTGTCTCGAAGTCAAACTTGTGAAAGAAGAAATCAATTCAGGAAGCTTCTAAAACTACCTGTCTTGGCCTCTCTATTACATAAGCGCTCAGGCAGCGCGCGCCAGCCCACAAAGTTCCACAGTTTCGCCTTTAAGAGGTGTATTAAAAGTGGAGACCCTTTTTTATGTTTAAATTAAGCAACCACTCCGCCGAGGAGTGGGTGAACACTCTTCTTTAAGAGTGAACAGGATCCGCGATCATGATGATGATTTCTGCTCTCGGTTGCGCGCCTCTGTTTATGGCTAAACCTGTTACATAACCAGCTTACATTCCACATTCACCATATCACATTCTAAATATACCCCTCGCGCGCGGTACAGGAGGAGAGTATACGCATGCAAAACCCGACGTTCAATGAAATAATTGTCCCACCTACACCGCTCGCTTTAGCGCAATGTGAACTCTGCTTGTTGGGAATCAGCAGAGAAATCCTTATTTCTTTGAACTTGGCCGAGCCCGGTTAGTCTGTATACTGGCGACAGTGGAGAGGGGGTGTGGTTAAACATACTGTCTTGTACTGTACAACATGGACGGGACGTGATGGATAAATCATGTAAGAAGAACCAGACTTTTTTCACGGGCTGGCATATGAGGGCTTGTTCCGCCGTATTGTTGAATCGAATTAGGTTACAAATAATAACAACAATAATATCAATATTAATAATAGTAAAAAAAAATTATGTAAAGCACCTTTCGGTTTGCAACAGTATATAATCCAGCTGCCGGGGCGCCTTGTTTTTGCACATTGGAGCAGCCTAAATCAGTGAAAACCCAGCGAGACGACGTTGCATGAAGCACTGGCGGAGGACACGTCCTTACGACCGAACAGAACGGGACTGATCGATAAACTAACCCACAGTTTCCCCAAAGTTCACTTTCGACACTTTGACAAAATAGCGCCGGAGCGGGCAGGTCGGCCTGTTTGGGCATGGGGAGCAGCTCCTGTTAGTGGGGTCTGAGTTCCTGGATAATTGATTAATCTTGCAGTCGGAGTAAATGTGACATCTGTGACCGTATCACCCCCCCATGATTTTGGCTGTCAGTGGAGCAGCGCGCACATACATACACCGACCAAAGCCCTAATTACAATCAAACTGGTCAAATAACCTCGCTTGCACGTAAATATATATATATGTATTTTTAAAAAGCTACGGGGTGAATTAAAACAGGGTGCAGTTATTTTGGAGGTTGTGCGATTTGATTTATTTTGAAGTTGGATTAAAATATGCCTCGATCGCTCCGCGTTCCTCACCCGCCGAAACTGTCAAATTGCTGCTCGCTTACCTCTGTTGGTGCTTGAGCAGGTCTGCTTTCGAACCGGGGCTGGATGGTCCGCTTTCCGGAGCGTCTCCAGGTTTACCGGGGTTTCCCTGACCGGGGTAGCCGGCTCCGAGGCGCTGTTGCCCGGGTCGCTCGCTGGATCTGGAGGGGACTCCATGTTGATTTTTTTCTCTCCTTTTCTCGGCTTCACTGTCAAACTAATGCTAATGCTTCAAACTAATTCTCTGCGATCTTGTGAGCTCCGACACTACGTCCTGCTATCTAATTTAGACTAGAAGTAAGAAATGAGAAATGCGAGTCTGTCTGGTGGTGGGTGTGTAGGTTTGATTGTCCACTAGCAGCGCTAGTGAGAGCTCCAGTCATGCAAGCTTAAGAGGGAGAGGTTGTCAATAGCAGAAGAATAGATGGTAGGCCTGAAAGTAATCCAAGTTGATCGACCCTGTGCAGTTTTAGATGAGAACTGGGGTAATTTAATGCAACTCAGCCTTCTCCAAAGAATGCATGCATTTAGATATTAAATCAGTCAAGAGATGATACTTGTTTTGCTTGCACTATACAGTCCTCTTACGTTCGAAACTAAAAGTTGCTCCAAACTATCACAAAACATCATTACAGAATTATTGCAAGATTAAAAACATTCACTTTAAACATTACACTGTATGTCAAGCTACAATATCAGTGATGTTTTGCAAAAACTACACTGTAAATCATTTATTAGTTCTATCTTTGTATTTCTTGTCAAAGCTGTTGTAGCTAGGAACATCCTATCTGCAAAATTAGCCAAAAGCTGCAGAGGTGCATGAAATATTCACTGCAAATTCCTTTAGTGGGCATTGCCTTTGCAGGCTGAGCTTCACTACAGCAGTCTGCAGGCTTCTTTTTTTCCAGACATGAAACTGCCCATCCTAATGCCCAAGAATTCAATCGGGACTAGTCAGTAGTCAGTTCATTATTTTCATCAAAAATCACCATCATCCTAATCTCCAACATCCCCCTGTGGGAGGAGCCGACTGCATATATGAGTAGTCTGCAGGAGCTGATGAAAGAACTCTTCCCCCTTACTCACAGAATAACATGCGGGTCTCCGCTCTGCCTGATAAAAGAGGGAGCTGACAGCGCTTTGGAGAGAATGCGTTTCAAGATACAATGCTGTCTGTGGCTGCCATCAAACGTCACTCTAGGAAGCGGAATTCATGCACCGCTTGTTGCGCAAAAAAGGAAAAAAAAAAAAAAAATCCTGCAAGCACCATGCTTTCTGCATGTGATCAGCGGAACCACGCCTCTTCAAAGCAAGGCACGTGGACTTTGACATGGTCCTGCCCTTCAAGCAGACTGCTCACACAAGTCATAAAAGTGACGAAGTCAAAAGCTTTATCCCCGTCAACACGAATTTTAAACAGCTGCTTTAATGGTGTGTTTAAGAGAAGAAGTTAACTTCTCTTCGGTTTATGGTTCAAAAAAAAAAGAAAGAAAGAAAGAAAAAGGAAAAAAAAATCTATTGAGTATCTCACTTGTGAATAAGCAGTCCTCTTTCAAACAGTCATCTGCTCATCACAAATTAAGTGGCTCTGAATTTTCAAACAACAAAATTTTCACCTCATACCTATTTGAATTTTCATAAAAATCTATTTTCAATTTATACCTTTGGATTTCTGGTTTTGTTTGGAGTAAACCAAATATCCTGCTGATGAACACATAAAACAACTAGTGAGGAGTTAGCCAATAAACTGTTTAAAATTCACAAGCATTTGTGAATTTTACTTAGAAAATTCACAAATTTACAAATTCTACTCAGAAGTAATAAATATTTCTCAGTAAAAGTTTTAACAAATAAAAAATACACCGCTGCCTTTAAAAAATAGCCTATTCTTAGCTTGTAAAAGTAGTTACATTTTATCCAGTTATGAACATTTTTGCTTATAAGGATCATACTCCACTTTAAAATAATAATTAAAAAAAAACCTCCAAAACACTCAATTCTGATCAAATGTTACTGAAATAATAACCTAATAAACTTTAAAATCTATTGTTAACCTTAAATTTCTAATAATTTTGGCAATTAAAGCAGTGCTGTAACTTGTTAAAGCTGAATATAGGATTTATACATGTATTTAAACAAGGTGCAATGTAACCCTGACATTCTCAGCTAAGATGCACTGTTTATTTTCAAGCACTGGTTCGAGATTAAGAGAGTCCTCTTTATAGCAAGTTTGCCTTTAGCATTTACTTGTCCAGTTAAAGCTACATACAGTTTTGCTTAAAATCTATTGAAATAGGATGGTATGTAAACCTTTTCGCTTTACACAGCTAAATGTCTTGCTCATTGGCAATGAATGCCTCACATTTAAAAGGCATCAACTTGCTAACAATTCTGACAGTAGTACTCTCTAAATACTCAAAACTGGAAACAAACTTAAATTCATAAAACTTCCCACACCACAAGTCTTAAGATAGTTTTTAAGCTTTGCTAGGTTTATATATTCGCTGATTATACAACCCATAAACATATCAGTCCCTCTGTTCTCTGCTGGACACAGCACACTATGAATGAACTTGGCAGCTGACTGAACCAACATCTTCACTCAAATTCTTATGTAAAATGCTTTTGTAGGATTTGTTGGAAATCATAGAGGTAGATCCACACACCAAGACATGTTCTTCTAATCATGACATCTCAGTGGATGATTTGATATCTTTATATATAATATATAATTTATTAATATATTTTTAATTTTATATATAATCAATCTGATGTTATTATATATATATATATATATATATATATATATATATATATATATATAATATATAGGCAGAAGAGGAGGCCACAACTACCTCAGTGTTGAGAAGTTGTGTATTTAGAGTTAAAATTTTATCATATTTAAGAACTGTTATGCCTAATCAAAATGGAAACAAAGATTTGAACAAAATGTTCCTACCTTCAAAAGTTGTCTTTTGACAACTTGACAATGGTACCATGTCTTACATCATCAGTTCAAAGATTGGGTTAATCCAAGACAAGTCACCAGTCCATTGCAGTAATTGTAAGCTATTATTGCTACTACTCAGTAAAATCGTTCAGTTTGAATTAAAGATAAACCCTAAAATATGGATATGCATATGGTGATCTTTGCCCTGACCATCGGCTACATTCATTTAGCATTTAACTAAGAACAGTGATGATTCAAAGTACTGTGAAAAGCCATTATTGTCAGATTAAATATGTCTGATTAAGCAGATGAAAAATGAAAGTGACAGGTGTATTAGCAATAGAAAAAGGCTCTGTCTTTCTCTGTGCCCCAAATTTGAATGTTCATCACTAACACCCTGGCTTTATCTCCAACCTCTATGAACAAGTCAACAGCATGATAAAACCTCTAGTATGACATTTGGTTTTGGTTTGTCACACCAACAGAAGGAGTGACTCCCCTCTGGTCACCCTTTTCAAAACTTCAGCAAATGTTCAGAAGGAGTGGATGAATGTGTAAGTAGCACACCTGAGAGTAAAGTAACAATAAATAACCAGAAGTAGTCCTCCTTATGAAGATCTTGTTGAAAATAAAATGTTGGCCATTTTATTTTCAAATGTTGCTTAAGTTTATTGAGGTATGTTATTGTTCATTTCCGGTGGTTCTGCAGGCGCCTCCAGTGAGTTTGGGGTCAACTAGCAACTTGATTCTTTGTCTCTGTTGTACATTTGATTGTTTGCTTGGGCATACTATATTAAATGATAATACTGCCAGACAGATAGCCTCCTACTTTAATCCAGAATAACTTGCTACAAAGATAATTTGGTGTCAGTGTCTGGAAAGTGTCAAGAGTCCTGTGTCTTATAGCCTAATCATCAAACCCCATCACAGAGTCTTTGGTTGTTTAATAGTGCTGTTAGAAATTAAGTCCAACATCTCCACTTTGGTCGTCTCTTTGCAAAGTGCATTATCATAGCAGTCTTGGGGTCTGTCCAGCTGCAACTACTCTGATTTAGGCTATCAAGTTTATGTTAAAGAAAACTGACTGTCTGCTGGTAAAAGTTCCAAACGAGCCATATGTTTTTAGTCTCTCTCTAGTTCATTAATTTAAAAATGTAACCGTCTAAAGGAGGCCTCCAAAATTTGAGATATGCATGGGGAGTTTATTCCAGTTCCTCTATGTCAGGCTTCTAAGAGACTGCCTGGTGAATATACATGGGTGATTTTTTTTCTTAAAAGTTTAGCTGTTGTGCTCAATATTTTTATATTTTTCGCTGTCAAAATAGATTAATTGAATGGTATAAAACCGCTCCATTCAGTTCCTTTCTATGTAATTTAGCTGATTTCTTTCCAACTTGACATTGTGATAGCACACATTACATCTGAACGAACTCACACAAAAACTATAGTAAATGTATAGGCTCTTTTACTTGTTGATAACCAATCAATCAACATTTGCTACTAACCCTTGTAATTAAGATGGAAGAATTAAAAAAATATGCTCTTTTTGCAAAGTTGTTACTGAACTTTTGCTGCCTTTTTGTCAAATACATGGCTCCTAATGTCACATTTTTTAAAAATACTTTTCTTTAAACATGTGAGAGTGTCAATTATTTTTTACTCTTTAAATGTAGAACCAATGCAATATATCAAAAATGTCTTGTTTCTCTTGCATATTTGGTGAGTTTGCTCGGTTTGTTGTGACTATTGTCCAGGATCAAAGCTTCAACTAATCTGTTCATCTCAAGACAACAAATCCACTGAATCTTTGCAGAAAGTACGGTACACTAAATAATATAAAATGTCAAAAGGAATCAGTTTTCATGTTTCCATTACAACCGTCCTGCATGTAAGTCATCAAGATAATCATGATGTAACTTTTGGAGCTGTGCTGAAGGCTGGCTTTTTGAAAGAAAGCCAGAATGAATATCTTACTGCCAAGTGAAGAGGCCAGCTTTCATTCCTTCTGCTCAGCTTCAGTTCCTCCAGATCTCCCTGACCTCCTGACTCACTGCAGTATGACAGCACGAACCCCAGATTCAAATGTATTGCCTGTTGCATGCTCAGCAGCAAGGCTGGAAAAGTAAAACGTGGGTCAAAGTCATCTAAAAAATGGAAACGTGAACTACCTGAAGTATTGAAAAGAACATGAAAAAATGTGCCCTTGCAGTAAGACGGTGATCAGATGAGACTAAAACTTAACTCTTTGGCATACATGCAAAATGATATGTGTGTGGGAAAACTAAAAAAAGAGTGGGCAAATATGCTGCTCAAAAAAATAAAGGGAACACTTAAACAACACAATATAATTCCAAGTAAATCAAACTTCTGTGAAATCAAACTGTCCATCTAGGATGTGTTATTTGAGTGTTCCCTTTATTTTTTTGAGCAGTGTATTTTTCTCTGTGAAAAATTTGCCCACAGGCTAAAATCTGGTAGAGACGCACACTGTAAGATGTGCAACCTTCATGACATCGAAAGGGGTTCCTAAAAAGTTTTAAAGTGACTGGATTCATATGCACACTATACCTAATACACTCTTTAGATTCTCATTTGAAAAAAAAAAAATCTGAAAACAATTCATTATTTTATTTCCCCCAACTGTAAATTCAATTTAAGTTTGTAGTTAAAATGTGACAAAATGTGAATCAGTTCAAGGTTGTAGATTTTCACAAGAATAAGTTTAAACATCATGCAGTATACACAGATAAAGTCTCACTAAGCAGTCCTATTTGATTCTATCCAAAAAGGCGCAAGGACAAGTCTGATAGTGCCACTTTAATTTTTGAGTTAAAATGAATTATGCTGCTGTCACATTGCAGAGAAGGCGACAGGGTAGGTTGTGTCGGATGCGAAGTGCGTAGAGTAAGCATGCCCGCCGTGATCAGATGATTGATTAGCTGACACTGGCTCAGAGGTGTAACACTGCTCTATTTTTCTCCCTCATTATGTAAGGCTATATTTCAAATCAGGAGCGCACTAGAGGAAGACACCAGAGATACAAGACAGGACACCCTTCAAATAAGAAAAGTTTATCAGAAAACCGCCAAGGAGACTGAAGAGTTTCACTTCTAATCTTGTCATGGTTGTCATGGTACAGCAGATAAAAGGTTGGCTGTGATTTGACAGCATTGCCTATAGAAAGAGTATGAAAAAAAAAATGTGCTTCTCTTAGTAAGCACATAATGATATGTCTTTAATTTAAGAAAAAAAAATTCTAACTGTAATATTTAACATTTTTTAATTCAGTGATTTTTTATAAAACAACACACACATATTCAGAAAGTCACTTTTTTAAAGAAAGTGTTGCTTTACAAATTGGATTTCAAAACCCAGAACGAGCAAGCATACAGTTCTCTGCATGCTTATGAGCAGTGCAGAGTGGCAGAGAGTAATGAAACAGACATATTAATGGCTTTTCACTTATTCATGTGTCGAAAATGAAGAGGCTTAGCCACATTTTGAAATGGTTGACAGAATAAAGAGCCAACATTGGGGGAATGATTGTATTTATGATTTCAGCTTGACAGATGAATGTATCAAGAGAGTGAGTGAGTGACATGTTTCTGATGGTTCAAAGTGTTAAACGATGTGATGTATGGCAACATACAGGAGCAGTGGGGCTGCCGCTCTTCTGTGCTTTCGTTTTCAGAGTCATGTCTCTTCACTGCAAGGAGAGGAGAGGCTAATCAACAGTCCTTGTGGTTATTTCAGAAAAAATTAAAAAAGGAATACTGCATGCGGTATACAAACATCATGCAAAAAAAGTGAAATATTTAACAGCAGAAAAGCTTATTGTAGGACAGGATTCTGCAGTTGCCTCACTCACAGTGCTGTGTCTTCCTCAGAGACAGCACCACTAGCACCACCTAGCAGTGAATTTGACCACAATATTTAACTGTGTCCACATTCAGCTTCAGATAACTAATATGTAGATAATGGAGCATAACCTTAAAAAAAGAATAGAATCAAATAGAGAGAGAAATCTGAATAGAATAGAATGAAAAATAAAACATAAAAGACAAATCCTAAATTATATTAGAGAGTTATATAAATAAGTATAATTAAATATCACCTTATGCAAAAAAAGAAAACAAAATTTAAAAAATTATATAAAATTATTATATTAAATATAAGTCATATTTAATATAAATAATATATAATGTATATTAAATTAGATATAATTTAATAAAAAATTAAATTATATATATTCTTTCCCGTAGAAAGAATACAGGAATACAAATGTAAAGAGCAAAAAAATAAAAAATGGTTAGATAAATAAATACTGCACACAAATATATTCACATAGCTTGTCCATTATTGTGATTAAGCATTATGAAATGCAATAGATTATATTCTGCTTTCATTTTTCCAAAAAGTTGGCATTACATCCCACATCCTCACACAGCATTGGTTGTTGACCCTTTTGATCCAATTTATACAAAAACACATATGGACTGAAGAATTAGTCTCAAATTTTACTTAGAGCACCAATCAATATTATACAGTTGCATTAATGTCACAAAAAATGAAGTTGGAAAAACGAATGAAATTGATATTTGTTTTCCAGAAATTGTTTCATTGTCTGCTTCTTGTTCACTAAGGCATGACGAAAAGGAAGCTATAGCTGTCACGCTGCATTGCTTCATGCCTTGTCAGTTGCAAGATTACGCACTAACGCAGTCTATGGTTGAACATAAACTATGACAGCAAGAACTCCAAAATAGTCAGCGGAGAATGTATTATCTCATAATAAAAAAAAAAAAAAGATTGGCATGTTAAAGCGAGAGGCTTTCTGACTGAGCAAGAATTGACTCATGGCATGTACATGGAGTTCATACAACAAGGGACTGGAGTGATTTTCTCAGTTAAAAGTCAGGAGGTGAAAAATGGCGCGGTTATTTGTGCCTGACAGAAGTTAAGAGCTTTTCCCTGAGGCCCACAGCTTCCCAGCTGACCGCCAGGCAGCCTCCTCGTCTGGCGTCCGCTCACCTTGTAAGATCACTCGTCTGCACAGGCTCAGTGGCAGCCTGTGTCTAACATAAGAAGATCCTTTTGTCATTCTTTTTGTAAGCCTGAAGATCTGTACTTTATTTATTTATTTTTTTCATTTTTCCCTATGTGTAAGATGTACTACATATATGTGTTTTTTTTGTGTTTTTTTCTAAGATAGAATACCCAGGCAGTTGCAATGGTTGGAATGTGAAGGTTACCTGTGCAATTAGATAGTAACATAATAGCTTCATGAATTTTCAGACTTATTAGAGGATCCAGTGTGGCATAAACAGCTCCCACAGGAATAGATCAAATGGGTGTCTGGGGAATGAAGATCTCCATTGGATAGGTTGTGCTTCCTAGGTTCATTGGACACAAAACAATATGCATGGTGAAATACTTAAGCGTATCACACACACAGAAGAGTAAAGCCATGCAAGTAAGTTTACCCGTTACTCAATTTTGACTATTCTTATTGCCTGATAGCCCTTCCTGGCCATGTGATAAATCAGGCTAATAGCATGGAGGACTTAGTTGCCTTGCAGATTTGTGCCACAAAAGAGACAAAGTGAGATATTCCTCCACTTTAATGAATAGCTTTATTGACCTAATGACACAACAAACCCCATCCAAATCAAGTAACTCAGTCACCAAAACAATTTTAAGGTGCAGACATAGTGGGTGGAGCTAAGGAACAGCAATACTTCCAACAAGTTTATAACAACTAATAAGTGACAGTTTAAATAGAACTAATTTATTATGTGCAAAAAAATGTGATGCGATGTGAAAATCTAGTGTTTCTTTTTTGCAAAAAATACATTTGTTGTAATGAAAGTATTTACCCATACTTTCACACAATAATTTTAACACAATAACATGAGACAATAGCAAAGAAAAGAGATTGCTAATGATTAATCATTGCCAATCATTACCTTTTAGAAACAACTGAAGTACTTGGAGAAAAACAAAAATCTCTTGTCACACACAGAAATGTAACTGCATGTACTCTTCCTATATTGACACCTTCTAACTGGAACTAAATTATTAACTAAATTGTAATTAATCTGGTGGTTATATATAACTAATTGTTCACACCACTTTTACAAACTTTTGCCGATTCATTAAATCATTTCTACCCACTGCAGTTAATTTAGTTTTTTTTTTTCTTGAATGGAACATCAGATATTAAAGAACATAAGCAAATAAATGCATGACATTGTGGCCGAATTAATAACTTCACAAAAAAAAAAAAAAAATTCAAGAATTTTCTTTGTCTTATATCTCGGGTATTTTAAGTCTATTTGTTGCTACATGACTAATTCATGACTGATAGAAAAAATTGGTAGTTTCTTCTATCAGATATATTAATCCCAAACTTGCACACTGGCTTGTTCTAAATTTACTAATTAAATTAATCTTCATGTTTAGAATAGTATGTGGTGGTCTAGAAGACCATCACACCTATTATTGAGTATAAATTCAAACAAAACTCAACAATAAGGTCCCGGATAAAATAATGTGAGAAGGCCTAGTGTGGCACAAGCCGCATCTGGTGAGCAAATCACAAGAGACACCTGTACTATCTGATGCAATCTTTGGTCATATTTTGAAGACAAAATGCTTGTAACAACATATTGGGCAAATCATTGTTTTCAACACATCAGTCACAAAACACCACAACTCACAACCTAAATTTTCAGCAAGTTATGATGAAAGCAACACTGCGGCTCACTGGCCACCGAGCCTCCCCGACAGTCCTTGCCGGTCCGACATTACTGTGAGGTCTCTGATGCTGGGCGGTTGCAAATTTAGCCTTTAGCTCCATGGTAGTGTAAATCACAACACTCAGGAAGACAAATGTCAGAACACATGTTGGCAGTCTGTGTCTTTGAGCAGAAGATTCCTTTAATTGGGTGTGCAGGGACCAGGTCCAATCCCCAGCAACCTCCTCTTCCTCCTCATTCCTTGTGCTCTCTCTCTCTTTGCCTTTCTCTCAGCACACTAACAAAAGGCAGGGAGATAAAACAGACAGCGACAACCCATCCCTACTTTGTGCCATTATAGAACAGACACACTAGGGGTAAAGAGGTACGATGCTGAACATCAAGGAGAGCTTTATATAACTCCCTTTTTATTCAACTTGTTTCATGTTTATTTTACTTCTCCAAGCTATCATGTCTGATTGACACTGCTCCCTGTCATAACAACCATTACCCATCGAACCAGCATATGGAATACAGTGATAGCTTCTGGATATATTTGTCTGAGTTTAGGAAAATGTGTAAAGAATCAAAAATGCTCTCCAAAGTGTGTTCGGTGTCATCTCATCATCTGTGTTATGATTCCACCCTTCCCCTTCCTCTGTTCGTGCACACTCTGAACCTCAGCAGTGGGAGAAGAGATCATAAAGAATAGATATTCAAAGGCTTTAGCACAAAAAGACTTTCCTCAAAGCTTGTGTCTTTCTGGAGATGAGGGGCAAGGAAGGGTGAAATGTCCAAACAGAGGAAGCACAGAGCTCACGTCTGCAGATGTAGTTTTAGTCTACATGAATTTGGTGTCATTTTAAAATCATGAGGTTTGGGGAAACTTATAATTATACATGATTTTCTGTCTGAATCTCTTTTCAACCCTAAAGTTTTCAACTTTGACAACACTGATGTTGAGGTAAATATATGTTCAGCTTCTTCCTATATTCAGAGGTTGGGAAAAACTTACAACAAATCTGAGTTTCCTTATTATCCATCCATCCATCCATTTTCTGTCACCCTTGTCCCTATTGGGGTCGGGAGTTGCTGGTGCCGATCTCCAGCTCCGTTCCGGGCGAGAGGCGGGGTGCACCCTGGACAGGTCGCCAGTCTGTCGCAGGGCAACACAGAAACAAACAGGACAAACAACCATGCACGCACACACTCACACCTAGGGAGAATTTGGAAAGATCAATTAACCTGAAGTTTCCTTATTAATTTAACATATTAATAGAAAAAAAAATTGTAGTCCCACAAAAACCTACACCAAACATCTATGTCAAACTGTTTGCCAAGCTCATCTTAAAAAGACAAACATCACCTTTAGGACCAAACATAGTCACTATAGTAGCCTTTTTAGTGACACTTTGGTCAAACACATCACCCTTTTATTCAGAGGGTGATGTGTTTACGTTAACAGTCAGCAGGAGAACTGCATTACTTTCCTGCATTTGTGCAAACTGGTTATCTGTGGAACTTCCTCAAAAAATTAAACTCCCTATAAGTGCAATTCACCCATCAATAATTTATCTGTGTATGCTTTTCTCTTTCAATTTAAAATGTCTGTTATGAAATAGGTCCAAAGTACAAATATGATTTGTCCTGCTAATTCTTTTTATTACGGTTAGGCTGGAGACTTGTTAGAAAAAAGTGGAAATCCTTATAATGGGGAATTGTGGTAGAGCAGCCTGGAACTAATAAATGCATGGACTAGTTTTCTGAATTGCCCTGAGACAGGATGTTCCTATTTTGGTGACATTGCACAGGTGAAGTAAGGAGGTCCCAGAAAGTTGCTTTATGTGCGAGTTAGAGGACAAATCCTGGTCGAAATTAACTTCTGTGTTCCTAACAGCACTTTTGGAGGCCAAAGCCAAATAAGTAAAAGGATGAACAATGTCTTTTCTCAGTTGCTGATATCAAAAATATAGCAACTAATACTGACAATTAACCCAAAATGAGGCAAAGTGAATCAGACTACACTTCCAGCTCTAAACATGCAACAGACTCATGCTGCTGCCAAGAGATTCCAATAGTAAGTTATGTGCCATATTTAATATTATTGTGGTTGCATAAATTGAGTGTATTGTGTTGCTTTTCCAAACCCTGCTGAAACTCTTTTCCTGCAATCATCAGACATGTGATGCACATCATTTCTGTTTGTTTAGGCAAGGCCCTGCAGAGCAGCGGGGAGCGGCGGGCCATGAGCTGCACAGCACCACTCTAATGAGCAGAGCTGGACGGAGACAAAGAGAGTCTGGACTGTGTTCAGCATCTCTGCCCATTATTTGGCTCTGGTCCAATACACAGAAATTAATGCCTGTTCCTTTCACTAACTATATTTTTATGTGTAGTGCTCAGTCCGCAAAGGCAGGATAAACTTTAATTGGGTTGCACAATTTTTTCTTTCTTTTTTTTTTCTTGAGTAGATTTGTTATCTTAAAAAGTCACTGATTTGATGTAATAAATTTATTTCAATAAAAAATATCATCACTCATCATCATCACTTATTAAGTGTTTTTTCAAAACCTTCAAATTCCTAAAATAAATTGAGTTAACGTAATAACATGCTTCGGTCTAACTCTGGCTGAGTGTTTAAGTAGATGCTTGAACCACTGCCTCAGTCTAAAGTGTTTTTCAGCCTCTGTTTTTTGCTCCATCCATCTTTCCATTGCAGATTCCCTTTCCCTTTGAAGAAAAACAATCCCACAGCAAGATTCTGCCACTACCACAGTGGGGATGACGTGTTCAGGATGATTTGCACTCTTAGAGTTTATGTTCAAAAATAACATTTTGAATTTAGACCCACTAGTCCAGTTTTGATTTTATCTGACAACACCTTATACATGTTTAGATTTACTTTGACAGTTGCGTTCTTATCACAATGCTTCCAAAGGAGAACAAACTTCTAGAGTGGAGCAGCAATAATTATCATGTCTACAGATTTCCCCATGTGGGCTGTGAATTCCTTCAGCTCCTCTAGAGTTACAATAAACATCTGGACTTCTTTTCCAGTTATTGCTCTCCATGCCAACCTTAGTTTAGGAGGATGTACATTCTGTAAACAGAATATTTATAAAATTATGAAATAATTTATAGTAAATTATAAATGTATGAATACATCAATTTATAATTAAATTTATAATAATTAAGTACTATTTTGTGATGCAAAAAATTGCACATAATTTACTATTTAAATCTACATTAAAGTTTATGTTTGTATTCCAAAAAATGAGTATGTTTTCAAAGCAGTGCATGCACTGTGTGTCATACTTACTATGAATGTTTCTTCTGTATTAAACAGTTTTTGCAGATCTTTTTGAAACCCTTTTCTCTTTAAGTTGAAGTGTTACCAAGGTTGAAACTCCATTTTTGAAACTCCGTGGGCTGCTAAACAACAGTCTAAAAATCAAAGTGACTAAAATAGACAACCTATAAAGAAAATTACATAGAGGAAACAGTCAAAGCTGCTGTTTTCCCCAAGGTTTCGAAAGCTGGAGATGTTGACAGTAATGTTCGTCTTCAACATAAAAAACAAGCCTCTTCTCTTTTTCCTAAGTGGGTTTTTCCCCCCAGCTAGACCCCATAGTGAGCAGCAGGCACCTTTTATTGATCAACACAAAGTCCCAAATAAATGAGTGCAGAATGAGAGCTATGCTCCAGGGAGCTCAGGGGAGCTGGAGCTCCATAGGTTCCCATCAATTTTAATCACTTCACTAATGAAGAGGCTCCTCTCTGTTGGACGTCCATAACTCACGTTGCCAGAGCTCTCTCCACCACCTCAATCAAATCATTCCACACAACCCGCTCTTCGTTGCAACACTAATGACCTTTTCAAAAATAAACAATGCCCACATTAATATGGCTGAAAAATCTGCTAGGCATGAGTAGAAAAGTTAAGTAACTTGCAGAAAGAATGTGTGCAAAGGATTTTTAAAATGATTCGACAAAGGCACCATCTTTATTTATACAAGGAATTTTTCCAATTATTTAACATAATTCCTTTAGAAAAATAATTACCTGCATCAGCTTCAAAAATGTTTAAAATCAGTTTAAATGTTTGAGAATGTATGGTCAATATAAAAACGAAATTATTCTTTGAGTAGTATCAAGGCCACGTTTTGTAGCCACAGCTGCTGCCTCCCACACTCACTATTATTTTCACACTTGTGTGTCTGCTTTTGTGATACAAAAATTCTCAGAAAGTCTTAGTTTGTGGAGATCAAATCAAAACCTGTTGAGGGTGCAAATAGTATACTGATTAGTTTGAATTTTTATATGGCACCCATGCCAAAATTGTCTTCTTTTCTGTATATTTAGCAACTACCGACAATTCCCACATCAAAAACTGCCACTGTTAGATAGACTAATATTAAAAAGTACTTAAAGCTTTCTGTCTGCAAGTGTAATCAGTTGTCAAAATTGATATATTTAATACACTTTTTTCACAACTTGGAATACAATGCACCTGCATCTTGATTGCATGTTTTTTTCAATCAGTAAAAAATGAAAAATTGAACTCATAAATAGTAATATTTTTGAAGGCTCCATAATGTCTTATTCCTTTTTCTCGTTCTTTTTGACCCTGCAAGTATCTCAGAAGTTATTGGAACTCCATGAAGCAATGTCTCATGAACACACACACACACACACCCCTACACACAGACACACGTGCAATCATATTTTACTTCTCGTGACGTCCAAAATCTTTCTCCAGCATCTGCTCCGCTCACTGTAGGTAAGGGAAAAAATCCATCACCTTCCCCCTGGGTTTGCATAAGCCTCTCAGAAAGGTGAGTCACTGCCATCGGGCCGATTTGTTGCCACGTTCTGGGATTTGCCCTGTCTTTTCAAATGTGATATTTGAACTCTTTTTTCAAAGTGTCTTGGCAAAGTATCGTGTTTTGAACCTGGGAGATGTGATCCAGAAGTCATCTGAAATAAAAAAAAATATGCCATTGTATTTTCAGTACTGAGTTATATTTTCTTTGAATTTACTTAAAAAACCCTTTTTAAGAATCACACGCTGTACTTTACGAGCTCAACAAACATGGCACTGGGACATCTAAAAGAAATGAAAGCTAACAAACACAATTTGCCTAAATTCCTCTGTGGCATGGCTATTATGTGGAGACATTTGCTCTTCTCAGAAAACACACAGTTTAACTGGAGTACTCTCTGGGTGATCTCTCAACTGAAACACATTAAACTCGCTGTGATTAACAGTGTGCTTTCAATGCCCACGGTGAACATTGATGTTTGATCTCTCATTTGTGATGTAGCACATGAGGTCCTTCTTTGTCTGTTGCTGTTGTAGCCTGTGGGCACGGTGTAGCTGTGTGGGCAGGAAGGGGCAGCGGGCCAAGTGGACAGAGACGCTGCTCTCGTCCTGCAGCTGGCCTGACCTGCTTGACATGCGCTTTAAAGAGATAGTTCATAATATTTTTTGTGAGGTTTTGCGAAAAGTTACAAGCACTTATTATCTCATCCCTATAAATAACTCTCCTGGCGTCGTCATTTAATGTATATCTAAATTAGTTAGTTGAGGAGGTTGTAATAGTCATTTCAACATAGGCTAAGATTAAAATGTGCTTCTACCATCTTAAAACAATTCTAATCTCAAACAAAAACCATGGGGGATTCTATAAATTACTAGTAGATGAACCCCTCATCCACCACTATATTTGCATTGTTAATTATCAGCTTTATGCTGATGATTATATAGACAATGAAGTGAGGTGGCGGTGCATCATCAATGATCTTCCTGTATGAAATAACAACAGCGCAAAGCAAATTACAGGAGCAAAGGAGGAATTGGCCTCTGGGACACCCAACCTTCATTATCCCTTAATTTGTCCTAATTTGGGCAAATCATATTTTTGTCCATGTCACTATGTAACTGGTGATCTATTGGTCTTTGTGTTCTAGTGATCACATTGGTTTTGTATTTTGATCATCTGTTGTTTACTTTTAGTGTAGTTGGTTCTTTATTTGTTTAAGATCTCACTGTGTTCTTTTGAGGTTGATTAATTATTTTTCTCCAACTCCTTGGTTTAGTTTCTCACTCAGTTGCTTGGCATTGTCTTAATTGGTCTCATCTGTTTCTCATGTCACTTAATCATCAGTCCAGCTGTTAAAAGCCTGTATGTTTTATTACCTCTTCATCGGATACCTCTTGTTGTCAGTTTCCTGTTAGCTTCCATGATGGTTGTCTGGTTGCGTTTTGTTCCTGTATAATAAATTTCATTCTATCCATAAACATAAAAACTAGCTCAAAGCTCAGATATTTTTTTTCTTCTAGATAAGCTGACTAAAAGAGCTATTAATACCATTTACTCCAGCAGAGAAGACTTTAGAGAAGAACTTTTGAATTTTGTTCTGTTTGTGTGCCTGTGCGTGTGCGTGTTTGCATGCGTGTGTGTGTGTTCTGTCTCAAACCACCAGTCAGCTGTGGCAGATAGCTGCTCATATGGGGTCAGGTTCTGCTGGAGGTTTCTTCCTGTTTAATGGAGAATTTTCCTTTCTGCTGTTGCTGTATGAACAATTTCAGCAAAGTCAACATATTGTTTGTATAATGTTTTAACCAATATGAATAATGAACTGGACTTGACTACATTGTTAACTAGAATAAGTTTGGAATGTGTTTACTGGACTTGGAATCGGAAGACTGAAGCGAATTAAACTGAAGTGAATTTGTGACAAATATGAAATGGACCATTCCAGATTCAGTGTGATGGAATGGAGGCAGAAAAAATGTCCAAAATCAAATTGAAATGGTAGTCGACCAAAATATGAATGCACATTAAAAGGGAATCAGTGATAATAAATTTCCAAAGAAATTAACATATTTAACAAAAAATCAAAACAGACAAAAGTCTTCTTCAAAAACAACCTGGCAATGCATGGATTGTGAACAATAAATTTAACATTACATAACTCACAGAAAATGTCCATGAACCCAGGAGGGATAAGATAGCAGAAGTCTGCTTTGGTATTTGGTCCTGTCGTTAGCTTTAGTTTTCCGGACCATCTAATTTGTATTATAACAGGAATGCCAAGAGTAATCTACTGCAGGTACTTTTATGACTTTCAGACAGAATGTCACTTAGAAATTGTGAAATATCCCTTAAAGGGTGGATCAGACTTACCTCAGTGCAACAGACAAGGAACTCTCTGGAGACATCACTGAATCACACCTCCAAATAATGCTGTAATATCCAAACAACAGAACTACAAAAACAAAATTTATGGCAAACGCACCTTGCGGCTGTAAATCTAATGTATTTGACAGATGGGGATGAAATATTCCTCTGTGCTGCACTAAAATTAAAGAGGAAGATAATGACTTGAACCTGATGAATGAGTTTGTGTGGCAGCCATGTCTATGTTAAGATGCATTGGTTATTATCGATCAAACCAAACAACCTGATGGAACTGACTGAAAGTCACCTTGATATAATTCTGGCTATCAATCATTCGGAGTGCACTCTTAGTCATGGCTGGCAGTGCCATTAGCATCAGCATGGCATTGTTTGGTAAAGACGACAGGACTGTTCCACTGTGATTAACACAAGCAGGAATCATATCCTCCTGCACCGCTGCAGAGCCTGTTGTTTCCCATTTAGCTCCCTAATCTTCTCTGGATGCTTGGTTGCTGCAGTGCAACTATCCCAAAATGTCTCACATCTCGTTGCGAAAATGTCTATATGTGAGTTGCAGCACGCTTGCCTTTGTGTTTGTTTGTTTGCTTAAGCCCTGCATTTTAAGCAGTTGTATCACAATGAGCAAATCTACCATGGATAATTTGTTCAGAATAAGGTAAGCAGAAGCCAGCAGATTGTTTGAGGTCCCTCTTTTCCTCCTCCCCTCAAATAGACCCTTTAAGCTTTTATTGTTCTGTAAACAACAGTGACAGTTCAAACAGGACTTTTATTACCAGAACTATAACTCTTATAAACTCCCATAAAATTGCATTTTATGTGTAAACAAATACAGCGTCAGATCAGAGCCTACGAAAGGGCAACCCACAAAAAAACAAAGCAAAACCAAAAAAAACAACAAAAAAAACTGACTGACTGAAAAGATTATTCCTCCTCATGCTACCAAAATGGTGCAGAGATTTCATGGACAGCAAAAGCTCAAAGGCTTCTTTTTTTAGCAAATCAGTGGAATGTTAGGCGTATAACCCTTATGTGTGTTGAGGTTGTGGGGCCATGACTCTTTATATCAGGCTTGTTCTAGCGAAATCCTGTTCTTCCTCGATCCAGATGACGACGAGCAATTGATGAAACATTGAGGACATTTCTGAGTTGCATTGAGTGGCTTAACAAATGTCCAAAGATCTTGTTTAAAATTAGTTCTTTAAGACAACATTGGAACACTTCATGATCTTTCAAGACTAATTTACCAGCTTCTGGGGTACTAGAATATATCCTCTTTCAAAAGTCTACTGCCAGATATTAATATTGCAAACAACTGCATAAAATGCTGCAATAGTGTTTCTTTCTCTTTTTTTTATTTCCTAAGAGCTGAAATTTTACTCATAGCATGGTGTGTCAACGGAGTCACTGCCTTGGATGTCCAACTCTGTCACATTACACAACTGTCATCAGCATTACATGTTTTTAAAAAGACTGGAGTTCATAGTAAATGACAGGTTTGAGTAGTTCTTTAGACTGAAACATTGGTGATCTCAGACTTATCAGGGATCACAAAGTCAGGAATTTATCAAACCTCCTGAAGTCAATTGAATGCATCAAACTCTTGTGGAAACTTGTGAGTGTGACAGTTTGAAGGAAGAAACATACCAGAAAGTTGCAAAAATGGGAGTGCTGTGGTTTTGCACGGGCTTCAAGGCTTTCACACACGGCCCACGTGTGGAAGCCTTGGTCCTCGACGCTGCTGTCGCAGGTTTGATTCCCAGCCTGGTGGTCTTTGCCACATGACTTCCCCCTTCTTTCATTGCCCACTTACCTGTCAATTCACTGTCAGGTGGGGGCTGTTGGTGCCAGTAAAATCTTTTTTAAAAAAAGAAAGTGGCAAAAATGAAGAAATTCTCAGATTTGGGACAGGCTATAACCCTATTACACTTCCCCATAAAATGAAAGAGACGTAAGTATTCTCAGTATGACTTAGATAGTATTCTAATTGGAAAGATATTTTAAAAAATTGCATTACCTTTATGTTCAATATGTGAAATGTTTCGTCTAGAGTCCTTTTAATATTCATAGAACTAAATAGTATTGCTCCTTTGTTAATTGTAGTTTCTTACCAAGTTGTAACTAGCTGAATGTTTGCAGCATGCCCACAGCTGTTTTGTGTTTATGTTTACAATGTTCCACATAGTTATAAATAAAGTTTACAAAAAGAAAGTGGTCTCATATTTGATGTCATCTCCGATCCTTCATTTTTCATTTGCTTTCAGAAAAAAAGTTCTAGCAGATCAGTTGATGACGGGCTGCCACAAAAAATTCAAACATGTAAGTTTGACTGTGACTGGGGTCAGATTGGGTCACTTTCAGACTCCAGTTTTTGTTCCCACTTGCACTAATAGATTTATGGGCCGACTTGCCCTGACAACTGTCTCCAACTACTGCACAGTGACGCAGACTTTCCCTGACTGGCAATCAGGGGTAAAATTGGGTAAAAAATTGTGCAGCGGGTCCCGAGCTTAAGGTTGCAAAGCTCGCAGAGAGTTTTGAAAGAACAGATAAGTAAGAAAGGTGTGAGGAAAATGAACTGTAATTAAAAAAATTATAATGTTGCTAACTCATGATTTTCTAATATCGGATACCTTTTTTGATTGTCTGCTTGACTGGAAAACCCACAATCAAGGGCAAGATAAAAACAAAAACTAAACGACTTGGGAGTTGTCTTTTTGTATATCTTTGTCATAATATTTGGTTCCTTTCCTGTAAGAAAAACACATTTTTTAAATTTTATTTGTCTATTTGTTCCCCTCCTACTTTCAGTTTTGTTGATTACTACGACAGGTTTTGTTCCTGAACATCTAGTTGTAATCAGTCTTTACTGATGCGGTGTGTTCAAGCTTCAGTTTCTGGTGTTCTCTGCTGAATTGTCATTGTTCCCTGGATCAATAATTTAAACTATTTGTCTTTTTTTTTTGTTTACTCATTTATTGGAGGCCCTTTTATGATCAATGCTTGACCTTTGCTGCAAAGGATATCGAAACACTTTTTGTCAAGATATCAGTCTTTTCCTGCTCCATACCTGTAAGATCGGATTATGAGTTTACTTTTGAAAAGTATGTGTATCCCTACCAAATTCCACAATCACAAAAATGATCAAGGGAAGAGGAGACGAGTCATCAAGTGGAACCAGTGATCATTATGTTCATACCATCATCCAGTTGTCAGGTGTCTGCTCACAGTGTCGTCCAGAACAAAAACACCAAGAGGGAGAGCGTTGAACACCTGGTCCAGGATTAAGGAGCAGAACATGTTTGCCCTCTGGTCTCACATGAACTGCGTTTACAGCTAAATTGTGGGCTTCCTAAAGATTCTGTGAGGTTGAGAGACATATGGCCTATGCCATATGTATGATGTTATGCAACCCTCAACCCTCACCATCTGCCTACAGGCCCAGGTGTGTGGATCCTGGCAGTTTCCAACCAAATCCAAAACCTCTAGTGTGCTGGCTTTTTTCATCTCACCAGTATCCCCTTTCTTGTTCTAATTAGGAAAGACACATTAGCATAAACAGGGAGTGGAAATAACTGGGCAAACCATTCCCAGTTTGTTTTCACCAGAATGATTGTAAACGCTTCCTCTGTGGATGTGGTAGAGAGGGTATACCTGGTGATTGTTGACAGGAGGGCCCAAAGCACCAAGCAAGCTGGGAGTTATTGGAAAATAAATCATAAATCATCTCACCTTGGTGACAGAGAATGGGCCTTGCAGAATGCGTCTCCAGTGTGGCTAGCCTGACTTCGTCTGATCACCCACTAGTGCAAGGCTCATGCTAAAACAGCTCTAACGAGTACAGGATGCACATAAAGATGCATCATTAAGAGATGGATGATGACATTGATGTAAAAGGATTTTTTTTGCCCAACTAGCAGGAATGAGCCTGACCTCTCAGTGAGCATCAAGAAGAGTTCATTGCACAAAGCCTCTGCGTTCCCATGAGGCATGTCGACTTGTTTCTACCCAGAGGTAATTTAACCACCCTCAGAATATCAGCAATGAAAAAAAAAAATGTGCAAGGACTTTAGACATTGCAGGTGGCTTTGTATTCAGTGCATGCACAGTGCAAATACTTCAAAGCAGAAACATACATGTAAATATATGGCTAAAAAAAAAGTATTCCCCTCACTTACAGATTTGTTTGGCTTTCGCTTTTCTGTCCCACTTAAATACAAGAGTGAAATGTTAAAATCATGATTTAATCTATTAAGAAGGGAAAAAAAAACATTTAATTTAGCTTGGGGTTTGTAATCTCTTATAAAAGTATTATTTAAGTGTTATTTTCAGAAAGCTAGCAATTCACAGCACAATTTCTCCCAGATGTAGAGAAGCATGAGAATCCGATGACATGAGAAGCCTAAGATTTCAGAATGTAGCACATTCATTCAATTTAAAGTAACTCATAATCACTCAAGAAACAATGTCTTTGACATCTGCTTACAAATGGTTTCAGTGCAATTTTTGAGGTTATGAGTCTTTAGCAAACCCCATTGAGAGACATTTTTCAGAAATTGAGAGAACAAGTAACTGTGGTGAGCCTTCACTGGAATGACCAGCCAATAAGAAAAAGACTGGGCAAAACAGGGTGAGCTCCAAGGCCAAACCCACAGCTGTGCTAAAAGAACACAAAGGTCCATCTCATATTTGCCAAAAGACAATCTTAATGATATCCAAGACTTTTGGGAAAATACTCTGTAAACTGTTGAGACATAAGTGAAACTTTTAGACATTATCTATCCCATTGATCTGGTGTAAAACAGTGTTTCAGAAACAAATTTAAAACAATTGGAACGAGAGGAAAGGGACAAACTGTATATTATGTAAAAGTTATCTTGCCATTTACTGCAAGTCCTTGATATCAACACCAACAACTCGTTACTAGGATTAAGGTGTGAATTTGTTCTCAGATAAGGCCAAATTAGTTTGAACATATTTTTTTCTCTTTAATTAAATGTGATAATCTTTTGTAAACTGCTTCCTGCATTTATTTTGGTTAACTCTGCTTAATATTAAATGTGGTTCGATAATCTGAAACACTTAGGTGTGACAAAAAAAGCAAAAACAGATCATCTTTAAGTCAAGTGGCCCAGTCAATTACCAATACTTAAGTGGAGGGGAGGTAAAGATAGGATGGTCTGCAGAAATACCTGTGGGAGTAGAATGGGATGAAGATGAGTCCTCATGAGGATTCAGGTAGGGATGTTGTGCGTTTGATCACCCATCATGTGTCAGCCATGTTTCAGCTGTTTAAAACACAGGAGAGGCTGCAGCTCTTGTTTGTGCCAAGCACAACTCTTCAAAGAACCTCAGAGACTCCATAGCTGCTCATTTAAATGGAAAAGTTTCAGCTGATAGTGAGTGCCGGCATGCCTCATGTTGACATGGGACATTATTCCCCTTGAAAACATACCACTGATGTTTTTCTGCCTTACGTTGACAAGGTGATTAATGACCATTTCCGTAAATCTGTTAAAGCAACAGCAATTCCCCCTGAAATCCACATTAATTAAAACATATCGTCACACATGTAGAGGATAAACAATTCTACATAAATCCTGAGATTAGAGGAGAAAAGATTTTCCATGAAATATTTAAAAAAGAGAAAGACGATGTCTCAATCAGATCCCTCACTTCAATTCTCTTCCTTGAAACCCCAAACTGCAAATAACCAGGGTAAACTTGCTCTCGGCACACACTTGATCAATTTTAATTGCCGCAGCTCTCACCCAACAGAAAAGCCGAGAGCAGAAAAAAGAAACGGGAAAAAACAACCTAAGAATGAAATGTATTCCCGCGCACTATAATATGGTAAATGTTAGCGCCTGCTGCATTGCACTCCGTATCACTTCGCCCCATATGAAAAATAGTTTGCTATTTTGGAACCCCCTGGCAGCCATAGTGGATCACCACAGACCCAGAGCTCATTTATCTTTTGTCAGAGATGAAGCCAAACTAACGCCATCTCCTGAAGCTGCTAAAGAATGAGGAGGGACATAGGGAGGGTAAAAATAAACCTGGAGCCCAGGTAGCTACACAAAGAAGTCATTCCACAAGTAATGGGTGGCTTCTGAAAGTGGAGCTCTGCGAGAAACTGTCTGTCCGCTCGCAAATTATGCTTCAGCGTTTAGTGTTTGAGTTTACTCTGTCGCCTTTAAAGGGTGTTTGTGAAACTGCCTATGTAAAGAGAAGCAGTGGTTGTGGTCATATTGTTACCTGACTGGTTTGTGACCAATTAAGTGATCACTTCGTTAAGTTTCATTGATGGTGGAGCTCTTCTATATGTCTTGTTAAAGTGCAGCTCCAGGGTATCTCATTGTTCAATTAATCATCCACAAGAAAAAAAAAGACACAGGTGTTTAAGTCTGGTGTGCAACAGTATTTCTGCTTCATAAATTAAATCAGTTCAAGTTTCTTTTGTTTGCTTTCATTAAAAGAATGTTTGTGTGAGGGAAAAACAAAAAACAAAATGCAGTTTCCTATAGAGTAAAGCTATTCTGCATTTCAGAAAAGTGAAATATCAGTTTAAAGCCCCTTGATTCTAATTCATTAACAAATCTGATTTGTTTGTCCCTTTTCTTCCCCCTAAGAAAATGGTGCAGATTAATATTGCAAGCCATGTTTCTGAAATACAGCTCCTCTTCAGTAAATATTGCTGCAGTACTGTGCATAGTGTAGTAGTGTAATTTAAGCCTGTTTTTATTCATAAATTGCCATGTTGAACAGTTTAAATTTAATTTCTCAAAGCCTTATCAAGCCTGGAATTTTTAATTTGAGTATTATGTTGAGAGCACATTTCTGTGGACATGTGGTGAAGCTGTAGGTTTAGGGAGAGGGGGGTGATGGTGAGTCTTGCTGAGAATCCAGTCAGACTTCTCTCTGATTCTTACTTGCCAAGATTGCAAGAGAGCAACCTTGGTGGAAAAATGTAGAAGCTCAAAGAAACATTTAACAGGTCTCATTTGGATTTACAGTTTAAATATTACAGTTGGGCTCAACTGAAATACATGATGCAAGGATTTGGTTTTAACTGACTATTTATTGTAATAGTATATGCAACATTAATGACTGGTATTCCAAATAGAAGTATGAACATAAGATATTTATAAATAGAAAAGCTAAGGCAAACCTATTTAAAAAGTGATGTGTTCTTATGATATTCTACAATTAGTATTTGCAACCTGTATGCAACATTTCTAGAAATTATCAAAGAAACATCAAAGAAAGGATGTACTGTTCCTTTAATAACCAAACATCTTAATCTTATCTGATGAAATCTGTAAAAAATAATATATATGTTGCTACTCATTATGATTTTTTCAAATATAGTTTCAAAGTCTGGTCATATTTATTTTGTAAAAACACAAGTGTGACGTGTCTCTTTTAATCTCATACCTTTAAATAAATCCAGTGCAACTAAATGCCTTCTGACTTCAGCAAATCAATAAAAAGACTCAATCTGCTTAATTAACTTTCAGTATAAATAAAGCTGTCCCTTAAAAAAGGCTCAAACAGCAGGACTGAGTCCAAGGAACACACCAGACAGGTCAGGGGTCAAGTCGTGGAGAAGTTAATAGGGTAGATTAGGTTGTGAAATAATATCATGTGCTTTCAAAATAAACACTGTTCATCAAACAAGAATTGCAAAAGTAAGGCACAACTACCAATCTGTGAAGATAATAATGTCCACCTAACCTAACTGGTAGCGCAAGGAATGTTCTTATAAGAGAAGCAGCAAGATGCCCTTTGTAACTCTGTTAGAGCAGAAGAGCTCACAGAACAAGTTGGAAAATGTGGGACGAAAAACAAATTTGCTGGCCTGAATGGAAAATAATGCATGTTGCTGAAAATTAATGATGATCACCCAAAACATGGCAACCCCACAGTGACACACGGTGAGGCAGCATCACGTGGGAGGTAAAGGGGGTCTATAAATCCTCATAAAATAGATTTTGCTGCTTGTGGTAAACAGAATGTTTAAACCTTTGTACACTTTAAATATTTTTAAGGCAATGACAAAATGACTGGAGTCATTTCTATGAAATAGTAAATGGCCTGGGCTTCTACAGCTTATACAGCCCTTTTACAGTAATTTTTAATGCATTCTTTCTACGGCCCACCCTATTACCTGCTTTACTTTAGTTTCAGATTTCTCCATGACTGAACATAAATGCTGCACAATAAACTAGGCTTGTGACACCGCCAACAGCTATTTGACAAGCAAATGAAAGATTAGTGAAGTTCTGCTCAGAATGAGCCATCTGTGGGTCCTGACGCTGTGAACAGTATGACAGTCCTCAGGTGTATCTCACAATATGAGCACGGGCTGATAGTGTTGAAGGCTCATGTGTTACAATGTGTGGCTGCTGTTACAGGTGAATGACCCTCCTGCATCTGACCCATCATCTGGCTGTGCTTCTATACAGAGGAAGACGAAGCTTTATAAAAGCAAGCAGGCAAATGTACCCACAACCAACCAACACACAGTCAGTGGCTTTGTCATTTGGGAGAACACACCGTGACTGGAAAAGACCAAGCACTGATTGTCTCTCCATGCCTGATGGGGTCAGATGATGGCTCATCCCCTAGTCTGAAGATGAAACCTTGATGAACTGTCAGGAGCCAAAGAGCTTCAAATGAGAAATCAACAGATAAAAGCTGCATATAGAGAACATAACAGACCCAGAGGGATTCCTGTGGGTTTCTTCCAGGTGGTAGAGCACTATGATGACTTTGCTGTGTCTCCTTTAAACACACTATAAACGCTACATAACACCAACAACATACCCAGACAGTGGCTTCTTCTCTTAAGCACAACTCTGCATTTTCCCATTTCAGTGTCTTATTAATTATAAAACTGCTGAAATAGACTCTTTGCATTGTGCAGCACTTTGTGTGTGAGATTTTTCTCTCTCCCAGTAAATGATTTCATCACACTTGCAGGACTCGAGAACTGTTTGACTTTGATCTCAATGTGCTTTTTTAATCAGTTTCCAAAAAAGATGTCTTCATTGTTGCAGAGTTCCGCTAGGCAGCACGGGCAGACATATCCTAAGTTTATCTTCAGCAAATATATCAGCAGTGCTTTAATATTTTTACTTTATAATGGTCTTTTTTCACCATTGCACTGGACCCATTTGGCATTCTTTGGCTGCTGGGCATGACTTCTTAATAGAATTGAGATTCCAATTTTACTCTCCTGCTTAGCTGCTTTAATTTGAAGAGGAGCTGGTCTACAGCCTTGGAAAGTGGAAGGCAGTAATTTAGGCAGAATCCCCAGTCCCCGCTCCCAACTTTGCAATACCTCTGCTGAATAAAGCATAAATCCTGGTAGAGCTTTTATTTCTTAAAAGGATACAGATAAAATTACATTTTTATTGTTCTAACACCACACTGTCTGGTGATTTTCAGGTGATTTCCAGGCAAGTTCATCTGTCTACTACCCCCTTCTGAGTGGTCAAGGTACAGGGTCAGCAGCAGAAAGACAGGGCCAGGCCTGGTGAAGATTTGCCCAAGGACATTTCAAAAGGATGGATGGATGCTGTCAAAGGGACCTGAACTCAGACCTTCTGGATGAAGGACAGTTTGGATTACAAAAATCTAACTTTATTGTATTCCTGTTGACTGGAGAGAACACAAAAGAACTGAGTAAAATTCCACATCTAGGTAGTTAAGGCCAAAAGATGCAAAGCAGCTGCTAATTGATTGTATAATTGCCAGGACATGGAGGAAGGTAAAGTGACTCATCAGAGAACTAACAGGCTTGTGACTGCTAAAACGCTCTCCACACAGGATTTTTTTTAGACTTGGACTGAAAGTGATTGGCTCTTGGCAGATGGAGTGAAACAGTTAACCTCCCAGTTAACAGTTAACATGTTATCATTCTTTCTGGTCGAATGCATGCCTTGACTCCAAAGAGAATTGAATGCTCAGCTTTCAATGCGCTTTTACTTTCTTTATAAACCATCTTGTAAATATGGCTTATTCTATTTGTCATTCACTTGTTTGCCGTAATTAACCGAGTCAGTAGTTTTCTAACAGCACCATCCGTTTTGAGTCCGAAAAACAGAAGTTCAATATGTGCAATTTGGATGGGTAAATGGGAGAGAGAGGACAGAGATGAAGAGGGAGATGGATGCCCATTCTGCTGGCACTCAGACCCAGCTGGGTTATGTGGAGGCAGTGGCTGCCTAATGAGCTCCTCTTACCCCAGAGAGCTCACCCCACTTCTCCCCCCTGGGGTCCCTAATATGAGGATAAAGAACTGCTCACACTCCCTTACTATCACATGTGTTGCTTTTACAATGCACAGTGGGCGGTCTAATGAAAACACAGTCTTTCTAAAACAGTCACATGCTCACCAGTTACAGTGCCTTGCAGAAGTATTCACACCCTTTAAACTACCATACTTTATGACATCTAAAACACAAACTTTAGAGTATTTTATGTTTGGCTTTCCGTTGTAGACAAAGTGGCACCCCACAAAGATAAAGATGTAAAATCATAGAGGTTTTTAGATTTTTTGGAAAGAAATATTAAATGTGTCATGTATTCAGACTCTATTAATCTGATCTCCCTAAATAAAAGCTGGTACAATGAATTTCCTTCAGAAGCTATAAAATCAGTGAAAAGAAACCACCTAAGTGGATTTTCTCAGTAAAAATATTGTTTTTTGAAGGTTCCAGAGAAAAGACAGCAAGAACAAAAAGTACCACAAAGACCAATGAATGCAACAGATGGGTCAGCGAGAACGTTGTGGAGAAAATGAAATCATTGTCGGTGAAGTTAAAATTTCTACAAAAACCCTGAAGAGCTTTTATTGTTTATCATCTCTCCAAAGAAACAAACAAAGAAAACAAGTTTTAGGTATAAATGCAATTTGTCTCATCTGCTAAAATAAAATTAAAAAAAGAAACAAAAATCACATTTTTAACCTCCTAGAAAATGCCCACTCTCCCCTTCCCAGCTAAATATCTCAAAACCTAACTTGGAATACATTAACTTGAGAAATTTTGCATTTCTGGAACTTCAGGCATTGTGTTTGTTCATCACGTCTGAGATCTCCTGAACCTGATCTCGTTTTGTGAAGTTTTGGTTTTATCATCGCCTTAATGAGAAATATTTTGACTTGAAGGAGGAGTGGAGAGGCACACAATCTGTGCTTCTTAAAGTCCAGACTGAAGTTTTACAATCATTGATAATTTGGAGTGCCTTCTTGTTGATGTTTGACTGTAATATAAAATGACAATAACAATGTCATATTTCTAACTGAAAACATGAAAAAAAAAATTTAAACAAAAGCATACGTTTCAAATGAAGTGCGTACTCTCAACACAGCTATTATGAATATCAATTCATATTAGCATATCCTCAGAAATTTTTTTCACAACAAAATTATAATAATATTTGTGGAAGATCACCAAAAATACCACATAGAAACTATGGAAGCTGCCTTCTGTTCAACATCCTAATAAACATGTTTCCCCTCAAAGCTTTAAAATTCATGAGTTGTCCAGGAAGTATGTAAAAATGGCACTTAATAGCCTTTTCTTTGTAAGGTCAAACCAATAGCTCAACCTGGGCAGAGGAATTCTCTCCAGACGCTTGTAAATTCCAATAAAAGGTTCATGCCAAAGCGAGCATGAGTGAGTGATTCTGTTAAGCAGGGTAGGAGGCAGAACTCCGGTGGGCCCTTTTCCATTATCGCTGCTCCCCAGTGCCTAATGGTCAAGGCCTGTTTCCACTGGGTAAATGTTTATCCTTCAATAGGAGAATAAGAAGCTCACCACAAACAGGAACACAGAGGCCAGCATGGCCGGGGTAAAATAATGAGCAGCTATCAGCCTCCCTACTTTCTTGCCTCGGACACGGCCCGATGCTCATTAAAACCCGGGCAATGTGCACTCAGTCAAGTAGTTCTCCAGTCTTCGGCAGAGAGACCTGACTGCATTCAAAAACGAGAGAGAGAGAATCAACAGTGAAAATATTTGAACAATCTATTCAAACACCTTGTGGATTGAGCTGAAGGCAGGCGGCCAGAGAGCAGTTGTTTAGAATGGGCAATGAAGAAGATGGCGAAGACTCGCAGGCAGTTCGTTGGATTTTTTTTGTCATGGGCTGCCAAAATGGCTTTGATTTACTGAGGGAGCTATTGATAATTAATTGTATCATCTGTTTCCTCCTCCTCACATGCCAAGAAAAGCAAACCCCAACTCTTCATCAGAGGCGCAGGCACAATCGTGCCATCAGAGAGGCCGCTTGGACTGAAGCTGGCTGCACGAGCTGTCAGCAGATGGTGGCTAAAACTAAACACCTTTCAAAGAGAGCACAGACTCATGAGTCTAAAACTTTGCCAGGGTATGTTGGAGGCAATTATTAGAGCACTTACAGGCACGCCACACTATGTGCTGCTTTCTTTTTACCAAAAAGTTGGTAGATATAAGGCTTTCCTGCTATCCTTATTTCTTAACTCAGCCAGCAAAATTGTCATTACCTATTTAACGTATCGTCTGTCTTTAATGTTTCCTGTCTGTTTCACACAAATAGAGATTTCCCACACATCTGAGCAGTGGGCACAGTCTACAGCAAGCCAAAGCACAAGTCCGTATATGGAACATACTTTTAGCTCAATAATTCATAATCTTAGAGGGATGCTGAATAATTGAAGTGAACTTGGAGGCCTTTCAGCTCAGCAGAGCTTTGCATGTAGCTGATGGATCTGTGGGATTCAATGCACATTACAGGGGTGAGGGGAAGTATAGTGCTAAGCTGTGTTTCTGTTTTCACTGCGCGCTCATTGATCAATTATTCAGCCGGGCCCTCTGACTGTGACCTACAGTTCTGAGAATGGGCCCGAGTCTTAAGCAGAAGACAGTAAGATCTGAGAGGGTTTTCCTTATTGTGCTTCATTTGCTCCAACCAGCCTGTGGTTCCAGAGTGTAACACTCAGATTTCTCAGTGAACGGCTCCCAATTTTTTCAGCTGTGGTGGCCACTGCCTCAGACACTACAGTATCTGTCTTTCATCTTCTTAAATGAGTCAAAGTAACGGCTGCTTATGAAATGAGCCGAGATGCCACTTCAGGCAAGTCAGTTCCTTTCCCTGCTTGTCTGGGGAAGAGGTAAAAGGAAGAAGGAGGGTTGGGACGGGTTACAGAGCTCGGAGGGTCCCCCTATTGAGTGTGGCTTTATCACAGAAGCCTTCTCATGAGTACTGAAGCTTTTAATCAAAAAGATTATTTCACAGCAAAAGCAGCCTCGCAGCCAACATGAGTCTGAGCTTCTAATTAACACAAAAGCAGAATACTGCACTTGTGAAAACTCCCTCAAAAAAAAAAAAAAAAAAACGATTGCCTTCTTAGATAGCCTTACATTACTAAAGATGGCTGTTTTTCTTTTTCTTCAACAGACAGATCCTCTGTGACTATTTTACCACATTAAACACAATCCGGAGGTCTCAGTTCACACAAAAAAAAATATTATACAGATACTATACAGTGCTTGCCATTAAGGATTGAGGGTTTAGAAAAAAAATAATAAAAATTTGAACATACAAAATTAAATTTAAACTAAATGTTTTGTCATTTGATCCTACTTAAAATAAAATAAAGCCCAATTAAGTTCCTAACAATAGTTGGTAAAAAACAATCATCTATTTAAATGTCCAATAGGCTGCATCAAGCAGCAATCCTTTGTCCAACTGTGTGGTGACAGTGGAAAGAAACAACTCATTTCAACAGGAACACGATCCTGAAGTACAATATGACTCAATATGAGAATCCATTTGTTATGACAGATAGGCAGTTCAAATTTGAACTCATATCTGCTGTCTCTGCAGCTCTGAAAGGTGTATATGATTAAAACTGTAGAAAGCCCTCAGTGTTCATATTATTCTCACCGTTACTCAAGGTTCACACATTGCATATTCCGAAAAAAAAAAAAAAAATATATATATATATATATATATATATATATATATATATATATATATAAGTACCTAGCAAAAATGCTCTGATTTGAACATTACAGTAGAGATTTGCATTTGAATGACTTGATTTGCATAGAGCTTCCCTACACAGATATATACTGGTGCTAGAGGGAATAAGTCACTTCCAATTTGCTACAGCCTGTTGCAGTTTATCTGACAGTTAATAAAAACAGTGAAATCATTAAGCACTTAATAATATTTGCACTTATTAAAGTGGGATGGCATTCAACAAATGACTGGAAATGGTCTATTTTACTTCTGGAGGAATTTATAACTGTTTGTCCAAATCATAAAATTTGAGGCATGTTTAATAATGCTTTCAAAATAATTATTGTATATTTTTAAAAATAAACTTTCAAAGAAAACTGTTCTTGCTCCTTATAATAGTTAATTAATAATTTAAAAAACAGCTTGAGAAAGTTAAGAAATTCTTCAGAACTCCAATTTCTCTTTTCTGTTTGAAAGATTCAGCGAGAGTCACTGGACAGAACCAGATTGTTAGTTATGCAAAAACCGGCCCTCAGGGATTAAAGCTTTCATTGTTCAACACTCACACAACATAAGTGTACCTTTTGAGGCTAGAAGACATCGTCACTGAATCAGAATAGTCTGATATACAACCGTTTAGAGGTCAAGCTGAGCTTTGTCTGGGATGATTTATGATCCACACTCTCACCTACAGCTGTAGGGGAGAATACATGTCATATAACATTGCTTTGTTAGAAAAACACAGTTTGATACCGTTGTGATAGATGGATTTGAAGTTACCCGGGCTTTCTGACACGAGCTGAGTGTGTTTTAGACAGAGGTGTTTAATCTTCATCCTGACTGGCAGGCTCCTCACGTCCCCTGAGCTCCTTGTTTTCCTGTATTGATTAAAATCTGCCCTATCCACCTTCCTGGTGTAAGAACTCCTTCAAAGAAGGCGCTGAGGGATTATTCACTGAGGAAAAACTTAGCCTGGGTCTTTGTTCTACCAGTTGCCCTGGCTTGTTCAAAGAGGCGAGTCACAGTTGGCAAGTAATGATGCAAAAAATGGTTATTAACAGGTTATTTGAGATGGATGATTTGTTAATTGCATATTATAATAATAAATCGCTGTGCTGCATCTCAAAATTTATTTGGAGGCTTAAACTGTAAAGAAGTTGTCCAACACTGAAAATTTGCTTGTTTTTATCATTTGACCTTTGAAGATTTGATCCAAACAAATGAAAACGAGATTGAAGTAATGGCTCAGTGTAGAAATGAGCACCACTTTATCTTTCTGTGTGGAGGGACTCAGAGATGGGTAGTTTTCGTCTTCTTCTTCCTTTTATTAGTGTTGTCAATGCTGGGGGTATCATATGAAGGCGTGTACTCAGAAGTCCATATATGTGGGTATGCTCCACAAAGGTATGATGGCAACAACCACTTAATTTGTGATTAGAGCTTTATTCAAAGCTGTGTTTATTCTCCAAGGAATTCATTAGAACAAGAAGCTTCCTCATTTCCCCCCTACCCCATGTTCCTGCGACTCATTCCCCCTGTGAGGTGATTTAATGTTCATCTCTAGGTGATAAAAACTGGAGAGCATGACCACAAATATGCTGAATATATTAGCTGTAGATTTTTTTTCCCTATAAACAAAAGGAAAGTTATTCTATCATTCAAATTACCCAGTGCACCAGCACATTTCTCCTGAGTCTCATTCCACAGACATCAAATTATTTTAGGTTTAGTGCCAGGTGACTTACCTGTAGTGTTTCATTGTTACTAACGGAAAAAAAAAAATGTTGTTGTTTTGACAGCTAAAACTATTGGAAAAAAAGGTCTGATCTTTTTCCATTTAAAACCCCCCATCTCAACTTAACTGAAAACAACTGCTCAGTTTGAAAAGTTCCACATTTTTACATAAACAAGCCAGTTTATTATGCTTTTGGATTCTCTTTTACTTCTGCCAGTGAAATGTTCCCATTGCCACTAGCAGCAAAGCAAGGCTTAACATGATCAATTCTCCAAATGCAACAATAAGAGACGTTCTATTTCTATAAAACATGAATTCTCTTCTTTAAGTTAAAAACTTTGTAAGCTCTAAAGACACATGAGGCTGAGGGCTGTTGATTTTCACCAGTGTTTGTATATTTTATCTTTTAAAAGAAATTCCAAACAGCGACAGAGCTTACAGTATTCTGTCCAGAAAACCAGAGTTACTAGATTATAAAGCTTTAAACTGTATTATTAAAAAAACACATTTTTTAAAATCTGATTTTATTCTCCTCACTTGATTAGTCCCAAAAAGGGAGGGAAACCCTTTGCATACAACTGTAACATTAACCTGTACAATATCTATCATTCCGTATTCTGTTTTTAATTTGTGTTTCTTGTTATATTGCTTATTCTGTACACTGTTCTTGATTGCTTTGAAAAGTGCTTCTTAAAAAATTTATTATTATCATAGCTTTGTTGACCATCAACTGTAAGCATGAAAGTATTAGATTCTGATATTCAGTATTCAAAGTGTTCTAACTTTCTCTCTACCAGATGCATTTTTCACCTGTAAAGTATCAGCTCTCGCCTGTGTCAGATGATGAGTTGTGCGCAGTGATGGCCAGGTTTCCAAACGGATCTGAGCAGAGCAACAGTAGCAGCCAAGAGGACAACTGTTACTCATTAAATTAGTCTGTTCCATCATCCTGATGCATCTGTTGAAGAACTGGGATCGCAGTGACCTTTCTCTTTCCCACAACCAAGCCCTCTCCTTTACTAATATAGATGCAAACTGAAGTAGGTCAAACACCAGGTATAAATCTTCCTTGGCAAGCTGCAGCAGCGTTTGCCAGGTAGGCACTGCAGGCTGGCGTAACGGACTGTGAATGGAGGTGTGGCTCAGGCGTGAAGCGTGCACGCTGTTGCTGCTGCCAGCAGAATGGGACCAGCTTGCCGCTGGCCGAAGGGTTTGCTTCCCACAAGGGAACCATTTGGCTGCAACAATGTGCTACTGAAAACAGATATTGGTTATCAAAATGAAGCCGACTAAATAAATAATTAAAAGAAGGAACAGATGCGCACTTTTTGTATGTGCACTTTTAGCAAGGTCAAGATCCAGTTACTTTTTATGGCCAGCCTTTGACAAGAGAAAAATGATTAACTGATACAAATTAAGCTTCTTTTTTTTTTTTTTTTTTCCTTCCAGTCTGATTTCATTTACCAGAAAAAGATTTCTGACCTTTGAGGTTTTCTTGCAGGTAAAGACTTCTTGCCCTCAACAAATATTGATGAGGATTTCATAAAATGGGTTTGATTAATAGCTGCAGGAGCAAATTAAAGTGACCAAAAGTGTTGTGTTATGTAATTGGAGTTACATAAAATTATTTTATTAGATACTGTTGTAGTAAAGTACAACAGCAAGTAAAATCCACTTGCTGTTGTTCTCAGGACAGTGAGTGACAGACCCCCCAAACCATTTATTTTTTCAGTGGCTTATAGTGGTCACTATGTTTTGAGTTGAGTAGAATTATGGCTGTACAACGTAAGGAACACACTAGATTGCAGGATCACATTTGAATATCCTATAAAGATATTGCTCATGATATGCCTACACTTCGGTCACTATTCTTTTCCCCCATCATAGTCTTCCCAAGATTCTCCCTGAGCTTTTGTGATTTTGGCTCCCAAAATATTTCATCAACTCTGGACTCAACTAGCAGTGAAAGTCAATCCAAGAATACAGCGTCAGGCATGATAATATACATAACATAAAAACTGCTATGCTGTACAATAAAATATTCATTCAAAACAAGAGACAATTTTGTGTGAACACTATGCTCTACAGAAGTATTTATGGCTTCAAGTAAATTAGGAAAAAAGGAGTTGGAATTTCATAACTGTGTAATGAAAGAAAAATCTGTACAAAAGAAGCATCAAAGCGTTTAAGTATTTTATCCACAATCTTTGAAATCATGTTGCCTTCAGTGAAAACAGAAATTATGAACTCAATATGATAGCTCTTTTTTTGTTTTGTTTTACTATCAAAAAGTTTTACAATCGAAAGGTATTTTCTGCTGTTCTAGTTAGTTAGCAAAAACGTAAGCTTGAGTTTTATGAAAATACTGTGAGTTAGGTTCCAAGACATGAGAAAACCAAGCGATATTATTGTTGAATTTTGCAATGATAAATGCTTTTTGACTAATAAGTGTTTTTCTCATTCTTCTTTGACTTGCTCCATGATCAAACTATTTGACTACAGCAGCAATCATCTGTACCAGGTGTGGTAATCAGGAGCCAGAAAATCAGGAACTGTGAGAGTCTGTCCAACAAGCTCGTTGGATGGACTCTCACAGTCCACAGTCCATCCAACATTTCAAACTAACTTTGAAATGTTAGTTTTGCTGAAGCCTTTTGTGCCCTTTCAATTTCCACTAACAAAAGCTTCTCTCTGCACAATGCAGATAGTGTAAGCATGGACTCTTTCAGCATATTTTCCAATGCTTAAGCTTAACACTTAAATATTTAACACTTACACACAACTGAAAATCAGGGTATGGAAATACATTAGAACTACAAAAAATAAAATAAAATGTTAGCCTGAGTGCATTTTACAGTATAATATTCATGTTGTACATGTTTATAATAAGGTTTGAATAACTTCCTTAATAAAGTTTTTTTTTTTTTTCCTCCAAAGTAAGGGCAAATCTACTTACTCTATGGCATATTATATTGCCTGCTAAAATATAGATTTTTCAACATTTCAAGAATTTGTGTATTTTTTTCTACGACATAGCTGGACAACTTGCACACTAGCCAACTAGAAATAATCCCCAGCACTTATTTCTGAGACCTCAAATTAAACATATTTTTTTTCTTAAAACAGCCTGGTCTCAAAACTACTGTGGCCCTGAGGTGCACTGTACAAAACACAACCCATTTAATTCACAAAATCAGGTTGCATGCAAAAAATTAAGTTTGAAAAAGTGGAGTTAAAAAAAAATCAATTCAGATTCAGTTTATTTTACAGAGCTATAAAATTTAATCAATTCATAAAGTAAATTTCTGATTAAAATTTTATACTAATTTTGACAAAATACATTCACATGCAGATGATAATGGAGAAAATAATCTATAAAACTGAGTTGGTCAGTTGAGTTAGACTTTGTAGCAACTCGGAATATGTAATCCTTAAATTTCCTTTCACTTGTAAATGTAATCCAACATCTTCATAAAATAAATTACAATGAAAAAAAGAAAAAAATGTATTGCTACATTTTGCAATGGAAAAAAAGCTTTTTTTATTTTGTTTTTTTTTCTTTGGGACAGACTAGTTTGGCTAAAACAATAAGTCCAGATTAAATAAACTCTTGGGTTTAAACTTTTGAGCTATGTTAAAAATGGAAGGTGGATACAAATAAAGAATTCTTAGAAGAGTATATTTTAAGTTTCAGAGGTTGAGGAGAGTTGCAGAGGTTGCTGTACTTAGCCACTTTAAAAAATGAAGGCCTGTATTGAGTTTTTAGGCCTGTAGCTCTAGGCAACGGTGATAAATCCACCTGTGAGAGAGAGCTTGTATCAGACAGGCCCAGGCCACTGGCAGATAAATCGACCAGCCCGTGCCCTGACTGGGAGAAGCACCCCTGTGGGCTTCCCTGCCGCTGAGAGTTATTTTTCCTGCTCTGTCCCTTGCAGGTTGGAGCATGGCTTCGGGATACGAGCAAGCTAAATGAAACACTAATGCACCGAGTTTCCCATCAGAAATTTCCATAATTCATTTCCACACATTTCCTTGAGAGCACACTGTGGGATTTGAAGGAGGGGCCGGGAATCTAAATGTACCAGCTGTGTGAAAAGAGGTGTCTGATCAACAGCTCAGTGGCTGCAGCCTTATGTGAAATTCTGAAAGCCGGCACGTGACCTTCCAGGTGTATTCCCTATCTTTCTACCAAGGGTGTTTTTTTTTTTCATTTTTTTTACTGCATTAAAAATGTGCTTTGCCTCTTCACTCACCCTTTTTATGTTTACAAAGTCGGGAAAAAAATCTATTATTTTACGTTGCACATTTCAAAGAAATCCCCTCTCTCAGCTATTTCATTTTCATCAATAAATAAGCCAGATCCTGCTCTTTCATTTGCTGCTTGGATCTATGTTGAATGATTTGAGGGGCTTAAAAGTGCCTCGGCAGTTCTCTTTGTGTTCGGGGTTAGATGTTTCCCTGCAGTTTGTTTTTTTGCTTTTCAACTACTTACTAAAACCATTAGTTGTGTGGAAATATAATTCTCTCTTGGAGCACGTTACAATGAAGCTTTTACTTTTGATGTTATACTCTCAGAACAAAGGATGCTTGTGTCTGCTGGTGTATTAAATTAAAGACTGGGATGTCCAATAATACATTCAGATGGAAAAGTTAAGAGAAAAAAAATCATCAAAAAGGATGCCTGTAAGTTTTCAACTTGTATGGATCTCTTATTCTTTGTACTTATTCAGTAAGCCAGAATATTATATAAAGATCAACCTAATTGAATAATTCAGTTCAACCAAGTATTACCTAGATTCATTACACATCAAGTGACCTATTTTCAAACTTTATTTCTGTTCATTTTGATGGCTCTGACTTACAGATAATGAAAATTTATATTTAGTTTGTCAGAAACTTTAACACAATAATTAAAATGTCTCCTTTTGCATTGCTCATTGAACAAACCTTTCAAGGCTGAGGTTCTTCCTCTTGCTTATGCACATTTTTCGACTGCAATTTTTCCTTCCATTAAATGTTAATTAATGTTTTTAGCTATCTTCTTTTGCGTCAACCTTTTATAACCTACCCCCTACTGGAGGAGGTTTATGATAGTCCACTGAACAACTATCATGTCAGCAGTCTTCCCTATGATTGTACCAGCAATAATGTAGTGAAACATTTCAAGATTACATTTATTTTATTGGACTTTAGTAAAACTCAGATTTGATGAGAATGTGAGTATGGGGTTTTAATTGCCCTTGTGTAATAACCGTCAAAATTAACAAAAACAAATGCTAGATCTCTCACTGCGTAATTTATTTCAGCATTTTATTTTAAAAGGTAAAATTTTCAACTCTATTTAAATTTAGGGTCCACCTGTACATCAGACTACACATTTTTTTTAGCCAATACCCAACCATAAAAAATGATAAAAGTGTGACTCCTTCTACATGTCTTCCTGCATGAAAATTAAAAATAGGTAATAATCTGTTCTATGGCAATAATATTTAGGATGTGTGGAAAAATCCACCAGGGATAATGGAGTCATAATGAGGCATTGCGAGTATTGTTGGACGCAGAACAAATGATTTGTACAAACAGTGTTTAGACCACAGAAATAGTCTGAACACCAGGTGTTGTAGAACAATATTCCCTGCAGAGTGATGAATTGGTTGACTAAAGAGGGTATTCGTCCAAAAGCGCTACACTCTGCAGTATGTGATTGCTAAATCTGACAAAGTCAGAGAGAAAAAAAAACAAAAACCGGCATGTTCACACAAGTTGCAATACATCAACCTTATTCAGAAAAATTATACTGACACCTGCCTGAAATTATCAATAGAAAACAAAGACATCACTTTGTAAATTCAATCTCAAGATGGTCACTGAAATGTTTAAAGTCAACTTTTAAAAATGGGGTGTCTGTAAAAATGTCCCTTCTTTCTTTCCTACAATGCTAGTGCTTGACTGGAGGCTTTTTTTAAAGCTGAAATTAGGGTAAGTTTCCTTCTTAGTTCCATTGTCTGGAAACAATCCTGATAGTCATTTTTCCTGCCTTGGTAAAGACCAAGAAAAAAGACTAACAATCCTCCAGGGGGGCTTTTGCCTGAGGTAAGACACAGGTGGATGGCGCCCAGAGCAGGGTCACAGTAAAGATTTATACTATGTACAAAGTAAAGAACAGAAGAAAAATGGCTGTTCATGTAGCGTCTCAGTGAAGCGAGTGAAACAGCTGTTCACGGCGTGAGGAAGTGGTCAGGTAAGACAAGCCTGGAAATAATAATCACAGGCCCATCTGCTGACCTGGGACTGCATGGCCCCGGGGCTCCCAGCACAGGCCCTCCGTATGGAGCACAGCACAGCCTTCGCCCCAGGAAACCTGGCCACGGCGCACTAGGCTGCTGACACTGCCACATGCTCTCCTTTTGTGGCCGGGGCTAGCCTGCACTCTCTCGTGAAGCGCTCAAGTTACTGGGAGGTGCCACTGCAGAAACTATCTATAACCAACTGACTGCCATTAGATGTAGTGCACCTCGGGATTCTATTTATACATGTGTGTGTACCTTGGGGACTGTGTTTGAACTTAAAGGAACAAAGGATCCCAAACAAACTTTCATTATAGTTGATGATAAATTGTTGTTTAACCAAAAGTTCCATTTAAAGAAGTGGGTTCATTAGATGTGAGGACAAAGTTTCAGAGTAAAATGACCAAAGAACAGTGAATCAAGGGCCAGTCTCGTTCCAACTGCCAAACCGGTTAATTTTGATCATTAATTTAGAGACTAATAGCTGTGTGAGATGGCGTTTTAATGCAACGTAGGATTAAAACACATTTATCATATTAGTGAGCACATCAGTGATCTCCTGGTCGTGCATCCTTGATAGGCTCTACAGGAACAAATCAATATTGCGCTGTAATTGAGCGATGAGGAGGGTGAGAAGTGTGAGCGGCCTAATCATAATTAAAGAGCAGGCTGCTAAATATGAGGCTGTGAAAGATAAGCAGTGTCAGCAGGAGATGCGGCACAACAAGTCAGGCAACTTCCATGTGTTGTCTGAACTTACACCAGACTGAAAGGATTCTGGAGACAGTCATCAACTCTGGCAAGTCTGAAGGAAGAGATTTAAACTACAGATCCTCAAAAGTACTCATATTTGCTTTTTTTTTTTCATATTTTGTCAGAAAGTAACCATAGATTGCAATGTACATAATCAGGATTTCATTTGGGAGACTGAAACAAAATAGCGTGGAAAGAAAAGAGTGCAATTAAATATCTGAAAAGTGTGGTGTGCCTTTCTATTCAGCCTCTGTTGCTATGCCATCATCTATCCAGCCATTATCTTTGGACAGGTTGCCTGTCCATTTAAAGGCAATGCAGAAAGACCACTAAATAAAATACAAGGCAACCAGTTGTTTCAAACATCATCTAATAATATCAGTATAAAGGCAACTGTAAAAGCTTTGGCAGCTTCTTGACTTTGGTGAACAAACAGAATCAAAAAGTCAAAGGAACATAAAAAACAAATCAGAAATAAAACTCAAGGGAAGTGGAAGTTCTAGAAAGATGCAGATTTTTTTCCCACTCATTCATTTGACAAATTAGAACTTTACAAAACAATAATAATAAATAAAACACTCATTAACAGAAGTCATGTTTTCAGTTTGCTTGAAACCATGAAGTAAAAACAGCAAACATGTGGGTTAAGATACTGCTGAGAGCAACACTTAACTTTTTTGTTCACATGCAAAAGCACAATGTCTGACTGAAAAACTATTGCACATCAAACTGAATAATGCCGTCTATATGGTATATCCATGGTGGTGACAGCAATGATGTACGGGAATGCTTTGTCTTAGCAGTGACAAAGATGCTTATCAGAGTACTTATGCTAAATTAGAAAACTGCTATTCCCAGCTGATTTCCATCCAATCTGAATGAGCTTGAACCATTTTGCAAAGACTAATAGGCAAAGAGTTAAGTTACCTTATTTAGAAAAAGGTTGCTACAAACCCCAGAAGACAGGCAGCTGCAGTTGAAGTGAAAGGTGATTGTAGAAAGAACTGACTCAGGAAACTATTAAAGTTTGTCTTGGTAATGTGACAAAAGAAGAAATATTGAAGGGGTACAAAAACTTTTAGAAATAACTTTTTCCTTCCAAAAAAGGAAGAAAAACTTTCTTTATTGGTACTTAAGTTGTAAGCTTAATTTTTGCAGTTAAGACTTCAAAAAGGTAAAACCTCAGGTGATGAGTATTAAGCATTTCAACTGGCATGTATTGAAAAGAATAATTCTTATCGCCAAATAATAAATGTAGAATCTTATTATCATAATTAGCATATATAGTGTACATACTAAATTGTTATTCAGATATCTTCAAAACCAATTACAAAAACTACATACATACTCAAAAGCAACTTGCTCAAGTATTTGCTTCAATCACAGTTAAAGCGAACATGTATAAACAAGCTCCTATTTAATCACTTTTTTTCCGCGCCTTTCAGTCTCCTTCAAACACACACACGTCACACACACATACTCTTTGCTTTATGACATGCCATCAAAAGATGCAACACAAAAGCACCTTTAATGTATTGGGAAAAAAAGCGGTAAACAGATTTGCATCACTACCCCGCATTATCTGCTGACGCCCTGAAATGATTTGTTTTATGCACACTTGGCCTTGAAGTTTGCAAGCAGGTTGTCAGTGATGATAGAATTGAGCTAAATGGTGCAGACAGAGAAAACAACAACTTTGCTGAGGTCTCCACTTTGAGCTCGAAAGCAAACTGCTTAACTCAAAAAAGGCAATTTTAATTGCATCGATTCAGCCATACAAATGTAGGATTCTCTTCAAAAGTGTTCACCTCAGCACAGTCTCTGTCTTCTAAAGCTGCCAGAAAGGAGCCAGTTTATTCTGGAAAGCCCCCTTTAGCTCAAGCAGGCAGCACATAATCATGCAGAGGGGGTTAGTTTTATATGATTTTACACAATGCAAAAAAGTTATGTGACCAGAAAAAAGTGCAAATTGTTCAAAGTTCTGTTTAAATATGATCAGCATTTCAAAATGCAACAGCACCTTTGTATCGACAACATACAATTCTTGTCAGGCTTTTTTTGCTCTTTGAACAGAATAGTTCTTTCTGTATTTGAACACATAAAAGGAGTAGAAGATTTTATCTGAGGAAAACAAATCATTATAAGACAGGCAAAAGATAAATACAATAATGCACAATATGACTAAGAACTAGTCACATATTTTAGCTTTTATAGAGAAATTGCTTTTTTTTCTAAAATGAATATTTTTATCCTGCTTATTTGGCACTGATAGGAAGTGTAATTTATTGAATCACTGTTGGACTAGGATGTCCATTAACATGTCTTTTTTTTAAAAGGAGAATGGGCTGATAATGCACACTCTTATAAGTTTTAAACAGAAAGTCTGAATTCTACATCCAAATTGATGACTACAGTATATAAAAAAAGGAAAGACCAATGATTATTTTTTCAAAAAACATAATTTTTAGAGTCATTTTAAAAGAGCTGTGTCACAGTTTGCTGTGCATTAATTTAATTGTTTCATGTCTTAAAAACAGAAAAATTCAATTTCATGTAAAATCTCCCTTATTAAGCTTTATTTCATGTAATAATGTTATTCCCTGATCAGAAACATTCCTGGAGTGTTGCTTGCTCATACAATGCACCCCCTATTTTTCCAAAGCTCCATCTTGAAGCTTGAAACCAACAACATGAATAATACTTTTATCTTAACCTTGCAAATTATTGACTGATAATTTCCTCTGAGTACCACTAAGGATATCTTAAGTACCACTGGTGGTATTCAAACACACCTCAAGGCCTGGAATCATATAATTTAGTTTGTTTACACACCTCGTCTTTTCACTCTCACACAGAGTCTGTGTGATGCAGACAATGGTCATTTCCCAGGTAGATCAGGACTCACAGTGAGCGACTGGTTCAGCGCGGCTGTCACAAAGCATTACCGAATGGCAGGCACAGCTCCGCAGACGCCACAAGCCCGCGAAGATGATCACATTTGATACACATGACACTCCATCCCTGCTGTGACAACACACGCTCATTTTTCTGCTCTGACATCCGATGCCGTGTGGGTGTTATTCAAGTCAAATCTATCATTTTAATGGAGAAGTAGTCAGACCTGAGGATTATTTGAGGCATAAATATATCATTGTCTGTTCGTTCTGTATCGACCAAGTGTCACTGTGCCCAGACTTGCTCTTTCATGACAAAAGCTGTGAGATATCATAGAGCACAAATAGATTCAGTGAGCTCTGACAACAGGAACAACAGGAGACCAGCATGAACTGCACAAGCATAGGCTAAGATAACAGGCTCTTTAAGATACTCACTGAGGGATAATAAACAGGCTAATTATATTATCCCCAGCAAGCACAAAGAAACAATGGACCCATCAGTTTAAAATTCCTTAGAACTCCGCTTGTTTGGTGCCAGCAGTGCAACAAAGTGAATTGTCCACCATGATTTCAGCTTTTTGTAAATGCCTTAAGTACAACCAATCTGATGAAACTCCAATTTGCAAGAAACCAGTGCACAGGGGCACAATGGAGTATTCCAGCATATTGCCTAAGCCGTGGCCTCTGAAAGCACACTAATTGCATCTGGGATTTGGTTATCCAATCCCACAGTGCCTCACAGCCGGGCGAGGAGTAAAGACGGGGGGAGGATGAGGGTGAATTAGAGGCTGGTGGGGTGAAGCTTCTGCTTGCTGAAGCCTTGACAGTGCTTTGTACTGAATGATTGTTCTCCAGACAACTGACGGAGGTAGCAGCGCACGCAGGGTTGTTTGAAAGCCCAAAAGGATATGCGGCTGCATCATCAAAGTCCAGCAAGTCTTCCATGTGTCAGGGAGAGATTAAGCTCTTCCAGAGAGGGCAATGCCTCTGATCACTCCATTCAATCGATGGGATTTGAATAAAGGAATAAAAGATCAGGCATTGTGTATCTGGGTGCTCTGTAACCACTGGATAGGATTAAGGTATGTTGGAGCAGTAACAGTGACAGACGCCATCAATCACAAGTTCCCCACACTAGTTAGCTGAAGTTGATATTATCCCTAAATAGGACACATCTGTTTGTTGCTGCACACCCACAGACTTTAATTAATTCTCAAGTCATTTTATTTTTAGGCATGGGTTTTTATTTGTTGCTGCTCCTGTACAAGTGCACAAAAATGTAAATTGCATCCTTCCTTTGCTCACAGTCAGGGGCTCACATACTCTGTGATACTGCAAATTAAGCACACAAACACAGACACACACACTCTCTGAGACTGATCCAGACTCGTAGCGCAGCACACACACAAACACAAACAATATGAAAGTCACTGTGCAAACAAACTTTGGTCTGATGGTCTTCTTCGGCCTCATTTTCCTGTCTGCCTGAGTTCTCTATCATCACTGAGCGTCTTCTCCACAGGCTCTGTCAGATAATAGCTTCCTTTCTCCACTTTTGAAGAGAGAATGAGTATATTCCCTGGGAATATGGTTCAAGGGCAGGTCTGTGTAACCCAGGGAGACAGACTTTTGCCAAGACCTTGGTTTCAGATCCTGGAAAAGGCTTAACATGTCTTATACTTATCCTGTACTATGTACTGCCCAGGAGCCCAGACTCCCCTACATTAGACTGAGGTGTGCTGATTGAGTTCAGCACATGAATTGTCCTTGACATCTCAACCTTAGAGTCTAACTTCGTGTTAATTGTTTCATCAACAGACAAGTCAGTAGTTTTTGACATGCATATGGGTAAAGCAATATGATGTTGACCCACTCACTTTGAGTTCTTCTGGAAGTCTTTTAAAAATGTGTTCATGGAAATGTATTAATTAATGGGATCAAACACTGATGCTCGATAAAAACGTCATGTGCTAGACTCTACGTGTAAATGGAAGAAATATCTGCTTCTGCAACATTGTTATAGGATGTTCTTCTTGTAAACAATATTCCCCTTTAGGGGAATATTGGGGAATAAAGTTGCTGGCCAACTTCTAACTTTTACTTTTCTAACGTTTACTTTTCATGTTCGAACATCCATTTTTTAACAAAACTGACTTCACAATGCCATCCAATTTGCAAAAACTATAGTGTACTGTATGCATAACTCTTTAGACTTCCTTTTATATTTTTCCCCTAACTGGTCAGACTTTCAAAAATAAACCTTAGAGCCTTGATGTTTGAAGGTCTTTAATATTTGTAGAAATTTCATCTGAAATGTTACTGACGCACTGGAAAATGGAGCCCACGGTATGTGCCCAAATGAAATTTGTCAGACAACACCTTATGTGTATATACCAAGTGCCATTTTTATTTCTTCTTATTGTTAACCAGCTTCTCATCTTTTTACCCATCATGTCTCACAGAGGGATATAATTACTAGAACCCATTGCTTGCTATGCTTTCCTATTATTAGCCCAGCTTTTGAAGCCCTCTGCCTGGTCATATGGTCAGTGCTTTAGGGCAATATGTCACAGTACATGGGCACAAAAGGTAGCCAAACAATGCCTATTTGGGGACCAGGTGCCACTGCAATAACACCATTTGGCTACTGTTCACTATTGTGGCCCTCTGTGCTTGTTGAAACATTACAACATTTGCTGTTTCAAGCAACCTTGTTAATTAAAGCACCCAATGCATATTGAAAGTGTATGAATTCAGCTGACCAAGGAAGCTATTGTTTGCAGATAAGCAAGTTGGCATCCTTGAATGACTCACATAAAGACACAATGACAGACAGGATGGAATGCGACTGCACCCGACATAAAAGAAACTGCAGTAGCCTCATTGCAGCATCATTATGTTCTCTTCTATCATCATGCTGCATGCGAGAAATGGTCTTTTTCTTTTTTTTTCTGAAAGATATTCTTGGCGATCAAGTCAGCCTCTTTAATGATGTTTTGGATCTTAGTGTTCAGTGAAAAGAATGAATTTGATTAGTGTTTTTGATGTTAAGTTCTTCTTTTTACATTGTTTCTCTATTTTCAGCATTGTTCAACTACAGGCATCAAAGTCTCTACTTGTACTGGAAGTGGACAAATGTTTCGTTGTCTGCATATAAGATACCCAGAGATGTTTCACAGGCAATTCTGTGAACAAACAAGGAGATGCTCAAACTGTAAGATACAACCTCCTCATGAATTGTAGTTTTTTTTATTTGATGATTACCTTAATCAAGTTATGTAGCAGGCATATAGTGGAAAGCAAATCTGAAAATTTCATACCTTTAAGTGCCTTTTTTCTGTCTAATGTGTAGGGAAAGATCTTGAAAATAACATGGAAGGAACTTCTTTTTTGCCTTTGCTAAAGATTTTTATTTTTTTATTTTTAATAAGACAGTGCTTTGCAAAATAATTTTTAGTCTTTGAACATCTGTCATGTCATATTACAACCACAAACTTTAAGATATGTTATCTGAATATATAAAATCATATTTGTGAAGTGGAAAGATTTTTTTAATATAAAAATAAAACAACAACAAAAAAACAAACAGATTGGGTATAAAACTATGAAGGACTTTTAAGCAGTAAGGGTATAAAACAGTAATCCTGCAAATAAAGACCTTAAATTGCTGCAAGTGTACCTAGTTATGGCTGTTCACCTACACATGCAAGTGATGCAGGTAAATAATTAATCAAACACACTGCTAAGAGGCCCATAAGAGCGCAAGAGGAGCAACAGAGATCTATAGCTCAGGTGGGATGACTATCACTCCACAGAGAGCCAAATAAAAAGCAATCCTTATATAGAAATTCTTAAGAAAAGTTTGGTACAGGATAAAGAAAACATATGGAAGAAGGTACTCTGTAGAAAAGGTCCAAATGTAAAGACTATGCATAGTAGTACAGACTTGGCATTCAATTTTATTCAGCTTTTATTCTCCAGGGACACAGAAGCTGGTCAGATTCGATATGAAGATGAATGGAACTACGTACAAGACCAATACTGAAATAAAACTCTTTGAAGGCTGCAAAAGTCTTGAAAACAGCCAGAGAAGCAATGGGATCATTTTGTTCAGTGCATATTAATTTGTAAGAATAGTAGAGTCAAAATCCAAACCTAAATATGTAAATCTTTGATAAGACAAACATTTACAGTCACACAGACCCTCTCTTTTTGTAAAAAATAAAATAAAATAAAAACAAGGGGTGAGCATTTCCATCTCTAGATGAACAAAGACTCAGCTATAAATACACTGAAAGGTGTTTCTACAGACTGTCTAAATCCTAAATACAAATGGGCACCAAAGCAATACATCTGATTTTTATTTGTTAAAAAAATAGAAACCATGTATTATTATCCTTTTCAAAGAAAATTTGCTACTTTGCTTATCACATGAAAATCCAAATTAAATACAATTAAGTTTGTAATTTTAACATCACAAAATGTGAAAGGGTTTTGTAAACTTTTACTATACACTTTCTTTCAATAAAGAAACTTTTAAGGCAAAATTAGTCAGCCTTTTGAACAAGATATTACAGTGCAAGTTCTTTGTAATACTGTAAAAAAAACCCAAAAAACAAGAGGTTACATAGACACTAATGTTTGAAATGAAAGTATTTATCGATAAATTGTCAAGGTGTTTCAGGGACTCCTAGAGGAACATTCTTCAGATCTCTATATCTTTTACTTACTATGTAGTGGAGCAAAAGGTTTCTTGTGCACCTGAACCACTGTACAGTGGTCCAGCAACACAGAGGACATCTGACATGTCGTGAACTCTTCCCTGATCTAGGCCTCTAGGAACATTCTAACCAACAAGCGCAGGGATCACTCACTGCCCTTTTGTTGCCACATTCCTGCTCTCAGCACCTCAGCTGGCCAGTGTCCTTTTACTGAAAAATAATCATCCACTCAGGCAGTCTGCACTGTACACACAACACAGCAACATTCTCAAACACTATACAGCCATCAGACATTGCTCATGCAAACACAATCTGTCTCACACAGCCATGTGGTGCATCTGCCTCCGTGTCCCCCTCGCCTTCTCAGTCGCTTTTATGTGAGTCAGACAGAGAACAGAAAACTGGTAAATACCTCCATCTTGTGGACAACGTTTGTAAAATTATAGGCGATATTGTGAGAGGATGCTCATTGTCTGGTTCAATGAAAAGAAAAGGGAAACATAATTAGCTAAATTTGGTACATATGTTTTATGCTTGTTTTCACACAGAAGGCAGCATAAACATGCAGCAAAGAAATATCCATCCTATGCTAACACATACTCCTACCTTAAAACAGGGTGATTATTTCTGTTGTAAACATATTTTGTTTAAATAATTTTTCATTATTCACTGCCTTCAAGAGCCAAATAAGGCGACAGGGTGACTTTATGTTGAATGTCACTTTGCTTTTGGTTGGTTAGATGGCAGCCTCTCTTGAATTGGTTTTGCGGATGAAGGCACAGGTGAGGCCCGGAGAGGAGCGGCTCCTTCTCTCTGCAGCATTTCCTGAACTGAATCAGCCCTACATTTTAATATGCAACATCTGTGCCGGGAGAGCTGTCCAAAATGGCTGCTCCTTGGAGGATGACTGTGGAGTCTGCTCAAACTTCGGGTTGGGGCATTTGGTACTGCGAGGTTCTGCACAGATGTTAGCATTCACAATGTCACCCTGTCCTTTGCTTCAGTACCCAGGGAGGTCTATTTTAAGGGAGGATATGGTGTGTTTTCTTCCTTAGTTTTACGAGATCACTTTATCTGTTACTGTCAATGAAAAGCTTCTGCAAAGACTTGCGCAACTGAACTAGGACTGCTGTGTCTGATCAGTCTGTATGAAGGAGAATTCTTTAATGATAGGTTCAGTTGTCGAACAAGACACTGAGGCACTTGAATTCGTAGAGGGAAGCTGAAGAAGATGAGAGAACTGAACGTGCTATTTGAGCAAACATAAAATAACTTGAAGGAGGTTATACTGTATGGTTATTTTTTCAAATACTTTAGTCAAGGCTGCAGCAAATCAAGAAGAGAGACAAGAGTTAAAAGAAACAAAATAAAAAAAAAAAAAAAGCAGAGCGCACATAGGGCGCCTAATGCATTGCTTACACAAAGAAGATGTTCATATTTAATGCTCATCATTAAGGCAGGGTTTGAGCATGGAAGACGCTTCTGCTATTTTCCCACACCCCTTGAGCCAAGTCCATGTGACAGCCCTCCACTGCATCCCGGCAAATTATCCGCATGAGCTACGGCGAACAAAAACAGCCCAGTGCGGGGGATGTGAGGCCCAACCTCAGCTCCACTCCTGTGATGGGGAGACACGTCACTTTGCATCAGCTCCAGCCCTCCGAAACCCATCATCTACGAGTGAGGAGAACAGGACCACTCTGCGGAGAGAAGGCAAAGAAAAAGGCAAGGCAGGGATAAGGGAAAAGAGAAGCAGCTTTAAAGACAACAGAAAAGTACTAGACTTAATTTTTATTTTTTTTGTGAAGACATCTGTGATCAGAAGAACACAAAGCCACAATGCTGAAACGTGTCTAACGAATTGTTGTTTATCAATTGATAAGCTAGGTAAGACAAGGGGTGTTTTCATGTTATTTGCGAGAGGTAGGAGGATGAGCAGAAAATACATGGAAATATTGACAGAAAAAGCAAAAAATAAAAATGCCTGACTCACTGCTTGGCAAATAATTAATTTAGATTTTAAGAAAATTTCAGTAAATAAGTCCAGTAATGTCAAAAAATATTAAACATTTCAAGTTCATCCATGAAAAAGCAAATCTATTTAATTCTCATTTTGTTTTTGAAAACTTCATAGCATTTAAATTATTGTCAAAAATATGTAAAGCATGATAATAAAACATCTTGTTTGAGTTTTGCCTGTCCAGGCCTGTGGTCGGTACTGAGCATCTCATTGCTTAGCAGAAGAAGGGCTCTCCCTGCTGGCCAATGCTAAACTTGCAGACCTGGAATTCATTAAAAGGGATCACATTGCGACGTTCGTTTTTTTTTTTTTTTTAACTATGTGAAGAAGAAGTTGATATTAGATGTTTAGAAAGTACAGAATACTGTGTCCTGAATACATCTCAAGGATATTTCCCCCAACGGCCAAGGAGACTTGAGAAAAATTGAGTTCCACCAAAATAAACCTGTCTTCCAAGATGCATGTGCTCTGAGTCTAAATTGCCCTATTTAAAGGCAAGAAACATAGACAGCCTTTGAATAATATTGACTTGCAAAGTGTGTTTGGGTCAAGGACAGGATGCAAGACATTGCTAGTTAGAACAAGAGTGATGGAAGTAAACCAAACAACATTTAGAGCTCTTGCAAATGAACAAGTAATTTGCTTTCTTATTCTAACAAGCAAAGACTGAGTCATTCTTTAAAGACAAGCTGGTGAACATATACTTGAGTAAAATAAAACTCATATTCCAATGCTTGATATGCACATTTTAACAAATTAAATCAATAAAATCACATTATTAAAATAATGTTTTATTGTGAGTTTCAGATCAGCTTATTTTGTCTACAAGTTTCAAAACACATCCAGACAGGTTAATACAACAAATAACGGCCAAAAAGGTAGATTAAAGCTTTTCTACCCTTCACTCATCTCAAGAACATTTCAACCTTCAGTGAAGTAAAGCTTAATGAGAAAGAACATGTAATCTATATGAACGAAGATTTATTGAGTTAACTGATATCTTTAGAAGTGAAAATCTGGCAAATGGTGCACTGAATTTGCAGTCAACATCTTCAGTAAATACTCTATAGAAAATAATCTTAATTATATTTATAATGATATGTCTGTATGGAGTATGTCTCCACCAGATGTTAGTAGTGCTCATTATTCATGTTAATTCTTCATTGCAAAATTGCTCGAGCTCAGGCTGGATGGCTGGCACCAATGATATTCAGGGATCAAATCTTTACCACAGATTCTCAATTGGATCTGTGCATTAATCATGATCTACAGTTGAAAACAGAACACTGCACTTTGTAGGTCAAAAGTAAAATTTTGGCCTCATTCATTCAGAGAACTTGGTTCCACATGTTTGCTGTATCTTCTGACAGAAAGTCACAATGGCCCTCCTGAATGCCTCTCTGATTAATACTCTTCTTGTCTGCTCTGTCAATGTAAAAGAGCAGTTGTGTCCAATTGTTTTACAACTTAACTATTACAAAAAAGGACTTCATATCCTTATTCTTGACATGTCTGGTGCTTTCCTTAGTCCTCACAATGCTCTTTGCTCACTATGCATGTGTATGCATGTGTGTGTGTGTATGAAACTGAAGACGTTTGTCCCTAGTGGTTCAAAGTAAGGGGAATTACAAGTGCATAATGCAGGGCACAATTTTGTATTTTTAATTGTAAAATAAATTAAATTATGTATCATGTGTTTTCTTCCCACATTAGCTTTAGAAATTACTTTTATTTTTGTCTACTGCAGGAATTCCAATAAAAAAGTACATAGTTCGTGGATGTAGTATGTTATTTCTGCCTTATTAAGCAGTTATTGTCTGAGCTATTTCCCACAGAAAATTAATATAAGACACTCCAAACAAAGATGTTTCTTGGATCAAATTTAATTTTAAAAATGTCAAAATCCTATTAATATCTAAAGAGTCAGTTTTGCATGTCAACTTGGCCTCATGTAAATCAAAGTAAGACAAGATAAATACTGGTATAAAATTGGTATATTAATGGTCTATGTACTGTACAAGAATAACAAACGTAAAAAAATTTTCCACCATCAATTTAATGACATATGACTGAAATAATTTACTGTCTTATTACAAGGATAACCAAATCCACAGCTGTCCATTGTTTACCGTAATCACACAGACTTCATGCAGGTTGTCTGTCTGAATTATTGCTCTCTTGCTGTAAACCGGTCTGTACAGAAGAGCATGTTATCCATATTCATGTGAATTTTGCCTCAAGGCATTGGTCTATTCTAAAAATAGCATGGTGAGAGAAAGGATCTCTCTCTTTCTCTGTGTGTCTCTCTCTGTGTATTCTAACATTCGTAAGCCCCATCTTAGTGATTGGTTGTAAACAAGTGTCACTTTCCTGAAAAAAAAGAATTCACAAGTAAACACTGATAAATAATTGCTTTAGGGAAGAGTAAAGAGACACACAGGGTATAATCAAACCAGCAGGGTTCATGCACATCTGATTTCAGCTTTATTTATTTAAACAGACTAATAATGAAGATACATTCCAGATTATTTACTTATGTCCAAGGGGTATGGATGTACATGGTTAAATATGTCAGAATATATGAGTTTCATTTAATGATTTTGTTTGCAGTAAATGTGAATATTAAACATTTTCTGTTTGTTGATATCATGAGAGAGTAAATTAAATACTTTTTATAGTATAATGCGTTTTTCTAACAGTGAGATAATAAAATTTTCTTTTCAGATTTCTTCTAAATCCTGTTACTAATGCTTCAGTATGATTTGAGAGAACGTCACCAGCAGATGGCGACACTTCTCAATGATTAAATGTAAAATGTAATTTTTCCACAGCTGTAATGTTCTAGTTTATTTTTAAAAATGAGCTGTTGTGAGAAATTTTTCAAAAACGCAATCATCTGATTTGTTAGGTGATTTGTTCAAAAATGAAGCATGGGTAAAACACATTTTACACGAAATGTGAAAAAGAAGAAAATTTAAATACTCAAATACTAGAAAGTTAATTACCAATTGTTACTAATTACGCACTGTTCTCAAATGGTAAAAATTGTGAAAAAAACAAAAAAACAATTTATAATTAGCCAGGACTAAGCAGGAAACCATTTTTAACAACAATTACGCTAATTGGTCTCTCTGTTCCAATTATGTTACAGTCTTGACTTTGCTCTACCTGATAAAGTGTGTTAGAGTGAATGCAGGCCAGTAATAACGCCCCAACAATGCAGGTCACTTCCTCTTGGAAGAAATAAAAGGCTGTTGTGCCTGAGGCTGCACTTTAACGCCACTGGAGCCAGACATGGAAACTGGCTTAATGTGCTTGTGAGCCTTAGAGGAGAGAGCTATTAAAGGGAATTTGTCAGAGATGAGAAACTTAGATTCAAAAAGCAAATATTATTTTTGTATGTCTACCTTAGTTATAAAAAGCACATTAAAATGTAACAAAAAAACTTACAAAAGTTTGTGGTACTTTTGTTAAAGTACCAGAAACAAAAGGTTTACAAAATCTGTCCCAACACAGGCAGCATCTAAGAGCTGATCTTCTATTACTGATCATGTAACTTTGACATTACGACAGCACCATCTGCTCCTACTTCCGGGGTTCGCTCTATTTCTATAACACTGACAAAAAGTGTTATAATGGTAGTGGAATTCAAGGCGTTCATAATACAAAATTTAAAAATAAAATTTAATGGATGTAAGGTGTTGTCACACGCTCAGGTACAGTTGGGGGCAGTATGCATCTTAAAGTTGCTTTGCCTCCCGTCATAATGGAAAAGAAGAAGAGCTTTGGAGCTGACGTCACTGCGTGTGACGTTTACGTCGATCGGCGCCATGTTGTTTGGCCGCAGACCAAAACAAACTTTTTTTTTTGGCGTTTTTATCGCGTTACCGCTGTATCCTCCTCTTCCATAAACCTGAAAAGCTGTTTGAAAGAAAATGGGTTATATTTCGAAAAGCTTCTCCCAGGAGCCAAAAAGCGCTGCATGGAAAAAAATAGCTAAAATTGGACATATCGACCCGTTTGAAATAAAATGTTGGAGCAGAGACACCTTACCCGAGTCATCTTATCAGCCAATGGTGAGGCAGGCAAGAAAATTCTTCAACGAGTAACTACAACGGGTCTGTAAGGATATTTGCATGAAACAATGGAGGAGTCAACGTAAAAAGTCCAAGATTCGCGGTCGGAGGAGGATCAGTGTCATGGGATGCGCGTGTGAAAGTGGTGTCGGACGCCTTATGCACGTTCAAAACGGGTGAGCAATGACTTCAATAATAACGGCTTGTGAAAATCTGACTTCAGGAAAATGCTTGAAGTAAATAGTATAAAATAGGTACTGCATGTTTTCATGCAGTAACACGTAGTTCTAGCGGCCATAGAGCTACCGTTGGAATTTACACACATAAAATCAAGCATAACTACCATCATATATTGATCTTCGATTTGACTATCAATAAGTGTCATTTTTACAAAAAATTGGATGTTTACTACCACTTACCTTCCTGCAGAGGAACATGTATTAGTTGCAGTCGATCACAGTTTCATTCAAATGGAAATGGGGTCCGGTGTAGGCCTTCATCCATTTCTTGCGTTATTCCAGACTCCATTTGGGTTTTGGAAATGTAGTTGTATTGCCCCCTCTAAAACGCTCTAGGTAATGGCTCTCGGGATTGCATCTTCCCCGCTGACAACGTTGGATCATAATTTCCTATTATTTTCCCTGAAATCTCATCGCAGGGCGTTAGCAATGATAGACCCAAGTGTTCTGACTATCTGTGCCACCCAATAATCCGCCCTACGTTGTGGCAGTGCGCATGCGCACATTGATTCTACGTAATAGATTGCATACCATTCACAAAACATTCAATGAGAAATGCCAACAGTATGATCCACAAGTTAATAAGAAGGTTTGCAAGTCAATATTTGTCAATATGTGTACCACATGATTCACAATGTGTATAACACTATGCAGAAATGCACACCTCACCATTTACGTGTAAACGTTTGTCAAATTTACACGTTTCAAGGTACATAAGTAGTAATGAACTACGCATACAAATCCGAAAATATGCGTGCACGAATCACCAGCTGCAGATGGCTCGGTCAACAAGAGCGCACGGATCAGCATGCCTGCTTTCGACTTTTGAGACTTTCTTACCGAATATGCTTAGATATCCCAGCTTTTCACTAGCTTTGAATGCATCATATTACTTGTGAATCCCAAGTGAGATGATATTCCCCTTACACAATGGCAGTCAACACTTCTGGTGAGGTAAGATAAAAACAAACAAAGCAGTACCAAGTACCACAACTCTACCGAGCTTTGTAAATTACAAAGATTAATTTATTTTGTACTTTGGAACTTCACCAGTTCGTCTTCCTTATGGTTTTGTGAAATGCTTAATGTATATCTTACTGCTCTGTAGAAGCCTTTCCACATATTTTATAAAATGTTTAAGTGTTTGCCTATTTTAAACCAAGTCTAATCTTATACATCTTATCTGTGCATAAGATTGTATAGTTTTGTCACGGATTTGATTCCCTTTATTTTCAATTTCATTTGACAATATCACATTTCACAACAGTCCTGAGCAGTGGTCTGCAAGCCCACGTAAACATTAAGTAATTTGCATACTTAATGTTTGCAAAATACCTAACTCTGAAAACCACACTTCCTCTTTCTGCATCACAGAATTTACATGTGGACCAACACGCAATGCCTCACATGGTGGGAAACCTGCGGACCTGCTAGCTATGTGGCCTTGGAAATGATCGCTTTCTGCTCTTCACTTGAAGCAATACTGCAACTCTCACCAATCAAGCAAAGAAAACTCACAATCAGTATTTGAAAAGGTTTTGATCAAAGACCTATGCAGGAATTTAAAATAATTCCAACATATTAGGATAACAGCACTGTAAATGAAAGTCCAGGTTTTTCTAAGTTGTGTAAGGGACACAATGAAACAATGGATAGACCAGTAAATGGAATGAATAGTTATTGTTCATAAATATACTGGTGAGATATGTGTTATGGATGCTTGTCCTACTGAATCAGACATTTACAGAGTTGAGAGTAGTCAGGTTCAGGAAACTGCAAAAATACAACTATCTGAATATTACGTTAGAAAACTTTGTCCTGGGCCCTCACCAGATCAATATTTCAATAGTGAAACTAAAAAAAAACAATAAGTTCAAAACACACATTGGACAAGTTGTTTGTTTTTTCTTTATAAAATCATTTGTGAAGTATTTAAAAGTAAAAGCCCTAAGGTTGGGTATAGTGGCTCTCAGTTTGTTGCCCTCTGAATTTAGAGTACACAAGTCTCAGTTTAGCAAAGGCAATAAACATGCAGACTGACGTCAGCAACTTTTATGTGGCTTCAATTTGCGGTCTGGGACACAAATAATGAACACATCCTGTTTCATGGAAAGTAACCATAAACTAATTCTTCATAAAGTCCAATTATTTCAAGAACTGTCTTGCGATGGAAAAAAAAAAACAAAAGAAAACTTGACTAGTTTAAAGTCCAATGTCACAAGGATAATAGCAGTCATTAAGTAAATTGATGAGGCAAGAATTAACAAGAAATTCCATATGAATGAATTGTTATGTAGGTGAATTGGAGTGTGAGGTTTTTGGTCCTTAATTCTAACAGATGGCTCCAAAAAGTTCTGAATTTAAAAACAGACCCTCAGGCTTGAGCCAGATTGGGAAATTGTAGTGCAACTTCAGACAAAGAAAATGAGATGGGTGTAGTTGCAAAATAGGAGCAGAAAGAAAACACTGCTACACTTGTTTGCTTTAGAATATATAGATTCACATTGATTGTTTTTGCACTGTCTGGTTACCTTGAGAACACATGCATAGGTGGAACATACAACCTTCATTCTCAAAAACCCTTGGTCAGGAGGCGTACCCAGGACTTTCTTGCTGCAAGACTAAAGGGCCAACCACTGCATCACCATGCAGAATTTTGTCTATGAAACTAAGATGGAACAAACTCTTAGATCCTGAAAAAGGCCAAATTAGGAATTAGAAACAGTATTTTACTTAACTATGAGTTTTTGGTTTCCCTGATTAAGTCTATGTTCTTTTCCAAGGTAAAGTGTTTCCTCTGTGCCAAGGTTTGGCAAACCCTTGTGTAAAAATAGGACATCTGTTTGGTTTGTGTGGATCAGTTACCAAGAGAACCAAACTGGCAAACAGAAACTCATCACTTAGCCATGTTTACCTCTGATTAAATGGCAGGATTATACAAGCAATTGGTCATGTCTCTTATCAGAAAAGCTCCAACCAAATGTTTTAATTGCACCCCTTCTAGTATAATAAAATAATGCACCGCACGGTGCATTATTTTCTAAATAGTCTGTTTTCCCTATTGATTTTAAATTGCACAGATCTTTCAAAATTGTATAGACACAAACTTAGTGTAATATAGATTTTAGGTGGGCAGGCTCTTGTCTCCTTATTCTTACTTAAGTGTGGTACAAGAATAAAAACTCAAATATTCAGAATCATAAAACGTTTTACATTTCAGGAAATAGTAAAGATTCTATGTATTACATTTTTCCTGTTCCCATAAACATATGTATGCATATCTTTTTTTAAATGTCTGAAAAATTTCAAAAAGACTTGGTAAAATTATGAAATATAAAAATGATTATTTAACATTTTAATCTATTATGCTAATACGGGGCTGCACAGTGGCGGAGTTGGTAGCACTGTTGCCTTGCAGCAAGAAGGTCCTGGGTTCAATTCCCGGCCCAGGGGCGTTCTGCACAGAGTTTGCATGTTCTCCCTGTGCATGCATGGCTTCCTCCCACAGTCCAAAAACATGACTGCCAGGTTAATTGGTCTTTCCAAATTCTCCCTACATGTGAGTGTGTGCACATGGTTGTTTGTCCTGTCTGTTTCTGCATTGCCCTGTGACAGACTGGCAACCTGTCCAGGGTGTACCCCGCCTCTCGCCCGGAACGCAGCTGGAGATAGGCACCAGCAACTCCTGACCCCACTAGGGACAAGGGTGAAAAGAAAATAGATGGATATGTTAATATTTGATTATGTGTTGCAACCCATCTTCGTTTTATCTTTCAAACACATCTCATATTGTTCTTTATGTAAACATTTATATCAAACTCTATTAATCTCTATCCGTACAAACCAAAAAAAACTATGTGTTGTAGAATGACGTGTAGTTTTGCGTTTTTCATTCTCAGGCCCCTCTTTTTTTTTTTTTTTCTTTCCCTTTTTTAAGGTGCTCTTGACATATCTATTGATAGCCGGCTTTGTACACTAGCAGCAGCAGTACGACGAAGGCTAAGATGCACCTGAATTAAACAGACAGGGACAGACTGTATCAACTCGTGTTGAAATAAAAGCATCTCTCACATGAAAGGCGGGATCTCCATGGTTTCCCCCCAGAGCTGGGACTCGTTGCCATGGAAGTAAAAGGCACTTCTGAATGAGGAAAAACACTGAATGGCAAGCAGGAAGTGTCTTCTCTATTGTATGTTTAACTTGAATATGTTTTTGCCCAATTCTGTCATATAATTTTAAGAAAAAACAACATGGGAATTGTACACATTTACATAACATGTCACATATGTTTTTAAGTAAATGAAGCAGACTCTGAACAGACACACACTGACACAAACCTTTGACAAGCCTTGTCATGATGGACTGTTTATTTAACTGTGTAATGGCCATTTGGGCAATATTAAGCCATGCTCATGTTGATCTCAATGCAATTACCCATCACACCAGCATGTGCCTGTTCCTGAGGATGATCAGAAAAATGAGAAGCATAGAGTGGAAGGGGAGGTTATAAAGTAAGACAAGTTTATTTGTATTGAACCATTCAGACAAGCGATAATCTAAAGTGCTTTGACTGAAAATAAATGAGGAGAGATCAAAAAAAAAGAAAAAGAATGTATTAACAAATAAAAAATTAAAAACATTGTAAAATTTAAGTCTCATGTAAACAAAAAAAATTCTGAAACGTAAATTATCTAAGAAAAAATAAACACAAAGCTTATTATTTGACCTATATGGAAACTGAAAACAGTATTGGTGTTTAGCCTTAATTAAAAAATCTGACAGTTTCTGTACATCTCAGGTTTTCAGTGAGTTAGCCAGTCAGGCATATTCAGTTATTGCAGCTGCCTGATTTATTTATTTTTTTAAATTAAGACTGGAAAAGACACCATTGCAATAATCTCACTTATTGAAAAGCATGTGTGTTATGTTTTGACCGTAAAACCCATCATCCATCCATCCATCCATCCATCTTCTTACAGTCTTATCCCATTGGGGTCAGGAGGGGTGCTGGTGCTCATTCCAGCTTTCAATGGGGTAAGAGGCGGAGTATGCCCTACACACGTCGCCAGTCCATTGCAGTGACAGTGAAACTTTTATTATCAAAATATTTTTCAGATAATTTAGTAAGAAATATTTTGTGGTTGTAATTCAGGTCTGCTTCCACAAAGGGATCATGGTTTCTGGTATTCCATGTGTGTATTGAATCTAGTTCGAAGACCTATGCATTTTTTGTTGCAACAAAAAATTAGTTCTGGCTTTTTTTCTCATTAAACTGGAAGAAATTCGAACGTATACATTCTTGGATATTATGAACACACAAAACTGCAGTGGACAGTAGATATGTGGTGAGAATAAAGAGCCATACATGTAATCAGCATACTTATGGTGAATGATGTGGCAGTTCTCCACAATCAGAACAAGAATAAAAGTGACCTGACAATTGAACCTTGCGGAACCTCACAAAGGATGTCTGCTTTATAATTACCAAATAACACAAACCAACGGCACCGAGCCAAATATAATCTAAACCAGTTTAACAGAGTATAATATTGCTTTTCCATCTATCAGCAAATTCTGTCACACACATCACTCAAAACTAGTATTTCCAAGATAGAGACTCTAGGTCCATTTTAGGTAAAACAAATGTTAAACTTGAATGTAGCCTCTGTGCTGTAATATATGATCATTTTGGAAAAGCAATAAAGAGTTTGTTGTTTATTTTTTTCAGAAAATTTGTTGATAAACAGCCTTCATATCTTCTTTGTCAGTGTACATTAGGTACCGTTAATCACATATTATTAGGCCATCCAGATGTGGCTTCTTTTTTTAAAGGGGAGGAGAGAAATTACAAAATGCTCATGTAGCCTAATTTTAAAACATTATTAACCACTCCTTGGCTTTAATAATTCAATGTGAATTTTTTTATGAATTGTGATTAACTACTTTTCCTTGCCTAACCACCCTTGCACTCAGACTGCTTCAAGGAGACTTAGCCTCAGCACTTGTGCAAGGTTGAGTGAGTCTAAACACCTTTGTTCTGTTTATATAAGTCTCATCTGATGTGAGGAGGTCTGAGCTACAGAATGTTTGGTTGTTATGTACTAAACATGTCACGCTTGGACTCTGCTCCATGCAGTGCCTGAGGTGATTGAGTGGCTGGTGTAACACAGGGCAGGTACACAGGCTAAGTGATGGGTCTGCTACGTGCAGAAGCCCCACAGTCTGGTCTTCTCCTCACAGTAAATAGAGAATGTCTGTACAGAAAATGTTAGGCTGGAAGAGCAAATTAGTTTTATATCTTTAGTTTTATGAAGCAGATGGACAATTTTCAAAAATATTGATTAAATTGCTTAACTAAGTATTTATATAAAAGGAAATAAGTTGAGAGAATGTATTATTCATATCATAAGACTTGGTGAACTCGGCAGTGTTTATTTTAGTGGCTGATAGTTTCTGCTTCAGTCTGACCAGATCAGACTGATCTGATCTGGTTAATTCTCAAAGTTAGATTTAATTAAAAGAAAATAAAAGCATAGATTTCCTCCTTGTTACTTGCACTGGTTATGTACTGAGGACCATGTTTGTTTGAATAAAGGGGCCATAAAACAGTGACGCAATGCACCTAAAACAACAATGAGTCGGAACACCATCATTGACATCATGGAATAAGCTATTGTCTCTGAACCATATTATCAAGTTTACGTCTTACACTGTAGCATTTTGAACATTAAATTTTTATAAATACAAGTTCTAAGAAAGAATTTAAATTAAAGGCATGTATATTGCCTATTACCATCCCTTGAGCTTTTTCAGCTCTTGTTACATTACAACCACAAACCTTATATTTTGGAGAATTTTATGATATAGACCAACAGACAGGAGGAAATATTGGTGAAATTGAAGGAAAGTGACAGGTTAATATATTTTTTTAAAATAAAAATGTAAAAAATGTGTTCGGAATATTTTTTATCCTTGTTTTGTTTTGTGCACTTTTCATCTCTATCCGTCTTCCCATTATCTCCATAGCTTCCTTTTCCCTGCTGAGGGAAATTGCCACTTTTCTATCAAGACCAGTTTTGTGGACTCCATGACTAATATCTGAGCAGTAGATCTTTTCAGCTCTCAGAGTTAAGGTCTCTAAGTCAGGCCAGTCGAGCTATGTTATCATAAGTTTGCAGTTTTATCAAATTTTCTCTATTTTTTGGCAGTTGTTCTACTGTATCAATGTACACAGGTAGTTTCTATTTAACCAATAAGGTGATTTTTAAAAGTAGTTGATTGCATAGGTTTTATTTACGGCTGCTATTTTAGACTTCTATTGATTAATTTCACACAGACATGATGTTCAAGCCTTATTTTTTCCTGTTAACTTGATGATTTTCCACATACATCCAATGGAAGTGTCAGACTTAGAAATAAGAAGAAAGGCATGCAAAGAGCTGAGAAAGGAAATAAGAAAAATATGGAGTTATGTGCACTTTTCATCTCTATCCGTCTTGACCATACTTTACTAGATGATGCCTGAACATTCATAATCTCAAACTAAAAATGAAAAAAATAGAAAGTAAAAAAGTAAGATATTTTTATAAATGTCTATATTATTTATATGTATGTTTATTGTATGTTTGTTAAAAAAAAAAAAAAACAGCCAGAGAAGCCTAAGTTATATTGCTGTTTTAATACGAATACATTGCATGATTTTAACATTAAATAATATTAACTGCTGATCTTCCATAATTCTGACAAGCCATTTGTTCTATCTGGGCTTGGTAACAAAGCTGTTGTGCTTAGTTAAAATAAATCCATGCCAGAGAACAAAATAAACTGGCATAAACTGCATGTTTTGCATTGTGTTGTTATAACTTCATATGTATATCAACATTTCTGGGCTAAAGTAGGAACCTGAAAGAACAGAAAACAAGATAAGGGAGCAGGTTCAAACAAACTGTTTCACATGGGAAGCTGTAAAATGGAAACTAGTGATATGGTAGGAGTAGGAGGTAGCGTATCATTAAAAGAAAATATTATCTTTCCATTTTAAGAACCTATTGAACTTACTGGTTATGATGCAAGTTGGAAGTGGAATGGATTTGCAGTATTGAAGGATATTTTTAGGTTTTAGATGTTATCCAGCTTAATGTGCATTATAAATATAGGCAAAGGGTATAAATGTAGAGTGAATGTAACTAGGCAACTGTTTTAGGACATTTGAGACTAAGCAGGCATACTTCCCCACTTCGGCTTTTACGGTCATGGAGAACAGTTTGTGAGGACACAGTTGTTTCCTACAGATTTAACAGAGATCAACACCTGAAAATTTTGCAAAACTGCAAAGACATGGCTGCCTATTTAAACTCATAAGCAACCATAACCTAACCTTTTTTTTTCTTTTTTTTTTACTTTTCTACAACTTATTCTTATTTCACCAGTTTTCATGAGGCTGTTTGTTCTCTAATGTTGCCTTAACCACAATTTTGTAGATATTCACTAATTAGGTGACCTCAAAAGCATTTAAGGGTATCAGAGTGAAAAGGTCTCAGTATAAATGCAAGTCACGCTTTTCATATTATTTATGAAACCTCTAGAAAACCATATGTCCTTTTCTGTCTTCACAATTGTGTTGTACTTGTTGATCTATTCTGCTAAATCACAGTAAAATATTTGCATTATCTTTTTTTTCTTTTCACTTCAGACCAAATGTAATGTTCTATCGATGTTAGTCACACCGACGTGGAGAGGTAACAAAAAAGGCTTTACCGCTTTAAGATTTATTACTACAAATCCCTTCAAATCTTATCAGTGGTTGGCCAAATAGCTAGGACTTTACGTCATAAACTTTCATTTATTACCGGCTGTTTCACAGCTGAGTCAATAGTGAGCACAAAAGTGTTGAGCAGCATAATTCACCTTCATAGATCTGGAAAAATCCCCTTTTTAGGATGGATTGTCCAAATGTGTGGGATGTTTAAATGTCTTTTCCATGGCAATTGCTTCTCAATATTAGCATTACAGAACACAAAATCACGATTTTACTTGTAGAACACAAACATCCTCTGTGTTTTTCATAATTTACAGATTCAGAGCAGGCATCAATGGTTAAGAATGAATAAATCTTTTAAACCTGATCGTTAGGACTGATTAAAAATAACCTACTTACAAAATTAAAACCCTCATCCTTTGTCTTCACTTATTTTTTTTTTTTGCCATTGCTGTAGAAATACATCAATTCACCAAATGCATCTAGTTTGTTTTTCTTTTTGTTTTTTTGGGGTTTTTTTACGTCACCGTCGTTTAAATATTTTGCAGATCTGGTGCATTCGCCAGTCCATTTTTAGAACTTTTCTGTGCCATGGGAAACATTTTTAATCTTTAACTAGTCGCTGCCATTGCAGCTGGTTCGTTTGAACCTGATCTTTATCAGTTAAAGCAGCAGGATATTCTCATCTCATGTGGATGATGTGTTGGTCTAGTGAGTGTGGTGAATAAGTGTGAAACAGAAAGGTGTCCAGTTTTTTAGTATTTTTGATTGAATTAGTTAAATTGTGGGCATCATTTCACTTTTAGAAAATTAAGAAATTACAAGAATAAGTATCTTATTTATCTCAAAGCAATATATTCTAGTACCAAAATTATGTTTTACACACCCAAATCCTATTTTTAAAGGTTAAGAATTTATAAATAGTCAATAATAATAAAATAAAAAAAAACAACCCTGCAAGGTTTCTGGTTTCTCATGATATTTTAATCAATTGAAAGGTCAGGAAGTAAACAACAAGCTTAGAGGAAATATGAGATGGTTGCTGTCTGACTAAACAAGCTGGTGATGCATCCTCATTAACAAACCATCAACTCAACATTTGCAAAATATTTCACTTAACCCAGAGAGGCAACATTTTCTCAGTATTCTAATTTTCTTATTATTTATAAAGTTTTGTGTTTACAAAAAAGAGATACTTTACATGAATACATTTGTGTTCTACTCTAAAATAGATTCAACACAAACATCCTCTGCGTTTTTCATAATTTAATAAATACAAAACTGATGCAGTAAAAAAAAAGTAAAATAAATAGCACAAACACAAAAGTAACCCATTAAATACGCAGTTAACCTACATTGTTATGATACTTGAAAGAGGCAGATCACAGTCACCTAGGAGATAGTCTCTTTTTAGGGTGCACATTTTGTTCACCACTTTAAAGCGAAGTGATCTCTGGCTAAGATCTTCCTCTGAGATACCGTCAAAGAAGAAATCTTCATTGAATATTGGATTGCGGCTCTTTCTGATGACCGTGCTGCGCTGCTTTTGGAGTTTGCCGGGGACCAGTGAGAGGCTGACGCTGCAGTTTATAATCTTTGGATCAATAGAAAGAGGATAAAGGCCCTCAGCGCTGATCAGCCGAACACGCAGTCTTTGGTTATCTGGACAGTATTCTGCTGAGAGTCTGAGACTGCCATCTTTTCCTACAGGCACCATTCTTTCCTTCATTGCCCTCTCTCTGTGTAACGTCAAGTCCATGGGGAAGATGTTGGGTGGGGCCAGGCTGTAGCTGTTGGCCAGGCCATCAGCTAACCCTTCAGAGGCTCTCCTCATGATATTTGGGCTGTTGTCTGTGGAGCTGCCCTCGTCTGTTGACAGGGAATTGTTTCTGGACACCATTGCTTTTCTTATGTTCCTTGAAAGCAGCAGTTCATGGCTCAGTGCTTTGAAAAGGGAAGACTTGGCAGGGCATCTGGACAGCAGCGGGGAGCTGAAAGGTGATGATTCAGTGGAAGAAGTTGTGTCACTGTCCAGAGGGGCCTGCCAGTTCAGGGTGCAGGTCCTGGGGGAGAGCTTGGAGGTCAGACTGTTGAGGCTGAATGAAGAGGGGCAGGAGGATGGTGAGGCAGAGTGGGATAATTTAGAGCATGTACTGGAACGACTCCTAGGTAACAGCAGAGGAGAGGAGCCTGGATCAGAATGGAAAATTGACTCCTTTCTCCTGGTGTGGGGGCTCTCTAGTAATGTGCAAAAGCCGTAGCTGGTCTGAGTTTTTGCCAGGTGTGGAAGGGACAAGGCAGCCTGGCTTTGGGGATCGGCATTAGTGGTCTCCTCATCACTGCAGCCATCACAGGGGCTTTCATCCACACTTTCTACCTGAATAATGTGAGGATTTAGCAGCGCCTCATGAAATGTTACTTCGGCCTCTGGTTTAGCCCTCTCACAGGAAGGCGCCTTGATGCGAGCTGTTCCCTTTTGCTCTGAGTTCTTCATCTCCTGCAGGGATAAAATTGTTGGTGGGATGCAGAATTCTGGGATATTGTCAGGGGTGATGATGTTGGGACAGTGAGAAATCCTTCTGGATTTGTCCGTCTTTTCTCCCAACATGATGTCACTGATTTTGAAGCCGAGCTCTGCTGAAGGCATAGGCAGGTTTGATCTTTCTACTGACGTGCGAATCTTTTCTACCACCCACATGGGTCCTCTAATGGAAGGCAAGTACCTCTGCAAAATAAGAATTACATATTATTTAGGTGCTCTCAAATGTGACCAAAACCATACATTACCGTTAAATACAATCTGTAAAAGGCCTTCCTACCTTATATTCTGAAAAAGATAAAGATAATCCAAAAGGTTGTTCCAAATTTAGAGCTGAGAGAGTAAGAAGTTCTCCTTACAGCAGCTGGAGGGTTCTCTCAGCTTGACGCACAAAGATGGTTTAAATGAAGCAGGATACCAATAAATCTCACACACACCCCTTTGGCTGCTTAACCAGGATCCTCCCACTTTCCTTTTACTGCCGCTGGTTCCCATGGAAATGTCCCAATGGCAACAAAGCTCTTAGCCCAGTAGTAGATACTGTGCTGCTCAGTATGACAGGCCCTAAAAGTGCAACAACCAGTTTTGCACAAATGACAGAATTACAATTCATGTGTGACTTTTTCCTGTTTTTAGAGGGCGTTCAACCTCTTTTTTGAACATTAACAAAGTAGTATGCTCAGATAATGGTTTGGAACAGTTTTTAAAAAACATACCACATAACATTTAGTAAGAAATCTAATCCATCAATCCACAGGTTTGTAAGTCAGCAGTATAACAAGATTTGTTTGCCATATTGTAATTAGAAATTAAGTCGGTGCCGTGTTTGTTTGCCACGTATTTGGTAAATTAATTTTTACTTTAAAAAATGTTAGGCTGGATCATTACATCACCCACACACCACATGTGTTTTGAATATTCAACATACGTTTCTATTCCATTCTCATGATTCATTCCACTATGATTTCAGCCTCAGCCAACTTGAAAGTAGAAAAAGTGTAAAGATGACAGATAAGTCTGTGTCTGCACAGTATGACTGTTAATATAAATAAATGTAAAAGGATGTGTGACTGAAGTAAATAAAAATCTTCCAGACATTGGTAGCTCACATACTAAACCTCTTGTGAATCACCATAAAATTTCAATTAGGAAACATTTTGAAAATCTGGGATATTGTCAGTAACCCTTTAAATGCAGAAAAATTAGGTATTAGAATTAGGTATATTAGATGTAGTCTTAAATTTTTGTTTTCATTTTATACTTTTAAGAATCTTCATTACAAGTGGCAACATTCTTAAACTAAATGCTTTGGTCACATGGATCAGAGTATGAACAACTAGAGAAAGATTTACCTGAAATGTCTGTTACTCAAATGTTTCAGTTTTTAATTGGATATTTAAATCACAAAAGATAAAATGTATTTTTTTCTACATGTTGCTGTTTAGATTTCCAGTCCTTACTGGAAAGTATGTCAATGCTGCCCTCTTCTGGTGAGACATAAAACAAATTTACAGGATAAAGACTGCTTTCATATAGATGATCATTTTTAGATAATCATTTTAGATAATCATTTTGGCAAAATGTCCAAACTTTTGTCAATTTTGGACATTGGCAAAAATCCCATTTTAGCTACAGGACTAAATGTTTTGCATTTATATGGTATATTTTGCACATCATCAAAATTGTACTACTGCTTATCATTTATATGCACACACTGATGCAGTGTTTTGTCTATTTGAACAAAGTCTGTCTCTATGCAAAGAACTTTTTATTCTCACCCATGCAAAGATAAGCATGTACTGGAGCCCATGACTGAATTTAAGTGCCTTTTTGTTCTGTCAATAAATAGAAAAGATAAAGATAAAGGTAAAAGCTCCATTCTGCAAAGCACAAAGTTCAAGTGGAGTATCTTGGTTACCAGGTGTCACCATCCAGTAAAGGGTTACAGTGATGTCAGGGGCACCAATGTACCAGGAAGGTATTCTAAATGGGGTACTTCTCAGAAATGTTTTCCTATCTGACCACATCTCATCAGCAATTCAAGAGTACTTTGAAAGCCTCTTTGGAAACCAAAGGGCCATGAGACTATCAGAAATGTAGAGTGAAATTGTAGAGACTCTATTTGTCTTTTACTCTTTTTATGATTTATATATAGAAATAAATGTCATTTCATACTAGATCTCACTGCTTTCCGTTGTCATCAGAAGATTATATGGCCTAAAATAAAATGTAAAAGTAGTTAAAAATGTAAAAGTAGTTAAATAAGGTAGGTTCCTTATCATAATAAGACATTAGAATATGAACAGTTTAGCAAGTGTTCTTAAAACACGTCACACTCCCATTTCCAAATCTCGTCTTCCCTCCCGTATGTACAGGTCCATCAGGGTTGTAAGTTCAGTCAGTTCTCCTTCAGGTGGCAGTATGTACCCAGGAAACGGCAACAATGTTGTTTAATTACATTAAATCTATACTTATATATATATATATATATATATATATATATGTGCTCCTTTTTCCTGCAACATCAGGAAAAAGGAGCACGAGAAACTGGAGAAATACCAGGGCCTCAGGGAGGAACTGGAGAGGGCCTGGAAGGTGAAGACCACAGTGATGCCTGTGGTCATCGGGGCCCTCGGGGCAGTCACCCCCAAACTGGAGCAGTGGCTACAACAGATCCCAGGAACAACATCATCTCAGTCCAGAAATGTGCAGTTCTAGGCACAGCAAAGATACTGCGCAGAACCCTCAAGCTCCCAGGCCTCTGGTAGAGGACCCAAGCTTAGAGGATATGAACCACCCGCGGTGGGTGAGAAGGGTATATTTTTATATATATATTATATATATATATATATATATATATATATATATATATATATATATATATATATATATATATATATCGACCCAATGGTTACAGGGCGCCAGCTAATTGTCAACATATAGGGAAATCTTCAGTTTGACACCAACAGTTACACTTAGAAATGTAATTAATTAATGTACACATTAACTACTTCATCTTCATATATAAATTTTGTTTCATTTTAAAATATACATCACAGGGCAATAAACATATTGATTTTACCATTTGCAACCTGTCAGCTGTTTTACATTTGACATTTTTCACTTCTTTAATGTTCTCTCTGTTTTTCAGTATTGCCAAATTCTTAATTAATTTGTTGTAATTCACATATTGTTATTAATTATGTGTTAGAAAGGTAAATGAGTCTGAAATTCTGATAAAAAATTACTTTAAGAGTTTTAATATTAAAACATAAATCAAAGACATGCGCTGTTTTTCAGTTATAATTACTGGGCAATCATCAGAGAAAATATATAGTGATGGAAGGGATTCAGCTGCAACTTCACAACTTATCTTCAGTACCTACAAACCCACAGTTGATCTCACATCCATCTTGCAGCAGACTCCCCCAAAATCACAACAGAAACAGGGTGTAGTCTTAGTATAATGTATGGACTTTGATGATGATTGTGATGATTCTTCTTCTTCTTAGGATTTGTTAGGCGGTAGGCAAAAAACATTGGTTTGATGGTTTGGTCACAAGCATCCACAGTTAAAGACAGAGGAAGTACATGCAATATTCACAAGGGATACTGTAAAGGATCCCAGACTGATCTTAGTCTATCAGATTCTGAACCACACACAACAGTCAGGGCAATATTTAGGAGAATATGGGTCCCTGGGAACCACATGCTTCTTCTACATTTGCTATTTCCAACACAGTGGTGGTTAGCATCCACTAACATTATTGTCCACATAAAAACACAGCTTTACTGAAGTAGTTGTATTCGCACTTTAACAGTTTAGTTTAAACACGCAACCATTTTAAAAAAGTTTTTATTTGTAGCCGACAAAACAATGAACCCCACTGTTACAGTAACCACGCCAGGCCTTTGCACCGAGTAGCAGACTTTGCAGAACCCCTTCCTCATGAACTTACATCTGGCAAATGTGTTCGGGTGATTGAATTTATTGATTAATTTTTCAGTGTGAGGAGTCACATGTGAGTGACCCCAACATCATTGCAGGCATTTGTTGACTAAAGAGGTTGTGCTAAATGTATGCTTAAATGGCGCAGCAAGGGCACATTAAAATAAATATTAACATTTCAGTAATATTGTTGTAGGTGGCTTTAAGCGGGCCCCCCAAGTCAAAGTCTGCCCAAGGCCACATCAAGCCTCAGACAGGCTCTGGTTTTACTCTCCACACACTGTTGAAAGATGCATACATTCAGTGCGCTTTCAAAATAAGAATATTTGGTTATGTCAAACTATCGTGTCTATGCATTTACGCGTCCGCGGAAATTTTGTGTGGATAATCTTATCTTCGGAAGCTCATTTGAATCAGCGGCGATCACAAAGCAATCCTGATCCTACAACAAAATGTAAAATAGTCAGAGAAGGTGGACGAGAGTGACGCCGCTTCCTTCTCTCCGTCGCACAGATATGTGATCCAATTTATTTATTTATTTTTAGCCCCCATCTCTCTCCACTGTACGATAAACGAGGAGGGGCTTGATGCCGTGTAGGAGGCAGGCAGGCAGGCAAGCCGCGCTGCTGACCCGCTTGTGGTGTGTGTCGCCTCGCCTACGTCCAAGCCAGCTCGCATGCTGTAAGGAGTGGGAGACGTCAGGTAAGATGTTCGCGTTTGTTTCCCTCTGAAATGCTTCGCGGCGTCATTTTTGAACCTTGGCGTTTGTCTTTAAAGGTGCTCTTCCTCCCTAAGAGGTCTCACTTACAGGGAGGCGTTCCGCTCGGCGTTGGTTCAGTAGAAGCGCTGACAGCGTTTCATTTTGAACAGCTTGCAGACGACCTTTTCACATTAACAGAGAGATGTTTCCCGACTCGCTCCTCTTTTGCATTTAATATCGGTCGATCTGTCTCATTGACGCGTCACGAGAAGCCTGACAAGTCTGATTTTTTTTCTCGCAAAATATGTGCTTGCTGCTTTTGACATTGACAGATAAGAGAGGTAAGGGGATGCATGTTTGATTAAGCGACTTGTTTGTAAAATATTTCTTTTTCAATTAGACTAAATGGTTAAGTAAAGCCACATACTGGCCAGCCTCAGCATCCTTGCGCCGCTCTGCATGGAAATGTGCCGTACAGTAACTCGGACTTGACCTGAATGTTATCTGGCTCAGCTCTACATCAAAGCTGACATTGACGTGTGTGAGATTAGTGGGCATGCAGGATGTGACCCTGATCGTTTACTGTAGACTAATCAAAAATATGGGCGGGATGTTAGGATTTTATCCTGGTTATAAAATGTTAAATTGTATTTCAATAAAAATATATAACTGTTTTGGAATGGCATTTTCATGTTTGAAGAGGACACTCTGCTGATTGCTGATTTCCCCAAAGATGCCAACCAGTAGGAAGGTTGTGTGTCCTCTAAATATTGCCCATCTCTCTTGACACAAAAGCCCATGTGGCATGAGGATGTGTTTTAGTGATTTGATGTGTGGAGAATTCAAACAGGTACAGGAGAGTAAATGTTATCTTCTTTTACTCTAGGGTGAAAAGGCCAGGAAAGAAAATCATGCATAAATTGAAAATTGTGCAGCTGCAACTCAACATTTGAACTGAGCATGAGAATGAGTAAGAGAGCGACTTTTGATTCTGGACTGGCTGGTGTGAGCGTTTTAGAAACTGGTGATATACTGGGAATTTCACCCATTTCCTTCCCTTGAGTTTTCAGAAGTGATCTGAAAAAGAAATAAAAAAAGTAATGTTATATGTGTATATATATATATATATATATATATATATATATATATATATATATATATATATATATATATATATATATATATATGAGTCATTAATGATTGGGTAATGTTAATTCAATATTTGGAAGTGTGGCAGGGAATGAATGATGAATGGCTATGTTCACATCTTCTGCTCCCATTACTAAGACTATAACTATAGGCAGACTACTATTCTAAAACAGCATTGAAAACTGACATCGTCGTTCATAATTCCTCTTTCTATTCACTGACTGGCCGGGTTGAAATTCAACTTTAGAAATTGAACTCAGTGGGAAAAATCCAAGACAGAGCACTGAAGGGAGATGAGAACTGAGCAGAATTGAGCAAGAGGCAATGGTCAGGTTTTATTTTTTCACTCTGTATCAGCTGAGCATTTGGATGCTGGATGCAATGCTGCAATGGATGCTGTTTCAGCAGCTGGTGTTGTGGATTGTGTTGCACACTACTAATGCTTAATGCTAGACTTTTACCTGAAGTGCAATTCCTTAAACTACATGACTTAGTGGCACAGAATGGCAACTGGGAGTGCCAGATGAAATCATCCACATGCTTCTTTTCAGGACGATAAGCTTGTGTTTCGTTATAGTATATTTGTACGCCCCTTTTCACATTTCACAATGCTTGGTCATGTCTTATTTTAGTTTAATGTGTTAATACACAAACTGTTTCTGCTGTAAAGTCCACACAGACACAGCCCTTATATCTGATGAAGATAGTACCCATGTGAAGGCTAATCTTAGTGACTGTTCAGGACCAGCGCTCTGTGAATTTTCCATTTGAGTACCCATTGACAAGTGACATTTATTCATGACTGTTGTGAGCATTACCCATGAGTGAGGGGTCACCAATGTGTTTTTTGTTGGTTTGTTTTTTTTTAACTTTTGCTAAATAACTTTCAGTATGCATGATGCAGTTTATAGTCATGATTTTTCTTAGTGGCAATGCAAACAAATGGGAATTCTGTCAAACAAACTGACAAGGAACATGCTGTTACATGTTACAGAGGAAGGTCTGCTATGCACATCTACCTTTTTTATCAGAAAACAAGGCTGGTTTGATTGCTTGTTTTGATTGCTGGATGAAACTTTGTGCATTGTTGTTAGACTTGTCATATGCTAACTGAATGTAGGCTTGTTTGTATTAGCACCTGGTTTTGTTAGATTTTTTAATTATTTCCACATAGGGAGTAACCACAATTCTGATTGCTAATTGAAATGAGCAATACAATATGGAAAATTAATGATAGCATATTCTATTCAGTTTCGCCCTTTAAAGGAAGAATGGATTGTGGAAAAGTTAATATGGCGCCTTAAATTCTGGTGTAGAAAATATATGTTTTAAGTTCAAGACATGCTAGTTTCTAAATCTAAATTTAAAAGGCAAACTTAAAACCTTTCAAAACACCTTCCAAACTGATAAGCATGGTTTTTCTTTACACATTAAAACAACTTTAAAATCACCCTCACTATTTTTATTTTTATTTTGACGAATATCTGGAATACTTGGTGATTGGGGTGTCATATGCAACACTTATTTTTTAATTATGAGAGTGTTTGGTTGAAACAATGAGTGTACCCTTTCATAAAATACTTTACACAGATATAATTAGAACACAGACACACCAGTATCACAAGCTCAAAAGCAGCGTGCAACTGCCAGAGGCAACTGGCAATCACTAGATGTTGTTCACATGATTAAGATTGTCAGTTTATAGGTCAGCAAAAAATAAAAAAGTTGAAAGCTATTGTTTAAGCTTTTGAAAGGTTAAATCCAGTAATTTTACTCATTGTTGACAATTAATCAAAGTTGTTTAAACTGTATTCCATCCTCACTTTTGAGGATTACTAAAGAGACCTTTCTGTTACATTCTTTTTTAGTTTTAAAAATATCTAACGCCTTCTTTCACACTTTGAATCTAATGTTGAATGTACTGGCAAAACTAAACATAATTATTGCATCATATGAAGATGCTCTGAAGATATTGCAACATGAAGAATTTTTATATGTTTAGGTTGTGTTCTTGAGTTATTAATTTGCTTGTATCAAAAGTAAAGAAAAACCCTGATTGTATTTCTTTGCTCCTCTTTAGAAAACGTTTTTCCCCTCAGCTGTTGCAGTTGCTGTGTCATAAAGAACACATCCCTGGTTGGAATTCCCCAGGAAATGTTCAGCTAGAGGGTGGGAAGAAAGGGCTCAGAGTCACTGGAGAGTGTGATTGTTGAACAATATTTAATGCATGAGCGTGTAGGAGGTGGAAACTAAAACAGACCCCATGCTGTCGCTGTGACCCAGCCTTTTTTTTAAAAGGAAATGGATCTATATATATTTTTTTCCCTCTCACTGCTGTCTGTGTAATCGCAGCCTCTTTAGGGGTTGGCTTTCTTCCAGTTCAAGGTCTATACAGAAAAGGGTAGATGTAAAAGCTGACTGCCTTCCTTGGACCTTTACAAGTGCTTGCATTTTTTTTTTTTTTAAAGAACAAAATAGCAGGTAGAGACACTCGATTTGTTGTTGGCAAACAAATCGAGTGTAGTTTACAGGTAGTTTGCAAAATTGCATGATGTTATGGCCATAGTTGTGTCAGAATGAATCAGCTAACTACACAAGTAATAATTGTATGTGTTATAATATGACTACTGGCAGCCAGTCACCTTAAAAAAAATCATGTTGTTGTTCAGTTTAAGGATTTGAGAGAGGTCTCAGTTGAGATGGCTCAATAACTGGGTCAGATCACGTTCAGAACTGCGGCTCTTGTTGGGTGTTCTTTGTCTGGACTGGTCTTTTTTTTTTTGTCAAAATTGGTCCTTAAACGACACTGTGACAAACAGTTCTCAGGGTCATGGGGAGGAAAGGTTCGCTGATGCAGGTAAGGCCAAAGAGTGACCAGTGTTGTCCTGTCCAACAAGCTTACTGCAATTCTTATTTTTGAAGAAGTTAACGCTGGTTCTGAGAGAAGGATATCAAATACACAATCTACAAAACAGACATTGCTTTGGCCTTAAGATTTCACAGTTCTACATCTAATCAAGCATTTGTGAGATGTGTTGTAGAGGCAACACTTATCTGTGGAGATCCCATCTCACAACTTTATAGACTCAAAGAATCTGCTGTCCACTGTAAGCTGGCACCTTCGGGGTCTATTGGAGTCTGTGCCTCATTAGGTCAATGAGACCATCAGGAGGGGGCTTCACTGTATCTATAGAATCATGTGATTCTAAATTTATGCCTAATTTATTCAAAGAGCAGTGTTTTCTCTACGATTATGGCTTTGGATAGGTGGAGGAAGATGATTCCTGACCATTTTGTCACACTGTTACAGAAATGGTATGCTGTGGTATAAGTAAGCTATATGGTGTAAGGATATTTAGTTGGCTTAAGAAAAGAACAAGGTACATAGCTGATCAGCAGAACAGGCATCTCAGTGAGTTCTTTGCTATTTGGATTTTAAAATTTGTGTCATCTTAAAAGGCATATGAAGCATGCCATTGTTACTAATATATTGGTAAGCAAAACATTGAGACCATCTCCAGCATTTTGCACTTGCAGAACTATAAACAACTATGGATTTATACATTTTGTTATTTAATTTATTGATGAAAGAGAAAACCCAGTCAGTTAACAACAGTTTCTGATTTAAAAAATGTGGCATCAATTACAGTTAGCTTAGCTGTACATCACAATAATAGTGAAAAAAACTATGAAAGTGGAATGGCTCTTACTCTCAACCCAACATTTACTAATTAATATGACGCATATCATAATGGTGCATGTTCTACACCATTTGGTTGAACTGGTGCAGTTCTGTTAGTGATGTGTAAGCAGCTACCAGAATTGGGTCAATAAGCGCTACCATGACATGTTCAGTCTCGGGTCATTGGCGGTTGCACAGCCTTGCGGCACATCACATGAAGAGGTCGAGTTGGATACCAGCTTGGAGCCGTAGACAACTGACTTCCCTCAGTTGTGCATTCAGAAGTCTGTTCTAAATTGGATTTGTGGCAGAGATCGGAAATCTGAGGCTTCACTGAGAACCAGGTGCCTTCATGCGGTCTACTGGTGGGCCGCTTTTATTTATATATAAATGTGTTTAGGATTTTGTGTTTCCATGTTACTTTTACCACATATTTTTATTGACGATTTTATTGTGAATATGAATATACTGTGAGTACTTTCAAAAAATCCTGGAGGAAACACGCTCACTCTTTTGTTACAGAGAAACACTGGGCTGAATCACTGCTCGAAACAAACTGATTATCAGTAAACATCATGTGATAACATTTCTGAAGAACATGTGGTATATCGGTCCCTTTAGCAAAGTGGAAAGGATCAACTGATGTTCCTTTGTCTCTGACAGATTAATTATATTAAAAAAGTCCTTTGCAATGTACTCTATTTGAGAGTAAGACAGACTGCTATGTTGCTGTGTGTGGTCAATATTTTTTCCACTGTTCTCATGATGCAAACTGCTATTTCAGAAGCTTTCAACTTGAATTGCTTTTGTTAAAGTATAATGGTTGCATGTTCCTGCTCGTTTATGCACTCTTTTGTAAGCACACTGTTGGAGCTCTGGGTATCTCCCGCCAGAAATGGTTTAATTGTCATAACTGTATTTGATGTTAGACTTAAAAAGAACATCACACAGTCTTTTGTATGCTTGTGTTATTATGACAGTGGCATTTGTAATTACTTCTGTGAATACAGTCCAAAGTATGTGTTGAAAACCTTTATAAACTCTGCAGTTTTTCATGGCCAGTACATAAAAACATGGATGTGAAATGCTTTCAAAGCCTCCAATGCTTTTTTTTTACTCCCAAGCATGCTGAGCGTGTATTTTTCTGACAGGGTTCTCGAATGGATGCCACAGGAGAGAGAGGTCACTGACAGTGGGGCAGAGATTCCCGTTATACAGCATCAACAATCTGCATGAAAGATAAATCATAGGCAGTCTGGTAAGGGTGCTGTAACACTATACAGTGTGGATATTAATCACTCGGTACCCCTTTATGATGATTCACAGCCTTATCTAAAATATGGTGAAGGTGAAGCAGAGAAACTGGTGGTTAATACAGCTGCAAAAATGCTGCAAAAAAATAAAAAAATAAATATATATATATATATATATATATATATATATATATATATATATATATATATATATATATATATATATATATATATATATATATATATATATATATAATCTGAAGGGTGGGAATTTCTTGAACAACAAAACCAACATTGATGTAAAATTCTTATTTTTGTGTTCAGGAATACATTTCTGAGGATCACTATTACCACCAATGATGGGTGATTGGTAAGTTGCTGAAATTAGTGCAGAGTAGCTCCTGTGTGTCTCTTAATGTGTGAATTTCCTTGACCTTCTAGAGGGAGGATACTGTTCAACTGATTCCTGCCAGAAAGTCAAAAGTTTGGGCCATAAGACCATAAGTCTTTGTTTGTGTTGCACCATATTATGACAATGTTATGTTGCAATGTTAACAGTATTACAAAATTCAAATATTACAATATATGCATGTAAATAAAAGTCTCACAGGTGATCAGGTTCTACTGGAATTTTGAATGACCAGTATATAGTTGACATCAGGAAATGTGTGCAACCACAAACTTAGGTGGTGGACTTGGCAGGCCTGTTTAAAGATGTTAGATATGACATGATGAGGCCTCTGATATTAGATTATTTAAGTTTTTTAGCCTTCATCATCACTTTTTTGCCATTTGAAATCATCCTTCTAATATCACATGTGGCTTTTTTGATCAAATAAGCAGGAAGTGTTTAAGTTTTTTTTTTTAATTAAAGAGATAATTTTCATTTTAATTGCTTTCATTCAATACAATCATTCCCAGTCTTTTTTGACAGATTTATATTCATCCCATCCATCCATCTCTTTTCCATACCTGCTTATCCTTGCTGGGTTGCCAAGGAATGGTGTCTATATCCAGCTGTCATTGGGCAAGAGGTAGGGTACATTCTGGTAGGTCGCTGTGTTCCTATTCATTCCTAAGAAGAAAAATATTCACAAATTAGTAACAGCACACCATAGCTTTGTTCAAAATTCAGAATTATTTTATCTCCCTGCAGTGGTGCAGCTTGTCTGTTTTAGGATGCATCATGAGTTCAAGAAATTCCCACCCTTCAGATTAAGCAGGCACTTTAAATATTTTGCCCCTCAAAGACACCCAGGTGTGAAGACAAAAGTGAAGGAGAATGAGATAGAAAAACAGATATAATAAATATTTAAAACTTAACTGCCACTGTTTTTTTTTTTTACAGAAAGGCAGTGGTTTCACACCAAGGTTAATTGTGAGCTGTCAAATCCGTTGTGTGTACAGCAGCTATAAGACTGTTTTTGTGATGGCCTAGGGGGAAAGGACTTCTCTGTCTGATGAGAAGCACTAGAATTACTGCTCTGATCCTCTGTGGGCCGTGAGGACTGCTGACCAAGCAGAAAGCAGAACTCTCTCTGTCTCTAAGTTGCTCTCCCTCGCCCTCTCCCTCCAGTTTTCCTCAGTGTTCTAGGTTTCGTAGTGAGGGGGTCGACACCTCAGCTTTTCTCATATAACAGAAGGCTTATGTGTCACACTCTCATCAAAATTATTTCATATTAGCTCAGTGGAAGTGCATTTAGCAGCTGGAGGCTGTAAAGTAGGAGTGATTGCGGCACTTTATCCCTGTATATGCAGGGATCATCAGCACAGCACTGACCTTGTGTAAGGACATAGATTCTCTGGTTACCTTCATTGAAAGCCAATAGCTAGAATTACATCCTTTGCTCTGCTTTTAAAGATAAAGTTGACTCAGGAAAAATTTCTGGTGAAAGGGAAATTCTACAAAAAAAGAAAATGCTTGTGCCTCAAATATAAAGCTTACTGTGCTGTAAGCTATATGCCTCTCTTAGACAAAGGGCTAATATTTCAGACCCCCACTCTTAAAAGTGTTTGACTAATTGATTAGTTAACATACTTTAAACAGAAAATCCATCAAGTTCCATTTAATCCACCGTTGTTGTCCCTCCACAGTTTAGTGCCGTCATGTTGATGGATCTTTCATAATCCAGTGCTCACCAAGGACAAAACCTTTGACATTTGCTGTAATTACTAGAGGTGGTTTAATTGAGTGAGTCAAATGCGTCATTTGGAGCTACTTGACATCTTCAGTAAAGCAGATTCCAAAATGAGTTATTACTCCTATCTAAACTACATGCCAGCAGTGTCTTGCAAAAGCATTCATACCCCTTGAATCTTTTCCCATTTTGTCATGTTACAACCACATATGATTTATTTGGATTTTTCCTCAAAAGAGTAGATTGTTTTTTCAAAACACTACAAAGAACTATCTGAATCAATACAATTTACATCAACCTTTTACTGTGATTACTGTACATCTGCAAGACTTTGGGGATTGTTTAGAAGCTTTCCACATCTGAAAACTGAATTTTTTTGACCATTCTTATTTACATAAGCACAAGCTCAGTCAGATTGGATGGAAATTGGCTGCCAACAGCAACTTTAAAGTCCTGCCATAGATATTCAGTTGATTTAGGCTTAGGCCATTCTAACATATGAATATGTATTGATTTAAGTTTGTACTGTAGCATAGCTCTGGATGTATGTCGCTCAATCAAAAGCAACCCAACAGCATGAGGCTGCCATGACCATATTTCACAGTGGTAGATGATGTATTCGGGCTGATTTGCAGTGCTAGTTTTCCACCACACTGTGCTTTGTATACAGGCCAAAAAGTTCACTTTTGGTCTCATCTTCCTTTGCACATTTATTTCTGGTAAACAAAGAACATGATTTCCTATGGCTTTCTTCTTTCTCCCCTATTATAAAGGCCAGATTCTCAAACTTCTTAGACATTTGTAGTGATAATTATTTATACTACATCAAACACAGGGAAGGCTTATTTTTTTTAATTAAATGACTTCTGAAGGTAATTGTGTGCACTGGATTTCACTTTAGCAAGTGTGAATAAATGTCTAGCATCTCTGAATCTCCGTTTCCCAACACATTGTCTTCATCCACATTTTAATGTTTTTCTCTGTGTCACAAACTATTTTTACCTCTGGACACCTATCAGAGCGATTAATTTTCCTTCTGTTTGATGTGTAGAAGTCAGAAGACAGTTTTAGGTAGGAAATGAGTTGAAGTACATAATACTTTTGTTCAAATATAGGGAGTAAAAATAAAAAGTGGTCAGAAAAAAAAAAGCCCAAAATAAAGTACAGAAAAAGCTACTTACCTACAGTATTGACATGGTTGTACTTTGTTACTTCCCACCTTTGTTGTAAGCTGGAAACATATGAAAACCAGCGTGAAAACTTTTACAAGACAATCTGTCGGCTTTTTATAGAAAGTGGCAATTGGCTCTTATTTCTTTTTGTATACAAGAGGGAACTTTTTTCTAGTTAATAACCCTGTGCTCTTGTGTTGACACAGCTGTGTTAATGTAACATAAAAGTGAGTGAACTCAGTATAAATACAAACAAGAAAAACAGAAAGCAGTGTCTTTTTCTCCTTTGTGCCACTGTGTCTCTTGATGTTCCTGTGACCTAGAAATGAATCTCAGCAAAGCAGCTTGAAGGATGTCTACATTTATGGAATGCATCTGGAGTAGAAATGAAGCATGATGAATGAGCTTCTTTTCAAGATATTTGTAACTCAATTTTTGTATTTTTTAATTACTTTAGTCTTGCAAAACTAACCCCTTGTTATTACCTCCAAAAATACATACAATACATGTCAGTCACTGGTGTTCTTGAGGTCAGCAGTGTCCTCATGACAGCTAAGGGATTAAGCTCATTTGACAGAAACAATGACTCCAGAAGTAAGCATTAAGATTAGTCAATGTTTCAAAGTATTAAGAAACAATCAAAAGATTTTTAACTTGCTTCCAGTGGAAAAGCTACACTTTTAGAATGGTGGAGAATATGTAGCTAAGAGAGAATTCAAAGACAAGCACTGAGGTCAAGCAAACCTAATAATAACAGAATACTGCACAAATTGCAATAAAAGCTTTACATTTTGTCCAGGAACTTTCAGTTACAAGCTTACATGACATTATAAAATTCTCCATCTTTACCGTTCAAACAGTAAGCTGTTACTGCTTTTATAATGGTAGGATAAGATTAAGTCCAGAAAGAGGGATCTCATTTAGTTTAATGACTGGAAAATAAATCTGACATTTGGCTTAACAATGCATGGGTCAAGTTTTCCTCTGCACTGTTTAAAATAGTTCACAATGGAAAAGTTGATTCTTTTATAAAACTAGCCTGCATGATAAACTTCTAATTAAAATGTTAAGAGCTAGTTTTACATCAAGTCATCTCAAATTAAGCCATCACTAATTTGTTCCTTTATTGTTTTCTACTTGTCACATGATGAATGTTTATACTTTTAATGAGCAGAAAGCAGTGGAACTCAGTTAAAGTGTGTATATTGAAAGGGATAGGCTTTTACTCATAAATTTATTCACAAAAAGATATAGCTGTGGCATTTTTTTCCATGAAGATTCTTTTTTTCCTTCTGCTCTGTTTTGATACATTTTATGTTTGTGATAATAGGGCAGAAATCTTTTTTTTTAATTTTTTCTGGCATACCACGTAAGCAACTTTTCAGCATGTAGATAGCGCGCCACACTGATTGACCCAGTAGAAATTCTACTGGAGGAATCCAAGTGAATGGGAGAAAGCCCAAATTGAGCTGTGAAACAATAGCATCGGAAGGCAATGGCCAGGGAAGTATTATAGTGAGTTTTCAGAAATAATTCTTGTCACCATTGTCCTCGATGTACATGGCTTGCAAACATGGGTCCTCTTCCAGCTTTGTCCCAGTTTTACTGGTTTTCCTTTTGTTACCTTTAACATAGCCACTGAATATTGTTTTTTTTTATTTCTTTAAAAGTGACACCTTGTCACTTTTAAAGAAGGTAAGCACTGAGATGAAATGCGTTCCTTTTTCTGTTCATGGGTATTCCCACATTAATTTGCCTGTTCTGCTTCTTAAATAATTAATTGTTGCTACTTCTTTACTACAGCTAACAAGCCAAAGGCTAAAAACGAAAGCTTTTAGAGGGTTTTTCCTCATATTAATAATTATACATGTTAATCAGAGAAAGCCCAAATAGTTGTGAAAAATTAGATTACAAGGTTTGAACGTTTGAATGAATTGGTGGTTATTTCTATTCATAAGTTGGTACACAGACCAGTAACAACTTTCCTTAGTAATCTATTTGTAGTTTGGTGACTGACTGAGGGGCTCCTGGTGTCACTTTTGTCATCATGATAACTGCAGCAATATTGTGCTGACCAAAGATATGCCTTTTCAGAAATTGGTAGCGTGTATTCTTAACACTGATTGTAATATTTTAAAAAGACTGGCAAATATTGGCTGATTTGTCAACAAATAGATAATATTTTTGACCTCTTGTCAAGCATCTGCAGCAAATGAGATTATTTAAATTCAAAGTGTGCAACCGTCATACAATGTCCTGATGTTACATTCTGTAACCTTGTTTTTCTGTGTACTGCTGAGGCCAGCACTGAACAGAAGCTGAATATAAATGTTGTCTTTCTCAAGAGCAGACTGTATTAATATAGAACAAACACCTTAATCGGTTTGATCTAAAATGACTGACATTTGGTGTAATTTTCTGTAACTAATTTATAGTATCAGCTATTACAATGAAAGTAATAACTCCCTAAAGCAGAATGTATTAACTTGCAAATGTCAAATGTCTATATATTTTATTATATAGACATATGTTTAATGTATTAAGAAATTCGATTGAAAAAGTGTTTTTCAGAAACAGCTATTTTATTTACTCAAAGCTGAAATAATTTATCATTCAAAACATGAAAACAAACAAAAACATATGATGTATCCTTTACCTTAAGCATGTTTAATGTATTTAAATGAATTTTGATGCATTTAATGAATTGGGGTTGTGGAGGTAGAGTCACAGATTTAAGCAGGTCTATGGAAGATCGGCTAGTTCTGTTGTTTTTGTGTCAAACTTACCTTTCGGAGTTCAAGTTTGGTTTCATCAGATCTAAACAGATGCCTGATTTGACCTGATTTGAGACTTGGATGTTTTCTTTGAAGGAAAGGCTTCCAGTCATGAATTGCTACTTCTTAGTCAAAACATATTTAGAATACTGAATATTGTTGTCTTATGTAGAACATATTCGTACTCGATCACCAGTTTCTGTGGTAATCAGTGTTTTTTTTATTGTTGTTGTTTTTAAGATGTCATTTTTGTCTCATGATGCATGTCTTCACTATGCCATGGAAAATAGGAAATGCTCTGTAGGTTTTTGTACTCTTAAACTTACTGATATACTTGTAAAACCTTCCATTCTTCCATTGTTGAATTGAGACCCGTCTGCACTCCCGTAGGTAGCAAAGCTGAGTTAGTGACCTTGGTGTTATTATCCTTGATTGGCCAGCAAACTGGCCTGACCTGAGCTCTACAGAGAATCTGTAAGATGAGAGACACCAGACCCAAACTGCAGATGACTTAAAGTACAGGTGTCAAACTCCAGTCCTCAAGGACTGGTGTCCTGCAACTTTTAGAAGTGCCTCTGCTGCGCCACACGTGAGTAGAATAATTAGGTCATTAGCAGGGCTCTGGAGTTTTTTTTTCCAGTGAGAAATAAGTCAGAAATATTTTTTTCCATAAATCCAAAATATTGGATTCCCTGAAGAAAATAGCTCCGTTTGGCACTCTGGCATTTCTATTTTAAAGCACATCACCGACTGCATTGAATCAGAATCATCCATCAAGTATGAATTTTAACATTGTCATGAATGAAGCCTCAAGTCTGCCACTGAAAATTGGCAAAAATGTCATATTTCTGTCACTGCTGCTTTATACAGTGATATATATGGTGCTAATTTCGAGGACATTTTACTGGCAAGTAAATCTCATTGCATTTAAAGAAGACTCGCAAGCTAAGCCTCCTTAGTTTGCAGTTTTATGTTATATTTCAAATACCTTTTTCTACAACGCACTCATTTTCTGTGTACTATGTAAATGCATTAAACAGAAAGCCTTCCAGTATTTCCAGTGTTTCATATGCTTTTGTTCGAGAAGCACAGCACCTCTCTGCAAGACGTCCGTGTAAACCTTCTTCCTTATGCACGCATTGCTCAGCACTTACAGCAAACTGCATCAGCTGAATTAGCGTAATTGGATAATTCCAAACTCAAAAGCCTTTTGTAAAACAGGCGGCATTCACTTTCATCAAGGAACACATTAAACCATTTTCCTCATAGTGATGAACAAAACACATTCAGGGGGCTCAGTGCACTGTTCCAAATGTTTATGAGAGAATATGTGATGCAAAAATCAAACAACAAAGAGGGTGCACATGGGAAAGATCTGTGAAGTGCATTTTTCTCTGAGATCAAATATTAGATAAGTGTTCCAGACATGTATCCTTTTTCAGGCTAAATTGAGATGCAGTGTAGAGGTTTAAAAATGATCCTGTGTTGATTTCATGCCATCACCACCATCTGTTAAGTCCACTACATGGCAGCTGTTTCTATATTTCTCTTCATTTTCCTCAGACACACAGATTGATGGACCAGTAGCTTAATGGAGGCTAGTTGCCTATGCGCAGTGGACTTGCTAGACCTGTATGGCTATACTCATGAGATAATGCATTCTCCCTCCAGTCTGGCTGCGAGGGTATCATGTAACACAGCCAGGTGTGTGTGCAAGCCTGAGGTCAAAGGTCTGACTTGCATTAGTGGATGCAAACTGGCTGTCCTCCCATTGAAACTAGTATCAGTTGGCTGATTTGCCGCTTATGTGTCTGGTAATTCTTCATTTCCGTCAGCTAGCTTCTGGTGTTTCTCAATCATTAACAATCATTTCTACCCTTTTCATAATCCAAAATCAAATGTACTGCTGCCACATGTAGGATTATTGATGCTGTTATTTAATGAGTGTCAGGGTTTCTGCCGTTTATCTGTGATGTATAGTCCATGTGAGGAGCTCATACTGGGAAACATGCACTATATTTACAGTTTGATTTGATTTCTCTCTCTCAGGGAAAAAGCCTGTCATAAATTACAGGAGTCTCATGGAGCGTGGCACAGTGAAGCTTTATAAATCCCCCTGCTGGGAGGAGGGACAAAGAGACAGTGAAGGAGGCTGTACTGTGAAAGGGCAATCTGTATGCAAGTTCAGTGGGAAACAGCATCCTCAACTCATGGCACAAGCTCAGAAGCACTGCCTCGAATGCGGCTGGCTTGCCATGTAAGGTGGCTCATTCTGTTCTGTGTTGGCCTCAGCCGCTGTGTAAAGAAAAGGCTTTTCAAGAGTGTTTTAGGTGCAACTTTGTTTTGTAGTGTGAAAGAGAAGATAAGGTTTGTTTCTTTCCAGCCTTCTTGAAACAGGTAAAAGTGTCCAAATCAGACCAACTGTATGTTGCATGCCTAATATCTTTTTGGTTATTGGATATTCTAGGCCTCTCGGTAAAAAGGATGTGCCTTCCCCCTTCCCTTTGGTCCTGAACCACAGGAGTAATTGAATTACACATTCTACTCTATAGCTTCTCAGCCTCATGGGAGCATGCAACTAATCGTTAGGAAACTGTGTTTTTCAGAAATGGGGAGGGGGAGGTGTACCGATGCTTTATTTCTTAGCAGTGGGCAACTGCATCGTTGATGTCAGTCATCTTTTTTTCACCATAGCAACAGTGGCATTAGTAGAAATCCATCAACAAGGCGCTTAACCTAATGACCTCTTAATGTTGTGTCAAAATCACATATGGTCATCTTACAACATAAAACAAAGTGCTTTAACAGCATTGGCTGGAAGGAGCATCTGATGGTACAATAATCTGGAATGTAAATATTAAGGTTTAATAGATTTGCTGGTTTTTTTTCTTCAATAAAAACTGTAACTCAGTATCTTAGATAAAAATACTATCACCAGTCCATTGACGTATCTTTGTAATATTGGTTGGTGCTTATATGGTAGCTGAGTCCTAACTGTGTTTTTCACCTTGTGCATTAATACACATGGTGTATCCACCATCCAATTTTGAATGCTTAAGACATTTGTCATGAAAAATCCTTCCGGGGTAAGGTAACCGTCATCTCTTTGGCCTTTTTTAAAACTTCGTATGACTGTGTTCATCTTTAAGATTATACCCCAAGAAAGAAAGTGGCTGAGTGGTTTGAAACTCAGTGAGAGTAATTCAGAGGATGCCTATGTTCTGATGCTAGTTCTTAGTGCTTTTTTGATAGAAGCATGTTTTGTGTGGAGACTGTCTGGTGTTCTCACTGGCACTTTGGCGACACAGTAGCACAACACTTCAGCAAAGATATCAAAACAGATTTACAACATTCAGATTTTTGTTTTTAGATTGATTATTTTTTTATAATCTAAAACATTTTAACTACATTTATCTAAAACATTTGTTTAAAAAACCTGTGTAGCATAACACCGTTAACCAGCACATCCCTACTTCATACTTCATCACGGTCTGCATCTGTTCATTAAAATATGATCCCAAGAGATGTTGTTTACTCAATTTTCTTCAAAAATGTACATCACTGGAACCATGGATGCACTGAGGCTGTCAATGCCTGATACTGTTTCCGGCTGTCCTTTGAGGTCTGATCTGCCAGTTAAGTTTGTAATTTTGTCAAATTCAGTTTTTTTTTTTTTTTTTTTCTCAGGACCATAACACATCCACACTAATCTGTCTGAATTAAAGAATTGCTGTAACAAATGGTTGCATGGTCAAAAAAATGTCAATAAACATGTAGTTGATTTAAAAAATGTTGTTACATGCCTGCACTGCTGGGTAAACAGCAACATACCTTGTTGTTTATTGAAGCAAGGCTGATGAAGGCTGATGTTGATCACTTACTGATTAATAGGTGCAATAATTACACATACAATGTGGTGTTTGATTGGGGTTTTTTTTCAACAGTTATTTTTTAGAGTGTACATACGGAATCAACTTTTTTTTTTTAGATATTTTTTTGAACAGTTAAACTATTCATTTCTGCATGTTGTTAAGGAATGTTCCAAGCAAAAACTGTTAAATAATGAAAGTACAGTGAAGATTAACCCAATTTAACCTTGTTACTGGGCAACTCCAGGACAAATAGGATCTTTTTATCAGCATCCACAGCTAAATGTTTGGTCGGCATCGTGAAAATGAATTGTGTGGAAGAAGCAGCACAGCAACAAATTAACACATTGAGTCTTTGTGATTATCAGTAATTGTCATAATACCTTCCTCTTCAGCTGAAAGCAAAAGCTGTGTTTATTTTTCTCATTTTCATTTTAAATAGTTAAATAGTATGCTTACAAAGCCAAGCTAATTGTCTTTCATTCAGCATAACCCTACATGCTAATGCTCCCCTGTGAGGAAAGTAAGCCTCATTAGAGGAAATCTGTTTGTATTTGCTCACTGTCAAACACTGGTAAAGCTCTGTTAAAACACAACACAGGGTGACCCTATCATGTCCAATGGATCCGTTCATCTGTTGTTCTTTTGTTTGGCACCCTTTCATAATTCAGATTTACTGCTGCATCTGTAGTGTCCATGTTAATGAAGTAAAACCCAGTGCAGAGACCCTGCATTGATTTCATTTCCTGCCTCTCTGCCTGCTCTCTGGGTAGAGATGGAGATTACATGACAATGTCGTACAAAAGGAGAGATTAAAGAATCTGTATCCAACTGCAGTGTCACAGCTGTGTGCTCGGCTTCTCAAACAGATGCAGGACATTAAGGGAGAATTGCAGAACTGGAACTTTGTTTCTGTATTTTTCTACAGATCTTTTGAGCTGAAATTTGCTTTTTGTTAACCCTTACCTGAGGGGTTTGTCTTTGTCTTCTTTTAGAATCACACACACATCTTGGATTTGAAAGTGAATGTCTGATTAATTAGATGATACTGCTCCTGTCAAGGATCCACAGATAGGGAGTGAGGAATGGATGTGTTCTTGAGTTAATATAGAACAAAGAAGGACACAATTCCTCTTCTAACTTGATGCTTGCCTGTGTTCAAACTCATGTCTTTACCTTTAGCCTTCAGTCAGTCTGCACTTCGGTTCAATGCTGGAATGAAGAGTTGATAGAAAAGGCTCAAAATGGTTTACCGTGATACTATATGTTGTAAAACACACTAACGTATTTGCAAATTAAAAATATTTAACCAATTAAATTTTAACTGGAAATTAGTTTATTTTAAGAATCTCTCAAAAGATAATAAACCAAGGAAACTCCATACAGGTTTGGGGAAAAAAACTGTTATTTATTTATTTTTATTATTATTATTATTTTTGCCTTTTATTAAGAGTTGGTATGTCAAAATTATTTATACACCTCCCAACAGTGAAAAAATTTTTTTTTTTGTAATTGCTGCCCAGCTTTTTTTATTATTATTATTTTCACTTGTATTTTCACAATATCTTCAGTAATGAGCCTCAAGTCTTTGAAGTTGGAAGGCCTTCTTGCTATTATCCTAATCCAGGGTTCTTGCTATTAGTGCTATTATACACTAATAACAATACAAAGTAAAAAAAAAAGAAAAAAAGTATTGACTTAATTATAAAACGAACCAATTAAATGGATAAAATGATCTTATGTTGCCGTGCTTGAATAATTCTATCAGAAATAGTCAAGGTAACAATGTCACTGTCATTGCAGGAAGGGAAATTAAACATTTTGAAATCTCTGCACTAGACTGATTTTGAATTTATTGATTAAAAATATGGAGAACATTCAACCTGCTGTCTGAGATGCAGTGCCTTTTGTTTTGATCTTATTATTTCTTTGCTTGCTTTGTTTGGTTAAAAATAATGATTTGGTGCAATTTGTCTCTTTGCAGATAAGCTCTGTAGAGGTGATTATCCTGGCTCTTCAGAAAAGATATTCTATAAAAATCCCTCTTACAGATTTGTTTCTGTAAGAGGGACACACTTTTTTCAATAAACAGTGTTTGGATGATTTTCTCTGACAAACAGGCTGGCCTGCCTTCATTGAGATAATTTCTGTCTGATGTGTTAAAGTGTAAACTTGGCATCATTAGCAACACTAAAAGCAGCCCATGTGACAACTTGCCTTCAGAAGCAACACAAGCATTTTCTGAAAAGTTGAGATATTGTGAAGATGGCCCATTCTAAAAAATACACATGAGAGCTCTTTTTCTTTGTAGGCGGCCACATGCCCTATATACAATAGTGACTGACAATGCTGTTGATCAGCCTTCGAGTTGTGGTTAAATTATAATGAATTCTATGTTGTAACTGTGGACAAGAAAATAAATTAAAGTTTGTACTGTACTTGACATATTTTAGGTAGATTGGGAACATCATAGATGCACAAAATTAGAAACGTTCATTAGAATGGATCAAGACTAATGATCTGGTACCCAATACCAATAGGATGAAAGCAGGTGTTGATTAAACACACTCTCTTTGATATTCATATGATTCTACCTATATTCTTCTATTTTCTTTGTTGAATTTTCAAATGGTTTCATTAAGAATATATTCTCTGAAAAAGGTGTAGATAACTCAGGTGTTAAGTGTTGAAAATAAGTGTTATCATTACCCCTGAAAAGGCAGAAATAATCAGTGTTCAGGTTATCAGCTTGCTCAGTGCCCCCACTTTACTAATTACAAGAGCGGGTCAGAATTAATGAGTTGAAATCTATTATGGTAGAATTCAAGAAGCCAATTAGTGAATCTCAGGAAGTGAGCAAATTGCTGAGCTGCAGAATATCTGTTACGTCTTAACTTTCAACAGTAAGCAATAAGCAAGCCTGAAGATGACCTGTGGTGTGCAGTCTGGGTTGGGAAAGATTAAATTTGCAATAGATGTTTGAGTTGCAGGATGGAGTACAAGCAGGAATCAGAAGGAAATTATTTCAGTGTACTAAAATAATTTCAAAGGTTCATTTGATTTTTATTATCAAGTCTGTTTTAAATCCAAATAACAGTGATAGGTAAGCTGTAATTCCAAACCTGTACTCCAAGCTTTTAGGCTACATACATATGCCATGAAACTGCATGCATGTACCATGCAGTAAGTGAGACTTATTGTTCTGGTTCAAGTCATTTAACAACCACTAATTGTTAAATTTGAGGACTGTCACATATTTTACTAAGAACCTGAAAGAAAACCAGCCATGGTATGACTCTGTAGATTTTGTGATGCAGTACAAGCATCTGGATACAAGTATCTGAGTGTTTTTATTTATTTATTTATTTATTTTTCATGCATAGGCCACTTTCAAAAAGTCTTTTCATCAACCATATCAGATGATTAAATGCTGTGTCTTGGGTAGAGTAAAATAGTCATATACCCAGACACTCTTCTCAAGAGTACAATTCCAGTTTTGTTAAACTTTTATATGTCTATAATCAAAATCTGTCTTGTATTGCTTGTCAACAATTTATGAGGTTTGCTATTTGTTTATACCCTTGGCAGTGTTTAGAAGGCATATTAGCCTTAAATATAAGTTAAATCAGCAGTACAGTTTGCCTTCTAATCAAGTTATGTATTTTTTAAACTTTGCTCCAGGAATTCCCATTCAAATTTAATTTCCTGCTGTTGTCAAGCAATAAAATAATGCCAGTCACATGTTGGAGCTGGACTGTTGGCTATGTTTTGCCAGAGCAAGTTGTTAACTAATTTTGAGCAAACCTTCATCTGCCCACCCACTTACCTATACTACCTTTCATCATTATTGCATATTTTGCATGTGTATTGTTATTGTTTCCAACTGTATACACTCACCTGTCACTTTCCAAGCTCTGCAGTATCTGTTTTTCTTCATAGCAAAACATATTTTATGCCAACTGGAGTTTCTCCCTAACTGTCTTGTGCTGTTTATGCATAGTAGACAACATCTGTAATGTTCTAAAAAAAAAAACATGCATTGTTTAAAGTGTGCATGTAGCTTCATTACTGGTTTCTGAAACCGGTCAATTAAAAACATATTTAAAATTAGATCAGGAATCCATGTGTTATAACTGTTTATATGACACTTCTATGATTTGTCTCTCACTGCAAGGTATTAAAGTCAATGATAGATTCCTCCATAGAAGCAATATGCTGCTGGTTATTATAAGCAGAAATGTTACCAATTAGGTTGGCATTTCTTTTCAGGCAATTGAAAACATTCTCATACAGCTTCTTAAGCCCATTTCACCTTGCTGCAATCTGACATTTCCTTATCCCTTCCGTTTCCCAAAAACCTTTGGGCTTAATGAGCCATCTAGCTGTTTGACCCTGATGATTCACTTTGGATTTTGCTACCACTGAAAACCAATGATTGGGTGAGTGCGGCATGTTTGTCTGCATCCACACTAGTTGTGCATCCAACAATCTCTAAGCTCATTACAGTAATCAGGTTAAAAAGAGAGAAACAGGGGAGTGCTTGGCTTATAACTCATTTCCACTGGACTTCCCCAGTGAGAACCTCTCACCCAAGCTCCGGCAGAGCTGATGGGACCCATCTCTGCAGATGCCTGTTCCTAATGATCCCCTCCCGCTGATCCTGTTTGTGTGAAACCCACACTGTGGTATTCAGCTGCAGCCATACAGTCATAATGACCAGCTTGTAATTGTAAATCCCTTCTGAGGCACACCTATCCTTTTCTAAGTTTCTGAACATTTTAATCTGGCTCACACTAACTGTAAACAACAAATTAAATATACACTGCTCAAAAAAATAAAGGGAACACTCAAATAACACATCCTAGATGGACAGTTTGATTTCACAGAAGTTTGATTTACTTGGAGTTATATTGTGTTGTTTGAGTGTTCCCTTTATTTTTTTAGCAGTATATATAAATGCATTACAGAAAATTACCTGGTGCCAGTATTACTGCTTGGAGGAATATGCTCTGTTCAGTGTCATTGGTTATGATTCTCCCTAACACATTTTGCTGAGTCATAAAAGCTGTGATTAAGCACTAATAATAGTAGCTAGTGCTTATTCATTGGTTTGATCATACATTTCAACTGTAAGTCTCTTGACATTCCGAAATTCCATTGCTTCTACTTTTTATCTGTCCTTGTGAGAAACTGCAGAACAGTTCAGTAGAAGTTATTCAGACACTGTTTACAGCTGGTATATTTAACCACAGAATGAGCGCCTAGACATTTAGGAAGGCTCACTTTCCATCTCAAATGCTGCACATAAAAGGCAGAGACTTTTACATCATCCAGGATTGTTTGCATTTACATTCCTTACTGAAAGAAACAAAATTTGTTCTTTCTTGTAGATGCTTATGGATGGCATAAGAAACCCGTCTTGCAAATTTTCTAAACTGCAGTTGAAACTAGCAGATGTGAAACAGACACGCCAGTAAGTCCTATATAAAGCTTATATATTATTTGTACAACTTCTTTCAAAATTTGTGTATGGTCAGGATAGACATATTTATTTTACATAAATAAATAAAAACTTTGAAACGTAGAAAGTCGCTAGAAATGTGACAGTGTTTTGATTGCAAACTTGAACATCTCTGCAGAACACAATGGATACATAAGGTCTGTAGATCAAATCTGGATTTCTGAAGTAAAATTTTATATTATGATCTATTTGTTGAATAAATGCATCATAGAGAAATAAGTTACTTAAAGATTTGGCAAGTCAGCCCCCTAATGAGGGATATAAAAAAGTTCTGTAGTGAGTCCAGTTTTTCTGTAATTTATCAGAGAATTTGTTCAATTTGGTAGCATGTTGACATCTGTTGCAGTTTCTGCTTCTGTTCTGATCAGCTGATGCTAGCGTCCACAGCTATTAGTGTGTTTACACAACAGTACCATGAGGACAATGTGGACTTTTCTGAAACATTATAAAACCTTTCTGGTTCCACTCAATAAAGCATATTTCTCAAGAATTTTCTATTATTTAAAAAGCTGTGTGGAATGGCCAGTTGCCATTTAAATTAACATTGTTTCAGGTTTTCCAGATCTACAATAGATCCGGAAAAAAATGGTGCAATGACATCTGCTGCTCGATGTGCCTCCACTTCACTAGAACTGCTTGAAGCATAAGCCAGGAGTCTTGCATAGCTGTAATTTCTTTAATTTCTCTATGTATTGGCCCTAAAGCATTTGCACTTTCAGGCAACTTGTGTGGTTCTCTTTACTTGTCCATGGTGGACAATATAGTAAGAATTTCCACATTGTTTTTGTGTCTGTGGTTCATTCGCCAGATGTTTACGAGGCTGATTTAAGCCAGAATTGTTTGTTTCTTGTAATTGAGAACACTTTTGGTTTATGGGTGGAAATCCACTGAGAAGGATGGGAGAAAAGAGCTCTACACTTGTGCTTATGCTACAACATCAGTGTGATGGATTATATCATACTTTTTTTCAATCATTGGGAATATATTCAACTCTTTTTAAAAGGATGATGACAGAAAAAACGGTGCTCAAAGCTTTCAAAGTTCTTTTGAAAATTTTGAGTTAAGACACCCCCATTTTCGGCAGGACTCCTGCAGGCAACCTCTGCATGAAAAACTTTCTGAAGTGTGTGAAGACATGTTGTTGTATACTTCTCTTCCAGCCAACTTCAACATTTGATTTGCCAGTGCTTGCTGAGAGAAAAGCAAAGCTGCAAAGAATCATACAATAATACCACACTTGGAATCAACGCTCAAATTCTAATGTTTTTTTTCTTTGCTTTTTTTTTTAAACTTTGTGGTATTTCCAGAGTCTGCTCTTGTTTTTGTAGATGTCTTTTTGATTTACATATTCTAAAACGTTTTGGATGATATTTTGCAGAAATCCATTTCATAAATTTGTTACATAAAAACATTCCCTCATTAAAAGAAATATTTAACAATTTGTGTTCACAATTTGTGAAGGGAAATTGCTGTTGGTTTTTGAGCTAATATCTTAACTGCAATAGATGACTCTTGGCATTTGAATTTGGTATAAATCCACATTACTTAGGCCCAGAGGCAGAGCTAACGAATTGGCAGCAAGACCAAAGTGGACTTCTATCATCTTAAAACAATCTCAGTCTCAAAATGGTCACAGGGGTTTATGCAGATGCTATTTAATTGCTATCATGTTTCATTGCACATTACACAAATGACAATAAATATATTTGGCAGAGATAATGAATCAAATGTCAGATTCATTCTCAAGTCTTAGTTTCTAAGACGTCAGACTTTACATGGACTAGTGGTTTGAAACTAACTGTCTGAATGAAAAGCTACAAACTGCACCTCTGACAGGTGATGGACTGAAAATATTTTCTTAAAGAGAATGCCGGTGATGTCCCATGGAGTGTTAGTGTTTCATAATAATCTGTTCATATTGGCTATAGTTTCTGAATATGAGAACTTAGATGTTTCTGCGACTTAACTTTTTAGTTGGTTTTTTTTCTAACATTCTCACACTGTGAAGTTTCTTGTTTAAAGAAAATACTTTATGGTAAGTCATTTACTACACTGAAACTCGCTCATCATGTTATAATTTATAGCATACCTTGGAGAATGCTTACTGTCTGGGATTGACATAAAAGGTTTTGAATGCTTACTTATGATTATCCACCAAGCCTTCCAATCCAGAGAAAGAAGAAGAACAGTTATTAAACCCCATATAGTGAGATATAAGAGTGGAGAATATAAACACAGAAATTAAAAGATGTAAACTACATAACAACAAAAGAAATGCTCTCTGGTTGTTACACCCTCAAGATCTAGGGGGTTCAGGGACAGTAACACAAAAATGTCCAGAGAAAAAAATAGGGGATATAAATAAAATTATTTATTACAAAAAGAAGGTTTCGCAGAACCAAGACACAATACAACTTAACCTAATTAATATAAAACGGCTAACAAATTTAAGATTGGTTAAGTGCAAATTAAATTACAAAATTTCCAAACAAGTCAGTCTAAAGTAAACTTAAAACAACCCAAAAGGAAAAAGAAAAAACACACAAAGGGAGCACCAAGCCCCCCAAACACTAGCTTCTAGTTTGAGAAAGCAAACAACAAAGTCAAACTGCTTTAGCAGACCAAACAACAAAATGTTTCAAAATTGCCAAAAGCAGTTGCAAATAACAAAGGTGGGTACAGCAGAACAACACTTCTTCCTACAAGCTGCCCCACTGGAGGAATGTTTCAGGAGCCTTTTATAGGAACAGGTGAGGCTCATTAACATCTCATTGGGTTGCAATCCTCTGCCGGTCCAATGGGGTGTAGCTCCTGCAGCTTCCAGGTAGCCAGTCAGAAGATGTGTCACAACAGCTGAACCTGTATAATAAAAAAAAGAGCCTGGACAGCCTTAAGAGGCCAGGAGCCATAACACTGGTTCACTTAGAAATTCAAAATAACTGATTATCTTTTCAACTTTGATTAAACAATCATACAGATTTACAGTAATATTCAATAAATTACAATGTTAATTTTGACTATACTTATTTGATTAAAAGTATGCTTTGAGAATAACAACCTTTAAGCAGCTGATGCGCTTTCCATGAAGCCTATATTTGTGATAAAAATATTTTTTTAAATAAATGAAAAATCATCAGAGTGAACAAAAATAAAGGCTTGAAACCATAAGTGTGTGTAATATGCTTGTAAAATGTCAATTATTAAATTAACATTTATATGTAAGCACTGCAAGTTGTTAAGGCATTGAAAGAAGTAAAAAGCATTGCTATAACAACTGATGGCACGACATATTGTGGTACGTTGGGCTATATAACAATCAGATCGCATCCTGTTAGGAAAGGAATGACACTAGTTTATCGAGTTTTTGGTAAAATAATTAAAAACACAAACTGAAGGCTTTTTTGCATCATAATTTTGATGTTTGAAGGATTCTTAAACAATATCTTACCCCATCTAATTTTTATGAACTCAATATTACATCTCATGTCTTGAGGTTTAGATGTTGTTACACCATGACTAATGAACTAAATTCTACCCTATTTTGGTGTAATTATAGCAGGTACTTGCAAACATAGCAACAGTTAGAAGATTCATTATATAGGGATTCATAAACCTCTGTGATATTTTTGTGATTGAAGTTGTTACAAAATAGTAGTTGCTTTGGTCCCTCTTGGGTTGGCTGCTGGCTGCATCCTATGGTACCAACTAATTTGGATTTATAGTGAAGATGTCAGAAGAGTTAACTATAGCAAGTAAATATTTATGTCTGTTTATAAGTCTTTTAAAAGAACCTTTCTCCAAGCAATTGGACTGTCACTTTAAGAATTGTTTGTGTTTGCTTCTACTTTCAGGGGTAAATCCTTTCTGTGATGTATGAATCGGTGGATCAGTTGTTATATTTCAAACAAGTACCTTCTCGCTGGGAATCACTCCACATATGAGTGAAGTTTCTTTACCAAAATTCCACTAAAGTGGTAAAGGTGATGCTTTCACAGAGAGGTATTCTCATTTTTATGTCAAACTGTCAAAGTGATTTAAAGTCGGTCTGATCAATCTCTTTTCTGCTGAATATTTCCATGTTCTTGTGATAGAACAGCTATGAGGCCTTACAGATAAAACTAGGATTGAATAGTCATGTATACAGACAAGACAGCCCTTTATATTGTCAAACTTATTTCTTATTTCCTGCCTGCTTGACGTTTGAAAGTAGACTTAGCTGATGTCCTTATACTTTTGCCAAGTGTATGTTAGACCCAGATTATGATGAATTGTCAGCTTTGACCTGTGGAGGTTGCTGCTGCTGTCCAGACTTCTATGTCCAGGAAAAGGTGGCCACAGCAGCAGTCATGGCAACGGTGGGCTGAATTGCTGAGCTGGAAACAATGGGCTCACAACATAGCCTCTCCCTGAACCATTTAACAACATCGTTTTTCCCACTGTCAACACAGGGGTTTTATTGTTTTAAAAGCCTCTTTGAATCCTCACCAAAATGTTGGTGAGGATTGACTTTTAAGATGTTCTGCTAAGTTGTGGTTGAGAATCCAATACAAACCTCTCTTAAAGAGCTGGAAGAGTGAATTTACAACATTCTGTCTTGATTCTTCCCGAACAGCATGCCGCAGGATGTTGAATGTTGATAGAGTCCCTTGGTGTATCATACTTTGGAGCAGAGCCGGCATATGTTCCGTTCCACTGCTCTCGATACTGTAATCAGCATGCGAGTACTGAGGGTCAGCCAGCCGCTGGAGTGTGAGAACGAGGCTCAGCGAGAGATCGGAGTCACCTGATTTGGAAGAAATGACATTCCAGGCAGCATACTGAGCCAGAGGTGTGAGAGAGTCATCCTTTTCTTATTTTCACTGGGCATGATTCATTGGGAAGATTTAAATTAGTGACGTCTAAAAAGTTTGCATTCAGAGTTAAAAGTGTCTCATCCCATGCGATTTTGCTTTTTATATAAACTTCCACCTTCACGTGCCTCATCCATATTACCCTGCCTTTTCTGTGCTATGACCTCCAACATAAACTGCAATGTGATATATTGTATGGGTTATTAAAACCCTTTTTGTTCATTTTACAAATTTCTTTTTAATAGGGTGATTAATTAAGCATTATGTCTCTTTGAGAAAATGGTGCACTTAATCAGAGTTATAGACAGAAACAGGGAATGCTAATGAGAGCATATCCTGTTCATGGAGATCAGGGCTTGGCATCCTATTTGTGACCTTTGTAAGTGTGATGCAATAATTTCAAGAGCTTGCTCTGCCTTGTACTTAAACATTTTTCCGCCGGTTGCTGTCAAACCTGGGAAGTGTCTTCCTGCTAGTCTTTAATTACTCTGATGTACGTCAACTGACAGGTTTCATCTGGTTTGAATTTGTTGCTTTTTGAAATATTAGCTTTGTGACAGATTTCTGGCCTTTCCTGTGGAGAACAATGCTACATGCAATATCCATGTAAATCAACAAATTGTTTTTTTCTGATATTACAAATTTGCATAAATGTGCCATTTCACAAACTATGATAACATTAACTAACACATTTTTGTATTGACCAGCTGCCACTTCTACAAGTGTAAAAAAAATGCACTGATGTCAAGTGTTGAGTCTGTCAAACTGAATATACACCACATTGTCATTTGTCAACTCGCAAACAAATTCAACAATTATGATTTAGGGGACTTTGCTAATTATTTAAATTAAATATGTGGTGTAGTTGCCAGTGATTCACCAGATGGATTATTTATGTGATATTCTATAAATGCTGTTTGGTTAGATAATAGAGATGAAACTATACAATAGGCTTCTCTGTTTCAGAGAAAGTCAAGTCATCCCATAAACATGAGGGATCTGGTGCAACATAAAGGCATTGAGTCACAAAGGTGAACAGATTAATGATGCACTCAGGTTTTGTTCATAATCTTTAGATATTAGTTTTAGCCTATTCCAAATTTCTCTTTGAAAACATTTTTTCAAAGAAAAAAAAACTGAATTCAAATATCTTTTTCTATCCTTTCTGCCAAGAATTATTTATTTCTATTAAGTTCACTGGCAATGTGCTGTCATGTGAGAGAAGAAATGCTTTAGGTTTAAAAAACCTGCTTTTCACACCACCTGCCTTTTGCACAACCAATGACTTCCTTTTAAGACTTCCTTATTTTTAAGGAGTTATTTTTGAGGGACATATTCTAAACAATACCTGGTGATGGCATTTCAGGAAGAAAGTGTATTATTATAGTTACCAACCTACCTCTTGATCTACCTCTAGTTTAAACATTGTTTGGTCGTCAACTTTGCAGTTGTGGAAAAGTATGAGTAACAGCCAACATGCAAATTGCTTTCTGTTTTGAATTTGTGTTGCTCTTTGAAATTTCTGCTTTAATAAATACTGACTGGGTGTTTTGCCTTTCAAAATTTCTGTGCTAAATAAAATGCAACTAGTAGCAGAAGCCTGTTGTGACTGTTATTACGATCACGTTATAATTTGGTTGTAACTGTGGAGATTTATTGCCTTCCAGTCTGAACATTGAAGTATGTTCAATCTGGAAACACTCAACCTTCCATATGGCATACGGTTAGCAGTAGTTAACAGGCAAACGTGTGGACTGCATGGTTAAAGCCGTATGACTAACACCTGCTCGATACGTGACAGTAAAAAAATAGAAAAGCTGTTGAGATTTTAGCTCTGTTGTAACAGACGCGCATGTCCTTTGTTTCATATCATACTTCTTTTGCCATATGCTGAAAACCAGATTCATTCAAATTGACAAGGGATTTATAACTGTAAGTGTGGCTTATCAGAATAATGCAATTGTCATGAATTGAATCTTTTAAGACTCATTTTAGATGGTTCTGCATCCACTACTGCATGCAATAAAATGTCAACGTGATGCTTGTAAAACATATGCAGAAGGCACAGCTAGCCACTCCCTCAGGAATGATCCAGGAATGATCATGATCATCCCAGTCAGTTTGCAAACTGAGTAAGTCATTGACTGCTTGACTAACTGCAGCTGCTGGGTGTAGTGCTCCTCCTCTGTTGGCAGTTTCTGCCTTCATTTATTAGAAAGTCAGTTCCTTGGATCTCAATGAAACATTTTGTATTTGAGAACTTTTTTCAGTGCTTGAACAGTAATATGTAGTATTATAATAGTGAATGCATTTGTCTTGAAATATATGTCGCTGAAACACCTTATTGGCTAATGCACTGAGTACTCTGTAATAAATCATTTAAATCCAATAAAGACTAACTTCCTATCCTTGCCAAGTAATAGTGAAAGCAATTGGCATTCAAGAATAGAGAACAAGCTGCTGTTCTTTTTTTTTTTCTTTTTTGCTCTGCTTCTCCTGTGGCTCCTTTGAAGCAGTGCTGCAGGAAGCTCTACATCAGTGGATATTTTTAGTGTAAGAGGAGATGTTCTCTTCCTCCTTGCAACAAGGGCAAGATTGATAGATTCTGTCAGTTTCTCTACCTGGGAATTACATTACAACGGTGTGTGTCACCCAGGAGGACTCCATGTAATCCTCATAGTGGGTCATAACAGGAAACCTTCTACATTTTAATTTTTAAAAAATATGTGCAGAGACATTTTCAGTCTTGAGTCTAAGAAACACGACATGTTTCTTAGACTTAGGCTGCTGGATTAAAAACAACCCAATTAGGATGATTCTGCGACAGACAGAATAAAATTGAGCGCTGAAACACAACTGCAGTGGGTTGTGGGTCTGACACAACATAGAGACTGTTTTTTCACCAAATTAAAATTTATGTGGCTTTTAAAAAATATTCATAACCTGGCTTACTAAGCAAATAATATTTGAATTAATAAAGCTAATTAAACTTATCTGGTGGAAGAAACAGACATTAACAATAACAAAAGTCATAGTTAGAATAATACTCCTTAAAGAGTCTCACACATAAACCTGCAAAGCAGGGTTGGCTTTGAGCTCCATCAGCATGGTCCATGTGGACCACGCTGCATGATTTTAAAAAATTATGCTAGCAGTGCGGGACAAGTACAGTGGTCAGACACAGTGACACCGGCACTACACATATAGTTTCTGACGATAGTCTGCCTTTGAAATGGTCATTTTAAGAATAATGGCAGATGAGCTCAGTGTAGGGATTTTTTTTGTTGGAAAAGCAAATGCTACATATCTCATTGTAAATTATTGGGAGTCATTTACATTTAAACCCTGCGGCTTCCTGGTTATGCCATCACTACATCATTTCCTTACCTCGTAAAGCCAGCTTGCCTTTAAAAGTCTGCTGATGTGGGCCTGTAACTACCTCGCAGCACTATGTCATCATAATGTTTTTTGCTTCTAACTCTATTACTGGAACTACAATTACAAAATTTAAGAACTAAAGGACTTCTCTGTAGAACAGTTGACAGCACTGTTACCTTCTAGAAAGAAGGTCTTGGGTTCAAACTCTTACATGTAGTATGCATGTTTCCTATACATATACACAGATTTTCTCTTAACATGACTGTTAAGCTTAAGAGTTTATGTGCTTCCATGGATGTTTGTCTTGTGTATCTCTGTTTTCTGAAATTTGACAGTAAATAAAGAACTCTAATAAATCTGTCATAATATTATCTACAATGTTTTCATAATAAACATACTAAGTCTGTCATTAAATAAGTGCAATAAGAGCTTTCATGATGTTGTGTCCTAATTTTATTGTCCACTTTTAATGAATCCAAGCTGACCAAAGTACATCTTGCCATTCCCTTGTGGTATGATGATTACAAGTATGACCTATTAAATACTTTGCCATGTGCTTGCCGTATGGTAAATTAATTATGCCTCTTCCTCAGATGTATTTATAGAGACCAATCAAAGTCTTCTTCTGATCTAAATTTAGCACAAACCAGATCAAGTGGATCTGCAGAAAACAGACGTAGATTTGGATCATACAGTTTTCACTGTATGAACGGGCTGGTATTTTGCTGAAGTGTAAAATCAGGACGAAGACACACAGGCTGTGTGGTAGAATATTTTTTATATTTTCTCCTAGAAAGCTTTCTGTAGTGATGCTACTCTCATCAGTCTTGGAAACTGCTGATGTCAGATTTCATCTTGGCCCTCTACTCATACTACAGTACATGCTGTAAATTACACAATAAAAAGAGACCACCAGGCTTAAGAAAATATTGTTCTGTAATGTAATCATATAGAGCTGCTCCCTGCTGCTTTACCGACTATTACATTTGTGCTTCAGAGTTATTTTCAGGTGAATCAGAGCTTGTTAAAATGTAGTAGTTGTCCTTTACAGTACAGTAGCTTTGCTCACTGTAGAACTGCTGTAATATCAATCTATTATACCAGAGATGCTGTTTTTATATTTACAGTCATAACTCCTGTAAATAAAATAAGAGTTGTTTGCATTCACTGGTATATTATATTTTCAGGAATGTGTGAAAAGCATCTCAGTATAAATTGATATATTAATGAGGAAAGCCTTGCAGGTTTTCAGGTTCTCTGAGTTTAATATGCCGACCTTAGTGGTCCTCTAGTGTAGGTCATGGAGGCTATGTCCTGTAATTAGTAACTAATTGCCCTAAGCTGACCTCATAAAGCTAATGAAACAACAGAGCTTGGCTTTTCATTGCTGTATGTTCTCAGTCTTCCAGAACATGATAATCTGAAATGCTTTAAAAGAAGGCAACTGGACTTTTTTTCCTGTTTCGTCTGTCATTTATAAATAATTTCACATGAGAAGTGTAACATTTTAAGGAAATGACAACAGTCCAGTTCCCTTCTCAAGTACTATCCCGGAAGGTATCAACAGAGTGCTGGAGAGATCTTCTCTTGCATGTCAAGAACACAGAGGACTCTCTTTTGATGGCACATGAGAGTTCTCCAACTCCCTTCAGATCATTTTTATGATGGTTTATAATGGCAGTAGCAGCAGATATCGGTCCTTGCTCCTATGAAGCCTGGTCTGTTTGGACTGTGATGTACAAATATATGAGCATTCTGCCTCTGTCCTAATAACACTTCCATCAGTATATTAGTACTCCAAATAGCTTAATTTATTAAAACACTTGACACCACTGCTGCTATGTGCATTGGGTTATTCCATTTTTTTCAACTTTTTTTGCTCAAGGTGAAACAAAAAAATATATTACTAAGCATCTATTATGCGTAGTAATATATTTACTAAGTAATATATCTACTGTGACTTTTGCAATGTTCAGGCCAGTTAAAGATTGTTATGTATAGATCTCTAAGCCTTAGAGAAGTGTTCCTACCTCCAAATTGCATATACGCTGGCTGGCAGAAGTCTAAGGGGAATTATGTTCTTCAGACTGGTGTTCATGGTGTTCAAAGTGCAATGTCAGAAACACCTTGACATTGCACTTTTATTAAGGTGAAAGAAGAATAAAAATGAGGAAGAGGATTAAAAAGCACTAGCAGCAACTCTTGAGTTTAGAACTGTATTTTAGAAAGTCTCAGCGATACTCATGAAAAACAGCTTCAGGGTTTAGATTTGATGAAAATGCTGATGGAATTTTCTTCCTAACAGCAGGGCCAAAATTGATGAAAAGGTACAGAAACCTATTGCATGTACAATGCTGTAAAGGTCTACATGTGTCAGTTGAGATGCTATGAAACCCTTTGCGCTGGAAAGCCATTTAAACTGGGTTATTTTTGCAAAAGAGTGGACTATGGCCCTCTACCAAACCATAAAAGACTTATATCCAGTTATGGCTAAGCCTTGATGCCTCTCAGCAAGGTACAATCATTTGTTAGACATAAGAGTAATTACCTTATTAGACAACACCAGGTTGCTTTGGATAGCGTGGTTCCTTTTATATATCGTATTATTTAAGAACTGCTATTTGATTTCATTATTTTTGATGTAATTTGAACTCAAACATTTAAGTATGACAAAAAAAAAAAAACATTCACGTGGGAATTTGTAAGGGGAAGAGGAAACCTATTTAAATTATTATTCTGCACCCTATGTACTAGTATGTATCCTAGTACATATGTGATACCTTGAGCAGAGGCATTGTGGTAGGATGACCAAGAAAGCAGCGGGGTAAAATTTGAGATGATTTGTAAGATTGATAAAGATTGTTTACCTTCACACTAAGATTAGGTTTTACCAAATTTGCATCATTTAATTGAAGTTTAAATGTGTTGAAGATTCTTGAGACTACATGGTGGTCTTCTTCCAGTGTGAAGGGGTTCCAACCAACTTGGAATATTTTTTTCCAAAGGTTACCATCTAGCCACCTCTGTTATCCTGTGACAGACCACTGCAGTAAACACCACACTTAGTGATCATGGGATCTGTTCTGCCTGTTCTACACAGCCACTCATTAGAGCTGTTTCCTGTCCAGATGGCTCCTGCCCTGTCTGTTCTTCATTGTGTTGTCCATGTTTCAACTCCTCAGCCTGCTATTCTTTGGTTGTTCACATCTCCCGATATCTGGTGCAGTAAACAAACATTGTTTAACTCATGACACTTTTCTTTTGCATCAGTAAAAGTCAGAAATGATCAAATTACTTTCTAAAAGCAGCATCTTGATGTTAAAAGTGTAATATGATATAATAATATAATTCCACAGAGAAACGCAAGAGAGCAGTTTCTTGCAAGAGAGCAGAACTAATGAAGTTGCTCGATGGAGTGTTTGCATGTGGATCCTGGAGCTTCTCACACTAATGTAAGATCAGGGATTATCATTATCCCCCTGGGATTTTTTTTTTTTTTTTTTGAGATTTCTACAATCTTTATGGAGAGAAACAAGTTATACTGGAAAAAGTACTGTGACTTTTGTATAAACCCAGAGTAATTTTAAACAGCTCTCATCAAAAGTGATGTTTGCTTTTCTGATTGAGATGAATTTTTCAGAAACTACTCATAGCAGTTTGTGTATTTAGCATTGGATGGAGTAACTATCAGGCATTGGATGGAGTAACTATGTATGTTTGTAAGGCCTATTCGGTTTTCAGTTTTGGGTCCAGTAACTTCTCGTCATTAAAAGGCATCTGTAAAACGACAGGATGACGAAAACTCTGTGGGGGTTTGCTGCCAGCTTGTTTGGATGGGAGTTCATGCAGCACCATTACCTCCTCTCCTTTGTGTGCCTCCGTCTGTCTCATTGAAACAGAGGAAGAGAGAAACCCTTAGCTATGACAGAGGCCCATTCACAGCTCTATCATTACAAGAAAATGTACTTTTCAGACTTTCTCTGGTATGACCCAGAAGGGGGCCTGTGGACAAGAGGAGAATCTTGTTGGCAAAAGAAAAAAATGTAGTTAAGCTTTGAACTGTGTTTGTGTGATTTGAACTTTTACCCTTGTATCCAACTCACAAGGGAATTAATTTTGTCCTCAAAGGACATTTTTTTAAATTCTCAGTAACACAAGGAAATCAAGGTGGTTAGTATTAGAGATGCACTGATCAGTTTGGTGGGTAATGTTTCCATATCCACCTTTTAAAACTCTAACCTTTCAATATTAGATTTGACCAATCCTGGTTCCAAACTTAATTAATCAGTACTTTGTATGTTTGTCTTTTGTGCTGTTGTTGTTGTTGGTCTTCCTGCTATGAGCGGCAATTTCTAGTTTATGATAGGGCAAAGACAAATGTACCTCTCGTGCAGAAGAGAAGTTGGTGTTAATCAGTTTAGCTGACAAAATAATAATAAAGATGAAAGGTTTTGGTACTTGAATATCTTAGTTATGCCTATATGGTCATAAAATTGTGAGAATATGATTTGAGATTAATTTAAAACTATATAAGACATTGTCTATAGGTGGCCCCTATATCTCTGTGATCTATATTTCTGTGTGGAAGGCAACGTCAAGGACATGAACGTGAAAAAAAGCCTTCACTGTAACTGAGCAAGGATCCCAGAATACCTGAATTGATTTCAGCCTAATGACTGCACATGATAAAACACAACCAGATTTGCCTCACTGTGAAGTCTTTTGGAGCTCTGCACAAACCAGGAAAACACCAGCTAAAAGTGCAGCAGCTAAATTTATTTCAAACCTCCTGTTTTTCTGGCGGATTATGCGGATTTGCATGTTTTATCCATTATTCTGCTCAAGCTGCATTTTTTTTTTTTAATTTGTTCAGGTAATTTTACATACTCAGTTAAATCTACATATAAGCAGAAAACCTTCATCCTCTTTACTCTGCAAACATCTAAAGAATGATGATCCACTGCTGCATCTTTTCTGCAGATACACGTTCAGTTTGACAAGTAAAAATCTCCCAAAGGAGATAATTGTGATGATTTGCTCTGTGCTTTGTGGTGGTGTATTTTGCCTCTGAGACCTTTCTTTCACACTTTTAAGTCTGATTGCTTTAACAGTCAACATTTTCATAATGCCCCGAGAAATAACTACCAAAACACAAACCAGTTATTTTGAACATCAGCTAGTAAAAAAGACTTTACACACTCTAAATCTCACATCATGCTTTCTGCCTCTGTCTTTTCCAGGTGTGTAGGCTGGTGAGGCCATTACACTAACCCACCAAGATGGTGGCCTTGTCATTAAAGATTTGTGTGCGGCAGTGCAATGTGGTAAAAACGATGCAGTTTGAACCCTCCACCCCTGTGTATGACGCCTGCAGGATAATCAGAGAGAGAGTTCCAGAAGCCCAGTCCGGACAAGGTTAGACGATGCCTTGGCATCTAATTTTCATGATGGAAAACTATTGCCACCAATATTTGCATGCTCTCTGTCTCTCTGTGTCCCAGCCTCCGATTATGGCCTGTTCCTGTCTGACGATGATCCCAGAAAAGGAATCTGGCTCGAGTCTGGGAGAACCCTGGATTACTATATGCTGCGAAACGGAGTAAGATTAAATCATATAGTCTTGGGTGGAGATCTGTCAGTGTCACTTCACATTTCTTGAAGTGATTTGTATTTTTCTAGCGTGAGCTGAAATATTTATGCCTTTCCACTTGCTAGAATCAAATGCACTTTACAGTCGGGAGGGATTAACAGTGCTCTAGATGTCATCCCACTTTCCCTCCTGTTTTTCTCAGGATGTCTTGGAGTACAAGAAGAAACAAAGGCCGCAAAAGATAAAAATGCTGGATGGTGCCATTAAAACCATCATGGTTGACGATTCAAAAACAGTCGGCGAGCTACTTGTCACAATATGCAGTAGAATAGGTGAGTGCATTTATTATGAGTTCTGTAAACTTAATATATCACACAAAATTCTAATTACTGGTGCCTTGCTTTATCTTGCCACTTATTCTTGAGGAGCAGCATTTGTTAATTACATAAAGCATTTGTGTTTGCATGTTAAACTCAAATTAGGTTTTGTTTAGAGTAAAGTAGACGTGGCTTATCAAGCTCACACAAGCTTGTCTTTAACAAATAGTTAAGTGGTCCCCTGAATGTTCAAACCTTACCATGTTCCATAACAGAGAATTGTCCCCTAAGCTCTATATGTCATGTCTAATAGGCTACTTCAGAGCCTAATTGGGTGAGGAAGAGAAGGATGTATATCTGGCAGAAAGCTTTATTGGAAAATGTTTGTTTAGATGAGGGCTTTCTGCTTGGCTTCTTCTCTGCCTCTCATTGTGTTTTATTTTGCTGGCTTAGTACCAGCTTTCCTTCACTTTCCACAGCAAAATGAGGAAGGGTATAATAAGAGAGTGAAGTTGATCTATGAGGGTGTTACTCTATCACTGTAGTAATTTTTGAAGAATTTTTTTAAGTGTAGTGTTGTATGAGAGTGTTTGCTTAATTTTACAGGAATTACCAACTATGAGGAATATTCGCTGATACAGGAAGTTCCAGAAGAGAAGAAGGAAGAGAGTACAGGAACGCTGAAGAAAGACAGGACTCTACTACTACGAGATGAAAGAAAAATGGAAAAACTAAAAGCCAAACTCCACACGGATGATGACTGTAAGTTACAGACAGTGGTAGCATTTTTTATGGCCCATATGACTCACTGCCCAGGGTGGTATGGATTTCGGGGTGACACACACATTCAAGAAGTAAAAAAGTAATCTGTTATTTGCTCCCCAAATTGAGTTTTGTGTTGCTTATTTACATATCTAGTTGATTGTAAGTAGGCATCATTTTGTGCTATATGCTGTTGGTAAATATGACTGTCATTGCTGGCTAATGATGTTTTAATATTCCTGTGCCAGTTGAAGTTCTGATTCTCAGCTTTCTATTTCACTTTAAATCAATTTAATCTGGGTGTCATATAGTCAGTTCAAAACCTAAGATTATAAGACCAATCTAGCTTCTAATGGATTGCTATACAGTGTATGAAGAATCTTCAAAATATCTTGATATATGGTAGAAAGCTGGGATTATTCTAAGCTCGGTTGTTTAATTCCAAACAGACGAGGACTACCGTTTTTGTTTTGCGTTTCACAATTAAAGTTAAGGTTTACTAACTCTCAAACTGTGCTTTAATTCACAATATATTTAGTGTATAAATGTGCAGTTTATGTTTGTTTAGTTTGACCATTTTAATTTTACAAGTGCTCCCCTGAATATTCAAACCTTGGCATGGTTTGAAATTCAGTAAAAACTCAAACTGTAAAATAGCCCTTTAATTTAGCACTGATAAGTCTCTCAAAAACAGATGCCTGCTTTAGCATTGCTAGACATTACCCAGTTGCAGTATTTGCAGTAATAATTGTTTTAGCCTCTCCAAATTAAATTAGAAATTTTTCATTTGTATTATTATTAGATTCACATTTTTACACTTTTGAATCAATTTAATAGTTAAAATCATCCACCAGTTTATTTGTAAATTTAACTTCTTTTTTTTTCACTTATTTGCACCTAGTAAGAAACTGTATGTTTTGATTGTACAGTGAACTGGCTGGATCACAGCAGGACGTTCAGAGAGCAGGGAGTGGAAGAAAGTGAAACCTTGCTGCTCAGGCGCAAATTCTTCTATTCTGACCAGAACGTGGACTCTCGGGACCCGGTCCAGCTAAACCTGCTCTACGTTCAGGTAAACTCCATAAGGCTGCATCAATCTGTTTTTGACAATTAATAATCAATTTAAACAGAGTTTTTTTTTCTTTTTTTCATCAATAATAGTTAACTCAAACACTTTGAAAAGACATCCATCCTATTTTTCAGGCACTACATATTTAAAAATATACAATTCAAGGAATTGTTTCTTTATATCACGCTGACCTTTGTATTTAAATCAAGTTGCATCTACATTACTTCATAATTAGAAAGTAATGAAATTTCTTTTGCCGATTTTGTGTTTTAAATAACTGCAAAAGCAACAAAATTGAGACTTTTAATTTTGTTGTTTAAAAATATTGAAAAAGGTTGCCACCATCTGAGTTAAAAAGATAATGCTTTTTTCTTTATTTATTTTGGTTTGTTTTGTTTATGTTTGATCTTGACTGGCATCAAAGTCCAATACAGCTGCCATAAATTATATTTTTTCCCAAAAACAAGTCTTAGCACTTTTTACAATTTGTATCTTCATTAAATTTTTGTTTTATGATTGGGTTTCTTGTCATTCCCCAATCCAATGTTGGACTTCAGAGTTAATTAGAACACCTGTTAAGAATCTGATTTGTCCATTTCTACCAAACCAATAACAAAGGTTCAGCTGAAGGCAGCTCAAATCATAAGATACTTTTACGAGCAGACAATGTAACCTATTCTGTTTTTTATTAATTCTGTAGGGTAGAGATTTAGATTCTTTGATTACGGAATACCCCACAGCTGTTGCTATTTAAGATCAGTCTAAATAAATTACAGTTTTCAGCATAACTGTTATAGAGTTTTAAAAAACACATTTGTGCTCGGGGCTTATTGAGCTGAAATGTTACAACCTTTGGATTAATCTGCTCCCTGGTTTACACTTAGATTTGTATCTGCAGTGGTTACTAAGACTGAATCTGCTGAAGACATGCCTTGAATTAAGATTGTGCCTACAAGATGGTAGATTACCCACATATTCATGGTCTCTTAGCAGATAAGGGAAAAGCTGCTGTTTGAGAAGAAATCTAACAAATTGCCGTATTTGTCTTTTACTTGTGTTGTGAGCTTTTAGCTTAGACACTGTACAATCTTCTTAAATGTTATGATTGGAACAATTTATTTACATTATAAACTACTATCTGATCACATGCTTTTTATAAGAGACGGAAGGAGTGGAGTCCAGTGGCTCACAGTGCCGTGTGACATTGGATGCGGAAAAGTAATTATATACGTTGGGCTAAAAAAAGAGAGATTTGGTATGAGAAATCTGTTTGATCTTAATTTCTTTTTTCTTTTTTTTAAAAGATTTCCAGAAATTGTTGTTGTTTGTACATATAATAAACCAAATTACATTGGGAGTTCAAAAAGTTGTACAAGACTTTGAGGGATGCCCTGGCTTCAGATTTGTTTAAATTTGAAATAGTTTGTTGCAGAGTTTGTTGAAACATTAGGCATTTTATCAGGGTCCGTGTCCTAAATTTGGTTCGGTTTGATTTGGTTGGGACAAGATCTTCTTTTTTCACAGTATATTTGCAAAACAAATTAAATGTTTACCTGCATTGGAAAACTTTAGTGTTAGATGACTAAAGGGTATTTTATCTGATTGTTGAGAAAAACAGAACAATCTGTTCAATGCTCGGTCTTTTACCCTCTGCATGTGAAAGATTGGACTGGGGAAGATAAAAGTTCCTGGAGTGAAATAAAGAGATTCCTCTCCTCAGCAACACTATTTAGTTCATAGTGTTCTCAGGCCAGAAAGGTCATATGGTTCTGTGTCATGATCTATATCTCATGAATAAGGAATTCTTCACCACCACAGAGCAGAACAGCACCACATCCATCCATCTCCATTCTACCATCGCTATTTCATCATCTATTAAGCCAGGCCCCTGACCTCACCTAACAGATGGTTTACATGGCACCCAACCTCAACTTCAACATTCTTTCTCACAAGCGGTGGACCCACGTTTAGAGGGCTTCCTGTTGCCCCCTTAACAGGCTGATCTCAGTTAAACTCCTAGAGCCAAATCTCAACAAACAGCTGCACTGTTGGGGCAACCCCATTCCACTCCATCTGACCTTTGTGGTTCTGATACTAGAAGGGTACCCCTGTCTTGCTAATCTGGACAACAATTCCCAAATTCTATTATCTCCCTTTGTTGAGATGCTAACATTGGCAGAACTGACTTTAGTCTAATTACTGATCTGCACTGATTGCTGATCTACCAAGTTATTTGTTTTTGGTGTTTTTATCAGTTTGTTTTAAGGTCAAAGCTGAAAGTTACAAAAAGCTAAAGGGCTTTATGTGCACGGTCAGTTCAATTCACATTTTTTATTTTGTATATATTTTGACTGAGATTTGACTTAAGACATTATTTTGGCTACTTTCAAGTTTAAATATTTAGGTCTAAGAAGGCAGATTTAAATTATAACATAAAAGGTTTATATTATTTATCGTTTTTCATTCTGTACATTGTTATAACATAGATACTCTGTAAAAGCATGCCATGTGCAAAGAGTACCTTAAAGCTTTTCTGAAAGGAAGATATCCCCAAAACTCTCTCCAACATGAAATATGTATGGATACAGCTCGAAGATTGTCTGTGGAATTGACACTACTCTGCAACTTTTTTAGAGTGATCTGATATAACAGAAGACTTCCTCATACAAAACATTTCTGAAAGAAATACTTAGACATTGCTGACCTCACCGTCAACAGACACAGCTTATTCACTTGACCCTACCAGGACAGAACTTTCTGCCAACCAGACCTTTTCTTTTACTGCTGGAAGAGCATTTCTTTGTTTGGACCTGGTGTGGCCATCGGATGGTTCTAGTAGAGGAGCAAGTAGAAAATCCTATTGTGAATCCAAATGTGCTATTCACATAAGCTTAATTTGTGAAATTTTAAACAGAAATGCATATTCCAACTTTGTAAAAAGTTAGTCCCTAATAACCGATCTGACCCCCCTTTCGTGAAAATAAATTTTGTAGCCATCTTTCAGCCATGCTCATCAGTCTGAAGAAAAGTTTCCTCACACTTCACCATCTGCTGTGAGATACTTTGAGAGGTTTCTTGCTTGCCAGTGGGTTTGAACTCACCAGACATCTCAATGAGATGAAGAGCTGAGCTTTGACTCCAATTTCTTAATTCCCATCCAGTTCTTGTGAATTTACTGGTATGTTTAGGGTAATTGTCATGTCACAGGAGACAGGCCTGTTGTTTTTGCTTGAAATATTTTGCGTACAGACTCACATTTTCCTCACGTTCCCTCTTACACATGATAGAATTTATGATGAATTCTGTGATGATGAGCTGTGCCAACTTCTTTTAGTATCTTGCAGAATACTTTCTAAGGAGATTTTCTTGGACATGTCCTCATTGTAGATTATTTTTCTGCAGAGTAAAATGACAGAGTTCAAATTATTTTGAAACTTCTTTAAATTCCCCATCTACTGTCTTTTTGTCTGGAGTTTGATAACAGTTACAGAGTTTTTGTTCTAACAGTCAAGAGGACTCCAAACATGAGTCCAAACATGACAACATTAAAGTTCCAAACATGACAACATTAAAACCTTGTGAATAACTATGTTCTATTCATCTTCACCTTAATACACATATCTGGAATTTTAGCCATTTTAGGTGGAAATAAATGTGGGGGTTTCCTCTTGTATTATTCATTAGAAAGAACTTTTCTTTAGATTTAAGACTTTGAGAATATTTCTATTCTGTTTCGGTATTGATTAAATTTATAATGGGATATGCATTTGTCCAAATATGTTAAGCCATACATACCCACTCTCATAGGGTGCCTTAGCTTTTTCCTAACCGTATAGTGTGTACTATATAATCTTCAATTCAGTCCTTGTTTTCCCTTTTGCTTCTCTTACTTGCTGTTTCCATCCCTTCCAGTTTGCCTATCTCCACTCCCTCTCTGTTTTCGCACTCATTCTGACACAGTTCCACACATCCCCACCCTCTCATGCTGGCACACATTACGGCACTATGTGCGCATCATGGTCTCCTCGCAGCACACTCATATTTCCTTTCACAACAACAGCTCCACCCACTACCCTCCCATGCTCTTTCCCATCTATCTTTCCGTTGTTCTGTCTCTCACACACAGTTGGATTGTTGCACAGATCACAGAGACTATTCACATGGCTGTGGTACTAATTTGTCACTGTGTTAAAAGAGCCAAATAGAACCAGAGGAGAGAAACTCTTTAAAAAACTGGAATATTTGAATGTGTTTACTGACTTTTAATTTCTTTATTTATTATTTCTTTTTCAGAATGCCAATTTCTTAGAAATTCATTCAGAGTTTTGATTATCTGATCTCTGGTTTACATGAATGTTTGACTTGCCAGTAAGCTGCCAAATTTAGCTGATTCCAGTTTTTTAACTCTGCGAGCTGATCTAAAAACTTTGTTCAAGGCATATTTTCTAGGCTTTTTGCCAAAAGAATTTGACTATTTTTCTCAAGCAAATAAAAATGATTACAGTGTTGACATATTAAATTAGATTGGCAGTTAACATGGTTAGCGTGTTTAGCTTTATTAACTGTAACGTCAATGTATTCCTCTGAGAAAGTTGATCAGATTCATCCAAATCCAGCATGTTGCATGGCAAACAGTAAGTGACAAATGAGCACCTGATCTGACTGTTCCTTTCTTGTTCTTCCTGTTATCTTCTTAAAGTCCTATAAAAAATTACATATTAGACACTTGTGGATTGGTCAGTTGGTCAGTATGACTCATGTTGGAGTAGGTGGTGTGAGTATTGATGCTGGATGTTTTTGTCTGAAAGGAAAGTTTTTGATGCTCTTACCTCTCTCTGCATAATATTTAATACAAGCACCTTTTGATTTGAGAAAACTAGAGTCATTGGGGCTGTGTTCATATGTTCACCTACTTGACACTGACACAATCTATTTCTTTCTGGTGCATACAAGGTTCAAATACAAGGTTAGTATAAACATGTAACTAATTACTATTTGGTTAAAGGTCTCCTCTCAAGCTACACCTCAGCCATACATTTCTTACAGCCATCAACAAGGTTCTGGCAGCATTCTGTCTGGGTTTTCAACAACTTTCATTAGCATTCGTCTGACATGAACCCAGTTTTTAGCCATAGTATGATGACGCTACCACCATCTGACAATTGCTACAATCTTTCATAGTTCAAAAAATTATATTATCCCTCAAAACTCTCTTTTTGTTATTTTTGCCAAGAAGCCAAACATTTGTCAATTGCATCATATCTATGATGCAATTGACTGAACAGTTGAAACAAAGTTTTGAGAGAGTTTCTGTATTCAGGCTTTGGTACAAAACAAAGCCTGAATACAGGCTTTGCAAACATTAAAATTTTAATGTACTTATAGAGACATGGTAAAGTGTTACAAATAAAATTAAAATCCATCTTCAGCAAAAGAGATATTAAATAAACCTTTTCCTCCTTACGTTTACATGATCTCAAAGATATTGTCCCATTGCTTTTGAATATTAGCAGAACACTGTTGGCTCCTATGCACACTTTGTTGTGCTTATGCAATATCATATTTAACAATACAGATGAAGTCATGCAAACTATTCACTAGGGGGCCGATACTGCATAGCTCTACATTCCTGCAATACTTTGGGTTCTGAAAATTGTAATAAAAGCAAATCTGCAGCCAGTAAATAATGCTGTGGCATGTATTCTTTAAAGGTTTGTCAGAGAAGCCTGCAGGGATGTAAGATAGCATCAACTACAGATCTAGAGAAGCAGTAGACACTAATTGCTTACATTTATTATTCCACCAATCTTCTTGCTTTCAAAGATAAGAGGTGTTAAAGCAGCGCAAGTATTTTTTTCATTATGTGGTGAAATACATTGAAAATGTTGGTTAAAAACCAGAGACGGAGAAGTAAAATGTGTTTTGGAAATATGTCCAGAAATCAAAACAGATAAGTGTTCCTTTTTCTCATTGTGAATTTTTAGCAGAACAGGCTTTAGTGTTACAATATCATTCACAGATCTGTAATCTAACAAAGTTCAGTTATTTGACAAATCTTTACCATTTTCTAAGCATATTTGATTTTTTGAAAACTGAATATTTTGGCAAAGCAAGAGAAGACAATGGGATCAACATATTACCAATAATGCCATCAACCATCATGTGATTCAGTTGACATATTCCTCTCTTTGCCATCATTTATTTTTGTAAAGGTATTTCAGTCTTTGCTCTGCTTGGTTATGGTGTGCTGGTAGACCTCAGTGCTGGCAGACTATGTGTGTCACGGATCCTGATGTCTTATGCTTCACTCTTAATCATGCAGCTTGGTGAAAATCTTCTAAGATTCTGTCCTTACTGCCTTGCCTTATCATAGCAATCCTTCATATTCACCTGGTTAATTTTAAGGTATCAAAATTCTTTTGAGTGCAATAAACATTGGTTGTGGCTTTCAGCTGTTTGCATTAATATTTGCACAGGTATTCATTGTGACTATATACGTTCTGACACATCTCAGCAAGTATTTTTATCACCTGCTGTACAACACAACCTACATCTAGTGAGCCTGCTCTGCAGCTACTTTCACTCCTCCAACCTCAATAACTAATCAAGCCAAGTTTAATTTTCTAGCTCTTAATCAACATATTAAATTAACACATATCACAGCATAAGTTTTAATTAGCCGCCTCATAAACACATCCTAGAATGCATTCTAATCAGCCTACATCAATTTTACTTCTTGTATAAGTGTTATTTTTAGAAATTGAAAATATCAATATTTTCAATTTATCTAATTGTTCCTATGCAGTTTAGTAAAAAAAAAAATACAGAGACTCTAACTGTAATTTATACTTAAAAGCATCCTTCATCTATTTTTTTCTGAATCACATTAGTTTTCTATTTTTACCATCAATATTTTTGCTTCAAAAACCTGGACTCAGTTAAAAAGAAAAAAGAAAACATGTGACAGATCAATATGAAAAGTTCATTACTGTGAAATGGAAGGAAAATGATAGTTTAAACTTGTATTAAAAATAAAAATCTGAAATATCTGATGTGTATTGCATTCAGCTCCCCTGAGTCAAAATGTATCCCCTTTTACTGCAGTTTCATCTACAAATGCTCTGGGGTGTGCCTCTACCAGCTTTGCACATCTAGAGACTCACAATTTTTGCCTGTTGTTTTTGAAAAAAAAAAAAAAAAACGGTTAATCTCAGCCTGATTGGATAGAAAGGATTTGTCAAAATTAGTTTTTTCTTCATTCCTACAGATTCTCAACCGGTTTTATATCTGAATTTAGGCTTGGCCATTCTAACACAGGAACATGCTTTGTTCTAACATGAATATAGAATACTACCCCTGTAGCTGCATGTTTAGGGTCTTTGTCCAATTGGGAGTAGAACCTAGCAACACCCCGAACCAAATTTGTGGTATACATTACTAATTTAGTGGTGTCATAGTCAAGGGCAATAAATTTATTATTTGTAGTTATGAAAATAAAAACTGTTTATTTGCTTTCATTTCACTTAATATCATAACATAAAATATGTTTAGAATGCATAAAAATGTGGGGAAGTACAAATACACAATAAGTAAAAAATATGCAAACATTTTGAGACATATGAATACATTTTAGAACCTCATACAAAATGCTTTGTTTTTTTTCTCTTCACATATTTTCCCCATTGTTTTTTTGTTTTATTTGCTAAATAATTTTCAAAGCCCTTCTTCTGTACTCTGTGTCTGCAAGTCATACTTGCTGCAAAATGAGTGTCTCCTGTTATTCCTAGCATCTTAATTTGTGTAACCCCTTCTAGTGATCAGTGCATATCAGTGTGAAAGGCATGTGTGAGGACTAATTTTAGCACATCTTATGTTTGCTAAGAGCTTATGTGCTCCACAGTGAATTGCACTCGGCGAAGGACATGATTGTGAGGAGAGGACATTGTTGTCCTCATTACAGCAGTAAGCTGCTGCTTAGGTTTTTATTGATGTAACAGGACGTAAGAATGAGCTGAGTCCACGCTGTGCACTGATATGCCAATGCTAAAAGCATGGGTAGACTCTCTCACTGTCAGCATGGCCTCTCAGCTCTTGAGGCCATTAAATTTGCAGCAGTGAACAAGAAAGGGAGAGTGAAGGAGAGCTGACTGCCCCCTGGAGAAACCAACACACAGGGGAAGCATTTGAAACATGTCAACAAAGGCTTTTCTCTCCCCATCAAATTTGGAAGATATTGTAAAGAGTGTGGCTATGAGACATGCCAGGAAGAAAATTTCTTAATTAATTAATTTTCTTTGGAAATTAATTGGGGACCAACTGTTCTATAGAAAGACAGTATAAACACCTTGTGCATTTCTCATCATAATGTAAATGCAAATACAATTTTCCAGAGGTCGTGGTCTGATTTTACATGGTACACCAACACAAAGTATTACATAATTGTGAAGTGGATGGAATATGATGCATCGCTTGAAATATATTTTACAGATAAAAAATCTGAAAAGTGTGGTGTGCATTTTCTGTTCAGCAGCCCTGTTGGAGCTGTGGATCTCCACAACTCCTCAAAAGAGCAGCTAAGGGCCTCTTGAGTGGATCGTTGATTAATTCTCTCTTTGCCCTAGCTGTTTGTTTTTGTGGAAAGTGATAGATACAGGTGGAGAATCTCACAATTGCACAATTTTCAGACCAGATTGCCTCTAAGTCACTCATAGAGGTGCTTCTTTGAGAGCTCTGTTGAATGAATTTAGGATGGTTCTGAGGCTTTTTAAATATTTTTCTTTTTTTTTTTTTCATGAGATGTCTCATCTAATCCCTCTCTGGTCTCTGTCCTTGTGTCTCCTCCAGGCTAGGGATGATATATTGAATGGATCCCACCCGGTTTCCTTTGATAAAGCCTGTGAGTTTGCAGGGATCCAGGCTCAGATCCAGTTTGGACCCCATGTGGAGCACAAACACAAGCCTGGATTCCTGGAGTAAGATTTTCTTATTAAAAAGATTAGTTCAAGCCACCATTCAGGAAAAGAAAAAAAAACAAAAAACAATGTTAGTGTTTTTTGGGGGGTTTTTTATGTTCAGCTCAGAGCTGTATGGTAGTTATCGTCTCCTTTAGTACACACTCTTACCACAGGGATTTTCTGCAGTGGAAAGCTCAGGGCTGATGTCAGCTCTTACAACTGTTTTTCTGAAACATAGATACAAAGAATGACCTCATATTTGGAGGTATGTTAATGGAGAAAAAACTGGCTGCATGATGAGTGAGTAACTATGCAAAAATTCAATTTATCTTTCCAGCCTGAAAGAGTTCCTGCCTAAAGAGTACATCAAGCAACGAGGGTCTGAGAAGAAAATATTCCAAGTATGTGTTGAGTATCATAAGTGTTGCATTTCTGAAATATATTGTCTTCAGAACTCCTCAGAAATTCCAGCTATTTTTTTCAATCAACAAACTGCTCACATAAAATGTAGACCACAGCATTTAAAAGCTGTTAACATGTTTTGGAATGTCGTAACTGTTGTTTTCTTCCAGGAACATAAAAATTGTGGAGAAATGTCAGAAATCGAGGGGAAAGTGAAGTATGTGAAGCTTGCCAGATCTCTGCCAACATATGGAGTGTCCTTCTTCCTCGTCAAGGTAAGAACTAAAATACTGTGGAATCAATCCATGAAAGTTTTAAATGTGTGTAAAAAAATACTTTCACTCACCTTTTGCATTTTTCAAATTATCTGTGGCTTAAGATATATTTATTACTGTTTTTAATCATTACTGTGCTTTGCGACAGTGGATGGAAATGTCTTGCACAAGTATTCATACAACTACTCATTGGCCACATTTTTTCATGTTAAAATCACAAATATCAATAGATTTTTCTCTGTTGAGATTTCTTGTGAAGACCAAGAAAGAGAGATTTATAACTTGGGTGGAAAAATCTGAATATGGGAATATTACTAATTAAGCACTTCCACATTTTGGCCCTTGTAGAAGAATGACCAGTAGAAAGTTACTGTTGAAAGAAATCCATAAGATTTCCTATTTACTGGTTGGATTTAGCTAAGACCAAAATGTAGCTTTTTTGACCTTTGGATTTTCCTTAGGAAGGAAAGGGAATCTAGTTATAGGTACAAAGGAGACAGAAGGAGGTAAACACAGTGCAATTCTGTAAACAAAGGCATAATCATGTGTTGCAATTGTCCTATTAAAGTCCAGTCTAAATTTGTGGCAAGAACTGAAAGTTGATGTTCACAGACACTCAATTCAAAATGACAAAGCTGAAGCTCTTTTACAAACCACGGGCAAAGTGTTCAATCTCTAGAGATGCAAGGCTGGTAGGAACATACCGCAAAATATATTTATTATACTTGATATATTATATAAGGAGAAAAAAAAGCAAAAAAGAACATTTGATTCCTTCCACTTCACAACTATGCACTGCTTTGTGCTGCTCAATCACACATTGGGTTGAATAGTTTTACAAGTTTTCTTTTTTCGTATTTTTTTGTTTGTTTGTTTTGTTTTGTTTATTGTCAATGGGTTTTTGTCATGCATTCTGTTTGTGTCTCAGGTGTTTACTTTTAATTAGATTTAGTTTAACAGGTGGGATTACATAATTCATTATAATCCAGACCAAATATAAACAGTAGATAATACCAGAGTTTTCATGTTACTGTAATTGACCAGTGCCAGTTAAACGTAGGCATGTAATGTCACTATTGCAGCAACTGTCCGCTGTGATTATGAAGTATTAGATACTCACTGTGATAGCCTGTGCGCTTAAACAGGTATGGAGGCAATATATACACATATAGTCCCATTATCACCTCAAATAGAAGGCTGATAAGCCTTCTATTTGTGACAATAGCTTTTCTGTTCTGCTCTAGGTTTATAGTACAGAAGTGAAATGAAAACACAGCAAAGGAACAGAATAAAGTTTGCAAGCAAGCGAGTGTTTTCTGGCAGCACCCCCATTTTGTCACTTATTTGTGAAATAAAGGGGGCAAAACCAAAAGGAGCATAGTTCTGATGGATAATAAATTACATTTTTGGCTTGATGGTTAAAGTGTACGGCTGAGTTCAAGTAATTTTTCTGTATGCTGTGATGGAAACGTGTATGCACAAGCACTGCCTGTGTTCAAAGGGAAGAGGAAGTGATGGAGATTTCAAGACTCTGCTAAATAATTTACTCTCGCTGCACTCAGCTGTTGATGTTTGCAAAAGAAAAAGCGCAGGCCTGGCATTGTTGGAGTGTTTTTCTGGAACCTGCCATTTCTCATCTGTGAGTCTTTAATCACTGCAGTTTTTTGGAGGCCAAAAGCTTTGTATTGCTGTAAACACACAAACACAAAGAGGGAAAAAAAATTACAGTTCCCGAAAGTAATTGCATTCATTCGGTTATGTGTGCTAAATGTAGGTTTGCTGCAGTCATGTGTGCTGGTGTGTATGCTGTAATGCCTTAATTGCATTTTCTTGCTCAGGCATGTTAATCTAAATGACACAATAAATCATCTTTACACTTTAAATTAGAAAGGAACTGTTTGAATGAAGCCTTGAAAATTATGATGTTTAAATAATAGAACCTGAAACAATCAACACTTGCATAAATATGGAAAGGACACTAGTATAATGTTATCTGTCCTTGAGTTTAAGGGCCCTCCAAAAAAGACGTGTTCTGGGCTTGTGCTATTGTCTAAAGTTCTGACCCTGTGATAAAGTGAAACAAAAGTTTCCCTCTTTCTATATACATATACAGCACATGTATAAATAAATATGACCTTTGCATCTCCACCACACTGCTAATTTTTTCATCTTCTCCATCTCTGAAAGGCAGCTAAGTTTACGCTCAGTGTTTGAAGTGAGCTATGATAGATTTTCAGTGGGCAGCAGAGCTGGTGGAGGCTCCATGCTGCTGTGCTGACAGTGACTTAAACCTTTGGAGACCCTGTTCAATAAAGCAGCAGTTAAACAAGCCAGAGCAGTTCGGGTCACTTCGCAGCTTCCCTCCCCCACTTCAACCATTTGAAGCTTAGAGCCACAGATTCAACATCTGTATTACAGCAGCAGCTGAATGGCACCAGTATTTTTGCATTTTTACCTTGCATGAATCATCTGTGTAGGTGTCTAGCTATGAGTTGTTGTTGTTTTCTTTTCTCTTTTTTTTTTGACTGATGTTTTCCTTTTGACAGGAAAAGATGAAGGGTAAAAATAAGCTGGTCCCAAGGTTGCTGGGGATAACCAAAGAGTCAGTGATGCGAGTGGATGAGAAGACAAAGGATGTGGTACAGGAATGGCCCCTGACAACAGTCAAAAGATGGGCAGCCTCCCCGAAGAGTTTTACCTTGGTACAGTGGGACTGACTGTGCAAGTCCTCACCACTATTTTCAGACCGCTCCTAATCTTAAACAGTGGGAGAAATAAAAAGAAACACCAATGCTTTTCTTTGTAAATATACTTAAAATAGCCTGTTGGTGTGGAATTTACATCACATGTCTGTAACAACCCACATAATCAAGGTGAACAAACACAATCAGGCAAATTTGATTGGGAATTTTGTGAAAGAAAGTGAAAAGATACAGGGAATAAGTGCAGTGCTAATTATATCAGCTGCTTTACTCCTACATAATGGCCTTTGAAAAGGTTTCTTATTACCAAAGTATTCACCATAGTGAGTGTAGCATTAAAAACACTCATAATTCTGACCTTTTTGCAGACATACATAAGTCAAACCAAGAATGTTGAAAAGGTCTTGATTATGGTGTGATTGAGCTACAATAACTTTATGCACTGCAGATGATGATCCTGCAATTGCTAAACTATGTCCAAATCCAATGTTTATGACTATGAAACTATTATGATGACATGGTTATTTAGAAGCAAGTCAATAAATGTCAAAATAATGAAGTTTACAAATAAATGTTCTCATTTTGCCAGCTTAGAACATTTATCCTGTTAAGTTAAATATAAACTTCCCCATCTTAGTGCGTATTGGTGATGTTGATTTAGGCATTTACCAGAAGTCAGTGGTATACTTGTTTAAAACACTATTCTCATGTTCAACACTCTTTCATTATCACAGCCTGATGACATCAGGGTGGGGTGAGTTCTCTGTACTGCTCTAAATGACTACAGGGGAATTATGCAGACTCTAAAACACAAAAAAAATTCATGCAAAGGGATACAATCTTTAACAATATCCTTTAAGCCTCTGAATGCTCCAAGAAGAATTGTCAAGAACCTTATCCAAGAACCAACAGCATCAGAAAGTACAGTTTTTACATGTGAACAGTAACTGTACCTCTCAGTCGCAGTGGTCTCTATGCCCACTCATTGCACAACACTCCACTGTCAAAGGAAAAGCGTGTTAAAGTGTGTTTGAATAACATTTGGACAATTCACAGAGTGATTGGGAGAATATATTCTATTTAAATGAAGTAACATTTTTAACTCTTCAGATGTCATTGCGACACCAATTTTGGAGGGCGAATAGAACAGCACATCAGTCACAACATACAATGCCAACAGTGCATGTGGCGATGAGAACCTCATAATCAGGAGAGCTGTTTTTTTAAGATATGGTAAAGATAGACTGAATGTGAATAAAGATGGACAAAATGTAGTCAGGTTTCCCAAAATTATTTATTGGAATCTGAAAAAATTAAACAAGGGTCAATTTTTCAGCAGAACTTTGATCTCAAACAGCAATCCATGGAAACTCTCCAATGGTTTCAGAGAAAGAAAATATACTGCTCGCTCCATTAGTCACTGAACTTGAATGCAATTGAAAATGTACAGACAGATTTGAAGATCAAACTTCATAGAAGAGGATCCCAGAACCTTCATTATTTGAAAATAGTTTGTGTCGAAGAGTAGGTCAAAATCACACTTGAGCAGCGTATACCCAAAATCCCAGCTGAAGATGTCAGTAACATATTCAGTAACACATTTTTTTGTATTGAATAAACTTAATGTGTGTTCAATACATAGTCTATTTTTACACACATTTATAAGGTCATCCAGATTTGTTAAATTAATTGAATGATTACTGATGTCTGATGTGAACTCCATATTACCGCTCCCATTAGAAATTTACTTCTCTATTTCTCATTCTCTCTGTTTTATACATACATTCAAACTGATAGTGGTATTGCATTATATTCTATAAGATATATTAAAATATATTATAAGATATATTTTTACTAAAATGCCAAGTTTATCAGCATTCATTTACAAGGAAGAATCTCTACAACTGACATCAAATCTAACACTTAATATGAAATATATATTAAATTGTTATATTTTCACAATGCTAGACAGCTGTTATCTTGGAGTTAACAATAAGCTAAAGGGGGAGAATGAGCAGAATTTAGATGTATTATATATATAAAAACTGGTTTTGTTTTCTTCTGCTGCTGGATGGGCTTAGTTCATTGAAAGATTAAGAGAAAATGCACATATAAAAAACAAAAAAAAGAGAACTCCTAAGGTATGTTTGCCAGCATTCATTTAAAATAAAAATACTAACACTTGTGTTTCTACTGCATGCTTTGAAGTAAGAACTTCTCAGATTCATTACATCTCACATGAAATCAACTCTTTGGAGAAATAGGATGCTCTACAGAAGCCAGTCTTTTTCCTCGAGAGTCAGAAATGATGAAAGTACTGCCAAATTTATTCAGACCCTAACCCTCAGTGATGCATTTTTTTAATCTGAACGCATTTGCACACTTCCTTCCTCCAGTTGAAGCTAAATTATTTTGCATTAAGACAAATGACAGTACACTGTAGCATAATAACACTGTTTCTCTTGTTTTAAAAAGGATTTCGGAGAATATCAGGAAAGTTACTATTCTGTTCAGACAACAGAAGGCGAACAGATATCCCAGCTTATTGCAGGATACATCGACATCATTCTTAAAAAGGTCAGAGCATAAAAAAGGAAGCCTTATTTAAATTACTGCAATGTTACTGTGCATTCAAGGAGTCTCTTTAAACAATCAACAATATTGTTGCTGTTCTGTCTTCCCAATGCAGAAGCAGAGTAAGGACCGATTTGGCCTTGAGGGAGACGAGGAATCCACAATGCTGGAGGAATCTGTTTCCCCAAAGAAGTAAGTACTGGTTGTACTAATCGCTGTAGATGCTGAATGTTCTTATTTACAAACATACTGTATTGTGGTGAGTCTTGATGCATTTGTATCTTACTGCTTAATTGCCTGTATTTATATTTATATAAACAGAGATAAGTCAGAATTAAACACAAACACAGCCCTATGGATTTTAAGATAGTTCTATGAAATGTGTTCTTTCTGTTTATTAGTAGGAAGTCTGTCAGATTAAGACCATTTAAGTATTACGTGATGGACAAAATAAGCTGCATCAATGGTAAGTTAAGAATGCATCAAAAAAATAAATAATGTTATTAATGCTAGTTTATTAGACCGGTCATTCCCACTTTTACCATCTGGTCCACTTGCACTAACCCTAGCCACAAATTGTTAAAGTAGATAAATAGTGGTAATAAGTCTAACAAACAGTTATGGCAACATTGATTTGTAAAGATCATCTCATCTTTGTGTTTTGCAAAACCAAGAGTATGATCCTAACTGTAGTTGAGCCACTGAAATAAAAGCATGTTTTATTCTGTATTTGAGTGTGTACTTTTTTTCCTACCACCTTTTCTGTCATCGTTCTGTCTCTTCGACCTGAGGAGAAAATTAGGATGCTACATATAAAGGATTGTTGAGACAATCATTATTTATTTAGGATGTGCTTTTTTCCAAGTGTGAACGTTGAATGACAAATATTCACATCTCTGTAAAATCATTTTGTGTTCCTAGATGGTTTTAAAAAAAAAACGTTGCTAAATGGTGCCACATTTTTTATGAGTAATGGATAAATATACATCTTGGTCTTATCTATATTGTGAAAAGTCTCATCTCCCTGCAGTCCTCTCCTCCTGTCGGGAGGCATAGAAGCATAAACAATGAAGACATCCATGTTTAGTAAGATTGATTTCGGGGTCAGATGCGCAAGGATGGTGTAGAGAGGAGGCAGGAAAAAGCTTCACTGCAATCGTGAGACAATTTATCTCTACATTTGGCTATATGGTCTTCTACAGAACTGGAGTGTGAATGAGAAGTGGATTGAAAAATGTATTATCAGTGGAAATTCACATGGCTCCTGCTGAAACTAGTCTCTGATAAAATATGCTGTCATATTTCCCCATGTGCATGCGCCAGCTGACTCATGTTGAGGTTTCCATTGCAAAAACATAATTGATGCATTTCGAAACAAGCTGTAATTAACCAATGGAGTTGGGAGCATCTGCTGAGTTGGACATGAAAACCCGTTTTTCTGCTGTACTCTCTGTCGAGGCCTCCTCATTGTGAGAATGATTGTTGGTGCGTGACCATTGTTGTGCACTAATTATCATTTTGTATGTTTTCTGGTCTAAATCAATCTCTGGGATATTATTATCAAAAACATTTGCATATTCATTTGATTGAACTCCATTGACTGCTTAAGTATTTATTTCCCGTTACATTTTCCACATTCCAAACAACTACAATATTTAATGCATTTTATTGGAATTTTATGGAGTGGACAAACATGAAACATTTTATTATTGTGAAGTGGAAGAAAGAAAGATCCATGTGGTGGTGTATTTGTTTATAACCCATTTTATTTTGATTCCCATTAATAAACAGTAATGCAGCTAATTGTCTTTAGAAGTCACCTGTCCTGTTAGGGTTTGTTAGAAAACAGTGAGCAAACAGCATTGTAAGTAAGAAAAAATATAAACAACTGACATGGTTGACAGGTCAGTTAAAAGAGAAAGACAACACAATTTCACACGGGAGATATCTATGTGAGTGAAGTGAAGAATTGGAAAATTCTCATATTTGGTATTCACAGTAGTGGCATGACAAATAAAATTTGTGAGCGGTAGCCCATCTCCTTTGCACTCAAGGAGGGTGGAAAGGATGATAGGAGCCAGCAGCTGAGAGGGAAGCCTTTATCCCCTGCAGGATATAGTAGCAGAATACATCAATACATAACGCCTGAATAGTTTGGTTTTTCCTTCCTGACTCTCCCTATTGCAAAATCTTCTAGCAGTGCCAATTCTGGGTGATGGATGCAGCGAGTCAGAGTTTGCATGGGGGACCACAAATTCTCCCACCAAGTTTGTTTTCTATAGATCACAACCTTTGTGTGGAAAGTGAAGTACACCAGTTTCAGGCCCCATTTCACCTTAAAAATGAGACCCCTCGTCTTTTGGCGAATCAAAGTCTTTGTTCAAAAATAGTCAGTTGCAGTTTAGACCTAGCCATGAAAATGACACAGCAAACTTGTGGATGAAGGCACTCTATTTGGTTGCGACCAAGATAGAACTATTTGACTTATATGCAAAAAATTATTGGACAAGGGAAACTAACATTACCCTGTATAAACTAAGCATACTTTGAAAGATGATGGTGGTGGAAACAACATTATGATTTCAAAATGTTCTACTCCTTCTTTTTTCTTTAGCTATATGAACTACATTGTTGTGGTCCAGAGTGTATTCCTAAGAGATGTTGATTATTTAGCTAAAATGATCAAAAAATGGTGAAGATCAGGACTTCAATGCATGGAGGATGCAGGCAGGTGAAAATAAACAATTTCATTCAGGCAAACGTAATACAAAAGGAAGGGGACCAGAATATAAACTCAAGAAATTCTAAGTTACAGAACAAAAGCACAAGGGATCATAAAACTAAGGAATGAGGTAAATGTGAAAAACAAATATTGATTAATCATAATACAAAGCAAAAACACAAAACCAAGGTCCCAAACATTATGACAACAACAGTTTAGACCAAAGATTAAATAAAATAAAAAAAAAAAAACACCAACAATGGGTAATTGCTACCTTTGTTTCCACTTGTAACTTTGCCTGTGTCTACTTTTTAAATCAACTTTCCCCTGAAAAATTATATCAATAACCTATTTTTTTCTAAATTTACCTTTTAGGTCCACAATTTTGCAACAGCAGTATAATAGGGTTGGTCGTGTGGAACATGGGTCAGTGGCTCTTCCTGGCATTATACGCTCTGGCTCCATTGGTGGCCCTGATAACTACAGTGTGGGCACAATGCCTTCTGCCCAGCAGCAAATCACCACAGGACAGATGCACAGAGGACACATGCCTCCACTGGTGAGTAGGATGACACACCTTTACATCATTTGTTCTTTAAGCCCTGAAGAAACAAAACATCATTTGGAAGATGCAAATATTTTCCAGGTTTGATGTGATTTGACTATTTAGGACAATGATTCAGCAGCTCTTTACTGGAAGATGCACAGAAAGCCCTGATTTCATTCCACAAAATATGCTTTGTGTGTGTTGTGTGTCTGCTATCAGAGTCTAGCCCAGCAGGCTCTAATGGGAACCATTAACAGCAGCATGAAGGCTGTTCAGCAGGCGCAAGCCGACCTGGGACAAGTAGATAATCTGCCTCCACTGGGCCATGACTTGGTGAGTTACACCATATTCATTCCACAGTTTGGAAGTGTAGATTGAGATAGAGAAATGCAGAGCGGATCTTTATTTCGCTTCTCTTACTTTATTCCCATTTTTAAGAATAATTAGATTTTAGAGCAGACTGTAAACATTCATGATATTTTCTTTACTAACCGTGGGCTTGAAGCAGGGTGATCAAAAATCTCATACTGTGATGAATATCTAAGACTCTTATTTTCCTCCTCCAAAAGGCATCCAGGGTCTGGGTTCAGAACAAAGTGGATGAATCAAAACATGAAATCCATTCTCAGGTTGATGCCATCACTGCTGGAACAGCTTCTGTGGTCAATCTCACAGCAGGTGAGTTCCCTGGAAAATACTAAGCACTTTAAAAGAGCTCCATTCAGTTATTTTTACTTTTTATTAAATAGTCACATTATACCATTCTACCTGGGCAAATTTTTCAAGATAAGAATTAATGAATGTTTCTTGTTACGACTGGCTCAGGGTCATAACAAAAATGGGAGACCATGCTGTGCTTAAGGTGCAGAAAAAATATATTTATTAAGTTCAATGGAATGTGAATTTCAGTAGCAGTGGCGCAATCAAAATGCTTGCATGTGTGGTATGTGTATATATAGAAGTGTTGAGATGCAAAAACAACGACAAAATCAAATGTGCATCAGAAGACGCGTTGAGGCCTGGCAGCAGAGCACCACACACGTCAGCAGGCAGAGTGGACTCCAAGGGCAACGACAAAGGTGGAAATGGGCAGATCTACGTATTTTGTGCTCTAAATTAACAGATCAGCCACACCTGCACAGAGGAGGAGCACAAGGGCAGACACACAAACACCTGCAGCAAAACTCAAAAAGCCTAGGGCTATAACATTTCCTAGGTCCAGTTTGATCAGTGACTGGGTAATGGTTTAGTTTCCTCTATTGGTATTCTGTTTCTGCTAATGAATACATCTTAATACATCTGCTCTGAAGCTCATCTCTCCCAGCTGCCCCGTGTTCTATGGTACAATGCCAGTTTCCAGTTTTAATCTGACCTTGCCATCTGTTAGATTTCGCTTCAGCTCCCCTCACTATCGAATTCAAAGTTTTTCTTCTTCACAGGCACTTGCTTTATTAGTTCCTTATCTCCATTGAGCCATTTCAAACAGGCTCTAATCATGACACTGATGTGTGTGTAAAAGCAAATGACACATGAGCTGCCCTGTGGCGAACTGAGCCAGTGCTGCAGCAGTAAATTAAGATGCACAACAAGGGCACAAGTTGATCTTTGGCTGATTTGACGGTCGTCTCTCCGCTGCAGGTGAGCCAACAGAGACCGACTACACAGCAGTCGGCTGCGCCATCACTACCATATCCTCCAACCTCACGGAAATGTCCAAGGGCGTGAAGCTTCTTGCAGCACTGATGGAAGATGAAGTGGGAGGCGGACACAAGCTCATGGGTGCCGCCAGAATGTTGGCAGGAGCAGTGTCAGATCTGCTCAGGTCCGTGGAGCCTGCTGCCGGCGAGGTGAGGCACCCAGTGATTACTGCGCTGGTTTGAGAAGCCCAGCTGCAATCCCACACAATTCACACATACAGAAAATGCTGAACTGCTAATTTGAACAATTTCCCAGAGAAGATGCAAGTTGGAAGCTTATTTTTTTGCCAGGCAGGGATGTTTTAGATCACACTGGAGTGTTTTCTGTGGGAACTGGCCAGCCGCGTGTAATGAATGTGCTGATGTCACCCTCGTGCAGCCGAGACAGACGGTGCTGACTGCAGCAGGAAGCATTGGACAAGCCAGCGGGGATCTGCTCCGTCACATGGGGGAGGGCGAGACTGATGAGAAGTTCCAGGTTGGATGCCTCCCACTCACTGTTTCCATGGCTGTGTCGGCCAAACAGGAAGACACACACACCCATATTCTCTGGCCCCCTTTAAAAATGTCAATACACTCTTATGTAATTACCTCAGGCTTTATTGTTGGCCTGCCACTTTAAAACAAAGCATCAGATGGAGTGCTTTTAAAGTAGAAAGATTATGCAGTGTTTAAACCCTGTAGTATTTAGCCTGTCTGCGGTGCTGCTTTGTGTATTTGACATAGAAATTCATGTTCTTACAACACCCTCCTCAGTTTAAATGTCTCTTTAGATATATAAAAAAATTTAAAGAAAAATAAATGACCATTCTCATGAATCTTAAGCCAGCAAGTTTCTGTTAAATTAAGACTTTCTCTTTCTGATAGAGAAACTAACTAACTTTAAGTGATGATGTTTGATCAAACTGTTACTGTTTAGCTATGGTATTTTCTTTTATCAGGAAAAGACAATCAGCCAATTTCAGCCAATCACAAGTCAGGGTCCATCATCTGAACCTGACTTCAGCTGGGCACCTTTATTGAAGCTTACTGACAGACTATAGTTTGATAGTATGCCTCATTCTTCTTTTGTGTGTCGAGCCTTGCTGCTTCTTGTACATTACTTATGCACAAGTCACATTATATCAGTTGAACAAAATGAACTGCAAACATTTACTTTCCTGCTCCCTTCAGTCACACGCACACAGCTGTGCTCTGTTCCTGTGAAGGACACTGATTAATATGTTGCAGGACACCCTGATGAATCTGGCCAAAGCGGTGGCCAATGCAGCTGCTATGTTAGTCCTGAAGGCCAAGAATGTGGCCCAGGTGGCCGAGGACACCATACTGCAGAACCGAGTGATTGCAGCTGCCACTCAATGTGCCCTCTCTACCTCCCAACTGGTTGCATGCACCAAGGTAAACACTTTGATTTTTTTTTTTTTTTCTTTTTAATGTTTTCACTTTGCAGACTTGCAGACAGATAAATTGTATCTGATACAAAATAAAAATGCTTAATTTGCAAGCTTCCACAATGTGCTTGTCTGGATGATGGAAGAATAACTGTAGCTTCCTGCTTCAGTGAAAAATCAATGTTGGAAGTCTTGATTTGTCTGAGCTGCTGCCAGCCTCTGTGTGTGGTGCAGGTGGTAAGCCCAACCATCAGCTCGCCGGTTTGTCAGGAGCAGCTTGTCGAGGCCGGAAAGCTGGTGGACCGATCGGTGGAGACCTGTGTCAAAGCTTGCCGCTCGGCCAGCAGCGACGGCGAGCTGCTGAAACAAGTTGCAGCTGCAGCTGGTGTGGTCAGCCAGGCCCTGAGTGACCTTCTCCAACACGTCCGCCACTACGCCAGCTGCGGGGAGCCCATTGGACGCTACGACCAAGCCACAGACACAATTATGAATGTGACTGAAAATATTTTCACTTCCATGGGCGATGCAGGTGAGTAGCAACAGCTGATGTTGAAGGAAATGAACTGATTCTTGCAGAGTAGTCTGTTTGACTCGATTTAATATGTTTTGATTGTGTTGTGAGACTCTAAAAACATTATCTGCAAATGATCCTGAAAAAAAAAATCCTCAGTGGATGTTCAAAGCTCGGGTTGTATGTTTTGAGTTGAGTCAAGAGACTGAAGTATTTTTAAAGTGAGTCAAATTCCCGAGGGCTTGTAGTAGCCATGTCATCCTAAACCACTACAAAGTCTTGAGTCTGGTTTCAATCAGAAATTGGGAGTCTTTGGCATTCAACAGGAAACACATGACTAGAGCATTGGTTTAAAAGGCCAAGCGTTTTTCTTCAACAAATCAACTTTTAAAAATCCTGCTAAACACAAGAGGTAGGCATTTTAGTGCTGAGAGGACAGGTTGATGCCATACGATGTCACATGTTGGTTGTAGAACAGCTACACATCTACAGCGGTTTACTGGGTGAGTTATTTAGAGCATGAGGTGGGAGTTTCGGAAATGCAGTTTTTAATGGCAGACATGTGGGGAGGTTTTACGTAGATACCACAGATTTATATTTCTGCCGGAGAACATGATGGATTAGAAACATTCTACCACATGAGAACATAAAGGTGTAAGTAATATGAACATGAAAACTATTAGGAAAAATGAGGTTTCTCATTTTGTAGCTAGAATAAAATTTCACTTAAATGATTATTAAATTTTTAGGTGTCAATTTTTAGGTGTAGAATAAAATTTCATTGAAAATATCATTAAATTTTTAGGTGTAAATAAATAACAACAAAACCTAGAGATATGAAATACATATTTATGACAAGGATAAATGTTATGTTTTTTTGTCAAACTTCTTATGTATTTCAGATTTGTTTTATTTTCCATCCATTTTCTTTTCACCCTTATCCCTAAAGTGGTCGGGATTGTTTTATTTTGACTATTTTGAAATATTATTTTACAATGTCAAGTTATACACATCAAAACATGTAAAAATGTTTAAAACTAATTAGAAAATGTTCCCCAATATTTACCAACTATTCTGTTTATGCATATAAAAACATATAAAAAAAATATTTTTGACCCTAATCTTATTTGTATGTGAGAGTTCTGTGCTTCTCACATTTGACAAGAATGTGTTCTCCATTAATGCACACTAAAATTGATTTAATGTTCCTATTTCACCAACCAAGCATTTTAATTCTGTAGACATGACCTGCTTTCATCAACATTCATAATTTTGTTGACATGGCAAAGTTTGTAAAAACATAGGTATTGACATTGTGTTCAAATTAGATTTACATAATTCTGAATAATTATCTTATTTTCTCTTTAATATATATGGGATTTAGGTAAAGCCTTTCATTTTTAACCTATAGTTACCTAAGGCTTAGCATTTTGTGGTTCACAGCTTATTCCCTAGTGGGATCTCATTTATTTTGCTTGAAAAAGCAGCTCTAAGTTCAGGTTGATTATCTTAAAAAAAAATCTATTGCTAATTTTAAAGTAAAAAAAAAGAATCTCAATGCGACTCATGAATCTCCTTATTTGGATGTTTCTGTGCAAGATACCGTTTTTATTTATACAGATGTCAGTGTAAATTAGCACTTGTTAGAAGATGCAGCAATATTAATCCATTGCTGCATTGTTACAGATTAATGATGCTTTTGCTTTGGAAATCCATGAAAATTCCTTTGTCATAGATTTTTTTTTTCTTGTTTGTTTGTTTCCTAGTTAGATCCTAAAAGATCTAACATGTTAACACCTCATTCCAACAGATTACATACTGATGTAGATGTTGTTGTTTTTGGTCCGAACAGGTGAGATGGTGCGTCAGGCTCGCGTGCTGGCCCAGGCAACCTCGGATTTGGTCAATGCCATGAGGTCAGATGCAGAGGCGGAAGTGGATGTCGATAACTCCAAGAAACTCCTTGCTGCAGCCAAACTCCTGGCGGACGCCACAGCTCGGATGGTGGAGGCTGCAAAGGTGAGTGATTGGTTCGAAAATGTTTTCTCACATTATAACACATTTAACATGAGGTTATTATTATTGTTATTATTATTATTATTATTATTAGCTTTTCTGCTCTTTATTTAAATTATTATTGTAAAAAATCAAAAATGTAATTTTGAGAGAATTTAATTTAAAAACATGACGGTTGAAAGTCTCTGTACTTCTTTATGTTAATAGCTTCTGTCCGATTTTACATCCAATATGAAAGTATGCAGAATCAGTGTCTGTTAATGAGCCTCTGGCGCCGTCGAGAAGGATATTATCTGGGCGAAATACCCATGCAAGAGACGAGCAGCGTGTAGCTCGTTAAGATGTTTTTGATCTGTGGCACATTAATCACCACATCACTGCCATTATCAAAGAGGAAGTGAGGATCTTGCACTGACGGTTTCCTTGGAAACTGAAAGATGATGAAGTTAAATGTTTCTTTGCATTTATCATACAACACGGGCAGTGCAGTCAGAGTTGTTAAACTTAATATTCAAAAGGTGCTGGTGCTCTTATTGTTTTCTGGATCTACAACATGCATCACTACAGAATGTGCATTTGCAGAAATATGCATAATTGTGTGGCGTTTTTTGCCCTCAGGGGGCAGCCGCGTACCCAGAGAATGAGGACCAGCAGCAGAGATTAAGGGAAGCCGCCGAGGGGTTACGGGTTGCCACTAATGCCGCAGCTCAAAACGCCATAAAGAAAAAACTAGTCAATCGACTGGAGGTGAGTCAGAACTATTATTCCCCCCCACCCCCCTTTTCATGTTGGTCCACCTTAATTCAGCCATCAAACCTTAATCTTTCATCTTCATAATTAAGCCACAGTGATATTGCCTCTTTGATATAAAACCCAGAGGAAGGTCACTTTTTTTTTTTTTTATTTGTCTGTGTTATGTCTTTTTATCACCACAGATAGCTGAAAATCCTACTAATGCACTGAAGGAACTATCTGTATTAAGATCTGTGTTTAGCCCTCAGTATCAGTTTGTCCCCTAATGACTACCACCCCTCTGCTCTGGAGCACCCAATGTTCAATTTCCCAGGCGCATAAACTATTCATTACCCAGGGGCTGGAATCAGCCTGCTATCAGACAGGAATCTCAGCCTGACTCCTTGCATCAGATGGTCACAGCAATGGTGCTAATGGTCACCTCCATCACAGCCGCATGTAAGCTAGTTGAGGAGAATATTATTAATCTCCGAGTGTGCTTGTAACAATTATCTGTGAAACATTTTGGCAGCTCTGGAGCCCTCAGTTTTGTACTGTCAAGATAAAATGGATGCCTCAGTGATTGTGGAGACATGTTCACTTCTAGTCTCTGTTTTATCTAATTTCGGTATTATGTATAGCGTGCTAAGCAGAATAAAATAAACAGCACATTCAAGTGTACTATTGTCATTATTTAGGACAGTGGTGTCAAACTTATTTTCATTTTAGGCCACATCAAGCTTATGAGTCAATCGATCAATCAATCAAATTTTATTTATTTTTATTTTTCAAAGTGCTTTACATCATAACAAACACAAAAACACAAAGTCATGCAACATAGAATAAACAATCAAAACATTACATGAATGTCCTCAAACAGCCGGTTGTGGCAGTTTTTTTTTTTTAGTTAAAACAACTATTCAACTAACTGTTCAAGTAAAGTAGTTTTCTCTGCATTTGAGGAGTATTTCTTGAAATATATTCATATCTAATGTATTTTCACATTGTTGTAATTTTACAGAATGCAAATAAAGACTACTTTGATTTGACTGATAAAATAATATTTAAGCATACAGCTGTTAGCTTGAAGTGCTATTTCCATCTTAATTCATCCAGCAAACCTTCACCATCCATCTTCCATTACTGGAGTCATTCATTGTACCAAAGCTGCCTCAAGCAACTCTAATGTTCTTCTTGTAATGATACGTTGTGTTCTGTAAATCGGTTATATTTTATTGTTCTTGGCTCCTCAGTCATGCAAAAAGATTTTTCTCTTTCAACCAACCATCTTTTAAAAGCTGCTCATGTTTGCATTCTCACTCATCATCGACATAATATCATAGTAAGAACAGAAGAACAGGCTTTCAGCCATTCGCTTTTATGTTGGTATGATTATATACCAAATATCTTAAATAAAATTTTAATAAGTCACTGTGCAGGTTTGTAATTATCACAGATTCTCCACAGAGAATTAGCTATAATCTCCCATCCACAGAGGTTCAAAGTTCTACATGCAGGCTCATAGATATATGTGCATTCTGTCCTAATGATAGGATAAAGATTTCTTAGCAAACTGCGGAAAAAATACTCTTCTTTTTCAGTGCTTAACCAGCTTCTGGTTTAAATCTAGATTCATCTTTTACCCCAGTTCTTTTAAAATATGGTATTGATAATTTGAAATATTTTTCTGGCACAGACATAATACATAATCTATAATTTTTCAATAACTGAAAAATTACTGAGGCCATTCTAGATGCCTAATGACAGACTGGTTTATTACATAACTAGTTTGATGTGTATTTTGGTTTACTGTGCTGTTGGAACATCCAGTTGTATCCATTTTTCAACCATTTTTTTTTTGTTTGTTTTAAGTTAGAGATGAAGAACTTGGAAGTCACCCTCTTTCTTCATTATTGAACTCACTGCTGCAGATATTGCCGGTGCGGTCCTGGTCCCGCCCGGACAGATTTATTTTCCATTAGCAAATCAGGCGCTGCTCTGCCTGGCTGTTCTCAAATTTCCGTATGTACATCAGAGGTAGTACTAACTGGTCCAAGCCTGGTACTGTCTTGTGCGAAATTCTGTTTCCCCTGTGTCAGGAGCGCGCACTGCAGCCAGAGAAGTGTATCCAACCATTTTCACAACGCTTCTGATCGATTTCTCGGTAAAACGGCTCACATAATCATGTCAAGGTTGCAACTTTCACTTTAATTGACACCTGCTGTTCGAAAACAGCAACAACAAAACTGTAATAAATAAATAAACCTGGCCTTGTGTGAGGTTCTTCTTACACAGTTTCTTTGTTGTTGTTTTTTAAATTGTTTTGGTGACTACACACACACATTATTATAAAACCGTTATTAAAAGCTCAAATTTTATATGGCATTCAAACTGATGATGAGTGTATGTAAACTTGTTGCCCACCACAGTATATAAATAGACATGAGGTGAATTAAGTAAGACTAGTGGTGATCAGTTCATGTCATAAAGACTGGGTTGGAATTTTTTTTTTTTTTTTCCTTTCTTTCAACATTCTGGCTGAAACTCCTCTCTGTCTGATTAGAACTCTGCCTGAGCCAGAACACGGCAGTATATCACAAGATGGAGTATACATGAGTGCTCCTCTTTGCCAAGATCCTTTTTTTGCTGTAGACTAAGTTGTTTAGTTTTTATTTTTTTTCGTTTTTTTTGTTCTATGAACAGATTGCCGCTAAGCAGGCAGCGGCTGCTGCAACTCAGACCATAGCAGCTGCCCAAAATGCTGCCGCTTCCAACAAAAATACTGCTTCACACCAGCAGCTTGTACACAGCTGTAAGGTACTGTCATGCAGTCTTTTTAATGCATCTTCTTTTTATGCAGTGGATGTATTTTGCTGGTTTACTTTCAGAGACCTCCTTAGATTTGCAACATTTTTCTTTTGTAGTCTCATTAGTTTAGCACATAAAAATGCACAATGAATATTTTTAATTCCAGGCAGTAGCAGACAATATTCCCCAGTTGGTGCAAGGAATGAGGAGCAGCCAGGCCCAGCCTGAGGAGCTTGGCCCTCAGCTCGCCCTCATCATGGCCAGCCAAAGCTTTTTGCAGGTTAGAATGTGACCTTTAAATTGTCAATAAACATCTAGCCTTAGCTTTTATTTACGTCTCAATGATGTATTTTTATATTTCTGTCACTATCTGTCAGCCTGGAAGCAAGATGGTTGCGTCGGCAAAGTCAGCTGTGCCAACGGTAGCTGAGCAGGCTGCTGCTATGCAACTGGGCCAGTGTGCCAAGAATTTAGCAACCTGTCTGGCAGAGCTCAGGACTGCCATGCAGAAGGTATCCATAACACTGCCTGAGATAACAAGATTCATCTGAATGCCACAGGATATTTGCTTGCTTTTGTATTTTAATGAAACTCCACTCCTTTGATCTCATCTAGTAATATCAGCAGCAGATAGCATATGATTCTGTCTGTTCTGCATAATTGAGTTTGAATGACAATTTTTTGTTTGGCTGTTATCTGAAGGCCCATGAAGCCTGTGGCCCTTTGGAGATTGACTCAGCGCTCAAGACAGTGCAGACACTAAAGAGTGAACTCCAAGATGCAAAGAGGTCTGTGATTGATGGCCAGTTAAAACCTCTTCCAGGAGAAACGGTCAGTAGATAGTGAGATACATCATAAAATGAATTTGTTCTTACTAAAATAATTTATTAAAATGACTCTAAACGGATGTTCCTATATATTTTGTTGGACTAATCTAGTAAGATCTAGAACTCCATAAGGAGGTAAACTAGGAAAATCATGATATTACAGCTTTACTGTTTCACAAAGTTTCTGAACTTTGTGAAACAGAATTAAAACATTTAACACATTTAGAGACTGAACATTTTCCCCATTCTTTGCTAAATTCCTCAATATGAGTGAAATTGAACTGAGAGTTTGTATAAGCAAGAATGTATTTTAGTATTGACACAGATTCTCAATTGTCTAGGTCATTCTAACAGATAAATATGTTTCGATCTAAACCATGGTAATACGTTGTCATTATTGGTCAGAATGTTTACTCATTCATTTTCCTCCATTAATGCATGAGTATTTATCTTTGATATATATGTTTTGATCATGTATAAGCAGATGGAACTAATGATTCACTGTGTTGCTCTTGCAGCTGGAAAAGTGTGCTCAAGATTTGGGAAGTACATCAAAGGCTGTGGGCTCCTCTATGGCCCAGCTGCTGACCTGTGCTGCTCAGGGCAATGAACATTACACAGGTTACCTCTTCTGAGCAAATACAAGATGCTCACATTTACTGCAGTTACTCGTTCCCACTTTACTCCAGCAAACTGACAAACTACAGCAAAAATAAAAGGCTAACTGGGTTATGATTATTTTTATTGTTTTCACCATATATTTTTTTGTTATCTGCCTGGCTGTTGTTTCTGTTAAATGTTATTTCCTATTTTCATAAATTTCCTGAAAGAGTAAAAGACGTGTAGAGAACAGCTTTTCCAACAACGAGCGCTTCCAGGCACTGCTGCATGCTGTGGCTCAGGGTGCTGCCTGCTGCTCATTAATCTTTTCTTTTTTTACTGGATTTAACATTTCATCAGTAAATGGCTCCACTCTGCTGGTTAATGCAATTTGATGCAATTTGCTGCTGTTTTAGCTCTATGTGTAATAATTTAAGAGCACCTCCCATGTGGAGGCTGTATTTATTATACAACCTCATTAATTTAGACAGTGAGGGCATTTTGCTATCGTAGTTTCGGTCACAGTATGTTTCTACTCCCAGCTGATTTATAGGATGTTGCAACAATTGCAGCCAATAGGAAAAATAAGTATTCTTTAACACAAAGACTGCTGAAAACAGTTTTAGAAAATATTTTTAAAAAAAAGACAAGTTGCACATCTACTGTCTATCCTTGCTATGTTTTGTCAAAATGTGGTTGATTCATTTAATTATTTTCTTTTTTATTGCAGGTGTTGCCGCACGAGAAACAGCCCAGGCTTTGAGGACTTTGGCCCAAGCCGCCAGAGGTGTAGCGGCCAGCACAAAGGAGCCTCAAGCTGCAGCTGCCATGTTGGACTCAGCTCAGTATGTGATGGAAGGCTCAGCCATGCTGATCCACGAGGCCCATCAGGCTCTGGTTCATCCAGGAGATGCTGAGAGTCAGCAGAGACTGGCTCAGGTAGCACAGGTCCCAGATATTTATTCCCAGATGCGATATCAATGTCCCCCAGTGATTATATTGTTCTTCTCAATCCTTTTCCCCCATATGCCACTGATTTGTAAACATTTCTGGTTTTCCATAACAATCATCCCCTCTAAGCATTACTATTTTCTCCCCGCTGAGTCCTTTGTTGCCTGACATCCCTCCCTTGGGAATAAAACTATTCATTTCCCTCAGACCCTCCAGGAGATAAACATATTGTTTAGCATAAATCTGTGACAGCAGCAAAAATTAGTGACAGCGCTCTAAGCTCAATTTGCATTTCAGATGTTTTTTTTGGTTTTTTTCCCCCAGTACAGCTCTGCTTTGCTCTTGGGCTTTATTGTGTAGCACATTATTAGAATGGGTAATGGCAGTCTATTCACTGATGTTGTGCTGTGTTTCAGGTAGCTAAAGCGGTGTCACACTCCCTGAATAACTGTGTGAACTGCCTACCAGGCCAGAAGGACGTCGATATGGCTCTCAGGAGCATCGGGGAAGCCAGCAAGAAGCTCCTGGTGGACTGTGTGAGTCATAGTCAAGCTTAGAATATTATTAAAAACTTGTTTTATTTGAGTAAAGGGATATAGCTTGCAAGCATATTAACTGAAAGTTGAGTTAGGGGAAAAACTGTAGTAGAAGAAGATGTACAAAAAGCAGAGATAACTGCAACTTTGAGAGGATTGTAAAGCAAAGCCGACTCAAGAGTTTGGGGGAAATTTACAAGGTGTGAAATATGTATATAATATATTTGGGTATATTGTTGGTCAAGTCAGCGTTCTCCCCTCTGATTGTGTTGGTCATAACATGGATACAAAATTTCATTAGCTGTAATTAATGAGAAATAACAAAAACGAATGTTTACCACTCTGCGTGCTATAAAACCATACAATACACAGGTTTCAAATTCTGAATTGAATTCCTTATATAAATGTGACTATTCAACGTACATCTGTGCTATTTTGCAATGCAAATCCTAATAGTCTGACCTGTCTTTGAAGCTCCCTCCCTGCAGTAAGACTTTTCAGGAGGCCCAAACTGATTTGAACCACACAGCAGCTGAACTCAACCACTCAGCAGGCGAGGTCGTCCACTCATCCCGTGGAACAAGCAGCCAACTGGCTGCAGCCTCGGGGAAGTTCAGCCAAGACTTTGATGAGTTCCTGGATGCTGGCATTGAGATGGCAGGACACACCCAAGTAGGTTTCACAATCATGAAACTTCCTCCTCCACATTCCACCAAAATTGCTATTCAGTGGAGCACTTAAACATCATTGTGCTGAAAGCCTTAAATACGGAGTGTATCTTTTTATTGCCTTATTAGCTAAGATATTGTGTAAGACGGTGGTTAATTGAACATTTTCACCTTATTAACTTGGGAGCACTGATAGTCTCTAACAGCGCTTACACTTTCAGATTTAATAGGATCTAGTGGTGCTCTTGTTCTGGTGATTTAACTCATTAGTTTGTAAAGATGGAATTCAATAGGAGTTGACACAGCGTGACACCTAAGTTTGAGCCCGCTCTGTACATGTATTCTTCTTTGCTTTGTCCCTGCTTAGAGCAAAGAGGACCAGATTCAAGTCATTGGTAATCTGAAAAACATCTCAATGGCATCAAGTAAGCTGCTACTGGCCGCCAAGTCTCTTTCTGTGGATCCAGGTGCTGCCAATGCAAAAAATCTTCTAGCTATAGCAGCAAGGTATGGTATTATTCAGAGTGAAGCAGAATCGTTTCTATTGTCCACTCATGCTGCTGAGTATCTAACTGGTCCTGATTGTGTAGGTTGTGATGGATACACAAAACATCTTCCTGCTGCATCTGTATGCCACTCCTACAACATGTCTGTTTGGTCTTGCTAAAGGGAGTGCATATCCTCCCCTTAGTGGAGAGAAGCCAAGCAGCTGGTCCCATTGGGCTTTTGGCCTGACTGACTCCTCTCTGTCTAATTAGGAGGATGGAAGCCTTGGCTGGAGCTTGTCTGTGCTCAGCAAGGCTGAACACAAACTCAAGACAATCTCTGTGCCCTGTGCACCGTGTTATCCAATCACAATGAGAGGCCAGCACTGCCATGTTGAATAGGGAAGCTTAAAGCATATGTGAGGCTATGTGTATGGGTGTGTAGTTTTCACAGGTGAGCGTTAACAGCGGATGTTTGGGGGCTGCTGGTGTGTTTCAGGGCAGTGACTGAGAGCATTAACCAGCTGATAACAATCTGCACCCAGCAAGCAGCTGGACAAAAAGAGTGTGACAACGCCTTGAGGGAGTTGGAGGTAGATATCCCCACATTCACTTCTCTTCACACCGACAAACACCAAGCTTGAGGAACAGATGTACATGTATACATTTACATTCAATGTACATTTATGTTTGTGTCCAAACTCACAGCAGAGAATAGAACGACATTGAAACTGCTCTGTTTTTTTCTTCTTCCTTGATCAAATTCATACTGCAGACTGAGAATTTTTGTCAGAATGCTCTCACTAAGTTGCTCATGTTCTTTTCTTATAGCATCTAAAACTTTACATCAGTCTTATAATCCTTTTATAGTCCTGTATCAGCTAAAGTGCATACTTCTATTTTTACCTATAATAAATTTTTGCCTGATTGCAAGAAATGCAAAACCATAAACTGAAATGGATTTAAGGCTGAGTGGAATAGAAACTTACATTGCTTATTAAAGATAAAACAAAATATTTTTGTAGCATATTTTTGGGGGGGACCCTACTCAAAAATCCCAAAAATATTGAGTGGGTTATTCTGGGGATGCCTTACATCATGGTTAATTCTGTGCTCTCATTCGTGTATACTTAATTGTTACAAGGTGCGAATAAAAACGGGCATTTTTTGCACAAAAAACTTTGACTTAACATCCTGAAATTTTAACTTTTCACAAGACACAAGTTGATCATAAAAGGGTATTTTGAGAATTTTTATGATTTCTGTATTTTTACTGAATTTTTAAAATGTTAATGCTGGTAGTTACTCTCTCAAGTAACTTTGCTTGATATATAACTGTAGTCATTGAACCTTTCTTAATTTAGGAGGTTGAGGTATTTGGATTTATATTAAGCTTTTTGGGTGGCAATTATCCATTAAGTCGATGTAGGACTGACATATTATTTCTTTTTTGAGTGGAGGTAAAGGTTTTGTTGGGAGGGATATAAGCACGCCTGAACTTACTTTGAAGGGCTTGGATCTGTTTTATTTCTGTTTCCAGTTGCATTTATTCTTGTTTCTGATATCTCTCATAGGGCCTCTGAAGAGTAACAGTAAAAGTGGTTGCACTGTGTAAACTTTAGGATCCAAAGCATTTTACCTTATGAAGCCTGTGTTCAGTTTCTCCATGTTACTACTCTATTACCTAACTGAACATTAATTTCAACACCAATAAACTTTAATTAAAAGGACTGATTGATATAATTTATCTTTGAAGCATCATCTCATATGTGCTATTTATATTGAATGGCCATTTTAATATCTGAATTAACTGCCTGATAGATTTACTGTGGTGTCATAGCAGAAATGTTTATTGATGTGTTCACAGTGGTTCAAGATATTAACATCTCCATCTGTGCGCAGGCTGTCAGAGGTCTCCTAGGCAACCCCAACGAGCCAGTAAATGAACTCTCCTACTTTGACTGTATTGAAAGCGTCATGGAGAACTCAAAGGTAGTGGTGTTTAAAATGATTCAGACTGCTGTATGCTTTAATTGTCAGAGGTATTTTATGCAGCAGACAGTTTAACATCTAATTTGTCCGCTTCTTATTTATTTTTGATGCGCCTCAGGTTCTGGGAGAGTCAATGGCAGGCATTTCTCAGCACTGTAAGACAGGTGATGTTTTAGCCTTTGGGGAGAGTGTGAGTTTGGCATCCAAAGCTTTGTGTGGGCTGACAGAGGCTGCAGCACAGGTGAGATCACAGCATCGCACCAACGCACTCTGGGTGATACCCAGCTTCTGCTGTCACTTCAGATTTTGTTCTGTTTACTGTGTTTCCGATTACATTTTCATAACTAACCAGACTGCATTGAAGTTATTATTTTATTTTTCAAAGCCGCGCTACATGAAAAGAACCTAAAGCATCATGACAGGGTTGAAAACACTCAAATACTATTTGGAGTCTACTGGGGAGCTTTCTATTGAGTAAATGAGACACATGCAAAGTGAGGCAGGTCTTTCTTGAAGATTTTACAGTCTGCCACTCTTAAAACTCTAAAATAGTGTCCTCATGTTTTTGCCTTTTCAAGAAAGGAGCAATTTTTTGTTCACACTAGCTTTTACTATACAAAAGCTTCCATATTACATGTCATGAATAAAACTTAGATTTACATGGAAGTTGTGTATGGATTTGCACTCATGCATGTCAAATTCGTCTGTAATAACTATTCCAGTTTGCTGGTTAAAAACTAACTCAACAGACACACTCTTAACTCTCTCTGTTTCTGTCAACCCTTTAGGCCTCTTACCTTGTAGCTGTTTCCGATCCTAATAGTCACTCAGGTCATGAAGGGCTAGTGGATCCTATTCAGTTTGCCCGAGCGCATCAAGCCATACAGACAGCTTGCCAGAACTTAGTGGACCCAGCCAGTAGTCCCTCACAGGTAAGATGATGCATCTTAATCTGAAAGACACCACGAAAGTTATTTTCTGGCATGTGGCGGTTGCTTTATATACCTTTGTAAATGAGGATGACAAAATGCCTAAACTTTGACCTTTCTAACTGTGAAAGGTAAAGCACTTTAAAGACATTGCATTCATTATCTTGTTGTTTACCATTTTACTTTTAGAGAGAAATATGGTGGCCTTTTGCTCTCAACTCTAAAACCTAGCTTGGCAGCATTTTGTCTTTGCACAGCCCTCAGCCATTTAAGCTGCTGACAGGTCAACTGAATAAACATTGATTGTGTTGTTGCAGTGTAATTGTGTGCTTTAAGAACTTGTGTTAGGCGTTACCTTGAGATGCCCCATTATGTTAAACACTAAGCAGGAACAGACAGACTGTTGGAACAAAGAGTTCAGGACATTAACACTGCAGTCGGTAACTTTTATAAAATTTGACTTTACCCATATTTGTTAAAACTGTCACTATGTCCAGACAGTAGAATATAAGTCAGATAATCTGTGAAAACTCAAGCTCTTCTGGCTCCTTCCAGTCATCTTACGGCCATTTGGAGAAATTCACCACTCCCAGTCAGAAACGGCAAAACATAGACTGGAGGAATGTCTTGGTAGTGTCCTTCAGGACATACAAAGCTCAAGACTACCAATGAGCTGCAGCTGTGCTAATGGTGAAAAATCAACCTAACATTACAAAACTGCTGATTTCTTGAGTTCTCAGCAGACGTCACTGAAGAGGGAGGGCTGTAGCACATCAGAGAGAAAAGGGGAGGAGCTTGTAAGGTGCGCTAAGTCTCAAAACTTCCTGTAGATTTGACCTGACAGCTAAACTTCTCTAGTCTCGTTTCATATGATCCATAGGGTCAAGTCCCTGCCTCTAACTTCATGTTTTAAGCATGAATCGCATAATTTTAGCAAACGTTAAAATCCTAATGTTTGAACATAGATGCCCATTTATATGTGTAATCTATTCTAAAAAGTATCCGAAACAATTCATTAATCTCCTTATGTGTTGAATGGAATGTAAATTAAGCAAATAATAATATTAAAATCAAACATAACATGATTTAAATTAATAATCTTTAGTAATACTGTGTAAAACAAGATGACATGATGATACATTTCGGCCATTGTAAACTGGGGACTTGACTGGCACTTGCCCTTTAAAGATTTTATGAGATATGAGACTTGACCCCAGGAGATTTTAGTCTTGCCTTGGAATTGGGGCAAAAGACTTGAGAGCTGACTTGGACTTCCCCCTTTAAAATATAATGATTTGGTATCCATATCTATGATCTTAAATAGGAACACAGTTTGGTAGCTTTAGTGGGTGATAGGTACACCACAGACCTCATGAATTTGAAGTTATTGTTGGCATATTGTAAATGCAACAATAACTTTGTTGCATCAACTCTGAATTGATATTTCAGAGTTACCTACATTTCTGAAGTTGTTTGATGTTTGCCGTTTATCTGTCCGTAAGGTCCTGTCTGCAGCAACGATTGTTGCGAAACACACCTCAGCTCTCTGTAACGCCTGCCGTCTAGCCTCTTCTAAAACCTCCAACCCTGTTGCTAGGAGGCAGTTTGTCCAGTCAGCCAAAGAGGTGGCCAACACGACAGCCAACCTCGTCAAAACCATCAAGGTCAACTCCCCAACTGATCAAAACGTTGAGTGTAAATTTGTTACAGATTATTTTTGTCTGTCTGTGGTTGGTCAAAGGAGATGGTGCAGATGTGTATGTATACTTCATTTACTTTCAATTACAAGACCGAAATAGACAGATATATTTTCATGCAACATTTTCTCTTTACAGGCATTAGATGGCGATTTTTCGGAAGACAATAGAAATAGGTGCCGTGTTGCCACAGCTCCACTCCTTGAGGCTGTAGAAAACCTGTCAACCTTTGCTAACAACCCTGAGTTTGCAAGCATCCCAGCTCAGATCAGTAATGAGGTATTCATGCGTTGTAATGATCATTTGCAATTTTTATTATGTTTTTTTAATGGTGATAGATGCAAATGAGAAAACCAAATAGAAATGTATGAACTCTTAAGAAATTCTTTATTTATTTAATATTATGTATTATGTACTTTTGTGAAGAGCTGCCTTCCTATGAGGCAGCTCTTCACAAAAGTTGAGAATTTGACCAGAGATTACATTTTGTCTTTCTTTCTCTTTCACCTTCAAAATAAGATCCAAGATGGATTTTGGTTTTCCATCTCAGCAGCGCAGTGGTTGCACAGTGCTCTAAACGCTTTATGGCTGTAATCTGTTGGAGGGCAGTGTTTAACAGCACTTGCTCTCACTACAGCTGCTATAATCTTCAGCTTGTTAATCTAATTGTCAAGGGAGGTTTTGGCTTGTATCATAAAGACTAAAGGTGCTAGTCTCTACGTCTGTGTAAAGCTGCCTTTCTAATCTCATCCCTCCATTTGATTGCACGTTTGATCTCTCCAAAGTAGTCAAAGAATATTAACAACTCTGTCGGAGCAACATGGCTAGCTGCTGGCTGTTCAACCTGGGCTGTTGATTCACTCACACAAATCCTTTCATGTCTCCAGGGCTCTGTGGCACAGGAGCCTATAGTACGCTCGGCACGTTCCATGCTTGATAGCTCCACTTACCTCATAGAAACGGCCCGCTCGCTGGTCCTAAACCCCAAAGACCCCCCCACATGGTCCATTCTGGCAGGTCACTCCAGGACGGTTTCTGACTCCATTAAAAGTCTCATCACATCGATCAGGTTAGTAGAATCCTACTTGTCAAATGTTTCTGCACAATTATCCTGGATCAAGGATTTTAGAAATGGACTCATAGCTGAAGAAAACACTCCGATTCTGAAACTACAGGACGTGCTTCCTGATATCTATTCAAGTTTGCAATAAATTGCTATTCTCAATTTATAAAAACCATAATATCAGCTGCTTTGTACCTGATTAGTTAGCTGCAACAAATCTCCCTCTGTGCTCCACCCATCCTGTTGACTTCAACTGGATGACTGGTCATCAACTGGATGACAAAAAATGTGTTTTATATCATTACGGGATGAGCAATAATGGCACATTTTCATTTAGAAATGTTTTACATGTAAGTGCACGCTGGTTGCCTCTTAACCTCTTAGTGATGACTCCTGTCTATCTCCACTTCTGGCAGGAAAAGCTTGATTACAGAATAAACAGAAGTGGGTTAATCAGTAAGCTTATGCTATCATGTAAGGAGAGAAATAGAATTTTCCTTTGTGGGAGTACAGGTATTAATTTCTCAAACCTGAAAAAAAAATGTATAGCAAAAATGTTAGAATACTTTGTGCTTTTTATGTTTTGTTGCACCGTAATGACAGATTTCAGTATGTTTTATTTTGAATTTTATTTAAAAGATAAGCACAAACATTCAGTTCCTCTGATTCAGTAATAAGAGAACACATTTCCCTGCAGTTACTAGCAGAAATCACATTGGCACATCAAGAGATTGAAATTGTTGCATAAATTCTTGCCAGAATTCTTTAGATCTCTGTAGTTTCTCCACTATTACCATGGGGCTCTGGTTAATTACGATATAAGCTAACTTCTCCTCAGTTTCAACCCTGACCTATCTGATGTGTTCCTCTGACTTTATGATGCTGTGTGTTCATGAGTGTTCTCTAACAAATCACAAAAAATATGGATTTGTGCTGAGTTTAAATGACACACATTTAGATTATTTTTACTTGTTAGCAGATTGTAACTGTTTTACTGGCTTTTATTAATAAATATCATAACATAAGAGGCATGCCACACTTTTAACTTTATTTGTGAAAAAATGAAAAGCATGTTCTGCACCAGTTTGAGTTGGTTCATCATACATAATCTTAACAACATGCACAGAATTTGTGGTTCTACTGTAACAATATGTGAAAAGGCCCAAGAGGTATAAAGACATTTTTGCAGGGTACAGTAAGTCAGCTTTTACTTTTCTACCTTGTCATTTTTTTATCATAGGCATATAAATCTTTTGCATATATATTCCCATATTTCTGGTGACAGGGACAAGGCTCCAGGGCAGAGGGAGTGTGATTACTCCATTGATAACATCAATAAATGTATCCGAGATATTGAGCAAGCCTCCCTGGCTGCAGTTGGGCAGACACTGCCCTGTAGAGATGATATCTCCATGGAGGTGAGTGCACATACTCCATCAGCTGTGCCCTGTTTAAGAGAAATAACTGGGGATCTGTTAGCTTTCTGTTGTGGCTTCAGCTGTAATTATCTGCTGGTGTGACTCAACAGGCACTCCAGGAGCAGCTGACATCCTCTGTGCAGGAGATCGGTCATCTGATTGATCCTGTCTCCACAGCAGCCCGAGGCGAAGCCGCCCAACTGGGACACAAGGTGCTCTTGTCTGGCCGTGTAGCTCTTCATCCCCTTTGGATTCAGAACAAAAGCCCATTTTTGTACTTTTTTTCTATTTTTGTTCTTCAATCCTTTTCTTTTCTCACATATCTCTTAAACACATTCTTGCAGGTGACTCAGCTGGCTGGTTACTTTGATCCACTCATTGTGGCATCAGTGGGCTTAGTCTCGAAACTGCAAGACCACCAACAGCAGATGACCATACTTGATCAAACCAAAACGTTGTCCGAGTCTGCCCTTCAGATGCTCTATGCTGCCAAAGAAGGTGGAGGAAACCCAAAGGTGCACAGTTGCTTCTAATACTCTTTTATTGTAAATGATGTGCATTTTGGATAAAGACTGTATAGCTAATGAAATTCCAATTAGATCATTTAAGACTCATTTTACTTAAAATATTTTGATGCCCTACATTTAATAATTAGATATAGTGTGGCCTCACATTTGAAATATTCTGTGGGAAGACACCAGCCAGAGTACGACACAGAATAGTTGGTTTGGAACAACTAAGACAAGCAATCCTGATGAGTCTTTTCCTCCCCAGGCATCCCACACTCATGATGCCATCTCTGAGGCTGCACAACTGATGAAGGAGGCTGTGGACGACATCATGGTGACTTTGAATGAGGCAGCGAGCGAGGTTGGCATGGTTGGGGGCATGGTGGAGTCCATTGCTGAGTCTATTGGCAGAGTGAGTAAGGGCATCTTTTGTTCCAACTGTGCACTTCTATTTCATTTGTCTATTTGAAGTCATTGTCTTTATTCAGTCCCTAAAATATGGCTTTTATAATACAGAGATATTGCCTAATTTAGCCTAAATAAATATATTGACAGTCAGGCTTAGTTTATCTATTTTGATTAAGCTCAGCCATATTTACAGGCACATCACAATAAATTAAAGTTTCATTGAAAAGTTTTTTATTTCATTGGATTCAAATTCAGTGGAAGATTCTTTACACATAAAGTGATGTATTTGAAAAGTCTATTTCTGTTCATTTTGATGAATATGGTTTACAGCTTATAAAAAGTCAAATTTATGTTTCTTAGAGAATTCAAATATTACATAATACCAATTTTAAAAAGTGTTTTTAATACAGTAATGTTGTTTTATGATCATGTCATGACCTGGACACTTGACAGTTTTGCAACAGATTGTTAATAGCCACCTTTCTTAGCAATGACCATTTGTGTCTTCCCATCCTTGGGGAAGATGTCAGTGACTAAGGACTTTGCCCATGTATATTAATGGAAAGTTGAGTGGAAGGTAAAGGTGAGCTGGAAAATGATACACAAACCACAGAGATAAATGAAGCAAACTGTATTCAATGTTTGGCGGAATCTCATAAGGTACGAATTGGAATCAGAGCTTTAAGTCAATTAGAATTTAATGAAATGCATTTTATTCAGAAATTCCAGAGTCTGGGGGAGAATAAATATGCAGAGAATCCAAGATGCTCGAGGTCAGTGTGATGTTTCAACAGTCAGTCTCTAATTTGTCAGAAGGATGACTGAGGTTTACCCCGGGTAAATAATTTTGTGGGAAATGTTCTGAGGTGTTCTTTGTGAGCAATTAACATTATCCAGCTTTGAATCCATTGGTGATGTGAGCTAAGACTCATCCTACAGGGCCGTCAATATGTTGACAGTTGGGTTAATAATTGATAATGATCTCCACGTCTGCATACGCCTGGATCAGATATTTACCTCTTGATTTGTTTTCTTGTAAAAGCTGTGTTTAATAAAGAACTGGAAAATGACTGCTGTCTGTGATCTTATATTTTAGCGGCATTTTATTAATTTATGAACAATCTGAACCACCTGCTGCTTTCCACTTTTTAGAGGAAGAATTGCATTGGTAAAGACAAACAATTTATTAATGACATTTCCAACGGTGCACGTGACATTCTCCTGAAATGTTTTCCAAATAATAAAATATTTAAACAGCCCATCTTGACCGGCCACCTTTCAAGTCCTCACGTATGTAAGAGAACCAGGAATGAAAATAAGCAGGATTTAAATGGATTCTTAATCCTAACAGCTTGATGAAGGAACTCCTCCTGAACCCGAAGGATCTTTTGTGGACTACCAGACGACCATGGTGAAGTTCTCCAAGGCCATCGCCATCACGGCACAAGAAATGGTAATTGTAATACAAAATCATTTAACTGTGTTGAGCTACAGTCAACAAACATTGGAATCAGCAAGTTTGTGCACAGAAACAAAGACTTTTACTTCAGTTCATCTTTGCTCACAATGTCTGAGAAACCATTATTATATTTATGAAGAAAATGTGTTTAATTTTTCTTTAACCAGATGACCAAGTCTGTGACTTGTCCTGAGGAGCTCGGTGGCCTTGCCTCTCAGGTGACTGTGGACTATGCGCAACTCGGACACCAAGGGCGCCTTGCTGCAGCTACTGCAGAGCCAGAGGAGGTGAGCTCCTCACTGTTGTATTTAAAAGGATATGTGAGGAAATATTACATACTTTAGTCTATTTATATGGCTGTGACACTGAAATGTCTGCATTTTTAATGAATTTTAACGGATTCTTTACACTGATTAGCACAAATGCTTTCTATTTTTAGATATCCTTCACAAACTTCACCAACAACAGGAGATCAAACAGAAAAATGTCCCCTCAGCATTCATCCTCTTGCAGCACCCACTTGCTGCTCTCTTAAATCTTTTTTGATTGATCCTGAGGATGGCTGTGTGCAAATATACCACTAATAAGCACAGCAGCTCTTATCGTATCTTGTATATAACAAGCTGCTTGAAACCATGTTGGTTGCCATAGTGACAGGCCGCTCTAAAAGCCTATAGTGATGCTTGTAATGAAGTACCACCCACCCATGAATTGCAGTCAGGAAATTAAAGGTGCAGTGCCAGCGTTTCCTCTTTGAGGGTGCTTGAAATATTTCATTTCGCACCTCTCAGTAAGAGATCCTAGCTTGAAGGGTGATTGTTATTTTTCTAGCATGACTCAAACAAGAAGACCAATGCTGTGCGAACACAAGTTGCTTTGTGCTTTCAGGTTGCTTTCCAGATTAAGACACGGGTGCAAGAACTAGGCCATGGATGTATCTATCTGGTCCAGAAGGCTGGAGCTCTGCAGCTCAGCCCCACCGACAGCTTCTCCAAAAGGGAACTCATTGAGTGCGCCCGAGCAGTCACAGAGAAGGTAAGCTGCAATAAGTCAGTAACTGGTAAAGAAAACCATTCCTTGCTCTTTTTTTCTTATGCTTTTGTTATAATTTCAAATTATATTTTCTAAACGTCTGAGCATGTTAAATCCCCATCTCTCCTTTTTTCTATAAACAGTGAATTTAAAAGGTCTTTTAAGATCTTATACTCAATTTTTATGATATAAAATAATCTGACTTTGTGAATAATTCATAAACTTTTTTCGCGCTTTATTGTAACATGTTTTCTGTGAAATTTCACTGAAAAACAGGTAATGTTTTTAAGAAAAAATATAAAAATTGTTCTCAATTTAGTTTGGGTGTTCTTGGAAATCACATGCCATTTTATTCTTTATAATCAACAGTTATAAGGCACAGGATTAACCTGGAATTGGCTTCATCAGTCCTGAAAATTTTATAAACATCTCTACTCTAACAAGCCTGAATCAAATGACTCAATTACCTCCTCAGTGTGCCATCAAATTCTGCAGAGGCCTGGCCGATTACTTTAACCCAATGTATTTGAACTGGCATCCATGTAAGAGTTGTTTCAAACTGGCTCTTAAAGACTGGAGTTGACCACCACAGAACTAAACCCATAGTTCGCAGAGAAGTTAAAATGACTCAAGAGGATGGTAATCTTCATGGCTAACAGTAGAGCAGACACAGCATATATGGAGGCTAATGTCCTCTAAGCAAATGTCCCAGATTCAGTTTATGACCCCAGGCCATGTACTGCATCTCTTCACATCTGCTGTTCTTTTACTTGAGTTCATCGCTTTGAAGGCCACTAGCATTCTGCAAATTCTTAAGAAAATGGATATCATGAAACCCATCAGCTTTAACTCAAAATCCTCAGGTGTTTGCAAGACAAGTAAAGAGGAAGGTAGATATTATTGTTCAGCATTACTATAAGCCAAAACAGATGTAAGAAAAGAAAAAGAACAGCAATTTTATCTGAAGAAAATTGAAAGCTAAAGTTTAGAATGAAAATCTATATATGGGCTAACTAAAGCTTATGGACAAGAGATGTTCTCACAGCTTGATATATTTGCAGAAACTTGGAGCAACAGAGTGAGCAAAACAAAAATGTGGAAGGCTGATAGACTCCTATGAAAGTAGAGTAATGCTGAAACTGAACCTAAATATGGCTTGATTGTTTGATTTCTGAAATTATTTTTCACTGTCTGAGTTGTCAGGTCACCAAACTGTCTTTATAAGATTCCATTGTATGCTATGTTTTCATGTGCAGATATGTAACACGGTTGTTGAAAACTTGACCTTTTTTGTCAATCTCGGTGTTACAAATAAGAAGGTGTATTTAATATATTGTGGCATATTTGACATTGATTAAGCCTAAAAAGCTAATTAGTACTCATTAGAACTACAGCTGTGGTATTTAAAGACTGTTACAGCTGTTTTTATATAGTAGGCTGTATTGAAATCTAGGATTATGCAAATTGCTTTCTGCAGTAGTTGCCCGGTAGCTATTCTTCCAAGCCAGTAACAGTCAGTTACTCCAGTTTCAGTGCAGGTGAAGTCACAACACAAGTTAAATTTCCTGAAGACTGTAATTCCTGAAACATGTAGAAAAACAGAAACTGAGGAGATTTTCCTTCTTTGAATACATTTGCAATGGCTGTTTTTTGTCTTACAAGGAATTAGTCATCATTCACCATCCATTGGCTATACCCGCTTATCTTTGTAGGGTCGCGGGGGAGCTGGTGTCTATCTCCAGCAGTCATTTGGCAAGAGGTCGGGTACGCCCTGAATAGGTCACCAGTCTGGTTGTAGCGTAGTAAGCATTTTAGCTGTTTGTTATGTTAGGTTATGCCACCTGCTGGCATAAATTGGTAAATGGAATGTAAACCACAAACTAAGAAACGTATTTTAAAGTATATTCTCTGAGTGAGCCAATATAAGAACTTTAGAACTCATGCGCCCTATTTTCTATTTTATAAAGATAAACACATTTATGAGGTTTTATTGAGATATTAAATCTTTAATCTTGAAAATGTTCTCCAAGTGATAAAAGGGCGACTTTGTAATTGTCTTTATGTGTCACTGAAAGTTCAGTGACACATAACTGTCTAACTCCATCACTACACACAGATTTCACACCTGATTAGTTTCTAGCTGAAATAGCTGTAACTTCATGCTGAATCTTTATTGTTCCTCTTTAGGTCCAAAAATAATAACTTATGTTTTATTTCTATTCAGCTGGAGAATGTTGTGGGATACCTACATAGTAATTTGGTCTATGCATCAGCTGAGAGCTTGAATTGATTCATTGTCACCTGATGAAATCGCAATGTCACCAGTCTCTCAGGATGAAACCCATAGTTATGGTAATTAATCACTACTTGTTACAATCTGAGCTAGGAGGAGCATGTAAATATTAAATGAGAGGGGCCCCAGAGTGGAACCTTGCAGCTCCAAAGAGGAACCTTGTGGAAATAGGCTGTGCTTTGTGAGATCAAGCATTTAGGCTCCCCTGAATGGGAAATTCAAGGATTTCTCAAACATGCATGAATGCATCACAGGAACATTATAACACTCAAAAGAAAAGTCTCAAAGATCTGTTTTACATAATACTCTCCCCCCAATCTCTTTAAATTTAAGGGGAGTTGAGAGGCCCCATCCACTCCATCCACTCATCCTTACTAGGGCCGCTGGAATGTGATCTCGTTGTAGACCTAGTTGTCTTTCTAACACTCAATAAAACATTTCAGATATTGTTTTTGTGTGTTGTTTCAGGTGTCCTTGGTGCTATCAGCACTTCAAGCGGGAAACAAAGGCACCCAGGCCTGCATCACAGCAGCCAGTGCTGTGTCAGGAATTATTGCTGACCTGGACACCACAATCATGTTCGCCTCAGCTGGAACTCTGAACCCAGAGAACGAAGAGTCATTTGCAGATCACAGGTGCCTGTGACCTCCATCTAAACAGCCATTACAAAACTGGGCTTGAATAAATAAATTTTAAAAAATCTCTACAGAGAGAAGTGTTTAAGATGTTAAAACTGTTGAGCGAGACACTGTGCTTTGTTTTATATTGTTGGTGCTTCATTACGACTAAGGAGCAGATTGTCACACAATGTGTTGTGTCCCTCAGGGAAAGCATTCTGAAGACGGCCAAGACACTGGTGGAGGACACCAAGCTGCTGGTGGCGGGAGCTGCGTCCACGCAGGAGAAGCTGGCTCAGGCTGCGCACTCCTCAGCCAAGACCATCACTCAGCTTACCGAGGTTGTCAAACTGGGGGCGACCAGTATGGGATCCGATGACCCTGAGACACAGGTGATGAACATCCACACTACACTAATAAAGGTTTCTCCTTTGCATGCAAAAAAAAAAAAAAAACACATTCATTATGGTTTTATTTAATAAAACTCTGCTCTTTTTTTGTATTTTGCATCCTGTGTTAGATTCTTTTTGACTCCCCTTTCATCCTACATTGTGCCTCTTCTTTTCCCTGAGTGCATACCACTATCTCTGCTTTCCACTAAGTCTGAAGTATCATGACTAGCTCGGAGCGATAAGTGCTAAATCCTCTCCCCAAAGCACAGCCGATAAGCCTACACTCTGACCATTGTGCTTTATTGATTCCACCTCTATCTCCTCAGGTGGTTCTTATAAATGCAGTGAGGGATGTGGCCAAGGCTTTGGCCGAGCTCATTGGTGCCACCAAATGTGCTGCTGGTAAAGCACCTGACGACCCGTCCATGTATCAGCTGAAGAGCGCGGCCAAGGTACAGAAACAGAACACTGAAACAGATGACTGTCACATCTCTTTTAACTGGTGGATTTATTTCACAGAAAGCTCTATTGCTGATAGCAGGAGACTGCAGAAATGCATTCCGCAAAAGCCCTTTTTATATTATTACCTGTAGATTGATGCATGCGGTAGCAATACGCTGAGATTTTTTTACAAGGAAGATGTGACAGCTCTTATCAGTCTTTGCTTTCTCTCTCATATCTGTGGGACTTGAGTTGTCACTGATATATTGTGTGTATGTGTTTGTCAACATCAACAAGCGCACTGGTGTGCCTTACGGAAGATAGAGATAAAAGGCAATTTTTTCTTCATTTTCTTCTTTTTTTAATGATCTCCAGTTCTGATGCCATCCTGGGCAGTTGCCCATACTAAAAAGAAGACTACACTGTTAATTAGGCATAAACAAAGTAAAATACGTTATGAATTTTATGGACGTCATATAAACTTGTGTGACAAAAACAGACAATTGAGGATTGCAGAATCTTTGGATGTCACTGAAAGTCATAAAGCTTTCATTTTTTACCTTTTGTTGGCTAGATAGTTTCTCCTATTAGGGGCAAGAATAATCTCAACCATGTAATTAATCCACCAAAATTGCTGGTGTCATACAGAGGGACATGTCCTTTCTATGGCAAAGAAAGGTCAGGAAGAAGCACAAGCGCTTCATCAGCCCAAAGGAAAGACACGTGTTATCTTTTTGTTTCATTCTGATGCCTTTATGTTAATGTTGCCTTCTGCTTCTGACAAAAAACAAAATCATTTTAAATCCATGATTAGACTTTTGAATGCTGGTCCTAACTAATTCTGCAGCAGTTCCTGTATAAATTAATACTTTTATTGCTGTATCTTAGTTTTAAAAACACATTTTGTACACATCACACTGCAGTCTTGGTTTTAACTGTTGTTGGTACTTTTTAATTACTGTATGTACATTGCATTTATGTCTGCTCATCGCTTTTTGGAATGAACAAGGACAGGGTCACTGTAAACAAATTGTCCTTCAATGATTCATACATTTTCCTGACTTCTAAAACCTGAAAATGTACATCAATTTTTTTTTAAATCCTCTGATGCAGGATTTTGGGATTTTGTTTCAATGGTGACATATGAACTTAAATACCATTAAAAGTATACTTATAAATGAGCAATAATTTGGTGTCAAGCAGCCTGATAACTGATCTGAGAATTATTTCTCTAACATTAGATTATTTCTCAACCTTAGATAACACAGCAGTTATCTAAGGTTGAGGTTTTGTTAAGCTAACTGACACAATTTCCAGTTAAATGTATTATAAATCTTAAGACATGCCTACGAGGTCCCAGTTGCCTGAAAAATTTAAATGGACTATTGAACAACAAAGCTGGTTGAGCACTTACATAAGGATCCAATCAATTAAGAGTCTTCTTGCAACACAGCCTCAGGTGCTTCTAAACAGATCCAAACAAAGATCTGCGTTCAAAATATTGTTGAATTTCTTCTGTAAATGTATATTTTATCTAATATAAGTAAGTGCCAAACAATCTAGCACACATAGCTGTTGCTGTTGCAGGATTAGTTGAGTTTTCTCATCTAAATGGAATTAGGACCACCCATGGATGTGTTCATGTTGACAGATTGGTTCAGTTCCTCCAACATATGGTGACCTCTGAACAGGATACCATCAAAGTCCTGGCGATCATGTTTTTCAAATTCCAAAGTCAGAGTTTACTGCAGTTTACTAAGCACGGTGCATACAGAAATATGTGGCACAACAAGTCAGTTCATTTGTTTCTTTTTATTATAACAGGATTAAATTCTAGTATTTTTAGAAGCAAATAGGATTATTCACAGTCTGATTATCAGAGAAACAAACAGTTTAAATATTTAGTATAACGAAATTGTTGGCCTCAGTGGAGGAAAAACTATGCCTTCTGGTTTAAGTTCAGGCCTCATTTTTTCTCTCATCACTGACAGGTCATGGTGACCAACGTGACTTCTCTTCTAAAAACAGTGAAGGCAGTGGAGGATGAAGCCACTCGTGGCACAAGGGCACTGGAGGCCACCATTGAGTTCATAAAACAGGAGCTGACAGTAAGTGCATCTGACAGGCCAAGACTCTTCTTTGTGGTCTGTTGAGAGTTAAACATTCAGAAACAGCCTTTCTGCAAAGCTGGGTCAGGGATATCTGTGTCTATTATTCTGAACAACACAGGGAAGCTTTTTGTTCTTTTTTTCCCCCTTTATTATCAGTCCAGCTCTGTTCCTTCTCCTCTCTCAACCCCTGCAGGTTTTCCCACAGCTCTTATCAGGGTCTTGGTAACGGACACAGCCAGAGTGAGAAATAAAGAGATTCCAAGAGCTTGTTTTTATGTAATTTTCTTCTAATCCTTATCAGAGGACCTTTAGCCTCAAGGGAGTCTTACTGAGTCTCCCTTAAGTTCATATTACTAGGCTGTCTACATTTTTCATACGTTTTCTGGACAATATACTTGTGTAAACTGTGTTCACTTTTTCTCTGCGCACTTACCCTCTCGCAATTTTGTGATTCTCTTCTTTATGTCAGGTGTTCCAGTCCAAGGACGTCCCGGACAAGTCTGCTTCACCCGAGGAGTTCATCCGCAACACAAAGGGCATCACTGTAGCCACAGCCAAGGCCGTGGCTGCAGGCAACTCTGCTCAGCAGGAGGATGTGATCGCGACCGCCAACCTGAGCCGCAAAGCCATCTCCGATATGCTGACTACCTGCAAGGTGCTAATCCACTCCTCCCTGCCAAAACAGGCCTCACACAGACAGCACCAGGCTGGCAGGGAACATGTGAACTTGAGCCTGCTGAGAGCAGATATTATCGAGTCGAGTTTATTTTCTGGATGCAACTGCGGGAACAGACTCAGTGTTCAAAGTCAGACTAGAAAGCAGGATATACTCATCACCCGCTGAGCAGTTTTAAGAACACAGAAATCAATGGATGATTGAGCAGCGCAGGCTGTGTTTTTCCACATTTAAACATCAGCAAGAAATTGTCATGGTGGTTGAATTTTAAGTAGAGGTGGTATAATCAGAATTTTGGACTGATTTTAAGATCTTCACTTTTAGTGGAGCTTACCCAACAGCACAGATTTTAAGTGATTTCAAACTGTAAGAGGTCATAGACAAAATATTAATGAAGTTACAATTTCAAACTGTATTCAGCATCTTATATAATTATGTTGAGACTGACTACAGTAGCAGTCTCCATGTTCAACGCACCTATAAGTATGTTCTCATCCTACCTCTATTGAGCAGATGTACAAATATGTTTGCAGGGAATAATGTTTGCGAAGGCAGCAGATGGTATACACACGTTTAGTCAGCACACCACAACATAAATCAAATAACCATGGTTTATTTTAGTCAAATTTAAAGAAATGTGATTGCGAACAAGTGTTTCTTTTTTATTAATCGGTACAAGATGTAACAATTATAAAATCTGTTATTATTTTTTTACTTTAAGAATTTTTATTATTATTAAGGAAAGCCATCATTGCTTTGCCATGGATATAAACTTTTCAAGTATAGATATGTCAGACATATTACTTTTTTCCTTTAGAACTGATTTATATTTATGCACAAAACAGCAATGAAATTATTCAAAGGTAAACTTCAAAACCACAATAAAAAAATGTAAGGAAACCCAAAAGGGTTTCTTGAAATCATATGGTGGCGACAGTGGGATTCGTTCCGCAATCAGTGGGTTGCTGATTTTATTCCCATTCCATCCACCTGTGCTGGTGGTGGTCAGAGGGCCTGGTGGCACCAGTATGAGGCAGCCTCGCCTCTGTCAGTGTGCCCCAGGGCATCTATGGCTACTACCCAGTAGCTTGCCACAATGTGTGTGAATGTGTGAATGACAGAATGTGGTATGAATCACTTTGTGGTTCTATGCAACTGATAGAGCACTATACAAGCAAAGGCCATTTACCATACTAAAAAAAGTAAAACATTTTACTCTAACACCTCAGCTTCCATTGTGTTTGTGGCTAAAGAGAGGAAAACTATGTCCTGATTAAATTTGTTTGCCATGACATTGTGAATTAGAAATAAAGTGAATAGCAGAAGCAAAACAAGAAATTGAGGAGAGTGCGCTGTTTGGTGGGATTTTAAAACATTTCCAAATCCAGTAATTTTCATGACAGAAAGCAGCTGAAAAATCAAAAAGATAAAGCTTTGATATATGTTTAACCTTCCTGTGATCTACTAAAACTCTGAATGAACTTCAATAGTTTTCTTTTCATATTTTCTCACAACTGTGTGCTTTCTCTGGCTTCTCATGCTTTAGGTTAAATCCTATCTTATACAATTTTATCCTCCAGTAGTGATATCGAATGTAATTTTCAGCCTTTGCTTACTTTATAGCAAGCTGCACATCATCCTGAGGTGGGCGAGGACTTGAGAGGAAAAGCCTTACAGTACGGCACTGAGTGCACCACCGAGTATATCAACCTTCTGGAACAAGTACTACAGGTGCGTGTACACTTACATAAACCATTTTTATTGGAAAGAAAACATTTTGGGAACGATTCTCTTCTATGTAGGTCATGGCTGATACCATTTATTTTTCTGAACAAGAACAGTTTTTTCAAATGAGAGTTAAAATATATAAAAAGTTATAGAAATTAAGTCAAGTTACTTTTAGATGAATTTTTTTATTACAACATTAATCAGGTCTGATGTACAAGATTAATTCTTGAAAACCCTTTCTCGGTGATTTACACTTAACTTCTGACTTTAGCACAGACTGGAGCACAGCTATTCATTTGTAATTAGCTCTCAACACAGACTAAGGTTTTTTGGTATCAAGATTAAGAAAAATCACACATTTTAATATCTGTAACAACATTTATCATCACAAACTTTCTGAAAGACAAAACATATCACCTTTCCAGTGTTGTATATTTCCTGTTGGACCGGTCATTACATGCCAGCTTGTGTGACAGTTCCAGTTCATGTATATTACCTGGGTAATATATAGAGTGCATTGTATTTCAGAGAATACAATGAAATAAAATGCTTTGCTCAGCCAGACTTCAAAAACCCAAATCAAATGTTAGATTTTATTTTTTTTTATTTATTTTTTTTATTAACCTAAAAATTTGAGTTGACATGAACAGGTTGGTTGTTTTTTTTTGTAATCCCTGTTATAACCTGGGAGGATAACGCCAGCCGACCTCTCGTTCTTGTGTTTGTACACTTAACAAACACGTGCTCTGGTGTTTTCAGGTGTTGCAGAGACCGATGCCAGAGCAGAAGCAGCAGCTGGCCATGCATTCAAAGCATGTGGCAGCCTGTGTGACAGAGCTTGTCCAGACAGCCGAGGCCATGAAAGGTGACATCCACAAACACACACATACGTACGCACCCACTCACTTTGCTGATCAAACACTCTTAGTCACTGAATGTAGCTCAGTGCCATTTAGTCACTGTCTCCATTCTGCCTTATACAACATTTATTGGAGGATGAAGCAGAAGCATTCAAGGGTTTAAGAAACCTATGAAAATTTTTATGTTTTTGATATTATTAATAATGGCAAGAAGCCTCCATGCAGTCCAGAGTACTCAGTATATATTTTGCATTTTTATGACATCAGTAGAAACAGAGATGAGAATTACAAGCAGACTGTTCTCAACACATTTAGAGAGAACGAGAGTTTTCTAGCAATCTGTGTCTAAGCCTGTATACTTTGTCATCAACAAAATATGACAAAGATTAATTTAGAGTAAATTAATCTTTTATTGCAGTAGTATAGACCCGTGAAAAAATACCTGATACGTATCTAAATAAAATTCATGTTAAAAAATATTTTTTACACAAAAAATGAGTGTGTCATAGTTACTAAAATCCCTGATGTGAAAATATTGTACAACTCTCTGACTCCAAGAAAACAGAACTAAATGTCAAAGTGTTCTATTTTTACAGTGTGTGATTCTATTATTACAGTAGTATATTTTATTTTTGTGTTTCACATATTTATGCTTTATCACATTTTTAACAAGGGTGCCAATAAATATGTTTGGTGCTGTACCTGCCATAAATATTAAGCAAATGTGAATTTCAGTGTCACTGTGACACATTATTTTGGAGCAGAGGGAAACTGATTTAGCTGGATTTGTAGACAACATTCAGCTTTAAGCGAGGCGGGGTACCGGTAGGAGCCAACACAGTTTGATGAAATGTAAAAATCCCTGACAGGATTGTGAAGATGTCGAAGATTAGTGGAAGGATCCCTAATCCTTCTGCTCATGAATAACACTGTTGCACTAGTGAGTCAAGCCACCAAACCTGTCAGCATCTCTAATAAAGATGGCTCCCAAAAATCAGTTTAGAATATTGAAATTGTAGCTCAATGTAATCTCCATGCAAATTTCTTCAAATGAAGCTTTGTAGGAAGGTTACAGCAGTATCTCTGCATGCTTCAGTACTGCATCTGACAGGGCTAATAGATTGTGTTTGGGTGAGAATTAGATTTCAGAGAACAGCCTAACACACAGTGGGGCTATCCACTTCACCTCTCTAATGTCCCATGTGGTCTCTCTTTTTTTCTCTCCATCCCCCTCCTCCCTTGCTGCTTTAGATGGAGGTAAGTGGTATATGGCGTGTTTTGTTCACCCAGATCAACTTTCATCAGGGTCAGTGGGGGGCCGAAGAGTAGACGGCTGAGGGGTTTGGGGGGATAACAGATTTCCCCAGTGATAGACATAATCTATAAACATCATCCCCATCTGCTTCACCAGGCTGTCCTTGAGCAGCTCGGTTTTATGGACATTTAAAAGTCTTTAAAAAGACAATGATCCATCAAATGTGTATTCCATCTAGCTTACATTTATGTCAGTTTCCTTTGAGGCATTATTGTGGTAATGGAAACATTTGGGCATCTTTAGGATGATGAAAAGAGGGCATAATTGCACTGGTAAATGAAATGGAAATGCACTGCTATTGTTTCTGTTTACCTTCTGTGAAAAACAGAAAGAAAATGGCATCAGTAATCCAATGTCTGCTATCGATCTCCTCCAGGATCAGACTGCGTGGATCCCGAGGACCCCACCGTCATCGCTGAGACCGAGCTCCTCGGTGCAGCAGCCTCCATTGAAGCCGCAGCCAAGAAACTGGAGCAGCTCAAGCCCAGGGCCAAGCCCAAGGTAACAAGTGCCCCACTCAACCTTTTTCCACCCACTCAAACCCAAACACAGCTTTCTGCGATTAATCAGCTGGGGAGTCGATGTGGGACGTAGGTAGGAAAAGGTGACGCCGACTTTGAAGTGGAGTCCTCTTTTTCTGTAACTGATCTGCTGACATGAAATCATGAAAGGAGAGAATGAGACTGTTACATACACTTACGTACACACACACACACACACACACACACACAGCATGTTGACTCAGAGAGCTCGTCCAGTGACTTATAAAAGCTAACTTATAAAACTTTCTTCAAAGCTACTCTTGAACATTATTTTGAACTGCATTGCCAGGAGATGTAATTACACAGCTGGGTTGTCAGGCTTATGTTGGATTGAGCTCAAATGTGCACTGAACTGCTGTGACCCTTTGTGAAAGAGAAGTTCTCTGTCCTATTGAACTTATTTCCTTTGTTTTGTAGCTCTGTTTTCTTCTCTTATCTATTACTGTGTCACCCCTGTACTCACTCTCCAGATCAAAACCAAAATGTGTAGCATAATGCACAGGCAACATAGGTGATAATTTATACTACATGTGCTATAAGACTACTTTTATGTTTTTGTTCTCTTTGTAAGTAGCTGTTGTCTTTGTGGCGTCCTCTGCATGGTTGTAGTGTTTGTTTATCTGTCTCTGGCCATTTGTGGTCTTATGTCTCCAAAGCTTTTTCCCCTTTTTTATTGTTCTTCCTGTAAATGTGATCATCAGTCCAGTCTTCATCTGTGTAACTTTAACGTATATAGATTTAGGTTGTCCTGTTTTTAAATGAAGACCATGTAAAGTCCTGTCTCATACTACAGATACTATAATTCATGGCAGCAGCAGAGCTTTTGTTTTTAAGGAAAGAGATTAATCAAGGAAAGGATTTTCATATTTTATGTGTCAGTAGCTCCCTCTAGTGAGCATATTAAAGACAACAGAAAAATGAAACCTTAAACAACTAAACATTTCCGTATTAAAAGATTATTTAGGACGAAGCCAAGACAAAAGATTACAATGAAAGAATTCCTGGGAATGCAATAAAAAAACGAAACAGAAGAAACATGATCTTCAGTGCCTTGTAATAGTACTCGCCTGATTTGAAAATTTTCAAAGTTTATGTTATAAGTGCAAACTTCAATTCATTTTACTGGGATTTTATGTGATAAATCAATGTACAGTTTTGTATAACTAGATGTAAAATGTTACTGCATTTCAGTGTGGTTACAACAGCAATGTTCGAACATGTTTTCTTTTTTTTTTTCCAGAGTAGGGTGTAGAGACAGATATTTTTGCCCTTTAGTTGATTAGATGGAGCACATCTGTGAACATCACTATTCTAGGTTACCAATTGAAGATTTGTAACCTGTGGGCTGGCATAGCACATGAAAATATTTTGATCATAACCATTCCATTGTAGAGCTGGTTCTATATTTTGCTATCCTGCTGGAAGGTGAAGGTGAGTATTTTGGAACTTCAAACAGTTTCATCAATCTTCTCATCAGCTTTGGTCAGCTTTTCTATTTGTGCTGATCATAAGCGTTCCTACGACATTCTGTCACAACTGTATCTCACTTTAGGTGTTTTGTCTTCAAGGCGACATGCTGTATTAGTTTTGCTCTACAAATGGAGTTTAATGTAGGTCAAAAGAAGTTTTTTCAATCTTATTTGTCCAGAGAGCATCAATTGTGTCCTCTACGTGGCTTTAGTTTGCAGTTGTTCCAGACTCTTCCTTTTTTCCGATGTCAGATCGGAAAAAAGTTTGAACATTTGTTCAAAACTTGAACAAATGTTCAAGTTTTGAACATTTGTGACATGTTCAAAACTTGAGCTTTTTTTGCTGCCTACTTCTGCTTTAAACTTCTCCAGAACTTTATCTCTAAGCTGGTGTGCTCTTTGGTCATAAATATGTGTGCTCACTGCTCCCTAATATATATATATATATATATATATCTTTTATTTTACACACATCAACTCTATCCGCTAGTTGGAAGACTCCTTGACGCCTTTGGTTTTATTGGATCTTATTTATATTAAAGTAAAGAGGGCTGAATATATATCAACACCACACTTTTTTTTCTATTTTAATTTCTAAGAAAATTATTTCTAAAAAAAAATATTTTCATTCCATTTCAGCTATGTTGTGTGAGTGAGCCATATAAAATCCCAATACATTGAATTGTAAGGATGAGAATGAAAACCTCTGCAAGGCCCAGTATACACTGTGATTCACAAACTGCAGAGCTCTATTAACTGTTATTTTTGGAATGATGCTAATGCTGTTGCAGAGAGAGAAAACTAGCACAAATACTGTTATTTATCATAGCTTAACACAGTTCCAAACAGATGTTTAGGCTTTATTTATGTTCCCGACAACTGCCTGAATTATCCCTCTTCCGTTTTACTCCCCTCTGCTCTTTTCTCCCTCATACTTTCCGCCCTTTCAGAGCAGACGCCTCTTCTGCTCCCAGCATGCTTCCTCTTTCCCCTCCTCCCTTCCAACTCCCTAAGCCATTGTAGGCCTGGAAGCCTTCTCTGCAGGGCTCTGTCTGATATGTTTGATATATTAGGTTGTTATTCAGTCCAACTATATATCAAACATATTCCTACAGTGTCCCGCCCTGTCTCCAGCCACGTGTGCCTTATGTGTTTATGGAGGTCTGTGGTCAATCACATCTTGTTGACTGCTGATGCAGAGAGGGCCATTTGTTGAATGTCCCCGAACTGAACCTCCGTGATTTTTCATACTGTTCTTCAGTTCATTTGGCGGAAATGACCGTTTATGTTCACATTCTGCTTCATTGCTCAAAATGTGTTGTATCTAGATTTGTTTTATGTGAAAGGTAAAATTTAACCTCAATACACTTTATCGAAAAAGTTGTCACTGAGGTTGTGTTATTTGTGGCTCGCTGTATTTTACAGATCTGAGGATAGATGTGTTATTATTTTTACCTTGGTTTCATCCATTCTTTGCAGATTGGGATTTGTAACTTTTTGGGGCTTTTTTTTCTCCAGCAGGCTGATGAGACACTGGATTTTGAGGACCAGATCTTAGAAGCTGCAAAGTCTATCGCTGCAGCAACCAGTGCTCTTGTAAAATCTGCATCTGCAGCTCAAAGAGAACTGGTGCAACAAGGCAAGGTCAGAAAATAATTCCTTCCATACTTTTGATTGTTATGAGGGCATAGTACACATAACAATGTACTATGCTGTTGACTGTTGAATATCCAACAGTCAGACTATCAAAAAGTATGTTGAAAAAAATAAATCTTAACTAGATTATATAATAATTAGCCATTTGGGTTAAACTGTTTTTTGCTTTTAGCCTCATACTGCCTTAAAATGATAAATGATAAATGGACTTTATGCTACAGACACATTCACCAATTTGCACTCACAAACATGCACACGCTAAGTGGTAGGCCACTCGGGGTTTAGTGCCTTGCCCAGAGGCACATTGACATGTGACAGGAGGAAACTGGAATCAAACAACCTTTTCATTTCAAGTCTACCACTCTACTAGAGAGCCATAACAATGATAATGGCTCATAAGACTTTATTGACAATTTAGTCAAAGCTTATGCTCATTGAAATTAGATTGCATACGCTTGATTATTAGGTAAAAGGTTTGTGTTTACTTAAGTGAATAAACTCATTTACTAAATTCATCACATTTATCACCTAACCACTTCTATTTTCATCCTGTGACTAAGCATTTGGCTTGAAGAAATAACCAAACGTTGTTATAGGATAATATAGCACCACATAAGGTATTGCTCGTCTGTATTGACTTCATGAATAATTATTTTGTCAAAATGTGAATGTCGAGCTTAAGCTTGCTTTAGCTCAACATTAATATTGGCCATTTAATTTAGTAATTAAATGGCCAATTTAGGGTTGGCCATTTAATTGGCCATTTAATTTAGCCAATTAAATTAAGATACTAAATGGCCAATAGTTTCTTAAATGAACAAACTCATTCTCTGGTGATGATTGAAGTCATTATCTCTGCTAACTGATATTAGCATTATTACAAAGCATCATTTCACCACCTGACTATTTCTTATCTCATGCAAGAGGTTTAGTGAAATGGATGATATTGACAAATAGTCCAAAATGCATAAACCCAGCGTAGGTAAAGAAATAACCAGCATTTCTGTATGTGTGAGAAGCTTTTATCTTTTTTTCCCCCCCGTTCTTCAGGTGGGATCCAATCTAGCTAATGCAGTAGATGATGGCCAGTGGTCACAGGGTCTCATATCAGCTGTAAGTTACTTTGATGTGTTCCTATATAAACTTTGTTTTACTAAATGTTGCACCCAGCCAAGAATAAGGGTGAATTTGTTCATTGCTGTAGGCTCGTATGGTAGCAGCAGCCACCAGTAACCTGTGTGAGGCAGCGAATGCTTCAGTGCAGGGCCACGCCAGCGAGGAGAAGCTCATCTGTTCTGCCAAGCAGGTCGCAGCCTCCACGGCTCAGCTGCTGGTAGCTTGCAAGGTGAAGGCGGACCACGACTCTGAAGCCATGAGAAGATTACAGGTAACACTGAATCCCATTAGTTCAGGTGTGAAAAGATACATAACTCATACTTGCGCTCACATTTTTCAACACCTTTCTTTAGGCTGCTGGCAATGCAGTGAAGCGGGCTTCAGACAACCTGGTAAAAGCAGCTCAAAAAGCAGCGTTTGACAAGACAGACGATGACAGCGTGGTAGTAAAGACCAAATTTGTTGGAGGCATTGCTCAGGTCAGAGAAAAATCTATGAATGAATCTTGTGAAGTCTTGGATATAAATCCTCCCAACTGCATGATTTGCCCTTTTCCGCTAATGTTACTGAGCGATTGCGTTTCTAGCCCATATATCAAAATGCCACAGTTGTTTTTCTGAAATTGTGATGAGTTCCCACAGATAAAAAAAAAAAAACATCAAATCCCTTTCTAAGCTGTTTACCAGGACATTAACAGCTCCAAAATATAACACCTCGGATAACTTTGAACTGTTTCACTGCTGGAACAGATAATATTCATGAATTCAGATCAGGGAACAAAGATCAACAATATCCAATGAGTGTTTTTCTGTTGTCGTTGCTTCTTTTTGATGCTGATTGGGTTCCTGTGTCAGTGAGATATTCACGACGACTGAGCTTATGCCCGTCACTTTCCATTTTGCCTGTCATTGTCACACTGATGATGGGATTCTGGGATCCCACTGTTATTGTAACCAGCTTAGACTGTGATTGACATTTAACAAGGTAAATAACTCAGCAAATGTTTGTTTCTATTTTCTCATTTTTATTACTACCATCAGTAATTATTTATTAAATAACTTCTGATTCATCTTTCAGGCGTGGGATTGATTTTCCAATACAGAGCACTAGCATTAGAAATTTAAAAGTGATCAAGTTTGGCTCATATATAGCTTTGCTGCCTATTCACAGCAAATGTCAAATCGGGGCACTTTTTAAGATTAACTTGTCCAACTCGTCTTCAATTAAAATAAATTCAGATCAGGGAAAACTAAAATCAGTGTAATACCTGCCAGCCATAAAGTCAGATTCAGGTCTAATTATATACCATCACTTTACACCCCAATCACAGTGCAATCAGCATAGGTTGATCAATTATAGCAACTTAATAAAAGATTTAAGGATCTACATGATTGGAGCCTGCCCACGTGTGAGCAGAGGAATTAAAATTTCTTTGGAAATGTGTGGTTTCCATCAGCTGTTGCTGTTCTTCGCAGATTATTGCAGCTCAGGAGGAGATGTTAAGGAAGGAGCGCGAGCTGGAGGAGGCTCGGAAGAAGCTGGCTCAGATCCGACAGCAGCAATACAAATTCCTGCCGAGTGAACTGAGGGAGGACGAGGGCTGACTAAGGCAGCAGGCGAGGAGGCTGATGTGCAGATGACAGCATCTCCTGAACGGGAGACGATGCGGATGTACTGTCGCCCGCTTGGCTCCGACATCACTGAAGACTATATTCAGCACTTGAAACAGGCCTATTTGTTGACAAAAAACAAGTGCCTGTACTTTGTAGTGTACTTGTGTGAGTGTAAGTGTGCGTGATGTGTTTGTCAGTGAATGGCTTCGACATTCAGACTTTAATATAAAGAAAGTTGTTATTGTGAGCAAACAGAGACAAATTGATGGAGTTATTTTCAGTGTAGGTATTAGTGCATCACGAGCATTACTGACTGTTACAGGTATGAATCAGATGCTAATTCTCTCAATAATCACAGAACATTCTTTAACTTAGTAGAGCAAATATGACTGAACAAATGTTCAAAAATGAAGGACTGTAGCTTATGTTTTATATGGAAAATCCATCAAAGGATAATTAGAAATCAGTTAAGGCAATGCCTCTTCAAACTGTGGGCTTGCATGCACCATTACTCTTAACACATATCGATAAAGCTACTAACCAATAGAGTATTATTGTTCGAAAAGGCCCTTGTATCATATTAACTGTGTTAATTGTGGGGACTGTAGCGAAAACAACAGATTTATTCCTGAATTTTAAGCTAATCTGTTCTTTTTGATGCCAAATACAGATTGGTTTAGAGTGATGTAGATGAGGTGAAGGGACAAAATAACAAAAATGCATTGATTCCTATTATCAATCACGGAAAATACCTACGAAAAAGAAAGTAGTTTTGTTTAGATATTCAGATCTAAATGTGACCAAATATGTCTTGCTGCTTGTACAATATTGCACTCAAAGGATCCCACTGATTTTTCACCTAAAATATAGATAACCCTGTAAAGTTATAAACAGTATTATTACATTGTTCTGACATGTTTTTCCTTTTGCTTTCCTGGTTTAAAATTCCAACTATTTACACAAACCAGATTAAGTTCATGTGCCACTTATACTCAAACAGGGTTCCTTTGCGGTCTTCAAAAGTCCAGAATAGTTTTGAATTTAATCAATATTTTACAGATATAGACAAATGTGGAAGAAAAAAAATTGATTGCTTTTACATAGATACCATGATGACAGCAATGTCTTCACCATACTCAGAGTTGAGTTGAAAAAAAAAAAGTTATGTTGGATTTAGATATGTCATGCATATTACTCAGGTGATGTAATAATAAGGATGAACCTTGAGATTCTTTTATTTAGACTATACATTTATTAGGGAAACAGAAAGGAAATTCCTTGGTGAGACTTCTTTACTGTAAATATTATTTACAATTCTTGTCCAAAGTTTGAATACACTCATCGGCCATAAATGTCCTAATAATTTTTATTTACTTGAGCTTCTCTTTTTTTCATGGTGAACTGAAGAGAAACCAAACAGAAGCATTTATTTTTAAAATCATCAAAGGGATGCAGAAGTTTGAATTGTGTGGTCAAAATTCTATGAACAGGTTCAATAAGGTCCTGGCTTACTAGTGGTTGGTCATTTTAGAACTTCTATCTGAATTGGTTGAGTTCACTTAGCTTGGTTGGTTTATTGGCTTTTAAACATTTAGAATAAATTTTCAGTACAGTTGAGTTTGTGCTTTTATGCTTTATTGAGTCCCAAATCAGTTGTGATGTGTGCTGGGATCATTGTCCAGTTAAATTTCAGAGTTGACATTAGCATGACATTTATGCTAGTAATGAGTGGATGTATGATACTTCTGACAGATTTAGATTTTTATTTTCTACCAAAGCATTTGTTTATGTTAGGAAGTGAAACAGGCTTCTGTCAGAAGACAGCAAAACAATTTTAAATTAAATGAATCTGTTTCTGTTTAGAATGTGTTAAAAAATGTATGTCAAAAATTATTTTAAAATCCTTATTGCTCGTGCAGCAATCAAATCGTTCTTATTATCAATTCTCTGAGATTGGAAGGCCTCCTTGCCATCACCCTAATTGTTAGCTCTTCCATAGATTCTGGCATGGTCTCTCCAAAACATTAAAATTTCTTCCATTCAGAATAAATAATTTTGCCAAAATAAAAGAAGAAATCCCTTTCAACCAAAATCTTTCTGGAGTATGAATAACTTGGATCTTAACGTTGTAACTTAAACATGCCAAGAAGATTGACCCAGATATTTAGAAATAAATATTTAAAAAAAATATTGAACTGAAAATGTTTAGGAATCCTGACCTAAGCACACTTTATTATTTTCCCGTTACTGTCCAGTGTTTTTAAAATTGCTTCTATATTAACTCTATGTTTACAAACTACACAGTCTACTCCAGCAAGGCAACATTGAGTTACTGCTGTTGTTTGAAGGAAAATAAGCTTCTTACAAGGATATTGGGCTTCCACCTCTGTGCTGAAATGAGCATAAATGTTTTCACATTTTTCAAACTAAAGACAGAAATTCAAGGCTTCCATGACATCAAATCTTTATTCGGAAACCGCTTCTTGTTGCATTTGAGGGGACTGATAAAATTACGTTTTTTCTTTCTTCCAATAATGCATTACACGTTTTAAAACTACTGCTGTTCATTTCCTCAGTCTGTCCATGCCCATGTCATGTCTGCATCGTGTACTAGTGCCTTATTTGAGTCTGCGCCGCAAGCAGCTGAACATCAGGCTGGCTGAGAGCCTGAGCCTTCTCTCTCTGGGTCAGAAACATTATGCCAGTCTATCAGCAAAATCTTTGCCATACTGGGGGCCTATACCTGCCGACGGTGTCATAGTGCTGATGTTAAAGGGCATCTGTGGATACCTTTAGGGTTTAGTTACTAACACTAGATTGCATTCAGTGAGCATGTGGCTACATGTATCTGAGGTAATTAAATTATTTAAATTTATTCAGCCAAATACCACTAAAACGTTGAGCTGAATAACTTCCTTGTTGCATTGTCTAAACCACTATTAAAATGTTTTTATCTGTTAATGTGAGACTAATCCTGAAATATACTGTCCAGCGGGTGTATCTAAGTATTATTGGAATAGAATAAGAGTTGCCATCTCTGTTATAAATAAGTGTTGTGCTTTCTTTAACAGATTGCGTCGGTTGTATCATTTGATGCTGTATTTACAATATTTATCTGGTCACAGAAGTATTTTTTGTATTCACTAAAAATAAAAATAAAACAGTTTCAAACAGTACTATTTCTTATTATTTTTATTTTTACAAACAGATTAAAAATGTTTCCAACAATTAAACATCATTAAGTCGTGTGTGGATTTATCAAGTCAAGTCACCTAAAAAAAATAAGTTGAAGTTTGTTGTCAACACATAACAAGAGCATAAGAACATGAATACTTGTTCTGCATTTTTGTCAGCAGATGTCAGTATTGCCCTTCCTAGCTCAGTCAGGGGTGAAGAGAATGTTTGGAGAAGCATGTTCGTGTGGAACGATTAGCAGAGGTTTGCCAGACCAAATATGGAAATTGTGGATTCACTTTTTTTTTCTTTTTTTTTTCCAAGCTTCCCAGACCAGACTTTGAAGTATGCAGAGATCTCCATTTAGATGCTTTGGTCAAGAGGAAGAGCTCACATAATTTTTGCTCATTCACATACCATTGCACACAGTAAAATTATTTGAGAAGTGATTATTTTATACACTTTCTGTTCTGGGTATGAGAAGCCAACAGGCAGACTTGGTGTGATATTTTTTGCTTGTTTTTACAAAACTATAGCTGATCTTCTTACTAAGTCAGAAGCATGTTGGGGCATAGAGAATACATAAAGGATGCAAGTCAAGAACATTTCCACACTGTTCTAATGAATACCATATTTGGCTGCTTGAGTGTTTTGGTCTCTGCACAGTAGGGAGGGGAAACTGAAGCCATGTGTGTTGAGAAAGATTATCCATCTTTTTCTCACCCTCTTTCTGTGGCTCTCAGCCTCTCATGCCATTGAAGGCCATGGACCAACAAGGTTTTTCTGGTTAACTATTATGAAGTTATTAGTCTTCCTGTTCAACTTTAAGATTTTTACACAATCATTGAAACAGACACTGATTTTCAGATGGGAAAAAAAACTGGTTCAAATTACAGCCATCTCTTCCAGATTTAATATTTTCAAGCAGAAATAAAGACATCTTTGAATTCACCTGAGCTGACTACATTTTTCTTCCTCTCATAAGCATTGCATTTCATGCATTTCTGAAATCCTGTGTTATAGTATTGTTAAAGACAATGTTTAGAGTGAGTTCCCTGCGTATGAACTTGACATGCAGGTTGTTGCCTATCAATTTGGTGTGTTTGTGTATGATTCTATGTTCTGTGGTAAATATGCAGTAAATATTCAAAGGGCACAGGAAATGTTTTATCATAAGTCATACATCTGTGTTATTACAGACACAGGAAAGTTTGGACATGAAACAAACTTTATGTTTTTAATGAAAAACACTACAAAAGTTTGGCCCCAAATGTTTGGGTTAACTGCAAAGAAATATTGAGGTTTATGCATTTAAACATCACAAGTGGTTCCTTTTAACTGCTGTCAAATTATTATTTACAGTGCTTTGCAAACTTGCCTTTTGAACTTTAGAACCAGCATTCTTTTGTGTTACAACAAACTTCAATGTATTTTATTGGGATCAACATGATAGACTAACAGACTAGTACATAATTGTGAAGTAGAAGAAATACTATACATGGTTTTCAAAATTTCAAAAAGTGATGTCATCCTTTTGCTTTTAACCCACTATGCTCTGATGTCACTAAATAAAAACTAATGTAAGCAAAGGCCTTTAAATGTCATCTAATTAGGAAAAAGAGTTTGTTTTATCCCCAACATGTAGATGCAGCAAGCAAGCACAGGAAGTTGCTCTGGTCAGATAAGACCAAAACTGAACTTTTTGCCCCACATAAAAACATAACATGTGACAGAAAACAGTAGTTACACTTCATGAAACACAACATTCCAATTGTCAAACATGATGGTGGTAGAACTGTTAGCCTCAAACATAAAATTCCATTAAGATACACTGTGGTTTTTAGTCATAATGTGTCAACATGTGGAAACGTTCAGATCACTTTTGCAAAGCATTCTGGACACCTCATGAACAGCTAACTTAGTTGAAAGAAGATCTAACAACAGTGAATCGTGTGATTAAGAAATAGACTAATTAGAACAACAGAAGTGTTCTTTGCCGAATCACTTATTTTCCTACTTACTTCACAGATGTTCTCCAGTCAGTTTTGCAAAGAACTGTCAAAAGTTCATAAAGATGGATCCTAAGAGACATACAGCTGCAGTTTTAAAATAGAAGTGGTGATCCTGCAACACTTTTCAGATTTTTATTTCTAAACAGGTTTAAAACACTGGGCCTATTTTTTCCCCTGATAATTATCTGTTACTTATGGTTTACAACAAAATATCTGAGTTAAATGCATAGAAGTTAATCAGCAACAACACAAGGTTCTAATGTCTTTGTCTCTCAGGTTAAATGTTCACCTTTGTTGAGTATAAATAATGCAGTCAGTTATTTGCTAAAAATTCTCCCTTTTTTATTGCTAAAGATACAAACTGCCGTGACATAATTTGCTAATGTTGTAGTTGTGTGTATAATTTAAAAATTCTAAAAATTCATAAGGGTTTAAGGTCAGTTTACACTTTGACTTCTCATTTTTTCTTGATTTTATACACTGACTTTTCATTCTTTCTTGATTTTATATCATTTAATGAATAAATATAATTACATCAGAAAGCCCTGTCCTGAAAGGTATTAAACGTCTTAAAATAAAACTTCCATCTGGTGAAGAAATTCCTTTAATAGACAGAAAACTAGCTATGCTATCAGTGAAGCACAGAGAGATGGAGAGAGCTTTTGCTCGGAGCGGTGGAGTAGAAAGTGAGGTTTAAAAAGAATGTCTGTCAGGGAGGACTTTGGGGTTTTAGGGTTGGGTCATTTTCTTTCTCTCCCTTCTCATTTTCTGTGGTCCTTTGTACACTGAAGAAAAATCTAACCCTTTCCTTGGGCCAATCTTTGGGCAATGTCAGGAATGTTCCCCTTCCTTCCTTGATGAAAATCTCTCCAAACACACCTGCTAAGATTTTTTTTTTTTGTATATTTTTTTAGCAAATTCTTTTGGATATAGACAGGATTATATCCTAGAGTGTGATGCAGTCCACACTTATTAGTAAACTGAGGATAATTTGCCACCTTTCAAATTACTCAAGCTGATAATATAGATGGAAACAGTACTGTTGATGAAATCTCATCTAACACAGTGATATTAAAATTTTTTCCCTGACTGCTGCTAAGATGTGTTATTCATTAGCAACTGCTTTAGGAGAACATCAACTTGCTAGTAATTTGGATTTTCAGCATTATTGCTGTTGCTAAATTAGCTATCTGCAAACTGTGATAAAGTAGTAAAGAACCATACAACATTTACTTTCACAAAGAGCATTTTAGCTGTTTTTCAAATCTTTACTATTCTGCAGCGATCTCAAAATGCTACCTTTGTGAATGAAACGACTACTGTTGCTGCTACCATGCAATAATCATCAAGTTTAGAACTTTGTGTGCAGGTTTCTGATACTTTTATGTTAACACATTCAAGCAGTGTTGGCAGAAAATCTTAAAAAGGCAGACAAGCCAAAACTCTGTGGGATAAACCAATAAATTACAGCATGGTTTTTGCAGAAGTGAGTGAGGTCATTGTATCTGCAACTGCCTGTTGTTTAAGCATATTTACATACCGCTCTTCTGTGTGCTGTAAGACACAGGACTTCCTAACATAAACCTGGGAGACAGCAGCTGATGGATCTAAGAGAGGCCTTTCCTCAGCTCTTGAACACTATTACTATTTTAGGTCATTAGCTGGATTCTCCCATTATACCAATGCTGCATCATATCCAGTATCAAGCTCTGGTTTAATGTGAATAGTAAACAGAGCATGGAGAGAATGACTCATGATGCTTTATGGGTTGGAATTAGTTATTGTCGAGTCAATCTAAGAAGTCGCAACAATATTGCTTCCTGTGGTTAATAATAATTGCAAGTACAAGGCTTATACTTGGTTAGCACATTACTCTTTACCTTTTAAAATGCATCTTTCGACTAGTTGGTCAGTTGATTTATGTTGACAATTTCAAATGCATTGACATGGTTCTATGAAATATTTCATATTTCAGATTCCCCATTTCCAGATGCTAACAGGTGAGACCTGCTGGTATGTATGGTGTAGAAATGTTAGTTGCAGACAATATCTTCTTAGTGACAATGTTTGCCATCTTTTCCCCCCGCATGACAGCACAGCAGCTCCGTCAGTCATCATGTACAGAAGGCACAGTATTTCTCAGTCAGCAGTGACACCACGGCTATATTGGGACCAAGCTGAGACTTAAAACTTTGGTGCTAATTTTGGACAGCTTCACAAGTAACATAAGGAATATCCATTAAATCTAATCCCCCAGCGCCAGACGCAATCATCTCAAGTCAGGTTCTTTCTAAAGGGTTCGCTCTGATTTTTGTTTGCTTTGTTCACAGTTGAATTAGTGCCAAGAACTTGATGTACACCAGGGGCTCTTGAATCATTTTGCCAAAGTGAACTAATATGAATATTGTCATTGGATTTTGACATCTTAGAATGAGATTAAGCACTCGTTCAATAAAATCCTTTCATCTTGAAAAGGAGATTTTCCTTTAAACACATTAAGTGTCAGCCAAAGAAGAAAATATTTGGCTTCTTCTCCTCTTTCAGCCCAGTAGTCTCTCCACCCAGCATTAAAACTGAATAAACACTCTCTTTCTCACTAACAGTATTTTTTTTGTTTGTTTGTTTTTTTTGGGGGGGGGGGGGTTGTTGTTGTTGCTGTTTATTAATGCTGGCGCCAGATTTAATAAGATGATTTAGTGTAAAGATAACTAAAATAAATATTCCTTGTGACTTTGTTAACGGTTTGTCACATTTACTTTCACTTTTAGCTTTAACTCTTAAGTATCTTTCTTGGATCTGAATTTGTTTTGATAGCTATGGTTTCAGAGAAACAGACATTTGGAATATGTGCTGTACTTAATATAACTGGAAATGGAAGCAGATGTTTGTTAGTTCCATGCAGAGTTGTGAAAGAGGTGGAATTTAATAATTACCACCTCTTCAATCAAAATTCAATCAATTTCATTTATTCCAATCCAGATCAAATTATATGCCATCCTAGTCAATACTAACCTAGTCAATACTAACAATACTAAAGGTTAATGTAAAATGGTGCATAGCTTTCTAACTTTATGTAGAAATAAAAATCAGAAATGACTGGAGTGCAATTTGTCCACCTTCTGCTCTGATACTCTAAAGACAAATTCATTGCAACTGATTGCCTCTAGAAATCAGATAATTAGTTAGTAGAGTCTATCTGTGTATATCTGAATTTTAGTATACTTCTGATCTGTGAAGGTATCAGAAGTTTGTTAAAAACTTGGACTACTCTGGTTTTTCTATTTCTGTGTAATTTATGTGTTCTTTGACACAATAAAATTACCATTAATAAAATATCCCTTTCAACTTAAATTGGCAGGCCAAAAAGAGGAAAATTAAACAGGAGTAATCAAGAAACCCATTTTAACTCTAAAGGAGCTGCGGAGATTAATAACTGAGGTGGAAGAATATTTTGATGGGACAACTAATATTCGTGGACTTCAGAAATCTGGAATTTATGGAAGAGTAGCTTGCCTGCAAACCACTTTGACTGAAAATAACTAAAACTGCTTAGTTCACTGAAAACACTATTTCCATGGCGGTACACAGTGGTGGCAGAGCTTTAAATTGATGTATACAGTAACTGTTTGACTTTGAGCTAATTTGCACAGAAAATTTGCAAAAACTTAAATTTCTCATTGTGAATTGCAATTAATTCATCCATGATTCAAAATTTCTTTAAAAGTCTGAAGATATATCTGTAAGAGAGATGGAGCAATGTCAGTGTGTTCATTTCTCACTTGTGTCTCTCTCTTTTTGTTGCTCCTGTACTGGACTAAGTGTCTCTTACTTGGGGATTTCTGGGATACCTCATGGCCCCTGGTTACTTTGGGCAGGATTAAACTTTCATTGAGTACTGCTCTTTCTGTACACAGGATAACATCTTTTTCAAATCTATTATTCCAGTTCAGTGTATCATAGTGGATAATTTGTCCATGTTTGCTGTATTGTTTTACTTATGTTGACAGGTGTGAACACAGTGAAAGACGAACTGTCTCTTTTATAAAGGAAAATAGGGGTGGGAGGGCTTATTTACTGATAATTCAGTAAATTTGAATTTTTAATAAAGTAGGGGAGAGGGTTGCAGTACTTTATTCCATTCTTTTAATATGTCTTCATGAAGACATAATTACCCCATCATGTAGTATATACACCTCCAAGGCCCCATGACTAGAACTCGCCAGACCACACCAGATGGTCATCTATTTTTTCTCTCTTCTGTCTGTTCAGTTTTTAATGACTGGCTGTCCACAACTTTTTCATCTAGATCCCAAGCTGAGCACTGAGTCTGAGGATAACCAACATAGAGTTTGATCAAACCCGAGAGCTACAGACAGACTTTGCTTTAAAAAATCAGGTGTTGCAGAATTATGGGTTCCTCTGGCATTTCTCACTACTGAGAGACCACTGTGACCCAGTTGCAGTGAACACACGCTGCTGGCGTTCAAACAGCTACCCAGAACCACACTGGAATGTCTCATCATGAGAGTCTCAAATGAACCTCACATTATAGCTTTCACTTGGCCAATCTAGGCTCAGTTAAAGGTGTGGGACTTGTAAACAAAATGGGGCTCTATGCTCTCTACTTTCAAACACAAACTTATTTGTTTTCATCTTGATGGTATGAGAGGAAGCAGGCTGTTCTTCCTTTAAAGGAAAGTACTCATTTTAAAGAAAAATTATTAGTGTAATAAAGAAATCCTGTTAATCTTCATATTGTCAGAGTTTCTTTCTTTGAGCCCCACAGCGCCAACAGTCAGCCTGTAACCAGTAGAACAGAAGCTGAGGAGAAAGTACATACCAAGAAGTTTATAGCACCAAAGAATGGAAAAAAATATTGAGTGCCTTTGACTTTGGACTTCACAAAAAGCCCTCACAAGTTAGCTGTCTTTTCTGCCAACAGTATTTGACCTTGCTCACACTAGAGAACCCATATATGGATAAAGATGCAGTGCTGTGAAAAAGTATTTGCTCCCTTTCAGACGTGATTCAGTTATTTTATCTATTCAGTACATAGATAATCAAATAAATTTTAATACTGGAGAAAAACGACCTATGTAAATGCAAAATGCAAATGCAATACCACCTATATAAAAACAAAATCCCTTAAAGTCATTAATTAACTCTCATTGACCACATTTCTTGGCAGTTTCACAAATCACACCAAGGCCTGATTAGTGCTTGGACTAATCAACATGAAATAGATTCACTGCAGGTTACGGGCAATGCTTAATAATAATTGTGGTTGTCAAGGGTAGAACAAACAGTTTTACGTGGCAATTACTTTCTTAGAAGAAAGAATTGAATGAAATCATCACTTGAAATCTGCTTTTTGTGTTTACAATAGCTGCGACTAAGATTTAATGATTAGAATGAAGAGATGGACTACTGCAAGCCAGTTATGTGTTGGTGATGGTTTCTCCATTTTTTATGTTGTATTATGTAAGATTATGTTTAGAATTATGTGGAGATTATGTTATTCTAGAAATAACATAATCTTGTTACCAAAGCATATGACACAAAGTTCAGTCAGTTTTCAGTATGGAATGCAATAAAATCATTACCGATTTTGTAATTTTGCAAATCTGTGACTTATATTTGTAATTTTTATTTTATTTACTTGTCTTTTATTTTTTTATGTATGTACCCTCTTGTATCTTAATAAAAGTGATGATGATGATAATCAGGTACATTAAATAAATGGGCACAAAAAAAGGAAGCAAACACTTTTCTCCGTATTGTTTTAAAGATTTTCCCACTGATTGCAAGCATGCAAACACCTGGACCTTTAACATACAGCACAAAGAAATAAAGACAAATATTGTATTGGAGATGTCCTCAAGATGCAGGGTACTTCTAAGCTGATATATTGGATTAGCAAGACAGTTAGCGCATGTGTGGGAGAGGATATCCACAGGCCCAAAGGAAAGGACGGTAAGCTTTTATGTCAATGATGAGTCCTGATCCCTGCAGGAGGAATTTCTCTGCTCCTTATCTAGAAATAGGAGGAGTTCAATCTCCCTGTAAACAATCATTTACTGTACTTCCTTGTAGACTTCCCACAATAGGCACAAGTGTCAATGTTGGGTTTATAAGGCAGAATGTAGCACAAATTGACAGTGTCTGATTAAATATTCCTGCCTTGACCTGTCTAGCCTTTTGAGAATTAAATTTTACAGAAGGGTTGTAGCTTGGCATCCCACATGAGTGTGAAATGAATCGTGACAACCCGCCCCCACCCACCACCGAAATGCTTTGGCTCCTCCCTGCTCTTTTTGTCTAGGCTGACTGAGCAGCATCAGATTTGGCTGATGGTCTTGTCTCTCTGTACATCCCATCTGAAGGGGAAATGCAAACAAACCATCTGGGAGGAGCGTTACAGAGGCCACAAATATGTCCCCATTATGACTCTTGCCCACATTTGTGTTTGCAGCACTGCCAGCTTTGCCTTTCTGTTTTCTTTTTTTTCTCAGTTGCTCATCTTGTGTCAGTAATGAAGTTGTTGCTCCAAACTGCTTCTCGAGAAAGGCTTCTTATCTTTTCAAATTTTCCCAAAACTTACTTTTTAGGACCTGCCATGAGAGAATGTTTCTTGCACTGTCCCAAAAGTATTTCTTTGTGTCCTCTTTCTGACTTTTCTGAGAATTACTACAATCTGACCGATGACAGATCCTTTCATTTAACAGCAGCTATTTTGTTCTGCAGCATATTCTTGGTCCTGGAAAAAGCTTCTTATCTTTGGAGCACCTGCAGCTGCAATTATTGACCTTTGTGGCCAAGGAATTTGAGTTAAATTGTTAAGATTTAGTCTAGAGGAAATACCCTGATGTGATGAACAAAGTTCCCTTTAGCCAAACGGGAAGTGTAATGAATTACGCCAGAGAAAGAAACACTTTTGTAAGATTTATACCCTTAGTGACAGATTTAGGATTGCCCAGTACAGCCAGAGTCAAAATGTCACAACCTTATTGCAACTATCCGTCAAGCAAAATACTGTTTCTGACTCCAGGCCCTTGTTACATTTCCATTTCTTCTTGCACCCCGAAGTAGACAACCCTTACTGCTACCTGTATATATAGTGCTGGAACATTACTGTGAACAAGCCCACCATCAGTAGGTTGTGGGTTTGTGTCAGATTACAGCTTAGGTTGCACCAATTCTGAGGCCCCCCTTTTGGTTTTCAACCATTGCCCTGCATGGACCTATCTAATTGCACGGGTACCGTCCTAAAGAGCCAAGAGGTTTTCTCTAAATATAAACTCGGACTATGTCGGCAGAATCTACTCGACAAGAAGCCCGTCTGCTCTTCCCAGAGCTTTACCCAGTGGCTCTTTCCCCAGCATGAGGAGACAGCTGCCCCTAGAATGTCCATGCAGTGTACAGTTAGCATTGCATATAAAATAGACAATGTATGGGAACACTGAAGTGTAAATAAAACATCCCACTGACTCCTATATAGAGATTAGGTTTTACAGAATGTCTTCATGAGTACAACATTAATGAAGTACAGTTTTATTTCTCTTATCCACTTATTTGCACCATAACAATAACAACACTTTGAAGAAGTATTCATACCTATTTTCTTTAACAATCACAAACTTTTATCGGGATTTTCTATGGCAAAACAACAAAGTAGTGCTGTCAAAAGCCAGAAGGAAGGTGGGTGGATATAAATAGCACGCTGGAGAAAGCAGAAGGTAGTGTTGGTTTACCTTGCAGCAGGATGACAGCCCTAAACATACAGGAAGAGCTACAATGGAATGGTTCTTATATCAAAGCATATGTGTTAGAATGCCTCAATCCAAATTCAGACATAAATCTTATATAAATCACAAGAACTTGCGACAAGGCTATTGAGTTCTACAGATGTTCTCCATCTAATGACAGTTTTAGTTGTTTGTTTGTTTTTAAGCTGGGCAGGAATTTCAGTTTCCAGATGTTTAATACTGGTTCAGATAAATTCTAAAAGACTGGAGATGGTTTCCCTGTGATAGGTGATCTTGCAAAGAATTGACTCAGATGTGCTGAAATCATGCAGCCTTATGTGCTACCTTGTGTTGGTCTAGTTGTGCCTTATATTTTTATAAGGCACACTAACATTTTTCATTGTAACACAGAAAAATGCGAGACAGTTTAGAGGGTGAAAAATACATTTGCACTGCAGGCCGTAGTGATACGGTATCAAATTAATGAGACACTTTGAAAGGGTGCTATTTGTTGTCTGGGAAGATAATGTGTTTTACTACTGCCACTGTCTCATTATTACAATTTAAGAGTTAACTCTGGGTTTAAAAAAAAAAAAGACTTCCACAATCCCTTTGGTTTGGGATTAGGGTTAGGGTTTGGCTTTTCACGTCTACTCTGACTCAGAGTACAGCTATATATTTTGTGACCTCAGAGTTGTGCCCAAGTGATTCTGGATGCCATAATTTTTAACAGCCCTTTTTATAAGCATGTTTGCAGTAAAGTTATGCATGGTTGAGAACGTTTTGGGAATGAAAACGCCATTAATGTGCATGCTTTTACCTGTTGCTGCACCTGTCCCTCTCTGCTGCTGACCCACTTCAGAATGCTCCATCATGATCCTGAGAGGTCAACAAAATTCCAGCATGTTAGAGAAACCTTAGATCCGACTGGAAAACCTCAGATTAGGCTGGAAGTTGATCAAAAATGAAACTGAGAGAAATGAAGTGGGATATTCCCTCTGCTGAATTTTCCTTTTAAAGGGGAACATTATTCCAGAGATTAATGGCTCTCGGAAACATGAAAAGTGTTCGATTTTTTACCCCAAAAAATACCACTGGTGTTAACTGGTAGTGGCCCATTGTTTTAATTCCAGTTTAAATGAACCAAACTGCAGCTTAATTTCATTGTCATTGTCTGATCTAGTGGAATGCCACAAAGTGCTTGTGAGGCACATTTTTTCCCCCACAAAATTATATGTCAAGAACTTTTTTTTTTTTCAGCAGCAGGGAAAAATAAATGTCTTTTGGCTGGGCTGTGGCTTTCCTAAAGGCCTTGAGCCTTAAATATTGAAGGAATTTATGCTGTTTTCATAATGTGCAGGATAAAATAACATGAAAGAATATAAATTTATGACCTATTTTCTTTAGTTTTGCTGATTTTCATCAGATTTTCCTATGGAATGTATCATGGAACTTTTTCAGTACATTTTCAGCAGTCTTTGGATGTTGTTCCAAACTATAATAGACCCTGTGCTTTATTCACCGTGCTGATGTACTGCAGGAACACACAGCATGGCTCATTTCCTTTCTCAAAGTGCCACAGGAAATCCATCCAACAATTTTAAATGAAAGAGATTTTTAAGATAATTAAGTTCCAGCAGACCGCCTTTTATTTGTTTAACTAATACCGAAAATATGCTGCTGGGTGTTTTATCCTAAAGTATGAACATCAAGCTGTAATGAATCCAAAAAGTATGTTGTGCATTTTACACAACATACTTGTGTATGTGATATCTGATTTGTGTGATGAAGATTTAAAGAATGTTTTGATTGTACAGTGCTATCACACATTTTCTGTCAGGATGTGGTGGTGAAGAAGATGCTGAATGGCGCAGGTAGAATGAATGAAGGTAGTTTTAATGATAAATAATATTCCAAAAAGTCCACAATACACTGGCAGCACGGCTGAGCGGAAACCAGGGCTCACACCGATAGCAACAGGTAACATAAGTGGCTCAAATGGTAGGCAAAACAGAATGACAACCAAGGACAACCAACGACATGGACCGGATGAGGAACAAAGGGCACAGGTGGGTTTAAATACACCGAGGGTAATCAAGGGAACAAGACACACCTGGGAAACAATCAAGGGGAAGACAGGACAACAAGGAGACTCAGGGACACCGAAAACTCAAATAAACACACAGAAAAACATGGAACATGACATTGTCCATCTTGACAATGTCATGACACAATGTGAGAAAATAAACATTTTCAAATTCTGATTTTATTTACTTAGCTCAAAAATGCAATTGCTTTCCACCCTTGCTAAATTTTGAGATAGATATAATTAACCACACTTTTGGAAAATTTACTTTAACTTTACTATACTCAAGTTTGAAAACTACAATGATAATATAAAGAAGTTAACTAAACAGAATCTGTTTGACAACTGAAAGTAGTTCAAAAGATGCTGAAACGCAACACATCATGTCCCGACCTAAAACTAATTCAAGAACAGCTGAGAAGCAAAATCCATGACATTTATCAGCCCGAAAAGGATTATAAAGCAAATTCTAAGGTTTTGAGGTTGGTATGAACCAAATTGAGGGTTAATATACACAAACGGAGTGGCCACACCTCCAATATTACAAAGAACCCAAAACATCATCCAATGCACTGCCATCCATTGTGTTCTTGATTCGAAAATAAGAAAAGTTATGCAATAATAACATCAGTGAGAGAGTTCCAGTCCACTGCTGACCAAAGAGAACACAAAGTCCTCCTTTTTCCATTAAAAATTAAAAGATTTTGCTAGACTTTCAGGAAAAAAATATTATGTGTAATGATCTGTCAAAAATATTACTTTTGCGCATTTTTTCATATTTGGTGGGTTTTTTTATTCAGAAACATTATTTCTGAAAGAAAATAGCAGAATGAAGATTTTGATGTGAGCTAGTAAAAATCTGGACTTAAAACTTATTGAGATGCAGTGGTTTGATCATAGACAGGGCATTTATGCTTGCAAATCCTGCAGTGTGGCTCTTACAGACATTATCCAAAGAAGAGTGGGCCCAAATTTCTCCACAGCTCTTTGCTAGTTGTGAAAAACTTCCACCTTTGACATAAAGGTAAGGTCAAAGGTGGAAAGGTGGAAACAAATGTGAAATTGAAGCAATTACATTTTCACATTTTACTCAACTTATTGTGGTCCGATAAAAATTTGTTTGAGGACATCAAACAAAAGAATTTAATTATTTGTGTAATGTCCTCAAATATGTGACAAAATGTAGCAAGAACAGAAGAAAGGACAAAATTGTTTTCATAGCTTTGTATACTAACACCATGACCATTTAGACATGAAAGTAATGGCTCCATGAAGTTCTGGTTACCTAATATTTATTCACATAGAGCTATAAAATAAAATACAAAAAATAAAGATTTTAAAAAATACATTGTCAACAGAGGCTAATGAAAAGCAAATGTCATAAACATGGACTCAGAATTTCTTCTTTGGCCACAAAGTCTTCCAATCATATCCAAAAGAGCAACACTAAAATTAGCAGGAGAAAACCAAACCAATATGATGACATCCTATATTCAGTCTCCACCCCTCGTCTCAAATGATGGCATTTTCTTTCTCTTGGGTAAAGTCTGAAGATGGGACGGCTCATTTAATCCTTTACTAGTTTGAGTATGATTGCCAAAATAATCTATAAAACTGAGTTTAGTCTGAACAGGACAACGAATATTTTAGGAGCGCTATCTCATGCTGTTAGATCCAGAACGGGTGGCACTATGTCTAAAGTCTTGATTACAGACCAAGGCAGGTGTACGAAAGAGAAGGCAGTCCTAAAAATACTCTTGAGGACTAGAAGACACTTAGGGTATCCTTAGTCCTCAGAGTTGAGTTTTAAAATATATTTTATTAAAGCAAAGCAGGAGGGATCTGCAATCAACGCATTTCAAAATGCATGCTTAATCATTTTAATTATTTTGTGTTGGGGGGGGTGCATGTGTATAATCAAATACTCTTATTTGGCAGCATGAATACCAGTTAACATTTCCCAGATGACAGACGGATTAGAGACTAAGCTGCTGTAATTAAGGTTTAAGCTCCCTCTTGTCCTCACTGATATCTGATACAATTTCAGGTAAACACTTGGTTGTGTTGAGCTCCAGTGACTTCAAACAATGCACCTAGGTGTCAATAAACTTACAGAAAGCATGTCTTCTACTCCATGCTGTTTATCAGTGCCTTACCAACACCACACAGATGCATTCAGACACAGTGGTGCCACCAAGCCATTGGCCACCGCTATAACCCAGTCAAACATGTGAATAATATAGTATTTTACATGAAATCAATACAGGAGAAATTAGTCTCAATGAGGTGCAAACAGATTAATTGACTTATTTATAAATGTGTTAGTTTATCAAATTAATGTAGTTAGACTTAAGTCCAGTATTTTAAGCTGAGTTATTTATGTGCTGGTAGCCTTCACTGGAAAGTTTATTTATTTCAATAATTCAATTCGAATATATCAGTGAGGTTTATGACAGATAGCTTTTCTGTTTAATAAGGCACGTTGATGCCATGGTCATTAAAGCAGTTATTGGTACTTTTGGCAGTGTGGACAAGTGCTAAATCCTGCTTGAAGATAAAACCATCTCCATAAAGCTTGTCATCAGAGTGGTGCATAAGAGCTCTAAAAGTGGATGGCTACACAGACCTTCAGAAAACACAGCGGACCAGCACTAGCAGATGACTGTGGAATCTTCACACGAGAGCTCAGCAAAAATGTGGATTTCAGTGAACCAGTTCAGAAGTTTTTCTCCTCAGCCCACATCAGGAACTTTTGAAATCTCTGATTTGACATTAGATCAAGACAGGAAATGCAACAGTTTGTAGCTCATGTCTTGGATACATCTGTGTGTGGTGGGTCTTGACTCTGGCAACATTTTTGTTTCTTGTAAATCTTTCCCAAACTCTTGACTAAGCATCATTTCACAATTTTCTCATATTTTTTCTACCACACTTTTTCCTTCCACTCAACTTTCCTGTGGTAAAACCTTCTATGAATAGCCAGGCTTACACTCTTTGTGGAGAGAGTCAGATATTGTTGTGGAGCAGCTGTCAAGCTAACAGTCTTATGACTGCGTATGTCAATATTTTGTATTAAGAATCTTTTTATTTGTTTTCTGTAATTTTCCACTTTTCTGTGAAAGATAAATTTGGATTTTCATTAACTCTAAAGTCACAGTCACTAAAATGAACAGAAATTAGAAATACATTTATTTGTGTGTAATGAATCTTTATTATATAGGGGTTTCATTTTTTTCAATGTAATTACCAAAACAATTACCTTTTCAATGATAATCTATTCTTTTAGATGTACCTGTACAACAAAAGCATTGAAAATGTTGATGGTTTTTACTTTTTAATGTACTACCCTCAGGATTATTAGATTATTTCTGGGAACTCTCTTGCTCAAACGGAGATGGAAAGCAAATAAAAATCAGGTCGGACTGTTTTAAGTGCAGTTTGGGATCCATAGTCCCAGTCTGGGATCACTGAAATCCCTGGAATTCACTAGAAAAACTACTTTACAATGACAATTTTAACCCCTTTTGTAAGGAGTGGTGAAAGTGGTTCAGAAAGACAAAAAGCAGCCGAAAGTTGCTCTAAGCGGGGGAAATAAATGGTTTTAAAATGTTCACCCTAGATTATGCCAGACATCGTCAAAAACAGTAACATTTTAAAGTAAATTTCCCGTAGCCTGCCTGCTTGGAGTTCCCATATAAAGACGTATCAAAAGTCAAATGTTTGGGAAGTGCGCCTCGCTGAGCAGCTCCTTAAAAAACCTCCCAGCTCCCCTCGCACACGCCTCCTCCAGAGAGTATTGGATGTCCTCAGGAATCCAGTCACCCCTCCTTGGAAGAACATATTTGACAGGACGAAGTCAGACAGAGCCCGCAGTCCAGCCCCAGCCTTCAGTCAGGCACAGACTCCCCCAGCCCCATCTCCTACTCTCCCTTTTGGACGTTTTGGTCGGTGTTAAGGCACAGCAAATAAGCAGCCATGGACGCCATCAAGAAGAAGATGCAGATGCTCAAGCTCGACAAGGAGAATGCCTTGGACAGAGCTGAGCAGGCCGAGTCAGACAAGAAAGCAGCGGAGGACAGAAGCAAACAGGTCGGATGAGTTTTCTTCACTTTTTTTATGTTTGATGTAAAAGCAGGAAAAGCCCATTAGCAGCACTAAAAAGCTATGGATCATTATTTGTTATGGATTTGCAGCTGTTGCTGGTTAAGCGTAAAAGAAAAAAAAATGTGTAGCCTATATTATATTTTTTGCTTAACTTTATAATTTCTTTGCATGCATGTGTAGTTAGAGGAAGAAATGAGAGAATTGGAAAAGAAATTGCGTGTTACAGAGGACGAAAGAGATAAAGTTTTTGAGGAGTTCCAAACTGCTGAGGAAAAACTGTTGACTGCTGAGGAGACCGCTACCAAGGTACCTGAACCTGAAGTGCATGAGCTTACCTAACTTCTTCTTCTCTCCCCCTGTCTTCTCTCTGTCCTGTCCTGTCTCTCCGTGTGCGCTCTTGCGCCCCTGCGCACTCACGCCACTCCCTTTCTCCGCCGATCACCTCTGAACCTCTCCTGCACATGAAAAAAATAACAATAACATAAAATCAGCTTGAGGACGACTTGGTGGCTCTGCAAAAGAAGTTGAAGGGAACTGAGGATGAGCTGGACAAGTACTCTGAGGCTCTTAAAGATGCCCAGGAGAAGCTTGAACTGGCTGAGAAGAAAGCCACCGATGTAAGTATATGGACGCGTGTTCACAGAGGCGCCCTTCTCCCACCACGCTGCTTCACATCTTTACTGTTCTCATCTGGGACTGAAGGCGACAGTTCAACAGCACAGACAAGCGCTTGGCGGTGCGTTTGGCACCACTGCTAGAGTTGAAAATGTATAATTTATCATTTACTTTATTTTGTAGTAACTGTTGAACTGTCGCTGAATGTTTATCCACAAATCACTTTCAAGTCATCCCAAAGAAAGTCAAATATGTGGTTGTGAATAAAAATATATACATGTGAGGATTTTCATGTTGAATTCCGCCAGTAATGCTAGGGAATAAGCTAAATCTTCCCAGTTTATTTTTTTATTTATTGAATTTTTTCCAGTGAGTGAAGCCTGCAGCTCTAATGTGTAGAATTCCCAAGCTCGCAGAGGCAGCGCCTAGATAAATATAGCCCACTGCTTTATATGGTCAAGATAGAGCTCAGATCAGCGGGCTGCGCTCTTCTGCTTACCACAGACAAAAACGCATTTCCCACTCAAATAAGTACAAGACAGCGTATAGGTGTCAATAATCACAATAATTAAACACGTTTTTGTTCGTCTTCCCTCTCATCTCTTCGTTGTATTTCAGTTTTGATGTGTACAATTTGTGACAGAAGGGACATGTCCTCCGACAATGGTCCCGGTTAATGACAAAAACTGGGTGTCGGCCAGATCCTGGGGCAGCAGACAAAAGAAGTTTATACTTCTAAAAGTCAATTAGGTTGCATTGAGCCACCGAGGGGGGAAACACGTTGGAATAATCCTTTAATTGGATTCCACACGGGGAATTAAGGCAAAGTCTGTCAGAGTGTTTTGAGTTTTACCCTCTTGTATTATTTGATGGTGATTTTGATTTCAAGGTGACGCGTGACGTACTGTTTGTGCCTGGATTTTTACCCAAAATTATATTTGTTCGTAGAGTTATGTCACTTATAGGGGGCATTTTAGAGATGTTTAAAATGTTTCAAAAACTGACTCTGTAATTAGTGCAGTTTGGGCTCCGAGAAAACGCTGAAACCGTCTGAACCCTAAATGCATTTTATTGCAAGGTATGCACTGCTCACAGTGAACCCCCAGATGGCGCTCTGATTCCGTTCGTTTATTTCAGGCTGGATAGCTGCAATTAGATTTAGATAAAAACATTTTTAAAAAAAACTTTTAATTAAAAAACAGTGTTATCTTAGTTTACCTATTTAATTGTACTTCATGGAAGGATTATTTTTTTGTTTTGTTTTGTTTTAACTGAAATGCAAATCAAATTGGTGACTATATTTATTTTTAGAGGGGTGAGGGGTGAGGGGTTCTATGGGGTGAGTTATTAAATGAATTCAGAGTCGTGATCTGTTTCTGTAGCTGTAGGTTTTGTCTGTCATATTTTTTAAAGCGTTGTACTTATACCCTGTAATTACAGCATCCTGGGCTTCATTAAAAACTCACTGAAGCTGTTTGCAGCCTCAGAATAGTTCATGCACTGCTCCCGTTAGGTCCGCAGAGGGCGCTGTAGTTCCGTCAGTGTCCTGCTGCTTGAATCAATTAAACTGCATTCAAACACTTAGGACTAAAATCGCTTGGCTATCTTATTTTGTGTTAAAAGCTGTCGCATTTTATCACTTTTTTTTTGGTTCAAAACATTTGTTCCGTGCAAAAGTTTCCACAACATTACAGAATACCCGTTTTATCTCTTTTTATGACAGACATGTGTTGAAATCAGCGTTAACTTCCTGGACAAGAAAAAAAAAAAAAAAAAAAGCTTTGTAGAGCGCGTCTCTCTGACTAAGCGCTGCAAAAGACGTCATCCCGTCTCTTGACAATTTGTCAGAAAGTAACTGCAGCTCCGAAGGCAGTCTCAGATAGTTAAAACAATTGTACGTTGCTAAATAAATAATAATAACAGCAATGGCTGGAGCTAAATCGCTGGACGCGGTCAAACGGAGGATTAAATCGCTCCAAGGGCAGGTTGACGGTGCTGAAGACAGAGCCGAGAGGTTACAGAAGGAACTGCTTGCACAGAGGAAAGCCAAAGAACAAGTAAGCATGTTGACCGCGTGTACCTGCGCATCCAGCGCAAAAAGAGGCATGACTCAAGTAACATTTCCTACGCGTCTATGAATTGTTTCAAAAAGTAGGGGGGGAAACGTGTTCTGGTTGTGAGATAGCTAGATTTATCTGGGTACCCCGCAGTGCAATAAGCTGAGCTTTGCTCTACTCCAAGCTGTGTCACTTTAAGTCACATATGAGGGTTTGAAATCCCGAGTGCGCGTAATTGACGGCTTTAGGCCGTTGATGGTGTAGTGACCGTTGAGCAGTGTAGTACGTTGTATCATTGCATTGCCTCATCTCCTGACTTTGCCCCACTTTCAAGCACTTCCCTGTTACAGGCAACCTGCTTTCTAAAAATGGGACCAAAAGGCCAAAGATTTGAATAATCTCCAAAACACCAGGAAGTAGCTGCTTAAACTGTAGTAACATTTAATGTGCCATCCTGCTCTGTCAGCTTGTGCTCTTTTACTTGCCCATATAAGGGCAGGAGGCTGCACTGCCACAGAGCATAACGGTGATAGAAATGAGGGGGACCGAATGTTTTTACACAGACTCAGCCGTCAGAGCGTAGCCTACTCAGGTGTACTGAAGGGAGTTTCTTACTTGTTGCAGTTTCTAAACTTGAGATGCACGTTGTACCTGTGCTGCTCGTTTTGACTCGAGCTGCAGGGGAAATGGCCTGGAAAAAAATACTTTTGTGGTTTGGTGGATGCATAATGCATTTCAAGAATAGCCTCATACCTGCTGAGCACACAGCAGAATGCAGAAGTTAGCAGCAAGCCCTGATGAAAAACAAAACAGTCTTCTCCTTTTTAAATTAAATTTAGACAGACACATAAATTAGACGTTTTATTTCTTTGATAGGGAAGTCAAAGAGTGCAAACATATATATTTTCCTATCTGTTAATTGCACTAAAAGAAAAGAAATGTCATATTTCTTCCTAGTTTTCAATATGTGACTGTTCAACAAAAGTTGGGGATATTCTTTGACTTATGAATGAAGATAATGTACTTCATTCATATAGTGGCTTCAAAACAGCATTTGTTATATTTTATTTGTCAGTATTAGGAGAAAATTTAAATTTGTATTGGCCTGGAAAAGTCCAAATCTCAAATATCTTCTCTTCCAAAATGTCCAGCTTGCTTATCATCTCTACATAGTTGATAAATACCTTAAGATCCAGAGCAATGTCAGGTTTGTTGACTTGAGACCCATTAATGCTCTCAGGGGGATGTAATGAAGTGCAGTGTTCAACCCTTTGCCAGTTTAGGGACATCATTAGTATAACAAGTCAATATGGTAGCCTCCCAGCAGGCACCACAAAGAAACACTTCTGATCATTATTGCTTCTTGCACATCAAGATAAGTTCATAAATATGCCACATATTTTCTTTGGGCTGATGTGTAACGTCTGTGTCCGGGGTACGAGGTGAAGCGCTCTGCACTGTCCTAATCTGCTGCTCTTCCGCTCTGTCCCTAGGCTGAGGGAGATGTCGCTTCCCTTAACAGACGTATCCAGCTGGTTGAGGAGGAGTTGGATCGTGCTCAGGAGCGTCTGGCCACAGCCCTGCAGAAGCTGGAGGAGGCTGAGAAGGCTGCAGATGAGAGCGAGAGGTGGCTCCTGTTTTTGTCTCAGGGGAGACAATCCGAGTCTCCCCTTAGAGCAGACTCGGATTGTTTTATCAATCCCATGTCACATGACAATACATTCTGGGCATTGCCTTGTTTTCATACTTTTGCTACAATGTAAATAGAAATTTTGGGTTTCATTTGACAGTGGCCTTGACATTCTTCTACTAAGGGTAGAATTGTGGGTAGGTGTATTAGTATTTCTTGACATGTTTAATGGACTAGTGTTGTTTATTTTAACTTGGTTTTAAACTTTTTCCAAACTTCAACCCTGGCCTGCATGCTGCTGTTAAGTGGTTTTTATTAGGTTGTTTGTTCAGTAATGTTCTCTAATAAGGTACAAACAACTGAGTTAGAATAAATTCCATTCGCAGATAAGAAGTAAGCTTTTAAAAGTAATTGGTTGCATCAGAAAGTGGCCGAATACAAAAGCATGCCACACTTTTCAGACATTTATTTTTAGGCTTGTGGTTCGAATATGACCACACATATGTGAAAAAGTTCAATGGGTTTGAATGTATTTGCTAAGAACCAAACCAACTCATGCTGCCTAGGTTTACACAGGTCTAAATGTTCAACTCCTAATTCCTGATCTCTTTGCATCATCACACAGAGGCATGAAGGTCATTGAGAACAGGGCCATGAAGGATGAGGAGAAGATGGAGATCCAGGAGATCCAGCTGAAAGAGGCCAAACACATTGCTGAGGAGGCAGATCGCAAATATGAGGAGGCAAGTTCTTAAAAAAAGCTGCATACTTGCTTGCAGCAATTCTTACCTTGTATGACTGTTTTTAAGCTGTTGTTTTGCAGCGTAACACTTTGTTGTGCTGCATCCCCAGGTTGCACGTAAACTGGTCATCATTGAGGGTGACCTGGAACGTACAGAGGAGCGCGCTGAGCTGTCAGAAAGGTGAGAGCTTTCACTCTGATGCGCTCTGAATCTGCACTTACACATGCATGGATGCTGGAATGTTCACATTTTAAAAAGCTTTCTGTATTAATACCCACACTACAGGACTTGTTTTCATTTAGACAGTGTGCACTCTGTTCTTACTGTCATTTGCATGTCCATCTCCATATTAATGGTTGTGACTTGTGCACGTGCGCCACGCCCACTAACAGGCGCGCTCAGAAAGTGGAGGACGAGCTAAGGGTACTGGAACAAAGCCTGAAATCGCTAAATTCCACAGTTATACAGGTATAACCAACCTAATGTGATTACTGAGTGGCTTGTCTCACCGTCTGCCCTGCCGCATTTGCTTTGCCCTCTGTGCTTGCTCCTTTCATGCCTTTTTTTTCTGGATGTTTTAGACTTTTTAACGCCTAACGTAGCAGAGAGCTGAGCAAGAATAACTTCAAAACAAATTGCATGACTCTTAAATGCAAAGTATTGATTTCATAATAACACTACTAAATTCACTATGCTGTACTCGCATTACTGCTCTGTTGAGGCATTTTTGTGTTTTTTGGGGATTTCCTGTATTTCTTATTTAGTTCCTTTCTCCATCTGTCTCATTTCCCCTGGACCCATTCTGTGTCTTCCTGTGCTTCTTTCTATCCTTGTTCCCACCCTTTTTTTATTTTCAAATCCCCTCCCTTATCCTTCGTTGCATCCTTGGCTTTGTATCTTCTTGTTTAAAACACCAGCAAATGCTCTGAACTTGAGGAAGAGTTGAAAACTGTGACCAACAACCTGAAGTCACTGGAGGCCCAGGCAGAGAAGGTAAGCGTGACTTTCTGGGCCTCTGCATGCTGTTACACCTTTTCTGCTTCAAGACTGCGAACTGGGGAGACAGAGGAGTCAAGTCTTTAAGTTTCATTTAATACGTTTTTCTATGAATGTGGATAGTAGATTTAATCTCCTATATTTGACGCTTCTGTTTCTGTTTCCGATCAACAGTACTCACAGAAGGAAGACAAGTATGAGGAGGAGATCAAGGTCCTCACCGACAAGCTGAAGGAGGTAAAGTTTCACTAATTTGAACTCTGAGATGACCAAATCAGAGGTGTTAAATCACAGTTCAAGTGTTGGACTAGATGTGTCTCTACATTACAGGCTGAGACTCGTGCTGAGTTCGCTGAGAGATCAGTAGCCAAGCTTGAGAAGACCATTGATGACTTGGAAGGTGAGCTTTTTCGTCGCAATATATTTGTCAACTATATATTTTTATTGTTTAGCTTCCTGTTGTCATTTAAATGTGTGTCGTTCTCCTGCTGTCCTCTTAACAGAAAGTCTTTATTTCAGGCAGCATCATCTATTGTGGTAACACATCTTTTTGTGTTAAATCTGAAAGCAGGTTTAGATGTTACCTCATAGTTAAAAGAATATTTGGATGTTTTTAAAGGGAGGTTGTGTGAAGGTATCACCAGTGAGTTTTTCCTTCCATGTAGCAGAAATATGTCTTTGCACAGGGACTTTACATAATTTAATGTATATATCTAAGGAAAAACAACTATTAAAACCAGGAGTACTTTCCATGCTTATAAATTGGCAGAGCATCCAAGTGGAAAAAAGCGTTTTCTTTTTTTTATTGCTAAAATTAGGAAAATTTGAGCATCCATTCAACTGTTTGCAAACATCCAACCTTTGTTCAATTCTCAAAAAATCTTGTCTGTCATAAGATAGGGGTTTGGATTCCAATTGAATAGTGAAGGGACTCATTCAAGGGACTCATGTTTTGATTGTTTCCATTTTCTCCTCCTGTCTTCTCTATATGTTGTACGGTTTGGATCCTCCACCTTTTGCCTCCTTTTCATTTCCTCCTTCCAACTCCTTTGCTCTGCCTCCACTGCACACTCCCTTCACACCTCGGCCCCACCCAATAGATGAGTTGTACTCCCAGAAACTGAAGTACAAAGCCATCAGCGAGGAGCTGGACCATGCCCTCAACGACATGACTTCCATGTAATTTATGCTTTTCGACATCTGCTTGTTTTACTGTCACGCTCCTCGCCTGTTCACCTCTTCGCCCAACTGCCTGTTCAACTTTGCCTCCATATCCATATCATGTTCATCCACTGGAGTTGTTTGGTCTGATTTAGCTCATCTTTATTTTTAAGTTCAAATGCTAAAACAGATATTTCTCAACTTTATCTGAGTGTGATTTGAGTCAGTTTGCAATAATCCCAACTCAAAATAGTCTGCCTTTATAAATCTTTATAATCACACTCTTTCAGTTTACTGTAAAAAGGACTGAAGTAACTATGCATGGACAGAAAAATGCAGGAACCAGAAAAATACATGTTATCTTTTACATTTTACTTGTTTCTGTTCTCTTGCATTTTTTTCCCTAAAAAGGCTAATTCTTAAGATGTTTAGTTAATATCACAGAGTTTCCAGGCAGCTTACCGAAACTATACAGAGAAGGCATTTTAACGGGTCTGGTTGATGGTTCTGCTTTGTTTTTTTTTTTTTTTTTTTTTTTACTAATATGGTCTACTTCTGTCTAGAAGAAAGGCCTCATGTATGTTCATGATTTTGCCCTTTGTTCTGTCACTGTACCAGCTCAAGGTTAGTTGTGTCAGTGTTTAGCATCACTGTGGCTGATCCCTCAGTTTTGCTAAGTCAATGGGATCGTTTGTATTGGTTTTGAAGTGAGTTTGTGTGGAGTATGTATAAGTAGTTTCTTACCTTCCAAACCTTTAACCTGGAATGTTCGACTTCAAATGAGACACAATGATTAAATTGATAGCTTAGTTAAGATTAGTGTGACTCCGGCCTGCTACGTGTAAGATACTCACTGCTTATAAATACTCTCCATAACTCCACTTAAAAAAAAAAAGTCAGGAGCTCATTCTGATGAATGTTTGTTTTGCTATCCAGCTACACAAACAATGCATTTTATGGTGCATTGTCTTTTTTCTGTAGTGTGTCAGTGTGACTCCTTAGGTTCTGGTGTGTTGTGGTTTATTGCTGTAGGTCCAAACACCAACTTTCTTGGGTTCACTGTGCTTCTCTTCTTCCACACAGATAAATTGTTTACATCTCATCAAAGATGCCTCCTTCTGCCCGAGCAGAACCTGTCTGCTCTCTCCAGACTGCTCTCCATTTTCCTTTCCTCCCTGTCTTTGCTTTACTTCCCTCATCATATTGTCAAGTCCGTTGCACCCCATCACTTGTACAGAACCCTAGAATCTTCCTGCGTTGTTAAAAATAAACATCCTTCCTTCTATGTAAGCTGTATCTCTTTACTCTGTCCCTTTTTTGTCTTTCTAGTCTGGCACTAGCAAATCCATCATGCCTTACTGGTAGTCATTTTCTCTTATCTCATGATACCTTATACCTCCTATTTCCAAAAATGTGATTTAATAAATTTTAATTAATGTCCATTCTTTTCTTTAACTATTGTTCTGTGAAGCAAAAGTATAAGGAATATCAAAATGGTGCTGTTGGCATTAAAGCAAAAGCAACTTCAGGTGCTTGACTGAAAACTGAACCAAGTATACATTCAGTGAAGTATAGACGGTAACTGATAGAAGTATCTGAGAGCTGGAGAGCTTCACTGCTGAGTCATTGTCAGGAAGATTGTAGAAAAGTGTAGTTTGGTCAAATAGAGAAGAACGTGTAAGAGTTGTGGAACCTCATCTGGTGAAGGCAAATTTGAAGGAAGTTGCTATTGATCAACTCAACAAATGGGTTTTGTGTGTTACATAAGACTGTCTTTGAATTTGAATAAATACACAATGACAGATTCTGGGTCTGTTTCATTCAGTTCATAGCTTCAGACAGATAACACTACAGCATTTCAGGAGTTAGGTGCAGATCAATTAAAGAACCTTGATTGGGACATTGATCCAATACTTGGGATCCAACAGCTCTACTTCACATGAAAAATAGCTAAATGTAGCTTCTGCAATGTAAAATCTTGAAGAGGTGAGAAATGGTATTTGATATAATTTTTTATAGCTACATTTCTCTAGATACTTGTAGTACATTCTTAATGAAAAAAAATCAAAGATATAATCAAGAGAATATGAAATATTGACCTTATCTTCTCAATGATATTTACATGGAACATATTGTCACTTGTGGGTGTTCAATCTACAAAATTAAACAGCAGTATCTCATTAACAAACACCGCCTAGTAACCTGTTAAATAGAGACAATAAAAGAATAAGATATTTAGTAAATGTTTTTCTCAAAAATTATTTTGCTAAATAAATTCCAGTACATTTTCTATCTTGTAGCATCATCACAAGGGGTATGTGCTACATTCTTTTCTTAATGTCTTCAGTCCAGGATAGACCAATAGTTTCAAAACTAACAAAAGATTTTCACAAAGCTGTTTCAATTTGTTACTGGGCGCTTGTACTCTAAAACTCTTTTTGAACTAATTTTTCTATTTCTTTATGTTTGTTGTGGTTTTAATTCATTCTGTCTGAGTTATCATTTGACTCAATGTTTATTTAATAATATAATCTTCTAGACCAGGAGTCTCAAACTCAGGTAATTGATTATCCTGTAATTTTTAGAGGTACCCCTGTCCAACACACCTGAATCAAATGGCTGAACTGACTCTTTAACATGCAGTCAAGTTTAACAGCACTTCTAATGATGGAGTTATTTTTATTTAGGTGTTCTAAAGCAAAGGGGCATCTAACAACTGCAGAACTTATAAACTCCAGACTTTGAGGACTGTGTAGTTCATGACTCGGGTTGTAGATTTTAACACAATTACAAAAACATTTTAACTTTGTTTGTTGAGATTTTTTGATGCATTTGTGTACTTGTAGCAGAGCTCTGCTGTAAGTTTGCATGGTAGCTTGCATATCGTAATTGTGCCTCTCTTGTTTGGTCAGTTCTGTGATTTTGTGCAAGTTAATCAATAATTGACTGATCTAGATGAGTCGCCAGCTTGATCATTAATGAAAGCTAACTCACTGAGTCACTTGTCCTTGTCTGTGAGTTGAAAATGTCTTTTTTATGTTCTAACAGAGAAACTGTCACAAGCTAAAGAAGAAAACCTGGATATGCACCAGATGCTGGACCAGACTCTAATTGAACTGAATAACTTGTGAACACACATCTTTCACCCCTCCCCCTCCACACACCCACACTCACATGTAGTGGTTTGGCTTTTTGTATTTGCACCTTGCTTATCAGAACCCTGTCTTATTCCTCTCCAAAGCTGGTGAAGAAAATTTTTATTGCACAGTCCTGCCTTCAGCAGTACTCAACCCAGGAGCCGAGCTAAGGAGAGTTAAAGCATAGCCAGATCCTTTTTTATCAATAAAACTAAAATGATTTTTACCTCTGCCTTTTTCAGTCAATAAAATAAGTAGTTTTTTTTTTTTTGTTTTGTTTTTTTGTTGTTTTTTTTAGCTTTCTGACATTTCATCTGGGAACATGGCATGCAAAATTTGTGATAGACTGTTTTCTACATCTGCAATAAAGCTAATCTTAAGCACAGACCAAGGATGAAGTGCAAATGTTTTGCTCTTAGTCAAACTTGATATTTTCCATATATAAAGGATATTTTTTGTTTGTTTTCACCCAAGTATAACTGTACACAGGCTTTGCCTATCTGTATGTATACTGGTGCTACTGTATTGTTGATTCCATTGTCCATTGCAGTATTTGGAAATTTAATGTTCTTTATGGTTTAAATTCTTGTCACAATTTCAGTCATTTGGCTGTGCATCATTTTAGTTTTATTTTTAAATTAGAAGTTTTAAGTGTGCCGCATATCTGTAATGTATAAATTGATTATAAATAAAACCACGTTTTGAAAGTTTTCCAACAATGTGGTGCATGCTGCGTCTTCTTATCACACAATAACATAACAAGGCTAATAGTGAGTTGAAAAACAATCTTTGGCCAAATAAATACACTTTAATTCATTTTTTTTTTTTACAGTCAACAGAATTAGGTTTCAACCAATAATTTAGACTGGGAAGTATATTTTGGAGTGACCAAACTAAAGTCCAAGCTTAATTCTGATAGAGAATATGTGGGAAGAGCAAAAGATCAGGCTATGGTAAGAAGCCTTCCCACTTCAAAAATAACAAAATACCAGTGGAAACATGCAAAAAACTGGTCAGCAATTATAAAATGGGTTTGCAAACTCAGTTGGTAGACTTTTGAAAAGGTAAATAATTAAATGAAAAAAACAAATAAGAATAAAAGTTACTATTTTTTTCTTTATGTTTTGGACAATACCTAAATCTGTAAATAAATATAGACATAAAGACATCATTACCAGTATAACTACGGAGTTTCATTTTTTGTTCTGTGTTTTTGAAAGTAGATAACTATTACAATTAACTCATCGTCATTTCTAAGTGAGCGGAGCAGGATATTCTGAATGTTCAAACAATTTTCATGTTTGGGAAAATAAAACTGATGGCTTTATTAACTTTTATTACAAGAGTTCTCCTGTGCTTCTGCAAAACCTTCCGCTCGACTTTTGCCTGAGTTGGGATTTGATTATGTTGGCCTTGTTTGCTCGAACAGGAAGTATGTAAGTGGATCTGCACCATTTCTCATCCGGCGAAAAAAAAAAGTTGAGCCGGGTGGGCGTGGTTTTGCACGCTATTTCAAACGGGGCTTTACAAACCATATGCCCGACATGAGGATAACAGAGTTATTTACATGTCAAAAATAAAATATTATCCTAAGTAATTTACAACTTTATGGAGTCGGCTCTGTATTTGTGAGCATACGATACTTAATAGTTTATAGTGCCACTAACACCCCTTCACCGTTTCAAAATTTCAACTGTCATATTTCTGCAACCGTTTACAGAATGTATTTTATCAAAGATCTACATGCAGTACCACATAAAAAAAAAACAAGGCAAAAACAGATGTCTAGAAATATGTGCAATCTGTTTTTAATTTTCAAAAAAACTTTATAATCCAGTGTCTCACATCCAGTGTCTCCATGTTGGTAAAAATGTTTTGTGTCTTTACCAACACCAAAACATCACATTAGTCCTTAAGCAACTACTCAGCCTCCTTCATCAAACTGTAGAATTTAAAATTTATGCTAAGATGTATAAGGTACTGCGACAGGTTGGCGACCTGTCCAGGGTGTGCAACCTCTCGCCCAGAACGCAGTTGGAGATAGACACCAGCAACTCACGACTCCATTAGGGAGAAGGGTGAACAGAAAATGGATGGATGGATGGATGTATAAGGTATTGTTTTGATTATGAATATATTTCAGGGTGGTCAGCATGAAACTGTTGACCTATACGTCATCTGACACCGCCTTAAGGATCAAAAATAAACGGCAGCCGATATTTTGTTTTTATGCTCGTCAGTTCTGGGGACTGAATGAAAACCTGAGATGTGCAGAATCTGTTGGCTTTTTACTATCTAGACTGAAAACATCAATATTTGCCACGGATTAGAGGTCATTGAGCAACTCATTGCATGCTCTGAGTGTACATTGTCCCGTTGGTTAAATCACAATTCACTCAAACTTATCTAACATGTTAAAAGCAACGACATGTGAAGAAACTTAAAGACTAATTCTCAACACTTTGCTCTCCATTTAAGATGAAAACTCCTCCCACACCGCTCTATCGTCCCTTCTTCCCATGTGATCCACCGGCTGACTGTTAAGGAATACTCCCAGTAAGTTAACGACAAATTCGAGCGGTTGCAAACATTTGAAGCGGAGCGTTTTCTCCAGAATGTTTTTATATCGTCGTATTTGTGCCAAGTGCTACCCGCTCCCGGCACCGGTGTCTCTCTTACTAACACCGCGGGCGAAAGGTGTTTTTATTCGGACACAGACGCGTTTTGTCGGGGGCAACGTCAATTTTAAACACCGATTAAAGTCCAGAACGTGGCTGTACGGTGCTGGTGTGGGCATTGTTTTAGCTGTGGGTCTGAAATACAGGTCTGATTCTGCAAACAGCTCATGTGATGATAAAGTTGATATAGCGCAAAAGACTACATCCGTACGCAGATGCCATAGAAGTGAGCAGAGACCTCCTTGAGCGGATAAAGGTAGGCAAAGAGGTAGGCCTCTGAAACCAACTTGGTTAGAGACACCTTATCTTTATTAGTCTTTATTATTATTACTAATTATCTCTCCTATTATTAGGCTGAGGTCGGAGCTCCTGGACTGATAGTTGGGGTTGCAGTGGATGGTGTTCAAGTGTGGTCTGAAGGTGGGTGATAAAACAGTCCAGCATGAAGTTACAACTCGGAGTAAAAATGTATCAGAACAAAATATCTGGTAACAATGTTGCAGTTTTATTTTGCAAACTGGATGACAAAGTTCATATGGTGACTTGTAGGAATGCTGTTATCAAATGCACATCAAACATTTCCACATTTTGTCATGTTGCAAGTATAAACTTTAGTGTATTTCTTTGGGGATTAATGTCATATGTCGGCAGGGACCAGGTGGTGGCAGCATAATGCTGTGGAGAAGGTTTTCTTCTTGGAGGAGTGGACGTTCACCTTCCAGCTGGACAATGACCTGCTGGAAGTTGATGACCACAGTGTTTGTTCATTGTGGTATGTAGCATCTTTTAATAGAAGTTTTAAAGTTATTGTGGGTGTTTATATCTAAAGGATATTTTCTTTAGTTTTCTGTGATGGGAAACGGTCAAACGATAGCTGCCTTTTCAATATAAGAACATTATGGCTTTCACCACCGAGGAACCACTCTGTTCCTCTGTGATTACCTATTTTCTTTGTGGGTTTTTTTTTTTTTTAATTGCCTTGTGAATCATTACAAAGGTTAACAAATGGGTTATATCTTAACATGACTGCAGGGGAATTTTTTTTATAATTTTTTTAGAAAAATACAGTCCCAACTTGTCACCTGTTGAAGTCAGAAATGTTTGCTGTGGGGAAATTCAATAAAAACTCTCCAATGATGGCCTGTTGTTACATATTTGAATTTTAGGTACTGTTAATAAAATCTTGGTTGTTGGATCAGCTGCTTATTGTGCCTTGTAGCTTACTTGTAGAGAGTGTTCAATTTTAATGTTGTGTTCCCACTAAATAATAAACAAAATACAAAAGGAGCATGGGACTTTGATTTACCTTGTTACAGAAAATTGACAGGGTAGTTCCAGAGAAAAAATATGCTTTTTTCTTTTCTTTTTTTTTTTTTTTACAATTTCCAGCATATTTTTTAAAAAAGTAACACTGAGAAAAAATTAAATTATGAAGTCAAGATTTCTGTGCTTGCACAATACATTGTGCAAGTGGTATTTTTTTTTTATGTTGTTTAAATATCGGAAAGTAGTCTCTCTTATCTGTACCTTCATTAGTTTCAACACACTGCTGCAAAAAGAGCTATTTCACTGCACCAGTTCTTAATAGCTATGATGCATAACATTGCTGCTGAATGCTTGAATATGTATATTGTCTGACAAGAATTAGCAAAGATGAATGCATGCAAAAATTGTATGAGAATCTGCTGCAGCAAAGTAAATTGTGTGCACAGTAATGCAAAATGGAAATTATTTTCCCAAAGAAATTTGGTTTTCAGTTAAATTGTACAGAGTATTTGTGTGACTAAAGGAGGAAACACATAGAACATAATACCATGGTCTCTTTTATGGCACACAAAGCTTGGATTTGAGGACAACTGCATATGTGTTGATATAAGCTCTAATGGTGGTTCATAATGAAGCTGAGCAAAGGTTGGCTAACATAAGAGCATGTCACAGTTGGGGGAAAGGTTGAAGTTGGCTTGCATGTAGAAGGCAAAGAAAAATGATGGAGCAAAACCAAAATCAAGATTGTTTTGAATAAACTTGACGCTGCAGGTCTTGCACAATCATTAATCTGGCCTTTAAACGGCTTTGTTGCACATCTATGAAATGCTTAGATGTCAGATCAACAGCTTCAGTGCAATCACTGAAGCTGTTGATCTGATCCAGGCATTGGCTATGCTGATTTGGAGAATCGTGTCCCATGCACTCCTGATACAGTGATGCGGATCGCCAGCATCAGTAAGTCCCTCACAACTGCAGCTGTTGCACGACTGTGCGAAGACGGGAAACTTGATCTTGATGCCCCCATCCAGAAATATGTGCCAGAGTTTCCTCAGAAACAGTTTGATGGAAAAGATGTAAGTTATTTATGGATATAGGAAAATTACTTATTCTAATACTTGCAACTAGCCATGGTCAATCAAATTTTGCTTTTTTATTTTTTCAGGTTACAATAACTTCTCGTATGATACTGTCACACCTAAGTGGCATAAGGCACTATGAGAAGGATGCAAATAAAGTTAAGGAGGACAAAAAGAAAGCCAAGCGACTTCTTAAGCATCCAGGTACCATACTACCTTTATCTATAAAGCACTTTAAAGCAACCAAAGATCTACAGACAAGTTAAAATAGACAAATGAAGATAGTTAAAACAGTCAACCTCTCAGGATGAGCTAAAGGTTTCACCACATAAATGTGTTGAAAGAATATTCTTTAACTCAATGAGAAGAGACCTGCCGGGTGGGTAAGGGCAGACTATTCCACAATTTTGGGTGCAGATATTGCAAAAGCCTGGCCTCCTCTAACGTTTCTGCTTTGATTCAGGCACAAGTAAACAGAGAGACGATGAGAAGAGCTTACCTGAAAACAGAGACAAACCCAGAGGAGATCAATCATCTAAAGGTAAAGAATCTGCTCAGGGTCAGCGGAAAAAGGAGTTTGAGCATGAAGAATACTACATAAAAGACAATTATGAAAGCATTATTAAGTCCCTGGACCTTTTTAAGGATGACCCACTCATTTTCAAACCTGGTAAGCAAATTTTTATACAAAACAATTCCTGTTCGATACATTTTCAATGTTAATCAGTCCAAATTATGTTTTGGCTGGATTAAAGGAACCACTTTCCTCTACTCCACTCACGCTTTCACACTGCTGAGTGCTGTTTTGGAGAGGGCTGCGAACCAGCGCTTCCTGGATATCATGAAGAACATGTTTTGGGACCTGGGAATGCACAATACAGTTCCAGATGAGAATGACCCCATTATATATCATCGTTCCAGGCAATCTATTTTTTAAAATATTTTGTTTCTGTCTTCTACATCGCCTGCAAAGTATCCACACCTCTTTAACCTTTTTTAATATGTTGTCATGTCACAACTACATACATCAGTGTATTTCACTGGGATTTTACACAAAGTAATGAATTACCAACAATTATTTGGTTGAAATTGTTTACAAATATGTGGCATGCATTGGTATTTGGCCCTGTTTATTCTATATAACCCTAAGTAGCATCCAACCAGCCTTTAGCCTTCACACATTTCTTTCTACATTAAATGTAGTCTATCTGCATGCAACTTAATTTCGGTATATTCTCAGATTATGTAATTAAACAATATCTCAAGCTTTCATCATCTCACAGATTACTGCCAGTATAAAAATATAGAATGACACAACTCCAAACATACCAAGACATGACTGCCCACATAAACTGGCAAGAACATCACTGGCAGATATTTCTGTCTCCCTTCAGTTGTAGATCTGTAGGACGATGGTTGTCACTTTCAGTGACAAGCATGAGACATACATGTCCATCTCTTCTCTAGTTTGATGCCACGTTGAGTGTTTGGGTTTAAACCCGATTGAGAATTAGTGCCAATATTTGATGTCCACTTTTGCTCCTCAACCAATCTGACTGCACTTGAGCTCCAAAAAAGCTAGGAGTGTCTTTCAGCTGGCAAACCCTCAAAAAACTTTAATTTGCAATTATGGCAAAATGTGTTTCCATAAAGTATTGACTTAGGGGTAAACTTTAGGTTTTTATTTATAAAACAGTATTCAAAGGATTGAATTTTCCTTCTACTTCAGTCATGCACTAATAAAATATAATAACGCTTGGGATTCTATGTAAAAGTGCAAAACATAACATGAATCCATGTGTTATTTGAGTTTACTTTATTTTTGGATAATGCATTAAAATCCAAAATTCTCTTGCTTTTTGGTTCCTCCACAGATTTTATCACCTCAACAAGCGAGGGCGAGTTGTAAACTGCCCGTATGTAGACATCTCCTACAAATGGGCCGGAGGCGGCTTCCTCTCCACAGTGGGAGACCTGCTGTTGTTCGGCAATGCTCTGCTCTATAGCTACCAGGTGGCCCACCTGGAGGACACGGAGGGGTTGCTCCCTGGTTTTCTGAAGCCCAAATCAGCCATAGAGCTGTGGACACCAGTTGACAAGACAGAAGCCACCTGGGATAACGATGGACAATACGGTCAAGGCTGGCTGGTGGTGGAGAAGCTGCAGAAGTATGGGCAGTGCAGAAAACGCAGGCATTACGTGTCCCACACAGGAGGAGCTGTGGGGGCCAGCAGCGTTCTTCTGGTGTTGCCCAGTGATGAGAAGGTCCAACGCCAGGGACGGACTCTCTGCCTCCCTCAAGGGGTGGTGGTCACCATTATCATGAACATGCAGTCTGTGGGACTGAATAGCACTGCACTAAAAATTGCTCATCAGTTTGACAAAGCCAGAAATGTGTGAGAGCATTTCAATAAAAATTCACTGAAAACTGTGACTGCACAGTTTTCAGTGTTTTCAGCTCCTCTTTTGTGTTGTCTTTTTATGGAGCTTTTAAATCCAGCTGAAAACTCTTGATCCATACCTCATCTCATTGGAAAATATGTTTTACAATTCAAAAAACAAAAACTCAAAACATTTCAATGGCTTTTAAGGTTGTTTTCTTTAAGCAGACTTCAGTGAAAGTTTTCCATTCTACACTACAGTGAGATTCTAAAAGGGTCTAGTTTTTGTTAATCTTTTATGGGTTTTTGTTTCCACAAGATGATCCCAGAGTGCTAACATCATGTTAATGTCTGGGTCGAAAGAAGCCAAACTGACATTGGCATTTTTTTTTGTTTGTTTTTTGTTTTTGTTTTTTCAATTTAAGTATGCAGATTACATTAGCAGCATGTTTGAAATTATTGCCATTCTGAAAAATGAAGCCAGTTTACTTTCAGTACAGTTATTGTGTAATTTTGAATTCCTCAGTCTTTTTCTTCCTTGCTTCCTTTCACACCCACTGAAAGCAATGAAGCAGTTTCTGATGGGAGTTTCTGTAAGAGGATGACGTCGGTAGATGGAATTACGCAAGAGTCAAACACGTCTCTCAGGTCCTCTTTAAGACCTGTGAAGGATTTGTTTCTTCCTGTTTTGATATCACAGCTGTCAGATATCGTCCATTCATGTAGTTTATTTTATACTTCACATTTTTACCATTTTATTTTCAAACTTTTCTTTTAAACTGTACTTGAAATGTTAATACAGTTTCGACTTTAAGGATATTTCATAATGCATTTGTTTGTATTTCCCTCTGCAACGAACTGACAGTAAAAAAGATGTAAAATTTACAACTTGTTTAATCTTCTGTTGGCAAATAATTTAAAAATGTTCCTTTGTGCTCTTGCTTTAATTTTTTTTTTTTTTTTTTTGCATATTAATTGTAAAAAGTGTTTGCATTCATGTATGCAAATAAATACACCAGGAAGCAGAGGTTTGTAATATCTGCGTAAAGAAGTAGAAATGAGTCACAGAATTGAATTCCTCAGTGACTAAGCTGCTATTACCTTACTTGGCTTTACAAATGTATGAACACTTTAGATTTTGTGAAATGCACCCAATACTTCAGGTTTTGTGAAATGCACAAAGAACAAACAGTTTTGCTCCTGTTTGTTCTTTGTAGGTAATCTGTTCTACCACTATGTGGAAGCACTACACTGAGAAATAATAAAGCCCCGGATCCACAGTTATTTTTAATTTCACCAAGACTTATGTTTCTGGTAAGTGGGAGATGCATCTTTTAAAACATAAAACATTGAACAAATGGTTTAAAAAAAAGGCTTTTATGTACATATTAACAAAAAAAACCAACAAAATATTTATGTTCTTTTTGATCCTTAATAAAAATCATTTGACATTGACATAGCAAACAAACACTTATAAATGGTAAGCAGATTTTTGACTGTTTTCACTTGGCTGTTTGGACATTGATCTTTTGCACTGAGCTTTAAGTCTTTTTGGTTAGAAGGCCTCTTTATTCTCACCCTAATCTTTAGCTCCCTCCTAAGTTACTTTTAATGGAATTATGTTGGTACTGGTTGTACCACTTCATAATTCAACTAGAAAAACACATTTTGGCCTAATTAAAATTATATGTTAAAGCTAAGTATACCAGGAGCATGAATAATGATTACCTTATATTTTGCACAAATAAAGGCTTAAAGTTTTCTGATGAAATAAATCCAGTATTTAAACTATGCATTGGCACATATTTCAGCTCTCGAGTTCAAACTAATTCAACATTTCTTGATAAGATGATGAAGTACTTACAGATAAAAAATTGGCCTCAGTTTAAACTGGTTTCATTTTTCATTCATTATTTAACAGATAGCTGTTAAACCATGGAAGACATTTTAAAGAGTGACATATATATATATATATATATATATATATAAATACAATATATATATATATATATATATATATATATATATATATATATTATATATTATTATTATATGTTTTTTTCTATTGAGTACACTGAATCTTCCACCCAGGAGTCCAGCAAGCTGTCCAACAAACACTATTACCGTTTTAAAATTCCTCATCTTCAACTAGTTTTAGATTTAGGGGTACCAATGAAGGTATTTAGACCAGAGCAGCAGAGGCAAAGATTGCCATTTGCATTTGTTTTTGCATTTCCAGCTTTGGGAAAGCCACGGGTGAAATTAAAAAGAGCTTTCTGGGAAGTGAGATCACTATGATCACCAGTCAAGATGCATCCAGAGGCAACTATGGTTCACACCAAAAACACATCAAGGCTTAAGAACAGACAAAACTTTAAATGGAGATTGATTGCATTCAAAAAAGGCTGTAAATAGTTGGTTTGTGTGACAGGAAGAGTTGTATGAATACAATGTCTCTAAAATAAGAATCTGCATGTAATTAAATATTAACTTTTTTTTAAAAATTACAGCACTTTTTAAAAAAAAACATACAATGGGTTGCTTTTTTTAACAAATATTTCACAACTTGGGATTTGGTTTTCTCATTTGCACATTTAAACACACATTTAAACAAATGTATTAACATGTTTCCCAACCACTAATTCTAATTCCAAACCTCTTATATATATTTTTATCACATTAAAATATGCAGAATCGTCCTCCAAATTACTGTATTAACTGCATCAAAATTAAATAATATATTACATTAAACACATGCACGAGCATGTACATATAGGCAGTAGAGCTCATACTTGGAACCGCTTCCTCTGATTGCCATCGTTCTTTTGGTTTGATTTTTCCTTTACCATCCTGTGCACGGACAAAAGAAAATTAAGCTTACATTTTATGTTTTGTTTGTTTACATTAGAAGTCAGATTCATCAGCACAAAACTCTTCAACTTTAAATAGTTCTATATGATTTACTCACTTTTGAACATAGTAAATGATAACAACCAACAGCACCAAGAGGATGATTGCTACAACGATGATGGCAGCTAATAATCCTGTATCGTGTCCATCCTGAGAAGAACTAGGAAGGTGGTACTGGTCACATCTGATTCCTTTGTAATTTTCACTGCAACTATAGTGCCAAAGTGTTTAAAAGTAATAATAATAAAAAAGAAATTGCGTCAGTAATATTTCTCATTTACATATTGGCTTGTAAAATCAATTTGTTTGTGCTTTTTATTATTATTTTACTTACATGCAGGAGAGTGTGTTCATAGCTGTTAATTTATAACATGTCCCTCCATTCATGCAAAATGTAGCTTCCTCAGGATCACAGGGTTTTCCATGTTCTTAAAATGTTACAGGATTAGTTAAATTTCTAAGCACATCTTTATGTTTAGAAATTGTCACAATTGATAGAATAAGTTACCTGCCATCATTTGAATTGCTTTAGTTGTGGTTTATCCTAAGAGAGAACATATGTTTAGTTTCCACCACCACCATCCAAAAAACTTGTCAGAATTTAGAAATGTCAACTATGAAAACACACTTAAGAAGAATGACTTATTCAAAAGATTGCTTATGAAACTTAATTTGTTTAGTTTCTATCAGAAATGGGTCACTTACCACGTTCCTTTTACCAGTTCCTGAAATCCCAGCTTCAAATGCTTCTGGTTCCTGAGGTAAATCTTTGCGGAACCTTCATGCACCTATGCAGTTTTCTCATGTGGGCGTGCTTTTACTGAAAAGAATGCAGGAGGGGCAGTTTGTCCACTTCTTTTAAATGGCAAGTGAAATGTCAACCCTCTGATTCTTCCCTGCCATCTCTTAGTATCTGATAATGTTCTGGGTAATGATACCCAGAACATTACCCAACTCGACTTAGATTTTAAGTCGAGTTTGATAATTTTTACTTTATATGTAGGCTAGAGGGGTTTTATTTTTTCCTTGCTGAAGCTTAGATCAATTGTTACATTAGGCAGAGCATAGATGAGGGAAGTATTTGACAGACTGGGGAACGCTGCCTTTCTGGGTTTGGTAGAAAGCAAACAATTGCTGGTATGTGAAGAGGCATGAATGGCATTGTGAGAACTGTCTGTCAGGAAATTTTGCATTGCTTCTCAGACAAGTAATTGTTTTTACCCAGAACCGTTAGCTGACTCACCACCTGGCACCATTTTCCTTTTAACGTTTTGATTTTGGGTTTCTAGTTTCGTAGTAATGCAATCACTCCAAAAAACAGTGACTCCTTTAGAAGAAAAAGTTGGAAGAACTTATCCCTCATTGGTAATGCTGGACGGGTATCCAGCTTTGAACTTTTTTTAATCAATCTGCATTGATAAAAAAGAGACAGGAGTTCATGTTACTATAGCTCCTGTCTATAGTGACAGGATTCTGCGATGCTTAATCTGGGGTTTCTTGAGCAACATACACCTGATCTTCTCTCGGTGCTCCTATATGAGTTCTGACTTTGAAATCTCAACGGACCACAGAGTGTGGGACATGCAAACCCATAATATGACCCCTGTCAAGCTGTCAGGTGCATTTCATGTTGATATATTAATTGTAATTTATATACTGACTTTCATTCTTTGATTCTCCATCAACTGACTAACATATCACTCCAATCGTAATCTTAGCATTGGTGTTCTCTAGTGCCAGCTGCAGACATATAGGTCGTTTATGGTCACTGATCTGTATCTGTAGCATTCATCTAAATAAAATGTCAGTTTTTGGTCAATGAGAGCAGTCCAAAGGACCCATAGCAAAATATCCTCAATGTTCAAGGTAGTTCTCCTGCTTGAAGGTGAATCTCTGTTCCATTATTGAGCCCTTTCCAGCCTCTTGCAGGTTTTGTTCAAACAATATTGTGTTTTTAGCTCCCTCTGTTTCCCATGAACTTTGACCTGTTTCTCTCTTCCTCATTAAAAAAAAGTATTTGTCTCAGCATGATGCTGCCACTATCATACTTCACGATGGATGTGATGTGTTGAAGAAAATATTCATTGTTCGTTTTCTGTCTTTCAGCATTGTGGATGTAGGCAAAAACCTTTCATCTCGTCTATGCACAGCGAGTTTATCCACATGTTTGTGGTTTCCGCCTCATGACTCCTGGCAAACTACATATCCATTGGCTTTCTTTCAGAAATAGCTTTCTTCTTGGCATTATTCAATTAAGGCCAGCTGAGCTGCAAAGATTCCCACTAGAAATGGGAGAAGTGTGGACGTTACAAATCTGGACTTTGTGGCAGAGTGGCAAGACAGAAGCAATTACTTAAAAAAAAAATTAAAAAGCCCATTTGCCACAAACCAAATAGGGGTCCCATGAAACACATGGAAGAAGGCACTGTGGTCAGATGAGAGCAATACTGAGCTTTGAAACTAACTGGCAGCATCATGGTGAGAAGACGCTTTTCCTCAGCAGAGTCAGGGAAGCGGGACAGAGTGGACTGGAAGATAGACAAAACACAACACAATTCTGTTAGAAACATGTTGAGACTGGAGTGGATGTCCTGCAGGACAACATCTCTAAAATATACAGCCAGAAATAAAATGGGATGGTTCATGTTAAAGCATATTTATATGTTATAGCGGCTCAGTCCCGGTCCAGAACTAAATCCAAAGGAGAATCTGTGGTGAGACTGAAAAATAGATGTTGAAAGATGTTTTTCATCCAGTGTTGCACATAAAGTGCACATATTTTAGCCACTAGATTTGTAAGCCTCATATAGACTTATCCTCAAAAACATACACGTTTTTTTTTACTGTATTCTTTACTACCAGCCTTCATAACATGACCTGACATTTTTTTATTGTCATGTAAAGCCATGTATATTTTTAGAGAAATACAAACGGCAAGACTGCAAACTCGTAGACCGCGTTTAACACTCTAACTGCCGCCACAGAAGCCTTTAAAGTACCTGAACATTGTGCATTCCTCTTTTTCCGTGCGGGTGGGTTGTTATCGCGAGGAACTCAGGAGGTAAAGCGAAGCGAGAGCGCTTTCCTACGTCGACGCTTCCAGAGTGGCACAGAAACGGGGACGTACAGAATGCCGTCTCCGTGTCTTTATCATGGACATTTATGAGTCGATCGACTGCATTTTGGGCTTCTTAATGAGAACTGTGTCCAGTCTCCTTTGCGCTGTCTTCTCCCACCGCACATCTGTAACCGCTGGCATCCCGTTTTCAGCACTTGGACAGCTCCCCGTCGAGCACCTCTTATTATTATTATTATTATCATTATCATCATCAGGCACATGGAGTCCCTGGTGTGATTGTGGGGGAAGCCCTGCAAGCACATTATGCATCTACTGATCCGGTAAAAGCCTCGTCGACTCCGCTAAAGGATGGTGCTTCCAACCCAGAGGAGGTGTTCTCTATACTCTGAGAAGAAGCGATACGTGTGCGCAGTCGACGCAGATTTAAGCCTAATCGCTGCCTACACACAGGAAGATCCGAGCTTCAGTCACACCGATCACCATCATCATCATCATTACAACAATAATAATAATCGGCTAAGGAAGGGATATCACCATCACTGCTGTGTGGTCAATGGAGAAGGGACCATGTAGAATATACTTAAGAGGTCAGTGTGTTTTTATTTAAAGCCTAAAGATAATTAATGTTGTGCGTGTGTGTTGGTTGAACCATAAACGAGAATTTAAGCTAAGCGCAGAATGGAAATGTTAACAGCCTCATAACTGTTTAAAGAGCTGAAGGGAAATGACTGGAATTGCCTCCTTGTTACGTTAAATGCCGGGAGAGTGGCCAGAAATAGCCCAGAGTGATTGTTACACGAAATGAAACAGCCTAGTAAAATGAGTGCCTTTGTGGACGACCTCCTTCACTCGGGAAGCGCTCACGCTATTGGCTGCAGCGCTTATTGGAACAAGGGTCAGCTCAAGATGCTGATTGGGAAATTTGATCCTTGTTTGTCACTTTTCCTTTTGGTCACCTCTACAGTGTAACAATAACCAAAAGTGTTAACCTCTTTGACTTTGAACACATCTCGTCTCCAGATCATCTGTTTCTTTCTTCTTCTTTTTTTTCCTTTTCTTTCCAAAGTCCATATTTTTGGAGCGCTGCGGTGAAACAAACACTCTCAGCCCTTGAATGACCTGTGTTGATTTCTCCTGAGCAGCATTTAATCTGATGTGCTTCTCTGGCTGTGAATGCTGACAATGAGTGTTTAAAGGGTAGCCTCAGTTTCACTCATTACCACAGATTCATATTGATATTAAACCAAGACGATTAATCTGACTTTATCATGTTATGTTAAAGCACTACTGTCTGTATATACAGGTGCATTTCAGTAAAATTACAATATCATTAAAAATGTTAATCTATCCCCATCATTCACTTCAAACATAGAAGCTATAAGCTTCACTATCTACTAATATATATTTTTACTTGTTTATTTAGTTGATTATGTCTTAAAGCTAATAAAATGCATAAAAATAAAAATAAAAGTCTTAAAGCTAATAAAATACTTTTAGAGAAATATTGTTTCTCTAAGATATAGAATGTTAAGACTAATAGGAAATTAGCATCTCTATAGAGTTATTTCTTAGAGATGTAAAGTAAAGGACGATGTGCTCTAAAACTTCTCTGCAATAATTGTAGACTTGATAAAACACATTGAGCCAAAACCAGCAGATTAAATAAAATACAGAGTGTGGAAACGTCACACAGGACTTCTATGATCCTGTGTCTTTTGAAGACATTAATGTCCAGTTCAAATGTTAAATTTATTTGACCTGAAAAGAACTTTTGATCAATGAATGTTAGTTATTTTTTCTCCATCCACCCACTTAGGGTGCTTCTGACATTGTGTTTGGTTCATGTGTGACTTAACACAAAAGGAATGTGACAGCGGTAGCCCATGCCCTCCATGCGTGGTGACCTTTGCAGCACTGACTCATGCAACTACCCAATCCTTGAATTGGTTTTATCTGTGCACCGTTTCTATCATACTTTATCCTTCCACTAAACCTTCATTCAAGTTGTATACTGCTTTCTATAAAGGCAGCTATTTTAGCAGTGACCTTTTGCGGTTTACCCTTATTGTGGGAGTGTTGATGGACAACTGTCAAGTGTTGACTTGGAAGCAATAAATGGCCTTACAATACTGAATGTTAAAAATATGTTTTAGTGGCTCTAAGCAATATTCAAATAATTTTAAAAAAATACATTTGAGGCTTTCAGTAACTGTAAGGCATAAACATCAGTATTAACAAAAGTAAACACTTGGTATATATTGCTTTAGGTATAATGAATCTGTTTGACAGATGTGAAAGCAACAGCAATGACCCCAAACATCCCAGTAGTTGATCTTGCTTCAAGATCCTTAAGATTAAACGCTTGAAGTGGACAGCCCAATGTGGGCTCAGATCAAAAGTGTTGTTTATGAGAAAATACAATCCAATGACTTTGGGTTCCAATCACAGGTGCCAGGAGTTGTTCTTCTCCTTGCAACACGTATAAGTAGTTTTCAGAAACAGTGGTTGTACAACTAAATATTAGATCAGTGATTAACTGGAAAGCTGTACTTTCAACAACATTTCAGTTACCACTTTAAATATTTTGGTTGTAAAGAAAAATGCAGACTGCTTTACTTCTGAATAATAAATTTAGATGTATGGAAATAAAACCTGTTACAAAGATTTAAAATTTTATTTGGTTCTTTTTTAAAAACCCTGCAAGTATTTTTGCCACTGTTGTTCAGAAGTTTCTCTTTTTGAAATGAAGAACTATAACATTGATTTCCCAATGATATTCAAATAAACTCAGATAAACCTGTAACTATCCATGTCTGTTTAAGAGCTGGGCCGACTTTCACTGAGAAAAGTCGGACGTAAATGGCTCTCTGTGTGAGGGGGAACAAAGAGCAAGCATCCCTCTGCACTTACTATGCAAAGGGTGTGAAGTTCCTGAGCCCTCGATCCACAGAGCGGATCGTACATATTGGACGAGATTTAAAATCAATTACAATTTAGTGCCCCCAAGGAAAATAGTTGAAAAACACCTAAAGCCACAGTTCAGGTAAGGCATCTTTAAAAACTGACACTGGTATTTTATTGATTATTGTTCATAAATTTGTCTCTTTCAGCTTTATGTTTCATGACACTGACTGTAATTACACCCTGCATAAGAAGATTAAATTTGTGGTTATTGTAGTGTTATAACTTTTTGTTGTACTTTGGCATGTCTTTCATCTGTAGATATGGTCTTGACCACATCTCTGCAGTGGTGGATTTAGCTTCTGGCTTCATTTAAAGAAGACATATTAGCAGCAGCAAGACATGAGCAATACCCAGTAAGTATAAAACGTGGCAAAGTATTACGATTTAAACAATCCAGGTGAATGTGACATTAATACTGAGATTAGTAGAATGAGATTCCTACTTTTTCTTGACCTTCACATGAGTAAGAATCTCTGGGAAAGCTCTTTTGAGAGTGCGAGCGCAGCAAACCTGTGCCAGCTTCACTTACCATTCAGGAGGGATGTTCACATGTCATCTTCTCTTATTAATAATTACTCTGTGTGTGTGGTCCCTCCGACAAGCCCCGCATTCTGATTATAGGGAGGTTAGGACCGGGGAAAGAGGAAAGGGGAGGGAGCTGAGTTGGAGGAAGCGAAGTGGAGTAGTGTGGAGCAGAGTGAGAGGTGAATGTAAAGTGTGTTCAGTCAGCTGCATCTTCTGCAAAGCGCAGAATGCTGCTTGGAGCCAATCGAGTCTTTTGTCTCCGCTTCCCACCAGCATTTTATCACTGCTTTTGATTATTTAATAGTTGGTTTATAAAGCTGAAGCTGAGACAAAACATTTGCATGGAAATGACAGGAAGCGACCACGAAAGGGGACAGCTTCTCGATATAAACCACATAGGACTTCAGGGTCACATTAACCGATCTCTCAAAGAAAACCAGGCATTTCATCAAAGCATGCTCAGCCACTGGGCTGAAATGTTTGCATGGTTTTCGTTGAAGTGGCCTGGAAATGAATTGGTGACTGTGACACAAGTCAAACAGACTCAGCACCCCTAAAACTGTATCTCAGCACCGCTGAATAGGATTGCCACCCATCCCGTAAAATACGGGGTCGTCCCATATTTGGCCGTTAAATGTGCGTCCCGTATTGAACCGATGCATAACTGTCCCATAGACACGCATATAATAGACACATCAACGCTAAGTTTAACAATAATGGCCAAAATAAAACACAGGCAATATTAAGGTCAGCTACACTGTCATGGCGGGAGCCGAAGGACCCCTGAACGCTACCTGATTCCATGTCCTTAGAAGAAAAAAACGCTTTAACAAGTACAGACGTGAGTGAAAAGATGAACAATTTCAGTGAGGATAGATACGGTGTACATCGATCGACAAAAACAATGTCATGGTGCAGTTTGCTGCCGTGTAATAGACAGGATGGATCAGGAGAGGAACCGCATCATTCTGTACGGTAGCTCAGCCGGTAAGAGCGCCGTACGACAAATCCTGAGGACGTCGGATCGATCCCCAGCTGGACATCGGAAGTCTAAAGAGTGGTTCTAATAACTCTAATAAACAAACTGAAAAGTGTTTCACAACCAACACTTCAAAATAAAACAATATAAAATAAGAACCTCAAAATAAAAATGGCTCCGAAATACAACTTCAAAATAAAACAATATAAAATAAAAACCTCAAAATAAAAATGCATCCGAAATACAACTTCAAAATAAAACAATATAAAATAAAAACCTCAAAATAAAAATGGCTCAAAAACAAGATCAACCCTTCAAAATAAAAAAATGGCTCTGAAATACAATCAACACTTCAAAATTAAAAATGTCTCAAAAATAAAATTTTATTTAATTTTAAAAAAATGCTTGAAAATGAAATCAACACTTTCTTTAGAAAAAAACTGAATATTTTTTAATGCATGAAAACTCTATGCTCTGACCAGCTTAGTTTCGCTCAGCTGGTCAGAGCATGGTGCTAATAATTCCGAGGTCGCGGGTTCAACCCTCATTCTAACAAACTGAAATCTAAAGTGTTTCACACAATTAACACTTCAAAATAAAACAATGGAAAATAAAATAAAAACCTCAAAATAAAAAATGGCTAAAAAAAAAATTAATCCTTCAAAATAAAAATGGCTCTGAAATACAATCAACACTTCAAAATTAAAAATGGCTGGAAAAGGGTTTAATCCCCAAACCTACCAAATAAAATGCAAAGTCTTCAGAAAATCAACACAGATGGTCAGAGCTAATAATGCTGAGGTCATGGGTTCAATTCCCATTCTGGCCAAATGAAATCTGAAATCAACACATCAAAATAGAATAAGGCTGGAAAATGAAAAAGTATGAATTTTTAAAAAATATCAGCACTTTTGTTAAAATCATGTAAGTTTCTGTTAGATCAATGCAAGCTCAACATAATGTATGGTCGGTTAGCTCAGATGGTCAGAGGGTGGTGCTAAAACATCAAAGTCATGGGTTCAATCCCCATCCTGGCCAAAGGAAATCAAAATTCAAAAACTATGAATATTGATTTTGAATAAGAACTAGTCCTTAACCTGAACTTCTACCTTGATAATAAACTGTTGTAAGGTTTATTAATCCCATGAAAATAGTAAAATGTTCTTCAAATGACTGGAAATGTGTAGTTTTGAGTAGGTTGTATTTTAATTTCCAGGGGAGCAGACCCCACTAGGACTGTGTCACTCCTCAGCTGCATGTGTCTCATTAATGTTGGCAGATGTTAAACTTAGAATTTCTTTTCAGAAAATGAGAAAAGGTCAAAATAATTTTAAAAAAATGCACTGCTTTCAGACCTTGAATAATGCAAAGAAAACAAGTTTAGATTCATTTAGAAACAACAAAACTAATGTTTTAACTCAGGAAGAGTTCAGAAATCAATATTTGGTGGAATAACCAGGGGGTTTTCAATGGGGTTCAGTGCAGAGGTCTCTTAATAACTACTTACAGGTCTGGAAAAAATTAACAGTTTTAGTTGGACAAAACTATTAAATTTCTTATGTGAATGTATGTAAATAAGCAGCGACGTTCAGAAAAATGAATAACTTCTCTTGGTCCTTAGCCCTGCTGGGGGCTAAGCACCCCTAAAGGTCAGATCTTAGAATCGCCTTTGGTACATTATATTTTTCTATCCATAATTTTAAGCAAAAACATACTATAAAGATCTGTTGATCTCTTTAGACTTGGGCACGATGCGTTACTTTGGAGATCTTTTAGTCTTCTTCATGTTGCTAGACAGGTTCTGTGTGAGTTGTGTGGGGATTCTACAGAGCTGCAAGTCTTTAGGTGACTTAAATGAAACCATAAAAGTGACACAGTTAATTATAATTTATAACACCCATTATCTTTCCAGATTGTGCCAGTTTGTTTGGATAAATTATTTCCCTTATTAAATGGAATAACTTGAAAAGCATTTTTTTATTTACTGTTCTTATCAATAATAATAAAATGAGGTGGCCTGATTAAAAAAAAAAAAAAACTTAAATGTTTTTGAAATGTAACAGTACAAAGCCCATGCACAAATTGAATTGAAAATTGTGATACTTTTACAAATGATTTTGAAATTACAATTTTGCTCAGTTTTAAATGTTTCCTCTAAACATAAAACACCAAATTGCATGACAATGTAAAAATAAAGTTTGGGAACTGACTGCAGAAGTTTAAAAACAACTTTAGAATCAGAAATCATGTGTGCTTCACAAGCTCCAGATACTTGCATCATGAAAATAACTCACATCAAAGAACAAGGTGAGGTGGTGGGAAAAATCTATTATGCCATCTCTTTAAATGGGACATAACCTTAAAGACACAATGTTAAGTATTTACTGGTGTTAAGCTTTAACTTATTGTCAAATAAACCTGTAAACAAGCAAGACTAATATGATTGTTTTCTTTCTCTGATGTGTTGTCAAGCCCCCATGGAACTGCAACAAATTCCTCAGTGACACAGATTATCATTCCTCCACATGCTCCAGTGAGCAGAATGTGTGTACGTAATCTGAGCCCTTTAGTTTATTTTAAGTATGTCCCATAGCCTGTTCTACACCTTTAGATGACAGTAAGCACAGGAAACTATTGTACCCAGCACTTGTGGAAATGACTTTCCACCATATGCATGCATCAACAGCATTTGTTTTTTAACAGAAATATTTACATTTTGCCGAATTATCTGCAGTCTTACTTTAGAAAACGGAAGTTAGGTTTGAACAGTTGAGCTCGATGCTAATGTGAGTTCCAAGGTTTTTTGTTTTGTTTTGTTTTGTTTTTGTTGTTGTAACAACCTTTTGAGATCCTAATCTCAAAAGTTTGTTATGATTCATGGAATGCTATTTTAGAAAACTTCCTAAAAAAAACCCCTACATTTTATTCCATGACCAATTTTGCATTCAATGGGTATTTAAATGTAGAAGTTGATACTTGTTTATATCATTGATCTGAGTTCTGTACTCAGAATATTTAGTGAAGCTAATTTTGCAAACAAAATGGCATACCAAGCAAGATAAACTGTCTCTAACAATATTATTGTTTTAAAATATTTGCTAGAAATGCTAAAAAATGCTAATAACACACCTTTTTACTTTTGCAGTAGACAGCTATTCCACCAGGTCACACTGAACAGGCCCGCCTTTATCAAAAGGTGTTGATAATGGAATTCAGACCAACTAAGTCTTACTTGTGAACAACCACGAAAGACTCAATGGTCATAAATGGTTACTAACATTAGATATAAATAAACATATAATAAAATACTGGCAGTGGTAGGAAAAGTTTTAAGGTCTTGCATGAAGCCTTTCTTAATATTTTACAAACATAGTTGTTTTAAAGTGTCAGAAATCTGCTTTGATGCTGACTCAAATGGTTGCCAACTGCTTTCTTCTTTCCAACCTTTAATACATTTGTGAAGTGAACAACCAGGATTGCCTTATTGCCAGATTTATTGTTCCTGAGCTGAAGATCTCTGCAGCTCCTTGATAAATGCTTTCCTTGCCAGGCCTGTGAGTTTAAGTGAACAGCTATGTCTTGGTAGGTTTGCAATTGACACACTCTTCATTTGTTCCGTGATGGATTAAACCATGCTGGGTGAGCTGTTCAAAGTTGGGACATTGTTTTATAGCCTAGGTCTGCTTTAAATCTCTTCACAACTTTATCCTGACCTGTCTGCTGAGAAGTGTGGTCTTACTTGTGATTTTTGTGTCTTACATTTCTTTAACAAACCTCTGAGGCTTTCATAGAACAACTGGATTTGTTCTATTAAATTACACACGGGTGGACTTTATTTGCTAATTTTGTAACTCTTGGAGGCAGTTGGTGGCACTGAGTTTTATTTATAATTATTAGTGTAAAAGAGACTGAATATAAATCCATGTATCTAATTTTTTTTGGGGGGGAGGAGAAATTAAACCATGCATCATTTTTTTAAAGTTCTTAATGAAATTATTTTTGAGGTGGTGATTCACATTCCTTCCTCCCTCGTCATCACATTCCACTTCAAAAAAAAAAAAGAAAGAAAAGGTTTGCAGTTACAATGAAATAAAATGTACAATAGTTCAACTAATTTAAATATAGGGCCATTTACATGACTGATGGCAGCACCTCACAAAAACCAAAACATAAATAGCCAATAGCAATACAAATAAATTTTTGGTAATGATTTTCCTTGTCAAAAAAAATAGAATATTTAAATGTAATGTGTATGGTACTTTTAGTCTAGATAATAAACTACAACAATGTTCTAATTACAAATGTAAACCGTTTCGTAAGTAGATTGTCATTGCTGTACAACAAGTGGCCAATTGCCCACAGACTTGATGGTTATGACACAGATAGTTTCCATAGTTTTTTTTTTCCTTCTTCTTTTTACTTAAACAAAATTACAATTTTGTTTAAGATAATCTCAGTACTATCTTTGATATTAAAAGTTGTCTAATGGCCTCAGATATTTAAATTTGCCAATAATGAAAAAAGAAAAGAAATCTGTAAGGGAGGGAAATAGATTTTTCACTGCACAGTTCGCCACTCTTAAAGGGGTGTCTTTCATTTCCAGAGCTTGTGATGATAGCTTTGACAGTAATTAGACTTTGGGACAATGTTGCCATATTAATGAGCAGTCTTTAAATTTTTGTGTTCACATTTTATTTAACATAAAATTTATCAATACATGATTATTGCTTAAGTTGAAAAGGATATGTAAATTTCCATACCAATATAAAATGTTCACTGAATTAAGTTTCGTCAAACTTAGATATATGAATTAAAAAAAAAAACATGGTAGTGTTTTCAGATATTTCTAACAAGAAGAAATAAAGATTTATATTTCAAATACATGGATGCTTCAGATATTTAGACTTGGATGCAACCTAGATTTGTCCAGTTTGCTTTTCTTTGTCTTTTTTAAAAATTAGATTAGTTTCTTCGGTCACAGTAAGTCCCCTGCAGATTAAGGATATTAGTCATGCACCCTGCTACAATAGGACAAGCTGCTGCAACATTGAGTTGAATTTAGTTGTGAATCTTTATTTAATCACTTGTGCTTTTGCCACCAAAAAAACTTTGTAGAATAACAAATGAATCACTTTCTTTCTGGGGACAATTCATAAATGAGGACATTTCTGACATGGCTGTAACAACAGGATCATTTAATATGTTTTAGGTTTGTAATTAGGACCTCTTGTTTAAGATGCTCAGGCGTATAGTTTCTACACCCTGTCCCTGAAGCCGTCCACACTCTCCTTTTTCATTTATTGTGTCATTCACAACTTTTTTTTTTTTTTTCTGAAAACAGCCTAGCCTTGAGCAGACTACTTCACGATGTCTTCAGACTGGAAGTGCCTGCTCCCACCTCGGGACGGCAATTAGCCATCTTATCCTGGGCTCCGCACACAATTGCTCCTGGCCTTCTCCACGACTGTCTAAAAATGTGATATTGATGCACTAAACAGTTTGTGTCTGTCATAAATGATTAGTGTCCTTGTTGCAGCTTGTCAGAGGTGCCAGCTCCATGGATAAAATTGGGATGCAAAGGCACATTTTGTGCCTTGTTCATGTTTGACCCTCGAGCTGAAAAATGCAATTATAGCTTCACTGGCATTACAATAGAGGCGACAAGAAAAAGGCTCAGGCATTTCATGTTGCAAGGGCTAAACAATAAGCTAAGTTTGAGAAGCAAATATTTCTGATTTGCCATGTTGCAAATGTTTCTTTCCAGTCTGCTCAGTGATCATCTTCTAACCAGTTGTTTCCCTACTGCTTCACCTCTATCACAGAAGTTGCAAAATTTACCAACCCCTTTGGCTTTTGTTCTCCCTGTCTTGTAATCAATGCCTTCCTCCACTGATAAGTACTCCAGTTATTGATGTCCCCATGCTGGCTGCTCTGGGATTGCTGCCAAGCAATGTGTGTCTGCTGTTCCAGGGTGACTTATCCTTGCTCGCCATTGGCTGAGCCACTCGGATTGCAGTCCTCTCTGTGTACTCAAGTTCAGTGGAAGATAGAATGATACTTTTCCGGGTTCTGCCAAATTTAGCTTACATCTCAAAGAAGATGAATCTAAGAAAAATAAAATTCTGAATGAGAGAGAAGTGCAATGCCATTTTTCGGTTTTGGTCAACTAATGAAAGCAGTCCAGTTAGCGTGACTGTTTAACAATGGTACTGTGAAGAAGTCATGCCAAATCTTCAATTGAAAGACTTGTCTTTTTAGTATTTTGGCATTTAATCATGTGTGTCAGATTATCATTGCACTCTGGGAAAATGTTTTTGCTTTATGTGTCCTACAAACAAGTCTCCATTGACTATCAGTATTTATCTGGTTAAAGTTTGGAGTTTATGTTCATATATTATGTTGAACTTGGATTTAGATAGTCAGCATTAACAACTTTTATACAGTAGTAAAAAAGAAGAGTACACAAACTTTCAATTTTAGGAGCTTAACTTTAAAAATATATGTGCAAAATGAAGTTTAATTTTTAGAAAACCAAACCCACAACAAATACTATCATATCATAATTTAGTCAACACAAATTAAGCCACATTTAAAACAAACAAAAAAAAACTTGATACATCAAGAGCCTTGAATATGTCAACGTATGATTTTATTTTTCTGAAACTACAGTTCTACCTTAAATTTCATGAACAATCACTGGTATAACCTCCATGCCACTGGAGATGTGGAAAACCTAAATACAAAATGTTTAAGTTCATCTTTAATCAACTAAAAAAATGTAATATGACTCATTCAGTACCCTAACTGTGTTGTTGCTTTGGTTGTGGTCTATCGTTTGTGTCACAGAGCTCCTCCCCAGGGTGGAGCCTCAGATCTGGAGGTCATCTCCCAACAGGTGGAGGACGACAACCAGTGCATGGCTCCAGTCCAGCTAGTCAATTTCACCTACAGAGACTTGCCTTTGGCAGCCCTGGACATATCTCTAGCTGGATCCCAGCTCATCTCCAACCCTGATGAAGAGGACAACAGGGATGGGTAGGAATCAGATTCAAGTGTATTTATTTTCATAAAACCACGTATTGTGTATATATACAGTATAATGTTAAACCTGAAACACTCGTTTCACCATTGTTATACTGAGGTGTAAATCCCTTAAAGAAACATGATGGCTTCTGAAACTACACAGAGCACCACACTTTTTTGTCATTGCCATGTCACACATTGGCCTCCAAATATGTATCACATTGGGAGCCAATGATAAGAATATGGTCACAGCTTATGAACCTGGTAAAGGATTTAAACTAGTCTCAAAAAATGTAATTCATTTTCCACACTATTGAAAATAGTCTCCAAATGAAGGACCTTCAAAACAACTGTCAACATCCTCAGGTCTGTTTGTCTAAGCAAGTCACCTGAAAGCAGGCTGCAAGATGGTAAATGTGGTTTTCAAATGCCTAAAAGTGCCGTCATTGGACCTACAGTAGAATTTTGCTACAGTTTGAATGAAAGTGCCAGTCTCTACAAAAAGAAGCTGTGCAGGTTTGACTTTTACTGTTCGTGTGCAAGAAAGAAACCTTTGTTTTCTAAGAAGACCACAAAAGCCAGACTGCAGTTGACAAGAGAGAATTCATAGACAAAGATCAGGAAGAGAATTTCTATTATCAAAGTTTTAGGCTTGATTAAATATTAATGTACAAGGACAGATGACACATTAAAATTAAATACACCATTCCAGCAAAAACATACCAGATGTGAAGAATGGAGGAAAAAGTGTCATAGTTTGTGGATGCTTCAGAACCTGGCCAGCTCACCATATAATTCATCCTAAATTCAGCCATGTACGTGAGAAAAATGTGAGATCATCTGTAAAAGTATTAAAGCTGAAACAGAACTGAACCTAGAAAAATGACAAAGACCAATCCAACAAGAAAGAGGGCCCTGAGCTAAGCTAAACCTGATATCCTGATTTCATAGTATGGTGACTTGGGAGAGGTTGTATATGCAACACTTAACTCTCTACCTTATTGGGTAAAGCCAGGTTAGTTTCTTTATTTTTATTTTTATTTTTATTTTTACTTGAAATTAAATTTATCCAGCTTCTAGATATACAGACAGCAATCAAAGATTAGACAAAGTTAGTATTTCTGGTACATATTATTTGAACGGATGTCCATAAGACTGAGATGACACTGTCAAAAACATGACAACACCTCTCATGAACATGAAGGGGTCTTTATGAGTGTTTATGAAGTGTCATTAGGCAAATAATCACATTTGTAATTCAAAGTTACATTAAAAGTTGCATTAAAAGTGTATTTGGTGTACAATGGTGCATTTTCATGGTGCATTATTTGACACATTAAAAACTTGCATTAAAAGTTCATTAAATGTGTCAACTTTCTATTAGACGTGTCATTATTAACCAAGTAACACTAACTGACAACAGTATAAGCATTCATGAAGACTCCTTCATTTTCATGATAGGTGTTATGTCATGTTTATGACAGTGTCACATCAGTCTTATACACACCCCTTCAAATAAAGTGTTATTGTATTTCTTAACACAAACCTGAACATTCAATGGAGTGTCTTAGTTTTCCCCATAAGCTGCAAATAAGTTAGTGACATGATAATAATCAATAAGTAGTTTGATAGACGTAAAAAATACTAGAAATGCAATTATGTATTGATTAATGTTCTGGGTATTTGCTCATTGTTAAGAAGATATCAGAGATGTTGTGTGTGAGCCACCATGTCTGCTCTTTGTGTCAAAGCGCTACATTTCTAATTATGGCAGAATTGCAATTACTGCAATCTTTAATCTACCCTGCCAGTGAAAAGCTCTGCTGTTCTTCTCCCCATTGCTCATATTTGCATTTTGTAATTATACCTGCCATGTTGAATCATGTCTCATTTTACAATAAAGTCTGTAAGATGACGATAACTGAAAATAAATGCATTAGTGTCACCATGTTAAATGGGCATTTTCTCCACTGATGTGTTCGTTGTAGCTTAATGACACGGCAATTTCTCTCCTCCGCACAGGTTTGTGTTCACAATTTCGATAACCGGCGGAAAACAAAAGGTGTTGTTAGCACCACAGCCATCCTGAAATGTCAGAGCCTTGTGATGGTGCTCTCTCTGCCTACAAGGCCTTCTTGTTCTGGCCTTGTGTTGTTTTGTTCTTACCATAATGCCATGCTGCAGTCCCAGTGTTCTGTGGGACAGGATACACCCCTCCCTAAGCACCCCTGGAAGCAAATGTCTGTGGCTTTCCAGTCAGGAAGTGTGACTCACAGCCCTCCTGGCATGCTGTGATGTTGGCATCCATGCAGAAAAGTAGACAAACAGCATAAGCTTAATTAGAGCATTCGGCATCTCGCCGTCGAGGCCCCTGGTGCACGTACATGGTCAACCGATGGCCGACTGGACTCTGCCTGTTTGACCCAGTTGAAGCTGGAGGCTCTGTGGCACGGAAGGAAGGGACAGATGGGTCCTGTCCAAAGCACCCACTTCCAGCCTCCGTCTTATTCAGATCACTGTCATGCTCACATATTGAATAGAAAACAGACGTCCTGAGCAATGATGAACCAAAGGGAAAAATCCGACATCTTTGCAAATGATTGTCCCAGTGAGAGCTTTGGTGTAACACCATGTGAAACTTACGGCCCCTGCAGGATTTAGCAGTGTGCAATGGAAAACTGCACGTGTCTTGACTTTGGAAAGCACAAAGTCATTGTGCTTTCCAAAACTATTCAAAGACATTGGTACTTTTTATATTTTGTCACATTACAACCCACTTCAATGTATTTTATGTTGTAAATAATTGTGACGTGGATACACCTACATATGTATAAAATTTACTTGGGGAGTAACTAATTAAATATACTTGAAGTAACCATTAGAAAACAAGGTACTGTTAGTAGTTTTACTGCACTTCATTAATAAGTGAAGAGTTTTCTTGAATGAGGAGTTTCTTGCATGTACAGCCTCTCCCAAGTCACCCCACCACACCTTTTAGCTACTCTACACACCTTTGGCTTGTATTTGTATTAAACCCTTGGAGTCAACACTGTAGATTGAAGTTGCATTTCTGTTCCAACTGCAAGTCTGGGGTTGTCTGTTTAGGGTTTGTATTTCAACAGGCTAAATTTCTTTACCCTTAGCTCTTTTTCTGATAAATACTTTACCGAGTCTGTCTGCTTAGGTGGACTTTCCATCTCGATAGGTTTTATAACAGGACATTATTCAAATCCTTTGGTCTTTCCCAGGCTCTAAAACGATCTAACATTACCTCAGGTGAACAAAGACATAAATAAGTAAAATTCCACATCATAATTATTAAAGAAAAATGATGCCAAACTGAACAGGCTATGTGTGAAAAACTGCTTCTACAGGACTGAAAAGGTAAAAATAGCAGTCAGGTGCTGCTGATGAAAAGGCCTTTATTAACTGATCAACATTGGTCTAAAATTCCTCCACATTAAATGTGGTCCACTGACAAAGACAAGCTTTTGGATCATGAGGTGAACTTAGTTTTGCACTCGCACTTAAGTACTACTTCACTTTGTGGGTCAACAGCTTTTCCTGCTGAGTCTGCCGAAATCTTTTGCCCATGTCCTGCAGCACAGTAAGAGAGATGGCAGAACTTATAACATGATCAGAGTAAATAAAAATAAAATATTGTACTATTATTTATTTGATTTTTAGCTTTGCTTCTTTATATAAAGTGAATATCTCCGTTGTTTTCTTAAATGAAAGAAATATATATTCTTGCTGTAATTATAGAGTGCTAAGAAGTATTTAAGGACAACATGTGTTACAGTAAGTCAATGAACCTTGGTAATGAAATTCCTGATACTCTGGTCACAGGCATTCCAAGACGCCTTGTCATCGCAGTTTCATGCTCTCGGTTATCAGACAAATCACCGGATACCTTCATGACTAAGTTGTGTGACATCCTAGGAATGACACAATGAAGGAATGTGTTGTATGCTGCATGATTTCAATCTGTCAATCGCTGTGGCGTTTTCCTGTGCATTCTATAGAGTTATGATTGTCACTGCTTCCTGACCTAAAAACTCGTGCTTTATTTGCTGAGATCCAGCCTTGGGTGATGTGAAAAATTATGGTCACTATCTACAATTTACGTTCCACTATTATAGTTTACTTTACTTGCAGTGTTCTGTGTGACTGCTTACCTAAATCATGGGCCAGACATCGCTTTCTGTTTGACTTTGTGCAATCTTTTCTCTCTTAATTCTGTCTCGTTTATAATTTTTGCCAAAAGTGAACAAAATATTGTTTGCAGCAGTTGTTAAATTAAGGGAGACCATTCAGTTTCAAAATGGACAATGGTGCATTGCTTTTTGAGCTATTATTGTTGCTTTATATATTAGGAGAAAAAAGCAAGACAAACCACTGTGTTAATGTACATTTATCCTTGAAAAACATTGTTGTGTGAGCCTTTAAAAGGAGCCATGGGTGACATGTGGTGAATAAGGCACAGATAAAGTGGATGCAAACGAAATCATCTATATATAGGTATATAATGGCTGATTTGAATTTTCTTAACACCCAGAGTAATACCCTCATCTAATCTTAATCTAATGCAATGAACCATCTGTCTGTAATTATGAGGAATTTTTTTCCTTTGGATGATTTGAGCAACTTGCTTTCTGATTTATTCTGCTAAGAATTGTTTAGCCACTTGGAGGCACTCATAGAGTCTAAAGATCTTTAAGCTGCAAAAAAAAATAAAAATAATGAGGAAGTCAACTTGCAGCAAAAGCAAGGAACCTGTCCTGGCACAGCAGAACAATGTTAATTTTTTATACACACTATACAAAACATGTGCATCATAAGTGATAAATCATACACATGACAGGTTTTGATGTTTTACAAAATGTGCCTCATTTTCCGACGTTAGATGGGTTTCCAGATGCTCCAGCATATGTGGCATGATAAGAAACAATGTGACTGCAACTTAAAAATTGTGTGATTTTTAAAGTTGATGGCTGATGGATAGAAAATTATGTGTAATCTAACCAAATATCACTCGCGGAGCAGGGTTCATGAATGTGAAGTGGGGCAGCACTTCACACTCATGTGAACAAGAAGCACATCTTTATAACTTCGAGCGTTTTTGTCACTGCATAACGCAGGAATTATTTATGTAAGCAGACATTGCTACGGGACGTGGGCAACCCAAGTTGTTGACTTAGTGTACAACTGAGGCAGCTTAGTGCTGTCTTTGTACAAATTTCGCAAAACTGTTTGTCTTTTTTCTAAACTCGCCACTGTATTATCCTTTTGGCCTCTTCTCTTTTTTTGAATTTTTCATGAGTCTTTGTGATGAAATTGACGAGAATGATAGGAATTAAATTTCTCAGTTGTGTTATTTGGACGTTTTACAAACTTTGCAGCAGTCCTCGGTAACAAAAATAACTGCCTTACATATGTTGGCATTTGACACAAACTGTTACTGAAAAGAAAGAAGGGACTTCGTCTTAGCTAACCAAAGATTAGCTAAGACGATCGTCCTCTTCCGTGTTATTCATAGACCTGAAAAAGATTAAAACTGACATGTTTTCTTTTGATAATGGATGATTATCCATTCTGTTGCCAGAACCTGGCAACAGAATCTTAAGCTATTGGAACCAGATCCTTACTGTACCTGTTGAGTGTCTGATAAATGTCTAAAAAGACTCTTTTTCAAACAGCCGCAAGGCTCCATCATCAAACTGTCACTCCTGCTTGGCATTGTGCATGACACAACAGATGACATTTCACTGTCAGCTTTGATGGTTTTTTAATATTCACAAATATGCAAACTATGGGTTTCTCTCAGGATAAGAGCGAAGTCCTAATGGGGAAAAAAACCATGTATCAGCACCAACTTGTCTGCTCGTCTGCGTGTAACTCCTGTTTGTCTCCGTTTAGTATCTGCAGCTCATTTCTCTTGTAAAGTCAGGCACAGACTTTCCTGTTTTAGGTTGTCTTCTGTTCTAAGATGGGCAATTTAAGCAATCACTTCTTGTTGTAATTAAAAACCACTGGAGTGCTGCTATTGTGCTGAACGATGGATTAGAGGGACGATGGGCGCCATGCTGGATCCCAAACTTATTTTATTGGCTATTGTATTCAGTCAGTCACTTCTTTTTACTGAGTTAATGACTTTTATTTCCCCTGTACATGACGCTGTAGATTCATAGCAGTAAGAAAGTCAATCTCCAAAACCTTCAATTGATTACTTTAATAAGTTCATTCATCACTTTATCATCAGCTGAAATTCCTTATGGGTGTAGTTGCTTATCTTGGCTGTGGTAGAAGAAATATTTTCAGCTCTGATTACACGGAAAAGGAAATATGAAGCTTAACAGGATACAGATTGCTTAATAGTTTGGCCCCACATCACTAGTCCCTTTCTTAAAAACAAGGAGGAGTGTTCATATGTAGACAGATGGCGAGATCCTTAAAATATCTCCTTAAAATTAAAAGTAAGGTACGGAAATGGACTGCTTGAGCAGTCTGAAAGAGACAAACTATTCCAACCTGTGCTGTTCAGGAGCCTGCAGGCTCACAGTTGTGGCCCATTTTCCTCTGCCTGAGCCTGCTGAGTTCAGCAGATTGGTGCGAATTGGTTGAAGTTTATACTCAAGGAACCACAGGGATTCATAGTTATCAGAACTCGGGGGACTGAAAGGAGACGGAAAACTTGAGTCAAGAAGAATCTTTTTTAAATGCATTTGGCTAAAGTTGTTCCATTGAAGATTGTCCTAATGCTTGTTTATTTAAGAAAAAATGTTAAGCACCTGAATTAGAGCATAGGCTCTGAGACTAATCAAGTTTAAAGTATAATTCAGTGAAAAAGGATAATTTATTTTTTAGTACTTTGGTACTCACACTTGCATATGTCGCATTATCTCACAGATTTTGATACAGAGGTCATATTAGTAAATATGAAAAGCAGCTTTTAATGGTGAGTTGAGATATTGAGGAGGTTTAGTTATTCAAACAAATCCTCTGACAAAACAGTCACTTAGTAAATATAGAAACTGCCTGTGTCACCTTTGGCAGAAGCACTTTTCCAAGCATGAACTACCTGCTTTCCGTCATACCACAGGATCTCAAACAAATTTAAGCCCAGAGTTTGATTTATTTAATACAAAACATTTTTATGTTTATTTTGAGCCATTCAGAACTGGACTTTGTTGTGTCCTTTGTATTATCCTGCAGGAAGACTCAAGGTCACTGGCTCGTAGATATTCTCCTTCAGGATTTCCTGCTGGAAAGTAGAGTTTACGGTTGCCTGATTTACAGCAGGACCTGGAGCAGCAAAGCAGACCCAGAGCATCACACTGCCACCACCATGTTTGATCGAAATGATGTTGAATGATGTTGAATGATGTTGATGTTCCTGACCAGCATTTACAACAACAAAAATATTTGATTTCCCTTTGGGATTATTAAGGTATTTTAGAATTTGAATTGAATTGAATTGATCAACACCTAATTCAGGATAAAACCAATGAAGCAGTTATATTTTTACACATTGGTTTGGATATTTTTTGTTGATAAATGGACTCAGTATAGAAAAAATATATATATATTTTATGATGATTAGAAACATTTAAGTAAGAAGACCAACAAAAGTGAAAAACTAAAAAAAAAAAACATCAATGTTGGGGTTTGGAAACATTTCCATCTGGAGTTTATTGAAATCAAGATAAACAATACAATATTTTCCCTATTGTGTGCTTAAGGCCTACAAACGTGGGTCGCGCTATCTCCTACACCACCACAGCACGCCTACTGCTTCACAGGTTTAACTTGTATTTTGTTGTGCCTTAATTGCTAGAGACAATGTATCTCACATAGATGTATAATCATCCATGTGATAGGATGATTATAACTCAGTTGGTAAAAGCAGCCAAAACTCTGTCAGGTCTGTGCAGACGGGGCTCCAACAGAGCAGCCAGACCCACTCTGCCTGTCCAGTTGTCCTTCTTTGCCTCCTTGTCCGTTTTGTGCAGCTGGAGCAGCTTTTCTGCAGCCAGCATCATTTACAGCAAGCCATCACTTCCATCGCAGGTTACTATTGATCAGTCTCATGATCTAATCCCCTCACTCTGCAGCTGCTAGATGTGCTTCGATCATCCCTCAGTGCGTTTTCTCTGCATAAGCTGCTCAGCTGATGGCTTCATGAACCGCACACGGTGCGCGCTGCCCTGCAGATTTCATTTTTCTGCACACAGAGCGTGCATCTGTGTTCTTTGCATTTGTGTGTGAGCAGTCCATGAGGGGTAGCCTGTATAAAATGACCCCGCTTTGACCCTGAACTGGTGATTTTTTTTCTCTGTTTGTCTTGCTCCACCACTAAAGCAATCCCTCTTCTTCATAAATACTTCCGGTCCTGGGTGTTCAAGGTTTAAAGAGATTTGCCTAAAATTACGTTTCTGAGCTTGGAGTAATCCATCAATGCCATTTACTCTGCTTCCAGTCAGGGTTTTTCTTTACAGGTTTATTAAATTAATACCTTTTCTGCCAGCCTTTTGGGAAAGGTCTGAATGAATTATGATTTCACACAGTATGAGTTAAATTGTGCTTTTCAGATCGTAGCCTGGGTTTCCTTTGCTGCTCATTCTATCTTTTAACAGTTTTCCCACAAATGTTCTGTTACTGCATGAAATATCTTAATGAATAAATATTTTCTTTAGCCAATGTGGTTTGACATTTTTCCCTTAGAGTATGTTTGCACATGGGAAAGAACCATTACCCTTCACTGCCTCTTTGTCCCCCCTGGTGTTGGGCTCTAATTTGCAGGGACTGGCAGCTAGAGAAGGCTGCTACGGAGGGCTGAGTGCACCGCTTGATTTCTTGGCACGGACCTACAGCATGGCCAAACTCCAGCTGCTCTGATGACCTTGTTTTAGGATCAATAGACTGTTTAGATCTGTTAATAGCAAAATGACTCCAGTCATAAAGTACATGTATCCTCTCCTTCTTCTCTACTTAAAGAAAACATATATTTTTTTTTATGATTGTAAAGCTGATCGGAGTAAGTTTTCTATTAAATGTTCCAACGGACAGATGGACGGACGGACAGACAGATTTTCTTCAAAGTCAGAAGTTTACGTACTATTGTATTAAACATTTGGGAAAGTCCAGATCATAAAGCTTTGATTGTGGCTGTTTAAAAAAACAACGCTTTACATTTATAACTTGGAAGAATCAACGCCTTCGGCTTTCACAAATTAATAAACAGGATTCGTCATACTGCTTGACTTTTTTTTAACCTTAAAGCTCCATAATTAGGAAAAGATCCAAAAGGGATTGTTTGCTTTGAGATATTTCATTTGTGACCAAGAGTTTATACTCTTGGAGAGATCTGGTCAGCCCCTTCAGAGTCCCCTCATCAAGTATATGGACTTTCTGACTGATCACTTTCTTTCATGGTTCAAAAAGAAGAGCCGTACCTTCCGTAGCAAAATCATCTTCATGCATGACAATGCACCATCTCATGCTGCAAGGAATACCACTGTGTCATTGCTGCTATGGGCATAAAAGGGGAGAAACTCATGGTGTGGTCACTATCCTCCTCTGACCTCAACCCTATTGAGAACCTTTTGGAGTATCCTCAAGCAGAAGATCTGAGGGTGGAATGCAGTTCATATCAAAACAGCAGCTCTGTGAAGGTATTCTGACATCCTGCAAATAAATTCAAACAGAAACTATCCACAAACTCACAAGTTCAATGGATGCAAGAATTGTGCATCAAAGAAGGGGTCCTATATTAACATGTAACTCAGTCTGTTAAGATGTTTTCAGTTGAAATAGCTTTTGATTTTAGTACATGTGACCACTTAATGCTGCACATTCAAAGAATGACTGTTTGCAGTTCTTTATAATCCATAAAATGTTTAGAAAATCTGCTGTAAATAATTTGGAACAGTGCATTTTGAGTTTTTTATTTTTGGAAAAAAAAAATACTGTTCTCATGGGGAGCTATGTTCAGTAAAATTTGATTTATACTGTAATAGTTCATGACTTGAAAATTATACAAACCATCATTTGCACTGACCACTTAAGAAAATCTGAGAAAATATCACTTGCATAATAATTTGGAACATGGTGTATGTAATGATAGGTTATGCACCTTTCCAATACACATTTTGTCTCTTTGCATGTCTTGTGTTTGACATTCAGCCTGGTCGTAGATGTCACTTTTTGATGTTGTTAAAATATGATTAATCTCGTCCACATCTTCCTCTCCCTCAGGTCCAACTGGCTGAAGCCTTGCTGTGGACGCCGGGCGGCACTGTGGCAGGTCTGCCTGCTGTCAGCAGGTTTCAACTGTTTCCTGGTGGCCTGTGTCATCCTGGTGGTGCTGCTGCTGACAGTGGAGTTGCTCATAGACATCAAGCTATTGCAGTGTGAGTGATGCTTACCAAGATAATGTGGCTGTGATGACGTTGGAGGGGATGGCGAGTGTGGTTTTGAGGATGTAATATTGATGAAGCTGGTGTGTTCTGTTCATTATTAACAGTCTAGACTGGATGCAACGCGCCCTTGGAGACACAGGAAAGCGGTCTGCTCAGCATAACTGTTTACTGATTGTTATTCAAAGGCACTGGGTCAAAGCATAGATCTAATACACAAGACAAAGGGGCAGGTTCATTACTCCATCATTACCATGAAGGTTTAGCTGCAAGAATACCACATTAAGATTAAAATAAAGCACAGAAGGCAATTTTATTCAAATTTACTTTATGATAATGTTGATGTTTACAAATATTAAACTAAAAAAAGCATACATTTTCTTCAACTCTTTATCAGTACTACTGTAAGAGTAACTGAAATTCTGCACTATATTGTAATACTAAAAATTATATGATTAACTTGGAGCATTTTTCTTATTAACCTAAATTTAATGTCAAATATGTTCTGAATATATAATTGATCGTTATCTTTACTCCAGCATAACTTTAATGATGACATTATTATAAGTATTTGATATGCAAAAACAGCAAGTTTGTTTTTTATATTGTGCTAATCTCTATAAATTTTATCTCCAGCCACCAATACTATAAACACATAAACAATTAAATCACAGGGAAACAAAATAAGTGTCTAAGAAGCCAATTACATTGTGAATTTATGAACAACTCTAAAGTCTACAAAAAAAAACAATCCTAAACTCCTACATCCAAATTTTTATTGTATCTTAAGACTCACTCACATTCCTTGAGGTAAAGGTCTGAGTGGATTCCCTGCTTTATGACCGTAGGGCTCACATGCTGACAGACCGTTTTCCTCTGGCGATTTCCAAAATGTGTTCCCAGTGGACTAACTGAGTGACTGACCAGTTAAATTACCAAGAGAGACAAATGTGAGAAGGAAGATAGACCAAGAAATCAAGCAATGCAGAGTCTGCTACTTGTGGGATTCTGGGAAGGACTTGGAGGAAGATGAATAGGCTGATAGGACAGATCACTGAACACAGCAAACAAAGACAGATGGAGGGAGATGTGGCGCGTGAAGACAAATGTCTCTGCTGATAGCCGAGCGCAGTTTGATGCCATCCGCAAGTAGCCTGATGAATAGAGGGGAAGATGCAGACACGTGCATGTACAGTATGTGGTGAATGAATATGTATGATGCTGCCTTAGGCTTCAATCTGGAGATGCATACGTGTGGATGCGCTGGTATTTTCACTTGATGTTTGATGCTGTGAAATGTATCACCTATGTTTAGCTCATGTCCCCCTCTGTCTTTTAAAATAATAGGTTACTGTGTTTTATGCCCTCAGTTAATAATGCATCCCAGTTTGCCAGCATCATCCACTGGATCAGCCTGGTTATCCTCTCTGTGTTCTTCACTGAGGTGAGTCCTCGCCTGCTCAACACAATAGCGATCTCACTTTCAGCCAATGCAGCGACCTGACGATTAATGCTGCGTTGTGCAGTATGTTGCTCCAATGAAATGCACCAGCAGGTTCTCAACACAATACTGGAACAGCTTTGAAATGCCCAGTAGCTTTATTCACTGCACAAACACATTTTGGTACTCTGATCCGATAAAAATTCACATAGAGAAGACTGCATTTTCATTTCTTACCCTTGACTTTCAAAGCTTTAGCTTCTGCTATAAGGTTCCATATGTCTGTATGTGAACTGTCTTCATTTATGAAGCACGTAACAAACACTTGTCTGGATTGGTTTAAGTTGCTGTTGTCACTGTCATTTTTATCTTTAAGCTGCTCATTGTCAGTTTATTTGTGTGATTTACACCATATTCCGTAGACCATATTCACTGAAAGAAGCGAGAAATCGAAAAACTCTGTTACATTTCTTAGTGAAACTAAATACATTGCTTTTACTGTAAAATGGTGATATTAAAATAGCGTCACCTACAGATACCCAACTGTTCTGCATTGTGAAAACAAAAATTCTTAAGACATGGTTGCATGTCTATGGTAAGTTTTTTGTCAGCTTCATGTCATTGGTAAGCTTCATGTCTATAATGACAGCCACATTGTACATCAGGATATATTAATATGTCTTTTTCATTTCTATTTTGTGTTAGATAAACACAAACTAGTGCTTAGAACATTTGCACAAAAACTACGCAGAATAAAGGTCCTGGAAAAATTGGTACTTGAAATGCTTTTCTTGCATATTTTTGCATTTGTGTCAACATCAGCACATCGGTGTTAGTGAGTTTTCATTTCTCTCATACACGTTGCAACACACTCAAGCAAACTTAATGCCTCAGAGCTTATGTGAAGAGATGTAGGGGAGGATACGGGTTAAGTACCTTCTATCAGAATAAAGCTGCTCTTTTCTCTATTTGCCATATATGGTAAAAATAATGTAAAGAAATGCCTCAGAGCTCGCACTCAACCTAGCTAAAGGCCTAAAACAAAGCAAAGAAATGAGAAGAGGTGTGATCTTCTCATTTCCTTACTAACCTTATCTTGTACTTTTTAGTTAAACAGGCTCAGAAATTTGGATTAGTAGGTTCCAACTTGCATATTTTAGTGCAAATATGCACAGGAATGCACTCAGTTACATCAAAAAGTTAAAGGGGACTTTTTGAGTCGGCTTTCTTCCTGCTGCTCTTCTACAAAAACCAGACTTGCAACTTACATGACTAATTGTTACCCAGTTAAAAGATTCTATGCAGTTCCTCAGAGATACAAGATTTCACATTAATTTTCTGCTTGCCTGGCCTGTCAGCTTAGGTGAACTAAATGGGGAATATGCAAAGTATGCAATGATTGCCGGATCTTAATTTGTAAAAACATAAACTTAAAAGCTGCAATACTCTTTTCCTTTCACGTCACAAATATCCATCACCTTGTGTTGTTCTGTCTGATAAAATTCCAACACATCTCATTAAAGTTTGTACTTGTAACACGACAAACTGCAAAAAAGTCCAAGGGGTATGCAAGGTACTGTATATATGCATCTGCAGCCAAAATCCCATGGTTAGTGAGCAGACAAGGCAGCATGATGACATACAGATAGTGAGATTATTTGAACAGTTCTTTTATAGCCGAAGTTCAAGTTAAACTTATAAAAGCACTGACACATGTTATATAAACAGTCAGGATGTTCTTGTGATTTTGGCACAAAGGGAAGCATGAGCTTTTAAAAAGGCTTTTCAGGTTCCAGAAAAGGATCAAAACTGCAGTGGACATGAAATATTATAGCTTTGGCTTGTATTACATAAAACTATTTCCTGTAAATTGGAGAAATTAAGAAAATGCATTAATTAAATTGTGTTTAGTGTGGGTTTTAATATCTACAGTTACTCCACGTTTCCATTTTTTTCTGTCTCGTTGCTGCTCTCAGACGGTGTTCAGGATTGTGGTGCTGGGGATATGGGATTACATTGAGAACAAAGTAGAGGTGAGCTCTCATGTGTCCCATGAGAAGTAAATCGATTGCTTCTTTTTCTGCAAGTGTTATAACTCAAGGGTTGCTTTTTTTGTTGCAGGTGTTTGATGGAGCTGTCATTGTTCTTTCTTTGGCCCCCATGGTGGCCTCCACAGTGGCCAATGGGCCCAGCAGCCCCTGGGACGCCATCGGCCTCATTATCTCTCTGCGCATCTGGAGGGTTAAGAGAATCATTGATGGTGAGCCAGGAGGGGCCGACGTCTCCTCCATCCTCTCTTCTCACAGACAAATAATGCACCGCACTGGCTGTGTTGAGTCTTGAGATTTATTTGTTTGTATTAGTTTTTCCTTACAAGGGGCAAGGTGTCATTTATCAAAAGTCATCTGTGAAGCACCAAAGAGCTCATTGACACAGATCATTGATCATAAAGAACTAAACATGTTGCTCCCTCATGTGGTTATTCAGTGAAATGCAAGATGAGTTAAAATAAATATTGTATGGCGCCCTGAGTATCATTTATTTTGCACTGTTAATATACCTTCAACCTATGAACAGTTTCCATTGAATGATGATGATACATAAAAATTATTTATTATTGAAAATGTAAACAAATTTTGGACTATACTAAATTCACCATTCAGAGACTGTAGGAGCAAATTTTAAATTATGTTATAATCAACTCAGATCAAGTGTTTGGTAGGAGGAGTTCAGTAGCGTAAGGGGGCCACCTGGTGGCCCGGGGACTATGGTTGCCACTTAAAACTTATTTATTGTTATTATTTTTAAATGAATCTATTAACAATTTAAAAGCACTACTTTTACTCCCAAAATTAAAAGCATTCATTGCATGACATAAAAAGTGCATGAGAAAAATAAATGAAATGAAGCCCTCAGTATATACATATATCAGGGTAAAATTCCAGAAAATTCTACAAGTTGTGAAAGTTAAACTTGTCAAACATAAGACTAATGTAGAAATACATAAACATCAGGCTCATTTCAGGCTTGGGTGCAATGCCAATGAGAAAAAAAAATCTATTATCGACTTTATTATTAATTGTGTGTAATATTTGTTTTTCACATGTAATATTAAGGTTACCTATAAAGTTAAATGTGCTCAAGACATGCAGCAGAAAAACAGACATGATGGTTGCATAAAGCTTGCTTATTAATCTCGGCCACAGCATTAATCAGTCAGATGTAAAAGAACCTATAGGGTGCATTCAGCAGTGTAAAAAACTGAAGATGGCTGTCTTTTCTTTTGGCTCATTATTAGCATCTTATACTCTGTTTCTTTGTTACTAAACCTTACAGAGCTTTCAAACGCCAGGTTAACATCTTCACTTGAAATTCTTTCAAAAATGATATTATCTCCACTGTTGAACAGATTTAGAAACATATGACAATATCTTAGAGGTAGATTTCCTGTGTTTTATATTGAAAAAAACAATATGCTTTGTGTATAATGCAATATGCTTTGTGTATAAGTCTTGCTTATACACAAAGCAAGACTTTGCTTTGTGTATAAGCAAAGTCTTGTCTCCACCAACATTTCCAGTAGGTCCATAAATGTAACTCCATCCCAACACAAGGCTGAAAGCATTACTGGTACTATAAACCGTCAGATGCAGACATGATGTAGACATGTGAATTAGTAAGTCTTTATGTATTACAACTCCCGAATTGCTTTAATTCTATCTGGTGCTTTTCTCTGGAAAGTTTCCCTCTAACTAAACATTACACAGATTAAATGAAAAACTTAGATCAGTCTGTTTTGTTTTCCAGCATATGTTCTGCAAGTGAAGGTGGAAATGGAGCTGGAGATCCAGCAGTACGAGAAGGCGAAAGCAGTGCGGGAGGAGCAGCTTGATCGTCTAACCCAGATCTGCCAAGAACAAGCTGTAAGTTCTCACTTAGTTCCTCTCTTATGTTGTTTTGTAGCAGCGTGAAGCCACCAGAGGGCAGCAAAATGCCACACGAGAGAAATGGGCAAAATGTATGTATTAAAAACAAACTAGAAAAAAATGACACTATGGTCGCAACATCTGTTTGAAGGTGCTCTATATTTTATAATTAATCATTAGTTTTTATTTTTTCACATTTGGAAAGTCTGCAAATAATATAACCTTCTGTTTAAAAAGTATTTACTTCCATGCAGTTTTCTTTTTCTTTTTTTTTTTTGATGTTTCAGACAAATGTTTCAATAGAAAACAAAGCTAACAAATCCAAATAGAAAAAGTAGTGCAATGAAAAACATCTATATAAACCAACAAACCAAGAGAAAAAAATTGAAGGATTGTATAAGGATATGTTTTGAACGCGTTCAAAAGAGGAGGCAATATAATTTTTGAAAGAATTTCAAGTGAAGATGTTAACCTGGCATTTAAAAGCTCTGGTAGGTTTATTAACAAAGAAACAAAGTATAAGACGCTAATAATGAGCCAACAGACAAGACAGCCATCTTCAGTCTTTTCCACTGCTGAACTCTCTCATAGCACTGTAAATAAATTTTTGGGGCTTAAAAACATCCCTTGTCACTGTTTACAGTCAAAAATAAAAGCTGAAATTCCTCATACGTTCTCTTTTTCCTTCGCTTTTCTTCCTTACAGTTTGAAATCAGACAACTGAGGGCCCACCTCGCCCAGCAGGATCTGGACCTTGTAGCTGAGCGTGAAGCCGCCATGCAGATCCACCATATGTGGGGGAAACAGAGCAGCAGCTTCCAGGAGGTAGACGGGTTAGCAGTGGGGGCCTCTGACCATCACAGACCATCCAAAGTCAGGGAGCCTCGGGGGGCTGCAGGTAACCCTCCCAAAACATCCAGCTGTGGTTTATTACTGAGAACTAAAAGGAAGAGAAAAGATGGTCATTCACCAATAAATGGTGGAGAAATTGAATATCTTGAAAAAAGCTGAAGGTTTAATTGTAAAGTTTGGTGTGGATAGTAAACAAGCAGCAAAAATATGTAATACCACAAAAAGGGTTGCAAATAACTTATTTGAAACATTAGAAAGATTCACTTCTTTATTTGTTTGCTATTCTTTTTTTTCTTAACTAAATCAGAGCCTTTAAAACTGTCTGCTGAGACAAAATGGTAAAAAACAAAAAATGCGGGGAAGATTTTGTGAAACAATCTGTGACAATAAATGCAGTGTGTCTATCTTATAAAGATAGATAAGCATATAAACCGTGTTAACAATTGAAAGCTATAAAGCAAAAATAACTAAGTTAGTTCACCCTAGAAAACCTCAAATCCACCATTTGTTTCTGCAAATGTTTCTTCCAAACCGATGGACCTTTTAAATCTTTTAAAGTGGACATGAACAACAGCTCTCTTGGGCTTTCTAGAGGTCTTTTAGAAGACGTTTTCCCTCCAGGCCTTCTTCCTGATTCTGACAATACAGCCCCAATAAAAAGATTACGCTGTGTTTTATATATCAGGACACAATGATCATGATCTGGCCTTATCTATTTCCGGAATTATTTCAAACTAATCTCAGTTGTCCAAAAAAAAAAAAAGCACAGCACATTCAAAACTGTCATTACGTAAGGGCAAAATTGAAAAGTAGCTTTGAAAAAAACTGGGTAGACACTATGATTCAAAGTCTTGTTGAGACACCTTTAGCAGTGACCCTTCATAGCAGATACTTCTGGTTTCTTTGTCTAATTGTACTGTAATGAACTGTAATATTTAACATGCTAACTCTGGAACTCTGGAATCTGAAAATAATCTCTTTTTTTTTACGGTTTCTCAGAAGTGCATGTTCAGAATTTTCAAGGATATCAACTCCTGAAAAGATTCACCACTCTGTTAAATGTTTCTAATGTTCAGTTTGTTGAATTGACTATCAGCAACACTTGTCATGTGTTTCCTTTGTGATATCATCAAACTGCCCACACTCCTGCTCTCATCAGTGTGGTCACACTGCTAATCATCTGTTAATTAGTAGTTTAAACACCAGCATTAGGCTCCTACTGCTCCTACAAGTCCTACGGAAGCTTAGAGGGTGTTCTTATTTTTCCACTCACATCTTTTCTGTTTGTGCTTCATTTTTATTTGATATAAAACAGCATTGTGGAATCTATTGTGTGTTTTTTGTACACTTCAGGTCAGGTCAGGTTAAAAACTTAAGATGCCATGATCTTTTATGTCTGGCGACATAAACGTGCAGAATTGATATTAGTACTGCCTCTGCATATTGTCCAATATATAATGCAACAGAACAATTTGTCTAGTTGACTTTAAAAAGAATATTGGGCAATTTGGCCTGCTGGAGGCCACAAAATTAGCAAATGAAGACAAGAATTTGCAGACAATGTTTCACGACTTCCTTTATTCTCCACAGAATAAACATTCATCAAACGGTGTAAGGGTGTTGGTGTCCTCAGAATAAATCTTCTCACCTTCCTCATCAAAATTCTGGTGCCACATCTGCACTATACATCACATAGTGAGCCAGAGCCTGGTCTATAAACCTCTCTCACCGAGACGGCTCATAACTCAGAGGACACAGAGCACTGTCTGTACAGTTGATGTCAGGGGCTCACAACACCGAAGCATTTTCTTTATCGGTGTTATAAATCACAGCGTGAAACAGATGGCATGTTTGAAGTTGGACTGCATTTCAGCTGGGCTCGAAAGTCTCACACTCAAGTGGTATTGATCATTTAGGGAATGGTGTCTGTCGCTGTTTGGACTGAACAATGAGGACAGACTCATAAAAATAAAACCCCAAGCATAAATCAATATACTGTGGAGTTGGGCATATTAACAGTTATGCAGAGAGACATTTCCAAAATGTATATTTGTAAAATACAAATGTGTCACAAATTTATCTGAAATTCTTTTTTTGGATTAGAAATGTTTAGGAATTTACTTACTGTTTTTGTTGAAGAATTTAATTTGATTTCATATGTTTTACATTTAAATTGATCTGCAACAGAAATTAATCATTAAATTAAGTTTAAAAACTTCAATGTAATTTCAGTATGTATGTCACTTTATTATACTATACAACTGCATAGTGAGCCATTCATTACAATGTAATAAAGAGTTTGCTTTTGATAGTTTAGTTGTTTTGAATTTGGTTTAATTTTATTTGCGTAACATATTAGTACAAAAAAAACATTATCAGTAAGCAAATATTTCTTGAGCTCACCTGTGAAAAGTTGCATAAAAAATATTAACTAGTTATTACACAGAAAGATATAATGTTAATATTAAACATCTAGCAATTGTGTACTATTCCAAGTGTTTACTCATGCATTTTATTTATTATTTACTACTTACTTGTTACCACTGCTCCATTTTAATAATCCTCAGGGGTTGTATCATCATAAATGAGGATCTTGGGAATCATTTTCTTATTTCTTATGTAACTTACACTGATTTTGTTTTTACCGTTAATTTATAACTACTGTAGTGTACACTATATTTACACTGGGATGAGTTTTATTCTCTTTTTTTCTATTTTCAGATCATCATGGTCAGGATGACATGAATAACTACATCAGCCAGTACTACAGTGAGCCAAGCAGCGGTGAGTATCAGCAAACCAAAACCGTGGTTTTGTAGGCTATTTGTTCTCTTTGAAGTTTTTCACATTTTGTCACATTGCAACTGCTGATACACAAAACTGGGGTTTCAATGGATAGCCCAACAACAAGCAGTTGCTAAACATAATTGTTTAAACAGGAAAATAGCTCAAATTTTTGTCCAACCATTTTAGAAAAATTAGACAGAAAGCTTCTATTCACAGACATAAATCTACTGTGAACAGATGACGACCCTAAACCTTCTCTGTAGTTTAGGTTTAGGGACCCTATTTTATTAATTAGGTTACTTTTAAAGGCAACAGGTTCCACTGCATTTTATTTAACGGCATCAAAGTAAAGGGGGATGAATATAAAAGTAGCCTATACCAGTCTAAGTCTTTGTATTTGTGAAGATTTTTGATACTTTTTTCTGTTCTTTCACTTCACATTTATGCCCTCGTTTAGTTTTGTCACTCGTATAAACTCCAAATACATTGAAGTTTGTTGGTGTAATGTGACAAAAGATGACAAAGTTCAAAAGTATACAAATGTTTTTGTAGGAACTATCGGTAAGATTACTTCATTCCAAAGTTGTTTTATTAAAAAAAATTTTTTTGCAGATATGGGGATCCCAGACCCAGCCCGTGTCATCACCACGACAGCGATAGATGTCCATCTGCCCAATAACCCCAGTCAGCTTCCCTCAACCTTAGTGAGCGCCGACGCGGCGCTATCCAGCCGACTGCAACGCACCAGCAGCTCTGTGAGCGAGGCGTCCACCACCGCCGTGTCCCGCAGCAGCTTCAGCGCCCGTCAGCACAGCATCAGCAGCCACACGCTGGGCTCCAGCATGGACTGCAGCTCCACGGTGCGCGAGGCCTCCACCTCCACGGACTACAGTGACCAGCGCTGCTACCCACCACCGTACAGCAGCCCACTGGCCCTGGGCCCCCAGCCGAGAGGGAATCCCAGCGCCGTGGTGCAGGAGCTGCTTTACTCGCTTTCTGAGGACTCCTGTCTCACTCAGAAGGGCTTGGACCCGGTTAATCTAAAACCGCCCAGTCCAACCGGTTCCACCAAAACCAGCCCAGAGCTGGAGCGCAGACTGAACATTTATAACAAGAGGAACCAAGAGAGCCGGATCGGGCTTCACAACAAGCCTGTTATCCACCTGCAGGGTAACGAGCCTCTGCTTGAGGAGAAATACAGGATGATGGGTTCGGTGGAGACTTCAGTCAACCGCCTGTCAGAAGCGTAGGACTTCACAGACCAACTATCGAGGCTATAGTCCTCTGATCAAATGCAAAAAAAAAAAAAAAAAAAAACCTCAACTACCCTGACAAGTCCCTGGCACATGAACTCTGCCTTTAATCCTCTTTATATTGCTGGGACTAGAGCATGAACTCACCTCAAGGGCACTGATAAAATATGGACAGATTATTTATCAGGCTACACTTTTCAGGAATTGACAATTTCTTACTTTTCCTAACACAAACCAGCAGCGTGAAGAAGGTCTGGCATTCCAAGAAAAAAACAACAAAAAAAACTGCCTGTGCAGACAAGTTTGCTTTTCATGTTGTTTTTTTTTAGAAAATGAAGAGGGAAAGATGATGGTGCTGAGGGCTTAATGTTATTGTTCTTACACTTTAGAGCTCTCCAAATAATCTTGTCTTGTTACATCACCTGGAAACATGCAGCAGTGTCTAAATCAGCATCTCCAAATTCATTAACAGTCCTTCTCGATGGACTCCTGCAGGGCAAAATATTATCATCTCAACTTCTATTCTTTGACTTTCTACATGTTTATCTACAGTCAGAGTTAAAGGGATTTTATCTTTGGACTTTTAAAATGTCGGATGATTTGTAATTACTCCAGGTGCCATGACTGGAAGCTGTCCAGCCCCAGTTTAATAAGATTATTCAAAGTTTTGTCAATCCACATTAAGGTACTTAAAATCCTCCAGGTTTCATGTAAGCTTAAATGTTTTGTTTTTTTTCCTTTGTTTTACATAATTTTGTGTAAATATTCACAAATGAGAATGACTGTCTCACAAAAGAGCAAGAAATGTGAGTTTAAATAAAGTGCAAAAAAAAATTATAGCATGAACCTTTAAGATTTGTGACCACATTGGAAACTTTCTAAACATTTCTCTGATCAAGGTAAAGCAATGCTGCAAATTAATAAAAATCAAAACATGGCAAATTCATAGACGTTTTGAGCTATGTGTTTAATACACCGCTTTTTAAAAGCATCTCTTTAGTTACTGTGCATTTCCTTTTCCTTCTTACATGTACAATTCAGACATCCCAAAGTACAGTTCCAAGACTTTTAATACAATTTACAGGTACTACAGAAAGCAAAAACATGCAAGCAGAGGTTATCCATTAACCATCTGATATCTGCAGTCTACGAAAAACTGGAATTTAAAGAATGATGAGATTTTGTAGAACACCAACATACAGCTTTAAAAACGTGTTAAGGCATCGACTGTTTCCTACGGTTGTTCTCATTTATTCCATCTGTACAATGAAGCGCTGGTTCGATTCCCCTCACTTGCTCAGAGCTTCTGTCATCTCAGGAACAGCCTTCGGAGAAAAACAGATAAAATTACTTTGGTGTTATCATCAGTGCCATTATTTCAATAATGTTCATGAATGTTCTCCAATAAACCTCTTAGGCCTTCGAAGAAGAGATTAAAATTCTAAATAATGAACTCCATCTAATATGTATGTGACTTCTGAGGGGAGATTATTGCAGTGCATTTAGTTTATGGGGTATCAGAGGAAAAGAGGTTGGAGAAAAAAAGCTAATAAATAAAACTACTTTTCATCAACTTTTCACTCCCCCTCCCATAACAATGCACTACTTTGTCTTGACCCGTCCAATAAAATCTCAACATAATCCTGCAGTTTGTGGTTGCAATGTCACAAAATACGGAGAAGTTCAAGAGGTATGACTCCTTTTGCATGATGCTACAGACTCAAGCGATGAATATGCATGCTAATTTATTCACATGCCTCTGCATTTGACTCGAGCAGCGTCTAAGGAGAATCATCAGTCACTGCCTGAGTTCCTGCAGGGTATCAATGTCCATTTAGGAAAAAAGTAGAGAGCCCATCCATTTTAATCAGTTATCTGAGGAGTGATCACATGTAAGATGATCTCACCCAGCAGGTCACAACTCTGCTGCCACCAGCTTATTCCTAATCACTCCTACAGAGTTTGTCAGGACACCTGGGCTGCTCAGCCACTACTGCAGGGCTAAATAAAACATGACCAACAGGACACACATGAAAATATAACCTGCTAGCCTTTCACAGACGGCACTGGACTCCAGTGTTAGTCATGCCAACGCGCCTGGCTCGATATCCCCGAGCACCAACTTGACACAAGAACGCAACTGAGCGTATAAGAGGTCTGGCAAGTCGAAGCTCAGAACGCCAACCGAGGCCAACTCTTATCCGGCTATTGATCAGTTTTGATATCTCCTGAGATGCTAATGTGGTCTCCTCATGGCAGCACGCACCAGCCAGAACCCTCCTTAGATTAATTCAAGAGCTTAATAATTCAGCAGTTGCACATTTCCATTAGGTGGAATAAGGGATCCTGCAAAATTTATAAGTTAGGAAACAAAAGTTATATTCTGACTGTTATTCTGGACTAAAAGCTAATAAAACGCTGGGTTTGCCATATCTTAATACGAGTTTGTTTTGCTCATAGACGCTCACCTTGAAAAGATCCGCCACAAGGCCATAGTCAGCCACCTGGAAAATGGGAGCTTCGGGGTCTTTGTTGATGGCAACAATAGTCTAAAAGGGAAAACAATAATATATTAGAAATGCCTGAAATTTGTGTAAAACACCACTAGTGCTGGCTTAACTAAATGAGGCACGAAGGCACAGGAAAGCAGAAAAATGGATTTATAAAAATAAAATGTTTGTCTTTGTTCTCCAACTTTACCTTGCTGTCTTTCATTCCAGCCAGGTGTTGGATCGCTCCAGAGATTCCAACTGCAATGTACAACTCCTAAGAAATAAAACATGAATAGAGGTTAGTTGTGAATAAACACAGCTAAACCAGCACAGAAAACCCCGATCAGATGTTTAATGAAACCTGCAATAAAGTTTTTCACTACCGCAGATAAAGTTGTTGCCACCGGTGGTAAAGATGTGTGAAAAAAGACATAAAACCAATGCATTTTCAATGCAGCAGCATTTAACAAACTAATCATTTGCACAAATAATGATGTCCATCAATGCTATACAACCACACTTTGCTTTAAAAAAACAAAAAAAAGAAAGAAAAAAAAAACAGTACTTGGTGGTCTTTTATATTTTACAGAACTGACACATACAGAGAGAAGCATCACAAATCTGCATCTCTAATCAAGAGAGAAAATCCATAGCTTTGTGTTGATTTGGTCATATGTTTAGTAAAATTATCCTGTTGAAAGACCCACTAACAACCTTTGTTTCAATCGACTGATAATATTTACCAGATTTTATTCTTTAAGACATTCCATTGTTTCAAATAATATGTGATGTTAATCACTGTAATTTCCAGAGCCTTTGGAAATTAAGGATCTGAAATTATATGTCATGCTGGATCCCCCAGCATGACATATTCTCAACCGTACTTAGCAGTGAGCATGACTTGCTTTGCTAAGCTAAATACTGGTGTCATCTGACAACAAAAATTGGTCATCAAGGCAAATATTGGTCACTGGTGACCAATATTTCACATTCACACTGTATTTCGTCATTCTCTTAAACCGTGTGTGCTCTACTGAAAAATAGTGAACAATTTGAATTACAAATTATATAATCTTAAACATCCTAATATTAAAAAATAAAAATATTGCATTTATTTTCAAGGGATTTTTTTGGAATACCAAAATGAAATGAATACTCTGAAGTTAAAAGGTAAAACTCTACAAATTAATTTAGACACTTTTCTACATATTTTTTCTAAGAAGTGCCAAAGACCTGAACTATCCAGTGAATGTTCCAACTGAGGATTCAGAGGAAGTATAGAACCCATGAATGATCTAATGCAAACTGAAAAAAAAAAAAAAATGATGAAAACGACACGTCTGAAGCTCTGGTCAGACATCCACTCCATTCTGCTCTAATGGATCAGCTAAATCACTTAGGGCCGCTAAATGTGCCAGTAGGCACATTTCAAAGGAGCCTAATGTGTGGATAATCACAGCTGTGGTATCCTGGCTGAATCATAATAGGAAGTTAAGCTTTTCAAAAGGAGCAGCCATCACTATCTCACTGAATTGTTGCGTAGAGGATAGCAGATGATTCTCACAGTAAAGTGTACAACATTAACGCTGCAGCTGAGCTTAAGATCTGCTCAAATTTTAAAGATGAAAACATCTTCATCTCTTTAACCATAAGTTAGCCAATTTTCTAATGGTCCCTTCGTTTGTTTATCAAGTGTTTTCCACAAATATTCAACTGATGTAAGGTTGAACATACGGGTGCTACAATCTTGCCAGTCTGTCCAACTTGCATGTCATTAGGGACGAACCCAGCATCCACTGCAGCTCTGGATGCACCAACTGCAATAAAAAAAACAGCAGATTTACATTTTAATCAATCATCACAACTATAACAAATGAACCCTCATATTTCTCATCATACCAGCAGCGTTCAATTTGTCAGCAAGGTCGTAAAGCAGTTTGAAATTCTCTCCGCTCTTCAAGCCTCTTCCTGGAAAAATAACAGCTCGACATTAGCTGCTTGGAGACTTTTTTTTTTTGTGCTACCCATTATTAACAGTGATAAATTCATTTTGAGATCTTGAGTCAAAGACAGGCGGTGGGTTCATACCTCCTGACACCACAACCTTTGCACTTGTCAGCTCAGGACGGTCACTCTTTGTCAAATTTTGCTCGAGCCACTCAGAAACTCCAGCAGCAGGAGTAGAAGCGACTGCAAATCAGAATGGCGACAATCAATACGAGCAAGACAGAATTTCGACACAGCTTGCTTCGTTTTCTTTTATGTTGTACTCAAACACAGAAGGCTGAATCTGTAACACCTTCTTCTGATGCAGCACTTCCTCCCTCTGCTGAAGCTGCTTCGAACGCCGTCCCTCGGACAGTGAAGACCTTCACTGACTCGTTACATTTCACCGTGCTGAGGGCGTTTCCTGTACCAAGATATGTTTCACTTCAGAACTAAACCACAAAATGAAGCTAATTAAACAAAAAAAGGTCAAACATATATCATTTAAAAAGAAATCCAATTCAGAATAATAATTTGTAGTGGTCTACTTAAGTTTGTCATACCTGCATAAATAGTCCTGACAAAAGTATCTGGAGATTTGATTTCAATAATATCTGAAACTGGGGCAACATCCAATTTGGCAGCAACTCTGGGAAGCAGATTCTATTGAAAAAAGGAATAAGAGTAAGGCTAAAGGTAATATATGACCGATCAGAGACGGTGGCAAAGAATTCTGGGTGTAGCGGGATTTTACCTTTCCAAAAGCAGATGCACCAGCACAGATATGAGTAAAGTTGAACTGCTTTTGTGTTTCCAAGATAAGGGGAGTTAACTCCTCTGCAAACCAAACAAAAAAAACATATGATCGTATTAAAATTAAACTTCAGACTGCAGTGTAATCATAAATATTCAACTATAAATTACTGGCCAAGGCATCCAACAACAAGCTCTCTGTGCTTTGTTTAAAAAAATAGATTTCATGGTAAATTGAAGGATGTCCTAGCTTTGAAAGTGTACTAATGTTGAAAATATATTTAAATACCAACATTATAATAGGAACAACTTGTTCAATAAATGTGTTATGATCAACATACCTGGCAAGGCACCTTTGTAAGAGTCATGTTGAGCCACCAGGATCTTCTTCACACCCTGCACTTTACTGATCTCCTCCACAACCTCAAAAGAAAGAAAAATTATGTTGGTTAAGGGTTAATCAAGGTTTGCATTAGTGATGGTATAGTTACATTTATTATTAATGTTTAATAGCTGATAAAGTTCACAGACGCAGGCTTGATGCTTTGAAATGTGTGGCTCATGAATAAACCTGTTTCAGAGCAGGTTTTGTTTCTAACAAACTGCTCTGCATATAGTTTTAGTTAGAAAAAAAAAACAAAAAAACATTTAGCAGCAGAAATACATCTTACCTTTGCACAGTTCGTTCCTGCAACCAGACAAGACACATCTCCGCCCAGCTTACCAGCAGCAGTGATGGCATTGAGAGTAATGGGGGTCAGCTTGTCATTGTTGTGTTCTGCGACAACCAAGGTGCTCTGAAACCTCTGGATGAGGCCAGTCTGTTGGGAAATACAGATCAGTCACCATGTGTGGATGCAGGCTGTGAATGAGTAGAGCCGACAGGTGGGAGGGAAATCGGGGGCGGGAGGGCAGCTCTACAATCCCAGTTTAGTATTCAAACACAACATACTGGCATAATATTTCTCAAAATATTTGGCCAGAAAAAAACAAAAGCTTGAAAATACAAATTAGGCATGGGGCAGTATATAATTCTTCATATTCTTCCCAACAGGAAGAGTATGAAGCCCACTTCATATAGAGTGGGCTACAAAGCCCACTCTAATTAGTGGGCTTTATAGAAATGTCTACAAAGAAATGTCAAAATGTGTCATTGCCCACATTCCTTTTCTCAATTACAAAACATAGAACACATAAATGGCATCAAATAATATGTGAAAGCACACCCATCGCCTGCCTTTAAAAGGCCTAAAATTAAGATTTTGAAAGGATGGCACATTCAAGATTGTCTTATTATTTCAGCAGCTTCAGCAATAACTCTTGGACTTATGAACTTGTGTTTCAAATAAAAAGCAGTTTGAGGACGGTAACCATTTTAGTATTTTGTGTAAATAATGTAAAACTGTGTTCCATTTACTCGAATTTATCACATCACTTAAATCCTGTACTAGCACATGACATTTTGTGGAAACAAGACTGTACAAACTAGTGTGGGGAGAGTCCACATGATGGCAGGTAAATAACCTCTAGACAAGCCACATCCAACTGTGTCATAACCAGACAGGATATTACCAGCCGAATCTAGACATGTTGGATGTGACACATGATACGAAAGGACATTCAGATAAAGTACAGAAAAAAAAGCAGATGCACAGTTTTTTTTCTCCAATTAAATAACAGCTTCAAATTAAGGTACTTTTTATTCAGCTGAAAAATGAAAAGCAGAGTACGCATACATTTCAACATTTTAATAATAATATAGATGTTTAGAGGAACCTTACAGTTTCAGTCACCTTAAATATTTACATTAGCATGACGTTAATTTTCAAATTACGGCTGTGTTGTTTACATAAACTGTTAAGGTATTAGTTTTAGAGATGACTTTAAGAGAAAGTACAATATAATGTATAACAGTGGTAAATATTAAACTACAATATATTCCATAATAGTATGGCTATGTTTGTCATTGACAAAGTTGCAGTTTCGTAACTAACATTACAATGTTTCATAAGAGCTAAGCTAGCGATGTAAACACAAAAATAACTGACTAAAACAAAACCTTAAATTTCAGCTATTGTCGTGTCTAACATGCAGATAATAATTGATGCAACATTAGAAGTGACTCGATGCATTTGCGAAATAAAGTAATCGCTCAATGAGTCCAACCGAATGAGCTAACCAGTTAGCATCAACAACAAAAAACTCGTTAGATGGGTATAGCTTCGGGAACCTTAATCACCTAAGACGGAGCAACGCATTGGCTGCAATAGATCAGTAAAACTCTTACCAGATTCCTCAGAGACGATTTGTTTAAAACTCTGTTCATAATGGACACCTGACGTTTCGTCTAGCTGCAGCGTAGGGATATCTACTAGTGGACTTTATGCAAGGACGTTTGTCGGGAAATCTCGCGATAGAATCCCGAGAATCTTTCGGAGAGCTTGGCTGTATTTCTCCATGTCGCCTCATAACTGTAACATTTTATTTATTTTTAATTTTTTAAGCTTAAAAAATTAAGTAGGCTATATATATATATATATATATATATATATATATATATATATATATATGTGTGTGTGTGTGTGTGTGTGTGCGCGCGGCGTGCGTGTGTGTGTGTGTGTGTGTAGCAGGTAACTGTCGTTCTATTTACTATATTTTATTTAAAATAAAGACATTTCTCTATCTGGTAATTTCAAATAAATTATTATATATATATAATATATATTATATATATATATATATATATATATATATATATATATATTATTACGGAATATATCTATTCTATCTAAATATACTAAATAGAATAGTAGAATAGTACATCCTAAAAACCAAATAAATATTTTTACCCTCTGAAGATCAATGTGTACTTGAGTATTGGCTGCATTATGTGTGTAGCTCTATCTTACATTATTACACATTGGTGCTTTATAGCTCAAAAGATAACTTCAAATTTAGTCATCAACTTTTTCATTTTAAATTTCAATGATCGCACCAATTATCCTGGGGACTTTGTGTTTAAACTCACATTTTTAAGATGACGATTTTCTATAATTGTGGCAATGTAAACATTTTTCCAGTAGAGGTCGCCCCACAGCGGTGTGACTCAATGTATGCTATACACTCACCAAAATAAAGAACAAAGTAAAAGATAAAAGAAGAAAAAAGAAAGAAAAAAGAAAAAAATGTTAAAATATAAAAGGAGAGAATGAGCACAGCCAAATAAGAAAAAAATACACATTTACATTCAGAAATGGTTTTAGTGTATTACTTAAAATTAGTAACATTTACTTAATGGACTCTTTCCAATATGTTGACTCCGGGTGAAATAAATAACCAATAGATAAAAATAAACTGGTAATGATGAAGATTATAAAGCAATTTCAGTAAACAAAGCGCGGGCTGTTAAAGCAAATAAATGTGGCACCAACCGATATAAGAAAAGTGCATTTTAAGTAACAGGTTCCAACTTGCACATTTTGAAGAAGAGTGGTTAGCAGACATTGCCAGCAGAGAGCAACATAAACAGACTGCCTCAAAGCCTGCCCACAGAAAACATAACGAGCAGGGGGTCCAAGCGGAGATTTGCATATGGCACCCTCTCCACGGACCTACACGGGTCCAAGTTCCTGCAGACGTCACTGGTCGATGGTCTTTGTTTTCTCTCCACCTCCCAGAGGAGGAATACAAGTTTATCCTGCAGCCAGGGACGGGACGGTCGGGCTCCTCCGCCGCTGCTCTCCTCCGTCCGTGGGCGTGCAACTCGACTTTTCTGTCCTGCATGGTGGACGTCTTCCTCAACACTTCTTTCTTGGATGATATGGGGGATCGTTCAAAAAGTAAGATAGGCTACTTTCATTTTGAGGAACATTTACTGTTTATGTCTATTTTAACTCATTTGAAATGTAATGTCTATCTTATATATATATATATATATATATATATATATATATATATATATATATATATATATATATATATATATATATATATTTACAGCGAAATTAACACTTGGGAAAAACACATGGATTGCCATGTCATTATTCATATGAGATAAAAAAAATTTACGAAATAACCTTGCATGATATGATCAATGATATTTACCTTCTGCGTCTACAATATTATAACGCCGCAGCTAATATTGTTGGAACGGCGTTCATGTTTGTTCTGCATTAGTTTCTTATAGATTAAAGTGGATCCTACATGTATTCCATTAAAGTTTCACATTAATGTATTTCCTTTTCGTAGAGAAGTCGGGAATCGCAATGTGCGTGGGGTGTGGAAGTCAGATACACGACCAGTACATCCTGAGAGTTTCCCCGGACCTGGAGTGGCATGCAGCCTGCCTCAAGTGTGCAGAGTGCAACCAGTATCTGGATGAGACGTGCACTTGCTTTGTCCGGGACGGAAAGACTTACTGTAAAAGAGATTATGCAAGGTAGAGAAGGCCACTGTGGAAGTTTGTGAAATTATTATTAATAATATTAATCATAATAATCACAACAACAAAGAAGAGAAGCGCACAATAGGTTTCAACAATTGTGCTCATTTGAACATGCTGAGAAAGCGTCGAGCCACTCAATAACAAATCCGCATCTTTATGTGTCTTTCTCAGATTGTTCGGCATCAAATGTGCAAAATGTGACTTGGGCTTCTGCAGCAGCGACCTGGTGATGAGGGCCCGAGGCAATGTGTATCACATGGAGTGTTTTCGGTGCTCGGTGTGCAGCCGACACCTCCTGCCGGGGGATGAGTTCTCGCTGCGGGACGACGAGCTTCTGTGTCAGGCCGATCACGGCTTGTTGGTGGAGCGGTCCTCTGCAGGAAGCCCGCAGAGTCCCGGGAACATTCACACCAGACCGCTGCACATCGCTGGTATGCAGTAGTTATTATGATGATTGCGATGATCATTCCAAATTCAGTTTTTTATTTATTTTATTATTAATAATAATATTTTATTTTATTATTATAATTTTTAATTTTTGTTCATTTCATTTATTTATTTTTTGAACACATTGCAAATTTGTTGCTCAAATTATTTCGTTTTTAAATGTCTTTCCCTTGAGATTCCATTTCGGTCCGGCACCCGCCTCACCACCGGAACCACGTCCACAAGCAGTCCGAGAAGACCACCCGAGTCCGGACGGTGCTCAACGAGAAGCAGCTGCACACGCTGCGGACATGCTACAACGCCAACCCGAGGCCGGACGCCCTGATGAAGGAGCAGTTGGTGGAGATGACGGGCCTGAGCCCCAGGGTGATCCGGGTCTGGTTCCAGAACAAGCGCTGCAAGGACAAGAAGAAGTCCATTCTGATGAAGCAGCTTCAGCAGCAGCAGCAGAGCGACAAAACCGTACGCGGAGTGCAGCTCTTGCTTCTTAAAACTTTATCAAAAAGAGCAACGCTGTAACTATTTCTTGATACAAGGAGAATTAGATAATAATCAGATAATGTTTACACGTCTTGTTTGTAACAACAACAATGATGATATTGATTAGGGCCTAGCAGTTAAAACATTATAAGACACATTTTGGAGACATAAAGGGACATCTAAATTAATAATTATGAATAAATGAAAACAATATATGCTGAATGACATTTTTAAATTAAATTTCGTTTTTTTGTTCATAGAACGCATGTTCGCGTTCTTCCTTGCCTTATGAAAGTGTTCTGTTCTGCAGTAATATTTATTTATTTTAGATTCGTTTGATATATTGTGAATTATACTTTTTCCCTAACTGTGCAAGCTCTTAATGAACTATTTTCATTCCCTGCCAGAACCTCCAGGGCTTGACAGGCACTCCTCTGGTGGCTGGGAGTCCGATCCGGCACGACAACGCCGTGCAGGGGAACCCAGTGGAGGTGCAGACCTACCAGCCTCCCTGGAAAAGCCTCAGCGAATTTGCCCTGCAGACCGACTTGGACCAGCCTGCTTTCCAGCAACTGGTGGGCGACATTTGCATCCATAAGAGTGTTTTAAAATGCATGCAAAAACACACAGCTGTAGTTGCATGAAAATAAAGGAAGGAAGAAACTGTAGCATATGCATTATAAGCGAGGAACAGGTTTTGCAGCATTTTTTGCGGGGGTTTTTTTCCTAAAAAAAAAAACAAAAAAAAACCGCAAAAACTCATGCTGTGATTTTAGTAGATAATCTTGCAATTTAGGAAAAAGAGAAACGGACAAAAAAATAGTTTGACCTTAATCATAAACTCTTAACCAAAATAAAAATCACAACATGATAGAATTTTTCACGTGACTGATCCAGGCTGTTTCGCCCATAGGTTTCTTTCTCTGAGTCGGGCTCTTTGGGAAACTCGACGGGCAGCGACGTGACCTCCCTGTCGTCTCAACTACCGGACACACCGAACAGCATGGTTCCGAGTCCCGTCGACACGTGAGGAGGCGTCGGGGTCAGCTGGAGGCCCCTGCCCCACACCCGAGCTCTCAGCCTCACCATCTAAACAAGGAAGCGCAAAAGACCCCGTTGACATTAAATGGACCAGGATGGATTACGCTGCAGGATAGATTCGCGCAGGTCCAAACTGGGAGGACTGGAGGTCTGACTGCATCCTGGATACACAGCTGTAGATGAACACAAGGGGCTTTCCTCCTGTAAAGAAAAAACAAAAATCGTGCCAATAGCTACCTGGATATACTGGGAAGAATGTGATGGGATTCAAGCACATAAAGCCCATGCTGGACGTCTGAACGTCAACGATTCCAGTATGTTTTGTCAGAAAAATGCAACCTGTGTAGATGTGCATGACCTATAAGTTTCACTAGACTGTTGTAAATTATTGGATCAGATGAAAGAGGTGCACCTCTGGCCTTTCTTATAGTAAAATAAGTTATTATTATTTATTATGAAGGCAAACATAACTGGTCTTATAAATAAAACAATTGCTTACTGCATGCATAATCAATTTGTCAATTAATAAGTAAAAAAAAAAATATTTTCCTTGAAGAAAAGTGGACAAAATGAATGCTGGTGTCAGAGCAGGTCAAACTAAACAAAACAACAAAAAAGGCAATGTTTTGATATGTAAATTGCCTATGAATAGTGAAGCTTGCGGGAATAAGAAGAGTTTGGTTTCTCAATTTTAAAAAGTTATGGGGATGACGTCATCCATAGTAAGGGTGTTCCTATAGCGACGATTGCAACCGATATGTTTTGGTGAAGTTAGACAGATTTTAGCTGCAATTATGTCGAAGTTAAGAACTGAAGACCACACCGATTTTGAAGAATTCTCAATACGTTCCATTTAATCCAATAACGCAAGCAAGTTGAAGAAAAAGCTAAGTGATAATTAAAAAAAAAAAAAAAAAAGTTATAAATAGAAATCAAAGCTGAATTGTCTTTGTGAATTTTGAATATAAAAAATAGCAAATAATATGCTGAATGTGAGGATAATAAACAGACGGACAAATAATAACAATAATATTTATTCCTGTAAAGCAAACTACTTTTTCCTCTCGAGCAATTTATCAAATAAGACACTAAGTTACTTTTTAGTTGAAAATGGGGTAAAGTTGATCAGTTGTGCATGTCAGAGGAAGTAACTCATCGGCTCTAAATTTAGGATAAGCCTCAGAGATCTGACCTTTTGATATTGTTTATGAACAGCGACATTTGCGAGTGTTTGAAGAGTTTGTTCAAAAAAGTGTTAAGGAAAAAAATCAGTAAAACTGCGAATAATGCTACACGTCTGCGAAACGTAGACCATGACTGCAGAAAAATGGTACAAGATGTAAAAAAAAAAAAAAAAAAAAAAAAAAGATAAATGAACCGGTAATAACCGCGTGATCTGTTTAAATTCGGAAATGGCCTTGTTAGGTTTTTAACCTAACAAGGCCATTTTTATACATTTTTTAGGGATTCTGAAGATCAATTAACTTCAAAACAATTAAAGTTTGCTGAAAACGTTAAATGAAAAAAAAAACAAACAAACAAAAAAAAAACGGGTACACCAGCCCCTAAAAATGTTAATATATTATAAAGCGAATCGTTGACAGGGCAAAAAAGTTTGCAGCTGGAAATATAAAAAGGCTGTTGCAAAGTAACAAAGCTGGCTTCGGGTTTAGCTTTGACATATTTTTATGTCCGATGTAATCTGCTTATGGTCTCTGAGCCAAGTGGATCAGTGACTGATCGTTGACAAGATATTATTAAGCTTTTGCCCCGTGTCATGGGTCAGCGAATCAGACACAATAGGTTGCGGCTGCTCTGTCGCTGGTGTGCTTTAGGGGCTTTGGATGTTTACGTTGGCTCTCTTTTCCAACATGACGGCCCTTTGCAGCCAGGTTCAAAGCAAACTTTACGCGGGATTGCTGAAGTGATATAAAGACACATTGGCTTCTACTTAGACAACAGCAATATACCATAGGCTACAAGAGTTGAGGCCTGTATTATTGGACTGCAAGTCTAGACGGTGTTCAGGCAGCGGCGGCCCCTTATCTGCATCTGGCATCACCTGTAAGGGATCCACTGAGTGGACTCTGAGCTAAACGCGCCGGAGCGCAGCGCTGAGGGGACTCCCATGCAGCCTGCGGACGCATCCCGGCGTGTCTTCAGTTTATTTTCATTCCAGCAGGAATCCTGAGCGACAAATAGCCGCTGGACAGGAGAGCACGCGGGTCAAGCCGGGACTGACACACTACACCTCAGCAATTTGTTGGGGAGGATCGGCTTTTATCAGCCAGGGGAAAGGAGCCCCATTGAAATAAAAATTATTTTTAAAAAAGCAATAAATAAATAAATAAATAAAATAAAAATAATACTTGCCCTCCACTCCCCCCCACTAGGCTGTGAATTAGACTAAATATGCCAAAGATTTCAATGTAGCAATATCTCATCTTACAAAGAAAATACACATTCGTAAAATATTAGATAACGTAGAAAAAAAAATTCACATACAAACCATAAACTTTTGAGATAGCCTATGCGTTTCAGCAATATATCATTTGAACATTTAACAGGTCCCAGATTTCAGAAGTACTGATTTAAAGCAAACTTGAAAGAGCTGGAAGATGGTACCACTTTCACAGCGGGAAAAATAAGAGGCTCAGTTTGAATGTTTAGATCCCTACATTTCTTAAAGACACATTCTGGCACACTGGGAAAAACAAGAGATTACTGCATTAAAAAAAAATTAAATCAACATTACATGTATGACAATCACTTCAGTCATGCACAAGCACATATTCTACTTACTGAGGGACTGATTAGGTTATTACCTGGACCCAGACCGGTGGAGAGCATGCCAAGACGCATGGCAGTTATGACTGAAAATCAGAATTAGTTTATCAAAATTACTTTTATTTCAAATCTGAGAAAAATGTCAGTCACTCTTTACTCAAATACACCCTATTTCAAAGTCAAATGGCAAAGTCAGACAAGATATACATTTTTTCAGATGTGTATCATTTGGAAAGCTGTGCGTATCCATCTATCGAGTTGCTCCTTGTGTTTAAAATAAATCAGAAAGAAACAAGTGGACAGATAGTATTTTGAATAACTTTATTAACAGAAATATATTAGCTTGTAAATGACTCCTTGAACAACATGAAAAATAATGATGACAAATTATGAAATTAAACATAAATTGTAAATATTTTCTGTTTAACAGTATGACTGGCAACATAAAGACTAGGAAAACCATTCAGTTTCTTGTGATACAAAAACACAAATAAATTAACAGAAACAGTACAGGAAGTAATTGGCAAATTATAAATAACAGTATAAGAAAATGTTTTTTTCCTAACTAACCGCACAACAGGAAGAGGTGGATTCAAATTAAATGTTCAAACAGCAAATGAATTATCTGAAGAGCAAATATCTATATTATCTATATTTTTTAACATAGTGCATGAATAACTTAGGGATAAGTTATTTAGACTAATACTACATACATATTAACTTGTAAATTGCTCCCAAAATCAGAAGAACAATGTCATTACACTGTAAAAACCTTACATATCTTTCAAATGAACCATCAACTTTCAAATGACACAACAAACCATTCTGAGTCTATATCCAATAAATTAACAGAAACCGTACTAATGAAAATGACCGGCAAAATCTAAATAACTAAATGTATCCTATTTCTATGAATTGCACAAACAAAATAGATTGAAACGACTCAAGCAGTAAACTGACTAGTTGAATAAAGTAACGAGTATCTGTGAGGAGTATTTTTGCTCATACAACACACTTGACATCTTGTAAGTTCCTCCTGTCAATAATAACAATGTAATACCTTGCAATACAACGAGACGAAAAAAAAATAGTCGAGTAGTTAACGCATAAGTAACCACCAAAATACAACAAATTAACAGACAGCACTGATGAGAATGCTTGGCAACCTGTACATTACAGTATAGTTCAATGTTTTATTTCTATTAACTGTGCAACAGAAACAAATGAATGCAAAACAACTTAAACCGTAAACGGACCATAGTAAAGTGTTCAAACTGTAAAGAACAAATAAGACATTTTGTGCAAATTCTCTTTTGCATCAACAAGATTTCCAAGAAATCAAAATGGATGCGACATGTAAGGCTTCGACATATTTACATTTGACAAAGTCTAAAGATAAATCTCTGAATGAAAAGACTGTCACCAAGAAATTACCCTCTGCAACTGTTTAACTGTGCTTTCTTTAATTCGGAGGACAGAGTTCAACTCCATCACTCCTCCTGCTTCTTAAGGAAAAACTGCAGGGCTGAGTCCCACTGATCTCTTGGAAAGCGGTAGGACAGCAGGCAGTCATTCTGCAGACCTCGGGTAGCTGCACAGGAAAAAAGGACAACCATTTATGTGAAATGCCTAAATGGTTGAAATCCTTAATCCGTTAGAGTAGAATTTCTCAAATTAGAGGGACAAAATGTCCCGTTTAAAAAAGTCAAGCTGGAAGAAGCTCAACAGTATTGTCTTAATAGAATAACTTACCGCTCTTATATATCTTACTCTCCGAGTCTTTCTCATTTGGAACACAGTCCTAGGAAAAATGAGAAGCTCTATAAGTGAGGATGCAATTATAATTTATGAAAAAAAAGTAATTACTTTTCTTAATTATACAATATAAGCAAATGAGGTACCACTAAAAGAAGGAAACGTTAAAAGTGATGTGACAGTTCCATCTCACTGTGATTTACTCAGCTATCCAGGATTAAGTTGCTCCACTCGGAGGAATGTTCCTGAGCTTAACACGGTTGAGGGCAGCGGGGCAAGACGCCATGCATTATTGGTTTGTTTGAAAGAAATGACAATGGCTTGTCTCCCTTTGAATGGAAGTTAATCGGTGTTTAAACAGCGGTGGCTGCAGTGTGGTGAGGAGGGCTTGTTGTCAGAGGAAGATGAAGGAGAAGAGATGTTTGCTAGGAGTTGAACCAGTGGCAGGTAAATCCACCGTGAAGGAATCCATTTGTCTTGGTAAAAGCCTGCCTGCTGCAGATTCACTGGTGGCCCAGACCGCCGCTTGTCAATTAGCTAATGGACTGCTAATGTGATTGAATTGTGCGAGGTGTGTGAATTAACCTAATTTCGATAGCTTATTTAAAAACAAGATGCTCCAAGTCAACAGCAGGTTGGACGAATGTATTATCCAAGTCAATTTTTGTCTGAAAATATCTGATAACATTGTATGACTTTTATGTTTTTTGTTTATTTTTGTTTTTACCTGAATGAAGGTAGCCAGCAGCACGCAACTCATCTCCTGCTGCAAGATCGCCTTGTTGTGAGAGTTGTTGTAACAGGCAGAGATGAGGGTTGGAAACAACACTCTGATAAGACGTGGATGGCTGAAGTACTGGAAGGGCAGCTGACAAAGTTTCTGCAGAACGCTGGGCTGGCGGCCAGACTGCACTATCACCTGGAACACACAACGAGCAAGTAGTCAGTTACTAAAACCAGTCAGTGGCACTGCTGGTTGTAAATCAGCACCTGGAGCTCCTCCCACACGTAAATCTGCCACTAAAACAACACACAAACAGCCATTAGGAGGAGACCTGTGAGGCAGAGCCTCCCACTGCACAATTACAGACTATAAAAAAAAAAAACAATGGTGGGGATGTTTTTGCAGAATGTCAACAGTATGAGCAAAGCAACAAGGGGGGAAATTTGAAGCGCAAACTGATGTCATTAGCAATTCAAACTTAACTTTCAAGTCTCGTCTTAAGCTTCAAAGCAGAGTCGGTGCAGGAGTTGAGCTTGGGTTAAGAGGGCATTCACAGTGCAACCCGGGCATGAAGGGGTGGAGCTGGAGGTGAAAGACGTGGTGTGCAAACTTCTACTAAGAACTTCCAGAAAGGAGCAAAGCCATTAACAGCACTACAGCACCCCTCAGTTTTTCTCCACTTTTTGTGAAGTTTTGACCCACCAATGTATTTTTGATAATTTGGATTTCTCTTTCGGAATTGCAACCCAAGATGGTATAAGAAAAGTACTGAAAATATTTATGTTTTACAATTTTGACAATGTCATCATTATGAGGGAGCAGCTGCTGCTAACAGAAATTTCCTATTAGTTTACAACAAAACTCAAAATTATTAAGCCGACATTTTAAATAATATTGAATTAATTTAGCATCCAATATTAGCCATCAAAATGGCTAACAAAAATCAAACAGATATTTATGTACACACGTCCTAGAGCAGCGATTCCAAAACTTTCATGCTTTCAGGCCAAAGCAAAAGTGGAAGAAATGCAGGACTCTTAAATTCTTTATTTGGTAACAACTTCTGTTAACAAATAAAACTGATTTATCAGGGAATATTTTAGCAGTATTCAATACAGTGTCTTCATAAAAAAAAAAAAAAAAAAAAAAAAAAAAAGTTCCTCACTAGAACTTCATTGGACCCCTTTTTGACTAGAGCTCTAAAATGAGGTCCAAACCTAATGAGCCGGTCATCTCCCCTGAACTTGAGACTGCCATCATCAACCATCTGAGAGCCAGGAGGGTCAACATGCTAAATCTTTGCTGTGCAGGTTTACAGGTACAGACTGACAGGACCGGTGACTCAACATCAATGGAAACCAGAAGGCTGCGGTGAGGTCCCACAGTCCAAGTGGCATAAATTCAAAAGATTTACAAGATTTTAACAAATACACACTAATACCCTTTCATTGGCTCCTCCCCCCTTTCTGATAATGTACTCCAAGTTTGAGGCACAGGATAAACAAAGCGATAAGTCATTGCTTTTATCAGTTTAAAGAGAGGCGCCGCGGAGCTGCCCTCTTTTTTTTTGTTTGTGTTTTAAAGAACACAAAACAGTTTCATTTCCGATCATCACTTAAAAAGAATCTGTAAGGACAGGTTAGTTTCAACTCAGCCATTGCAGAAATACTTAAAAATGTTGAAAGAACTGGATATGTTAATTTGAAATATTACAATCGGCTAAGATAAGTCACTGTAGGAAGTTTCTTCCCTCTTTCTGATATCTACTGAAATGCTGGAGCATTTTGAAGGATTTCTGGAGCAAACTAGACTTTTATTTTTATTAATTTAGATACTGACCTGATTATGTTAATAATATTTCTATGCTCCTTTTCACCGTACACATGAATTAGTTACATTTTATCTTGACATCCCATTGGAAAACAGAAAGCCTTCATTTAGACAGCTAAATACTCCAAAATGTGCACTCCAAATATAATTCTGTAACAGCAGGATAATCTCACCATTCTAATGTTTTAATTTATAGCATTTATGTACAATAATTTAATGCCACAGAATGTAGTAGATATTTGAGGTGGAGCTTAGAAGTGATCCAATGCACAAATCACACAGCAAACTCAATCTCCCACGACGCATCTTCATTCAATCTTCAGCTGCTTAAACAAATCGTCCAGCCTCAAGTGCCTGACACAGAAAGACATAAAACAAAAGCTGGTGGTACAGAGAGTCTGGAGGTAGACAGAACTGTCAGTTTTCCAGGTGAAGAGTCACAACAGGATCTAAAACAACATCCATATTGAAACTAAGCAGTTGAGGTATCTCCAGCTCAAAGCCCAGCATCATAAAACTAACAACTGGGCTCTGAATCTGTGCATCTGGTCCACGTTTAACAGAGAATCCTGAGAAAACTCAAGTGCCATGGCTGCTCTGTTCTTTCTTAAGTTAGAAGTCCTGGCTTTTTTTAAGCAGCTTTATAGTGCTTCGACCGCATGACTTCCCCAGTCTGCGACCACAAAGAGTGTGTAAAATTAATGTTCTGAAACAAACAAATTCCTGCTGAGACCTTTCATGGAAGCACAGTCAATAACAGGTGATAAAAACAGCCGTATTTTACCTGACAATTAAAATAAAACAACATTTTTTGCTTAACACTTTCTTGAAAAAAATATTGTATTTACATAAGATGCAGAGCTTAACACGTAAGTGTATTTTTATAGGTGTTGCTTTGTCCAGACACCCCCAACACCTTAGGAGGAACTGGAGGCAAAGTAGGGCCATATATCTGACACTTGAACTCACAATACAAACCAGATCCAGTGGAACATCTTTACTGATAACACAGGCCGCGGAGCAGACACACAAAGTTACTGTTTAGTGTTTTTTTTTTTTTTTCAAAGACTTCCACAATGGATGTGTAAACTACATTCAGACTACGCTAGTGGCAGACATTGACAAAGCCACTTCAACTTCAGGTTTAAGGTACCCATCAGTTTTAAAACCCTGTGAAACCCTCTGTTTACACAATAAAACTAAATAACTCTTATTTATCTCTATGAGCAAATGCTGTCATTCCAACACAGATTTTGCTGCTGATAACTGGGCTCTGAAACTAACCTGACAACAGTATTACCAAATGAAAACTTCACACTGAAAGGTTTACAGGGATTAAAAACATCCGCTGCTTCACTTAAAAGTTTTTTGGACCTGAATTCACCCTTAAAGCAGAGTGTAAATCATGTACCAAACTAACAATCGAGCATTCTCCTGCCAGTTAATGGAGCATGCGTGAATGTCAGTATTCCTCTGTCTCTGTTTACTCTGCTGGGTGATGCAGTTAGTGTATTTCCCGCTGCTGGCTCCCGATGGTCTGCACGAACTACACTTACCCTGCAGGCAGAGGGCTTGGTTGTCTTGCCAGTAATGGACTGCTGAAGGAAGAGTTTCGACATCAGGTTAGCAGGAATTATAGACCTTAAGCTTGACTCTGGCCTGCAGGGTGAAGGAAACGCCCTCAAGGAGAATGGGAAGAAGAGGACTGACCCCACAGATAAGGCTGAGCTCTGGTGCATGTTCCACCATTCTGTCAGGAGATGATCCATAGCCCACATCTGCCACAATCAGAGATATTGTGGCAGATTTTGTAAAGTTCTGATGCAAATCTGGTACAAATTTTGTCTGACTGTACCAAATCTCTTCATGTAAAATAAAAAAACAATCTAAACGCATGTATCTACTTTCTAGGTCAATTGAAAATTTGACAATATATTTACTTTATTTCATAAATTTAAGTTTATGAAATAAACTTAAATTCTTAAACTTAAAAGGAATTAAAACATATTTTATTTACTACTTTACAAAATAACATTGTTTGCAAATTTGATGATTATTTAGATGTTATTTTAACATAAACATGTTTATACAGTATTTTAAATTGTCTTCAGCATACTTAGAATGAATATAATTTGTAGCATTACAGAGACAGTAGTAATACTACCATTATAAATCTATTTTCTTTAGAGTTACAACACCATCATTAAATTTGGAACTCTGGTCAGTCTTTTTGTAATCTCAAAGTCATTATATTCAGTATAGGAAACTCTCAAAAATGACAGAACATAGGAACCTTTCTGTAATATGTTCAACTTCCTGTTATCTTCTAGCATCTAAATCCTGCTTGCAGCAGCCCAAATTATTAGCCAACATGTTGTCATATAAATATATTGTCCACAATGTTCCAATATCCCTTGTGCTTCAACTTTTAAACTCACAGATAATGTGATCTAGTTTTCTTCCTAAAATAGCAACCTTCCCATTGAATAATCAATCTGTCAACAAAATAAACAATGTCTTAATGATTGGCTATGGCTGGTGATCTACATGTCAAATACAGAAAGAAAATCCAGATTTTTTAAATAAGTATTTTAATAAATTAATCAAAACTGAAAAGTTTGATGTTTTCCCTTCTACCAATTAGCAAATCACCACCATCTCCTTTCACTTTTTCTATTGAGTGTAGGAATGATCAGTTAGAAAAAAAAAATTGAAAATTTGTTTTCTTTTGTTTTCTTCTGGATTTAAAACTACTTCTCTCAAGGTACTCTCAGCAGATTTTATTAATTTCTGTTACATTTAAGACCTCACTTAAGCAAAGTTAAGTCATACAAGTCAGCATAGTTAGCAGGTCAGCTCTAAAAATAACAAAATCGGTGCAGTAGAAGCACAAAGATGTCTCTAGATATAGTGAAGGAGACAAACAATGCTGCATTAAAACAACCTAAAATAGAGAACAGTGGTTTTGATGCTCATTTTACTTAAGTGGAACTGGTGCTTTTCCATCAGTTGAAAAAACAAACCCAATGTTTTTCTAAGATTTCTACACTCTAAAACCGCTTGTGTCTTTTTGAAAAGTAAGCCAGAATCAAGAGGGTTAACATTTCACCAGTTAACAATTACCATCTATCAGCTATAAGACCCAGCACATCATCACTACAGATGAATCATGAATGAATCACTGAAGATAAAGACATGAAGATTACCGGTACATCTTTCTTTCAGAAGAAAAAGGAAGTACAGTAATTTGTTCCTGATGAGACATTTATTTAGCCGTGTTTGTTCATCACATCTTCACTGGTGCATTTGGGAGACAAAAAACACACATGGCTACATATGCCCCAATAAGCAGTGATGCTACTAGATAGATAAACAAACAAACAAAAAAACACATAATCCTACTAGGTCACTCAAAGTTTTTTTTTTTCTTTTTTTTTTGAATTACTCATGCCCCCTCAAAGCATACGTCCCGACGTATAGGTCTGCTTCAAAGTTCTGCTTTTTATGAGCAGCTCTATTTCTAAAGTATGTGTATAAACAAAAGCTAGTGTGCCGACAGTGAATCAGCAGTCTTTGTGACTGCAAAGGCCTCGGGTCGGGCCGCTTTTGTGTCCTGCCAATGCTTACATTAGCTGGAGAAAAGCTCAAGCTGCTCTAAATATTCCTTGTTGAAGCCATCCATCTTGGTGAAGAACTGAATGGACGCATTCCAGGAACTGGACCACTGGCAAAGATCAACTGTGTGAAGTTGGATTGGATCTTGTTTCCTGACAATCTATACTTAAATGTGTTTTTTTTAAACCCAGAAGCCAGGTGAAAGGAGTTTTGTTTTCGGTTCTTTGTAGGGAAGAAATGAAAAATATTTCTTAATATGAGCAAGAATTAAATATTATTTGTTTGGCTGTTGTTTATATTTAATCTACATCAGAACTTATTCAATTATCTTATTACACTAACTGGATTTAAAATGAAAGATGCTTAGATTTTTAAATTCTAATAATGAAAAACAACAAGCTTCAGGAAGAAATTTCAAACATAAATAAAGCAAAACTGAAGAAGGAATTAGCCAATAAACTGCTTTAGATTTAAATACAGGACATTGCTCGCGTGGGTCAGGCTTAGCCTAATCAAAGCCCAGTCAACTGTAGCATAGCTAATCAGGGGCCCGGTAGACGGGCCATGCATGACAGCCAGCTACACAGCAGCCAGGTCTGCTTCATCACATCCTGCTCACTTCCACAGAGCCCCCTAAGTAGTTGTAACACTGGGGCAAGAATACTGCTCTGCTTTTCCAGGTGAGAACAAAGGCTCACTCTGTGGGACAATGAACGACACACAGACCAAAAGCAGGAAGGTGCCAAGGCATAAATTTTTAAAGAGGTGCTTTTTGTTACAATTACAAAACTACACCCTTTTTCTGACAAATAATATATGAGAGGAACAATAGTAAGATGATATCATCAGCCTATTCCCCCTAAAATCGACAACTTTACACTCCTCAAAGGATCCCTGATCTGAATAAAAAATAAAAGATCAGACGAAAACTGAACAAATTTAACATGGGAGCATGTCCATGAATTAGAATATCTCTGATAAATTAATTCATTTCACAAATTATATTCACAAGTGAAACACGTGCAACAGATTCAATAGACAGACATACTCCTTTTAAGCATTTTATATCGTTGTAGCTCATATTCTGTATTCATCTCTCACAGTTCTACTTAACTTTCCATTCTGGAAAACAACTCCCCAATATAGACATAACAAAACAGTTTGGCATTAAAACTCATTTTCCTGATCTTATGTAATATTTTTTTCTATTTTAAATTTATAGATGAGGTTAACTTTTTCAAAAGAATTTTATTTAAAAAATATTTTAATGTATGTATACCTCTGTATATCACACCCAATATTTATAGATTTTGGCTGTCTTGCTATAATTTCATTAATATGTATGCCCTTTTTATGACAGTTCTAAACATTTGTGAGACAAAGATATCATACAAAAACAAAACAAACCCCCCTAAAATGATCACATTTATGGCAAATGCCTATAATCTTTCATTATATTAATCATTTGATTTGAAAAACACTACAATAATCAGCAGTATGAGTGGGTGGTTTACCTGGTTGTCTGGGTGGTTAACAGTAAAGTATCCCACACAGATGATGACTTCGTGAAGCAGCTCTTCAGAGGAATGCTGGGTACAGTACCAGAGCAGTGAGCTGACGATGTGTCGGAACGCCAGAGAGAGGCCCTCAGCTCCAAGAACAGACTGGCCGAACAACGGATAAAACACATCAGTGAGCGCTCACTCTAATTTAAACGTGAGGTGTGTTTGATTATAAAAGTACCAAACAATACAACTACCCAAAGCAATAAAAGTTTAGAACTTCTGTTGGTGAAAATGTACAAGATATAGATACAGTAGTAAATCAAACAGAGCATAAAACAGCCGAATCCTGCTTAGAAGCAGAGACACAAGGAGGAGCTCAGAGAGTATTTATTAAACATGCCAGTGTGACAGAGCACCGTAAGATCATTGCAATTTGCACTAAAGGTTTGGGTGCCTTAAACAGCTGTAAACAATATCTGAGGAGCAGATTGAAGGGCTAACAACCAAATTTAGATGTTTTCTTTTTTTTTCTCTCAGTGCTATTTTAGGTATTAAATATGTGTAATTACTTTAACAATTTAAAAATAATGATAAAATCTGAGTTCAAAAGTCACAGACAAAAGAGGACAGATTTCCAAGATTCCGGTTAAGATACAGCTTACTCTATTCAGTTGCATCTGTCACAATACAAGTCATTTCTATTTCATTCGACCCTTTAAATTCTGCCTTGAACACCATTTCATGAGCTGATGCAGCAGAAGAGCGAGCCACTGGCTTAAATTTTGATCAACCGATCACTACTGATATGTATAAGCTGTCGCAGAGAAGTAATGTGAAACACAAGGTGATTACAAGTCCCAGCCAAAAAAGCAACATAATTTAAAATGTTCATAAAACTTTGGCAGAGAAAATGCTTTCATTTCCAGCTGTTTTGAGTTGACTGAATATGGCGGGTCAGTGACAGGAAGCTGCTTCAAAGTAATTACCCCAAGGCATTAAAATAATTAACAGCATTCTGGCTCGCTTGTGTGGCTCTTAGTTTGTGTGGCGACTTAAGAAAGCAAAGCTGTCACACTCTCCTCCACAGAGTGGGTAATGTATGGCTCCTTGTACAGTGATAATCACTTGTGTTTCATCCTAACTTCATCCACTGGGCTCTCTAATCCTCCCCTAGAACATGACCCGAGGTCAAAGGTTTCCTATGTTTACGTTCACAGGTCAAATTAGTCCCACTGAGAACAACTTCTCTTTGAATGGCTAGCATTAACAGGCTTCAAGAATATGTTTATATGGTACAGAGGGGAGATTTAAACACTTTTGGGCAATATTATATTATTGAGAACCTTCTACAAACACTTCAGTGAAATTGTCATTTCATGATACATGTCCATTTTGATGATATTGGCAGTAAAATAAAAATGACGGCTTGCTACAAAAAGAGATTTTACAAAAATGAAAAAATAAAAAATAATAAAGAAAAGTAGAATAAAATATAAATAATATAAATACCTGAAACGCCGATAAGTCAAGAATGGCAAAACTGTTGAGGAACCGGATGCCGCGTATAGCCACCTGGATGACCCCAGGGCCGTAGGGTTCTTGAGTCTGGGAGGCAGACTCTGGCGAGAAACTGTGCAGCAGGATACAATAAAGGGTATGCACCACTCCCACCAGGTCAGTGGACTGCAAAACGGCTGTAAGTCCAGTTGGATCCTGCCGTTTATTGTCGAAAATATTGGGAGCCCTGGTGGAGAAAAAAAATATATATTGCACTGTTTAACAGAAAATTAATATTTCAATTAGCAATAGAACTTTTTTCTACTTTTTTCTTTTTTTTTACAAAAATACTTAGAAAGAACTTTGACTGAGTCGTGTTGCATTTTGCATTGACATAGAATAAGATTAGACATTAACCATTTATGCTTAGGGGAATCCGGACACCTGGGGCTAGACTGCAGAGTGTGTATGTGCTTATAACATTTTTTGCTGGCGATGAAGTTTTAGAGTGATAGACTCTGGTGGAGAGTGAAAATCTAGACTTCCCGTGAGGCAAGGCTTATAGCAAAAATTGCTTCATGGAAATTATTTAGATTTCTATAAAGCATGTTGAGAATTATAGACAGGACTTTCTTTGAATCTCTTTAATTGAAATCAATCCCACATGTATTTGGTTATGTCCACAATACTGACAAGAGACAGGAAAGCAACATGCTGATCAGCAGAAATAAGACAAGGCAACAACTCATGAACAGCATGGAAAACATTTTACTTTCAGTAAATGCATCAAAAATAACATCAAACCTCTGGTACCTAAATATGCTTTGGTATCATTGGAGTAAATGATAAAAGGATCTGTTTTCACAGGTACCTTTCAAGAACATGCCTACAACTTTTTAAGACACTTTGAATGTGCCAAGTCAACTACACAGCTTCTTATCATGTGTTTGTTGTGTTTTTACTAAAGATTTATACTGAAAATAAAATTGTTCACTGTCAGGCTGTTAGTCTTAGGTGTTTTTGCATGTCGGCTACAAAACAACATTTTTGTCTCATCAGATAAAAGCTTCTTCCATAGGTTCGGTGTGTCCCCTTCATGGCCTGCAGCACTCTTATCGCCTCACCTGTGTATTTGTCATCTATGTTCACCGATTATTTCTAAAACAAAAATTTGAGGCCTTCTTAGAACAACTGCAATTTGTATGTTCTAAGAATAAATTAGAAGACATATGAAGGCAATTTGTTGCACTGGATCTTATTAGATATACATTTTTTTCCTCTTGTTTTTTATTTGATTCAAATTTTGAAACATACCTCTCCTTTCAGTTTACTATTATGAAACCCTTTGTGTTGGCCTATTGCATAAAATCCCAATAAAATAATAGTTATAGTAGCTAAAACATGTCAGAAATTATTAAAGAGCTGAATACTTTTGAAAGGTAAATTTGGCTTATATTTGAAGGTTTTTATTACGCAATAGTAAAAGGCATCTATAAATAAAGTTTGATTGATAACTATATTAATGTATTTCTAAATAAAAAAAATTGCATTGTAATCCAGAATAATTATGTAGTAATTGCAGTTAATTAGGCCTTCTCGGGTATTGTGCGCCCAGTAAAAGCATTCAGCTACTGGAGTCAGACTATTTAATACCCCTGCAGCAGCAGCATCTATGATTTGCAGCCATGTACAACAGGAGTGTGTTTGACCTCGGGATGAAACCTGCAGTGCATGCTGATACTTGATGTTAGCCAACAGGCTTTGTGTGAAATATGCTGCTAGGCGAGAACAGAGCCTCTAAATGCAATTATAATCCCCTGACACAGCAACTGGCATGGTCCAAATATTTCTGTGGCCCGCTGAATGTTCTTATAGATGACATATAGGCTGTTAGCAGAACAAATCTTAGAACAGATGAGCTAAACAGGTACTCCATTACATCCATTCTTATTTTTTTAAAGGCAAAGCTTTCTTCCTAGTTGTCTTCTGTCACAATTTCTGCAAACATTAAATTACAGCTTTGGATAAAAAAGAAACATCATGTTCTTCTTCTGCAACGTTCAGAGAGTTTTTTCCTTTGAAGTCAGGAATGGTGATGCTTCTGTCCCTTGGTGTGACTGTGTGCTTAGCCTCTGTCAGCGGCGCCACTGAACCTCTCTGAGTGGAGGTCGCCATGGCACATGTGGGTGGGCTCCCCCCTGCACCGCAGACTAAGGTTTATGGTGAGTGACAGAGCACTGGGTCAAGTAGATCTCTATCTCTGTGTGCAGTAACAACAGCTTCACCAGCTTACTGGCTGGACTTTCAGAGGAACTACAAACTCTGTTTGAGTAACCATGAGATTGCCTATGGATCCCAGTGATGGTAAACTATCAACAGTGACAGAGTCTCTGTCATTACTTGCGCAAAGAGAAGTGTGTATTTGTCAGGAGAAGATCAAGACATTCCAGAAACATTTAAGCTGTCTAATAAAAGCTCACCGTCCAGTTACGACAAAGCACAGCTCACACATTCGGTTCAGCAGAGACGAGGCTTGCTCCAGAAAAGCAGACATCTTGGGGTGCTCATCTATAGGACTTTGAACTGACAGGAAGCATCCATACAACTTGTCAATCAAGCCCATGTTTACTACGTAACTGAAGAAAAGGAGAAGAGAGAAAAACGTTACATGGTTTTGCATGTGCTTCTAAAAAAAAAAAATTTCTTTGTGAAAGGCTCTTTCACACAAGCAAACAAAGGCCTTTACTGTGCATACTCCCACTGCACTGCAACTGTAAGCCAATACTCCACCTAAGCCCTCCACCCCCAGCTATTACTGTGATATCTTCAATTTGTCTCTGCCAATGACAGGACTCATGATCATGTTCCCTGTACTCTTTCAGCCACAAATCACCCCTAATAGTGTCATTAGACGGCTGTTGTGGCCCCTGTGCCAGCCCAGCTTTGGGCCCTTGACAGTCTGCTGACCCAGGGCTAGTCTTCTAGAAGATTCTGGTATGCAAGAATCATTTGAGTAAGGTGAGTTTATGAAATCTAGAGATTATAGCTGCCAGTCAAGGCTTTCACCTCAGTACTGGGATGACTACTGTCTCGTTTCCAAAATACCAGCACAGCAGGTATTTTGTCTGATTTTATTGTAAAAGTGGTCTATACAATTGATCCCAACCACACCACTCCTGAGCCGTCTTCAGTTGTAAGTCCTAGGACCATTGTACGGTACGGTGTGAGTCAAGCTGCTGGCTGCAACAGTCATTCGGGGACAGAAAAAAAAAAAAAAAAAACACATAGGCATTTACATTTAACCCCGAATGCCCATTGAGAGTCACAAGTGGTGGAAAGTAGTAAAGTTAAGTCTTGTGGTGGATTTTCATATTAGCTTGACACTTCTAAGGTCCTGTGCACGCGATTTTGGGTGTATTCTACTTCTATTTGTTTTTCTCTAGACAACAATCTTCCACACAGGTCAGATTTGTGAAGAGCACAAAGGTCAAGTTGCCAATTATAACCTCTATCTGAGTTGTGGATTTATGTCGATCCTACTCCATTGCTTTTGTCCCCTTGGCTGCTTCTTGGATTGATGCTCTCCTTGAACAGCATGTCTTAGTAAGTTTGCCATAACTTTCATTTTTGGAATTACGAACTGAATAATGCTCTATTAGATGCTCATAGGATAGGATACCCATTCCTGTTTTAACCTTCCCCATACCATTATTCTTGACTTGTTGTGTTCCAAGGTCTTAATTGTACAGCTTTGTGCAATAAAATGTGATAATGTAAGAAGGCCCAGATGGGTCAACAAAATGAAAAAGATAACAGCTAAATCTGAAGTCAACTTGGCAAGTTAACAACTTCCGTTTGAGCATCACTTCTGTTGTGACTTTTTGCTGTCGTTTCTTTGGCATTTGTTGACCCTTCTGGGCTGATGTAGAAATGGCTTAATGACAGTTTGGTGTAATTAGAGCTGTACAAACCGGAATGTCTTCTTTTTTTGTCGTTAGTCATGCATACATTTAAGGACAGTAGAGGTAAATCTTAGATTCATACTTGAGATCATCAGTCTGACGAGACAATTTTTCTCAGGCACTGCCCTGCTTGACTCTGGGGTTATGCCCGGGTCAGTGGATGAGATTGGTGTGCCTGTGCAGCTGCTCTGTCCAGATAAATCATTGCTTGTGGGAGGGATGGTGGAAAGACTTCACCAGTCTACAAAGCTTCAGGGTGTTGGGCCTGCCTTTCCTCACAGTCCACATTTCTCCATTAATATCACAACTCTTACAGGTCAACCAAATGGGGCTAGCCTAAATAGCAGGTTCAAGGGGACCTTTCTAAGCTGTGGAAGTGCTTGTTGTTTATGTGGATTTGTAAGCGCCACAGGAACCAATATCACTTAATGTGTAAAAACAAAAAACAAGGATGTGCTGGAACCTGGCCAGAGTACAACTCATTCTCACACTACTCCCATTTTAACAAGACACCACTTGGATAATTTCCAAGCTTTCTGACATTTTCTTAGCCTTTTCCTTACATATGACTTGCTCTTTAAGAAATCAGATGTTCACAAGCAGTAAAGAGGAGTTTGAAAGAAAGCAGGTAAAAAGGTACTGAGGTAAGAAAAAGGAGGAACCATGTAGGAGGATGAAATACCCAGAATTGAATACAAAAGGACGAATACCTGATAAGATCTTGAAGTCGAGTGCTGTAGGACTCTACAGGAGAGCAATTGACCTTGGCACCTGAAGTTGAAATCCAAAAGTTTTCACATTGGCCTGACTCAACAACGCAGAGAACCAGGGGCTTCAAAATGGCACCAATGGTCTGAAGCAGGCCTGTTGTGAGCCCTTCAAAGACCTGTTTGTTTATACTGCAGCCAAAAATGGATTTGTCTTCATCTGGAACGTACAGCTGATGAAACAGAAAAGAAAAGCATAACTAAGAAGCATCTGACAAAAACAACTCAACAAAAACACAAGCAGAAGCTAATGTCATGTTAGACATTGTAGTATCACTGACCAAACTGACAGTACTTGGTTAATACTGCCAGTACTAACTTGGTTAGTAGTACCAACCAATTACTACTAACTTTGTTAGTTAGTAGTACTTGGTTACTTGGTTAGTTAGTAATACATGCATGTATTTGCATGTTATTTGCAAAAACATGCAAATAAGTTGACCAACTTATTAATCCAAGTTGGTCAACTTGGATTAATAAAGATCCGTCAGTAAATGTAAAAGGTAATTCTCAAAGGCTTTAGTGCTTTGGACAAACCTGAAGACACACCAATCAGGGATTTGGTGATCGCCTTCAGATTATCAGTATTGAAAAGCTCCAACCTAATGACAAACTTTAGCCAATTGAAAGTGCTGTTTTAATTCAATGTCCTACTTCATGGATACACTGAAAATGTATCTTTTTAGCCATAACAATTTTTTAGTTAAATAAAACATTTTTCTGTTTTATGGAAACCTATCACTCAAAGACAATTTTGTAAGAACACTATATCGGGATGTTCCAGTTGTGTTTAACTCACAACTTCCTTATTGTGACAGGTAGCAAGTGGTCACACTTCACAACTCAACATTTACATTTGCACTTTATACATTTGAAAAAGGCTACAAAAAGATGTATAATTGTGCAGTCTACAGTGAAGCCTCCTGTATAACCACCAAGAAAGCAGCACGTGGTTTCTAAATGGAACATCAACAACAAAACCGGTCTTTTCCATCAGCCATTATATAACACATACAGCGGTAAAATTAGTTGACCAAATCACCCTAGAGCTCTGATCTGATTGCTAGGTGAGGAGCTGTATTGAGTGAGGTTGCTAGGTAGCAGGGCAATGCCTGCCGACTGCAACTTTATAAATGGGAGGTTTGTGAAACAGCTAATTTTCCAGGCACCAAAAAAGATGAAGTAATTGCCAGAAGATGGCTAGGTGGTTAATACTCCAACAGAAGGACAAAAACATGCAAATACTAGATTTTGCATAAGAGGCCCCTTTTTAAGATATCCAAATGTCTACCAGTATTCCAAATCCACCATGTCTCAAAACAGACACAAAGAACTGGACGCTTACGGTTTCCTGTAACCTGCTGAAATTCAACTCCCACTTATGGAAACTTGAATGAACAGACAACACTTTCCCCCCTAGAATCTTAAAACTTTTGTGCTTCTTCAAACCTCACAAACACTGAAAATGGTCAACATTGATTCATCCTCCCAGAATTACTCTCACACCGAAGAGTGCTGTTGTCAGTGTGGTATGGAAAAAAAAATTGGAGAAATATCCTATTTTTACATTTTAATCGCTGGTTTTTGATCTATGCCTAGCAGCTCCTAAAGTATGGAACGGTCTGCCTCTTCACATCAGAGAAGCCTCATCGCAGTCTGTAAATCCCATCTTAAAACCTATTCTTTTTTCCTCAGGATTTTAATACCATGTGAGATTTCGAACATATTGTCACTTATTTATCTTTTATTATTCTTGATTTTTGTAATTTCACAGTCATATTTTATATCTTTTTAATCTATTTTTTATTTTCATCTATCTATCTATTTATGCATCCATATATTTCTGTAAAGCACTTAGGTCCAATGTGGTTTTTAAAGTGCTTTAAAAATTAAATTGGATTGGACACCCTAAAAAAGAAAGCCTTTGAGAAAAATTAGACAAACTAGTAGGATAGCCATCCTTCTCATCTGCATTCCAAGCATCATATGTAACACATAAGCAGAGCTCCACAGTTGAAATTTAGTGCCTTTGCTTTTGTGAAGCCTGGCAAAGGTAAAACATTCACATTTGCTCCAACAGCCAGGGTGAATGCTGACAGCGTAGGTAAATCCACCAACATTCTCCACAAATCTAATTAAATGAGGGCATGCTCAGTCCAACCCCCACTGCTGCACTCAATTGCTAACACACGCATACCAAAATGAGATGTGCACTCAATATGTGCATGCCTATGAATACAATAACCAAGGAATGCCTAAGTTTAATGGTGATTTTTAAAACTTTATCACAACTTGCCATAAAACGATGGTGGAAATGAGCATAACTGCTGAGCTCAATTTACACTGAAAAAGAAGAAGTTCATCTCCCGCAGTACTTCTGGAGATGTCCATCAGCAGAGCAGCTGCTGGGATGTGTTTTATATAAACTGGAGTATACAGGCTAACCTCTCCCTCTCTGCCCCGAGGAAATACGACTGCTTTGGATTGGAACTCGACTGAAAAAGGAAGCCCCAGTAGAGTTCATGCATGCACCACAACCCTGTGGCTGTGCCTTGTCCTGTCTGTGTTGTGAGTGTAGAGCCGCCACTGTTGGATGTTTGGAGTGAGCTGATGTTTACAGTCTTTCTAGCAGAGTGCTGAAGGATATGGGCCGACATGTCGCCGCAATGCAGCCTGCTTGCCTTTTCTAACTGAGCACTCACATTCCCTCTGTCAGGACGCATCTGTGGGAAACACTGGGACTCACAACTTTCAGTCTTGCTTTGCTTTTCCTTAACACTGTGGTACACTCTATGACACCAGAAAAAAGGCGGAAACTAGAAGACTTTTTGTGATCTAAAGGCAAGTGATCTAAATAAAAAAATAAAAAAAAGAAAATAATAAATTCTTTAAGTAAATCAGGCAAAACTGTATAATTTTCCAGGTAGATGGTAGGAACATAAAAGTTCACCATAGATACAAATGTAAACATATATTAAGTAACAAGTTATATCTGTATAAGTTTTTCATAGCCAATAAATTAGTATCATAACAGGTATTAACAACCAGTTGAAGCACACCACTGACATCATAATTTTTCTAACAATTTCGCAAGAAGATTTCTTTCGGAGCACTGTTGGAATGACTTAATGCCAGCTGAACAATTTCTTCCAACTGGTCTGTTTGCTGCCCGACATCATGAGCCTTATAGTGTTGATAGAGTAAAAAAAAACCCACCTATTTATCACAAATTTTAAACATGCATTATTATTATTATGAAAACGAAATTAATCAAAATATGTTGAAATCTGTATTTTGGCAATAAATCTCTTCCTGCATAAAGTCAAAGTCATATAAAGACAAATAGACCTCAAAATATAAAAGTTCCTAATTATAAAAAGGTTTATTTACTACACAGTTAGGTTCAGTATTTTAACTGTACTGCTAAGCAGTACACAACTGCGGGCAATGGTAATTTTACAAGTAATTTCACAGCAGTATTATATTTTTGTTTGCTTTATTTAATTTTTCTTTTTTAATAGACTTCTCCAACATGGTGGAATTTCCTTTTTCCAGAGCATTACATTATATCCAATGGCAATTATTCTTGCGATATCAGTGAGTGAAAGTACGTTAATGGAATGGACTGCAGTAAAATTGGGCAGCTACAAAGTTCCACAATGAGGCATTTAAACTTTGCTTGTCAACAATGTATTTAGGCAGGAAAATTGGCTTTAACTATTCTTAGATCTAATTACAGAGCTTTGCAAAATCTTTAAAAAATGTAAGCAGAACCTCCACAAAACTACAGAACACATTGAATGTCAAGTTCATTATCAGTACAAATTTCTAAGATTTGACAGCAAATTATTCAATTGTATAGTTGTAGTTTTTGCAAAAATAATAAAAGATGTTAGAGGCTACAATTCAGAATATATTGCAAGGTAGATTTGTTACTCTTTTTTGACAGAGAAATGTGTTCAAATAATTTAAACCTTTTCCTGAAGTTTAAATTGATAGTAAACATGACATTTTAACTAAATTAATGTGAGAAAAAAAATCTAAGAAATGCTTTTGAGGTCTAATCCCTAAATATTTCATCCTTTAACTATTAGTATCTAAAATCAAAAATATTGTGCAAACCACACAATGTTTATCTCGACTTACTGTTAGTTGGTGAAGCAGCAGGTCCATGAGGAAGACTATCTTGTTGCTAAAGAGCACATAACTGCAGTTGAAGGTGCAGGAGGAACATACCAGACAGTAGGTATTTACAGCAGCACAGAGAGATCTAACAAGAAGAAAGACAAGCCATTATCAATCAGTAATTCAAATAAAACTCAGGTTGCAATTCTTTTAAAAACACCAGTAATCAGTCATTCATGGAACCTGGGAACCAGAAAGACTACCTGCAGGTTTCAGGAAGGCAAACTTAATCCTCTTCAATTGTGCTTTCTTAAGGATGTACTTTATCTTCAGCTGTCAGAAAGATATTTCACTGACTGTGCAAGAATGGAAGCAGTTTTGAGAAATAAAACACTCATATCAGCTATTTAATGCACAGACTCCCCTCTGTAGCCACCTTTAGAGGTGCTGAGTGCTATCTCAGTCCCATCTTGGCAGAGATGGTGCAGCATTTCCGCTGGAGAGATAAAACAATTTCTCTTAGCAGCTCCCAACAGCAACCAGGCAGCCCCGGGCAGCAGCCTCTGTATTTTGTCTACTCCACAACACGCTGTAGAGAAGATTAATGCTTCAGATAACTGACCAATCATTCCGCGGCGACTGCTACTCCCCTTTCGCCCTGTTTCATCAGTTAATATTTTTTGACAACTGTATATTTTAGCCATTAGAGAAATGGTGTGTCCTATCTGCTCGCGGGAAGAAAGGAATCCCCCTCTTTGGTGCCTAAAGTAGGCCGTGTTTATTTCAACTGGTAAACATTTTGATATGTACCAAACCTTCACATCTGCTGTGCGTTTTCAGTAAAACCACGTTGGCACAGCAGAGGAAAATACACGAGGCGAGGGCTCACTGTAGTCTGTCAGTAACTTATGCTATTCTTTGCTTTGTGTTTCTTGTGGGCAGATTTTTGTGCAAAACTTCGTGACACGGAGTGTGGCGTTAATGTGAGAATCACAATATTTGGAGTGTTTGCACACTGTTCACATCAGACAGGAAAGTTTAACACTTGCTAACAATAAAGCATAAGAAACAAACAAAAATAATAAAATTACAATAGAGGTTTCCTTACAAATTGTTACAATTTTAAGTGACAGATAGAGTAATGGTTAGTCAACTAACACACACTTTGGAAATAGTAAAAAATAAATAAATAAATAAAAGATTAGGCTATGTGTAACAAGAGGGAAGGTAACTTGAGAACCCAACCAGACTTTGCTTTGTGTGCAGCCTTACAGCTTCAGATTCTCAGACCGATTGTTGAGTGAAGGCACGACAGAGATAAGCTTCAATGCAAATAGCAAAACGACAACTCAAATACTTTTTCACAAAGCTATTGTATAATTACACACCTCACACTGCCTATAAGAACAGTCAGAGCAAGCCATAAGCATTCCACCAAAGGACAGGAGCTACTCTGGGTGTCTCGAGTCACTACTGTGGTATTTGACTATGTACTTGTTGAGTAAAGTAGAGCACAATAGCAGGGTTATCTGCCATCTATCACAGATTAAATGGCAAGGCAGGGCAGGCTTAATTACTAGCAAAGAAATGTTTAAAAACGGCCAGATAAAGTTCACTTTGGTCAATAGCCTTCAGGTTACACAGAGACTCAAGTCTCCATTTGCCATGTATAAAGAGGTAAGTGGTTGAACTTTCAAGGAAAAAAAAACAAAAAAACTTTGAGGAACTACCTAACTTTAAACTTGGCACTCTTCAACTAAATGTAAAGTTTAGATTTGCAAAGTAAAAGGAAAATTTGCTTTATTTTTTTTTCTAAACATGTCGTGCAATGTGTTCCATTTAACAAGTACTAAACATGGGTGAGTATTAGATTTACACTGTATGGTTATCCAGAGTAAAAATAGCATGGCTATTAAATAAAAATTTGAAAATGTATAACTGACAAGTGGCTAGTAGCTTGCCAGCCATGCTTTTTAAATAGTGATAGCTTACAAATGATTTTTGGCACTTCTTCCAAACTTTGTTTTTTGCTACAGATATTGCAAAAGTTTAAATAATATATAGGTCATAATTAAGAAAACGTTTTAATGCCCCAACATAATTAGTCAATAAAAAAAAAAATCCTTCACAAATACAAAGTATGTTAAGTATTAGTTAAGTATGTTAATGAAGGAAGCTTCTTGTGAGCATAGAATATTACATTGTTTTACTGTACAATAAAACTATAGATGCAGTCAGGTTTTTAGTGGACATCAAATCCTGGTTTGATTTAGAATCTACCAAGCTGATCTAGATTTTGGATTTTGGCTGATCCCAAATGTCTTTTGTGGGGACTGTGGAGCACATATGAAACTTATTTGTGTAAATGTTTTAATTCTGCATTTCCATGTAAAAAATGTATAAAAGTGTTGGCTCCCTTGATTAAAGTAATAAACTTCAAAACATAGAAAATGGACAATAATTTTCCCCACTGATAAAGTAAAATTATGTTGATGACCTGTACTTGATTTGTTATGAAAAATCCTGGTGTATTTAAATGTGTTCCTGCTAGATGGATCAAATTTCATGTGTACATCGTTGTTCTTAATAGTTTTAAGTTCAACTTTGGGAGCGACACGGAAACAAGGATTTATCATAATTCTCACATAGTGTCAGTAAGACCAAACATAACTTGTAGAATGGGCATTAACAAAGCCATGGGACGAATATATGTAATAATTGTGGTTTCCCCGTTAAAATTAACTTAAACAAGCACATATAGCTGCATTTCTCAGACTTGCCAAGCCAACTCTAAGAAAAATGTCCTGATGTCTGGTAAGACAGAATAGGCACCCAGCACCATGTAATGAGCAAGCAATAACTTTGTAAGCCATCTAATAAGGTTGGCTCCATGGTCATCTCTAGACAAATAAAGAGGTTGTCAAAAGCATGTTCAGTTTATGGCCTTACACCAACTTGTACAATGAACCACTACAGTGATCTGTCTTTGGTTTCCTCCCACCTAATTGAGCTTGATGAGCATGACACTTGATAGTACAGCCTCTCTGGGAATCTCACAGTCTGAAGCCCCCAATGACAACTCTTTTGAGGAACAATTTGGTAAAGTGCCACACCACCCATTCTCAAGTTGCACAGAAATATTTTGGAGACTGCTGTTTGCCAGTCATAGTAAGCAGGACAGATTTCTTAACCCACAACACAATGGAAACCTTATTACACAGGGATTATGGTTAATCGGGTTTAAAAATGTCAATAACCACCAACTCGCTTATCTCACCTGTGGCATTAGCGTTAACAGGTTGATTTAATGCAAATACAAACATTGAGAGACATAAAGGCAAAAATAATGAAATACTATAATCTGCTCACTAACACCAAGTGGTTAACCTCTTATAGCCAGGGCAAACAGGTTTAACAATCATTTTACATCTATAAAAAAATTAGGCTTAAAGGTAAAGGAATAAAGCACACCTGATCCTGTCAAACCCTGCTTGAGCTTCAAACCTGCTAACCCACAGGCCTACACATGATCAGATTTACTTGGGAATTAGAAGCTCAACTGACCTTTCAATTTAATATGCTAACATTCAAAACAAAGTGAAATTAGTTTGTGAAATAAAGACTGCTTTGTAAAAATAATCTCCAACTATTCATACATTATTTGTTCTGGAAAAACCAAAAGTAAAAACGAACTTCTACAGGTTTTCAGTTGTGTCACTAACTTAAGTTAAATGTCCAGATCTTTTCTCAGCTGACAATCATGTATAGGGCTCTTTAGGGTTTTTGTTTTTTTTTTGTCACTGTTGCAAGTTATCAACCCTGAGATCTGCTCTTCTCAACCCGAGTTTCAAATTCCTCACCCTTTTCTGAGCGTTTCCTATGTGTGCAGTCAAGCCTGACGGGAGTCGTACTGTCGAAATCTGACTAACTTCCAGATCAGGTTGAGCCCCCGCCTCTTAAACAGGGGAAGAAAAAGAACCCTAAGCCAAAATAAAAGGTGAGGAGCAAATCCATTTCCTTGTGCTGTCAAACAATCCCTTCATTCACTGCCATCTAAATGACATTTAATTTGATTCTGCTGCTGATCTCTCCGATACCCTGAGAGCTTCCAAGACATCAACTCTGGCTGTTGTGACCACACTGGCCAGGTATGAAGGAGGAGAAATCTGATGAGCCGTCACACTGCGCCATTCACATGAGTGTGCGCACAGACAAACGGACACAGGCTCTTACAAATGGTAGAAAACATCCTGAAATAACACCACAAGTAGCAGGTTTGATTTCACAGGATACACCAGGTCAGGCGAGATGGTGAAGGAAATACAAATTGGGTTAACACGTGCGTTCCTCTGGAGCTCACTCTTATTGGTAACTTACAACATTCCCAAACACCAAAAGAAAGTTTGCAACTCAATTTTTGTCAGACAATGTCAGTAAGTATAAGTTAGGTGTTAAAAAGATTAAAATAAAAAAGGTCAGGTAAAGCACATTCATTTAAGGAGTTATTTTCAAAGGAAATGATTCATGCTGCAAAGGAGCAAGATTTTCAGCAGATATCAGGAAGGTGAAACATTGTAGCCAAGTTGCTCTAATTTATGCTTTTTAGGAAAAAATATTTTTTAAATTTTATATGTATATTTGGTGTTTTTAACAGATGTAATCATTTTAAAATTGGACAAACACTTAAAAAAGAAAAAAAAAATCACACATTACAAAGCTGGTCACAAAATTGTCATTGGTTTATCACTAGTGCTAGCATAGAATATGAGGGAGTCAAGCCCAAATTCAAGTTCAGAAATTAAACTCTAAGAAAAAGATTTTATTTGAACATTAATTCATTGGTAACTTTGTGTGGTTTTGCGACTTCTTAAATAAGTTAACGTTACAAGCTGGGTTTTACATTAGAAATAGGATGAAACAAAATTTCAAAAGACATCAGTGTTTAAATCATTAAGTCATTATTAAAACTAATCAAAATACTGGTTCATAATTTATGAGTTATCAGGCAACTCATAAATTAATTAACTGTAACTGCAACAACAGCTGCAACAATTAATTAACTGTAATTAATTGGTAAAATTACTGGACTCAAATCTACACGGGTCCAATCTTGTCTGTGACGTTCTTGTACCTTCGAAAGTTAGCTCATCAGATGAGCAGCATAAACTTCCATCTGCACTCCACGGCGACCGCAGGGTTACACCAGAACATTAGCACAGCCTTGTAGAGGAATTAGCTCATTAATGTAATGCTAATAAGATGGAATCAGACTCCCTGGGGAGAAATATGGCATGAGCATCTCGGCAGCTGCCTTTTTTTGTAAATCACTCTGCTTATCTGGTGGGAGGAGGTGATCAATATGGCAGCAACTCTGTAAACAGATAATGTGGCACACTCTGGGGCTAGCGTCTGTATGGAAGCCCATTAGACCACGCAGTAATCCAAATGAAAGATTGTGATAAGCAGACAGCCAGGTTGTGTCCTTGCGTCGAATTGTGTCATGAGCCGGACTGACCTGAGTGACACAAAAGGAAAGTCTGACCTGTCCTGCATTCCAGGGTAAACAAGCCAAGAAAGTTGAACTAAAACAAATTTCTACACTTTGGATTTAAAGAGCATAAATATACTCATATTTATAACTATACCGTTATCATATTGTTTCAATTGTTTCTTTTAAACAAAAATTATTTATTAAACATTTATTCTATTTATAGACAGGAATAACTCAGTGATTTGTAAGAATCATTGAATTTGTATATAACTTCTTGTCAGTGATGTGCCAACAATGCAATATGTTTCAGTGCAATCTCAAGCTTCTAATCTGGTGATAAGATTAAGGATTAATTAAGCTTAAGCTTTGCAGTTGGTTCCTTCATATTGCAACCAATTGCAGTTCTCCTTTTTTAAAAGAAAACTGCTGTTTTCTTTTAAAAAACAGATGGACTGCAATTGATGATGTCGAATTGAAACCCAAAATATGTTGACTCATCAAACCCAAACTGTAAGAAATCAGTTCAAAACAGTTCATGATCTGCAGTAGCTTTATTGTGAAAATATTAAGAAAAGCAATTTCACACGAGTTTTAGTCATTGGGACTACTTTAGATGGGAGGTTGTTTAAAATGACACCAAATGAAGTCAAATCAGGACTGAATTGTTCTTCACTGGTTAAAACAGCTTGGAATTTTAAAAATTCTTAGCAGCTCAGTGAATTATCAGTTTAGCATCAAGCAAAAATCCCTCTGCGTTTGCTTGAAACGTAGGAATGTAGAAAAAGAATGAGTCCAATCTTCATCGCACTACAGCAAAAACAAGTATTAATAGCAAAGAAAATTTAAATGAGGCGTACATCTGTACTGCAATATGATTGTGAGCAGAAACTCTGCTCAAAATCTTATTTCTTCAAATACAGACGTGAGCTTGGAATTCCTTCATATTGCAACCAAGATTGAAAGGCTCTGAAATATGCAAGAAGAAAAAAAAAAAAAAAATCAATCAATACATATGCCATGTCCTTTAAAAGCCTTATAAATATAAGAAGCATTTGTCCATTAGCAGAGACAGAGAAACCAGTAAATGCTAATGAATGGGAGAGCAAGGCCATTCGAGTCCATTACAAGGTTCCACTTGTGAGCATAGCAGTCTCTTTGGGGTTATCTACTGCAGGCCATGCAGACCCCAACTGAAAAATGTTCTATGCTCTATATAATAGATGGGACACATGTGCCTTTTATGTTTTGGGAGAATAACACAAACCCATACCAATAAGAGAAATACAACTACTGCATGTTCCTTAAAAGTGGAACACTGAACGCATTTTCAGACAATTTATTGTAACGAACTGCTGTAATAATTTACTTCAATGAAGATTAACCAACTATACTTACGTAAATCCCAAAAGAGAACATGATGCAGGGTTATGAGAGCCAACATAAAATGAAGTTACAAATACCCCAAGAAAAGAGGACATTAAGAGTGTAGGATTGGTCAATATAAGAACAGGATGTGGATGAATATTAGTCTACATTCATCATAAAACCCCCCCCAAAATTATGAGGTATCTGTATGACCCCAAAGAGGAATCTCTGATCATCTCAAAATTGGATCTGGGTTTAGCTTTTTCCTAACCAATGAACATATTTTTTTCTTCAGATATAAGTTAATACGTTTGTTCATAAAAAATATATTCTGTCTCAACAAATTTACATAAAGAAAATTAAACTTAGAAAATAAATATCGCTTCAAGCAAATAATAATAATACAGGTGTCTTTTCTAGCAACAATTATTAAGCCAAAGATAGAGTTGCACTTCTTCTAAAAAGAAAACAGAGTCAATGCTGAGTGTCCCTCAGTTTTTAAAAGCAACTGGTGATGATGGAAAAAAAACAAAAAAAAAAAACAAAGTCCAAGCGGACTACAAGCTAAAGAGACAGCTCACCCTGCTGGCTTGAAACTGAAACTTTGTCACATCATGACAAATGTGGCTACAATCGCTCATTGTAGTTGGAGATAGCAAGTGGCAGAAAAATAATAATATTGGGAAGTTTGGGGATTGTACTCACTTGACAGGAATACGTGGGACTGCAGTGGGTGTGGTAACAGAAGTGATGACCTGCAAAATTTGCTCCAAAGCACTCAGGCCACCGCCCACTTGGAAGGCCACTTGGTCTGCATTATTCTGTCGAGTCAAAGAGACAGAAAGAGTTACAGTTGGTGGGGGACAGCGGAAAGCCGGTTGGACAGGGGATTATACCGCACGGAGCAGGGAGGGAACCTTTTTCCTCTCCTTCGGAGGCGAGGGACTGAAATCTGAAACAAAGTGGTCCCTCAAGTATTCCTGTTTAATCTCAAAAGTGCACAGCCTGGCTCCGCCCCACAACAATCAAGTTTCAGTTAAAGGCAAATGGTCTGCAGGCTCTAGTTAGCACCAGGGTGGTCTCGGCAGATGACAACAGACCAAGTGAAAGTGAGAAAATGTCAGTCTGGTAATTAAAGAACAAGGCAACTGGAGAAATCAGGATACTAGAACCTATTTAGACTATAAAGCTGGAGGTTCCTTTTTAAGGGCTTATGTCTTACCACACCTGCTGTGTCAGTATCCACTAGGATTACTACAACATGTTATTTGAATACAGGACTACTTTCTTTCTTTCAACCTTAACATCTATTATGCTTCACACTCTTTCACAACAGACCTGTCTCCTAGTTTCTTTGAATAGTCCGACAACCTTTAAGTAAAAACACCACAATTTCACCATAATAACTTCAAATAAAATTATCAACTTCATTTCAGAACAATTATTAAAAAAGCAATTATTATTTGTATTAAATTAGCGATATTGATCAACGGTTATTCTTAAAATTATTTGTAATACTTATTGGTTGCCTGGGTTCTTTGAGGCAGGAAATATTGTGGGAGCCTTCCTTCTGCTAGCTGAAGGAAGGCAGTGTGCAGCAACAGCTTTAAAAATGTAGAAAGAGTAAAACTGAAATTGTGTTGCAGTTTGAAAACAATTTTACAACTGCTCTATGCTGTTATGCCAGGCAGAAACTGACCCATGGTCATTTCACTGAATTTAATTTGTGCACATGTAAAAAGAGTCAACCTGCCGTTGTGTAATGACAGAGTAACTGATAGAAGGGTAGAAGTATTGTTACAGTAACCTCTACATCAAGTAGTACAAAGCCAGCCAACTAACTAAGAAACAAATGGCTACCAGACATGTTTGTATCTGAACTGACAGAAATGATAGAAACTGGCACAGAGCTGATGACAGAGGGCCACCCTCATACGCCACATGTTGATGTGTTCCACCGCCCGTCTCTACGTCAACCTACAAGGTTCCTTAGCACCGTGTCAGCACTAAAATCCATCCACTTCATCTGTGCTTTTGTTCCACAGATGAGAAGTTTCTGACAAGCCTGAACACATTGGGAGAATAGTGCTCTTCCAAATTACAGATAAGCTCTTCATCTGTCATGTATGCCTGCTGCTTAGGAAATTGCTCCTAAATTCTGGTGGACACTGAGGATCTGTGAGGCTGTAACATGTGCTTCTCACAAAAACATTAAACATGTCATAACCTGTTTAATGTTTTGGGAAATAACTCATATACTGCCTAAAGAATTGAAATAATGATTGGGTAAGACCTTATTGTAACTTCCTTTATATATATTTCCATAGTTTTCATGTCTAATCAATTAAGTCTCAGTCAGGTGGGACTGAGACTTAGTGGCCTAACTTAGTGGGGTTAGTGGCCTAACCCCACTGTTAACCCTCCCATCAACACACCTATCTAAAAGCCTCCAAGATAAGTGAAAAAAGCAGCTCTTTCATTGTAGGTTATCAAATGGTATTAAAGGAGAAAACTGGGATCTGTCCAACCCTAGAGACTCTTGCAAAACAAAAATAGAACAGCATTTCTTTCTTGTTTGTTCCTTTCTATTCCTGCTGACAGATATTTCTGTTGTGATAATGAAAAGTGATAATGGCTAACTTAGTTTTAAACCAACAGGCTAACTTAAGGCAGACATAGTCTACTTTAGTTTCTTGTGAATGAGAAACTTTTGCTTCCAATTAACTGCTAATTATCATGTTACAAGGCACCAGAATACCAATTCTATAAGCATCACAACTAAGTAACCTCCTGAAAAGATATTATGCTAAAAAAATACCAGGTCCTTAAAAATTAACTTGTGACTGCTTTCTAAGCAAGTCATGTTATACAATCATCTTAATTTTTTTGTTTCTAGTGGAATTCTGGTATTTTCAGTTAGAGTTATAACTGTGGGAATATCATGACTATTATTAACACATTATTATTTTGTGTTATGTAATTATAGGCACACTTGTGTGTGCTCCAGTGGACGAGCGATGACATTTCATTGCCAATTTCATTTATGTTTCTTTGTGCAATGACAATAAAATAAGTCTAAGTCCATGACTATCCTTCCTAGCTTGACAAATAAAGTCCACAGCCAAGTGATTGACGTCCATGTGTTAAACAGTTTGATCACCAGACAGACATGAACCAAGAAGAAATGTAAAGAGTACAGAGTTTATTCGTCTTTTCTCATATGGTTAAAATGTCTGAAATCATTGCGCTTCCCAAAAGAATACAGCAAACACTGAGGCTCTACTCTATCCGTTAATGACCTAGCAGAAGACCCAACAATGCATAGTGACAGATTAGACAATTTCCGCAAGACCAGAGCAACAACACCTGGGTGAGAATTAGCTCCTGAATTATACAACAGGAGCAGTCTCATCCAATTATTGTCCAGACAGACTATTGTTATCCCAGCTGATGGGAAGGCCCAGACAGCTGGTGATTCCTGCAACAATATCTGCAACCCAGCAGCCCAGCTAAATTGCTCACAGTAGTCTCCTCCTACCAAGAACTTTAATTACTGCTAAGAGAATGACACAGTCTCAGTTATGCAGCGCCACAAACAGATGGACAACAATAGGGCAGACTTCATTATTGACAGACTTTAATCAGTGACGTAAAGTCAGGTGCACCCCCTTTGATGCTGCAACGCTGAGAAGCCAGATTAATATGACAGATAAGTCTTGATGCACATGAATCCCATCAACATACAGTGGACCAGGTCACCTGTAAACCACAAAAATTGCAGGACTAAATATTTTCAAAGCTTAATTTTCAAGTGTAAACTTCTGTGTATACAATACGACATGTGATTTATCTCAATGAAGAATGATGCATTTCAATATTTACCCTGTGCAGACAATATGTTTCTTGTCTAGTTTTATACTACAATCAAACTAAAAATCTGACATGCAGTGCTCAACAACAAGTGGGAGAGGGCCACCGCTTTAATACCCTATACTGCAAAAAAAACAAAAGAAACAACTTCTGTCCTCTCTGGCATTTTCATTGGCATTGCAAAAGATTTTTTAACCACAACAATGAAATCTGAAAATCTGAGTAGTTTTGAAACCGTAAATTTTCTTAAACCTCTATTTACCTTGATTCCAGTAATTTACGCCTGCATAGTTGTGACACTGCTGATCCAAACTGCGTTTATCAGTCAGGCAGAGGCCCAACCAAGAAATGCCATCGTCTCGCCACTTTGTCCTTCACCTTCCCCCACAGCCCCTCACAACCTCCATCAGGTCCACCAGTCAGCTGAACCAGGCTTTGACAGGAACCAAATGCAAATGTAAATACTCTCTACAGTTGCCGGTTCCTCAAAGAACCATGTTCCTTTTATTTATATAAGGAACATCGTTCCTTATATAATGTTTAAATGTGGTTGTAAACATTTTAACTATAAGTAAATAAACATGGTAAATAATTAGGCAGGTGTGCGAAAGAAAAATAAAAGCAAAAATGGTCAAAACCCCTGCTTTCCTCAATCACCGTAAATAAAGTAAAAAAAAAAAAAACAGAAAGAAAGAAAAAAAAAAGCTGACAGTTTTGACATTACACAAACCTTTAAAACCCACAGAGGGAGAAACAGACTAGGGTCAGAAAGTAGATGTAGCATCAGATGTAAAGTGGGAAGGAAGGGACACAAACAACAGTGCAGGGTAGGAGGGTTGAATGCTGCCTAAAGAATTAGCTAAGAAAGTGGAGGCTGAATCAGATATGGGAGAGAAAACAAATCACTAGGTGAGTCTGTGACATGAGATGCTTGTTAGGTCAAATAATCTAAATGACTTCAATTTGAAGTGACTCTTGGGCCAGACAGCAACTCTCTGATGGAGAGACTATTTATTTGAGTTTGTCAAAAGATTAGAGGGGAAAGTGGTCCCTAAGCTTCCTCATGTCTGAATCACAGTTCTGCTGAACAATGGTTGGATATCTGTAACAATAGGTGTTACAAGTAAAACTTTCCAAAAGAGTTCAAAAATCTCCTTTAAACTGAAGCAAAAGACAAACCAAACATAAGCAGACAGAGACTTGATGAGCCTCTTTCCTCAGACTCTACTGTTGAATAAAACCCTGTGGCCCACTGACCCCTGACCTCCCACTGGGAGTTTGTGAAGCTAAGGGGCGGAGTCGTCATGTAGCAACAGCTTGTGTGCTGCTCATATCATGCTTGTCTCCTCCTCATCTCTTACAGGATGATCTGCCACCCACCATCGCTACCTCTTTCTTTAAATCTCTGGGGAAATTTGGTAATGGCCCTTCCAGCCACCCCCGTTGTCACAATTGGAGGATTATAATATCTCTGTTCTCAAACCCGGAGGCATCCACAGAAGGCTGTTGTGAAGGTTCAAACCACAATGTGGCAAGAAATCTACACCTCTGAACAGGAAGTGGGCTGTATATTTCCCTCATCTTAAGCATGGAGGCTGTTAATGTAATTCTTAATTCCTTCCCCTTCAAATTGATGCATTTTGTTGTGGGGGAAGAAAACCTTCTGGGGCAGATGTTTCAACTAATGCTTATATAGACATAATTTACAGCTGTGAGCAATTCACTCACACTTATGACATTATTTGATTGGTAAACTAGAATTTACAGTTGTCTAAACAATAGCTCCTCTACTTGCAACATGTGAACAGTGAAAAGACAATGCAGGCCTTTACTCTACAGGAACATGGGAGTTTGTTTCCTCTCCCACGACTGCAATAACAAAATGACATCATTTGGTTTTGTCAGCCCAAGTGTAAGAGTTCTTGTTGCTTGCTGACGACACATTTATCTGGGCAGAATCTTTTTATGGTGTGGTGTCCGACAAGTATTATATCCAAATGTTATGGGAGGACAGACCTATGCGAACTTCCCAAGAGTTCTGCCCTTGAGCCTGTGTGAAGAATGAAATGTCCTTGCCAGAAAGATCTTTGTTGTTTTTGCCTCCAGTAAAAGAACACATTTATCTTTTCTTGCAGAGTGTGTATCGGTCTTTAATGTGCTCATTGCTAGGGAATGACCAGGGAAAGTGAAAATGTTTTCACTTTCAAAAACATTTGTGTTTTTGAAAGTGAATCTCAACAAAAACACAAATGCTCACTGAAGTGATAAGACCAAATACAAATCAGCAAACATTTAGAACAAAGCAAGATCAAAAACATAATCCAAGCATCTAAATTGCTTGGAAACTTTATGTATGTGTAACTGACTTGTTCATGTACCCGTTTCTCTAAGATACGAGAGATTTCTCCCAGAGTTCTGTCCAGTCCAGAGGCTTTGTTGTTGGCCCACTGTCCTCCATCTTGGCCCTGCAGCTGCTTCAGTAGGTCTTTAACTAAACGCTGCAATCTGAAAGGACGGGAAAGGGCGGAAATTTGTTCAAACTAGTTTTCATGTTAAATTTTTACCAAAAGCAGCAGATCTAAAAAAAATGAGTGTGAATACATTTAACCATTTGCAAGCTTTATTATCTTAGACACAACTTATCCTACATAAATTATGCAACAAAGCTGACCTGTTTTAATGTCAAAATATGTAATGACATATGGTAAAATAACTAGTAAATCTAAGAACAACTGTAAATTTGTCCAACTTTTAAGTTAGACATCAGATTTATTATGCCTTAATGAATATACATGAAATAAAACAGAATACTTCAAAACCGTAAGTAAAAATTACATTTCAATTTAGTAAACGTAAAAACTGCTTGATCAAAGTTAAAATCAAATTACATTTTCAATAAAAATTGTTATAATTTAACAAAAAATAAAACAGTAAATTAAACAAAGAAGACACAATCACACTCATAGTACCAATATAAAACTATTATTAGTTTTTCAAAACTTAAAATGTCTTATTAGATCAATAAAGGATTGGTTTTGTAGCAAAAAGAAATCGCATTATAAAAAAGTCCAAATTCTTATTTGAAATTAATCTTGCATAAAAGAAGTTCAACTAAATTTTTGTAATATAGATGTCTTTTCTTTCACAAACTGCAAAATTATTTAAGCATAACCATTTTTTTAAAAGCAAAAACTATCAGGTTTTAATAACCAATATAGTTACACTTACTTGGCTTTGTATGGGGAGTCAAGAATCTGATTCTTTGCCTCCATTGAATTCTCATATTCCTTCGCTCTGCAAAATGAGAAGCAGAAAACATCTTTAAAGTCCATGAAGAAAAAAAAAAGACCTTTGCCTGTCAGTAAAGGAAGTAGAGGATCAAAGTGGGACAAAAGTGGGAAAACAGTTCAAACCCAATCAGTTTATTTGGCCTCCCAGCCAATCGTCATGTAAAATAAACAGACTTTGGGTCTGTAGGGACAAATGCTTTGCTATCGTCAACTCATCTCATCAACACTTAATACTGGGATTTTTTTCTTTACATTGTCTTGCTTTTGTTGAGAATACAGTATAAAAGTTTCATTGATATCACACATTAACAGTGTCTGGAAGTAAGAAAAACTATGTGCTATTATTTCAGTGACATCAGACATTATCGGGTTGAGGAAAAAAAGACACACACACACACACACACACATACATACACACACACACACACACCTACACACACACACACATACATACACACTCACATACATACATACATACATACATACATACATACATACATACATACATACATACATACATACATACATACGTACGTACGTACGTACGTACGTACGTGTGTGTGTGTGCGCATCTTTGCGAGAGAAATCTGGTTAAGGGTAAATACCTTTTATCAGGAATTCCCAAACATGATAAGAAACTATTGATCAAAGTCTGAACAAGGGCATTCCAGTAATCAATCTCATGATTGATGGAATCAGATACTTCCAGGGATCAGACAGGTGCATTTTTCCATATTCTACATTATCAAATCAGGACCAGCTGTGCTTGATCAACTAATGAACTCAGGAACTCGGGTATTTAAGCATGGTCAATTAGTAGAACACAGATTTCTTACATATTTTTCAGTTTAACAATCTGTACTTTTCAGGACTTGAGTTTTGACTACAATTAATCTAGTTGAGTTTTAATATACATGTGTTCCTCAAATCCAGAAGACAAGTCAAGTCCAGACTTGAAAAATAACAAAAGCCAATTAAATTTTTTAGCAGACTTTTTACAACTGCATGACAACTAATTGCACAGTAAGCAAGAACAATGAGACAAAGGTAAGAAACCTAAGGAAGGAAGAAATAAGATGTAAATAAATATTTAAAAAAAACAAAAACAAAGAGGACTGCTACTTTTTCACATAAATGAATTTTTTTATACCCCTTTAATTTAAAAAGGAATTAGATAAAGTCATTCTTTAAGACTCCAATTATAGAAAACAGTGTTGCAAGAACTACAGGAAAGGCGTAGAAATAACATCAAGATATAATCAATTTATTGTGCGTAGAAAGAATCATGTTTATTTGACCACTTATGAGCTAAATGTTTTCTCTCAAATCTAATACAGCACAATAATTAAAGGGTAGATCAACAGCAAACACTTCATATGTGTACAAGTGCAAATCAAGGACACTCCTGTAAAGAACGAACATCCACTGTCTTGCTCTTACTGGTTATAAATGCTGCTTACATAAAATTAAACTAGTTTATTTTGAATTAAAAAACAGTCACTAACGAATGTTGGTCAATTGATTAAAAATAAAAATGTTGGCTATGGTACGATTGCACTGTTTTATGATACAACAGTACTTCATTACAGCATTGAGAGCATAGGTGTGGGAACCCCTCACTTTTTACAGACACCATACGGTGTTCCAATAAAATGGTTCATTTCCACCCAGCGGTGAAGTGGCTCACCTTTATGTTTACGGGAGCTCTGTGTTATTTATGACCTCTAAAGGGCTGCTGCCTTTGAGTGCTGGTCTCAGCGGGTCTGCTGCAGAGTGATGGTGAACAGAGGCAGATCATGTTGTCACTTTCGCAGCACCGCTGAGACTCAAAGGCAAAAAAACCCAACAGTAAAGAGAATAAAGTGTAGGAGATGGATGGTTGTTTAAGCTTGTAATTGTCTCTTAAGTCATCTAAGAATTTATACTCTCTTCTGAAAAGCATAACAGTAATATATTATCTTAAGAAATTTCTCATAATTCATACATTATCTGTTATGAGGGCTTGAAAATAAGTCTGCCTTACACAAACATGATTATGATGGAGGGGTTTTTGTGACGAGGAAAAAAGAAATGTGTTTCACAAAAGCAAAGCTTGTTTTTAGTTATTAAATCACCAATATAGCAGGACTTCAGCAATATAAAGTTAAACACCACATATGCCCAGAATGGGCTTTAAGAAAAAACAATGCTCAAGAGCAACAATCAATGTAGAAAACCATCTGTTTGACTAAGTGATCTCCATCCATTTCACAATTCAGATTAGACTAGTCTGGATGATCAAGGACAACTCCATATTCATTAAGCCAGATAATTTTCCAGGTTAGGAAGGAAGTTCGGAAATTATGAGATTTAGTTTCTATCTACAAAGAAGATTTGTATCATCATAACTGTTCATTAAAGATTAAGATTTATTTTTTAAATATTCTTAAGCGTTATTAAATTTAAGAATATTTTTTATTAAAAACTGTTTATAAGCTAAACAGTTTTTACATGTACTACTGACATATGACTGGTTCTCAATGAATAGTTGTCCTTTTGCAGCCCGCCACTATATTCCATCCGTACTACAAAATATAAATAAATTGATTTAATTATGAATATTTTGCCACAAGAAATTAGTTAAAACTCAGCACAGATTCAGTTAATTATGGCAGTCGGTCAAACATGCACCAGGGCTTGATCCAGACTCTCAAACAGAAAGAACCTGAAATTGTGCGGTGTGGATGATTAACTTTGTTGGATGAAAAAAAGTCATAAAAGCTTGAAGAATCCAGGTTTGACTCTCACATGGAATAAAACTTAATGCATCACTGCCTGTCTTGAGTACATTTCATTCTTGGATCAAATTTTGTCAGATTCTAGCTGAGACATCAATGGGCAGTTTTTCCCCTTTCATTTAGCCATGAATGCTCAACTTTTAAGACTCAAGAAGTAAAAATCAAACTCGTGAATTTAAGCGACCCTATCAAAAAATTGGTAATAAAAAAATTGTGCCTATAAAAAGTACTCACCCCCTTGGATGTTTTATAATTTTATTTATTTTACAAATCAATCGTGAGCAACAAAATTTGGCTTCTTTGACAACAAAATTTAGCAGACTCAACTTTGGCTGCAATGCAACCCAGAGTGTATTTGGATTGCCTCAGTCAGGATGAAGCATCTGGATGAAGCAATTTCACTCCATTTTCCTTGTAAAAATGAAAGTTCTGACAGGTTGGTGGGGATCGGCTCTTTTCGAGTTCAGCCACAAATTCTCTTGGAGATTAAAGTCTGGGCTTCGACTAGGCCACTCCAGAATATCCACCCTGTTTGTCTTCAAACCATTTCTGTGTAACTTTAGCAGGATGCTTCTGGTTTCTGTCTTGCTGGAAAATAAATGCTCTCCAAAGCTGTAGTTCTCTTGCAGGTAGGAACAAATTGTCCTCCAGGATATTCCTACAAATGGTTAAATTAATTTAATCTTCTACCTTTACAAGCCTTCCAGGGCCTGCTGCTGAGAAAATTATCCACAGCTGGCATGACGCTGCTTCAGAGTTTCCCACATGTCTTTTGTCAAACTTGATGTATGTTTTTTTCCAGCGGTGGCTTTCTCATTGCCGATCTCCCATAAAGCTTTGACTGGTGAAAAACCCGGGTGACAGGTCTTGTCTGAAGAGTTTCTCCTACCTCAGGTGCAGAAGCTTGTAGCTCCTTCAATGTAGTCACAGGTTTCCTTGTGGCCTCTCGCACTAGTCTCCTGCTTGCACGGTCACTCAGTTTATGAAGACTGTCTGACCTAGGCAGATTTACACGAGAAATAATCCTTCCTGTTCTTGACGATGAATTTAACTGAACCGTAGGGGATGATTTCTGACTCAAAAATTTCTTTGTTATTCACTCTTTGATTGATACTTTTCAATAAGATCTTCTCTGATTTGCTAGGAGAGATTTTTTTTGTTTTGTTTTGTCTTCATGCTGTAATAGTAGCCAGGAATACTGATTAACCAATGAATGGACCTTCCAGACACAGACCTTTATACTAAAACTCATGTGATCTCCATTACACTTATTGCAACACTATTAGGACAATTCACTAGACAATTTTAAAGGGGTTGTATGTTTATGCAATCATTCCTTTCCTGCTAAATAATTTTTTACTTTGTAGAAATCAGTTTTTAATTTAACAGTATTTTTTTTGGTGAATTTTGTAAAAAAACAAAAATATAACAAAACAAAAACAAAAAAAAGCCATATTTTATTGTCATACTTGATTAATAAAAGTCACAATTGGGTAAAACATCCAAAGGGTTAAGAAGTTTTTATAGGCACAGTGTGCGGCTGTTAGAGGCTATGCTAAGTGCAGCTATAAGCTTACAAAAAGTTCACTTGTAGTTGCAGCATGAATATGTTACACGATTACTTTAAAAATATATGCTCCAAGAAAAGCATATATAATATAATATATATATATATATATATATATATATATATATATATATATATATATAATAAATAAAACTATATTCAAGGAAAGTAAAGTTTTTGCTGCCTTCCAGTATTATCATCATGAGGTGTAAAACGCTTGCCACTTTAATTCAAGGTGGTCCTTCTTAATCCAAACTGCCTTCTTAAAAATCTAGGGCCTTCTTAAAAATCTGTAGACGCAGGGTCTAACACAACAGTTTGAGGATAACTTCACCAATTCATAATATCATTTTCCTCACAGTAAGGTTTGCAATAACTCTTGAGTGAAGCTGGGTTCGGGGTAGGAGTAGGCAGCAGCTGTGGATCAGTGAAAAGAGTAGTTATCCTCATCCTGAGAGCTAAGAAGTTCAATTCTCAGCCACTCAAGTTATTTCAAATATGTGCAAGACCCCAAATAACCAAAACTATTTACACACTTCTATGCATTCATTGTAGGGATGTAACATTGCACAAACTAACAGCACATATCTCAGTTTTGAAATTACACTTTTATAGATAAGCAAAGACAAAACACCCCACAAATGCCAAAATTATTTTCTCTCATTTTAACCAGATAAAAATGGTTAAAATGAGACATAAAACCATATACCCTTTCCTTTTTAAAGTTCTTAAAAGTTATTAAAAGTTTGATTAAAGTTTGTATCAAACTTTAATGCAACTGTGCCCTTCAGGCCATACGTCAAACACAATGTGGCTAAATGTAGAGAATGATTTAGAAACAATTAATTTGTTTCCAAATCATTTTAGATTTGTGTTCACACTTTTTCAGAAGCATGACACTATTTATTTGAAGTTTCATAGTGGTAGATTAGACTATCACAGTTTGAAAAGTGTATTTAAGTGCAAGTGTGGGAGTGAACATAAAACAAATCTCATGTGTTGATGATAATTTGTTTATGATGAAATCTTCCAATAAGCTGCCTCAATAACATCTCTATACCTGCTGTTAGTCAATAAAAACTGCCAACATCGTCTCTTTCCATTCTCCTCACATTTTTGACAGTGAATTAATCTGACAGAGTTGAAGTTCAGGTTATGACATATAGCACCGTCCCCTCCCATTTGTTGATTACTATTGATTTTCTTTGATGCATCATTTAAAAATCAATAACGTAGAAGAAGAAAAAAAATAGACATGCTCGTACCTCCTTTAACATATATCTTGTACACGAAAGGAGACTTCAGATTTGGCGGTGCTATGGCAGCAATTTGGAGAAGAGCTCTTTACAGAGGGAAGAAGGGGACCTATGGATCGATCCACAGCTTTGCTCCCCAATCACAGAAAGTGGTCATAAATTCACCTCATCAGTGCCATCTTGTAGACAGCAAGGATGCAAATATAATCCGCTTTCTGTCTTCTTGTCACATATATATATATATATATATATATATATATATATATATATATATATATATATATAAAAGTTCTGGCTCAGGTTTGTTTCGAGTGTGTGAGAAGATAAGCGGGACAAAAAACTGCTGGACAGAATTAAAGAAAAAGAGTTCATTTCATACCTGGAGTTCATTCTGGCACGAAGCTTCTTTGCTTTCTTCCTCGCTTTCTGGCGCTCTTCACCATCTTTCACACTCTCAGAGGAAACAGAGCTGTCTGTCAGTATGTCCACAATATACTTCTTTAAGGAGAGATGCTCCTAAAAAAAAATAATGTAAAAAGGTATGTGGCATATATACAGCTGGAAAATTATTGTTAGAAAATGTGATCAATTGTAGAAGATAAAAATATATAACACAGAGCGAAACTGAACCACCAGCTTAATTTTCTGGATGTGTAAATTATTCAGTCAAATGTTGCTGGGTTGTAAACACCTAACATATAAAACATAATTATTGTCAAACCCAAAATAACTTAGGTTGAAACATTATTGCACAGTAAACACACAGACACCCACAAAGAAACCAGCTCTTGATCAGAATTGGACACATTTTAGCTTGATGAGTGCCAGCTGGTGACAGGTGGTTAAGAAATTCAAAATAACTTTTTTTTTTCCATATCAGTGAACACGCCATACCCACTAGCAACTACAAAATAAAAAAAGAAGGAAGAAATGGCTCAAAACCTTGATTGGTGTAGTTTTCTTGTAAATACACAACTCCTCACAAACATGTAAAAAGATCTACATTGTGCGCCACCAGGACGAGTGATTACCTCTAACTCTCCATTGTCTTTTATATATACAAGCCCACCCATAAACATGCAAGCCCCCTGGAGGTGTTGCCTTCTGTCTGGGCACTGTCAAATGATTCTGATGTTTCCACTAGCAGACAGGGGAATGTAACTCCATTTGGACACCACGATGCATGTGCAAGAAACCAATTACCCAATTATCCTGTCATCTAGCACCCCAGAGAATAGGATGGCCATCAGATAAAAGGTTTCTTTTCAGTAGTGGAGCCAACCTGTGTGTGGGATACCATAGCCTTTGGTCAAGTGTTGTCTCAGCACCTGCTGTCTGAATGGAGGCTGTCACAGAGAGGGGTAATAAAAACCTCAATTGTGCAAAAGCAAATTAGTTCCACCAAAGTACAGACTGAATCCAAACTTAACCTACAGAAAGCGGAACGGTCTTTTCCATAAGAATAAAAGGCATAGATTACATTTTGAAAACAAAATTTAAAGCCTAAAAAGATGGTCATACATCACATTAGCAGAGTAAATCTAAATATATTTTTGTTAAACCTTAATTAATTCAGAAAACGTATAACAAATTAAAAACTTATAACAAAGAAATTAAATTTCCATGTGACAAAGTTTGTTGGGCTGTATTTTTAAGAGTATTTTGCTGTAGGAGTTTTGAAAACAAGTCATTCATTACATTGTTAGACTATTAGGTTATACAGAACGCATATAAATTTCCATATTCCTTATACATATGCACCTTTCCCCTCTTATCACTGATATTGCAGGTCAGTCATAACTCATGACCAAAGCTGTTTTGTGATTGAGAAGTAGCTGATCTGTAATATCTCTGAGAGGCACCAGCCACTTACCTAATGTTTAGTCATCTAAACCAAAACATCATGGATTATAAAAATCTCAACAGCTAGATCAAACACTGCTGGAATATCAGCAGTTTCTTGGCAAGTTTAGCAGTTAAGAGTTTCAGCCTTGATGACAGACAGCCGTCTACCACAGAAACAAAGCACCAAAGACACTGACCCAAGGGCGCAGCTCCAGCACAATATCACAGATTGGCTCTGATGGCAGAAATGTGATAGCGCTAGAAATTTCTCTCGCTCTTCCTGACAGCCTGGCCAGTCACACATCTAAAAAGGAAGCTTTTTACAAATGTATATTTTACAGGACGTGTTTATGTGTTCACTGGTGCTTCAGTCCAATACAAAACCCTTTTGATTGACATACATCTGCATGTCATGTTGGTCTTAAGGTAAAGCTATCCTTCTACAAAAGATCAAATTACCACAATCATATTGGTTTTAGTGTTTCAGAACAAGATAACATCAAGCACCACATATTAGTTACACAGCTTTATCATAACTTTTGTTTTATAGTAGCATATTAGGTATATTAATACACATTTCAAACAAAATATGTAATTATTTATATGGACCACAAAATTTTTATTTGGTAGTTTTCTAAAGCAGTTTGATAGAAACTGTTTTATAATATAGTCAGCATTAGATTGCACTGAAAGGCCACTCCTCTGCTGGTTGTGTTTTTCAAACTTTACAGAAACTAAATAATATTTTATTAGCAAAACTTTCTTTTTCTGAAGTGATTCATAAATAAGCTCCCCAAATCATAAGAGAATTAAGACAAACTTTTCATTTATATCTGAGAGCACTACCTCATATGAGGCTAAAACAAGTTTGTATTGTTTCAAGGGCATTGTTCAATATTTTTCAGTAAAATAAGACTGGAACAGTGAGGGAGTATTATGACCTTATAACCCTTACAATGTCAGTGCTAAAAAAAAAAAAAATCTCAATTGGCAAAAATCTGAATTGGAAATACACATACTAAATACCACAAGGGAAATGTAACACACTGATTTATTTAGATACTTAAGATAAAAAATGCATTTTGCACATTATTATTTTTTTTATCAGTAGTAGTAATCATAGTAGTGGATGCTTTATTAGTTGTAACAGTAGCAATGGATGTAGTAGTAGTAGTAGATCTATTAGCAGTAGTATTGGATGTATTAGCAGTACTTTTTTAGTGCTTGTCATCTTTGCCTTTGTAGAATTGCTATGGCCAGTCCAATTTGCTGCCTGATCCAAATACAGCCAATAATGTAGTAATTCAGTTATGTCAAATGGATATAATTTGTTAAAACAGAATACAAACTAGATTTCCCACTTGCATAGAACAAATCTATCTTCAAGGCAACTAGACCCACCATATAGTTTGTAAAAGCTGCAAGACAGGTCATAAGAAGTACATTTTTAATATAATCAGACAATTGTCACAAAGTTGACAGAGATGATCAATACATTCTTCCTTCTAATCTGATCTAGGCTATAACCACTTTTTAAACTTTACTCAAAAGTCTTGAGTAAAAAACATAAATAAAACAAAAATGTAAGTGTGTGCCAAATTTGACATTTCCAAAGCTGTGCTACAGTATTTCACTGAAATACTATACAGATCAATAGCAACTAAAAACGGTGAGATTGACTTGAATATTCTACAATTTTGATTAAAAAAAACCCAGATTTACACCTTTTAGGAAAACAGCGACAATGTTATAAAATATCTAAAAATAGTGAGATAAGAGGAAATAATTATTATAATGCAGAGAGCAAAAAGTCAGAGGTATTGATTGTTCTGTGTTAAAAGGTAAAATAAAAGGAGCAGGAAGACCAAAGGGGCTGCTTCTAGCACCAACAGTTGTCAGCCACACAATGAGCCTTACTGAAAAGCCAATCTCATATTGCAGCCTGACAGAGTGCCTTGCAATAAGAAGCTGCTTTCCCACAGAAAGCCACTCTATGACAAAAAAAAGGCCTAGGGACAACAGGGTAACATCAAACCTTCACTGAAGCCTAACTATGTACATTTCTAACCTCACAAAGCAAGCAACAGTGCTGTGACAGAATATAATAGGATCCATAAACGATCACATTGCCTACGTCAAAAGGACAACTGCTGTTTCACTTTGTCTATTTACAAAACACAAGCGGCAGCAGGGCACTAGTCTCTGACACAATAAAGGGATGTTTGTTCCCAGCAGCGTATTGGTGATACGCACCACTTCCTCATCAGAGAGCTCCCGGCCTTGGATGCTGCTACTGTCTCGCACGGCCTGCTGGTGCTTCTTGCCCTTGGTGTGGCTGAACAGGTGCACCTCTGAGGTGATCTGCAAAAGCAAACATAGTGGTTAGAGGTCAGTGCAATGGGCACAATGGAGGCAAGAGCAAGAAAGGGTTCTACCCTGGTGACACAATACATCACACAGATAAGCACAATGGGCCAATCTATGGCTGCTAAACCTCAGTTTAGAGAATAAATTGTACAAAACATGTTGCACTAACTTCAACTTAAGGAAGGTTGTGTTTGTCACTATTTTACCTGCACAGGATAAATAGTGCTTTGCAAAATTATTCACACTTCCTCAATTATTTCACATTTTTGTTTCTACCATAGATTTATTAGAATTAGGATTTTATGTAAAAACACCAAGACAAAGCTGTACGTACTTGGAAAGATGGAGAAAAATAATCCAAGTTTTTCAGCTTTTCTTTTTTTAACAAATCCAAATCTATAACGTTTATATTGTGCCTACAGTTGAATATAAAATTATTCATACTCCGTTTAGGGTTGGAGGTTTATGACTGGCAAAAATATGAATGTTTTGGAGTGGTCCAACTGGAAACCCAGCCTAAACTAATCACAGCTACAAATATAAAATGTGAATATTTTGAGGGAGTTTAAGATCAAGGTCATTGTAAGAAAGCGGTCAAGTCTCAATGACTTCATCTCATTATCAAAAACACATTGTCCAAATATCAGTGGAAACATTAAAAAATTATCAGCAAATGAATTAAAAATATGTTACTTCCATATATGAATAATTTAAGGATTCACTAAATTCAATACTTTTTAGAGCCACTTTTCACTGCATATTCTGTAAAATGTTTAACGGTTTTGCACTTCTAGAAATTGAATGTTTTGCTCTGTCCTCTGAGTCTGATTGGGTGTTTTGCCACAGATTCTGAGTTGGAACTACTATTTACACATACTAATGATGTTGTATTGGTTTAATACATAAAACCCCTAATAAATACGTGGAAGTTTGCACATTGTGTAACTTGAAAGCACAAAGGTTCAAAGGGTATGAAAATTTTTTCAAGGAGGACTTACTGTAGAGCTTGTCTGGTAAATTGCCACACGAAGAAGCAGTAGTGAAAGCGGCAATAGTTTTTAATCATTTTCTGCAAACCGGCCATTTGAGGTGGTTTGTGTTTAATGTCATTAAACAAAGTGCTCGCTGCTGACCCATCCGTGATCTCTGGTGTCAGATGTCAGCCCAAGGTCAGTTAACATTTTAACAAGATTCCCTATTTTGCCCTTGACCCTTCTCTTTATCTGATGCCGGTTGGAAGTGCCAAGGTGTCCCACCCTTGTTATAATAGCAGCCAGTTAATCAAAGATAAATGTGTGCTTGTGCAATTTACTGCCAGATGCTTTAAAGAAAAAAAAAGGAATATAGTAATTTATACATCAGTATAATAAATGCTGTTAAATCAACATTTAAATTAGCACTCTTTAAAAATCCTTTGAATAACCTTCAAGTCAGCATTTTTCCTATGGAGGCAGCCAAATATTGCATCAAAGTTGCTTCAAATGACCAAAGCCCAAAACATAGTCCATTACTCTCTTTTCCTGTTTTTATAATTAAACAGGCCAACATCTAATAGTGATTCAGGTCAGCAAATATTATCAATTTTACTTAACAGTGTGTGTCTGAAAGGAAAAAATATTTAATATCTGGTGAATCAGCATCCATCTTTAATGACAAGTCACAGGATTTCACAGATGCCAGTTTCCTCAATCTTCTGTTGTCCAGCGTGTTTTATTAGTCTTAGCCATATTGCTTTGCTCTTTTCTGCTCTTTCCTATTGTTCATCAGCAGAAATCATTTATTCTTTGTGGATAATAAGCCATAAACATTGAGGTGGTTGACATGATATTTATGATGATCTGGTTGGCATCATGCTAATGCTGGTCTTGGTAAATGTTCCTAAGAATTATTTTATGTAAATTGTTAATGACATTTGGCATTTGTCACACGTTTGAGTCTGATTCAGAGTTGGCTGTTGACTCATTTAAAGTTTCAGATCAGATATTCCACTTTTAGCTAACTTGACCCTTTGTATTATTTTGCTGTATGGAGAATTTTATGTTAATGCGGAATTTCCATTTGGATGTTTGAGCAAAAAGACACAACAAGCTCTGAACATTACATACCACAACACCACAAAGTGAGCACTGTTTCTTGCGCTCATAAGGTGTCAGTTTAGGGGCGTAGTCTGTGTTCGCATGTCGACCACTGCTGAGCTCAGCAGCTTTCTCTTTTCTTTGCTCCATTTGCTCCATATGCCTTCGGCTGCTCTCGTCATGCTGGGAAAAATCCAAAACCAATGAAAACAATGTAGATTTATTAGGAAAGAGGATATTCCGGGAGCATGCCTGCAAAAACAGCAAAATGTGCACACCTTCATTTGAATTTTCTTCTGAAGCTCCTCCATGGCCTCTTGTTGGGCGGCACTAAGAGCAGCCAGACGCTCCTCTCGGTCTCTTTAGATTTAAGAAGATGTAATTAAATGTAAATGCTCACAAAGATACCTTATGTTGTTCAATAATATAACAGATAATTGACAAATGCGTTACATCTATTTGCTGATTTTTAGTAAGAGATTAAAGTAGGCATACTCTGAACTTTTTCACATTTTAGTAAGTAGTTAAAGTAGATATTCTTGTATCATGGAAAAAAGTAATTCATTATTTTATCAAAACAGGACTGAATTTACATGTGTCCCAAAACAAGATTAAAAACACCCAAATTTAAGCAATGTTAGAGCACAAACCTGGCCCTTTCCCTTGCTGCATCCTCCCTGGCTTTCTCTTTCTCCTGCCTCTGCTGCTCGATACGAGCCTCCTGCTCCTTCCTCTTCGTAAGCAGCTCCTCCACTCTTGCCTGCCGCTCTGCTTCTAAGACCCGCTTGCGCTCCTATAAGAGCAAACGAAAAATAGCTAAGTGTAGATATAGCTAAGAGTCTAATTGGCAAATTAAAAATACAGACTAAAATGTGAAACAAATAAAAACCTAACCTGAACTGCCTCATCTCTAGCCTGCTTCTCTTCCTGTCTTCTCTGCCTTTCTTCCTGCAGCTCATTAAGGCGTTGTTCATATTCATTTAACTTGGCTAGGGCGTCGTGCCTCTTATTCTGGGCTTCCAGAGTGTTGATGAAAGCGATTTCATTCACCTGATGTTGCAAACAGAAAATGGTAAAAACACACAACATAAACAAAGTGATATGGATTCAAACTTAAATTTTGGAAAGGACAAATTGTTAGGACTTTTTAGGAATTCCCTTCTCTACCTTGGCCTCTTCTTCTTGAGCTTTCTTCACAATGGCCTGGAGTTGCAGATCTCTCTTGAACTCGGCGTGCAAAAGTTTTTCTTCCATCATTTTCCGGCGCTGGTCCAACAACTGCTCTTTCCATTTTCGCACATCCTTTTCCTACAGAAAGTGAAGAGTGATCAGCTGGTGAGGTGAGACTAGAAGAATGCATAATAGATTCATAAAGACTAAACAGTGATATCCCTCTGCCCCCATTTACTGCCTTCACTTGCATGTTCTTGTGGGGATTAATAAGAATAAACACCACTTTATAAATTTATGTGGTTAACCCAATTTATTCTACGACTTTTTCATTTTGCTATGGCTTGGAGAATGAAAACAAACTCCATGAAAGGCTGTAGATTTTGGCAAGAGATTTCATGTCTGGCTGCAGCCAGCTGGCCTAAATGTGACAGGAGAGAATTTTAATATTTAGTGATTCTATGAGGCAGTGTGTTGAAAGACATGCTCATTGTGAGCCAGTGTGAGCATAGCCTGAATAAAGCTTCTTTAGTAACCTAGCCATCAGGCCAGCTGACTTACTCTCTCCATGAGCTTCTGCAACTTGAGCGTCTTTTCCTCACGGAGTTTGTCCCTCAGCTGCTGTGCCTTCAGTTGTTTCTCCTCGTGTTTCTTCTTTGACTCTGCAATTGTTCTGTAAAAAATATGGAAAGAAATCATTCAGTGACCTGCCTTAAAATGGTGGGAAGTTGCAAAAAATGACAAGAGATTTTAAAAAAATTAATTATGATCATGACGTCAATTATTGGGGGGAAAACGGGAAAGTTGACATGTTAAAAAATTCCTCCATGACAACAACAGCTTCAGAACCAATGAAACTAGACCTGAAATATTGCAGCAATTACCTTTTAAAAAGATTACTTGATCACCCTTTATTTTGTTATCTACAGTCACTGCAGACAGTATTGACTGTAGATAACATATGTATGTGTCTGTAGGTTCATCTTCACACCTCCATATTAATCTTAAGGCGGATGCTCGAAAATTAAACTGATGGCTTGGCCTCCTTTCTGATTACTTTGGTCAATACTTTTCTGAAAAACTGAGGGCAATAAAACTTCATCTTTTAACAGGAGTAAAAATGCATAAATAAACATGATAATGATACGTTTTGGTATAGAATTCCACTCATTTGAACCTAATAGAAATTGACCATTAGACAGGATAGTTCCATAAAATTTTCCTCACTTCCTCATATCGCAAGCTATGCCACGTGCCATCATCACAAATAGCAAGGTCAGGAACAATGAAAGAGTAGCTGTAAAGATTTCAGTTTAAGAAAGCTGAGGAAAAAAAAGTGGATCAATGCGTGTTACTTCTTTATGTAGATATTCTCAAGAAAATATTGGAATGATTAATTTATACTCTGGGGTACAAATGTTACAAAAATAGTTGAAAAATACAATCTCTTTGTCAGGTAGTTATTTCTTTATGTCAAGCACATTGTTTAGGTTGCCTTCTGTTGTATTTCTTGTCCGTTTAGCTGCAGAATTGGTTGTAGCCAACTGCCAGTCACAAAGATTTATTGATGTGTGTAAGTTGCTAGACTAATAACGATTCAACTTTATCAATACAAAGTAAACAATATTACTAGACAAAGAAAAAAAAAAAAACTGAATTAGTATTCAGTTAAATACTAATTCTGGGTTAGTGAAAATTCATGTCCTAAAATCCCCTGAACAACAAAATATAATTTGCAAACAGCTTCTGACAACAGCCAAATTGCTTCTCAAAAGTTAAGTAGTTACATCTGATCTGTTTGGCATTCTGTTTGAAATGGCAGGGCAGAACAAAACAATATTGTGGGAAATCAGTTTATTAAACCAAACAGAAAAATCTGCATAAAAGAAAAATATTTTACCTTTTGCGTGATGGAGAGGACAATTTCTCATGCATGTGGATTCCATGTCCAGGAGGGCGGGCCGGCTCTTCCTCTACCATGTCCCCCCAAGAGGTACTCTGACGCCAAGATTCTCGAGCTACAAAAAGGGAAATTCAAATATACTGACCTCTGTGACTCTTGCATAGAAAAAAAAAAAAAGTAATTTAGACATTCCATTCCATACCATCAAATTCAGCCAACATATCGCTCCAATCGATGTTGCCTCCATAAACCCCACAACTGTTAGCCTTTGGTGGAAAGTTGTATTTAATCAATTAATTTGCAAAATTAATTGATTGATTTTTAAATTAACATGGTGAAGTTAAACAAATAAAGCGTGAGTAATCTTACAGTAAAATCACTTTCATTGTCAGTTTCCAGGTCGTTATTCTCTGCCTGAATCTCTCTGGTCAGCTGCTCCTCCTCAGCGATGGCGCTGGCTATGGCCTCCTCATTGGCCTTCTCCAGCCGGTCTGCCAGCTCCTCTTTCTTAGCCAGGACTTCGGCCATCGACTGAGGCTGCGCACATCCACCAGTTCAATTAGACAAACAAATTAACCACTTTAAAAATGTTACATGGTCCAAACTTAAATATTTTAAGTTTGAACTTAATTTTTTAACTTTTCTAAGTTAGAAAATATTTAACTTACAAAAAATAAAAGATATCTGGGAATAAATAAAACCTTTAAAAGAAAGATATACTCCCTTATAGAAAAATGTATATGATTGATTTCATGTTTCGCTTCATTCTAAGTATCTTTGAGGACTAAACATGCAACAGTATAAAGATAATACACTTAAAAGTGATTTACTTTTTCTTAATATACCAGGTAAAGGATTTTTTAAAACCAGTTGAAGGTTCTGCTATGACTTTTATGAGCGTGCATAAAGAATCAAAATACTACTTCAATCCAATCACAGTTTATACCACACTACCACCACAACTATTACAAGTAGGGAAGCATCCAAAAGTCATGTCATGCAGGGCACATTAACAGTGAGGGTGAAGAGATGGTGGAAGGAGGCAACTTAAATCTTAATTTAAGGATTGGAGTGCTAAAAAAAAAAAAAGAAAAGAAAATAACACACAATTCTAGGGAAGCACAAGCTTCAAACCATCGTAAGTGGATAAAGCATAATTTATTCTGGAGTTTCTTGAGGCCGGTTTGGGATTTCTTAATTTTAGATTAAATTAGTCTCATGATGACCTAAAAGACACTACACTTGCCTTTTAACACCAATTGCATTATAATTGCATACAATTCGGAGCAGAATCTCATGTATCAAAAAACATGCAAACATTTACTTGAAGTTGAGAGATTAATTTTAGCCAACAGTCTTGAAATGCTTTCTATAATACATAAGCCATCTAGTCACAGCTATTTTTACCAATGAATGCTGCTATCCCAACACTAAGCAGAGCTACAGGGACCTGTCTGCACATTTTGGTCTGAAGGTTTCTTGAGACCGACTTTGTTTAGGCGATAAAGAACCCTAGGGGATCTCTGCCCTCTCAGCCATCCCCTCCCTCTGCTCCTCCATCTCTCAGCACTCACTGTAGAAAGCTCTGTGGGGTCCAGCACACTCTCCAGTTTCACCGCTGCCATGGGAGCCTCGGCCCGTCCTGGAGCAGATGTTGTCATGCCCTGTGACGCGCCCCCCTCAGCTCCAGTGTCCCCAGAGGCCAACATACTAGTGAGCCCATACGTCTGGTGCAGGTCGACGGATGCTGTAATGGTCTGAGCACACACTGGGATTGACATAGTAATAGAGTCTGTTGGTGGGACTGGGGCTTTGGACTGGGGGCACTTTGAGGCCTGGAATGGGACAAGTGATGCTACAGGGGGAGGCACGTCTTCACAGGGTGCGTCGACACAGTGCTCTGAGTGTTGTATAGGCTCTGCTGGGGGCTGCACCAACAGTCACACAAACACACGCAAACTGAATTAAAGACATGCATTTTTTCATCCAGTTCATTATGATGATGTAAAACTAAAACAAATAAATTGTAATCAACCACATACAAGAAAGCAAAATCATGCAGGGAGGCTGAACTAACATGCTTTTAGACATGGGCCAGTCACAACTGTCAAGATATCCTGAGGTTCTATAATGTTCTTAAACTTTACATCACAATGTTTCTCGAGTTTGAAGCAACTTTAATCAGATGGCAAAGTGCTAATTTGATCAGATTTTTCTATAGTTGCCAAAAAAGCTTCATTGCCGACACTAAAAAAATATTTAATTTGTTTGAAAATATTTTCAGCCATTAAGAAAAAGAAAAATCACACTGTGTTAAATACACCTGCATAAAAAATGTCCTGCAAATAAAGTTTATGTATCAGTTTAAGAGTCTTAAGTATCAAAATAATAAATACATAAATACAGTGCTCCTTCAGTCCAAACTGAAGGAGCACTCCTCATCGTTTTCATAAAGGCAATGGTTTTTAAAACTGATATACAAGCTACGAGTGGCATGTCGACTGCCGGCACTAACTGGGAAGATAACCCGACGAATCATCTAATATTGTGCAATTCAATAATAAAGCAGAATGGGTAGTCTCTCAGAAAAATACATTTCAACTGGCCATAACCTCCTCAGATCAGGTCAAAAACCTCTGCATTGTATCAGATTCTAAATTAAGCTACACAAACTACATTAACAACTTAACAAAATAATTTTCTCTCTCAGTCCAATGCAATAGTTTAAGTACTTACTTCTATAATATGTAGAACTAATTGTTATATTAACCAGATCTAAAATTAAAAAAAACAGCAACAGCTAAGAAATTGTCTTTTATTACAACCTTTACCTGTTCAAACAAATGTCCTTCAGTTTTTAGTTAGTCAATTATTACTTATGTTTTGCAATCTTATTTGTTTCATTAAGCAATATTAAAAAGGTTTTGTGGTTATTCAATACTTTTTAACGTGAAAACTCTAATAAAATGCTTGTAATTTTATTAGTGTTTAGGTTTTTATAACATTTAGTCTTTGCTAGTTTTTATATTTATTTATTGTTTCCTCACTAGATGATTTCAGTTTCTCAGTTCATCATCTTTTAATTGATAAACCTTTTTCCCAGTTTGGGGAGTTTATTCTGAACGGTTCCATCTCTTTTTAAGCTCTGTACAGCACTTTGTGTTAAATACATCTGTATGAAAAATGTCCTGCAAATAAAGTTTATTTAAGTGATAAGTCTATGTATCAAAATAATGAATACATGTTGCAGAAAGCATTATTGTAATTGTCAAAATCCATGTTAAAAATTCTGTAGTGCTAGGAGTAATTGTTGCTTTTAGGTTTAAAAGAAAGCAATTAGATCATGTTATTGATTTTTCTTTGGATTAATAAATATAAATCATTATACTGTAGCATTTTTAACTTAAGGTTATCATACGCTGACAATCTCTTCCCAGCCCATGTCTACTAATCATGCTCTGGTCATCCGAGTCAAACTGAGCTGGTAGACCATTATAGATAGTTGTAGTTTTACAACAACCAAAGGTTATAACACACCCTTACCAAGTGTGTTTGAGGTGTTGTCAGCTTTTATTCATGAGAATGAAAACAAGTCTTTCTGCTTCTAAAATGTACAATCAATCGCTTCAAAGCTGACAGGCCCGTCTGGACGCTCTGCCTATTAATATCGCAGAGCCCAAAACAAAAACAAATGTGGCTGATAAAATGAGCTAATGTTACACTGCTCCATGTGAATAATTGATATCCAGGGACTGCTCCAGCAAAGAGATGTCATGCGGTACTCAACATTAGTACCTCCATTATGTGTCCATTTTGTGGATGTTCAACCTCCTCCACTGGGACAGGCTCCTCAGTAACTTGCTGCCTGAAGTCAGATTGGGTCACGTCCTTGTCCGAGGGACACTCAAGACGGAGCTGTGGCTGTTCCTGTGGTGGTAGATGTGACCGATTACACTTGGCGCTGTCCTGCTTAGCGGGGACATGAGCCAAGACAGGACTGACCTTGGCAACCATGGAAGCAGAGCGGGGTTTGGCAGTCCGTCCCCGCTGCACTGTCTCCCAGCCTTCTGCATCTTTTTTACCTGGGGAAAAAAAAAAAAGAAAAAAAGAGAGAAATTTAATAAATACTTTTTTGACAGTAGGGTAGAGTTGGCTTTTGAGTTGTTTCTTACTGGGTTTTTCTGCTGGGAATATGGTTGGTTGACTGGTGCTGTGGGTGGCCTGAGTGCATTTTACTCTGTCTGCCCAGCTGGGACCTGTGTGGGAGAGTCGAGCGGCGGCCAGAGCTGGTGGTGGACCACTGGTGAAGATCAGAAACAAACAAAAATTTTAAAAAAGCAATGTGAGAGGTCAACCAAATATCAACACAGAGGTAAAATTAACTTAAAAACAAAGCTTTTATTGGTAAGACCGTGAAAAACACTTCAAACTACAAAAGATTGTCTGTCTACCCTTCCCTGTAGGCTCTCGTGTGAGCTAGCATAGAACTGGATTATACAACAGGGCTCTGTCATAATCAATACCCATTTCCTGCAGCATCAGATTACAAAGCAGTGCACATATTGAACCAATGCTTCAGCAGTCTTTAACCGACGCTTTCCTCTACACCTTTTCACTAATTCTGTGAGTGAAGAGTGAGAGCCTCAACAAATCGCATTAAACCAATACCTCAATAATCATTGGCCTATTTGCTACACACTGTTTGCTCTTTCGAATATCATCAAATTCACAGTGCAATCTAAAAAATAAAAAACGCATCATCAATAACAAATGCTTAAAAGAAAATAGTATGCTTACCCAAAGTTCAGGGTGCGACGTGTACCTGAAGGTGGCACTATCCTGTCTGCAGTGGGACTTGGCATTACATGGCGTCCAGGGGACATCTTTCGCACCTCCCATGCTAAAGAAGTCGGTCTGCACAATTTTAACAAGATGCTTTATTTGAAATTTTCTGATTCATTGTTAATCCATATGCACAGACCTGCCACACATTATATGTATAAGAGCTGAATAGCTAATAATTGCCAAAAACATGCAAAAGTTTGAGATTTCCCTATTGATTAACAGTACACTTTATATGGACAAATAGGGAGGCGGCACTTGGAATTTAATTTCTTAGTCAATTTATGACTGCAGCGGTCACTGTGTTAAAGAGAAGCCAATAAACTCATGGATCCCTTTGAATTAAAGCCAAGACTATTGATCTTTCCTGTTTGTGAGTCAAAGCCATGGAGCAGACACCCGTACTTCCAGTCTCATTGCTGAGAACAGCTTAGCAGAAGGATTGAGTGAGACTTGGAAACAAATAATAACAAATCAATGGTAAACAAAATAACATTTAAAAAACTAACAAAAAATAGTCACCTATTCTGGGCATCTGTTTTCTCCAATTTTTCCTGAAGCTGAATCCAGTCTATGAGTGCTTTGAAATCCCGAACATAGTTGTCCAACATCATCAACACCTCCTAAAAATATTAAAGATCAAGGACAAAGGTTGATATTACTCAGATGCACCAAATAGTAATAAGAGAATTAAAACTAGTTAATTCTGAAAGGTTTCTAAGTACTACTTACTGACTAAATATGGGAAAATGCACCAAAAAGGGCAGTAAAGTTTAGTTTTGAAGAATTTAATGAAAAGGAAAAAATTTCATGATTTGTCAAAATCTGATCTGCCAACAATGATTAACTTTGAAAGCTATGAGAGCTCTTAAAACAAAACATAAACAAGGTTTTTAGTTGAAAAGTAAAAAAAAATACTGTGACAGTTCCTTCTGGGCAAAAACATAATTCTTACAGAAGCTATACACCTAAGAATTTAGACAAAATAACACTGGATCACATGTACATTTGCTGCAATATTACACCTTAAGTAGAATCTATCTCAGACTTTTTTGTCACACTTATTTTAATTGATCATTTTTAGTGTAAAAAATATAAACAACAATAACAATTTCCACCAAAAATCTAGCATATGCAGCTACCTTAAAATGAAGAAACTAACTCATGAGCATTGAACAGCAATGAGGAGGATCCACCTTCTTGATGACAGCAAATTTTCTGTGCTTTGATAAAAAAAAAAAAATCATGTTCTTTTATTATCTAATTTTGTGATATGTTTGAATCTGAAGAAATAATTTTAAAAATCTTGCCATATGTAACAGAAATTTTAAATGAAAGAAATATACCCAAGACTTTTGATGACTGTTTTGAGACCTTACAGAAAGCCTTCAACGTTCTGTTAAAGCCTTTAACTTTCTGTAAGGTTACTGGCTTAAAATCTAAGCTAGATTTAAAACCAGTGAATCTAGCTTCACCTTAACTCTTCTTTCTGAGATTGCACAATTATAAAAATTTGTTTCAAATAATTACTTAAAAAGATGTAAGCCAACATATAGCAAGGAGACCCCATTTGGTTGATCAATGTTAATTAACAGGCACAGCCACAGAAAGGTAATATAGGTTTGCTTGATAACAAGAGCTATGTAAAGAAACACTTCACAGGAAAGCTCTAACAAAGAACAGAGCAGCATGCCAATCTTTTACATCCTTTACAACAAATGCTTATTTGCACTTGGACTGAATTGCAGCATTGGTTTTGCAGAAGTGGTGGCCTGTGAAGAGCTTTTTCCCAGAGCTGCAATGAAACAGACACAACTGATTGATGTGTAGCATGAAGGGAGTGGTAATTGAGAGTAAAGCTTCATGGTGCTTTTAGTTAATAGACAAGTCAATCCTGTGAAAGATGACTGCTGATTAGCACTGGTCAACCATCACAGTCCTCAGCTACTGCTATGGTGTTCATTTGGTAATGAATGACAACATGGGGAAGGAACTGCTTACCCTCTACATAAGTCAAATATCAGGTGGGAAGCAATCAAAGTGGTGTATAAACAGAAACTACTTAAAAATATAAGAAACAACAGGTGACCATTTATCTTGTTAGAGAGTCAGAGTCTCCATTCTGCTCTTGATTAAGAAGTGTTGGTATCATTAAGAGAAACATATCATCGTGCCTGCTCAGAAAACAATTTTCATTTGACACAGAAAGCAATTTCTATTAGGTCAGTACGGAGCGTTTACATGAAATTATGTCATATATTACTGTAACACTGCCTTAATGGATAATTAGGCATCACTTCCCTTCGATGATAATGTTCATAGAGTTTTAGGTGGAAAATGGTGAGCTGATTTTGTAAGTGCATACAACACAGACAGCCCGCCGCTCCACCAGGGGATTGTCGCTGGGGGTAATCAAAGCACTCTGCTTCCTTTCCAGTTGACTCCATCATTTATCAGTGTCCATTAAGCCCAAGCTGGGTGGGATAGGGGATTATGACCAGCAACAACGCTTCATGCCCATTAGCCAGCATTAGAGAGTAGTGAGTGAGAGAGTGGGGTATGGACAGAGGGGAAAAAAAACAAAACAAAAAACAACAGGACACACACCCAGCGACTTGTCTTCTGACACATGACAACAGACAGCATGCTTATCGCACCACCGGGAACTGTGCTATGGCACTGACACCGAGCCAAGCCCACCATGGGGAACAGGGGTTTGGCATGAATCAGTGGGTGTCATCAGAATCATGTTCAGCATAATGAGGCATGGTGGACATGTACTGTCAAGTCAAAATGTCCTGGAGGAACAACTAACAGCACAGGGCTCCATGAAAACCATCCCAACACATCACGAAAAAAAGATTTAGTTAAAGTTGTTAATTTTATCTGCAATTTTTTAAAATTTTTTTTTTAAATCTTTTATCTGTGGAGCTAAAACAGCCAATTCCTATTCACAAGGCGCATTTCAAAAAGAAACACAAAAAATATTATATATTATATAGTTTCTGCACTAAATATGAATGTGCAGAAACTATCTAAACAAAATGTCAGTCCCTGTGCCATAAGCTGGAATCAACAGGAATGTAAAATTTAAATAAGAAATGTACTTTAATTTCTAACTAGCACACTTTTTTATAAAGATAAAAATAAACAATTAGACCGTCCAACAGAAACCAAAAACATTGCATATATTGTAGAAAAAGATACATAAACACTTTTTGCTATCTGATACACAATCAGACTAAATCATTCCCGTTTTCTGTCTGTTAAGGTCACCTACTATATTTTCTAAGTGCCACCCGTGAAAGAGAAAGATTTTATTTTTATTTCTTCAATTTCAGAAGGCAATGTACAATGGCTTTAAACAATTTGGGAAAGCCCAGATTATGATGAATGAATGAATGAGACTAACCTTGCATTCTAAGACACTTTGATCAGATTCGCATGTGACGTAAATCTCATCCACTGCCCGACGCAGGTTGTCGAAGAGGAATGCCCAGTATCGAGCACGCAGGTCCACTTTGCGGGGCTGTCTGGCTTTGGTGGGGCTCTTGTCAGTACCCTTATCCAATACAGTTCCAGATGTGCTCTTACTTTCCACACCACCATTCTGTGAACAAACAGAATATAATGGAAACACAAACCCTTGTGACATTAACCTTTTTTACCTTAGATTATGTATATGCTAAATCCTTTTTTATAAAGACAGAGATGACTAATGCATGTTCTACAACAATCAATACAAATGTATAGGTTTACTCATACATTGTAAACCAGGGAGTTGATCTGATGTAAAAGAAAATGACAAATTATGTTGGTGAACAGGGCCCTCTACTGGAACAAGATGATATTCTAACCTGTTTTTTATTCTTCTGTTGTCCAGCGTTGATCCTTTGAGACTTTGAACAGCTGTTGGCACAGCCTTTGGATTTTGCTTTAAGGGATGGAAGTAGACAGATAAGCCTTACATTTACTTTATAAAAAAATATATGTTAACTATCAATATGTTTGCATTAATCCAGTGAAGCTGTCACAAATCAACGATGACCAAAACATGAATATTGTCATGTTAACCATTGCTCCCAAAATGTAATTCTCAAACTTAAGAACAAAAGAAAATTATGAATATAAATCTAAACAAAAGGGTCAAAAATACATTTTGCAGCTATCCAACTAATCCAGAAATGTTAAGGTCAAATTTTTAAACAATAATTCAACCAGACAACTCAGTAAATTTTTCCCTTGGCAACAACAACAAAAAAAATGTTGACAACAACTAAAATGTAACATAAAAACTAAGCAAATAGAGACAAACTTCAGATCCAAAATACATATAACATATGAAAGTAGAATTTAACAAATGGCGGTAAATCAATTCTTCCTGTGAACACACTTAAGGCACTGGAAGGATGTCAGAAAATTCTGAGTGGATCTTTCTGTGTCAGATGGACTAAAGTCCAGAAGTCTCTCAGCTATTCCCAAACTCTGACCGTATTATTATTCAAGTCTTGACAATACGATTAAATATCTTTTTAAAATGCTTTTCACATGCACATTGTAACTTTGATTTATAAATAAGTCATTTACTTGGAGCGATTGTACAAAAAAAGCTAACAGAAGCCTGAAAAAAATAATTAAAACTCTCTAAAATATGAGCAAAGGGTTAAGAAAGGATACAATGTAGCACTTAACTGTAAGTTACTTAATGCAGGCAAAATATTTATGCATGGATGTGAAGTTGAATTAACTTTAGTTTCTAAAACGGTGAGGAAAAATATTGTCATCTTTTTCTACAGTCATTTTACTGTAGAAATAATGAAAATAAAAAAGAAAAGTCTCTTAATACAGTAATTTTAAAATAAATAATTTTAATTCCCATGCCTTAATCAGTGTTCTCTGTTATGTATGCAAGTAATATTGCTGTGAATTTGCAGCTGCCTTAGAAAATTCTAGCTCATATCATAGTTTTCATACCACATAATCTTTAGCCACCCAGCCACAAAGACACAAATCAGATGTTGGCCTTGGTAGAAAAAGGCCTTTCAACTCGGCAAATATTTTTCTGGCATTCAAAGTGTGAATAAACAGCACATTAAATATAATATCACACCTCATATTTTATGGAGGCAGTCTTTTTGGACTGCCTACATGCACTAATCAAAATTTTAATGAACACTGCAATTGAATATATAGTGTAGCTTTAAATAGTTTATCTCAATGCGCATATCAATCTGGAAAGTGGGATAAATTGCTGCATGTCCACAGCGAACAATACACTTCAAAGCATTACAACAAGCAGCATGTTAGGATATATAAACAGTCAAAGTAAAGTGCAGAAGACCTTGTGCAGTTGGGCACTTTCAATATACGACACAAAAACAAACAAATAATTAAAAGGAATTATTATTATTATGCTATTCTGTCAAAGCCAAAGATTAACTCTCACGAGTGACCTCATGATGCATTCAATCAGAGGAAATCACACATACATACTGGAGAATGTGCGTATTAACTCAGTAATTACTTAATGAGTCGCAGTTCCATCTTTTCAAGTTTTGGTAGTAAACCAACTGTCAAGCTTCTAAGAAGATTGGACTGCAAACATTGTACAGGTGCAGTACAAACTCTAAAAACATCAATGATTTTATGAACTCTACATTCTCAGAGCTGCATCTCCTCAGTAATAAAAGTAATACCAGGGACTTTCTCTGACAACTTCTCAGAAATTCTGACTCCAAGTCTGCAGCTGGGAAAAAAAAAGCTTTCATTTCAGCTGCCCAGTAAACAGTTTGAAAATTTCCCAACATTCACTGCATCCATCCAACATGAACTTTATGTAAAATCAGCAGGGTGCTCCAAATAAATAACTAAACATTTGGCATTTACTAAAGAATACCTAAACACAAATAAACCAATTAGTGACATCCCCTGCACAATAATAATTTTACTGGTGAAGATTTTGTTTTGCATGCAGTTACTGACCTTCCTCCTCTTTGTTCTCCAAAGGGACACTCCAGGCGATCAAATTCCGAGCAGCGCGACCCTCTTCTGCGACTATTTTTCGCACTTTGTCGTGGCTGTTGGAGCGCTGAAAGGAGGCCTGCAGGACAGAGAGGAGAACTTACTACAAATTTTCCCCTGGTCAATTAGTTTTCCAAATGCTGAGACAAGCTTAAATACATTGTATTGCTAAAATGTCACCAATTTCAACAATTTTGTTGTTGGTAAAATATATATCTTTCACTTGAGCTACACATTCTTATGAAGAAGAACATGTTTTACAGGATCACACACACGAGTAACTCAAGATCTCACAAAACCTTTATGTCTGGAGTTGTTGTAGTTTCTCACAAGATCTCGAAATTTATACCGTTACTCACTTTAACTAAGTGATCATAACACACAACAATAAAAGCACATCCTGAAATGAGCAGTGTTGCTATGGTTACCTCCATTTTAAGACACCTTGCAGACAGATTTTGAACAGTTGAAATATACACAGCAGCAAAATGTCTTCAGTTATTCGAACATTGACGCACACAAAGTTACACAATCTTACACAAGTACTTTATTGCTTTTAATGCACATCAGTTGGGGGGAAGGTTAATGATATAAAAAGTTACTGTGAAATTAATGCATTTTAGTATTTTCAAATAAAAATATATTCAATAATATTGTTCCAATCATTGATCCATGCTTGCTATTGTTTGAACCAGAACTGAAGACACAACATTGTAACATAATAAGCGTAGGGGTGAGGTTTAATGGCACAGACTATGACAAGAAACAGCTAGAGGCAGAGGCTTTAAACACACTCTGTGCTCAGTGAGCATCATGGTTGACCTACACATTGAATATGCATCAGTGAACATGATTGCAATCTCAAGTGAAAAAAATCCTATGAACAAAAAAAACCAAAAAAACAAACCATACTATCATTTACACCCTTTATCACAGACATATCAATACAATCTGTGATAAAACATTGGATCAGCAACTCCCAAAATCACCGCCACATAGAGAAATGTCATAAAAATAATATTTGTTTATATGAAATAATCCTCTTATAAGGAGGGGGATAACAAAGAAACAACACAAGGCCTTTCAGTTTGGATCTTTCCTTCTTGTGTTTATCCTCCTCACAGAAACGCCTGCACCAGTCCTGCACTTCCTCTAAATTATTTAATCTATACTTGTGTAAAATCAAAATCAAAGGAATTAATTTTCATGCTGTTTTATAGTTGAGGTATAACCACCACCTGAAATAAGCCTAGTTAAAAGGAGAAGCTGTTCTCCACTTAACTACACATGAGTCATGGAACAAACTAGACTTGGCTGCCTCTCAATCAGACTGCTGCAGCACAGAAGAAAACAATTCTTCTTCTGGTTTATGTTTAAAAAAATAAAACAGATATGTTCAGTTATATCTGAAGATGTGAGAGAACAAGCATTAATTTGGCACGATGTAGTGCAACATGCCACTTCATTTAATCCTTCCAGAATACATATCAACATGACTCATTAGGCGATACACATGCAGAAACAGCATGCGTGCAATTGTCTGATAGTATTTAACGTCCCTAAGGGAGATGGCCAGCTGACCTACTTTTGGTGAGCAAAATTCTTTACTTGTCAAGTGGCGTGGCCTGGGCTTTATTCTGGTAACAAGAAAGACACTACAAAGACATAAAAGAACATCAAAGAACTGGACAGTAAAACATGAAAAAGCTGCCATGTAGGGAGCACAGGTTTACAGTCAAACCTGGACCGCCAGTAGATGAAGGTCTCTTAAAGAATATTGTACCTACTCACAACTCCTAAACACCTGTGCAATAGCCGAGGTAAACAAAAAGCCTTGCAACAACACTGTTGTGATCCACTTAATGAGTACTTAATAAGCTGTATGCAAGCTGTCACCTGTCCTGCAGAGCAGATACACACTTTAGTGTCTAACTACTGTTATCGTATTTGGCCAGGGAGTCCATTGCCATGCACTACACTGCCTGTTTAATTTCAAGACAGTGCTGAGTAAGGGGCAAGTGTCAGGTTTCCCTCTTGGCAAGACCCACAAACAGACATAAGCATGAACAGAAAGGGAGCGCTGACTTATTAGCAAAACATGGGAATAAAAACATTAGATCATACATACAGAGTAGAAGTAGAGTCTGTGAGCGGGTTCCTCGTCTTTATCCACTCCTGACATACTTAGTAGCCCATTCCATGCAACCTGTTCCTTCTAACCGGCACTGCCATTTGTCCAAGGTGACATCGTTGTTTGACAGCAGGATTAAAATAGACGCCCACTGTGTAGTCCACTCTGCTATAGCAACTTGCCCAGCTGTGCCAACTCCTCTCTCAAAGGCGATTGAAAGAGACAAGCAGAGAATGGCCCATCACTCCTTCCTTCCCCTTCCACTATTCTGTCCAGAGCTCTCTTTCAGTAATCTACCCTGAGCCCTCACCACTCTGCTGAGTTAGCAGCCACTTCTCAGGCCTGACTTGCCGCCTGCCAGTCTCCTCTATTAGCTACTGTATGCAGCTTCCTATGTTTACAGCTCCCCTCGTCTTCGCTCCCAGCTCTGCATCAGATCCCCCGCTATCTCTGCTTTACGTCTCTCACTCTCCTTCTGCCACAGCGCTGCGCAATCATGTGCACGCAGCGAGCCTGCCCCCTCTGCCCTTTATACCGAGTTGCCAGAGGGATAAGAGTACAACAGCAGGGTGACACTAACAGGGCACTGTTAGGGTAAGTTAACAGAGCATATTATCCACAGAGGGATGCTCTGCATCTCATGGGTGTGATGATTCCAAAGTGCAAAACATCGGAAAATTAAAAAGAATGGGGAAAAAAATGTGTGTTTTCTTTTTTTTTTTTTTTTTTTTGAAAAATGTTTGCAGTACACTTGTATTCAATCTCCCCCACTTAATCCTTTGTAGAAGCACACTCTGTTGAGACTCATTTGAGGTCTGTCTTTAAAGCTTTGCACATCTACAAGCTGAAAATGTTGACCACTCATGTTTCCAAAAAAGCTCAACCTCTGGAAGACTGGATAAAGTGTCTGTGAAGTAACTCCTCCCAAGGTTTCCAATTGGATTTAGCTCCAATCTGGTCGTTGACTGGGCCAAAACATAAGAGTATGACGCATTTAAACCATTCCACTGTAGGTCTGTCTGTAGCTCAGTCTCATCTGCTGGAGGGTTGTGTGCCCACTCTACCTTGAAGTCTTTTGCAGCCTCTAACAGATTTTCTTTCAGGGTTGGACTGTTTTTACCGCTAACCAATCTCCATCAAACTCTAACCTGCTTTATTGAGCCTACTGAAGAAATGTATCCCCACAGCAAGATGCTGCCACCACCACGTTTCACAATAAGGGTTGGTGTGTTCGGAGTGAAGTGCAGTGTCAATATTCCTACGTAAATAGAATTTTGCATTTAGGCCAGAAATTTTAATTTTGCCTTGTTTGACTAGTACTTTTTCTTATTATACATGTAGAAAACAATATACAATGCACATAAATTTATTTAGCAAAGATAATTAAATAATACTTGGATTAAAACATAAACTTTGGTTGCCAATTGATTTAGCAGGATTTTATGTAGTCTGAGGGGCTCCTTGGAAATTCAAGACATTTCATAGATTTTAAATTGTTAAAAAGATTACTTATGTTTGGTTCTGACATGACATCCAATTAAAAAACATGAATTCAAGTTCTTCAACAGTGACACAACAGAACTTCAAGTGTTATGTCTGAACTCTCACTGTTCTGTTTGCAAGCCCTGAACAATTGAGAAGTTAACAGTAAATTATTTTTCATGTTAGGATGATATTAGTGCATTAAATTAGTCAAAGTTGCTTTTATGCTTCGCCTGCGGGAAGGCAAAGCTAGTCATTTGGTCAAACAGGCAAACCTATGTGCCCACAAGGTATCTTATTAGCAATAGACTTGAAGGGCATCTCATTGATCAGAAAAGATGCAGCAAAGTTAAACCCCACATGACTTTAAGGCGATGATGTCCTACGTTGGAAATGATGCTCATAAAAATCTGATGTGTAACTGAATTGGCGTCTTTGTAAATCCTGTATTATCATCAAACTGTGTAGCATTCCCCTGTGACAATGTCATAAAATCTGAGTGCAATGCATACATGAAGAAGCATTTGTTTTAGTTGACCAAAACACAACATAATATTCTTCAACATAAGATCCATAAGATTTGCGAACAAGATTTTTGGTTTTGAATTCAGTTATGCTCCATCTATTATTTTCAAAAGAACTGTGTTTAATATGTTGTTGTTGAAGCGTTGAAAAAAGTATCTTTATTTCCTTGTGATAAATGAGGCTAAAATAAATCACATATATGTCTAAATGTTTAACAAACATCAAAATTGTGATTTTATGCAGGGTTGTTTTGTTTTTTTAAGTGTACTAAAGTGCTAGTTTATCTGTCTTGCAAAATGTGCGGCATACTGTCAACATATGCCGTTTGTTTTGTGTTTATACATCAAGTACTATTCTAGTGTATCTGCGTTTGGTCAAAGAAGGCAAAATAAATAAATATTTTACTTTTACCAATTTTATGCTTGATAATATTATTCAAATAGATTAATAAGAAACAGTTATTCTGAAAATATCAAATTTGTTAGATAGAAGCAACGCAATCCTTCATCTTTAGTAGACATAACTACAGTAGAACAGTACAAGAAAAGAGAACAATGAGCCAGTGGGTTACTGGTTTTATGCACATGTCTCTATTTTACGAGGACAATTATTATTTTCAGCTACATTCCCACATGCATGAGCAAGTTTTATATAATTAAAGAACATTTGGTTAAAATACTGGCGCTGCTGTTTTGGAAAGGGAAAGTTCAAAGGGAGCCACTTTTTTTGAAGGTAGCACACCTACTAAAAGGTAAGTAATCCCATCCCAGACATGTAAGCTAACCTAGCATGTCTCGGTGCAGCAATGCAACTATTCATTTTAGCCTTTAATGTTTTCTTATGAGCAAAACTGTTGCTTTATACATACCTTAGATGAAAGCGTGGATGTACTTTTGCTTTTGCCTCCTCCGTGCGAGGAGCCAGAGCTGTTGCTCCCAGACCTTTCCCTCCCGTCAACACCATGGCTAACTCTCGGGCCGAGACGGTGCTGGCCAGCTCCACGCCGTCTCCCATCATGGCGGTTGTCTTTAGACATCGGCCCTCCTCAAGTTCAGTCCTTAGTGTTTGTCGGTAATGAACGTTCGAATGCAAAGTTGTCTTCCCGTCAATGGTGATGGAAAAACATGTCAGATAAATACATGTCATTAAGGACAACCTACTCGAGTGGTAGCAGGAAGTGCGTTGAGTTTGTTTCTGTGATTGACGCTAAAATTCTCCAATGAAATTACAGTAACCTGGCAACGGTACAAGCAACAGCCAGTCACGCACAATACAACGTAGGTTAATGGGTGGTACATATTTTGATGGGCGGGACTTTACATTGTCTGCCATGGCAACCATTGAGATCAGGCGGGACAAATACGGACGGTTGGTTGAGTTTACAACATGAATTTGTTTTCAAAGTAAAAGCATTAAATAAAAATATTACAATACTTAAATACATTTTTTTGGGTCAAGATCTCAGTTGGGAGTCGTGAAATAAAACTAAACATAAACATCAACAATGAAAATCATTACAGCATAACATAACATTGCTGAAGCATATAAAAGCCATATTTAAAAAAAAATAAACACACGTTTATTCTTGATGAAATTTGAAGTTTTACTTCTAAAGAATTTTCAACCGATTGTATACATTTATCAAATTAGAAAATAAACAATTATTTCCGTGCCTCTTTTAATTTGAAGTTATTTACCGGACATCCCGTACTCCGCGACTTTGGACATTGCTAAAGTAAACACTTGTGCTGACAGCTTTTCATGGTAATAACGTTTTTAACTTGTAACAACTGTATAAATTAGCTTAATCGCAGTTAAAGTATTGGTGTCTTGTTTTAACTGAGAGTATTTGTATTAACGTTGTCTTTGTTTTTTCTCTTCTTCTATAGTTTCTTTCATTTGTACAATTTTCGCTATTCATATTAGCAAATCGACCGCCCGACAAAAAAAAAAAAAATCTGTTTTGCTAGGCTTATTTAACCTTCTTCACAAGTCTCATATACCAAGCGCAGGAGTTATGTGTGGATTTGGCAAGGTTTTTGTTTGACTTCCACCTGCAGACCACCAGATAGCAGACTTGCATCGGATATTTCTGTTTGGCATGTTTACGTTTATTCTTACTTACTTTTCAATCTATTTCTTAACAGATGGAACACACGTTATTCCTCTTCCTGCTGTTGCTTCGGTTTAGTGTTGGACAGTTAGGCTCACCTGAACATATCCTTGAAGATCATTACATCGGGGAACAGCACAACCCTGACCATGACATGGCTCTAATGCTAGGAGAGGAGGTTATTTTATATTTGGGTCATTATTTTGTTTGTTAATCCCTTGCTAATGTTTCATTCCACTTTTCTTTGCGTTTTTTAGAGCACCAGGGAAATAAAAAAACTCAGCCCAGCAGAGCAGAGAAAGAAGATTATGGCAGTTATAGAGAAGATTGACACAAACGAGGACAATCTACTAAGTGCAGGTAACTTTCAGTAAGGCCAAAAAGTCAAAAATAAACCAATTGAAATGCATTTTAATCTGGTCACGTTATGTGTCTTATTCTTAGAGGAGATCACTCTGTGGATTCAGCAAATCTACAAACAATACGCTATAGAAGATGCAAAAGAGCAGTTCACTCAGTTTGATACTAACATCGACGGTGTTGTTACCTGGGAGGAGTACAGCTCTCTTTCTCATGAGCAACTTGTCACTTTTGATGACGACACTGTACTGGAGGATCCTGAGCAAGAGTCTCTTAGACAAGTAGGGTTGTGTCATACACTGTCTTACGAAAAGTATTCATGAAATCTTTTCACAAACTGTATTTTATTGGAATTTTGTGTTATAAACCAACACATGTTGAAGCACAGTTGTTATGTTGTAGGTAAATGATACCCGGTGAAAAGTTTGTACATATAAAAATCTGAGAAATGGGGGCAGCATTTGTGGTAAACCCTGCTGAGTCAATAGTTTGTTAATCCACATTTTCTCCAGTTTCACCTGCCAGTTTTTTGTGGATATGTCTCTACCAGGTTTGCACATCTAATGATCAATTCTTTGGGCCATTGTTCTTTAAGAAATAGCTCTCACTCAGTCTGATTTGGTGGTGGGAGTCTGTCAGCATCACTTTGTAAATTTGTCACAAATTCTCAATTGTGTTTGAGTCTGTGACATTAATAAATCAATGTGATTTATTCAGTCCAACTGGCCAAAAATAGTATCTTTATGCAGAGTATAAATGCCTGCAACTTGTAATATAATACTGCATCTGAATTGTGTCTAAGCAGTAATTTACAATTGCAGTACCGTGTATGCTATTACAACAATAATTTACAATTCAATATATCGTGCAGCTTTATTTGACTCACATCAATTCTTACCTGCTCTCTTGCCTTTTGTGAAGAAAACATCAATACACCATAATGCTGCCTCCACCCTGTTTGAAGGTGGGTGTGGTGTGTTCAGGATGAAGTATGCATCCTGAGCTGTGATAGTTCCCCTTAAAACAGAATCTCCACCTAAGCTGTGAGTCTGTGCAGCCCTTACGGTTACCATGGCTGTCTTGGCTAATTGCTTACATTTGATTTTTGTTTTCTTGGGGTAGCACAGTCAAAAGGACTGACCTCAAAAGCACCTCACAATTTTTTGGGAAAAAAAAGGAAAACTTTAACTTCATAACTATGTGCTACTTTGTGTTGATCTATTACATAACATCTCAGTAAAATACACAGTTTGTTAATGGAACATGATGAAATGTGAAAAGGCTCAGTGAGTCGAGTCCTTTTTTTTAAAAGCACAGTAAAATCTCACTGATTACTCCACATCCTTCTTTAACTGATGCTGTAGTATATTCTCATATTACTGTTAGCTTCTCTTAAAGGAAAAGAGGCGCTTTTATTTTGCTGACATGGACGGCACACCTGGCCTCAACACGACTGAGTTTCTTGCCTTCTCTCACACATTTGAAGTGGATTACATGGCAGTGAGTTGAGTTTAGTTCTCATTCCTACAAAATCTGATATGACAATGCATTTCTTTGTTCAGTGCGGTTTGCATCACCTGAAATTGACTTTTTTTTTTCTGTCAGGACTTTGCCATTGAAGATGTACTGAATGAATATGACGTAGATAAAGATGGATTTATCACCCTGATGGAATTTATTGGGACCTTGCGCAATGAAGGTAGGGCCATGCTATCTTTTTTTTCCCCCAATTAACTCTCTGCAATCAGCTTGTTGTTTTAAACTTTTGTTCTTCATTTTGTAAATCAGGAGAATCCCCAACACAGTGGGAGATTGAAGAATCGATACGATTTAAAGATCTGTACGACCAAGATCAGAACGGCAAACTGGATCGAGATGAACAGCTGCGCTGGGTTGCGCCTAATAGCTATGGTTCAGCAAGAGAGGAAGTAAGCTTCAGCGCCTCTATCAATGTTAGCTGGAAGAAAAACATGAGTGTTCTTTACACTTATCAGGTTTTCATTTCTCTTTATTGAGATTGAATTTTATATTAGGCCTTAAGTACAGAGAAGTACGATGAAAGCAAAAACATCTAGATAACAATGATTATGAGGAAACAACCCAGTGGAGCATGAGCATTCAGTATATTTGCCCTTTATCATGTCCCTTTATTCTACAATTTCTAAGGAGTAACAATTCTAAGGTTGCAAAGCTGTGACAAACCAAATTGAGCATGTGTCAACATTTGAAGAGGGTGGCAGGGGTTGGTCCTATTCTGTACTTTAAACACATGTTTAATCTCTGTGTCGCAGTGGAGACTCAACTACTCCACTGCTGTTACTCCCAAGTTATTCCATTTGTATGGTTTTATGTTTGTTTGTTTTACGGGCAGCTATAGGCACTCGTAGATGTTTTCTTATTTCTAGATAATAATTCTTACAGGTGTTATGGCACGCATATTTATACCAGAAATATCCAGCATGTACCAAATGCTGCGTTGTTGAATACCTGAACACTTGCAGACTGTTTATCTGTGGAACAAAGTGCACAATGTAGTGCTCTGTTGCGCAAGCAAGGGGAAAAAAACGGGTAATCCCAGCGAGCTCTAAAATCTGCTATGGGGGAGCATTACGGTTCCTCTTGCAGCTGCAGTGGAGAAAGAAAGGTGGACAGAATTAAAACTTTGTATCAAAGTTTGCATCCCTCAACAGCAATAATACAGTTGCTCACTTAAAACAGTTAAATTCAACGGGAACATCACTGGTAATGGGGAAAAATCAGCTGACATCCAAATGGTTAAATGAAACTAACTCTGTCAGAGGAAGATAGGTCTTTAAATATATTTTAGAGAAGTCCTCAGCAGAGAGCTTCAAGGTTATATTTCAGGCTGAGCTACGAGTATTTGCTCATAGTTCTGTGTTTTTTTGCTATTTCAAATGGAAGCTTTATTGCAGCTATTAATTGGAAACAATAACAATTTGACTTTATTGTCATCAACAGGCTCTTCACCTCATCAAGGAAATGGACCAGGACAGAGATGGACAGCTTTCAGAGACAGAAGTTTTGCAAAACCAAGAAATATTCATCAACAGTGAAGTTACAGACTATGGCAGACATCTCCAGTTGTCACATGATGAATTATAACCATTATTTATAACCTCATTGTTGGCTTCGCTTCGTTTCTTTGAGTTCTTTTCCCTTCTTGCTTTAAATTGTGAAATGGGAACTGTCATACTAATACATTTCCAGTAATTGGTACATGAACAAAATGTTTTAATTTGGTAATTAAAATGAAAAATATAGTTCAAACCATGTATTGACATACACCACATAAAAAGACAGATTTTTTTTTCTCCCTGTCTAAAGTTAAATCAGACCAAGCTTCTTTTGTTACAATTATCAAAATTGTAACAAAATTTTGTACAAAATTTTCTGTACTTTAAACACCTGTTTAATCTCTTGTGTCACAGTGGAGACTCAACTACTCCACTGCTGTTACTCCCAAGTTATTCCATTTGTATAGTTTTATGTTTGTTTAGCAAATCACAGTTTTCTGTGATTTGCTAAATCACAGAAAACTTAGCAAAGAAAATTTTTTTGTTGTAATTTTCTTCAAATTTAGAAGTTTACAGTTCAGAAAAAGTGATATTTTTGTTGCTGGTTTCAATTGTAATGCTTTTGACTTACAGCTAATGAAACCACAAAATTTAGCTTAATAAGAAAATTCTAATACTACATAACGTCAGCTAAAAATAATATTTCATATAAAAATGGTAGCTTATGAAAAATTATGCACGCTACAGAAACTCAGTACTTGCTGAGGTCTCCATTTGCATGAAACATTTATTCAATGCAGCATGTCTCAGAAGAAATAGATTAATATAGATTCTCTGTTGGCTTTCACATTAGGAGATCTTACTAGTCAATCACAGTGAAAATCCAAATAGGTTTTCACACTTGGAAAAAGAGTGGACCAACACCAGCAGATGACCCAGCTCACGAAATCATCACTCCATGTTTAAATGTCCAACTGGACCTCAAGCAGCTTGGATAATAAGCTCCTCCCTTCAGCCATGCCTTAACACAAGGAATCCCACAGTTGTGACAAACTTCCCATTATTATGGTTGAATACATCACTTAAGTCATTTTCATTAGCAATGATCTTTCGTAGATTAAGCTTCTTGTGGAAGTTGTCAGAGACTGTCTGCTGGACAACTCAAGATAGAAACCTCTATTATTGTGTACGTTATATTGTGTTGACCTGAATTTTGGGCTAATATTAGGTGAAATCAGTGGTTATCAAAATTAATTCAAAAGAATGCTTTAAGCCTTACGCTTATCACTGTGTTTAATCAGTCAATATAATAAAGGACTTTTTGAATGAAATTACTAAAATAAAAATGAACATTTGCATGATATTGTAAGTAAAACCTGATATGCACCAGTAAATGTCATCCACAGGTTTTGTAGAGCCGCTACAAAATCTTATACTGGCATCCATATTATGTCACCACTAGAACAAATTGCAACGTATTCTACTAGATTACAAAACTTAGTAGGACATTTCTGTTGTTGTGTGAGCCTTATTGTGTATACTCTGGAAGAACAGGAAGACTTGGTTCCGTTTTAAACCTTAGATAAACATTTTAACAGAAATTCAGAAAAAAAAAAATTTCCTCTGGTTTCATGTGAAGGTTTATGAGAAGTTTAGAAAACTTATTATCTTTCACGTTCAAGGAGAAGTTGCACAGGCTGCCATAAACGTGTCAGCTTGGCTGCAGCGGATGTTGACCCGCTTCAGCTCTTCCTTATTTAAATGATATGACTAAGAGAGTGAGAGCTGCTGCAAGTTTGTTTCCTGAGTGTGGCGTGATGCATTTGACTCGCATCGGGCTACAGCCTGCTACACCGCTGGAGGGTTTGTGACTGATAGCAAAAGTAGAGATCTTCAGCTGGGATTAATTTAATCAATTACCAAAATGGCCCTACAATTTAAAGATTCCTTCTGGGTAAGTTCTGTTAATGATACTGATTCCTCTTTTGTATTTTATTTATGTGCAGTTGAAAGCTGAAGGAAGTGTCACAGGAGAAAAAAAAATGCCATTGTTACAACTGTTTTACTGGAAATTTGAAAACAGTAATTTTTAAGTTTTAACCATATTCTTTTCAATGTTTGACTTTTTTGTAAGCTGATTTCAGATTAGTCTTTTCTTCAAATCTGCTCAGATGTTTTCTGTTACTATTATTTAAACTAATTTTAATGTTACTTTTGTCAGGTGCTCTGTTTTCAAGATAAAACCACCTATCACAAGAAGCAAAATTGTGTTTCAGTGTTACTGTATCTTTTTGCATATAACAACAGTTTCGGGTTTTTGATGTTATCTTTGATGTTATCATCCAGGCTCATAATATATTTTAAATATTTCCTTTTAAGTGCCAGTCCTCTGTGTTTTTAGGTTCCTGATTAGTATTGATTCCCTTATTCACCAAATAGAAGCACAAAGAGCTCAATGTTCTGACAAGACCATCAGCTAAACTTTTCCATTTGTCTATGTTTCCTTATATTTTCATTCTATTCCTAGTTTGCATATGTAAAATCTCACCACATTAGGGTGCATGTGAGAATTTGACACTGGTTCCACCATAGCTGTTTCCATTCAGAATCGTCTAACTGACAGTTTGCCTTTCACCCTAAATGAGCTCCAGTAAAACGCATAGATGAGGGGAAAAACATATTCATTCAAATTAAATGAGCTGTAGCAGTGAATCCTCTGCTTTTTTTAATTAAGGGGAATGACTTCATCAGCAACGCTGGTTATGAAACTATTATTCAGAGACTTAATGAGGGTCGGCGTACGTGTAAGGATGTGGAGGACCTCCTGAAAATGAGGTGAGGTGTCTTTTTTGAGGTAATTTATGTCTGAATTTCTAAATTGAGACATTTATAAATGTGTTATGTACGCAGAGCATCGGCCGAGGAAAAATATGGCAAAGAATTGGTCTCAATTGCTCGAAAGGCGGGTGGTTCGGTGGAGATTTGGTAGGTGATCTGGGTGTGGGGTTTTTTAGCCAAAAATACTGATCATTATGTGCTATGCAACAAGACATGATTGTCTGGCATGCCGTAACAGTTTTCAATTTACTTTCACAGCACTCTGAGAGCATCATTTGATGAAATGAAAACACGTAAGCATACAATACTCCAACCCCCCTCAAAAATCAGCTTGCGTTTTCTTAAATAACATCTATGACTGGAGGTTCTCTATTTTCACTGCATGCTTTGGTTTCTTTCAGAAATTGAAAACATTGGAAACTTGCACATTCAGCTCTCTGGGTTCCTGAAGGAAGAGGTGAAGAGAATGGAGGAGTTCAGAGAGCGACAAAAAGAGCAGAGAAAAAAGGTTCATATCCATTTTTTTTTCTGGTGACTACATATTAAGGAAGTTTAGTGGAGTTCCTTCTCTCTAACATGAATTAATGTCTTTTCTAACTAGTTTGAAGTCACCATGGATAAGGTCCAGAAAACAAAAGTCTCTCTCTACAAGAAAACCATAGATGTAAGGTCAATTCATGTTTTCATGACAATAGATATATAAAAAAATGTGATTTGTGTTTTTGAGAACCACAGTGTATGTCGCACATGCAGCACTTTATCAGTTGTGTTTTGTTTTTTTTTAGCTCAGGTAGCGTTTGCTTTTATATGCAAGAAAAAGAGTTCACTTCTTTGAAATGTTATTTTCTAATCAGAGTACCACATTTCTTTATATTTAAAGACCATGTAGTTTGTAGATATCTTTGTGGTGCAGTGGAGATATAAAATGTGAAATGATTTGCTGCCAGGAAAGTGTTTTCATTTTTCTTTTTATTATTTTTTCTTGCTGTGATATCTTGTTTCAGCACCAAGCCCCCTATGAGCTTTGTTTTCTGTCAAAGTCACACACTGAAAAGCCCCCACACAATGTATGGGTGTCATTGGTTTCACATTGTCTCTGTTTCCTACTCTTACAGTCTAAAAAATCCTATGAGCAGCGTTGCAGGGAGGCGGATGAGGCAGAGCAAACGGCTGAAAGGCTGGGCAACGCACCCACGGCCACTCCCAAACAGATTGAGAAGGTAAGTGACACATGACTCTCAAAATGACTCCAACCTCCATTAGATTTTCTGAAAATTTGAACATCAGTCAATCAACCTGTCAGTTTATTCACTCGATTTAAGACGTCATCATTAAGTCACAAATGCGTACACTTAAATTTCTTACTTTACATGTGTAGGAGGAAGGAAGAAGAAAAGTTTTATGTAAACCTACCCCTTTCTCAATTGTTAAAAAATACATTTCGTGGCCATCTACAGTATATTCCATCAGCTTATAGAATAAGCTACATTCTCCTCATTGTTAACTCAGAAGTACATGAGAACTTTTAAAGCAATGATTCATAATAAGACAGTGTTAGTTTCCCTTAGTTTCAAGACATTTGACTGAATAAACAATTTATTAGAGTGTTTGTTTGTTTTTTCATTCACGTTATGTAAAATTCTCACAGCTTTCGTTTCTATCACAAACAAAAGTTTAGTGCTGGTTGTACATGTGTTTCCCCAGACCTCTATAAAACAGGTTTGATATGGAACCAGTAAAAAGTGATCTTCAATACAGAAAGAATAAAGAAAGGTTACCTGATACCCCAAATAGCATTTCTGTACCTTCTGCAGTAAATGCATTTTACTTGTTTGTTCCTCATTTTGCAAGTTTTACTGCCGGGCATGACAGTAATGAGCATGTGGTCGTGCTGAAGTGTTAAAGAACTTCAGGTTCCATTATAATATCAGCCATCAGTTTTATTAATTTGTTTGCTCTGTCTGTACAACTTCTGTAAAGACAGTTGTCCTCCCCCTCGGCTGAATTTTTTTTTTTCCCTTTTGACAAAGATGGAGGGAAGGATCTCCTGGATAGATGTCGAAACATATTCAGGAAAAACTGAGCGAAAGTACAACTACCTGATGACTGAGAAGATACACAGGCAGTAGAGAGGAATGATTTAGGGACTCATGTCATCAACTGGTGACATGAGTCATGTTGGTGACTTGACCAAAGCCAGCAAAGCAGTCAACCAGGAAACCTTGAAGTACTTTGTGCTTCCTTTATGCTGATAAGCTCTATGGAGCTGCTGGGTTTATTTTTACACCTGCCCACACTGAAGTAACAATGCCTTTTTTAATGACTACAAAGATGAGGGAAATTTCAGAATTAAATTAACCTTCGCCCGCTGAACACCTCCACAGAACAATTTTCGAATTGCCTCCATATCAAGCTCCACTGGTGCAATAATTCATGCAAAGAGTCCCGACCCAATCTTGAGTGTGTAAGCTACACAGCATGCATACATTTCAGTTGGCCACCAATTCTGTTTCAAATAGGTTTTTATTAGTCTGAATGCAACATTTCTATTTTGTGAGAAACTAAATTATGGATTTCATTTGTTAGTAGCCAGAATTATCAACCATAAAAATGAAAACACGAATAAACAGACACTTGTGTTATAGTGCTCCAAGTGTATGGAATCTATACACATATTTTAGGCTTTTAAATGAATAACATAAATAAATAAACTTTTTATGATTTACTTAAAGAGCCTTTTACTGAAAGGAGCTCAAACAAGCTATTTTAAGCAGATGTTTAGTTCTGTAAGATTTAAAAAAACTAGTTGACCATCTGAGTCAGTGCACGAACACAAAAAAATTTATATCTAGATAAAATAAACTATATATATTCTACACAAATATGTTACACAATCCTTCATGGATGAATTACCCTTGGGATGTGAATTTAGAAGTAAATTATTTGGCAACGATTGGTGAACATCTTATTTAAATATGTGAGGTAAACACAGACTTTTATTATTCAAAATAACAACAGTCTTTAGCTCCCAAATAAACAAAACATTTTTATATGATCTATTGATGATAGAAAAATGCATTAAACAATTGTGACATCTAAAATTACAATTTCTTAAAACTCAGCTTGTCACTTCCTTTCTAGCCTAAACTGAAAGAATTAAACTGAAATGGAGTTCTGCTTAATCAAAAATATTTCTTATACTGACACTTCATAAGTCACATACTTAGAAACAGAGGAGTTTTTGCGTGCACAATTTCAAGTCGGCTGTAAAATTACTCAAGTTAACTCAATTGTATATATTTTCCCAATGAATGGTTGTAACAAAATTGTTTCTTGGATAATTTTCTTCTCTTGTATGATATGACTTTATCATACAAGAGATAAAGTAATATCTCTTGTATCATACAAGAGATATTAATCAATAATCATTGACCTACTGATTAATCAATAATCAGTAAGCTCTTTATTGCAGTGAAGAGCTTACTGCAATGTTCAACATGACAGGTTCAGCATAACAGATATAACATATCAGCATAACAGAGCTGAACCTGCTTTGTTTCTCATATTTTGGTCATGTGTGCATTCCTTTGGTCTTTGGCATTATTATTATTATTTTTTTGAATACATAATTGTGTCCAACTTTCAACCAAATTAGCTGCATTTTATACTCTAGTACCAATGGCCGTGAAATATACCCTCAGAATAAACCTACCACCACTGTTTGATTGTGGATCCTAGAACTAGTTTTTTTTTATTTATGGCTTTCTTAAGCCTTTGCTCTTCCTAAACATTGTCGTCAATTTCTTTCATCAGTGGGTGACAGTTTTAATGTTCTTTCCAACATGAGCAAAGTGATGACACATCCCACTAATTTGGAAGTGGCTCTCAAAAACTTTTCCAAGTTGTGTAAATCTACAATTCCTCTTCTTACTTCTTGACTGGGGTGCTTCTTCTGAATGTCAATCTGTGCTGTGAGTTAAAATATGTTATGCTCAAAGAGAAACTGCCTGATGCATACAGTTATGATCAGTACTTGTTAAATACTACCAAAAAAGCTTTTTTGGTATTATAGCTCTTTCATTGCTCCACCCACCTTGACAAAAGTTTGACTTGCATCATAAAAATCCTATGAGCATGTTGCTGCCACCACAATGCTTCAATGTTGGCATTGTTATGATGTTATGTGTAGTTTCCCAGACTTGTCAGACTTACCTTTGGGTTCTGTAGTCAACAGTTTGATGTTTTCTTTGGAAACAAAGGCTTCTCTCTTTCAACCCATCTTCTCAGTTCAGGCAAATGGAGAATGCAGGGGTTGTTTATCACAGACAATACACAATTCGTGGCAACCAGAAATTTCCCCAGCTCCTTAAATTTTATTGTCAGTTAATAAAGATGTGTCAACAAAGTATTAGTTTGAACCTGTGCACATTTATGCAGTTCTTATTTAATGTTACAGGTTGTGTCACAATTGATTGGCACAAATGTGAAAGTAGTTTTTCCTCTAAGATGATCAGGTACCGCAATGAAAATGAACTCGTAATGTACAAAGAAAAGAACAGAAGAGGAAAAAACTCATGACCAACTCCACGTTAAAAGATTAAATAACAGTCTGGTTCCTTTGAATCAAAGCATGAAGAAACAAGGGTGACTCTATCCTAAGGAGAAAAAAAAAAAAAATCAAATGCACTATTTTTTTCCCTCTGCCATTTCTTTTAGATGAACAACAAATCAAAGCAGTGCAGAGAAACTGCAGCTGAAGCTGGTAAGGAGAAAGACACTTGCTAATTTAAGGAGAAAAAACTTGTAAATTCATGTTTTATGTAATAATCCAATGTGGTTTACCAGGAACATGTTTTTTTTTCTAAATATTGATCATGCTTACTTTCTCTTTCTTATTAATCCTCATAGAGTATAATACGCGGAATGTAAACACAAGGTTATCAAGTATAAGTGGTACTTTCATATCTCACATGTAAAACTGGTTTGGATTGCCTTTAGAGAATCAGTACAAGTCAAACATTGAGCAACTTGATCGGGTTCGACAAGAGTGGGAGTCGACACATGTTGAGATCTGTGAGGTAATACACTGTTGTTCCTTTCCAGTTGTTACTTAGAATATGCTTTTCGATTTGTGCACACCAACGCAGCGCCAGAGCAGCAGTGGCATGTCTGTTTTTTCAGTCAGGATATGTAAGACCTTCCTTTAGCACACCGCATACTAAGTCATGATTCTGAAAATACACTTCCATGCCTCAACTCTTCCTGAATGTGATAGCATCAGCAAAACTGGAGCCCTACAGTAGCTCCTGATAAGTTCAGTTACAGGTGAACACTGTCAAAGCACAGCATGTTCCAGCACAGAAGAAAACAAAAACAAGTCAGTAAATAAGAGAGTCATAATTGTGTATATGTTTTTTAATGCCAACAAATATGAGGTTTAAAATATGGAGTTGCAACTAGAGGCTAAACACATTTCTTTATAGCAAAACGAATGTCTTCCAGATGTTTCAGCAGCAAGAAGAGGATCGCATCAGTGTCATAAGGAATGCTTTGTGGGTGCATTGTAACCAGCTATCAATGCAGTGTGTCAAAGACGACGAGGTCAGTTGGTTTCACACCTATTGAGCTGCCAGGGAAATGGCGCCAAATATTTACACTTCCTTCTTGACAAACTTTTTGTTTCAGTGTTGTGAGAATGTACGAAATTTGCTGGAAAACTGTGACATCATCACAGACAACAACAACTTTGTGGAGATGAAAAAGTGTAATCCGATGCCTCCAGGTATGTAACGCCTGCAGGATCTTCTCCTGATTTGAATATGTTCTGTTCAGAGAAATAATTTCAATATTATCTGTCAGCTGAGTATGCATTATATCAGGGCTAGGTGGAGCTTATTGAATTGATTTTAATGCCTCTTTTTTGCCCACAGCTCCGATTGAATATAAAAATTACTATGAGAATAATGCTTCTATGCAGATTAATGGCAGTGCTGGATTTGTAGAGGGAGTCAAGAAAAGGTTGGATTATGACAGCAAATAAAAATTATTTGTATCTCTCTCTCTTGCTCTCCCTCACTCTTTCTCTATCTCTTGCTCTTTCTTTCTGTCTCTCTCTTTTTCTCTCTCTCTCTCAATCATGTTTTAGTGGACTTCTCTAACAGCTTTTTATAATCTTTAGGATTTCAAATCTGCTGCCAGGAAGCTGTACATTTGGCTCCAAGCTGACCATCAATGAAGGAGCGTCAGAACCTCCTGGTATTGTACCAATGTTATTTAACTCATCCTACAAGCTTTCATAATGACTCGTCCAGACAAAGCAAGATGAATAATCAACCATAGCTTGCTTAAATTTAGTTGACAAACTTTTTCTCAACCAGTGAACTAACTTGTAGCTTCTCTCTTATAAAAAGAATCTCCACAGAAATATAGGTTTTGCCTGTGAATTTTAACCATAAATACAGTGCAGCGCAAGCATTGTAATAATCTTTAAATCTTTTCTACATTTTGTCACGTGACAACCACAGACATCAGTTCCATTGACATTTATGCAGCAGATCATCATGAAGTGGTGCAGAATTGTGAAGCGGAAGGGAACGACAGATGGGTTTCCAAATTTTACAAACAAAAATCTGAAAAGTACAATATACACATGAATAAACCCACCTTTGAGTCAGTACTTTTGCTGCATTTGCAGCCCTTGAAGTCTGTATGTTCAAATCTACCAAATTTGTAGTTGTTGAACTTTTTGCCCACTCTTAAATGTCTTTCAGCATCAAATCTTAAGTTTGACCTCAGATTTTCAATTGCATTTAGGTCTGGGCTTTGACTGGGCCATTTCAGCACATGAATCATTGTGCTGTAGCAGTGACTGCATATCTAGGAAAGATGAACTCAGGTCACAGTTATACTTTCTGAGATTTTCCATAGCCTTCATGATACATTAGTGAATATTTGTTCACTAATATTCTCTAGAAAACCTCCAAGACCATCACAGGACAGCTGGAGAGTAGATTACACGTAGATGGTCTCTATTTACTATTTAAGCCAACCGTTTGCATTGGATCTTATTTAAACATGTCAAAGTAAGGAGGGCTAAATATGCAGAACCTTTCAGATTTTCATCATGTAAAAATACATGCAACACTTCCCATTTACAATTGGGAAGTGTAAATGGGACTTTGCCCACAAAGTACTTTGTGTGGGTGAATCATTTTAAATCCTAATTAAATACATAGATGTTTGTGGCTGTAGCACAACAAAAGTTTGTCAAGGCTCTAAACACAAACATGTTTCAGTCAAAAGAGAAACAAAACTTGAGAGACAAGACAGTAAAAGCTTTTATATTAACCCAGCAGATATTAAAACGAGTTACTAAATTTAGGACAATAACTGGTGCGCTCTTTTTAACAGAGGTAAAAGGAAAAAAAGAGAAAACGCTGTCATGTCTTCTAACATTTATTTGGATGGAGGAATATTCTAAACAGCACTGCTCATCTACTGAGTGTTTAGAATAATGATACTGAAGATCATTTTCAAAAGATTTATTAAACTGGATAGAAAATGACAGTTAGATCAAGACATTTATTTCCATGGTCCATTTTTTGAGTTGTTAATTGCAACTTTCAACCTAATAACAACCGATTGTTTGTCTTCAGCAGGATCATCGGATGGTGTATATGCTTCCATTCCTGGATTCCAGCATTCCACCCAGAGCAGCAAGGAATACAAGGCTGTATACGACTATGTAGCACAGGTCTGGTCATTGGCATTGGAGATTATGCAGATTTTCCGTTTTTCTTGCTTTTTAGGAACAATTTGTGAACTTAACTGTTCCTGTTCTTCTTTTAGGGGGAAGATGACCTCTCAATATCTGTTGGGGATGTTGTGGTTGTGATAGATGAGGGGGAAGATGGCTGGTGGACAGTACAAAGAAATGGTCAGTCTGGTCTGGTTCCTGGTTCTTATCTTGCTAAGGAATAAGTTTTCAGGCCAGCTCGTTTAACATGTGCCTTTCAGAATGCTTTTGTACCTTGAAATCACAAGGCATCTTTGTGGCATGCATGCTTTCAGAAAAAGTCCCCCTGCCAACACCCAGCCCCTCCTGGTCATAGCATGTTTCCAACTGCAAGCTATTTTCTTTGTTTTTTAGAATCCTTTGAACTAAAGGTTGATCACAACACACTGAACCACTTTATACCAAGAATCCAAAGAAATGTTACTTACATAGATCTGTAAATAATGGCACTTACACATACAGCAGTTAGTGTAAAACTAATCTATTTTGGGATCATCTTACTGTCTCCTTCTCAAACTGTTGGCAACTAAGAGTCGTGCAGATCTTTTGCACAGAAACATGACATTAAAACTTCTTTGCACACTTTAGCTCAATGTTGAGTCTGAAGTTTTAAAGGTTTTGCATGATTTCTGTTGTTGCCTTGAATGTAATTTATGTCTTGTTTGCATAAAATAAAAATAAAAAATACATAATTGTGAAGTTTCCATTGGTATTTATAAGGCATGCTAATACTCATTAAGATTTGAACCTTTTGTAGGTTATGTATATTGGTCCACTGGTGTCTTTTGTGTTTGAATGCTCTTTGGTGAGAGGCCACTCATTCGGTAGCTATCACTTCTATAAACACAGAGTCACTTTCAGAATGCTAAAAACAGTCACACAAGCAACTTGCATAGGAAGAATGGGGTCAACATATAAAATATGACAGAGTTCAGGTAATAGAAGGCCCTGTTTTAGCTGTGGTTTTATTTAGCAGGAAATAAAGATCTGGTCTTTGACGTACTTGAGATTATTTAAATGCAAGTGCGCAGAAGCATCCTGTGGACTCCATGCTGTCATTATTGAACAAAGACAAAGCAAAAACTAGTGAAAGCTATGCAAGAAACATCATCACTTATATGAGTTGATAAAACCACCATGTATTGAAGTAACTGAAAGTCCTTTTGTGCATAACTCAGTTTATCACATTCTTGTTGGCACACTCTTCTCAACATTGCTTCAGTTTTTTGAGGTTTGTAGTTATTCAGACTACACCACAATTCAGTGGTGACAAAGTCTTTGCAACATCTGCATGAGTTTTCTAAGCTTTTTGTGGATTTGTGTTTGGGATCATTGTCCTATTGATGAGCCAGTTTAGGCCAAGCTATTGATTAGAAGGCCTTACATTTTACTCTATAACACTTTGCTATACAGAGTGATCGAGCAAATGGCTGCAAAACGAGTCCAAATGACCTTCCGCAACATGACAAGCGATGTATGCTAGTTTTTCTTGTAGATGCAACTTCGCACATCAAAGTTGAGTCACAAAGAAGAGGCAGTCTCTGGGCCACAGAAACAAGTTATATTTGTTCTGTATTTTTAACATAGTCCTGTGGGCTTTAATATGTAGCTCTGGGGTTAGCGATTTTGCAGTTTATCTGAGAATTGTTAACCCTACGGTGAATTTGATTCTATTTTTATTGATGCAACAACTTTAGATGTTGACCAGAGCTAAACAGGTCAATAGAAGTATATACACAATTACAATATTTGTACAAAATACTATTTGAGGCAGCAAAGTTTGACTGCAAAAAATAGATCTTAAATTGTTTGGAAATGGAATTTGAACCGTTTCCAGAAAAACTGATTGCAGATTTCTGTCCGTCCTAGCATTGGATGAACACTTACCTTTATGCACCAGACGGATCACCCAAAGAAATCTCTTGATTTTACTGAGATGATCAATAATCAACCGTGTTTCATTGGTGTCAGTTGCCGGCTACTTTCCAATTAAATCCCATGGAAGCAGCAACCTTTAATCATTTTGATTTCATTTGTGCTTCATACATTAAGTAAATGGTACAATCTGTTAACTTTAAAAAATAATAGCTTAATTTTTAAAGGTTATAGTAAAAAGATGTGGTCTTTCCCATATCTGGAAAAGTCCAATTAATCTCTGTTGCATCCTGAAGAAATCATTGAATCTAAAGTCTGAATTTCATTTTACATACTATTTTTGAATTGAGCATTTTAGAACTAGCTTGGGGCAATCGGAGAATTTTAAAATTTGATGTAATGGGAAAACACCAAAATCTTGACAGAAAAAAAATTGCGTGAGAAAAAGAATAAAGATGTTATGCAGATGTCTGAAAAAAACAGAGATATCATTTGTTTTAAACTTTTACTTAAACACATTATTTACATTCTTAAGTCTCATCATTGCTACACGAGACAATATGAATAAACCATATTGTAGTAGAGTACCTAGGACAAACAGATATGAGAGAAAAACAAATCTATCTGAAAACCAATAAATACAAAGGTTAAATACATTTATTTTCTAAAATAAAACTCATATAAGTTAAAGCCAGTTCTGTAAGAGCTTGCACACAAAACCATGCTGTTGAATCAGGAGATGGTGTCCATTTTTTATGCCGTTAAAATTTAAAATAGAGTATTAGACATCCTCAGAAAGCTGAAGCAATGTAAAAATTTCCCTCTGTCATTCAGGTACATAATAGATTAAAAAAATAGAAATAATGCAAACCACAATCAGGAAACTCTACTGTCTATATATAACTCGTGTTTTCAAAAAGGAGAAGCATTATGTGTAATTCTCAGAAAAGTTAAATAAAATGGACCAAATAGTTTTTGTGGAAAAATTATCTTTAACATACATTTCCTTGTATTTAATGTATAAAGATGCGCATGATCACAGGGGTTGCATCCTCTCACCATTTTCAGAAAAATTGAGAAAAGTGTTTCACTCTTTACGCTATGGTACCGCCGCTGTTAAGAAGCTCATAGGGAGGATCTCTGCTTCTGCGGAACAGCACGACACAGGCACACAGCATCCCCAACATCTGGAAAGAGAAACACACATTCCCACACTTTTATCATCTGATAGATCCCATACTTTTCCAGGTTCATTTTTTCCTTTGCATTAGTGTTAGGGCTAGGGAATTTCTTTTTATTCAATTTATTACATTAAATACTAAGTCCCACTATGATTTTAGAGCAGCTGTTTCTACAATTGAAATACTTAAAATCGGGAAACTTTAAGGTTCTGAAAGTTGTCTCAATATGATATTAGTTTATTTTTTCTTCTTCCCCATTTTTCTAAGAGAGGGAGGAAAGTGGGGAGGAGGAGAAAGCAAAAAGGGAGGAAGGAAGAGAAAAAAAGAAAAAAAGAAAGGAATATTAGATACCGAATAATATAACAAACTGAAAAGAGGATTGTGAAAGATTATATCACTCTTTGTGAACAGATGAGAAGCATTTTCTTCATGTTGTTTCTCAATAAAAATGTTAATAAAAAAAAAAATTGGGAAACTACAAAAATGGAGAGAGAGAAGGGGTGGACAAAAGGGACAAAATTAGGACACAAGGAAAGTAGAAGAGAAGGAAGGAGACACCAAAGTAAGGAGGGTAGAAGAGAAGGATGAGGGCTGGTAGAACACAAGGAAGGACATAAGGACTTATGGCAGAAAGGAAAGAAAAAAGGACATGAAGAAGAAAAATCTTTAATCATGTGGAAATATAGGCATTTCTGGAGAATGACTTCAAATTCTTTTGAACCTCTAAATTTCTTATTAGATCCAAACGCTGCTAATCTTCTCTCTCAAGGCCACAGACAGTTCTATGGATTTTGTCAGCCATTTCAAATGGAAATTTCAAATGAGGGCATCTTAATTTATTACTTTCCAACTATTGCAATTTTTAGATACATGTTTTACAAAAACTTTTAAAAGGTCTTTACTTTGGTTTGTGTTTGATTCTATTAAATTGAATGTCCAAATTTGTTTACAAAATAAACAGGCTTTTATTACAATGCCTCTCAGAAACTGGTAACCTTATCTAGATGAAAACACAGAATCTTAATTAAAACTATAATTGCATAAATTTGCTACAGATTTATGGCAGATTTTACATCATTTAGCTGAAGCATTAAAAACACATTGAAACAAACTGTACCAAAATATGAGCAAATTACCTGGATGGCAGCAAACGTCAGCGCAGTCCAGATGACATACATCATAATCTCCTGTAACTTCTTCACAACCAGTGCTTCACAACCCTACAAACACAAACAAATTATGTTAAAACATACAAAATTACAAGTTCTTATTAAAAAACAATTAAGCTTTTTACTTCTTGGTAGAGGTCTTCAGGATGAGTAAGAGACCCTGTACAGCCTGCAATTTTGCAGCAACTGATTGGAACACTGTTGTTTTTCGATTCTTCATACCAGTGTGTGTGCTGCCAGTCTGAGAAATTGTGGATGCCACAGCACTGAAGCTGAAAATGAAAACAACAAAGTCAATAATGATGGTTGGAAACAGATGCACGGCTGTAACAACACAAGACCATCGTGGACGGCTAACAAATAAAAGTTTTTTTTCTTTTATTTACCTGTCTCTGAACATAGTCAATGGCCCGGCTTTGGGCGTTGCTGTTCGTGCCATTGTACTCATCATAAACTTTCATGATGGAAGTGTTGACTTCATCTTCAACCTGGAAATAGTAAAGAGGGGTAAACATTACTGCTCTATTGGATACAAAGACAATATTTAACAGCCTCACAGCAAACATGGGCTGATTGGAGAAGGTGGAGGATTGCTTAAGGCTAAGTACACACACATATATTTTCCCGCCTTTGTCCACATTAAAATGCTAAGATACAATTGAGTCAAGCGTTCACCGGACCGGTCCATATTGTGATGTCAAACCACACAGATGAAAGTGCACAATCCACTACCTCTGGTTTTTCTAGTCAACTCAGTCATTACATAGCAATTAGTCTGCACCCTTTCCTGTGGTTCTCAATTTTATGGGTCAGCAATTGTGTTAGCAGGAGGACTTTAGCTAAACTGCCAATAATAATCTGAAGTTGAATTTAAGAGTTATCAGAAAAGATTGTCTGTGTCACAAATTAGACAATTACGTTTCTCTTTCTCACCTTCGCTCTGTAAACGTATCCGAGAACCACCACAGCCACTTCCGTCATGAAAACCAGCAGGAGAATGACGACAAACTGTGGATAGGATTTCCAGATTATAGATGGATAGATGGATAGCAGATACCAGTGTTCAAGTTACTTTTTCCAAATGTATTATTCACTACTTGTGGCTCTACGTTTAACTAAGCAGAATGAATTAGAAAAGAATTTTACGTGAAAAAAAACAACACAATATTACAGTGGATCTGGTTTACTCACCGTGGTAAGTCCACAGTGGCTCTCTCTCACTGTGGCGCAGCATCCGATGAGTCCAATAAGGAAAAGCAGCGCGCCTACTGCTATGATGATGACTGCAGGGATCAGAGTGTAAACGTCCTCGAAGAAGTGATCATAGTCATCATAAGTGATGAAAACATAGGCGCCAACATAACAAAGGATGCCAGCAGCTGCCTGTGGGTAACCAGAAAATTTTACATTACATTTACTGCTGTCAAAGCAAAAATGTAAAAAAATTCTAAAATGTTTCACCTGTTTTTTTGTTTTTTTTAAAGATTAATGTAGATTTCTGTACACCATCTCTTTATTAATAAAAAAGGACAATGTAGTTGAGTTACACATCTTTATTCATAAATCTTCAGTAAATATTACTTAAATAGTCAGATTTTTCTAGTTTTTGTTACTTCCTACCTAAATGAATGCAAAATACCAGAAGCACAAAAGTGAACCCAAACACTACAGTTTCAACACTGCTTCAAAGCTAATGTCATGTTCTGAAACAATACATTTTCTTGCCTCCTCCGCATATTAAATTTGTGCAATCTCTTTTTGATTGTTGTTGCTATATATCAGTACTTAACATTTTTTTTCTGGATTATCCTATCTTGAAGTTTTTTTCTGGCTGGAAATGCTGGAAAAACCAGTTCAGGGAAAACTTGTTGCTGCTTAAAACCTGCTTTTCTCGAGGGTGGATACTTTTGCCAGTATGATGCTTAAATTCGTTTATATAAAACCTTAAGTTGCTCTCATAACAAAAGGGAAACAAAATTGTCAACCATTTTTTGAAAAACAAAGCCCTTAAAATATTGGTTGCTCCTTATGTTACCAAACAACCGATATCGTCATTTCAATATTTTAAGTGATTAATAAGAAATTGGAACCACAAGAATATAAATAATTACAGAAAACAGAAACTGAGATCTACCAATTGATCACAGATTATAATTTTCACTTGATTGGTAATTAGGAAAAAAAAACATTGGATTGTTGGTTTTGCTATCAGTACAGTTTTAGTTTTCCCATGTTTAATTAAGGCTATCAATATATGCTGATGAGTTTGTCTTATAACTTAAGTAAACTATTCTACACTGTATAGCAGTGAAGTTGCATTACTGTGTTTTTGTCAGCAATTGTAGCCAAACTTACTATGTTGTTTTTTTTTTGTTTTTTACATACTTTTATTTCGACTTTGTTTGTTATTCTCTTACATTCCCCAATATAGCACATTAGTAATTTTGAGGTCATGAAGTCAAATTATTGGTTTTATCCCTATATTTGCTTTATTTTAATTTATATGCAGAGAATTAAAAAAAAACTGGATTATTTTGACTTAACGGGTTCAGCTGATTCTGTCTTGTACATTATTATGAAGCCATGCACTACCTGTTACAAAAGCATTTTACTGTTCCCAATAAATTACCTGTCTTCATTTAAACAACTCAACATGCACCTACCATGAAAATTAAGTTTTATTCACTGATTTGAGCTAACACAGGTCTCCTGCCTTTTGAATTTGCTATTTTTAGACCACTAGCAAACATTTTTGCTGCATCACTCTCTGGTCTGTTTTTATCTACACAGGACCCCCACCTCTAGGAAGAGTGAAAGTCATACAACCGCAAACAAAGGCTCCTTAACGCTAAAACTCAGCTAACAAATATAAAAAACAATTAGCGGAAGTTATACAGTATCATACCCTGAATTTTTGAAGTGGATTATTTTCTGCTGCTATTCTTTCTGTGAATCTTTTGTGAAACTCGGATATCAGACATGTTGAAGCTGGTTGGGCAGCTGCCTGCAGACTAGCTAAGCTAATGGGTGGGGGGTGGGAGGGGGTGCACTTTGTGTGACGCACGTATAATAATAATCAAAAAACCTGCAAACTTACCCAAAATATCAGGTTGAGGAAGACCAGGACCGTCTTCGAGGACGTAATTCCACACTGTCCCATCATTAATGCGGATATTTAAAGCTGCTCCTGAGAGAAAATAACGAAGGTTTTTACTCAAACATGTCCCAGCTGCTGCCAGTGTTGCTGCCCTCTCCGCCAGCCATATCCTAACTCTGCGCATACACGGACACTTACAGGCAGGCGACACAGCGCCACCAACATCCGGAATACAAGCAACGAGCGCTGAATAAATAATTTACCAAACCAACCCATGTGACCTCAGGTGACTAAATTCTTATATTCAAGATAGGTTATTTGCAAACAAAAAAACACAAACAAACAAACAAAAAAAAACTTTTATCGCAAATTTGTGTAAAATGAAACAGATGCGTGAACTTTAAAAGGAGGTATTTTGTCGACATCTAGTGGCCAAATGTTTTTTTTTTTTTTTTTTTTTTTGCCATTTTTTGTACTTGTGTGAGTTACTGGATAGACTTACGTGTTTAACAAATATTAGCGACTGTCAAATAAAGTCGCTGAGCGGCTGAATAGGGGAATCCTTGTTGACGCGCCAGCTGATCAAAACGTAACCCAAGATGCATTTAGATTATTTATTTTTGTCAATATCCAAGGCAGAACAGTGTCCAAGCAGCATAAAAACGGATCCGTAGGATTAAACAGTGATTAAAGACAAAAAAAATATACTAACTTAAGGCGGTCAGCAAACAGTAGACCTTCCCCCATCGCCCACTCACTAAAGTCACCTAGGTGAGCAACAGGTGATGTATAATCACTAACAACACCACGTGATCCCGCCCTACTCCTGTCCACAACAACAAATTTACGAAACGTTTTCTAATTTAATCTTGTTACTTACACAGTCTTCAGAGTAGTTTATTGAGATCATATGTCAAAGAGAAATAATAAGTAACACATAATTTGTGGAAAAATAATGTATAAATTATATTTAAAAAAAAGCGTGACATGCTTACCTAAAGCCACATCATTTGTGGAGGCCACATTTTTGTTGCTTAATTGTGCTATAAATACATTCCGTGTTAGAGAACAATCACGATTAATCCGAGCAATCCACAAAATCTGTTGAAGGCTGGAAAAGTCTTGAAACTGAGATTACCTTAAGCACTACAATGTCTAGATCAAAACATATTCATGTATTGGAACATGAGGCCCAAAGACCAGAGATCAATCCAGTGGAGAATCTGTGGAAAGACTTGAAAATCACTTTTTTACAAGTGGTCTCAATCTGATCAAATGATACTGAGCTATTTTTCAAAGATGAATGGGTAAACAATTCAGAGTCTAGCATCTCTGTTAGAAACACCTGTGCATTTACAGCAAAAAGTGGTTCGACAACATTTTGATTGAGGGAGATTGACCACAAATGCATGTTTAATTTTTCAGGTTTTTTTAAAGCATGTCTTATTTTGTTTATTTTCACAACTACTTTGTGTCAGTCTCAAATAAGTTACACCGATGAATGTTTTTGTAATCTGATGAAGAAATGTGGAAAACCTCACAAACCTTATCAGTGATCACTATAGTGTTAAGCAATCTGTCTATTCTGGTCATTTTTTATTATAATCATTGAAGTTGGCACAAAGTATTCAAGGTAGTCAAAAAAATTATATCTTGCATTTAAATGATTTTAAATTTCTATTGACAAATTTGAGACTCATGATTAATTTAGAGCACGCACATTGATGACAAATGTTTTTATTGGAGTTTGTTACATAAGCGTACTTACTGGATATAGAAACACACTCAAGAAAAGACTTGATGCATTTTCAATAAAGCAGCTCACTAACTTTAAGCATCTGTTTATGTGTTTTTATAAGAAAAATGTCATGCACAGCCATACTATAGCACAAGCCTGTAATACAACTGCTGTCTAATGCATGCTATTTCATAACATTACAGAAGCTGAAGTTGGCATGTGTGCCAAATATTCTGTCCCAGTGACTGAAGTGAGGTGCAAAATTAGTATTGGGTTTCTGATGGTGCACATCATGCTTGCTGGGTCCTCCGTACATGCCAAACGGTATCAGACGAGATGTGGACCAGGGGAAATCATAGCCACAGTGATCCTCCACCGAAACATACACGTGCACTATCATAAAAGCCCATGTGGTAAGTAGATGAGATTTCAGGATGACAGGATTTAGAGTAGTCCAAAAACCCACTGTGACCAGCTCCCAGCCACCCAGACACTGGGTGGCAAGAGCAAAGGGAGAGGAATACTTGTGGTGAATGGCATGAAAGGTGACATACAGCCAGCGGATCCTGTGATGGAGCAGGTGCCAAATAAAATACTGGAAGTCAAAGAGAAGGAGGTTGCCTGTCACCCCAGCAATCAGCTCTAGCAGCATGGGAGCCTGGTCCGGGAGGTCCGCTGGTGGTCTCCATAACCACTGAGCCACTGAAGCAGGGAGTACGAGAAACACATGGTTATACAAGGTGACACCGGTGCAGTGAAGCAATGTAGAAGCTGTCGGCCGGTGGCTAGGTTGTATCTTGAACTGTTGCACCCATGGCCATCTATCCCCCATGATGTCACAAACAAGATAAGGAATGCAGAAGATGAAATATGAAGAGACGGTTAGCACAATGGGGAAAAGTGGAGATCTCAAATAGTCCCGGTAGTTTAGCCTCAGGTTGTCCCATAGAGGCTGCAGGAGAGAGTTTTGTCCCAAGTAATTTGTCCAGATATCCATGGTGTTACCTGCAAAAGCCATCCTTAGAAGCAAATCGGAGCCAGTTTTTTTTTGATGACTGAAGATGCTGCAGTCAGACACAGCAGCTTTGCTGAACACTTCAGCCCACGAGTGTCTGCCTATCCTCTGCTCTCAGCGTGGGTGGCATTGAGTATCAAACAGATCTGACAAATTATTCATGCACCCTGGTTAACTGGTAACTTAAAGCGCACTGTTCACAAGATGTAGTACTCATTATGGAGAATTGTTTCAAATTAAAAAAAAAAAAAAAAAAACTAAATTCTTAATATCTCCTTAAGTGGACTTACCTGTAAACTTTATATGACTGAGTGCTTTCCCTTGAAAACAACAAGGTGACCTTGTCAGAAATAACAGTGTGCCCTATTTTTCACTTAATGATTGCTGGAGATGGATATTAGCACTTTATTTATTCCTGCTCAAAGAAAATTTGGAATTTTGCCAGTAAAATTTGTTGTAAGCTTTTTTTGCAACTCTTGAGCAAGGTTCAGTTTAAAGGGTATAGTATAACTTTCTCCTTGGAGTGCCAGCCAATTGCTAAAGAAGAAGAAAGGGCATATTTATGTAGAGTTAACTGTGTGGTCAACTGGCAGTTACTAAAGTCCACCTTTATCCTGAAGCTCTAAAATACTGCTGAGCTTAAACATATAAATATGTTTGCTTTTAAAGATTTGTTTTAAGAATATAAGTTTTAATTCTTGTGTGTACTGTTTTTAAAAAGGCAACTTGTTCTTATAACAGAAACTTTATTTCAAAATCTATTTTAGCCTGGAAAGTGACATAATTCAAAGTGTCAATAAATTAGTTTTTATTTCATGATGTGTGTTTTTTTCCCCCCATTCATTTAAACTTGATGCATTGATGAAATGATCCTTTAACAGAGCAGGTCAGAACCCACTTATAACACTGGTATAAGTCAGGTATAAATCCCTACTCATAATCCCTATGACGAGGGATTATGAGCCCATAATCCCGAGACAGCTCGGCAGAGTTTTATGATCCTAAAACAAGGTAATAGCCCCAGTTGGATTTCCAACCAAACTTACATAATATTGTTTAAAAAGCTGCTCAGTGTCTCAAAACCTTAAGGGATTAGTGGCTGTTCAGACTGAGATTATGTTTACTGAAGCTTATCAGAACAAGAAGGGCTGTGATTTTTCTTCTTATTTTTTGCAGTTCAAAGCCCTACTCATAATCCCAGGCTAGGAGAATAAAAAAGAGAATACAGCTCATAATGATTAACACTAGCATCATGTTATCTTAGTGTGTATCACCACTGCTCTGTTTAGCAATTTATTTTTAATATAGTAGATTCAATGAGCTTTTATCATTTTTAGTACAGAGAGCCTATCACAGGGTTAATTTCCATGTGTGGTGTAAAAATCAACCATTTGCTCTGTAAGAAGAACACAAAGCCAGACTGAGATTTGCCACAAAGTATGTGGAGGAATACCAGGACCTCTGGACCAATAATCCTTGGATAGATGAGTCGAAGTGTCAGTTATTTGAACACTAAAGCACACAACATGTTTGACATTAAACAAATAGAGCATTTCAGAGGGATACAAATTATACCTACTGTGAAGCATGGAGAATGAAATGCTGTTTGGGGATGTTGCTACAGCAGCAGACCTAACGAAGGAGTTCATATTTAGCAGAAATTTTACTCCGAGGGTAATAAGAAAGGGCAATAGAGAAAAAAAGCTTAAGCATCTGTTCATTTGTTAGGCTTTCTTAATAAACTACTGAATATAGAATTGGGTGTCTTCATATTGATTTTGTACACCCCCTGTATATTCTTATACCACTATGTGGCGCCAAAGTATTATCGAGACCTTACTCATTCATCTGAGTAAAACTATCACTATTTATAGTGTTCAAATGCTTAGAGAGAATGTGAATTGTACTGTATTTTAGATAATGTTAAATGAAACAGACTAACGTGATATAAATTATATATGCTGATATATATATATAATATATATATATATATATATATATTATAAATAAAGCATTTTTACTTTTTTGCCAGACTCTGCAACAGAGCCAGAAATGTTTATTTCAGACCCTGTGACCTGAACTGCAGACAAACAAAAATGGGTTTAGCTACAAGTGCTGCCACTGCAAGCTCAGCACCTCTGGGATTCCAAGAACTGAGGATATTCCAACTCATGCTTCAAACAAAATAGGTCAGGGCCCAATTTTCCATGTTTCCAGGTGAATCAGCAATTGCCTCAGCAAAGCCGCCCCAGTTGGCTTTCAAACTAGTCTAGCACAACATAAAAAAAAAAAGGATACAAGGAAAAACACTCCTCTCGTCACTGTAGACATTGAGCAAAATTATTCATGTACCTCAAACATTTTCACATTTTTTACATGACAATCACCAGCTTCAATTTGTTTTAGTGGTTTTTCACTCACTTAAGCAGGAGGTTTTTTAGTACATATTAAACAACAACAAAAAAGTAATGCTTTTTTTAAAATTATTTTTAGATTTAACCTTGTTACTCCACCATCCATCCATCCATTAAAATGAGGAGTATTCCACATCTGAAGATCTACATGGAGAGCCACCTAATCTGACACTCCACAGAGAACAGCAATCATAGATCAGTCAAAAGACCAATGGGATCTCTGGAGATCTCTCTGTGTTGATCCACAGCTCTATTCAGTGTCCACGTCATGGACACATTTACACACATATGGGCAAGTATCAGGTATGGGCCAAAACTATAATAATTAAAACAGATCTTTTAAGGGAATGCTGAAGTGTAGGAGTAGGTAGTGAGATGCTGCTATGCCATATTTTGCTCAACAAACTAAAATTTAAATTACTAATCTAGTAATGATGTAAACTGAAAAAGCAGCTATTAGAATCAGCTGTTTTAATTATAGTAGAATGACATCAGACTCCGTAGTGGGTTCATCAATCAGTAAAACGTTACTTTTTCAAAGACAAAAAATAAGTTTTAGAATCCAAATATTGATGAGAGTTCACCATGAAAAAAAACTGCACGAGGAAGAAGTTAAACTATATCCTTTAAAAAATATTAAACGCAGAAAAAGAAGTTTACGTGAGACAGCAACACATGTGGATTGAGGAGCTGACAACTTCTGAAATGTCGTGCTCATCTTCCGGGACACTAGGTGGCGATAGAGGCTCAGATTACAACACAAGTAAACACGAATCTCCTTGGCATCCACAGTAGAAGATAATCATTTACACTTGGTGAAAGGTGTATAATGTGTTGAACTGCAGGTGAAAAGTCATGGAAGCGACAAGAACAAAAGAATGTACTTCTACAAGGGGAGTGCCAGCCAGTCGCTAAAGAAGAAGAAAGGGCGCATTTATGTAGAGTTAACTGCGTGATCAGCTGACAGTTGCTAAAGTCTACCTTTATACTGAAGCTTTAAAATACTGCTGAGCTTATCTTACTCCGAAAAACAAGTATTTCACTGAATCTAAGTGGACTTGAGGTAAGGCTACATTTCCACAAAAAAAAATTTTTCGTGAATTAACTAACTGAAACAATACTTGTCCAACAACCGTGAGTGCACGAAGTTATTTTAGTTTATGCTAATGCTAAAATTAGACGATCTGGCAATCATTTTATCTTCTAGATTAAAAATCACAAAGAAAAATATATTTAATTGCTCCATATCGCAACCATGTGAAATAAAAAGGTTTACTCAACCTAAATATTCCACAAATATATAGGGAGAAAAAAGAGAAATTAACTGTTTTTATATTTTATTTGTTTGTTTTTCTTCGGTTTTAACCTGTTATTCGTTTGCATATTTCTATTTTAAAAAACATGTTTTTAATCTGTGTATCTAAGAATTCCCATCATTGTTTTCGTGGAAAAAATTTTTTGTATATTTTTAAAAAGTATATTTTTAATTTAACAAAAGGAGTGCTGACACAATGTTTTCTGTGAGAGCATTGCTTTGGGTTAAAATGGCTAATTCCTGCTGTTGCTTCACTAGAGAAACTGCTACGTGTCAATTATCTGTGGAATAGAAACTGTGTACTTTCCCTCAGGTTTTAACAATGGAGAATGAGGGAGAAGTGAAAACTGACGAGGAAAAAGCTGAGTCATTTCCACAAACACAGCAGCTGTGCCGCTTCTTCTCCCAAGGGCGACACTGTCATTTTGGAAAGAGGTGTAAATTTCTGCATGCAAGAGAAGATGGAAAAGATAATGAAAAGTCACCCAGCCAGCCTGATTTTACTCCCTCAAACTCTCAGGACTGTGGTCAACTTAAGGGAAACAGTTCGCCACTTACCCTTAACCCAAAGTTTGCCACAGGTTCTGCCTGTCGCCCTTGTCGCTACTTTCTCTCTGGACATTGCACCATGGAGGACAGATGTCGCTTCTGGCACCCGCCACAGTTGCCTCCATTGGACGACCAGTCTGCTGCTGCTATTCAGTGTAAATCCACACCCCGCCATCCTCCGGTGCCCCATCCCGGTGGCCTGCAGGAGGTGAAGCTGTGCGAAGTGACTGAGGAGATGGCCAAGCAGCTGCGAGACACAGAGATAAAGCAGCTGAAGAAGCGTTTCCCAAAAGATCAACTGATTATTCAGGAGAGAAGTGATGGCAAACTGACATACTACAGGGTGTCTGTAGAGGCCACCGATCCCGACTGGGTAACACTCTTATTGTTCATTAAAAATATTATTTTTATAGTTTATCCAGGTACATTTTATTATTGTGAATGAATAAACATGGGTTGTGGTACTGGATCTATATCCAGTCTGCAGAAGCAAGTGATTTGATCATTTATTTCTGTGTTATTACAGCCTTTTGATCTCAGAGAAGTTGATATCATGGTTAGCTTCCCAGACAACTACCCCCTTGAGGTAAAGAATACAGTTTTATCTGTAAAAAAACATAACACAAAATTATGTTAACAGCTTTGACATGCAATAAACACCTCTTGATCTGTATGTTTCACAGATTTTCACATTAGAGATCCCACTGGACCAGAACTTACCTTCAGTCATGGCAAAGTATTTTTATTTATTTTTTTAACACTTACAGTTAAGTGTTGCCTGTAATATTACATGCATTTCTGTACATGTTTGGCTCTGCAGGCATGTGCAGGAAGCATCTTTGGAGTGGCTTCAGGCGAAGCATGCTACCAATCAGCTGCTGGGAAAGGTGGAGCTGCTGTTTCGTCCTTTTCTTCGTTGGCTGGATCGGAGCTTGGAGAGACTGTTCACCGAAGGAGCCAGACAGGTGAAGCTGAAGTCTGCAAGGGAAAATTCAGTAAAAATGAGTCAAAAATAATTAATTAAGGATAATTAAAATAATTATTTTTGAGGTCTGGATATGTGTGAAAAAGGACAATTAAACACGGAAAGAAGAAAAATTCATCAATTTGTTTTGTGGTTTTTACAAGTGTTTTTTCTTCAAGGCTGACCTCTACAGAAATAGCTGAAAGGTGGTCATTAAAAATGTGGGAATGATAAATAAAAAAAAAATAAAAATACTAGAAATTAGTCCTCATATCCCATGAATTGAACCTTGGATTATTTAGATAAAAGAATATTCAGGTTGAATGGTCCAGTCTTAACTGCGTGTAGGCGACTTGCAAAAGAATTTGGAAAATAGTTTCAGTCTCTAGATTTGCAGAACTATCAGAGACCTCCACTGATTGCCTGCAGCATTTTTATAGATTCAAAAATATATTGAAAAGGTTGTATTTGGAGGAAATCTGACTGCCATGATAGAGGGTCGGCTCCCCTGTCCTGTCTTGTAATTCTCCTTGAAGTGTTTACTGCAGAACTTGATGAAAATACAATTTATCAGTCCTTGTTGTTTTGTCTTTGTTCTAGCTTAAGAAAGACATCGATTTAGAAAAAGCCGGCCTGCAGTTTATAACATACCAGGAACTCCAGATTTCCGTGACTGAAACCTCTGACCCTGCTTCTGGTGTCGCTGCTGATGAGGATGCCCGTAACTCAACTGAAAAGACAGAAGATGTGGAATCCGAGGAAGAAGAGCACCAGAAACCCATACAGAGTGATGAAGGTCAGCTGCAGGAGGAAGATGTGAGCCATTTGGTGGAGAACATCAAAATCAGCGATCCCCGCAGAGGCACCGAGGTCAAGCTGCTGGGCCTCAGGCTGGGGGAAAATACTGCCACTGTTATTGCCCAACAGATTACCGTTTGTCTCCAGTGTAACAGGTGATTTATCAGAGCACACACAATTTTTCTTTTTTTTTTTTTGACCTGATTCTGAGAGTTAAAGCTGACCAGTTACTGTTTTTTGCTGGCTTCAGGTGTAAGGTGACTGCAGATCTGACTCTTACTGGAAGGACAGCCTGCTCAGCTCAGTGTGAAAAGTGTAATGCTGGCATAAATGCTGCATTCAGGCCCTGCATGATCCACCACTACAGTGACGTCCTGGGATACCTGGACCTTCAAAACGCCACCGCCTCTGATCTTGTACTTCAAGACTGCGACCTAACTGTGGGATGCCTCAGCTGCTCTCAGGAGATCCCGGTGGAGGTGATGAACATAAGAAAAGGCCATCGAAGAAGGGCAGAGTACATACAATGTACTTAACTTCTTTTCTCTCTTTATTTATTAGAACATTTTCTATGGACAAACGAAGGAGTTCAACTGTGAGAACTGCCACAGCAAACTCAGCATCCTGACTGAGAGCACAAGGTTCCAGTACATTCAGCCTCGCTCCTCCAGCAAAACAGGTCAGAGCCCACTTTGCTTTCACATGGATCAGCAAAAGGTTTATAATCTTACAACAAGAAGGCTGCCCCAGTTGGATTTCCAACCAAACTTACATAATATTTTTCAAAAAGCTTCTCAGTGTGTGGAAAAAGTATTAGCATTAGTACAGTTTCAGACCGCCATTAACTTCCGTTGCACCTAATTATTCCTCCCTGCAGATCCAAGTACTGTCAGCTACAAAACAATGAGAGATCCAGCAGTCCAGAAGGGGAAGCCGCTGCCGGATAAAGGAACATGTAAACATTACAAGCAGAGCCATCGTTGGCTCAGGTATCATCCTTATAGTGACCCTTATTTAATGTTGCCATAAAAGTTGCAGCCCTGGGAAACAATCTCCCCTCATATCGTCAGGTTTCCCTGCTGCGGTCGGTCTTATGCCTGTGATGTGTGCCATGACGAGAATCAGGACCATCCCATGGAACTCGCCACCAGGATGATCTGTGGATTTTGTGCCAAAGAGCAGGTGAAGGATACATTTTCATTCAGTTAGTGCTTAAAAATATTTCCCTAGTTAAACTAGCAGATTTAAAGATGAAATAACAACAAGAATAATCATAGCTTTTTGTTTGGAAGATTTGCTGTCTTTTAATGTTTTTTTCTTCTTTTATGTTGCAGCCGTATGGTAACGGAAAGCCTTGCATCAGTTGTGGGAGCATGATGACGAGAGGCACGCGCACCAGCCACTGGGAGGGAGGGCTGGGATGTAGAAATAAAGTCAAAATGAGCAGGTACAATTCCACATGGCATAAACTGACATCTTTGGTGTAAAGTTCAGTACCAGGATGGATGATGGTGCCTAAAAGATTTGCTCTCTTCTCTCTGTAGAAATGATCGACAAAAATACACCAGCACCAACAAAACAGTTTCAAGGAAGGCGGCCAGCGAGAAGAAGTAAAGAAGAGCTTTGTTATGAATGAATGGCATAAATCATAAACAATAACGGTTTTTTGATCTCTTCTCAAAATAAATCTAGTTCTATTGATTATTCCGTGTGGTTTCTTTGTATCGCTTTTGAAACTTCATCCAGGGAAACATTCTACATCTGTGATGGAATCACAACTGTAAGGCCAAGCTTACCTTCCAGGTCCACTGATAAGAGAGTCTTTGATCTGTAACTAGTGAGATTACAACCCACTTGTTTAAAAAAAAAATTGAAATCTTCACCCTTATAAGCCATCTTTGGAAGTAATTAGTCGAATAGTCTCGAGCCATAAATGGACTTTTATGAAAAAAGATTTTGCTGACTTGGTAGGAAATACAATGTACAGATTTATTTTAATTTTTTTTTTGTATCTTACATTGAGTTAAGCAACTTAAGTTACTTAATAGATGGAAACAAATCCAATCTGACTTACTCAAGTAGAAACTGAGGTGATGTATATTGATAAAATATTTTAAAGTTAGGGTTGTGAATTCAACCTCCCTAATTTTGTTGCTGTAGGCAGTTTATATTTCTAGTTTGCATTTTGTTGGAGGGGGTGAGGGTTTGGGCGGGTGCATAATATCTAAAAGAATATACTTGAAGCAGATTAATTATAAAAATAAGCAGCATTTGTGTGATGCACAGGTTGGGCATATCCAGAGTTGGGTAGAGCAGCAAAAACTCATACTCCAGTAAGAGTCACACTATTTCAGCATATTTTACTCAAATTAAAAAAGGAGCCAGCTAAAAAATGAATCAAGTAAAAGTATTTCAGAAAAAGGTTAAGAAATGAGTAACAAATCATAACATGGAATTGTAATATTTTACAATGATGCCATCAGACAAAAAAATTAAAACGTCTGTACATATTCTGGTATTTTAAAAGTTAAGTGAGAAAACAACACAAATGTTTAAATAATTACTAAATAAATTCTTGACAAAAGAAAGCTCTTTTTTTCAGTATAAAACTTATCTCACTAATACTTAACAGCATGTCCTGTACCTGCATGTTAAAACAGTGTAAAATGCTTCCAGTTTATTGTGTGGTTGTTCACTTGACCTCCACAATGGCACAAGCTCAGCATTGTACAAACAAGATGTACCACTTTGACCTAAACTGCAATTTTGGTAGAGTGAAATTATAGTGAAATTACACCTAAAATATTACTTTAGGTGTAAAAATTACTAAAGTAAATATAAGTAGTTACTAACCACCTCTGATCATATCATGATCATCTGTTGAATCCCGTTTGAAATGAATCAATTTTTCTTCTGAAGATGAGCTTCTCCAGGTTCTTTATTTATAAGTCCCTAATAAGTCGATAAATATTCTGATTTGCTACTTACAATGCATCCCAAAAGTATTTGCACCCCTAGAATGTGTTCACATTTTGTATACTTCTACAAAATAATGTAATGAGTTAGTTCAGCAAAAAGCAGGATATATTTATAAAGTGGGAAAACAAAGTTCACAAGGTTTCATGAACACAAGTCTAAGAAATATACTGCCCCTACTGTATTAACCATTAATAACATTTTATGCAGTTAATTGCCTTGAAGAGTCATTTAATTAGTGAGTACCTGCTTCTTCAGCAGCATCATGAAGATCAAGAAACACACCAGACAGACATGGGTTCTTAGTTTGCAGCACTATCCCAAGGAGAGCATTATTCAGAGAAAAGGCCAAGTGGGCCATGACTAATTTATTTGCTGCTCCAGATTTTCTTTGCTAGATGATATGAAGCCAACAGGGAATTTTGAACGTCTGCTGATTTAAAACTGGGTTATGTAGCAAACAGTTACTCAGACCGCCCAAGTCACTCTGCCAAACAATGATTAGTAAGGGATACTGTAATGTTGTGAATTACCAAGTCAAAGAGGTGACCCTAATCTCAGAAAAACTGTGAAAGCAAACAGCACATTTCAGAAAACATGAATGGGTTCATGCTGTTCTGTTGGGAGGAATGTGCTGCATTCCTCCAAGTTAATATGAAGGAATTATCGGTACAGTGTGCTGTCCATTGCATTAAAATGCATAAGTGTGTCAATTTCAAAATCAATCATCGACATTCTTGATTTCAGCATTTCTAGAAATATCTGGTATAGACAGATATAAAAATGTGTAAAGTGATTTTGATGGGATTAAAACAAGCTCTTGATCTGTCTTCTATGTATTCTGGATCAAATCTAATCTGAAGCTCTTTGTTTCTTGTGTCTAATGAACGTGCTTGGTAAGCTCACTTAGGTATGTTTTGGCACACGTTGAGCTCTTGTGAGGAGAAAAGCAGGCGTTTCCTCTTTTTTTTTTTGACTGAGAGCAAAGTCCTGTTTGTTGATCTCCACTATATAAAGCCAGATCTTATCTCGATCAGCAACAGCAGCAGCAGCAGTCTCAAACAGAAAAATGCTGAACATCAGCGAGCTCTCTCTGAGGTCCCCTCATTTCAGGGCGTCCGACCGACTCCTGCAGCCCTTCTGGGACCATCTGCTTCTTCACCACCTGTCTCTCGTCTCCTCTCCCTTTTTGCCAGTCATCCTTGCCTTCTCCAGCTATTTTTGCTTTAGTTTGCCTTTTGCTGTGTTGGACCTCTTGGGGGAAAGGGTCACTTTGTTCCACAAGTATAAGATCCAGCAAGAGAGGAGACCAACGCTGGGAATGATGGCCAAGAGCTTCATGACATGCCTCTATAACCACATTTTTTTTGTTTTACCGGCGGTCATAATTGGCATGTTCATACTGCCAACACCAACCCTGCCGCGAGATGCTCCTACATTATATCAGTTGTTCACTGAAGGACTGGCTATACTGCTCCTCTTTGACACCCAGTACTTCATCTGGCACTTTGTGCACCACAAGAACCTGCAGCTGTACCGCTGGGTGCATGCAGTTCACCATGAATATATGGCTCCATTCTCCTGGTCCACAGAGCAGCTCAGCATTCCAGAACTGATGACCGTGGGCTTCTGGAGCAACCTGGACCCGATTCTTCTGAGATGTCACCCACTGAGCACATGGTGCATAACCGTTCTGAGCATCTGGATGTCTGTGGAGGACCACATAGGCTACGACCTGCCCTGGACCCTGAACCACCTGGTGCCCTTCGGTCTGCTGGGGGGCGCCCCGGCCCACGACTTGCACCACCAGAAGCCGAGTAGCAACTACGCTCCCTTCTTCAGCCACTGGGACCGGATCTTCGGCACTGCCATGTCTCTGAAGAAGAAAAACGTCGATTAACACAAAACAATAATCAACACCATTCTGTAAATACTGCCTCTTTTATAAATATGTTGTCCTGTTAAATCTCTTTATTTTGCTGCTATATTTCTGGCATTATTAGCATCTTTAAAAATGCATTGAACTTGTAAAAATATTTAAATGTGTTTCACCTTTTGTTCAATAAACATCTATTTATAAAGCAGATGCATGAGATATAATTTATTGAAACCTGATGTAGTGTTTGTACATTGTATTTAATATCCAGTCGAGAAACAGTTAAAATTGGTCTTGTTTATTGTTTCTGACAATCTTCTTACACAAAGACTCAAATGTTCAAAGAATCTTATTCAGGAAGATTTTGCTCATGAATCCTGTTAAAAAAATTTCTGACACAAATAGTTCAAAACTGAAATTGGTGTGACTCATTATATTATTATATATAGCAAATTGCAAAAGCCTTAAAAGAAAATCAGGTTTCACTGCAGAAGAAAATTTATCAGAGAAAAATGTTGAAAGATTGAATTTTTTAAGTATGAGTATGATAATTAGAAAGGGATGCAAAAAAAAACCCTATTTTAAAAAAAGATTGAAACTCTCCAGTTTAGTAGTTACAGTTACCGCTGTAACTACTACTCTCTAGTTTAGTAGTTACAGTTACTGCTGTAACTACTACAAAAGGTGAGCAGCTCTGTCGTTCTGCTCACCTTTTGCAAATAAGACAGCATTTTATTTTCTCCTGTAACATTTTACATTTACAAGGTTGGCTCATACAGAGGGGTCTTTGACTATTAGTTTTTTGTACAATGTTTTTGCATCACTCCAAGACTTCTCTTAAACTCTCCTTCAACTGAGCCCAGATTATTTTTAGTAAGACTCAGATGGCCATGGAAGGTTTATGCTGTGGCTGTTTTGACCAATTGCTTTAATTGTTACCTATCTGGAAGATACGTTGAAGACTCATTTTCAGTTTTCCAGCAGAGCCCACCAGATATTAAAGAGTTCCCAGAACAAAGCAGAGAAAAACACTGTACATTATACACATAAGCTAAATTATGGAAAATTAGTTCATATATTAAATGTTTTTTAGCCATTGTATTGGCGACATACAGGAGGAGCATGGTCTCATAGAATGGCAGCCAGTGCAGTTAGTGAGAGGTTGTGCTATGCATAACATGAGTGATATTCAATTTGTGTGTCAGTCTTTTTATTCTATCCCTTTGGCTTTAAACTAAAAATCAAACATAAAACAAGCATTTCAGGGTTCAGTGGCTATCTAAATAGCCTCATGTCATGAGGCACCCCTCATACTTGTTTCATGCATTCATAATCATAATCATAATCAAATTATATTATGTATGCAAAGTATTTATCCCCAGACTCTCCAATCACCTAGGGATCGGAGATAATTAGCCTTTATAGCTAAATTTTGCACTTTTATTTAATAAACAGACATACTCAAATCAATTTCTGACTTATTTTAATAATAATAATAATAATAAAACAAGATAAATAAATTTAAACATCTGTACTTGTCAGGAAGCAGAAAACACCCATCCACCTCTTTCATTTAATTTAATGAAGACCCTTATTTAAATACTGAACAAACATGTTGGCAATCTGCCCCGTTTTCTCCGTCGGGTGCATCTTGCTGTAACTGATGAACTGACGCCGTAGTTTCCTCAGCTCTGCCATGTTGACGGTCCTGGTCAGCGCCACGTTTCATTTGTGGGTTAAGGACATAAAGTTGTTCAGAGAACCAGATGGAAAGTTTGTGTTTCTAAAGCATCTACATGAAAGCTACACAACCACACAGCAAAAATGTTACTGACGTAATGTGGAACGTAATTATGCACCCATCACTGCAGGCAGACCAACACAGAGCTTTTAAATCAACTCCTGCTCGGACGGACGTGTTCAAAGGTGAAAAAATAATCAAAGTGTTTCCTTCTGAGAAGGAACTGGGAGCCTTGGCTGCTTTCTACCAGTAACGTCTCTCAGCATTTTATTACAGATGAGACCTTTACCTTGGCTTTCTGCTCTGCCTTCCGTTCAGGAGTGTTTATGGGGTCTTTGATGATGAGGCCTTTGCCTCCCATCTGCAAGCAAATGTGACTTCCTTCATCACACGAGAATAATAAATTAACACACCGATGTTGTGCAATTAAACTTACCTGGAACTGTGACATCACAGCAGTCAGAAAAACAAATAACACCCTTGGTTCGAAACATAAAGGATATCTTTTCTGTAGCTCCTGGAACTGAGATAAGGTCTCCAGGAACACTTGTTTTCTGGGCGTTAAAAATAGCCTGAAAGATTTTTATTGCCTTAATTAAAAAAACGCAGTGGGTAGAAAATAGATATGATAATCATATCTAACAATAGTTGAATGATGATTGAATATAAAAGCAAAAAACTACAAGGGAACAGTAACTACAAAATTGTTGTTTTTGAAGCATTTTTTTAGTATTTAAAAATAACAGAAATTAGAAATCAAAATGAGCTCATTAAAAGATTGAGAAATAATGTGTATTAATTCTGTTTGGTGCTTTATAAAGAAAATTACTTTCAGGCAACATCTTGATTTTATCAGTTTGCTAGGTCTGAAACATAGAAAATGGTAAGCTATCATATCTACAAGTTTACAAGTCTGCTTGAGTTTTTAAATATGATTTAAACATATTTCCTAAATTATGAGTCAATCTCAAACTGGTAGAACATCAGACTCATTGAAAACATTTTTTTTGACAGAAATATAAAGGAGGACGTACCATTAAAACATCCTGTGTGATTTTGTCTAACTCATACAGGAAGTTTGTTGAGGAGAGGGGTTGCTGTGGGAACGAAAAAAAAAAAAAAGATAAGAAATTCACTTTGTTACTCTCAGAAGGATTACACACATCACATCAAACAATATGGCTTTTCCTTACGCTCTGGGTGGACTGATTAGGTGGGGGGGCTTTTCTCTTAAAAAGCGCATCAGAAACGGCTTCAAGAGGAAGAATGTCGTCTTTGAGGACAGTGAAGAGAGGACTGTCCCATCTGTTCCTGGAGTCTGGTGCTTCAAACCTCTGAACAAGTGCATCAAAGCTGAAAATAAACCCAAAACACACAAAAAAATTACACTAATGTAAGAAATTAATCATCACTGTTATTAATTCATTGTGTAGAAGCTTCTTACTCACATGTCCTGGCTGTACTGCTCTGCAGCTTCTCTGTTTCTGTTCCACAATGAGCTATCTTCACCTGATGTCAAGCAGTACACCTTAATCAAGAGACCCCCAATATTAGTTACACCGACGTCTGTTATCATAATCCATAGGTTATTTTTTCCCCACCCGCATTCTTACCAGGCAGTGTGGTGTCTGCGCATGCTTAGTCAGACAGAACAATTCGTAGCGGTAACCTGTGAGATATCTTAATAGGTTACATCGCAATGCTTAAAATGAGAATTTGCACAACTCACGTAACACTTGATATATACCTTTTATGTAATTCAATGAGTCTAAAATTACAATGCTGTCCTTATTGACCTTCCTAAAAAAGAACAAAGATAATGTGTAAAAAAGGCAAATTTTAAAAAACGTCTTGCAACATCATGCGTGTGGTGGAAGAGAGGGGAGAGTAAACCTACCTCTCTACTTCAGCTTTTAGAGATGCTCTTGTATCCTTCTCTTTTTGGGAATCTGCAACAAAACCACAGGTTTAACCCATAACAGCTCACTATAACAAACACTAACCATCCAATTCCAATGCTCCATCAAGTTAACCAAGGGTAACATATACTCACGATTGTGTTTTATTACATTATGTTTTTTGTTATTTTTAGTAGTCAAAGTAGCTGTACAATAAGTCTTCAGGATTGGTAATTTCTGATGTAAACCATAGGGGCCAGTGCCCAAGCTGGCATTAGACCTTGGGCAGTTGCCCTAAGCCATGACAAACATGACTTATATATCATGTTTGTGTATATATATATATGTATATATATATATATATATATATATATATGAGATATATGTCATGGATGGATGGAAGTTATATGTCTTTGTTGCACCTTGAACAAACAAATGTTCTATTTTCTTTATGCACCTAAAATCTTACTAATAAATCCATTCGTGAGTTTGATTTAGGATCAAACATTGAAAATATTTTTAAATTAGCTCAATGTAAAAAAAATAAATAAATAAATAAACATTACAGAAGCTGGAATGTTTGGAATAAAATGTTATATTTCAGAAATATGATTTATGACTTGGTTTGTGCTATACATATTTGAACTTTTGTAGTAAAGATAAAGGATTAAGGGCTATTGGTTTTATTAGCACAGGGGAGCCAGGAGGAAAAATTGTAACACACTCACCCCATGTATGAAGCAGATTTCAAATCAAGTGTTTCGCTAATTTCCCACCAGCTGAAACGCGATTATATTTAAAAACCCGGATCAAGTGTTTACATGCCACGGTATCCTGGTACTCGAATAAAACATGCCCGGGTCGCAAACAATTTAACAGAGTGGGATAAAGCCAAAGTATGACGCTAATAACTTTTAAGACGATTTGTCAGCGTGTCGGAAAGTTCAGAGAAAGCGAACAGCACCGAACAATAGTGAATGGGAACGAAGCTAGCCGAACTTGCCTGCATAAACACTGTTTCTATCAACGCCCAGAGCTCGGTCTCCAACAATGTGAATCTGTCGGTCGGTGGTCTCTTCAAAATGCGCCTTCAGTTCCTCTGCCCTCCGTGTTTTACCACTACACGGGTATCCACACATTACTATTAGAGGCATAACTGCTGCTGGTTAGTTTAGTAATATGGGGACCAGCACGTTGATGCTCAGCTCTGTCACCCGGATATGATAAACAGACATACCGAAAGGGGGCGCCAGAACGCCCAAAGCCATCCATTATTTAAAAATGCATTAATAAAACACACACTACATGTAACTTCTTTGCTCTTTTTATTGAAACAGAAATATACAGCATGTTAAGAAGGGAACAGGTATATTTTGAATAACAAACACAAAGACGAATGGAATGCAATAAATATCACAAGAAAAAACACCTTGCTTAAATTAGTCTTTTTTTACTTGACAAAAGTAATAGATCTCTGATCTTCATCAGTTGGTGCTCGTATTGTTACAGGTAAGAGGTTGGTTTCTTCAAGCTGGATCTCCTCTTTCTCTATATTAAAACAACAACAAAAAATATATATATACACTGTGAGATAGTGTAGAAATTGTAATAATAGCAAATAAGATGAAAATATCAGTAATAAGATATAACTTCATGTTAAATATTAATTATAATAACATAGCCAAAACAACAATATAATAGTGGCAATAAAAATATTCACAAGAAATTACTGTAAAAACAGTAAAATAACGCTAGTAATTGTAACCCGAAGATGTGGAAAAATGTACTAACTAATCATTGTAGAATCATTTTATAATTAAATTATAATTGAATGAAATAATTTGATCATAATAAATTAATTTAATTATAATCAATTTAATCATAATTTAAGAATTATACAAAATAATACTACAAAAGCATTACAAGAAAGTTATGATAAAGTTAGACTAACATTTCCAGTGTCTGTTTTCTTGTTTGTTGAGCGGCCCTCAACATCTTGGTGATCAGTGCCTGCACATCTTCCACTGTGGCCACAGGATTCACATCTCTGTCTTCAGATGGAGCATCAATATTCTCGAAGACAGTTTCCAGTAAGGAGCTGTCCACACTTTTCTTGCCCATGAAATGCCCTATAAAAAAATAAAAAAATAAATAAAATGCAGACTCCCAATTAAAACTGCCTCTATTGAGACAAAATTGCATTTTTCAGCAGTTTAAAATGTTCTTACCTGTTGCCCAAAGATTTCCTCTGGGATTCACCTTGAGCTGGGAAACTTTGTTTTTCAGTTCGGTTAAATCAAGCATCACTGAGGTTGTCATCGCGATATACGAGATAAGGATGAAAGAAGATAAAAATCCCCCTCGACAGATTGTTGTCATCCTGCTTGCCCCTTTGCTGTCTTAACTAATTAAAAATATTTGCAGCTCTCCAAATACGTGAAGAGCTTTTTATATCAAGATGGGCTGGGCTTGATTTTCTGAAAGCATGAGGTCATCCTCTAGTGGTTGTTGCTTATTGGCTGGACACTGCTCATTTCGGTGACTTGTGTGAAGTGTGACCTGTCACTTTTAAATACCAGCGTCAACCAAATACAAATGTTTAATGCTGCAAGAACAAGACGGAGCAGATGTTTCATTAAATGCACCTGTTTATTTGTAAATACTTCATGTAAACGTAACAGCAAGGCATGTAGGCCACTGCATGCTGAACAGATGTAATGGCTTAGAGGATGCTGTGAATCCAGGTTTCATTCATCACTATATGTACACATTTCTTTTTCTCTATACAAGTCTGCTTTCTACGCTGTATCAAAAGTACAAATGTGTTTTACTCAATGTTATAAAAAGCTACATTGTGAACAGTTAACCCTTCCCACATACAAGCAGATAAACTGCTGTAGTATGATTTCGAGCACTTTAATAGAAAAGTTCACTTGCTTATCGAGTCAATATGACCGTTAAACCTAAATATTCCCAAAATAATTTATAAAATTTATTAACATGGGAGAATACAAGTTCTAAAAATATAATTGCTTACATTGCACTGAGATTAACTTCAACCTGCCAAAGCCTCGAATCATTTAACAATCACTGCCATTTATAGTGGAGGTAGGAACCGTCACGTGGACAACACAAAACAAGAAGTACTGCTGCACAAATCAGAACCTGCAGACCACAAACATCCTTCACAGATCCACAAGTTAGTTTTCTCCCGACATAATTCTGCATTCAATTGCATCCACAGGTTGGGATTTTGAAAACAGTATCCTGGATGTAACACCAAAGCTCACACTCACATCTTCTCTGGATTATCCAAATCTATGTACCCTGATTTGAAACAAACACTGACATTAACTTGCTGAAAAGATACACTTCTGGTGATCTGAGGTATTTTCAATAGTGCTGCAGCAAAACTGTAATACCTCAATGCCTCCTCCTCACACACAACACACAAAAGAAAAGTCAAATTTGGGACGACCAACACATATTTAACCATTAACATAAAGACATGAGCATTTTAAAACTGAAAAGCACCAATTGAGCTTTTTATGCCCACTGCCAACCGGATGATACGCATTTTTGTTTTACCTTTCGGAATTTTAACACATAAAACGTAAAACTCAACTTTAATAGCCTTTTGTTTATATTTGTCTATGGTCTTAAAAGTACTGTTCTTCTTTCTTTTTGTAGTTATCAGAATGGTGCGAGTTCTACAATTAAAATACAGCTAAATTCAAATGTTTTATGTTACAATAAATCAACAATAATCCTACTTGTTTGTGGCATTCAAAACTAAATTTTAGCTCATCACATTACCATCTATTGCATTTGTGAAAACCATAGACTTGACTTTTAAACATATTCCTGAGCATCCTGATGAGATGGGCTTTGAAAACACATTTAAAAGTAAAGATGAGCATTGTTTTAAGTGAAAAGTAAGATTAACATATTACTAACATGCAAAGTAAATTTACTTTAGTGAATAATGACAATACTGTTCTTTATAAAGAAAATACAAATAAAAATATGGATTTGCTTAAATATACTGCACTCTTTTAAAATGACAAAAATGAAAAAGGCCCCAAAGCTTTGTACCCCATCCTTTAAAATAACTAAAGTCTTATGAGCCAAACATATGCTTCAGCATCAAATCAATATATAAAGCATAGAGTATTTTCTAGCCTGTCCACAAGAATTCAAGTGGACAGATGGACAAGGCTGTCCATTACAGGTGTAACTTAAAAAACACACACACATGTACATTCAATTTGTAAATTGTGAATGTGCATACAGGGTCAATTTAGTTACCAATTAACTTAACCTTCATGTTTTAGAGATAATGTGAAGGATGTGAACTACCCCAAATGTGCAACCTGAACACAGATAGGCATGCAGATACACAAAAACCAAGTTACACCTCAATCTATACTTTAGATTTCAGAAAGAAGTTATTTTGAATGTAGTTGAGTCTTTAAGGACACCGCAAGCCACTGAATGTTGATTACAGTCACTACTGAATGCAACACAAAACAAAGAGAAAAAAATTAGAAGACAATGTGCAAAAGAATACTTGCACAGACTGGTAGAGCTGCTGGAAGCTCAAAATAAACACGGCCAAATCGGTGAGCAAACAGATTCAGTTACAGCCCGTTACATTTTATGCTCTTGAGCCACATGGGGGTTAATTGTGAGCAAATCAGCGATCCAGATAAACACACACCACCTGGGCCAACAGCAGCTGTTAGTATGTGTTGCTACGACATGGAGTTATTTTCTGGACAGGTGCACGTCAAGCTAAAGGGGAGCCACACAGCGTAGGTTCTGCGTCAAGCTGACGTTGAAGCACAAATTTGGCTTGACACCATAAAAAGGAAAAAAAAAAAGGACAAACAAATGCAACTTTTTTGGGACAGATGTAACCTTCATTACTGGGGAGAAGTTGAATCTGTCTAGGAAAGAGTTTTTAACTTTAAATGAAAGTCTGAAGTGTTGGTGTAGGGAGGGTTTTCTGGCTCCTCATCCAGCGAGGGTTTAAAGTCATTCACATGAGCAGTCGCAGTTGATCCAACCGACCGACCAACATCTCTCAACTCTTCCTCTTTTTCTTCATCTTCCTTGGGATCTTTGACTTTGTGCACAATAAAAAGATGTCTATTAAGAGAAACCACAGATGTGAAACACAGACCACAGTGAAGGCACTGAGGAGTGTTTTCATCCGTTTTATGCTGAGGTATATGCTGCTGGAACTCGGTACTGTCGTCCGTGATGAAACCGCACTTTGAACAGCGGAACTGAGTTTTAAGACGTTTAGCTGAAGGAGCGTCGAGATCACTGTGATCCGGCGTGTCAACCTGCCTGCGCCTGACTGGCGACGCTGATATTATCCCCTGAAGAAAATCAGAAAACAGCCAGTTAAAACTGTGATCACTACAATCTGCCACATTTTAACTCTTTTTTTTGTTGTTTTTACAAATAAAAGATATTGCTGTTAAAAAGAGTTTGGCCCTGTACAAATTTCTTGTTTTTTTTTCGTCTCACAGAAAAGTTCCAAATCATATAATTGCATTAACAGAAGAAGATAAAATAAGAGTAAGTACAAAACACTGTTTTCAAATTATGTTTTTAAAGCAATAAAAAAAACAATGAAGGAAATCATAACTTGATTTTTGCTACTTACTCAGTTCATCTTTGTCTGGTTTTATGCATCTATTCACTATACCTACCTTCCCCGAAGGGCTTTGGAACTCTTTGATAGATGTTTTGGGCATCTGCCTGAGATCAGGGTTTTTAATTCCATGCATAAGACTTATGTGGTTCTTCAACATCACGCTTGTTGTGAAGGTTGTCTTTGGATCTGTGCAGTACCTATGGAAAACGGTCAAACATGAAAATACTACTGTAAATTTAAAAGTAAAAAAAAAAAAAAAAAATCAGACAAGAGATTATATAAACTTTGAGGTTGTATAAACTTACCAACAAGAATAAATTCTTCTTTTACAATCATGTTCACTGCGAATGTGTCTCCTCAGACTGGTGGCTGCGTTGAATGACAGCTCACAGTGGCGACAAGGATATTTCTTCATTGACTGAGGTAAAAACATCAAACATAGTTCCAATGAGACGAGCTTGTAAAACTGCACCCACTCAACCACATTAAGAAACCTAAATATGCCAAAAACTTGAACTTCATTGAGCACAATAACAATATAAGTACAATAAAAATCTGTTTTTTTGTACATTTATCTTTTCCTGAACGCTCTTGAGTCAGTTATTTTGTGAGCTGCCAGAGAAAGTGGACAAAATATAGCTTTTCTCCAGTTTTATGGAGGAAAGAGTAGCCCATCACTGAGCAAGTAGATCACATCATACTTTTTCATTTTCAATTGTCATTGGTAACATTTGTTATTAATTCTGACATTTTTTGACAGGTTTTTAACATTTACCTTTCCATGGCTGATCTTCATGTGAGAAACGTAGGACTCTCTTTCACCAAAGCAATGTAGACACTCGCCGCATGTCCACCCCCGAGGCTTAACGCGAGATTTGGTGTCCTGCTCTGACTTCTTCCTTGGACTGTCTGTGTTTTTACAAGTGATGTGACTCTTCTCCTGCTGGACAGGATGAGACTCTGGGAACCAATCCAGCTGTTCTTTTTCTTTATTGTCCTTTTCTGCCTCTGCCGTCATATTTCCTATATGCACGTTCTGTCAGATGACAAATATACAGAGGAAAGCACTCATTACAGTTAAAGACACCATACCTTATATTTTATAATGAATTAAGCTAAAAGAAAATTGTCACCAAATGCTTGTTTGAATAGAATCAGTAGTGTAACGAGACAGAACACCTTCAACTTGTGATTAAATTTCTGTCTCTTTAGTACAACTTGCAATATTTAAAAAGGTACAAAATTTTTGGAAGTCAAAAAAACCCCCAATTATATAAAGGAAAATGATTGCAAACTTTCAAAAAATAACAAGCAATATGTTTGGAACTAACCTTGAAGTGCTGCATCAACAGCCGCTTTTGTGGAAACACAGAGTTGCATTCTGGACACTTAAACACACATGTAATTCGCTTGTTGGCGTTTTCATGAAAATGTTGAAAAAAGTTGTGTTTTTTGTTGAAAAGTGCCTTGCAGGAACACTTAAATACCAACCTACAAAAATACAAAAGAATAAAAGTGTTGATAACTCTTAAAATGAAAAGTGCAACTTATAACTGTCAGGCCATTTACACCTAACTTACTGAGGAGTTTGCTTGCTCGATTTGTGTTTATTTTTTAAATGTACTTCACAGCCATCGGAGGTCTTGAAGGCAACTGGACAGACTGAACACTTGTACAAGACCTCGCAGTGTTTCTCCTCAACATGAGTCTTTTGTCCTAAAAGAGTTCTGAAAACCATGTCACAGTGAAGACATCTGGAAGAAAATATATTAAGAAACACTATTATGACGCCTTACTGTGAATTAAAAAAAACTATTGTTTCTTTAGCCTACTTACTTGTACCAAGATTTGCGAGCATAATGCAGACAGTTCTCCTTGACATGCTTCTGGATGTCAGCAGATCGACTCAGGGCGCCGCACTCAGGACAGCAGTAGGGGGACTTGTGGGCATGGAGGCGCTGGTGAGTTCTGAAGCTGCATTTGTTTGGCAACAACATTGAGCAAACTTTACAAATCTGTTGTAATGAAAGACAAGGACAAGGGGGAGAGATGAGCATAAAATGTATTAAAAATATAAGCATAAAGAATACATACTTCAACTTTATGGAATAAGTTTATGATTTACTTTTTTTTTCCAATTGCAGGAGCTGAACATACACATAACTCCTGTCTGTGACTCAGCTTAACCACAACATATTTTTAAATGCCGACTATAACCCAGAATATGAACAGACTGAATACCAGAATTAAGGTCTGCCAAAGTTTGAAAAAGATAGTTTCAACGACTGCCTGGAGTTTTGTACAAAGCAGAGAAGTGCCATAATATTGCTTCCCAAAAGCAGCTACACACAGCTGGTCAGCTGTCTGAAAAAAGGCTATTATACTTTCCCCGCACTTACAACAAACGGAAATTCTTCAGGAAATATTGCTGGTCCTGGAAACTACTGACTAAATGGGCAACGTCCTTATTAAGCTGACGTTTTTTATAATTGCTGCTATTAGCAAGGAATAAGCGATATATCACTTAAGCTGCTAATTGCAGGCAGTAACCGAACAGATGGCCCGATTAATTAAGCAGCCAAAATGAATTTGTAATACTTGTGTAACAAAATAGTAAAAAGAGCATTTAATGTGCCATAAAAAAGGTTAGTTCAAAGATAGTATTAATCTAAATATTAATCTTTGTTTGAGTTTACATCAAAATAATAAATAAATGCAATAAAGCACTTATATCATATTATACTGTGCATTTTGTTTTAATTTTTTGCATTAACATTTTTTATAACATTAAATTCTAGTATTTTTACTCAAGGCCATCACAAGGGAAGGTTTCACTTTGACTCATGCCTTCTATAGATGAATGACTCCATTGCACTGAGCAGGTTGGCACTATATTTGAGCTCTAAAGCCTTTACAATTTAGTTCTGCCTTCAAAACTTGATCATATTATTGTTTCCTTTTTTTTCTTGATTTAATCCACACTAACAAAGATGCAAAGTACTTTTTCCGCCCCGTTTACTCACCAGCCCTTCCACATCTTCTGACATCTTCTGGTAATGACCTGCAAGCGCTTTGTAGTCAGGCAACTGCTTGTTGCACTCCAGACAACGGAACCTGTTGTGAATCACGCTGTCTGGGTATAAGGGCATGACGGGTTCACTGACTGGTGAGACTAATGTCGAGGCGTATGGGCCCATGTTCGCCGACTCAGAGCTCAGGGGTACAAACATCTGCTCCTCTGATATAGGTTTCAGATGGAGTTGCGTGCACTGCATCACGCTGCCATTGCTTTTGTGCTCCCGTGCATGTGCCAACAGGGCGCACTTGTTAAAGAAAACCAGGGTCTTTGCGCAGTGTGTACATCCTACTTCGATTTGGACACTCCTCCTGTTGTAATGAAATGCCAGACTCCTCTCGATGCCAAACGAGTCCCCGCACTCGAGGCAGCAATATCCGTGAGACGGAAGCTTGATGTTGCACTCTGGAGGGGGGCTCAGGTTAGGCACGTATACAGGCACTGGGTTGGCACTTGTCAGAAGCCTGTTTAGGGTTCCTGCAGCTGTGTTCGGGGCAGATGAACGGGGGAAAGGCGTGGCTGTTTTGACTTGATGCACCAGAGGGACAGTACTGCAAACTGAGGAGGAAAGAATGTGTTGACTTTGTTGATGGGGCGAGGGCCGGGCAGCAACTGAAGCAGCAACGCTGTGAGGGACCAAATTTAGACTTGCTAAGTGCATTGCTTTTGGGAGGAAGTTTGTGTTTGATGTGTGACCTGACGTAGATGAAACTCTCTTTGGCTTCTGCACATCATGTGCAACAGATCGTTGGACAGCGCGACTACTCCTGTGGAACCCTGTCCTAAAACCTCTCGAGTTTTCCTCAGGCCTTCTGGGCATTTTGGGTGAAGATGTGCATGCTGGGTTACTCCCGGGACTGCAATCAACAGCTTGAGATTGACGAGGGGACACGGTGCAGTAGGAATCTTCACTGATCATACTCTGCGATGGCGAGGATTCATAAGCAGAATGAATCTCGTCTGTTTCGGAGTCTGGCAGCACACTGGTCACTGTGCGTTTGATCTCACCAGAAGTGGTTTTAATAGTCTTAATTCTGACCCTGGGTATGGCTGGGGATGAAACCGATGCCACTGCAGGGGATGTTTTACCGCTGCTGTCACTGCAGAGGCTTACAGGGCTATCAGAGGGCTTCATTAACCGTTTCACTACTTCATTCGGACTCCTGGGGCTTCTTGGGGATATGGGTGCTATGTTATTAGCTTTAACGTAATTGCTGTGCAATGCTGATAATTCTGTGGGATCAGTTTTCTCAATGGGATCCTTTTTAGCTTTTGGAGCAATTGGAGCATCATTAGACAAGGGCAGTTTAGATGTCTGAAATTTGGCAGATGAATAAGAGTTGGTAACATCCTCTGTGTTTTGTGATTCCATCTCTTTATAGTTCTGCTCACTGCTTAAAGAGGTAAATGGACAACATGCTCTAGTGGTTTTCTCTGTTTCACCTTGGATATTGCTATCAGAGAGATGATCGTTGCTTTTGCCATTTTCTGGTGTGCTCTCTTTAGTGTTCTTGGGAGATGCATCAAACAAAAAAATATCTGATTTTTGTTCCCTGCCTGGAACTAAAGGTTCCACCAAAACCTGAGCTTCTAGACAACAAGGCCCCTCTTGTTTTGAAACCTTTTGGTTTTTGCTATACAATGACTCTGTCTGAGGACTGTAGGGGGGACTAAAATGGGAAAGCGATGGAGAAAATACTGCTGTTTCATCAGGTTTCTGCTGAAGAGGAATTTCTCCAGGAAGTTCTCTTGAACCCTCGCCATTCAAATCAGCCTGAAATGAATTAGAAAAACTTGTGCTGGATGGTTCTACAGGCTTAACGCAGGCCTCCTGTCCTTTGAATCCATTCTGCAATGCTGGAGCTGAATGAAGCCGGTCACTGAAACCTTCAAGTGACTCCTGTCGACTTGTATTTTTCACTATAACACTAACAAGAGGAATATCTGCCGTTGTAGCAGCTGGGTTACTGAGTAAGCTGTCATCCAGACAGATTACTGAGTGTTTTAGTTGATTATCTATCTCTTCGTGGCTTTCCTGGATGGCTTCTTTAGAATCCAGTCCAGTGGCATCCGGGATGTCAAAGGCTGCCAGAAGGTCATCAAAATCTGGGGTTTTCATGTCACCCATGTTTCTGCATTCTCATAAACCTATGGAAGACATACGTAATTTGCACTAAATTACAATCCAAGACTCATTCCATTTTCACGATGGTTTCAGCTTACAACACTCCAAAATACAACTTGTCTTAAAGGTTAAAAGCCAAAACGCCTAGGTAAGTTATCTTTAAAATGTAAGATGCATTAGCTAAAAATACATTCCTAAAACATTAAAGAATGACAGCAAGATTGAGGAAAAAAATGCAAAGGCTGCGAGGTGAGTTGGCTAACATAGTACCTAGCTAAAATGTATCGGAGACAGGCTAGCTAGCCAACAACAACATGCTAAGGCGAAAACATTTAAGCTAAGCAGTTAAATGCTTTACTTATTCATGAAAATCACGCTTACCATTTGATACTCGTGTGCCCAACGATCTAGAATGCTGTTACATAGCAACTTAAATATAGTACAAAGTTCATACTGCTGTAGGGTACTGTAGCTAAGCTATGCTAAACGCTGCTAACGTCAACTTGGTTTTCCTTTTTCCGTCTTGGGTGATTGAAACCCTCATTTATGTCTTACAGGCAAAACGAGAAGCCGGCTGCCACAATGAAGAAGCGTTGGCTGGGAAATCAATTACCTTCTTCCTTTCCCTCAAGCACTAAAACACACAATAGTAGTTCTCGAATATTAGGTAGGTAAGCGTAAATAAATTTCAAACCTGGATACAAACAACCTTCAGGTGACTCTGAGTGGATATACCTTCTATGTGGCAAATAGAACCTAGAGAAGCCATGCCTACCCATTTCTTACCAAATGAAGCTTTCATATACAACATAATATGAATTATGTTGTATATAAGACGATTTTTAGTTAATTTGTGTAAAACACAAATTAACTAAAATTTGTGTTTTACACATTAGGCATGTGAATTTCCCCCCCTTTTTAAGGCTTCTCTATACCTTTCTATATCAAGGATTATTTAATCAGAAATGTATTCCTTCAGTAAGAAGCAGAATACTTGGGGGGTTGACCCTTCAGGTTGTGAATGAGTCTTTTCTTAAAACAGTAGCTGCATCTTCTTTAAGAAATGGACTTGGAAATGAATAGACAGACTGAGGCTTTGTCTGTCATATTGCTATTGCTGCTCTGATTTTGGTGAAGAAAGAGTTCTGCCATAAAGCTAAGCTGTTAAGCTGTTAATTTATGTTTATGTTTAATTTCCCACCCTCACCTCACTTAAGAAATAGTGATTATGACTGAAATTAGAACTTGGAAAGAAATGGCTGAAATCAGTTTCCTAAGCAGTGTAGTTGGACTCAATGCTTGATTTGAAACGCATAAGACAGAGAAAACATGTGCATACATAACTAAGAACAAAATGATTAGTTTGCCACTACTTTTCTGTTTGAAGAGGAGTAAGAAGAAGTGAACACTTATTTAGTCCGGCTCTTTATCTAAATTAAATGAAATATATTTATACTCAGTAATGATCAAAAAATTGTAATTATAACCAACTTATAATATTCATGTGCCTGTTCAATGTACTGTACTAAAGAGTCAACAAATAAATTATATTACATATACAAAATGGTTGCAAACTAACTCATAACAAGACAAGAAAATCTACTGATAATAGTAATAGTAATGCTGATTTAGTAAATAACAACTAGACATGCAGCATCAGAATATTACAAACTCATTGCCAATGTACATTTATAAATTCTTCTTAATCTGTTTCATATAGTAAAAAGTAAAATTTGAAAAGACCCAGGAGTAATTCTAGAACTCTCTGAAGGATCTCAATATCACCTTTTATACTTAGGATCCCTCAGTTTGAACTATAACAACAGGGATGTCTGTCTGTTACCTTCACAATCCAAGAAGACGATCCAAAATTGATGGATAATGGTTTGATATAGCAGAATACCTTTTTTTATTCTAGAATTTAACTATGACTTGAGAAATATTTACATTTTGACCAAGATACCGGTAAGACAAAACCTGCAAGACACAACTGAGGGAATTGTTGACAACGTGTTCTCCTTCCCGCTAGTCACAGTGGATAGAGCAGAAACACCACACAGACGAAACAAGATACACACTATGGGAAAAATACACTGCTTGCAAAGTCAGCCACTATTTATGACATTAGGCCTATATTACAAATAAAGTAATTAACAGTAAAGTAATATCCTAATTTTGTCTTATCTGCTTTAGTGTTTTGTCTCATTTTGTGTCCAGTGCTCAGCAGATCATTGACTTGAGTATTTACAGTTTCAAATTGTTTGTAGAGACACAATTTAGCAGGAATGATGAAAAAAAGATTATAGTTACTGGACCTGAGTTTAATGGTCCTGTTGCTGAAACCTTTAACGGATCATTATGCTCATGTAATAGGTTTAAGCATTTCAAAGGCTCTCTAAATATTAATCGGACACAACTAAGAGGCACTTTCTAAGCATCGACAATCATTTAATATGTTCTTCCAAACAGGCATGTGTCCGCATTGAGTGTTATGAACCATGGGATAGCTGCATTTTGCAACAAAACAGAATTTTATGTGGTGTAATAATGTTTTAGGACAGTTTAGAAACAATAAACAGCTACAGTACCTTGAAAAAATGTTCACACATGTTGAACTTTTTTTTATTTTATTTTATAATTTTTGCTAATTAACAGCTACAAACCTCTAGTGTGTCTTTATGTGATGGACCGACAAAAAGTAGCACTCAACTGTCACGTGGAAGGAATGTTTTTGTAACTTTCATTTATTTATTTTTTTTAACTAACATTGTTTCGCAAAATTTACAGAGAATAACAATCTGAAAAGTGTGGTGTGAAGTTGTATTCAGATCCTTGTTGTAATAGTCTTGCTTCTTTCATCACTGCTGTGAATTTTTTAAGGTATGTCTTTACCGGCTTTGTTCTTCTAAAGGCTGACATTCTTTTCCAAAATAGCTCAAGCTCAGTCAGATTGAACACAGGATGTCAGTGAACATCCAACTTTACCTTAAAACCTGTCAGTCAGATTTTGGTCGAGGTCATTCTAATACACAAATATGCATTGATCCAGTGGTTCCCAAAGATTTCCTGGGCCCCCCTATGGATTACAATAAACCCCCACCACCCAAAAAAATAAATAAAATAAATAAATAAATCAGCTGGGCAATAGGCGAAATAAAACAATTGTAGAATAAAGGGTAAGAGAGGCTCAATATAAATGCATGCCACACCTTTCAGATTTTTACTTTGGGAGTACCTTCCATCCACTCCATACATTTGTATTACTTTTGAATGACTACAAAAACTCATAATAGAATACACTGAAGTTTGTGATTAACATGAAAAATGGGAAGCATGCTGAAGGTTTGTTACAGACTGCTGCAATTTATTCAAGTCAGCAGACAAGAACTGTTGCTACTTATTGTTTCAGTCATTTCATTCCAGTGTTTTCAATTTTTACCTGTTCTTATTATGTTTTTGTTATAGAGTGCTGATACACTTGAATCACAGGCAGCATACTTCCAATCTTCTAACATTCCCTAAATGTCAAAAGATTACACTCTCCTATTTTATACAAATAGGAGAGTAAATGTTTCTTATGTTGTATTCCAGGAAATAAAACTGTAATAGATTTATTTGAGAACCTAATGGCATTTATACTCTTTTTGTCTCCCCAAAAGTCTTTACAGTTAATAGTGTGTCATGGGTGTATCCTTTCAAACTACTCCTTCAAAACTAATCAACCAACATATAGCAACTTTCCATGATTCATCATTTACTTTTCATCTTATCATTTGTTGTTTTAGTAATTTGGCCAGTTAAAAACACAGTCAGCATGATGTGTAATCATGTGTTGCTTTGTAAGCTCCATTCTGTCATTTTTGCCAAGTGACGCTGATTCCAACCTCTGACTTGGACCTCCTAAAAAGCAATGAAAAAAAGGAGAAAAGAAATCATGTCTGTTAATTAATGATAGCATGCTTCCAGGGCAGAGTATATTTCCTGGAGGTGTGTTTCACAGCCCAGCATTTGACAGTTCGATTTGGGACACAGAATAAGTAAGCTGTTAGCTCTGCTTTTCTTTGAATTAAACTGTATTTTGAAGTATTTTAACCTGGCTTTTTTTTAGGTTGTATGATAACCCTACGGACTTTTATTTTGAAACTGCTTTATCACGTAGAGTTCACAGAGGCTCAGCCTAAAAAAAGCTTTCCTGTGTGTTTTCAAGTTGAAACTGCTTTTCACACTGGCTGCTGGGTAGAAGTAAACAATGATTCTGTTTTTCAGTGGACGAAAACAGTGTCAAGCTTAAAAATCTAAGCCAAAACCCTGAAAATGGCGTCGACAACCATGCTTATGAAGCTTGGGTAAGTATTTATTTCAATATCAGTCAAAGAAAATAACACCATATTCTTTTTGCGTTCATAAAATGCCTTTGTCTTGCTAGGGGGAGAAAACTACTGACACAAACAGCATCAAAAGTCAGCCTGTAAAATTAGGGAAGAAACTAGGATCATACCTCAGGTTTGTCCGATTATGAAATTTAAGTTTTGTGTTGCAAAAATAGAAACTGCTTTATAATTAGTGAGTCCTCCTGGATGTAAATGTTTATTATGCCTATGAAGTCTAGTTTACACCGTTAGCATGTGGCTGACTGTATAAAAAAAATCTGCACAGCTTTTCTGCACTCCTACTGCCTCATTCAACATGAAGTGTTAATTGTAGTACATCCAAATAACAAAAACTTCAATCACAGAAGAAAGCATTAAAGAAAATGTAACATGCTTGTATTTTTAGTTTGTTTATTTGTTTAATCTTTCAGTAAGATTTCCAAGCCAATTAATGCCACAGAACGCTACATCAAGGATCACTCCAAAATCTTTAAGTACATTGTGCTGGGCATACTCGGAGCAGGTAATAAACAAAGTCTATTCATTTAGCAGAGATTTATTTAGTAAGACTATGTGATAAAAGTACCATTGATGGAACTGGTCCTCCCTAACACAGCAAACTAAATAAGTCCAAGTCCTGCTATTGTACTGTTTTAAAATATTTAATAGTTCCGTGGTATTTGGAATCACTGATGTGGTACTTGTTATAGAAAAAAAAAAGTTTAAAAACTAATGTTTTTAAACTTGTGCATAAGTCCTAAGGACTTATGCACAAGTTTATGTTTATTTCAGTTATTACAAGTAGATTATTTTGTATTCTTCCCTGCAGGATATGTGGCATACTTTATTGCTGCCTGTGTGCTGAATTTCCAGAGGGCCATCGCTCTTGTAGTCCTAACTTGTCTGGCAATTGCTGCTGTATCATACGAACTTGTGAAGACGTACAAGGGGAAAAGCATCAGCCGGTGTTTCAAACCCGCAGTTCGATGCTTCAAATCCAACCTGAAATGGCTAAAATGGTGAATAGTTTTAACATCTTTAACTCCAATATATTCTGTGTTAAAGCAGAATATATTGCTAATGGCAGATGTTAAGCATCTAATGCATTCTCCTCTTTTCTGTCTGGCAGGGTTTTTATCCTAGCTGTCACAGTCCTGCTTGTGGTGTGGCTCGCTTTAGACACAAGCAAACGTCCTGAGCAGCTTATCTCATTCGGAGGTGTGTGCATGTTTATCGTGCTTCTATTCCTCTTTTCGGCTCACAGGGCAATGGTGAGTTCCCTTAGGCACACACTGGTTCTAATCAGTAATGAATAGTCCTTTACAACTCTTTTAAAACATGCGTGACTTCTATCAGTCACGTTTTTTGTTTCACAGAGACCTTGGATATCACTAAACTTGGTTGCTCACGTGACTTAATGATTCAGCTGAAGTCCCTCCCTGTATTAAGTGAATGAATACCCTGATAAAGTGATAAAGATACCAGCTTTGTTTTTGTAGATCTCATGGAGGCCAGTGTTTTGGGGTCTGGGACTGCAGTTCTGTATTGGACTGTTTGTTATAAGAACCCAACCAGGTCTTATAGCCTTCGATTGGCTTGGAAAACAAGTGCAGGTATTACTTTGTTTTTGTGGATTAAATAAGTCTGTTAAAGAAAATATAGAAACAATACATTTTTTTGTTGTTGTACATTCACATATAGCCTTCAGCTTTCTATTAATGTGTACAAAGAACAGTTTATATGTATACAAACAAAACTTTTAAATAATATGAATATCTACATTATCAGTAGTAATAAAAGTATTCATTTTTAAAGTTTTTTTAAAATGTCTATATGTGCGCTTCTATTTCTCTGACAATTTTCCCTCTGAGTAACAGAGATTGTTCTATTCTCAAAACATTCTTGTCTCTACTACATGCTTTGCTTTCTTTATACGATAAACAGAGTTAGTGATATAATATTTAACCAAGTGAATCTGCATACACTCTTATCTTCAGCAATTTTATTGACTATCCAGGCCTAACTCAGCAGAATGAGTGTACACATGTGCCTCCTAATTACTTTTTAAAGTGTGCTTCAACTAGCTACAAAGTTGTAAATTAACTTCATGTGATAAAACAGAACAACTACTTGTCATCTCCCGTCATTTGTTTATAAAGTTAATAACAATTTAAAATAATTTACCCCTGTTTCTTTTATTACCTTTCTTTCATTTGTGCACCATGTGATCACAGATTTTCCTTGACTACACCAAAGAAGGGTCATCGTTTGTTTTCGGTGACCTGATTGGCAACATTTTTGCCTTTCAAGTGAGTGTGTAGGAAAACTCAAAAATATGAACACTTCAAGTACTAAGTGCTGAATGTACTGAACTAGTTTATGACTTTCCTGTCAGGCTTTACCCATCGTCGTGTTCTTCAGCAGCGTTATGTCTGTCCTTTACTTTCTGGGTGTAATGCAGTGGCTCATTTTAAAGGTAAAAAATGTCTCTTAAAGCATCACACACATTTCTGTAGGTCTCTCTCTGTGTGTGTGCGCTATAATGTACTGTAACTTGGAGCCATGTGTTTTTGTCCATGCAGATCTCATGGGTTATGCAGATAACGCTGGGAACCTCGCCCACTGAGACCTTAAGTGTGGCAGGAAACATATTTGTTGGGCAGGTATGCCCTTCATCATTTTGCAACACTTTAAAGGGAATATTCTTAGATTGGCAAGCAAATCAAGAATGATATCAAGTGTGAAAAAAAGTTGAAGTTTTTAAATATGCCTAATTGCTGTTTGTGTTTTTGCATTAGACTGAAGCTCCGCTGCTGATTCGACCCTATTTGAAGGACATGACCAAATCAGAGATCCATGCTGTTATGACTGGTGGTTTTGCCACTATTGCAGGCAGCGTCATGGGGGCGTTCATCTCATTTGGGGTGAGATAAAGCTCTTCACATGCCAGCATATTATAGGCACAGGATGGTATCAAATTAAAATGTTCCACCTGTTCTCATTTAAAAAAAAAAAGAAATCCCTTTAATCTGTTGCCTATTAGATATTTGGAAAGTATTTTCTATACAAAAGGACACTAGCAGTTATAGTAATAAAAAGGTAAAATATAAAGGAAGTAGGGAGTGAATGAAAAGATACAAATGTAAATAAAAAAAAGGCATGTTCAAATAATTAATTTAAACAAAATGAAGGCAGTTTGTACGCCAAAAGTCGTGGTCCACATTACACAATACTATGTCCAGAGCCCATGAGTGTGGACAGTGGCACTGATGCTGAACCCTCCTGTGGTGTTCGTTTGTCAGGTACAGCAATAATGTTCGTGGGTCAGTTTGACCTGGGTAGTGTTTAAACACGCAATAGTGTCAGAAACCAAACAATTCCGCCAAAACATTTTTGTATCTTATTATTAACTCCAATACTAACCATTTCAATATTTGTACAATCAATATTTCTACAATGTTTTGTTATTTCTGAGAAATTAAGTATCAATGACAACAATTTACTCATTTACTCATTTGGACATAAAAAATGGAATTTACTGAAAAAAACCTAGACACAAAAAACAATAATCTTTTTTAATGGGTGATCTTTATAATTGAACTTGAGACACACATACTGTTCAGGGTCAGAGTGACCCGCTGATTAAACTCAAGACAAATGAGTCATGCAGAGAGTATTTATGTTTCTCGTCCACTTCTGCTGAGTGTCCACTCAGTGTGGGTGGAATTTGCCCACAGGAACAGGAAAGGTTCCCGTCAAAAGTTGTATGAACACCTGCTTTCTCGCAGCTTCCTAGTGAAGTAAAGAGAATAGTGAGAAAGTGGGTTTGTGTGTGTCCATGTGTGCATGTATGTGTGTGGTGTTTGTGTGGTGAAATATGGTCCATAGCTGCAAGGAAACATACAGAATTGGATATTTTTAAAATTTTTTTTGCACTTCAACTTGACTGCCGGGTCAAATTGACCGGAACAGTATTTATGTAAAAAGTAGACGCAGGGGGGGTTACAAATGTGTAAAATGATTTAATTTTCAATTTATTTGCAGAGTGCATCTCTGCAAATAGACAAATAGAAAAAGTTTCATGCAAAAAAAAAATACCTCCAACTATTTAAAAAAAAATTTGTAAACTTTAAAACTGGTCAATTTGACCCGCAACATAACAGGAGGGTTAATTGTAGGTTAGAGTCTTGGTTGCTGCTGTGTTGTTTGGACACACTCAGGCTGTGTCCAAGCCTGGGTTGACAAAAAAATCTTCAACACCAGATTCTTAATTTTCAACCTCATTGGATTTATTGGTTTTATCATCATTTCGCAAAGGAAAAAGAACTATTTAAATACACCTTTAAAATTTCCAAAATAATATGACATTGACATTCTGGCAATGATAAAAAAAAATATGAAGGTTATACTGTGATCACTATAATCGCGATTGGTCTTTGTTGCCTTAAGCAGAGTACTCCCAACTCCCTGTGCACAAATTAGGAGTATTCTGGGCTGGCAGGGGTTGTAGTTGACTTATTACATGTCAACGATAAGAACTGACTTCAAAAGATTACAATAAACTCAGTAGGTGCAAAAAGAACTGTCAAAAAGGTTAACATAAGCTTTCATGTGTTATGAAAGTTCAGAACTTTCATGAACCATAGAAGATCTTTTTGTGCTGTACAAATTATTCTCTCCTCCCTAGAGGAGGCTTGTAAAGATAAGTTCTTTTGTCAAAATAAACTTAAAAGAGCAGAAGTCTGTGTTCCTGCCTGCTGAGTTTGTATTAAGACTGAAACACATTGAAGCAGTTTTGATGATGTGTTGAGCTTTCTTTCTTGCACAATGACAATAAGAGGAATTCTGATTTGTCTCTAATGTTCAAATTTGCTGCAACATACTGAGAGATAATTTAAAAGACCTCAAACCTACCATCACTTTCTGAACATAACAACATGTGTCCTATAAAGAAGGAACAGATTTTCTGCCATCTGTCTTTTAAAATTTTTTTGAACATGAGGAAAATGCTGACAATGTGTAATATTTAGAAAACAAAGACTGGAATTTGCTGATGTCAGTATATGTGAAATATTATAATTGATCCGCAGAGATGTTCTTAAATTTAGCAAAACATAGCAAACCCTGGGTAAAACATGTTGAGTACCCAAAAACTTTATCTTTTTCAGATTGATGCATCTTCATTGATATCGGCCTCTGTAATGGCTGCACCGTGTGCTTTGGCTATTTCTAAGCTGTCCTATCCTGAGACAGAAGAGAGTCAGTTTAATTCAGACAAGAACATCAAAGTGGCTGCTGGGTGAGTTTGCACGTTCAAAGTATTCTACTATGTTGTAAAACAGTATCATCACTGTTACTAAGTCATGAATGTTTGAGCCACACCCAAACCCGACTACTGCCTGACCTGTGTACTTAGGTCAGACAGACAACATTAAGTGGCTGAATAGATCTCAAAAAGCCCCATTTTAACAATTTCTAGAACAGAGGAGAAAGAAAAGACAGTCAGTCTGTAAAGCTTCATTTGGTCACAATGAGCCATTGTCCTCAATAGAGGAAACATAAATTGCTCACTCAAGTTACTCACATCCAGTAGGGATGTGCCAGAATGACATCTAAAACATGACAGACCTTACTTGTCTTAGAGTGACTGTTCATTATTTAAAGTAAGAAAGAGACTGAGAGGAAAATGAGATGAGTCAAAGAGTTCCAAGGTGAAAACCACACAAAAGTTAATCTCACATTTACCAAAAAATATCTGGATGATCCTGAAGAGAATGTTTTGGAAAATGTTATGTTGATTAATGAGACAAAAGTGTAAGTCTTTGGAAGAGGTGTGTCCCTTTTTTATCATAAAACGTCATAAATGTGCCGTATTAGATTAAAGTGTAAATTATGCTCTTTGCTACGAGTTTGTCACTTTATTCTCAAGCATACATGAGTCGTGCAGCAGGATAATGAGCTAAAGAAGTCAAAAAGCCCCAAACTGAATTGCAGAAAAAACAAATAAATGAAATGATCACAGTGATCTAGTCAAAGTCCAGTTTTGATGTGATCTTTCACAGGCAGAATAATACTTCCAGGCCATAATATAAAAGGTTCATTATCAAGCTGTTGCCACCAAGGTTTATCTCTTTAACTTTAATGATACAGTAAACAACACTGTGTAATATCAGAATATTCTGATTCTGAGATATCTTTGATCAGAATGAATTGTTTTTATCTTTTTGACTATCTGAAACTTTTAGGTGTGACACAAAAGCAAAAACACACAAAATAAAGGTGCAAATATTTTTCACAGCATTGATTTAGTTGTTTGATTTGTGTGTGAAATTTGTTTACAATTTATGTATCTTTGTAGAGATGAACAGAACATTTTGGAGGCTGCTAGCAGCGGTGCATCTGCATCTATAGGCCTTGTTGCTAACATTGCAGCTAATCTGATAGCATTTCTTGCTATCCTGGGCTTTATAAATAGCGCATTGAGTTGGCTTGGAAGTATGGTTGGATATCCTGAAATCACCTTTGAGGTAACAGAAGCTAAACTTGCTACTTTACAGTTAATTATTGCAGTATAATTTAGTCTTTTTTTTTTTTTATTTAAAAAAAAGTATATATTTAATTATTTCTTTGTTGCTGTTTGCAGTTAATTTGCTCATATGTGTTCATGCCCATCACCTTCATGATGGGAATACCATATGATGAGAGTTTCACCGTGGCTGAGCTTATTGGTACAAAGCTCTTCCTCAATGAGTTTGTCGCTTATCAGAAGCTGTCGGAGCTGAAGAGTAACAGACTCAATGGACTTGATGAAGTGATTGGAGGCAAAAGAATGTGGATATCTGTAAGTATTACAGGTGTGACTCAATTAAATTATAATATCAGAAGTTAATTTATTTTAGTAATTTATTTCAACAAGTAAAATCCATATATTATGTAAGTTCAATTTTACATATAGTGACAAGCATTTATTTCTGTTAATTTTGATAATTATAATTTGTAGCTAATGAGAAGCCAAAATTCTTAGAAACATGTAGCATTACATAAACCAATACAAAAAGCTTTTTAATGTAGATATATTATGTTTCAGTCTAAATATTGATGTTCAAGAGAGCTGAATTGATTGTTGTTCAGCAGACACAATAATCTGACTGTTAGAGAATTGTTGAGAAAAAGCATTTCCTTGATATTTAAATTAATTTCTAAGAACATGGAGCAAAAACAGAAGAAAAATAATGTTAAAGCACCAAAAAAAACCAAACAAAAATAACATGATACTCTTGTTTCAGGTCCGTTCTGAGATAATTACAACTTATGCTCTCTGTGGATTTGCCAATTTCAGCTCACTCGGCATTGTGATTGGAGGCTTGTGTGAGTACCTTTGTTTTACATTATCAGGTTGTTTTTTTCAACTGATAATTGAGTCTTTGTTACAGTAATATTTTCCTTTCTTTCCTTTGCTCACATTATTCTTATAGCTGCCATATGCCCATCAAGAAGAAGTGACATCTCAGCTCTGGTGGTGAGAGCCATGATCACTGGGACTTGTGTGTCTCTAGTCAACGCTTGCATTGCTGGTAAAAGTCTAAAATTTGTCTTTGTGCAATTTCAGAGTCTGTTTCAAGGCAATGTAATAAACTAGATATAACTTTGCTTTTCAGGACTCCTCTTTGTTCCTCCACTTGACTGTGTGCAGTTGTTTAAAACATCTGCCACCTTTGTTGGTTTTGATAAAAATATTAAAAAATGCTGCCAAGACTTATTTGAAAGGTACACATTGCTATTGTTATTTATGCTGTTCTTTATGATAACTGTGCAAAAAGAAAAAAAAAGTTGTATGATACATCAGATTTGTTCTTACATTTCTAATTTGTTTTGCAGCACCATAAACAATGGCACCATCTGGTTTGAGGAACCATGGAATACTGTTCAAAATGTCACATTATTTTTGTCAAAATGTTGCCAGTGTTGTAACATTAATGATGTGTCAGGTTGTATGTAGACATGGCCAGCACAAAGAAACAAATCCTCATGAAGTTTGCACTTGCAACCTTTTAAGGTTGCTAAACTTCTTATAGCAAAAAAGAAACAAATCTTTGTGAGTTCCACTTGTTGTGATTCAAAAATTATGCCAAAAAGATCAAAACTGTTAGAAAGCATTTTGTGTGGTTGTGTTATAGGCATGTTTGTGTTATTTTTAGTTGAATACATGTTTTCTTTCAACAGGGAAAATATATGTACATCTGTTGAGGGCATAGAAAGAAATGTGAAAAAATGGTAGTTAGTTTTTTTTAAAAGTGTTAAATTACAGTGCAAGGAGTTTTTCTTTTTGTTGTCAAAAAGAGATATAGATAAAGTTATATCGGACTTGATTTCCTGTTCATTTTTAAGTATCTATAAAAGTACATCTCGGATAAAGACAAAAGAAATATTGGTCCGACTTTTCATATTATTCAGCATAATTTAGTATTTAATTTTTGCTTGTTCAGTTTGTTTTTTATTACAGATTTCTGATGAGTTTGATAAGCAAAACATGCCTAGTTTCAGCTGGCAATTAACCAATTTATTCGGATTATTTTTATTTTCTGCATGCAGCCCAGCTTCTTTCTATGCAAGTGTATCTATGTAATAGAAAGCATAAAAAATGTAAAGTTTGGTAACACTTGATTTGATGTTTTGACATAACACCTATCATGAACATGAGTAAGTCTTCAAGAATATTTATGACTGTTGTCATAAAGTGTCATTTGGTAAATCATGACACTTTTAATACAAAGTTGAAATTATTCAAAATGTCTTTGTTATGACAGCTTGACATTAACCAAGAAATCATGATCTGACATAAATTTGTTATAAAAGTATTACTGATTAAATTTTAGCTTTAATAACATAAAGCTACAGAAAGTCTTACCATTTTTAATATTTGACAGGAAATATTTTTTGATCTTCTTTTTATTAAATTTGCTGTAATTTAATTTATTTAACACAAGTGAAGCACTTATTTTGCTTCAATAATTTATTAAATCCAAACTCTGGTGTATGTAAATAGGTTGAATTAAAGTGTGAAACAAATTTTAATACTGCTGATAATTGCAAAGTTGAACACAAACTTTACAAGATTTGTAAATAAAACTAATGCTTGGGTTTGATTTTATGCATTTATTTAAAAAAGAAAAAATACATCAGCTGACATTCTGTAAGATACCTAAGAGAGCACTCAGTGCAAATAGTCAGTTTTCTACATCTTTCCCTCTCAGGAATATTTAACTTTTCTTCACACAGATGTTGGATTTTGTTGTATATATGTACACTTAAAAACAATCATTTACCTCATTTAAAACATTTCCCCAGTTGTTGTGCTTTATGACAGCATTACAGATTCATGCAGTATCTGTAATGAATACAGTCACTGCATTCAGTAATACTTTGAAATTTGAAACTTCATTAATCATTAGCACTGAACCCGTTCCAGAAATTCCTGAACATTTCTCATTTTTATGTCAATTCTAAAGAAAAGGCTTTTGCTAACAATTGGCCAATTTTTTTTTCATTTTCTACTCAATCTTATTGTTTAAGATAAAATACAGAAACAGGAATCAAAGGGTTCTTAAAATTTATTCCTGCTATTTTGTTGCTACTTTACTATTCAGCTACAGTTCACAAGTTAAGGGTTGGCACTACAGATAGTGATTTGTAAATATTCATAAATTCCACTTTAATTGCACCAACATACCAGGGATTTTGTTAAAACAATTATGCTGTCACAATGAAATGTGGATTTATTTCAACACATTTCTTTCAGATAAATCTTTCACAGCAGTCCTCATAAACGTGGAAAATATGATTTTCTGAACATTCACTGGGATTGTGTTACATTCAAACATTTGCAGACCAATTTACAAAAACATGACCTAAAATTCTGCAAAAAGTGATGAAACATACTGACTTGTAATAGACTATATATATACATATATATAGTAATTGTAAAGCCAAAAGCAAAGTGCCCAATGAAACCTTTAATGTAATTATGCTTTTCCACAGCATATGTTGGACTTTGGTGTGTAAAGAAATTAAACAAGATGCAATGACAGTTTTAAGTGTACTAAAAAATTTTTTTATATATAATCTACATCACAGATGTACACACTCAGTAATAATACATACACATTCAGTGGCTGTGGTCAGGTACAGTACAACATAGACTTTTAATTTTAAATACCTCTTTGCTGATTTCTCCTTTGTATTATTTGGCAGAGTTTGCTTGGAGACACTGTTCTTTCCACTCACTAAGAAGCTAAGACTCTTGGGAAACTGTTTATTTACTTTAATGGTTACAATAGTTTCCTTGAAATTCTTAACAGAAAAAGATTTAGTTATATTGCACCTTTGACTTATGAAATAATGGAAAGGAATATCTTCAAAGTTGAGATATTTAGGGGATTCCAATTTTCTTCACAAGCAGGACTTAATAACTTTTGATGTGCTAAGCCTTTACTCTTTAAGGTCCTTGTCTTTTTAAGCCTGGAACTAGAAACGGATCGCATATCTCATGATTCGTCATGATGGAATCAAATGAAAGTCTTATTTCCTACTTCAGCAAAGACCTTCTGTGGTCTTTTGTTTCTCATCTGAGTTACTATTATCCGTTTCTTGAGCTTTTCTAGCTATTTTTGGGCTAACGTTGGTCTTTCTAGACACCTGTGGGCTTTGCCCTTTTTTCTGCAACTGTGGGCTGTTGGAGCCTAGCTTTCGGTTGAGCAGCGGGCTTCTGGAGCCCTTTATCTTGGCCGGTTGTTGCAGATCTGTTTTGAGCGCTCGAAGCCCAAGAAGTCCACAGTAGTAGTTGCATTGATGATGCATCACGAACTGGTCAAATACTTCCAGGGAGCCACATTCTGTTAGTCCTTGATATCTGAAACATGGGAGGAAAATCTAGTTTTGCATTGTGATTTTGAAGCAAGCAATCAGAAACATTTGCATATTGAGAGGGAGATACAAACCCTTTCGACTTGGTAGCAACTTTAATATTTGTAATTTTTGTTTCAACACCTACAAAAATAAAACAATACAAATAAATATTTTTGCATTAATCACAAATTACAACATTGATCACTTTTTCCTTAATAATTTATATGTGTGACTTACCTTCCAGTTGAGTGACCAGTAAATTTCCATGTGTCCACTGATGGATCCAGTGCTGGAAGGTGCAGCATTTCTGATCCAGCTCTGAAATGTTTTGTGAAAACAGCTTGCCTTTGAGATCTATGGTACAATATTTCCCAAAGTCTCCTGTAAGGTCAGTCTCCACTGTGGCATATGGCACAGAGTTTGCAGGGCGGTGAATTAGATACCGAGGGATAACTCTGCAAGAACCAAGGAATGTTACTAGGGTTATGAAAAGTAGTGTATTATAGCTATATACTTCAGTTGGATAAGCTGTACTTACTCTAATGAAAAGCCAAAGTTTTCATTTACTCTCGCTTCAGCAGCAAATATTTTACAGTATTCTCGGATCATGTCTTGGACTTTACATTCCTTTTTTAAAAAAAAGTTGTTTACTATATTTTGCTTAGATTTGTGACATTGCAGTTTGCATTGTACTCACTTGCTTTGCAATGCCCAAATTTCTCTCTGCAAGGGTGCTGTCCTGTTTGGTCCCGTAAGCGATGGGATTTCGAACTTTAATGATACAGGTGCTTCCGGACTCAAAGATGGGATCCAGGCCATAGATAACCTTCACCCTGCTGGCTTTGTGAGTGCAGCCCTCCCCAATGTGAACAGTCTCGGTAAAAATGCGACCAAAGTACTTTTCTCCCCAAGTGCCACTGTCTGCCAAGCCTTTGGTGAACACCAGTGGTGTCATCTCAATCTCCTCTCCAACTGGAGAAAACATATAGAGGAATGGTTTATTGTCCTCTGCAAATCTATTCAATGTTTCAACATTTTGTCTCAATACAACAACAATGCATCAATATATTTTATTGGAATTTTATTTCATAAACCAAAGTGTTTGATAATTATTCAGTGACAAAAAAATGATATATTTTAAAAAATCTTTGACAAATCCAAATATGAAAAGCATTTAGGCTATTTCTAATCACCCTCTTCTACTTGACTAGACCTAAATGAAACCCAGTAGACTATACAATTCTGTAGTAACATTTTTAGTAAACTGAGTCCCCCCAGGTGTATTTTAATCTCAGTATAAACATCTGTGACCCTCTGTTAGAGCCACAGATGTTTGTTGGAGGACATTAGTGAACAAACAGCCTCATTAAGACCAAGGAACACAGCAGACAGGTCAGGCCTCAGGTGGGCTTAAAGCAGGGTTAGGTTATAAAACAATAATGTAGATTTAAGAAGCAGCTATGGCACATAGCAATGAAAAGTACCTTCCAAGTCCTCCTTGAGTAAGAATTCAGACAGAACTACAAAAAAAAAAGGACAAAAAAAATATTTTTAAATTAAATTGAATTGTATAATTTAATCAATTGATTGCTTTTCTTACTTTCTTCACTGAGCAAAAAGTCAGTTGTGTCGGTCCCATATTCATTACTGATTGAACACCCATATACTCCACAGTCTTGGCTTGATGCATGCACAACTGCCAGAGCTACTTGGCTTTCATCTCCTCCACTAAGAGAGAAAAATGAAATGAGAGCCTCGTTAGAATTACATTCAAATTCATCAAAAATCCACAAGGTGTCACTCTACGTAAGGAAGTCACGTTATGTGGAAGCAGCCTGCTGACACAGCAACCAGTAGCACATACTGTATATAGGCTTTATAATGCACCCATGAGATAGAAAAATATTGTGTCATATTACAGTTTATGTGCCTGGCCAGAGAATCACCCCTCTGTGCCATGGCTGTGGGATTCACAGTCACATGAGCTGGTCAACTCTGCAGTGAAAATATGAGAATGACAGAGGACCATGGAGATAGGGATCAAAATAATACTTATTTCCTAATTGTCTTGATTTTACAACTTGTCCAGCTTTTGGTTGTCAAAGATAGCATCATGTAAATAAGAGTGGAAAGTTGAATTAAAAATCAAAAATCAATCTTGAATATATTTTTAGTATGTCTAAAAATGTTTGTGGTTTGATCTTTGCTGAAAGATCTGTGGGTGGGGGATTTACCTTCTCTTCATCTCGAGTATTTCTTCCTCATCCTTGAACCACTTAATGGTGGAGTCACTAAGCACATTGAAGAACTGACACCACAGCTTCAGGTGTCCAGAAGCATCTGGGAACGGCTCTCCTCGGATCTTGCGGATTACTTGGGGAGCTGGTGAAAAGCAGTGTACTTAAAATCAATCAACACTGTAAAAGTATGTGAAGAACTTATTGGGGATTTCCTTCCCAGGACATATTTTATTGATCGTAAAATTTTGAAAAACAAGTTGACCTAAAGTTCTTTCTAGATAGGTATACCCTTTTCTTAAATCATAGGACAAAATGATGAATGAAAATAATTGATTGTTTACCTTTCAAAGGATCTGTCTTCTTTCCAGCTGGTTTTTCCTCTACCTTAGTGCTGGTTGGTTCTGTGGTGGGAGTCTCTTCCACAACCTTTGGCACTTCCAATGTAGCCTTTCTGCGACTCATCAGTGGAGAGCGCCTCTCCATTGGTGGGGTCTTCTGTCCCGTGGAGGCTTGTAACAACGCAGCTCTGCGAGCCTGGCTTGGTGACATATAGGGACTTTCCTTCTTGCCCTCTAGCACACTAAACACTGCTCCCTCCAATTCTTCTTCTCTTTTTGGGATAAAGATTTTGCGCCGAGCTCCAGAGGCCAACTCCTCAGGAGTGGCAGAACGTATAAGTGTCAGGCTGTCCCGGCGCTTAAGCCGGGGGCTGCTCTCACAGGAGAGAGATGATGTTGGTGTCGACCCCCCGCTAAAATCTTCATCTGCCTTGTCGCTTTGTCGATCTTCCACAGAGATTGCAGGGACGTTGGCTGTAGTCTCGTTGTCCATCTCTGGAGCTGCTTTGGACATAAATTTGCGTAGACTAGATGGACTTAAAGAAGGGTATGTTGGGGGCTTGGAGCTTAGTCTCTCCACAGATGGTCTGTTTTTTAGAAAATCCTCAACAGAACTCTCTCTTTTGGTGTCTTTTGGGGACTTTTGTTTCAGTGATTCAGGAACAATATTGTCATCTATTGGTTTACTAAAAGTTGGCATACTGCCACCAACTTTCGACACTGGAGTTTCACTAACGTTACTTGGTGTGTTCTCTTTTAGGCTCTTAGCAGAGGTTTCCTTTAAGTCTTTTTTTCTTTTTGGTATTTCAGGTTTGTCACTCAGGTTTTCAGCTACACCTTGTTTTGTTCCCATTTTTGAGCTAGCTGAAGTTTCGGTTTCTGTCGTCTTGGTGTGAGCAGGCGGTTTAAGCTCAGCTTCGCTTTCATGACAAGAGACTGATATTGGTGGAACCACAAACAGAGTCTCTGTTTGAGTTTTGAAAGCCTTTTCTGTCTCACAACCACTGCTGATACCCAATGTATTACTCTCCAGATCATCACTACAGGAAACATTTATAACAGGAATTGAAGCATATTCCATAAGAGGGAGCTGTGCACTGCTTTGGTGTTCGTACATTTCTTGAGTAACTTCCTTTAACTTTTCTGTAGGTGAGAGATCATCAGTATGCTGCATTCCTCTCTTTGTGGGGACCGTGGCTGGGAAATCAGTTACTCTCTCTTCTTGGATTCCTGTCTTTGACTCATGAGTTGCATCATGGTTTTGCAAATCATTTAAGCCCGGCTTGTTTTGAGCCAAAATACTTAGAGGCAGAGTGCACTCTTTCAGACCAGGTTCCATTGTATTGATGGTTGGAATTATAAATTTTTCACTCATGTTCATTTCTGGCATAGGCAGTTTGATATCTGGGATGTCCTCAGTGGTAGATATTTGGATTGATGGGATATTTACCGTGCTATAATCATGCTCAGCACTCCAACCTAAGTCACTGCTTTTTCCGGAAGAAGTTTTACTGTGTTCCTCTAGAACATAAGTGTTATTTACATTGTTTTCTGTTACTGCAAGTGTTTTTGCTTCGCTCAACTCGTCATCATCCAGTCTTGTGTCTTTTATTGACTCTACCTGTGTACTTTCACTCCTCACTTCTCTATTATCAACTTGTAGAGACAATTGCTCTTGTGTTTTTAGGCTGTTGCACCAATTCATTTTCACATCATCCCGTGAGGCAGAACTGTATTTCTCTTTTACCTTACATGTCCCCTTGAAATTTAAACTGGGTATGGTTTTACGTTGGTGATCTTCCGCGATTTCCTCAGCCACAGTGGCTTGTTCATGTAGACTTTTTAGGTCACCCATTTCTAAACATTGTGGGGCTTCAGAGGACGGATATGCAACATTAGCTTCCTGAATAACCGAAGCGTGTTTGGCCTCTTCTTTTAGATGATCTTTCTCTGCACTGTAAGCTACCGTGGGAGGAAGAGCAGGCAGCACCCTATGCTGTGTTTCTGACTCACACTGCTTGATTCTGTCTTCTGGAGAACAGGCTGATATATTTGTAGTCTCAGGTTTGTTTATATCCACGTAGGGTTGTTTGTTTGATTTCACTTCATCTTTCTCTTCCTTAGATAGCCTGTGAGAGGAGTGATACTCTTGAATGTCAGGCGTTTCTTTGTCCACATTAAGAACACTGAGCTCCTCCTTTTCTAATGTTTCCATAAGTGCTACTCCAGGATTATGGTTTTCTGTTAATGAGATAACACTTTGAGGTAATGTGCAGTAATCTTCTACCTTCAGAAGTGGGGGTAGAAAGGAGAGTTCTTTATCTTTTTGAGATAAAGAATAATCTCTTCCAGAATCTGGATTAGGCTTTTGAAGAACAAGTGGGTCATCTGCCCCCTGATGTTGTGGTAGCTCTTCTTTTATGGGTGAAACTATTTCTGAGTCTTTCCTTTCTTCCTGTTAGAACATGAAATAAAAAGCAATAGTATTAATTCTATATCCCGTCCAATAGTCTTTCACATAGACTAAGAATAGATTTTTGTTTTATCATGACTGCAACAGAATTTGCTTGCTGTACGACATACAAGCACCTATTATATTACATGCATGCAAGACCTGTTTTTTTCTCAGTCTCTTCAAAATGTCCTTACTACTAATAAAAGGGCTAATAAAAAGAAACAATTTTTCTTTTTTTAGTTCTGTGTAAATATATATTGAAGTTCTTAGGATATTACCCATATTATTTTGCTAGTTTAGACAAAACCAGTTTGTGGGTGGCAGCAAATAGGTAGCAGATTCAAAAAAGGTCAGATCAAATAAAAAGCAGGACAAGAAAAACAACATCAGCATTGCTTGTTTCTAAGAACAGTAAAATGGAAAGATCATTAGTTTTTGCAGTATGGATGAAACATCTCCCAGAGACAAGGATAGAAAATGCAAAAAAGTCATAAGTTGACTGTATGTTTCTAGTACGTACATGATTATCTCTTTTAGGGTGGATGACCTTTCACACCTGCCCAAATGAATCAGGATATTTGAAAAAACAAACAAAAGTCTGCTTAAAATGAAACAGTCACTGTTGATATTAAAACACCTCCAGAATAAAGAATAATGTCTTTGAAAAATAATAAAATTCATAGAAAAAAATGTCTGTTTAGTGTTGCATAGCTGTCACGATACACTGATTGGCTGATTGGTCCTTTGTGATGTCTCCCTCACCTAAGAACCTTAAAAACTTAGTGAGCAGCTCAGTTTGAACTCAACCCAGAAAGGTTTATCCGACTGGGACAAAGATCTTTGAGAAACACTTTATATTGCGTTGTGATCATTGTTTTTCTTCACATCATATGCTGCTACATGTGATCGTACAGCTCCAGCAAGTAGTCAAGCTTTTTTTTGACTCCTTGGATATGTGCTCAGCATTATTTTTGTTCTATTTTTGAGCAATATTACATAAGTGATTCAAATTGAGGAACCTGGCCATCTAAGAAATTGGAACAGAACTGTCAGCCTGCTTGTATTAGAATTACCTAAGATAAAAATTGCTTCTGACGAAAAAGTTGACTTTCAGAGAAAGACAGGTGTTAACCACAGATGCAGCCTTACAGGCTTGTTCAGTAAGAGACACAATACGTGTTCTTGCAAAAGTCAGATACTATTCAGTTTTATGTTAGTGGTGAAAAAGCTGGCAGAGCAAAGCTGGTTCCTAATCTTGGTTCATTTTCCTTTTCACTCTCAGAATAAAATAGGAATAAAACTTAAAATTAGACCAGAAAATACTTTTCTTCAGGCTCCTGAGAGACCAGTAAGATATTTACAAATGTCAAATCTTTAATGAGTTTAGATCATATTTTTATTTGTTCAATTTCTTGTCACAAAATATCAGCTAATTTGTTGTTGTATGTCATTAAATTAGCAATTAGGGTAACCGTGTCTTGTTTTTATATTTGTATTGTGGTTTTCTTAATATAATATAATCTTTGTAAGATTTAAGAGTTAATTATTGTCTTCATTAATTACTAGTTCCTAATTATTTTTAATAGCTTAATGTTTGTAATCCCATATATTTCATGATTCTTTATTTTTAAATAGAATTATGATAACTTCATAGGAAGTTAATCAAGTTATTCTTCATATAAATTATGACAATGACACTGGATTTTTGAAGAAATATTAACACATTTTTAAACAGCTTACTCATGCTGTATCGATGCATAGGTGGTAAACAGACACCTTCTTTAAAACAGAAGGTGTCTTGGCTCAGATACATGTTCACATGTTTCTGAGCCAAGTTGTGGGATCATAATATTTTTAAGAAGCTCATTAAAAAGAACTTACAGCGTTGACCTTTGATAGTGTGACACATTTAGACCCAGACAAGTATTTCTGTTGTAAATCAACAGAAGCACTGACACTGACAGTTCCTGGCAGACTCTGTATTACAATGCCGTCATATACAGCCAAGCAGAGAGGCACAACTCTGGTCATTTAATAAAGCTAATCAGTTATTAAACAAAGAAGGGAACAAAAAAGTGACTTTCAAAAGTCAAAGTATTCAGTTTTATGAGCTGTCAGTTTAATTTAAGACACTAACCTCATGTCACATGTAAGGTAGCTGAAACCAAACGTGTGTACATACGGGAATGTCCAATAGCATGTCTAGAAGTCTGGATGAATAAATTTTTGTTTCCTCCAACTACTTTTAATCATTAATCAAAAGTTTACAGCTCTAACTTCAAAAAACAAAACACAAGCACCACCCCCAAAAAGAACTGCAGCAGAGTTTAGAAGTCCTTGCCTGCTTAATTAAAGCAGACACAGGAATTCCCCACAATGTAGGCAAATGTGTGCTGTTTACACAAAGTACTGTGCAGTGAATGAATGACAAAAAAATACAAAAATTCTGCTGACATATTTTTTCTGCCGTCACTACGTTGAGTAACATAACCTATGATAGACGAACATTAAAGGACTTACTGGTGAAACACACATAACACTTTAAACATCAACATACATAATGATCTTTTAATGTTTTTGATGTTCCTGCTTGTGGCGTACACATGTTTCAGTTTTATACAGAAGACATCCAGCAGCCACGTGTTTCCTCGTGACAACATGTTTGGCTCACAGTGACTACGAGGAAAACAAGAAGTGACTGCTTTCTGTGGAAAGGGAACTGGTGTCACATTCAGTACAAATTAAGTTCTTTGACACTGCTGTATAAATAACGGCAACACCCATTTGAGAATAAACCACTTAGCTCTCTCCGATGACACGATCATAGAAGTCGTGTGCTAAAAACTTTGCAACTTTTCTTTTTACAATGTGCGAATAAACATATTTATTTCAGTTCCCTTTTTCACAGGACACAGATAACTTAATTACGTGAGTCAAAATGTAAATTCATAATGAAGATTGAATTTATGCAGAAAATGCCATTTATGAAAAAATAATTGCCACTTAAACCTAGTCACTGCTGATGCCACCCAGTGCAGCAACAACTGCTATTTATTTATATTGATGCATAGGAAAAACAACCATGGCTGCATGCTTATGCCTAAATGCATATTTCTTGGACTATGAGAGGAAACCAGAAAACCCAGGGACAACCTTTGTGTGCACAGGAACAATATGCAAAATCTATGCAGAGACCCTGGTTTATGCAAGATGTAACTCAACAGACATCTTCCAAAAATTTCCACCTTTTGGGTCACCAGATCTGCACAGAAAATTCCTAAAAGATCATCATGATATTTTTTTTTCGTTTAAGAATGTGGGGCAGGTCTTTGTGACCTTTTTAGTCAGCAATGGTTTTGGTCTTGCAACTCTTCCATGGATATCATGGTTTCCTGGAGTCCCAAAGGCTTGTAACCATCTTTTTTGAATTTCTTTTGATTGCGGCTTTTTGAGATCTTTTAGCCTCTTTTCTTATATTAGTAAGTTCTCTTTAAGTGATTTTTAGATTCTACAGCTCTGGGTGTGGCTAGATAAACTGTACCAAGATGTGTTCATTCATGATACATCAGGAGGGCAATTATTTTTTCACATAAAGCCAGACTGGTTTGTAATGACTTTTTTCCATTAATAAAAGACTCTTTATGAAGGCACATACACTCTCATGGCACTTTAAGACAGTCAGTTATATAGTATAGTCCAAGGTTTAAGCTCAGACAAAGTTTAGTTTGCTACGCTTGTGTTTCAAGCGTAGCAAACTAGATAATTTGAGAGAAAGTCTTTGATCAAGCGCAAGCTTTAAATATAGCAATGTTTCATCAGAAGTGAAACAATTCTCAAAAGAGCAGAGTAAGATGACTAAAGAACTGCCACCTACCACCCTCTTGGCTGGATGAGGAAAAGGTTTATTTTAGGACACCCAAAGAGGGAGGTGGTTGGGGGTCAGCGAGGAATCTGACCACAGTGACATGGCCCTCCTTTCATGCTGAAACCTGCCCCTAGACTCTCTACTGCCCAACCATCTGCCAAGCAAAGTAATTCGAGAGCCGTTTCAGATGTTCATGTTTCATCATAATCTCTGACGCACCAGTGTTCCAATCAGAAAGGCCGACATCGAAGATATTTCACTTGCTGTCTCGCACTGTGCAGTTTTGATGTCCAATATCCCCCACCCCCACATGCATCAACAGCAAGTTTGTGATAACTTCCCTATTCCACTCTCCACACGCACACACTAACTCTCGACTCTGCTCACTCATAGATGACTCACTTTGTCTGTAGTATATCAGTGACATTGCACTGTATGCCATGAAGTAATTGCATTGTCTAACTTTTTCACGTGAGAGGAAAATAGCAAACAATCATAAATGTCTATGTGCATGCTATGTTATGGTTACCTGATGTTAAGAAATGAACATGGTGCAGCTCAGTTTTGCTTGATAAAATCAATTCTTAATCTGGAAATGGCAGATAGCTGCCCAAAGAGACTGTCCTACTTACCTCAGCGTGAACTTGAAACCCAGACACTGACGTTTTCTCCACTGAACTGCTCCTCTTTGCCTCTGTAGATTCCTCCTTGGCCTCCACAGTCTCATTAACCTCTTCTGTTCTCTTTCCTGCAGATTCATTCACAAACTCAGGAATCAGTTTATGATCTTGTAGAAGACCTGTGTCTTCACAGTTAAATTGAATAGGTTCTCCTGGTGCTGCTTGTTGCTTCACAATTTCTGAGGGTTCTGATGCCTTGTCTGTCTCCATTGATACATCATTATTTGCCAGGACCTCAGAACTATGCCCTACTTGCAGCTGAAATGATGAAGGCATATCCGGTTCAGGTAGAACTGTTGAGTGGTCAAAATATTCATCTTCATTGTCCATGTGCGAGACATTGTAAGAGTCCTTCTTGCTCTTACCAAAAAAGAAGTCCTTAACAGAGTGCAGCATTGAGGATATGGAGGCATGAATGTTATGCTGGTCATGATCCTTTTGACCCTTGCTGTAATGTTTGACTTCTGAACTACTGGGCTTCTGGAGTCTGCTGTGAGTTGTTGTGTGCGCCACCTCTGGTTGGTTTTCCTTTTTCTTTTCTTTGTCCATCACTATTTCCTCTTGTCTCCTTTTCTCACTTATGCATTCTTGCCCATTCTGCTCTTCCAACTTCTCCTCAGTATCATTTCCCTTATTATCTCTTAAAGTAACTATGCTCATCTCTTTGGCTTTCTCCTCTGGACTTTCCTCACCAGACTGGGACTGAATAGTCTCTGCCAAAAACTGTGCCAAACTGATTCCTCCATCATATGAATTTTCACCTCCGTTCCCCATCATATGGTTTTTACTAATGTTGGTGTTTACCCCAGTATCTACACCATTTGACATCTTTATTCTCTTTTTAGCCAATGTTTCTGCTGACTCCTCCTTCTCCAAAGAACTGTTTACAGAGGCGATGTCTCCTGCATCTTTGCCCTCTGTGATAAGTGCCTTTGATTGAACTACATCTCTAGGCTGTTCTGCTGTGGCAGAGTTGTTCACCACTGGCTTCTCCTCCAGTGATGGCACAGAGCGTTTCCTGTATGGATGCTCTGGGCTACTTCGCTGCTCTTCTTTCTTAATATTTTCTTTATTGTCCTTCTTTCCTTTCTCCTCGATGTCCGTTTTCTTCTTCTCTGCTTTCTGCTTGAGTTTAGCAAAGAATCGCTGGTGGATCTTGTACTCATTCATCGTACCGACCTCTAAAACTCCAGAGCAGGAGACGATACCTTTGCTATTGCTGGCTGAAACCTGGTAGATCGCCGCATCATCCAATGTACAGCTGAAAAAAGAAAATCCTGTTCTTATATTCTGACATTGTCATTGCATCACTCTGAATGCAGGGATTACAACATTAATGTCATGTTAGTGTTGGACTTTATCCAGTGCATTCAACTCATTCTTTTTTGGTGAAATGATGAGACAATATACAGCTTTAATGCATTTTAAAAAGAGAATTTAGGTCTCCTATTGTTAATTTTTTTAAGTCTAAAAATTCAATGACATACAACTCCAGTACTTTTTGGATAAATGCCCCTGAGTGGGTTGTGGAGAAACCTAGCTTATCCAGAATCATCAACAAGCTTTCATTCCACCCAGGAAAAAGAATGATTGAAATATATTATTAAAAACCCAGAATTAAATGTGATTCCTGGCAGTGATGGGTGTATGTAAACATCTGACTCACTGGCACTCTATATGATTTGGACAAATTCCTTAGACATACTTGTAAATATGAAGACTGTGCGTTTTCCCATTTCGGTGGATTTCATATTTAGGGAGTCCACAGTAACGATCCATTTCCATGTCATCCTTATACCATTTTAGTTCAGGGGCTGGGTAACCTATATTGAAAAACAACAACAACAAAAAAACAATTATTAAAGTCTTCAAACCACAAAATGCAAATTGTTTTCACAGCATATTCTCTTGAAAAGCTACTTGGTAACCCAGTAAGCACAACATGGATCTACTTTATTATTGCCTCTATGAATAATAGAGTCAGCATGTTTCGTGTCTGTTGCATCATGTTGCTGATGTGTCAAATACTTAACAGCTGCTGAAGCCAGATGGTCCCACCCTAACCATCTGCCTGCAGTTAAAAACACCCAGAACAAACCTGCCTAATGTGCTCTTCAATTCCGGAAGTAATATAATGCCCAACAAGTTAAATCCTGCCCTTTGTTTCCATATTAGTCACTTCCTGTGTGTTTGTGTGTATTGATCTCTTCAACCTGAGAAGTTTCAGTTTCTCAAAAACCAACAACAAGCACAGACAAGATGAGGAAGCGGCTCTACCTGATACAACGCAGGTGAATTTCACATTGCAGTTTTCTGACACAGCCTTGGATTTCAGCGTGGTCTCAAAAGATGGCTGTATGTCCTCAGTCAGCTGAGCCATAACACTGCACAGCGTGCTCCTAGAAGGAAACACGGCCACATTAGAGTCAGTGTCCCACTTCAAAACAGAAGAATAGCATTACACATAATTTCATTCATTAAAGCGACCTCTCCACCTCCGTGCAGTACATTCACGGGGCGCTCTTAAGCAACATGTTAATAAAAATGTCTAGTAGAGGCGAGGTTGTAAAAAAGAAAAAATGTGACATAAAAACATGTGAGAGATCAAGCAAAACAAAGGTGTCAACTGAACTGAACACTGGGCAGTTAAAACATGTTGGCTTCATTCTGGGGATAAACCAGTTTTTGTGGTTAACATGTTAGTTGGGATCTCGGGAGGAATGTTTTAAAATAGGGAATTACCTCGCTGATCTGTAGTGAGAATACCTTGAATAGCTATTCAGAAGGAGGCAAATGAAGGAGCGTCAGTGAATAATTAAAATCTGGATCATCTTAACTCACCAGGCCTGTTGTAGCAACACTCCTCTTAAGGTACAAGAACCACTTTAACTCGTAGATAGTTTGCAATTTAAAATGGAAACTTTTTTTGGATCAGCCACTTTAGGTACTCAATATGATAACATTCTTGTGCTGAACATTGTTTATTTATATTTCCACCTACATTTTTTTCTGCAGGTCTTAGTGATTGTTTAACTTGACCCGTCTGACTCAGAGACTACCATGATAGCAGCAATACAAACAAAGACTTGGATCGTAAAATAAGTTCCCCTACCTGTTTTCAGGCCTAACATTGGACAGATAGGTATTGCGGCTCTCAGATCGGCCGTTGGCAGAGCTGCCTTCCTCTTCACTGAAGCTGCTGGTTCTCCCATTGCCAGAAAATGAGCGAGTCATCGGCCTTCTGGAAGTCATTGTCCACTAAGGTAATAAACAAAAAAAAATATATAGAAAAATAATCCCAGATATATAAACCAGTGGTTAAAAAATATACAATGAAGAAGGGGAAAAAAGGGGGCTCAAAATTAACTGAGCTGTCCATGTAAAAGTTCCCTGGGAAATAAAAAGACCCTCTTCAGCTGGAGGACCTGTGGGTAAAGATAAAATAAGTTTATAATATTAACAGAACCTTTTACTCAGAGACAAAGTTTAGACTAAACGTCCTTTGACCAAGCAAAGCTCTTGGATTGAAGTGAGTTATAAATAGTATGCACTCTCCAGTTGAACTGTTTGGGGCTAAGGCACAAACATAAAATCAGCTATTGACTTCTATGTCACAAAAGCAGAGCCAAAGCATTTGTCTCTATGAAAAAGGTTACATTATCCAGCTTACCATTGAGTTGTTGTCGGTTTTGCTTTTGGGCTAGACTGTGTGAGGAAAATCTGTAACCGCCTATCATAGACATGCATGTGTTGCCAGTGGGGGCCCTATTTATAGCAGGCCCACAAATAGGTGCAGGAGAACATCAGATTTTCCAGAACGAGGCTTTGGCCTAAACAAAAAAATTAAAATCAAAAGTTATAACCATATATACTTTGTCATAGAGATCATTTTTAATTGAAAGTCATCAAGAAAAAAAGTCATTACCTTGTTTGGATCCAACTCTGCTGGCTTGAAGCAATGGATTAAATGTACACTTGATCATGTAAGTGGAATAAGGTTCAAAATGCAGCTGCTGCGAGTTAAAAGCTTACATCCAAAGTCTTTCCAGGGAATCACTGGAGGACAACACCTGCCATACAAGCTCGTATCAAGAGAGATTACCAGAGAAGGACTTAAAAATAATAAATCAGTCAATAACTGAATTGCTCAATAAATATATACATATAACCCTGAGAGGAGGTGTTGTTGGACACATAATTCCCACAGAGCTATTTCTAGTCCACGGCACTGTGAAGTGTTTGAATTGGTTAAATTCAGTGTAGAGAAAAATATAACTATTTGAAATTATTTCTCAGTTTTATGTTTTCATTTTTTTAAACTTTAGTGTGTGGACATTTCGAATTATTCATTTTGCTGCATTTCTACAGTTTGAAAAATATTATTGTTTCAGGGTCAAAATGTGATATTACATAAGGTTAGTAACATTTATGATGTTTGCTAAAATATATCTAATTTTGACAGTTTTCTCCTCACAATGTATTGGGAAAAATAATAATTCTAACTGGTTAAACAACATAAAGGACTGACATGAAGGTCTTTTGAAAAATATGTTTTCTCCAAAACACAAAGAGAAAAATTACAGATTGGCATGTAGTTATGATACCTACCTTATGCATCCATACTGATACTCATATTTTCGAGGTTTAGAAATCTTTGTTGTGCTTTCTTTTTGTTACCTTCATTGTATTATGATGTAAATGAAAGTTGTGTAATAGTTTTTTGTTTTTTTGTTTTTTAAGCCTGTTTTCCATCACTTAATTTGTAAGGAAGCTGGGGTGATTTGATCTAGAATTTGCTGGTAAAACAAAAAAATTATCTCTGTTCCATTAAGTTTGACGAGCTTTGGCGGAGTGTCTTGAACTATCTGTTACTGTGACCTCAGTCCGCGGTTTGCGCACCATGGAAAAGGAGCCAACTCGCTCATTTACCGTAAAGTCTCAAAATGAAGCTCGTTTTGAATTTCCTTTGCATGCTTCATTTTGATATGGGAAAGCTTGGAGTTCATATCATGTCATTTTTTTCAGCATGAAGCTGAATTTTATTTCACAGCTGACGAAACCTAAAGGTTCTGACGGGCTTTTCTTCATAATTTAAACTTAGGCCTGCATTTTGAATGCTCTCATAGTAGAACTACGGTAATGTATGTGCGCTTTCTCTTGTTCCGGGAAAGGGAGTTTATATATTAGAGGCTTTTTAGACTTATGACAGGAAAACACTTTCTGTTCGAGATCAGAGAACTGCTCATCCGGTCCGAGGCTGACGGCAGGTATGCAGTGAAATATTACAAACCGTAGCAAAAATAACTAAAACGTTACTTACAACGAAATGAGAAGTGAACGTTTATGGGCGATTCAGGCGGATGTGTTGAGAGGCTTTTTTTGTGTTTATATACTCTTTCTTTAACAGTGTTGTTCTTACAGTCTGATGTAAGAAGAGGAAAATGCACAAATGACTGGATCTTGCCCCATAATGATTACAGGTTTGTGTTCGCCACCGCGCGGTTCAGCGCGATTCATGTGAAAACAAACACAACGGCGTGTGATTTCAGGTGTCTGACTGTCTGTAGTGATTTGTTTCAGAAATCGTCATCGTGCGCCACCCTGTCTCCGTGTGCGTCCCGGTGAATCACAAAGTGACTTTGCGGGTCCGTGCTGAGGGCAGCGGCATTCTTAGCTACCAGTGGTTCTCTGAACATGAGAAGGAGGTGAGTGGGGGGATTTATTAAAACATTAAACTCTGGTGAACTTTTGTCCGTGTCTGTTTGTCCTGAAACGGCAGATCTCGAGTTGGTAATTTGCCCCGCAAATGTTTTTTTTTTTTTTTTTTTTACTGGTCTGGTTGTTTTGGTGAAATGGAGCCGCCTGTCACTGTTCGATCCGTAGAACAATTCAATTCGTGCCTTTAACGAGGCCCCACAGTTTGGCAACTGATGTTTTAATTTGTAAAAGTAAACATTTTAATATAAATCAATAGATTACTTAAGTACAACAAATATCTTGCAGGGTTCATACTCAGCCTCCTCCCATTTTCGTACCCACTCGCTGCGAATCATTTTTCAGAAACTATTTTGTAAGTCCATGTACCATTGAGTGTCTTTAGAGTTCAATATTTTTATGAATTTTATGAATAAATAGTCACAATTTAATTTACTTGTGCATATAATATTTCGAGTACTTACACCCAATCTTATATTTTGCTTCTCATACTTATTTTGGATCTGTCAGCGCTTATGAAATTTGACAGATCTGTGATAGATCCAAGTAAATTGCCCGTATATGTATTTCAATTGAATCATTTGAGTCCTGCTGCCACATTCCACATCATGCACAAATTTGTGTAGAAATTTGTGAAGGGGTGAAATGACGAAGCGTTTCAATTTCAGTTAACACTGCAATGTGTTCACACATGATTTTTTTTGTCAGGTGCCTGGTGGTACTCAAGCAGACCTGACTATAAGAGCTTCTAAAACTCAGCGATATGTCTGCCGAGTCAACGACCACTTTCATAATTACATCTTCAGCGAATGGGTAAAGGTGAAAGTGTTGGACATTGATAAATCAGGTATTATGCTCATTTAATTTATACAGCGATATGTTCCACATAAGACAAATTCCATACCTGTATAACAATCTCTGCCCCTTATTTTTCAGGTTTGCCAGTTGACTGGCAGGGTGAGCCGCACATCGCTATCAATCCCAAACCAGAAAAAGTTCAACTGGGAACAAAACTCAGCCTTCGCTGTGCTGCCTTCGGCATCCCCACTCCACGCTACCAGTGGTACAGAAATGGACAGCCACTGCTGGACAAGACCAGTGATATACTGCAGGTGAGACAAGTTAATAAGTGTTTGCTTACTATGCTATGGATAATGATTTCTTGGACTCTGTCTTATGTGTAACTCATACCAATCTTGTTTACCGACCCGTTTAAGAAGCATGGGCAATATTTTATTAAAACTCTTATTTGCATTTGTAGAAGTGTGCTTAAATAAAAGTAATTTGCTTTTTTAATCTCATAGATTGATGATGTAACAGCAGAACATGGTGGATCCTATCTGTGCTCAATATCTAATGTCTTAGAAGAGAGATGGACAGAGCCTGTTGATATCAATATTGGTAAGTCTCAAACAGAACTCTAAACATATTTTCCTATTTTTTACCCTTCCCTCCTACATTACTGTCTTGGTTTCTGAGTAAAAGAAACTGTAGGTAGACGAGATTTTCTTCATACTCCTTCTGTTCGGCTGATTTATCCGAAAGGCTTTGGTTTTTGCCATTGTGGTAGAGGTACTTTCCCATTTCTACAGAGTAAAAAGGAAGTTGTTAGTCTTCAAATAGTGCTTAGTCCATGCCTTAGACACAAAGCAGGAAAGTCATGTGAAGTGAAACCAACATTTCTTCTGCTTATGATTCATGCTTTGTTTAATGCAGTAATAACCACAAATGGTTCTTTTAATTTAGCTCATCTTTTTTTTCACAAATGCTAATCTTGTGTTGCTTTTCTTTCAATATTTTAGTGCAACCTGAACAGCCTCCACTAACAGGTACAGTTTTACAGAAGATACCATTTCTAATGCACAGTAAAAAGAAAAGTATTGCTATAATTTGTGCTTTCTTCATCTCATTTTTTCTTTCAGCCACTGATAAGGTTGCCCTTCTCATTGGCAACTTGAATTACAGCTACCACCCTGGTTTGATGGCGCCCGTCATGGATGTCCATGAGCTGGGCAACCTGCTGCAGCAGCTCGGCTTTAGGGTGGTTTCCCTGCTGGACCTCACCAGGCAGGAGATGGTGGCTGCGATCGACAAATTCATTCAGCTTCTTGACAGGGGAGTTTATGGTGAGTCTATTTTTGACTAAATTAGCTATGTGCTGAGCAGTATGAATTAAGGATCTCACCATTGTGAAATGCTGTTTTTAACTTCCTCTTCTCACGTCCTGTGCTGTTTATCATGTATCCTGAACTATTGGCTTGTTTATAATTGTGTAGGTGTATTTAAGTATGCAGATGAGATTACTTTTTATAAATGGCTACAAGACTTGATTTAAGCAGAACTTTAAAAAAAAAAACAAAAAAAAACATTAGTTTAAAAACTATTTATTATTAAAGATGTGTTACAGCAGTTAGTATCAAAAAGTAGTTTTGGATGTTAAAAGGGAAGTAAGTGAATACTGTTCTTAAACAGTGGAAAGGGAAACACTAGTATAGATGCGTAGTTAAAAATTGTGTCTATGATAAAATAGCAACAAGAAGGAAATGGTCATGGCACACTAGAATACTATTTGCTGCTATGATCTGTGTCTTAAAAAAGACATCAGCTTTCCATTTGATTCTCTTTGTGACCGTGATGCAATATTAAGTTTTTTCCGCCCCTGGACTTTAAAATCTCTTCATTTCTCATCATGAAATTAGCAGATTTGAACTCCTATTTAATACAATTTCTTTTCACTTAACAGGGCTTTTCTACTATGCGGGTCATGGGTATGAGCATGCTGGGAGGAATTATTTGGTTGCAGTCGACGCTCCACAGCCATACCAAACCAAAAATTGTGTCTGTGTTCAGAGGATCATGAATCAAATGCAAGAAAGGCAGACTGCCATGAGTGTAATCCTGCTGGACACCTGTAGAAAATGGTATGTGTACTAATCAGCTTAAAATTTAATCGGAGACAACAAAATGTTGTATCATTAAAAAAAAAAAAAAAAAAAAAAGCTCACCACAATTTTTTCAAACAATGTTCTTTAGGTACAACCAGGGTTGTATACCATCAGTCATTAAGGCACTGAGACCAAATGGGAACACAGTGTATGGTTATGCCACGTATGTATACATTTATATAGATAATGTTCTTATTTAAATGTTGAAACAATAAATGGTTGACACTGAAAACCAAAGCAACATCAAAGAAAACTATTGTTTGATTCACATTAACCTTGTAAATCTTATATCTCATCCTCGCATCTTTTCAGATGCGAGGATGCTGAGGCCTACGAGGTCCAGGATGGGGGCAAGAGTACTGGCATCTTCACAAAGTACCTGAACAAACATATTCTTCAGGAAGCCAAAGTCACGCATGTCTTAGAGCAAGTGTCTGAAGGTGAGTGTTTCAAAAGTACTACAGAAATACCTTTGGCATCAGTTCAGTTTTTATTTTTTGAAACTTTTTGAAGAAGCAAATGTCAGTCTGGTGCATAATAGCATCTAATACTTTATCTACTATTCTATTTGGCTAAATTCTTTGAGTGTTATTTTGTAATGGCCCCAAGAGATTCAGTGTAAACAGCACTGAAGGGAACAGGTTGTCCTTTGATATGCTGCCTGAAGCATGGTCAAGGTTTACAACCCCTTGCACTGCATTTTAATGTTGTTTACTTGGTATTTTTTGGTGTGGTCAACTGATCACAGATGTAAGGATATCAAATTCTACCATTGAGAAGGCATGTTTGTCTTTTTCGATGGGCTCTGAGGAAATACATTTTTGGGGTACCAGTAGCATGTGACCTCATTCTTTGGAAATTCACACTGTTGGCGAGAGAACACCAAGAAACCTGAGAGCCGCGGGGAATGAGACAGCTGCTTTGGCGTTTTGGTACTCCCCCCTGCCTCCGCTCTCAAGGGGTCACTCAGAAATCAGTAGACGTGAGACATGAACCCCTGCTGATGGCAATATGTGTCGAAGAGCTCGAGAACTTATTTAGACAAACTAATATGTAGATTTGTTTTTGCGATTGGTTAGAAAACGATCTCAGTAAAATGTATCTTTTTAGGAGCCACAGACAAAGGCACATCCTCTTTTTTTTTCTTTTCCCCAATTTTGAGCTTGTTTTTAAACAACTGTCAGCTTTTGAAATCTCTCCATTGTCTGAATGTCCACAGAATAACTTCCAAAGTTCCAATTCTGACAAATCAGTTCTTTTTAACATTATTACATTTTTTTCAAATATCCCCAGTTCCTCAAATTTGCTCATGTGAATTATATTCTCCATAACGTAGTCATTAATCACTTTCTGATTTGGAGAACTCATCCAGTCCCATGATCAGAAGATAAATACATAAACTTTTCACTAAAACCTTTCAAACATTTTATTATTTCAGATTATCCAGATGTTTTGAACAATGCTGCTAAAAAGTATTTGTCACGTTACAGAATTTTTTTTCCACACCTAAATGTTTCAGATCATCAAACTAGTTTTAAAAGCAAAGTTAATCCAAGTTAAAAGCTATTTGGATTTATTAAAGAAAAATAGTTATCCTAGTTTGATTGAGCCACCGATATTGGTAAAAACAACAACCATTAAGCTTTTACGCTGGAGGAATATTCTTGCAAAGAAACCTTCTTTGCAGAACTGTTTTAATTCAGACATGTTAGTGTTTTGTTTTTTGTTTTTTTGGTATGGAGGCTGGTTTAAGGTAATACCGCATAATCAAAATTTGATTTAAGTTTCAAGGTAAAATCCTTTGAGTAAGACAGCAAACTTTTCACTTTGGTTCTTTTGTTTTGAAAGCGTCATACTATATTATGCTATTTTTCTGAAATGCTGGGTTGGTTTTACATTGGATGTAAAACTTTTCAAAAGTCTTCATGTCTTGTCCTTCCACACATTTTGTGTAAATAGCTTTAAGAATATTAGAATGTTGCAGGTTGTCTTTTGTTGACATTTAAATTATTCCAACCATATACATCAAGTGTGACAAAAAATAAATGGGGAAGAAACATGTAAGGGAGAAAATACTTTTTACAGCACAGTATTACAAATCAGTTTTGGCTTTGTGTCATCATTGACCTGCACTTTTTCACGTACACTTTCTCCTTGTTTCTAAATCAGATGTTGGTAAAGACCCTCTGGTAACTGGCAAACAGGCAGTGGAGATTAAGCACACCATGAAAGAACCACGATCTCTCAAAGATAAAGTTCAAACTGCAGGTCACACAAGAGAACTACACCTACGAGATGTTTGCTGGAGGCAGGCAAATGGTGAGTATGGAGAAGTCCCCATCTGTGTTTATTCTGTTGAAAGTTCTTAAGAAAATTTTGCTGTTGATACCAGAACACACTCTGACAGATAGGTTTCCTCAAATCTAATCTCAGTTTACCTATTACTTGTGCCCCAGAATTCAAAAGAATAAATGTACTGTTCAGTGATCTTGATACCTCCTATGTCACAGGTTGTGACATAGGAGAAATGGTTTTGGTTTAAGATATTTTCAATGCCATTAAAAAAAAGGCCAGTCATAGTATTTGATTAATCAAAATAGGGAACTTGTTCACGTTTCAATACCTATTTCGTTTTTACTTAGAATGAGGCTATTTTTAAACGTGTCAGACTTACTTCAAACTAATTTTACCCATTGCGAAATTTAGTCTTGATATCACAATCTGGGTGAGATTTTTTTTCTTCATCATACATGATTGTGTTGCTTAAGTTGGCTAGCTGAAATTACAGAAAACCAATCAGTAGCTCTGCAAAATAAAATCTTCATTCTTTAAATGGAAAAAAGTCTGAATAGGAAAAAAATTTTTTGTTTAAATATAAGAGGTTTTCATTTCTTCTTTCAGAGTTGCCACGAAAGAAGCAGCTGACGTTTCTATGCGGCGTGAAAGTGGAAGTCAGCTTCTCAGCTCTGTTCTCCAATGTACTGGTCGCTTTTGCAACTATAAAGACTACACCTTATCAAACCCAGGACTGTACTGTCACGCTCAGTAGCAATCCTGTAAGTATTTACGTTATACTTAAACAATCAGATATTTTATTTCAGACTTTATTGTTTTCAAAGCAGGAAATACATGGATCTGAAAGGTGATAACGGCATACAAACAGTAAAAAAAGGTGTGCAGTGTGCACAAATTTATATCTTAAACACACATTACTTCCTTCATGCCTCCAATCACAAATATTTATCAATATTTGTAATATTCACCTTCTATGGAATTTATGTAAAACCAATTTATGTAAAACCAATTTATTGTTTTTTGAAACCAATGTTTCAAAAACTGCAGCTTGTATTTACAGAAATTCCACATTAGTCGTGATAGAATGTAGTCAGTTTCCACTGCCGGTCTCTATAATGACCACTAACACCCCCGCCTTCCATGTTTGAGGAAGTCCTCTCCAAATATGGGCTTCCACATAGTGTAACCAATGACAAAGCAGGAAATCAAAGCAGTGTCATACACTCCTCTTGTGCAATACATGTATTTGTCTGAATGTGTAATCTCTGATTATACTGCCATCGTGTGGTTAGTTTGTTTCCTGAATTTACCACGGATGATGTAGAGAAAATATTTTTTATTGTAGTTACGCAACACATGTAATATTAATAAAAATTTGTATGGTTTCATTCCTTAGGCAATGGAAGATATATTTTCCAGCCCGGGTCGCTCGGAGGATATGGACTCAATACTATTAAATGAAACGGTTAATCCTGACTGTACTTTAAGACTTTGCTCTCTCCAGAAGCTGAAGGTATGTAGTCACTAATATATTTTTTTCATCTGTTAACATTTTGTTTATTTATTTTACAATGAGTGTGATTCCATTGTCATTTTGATAGGAATCAGTGGTACTCAAGGTGGATCTACACTATACTTACAAGGACAGTAATCTGCGGCACATAGAAAGCCAGCAGGTGGACATTGGAAAGCCTCTGGTTGCATCCTGTAAGCTGTACAGGGAGAATCACACAAGAGACAAAAAAACATACGGTGCTACAGCTCAAAGCATGGGCAACATTTCACACAGCAAATCACAGCAGGGTCCGAATCTGGCTGCTCTGCATCGACATTTCACCAGAAAGGCAGAGTGCGCTGCCAAAACTCCAACTGTATGGAGCAACGAACCTGAAGAGAACGATGAGAATGAACTGCTGGATTTCCGACCATCTGACTAAATACTATGAAAAAAGATTTTTCTTTCTTTCTTTCTTTCTTTCTTTCTTTCTTTCTTTCTTTCTTTCTCTTTTTACAGTATTTGATAATGCATTTTATCTGTAATTGATAATAATAACTATATTAAGAAGATATATATTCTGCTTATGTTCATTTCCATTGCACAACATAAATGGGTAAAATACATAAACATAAAGAAATTTAAAAGATAACTAATATTTTTGATTTTTTTTTTCTTGTGAAGAACACTTTTTATTTCAGTGGCAAGCTGGCTGGCCTATTGAAAACATTACTTTAATAATCTATTTCATAAACAGTACTACCTTTATCTCTGCATTGTGGAAGAATAAATACTGTAATTTGTCTTTACATGGAGGTTTCTCATTCAGTTTGTTTTTGAACAATTAAATCACAGAAGTAAGCTGAATTTAATTTCTCCCTAACACAATCCACATAATAATAAATGTGAAAGTCAAATATGTTTGCAAAACTTGTTTTTCATTAGGGAATTTGCACATTTTTGGATACTGAGTAGTAAACTTATTTCACGAGTTCGTGTGATCACATTACAGTGTAGTGCCTTGAAAAAAATCTTCATACACCTTAAACTTTATCACTTTTAAGTTTTTATGATTTTAAATTAAAAAGTTTCTCCAAATTGAAATCTGAAAAGTATTTTTACTCATCTGCCCCAACCTCTGTCACTCAAAATAAGAACCTGTGGAATCAGTAAGTAAATACAACCCACTTGCATGCATTATAAACTCAGCATAAATAAAATTTATTTTAGATGGCTTTAAAGGTTTGTTAAGGAACATTAACGAATTAGCAACATCATGAAGAGGAAGGCACACTGCAGAAAGGTCAAGGATAAAGTTGCGGAGAGGTTTAAAGCAGGGATGGGCTTTAAAAGAATCCCCCAGGCTTTGAACAAGTCATTCAAGCACGGGAAATGTATTGCACAACTGCAAACCAAAGACGTGCTTATCTACTTAATTCAAGGAAGTAGTAAAAAGGCTCACTGCACCCACTGGTGGAGTTGTAGATGTCCACAGCTCAGATATGAGAATCTGTTAACGCACAAACTCAGTTTTGTGCACTGAGTTTGCAATGGTACTTAATACTATAGAACTGTTTTGCTTTAGCAGAAATACAGTTGCATTGCTCAGAGCTGATAAAAAGATGGAAGGAGATGAATACAGAGTAATGGAAAGAAACCTGTTAGAGGTTGCAAAAAAAAAAAACAGCACACCGAGGCGGGGTTCACATAAGGACAATGAATATAGTAAGACAGCTATAATGGTTTACTAGTAGGCTAATCCCAATGAAATAATTTGCATTTGTAGAAAAAGATTAGACAAAATGTGGAAAAGTTCCAATGAGTATAAATATTTTTTGCAGCGCACTGTGATAAAAAACCATCAACTTACAGTTCGTCATAATGGCCCGTCATTTTTTGCTAAAAGTAATTTTGCCTACATCACCTTTTGGCAATAAAAAGGGGGTGATTTCAATGCCAAAATCACTTATTGGGAAAAAAGGGTCATTATTTTAGGACGAATTATTTGGTATAATAATTTGACAATATTATAAGTTAGTTATTTAACGCATTTATTCACATGAAAGAGAAATGTTATCTGGTTACTAAATGTATCATTTGATAGCCAAAATTGCAAAAATCTGTTAACAGCGTCAAAAGATGACCGAGTTTTACTTTCATCTAGAAACGAGTCGAAGTAAAGTTACAATTTATCTTGAAGTCGATCAAAGCAGTTACTTGCCTTTCTTATCGCGAGTGCAGCGAGTCAAAATAAAACAAATTAACCATCGAGATGCACGCTGCTGCCTGATATGAATACCGTTGTCTCTACATATTCTTAAATTTGAATTCCCCGTCCCCAGCTCTGGTTATATAGCTCGCCGTGATCGTATAGTGGTTAGTACTCTGCGTTGTGGCCGCAGCAACCCCGGTTCGAATCCGGGTCACGGCAAGGAGTTTGAAAGTCTTCCGGGCATTATTTTTCAAAAACATTATTTTCTGAACACATCTATCTACATTTTTATTATAAATGAGAACTTTTGTAGGGCAAAGTATTAGTACTTGTATGTGTCGCCTACTTTGTCTATCCCAGTTAACTTAATAAAAATGAACGGTCATTTACATTACATTTTGAAAAAAACAATGCACACAATTTATTAAATAGCTTTTTCACCTATGGTAGTCTCATGGTGACATTAATTAGGAACAAAATAACGACTATTGATGACGTCTGCTCCTCTACACACGTCAGTCAATTTCAGGTCAATTTCAATGTACAACCTGCAGGTGGCAGACCAATCCACTTTATTTTCATTCTGTAACACAGAAACATGAATCGCTGAGACACCTGAGGTCAGGGGCTTGGGGGTCAACCTTGTGAGGGTTTATTGCAAACCAGAAAATCAAACTGGTAGTTTGTTTTAAATATATATATATTTTACGTGTAACTCTTTACAAGGATGTCTTTTTAAAAATGGTTTTGATCCCACACAAAATTGTTTATTTATATCTCGACCCAAAAGAGTCTCGGTTCTCTTGGGTGAATGAATCTGGGTAAAATAATACACTAGTGTATGAGTACAGGAAAAAAACCCAACCAAACCCCCATCCCCAAAAAACAACAACAAACAAACAAAAAACCAAATTGTCCTATTTATGATTTGTAAGCCTGTATTGTAGCTATGCAGATAGCTGTGTCAGAGAAGCTGCAGAGTTGGGAAAAAAATGTGTATTGGAAATAATCCTAAAATCCAGACAAAACGCCTCACTCTCCTGTTGGCTCACTTTGACGTCAGTTTGCATTGGGACCCGCCCGCCTGCCGAAGTGGCAGCGGTGAATGGTGAGAGATAATCCTTTGCTCGACCACAGACACACACCATCCCCCGAGCTGCCTCCTGGACCTGGCTCCGGATCTGGATGCGGGCATCCTTTGGATTTTGCGCCTTACAACGCGGACCCCCCACTGCAAAGAAAACTTAATCGGGACAACAATGGTGGCTGAATACGCGGCTGCTGGTCGTTTCGGGGACCGGGGATTGCGCTCGGTGTGACATTCACTTGCACGCTGGTGTGGAGTTTTTATTGTTCTCGTCCCGTAGACGCAGAGGCACAGCGGCGAATCTGTGGAGAAGATGTTGAGCCGATTCATGAGTGGCAGCCTCAGGAATCTGGAGCGGGAATACAGCTGCACTGTCAGGCTGCTGGACGATACGGAATATACGTGCACCATTCAGGTTAGTCACCTGTCGACCGCTCACAGCAGAGGACCGAATAGTGCTGCAATTGTGTCTGCTATGCGAGTGTTTGAACAGAGGATCAGTGCCTGAATGCCAGAATGCTGGCGTTAACTCCCACCAAAAGCATCCAAAAATAGTGCAGTGTGTTTACAAATCTGCAGTGGAGGGAGGCATTTACCCACTGTTGCTTTAACCATCAATGAGAATTATGTTGTTTTTAGCCATTATTTACAAAATAGTTGAAGCTCATGTTGGGTGGAGAAGGCACGTTATAATTTTTTAAGTCCTGACGCATGATTTTCAGTCTTGATCTAGATCGTATCCCTGTAGCTCTGGCTGTATGTTTTGGGTCGTTGTCTTCCCGTCCAAGTCTTTTGCATACTGTGAAAGGTTCCCTTGCAGGATTGTCCTGTATTTATCTCCAGCTGTGTTTCCATGAACTCTGACTGGTTTCTCTGCTGACAAAAAGCATCCCTCAGCATGACGCTTCCACTGCCATGTGTGATCTGAATGATGAATAGACAGCCACACCATATTGATTTTCAGAAGGTTAGCAAGTTTGGTTTTGGTCATGTGTGACCAGAGACAATCATTCTTCTCCATGTTTGTACTGTGTCCTTCATAAATTTGTTTTATGGTTCCTAAAAACCAACTGCCTTAAGATGGTTGTTGGTATGTAATGAAAGCACACATTCCTAAGAGTATTAGAGGTATTTATTTAAATGATTTGTCTCCCATTTTATGTCAGTTTATTTTCCACTAGTTTTTGTCTGTCCATTCAGTTTTCCAAGCAGTTTTCCATTTGTTACACACATTAAGTACACACAAGCAATCCCATGAAATAACTCTGAAGTTGCACATTGCTGATCTACATTCTTCCAAAATGTATCATGTGTTATCGAAGTATAACTGTCACATTTATTTATTTATTTATTTAATAAGACCAAATAGAAAAACTGGATTTTCTCAGAGAAAACATGCCGCTTTGAAACCTAAAACAAGCCAGCACTCTTACAAAATGCTTCCCTGAGCCATTTGTCTCTGACAACCTTGCTTTGATTACTGTGCAGGTTCTGTGCTCCTGCCGATTAGACAAAAAAGCAGATGAGAGGACCTGTCACTTCAATTTCTAGTGAAAACGATTTAGTTCGTTGATCCTTTTTAGTTGTAAGAAATGGGAAAAGCCATCCTTAGAGACGCTCTGCACATCACAAATGGATCTTTGCACCTGTCAAGCAATGAAACGCGGATATTAATAAGTCTTGCCACTGCAATATTGTCAACAGGTTAAGCTGTATCGCTCCTCTTCTCCCCAATAAGCCACGATGAAACCGACACAGAATTTACTGTAGTGCTGCGGGAGTGCGCCAGGGTTGTAAACAGACCTATATTTGTGCTTAGAGAGCTGAGCAAGTGATGGAGCTGGGCCAGATGGACTGAGATACCAGCAGGTGTACTGTTTGCAGCAGAGTCAGGTAGCTGACATCACCGGAGTGGATGAAGGGGCAGCATGGAGCGGAGTGAAACAGGAGAATGCCTCGGCTCTGCCGTGACTGTCTGGCATCCTGATTATCTTTCCGTCAAAATTGCGTCCTGTAAGGGAGCAAGATAATCCACCTGACTGGCCACATTACTAATGTGTGTTCCACATTTAGTTGCTTCCCTCCAGGTTTTATGGCCTGCCAGGGGAAAGAAACAAAAAAAAAAACGTTGGATATCAGGACACTGAGACTGGGGAATGCAAAGTACGAGGCGGGTCATAGATTCTCAAAGCTGCACTTTATTCTCTCTCTCTGGGTTCCAGTCTCTTTCTGTCCTGCTTCTGTATTTGTCCTATCCCGTTTTCAGAGTGCAGTGAGCTTATTTCCAGTAGACACTTGATTCCATCACACTCTGACTCTCAACCAAAACTTTTTTTAATGGCTCCATTCTCATATTTGCCCCTGGCTTAGTTCATCATCCTACCATTGTCTTGCCTTGAATTTTCTACCTTGTAATATTTTTAGTTACTTCCTCATTTGTGTCCCTGTGTCTCCTGCATATTACAGCCACCTTCAATAAAATTTGTAAGTACAAAATTAGACTCAGCAGGACACAGGAAGTTTTTACCAGTTGGCCAGAAAATACACCCATCTTTTTAGTGCACTCTCAGTCGTAATGGATGAACCTTATTTTTACTTTAATAAATTATAGAGATTTCCAATATGCTGAGGGTAGAAAAAGTGAGCACTTATAATTACTTAGGGCACCACAAGTAGGTTCAACCAAGCTGCAGGTTGAATGAAGAGCCTCATGCCTTTTTTGCTTTGTGATTTCAGTCGATTTGTGGAGCAGAATCAACTGTTTAGTAGTTTCCTAATGACTGAAATATACAAAGTAAAAACATATTTAACAATTTTATTCTTTTTCTTCATCACACCCCAAAGCACTCTGCATATTTAATGGGTTTTGGACTTTTCATTCAGAGTTGTTTTTATCGGAATACCATTAATCATTTTTCAGTTTTTTTTATTTTGCCTCACAAGGCTATCTAAGATTTGTTATTATTAGTAAATATTGCCATTATGATATCACATGCGATCACTTTAATTTTCTGCACTGCTTTTTTCCCAGCTGTGCTTCTTAAACTCTGTATAAGCTTTGGTATGGATGCTATGATCTGTCAGGTGTTGGCACTGACAGCAGAGAGACTTCATTCAATAGGTTGAATATCTTATTGACATTCTAAGTGTGAAATTGTGATACTTGGGGTACATTAGTAAACAATGATTGCATGTAAGATGTTGTTTTTCCACATATCTGTACATGAGAAACAGTGGGACATTTTGTAAAACATTAAGTGCTAAAAAATGTCCAATAATTTTGCCTCCATTGTCAAATTTCAATACATTAGACATTCCATTACTTTTGTGATAGCAAAAGTTGTTTAGATATGATTTCATTTTCTCATTAGCTGGGCAACGGTGGTGGAAGTCCGTCTTATAACCAATGAGTTGCTGGTTCAGACCCTAGCTCTGTCTATTTCAGTTAATGTATCCTTGAGCAAGACACTTTACTGTGTCCAACTCTTCTGCTTTGTCAGCCACTTTAGGCATTTGGGTGAGTTAGTCTTCATCAGTGCAGAGAGAGTGTCTGCACAGTGTATCAAGATATTAAATAATGTTATTACTCTCATTCTAAGGAGATTTGCATAACAGTTTTGTAACATTTTCTAACAATGGCGTCTATATATATATATATATATATATATATATTTTTTTTTTTGTGTCTTTAAGTTGCAACAATTACAATCAAATATTCCAGCGTGGATTTTTTGGAAAAATATTACAGTATTAATTGACAGAGAGGACTGATAGATTGTTACATCTCCAGATGACAGTAACGCTCACTCCATGTGCCCAATTATACAGTTGTCTTTCTTAGATGAAAATCATACTAAACAACTTAATGAGAAAGATTGATAATAATGTACACAATAAATTCTCCTCTGTGTTTTTTTTTCTTCTGGTTGTATAATAAGCAATTCTTTTCAGTAAGTCTTGCTTTAGTGTGATAGTTATTGTCATGCCACTTATTTTACCTCGACAAAAAATGGGGAGAAGATGAAAGAATAGGGTTTTCTACGTTAGTGCCTTGAATAAAGAAAACCTTTGAACATTATCTGGAGCTGTGCTGACATCTTGAGTGGAGCCATTGGGGGATGGGACACTGTGTATTGAGGGGTGCTTCACTTTGAAGCAGGATGCCAGTGCCTCAGCTGTTGCTCCGGTGACTGTGCAGTTACGCTGAGAAATTGTGGGATCACTCAGTGGTCAGGACCTCTTATAAAACTACCGGCAAGCACTGGTGCCTTCCATACTGGAATGAGAGGACACAAGTGGTCATCTGTCCACATCAGTTCAGACATTCCTGAAACTGCCCCACTGTTCCCATTAAACAACTCAGTGTCAACTCAACTTTAGATAACATAAATTCCTGGCAGTAATTTTGATACTTGGGAGTTATTTGGATTATCTACAGTTTAATTTGAAAATAAAAATGTATTTTTTACTCTTATTCGGAATACATTGGAAACATTCGGAGCCAAAATATCTCTTATCTACTTCTAGTTCTCTTTATTGGAAGAAGAGTGAAGAATAAAATTAAAAGTAACTGAAGCTCATTTAGTTTTAGAATTTTTTTGATGAAACTGTTGTGTTTTACTTTGTGTTACATTGATTTCCTTCATCTTATAGTCTGATGATTTTTGTTTATTTTATTCCACAGATCAGTTTAAATAAAAGTACAGTTGAAAATGTTAATGGGATAAGAAACAGAAGCAAAGAGGAAAGGCCAGTGAATGAAGTGTGTCCTGATAAAATATATTCTGATGATATGTCTTTGACTTATCCTCTAAAAAATTACTTGTTTAGGTCATTCTGTACCCAATTGATACAACTATCTGTATGATTCTGAATCTAACCAGTTTTTAGCTTTGATCTGTTTAAAAGCAAGATAGTTACAATCAAAATTAGAAAGGTTCAAGATAATAGTCTCCAAACATGTGATGGAGTCCATCTTGCCAATGCTTAAAGTTTCTTTCATGCACACTTTTGAACCTTAAACTGTAAACCAAAGTTGGAGGACATGCACAGAAGCTGCATATGCTACATGTTGTTCCTTTGTGTGTTCTGGAAACAAATATGTCAGTGACAAAAATATAATATTTAAACTTAGCTCATCTAAAATGGCAGAATATAAATGTTTGTTCATGTGTATTCCTCATAGTGGCCGATTCTGTCTGAATGTTTCATGAAATAGAATCTCAGGGGAATGTTACAACTCTTTACCAGCATCTGTGTTGAACCGCTGTTTGGCTGACACCTGTGAAGCATGATTTGTGGTAATTAAGGATTACTTCTATTTGTATCTAAATGGCAGCTCCTGTCAGAAAAGTCCAGACTCATTCATTGGGATTTGATGTGAGGGATGACTATTGCCAGTCACACTTTGCCAGTTATTAGTTGTTGGTGACAGGAATGCTAGACCATGGTGTTGAAAGAGCTGCTAGTGCCTTTGGACACAGTGTTTAATAGAACGCTCCTGTGTTTCACTGCGGCCTCTCACATAGTGTTGCTGTACAGCAGAGTATTTCATGGAAATTAGGCTCTGCATGACCTGCACTGGCTCATTGGGATTTATGACTGTGCATATCTGAAGACACAATGTCAAACGACTTTTGGTATAGACTTACAGAAATGAAACACGACCTTAGGATCCACAACTTTTTATGATATTTAGATCAGACTACTAAATAAGAGTGCACACCCTGCTCAGGTCCCTCTGACCAAAGGGCCCTCTTGTATTCCCCAGTGTGTCTTGTGTTTGGATGAATGTGTGAATGTGCGTGTGTGGGCAGCATGGAGGCAGTCTGTCAGCATGTCGGGATCAGTCTGCTGAGCCCTCCATTGTTCTTTCTGAGATGTATTGTGTGACAAAGAGAAACAAAGTAGAGCCTGAGGTCATTATGCTGTACCTGAAAGTATGATTATTCAACACCCTACCAGAGCAATAAATCTGTGCTGTGACCGCTCTAATTAGAAAGGTAGAAAAGAGCAGAGCCACGTTGATAATCCCGTTCCCTTCACACTGTAAGCTTTTTCTTTTCTCTTTTTTTTTTTTTTTTTTTACAAAAAGGACCAAGCCTGGAGCTATAGTACCACAAACAGATTACACAGCTTGTTGGTTGAATTTACATACTGCAGCAGCCTTGCAAATGAGTTGGCACAACTCAATGGAACTCCACATTTAGGCTACAGGGGAAAACTAGTTTGGAAATTTCTTGAAGTACCTTATTTAAAAGAGAAAAAAACCCCAGACTTTAAGGTTAAGTTTATGAATAATAATGGGTGCTAGTAACTCCTGTCCTAATGTACAGGAGTGATAGAAATGGCTCAGAGATAATCAGATACCAGATTGTTATCGCTGGTATCTTTGGAAGTATATAGGTTGCGATCAAACAGAAGGCTAATGGCTATATCCAAGAGATTTGAATAATATTTTTTGGAGTAAATAACATCCTAAGTTGATCTCTAGGTTGATCTCTGGATTTTCTCATGACATGGGCGTAATATTCATAATGATGTTTTCTGGCACCATGCTGAACTTAAGACAGATTGTGATATGGATTTATCTAGTGTCATGCATTTAAAAAATATCAGGACTTGTTTAAATCTGTTGATGCTCATATTTGAAGTTATAAAATGGAATAATTTGTTATCTTCTTGTAAACATATATGTACTGGTGCTGCCTCAAATAGCTACATTAATATCCTACAAGGCATATAAACAGAGCAGAGGTCTTACTTTCACCTGCAATGTATCTTGGCTCATGTTTTCTGTTCAAACTTGACTTTGAATTAACTTTGAATGTTGATGGCTCAGTCTGTACTCCAGGTGGAGGCATGGTGGGACAAACTGGTTTGAATGGATCCATCATTAATACATTTGCTTGGTGATTGTTCTCTGGTGGCTGATGGATGTTTTATAAATCTAACTTAACTGGTCTGCTCTGGCCCTCTTCATAAACCACCTTTACACAATTTCTAAAATCTAAAAACCTATACAGTGTTTTCACACACAGAATGCTATAGTTGTTTTACTGTGAATCATATTTGTTCCAGTTAAATCATAGTTTGCAATGAAGTAGGTGAAACTGATTGTGGCACTTTATTTTACTGAGAGGTTTTTAAAGAAAGGTTTGGCACTCAGCTGGCCAAATTTTGCAGAACTGTTTTCACTTCTTCCTTCTAAGTCAGCCCATCATCACCCTGCTGCTGTTTTTCCATGGGCCTTGGAGCTTTCATTCATTCTCTCTCTCTCTTGTTTGAGAGACTCCAGCCTTTGTCTTTCTCTAAACTCCGGGCCCGTGTGCCTCCGCAGACTAATGAGGAAACACAGGAAAAGGTTCGTAGTACACTTAAATAAAAACAGCAGTGACGTACTTTGTTTTACGTTGCATAAGAGCAGTCGGAAGTGCTGGTGAGCTGAAGTGCAGCAGATTTATTAATGCATATGGTTAACATGGTGCAGCCTTGCTCGTAATTTCTAAGTTTATACTTTTTCATGAAAAAATATTTTTCTTGACCAATATGATAGTTGTTTCTTAATCCTTGGGCATACTCTTCGGTGCCACTAAAGTTCCTTTGTGATGGAAATGAAAACTAACACGGGTGTAAACCAGCCCATAGGCCAGGTGCCGAACTAACATCAGATGGGTTTTGACAGCCGTGACAGGCTTCTCATGGCCAAGCAGCTCCAGACGTTTGAAAAAGAGAGCAACCGCGGTAATGCCCTCAAGTTTAAAGTATCATAAAAGAACATTTGTTACATTATGAGAGCCTTTTTTCCTGATGTCCTCCCGCCTTGTCCTACTTTCATCCCGCTGTGATCTACTCCATGGGCCACTCCTTTTGTCTCTGCCTCAATCGTGAAGTTCATAGCTCAGCTGCACACAGTCTCACTGGAGGATTTAAAAAAAAAACAACAAAAAACTAATAAGCGCATTTCTCTCTTCCTTTTTGCATCTTTACCTTTGTTGCTTATATTGCTTTTGTCACCTAAGGCAACTAACTTGTCTGTGTTGATTGTTGCCTCTGCATCTGTGCATACACATTATTGTTTTGGTGCTGGCCAGAACCTTATATATTATTAGATTATTTGAATTGTGTTGTGCAGCTTATTAAGTATTTCATCAAGGTGTACAGGCATTGAACGATGTACAGAAACAGATAGGACTAGGTGGGACAGGACATGCCCTCTGAAGAGCTGGATGTTCAAGAGTTTCTTAAAGGAGCAGTATTCAGGAAGTCATCAACACATCACACCTCTGTTAAGCATTTCACTGAATACTAGCTCATTTGATGAGCTCAGCAGATGTGCAGTTCCACCAGCAGTGTGCTAATTGCTGCTGGCGCTAGTTTGAAGGAGCTGAATCAGAGAGCCCTGGGGAGGGGAGCTCTGTGAGGTATGTTTTTAATGAGAGAATGACATTATAACATATTGTAAAGCTCAAAAAAGTCATACATAATACCATCCCTTCAAAGATTGCAGTTGTGCTTGGTAGGTCATTCCACCATTGTTCAACAATATATGGAAAGAGTCTGGATGGACTTGAGCATAGGCACCCCGACTCGACAATCTCTTAATGACAGCATCACAATCACGGTCACATGCCCAAACAAATGTCACACGGCCAGCCTCCTCTCATCCTACTACTGACACACACACACACTCAAATGTAAAAAGGCTGGAAATAAACATCAGTTCTTAATATCGGGCCACTTTTACTCATGGAAACTTTACTGATATGTTAAACAATCACTTATACCAATGTTAATGTATACATAGTGCATCCCTGATCTAAAGTGTCAGTATTTGGAAGAATGTTCTTTAAAGAGGTGTGATCTGCAACAACAACAAAGGTTTCTGTAATTGTTCCCTACCTTAAAAGAAAAAAGGAGTTCATTAGGAAACCCCCTCTGCACTCTCATCAATAAGTGCGCAGCTCTTAAGATTCAGTCACCTTCTTACTGATGAAGAGAGCCTCTTGAGCTGAACCGAGGAGCTCTGTTCACATGTCTATTTCACTCCTTCCCTTATTAGCCATCTGTCACGTCTGCAATAGAGAACGTGAATGTGGTTGGTGCATTTTAGGTATTCATTGGCAAACAGTCAAATCGTCTACTGGAATTTAGGAAGAGGTTTTTTTTCATTTTGGTAATCATGTGTGGTGGTGTGTCATTATGTCAAAATAACATATACTGATTCTGATTTTTTAAATTTTTATTTACAGTTACAGCTTGACAAAATACTTGTAGAAAGTAATGTTCATCCAAGTCTCATCTGCCACCCACTCACCACAGACATCCTCCTGAGAAACACTTTCCTCAATGGGAAGTTAGACAGGTTTCCTTATTAAAAGCCTTGTTTGTATGTTAGCAATATCTGTGTGCATTATGCTAATTAATAGTTGCTCCATCTTGGCAAAAAAACAAACAAAAAAAAGCCTGGGCATCTCCCATCCGTCTACATGTGTCTGTGTTGGCAGATTACACTAACAGCTATTCATGCAAGCAATCAGTCTTCCTTCCCTTTGTGTGTGTATATGTGTGTCAGCGCAGCAGTCACAAGAGATGCATGTCTCTGCAGGAGGAGATAGATGAACACACACAAAGTAGACAAAGAGACAGGCTGCACACAAACACACAACAAGCTGGAGACACAAAGGGAGGTGTCCACTGCAGGTTCCTGCTCCAATCAGCAAATGTGCTCTGATTAAAAGCAGTAACAATAGTGCAACGTTTTTAGTGTCTTACACTACTCTGGCTGTAGACTGTTTACTTGTTAGGATTTTTATTTCTTGAATACATTAATTGAGAGAAAAGCTTTCTAGTATAAATAATCTTGTTTTATCTTTATAAGGCTCACAGATCATACATTTCTCTAATCCCTTTGCAGGACCTTATGGTTGTTATCAGACTTCTTTCTCTGTTGAATCAATTTCTACTGTTGTTAAAATGTATTTTAAAAAAGAAATATAAACATTTTTATTCAAGCTGTGTTATGTATTGTTGTGGTATTGTCAGGATTTGAAATTCACAAAATTTTGGTGATTTGTTTATTAATTTAAAAAAAATATATCTGCTGTGCAATGTGAGCATTGCTCTGACAAAAATAAGCAACAAATCTCAAACCTCTTTCTTTTAAAAAAAAAAAAAAATCATAATTCTGTATGTTTTGTTTCTAAAAATTATTTAACTTTCAGAGAAGCTAATAATGAAAATGTAAAGCTTTAGAATTTTTAAACTATGTTGTTCGTCAGCTTTACGAACAGTGCAAATCTTATCTTACTTCTCATCCCTTGACCAAATTACTCTTCATGTTTCAATTTGCTCCCATCGGTTCTTAATTAGTCTGGGATACAGTGGCTGTCACAGCATATGTTCCTGGTGTCCTCATCTTTCTGTACGACAGTGCCTAAAAATCAAAGAAAACAATCCTAATGACGTTTGTTTCATTAGGTTGTGTGTCCAGATACACTAGGCAGTAAGTCTGTTTTTGCATCTCTTTCCTTTCTTTCCCTGTCTCCAAAAATTGTCTGCTCATTTTAGCAAATCCAGTAATGAGAACCACAAATTTCCCATTTGTGTGCAGTAATATACATTTAGCTGTTATGAGAAACTGAACTCAAGTCTAGTGCAAGGAGTCAAAAAAAGCAACCACTTTAAGCAAATTGGGTTTTTAGGCCAAATTCTGACTCGAGTTTCAGATTGGACAGTTGTGTGTTTGATCCTCGGGCTTCATGTTTCTCAGTGGCTGTCTTAATTTCTTTTTGAGCTCACTGTTATGTAAGCAAGGAAATCAGCATTTTTATTAACTCACATTTTACACTAAATTAGCTCTCACAACCCTTTGATTCTATCATAAAATTAATTTTAAAAGAAGTTGATCATGTTTTTCTTTTTTTTACTTGTATTGTTAACATACATACATTTGGGATTTGTTCCTTTTATTTCTGTCCAAATGGATCATTTAATGTCTATATTTATCTATTTGATGTCTGTCAAATGGCAGCACAGGGGAGATGATCATTTGACAAACATATTGAAGAAGATGCTTTAATGTAGTCCTATTTACAGGTTATGAATAAATGTACTGATCTGTAGCTTTTTTGTTTTTAATAGAATTAAATAAAACAACACTACTACACTACAAACAGACAAACACTACTTCAGGTGTAAGCAAAGTTGACTGTGTTTTAATTATGAAAATGGCCAACAGTGTGTTTTCAATAAACTCTGGACTCAAATTTTGAAAACATCAAGGTCAAAACTTTCGATATATTTTTTGAAAAATCCTTTTAATAAGATAGCCTCAGAGCAAGTGGAGCTCTCTTTTTTGTTTTTGGTCTTTATGTTGCACAATCATAATCTATTTTATGGAAGAAGGATATATTTCATTTTGGCCAATTAGCAAACAGAAGGAGTTGAGTTTCTGAGATGTTTTGCAGTTTGCCTGTGTTGTCGCTTGGAAATGGCAGCAGAGGAAGTGAAGACAGTTTCCAGTGAGTTTCATATTGTAGTTTTCTTGTATATCATGTCCAAATATTAGCAAAAGTGTAAAATCATATCCAATCAAATCAGCAATCAATAATTTCTGAATAGCCGAGGGTTCAGACCCTCTGAATCAAAGCATAGAAAGAGGTGTAGGTTATACAGGTGTGGTATTACACCTGTGATTTTGGAAGTTTTCAAAATGTAGTAGAAAAACAAACAAACAAAAAATTCTAGACAATAAAAGGTGCTTTTAGGGCAGCAGTGTCTTTGTTTTGGCTCAGTTTATAGACAGAAATGTACCATATGGCAGCTGAATTACACTCTAGGGGGGGGATTATTTCACCAGAGGCGTTCCTCTCTTTATTAATGGTGTTCATGGAGCGCGCCGCTGCCCCAAGGGGCGGGTGACAGGTGCTCCTGATGGTAATAAAGGACTGTTTACACTACAGCTCAAAATGTCATTCTTACAGTTCTGCTTGAAACATCTGACAGATTTTTTTGCTGGTTGGAGAGGCTATCTAATCAGATCTGTTCTGCAATTTATGTTAAATATTTTAAAGATGGACCTAAAAAACACCTTACATTTTCCTATGATTTCAAAGTTATTGAGATGAGCAAGAATATACAGCTTTATAAACACCTGAAAAAGAAACAGGATGATATCATTATGTTTATGCTGATTATGTGCCAACAGGTATTTATATGGTATTGGTTCATGTAGTACAGGAAAATCCAAATACAATTAAGTGAGAATCAGCACAATCAATACAGATACCAGGAGGTAAACTATGGGGAAAACTGATGATGATGATGATGATGATGTGGTCAGGGTTGTGGTGAGCTTAGCTATTTTTAGCAGCAGTCATTTTTCATTGCAGGTGCAGAGAGGGGTTAGAATCTACAGAGGTCTAATAACCTCTACATGCATGCGAGATCATTAATCATAAACATATTTATGGTCATCGGTGTCTGTGAAGGCTGGTTTTTTTGTAATGTTTACATCTTTGTGGATTTCTATTTTTCTTGAGGTGTGAAGAGTCTTAACAGCTGTAGTAGTATCTTTGTCTGTGAAAAATAATGCCAGTATGTACATAAATTTAGTAACAACATAATTTATAACTATGTACATTTTTATTTACAATACTGAAGAAATTAATAAATCACATATTATGTTTAAATAATAGAGGTCCCTCATATTGCTTGAAAGACTATATGTAATGTCTGTTTTAGTCCATTCTACTGCCTGCCTTTATTATTGTCACTTTTGGTTCCTGGATAAAATAAATTTAAAAAAAAATTTAATTAACATTTAATTAACAGTGTTAGATTAAATGTTTGTTTTATGCAGGGCAATAATTTAATGCAGATTGGGTTACGTTTGTCATTGATGATGGTTCATCTACATCAGACGATTCAGCTGATTCATCCAGCTGTTTAAAACTATTCCTCCTATTTTATTATGATAGTCGGTTACTCAGTTTCCGAGCTTTCTGTGTTGAGCATAAAGTTTATTCCACCATCCTCAAAGACCAATAATCTATCTCCTGTCTGCTCAGGATTTCATTGAAAGGCCTTCTCTACAGCTGGCTTTAACTGTCCCCCTATATTTATGAGGGTTGATATTTGGTGAGTGGCAGCAGAGCATTACAGAAAACCCACAGGAATACCCTTCACGACATCCTTAGATCTTTCCTTCTGTGGGTGTGAACTGGCTGTCAATCTTAAGCAGTCATATGGTTTATTGGCATTGAAGGCAGGGGATCACCAGGGCCAGTAGGAGGTACAATCAATGCGTGAGTAGGCTTTGCTAATGTTGCACGAGTAACTAATGTGAATACTTTCTTTTTTCCCGTTAGTTTCCTGCCTTGTAGTAGCTTCTGCCTGTGATTTGTGGATTTTTGTTCTTCAATTACAAGTTTCTTGTGTGTTTTGCTGGATTCTTGGTCAAATTTGATTTTCCTCAGTTTTTCCTTGTGCTTTTCTCAGATATGAATTGACCATTTCAAAGCTACTTGTTATTAAATCATTGTGTCACTTGTACACATCAAAAAGTAGTTTCTTGTTTCTGTGAACATGTTGCAAAACACATTTGTATTGTTGTTGTACTGCCAATAAATTACAATAAAAATGTAAATGCGAATCTTGCCTTTGATCTCTGACAGCCTGACAGAGCCATTTGACTATCTTATACATACACAATGTATTCATTGACACAGAGATTTACTATTGAGAGATGAAATAAGGATTTTGAGAAAGAGACTCACTTTTACAGGTAATCCATGGTGCGTTGCTTTTTGTATGAATTGTTTTGAGAAATTTACTTACTATTTTACAAATGTTGAGAATGATTCAAGAAATGCACCAAAGGAACTTAGAAAAACTGCAAAAAGAGCATCAGTATCGTCTCACCAGGTTAGACCATCACTTAAACCATATAGTATTTTCTGAAACTCAGGATGGGTCAACTTTTTTATTATTTTGCAGTAGCTGCATCACCACATTTATTGAGCTTTATACTTGCAATCATCTAAATAATCAATGAATGACGACATGAATAATTAATTTGTTATACCAAGAGAACATTTCAAATACTAAGATATTTCTAGACACAGTTAGATAATGCTATACAATAGGGTTACACGTTTTCAGTGCCAATTAAGTCTATTTTATTGTAAATTTACATATTGACTAGACATTCACTTTTTTAAAAAATATATTCTTCTGAAATATTGAGAACAGATTTTTGATTTTTGAGCTTTAACTAAGGATGTGTTGAAAATTATACTGTAATTACTGCAGATATGTCAGACCTGCTCCCTCTGTGTTAGACGCTTGTCAATAATTCACTGCCCACTCATTCACAGCTAATATTTCTGTTTTGATTTATTAGACTTTTGTTTCTGAAGTAAAGTATTTAGACCCGGCTTAAAGAGTAGGCTTTCCTTGTAGCCTTTTTGTTCATTTTTCACCCTAAGATTTGTCTAAATTTAGCCTTGCATTGACCGCCAAACACTGCAACCTGTCAAGATGCTTTGGCTGATCTGATCTTTGCCATTCCCCTGACCTGCTCCCTTTAGTCTGCTGCAGGCAGTGGCCGTAAGCCAGAATACTTTGAGATCAAAGTGTCTCTGCTCTAGAAGGCTGATGTGAGAAATGATATAGAACAATCACATTAAGTTTATAATGGTAAGAATAAGAAAGAACCTAATTATTCAATTATGATTGCTACTTTTGTTTATAAATCAGGAAATGTCACTGCATCATAACCTTCAGTAAGCATGCTATATTTTTATGGTATCTACACATAGATATAAACAAAAAAAATTCCCAAAATCAAATGAAATAATATGATAATATATATGTATTCTGTTTCAAAATTATATGTGCTTAGTGCTTATAGACTCCCAGCAGTTTATGAAGCATAGATAGTACACAGGAAACTGAACTTGCCAGAACCAAAGTCAAGAGTAGTTTACTGACTGCTATGGACCATTGGGGGTGAGTAACTGAGAATTATCTCAAATATTTAAAATTTGTCTTGATTACTTTATCATGTAAATAGTTTTTTTACATACCATTTGTATTCTGCATGAAATCTAAGTGGTTTAACCATCTTGATTCAAAATTCTGCCCATCCTCACACAGACTATTTATTGCTTCTTCCTTTCCTTAATGCATCCTTTATCTCCATCAGGCTTGCATTATCTCTCCATGGCTCTGGAGAGATGGAGAGATAATGGCCTAGACTTGTCTAGGCCACAAGACTCATTTAGAACAATAATATGGAATAAACTGTGAGAAGATATCTTCATATGTAATATATTTTTATATTGGTATAGTAAACACTTTTGGACACAATGTGGGGATAAATTCTACATAATGTACAAAATCTTAACCCAGAATGCAGCTTTGCAACATCAAATGCCTCACTGAACATTACCGTTCAACAATTTTCACAGTACAACCGAAAATCTTTCTGTATTTTGTTTAGATCTTATTTGAACATTTAAATTTTGAGCAGGTGAAGGGCAGTGATGCATTTTTAAAGTTATTTCTAAAGTATGGCATTCATGTGTATTCAAACCTGATTTAATGCTTTATAGAAGCATATTCTGATGCAGTTTCAGCTATGTCTGTCTATGTCTAAGGTTTTCTCCTTGTCATTGTAGACAAAAATGAGACCAAATTTTAAATTTGACTATTTTTTGCACTGGAAATTATGTGGGGGTGGGGAGTTATAAAGTAAAGGAGGTAGATGACTAAAAGTTATTTTCAGATTTGTAGTTTTAAACAATTGTTTAAAAACTGTGTATCATTATTCTCAATTTTGTTGTTGGTTTAGTACTTAAAATCCCAATAAAACACTGTAACATGGGTATTTCTGAAATTTCATTACCTTGCTGTCTTTTTTCAAGGTAATATACCTGATGCCTTATCAAAACTACAGTTCCATGTTGCAAGTACATGAGGTACTGAATTCATGCACACTTTGCTCAGATTGAACAGACACATTGACTAATAATTTAATACTAGATTTATCCCACAGATCAGTGCTTGGTGTTTCTCTCTGCACTCTGTCATCTTGAGTAAGAGAAAACGATAGTAGTACTCACAATCTCATTGTCATACGTTTTAGCACGGATACAAAGAGATAGCACCACCTTCCGCTGTGTCAGACTGGTTGGCATCTGATCATCAGTTTGCACAGCTTTAATAACAATCCAGATAAACCATAAGATTGCCACCAGCATTGATTGCCTGGAGTCAGAAATAACTCTGCATTGCACAGACTCTTGAGTGAATTATGGGCGCACATAAATGCTTGGAAACGTATATAATTGGGAAGCTGACGGATGGAGGAGAGTCAGCTCTAAATTACTTTGTAAATCTTATCAGTATTGCTATGTGGAGTGTGGGTGTTGAAGGTTGTTTGTCAAGGTTATTGCCTGATGAGTCACTGTGGGGAGGCAGCAAGAGGGGGCACAGCAGCTTGTCAGATGAACAATATTATACTGCTTAAGCTCAGTCACAAATATTTCACCTGAGACAGAGTGATGTCTCAGGTGGAGCATATCTTTAAGAGAATGGGGTCATAGCAAGGCAGCCAAAACTTAATCCACAGGGAATTATACATGGGCCACAATGAAAGCTTCTTTATCTTTCCCTGTCCTTATTCTCAAAGATACTTTTTCATTCAGCTAATACTTTATCTTCATCGAATGCAAGAGAAATGGAGCAAAAGTGGAGTTTTTACTGGACTAACTGTCCTTTATTGCTCTCGTATCTTCTCCACCTCCATCTACATAGTCTGGCAATGTTGAGATAACAACCCACTCCAGAGATTTTTCTTTTCCACTGTGACCTTGTTCTCATATTCAGTGGTGGATTATTTCTCTCAATCAAGAAATTTTATGTAACTGCTAACCCAAGAGGATTATAGAAGAATATTCTGCTTTTAGAACCGAGAAGATGCTGCCGCACTGTCTGTCATGTTGCATGTTTGGAAGAACACTGCTGGTGTGAAGAGCATTTGGCTGAATGTTTCAAGGTTATTGCCAAGATTCAATCTGACATGGGCATGGTATCTTTTGGCTGTTTTTGCAGGGCTGTAGCACCTGATCACCATGGCAGCCACTTCATTCTTCATTGCTTTGTCTTTTTACTGCATCTTTATGCAGCTATGAGTCCAGAATTACTATTTTTGTGGAAATTATTTTTTTTATAATGTATTCATTAAATTCATAGACATATTTATATTTCAGTATGTCTTAATTTCTCCTTCTTGGTGTATATCCTGTTTAGATTTTCAATACTCAGCATACCAGTAAAGATTGGAAAACGAGAGCAAGTCTCAATCCAGTACAGTGTGCACTACAGCCTGCGGCTGAAAATCTGCTTGTTCTAGTGCAGTAATTAGTGCCTGAAGGTTGCAGCATAAGCACATTCTGCTAATCCAGCCATGATGCTCCAGTGGGCTCACAGTTTAAAGAGTAGGACTGAATCCCAGTGGAGCAGATGGATGACGTGATGTGAGAGGGGGTTGATGGGGCCCCCCGATCATTAAAAAGCCCGATTTCATGGTGCTAATGAGATCAGCAGTTTGAGCTCAAGGCTGGTGGTTTGCTGAAGATTCACTTCTCTCAAGGCTGAAAAGTTTAGAGGATTTGTTGTTATGCAACAAGGAATTTTCAAGGACTCAGACTTGGATGTCTAAAAAGAATCTCATCAGAATTTGTACAGACAATAGTTTAATTAGGATCAAAGGAGGAAATCCCCAAACTCACCATATGCAATTCATCAATTGTCTTACGATGCATTTATGCACCATTATTTTGAATTTCCAGGGATTCAACACCATTATAAAAAGGCTCCATCCATCATGCATGATAACATTTTATGTGTAAAAGTTGTACAGTGCTAACTTAAACAGAAAGCCATGAGAAATAAATACAAATTGTATTATGGCAACTATCCAAACACACTTTATACACAAGGTACAATAAGGATGTTGTGCTTTGAGTTGATCAGCCGATACCAATATTTACCTGACACAACGTCAGCACAAGTCATTCATCCTTTTATGACTTGTTTTATAGTGTGGAATGTTTGAGCAAGTATATTACAGTCAACAACAAAAGGTACGAGAACAACTGATTTATTATTAACAAATGGGTTTGCATGCAGGACACAAGCACTGCTGGGTCGGACTAAATGATCGAATGGAGTCCTTTTAACAGTGAGCTTGTACGCCAAAATACTCGTTTTTTGGCAGATATTTCCGATATCAATATTGGATCTGGACCGCTTTATAAAAATGTGACCTTGATAAATTACAAGTTTCTAGCTCAAATCTTCTATTGCTATGAATGAAATGTGACAAGAAACTGCTTAAAGGCATCAAGTTTTCATCCGAAAATATATGAAAAAGACATACATTTTTTCAACTAGATACAAAAAAATAAAATGCTCCACTTTGTTCTTTTTGGACATTACTGAGTTTTGTGGGTACATATTTTGTACAACATGGAATTCATATTTCTTGTCCTTTAGCCTTGTTATTTTCGTAGTGAGCACCCTGAATTCCCTAAGAGCCATAAAGTCTGCTGACAACTCTGATTGCACATTTCTTCTTGCAGTTTTACTTTGCTGACTAAGGAAGTGGTCATCTAAAAGGTCTTGAGAATCTCAACACATACCAGCTCATCCATCTAGAGCATAGCAGGAGCAGCAGAGTCTGCAAAGGTTATTGACAAGGCACATCGTTTGATCACTGGCACTTCCTGCACTCTGGGTGGTTTATTATAAGGTGATAGATGTACATTGTAGTAAATGTATTAGTTTGTAATAAGGGTGTGCATAAAGCAGTGTTGTTTAGCTTTCAAATATGCAGCCAACGTATTTATGTTAGCTATATATCCATGGATCGTCATGAATTCTTGACTTTCAGATGCTGTTTGTCTTAGCTGCTTGTTTGTTTTCCTTCAAATCAACTCAGGAACAGTAAAAATCAAAATCTTTTTATATTTCTGGATTTCTTAAAAAAAAAAAAAAGAGAGACCCACTGAAGGTGCCGCCTGCCTTTAGATGGAATAACATAATTTCTTCCAGATTGGCATAAGTGGAAGTGACAAAGACAAGGTGGGAAAGGGCTTGCAGCAAAATGTGATGCCTCCCACAACATCCCCAAACCCACTTGTGCCAAACACATGCCGCCCTGCGTGGCCAGGCCATGCCATCGTAGCTCCCCCCCAGGGCAAACAAAGACCCCTTTCAGACCAGTCCGTACTGTGATCATATGGAGCAGAAGAAATCTGTTCCTCTTGGTTGCACTCTGTGAGCTGAACCAGTCTTTCTCTTACTCAACCAGCTGGATTGGTTGTGCTTTTTTATTAATTAATTTTTTTTATATAGACCTGTTGGTCTTTAAAAGGGCACAAAGGTGGATATCAACCAATATGTCAGCTGTCTGTGGAAATGTGTCTGTGTATTCAGAGTGGATTCACAGACATTGCAAAAGTGTTCATGTTCTTTGAATTTTTTCACATTTTCTAACATTGTAATCACAAGGCTTACTTTTTTTAAAATAATAAACCAACACAAAGTACAGAATTATCAGAAATGTGAAGGAAAAAGAATTAAATGTATGCTTAATACCAGTTTAACGCTTATTTTCCATAAGTACTTTTAATCTGACGAATGAGTGCCTGAAAGCATTTTCTAATTTATTGAATATGACTGTTTCTGCTTGTCCCTAGGAAAGAAACATATGAAACATGCCAGTAAGCATCACATTTGGCACTTATCAAATGTAGCAGTCATCCATATCCTGCAGTCTAGCCTTTTTATAAAATGGGTTGCTTTAGCAAACAGTGCATGATGGTACATCATGGATATTGAGTGACTGCCCTAAACTTACATTACTGCTGATGGCTTTGGATGCTCAAGGCTCAGATTGCTGTTTGTTTGATTGACAAGGTTCATACTCGTCTAAGTGGACCAGCACTCACCTGTACTCCTGTCAGCCCACTGGCAAGATGTCATATTTCCACCGTCTCTCTGTTCTTTCTTCTTGCAGCATCAGTCCTCTGCCCTCATTCAGTGAAGCAGTGCACTTGTCAAGATGTCAGAAATACCTTAGCCTTGTAAAAAAAAAAGCCTTGAATACATCAAATATTTCATTTTGCTTATTTTGCAAGTCACAATGTAAAAAGTCAATTATACTTATATGTAAAATATTCTTATTGTTTTATTTTTTACTGATGTAAAAAATCATCAGTAAAAAATTATTTTTATTGATCATATCCATCTTTTTGGAAGATGGATATTCCGAACTGAATAAATATCTACATTTTTCTTGGTCGCCAGCTGTAGTTAAAATCTGTGAAAGCAGTGTTTTTCCTGTTCTTTGCATCAACAAGGGAATACAAAAACCTCTCTATTTCTCCAGCATGCTGGTTGCCTACTTTTTCCATTAGCTCTGTTGGGACAAACTAATTTTAGAGAAACATTCTAATGTTCAGTTCTGAAGATGCTGCTTTTATTTATTAGAATTTGAAAATTTTATGCCAGTGAACCTACCTCACATCGAACTTAGCCAATTGTTTTTTTTTTTCTTTATGTTAGTTGTATTTATCTTCATCATGAATATAAACTTTGTACATTGCTGTGCAAATCTATTTATAAATAAACCATTGAAAACCGCAGCTTACATTCTGGCTGCTCAGTTAACATCCTGCGGGTTAACTGAGCTCCTTCAAACTGCTGTGACATTACTTTAACTGTGACAGAAGCTGAACTGAGAGGATGTTTGCTGTTACAGCCAACATGATTGTCACAGATGTGCCCCACACAGTTTCTCATTGGGAGGTTTCCTTTTTTAGTAAAAGGAAGTTATTTCTGCAGCACACTGCAAGTTTAATGAGGGCACTGGTGATACCTTTGAAGTAAAACGACTTGTTTGGTTACTTAGTACCTGAGCTACATTCACACATATTGAGTTTTTCACTTTTTCTGCCTTACTATGGTAACTATGGGTTAAACCTTTGTAGGGTTGCAGCAGCTTGTTGATGTAATCACTGATGTTGGCTACACAATTCAAACATTTAATATTTTTGTTCAACTCAGAAATTTTGTCTTACTTTATTTTTTTCAAAAGGTACAGCAGTTTTCCTCCAACTTACTTCTTGTGTTGTCTACTGCTTCATGTCTGCTTCTTAAATCAGCCAGGTAAAAGCCCCAGCCATTGTCTGGCTCCATCTGTTCTACTATTTTAAGACAATCACAGAAGAAGAAGCATCTGATTACACATAAATAGGCCAGTTTATGTTAGATTTTCAAAGTTTTGAAAGGCTCAAGTATTCAAAACCCTGAAAAGTTAGATGATGATACACATGGTGTTTGGAGTCTTTCTAAGTTTTATCATGCTCTATGGTTGAGCTTTGTTGTTTTGACTTTGAAGTGCTGTCAGTTGTCATATATTACACTAAGTGTAATAGAATACACTCAGTATAGTACAATCTCAGTGCCTACACAACAGTATGTGTTAATTATTTTATTTGTCCTTTTTATTATGTAACTTCTTGTTAATTATTTTACATCTAGAATCACAGTTTGTAAGTTTTTAAATTAACACATCTTATTCTATTTTCTTCACTTTAAGACTTTACTTAGTTTAATAGATGCCTAAGTATTCACATTAGTAACCTTTAACAAAAATATTGAGACATAATATAGTCTGAAAATATAAAGTACAATAGTAGTGGACAGCACTGATAGTAATCAATTCTATATTATGACCTTACTGTGCACAGGTCAATAATAAAAAATGACTCCTCCTCTACTTCCTTCTACCTATCCAATCCTGCGCAGCTGGGAGAAACACATGACTGCAGGCGACATGGACATTCAACCACAACTTTCCAATTATTTCATCCAGGCATGTTCCTAAATATATACATGCTACTATACAAATTTGTTTACTGCATTGAGTTTCCCTACTGAGGCTATTTGGAGTTCCATCTTACTTATTTTTCCATTTGACATCTGGCAAAGTCTGATCAATACATTATATAAACTGTGTGGGTGAGAGCTAAGGACAAATTTAAGACTGCTACCTTGAAAACTCAGTGCTATCTTTACATTGTGCATGTTTTGCAAGAAGTTGCCCACCTTCATTTAAGCAGAGCTCTGCCATGAGTAAGAGAGCCTTGTATAAAGTGGCGCTCATGGGTACCACTGTTGCTATGAAACTGTCAAAACGTGTTTGAAGCACAGACCTGTTCTGATAGAAGTTGAAATATTCTCAATACCTAATGCTCTTGCTAGTATATGCCAAACTTAGGTTAAACGTATTACCTATTGCTATTAGTTTCGTTATTCAAAGTCATTTGAATAAGGAGCTGTAGAAACACACGTTCTGCTCAGCTGTATCTTTTACTATCAGCTTATGAGAAACATTTTTACTTCTCAGGGAGACCAATGTTGAAAACAGACATTATTTATTACAAAAGAAACAATGTTATATTGAAGCAAAAAATGTCAAAGATGCAGTTGTTTCTGTGACAGCTTACCGCATATTTGCTTGGAGGATCCTGCCTCTATCTGTTGACCATCAGACAAGCATCAGTCTTTCTTTGGAGAACAAGTTCAAGTACATTAAACTGGGACTGAAAGGAAGCCAAGACTTCTCAAAGCTCTTTTTGAAATTGCTATTTCTGTTCTTTCTTTTTATGATTTTATCCTAAGAGACTTATTTTAGATTAGCTGTTGGATCATATTGCTCTTAAAATACCATTTTTTAATTAGACATGCAGACCAATTATGCTAGGTACTTCTCCTTCTCCCTGTGGACATCCTGAAGTACTAAACTGCAGACACTGAGGCTCTTAAACTTTCCAGTGTAGCTTGAAACTAGGCAAAGGGAAACCATGTGAACATGTCTCCAAGTAGGTTTCTCTAAACAATGTGTCACTACTTATAATCTAATTTAAGATTCTTCAAGAAGACTTTTGAGAAGATATTTTCTGCCCTGTGTATAAAGTAAACTGTTAGAAATGGACATGCTTGTTACAACCATAAAAAAACATATAAATACAGATGCTCAGCCCCTCATTAAGAGTTTGGTTTCAGACATTTCTCTGTTCTTTTACCCCAAGCTGATATGTATCCTTCCTAAAATGTACACTCTTGAAATGTGAAAAAGTCAGTTCTATCCATTCCGCAGTAAATCCCCTTAAAATACACTAATAAAAGAAATCAACTGCATTCTAAAGGATTATGTTAATGGAGCATATCTCAGTAGACCAGTAAAAGTGACACCACAGTAAATCTCTGAAATAAGCTGTCACACCGAATACCCAACCAGCAAATCAGCAGCACTTTTCGGCTCATCCTGCTCACCGTTTGGTTGGCAAGTCATGCATTCTTGGTTGGCAAGAATGCATGACAGCAGCAGTATAAATCCTCCAAACCTGTCATACAAAATAATACAGGCAAATAACATAAGTTTGAACGAAGCAGTTCTGTTCATTCTTTTTATTTCTTAAGGTGGTAAAAGTAAGAATTCTTTCAGACCACTGTGTTGTTCTGTAGAAGTAGCTTTAGGTTATACTGTCAATGTAATGAAAAGAGCGAAATCAGGATCATAAAGAAAATGTTTCCACAACATATGATGCACATCTTGTTCTTTTACACAAAAAACATAATACATTTATTGACTTTATGAAAATATAAAGCATCCATTAAAACAGGTTTCTTTAGGTTTTGTTGTCTGCAGAAATCAGAAGAGTTGTGGCCTCTTGAGTGCTCGGTTTTATGGAACACCGCAGGGCTTAGAGTTATTAAAATTGTCTCTTTGTTTTAAGGTAGGTCAACCAAGCATGTGTGACCAATAAGATAATATCTCCCATTATAGTGGTGCCTGATATTACTTGACTTTAATTAGAGCATAAGATATTCAAAGGTGCTTTCACCTCAGTAAAATCTTGTCTAACTGGAATATTGAAAATGTTGGTCTTTCTTTTAGCCCATGTGGTTTAACTTAGACAACGCTCATGTTAGATTGTCAGGTTCTGACATGTAAAAGAAACGTGATGAGTAACAGATCATTTCTTTTTGAAAATTACACTTTTAATGTGACATATGTCCTGTATAACTCAGTTTAGAAACAAACAAAGGTTTTAAAAAAAGAAAAGACAGAAGGGCATGAATTTGTAACTAGTTGTTGTTTTATGTTTTTGACATCCTTTTCCTTTATTCTCTGTAAATGGATTAAGGTCTGATATTATCAAAAACAGTTTGAGGCCACAAAAGGCAGTACGGTACTTCACTAAAACAATAGCATAGCCACAGTGAAAAGTGGTAGAGGTAGGATCATGAATTGATGTTAACATTTTTACATTTTTGTGAATGTGAATAAAGTTATAAAAGGTAAAAGTATCAGTAAGTTTTGATGCCAAGCCTACAAGTATCTGTTAGAATGTTAAAAAATAGATTAATGTTTTGTCATGGTTTTATGCATTATATCATAAACCTGGCATTGTAACAACAATAGTTCCAATTTTTAAAAACAATCTTAAATATTTTTTGAAAGCCAGAAAGACTTAGGCTTTTTTAAAAACGTACTTTAAGTTTGATTTTTAAACTTAAGAAAAATCCTGAGAGATTTATATCAGTTTACAGCATTTCACAAAACAGAAAATAATTAAATGTAAAAAACCTTCAGAGTTCAGTGATCTCTGTGTTATGTCTCCCAATGAAGTGAGTCAAGATTCACTACATTTTTTTTTTTTTGAAGAGGTTTGACCCATTCTTGGCTAAATTTAGCCACACAAAAAGTCCTGGAATATACAAATAAATGTGTTTTATGTGGATAATTTATTGAGAACATTGCATCTCCCTTGGGCATCCATTATAGCTTTGGCACATAAGAGGAATGGTGGGCTTTTCACGCCTGTGTGCACACACAACCTTTTCTCCAAAGCCAAAACGGCTTTTTCCATTTTCATGGCTGGATTCCCCAACAGACACTGATATTTCCTGGGGCTTCGGGAACAATCAAGGAGGGTGAACTAGTTTCAGGGGGGCACTTTGCTCAGCATAAGGTGTTTAAAACAACTCTAGGCTCTTAGTATGCTCAACTTTTTTTCTTTTTTTTTTCACAAAATCTGTCATTCATTGAGTTTTCCTTTCACATTAAATTTAATAAAATTTCTTGAGAAAGACTTGAACAAAACTTGGAACAACAAAGAGACGGAGAGAGAGAGCTAATAATCCATAACAGGATGGCAAACTGTTGTGTGAACCCATACATGTCTTGTTAATTATTATAGCTATAAAGTAAAACACATCTGATACTTGACAAAGAAAAAAAAGCCCATACCGCCATCCTTCACTGAAGCATCTCCTATGCTGTAACATTTACATTAATTTCATTATCTTCAATATATTTATATTAATAATTACACCAACGTTTATTTCATCAAGCCATGAGAAGGCAAAAGGGAAATTTCCATTTAATGATTTCCCTCCTCACTTGAGACTGAATCATCTTTCTTGATAGATTATCATAGGGAGTGAGGGAGATATGCCTTTTCAGTGATAATGAAAAAGGAGCAAAAATTCAGAGGGGAGATAAGAAAACTGACAGAAATACTTCTCTGTCTGACAAAAGACCCACTTTTTGTTGCCTTCTTGGCCACTGTCACTTCTCTTCTAATACTTGTAAGCGGTATTAAGGGAGACATAAGGTTTTGGCTTTGTTTGCATTATTGGAGAATCAAAGTAGCAAAAATAGCAAAGTGTTTTGTTTAGTTTGACACAGGAGATTAAAACAGGATGTCTTAGGGGAAGATTAAACTGCTTTCTTAAAAAGGTCAGAAGAGACAAAAAAAAAAACACCTTTGGGCTTCTGAGAGAAGGTTACATCGCTAACACCATATAACTAAAAGTCATATTAAAATGTAGCTCATGGGGCTAAAAAATAATCCTGATGGATCCTTGTGGACATTTTATGGAAACAAAGAGTTGAGGACACTACCTGGAAGGCTGCCCTTGCTTTGTGTTACTGAGGAATAGTTTTCATGAACAAAAACTGCTGAATTGCTTAAAAGTAAAGGGGCAGAGGGATGAAACAGCAAGGAGTGGTTTAGCCTTGAGGAAATTACACAGATAACACCTTGCAAAAGTTGATGAACCATGTGAAGTGGTGTCTTAATGGCGATATGCAATGTTAGTTTTCATCATGCATGTTGGCGAAAGTTCAAATTTGTCCCCATCTGAACATCTTCTTGTTTGTTCTGTCCCCAACACAGTTTGTAGCAAGCTCCAAGCCTGACTTTATGGCTTTATTTTGACAACATTGTCAAAAATTTATTTGTGGACTATCTGACTAGTAGCTGTCCTGATAGATTTTCCCATATGAGGTGTGGATATCTGCAGGTCCTCCAGAGTTACCATGCACTTATTTAGTGTTTCTTTGATTCAAGCCTTCCTTGCACTGCCTCTGATTTTACAGCCATGTGTTGATCTGTTTGCAGTTGTGAAAGACTATTTTCATTTGCATTATGAGATGTTGAAAACTTTACTCTGTGTTAAACAGTTCCTTGGTCTTTATGATGTTCTCTTACTGAAGTCTCACATTGGCGGCTTATGAAAACCATGTATAATTTCCCTTCCACCATATCCGCCATGTAATAACCTAATAAAAACATTGACATTTGTGATTATGATTTGAGAGCGTGTGAAAATGGTAATGGAGTGTGAATACTTTGCAAGGCACGGTCAGAAATCATGAGGCATTTCTTTTAGCAGAAAGTCCTCAGAGTTGAAGACACTTTAAAAAATGTTTAAGTGTTCTGATGTTCTTAAATGAAATTTATAAAGGTGAAACAGTAAAAGCTTACAGGCACGGAATCTTCTCTGGGTAACCCATAAAGCAGTGCTTCTGGCTGTGTTGCTGCTTAACAACTTAATTCCTGTATGTGTGAACAAATCTTTGCCAGCATCTCCAGTGTGCATGTCTGCTACGATGCGTCACGGCTGTGAGCTAAAACTAGATAGAGTTATACAGGATGCTCTAAGAATCTGCAGCGTGGTATCAGTGTGTGAGAAAAAATGTTAGGTCTCAAAGGCTGAAAATTATAAATTATACATGACACTAAATTACAGATTGAATTAGCCATGCTGAGTCAATTTTACAAAGGCTTTCTCTTTACTGGGGGAGAATAAGGCAGCACATCAGAGCTCAAACTGCGCAGAAAGCCCAGAAAGAAAAAAATATCAAGCTTTGTTTTTATGTTAATCCTTGGAATGACACCCATTGTGCTGTTCATTTTGTTGTAGGGATATTTGTCACACTTTTTAGTTAAAGCTGTACAGTTGGCAAACAACTACAACATCACTTAAAAATAACAAATAATTAGCTGACAAAAAGGAATCCAGTAACTGAATAATGTGATTTTTGGACTTATTTCAAATTTTTACACACGACAGTGTAATCTGAGCAGACCTTAGATTACCCACAACGAGCTGAGAGATGTGACAGAAAGGCTATTAGGGTGAAACTGGCAGAGAAATCCATCAGTGGTGGGCTGGATGACTCAGAATTCCTCATTGAGAAACATTTATTTCTGCCTGCTTGCAGGAAGAATCAGTTAGGCATAGATATCACAAACACCTCTGCAATAAATCTGCATCTATACAGACACTTTTCATTGGCCATGGTACATCTGTTTGGAATCTAGGAACCTTGTAAAGCTGCTAAAAATGTTTTGCAGTGACTGGTTCTGAGTAATTGTCAATACTATTATTATTGAAGCTTTTTGATTTTGACATTCTGTGGAAAGACTAGTATTTTTGCAGAATTTGCAGGAATCCACGTTTAGCTACGATTTTATTTAAGGACCCCTCATATAATAAAAGTTACCTGGCCTTTTTACATTCAAGAGGTCCTTAAAGTTTCCCTCATAAGTCCCTGTGATGTAAAGCAAATCATGAAACACAACAGGTTTGTTATTCTTGATCAGGTGCTCATGTGGCCATTGTTGGAGTTTTTGGTATTGGACAGAGATTAGCAAGGACCCTGACTGCTGCCTGCTGTCATACAGTCCCATGCCCAACAAACTGTTATGCACTGCTAATTATGAAACTTTCTTTCAGAATAAAAAAAAAAATTTCTTGATCAAATTTGACCTACAATAACTAACTTTCTATATCTGACCACTTGCACCAGCCTTGACTCCCTACTTGCATCAATCACCCTTGACGTCTCATGATACTGTTGCAGCTTTTTCCACTGCTCTCCGTTGTACCATTTTAATATATGCTAACCACTTCAAATGTGAAACACCCACAAGAGGCACAGTTCTGAAGATGCTCTGACCTAATTTTCTCAACTTCACATTTTGGTTCTTGTCAAACTAAGTCAAAGCCTGATGCCCAGTTGTCCTTCTGGCACCCAGACTAGGAGGGAACCAGGTTTATGTGCTTCATAACAGACTGCACTCAGTAACAAGTGTCATGATGAAGAAATAAAGATGATTCACCACACCTGTCAGTGTTCATAATGATATCCTTGATTAGTGTAATTTTATCCTTGTCAAATACTGTTGTGTCCAGCATACTTTTGTGGCTCTTCTCAGCGGTTCAGAAATCTTAATGGGCGAGCTTAACAAACATGGAAAAACATTAAATGATACCAATGAGAGCTAACCCAGGTAAGCCAGGCAGGACATTATGAATTACGTCAGCTTGTAGACTAACTGCAGGATTGTTAGACTGTTTTATATTCACAAGTACATTAGTAACCAGGTATGTAAATTTTATTTATTGAACTTCAAAAAGAAAACAAGCATTAAAAGATGATTAAAATACATAAATACAGCACTGGCCTCCACAGGCTTCCTCCAGAGTTTAGGAATGGACAGCGTGGAGTGCCTTCTCTGAAGTCCTGACCTCCATGCCATTGAAGACTTGAGTGTGCTGTTTGTGCCTGAGTGACCTCAAGAACCACACAGACTGACTTGTGACAGTTGCTGGTTGAGGGAAGGGGATGGTAGCTTGGTCCACAGCAGTGTGTGACCAAGCTACCAATGAACATAAGGAAGAGGGAAAATAAATTAATGAGCCCCGTGTTTGTTAAATGAATAAACTATTAAACTATTAACTAACTACTATTAACTAACTATACTATTAAATATTTCTGGACAAAAGTCGATAGTAGAATATGCTGTTTGCTATCGACAGAGAGGAGCAACCCACAAATGCATTTTTATTTGAAACAAAGAAATAACACACAGGCTGTTCAATGATATAAGATTTATTACAATGAAGTATTGCTACATTTTTTTGAAGATATATAACATGATCCACCGAATCATATGAATTATGCAGATTATGGCCATGTCCTTACCTATAAAGTAAATGTTCATAACTTCAATACCAGCTTTAAATCCCAGTACTTGTTTGTCCTGGATTTAAAAAAAAGGTAAATGGCCTGTACTTATCTAACGCTTTCCAAAGCACTTCACACTATGTACTGTTAAATTATTTGTCGAATAACTTTGAAAGTACATATGCAAATCTTCTCCCTTTCCAGGTAATTATTGTAGATGAGAATTTGTTCTTGATAACTTACCTGGTCAAATGAAGGTTAGATTAAAAACAGACTCATCCCTGTTGTAGTTTCATGGCTGATATTTTTACTTGTTGGATCTAACTATGTTTGTATTCTTTGGAGTTTCTGTAAAGAAAAGAAAAGATTTCTGCCCTTTCGTTCTTGCTTGTCTATTTAAAGGTCAGTGTTATCTATACTGCATTATGATGCATAAGTCCTGGAGGTTTCTCACGATCGGGGGACTTTGGTTGTGCTGCAAGGTTTAATGATTTAAGATACTTAGAGTAAAATATTTGGATTTATCTTAAGATGTTCTGTCACTATCTATTAAATGTTTAATGTGTTCCTCTCCTCCCCAGGGCTCCACATTATGGGCTAATAACTCTCTTTAACAGCTGCTGCTGAGTTAATATGACAGCAAAATTCAACCATGTGCTGATCAGTTGGTTCCACACCTCAAGGGGTAAATCTTTTTGTTGTGTTTTTTTATTTCTGTATTTTCTCAATAATTGTGGCCAGTATTAGTTTATATTGAATATCAGCAGCTTTATTTTGCACAGGTGTTTCTAAAGTGATGCTCGCCTAGAGACGAGATATGAAAGCTCTTAAAATCCTCTCCCTTAACCTTTAAGAAATCTCTTGAAGAGTCTTTGCAGACAAGCTCTTGAGAGAATAGATTTAGCGCCACGACTGAGAACAGAGTGATGGAACACCAAGCTGAGAGAATAAATTCCTTCCTTACTTCCTTCCTTCCTTTCATCCATCCATCCATCCATCCATCCATCCATCCATCCATCCATCCATCCATCCATCCATCCATCCATCCATCCATCCATCCATCCATCCATCCATCCATCCATCCATCCATCCATCCATGTCAAATAACTGTTTTATTGTATGTTTGTTCAAGCTGTGACAGGTGTTGGATTTAGAGTAATGGCTTACATGTACCAAATATGCTTTCTTTTCCATGATTTGTTGTTTCTTGCCTTTCACCCAATGATAACTTGAGATAGGCAGCATCCCATGGATGATTTGTTGTTCTAAATGGTCAAATTAGTGGTACCTACAGTGATAATTGCTAACCACACCCCTACCTCACTGTTGCTTCACTGCAAAAAAGATCTATTGTTCCAACTTGACCTGCCCTTTTCTGGGTTCTCTGGTTTCCTCCTGCAGATAAAAAATATTGCAAGTTAGGTTTGTTGGAGGTTCGAAGATGCCCTATTCCTGGGCTGTTCCCCATCTCTATGCTCACTGACTCTTGGAGCTAACACTAACCTGCCAATTACCTATGTTGGAATAAACCACTATTTTCAAGTAGTGGCAGATTTACCCGGTTTTACTGTTATTCTACTCAGCAGTTTGAACCGTCATTTTAGACATTGAAGTTTAAGTGGGCTCCATGTCAACTGCAGTTGGTTGCATATTCAGTTTTTGTTTGAGCTGCAGCTGAAGTGCTGTTGAGATTTAAACCTTAGCTGCTCAATCAGGATCCTGAATCACTCTGACATATTAAACAAGGCAATCACTCAATCTCCTGGGACAACAGAAAGGAATCTGCTCATGAAACCAAAGAAATCCCCTCAGGACCTAAAATACCTTTAGACACACACAGGCATAGTCAAAGGCATCATGTTTCTGCTCCTCTCACTATAAAGTGATACAATCTTTTATTAATGGTCTGGGCTGCTGTGTCGACATAGAGACCATTTTAATGATTAATCTCAAAGGAAAGTGCCCATTGTAAGCTTTGAAATGTTCCAGAACTGCTCTGCTCTTTTCCCACGTAGATAGATGTCAGAATGAGTTTTTGAGTTTGAGAGTTCAACTCAGTGTGCTACTTTATTCATTCATTAGACAGGTCACTGAAAATTTCATCACAATATATAAACTGAAGTATAGACAACTTGATTATGTCTGGATACAACCAATCAAGGAAGAGTTTTCTATTGCATCCTTGCATGTCCAACCAAGGGCAAGTGGGTGACCAGTGGTCTTATGCGTGGTGTCAGCACTGCTGAAGAGTGACCTAAGCACTGCACAGCATGGTGCCATAACACTACTCACTAATGTTTCCAACATTCAAAGTAAAGTGCTCAGTTTATGAAACAGAACAACTCTTTGCAAGCTGGACCCACACATGAGCAACTACAAAAAATCTACAAAAGATATAATAAGACAAACTATATATAAAAAAAATACTTAGACAAAGCAAGATAATCTGAGTGTAAATCTAAACAAACATATAGTCATATCATTCTTCAGAAAAAAAGGTAAAGTATTAACATACGATTAATGTACGATTTTTCTGATTTTTCTTTTACTCTTGACACTTTTGGTCAAGAGTAAAAAGGTTTTACTCCTCAAGTGATAAGACTTTTCAGGTGAAAATCACTTATTAACAAACAGCATGTGTTAAACCTGACTAACTTGTTCTTTTTAAGACATTGGATGTTGGTCTAAAACCAAAATACTGTTTTCTTAAAACTGCTGAGGCTCCTGGTGCTTTGTGACTACTATCCAGACGAGGAAGTGTTCATTAGAATTAATTAGAAATATCAGAACATCCTTTCTCTACTGCAATCACTTTAACATGGTAATTAGAGAGAATGCTGGAGAGTAATGCAGCTGGTCTGTTGAGGATCCACCGGGAGCCAGAAAAGAGGAGGGGCAGAAGCAGGGAGGCTGATGGGAGTGATGCTGAAAACTAAACAAAGCTTGATCTTTCTTTGTAACAAAAGAACAGATGCCTTTCCTGACTCTGTATGTCCTCTGCTGCAGAATGTTCTGAAAATATGTAGATTTCTTTCTTTGTAGGGATTGCTGGTCTGTATTTTTAAACCAATTAACACCATGATTTTAAATGACAACTAAACAATTTAAAAGAAAGAATATATTAGCAAAAAATACCAGGCAGATGTCATTTGAGGTCCCTGTCTAATTTTTCTGCTGTGCACCATAATTACCGTTAGCTTTCAGCAGATGGTTCTTTTTTTAAAAATGTAACCAGTGTAACATTGAAAACTGTGGCCTGTGAAAATGCAAAGCTATTTGCTGTCTTCGTAGTCTACAAAAATATAGATAAATATGTGTTAAGCTCAAGCATGGTATGTAATTTAAATGTAAGCAAATTGTGTCAGCGTAAAGCGCTGCTTCTTGCTCAGTAGAAATATTTTAAGAACTGGTCTGATTTTGTATTTCATTTCAGAAACAGAAGGACACGTAAACTCATGCTTGTACACATTTAGCGCCTTGAATTTGTGAATTTGCCCTTCTGTCTTTGTGAAAAGGTTTTTGTTCATTTCTTTGTGTTGACATAACACTGATTCATCTCTTTAGTTTTCTACCTGAGGAGTTTACATAACAGTTGCAAATTACTCAACAAAGAACTTAAATGCACCCTGTGTCCAAAGAAAAACCTTTAAAATCCTTCAGAAAGTCTGAACAAGACTAATTTAGATATATATAGCAAATAACGCAGCCTCACTCCTTTGAAGCAGAACATGCTGATATAGAAATCATTTTGCAAAACAAGCATTATGCTCTAAGAAACATGTCTAGGTGCAAATTTAAGACAGGTACGTCTTATTTCTAGGCTGCTGACTATTTTCTTTTAGTAGCTTAAATATCATAGTCCTGTAAAACTAAATGAGATTTAGGTGCTCCACACCTTGCGTTGTTAGTTTCATGTAATGGAATAAAAATAATTCATATCTTTGCTTCTGAGAAGAAAACTACTCCTCAGTTATTTAGGTCTGGTCAGTTAGCAGGCATGTCAGCTCTGTTAGGGATATTACATTGGACTAATAGTCTTAAAGTGACAGCAGTGAGCACCCATGAAGCTCCTCGATCGCTCTACAAAAAGGTCAGCTACCTCCGGCCGCTGCACTCCGGTCAGCATTTGGCCATATATAGTCAGGCTGATTAAACAACATGCCTGGTATTGACAGCCCTTTGTCCTAATGAAGTGCCTGTTATCTACAGCATGAGTTACAGCAGGGAGGAAAGCGCTGCCTGGGGCATTTCAGTCAGCCATCAGTTTCATCTAACACAGAGTGAGAGTAGGAGATAGATATATCTATATATATATATATATATATATATATATATATATATATATATATATATATAATATATATATATATATATATATATATATATATATATATAGATATAGATAGATAGATAGATAGATATTGCTTATTTTTAGGAATCTAAACTGTAATAGAATCCTTATACAACATCTTATTCCACTAAATGTAATATTGTACAAAGAAATTGATGTCTTTAAAAGAAATTCAAAAGATTTAATTTAAAATAAGATTAAAAAGGTTTGTGATTAGCTTAGTATCCATCCAACTCAGTGCAGTGATGACCTTGTTGTGGCGGACACTCCTGTAGCAAACTGACACTCGTCAAATAGGAAAGAAACAGTTCATCATTTTCTACTAAATAATTATTTAAGAGGTGTTAACTGCATTGAAAATGGTTTGTCTTGCACTGTCTGCAACCGTATTCGAACTGCACTACTACGTATAGTTGACTGGATCCAGTTCAAGATTCTCGAGTGTTTCTCCTCTAGCTGTTGTATCCCTTTGAAGATTCAGAATTCAACATAGTAGCAAAACTCCCTAGTGGGGCACTTTTAATCTGACCTCTGTCTCCTTGCTTCTCTTTGAGCTGTGCGACAGGATTTATTTCAGACACAGATGGTTGTGGCTGTGGATTATGACCACAGATATTTGAAAAAAGACAAGCTATACAGTTTCATATGTTAAATCTCTCCCCAACCTTATCTATTTTGAATCTTCCAGAATATTCATGCACAGATGGTGGCTTAAGTATAGTTTTTTCTGCCCTCTTTTACAGCGGGATGCAAAAGGACAGTATCTGTTTGACCTCCTCTGCCACCATCTAAACCTACTGGAGAAAGACTATTTTGGCATCAGATATGTGGATCCAGACAAGCAGCGGGTGAGAATCTGTGTTTGACTGAACTCTGGCTTTGGATATTTGATCTTTGGAGGCATTTTCTAAGATTCATTTTATTCTTAATAAGATACAATACTTTTTACTTTTATAGAAGGTCATCCACAGGATGGCTTTTCAACTGCCTTAAAAGAAGATACTGAGAATAAAGCTGAGTTTGTCTTTGAATTAAAAATGCACATTTCCTCTGTAAAAGGACAAGAAGAGATGCTCAAATGTGTTTCTTTTTGTTCAGATGCATTTTATTCATAGAAATGATTATGTTTGTGTGCTTCTACTTGGAGGCATAGATGTTTTGCTTTATGGATGAAACCATTTAGAAATTTTGACATCAGGTGACCCACGATAATGCTACATCTCCAGCACGTCTGCTCAGAGCTATTATATTAGCTGCTGTGAGTAGGTGGATTTTGTTGATGAGAATGCATCACAGGAAAAATATGTTACAGAATCTGGGTTCCATTTACAGGATGTGGGTCCGACAAGGTTGCAAAGAGAATGTATTTGTCTCCATGGAAGAGTTACTCTCCCAGAGAAATGTATTTTCCACTGATATGTAACAGTATGTCATCTTCACATCTTCCAAAGATCTGCTTGAAAAAAAACCAAACAAAAAAAACGTACAGATCATCTATATTCCAAACAGCTTTATGCCGCTGCATTTTACAGCCGGCTCTGTTATATCATCACATGTTGTCTGAATGGGTTTCTCCAGAAAACTGTCAGTAGTAACAACCAAGCATTCAGGCACTTGAGATTGGAAGTGTCTGCTTAATGACACAATGTGAGAATTTTCTACTGCTGAGGTAATTTTTGCTTAGACATTTTGCCATTTTCCTTTGTCTCTCTTTTTCATTCCTGATGCAGCACTGGTTGGAGTTCACCAAATCAATTTCAAAGCAAATGAAATGTAAGTACCTTCTGTTTAAGTTTACTTCACTTCTTTTGAAGTACATAAACCAACACAGATCCTTCCTAAATTTGAGGCAACAAAGCTTTTCGCTTCAGTCCATATTATATTAAGTGCAACAAAGTTTGTTTTACTAAAGAACAGCAGACAGAGAAAATAAATATTTTAAAACACTAGACATTAGTTGGAGGATTTCCACATTATTGGTTAAACCCCTTAACTCTCACCCCCAGAAAATACAATGGAAAAACAGCCACCATCATGTTCTTCTTAAAGATATGGACTTCTATATTTAAATATTCAATATTCACATCATGTGAGCACATTTGACTAAGATTTAAAAGAAATTAACTTCTTTTCTGCACACAAGAGCTAAATCTTCCCACTCATTTCCACTTACAGTGCTGTCTAATCTAAAGCTTTTCTCTTTGTCTCCTGCAGCTCAGCCTCCGTTCACCATGTGTCTGAGAGTAAAGTTCTACCCTCCTGATCCTGCTGCTCTCAAGGAGGAAATCACTCGGTATGACATGTGGTGGCATTCAGCTAAAAGGAGTTAATAAATGCTTCTAATCCTAATTTTCCCTCTACAGAGGTCATTTGCATTTGTTTCAGTTGATGATAAGCAAAGACCTTTTTACAGAAAGACTATTTTTATGTTTAATTTCAGAGCAGATGTTTGTATGAAACCTTTGGACTGGCTGAACGTGGTTCTTTTTTAAAACATTACTTGTAAACATTTCATAATTAAAATGACTGAGCACTGGGTTTGAAAAGATTATGCTAAATATTACAGCTTTCAGGAGGAGCAGGGAGAAACATAAAAGCCTTTTCTAGTAGCTCTCCAGGATAATGGGAAGCACATTAAAAGCAACATGAGGCAAGATTTTTCTGTGTAAACGAACACATTTCCTCAACTTGGTAATTCTTTTTTTTCTAAATATAGTTATGTCACAGTTCTTAATACCCACATTAGGTTACAGAAATAAAAAAGGCAAATTTCCTCTAGATGATGCAGAGCACAGCCAGCTGGCGAATGTGTGTCTAGTGTCCACATGTTTTCATTACATGACTGAAGAGAGAGGAGTCCACTCTGAGGCGTAATGAGATTCAGTGTGCACCGCATGTAGAGTGTATATAATGAATAGAGTGGATAGAGGAGATAAGGGGCAAGGAGGGCTGATTGAAAGTGTGAAGCAAAAAGAAGAGTGGGAGGGAAGGAGGACAGCATGATACATGATTATGACAGTGGAGAGGTCACTGCGCAGAGGGTGGGAGAGCAAAAAACCATCATGATTTGATCAGACTGTTCTGTGTGTTGCATAGCAAAACACAAAAATTAGCAGCTTTTCCAGAATATGCCCCCCCAACTCCCCCCCTCCAGAGATTTAAAACAATGAAGGAAGTTGTAAAAGTTTTCTGATGTTTTGGAGTTATTATTTAGAGCCTTACAAACAGACTAAAACACTTTGAACTTTTCCAAAGTTTGTCATTTTACAGTGACAAATTTCTATTTATTTTACACGGTAAATTAACACAATGTTGTCCTCAATTCAAAAGGGAAACGATTAAAAAAATGTTCGTCAGTAATATGACAAAATGGGAAAATGCTCATAGGGTACGAATGCTCTGCAAGGCACAGAAATAGTAGCAAAACTAAACAAATGGAGGCAGATTAAATATGTCCTATCACATGACCTAATATTCATTTTGTATTCAACAAAAGGATCCACTTTTAAATAGATGTCATCAGCTTTTGTGGAGGTAACAGAGTGAAGAAATTAGGTCTGCCTGACTGTTTTATTGCCTAAAAGCAGATGTTCAGTAATTCCACTGCAGTGTCCTTAGCTCTAAAATACAAGGAATAATGATAGCAGGAAATAATAGTGAGCAGCACTTCTCATTATCATAATCTCTGCTACAAATGTTGCCTCATTAACGTTCATGCTTGAGGAGCCAAGCGGTTGGAACAGTTTGAAACTAGTCTTGGAGGCTACAAAAACAAGCATGAGGAGCAGCTCTTTCCTGTAGGGTGTTTCTACTCTTATTTTTTTTTAAAAGAGCTGAAAATCAAACATAATCATTAAAACCACATTTAGGGAAGGTGATCTTGATTAAGTGATTTGAAATTAATTGAGTTTATTGTACCGCTACTCCTACTCTAGTTTTGAAATTTTCTGTGTTGAATGCTTCTTTGACACGTATGTTTGTCCTTTGTAGATATTTGGTCTTCCTGCAGCTAAAGAGAGACCTCTATCACGGTCGTCTCCTGTGCAAAACCTCAGACGCTGCCATGCTGGCTGCCTACATCCTTCAAGGTAAGTAAAAGAGACAGAAATGAGTGCTGCTGACTGATTTCTATATTCTGCAGATTAGCTTACTAATATAGCTAGAAGGCTAATTTCCTGTGGCTTTTCTAGTTATGTGAAAAAACCCATTAAAGTACCTGCAGATGTTTTTATGTAAGATGTGTAATCATCGTGTCACACCTAATTTTCAGTTTGTTTGTACTGGCTTGCTCTCTAGCCAGTACATATAATTCTCAGCTGGTGCAATATTTAGTCTGGGATCTTGTCAGACGTGCACAGCGACAGAAACAAATATCCAAGAGATGATGCTGAAGTCTGGCGCGGCAAGCTTCACAGAAAGCATCGCATTCATTGGGAGGGTAGGCTCCTGTTTGGTGGAAGATGTGCTGATAAATTAAAGATGGCCTGCCTCGTCAGCTTCTCTTGAGAGAAATCAGCATCACGGTCAGCTTAGAGTGTGCAATGTGGCATGAAGGACCTCAGCTAATCCTAGCCAGGATTGGGGAATGAGCTAACTTCCTTTTTATCTTTCTTCTGATGCCGCCTCTAGCTGAGATTGGTGATTACGACCCTGGGAAGCATCCTGAAGGCTACAGCTCCAAATTCCAGTTCTTTCCCAAGCACTCGGAGAAACTGGAGCGCCGGATCGCAGAAATACACAAAACTGAGCTGATGTAAGAAATGACAGATAAATGTCTAATTCAGATTTTGCTTTTAAAAATTCACTAAACATCTCTTTTTATTTCTGTAATTGCCTATATTATGAAGCATTACTTGGTAAATATCAGTTGTCTAAACAGGTGGAAAAGAGAAATAAGACCTTCTCATTTTTATTCATTTTGCATAGGTGAAATTCTAAATGGTTATTGTTGGAAACAAGCATTAGCATTAGTACAAAGCCTAAATTATAAAGTAGAACCAGTAAAGACAAACAATATATTTTGTTAACTCAGGCTATGGATGATTCTTACACAATTACATGTATTACTGAATTAATTCACAAATCAATATATTTCTTGCATTTTTGTTTTGAGAAATTAGGTTAAATGTAGACTGATGCATAGATAAGTATTAAAATATTTAATAAGAGACACAACAGGATTCTAATTGTATCAATCAAGTCAAATGTTTAGGGATGAATGCTGCATAGCACAACACACTGCTGCCCACTTGTGGCAAAGCCTTTCCTCTGCAGCTGGCTCATTATGAACTGACATCTGGACTGTTGCTTTTCCTCAGTGGACAGACTCCTGAAACATCAGAGCGAAATTTTCTGCTGAAAGCCCAGATGCTGGAGACATATGGTGTTGATCCGCATCCATGTAAGGTGAGAAGCAGTTTTTTAATTTCCATGGTACTAATTACTAAACATTTCTAAGGCATTTCAGTCCAAGCTGTCATGCTAAACTATTGCCACAGAAAGGACAGAAGTTGCTCAAACATGCATTTTGCCAGAATGGCCTACATATTAGTACTTGTCTATATAAGATGCTACAAAACGAAAAGAAAAATTGCTTTGCAGTTGTATAATCTCGCTCCTAATTTTTGAGAAAAATGTCATTTTAAACATGAGTACATTTTTTCAGTAGGAAAATAATTTAAAACTAAGGAATGGTTGATCACTAAATGCTATCTACTTGCCACCGGTTGTTTGGAAATCGTACAGGAGAAAAGCTTTTTCCATCCTACCATCACTGCTGCAACAAAACATCATTTTATTTTATGGCCTTTTACTCACCTTTGTGTGTCAAAAATTGGTCCATAGCTCTCTGTCTTCTGTTTTGTTTTTTGTTGCGTCTAAATCTGATTATATATCTTAAAATATTTTAGGATGTGTCGGGGAACCCCGCTTTTCTCGCCTTCACGCCATTTGGCTTTGTGGTCCTTCAGGGAAACAAGAGAGTTCACTTTCTTAAATGGTGAGAGCAAACATGAAGACTCTTAGATAGATATGATATGATATGCTAACACTCACACCTTCATATAAAGTGCAGATGTAGGCTGACGTACCTGTTCTTTGTTATTTATAACATAATGTGTACTACAGCTGGTTGTACAGCCACTGTCAACAGTCTGTTCATCTGCCTGTGCCTGTGCCTTGAGACAGTGGCTTTTACATAAACAGATGGCTAATTACAGAAGCTACATGTGTTGAATATCTTAGTAAAAAAGTGGCTCATACCAACAGCATTCACTGGCGAAAGATATAATAGGTCATTTAAAAACAAGTACAACAGAGTAATTTTCTGTTTTCTTTAACTGGTATGATTGTGTCATCAACATAAAGGCAAATGTAACATGCACTTTTGTGTATTTTTAATAGCTTACTTTGTTAGCCTTCAGTTGTTCTCCAGCTTCCCTCATCCTCTATTCTGTTTTTCTCTTCCTCTGGGGATTATTATCACTAATTTGTTTTGTCAGCTAAACATGGAGCGCCTTGGCTGTTTATGTGATCTCAAAGTGGCTGCATGAATATTTAAAAAGGTTGTGGCTTTCTGTTTCTGCTCGGTTGTACGTGTGCGCTTGCTCTCCCGGACAGGAACGAGGTGTCCAAGCTCAAATTTGAAGCCAAGACTTTCCACATATATGCAAATCAGAAGGAGGTGAGCAAGTGAACACCTATTTATTTATTTAATGTGTCTTGCTTTGGAGTGTGGCTTTTTGTCACAGCTGGTTAATCTTTTCTGCAAATTTCCATATCTCTGTTGTGCAGGACAGAAAGATCATTTTAACATACTTTGCGCCTACGCCGGAGGCATGCAAGCACCTTTGGAAGTGTGGTGTGGAGAATCAGGCATTTTACAAGTGAGTCTGCAGCTTTCCGATTTTATTAGGCTCTTCTTTCTCCCTCTCTCCATCCCTAAGCACTGTCAGACAGGATACCATCACATCATGATGGTGTCCTTAAAACCCTTTCCCTTCAGCTTGTTTACCAACTGGAGAAGTGAGATGTGAGGTCATGCTGACCTTTAGACTCCAAATACTTCAGTGCTTTTCTTGATAGATGCTTCCAATGTCTTTTCCATGAGTTACAGTTCAGGATCTCCATGATCTACAGCTGACATGAGTTGATTAACAAAAAGCAAATAGTCTGGGGGCTGGGTAGAGTGCTAGCACCATGATTAGAGGCTATAATTCTCAACATAGCTGTCCTGGGCTCAACTGGGACATTTGCTTCTCTCTCCCCTTTATTTACTGTACAATAAAGGTCATTGGAGCCTAAAAACAAAGTCTGTCTTCAGTGGTTAGAAGGGATGCAGTAATGACAGCTCTTCTACTGAAGCATGTGAAAGGGTTTTTAGGTCTGACTCCTTGCTTTTTGTTTTCCACTTTTCAAACTTTTAAGCACATATAGCCCAAAATGCTGCCATTTTCAGAATATACTTAGCCAACCTGTGTCACTAAAAAACCCTGTGTATATTATCTGTATTGTGCAATGCGAATAGACATTAGTTATCTTGTTTTCTGTTCCGAGAACTGTTTTCTTTTCTCTTTTTTTTATGCATTTCCTCATAGTTTGCTACTGGCAAGCAAATCATGGAGAAAATATTTGTAGTTTGTTTAATGATTCTTTTTTTCTGTCCTTTCTTTAAATTTAACTGACTTGGTTGTTTCTTTTTTTTTTTTTCCTTTCATTTGGTCAGGCTTGAGAAGTCCAGTCAGGTTCGCACTGTCTCCAGCAGCAACCTGTTCTTCAAGGGCAGCCGTTTCCGCTACAGGTAGACTACCTAGCAAAGCAGCCTGAGTGATACTGTAACAGGGAGGAGAGGACATTGAAACTAAAAAACACAGTTGGAGGTGGATATAATTATTTCCCAAGGATGTGACCTCCCGACCTTTTGTGCTGCTTCTTCCCAGAGGATGGTTGCGACACCTCAAAGGAGAGGGGAGGTAGAGGTGGAATTGAAAGGCAACTGATCACACTTTGAAACTGCTAACATATATATAGCAGCATGTATGCTCTTGTACTATCCTTACTTATTTACTGCAGTGATAACTTTTATGTACTCTGACTGTTTATGTGTTAAAGTATTTCAAAGTTCGCATGTGTACTGTCTCTTTATCTTAAAACAGTGGAAGAGTAGCGAAAGAGGTAATGGAACAAAGTGCCAGAATCAAACGTGAACCTCCAGAAATACACAGGTAGGGTAAAAATGACCTAACATATTTAGTTGTTATAGTAGATATTTCTACAGCACTGCCTCCTACTGATTACATTGTGCTTCATTCTTTGATATTTAAACCTGTATTATGTTTTTTTAAATAACAGGGCTGGCCTTGTGCCCAGCAGGAGTTGTCCATCCATCACCCATGGGCCTCGCCTCAGCAGTGTTCCCCGTACACGTCGGAGAGCTGTGCACATATCTATTATGGAGGGTAAGAAAATAGATATTGGGAGATAAAAACCACATGTTTCTCAATAGCAAGCCAATCATACATTCCTAGCATTTGAACATTTTCTATTTTGTCAAGTTGCAACCCGAAATTTCAAAACTTTTTATGAGATTTAATTTCAGAAACATAGCACATTGTGTTGTATAAATGTGAAGTGAGATGAAAATGATACGTGGTTTCCAACATGTTTATGGAAGAAAATTTTTCATATGCCTTTAATGTCCTTTACCTTGAAGACCTAAAAAAGAATCCACGTCATTAGACATCAATTATTTCATAATTAGAGTCTAAACGGTGTAGAAGAAAGCTAACTCTGCACGCAATCCTGGTCGTGATGTCACATAGTGGTGTCGGCATCATGCTGTGGGGGTTTGTTTCTTTAGCAGGATCAGAGCAGCGATGGTATCTGTTGAAAATTTTGGAAACCATGTATCATTTTCCTTCCGTCACACTTACTTGTTTTGGTGTTTTTGAGCTATCACCTAAAATCCCAATGGAGCACCTTGAATTATGAGCTTGTACTGTGACACCTTGCATAAATAGTTCAAGCCCAATCACTGCTTTTGCAAGGCACAATCCTTTATTTTATGTATCCGCAAAGTCTCTGACTCTGAACTCAACTCTGACTCTGCTACTGCAGGCGTGAGCATCACTCAGTCACTTTGACACAGATCAGCAGAGCCTTTAAGTTAAATGGGTACGCTTGTATGCCAACATACTGCCATCTGAAGTTACTTGCGGTCTTCTGCTCCGGAAACAATTGGCCTTTGAGTAAAGCAGTGACACTCGGTCACACTCTTAACGTTATTCTCTGTGTACAATAACATGGATGGAAGACGGAAGTAGGTGTGTTGTTATATATTAAGTAGAGCAGTAAGACTTTCCCACCGTCGGTGTGTGCTGACTAGATGTCTTAGGGAGGTATAAATACCTCAGCTGAAAATAACCAGGGTCTTCTGCTCCATGTATGTCACTGGCCTGGGTGGGGCCAAGCTGGGAGGCTAATGCTGCTGATCGTAGCAGTGCTCGCAGAAAGCCACTGTTCCCCCTCTGTCAGAAGCAATAAAGCCATTAACTCGAAGCCTGGACTTTGGGCACGGACCATAAAGACAGAACAGGCTCCTGCATGCTGCAGCCATGGTGAAGTGCCTGATCCGCATCACCACTCGGGTGAACGTTCACCTGCGTATGATCAACCACTGTTACCGGGATGTGAAGGTCCGCGTGCTGAGCCTGGGGCCTCGTATGCTGGGCAAGGCCCTCGGCGTCCTGCCCCTCTATCCTTCCCTGATGGGGCAGCAGGAGCCCAGCAGACTCAGTCCTCGTCTGGGTACTCCCCTGCCCTGTTCTCAGGCCACTGGTCCTGCAGGTAAAGTGGGCTCCAAATGAAGCTTTTTTTGTTTTGTTTTCTTGTCAGTTTTTTGCATATTTATGGTGGTAAAGAGACACACTTTATGCAGTTCCCCGTGCTTATTGGTTTCAGCTGTTGTTTTAAAGGAAAACTTTTGGTTGACTATTGTTAATGTCAGCAGATGTTTGGATTTCAGATGCAATCCTTTCTGCTGTTCTAAGAGTTTAAAACAGTATTTTTATAACCTGTTTTCTCATGAAATGCTTAAATTTAATCTCCCTCATTTTACAGTAATGGTGTAATGTTGCTGCTTTGACCCTTGTGAGAATGTGATACCATCAGCAAAGTACTCTGCCATGGCTCATATTTACTGTAGAGTGTCTCTCCTTTACTGTACTTTTATCATTTGCAGCAGAGAAGACAATTTATAATCTGACTTTTTAAACCCTGCTAGTAAATCTGTGTTGTTTGATTTAGGGGATTTGGCTATAGCCAACCTCAGCAAAGGGGGACACAAAAAACTTTCAAAATCGGATAGTCCTAAATGATGTGTTCCAGCAAAAGAACAATAACTAATTCATCATATTTAAGCACATTTTTAATATCATTCTGGCTTATTCTGGATATTAAAAATATCACAATTAAAATATTTTTGAAGTTTTATATTTGTGCATTTTGAAATGTGCAACACATTGTCAACAGAGTTGAAGTTTATTCAAATAAGATGGTTCCCCCTTTCATGATGGGAATTTGTAACTTGTACTAACAGTTCATATATGAACTGAAACTTCATAATGAAGTTAATGAAACTTCATAATGAATTTCTAATAATTGAAGTATTCTTGTTATTCCTGGAATTATTTGAGGGTGTGTATTAAATTAAAGCATTTCAGCAAACTTGAACATAGATTAATGAGAAATTCAAGGCAAGGCAGCATTGTAACTTACGTCTTACCTTATGGATGCTCTGTTGCTGAAACATATCTGTTTAGCACTTCTTACCAGAGGTTGAATTCTTTTGTTATGCTACTTGGAAAGTCCTGGAAATATAAACTATATTCAGTGATGTTTTGACTCTAAGAAAAGCATTAGCGGACACGGGGTGTGACTGTCTCCGCTCTGTGGCAGACCTCCAGTGACCCAAAAGAACATGAAAATCTCAATCTTCAGAAATACATGACAGTTTGTCCAGGAATGGCACGCGCATTACTGTTGAAACCAGACATTAAAAGACACTCAAAACCTTTTTTATTTTTACTGTCAGGCATTAAATAAAACCAAACTTTCCTTCTTGGGTTTGATTAGGTTTACCAATCAAAACCAAATTCTCATTTGCCTAATGATGGAATAAAGAGGAAGATATGTTTTTTATTAGTTTCTTCAAATTCATATGCTAAGACTATCATTAAAATGCCTGATAGGTTCTGTGTCCTCGGTCGCGGGAACATTATATTGTGGGGCTGATTTCCTTCTGGAGGGACTGGTGCAAAGATTGGATGAAAACCCTGCACACTGATTTTTAAATCTCCCTCAGGGTCACTTCCTTGGTGTAATTAAATTGCCAAATAAATGGAAAAACATTTTTCTTGACTAATAGTTGTTTGTTTGTGGAAGACAGGGTAATAGTAATTATAGAATTGGGTCCAGTGGCTTGCGAAAGTGTTTATGCCCCTTGATAATTTCAGTGATTATCTTGACTGTGATGTAGGATTTTGTGTTATTCTTGTCGTATTTACAGTGATTCCCATTTAGTTTTCTGACTGCAGTGTTTTCCTTCCTGTATTAAAAATGTTTCTCCTCTCATGCTTCCCTCTATTCTCCCTCTTAATACTACTTACCTCCTCCTTGATATTTATGTATCTATGTTTATATCCATTTGTAACTTCCGTGCTTTTCCTTTTTTATTGTCTTCTACCTATTTTTCTATATGGTTCTGCTTGTGTCCTGCCAACACTTGCAATGTACACCGTGTTCCAAATTATTACGCAAGTGATATTTTCTCAGATTTTCTTAAATGGTCGATGCAAATTATGGTCAGTGTAATTTTCAATCATGAACTATTACAATATAAATCAAATTTTACTGAATGAAGCTCCCCATGAGAACAGTATTTTTTTTTTTTTTCAAAAATAAACTCAAATGCACTGTTCCAAATTATTATGCACAGCAGATTTTCTAAACATTTTATGGATTATAAAGAACTGCAAAAGGTCATTCTTTGATCGTTTGCTCTCTCCCCATGATTTTGGGCCGAAATCATCTCCCAAAATCGGCCCACATCAGCCGTGACATCTCCAACACGGCTGTGACATCAGCTGTGACATCAGCCGTGTTGGGATGTGGTGACCATCCACCACCAGTCCACTACTGCATCCATCTGGACCATCCAGGGTTGCACAGCAGTCATCAGTGAACAAGTCTGTTTGAAAATTAATCTTCATGTACAGCTGGGCCCACTGGGACCGTTTCTGCTTGTGAGCACTGGTTAAGGGTGGCCAAATAGTAGGTTTGTGTACCGCAAGCCTCTGAAGGATCCTCTACCTTGAGGTTCCAGAGGCACCAGCAGCTTCAAATAAGTGTTTGCTGCCTTGTAAGGGCATTTTAACAGCTGCTCTCCTAATCTGCTGAATTTGTCGAAGAGAAACCCTCCTCATTATGCCTTTATCTGTACAAACCCATCTTTGTTCAGCCACAAATCTCTTCACAGTACGATAACGCTTCAGTTTTCGTTAAATATCTGTTTTTATACCTTGTCATACGGCACTACACTATCTGATGATTTTCGTCAGCAAAGAGAACCTTTTTCTTTCCCATATTGCTTGAAACCTGTGGCTTAATAATGTGGAACATCCTTCTTAAGTAGGTTTTGTTTAATTGAGCTCACCAGACAAACTAAACAACCCAGTTCTCTGAAATTAATTATAGTGATTCATAGAGCCATGACACACAACAACCATCGATAAATTTAATAACACAACAAAAAATGTAATCTTGATGACACTTAAATCCAATTTGCGTAATACTTTGGAACACTGTGTAATTTCGTTTTATTTTTTGATAAACTAACACCAAATGGTGCATAATTATAGATTTAAAAAATATAGATTATGTTATTTATATTAAATAACAAATAAATACATTTGTACCATGTTCCACCTCTTGGCTTTAGCTTTGGTTGTTGCCCTGCTAGGTGACAAATATTCACTGCAGTCTAAAGTCTCTTGCATCCTCTAAAAAGTTTTCTTTAAGTATTAAAAGTGTATTTAGTGCCATTCATTCCCCCTTCAACACTGACAAGCTTCCCGGCTCCTGCTGAAATAAAGCATCACCACAGCATGATGCTGCTAACTCCATGTAGCAATGGTGTATTCAGGTGATGTTAAATCTTGGTTTTCTTGGTGTTGTACAACCAGACCAAAAATGTTGAAGTCATTTGACAAGAGCACCTTCTTCCACGTATTTGATACATCTCCTATAATTTTTAATCAACTACAATTTGGACTTTATAACTTTTGTTTAACTGTTTTTTTTTTTTGTTTGTTTTTTTTTTGGGTTTTTTTGGCAATATTCTATAAAAGCAAATTTGTGCACTGCTAATAATTCTCCTAATGACAGATTGTCCTGCTGAAGCTTTGGGTCTTTGCGGCTCCCCAATAGTTACCACAGGCCTCTTGGATGTTTCTCTTATTACTGCTCCACTTGCCCTGTCTATTACTGGATGATGTTTTAGATGGTGAGACGTTTGAGATGAGAAGTTAGAAATAGTACTTTATAAGCTGACCCTGCTTAACCTTGGTGTACCACATTTTGACACTATATTTAGCATTTTAAACTGGCTCAGCATGTGACTAAATTGTAAAATAGTTTACATATTTGTTTATGACCATATTGTCCAGACCATAGAGGAAATTCTTGGACTTGGTTGATTGATTGAGGAATATGCTAACATTTTACATAGACATTTTAGTATTTCAAGCCAACCTTTCCAACCTAATATTGCAGTTTTTTTTTTTTTTCACTTTTTGTCTTTTTACCCATTCCTCCAGGTCTGGAGTCTTTGCGTGACAGTGCCCACTCTACACCAGTGCGTTCGGTGTCCCATGGAGAGCCTTTCCTACCCCGGTCCCGCAGCCACGCTACAGATGCCAGCGACGGCATGGCAGTCATCTCAGACGAGGCCTACAGTCCCTCAGATAGCGTCCTTCCCACCCCAGTGGCTGAACACAGCACAGACATGGCCGTCTCACGCCAAATAAACGGCGCGCCCTGCAGCATCGAGGAGGAAAAGGAGTCAGAGGCGGGCACCCCGATGCGTGGGGATGGGGGTGATTTTGGGGCGGATGGTGGAGCTGCACAGGAAGGAGCAGGGGAGGACTCAGCCCTAAGCGAGGTGGAACAGGTGAATAAGTTTGTCTTGAGCGTCCTCCGTTTGCTCCTCGTCACCATTGGACTCCTTTTTGTCTTGCTCCTCCTGCTTATCATCCTCACCGAGTCAGACCTTGACATCGCATTTTTAAGCGACATCCGTCAAACCCCCGAGTTCGAACAGTTCCATTACGAATACTTTTGTCCCCTCAGGCGGTGGTTCGCCTGCAAGCTCCGCTGGGTGGGTGGGTTGCTCATTAACAACTGAGGGTGCGGTTGTAGCATCACAAAGCCCGTTCAGGTTTGTGAGAAGACGGTTAGGAGTCTGGAGTGTTGAAGGACAACTTCATGCGAACCAAGAACCCAGCTTCTCATCTTCCTCCTGCAGAAAACAAAACAACTTGGACCTCTCCTTTTAACACTAAGCCAGGATCTTTCTCCCACCACCTCAACTCTTTAGTTGCAAACCCCCTCCCTCCTACTACCATGTTTGTTTTTCTGCTTAGCAAAGCCTGAAGATATTTTTTTTAAGTCATTTCAGGAACTTTATTTTTACAAAAAAACAAAAGAAATTTTTTTAATGAAAATAAGTAACTGAGGAACCTAAAATTTATGTTTCTGTGGAATGGGATATGTTGATTTTTTTCTTGCCGCGGATTAGCATTGCAGATGGTTATTTATTTCTGAGAAGCATACAGTGGGCTGTGAAAGGCTAACTACCCCAGTTGCAAGTTTTTATGTTTTAAAAATAGTTGACAAATAATTTCAAGACTTTTTCCATCTTTAATGTGACATGTTTATTTTTCCCTCAACAAATAAACAAATCTGTTAGAAAAAGATAAAGTTGTTCGCCCACCGTGAAACTAATATTTTGTTGAAGTGGTTTTTGTCTCAGTTTCAGTACTCAGTCTGTGGTACACAAAAATGCAGACAGTTCATCAGAAATTATTGAAATCTATGATGGTAATTATTCTGGGAGGCTGCCAAGAGACTGATATCAGAACTGAATAAGCTGCAGAGAAACTGCAAAGTACAAGCTGTGCTCAGCAGTGCAGAATATTTTTTATATCTCTGGATTTGTAAATAAGGTGGCAAAGGAGGACATTTTCCCCAAACAAAAATCACTGCACAGTTTTAAAAGAACATCATTCAAATGTGGTAGTGGCAGCATCATAATCTGGGGTTACTTTTCTTCACAGAAAGAAAGCAGTTCCAAACACATTCAGGTGTCAGAAAAAAATTACATTTCAGCGTCCCAGCACGCATCCAAATCAACATATGAATGGCTTCGCTAAAGAAAATGTAAAGTTTTGATTTTTACAGCAGCTCACAAAGTCTTTTAGTTCACCTGAAGAGGGTTATGAACAGGATTTGTCTTCAGAATGGGAGAGTTATCCAATATTACCAAGTCATGATGTAGTATGCTGATGAGACTGGATGGTGAAACTGAATCAAAAGATGCTTCCAGAAGGCATTGGTTTCCGATATACACACTTCTGCAACCAAGTACGGCACATTATTTGTTTCTAGATTTTCCCCCTAACAGATTTATGTTTTCTGTTAAATTTTACAGAGCAATATCACATAATGTAACATGGTCTATCAAAGAAAATCTGCCTTTTTATTAGGGGTACTTAGATATTTGAGAGCCACTGTATGTAATGAAGAGAAGAAGGGGAGGTAATGAATGTCAATCCAGGAAGTCGATTCATCTTCAAGAGATGCAAGTGAGTTAAGTGTGGAAAGACCAACTGCTGCGATGGAGTCAAGGTCTTTTGATGTTTATTTATTAAAGAAGACAAAGAGCTGGTTAACCTCTTTATAAAAGACCAAGAGGAATAGCTTGGAAAGGGAGAAAAGAAGGGATGTTAAAATAGAAAACAGACAGGGTGATTACCAAATGCCTTCTTTGAAAACATATTTATGACTGTTTAGATTTTTGGGGGCAATTGCTTAAGTCTTGTTGAACATCCATTAACAGTGCTATTCAAGATCAGCTGATGGAAATGAAACTAGTTTTTCAATTATTTTCTAAGAATGCAGTGAACTGAAGCTGTAGTGTCATGTGGCCCGATAGTGTCTGATGCAATTAGAGAAATCCTCACGATGAGCAAAGATTCACTGGCACTAGTAGATACTGTTCTAGCTAGATGTGCGATGCTGATGTGATTTTTATTAAGTACTTTGAATGTCCTCATTTATTTGCTTTTATTTGATTTTTTTTTTTCATCAAATTGAAATTCAATGAATTTCATTTTTTTTTTTTTTTTTTATGAAGAGCTTATCTATTTTGGTTTCAGCCTTGCCCTTCAGTTTCTGTATTATACTATATTATTATAACTGCTAGAATAAGAGCAATGATGTACATTTTTGTACAAAATAGTTTGTTTCCTATTATATATCGACAGTTTTTTTCCATGTATATTTTACCAGAACTGAAATGTTATTTTGTTATTGAAGATTAAATTATACCTTTTTTAGCACTGCGTTTCAAGTGAGGTCAGACGCGTTGGAGACGCGGAAGGAGTTGGGGAAAAAAAATGTTGAACGGGACTTTTTATCAAGATTCACTCACCAGTTGTCACATCTCCTTTCACTACCAATAGTCAGTCTAAAGTCTGCAGTGTATGTGTAGTTATTACAGATTAACTTGAAATATGATTTATTGGTGCCAATCATTGAAAAATACAATTTTATCTGTTGTAACTTTATCTGAAGTTATTTTATGTGAAAGAAGAGATACAGCACCCTCAATACTTCCTGTTATTTTTATTTTTTTGGTAAAGGTGTAAAAAGCCTTAAAATGGATTAGACTTTCATGATAGTAATGCAAGTTCACACTTAATTTGTTTAAGGTACCAGTTTTAATGTGTCTGAATTTATTCAGTGGGGCCAAAGATACATTTTAGAAAACAACAGCTTTTTAAAAGATCCCCGCTGTAGAACCTTTTACCAATCGGACATCTACTAGCCTTCATTTCACAATGTTTGAGCATACATAGAGAGGGACTTCTCATCCAGACTCTTAGGTTTCTTTTATGCACTTTTCTCAACTCGCCCCTTAGGTTTTATATAATATTTATGACTAAAATGGTCAAAGAAGGTCGATTTGATGTTTTCTGAACCACTTCTGTTTTTCTTTGGTATGTTTTGGATTATGTTTCTGATGAAAGGCCCCAAAATTACCTATTTGACCCAGTTGTCCATTAGAAACCATCATATTTTTATGTAAAAGGCTCCTGGCATTTCAAAGAGTTGATGACACAATAAACTATCTTGAAGATTAAACAGACCCATAGCATCACATATCCTCTATCACAGTTAACACTGAGTATGTGATCATATAAGTCTATTTTTCTTTCAAATGGAGTATTATGAGAGTACATGGCATAAACTCTTTGAAATACTCAGAAAATAGAAAGAACCTGAAATTCACAGTTGCTCCATCTGACTTGACAGGTGGATGAGATACTTCCACATATTCTTCCTCTATTTCACTTGGTTACTCAATAATGCTTCTCTTCTGCAGTTTCCAACATCTTACTGCTCTTGTAATTGTGTCCAGTGGTTAAAAGAAATAAGCCTATTTGTCATATTTACACACCAGATAAATAAGTAGCCTTGGATTACCAATTAAAATAAATTATGTAGTAAAAATGCTCAGATGATCTTTTAGTGATTCTTGAGAAGTGGGACAAAATGGGTTGAAATTTTCCCCCAAATTTTTTAAAATTATTTCTCAAACTTATGTATGCAGATATGACAAATAATGTTTAGGAAATGTAAAGATGCTAAGGTGTAGGCTCCCAGATGCAATTTTTTTTAAAATGACTTTTAATGGACCTGACCCAGAACTTTGTCATCACCATCTGACAAAAATAAATCTAAAATTATTTTTTAATAATTTTAAATATATTAGTGATATTTTTACTCAGTTTCATAGACAAATGCTTCTCAAGAAACAAAAGAAATATTATTTAAAACAAAAATAAGTTAAGTAAACATAAAGTCCATCTGATAGAGTTGACAGTGCATGACAGAGCTGATGCAGAACTGAAGGTGGTGACAAACTAGTGAGAAAAAAGAAATACTTGACACATTACTTCACAGGCATACATGTGAAGAAATGCCATTTATGTAAAATACATTAAAATAAATTAACTGAGCTCACATGGCCCAGGTTAGTTTAGTCAGATATTTGAAAAAAATATATTTTGTATATATTTTATTCAAATTTTGTGCTTTATCCATAGGACCTGTTTTGTCCTTCTTCTCAAGTATCACTGTTTTATTTTTTCTGACATTACAAATTAAATAATAGTAAAGACACAAGTTTTTTTTGTATGTTTGTTTTTTTTTCACTGTGAGATTATGCATGGACAGCAAAAAAGTGATTTATTTTAAGGTTTGTTACACATCTTTACCACGGTTGCCAATATATGGAGAGGGTGCACAGCTATAAGCCTGATTCACTGCATCAACAGACCAATGTTTGACTATTGATCTAATTTACTTACAGTATATTTCTGTGACAATACATCGGATAAACTGGAATTGACGTGATTTGTTTATCGATGTATTGAATTGCCAGTTACTTGCACAAATATTGCCAAGTTTGTCTGCTGCAGTTTAGGCATTTTATTTCATTGGTTAAGTAAACATAAACAGATTAGAGAATTTTTGTATTTAAATCAACCCGTTGACTCTCCTGCATGTCAGCTCCAGGGAGCAATGACCATAATGGCTGCTGGGTGTTGGCTAAATTCTGGCCTTTTTTTGTGTGTGTGAGAACAGACACAAGATTCAAGTTGATAGTGATAGATAGAGAAATTGAAGCAGATTAGCCATGACCGAAGGGAAAATAGTACAAATGGATGGTCTGAAACAGCTTGGCAATAGAAAGCACCTTGTTATAATCTGTGTGTGTGATGGCTGGACAGGGTTCTCTTTTTTTTAACCTTCCTGCAGCTGCTCCTCTGAAGGCCTGGTGGTGCTACTTTTCTGTCTGCTCTGGTGTAATACGAGCCCATCGGTTCCTGGTACGGTTGTAGTCCTGATGGGGGAGTAACAAGTTCTCTGGCATTGTGGCTGGATCCTCTCTCGTAGCTCAGTATATTTCTCAGTCAGTGATAATCACTGTTGCAGCCAACATTTTATATCAAACCAACAGAGCTACATGAAAAGGCAACCTGTCCTCCACTTCAACTGGGAACTTTTTTATTATTTCAGTATAATTACAAAGTACAGATGAAGCACACATTTCAGAACTTTAGAAGACCTAGGTTTTTTTTTTGTACATTTATGCTTTATATTTATTACACCTTTATGGAATTCCACAAATGCCACCGTTCAATAAATAAATATTTTTTTAGATGTCACTCTATTTCAAATTCAAAACAAATACATTATCTATGACATCAATAGGCATTTAAATTTGCCACTTATTTTTTTAATAATTAATAAAAGCACATTTAACTTTAGAGTTATTTAGATGTTCTGTCAACTTTGCTGTCAAAGATCAGAACTGCTGTCATTTTTAATTGGTCAGAACTGGATTTGCTGTGCAAATGAACCAATCTGGTTCAGAAAATTGAATTAACAATTAATTATAATTTTAGAATAGGACATAATATTTGAATATCTCATGATAATTTATTTTTATATTTATCATTGTTAGATGTATAAATATTTATTAGATAAACTTTTATTTATTACCTAGTGGCACTTTTGGAATTGCATGCTTCTTCACCCAGCCATATTGTTATTAATTATGTCTGAAGTATGTGCAGGTGTTTTGTTGACATCAGCATTATGTAGCTTTAGTGGTCTCCAAACATGCAACATTCACTATTTAAGGCAGCATTATTCTAGGAGCAATAAACTAGCTCTAGGAGCAAATGGTGAGATGCACAGAAATAAAAAGTTGAATAATGTTTCATATTTCACTTATGACTCTTTCTTGAAATAAGCACATACAAAACTGCTGCTGGGATTACTGACAGTGACCTACAAAGTTACAGCTGTATTGAGCAAGATAACATTTTCTAACACTTCTTGAGTTGATGTTTTTTCTGCTGTCCATTTCTGTTTTATTGACTATTGTTCCTTGTGCCTGCATTTTACAGTAACCAAAGTGGCTGAAATGAACAGAGTTGCTTTCAGCAACAGATATCTGCATCTTTCTCTATATTTATGGTGAAAAGAGAAGGACAACATTGTCTAAAAATGCTTAACATAATCTTGGGGGACACTCAGATCCCATCTTAGTTTTGCGTTCAACATTTATGTCCCATTTCATGTTTACCTGTAATTTTTTTCATTTGCTTTTATTCTTTTTTTATCAGGAGATGAGTGTAGGTTTGGTCAGATGTGCAACTATGATCAATATATTTTGTTGTCTGTGATTTATAAAGAAAATAAGGTCATCAGTACTTGAAGCAGTGTTTTAAACTTTTTGTTTTTGCACTGAAAGATTAAGTACTCATTTCACTTTAACTGCTGAAAACTGAAGTAAGTTTTTAGTTGTTTTTTTTTCCCCTTTACACAATCTCAGGCACATAAGAAGTTCAACTGATTTTCTTTTTATACTGTATGCAGAATAAATCAACTTAATTGTTAACCTAATTTTCATATTTAATTCTGGCAAGTCATGTTGCACAACACACATAATGAAACTTGCCATGACTTTAAATCCAGCTCTGCTTTCTGCCTCTCTGTTACTCCCAGCTGAAATCCCCTACACTACGGCGCATACATGTCAGAATATGTGCATTAACGTGTCTGGTGGTGTGATTTGTAGTTTGCCTCTTTTTTTTTTTTTCCTTTTGATTGGAAATTGTTGTTTAAATTATGTTAAATATTTAAAACATGTAAATCTTCTAAAAAAAAATCATGTGCCAAATCCAGTTCTTGTTTCGTCTAATTCATTCCAAACCCATGTTTGTACTGTAGGCAAGCTTCTGTACAAGTCAGTATAAAATATTGTTTCTCCCCAATAGTCCCTGTATCTGGTGCCATTAAAGGAAACTATTCAAACTTGAAATAAAAAAAGAAAAAAGAAAAAAAAAAAAAAGAAAAGAAAAGTGTTTGTTGTTGTGATTTATGTATTCAGAATCCTATTTCCAACAAGCAATATAAAACTTGGAGATATATTTATAAAAAATCTGTTTATTACAAAAAAAATTAAAGATTGAATCATTGAGCTCGTAAAATTTAAAAACATCAATTTACAACAGTCACAACACAGAAAACATTTTACTAGCAGTACAGAATTACAACGTCCACCTCTTACATTAAATAGTTGTGTTACAAAACTTTAAACCAACTGAACACTTGAGAGATTGAGAACAAAACCCCACTTAGCTTATGTGAGAATAGGTTGACTTTAAAAATGGCCGCTGGTTGCTTTGAGGCATTGGGGCAGACAGGAATCCTGGTTTTTTACCTGCTGCAGAACTCGTAGACCCCCGACCCGAACTCTGGGAGCCACTCCTGGAGCTGGAGGACGATTTATTGTAGCTATAGCCACGACTATATCCACAGCGACAAAGAAAACAGAAAAAACAGACATCAGAAAAGGAAACTTTATTTGCCCCCCAGCCTCCCCCCGCCCCCAAAACGGTTTGCAACGACTTTTAGCTTTTTTGTCACATGTGAAGTGTTTCAGATAATCCAATAATAATCAAACAGAGATAAGCAGAGGGGATGATGGCGGTAGGAGTTCGCCCTGCAATTGGTAGTTTGCTGGTTCGATTCATTCCGCCACGGTCATTGCCTGGTGGTCATCACTTCAGACTGTGAATAGCTTTACCAAGTTTGAAGGTAGATGGACCACTACTTTCCATATTTAATTGGGTTATCTTGATATATATAAAAAATAAATAAAAAATTTGTCTGATGATCTGAAATACTTAAAATGGCAAAAAAAAAAAAAAAAACTAACTAACAAAAAAAAACCCAGAAGAAACCTGGGAGGTGGTGATTACTTTTTCAGAGTATAAACTATGACTCTACATACCCTTTAGAGGAATAGCCTTGGTTGCTGTTTGCTTTCATCTTCTTAGAATACTTGAAGAATGGAGCTTTCTTCCTCTTTTGCCCCTGAGCAGACTGGTTGCTGAAATAGGTGGAGGACTCCGTATCATCTTCTGTGCGTCTTGTGTCTATCCAGCCATTTCCAGCACTTTCAGTCTGCTCATCCACTACAGATAAAAAAAAAAAAAAAATAAAAAAAAATCACAACAGTGTATAACGCACACACGCATGTAAAAAAAAAAATCTTATAATAATGAAGATGCATGTCCTCTTACCAGGTAGCTGCCATTCAGAGTATTTCTGAAGAACCTTCATGACTTCAGCTCCATACTTCTCCAGTTTGTCCTCCGTCACTCCATCAATTTGTAAAAGAGCCTCTGGATCAGAAGAAAGTTTCTCTGGACGTGGGAAAGAAGAAAGTTATAAAATTCACTTGAAATCCTATTATCTGATACACAGTATGAGAAATTACCAGATATTTTCTTCAAGGTGGCAGTGGAGAAGATGTTGTAGTAGTGAAGGCCAAATGCTTTGCCCAGTTGCTTGCACAGATCTATTAGCTCCTTCAGACAATTCTGAACCATTTCCTCTCTCTTGGAGATGCTCTTCACAGCAGCTCTCTGCTTCCTGATGCTGGACGCGCTCTCTGTCTCATAGAACTCCACCTAAAAGAGACCAATGTGGAAGACTTGATTTATTCATCAATAAATAAGACAAGGACAACAAAACAAAAGAGTCACACTTTGTCCTAAATCTGCAAAGTCCATTTGGGTACCGAAATGTAGAAATTGCCTAAGATGAGTTAATACTGAAATGATCCAATTACTATAACCAACTTAAAATGGATGTATTTTTAACATATAACAAAATAAAACATGCCCCTTCAAAACAGAAAGGCACTATCACACAGTATTTGAATGACTGTGTAGTGTAACCAACAGTGCAGAATAATTGTTTATTGTTGTAAACAGAAATCTGGCAATTTCCTTGAAAAAGACATTTCAAAATTGTATTTTGGTCACCTATTGGCAAAGCAAAAAAAGGATTGAATGAACACTCATACAAGAGTTAGCTATGAATCTCAGATTATGTATTTTAATTATTTATGACACAATAATGATATTGGCTTCCTAGAATGAACAACAAGATAACACAGCTCATACGACAGCTACGTCAGACCGTTCCAGCTTTGCAGCAACAAATCTGTTTGCTGCAGTTTTTTATTTTGTCATGTCCTTGTCAGTACCAAACATCAGCTGGCATCCTTAGATTATTTTATTATATAAGTCAATAACCATTTTCTCCTCATGTTCCTCCTGTAAGTTTACTCAAAAAGTTTTTTTTCCCTGGACTGTCTTTCAAATCTATGCTATTAGTTTAAAAAATTAAGCCTGTTCTTAAGACTATTTCCTAATCAGCTCTGTTGTGTAATTTGATGGGTGACCAGTTACCTCCAGGTGACCAGACAGTATGTTCATTGCTTTTGGTCCAGCAGAAATGTAAGACACCGCTTGGCCATTGTTGGTGATGTAGAGATCCTCGACCAGAACATTATCTAAAACCAGTTTCTTGAAGAGACGGTCTGCATTGTGGCGAGAGTAAGCAGCTCCCATCCCAAACATCCCTGTCTGTACTTTGGCAGATTTTGCCCCTGGAGAAGATATGTTTCAAAACATGAGGCGTATAGTAAATATTGTACTTTTTTTAATACTAGTTTTATTGCAGGAAATAAAAGTGTTTACCTATAAATATGTCCACAAGCATGTTTAGTGTCAGTCGGTTTTGCTGGGGTGTCTTTCCAAACCTTGCTCCAACTTTCTCACAGTTCTCTTGGACAAACCTCACAATCTTCTTCACATCATCAGTCACCTTCCTCAGTTTATATTCCTACATCAAAAAGAAAATGAATAACATTCAATCATTTGGGTGAAGTATGGGTCAGGTTTTCAAATCAATCTCAACAGAAAAAAAACCCCAAAAAGGTTCTTACATTGGGTTTGGCGCAGTTATCACAGCTGACATCCGGTTGGTCTTTACAGAAGTTTCTGTTGAACTTCAGTTCTCCAAAGTAGGCAAGAAGTTGAATCCTTCTGCACTCCATCACATTCTCACAGAAGTGCACCATGCTGTGGAGGTTGTTGTAATGAGTCGCCTTGGTGTGTTTGTCGCCTTCTCGGTCCACTGTGATGACAAAAGAACAACTAGAAACTACTTAAAGGGAGAACATTACAAATCTCCCTCAAAACTAAGAGATATTTAAAACAACAAACAACAGTTTTGGTACTATTTGGAACAATGAATTGACAATATTTACTTTGCAACAAGTTGGCATGGAAGGTAACTCAAACTATAAGTAGACATAACAGGATCAAATTTAGATCTATTAGAACCAATATTCCCAATACTAATAAAGCTACCTAGTTCCTAATTACAAGTCTCATATTATATAATATAAATTTCTTTTAGGCTTAAGTTTTGGAGACCATATTTTATGGAATACTGTCCCCTTTTTAGCATTTACAGCAACACAAGTATACTAACCTATTAAATTGTTATTTGTCAGCTGTCAGCTATTTGTCTGCAATTGGTTTCTATACAGACATGCCAAACATAACGTGTCAATTAGCTTTTTAAAAATATAGGGAATTTTTAAAATGAGATTCTGAGACATTGCTCTCTTATTTGTAGTAGAAATTCATCATGTCACCATAGGCTTGGAGCACATGACAGAAAATAATTCAGAACCCATCAAAGATTTTAGTGAAGTTCTGAGACTGATTATTTAAAACTCTGGTCTAATCTTGATTCTGGTAACCAGTTCATGCCTCATAATTAGTATAGTTTTATTTTTATTATTTTTTGTTACATACTACTAATGATCCTTTTGATGCGGTGGACATCAGTATAGGAATAAAACAGAATGCAGTGTGAGATCTCTCCATCTCTGCCAGCTCTTCCGGACTCCTGGTAGTAACCCTCCATTGATTTGGGCAGACTGGCGTGGATCACGTAGCGCACATCAGGCTTGTCTATACCCATACCAAAGGCTATTGTGGCACAAATGACCTGAAGGACAAAAGAACAAACCCAATCAGTAGGATGCATCATCATCCATCTGCAAGTGAGTTAGCAGTTCTCAAATCTTTTAATGTTTAACTGGGAATCTTCATGAGTTGTGATCTGACCTGGCAACCGTCCTGATTAATCCATTTGCTCTGCACATATTCTCTGTCGCCATCGCTCAGTCCGGCATGATACGACAGTGCCTGTATCCCTGCTCTCTTCAGACTCTCTGCCAGGGCATCACAGTCATTACGAGAAAGGCAGTATACAATGCCAGAGTCTCCTGCCAGAATGAAAAAAAGAAAACAAAGCATGAAAAGTGCTGTTATATATTTCAGCAAAACTGGAGTACTGATAGTACAAAGTAATAAAAACTTTACTTCTACACTGACAAAAAATCCTGTCTTTTCAGCCAGACAACTTTTTTCCTCCTCAGTAGACTGTTATTGCTGCCTTCAAGTCTTCACATACAGTTGAATTTTTAACTTTGCAGTAACAACAGAATTCCAAAAATAGCACCAGAATTGGAAAATGACTCAATTATTTACGTGGGTAGTGCTTCTTGATCCAGTTGATGCAGTCCTCGTCAACCTTTTTAGGTTTCTTGGGCAAAACGGCGTACTTGAGGTTTGTTCTGTTAAAACTCATGGTAAATCTGAAAAACAAAAAGTATGCAGTCACTCCTGGTTTTCTGAGGTCGGCGTTCGGAATTGCTGCCATAAATAAGTGATGCGGTCTGAAAAATGAACACATACACTTGCGGTTTACTCATGTTTAGCTGGTTGAGGATGTCTTTCTGCACACGGGGGGTGGCGGTAGCTGTCAGGGCCATCATTGGTATGTTGGGAAACTTCTGACGCAGTTCATGCAACTTCTTGTAGTCTGGACGAAAATCATGACCCCACTGAAAAACACGGATAATTTCATGGTTCTTTTAAGGTTGCTAAAAAAAGATGTAAGCATAGTCATCTGTATACACACAAGTGAAACAACATACCTGACTGACACAATGTGCCTCATCGATGACAAAGCGGGCTAGAAGGCCTCGCTCATACAGGTTCTGCAGAGCAGAGATCAACCTGTGGCTTGCACTCACCTTAAAGGAAAAAGAAAACCACCAAAATTATATATAAATAAAATTTTTAATTTTACAAACACAAATCACTAAAACTCACCTTTTCAGGTGTGACATACAGCAGTTTTATGATTGGGTCTTTGCGGGAGAGCTGCATATAAATCCTTCCTGCCTCACTGTCACTTTTATCGCCAGACAGACTTGTTGCTGGAATCTGAAATTTAGGTAGAAGTTAGCTTACTTTATATCTCATTGTGTGTGGTGAAGTAAATTAAATATTATAACAACTTATCATACAGTTGTTATAATACCAGATATTATAACAACTTATCTAATCTTATATTCAATGCAAAAAAAAAGAATGACTAAGCAAAAGAATGAATGAGGAAAGAATGAGGAAAAAAAAAAATCACAAAAATGTAACTATCGTTTGGTTAACTTTCCTTCCACATACAACATCGTTATTTCTCCAATTCAACTGGTGCCTGACAAACATACTCACATCTAGAGTGGTGAGTTTCTGGATCTGGTCAACAATAAGCGACTTAAGTGGAGAAACAACAACAGTCACTCCTGGTGAGAGACAGGCAGGCAGTTGATAGCACAAACTTTTACCCCCTCCTATAAAAAGCACACCAAGGTCAGAAAAGAGGTTATTTTTCACAGTGGTTGTTAGATTAATTGAAAACATCTGGAATAAGATGCTAAAAAATGCAGCAGATTGTTATTGTTGACGTCCAGATTTTTGGAATAAATGGCACCGACAACATTCTTTCAAAAATGGTAACCAAAAGAATTTGCCACTATATGAACTAAATTCTAACACTAACAAAGCAAACAACAGTTCATCTTACTAGAAACTGGTTACATTTTAAGAGTGAGGCGAGTTAAATATAACAGAAGTCTGCTTAAACCAGTGTTTCTCAATTCCGGTCCTCGCGCCCCCCTGCCCTACATGTTTTAGGCGTTTCCCTTATGCCACACACCTGGATTGAATATATGGGTGATTAACAGGCTTCTGTAGCACTTGATGATCATTCAATCATTTGAATCAGCTTTTCTGGAATAGAGGTACATCTAAAACATGCAGAGCAGGGGGGCCTGAGGACTGAAATTGAGAAGCTCTGGCTTAAACCAACCTGTTGGCATCAAAACAAATGCATCTTCTCCCAGCATAGCGGCATTAATAGCTTCTAGCTGATTAAATCTGAACTGATGGAGTCCAAAACGTTTATGAAAAATCTTCATCATCTCCTGCGAATGAGGGAAGTCAAAGCCTCGGAAGCGATCGTGAGCTGGGTTTTTGAAGTTGGGCTCTAAAAAATGAGAAAGAAAAATAATCTGTAAAACTGAATCAATGTTAAATAAGAACATATGCAGTGTCCTGTAAAAAATAAAGATTATATAATATTGGATTAGTGTAACATGACATATTAGTTTCTTGAGAGGCTGGTAAAAATTCTTCTCCAGTGTAACTTACTGCCATCTAGTGACCAAAAGTAAAACCACTGCCTCTAATATTTTTGGGAAAGAAAGAAAATTGTTTTTCCAAGAGAAAATATTCAAATATTTCACTTGAAATACTGGTTGCATTTTGCCTTGCCTGGTGAATATATCTTCTGAGGTTTAGGAGTAGAAACAGGAGTCACTGGTTTCTTGTCCCATGACGACTTTTTTGGTCCTCCTTTTGTCACAGCAGTGCTTGGGTTTTCACTCAATGTAGACGAAGTTGGAGGTTCATCAAAGTAATCAGGGATGTCAGAATCATTAAAGTCATCTATGTCAAAATCGTCAACATCAAAGTCATCTGCTTCAAAGTCTTTGGTAGTTGCATGTGTTGGGGTTTTGGATTTGAGTTGCTCATCTTCTGATTTCTTGGCAGAGAAAACCAGATCAGAATCATTAACATCAGAGCTCGTTTTCTCTGAGAGACTAAAACGTGGTTTTGTGAAGCTTTGGGCTGATGGGGAGTCACAAATACTGCTTTCCATCTTATTCCAGGGCTTTAAATTGGCACTGTCCAAGTAATCAGTGTCATAGTCCACAGAAATTGCTGACAATCTTTGGGAATTCAGATGTTTCTTAGTGTCCAAAAAGAGGGAACTGCTGGGGGACGTCAGACTAGATGCACTACAACTTGAAAAAGTTTCTTTGTAGCTGGTGTCAGAAATCACTGTGCTGTCCGGCTGCGGCATACGCAAAGAATCAACCCCACAAGCAAGAATCCTCTTCCTGTAAGAAAAGGGGAATGACTGCAGTCACACTTAGATTCAACCAAATAAGACATTAGCACATCCCCTGCTGAGTATTAGTGAGCAAACCTTTGAGCCCTCTTTAGCAAAAGTTCATTCCCACAGGTCAAAGCGATCAGTTCATGTTCAGGGATGGAATCAACCAGAGTACAGATGGACTCCATAATGCTGAAGAGTTGTTCTTCTGCAGGAAAGAAAGAGGTAAAACTGAGTACAAAAACTTTAAAAAGAAACAGAAAAGGCCAACAGAAAAGCAAGTAAATCAAACTCACTTGTTTTGTCATAAGATAGGTTATTAGAAGGTTCAAGCAGAGTTGTGGCAGGGCTGTTTGATTGGAAAAGTTTGTCTCTGCTCTTTACAATGCCTGAGTGAGTTCTTCTATAAAAAAAGAGAAAAATTACATTTTGCTGAATTTTATGAGACCTCAGGTCTGTTCCACATGCAGATGAATGGATTCAATAAGAGGGCTTAAGAAAGTCAACAATTGAATCTTGATTAAATGTATGTACTGTAAGAATATTCTCTAAAACAATAACTAAGTAGATTTAAATCACCATTTTCTGTTTTCCTCAAAAAAGTGTATTCAAAACTAAGAAGAATTTAAAAACTGAAGCAACTTACAAGATTTTTTTCAGTGTTTAATAGAACAGAAGAAAAACTTTTTGTTTAAATGCAATCAATCAAATTCCGAAATGCAACAGGGCTCCTACACGTCTTTGTTGCCGAAATTACCTACTTTATCATATATATTAAAATTAACTCTATTCTCAATCCCATGTATGTGAGAGTGGATGAATACATAGATCAGTAGATCAATAAATGGATTGACAAACACACTGGTAAACATATGAAAGGATGGTCAAGATGAAAATATGGGGAGACAAGAAAATTAAGTAAAGAAATATTTTTCTTTACTTATCCAACCTTGGAAATCTTTCAATCAAATTTTATAGTAAGAACTCTATTTCAATAGATGTGTGACATGATATTTGCCCACCTGGTCTCTGCAGAAGAAGGCCTATAAAAAGCCTCGTCAGGAGGAGGTGAAGGAGGAATGTATTCCACATCTTCCTCAGGTTCAGAGTCATCATTTAGCTTGATCACTTTGGGATCAATCCATTTTGCCTTTTCATCTGAGAAGCACAAAAAACATCTCACTGTGAGCCGTTGTATTTAAGTTTTTATTAGGACTATATCGGCTGTCCATATTCAAACGTTATAAACCAGAACGCCAATTACCTGTTTTATCTTTTAAAGGTTCAGACATGGTGCTGATCTCCTCATCGCTGTCACTCAACACAGATGTCACATGTGGAGGAGGACAGCGCCTTCTGGTCCTTTTAACAGGAGTATCTTCCACTTCATCCTCTGGAAGTCCATCAACTAAACTAGGTTCTAATGAGGCTGTTGTTTTACCAACACCGGGTTCCGGTTCTTCTTTCTCCATACAAGATTGCTTCTTGCTTGACTCCGATTTTAAATGACCATGGCTTTGTTTTCCACTGAACTCTGGAAATTCTTCATCTGAGGATGACACTATCTTGGTGACCCGTGCTGATTTCTCTGAGCAGAGGGAGTCGTTTTTTGTTTTGGTAGGCGTTTCAAAGTCTTCAAAATCATCCCAGTCATCAACAGGTAAATCAGATAAATCTAGTCCTGTGGAGCTGATTCCTTTCCCACCACAGGAGGACTGGTTGTCAGGTTTAGAAGGAGCAGCAATCACCTTACTGCCAGTATCTGCTGGGGGTGCCTCGCATGCTGAAGTGGAGTCACCTGCTAGGCTGAAATTGGACTTGGAATTTGTACTTGGAAAGAAGTTGTTGATTTTGGATTTCTGAGTCCTTTCAAGCTTGTTTGAACATGTTAAAGAAGATTTAGTCACCAAACTGCTCCCCTGCACATTCACGTTCCTGTTTGCCAAAATGTTTGGACTGTTTACCTTTGTTGGATACTCCACTTTAGTTGTACCCGATGAAGATTTCTTTTTGAACGAGAAAGCCCTGAAAGTGCAAACATATAATAAATTAAAAAATCAGATACAAATAGGGGTAATATTGTGTGTAATTTTTCTTTTTTTTTAAATAAAGCTTTAAGCACTGAAAACTATACAAAAACAATTATCCTCTTTGTTTTAGGTATATTTTTCATGCAGTTTTTCTTTGTGTTAAATTCTTTAAATTTCTAACTTCAGACCTACTGATAGTTAATATGCTTTAAGGGTTTGTCACTTTTATGGGACTGCTGATTTTTAAATTCCTTGTAAGGATTAAGAACGGCATTTTAAAAACACATGCACATATAATTTGTATTTGCTTTGGTGGAAGCTGCAGATTTAGATCTCCAGAAATTGGCGACTTGACTGTTATTATCTTGATCTCAACTTTAACATTTTAAGTTCTAATTACCCTTTTGCTATAGTTTAAAACAGATAAGCATGCATTTTCAGAGAAAATAAAGTAAAATGACTGCTATGATACAAGCTAGCATTGCTGATAGCTCACATCTGTTAGCTTTTTTTTCTTTTCGCTTTTTGCTGTAAAGGAACACCACTTACCCCGTTTTAGGTTTAGCCAGAGACAGCTTGCTGTTAGCAGCGTTGTTGTGCTTCGCCAGCTGTTCCTTCAGATTATTTTGAGGCAGACTGGACATTGTTGTTTTGAAGCTGAGGTAACCTATGTTAGCTGAGTGGATACAAAACTTCTGGTCAAGAAACTGCACTCAATTTCCTAAACATTGCTCGCGACACCGGACGGGAGCACGTGCGTTTAGTTCTTCCAACCGCTGGTTTGCAAATCTTAAAGTTATTAAATTGGCGCAGACTTTTGAGCTTCTCTTGAACCAGGAACTCAACAAAACACTGTATTTTGCGCCGAATCAATAAAACAAATTCTCATTGGCTGAAGAGAAGCGCGAAAGAGCATTCTGGGAAATGTAGTCTTTAGATGTGTAATATATCCCTGTAATAAATTAGGGGCAATTTCAACTATCAAAATGACTTTCAGAAATTTGGAAATCACACATTTCAAGAATTAAAAAGCCAGTGTGGGTGATGTCAATTGATGGTTGAAATGTAAAACTCTTTCACCTGGCTTATATAAAAAGATTCTTTCAATAAGCTTCTCAATTAGAAAATCAATTCAGTTTATTTAGTGCCAATTCACAGCATCTGAAGCCACTTTTCAGAAAAAAAGATCCAATTCATTTCAATTCAATCACATAAATACCAATTAATCCTAGTTATTAACAGTGCATAAGACTTTATTATTCAAATTAGACTAGGAAGTTTTCTATCAAAGGAAATCCAGCAAGTAGCATTGAGTGATTGACTTGCAACAATCCTCCTGGATGATCATGTAGTGACAGAAGACAATCACTTACATTTTGTAGTTGACTCAACAGCAATCCACAAAAAGCAGTTTTCAAATCATATTTTATTTTTACCCTGAGAAAACGCTACCCAAACCAATTTGGCACTATATGAAAAAGTACTCTCCCTATGAACTTCATGACAGGTTGTACCAAACTACTATCAACTACTATGATAAAAGCCTAGTCAGTCTAAAATCTTGGATGATTCAATTGGTTAAGTTAGTTATTTTTTTATGATCTGACATTATTTATCTCACCAAGGTCCTGGATTCAATTAAACTAAAATAAAACATGTTTATGGCGATTGGAGGTACACTGATTTATCTTATTTTCTTTCTTTGCAGAAATTCATTACTGCATGTTTAACTGTAATGTCTTAAATTATGCACTAACATCTAAACTGTTAGTTTTGAAAAACTAATTTCCTGTCATATCTGGGAAAGCTCTTGCCACCGCCAATAAACTGGTTAAAGAAACACACACAAAATTTTGAACAAAAGTTTAAAATATTTTATTTTTGAGTTTGATGTATGAAAGAATAAACAACAATGTGATCATCTCAATTATCACAATTACCCATAAATCTAAATATGATTCAATCCATCACATAATAATGGCTTAGCAGACATTAAAACTCTTCAATCAAATACAGAGAATGCATTTTATTGCCATAGTTAAAAACATTGTTCATTGTGCCTTAATTTTGTGAGACATGTCATTTTGTGAGACATGTCATATAATAAGATCACACCACCGGAAAAGATGAGCAGGCAGCGAGTCCACACATATTCTTTCCCCTTTCAATAAGGAAGTACCTGTGAGGGCAAAAATTTTTATTTTTGTAGGCCTGCATTGATATTTTTGGACTATGTAACTTGAAAAAGAGGTTTACCCGTCTATGCCCCAATAAGGTCCCCATGAGTTCTTCACTATCCAGTAGGGGGTACCGTTCTTTTGTCCATAGCCAACAGCTAGCACAGCATGATTCACCTTATCTGTTGTGTTGTGGCATTTAGTGCTGAAAGCAGGAACAGACCAAAAGTGACATGTGACTTTTCACTCATGACTGATTGTATAGGGAATGAGGAACTGAAAATATAATAATAACTTCTGTTTACATAAAAGTCCTCTGTTTTAGTACTAAGAACCTAAAGTCAAATGGAAAAACTATAGACATTGAAATTTACATTTAAACAGCAGATGTATGAATTTAGCTTTGCATTTTACTGATTTGGGAAAAAATTTAACATGAAAATTTTCATCTCCTCTGTTTTTTTTTCATTCTCCGAAGAGTTTTTAGCAGCACGCATGTTTTGATGGTGGGTTTGTGGTGGTGGTGGGCACTCGGTGGGGGTCATCGGGCCCGGGAGTCGAGGACTGAGGCCTCCTCAGCCTCCACGTGCTGAGGGGTTAGCATGTGGGGCGTGCTAACCCCCTGCGCCACCACAGAACGCCCATTTTTTAATCTACTCTAATTACAGAAAAATCTCAACATACAAAGTTTAAACACAAAGATATAGGTTTTTTCATATTAAGTTTTAACAACTTCCATGTCTACATTTGCTCTCACCTGGTATACACACCCTGGTGGTAATGCATGAAGTCATCGGTTACCTCAAAGGCGAAACTAACAGGATTGCGAGTGCCGACAGCATCAACCATTCCCATCTCGTCATACTGAGAAACAACAATAAACCTTTTCTCTTCTTACACTTTCATAATTTAAAAAAAAAAATAATGCCAATGGTCACTTACCGCTGTTATGTTCCTCACTTCCTTCACAAAAGCAGCAGCCATGGATGGCTTATAAGAACATATACCCTCCTTAAATAACCCAAGAGAAAATGTTACATATCATTAAAGGCGCCTTTAACATTCAGCATTTAGAAGGCTGAAAAATTACCTCAGATGTGTATGGGTAATCCTTCTCTGTCATCAGCCCCTTGTTGTACATGATGTATTCAAATGCTTGACTGGGAAGACCGCTAGGGGACAAATACAGGTCTAGATTATAGAGAGATGACTGATGCAAGAAAAGCATTAAACGGGGATGGAAACATGCAAGCACATACCCATTACATCCATGGTTGTTGAAATCCTGGGCGCAGTCTACCAGCTGCTGTTCTGACTGAATCATACAAGAGTCAGTATTAGATCACTACAGTCATCTCTGGGCACAATAATGTAAGTTTTGGCAACAAAGTAAAAGTATGTCACCAGAGGAACAAGCTTCCCAGTGGAGATAGCAGTAACAGACTCCAAACAGCCAGTTGTGGAAAAAGTCCAGCAACTTCCACACTGCCCCTGAAATGTAATAATTAATAACAAATCAAAAAAATAAGAAAAAGTTGATGTCATATACATAGCTCATATTTATGGGCTATATTTTTACAAATCTGGTCTAAATAAGGCCGAATGAACAGCATTTTGTACAACATCAGTTTGTGTCAAGTTTGTGGGTATTCTTTTGGATGTGTTGCTATTTTGTATAGTGTACGGGTATTGAGATGAAGGGTGTGAAATTCAGGGTGCTACTGCGTCAGGTAGGAACAGTCAGAGAGCTGTTTTAGAAGTAACATCACTTTCTTATTTTTATTTTCCATTTTTAATAACTGTCTCATTACCTTGGGCTGGAAGTTTAATTAGCTCATCATATTAGCTGAATTAATTTGACTTCAGGTCAGTCTGGAACCACTCCAAGCTGATATCAGTGAGTAGTAATCAATTCCCTAACAATGGTGATTACATGGAGTAGCTATATATCTCATCTCAGACTTGTGACTTGTGTTTGCCTTGGTTAGCTTAGATTATCTTGTGAATTCTTGTGTCAGACGCAAAGCAAGGTGACGCAGGAGAGTCATTCGTTTAAAGCAGCTTATCTTCAGGTACCATTTCAGTTCGAGGCTGATCTACAATCGTGCAATAAATGTATAAATAATGCACTTCAAAAATAATTTGTTTAAAAAAACACAAAATAACAAAGAAAACAAAATTGTGCAAGAATTAGAAATTATTACTAGAACTAATAAACATAAAGGAAAGTAAAGGTAAGAATCTCCTCTATTAAGTTTAAAGTTTCATGTTACATTAAAATGCTATGTAACACTAAATATCCAAATATCAGGACATTTTGGTTGCTCATGTGTTCAAGAAAAGTTATGTTTTTACATGTTAGTGTCTCCTTTGCAGATATCAAAACTTTGTGCAAGTACAAAGTGCGGTACATCTATATAAATGGAGAAAAAAACTATATAAAAAAAAAAAGCTATATTATGAGTGTATGATTTTAACTTTACCTGACTCTTTACTGGTGTTATATAATCCCCCTTCATTCTCCAATCAATGGAGTCTGGATGTGGTCCATTACTGCTGATGTAGTTCCCCTTAGTGGCAGAGCAGTTCTGCAAATTGCAATAGGCATGCAAGATAATGTTGTGACAAAACAAATCCAACACATAAATTCTTTGTGAACAAAGTTTGGTGCAAATGACATTACCTGTGGCTCAGACAAGAGGAAAGACTTGTGGAACTCTTTGAACGTCATGTCCGAAAACTGATTGAGTCCCACTTTGTAGAGATTAGAAAAACATAATTTAGAAGGGTGTCAAATGATGGAATTAATTAAATTAATGAAAAAAAAAAAAATCCTACTTGTGAAAGAGTGATTCCCTTCATTATGTTTGTCAATCCTCCTCTTGTTCTCTGTGAATATTTGTAGTCTTTGATAATACTCCTCGACGTCGTATGCTTTGTTGTACTGTACATGAGAAGTTTTTCTGTCAGTGCTGCACTTTTCACCTCAGGTAACTGCCGTGTAACACTGCACATAGAAAACTTTCAGCAGAAAGAAAAAATGTAAACAGACCCACCTGTGCCATCCATAATTTGAAATTAAACTTGTCTGAAAAATAACACAGAGCATTAAAATGCGCCGGGTGCAGAAAATAAACAGTAAAAAGTAGCTTGACACCAAGTTGATATTCTGTACTGAAAGTGAAACTCTGCAAAAGCGAACAATAAGAGCCACTGAAGTATTAACGTATTACCTCGTTTAGTCAGGTAAAAAGCTGAAGTTAAGGACACAAAACTCAGCAGAAGCCAGACCCTCGTCATGATCACTTGTCGCTCCAGCCGGAGGGAAAGGTGGATAGAAAACAGATGAGGGAGTCACGAGGTGAAGTGCTGCCCTACAAGTAACATGAAACGTTCACCAGTTTGTGACGTCAGTTTGTTGTCGGACTAAGGCACCAATAAAAAAAACACAGCTCCTCCTGCCACAGCTGTAACTATGGAGTAGACAAAAGGAGAGAGTGAGAGAGGCTCAGCTAACGGACACAGGTTAGCATATAATTTTCAATCTGCTGCTGATCCATAGCTCAACGAGGGAAGTTGTAGTAGCACTGCCATGCTATGCTTTATCATAATTATGTAAATATTAAATGAACAACGTAGTAAAAGAGCTCCGAAGTCCTGTCTTTCGAGCCCGGTTCAAGTTGGCCAATTAGGAAAACTGTCCAAATCTCCATTTAGTTTTATGCCTCCTGCATTTTATTTTAAATTTGCAAACCTAAATACTGAGAATGAAACCTTTAATAACGTGTTTTTTTTTTTCATTTTATAGTCTATATGCAATTTATTTGTTATTTACAGAAGAGGATTAGGTCCACAAGAAAGAATTCTGACTGTAATCTGTGATTAAAGTCAGTTTTTTTGTGTTTTTTTTCTCGGTGGCCCTAATCTTCTTCCGTAAATAACTGTAATAAATTGCATGTAGATTAATTCTGAGATTAGTCTCAGATTTCTAAGATTAAAGTCGAAATTCTGACTTTTTTCTCAGAATTATGAGATTAAAGTTAGAACTGTTTTATTTTTCTCCTGTGGCCCTAGTCTTCTTCTTTAGTTATTGATACAAACCTTTAATCCTGACAATATTAATACCCCTGGCAAATTTAGATTTGAAGTAATCTTTTATTTCTACCAACATTTTTCATCTGACTCAAAGTAATTTTGACATTTTGGAGTGGCCCAGCCAGTCACTATTTGAACCTGATGGAGAACCTACGAAAGGAGCTAATGATTAGGGCAATTTTAAGGAGGTTTTTCAGTTCACAAATGCTTTGTGCTCAACAGCAAATATGAACCATAAAAAAATAAATGATTCAACCAAAACACGCAAACAGGGTAAATGAAGAACAAGTACATGGTTTTTCAAAATTGATACTGTTTTTACATTGATTAGTTGTCTTTAGAGATATACTTGTCTCATTGCGTCTTAGAAAAATTATTTCTTGGTTGATTTGAAACAATATTAAAAAGAAATGTATTAATGTTATGCTTCATTGCAACAGAAAGACACAAGCTAGTCTCTGGTTTTGACATAGATGATTGAGGTTTATATATTTTGTGTAATTTTTATGGAGTCCGATTCACCTAATTTAGTCTTCCACAAAAAGCAACTCTGCTTTTTAAGTTTAAATTAATATTCAACAAAGAAAATGTGCCCTAGTTTTCCTGATGGACACTTTATATATTTTAGCCTTATTACAAAATTGTCTGTGCAGAACTATTAGATCTACAAAAACACTTGAGACAACATAACCCTGAGATAAAATGGATTTATTAACAAGAGGTAATTGGGAAACATATTTTTGCTTATTTGTTGTTACGTTCATCTTCATAATTTTCTTTTTTTCTTTTTATTTTTTTCTTACAAAACTGGGAATATTTCTTAAGCTGTGGAAACGAAAGGATTGAAAGATAATTTTCATACCACTGGGTATTGCTAACAGCAAAAAATTTTTATTTGTTTAAATACCTTATAAGATTATGTGCATGTATAAGTGTATACATTATCATTAAATAGTTCAATTCTGTCTGTGAAGGTGTTGCATGCCTACTACATGAGCCATAAAAGTGTACTGTACATACATAGTAAAAATACATACAGATATTCACAGAATAAGCACTACGTTACTATATTCCTGCTAACAGAAATGATTATAAACAGGATTACAGTATAAATGCAAAACACTTTGAAGTTGTGTCTCTACCTCTAAGTCATGGTTTCAAGACCACACTGTTGTAGCATTTTACATAGAGCTTGTTTTTGAGAGGGATACACTGTTCCACATTGAGAAATATGCCAGCTCGCATGTACAAAATGTACAGCATGTCTCAGTGAAGTGAATTAACAACAAAGTACAAAATACTTCCCCAGGTTCATATAAAGAGCAGGTTCACTCTCTTGTATACTACTACAAAAATAGTGTTTGAATGCTGCAGGCAGAGGTCATTCACATACATTTTATCATAGTTTTAACAGCAATGCATATAACAGAGTGATATACAGTCACATTCCACAATCACTGGAACAGCAAGAAGGACAGATTGTCTTTTTAATTACAGAAGAGTAACAACCTTTTACTCGACAGAAGTAAAACCCAAACTTGAAGGTATAACACTTAGAACCTTATGTGGTCTTTTAGTGAGTCTTTTAAGAAAGGAAATGTAAACAAACTGTATAGTTTTGTCAAACCTTTAAGCAACAGAAATCTTTTTTTTCTTTTTTCTTTTATTTTACCTTAAATCATTCCAATGCATAAGAACATAATTTTTCTTAGTCACTGCAATTTGTCATCCAGCTTTCAACTGAATTTCTCAATTAAATCAAGATATTTAAAGATATTCTGGAGCCCTCATGTAAGAGGGGTAGAACACTTTCCTGTCATAATACATACACTTAATCAATTTCAGGTTAATAAAAACATCTCAGAGCTGAGGTTTGCAAATCCTGGAATGATGACCATTGCAAGCCTTTACAACATTTACCACACAATAAAACAATTGTAGGGTTAAAATCAAAGACAGAAAGGAACTCCACAATCTAACAGATGTTTAATAGTTGAAAAACACATCATTTTTTATAGCCAGAAAATCTACATTTCCATTGGTTTTAAAGGTGGAAAAGTAATTTTTAAAACTCAACTTTCCGAAAGGTAAAACAAACCCCCTGAGCATTAAAGAAAAACATACTTCCCTATTCTATTATGACATCCACCTTGAGACATAGCACTCTCAGAGGGTGTAAACAGGTGAATGAGAGGCAGGGGGGAAAAACTTTCTAAGATTTGGAAAATTTGGATTAGTTCAATGGAAGTAGGCACAGTCAGGGAGGATGGATTTTTCCTCAGTCACCAAATATTTTCTCTCCATTTGAAACTTGTGTTTTCAGATGTAAATCACTAGAAATTCAGATTTAAGAGAAGGAACAATCCAAAACTAAGACTAAGGACACAATAGTTTATACGATGGCAATAACAAAAACTATTAACAGGTAATAAACAGTCTCTTACTTTTAGGTGTCCTCTGTTGGGACAAAATAATATGTTGAAAACCTCAAAAAAAAAATGACAGCTGTTTCACTGTAGTTTAGTTAAAGCCTATGTAGAGCAATGTAGACCCTTTGCAATCACTGCATGCCAATATAAACTAGGCTAGTTGCACAGTCTTTTCTTTGAGAAACACATGCCTGTGCACATCAAAATAATATTGTTGATTAAAAGCAGATAAGAAATTGCACCTATCTGAAAGCTGCCAGAATTTGGGTGTTTCAAATTACATGATTTTGTCTCAAGAGTTCTAAAAATCTAAATTATTATTAAATAATAATTAATTATTATTAATAACAATAATTAATTATTAAATAGTTATTAATCAATTCTTATTAATGTTAGTAATATTAATTCACTAATTCAGTGAATTAAACACACTGTGCTCACCATGGAGCACCATTATCTCTCCAGGTTCATGTCTCTGGGCTACTCCCTGTCAGACCTCAGACCTCATCTTATTTGATTTCCTCCTCAGTTATTAATCTGTCTATGGATGTTTCCCGGATGAACTCACACTTGAGATTGAAACTTAGTTATCACATTTTGTCTTGGAAAGCTAATGTGTTATGCACCGAGTACATGAGTTTGGTATTCCATTTTTGCCTTTATTCTAAGGCAGTTTTTGATTGTGGGCAAATACCACTTTTCTGCTAATTTTTCTTTCAAGGTTTTTACAAAATTTCTGTTATGGAAATTAACAGATAAGTTTCAGCTACAAGCCTAAACACAATTGAAAAGTTGTAAAAATATATGCCCTTTAATAAAGTCTGCATAATATCTTCTTAAATATGACAATCTAAAATCGTAGCTGTTTTTGTTTGCATATATTTATTACAAATTAGAAAGAAAAAACCCTGTTGTCACATTTCTCAGTATGCCTTTGTCTAACTGACATGTGAATAATGTTTACATACTTTAACCAGATTGCCAGTTCTGGAGGATTATTGTTATTTTATGGTTTAGAACCAGCTTAGAAGTGACTCTATGCTCAAAACATCCCCAGAGCAAAACCTTATTTTGTGAAATTTGCTAAATATGACTATCATTGATACTACTATATCAAAAGGAGACCACAGTTGCTGTGTGATTTCAGCAACCTACTTCTGAATGCCAAAAAGGTATCAGGACTAGGATTACTCTAGAAGAAGAAAATAAGATACACAATTCTGTGTACCTTAGAAGTGAGCAGGATGACACAAACAATTTCAAAATATAACAAATATAAACAAAGCTCCATCTAAATTGCATTCCTGGTTGGTCGGATTAGGTTGATTCACAATAAAAGTCAGTGAAATTGATAAAAAAAAAACAATTGGGAACCACCAGAGTTTAGACTATGAACATAAATGAAGACACAAATATCTTCCTTTTTTGGTTTGGAAAGCACAGAGACACAAATGCTTTGGATATCCTGCTGTCATTTCCACTGATCATTGTTCCCTCTTTTAAAATACAATTAGCCTATTTCCTATGGGCTCTTTTACCTGATTTTTTTTTTTTTTTTTTTTGCAATTCATTTATACAATGCTACATTGGTTGCAGAGAACTTCAATGATCAATAAAACTCAAGCCTGCTGAACAAAGGCCAGCAGCATTAGTGCTCAGAAAGTGCAAATTCGACACAGTATTATATGATGCAAAATAATGTCATTGGTCACTAAGAAACACGGTTACATGCAACTACAGTGACCTCTATTATTATTATTATTATTAAAATACTCAAACAATTTAAACAAAGGTCCCTACGGGAGGTGTCAGCATGACAACAAAAATTATACACCAAAATGATTTGTGTCAAACAACTTTAAACATCTACTGTACAGAAGAACAAATATCTTTACCATGTACAGCTATACAAATGCAAATGTAAATGTTAACTTATATGTAATATTAACAAAGGAAACAAATGTTAAGGTCCACTTTCCCCATCAGTTGGGCACTTTAGGCTCAATTCTGAGTGAGGCTTCATACATGCTTTCTTCATCAAGAACAAAACTCTTGTCCAGTAGATACTGGGCTACCTGGAACAGACCAAGAAACAGTAAAGGTTAAGGACTGCAACAGATTAGGTAATATATTTAGGTTCAAAAACAAAAGATCTCCGGCAACCAAATACACTGCTCAAAAAAATAAAGGGAACACTCAAATAACACATCCTAGATGGACAGTTTGATTACACAGAAGTTTGATTTACTTGGAGTTATATTGTGTTGTTTAAGTGTTCCCTTTATTTTTTGAGCAGTATATTTTCTTTGAACAATTAGAGATATTCAACATTAACACTGCAAAAACTTTCTTTCAACACTAAATCTATAAAATACATCAAGATATGCTTGTATCAAAGATCCCAAAAAATAGAAAGCAATATGGAATAAATTTAGTTAATCTTGAGTTTGATAGGTACTAGTGGATAGCAAACACTAGTATCTCAAGAGTTACCATGGTATGGTAATTCTTAAAACCATACCACGGTCCATTGCCCAATTTTAACAACAAAATTCTTCTTAAACACATGCATTTTGGTGCTTTTGTTACTGGACATTTATCGGTTTGAGCATAATTTTTAAAGGCCTATTCTGCTGGTCAAGAGGTGGCTACTTGAAAACATTCAGTTATTAAAAGAGGTATATATTTTTCAGTAGTTACCTTAAATTAGATTCAATGTATTAATAGATCTTATCAACCAGAATATGTGGCCTTGTCTTATATTCCTCTGGGATTATCTTTATTATTGCAAAACTATGGACCTATGCCTTTAAAAATATCTGCTACTTAGAAGATATATACACCTAGCACTCACCATTTAGCCTGGTCCAATGTATTTAGTACTATTTTTCTGTAAATTACAGTGAAAGGCATTTTTTATCCTTGGCGGAAAGGATAAAAAAAACCTAAACTACTTCCTCTTTATAATTTGGCCAACTTATGAAGCTAATTTATCATGCTGGGAACTTGCATATCTAGGCACTTTTCATAACTGCAACCTCAGAAACTGTCCCCATATGTTGCAGATTGACATTAAGGTCCCTAGGAGCTTGGATAGACTCTCAGTTCCTCTTCACAGAGCTCCCCCTATCAGGCCCAGCAGTTACAAAATAGATGGATTCAGGGAACCTTTAGGCCTCCTTGATTTATAAAAACAAACCTCATTTCATGGATGAAAAGCCACAGTCACTTATTTACCTTTGGTTGCAGGTCAATCTTATATGCTGTTTGTTGAAACTGCCTGATTTCTCTGATGATGTGAGATATCTACAAAAAGAAAACAAAAGCAAGATGTCACTTTCCGCATGTAAAGATCAAATTTGCATCTAATGCAACAGAGCCCCAAACATCTCACCATCCTCATCTTTGAGAAGTTGACCAAATTGTCTTCAGTGTAGTTTGGCGTTCCTTCTTCAATGAAAGCCAAATCAGTGAGGTACATACCCAGATATGGTACACAGGGAGGATCACAGCTAGTGAAAAGAAAACGTACTATCAGCATCCACCTTCTCTACTCGACCCTTTATTCTCTTACTTCATTAGGAGGTGTCTGGATATGACTTACTTCTTCAGAGCTTCTCTTAAGTTTTTGAACCTTCCCTCTGATGAAACAAGCTTTTGGAGCTTGTCAATAAGTGCTTTTGTCTATAAAAAAGAGCGAATAGGAAATGTACTTTATTGACAGAGGTTCAAGGAAGTTATAACAACATCTGCAGAAACTCATACCTGTTTGGAGACTTTTAGCCAGGTCTTCTTGAGGCGAAAAACAGAGCTCCGGTTTAGAGATGAGGTGATTTCAAGCACAGCATTGTAGTTATGCAAACAACGGCAGATGTCAGCCACAGCCACCCATTTCTCTATGACAGCCACTCGAGTGACCAAGTCGTCACACCGCAGGATCTCTGTCGCGATCAGGTTGCTTGTCTTCAGAAGAAAGAGAAAGAAGAAAAAGAAAGAGAAAGAAAAATAAGTTTCTTTGGAGTAAATAAAATTAGCTTAAGTGTGTTTATGTAGCTTACATCATTGAAATGCTTGGTGTTCTCATGATGTATGGTGTCTTCTCATTTTTGTCATTCTTCATCCAGCCTTGACCGAAGAATTCCCTGAAATACAAAGAACTTACTTACAGTAGAAACTTGAAAGATGTACCTCACTTAAATAACTAAGACTATGTGGTGCATACGTCACAGATGTGTTCAGCTTTACTGTGACACTTACTCATATGGAATGACTTTAAACACCAGGTGGTCAAGCAGAGTTAGCTGCTCTGCAATTTCCAAGGCAGAGTGGCTCTCAAACGGCTCGGCCTTCCCCCCTCCCACCTGAGTGAGGTAAACAAATGTGCGCATCAGTTAAAATGCAAAACATAAAATAAACCTTGAAAAATAAATTTTATTGAGATGTTATTCAAGTTCATTGTACAGGCACTTTTTACTGCAATCATGGCAACAAGTCTTTTGGGGTGTCTTCACATTCTAAAACCTACTTTGCATCCATTGGCCACTTGATGACACAGTAAAGCAAATTGTTTTCATTGGAGTATTGGCCCATAAGAAAATAAAATAGATGAAAAGCTTAAATGCATCTTAAAGCTTTTTCTCACTATCACCAGGGTTTACAGCTGATTTAGTCATAAAAAGCTGTTGAAAAATATTTTTTTAACAGGTCGAGTAAAGAATAAGCATTCATTTTGTTTGACCAAGCAATGTACATTAGATCATAATTAGACAAATCATGTCCGCTTGACAATTCACAGATGTCTGCAGGGCTTGGAAAGTACAAGGTTTCAAATACAAAGTTTGAAGAAACACTATACAGCTACAGTGGGTTACGTTTTAATTGATTAAATGCTGTAAAAAGACTCCAAAATTATAGGTTTCTAATATAAACAATTTGTGAATGCCAAAGCAATTGACTCCACTCACCAATTGTGTCACATCCTCCATTGTGATCTGGTTGTCACTGTGATCTTCCTGAGTTAATGTCCTGACAGAGAAAAAGAAATCAGCTCCAACATTAATTGAGTTTAAACAAAACCATGTTGAACTTTGTTTTTGTTCATTTGTTCAGGTGTGGCATGAAAAAAGACTTTGCTATTATAATATTTCCTATACTATTATAAATGAGTACACCAAACAACATAAACAATATATCTTGGAACACTTATCAGAATATATAAATATATACCTACATATTTTTTGTTAAAAATAAAATCACATAATTAAAATAATGATAGTAATAATTATATATATATATATATATATATATATATATATATATATATATATATATATATATATATATAATTATATTTATTTTTTTTCTCTTTTATTTTTAAAATAATTTGTTTTGGTTCTTTGCTCACCTCATGACCACTGCATTGTGTTCACAGCATAGCAGTACTAATGATTATGATATTTATAATCCCTTTTCATTTATTTGCCCAAAAGTAATCAAATAAAGGATTTCTTGTAATTTTTACTTAAGAAATAAACTGATTTAATTGTTAATTAATGAATTAAACCCATTTTAATCCCACAATGTAGCAACAGTCAGTGATACCTAATGATGTTGGCTGCTGCTTTCCTCTCCTGGGTCAGCAGCTCAGGGTCATGCATCACTTCCTCCAGGAAGGCAATGACCTTTGTCTTCAGCTCATTGTTACTCTCAAAGTCCTGAAAAGACATAGAGAACACATGTCCAGGTAACTTTACAAAGATCAGTTATTTGGGTCATGATTTTAAAAAAAGAGACAGAAAATCTGCATCTAAATAAATCTGAACAGAGCATTTACCGGAAAGTGCTTGGACACCCAATGCCTCAGTACATTCAGGACTCTGTTGGTTGCTGCTCGTCTGATCACAAACTCCTTATCACCATTTCTCTGATCTGTTGGAAACCCTAATATTCAGAAAAATAAAAATAACAAAAGGTAAAACATTAGAAAAACATCAACAAACCACAAAATCTTCAGTTTAATTCTTTACACTTAATGACAGTTATTATCAGGATGTAAGTAAAGGTGAACTTTGGTATATATTGTGTACAATGAAATGAGCCAGCAGTGGGTATAAGTAGACCGAGTTGCTGTTCAGCGCTTCTTGCTAATCTGGGGTCCCAGGAGTGCTTGAGCAGAACAATTTGATAAATGTTGTAGTTTAAATTAGCCCTATATTTATGTTAGCAAAGTCATTATTTAACCAAGCTAATGCCAGAAATATATTGCTCATATGTGAGACACAAAGTGTTTGTAAATAGATCTTGACAAGCATCAAAACAGCATCTGCTTTTTTTTTTCCTTTTTTTCTTTTTTTTTTAAATATTATTATTATTTTTATTTTAGCAACTTTCCTAAGCCACATGCATGTGGTGTATTGTTTTGCTGATGCAATATGCAAATAGAGTGAAACTTTATAGCTCAAATTTCCCTTTACTTGTGATTTGACTTTGTTCAAAAGATAAAGTCATGACACATTCCACTTTTAGATATCCAAGTATTGTTTAAAACAATAATAATTCCTAAACATGTTGGATAAGTGGTGCTCCTTGATTTTTATTTATGTTAGAAAGGGAAAATGTGGCATTGTTATGCCACAGATAAAAACTCTGGTGACTACAGCATTTTCTTCAAATTTTTAAATTTGAAAAAAATTTAAAAATTTGATATCTTAATGGAGGAAGTTGGCCAACGCCTATTCAAGCAACAGATATTTAAACAACTCGGTAATAGTGAACAAGTAAAAATAGATATCCGGTTTCGGTGAAGTAACACTTCCCCCAATATTTGCAAAACAAACTATATAATATTTTGTTAAAAGAAAAAAAAAAACTGACATGCAGATTTTTTAAATTTTTTTATTTCCTTTTTTTAACCAGATAAACCCCACTGAGAACTGGATCTCAATTTCAAGAGGGACCTGGGCAAATAGAAAAAGTGTCTCAAAATAAACTAAATGTTGTAAGAGCTAATTCTACCAAATAGATGAATGCCTTATATTCAAACGCTTTGTTTTTCAATGTGAGACTCTCATCCTGCATAAAACCTTGAGCTGTATTTATATATTTATTGCAATTATTGCAGTCACACATTTAAAATCGCCTATAAAGTTCAACATTCACCAATAAAAAGTCATATCAACTGAATTGGTTTCCAACTAGAAAAACTTTATACCACAAACAATTTCTAAATATTAAAATGCTTATGCCAAGTTGTTGCAAAAGATATCTTGCCACTTTCAAGACTCTTTTAGTATTGTCTGTGAGGACCTGGATCTCCCGTAAAAAGTTTCTGCTTCCATGGGGTGACCCCTTCACACTTACAGTTGAGATATTGCCTAAACCTAAGAGTTTAAGATTTTCTTTTTTATTTCACTATCATCTTCATTTTAACTGTGCAAATAAGAGAAACTGATCTATCAACAAGCAGCAGCAACAGAAATAATAATGACCTGAACAAGGAAAAAGTGAGGAAAGAGCCTTTTAAGTCAGTTTAACAGTATGTTGATTAATTGTAAAGATCAGAGAACTTTTAATTTGATTTGATTGTGAAACAAAATACTGGAGAGTGCATTCAAACTTATTTTTTTATCGATAGCTCACTGGTTAAAGAGCAGGGATGGAAGAGATGTTAGAGGTGGACAAATGGGCTCAAATGTCCTTGTTCTACCAAATATTTTATAGTCCCATTAAGTCTTACCCTGACCTGACAAGACCGCATACCTGTGCTGGCAAGGGACATCCGCCGATATTTTTCCTTTGTAGGCGTTCCCTCATTGGCTCCAGCTGTGGCAATGGCAAAGGCCGAGGCAGCAGACAAAGCACTACGGTTGTTGTCGAGCTCTCGACATGAGGACATGACCATGCCATTGTTGTAGGAAAACAGAGAAAACTCTACAGACAAAAAAAAAAATTAACAGGTTCCTGTAGTCAAAATAAATCATTTTTAAACAAGAACTGTTATGTAACTGCATCTTACTAAAAATAACCGAATTTATTCAGACTGCAGAATAACCTGGTGTTGCTTGCACACGCCTCCACTAGGGAGCACTAGAGACCGACAACAGTTTCCCTCTAGACTTTTCTCTTCAAGAGGCTTTGATATTTAAGATGGTTGCTGCTAAATATAGCCAGCAAATATCAGCATAACAGTGAAATCAACAGACTCTCAGCTCTCTGCCCTGTTCGAATCACCAGCTCATACGCAGATACAAATCTGTAACCCTGCTCAACAGTTTCACTAAATGTACATGACGTCGTTCAAGACTTGCTGTTAAAAATCAACCATGCATTTTTTGACAATAGGTTTATAAGGCGAAAACAATCTTGGTGGCAGCAAAACAGACTCATTACTGGGGGCGGCAGGGAAAGCACGCTCTTGATGTAGTTGCTATGACACAAGTTTTTCTTAACACCTACTGTAGCCAAGATCTGGTTTTCCCCACATGATCATGAACCATGAACACATTATAATGTGCAGCAGCTTTATCCCCATTTTCTTCAGATAATAAAAAAAAAAATCTTAACCTGCATGTTATCTTTTAAAGTAATTATAATAGCACTGCAAGTAACTAAAATGTGTCTAAACTCAATTGAAAAAAATAAAAGTTTGCAGGATACATTTTGAGTGTTAGGGGAGTGTGCAGCCCAGAAGATTATATATCATGTTCATGATGTGAGATTATGTCACACTTCTTGTTTTGGACGCAATGTACCTGAGGAGTTTTTGCATTTGACGTTTTTTGGTGTGGTTGGAGACTTGGTGGGAGATGCTTCTGGATCCCCATCATCGCTCTGGTTTTGATCATTGTCACTTTCCTCTCGCACAGAAAGATCTGAATAAAGATCAAGGTTTTGATCACATTATAATGTCAATATAAAATCAAAAGAAGCATTTTTCTAGGATTGCCTGCAGCTGGCCAACCTTGTTTGCACACTGATGTGTCTTCCACCTTGTCTTTCTTGTCCTCTCCCTCATCAGGGATCTTGCTTGTGATTGGGCTGGACACGTACAGCTTGTTGATGTCCAAGGTGGTCTTGCTGAATGGCGACATGGTGGAATACATGCTTGCATAGCCATTGGAGGAGCAGCTGAGGGCAGCCAGGTCAAGAGCTTTGCCCCCAGTGATAATGGGGATGTTGAGAGAGAGCTTGCGTCGGCGGTTGGGGGATGAGTTTTTGGCAATGGCAAGAGGAGGAGGGGAGGAAAACTTCCTGCTTGCTCTGGGAGAGCTCGGAGCCTCTCCATATAGAAGCTTATTGTTCTGACTGCTGGCAAAGAATAACTCCAGGGACCTGCATTGTAGTTAGCATAAAGAAATATGTTTGTATAACATAGTAGAATTTTATTAGGCTAACTGAACACAGAACACTTAAAGTACTGGTCAGAAGTTTGCATAAACTTGTATGACATTTGGATATTAGAGTTCCTTCCTTGGCTGAATTGGTAGAGTAATAAAAGGATCAAATCTCATATGCAGTCAATCATTAACTGTGGCAAATGATAAGCAACTCATTTGTATAAATTATCTCATTGGTTTAAAATATCTGAAGGAGTAATTTGTGTTCTTCCTTATTGTAATTGCGTATGTTACTGAAAACAATGAGAGAAATATACATCCATCCATCCACTGCCTGTATCTGCTTATCTATGTAAGTGGGGCAGCTGGTGCCTAACTTCATCGGTCATCAGACTAGAAGCAGGGTGCACCCTGGGCAGGTTGCCAGTTCGTCACATTGCCAAAGATGAACAGGAAAAATTACCATGCCTTCACGCACATTTACCTAGGGGGAATTTATAAAAAAACAATTAAAATAACAGTAATTTCTTTGGACTTTGGGAGGAAGCAAACTCCATGCAGAAAGAATCCACACCAGGATTCAAACCCAGGACCAAAAACACTTACAGGCATAATTTGAAGTTCTAAATACATGACCAGAATATTTTAAAGGAATGTTCTGGTCACATTGGAGGTTCACCAAAACAAACCAAATGAATCTGGCTGGAATTTCAAAGATTGGATTTACCATAAGTTAAGGTGAATGAAAGTAACTCAACACAGTTTTGACCAAGTTATGCTAGATTTTATACAGTTTTTAACTGGAACTGTACTTGGTTCTGCCATTTGTGTCTCTCCAAGACTGTGTTTCAACTCTCTTCTTATGAAATTCACAGTACCAATCTATTGCATACAGGATTATGGTAACTGAGTCTAATTTGATGAAGAAAAATATATTTAATATATAATTCTGATCCAGTGTGGATAAGAGAAAAGTGACACTTGATTTAAATGTATCCTTTAAATTCCTATTCTTTAAAAAGGCGTGAATTGTTTGTTGTGTTATCATTCCACCCACAAAAAGCAACAGTTTAAATAAATCACAAAAAAAAAAAAAAAAAAAAAAAAAAAAAAAATCACAAATTAATATTAGATTCATTCCATGGATGAATGCATATAAACGTCTATCCAGAACTTTATACTTTTCTTGTAAAACAAGTAAATCCAGCAATAAAAACTGTTTTTGATACCAAGTCTCAACATTTTAGAGCAGGATACAGACTGCAGCATTTCAGTAAACCTCTCCCACTCCCTGCCACCCTCCTGCCGACCTCACGGGTTCCCATAAATAGCACAGCGAGTGATAGTGCGCATGGCCACTGCTGACACAAGCAGCCAAGTGTAGGTGTCTCACAGTGACATTACAAGCACCATGGGAAAGCATACTGCAGGGCGTGGACATGGGGCGTTCTGTCTGATCTGAACCCCACAGCTGGGTCCTCGCTCTAGGCATGCAGTGCTGGGAGTTAGCCCACAATGCAACACTTCCGTCTATATTTCACGCTACAGATATTTTCAAAAAAAAATGAAGAGAGGGAAACAAGGGAAGGGTGGGGTCCTGCAGCAGAAAGCATGGTTGCCATAGCGCGACAGATCAGAGTTTGGGCACTCCCAGCCAAAAAGAACTAACTGGACCCAATTACCGACCCAAAGCACACATACAACCTACACAAGTTCATGCAGACAAACTGAAATATAATAGAGCATTTCCCTTATTTGATGCCTTTCTGTCTTCTCACTACTTGCTGAAACAAATATCTGTTGAAAACGTATCTGGCCTCCGACTGATTTCTTCTGCTTCTTCGTTTTTGTCTCTCTTAAATGTTTCAGATTGTTGAATATATTTTCTGATAACATACAGTCATTCTTTTAAATTATTGTAGAGGAAATTTGGCTGTCTGTTCTTTGCATGATTGTTTTAATTAACCTGCAATTGAAGGTTTTCAGGCATGAATGGTTTAAAATCATAACAGAGCTCCCCAACGTTTGCTAAATTGCTCCAAAACCACAATTTCTTTTAGCTGTTCAGGTGGACTTTCTGCAGTACCCATGTGTGCATTGGCTAAGGTTCCAAATTGAAAGCAGGACATCAGGTTTGTTGCTAGAGAGCAGAATTCATAGTACCATTGATTATGGCAAATCTTCAAGATCACATTTAGCATCAAATCAGCCTCAAGACTGCAAGTAAATTCTGCAGTCCTTTAGATGTTGTTCTTGTTCTTTGGTGAGTCCTCAATGCACGCTTGGGGTAATTTTGATCCACTGGCCACTCCAAATAATGTTAATCGCTTTTCCATGTTTTGCCCATGTTTGCATGAAGGCTTTTGATGAGGTTTGCAAGATTCTCAAAAAACTAACAAATGGTTTTGTAGTTGTTTCTAGACCAATGAATGTTAATGACTTTCTTTAGCATCTGTTCTTCAATTTTTAGGCCACAATGTGTCACTTTTTGCCTATTTTATGTTGTTAGACTGATTCTATTTAAATGGTTTCCTGATTTTGTAATGCTAGCAGCGTTTAAAGTAGTGGCTGGAGAAACTAAATTCAGCTTTCCAAAAAAAAAAAAAAAAAAAAAAATGTAGTCAAAGTTTACAATTTATCACAGACAAAAAAGACAAATGTCCAATTATCTCAAACACTTGATGACACCTGCTGATAAAAGCATCAAGACCAATTATGTTCAGGAAGAAAATATGTTTTCACATAGGGCAAGGTCAATTTAAATGGATGTTTTTGCTTAGTTAATAAAATCATTAGCAAACTGAATTTAGTATTTTGTGAGGTTACCTTTGAGATAAGAATTTGTTTGATTATTTAAAAACATTCAAGCGTGATTAAAATGTCAAAACTTTAGAGTGGAGAACACATTTCACAAGCATCCGCCTTTTATCCAAAGAGAGAGATGCTCATATACCAGACTCTTAAGAGTTTTATTTGTTTTCTGATCAAAAGTGTCATCGATGGCAATAAAACATTCAAATATACTCAAATATGCCTCATGACTCACCGAGCAGGGATGGCACTGATGGGCTTCTTGTAGATAGTAATGAGTTTATCCAGCACCACATCAGCTGTGGTGAACACGCGGTAGGAGTGCAGGAAAGTGTTCAGGAAGTCAATCGAAAGGAAGCGGAGATCCGTCAGTCTTTCCAGCAAACGTTCGACGCTGGCATAGCGAATCTGCAGCACTTTGCAGGAGTTCATCATCTTGCTGAAGCGGATATCCACATCATCACAGTACAGACTCGAATCAGATCTATTTGCAAAAGAATGGCCCACAAAAATCAGAAAAGAAAAGGCTCAGAGCAAGCAGGATACACAGTATTGAATGCAAATAAAATATATCTCACTTTATCATCTGTGGCACTGTGACTTTAGAGTTGTCTTCAAAAGCGTTCATCATCAGCCCATTGCAGCGGATGTTGTCTATGCACTGCAGGAAAGGGGCAGTGAAGTAAACAGAAGAGACAGAGGAAACGTTAGTGAGTTCTGTAATATGAAGGCTTTCAGCTGACACGCTCAGCTTCGTGTCTCACTGCTGGGGATTGTTATGTGTGTTGACGTGCCTGGCTGATGTCACTGGTCCACGCAGACTTCTCCTGCCTGGAGGAGGCCACCAGGATGATCGTGAATGACTGACTGTCCTTTGGCTCCACAACAATCTTAAAATCCAGGTGCTCCATGTCCTGGCCACTCTTATCAGATTTAGCTTTGAGGGGAGCAAAAAGACAAGATGTCATTCTCTATAGCTCTAATGAAATAGGCAGTGGCACAAAAAATATATATTTCAAGTAACTGTAGCAAAATCAGTTTAAAATATAAAGCATGTGATATAAAGGACAGAGAAATCACTCTAGTATACCTAGTAAGATGTCTTTAATTGTTTTATTCTCTTATAGATGAGAAATCAGATAATCAGAACTAACAGTTTTCTCGCCCTGACCAATGACCCACTGGTCAGTAATTGCACAATACACCAATAACAACACTGCTTCATGAGGAAACTGTTAAAGACTAAACAAAACTCAGTGTTACTTAAGTTTACAATCCCTTAGGCGTCCCAAATAAAGTCAGAGGAAGCACAAACTAGCAAGAAGCTAAATCAAAGAAACTGTTTTCAATGAATGTCTGCATTTAATTAAGGTTGCAAGACCTAAGGTTGCAGAGAGCAAGACTTTCTGCAGACAACAGGAAGGCTAAATGGAGTAAAGCAACCTGTATGTGTTATGGAAAATAGTGAATTAAAAGATGTTAGGTTTTTAAAGACTTCAAAATGAATGTAAGGATCTGTATTCTTTATTGAATAAATAAGAAGACTACTGTTTCAGTAATGTCAGCCACTCTATGTGAGCCTCCACTACTACAAAAGGATACAGAGTTAAAATGTCAGTCATTTTTAACTTTGTCATTTTGTTCTTGAAGATCAGTAAAATTCTGTTTTACAGTGACTGTGGTGTGCTACTACCTCTGCTCCTGCCTATATAAATAATGATCACTTGTCAAATGCCCTAAAATATATAATGGTGTTCTTTTTTTTGCTTTACCTCCTGGAAGAAAATATTTTGGTTGTTCTGCTGAATTGATTAAAATTTTGACTCTTCCAATGACAGAGTATATATAACATTATTACATTATTATGCACTGTGGCAATCAGACATTACACAAAATCTCAAACACACTGCATATAATGCGTATTGCTGCAAGCTGGAACATGAATTAAACTCTTACACTCGTCATCTGTCCCCTCAGGCTCCTCCATCAGAGTGCAGTCTATAAGCGAGACCACTCCGTTCTAAAAATAGCATGTAAAAAAATAGATTTAGTGTTTCACACCAGCCTTTTTTCACTCAACAGAATACATCTTTGTGTGACAGCAACCAACCCTGTTAGAATACTAATAATTTTAGAATGTACATTTCTCAGAGTTTGTGAAAAAATCAGATTAATCATATTGTAATGTAGATGACTGTTTGCATGCACACCATGTATAGATTGAGCTACGAGAATAAATTACATAAGTCAGATCTTAAAACCTTCAGAGATGAGTTATATGGAGTAATAATGTTAGTGTTGTACAACTTCTTGGACACAAATGTACAGCGGATCTAAAAGTCTGCACGCCCCTGTTAAAATGGCAGGTTTTGATGAAGCAATAAATGGAGATCGTTGTAATTTATTTAAAAATATTCGCCATCTGTCATCTGTTCTGCACAATTCAGCTGAAAATCCAAATAGTGTGTTAGGAGGAGAAATAAAGACATAGAGGTGCAACAATCTGGATCAAATAGTGTGAACAGCCTTAAACTAATACTCTGTGAAAATACCTAGATGTTTTGGCTTTCAGAGTTGTTTGACTGGAGTCTGTCATCATGCCACGTCTTGACATGACAATAACTGTTCTCTTTTGTCCAAAGCTTGCTTCAGCTAACACCACAGATTTGTTCTGTCAGATTTGGTTCTTGACTCTGACAAGGCATTTCCAAAACTGTATGTTTACTTCCACTGAAAACATTCAGTTGTTGTGATATTATTAAAGTTCCAGTTGATTTAATTTTTTTTTCCAAACCTTTTCCCCTTATTTGACCCAAACTGCTGCATTTTTCTTTACGTAGGCCTCAGCCAATTCTGTGGATCGACTCATTGATGCCTGATGTAATATTTCAGTGTTTAATTTTAGCTACGTTAAGTGGGAATAAATGCTATTTCCATTCTTAATCATACATGACATCTTAATTATATCTTGTAGAGCAATGTAAAATATTTTTCCTTCCCTTTTATTGTTTTTTTAGATGACATAAAGATATATGAATAATGCATAAAATTCCCTAGTACTAAATATCCATATGACCAAATACACTCAGAAAACACACACTGCCTTGAAGTCATCCTCATTTTTCCATGACTGCATTGGTGAATTCACTCTTGATTTGGTTATGGTTCTTTTTTTTTATCTTGAACATTCACCGTACCACTAGACATGTTAAAAATGAGGAAAATATACAGTTCTAGCCAGCTCTGTAGCTTAGGCTCACCTTAGTGAGATGAAGCTTGCCTCCTGAACCCCTAGTGCAGATGATCAAATGCTTGGAGAAGAGAAAGCACTGCCTCTCCCCCTCCTTCTTTAGAGAGAGAGAACCCAGTCGCCCACGGGTGATCTTGCCCTTCTCGCTCATTGGCACCTGGATTAAAGACCCTGCAGTCCACAAATAGAAAAGGAGATAAATATTAACAGTAGAAACCAGATATTGTCATATAGTACCTAAAAAGAAGAAAACCATTTTTTCCTCTCGTTATCTGCCATGAAATAAGACTAAGCTTGTTCTGTTTCACATCAGTTAGGATTAACAACATGATTTTTATTTTAAGAATCCAAAAAAAATGGGGTCATTATATATTGTTTACTTCAAATTCAAAACGTTACATCTCTGAATGTATTCTTATGCAAAGCCTTGGCACCTTGTGTGACATAATGGAAACACAAAAATTAAAAGATATATGTCAAAACATCAGGAAGAAAATTGTGGATGTCCACAAGTCTGGTTCACCCTTGGTTAAAATTTCTACATGCCTTGAGGTGTTCATATGTTCATCTAAGCAAACTATTACATACTGGGGTGTGTGATGGCTCATCAGTAAGATGAGTCATTTTGCACAGAAAGTTGTGACTTCAATTCTGTCTTCCTTACCTGCCATATGTCAATGTGCCCTGGGGAAAGTCACTTAGCTGCAAGTTACCTAATACTTTGCATAGCAGTGAATGAATGTGTGCACAGAGTGGCTTGTTGAAAGTGGCTATGGTGTAAAAATGCATCAAAAGTGGTTGGCATGACAGAAAAAAGCTACATATGTTAACTCCATGTAAGTATAAACAGCATGGGAATATCCAGCCATCATGCCTTTTGGATAGGAGACATATACTATGGACTAGAGATGATTGTGTTTTTTCAGAGGTGGGGGGGCTGCATTTTGGAACAACTCTTGTGAAGATGCTGAATGAAGCGAGTAAGAGAGTGTCACTATCTACACTGAATTATTTCTTGCACAATGTGCCTCAGAACAGTCTACTAGACTGAAAAGTCAGTCAGAGAAAAAGACATTACCAAGAAGCCATTAACATCTGATTAATGCACCAAGGAACAAAACCTTAACTTGTGGAGAAATAGCCTGTGGTCTGATGGAACTAAGAGCAAAGTGTTTCGCCACAATGGCCATTGTTACATTCCAAAGAAAAAGAGGGAAGATCGCAAGACGGAAATCACCTTCACAGTTGTGAAGTAAGGTAATGGCAGTAATTGTGTGGGTCTTATTGTGATGAAAAAGAAATGCAGATCACAAAATATATGGCATCATGTAGGAAATAAATTATTATGTGCATATTGAGGCAAAACATCCCAATATCAGACAGAAAGTTAAATCTTTAGCCCCAATATGTTTTCCAAATACAGAATGAGCCAATACATACTGTCAAATTAATCACAAAGTGACTTAAAGACAACAAATATATCTTTTTGGAGTGGCTTTCACAAAGTCCTAATCTCAGCATCATACAAAATTTGTAGGTAGAACTGAAAAGGTGAGTGAGATCAATAAAACCTGCAGTCATCAGTCATCCTTAAAAAAGAATAGGTCAAAGCTCTGGCAAACTATTGTCAGAAACTTGCGGAACAAACAAGATACCTTAAAAGTTAGCAACTAACTTTTAAGGTACCACAGGATATTGTTTGAAAAGTTTTAAATCTGAAGACAGGTAAAACAACATAGGATTTTTTATTTATTTATTTTTTATTCCTAGAAGATCTAAAATAGAAAAAAAATTGTGATTAAATGCCAGACAGAAATAATAATAATAAAAAAGCACAGATATCAAAATATAAAATTTGAATGTATAAACATAAAAGCAAGGCTGGGTTAAGAGTAAAAAAACCAGAGAAACAAACATGTAGTACATTAGATAATAGGGATTGAATCAGCTTCCACTGCTTTCCCCCTCTCCCGACCCACAAAGGCCTGTTGGGGACATGTGACATTTACAGTTCCTGATTCATCATCACTGTGCCTCAGAACAGTCTAATTACATTAGGAAATTACAGACTCTCCCTGTGAATAATGCTCACACTTCCCAAAGAGCATCAAGCAATTCCCTTTGCTCCCTGTGAGATCAGGCTGTCGGTATGGTAATGTGAAAGGACAAGAATTCCCCTCATGTTGTGATAGTGGTGGAGGATACCTTGTCTCACGAACGTCTGGCTGGTGTCAAGGAGGACTTCGCAGCCCTCTATGATCATGCGTTCTATTGCCAGGTTCTTCCTGATGTTTTCCGTCTCGCTCACCTCATCATGCATTATTCTACAATAGAGGATATTTATTCATTCACATTTAGAAGGACCTAACTTTGAAGATACGCAGAGATTTGATGATCATTCTGAGTTTTGGTTATGTAAATACCTTGAAAGCTCCTCTAGCTTAGATTTGGCGTAGTCCAAGCTGTTCCTTTCTATGTGTTCGTGGGGAGTGTGGGCCAGAAGCTCATGGAGTGTAAGAATGTATCTTGGAATCTGGAGAGACACAGCAGTAAATAAGGCAGATACTGTGACAACAGCATAGTTGAAAATGGACATTCTATATATGAAAAAACTATCTGACTTAAAATTAATTTAATTTAAATTTTCTTAAATTATCTTTCTATGAACCTGTTTGTGTCTTTAATAAAGAACACTGACAGCAAAACATGGTTGTTTTTGTGATATTCAAAAAAGATTATTAATGGCACAAACAAACTAACCTGGAACATTGGGTAAGTGAGGAAAGTCTCCAGAGTTCGTTCCTCACAGTCGGGCTTGGCCTCATACTGCTTCAGCAGCTTATCAAAATCCCGGTTTTGCTTACAGTGAGCCAGGATCTGCAAGCTGTACTGGTGGTTTCTAACAAACTCTTGGTAGATGTTCAGCATGGGTAGCAAGATGTCGAAAAGGTCAGCTGTGGAAAAGTACCAATACAAAGAAAGTATACATTTTAAAGGGACTCTAAGGCTATTTTAACCTTGTGTAATGAGAGTAAAAAATTGAGGATTCTCACCCAGTACTAATGTTGGCCAGCTAGCTATTCTGGCCTTCAAACCCTGGTAAAAAATCTGATGCAGGAACATAATAGTTTCACTAAAATAAGAAAAAAACCCAACATAAATTAATTAATAAAAATAACATTTAAAGCCTATAAATCTCAAGACAAATCTGGAGTAGGAGTACAAAATTCTCCTGTTTGATTCTGATTTTCATCTTAATTTGTCTTCAAAATAGAAGCTGAAGAACAAAATCAAATATTCATGGAACAACAAAAATGCCAGAGAGAATAATGTCGAGTACGTTAAAGTAAAATCAATGCTTATGGTTTGCCAACAAGAGATTGTGTTTCATGCAGTTTATGTTATTGATAATCATTCCGTTTCTTGTTAAAGATAATTAATTACAACTGATATGTGTGTAACATGGAAGATTTCATTTTGCATGCCACTGAAAAGACAAAAGGAAGAACTTTTTTCTCATTTTGCAAAATATTTTAACATTTTAAGCTAACTGGTTTCATAATATCAACCCCGTAAATAATGTCCCACAAATCTGAGGATGTGTAATAGATTTGTCCACCACGTACTGTGTAAGGTTAAGTATCCAAGGAAAAGAAGAACGTTGGAAACTACAGTACCCCTCAAGATTTCTGTGAGAAAGAAGGAACCAACCTGTTGAGGAAAATGCTGCTGACATCATCATGTGTAATCGGCGGCTTCTTAGAGCTGGCGGCCATGCGCAGTGGCCTCAAGAAGTTGTTCACCAGGATGTGAAGCTGCTGGACATACTCGGCCTCTGAGTCCAGCATGCTGAACACCACCTGGTTCCTCTTCCTCATGCTCTCTGCATGAGGTGAGCGGATGTAATCCTGGATGATGGTCTTCCACTTTCTCCTGCAGATCCAGCCTCTCAGAAAGCTCTGAACCTGCAGCAGGCAGTGGATTCTGTTGACATCTAAAACATAAATACATAAATGAAATTAAACTAAAAGTTTAAATTCTTCGCAATTACCTTTTTGATCTTTTTGATTTCTGAGTCGTCTTCTGTCGGGGCGGCTGCTGGGCTGGCATGGATCTTCTCATTATCTTTGAGCAGTCCAGCAATCTGTGAGAAAAGCAGCCAAAATAAAGACTAGTCGTTCACACTTTAGTTGTTATCTTTCTCACACTTACTGTAGCAGCAAGCAAACAAAGTGACTAAGTCATCAGAACAGGTCATAGGAGTGAAATTTGGTGTGACTAAATTAGTATACTGTTCACTTTGCTTGTAACTATGCCTATTGTCAGTTCTAAACACCTATCAGTAAAATCCAGAGTATTTAATGACAGTTGATTCAGTCAAACCATGACATTTTAATAAAAGCTAATCGGGATGTTGGAAAAATATAAATCCAATGAGAACCTACTCTGAGCTCTTCAAATCTGTGGAAAATGGATTCTCTCATTTTGTTGCCACAGAAACAGTTAGCTGTCACGACATTTTATAGAGTTTATGCATATTCCAGAAACGGTTTGATTTAAAGCCTCACGTTTGCCCATTAAAGTAAAATGACTACTTGATCCTAAGAATACAACCTGACATTCAAGTTCACAGAAGACTTTGTTTGTTTGTTTGGGAGGAGGTGCAAAGTAGAGAACTGGCTCACCAAGTTCATCACTCTACGACTTATTTTATGGCTCTTTAAAAATCTTCATATTAAAAAAACATATATGATTGATTGCAAATATGGTCTGCTTGTCCACAAAATATTGGCAAAATGACAACAGTAACTTTCTCTGACCTTACACAGTAACAATCTTTAAATATCACATCTTTCATCCCAAAATACATAATGTTTTTTTTTTATTATTTCATTATTTTCAAGATAACCATATCGTGAACATGATACCATACTGAAACTGAAGAGATAATATAAATGCATATACAAATTCAGTTAGGGAAAATACTCGCATAGGTTTTACCAATATTTATTTATTGGCAGCTGTGATGATCTGCAATGCCTGGGATTAGCATATGTTACATTCCAGTGTTTCCTGTGAGTATAAAAACAACAACAAAAATCTGTAAATATTACCTCTGACTTTAGCCTTTCAATCTCTATTTCGCCATCTTCTATCTGTTGACGAAGTTGCTTAGCAACTGTTTTCTCTGTCTCGACAATCTGAAGCAGATGAAGATACTTCTGCATGAGAGACTCATGCTCTGTGGCCAAGTTTCTGTAACTGCATCATATAAAAGTACACACAAAACACACTTAGTTCTGTGCTGAATCTAGAGTAACATGTTTCATGCTAATGAACACAGCTTCATGTCATGTTAAACCAGTGTTTCTCAATTCCAGTCCTCAGGCCCTCCTGCTCTGCATGTTTTAGATGTACCTCTATTCCAGAACAGCTGATTCAAATGATTGCATGACCATCAAGTGCTACAGAAGCCTGTTAATCACCCACATATTCAATCCAGGTGTGTGGCATCAGGGAAACACCTAAAACATGTAGGGCAGGGGGGCGTGAGGACCGGAATTGAGAAACACTGTGTTAAACTAACCAAGTCATACTTAAACAATATGATAGTCTGAGAACCCGAATAGATGTCTTACCCTAACCCAGTGTCTAATTGCCTTTGTGTGCACCTTTACCTGGCATGTGATATTGCAGCCACCCATTCATCACAGTCTTTTACATCTTCTGTGCGCAACTCAAGAGCCTTTTGGTTTTCGTGGTTGAAGTTGACAGTAAAGTAGTACTGAAACAAAGAAAAGGAAACAAATAATAATAATGGTGGGATATAAAAAACAGCAACATCCTTGATCTCTGATAATAAGTTCCTACAAGGTTTATTTCTTTGGTTTGCACCTACAGAAGGATAAAGAGGCACCTTGTAGATTATTTTATTTTGGTGCTACAAAATCTGCTCTGTTGGAACTGATAGTAACAGAGTGGAAATACAAGTTGATTCCAGAAATGTTTCAGCCTCATCTGATTCAATAAGGCACTTTTTATCAGGTTGTCTCTGCCGATTGTGGCATTAAAAATCAATCAATCAAATTTGACACATCTTCATTTGACAGATTTTCTTGCTTTAAATCTTTCCCAAACTTTGTCTTTGGTTTAAGTCAAATATATATGACTTTAAACTGTGTGCAAAAATACTGCATTTAATATAATCTTCATCTGCTATACACAGTTGCTCAACTGAGACCTCTCCACTACTTTTGTGTGTTTGTTCTGCTGCCTTGTTGCTGCAGACATCAAGCGGGTGATTTAAACCACACAGAGCCTGGGGAAGCCACATCTTCTTCGCCCACCAGTGCAGCTGATGGAGCACACTGAGGAAAGCCTCCCCCAATTCAGATCCTGGGATGTCTCATGGTTCCCTGGAGGAAATGCTATAAGACACGGAGGCTGGAGCCATGGCTGAGTACAGAACAGTGCAGAACCTGTTTCCTAGCAACTCTGGTCAGTCAGAACAGTTGTTCACAGCTGTTGTTTTATTATTCTGTCTGTTGGACTGAAACTGACTGAAGAAATAAAGAGAAGTCTTTATGTGTTTTCAGCTATGGAACATACAGAATATTTTACTTGCATGAAAATGATTTTCTGTGATGCCCTTATGTTTTTAATCGCTTTGGTAGCATTCTGTTTTAAAACAAACTCTTCTCAGGTTTAAAATAACATGCCTTACCTTCAGAAAAACAAGAGAATACCTAGGGAAGGAGAAGGAAACAACTGAAGGAAACCACCATGCATACAACAGTGCTGTAATTGTTTCTCCTTAAACTGATTTATTTAATCTTTTTAATGTCCCACTCAAATTTTAACTTCAGATGAAGGCAATCTGAGTAAATACCAAAACCAGGTGGGTTTAAACGGCCTCTACCTCAATGTCAGGTGCCTGGATATTTATTGCTGTCAGTGTACTGGGTCTGTTCACGTGGAAATCCACCTCCAGCTTCTTGATCTTCTCTACGTTGTCAGGAGATGGTTCTGCTGGAACCAGTTCACAAAGTCCTGAGTTCACTGTCTGTACTCTGAGTCTTCCTCACCTGAAGAGGCTGACTATGGCAGAGTCAGAGAACTTCTGCATATGGCAACCTGGTCTGCAGCATAGACTTCTGTAGTGTAGAGGTTGAAGAGGGACAGTGTCAGCACAGCTGACACTGCCACATACTACAAATGGACAATGATGTAATCCACTATCCAGTGGGACATGTGGCGGTCCACTTCTTAGAGTTCCAGCTTGTCCCTCTGAAGTCCAGAATGAATGGTGTTAAAAGCATTGGTGTAGCAGGTAGACGATGACGTCATCCACCCCAATACCAGGCTGGTGGACAAACTGCAGCATATCCGATGAAGACCTCACCAGGTAGACCAATCTATCAAAGGTCTTCATCAGATGCAGGGTGAGTGCTACCATCCTGTAGGTGCTGATGTCTTTAAGATGGGTGGTATTTGGCACTGGTACAGCACATGAGGCCTTCATATTAAACATGTATCCCATGATGGTAAACAGTTTATCTGCACTGCATCTCAGAGGCTATAAAAGACTCATTGCTATTTATTACAAACCCTTGAAGGCAGTTGTTGCTGCCAATAATGGATCAACTTGTTAGTAGGTTTACAGGGACGGACTTTTTCCACACAGGGCCAGGTTGCTTTGGATATAGTTTTTTTTGGCTAAATAGTCATCATTTGAAAACCACTTTATTCTTTGTCTGCTTTTAATCATTTGGCAAAAGCAAAAGAGAAGAAATGTGTAATAGTAGCCAAATTTTAAATCTGACAGATTTTAAATTCGGCTTAGGTCTGGACTTTGACTTGGATGATCTAAACATTCCATTGCAGCTCTGGCAACACTAACATTCTGCTTGAAGCTGGACCTCACCATCAATATTAATTCATTTGTAGCATCTAACAGATGTTCCTGAAGCATCACCCTGCATTGAGCTCCATTCACCTTCACATCAACTCTGGCCATGCTCTCCCTTTCCTGCTAATAAAAAGTACCTCCAGCTCATGATGCTGCTGCTACCATTATTCACTGTTGGAAAGTGTGATTAGTTGTTTGCTACACATAATGCTTTACATGGAGTTGCATTGTGATCTCATCTAAGATAATCTTTGGCTATATGGCACGTATAGGAACAACAAAAATAATTTCTTATTACTTTCTTTTAATAATGACTTCCTATGTTCACATTTCCATAAATGTCATTTGTGGTATGCACAGCTTATAGATGTAATGCTGACATGAGCAGATGAACAGAAATGTCTTGAAAAGTTTGCATTTCTGCTTACTTTCATTGAGAAATTTAGATTTTCAAAGCTCTATATCTTTTATTACCTACCTCTGCTTTAAACTTATCTGTTCTTTGGTCTTGACAGTGCTATTTGCTGAGTAATGTTATGCAGAAACCAATTTATTAATACTTAGTTAAATTGCACACACCACAGCTCTAATTACTAATTAAGTGACTTCTGAAGGCAGATGGATTTTGTTTTTGGGTTCTCTGAATACAACATGCTGAATACAAATGTGTACCACCTTTTATCAGAGTTAGACTTGGAAAAGACTTTGAAAACCATGTATCCACCTTGTAGTGATTTACAATGATGCACCACTTTCTGTTGGTCTGTTACAAAAAAACAAAAAAACTAACTGAAGATAGGGTTTGTTATTCAGGGAACTACTAAAGTTCAGTGGGTTTAGATACTTTTGCAAGTTAACCTATACTGTGTGGACTTGACCAGAAATGTTTGTATCAAACACAAATGTAGTCAAAATTAATGAATCCCTGAAATCCTTGATGGTCACAAAAGATATTAAATGCTTAGTGGTTTTAGATTTATGTAGTTATTTATGCACTACAAATTTTTCTCTAAAAATACCTCAAATCATCAAAGACGTGTCAACAGAGACAGGCAGATTATGGATGTATATATTTGAAAATATATCAAAGGTTTCAAGTGGTGGACAACTCTCCTCTAAAAGCGTTACTCCACCCTAAAACTAGCCATTGTCTCTCCTTTGAACTGCCTCAGTCAGATCAAAAGAGACCAATTGTTGGTCTGCAGATGCAGCTATCAACCTGCAGCTAATCATTAGTTGTGCCATGTTGCTCCACATTTGGAATAACCGTATCATCGATATGAAACAAACTGACAAATAGAAGCATACATGTTACAGTTTTACCTCATGATCTTTAAATGTATTCACCAAAAGCTGGTTTTGTTCCCTTTGCCATTCTCAGACACTGCTCTGTTTTCTAGCACCGCAATCATTTATTCTAAATCAGAATATATTTAAGAGATGAGTATGTTTACAATCATTCTGCATTCATGCCATTTCATTTGAATGATAGTCTTCCCCTTTCTTGCAACTGTTGCCCCTAAAGTGTTTTTGTGACAACTGTTGGCACATATAACCCATGCCCATTGCAGTATGCAGCCATCTTTGCGTGTTTCTGGCAAAATTGAGGCTGCAACCAGGCGAGAACAAGCTGCATTTTTCTATAATTGGACTCTGACCCCTCGAAGGTACCGCAAGGAACAAATTTAACTCTGATAGCGCTTGCATTAATAAAAGAGATGCGATGCACTGACTCCCCCTGTCTACCTCTCTCTCTCCATGTCTGTTATCAAGCCTCTTCCAACTGCATCATTCTTTAGGATGCAAATAAGGGTTGCCATGGAAACCCTGGGCTCAAGCGTTATCATTTTCACACTAACTCCATTTGAGAACACATAATATAGAGATTGTGTGGCAGGATCTGTTGTTTCAGTAGTTGTACATTGCTTAAATTTTCCAATGAGATGTTTCTGTTCAATTTGTTTCGTTAATGTTTGTGGAAATCAGCTTTGTAAATCTGTTATTTTTGTGCATCTCTCCAAACATGTAGAAATGTTTCTGCAGGACGCAGATATGTGTGGATTTCCATGAAGAAACAAAACAGCAGGTTTCGGAGAAATGGGTTCCAGATAGGTGTTTTAGTTGCCTTTCAAGCAACTCTGAGAGCGTGTGCTGCATTCTGCTTTGTCAGCAGAGGGGCAGCTGTTCGCAGTGAGAGTCTGGCCTCAGTTTGGATAGCAGACCTATCTACAGAGCAGGGGAGAAGCTCTCTGAGGAGCATCAAGCACAGTTACTCTGTTCACAATAACAGCATTGAGACCCATTTCAAGCTTTAATTTTCAAAACGCTGTGCAGGCAGAGGAAATGAAGTGGAGTGAAGCTTAATTTACAGTGGTTTAATGTACAAATTATGATACTTATAGTTTGGTAACAACATTTCAGACATACTCCTGATTGCCACTGACCTGTAGGTTGTGAATTACTCCCATTAGAACTCTCCACACTCAATCATTTGATTCAGGTAATCCAGATTAGAAGGAGCTGAACGGCAACTATATGATTTCGCCACAAGGTGGAAACCTTGAAACTGTAACTTTTTTTTTTTTTCTAAAATTATGTTTATTTGTGCTTGTTTTATTTATAAGCCATTAGATAGGCTCCAACTTCTCCACCCTTAAACGTGGAATACACGACGGCTGATTTTCAAAAACCATTTATGTGTTTAATGTGTTCAAATGCCTCCCCCCCTCGCCAGTTCCATAAATATATTTACATTTTACGCATCAGTGAAAAGTGCCAACTGCTTAGAAAAGCAAGAGGAAAAAAGAAAGCAGGTTTTGCTGCGAAACAAAAGACGCTGCATTGCTCGCCACCAGGACTCCTGTAACACCATTAGGTGTTATTTTTTTATTCTTACCTAATCATTAAAACCGTGCATGAATTACATAACGTGCAACAAAGCTATCTGAAACCTGACGTTTTTCTACTGCATTGGATTTGAGATCCTCTTTGCGGATTCATATGAAGAAAAATACGTGCATATTGCAAGAAAATTGACATTTTTGGCGCAAAGTAGAACATTTTACATTCCGTGCTGCACCTTCTCGGTATTTTTTGCACATAGGGAGAGGATCGAATGCGTGTGCATGTGCGCGCGCATGTTGTGTGTGCGTGTATGAGTGTGTGTGTGTGTGTGTGTGTGTGTGTCCCTGCCTGTGTGCGCTCTCTCTCTCTCTCTGCCTCTCTCCTTACCTGCTTTTCCAAGCACTCCTTGGCTGACAGAGAAGGTTTTGGTGAAGGCGCCCTGTCGCATAAGCACCCCTCCAACAAGTATAATCCCGACGGCCGAGAGCTAGACTCGTTCTCAAAATAAAATAACATGTTCTGCAACAAAGCAAACCACTTTGTGTGCCATTTCGTGTTGTCCGAGCTCTTTTTGCTTAAGCACCCTCGCCTTGTACCATCCTTCTTCGCCAAAAGCCCCAGATAGGTGACATGACCATCGTTGAGTCGTATTCCCTTTTGCATTTTGATGGGGGACGCTTCAGCCTGCACACAGCAGGTCGGTCGTTACATCCTTCTGAAGTGGAAAATAAAAACCAAAGAGAAGATGATGACTTTCTCAATGCGGACCTCCAGCAGCGGACTCGTCCACTCCGTCCGACGCATTCACCGCGTTGGCATTTAATTAAAAACTATAGTTGCAGAGCCGCAAGCAGCAGTCCAACATGCTAAAATCTTTTTGTCGTACTCCCAGTGCGTTGAACGTCCTCATAATCCGTGTGAAATAGGGGAGGGTGAAAAAGAGCAGAATAGAGCCTTTAAAAACTGCCGCAGACGCAGGATGAGAGGAAAGGGGGGCTTGAGGTCCGTTTCTCACGTGAAATCTCCAGAAACCAGTAAGCTCGGTGCTGAGCTCGGTAGTCACATGACGCAGGCTTGGAAAAGCAAATTTCAGGACCTTGGAGAGGGTCGTCCGTCTGGTGGGCTGTTGAATCAGAAACAAAAATTTAAGTTAGAAATTGTTCGAACGTAAAGTTGTGCCGCTTCTCTGACTCTGGGATTTATGAAAGTAATTGTAAAAATCTTCACATAAACAAATATGCAACATTAGTGACTAAATAAACTTGTTTCTGATGTTATTATCATTTTTTTCATTATTTTCTAAATGTGTTTATACACTCAGAACTGAAAGTGCTTCACACACCTGAGCTTAGAAAATGCTGTCATCCCTTTCTCATCTCTAACATATGTTGATATAGTCACCAATTTCTAATTTAATAAGCTCCACTGGTTTTATGGACTTATTAAATTCCACTTGAAGCCACTTGTTATACAAACTGTAAGTCAATAATTAACCAATTTGTACCCCCATGGTTGTAGTGCAAAATCAAAGGAAGCTCATGGTTCTCCTCCCTGCCTCTGTGGAGTATAAGCATTACTATTGTATAGTAATACTTTACAGCTTTATGCCCTTTATATGAACAGGCTTGGGCAATATAAACAAGATGTTTATACAGCTGTGGTGGCTGTTGAGTGGTAAGATTAAGCCAGTCGTGTCCAGAGTCTGCATGCTTTACATATTTACCTGGTTTAACACACCTGAATGAGATGAAAGAGTCTCTAAAATTTCTCCTGGAGTTAATTCAGCCATCTGAATTAGATGTGCACTTGAAGACTTGCATTAGAGACTCAAAGTGGACAGCCAAATGGAAATCCATAAGGAACTCACACACATAGTCGAAACAAGTAGTTGCACTGAATAATATTTAAGGTTGTTAGACAACAGGGCAAATTACACATGCATGCCACACTTTTCAGATTTTATTTGGACCTCATAAGTTTGCACCACTTTATGCGGTTCTATCCTACAATATAAAATATATTGAAGTTTGAGGTTGATGCATAAAGGAAAGGTTAATAACAGTAAAGTGGGATGTTTATGCTTTGCACCGCAGAGGAGCATGAAACTGCGACCGGGCAAAAGTAAACAAAAAGAACAATGGCACACAGTGGATGGATTAAAAAGAAATAATCAGATCTGTTACTTTTTAATTCCCCTCCATTAAAGAGGATTATCATGGGCTCTAGTTCATCTTGCAGTAGTGAATCTGCTGCCTTAATAGGAGCTACACAATCAGTCTGTTTGAATGCAATTACATATGTTTTTATGGCTATCTGAATGAGACATTTACTAGAGCTCAGGAAAAAGATCAAGCAAACAGTCGGCACATTTAACTGGACTCTTGTAAAATACATTCAATAAAGTTTCATCCCGTAAAGGGCCATTTAAAAAAAATATTTATTTTTATGGGATTTTGTAGCATTTTCTGCTGTCAAGAAAAACTAACCTCTTGTCCAATAATAATAAAATAATAAATAATAATAATAATAAAAAAATAGCAAAACAAAAATATATTATTACATATGTATTTTATTTTTATTATTAGTCCAACCATCTGACATGCCTAATTGTTTTACTGATTTCACTTGCTGTGTGTTTAACAGGTAACATTGGAAACGTTTTGTTGGATCATTGTATATCTTTGGAGCCATTATTGTAAAAGCACCACATTTTCAGCATAATCTTAATGATTTATAATTTGCAATTTAGAACAATCTTTCCTCAGAGGGTGGTGCTAACAAGTAAACAGAAGACATTTTTGCTGAGTATTTCTAATTGAATAAGTCTGGACAGATAAAAGTGATAATCAAGAATCTCCTCTTTTGTTGTTTTCATATGCAATTATTCTTTATTCCACCAAATACATATATTTTAAAACTAGTGAAGACACAGCAGTGGTAAAGCACTGGTGTGGTAGCACAATGAAAATCAGTAATACTGATTAATTTGAAACTTTAGCCCAACTTCATATTTTTATTGCCCTGCAGTGCTATGATTTAAAGTAGAAAATACAGAATTGTGTGGTTCCACGGCTCAGGAGCTGCACAATAAAATGTTTTCTCTGTTTTTGAAAGCTTAAATTTGAAGGTAAATCTACTCCTGCCACGTTTACATCTTGTAGAGGAGGAAAAAAATTAACTAAGTTTATTTAAACTTTATGACTGGTAGTTTGACCTCCTTCCAGGTTATGCAACATTTCTACAAAAAACTTTTAGTTTTCTTTGCTTAAATATTTAAAAGAGTGACAGAGTGAAGTGAATATCTGACTGAGATATTCATGACAGGGAGATAACAGTTGGCTCATAAACTGATCCAGTGTCCAAAGTAAATAATCCTTTTTCACATTTAGGAATACATTTGCATAGACGTCAGAACCTGCTAACAGTAAATGTATTGTTTTTGAGTGTAGTAGAAGCTGGAGCAATAAGACTGTGCCGGTCTGCACAGTCTGAATAAATATAGTCCACCCTGCTATGTAGTCACTCAGACGAGTGAACTTGTTTCCTGGTAATGATGTCCCTGAAAATGAGACTTGTTGCTTATGTAAATTTGTGTGGATTTTAATGCGATTCTACTTTGTTTTGCTCCAGATGGTTTTATCAAGCAGATATTTCACAGCTCTGAAGGAAAGTGTTACAGAGGAGGGTCTACATAGAGGGAGCTTTTCATATGTTTTCAAAACAATTGCTGAGAATGTGTTTAAGTTGTGGTTTTGTGAAATTAGGTAAATGGAGTCAGACAGTAAAAATAAAATTGCCTCATCTGACTCTCCTATGTAAAACTAATTTTAACCGCAGTGAAGACATGACGCAATTTCGAAAAGGAAACACTAAGGTCTATTTAGAATCCCTCTATTTTCTGGCTGTGGGATGAAGCAGGAGGACATAGAAAAAAATACCCATACAGATATGGGAGAGAACATGCAAACTCAAAGCAAAATGTATGACGTCAAAGTTTGAACCTCGACATTTTTTCTCTGATGCAACAGTGTGTCACACTGTTTTACATTTGATCTACAAATGTAAAGCTCCCACCATAAAAGACTTGGATAGTGTCCCAAATATCATTAAACCAAATTACCTGAGCAGAAGCCAATTCAAAAGAAGGGCAAACACTGAAAACTGAAAAAAGACGCAAAGCACATTGACCTAATATGTAATCAGACAAAAGTAATCCCCTTAAACTTTTTAAAATTTTGTCACATTCCAATCATTAACTTCAATACATTTTGGAGGGTTTTTATTATGTGTTGTGTCCCTTTGAGTTCTGCCTTCCTGAGGAAATACTTTATAGAACCGCCTTTCAGGCTTTTGAATTATTTTCCAACCAGTTTTGCAACTCCAGAAACTAGAAAAGAGGAGTAAGGTCACAGACAAAAAATTATTCTGACATTAGTCTCAGAATTCTATTTTGACTTTGATCTCAGCATTCTGACTTTGATCTCAGAATTCTAAGAATAAAGTCAGAATTCTGAGATTAGAGACAGAATTCTTTTTTTTTCAGTGGCGCTAATCCTCTTTCATAAAAAACGATATTTGTGTATCACTAGAGTTTGCAAAAAAGTGAATGTGGAGTTATCTCTCAATTTTCAGATGACAATTTTAACAGTAATTTGTGATATTTCCAAAGACTGGGTTGTTCTACAATCTAACTGGTTTAGACATTCTCCCTGACCTGTCTGCTTTGTTACTTGGTCTATGTAACTGATTTTCCTTAAAAACCTCTAAGTAGATGTATTTATAGTGAAATTTAATTTCAAACATGTGGACTCTGGTGTGTAATGTAATAAAACTAGGCTAAAGATAAATGAATGAAAAAAAAAGAATCAATTTATCATTTTGCTTTTGTTTTGTTTTGTGTTGGTAAATATGTGAAAATTAGGGGATATATCTTTAAATAAATGTCGCCACAGATTACTCTGCATATCACTAAAGCCGCATACTAAACTACAGGTCAGGATTGGGCTTTTCTAACCCAGATAAATGAATAGAAGTGTTGTTTGTTTTCTTATGATACTTATTTCACACACACAGCAACCATAAATGGATGGTGATTGAGTTTGAAATGATGATTTTTGTTACAGTTCATAGTGCCACCAGAGCCTGATCTTGTGTCCTCTTCCTTCCCCAAGCCACCAATGAAAAGGCTTTAGTCCTAATTACATGATCCATCGGGCTTCTAATTTGCCATACTCTCCTCAAATGACATTTACTAATTACTTCTTCCTTTCTTTTAGGAACGGTTTTCTGGTTTTCCCTACCTCCTCCACCCGCCAACCCCCATCCTGTCACGCTCATGTCATGTAGGGACAAGCAAGATGGCTGTTATCTGCTCTGGCAGTCACATCCTATTTGACTGAAAGCTACTAAGCAAACACACAAATGTCTATGGTCCTTTTAAAGGACCATGTTGTGTGGAAGAATCTGAATAATTTTTTTTCCCCTTCCCATTTCCTCCCCTTTGTAAAAGAAATTTTACAAAGTGATAAGGGAGATATGAGAAAAATTCTGTAAGGTAGACACAGAAAGTTGTCACCTGAAACAGGGCACAAAATATCACTTGGGAAACAAACAAACAAACAAACAAAAAACCACAGTAAAAAGAAAAGAAAATGTCTGTTTGATTGGCTTTTTTAATTTCTTGTAACAATGCTTCTTGATATTAAGACAAATAAAGCTTTCTTTATTCAAAAGCCTGTTTATTGCCCTTAAAATGGTGTAACAACTGTCACAAAGATAGGTTTTGAAAGTTGCACTGTGAAAAGCGTGCTTCGTTCTTTCTATCAAAGTCAAACAGTTTCTATTGAGATGAGGTTGTGCAAATAGTGGCAATCTTCTATCTTCACTCTTAGAGCCTAAACTCTGTCTTCCCCTAAAATTGCAAGTCTTTTGAGAAACTAGCTCCAGGATTTGGTAGGGAACATGTAATGGTTTGCCTTCAGTCCTTACCTCAGCCTCACTGAACACTTTTGTGGTCAGCTTTGGTGTGTGTTCATGCACACTAGGTTTTTTTTGTTTGTTGCTTTTTTCCCCTTAGTTTTGGTATATAGTACCATTCAGAGAAAATTTGTTGGAGCTTGACAACTCATCATCCTCATATTATGAGAACTTTTAATGGCGTCTGCATAAATATGAAGTTTGCTTTGTCTAAAGTCCAACAATGACAGTTTGGAGGGACACTGAAAAGGGAGTTCTTGCAAGTGAAAGGTAAAGTTTTTGTGCATAAGAGTGGTGAGAAGAGTGTGTGATTATTTTTAAGAAATGCTGTATAAGTCATTAACACACTCTTGTTCATTATCCATAAAACAAACACATACATCTGCATGTCATTACTCTAAGGAACATTACAAAAGAAATCAATTTTATTATGTCTTTTTACAGCTTTTTCATGTTAGAGTCAAAATGAGCAAAAACAGCGTCAAGGTTGAAGACAAACATTATTGTTGAAAAACGAATGCAATGTTGATTATATGAAAGACATTTTTAATAAAGCCCTTTAATGATTCAATGCCCCATAGGCTGATTTAATTGAAATTGTTATTAGGTGAGGGTTCTTGTATACCCTGAGGTGGCATAAAAGTGGCACTTGAGCTAATCTCAGTGTACTTCTGCAACATTTTGGCTCCTTAGATCACAAAGGGAACAATGAGTTCATAGGCACTGATTACAGGACATTAAAAGTGTGAAGACCCTCCATGTTTTATCGATTGTTGTGTACAAACACATCAGACAAAATATTTGTTTCTGCCTACTGTCTTTATGCTCCACTGACCTAGCTGGCTAATGCTCGGCATGGTTTTTGAGACTGCCTCCAGAATAGAGGCTGCAACGTCTCCCTGACGTTCTCCAATCTGGCACGCAGACTTTGCTCCCACGGCTGCTCCCTCTCAACTCTGACTGACTCTCCTATGTCAAGCCTGGTCAGCCTGAATGCCACTCACAGCTCATGGACGAGCAAGAGGGAGATACTGGACACAGCAGACAGCGGATGGTCGCAGCACACAACATGCTGATGTTTTTCAGGAAACAAGCTAAATTTCCCTCTTTTTTGACAGTTTTTATGGTCAAAACTGAAGCCATATTTTGGGTGCTGACTATCGCATAATTTGCATGTCTTGTTCAATTTCATAGAGACACCCTGAGGCGAATGGTTCCCAGTCACATGGAGGAAGTCTGGACTTGTGCACGTCATTACATGAGCGCTATAACCCGCTAGAAGGAAATGTCGGTTATCTTTATAGGTGTAGCAGCTGTATAAATTAAAACACAATCATTTTATCCATCCATCCAACATGGAGCAGAAAACAGCTGCAGCAAACAGCCTTCATGTCAATCTAAGTCTGTCATTTCTGAACTTATACCACCTTCTACCGCACACTGTTCTATTTTCTGCAAACATGCAAGCACTGTGTGCTGTTCAAGTACTCTATTTCAGGAGCAGAACATGAATTATAGAGAAAGTGGCAAACAATGAGTATGGCAATCCCTTTCTGCTGATCTAAGTGCGCAGCCAGACAGAGAGAGGAGGACAGGGCGCAGAGGGTCTGAGGTGAGTGACCATGAACTGCTCTTGGAGTGCTGGTGGGCTCTGTGGTAGCAGGATCCTAGCGCCTGGCCAATGGACATGGTGCCATGATTTGTATGTGTTGCTGCCCACAGGGTCGCCACCTGGCTGCCACCTCCCCAAATCTCTCTGGGTTACATAAAGTGCGTTCACAGCAGGTCTGTAATTGAATTCAACACATGTAGCAGTCAGCTTCTTTGAGTTTTTTTTTTTTTTTTTTTTTTTTTGCAAGGTGTGTGGACAGTAAACAATGCTTTTTCTTGCATTGTAGTTAATCCCATTAATTCACTGGATCATTAGAGTAATTCACTGGGATTTTATGTAACAGACTGACACAAAGTAGTGCATAACTATGAAATAGATGGAAAATAGTGCATGGTCTCTATTTTTATTTTGTCAAATAAAATCTGCAAAGTGTAGCTGTATTTGTATTTAGCCCCCTAAATAAAATCCAATTCAACCATTAACCCCCAAAATCCAAAAGACATCTTTCTGTACTTTCCGTATAAATCCAGCTATTCTTTGAAGGCTTCAGAGGTCTATTAGTGAATATTAGGGTGGGTTAATGACCCATTAACTGAAGGAGACTCGACCCAACTGCATGTTAAAAAGGCTGACATCAATATTTGTGGGTCTAAAAAGTAAATAAGCAAGCAAGTAAATAAGTAAGTGATAATTTTATCATTTATTTAAATCCAAAATTGGTACTTTGCGCATGAAATGTTAGAGCAGTAAATGCCATACAATTCTAAACAGGCAACAAATACTCTTCTAAAAGTAGGCCAATTACCAGTCTATGAAGAAAGACATTAATGCAACGTGGCAGATTCCAAGAAGCAGGTTGTCTTCCTTCAGCTAATATGAAAGCGGAGGGGACATGTAAACAAGTGCTTCCATTACGTAATCAGTCCCTTCCTCTAAGAAGCACCCTCAATGTCCGTCTTTCCTGATACTTTTTTTTTTTTATCTCCATGGACATAATAAAAGTCATCAATAATGTCAAATTTAGCATATTTCTTGAAATGTAATAAAATTTTAAAATTGCCCCATTCATGGAGACAGCATGTTGGAGTAACTTTGTTACATTCTGATTTTGTTCCTTTTTACTTTTCTTCATAATATTTTTGGTTTCGGCATCACATCTTTTGGACCATAATTTTCCCAGGTTTTGGGTGCTGTGGAGCTGGATGGATTTTTCTTCTTTCATTTATTATGATGCACAACTGTGGCAACAAAATATGCTTTTACAACTCGGAGCAGTTAATAAGCATCTAAAAAGTAAAAAAAAACAAACAAAAAAAAAAACAACTGAACTATGACCCCAAATCTCAAAGGAGTTGAACAGGAGGATTCATGGATACAGAGCATTAACAAACAGCAGAGAGAGTGAAGGGCAAAGTTCAAAGCATCGCTTGCTCTCATCGTAATGGTCATCTATCTGCCCGACTTTCTAACCATGTGGTTTAAAGAGGAGTGGCAGAAGCACATGAAATGGATTAGAAGTGCTTGCCAAAAACTGACAATATCAATTTGGACATATTCCCTGAATATCACCTGAAATTGAGCTGTTAGCATGTCGTGACAGTCCTGAGACTGTCAGATGGTCAGTCAGAAGCCTCTCTCTTAAAATTTGCTGCAGTACTGACAGCTATTGGAGATCCTTCCTGCCCTCAGCATCACCAGCATCAATGGTTCATTGAAGATACTTGGATAATATGAGTTATTTTAGATTTAGTTATATTTGATTATTGTGTAATATCTTCCAACTACTTAATGAAGCAATAGTAATGAATTACAAAAAATAACATGGTAAACAAGACATCAGTTTCAGAGACACGGCTAAATAGTTGTTAAATTTATTGGAAAGTTAAAAAAAAAACACTTATTATTTCTAACCCCTTTGCTAATTGTCTTCTTCTTTTTATGTATTTAGATATAAATTGACCACAAAAGAAAATCAGAAAATTACAAGCTAATTTAATTGCTTGTAAATTAGCAACATTTTCAGAGTGACCTATTCTGGGAGTATATTTCACCAGCGTAAATATAATAAATTAGCATCAGAAGCTGCTAGAAAGGAAATGACAAGCACATTATGCGGCATAATGCTCTTACTCTTAGGTGGAAAGATGTGTATTAAAGGAAGCAGCTTGGTAAAAAAAAAAAAAAAAGGCCAGGAGATAAAGATTACTAGCACAGCAACAGATCCTATGCAGGGGTCATTGCCAATAGTCTCCCCAACTTAGCACTCAATCACAGCTAAATTAAGTCTAAGCATGACAGATGCCACTAATATGTGATGGGTGAGTTAAGTCAAATTAAGATCCATAAGCTGACCTTTACTGCCTCCTTTCACAGAGCCTATCATCGGGCCTATCAATAGGGAACTAATGAGTCTTAATGGTGTGCTCCTGGCACTGCGCCATCACTTACACTGCAGCATCATGCTCACCAGAGCTCAGGAAAGGTTACACGACTGTTGACAAGGGCTCTCAATGAAAACACTATTATCTCAGCTGTTGCAGAGCATCAACAGGCTCTTGAACACAATTGATCCACGACGCACAAACCTGTTCTCAAGCCTCTTCACTCTATCAGTTCTTTTCTTTTCTGGGTAACAATACAAGAAGACTGAATGGATGAATACAATTCTTTTGTTACTGTCATCATGTACTATGCCATTACCACCAAAATGCATTTTAATGCAACAAAACCGATATCTTAAGACCTCGACTAGAGTTCAATGCATGCTTTTCTAATAGAAAATGAACAGGGAACCTTTCCCTCTTTAAGACGCTGTAATTGTTGAAGAGGAATTCTGCTTGTGTGCTCTCATTGCAGTTGGGAGCTATCTTTAGCTGTTATCTTCCCCTCAAAATGCAGTTGTGAACAAATTTGGACACTTGGGGGAGCTTTTATCTGTCCTTGTGCAAATGTGCAAGCTCACACAGGATTGCACACAGTGATTGAGCCATGAACCATGAAAATGTCAGCTCCTGTTAATAACAATGCTTTGGATCAAGCATGCTGGATCCAGCGTCTGCACTTTACACTGCATACATGCTGTATTGGTGGACGGTCAGCAACTCAAGTCTATTTATGACACACAGCCAGTGCATGTTTCTCCTTCGATTGCGGCCTTTGGAGTGAAACTGCAGCACAGAGATTAATAAGCCTCTCGCAGTCTGCCTGGGTTAGACTCAAAGCCACAAGGAAGCTGAACAGTTGCTGCCTGCAGAGCATAACAACTGCTCAGAATCTGATGGCAATGGACAAGTCAGTGTAAGGGTGGGGGGAAAGAATATTATTTTTTTCTTTATACAGTTACTGCAACATGGCATTAAAAAAACTGCAAAAAAAAAAAAAAAAAAAAAAAAAAAAACTAAGAATTTTATGAAGGAGGGTTCATTTTATGTTACTGGAAACTCTGAAATTGAAATAATTTTTTTGTCATACATCTATCCATAATTGTTGATTATAGTTGATTATAATGTAACAAACATGATTTGCTAGCTCATCTAATATTAACTTTGTGTACATTATGATTTGTTCTTTTCCTAAACAGTATTTTGAGATTGTTTAAAAATATTGTGTAATTTATGTTTGTTAGCTAGTTGCATGGGAGGTTTGGGAATCAGCAGAGAGTTGGAGAGAAATCACAGGGCCCAAATAATCTAAATGACAAGAAAAAACAAGGTTCATTTCAGAGGTTTCTTTTGTTTATGATCCAAGTTAGAATTAAAATTTTTTCCAGATTCCAATTTCAAGATTTCACCCTTTCATTGCGTAATGTAATACATGATGACAATAACAAAAGAATTCCCAGTCCTTTTCATTCCACTTTTGAAGTAGTCCTACTACAAAAAAAAAAACAACATATTTTTTGTTTGTTTTTACCATTATGTTTAGCAAAGAAATTATTCCTCTAATAAATTATCTTCCACTTGTGTTTTGTGGAAGGTAATGTTCTAAAATGAACAGATATTGCAATTTGTTTTTTATATAACATATATGGACATATAGTGGATGTCAATTTTATATGAAGATCATGTCAATAACAGTGACTGACAAGCAGCCAGTGTTGAGTGAAAAAAGAAAGCTGTTGAAATATTAGCATAAGCAGAATATAATGCTAATGCTTTCAGTTGGCAACGTAATGTATTTGGCAACATTTAAGAATCTATTTTTAACAATATTTTCAGCATAAACCATATTGTGAAAAAAACAAAAATCTTTCTCAAAGTAGGCAATATGAAGTATATTAGGAAAAAATAAATAAATAAATAAAAAGATTTTTCAGCTTTTCATAAAATCACTAAAACATTTGTTGACTGCTATATATTTACGTTGCTGATTTGTAAATAAATACAAACATATTAGAAACTTTATAGCTACCTGAATGAGTTTGGTGTTAATTAAAAATACAAACTGCCAGAGCTCCACCTGATAACTTAAACTGTTATATAATAAACTGTCATTCCACATAACATCCATCCATCCATCCATTTTCTTTCACCCTTGTCCCTAATGGGGTCGGGTGTTGCTGGTGCCGATCTCCAGCTGTGTTCCAGGCAAGAGGCGGGGTACACCCTGGACAGGTCGCCAGTCTGTCGCAGGGCAACACAGAAACAAACAGGACAAACAACCATGCACACACCCACTCACACCTAGGGAGAATTTGGAAAGACCAATTAGACCAAACAGTCATGTTTTTGGACTGTGGGAGGAAGCCGGAGAACCCAGAGAGAACCCACGCATGCACAGGGAAAACATGCAAACTCCGTGCAGAAAGACCCAGGCCGGGAATCAAACCCAGGACCTTCTTGCTGCAAGGCAACAGTGCTACCAACTGCGCCACTGTGCAGCCCGCTCCACATAACATATGAACACTTTAAAGCATCTATAATTTATCCACTAAGAATATAAAAGCTGCAGCTGATGATGATCCAAGGCCCTCAGAGGAGTGTTGTGTCATTTGAAAATGACCTTGCATGTCCACCTGTGTTGAATTTGTTACCTGTCAGTTTCTTTCCTTTATCTCTCATAAATATTTATGCTGGGACCTGCATTTGTTTCCCTCAAGAAGTGCAGCCTCATCATGTGCAAATAATGAGCCTTGCAGGCAAGCAGTCCCCAATCGGATGATTTTTGACCTGATGTTGCCATCTAGCGGTCAAATGACGGAATACTCAAACAACAAGCATTATGTGTAAAGGTCTAAATTTCAGTGAAAAAAATATTCACGTTATGTTAATAAAAAAATGGTCAATATCGATACACATATGCAGGTTTAGAATTGTATTTATTTATTTTTTATGCCAAATCTTCCCTTTAAAGTCAGATAAGAAAAAATCATGGTATAATCCAAGCTTCTTAACATATCAAACTCCCTCATAACATTAGTTATAATGACAAAAACAAACAAACAAAAAAACCTAAATCTTTAAGGAAAGGGACAAAGACATAAACATCAACAAAAAGCAGATTTTGAATCTTGTAACTCTTCCAATTTCTCAATCACACAATTCACTATGTGGATGCTAAGTTTATCAATCAATCAATCAAATTTATATGCAGAGCACATTTCAGCAACAAGGCAGTTCAAAGTGCTTTACATCACAAAAATACAAAGTCAAATACAAATTTAATTTGTGTATCAAATGTGAAGTCAATTTTAAAACAAACATATTTTCAGGTGAAAGTGAAATTTTCCTTTTACTTTGTTAACACGTTACCTGTTTGACATTTATCTGATTAAATTTTAAACAGTGTATGTAGATATTTTTCAAGCAGGTTGTTTATGCTAATATTTTTGCTGCTGACTGTAATGTAAACCTTTTTATGGAAGCTACTGTCCGGGTTAGTTAGAATAGAATGGAAAAAGCCCTTCTTATAATATACATGTGTATGTGCATAGAGCAGAAAAACAAATGTACAATTAGAACAGAAATATTTCAAAATGAGTAAAAACACTCAAAACTCCTTTGTGCACCCATGATGCAGCAGTATGTTACTGGAGGAGGTCTCTAGTTTTATGCATTGGGTTGGTGACATTTTTCAACAGTGATGTTATTTTAGCAAAACTTCTGTCTCCGCCCGCCTGTACTGGGTTGAGGGCGAATCCTAGCACAGAGCTGGCCTTCCTGATGAGGTCATCTAAATGCTTCATATCAGCTATAGACAAACTGTTGTTCCAATATGCCACACCATAGAAGATGGTACACTCCTGCACTCCAAAATAACCATGAAAGTATTCCAACTTATGCTCAGTTAAATTTTACTTCTATTTTACTTTTTTAAATTTCAGCATTTCTCAATCTTGGCTGAGAAATAATTACTTGTGGTATCTTAAGCATTTGATTGAGTGCATCAAATAATGCTTACAACATGTGGAGTCCATCAGAGAGATCAAGGGAACTTTCATGTGTTGGGCATCATGAAAAGTCATCGCCTGCTGATGCATATTATGGACTATATCTACTTTTGAAAAGCTTACAGTCATTGAAAACAAATAAGTGAGGGAAAGTCATTAATAATTCATATTGGTGGTAATTATATAGAATTATTTCAATATAAAATATATAGAAATAATTAAATTGCTTCCAATTAAATAATTACATAATTTAAAAATGTAGAAACTTTTGCACCTAACAGATTACAGGGAGAACTTTAATATTTCACCCCTATGGATTTTTAAATAAAATCTCTTTGAAGGATTGAGGAGACAAATAAAAATCAGGACCATTTCTTCACATTGATAAAGTATGAAGTCTGAAACAATGAAGGACACTTTGGTGAATGGTAATAAATCAAAACCTACTCCACAAACTAAGTGAGAACTCACAACTTTGGCACACAACTTTATTTATATGTATTTTTCTCTGTTTATTTCCCAAAAAAGAGAAAATTTACCAACAGTGTGTTTTGAAACACTAAACTTGCATTTTTCTTGTTTTAAAGAATAGATTTGGATCAGTTCATACCCAAACTAGCAGATTTTGTTTTACTGTGCACCTTTCCAAAACATTTGTAAAAAAAACATTTAAGCAGCATATTGCCAAATAAAATGTTTCTTCATCAAAAAGTGCAAATTGCTCATGTTGATAGAATAAATACCAATTATGCATTTTATACATTTTGAATTAAAATATCTCACATCCAAGGGGAGCCTGAACAAGATTTGATTTTCACAATACATGCCTCTCTGTTGCTGACCTGGAATGCATTACCTAATAAAGACATTAACCCGCATTTCGCTCTGCCTTCTTAAATGCATACCATTTCTTGTAAAAAGCCATTTTGTTGTCATGGACACAGACAGAAAAAGAGAAGGAAAAAAAAGGAAAACATCATCTGTGGCCATAGCAACTGAGTCAAGTTTAGTGCTGCCAAAAATGGTTTAGGCAAAAGTCTACTGAGTGATGTTAGATAATGTGTGTGCATGTATTGTATGGCGTCATATGGCTCATGCAAGCAGCACACATGTACACAAAGACCTGCACACTTAAAGAATTGGAACAGCAGGAGATTTTGATTCAATCAAAAGATAATTTGAATGTAAAACCTGCGATTTAATGTTGCTTGTGTAAGGTGAGCAAATAGATCAACACAACTAACTAATTGTTGTGATGGTGATTGTTGGTGGAAACATGAGCATGATTTGTCTGCTTTCAGTGCTCAGTAAGAGAAAATAGGCCTCTTTCCCTGCAAACAGAGCAAAGCATCCTCAGGAAGCCCCTAATCCCCTTTAGAAATCTTAGTCAACTACTATAAATAGAAAATATCACTTAGTGCCCTCTGCTGGAGACTAATTTGAGCCACAGGTTTGAGCTGTGCTCTGTACTAGAGAATATAGCAATGCCATGACTCTCCTCAGACAGGTCTACGTTGGATTATGTGAGAAACAGATTGTGTTGTCAGTGCATTGCTGTCAGTCATTCTGTCTCTGTCCTCTCAGAGTTGCATTGTCTCTTCAGAACAATCTAAATTAATAAACATTGTATTTTTAGAAAAGTGCCTCCATATTCTTGTTTTTAAATGAGACAGAAATCCCTGCCGTCAACTTCTGCAAAGACAGGGCAAGATGTTTAAATCTCTTGTCCAACTGAAGCAACTTCATTAATAAAAAGAAACGGAGAAAATTAAAAATGTAAAAAGGCAACAAACACTGAATCACTAAATACAAGCAAAAGTGGGCTCAAGCTGTTGCAGTTGTACAACAATACGTACTTTAAGCTAGTTTAATTAAACTTGATTTAAAAAATAAATAAATAAATAAAAAGAGATTTTTGTTGTGCTCTTGGGCATTTATCTGAAATCTAACATTTTCCGCTGAAGTTTCAAAATCTGTCATACTTCAAATGCAAACCCTTAAATTAAAACAGGTGGGAAAAAGAGAGGAAAGCCTTTGTTCCACCTCTCACAAAAAATACAACAACATTGTTAAACTGCAAACTCATCTTCCTCTACAAGGAAGTATGTTTGTGTGTTTAAATAGGAGAGGGGATGTTGCTTTAGAGTGGCTCAGTTTTCAGTGTGACAGTGAGAGAAAACAGAAAAGGTAAACCAGACAAGTGTGAGTGCACTGGAGACAGAAAGACAAAGAGAAAGAAAGCTAATTCATGTCTGAATGTGTGTTTGTTTGGGTAGGCAACTGTGCCCTTGCCTGCACTCTGTTGTGTGTCTGTTTTATGATGGTGCTGCTGATGGTGGGAATGCAGCGCAGCTAATCCCAGAGGAGGGCAGAGCACTGCAGAGGAGATGCTTGGCAGATCTCCCCTCATCCGTGTGACTGCTGTTGGCGGCTGGTGTGGAGAAGAAATCCGGAACTGGATCAGAAAGCAAGTCGGCCATGTTTAATTTGGACAGGACTTTTCCCACTGAGGGCGGGGGGGCAGAGATAAACCAGCAGCAAAACACACAGAGGTGTCTGCTGTCCTTCCTCAGCGAACTGCACACCCACAGGAGCAGCTATAGATAATAATCAGGGTCAAAGTGTGTCACATATTTGTTCATTCACTCTTGCTGATCCCGATGTAAAATATTTGGCTTAAATGTAAGGTGAAAATGCAACTGTAAGAGTTTAAAGTGGTATTAAGGACTGTTTTTCTAACAGTGTCATCATATTTAGAATCTTATATATACATATGAAATAGGATCCATAGTTTAAAAATAAATATGATACCCCAAGAACTTCCAACAAATGCAATTAAAGATCTTTCTTTTCAAAAGTTAAAAAGGAATAACATTAGACATTAATATGTAATCATTTGTAATGAAGAAATGAAAATCTAATGAGCTATCCTTACTCATTTTAAAATAATTATATGTTAAGTACTTAACAAAAACGCCTAACACACCTGAATTTCTGTGTCAAGGGAGTAGGAGTGTATTTTTTTAATGTAATGAAATGTCACAAGTTTTCATTCTGAACTTTAATTTGCAAACCATTTTTCCCTTCCAGCCAATTGTCAATTGAATCTTAATTTGCTGCTGTTTAATGAAGAAGAATTTCTCGTGAGATTAAAATTTGAAATTTAGATTCTTTAGAACACAAACCATATAGAACAATAATTTGGAAATGAAAATAAAAACAAGTTCCTTGCTTTGAGCTTTGACAGAGGAAGGACAGCACCATGGATGAGGTGGAGTCAGTGGCCCATAAAACCACGGGATGTGTCCTGAAAGTCAGTTCTTCTTTTGGACGCAGATGATCGCTAAATCTACTCACATCTGGATGATGGCCACTGGTGGACGGCAGTTTAATCCTGATCACTAAAATAAGGACAGAATTTTTTTCCGTAATTTGTAAGTTTTCTCTATAATCAGCTCCGTTAAACACTTTCTTATTTCTAATTTTGCAACAAAAAAAAAAAAAAAAGATAATTTGCTGTTTCATTATTACACCAATAGCTGTTCAGATTCTAATGTTGTCAAGCACATCTCCTTATCACTTTTCCAGTCCAGCTATCTATCAGACATTTGTTGGACGGAGAACTGATAAGGGTATGTGTCTGGCACTTTCCGTCACAATATGCTGGACACAACATGCTGCCACTGGTGGAAAAAAAAAAACTATCTGGATCTTCATAATGAGAGTTATTCACAAATTAAAAAAAAAAAAAGAATAACAATAATCCTAATCGTCAGAATAATTTTGCTGTCAGCAACAAAACATTTTTGTAGATTAATGTTCATGTGTGCATCTTACTTTATCCTTTACCAAGCATTTTTTATTATTATTATTTCGGTGATTTAGCCGTTCAAAATATTGTAGGCTGCATTTCAGACTTCATGAATGTAATTTTTGCATTAAGAGTTTTTAGTTTGCGATGGCATTTTGTCACACAATCCAGTTCATGTGACTGGAAAGGTCAGTGTTAAGACTCTTTCTAACATGTCTTTTGTGCCCCATTTACGCAATTTGGTCTATAATAAGCTCTTGTCATAAGTTGAGTTTATAAAGCATGTTTTCTGGCGAACTTGTATCAACAGCCGGTGTTACTGGATGTCTACAGTCTTCACACAATCAGTGGATGAAAATTAGAAAGTTTCATAAAAGTGGAAATAAAGTGAATCTGCATTAAATTTCTTGTAACTGATTCCATGAGTTCTTTTGTTTGTATTTGATGTACTGTCAATTAACAGAAACTATATTTATATGCTTTTTAATAAAGTGTTAATTCATACATGTACATTGTGCCACACAAATTACTGATTAAAGATTATATCATGCTACATATAAAATCTTGTTTTCCGTACAATTTAAAACAGGATGGGGAAGAAGAGAAATTGTAATCATTTTATGTATACATTCTGAACATTTTTGGAGATTGTGATGCTTTTAATATACACCTGTGATAGTATTGTGTTTATTTAAATCCACTGAATGTGACACAAAAGCCTACCTGAAATGTGACAGTGTTTCATGATCAACACTATTTCAGTGTTTCCCAGAGGTGCAGAGCGTTAGGGGAGATGGAGGTGGTTAGATGAAAATTGTCTACATATTCAACAGACCATTAGTAGAAGCAGAAGATGAAAAAACTGTTTCACAAATTTAACACAAAAATATAAAGCTATTTTTTACATTATTGTGCTTTAAAGCATTAAATTGCTATTGTTAAATTGCTATGGATTAATTTGATTATAATCTTGTTCTGATAAACAGGAGCAGAGAGAGAACGAGAAGACACAGTTAAAAGTACTGAAAGTCAATCTGTTTGAAATAATTAACCTATGTCACGTATTCCTGACAATTGTTTAACAGTTCAGCAGTTAATAATTTTTTTAAAAAAATCAAGAGGTTCATTTAATTTCAGTCACAAATTGTGAAATAAATTTGAAATCACTGTCAGCTTCAACGGACAGATGTTTTAAAAGATTTAGTATAAAAGGTTAGTGAGGACTTAAGGAAATGTGCAATTCAGACCACTAAATTTAGTAGGACTTACTGAATAATATTTTTGCTCTTGATTGTTCTGCTTACCACACCTGCAGCTATTTACATGCTAACTGAACTTTCTAAAAAGAAATTGAGAATACCACTAAGTGATATTCCCTTACTTTCCATGCCGCAACTTTTCAAAGAGCCAGTTGCCTTTCTAAAAAAATAATTTTATAGGAGTGACCAAGAGCATACAGCAGCAGGTAATAGAAGGACAGTCTTCCCATACAGTTTGAAAAAGAAAACCCCTTACTTCTAAATTTTCTCTCACATTGTATTAAAGGGAGTTTAAATCACAGGAACAGTCTGACAGAACATTTTTTTTCTCGAACAATTACAACTAATTCTCCATCAAAACATAAAATCTGCATTTTATTAGCTGTTGGAATGAACAAAAATGAAATATAGGATAAGTATGTATAAAATACAAATCTTTTTCAGTTACTCATCTGATGCAAGAACAAGACTCCCAGAATGTCCCATGCTAAGTTGGGTGAACGCCTTTGGGTGAAAAGCAAATCCATCTTTCTATTTTTAAAAAGTGAAAGGAAAATATGGTTGATGGCAAATAAATATGAACATTTCACATATTTTTTAAATCTATTTTTCTATGCAATGGGATGAAGATTATTATGTTGCATTAAATGTGACTTAAAATGCAAAACCTTAACAAAATGATTGTTGCTGTGACAATAAAATATGCTTTTTATTTTGATTTCCACTGAACAAATCTAAATGAATAGTTACGGTACAACTAACATAGAGAAAAGACTGTAGAAGTAGAATCTTGTGCATCAAGGCACTGCAACTGTGTCTGTCAACACAAGGGGGTATTGTTCTACTACTTTTGGAGAAACCCTAGTTAGTCGTAATATACAGCTTAATGTGCTCTGGACACATTGATGATATGCTCAAAGTGCTCTATATAATACCATGGACAAGAGAAGTGAATGCAAAACATTAAAAAAAAGAGATCTAGTACATTGACTAAGAATTTTGTAAAATGCCCAAACTCAAATCTCAGTATTCACTAGCAGCCACTGAATACTAAAGTCTGTAGAAGAATAAATAATTAACATGAATTTTTACATGCTCTTACATTTGAACAACAGAATGTTTAACTTTTCTTTTTTGCTAATGTTTTCAAAGTTTCAGTGGAAACTGGATTTTTCTAATATAGTGAATTGTAAAGGTTGTCATTCCCCATGGATTATTTTTACATTTATTATTTTGTTTTACTATGAAAAAATAAAATTAAGTATATTTTATCTGAATTTATAAGATAGACCAACACAAAGAAGAACATAAATGGAAGGGAACTTCCACAATATACGCCGCAACTGGAAATCTTTCAGGTGTATGTTTCTATTAGACATGCACATTTGGAGACAAATCAGTTTTCAAGTCTTGCTACAAATTTTCAATTGGATATATAGATGGACTTTTACTGGTCCGTACAAATTCAGAAACATGTTTTAATCTAATTTTATCCAGTGCTTGTAAAATAACCTTTGCCAAAGTGTCAAGTCTTTTGTTGCTCATAAAAGTTTTAATTTTTTTTCCAGGGTTCTCCTTAGTATAGTACTTCCAACTATCTTTATATAATCTCTTTCCACCGCCATGTTTTGCTGTAGGAGTAACGTTTTCAGAATGATGTGCAGTATTTTTTCTCTTTACAAACAATGTTTTACAAGCAAGCCAAAACAGGTCATATTAAAAAAAAAAAATAAATAAAACAGGTCATGTTAAAAAAAAAAATCTTAGTCATAATTTGGAGTGTTAATATCATATCCAAAAAATAAAAGACTTGATTTCTTTAAAAACGAATTTATTTAATGATACTCTATCGGCGGTATTACTGTAGAGCAGGTTGTTCTTTGAAGTCTTTCCAGTAGCTATGTCAACATTATTCCCTACACAGTATAGAGTGTAGGGAATAATCTATTTTCTAGTTTGCATAACAATATATTTCATTTATTTCACTTGTTGCTGCCCTTCCTCTCTCCTGTTTGAGGATACTACTATTTTTGGTACAAAATTTGACCAAATCTCCTCCTAAGAACATCTGAGCAATTAAAAACCAATCATGGATTGATCTCCTCTTTTGGATGAGTGATGCTATGCCTAAATGTCACAGTCATGATTAACGATCTTGTGTCTCACGATGTTTCTCAATTACAGCAAAGAAAAACGTAATGTGAGAAGAAGACGTAGTGAAACTGAGAAGGTTTTGCTCATCCTTAAAATGTTTCCTGCACTTTAATTAAAAAACTATTTTTATTTTTTATTTTTTTAAATATTGCAGGACACGTTTGACATCATCCATGCTTCTGTTTGAAGACATAAACATGTTTACTGAAACTTGCCATCTTCTAAAGTGGGTCAGACAAAGATCATTTGTGGGTTTGCCACTACGATCTTCACTCAGAACTTTTAGGAATCAAACAAAGCTTAGATCAAACAGAGCTGTACTCTGTATTTGATATTTCATGTATTTATTTATGTTTTTAACCACATGAGCTCTGCATGCCGAAGCTGTGTCCATGCTTCTAATTAAAAATTAACCTTTGGATGACGACACAAGCATAGGTGCTTGGAAAGAGGTCTGCAGACTGAAATAGTCAATACGTCTAAAGCTCCTCTTTAATTAGACTCAAAGACGAAAACCCATCACCATGACGACACAATAAAGAGAGGCGAAGGAAGACAGGGTTGGTGAGCATCTCTGGGAACCAGACAGGGCAGTGCATACCATCGTACATTTGGCTGTAATTCGTTTTTATTCTCGCCGTGTCCTTTTGAAAAATGCAGCTAATTTAATTGGTTGAGCTGTCCAAATCAGCTGTGACACACACACACACACACACACACACACACACACACACCCCCACACACACAGTGTCATTATGAATAGATAGCCGCTCCCCACTTGTGAAAATATGATTATGTCCAGCATATTCATGAGATGAGCAACAGCCTGATCATACTTTTGTTGTGGAGAACAAAAAAAAAAAAAGAAAAAAAACCAAAACAACATCTAAGAAAGGACGGGTGAGATGAGACCCACCTTAAATCAAAAGAGTAGCACACCCACCCATTATCTGAAACTAACAGCAGACCACCCACTGATGCTTGGAGCTCCAAGCTACCATCTGTTACCATGTGCTAGGTGTTTACAAAGGCATCAGCTGCCTCAGATACTTTGCCACAAAATCAGCCTTGTCAGAGCTGCATCAATGGCGTGCCAGCCAACCTCAGAGGAAGAGCTGACTCACAGGCTTCATTGACTCAATGTGGGTTCAGAACAGGAGCCCAGCAAATTGTGCGTGCATACGTTTGTATGTAAACCATGTGCTTCACATGATGCTTGCTGTTGCCAGTAGCTGGACAGATAACAAAATGTCAGTTGACAGTAATTGCTGGGAAGCTTTAATCAAAAGGACAGCCCACTTTGCCATGTATTACTGTCTATTATTCTGGTGATAGTTGAATGTGTAGGTGGCAGGTGGGAATTCAAAGAGTTTACTCTGCTGGGCTTTTGTGACTTACTGACTGAAATCTAGCAAAGTTTGCTCTGATAATAAATATGTATCAGTATTAAAATGCAATAAGTCAGGATGAAAAATGTTTTTGGAAGCTAATATGTTCCCTGATGTGATGTCGGATTGACAGACTGTTAAATATGTCAGTTTAGATAAATGTATCTGCCTCTTTATTCAATCGAACCAGTCAGAAGAGTGACTTATTTTCTTTCACACTGAATTAACATTTGCACAAATTTCAGGTTTTTTTTCTTAAGATTTATATTTATTAATGGGACAATCCCAACATGGAAAAATCAACATAGTAAAAATCCATTTAAGTTGTGCCAATTCACAACTGATACCATCTCAAGGCAATTAACAAGACAAACAGATTCAGTTTAGGTACTGAAAAAATATTGACAGAGACAAAATCAATAACATACACGTGAGTTAAAGACAATACAGTTTGGTTGTGTTTAATGTACTTATTGGTAAAAAGTTTTCCAATTTAGCGAGATTGCAGAGAATCACAGACTTTTCAGCAGTAGCTCCTCCTGAACAAGGACATGGTGAAAGTGAAAAGGACAACATGTAGAAACTTTCAGAAAAAACCCAGAGAGTTATCATCTGCCTGTAGAGAGCTGAGGTTTGACAAGACAGAGCACACACACAACCACACACGCGCACACAAACAGTAAACAACAAAACAAAATAAAACAAAGCAAAACAAAACATGGAAGTGCTGTTCCAGATTAACAACCATTTTTAATAGCTTGCTATGGGAGAGAAACAAAAACATAAAAGTTCTTAGCCATTGATAATTGACAATTAGGATAAAATATAGTAACATATATACTGGTTGGTAGTAATTGTACTGTCTAGACTAGAGGGAAAAACAGGACTGAACATAAAGACAGGGTCAAGTGTTTCATCTACAAAGAGACAGAATAAAGTTAATGGCAGAAGCAAGTACTGCAGATATTGCATAAAGAAAACTCAGTTGCAAAAAGTTACGGAAGGTTTTTAAATAATGCAAAAATAATGATGACTTGCAGAACTTTCTTTAGAAATAGACATTGGAGGACATGGAACACAAATAACTATTTTACTGCACATATTTACACATATATGCACAGAGGACCATCTTGTCAATAACATATTTTCCATAATCATGTCTTGACTTCTTTGTTTATTTTGTTAATTGACATCTGGTTCAACTTGAAACCTTTAATTTCATCTTGCAAAATAAAAAAGCCAGTTCTTTCAATCCCATTTAATATTTGCGAAAATACACAGTCATGTAAAAACGCAATTCACTCTACCATGTAATTTGGCGTAGAGTTATGTTACACCTATGTAAACACTGTATTCTTTCACTCAGGTATTTTGTTTTTTTTTTAACTGAAAGCTCACTGATATTAAATACTGAAGACACACTACCTTTGTGTGTTCTGTGTTTGTGATTTCTATGCTTTATTATTTTTTCTCTACATTATTATTTTTGATTATTTAAATTAAATAACATTACATTTTTTCTTTAAATTAAATCAAACAAGTTAGCTTTTTTTACACACAAATTTTCACCATCGCAGGATAGTGCTGTTTACAGTACATTCTGTGTAGAAAAACATCTCTTCAGTAATAGCCAATCTCTAGGTTATTTGTCACTTGGTACATTTTAAAGCTACTGTGTAATTAATGTTGTTGTTTTTTTTTCCATTTGTATTTGTACATCATCACCATGACAATTGGGGTTTCCTATTTTAGAAGTGCGTGTGCTGCAAAAAAAAAAAAAAAAAAAGGTTTTATTTATGTGAGGTGATGTGTTTAGTGTGATCCCTTTTGGTGGTCTCAGCTGGATGTGTGGCAGTGCATGGTCATCTCCCCTCAGGGACGTGATCAGAGCGCTTCTTCTCTTTAATGACCCTGCTCTTGGCTGACTCACCTCCCCAGCTGACAGACGGTTTATTAGCTCCTTCAGAATAAACGTCTGCCTTTCCAACCCTTGCAAAGCCACATCTCAAGGGTCACAGACTGCATGGTCCTTTATTCGGTTTATTTATAGTGTGTGTCCATACGCTTCAGTGAGCTTCTTTTGACACCTGACTGTGCATCGTTGATTATGATCAAGGCAAACTTCTAGGAAGAAAAGCTGCTAAGGAACAGTGTCATCATATCTCACAGGTAAAGTGTGCTAAGGCTGAGATAATCTTAGAGCATAATATTGTAGCCCCTTTGAGTAATGAACCAACATCTAAAATGTCCGTAGAATTTAATATTCATTAAGCTAAGGCACACACATTTACCAAAGGAAATAAAAGGTTAAATGTTTCTATTTGTTTTCTTTTGTTTTCTTTTTTTACATTTACTTATCCTCAAATACGTTACATCTAAATAAAGGGACCTGAATTCCCTTGAAATCCTTCTGATCTATCCATAAAATATTTTCATGGAGGCTAAAGAATGAACAGTAATAGTAACCATAAGTATTTGACTAAAACAATATTGATATTTAATACTAGGTGTTTATTTGTTAAATATTTATTTTGTCAGGGGACATTAGGACCCAAGGTCAACTGCTTACTGTATCATATGCAATGTTTTTCATTTTTAACAATAACTAGTTCTGAATGAAATTCCACCAAGTTAAAGTCTACTGAAAACAACAAACACATTATTCATACAAAATCATTTGGTTTGATAAATATATATATTCAACATTACCAAGTTTTGTGTGCGACCAACTGTCCAGCATAATGGGATTATGCGCTAAATGACAAATAATAATAATAAAAAAAATAGAGGATTCCACAAAAACTGCACTGCATGCACACAATGTTGTGTGTTACCAGGTTAAAAAGAATGGTATTCTGTTTTTATATGACCATCAAAAGACAGGAGTGGCAGAGAGCAGAGAGCACCATGGAAACAGGGACAAGTTGTACAGTTAGATGAAATATAAAATGATTTGTATTCTGAACTGTGAGTTGCTTATTGAGGTTCTTAAGCGTAAACTTTATTTAAGCAAAATTGATCTTCGGTGGCCAATTTGACCCATGTTTCTAAAGTCAGAAAGTGGCAAGCTTTGTAATACATAGACCCATTCAATAAAGGTCCATTTATTTTATTAACTTTATTCGTTAAGTGAAACACATACAGTTTATTTCCGTACTATTGCTGCACCATGACTAGAAAAAAACAAAACACGTGTATATATATATATATATATATATATATATATATATATATATTATATATATATATATATATATATATATATTAAATAGGACACTTAAACAACACATATAACTCAAGTAAATCAAACTTCTGTGAAATCAACTGTCCATCTAGGATGTGTTTGAGTGTTCCCTATATATTGAGCAATATATATATATATATATATATATATATACACATATATATATTGCAAAATAATGTTGCAATGTTCTGCAGAATTTGTGACATCTATTGATTAACGTAACATAATACATTACAAAAAATAAACAAACATCACGTGTTTGAAAAAGGATTTTCTTTATATAAAACCTCCATCAAACAACATCTGTACAAGAATTATGTGACAGCTCTCTTTTCTGTATCAACCTCTTAAAACACAACCAGCAGGTGTTGTGTTTCTCTTTTTTCTTTTTTTTAGGTAAAAAAATAGAGAAACTGTTGATAGAACTGACCCCATTCAGTTCTTGTCACAGTCCCTTGTGGTTTGTGTTCTCGAGTTAGCTGCCCTGGATTGGGAATCACATAAATCATCCCTAAAAATACCCCCAAAAACTCTACTTTTGTTAGCACTTTGCCGTTGATCAGCACAAACACACTTAAATCAGAAGAGCAAAACTAACAAAACTCTTCCTCTTTTCAAATATTAATTTGTGCTTCAATAGTGGCATTCTCTACTACTGAGAGACAGTTTTAATCCAAGTCAGATGATGATGGAACATCTCTTTTGAAGCATTTGGACTATAAATGAGCTATTAGAATAATTGCATCAGAGAAGCAGCAGGAGCAGAGAAATCAGCATGGTTACTTACATATGCACTCCCTCTGTTCATTGTATATACGGTGACATAAAAACACAGAAACAAACTCTTCTGGGCTGCATAGGCACAACACCTGGCATTTACTTGACAAACTGAAGACTTATTTGCACGTCAGTGACAGTAGCAGCATCTTCTTTGTCCGTTAGCAGCCTCAAGCAAACAACAGCATGAATGCAGCGATACAGTAGCTCAGGGATGACCCAGGCTCCTCCAACTAAAAGCTTTATTAAAAAGCAACATTTTGGGCCTAGTCTTAAAAGCTGGCATCATTATTTCATAAAATGTGCCAGTCACAAATGTGTACATAGAAAATGAGTGTGTGCATATTTTGTAATTTCGATCAAAGAGGGAGAAGTAATTTGTAACGCTTAAATAATGGCTGAAATTATCTTTTGTGGGCTGCCTTGCGCTGCATCGTCTCTTTGTCTTCTCACACTGACCAGATCCGTTGTTGTGATATAACAGGCCCTACATGTCAGACAGTTATTGTCTACACATGTGGACAATGAAAAGCACCGTATGAACCCTTTGATCAGCTCTAATGAAATCAGCTTTCCCCTCAATCCACCGAGTCCCACTGAAACAAGAACAACTCAGCTTGAATCAGACAACAGAACACAGCTGCATTGTTGCCAGTCAAAAGGTCACAAAAGTAGATTCTTTCAAAAGCAATTAAAGTTTATATTTTACTGAAGGTTTGTTTAACATACATGCAATTGGTAAAATAGATATTGACAAACAGACACACACACAAATGCACACACACAAATATATTTCATATATTTCTCATATCGGCTGTGAGGAGGAGGCACAGCAGGAAAAAAGATGAGAAACATGAGTCACCACAATGTGATACTGACACAGTCGTGTCACAGACAGCATGCCAGCAGAACTACGGGTGTCTCCAACTCCCCGAGATGGGTGCCATTACTGCCCTTGAAGATAAGAGCAATGCAGTTGTCCTAAATGTTCGACTTTAGACATGAAGGATAGCATTTTTGCAAAAACAACAGAACATCAAACTTATTTTTATATTTTGCCTGAAAGTCCATTTTCAGGCTGGAGCAGACATGAAGGCTGTGCTGACTCCGACCTTGTCTGACCCTAAATGAAGTGCTGCCCTGCCGCAGCTTTACAGTAATCGCACAGAGTCTATTAAACAAACAGAAGCATTTACCTCTAAAAGCCTTTCAAGCCAAGCTGAAGAGCTGGGATCCTATTACACAAGATATTGTTCTCAAAATATGCCAGCTGGAATGATGTGTACCAGTTTAAAGCCAAACTCAACCAACTCCACACAAACGTTGGGAGAACCCTGTAATAGAAATGGTGTATGCCAGTTCTTCCTTCGTCTGCTCACCGTGTGAGTCATTAAAAGCCTTCCAACATGGAGATCCCTGTTATGAAGTCTTTTGCAATATAATTGGTCTTCTTTTGGCTGTATGATATGATAAAACTGAAATATAACACCTTTTTGTAGCACCAGAAGGAGCTTCGTACCAAACTGATTGGTGTGCAAAAAATAAAAATAATTTGGAAGTGTAAAAAAAAAAAAAAAGAAGAAGAAGCCTATCAGATATTATTGTTTATATGAGACAGTTTCAATCTTAGCGCTTGAACACAAATGTAACAAGTCATTCTTTCCAGACTGCAAAGGTTTAGTTTTACACCATTGCAGTGCTTAAGTCATTTTCCTTTCCAAGGATAGTTTGTAATGTAAAGATAATGCGGAAGGTATTATCATTAATGGTTTCATTATTAACTATGGCTATAATGTCACATTGCAGTGAGTTTGCAGGGGAACATAACCATGTACACTTACATTTAAGAGCATTTTACGGTGAACAATTACCTGTGGGCGGTTGAAGAAAACTAGATCATGTAGGAAAAGAAAACAATGTTTGGACTGGTAGAAAACAACAAACCCAATTGGGATTTAAACACAAGACAATGCTAATAACTACAGCATAGTGCAGCCTTATTACAGCTCTACACTAATACTTTGCCCTATTAAGCAATGTGTCATTTTGGAAGAACTTTTTCATTTTTAATAAAAAATAAATAAAAAGAGTTATCAAAAGCATTTAATAAATGTTAATTTTTTTTTTCTACTAAATAATTGTTAATGTTATTTATGCTCATAATTTAAAAACAGCAATTTCTTTAAAAATTGCATGAGTGTGATTATTTGATGTCATTTTAAAGTTGATGATTATAGAGAATACATGAGTCAGTGTCCATTGTTCTCCAGCAACTGTTTTCAGTTTTCTCAGTTTCTTTTCCCAACAGCTGCTCTTTTTCTCCGTATTAAAGTGTGATCCCAAAATATTCTTCTAAGAAAAAGAACAGCTTCAGGGTAATATGCTGTGCATGTATTTATTCGAGGTGCAAAAACTGCTAATGAGAGTCATCATGTGTTGTATTGTACAAAGCTTCTAATCAATATAGCATATTCAGTTTTGACACTTCAGTGCTACGTCTAATTGTTCCACAGTTCCTCAGGAAATGCTGCAGTTTCATTGCACACCTTCTGATCTGCTAACAAGAAATTCAAAGTGCCAGACTCACAGGCACTTTGAGTCTGTATCATGTGCTACCTTATGATCATTTAAGCCAAATTGAAATGTCAACAATAGACGGTATTTAACATTTTTTTATTTCTAACAATTAATTACAGTTTATGGCGCGCTTGTCTCTAATTGGATGGGTAGAAGATAAAAAAAATTAGACAAGAAACATTAGTACTTTTGTGGTCTGACCAAATCCCAGGCTGCTGTGTCTACTTTAAGTGGTGATCTCCCTCTGGGATGTGGAGTGCTGTGAGGCAAAGACAACCGGTTCTTATCTTGATCTGCTCAGTCAGGTATGAGAGCTCCTTGCCCAAGGGAGCACCAGCAACGAGCCTCAGCTGCACAGGAGGGAAACAAAATGCAGATTAATTTTCCTTTCCTTTTTACTTGCCGCTGTTTGCTTTAATTACGTCGATTGTCTTCCTCACAGCGTTTTTGCCTTGCCATCACACAGGCAGTTCATTGTCGTGTCTATTTTGAACAAAAAAATCAGACGGGGAAAGGGATTACAAAGCGGCAGAGTTGTGAATCAAGCTGAGCAAGGCTCGCTCGTTCTGCTTCCCGTTGGAAACTCTGATGCGAGTCCTGCCTGGTCTGTGTGTTCAAACAGCAGGGCACAAACACAAGCGGCTCAGCCAAGTGTGTCAGCCGTATCAGTGTGATTTAGAGTGTGAGAGATAAACAGGTGATACTATGCTTCTAGAGCGATCTGTTACTTTTGGAGCGGCTGCTTATTTTTATGGATATATGGTCTTTTGAAATAATAATTTAAAAAAAGACATCAAAAGATTGGTGTAAGGATCTGTACAATTCAGTGACAATTGCCATTATGCTGTCTCTTAGCTGTCAAGAGAAAATCTAAATACTTGCATTATAACATACTTCTGAAAATCCACTGATATAAAGAATTCTCATTTGGATATCAACAGAGAGATTTGGAAAGATGTGTTCAGTAGCGAGATGTACCCAAACTAAGGGTTATTTTGGGCCTAATAATAATAATAATATTAATGGTTGAAATACTAACTTACAAAAATAGATAAATACATAAAAGATGTCTTTTATGGTGCAATTCTGCTCTGAATGTGCACCTGTGATTTCTCATTACCGTAACTACTGCAAAGGGGTGTTTCATTGTTTTTCATTAGGCTTAATTGCATTTACTCACATCCAGTTCAAAATAAAAAAAATTAAAAAATTAAGACAAATACAAAATAGACATGTCTTCACTGAAAAATTATTGAAGACGGTCTAAAATTTTTTAATTTTCAGTTTTTTTCATCTCACCTGTAGTATTCAGAAAAGCTATTTGTCAGTGTGTTGGTATATATTATTACTGAGACCATTACTTCCACTTAACACGTTTCTACTGTTGGCTGGTTGTAGATGGCTTAATTATATGATAGGTTTTTATAATAAACTCAAATTATTTTACATAACACAGAATGGTCTAAAGCTGAGGACATCCACTCTGGTTTCTTTAAAGTAGAAATTGGGTGAGAAAATGTAAAAATATCACTCTGAAAGTCCTCAGTGTTTCACCACTCCTTTCGTATAGCATTCAGGAATAATTACTGACTTGTGTTTGCCCTTTGATACTTGCCAGCTCTTCCCACCTACAAACACAGCTGAGGAGACCCAGCTGCAACACATATGCTGTCTTACACTTGCCTCATCAAGAAACCCATGTCTGAACAAACCTCCCATTTACCCACATCTTATTGTTAAAGCAGAGTCACATATAGAGTCATTTAGACAGCTGATTTGGCTCTTCAATAATTAGTTATTATGGTTGCAAGAGAAAAATATTCAGTGTTCAGTTAACAGGTGGCAAGCATCCAGGTTTACAAGTATGTTCTATTGGTTCTATTGTTAGCTGAGTCAATGGGTGAGGACACATTTTGCAGAGGCTAAACTCATCTTGTTTGGTCCTGTCATGTCTGATTGTGATCATCAATAGGCACCACAAGGACAGACCCGAATGATTTGACGTCACTAGCGACAGCGTACATTGAAAAAAAAAAAAAGCCTGCTCCTGCACCTTGTGCTGCAGAGGAGGTGTATTTTGGTCAGAGTGCCTCACATAGTGTCAAATACGTCACAGTCTCAGGGGTGTGAACCACGGAGCAGCGAAGTGAAGTTCTCTAACTCGCTGTCAGAACAGCCACTCATCCGCATTGATGTACCCACATGCTCTGACAGCCTAAAACCTGTGACAGCTCTGAAACAATCAGTGATGAAGTCACAGCACACAACACTTATTCAAAATGATAGTTTAAAGTTATGCAAAAAAAAACAACAACAACAAAAAAACCTGCTCTGCATTAAACCCAGAACATTTGACTACAAAAGCGGCAGATAAAGTAGAACATAAAAGGATTAAGCTCCTTAGTCATTTGAATACACTCACAAAGGTTCTTTAAAGTTGAAACAACCTAGCTACATGACATATACAGTTTCTATAAAAAAGCATTCATACCTTTGTATGTTTTTCCCTTTTTATTACAAATCAATGGTCATTTAAAAAAATTTTTTTTGTTTCTTTTACAATCAATATATATATATATATATATATATAAATTCCCTTCTCACCCACCGTGGGTGGTTCTTATCCTCTGAGCTCGGGTCCTCTACCAGAGGCCTGGGAGCTTGAGGGTTCTGCGCAGTATCTTTGCTGTGCCTAGAACTGCACATTTCTGGACTGAGATGTCTGATGTTGTTCCTGGGATCTGTTGTAGCCACTGCTCCAGTTTGGGGGTGACTGCCCCGAGGGCCCCGATGACCTCAGGCACCACTGTGGTCTTCACCTTCCAGGCCCTCTCCAGTTCCTCCCTGAGGCCCTGGTATTTCTCCAGTTTCTCGTGCTCCTTTTTCCTGATGTTGCAGTCACTCTGTATTGCTACATCCACCATTACGGCTTTCCTTTGTTGTTTATCCACTACGACAATGTCTGGTTGGTTCGACCTTACCATTTTGTCTGTCTGGATCTGGAAGTCCCACAGGATCTTAGCTCGGCCATTCTCCACCACCTTTGGGGGTGTTCTCCACTTTGAGCTCGGGGCTTCCAGTCCATATTCTGCACAGATGTTTCTGTACACTATGCCTGCCACTTGGTTATGTCGTTCCATGTACTCTTTCCCTGCCAGTATCTTGCACCCTGTTGTTATGTGCTGGACTGTCTCAGGGGCCTCCTTGCACAGTCCAGCACATAACAATGTGAAATATATATATATATATATATATATATATATTATATATATATATATATATATACTGACATATATATATATATATATATATATATATGAAAAGTGATTTTTTACAAAATAATGTTAAATAATATAAGTGTGATTGCACAAATATTCACCTGCTTGAAGTCATTATTTTGTAGATTTACTTTTGGCTCCAAGCGGAGCCCATAGTTTGTGTTGATCGGTTTCAATCAGGCTTTCACATCTGGATGCTGCAATTTTATTCCATTATTGCTTGCGAAACAGTTGTAGCTCTCTGTAGCTGTCTCTCTATGTTAGTTCAACATTAGCTTAATATTACATTAAAATACAAACACCACTGGATATTTGTTGCCAGTGAGGTTTTGTAATTTTAACAATAAGGACTTTACAGTGTAGTCTTTCATTCGATCTCTTGTGAGCTTGCAGGGGCAGTCAATCGATATGTTGGTGTGAACAGAGATGTGACGGTTTCCACTGAAGCATCAATTCTGACTAATTAGTTGGTGAAGCTACGACACAGGATCTAAAACTCTGCATGAACACAATACAAAATATGAATACATGTACAAAAGAACATGATGTCAAAGACATGAATAACTTTGCTACAGGATTGATGTTAAAATCCCCAATGTTTTAAACAATAATGTCATGTGTGGATATATCTTGAACACTTGATTAATGACAGGCCATTAAGGCTGCTTCCTATTTCAGTATCCAATTAAAGGTCTCCCAACAACTCCTAAAAAGAGAGTTGTAGAGTTGATAAGCAACCAATTCTGAGGCTTCTGGCCCCTTGGCTTCATTAGGAGGATGTTGAACTAAAACAGAAAATTCAACACGGTGGACATCAAAGTGCCCACTCTGCAAAATGAGTAACAAACTCCTTATTAGATATGCACCAATCTCCTAGGATACAGCTGACATACACAATGATCACCAAGCAAAACTGTTGGCTGTATAATGCTCTTGAATAATGCTCAACTCAATTACAGCTCGCCAGAAGGGCAGGTGTTGCTCTGCACAGCGAGATGTGAAAGAACAGAAGGAGCGAAGACAGGAGAAGAAGTGAAGAGGAGGAGTGGAACCATCTCAACATCTCAAGTATGAGAAAGTAGCACTTTTCAATATGAAGAAGATGAAAGTGTCAGAAAATGTGTGATACTTCATGGGTTATAATCACGACTGGGTGATGAGGTTAAAAAAATAAAAAATACTAGAAGCATATGTGAGGGGTTGGCCGGCTTTTAAGCTGCACTGGAGGCATTTTTTCCCCTCCTAAATCTGAGGGAGGCAAGGAGCAGTCCGGTGCAAAGCTGCAGCAGGGTTCGTGCCAGTTTATTGCTGTCGCAGCCCACACATTCGCTTGATACAATCGCAGAGACACCAAATGCCATGAGAATGTCAAACTCGGTCTTTAAAGAGACAACCACCATGGAGGAAGAAACAACACGGTTTCGTCCCTACAGGTGATAAATCCTACTCTGTATCATAATGCAGGAGAAAGAGGACGGGCACAGCAAAAACAGAATATTTACAGTAAGCAATTCTTCCACAATATTTCTGACTTTTCAACCTATAAATAACTCCATCATTTATGCCATTTACCCATGCATGAGACTGAAACATTCCTCCTCTGTCTGCCTGTCAGATATGAAGTCCCTGACAGCAGCTGGCTAACTAAGCTTTGCACAAAAAGTGGAATCAGGGTAAAACAGGTAAGAAGCTTAAGTGTAAAGAAAAAAAAAAACAACAAATCAACAGTTTTGGGGTGTTATGTGTCAGACTGTTTCTTGGTATCTAGCAGTTTCCCAGCAACCAGTGGAGGCTCCAGGAGGTTGCTGCTCCCAATACACGTATACCCGATAAAACAGCTATTTGCTATCTTCACAGTTTTCACTTGTTTTTGGGGAGTATTTGAAAATAGAGCTGGTGAAATTTGTCACCTTTGGAGAGAAGGCCCTACAAGCTGTTTTTTGTTGGTTAGTGGAGATTTCTCATGAGCAGCTTTTTATACAGTTGAGTTAAAAATAATGCTATTGAGTTTACAAAAAGTGAGCAAATTCTAATGAAAGCATTTATTCATATACTTTCAAATGCGCTGGGAACAACATTCTATTCAAAATGTAGAGAAACAGATGTTAAATCCATTCTTCAATCTACATCAAGTGAAGAAAAAGGACTATTAGGTTGTGAAAAAAGAGAAGTGGCTGTGTTTGGTTGGTTAAGCTCAAACATTGATTTTGACATCACCCTTCAATTATTTTGATGGATTAAAACTAATCCATGGTCCCTGATCTTAGATGTATTATTTATCAAAGTTGACACATTATGTCTTTTTTCGAAATTTAGACTTTTGAAAACTGGGCGCTCTATTTCTTATTTATATTTTTCTAATTAAAGGTAAACCAGGAAAGTCCTTCTGACAGAAAGCATTTTTAAAGCTAAGTGAACAGACTCAAATATGTTCAGATACCATATGGTGGGTTTTAACACATTCCTCCATCGCTGATGAAATCACCTCTGATTTTCACCATCCTAAATTAGGTCTGTGAAGCCAGACGTTTAATCAACATGTGATTTCAAAAATAGATCCTGTAGTCTAACATTAGAATAATCAAGTGGAAATTGAAATAGTTTATTATTATCCTTAGATTGTAATTGTGTTCAGCTAAATGTTGCTTTCATTTGATTTATTCCTAGACCTTGTTATGAAATTGTTGACCTGTCTGAAAATCCAAAATGTGAAAGAGAACCGTTGATAACTTCTCTGTGTCCTTTAGCCAGGTGTATAAATAGTCCCGGAGCTATACCCCAGCCTGATGAGTAAAAATCTCACAATGCAGACAGAAGAAAAGGTTATATTTAGAACGGGAGGAAGGAAGAGCAGCAGCTGCGATGTAAGATATCTGAAAATGGAAAGGGCTCTCTGGGGGTGACAGTGTTTAAATTATTTATTTCCCCCTTTAATTTACCTCTGGCAACAGCATTGTTGGGCCAAAGATCGCCTCATATGAGGACCCGCTGACGTCTCTGGCTCACGGACCTAATGAACGCGTCTAAAGCTCTGAGCTTTGGCTTTGGCTTAATTCTTGCTCCAAGCATCTGCAGACAGCAGCTCAGGGCTGCACAAAACACAACTTATTTTTAAATCAGAAATTAGTTTTCCTTTTAGACGATACATTTTGAATATCTACATACCAAGAAATTGAGACATCTTTTAAATGTATAGAGTATTACACAGAACAATCAGAATAATTTCAGACAAAGAATATTCTAAATAAATTTCTAAGGGGTAAATAAAGACCTGGTCAAAAGTTTGCACATGCACATTGTGTGGAAGGATGCCATATTAATCTTGGCTTTCAAACATGTATGTAAGCTATTCATTGAAGCTCTGAATGCATTAACAATGTCTGAGCTTAATTCTGGCTTGAGAATTGGTTGGGTTCCTTATAAATTATTTGGATTCCTGGTACAGACAAGAGTGTAAAGTATAACCTGTGCATTTAAACAGAGCTGAGAACAAGTCAGTTCCAGAAGCTTTACATTAGCCAGTACTGCTGCATTTTTGTGGGAAACTTTGTTTACACTGGCTGGCTGCAGATTTTGTAAGGTTAAAAAAATTTTTGAAGAAATTTTCCATTTTCATTACTTTTTATTTTAAAATCAGTAAAACTTATAATGAAACAGCCCCACCGTGCTTGACAGTTTGTGCAGTGTTCTTCAGGTTGAAAAAAATACTTCTTGTTATTGAGGCTAAATATCTCAGTATTCATTCAACCATAAAAAATATTTATAGGGCCTTGGGCTTGACCACTTTAGTAAATACAAGTATTTCATCAATACTTGTATTTAGTATTTATTTAATATTTAGCTTGAAGTTGCTTCTATTTTCTTTGTCAGATGAAATTTAAAACTGGCTTCATTTTTGGATGGTGACAACGTCAGCCAACAGTTTCTAGTTTATAGCCTGCTTCAGGTTTGGTTATTCCTAGGTTGTTCTTAAACATCTGAATATCTTTCCTTTTATTTCAGGTTTATGGTTTGGATCAAACAGTAGGAGGAATCTAACTGAAGAACGATCACAAACTTGCATTAACAAAATTTATAATATATATTTTTTAAAAAAACTCCAAAACTACTGAAACAAATCATTAAAATCCCACAGATAGTGCTTTTGTGCATGTGATAAGCAGATGTAAACTCATGACAGGAGCTGTACCTATTCTTTGCTTCTACATTTGTGTTTAATGCTTCTTGAATATGGATGGAGAGAGATGTGTCTTTTGACTCAGTGATAATGGTGTGTGCTGTTTCATAAAACCACCTCCATGTGCCTTGTAAACAACACATCCTGAGGGACCGGGGAGCCAATCACAGGTGAAAAATCACTGCAAGCATTGACAACTGGAGGTACTGAAACATCAGGTGTTTGGAAGGGTAATAAACTGATCAGTCCCTGTCAGGGAGGGAAAAATAGCGTGGTTCAAAGAAAACTAATATGCCACTTGCAAAGATTATCTCCATAAAATTCCATGAAAGCTCAGCTGTCATTGGTGGTATGTTGTGGGTCTGATTTACCTGTTCCTTGCAGTGCTGAGAACATCACTGTTCTCATTAGAAGCTGCCTCTGTGCTGTCTCATAGCAACCTAAAAATAGAAATATCCATATTAGGCTGTATGGCGGTGATAGCTGCTACAAGTTTTAGCCTCTTTAATTGAACACCGTAAATATACATAGATGTGGAAAAATATGCAGCACATAGTAAAAGTGTTCACACCACTAGAGCTTTTTCATGTTTTGTGTTAAAACCAGAGCTTCAAGTAATTGCAATGGTATTTTATGTGATTGAGCAACACAAAGCAGAGCCTATGGGAGAAGAGGTGGATATATGTTCTTAAGTCCTTTATATGGATCCAGCTGCTGGCAGTGCTTTGTAAAATCAAAACTTTAAGACTTTTTGGTATAGGTTCTCCAGCAGCCTCGCTGGTATACAATAGAGATTGAAATTTTGGCTATTTCCTTTTTTGAAAAATGGTTGTCAGATTGAATATGCCAATCTAACCCATAAACATCCACTGGTCTAAACCAGGACATAGGTAAGTTCAGGGTTGTTCTCTAGTTGAAAATTAACATCCACTCAAGTTTCAAGTGTTTCTGAAACTTATAAGAAAGTTTACTTCCAAGAAATGTATGTCGTTTCATCCATCTTCCCATCAGCTTTCCTGCGCCTCCTGTAGAAGAGTAACTATAGGGTTAGTAAGTTTAGGCTGGAATGTGGTGTATTCTATGTCCTAGTGCTTTTTATGTAGCTCAGAAGGTTTCATTTTTATCTCATCCGATCTTTATTTACGTTTGCCATGACAAACTACAAACAGCACTTCTAATGAGTTTCTCTCAGCAATGTCTTTCTGCTTCCAACTCCTGGATAAAAGTCAGATTTTTGGGGTGTGGCTGCCCTGTAGTCAGATTCTCTCCCTTGAGCGGTGCAATTTCTGGAGCTAATCTCTCTTACTTATTCTCTCTTTATCTGCCAATTTAAAAGCCCGGTAATGACTTGGTAGGCCTGCAGTTATGCCAGTCACTTCTCATTTTGGGTTGAAAAAAATGTTCATGCTAACTTAAATGTCTACAACTTTATACCAGACTTGTCTGCAATTTTCCTTTTTTGGGTCTGTTTGGTCAGTAATGTTTTCTAACAGGCCTCTAAGGACTGTACAGAAAATTTGTATTTACACTGAGGTATAATTACACACAGGTGAACTTTACTGGCACAATAAATTTGAAAGAAAGGAGTTGCACTGGAATTTATTTTGGGGTATCACAATGAGGGGAGCTTTTTTTTTTTTTTTTTTGCCAAACAAAAAGTTTGTGTTAAGCATATTAGGTTTTAACAAAATGTATTTATTTACTGATAATATAAATGTACAGTTTTTTGTTGTTGCTTTTTTTTACCCTAAAAGAACTTATAGGAAGGCTCACAAAGATAGGCAGGTTACATTTCTTTTAGTAGTAAACAGTGTTATTCTGTCCTTATGTGGTGGAGAAGGGGTAACGTGTTAATTTTGAAGAGCCAATCAACTACTGTTCACTGAGCAGAACAGTAATTCATAATTTTGATGTCCAGAAAAGGTTCACTTGTTTTTTTACCATAAGCTGCCCACAACGCTTTTCTGCTACTTCCAATCTTCAGTGTTCCCTCTGAAATCGTTAAGAAATACACGCAGAGCAATCGCAATGTCAATAGGAGGTGGCGCTCGTTTTGTTCGCGTCCTTTCAGATGTAAAGATCAGGACAGAGGTTTTTCATCAGACGCAGTTTATTTCGGGCGACTCTGACGTCAAGAGACAACACGTTTCATTCAACAAGCAAGAAACTAAGTTATTTATAACCCTCCGCATCTCCAGGTTGTGATCCCTGAGTGCGCAGTGAAAGGAATACACCCCATTGGACTGATGTAGCGCGCCTCCGTAACAAAAAGCCACACAGCTCGTCATCATGTGCTCATGGTGACAGCGAGGGACGGCGCACTGTAACCTAAACTAGGACGCATCGATGGGAGCTGCCGCGGCCGGGAAAATAAAGGATACCGCAACAAACTTTGTGTTTTGAATCAATTATTTGCCCCTCCATGTACTATCCCTCTCAGATGGCACCGGACACTTTGAATATGGAGAGGCTCTTCTCTGAGCAGGTAAGCGCATGAAGTTGGTCCCTGAGATTGTTCAATTGCAGAAATGATCGCGAATGAAGGTTTGTGAACTTTATGTCCTTGTCTTGCGTCGAGACGGGGTGACTGGCAAACAAAACTTACATTCCATGAAAAAGAAACAAATCATATATCCCCCATACACACAGCTTATTTTTGCGATATAATTTAAATATAGCCTATTTGCATAATTTTACAGAGGATTATCCAATCAGCTGTTTCAGGTTGTAACAAAGCGCGTCTCTCTTGCCAAGTTCATCACGACGACTCTGCCTGGGCCGTTATTTAATGCCAACAGATGTTTGTGATGCTGTTTTTAAATTTAGATATAAAAACGTGACGCTAAATTACAGTGTCTTATACACGTATGACTCACTAGAAATAAGATTAATTTAAACATATCATCTGTTTCTGCATTTTTTTTTTTGCATACAGGTTATGATAATACAGGGCAATCTGCCTGACTGATAAAATATCAGTTTTGAATGTTTTTAAACAAAATTACACAACCTGATTATAGATCAGTTGTGTTTGGAACTCTAGCAGGTTGTGTCACATTGTTCTCCTCCTCAGTGCATGGAAAAGCTACATGTTATATAAAAGAGGCTTTCGTCTGATTTGTTATTTACCCTAAAGAATACGTCTCCTACAACAGATTTGATATTATTAACTTATATTTATGATTTTTATGTTATATCGGACTGCCACCTACTGGTTGTGAAAATGTTGGTAAGCACTAAATCAACAAACTGAGGGAAGTTGAAGTCATTCAATTTCCATCATTTTTTTGGTATTGTTTTGCTTTGTTTCTGCACAAAGATGGTTGTACTAAACACATAGAAAGTGCAAACATGCATTTCAAGGCAAGCAGATGTTATCACCTATATCTGTCTCAGATAACAAATACAACAGATTAAGATATTTATTTTTAAAATTTATTTTATTTTAAAATAAATGTAAAATAAAATTTTAAATTTTATTTTAAATTTAAAATAAAATTTAAATTTAAAATATTTTTAAATTATTTTTAAAGACAAAGATTTTTTTTTTTTTTACTTGTGAGCTATTTAAAGTCACAGAGAAGTACAGGCATGGAATTGAACAGACATTCCTGGAAACATAAAGAACAAAATCCAACTAAAGGAATCAAGATGTACTTTTAAAACAATAATGATGCTGTTGATTGTGAATATCAGAGGAACTGTGCATCACTTTAATGGATTCATTTGAATTGTGTTAACAAATACAGTTATGCCTCTGCATTGGGAAAAAATCTCAGAACATTCTATGACTTTAATCAAAGATATGTCCTGTGATTGTTATTGTATCTGTACAAAATATAAGTCCGATTTCAACACTGTTTAGTGTAAAAAGGATCAGCCCTACTTTCTGTGACATACCTGTACCATTTTACGGTATACCATCGTTTACTTCTTGCTCTAAAATTACCACCAGCTTTTAGAAGATGACATTTCTTCCCCACAATCTGTATGACACAAACATTCCCAGTCTTTCAGACTGGAAACGTAAATTGCTTGGCTATAATTTACGTAAATACACACAAAAAAGCATACTAAATTCATACATAAGGTATTTAAATATGAGCAAGATAAGTCAGTGAAAAGACAATGTTTTTGGATGGACTATTTTAGTAGCAGATCTGTTTTTCCATCCTATTTGGTAATTACAGTTAAGGGCAACTTTTGATACAGATGGTATGGTTATTACCCAGGGTGGCATAGTCTTGGGGAAGCAGCCAGGACATTAAAAAGTCAGTTACTCCCAACAGGTTTTCTTTTGCTTATTTTGCATGTCAGTTTAATAAAGAACAGAGTTGATCTAAAGAGCTGTGTGACTGTCAGTAGCTAATTTATGAAGTAGAATTTTTTTTTTTTTCCGCAGCTTCAGATTGAGTTTTGATTAAAGAGCTACTTCATTGTTTTTTTAAGGAATCTGCATACCATTCTTCTAAGAATCACCACTGATTAAGGGGTAATTCAGATTTTCACACAGATGGTCACACAGATATTTTCACAGACAGCCCTGTGAATCCTATCTTCTAAATTTGGGAAAATGTTGAATGCTGAACTAATTCCACACTTTCTTCAAAGGTCTGTGAGCTGTAAATTCAACACTAAGAGGACCTGCGACAGGTTGGGGATATGGCAGACATTTTGGAGCTGCGCACAGATGGAAACTCTCTCCTGAAGGCAGTGTGGCTCAAACGATTAAGACTCACTAGGCTCCTATTGGAAGGAGGCGCATACATCAATGAAAGCAATGAACGTGGAGAGACGCCTCTCATGGTGGCCTGCATGTCGACACACTCTGACCAACAAAGTGTGACAAAGTCAAAGCTTGTCAAATATTTGCTGGACAACCAAGCAGACCCAAACATACAGGACAAGGCGGGCAGGACAGCCCTAATGCATGCCTGCATCCATAAGGCTGGGCACGAGGTGGTGAATCATCTGCTAAGCAATGGTGCTGATCCCAGTCTGGAGGACAGGAGTGGGGCCTCAGCTCTGGTCTATGCCATCAATGCGGACGACAAGGAGACATTAAAGTTGCTTTTGGATGCATGCAAAGCTAAAGGAAAGGAAGTAATCATCATCACTACAGACAAGTCACCATCCGGCACTAAAACTACCAAGCAGTATCTAAATGTGCCACCATCTCCAGAGCTGATCGAGAGGTCATCTCCAGAATACTGCGCCTCTCCCTCTGACGTCAACATCACCGCATCTTCCACATCTGAACAAGAGCAACAAAACACAGTCTTCAGTTTCCAGACAAAGTTAAAAACTTCTGTCGCAGCATCAAAGCTCACAAATGGACCCACATCTCCAAATCGCCGGCCCGCAAACCCGAAGCGAGCGCGTTTGCCTCAGCTGAAGCGGCTGCAATCAGAACCCTGGGGCCTGATTGCACCCTCTGTCCTTGCTGCAGCTGCTGCCCATGAGGACAGTAAGAAAGCCAGCTCTGATGAAGATGTTGTTGCTGGGGTGAATGGACTATCTCTGAATAAGAGATCCGCTTTGTCCCGGCAGAACAGCGTGGATGGGAAGGATAGCCTTTTCCCACTGGTGGGAGACCAACCATGCAAAATGACAACCTCATTATCAGTCCCACCAACATCTAAGCCGTCATACGAAAGATCTCTCGGACAGCACCAGCCGCTGGCTCGCCGCAGTACCGTGCCCACGGAGCAAGAGAACGGCAGCAGCTCCAGCAGTGGACAAGTCAGCCTCAGAGACACGTTGCACAGGAGACGTCTGGGAAATGATCACTATGATTCAGACTCGCAGCTGTACTCAGACTCTGCCATGTTAGAATCTCCTAAAGTCCCAGTGGAGCGAAGGAAACTAAACACTTCTCCACTTGCCATGCTCACCAGTTCTAGAGAATCTCTTGATAGCAATGCGAGCACCTCCTCTCCAAGTTCGGCACGAAGGCGTCCACCCGGCCTCCTGGAGAGGAGAGGCTCTGGCACACTACTATTGGACTACATCTCCCACACTAGGCCCGGCCAATTGCCCCCTCTCAATGTTAACCCAAATCCACCCATTCCTGATATTGGGGCCAGTAACAAGCCCTCTTCACCCCTTCTAGCAGGTATTAAATCTATAGCCCCAGTAGCACCAAACACACTAAAGACAGGGGGTCTTAAGTCAAAGAAGAAACTTATAAGAAGGCACTCTATGCAAGTGGAACAGATGAAACAGCTTTATGATTTTGAGGAGCCTCCACATTAGTTAGGTAAGATGTTAATGCAGCAAATACTGTGGTAGTAGAAACAAAAGCACAGAAGTACATCCATAGGTTCAGCTGTATGTACACACGGCTAACTAGATGTTGAATAATGTATAATTTAAAACAAATAAATCTACATGAATATATATTGAATCTAAGCAATATAGATAGATTTCTTTCCTGGGTTACACTCAGAATAAGGATTATCTTTACAACATTCCCTGTATATGTATTACTTTTGAATGTAAATGTGAATACATGTTACCCTTTTTGCCAAATGCTCTTTAACATGATCATACAATTTGTAAGAAACATAGCAGGGTTCATTTTGTAGCCAGCAGGCCACTTGGGTAAACTTTGTGCATATGGAAATGATAATTTCTCTGGAAAAAGATACACAGGAGCGATACACTTCTCTGAGATGTAGCTTTGAATGGGATGAAACATGACTGTTTGTAGCAATTTTGTAAAAAGTGCCTTCAAGCAAAGGAAACAAAAAAAGACAAATGACAAATATTTATTTTATGAAGGCAATTCAATTATGTTCATGCATTTATAAGGATAGTCCTACTGAATTTTTGAAGTGATATTCTGTTAAAGGGATAGTAATTATTTTCTTACCTGAAGATGATAATTCTCTTTTTCTTTATTAGATACAAATCCAGATTAGATTCCTGAGGGTGAAGTTAAGTGGTAATCTCAAGAGAAGCCAAGATCAAAGCAGGTGTCATAAAAGAACTCAAATCGATAAAATGTCATAGCAATTTTATGCCAGTAATATTTTATCAACTTTTAAGCTGTCATTGAGTTTGCACTGGACAGTTATTTACAAACATGCTAAAGTTAATTTACAAAAAAATAAAAAATAAATAAATCAAAGCTGGAGGTTGTGTGCCGCAAATTATCTTCTTGTGTGAAACACTTACTAACATTTGTGTTGTTTGTGACATCATGGATCACGGCTTAGTTGACTTAGGATGAATTTTGACTTTATAAAGATGTTGTAAAGATAATTACTGCTCAGCAGAATCTCACTTCAAAAATATTGAACGACCCTTTAGCAATGTATACATTATTCATTTGACATAAAGTAAAAAACAAAGACAAAGAATGAGATTAATCAACATTATGCCTTATAGGCAAGACAATAGGCTATGATGTTTGACAACATTTTAATGCTCATAAAAAATGTCAAACTTAGTGTTAAAAAAAGAAAGTCTAATGAAAGCTCATGTCTTAAATGTTTTTTTCATGTAAAAACAGATAATATATAAATTCCCAGTCCACGCAGACACTGGTGAAATGTCATTTAATGACAATTTAAGGATCATGCAGCTTCCATGTAACTTATCTGTGAAGCTTTTTAAACAGAGAAAATACAACATAGCTGAATAGAAAGTATTTTTGCAAGTAGTTTGTTGTACATTCTAAATAAATGTCTATCAAACATGAACTCCTGTGTTTTGCTAGCTAACTTATTTGTTAAAAGTCACGCTGTTGTTCCCCAGAAAGACTGCCGGTTCATTGTTGGGGTGGCTTTGCGATGAGTTTGGTGCCGCGAAGACGACGACAGCCATCGCCGCCATCATGTGCGTCACTCTGACTGTGTCAGACCCACCATGGAGGCGCTCAGATCCCACAGCTTCTTGGCAACTTCATCATCACGTCCCTGAGGGGCGGTAGCTTTACGGGCACAGTCGCTGCAGTAATCAGGGAAGGAATTGGATGTTAAACACATGACTTGATTCACACATGTACGCATGAGTAAGTTAATCATTTGGCAATAAATAAAAATAACTGGCAACCAAGCGGTAATTTACAGAGTAATAAAGCAATATTTGTCCAAGATAATGATGGTTATTCATCCACCTCTCAGTAAAGAGACATTGTAAATTTAATAAGTAAATATATTATTGTCTGCAGGACAGTTCTTTCTTTCCCCACAATCCAAGATCCAGTCAATATTTTCCTTGTGTTTACTCCATTAAGAAGATCATTGAGTTTATTAGATTTATAGACAGTGGGGATCAAAACAAGTTAATGAGGAGTTGGGGCCCTTTTAAATTTGCAAAGATCAAGATGGAGACAAATACTTAATTACTAAACAGCCATTAAAGAACTGCAAGAGTGTTAGGTTAACTAATAAAAACAAATGCCTATTTTATTTTAGAAATTGTGGTTATTATATTATATGCTATTACATTTTATGGCATTGCTGAAGTATTTTTACCTCACGCCTGCAACAAGTATCAGTGCAGTTACTGGGTCTTATGCGATAGACAAACACAAAGCAGTGAATATAGGTTGAGAGGAATGAAAAATGGTTAATATTTTTTTAGTAATAAAATTGTGGCATGGATATGTATTTCCTCTTTCTCACTTAATCCTTTGTAGAATCACCTTTCGTTGCAAATACAGCAGCTCGTCTTTTTAGCAAGTTTATAGTCTTAATATGCTAACCTTAGGCTGTAACACCAAAATTAAATATTGTGGAGATTTTTACTAAAGTAGCATAAAAATCTGATTTGACAAAAACTTAACTCCATAAAGATTAAAACTAAATGTTCTAACTTTTAATGCTGAACTACCAACTTGAAGAAATTAAGTGACCAATGAATGCTTTGTAACTTCATGCACTGTTTTATAATTATAACTAGAATGACTTTCCTAATACCATGCTTTACTTAAAACAAAAATGCCTATGTTTCACGAAATACATCCCTCTCCTTTCGTTTTATCCTTAAATATGCGTGAAAAGAGAAAATCAACTTAATAAATAACTTGGTTTTTCATACATTTAATTTTGACAGAAGAGGATGAAATCAGACGTTGCTTATAACTTGGGTTTATTTAAAATGGAAAATGATAAAGTTCAATTTGAAATTGTTTTGTTTTATTTTGAAGTGGGTGCATTAGAAATACATGGGGCAACATAAAAATTTTACTTGTTGATTATAATATAACATGGGTTATATTAAAATCAAAGAGTATGAGATTCTATTAAATTTTAATAAGATTTTAATAAGAATTAATACTAATACTTAAACACTAAATTTTAATTTAGGATTAAAATTAGTGTAAAACCTACCTTTTCATTAACATATGCAACATAATAAATGTCATGTGTTAGGGCGGCCTAGGGATTGAAATGCATGCACTTATTTTGCAGGGAAGAATTTGGGATTAAAATAATTACTTATTTAAGCAATTAGAAATATTACTTAGAAAATGTTTTGGTACTGGCACTTTACTTCCAAATACATTATTTCAAATTTCTCCATTTGAAGTTTTCTTAAAGATGACAACACATATAGAGGACTGTCTCCCTGGCAAGGAGAGGTTACAGGATAAATTTTTCTACCTAACAGAAGTGACAACAATAAAGGGACGAATGGATGAATGCCGGTAGGTTTTTCATATCTTGCATTTTTGTTTAATCGTATCGAATAATGTTTCAATGACTGAATGAATACATAATGTCTTAAAATGTATGTGATAATTTTTCACTTCTCACCATAAAAAATTTAGAAATTATCTTTTATATAATCATTGGGGATGGAATAAAATTTGACATGTGATTAATAGTAAATATTACATATTTACTTATAATCAAAAGGAGGGAAATTGTGGTGGAAAATTACTACAAGTTAACATCTGCTGATCATGTTATATTAAATGCTTGAGAACTCTCACCAAAATAACTATTTGAGTTACATGTACAAGGTTGGAAGTTGTTTTCTACAGCTGCATTAGAACCAGACTGTCTCTCCCCTTGTTTTGAATTCCTTATCTTTGGTATAAAACTCATGTGTTGCCTCTGCCTGGCAGAGCTTTTCACCCAGACCTGCTTCATTATTGATTGTCCTACAGGTTCTCTGTATTGTGCACAATCAGGTTTATGCAAATAAACCTGATTGTGACAGTGCTTGGTGAAATAGTTTTTTTCCACAGCACCTTAGAAAGGTAAGAAACTGAGAAATCACTTTTAAAATTGTATCTTCTTTACTTGGTCTTTTTTTCTGTACACTGATGTTGATGCACCTACTTCTACAATATCTGCATATTATGAAAGAGCTTTTCTTATAGGTACTTATCAACCACCTCTGTAATATGCTTCACCTTTATACATTCATGTAAATGCCTTGCAGATAATTGCTTTGGTTTTTCAGCCCACAGCTTTGCTCTCATCAACTCAGCAAGCAGTTATTTTGTGCTAAGAAAGCTCTGCTGCACCCATTGTATCTGGCCTAGAAAGCACCACTTGGATGACATACAATGTCACCACATTTGATGGTGATCATAAAGCAGCAACCTGAAAAGGCGCAAATATCCCTTGGGATTTAACAGAAAGCAAAACAGAGTTAAAAGCAACATGAATGCTGAGTGAAATTCATCATGACAAGGCTCCTAATTCTTAATGAAGGTTACTGTTGCTGTTTGCTGTGCTTGATTAAAAGCACTGCTGATCAAGACATTAGGCAGACTGAAAACATTATAACCCATCAAATTCTAAAGCAAGTACTCTTTTAGAGATCTTAGTAAATTTATTTTAAGTTTTATTGAATTTTCAATAAATTTATTTTATCCTTTAGTTTATCCTCTCAATTAGGGTTTTTGATCCAAGAAAATAACATTTGATACATAGACAAACAATTACTAGAAATTGTACAAGTATAACACATAAAAACACATATCCAGATCAAATATTTAATGTTAGTTCATAATGATCTAGATCGTACTTACTTTAAGATGACACAAAAAGCACCACTAATAGCATAAAATAAGATGTCAGTCAGCAAAATCAGTTTGGTTTAATTCACATTTGATAAAGCTCCATTAAATTAGATGCTGCAACACAGATACTGATATCTGTGTTCAACTTCACAGATAGTTGAATTAAAGATGACGAGTGACTAACCTGTAGTAAAATCCACTCTCATTTTCCAGGCTTTTCTCCACTGCACAGTAGATAGTGGTTTGTGCGCCCTCTGTGGGATTCTTAATGAAGAAGCTGAATGGTTTGTATAACACTTTCTTCCACAGGGGTATGGTGGGCAAGAAGTGTCGGCCAAGCTCAGTGCGAATAACTCCAGGGTGGAGGCTGTACGTCGTTACTCCAGTACCTAAATAAAGACACCATTTAAAACACAATGACCTCAATGTATTTACCCTTATAAAGAAGCTTGAAAAAAAAAAAAAAAACTTAAAATAAATCTTAAATAACATATTTTATACCTCACACTCATAACTGTTATTTAGAGGGGGAACAAAACAAGATGTTGGTGATAAGGAACCACAAATAGGTCCAATAAAATAAATTTTAATGAAATATTTGTGTTATTTATTTTTTTTAAAGTTAGTATTACATGACTTCCCTGGTGTACAGGGATATAATAGGATATACACAGAGGCCAATTTCTCTTAAAGTTCAAAATTGGAGGGCCAAAAAGCTTTAAGCGCAACATAGGCGTGTTGTGTTCTGTCTTCTTAAGTTGAAGGGTGGCTATAGATGGCTGAATGATATAATTTTTTAATGTATTTTTACAAATAAATGTGCAAATTAAGTACGGAAAGCCAGGGTGTTCCAGGGTTTGAAACAGTTTATTTTCTGAGGCACAAATGAAAACATCCACATCCTTTTTGGAATCCTTTAAAGGTTTTAAGTTAAGAGATAAGGTGCTGCGACTGCTATTGCTTTTTGTGATGTGGTAGTTGGGATGTGTCTCTCAGGTTTTATTTATTTGAAAGCTGTTAATGTAAATATTGTTAAGTTTTACAGCATAAATTCTGTTAAATTATCACAAGCTAGATCCATGAACTTTAAATCCAAACCCCAGCTCTCTCTTCAAAGTTCACAAATAACAAAAAGACAGAGACATTGACAAATGAAAATGGGACAACCATAAGTTCCATAGGAACACTGTAGGTCTCATTTGTATGTTGCTTAGCAGTTTATGTTTTTTATTGAAAAAATGACAGTACAGTGGCTGCTCTTTGATGCGATTGTCCAATTGCATCAAAGAGAAGCTAAATAAATGATAATAATAATAATGTACCATTTTTTGCTACTTAATAGAGAAACTAAAATCTGGATTTATAATGAGACAATATTACTGCAAACAGAAATTTATTTTGTAGCTTTCAAACAATGTTTTCAATATATGTTGATATCTGTATGCTGGAATAATAATCTGAAAATACATTATTGTTAAAGCCAGCTGAAAAAGAGCTTAGTACCTTGTAACCTTTTACTCAGCTCCCTTGAAAAGAGGACATTGGCAAGTTTACTTTGAGAGTAGCTTCTCCAAGGATTATAGTTTTTCTCTTGATTTATATCATCAAAGTTGATTTGACCTGTGAAATAAAGACAGGACACTCTTATTTAAAGAACTGCAAAGATGTGAAACATAAAAGAACCATTGAAAGATTTCACAGCATAGCAAATAGGAGAAAAGAACTTCACCTCTTTCATGTGCTAAACTGGAAACATTGACAATGCGGCTTGGTGCTGACTGCTTTAGGAGATCCAAGAGGCAGTTTGTTAGAAGGAAATGGCCAAGATGATTCACACCAAACTGCATATCAAACCCATCTTCAGTTTTCCATTGTGGGCAGCACATAACTCCTAAAGATAAGAACATTGATTTATTTACTGGTTAACAGAAACCACAGAAACACCCCTGATCAAGAGTCAGTTTGAGTCATTAGCCACCTGCATTATTGATGAGAACATCCAGATGCTTTTCACTTGCTGAAATGTCTTTTGCAAACAGACGCACCGACTGCAGGGAAGCCAAGTCCAACTTTTTGACAACAACATTGTTATTTCCACTCTTCTTTTTCACTTCCTCTGCAGCGTTGTTAGCTCTGTCCATGTCTCTGCAGGCCAGGATTACCCTCGCACCTGTTACACAAAAGCACGAGCCGTAATATTAAACAGTACTGTGTATTTCTCACAATACTTAACACCAAGGAAAAATATTAACCTCTTCTGGCCAGGTCAACGGCAGTCTCTTTGCCGATTCCAGTGTTGGCTCCGGTGATCAGGACAGTCTTTCCATCTAAGCGGGCTTTGCTGCGACACACACCCCCGGCCATCCATTTTTTAAATCCAAACAAACTCACTCCTGTAGAAAAAATGTCCAGATAGTTACCAATAATAAATCTAAAAACGATTCCTTAGTACTTTCTTCAAAATTAGATCTGTACATAATTAAGATTACAAAGCCATTTTTTTTTAGGAAACCCAAATGATGATGCCATATAATGGGTAAGCTTCTAATACAATTTCCAGACACCTGAGGGTGTCATGTTTATCTTTGAAAAGCATGATGCAAAATGTGGATGTCGACCACAAAACTAAAGAAAACGGAAGATACTAAGTGAAACTGGTAAGTGTCATCGTCTGCAGTGAATTGAGGCTTGTGCTGTCATGGGGTCAAAGGCCACTCAAAAATGGACAAGCCATCAAGCCATTATACATAAATGTATTGTTTTGCATTTTGAGCTCTTGGTTAAATTCAAATGACTTGGGGCAATTTTTTTGACTAAGAAAAATAAGTCAGCTTGCATTTTCAAGGAAAACTAACCAAGAGCAAGCTGTCTGAACTGCTGTTTTAAAGAGTGAGTTAGTATTACTATATTTTTTGTGTGTCCAGGATTTTTAAAAATATTTAGAATTTTCCTCCTGGGTACATTTTGTCGTAATTTGTTTCTTGTCTCATCTCTAGTTAGTGAGTAAACCAGAAGTAGTAGATACTAAACTACATTAAGGTCCACAACTTTAACAGTTTTTAGGGCTAAGCCTTGCTGATAAGGTTTATCTTTCTGTATGTGGCAGACAAGAACTGCACTACACAAATGAGAATATAAAAATGCAGATAATAATAAAATTAATGACAGGAGAAACAGTGTAGAAACAGAGTTAAAGCCCAGACAGATTGGTAGAAAGAGACATTGATGTAGAGAAGGTATGTGAAGGGTAGATGCAAGGGTAGGAGATGCTCTCTGAAGAGCTGGGGTTTTTTAAGAGTTATTGAAGACAGTCGTGGAGACCCCTGCTTTACTCAGTGGGACATTCCACCATGATGAGACGAAACATGAAGAGATCATGTACACAATTATAAACAATGACATTTGACCTGTTTAATTAGTAAGCAACTAGCCTACTGTATTGCCCAACATTAGTGATTACAGAAATTATTTATATAAAATGCCTCAGTGTATTCTTGCTCCAGTGATAAGTCAAAACATAAACAACCTCTCTGACAGGTCTGGCTAAGTACGCACCATTTCCCAGCCGGCACACAGAGCGGTGTACTGTGTGGGCGGAGATAAAAGTTAGAATTTACATTGTTGAAATACCACACTGAATGCAGACAAAACAAACTCCAATCGTATTGATGATATAAGTATAAAAAGACTGCCTATATTTTGTTTTAAAATCATTTGAGTCAATATCTAACTGCAGCATGTGTAAAACACGCGATCTCTGGAAATGTATGTTTAAATTTCGCACATTTATAGTCAACGACTTAATCATATAGTGAGCGTACTGCTGTACTAGGTATCTCATTTAAGGCAAAGTGTTTGTTCTCGTTCACAAAAACTCCATAATAACCGCTAGTGTCACTGGCCGACTCGCGCGCCGGCTGACTGTCAAGGAACATACCAACTGTTAAAAGACGTCCTCGCAGTGTAGTTAGCATTTTTTTGTTAACCTCGAGTGCCATGTTTCCATCCATCAGATAACTATTGTGAGATAATAAATATAAAAAGAAAAAATCGAATACAGTTCTCTCTTTACTCTGGTGCTATCGGAAATTCGTTTATTTCAATAAATGTATTTTTGGGGCAGAGCCAAGTTACTAAAACATTGATGCGATACACGACTTAATGTTATTCATAAGTAAGTGGTTTATTTAAAACAATATTTAAATAAAGACTCGGGACGCCAGTACGTTACCTGTAAGTGTGACCACAGCAAAAGTTTTAGGGTACTCGAGCAAAAATGACCTTGTCGCGGCGATGGCCTCCATTGCTTTGCTATCGCTGTACTCCAATGGATGAAAAAGGAATAGCGGGCTCTGTTCAAGTCTGTTCAGCAAACCAGCACCAGAAGACCAGGTTAAACAACTTGTTACAAAAAAGCTCTTCTGCCACCCGCAGATACGTAATACGCAGAGGAAGTACCGCCCACTGCCACGATAAAGAGGAAGCTCATTGGCTCTCCATGTCAATGGCCCTGAAAAACAACGATAGCGTAAGCCTTATGAAGATATATAAAAAAAGTAATAAATAATTTTGATGATTGGTCGTGTTGTGCCTGATCCATGTATGATGTATAACAATATTATTAATACCGTTTTTGTTTTTTTTAAATTTGTTTGTTTGTTTGCAATATTACAAAAACTGGCTAATTTTGTGGACAAACTATGTGAAATCCAAAATTTGTTCATCCGTTTTTGAAATATAACTGAGGGTTGGGATGTATGCTATAGTGAAGCAGATGTATGATTCATTTATGCCATTCAATTATGTACATGAAATTTTTTGTATGATTGTATTCCTTGCTTTGTTATATGCAATAACTTCAGTCTATGTATTACTTTCTACTACTCTGTTATTCTCCCAACAGCCTGTTTCACAAATTAAACACAAACTTGCAATGTTTCAATCAACATTTTCCCCACTAAGCAAATGACTATATAAAAAAAATAAACTAAAAAATTAAAACATGTTAATTAATAAATACATAAATAATAATAATGAACAGCTGTTTGTCTTATAGTAAAACCATATTTCAGCAACCCTTTCCTATGAATAGTGGCAATAAAATATCCCTGGAAATAAACAAATAAATAGTAGCAATAGATCACTGTCAAAGTATCAGTCATCACATTATGAAGCATTGTTTGTAAATGCTTAGTGAAATTTTGCTTTTCCCACTGGTGTATTAAGTAAAAAGAAAATACAGTGAAAGATCAATTGAAAGGGTTACATCATATGTCGCAATTTACATCATTGCATTTTGCAAGGTAAGGTCAAGAGCAGCGCACATTAAAATGAACGTTGTAAATTTGAGCCAGTAGAGGTCAGTGCAGGCTCACCAACAGACTAGCACTGCTTCTCTGTGAACCCCAGCAGATGGAGCATCTGCATCATATTCAGACAATTAGAATATATATTTTTAGATATTTTATTCTCAGCAGTCCAGTATGTTGAATTTGTTTTGATGCCAATTATGGTCCATAGCATGAAAGAATGTTCTTAATTCCTACTATTACAAAGCGTTAGTTCCTGCGATTATTTTAGGAGAAAATAGCTGAAACCCACCAGTAAGAACACTAATAATAGCATTCGCCTACACTCTTAAATTCAACCCGAAGTCTGCTGAAAGCCTCAGCTGACTTTAAATAAAACATTTGCACTGATGTGAGAAAAAAACCCACAGTGTCCTATCAAAAAGTCATGTCCTCCTCTGAACTTCAGAGCTCTGTGGAGCTTTCTGGTATGAGTCTGGACGAGAGTTAAGCAAAGTGACCTGACCTTGGGGTTAATACTTTGACATCTGAGAAAATGTAAAGGAGTGTGCGCAGACATGTTAACTGACTGAGTCTTCAAGGACTATTGTCGAACATAAAGGATTATGCAATTGTCGCTGATTTCTCTATTTCGTCATTACAGTCTCTCATTGAAGATACAGGGCCAATCTGTGCACTTCCAGTTTTACTAGAAAACAGTAAGTTTTGATATCTCCAGTCAGACATAGGCAGATTTAAATCTCTGAATTTTAACTGTATTTTCCAAGTCACTACAACGTCTATTCTCCCAGAGTGCATCAGAGGTGACCTGACTGCTGGCACTCAACCAAACCTGTCATATGACTGCTCTGCTCACTTCACACTCTCCCATTAAGGCAAGCTTCCCCTGCTAAAATTAGAGGGCCCTCTACTGATACTTTTTGGAATGTGACTTTCTGGCTTGAATTCTACTGACGATTTATGATCAAGGTAAATTTCACGGTGTTCCTGACTTAATTTCTATTTATTTAACAAACAGTTTGCTAAAAAAGACAGAGAAATAAACTGAAAAAGGGTTATGGATTAAACAGTTATAATGTTGATAAAAAGGCTTTTATAAGTCTAAGAGGTCAAGACTGAGGAAGAAAGCAAACTGACTAACAAATACTATGAAATAAAAATGAGTGCAGCAAGACAGAGAAATGTACACATTAAAGACAAAAATTTGTGGCTGAAAAGACTAGAACTATATAGGCTGTGTTGCAGCTTTGTCTTATTGTAGGTGTGTGTTTTTCATACAATGCGATTTATTAGAAACTTAGGCGGTAGATCAACACAAAGTAGTGCACAAAGTTAAACAAAAGTAATACACGATTTTCTGGGAGTGGAGAGGATCATAAACAAATATCTGAAGACAGGCATCATACATTTGTATCCCCCCTTCTAAGTCAATCATTTGTAGAAACGGCTTCTGCAAATCATTTGCTTCTACCATCTAAAGAGGGAGATTTTTGTCCATTCCTCTTTGCAACCTCAGTCTCAGTCAGACTGGATAGAGAGTGCCTGCTAAGATCTAAATTTATATTGCCAGGTGAAGGATGTGAAGAAATGGAAAGTAACTACTGTAACTACATCTTCTCACTGCAACTAAAAAAAAGAGAAAGACTTCTGGGAATAGTTGAACTATGGAATACTTTTTGCTTTCATTTTAGTTGTATTATAACCTACTCATGCTACTCTTACTCAAGTAAAATTTCTAGCTACTCTACCGACTGGAAGTAACCTCCCTGAATGAAGAACAATGTTTTAAATAAAAATGCACCAGACATAGACAGTTAATGTCAAAGTCAGTATTCTCATTTATACCACTTGGTTTAATATAAGTGTCTATCTGCTAAATCTGTTTTGTCATTTGGAGGATAAGTAATTATACACTGTGTTCCAAATTATTATGCATATTGGATTTAAGTGTCATAAAGATAATTTTTTTTGTTGTGCTATTAAATTTATAGATAGTATTTTGTGTGAGGGCTCTTTGAATCACTATAATTAATTTCAGAGCTGGGTTGATTAGTTGTCTGGTGAGCTCAATTAAAGGAAATCTACTTAAGAAGGATGTTCCACATTATTAAGCAGGCCACAGGTTTCAAGCAAAATGGAAAAGAAAAAGGTTCTCTCTGCTGACGAAAATCATCAGATAGTGTAGTGCCGTATGACAAGGTATGAAAACATTAGATATTTAATGAAAACTGAAGCGTTTTCGTACTGTGAAGAGATTTGTGGCTGATTCAGAACAAAGACGTGTTTGTACAGATGAAGGCATAATGAGGAAGGTTTCTGTTAGACAAATTCATCGGATTAAAAGAGCAGCTGTTAAAATGCCCTTACAAGAGAGCAAACAGTTATTTGAAGCTGTTGGTGCCTCTGGAACCTCAAGGTGGCTTGCAGTACACAAACTTACTATTCGGCCACCCCAGCCAGTGCTCACAAGCAGAAACAGTCACAGTGAGCCCAGTCGTACATGAAGATTAATTTTCAAACAGACTTGTTCACTGATGACTGCTGTGCAACCCTGAACACAGTAGTGGATTGAGTTTGTGGATAGTTTGTGCCCCGATGAACACAGTAGTGGATTGGTGGTGGATGGGCACCACATCCCAACACGGCTATGACATCAGCAAGGAGGTGGTGGAGTCATTTTTTGAAGAGAGAGAGCTGGTCGGCCACTTTAGAGTCCCGGCAGGTGTGAAAATGACCTCAGCAAAGTAAATGGACTTTCTGACTGATCACTTTCTTTTCATGGTTCAAAAAGAAGAGCCGTACCTTCTGCAGCAAAATTATCTTCATGCATGACAATGCACCATCTCATACTTCAAGGAATACCACTGTGTCATTGCTGCTATGGGCATAAAAGGGGAGAAACTCATGGTGTGGTCACTATCCTCCTCTGACCTCAACCCTATTGAGAACCTTTTGGAGTATCCTCAAGCAGAAGATCTGAGGGTGGAATGCAGTTCATATCAAAACAGCAGCTCTGTGAAGGTATTCTGACATCCTGCAAATAAATTCAAACAGAAACTATCCACAAACTCACAAGTTCAATGGATGCAAGAATTGTGCAGGTGATATCAGAGAAGGGGTCCTATATTAACATGTAACTCAGTCTGTTAAGATGTTTTCAGTTGAAATAGCTTTTGATTTTAGTACATGTGACCACTTAATGCTGCACATTCAAAGAATGACTGTTTGCAGTTCTTTATAATCCATAAAATGTTTAGAAAATTTGATGTGCAAAATAATTTGGAACAGTGCATTTTGAGTTTTTTTTATTTTTGATACTGTTCTCTTGGGGAGCTTTGTTCAGTAAAATTTGATTTATACTGTAATAGTTCATGACTTGACAATTATACTGACCATCATTTGCACTGACCACTTAAGAAAATCAGAGAAAATATCACTTGCATAATAATTTGGAACACAGTCACTGAAAGAACCTTAATTCTACTATTCACAGAGTACCTACAGTAAATATTGGGTTCAAATTTTAAATTAAAAAAATCATTTGGAAAAGTATTTTTTTTTTTTGTTTCAACTAATATTTTATATTATTTATTTGTGTTATTGTTTTTATTTTTATACTTTAAAATACCAAATTTGGCACACAATCTTATTTTTATTTAAACTATCAAATTAGATATTAGTTTAGTTCTTCAATACTTTATAGTTGCCTTCTTATCAAATACTTTTCTTTACTCTTTGCGAGATTTTTTTTCTTCTTCTGAGTACTACTTTCTACTTTTTGCTTGAGTAAATTATGTTTAAGTACAATTTTTTATTTATGCTACCAACCTCTGCAGATCTGTACAAAGTGAGGCATTAACACGAGTGAGAACATTTCTATGTCCTCTGTGGCTGTGGCTGTGTTTCTGACGTAGCGCTTAGCGTGTTCCACCGGGGAGGGCCAGAAGGGCGGTGCTGCTGACTCCTACTATATTGGAGCGGTCATCGGAGCACATCGCCCCCTCTTCCCTTTGAGTTTCGTCGAGTGTTGACCGCAGAAGTGTTTTGGGCCCGGGAAAGAAAGACATGGCTGGATATTTGAAAGTTCTCAGCTCCCTTTCGAGGTCGACCGGTGCGGCTCTCTCCAGAAATCCCGCAGTGCTTGCGCCGGCTGCAAATTGCCAGACTTTGCAACAAAGAAACTGTGAGTTGATGGAGATAACGGCGGGGACGGACGTGCTCAGCATCAAATTTTGTTGTTGAATAAAATGGAGGTTTATAAAGCGCTGCGTTTTTGATGTAATTAAAATGAAATGTGGATAGAGAAAGCAATGTCAGGAAGGACGGACGGCGTCAGGAGACAGCCGTTTGAAGCCACCGGCGCCGCGCTAACCGCAGCCATGCTAGCTTAACGTGTGTGCTGCTACTGTTAGCCAGCTGGGATGCTGTAAATAGCTTTAATGGCGCTCTTAGGTTAAGGCCAACGATGCTCCACAGGCCTGTTTAAATCTCTGAAACAGCTTGCAGGCTGCGGATTGTTCTAATAATGACGAGGCGGATGTAAAAGTCGAGAAAGGTGAAGGGCAGGGCAGTAAACCGAAAGCAGTCTTTGTATTTCTCTTTCAAAGTTTGAGAAAGAACTGATGGATCACGTAAAGATCACGCGCTAACCTTGATAAATTACATGCAAACTACTTACTATGCGTCAACAAATCCTGCTTGTATCCCAAGCAGCTCATAATCAAAATATTTTAGGTTACTTGCGGGGGAATTTTGCGGACAGTGTTTAAAAAAAAAGACTACAGATGACTCATACGGATGTTCCGTTTTTAGCTGTCTGCGCGGTAATTCTTTTTATCGCATTCCTCGAGGGGGTTAACTGAGGGAAAGTGCTTCAAAACCAATTAAAGAAGCTGCTCAAGCACAAATTGATGAATTCGTACTCGGAGGTTTTGTCATTGGTTTAACTTGTAGAAAAGTTTCCTCAAGGTCAGCCAATGCATACGAGAGTCTGTTACAGGGAGCAATGGCTGCCGCTGCTGCAGCTCAGGGTGTCCTACATGCTGTCTTCTTCTGGGTCACATCCAGGCTGCAGCACAATATCCTCACTCCAACATTTAATAAATTATATTGGAAGGTCTGTTTAGATCTTCACCATAAGCATTAAAGTGTGACATTCTTGGACCACTTATAGCAAAGGGGCCTACATCAGGGATCCAGATTTATTTATATAGTAATTTCTGCATGCAGTCATTCTAACTTTCATAGCTACACAAGAGATTAATAGAGGCCTTCGGCATTAAATTTCTTCTGCTGGACACTATCGTTTGTTCCCCTTGATTTGAAAAACAGATATTTAGGTTTCATCTTTAAAGTATACTTTCATTCAATCTCTAACTTTAAGACTAATGTTTGAAAGGGCAACTATAACCAGTTTTTGTATGCCTTGGGTTGTAGACTGTTTAAGTAATATTAAAGATATGGTAACAGGAATTATTTATTTACAAAGCCTTCTACATATAAGAGCTCAACTAGGCAGCAGAGTGGGAGATGTCATCAGCTTAGAAAATAATATTTTATCTTAAATCTCAAAACTTAAACTGGGACTTTTGCTAATACATCAATAATAAAGAAAAATCTATTTATCTATTTCTATTTTTAATAGAAACAATATTTTAAGTATAAATGCCAGTAGTTACACTTCAGAGATGTTTGAATTAGCTGCAAAGTAAATTGTTTTAAAAGCACCACGTATGTTGGAGGTGTAGTATGGAAAATATGTTTGATACCAAGATCATATGTCCAAGTAAAAAAGGTCAGGTCTGTCAGCAATATACAATTAAAATTTCTAGTATAGTATCAACAAAATTATGGTACTATCATCATTTTGATAGATCGGGTAAAGATTCAGATGTAAACATTCAGCCAAAAATGTTTCATATATTGAAAATGTATGTACTTGTACATTTGAAAAGAATACTATTGTCCTATGCACTATAAAATCACATGCTTTCACATGATTTAATGAAATTTAGAATGGAATCCAAATTTCATGTCATGGACAGCATTTTCTTCACTTTTTCAGTAGAGAAGTATGGGCACCACATTAAAATCATTTAAATCAGTTGAATTTTGCTGTACTTGAAAACTTTAACAGACTATGTTTTATGTAGTTGCATTAAAAACAAAAAAAAAAAAAAGCTCAAATACAGATGAATAAAACCTGGCTTTGTCAGACCGAAAATTCGACAAAGCCAAATCTGTGGCTTTGTCAAAAGCCAAAACTTTGATACTATCATATCATAGTAATATGATATCACCAGCTGATAGTATTATATCAGCTATATTATACTAGCTGATAGTATTATATCAGCTGGTGATATGATGCTATCATATTAAATATAAACAACAAATTGTCAACTGGCTTTTGAAACCTCAATGCGTCGTGACAAATTGTTATTATTCTTGAGGGGACATTTCACATAAAGTAGGAAATACAGTCACTGGAACAAAAACAGTGACTGTAATGGTGACAATCTGGTAATGGTGACAGGTATGGCCAGATGGTGGCTACTAAAGATGTTTTTTTTTTTTTTAATTTTTAGCTGTGACTGAATCAGCAGCCCATTTAAAGTTTGTTGTGTACATAGCTAATGATGGTGATAGATTGCAGTTCAAGAATGTTCAGGGTCAATAACTCAGCTGGTGGAAGATATCCTTTCAACAACTGATTTTTATTTTTTATTTTTTAAGAATTCCTATTTCCAACTTTTTAAATTTTCTGAAACCAATATTCACCTGAAAAGTTAAATGCAATATTTTTATTGGTGTACTTCTAATAACAGGTTTGCATGAAGTTCTCACTCTGTAACTTCATGTGAAAATGAACAAAATGTATATTCCTGCTGTGGTGTTCACTCAGTCAAACACAGCTGGACACCCTGGTGCTCCCTCTTAGCTTTTAATAGAATGACTTTCAATTATCTTGACTTACCAATTATCATTGGTATCAGTAACAGTGAGATCTTAAAATGTGCAGTTTCTAAATCTGTAAAATTTCTATGCCAATTGAAAGTCATTCTATTAAACTGTTACTGATACCAATTATTCCATTTCTAGTCACAACACACAGTGGCAGATAGCTGAAAGTAGCAGAAACTTTTTCTGTTGGTTTTCCTGGAATGCAAAGATAAGACCCAATGTTTCATTCAGTTGAAATTCAGTTCTCACATTTTGGAGCTGCAGTTCTTCAACAAATCTTAGTTTCACTTTAGTGCTGCACCATTCCCTGCATCTAACCTGTCAGCTGTAAGATGGCTCTCCCTACTATAGGGATTATAACTAAAGGGGTTTAAAGCTCAGTCTTATCTGTGTTGAAAGTTAACCTGGAAGGACAGATGGACACTCGTGCATGTTTGAGCTCATCTTTAAATGCCTGTCCTTAAAGTGTATGGCACAACTTGAACTTAAGACACAGCTTTAAACACTCCAGTTTTAAAATTAGTGATAAGTTTCTTGTGCCTCAGGCTAAGACTACTTAATACTTAAACCTGTTACTGTAACCTTGAACGGATTATTGGTCTTGCTAGCATAGTGGTGTTGAAGTTGTGTCATATGAGACATTATTTTAAAAAATTACTTTGAGAGCGAGCCATCATACAACCAATTGAATTACTGAAATATTTAAAGATGTTTAAGATTCAAAGGTATATATTTATAGATTATGAATGAATTATGACATCACTAATAGATTTTTTAAAATATTCATATTA